>OV121135.1:8227311-17665295 GCA_921294245.1 Brassicogethes aeneus | reverse complement strand
CACATATCAGAGTGCGTGGTCATGGATGACATTGTCGATGGTTAAGGCCATTCCCCGAATTTTGTCGCCGGGCTGACCATACGGGTTTAGGCTAGTGGAGTTTAGGACAAGGAGGGTACAACAGTTGGTTTTTGGGGGCCTTCAACTGACCCCACATATCAGAGTGCGTGGACACCCGCTCAACCAGGGTATTGGTAATAAACCCATCAATTGGGGTTCATGAATGATGCTTGGGTTATTAGTACGTTACTTGGGTCTCTGTCCGGGTCTGCTGGAATCCGGAATCTGCTGCACGCAGTTGTTTGCCCCACTGGGGTGTTGATTTTACTTTCCCCACACTCTTAGAATCACTCAAAATGACTCGTTATATGTTATTGACTCATTGTCCCAGCGAAAAGGCAGTCGCTAATGGTTAGACAAATTTTTCCGAATGCAACAGTCATTATTGGGTTTGGTTTAAAGTTTTTTAGAATAGTTTTTGTTTACTTACCTAAGCAATCCTGGTGACTTATTATAATTATCTAATTTAACTATTTAAGTAGTAGAATAGGTATTTATTGAAACCGACTATTCGTTGTGTTTACGTTTTCTTTTCTTTTTTCTTTTTTTACTGCTTCTACCATTTTTTTATACTCGAAAAGGTCTCGCAGTTTGTTTATTTAAGGCAAAGATTAGAAAATGGTTTGCTTACTTACATAAGATTTATGTACTGCGGAAGTTTATGATACTGCGCAATTTTTTTCCATTATTCTACTGTGCGAATTTGTCCTACTCTTTATTAAATGTATGCTACTGTGCGAATTTTTCTCACTGTGCAAATGTGTTTTATTCATAATGTCACTAAAAATCCGTCTTCACAATTTACATAAAGACGGATTTTAATGACGCACAGTGGGCTAGAGAGCCAATTTAACGCGCAGAAATTATTTGGTTAAGTAATTCTTAGTTAATGTTTATTTTTTTGGTCTTATTGATAAAATTTTAAGAAAAATTACTTTTTAATACCAATAGAAAAACAAATCCATAATATAATACTTTAACAGCAAAAGTATATTTGTGTGATGGCAAAATAAAGATCTCTAGTTTTAATGAGTAAATTACAAAAATATAACTGAACATTTATAAAATAAAACCTAATTGTTACGCATGACAGTATTTAATACAATAATATTACTTCTGGCCTTTCAGCGTTTTTTCTATAAATTTTGAATTAAGTTTTTTCCTAGGTACATTTATTTTTGTAAATGCATAGTCTACTAAGTAATCTAAAACCAACTTTCTATTAAAAATGCTTCAAACAAAAAAATATTTGTGGCGCCTACTAGCACTTCATTTTAGATTTATTTGAAATACTGAACAGTAAGCTAAAATGGGTGACATTTTTTAAAAACCTTAGTATTGTCCAATGGACAATGTCCATACATACATCAAAAATATGCAGCGCTTTCTTTATTGACGTAGGGGCAGTACAATAATTATAAAAACTTACCATTATTTGTTCAAGCCATAACGTAGCCAGTATCGAATTTAATGATGGTCAAAAATTAAGAATAAATTAGGAATTACCATTGTAAGAGAAGCAAAACCTTCACGCGCAATTTACCAACACAAAGCAATTATAATTCTTAAACTTTGACTGGTTACCTGATAAAAAATCAACAGATTTAAAGTTGATATAACATTATTTGATTTGCTACAGATATTAAAGAATTCAAATTAAATTTTGTCGAAATAAAACTCATTTTGAATTTTGAAGCTTTAATGGAAAATTTTGCGACTTCATGTTCTCCTGATACTTACGGGCGTTTCATATTTTTCCGTGAGACGGTGTAAGCTGTGACGTCACTTCACAATTAAAAACAAAAAATGGACACAATATAAAATATACAAATAAATTATTACTGCAACTTTTAAAGAGCTGTTTTTGTTGGCCATTATTTTTGCAGGAAATCTCTTTTGCATTATTTTTTGGCGTCGGAAGTTAAAACAGGAGTTATTACTTCTATTTATCAACAATTTTTTATATATCCGAAATATGTTAGTTATTGCGCTTGGGCCATTTATTTGCTGCCGGATGTGATTTTCAAATGTCGTTTGTTTTTGCCACCAGCAGGACATAAAATTCGAAATACTGTTTTGCCAGTGTAGCCGTTTCGTAATATTTATTAAGTTTGGCGCTTCATCGCAAAATTATTAACTGCTTTGGTCGCTCGTATGTATCTGTGATTTATGAAATAAAATACTTGAAATATACATGTATATCTTCAAAAAAAATGTTTTTAGGTTTTCAAACACAAAATTATAAGGAAATAAATCGTCAAATGTTATTAAAAGGGCACCCTGTATATATAGATTTATATATATTGCTAAAATTGCAATCCAAATAACTTTTTGCTTTTTGAGTTTCAAAAACATAATATGTTCTAAACCAATTAATAGTATATTACACTACAAGGGCAGAAAGTGTGAGATTCCTGCACTGCGCGCCATGATGCCCGAGGCGAAGCCGATGGCATCATGGCGCGCAGTTCAGGGCTCTCACACTTTCTGCCCGTGTAGTGTATACTTTTTTTCTTACTACCTCGGCCGAAAATACAACCAGGCCAAAAATACGGGAAAAAATTAAATGTGTATTTATGTACCTATCTCCATTTGAAGAGCTTGATAAATAAATAACAGTAGGCCGTGAATTCAGCGGTGCCAATACAGTAAAAATAAAAGGTTGTATTGTAATTAACAAATTACTACTTTATAACAAATAAAAGTACCATTAAACACTTAAAACAACATAAAAAGTAAAAAAGTAAAAACATAAATTGTTTATTTGTTGTTATAATTGCAAAATTATGGTTTAAAACTGTCATATTTTTGTGTTTCTCATGTTGGCAGTACGAAATTTGAATGTTAAGCACACGACTAAAAAATTGTTACTCCCGCTATTAGCATTAGCATTATTATGTTGTATGTATCTTGCGCTATTAGAGTGTGCGCGTATAGCTTGACCAATGCATAAAACCTAAACTTTCTGCCGTGGAATCGGGGACGAAACAACGTATTTTGAGTCGAGGTAGTAAGAAAAAGTTTTTTACCAAATAGGTCATAACTTTATTAAGTTTCTGGAAAAATTGGTTGAACTTAAATTGGTTTCATGTAGATGCGAAATACGAATATTCGCATTTCTTAACTTCTATTTCATACAGAGGCTAACTATTTTAGGGACATTGTTTTCTCATTAGGTATTTGCCATGCTATTTTAAATAGTTAAGTTACTTAAAGTAACTATCAACGTAAAATAAGAAACATTAATGTACCTCAAAAAACTCTTTGTCCATTATAAAAAACAAGAAAAAGAAATAAACATAAATGGCGAAGGTATGATAAGCAATTGCATTAATGTGCATGCGAAATTCATGGGAATCACGCCAAATTAGTGCGATTTTCACAAAATATTGGATCAATCTCAAGATTCCCGCCCCCTATATTTCAAATCTTGCAAATTCGCAGGATCTGTCGAAACGTCAAAACGCTTTTCCTGCCAAATCAAATGAACCAATGAAAACAATTTTGCATTCGCAACTATCTGAAACCGACTTTATTAATGAATATATTAATAAAGTTTATTAATATATTCATTTTACTAATATTTTATTAATAGAAGCTTTATCTTGATACGCCACTGTTTTATACGCATTGATCATTCATCAATCATTTTACTTATCAGAAAAAATAACGCAGAAACCGAAACTGAAATCAATGTTTTCCTGTCGCCATTCAAATATGAATCCGGCTGAAATATGGCCCATAAAATCTAAAACGAGAGAAAATGGCGAACAGTTTCCGGCACCTTTGTTGTCCCGTCATATTTCGGAAATCGACATACCGGTCGCCCGCTGGCTGTTAGTTAGAACGCAGTTATTATTATTTAAATTGGTTTTGCTCATGCCGTCCTGTCGAATACATTCGATCATGACATAATAACGCTGAACTGATAGGTGTAGTGTGGCTAAGGAAATGACAACAAAAATGCAGATTTGAATGTATGCAATGTCATGACCCATGGGCCAGACCAAGGATTATAATTTTTAAGGTTTTTTGTATGAAACATACTACAATTTTTGGGTGGACTATTAATTATAAAAAAAATTGTGAGGGTCAAACTGTCCCCAAATTCGGGATCTGAAAAATTTGTTCTTGCGAGTCTCCACATTTATTGGTTTACAAGCTACGAAAAACTATGGTTTATCGACAAAAAAATGAATTTTTAAAAAGTTTTTATTTTTGGTAATTTGGCAATTCGTAAAAAAATAATGGATTACTTGTTTTAATTCTATGAACTCTCAAAGTAGAATGTTTTTAAAACAGTATATTTGGTTTTAAAATAACGATTATATTTTGTAAGCGACCTTAAAAAAGTTTTTTGTAAATATGTAAGTTGTGGCTTTATGGCCTTTTAGCCACGGGTTGAAGTTGGCAACAGGCTTTTAGACACGGGCTAAAGTTAGTTTTAAGTTAGTTGACAGCTGTCAAATGTCATACAATCATTAAAATAAAGTGCCTTTTTTGTAAAATAATACTAAATGTAAAAATTATTTTTTCTACAACCAAGCGCAAAGTACAAATTTGCGCTTCCAAAAGAAACCACATTATTATACCTAATATATTATATTAATTAATTAACAAGTATACTTGTACCCTTTTATACCCTATACTTGATACCTAATACGTATTATTAACTCCTACATTGAAGAGCTGTGACTTTATAGCGTTTTAGTCACGGGCTAAAGTAAGAAACAGTAGCTTTTGGGCTTTTTATCCACTGGCTAGTTGTCTTTTTTATAAATTGGGAAAATGTGAGGTTAAATTCGGGTGACAGTTGATGTCAAATTTATAACAAATAAAATTGGCTTTAAATTCTGTATTTTGTTCGTCGTAATAAACATCTCTAGACACTCGTTTTTATTAAACACTCGCTCGCAAGCTTCGCTCGTGTTTAATTTATCTCGTTTTAGACCAGGGTCGATAATTTTTTAAACCAAAAAAAATAACAGTAGGATGAAACTCATTGGAAAAGGAGAAGAATATAATAAAAATGAAAGGAAAAATAAATTACGGGCGATCTGACTTCGGGAAGTGGGAGGGGGGGGTTTAAGGGTAAAAAATGGTTTATCTCGATTTCCGGCAAAACTACAAGTCCTATGGAAAAAAGTTAAATGGCAAAGTTGTAGGTAATAAAAGGATCTACAACTTTTGTAATTACAATTTTTTTACATAACCTCAAAATTTATGTGAAAAATTCAAAAAACCAAGTTTTTAGTTTTTTATTTTTATCTTTTTCAAAAAAAATTTTTTTTCCACGAAATTTGGTGAAAACTTACCTTTTTATGTCCCAAATACACTGTAATTTATTTGATTTGAAATATTTATTATTTCGCCTTATTTTGACTTAATATCAAAAAAGCACCCTAATTTTCAATCGAAAATTCTCGCGTCAAAATATCAGCTTTTTTCAAAAAGTCGGTGTGCTTTTTGTTCGATGAACTCTCTACTTTCTGATGGTGTAAAAAAATATATACATTACTATGGTAAATGTTCTCAGAAAATACAAAAAAGTTGTAGATCTTTTTATTACCTACAACTTTGACATTTAACTTTTTTCCATAGGACTTGTAGTTTTGCCGGAAATCGAGATAAACCATTTTTTACCCTTAAAATCCCCCCCCTCCCACTTCCCGAACTCAGATCGCCCGTAATTCATTTTTCCTTTAATTTTTATTATATTCCCCTCCTTTTCCAATGGGTTTCATCCTACTGTTATTTTTTTTCTCTTTTTACCATTTTTAAAGTAACTTTTTATCTATTAAAGACTCGATTAAAGAATTACCATTTTAATTATAAATTAAAAGTTATCTTTGAATTTAAATGATTAATTGTTTTAAAATGGGGATAAAACGTCATATTATTTTTAGTTAAATTAGTTACCTTTCTCCAAAAATAAACTGAAGGGTTTTCTTTTTTCGGAACCAAGTGAGTATTTACGTCAGATTTCTGCATATTTTTCAGTTTTATGGATACTTGTAAAGTAATGCCCAATGTATGTGTCAAATGTACATTGTTAATTGTATGTTTGGGACTTATTTTGATTTAAACAACTTTTTATTTATAGGAAATAGATCTGAAAAAAGTGGTTTGTTCAAAAACAGCTGTTTTAGGAACCTGCGGTTATGATTACAGCGTTGCCACTTTGACTCATGCGATTTCGGTAGAAGGGATTTTGTAGTTGTACAACTTTCTTTTTTATTACAATTTTTAATACCGTTTGGTTTTTAAGTTTGTGGCCATTTAGTTTTAGTACCTACCGGTTTTGTAAATAAATACTTTTACTTGAATATTTGGAGTTTTGGTAGTTGTTTTAAAATCATAGGCAACATGGTGTCATTTGTTAGGGTTTTTTAAGTAATAATTAGTTTTTGGTAATTCTTTTGAGTTTTTTGTTTAAATTTTTTGATCACTGGTGCCTTTTGGTTGGGAGTAAGCTTTGCTTAGAATTTGGATAGAATTCCAAAGATGTGTAGTCTAAAGGCCCAGAGCCGGCTAAATCAGTAAATGTGTCGTACGATAAACTCATGGCGAGTTATTCTTTTAGATTGAATCTATTTTTTTACACACGCAGTTCTCCTTTTTAGGTGGTTGTGTTATTCCAATATATTTGTTGTTGACCTAGTCTCCATGCGGTCGTGACGTTTTAAGTTAGAAAAACTCCTTTGAAAGAAGGGTAAGTCTGTAAGACTATAGTTTGCTAGGTGCTAGGGCATCTTTATGTTATTGTTTAGGGATTTTAAGTTCGGATTTTTTAAAGTACCTACCGATTTTAAGTAGGTATAGTTTTTAATGGAGGGATTTTTAATATACGGATTTTTAAGTCATGTATGTACAATTTTACGTTGGAAAAAGTTTTTCAACCAGTTTTTATAGAAAATCACCCTGATCATTTTGATGTTAAAATTAGATTTTGAGTCAACAGGAAAAACAAATCAATTAGGATCCATAATACTCCAGGATGTACCGGAGCTCAATCCAGTCAGGTCGTACCTAAGTAATAAGGATTTTTTTTATGTATCCACAATTTTTTTTTCTTCGACACACTATGTATTAATTAATTAACTTTTAACAACAATAATGATGACTGAAACAAGGTTTTGTAAACCATATATGCCTATATAAGGATGCACCGAAATTATAAATTAAACATCAACTCATATAATGATCGCTTTACAACAGTGATGATCAAATATAATTTTAACTTATTTTTCTAAACTTGACTTTATAACCGCCCTCCTTATTCACCAGTAAGATTGTGTCTGACTTAACTGGATCTAAACAACTGGCCCACTAAAGACATTGGCGCCCAATTTTTTATCTACCTTTAGTACGAGCCCAGAATCAAATCATTTGGCCCAGACAATATTGATAAACACAAAAGAAAAATCTATTTAATCTATAATATTAGTTGGATTAAATAGATTTTTCTTTTGTGTTTAACAATATTTTCTGAAATAATGTAAAAAATAAACATTTGCTATACGCCCATTAGGAACTAAAGTAGGTGGGGACGGGGGGACAGACATTTTGGTTTTTAGGGGACAATTACGCTTACTCAAACTTGTGTACGACTAAGAATCCCCATAGACCGGGAAATTAGTGTTACTTCAAACATTTGTTTCCACTCCTACCCAGTAGCCGTTTTTGCCCTAGTTTAGCACAGTATGCAGTTCTTTACAATGTGGTTTAAGTACGCATTGGTTTGTCCGTCTTTGTCTTTTAAGTTTTCGTAACGACTGCTGATTTCAATTATTGCATGTCGACGGAGGGTCTATAAGTTTCTTGGTTCCTATGTTTATTTATGTCTCAGTTAGTTTACATAATTTTGTTAATTTAAAAAGGTCTTTTGAATTAATGGATTTTGTGACTTACTAGGTGATTGATTTGCTTAGCTGTAATCCCGTGAATGCCAGCGATAAAATTTTGGACGGCTTGGATTTATTGTTTTTTTGTATTGTTTTTTTTACTATTGTCTTATTATCAGTGTTGCTGTTGCTCTTTGTTTTACATTGTTTTTTTTTTAGATTTATTTTTTTACTAGGGTTGTGTTTAAGCGGAAAGAACCGCTTTTAAGGTTGTGTAGGTAAAGTGGTTAATGTTGCAAATTTACGTATTAGGTCTTGCAGTCAGTTATAAGATTATATATCAAATGTTTGCAGATGATGGCCCCTTCCACTCTTGGTTAGCCTCATTTGTTCTTATCATAGAATGCCATAGAATGTCAGGTTTTTCGTCCGCCAGGTATGCGTTCACTTATCACATCACACTATATTACTTTCGTGACCGTAAGGTGGCCTTTAATTCACTGTAGGAGTAGTTTATTGTGGGATGTAAAATTTTGGTTTTAAGCGTGGTCTCGTTTATAAGGTCTTACCTTGTCAAGAGTTCGGTAACAATATATTTAATTAAAAAAATTATTTGTTTAATTTTTAACTTGACTTGACTAGACCAAATTAGTTATATCGTCCCAATTATCCCATTAGGAGGCGTATCTCATATTTAACAATTTTACAGAGCATTTTAAAGATTAAAAGTATTTCCTTGTTTAAATTATTTTTTATAAATGTAATACCCAGTAATTTAATGTAGCACATTTGTAATATAATACCTAGTAGCACGCCCTTATGTGATTATTGGGACGATATGTAGTCAACGAGTCCCAGAATTATCGTTTTAAAAACTAGGGTTTAGTCTATTTCGGCTGGGCTTTTATTCTCAAAACCCAGCATGTGTTTACTTAGCAAATTAATTTCAAAAGTCGAATAATTAACTGTATATAATGTCTACAGACGATACTCTAGTTGAGAGCAGATAAGCGTAAAATAGGTGGGCCAAAGTAATAGTGGAATGTAGTTTAAATCCGAGAGACCTATGTATATGTTGGTCATTTTGTGCTTTAACTTTAATTAAAGGTAATTTTATGATGAAATTATTATTTATATGAAGAAATAAATTGAAGCACGTGGGTCATAAGGTAATAATGACGTATAATCGACATATACATTTTAGTTAGAGGTTATATTTTGTTTTTTTACATTTTCGTTATTAATTTTTTGACACAACCTACGTAAAATCTACTGTCATAATTCCATGCCGACTTTATCATTTGTGGAAATGTAATATACTGAAGTTATTTAAATCCTGGTTTGTGGTCGTCGAAGATAAGGTATTGTATGCAACTCGTTTATAAACTTCTCTAGACACTCGCTTGTAAGCTTCGCTCGTGCTTAATTTTACCAAAATAGCGTTGATACATAATATACTATTATTATGTTAAAATAAGTGCTTACAATTTTATCACTAAGACGTTAGTTTAGTTTTTTATTTAAACATTTTAAAAAATAGCTAATATATTGCGATTCGTCTGAAATTGGGTATTTTAAAAAAACTAAAATTGTTAAAAAACATTTTTTGTGTTGTTAAAATTGTTTTACTGAGACTTTATAAATTTTTTAGTTATCCTTTTAATAAAAATAGCTAAAATTTCAAGTGCTATTCAGTGTATCACATTGCTCGTAGTAAAAACCTAAAAAAACGCGTTGTTATTTTTATTTACCTATTATTATTCTTTTTCTGTTACAGTTTTAGCAAAACAAAAGACAAAGTATGTTATACAGGGTGTCTTACGAGTCTTGCTTTGCTCACGTATCATATGTTTACCCTTTTTATGCTATCAGCTTTAGCTATTTTTAAAAATGTCCAACTAATAAAGTCTTAGTGTTGAAATTTTAAACCCTTAATACAACACAATAAAATATTATTTTTTTTAAGTTTTGGATTTTTAAAGTGTGGGATTGAAAATACCCAATTTTAATGGGTCCTGAAATATTACAATATTTGAGGACCCATTAAAAAAAGGACGCAACTCTTAGGCAGGGCCGGATTAAGACAATTTGTCGCCCTAGGCCAATAATAATGGCGTACTTTTTTATGTTAAAATCCAAAAAATTCTAGCGCGGCCTTCTTTTGATTTTTTTTCTTTGTCGTAGGCTGCCGCAACACCGCCCTTTGACCATTGCAATGCATTGTTGGCACGCGCTACGGTATAGGCGGCAACCTTCAAAGAATAAAAAAATCTATTCATATTTCCGATTTTGCTTTTGAAATAAAAAAGGCTATTATACGTTTTATAATTATAATTATTTATTTTAATTGATTAATTAATTGATTAATTGATTAATATTCAAACTACTTAAAAAAAAAGAGCCTTCTGCCTGGGCGCCTATTGGCTTCCCGAGGCCATGGCCTAGGCTGGCCTATAGGTTAATCCAGCACTGCTCTTAGGCCTGAAACTGTTTAGGGAAGTAGTATACTATAAAGACTATATTCAAAAAAAAATTTAAGGTAAGTCTTAGTTTTATCTTTAAAATTTTTAATTGTTAGAGAGAAAGTTTTTATTTTTAAACTGTAACATTTACCTATTTTTTATTTTATTTAGGTACTTAAAAAAGTAGTTTTGTCAGCAACCATCGTTGGTTGATTTGATATATTAGATTAAATATATATATACAGGTTGTTATGTAATTAATGTTATATATTAAAATACTGAATACCTTTTGACATAAGCAATAAAGGAAAAAATATTTTAAAAAATATTTTTCCAAAGATAAAAAATATGCATTAGAAGTTTTTTATATTTTTTGTGATACGCCACTGGGCACACACTTGGTTTATCTCTGCACCAGTGTTGCCAGATTCTATATACCAATTTTCTTCAATTTAACCTTAAAAATTCTTCATATTTCTGCAGAGGTGTAAAACGTCATTAGATAAAAAAACCTTTTGACTGGATTAGGTACTTAATAATAATAAAAAAAAAAATAAAAGTCAAATATCTTTTATGATAAACAGGAGATAAAGTATTACAAATTAAAGAAAATGAATTAATTTTATAGGCAGAACAAAAAACTATACACCATGATTTAGGAATTAAATAAATTATTTAATTCTAAATCTAAATGTTTTTTGGTGACAGACATTTTTGCAGAATTTGTACCTGTATCTTTAAAATGGGTACGCAATACGCAAAGGAAATTAATTAATTCAATGTATTTTCTTGAAGTCTGTTTCGTTTTTTTGTTTTCACATCATTCATTATTGAACACCCTTATAAAGTATTGCATTACACCATCGACATTCAAATTTTGTCTCTTCACAGAGCCACCCTGTTCGAGGATTTTGGAAAATCTTAAAATAAGATACAAAATACTTAATTATTATTTGCTGTGACAAAGGCACTCATTTAATTAATAAAAATAAATCTCTAATACACAATGCACATGTGCATGCATGCAAATCCTTAAAATATAATATACCTAATACCTAGGTGTATTATAATTTATATTATAGTAGGTATATTATATTTTATGGATTTATGATTTATAAATTATAAATAAAATAAATATAACTATTTTATACCAATCATATCTGTTAAAATTCGGGGCTTCCCCAGGTCTTATACCATTTTACCGAGAGATGTCAGAATGCATACGAAATGAATAAAATAATTACATTTAAAATTTAAATTTTAAATCATATTACAGTGTTAAAATCGAGTTAAAGAATTAAATCTAGAAAATTGAAAAAAAATTATAAATGAAAAAAACATGTGAATTTAAAAAATTCTTCATATTGTAGTGGTTTTTGTAAAATATTCTTCTTTTCTTCATTAGCTCTCGATGTAGGCTAAAATCCTGCATATTGAAGAAAATTCTGCATTTCTGGCAACACTGCTCTGCACACTTGTGTTCTGTAAGTACATAGATACCAACCAACAAAGTAGCTGCGCGTTGCCAGATGGAAAAAATTGTTACTAAAAATTTTTCTTGCAAAAAATAAATAAAAACTCAATAAATACAAAAGTGTTATGCTCCTAAAGCTCTAATACCCTTCTGTATTTATTTACTCATCCAGCTATTAGCTAAAGCAATTATTAGAAAATTAAGTACCTATTTTAAAAAATCCATACCACAAAATCAATTTTTTCCACGGTTTTTTTCTTTCTGTTAAAGATGAAATTGGGACCTGTTCACAGGTTAAACTTTAAACATTTAATTTGTGTAAATAAAACCAAAAGCACTTCCCTTAGTTAAGATATTTACAATTTGAGCACATAACCTAAAATTTGAAAGAAATGCACTAGATTCTGTCATAAAAGTTGGCAGATTTTGTTTGAATTTAGCTTCAGTACAAAAATGACATAACCAACAATTAATAAAAACGCCAAATTGACAATATGCATTGTTAATTTTGTCATTTTTGTAATTTAGCTAAATTTAAACAATGTTTGTCAACTTTTTTAAGAGAATTTGGAAACGCTGTTGTTACCAACCATAACATAATAAATTAAATTAGGCAACCAGATTAGCCTAAAGTTCCTAGTCGATTAGTGGCGTACTTTTTGATAGGATAAAGGTTATTATAAATTATTTTTGGTCTTTGGAATTTAGAAAAAAAGTTTCAGGTGCTTCTTTATGGACCCTAAGGAACAAACCATTTTAATATATAACATTAATTACATAATATATATATATATATATATATATATATATATACAGGGTGTTTCTTTTAACTTGAGACAGCTCAATATCTCGAGAAATACGCATTTCACGGAAAAATGTCTTTAATAAAAAGTTAATGTGACTAAAGGGGACATTCTTTGGTGCTACCGCTAGCCACCCCCTACCCCTCCTTAAGGGTGAAACGGGGGGTAACTTTGGAAAGTCAAATGGAATGACCCGATTTTTTTCACAGAGTTTGGTAGTACATAAAAAAATAAATAACTTTTATTTAAAACTTTTTTCAATTCATCAACAGATGGCGCTGTAATTCAAAATTTAAGAAAAATGAGTTTCCTTGTAAAATGTATTATTTGAAACGTTTAAAAAACAAAAATTAACATTAACAACAATAGTCGGCTATGAAAACAAATGTTCGAAATGTCGTCATTCCATTTCAACACATTTTTGAATGCGGGTAATGAATTCTGGCACACAACGCGCCAACATGTCGGGCGGTATCGCCGCACAGGCGTTCCTGATCCGCTCCACCATGTCCTCCCAAGTTGTAGGAATTGCAGTGTAAACTTTTTCTTTCAAGTAACCCCACTGGAAGAAGTCTGGTGACGTAAGATCAGGTGATCGAGCAGGCCAAATTACTGGACCACGTCTACCGATCCACCGCGGTGCACCGGCCATTGAACTCCCGATCCAACACCTCTCGAGCAATTGCCGAATAATGTGCAGGACAACTATCTTGCTGGTACCACATGTTTTGGAGCCGTGCTAGTGGTACATCCTCCAAAAGGTCCGTCAGATCGCTTTCTAGAAAATTCCGGTACTTTTCGCCATTTAATGCACCGTCAATAAAGAAGGGTCCGATTAATCGTTCGCTTAAGGTACCGCACCAAACGTTTACCGACCAGGGACGCTGGTGCTCCACTTGGTGTCGAAATGGAAGGACGACATTTCGAACATTTGTTATAAATTGTTTTCAGAGCCGACTATTGTTAATTTATTGTTAATTTTTGTTTTTCAAACGTTTCAAATAATACATTTTACAAGGAAACCCCTTTTTCTTAATATTTGAATTACAGCGTCATCTGATGATAAATTGAAAAAAACTTTTAAATAAAAGTTATTCATTTTTTATGTACTACCAAAATCTGTGAAAAAAATCGGGTCATCCCTTTTGACTTTCCAAAGTTACCCCCCGTTTCACACATAAGGAAGGGTAGGGGGTGGCTAGCGGTAGCACCAAATAATGTCCCCTTTGGTCACATTAACCTTTTATTTAAGACATTTTTCCGTGAAATGCATATTTCTCGAGATATTGAGCTGTCTCAAGTTAAAAGAAACACCCTGTATATATATTATATATATATTTCATCTGTCAGGTACACCCTAAATAAAGAAAGATACATTATCGGGGTTTATGGAACAGGTAGCAAGGTAATTAAGTGCGTCTAATGGAGCCCGCCAAAACATTTCGGATTTACGATTCTTCCTGCCGCTTCCTCTTTATTCCTGCTATTATTTCTACCTTTGACCCAGTAACATGCCATTAAATCTTTCCTGCGGTCGCTGTTATTGTTCTACATTTTGGTCGATTGGTTGTTATTATCTGTTTTAATCGTATTATAATTATATTGGTGCATTAAAATGTAATTGCATAAATATCTGGATCATAAAATATGGTTATATATTCTATATAAACTTTTAATTCGTTCGATAGGAACTCGATACATCCCGGCAGCATTAACAATATTTTACAATTAATTGGACCCATGCAGTCAGTTTATAATTAAATTGTCGAATTAGGTAATTTCTACATCAACTACGCTCGTAAACCAATTAGGCGGGCAGGCTTTTGTATAAATTAAAGCCGTACGTATCGATACGTATTGTATCGTGTATTGTACGAATGACCCCATCTGGGGTTCGGCCAAATAGCGCAGGTGTAATAAACAGTTATTAGCGAGGTTTTGGAGCTGCGTCGCGACGGTGCACGAAAAATAAGTTGAGTTGGTTTGGAAATGTTTGCCAATATTGAATTTGTGATAAGTGGGCAAACTGGTTCATGCCAAAAGTTTGGCATTAAATAAATTTACTTTTTTTACATCTTTCTGTATACCTACCCTCTCTTAAAAATAAATCAAATAAAATATTTTTATTTTAGTAATAAATACCTAATTAAAACAAGTTCATACACAGTAAAAAAATATTTGTTAATTTTACCCAAATATTAACCAGATTTTATGTTACGTTTACAACAAACTGTAATCCGTTAACTAATTAAATAAGTAGTTAGTTATTATAACAAACATTTTTATAATTCAATATTTCTTAAACAAAAAAATTAACACATACCAACATAAATGAACACAAAAATAACATACACACGATTAAAGAAAAATTAAAGAAATCAGTCCAGTGTCCAGTTAAGTGTCTTAACTGGTAAATAAAATTAAAGTGGTAGCTAAACTGTTTATCCATATGCAACTAACGTTTACTAAAAACTTAAATTAAGATAACTGGAAGTAATCAGATAATATTAAAATAAATATTGGAGATTTTTTTGAAAGTCACGACGATGAACAAATTGTTGACACGAGAGAAGACATATACAGTTTTAGAATGGGAAGAACATTTTCAAAATTATGACAGTTTTTTTAGATATCCGCTGCAGAAGCAAATAAAGAGGAGGAAATAGAAACTTTTACGGATATGTACGTACAAGTTCTACATATTTGTCCACCTATAAAGAGAACAATTTGAACCGATAGATTTTTTTTGGTAAATTTATTTTAAAAATGCGATATTTTTAATTAATCAAATCAAATCAAATCATTTATTGGTGTTTTTTACAAAAAGTTGTATTACACAAGTCAGATAGAAAAAGAACTTTACATGACATAAAGAATATATAAAAAATGAAAAACATACATGACAATATTTATGTGTACAAAAGATGTATAAAAGAACATTTATCACAGGGTTGGTATATCACAGTTTAAAAACTCATCACAGTCATAGAAAGCCTTATTATTAAGGAACACCTTAATTCTAGTTAAAAATAGTTCTGAATCTAGGTTTCTAACAGCAACAGGAAGTTTATTAAAGTATTTAGGTGCAGTGAAGGCTATACTTTTATGAGATTTTGTAAGTCTATACTGTGGCAGTCTTAGGTTGTTCTTATATCTGGTGGTGTAAGGATGATTTACATTAGTTAATGCTAACTTTTCCACATTCAGCTTAGCATATTTTAATACCTCGTAGATACATGGTAAAGTCATTATACCCAGTTCCACAAATGTAGTCCTACAATCATCTCTATAACCCAAGCCTGCTAGTATACGAATTGCCTTCCTCTGCAACCCAAAAATGCGTTTCCATTCGGACGCTCTTCCCCATGCAAGTATTGCATAAGAGAGTAGTGAGTGGCATAAAGAAAAGTAGGCCGTTTTAAGCGTTTTCTTTGCGACACAGTGTGACAGATTTCTCAAAACATAAATACCCTTGCCAAGTTTTGACGCTAGCTGATTAATGTGTGCATCCCATTTCAGTTTGTAGTCCAGATGAACCCCCAGGAATTTAGTGCTTTTACTATAGTTTTCAGAAAAATCCGCAGCTCTCAGAGAAAACAACATTCGAACAGTCTTGTCCTGGTTCAGTGAGAGCTTGTTTGCGCGAAACCAATCGGAAGCCCTCGTCAGCGCATCACACGACTCAGACACGACATTGTTTACTGTTGGTAGTAATAGTTGTATCGTCAGCAAAAAGAACATGTTTAGCATGATCGTTAAAGTAAGGAAGATCATTGACGTATATAAGAAACATTATAGGCCCAAGTACTGACCCTTGGGGCACTCCATGTTTAATGAACTGTTTTGCTGAGAACAAACCGTTTACTTTCACAGTCTGAGACCTATTTGTTAGGTACGATCTTAAAAGTTTGATCGCTGAGTCAGTAAAACCGTATTTTTTGAGTTTAAGTAACAATATATCGTGAGATACACAGTCGAAGGCCTTCGAGAGATCACAGAAGACTGAGATATTGTGTTCCCCTCGTTCGAAACAGGACAAGATGTGCTCTACCAGATCCAGTATAGCAAGAGTAGTGTTTTTACCTCTTCTAAAACCATACTGTTTACTAAAAAATATGCTATTCGACTCTAAGAGCTCAGACATCTGATTTACCAGCAGTTTTTCATAGATTTTTGATATTATTGGCAAAAGGGAGATAGGCCGGTAGTTGTTAACTTCCTTTGTATCACCCTTTTTGTAAATTGGCACTATTAAAGCATCTTTAAGGATATCCGGAAATACACTATTAGAGATGCAGGCATTAATCAGGTTGGTTAAGGGACCTATACTGAGATTTTTGACATATTATATATATATATTATAATTAATATGTGAAACAAAAAATAAAAGGTAATAAATTGTATAATAGTTATTAACGTGTCAAGCTTTGTAAATGAATCTTTACGGGCAAGCTGGAAGTTTGTGGGGTGAGCGACGCAGGAGCGAACCCCATAATTTAGTGAGCCTAGTAAGAAGGTGAAAATAAAAGATATTTATGTACGTATTTTTATTTAAAAACATACCCATATCTACACCTATAAAATAATAAAGAAGCACAATATAAAAAAATAAGAGTCGTTTGAGGTGTTCTATGCGCATGCCATGAATTTAAATTTAACCAATTTAAAAGTATCTTGATAGTGTTGCCCAATTGCCGAATTGCTAAACTGGCAGATAAGAAACTGGAACCGTACGAGGTGAAGAAAAACATTTCTATTCGGATAACTGTCAGATAAAGGTAACTGTAAGACACTTAACCGCCACTTTTAGTTGGACATTGATAAACTGGCCCTTACTGATGTATTTCGTAACTTTAACCCACTTCACGGTATTTCCTAATTTCAGTTTGAAAACCAGTGATGGCATCTTTTTTCGGATACTTCGCAATTCGCACACTCGTTAAATATATATATATATATATATATATATACATCCATTCCACGTTACTCGGGAATTTTTGTAGCGTCCGTTACAATAAAAAATTGTGAGTAAAACTACCTACTAATTATGATGCTAATAAGCTTAAGCCTTATTATTACAAGCATAATAAACATGTTTGCAATAGTAACTATTGTAATAGTATTTAATTTAATCACGGTAGCTTTTACTCACAATTTTTGATTGTAACGGACGCTACAAAAGTTCCCGAGTAGCGTGGAATGGCTGTATAAGGAATCCGAATAACAATAATAACAGATTTTTGGTAATATATTACAAACACTTTAGACAGTTGTTACGAACACGTTACGAATTAAAATAAAGTAAGCAGAAACATAAGTTGCAGACGCTGAAGTCAGTTGAACTTGTTGATGCGTATTGTCAGTGGGAAATGTTTTGATTGACTGCCTGAAATTACGTGTACCTTTTTAACGAAATAATTTGTTAAACATTAAAAAATAATCTGTACACTGTTCAAAATTTCATGACCATTTTAACACCAAATTAACACCATATTTGGTCTATATCGATACAAACCAAAATGGTGTTAAATAGGGTTCGTTGGTCCGGTGTTAATTTAAATACTAAAATGGTGTAAATTCAAATACTAAAATGGTGTAAATTTAACTCCTTTTCAGTGTTAAATATTATGTGTTTGTGGTCAAATTAAATCATCCTACACAGAAAAAAGGAAAAAAAAGGAAACAGGAAGTTCCTTGACGCATTACTAGTACATTACCAGTGGTATTATTCCAGAAAATGGAACCTTCAACTCGCTAAAGATAATGTTTTTAGTTCGTTCCATTAACTTAAAATACTTCAAGTATTGACAGCTGTTTCCACCTATTTAAGGTCTAGTTTCGAACAACTTGTAGCGTCACACCAAAGCAAAGGACAACATGAGCTTATATATTCTTCATGTAAGTCAACAGAGGCGAGATTTAAGAACATCACGTGATCCACAAAAAAATAAATACTTATGGGTCAACTAAATTAATATAGTTAAATGAACTATTTCTTTTTTTCTGTGTAGGTGCACTTCTCAAATATTTTTAGATAAACACCGTTTTGGTGTTCATTTTCAACCATCATTCATGGTGTTATATTAACACCACTTTGGTGTTGGATTTTGACACCATTTTAGGATTACTTTTTACACCACAGATATTTTAAACAGTGTAACCTTTAAAATTAACCAAATGCTTACAAAATAGCATATTACCTTTACATAGTAGTAGTACGGTTGGGTAGGCTCGAAGCCTGACAATTAGACTCCATGGTCCTTTTTATCTGCCCCTCCTAAACCAACCAGACTACTCCTCATCTTCCTCTTCGCCCATACCAGCCCTTTCGAATCTTCCAGACCTTCTTATAAAGGTCAGGATATCCTGCCAGGCAAGAGAGGCCAACTCTTCCCTTTGGAGTGTCATCACTCCAAAGATTTTATACCTTAGTCTGCCGAGGGCCTCACATTGTCCCAGGAAGTGAAAGGAGGTTTCATCCTCCCTTCCGCACTGGGTACAGGAGGGGCTGGTTTCAGCCCCTATTCTTGTGAGGTGTTTCCTTAGGCCATGACCTGTGAGTATATTCACAAGTGGGCCCAAGGAGGTTCGGCTTCTACCTAGAAGCCAGATGGATTTGGGTTTGCTTAGGGTGACCAGAAAATCCCTGGTCTGCCTACAGCCACCGCTTCTTCTCCAGCTTTCATTCGCTCTTTTATCAGCCCAATTATTTAGGGCTGATTTGACCTGCTTTCTCGTGATTCCAAAAATTGGTTCGGGTCCTACACAGGGGGTTTCAGATCCCAATCTGGCCAACTCATCAGCCCGTTCGTTACCCTCAACCCCACTATGACCTGGTACCCATACGAGATGCACTCTTTTTGTACTTGCTAGCTTTTCCAGCGCTTCCTCACACTCTTGAACCAACTTCGATGTGGTTCTCGCTGCCCAAAGCGCTTTCAGAGCTGCTTGGCTATCTGAGCAGATGTATATATCTGTCTCACTCCCTGTTCTTATATCCTCACAGTTTGCAACCTCAAGTATGGCAAACACTTCCGCTTGAAAGACAGTGGTATATCCTCCGAGCGGGTAGCTCCTTTGGATATCCCTGTCCTCCACGCAGAAACCTGCCCCTGAAGACAGTGTACTCGCCATACGAGAGCCATCAGTGTAGCACACTAGTGCATTTTGTGCAAAGTGTACATCCTTTTTCTCCCACTGCTCTCTTGTTGGTATCGTGAGGGAAAACTTCTTTTTTAAACTTAGGCGGTCTTTTGCTGGCATCGTTCTAATACTGCTAATTGGGACCTCCCTCTCAGCCATATCCGCGATGCCCTCATGACCATAAGTTATTCCTTTTCCTAACCAATTGTTGGCATCCCTCATCCTTAAATGGCTCGCCATTGCTTCTCTCTTTATCCAGAGGGAAAGATTAGGCAAGCTCAGCAAGGCCTCTAATGCCGTCGTTGGAGTAGTCCTCATTGCGCCTGTGATACCGAGACATGCCAGTCTCTGTATCTTGCTCAATTTTTGAGCGATGGTGGTTTTGCTCACACTGCGCCACCAGACCACTGATCCATAATGTATCCGCGGTCTGATGACAGCAGTATAAATCCAGTGAAGGACTTTGGGATTTACTCCCCAGCGTTTTCCCACCACCCGGCGCAGCTGCCAGAAAGTTGCAATCGATTTGTCAACAACTCTGTCAACGTGTGATTTCCAACTTAACTTCCTATCTAGGGTAACACCTAGGTACTTGACCTCTTCAGTAATCTCAAGAGGTCTTCCATACATGGCTGGTGCCCTGAAGTCCTGTATCTTCCTTCGTTTGGTAAAAAGAATCATGTCAGTTTTTGTTGGGTTAACCGACAGACCGTTTTCTTTGGACCAATTTTCTATTATTCTGCATGCTGTCTGCATTCTGTCGCAGACTACACCTAGAATGCCTCCTCTGATTAGGACTGTACCATCATCTGCATATGCTTGTGCATACAGCCCTTCGGCCGTCAGTCTCTCCAGAAGTCCATCCATTATTAAACACCATAGGTGGGGTGATAGGCAGCCGCCTTGTGGGCAGCCGCCCCTCACACCGATGTCCAAATGGCAGTCTCCCAGAGATGCACTGACCTGCCTCTCCTCCAGTGAAGATTTAACCCAACTAACCAGGACTGGGGGAGTGCCTCTGGCTTGCAGCGCTTCACAGATTGTAGATGTCCTCGCCTTATCAAAAGCCCCCTCTACATCAAAGAAAACAGCTAGTGCCATTTCCTTGTAGTGCAGTGCCTTTTCGACTCTATGCACTATAGAATGAAGAGCCGTTTCGGTCGACCTTCCATTTCTATAGGCATGTTGATTCTTATGGAATGGGTACCTTTTCAGCACCCCTTCTTGCAGGTACCGGTCCACGATCCTTTCTAATGTTTTAAAAAGAAAGGATGTTAGGCTTATTGGCCTGAAGGACTTTGCAGCCGAGTAGTCTTTTTTCCCTGCTTTGGGTATAAAGACCACTTTAGCTGCCCTCCAGGCTCTTGGGACATATCCCAGTGCCAGACTGGCTCGGAATATTCGTTCTATTCTTGGGAGAAGAATCTCCAAGCCTCTCTGTAGCAATGCTGGGAATATTCCATCCGGTCCTGCTGCCTTGTATGGATCGAACGCATTTACTGCCCATTCCACCGATCCCTTCTTCACGACGTCTTTGGCAAGGCCTAAGTCCCAGGTAAGGGTCTCTGGCCCCTCCGTTGTTGACGTGTGGGAAGGAGTTTCGCCGGGGAAGTGCGTTTCCAGGAGATGTCTTAGGGACTCTTCACTGGTGTTCGTCCACGATCCATCCAACCTTCTTAGGATTCCTACATTCCTTTTTGACTCACAGCTAAGGATCTTCATCAGCCTGGTTGACTCCTGAAGTGACTCTACAGTTCCACAGTATGTCTTCCAGCTGATATCCTTGCTGCGCCTTAACTCTTTTTTGTAAGACTTTCTGGCCTCCCTGTACGTATCCCACGTGGATTGCAGCCCATCCTTGATAGCCCGGTTGAATGCGCGCCTTGCCTTCTTTCGAAGGTCGTCAAGCACGTCACTCCACCACGGGACCTTTCGGCCCTTAGCCACCTTGGCCGGACAAGCAGTCTCGTAGGCTGTGGCAATCGTACTATTTAGGTGGTTAACTTCCTTCTCTAACTGTTCTTTGGTGGTAATGTCCACAGGAGGTTCCCAAGTTTGACTTTTTAGATTGGTGAGATATTTCTCCCAATCTGTAGCCCTTGGATTCCTCCTTGGGTTAGGAGTGACCTTGTCGACATTTAACTCAAATCTGATCATCCTGTGATCAGACATCGTTATATCGTTGGTCACTCTCCAGTTAGAAACATCTTCATATACTGACCTTGATGCCAACGTTATGTCTATTACTTCCTTCCGGTTGCAAATAACAAACGTTGGTTCTTTGCCTCTGTTTATTACCTCCAAGTCTGTTGATGCCAAATACCCTAGCAGAGATTCTCCCCTACTATTGGTGTTGGTACTGCCCCACACGTAGTGGTGGGCGTTGGAATCACATCCTAGCACGAGGGGTATGCACTTGTCACTCGCGAACTTGATTAATCGAGTTAGCTCCGGAGTAGGGCACGGTCCCTCGTACGGTAAATAGACGCTTCCTAATATAATCCTATTTCTAATGCCTCTTACCTTATATTCCAGCAGAACCGCCGTGACATCCCTAGCCCCCAATTGTGGAAGTGGTAGCACATTGAGTTCCTTGGACGTCAGTATGCATGTTCTGCTGCTCTCCTCCTCAGTGCCAACCATGATGTTTAGGCCAGTGGCACCCATTCCTCTAACCCCTTTCCTGTAAACATACGGTTCCTGTACCAGGACAATCTCGCCCTCCCTCCCTGCCAAGACGCTTGCCAGTTCCCCAGCAGCGTCCTTGCAGTGATGTAGGTTGATTTGGCTTACCCGTATGGTGTCCATGACGGAGTGTATCATGGTACGGCCTCAGCACCTAGTTTTCTTCAGTCTGCTTCGAGGTTCCAGCACCAGACGAGCCCTGGCGCACCACGCTACTCCAAGCCGAGACCCTCTTTACAGAGAGGGTCACCAACTCGAAGTAGAGGGCCCACCCAGACTCCTCCAGGCGCTTCACAACCTCTTGGCTAACCAAGAAGACTAGATGCCATGCTCCTGGTCCCCCTGTGGTCTCCAGATGTTTCCAATTCCCCACGTTAAGGGAGTGGTTCTGGAGATCAAGCATCCTTGTGACCTCTGCCAGGTCCACCTTTTCCTGCCTAAGCCAGAAACCAATCTTCACTGGCCATGGAGCTTCGGCGGCCTTCACCGAAGTGAAAACCACCCCCTCAACAGTCAGAGAAGACCAGCTCTCCAGCAGCCAACGCATCGAGGTGTCGTCCCTAGCCGATACCAAGTACCAGCCCGGGTCGACAAGGCCCGACTTGATGAATTTGAGTTCCAAGCGGGAGGATCCCTTAGTGGAATCCTCCATAGCTCGCCTCATTTCACTGATCAGGCTTGCCCTGATGCGTTCGCTTTCATTTGGCAGAACAGTACCTCCAATTCTGTTCGACAAGATGACCACTTGAAGACTTTTGTCGATTGTTGGTCGACTAGTAGCCTCCTGTCGAGCTTCTACCTTTTCTCTACTTTTCGGTCCCCTCTCCGACGCCTCGGCAATGTCTCTCTTTAAGGGGGAGACATACCGCCTAGCATCAGAAAAGGGCCTCGCCCTCTTTTTATTATATTCCGGAGGTGTCCCCTTATCCGCCCTCTGCCTTTTGCTGGAAGCTGGACCAGGGGCTCTTGTTTGAGCCCCCGTTTCCTGCCTCCTTGCATTAGCCGGCGCCGATGGTAATGGGGGGACGTTTTTACCCTTTCTCAGGTATTCCCTCCTTTTCGGACCTCTTGGAAGCTTGCCAGGTTCCCCAATTCGATTTGGCTTTACCCTTACCTGGCTTGAGCAGCTTGGTTGGGGGTCAGCCATCTCGGATCCGGTTGCCTGTTGAGGGACGTCAGATACTACTAGAGAACGTTGGTCCTCCTGTAGCCTCTTCAGTTCCTTTTTAGCCTCCTTTTCCTTAATTCTCTTTCTCTTATTTTTCTCTCTAGTCCTCTCCTTCCTCCTTTGGGCTTTGATCTCCAGAGCAGTGGCTTTGGCCGGCTCTGGTGATCCAGCAGGAGAGTTGAGAAGATCTACCTCTTCTACTGTCAGTGGTGACGACTCGCTTGTCACCACTGTGGAGCTGAGGGGCTCCGGTGTGCGTTCTTTTTGCACGTTACTAACTTCTGTTTCTTTGTACTCTTCCATAGTTGGTTTTTTTGTTTTGTTTACCTGACCAACACACACGCGCACACACTTATTTGGGCAGATATCTTTGGACTTTGGGCCTCCCAAAACTTCTCCTAGGGCCAACATAACACAACGTGGATCCCGGTGAGGAAGGTTGTCGGCCGCTTTCAAAAAGTGAAGCCCCCCGGAACATGCAGCAGGCCCTCACCCAGGCGCTACCTGGAACTACTACATGTAACGAGATTATACACCGATTGATAGGGCAGCCCCCTGGTACTAGCTAGGTAAGGGTGGGCCCCTGTACTACTCGGCGGCACGGGTGTGCGGTCCCGCTTTATTTCACCGCTACCGAACCAACTCGACCTCGATACGGGGTCGCGTAGCGTTAGCCCCAGGAGAGAGGGGAAGCCTTCCGTCCATGCCAGGTATTGGTGTAGAGCGTGTGTGAGCGCATGCGTCAATCAGGTTGGCTACCTGCAGGAACAAGTTCCTGGGCGATGGGGTCGCCATATCCCGACGCCAGGGGTTACCTTTTAGTCGCCTTTTACGACAAGCAGGTATTACTGTGGGCCAATTCTACTTTAGTGTCCCCGGTGCCACAGGGGGTTACCTTTACATAACTTTCGGAAAAATATTTTCCTTTGTTAAAATAATTAAAAATCCTGGTTTTCTACAAAAAATGTTAAAATTTTACAAAATAAAATTAACAAACTACAAACTCATGTTAACAAATCTGATTTTTATAACAGTGTAAGTATAATAAAATATTTGTGGTTATGCATAAAAGGGCTGAGAAACAACCGCAGTAAACAATAACTTTTGACGTCGCCGCGTCGCGTTAATGAATTATCTTTCAATAATATCGCTTACAACCCATTTGAAAGCGATATCTTTTGTTGTCGGATTAACTTTGAACCATCAAGTTTGTGTTATGCAAATGAGCTAATCCAAAATTACAGCCAGTAATACATGTAACAACATGCCATTCACGCGCCTCACTCCTCGCCTCTTCCTTGCCGCTATATTTATCTGTGAAAATATGAAATTGGTACTGTTGGCTGTTTAAATTTAATTTATGATTCACTTACATCACCGTAGTGGAAAACATAAACAATATGACAATTTAATGTACACTGTTATAAAAATCAGATTTGTTAACACATTTGTAGTTTGTTAACATATTTTTTTGTATAAAACCAAGGTTTGTAATTAATTCAACAAAGGAAAATATTTTACCGAAAGTTTTGTAAAGGTTATATATAACATATATGCAATTTTGTAAGCATTTTGTTATTTCAAAGGTTACAGATTATTTTGTTAAAGTTTAACAAATTATTTTGTTGAAAAGTACACGTGATTTCAGGCTGTCAATCAAAACATTTCCCACTGGCAATACGCATCAACAAGTTCAACTGACTTCAGCGTCTGTATGAATGGTTGAGTGGGTGAGTGTAGGTGAATGGTGTGGGTGCTCCGGGGTCTTCTTTACAGTATGTATGCGTTTTAAGTTTATCTGGGGCTCTGGTAATCCTACAACAGTAGTGTACTTTAGAATAGGTTAAAAGGGGTTAGAATAAGTTAGTTATAATCAGGGGCGTGCTGGCAGTCCAATGCAGGCCTGGACTGGATAGTAGAGCAGTCCAGACTCAAGTCAGTTTTCTATACTTCCTATAGCTAGTAAAAAATGTAATATCTATAAAATAAAACCACATTCACCTACCTATGTAGTAAAAGAAATATTATAAAAAATACTTACAAGATTAGATATTACGATGACACCTCGGCTGATAAAACGTCCCGAGATAACTCTCTTCGCAACAAGGAACTTTTTTCAGGTAGTTTATCAATTATTATGTCACTGTCTAAGTCATTTAGCACTTTTTTTTCCACAGCCATAAGAATGAAAGATTTCAAATTTGCGTCACTAAGTGTACTTCTTAAACGATTTTTTATAAATTTTAATGACATTAATTATTATAATATTATAATTATAACCGAACACTAAAGGCACATACCCGATTTGAAACGCGGTTATAGATATGTTTTTTATATATTATACCCACAATCTTTACAAAAAAAAGTCACTCTTTAGAATGCGAACAAAAATCAACTGCTTTGCGCACCACGTGAGCAATCTTTGATTAAGGTATTTTCCGCGTTAATTTAAATTCCCCGAAATAGGTAATAGTTCTCATATGGTTTTGTTTTGGTTTATGGTAAGTTCTGTATAATAAATGCAGGCATGTAAGAATTAAAAATAGTCGTTTCAAGTTCCAAAGTAAACGCAAATGTTTTTAAATATAAGATTTAACAGTTTTAAAGCAAACGCATATGTTTTTAAACAATATTTGCATGTGTCAATGAAATTATGAATAAAATTTACTATAAATTGTAATAAAGCTAGATTGTCAAATTCAATGTTCTTTAATGTATAATTTCGTTGTTCGTTGTTTTGTTAAATCTAACTAGAGTATAATTACGATTTGTTTAGTAATTAATTAGTTGTTTGCCTATCATACCAAGTAAGCGCAATTAGATAGAACAGTGGTTGCAGTGGTCTCCTGAATAATTGAGTTTTTCGTAATCGAGCAGCGTGGTGAGTGCAATCAAATGTATATTCCAACTTTTTCTAAGTCATCCTATTTCCTAGTTTGCTAAATAGCCATCTAAAGTACGTGGGAAATATTCCATCGACCTGGGAAGGTCTTATTTTTAGAAATTCATCGAAAAAACCGGAGAAACTCCGTAAGTATTTGTTTTTGTTGTGGTAACCAATTTTTTATTCAAAGTATTATTCATTTAGGGTTTTTTCTTGGGGGCACATTTTCTGGAGAGGTTACACTGTTTAAAATATCTGTGGTATAAAAAGTAATCCTAAAATGGTGTAAAAATCCAACACCAAGTGGTGTTAATATAACACCATGAATTATGGTTGAAAATGAACACCAAAACTGTGTTTATCTAAAAATATTTGAGAAGTGCACCTACACAGAAAAAAAGAAATAGTTCATTTAACTATATTAATTTAGTTGACCCATAAGTATTTATTTTTTTGTGGATCACGTGATGTTCTTAAATCTCGCCTCTGTTGACTTACATAAAGAATATATAAGCTTATGTTGTCCTTTGCTTTGGTGTGACACTACAAGTTGTTCGATACTAGACCTTAAATAGGTGGAAACAGCTGTCAATACTTGAAGTATTTTAAGTTAGTGGAACGAACTAAAAACATTATCTCTAGCGAGTTGAAGGTTCCATTTTCTGGAATAATACCACTGGTAATGTACTAGTAATGCGTCAAGAAACTTCCTGTTTCCTTTTTTTTTCCTTTTTTCTGTGTAGTATGATTTAATTTGACCACAAACACATAATATTTAACACTGAAAAGGAGTTCAATTTACACCAGGTAAAATTTATTTTAATACTGTGTGAAAGTTAAATTTACACCATTTTAGTATTTGAATTTACACCATTTTAGTATTTAAATTAACACCGGACCAACGAACCCTATTTAACACCATTTTGGTTTGTATCGATATAGACCAAATATGGTGTTAATTTGGTGTTAAAATGGTCATGAAATTTTGAACAGTGTATCCTGGTCTTCGCTTATAACTGTAGCGAAATAATTAATCTGAGAGGTTTTCCTATGGAGGAGTTCCTAATGGAACGGTCAACCTGGCTGTCTCAAAGATCGCTTTTATAACAGTACCCATGGAGCACGAATAGCCCCATGCATCCAGGAGCCTGATCCAGCCCTTTGAATGAGTATACCAGACGTCCAGAAACCCTAATCGGGATACAGGTTTTTTATCATCATTATTAATTTTTTTATTGCGCAAAACTGCGTTGCAGTAAATTATGAAACATTATTTTATTTTTTAACCATTTTTAGTTTAGTGTAAACCAATAGCTATTCGGTAATGATTTTAACATACTAAATATTAAATTTAATATAATTTGCATTTGAAATATAAAGTAAGTAACTAAACCTTGAGTTTAACTTAATGACCACAACCTTAGGTTATTGTACTATTTAAAGTTGTGGTGGCGCCCAGGCCAAAGTGTAAGTATGAGGAATAAAAACCCACAGACCTATGCTTCCAGACACGAGAGCTGCCGGAGCATATAACCCCAAGTTGGTTATAGTATGCAAAACAAAAAACAATTATCAAAAAGTAATGAATGATAACACAAATGTAAATTTTTAATAAATGCAGAGCATTGCCCACTGTGCGAGCATGTTTTAGTAATTAGTGGCGGCTAAAATTTCTACTTTACTTATAAAAATTTTATTGATTTTTTTATTAAAAAAAATAGCACTAATGCAAAAATGATAGAGGAAAATCTTTCTTATTTTGGCGTTTACTATCATCTCCTTAAAGGATGACAACTTATTTGGTGACACCCTGTATTACCAGAAATCTGTTATTATTGTTATTCGGATTCCTAATACCCATTTAACGAGTGTGCGAAGTATCCAAAAAAAGATGCCATCACTGGTTTTCAAACTGAAATTAGGAAATACAGTGAAGTGGGTTAAAGTTACGAAATACATCAGTAAGTCTTGTAGTAGTACTGATAGATATATTGTACCAAATTGGTGGTTGAATTATTGATATAGAAATTTGTTATTAAATCTACAAAATGTTTGTTATAATTACAAACTACTTACTCAATTAGTTAACAGATTACAGTTGGTTGTTTACAACTTAACATAAAGTTGTGTGAACCTGGATTAACATAAAATCTGCTTAATATTTGGTTAAAATTAACAAATATTTTTTACTGTGTATACTCAGTATTACTGTGTATCATCATCATCATCCAGGGTTTCTTGATGCGAAATTTTTATAATTAAAAATTAAATTGGATTTTTTAAGGAATTTAAAATGTTTTGTTGTGACTGTGGGACACCTTGTGTAATATAATATTTAAATCTCTTTTTCATTAATTTTATAAAAAAATAACACCATTTGGTTCTTTTAATTTTTACCTATCTTAAATCTTTTTAACAACCTTTAGATATAAAACTAATTCACTAATAAAGAGGGTCATGCAAAATAAACCTTATTGTATTATTTGTTTGTGTGTGTGTGTATCGTTGTTGGAAATGGCCGCACTGAGGTTTAAGGGCGGCAAAAAATCTTAAAATAAAAGTCCAATTTTTCAGAACACAGGTTAAGAAAATAAATGCAGAATGCAGTAAAAAGGGATAAACATCGATTACGTTTGTTTATTTGTGTGCAAAAATTCGAAAACACATTAAGTTTAAACTAATCAATAATTTCAATATTTTTTCATTGATTTTAATAATAATAATAATATTTATTAGTGCCATTACCAAAGTTTACGGCTTTGTATGTGAAAAAAAAAAATCTTCGGACCTGTATATTTCACCAATCACTATAAATTTAACCCCTTAGCCCTTCCTTTATTTTTTCAAATAGGAAAGGGTATGTTATTATACATCTTTTAAAGTGCTTGGTTTTTTAAATTTGTGCTCCCGGTTGCCGAGAAATTTATTTTAATTTATTTAATTAATATTAGTATTATCTTATTATTATTATTAACTTTCGAAAATTATTATTATTAACTTTCGAAAATGTCCGCGGTTCACCTCCATACAATAGTACAGCAACTGTTCAAAGGGCATTGTGTAGAATATCGGGTGTAATTTGTTGCCATTCATTAGTAATGCGGTTCCGTAAATCTTTTATGAATTCAGGCTTGGTGGCATACATTTTGGATTTTAGATATTCCAACAAAAATAAATCAAAGGAAGATAAATCCGATGATCTCGCGGGCCATTTAATAGTACCATTTCTCCCAATTTATCTAACAGAAAACGTTTCATCCAGAAACTGCCGTACAGTAGGGTGATGCAAAAAATTTTTTTTTTGAATTCTATGCGAGACCACTCGGGTTTTCAAAGATTATCAAGAAAATAAAAATCTGTAAAAATTTCAGAGAAATCAATTAAAATTTAGAGGTCGCTCATCGCAATTGTTTAATTTAGAAAAATCACGCATCTCAAATGCATTGCTATAAACAAGTAGGCATATTTCATACAAATTTGAATGAAAATGGTTGAATTTTTTTTTGGTGGACTCTTAATGATTATTCTAATAAATAATGTTGTCCCGATTTCAAATTTTTTTTCATAATATTTAAAAAATATATATTAATTAGCAAATATAGCTTAGTTAACAAATAATTCATTCAATTTTTTTTTTGTTTCAAAATCTGTAAAAACATTGTTAATAGGTCTACAAGCAATTATTCATTCACAAAAACACTCGCCCCCATCGTTAAATATGAGAAAAAAAATAATATTTTAATTAACTACACTTCGCGTCAAATTTAACGCACCACTGTCACATTTTCAAAGTTGATTTTCTCGCGAACCGTCAAACCGAATTTAGTGATTTTTATAATAAATTGTAGGTTTATTCTTCGGTAATAATGCGTTTATTATAATATTTTTTTAAATTAACATTTTGAGTGTATACAGGGTGCAAGAGTGATAATAAGTTTTTTCCCGGAAATTTAAAACGTCCTGTGGATTGTACCAGCTATAACAGCATATATATCTTATAATCAAACTATAGCTACATCTTCTCTTAACATTTTGTTTTTTCATTCACCGCGTTATCTTTATTTTTAAATGAAATATACAGTTAAAGATTAAAGAACTCCAGTTTAATACAAAAATGTAAAAAGAACGATTGTAACAATAACAACAAAAATATTAACAAAATCAATAAAACCAACATTAAAGAATATCAATATCGCATATTTCTGCCTCTACTTCTAATTACGGCTTCACATCGACGGCTTACACTCGAAACCAGATGTCTAATCTCGTCTTGATCAATGACATTTCATATTTCTCGTAGCATATTTGCTACGTTATCAAGGGAGCCAGGCAAGGAATCATGATTTCTTAGTCGTCTACCCATATTATCCCACAAATGCTCGATGGTGTTGAGATCCGGACTATTTGCAGGCCAGTCTAAAGTTTTAACACCCACCTCATGTAAGTTCTCTTGCACTATATATTGCACCCAAAAACAATAGTAAACCTTGCTGGACTGTTTTTGATGGGCCACCCTGTATATTAATGAAGGATAGCGAATTAATTTTATTGTCTGATTTTGCTCTGTCCGGCAACAACTGTGCTATTTTGTACAGGCTGAATTTCCGGAAGTTTTTAAAAAAGCTCCTGTTTGAAACCAATTTTTTCCATTGGCTTTGGGGTTTAAAAAAATGCCCTATAAGTTTCGCTAAAGCCTTCCACCCACTCTGACATCTACAGCATTTCAAAGGTGACCGTATAAAAAGTAAGCATACTTGCCATGTTAACCAAATATCTAACCACCAAAATTTGTGGGTGGCGATAAATTACACAAAAACTAATTTTAAATTTGGATTCTACACTTCCGACATTTTTTTGCCAACTTTAATCAACTGATTAAGCATATAAAAAAAATAGACTGTAGACAGTTATATTACTTAAACCTTTTATTGCATATATGCAATAAAAGGTTTAAGTAATATAACTGTCTACAGTCCATTTTTTTATATGCTTAATCAGTTGATAAAACATTTATGTTTTATAAAAACAAAAATTTTAAATTAGTTAATACCAGAAGTTGCAACAACTTAACTATTCCGAAAATTTAAAAAAAACTATAGGCCAACGTTGTCTAATCTACTTGGGCCCAAAAGTGATACCTGATAGTATAAAAAATACCAATGATAAATGGTAAAAAATTGTGCAGGAACTATATACTACAGGAACCCAGGCAGTTCACTGATAATGAAATTGATCTTAAAAACACATAATAAATAACTTACATTTTGCATATTTTAATTTGTCCAAACCAAGTCAATTCTTGTTATTAAATTATTTAATTAATTTTGCAAATTTTTATGCTAAATACCTTTTATTTTATTTTATGTTTTATTAACCCTTACAAAATATTACTTATTAGGGATTATTGTTATTTATATTTCTATTTCTATACACGCACAAATGTTTAATTACATAATGTAATTTACATTTAAGTGTTATAGCATATTTATTGATTTTAATGTAACTTGCAATCTATGTATTTTCTTTACTTAATAAATATGATTATTATTATTATTAATATTATTATTACATCAGTAGATTTAGGTTTTTTCACGACATGGCAAAGCAGTAATTTTCTTTAAAATCTGTTATATTATAAAATAAATTGGGTAATTATATTTAAAACGTTTCCCTAAAGAGTTGATTTCTATTTCACATTGACATTTTGAATTAGATATAATAGTATATTATTATACGGGAGATAAGGCAGGCTTTTATTCAAGAGGATGAGGTTTACGTCTCGAGTCGCCAGACGAGAGACCTAAATCATCCGAGTGAATATTGTGCATAATCTCGAGTATAATACTATACTTTATCTACTCCAATAAGTAGATAATTAAATGATTTTTAAAAATTAAATAAATAAAATCTGACATCTCTCAAATGGTTAACCTTAATTTTTACCAATTTTAAATGTTATTATAGTCGCCTTCTTCAAATTTAAAACCCGATTGTTTCAAATCACTGTGAATACTGAAATCGGCCAATCACAACGTGAATATTTAACCCCAAAATTATTAAAACAATTAAAATTTCATCAAGAGATATTTGACATTTGTGACATTTGCTTTTAACCATAAACGCTAATATAAGTCATGGTTTACTACATTTGTTTTTTGGCAAATAAATCATCTAAAATGTAAATCGGTTGATATAGGTAATTTAAATCCAGAAAGTAAATATACCTATAAAAAATAAAACATTTTAAGATAAAATTACTACTATGTTACTCATATCAAATATCTTTGCTGTTTTTTTGTCTGACAAAAAGCTGAATGCTTAAAATCAATTTCTTTAGATTTAAATTTCTTTAGTTTCATTGTAAAATAATTACCCCTAAAATATTTATTGAGTATGAGTATGAGTATAAGAGACGTATAACCAGCCCCATTTCCTCTTGACTCTTAAACCCCGTACAGGCCTATGTTTACTTACGCCGATTTTTGTTCTTCCCCAGCAACTGCACGGCTTCACCCGTGTTTGCTGGGTGCGAATGTCCATTGCGTTCCGTACTGTCCCCTATTTGGGGCTTGAGAGCGAGAGGCGAATAGTTATAATAGCCGTTCCCGGGTTCGTCGGGCCTATGCTATACGCTCAGTGAGGTATGGATGAGGGACGGGCGGGAGTTGGTTTTTGGGGGACAATTACGCCGACTTAAAACTAAGTACGACGCGGAATCCCCCTAGACCAGTCGGTTAGTATTACTCCAAACATTTGGGATTACTATTTGGAGTTGGGGAGTTGTTATTACGCTGCAGGGGTGTAGTTTCCTAGTCGAGGTCTTCGTCTTGTTCATTATTGTCATTATCCGTGTCGGATAGTTCCTGAACTTGGTAAAGTGTGTCGGTTGTTTTTTTTTTATTTTATTTTTATTGTTGTTTAGTTGCTCCCAACTGGTCTTGTTACTTTGTGAGAAGTGCATGTATTGTGCTACGTGTCATGAAATGTGAAGCATGGTCTACCGATTTTTTTGTCTTTAAGATCTAGTTTAAGGGTGGCTTGTAGTATGTTGTTGCGTTGTCTACGAGTGACGTGGGCCCAGTGTTTAATTGGGCTACTCTTACCCTTTTGGTAATGGTTTTTCCCATTGGTACGATAATCGGCACACATGATAAACTCCCCCGCAAAGAAATCCCCCGCGGCCCCCCCGGAAGACAATCCACACAACGGCAATCGTACTACGACTACCGCCGTGTAGACCATCCCCCGTATAGGCCACGGGAGGCTGCACCCCCCCGCGGAGGAGCCCATCACTCGTGCCGAGCGTAAGGCCGCAATCGCTGCGATAAGGCAGTTCCCAGTGGGGGTATTTTTTTTACTTTTACAAATTTTATAATTTTCCAAAAATTCGATAATTTATTTACCCAATTCGATAATTTCAACTTTTACTTCTGGCAATACTGCTATTCACACTCAACTTGTTTATGTTATTTTTTGTCTTCTTGCATGTTTAGTTTATTTATTTATTTATCTTACGCCTTTTTCGATGGTTGTTTATGATTTGTCTGCTATGAGAAAATGAGGTTGTTTGTTTAAACTTAAGGAAATGTTCTTATTCTTTTTTAATTTAGTTTTTGAGACAATAAAAGAATTCTTAGTATTTTCTTTTGCAACATTGTAAAATGCTTACATAAACATTGTGAAATGCTTTTATAAACATTTAGCGAATATACGGTAAGACATGCAATTGGAAAAAATAACTTAGCTTGACCATTTGGTGCTGGAATTGAACCATTTCGCATGCCGCTCGCACGTGTGGTAGTCCAGTAAATTTCGTGGAAGTGATCGTCTCTCTCACACCTTTTAACCAGGTCCAACACTTGAGGATTTAATCAATGGGGGAGGTACCACACACAATTTGCACTCTTTTGCACTTGGGACAGTTATCACGTTTAGAATCGATTGATTTTTTATTATTTTACGGCGTTAACCAGTTATCACGTTACTACATTTGTATCGTATACGCTGCTTAAGAGAGATCGATGAGCATATGCTTACACTTCAAGCGTCAAGAGCAGACTGGATTACCCCTAAAATATTTATTGATACATTTTTTTAATATTAAAAACATTAATGTGTAAACCTTCCATAAATGTTTAATAGCATACCTAGATAGTTAAAAAAATTACTATTTCATAAATTTTGCAATAATTGTTAAAATTTTAAAAAAATATTAAATATAAATTTTATGACTTTTAAAATGAATGAAATGCAGGGACAAAAGAGCAAAAACATAGTATTTCAAATTGAATATACATATTATAATATTATTTACAGCTTTTGCCAATATTCCAAGTTTAAAAGACATTTTATAACAAAAAAAATAAATAAAAAATACACCCTGTAGTGTATGAAATATTATTTTTATATTTTTGGTTCAAATTGTTTTTATTATTTGTAATATTTATAACAAATAATTAAAAATATATTCTTCAAAAAATATTTTTATTTTTAAAATAGAATACACAGGGTAACAAAATCTGGGCTAGACCTGCAACAGTTTATTTAAGTAACAGTATACCTATACCTATATTTTTCAATATAAATTATTTAAAAAACAAATTGTATGATCCATGCATAAATAAACTCATTGGGTTTAACGTTTTAGATAAGAAAGGATTCTTTCCAGTAAAAACAAATTGTATGATCCATGCATAAATAAACTCATTGGGTTTAACGTTTTAGATAAGAAAGGATTCTTTCCAGTAAGGGTGTAGCCAGGATTTTGTTCAGGGGGCAGGCAAGAGTAAATTACATATATGCATGCTACAAACAGTTTTGAGACTCCACCTGCAAATTTATACCCATTTTCTGGACATGCAATTTTTAAGTATAGCTCCCTCCTTTTGTTTTAAAAAGTATATTCTAAAATTATGAACCCATAATTTACCCGTAATTTATCAAGCATTAACTAACATATCCTCTAGAGATTTTTTCTTAATTTTTTTATATTCTTGTCGCAAATTTTAAATGTCTTTTTTTCCTCTCGAGGTTTGGCATCATTGCATTTATTTTCCAGAAAATGTGCCTAAATGCCTAAAAAATGTTATTAATTGGTACCTGTAAAACAATAGGTAAAAAATCATTGCCTTTTAGAAACATGTTTAATTAATCTTTTACAAGCACAAACACTTACATGAAATTTCCATCAACCTCAACAAAATTTCTTTGATCTTTTTAGAGGCTTTAGGGCGTAATTTTGTATAATTTACTTTTTCCTAGCTTCTAATACAAATTTACTTACAAACTGCGAACAAAACACAATTGGCAAACATATTTCCAAAATCCTCTTCGAACCATGTTTTTTTTTTACAATAATACGATGTTATAAGTTATAAATGTATTTATTTGTATATTTAATAATACATTTTAAAAATGTACTACTCTTGTAATGTAATAAACTCATATTTAAGTATATGTGAGATGACTTACAAATTTTCTATAATTTAAAATTTGCGATGTTGCCAAATTGGTTCAAGCGTGGATATGCGTAAATCAGTTGTTTGTGTTTCAATAAATAATTAATTTGTGCTTTAAAGATTTAAACGAACATTTTAATCAGTTTTTTAGTCGAATGGATAAAAAATAGCTCGGATTCACATTTTATGGTTTGCTTTTTTTGGTTTCATTATAACAAAACCATTGAGATAACAATATGACACATCACAAACATTGTAGTAAAATGTTATAGACCTACCTATTACCCAGTATCTAAAAAATATTTTGTTATTTCAATTCAAAAATACAAAAATATTAAATAATTTTTTGACACCAATATTTAAAAAGATTATATGAACGTTTGTACTGAGTAGTAGAGTTAACTAGATTTAACTGATAAAACGTTAAAAATTTTGCGTACAGTTCCCATAAAACATTCTCTTCTCTTTTACTGTGAAAAACTGCTTCTATATCTATATTCAATGGATAAATTTTTATTTACACAGAAAAATTTGAGATTAAGTCTTCCGGCGTTAAAGTTATTTTAATATTTTAAAGTATCAACTTCAACTACATAAGTTATAAATGTATTTAATTGTATATTTGTAATATATTTTAAAAATGTATTACTATTATAATGTAATAAACTCATATTTAAGTATATGTGATAACCTACAAATTTTCTGTAATTTAAAATTTGCGATGTGGCCAAATTGGTTCCAGCTTAAATCAGTGGATATGCGTAAATCAGTTGTTTGTGTTTCAATCAAAAAATTAATTTGTGCTTTAAAGATTTAAACGAACATTTTAATCAGTTTTTAGTCGAATGGATAAAAAATAAAACGATTTCACAGTTTATTGCTTCCTTTTCATTAGAACAAAACCATTGAGATAACAATATGACACACCACAAATATTGTTTGAACTGAATGTATTAATTGAGCGCTCCATGGATCAACCACCTGGAAATGTGAAAAAAAATCTTAAAATGCAATTTTACCAAATTAAAATTTTATTAAAATTACCTAATACTCCAAATTAGACCGAGTTAAAAAAATTAATACCTGCTCTGAAGTTTCATAGAAACAAAACTATTGTCGAAAAGTTTGCGTTTTAGAAACTTCCGTACCCGGAATCGGCACGGATTTATTACATTACTAATTTGTCGAATGAGCGGACAAAAATGGTTTTAATTAATTTCGATAGTTTAAAGCATTAATATTAGTAAATTCTCTTAAAATTAACTATAAAGATAGTCATTTAGTTCCTGTTTTACGATCGTCATTATTCTTTGGTTTTAACGTCATTTAGATGAGAAAATTCGGTTTCAATTGTCTCCATCCTAATGAACGGATCTTTGACATGATCAAATATATTAAATTATTACTAAGAACTCCCTAAATCAAGACAATACCCATTGACGTTGTGTCAACAATGCTCCGGTGATTAATGTTGTTGACCCAGGAGGGCATACGGTATTATATTGTACGACAATACGCATCTAGAGCCATTGTTTCCTTCCTTTGTTCTAAAGTAACAAACAAACAAACCCTTATCTATTAATTAGGCCTTTTCTAAATGTGTCGCAGTTGTAAAAGAAATATCATTGTTAGTTTAAAAAAATTCTCATTTAAAACTGGATTTGACGTTTTTTAAATTTCGCAATTTTAATAGCCATTATAAATAAAATAAGGCAGGGTAGAAGCCCCCCGTCAATTTCCTTTTCTCTGGATTGCACAATATCACTTTGTCGGGCGGTGAAGCACGAAGAGGATGCGATTTCGATTTGAAAGGTTAATTTAATTGAATAATGGCTAGTCCTCAATCTGTTCGGTTCTACGGACGGGCGCATCCACCTACGGGCACCGAAAAGGAATTTTCAATCCGTAGAGTGCCGGGGCCTGCCTCTTATTCACGATGGGGCCAAAACTAAACTTAAGGAGGTTTTATTTACGAAAATATTACCACCAAACCATTTAAAAATTGTTATAGAAAAGTTTATGCGTAGGAAATTTTTGTATACAGCAAAAATTCAGGAAATTTTAAATTTCTTAAAAATCATCGAAAAAAGTATAAAACAGTTTTTCTAAAAAAATGTCATTAGATTTGTGTTGTTAGTGCGGAACCCACTCCTGTATGTAAACATACATTGAAATTTAGGGTTTCAATTAATTATATAATATTAAAATAAACAAACTTAAATTTAAAATAATAAAAATATTTCTACATAATTGACAAAAAAACTGGTATAAATTAACTTATTTCTAAATTTTTAAAAGGTATCAACGCTATAGAATCCTTTAATAAAAATTGGGTTCAAACCCACTGTGTGTTAGTCTGTGCTCAGCGTGTGCATTACACACTCTAATGGGCCTCTTATTCGCGCACAATGCGCACTCCTTTAAGTCGGATGATTTGCATGCAAAATTGTTGACTTTCTTGAAGAAAGAAATCTTTGTCGGCGCACAAGTCTCTAAGTAATTACGAAACTCCTTTCAGTGGGGCGTTGTTTGTTTTCTTTTCTGTCTAAAGGAGTTCACCCAAGTGTTTGTTTGGACTAACGAGATGTCGGCCATACATAAATTATTTAGAAAAATCATGGTGCAGCTACCTCGAGTTAATGTATTGTAAAATACAGGGAGACCGCATTACTAAAATCTTAAATTTTTTCTTTCTTCCTTAGATTTTATTTTTGTACAAAATATACATAAAACGTTTTCAAATGGCTAATATAACATAGGAAAAATAATTTAAAAAATCAAAATGGAAAAAACATATTTATTTAAACAAAAATCAAAATGTAGTAAATTCTTCATTCTTCAGACCTTTTTTGCTACTCATGCTACAAAAAGATATAGGACCTTAGTGCGTATTGTTGTAGATATGCTACAATCAGTATTTCAGAAAAAAAGACATTTGAGCCAATACATGTAATACAGTATGTCTCCTGTAAGGGTTTCCGGAGCATTGCAAATTTGCTACGCGATGCAATGAAGGGATAAATCTTATTTCTTAAATCTACAAATCTTAAATCTCAAATCTTAAATCTTATTTCTTAAATCTTAAATCTTATATCTTGTCTTATATCTTATATCTTATATCTATAATATTTAATCTTGCATATTAGATCTTAGATCTTTAAATCTTTAATCTTAAATATTTAATCTTCAATCTTAAACTTTAGCTAAAATTTATGTTAGATTCACATTTAAATTTGGCGTAAAAAATTAGTAAGATTTGTTTTTATTTATTATACATGGCTTTCAATTAAAAAGTAGCCACCTTTAATAACTTTTGAGTTATAGTAAATATGATCTTGAGCAAAAACAGGTCGATTCAGATATCGAGGGGGAAATACAAATCCAGTTCAAATCCAGCCACCCTTACAACAATATTTTAAATGGCACCTCATATCTTGTAACACATCATTTTAAAGGAAATGCAAGTTCTGATTCATTAACGTTAAAAATATTAAAATCCGATCACGAATTTGCGAGTTAGAGCCAAAAATGGTGTTATATAAATAAAACAAAAGTTCATAAAAAATATATATATATAAAAAACGGTTTGATTTGATTTGTTTCAATTTACCTTTAGCAGAGTTGTTACACATTTTGGTCAAAATAGTTGTATTGATATTAAATATTAGAAAAATAGTGTATACTTTGACAGAAACAACCGAATTTATTTTTATTTACAGATTTGATTTCTGTGCTCGTAGAACCGCACGCGTTTTTTTATAAGAGGCATCCAGGAAAAAATGTAGGCCATTAATATGTCAGTAACCTTGTGACAAAATTTAGGGAAACTGGTTCACTGTGCAACAGAAAACACACAAGATCGAGTGTACTGGATGAAGCTTCACAAATTGAAGTTCTTGGTCATTTTGCTGTGGGATCAACATCCATGCCAAAAGTAGCTGCTGTAGTTTCTGCCTCGTTCATAAGGTGCTAAAAATAAATATTTTTTTTCCTTATACAATTCAAGTCAGTGAAAATGACTACTAAAGAAGAATCCAGTTTTGTGAGGAAATGACGCAAAGAATTGCGGTTGCCCACAATTTATTAACATTATTTGTCGTCTTTTTTTCTAAATGCATTTGTAAAAAAAATACAATTGTAGGTACTGGGACAATAATTATCCACATGTTTTTCGACAGGATCATACTTAGTATCCTCAAAAAATTGGACCGCTTTTTATCGAAGAAAACTTAACTGGACAATTTTATCTTAATCTTCTTGAAATGTTATAGACCCACCTATTACCCAGTCTCTAAAAAATATTTTGTTATTTCAATACAAAAATACAAAAATATTAAATAGTTTCTTGACATCAATATTTAAAAAGATTATATGAACTTTTGTACTGACCTTTTAATTTCGCCGTAGTAGTAGAGTTAACTAGATTTAACTGATAAAACGTTAACAATTTTGCGTACAGCTCGCATAAAACATTCTCTTCTCTTTTACTTTAAAAAACTGCTTCTATATCTATTTTCAAGGGATAAATTTTAATTTAGAAATTTTGAGATTAAGTCTACCGGCGTTAAAGCTTTTAACACCGGTAGATTCCCAAGTTAGAAATTCTCACGGGAATTTCCCGTGTAAAATTTTTTAATTATAATCATAAAAATATTTTAAAGTATCAATAGTTGTTAAGTTTAATTAATATAATAACGGGCAATGTTAATGGTAAAAATTACATAAAAAATGTTTATTAGGATGGTTACTTTATATAGATATATGTATTTATACAATTTTTTAATTAAAATTATTTTTTAAAATAATATTTGGTATTTGTCGTAGAAAAAGTAAAGTATGCAACTCGTTTATAAACTTTTCTAGGCACTAATTTAATTAGGCAGTTGTGCCCAAATGGCGTTTATTAAACTTGATTAGACTATTAGTAAGGGTAGCTGGATGTGAGAGGGTGCAATATTTAGAATAACTTAAAAGTTATTATGGGTGGCTAGTTCTTAATTGAAAGCCTTGTATATTAATTCAATTTAATCAGGGTGTAAACAAAAAAAAGTTAAACAATCGTTTTAAAACTTCAATTCATTACAAAATATTTTATAAAATCGAATTCAATTTGAACTTGTTTTTAAAAGAACGAACTTAAAAGTACGTTATTCTATTCCTAACTTTTTTAAAGACAATTTTAATTTTTTTCAACTTTAAATTATTTCAAAAGCAAAGTTTGTTTAATTAAAGCTTTTTTATATTTGACACGTTGAAAATGTTTCTAAGGATTACGTTTTTGTTACAGATGCGGTCAAGAAACCCGAGTGATACCCCGTCTCCTTCAGCTCCGCTTCCACTGGCTGAAATCCGAGAAGGAATCGCTGCGCCTCGAGCAAGCAGGCATAACGAAGAACGTGCTCGACGCGGCCATAGCAGCCTTCACGTTGGAAATAATTGCGAAACACGGCGAACCCGCTCCCAGGCTGTGCAACAAGGACCCGTTGACCATCAAGATGGGCACCTACGTAATAGATCTGTTTCCGAACGCCAAGTTTATATTCATGGTGCGTGACGGGCGCGCGACCGCACACAGCATCATAACGCGCAAAGTGACAATTACCGGGTTCGATCTGACCAGTTACAGGCAGTGCATGAAAAAGTGGAACGGTGCCGTCGAGGCGATGAACAATCAGTGCCGCGAGCTGGGCTCGACGAGGTGCCTCAGGGTGCCGTACGAGCAGCTGGTGCTGCACCCGAAGGAGTGGATGGAAAAGGTGCTCAAGTTCCTCGACTTGGACTGGGACGATGCGGTTCTGCATCACGAGGACTTCATCAACAATGGCATCAGTTTGTCAAAGTAAGTTTTATTTAATTTGAATAAAATAGCCTAAAAAGTTCTTCTTTGAATATATCATATCTCGGGATTGCAATTGCTGGATCCCTCATCCAGCAATCCAGCTGGAACCAGCGCATTTTTGAGCACCCGGTGCTGAATCCAGCACTGCCGATCCGCAAATAATTAACTTTCCAAATATTGGCGCAAAAGTCTACGTTGACAGCGTTGTCTCTCCCAAACATCCTGTCACGCTTGTGGCACGTACTATACCCCTTTCTACACCGCACTTTTCGCTTTCGCTTGATTTCATGCTAAATAAGCCACCGCTGTGGCCCGGGTTGTTTGTGGGTAATTTGACTGAATTTTAGTTTTAATTTATTTATAAACATTACATTACAGTAGTTACATTGGGAACAAGAAAAATACAAAACTTGTAATAATAGGTAATTATTATAAAAAATAATAAAGATAATTACCCTCTTATATATGCCTACAAGACAATTATCGCTTGATTACAGCGATAATTGTCTACTAGTAATCGATAATTCCATTGTATCTACGTATCCATGGCAATTAATAAAAATAACGTCAGTTTTTATTTTAATGTGACAGTTATTTTAAATGTCACGTTTTGGTAAAGAATCATTTGAATCAATTATTGAATAATGTTAAATGAAGTTTTGTGTTGAAATTAAAATGAAAATGTTATTCTTTGATTTAATTAGTTTATTCGTGTAATTATCTAAACAAATTACACTCGTGCATAAAAATAATTTTCATATTTTGAGAAAAGGGCCCTCCACCTTCGGTGTCGGGCTCTTTCCAAAATATGAAAATGAACTCATGCATTTTTTAGACAATATGCTTTCAAGCAAAATTATCGACAATTTTTAAGCACTTGTGTAATTATCCCAGATAATTACCCTCTTATATATGCCTACAAGACAATTATCGCTTGATTACAGCGATAATTGTCTACTAGGAATCGATAATTCCATTGTATCTACGTATCCATGGCAATTAATAAAAATAACGTCAGTTTTTATTTCAATGTGACAGTTATTTAAAATGTCACGTTTTTCATAATTATTAATTTTTTTAATAAACCTTTTAGTTATTTGTTACATGTTTTGTGTTGAAATATTTGAAAATTTTATTCTTTGATTTAATTAGTTTATTCGTGTAATTATCTAAACAAATTACACTCGTGCATAAAAAAAATCATATAATTTTGCATTCAAGCATATTGCCTTTTAAAAAATGCATTCGGTCATTTTCATATTTTGAGGAAAGGGCCCTCCACCTTCGGTGTCGGGCTCTTTCCAAAATATGAAAATGAACTCATGCATTTTTTAGGCAATATGCTTTCAACCAAAATTATCGATAATTTTTAAGCACTTGTGTAATTACCCCCGATAATTATCTTATAATCTTCATATTAATTTTGTTACAGTAGAAATCAGTTTATTGTCCTACATATATTTAATTGTCCAGTAGATATATTTTATATTATGGGGGTTAATTTTGTTCAAGCTTTTAAAGTAGAAATCCGTTTATCGTTCTACCTACATATATTTAATTGTCCAGTAGATATAATTTATATTATGGGGTTTAAAAGAGAATAAATGTACCAAAAATTGAAATATACGAAATAATGCAATATTTTTCTTCATAAAAGTTTTTCACTCCTTTAAAAATAATATTTATTATTTATTTAGGTTTACATATTACTAATAGTAATTTACTATAGTATAGCTAGCTACTTTTTTAACTAATTTACCAACAAAAAAACTTTATTATACAGGAGTTTAAAAATTAACAAAACATAAAAATAATATTAATGAAAAATTTTAGTTATCAATATCAATAAATTAAATTAATTAATTTAATTGCTGTCAAATTAAAATTTTATTTCATATATTTTTTATAACTATTTTAGTTTTTTTTATGAAAATAAAAATAATTATTATTATATTATAATAATATAAAAGATTCAAGTAATAAAAAAAATTCTTTAAAAGGTTCTTTAAAAAATCCAGAGAAAAAGACGCCCAGAAGAAGTAAAAACTGCTCCACAATGTGGTTACTTTTAGTTTAAAATTAATTTTTGTGAAACGTTAAATAACAATATCCCGGCGCATTCGCCAAATTTAAAAATGAAGTTTCAAAAATGGCGAATGCGCCAGGATTAAAATAAAAAATATATTATATGAACGGGTAAGAAGCAAAAGGGTACAAGTGCAAAAAAAAGTGATGTTATTAATTAAAGTTTTTGCTATATACAAACATCTGGACACTTGTTTCAATGTTTGCATTAATAAACATCCAGAACTCGTAAAATTTTCACGTTATGTGAAAATTTAAAAAAAAAAATTTGGCTTCAAACTACCCAATTCTTCACTTAATTTATTTACAATCTAAAATGCACTAGTACCCTTTTGCTTCTCACCCCTTCATATGTGACCTGGAATAAAGACCTAGTGTGCGAAATTTCGCTTACAGGACAGAAAACGTGTGTATACCTAAAATATTGAGTTGAATTTTGTCATACTTTTCTACCAAAACCTGAAAATTGGTTTTTTGACACACTAGGTCACATATGGGTAATTTTAGGCAAAATTATTGAAAAGTTAAGTAATGATTTTTTGTTTTTTTTTTTGGCCAAAGTTATGTTATCTTAAAGTGTTCGTAATAAGTTCTTGATTAAAATGTTAAAATTTGAGGATAGAAAAATAAAAATACAGAGTAATGCATTTTTTAAATCAGAAGCGCGTTTTTTCTTATAATAATAGCATATTCTGTAACAAGTTTGGAAAACGGCATATTACGCGAGTGAAAAGTTTCTCACACAAGTCGAAGGCGAGTTTGACGGTTTTACAAGAGCGGAATATGCAATTTCAAATGTGTTTCAGACTATACTTTTTCTACGTTTTCAAAAATATAACATAAAAAAATAATTTAATTGGGTGAAAGTGAGGTTGAATCGGTCTAAAAGTTGTTAGATATTAAACACAGAGATGTCGCCACCAGTATTTATTCCTTCATCCAATGATAGAATAATTCATTCTAAAACACTTTTAGGAATGTATGTCATTCCAAATTAAAAAGTAATATTAGAACGGTCATATTCCGTAGTAGAACTGGAAAAATATATTTTTTTTACTCCTATTACGGAATACCTAGAAAAAGTATAAAACATGTTTGGAATTGCTTATTCCGCTCTCGTAAAACCGTAAACTCGCCTTCGGCTCGTGTGACAAATTTCGAGCGGAATATGCTGTATTCCAAACTTTTTACAGAATATACTATTATCTACTCCTATTGCATAATATTGTTTTTTTTTTCGTGTGTAATTAATTAAATTCCCTGCCTGACAACGTGAATAATAAATATTCATGTTGTTAGGCATCATTGATTGCCCCATTTCAATATTCACTGTGATTTAAACCAATCTGATTTTAAATTGGTAGGGAGCGACTATAATTACATTTAAAATTGCTAAAAAGTGATGTTAACCATTTGACAGATATCAGATTTTATTTAATTATTTTTTAAAATCATTTAATTTTTTACTTATTGAAATAGATAATAATAATATACTATTATAAAAGTTAATAGGATTAACAAGAAATTCATATTTTTTACCGTCGGTCTCCTCAAGTAGTGGCGTATCTAAAAAATTTAAATATTGGTAACGCCGGCTTTATACATAATTTTAGACGTTATTTTGACTAACGAAGTGGAGAAAGTAAATAGAGTATGTACAATAAAAAAATAAAATAAAATTATTTTTTTTATATAGGGCTTTAGAATAAAAATAATTCAAGACGTATACAATGAGCAGGGCCGTGCGCAGGACTCGCTCAATTCAGTATTTCAAGTAAAATTTCGTAAAGAAATAGGTTAATTTTTAGTATTTAAAGTAAAAATTGTAGAAAAACCCTCAAGGGGGGTTTTGAACACCCAAAACCACCCCAGTGTACACGTTCCTAAAATTTAATATTAACTTTTACCCCTTTTATTTTAAGGCTAATAATTATTATCAGATATTCTCTGAAACTATGTTTTAATTTCATTGACATATGGATTTCGCGTTTTGGGAGTAGGATAACGCTTTCGGCAACGCGTCGCGACATAACGACTAATTAGATGAGAGAAATCGGTGAACTAATTGGCGATAGTTAGCCAACTAATAATAACGGTCTTTGATGCCATTAATAATCTATCATAATTTTCGAGCAATAGGCACAACCAACGAATTGGCAAACTCCAAACCCGACAAGTTATGACAGATTGCAATATTAGTCGTAGGAAGGAATTTCATGCAGATATTTTAATATAAAAAAATCGTACAAATAAATGTTTGGTAATACTAGACATTTTTATTCGCTATAAACAATAATATTTAATACGCTTTAATATTGGACACAATTCATGTTTAAAAATAATATGAATTTTAAGTTTTAAATATCAACTGCACTGATAATTTAATTAAATTTATTATAGCTAACATACATTCATGGATTGTTTTACTATTTAAATATAAAATAAACACAATGCACAAAATATGATATAAATAAGCAATATTTATTTATTATAAATGAAATCATCGAATTTATTTTAATTGTTAAAATTTGCTAGCTGCTTTATGTATAGAGTCAATCCAAATGAAAACACCAAAAATGAATATAAAAGTGCACTGCACAATTTTTTTTTAATGAAAAAATTTGAGGATGATCTTTTAGGTATCATATATGAAAAACCGTTGCCGTTTTAATTTTTAGTTGCTTTATTTTTAATCGGCACCCTTTAGAAACCTGAAATCGTGTCATTTTCTTACTCTCTTATAAAAGGCTAAAACTTTTTTTCTGTGGCAATTATTGAAATTATTGTAATTTTATTTTACTGCCTAGTAAGTATTTTTTCAATATTAATTATTATTATCTAATTAGTTCATCTCATAAAAGAATGGTAAACCACTAAAGATTTATAATAATTTGCCAATTTTTGTGATTTTTGTCCGGCTCCTGTGCCTATTCTGCTAAATCTAAAAAGTTGCTTTTTTTCAGGTATCAAGTACTTATACAATAGAAAACGTAACTATTATTTTAAGTTTCTAGACATCATTTTCTTTATTAAAAAAATTATTAAAACTTGATAATTTTCAAAATTAGCCAATTTTGCCCTCAGAAATCATTATGTTGAGGAAAAAATAAAAATCTGAAACTTTCAGGAAATATAGTCCCCACCTTTATCTTTTCAGTCTAGTTAGTCTTGTTTTGTTATTTTTATCCAGGTAAAAGATATAATAATTTTTTTAATGTAGTTAAGAAGCGATATTGTTAGTTTTATTTATAATTTAAAATTTAGATGTCAATTCAGGTTTTGTACAGAAATGTCAGAACTGTCAAAAATATTTCATAAATATTATTTGTGCGTATTTAAATTGTGATATCAAAAAGTTTGCAAGTTTGCAAGTGTAATAAATGACGGAGTGTTCGAGATTCATGAATTTAATTGCAATTAAAAATGCAAGAACATATCATAATTTTGTACCTCTTTCTCATAGAAAATATTCAAGTTCTGAAAAGTTTTAAATTGTTAAAAATAAGCAAAAACCAAAAAATATTCTAAATAAACCCCTTTATTATAACATGTTTTATAACCAGTTACCTAAAAACTAAAATTTAAAGAAGTATTTACAGATTGTGTAAATTTTTTTCCAACACTAACATTTAAAATACATACTAAAGGTATCAAAATAATAGAACAAGACTAATTTGGTTTAAATTGTGAAAGACTGCTTAACGCATTTTTTATACGTTTAAATTAACTCTTTATTAATTTCACTTATTATACTTTACGATATAAACCATAAGGATCTTGAATATATTTTTTACATTCTTCTTCATTCTTCTATAATGTATAATCATATGTATGTATATATATGTGATTATATGTGATTATACATTAACTACCTACCAAATATATCAGAACTGTCAAAAATATTTCATAATTATTATTTGTGGTATTCCTTTGGTGATTTTAAAAAGGTTTGTATAATATAACATAATATGACATATTATGTTATATACAAAATTTACCAAGGAACCAAATAATATTTAAGAAATATTTTTGACAGTTCTGACACTTCTCCACCAAACATGAAAGCCATCTAAATTTTAAATTATAAATAAAACTAATATAACAATATTGCTACGAAACGGGCATTAAAAAAATTAATATATCTTTTAAAGAAATAAAAATAACAAAACAAGACTAACTGGACTGAAAAGATGAAGGTGGGGACTACATTTCCTGAAAGTTTCAGATTTTTTTTCCTCAACATAATGATTTTTGAGGGCAAAATTGACTAATTTTAAGAATTATCAAGTTTCAATAATTTTTTTAATAAAGAAAATGATAGTCTAGAAACTTAAAATAATAGTTCCGTTTTCTATTGTATAAGTACTTGATACCTAAAAAAAGCAACTTTCTAGATTTAGCAGAATAGGCACAGGAGCCAGACAAAAATCACAAAAATTGGCAAATTATCATGAATCTTTAGTGGTTTACTATTCTTTTATGAGATTAACTATTTGGATAATAATAATTTATATCGAAAACACACTTACTGAACATTAAAACAAAATTAATATCATTTCAATATTTGTCACAGAAAAAAAGTTCTGGTCCACTAAAAGAGAGTAAGAAATTGACACGATTTCAGATTTCTAAAACGGCAACGGATTTTCATATTTGATACCTAAAAGATCATCCTCAATTTTTTTTATCAAAATAAAAAATCAAGCAGCGGACCCCTTTTGGTGTTTTTATTTGGAATGACTCTATATGAAGAGCAAAATTTATGAAAGTTTTTTCTTCCAGGGTTGAAAGGTCGTCAGACCAAGTAATAAAGCCAGTAAACCTCGAAGCGCTTACCAAATGGGTGGGCAACATTCCCGAGGATGTCGTCCGCGATATGGCGGACATCGCGCCCATGTTGTCCGTGCTGGGCTATGATCCGTACGCGAACCCGCCCAACTACGGGCACCCGGACGACCACGTGGCGCGCAAGACAAACGAGATCCTCAAAAACAAAACAGTGTGGGAGAAGAAGGCCAAAGAGATGTTCGACGGGTGGGATATGCACCTGGGCGGCGACACCAATTTAGACAAAGAGCCCAGTGATAATCCCAACAATACCACGTGATAAAACGTGTACACCATTAGGTGTTTTCAATTCAATTGCGTGTGGACCACGGAGGAGTGACGGGCTGAAGGGGGCGTAAAGTATTTTTTTCTAACACAAATGAAAACTTCTATATCAAAATAATGAATACATAATTCAATATAATTGATTACAAAATATTTGTTGAATCAGCCATATTTAAATATGTAATTATTAAATCAAACCTGTACGAAATGTGCAATATACATAAGTAACATTTCTTTTAATAAGTGTGTGATCCATAAACTAGGTAGGGAATTAATTAACCTAAGTAACATTTATATTTATTTATTTTTCTTGAATTTTATAAATAAGTTGTGTATTAAATTAAACATTATATCCGTTTTTATTGTAAATAAGTAAACGTAGAACAATAAAAAATATTTATCTTGCATACGTTCTATATGTTAAATAATGAAAATCGTTTTTTACTGTGTTGTTTTTTAATAATTAAATTTTTATGTTATCTGTTCTTCATAATTCAGCCTTAAAAATTGTTTTTATTAACTTTGTTGTAAATTGTATAACAATATGACTTTTTAAAATAAAGTATTTTATTATAAATATTGCAATTTTTATTTTATCAATATCAGTTTATAAATATAATATTTTTTATTTAATAACTTTTATAAAATTATTATATGGGAAAACATGATTTGTGATTTTTATTTTATGACAAAACAAACGACCCATTTTGTTTATTTTTAATTATTTTATGTTGGTATGAATGTTTCCCAAATATTTTTTAATTAATTGATAGAGTGTTAAGAAAACTTCCTAACAAAATACATTTGGAGTTTAAGTTTATTAAGTTGTCGCGAAGTCCAATAAATATTTAAAAAACGTGCACTTTAAAACTAGTTAGTGAAGCATTCGAAATACCTATAAAATAGTGTCTATTTGCTTGAAAAAGTTCGCAGTGCGAAATTTACCGTTCCGCCAGAACATAAATTTATGTTTCGAATTTATGTTGTGGAATCACCGGTTTCAAAGAATAAAATCGAATGATTCCAATAAATGACCGATTTTCATATCATGATTGTAATTGCAATATATTTCGGTACATACAAACATTCGATTATAAATATACAATGTTAAAATCAGTTTGTCCAATTAAACTGCTTTGATATGCCCAATGTTTTAAAATAATTTAGTAATATTTTATTTGCTTTTTAGGTTGATTTCCTTTAGGGAGTAAAAAAACTTCCATGAAAAATAAGTAATCTGCTAAATCGAAAGGCCGTAAAATCCGAACATAAATAACAAAACTTTGCACATTTCTTTTAAAAACATTGTTCTTCAAAGTGGTATTTTACGATTTTCGTTTCGTTTTTTTATATCTCCATATGTCAATATAAAAAAGGGGCCATAAAGTTGGCCAATAAATAGTCCTGGCTGGCGACATGTTTTATGAAAAGTAGCTTTTCCATTGTAACAAAAATAAAATATATACAGGATGTTTAATATAATTTTATTTTGCCATACTGTTGGTTACAATATTCTAGCATATCATCTAATTGTCAAAAAAAACCTGTGGTAACGATACACAGACCACCAAAACAAATGGACGGCGCATTGCCATTCAATAACAATGATTTGTTTGCGGTCAACAAACGGTCACAGTCTAAGCGTCAAATTGGAGATAGAATTTTATGTTTTCTTCCAGTGACGTCATCAAACGGTCACAGTCTAAGCGTTAAATTGGCGATAGAATTTTATGTTTTCTTCCAGTGACGTATTGGGATTAAAAAAATAAGTAGGTAGGTACTTACAAACGATATTTCCATGTATTGTTATTTTTAGTAAAAAATTATGTATTTAAACTCCATAATTAACTTAAACACGATAGAAATACAAAAACGAAAACACAAAACAACAAGCTGTCAACCCACAGAACATAACCTTTTTCTATGCTGTCAAATATGACGAATTTACCAACGTTGTTAATATTTAATTTTAATAATTATTAAATGATTTACTTTCTTTAAATAGAGAAAAATATCTAAAGAAAATGATGAACAAATCCTTTTTACAATTTTTTTATTATTTAAACGAATTTCTGGTAATTATTAATGTTCATTATGTTATGATGAACGTCCAAAAAGTGTAATCTATACTTCTGACAACGTTGGAAGCCGTGTTTCTTTCGACGGTGTTTAGAATGTGAAACTATGCTTTACTCGCTTTTTAAACGTAAACAAATCCGTCCATTTGTTTTGGTTGTCTGTGTAATGATATCCATGCCATGCCATATTATATATTTGTTCAACGTATTAGAGTCATTTTATAAGTAATGTTTTTATTCTTTACGTCATTTATTATTTAATTTTGGAAATAAACTATAGAACACTCAGTATCTTAAAGACAAGAAGAAAAAGCGGGGTAACGATAAGTGTTTCTCACAATTCACTTGTTTTTTGAATGTATCCAAGATAATTTGTCTATTTGTCGAGTATAAATTTTCCCTTTTTACGAACTGAATATTTTATGTTCTTTACTTATAAAGGTTCTAACAGAATATAAAATAAAATTAGAGATTTGTTGTAAGATTGGTTTTTTTAAATTAATTAGTGATTTGGATTTAGAACACAAATTAATATTTTGATGTGGAAATATTAATGGATTATCATATATGATGCTGAACAATTTTTATTATGTCAAATAAAAGCAAATAAAGCATATGAAATGTTTTATTCTGCTTTAATTATTGGTTTAACCTAAAAATAATTTCATAAAATGTTTGTTAAATCCGTTTTTTGCAAACAAATTTTAATTATCATTGTATGTTACTTTACCTACTTTTTCCCAATATTTTTAATTTTGTATTTCGCTTTAAATTTTAATTAAATTGGTGTTTAAATTTATTTATTGAAAAAATGACATACTTACTTTATTTTTATTTGTATTTGATATTAAAATTTATATAGAGCTTTCCATGACAAATTAGCCGCGAAAAACTGACATGTATCCGATTTGTTTAATTCAGATTCCACAGTATAAACAATAGTGAGTTTATTTGTTTAAGAATATTTCCGAAATTAGACTGGAAAAGTTTTTAAAAAATTACAAAATTTTTAATTAAAAGAAAATAAAAATTAGTAAATAAATTGATATTTTGAAAAAACGCCATTTTTTTAAATTTTGATAAAAATATACTTATAGCCATAAAATTTGAGCGATATTTGGATATTTTAATTCTGCACACTCAGAAACTGCAGAAGTTATGAATTGTTTTTTTCACGAATCAACGTCAATTTTCGACTTACCTGCCAGGACGTTAAAAAACACGACTAAAATACTTTTCACAAATTAATAATTATAAATTCATAAAAACTTTTGCTTGTTTTTCCATTCCCATTATTTTTGCCCAGGGTGCTCAGAAAATAAGAGAACATGATCAATTTTCAAAAGAGAAGAAAAACGCCTAATTGTTTAAAAATAAGATTCCTTTAAAAAATTTGAATCAAATGTACAGGATGCTCAAAAATTAAGAAATCATCATCATCAAAAATTAAGAAATCATCAAATAGCTTTAAAAGAGAAGTACCTACTTTTATTTATTATATTATAGAAAAATTGTCTAAATACGAAACCACAAGAACTTGTATTTACCATTTAAATTTATTTATTTATTTTACAGACCCAGAAAAATGTATTTGTAGGGACCCGGACCGAAATGAAATATCGGTTCCGGTACGGTTTTGGTTCACCCTATTTTCGTTTTAATGGTTCCGGTTTCGGTTTCGTGGAGTTATAACGGTTCGGTTTTAAGCGGTTCCAGTGAGGTTATTTGTTTTACGTAATTTTAATCTATAGATTATATATATTATATTTTAATCTATAGATTATATATAACCTCACATATACATGTTATATAATGTTATTAGAATGAAAGCAAATAAAGGTTTCGGTTCCGGTCCAACAGATTTTATCAAAAGCGAAAACGGTTCCGGTTCGGGTTTCGGTTCGGAAAAAAAAACCGGTTCCGTTCCGGTTTTCGGTTTTTTTCGGTTTCGGTCCGGGTCCCTGATTTGTACACGCTGAAACTAATGCTGGATTTATGCAGCACAAATTAACATTAATTTAACATTAAGATTAAGATTAACATTAACATTAAGAAGTTAAATGAACGTAATCCATTGGAAGCTTTTATGCAACACATTAACATTAACTTTAGCATTAAGTTAACATTAAGAGATGGCCAACTTTTATCTTCTTAATGATAATGTTAATTTTTATTTCTCCTGCGCAGGTTTGCGGCGCAATTTTTAAATAAACCGTGCCAGTAAATTAAAATGAAACTTATTGCTGAATGATTGATTTTTTATTCAATGATTGAGTTCTTTGGTTTATTGTTTGACGTGGAGTTTATAGTTTTCATTTATTTTACTTAACAGATGCTAAAACGGGATTAAAACAAAATTCAAACAAACCAAAAATGTCAGATGTCAAAATTACTTTAACTTATACGCATGCTTAATTTGCTATTAATTTTGCTGCATAAATACCCTCCTATTAATGTTAAATTAATCTTAATCTTAATGTTAAAGTTAATCTTTATGTTAATTTGTGCTGCATAAATCCACCATAAATCTGAACTCAGTTTAGCCACTACACCTCTAATTTTTTTTACAGTGTGTCCCGAATCGTGTTGCCAATAGGAAAAAACTATACCAAAAATCATTTGTCATAAAACTTCTGCTTATTTAAAAAATGATACTTTCATTTTTGTATCAGGATGCTCAGAAATTAAGAAAACATGCATATTCTTTAAGAGAGAAGTACCCTACGTCGTAGAAAAAAAATCCAGACCTGTAGGGGCTAAACAGAGTTCAGATTCGGATTTAGCGGGCAAAAATACATAGGAATATCATGGTTTTATTTATGGCACAGACCACTTTTTTTGTGGGCCTGTGTTTTTAAATTTGAATTGCCACCAAACAATCTTCTATGACCTTTAATAACTAACTACTGACCTGGTCAATAACTAGCTAGTAACTAGTTAGTACCTTACTAGTCAGTAACTGGTTAGTATCTCGCCAGTAACTTGTCAGTAACTAGTAGTTTTATTAGTGTATTAGTACCGACAGTTAAGTCAAAAGTTGCCGTCAATCAGTGGTCGATTTAACGCGCTTTCGTGAAGAAAAAAAATATTACCTTTGCTCCTTTAGTGTGCGCAAGAAAAGTGAATACTCAAAAGTTGCGCAAATGTTAGGGCTAAATATAGTATAATTTTTTTGATATTATCAATTTATTTACTATTTTTTATATTTTCTTTTAATAACTCCCTTCACTTTCATTGTTTATACTGTAAAATCCGTAAAAACGCATAAAAAGTGATGAAATTTTAGATTTTTTCAATTTTTGGGTCCCACTATAGACCCTAAAAATTAAAAGCAAATCGAAGACATGTATCTTATAATATAAATAGTAAACCAATTTGATACGTCTTTAGTTAAAAGCCTTTGCTTTCATAAAATTAAGATCCGGAATTAATTTATGTGATAAAGGAAGCCAGACTATTATGACAAAGTAAAGATAATTAGACAAGAGACTGATAATTATATTATTTCATATGTATTGCAAGCTTCGTCTTCTATGTTAATTATTAGACACGTACGTATCATATCTCGACATCCTTTAGCTAATATGAAATCTACAAAGGAATTATTATTTAATATTGAATAATATTATAATATATTACAGGATATTTTTAGTTTACAAATATTTTTATATTTTCAGTTTTCAGTTTTAGTCCCAAAGAACAATAAAAATGCTATATTATGGCTAACTTATAATATTAAAAAGAAATATAATATACCCAAGCAACACAAAATCGTCTAATAGACGTTTAATATTTGTCTATACCAATGGTATATCATTGGTTTATTGTCTACCTCTAATATAGGTTAAAATGTCCGCCTAATATAGGTTGATGCATATTATATCAATATCCATATTTTAAACGTCTACACTATACGTTTATTTATAATACAAACTTGACAATTAAATACCTGTCTTTTATAAAGGTTACATTTTAATATATAATATACCAAAATTGAACGTTTATCAAAAACTTCTAAAAGCCATAAACGATTTATAAATCGTATACGTTAATATTGAATATTATTTTAAGGTGAAATTTTTTACATTACATTCTTGTTTAGGCCGCGGCTCTGCTAATCTGGAAAAAGAAAATAGAAACAAAAGTTTTTATATTTGAATGATTTTTAAATATTTTTAGCTCTAATATTTCATTAAATTAAAATCGTAAAACCATGCATGCATGGTTTTACGGTTATCAATGCATTGATAATTAAAATTACAGTTAAATTACATATTCTTTCCAGATTTGCAAAAACTTACCTAAGTGTAGTAGAAACTCCAAGGTAAAAAAAAAGTTTAAAAAGAAACTGAACAGATGACAAACGAATATATTTTCATAAATAATAATTCATTATTTTAAAATAACTAATTAAACAAATGTTAAGTTTTAACATTATTGAATCTTTGCTTTGATAATTTGAGCCAATCTTGACAGGCTTGTCCTATGGCTTTGTCAGTTATTTCACCAACCTGTGCGATTCCCTGGACTTGATCTTTTCCTTGAAAGGAAAGTTTCGCTGCCTCTGTAAAACAGTAAAAAACAATGTTACTAAAAAGTGCGACTGTTTACGTGTATTTTGAATAACTTTTTAAGTTATTATTCGTTGGTAAAATAAAAATATAATGAATAATAAAAAACACAATTCGTGTTTTTAAGTGGTTATAATGTACGTTTATAAATAGTATACCATAAACCAATAATAGATCTTTAAAAAAATAAAAAATATTGATTATTTTAAAAATTCTAAAGTGATGTTAACCTAATCCAAAAATAAACCATCTAATTTAATTCAAAACGAATATGTTGCATGGTTAAAACTTCTGCAAAGGTTACGGATTTTTACCGGCTTCGTCAAATAAAAACACCAATTATTAGTTATTTGGTGCAAATTAAGTAATCTGAAATTTAAAATTTCAATTAAAGTAGGTATACTTACTTTATTAGCTGTCTTCCCACCAAACAATACAATAAATTAATCGCTATCCACTCACAGTAAACAGTAAACATAACTTATACGGCAGCCATTATCAACACAGGACACATGTGACCGGTAACGGCAAAACGAAGCGTCTAGAAGGAATGATCACGTGACACGCGCCTATTGGTTTAAACAATCGTCTCAGGTACGAGTAATACCGAAACAGTGCGAACCATAAACATATGTATACAAGTATTATGAAAACTAAACTACGTAGAAAATTATTGGTATAAGTAACGTTTATTTTAAGGAAAACGATAGACAACTTTATTTTTATTTAGGTACAAAATCAAATATCCAGCTAATACTATATAACATAATAGTATATTAAAGTACAAGTTACAGAAGGCCACATATTCTCGCACGAATTCGAAATTTGGCCTCGAGCGACGAAGGAGCGAGTGGACGAACGAATGAGTGCGAGAATAGCCTTCTGCAACGTGTGATTTATACTATTTTCTCGATTTTAACTTTTATTTAGGTTTTTTTAATTGTTTTGTGGTCGTTGTTAGTTAGGGGATTTTTCTCGCAAAATGTCAGTTGGCAACACAAAATGACAATATTTGTTATCCTGCACAAGTACAACCTGAACTGCACTTTTTTACATTCAACTTAAAATTTTGCATTAAAATGCATTGTTGGAGCAAACTTAATATTACAAAAACAATAATAAAGGCTTCATTTTCAATAAAAGTAATGAATTTGAGGTTATTAATCAGTTTGACATTTTGGGGGTACCAATACTTAAAAACTAAATGTTACCAAAAATCGTTTAAGAATGAGCTTCATTCTTCAACGATTTTGCGTGCGAGAATATGACATTCTTACATAAAAATCGAGAAACATTGTTTCTATTGCTAACAAATTTTTTAACGGTGATAAATACATTTTCGAAAATATTACTTGGCTTACAACAACAACAAAATTTATAGACGCAGATTTCTCGTATTTTTAGACGTTGAGCTTACATAAAAGTATATATATATATAAAAAAAACGTTTACAAAACACTTGAATGTAAACAAATTTGATAAGGGTAAATAATTCCAAATTCTTATTTATATATGAACATGGTTTATAGTTGTTTCTATAATATATAAATATTTAGATTGGGTGATTAATATAAATTTATATATTAAATTGATAATTTTATGATTTCAAAATAGTATATCATGTACGTAGAATATACGAATGAAATATGAACGTTTATAAAAAACGCTTAATATATGTTAAATAATTATACCAAAACCAAAAATATACGATTAAATAGTTTATTATACGTTTATTAAACGATTATGCAAATGAGTGTGTTGCTTGGGTAATATAAAAAAGAAATATTGATAACCGTGAAACAGAACCAAGTTTTATAGTATTAAAACAATAATTTGTCAGAAAAAAACAAAATACGTATGACTCGTCACGATTTTAAAACGAGCAGGGGATTACCCGTTTAATAAACACCAACAACAGTGTTGCCATTGACAATATAAAATGTGGGAAATGATAGATTTTCAATAAAATTAAGCCAACGATAATTTTATTTGAAGGCAAGTACATCTATTATCTATTCGCGTACCACCTTTGGATGCCTCACGTACCATTTGTGGTACGCGTACCACAGTTTGAGAACCGCTGCTCTAGGCGATGCTAGTCTCCCCACGTTTTAATACGTAGGTACCCGAAAAAAAAATGGGAGAACTTTCGTTATAATAGTACCGTTGATTGAGAACGGTAGTACTCCTGAATTTTATATAGATTATTTGGGTGACTATTTTGTAAGCAGTCAGACCAATTCAAACTTACGTTATAGTAGTACCCACTCCTTAATGTTTTATATATTATTTGGGTGACCTTTTATAAGTGGTCAGAACAATCTAAAGGGCCTAACCCCCAGACACGATAGAAGGTAAGATCTATAGGTAAAAAGGTGTATACAGGGTGTCAAAAAATCATCGGTCTTAGGTAATAAAAATTTCAGGAGTACTACTTTAACGTAGGTTCACCCTTTTTTTCTCGAACTTTAAAGCGTCTGGCGGAAGTTAGGCCCCATGAAAAGCATGTGGCAATAATGAATGTTGGTTTTTAATAATGTTGTGTAAAACATATACAGGGTGGCCCATCGAAAAGAGACCAGCAAGGTTTACGGCTTTGTAAGTGAAAATAAAAAAAATCGGACCCGTATACTTTTTTTTCAGGGAGACATATTTACATATTAATTTTATTATTGTTACTTTAACCCCTTAGCGGGGGCAGCATCCCCCCTTATTTTTTCAAATGGGATGGTGTGTGTTGTGATATATCTTTAGAAAAAGCATTCAATTTTTTTTTTAATAGCGCTTCGTTTTTCAAATTTGAGCTACCCGTCGCCGAAGAACGAAATTCTGAATATTTTACTGGACAGCTTATTTAAAAATTTCGTAAAGCAAAAATTTGTTGAAAAAATTGTTTTTAAACTAACAAATAACAGTCTACAAATCGACATTATCTTCCGTAAAGTAGTGGATATTTCGTTATTTTTGTGCTTTTATTTTCTTTCAATTCGATAAAAAATAGTTTATTCTATTGCGGAGACAGTGGAAATTATTGAATTGTATTTTATAAACAATCAATGTGCAAGAGTAACGGCAACATTGTTTAATGAGACGCACGCAAATAGACACGTACAGTCAAGTGCATTGAATCAGTACCACCCTAAGGCTTATATTCGCTTGCAGCCGTTGCGAGGTGGTGGGGTGAAAATTATTGCCTTAACGTAAACAAACTTATTTGGGTATTTCTTACCTGAAGCGGTATAAGATTTATTGTTTCATATTTATTTTGATGAGTTTTGACGTTATTTTTGTAATAATATTTTTTTATAATTTTATCAATACCAATAGATATAATACATAATTTAGGCTTTTTTAAAGTTAAGCATAGTCTTTTTGGCATAAAATACTACTAATTTTTATTAAACAAGTGTTAATAAACTTATTCGCAATATAATAATATATATATTATCTAAAATTTGTTACCCACCTACGCACGCACACCCTCTAAAAAATTAAAAAATATAAGCGTTAAAAAATATAAAAAAATTGAATAAAATATTTATAATTAATAAATTAAAAAATAATAGAATAATTAATTTAGTACCATAAAACGGGACGACTTGATACACTTTTTGGAATATTTGAGCACACGCCGCCATCACTATGACGATTTGATTGAAATAAAATAATATTTTAGATTACTTTGGCGTAGTGGCTACCGGGTGAAATATCTAAAAAATTATACCCCCCTCTACTCTCAAGAAAAAATATATAACGGGTGTTTCTTTAAGTCGTCCCAGGCTAGGGCGCATTAACATTGTATTTGTTAGTACAAAAATATTGGGGCGACTTGAAAGATAGAATATCATATTTTATATATCCTGCTACGAAAACCGTTTTTTTTTTTAGGAAAAAACAGTTTACTGTTCGGTTAGACCAACAAATAATAATTTTGTGTGCTTCCCTTTATTTTTTCTATATAAAGTTTAAACGCAATTTTATATTCTTTACTTGAGTCTCTTAAGTTTCAACCCTGGCTTTCTTTTATATGTTAAGTCGCCCTGAAATAAAAAAAATAAAATAATACGACACCAATAAATTTGACATGAATATAAAATTTTGGGATTTGATTATAACCGTTAGAATATGAATGCCTACTAAATTACTGTCCAGGAAAAAATATGTCATTATTAAAGCCTTTCTAAAAAATTATTTTTTTTTATGGAGGTGCACAATAAAATCAACAGATATAAATTAATCTAACTAGCATGCTTGGTGTTACATTTTTTAGCTTTATTTTGATATTCAATTTTTAACCAACCCCTAGATAGTTACTACTGTATTTTGGTCAAGCGCTGCAAAGAGTTTCAAATCGCCCCGTTTTACGGTATTTCCTTTGAATTTATTTTTCTTACCGAAATATTTAATTCTTTTAATATTTGCGATATATTTTGCCCTTCCTCATGCAAAAACGTAATTCGCATACGGGTTTCGTCTGAAATATGCCGCTGCATCGTAAATAGTTTTCAATCCGTGTAAACATAGAATAAACCAGACTGTCTGTGGAATAAACACAGGATACAAGAACAGATGGACTAAATATAAAAAACCCCGAAGGGTGTATCGCAGTGGTCTAATGTGACCTTGGTTAAGACAGAATAAATTAAGTGGTTAAGATACTAGAGTAGGCGGAGCTATGACTGAACATCGCAAGCGATTTTTGAATTGCCTTGGTACTGACTTATTGCATTCGACTGTACATCTTGGTTACATCCTAGAATTATTAGCAAAATTACGGCAAACTGGTTTAGTGGCAAATATAAAACGAGATATTGAAAATCGGGTGAGGAATTATGCAGTAGAAGTAGCTGTTCTGGGTGAAATTACTTTGGACCCTACATTAAGTACCAGAAAACTTTCTTATGTAACGGGAGTTTCGCGGGCCACCGTACAGAGAATTCTAAAACAGAATAAGTGGCACCCATATAAACTTCAACTTTTTCAATTGCATGAAGATGATAATGACCGCCATTTACAATTTTGTGGAATAATGTCCAAAATAATTATAAATACTCTCAACTACCTTTTTAATGTTTGCTTCTCAGACTAATGTTATTTTTTTTCTCAATGGCATTGTTAATCGTCATAATTGTCGTTATTGGTCCGACACGAATCCAAGGATCTTCCATGAGGTTCATACTCAACATCCTAATTGGATCATTTTTCTTACCGAAAAATTTAAATGAAGCTACTTATTTAGACTTGTTGGAGAATGCCGTCAAGCCAGCGCTGATCGAAATTATGGAAAACCATGAAGAAAATCCGATATTTCAGCAAGAGGGGGCTCCTCCCCATTATGCATTATCTGTACGGGAGTTTCTGGATAAAACGTTTCCTGGTAGATAAATTGGGAGAAGGGGTGCTATTAGTGATGCCGTTAACATTAAATGTTAACAAATTTTGTTTACATTTAAATCCTGTGTTTGTAATATCATTAAAATAATGAATTATAAAATCTAAAAGATCGATGGGTTGGTGTAAACGATAATGAAATTAAGGTAAGTTTGAATAAATAAAGTTTATTAAAGTCTTTTTATATTTTAAATCACATTTTAATTTTAAATGTCAAACTGACAATTTTTTAAATCCTAAAATTCATTATATTTTCTCACTAAAATTTAGTGACTAAATATACCGTAAACACGGGTGGCTTTGCACCCCGCGGGTGTCTTTAACCCTTTATGAAAAATCTTTTCGCGCTCGATAAAATTAACATTTATAATTTGTTGGACTAAACCTGTCAATTGAACGATTCTATAAGGAAGCCTGGGGGTAAACAATGTAGGGGGCTTTAAGAGAAAAATGAAATTACTTGAAAAAGGACAACTTTGGTGATATGTTAAACAAATATTAGAAATATTCCCAACACCAAAACAAAACACAGTGCTTTAAGCACTTTTAGCCAAAGATGTTGGCATCTTCCGAAGCGAAGTGTAACTAAATCTAACTGCTAAATCCACCATTTTTAAACTAATAAGCTAAGGTTGGCTGAACCGTAAATGGACACAGTTTACTAAACCGTGGACCGTAACCGTTTCAGTAAACACGTAAAAAGAAACTAACGAACTAATTTATACAAACTAGAGTTGGGTTCGGGTCCGTTATCGCTATTTAAAGATTTATTTCTATTCTTATAGATGTATAAACTTTCATAACTATCTGGCAGACTTGGTTTCCTAACTTCCTTAATAAGTTTAAGGTTGTCAAATTCTATTATATGACCCTCATCAAGTATAGGCGTATTCAAGTTCACTTTAAATAAAAAATAAGAATAAAAAAATAAGAAATAAGGTCGCCATTGATCGTGCATGCTGATAACATAAGAAATAAAAAATGTTACCATTTAAGTAAATTAGATGCAAAACTCGGTTTTTGCAAATTTTTTAAAAATATATATTTTATCCTAATTATGTATTATACAGGGTGTCCCAGAAGTCAACGATATCCTTTGGAGGAATGATGGACCAACTCATGACCAACCAGAAAATCAAAACATGACCTTAGTAAAAAATCGTTAGTTTTTGAGATATAGTCATTTTTATGAATTTTGTAAAACTTGACACCTTATATCAGTTTTTTTAGTGCCACAGCTACAAAATTCCATATTCTTAGATTATATTTTATGTTGTGCAATCCTAAAAATGCCTGCTATTGATTACAGTTCAAAATAAAACTAATAGTAGTTTTTTACCTTTTGAAAACAAACATCTTTGCCCGATTTTATAAGTTTTTTTTTAGCTAACTTCGACCGTTCAGACTGTAAAAAAACATGTCACGCAAACTTGGCAAGTATTTTAAAAATTGCTAATTTAGTGTAATATGCCATGTTATACTTTAAAGAAAAAGATATTGCTGCTTTACTGCAAAACGAGTTTATTGTTAAATTATTTCAATATTTAGGAATTTAAACAAAAACACTTCTTTAATGAAAATAACAGATACCTATTTAATTAAAAACAAACGAATCACAAATAAAAATTAAAGAATGTGTTCAAAATGCCTGCCACCAAGTCGAATGCAAGCGCGGCATCTTTTTAAAAAGGATCGTTTTATCTGTCTTGCACTTTCTGCGTCTTTTATTTGTTGTGCGGATTCATTAATTTGGTCTCTCAATTCATGTACGTTATGAATTATTATTCCAAAGACTTTTTCCTTTATGCAACCCCAGTAAAAAAATTTAGAGGATTTAAATCCGGAGACCGGGGAGGCCACAAAATTGGACCAAGACGGCCTATCCATCTCTCTGGATAAACCTGATTCAAATAATTTCTTACTTCCCGTGCGTAATGAGCTGGACAACCATCATGTTGAAGCCACATTGCCCTGCGTGTGGCGACAGGCACATCATCCAAGAAAATATTGTAATTGCAATACCAAATTTATTTTTATTTACAACCACAATATTGTTTGTTCTTTCTAAACTTAAATGTAAGATGACACCTTTAAAGAAAAAATATTGTAATTTCAACACAAAATTTAATTTTAATAACAATTACAATATTTTTGTTCTTTATTATCAAAATTCCTTTATCCACTTGCCCCTTCAATTGTGTGTTTGTGTTCTGTGTTTGACGTTTGACTAATCATTATGCCGTACCAGTATACTGCTCAGGAATATGCAAACATGCATTACATTTATGGTGAATGCAGAGGTAATGGTGTAGCTTCCGCCAACCTGTATCGGGAAAGATACCCGAATGCTTTGAGATATCCTGATTATCGCGTCTTAATAAATGTTCACCAAGCATACGCTGAAGGCAGAATGCCTCACAATCGTGGTAGAATGGGAAGACCGCGTATGGATTATGATGAAGAGGTTTTGCAAGAAATTGAAAATCACCCAACTACTTCGGCGCGAGCAATTGAAAGGCGTACAGGAATACCGAAATCCACTGCAAACAGAATTACACGACGGTATCAGTATCACCCATATCACGTACAGCGTGTGCAAATGTTGCTTCCTCGTGACTACGCAAGACGTGTCCAATTTTGCCGCAGAATGTTGCAGAAACATAGGGAAGACCCAGAGTTCCTGGATAAAATTTTATGGACTGATAAATGCACATTCCATAAATATTGTTTTATGAACATGCATAATCTTACACTTCATTATTATTATGCACTTGAAAATCCACATTTAATTCGAGAAGAAAGGTCACAGTATCGCTTTAAAGTGAATTTGTGGACCGGCATCTTGAACGGCCAAATAATCGGTCCCTTTGAATTACCTGAAAAATTTAAATGGGGAAAATTATCAAGAGTTTTTGGAAAACGAACTGACAAATCTTTTGGATGTTGTGCCTGTCGCCACACGCAGGGCAATTTGGCTTCAACATGATGGTTGTCCAGCTCATTACGCTCGAGAAGTAAGACATTATTTGGATGAGGTTTATCCAGAGAGATGGATCGGCCGTCTTGGTCCAATTTTGTGGCCTCCTCGGTCTCCGGATCTAAATCCTCTTGATTTTTTTTACTGGGGTTGCATAAAGGAAAAGTCCAAGAGAGCAAATTAATGAAGCCGCACAACAAATAAAAGACGCAGAAAGTGCAAGATGCTGCGCTTGCATTCGACTTGGTGGCAGGCATTTTGAACGCATTCTTTAATTTTTATTTGTGATTCGTTTGTTTTTAATTAAATATCTGTTATTTTCATTAAAGAAGTGTTTTTGTTTAAATTCCTAAATATTGAAATAATTTAACAATAAACTCGTTTTGCAGTAAAACAGCAATCTCTTTTTCTTTAAAGTATAACATGGCATATTACACTAAATTAGCAATTTTTAAAATACTTGCCAAGTTTGCGTGACATGTTTTTTTACAGTCTAAACGGTCGAAGTTAGCTAATAAAAAAAACTTATAAAATCGGGCAAAAATGTTTGTTTTCAAAAGGTAAAAAACTACTATTAGTTTTATTTTGAACTGAAATCAATAGCAGGCATTTTTAGGATTGCACAACATAAACTATAATCTAAGAATATGGAATTTTGTAGCTGTGGCACTCAAAAAACTGATATAAGGTGTCAAGTTTTACAAAATTCATAAAAATGACTATATCTCAAAAACTAACGATTTTTTACTAAGGTCATGTTTTGATTTTATGGTTGGTCATGAGTTGGTCCATCATTCCTCCAAAGGATATCGTTGACTTTTGGGACACCCTGTATATTATATATATTTTATGCTATTTATGTATACGCTACAGCATACCTTAATATTTGTAGAATAAAATTCATTTAAAAACTTAACGCAGATGCAAAACTGGGTATTTGTTTCTTCCTGTCGGATGCAAAACTCGGTATTTGCTGTTGCCAATCACTTCGCTAGTATACGCATTACGTGACGACATAACAATCACCTGAATAATTGTTATTTTTTGGTATTTGCACTTTTCACTTGCAAAACTTGGTCTTTAAACGTTTTTAAATCTTTCATTTCAATTATTTACTAAACTTCCTAATTTTAAAGGATTTGTTTAAACTTTTTTGAATAAAAATTATGCAATTTTTGAATTTTTTAAAAATGATCTTATGAGCGGTTTTTCATGTTTTTCTTAAAATCACTTATCCTGCAAATACAGAGTTGTGCATCTAATGTAGTCATTTATTTGCGGGAGGTGTAATCAAAGTGTTTTTTGGGTTTAATGACGGCAGTTATCTCTATTTTAGTTGTTATTGATGAAAATCAGTTTTATACGCAAAAATAAGAACCAAAGTTAAAAGTTATTTATCTTTAGTCTTATTTTTTATTTTCATGAACATGAACGCAAATATTACTTAACAGAGTTGTAACTTTTTATCTCATTTCTTATTTTTTATTTCTTAATTATTATTTCTTATTTCTTACTTCTTACTTCTTACTTTTTAAAATACCTTTAGTGAATGTTTTTTTCATAGTTCTTTTGAGAAATATATGAGTCCATTATTTGCAAAACTCGGTAATCGACAAAAACTTAAAAATTTGTTTTTTTATGCAAACATATTTAAATTTTAACGAGAATTTCAAAATTAAAATCGAAAATTTGCAAAAATGCCTCTAAAGCATGCAAATATTTTCTATAAAATAACGGTTATATGCAAAACTGGCTCCTTTTTTTGACGTCTCACTTGCAAAACTCGCTCTTTGCTCTGCCGCCAATCAAATTAAACGCTCGTTGCCCACGTAATAAACACGTGCTTTTGTCTTTCTTCAATGGCTCCTAGGAAATTACCACTCGGAAAAAATACTGATAGGGGATAAAAAGACTATTATTGGTCTCCTTGCAAAACATTATAGAGAAAATTGGACCAGCCTTCCAAAACTAGATTTTTACAAAGAACACTTGCAAAAAGGTTCTTCCTCTTCATCAGTAGAAGAAACCGTTGATGGTTTGAAAAGCTGCGAAATCCCGAGGATTACTCCTGTTTTGTTCCCAAGAGTTTCCATTTCTTTTTTAATGTTTATAAGTACTTACTACGTATGTACCTACATAGTATTTTGTATTAATAAAAATAAAACATTTTTTTTTCCTCAATAAATCCCTTGCCTTCGTTATTAAACTTTTTTTTAAATTAGATTTATTTTCAAAACATTACTTTTTTTCTAAAAATATGTAACTCTTTTAGGATGCAAACTTCTACTTTCCACTCCTATAAGCCTTAAGCAACAATAATATATTTTTTTTGAATGCTAAAAAAGCAGTATACTAACGTTAGTCGTTTTTTTTTTTGATTTCCCAACAAAATGCATTCCAGCAAATAGCAAGTTTTGCAAATAATGGACTCATATTAACTAAATGTATTCATGTATTTTTTCGTTCAAGGTGTGCGCTTCGTTCAATGAGATAGTATGAATCATAGACTTTTCGACCCAGGAGAGACAAAATTGGATTCCTAGTATACAAATATATTGTATTGTATTTTGAAACAATATTGCAAGCTTTGACCTCTTAGCGAGGTATTTTGTGATTCGTACAATAGATGTGGATAGAGTGGATGTATCAAGTTGTGAAAATTCACATGTCTGTGGGTGTTTGGCTTCGAGAAGCGCATGGATGTTAACTTGTAACTTAACTTAACTTGTTTAATTGACTCAAGACCAATTATCTCGAAAGAAAGAATTAACTGTTTTTAAAAAAGAAGAAATGTATTCATAAAATCAAATAAACTTAGGAAATGAAGAAAAGCGTAAAATCAGTCAGTTTTGTTTTCCTTTCTTGAAAAGTCTTTGCGCAGCCAGTTCGTAATTCGCTAACTTGTAAATTGAAGTCATTTTGGAAAAGGGAAAATTTCATTTCGCCAGTGGAAAATTATTCACTTTGCAAACGTGGCATCGAACTCAACTTTCATAACTAACTTAAACAATTTCGTCGGCAATTTCCCTGCCATCAACGGTGAGCAGTATTAAAAGTTAAGGTAAAAAATTACCCGATTTTTAACACATTTTGTATAAGATAAATTATACTTTTTTCAAAATGTATAATTTCAATGTATTACTGTCAAAAGTTTATTTTAAGTAGCGTGAAATTAACTTATAATAGATTTGTAACAAATGTTTTTAAAGTTTAAAAGATTTACCAAAGCACAGTAAACTGAGAAAAATAAACGCATTGAGTCAATGTTCACTAATGCATTGACTTTTTTCTTGTTCAAGAAATATTTGCATTAAATAAAACTTTTTAATGTTTAATGAGTGCCTTAATTTCTTAACCTTTTTTGGTTAAGACAAACGGATGGAAATGTTGAAGCAAATTTTTGTTTTTGCTCTAACTCAATAATTTACTGAAACTAAAATAAAATATCCATGTTCACTGAACAGTACATGTATTTCGGTTAATTGACAAAACTCTTTTAAGGATGTTTGGAATTTACTTCGTTAGTGCAACAAATGTCCTGATGGACGAATATTTTATTTTCGGTTTTGCATTAACATGTTAATGCACACCTATGTTATATGTGGTATACCTACATTTAAGTAAAAACTTTAGCATTATTATTAATAGAAATTAGGCGCTTTTCAAAAAACAACCATGGTCCAAATTGTTATTAGGTAACGTATTTTAAATTAATATTTTGAGGCAGTAATTGTAATTTGGTAAGATAATGTATATGACATTTAAAATACATATTTTTTGACTAATCATTAGGCTAAATCAGCCCAAGTCTATCTTTATAATTGTATATGATATGATTGTTTATTAAACAATGTTTTTGTTAACACAAACTGAGCTCTACCTAAAATCCCTGCTGAAAAAGACAAGATAATATCGGATGATTGCGAATGTATAATTCGCTACTTTACTAGGTATATAAATAAAACACAATAAGCACTGTTCGCCACTAGGCTGTCATATATTAACTAACTGCTCTTTACACATAATCTCACAAATCATCATTACATTCAATAGCTTATGATTCACCCTATCCTGCTAGGTGTTACATCACCTTATGTTGCTGGATACTACAGCGAATAAAAAAAACAAGCTAGTTTAATGTCCATTTATATGTTTTCATACGACATATCTGCAATTGCGGGTATAAATAGGTATTATATGCGAACGTCGGTTTTTATCTGTTCAGATTTATGTCTGCTTTCGTCTGGTTTCATCCGCAAATACCTGTATTTGGGTTTATATCTGCATTCAGCCGGTTTTATCTGCAAATACCTGCTTTCGTCTGTTTTTACCCGGTTTTCCTTCATTTACTTCTTTGCCTGCTTACGTCCGGTTTCATCCGCGATTATCTGATTTCATCCGCAAACATCTATTTTAATCCGCAAACGTCTGATTCACCCGATTTCACCTGCAAACATCTGCTTTTATACGCGAAGATCTGGTTTTATCTGTAAACGTCTTCTTTAACCCGCAAACAGATGTTTGTAGATAAAAGCAGACGTTCGCGGGTAAAAGCATATGTTCGCGGATAAAAGCAGATGTTTGCGGGTAAAACCGGATAAAATCATACGTTTGCGGATGAAAGCAAATGTTCGCGAGTGATGGCAGATGTTCGCGACAAAAAAAGACAAAAAAAATGCAGGTAATCGCGGATAAAACCAGACGTTTGCAGACAAAACCCGGCAAAAATGGACAAAAAATGCAGGTAATAATAAAATTTTGTTTTAAAGCGTTTTTGAAGACTATAATAAAAAAATATTGTAAAAATTGTTAATTTTACAATATTTATAGTAGATTGTTTGTGGCTTTTGATATATATATAATACTATTTTATTATGATAATAGGTCTCAAAAATCTGGAATAATAATTGTAAAATTAATTCTTTCAGAGCATTGCAATGGCTTGAAGAGTTTCTTTATTTGACATTGCCAAAGTATTAGATAAATATTGTTTAATCGTTAAAACAAGTAAATAAATATTTTAAAATAAGATTTAAAAAATGTTACGTTGACAAATTTGATATTTTAACTTGAATAAACATTTTTGTTGCTTTAAAGTATAATTTTATTTAAACTGTATTGCTTTAAAGTATAATTTTATTTAAACTGTATACAGTTATATAAAACTAAATATTGATTAAAGAATTGTAATTGTTTCTTTTAATGGAGTTAATGTTTTCGGTCAAATACTTGAAAATTAGTAATTCAAAACATCGTTTGTATTTACTATATATAATCAACACTTTTTTTCTCAGTGTAGAACAAATTAAGTATATTCAAAATAGCTACCGTTTTTTTGTTATTAAAATAATTTCATTATTCTCTCATTTTGCACGGTTACCGCGGCTTTTCCACAGTTAAACCCGCATAACTGGATTAAAACATGTTTGTAAATTAAACAAATATTACCGAAATGCGGCCGTACTGAACACAGCACGTAAACAACAACTACACAGCGAACTGCACAAAGTCAGGAGATGTTTCCGGCCATTTACAAAAACATTGGCGCAAACTAACGTACGCCATACAATGCATGTATGTACGTACTAATAGAATTATACTAAATTTGAATTGGACTTTTGGGTTTAATTTTATCCTGTAATGTTCAGCTGCTCTTCTAATTTAATCTTAAAACGATCTCTTCACGGTGGATTAAATTTCTAGCCTGTAACTCGTCATTTTCAACTCTTGAAAAAAAATTCGGTACAAAGAACATAGGATCGCACCGAACTCTAGGACCGCTTTCTATACATTAAAATAATTAAAAAAACTCAAATGTTCTTATTCGATTCTCATTTGTTTAATACTTATATATTTTTATAAGGTGTTCAAAAATACCCCCATTGAGTTCTAAACATGCTCTGCTACGTCTGCGAACAGCGCCTGTTGCTTGTCCTATTAACTCTTGTTTTTCTTTAAGAACTGCGCCAGTATTAATTATTCGTTGAATTAGTGCCTCTCGATTATTCACTTTAACTTTGTAAACTTCTGTTTTAAACCAACCCCATAAACAAAAATCTAGTGGTGTTAGATCTGGACTTCTTGGAGGGCAACTAATTGGACCTCCGCGATCAATCCAACGCTCTGGAAACATTTCATCCAAGTGTTGCTTGACATTCGCCTTCTTACGTTTACAGGGACATTCTCTATAGTAATCCTGGCAACTCATTTATTAAAAAATTAAGGTATTGTTCCCCTGTGAGGCGATTCGCCATGATAAAAGGGCCAATTAAATACCCAGCAATCACACCACACATTTACTGAACGTGATTGTTCTGCGTATTATTAATGCCGTCACGGGTAAATGTTGCTTCATCAGTAAAAAGTATACGTTTAGCATTATCTTCCGGGTGTAAAAACTGTACTATTTGTAAATGGTATGGGTATAAGCCTTGCTCGTAAAGTGTGTGTATGTATGTTTTTGTGAAATGTCCAATTGAGTAGCGATTCTTCTGGTGCTGGTCGATGCATCTTCTTCCACTAGATCCAAAATATTTTCCACTTCTTCTAAAGTTTGTCGATCAGCTTTTTCAGATGTTATTTTAGCACTTGGAGGAGTTGCAGTCTCGCAAAGTTTGTTAAAAACTCGAATAAACACGTTTTTGCCAGGAGCCCTTTCACTTGGAAAACGTCGCCGATATTCTTCTACAGCAGCTGTGGCATTGCCATTACAAAATCCATAAACCAAAACCATATTAGCATACTCTAAATTTGAATAAACTTTTGGCATTTTAAAAAAATTTAAACTGGAAAATTACAAAAATAGCACTGACGCTGACAGTTAGGCCTTTTAAATAAAAACAATATGTATATGTAACTATGAAAACAAAAACTTTGATTCCATAGTTTTTCAAAGAACATTAGATAAAATTTATTTTTTAAAATTTCATTTATTTTTTTAATTTCGCTATAACTTGAAAACAAATAAGAATCGGATAAGAACAGTTGGGTTTTTTTATTATTTTTATGTGTAGAATGCAGTCCTAGAGTTTAGTGCGATCCTTTCGATTCACCCTGTATATACACCCTCCATTATGTACAAAAAGTGTGGCGGAAACATCGCTGAATAGAAAAATTGACTTGACTCTGGAACAAAACTTCTTCCACAGCCATCTACATACACTTAGGTAATAAATGTTGAGCCAATAACTTTAATAATATTAATACATAAAAAGTGTAAAATGCCCATAAACTTCTTAATTAATCCTGCATGCACAAATGAAATTCTGCTTTTCAAAGGATATTAAAAGCAAATATCAGAAGGTTCAATGAAATGCCCGGACTTGATTGGCTCAATGAAAATGCACCGATACGGATTCTAATTCGAGTAAATTGGAACGTGTATGAAGCGGATTTTTTTCGATGGAAATAATATCGCTTACCAAGTTGACATTTGATTTGTTTCTGTATTTATTAAGTTTTCCCGGGTAACTGCGAGTCAAATAATTTTAGTAATTTTGCCGGTATACGGTTTAATTTTTAAGGAAATAATAAAAATTTTATATGGCAGTACTTAATGATTGTAGATCTATCTATTTATCTAGTTTATGTTTATTTAATGTAGTTTGCATCTTGATTTCGTTTCACTACATATATTCTTCAAGAGCAGAGCTGGGCGGTAGTACTTGGAGTATATTTTGGGTACTTTGTACTTGATACTTAAGTACTTTTTTGAATATGTACTTGCTACTTTTACTTGTAACATTCTGCTGAAAGTACTCAGTAGTTGAGACTAAAATATAAGTACTTTATATAATTTGAGACCTTGAGGCATACGTAAAAGCAGAGCTGGCCAAGTACTGAGTACTTTTTCTCGTATTTCAATTACGAGTAAAAAAGTACGAGTTCTTTTTTACTCATAAGTATTTTTCATTTGAAATACTTATTACTCGTACTCACAAACCAAATTCAATGTACTCGTGGAATTCACGAGTAATATATACGAGTATTTTCGTTTATTATATGGATGACTTTTTGCCAAAATATCGTAAGCATCAAAACATTTTGTTTGGAAGTCTGTTTTAAATTATATAATATATAGTATTATATAATATATTATAGCCTATAGGTTTAATAACAAGTAAATAGGTAAAATTATAAACTATTTAAGAATTGTTATTATTTTATGTACATAATGTTTAAAATAAATAATTTTATAAATTTGTATTTGCATTTTTATAGCTCAGGACCAAAGTATTTATAGCGTACACTCTCTAAAAATGAATTAGTCAAAAATGACTAATTACCACAGTTATTAATGGAAATTAGTGAAAATACCGTCAAAAATTATGAAAGTGGAGCAGTTTTTGAGATAAAGTCAATTCCATATTATATGGAAAATGGACTATATCTCAAAAACTGTTCTACTTTTCTAACTTTTGATGACATTTTCGGATTCAGGGAACAATTTTAGATGGAAATTGAAATGTTAAAAATACAAATTGCTATTGACGAGAATTATTAGTGGCTGCTTTTTCGCTATGACAATTGGTCATTTTTAACTAAAGAATAATCAATTATATTAACTAACTTTTTTTTTCAAAAGTACTCGTACGCTTTACTCGTGTTTTCACGATTACTACTCGTAACCGTAACCTCTCTTTACAAATGTACTTAAAATTTTACGATAACTTTTTTTAGTACTCGTACACAGCTCTGGGTAAAAGGTTTTCCGCGCCACAAATTGTGGCCCATAATACTTGTTGTTTATTATGCGTTATTAAGCTAAAGTTTAACTATTTTAAAATTTGAAATCATAAAATAAAACATAAGATTTCGTGCTGTATGCTGTATTCAGAACTTCGTCAATCATTACCGTCACATCTTTTTTTGGAACTTAAGCGTTTTTTATAGGAGGCATATGTCTTTGAGAACCTTAATTAAAAAAAGGTTTTGTAATAGCACCGATTAAAAATTGTAATCAAAATAATATTTTATTACGTTTTACTTTTGGAAAATACTGTGTGTGCAATTTAAGACCGCAATACCCCATTGTTTTGGAATGCGTTAATTAACCGATTTAAATATATTTTAACCGATTTAAATATATTTTTTTTAGCTTAATCTTTTTATTAAGGTATTTGAGGTAGGTACGTCTGAATCGAATGCGCTATCAGTTTTTTCAATCCATTTAGCAGGTCGATCAAAATGTCCCCAAAAATTATGGGGTGTTGCGGTCTTAAATCGCACACACTGTATATAATAAATTATATCATTTTGGTTGGCTAAAATTTCCAATATTTTTGCAATGCTTTATAAGGGTTTATATTAAAAAGGACCATAATTAACGTGCAATACTTTAAGAGCAGATTCTACGTACAAAAATAAGACAAAAAATCCTATAAACATAGGTAGAGATTCTCGACCTAAGGGAGCTACATCCCCCAAAAGCGGAGTCCCTGAAGATTGTTTTTATTTAATATCTCTTATACCGTTAGAAGATAGACATGTAAAACTTTGGGAATTGGATAAACTTTTTATAATAACAATTTTAAATTTTCTATGAGGGGTGGGTCAGATAAATAGGGAGTAAGGGTAAAACTACCATAACTTTTTTATACGTGTCTTGTCTCAGGATTTGATATAACATTATTTTATTTTAAAGGTTTACACACAAAAAAGGTCCTCTTGTTAAACTTAATAATATAATATTTACCATTTTCGCTTAAAATCGATTTGAAAATTACTTCACATGGCATAAACATTTATAATTCACAACTAGAGAAAAAGATTCAGCTTGGGCCATGTTTAGGAAAAATTATTTAAGACTGGTGACATTTTATGCAATGTATCAGGGAGTGATCAATTTTCAAAATTTAATTTTTTTAGCTTGAAAATGCATTTTCGAATATAAATAAAAACCAGCATTTTTTCCATTTTTGTATGTGGAACTGCTGTTAAAAGATTGCACGCTAATTATGGGACACCCTGTATATTGAAATAATTTTAATCTGCCATGCCTAGTTGCAAGTCAATTGTAGCGACTAACGTAAATTAACTGTGACTTATGTAGCGTACCTACTACATCCGTCATCGTGAATAATTGATATTATTGATGCAATACGACAAAGGCATTATCAAACATATTCAATTACTAATTGGACCATTTAATTACTTATTAAAATGATAAAGCAGGTCCACAACATAAATTTAAATTTATCTTTAAAATAGTACAATCTATAGATTATTTACATAATATATTATATTTTATTAACATTTGTATTTTTTAAAAGAAAACTTTAAAATTTATACTGTAAAGTTTGCATTATTAAAATAAATGGATTTGCGTGATAAGAATGTAAAATTTACGTATTTATACAATGGTTAAAGTTTGTTTTAAAAGGCGTTGTCGCCTGCTTACAATACTTACCGATAAGAAAAATAATAAAGTGAGTTTTAAGAAAGTACTCGAAATGAAAGAAAAGTTTAAAATAATCTTCGTAATTTTACACCGCTGTATAAAAGTACAGTTTTATTTAGTAAAATATGTTTTCTACTCCCACCTTTAAAACGCCCATTATAGTATATGTTTCCATGACACTAAGTGACCTTTTAAATACACATTGACAAGTTGTGGCTTTATGGCGCTTTAGTCACGGGCTGAAGTTAGCAACGGGTTTTTAGTCACGGTCTGAAGTTAGTTTTAAGATAGTTGACAGTTGTCAAATGTCATACAATCGTTAAAATAAAGTACCTTTCCTGTATAAATTTTATATAATAATACTAAATTTGAAAATTACTTTATTATCTCAATACAAAAATACAAAAGTATTAAATAGTTTCTTGACGCCAATATTTAAAAAAATTATATAAACGTTACTACTGATCTTTTGATTTCGCCATAGTAGTGCAGTTAACTAGATTTAACTGATAGAGCGTTAAATTTTTTGTGTACAGTGCCCATAAAACATTATCTTCTCGTTTCTGTTTCTATATCGATTGTTAGTCTATTTTCAAGGGATCAATTTTGATTTACACAGAAAAATTTGAGATTTTAACGCCGGTAAATTGCCAAGTTAGAAATTCTAATGGGAATTCCAATAAATACAACTGTCACTTTAGTACCTTTAACATTTCCCGTGTAAGAATGTTTAATACTGTGTGATAATATTTTGCAACTTATAATCATATAACTATAAATAAGTTTAATTAAAATAATACCGGGCAATTTTAATGGTAAAAATGTTTATTTACAAATATTTAACTTAGATCATTTTTTTTATGTTAATTATTTGTTGTAGAACAAGTATAGTAGTATGCAACTCGTTTAAAAACTTTTCTAAAATGGCATTAATAATAATAATAGTAATAAACGTTTATTCACTGCAATAAAAATTACATGAAAAGTCAATAGTAAACATTAAAGTAAAGCATAAACACAATCAAATGAGTAATAAATAAGTATATATATATATATATATATATATATATATATATATATATATACAATGAAATAATTAAAAATATACATTAGGGTGTCCCTTATTTTTTTTTTACGCATACCCTCTAATTATATTTATTACTTGTTTATATACTCCCAGTAAAAATTTCAGCTCATTCTATAAACGGGAACCCGTGCCGACTTGCATCTAAACCCTCCGTTAGCCAACGTTAGGCGCGCGCGGTATTTTGTAACACGAAACACTTTAAAAAGAAGATATACTTCATGACTGTATTTTTCTAATGATTTTATTAAATATGATTACTAATTAATATTATTGCTTTTGTTTCTATCATTTGTTTCACTAATTTAGTTGATTTTATCCCTTAAATATATTAATATACTAATTAGTATTGCTAAAATATACTTTTCAGCTTTTTATAAGCATTTCTTTTCTTGATGTCCTCCAAAAAATATTTCAGACAGTTCAATAAGTTTTCGGTAGTCAACTCTCACAATACTCTTTTAGTTATTTAGAGTAAAACCCATTAAGTTTATCAATTTCAGAGTTTACGGCCTATTCACCAGACCCTTCCGGGTAACTAGCCACTCCCTGTAAAAATATAAATTTTTATCAAAGTATACACATAAATAAAACTATATTTTAACATTTGTCAATAATTTATAATATAAGGGTCACATGATAACTAACACAAAATACCGCGCGCCTAACGTTGGCTAACGGAGGGTCAGATGCAAGTCGGCACGGGTTCCCGTTTATAGAATGAGCTGAAATTTTTACTGGGAGTATATAAACACATAATAAATATAATTAGAGGGTATGCGTAAAAAAAATAAAAATAAGGGACACCCTAATATACATAGTACAAGATAAGATGATTTAAAAAAAACAGAAATATTTATCGAGACTATAAAAAACATTTTGAATCAAAAAGAGTTTAACAGCACGGTCGAAACTGTACACAGACAAAGATTTAAACTCTTATGTTAGTTTATTGTAGACTTTGGAGCCCCAGTAGTTTACTCCTTGGGAAGCCCTGATGCGGTGATATGGAATTTGTAGATTATTTTGTATCTTGTGTTAAACTCATGGGACACATTATTTGGAGTAAACAGTTTTTTGTTTGAATGCACATATTTGACTAGGGTAAGTATGTACAAGTTTGTTATAGTATATATTCTGTGTTTATTAAACTTGATAAATAATATACTATTTATAAATTTCTATTAACACATATTTTAATATTATATTTGAATCTCATAAACAATGTACGAGTTCGCTCCAAGAACAACAGTAAACAAAAGGGTCGCTTGGGATGTTATTAATTAAGCCGATGATGCAACCGTGAGTGCATACGTACGCTGTCGCTTAATACATAGTTAATGGGGTGCGGCTAGACGTGGCCACAATCATCCGGGATTTCCGACCTGATAAATATTTAAGCGCACACCTTTGTTTATATCACCGTTTCTCGGCATAAAACAGATTACTTTGCAGATTATAACTTTATAAATATCCTAATCGATAAGCTAAATAAAACAATTTTGGAGTAAATCGCAGTGGCATAGCAAGAAAATTAGGCACCAACCGCGATAATGGAAAAATTTAAATAAATTAAATACATTTAATATTTTGAGTAATAGTATGAGTATAAGAAACGTATGGCTGGCCCCATCGGCAACTTACATTGATCTCCCAGGGTTATTTTACCCCCTTTCAGTTCTCCTACGTATCCCGCCACTGCACAGCGTTACATGTATATGGTGGATCCAAATTTTTATCCGATTTAGGCTAGTGGAGTGCGAGACAAGTTCTAAACACTTTAATTTTATTAGTTAGAATCGTTTGTTCTTTACATAAGGTGATTCATATTGGCCTGTGGTTAGTCCGCCAGGTATGCTATCACTTATCACTTAAATACTTTCGTGTTCGTATGGTATTCAGTTGTTGAGAGATTGCTTTTTAATGCACTAATTTTCTATTAAGACTTTAAAGAACAGGTACACTGATTTTACCTGCGCAGGTAATATGTCTTTACACTAATTTCGCACAGTATTTTTCTTAAACTACACCGTATATGACTATGATTTTTATTTTTTTAAGACTTTTATTATTATTAGGTACATTATTAGCACATCCGTTCGACTGACCGTCTGTATTGGTACTGACGCTAAACATATCGTCGTTTATCTGACAAAGAGGCGTAACTCAAAAAAAATCGTTTTTGAGTTATACCAGAATGATCACCAAAATCGACTTTATAATCTCACAAACTGGCGTAGCTCTATAATAAATAGGTACAAATAAAGTTTTAGCATAAATCAGTTTCGGCGTAACTAATATTTTTGCATTTTGTGTGCCGTACAAACTGGCGTAATTCAATTCACACCGTTTTGTTTAAAAATGAGATACGCCTCTTTGTCAGATAAACGACGATATAATTATATATATTATTATTTTATAACTTTTTTAAATGTATTTTAAATAAATATTGCATTATTATTAAGTGCTCTGAAAAAAAAATCTCACATAAACTAAGTTCATATTTATATTTCAGAGTTTTCAGAAGAAGACGTAGATGATGGTAAATTTAATCCAGACGCATATTTTACTCTCTTTCTGCGTATTTTTTTTTTAAATTTCTGTTTCTATCCTATCTTGCTGTAGTTTTAAGGATGGTATTACTCATGCTACTTAAACAAACTTTCGCAAATTTTTAAGATCCCGCACAATATTATTTTTTCTTTGACGAGTAAGTTGCTTATGGAAGCTAAATACAGTTTTAATAGTGTTCTTACACATGAATTAATTCGCTGCTTAGATACCCTGACACGCAGCCATATAGTCTTTACTGCTTTACACGTCTCTGAATTAGTTGTGGAAAACTATCGGCTATCGATAGGGCGATAATTTCGACTTTGTGTGATTTGTGGTAATATTACACATAAACCTAACCATGACCTGTACTTTGAACTGGCAGCAAATGAAGCCAGTCTACCAGCAAGTATTCACACAATTTTGAAAGAAGACAACTTAAGGGCCTTAAAGACACTAGGGCCATTTCAGGTATGCGGACGGGACAAATCACAAAACTGTTTTTATAAAAAAATGCTAGGTAATTTATTATATAATATTTTGGCATCAAAGTTGTCAAACATTTTCTTCTTTTATTAGGCTATACATTAAATTAAAAAAACGCAAGAAATATTTTATAAAAGTAGAGATAATTTTAATAATTGACAGGTGTGGACAGAACAAGATAAATATGTTTTTTGTCGACAGCTTTGACCTTTTAGCGAGGTATTTTGTGATTTGTACAAAAGAATTAGTGGATGTTGAGATTGAAAAATTTATGTGTCTACGGGTGGATAGCAGGGGCGTAACTAGGCATGTGGGGGCCCCGGGGCAAGGACGTGAATTGGGGCCCATGGATAAAATTGAATAAAAAACTGTTTAAAATAACATAAAAACATTTTTTTTTTATTTTGATCTTTTTTTTTACAAAATAATGAGTAAAATTGTGTACAGGAAATAATAGGTATTTTTTTCAACTTCCTGGGTTGACATCATCTAAAATTGTTTTCAGGCGCCGTACCTTCATTTGCAAGCTATACATAGTGAAAAAACATTGTAGGTGGACCAGACAAGGGGTCGTTCATTAATTACGTGAGACAATTTTGGCGATTTTTCGACCCCCCCTCCCCTTGGTGAGATGTCGTGAGATTTTGCTCGACCCCTCTCCTCCCCTTAATCTCACGTGAGATTTTTTAAAATGCATGGTCTTAATGTAAATAAGTTAATCTGTGCTTGATTCCATTAGATTTATTAAAAAAACAATTTGCTTATAATTGTTTACTTAATTTAACCCAATTTTCTCGCAATTTTACACTCTTTCTTTCGGAAAAAAAAATTACGTGATATTTGCCATTTTCGTTTCGCGCTGACCGGCGCGACTTCGACTTGTCTGTTCCACCTACAATGTATTTTCCCTATGTATAGCTTGCAAATGAAGGTACGGTATAATAATTTTATAAGATTTCTCTTGTCCCGTCCACACTTTATTACCTTATTACCTGTCAATTATTAGATTTTTCTCTACTTTTATAAAATATTTCTTTCGTTTTTTTTTTAATTTAATGTATAGCCTAATAAAAGAAGAATATTTTTGACAATTTTGATGCCAAAATATTATACAATAAATCACCTACAATTTTTTTTATAAAAACAATTTTGTGATTTGTCCCGTCCGCATGCCATTAATCACTGATGCCTAATTATTATAACTATTGAATACTTTTTTATTTGAGAAATCAGGATTATGAATAATATATTGGATTTTTTCTGCTGCCTAAGGATTTTATTTTTTGCTGTAAGACATTTAATTTTTTTACGTTTTGGGGGCCCCTACCCCAGCCTAGTTACGCCACTGGTGGATGGCTTCGTGAGGAAGAAGAAGAAGTATGTTTATAACCTAGATTTTTGAGAAGCTCTTTAAGTAAAAACTTTTTATCTATTTGTACCTACCTTTGTATACTCATTTTCATTGCATTAACCGTTTAAAATTTAAAATCTTTTTATAACATATAAAATAGTATATTATGTATTAAGTTTGATAAACGTCATTTTAGTCACGAATTTAAATTATGCACAAGCGAGCTTGCGTGTTTAATTAAATAAGTGTCTAGAAAAGATTATAAACGAGTTGCATGCATTCTATACTTTTTCTAGGACAAATATTTATTGTTAACTAAAAATTATTTAAATTAAATATTTGTATAGAGCGAAATCTATAAAACAATAGAGTAACCGAATTGGGAATCTGTATTACCGGCGCACCGGTGAAAATGTCAAATTTTTATGTGTACAACGAAATGTATCCCTTGAAAAAGGACTAACAACAATTTTTCACAGTGAAAGTGAAGAATTAGTATATTAGAAGTTTAGAATACGGCATATTCTGCTCGAGTGAAAACTTTGCCACACGAGCTGAAGGCGAGTTTGACGGTTTCACGAGAGCAAAATATGCAATTTCAAATGTGTTTCAGACTATATTATTATTATACTACGTTTTCAAAAAATACCATAGAAAAATTATTTGCAATAATTTGCAATTGCAAGAAAGTGAGGTTGGATCGGTCTAAAAGTTGTTAGATATTAAACACAGAGATGTCGACAGCAGTGTTTATTCCATCTTCCGGTGATAAATTAATTAATTCTCTAAAACTTTAAGGAATGTATGTCATTCCATATTAAAAAGTGATATTAGAACGGTCATATTCCGTAATGGAAGTAGAAAAAACTTTTTCTTACTACCTCGGCCGAAAATACGTTGTTTCGTCCCCGATTCCACGGCAGAAAGTTTACGTTTGATGCATTGGTCAAATTTACGTTTGATGCATTGGAATCGGGGACGAAACAACGTATTTTCGAGTAAATTACACTACAAGGGCTACGAAAGCTTCGCTCGTGCCGCAAATGTCGAGGCAGGCATCAATATGTTTCGATATACACATTTAATTTTTTCCCGTATTTTCGGCCGGGTAGCAAGAAAAATAGTGTATACACGGGCAGAAAGTGTGAGAGCCCTGAACTGCGCGCCATGATGCCAGGATCATGGCGCGCAGTGCAGGAATCTCACACTTTCTGCCCTTGTAGTGTTATATACTATTAAATACTTTTGTTTTTAACGATTTTATGACATTTGACAAATGTCAACTAACTTAAAATTAACTTCAGCCCGTGACTATACACCAGTGTTACCAGATTCTGTCAAAAAAAGACCGTACGTTTCGTTCGAATTTACCTTAATTACAAAAATGACTCAATGGACAATATTAAATAACGTCAACTTGACATAATTGCATTTATTTGAATTGTTTCATTGTGTCATTTTGTAATTAAGGTAAATTCGAACGAAACGTACGGTCCTTTTTTGACAGAATCTGGTAACACTGCTATACACCTAGGTGTTGCTAACTATACACCTAGCTGTTGCTAACTTCAGCCCGTGACTAAAACGCCATAAAGCCACAACTTGTCAATGTGAATACACACATAAATATATTTAAAAGGTCACTTAGTGTCATGAAAATATGTACGATAATGGCCGTTTTAAAGGTGGGAGTAGAAAAAGTTTTTTTTTCTGTTGTTTACTATAGCCTATATTCACACAGTTTTAACCTTTATATGTTTATTATTGTTATTTTATGGTGATTCTACATATTTGTTTAAATTTTAATGGAATCCCTAAGAAATTAATAAAAGAAATACTATAAACCATGTTAAAAAACTAGCTTGGCCAGATAGTTTTATGGTGTCATAGTTAAAATTTTGGAACGCTCCAAACGCAAAAATACATTACCATAGTATTTCATGGTATTTACGCCAAAAAACAATTTAGGACGGTAACTAACACTGTGTTAGTAACACATACACAAAACATCAACATTATGAATCTATATGAAAGAAAATCTGTTAAATTTTTTTCATTGGATAAAATGGGACTAGGGTTTTATGGGCCATTTAACTATGGAACCTATATGCCTTTAACTTTGACATTGTTGTTGACCGCAGGAATTAAAAACGATTAAAGAAATTAGTTATTGTTCACTCTCAGAAACAGTAAATTTGTCTAATTTTAACTATTTAAATTGTTCAAATAACTATTTATCAAAACTACCATTTTGTTATTAAACAATACTGGTACCAATTGAAATAGCAGAATTTTGACTATTTCATATTAAGAGAGTGCTAAGTGGTCTATAGTGTTTACGCTTTCCATGTTTGGTTTGGCTTTATTGAGATTGATGAAGGTGGGTTGCCGCTTTTCTATAGGTTTTGTGGAATTTTTGAATTTTTTATTGGGAACTATTGGCGACTTATTTGGGTTGTTTGTTAGTTGCGGTTGCAAAATTTGCTTAGGATTTAGAGTTTGTGTATTATTAATAATTAAAAGGCCATGCGATTTAGGTAATATTACTTATCAGGTTTAAGCAGATTTGGAGTTCGGGAGTTTGATGTTTGACGGTGCTGTAAGTTGTTTCTTGATTTTGACCGCTCACTATTGGCACCCGTTGGTTCTGTGTTGGTAATCCAGAATAATTGTTGCATCCAATCCCCTCACTCGCACCCTTTTATCCAGGTGGGGGTGAGTGGCACCCCTTTTTGCACTTGTATGATACAAGTATGATACAAGTTGTATCTGGTAAAATACGTGTATAATCGCTGGTTTGGTAATATGAATGATCCCCGCACTCTGGCGCTTTATTTAGGTGTAGATGCCACGCAAACTTTACCTTTATCTATGTACGTGGTACGGACGCGTTAGACGCACCTAGACACAACCTTTAGCCTCGAGGTAAAGAAAACCATCGATAGTTTGATATATCGATAGTTATTATCACCACTATTCTAAATGGTGAAATTAAACTAATCGAAGACAATTTAATCCACGAGGAAGTCGTGCTGTAAAAAAACCTGAAATAGGCTGTCCGAGAAGTCAGTTAGTTGGAGATTTCGTCATACGCATACACGACTACTTAATAAGTAAAGAGTGAAAACAAATGGACATAAAAAAGGACCACAGATTAAATATACTATTCTCTTTGTACCTAACACACTATTTGGTATTTTTCCTGATGAAATTACTGAGAATAAATTAATATTAGAACAAAAATTATCTTTTGTTGTTTTTCCTACTACTTGCAGGTAAACAAATTCACTCGCTTTGATAATTATCACAATTTTCACCTCAACTAGGCACCTAAAAGATATTATATTAAAAAGACAAAATTTTGTAGCAAAAAACCTACATCCTACGAAATTAAAAAAAAAACAAGCAAAATCTGAAACAAGTGACATTAATGGTTTATGAAATACTTACCTTCTGGGCTCTCAGTAAATGGAAACCTCGAGACAGAGTCGGATTTACAAATTTTCTGCCTATTAAACCAAATTGCCGCCTAATAAAAACAAAAATTGGTAATTTCTGTGGGGCTTTTGTGAAGAAAACAAGCGTAGTGTTCGTAGTACGTTATTTATTTACAAAGAAAATAATGAAGTAACAACGGCGGTGAAGCTGGCTCTCGCAGTCCGAGAGAATCATAAAAAAGGTGGAGTGTCTAGTTTTGGATTCTGGTGTCAATTGCCCTCTCTTCATAGACTGCTAGTGTAAGATTTGCAGGTCAGGAGAAATCAGACTCCTTTAGACCAATGATCGTAGTTAGGAATGTGGAGAGAGAACTTCTGTTCACCGACTATCAATTTACATGATAATTTATTGTTGTCTCCATGGAAGGTTACCGGCGCAGTACACGATTACCCTACCCGTGAGCTTCCGCACTAGCCCCTGGTGACTTATACACTGTGGCGCCCAGATCGTGAGCCGTGACCCGTCTATAATACCAGTAAGCATACAGTCCGAAGTATAGGGATTGTGATACTCAACGTAGTGTCTTGTAACCAATCTTACAATAGAGCTCATAGTACACGATTAACCTACCCGTGAGCTTCCACACTAGGCTCTGGTGACTTATACACTGTGGCGCCCAGATCGTGAGCCGTGACTTGTCTATAATACCAGTAAGCATACAGTCCGAAGTATAGGGATTGTGATACTCAAGGTAGTGTCTTGTAACCAATCTTACAATGGAGCTTATGTAATAATATGGTCTTTATATATAGACCTCGGGCGACGGTTCTTTCACTCCAAGACAGATGTGCAAGCACACCGACCGACATACGGGTCGTTGCTCGACCATTCCCTTGCTTTATCTATTCTTAGATGTTATAATTTATGATGTTCTCATACTTTATTATCTCATCTATATACTCATACTCATCTATAGAGACCGCGGTGCTTGACTTAGTGGTTTGCATCAAATCTAACTATAGCTAACTACTATTATGTTCTCCACATGAAAACAGCGGAGCGAGGTTTTCGTTATCCCGGAGCCGGCATACATGTATACCAGCCCAGGAGCGTTTGACCCACCGCTCCCAGCACGAATGGTTATAGTAAAAACAAGGATGGGGGGTTTAATCAAGGTTCACGAGGGAGTAGCATGCATGGTGTTTAGAAATGCCGAAAATAATCCGAACAATTTGTCTTTGTCTAAGGTGAGGAAGGCCTCAGTTGCTACCAGGGTTGGGGGCAAAATAGTGGCATTATTTTGTCCTTTGGCTAAACTGGCGTAGGAAACACCAGTAGTCAATTTCTTGGCCGCAGGGAAGATGCTTTGGGTGGGTTTTGGGAATTTTGGACATCCCCTGTAGTTGGTTGGTTGGGATCCGCCGCAGTTTGCACATTCGGCGGTAGATTTTGGGCAATCTTTGGTGAGATGCACGTTGCCAAAGCAAACGCATTTAGGTAGCGCTGCGCACTGGTTTTGGGCATGCTTGAAACGCTGGCAGAGGTGATACTGCTTTTAGCTCTCTGGGCCTCTACACGGACCACAAGATTGTAGACGTATCGGACGTCGTAAAAATTGAATTGTTCACGTGGGACTTAAATGAGTACCATGGGATACGTCTTTTTGGTCGCTTTGTTAGTCTTGTGGCTGATGGCCGTAATGTTTAGGCCTTGACTGAAGAGGTCGGCCTTAACCTCATCTAGGAGAACATCGCCTACAATGACTAAATGAAGTTGTCTTTCGGAGGGGAGTGATAAGGAATCTTATCATTATCTTATTTTTGGTGATACCGCGATGATCGTTTTCGGTCATCGAAAATATCTTAACGCCTTTCGAAAATTTTTGTATAAGTTAATCCAGTTTTGAGGTGAACGGAAACAATAGGGGAGATTTTAGTATTTTTCTTCGATTCTGGTTTAAGACCTTGTACCTTACACTGTTTAAAATATCTGTGGTGTGAAGAGTAATCTTAAAATGGTGTCAAAATCCAACACCAAGTGGTGTTAATATAACACCATGAATTATGGTTGAAAATGTTTTATACAGAAAACACCAAAACGGTGTTGATCTAAAAATATTTGGGAAGTGCACCTACACAGAAAAAAAGGAATAGTTCATTTAACTATATTAATTTAGTTGACCCATAAGTATTTATTTAAATCAACTGTGGGAAGGTTAATATAAACAAAGATTAGTTTGACGATACTAAACCAGATAGTTATTTTTTTTTTAATTGGTTAAATTAACCAAGAAAACTTTAGTAAAACCAACCCGCTGAATGGTTCAGTTTACTAAATATGTTGTTTGTAAAATAAGAGTTACTTCAACCTAAAGCACTCTGTTAAAACGATTTAAACAATTTGCCGTGCATTCCTTGTTGCATAGTGTGTACCGATCGCGGCAAAGGCGGTGTGGATCACGTGATGTTCTTAAATCCGCCTCTGTTGACTTACATGAAGAGTATATAAGCTCAGGTAGTCCTTTGCTTTGGTGGGACACTACAAGTTGTTCGATACTAAAGAGACCTTAAAAAAGTGGAAACAGCTGTCAATATTTGAAGTATTTTAAGTTAGTGGAACGCACTAAAAACATTATCTCTAGAAAGTTGAAGGTTCAATTTTCTGGAATAATACCACTGGTAATATACTTTTAATGCACCAAGGAACTTCCTGTTTCCTTTTTTTCCTTTTTTTCTGTGTAGTATGATTTAATTTGACCAAAAACACATTATATTTAACACTGAAAAGGAGTTCAATTTACACCAGGTAAAATTTATTTTAATACTGTGTTAAAGTTAAATTTTCACCATTTTAGTATTTGAATTTACATTTTAGTATTTGAATTTACACTGGACCAACGAACCATATTTAACACCATTTTGGTTTGTATCGATATAGACCATGTATGATGTCAATTTGGTGTTAAAATGGTCATGAAATTTTGAACAGTGTAGAAGAAGAGGTGGGCTCGTTGGGTTTTTCCGCCGATTTGACCAGGGTATCAGTAATCGAAGCATTAAAATTGCGACGTTTAAGTTGTTGCGGAAAACCGGGTTATTTATATGAGGTCTTTTTCCTTCTTGGCTCCAGCCAGGGGTGGTTTTTATATCGGACTTGGAAAAGGAGACCTGGATTACTTTCATCTCGGTGACATTCACCGCAGTGCTCGTAGCCCAACCACAGTGGCCGCGGCGACCGCCTCCTGGATTTTGGCGTTCATTTCCGCCGTCAGCAAGGCATTTGTTTCGCAGACCTTCTCTAAAGCCTTGTATCTATCGTGGATTTTATTAAGCTTATCTTTAAGCGTAACATTCAAATCTCGAGCGTCCCAATAGAGCTTCTTGAGATTGGAATAATAGTTTGTGGGACTAACAAAATCGTCTTTATCCTCACTAGACGCAAGGCTAAAAAAAGGTGACGGCGAATGGTTTTTCGAATCCGTCAGCAAATCTTAAGGGGGGCTTTTCTCGCTGATGTAAAGACTTATCTTGGAGGCTTTTTCCATTTTTAACTTTGTTATTATTTTTACCCATGGCAAATCGCGTATATCTATATCTATAAACTATATAAACAATAAGTGTCAAACGAACGAAATCTTATAGGTATACTTACTAAACCCGTCTCTTCACTACATCTTACTTCGAAGTTCAAACTCTCTTGAATGTGATACTTGGCTAGGAAAAGAAAGGGATTTTATAGCTCGGGTAAGAGTGGTTGTGACGTCTCGTTCTATGACGTCGAATGCGCTCGGGGCCCGGGTGGGATTTTAGAAAATAATTGTGATAGGCAAATTCTATTGTGTTGTAAAGGTTGGCTGTAGAAAATTTTATTGAGGGAAGGATTAAATCTGGGCCTCGACAGTGCAGAGTACATTTTTGGCACGTATTTATAATAAAAGGGTTTTATGGTTTTGCCCGTGTCTGTGTAGTGGTAATACTGCTGCTACATTTTAAACAACTGTAAATGTAAATGGCGTTTATCAAACTTGATACATAATATACTATTATAAGATTTCAAATTTAATTATTTAAACAAGAACGAATTTGAATCGAAAATAAAATTAAAATTATGAAAAGCAGTTTTATTTTAAATTAATAATTTAAATTTACTTATATTCTTTTTATTCAAATTAGATTTTGTTCAAAAAATAATAATAATAAATTTGGAATCAATTAATTGGATTTGCTTGAAATTACCAAATATTTCTCTCAGTGTTTGCTATTTATTTTTTACAAAACTAAAAATATGCAAATGTTTATTTTTATTTCAAAATGGGTTAATAATAAGAGTAGAAAAATGACTCATAAAAAATTTACGAAAAACTAGGAAAAATGTTCGCCTTTCAAATTTTGCCGCCTACGAAAACTTGCCGCTGTAGGCTAGCCTACATATGTATATATAATAGCTATTGTATAAATCGGGGCCTGTCTAGAGGGATTAAATTCGGTACGACTGTTATTACATAATCACCTACAAAAATGTTTTTTTCTATAGATACAGTTTTGGACCACCCTAATGTATTATGTATATAAAATACATAATTTAAAATATTATTTATAGAATCTCTGATATATCTATACGTAATGTAACACTTGTTGCTGATAGCTATATATACAAAAGTGCTCTTTTAGCTAAACCTTATTCCTTCTACCGTATACATAAATAACATTATGATCTTGCTTTTATTTTTTATTTCTGAAAGGGAGAGTTATATATTGAACTTGGTTCCCGGGTAACGCGTAAAAAATAATTTTCTGCAAATAAAATGAAATGAAGAGATTAGGTGGCGCAAAGGGGCTGTCGCGTGAGATAATTTTAAACTGATTTATTTGCGAGTTACCACAAAAAAAAAGACAGCAAATGGATAGTATTATTCAGAATTTTCTAATGCCAGATGGGGGATTATGACTAAGGGCTAGGCGATTATCGAAATTTATAATCCATTTTTGATTATCTAAAATAATCGATTTGTTTGATTAATCGATTATTAATTAATCGATTTTTAAATTATTCGATTATTTGATTAATCGATTATTAATTAATCGATTAATTGATTAATCAAGTATTTGATTAATCGATTACTGATTAATCGATTAAATTATTATGGTACACATTGTGTACTCCAGTCTATTTTAACTAATTTTGGGCCGCTGATTTCAAAAATGACAGTTTTTAATAGGTCTAAATTGACAGGATTTCAATTGGCGAAGATAATTTTCACACCGAAACTTAATTAGAAAAAAGTCAAATTTTGGTTACTTTTTACATAAAATACATTCTAATTTTAGTTTTATTATTTAAAATGCCATACCGCCAAGTTAAATATTATCTATTTGACGAATACCGATTACTCCAGTACAATCAAGATAAATTTAAGGCAAAATAATTTAATAAATAATTAAAATTTTAACAACAAACCTACATTTTGAGGTGATTGAGGAGATCATTTTATTACGCAATTATTTTAAATCCTAGACGTCCTGGAGTAAAACTAATGGCATTTTTGAAATCAGCAGCCCAAAATTAGGTAATGTAGGTGGGTGTCCTCAAGGTTAGTAATTCGAACTATCATAGTGTTTTTTTAATACTTATGAGTCATAAAATAATACTTATGAGTTATAAACTGCTAAAAATGTTAAACCTGTATTGCATGAACAATATAGGTCATAAGTTATGACCTATATTGTCCATGCAATACAGGTTTAAAATTTTTAGCAGCATTTTATAAACCCAGCATAAATCATAAAAATGCGTTTTCTGAAAAATCATTATTTTTATTTTGTTTAGTAATTATTGATATTTACATATTTGATTGTTTTAATTTGTAACAATTGATTATTATTCATTATTAATTAATTATAATAATTATTACGATTAGAAAATTAGGCATGGCAATTAAATATTGGGCATAATGTATAAGTAAAAATGCTGATAGAATATATATATATATATATATATATATATATACGTATACGTACGTTCTTTATTTAAAATAATAATAAAATAAAGTTTTAATCGAATAATCGATTATTACAAAAAAATAATCGACGGTTTGATAATCAGTTAATTAATTATTCGATTATTTTGCCCACCCCCAATTATGAACCAATTGAAATTTCGTCGGGCAAGAGGCTTAAAAGTTATAAAGTAAGACCTTTTGAAAGAAAATAAATATCTAGTAAAATTTGTTTTTTTAGACTACAAAATAATAATGACTTTATTTATTATGTTTAAATATCATTTCGTGCATATAGTATATTCCATTCAATAGGGCGCTGGGATAGGTAAGGAACAAGGCGAGCTCTAGCAAAAGAGCAGGACAACTAAAGGGTCTCTACCTCATGTATAGTAATGTAGTGGATTAATATTCTATACATAGTCATGAGCTGGTGCCGGGGCAATGAATTATTCAGATTGTTTCCAACACACACTTTTTAGTGGCGTAATGAACTTAACTCCTCAAAACGAAGAATTTCCCACCAAAATACCCACTGCAAATGTTAACTGGGGTCAAACAAACTGCCTTGCAATTAAAGTTTTTTTGTATGTGCAATGTTGTCTATTTGTGTTGCAAAACCTATACATTTTTTAGAAAATAAAAATGTTAATGATAGATTAATAACTTTAAGTATACATACATACATATTCAGGAAAGTACCCAAATTAAAATTTTAAATTAAAATTAAATTTAACAAGCTCCTCTTTAGTGCATTGTAAAAATGCAAATTTCCTTGTCCTTTAAGTTTATTATGTGCAATGCATTTAAAACAATGTATCATTGTATAAAACAGACACTACTGGAAACTTAATTATTCTTAACCCGCCAGGCCAATTATTGTCAATTTTAATTAAGTTATGACCTATATTGTCCATGCAATACAGGTTTAAAATTTTTAGCAGCATTTTATAAACCCAGCATAAATTATAAAAATGCGTTTTCTGAAAAATCATTATTTTTATTTTGTTTAGTAATTATTGATATTTACATATTTGATTGTTTTAATTTGTAACAATTGATTATTATTCATTATTAATTAATTATAATAATTATTACGATTAGAAAATTAGGCATGGCAATTAAATATTGGGCATAATGTATAAGTAAAAATGCTGATAGAATATATATATATATATATATATATATACGTATACGTACGTTCTTTATTTAAAATAATAATAAAATAAAGTTTTAATCGAATAATCGATTATTACAAAAAAATAATCGACGGTTTGATAATCAGTTAATTAATTATTCGATTATTTTGCCCACCCCCAATTATGAACCAATTGAAATTTCGTCGGGCAAGAGGCTTAAAAGTTATAAAGTAAGACCTTTTGAAAGAAAATAAATATCTAGTAAAATTTGTTTTTTTAGACTACAAAATAATAATGACTTTATTTATTATGTTTAAATATCATTTCGTGCATATAGTATATTCCATTCAATAGGGCGCTGGGATAGGTAAGGAACAAGGCGAGCTCTAGCAAAAGAGAAGGACAACTAAAGGGTCTCTACCTCATGTATAGTAATGTAGTGGATTAATATTCTATACATAGTCATGAGCTGGTGCCGGGGCAATGAATTATTCAGATTGTTTCCAACACACACTTTTTAGTGGCGTAATGAACTTAACTCCTCAAAACGAAGAATTTCCCACCAAAATACCCACTGCAAATGTTAACTGGGGTCAAACAAACTGCCTTGCAATTAAAGTTTTTTTGTATGTGCAATGTTGTCTATTTGTGTTGCAAAACCTATACATTTTTTAGAAAATAAAAATGTTAATGGTAGATTAATAACTTTAAGTATACATACATACATATTCAGGAAAGTACCCAAATTAAAATTTTAAATTAAAATTAAATTTAACAAGCTCCTCTTTAGTGCATTGTAAAAATGCAAATTTCCTTGTCCTTTAAGTTTATTATGTGCAATGCATTTAAAACAATGTATCATTGTATAAAACAGACACTACTGGAAACTTAATTATTCTTAACCCGCCAGGCCAATTATTGTCAATTTTAATTAAGTGGCTAATTAGTCCAAAAATATATTTTTTGTAAGAAAAAATCTGATATTATTAATTTATATTTTTTAAAAATACAAAATTCTTTTGTAAAATATTTTTTAAATTTTAATGAAATCAATGAAAAACGCAAAATAATATTAATTTTCATACATACCTACAAGTTGTTGAAGCTGCATACATTTTTTTGAAAATTATTAGGTACCTACCATAGTTGGGCATTAAATTCGTTTTCATGCAACAAGCAGTAGCGTAACTACAGAGGTGATCATATCTCTTTCTCGAAAAAAAAAAGGTACGCCAATAATCTAAAAAAAAATCCACATTTTTAAATTAAGCAGTTGATTTGAGAAAAAAGTTCTCTCGAAGTTTTTTTGTAAAATATACCGTTTCACAGTAAAATTCATATTCAAATTCACTGCTTATTTTATTTAATGACATTTCGAACAACTCCTATAATAATTTAAATTTAGGTTTTTATTCTTAAATATTTTTGTGTAGTTCTAATTTTAATTAAAAGTTGCTGTTAAAAATAAAAAAAAAAATATAACATTTTTGATTTTTTGCTGAACATGACTAAGAATAAATGAATTAATTAAAATTTTACGTTTTATATATATATATATATATATATATGATTATTTATATATTATTTATATATATACAGTGTGGCCCACTTAAGATGGAAACACCCCCGTAACTTTTTTATTTGTAACCCGATTTTATTGAACAGGCTCAAAAGATAGAGAATAAAAAACTCTATTAGAGCTGTTAAAGTTGTTTTCAAAGTCACCCGACACATGCCTACTATAATTTTTTTTCTGTGTCAAAATTAAAAAAAAACATTTAGGGTAATTTTTACGAAAAAAATAGGTACGCCACATGCTTAAAAATGGGTAAATACCAAATTTCATTAAAAACAATCGATTGATAATTATTTTAAAACGGTTTATTTATCGAGTTTTTAAATGTTTATAACGACAATAGAAACACATATAAAAGATTTAGGAAAAAAATAGGTACACCACCGAGTTTGGCAGGCTTTAAAATGGGTATATACTAAATTTCATCAAAAATAAACAATTAATAACTATTTTGGGCAAGTTTATTTTTTTACGTTATAATCATTAATAATTAATTATTGCTACAAAACAAAAACTACGATAGCTATGCTTACAACTTCAAACAAACGTCAAACCAAAAACAGGCGATTTGACAGAAAATAGTAGCGTCCTTTTTGTGTATTTTTTAACAGTTTATTTAAAAGTTCTTATCTACAATCATTATGGCCCATCAGTTTTTAGAGCACAAAGTTGAAATAATTTCGTTATCCTGAACTGAAAGGCAGCCTATAAGCACACTCTTAGAAAAGACCTGGTATTTGTAACTAACTTATTATCGTTGGGGTAAAACTGTTGCAGAAAATAAAATTTTTTGTTTTTTGTAATCAGTACCTTTATATGTGTAACTGCTTGCATCATTACCTGAAAAGATTTGGTTTTGTTGTTGAGTATTATTTACTGCAAAAAGGCGATTAAGTTATTTTAACTGAAACTTTGTGTTGGCTAGAAGTATTGACAACATTATCTCAAAAAAATCATTTCGGCGGTAAAATGTTTTTGTTGGACCAAATATTTAAGTAACATTCTCAACTGACTGAAATTAGTCCGTGGAACTAACGGTTCGGTTGTATAAACTATGCGTCACTTTTCACACAGCTAAGACACCAGCGGTGTGAAACAAAGTGTCAGTTGGGGATGTTGTCTCTGTAGGTTAATGCAACTGCAAACTTTGTGCATTTTTTTTTCGCGCGCGTTTTGTCCAGCCCGGCGCGTGCTTTACTTTTAACCTGTAAACAAACGGTGTTGCACGGCGTCCTGACTTCGGTGGTGTTTGTTCTTTTGTATTTGTGTATCAGCTCGTGTGTAGTGTATATTTTAGGTAAGAAACTAATAATAATAATAAATTTTCTTTATTGAAAAAAATACATTTTTCAAAGGGCCATTGACTTTCGTCCTTCATCCGGCTACATACTTTTTAACTATTCATATATATATATATAAGAATATATTCTTATGTGTTGGTTACTTATAGATATCTCGAACAAATAATATGGATGAGCGGACTGAAGTAGAAGATTTATTAGGAACATGGGGTTTACCTGAATTGGTTCCAGTTTTTAAAGGTTAGGTATTATTATTGCACTCCTTTAATTACACTATTGTATACAAAAAACTATAGTTTTGGGGTCCGAAAAAAAATCCAAAAATGTGAAAATGCCATTCCGACTGAAAATGGCCTCCTGAATCCAATGGTGCCCACCAAAAGTCTCCATCACGTCGGAATTTCGAGAATTTTTTTGTTTTGTTTTGTTTTGTTACAGCTCAAGTCGCATTTTTGGTATAGGGCCTATACTATAGGCACTCACACTCAAAATTTATCGAATGCTTACCCCTGTTATCATGCAAGTATGTTACGTTGTACCTAAGAATCATTGTTAAGTTGTTAAACAAAGGCTTGCACTTCACGTAAACATCACGGTTTACTGAAGAAGTATAGTCAACTTATATTTGGTGTTTTCAGTTATATTGTTATTTTCAGTTATATTGTTATTTTTTAATTTATAATAAATATTTATAAAACGAACGGGCATGAATTTCCTTTCTCTATTTTTTATATTATTTACACAAAAAGTGTTATATTTACTAAGCAGGTATGTACTGTGGAATAATACAAATTTGTTGTTGCTACTAATGCAAGCATTTAATATTAAATATAACTTAGTTACAGTAAAAAACAAATTTATATTATATCAACTATTAAATTCTTTAAATGTACCTTTTTTCATGTAATTTCAATTAAAAAATAAATTCCTGCATGATACAATGTTTGTTGCGATAAATAGCAAGTGCAGTTGTTACAACTTAGACGCTGCTAAAATAACAGACTAATGTGATTGCATTAAATATCAATTATTTGTATGAAAAAAAACTAATTTCGATGCACTTAAACTTGTTGGTTGGAGCTACCAATATTGGCTGTTCCGACAACAAACTGTAAAAACAAATTTGTATTAGTTCCCACAACATATTTTTTTGTTGTGCCTATTTTCACTAATAAAATTGGTTCTGGGAACTAAATTTTTATTGCAAATACCAGGTCTTTTTTAAGAGTGCAGTAGTACTTTTTTTAAATCAATAAGCTATTTAATGAAACTGGTATGGTTTTAAAGAATTTAAGAAATAATAATCCACGTCAACAGCAAAGACAATATGATCAAATAATTCTGAATTATTTTAATGACAATCTTCAGATAATAATAAGTTTAAGAAAAGCGAGCTTAGATTTAAATATTTTAAAGAAATTCTTAAGAAGATGTTTAAAAATTAGTAAAGTAAAACCAAAATTTTTACACACCCAACAGCCAGGAGATAAATTCATGTTTAAAAATCAAATTTCAAAGTGGGACTTTATGGTGTTAACGGTAGTATATACCAAATTTCATCAAAAATAAATAATTAATATTAGTCATAAATTGCTACAAAGCAAAAACTAAGATAGCTATGCTAGTAACTTCAAACAAACGTCCAATAAAACTCAGTTTATGAGGTTGTTACCTAAGTTTATTAATTTTTTTAAACAATATTTTATAACGAGCAATAGAACATAAAAAAGATAACTAAACCCGGGAAGCTTCCACTAATCCACCATTTAATTCAATACACTACAAATCTACGTAAAATATTCTTTTGGACTCTTCTCAATTGCTGTGGAGTTATTTCCTCACAGGCGTTGCGTATGCCGGCTTCAAGATCTGCAATGTTCTGAGGACGTAATTTATAACGCTGTGGCTCCGGTCCCGAGGCGGGACTTAAGTTCAGTCCCGATTGACGTCATAATTTTAAGATTTGTTATGTTATAATAAAATATTAATAATAATAAATTGTACCTGTATACATGTTAAGGGCACTTTAGTTACGTCATAAAACCAAACCAACCCAAACTCAACAACACAACCCAACCGACCCCGCCCCATTGGGCCCCCCCTCCGCCCCATTGAGCAAAAAACCCAACTAAAATGGGCAAATTTATGTTACGATAAAAATAAAACACTTTTTAACAAAGAAACAACAAATTTATAAAGGGTCTTTCCATTTCAAAACGACCGGTACGCGCAGGTCATGATTTTCTTTTTCTATGAAACTTAAATATGTTGTTTTTTGGTCAAAATAATGAGACACGTATTTTTTTGTTTGGCAAAAAAAAAATTTTTTTGTTGATTTTTGGCGATTTATTTTTTGCGGTAAAAATCGATTTTTTCCGTTGACCGAAAAAGCTTTTTTTTTAATTGCGTATAACTTGTTCAAAAATTGACTGATTTTGACAATTCAACTTGCAAAATGCTTATACTTATTAACACTTTCTATTAAAAGTAACAAAAATTTTAAATTTATTGTGATAATTTTTTTATACGATAAAAAACGAAAAGTATGGAATTTTTTCAAAATTTAATTTTTCAAAAAGTGTATTTTTTATTTTTTTATTTTTTTTATATTAAAAAGTAAACAGTCCAAACTGCATTTTGACTAAGGGACAGTTAGCCAAAACTTTTCGTTAAGAAGATATGAATTTTTTTTCAAATTCTATTTTTTTCCCTAACGATCTCGTGCTGCTAAATAAGTTTTATTTTTAAAGTAAGTTTTATGTGTAATAGCAAACAAATAGGATTAGAATTTAAAGTTCATAATCGTCTTAAGTGAAAAAACTTGGTGAAATATTTTGTTTAAAATCAAATTTTCAAGGCATAAAGGGATTGGTTTGGGTGGGGAAGATTTAGTACATAAGTGCCATCTTAGTTTAGTACTACTAAACCAAGATTGCCATGATCCTTATAGAATTATTGTTTGACGGATTGTTGTGTCATAACCTCATTTCATTGACTGTTTCAAGTCGTGACTTGTTAAATATATAAAACCTGAAAATAACAAGAATCAATTATCCCGTACAATACTTGAAGATTCCATGTAACTTATAATTGCAGATGCAAAAAATACTGAATGATTAAAACGCATTGATTTTTATTAAAGTTGTACATATCATTAATCTTTGTAACTGATTGCTAGACTTGATAGGCTGGTAATATATTTACTTAATGCTCGGAAATTCCCTATGTTTATTATTTAACTAAGGCTGACTTTTTTAATGCGTAGATTTTTGAGGTCTAAATAGTTCATTACATCTAATTATCATCTAATCATCTTATTATCAAATATTCCAATCATGAGAACTTAATAAATTACACAGTGCTGCTAAATAAATTTTATTTTTAAAGTAAGTTTTATGTGTATAAGAGCAATCAAATAAGATTGGAATTTAAAGTTCATTGTGGTATAATCGTTTTAAGGGAAAAAACTTGGTGAATTATTATGTTTAAAATCAAATTTTCAAGACGAAATACATGAGCATAGACAAGGGATTGGTTTTGATGGGGAAGATTTAGTACATAAGTCCCAACTTGGTTTAGTACTACTAAACCAAGATTCCATGTAAGTTGTTCTACGCTTATAACTGCAGATGCAAAGAATATTGAATGATTATAACGCATTATTTTTTATTAAAGTTGTACAGGGTGTCCCAAAAAAATCTGTCTACACTAATGAATTCTGTGATAAAAAGTATCTACATAATATTTTAAACCTGTATTCGTAACTCAAATATTAACGAAGCTACAAGCATTTGTCAAAATTGTCAAAAATTGAAAACATAGGTATATCTCCTAAACAAATGCGAATCGAGAAAATTCAAAGACATCAACCGATGTATCTTTAAAAAAGACGACGGGGATGCGTGGTCGAATTTTTTCTAGCATTTATATTTACTGAGATAGCCTATATGGACAACCAGTTTGGGACACCCCGTACATATCATTAATCTTTGTAACTGATAACTTAAGAGGCAGGTAATATACTTAATACTCAGAAATTCCCTATGTTTTTTAATTTACTAAGGCTAAGACTTTTTTAATGCGTAGATTTTTGAGGTCTAAATAGTTCATGACATCTAATTATCATCTAATCATCTTATTTTTTTTATTAAAGTCTTACATATCAATAATCTTTTGTAACTGATTGCTAGACTTAAGAGGCTTAATACTCGGAAATTCCCTATGACCATACATATATTGTATTATTTTTTGAAAATAGGTCAAAATTATTTTCAAGTGTCATGTATGAAGCATAGTACACATTTCAGATGAAGAATAAATATATTTTTGAAGGCCCTGTGTAATTTATTAAGTTCTCATGATTTGAATATTTGATATAGATAATAAGATGATTAGATGATAATTAGATGTCATGAACTATTTAGACCTCAAAAATCTAGGCATTAAAAAAGTCTTAGCCTTAGTTAAATAATAAACAAAGGGAATTTCCTATAGTATTAAGTATTAGTGATGCCGCGAGACGAGACGAGACGAGAAAAGTCCTTCTCTCGTCTCGTCTCGTGCAGCGAGAGAAAATGGGCCTCTCGTCTCGTCGAGAATACTCTTTTCTCGCTCGAGAGTGCCTTTCTCTCGTCTCGTTTCTCTCGTGGTAAAAGTACCTTTGTATGAATACAAAAATCATTTGCAATGAAATACGAATTCGTTTATATTTTTTCTATAGAAATTTAAACTGGAAATAAAAAAAAATGTGCCAAGACCACACTGATAAAGTAAGATTTTTTACGCCGAAAATGTCGCACATCAAATGGTTGGATATATGTGGAGTAGCTACATCTAGTATAAGGGCGCAGTAGTTTTCAGATGGATGGATCAAATCATCCATTCATCTGAAAACTACTGCGCATGTCCGTCATTTTGAATCCGCAATTTTGTTTTTTGAATGGATATCAAATTCTTAATCAGGGACCCCATAAATATCTAAATACTAAATTTTACCCAAACCATTACGAACGACAAATTTTCGTCATATTGGATCAGCCATTTCATTTTTTGAAGAAATGGATATCAAATTTTTAATCAGCCCCTCAAAAACTACATGTTGTTGATAAGTTTATTGAATAAGCAATGCTTAATAAGCATACGGGTTGTTTAATAGTATAAGGAGTGCTTATAGAGGGTAAATTTTAAAAATTAATATTATATTATAAGTATTTTTTTCTTGGTTAACGTTAAGTTGTGTTATAAAATAATAAAACTTTAACCAGGAACAAATTTTGTTTATTATGAAATGCGAATAATGTTCTCATTGGTCCAAATAAATATCGTCATTTATATGCAAAATTATAATTTTTATGTTAAAAATTTGTTTACTTATTACTAGAATAATCGAGAGAACGAGAGATCGAGAGAAACGAGAAATTCTCGAGCGAGAGAGGGCATTCTCTCGTCTCGTCTCGAGCCTTTTTTCTAGAGAAAATCGCCGTCTCGTCTCGTCGAGACGAGACGAGAGGCGAGAATCTCTCGTATCACTATTAAGTATATTACCTGTCTCTCAAGTTTTGCAATCAGTTACAAAGATTAATGACATGTACAACTTTAAAAAAAAATAAGATGATTACATGATAATTAGATGTCATGAACTATTTAGACCTCAAAAATCTAGGCATTAAAAAAGTCTTAGCCTTAGTTAAATAATAAACATAGGGAATTTCCGAGTATTAGGAAAATATATTACCAGCCTATCAAGTCTAGCAATCAGTTACAAAGATTAATGATATGTACAACTTTAATAAAAAACAATGCGTTATAGTCATTCAGTATTTTTTGCATCTGCAATTATAAGCGTAGAACAACTTACAAGGAATCTACAAATATTGTACGGGAGCAATTAATGGATTCTTGTTATTTTCAGGTTTTATATATTTAACATGTCACGACTTGACACAGTAAATGAAATGAGGTTATGACACAACAATCCGTCAAACAATAATTTTATAAGGATCATGGTAATCTTGGTTTAGTAGAACTAAACCAAGATGGCACTTATGTACTAAATCATGTATTTCGGCTTAAAAATTTGATTTTAAACAAAATAATTTACCAAGTTATTTCACTTAAAACGATTATATCACAATGAACATTAAATTCCAATCTTATTTGTTTGCTATTAAACATAAAACTTAATTTAAAAATAAAACTTATTTAGCAGCACGCGATCGTTAGGGAAAAAAATAGAATTTGAAAAAAAAATCATATCTTCTTAACGAAAAGTTTTGGCTAACAGTCCCTTAGTCAAAATGCAGTTTGAACTGTCTACTTTTTAATAAAAAAAAAATAAAAAAATAAAAAATACACTTTTTGAAAAATTAAATTTTGAAAAAATTCCGTACTTTTCGTTTTTTATCGTATAAAAAAATTATCACAATGAATTTAAAATTTTTGTTACTTTTAATGGAAAGTGTTAATAAGTACAAGCATTTTGCAAGTTCAATTGTCAAAATCAGTCAATTTTTGAACAAGTTATACGCAATTAAAAAAAAAAGCTTTTTCGGTCAATGGAAAAAATCGATTTTTACCGCAAAAAATAAATCGCCAAAAATCAACAAAAAAATTTTTTTTTCGCCAAACAAAAAAATACGTGTCTCATTATTTTGACCAAAAAACAACATATTTAAGTTTCATAGAAAAAGAAAATCATGACCTGCACGTACCGGTCGTTTTGAAATGGAAAGACCCTAAAATAAAAAAAATAAAAAAAGTTTGACAACTTCTAGTGGGATCGAACCCGGTACCTCTCGCATGCCAAGCGACCGCAAAATCAAAATCAAAATCAAAATCAAAATCAATATATTTCTAAATTAAATAAGCGACCGCCCTACCATCTAAGCCATCGAGCTTGACACAAATTATAAAATCTCCGGGAATAAAAACGGATTTACAGTGTGTGACGTCAATCGGGACTGAACTTAAGTCCCGCCTCGGGACGGGAGCCACAGCGAATTTATAAACTTTGTTTTTTATGGTACCCCATAAAAAAAATCTAAAGGAGTGAGATCGGGAGACCTAAAGTCAAGTCAAATCCAAGCCGGACTCTACATAAACACAATCATGCGTTGTCCATGCTCTATTCACGTGATCGACGAAAATTGTTGCACTGGGCCGTATTAAAATATATTGAATCAATATTATTGATCATTTAATATTTTAAATTTATTTTTTTAAACTTTGATGGAAAGGTTTTAAAATATTTATAAAATTTATATTTTTTAAATTACGAAATTAACAAAATTTTGGGAAATAATTTCATTAATAATTATTATTTTAAATTTATTTTTTTAAACTTTAATGTAAACTTTTTAAATTTTTTACGAAAATTATATTTTTCAAATTAACTTAACGAAATTTTTGAAAATTATTTTAAGTTTATTGTTTTAAAGTTTAATGAAAACATTTATAATAACCTCTTTTATTTCCACACTTAAGTGATTTCTTTTAGACCGTTTTTTAACTGGGCTTAAGTCCTCAAAATGTTCAGCTTCGTCTGTGCTAGACATCGCACTTAATTGAATAATAATAATAACAATAAAAACCAAATAACCAAAACAATGATGGCAATAACAACAACAATAACAACAAATAACGTTATATAACAAGTATTAATAATAAAACAATAACAAAAATAACCACAAAGATGAAAGCCGCGAAAACAAGGAAGTAATCAAACAATACGCTATTAATAACCGCAATGGACATAATGCGGCCCTGGCAAGAATTTTCGGCTCGCTTCACAACTCAGAATCGCCCAATAAGAACCGTTCTATCCACCTGCAAACGACTGATCACGCGTCTGGCGTTTTTTGTTTTAGTCCGTCTTGGATTTGACTTGACTTTAGGAGGCCATTCGATTAATGGGCTATTGCGACTTATCCATTTATTTTCAAAATTTAAATTTAACCATTGCCTCACATTAACTGAATTATGAATCGGACAGCCGTCTAATTGAATATAAAGGTTTCTATGATAATTAAGGGGTAAATTGTCCAAAGCATTTGTAACTTCTTCCTGAAGAAATTCTAAAAAACTTTGACCATTTAGATTTCCATTTAAAAAGAAAGGTCCTATGACCCTATCTTTTAGAATACCGCACCTCACGTTTACTTTTTGTGACTTCTACAATTTATAATCCAATCTGGATTATTTACAGACCAATGTCTAATATTTTGAGATGATACTACTCCATTAAACTATGTAATTATTTGTTTATTATTTTTGCTCTGTTATTGGAGTATTACTCTGTTGGGCAAATAAATTATTATTATTATTATTAGTAGTAAAGGTTGCTTCATCAGTAAATAATACATGTTTAAAAAAATTTGGGTTATTGAGATATTCGCCCTGTGCCCATAGACAGAACTCCAATCTTCTTTCATTATCCCCTGGCAGTTGAGTGTGTAAAAATTTAGGCTTGTAAGGTTTTACTTTATTAATTTTTAAACATCTTCTTAAGGATTCTTTTGAATTAGCTAGCCTTTCTTAAACTTACTTTCGGATTGTTATTAAAATAATTCAGAATTATTTGATCATTTGGTCTTTGCCGTTGACGTGGATTATTATTTCTTAACTTCTTTAAAACCATACCAGTTTCATTAAATAGTTTATTTATTTTAAAAAAAGTACTACTGCTTATAGGCTGCCTTTCCGGATGCCTATTATTAAATTCTCTAGCTGATTCTCTCGCTGAACGAACGTTATCTCCTACTAAACGGACAATTTCAATTTTGTGCTCTAAATTTAACTGATGGGCCATAGTGATTGTAGATAAGAACTTTTAAATAAACTGTTAAAAAATACACAAAAAGGACGCTACTATTTTCTGTCAAATCGCCTGTTTTTGGTTTGACGTTTGTTTGAAGTTGTAAGCATAGCTATCTTAGTTTTTGTTTTGTAGCAATAATTAATTATTAATGATTATAACGTAAAAAAATAAACTTGCCCAAAATAGTTATTAATTGTTTATTTTTGATGAAATTTGGTATATACCCATTTTAAAGCCTGCCAAACTCGGTGGCGTACCTACCTATTTTTTTCCTAAACCTTTTATATGTGTTTCTATTGTCGTTATAAACATTTAAAAAATCAATAAATAAACCGTTGTAAACTAATTTTTAATCTAAAATATAATAAATCAAGAAAAAAACTGACAAATCTTAGTGTTTTATGATAAATCTGTACATTTTGTGTTTCTATTGTCGTTATAAACGATAAATAAACCGTTGTAAAATAATTATCAATCGATTGTTTTTAATGAAATTTGGTATTTACCCATTTTTAAGCATGCCAAATTTAGTGGCGTACTTATTTTTTTCGTAAAAATTAGCCTAAATGTTTTTTTTTTTAATTTTGACACAGAAAAAAAATATATATATATTACAATTTTTTTTTTAGTGAAACAATACTTTTTACAAAAAACTTAAAGAGGATTTTTTTCGTAAATCAACTGCTTATTTTATAAATGTGAAATTTTTTTTGAACATAAAATTGTTAAGTTTTTAATATAAGTTTATTAGGAAAATTGATAATAATTCAACGTTTTTTTTTTGGACCACCCTGTATAATATTAATTACGTTTCCTAGTAGTAGTAGTACGGTTGGGTAGGCTCGAAGCCTGACAATTAGACTCCATGGTCCTTTTTATCTGCCCCTCCTAAACCAACCAGACTACTCCTCATCTTCCTCTTCGCCCATACCAGCCCTTTCGAATCTTCCAGACCTTCTTATAAAGGTCAGGATATCCTGCCAGGCAAGAGAGGCCAACTCTTCCCTTTGGAGTGTCATCACTCCAAAGATTTTATACCTTAGTCTGCCGAGGGCCTCACATTGTCCCAGGAAGTGAAAGGAGGTTTCATCCTCCCTTCCGCACTGGGTACAGGAGGGGCTGGTTTCAGCCCCTATTCTTGTGAGGTGTTTCCTTAGGCCATGACCTGTGAGTATATTCACAAGTGGGCCCAAGGAGGTTCGGCTTCTACCTAGAAGCCAGATGGATTTGGGTTTGCTTAGGGTGACCAGAAAATCCCTGGTCTGCCTACAGCCACCGCTTCTTCTCCAGCTTTCATTCGCTCTTTTATCAGCCCAATTATTTAGGGCTGATTTGACCTGCTTTCTCGTGATTCCAAAAATTGGTTCGGGTCCTACACAGGGGGTTTCAGATCCCAATCTGGCCAACTCATCAGCCCGTTCGTTACCCTCAACCCCACTATGACCTGGTACCCATACGAGATGCACTCTTTTTGTACTTGCTAGCTTTTCCAGCGCTTCCTCACACTCTTGAACCAACTTCGATGTGGTTCTCGCTGCCCAAAGCGCTTTCAGAGCTGCTTGGCTATCTGAGCAGATGTATATATCTGTCTCACTCCCTGTTCTTATATCCTCACAGTTTGCAACCTCAAGTATGGCAAACACTTCCGCTTGAAAGACAGTGGTATATCCTCCGAGCGGGTAGCTCCTTTGGATATCCCTGTCCTCCACGCAGAAACCTGCCCCTGAAGACAGTGTACTCGCCATACGAGAGCCATCAGTGTAGCACACTAGTGCATTTTGTGCAAAGTGTACATCCTTTTTCTCCCACTGCTCTCTTGTTGGTATCGTGAGGGAAAACTTCTTTTTTAAACTTAGGCGGTCTTTTGCTGGCATCGTTCTAATACTGCTAATTGGGACCTCCCTCTCAGCCATATCCGCGATGCCCTCATGACCATAAGTTATTCCTTTTCCTAACCAATTGTTGGCATCCCTCATCCTTAAATGGCTCGCCATTGCTTCTCTCTTTATCCAGAGGGAAAGATTAGGCAAGCTCAGCAAGGCCTCTAATGCCGTCGTTGGAGTAGTCCTCATTGCGCCTGTGATACCGAGACATGCCAGTCTCTGTATCTTGCTCAATTTTTGAGCGATGGTGGTTTTGCTCACACTGCGCCACCAGACCACTGATCCATAATGTATCCGCGGTCTGATGACAGCAGTATAAATCCAGTGAAGGACTTTGGGATTTACTCCCCAGCGTTTTCCCACCACCCGGCGCAGCTGCCAGAAAGTTGCAATCGATTTGTCAACAACTCTGTCAACGTGTGATTTCCAACTTAACTTCCTATCTAGGGTAACACCTAGGTACTTGACCTCTTCAGTAATCTCAAGAGGTCTTCCATACATGGCTGGTGCCCTGAAGTCCTGTATCTTCCTTCGTTTGGTAAAAAGAATCATGTCAGTTTTTGTTGGGTTAACCGACAGACCGTTTTCTTTGGACCAATTTTCTATTATTCTGCATGCTGTCTGCATTCTGTCGCAGACTACACCTAGAATGCCTCCTCTGATTAGGACTGTACCATCATCTGCATATGCTTGTGCATACAGCCCTTCGGCCGTCAGTCTCTCCAGAAGTCCATCCATTATTAAACACCATAGGTGGGGTGATAGGCAGCCGCCTTGCGGGCAGCCGCCCCTCACACCGATGTCCAAATGGCAGTCTCCCAGAGATGCACTGACCTGCCTCTCCTCCAGTGAAGATTTAACCCAACTAACCAGGACTGGGGGAGTGCCTCTGGCTTGTAGCGCTTCACAGATTGTAGATGTCCTCGCCTTATCAAAAGCCCCCTCTACATCAAAGAAAACAGCTAGTGCCATTTCCTTGTAGTGCAGTGCCTTTTCGACTCTATGCACTATAGAATGAAGAGCCGTTTCGGTCGACCTTCCATTTCTATAGGCATGTTGATTCTTATGGAATGGGTACCTTTTCAGCACCCCTTCTTGCAGGTACCGGTCCACGATCCTTTCTAATGTTTTAAAAAGAAAGGATGTTAGGCTTATTGGCCTGAAGGACTTTGCAGCCGAGTAGTCTTTTTTCCCTGCTTTGGGTATAAAGACCACTTTAGCTGCCCTCCAGGCTCTTGGGACATATCCCAGTGCCAGACTGGCTCGGAATATTCGTTCTATTCTTGGGAGAAGAATCTCCAAGCCTCTCTGTAGCAATGCTGGGAATATTCCATCCGGTCCTGCTGCCTTGTATGGATCGAACGCATTTACTGCCCATTCCACCGATCCCTCCTTCACGACGTCTTTGGCAAGGCCTAAGTCCCAGGTAAGGGTCTCTGGCCCCTCCGTTGTTGACGTGTGGGAAGGAGTTTCGCCGGGGAAGTGCGTTTCCAGGAGATGTCTTAGGGACTCTTCACTGGTGTTCGTCCACGATCCATCCAACCTTCTTAGGATTCCTACATTCCTTTTTGACTCACAGCTAAGGATCGTTTCCTAAATACAATAGGGTGTACACGTCATTATAGTACAATATATACATAGGTAGTACAATAATATAATTAAGTTAAATTTTTTACAAACAACAAATAAATCTATGAAAAACAAATCACAGATAATGTGGTATAAAAAATTTTTGACATATTAATAATTTTAAATTAATACCATTTCTGGAAATATTCCTCAGTGTTATAAAAACAATGGTTCATCAATAAGTTCTTGCATTTGTTTTAAAATTTATTTACTTTATTTATTTCTGATGCATATGAGACCGACCTCTCAAATTTGGATATTTTTTGTGAAGTGGACATTATTTTATTTGCATTTCTTGTTGCATATGGATGATACTTGATATTTTTGTCAAAATTAAAGATGTTATTTTTAGAAAATAGCAAAATATACATAGTATAAAATATTTTGGTGTAAAGTTACCAAATGGAGTGGTAAAATCATTTGGTGTTAATATATACACTAAAATTGGTCAAAAAAATTAAGTGTTTATTTTAAGTTGTGGTAAAATTCATTCGTGTTAATTTAAATTCATTTATCACAGCACCGTGTCAATCTATTGTTAATTTAAAGAGAAACTCGACGCGGTGTACATTTGACACTATTGTGTGTTGACAGCTACAAAAATTGTGGTAAAAAAGTCACGTAGACATCACCATTCGCTAACGGCAAGGGCGCGATCAGTATTCCGAGTGTAGTTGGTAGTGTACCTATGCATGCTATTTTAATTTAAGCATGGTTTTTAAATTAAAATTCAGTGGTCTGGTGAATTGGTGCAATGTGACAGTGGATGCAACATATGTTTGTGATAAAACATGTTTTTTTAGCTGATATTTTTAAGTGAAATATTAAATTTAGTAATATTTTAAGTTTTTTGAGCTAGTGAAAAATCATATTTAGTTTATATACCTATATATAAGCTAAATATGGTTTTCCACAAACTGGAAAATATCACTACTTTTCATTTAATTAAAAAAATTTTTAGATCTATAGAGTCAAATGCCCTGAAAAGATAAAAAATAATGTAGTTCAGAAAGTCTGTCAACTGATAGGCTGCCGTCTCTGTTGATCGACCTGATCGGAATCCATGTTGATTTTCCTACATCATTTTATATTTTTCGACACAGTAAAAAATATTCAACTCTAAGCAACACTAATTAGAGTTCACACAGGTCCAAACTAAATAGTGTTGTTTTATAACACTACAATTATAGTTAATTTGTAGTGTAATTTTCCCCAAGTAAGCAAGAATGATTTATAGCCTTTATAGCACAGAGGATAAAGTAATTTTACACTGTATTAAAAAGTGTTAATTTACCTAAAATCGTGTACTTCTACACTTCCTGGGTAAAATCCCACTTTTGTTTGGTGTAAATTAACACTACTATATGGCATAATTATCAAAATCGGTGCCTTTTAAAATATAATTTTATATTTGGGAACAATTAACCAGCTGCCTGAGTCGTATGGCTGGCTTAAGCAAAATGGTTCCTTAAAACGTAAAAGTTTTAAATCAATGCTTTACTGGCTGTTAACTTGTAAGCAAAGAATTATCTTGAGAATTCATCAGTAATCCATTTTTCTGTTACAAAAAATGGGTGATTCCATTGGTAGAGAGGCGTCAGGCGGCTGTATGTTGGGGATTTACCACACGTGTACAAATTTTCCATAATATTAAAAAAAATGTAGGTATAGGTTAATATAACAACCATTACGCTTGAAAATAAAAAGAAAATCAAGTGTGTATGTATTTATATTATTAATGTTACAAGTACCCGACCTACTGCCGTAAATTATTGACGGATATCGACATCCTTTTAACATTTTGGTATTTATTGCGTTTTTAGGGTTGAAGAAAAAGGAAGTATAATACTTACCAAAAAAATAAGAATATCTCCCCTTATATGGATTCACGTGGTATCTCCGGATATGCACTGCTTAGGTAGGTACCAACCAAACATTTTAAAACCCATTTCGGTTATTACTAGTTTTTTTAGTCTATTTTCCCACTATTGGTGTAATTTAACTTTAATTGTGATGCAATGTACACTAGTAGTGTAAAAAAAGAGCTTTTAGTATTTTAGTTAGTAACATCAAAATAGACAAAGAAATTGGCAATACTCGCATTAAGTTTTTCTACCCATTTAATTTATTTTAATAATAAATAGTGTGAATGTACCAATGAATAATGTTTATATTCTTTAAATGTGTTTAATAAAGTTAATAAGCACTAAATGCTACCTAGTGTATTTTTTACACTTACAAATCAACTCTAATATTTTTACCCCTACACTAAAAAATTTACACGGGAAAAATTTTTTACATGTATTGTCACAAAATAAGAAAATATTATTGATTTATTTTAATTAATTTATTATATATTATTTAAATAATTATATTTCCACAGCCGAGCAAAGGAAGTTTCAGATTATTGCAGACGTATTATATGCATTTCAATAGAAATATACTGCAATCATCATCAAACACATAGCTCGTGTACGTTCTAAGTTTGTATATAAACCACACATTTTTGTAATAGTGAGATCAGATTAAATAAAGCTGTCATAATGTAAGTTTGGCTTTTTAACCATACATCACCCAACAGTCCCAAATCACTACTGGTGGAGTCCCAATCTTCACATGGTGGAGGCGCCAACGAACTTGTACCATCACTATGAATAAAGAAAGTACCGGTACCCAGGATTGGCCGAATACTCGCTGTATCTATCCATATAAGACTTCCTGAATAGAGAAAGCATCGGTACCCAGGACTGGCCGAATGCTCCCTGAATCTATTTGGGAATAGAGAAAGTCGCGGTACCCAGGACTGGCCGATGACTTGTTGTATCTATTCCTGCAAGAAAAACAAGGTCCGCGTTAGTTAAATTTAATGTCACGCAAGAAGCTTTTGGGAAAATTGACACTAACCCGAAAAAGAAGTAGACGACAACGTAGAAGCCCGTATCCAAAACCTCTGTAGTCCTTTACAAAATCTTTCAATTTTAAGTCCTTCCGAAGACATATCCTTACCTCCTGAATAAAATTGCCCTATCACCCAAACCGAACCACAAATCATCGAGATGTCGAACACAACCATTTTAGAAGCATCCCAGACCGGAAGAACACCTGCAGTCCCGAAGTTTATTGCCCCCACAACATTCAACCCGACGACGACCAACGTTATAACCTTTATGAAAAACTACGAAAGATGTTCCCAAATTAACAGATGGAGCAACACATACAAAATAAATTATCTTGGATCGTTTATGGAAGGAGCGGCCGTTACATGGTATACAAAATACGTCACCAATCAAGAAAATAGAGAGAAAATTTGGGAAATTTTAAAAACAGACTTTTTAGAAGAATTTGGAGGAGAACATTTTGTGAGAGCAGCAAAAATAAAATTAAATTCAAAAAAACAAGGCGAAAACGAAAACATCAAAAGCTATTTTTTTGAACTACAACACCTTGCCGAAGAAGTTAACACTCAAATGGCTTTCGACATCTTTCGGGACCACTTTGAAAATGGTCTACACCCTTTGTACTACGAGTCCTATTATCTTATTGCCCCAACGACGATGGATATGGGAGAATTAAAGAAAATTGTTTTTAAACTAAGTAAAGCAAAGGAACAAATAAGTAACTTAACCCTCTTTTTGCAATTCGAAACTTAAACACCTCAACAAAGAGTCAATAAACCAGAACAACGAAAACCAGCAGTATTACCCACAATCCCAAGTATAAAAAAAAGAAAAAAGAGGAATACTACACCTGTGGTTTATATTCAAACTTAGAACGTACACGAGCTATGTGTTTGATGATTATTGCAGGCTTGCAGTATATTTCTATTGAAATGCATATAATACGTCTGCAATAATCTGAAACTTCCTTTGCTCGGCTGTGGGAATATAATTATTTAAATACTATAATACTATAATAAATTAATTAAAATAAATCAATAATATTGTCTTATTTCGTGACAATATTTTAATATTTGTTCATATATAGCTTTTTCAAAAACTTTAGAGATGACACAACTAGAAAGATGGCCTGTAATTATCAATAGAACGTCCCCTTTGTTTTTAAAATGAAATAGTCAAAATTCTACTATTTGAATTAGTACTAGCATTGTTTACTAATAAAATAGTCGTTTTCCCTTTGAAATAATTATTTTTTACTACGTAAATAGTTAAAGTTTGACTAATTTAAGATTAGTCACCATCTTTGACTATTTCTAAGAGTTGAAAGTAACTAATTTCTTTAATCGTTTGCGGCCAACAACAAAGTATTATTTGAATTAAATGCATATACCTAAGCTCCATGGTTAAATGACCCATAAAAAAAGTTTAGCCCAAAACAGCAACACAAATAATATATTCAAGTTTAAAATATTATGAACAATATTTATTGACAAATAAAATTGATTTTTATAAGAGCGAATGGGTTATGACATAAGCTTGACAAGTGATAGACCTGAGTTCAATCCCCGGCTGGGTCAAAACTTTTTTAAATTTAAATCTACTAATTTAACCCTTTAATTCAATAGAATTTGACTAATTATTAGTGACTGCTTTTTCGCTATGACAATTAGTCAAATATGACTTATAATTAGTTATTTTTGACTAATTCATTTTAAGAGAGATAGGTATAATAGAAATATATTTGATCCGGAAATTCTCCTTCTAGTATAGATTTATTTATTATATATGTTAGGCTTTTGTAAATGTGATTCGTCATTACCTTTAGTACGGATGCCAGGACTCCAGAGCTTTTACTATTATTTAATTTGTTTATTATATAATAGACGTCCGAATCCAATACAGTTCCAAAGAAAAAGGTGTTAGGAATATTTCCCGTCGTACATTGCTTGGATATCTTAGAATAATGTTTTTGTAAACATTAATCAGCAATTGTTGAACAATATTCGTATATTGGGTAATTTCATATCAAATCAACAAAAAAAAAAGGTAAATTTTGTTTTCAATATCTCCGATTTTAACTATCATAGTTCACATTGACAAAACAGAATGATTTTGTGTCAAATTTAAAATTGGTAAAATTAATATAATCTTTATAACGAAAATTGCTGGTTGGATAGGTTTTTTTTAGTTTTTTTCCAAAACATCTTAAATATTTTTTCTCTGGCAACATTGCTATAACTTTGATAGTTCAAATTTCAAAAACTTATTTTCAGAAGTTGCGGAAACAGCTTTATAATGAAACAAAATTCAATTTAAAAATTGAAGATTTTGCTGAGAATTTTTCCTTCAGGATGAGGTACAATCGTACCACTTGACCAACAGTCAGGCCATGGCCTGACGGGGTGCACCCTTCACCCGTTTGTGATTTATTTTAAAAACAAAAGAAGTGAAATTACACATTTAAACTACGTTTTTGTTTCCGATGGCCTAATTCATAATAAAGGCGCTTTTCATTTATTTTTAAGCCACTTAATCCCTGAATTTAAAAAAATCCTTAATCTTTCCAAAATCTTGTATTTCTCTGATGGGTACGCAGCACAATATAAAAACAAAAAAGACTTTATTAATCTATGAGACATGACATGAGACAGAATTTGGAATTCAGGCAGAGTGGCATTTTTTTGCCAGGAAGCATGGCAAGAGTGCCTGCGATGGTTTGGGGGGGAACTGTAAAAAGGTTGACCAGCAAAGCCAGCCTGCAAAGGTCTTATGATCAACAAATTATGACCCCAGAACAATTGCATCAGGTTGCAATAGAGAACATTCCAGAAATCACTTTTAAGTTCTGCTATAGCGACAATTATTTCTTATTTTAAGAAAATATTTGCAGAAACGCAGACTGTCGCGGGGACACAAAAAATGCATGCTTTGATTCCAGTTTCAGAATCTAGAATAGTAACTAAACTTTTTTCTCTCAGCTTGGAACAACATATTTAAGACCTTGTTAAAAGTGCTCAAATAAGTAATTCTAAATTAGGGTTTATTAAATCTTGTTTTGTTACCATTAACTATAAGAGCTCTTGTTGGTTAGCTCTTACAATTGAAAAGTCTAAGAAAATTAAAGCAAATTATTTTTATCATCCAAAACCTAAGGCAAATATTTTGATAATTCATAAAGATACAATATTGAGGAAACTTCAGCCTGTTACTGGTACAGATTAAACTTATACCTTAAACAAAAAAGAAATGTTGGAAACTTAAAAAATTCTTAAAAAGACAAAAACCTAATTTCCATTTATTATTTAGATTCAAAAATTATAAAACAAAAAAATAAAGTTATTTTAATTTCTTTTTATACTTTATATATTTTTTTGTTGTAGCTTTAAGCTAATATATTCAATATTATTCATAATATGTTCTATTTTTAAAATAAAACCGTTATTTTTGCTATGTTAGGATATTTAAAAATAGATTATTACAATTAATCCATCCTTTCTCCATTCTAAATTTATAAGTACCTAAAACATTGATGAAAAAAATATATTTAAAAAAAAAATTAAAAATGTTGTTTTTGAGAAATTCCCATTTTTTTTTAAGACATGTCATGTGATACATCATCTGAAAGACCTTTAACACAAGCTATTACTCAATGCTCTATGACTAGCAGTTCCTGAGATATACCTGTTTTTTAAGAGCCTGCAGAGGCAAATTGGTAAATTTATTTATTTTCAAAAATCCATAAAAGAAAAACTACTCTTCAAAAAAAAGAACAATTTTGGGTTTTCGAGTTTTTCAATGGGAAGAGCAACTGTACCAAAATTCATCAAAATCGAAGATGATGCCTTCAAAACCTTTGGTTGATTTGATATGAAATTACCCTATTGCTATGATGCTATGCAACTCGAATAAACGAGTGTTTTTTTCACCTAAATGGTAGTTAATTGCCGATTTAATTTCTGTATGATTTTTTTTAACAAAACGCATATTTTTTGACATTTTTATTTTAAAATTAAAAAGGTCAACATTGACAATTTTTTTTTCATAGCATAGTTTTTTCGTAAGTAATATCACAACCGCATTTAATTTTTCCGAAAAAAATCGAAAAAACACGTTGCTAAGTAATATTTTAACAAGAAGCAGGAGTGCAGGTGGCAACAAAAATCCGAGTCGAAGAGGAGGATTTTTGCACCTGCACAAATGCATTTTGATAAAAAATATTACTTGGCATTGTGTTTTTTCGATTTTTTCACAGGAAAAATTAGATGCCCGAATGGTATTTGACAAGACTATTTCATTTCATTTTTGGTGACAACAGCTGTCAAGTTTTGCCGCGGGTAAACTCGAAAAAACTGCTGACAGGTGCTGTCATACAGTTTTTCCACCTAGAAACCATTTGTAATTCAAAATTGCGGGTTTGTGATTGGTGGAAATTAAGACGAGGGAAATAGTCACCTAAATATGTATCGCTGCAAAACTGAAAAAACCACTCGTTTTCTGAAATCTGATTGGTCCATAAAGTAATGAGTGAAATAGTCGCTGCAAAACTGAAAAAACACTCGTTTTCTGAAAACTGTTTTGTCCATAAAGTAATGAGTCGCCAAAACAATTGCTTAGAATGTGAGAATCTGATTTTATCTGGTCATTTATATTAAGATTTATGTTAGCTATTTGTTTATTGAGAATATTCCAATTTTTTTTTGGTTTATTTGAAGAACTATCAATTATATTTTTAAAGAAACTTTTTTGTTGCATTTTTTATTAAGATATTTTGTTCCTTTTTTTGTCCTTGTAGAATTTCCTAAGATTTGAGATTTAGTTTCCTTGAACAGTAAGACTTACTGAGGAAGTGTAGATTTCTCAATTCTTTGCTGCTTTTTTTAATGTCTAAATTAACCCAAGTTTTATTGGATTTTTTATAACAGGCAGTTTTATTTTTTAGTCTTGGAAATAGTTTCAATGGCATATTTTAAGGAATTTAGAAATTTATGAAATATTTCGTTTATATTACGGGAATCATCTTGTATTTCAGAAAAGCTTTCAATTTTTAGGAATCCTGTAAATCGCTCAGATTGTTGTAGTTAAATCTATTTTTTTAGTAGTAAAAGCCCTGGTGTTAGATTATATTTAAATATAAAATGAATGTAACAAGCATAGGTGATCTGCAATATTTCCCTCAATTGCATCAATTTTATACTCTACATTAAGGGCTTGCTTTGTTATTGATGCATTCAAAAGGAGAAATTGGAAGTAAGCAACAATATGGATGTAATATATAAAATTTATATAAATATATTAATATTTATTAGTTGGTTTGGATAAATATTTAACGACAGCAGAAATTGCAAGCGTTAAATCTGGTAGAGCCGGAAGCGCATGTGGCGCACTTTTCATAGCGCGCTTAAATAATTGCTTTTTGCACGTTTCGCTTTTGCCGGACTTTATTACGCTGAGGAAAAACAAAAACTCCCTTTCGGTCCGATGCAGTTTTGCATTTTGTTTCGACCGGTTTGTGTTTGCCGTTTGCTTAATAACAAGCAGCCTGTCGTAAATTGAGAGAAGACCCACCCCCCGGAAATTTACACCCTATTCCAGACTATAAATAAACTTATTATTTGCAAGAAAAACATTATATAAATTTTATCATTAATTTAAATATAACAGGCATGGATTGTTTGTTTTAACGATATGATAAGAAAATACCTTTTTTGCTAAGCTAATTTAGACCCCCACACCCAAATTCGGGCCAACGACAAATTTATTTTTCGAGTCCTATATAAACCCCATACAAAAATGACACTTCTTAAAAAATACCCCCCTCCAAATTTTTTTAGTACATTCTTCAGAGATTTAAGAGTTAGCCAAACGTTATGTTACTGTCTGGCGCCGAACAGCACATTTATGTTTTCTCTCAGGCCGAATCTTTTTCTTCTTAGCACCCGATTTAGGTTTGTATATACCTGACGACATCAAAAACTGCCTTATAGGTAATACATAATGGGGAGGAGCCCCGTTTTGCTGAAATATCGGATTTTCTTCATGGTAACGTTGGTCGTTTTCCATAATTTCGATCAGCGCTGGGTTGACGACATTCTCCGACAAGTCTAAGTAAGTAGCTCCATTTAAATTTCCCGGTAAGAAAAATGATCCAATTATGTGATCACCAAAAATACCAGCCCAAAGGTTTTTTTTTGTGGATATTAAGAATTAACCTCATGGGAGATCCTTGGATTCGTGTCGGAGCAATAACGGCAATTATGACGATTGACTATCCCAAAAAATGAACATTCATATGAGAAGCTAACATTAAAAAGGTAGCTGGGAGTATTTATAATTATTCCGGACATTATTTCACAAAATTGTAAACGAATGCATCATGCATTATGCATGATCATCTTCTTGCAAATCTTGAAGAAGTTGAATTTTAAGTGCCATTTATTATGTTTCAGAATACGGTGGCCCGCGAAACTCCCGTTACATCAGAAAGTTTTCTGGTACTTAATGTAAATGTAATGTAATAAATTAATTTCGGATCTTCAATATCTCGTTTTTTAGATGCCACTGAACCAGTTTGCCGGAATTTCGCTACTAATTCTAAGATGTAACCATGATGTATACGTGTTTATTTGCATGACTCTCATTAAACAAAGTTTCCGTTACTCTTGCACTTTCATAAAATACAATTTAATATTTTATAATAATAAGGGTAAATACCGACCCTGCTAAGGGGTTGAAGTTACAGTGATTAAATTAATGTGTAAATATATCCCCCTGAAAACTAAACTAAACGGGTCCGAAGATTTTTTTTATTTTCACATACAAAGCCGTAAACCTTGCACATATCAGAGTGCGTGGCCACCCTGTATATGGATTTAAATATTTAAATCCTTCGTTTCTTATATGATTAAAATAATGAATTCTAAAATTCTAAAAGATCGATGGGATGGTGAAGACGATAAAGAAATTTTAATGAAAGATGTTTTTTAAAGTATTTTTATATTTTAAAGCACAACATTTTAAATTAAAATGTTCAACTGAAAATTTGTTTTATCCTAAAATTCATTATATTGTCTCGCTAGATATAACTAGTGGTATGATTACACCGTAAAAAATTTTGCCCGTGTAAATTTTTTAGTGTAGGGGTAAACATATTAGAGTTGATTTGTAAGTGTAAAAGTTACACTACAATATACACAAGGTAGCATTTAGTGCTTATTAACTTTATTAAACACATTTAAAGAATATGAACATTATTCATTGGTACATTCACACTATTTATTATTAAAATAAATCAAAAGGGTAGAAAAACTTAATGCGAGTGTTTATTACCCCTTAATGTGTTAAATAGTGACAAAATGTACACTACAGTGCATGCCAATTTCTTCTGTCTGTTTTAATGTTACTAAGAGCTCTTTTTTCTTTACACTACTAGTGCACATTGTATCACAATTAAAGTTAAATTACACCAATAGTGGCAAAATAGACTGAAAAACTGGTAATAACCGAAATGCGTCTTAAAATGTTTGGTTACGGCAGTAGGTCGGGTACCTGTAACATTAATAATATAAATACATACACACTTTTTATTTTCAAGCGTAATGGTTGTTATATTAACCTATACCTACATTTTTATTAATATTATGGAAAATTTGTACACGTGTGGTAAATCCCCGATATACAGCCGCCTAATGCCTCTCTACCAATGGGATCACCCATTTTTTATAACAGAAAAATGAATTACTGATGAATTCTCAAGATAATTCATTGCTTGCAAGTTGACAGCCAGTAAAACATTGCATTGATCTCAAACTTTTACGTTTTAAGGAACCATTTTGCTTAAGCCAGCCATACGACTCAAATATAAAATTATATTTTAAAAAGCACCGATTTTGATAATTGTCATAGATTTTTGTTCCAAATAAATGTTTCTCTTTATTTACCTTTTCGTTTTATTCACTACCACCAATAGGTTTTACTCAAATAATAGTGTTAATTTACACTAGAAGTTTGCACTAAAAGAGTAAAAGTACCTTTTCCAAAGTAGTGTTAATTTACAACAAAAGTGGGATTTTACCCAGAAAGTGTAGAAGTACAACGATTTTAGGTAAATTAACACTTTTTAATACAGTGTAAAATTACTTTATCCTCAGTGCTATAGTGTTAAATCATACTTGCTTATTTGGGGAAAATTACACTACAAATAAAACAACACTATTTAGTGTGGACCTGTGAGAACTCTAATTAGTATTGCTTAGAGTTGATTTTTTTACTGTGTAATTAATTATTTATTATTATAATCGATTATATTTACTCATTGAACAGATGAGTAAATATAATCAAAGCACATTTCACTCGTCCTGCGGAATCTTGAAATCTGCAGCTCGGTTTCAATTCGAAAATATGATAATCATACCACTCGTTATATTATGGGTAAGAACATGTTTAGAAAAGATCCCGAATATTTGTGACCGCATGCTATTCAAACTACAGCAAGGAAGAATATATTCTATAGAAATGCAAAACAATAAACTCAAATACACCGAAAAAACAATTTGTTTGAGAGAAACGAAATTGATTTTAGGTAAACTAATCCTGTGGTTGTATATTGCGCAACTAATATAGACTTAAGGCAAGTAATTACTTAGTTTGGTAAAGTTGGTTTCGAACAAACTGATATTAATTTGACGTAAATGCATACATTTCTTTACAATTAGCAGATTATGTTCTTGCAACTAAATATTTATTTCTAACAAATTTTTCATTTCTTTGTATTACATGCACCTATTTGGGATAAACGCATGTGCTCTATTGCAACACAACAATAATTTCGTCACAAAAAACAAACTGGTTATCCCAACAGAATTAATTTGCCCAAAACGAAGATTTCATTGTCAGGAATAAGCCCTTTATTTGCAATAATTTTTTAATGTAGGTGAGGCTGGTAATTGAATATCTAAATAAATTTAATAAAACAATTTTATTTTATAAAATTAAAACAAAATACAGAGTATAATATAGAGTATAATATGTATATACATATAAAAATATTTTTAACCAAAAAAATAAAACAAGAATACAAAACAAAATCTTAACTAGCTAACTCTTTTAAACAAAAATTATTCAAAAAGTTATCTTATACTTCAGTAATCATATACATAAAATATAAAAAGGTAACAAAAGTCAATAAATTAGTCCTGCATGATTAAAAAGAATAATAGTTTTATGTCCTCCTGTAATTGAATGAATTTTACTTAATTATCATTTTATTATAAATGGGATAATTACACATTTATTTATAGTTAATAAAAATTGTGGCAATATTTTTCGATGGTTAAAAACAATACGAGATCTTTTGTCCTTTTTGCCAATTTTTATATAGATACAGGGGGCCTCCTACTTTTCTTAAAATTATATGAACATTTGACATTTAAATAAATAAGTACTTACCATTAATAGTTCACTCAACACACACTGCATTTTTATCGTAAGTAATATCATAAGGGCATCTAATTTTTCCGAAAAAAAATCGAAAAAACACGTTGCTAAGTAATATTTTAACAAAAAGCATGAGTGCTGGTGGCAACAAAAATCCGAGTCGAAGAGGAGGATTTTTGCACCTGCACGAATGCATTTTGTTAAAAAATATTACTTAGCATTGTGTTTTTTCGATTTTTTTCACAGGAAATATTAGATGCCCGAATGGTATTTGACAAGACTATTTCATGAGTAACAGTTAACAATTAAAATATAAATTGCAATTTTTGGTGACAACAGCTGTCAAGTTTTGCCGCGGGTAAACTCGAAAAAACTGCTGACAGGTGCTGTCACACAGTTTTTTCACCTAGAAACCATTTGTAATTCAAAATTGCGCGTTTGTGATTGGTGGAAATTAAGACGAGGGAAATAGTCTGCATAAAATTATGTACTGCATGTATTTCATACACTTGTTTTCTGGTTCGTAACAAAGAACAGTTCTTTGGTTCACAATGTCTGCCTTGCGTTTGCTAGCATCCCTAACAAAAAATATTTTAAACAAATAAATATTTGGTAAAAACTGATTTCTTTGTGTCAAAATGATATATTTTAATAATCTTATATTTAATATGATAAGTTGTTTACAACTTAATTTCATTTAAATTGATGGCAAAGTAACAACTAATTGACCAATATTGTCACAAAAAAATGTTCTTATTTCTAACCAATTTACCTAAGTTGTGGCAAATACATAATATAGAAACTAAGACCCATGTTTGTAATGACCAAACTGTTTCATCGGTGTATAAACAAAAATAACAGAAAATGAGAATTTCTTTAAAGGTAAATTATGAAAATAACCCAATATGGAAAGCAAATGAATATAACTCAACGATGGATTATTTTAATTAAATACGCCTGACGGTTCGCCTACTGCACAAATATATATTAAATAAGACAGCCATTAGGTCCCCCGGTTTAATTAAGTTTGAATATCTTGAATATTTCTGCGCCCTTTTAGTCTTGAATATTTACATAAAAGCAATTAATAATGGAAATGATCCTACAACGTCGTTTTGATGACTTTCGCAAGTGCTTTGAAATATGCATATTTTGCAAGCGAACTGTTTATTTAAAATTAACAGTAGTGACATTGTAATTACATTTAAATAAAAGGTGAGAATGATACTGCGGTTTTCTTATTATTAAAGTTTTGTAATAAACAGCAAAACTTGGAACGACATTAGATAAAGTACCTACATCCGAAATTTCCATGTTAAATTGCTCGAAAATGCTTTTGAATGTTCCTACATTCCCTGATGTATACTCAGTCCGTTGAAATAATATGTTTTTGATGAGATATTAACGACCAAATGGGCCACAATGTATCGGCTTGAGTTTCTTTATTTCTTTCCTACACAGTAAAAAAATACTTGTTAATTTTAACCAAATTTTAACTAGATTTTATGTTTATCCAGGTCCACATAAGTTTATGTTAAGTTTACAACCAACTGTAATCTGTTTACTAATTAAATAAATAGTTTGTAATTATATAACAAACATTTTGTAGATTTAATAACAAAATCCTATTTCAATATTTTAACCATAATTCTTGTAATTTTAGTATTTTTACAAACCTTTTTGTAGACCCAGCAACAAAAGTATTTTTTGTAACTCTCGGAAGTTAAATGAAAAGAATTTTGATAAGAAATGTTGCTTTTAATAGTCAATTTCCAAAACAAAAAAATTAACACATACCTACATACATAAATGAACTCAAAAAAAACATACAGACAATTAAATAACATTATTCTGAAATCATCAAATTATAAAGATATTTGGTACAATATAATTTATCAGTACTACTACAACACTTACACAGTAAAAAAATCAACTCTAAGCAACACTAATTAGAGTTCACACAGGTCCACACTAAATAGTGTTGTTTTATAACACTACAATTAGAGTTAATTTGTAGTGTAATTTTCCCCAAGTAAGCAAGTATGATTTAACACTATAGCACTGAGGATAACGTAATTTTACACTGTATTAAAAAGTGTTAATTTACCTAAAATCGTGTACTTCTACACTTCCTGGGTAAAACTTTTGTTCAGTGTAAATTAACACTACTTTGGAAAAGTTCTAATTTTAGAAAGGTACTTTTACTCTTTTAGTGCAAACTTCTAGTGTAAATTAACACTATTATTTGAGTAAAACCTATTGGTGAATAAAACGAAAAGGTAAATAAAGAGAAACATTTATTTGGAACAAAAATCTATGACAATTATCAATATAGGTGCCTTTTAAAATATAATTTTATATTTGAGTCGTATTGCTGGCTTAAGCAAAATGGTTCCTTAAAACGTAAAAGTTTTAGATCAATATGATATGCTATCATATTGATCTAAAACTTTTACGTTTTAAGGAACCATTTTGCTTAAGCCAGCAATACGACTGCGTAGGTAGATAGGTACCAGGGCTGGATGCTCCCGTGTACGAGTTTTGGTTCGTCCCGCGCATGACGTCACTTGATGAGTAGTTGCCGTGCGAATACACGAATAATAGTAATATTATCAAAGAAAATATATATATTTCTATAGAGAAATTTCTGGACATAGTGCGTTTTTATTAAACTTAATATTGAAGAAAGTGTTATAATATGGATAATAAATGCTTTCAGTCCTTGATAACATTTAGGGCTGTAGTTGAAGCGTTGGTGTTTTAAATTAAACTTATAGTCACTGTCCAGAAAATGTTTATAGGAAACAGAAGCGGTCTTAACGTAAATATTGTCTATTATTTTTGTGGCATTTAAACACTATTTCCACAAATCAAACTTTTTCGGGAATCGATTAAATTTAATGTTTTTATTTAAAGGGTTTATCTTGGACTGGTTGTCCGAATTGCATCCAAATATACCACACCGCATTTTAATAAATGCAAATGGCACTATACAATCTAAAACACAAACAAAACAAGTTAACGCAACACAAAAACAATAATAAACAAACCTAACAGGTTAACCTAACGCAATAAAAATAATTTGAACGCTGAAAAGTAATTCAAACCTTACCGAACACAAAAACGACAAGTTAAACAAAAAGTAGAGCAAGTTAACATCCAAAAGCATCGCAAAAACAAGAATTTTAGCAGTAGATAATTAAAAAGCACGTTAAAGATTTAAAAACACTCATCAAGTGACGCCCAACATGCGCACCATCCTATCTTAAGGTGTATGTATCTTGATAGGTACCAACCAAACATTTTAAAACGCATTTCGGTTATTACCAGTTTTTTCAGTCTATTTTGCCACTATTGGTGTAATTTAACTTTAATTGTGATACAATGTGCACTAGTAATGTAAAGAAAAAAGAGCTCTTAGTAACATCAAAACAGACAAGAAATTTGCATGCACTGTAGTGTAGATTTTGTCACTATTTAACACTTAAGGGGTAATAAACACTCGCATTAACTTTTTCTACCCTTTTGATTTATTTTAATAATAAATAGTGTAAATGTACCAATGAATAATGTTCATATTCTTTACACTTACAAATCAACTGTAATATTTTTACCCCAACACAAAAAAATTTACACGGGCAAAATTTTTTACTGTGTAGGAGGTACTTTTTGCACACTTTTTCATCCCGACCAAAAGACAATACTTTCCCACGGTGCATGGCAGTGTTGTAAAGCAAATTAGTTTTTTTCTTACAGCCATGAATAGAATAATCCAGGCAATTTCCTCCGCCACTACAAACATCTCGGATTATTAGAAGCAATTTAATTGTAAGCCTTAGTAATGGAATTTATAAATTCCTTGCAGTTTCTCTGGCGATTTAGTTGTTGCCTTGCAAAAATGCGCTACCGACGATTGCAATTTAAGGTCTGCGGGTCCGACTCGTTCAGGAAAATGGTCCGGAGCTTAAACCTACTTACACGTATTTTAAATGGAGCCAACTTCTTTATCACTTTTCGTTTTTCTTTCACACTCCACAATTTGTTCTTTTCTATTTTCTTCTTCTTGTACTGGCAATGGTTCCTTATTTAAAAGTAGACCCGATTATTTTCTTATTTTAAGGTATGATAAGCTAATGGATAATCGATCAATGCTTAAGGCTTAACTAAAACTGAATTAAAAAGTTAACCAGATAAAGTGCATAATTTATGTATTAAACATTTGTTTGGTTTTTGGTCATTTTTGGAGGAGTTTAAGGTTTGTAGGCAGTAGTAAAACAAAGTTTATTATTTTATTAAGTGCTCAAAATGTCTACCACCAACTTCCATACAAAAATACAACTTTTGTTACATTCTTACATTTGATGTATTTTTAGATTTGATGTATTTTGGAAGTTATTTGACGGCATTTATCCACTATACGTTTTCGCAACTCTTCTAACGGCTACCCCACATACAAGAGTCTATGGGGAGTCAAATGTGGAGATCTGGCTGGAGGAGCTCTAGGTATCTTGTTCGACCATTTTTCTTAATGACATGAGAATCGTATTTGGAATTACTAGAAGATGTAGTTTATTCCTTACTGCAGTAAGTAATGAACTACATTTTCTAGTAATTCCAAATACGTTTCTCCTGTCTTTAAAAAAAGTGGGTTGATCTCCGAGTTTGAGTGTGAACTTCTTGGAATTGGATCTGACCTGTAGCGACAATGGGGTAGTTAAATTTTTTCTGACCTACCTATACTTTTTATGGTTTTATTCAAGGCGTTTTGTAATTTTAAACATTTCTGTGAAATCGGAATTTCAATTGAGTTTACCGTTTTCGAGATATTTACAAAACAAAATCTCCTAATTACGTCACTAGGCTATTGACAACGTTGCCAGCTTTTTCTATGGTTGCCAGTGTGTTTAGTTTACGATAGATGGCGCCACGTTATAATATTTTAGTTGAGAAGAAGAATTGATTTTTTGACGTTTCTTTTTTTCGGGTTGTTTTTTTTTTTAAATTTAGATTATTGAAAATCAATGTTATTGTTATGTTATTTGTAATTGATATTAGATAAGTGATTTATTAATAACGGACTCCAAAGCAGAGAAATCTTGTGGAATGGTTGGTTACATTGAACATTGGAGCTTTTAAACAAAAAAAGTAAGTACCTATAATTATAATCATATTTTGTCGTAAATGCATTTCATTGGTATAATGCCTAGTTCTTTATATTCTTTTAGATATATTATTATTTTTTGTAAATTTATTTCATTCATTTTCAGCTTTATTTTGCCACTTTTTTCTATGAAATAAATTAAACTCTGCTTTAGACAGTTATTAGGTACCTATAGGTATATATTATATAGTATATATATTATATAGTATATATATTTATTACATTTTATTATGTTTCACACGGTGTTTCAATGTGTAAACCTATCAATAAAACTTTTAATTTCAGAATTTTCTTTAACCTTCTCTTCTTCTTCTTTCACTCAACTGACAGTGACAGTATTTGTACATAACCTCTTCGGGTATTTTCTGACATAACCGAATGAAATCATTAACAAGACAACTTGACAACAGGGTAATTTTCAACCAATAGAAATCTTAGAATGTTGGTCACATGACGGGGTTTGTGACGTCATAAAAATTTATATTTTTTGTAAATATCTCGAAAACGGTAAACTTAATTGAAATTCTGATTTCACAGAAATGTTTAATATTACAAAACGCATTGAATAAAACCATAAAAAGTATAGGTCAGAAAAAATTTAACTACCCCATTATGACGATTGGCAGTTACGTTAAGATAAAACTTACACTAGTCTGAAAAACAAATTGTTATCATTAGCTGAATCAGCACCAACTTGTTCTAAATCTCCTATCTTATCCGTCTTTTGTTCGCTACTGATTTGGTTTCTCGGAACTTTGCCACCAACTCCAAAAAGAATTTTCTTTTGTGTGTATTGAATAAATCTGCTGTGGGATTTTTGCACTCGCTATTAAAAAAAACGTTGATCTTTCCGCAATACTAAAACCATTGTTGAATGAAACTGAACTGATTTTGTGAACTTAAAAGACCGATGACGGCCTTTTTTATGATTCGAGAGTTTTGCTCAAATTCCTTATCTGTACTTTTTTATTTGAATAACAAACGAACTCATTCATTCAAAAGATAAGGTCGAAAAGGTCAAGAAGCAAATCTAACGAAAACCTTATTTTCGTCATCAATGTCCAACCTCAACGTCGAAAATCAATACAACCGTACGTCTATAAAATTCAGTATAGGGTCGTTTTGAGGGGTCCGTACATAGATTAAAAAACGGTAATATGACTTCTTAAAAATTTACTCCTAAAAACTGACATTGTAGGTCTTGAATTTTGTAAAAATATGGCGTTTTGCTTCAAAAATACAGTTTATCAAGATCTACACTTTAAAACAAATCCAGTTAAAATAGCACGATAAAGATTTTACAGGGGTGAGTCACAAACAAATGGGTCATACTGTATATGCTGGTTGTTTTTATTTATATTATTTAGGTTTCAGGATAATTAAAAATAAATCTCAAAACTACTTAAATATTTATTCCAAGCATAATTCTAAAACAAATTTATTCAAAGCTAGACACGAAATCGTTTTTATTTGGTTTTCAAACGGTTTGAATCCGCCGACATACGCGTGAAATAAACTTTTTGGTCACTAACTTCAATCGTTGCTGATAATCGTTTTTATAGTCGCGTTGTTCCGATTTGCGGCGAATCGCAAACAGAAAACTTTGTCACATATAAGCATTTAAAATTTATGGTATGAATTGTCTTTTGTATAGCTATTGCAATATGCTTTATTTTGTACAGCCAGACAAGGTAAAACTTACACTGTTGCTAATCTGTAATTGTTATATTGTATTATTATTGTCAAGCAACAATATGCAACAAAAGGATGAAAGAAAGAGAGAAGAGTAGGAATAGTATATTATGTATCAAGTTTGATAAACGCCCTTTTATTCACGAATTTAATTTAGTCAGAGTGCCTAAATTAATGAGTGTATAGAGAAGTTTATAAACGAGGTGCACACTATACTTTATCTAAGACAAATACTTATTATCTTAAAATGATTTAAATCAAAAATTTGAATAGAGCGCCATCTATGAAACAATAGGGGAATCTGTGTGTCACCGTCAAATTTCACATTTTTGTATTTTATAAACACAGATTATAAAGGTTATAAATCGAAATGTATTTCTTGAAAATTGACAGTTTTTCACAGTGAAAGTAAAGAAAAAAGTTTATGAGGACTTTAAGTGGAGTCCGTGTCCGAATTTAAGTTATAGTTTACTGCCGGCGAAATTAAAAGGTCAGTACAATGCTCATATAAACTTTTCAAAAATTGGCGTTGACAAACTATTTAATATTTTTGTATTTTTGTATTGAGATAATAAAATAATTTTCATATTTAGTATTATTTTATAAGAAAGGCACTTTTAACTATCTTAAAACTAACTTCAGCCCGTGACTAAAGCGCTATAAAGCCACAACTTATCAATGTGTATTTAAAAGGCCACTTAGTGTCATGGAAACATGTACCATAAAGGACGTTTTAAAGGTGGGAGTAGAAAAAATAAATTTTGTATTCTTTTAATTTTATAAACAGTGCTTAAAGTCGTTCACAGTAAACTTCTTTAAAAAAAATCGTTTTCACACTGTTATAAAAATTAAATTTGTTAACATAAGTTTGTAGTTAATTTTATTTTGTAAAATTTTAACATAATTTTTTTAGAAAACCAGGGTTTATAATTATTTTAATAAAGGAAAATTTTATTTTGTAAAATTTTAACATAATTTTTTGTAGAAAACCAGGGTTTATAATTATTTTAATAAAGGAAAATTTTACCGAAAGGTTTTAAGGTAATATGCAATTTTGCAAGCATTTTGTTAATTTCAAAGGTTACAGATTATTTTGTTTTAGTTTAACAAACAAACGTTGAAAAAGTACCCTAGATTTTAAGCAGTCAATCAAAACATTTCCCACTGACAATACGCATCAACAAGTTCAACTGACTTCAGCGTCTGCAACTTATGTTTCTGCTTACTTATTCTAATTTGTAACGGGTTTGTAATAACTGTCCAGAGTGTTTATAATATATTACCAGAAATCTGTTATTATTGGTATTCGTATTCCTTATACATATTTAACGAGTATCCGAAAAATCGTGCCATCACTGGTTTTACAACTGACATTATGGGATACAGTTAAGTGCGTTAAAGTTACGAAATACATCAGTAAGTTTTGTATTAGTACTGATAATTATATTGTACCAAATTTCTTTATATTTTGATGCATTCAGAATGGTGTGTTATTTAATTGTGTGAGTGTTAATTTTTTTGTTTAGGAAATATAATAAAGCAACATTTCTTATCAAAATTCTTTTTATTTAAGTTCCTAATTTTCAACAAATACTTTTGTTACTGTGTTTACAAAAAGGTTTGTAAAAATAAGGTCATTTTTGAAAATTACAAGAGTTATGGTTGAATTGACATAGGATTTTGTTATTAAGTCTACAACATAATTACAAACTACTTAATTAATTAGTTAACAGATTACAGTTGTTTGTAAACTTAACATAAATTTATGTGGACCTGGATTAACATAAAATCTGGTTATTATTTGGTTTAAATTAACAAATATTTTTTTTACTTTCCTTTTGATATAATTCAGTGTATTTAAACAATGCCCTTTGATCGGATCATTCTGAACGAGAAAAAAAATAACTCAGTACAACAGTACAAAAATTACCCTAACGCGGTTAGAATGGGTCGATTATATTATTAAATTCATAATGGATTTTAAACGGTTAGCTAAAACTGTATTGAAGTTTAAGTGGCTCATTTACGTAGCCTGTATTAATTAGTTACTTACCTACTTCATTAACTAACTCTATTGCAAAAAAATTTGACCGGTCTAAGCGCTTTCCTGAACTTACTTTTTTATGAAAAAAATGGTTGAAAAATATTAAAATAATTACATATACATATAATATTTCTTCTTTTCGTAAAATGATTAAACATTTACAGTTGTTGTTAATTAACATAAAATCCAACTTTTGTATTTTTTATTTTCCATTTTGTAGTCTACAATATTGTTAAAACTTCCTTGAATATTTAAAAAGCTTGGGTCTATGCAAATAGCAAAAAACCTTAACGAAGACCCACTTTGAATATGCATTATTTATCAGCCTGTCTAAATGTAGACAAACGTTGGTGCATTAGTACGATTTCCATTTGAATCAATGGAGGAATAATCAAACATTTATCTATCTTGTTTTGTCAGCCTGCAGTTCTACGAGTTCATTGCAAATATATCCTTCAAATCCAGTCATTCAGAAGACGGAATTGAATTATTCTTATTTTAAGAATATTGAAAAGGGTGGCTGTTTTCATTCCAATCACCAAGGTAAAGAAATTAAAGAATGATCCCCATTAAAAAATGCGAAAAAATACATTTATTTTTTGTTATTGCCAAACTTTTTTCTATTAAAGCATTTTTAATCCAATCCAATTTATATATTTGTTGGAAGTTTGGGATCGTCCATATATTAGGTTAGCATGCAGAAGCGTAAGGTTTGGTGAATCATGATGACTTCTTCATTTAAAAATTGGAAAGCTAGATTTTAAGTATGATAACAGGGAGGGGGGAGTTACTGGGTGACGACAATAGATAATAGGGGTAGGGGGCGTCCAAACCAGGCATAAACATGCTGACGTAATATGTGGACCACCCCTTACCTTAATTTTATAAACTCAATCAATTATATTATATTAATTAATTATGATTATTAGCATTATTTACGTAAACTGCCCACAATGATGTATTTATTATTTATACAGTGTGCACTAATGGATTAATTATAATATTAACCAATTGTAAAGTGGGAAATGCAAATTTATGCAGAACTATATTGTGGATAACTTGATTAAATGAAAATACCCACTTATTGGTACTATATATTAAAATTATTCGACTTAATTAGTTTACTAGACAATTATGAAAAAAATAATATCTATTTAATTAATATATTATTAAATATATATTAATATTTTTTTAGTTTTTAAAAACTGATATGGTAGTAAATAGTATAAAATTTAATATTATTAAACATATTTTGCATTATACATAAAACTTGCAAATATCAAAAATAACTATTTTTAGGATTTACTAGATTTATTAAAAAGCTTGTATACTTTCGGCCACCACAGTATAAAATATTTGTTAATATTTGTTAATATTATCCAGATTTTATGTTAATCCAGGTCCACATAACTTTGTTAAGTTTACAACCAATCTCTCTAAAAATGAATTAGTCAAAAATGACTAATTACTACAGTTATTAGTGGCTGCTTTTCACTTGTACCATGGTTAAGGATTTGATACCATGGTATCCCAAAATTTAACAGCCAATTCTTATCTAAAATTGTCCCCTGAAAAAACCGTCAAAAATTATAAAAGTAGAGCAGTTTTTGAGATATCGCATGGGGAAAAATCGTCTAAAGACGATCGTCTTTAGACGCGAATTCGTCCAATCGTCTTTTAAACGATTCAATCGGTTGCGTAGGTTAGGCGGTCGGCTGTACAGACGAAATATATATTTGAAATTCTTCTCTATTATAATAAAGAATTTCAAATATACTTTGGAATATTTGGAATTGTCTATTATTCGAAGTAGGTAGATATCGCCTTTAGAATTATTTTTTTAATTAATTTAATTAATAATTATGACAACATAAAAATATTTTCTCATCGGTTAAGTTATAACTTAAAATTTTAATTAAAACGATCGTCTTTTTTCGACTATTATTTTAGACGATCGCCTTTTGTATCGTTTATCACTTTAAACGATCGTCTTTAGGGTCGGCTATTATTTTAAACGATTAAAGACGATCGTTTAAATAATTAAACGATTTCGTTGGAAAGTAGACGATCTTCTTCAGACGATCGTCTTTTTTACAAAGGATCGTTTAAAAAATTAAGCGATATCGTTTAAAAATAGACGATCTTCTTCAGACGATCGTCTTTTTTTTAAACGATTTTTTCCCATGGGATACTTAGTCAATTCCAAATTAAATGGAAAATTGACTAAATCTGAAAAACTGTTCTAAAATTTTCCATAAGAATTAGTTGTTAAATTTTGGGATACCCAGGTATCCCATGGTTAACCATGGTACAAGTGAAAAAGCAACCACTAATATTCATTTTTAGTAGTTTGTAATTATAACAAACATTTTGTAGATTTATTAACAAAAACCTATTCAACCATAATTCTTGTAATTTTTAAAAAGGACCCTAATTTTAAAAACCTTTTTGTAGACCCAGTATCAAAAGGGTATTTTCGCGAAACCTTACCCCACCTAGACAACAATTTAGATGTGTTATTTATCAAAATAAAAACTATATCTGAAATCAAATAGTTTAATTGCGAAGTAATTTATAACCTTAAAATTATACATTGTGATGCAAAAAAGCTAACATTAAGAATGTTAGCAAATCTGACAACAAAACTGACTTTTATAACAATTATACGGTTTAATACAGGGAGTAAAAAGTTCGAAAATCTTAATACAAAACAATATTTTAAAAATACCTTTTAAATCAAATTTTACAATTGTTTGCAATGGAGGAACTAAAAATTAATATTATTTTAGAAATAACATTTAAGTCTTAATAGCTGTTACCAATTTTGTTTTCGTTATATTTTCAAGACCTTTAAAATGAAGTCTCAGTAAAACCTTATTTAACAGGTCTTGGTAAAGCAAGTGAGACCGTCTCACTTGCCCTAGCATGCCATTTGAAACTTTAGCAAGGGAAATCTTTTGCAAAATATTTTAAATTTAAGTATTTTAGTAATGTCGAATGGATTGTTTTTATTTGAACTCAATTATTTGTAATAAACTTATACAGACAGAAAACTATTTTATATTGTTAAAAACAGGATTTTTAAGGATAACTTTATGAATGTGTATAATTTTTTTTTCTAATTTTAATTAGGATCCATGGATAGTATCCATTGGATACATTAACAATTAAGCTGGGTTTAAGTATTTGATTAACAAAATACGATCGTATATACCAGTATACGAATTTTAATGTTTGCATGTAAAAAACGGTTTTTTTGCAATACTCTAAAAACAAGAGCAAATTGAGCAAAATTTCTTTTTGGAATCAAAGCACCCAAATTATCATTTGCCACCATGTGGCAAAATTGCTGTCGATCAGTGTAATGAGTTAAATTAAAAATTTTGTAGTTAAATATTTCATAATTGTACCTCGCGAAGTTATACCACTTTTATTTTATAATTTTAAAAATATATACCTAGGTACAGCTAAAAAGTTTTTAGTAAAAACGCCAAAACATCTTAAATTACTTTTTTATTTATTATACAATCGGAAACGAGCAGGTAAAGTTAAGTCGAAGTGAATTATTTGCCCGTTATATGGTTACGAAATTGTTCCCATTAAGCTGATAGCAAAAGCGGGTTCCATTAGATGGCATCGTTTTAGGATTTACGATAAACATAATTATGATATATTTTGGTCTATTATTAACTACCGCATAACTACTGATATGTAACAAACCGATTAAAATGTAATAGGAATCTTTGTTTATGAACCAATTAAATAAATTAATAGATTCCAGAAAGTTTTTATGCACATGATTTATTTTTTCAACTATCCAATTTTTTTGCAAAATATATATTTTCGTTAAATTACATATATTCCTTTCCAAAGTAGGATCCCATATGGCCAACTACTAAATATGCTTGCATATAGCAACAGAAATGATTGTATTAAATAAAAATATACTTGAACCAAGTAAATATATGTTTGATATAAGCCAATCATTTATAAAATTGAATCAACTACACAAAATAATTACTAGAAAAAAGAAAAATAGTAACCTCAATTATATATGGACTTCACTTTTCTGTCTGTAGCAACAACTGAAACTTGTGATGTCTTGTACCAAATAAAAATACACTTCAGAAAACCACCGCACGTTGTCAAGCCAACCATAAAAATGTTTCAGTAAATAACTTCTTATATTTTTGGAGAATTATTTGTTTAAATATTCCAAGGTTTGATTCAAATCTCTAATTGTTCCTAAATACGTGGATAAATCCTTTAAAAAGTAAATGAAAACGGGTTTCATTAAAAAAAATATCAAAGTTCTTCTTTCTTTGGGACCAAAACATAGAAGATTGACTAAACCCAAACCTTTCTTGTTTTCTTTATAACATAAAAATGAATAAAATGTGTTGTATCTACATTAGGGTGTCCCTTATTTTTATTTTTTTTACGCATACCCTCTAATTATATTTATTACTTGTTTATATACTCCCAGTAAAAATTCTCATTCTATAAACGGGAACCCGTGCCGACTTGCATCTGAACCCTCCGTTAGCCAACCTATAATAATAATTATAAGGCGCGCGCGGTATTTTGTAACACGAAACACTTTAAAAAGAAGATATACTTCATGACTGTATTTTTCTAATGATTTTATTAAATATGATTACTAATTAATATTATTGCTTTTGTTTCTATCATTTGTTTCACTAATTTAGTTGATTGTATCCCTTAAATATATTAATATACTAATTAGTATTGCTAAAATATACTGTTATATGAAATTTCAGCTTTTTATAATCATTTCTTTTCTTGATGTCCTCCCAAAAATATTTCAGACAGTTCAATAAGTTTTCGGTAGTCATCTCTCACAATAGACTCTTTTAGTTATTTAGAATAAAACCCATTAAGTTTATCAATTTCAGAGTTTACGGCCTATTCAAGAGACCCCTCCGGGTAACTAGCCACTCCCTGTGAAAATATACATTTTTATCAAAGTATACACATAAATAAAACTATATTTTAACATTTGTCAATAATTTATAATATAAGGGTCACATAATAACAAACACAAAATGACTTCGCGACCAACCGTGTTACAAAATACCGTGCGCCTACCGGATGGTTCAGATGCAAGGGTTCAGATGCAAGGGTTCCCGTTTATAGAATGAGCTGAAATTTTTACTGGGAGTATATAAACACGTAATAAATATAATTAGAGGGTATGCGTAAAAAAATAAAAATAAGGGACACCCTAATCTACATACATATATATTGAACGCCAAAATATTTTTAATCGTCAATTAAAAATATCACATTTGAATTTCCGATATCACAAATTCAATTTCTGATATCACAAATTCAATTTCTGATATCAAAAATTAATTTGCGATATCGAAATTAAATTTTTGATATCACAAATTAATTTTAGATATCGCAAATTAATTTCTAATATCGGAAATTATTTTGCGATATCGAAAATGTCTTTAAAAAATTAACAACTTATTAAATAAAAATATATTTTTTCTAATCCATATTATTTGTAATTCAAACAATTAAGAAATAACATTAAAATTTTAGGTTTATTTAAATTATTTATCCGGGAATATAATTAAATTGTAAACATTTTTCAGTTGATAATTTATCTAAGTCTAATATTTTTAATTCCAAATAAAAAGTTTCGTGACAATTTTTTAATACCACATACCAATATATTGAACATGTTTTTTAATGAAATTTTTTTTTTAATTAGGCAATAAATCGAAATTTTTAATTCAAAGTGATATTTTTAATTCGAATTCAAAATATTATGCCTTCTTAAGAATTCAGATGAATTATCAACTGAAAAATGTTTACAATTTAATTTTATACCCGGATCAATAATTTAAATAAACCTAAAATTTTAATGTTATTTCTTAATTGTATGAATTAAAAATAATATGGATTAGAAAAAATACATGTTATTTAATAAGTTGTTAATTTTTTAGGGCTGTACAAATAATTCGAATTAAAAATATCGATTTATTGGCTAATTAAAAAAAAGATTTCATTAAAAAACATGTTCAATATACAGGGTGTCCGGGAAAAGGAGGTCAATCCGTTAACCATATATTCCTTGAGTTAAAACAATAAGACTATCATAACACCATTTTTCAATTTAGAGCTTCATGTTCGATATACAGGGCGACAAAGTTTGAAATTTAAAACTGATTTTTTTTAATAATTCAAGTAATTGATAAGATATTAAGTTTAAATTCGGTACACTACTTCAACATAAATAGTTACATTTTTGGAGACCAACAAAACAAAAAACAATTGTCAAATAATCAAAATAGGGGGGTCCAGTACTCACTGACCCCCCTATTTTTTAGTACGTGCGCCAATGACTTCCAAACGGTATTTTTTCAGGTAATCATTTATTGTTGAACATTTTTTGTTTCCTATAAAATTTTGATAAAATGATTTGTTTTAGAGATAATTTGTAAAGTATGGGTCAGTCCAAATCAAATTTTCGAAATTTAATTATTTTTTTTTGAAAAAATTTAGGTCATGTGATATATCATATTTGTAAGTACTTGCAAGACCCAAATTTATCGGAATTTTTTGATTTTCAAAAATCAATAAAACAAAAGCCACCTATCGAAAAAAACTCATATATGGGATTTTTGAGTTTTTTAGTGGTTGATTAATGGTTAACAGTTTTTAATAGTCTACATCTTTGTCTAATAAAAAATATATATTTTGGCTTGGCATTCGTTGGCCTTCCTATTTTTTTACTCTGCAAAACTTAAAAAATTAAATATTCATGGTAATTACCTTATCAGTTCTTGCCAAAAACAAAAAAAAACACGAATTTTCTATAATTTTATGTACCCAACACAACTAATTGACAGGTCTAATGTCAGTTATGAAATGTTTAAGGCGACTTTTGCTTTTTACGGCTCTCTAAGCTATAAAAAAATTCGCAAAAATCGTAGTTTTAATTAAAACGATTGCATTAAAAATAGACTTTATTTCATACTGTACTTTAATGTGCCATTTCCCGGACTCATTTGAGTCCGGGAAATGATACATTACATCACTAGGCCAGTAAAGTAACTTTACCGGACTCGTATATTTTAACTAACACATGGTTATTTCTGAACGATTATAAGTTTTTTGCGCCATTTACAGAATATCTCGTATTCCTTTTGATATCGTCCGGAAGACTTGACCGGGATAAGTTTCGCCGTCGCTTCAGAACTTTTTGCAAAATCTCTGCATCCATTTTATTCGAAATTATTCAAAACCACAGATTCAAAACGATGCTGAACTGACAGACAAGACAATCAATAAAAAAAACTCTTTGTTACTGTTAGCAACCGATTTAAAGCATACTACATTATCACCCTATATTACTGGTGCTACATTTTATAGTTTGTTTAGACAATACTGATACCATCATGTACTGACACATTACTGACACCTTCACCTGAATATACAGTTCAATTTTTGTACCAAAAATTTGAAAAAAATATTGAATAGTATGAAATAAAACATTGTACGATACACGGCCGTGAAATGTCATTAAAGTACTTGTCTAGAAACATCTAGACTCGTACTTTAATAAGCCATTTCCCGGCCTTGTAACGTAAATTACTATTCTTTTAAAGATCTGACATTGGGCATTTATAAAAAAGTCTTCGTAGAGTATTTTCAAAAAGCAATTATGTTTTAACAAGTTTGAATATGTTTTTAATGGTGGCAAATTATACTTTTTCAATAATGACTTATTGCAACCTAGTTTGGGCATAGGGCCCACAGTGCGACGATTTATACAATATTCTTAAACGTTATGCTGTTTCTTCCAAAGAAACCGTAATTTCTTCAGAAATGCACGTATGTTTAATGAAAATGAACTTAATTGGTAACAAGCAGATATCAATTTTTCCTAAAATTAGTAAGTTTAAGGCAAACCTACATCGATTTATACAAAATCGACTATACTGGTAGCAAGCAATTAACAATTTATCAGAACAGTATTCAACAAAGAATTCAAACAGCAAACTTGACACAAATCTAGATGCGTTTCGTTCAAAAGCAGTTTTCCGGAATCGCCAAAGTGATGGTTTTTTACCATTAAACCTTGGTATATTCCGCCGTATTTAAATATGTCATACGTTTGAAACAAACTTTATGCCTTTCGCTGAAATAAAACCTTCTCTCAGTGTAGTTTCCCACCTCTACCGCACGCACAATCATAAACTAAACGACGTGTTCTGTACTTTACGTCGCCGGCGCATGCGTTGCGGGCATATTTAAATCGTACGCCAAGTACGAAAAAACTTTTATTTATTTTATTCGTTTAGCTTTCAAAATTATTAATGCAAATATTTTAAATAGTTCTTTAAACTCTAAAGGTGCTACAAATTAAATAGATTTCATCAAATCATAGACGCATTTAAGCCAAATGATCATAAATTGATTAATATAAATTAATTGATTTAAGAAACTCGTCCTTTTCATTCAAAAATGTATTATTCAAACATGTTATAGATGCATATAAAATATGCGAAATTCGTTAATTCAGATGAATCGTGATAAATTTAATTATACAGGTACTTTAGTCAATTAAGCATAGGTCAACTACACTATATATTTGTCTTCGTATAGGCAATTTTTTCAGTGCACAGCAAGCCAATGTAATTACTATTTAAGAAAAAAAAAAGCATTAAGCAACATATTTTTATTAAAATTATAAAAGTTAAGTAAATATTCTTATTCCAGCAGGAAATAACAAAAGCTGATTCCAGTTCCGACATTTTTTTTCGGCCAGTGAAACTTAAAACACCAAAACACAGTCATAAAATAAATTATTCCGTTTCCATATCCGCACGTTTTCCAGTAAGCATAAGCCCAAACTTTTTGAATAATTCCTTTTGGATAACGATGAGTTTGCCTTTAAAACCACACGTGCAAGTGTTATAAAGCCTGGAATAAAAATACCAAAGCAATATTTTTAGTCGGCATTTCGTTTTAACGCACTCCTGACTCAATCTGCCCTCGACCTTACATTATGTAAGTTAAAATGAATTAGCCAAAAATAACTAATTATAAGTCATATTTGACTAATTGTCATAGCGAAAAAGCAGTCACTAATAATTAGTCAAATTCTACTGAAATAAATAGTCAAATTAGTAGATTTAAATTTAAAAAAAGTTTTGACTCAGCCGGGTATTGAACTCAGGTCTGTCGCTTGTCAAGCTGTTTTCATAGCTATCAGTCGCTAAAAATCAATTTTATTTGTCAATAAATATTGTTCATAATATATTATTTGTGTTGCTGTTTTGAGCTAAACTTTTTGCATCTTTGTTTGTTTAATGGAGCATTTAACCATGGAGCCTAGGTATATGCATTTAATTCAAATAATACTTTGTTGTTGGCCGCAAACGATTAAAGAAATTAGTTACTTTTAACTCTCAGAAAAAGTCAAAGATGGTGACTAATCTTAAATTAGTCAAACTTTAACTATTTACGTAGTAGAAAATAACTATTTAAAAGTGAAAACGACTATTTTATTAGTAAAAAATGCTGGCACTAATTTAAATAGTAGAATTTCGACTATTTCATTATCTAAGGATGACTTAGTAATATATAACCCTTTAAGTATATACTCCTTTAATTTTTAAAATATTAAAATATTCTTAGAATTTAAGGGTTTTATTTACTGAAAAAGTTTTCGTATTAAATATAATTTTAAAAAGTTTAAATTTCTTTTCTGTGTGTTATGTTTTGTGCCTAATAAGAATAACATAATTACATTTCAACAAGAACTTATCGATTATGTTTTATAAAACTCCCAGACATGTTGAATGGCCATAAAAGCCAGCAGGGTTCATTTATAACCTCGTAAACCAAAGATAAATTCGACTTTTTGTAAGAAAGAACATATTTGTAAATATAAGGTCCGAAGGCGAGAAAAAACAATATTAAGCTTCATTTATAACGATTTTTTGCGCAATATAAAAGAAGAATAACATCTGATGTGCTCGAACCTTAATCATCATTTTTGGTTCAAAAACCCTTCATAACTTTGTCTGTTTTTCTTGTTTTTCCATCAAATACAATGCCTGTCTGTAGTTTATTTTAAAATTTACTTAAATTATTTATAATTACTTGAAGGATACCATGTGAAATGTAAGCCCTAGTATAGGTACATAGTGTACGCACTAACACCATGTATACAGGGTGGCCAGCAAAAACTTTTAGCGACTGGGTGTATTATCTTTGACTGGGTGTACGCGTAGGTAAGCGAATTGATCAATTGGGTATATACAAACCTAACTTTATTATATACACATTTGTACACAAACTATTTACGAACTTAGCGTGTAGTTAGCCGGAGCCGATGTATTCAAGACGGAGAATTGGGATGTAGTGGTCGATGAGAGCCCTTAGATCTTCCACCAGGCTCCCTCGTCCCCCACCGTTGGTCGGGGTAGGTAGTACGTAGAAAATATTTAGAACGATGCAAAAATCCTATTATATTTTATATTATATTTTTGGATTAAATTTATATACACGATTATATTTCTTTTGTCAAGGTAAAGGAGAGGTAAAGGAGTAATAAACCCAGGGATGCTTGCAAATGATGGGAAATTTTGCTGTGTTGAAAGGCTCAGGGTACTAAAATATTTACAATATAATTAAGGGTTCAGTCCCCACAAACTAAACAGATGAGTTTTTAGGTAGTAATCAGTCATTTATTTTAAAATGCAATAATTTCTAGTCTAATAGTTTCTAGGGGGATATCTTTAAAAAAAGATTTCACTTCCAAATCGATTAACCCCTTTGCGTGGTGGTCACAACCACTAAGGATGGGGCAAGTAATACCTCATTTGAAAGTTCTTGCTCCACCAAGTATTATGAAAAAAATTGTCAAATTCTTTCATTCGTTTTCGAGATATTTAAAATTGTAAAAGGTGCAACAGTGCACTTCTTGCACGTTTCTTATTCATGTTAAAAAGTACAAATAAGGAAAACTGTCGAATCATAAAAAAGCCTTTGTTAGTTTTTAAAGCACACAAAATAAGTTCAGTTTTATTCAACATTGGTTTAAAATACTGCAAAAAGAATTGAAATGATCACCCTTTTTTAAGTGAGTGCGGATCTTTGAACCTGAAGGGGCTTATGAGTTTTAAGAGTTGTTGCTGATCCAACTTTGAAAATTAGCTGCAGTTATCAACATTCCTAAGACCCTTTGATCTCATAAATTGCGACCTTACGAGATTAATTTAGTCCATAAATTAATAAAGATTATTTTGACCGGCGACTGAAGTTTTGCGAAACTAATAGCTAATGATGAAAATTTACTTTTCAACATCTTTTTTTAGACGAGTGCACGTTTTTTCTTTTACCTAACTGCCATTTCCCGTAATTGTCCTTACTGGTCAGATGTAAGTCCACACAAAAACTTCTGGGCAGGGATTTTCGGAGATCTTTGGATCCATTTTTCTTGGTGGTATCCTGACAGGAAAAACGTATTTGGAATTACTCGAAGATGTAGTTCATTCCTTACTTACTGATATTAAAACGATTACTGCTAATTGGAAGTCCATTTCATGTTCCAACAAGATGGAGGACCTCCACACTATGCACTGCTTGTTAAAAGTTTTTTGACCAAGTATTTCCTGGACAATTGATTGGAAAAAGAGAAGTTCTGGATTGCCGACCAGATCTGCAGATTTAACTCGGGCTGGAACTAAAATTACGAAACAGAGTTGCGACAACGTATCGTAAATAAATTCCGTCAATTATCTCCCCAAATACTTTAGGCGTTTTTACCAAAATAATATTTTTGTATGGAAGTTGGTGGCAGACATTTTGAGCACTTAAAAGATTAATAAACTTTGTTGAACTATTCTTATTTTTTACGCCTATTTAATTATCATTTATTAATTTCTGCAAACGAAGTTACAATCAAGAGAAAGTTCATATAAATTCATTAAATTAAATTTTTAATTAGATAAAAAGCAATTTATTTAGAAGCTTGGAACTTAATAACTATTTACCACCGTTTTATATGCAGCCTTAATTCAATTGAAAAGAGACTAGACATCGTTTAACATAAAGTCCATTCGATTCTCATTTTGTACTGTGCTATTTAGTACCATGTTGCCAAATTTATAAAACTTACAACTACATTAAATTGATTTTTACGTTAAACTTTTCAACTTTTTCCTTTTATTTGAAAAATAAAATCATTAGTCCTAGAAACTGGTCTTGGAAAATTTTGTTTGTTTTAAAACTTACTCTTACATTTTTAGAATTTTACTGTGTTTAACTATGCTAGCAATTCACGAGAATATTCTTAATAGTTACAATTAAGGTAAGAAGTTACTTTTCCTTAATATTTTTGTCTAGTTGGATTTTATAAGAAATTTCTTTTTATTTGAAAGTTTTACTTTAAATTGAATTATAGATCCAGTTGGAATCACTATTTGTTCCTAATACAAAAAATGCAATGAAATTGGAAACGAAGTTGAATTAAAACTGAAACTAAAATAAAATTTCAATTGGATACCCGATACCGAAATAGCCTTAACAATTACAAAGAATTTATATTTTCTTTTTATCCAATTTAGTATATGTGCTTTTTAAATTAGGTCAATTATTTTTTATTTATAAGATTGATTGTTTAGAAAATAAATGGTAATTTATAATTTATCCATATAAAACTATAAATGTCACGAAATTTCTGAATCACCATCGGGCACTCATTAATATTAATTCGCTATTGACACTGGTTACGGGTAAACGTGCCAAAACCAACAGGTGCCAAATGAAATTAATTCTGGTAGTTCGGTCCGAATTCGCCAATTATATCGGATACGCATCCGCACCTAATCCTCCCCTTTGCAGTCCAAGCACATTTTACCTTTTTACCTATGCAAAAACGACACTTGCGACATTGCGGAAATGCTAATTTAATCATTAAATGTAATCACCGTACATCCTAGGTCGTTAAGAAAATTGGGTAGGTTTTTAGACACAGTTATTTTAACTTCATTTTGGAAATTAAATAAAACGGTAGAAACATATTTTTTACTATTATTGTAATCCTGGAATGAGAAACCAAGTTGTCATAGTCATTTTGTAAAGTGGACTGATTTCGTGAATGCAAATATTTTGTCATCAGCGTCGATATTTTACCAAAATGAGCCCAAAAAACTGCTAATTTGATAAGAATAAAAAAATTAAAATATAATATTTTTAAATTAATTTTTTGAAAAACTTGCAAATCAAAAAAGAATTTTAAAAATTAGTACGATGATTTTGCAAAAATGGCGAATGCTCCGGGATTAATATTAATATTAATATAAAAGTTTTGTTTAATAACCTTCTAACACTAGAAGATAAGAAAAAGAAAAATAATTTCCAAAATTGTATTCACTAGTTTGTTTATTTCTAGCAAACCCACTATAATAGTATATTGTGTCAGGCCCGTTCCTGGCGAGCGTGCAGTGCGTGCACGCACGCAGGCGCAACATTTTGGGGGCGCAAAATCAAAGAGTCATTATTAATTTGTAAGGATAAACTTTCTTGCATATAATAAAGGGTGTCCCATTAAGACCGCCTATTTTAAATTTAGTGTCATTTTTATTGTGTCAATGGTACAGCGTTGTTGTTGGACAGTGGTCATGTGTGAACATTGAGGTTAAGTCATGGAGATTTACGCATAGAACGTATAGAAATTGTAAAAATCCACTATTGAAATGGTGAGAATTTTTCGGAAACGGTTTGAAGATATCGTGGATTTTTCGGTCACCATAACGCACCTTCTCGCCGTACTGTGGTCCGATTAATCGAGCAATTTGAAACAATTGGGTCAATTCAAACCAAAAAGAGACATGTCCGTGTTTGTGCAGCTCGGTCTGCTGAAAATATTGCAGCAGTTAGTGAAAGTGTTGAACATAATTCTTCCACCTCGATTTGCCACCGTTTCCAGCAATTGAGACTCTCTCGAAGCAGTTTACAGCGAATTTTGGCCAAAGACCTGCATATTCAGGCGTACAAGATTCGGTTGAAACAATATTTAAAGACAGCAGACCATGCACCGCAACGTAACCATGGAATTATTGAGGACAAAATTTGAAGGCAGAGTTATCTCGCGCCGCGAGGATGTGATGTGGCCAGGCCGATCATGCGATTTGACGCCGTTAGATTTCTTTCTTTGGGGTTTTTTGAAGGAAAAGGTTTATGCTAATAACCCAAGAACAGTTCCTAAACTAAAACATGAGATTCGACGGGTCATTGATGAAATTAAGGCGGCAAAAATGTAATCGAAAATTTTGTCAAAAGAATCAACGTGTGCCGTCAGTCACGAGGCGCCCATTTATCGGATATTGTGTTCCATATTTAACCTCCATGTCTTCCCTCTTTATTGCAATAAAAATATCTTAACTTTTTAAATAAACACGGCATTTTTTTTTAATTTTAAAATAGGCGGTCTTAATGGGACACCCTTTACTTAAACATACATAGGATTAAGGTTACAGCCTTTTTTTGCGTCGGCTTTTTTTATATGAGGATCAAAATAAACGGAGAAAAATGGTCATAATAATTTTAGTATTTGTTTGATACTTGCAGTTAACGGTAGTCTACAAAGTGCATGACTTTGTAACGGACTTACTCTTTAAAATATAATTAGTCAAAAATGACTAATTCAATAATTGAATAATTATAATTAATATTAATTATTAGTCTAATTGCCATAGCGAAAAAGCAGCGACTAATAACATTATGAGAGTTCGAATTACTAACATTGAGTACGCCCACCTTATTACATAATTTTGGGCTGCCGATTTTAAAAATGCCACTCGTTTTGTTTGAATTAAATATTTGTTTTTTTGTTAATATTTTGAATATTTATTAAATTGTTTAGCCCTAAATTTTTATAACGTTTATTGTCGTTCGTCGTTTTTTTAATTGCTAAATTGAAAAGGCAACAAAGTATAAACATTCCACTTCTACTATTTATTTTTTTTTAATTACATCATTCCTAAATTACCCAAAAATTCAATCTCCAATCTTAAATTTGTTAAATCTTATTATATGGAGCCGAAAATTGAAGCCTATTCAATGAAAATATTAGGGGATGAAAACGTATTTTTATTGCCATATTAACTTCACTTCTTTGAAAAGCGGAGAGCAATTAGTCAATGAATAGTATTCATTGACTAATTGCTCTCCGCTTTTCAAAGAAGTGAAGTTAATATGGCAATAAAAATACGTTTTCATCCCCTAATATTTTCCGGACAGTCACCTACTAAATCTGACGAACAAGGACAACGATTTTACCAAATAACTGTAAATCTAGCATTTGTATAGCGAAAAGAAGTTGGATTCATTGCTAGGAGACATCTGCTGGAATTTTCAGCAAAATACGTATTTTGTCGTACGTACGACCCAAATTAATTATTAAATTCAAATTGATATTTCCTACGATTTAATAAATTTAAGATAGAAAAACAGGAAAAAAATTAAATTTTCATGAAGTCGGATTGCCCTTAAAGCAAAATTATGCAATGCATAAAATTATGTGGATAAAATATCAAATTATAGTCGAAGATAATTTTTATTCCGAAACTTGTTATACTTTTTTATCATGTCAATTCAATAATTAAAATAAACGACAATAAAATGTCATATAATGGTATTTTTTACATAATAGTTATTTATGTATTAAGGGCATAATAAGGTTTTTATGGTCCGAGGCGCTATTTCGAGCCCGAGCGCGTTAGCGCGAGGGCTAGAAAAGCGTCGTAGGACCATAAAAACCAGTTATGCCAGCAATGCGTACCAAACTTTATGCAGGATTAATATACGAAAATACGAAAAAACTTACTTCGAATATATCAAATGGTGTAACATTGTTGTTTTTAATTTTTGACGTTTCATTATAGCCCGCTGGGTCATAATAACGCCCGCGGGCTATAAAAAGACGTTTACGTCAAAGAATTTTTGTTATAATTGTCATATTATAATGTCATCGTGCATAAAATACATTATAATTTAAGTTTTAGTATTTAAAATGCCATACCGTTAAGTCGAGCGTTAAATTAAATAATATTTATTTGACGATAATGTCGTCAGTTATAAAAGTAGAACGTTTTTGAGGTTTAGTAAATTTTCCATCTTAAAAACTGCTTTACTTTCATAATTTTTGACCATTTTTTTCGGATTCAGGGGACAATTTTACATAATTATAAGCTGTTAAATGTCCGAGATACAAATTGCTGTGGACTAAAGTTATTAGTGACTGCTATTTTACTTCGAAAATTAATCATTTTTGACTAATTCATTTTTAGAGAGTACGTCACTATAAACCAGTTGTAGTTATTATATTGTTTAGATTGTTTTTTTTTGTTTTCTTTAAAGTATTTTTCTCACTGAATATTTTTTGTGATTTTGTTTCTTTGGTAATTTAATAAATATTTTTTATACTTAATTTAAGGGTTTTTTTTACATTTTCAATTACATATTGCCAGTTTGTATATATATATATATATATATATATATATATATATATATTAAATTTAAGGGCTTAAAACTAAAATATTTAATGTATTTTATTTAAATATAAAAGGGGCGCACCAACGAATGCTGCACGTAGACGCCAGACACCCCAGGAACGGGCCTGTATTGTATACTAAGTTTGATAAACGCCATTTTAGTCGCGAATTTAATTTAGGCACGAGCGAGCTTGCTAACGAGTGCCTAGAAAAGTTTATAAACGAGTTGCATACTATACTTTTTCTACGACAAATACTTAATATTATCTAAAAAATTATTTGAATTAAATATTTGTTTAAAGCGACATCTATACGAAAATAAAGTAACCATTCCAATAAACATTTTTGACGTAATTTTTACTATTGACATTGCCCGTAATTATTTAAATTAAACTTAACAATTATTGATACTTTAAAATATTAAAATATTGCAAAATATTATCACAAAGTATTAAAAATTCTTACACGGAAAATTTTAATACAAAAAGTGACAGTTGTATTTATTGGAATTCCCGGTAGAGTTTCTAACTTGGAAATCTACCGGCGTTAAAATCTCAAATTTTTCTGTGTAAATCAAAATTTATTCCTTGAAAATATATTTATATTTAGTCTATAGACTAACAATCGATAAAGAAGCAGTTTTTCACACTAGCAGAAAAAATGGACACTGTACGCAAAATTTTTAACGCTTTATCAGTTAAATCTATTTAACTGCACAACTACGGCAAAATCAAAAAATCCGTACAAACGTTCATATAATCTTTTCAAATATTGGCGTCAAGAAACTATTTAATACTTTTGTATTTTTGTATTTAGATAATAAAATAATTTTTACATTTAGTATTATTTTACAAGAAAGGCACTATTTTAACGATTGTATGACATTTGACAACTTCAGCCCGTGACTAAAGCGCCATAAAGCCACAGCTTGTCAATGTGTATTTAAAAGGTCACTTAGTGTTATGAAAACATGTACGATCTTTTCAAAGAAATATTAAAAATTTAAAATGATATAAAATCGGTATGATTTGAATTATTTAAATAAAATTTGAAATTTCTCGATAAACTATGGTTAATAATAAATTGCACCAATTAAATTTATATTATATTTGGCAAAAAGTTATCCTTTTTTCGCGAACTTCAATTTAATTTCTGCTTGCCCAGATCTTGTTTATTTAATGTCATTATAAACTCATATAAATTTGGTGTGGGTCCCATATCTAATAATTGAGAAATTGATATACCCACCGCCACTGTGTTCGATAATGGGTGTTTTAAAGGTGGGAGTAGAAAAAGATATTTTAACTTATAAACCACATCGTGAAACTTACCTAAATTTAATTTATTTACCCTTTTGTTTGCGCGCTAATTTATTTGAAAGTTGCTCCGCTAGGTGATAAGTGTTAATTTATTCAATGTATAAATGAAAGGAATACCCAGACCGCGCGTTTAAAACGATAGAAATGGGCCCGAAACTCAAAACTTCACAGATTTCACAGCCGTCATAAACTTGCGCTCTGTACATCCAGTGCCGTCTTTAGGGGGGGCAGAATGCAGTGTAAACATAAATATAACTAATAACGAGTAAATCGTTTAGAAATTAATTTTAACACAAAAAATGGTTTCGAGGGACCGGGACGAATAAAATAAAAAAAAAAATAAAAACAAAAATTATATTTACAATATTAAAGTTTAGTAAGCTTTGTTTTTATCTATTTTATTTATTTTTCTTTACTAAAATTTTAAAGCACAAAATAGTGTGTTGCCTCAGGCGCCGACACTGCATACCATGTTCGACGGGGGCGGCGCGTGACTCTAAAATATATTCGAGAGCGCTGAAAGACATTAAACGAAGATTGAAACTGGAAAGTGAGTCTCCATAAAGAAGAAACGTGTTGTTTGGCTTTCATTGCGTCTGAGGCTTTTGGGAAAGCATTTCTCTAAAATAAGGACCATTAAGGGGATCATGCATTAAACGTTTACGGGTAGAACGAGATGTTTTCCTTGCTATAAATATTTCTAGGAAACTATTAAATCCTCTGGATATCGTTGTTTTAAGAAATACTTCAAACTGTATTATTTTTATTATTTGCTAAATAAAAATCTATTTGATCACTTTGATTTTATTGACTTGAATGAGTTATTTCATTTTAATAATAATACTTTTTTTATTAGATTATGCCCAAATTAAAACCACCATCTGTTAATATCAATTTTAATCATCGAATTAAAAATAATTTGTTTCAGTCAGTTTAGCTTTAAAAACTGCCAAGATACGATAGTCAACTTACCCATAATTGGCCTCGAAAAAAGTACACCCTGTATACTAGGGTTTTAAAGTGTCGAAAAAAAAACGGAAAAAAACTTTTCGTTTTTAAAAGTAGCAATAAACAACTTAACATTTACTTTATTACTTATTAAATTTAATTAAAATATTCTTGAATTGAATTTAATTTCATGTATTTTAGAAAATAAACGTAAACGTATATTGAAAATATCCAATTACAAAATAATGAATGATTTATTAAATTAAATTACAAAATTATAATTTTATAAATCGATGTGTCAAATAATACAGCACGGAATATATTTTTTTGTCCGGTAGAATATTCTAACTAGATTAAAATAAAATTATAAAAATAAACTTATTGTATATAATGGATTGTACACAAAGATAATATAATGTATAGTGCATACATATAAATGTCAAAAAAACAGAAAAATGTAATTTAATTAGGATTTAATAGTCTACAAAAGTCACAAAATTCACGTGGTGAATGTTGCAAATAAAATCAAAAAGTCCTTTTTTTAATGTGTTTAAATCCTTAATTTGTTTTAATGAATTAGGTAAGCAGTTGAACAAGTTTATACAGTGGCGGATTTACAAATTTTCAAGGTATAGGCTGAATAGTTTGTGCCGCCCTTGCCTCAACAATTGTCATATCATACATTATTTTTACAATGCAACAATTTCGTTGAAATTGCACGTAAAATAATTTTTCGGTATATTTTTGAGCTAATCGAAGCTCAATCAATGTATACTAGGTTGCCTAATTTTGTGATTTTTAACATGCGCGAATAAAGATCAAACAGACCTTGTTGTGTGGATTGTGAGGTAACCCATACGGTTATTGGAATAGAGAAAGAAGCTCGCCACGTGCACGTGCAACATTGACGTCATTGATAACATTGTAGCATTAAAAAAATACCGCGTTCGGGGAAAAATATTTTTTTTGACTTAAGACTATCTCGCTATTACTGTTCAAAATTTTTTTTGAATTCCAATCGAATTTTCTGAAGCTACTAGTGCATGTGAAACACATAATAGTCGATACATAAAATTTAAATCGGTAAAATTATTCACTAAATTATTCATTATATTCGAATAAAAATCGAAAAATTATATACAAACCATCCAGTTCGTAGCCTTCAACCAGTAGTAAGACTGGCATGTATGGGTTGTTAGTGGGAAGAGGGACATATTTTTTACAATTTCGCTCTTTTCACTCATAAGAAGTGTGGGCAAAGGGCGCAGAGGCGAGAGGCCGATTACTGGTTGAGGGGCGGCGAACTAGCTATTTTACTCTAGAATATGGAAGTTTGCTACTCTCGGAATGTGCAATGACAAGTGAGAGAGAAAAGTCATCGACAAAATTTGTTGCAGACTTCTATCTGTAAGACATCAGAAAACCGTCATAGAAAAATCTTTTTGATTTCTATGAGGTAAAAATCGTTCCCCAAATTTGCCGCCCCCAAAATCTGCCGCCCTAGGCTCGAGCCTACTCAGCCTGCTGGTAAATCCGCCACTGAGTTTATACAAGAGTAATAGCAGCCTTTTTTAAATAATTAGGTCCTATGTATTGGAAATAGGTACAGGTTGTGCTTTTTATTTATATAAAATAATTAATTATAATAATCATATATGTAATATAATCAGCGTCGGAAATTCACTTTTTTCTCGATATCAGGGCATTACTCGTAAAAATTTACTTTTGAATTTCTTCGTATTATCTTTTGAATAAAATCAATGATAAAACGCCAAAGACACTTTTTTGAAAAATCCACAATTTTTTCGTTTTTCCGGAAAACCCGTTTTTTTCTGCCGGCTCAATTTTTCCGGAAATTTTAAAACCCTACTGTATACACATGAAAAGATTCATAAATTTTTATTTTACTTTAAAAGTACTTCAGGACTGACAGGGTAAGTCAAGTCCACCCCCCACCCGTGCAAACCCTCTCCTCTATTATAGATAATAATTTTGCCCAATTTTGCATACCCCTTTTTAAATTCTGCACAAACCATGTGGGGGGCAAACTTAACGCTTGCCCCCCCTGCTTCGACGGACTGTACTTTCGGTCATTATAATCTCCACAACTTTACACACCTCATTTCAAATTTTGCACACCACTACTTTATTCCTCACGGCGTCCTAAAAATGTTGTTCCTAACCAACCCCCTGACGAAATTCACTTTGTTTTTGTTCTATCCTAATCCTCCAATTTTGCACACCTATTTCAAATTTTGCACACATCTCAATCCACCCCCACAGCATCCCAAAAAATTACTCATTAGCTCCCCCCCACTGACAAAATACATTTATTTTTGTGCTATTCTTATCCTCCAATTTTGCAAATTTTGATCACTTCATTTCAAAATTTGCAGACCCTATTATGATTTTTGCACACTCCTTAGCCCCCAGGACTTCTCTCCAGATTACCAAAATATTAAGCAACATTTTAATGCTAGCTTTGATGCACTACCCTGAATCTTAATACTCTAATTTGTAAAAAATGTTGCACCTTTTTTAAATCAATACTCATTAGCTTCTGTAACCTAAAATGACCAACTCCAACGTTAGGTCCAATATAACCAATCAATCCTCGCAATACGTACATCACTTTCTTTGGTAAATCGTCTAACGTACTTTCCAAAGTAAAAACATTGCTAGGGACAATTTTTTTGGGATGCTGTGGGCTGCGCAAAATTGGTCTACTAGTCAGTATTTTTTTGGGATACCGTGGTGATGGATTGAGGGGTGTGCAAAATTTGAAATGAGTTGTGCAAAATTTAAGGATCAAGATAGCACAAAAACAAATTGAATTCTGTCGGGGGGTTCTAGAAAGACATTTTTGGGACGCGGTGAGGAATGAAATAGGGGTGTGCATAATTGAAAATGAGGTGTGCAAAATTAGGAGATGATTATGATGATTATGATGCAGAAAAGTAGAGTCCGTCGAAGCCAGGGGCAAGCGTCAAGTTTGCCCCCCCCCCCTACAAGATTTTTCTTGCTATTTCCAAAGCGGGCGTCTGCAAAATTTAAGAAGGGGTGTTCAAAATTGTGTAAAATTATGCAAACTGTATGCAAATTATGATGTATAATAACTTGACTGACCTGGACCGACGCGTCGCGACGCCACATATTTCAATACAATATTTATGTAAGATTTTCTTCATTTTACCTTTTTAGTTATCTTTAAATTTAATATAGCTTATAAATTAATAAAATTTTTTTATTATATTTATGGATGTGAAAAGTTTTCTTTTTACCTAAAATTGGGCACACCGTTATTAAATATTATTTAAATTATAATACCAACCCCCCAGCATCCTGAGAGAGACAATTGCTAATTAAAAATGTAATCAGCCAGTTTATAAACTACATTGTTCGAAAGTTTAGCAACAGGCTCTCTTGAAGCGATATTTGTATTGTTTTTGATAAAAGTTAAAAGTTTTAATACACACAGTCTGCTAGATGCCTTTTATTACAAAAGGAGCCGCCCCGTTATAGACTTTCAGATATCAAGTCTCATTTCGTAAGATTAATTTTGTAATTATGTCAAATTTGCTGGGCAAAAATTCTAAGCAGATTATTAAACTTTTGAAATACGATGCAAATTTTCGTAAAGCCTTAGTCGGTATTTTTAAAGCAGAGTCGAATAATATGATAGTAAGCAGCTTATTAAAAATGTTATAAAATGTCGAAAAAAACGGAAAAATTGTCTTTTTCAAAAATAATTGAATTTGGTTGTAACTTATACACATTTTAATAAAAGTAGCAATCAACAACATGGCATTGTTTTAATAAAAAAAAATGCTTTATTACAGAGAAAAACAAATAAAACTTAACATTGAATTGCATTTAATTGATTTAGTATCGAAAATAGGAATATATCCTTTATTACAAAATAAAACAAATAAAACTGAACAAAATACAAAGTGGCTGTCCTTATCAAAGAGCCTTACGTAAAGACAGAGGTAATTCATCTTTACTCTCATCCTCTTATGAATTTAAAATTTTCTCAATATTTGTGTACGGATAATATCCATAAAAATTTGTAATTTTTTTGAAAAATTAACTTTTAAATTTTTTCCGTTTTTCCCTTTTGATAACGTGACCAAAATGCAAAAGTCAATTTTTCTGAAAATTTACCAATATTTCCTTTATTTTTTCCGGAAAAAACGGTTTTTTTTCGCCGGCTCATTTTTTCCTGAAATTTTAAAAAGAGATTTACACGAAACGTAAATTTTTAAATTTAGTACTTGTTTCTATAACTTGGGGAGAAGTTATATACTAATTATTTTATTTGTAAAACCAGGACACATTAGGTGCGTTCTTTTCACAGTTAATCTCAGCTTACATAGATAAAATTTGCAAATGTGCGCGTTCTTTTTGCTTCACTCACCATAAAGTGAGCTGAGATTTTTCATCCCCCTTCAACGATAAGTCGGAAATAAAGTGGAGGGGAGAAAGAAATGATTGATTTGTTAAGTTTTTAAATAACATAACCTAATCTTATTTAGGTGATTTTTTGCAATAAAACTTATTTCCATAAAAATAATTAAATTTTATAAATTAGCTATAAACCTGATATAAAAAATAGAATTCTAATAAAATTGTTTTTCAGAACTAGAAAAACACTTTTTACAGTAAAATTAAACAAACATGTCAAAGTAAAGTTTTTTTTTTAATTTTTATTTTATGACATTCACCTTAATCGTCTTCATCAAATAAAACTTTTATTATTATTTTTGTATTATCCACAATTCAACGCAAATTTAAACATAGAAAAACACAGAACATAATGATATCAGAGATGGGTTATGTTGCCTCTTATTCACCTATGAGCCGTCAGATTGCGCGTTTCAATTGAGTGTGTTGTTCTTTTTAATGCTTACTCACATCACTACATCTCATATCACATTAACTGAAGTGAGCTGAGATCTCAGGCGAAGAGAACGCACCTATTTTGTATTATTATATAAATTGTATAATAACCATTGTAAGGGGTCAAGTGATTTTTAAGTGAAATCTATAGCAAAAAAAGTGTCCTTAAAACCTAAAAACCTGTTTCGTTTTCGTTGGATCACCCTGTATTATATTAAATTAAGCATATATAAAAGTATACCAACTTAGAGTGGGTAAAAATTTCCAAATTTTCTTAATTTAGTTAATTACATCGAAGCCTTTAAGCAGGCAATATTAATTGGAAACTTGAAGTAGACAAATATTTGCCTGCAAACTTGTTCACCGGCAATAAATCGAAGACAATTCGAACTTAGAACTTGTAAACGTTGCGCTGCTGCCTCTACTGTTGTTGTTGTTTAATTTTGAAAATTTAATCATGCAATCCTAGTTTTGAAACTGTTATTAAGTTAATACGGTTAGAAATACATACTTAAGACTTAAGAATGTGGTTTTGCTTCCTCTGGTGCATTATTAACTATATTGGAACTGGCTTCATCAAACACAATAACTTAAATTATTGGATAATAACTATTAAACCGGCCCACACTTGTCCAAATCGGGCTTGACCTTGGCCAAAACCCTAAAAATAAACTTAATAATTATTTAAGTGCGCTCATGTAGAGGGATCCCAGAGAGCCATATCAGGTTAAAACATGGCCAAGAATTGCCCATTACCTTTGGAAAAGTTTTGCCAATAAATGTACTATGTAGGACTGTATATTCCTATGGTATTTGTGCAATCGCGATGGCCAACAATAAATGACCAAATTGTGCCCAATAATATGCCAAAGCAGTTTGGATAAATTAGGTAGGTTACCGTTGGTTTAATTTTGGGAATGTTTGGGCATGGAAAAACGATGACAAATTTTTGATGTTTATTTGGGCAATTAGGCTTTTGAAAAATTGACCAAATATTGGTAAATATTTGGACATATCCAAAGTATTAACAAATATTATTATTATATTTGAAAATTGGGTAAATAAAAAATTTTGTATTTATATTTTTTAATAATAAAAAAATAAAACAGTATGTTTCAATACTGGAACAGTGGTCAAAAATAATATTAAAAAAAAACAAATGTATAAATAAAAAATATTTAAAATAATCAAAATTGGAAAAAAATATTGTTTTTTTATGTTGAATCCCAAGCAGTGATTTAATTGTTTTTTTGCAATAAGGCTTTTTTTTTATTTCGGACCCGTTGCTTCGCGTTGTTTAAGGCCACGTCAAAGGACCTCTGGAATTCTAAAGCCCCTGGAGGAGGAAATTTATCATGTTCATGTAAACTCTCTAAAAAATACTTTAAGTAACAAAATTGTCTAGGAAATAATATTAAAATATAAAACATACGGTGAATGGCTTGTACGATTTTTGTTTTGGACACTCCAACACCAGCACGTCCAGTGCGCGTTATTTTGGAAGAAACTTCATCTGAGAAGGCTTCTTTGACAATTAAATTCACGCTGCCTACGACGTCATCGTCAGCGACAAATTTAAAGTAGCTAACCTATAACATAACAATATAAAAACACAAGTCTTAAAACGTATTTTGGAAGTGAAAACCATTTTTTGATACATGTTTACAAAAAAGTGTTATTTTTCTATGAAGAATGCACTGTTTAAGTTTGGACCCTTATTTTAAGGACACCCTGTATACCTATCTATAGATTTCTTTAAGTGCAGATGTATTCTTGGTTGAGTTTTTCTTGTTTGACGGGTCAACACAAATTGTGTTACACAATTTTTTAAATGCTGGCTAAATCCACCTTTATACTTACTTGTTATAATATTATGATACAAATAGAATTACGATCAGGCTATCAAGAATTATGCTTTATTAAACATTAAGAAAAATAGTTTGTGATTGGTAACTTTATGTTATGAAGAACTTTAAAAATAAAAAAGAAATAAATTTTTAAATTCAATAAAAAAATTGCAATTACCTTGCTCACTTCTAGCACGATAGATCTTAAAACCCAATAAATCCTCTTTTTCCTTCGTGACATATAGGTAGAAAATTTATTTTTAAATTGTCCTGCTTGTAGTAAAAGCCTAGTACCCATAAACACTATTTACCTAGAAAAAGGCAGTTATTTTTCTTCACTGCAACTTCAAGATGAAAATCTGTAACAATTAACAAAAAATAAGTACATAATATAGAACTACCAATGTAAATTTATATTACCTACTTCAAAATTAATAAGGGTATAAAATCTTCGAGAAGTAAGAAATTGTATAATAATTGAATGTTTTATTAAAAACATACCTAACCTTAATTACTTACTCAAAATTTAAAGCCGTTTAAAACTTAACACGTTTAGTTAGTGCACAGATGATTATATTTTTTTGTAATAACTATCACACAAGCACTTTTTGACGCCTTTTTGTAGAGAAGGTCTTGAAATATTAACGACATATAAGTTATATTATTATATGATATAACTCGCCATTGCGATTCTTTTTCCATGCTGATCAATTATTTGCCAAGTTTCGATCAATCTGAATTACAAACGCTTTGCCAATTTTCGACCAAACTTCATTACAAACGACGTTGGCCAATAATAACTCTATCTAGGACTGTATATTTGTGTAGTTGTTGTGCTATCGCATTGGAAAATAATTTGGCATAAAACATGTCAATTTTTGGTCAAACTTTATGAAAATACAATTAATATGTCCAAATAAACCCCAATAAATGTAAAATATCGTAGTCCAAACTTAGTTGGGAAAAAGTTGACTAATTTCTTTCCCAAAGCATGGCTCTCTGGGATGTTTGAAATATTTAAAACACGTAGAGTTTGGGTATACGCCCTACACCGAAAAAAATAATGTAGTTAAGTATAAACGTCATCAAAAAGCAATAGTCAGAGTTTGTCAAAGTTTATTTCTTCATTTGATAGTTAAAATATTGATTTAACATAAACCAATTTATGAATTAAAATGTTTATCCTATTTTGATTTAATAGCTGGAATTGGTTGAATCAAATACTAAAATTTTTAGGATTACCTAAAAAAACTATTAAATTAACGTTTGTTACTTTTTAAATCCAAACCATTAAATTTGTTCATTTAACAAATTATAAATGTTACTTTAAAATTTGTTAATTTTGCATTCATAAAATTGCCGTGAAGGGCTTCGAACACCCACGCCACGTCATTAGACGGTGTTGATCACGTGATGTTCTTACATCTCGCCTCAGTTGGCTTACGATAGGAGTATATAAGCTCAGGTAGCCTTTTGTTTTGGGTGTGTTCCACAGTGGAACTTCCAGTACCAGTGTTGCCACCTATACCTTCTTTTTCGTAATAGACGCATGCGTCAAAATGTAATAGATTTGGTATTTAAGGTAATAGACTATTTTGAATCAAATTTTTTTGATTCTTTGACGGTTTACCGTTGTCAAATGATGCTTTATAATCTGTGCATGATGCTTATAAACACAAATTTAAGCACACAACAAACGTCAAACACTCAAGCAGTGTTGCCAGACGTACGATAATTTTCCATAGTTTCCCTTTTTACGATAATAATTATACGTACGTACAATGTACGAAATCACATGTAAGATAAAATTAAAATGTACAATAATTTCATGTAAATCAAATTGCACAACAGAATAAAACTACCCAATATTAACAAAAACTTAAATTTTGGATAAACAATAAGTTTATTTTAATTAACTCTATTTTTTTAAATAATAAATTTAAAATATATATTTAACATGATTTAAAACACTTATATTAGAAAAACCAAGAAAAATGTAATTCTACAATAGTTTTGATGCGCTGCGACAATAATCTTTTGTGGGCTACCTGGCAAGTTGCCAGTGGCAACAATAGGACCACAATAGAATATTAAAAAAAAATCCTAGAAAAGAGTAATAGATTTACATCGTTTCGTAATAGGGTAATATATTTTCGATAAAAGTAACAGATATATTACTAAAGTAATAGGGGTGGCAACACTGTCCACTACACCAAATTGCCCGACACTGATAAGACCCCCTAGCTTGAATCAGCCAGGGTTGCCAACTCTTGAGATGCACATTATAGAATTTTCTCAATTTAACATATACCTATAACTATAGTTATAGGTATATGCAATTTAATTATAGTATTTTTAGAAAAATTATGGTACAGATGACGTATGGGTTTTGGAGAAGCAGGAGCCCACATTTTTCCCCTTTTTTACCAATAGGCTACTAGAAGTTAGAAGTTTAATAAAGACAGCTTTTTTATTATATTATATAATGTATATTATCTATTTTCAAAAAACGTTTGTTGTGACAATAACTGATAAGTTTACAAACTTGTATGCAATTAAAAATGTATTCTTTATCATAAAATATACACACTGTATTTACACGTATAACCTATAAAATTCTTTTTCTACGCTTATTACGGAATTTGACAGTTCTTATATGACTTTTTAATCTGGAATTACGTATATTCCATAAAGTGTTACAGAATAATTATTCCGCACATGTTTTAATGATGGAATGAGCACTGGGGGCGACATCTCTATGTTTATTTTATAACTCACTTGTATTCCTACCAAATCTAGTTTTTTCAGAAAGGCCCGGTAGAAAATATTAATCGGTAGTGTATACAATAGGATTTAAAACAGTTTGCGTTAATAAAAATACCCAAAATATATCTTCTTTACAAGCTAGTTGTAATTCTGTTTGGCCGATTTAGTAGGATCCTATTAGAATATTTAGGTTTGACTTAGTCCCAAAGAGATGGCAGCACTGGTTAATTGTTTACGTCTGTCATTAGTTAATTCAAAATTTGAAATTCAAATAATAACTTATTTGTCATTCCTTACAATTTGTCCATTTCTTCTTTATACTTCCTAATTTAGGTTCTGCAAAATTATGTAAGTAATTTTTATAAGCTTATTTAAAAATTATCTTATTTACTGCCATCATAAAATCTAACATCTGTCAAAAGATAACCTAACTTTTTTCCAATTAAATAATTTCTCTGGTATTTTTTATAAGCGTAGAAAAAGTATAGTCTGAAACACGTTTGGAATTGCATATTCCACTCTCGTGAAACCGTCACACTCGCCTTCGGCTCGTGTGACAAACTTTTCACTCGAGCGGAATATGCTGTATTCCAAACTTGTTACAGAATATACTATTTTCTACTCCCAACTTTAAAACGCCCTTTATCGTAAATGTTTCCATGACTCTAAGTGACCCTTTAAATACACATTGTCAAGTTGTGGCTTTATGGCGCTTTAGTCACGGGCTGAAGTTAGCAACAGGTTTTTAGTCACGGGCTGAAGTAAGTTTTAAGTTAGTTGACAGTTGTCAAATGTCACACAATCGTTAAAATAAAGTGCATTTCTTGACAAATAATACTAAATGTGAAATTATTTTATTATCTCAATACAAAAATACAAAAGTATTAAATAGTTTCTCAACGCCAATATTTGAAAAGTTTATATGAACGTTGTACTGACCTTTAAATTTCGCCGGCAGTAAACTATAACTTAAATTCGGGCACGGACTCTACTGTAAAGTGCTCATAAAACATTTTCTTTACTTTCACTGTGAAAAACTCTCAATTTTCAAGAAATCCATTTCGATTTATAACCTTTATAATCTGTGTTTATAAAATATAAAAATTTGACATTTGACGGTGACACACAGATTCCCCTATTGTTTCATAGATGGCGCTCTATACAAATTTTTGATTTAAATCATTTTAAGATAATAATAAGTATTTGTCGTAGAAAAAAAATATAGTATGCACCCTGCTTAAAATACCCCATAGAGACCCTGTTCACACCGATAGATATTTGTATCGGGATGTATGGTGTTTCTATAGGGTGTATCGGTTTGTATAGGACCCGTAGTTGAGATTTATGGTTGTTCTATAGGGATATCCACCATTGATTTATTTGCTATCGGTTTCAATGGGGAAAATACACATAAATGTAGAAATTTTGTCAAATGTTTTATGGTTGCTCTATAGGGATATCCCTATATATCCTTCATTGAGTTATTTTCTATCGGTCTCAATAGGGAAAATGTAAAAGTTATGGTGTGCCTATAGGTAATTTCCTATACATTTTCTATCGGGCTGTATCCGGAAAAACCCATGGACAAATCCACATATAGAATCCGGTAGCGCCCGATAGATTATTTTGTATAGGTCTCTATGGGGTATTTTAAGCAGGGCACCTCGTTTTGAAACTTTTCTATACACTAATTAATTTAAGCACTCGCTCGCAAGCTCGCTCGTGCTTAAATTAAATTCGTATATAAAATGGCGTTTATCAAACTTGATACATAATATACTATTTTCTATGAAAACAGTAAAATAAGAGAATAAATGCACGCGCCGCGCTAATGCGCACCACGGTATTTCATGAGGCTAGTTTTGATTTTGCATAAAAGAGGGCGCGAAAATACAAATTTTCCAGTTTTCTTTTTCAAAAATTCTACAGTTTTCTGTTCTAAAAATTATAGATTTTTTTAAGAAGTGGGTTTTATAATAATAATACTATTATTTAAAATTATAGTATTTTAACGTACTATAATTAGTGTTGTCACTAAAAAAAAACAGTCTTGTTTTTTTTAGAAAAAAAACAGAGGACCTTGTTTTTTTTTTAATTTTTTTTTTCAAGAAAATGGTCAAAAATACTCAAATTATATTATATATATATATTATATATAAGTGACAGGATTTTCGAAATGTCACTGCTGAGGAAAGAATTTTTGGCACATTCTGTCACTAGAAGAATATTAAATACTAATTATAGTTTCTTATTTACCATTAGTAATATTCTTAAACAAATTGTTTAACGTTGTTGGCTTTCGCCCTGAGCCTTCTCTTTTCGGCATTTCTACCAACTATGCATCAACCTACTATAAAGCCGCAGGTCTTAACTCTTCTATTATAATACCGTATAGACTATACGATATGCTGAGTCAGCATTGCCGACAGCGAGGCGCCCTTTTACCATACGTGGGTGGGGATGAAAAAAACAACTTTTGTTTTTTTTCAGTGAAAAAAAAACATGTTTTTTTTCACGTGTTTTTTTTAACTGAAAAAAAACGTTTTTTTTTACAACACTAACTATAATACTTTGCTATAGTACATAGTACACCGACATAAAATTATATTAGAAATACCATAATTCTAGTACGGTTGGCAACCCTGGAATCAGCTTTCTGTCGGTAGGTATCTGAAGTAGGTGGAACGCACTCAAAACAAAAACTCTGATGAGGGCAGTGTTGCCAACCTCAAAATAAAAATTATGGTACACATTTAGAAAAATTATGGTACATTATGGTACGCACCAAACAAATATTATGGCACAAATTATGGTATATTTTGGGGAAAATTCAAACAACTAGGCTCTTTAAGAAAAGTCATATTTATTTTAACACAAACTTTGATAAAATAAAATAAATTAGGTACAAACAAAAAAATAAACTAATAAATTATTTTAAATTTAATAAATTAACACTTTTAATTAAAAATAATATCGCATTCATCACAGTCTTGATTATTGAATAAATTATCTTTAGTTATGTATATATTTGCACATTTTTCTGTATATATTTGCACATTTTTCTGAGGGCTCAAAATTTATACAATTTTTTTTTTAAATTTTGTACCGCTCGAAAAAATCTTTTCTTAAAAACCACAGAGGTGAAAAACAAAAGTTTGAATAGAAAATAACATAAAAGTTATAACTGCTCCTAACCTAGAACATTAATTTTCATTAACAGCTGTTTATGAAAATTTAATACTGTACTGGCAGGACTGATCGCAACGTTGCCTAATTTATTTTCGGGGCAAAAGCATGCTTAAAAATTATAATACTTAAATTATGTTAAAACAATATTTTAAAAAAAGAAATTATGGTACAATTATGGTATTATGGTACGCTATAAAAATGGAAGGTACAGACCTTTAAAATTATGGTACAAATACCATAATTATGGTACGGTAGGGAAGGTTCAATTCCTTCTCTTTATATTAATTCCATAATTTTGTTTTAAATATCAAACTTTAAAGAATGTTACTTTTACATTTTTAGAATGTTAACCTAACCCAATTAACCCAACATTAGCGCAAATTATTTTAATTTTATTGGTGTTAAGTGAATATGCTAAAAAGGTTACCTGGCTGTCACAAGTATTCGGTTAACCGGTTTTTATTTTTCCTGAAAACCGCGGTTACACTTTTAATAAAAACCGGTTACAACCCGTTCTTTTCGACCGGTTTAAAATCGGTTTTTTCGACCGGTTAAAAACAGTTTTTTTCGACCGGTTAAAAACCGCTTTTTCGACCTGTTGAAAACCGGTTTTTTTTTCGACCGATTAATACCAGGTTTTTTAAACCGGTCGAAAACCGTCTTTTCGACTAGTGAAAATCAGTTTTCTTGACCGATTCAAGACCGGTCATAGTCTATAATTTTTAAAAGTCGGACTGTGTGATGCGGCCTTTGATGGTAAGCACCGCAGCACACGCTGTTCGTGAGCGCCGGTTGCTTATATAATATACAAGCCCAGAATCATTATTTGGCCCAGTCACAGAAAAGTCAATATTTTATTTTTTACTTAATTTTGGTAAACACAAAAAAAATCTATTGAATTCAATTATTACTGTAATGGTTGGATTCAATAGATTTTTCTTTAGTGTTTGTTGTCTAAAATTAAGTAAAAAATACAATATTGACTTTTCTATGACTGGGCCAAATGTGCATTTACTAAATACACATAAAATACGCATAAATACTATTTATTAAATACCATTTCAAAAACGTTGTTTTGCCGCCATCTGTTAATAACATTATGAATGACAGTTGTGAATAAAGCTAGATTGTTGAATAAAATGGTTTAACTTGTGTTTTTTATGAATATTTGACTAATTTTGTTGTTAAGAGTAAATAATTAATAAATTTAAATTAACGGCGGCAAATAAATCAAAGATGGTTGACAGTTACCGTGCAATTTGCAAGTTTTAAAAGAATCATAACTCGGTTAAAAACTCGTTCATAAAAACCAGTTAAAAATCGATTTTTCTGAATAATCAAAAACCGGTTTTTGATCAATTTCTAACCGGTTTTAAAAACCGAATTTAACCGGCCAAAAAATCGGTTTTTTAACCGGTCAAATAAATCGGTTTTTTAACCGGTCGAAAAAACCGGTTTTTCGACCGGTTAAAAACTGTTTATGTACGGTTTTCAAAACCGGTTTTAAAAATCCTATGACCGGTTAACCGCCTTATAATTTTATTTCTGACAGCCCTAAAAGTTCGCCATTTTTGTTCCTTCATTTTGAATTTGAAAATTTTGATATCAAATTCGTAATGAATTCATGATCAGCGACCCCAAAAACTTTAAATAACCAATTTTGACATAATTTATAACAATAATAATAATAATGTATTCACTTTTCGAGTTTTGGCCGAAGAATGAGTCGATTTGGACCAATGTGCGGCCCTTAGTATAATTTATATGGAATACTTTGTATAAGTTTATATAAAAATGATTTTCGTATACAATATTTTATTTAGAAACCCATTGTTTAAATTTGTATTTGTTAAAATGTTCAGCACAATTTATTATGAGCAGCAACATTTCCGTTTGATTAACGGTTTTGAAAATAAAGCTTTAAATTAGTGCGCTTTGCATGATATACGGCGAAATTTTAGATATAAATTAAATAAAATCACTTTCCAAACTGAAACACTGTGTCAGTCGTTTTTTATTTTAATTAGCAAAACGTTTAGTAATAAAGTGTTTGAAAACGTTGAAGTTTCAGCACGAGGATTTTTTGCGATTTAATTTGTCTTCAAAGTTTTACTAAGCTTTTGAGGTTTACGTTTTGTAGCGGCAGTTTAAAACAACTTAAAGTGAGTTACTTAAATCTATCAAAAACACTACGTCTTTATTAATATTTAACGAAGATTTGTGCTGTAATGTTTCCTTTTAAAAATAAAATAAATAACAAGTTGCTTTTGCACGTACGTGCATACGAAATGAAAATGTATGACGTATTTACTTTAGAGCATTATAAAAACGTGGTTTGTAGCAACGGGGAAACATTTTTATTATTTATTTGATGCATTTTGTATTCGAAAAAAGTTTTTTTTATAATATAGTAGAAGTTTATTTCATATAAAATGCAATGTAAATGTCTAGTTTTAAATACGATATATGAGATGTTTCGCTTATTTTTCATAAAACAAACTGCGGTATATATTTTCATATATACAAAAAGGTCTACGATTCATAATTTTTTTCCTAAAATACTTAAATAAAATGTATTTAATTTTAATTAATTTTATAAGTTAAAATATAATAACAATAATCTAGGTTTTTAATTTTTTAGCAAAATATTTTTTAATAATTATTGTGAAACCCTATCATTTGATACATATATATATATATCATACATTAAAATATTAATTTTAAGTTATATTAAATTGTTTACAACTGATTTATTAGAGGTTTATAGAGAACTTCAAGATAGGTACAGGGTGATCCCCTATAATGTCGCCCCCTTTAACTTTTTTATTTTAAGTGTCCCAAAAAATTTAAAAATGTGGTTATGTAGGTACTAAAAAATACTTTTTTTCTACGTATAAAGAAAATTGGAAAATTGATTAGTATACAGGAAAAAAGAAAAAGTTTATTTTTTTTCAATGGATCACCCTATATATGTATTTATTGTTCGATTCCTTGTAAAATTCTAAGCATATTTCATATATCATACCATATACCTAAATTCAACTGTTTCTGAAATATTTAAATTATTTTTAAGATAATAATTTGAAATAGTTTGTTTTTCTATGTACGCCATTTTTTACTTATTTAACAAGAAATATTGACATAATGTCACTATAGTAATTTATTTTCAATAAAAATTTTGGTATACGAAGGCTTCTTGATTTCTAACACGACAGATATCTTTAAAACCCTAATGAAGGCACACTGCGTAGGACAATAAATCTGTCAACAACAAATGCGTAAGGCAAACCCAAACGAGACCAATAATAAACACTATAGACACAGAATAAACTAACACATTAATCATTATAACCCTGGATTTGTAAACATTAGATAACAGAATAATTGCGCTTGTCATTTGTTTAACTAATAAATAAATGCAATACTTAATTTTGGAATTTAGGAAAAAAAGACAAAACTCTACCACAAAACGTGCTTGGGACAAAAATTACGCAAACTTGAACGGAAGATCATTACACTACTAACGACAGACTTACCCGACTACCATCACCAACATCCCCGCGACCTGCTAATGGACAAAACAATTACCAAAAGGGTAAGAGTAGCCCAATTAAAATACTGGGCCCATGTCACTCGTAGGCAACGCAACAACATACTACAAGCCACCCTTAAACTAGACCTTACAGACAAAAAAGTCGGGAGACCATGCTTCACATTTCATGACACGCACAAAACATGCACTTCTCACAAATTAACAAGACCAGTTGGGAGCAACTAAGCAACAATATAAATAAAATAAAAAAACAACTGACACACTTTACCAAGTGCAGGAACTATCTGATCAGGACACGGACAATGACAATAACGAACAAGACGAAGACCTCGACTAGGAAACTACACCCCTGCATCGAAATAACAACTCCCCAACTCCAAAAACCAACAAACGTCTATCCCTCCCGTCCCTCCTTCTCTATACTTTACTGGGCGTATAGCATCGACTCGGCGAATCCGAGAATGGCTATTCGCATGTCGCTCTCGAGCCCCAAATAGGGGACAGTACGGAACGCAATGGACATTTGCACCCAGCAAACACGGGTGAAGCCGTGCAGTTGCTGGGGGCGAACAAAAATCGGCGTAAGTAAACATAGGCCTATACGGGGTCCGGCAGTGATGAGGCAATGGGGCTGGTTATACGTCTCTTATACTCATACTCATACTCATACTCATACTTATAATAATAATAATAATAATGTCTTTATTAATTACGTATACAAAATACAATAATTAAAAGGCGAAGTCTAGCCAGGCTACTCCACTTAACCCTTACTTAACCTAATACTAAATCTAACTTAACCTAATAAAATAATTAAATCTGTAAAGAAAAATAACATGCCTTAACTTCCTTGCGAAAGCGTTTTTCTGACTGAGACTTAATATTATCATCAATGGCGTTATAAATACAGGGTGCGTTATACGAAAATGATCTCGTGAAGATGGCTGATCGAAATCTTGGTAAGGATAACTTAAATTTATATCTAATATTAGAAGACAAGTTTGTGAATACATAAAAAGAACTTACTAGTCAAATTGTGATATGTAATATAATTTGTTATTGTCTAAATTATTATTGTTTATATTATTGTTATGTGATGTAATTTATTATTGTTATACCATTGTAGCAGTTTTTGCTAATAAACCAAACCTTTACCTTTACCTTTTTTTATATTTAAATCGTGTAGGTTATATCTAAAAGTTAGTTTTTTACGAAGATACAAAGGCGTTGAGGATTTAAGTAAATTGTAAACAAAAACAGACAAATTATATTTAAATAAATTTTCAATTTTTAACCAACCCAAATTATTAATTTTGCTAGAAATTCTGTCATATTTATGAAGGCCAAATACAAACCTGCAGCATGAATTTTGAATTTTTTGAACTCTAGTTTTGTTTATTTGGTCAAGGCATGGGTAATAGAGAATAATCCCATAATTGAGAAACGGTAAAACAAGTGTTTCTACTAACTTTTTCCTTAAGTTATAATTAATAATCTTTTTATTGTTGTATAAAAGTTTAAGTGCCAAATAAGATTTTTTTAAAAGAATTGAAATATATTCTTGAAATCTTAGCTTACAGTCAAAAATAATTCCTAGGTTTTTAGCTGTATTACTAGAAGTAATAGGGTTGTCATCAACTTTCAAGTGAAGTTTAGTTTTTAATTCTTCAGTATATATATTGTTACAAAAGACTAGGTATGTACATTTGGAAGGGTTTAATTTGAGATTGTGAGAGTAAGCGAACTTAGATATAGCTCTTAGATCTTTATTAATATTAATGCTTGCCAAATGAGGGTTTTTCGGATTAAAAGAATACAAAAGTTGGGTATCGTCAGCAAAAGTTTGAATTTTGGAAAAAGAAACTGAACTAAAAATGTCTGATGTATAAATTAAAAACAATAAAGGACCTAAAACAGATCCCTGAGGTACTCCCGACGACACATTGGCAACTCTTGACTTTGAATCGTCAAGCACGACACACTGTCTTCTGCCAGTAAGATAACTAGTAAAAAATTTGAATGAAGTTATATCTAAACCATAATATTTGAGTTTTGCACAGAGAAGTGAATGGTCCAGCGTATCAAATGCTTTTGAAAAATCAAGCAATATAAGCGCACTTGCCAATCCACCGTCCATAAGCATTGGATTTTAAATTTGATGTTATTTTATATATATCATCCACTGAGGCTAATTTAAAGGAAAATGAAGTATCACAAAATTTTAAAGAGTTGTAGTGATCAACTGTTGCAACACAATTATTGGGTGGACTAAACACAGAAAGAAAAAAATTGTTTATATTTTCTGGATCTCTTAAATTATTAGGAATGGTATTAAAGGAATTTTGTTTAATATTCAACTGTTTAAGAGTTTTCCACAATTTAGATTTATCAGGGTTATTTTGTTGTGTGGTAAGATATGCCATTTTTTCTCTTTTAATAGCCTCAACAATTGTATTCCGTATATTTTTATAGAAATTAAAATCTCTAATATGTTTAGTACATTTAAACTTTTGATGCGCCTTATCACGTTCTTTTATTAGTTGTTTAATAGCATCAGTTATCCAGGGGCAAAAAGGTTTACTTACTCTGGCAGAAGTAAAAGGAGCATGCTTGTTAAAAAGTTCCAAAATGTAACAATTAAATAACTTAATTTTTTCATTTATGTCTAATAAGTAAATAATGTTATTCCATTTAATTGATTGAAGGTCCGCTTTAAATGTCGCAAAACAAAAGTTTTTAAAATTCCTATAAGTAAGAATTTTAGGAGGAGGTTTGGGAAAAGAAAGCTTTAATTCACAAAACACTACTTTGTGGTCTGAAACCATGTCTGCATTTATAGTACCATTTTTACTTACAAGATCTGTATTATTTACATAAATAACATCAATAAGTTTTTGCGAAGTCCTAGTATCACGTGTGGATTCGGATATAACTTGGGATAAATTATATGATGCAAAACATTGGGAAACAGCGTTATCTTTAAAATGATCTACATTGAGATCACCCAATATAATAATATTGTCAAACATAGGAGTAATGTATGACAAAATATTGTCTAAATAATTAACAAATTGATTCAAATTATTTGTGGGCACCCTGTATAAAACACCGACTAAAATTTTAATTTTGTTGATTTTTATATTTTATTTATATATTTTTTATACTCATACTAAGGCTTCTTGATTTCTAACAATTTAAAAAAAAACATTTAATGATAACATTTCGAATGCGAATATTTGAGAAACGGTTGAGTTTAGGTATATGGTTTGTTATATGAATTATGCTCAGAATTTAACAAGGAATCGAAAAATATATTCATATATATATAGGGTGAAAAAAAATAAACTTTTTGTTTTTCCCTGTATATTGATAAATTTTCCATTTTTTTTATACATAGAAAAAAGTATTTTTTAGTACCTACATAATCACAGTTTTAAGTTTTTTGGGACACTTAAAATAAAAAAGTTAAAGGGGGGCGACATTATAGGGGATCACCCTGTACATCTAAAATTCTGACCTATTTTTCTAAAATATTATCAATGCGCTGTCACTTGAATTTGTTGTCACTTGAAGTTGAATCGAAAGTAACAGTAACTTTTTTGTTTCAAATGGAACCCTATAAATAATATTGCATTTTAGAATTTTACATGAAGTTCTGGAGCTATTGCCTTTTGAATCGTTTCTTTAATCTTCAATTGTTTTTGAGATGGTTAATTTTTTCAAAAGTTTTTGACAGATGGTTTGTATTACCAACAATTGCAATGTTAAAAGTTTATTCTTGGTATACACGTTAACAAAGGAGTAGGTATAGTATAAGGAGCCATTAATAGTTTTTCAAAATGTTAGACTGGTTTGGTATTATCGTTTACTTTTTTGCAACTTTAAATCCCATTAACTTTCAAATGACCATAAAATATTCACATCATTCTCCAACAAAAATTATTTTTTTTAAATCTAAATTTCAAGTAAAATAACAAATTCCAGGTATACGTTAAAATGAAAAATATAACCTTTTATAAAAATATATTTCCCTTTAATAAATTATGAAAAAGTTAACATTTCTCGCCATGTTTTTAATCGAATTAAAACTAAAGCACTTCTTTCTTTTATACAATCTTTTGTCAAAACTTGCGCACATAATTTACATGCACTTATAATAAGCCACTTACTACAATTATTTCTCCTTATAGTTTACGTCAGCTCTTAAAATAACAAGCATATATTTTATGACTTTATCAAAAGTTACGACGGCGCGCCGAGGCGTTTTCAGGACTGAAGCAAATTTTATATAGGTACAATCTTTAACATTACCAACTTTATAATTAGTCTGTAAAACAGAAGCTACATCCAATTTTATTTGTTGAAACAAAACAGAAAACCAATTAAGTGCATTTAGGTATCTTTAAGATATTAAAAGTTATGCAGAAGTTGGAATGAAATCGTATCAATTGAGAAAAGTTTTAAAACTTTTTTCTTAAAAGAAATTATTTTTCTGGGAGGTTGCTTTTATAATTGCAGCTGTCGGTAATTAACAACTTTATTTGAAATGCTAAATTTAAATATATTTTTTACTCCTACGAGCTGTGACTTTACGGCGTTAGTAACGGGCTAAAGTTAACAACAGTGGCTATTGGACATTTTAGTCACGGCTTTATTATAAATTGCGAAAAAGTGAGGTTAAATTCGTTAAATGTAAAATATTTATGAATTAAAATTGGCAGATGGTTAACGTCACTTTCTACCAATTTTAAATATCATCGTAGTCGCCTTTTCCCAATTTAAAACCCGATTGTTCCAAATCACAGTGCATTATAATAAAATTGGAATATATAATATAATATAATAATATATACATGTATGTATATATACAGTGACCGGCAAAAGTATGGAACAAATTCATTTAAAAATTTCCTGTAATTTTTCGTACAAAATCTTTCAACACACACGATTTTATTTTTCAATTACACTGAAAAAAAAAATAAGCTGTTGAAACAACAAAAAAAATATTAAATCAACTCTTTATGCACTTTAAATACAAGCAATGGTTTTTGCACGTTTACTTCATCATTTAAAAATGTCAAATTTTATTGTTTAATTGAACAAAAAATATTAGTCAAATAAACAAAATGAGAATATTTGTTCTAATCTGCTAATCTGGTTAATTAAACATGCTTGATATGTCGGAGTAATATTTCGAAAATGGTTGTGCTAACATTTTTAAGATGTTAAGGTAAATTTCTTGAAATGTCCAGGTAACCTTTTTAGCATATTCACTTAACACCAATAAAATTTTAACATTTACAATTTGTTAAATAAACAAATTTAATGTTTTGGATTTAAAGATTAACTAAACGTTAATTTAATAGTTTTTTTAGGTAATCCTAAAAATTTCAGTATTGGATTCAACCAATTCCAGCTATTAAATTAAAATAGGACAAACATATTAAAATATTTATGCTATTTTGATTTAATAGCTAAAATAGATTAAAATCCAATAGGTTTTTTGATGAAACAACATTTTCAAAAAAAACGTTAACTCAACTACATTATTTTTTTCGGTGTACGCACATTTAGATGTAACATTTTTATATTTGGCACCATTTTTGTAGAAGCTATGACGTCATCAGCCATTTTTTTAATTACACCCCCAACTTTTTTTTTGCAGATTCGAATAGAGTATGAAATTGTGGTTTTAGCAATATGCACATGTATACCTTGTGTGCTGATAGTTTCGGAGATATTAATTTTTAAAAGTGAAAAATGTATAGTTATTTTAGTGATTTTTTGACAAAATAAAAAACTTGTTATCGCTGAAATGTTCATAAAATCTATTTCCCTATTTACCTATTATTCTACAAACAGCAGGTGTCGATTTCTTTGTTAGGGTGTGATTAAAAAAAAAATTGGCTACTACAGGTACAAACTTTTAGTCGAGTGTTCAGCTGTTTTTAAATCTTTCCAAGTATGGCCGATTTTACAAAAACACAGCAAATTGAAGTTTTAATTTTCGTTGGATGTGGCAATAAAACTACAACAAGAACGCAACAAGAAGCATGCGATTTGTTTAATGCAAAGTATCCACTCTTTCTACTGTAAGTAAAATTGAACAGAAATTTATAAATTTCTATAGAAAGACTGGACATGACAAAGATATTCCCAAACCTGGCCGTCAGAAAATTAGTGAAGACGCAAAAATTGACATTTTGTTACGTGTAGAAGAAGATCCTCACAGTGCTTCTAGCCTAGTCGCAGCTGAAAGTCAAGTCAGTATTACGTCTTATGAAGAAATAAAGTACCATCCATACAAAATTAGACTCGTGCAGGAACTTAACGAAGATGATCCGGACCTTAGACTATAATCTTGTGAAACTATAATGAATTTATGTCAGAATAATCCACACTTTCCTCGTAAAATACTTTTTTCGGAAGAAGCTACCTTTTGCTTAAATGGAACAGTTAACCGTCAAAATTGTAGGTACTGGAGCAGAGAAAATCCTCATGGGATGGTAGAGGCACATTCTCAATTTCCGCAAAAAGTGAATGCCTGGGCAGGAATAGTGGAAAATCGGATCATAGGTCCTTTCTTTTTTGACGAGAATCTGACAGGACAAAGATATTTGGAATTTTTGCAAATATCTCTTCTTCCTACATTAGGGGAAATGTTTCCCAACGAGGATGGAGATCCCAATCTTCCAAGTAATACTATTTGGTTTTAGCAGGACGGGGCACCTCCGCACTATGCGCGTCCTGTTTTTTGGACACCTGTTTTCCTGAAAGGTGGATTGGAAGACGAGAACCGATAGAGTGGCCCGCGAGATCTCCAGATCTCACCCCTCTCGATTATTTCTTATGGGGCTACCTTAAATCAAAAGTCTACATCAACAGACCACAAATTTGTGAAGAATGTCGCTGTGTCAGTGCGGAAGTCATTCAAAACGTCGTCAGAGAATTTTCGGATAGGCTTGCTTACTGCCAATTCGAGCATTTAATTGGTTAAAAGGTGTAATTTTTTGAAAATAAAAAAAATTAAATCACAAACTTTGAAATTTAATAATACCCAGAACTATACATTAGCATATTGCTAAAACCAGAATTTCATACTCTATTCGAATCTGCAAAAAAAATAATGGGTGCAATTAAAAAAAATGGCCGATGACGTCATAGTTTCTACAAAACTGGCGCCAAATATAAAAATGTTACATCAATATTGAAAAACAAAACGTGTTCAAGGATTTTTTTTGAAAAATTACAAGAAAATTTTAAATGAATTTGTTCCATCCTTTTTCCGGTCACAGTGAGCGCGTTAAAATCCCCCTCCTGTTAACTTTTGAACCAAAAAAGATATCGATGTCAGACAAAAACCAGGGTAAACAATATTGTGTTTACTACTTTTTTACGTCAGTATGAATTTTTTGCCGAACAAGTGCCAAGAGGACAGTATCAACTTGAAAATTTCAAATGGAAAAGGGGTGCTTGTGATACCTCATTTGAAAGGTATTTTATCTCTATTTAACACTTTTTTTGTTTTTAAAATCCGTTTAACCATAGCTTAGTTATTAAGCGTTTTTGTCGCTTCTACGCAAATTTTTGCAGAGTGCGAATTATTGCAAACCAGTGCAATAATTATGCGTTTTTTGCCAACTTTTTTGTTTTAAATACCCATACCAAAATCCTGTTTTTAAGAAGATACAAAAATAAAATAATTAATATCTTTAGTATTAAATTGTTAGTTGTTCATGCAATTTAAATTAATATTTGAATGTAAAATGGTTCGACATCGCCCATTAGAAGAAAAAACGGAGGCTATTTTTATTTATGGTGAAATGGGGCGAAATTTGCCCGAAACAGAAAGGGTGTTTAATGAAAGGTACCCAGAAAACCCAATTTGCAGGAAATATCTACAGGATTTGGTGGCAAAATATCAAACAAGTGGAAGTGTGGGTAGGCAGAGAGGATCGGGAAGGAAATTAATTTCCGAAGAGAAACAGGTGCAAATAGTTGGTTCGGTTGTCAATATTTCACAACAATCGACAGGCGCAGTTGCAGATACTTAAACAACTGTTAGGAAATATTTAAAGAAGAACAAATTTTATCCCTACAAGCTTCAAATACTCCACCAACTATCTGAAGATGACCCTGATCACCGAATGCAATTTTTTTAACTTATGTGTGAGCGCATAGCACAAAATCCACTCTACATAAGTTCAATTTGCTTTAGTGATGAATTTACTTTTTTTCTAAATGGTACTGTTAATAGACAAAATGTACGCTACTGGTCAGATGTTAATCCACATTTTTTTTGAGAAGGTCACACCCAGTATCCGCAAAAAGTTAATGTATGGGGGGAATACTGGGAAACCACATCGTAGGTCCCATCTTTTTGGAACAAAATTTGACAGGTATTCTGTATCTTAACATGCTTCAAACCCAAATTCAACCAATGATTGAGGAAATAATCAATACCTATCCTGATGAATTTGACAGAGAAGTCATATTTCAGCAGGATGGAGCGCCCCCACATTATTTTAGGGATGTTAGACAATGGCTTGATAACAGTTACCCAAATCGGTGGATTGGTAGGCGTGGTCCTACCGAATGGCCGGCTCGTTTTCCCGATTTAACGCCACTTGACTTTTTTTGTGGGGATATTTAAAATCGAAGGACTACATTACAGAACCGGAAACCATAGATGATCTTAAACACCGGATTGGACGTGAATGTGCTAGTATTACGCAAGAAACTTTTGCTAATGTTAGAAATGAATTTGAAGATAGGCTATTTGTGTGTCAAGTTGTCCAGGGGAACATTTCGAACATCTAATTTAAATTTTTCTTAATAAATTAAAACCAAAATAAAACGTGTTTTTAAAAATTTTAAACCCTAATAACTAAGCTATGGTTAAACGGATTTTAAAAACAAAAAAAGTGTTATATAGAGAATTAAAATACCTTTCAAATGAGGTATCACAGGCACCCCCCTTTCCATTTGAAATTTTCAAGTTGATACTGCCCTCTTGGCACTTGTTAGGCAAAAAAATTTCATTTTGACGTCAAGTAGTAAACAAAATATAGTTTACCCTGGTTTTTGTCCGACATCGATATCTTATTTGGTTCAAAAGTTAACAGGGGGGGGGGGATTTTAACGCGCTCACTGTACATATGTACCTATAAAAGGGTGGAGTGAAAAGGTCGAAAAAACAGTTTTTTTCGTATTTCTTCTTTCCTGTATTATTTATTGTTGACATTAATTATGAAAAAAACTGGGCCGAACAGTTTTTCAGGTGTTATTGGTAAAGAACTGGAGAAGTGCCTGAACTATGAAGTAGTGGATTTTGAAGTAATAGACGTAAAATTGCCCGAGTTTGTTGAACACGGATCAAAAAAATTTGTACCAAATTTGCTCAGCGATATCTTAAGGTATAATTCCCACTTCCTTATAAGGATCTTTGTTAGCTATAGCTAACAAAGATCCAGGAAAGCTAGCACATTCCCTATGGCTGACGTGTGCTAATAGGATTATTCTTTTATATGTGGGGAAAGAAAATCCATCGGCAAACCTAAAAGAATTGGCTACTTTTATCATGAAAGTGTATGCCCCAACGTGGTTTTATATCAAAACCAAGCCTACGTGCAAACATGATCCTTATGTAAATTCACATATGTAATATGACTAAAAGAGCACACCTCCAGAAAACCTTGAAGGCCTTATTACTATAGTTATAAAGAATATTCAGCGAAATATACATCCCGAAAACCTATTACTTGCTATGTTACCTAAAAGATATCTATCGATCAGAGAACTAGCATTGCGAAAAATATTAAAGGCGAGAAAAGAATCAAAATGTTCGAGATTACAGAAATTAAAGCTTCCACAACTAAACACTGAAGCATTACATTATTACGAGTTAATTCACGGCGACAGAAAAGGTAACTGAACCACCTATGACTATGAAATACGATGACAGAAATTACCGATATGATTTCTTCAGGTGACCATTTCCGTGTCACACCCAAGCCGTGGAACGCTGTGTAAAATTGGTTATAACCAGTATACTGAATCTTCAAAAAGAAGATCTCATTTCTACCAATAAACACTCCTGAAGTTACTTACTTATTTACTATTAAATATTTTTACGTTTCACGTTAATTTTACTAAAATAAACTTTTCATTTATTAATAATGCTATTTTTATTACTTTAAATGAAGTCATATTTCATTGATTGATTGATGCGCCACCTTAAGATATTAAAAAATTGGAATATTTTTTTGATATTTATTCATTTTACGCCTTTAGTCAACTATTAAAAAAAATCAATTAATAAATAAATAAAATTCACTCCACCCTAACCTAAGTATATGGAAAAACCCAATATTATACAAAATGAGTAAAAAAATTATTTTCTCATTTTCAGAAAAATCTGAAAAACTGACACTGACATTTTGCTTTTATTATAAAGATAAGAACATTTATAAAATAATGAAGTATGTCTCAGTGGGTATAATTTGCGGTACAAATTGCAGAAAGTTTTTTCTACAAAGATCGCGTAATAAATCTAGAGAGGTCGCCGGTTACCCGCCGGGTTGATAAGAGTGCAAGCGCCCCCGGGGGGCGACATATTGCCTCTAGATAAACTGCTGCAACGCAGAAAATTGCTAAGGACGTCCTCAATGAGGACATTTCATTCGACGACATACAAACTTATCTACTAACCATTTATTCGAGTAGCTTAGTGTTTGTCAAGGATGGGCTAGGATTGTAAATGTAATTATTTTAAAAAAGCTTGCTGAATTATTTCTTTTGAGATTTGTATAGGGATTTGAGTCAATAAGTCTTGAAGAACACAAAGCACCCACTTCACAGTTTTAGCGAAATAAAATTACCTTTTTCTACTCTCACCTTTAAAACTTTCGTAATTTCACTTGTACACAGAAAAAATCTAACATAATACCAAGAACAGCGCCGTCATTGAATGCATTAAAATTGAAGCAATCTAAATTTTTATTTGCTCAATTAATTACTATTAAACCAAAATAGGGAAATATTTTGCCTAAATGTCAAGGATTTTATTGCGTTAAATGTATACATAGTATAAATACAATAGTAACGTTATTAAATAAATCAAATTAGTATTTAATGCAATAACATTCTAACATTCTAACAAATAAATATCGATATAAATATCAATAGATTTAGGAGCGATAACTTTTGTTGTTAATTTAAAAACAGTAAACGATTATAAACCAAGTGCTAACTACCTATTGGTATTATAGAAACTGTTATTCAGGAATACGGATTACAAGATCCCATTGGTTTAATGGCTCACCCATTCATGCTATGCTAGCGTTTTTTCTGTGTAGTAAGTGACTTTTTAAATACACATGAACAAGCTGTGGCTTTATGGCGTTTTAGTCACGGGCTAAAGTTAGTTTTACGTTAGTTTACAGTTGTCAAATGTCATACAATCGATAAAATAAAGTGCAATTTTTTTATTTTAAGGTTTGTTATTTATTATATATATATATACAGGGTCTCCCGTTTTAGTAGCAGCACTTTACCATTTAATTACTTTTTAAAATGATAAAGCCAGTTCACAACATAAATTTAAATTTATCTTTAAAATAGTACAATCTATAGACTATATAGATAATATATTATTGACTTTTGTATTTTTTAAAAGCAAACTTTAAAATTTATACTGTAAAGTTTGCATTATTAAAATAAATGGATTTGCGTGATAAGAATACCTACGTAAATTTACGTATTTATACAATGGTTAAAGTTTGTTTTAAAAGGCGTTGTCGCCTGCTTACAATACTTACCGATAAGAAAAATAATAAAGTGAGTTTTAAGAAAGTAATCGAAATTAAAGAAAAGTTTAAAATAATCTTCGTAATTTAACACCGCTGTATAAAAGAAGTGCAGTTTTATTTTGTAATAGTATATTATATATCAAGTTTGATAACCGCGCGAGCTTGCAAGCGAGTGCTTAAATTATTGAGTGTATATAAGTGTTTATAAACGAGGTGCATAATATACTTTTTCTACGACAAATACTTAATTATTATCTTAAAATGATTTAAATCAAAAATTTGTATAGAGCGCCATCTATGAAACAATAGGGGAAAATGTGTGTCACCGTAAAATGTCAAATTTTTATATTTTATAAACACAGATTATAAATCGAAATGTATTTCTTAAAAATTGACAGTTTTTAACAGTGAAAGTAAAGAAAATGCTTTACAGTGGAGTCCGTGCCCGAATTTAAGTTATAGTTTACTGCCGGCGAAATTAAAAGGTCAGTAAAATGTTCATATAAACTTTTCAAATATTGGCGTTGAGAAACTATTTTTGTATTGAGATAATAAAATAATTTTCACATTTAGTATTATTTTACAAGAAAGGCACTTTATTTTAACGATTGTATGACATTTGACAACTGTCAACTAACTTTTAACCAACAACAGTCCGTGACTAAAAACCTGTTGCTAACTTCAACCCGTGACTAAAGCGCCATAAAGCCACAACTTGTCAATGTATATAAAAGGTCACTTAGTGTCATGGAAACATGTACGATAAAGGGCGTTTTAAAGGTGGGAGAAGAAAAAATAAAATAAGTAGAAACATAAGTTGCAGACGCTGAAGTTAGTTGAACTTGTTGATGCGTATTGTCAGTGGGAAATGTTTCTATTGACTACCTAAAATCACGTGTACTTTTTCAACGAAATAATTTGTTAAATATTAACAGAATAATCTGTAACCTTTGAAATTAACAAAATGCTTGCGAAATTGCATATTTTCTGTACAAAGCTTTTGATAGAATATTTTTCTTTGTTAAAATAATTATAAACCCTGGTTTTCTAAAATTAATTTTGTTAAAATTCTACAATATAAAATTAACAAACTACAAACTCATGTTAACAAATCACAAATTTGTCAAATAAAGTTTAATTAAGTCTTAGCCTTGACCCTTTTAGGTATGCAACCTATGCGCGATGGGTTTGTTTTTGGATCAGTTGATTATAAGAAAAAATTGATCTTTTAAAAAAAATGTGCTGTAACATTTTTTTAAATTCAATTTTTTGAGAATTTTTATTTTACATGTTACAAACAGTTTACTAAAACTTTTGTATCGTTTGGGCAATCTTGAATGCATTGTCGTTGGTCCCTGAAGTCTAGGCATTATGAACAGCCTTGTGGGGGGGTCCTTTACAACCCAGAAGAGGGTTAAGAAAATTTAATTTAAAGTTGAAGTGCTCCCGCATCTGCATTAAATCCTTAGTGTGTGTTTATCTTGCTTGGTAATTTAAAAATTTTGACATTTAACCGACTTCATACTTATTTCTTCGTTAAAAGTTTAATCAAATAGTTCAAATTTTTAATAGAAATAAAATACATTTATTAAAAGCTTTTTTTTTATTTTTAGGTTTGTTATTTATTATATATACAGTAGTGTGATTCAAAATAACTTTTGTGTTTTTTCTCGGAACTACGCTCAAAAGTTTCGTATAGATATAAAAATGGGCCTGTGAAGAGATGAGCTCTTAATTTTAAAATTAAGATGTTCCGCATCGCACTTTTCGATTTTCCATAAGAATAGGAAAAATTATTTTTGTTTCTTCTGATTTTAGTATCTAACGAACGATAGGTCGTACTGTAAAGTACTTGACATATTTTTGTAGAGAATTGAAGGCTCTACAAAAAAGGTTTTTTTTATTATTTTTTGATGAATTTGTTCCTTCTAAAATAATTTAAGGTCAAAGTTCAAATTATACAAAATTTGTGGGTTTTTTAACTTTTTTGGCGAGTCTACCCGACTCATTTAAAGAGAATTGAACGCTCTACAAAAAAGGTTAAAGTTATTCAAGGTTAAAGTGAAATTAACCGTCTATTTAATTCTAATAACGAATCGAAATATTGTTTTTGAGCTCTGGAAATTTGAAAAAACATAACTATTAATATTAGGATCTCGAAAAGCTCCAAAATATTTTTAAACGATTTTAGCCAAAAGTTTTTTGAAAAAACTTCTGTTACAATTTGATTAAGATAATCTTTTATGGAATTTATGGAACTATCTGCTACTTTTGGCTGAAATCGTTTAAAAATCAAATTTTGGAGCTTTTCGAGATCGTAATATCGATAATTATGTGTTAGGGGCTCAAAAACAATATTTTGATTTATTTTTAGACATTTGAACTCAAAAATATAGGAGTTTTTTCGAGAAAACTGCTAAAATGACGGTTAATTTCACTTTAAAGTTGAATAACTTTTAATCAAGTTAACTTAGCGAAAAATGACTCTAAACCTTTTTGTAGAGCATTCAATTCTCTACAAAAAGTATATATATAATTTTTTTTAATAAGTCCGGTAGACTCGCCAAAAAAGTTTAAAAAATCCAAAAAATTCGTTTAATTTGAACTTTGACCTTAAATTTCTTTAGAAGAATTAAAATTATCAAAAAATCATAAGAAACCTTTTTTGTAGAGCGTTTAATTCTCTTTACAGTACGAACTAACGTTCATTAGTCACAAAAATCAGAAGAAACAAAAATAATTTTTCGGATTTTATTCTTATGGAAAATCGAAAAGTGCGATGCGGAGCATCTTAATTTTGAAATTAAGAGCTCATCTCTTCACAGGCTCATTTTTATATCTATACGAAACTTTTGAGCGTGGTTCCGAGAAAAATAAAGAAAAAAAAGTTTTTTTTGAATCACCCTAATATACAGGGTCTCCCGTTTTAGTAGCAGCACTTTACCTGTGGATGCAGAAAGTTAACTAATAATTATTTTAACTATTTATAGAACCTGTGTGCCAATCTTTCAACTTTTTGGTATTTTCTTTCAGGTCAAAACCAGGCCAATAATTGCCTCTTCGCCTTTGGATATACCAATAAATGCATAATATACGACTTTATACTCCTCCGTTTCGTGTTAATCGCGATGGCCAATTATAACCGATTAAACAGTGCCCAATAAAATGCAAAACCATTGACTTCACTCAACGGCAAAACAGTTTGGTTAGGCTAGGTAGGTTAATGTTAATGTTACACAAAATTTAAAGTTGTTCAATTTTCAACAAACATTTATAAACTGCACGATGATAAATAAATTGCACGTTTTTAACCCTTAACTAGTCGCGTAGGTGCACTGAGTGCTCCGTTTTTATTAAAACCTCTATAACTTTTTGTCGTTTTCTTGGAATTAAATGCCCTTTCCATGTAACCTATGACTGATGTGTCTACCATGCACTGTCGACGGCGTATTCAGTTTAAACTACTAATTTCAAAGTTATGGACAGAAAACTTGAGATTGATTTAGAAATACTTCACTAAAACGTAACTAAATTTCAATTTTTGCAATGTAAAATATTTCTAAATCAACAAAATATGGAATTTAAAACCTAATGGTTTTTAAGGTATACATTTTTCTAAGAATACACAAATAAAAATAGAACGGCTAAATTTCATTCTGATTTCTTCTTTTCTTAGTAGAAGTAATAACTTTTTTGTTTGTTTTATTTTTTGTCCTTTGCTTTTTGTTTCTTTTTAAAATAAATATTGTGTTTTAATAAAAATAGAGTTAATTCATCCGAATATAAGCAAAAGTAATATTAAAATTGAAAACATTCAGCAATATAGCCATTTTAAGGAGCGGAGCACTTAGTGCACCGCGCGACCACTTATGTTACAAAAATTGGCGCGAGTAGTTAAGGGTTAAATATACCTACACAGAAAGTTTACAATTTTATTTACGCTGTGTCTAGTCTCACGCTAGCGTGAACGCAATTTTATTCTTATTCTCACGCTAACGTGAACGCAATTTAATTTTTATTCTAACGCTAAAGTCAAAATAATTTTAATTTTATTCACGTTAACTTCGTATATATAAATACAGATTAAAGCCTTTTGGTTTTTGGTAAAACCTAAGGCTGCCAACTTTGCCCAGGGGCGGTTTTAGACATCTAGTGAGGGGGGGGGGCGAAAATAGAAAAAGCCCATGTGTAGTTGACATAATTCTGCCAGCATTATTTTATTTCATTTTACTTTTTAGTTTTCGTGTCATTTGATTTGATTCACGATACACACATCGTGTATCGTGATTTGATTATTATTTGATTATGTCATTTGATTTGATTATGTAAATGTAATAAAATTTACTAATAATAAAATCGAGACTCTTTTACTGCAGCGAAACCAACCCAAACTCAACAACACAACCCAACCGACCCCGCCCCATTGAGCAAAAAACCCAACTAAAATGGGCAAAATCAACGATTTTCCAATAGGTAGTTAGTTTTAACTCATCATTATTGTTGTTTTTGTCCATGGCAATACATTTTACGTACACTTGTATCAGGGCAGATTTCACAAATCGACCAAACGGCCTGCCAACGTTTAAAAAACCTCAAAACCGCGAAAATTATATTCACAGAATAAATTAGATTCTTGAAAGAATCTTAGGTTATGTTACCTTTAGTGACGTCACCGCGTGAGAATAAGAATAAAATTGCGTTCACGCTAGCGTGAGACTAGACACAGCGTTTTATTTAACCCAGAGAGTGCTGTCATCAAATAATATTGTTTTATTTACAGACTTGCTAATGCGCATGCGTATAACTGAACAATTAGTGGGCAAATTTTAGACCAATCTTAATTACAAACGAAGTTGGCCAAAAATAACTATATTTAAGTCTTTATTTTTATGAAGTTTTTGATCTATCGCCTTGCTAAATAAATGCCATGTCTAAATAAATATATTGTAAAACATATAGGAACAAAGTTGACTAACTTTTTTCCCAAACCTTGGTTATGTGGGCATGTGTTTAAAATTTTGTCGACGAGTTTACTCATTGCAAATAAACCCCATATACAAATTACGTTAAACTTTTGCAGGATTTTATTGCGGTGTCTCATTACGTTTAAGATCTTCCGCAGAAGGCCGTAAAATAAAATTTTCGAGATTGTAACCACCGATAGGCGCGCTAAGATCACTTCAAACTTCCCACTAGAGGGATCAAAAGAAAGACTGAGATTTTAAAATTAATGTCAAGAACTAAGGGGAAGTTAAACAAAAGGACGAAATCGTTTTATTTCCGTCCATATTTTAAAGTGACTATTAATTTTTTACTTTTAAAGAGGATTTAATTATCCAAATGGATTATATAATTTTAATAGCTCTGCTTCACCTTTTAGGCCTGTCACTTATTTTAGGATTTGTTTTTATTGAATGTAATAAAATAAATTAAGATTTAAATTGAAAATAAACTCTAAATTTCAAAATAAAAATTCTTTATTATTAGGTAAATAAATTAGGGTTACCTTCAGAAAATCATTTTTCATTTAAAATTCACGCAATTTTGCAATAGATAATAATATTCCGCGTCGATTGATGTAAAATTTGTATGTTTGTTCCATTTGAAATAAAAAATTTATTGGCTTTAAAGTGATAAAAAGGTACACAGTGATACCAAACACCCTGTCTTACATTCAGGAAAACTATTAATGGCTCCTGATAGGATACTCTTGTATACCAAGAAGAAACTTTTTATTTTAGTTACTCACTCGGCCTGTTTAATTTTATTGAAAAAATTAAATATCTTAAAAACAATCGAAGATAGTAAAACGATTTAAAAAGCAATAGCTTAAGAACTTAACGTAGAATTCATAAATACAATAATAATTATAAGATTCCATTAAAAAACAAAGTTACAATCACTTTCGGTTAAACCGCGAATTAAAAACATTTTATAAAAATAGCTGCAACCAAAATTTTAGATTATTTCTTTTATTTATTTTATTTCTTTATTAAGAAGTGCTTCAAAAGAATCCAAAATAATTAAAAAAGTTTCGAAGGGATATATTTTAAAGAAAATCTTTATGTCGACGAAAATAAGTCAAATATTTAAGCATACTTAATGGGGTACTAATGGATAACACTGTGCGACAATTTTCGGGTCATCGAAATCAAACCGCACCGGACCATTTTTTTCTGAAAATATACCTATCCAATAGCAAAACCCTCGCTGGGTTTGTAAAAGTTAGCTCGAATTTTTTTTTATGGCCGTTTGTATTTTCGAGCTTCATATACCCCAATTTAGACCTATAAATCGATTTTTTTCGCATATATTCGATTTATATCATCAAGATTTTTTGTAGAAATGTAGTTACTGCACAAATAAACCTATTTTGTGAACAACCTTTATCCCAAAATATTCGAAAAATTATTTTTTTTTAATTTTTTGATAATATTTAAAATTTCTTGCAACTTCTTCTGGCAAAAATGTTGTAAAGTATACTAAAAGAAGTAATTTATAAAATACGCATACAAAACTGAACAAAATTTTCCAAAATTTTACACTCAACACCAAATATTTTGCCGAAAAATCTGTAGGAAAAAATTGAATACTTAGATAAAATAGAATTGTAGAAAAGTACAGAGAGTTTGATTTTTTATTTTGTATTAATTTTATTATTAAAAAACTTTTTTATATCAAAACATTGAGTAATCTGATTCATTGCTGAAGAATTCCATCCCTTCCACTTCTTCTCCTTTATTTCCTTGCTCTTCATTTTCATTTTTTGATTCATCACTGGAGAATTTCATCCCTTCCACTTATTCTCCTTTATTTTCTTGTTCTTCATTTTCATTTTCTTATAACTGTCGACTGAAGTAGTCCAAATGGCGATGAGGGCATGAATTTTTAGCGACATATTGACTCCAATTTTGGAAAAAAACATCCAACATTCGTCGCACAGATCCTTCATAATTGGAAGAACGATGTTTGCCTAAAAATCCAACGACGATTTCTCTTATCGACGCCCACGCAACTATCTCATTGTCAACCTGTCAAAGTCTTCTGAAATGAAATGAATATAAAAATATATGAAATGAAGGGATGGAATTCTCCAGTGATGAATCAAAAAATGAAAATGAAGAACAAGAAAATAAAGGAGAAGAAGTGGAAGGTATGGAATTCTCCAGCAATGAATCAGATTACTCAATGTTTTGATATAAGAAGTGGAAGGTATGGAATTCTCCAGCAATGAATCAGATTACTCAATGTTTTGATATAAAAAGTTTTTTAATAATAAAATTAATACAGAATAAAAAATCAAACTCTCTGTACTTTTCTACAATTCTATTTTATCTGTTAAATTTTTTTCTATAGATTTTTCAAAGATTTCGGCAAAAAGATTGGTGTTGAGTATGAAAAAATGAATATTTTGGAAAATCTAGTTTAAAAATTGATTGAACTTAAAGTTCAGTTTTGTGTGCGTATTTTATAAATTACTTCTTTTAGTATACAACATTTTTGCCAGAAGAAGTAGCAAGAAATTTTAAATATTATCGAAAAAATTGAAAAAAAAAATATTTTTCGAATATTTGGTCCCAAAAATTGGGTTTTGGGATATAGGTTGTTCACAAAATGGGTTTATTTGTTCAGTAACTATATTTCTACAAAAAATCTTGACGATATAAATCGAATATATGCGAAAAAATCGATTAATAAGTCTAAATTGGGGTATAAAAAGCTAGAAAATACAAACGGCTTTAAAAAAATAAATCGAGTTAACTTTTACAAACCCAGCGAGGGTTTTGCTATTGGATAGGTATATTTTCAGAAAAAAATAGTCCGGTGCGGTTTGATTTTTGGTGTTGCACAGTGTAATTTTTTTATAATGAATAGGTTATAAAAGACCATAAATAGTAGTGAAAAATGACCGGTCATGATAAATAACCCGAACATTTCATAAGTTTGTTGAAATTCTTGTGGGTGAAAATAAAGCCTTAGTAAAGACCAGCAGGACTAAATTGGATTGCAGGTTTCATAAATATAAATGAAACGTCTAGGAAACGTATTACTGCAAACGATCTCGAAAAAGTTTATTTAAACCAAATGAAAATTACGTTAGGTTGACGACTGCGAGAGCTTGAAACTAAATTGAAAATCCAAATGGAAAAATAAACATAATTAAGAAGATGCCTTAATTTAAGGAAAATAATTATATTTTTTCTAAAGAATATTACGTTTTAGATTACAAACTTTTTTGTGCAGGAAAACTTTGCTGACGTTTTCTTATTCTGTAATTATTTTAGTAGGTGGGTTTACAAGGTTTTATATTTTATATAAAAGGCGTATTTTAAATACTTCTAATTAATATCGTAGCATATTTTTTATTTTTATCCTATGCTTTTGGTATAATCGTAATTAACATTTTTTTGTATATATATTAGATGGCTCAAAATCACTCCAAAAAAACTTTAATATTTGATGCACGGAAAAAAATCTATACTGATTCCAAGAAAATTCAACTCTATCCAAGTATAGCTTAGTTTCCCTATTCCGCAAGTAAATTTATACTTGTTTCAAGTATCCTCATATTCTTATAAAATAAAGATAGCTTCGGTTTAATCTAAGATTACTGCTATACTAAAAATAAGAAACACACTAATTTTGAGTTAAGTATACTTTGTCTTCAATGACTACGGTATTCTTGTTGTAACGTAAGTATAGTTTCTTTGTAAAATCTTTACAGTATTCTTGTTTTAAGAATATACTTTCTTTAAAATTTATTTATTTATACTTATTGTAAGTACACGCTTTACTTGCATAAAATGCTTGTATTCTTACTTTTCCTTTTTTATATTTGATAAAAGTATAGTATATATTTAAAATAACTTTACACTATTCTTAAAAAAGTGGTTGATTAGAAAAAAAAATTCTCTCGTCTAGCGACTCGGAATAATTTTTACAAAAAAAACATTCGTGACCCTGAAAAATATTTGTATTAATTATCCTACCACTACGGAAAATACAAGTGAAAGTGAAAATATAATCGTTATGGCAGTATTTTAACAGTATTTTTGGCATATTATTTTAATTATTTTAATGTACTAAAGTACTAATAAGTATAATAGGCACTGATATCACCTAACAGTCTTAGAGGTATTAGAAAAAGTACTGTCAATTTATATAAATTCATTCTTTCACGGTTAATTAACATAGATACTATATTTTACATTTTATTTTTTTAAGTACCTAGGTATCACATTTTTGGTGCTATATGTAAAGGTAAGGTTTTTAATCACAATAGTTATTATTTTTTTAAGTAGGTATTTTTATTGTCAGTAAAATTTATCTCCAGCTAAATAATTTGTAAAATGAGCCTCTAAGAAGGTTTGGTGTTAATTCTTCAATTTTTTCTCTACACTTGATCCTCAATCCTATTTTGGGAATTAATTCCTTTAAATTCTCCTCGCTTAGGTTAACCATAATATCGAGATCTATCTCGTTTTCTAAAACAAAAATAATATAGCTGAATTGGAGGCTATAGCCTTTCTGCTGTTTATGTGCTATTGTCTATTACCTGTCGTATGCTATCCATTTTACACTACAGTATACCTATCCATTTTACACTACATTTTTACGATCATGCCTAGTTAATTACTTTAAATTAATGAAATATTATTTACTTGCCCAAAAATGTGTCTAGTAAACATTCTAAGCCCCAATTTTTAAGTTTCTTCTCCATTATTTTTTATTAAAAATAACATCCAGACCGAAAAATGAAAAAACAAACTGCCGGCGCTGACACGTAAAAAAAAAAATATTTGAGATATTTATTTTTGGGTGGCAATAAAAAGTTACCTTATGTTAAAAGTAATTTATTAGAAAAAAATGTAGCGTACTAGCCCATTATTTAAGGGTCCCCCGGGGGCCCAAAATATTTTTTTTTGTATGTTTTCACTGGGGTGGGAACAAAAAGTTACCTTATGTTAACAGTAATTCTAGAAAAAAAAATGAGCGTACTAGCCCAATATTTAAGGGTGCCCCGGAGGCCCAAAATATTTATTTTTATCATAATTTAATTGGGGTAACCACAAAAGTTACCTTATATTAAAAGTAATTCTAAAAAAAAAAATGAGCGTACTAGCCCAAAATTTAAGGGTGCCCCGGAGGCCCAAAATATATTTTTTGTTCATATTTTAATTGGGGTAACCACAAAAAGTAACCTCATGTTAACAGTATGTTTAGAAAAAAATAGCCCTTCTAGCCCAATATTTAAGGGTGCCCTGGGGGGCCCAAATTTTTTTATATATATTTTAATTGAGATGGCAACAAAAAGTTACCCCATGTATTATTGCAAAGACAAACCAAATGCCTGTATCAGTCGTAAGTTTTTTTTTATTATTTTATTAAGACGCCTTTTAATGAAAAAAATTAGCAACTCTTAGCTTGATTTTATTAAATTTAAAAAATATTTTGCGTTACTCTAAATTAATTAACACAACCACTATCGAAATAAATAAAGTCTTAAAAGAAGTAAATGCTTGGTCAGTTAGTTATCATAGACTTCAGTTAAATGCCAAAAAGAGTCTTCTAATAAATATTGGTACAGTATATATGATAAATAAAAAACAATATAATTTTAATACCATACATATAAATAATATAGAAATACCTCAGGAAGAAACAGCAAGAAATCTGGGTGTTATTTTTTATACAAACCTGAACTTTAAAAGCCATGCTACAAGACAACTTAGTTTGTGTTATATGAAGCTGAAATCACTATATTAATTTAAGTATGTTCTAAATTCTAACACCAAGTGCAAAATTGTTTCAACATTAATATACACCCTATTATAGACTATTGCATGCCAGTCTACTACTCATATCATACTGAAACATTTAAAAATAAACTCATGTATTAGATTCATATATTTAGTCGGAAAATTTGACCCCATTACTTCAATCTAAACTGCGCACCACTCAATGTGTCGCGACCAAAAACTTCGTCCTTTTTCAAAACGACATAACTTTTTTGTTTCTTGAACGATTTAATTTTGGTTTGTGATGTCTGCTAGCCTCATCCTCTGGCAATTTATGCTATAAATATGAAGCTCACGGTTGGTCAAGTAAACTTCCTACAGGGTGATATGTTAAACGGTGAAAAATTTCAATAACTTTATCCAAGCCCCGTTTGTAAAAAAATAATTATTTTTTCGTTTTTACTAAGAAATAATAAAGTATTATGTGTTACCTTGAAACGTTTTTCAAATTTTTCGAATTGAAATCTTAGAAACGAAAATATGATTTTTTTTCCAAAAGAGTACATTTAGGGCTTTTTTTTTAGGCAATACACTCAGTCTTTTTAGGAACAAGAAGATAAGATGGTGAAAGATTGCTCCTTAAATAATTCTGAACAAGCGACAAGCAACAAACTTCCATTATTTTCAGAGGGCCTAAGCTAAGACCCCTTTTTGAAAATGACATTTTTGTGAAAGTTTGCAAAAACTAAACCTAAACCGATATTTACTTTCGTAAAATGTTTTCTTCATAATTTTGACCTTCTGATTGTGATTCAGTTGTCAAATTTAAGTTTCAGATAAAACCAAAATCACTACGAATCAAGATTCGAAAACAATTCCCGGCTGTCCGATTGCTGGTTTTTAATGTTTTTTTACATATCGTAAATGAGTATTTAAGGGACCACCATATTGAGAAAATGAATGGGCCACCTTTGTCTCCGGATATGAATCCTATTGAGCATGTGTGGAGCAGAATAAAATTGAAGATGAAAGAGAGGGAAGGAGGCATGGAAAATTTGGATGAATTGGTAAATGCTATTCAGGAAGAATGGGGTATCCCAGAAATTTCTAAGGAACTTGGTCGAGGGAATGTCCAGGATGGTTAACGAATTATTACGGCTTAGGGGAGGGCCAACGAAATATTGAAAGGTATTATTGTTATTGTTTGTTACATTTTTCTGTTGAATGTTGAAGTTTTGATTATGATTATATCTACGCATACAATTTTCAAAAATGAACAAATAATTTTTATTTAACTTTATTATAAATTATGTAGGTACTTATCAATGATGTTATCACTACTGCGCAATGTAAATGTAAGTTATGTAACATTATCCTAACCACTCAAACAAATTGCAGTAATTTCGCCCAAAAAATGAATCCCCGAATGGCATTTTTATCATAAATATGCAAGAAACACGACAGCAATCGGATTTTATTAAGACATTGAACAACAGGGAATTGTTTTCGAATTTTGATTCTTGATGATTTTGGTTTTATCTGAAACTGAATCACAATCAGGAGGTCAAAATTATAAAGAAAACATGTTACGAAAGTAAATATCGGTTCAGGTTTAGTTTTCGCAAATTTTCACCAAAATGTCATTTTGAAAAAGTGGTCTTTGCTTAGGCCCCTCTGAAAATAATGAAAGTTTGTTGCTTGTCGCTTGTTCAGAATTATTCAAGGAACAATCTTTTACCATCTTATTTTCTTGTTCTTAAAAAGACTGAATGTATTGCCTACCAAAAAGCCTTAAATGTTCTCTTTTGGAAAAAAAATCATATTTTCGTTGCTAAGATTCCAATTCGAAAAATTTGAAAAACGTTTCAAGGTAACACATAATACTACATTATTTCAAAGTAAAAACGAAAAAAAAAATTATTGTTTTACAAACGGGGCTTGGATGAAGTTATTGAAATTTTTCACCGTTTTACATATCACCCTGTAGGAAATTTACTTGAAGAACCGTATGCTTAATATCTATAGCAAGAATTGCCAGAGGATAGGGTTAGCAGACATCACAGACCAAAATATAATCGTTCAAGAAACAAAAAAGTTATGTCGTTTTTAAAAAGGACGAACTTTTTGGTCGCGACACATTGAGTGGTGCGCAGTTTATTTGGAAAACAAGCATATAAAAATAATGATCCTTACAAGCATAATTTTGGAAAATTAGTGCAGAAAGTAAATACCTAATAATTGCCTGAATACCTATTCAACAACTTTATTAAAGGATCCAATAAACACAATCTTGATTTAAGACACAATCTTTTTCAAATACTTAGTCACAAAACTTCAAAATCTAAGGATTCGTTTATAGACCTATCTATAGAACTTTTGAATTCTTTAACATAATATTTAAATATCCAAACACATTTAATTTAGAGTACAAAAATTTGTTATTAACTGGTGTGATATGAAATTATAGGATTTAGTTTAATTAATAAGTGATATGCAGAATAAAATAGATTTAATTTCTTAGTAGGTGGTATGGAAGAACGTCCTTACGAACGCAGCCTTTAATTGGATATTTGCTCCTCGAGTTCCATCCGCTCCCTCCCACCCAGTTTTTTTATTATTTAAATAATAGACTTGTTGTCATATAGGCCGGTAAAGATGTCCGCGCATCTATATATATATGGTTATAACCATTTTTTGCTACCTCACAGCAAATTTTTAATGCAGCTTCTGTTACAAGCTTCACAAACTTTTTTACCGCTTGCGTGTGAAAGGGAAACTTGCCGAACCTTATATAGAAGTCGTCTGCTCGACTTATAAATATTTTTAGTTCTTTTATTTAAAAAAAACATTTACAAATTTATAAACATTTTTAACCCTAGAATTTGCTAAACCGCCAAATTTTTTACGTCAAACTCTAATATTGTATTGTAGTTTTGTAACAGTTTTTCTTAAAAATTAAGTATATCCCATTACTTAGTTTAAATGTACGCTAATCTCATAGAAATAATAAATATACTTAAATCAAGTTCCTAACTTGAAGTATAGAACTATTCTTAAACCTAGTAAGGGATTTTTTTCTGTGTGCCATTTTTTATTTTAAAATATGTAAATAAAACATGACAGTCATAGACATTGTGTAAAAGTAGTCAATTCGAAATTCAATTAAGAAAAAGATTGAACTACTCATCTTTCAGCTACACAGAGAATTTATTAGTTATTGTTGTAAATTCAGAAATGATTATCTACTAAATATCAAGTAAATTGGGGATAGCTTAGATTTTAGGAGTGAACGCGTATGTCTTTTGTAAAATTTGCAATTAAGAGCATTGTTTTAAACGATTCATTTGTAGGTCATGTCAAAATTAATATTCTATATCTATACCCCAGAGCCAAACTGTATTAAATCCACTTTACGCTTACTTAATTTTTTGATATATTAGGGTCGTTTTCAAAAAACACCCGCCTTCCGCTGTCCGTAAGTTTGAATTGCAATACTTTGGTAAAAATTATCGGATCTTATTCATTTAAAAACCAAGTGAAAATCCAACAAGCCCTTAGTAAACTCTTTCAGAAAATGTTTGTTTAGTTATTTCAGAATAATTTTTTTTTAATTTTGAAACTTGTGAAACACACATTTTCGCATGTCCCATTAGCGTTTTATAAAACTTACATAAAAAGCATGTATACATGTTTTTTTTTAATATTGAATAACCAGAACTTTGGGTTGCTTTATAGCAATTCATAACATCCTTAGTTAATACAGTAAACAATTTATATATTAAATAATTAATTTTAATCTAATTTTTTTAAATTTGACTCATGTCCCAGACATTTTTTCCGTTGCGTTACGTCCGTCGCGTTACCGATAGAATATTTAAAAAAAAACATATATATGGCAACTTTTTTGGCACTCACGTGATCAATAAATGATGTTTGTACGTACCTACACATTAAACAGCTGAATTTATTTATTCAATCAGGAAGAAGATATCGGTTGAAAGAGGTGAGGGTAACGCGAATGTAATAATTGTTTGTCCGCTAAGTTACTCAAAAAAATAATAAAAATATATAAGGTAAGGAAAAATACTATTTTTCATGTTTATGTTTATATTAGGGCACTAATGCTCATTGAGAGTAATTAATGACTGTAATGTCTTATTATTTTTTAAATATGGTTTCACAAAACTTTTTCCACTGCGTTACCGAGTCCATTATGTTACCTTATGGTAACGCAATGGAATTTAGGGTAACGCAATAGAATTTTTCGACAACAAAGTGGATATTTACGGTCGCTTTTATTAAAAGTAGTTTATGATAAACCAATTTAAAATTATTTGTGATTACAACTTATGATATAGATTACATCCAAGGGAAAATATATAATATACAAGTACTAAAAGGGACCTTCACCAGCTTATAGTCAAAGAAAAGGGGTGTCTACAATTTAGAAATTGTTATTCTGCAAGTGAGCACCACTACAAGGGATTTTGTTTATGCATTACTCTAAAATCGTACCACCCTATATAGTTTCTTATATATATATATATATATATATATATATATATATATAAACAGGCGTTAAGGCACCAAATTCGGATATATATGGGCCAAGTGGCACCTATATAATCGTTGTGGCACCATTTCAAGGTGCCAGAACGTTTTATTTTATATATAACCTCTAATGTGTCATAGTATAATCCCTACAAAATTTCCAGATGGTGCCACTTGGACTATATATATAGAAAAGTACAATTTTAGTTGAACCATATAATCTACAGAGGGCGCTAACTACGTAAGTAAACTATACATCGTAGCGGCACCATGATAGAATATATACAATAGGACGTTGCGGCACCATGTATTTCTTGAGTCTAGATTCTAGACGTTTTCCGATATTTAAGATTTAATTTAATTTACTATTAAGTAGTATACTACTTACTAGTATCTATTTGGCTCCTTAGTCTTAGTATTATTTACGGCTAGTGAAGTAGTGAAATTAGATAAAAATGGATCAAAAATACAAAGTTTTTGGTGGTAAGTAGGTACTAAGTATTTAAAAATTTTTAAATTAATTAGGGAAACAATCAATTATTTGCAGAAACTAGGGATGCTTTTGCACGTTTTATGACTAGGTCACAAAAATTAGTAAAAAAGCATTAGAAGATTTTCGTAAGTATTTTCACCCATAATATAACAAGTGGTATGATTATCATCGATGATATTTTCGAATTGAAACCGAGCTGCAGATTTCACGAGTCCGCAGGACGAGTGAAATGTGCTGCTTCGGTTTCAATGAGTAAATATCTTCGATTATTAATCATACCACGAGTTATATTTAGTGAGAAAATATAATGAATTTTAGGAATTAAAAAATTTGTCAGATTGACATTTAAAATTAAAATGTGCTTTAAAATATAAAACTTTAATAAACCTTATTTATTCAAACTTACCTTAATTTCATTATCGTTTACACCAACCCATCGATCTTTTAGAGTTTATAATTCATTATTTTATTGATATATATCAAATACAGAATTTAAATGACAACAGATGTTAAATCAAAAAAAGTGTTAAAATTCTTAGTAACGTGTAAACAAGATGATAAAAATTATTGCCGCTGTGATAAAATACGTCACTATGGAATACTGGCATTTTATTGGTTCTAATATTAATGAATTGTATTGTCTTGTTAATATTTAAAAAATAAAAATCAATACTTAACATAACAGCAGGCAGATATTGCCCCCCCCGCGAAAATCTTTACTGGGCCCCCTGATTTCACATATTTTTGAAGTTTTTATATTGAAAATAAAAATTATTATTTTTATTTATTAATATTATTATTTATTAAAAAAATGCGAAAGAATATTTTTTTTAAATAAGGTTCTTATACAGTTCAACACGATTTACCTCCCATGAAAAAATTTAACAGATTTTAAAATATGGGTTAAAAAACATGTCCGTGACTTACCGTTTTACGAAATCACGTCATTAAAATTTTTTATACAGCCATTCTTATTATTTTAACATATACATATATTTAATTTTCTATTTTGTTATAAATTATTTTTTCAAATATTGATGTTTTAAATAATAGAAAAATTATACTTAAAAAAAAAATTTTAAATAAAAAAAATTCTATAAATTAAAAAAAAATAATTTTTGAGTTTTTTTTAAATAAAATTTATTCATTAAATAAAATTTTTCAAAAACTATACATTTAGCTGTTATTGAAGCCGTGATCTGAAAACATGCCGAGACACGGGTATCATTTTTTAAGTCTATTTTCAAAATCTGTAATCTTGAGAAAATAATTTAAATTTTGTCGTACTACTAAAATAATAGAAAAATAATAACATATTTTTATAACATACAAAGATAACTAGCAATCAAACAGGCAGAAAGTTTTTGGAAGTGTTAGCGAACTGATCGTTTCTTGTAAATTTTTGCTAAAACGAAATTTATTGCAAAGTTCTATTTAAATTATTGTTACGACTGTTTGTGTGTTCTCCAATGTTAGTTTTTAATTTAGAATATTTAAAACGAAAAGTAAAATAAATGTGATGACAATAAGTATTTTATTCGAAACATCTGACTATTTCGACAAATGACTTCCTAAAGCGAGCAATATTTTAGTTTTACTTTTATAAACACTGACTTTCAAATAAAGGTATTATATATCTGTATAGTGTCAGAACGCATATATACTTAAAAAATATATAAGGTGCCATTAATTCACATTAAGCGCAAAAAATATTGGGTGCGGGAACGTCCATGTAGTTTTTGGTGTCACTTGATACTTTTACGCGTATATATATATATATATATATATATATATATATATATATATATATATATATATATATATATATATATATATATATATATATATATATATATATATATATATATAGTCCGTTGTAATACCAATGTCTATTTCTTTATTTTTTTTAGTTTTTGTTGAAAAAGTAATTAAAATTATTTTTATACACTATCACTTGGTAATACGTGTTTATAAATTAGAGTTTAACTTACTAATACAGTGACTAAAAGAAAATATTAATCGTATTGTTTTTTTAACAAAGAATCGGAATGGTTTCTTTTAAAAAGTAACTTAACGAACATACATATTTAAAAAAAGCATACAATTTTTAATAAAAAATAAAATAAAAATTTGGAGTCAAAATTTTGTGAACTAAGTACATTTTATTTCAAATTATTTTTATAACAACTTATTGAATTAAATTTTGGATTTCAAATTGGTAACACAGTGGAGATATATAAACACATTTTTCTGAAAAAAACGTAAAAAAATTAAAAAGTGCACTGCCTGTCTTAAATGTAAGTAAACAAAACATTTATAAAAATCCAACCAAAAGTCAATTTAAGCAAAAAAATTTGATCTTCATTTTCCTAAAAGCGGGTGTTTGTTGAAAATGACCCATTAAAAAACTAAATAAGCCAAAAAAAATGTGAATATGATTTTAAAAAAGTGCACTTTTGACTACAGTTTGGCTCGGAAGTACAGATATGGATCGTTGCCATTTAACTAATCCCCTGCTAATGCCAATACAGATTAACCTAAAGTATATACCTATTTGTGGTAATTGTGTGCATTTGCCCAACCGACAAGTTTATGGGTTGTAAATTGTTTAATTTAATTTAGTGACTTAGCTACCAATTTAGCCACCTAACGAAACTTAGTTTTTTTACTTCGGTATCATCTAAAATTTAGATTCTAAATTATTTGTGTACAAACTCTTAAAAATGACATGGTATTTATAAAAAAAAATTATTTCTTGAATCAGTTTGGTTTGAGCATCGATTGTTTTTTGGTGGAATTTATAAAAGGTCGTTATAATGCCCAGTTACAGAAACTTAGTAATACTTTTAGTTGTGGCAAACAAAAAAAATCAGTTGCTGAAAAAAATATCATAAACTTAAGTAGACTAGTTCAGTTCAGAAAGAAAAAATTGTTTCTTATAATGATTATTTTCCTCAATATGAACCAATCAAAATCCTTGAATTTTCGAATAAATTTCGTTTAAATAAGCGATTAAATCACTATACCTTTTTAACAGCGATTAAATTTTAGCCTCCATATTGGATTTTTGTTTACGATTTTATGGTGTTATTTACAAGTTTTAACAAACATTTTTTAAAAAACAATAAAAAATAAGTTATCTAGTTTACGAAATATCAATTATTACTTATTACATACCTTAAATTAATGGAATTTTCTTTAAAAAAATATTTATAAACTTTGACACATACGTCAGATTTTATGAATGGTCAAATAGTTTCCTTTAATTCGAGAAATAATCTAGACGTATATCACTCAACCTATAAATTTAATCTGTCAAACTATGCTCAGTAAGTTTTTTATTTGATTTTTCTTTTTGGAAAATAGTTTCATGCAAAATAATTAAAAATAAAACCCCTCGAACGCTACGCGGTCTCGTGATTTTATTAAATTATTTTGCATTCAACATTTTCCAACAAAAACCAAACAAAAAACTACTGAGCCTAGTTTACCCGATTAAATTCATAGTTCTCGTGATATAATATATGATTATTTGGTGTGTTGTGGAAAAGGATTTTTAAATTATTCCAGTTACAAATTCGCTATCAAATTTAATAATAGTGTTGCCCTAAAGTACTTAATTATATTATATACAGGGTGTTCCATATTCGTGATCCTTTAGATGTTTCTAGGGAACCAAAAAAGATATCGATTTGAAATTTTAAAAGAGTTTATAATCCATTTAAGTCTATTTTTCTAAAATATTTTTAAACAAAATGCCACTTCTGGTTTAACCGTAAGTGATATAAACTTTGTTATTTCAAATAGAACACCCCATATATTTTTTCATTTTTAAATTCTACATAAAATTTTTAGTAAAATTAGCATACCTACCATGACCTATGTCTAAAGTGAATAGTTTTCGAGTTAATAATTGTTTTTGTTAATATTTGAGTAATGCGCGTCAATCAAAAATAGCCTATAAGTTTTTTATTATTAGGTTTGCGAATATGGGGGATATAGAATTTTTGGAATCTTAAAATATTGTTTAAAAGATTCCTTGTCAACTCTTTAGCATTTTTCAAAAATTACCTGAGAAAATCCATGGCAAACTTACTGATAAATAATAGCATTCAGTGACTTAACAAAAATAGACAAGCCAAACATTTTTAAAATTTAAAAGTAATACAAACAGTATTTGCTTATTTTGAAAAAATCAACAATGCTATAGGATGTCAACTAGATGAAGCACTAGCTCATTGGAGTCAATAAAATAGAAAATTTATTTTAAGAAATAACCTCTAACGATTTAATAAACATAAACAGTATTTTAGTCTAAAAAGCAACGTATAATGTAAAAGTAAGTATAAAGAAATGCTTAAATATAAATGAGGACACTTTAAACATTTAGTAATAAATAAGTAATAAAAAATTGTTAATTAAATTATTGTTGGTTTATTGGTAAATATATTATTTATAAAAATACGCCAATTGCATTTTGAAATAGTAAAAGGCAAAATATACGTATTAAGGTAGTTGTCGTGGCACAATATTGTCAAAATTTTTTAGATTATACGCACCGTAAAAGTATACGAGCTTGTAGCTAAGTGATTCATAATTTTTTCGCAAGACTGTACCCTGGAGACGTTACCTTTACGTAATACGTAAGTTTTAATCCGGCATCGTCGCTTATGCTCAACCAATAGATATATTGGAGACTGATTCAGTCTGTTTGAATTTACTGTGGAAATAATATCTATACTCGCGTACAGCGTTGCCAAGTTGTTTTTATCTGACACTAGTGATGTATATTTTTCACAAATTGTTGAATTTTAAACGGTTATTTATAAACAATTGGACGGTCAAAAATTTTTAATTATTTTTTTTAAACTCAGCATAAATACATTAAAAGACTGTTAGTTTTTTTAATAACTAAGAAACTGGTACAGAACTATGGGGCGCCATGTGTTCCATAATTATTTCGTACGATATATAAAATATTTTGCAGGAAAAACTATATATAAGTAAAATTTACTACAATTTTGCATATATATTAAAAATAAAAGTTTTATATATATTGAATTTGGCACCATGCGAAGTTCGATATAAAACTCCTTTCGTTTAAAAAGTCCCCGAGCGATGGCGCTACCTTTCTTTATGATTTGTATAGTGTGTTGCATATACTTTATGAACGTATTAGAATTTAAAAAAACATCTTTCGCTCACGTTTTTTTTAGATAACGGCGGTTGGTTTGTATTTTATACAGCTGTAATTATACTGTTCATCGATATTATTAATAAAAGGTAGGTATTTTAAGTAATTACTCTTTTAGAGAAAGATGTTTTTTTTAAATTCGAATACGTTCATAAAGTATATGCAACACACTATACAAATCATAAAGAAAGGTAGCGCCATCGCCCGGGGACTTTTTAAACGAAAAAAGTTTTATATCGAACTTCGCATGGTGCCAAATTCAATATATATAAAACTTTTATTTTTAATATATATGCAAAATTGTAGTAAATTTTACTTATATATAGTTTTTCCTGCAAAATATTTTATATATCGTACGAAATAATTATGGAACACATGGCGCCCCATACAGAACTACAGAAAGCGTATACAATCCATGTTAATTATCCAATTTTTAATTGAATTTATCTCGGGTTATAGACGGTCAATCGACTTCAAATTTTAAGGATAATTGTATTGTCATGTCCTTAATAAGTATACAAAAATTTAAAATTTTCTGGTGGTATGCTTACAGCACGACAACTACCTTAAATATTGTTATAACAATACTAAATTATAAATAGGTACTCGTTTTTTGCAGCTAATGTTTCAAATTGCGTCATCAATGTCGAATGTCAAAAACCGATTTCTCGACATACGATTAACCTAGCGGTTCCTTGGATTATTTACGTAAAAGAAAACAACAATAATTGTAATGTCTGTGCTTGGTTCAGAATTTGATGGCGCAATTTGAAACCTTCGCCGAGACAACATAAGTAACTATTCCACAAAATGTGTGTATAGGCTTTATTGTTTTATTACCAAACTATAAAGATATATTTTAATTTTTTTTTAACATTGACCTCCGATTTTATTTAAATGGATGGTTTTAGAAAAAATTGTAAAATAGGTAGGAGCCTTTCTTGTAAAGCAAGGTAAAAAATCCAAAAACGGGTATTATATTATGTATTATATACAGCTCTTTCAGACTAAAACCAAATATATCTATATATATATGGGGCGTGGCCTCGCCTCCCTCCAACGCGCGACACAGTAGCTAAGCAAATAGACTGCATCGCTAATGAGATTTTTTGCATTATTATCATTTAATTTTTTAAGTCCTTACCTGCTCGACCTTTCGTCATGTCGTTTATTACACAAGCAACTGTGACGCGCCTTGGAGGGAGGCGAGGCCACGCCCCATATATATATATATAGATATATTCGGTTTTATTCTAAACAGGCTGTATGAGGGGTCCTCATTGAGGACCCTAGAAGCCAAGGCACAGTATTCCTGAACGAGTCATAAGTCACATAAAAATGACGCCAAAAACTGACTGCAGTATTGGAATAAAGATGTCTTCTGAAGTTTAAAAATATGTTTTTCAAAATTGTAGCTGTTCCTTTTTTGAAGTTTTGCTTAATATCAAACGTCATTTGGTGATTCATTTTAGGTTTTGCTATTATCTTTAAAACGGAGACCTTTGGAAAAAATGTTTGAATAAGAAAATAAAGATGACGTAATTATCAATTACATCATGCCTAAAGTATTGGCCAACCAAATCCATGGACGTATAGACTATAGTCGTGAATTTTTTATGTTTAACTGGGTATTTGTAAATAACCTGCCATAGGTTACTTTCAACATTGCAGCATCATTTTTCTTTAAAGAAATATAACCTATATAAAACAAAAAAGACAAGTAAGTACTTAATAATTTTCAAATATTATTTATTAATCAAAGTAATAATATTAATATGAGAAAAAGCATTAAATATTTTTTGATGAAAACTCTACAACTGCTCTTTTTAATGACTCTTTAAAGTTTGGATGTGCCATGTTGTTTATCTTTTATTTATTCCAAAAATTTTATATACGTCGTAAACTCGGCGTCATTCTTCCAAGTGATTAATTAGTATACTATTTAAGACTATGGATAAATTAGTTAAGACTTATTTTTCCACCAAAACGCCAAATTTGGACTAAATAAAAATTCACATACAAATATTAGTAGTTATGTTTAAAGCTGCTAATATATAAATAATAATAATAATAATAATAATATATTTATTTAGCCTCTGCTATTTAAAACAAGTATACATTTACATTATTTTAACTTTTTAAATACATATATCACAATTTTTTTATCACAAAATATTTTAAGTTTTTAAAATGAATGAAGTTATCACAGTATTTAATTTAATGTGGTAAATTATTATACAAATGAAATCCTTTAAAAAAAAACATTTGCTATATTAACTGGACGTTGGTTTATCTATATAAATATCTTTGTCTTGCCTTGTTGGATAGTTATGAATATCACAGTTTAATTTTATTTTTTAGTTAAATATATAGGAGTCATATGGTTTAATATTTTAAAACCAAAGATTAAGGTTCTAAAAGTTATTCTTTGACTAACAGACATAAAATTTAGTACATTTAACATTAAATTTACAGGTGTGTATTAATACAAATTTGTTACGTTGCAGTATTACTCTCATAACCTTATTTTTTAGAATTTGTAGTCTTTCTTGTTCATTTTTGTTAAGTCCAAAGAGAATTGTAGAGCAATATTCCAAGTGGGGGCTATTAGTGTTTTGTATAATGTTATTTTAATATTTATACTTAATTCTCTTCCAATTCTTCTTAAAAAATATATTTTTTTATTAATCTTGTTTTGTACATACTTAAAATGGCTTAAACAATTTAACTGTTTGTCAATTATAACTCCCAAGTATTTAATTTCATTAACTATATCCAGGCCCGTTCCTGGGGTATCTGGCGCCTACGTGCAGCATTCGTTGGTGCGCCCCTTTTATATTTAAATATAATACATTAAATATTTTAATATATTAATATATATTTTGCGACAAACTGGCAATATGTAATTGAAAATGTAAAAAAAACCGCTTTAATTAAGTATAAAAAATATTTATTGAATTACCAAACAAACAAAATCACAAAAAATATTCAGTGATAAAAATACTCTAAAGAAAACAAAAAACAATTTAAACAATAATAATAATAATATTTATTGTTATAGATTACAAGTTGTTTAGAGAGCATTATATGTACAATGTATATGTATAGATAAAATAGTATATAAATAGTAGTATTAAAGTGTAGGGTAAAGTAAGGTATGTTCGTGATGATTTTAGTTTTTTCGACAGAAAGTAATATAAATGGCATGCATTTATGTTGTAATTGTCAGAGTACTAAGACCTAAATGTTTGGCTTTAGATTCAGGTTCTTTTTTTTAAGAAAACTTAAAAACCTACCAAAAAAAGACTTTGAAATTAACCAAGTCAAAGAAAGGTAATTTCGCAATAAGGGTATCTAACTTCGTGACATGGGGTAGGTATATTCGTGATACTACAATTAATAAAAAAATTAAGTTAATGTATAATAATCGGTTTATTTATGCATAACAGGTTATTTTTATTTTTATTGTGAGTCATCACTGCTTCTGTCTTGCATTTTAAAGCTAAAATTTAAAATAACAATAGGTAATTTCGTGATAACAGGTAATTTTGTGATATGTTCAAATAACATTCCTTTTAGGTTAGATTTCTAGTCAATCGTAAATATAACCCAACCTTACAAATTTGTGACAGTAAATACTGCATAGGAAACAAAATAATTAAAAATCAAGCAAGCCTTGAATTTTTACTTCTTCAACGCTTGGAAAAAACCTAACAAATTAACTCCACGGGATAAGCTATTACCGTAAAATTTTGCCACAATTTGTTAATCTGATTTGACAGGAAGATTCTGCACTTTAAATACTATTATTAGTACAAATTTCAAGAGCCCATCTTTAAGTTACACTTTGTAAAACAACAAATTTCTTGCAAGCTGTAAAGCCCCCCAAAAATTACTTCATAATATGCAGAACCAGTGTTGCCAGATTCTATATACCAATTTTCTTCAATTTAACCTTAAAAATTCTTCATATTTCTGCAGAGGTGTAAAACGTCATTAGATAAAAAAACCTTTTGACTGGATTAGGTACTTAATAATAATAAAAAAAAAATAAAAGTCAAATATCTTTTTTGATAAACAGGAGATAAAGTATTACAAATTAAAGAAAATGAATTAATTTTATAGGCAGAACAAAAAACTATACACCATGATTTAGGAATTAAATAAATTATTTAATTCTAAATCTAAATGTTTTTTGGTGACAGACATTTTTGCAGAATTTGTACCTGTATCTTTAAAATGGGTACGCAATACGCAAAGGAAATTAATTAATTCAATGTATTTTCTTGAAGTCTGTTTCGTTTTTTTGTTTTCACATCATTCATTATTGAACACCCTTATAAAGTATTGCATTACACCATCGACATTCAAATTTTGTCTCTTCACAGAGCCACCCTGTTCGAGGATTTTGGAAAATCTTAAAATAAGATACAAAATACTTAATTATTATTTGCTGTGACAAAGGCACTCATTTAATTAATAAAAATAAATCTCTAATACACAATGCACATGTGCATGCATGCAAATCCTTAAAATATAATATACCTAATACCTAGGTGTATTATAATTTATATTATAGTAGGTATATTATATTTTATGGATTTATGATTTATAAATTATAAATAAAATAAATATAACTATTTTATACCAATCATATCTATTAAAATTCGGGGCTTCCCCAGGTCTTATACCATTTTACCGAGAGATGTCAGAATGCATACGAAATGAATAAAATAATTACATTTAAAATTTAAATTTTAAATCATATTACAGTGTTAAAATCGAGTTAAAGAATTAAATCTAGAAAATTGAAAAAAAATATAAATGAAAAAAACATGTGAATTTAAAAAATTCTTCATATTGTAGTGGTTTTTGTAAAATATTCTTCTTTTCTTCATTAGCTCTCGATGTAGGCTAAAATCCTGCATATTGAAGAAAATTCTGCATTTCTGGCAACACTGTGCAGAACATGGAAAAAAGTTTTATAACGCCTGGTATATTCGTGATTTCGAAATGCCATATACTTACCATGCACGAAGTTGCGCCATCTAGTAGAAATATATAGTAACCATTAGACGAAATAAAATTTCATCCACAGCAATAGGTTATTTACTGACAAATATATATATTTCTATCACGAACTTACCTATACCACGAAAATACCTTACTTTACCTTATATAAATAGTATAAAAGGTAAGTAGAATATTAAACATAGAATCACAGTTAGAACAAAACAAATAATAAGATTAAGAAAACATTATTAATATAATAACTACAACTGGTTTTTAGTGACGTACTCTCTAAAAATGAATTAGTCAAAAATGACTAGTTTTCGAAGTAAAAAAGCAGTCACTAATAACTTTAGTCCACAGCAATTTGTATCCCGGACATTTAACAGCTTATTATTATGTAAAATTGTCCCTTAAATCCGAAAATACCGTTAAAAATTATGAAAGTAAAGCAGTTTTTAAGATATAGTCAATTCCATATTATATGGAAAATTTACTAAATCCCAGAAACGTTCTACTTTTATAACTTTTGACATTTTCGGATTCAGCAGACAATTTTACATTGAGGTTGACTGCTAAATGTCCGGGATTTTTCTTGTGTAGTTTGGCTCACTAAACGCGAAAATCACACTTTTTTTCATGGAAGCGTTATCAAGATATAAATTTTCAATTGTTTTTTTTTTAATTTTCAGATATTTCGACGTTTTAGAGAATACTTCTAGTTCTAACTGATCGATTTGACCAAATAAGAACTTAAATCAAAGGTAATTGAGCCCTCTACAACTTTCTCTTGTATAGTTTTGGCATCGGCCCAGTAGTTCGTTGCTAGCGATTTTATTTAGTTGAAAAAGTCCTTTTTTTTACAAAAATCGAACTCGAAAATTTACATATCTTTCTGGGAAAGAAAGAAATCGAAAAGATAAGTCCAGTTTGAATTATTTTACGTATAGATAATACCAAAAGGAAAAAAATAAGCTGCTGTTGATAAAAATCCATGAATAAATGGCGAAGTTATGAATTTTTCAGTGGAAGACCAAAATTCAGTTTTTTGAGAATTTTTATGTAATCACTATGCCAACACGAGAAACAAAACAATTCCCGTTTTCGGAGTCATGTCAAATTTAAATTTTGAATAATATTTTCGGTGAAAAAAGTACGTAAAAAACTCAAAAAATCTTCATTAAGGAATAAACATATTACAAAAATTGGTCCACTAAAAAATTCGCCATTTTTCCATGGATCAACATAATCTTGTTTTTTTTTATAAAAATGTCAGATTTACGAAAAAAAAATTCAAACTGAACTCCTGTTTGATTTAAACCTTTGCCTGGACGATATTTAAATTTTCGACCTCAATTTTTTTAAGATATTATCATCAAAATACTTATCCGATATCAAAACTATGTAAAAGAAAGTTTTTGAGGGCTCAAATACTTTAAACTTAAGGGCTTGTTTGACCAAATCGTTTAATTAGAATTCAAGCTATACTCAAAAACGTCAAAACACAAAATTGAAAAAAAAACATTTGAAAATTCATATTTCAAAAACGAGTGTGATTTTCGTGTTTAGTGGGTCAAAATACATGGGAAAATTATAATGGGATATGGTGGGTAGAATTTTTTCAATTTTGTTATTTGTTGTTAGTGTTATTAGTCGCTGCTTTTTCGCTATAGCAATTAGACTAATTGAATTAGTCATGTTTGACTAATTCCTGTTTTCAAGAGTATACTCTTTTAAGTAGAATTAGTCAAAAATTACTAATTCAATTAGTCTAATTGCCATAGCGAAAAAGGAGCGACTAATAACAACTTATAAGCTCGTTACTGCAACTATCAAACAAATACTAAAAATATTATGTCCATTTCTCTCCTTTTATTTTGATCCTCATATCAAAAAAAAATTAAGACGCCAATATCAAATCGGCAAAAGGCGCTTTCTAGGGGCCGGCGCAAAAAAAGGCGGTAACCTTTATCCTATGTATGTTTAAGTATTATATGCAAGAAAATTTATCGTTACAAAGTACTGATTGACTTTTTAATTTTGCGCCCCCAAAATGTTGCGCCTGCGTGCGTGCACTCACTGCACGCTCGCCAGGAACGGGCCTGACTATATCTAATTTTATTCCATTCATTATAATATTAAGGTCTACATTATTATTAAACTTACTAACTACCATATATTTAGATTTTTGAATATTAATACTTAAACTATTATCACAAAGCCAGGTATAAATTCTCTGAAGATCACAGTTCATTTCTTTTCTCATTTCCTCTAGGTTATTACCAATTATATACAACATGGTATCGTCCGCAAACATAACTATTTTACATTTTAATATTACTTTTGCAATATCATTAATGTATAAGACAAATAATATGGCATCTAATTTAGTTCCTTGAGGAACCCCATTTTCATTTTTAATTTCTTCAAAGAATTTATTTTTAAACTTAACTTTCTGCTTTCTATTTTTTTAAAAGGATTCGAACCAACTTAATACCACTCCGTTAAAACCTATTTTATTTAATTTTCTTAAAAGTAAGTTTATATTAAAAGTTTCAAATGCCCTTTTAAAATCCAGAAAAACAGCCAATAGCCAAATTATTGTCTTTATGTTTTTGCCATTCATCACATATTTATCACATGAGTGCTTCTTTCTAAAACCCGATTGGTTTTCACAAAATACATTGTTATTTTCACAGTATTCAACCAGTTGTTCTTTTACCCAATATTTTTTCAAAAAGTGAAACAGCATTTACTGGTCTAAATTCTTCACATAACATAGTGTTAGGCACTTTTGGTACAGGAATTACAAATATTAGTGGTTATGTTTAAAGCTGCTGATATATCTCAAACTTTAAACATATATGTTTAAAGTTATAACTAAATATTAATGTTTGTATGTGAATTTTTACTTAGTCCAAATTTGGCGTTTTGGTGGAAATATAATTCTCAACTAACTTATCCATATATGGACTATAGTCTTAAATTGGGACAGGTATGGTAAAATAACCAAAGGCCTAACAGTTTGCAAACAATCTTTTGTTTCAGGATGTTTCAGAAGCATTTAACATGCTTTTTCCTTAAATATGTCACCTTGGTAGTTCTTAGAGACCAAATTCAGTATTTTAGACCATCTCAACGCCTGTTCTTTAAATACGTAGGCAAAAATGTTGCCTGGCAAAGGTGGTATAGCTAACTAGATTTTTTTATTTACTCCTTGTTGGCAATTTAATGTAAGCAACTGATGGTGGTATTATTGAGTAAGCGTATACCTCAACTGAACATGCATTACTTAGGTATACTCAATTTATTTAAGGATTCTGCTTTTTTTAAATATATAGTTTTTTTAATAGATAAACCATTTTCTGTTGTCCTTTGCTTTTTTTGTGAAATATGGTTTCAGCGATTAATGTGCAAAAACATCAAGTTTTTAAACATTTTGTAATTAAAAAAATTATATTTACGCCAATGGCTGCGGTTGTTTGAAGCATCATTTAATAGATAATTTTTTCGTCTTTAATTATTTATTGTAAAGTTTTAAAAAAATTCGCAAAAAATCTTAAATAAGTCACTAAATTACAGTTGGTATTTGAATTAACTTCCAAAATTTAAAAAAAAGGATCACCTACAATTTTGAAAAAGATGTTTTTAAACTTGTAATGTACACTATGTATTTTCGTAACCCGATTCTTTAAGTATACTGAAATACTTATTTTGGCATATTCGTGATCGTCTAGATAATTTACTTACTTTATAAAAATTAGGACTCTACGTTGTGTATTTACTTACATTGATAATAACGATATTTTGAAATTGGTCAGGTTTAATGAAACACAAGCATTTAATTTTTAAACCCCTGATTTAATTTAAGCAAAGACAAAGGGGTGGCCCGTTGAGTCAAAGCACAGGGAAAAGGGACCATAAAAACCCTGGCGACTTACACAGTTCAAATAAATATAAAATACAAAACAAAACATAGTCATATGGGTCATAATCACAAGAATACAGTATAAATAATAAGTGAATAAAATAACATAAAAATCAGATAAACATATTTCATATAATTTGGGTGTTTTTATCAATATTCAAAACATTTTGTACTCAGGTAAAATAGTTATAATAGAGATCGTCATTTTATGACGAAGTGTTTGTTTATTTGATTACCTTACCACGCATCTTCGAACTATTGAACGAGGATACGATTTTATATAGACTACAGCAACGACATATTTCTGATAGAGAGAATTCATATGCTTTAACCAAGTGCAGATATTTAACCGTAGCCAATAACCACACTATGGAACAATTGCATACTCTGCGAAGTAATATAACGACAGCTATGGTGGTCCTATCTCACTAAAGTGTCGCTATATCACAATATGTTCAAATATTCTTACAAAATCAATGCCCAGAACAAGACAAAAGTATTGCGAAAATATACAAACAATTCTGCACACAGAGTTTATATAGGTAATAACATAAAAACACTATTTTTCTTCTAAGGATAAATCCTTTTGAAATAATGCTAATATATTACCCATGTTCAAATATTCATGCATGAGTACTCTCCAAACGAAAACACAAATACAAATATAGACACAAATAAAATAAACAATATGCAATAAAATAAAATGGTATAAAATATAAATAAAATACAATAAAATAATAAATAGGAGAGAGTCATAACAAGAAACACCTGAACATGGCCAAAACTCACCAGAAAGTATCGCGCTGGATAATAACATAAAGAGATTTTTATCATATATAGTAACGTTAAAGTCATTATCAAATATTCCAAATAAAGCGCTAAGATAAGCAGTTTAAATCAAAGTCTCTATCCAGAATTTATCAAAAGGCTCAACGATACTATTACCTTACCATGATAAGACCTAATGGTAATATCAAATTTAATAATAATAATAATAGCAAAAATAATAATAATAATAGCATTTTATAAACCTTACCCAAATAATACCAATATTATAATAATAATATAATTGTTAAAAGCTTTAACCTGAGTACAAATGCAAAGATTTAAAATAAATAAATACCTTAATACCGAGATGATACACTGAGTTTCATAAACAAATAAAATACATTTCAGTTAAATAAAGTCATACAAAGTTATACAAAAGGAAACAACAAAATCAAGGCCAGTGTAACTTAAAATAAAGACAATACAAAATAGTAAAATTTAAGTCAAATGTAATTCAGTGTACATGCGACAACATAAGGATTAAAACTCAGTGTATGCGCGATCACAAGATATTAAACCAAAATAATGAAATAGTGATACAATAAAAATCATTACCAAAAATCACTCCCTATTTACACCTATTAAAATGATTAGGACCCAATAAACTAGCAATGATAAACGTCATAAACCAAGATGCAAATTAAATAATATTGTTCAAAATTATAAGCAAATTATAAGCAAAAACGAGGAGTTGTTTATCATTACTAGCAAATTTACAATTTTTAAAAGTCTACATACCTAGTTATAGCAGAAAATCGGTAACAATCACAAAAACTATAACTATATTATAATATATTTCACAAACGGTTTAACAGGAGTATCTCGAAGGGCAAGCAAAAACCCTCTGTGTCTATGATATTTCCTAATCTCGCTTTTAAACTCTATGCCACTTAAGCAAGAATGTGTTACATAAACAAGTCTTCATAATATTTCTACGTTCAGATACAAAGAAGTGGAATTTTAAGACTCAATAGTTTTTTAAAACATAAAATAACTTATAACTATAATATTATTTTTTAGTGGATTATTCAAAATTTCCTTGGTTAAAATAGCGCCAAATTTGAATTTAGAAGTTTATATACTACAGGACCCTTACAAACTCTAGAGAGGGTCCTTATTCCGATAGCGCATTCAGTTTTTATGTGACCTAGGACTCATTCAGGACCCCTATGAAGGGGTATACGTACATTTTTTTTAGTTTTGAGATAATCATGTTTAAAGTAAAAAACCACTTGTAATTTGGAGTCAAAATTGTTTGTTGTTTTATGACTTTGTTTATCAAGATGTCTAAGCTTAGAATTCAGTTATATCCCTTGGATACCAAGTAAAATGAACCATTTACTTTTTTTTCTGTATATAACTACATTTTTTTAAATGTCACTTGTATCCCTTGGCTTCTAGGGTCTACATATAATATTATGTTGCCATGAGCCCTACATATATTTTGTCGTTTACTATTTAAAATGCAGTTGTCGGCTTTTTTTTAGAGGAACCAAATATAAAAATGTTTTATTTTAAGGTTATGTTTGTACAACAATTATTTTTTGTTGGATTTCTTAAAAATGTGGAAACTTAAATATAAATTAAATTATATAAAGTGATGATTAGTTAATTCTGCACCAACAAATATACGTACGGAATTGGATCCTTTGGCAAAACATGAAAATGCAACGATTTAGTTCTTGAATTACATTTACAATTAAAAACAACAAACAACACAAAAAAAAGTGGTCGGTCCGGCGGATCTGAGTAGTATGACTATATGCATCTGCTGTCAGATTTAGCCGATCGGCTCGTTTTTTTTTTCTAATCTCAAAAAACCGTAAAATTTGTAAAAAATTGATTTTTTCTCTATTCATTATCAATTTGTTCGAAAGAAAGAATCTACAACAAGCGGACCGATATATTTTGCATTGTTAAAAGCAAATTGGAAGTTGAAATTGAAGTAAGGTTTTAATTTTCTCTTTACCTCTGAAAACTGGCAAAAAATGGTAAAAAAACAATCATATTTTTTATTTTCATTTATTTGGTGGTTACAAACAAGTCTTATGTATTTCTAAAGGGTGTCCTAACAAGAGCGCAGGATTTAAATTTGCCGCCATTTTGAACAAGATCATTCAATTTGTGTTGTGTTATCTTTTTTCGATTTTTTGTTTCCGAAGAATATGGAACATAGTTTACTGGTACTCTCGCTCTTATTGGTGTTCTCAGACTCATTACTACTTTCTGAGTCATTGCTGTTTTCACGCTCTTTGTCCTACTCTTTATTTTCATCCATTTCCATTCATTTTCGAGATTATTTGCTACTTCCGCTGCAGCATTTGAACTTTCGCCGGTAGATTTTGTAATAAACATTGGTTTTGTTAAACTTGGGACAGTAGCATAACAAAAGTTCACATTTTTTTCTGTTTATTCCCATCAGATCAGTCATGCAGAAGTAACAATTTTCTCGTAACGTTGGTTTTTTCCATATTGCAGGCACTTTAACTCGCGTTGTTCTCAGAGAACAGTTCTCTTCGTCTTTGCATAATTTTGCAACATTTTATAACAAGGGCTGCATATAATTTCGGGTACCCAATCCTTTCCTTGATCCGAAATTTCAAAACCAAAATAATTTCTGTACAGTTTCTTAACGTTTTCATTTATATTTCTTCGGTTGAGTTCTACCTCGTATACACTGCATATGTATCGCAGTGTATGATCTTAAATTATATAATCTTACAAATAAAATAAAACTGGTTACCTTCGAACAAATTTTCGTTCAAACAAATTTACCTTCGAAGAAATTTGAGGTTAAAAAAACGAGCCAATCGGCTAAATCCGAGAGCAGATTCGGATTCAGCGAGGCTCAAGTCATATAGTTATACTACTCAGATCCGCCGGACCGACCAGTTTCTTTTGTGTGCCAATTATAATTGATCATATATCACATTCAATTGAATTTTTAGGATTTATTATAAATTCAATAGATCAAACAATAAAATTAACACCAATAAAAATTTCAAAAATATATAGTTCAATTAGCGAAATAAAATCAATGGACACTATCTCCATTCGACAATTTTCAAAATTGATCGGTCAGCTTATTGCAGCATGTCCAGTAGGGTGAGCCAAAAAAACTAACCTATTGGATTTATCGGTTAAAATGAACCTACATACCGAGCAAAAAATTTCCCTGCAAGGCAAAATTTTTTGCTCAATTTTAAAAGGTGTCGGTGAGCATTCTAAGTTTTCCATTGAAATAACACGTAAAAAAATCTTTTTTCATTAAAAAGACTATAACTTTTGAACCGTTTGAGATAAAAATTTTTACGTCGCGGATTCTTGTAGAGCATAAAATTTCCCATATTAGGATTATTTTTTTAATTCAAAAATTCGTATGTTTGAAAGCTTTGAAAAGAGTAAAAAATCACTAAAACTGCAATTTATAATGTTATAATATATAAACTGCTGTTCAAAAGTTAGGGAACCTTCTGTAAAATTACAACCGAATTAATTTTTTTGTCAGAGCATTTTCAGTTTAGTAAAATACCTTAAAATTAAACAAAACATACAAAAAATACCAGTTTATTCATAATGTTATAATATAAAAATATATTAATTTGAAATTTTAGAAAGTTGCCTTATTTAAAAGTAAATATACCGGCGTCTTAACTATAAAGGGGGTTCCCTAACTTATGAACAGCAGTGTATATCATTATTCATGAAAAAAAAACAATATTATGCAATAGGAGTAAATAAAATATATATATTTTTTTAAATTGTTTGTAGACTGTAAACAAATAATTTAGATAATACCTGTATAAAAAAAAACTTGAAAATCTATATGTATCAAAATATATTTTGATACATATAGATTTTCAAGTTTTTTTTTTATACAGGTATTATCTATAGTATTTAAATGTATATTTATTTAAAATAAACCTTATGGTTGAACGTTTTATAATATATTTATAATTTTTCTATAAGAAGTAAAAATAATATACATATATGTATATAAATTATAAATTTATACAATAAATTAAGTCGCGGTAAAAATAATCTACCCTGAATATGAGAAAAGCATTATTTTGGCGTTTCCGACGCGTCGCGACGTTTTTTTTTTTGTGGATATTTTAATAAAAATGAATGTTGAACACGGTTTACGAAAAAATAAAAATTCCAAAAAGCGTTTTTCTATTTTGGCGGCCTATTTGGCAGCCTTTTTTTAATGTTATAAGTCCGGTCTCTAATAATTATGATTACTAAAAACCATAATAAATAAATAATTTATGCTGCTTTGTGAATATTTCAGCATATACACATAAAAGAACGCTTTTAGCATTTTATAATTTTTCATGCAATGCAAATTTTGACCTATAAAATGGCCATAAAGCCCTAAATCAAATTAATATCGCAACATAATTGCGATTTTATTCACGTATTAGTTGCGATAAAATTCAATTATGTATCCCGGGAATGTTGTGCCGTCCAACACATAATTTTCACTGTGCGCCGAGCTTTTTTGCAGCCTAAACATAAACGAACACTCTGCTCATATTTATTATAGAGGAGAATCCATTTATATTTATCTTTCGTGCAACATTAATTCGACAATATCAAATCGTGATTGGCACCGGCGCGCCGCGGCGTAACGAAGTTATACGCCAAATATTTCAAAATTGTCAATTGTTATCCGATAAAAAAATATAAATGCCTCGTTGGTTTGCTGGTTGGAGAGTTAAGCTCGAATAGGTTGTTTTTTTAAATCGATTTTTCAATACTAATTTTGTTTTGCTGAAACTTTTATTTACGTGATTCGTTTGAATGAACGAATTTAACATGTTTACTTATCGCTGAGTTATTTAAATAGCACAAACAAGTACTCTTGTTAAAGAGTTATATGGGGTGTTAATTTTAAAACTGTCCACTCTAAATACACTGCCCGTCAAAATTAACGCATAATAAGTAAAAAAATTCTCTCTATAAAACGCCTTTACCAATCTTTGTGAAATGTTGTATAAAAATACCTCAACTTATATCTCAGTTTACGTGTTCGAGGGTTTTTCAAGAAAATATTTTTAAAGCTTTTTTATTTAAAAAAACGTTCGAAAAATAACTATAAGTGATTTTTTTAAGTAAATAAATATGTTGTTAAAGACCGTATTTTCGTTAGTATACCCTGAAAATTTTGTACAAATCAAACGAACAGTAACGAAGATACACCGCTTCAAAGTCGGTAAAAATGACCCCTATTTTATTATTTTGCTGAAAAGTGGTCATTTTTGACGACTTTGAAGCGCTGTATTTTCGTTACTGTTCGTTTGATTTGTACAACATTTTCAGGGTTTACGAACAAAAAGGTCTTTCACCATATATTTTTTATTTACTTAAAAATAAATTTCCCTTTAAAAGTTTTTTTTCCAGCAAAAGGGCTATAATAATATTTTCTCGAAAAACCCTTGAACACTTAAACTGAGATAAAAGTTTGAAGTAGTTTTATACAAAAGGTTTGTGAAAAAACTGTGAAATAGGTAAAGTATCGAGGGGGCAACTTTTCATGGCAAAATTTCGTTTCCCACCCTTACCCCCTACGCCTAGGAGCTACCAAATAATACATCATTTAAAGGACTTTGGTGTATTATTTTTAAAATCGATCGATTCGTTTTAAAGATATTTGAGAAAAACCATTCTTAGGAGAGGCACAATATTACTAATAAAAACATAAAAATGAATTGTTTTAGTTTATATTATTATTAAAGTAATAAGGCATAATAGAAAAAAAAATAATGTAATAAATGCTCCCCTTAAGAATTAGTAATAAATCATTTTAAACGTCTTTAAAATCACTATACATCGGAGTTTTATTTTTTAAATCGGTCTTGTTTTTGAAAAACAATTCAATCAAACAGAATGCAGAAAGAATTGTAGGTTGTTTTTATTATTTTTTTTTAATATTACAAAAAAAGTATAATGCATTATAAAAAAAAACTATTGCAATATATTCTCAAAATGTTGTCCATTATTACCCAAACAGTGATCGCTGCAACGTTTTCAAAAATAACTTGTGGAACTGAACGACAGTTCTCTCGGATTCTTTGACGAATCTCTTCTATATTTTAAGGTTGAGGGCTATAAGCAACAGACTTAAGATGATCCTACCGAAAATAATCCAGTGGTTATAAATCAGGTGATCTAGCCGGCCACTCTATAGTTCCTTTTCGACCTATCCTTTTGTTTCAAAACTCATTGTCTAACCATTGCCAGACTGAAAGAACATAGTTGACATATCTGAAAATAGAATTCATCCTCTTCATCTTCATCTTCGCCGTGAATTCGATCAACGGTTATATCACTGTTTGTGTAATAACGGACAACAACTTATTGCAATATTTTTTTCTATAATGCATTAGTCTTTTTAAAAAAACAATATTTTGAGCATTTATTACATTAATTTTTATATTATGCCTTATTATTTTTATACTAATAAAAACAAGAAAAACAACCAAAACAATTATTTTTTATGTTTTAATTAATAATATTGTGCTTGACTTTTAAGAATGGTTTTCCTTAAATATATTTAAAACGAATCAACGATTTCAAAGACCTTTAAAATGATGTATTACTCGATACCCCTTCCCTATTCAAATTCTCAAGCTCCTGGACACCAAATTTTGCCATGAAAAATTGTCCCCATTGATATAAAACTTTACGTGGCTCGGCGTTTTTTTAAAACCTTCCAGTTTCCGAGAAATTTATGGTGGAAATTTTAAAATCAATACCCTGTATAAGATAATAATAAATGACAATATTTATTTTCAAATAATTAATATACAGTATAATCAGTAACAGTAAAAAAATATTTATTAATTTTAACCAAATATTAACCAAACTTTATGTTAAGTTTTCAACCAACTGTAATCTGTAAACTTATTAAATAAATAGTTTGTAATTATAACAAACATTTTGTAGAATAAATAAAAAAATCCTATGTCAATAATTTAATTCAATAATTCAACATAAATTATTGTAATTTTCAAAAAGGACCTTATATTTACAAACCTTTTTGTAGACCCAGTAACAAAAGTATTTGTTGCAAATTGAGAACTTAATTAAAAAGAATTTTAATAAAAAATGCTGCTTTAATAATCAATTTCTTTTAAAAACAAAAAATTTACAGATTTCCTGTTATACTTTATAAACACTGTGGACACTTAACGAATTAGAATAAAGTAAGCAGAAACATAAGTGGGAAATGTTTTGATTGACTGCATGAAATCACGTGATTTTTTTCAACGTAATAATTAACAAAATAATCTGTTACTTTTGAAATTATCAAAATGATTTCAAAATTGCATATTACCTTTACAAAACTTTCAGTAAAATATTTTCCTTTGTTAAAATAATTACAAACCCTGGTTTTCTACAAAAAATTATGTTTAAATTTTACAAAATAAAATTAACAAACTACATACTCAATGAGCATATATGCTCTCTAAAAATGAATTAGTCAAAAATTACTAATTTAATAGTTATTAGTGGCTGCTTCTTCACTGGTACCATGGTTAACCATGGAATACCATGGGATCCCAAAATTTAACAGCCAATTCTGATGTAAAATTGTCCCCTGAATCCGAAAATGTCGTCAAAAGTTAAAATAAGTAGAGCAGTTTTTAAGATAGTCAATTTTCCATTTAATATGGAATTGACTATATCTCAAAAACTGCTCCACTTTCATAATTTTTGGATTTTCGGATTCAGAGGACAATTTTACATAAGAACTGGCTGTTAAATTTTGGGATACCATGGTATTTCTTGGTTAACCATGGTACAAGTGAAAAAGCAGCCACTAATAACTGTTAAATTCGAGGTTAAATTAGTCATTTTTGACTAATTCATTTTTAGAGAGTGAGTATTACTCATAATAAGAAATCTCATTTTTATAACAGTGTTAGCACGGCATTTTTGCAAAAGGATTTTGTCCTCACCTAATTAAATGCCTAGATACAGAGATGCACTTAAAATGAAAATAAATGTTAATTTTACGCAAATAAGCATTGTCACAATCTATATATTTTCTTTTCAAACCCTGTTATTCAAATTAAATTTTTTTAAATTTTGATTACTTAAAAAATAATATTTTGTCTGGATAGATTCGCAAATAGAATAACTGTAAGGTGGAAATATTACGTAGGTAGATAGATATTACATCTATAGGAATCCAGCCACGTTCGTATTAGAAGGAACCGCTCATCTGAATAACAATATAGCCGGCGAAACCCATTTGCCGTGAAATTAGACAAATGAAGCAAGAAGCGATCGCGTATTATAATGTAAAGGCGGCACGTAGAGCCCGAACCCGCCACTGTCTGTCAATTATTGTCTTCCACGATTCCGATCTATCCGGAGGCAGGGGCGGTGGCGGTGGCGGCTGCAGGTTTATTTCCGTCGAGAGCGGCGTGGGCCGCCTTTCAAGCTAACGAACGAGATGCACTCCGATTGGGTAATGAAATTTTACATTAATTGTAATTTGATTTTATTATTTGCGTTAAAATATCTACACCTACTATATTTTAAATGGATAAAGAAAATAAAACTTGTTATAGAGCAAATTTTTTTAATTTTTATTGTCATATACCGGGTGTATCTGAGAATAGGCGCACCCCTGTAACTTTTTTATTTATAAAGATGAAATTTAGCATGGTTAATTAGGATATAAAATGCCACTTTATTTATTTATTATATATTATATGAATTTTTTGAACTTCTGGTTTCGCCAATTTTTAAATGGAACGCCATATATTTTACATATTTAGAATCCTGAGAAAATTCTGAGTCGGACAGCATCCTCAAATTGACCTTTCGACGTTTCGTCATCAGAAAATGCATCATCATAAAGATCAATCTAGAGTGCTTTGAACTAAACTGCGCACCACTCAATGTGTCGCGATCAAAACGACATAACTTTTTTGTTTCTTGAAAGATTTTATTTTGGTTTGTGATGTCTGCTAGCCCCATTCTTTGACAATTCATGCCATAGATATAAAGCTCACGGTTCTTTAAGTACATTTACTACAAGGTGATATGTAAAACAGTGAAAAATTTCAATAACTTCATTCAAGCCCCGTTTGTAAAATAAATATTTTTTTCTCGTTTTTACTTTGAAATAATGAAGTATTATGTCTTACCTTAAAACGAATTTCAAATTTTTCGAATTGGAATCTTAGCAACAAAAATATGATTTTTTTTCAATGGAGTACATTTGATGCTTTTTTGTAGGCAATACACTCAGCCTTTTTAAGAACAAAAAGATAAGATGGTGAAAGATTGTTCCTGGAATAATCGCGACAAGCAACAAACTTCCATTATTTTCAGAGGAACCTAAGCAAAGACCACTTTTTAAAAATGACATTTTGGTAAAAATGTTCGAAAACTAAACCTGAACCGATATTTACGTTCGCCGACGGTGGTCTAGTGGTTAGTGCTTCTGACTACAAGCCGGAGGTCGTGGGTTCGAATCCCACCAGGGGTATGGCTGTTTATTTGTGTTGTCCTATTGTGTAATAGTCCTTCGGAGGGGACTTTAAGCCCGTGGTCCGTTCCTACCCCTAACCCGCACAAGCCATTCAGTTGGCTTATGGGACTTCTTAAGAAGTAAGAGTGGACCTAAAAGAGCACTTTTGTATATAAACTTTTTTTTTGTGTCATGTTTAATTCATAATTTTGACCTGATTGTGATTGAGTTGTCAAATTTCTGTTTCAGATAAAACCAAAATCACCAAGAATGTCTCAATAAAATATGATTGCTGGATTTTACTATTTTTTACTGTGTTTTGCATCTTAAGTACATTATTATCATGTCACTGAATGTTAAAATCAAGGATCAAATGATGAAAATTAAATGCCAATAATTTGGTGTTGGTGGACGACAATGCCCGTCCGCATCGCGCTAATATCGTAAATGAGTATTTAAGGGACCATGATATTGAGAGAATGAATTGGTCACCTTTGTCTCCGGATATGAATCCTATTGAGCATGTGTGGAGCAGGATGAAACTGAAGATGAAAGAGAGGAAAATAATGGGAAGCCATACCCCAGGAATTTCTAAGGAACTTGGTCTAGGGAATGCCCAGGAGAGTTAACGAATTATTACGGGTCAGGGGAGGGCAAACGAAATATTGAAAGTTATTATTGTTATTGTTTGTTAAATTTTTCTGTTGAATGTTGTAGTTTTTATTATGATTATATCTTCGCATAAAATTTTCAAAAATAAACAAACAAATTTTGTATTTAATTTTATTACCAATTAGGTAGGTAGTTATCAGTAATAAGTTATCACTAGTGCGCAATATAAATGTAATTTATGTAACATTATCTTTACCACTCAAACAAATTGCAGTAATTTCTCCCAAAAAGTGAATCCCCAAATAGCATTGGCAAAGGCATGTTATTGAGACATTTAACAGCCGGGAATTGTTTTCGAATTTTGATTCTTGGTGATTTTGGTTTTATTTAAAACTTAAATATGACAACTGAAGCACATCAGGAGGTCAAAATTAAAAAGCAAACATGTCACGAACGTAAATATCGGTTCAGGTTTAGTTTTCGCAAATTTTCTCCAAAATGTTTTTTTGAAAAAGTGGTCTTTGGTTAGGTTCCTCTGAAATTAATGGAAGTTTGTTGCTTGTCGCTTGTTCTGAATTATTCAAGGAACAATCTTTCACCATCTTATCTTTTTTATCTTAAAAAGGCTGAGTGTCTACAAAAAAGCATCAAATGTACTCTTTTGAAAAAAATTATTTTGTTGCTAAAATTCCAATTCGAAAAATTTGAAAAACGTTTCAAGGTAAGACATAATACTTCATTATTTCAAAGTAAAAACGAGAAAAAAATATTTATTTTACAAACGGGGCTTGGATGAAGTTATTGAAATTTTTCACTTACTTGAAGAACCGTGAGCTTCATATCTATAGCATGAATTTCCAGAGAATGGGGCTAGCAGACATTACAAACCAAAATAAAATCGTTCAAGAAACAAAAAAGTTATGACGTTTTGAAAAAGGACGAAATTTTTGGTCGCGACACATTGACTGGTGCGCAGTTTATTTGAGAAAAACGAATTTTGACAAGTTTAGACTGCTGGGAAAAGCTGAATAACAAATTTCTAAGGCAAGGTCCATTTTTCAGGCATTGTGTGAATCCATTAGAAGAAAATAAGATAGTTCAAAGCACTCTAGATTGATCTTTATTCATTTTCTGATGACGAAACGTCGAAAGGTCACTCAGAATTTCCTCAGGATTTCAAATATGTAAAAATATATAGGGCATTCCATTTAAAAATCGAAAGTTGGTATCATTTCCGGCAAAACCGGAACCGAAATTTATTTTGTACTCTTATAAGTGACATTTTATATCCTAATTAACCATGCAAAATTTCATGTGTCTATCTTTATAAATAAAAAAGTTACAGGGGTGCGCCTATTCTTAGATACACCCGGTATGGGTGATTCTAAAAAAGTTGGACAACTTTTGACCTCATTTTGTTTATATAGTTTTCGAAGAAAATTAAAAAGTATTTTTTATGAGAACATAGATAAAATAGTAAATATACTGTTCCAGACCGTCCAGTCACTTTTTCAAACAGTTTCTGAAATATCTGTGTTTTCTAAATTTGAATGCAAGGGAAGTGACGAGTATACCAGGGTACTAATTAAATACATAATTTATTGGAAAATATAAGATTTACTGCAACTTTGAGCATATTATACATTAAATATCTTTAAATCAAATAATACCACACATGATGTGTGACACATCAGTAGCGGCTGGTGGATTTTGGGTATACCGATATCTCAATTATTAGATATGGGACCAACACCAAATTTATATGAGTTTATAATGGCATTAAATAAACAAGTTCTGCGCAAGCAGAATTAAAATTGAAGTTTGCGAAAAAAAGATAACCGAAACATCGAACATAGAACTGACGACACGGTACTGATGAATGGGATACAAATTTGAGATTATAATTCAGAATTAAGTATTTTACTGATATTTTTTATTAGTGGATGCTACTTATCAACAAATCACATCGCCTTATATAAATTACAATGAAATATATAGGGTGTTATGTAATTAATGTTATATATTAAAATGGGTAGTTCCTTAGGGTCCATAGAGAAGCACCTGAAACTTTTTTTTTCTAAATTCCAAAGACTAAAAATAATTTATAATAACCTTTATCCTTCCAAAAAGTACGCCACTGATCGACTAGGAACCGCGGATTAACATTACCTATTACTTTTTAATGCAGTGCTGCCAAATGTAAAATTAAAAATGTATTACCTTATATGAGATGCTCAAAATGATTTCATTATTTAGAATGCAAGCTTAAACTCTGCGAAGCATGCTTTCGCGCACCCGCGTAAAAATGTCTGGACTATTTACAATTAAGTTCCTGAGTTGCTGCCCAAATCCCGTCTCTCGTAAATGTGGCCTCATCGGTATACAAAACACTACGGCTCCAATCAGCATCTTTTTGATTTTTCTGTATATACCAATGGCAAAATACCAGTGCATAATCTCCATCCTGAAGAGCTTGAACTTTTTGTAGGTGATAGGGGTACAAACTATTTTCGTGAATCGTGCGCCACGTAACAAAGTTGGACATTTGTCCAAGTTGGGCAGTTAATCATCTTCTACTAATTCTCGGATTTGCTTCCACTTCGTCCAAAATTTGCTCTTCAAGGGCCACAAATTCACGTCTGTGTGAGCGCCCTACCCGCCATAGCATAAAATCTTTCGCACTAATTAATTATTATTATTACTAATAAAATACAAATTTTCAAACTTTCAAAATATTTATAAAAGAATAAAAACCTGAAAAAACTTGAAAAAAAATAAAAACCTGAAATCGATAGATCACTAATTAGACTAATTAGACCTTGTAAAAATTTGTAAACTAATGATTTTTTAAAAATCGTTTTAACATTGTGATTTAAAAACATACTTATAAAAAATATATCTAAATTTAGACACACCAGATTTAAACTTTATTCATAATTCGAAATGATTTACTTTACTCAAAATTCTACTATTTGAATTAGTACCAGCATTTTTTACTAATAAAATAGTCGTTTTCACTTTTAAATAGTTATTTTTTACTACGTAAATAGTCTAATTTAAGATTAGTCACCATATTTGACTATTTCTGACAGTTAAAAGTAACTAATTTCTTTAATCGTTTACGGCCAACAACAAAGTATTATTTGAATTAAATGCATATACCTCTCCATGGTTAAATGACCCATAAAACAAATAAAGATGCAAAACTTTTAGCTCAAAACAGTAACACAAATAATATATTAAACTTTAAAATAAAATTCCTTTTATAAGAGCGGCTGACAGCCGACTGGTTATGAGGTTAGGTTGACAAGCTTCTCAAGTGACAGACGTGAGTTCAATCCCAGGCTGGGTCAAAACTTTTTTTAAATTTAAATTTACTAATTTAACTATTTCATTCAGTGGAATTTGACTAATTATTAGTGACTGCTTTTTCGCTATGACAATTAGTCAAATATGACTAATTAGTTATTTTTGACTAATTCATTTTAAGAGAGTACTTTAAGTTAATCTGGTTTAATTTATTGTTATGGTTGGTAACACATTCTGTCAAAAATTGTAGGTTATGTGCTTAAATTGTAAATATCTTAACTAAGGGAAGTGCTTTTGGATTTATTTACACAAATTGAATGTTTAACGATTAACCTGTGAACTTGTCCTAATTTCATCTGAGTAAACAGAAAGAAAAAAACCCATGAAAAAATTAATTTTATGGAGTTTTTAAATAGGTATGTACTAATTTTTCTTATCATTGCTTAAGTTAATAGCTGGATGAGTAAATAAATACAGTATTAGAGCTTTTAGGGCTTAAAACTTTTGTATTTATTGAGTTTTTATTTATTTTATGCAAGAAAATTTTTTAGTAACAATTTTTTACAACTGGCAACGCGCAGCTACTTTGTTGGTTTGTATAACTCACAGAACACAAGTGTGTAACCAGTGGCGTATCACAAAAAATATAAAAAACTTCTAATGCATATATTTTCTTTATCTTTGGAAAAATATCTTTTAAAATATTTTTCCATTACACATTATGTCAAAAGGTATTCAGTATTTTAATATATAACATTAATTACATAACACCCTGTATATACGTAAGAAAATAACTACTCACCACAGTACTGAAATTTTAACTGGAACTATACGTGCATTCACAACTTCGCTGCTTGCATTGTTTTTAAGATGACTGTCGTGCAAAGGACGGGCTCTGTAGGTAATTTTTTACCAACACTTGAGTTAAAACGAGGACTTGACGTTTAAACTTCGCAGGAATTTTGAATTTTAACGTTGGACACAGAACTGACAGGTAAAAGTGAATACAAAGATTATCAATTTTTTAAAAATTGCTGTAATTCGAATCTATGATAAAATATGAAAAATACATTATTTAATGTTTTATAGTTTGTAGTGAAATTGAAAAATTTAAGATAAATTGAATATATTTTATAATAAAATCACTCAAATATTCAGGAGTTGTGACACGGCAAGGTACTGAGGTTTTGAATATTTATTATGTTTCTATACAAACGTGCTTTTCAAAAAATACATTAAAATTGTGTAGACAAGTTAAAAAAACCTGGATCTTTTGTAATATACTAAAATATTTACAAAAAATATTAAAATACCTACTCTATTGACTGATGACATCATGCAAGTTGTCCAACTTTTGTAGAATCACCCATATCTTCCATGGTCGAGTTATAAAAGATTTATTGTTCTGAAAAAAAGTTCACGTTTTAATATATTTAATCGAGCTACAGCAAATTAATTGGTTACAGAAAGAAATAATGATCATTCGAGAAAAATAATTTTCCTGTTATTTCAATGGAAAATTTTAAATAGACTAGAAGAGGAATCTCTTCAAGATAACGTTTACACCCTTAAACATTTAAAAAAGTTTTAGTATTTATGTATTACATGATAGTAGACATGCTTTACCCAAAATTTAATTTATCCATATACAGGGTGTCCATTTCGAGGCCAAGCATGGGTATCAGCTTAACTTTAGAGATACATAGTAGGTTAAATTAGGAAAAAGTTGCACATTTTTATGCCAATCAATAATCTAAAAAGAAATTTGACGTTTTGGAGATATCGTAAAAAATTAGAATTAGAAATTTTAATTTTTTATTATTATTATTATTTTATTTAAAATCTTTTTGCTAGCTTTTAAAACTGTCTAGATAATATAAGTGAGATAACGGTGATTAGCCTCGAAACACAGACACCCTGCATATATATTTTAAACATATATACAGGGTGCAAGTGTATTAAAATGGCATTTAAAAATTGGAAACAAAATCAGCGATTCTCAAATAGTTTAAAAAAACTGAAAACCTGTCAAAAATCTCTTTAACTTCCTAATTCCTGGATATTTTGAAAAAGTTAGGTTCCACTTGTAAACTACACTACTAAACATAGGTACTTATTTATATACATTTTCATTCAATTTGTGATTTTGTTCGCCTACTAGATTTTGAGTTACCACCACCTTTTGTTTTCCTATGGCCGCCATATTGGAATTTTACATGGTTAGATAGAAAAAAACAAGGAATCCAACGGTGGCCGTTATAAAAACAAAATATGGTAGTGGTCAAACTCAAAACTCAACTCAAAATATAGTAGCGAATAAATTGTATGAAAATGTAGATTAGTCTGTATGTTTACACACTTACTACTTACTACAAATATTTTGAGAATTTATAAATCTTATTTTAATAGGCTTGTAACAACTTTTCTCTAATTTAACCGACCTTGTACAATTGTAGCTACAATTGTAGCTCTTCAAATAAAAAATACCCATAAAAGTATACACAGAGAAGGATATGTATATACGTATATAAGGGTGTTCGTTATTTCCCAAGTTGTTTTTTTTTAATTTAAATATCACCTAAGTTTTTTGTTTAAAGTCTAAAAACAATTTTGAAAAAATATGTCGTTTAAACCTGCATAAATTACATTTTAAGGACAGGAAAATATTCATAACTTGCTAATTAATATACATACAACAATATAAAAAAACTATTTCTGTAGGAAATTTTACGCTATAAAAAAAGGTCTAGCACGATTTTTTCGCAAAACCATCCCTTTAAATGATATCCGAGGTCAAAATTTGAAATAAATCTAAATAAAATTGATTAAAATTATCATTTTTTCTTAATTAAATTTTAAAAGTGGCTTTTTTCACTTGGTTATTATCTAAATTATTTGTTTAGTCAATAAAATTGTTCTTTTTTGTATAATAATATAAATAATAATAACTTTATTGATGGATTAACCAGTTTACAAATATTCACATACATATTATACACAAAAATGACATATGTTATAGTATTTCTATATTTATAGGTATACATTATAATTGGATAGCTTATTCCTAATGATATGTTTAAATGTCCCTAGAGTTTCATTAAAAAAGTCCAAGTCAAATTGATTTGCATCAGCACAAATTCGATTCAGCGGCATGCATTCAGCATATTCTGTCCTATATGTTTTTAAGTAAAATAAATTATTTTGCCTTGTTTGTTTTTGTGGCATATTAAAATTAATTTGGTTAAGCAGCTTAGAGCTGTTTAAAACATTATTTAATAGTTTATAAAGAAAAAGAAGACCGTGTCCTGCTCTTCTTTGAGGTCCTTTTGAATATCACAGCAATGTTTTATGTCTTTACCTTTTTGTATATTTTTTAATCATCAGCAAAGAGTAAATATTTACAATATTTTATATTAGATCCTATATCGTTAATAAAACAATTAAATTATAGTGGAGATAGATGACCACCTTGTGGAACACCAGATGTAAGTAGCTTTTAACCCAATAATACAAATTTCCAGTTATTCCCAAGGCTTTTAGTTTTGCTAGTAATATCTTATGATTTACAGTGTCAAATGCCTTGTAAATAGCATCTACCTGACTATGGTTATCCAAGGCACTTAACAAGTCCGGCTCAAAAACTAACAAGTTATTAGTTGTAGATTTTTCCTTACAAAATCCATGCTGTTCATTAATGATAATATCTTTAAATAAGGGCGTTATTTTATTGGTAATTATTTTTTCCAATATCTTAGAAATTTGAGATATTTTTGATATGAGAGTGTAATTATTTACATTACTTTTTTCACCACTTTTGTGAAGTGGTTTAATATTACAATTTTTTATAGATAAATTGAAAAGATGCGTTATCGGTTTTGCCAAAGAAAATCCACATTTTTTTCCGTACAGAAGGTGGCACACCATCAGGACCGGCACCTTTTAAAACACTTAATTGCAACAACTCATTTAAAATATCACACTCAGAAATAAAACAGTTATTAAAATTTAAATTATTAGGATAACAAAAATCAGGTACATTAATATCACCATAAGTTGCATAGACTGAACTAAAAGCAAAAAATTTGCTATTTCATATGGGTTGTTAGACGATTTATTGTTGTAAAACATTTTGCTAGGCATCAAGTTATTATTTTTTTACTTCTTACGTAGGTCCAAAAATACTTGGGGTTGGTATTAATATTTTGTTCCAAAGATTCGATTTAATTTCTGTAACATTGGTCAGTTAAGAATTTACATCGATTTCTAAGGAGACTAAATTCACTATAATTTTTACTATTTGGAAACTGTCTATATTTTTTATGAGCCATTTTTTTATGAAAAATCAAATATTTTAGATCACTTGAAAACCATATTGGAAACCGATAGTTTTATAAAAAGAACTAACAAAGATATTTATATCATGACTAGAAAAAACAATCTCCCAATTCTGTGGAAAAGGCATAAGGGGATAATTCAAAAAAAGCAATATTTCAGTAGAGCCTTAAACGTATTCGCATTAATTCAGGAAACCTATTTATAATTAGCGGGTAAACCCTTTTGTTAGCACATGTCATATGCTAACAAAAGAGTATACCCGCTAAACATAAATATATTTCCTAAATTAATGCGAACACGTTAAAGGCTTTATTGAAAAATTGCTTTTTAACTCCTTATGCCTTTTACCCACAGAATTAACAATACATAAATGTTCGTTAAGAGATATGAAATTTGGATTTTTAAAATCAAAATAAAAATATTTAAATTCCATTTCACTTGCATCAAATACTAGAGATTTTTTTAAGCAGATAGCTGAATGATAGGCATCACATGTCAATAATGCATCATCATCTGCAACCTCAGAGGTAATGTTTGAATCACCACAAACTTATTATATACATTTTTTTACAACATTAATTTGATAAAAGTTACATAGTGCAAAACAATCAGACATTACTCGACAATTTTCACTCAAAAGCCAGAAGCACAAAAACCAAGATCACAATTAAGCCATTCCGTATTGGGTAGGTTGTGGTCAACACATATAACAGTTGTTACATCGTTAGTTTATATTAATGCCTCAACACTAGAGCAGTGTGATTCATAAACATCAACAGAATTGAGCGGAATGTAAACAACATAGATTAAAAAATGACTTGAATTGATTTTTAAATTTACAAACACTTGTTCAACCTTAGACTCAACAATATTTACATAACTAGACACATACGCCTTATCAACTGCAATAAGAACCCCACCACCTCTTTTAAAATTGCTGGTTAATGGGTTTATATCCGCTCTGTATACATTGTATGAGGACAAATTAAGTTCTGCCCTGCATATATCTTCATTTAACCACGTTTCCGAAAGACATATTACATCAAAACTTGTAACTGCCGTACTTTAAAAAAGATCCGCGAACATTTTGGTAGTAAATATTAAAAAACCACTTTTTTCTTGTTGCTATGTGGTTGGTTTGTTCTTGACTTTTGGGTGAAAAAACCAAGCTAAGTATGTTCCCTGGGGCCACAAAACCGGAAATAATCAATCAAATCACTTCTTTTAGTAGATAGGGATAACCTTTAGTAGATAGGGATAACCTTTAAAGAACAAGTACTTGAATTTTTTAGGGTTTCCACAATACTGGTATTGTTTTAATTTTTTGTAACTACTGTGAAATAGTCAGAATTACTAACTTTAGAGTTCTGAAGTGGTTTATTTATATTAATAAATTTATCGCAGGTGTTTTGGTTGTTACTTTCAATAAAACTGTAGAGACATTTTTTCCGTTATAAGGTTGTTAGAAGACAATTTCTTTGACGATTATATCTTTTTTAATGGTATTTTTAATATTTTTATTTTTACTTGGGTGTTTATTTGCTTTATTTTGATTTTCTATATATATGTATATATATACGACACGCACACGCACAGCGATTTATTTATTATTATATATTCTTGCAATGTCATTAGGAATGGTTAAACCACAATTCACACAAGAAGGTCTGTTCTATCTCGTTTCGCGCATACTAAAAATCACTGCACAGAATCTAGCGGCCATTTTTGTGTTGTTTACAATTCTTGTGCTTTGGGTTTGTGCGTGTTGTATGGATTGTGGGTTAAACGACATCGGATTGTTTTTTTTTAATTGTTTTTAGACTGTTAAGTGTAAACTAATAATTTTGATAATACCCAAGTAACGGGAAATAAAGGACTTCCTAATAATATATAGGCTACCTATACTTATTTATATATAAGGTACTTATTTTTATAAATACAATAGGATACATTTTATGACCCACATTTTTGATTAACCTTCTAGCTTAGGATTTAATGTTTAAATATGCTATTTTTTTTAGAAATTAATAGAATTGTTACCATAAAAATAATTATTTAAGACTTAATTAAAAGTTTCTTAAAATGTTCAATAAATATAAGACTATACCTACTTTTAGCGTTTAACAAAGTGTTTTATGTAATGTTTTGTATTTTTTGGAAAAATGGCGAATGCGCCGGGGTTAATGCAAAATATTGTGCTTTTTTGCAAAAATGGCGAATGTGCCGGGATTAATGAAGGTAAGTAAGCCCTATCTCTATCTAATCTATGGTAAAACTCTTTAAGCTATTTATTTTTAAAACTTCTTTATAAAACTAGTTTATATCGTTTGAAACAACTAAATACTCGATACATTAAAATACCAAAAATAAAATAAAACTATTTGTCGGAAAAATGTTTTTTCTTCTAAAAATATATTTTCAAAAAATAAGTACCTACCTAAAGGGTTATTTTTAGTAGGTAGTACCTACTAAAAATAACCCTCTACAGCGTGGCATACTAATAGAGCGCCAATTTCGGAATACCATGTATTTTAAAGCACGTCAGCAAAAAAAGGTGTTAATTATATTTTTATAATAAAAAATATGCCAATTCGCTATATCAAATTATACAAATACAGCTATAAAATAAGCACAAAAGGTGTTAATTATAATTTTATAATTAAAAACATATAAATTACATTTACCAAATTATAAAAATATAGCGATAAAAAATCTAAAAACATACACATCTAGGTATAATTTAATTTTCATTCATTTTATATTGTAAATTTATGCCAGTAGTGACATCTATTGCAGCGCGTTAATATAAATGAAATTATTTTAAGTTAACTTTATACCTAGGTACAGAATAAATTGTATCTGTAACAGAATGCTGTTTTTTTAATGCAAATCTTAATATATATTTTCGGTGCTTGAGCAATAACCCGAATGTAAAATATTCTAAATTATTTATATTTAGCTTTCCAATTAAATCAAGATCGCTTGACCAACCTGATGCTTTAGTTTAGAGAATGATATTCTTCAGGATTTGAGTTTGATGTATGTATTTTAGCGTTTAAAAGCACAATCGTTATTATAAAAAACATACCAAAATTGCTATTACTTTTATTTTTTCAATTTTTTTTAGAAATTCCAAGGGAATTACTATTACCAATTATTTTGGCACAAAGATATAAATTACCAAGTACCACAGATTAACAAATATAGTTCAATTACCAATTACCATGAAAAGTAATTGATTATATAGGCAAGTACTATAATTCAACAACTTATTTTAATTTAATTACTTTTTATAGTAATTGAATTAGTTATAAATAATTGAATTACTTTTTAGTAATAGAATAACTTTTTAGCAATTGAATTACTTTTAAATAATTAAATTACTGTTAAGGATTGAATTGCTTATAAATTTGTTGAATTATTTTAAAATTATAAATCAATTACTTTTTAGTTAGTTTAGGTAATAATTTAATTTTTATGGAAGTAAATTAATTAAACTATTCACAGAAAACATATTCCTATTTATAACTTTATTTAATTAAAACAAAACACAAATTTAACAGTTCCGCAAACTAAGAACCAAACTTAAAAAATAATATAATTGTTTGAATTTATAACTGCGAAATCTCCAACTCAATCTTCTTTTTAAGTTTTTGTTCACTTGGTGCAACCTGTCTCTGAGGAGCATTAATTTCTAATTAAAAAAAAGTACCTTCATTTAGTAAAAAAAATTAAAAAAGCACTTTTACTAAGCATATCTGAAAATTGATTCTGTCGGATCACTGAACCCGAACGTGTGCACATAGAACATGTGCCCGCCGGAGGGTTAAAAAAAAATTATAAACTTTTTTAAGAAAAGAAAGTAGGTATATGCACAATTCATACTATGAATTGTTAGATAATTATGTCTTCATTATATTTACTAGATTTATGTACGCATACAAATTGGTGCGATTCTTGAGAAGGGAATGTATTGAGTTAGTTTTTAGTTAGGTTCCTTGTTGAACACTCGTGTATAATAATTAGTAAATTACTTAAACAACTACCCGTGTTTAATTAAACTACATCCCCCACAAGTCAGAAGTGTAAATTAGTGATAACAACTTCGATATTAAGTTTACGCTAAGTGATATAATTTTACGTCAATATTAGGTGTACATAAGTGAAATAATTTAACGCCGCCAACGTTACGTTTAAACGAAATTGTATGTGAGTGAGTGATCCTCGATATGAAACGCAAACGCCACAAACGTTCGCCTAGTACGAGCTCCAGCTCCAGCTCTAACTCCAGCTCCAGTTCCAGTTCGAACGACACGCAAGGTGAAACAGTTAAGAAAAGAAATAGTAGGGTTAAAAAACGCCCAAAAAGGATATCAACAAGAACAGTAACCATCGAAGGGCAAGCAAACCTTGAAACGGTATTACAAAAATTTAAAAAATACAACACAACCTTACTCTTAAATTAAACAAATGCGCCTTTCTGCAAACCCGAATAGAGTACCTGGGCAGAGAAATAAGTGCAGAAGAGGTTCGACCGGGTCCTAATAAAAATGCCTGCCCCTCCCTCTGTGAAACAAGTACGCCAATTTTTAGGCCTATCGAGTTAACTGTAAATTTATAAAAGAGTATGCGACAATTGCCGCACTACTTACAAAAAAAGGACAACTGGTGGTCATGGGCCGAGCCGCAATAAAAGGCATTTATAACTATAAAACAGATGCTTACAACTGGTGCTATCTTATCCATTTTGACCCCGAATTAAAAAGGAAACTGCACACAGATGCTAGGTCAATTCTACTTGGGTGCGATATTACTACAATTCGACAAAGAAAATCGCCGACGAGTAGTATCGTACTACAAATAAAAGCCCAGAAGAAAGTAGTAAATTACCCCATTACCCCATTGAGAAGACACCCGTGCCCTTTCACACATTGCACATTGACCATGTTGGACCGTTCGAAACAAGTTACCGGAAACACAAATACATACTTACAGTGGTAGACGCTTTTACAAAGTTTGTGATAATCGAACCAGTGCGCGATGTTAAAACACGACATGCATTAAAATCCCTGACCGATTTTGTACATTTATTTGGCGTTCCGACGCGTTTAATTAGCGATCGGGGTACCGCCAGTTTTAACGCGTTTTGCAAAAACTATGGTATTAAACATGTTCTAAACGCCTTGGCTACTCCGAGAGCCAACGGTCAGTGCGAGCGTTATAATCAAACGGTTGTTAACGCGTCAGCTACAACGGCCGCCGGTAAAGACCCTTGCGAGTGGGACTAGTACGTTAAACCAATTCAAAGTGCAATAAATACGTCAGACAATAAAGGAATTAGTGCAACCCCGATGGAGGCGCTCAATGCCGCAGACGCTCACCTTCTTGTCGAGGTCCGCGTCGAGTTTACCCGACTCGATCTAGCAGCAGTTTGAGACCAAATTGCGCAGCACATAACCGAAGATCAAAGACGGCAGGAGGAACGCTACAAGGGCCGGCGCGACGCCGTTCAGTGTGAAGTAGGGGACCTCGTCATGGTCACCATCACTAGTGAAGCCACCGCTAGTGGAAGCCGGAAGCTGTTCCCAAAGTTTAAAGGGCCTTTTCGCATTTCACGGGTCCTTATCAACGACCGTTATGAAGTCGAGGACTTGCGCGCAATCGGACCAAGTCGGTGGCCGCAGCGGATCACCTTAAGAGGTGGATCAGTTTCCAAAGCGACGATATGTAAGTACAAATTATGTTATGTTATGTTATGTTATGCCATGCTATGCTATGTTATGCTATGTTATATGTTATGCAAAAGTCTGCATCATGCGATTTCACCTGCAAACATTTGCTTTTATCCGCGAAGATCTGCTTTTATCTGCGAACGTCTGCTTTAATCCGCAAACATCTGTTTTAATCCGCAAACATCTGCTTTTAATTGCAAACCTCTGCTTTCACCCGCAAACATATGCCAACGTTTGGTTTTATCCGCGATTGCCTGCATTTCTTCCATTTCGGTCCTGTTTCTTCCTCAAACGTCTGCTTTCATTCGCGCTTTTCGTTTTACTTACGTCTGCTTTGTTTTAATTTACCTGCTGTATCAAATTTTACTCAGCTTTAACTAACTTCAGCCGTTTACGGCAAAAAACTTTATATCTTTAAAAGGAATTATTTGAATAAAAACAACCTGTAAACCTATTTATTGAATACAAACATATTGTAGCGAGTAAGGCTCTGGATATCGAAGTGGTGATTCATCGGCGATGAGTCATCGCTGGTGAGTCAGCGCTTGAACAATCGAGATAGAATGTTCCAGAAGACTTGGGCGCTGAATATATAAGGAACGGAGCCGCACAGAGCAGGCAGTTGAGCTTTGGTACTCGCGAAGAAATAAATAAATATAACTGCAAATAAATAAACTAGTAGTGATATAAATAATTATTTAATAATTATAATTAGTAGTTAAGTGTTTAGTTAATTTTATAGTGTTTTAAGTGTAGTTAAGTTATTAAATAAATAGTTTAGTTCGTTAATTAACCAGTGCGTGTTTTAATTCACACTACGAACAGTTAAAAACGTTACAATTGGTGTCAGGAGTGCGGTTAGTGTGAAACTTCGCGAAAATGGTTTCGTTAATGGACTTAAAAGTGGCGGACCTTAAGCGGGAGCTGGAAGAAAGGGAATGTGATACAACTTGGAAAAAGAATGTGTTGCAGCTGCAGCGGCTTCGAGAAGCGTTGGAGCAGGAAGGTGAAAATCCAGATACGTATTTATTTGAAGGCCCGTGTGATATGCATTTAATGTTGCAAAATTTAAACGATTTAAAACAGAAAATGCTAGAAAATTCTAACGAGTTACAACATAAACTGCAAGAAAATTTTAGCGATTTGAAAATCGATTTACAACAGAAGATTTTGGAAAATTCAAACGAGTTACAACAGAAAATGCTAGAAAATTCTAATGATTTGAAAGTCTATTTACAACAGAAAATGATGGAAAATTCTAGCAAATTGCAGCAGAAAATTCTGGAAAATTCTAAAAATTTAAAAGAATATTTGGAACATAAGATTCTAGTAATGTCCAAGAATTGGAAGAGAAAATGGGGCAGAAATTTGACGACGTAAGGATGGAATTGAATGACGTAAGGATGGAATTGGATGATAAATTGGATGTCAAAATTAAAGAAATAAATAGTAAACTGACAGCTGTAAATCTACCCATGATGTTGGCGGAACCAGGAACAATGCCGGAGGGGAGCCGAGTACGGATGAAACCACCTCAGTTCGATGGAAAATCTTCTTGGACAAATTACATTCGTCAGTTTGAGGCAGCTGCAAAAGCAAATGGCTGGCTACCAGAAGAAAAAGCTACAGCATTGACTCTTGCTTTACGTGGAGATGCAACCGACATCTTGCAGACACTTTCTCCCAACGAACAAGAAGATTACGAAGCGTTGGTAAAACATCTGGAACTGCGATATAGGCAGACACATTTGGAACATGTCTACCATTCCCAACTTAAGAACCGCTGCCAGAAATCAAACGAGACTTTGCAAGAATTCGAGGCTAGCATATCCAGCTACTCCAACGACCGTTATGGAACGATTAGCGGTTCAAGCCTTTTTGGATGGACTTCGGGACAACGAAACAAGACAGGCTCTGACGTTGGCTCGTCCGAGCCAACTGGTTGATGCATTGGCCCGAGCTTTGGAAAGCAGAGCTGCAGGAGCCAGCATAGAATTAGGAGAGTCGAGGAAGAAAAAGAGGAGAACCCAGTATAATCGAAGAGATCAGGCGAGTTCTTAAAGAGAATTTACCAGAGAAGAAGGAAATCCGGTGTTGGAGATGTGGAAAGCTCGGACATATACGAAGTCGTTGCAGAAAAAGCCAGGAGGCGCCGACTTCATCTAAGTCGGAAAACTAGATAGGGTCGAGGAAAAGGGGCAACCGTCGACCTGTAACCAGCATGCCCCAGAGGATATCGAACGTGTCGCATCTCTTCTACATCAGTCCAGCAGTGTTTTTGTGGATGGCTTTATTAATGGAAAGTTACATGTGCTGCTGCTGGATACAGGTGCGACGAAGACAATTATTCGGCCAGATATTGTCGAAAAGTCGAAGATAAAATCAACCAATCGGCGACTACGTACTGCAACAGGAGATACTGCTACTGTTCTTGGAGAAGTGGACATCACGATGGTCATAGGAAACACGAAATTTAAACATCGAGCATTAGTAGCAGATATTGAAGATGAAGTTATTGTAGGCATGGACATTATGAACTCTATAGGCTTTGAACTAAACTTTCAACAAGGAGTATTGAGAGTAAATGGAGAAGAAGTCGTGTTGCATCGATCGAAAGAAAATAATATTCGTGTAATGTTAACAGAAGATGCTTTGATACCGGAACAAAGCGAGATGATATTGAAGGCTTCCTTGGATTGTAAATCAGGAAGCCTTTAAGAACCTGAAAAACGCGTTGACCAGCTCACCAGTCCTAAGTTATCCTCTTCCGGATGGTGAATTTATTTTGGACACGGACGCCAGCAATGTGGGCCTGGGAGCTGTTTTGTCGCAGATTCAAGAAGGAAAAGAGAAAGTTATTGGATACTTCAGTAAAACTCTATCGAAACCAGAGCGAAATTACTGTGTTACACGAGCTGTTGGCAGTGGTAAAATCAGTCGAACACTTTTACAAGTATCTGTATGGAAGAAAATTCTTGCTAAGAACGGATCATGCTGCCCTTAAATGGCTGTTTCAATTTAAGAATCCTGAAGGACAGGTAGCAAGATGGATTGAGAGACTACAGGAGTTCGACTTTGACACAGAACATCGGGCTGGGACCATCCATAAAAATGCTGACGACTTGTCAAGAAGACCGTGCCCGGAAGACTGTAAACATTGTCTCCGGGCCGAAGAAAAGGATGTGTTTGTTCGCAGGACTACAATCGTGGATGATCATTGGCAATCCGCTGAGGTTCAACAAGACCAGGAAAGGGATCCGGATTTGAAGCTTATCATCGATTGGAAGAAGAACGACCGTAAACCAACGTGGCAGGAAGTCGCCCAATATTCGCCGAATGTGAAATCGTACTGGGTCCAATGGAATTCCATCATCTTAAGTGACGGGCTTCTAAAGCGCGTTCTGGAGATGCCAGAAGGGGGGGAAGACCGGAAGCAGATAATAATCCCCAGAAACAGGATACCAGAAGTGCTGCAGGAAATCCATGATGGAACTACTGGAGGACATCTTGGGGTGACCAGGACGCTCGGAACGGTTTTATTGGGTCAACAGCCAACGAGATGTGAAGGAATGGTGCAAGAAGTGCGCCGGGTCGACGAACTACGAAGGCAGAGTCCCAAAGTTGGAGGGGTGCTTGAAATTGTGGAAAATGAGCAGATAGGCAACAGAAGTATCTTCTATCTGGTAACAAAGCAGCTCTCCTATCAGAAGCCAAACTACCGTGATAAAATAAGACGTTTGCGGATGAAAGCAGATGTTCGCGGGTGAAAGCAAATGTTCGCGGATAAAAGCAGATGTTCGCGGATATAGCGATGCGGACAAAAGCAGATGTTATCAGGTGATATTTTCACCCACTTTCATCTGCTTTTATCGGCTTCGACAAAGAATTTATATCAGCAATCATCTGCTTTTATCCGGTTTCGACAAAGAATTTATATCCGCAATCATCTGACATTTTCAGCACGAATGGAATAACCCTTTTCTTGATAAAAACTGCCAATTTTTTAAATAAATAAAAAAAAATGTTTTTTTTTTGTATAAATAAGAACCTAAAAAATTATCTTAAAATATCACGCATGATATTAGTAAGACTGCTTTATAAAATTTATTTCTCACGCGTGAATAAAATACATATGAGCCTCAAACGCGTAAACAAAAATGTGCTTACTGTGTTTTTACACTGACATCATTTTGTTATTTGGGAAATGTAATTTTTTACTTTAAAATTTAATTTATTTATTAAAAAGTTGCATGTAAATTAAGATTATAACATGTGTAGGTACCTACATTTCTTTATTAAATAATAACTTCACTACACCTTTTAATGCAATTTACTTGTCCAAACCGCAATAATCTTATCCTCCAAAAAAAATTAATTGGAGATCCCTGACTGTGTTACCCTACAATGTTATTTTTTTTCAAGCGTATAACAATTTTTATATTATAACACTCATAAGCCTACATCGAAAGACTTTCATTTTTGTACGCAGTTCAAAAACCAAATTATTATACACCGCCGTACAATAATGAAATTGAAAACATTGAAATTACATTCCTAAGAAAAGAGGGCGCTGGTTGTTTAATTTGTCCCGAAACGCTACCAAAACAGAAAATGTCAGTACGCATGTGCTGATTGTCAATGCATTGACAATCAGCGCAGCTGGTGGTGAAAAAAAGACTTAATTTGTGCGATTAAGAAAGCAGATTTTGTGAATTTCCCCTATTAGGTTCGGGCTTCTTGTGTAGGCTCCATGGCGTTCAGCATAAAATCAGCAAAGAAAATGTAAAATTACAGGTCACTGTAGAATAAATTCATGTACATAACCTATCATATAACATATGTCAAACCTGACAAAACATTGCAAACTCGATAATTTCAATGTAACTACAGAATTATTAAACGCTTGAAAAAAAAGTAGTATATACAACACGGCGGAGAAAGTAAATTAACTGCCTCGCTTAGATCTGCAGCCTCGCCAGCGAACACTGGGCTCGGCTATAAATAAGTGCAATTTAACTGTGTTATGATGTTTCCTAGAATATAGTAAAATTTATATTTATAATTATACCTACTATTATTTATTTATTTTAGAACGACATTGCCAGATTTGCTGTGTAATTTATTCTGAATAAATATAAGAAGAATCCTTATTATTAAGGTATATATATACCTTAATTATAATTAAGGTTTTTGAAGTAGCTCAGGCGGGCTTGAGCGCGAAATTGTTCTTAAGCCCGGCTGAGCTACTTAAAAAACTTTAATAATACCTTGACAATAATATTTGCTTACCCTGTTGTAAATGACCGATTAACTCCTGTAGAAACCAATTGAGGTATTGGTTGGTATCAATTAGTGAAGGGAGAATCGAATGATTTTAAGAATCGAATACTTTGCATTCGAATAGTCTAAAGAATCGAATGATCATTCGAATGCAGAGAATCGAATAGTTTGTTCCGAATCGGAACCGATAATAGCCGACAACATTTATTGAATGAATGTTTTCAGAACAAATTATTCGATTCTCTGTATTCGAATGGTCATTTTATTTCTTGTTTATAATTCGTTATGGGCTAAGCGGGTTGGCGTCGCACTGGGTGCAATATAAATTCTAAACCGGCTAATATACCTACTAATTGATTTATGACATGCTTTCTTTATTTTTGTCATAAAACATAAACCATATTATTTGTCAGGTTTTGTAAATAGGCGAAAATTTATGGCCTATTTTAATAAAGTAAAAATGTATGCTCTTTATTTTTAATACAATAATACCTTTTGATTCAAAATTAAAATCCTTAAGGAAATAGTCACCAAAATTCAACATTCTTTATTTTTAATTTGGTTGGAACGTCGGTTATATGTTTTATTTTTGTGACATTTAAAAAGTTTTAATAATAATTGTTAGATAATTATTTTTTGTTATATTTACTAGATTTTAGTACATATTAAAATTAACACCAGCAGTGCTGGTCCAGCACCCTTGGTGCGATTCGTAAGTAAATAAATAACCATGTTAAACGTCTCATAAATTGCTATTGTATATAATATCCTTTTAAGAGGGCCACACAGTGTGTGGCACACACTAAGGGGTTTGGTGCATTTTTCGTAAGAACTGAATGTATTAGGGACTCTAATGCGATACAACTTTGGCGTGAATTCGAATGCAGAGAAATCTCTAGTCTCCCACCTTCCACTCGATGACACGCAAGCGCTTTCGATTCGAATAGTTCGAACTATTCGAATACTTTGTTGAGAATCGAATGCATTCGAATGCACGCCAGAATCGAATACTTCGATTATTTGTATTCGAATAGTCCCTTCACTAGTATCAATGGGTCTGAATTGGACTTACTGGATTTAATTGGGCGCGATATAAAACAGAAATTGGTTTTTACTGGTATTTTCCATGATGAAAAAGTCCAATTAGGATTCTAATGTTTTTTATTGGTTTCGATTGGATAAAGCTACCCATGGGTAATTTCCAATTAAATTCAATTTGTGCATTTCCAGTGTAAGGTTCGAAAAGGGAATCTGCTAATTGGTTATTCCCATTACTTTAAAATATGGAAAAATCCAATTAGGATTCTACTGTTTTTTAGCGGTTTCGATTGGATAGGCTATAGCTTTATCCAATATAGGTATACCTATAGGTAATTTCCAATTAAATTCAATTGGGCATTCTCAGTGTAAGATTCGAAAAATCTGCTAATTGGTTATTCCCAATACAATACAAATATATTTGTCAAGATGTTGAGTAAAAAATTTTTTTTTTTAATTTTATTTTTTTATAAGGGACAAATTCTACCCCCATGCTAAGAAAAAAACAATTTGTTTTCAACCCACCCTAATACATATATAACAACTAATTGTTAAAACTAACCCTGTAAAGTTTTTGGAGACGAATAAACTGATTTTATTATTATTATTATTATTATTATTATATCACAAAAAAAATAAAGAAATAAAATTACTCAGTAACAATAAATTTTTTGTCTCTTCTGTGAAAAATAAATTCTGGTTTTTACCCGGTTATCCTTCTAAAATTATTTTTGAATGAAAAATAAATTGGTAGGTATTTTAAATTTGGATTAGAAAATACTATTTTCTAATCCAAATTTAAAAATATTAATTGGTTGGAATGGGTTTGGCGCTATGAATTACCAATTCATTCCATGTGCATTCTATTAGATTTAGCCAATAGAGACAAGCATAGGCATGGATTGGTATTTTCCAATCCAAGCCGCTGACTTCATTGGAACCAATAGGAATGCAACTGGAATGAATTGGTGATTCATAGCGCCAAAACACATTTCAAACCAATTACTTATTTTTTATTGGATTCTATTGGTCATTTACAATAGGGTCCTTTTACTTAAAATCCTAATAATAATAATAATAATATATTTATTAGTCCAAAAGACAATTTTACAATTGTATAAGACATGTCAAAAGATAAAAATACAAAATATTATAACATCAATTATAAAGACATTTACAAAAATGTAATACTATATATTATTTATTTAAAAATTTTAGAAATTCATCTTTACTATAAAAATTATTTTTCTTAAGCATTGCTAAGATCTTATTTTTTAAATTGAGTATAACTGTTTATTTGTTTGACTTCTTCTGGTAATGCAATGAAGAACTTCTGACCCTGGTAGCCTGGTGAATTCTTAAATATGTCAACTCTGGGCCGCGGCAGATAAAAGTTGTATTTTTGCCTGGTGTTATGGCTATGAACTTTATTGTTGACGTTGTATGTATTTCTTAAACCATAAACAAATTTAAGAATTTCAAGAATGTATATGGAGGGAAGAGGTAAAATGCCCAATGTTTTAAAAACGTTCCTGCTCGAGTGGTATGATGGTAGACCCATAATACACCTTAAAATTCTCTTTTGTATAATAAACATGTCTTTAGCTATATGTGAAGAGCCCCAAAAACATAAACCGTAAACCAGTCTCGAGTACACCTCCGCATAGTAATAGCACTTAATCTGTTCCAATGTTAAAATGGGTTTAAAAAATCTTATTTGATAACATTTTGAGCTTAACGTGGAGATCAAGTGCGAACAATGCTCATACCACTTTAAAGTATCCTGGAAATATACGCCGAGAAATTTTACCGCTCTGGAATTTGAGACAGTTGCGTTATTTATAGTAACAGTGACTGGCTCTATGCTCTTTTGAATTGTATGAAATTTTATACAACTAGTTTTGGAAGTGTTGAAGTATAATTTGTTTTGGCAGAACCAGTCACATAATTTTGATACGGCTCTGCTACACCTTTCCAAGAGTTTATTATTGTCTCTATCCGAGACCAAAACAGTGGTATCATCGGCGTACATCACCAGACAGTCTTTATGAAAGTATGCAGGTAGATCATTCATAAACAAAATGAAAAGAACAGGCTCCTGAGGTACACCTGTCTTATTATCAGTGCGTTCTTCAGCTTCCTAAAGTTAAAGTTTCAAGAAAAAAAAATATAGATTCTTTTAATTTGCGTTTTTTATAATCTACACAATAGCCCCTATTAACAAAACGAATTTTTAAAATCGTCTATGTGGAATTTGGTGTACAGTCTGCCGAGATATAATTGACGAAAAGAAAAGTATTTTTTTTATTGATTTAATAATTAAAAATTTTTTTAACTATGTAATTTCATGAGAAAATTGCTGTAGAGAGAAAGGGACCATTTCACCCCCCCCCCCCTCCCCCTGCAACCTTCTTATTGTAAAAAATACATTTTTATCCTTTATAAATTCCATCATACGCGTGAATTCCTGCTTGTAATATTCAAAAAGTTAACTAAAGTTGGCCATGACTGGTGTCAATGTCAATTCCTGTTCGTGTCATTTTTCTTTCGTGTGAATAGTATTTTTGGTTGTTATCAACTTTTTTTAAAATGGTTAAATTACATTCTCACGAAGAATGCAGACATTCGGTTTGCTTTTGTTGTTTTAATAAAGCCCGCAAAAAAATATATAAAATTAGTGGTAAGCTGTTATTATTATTGAAAAACAAAGGCGTCAGTTTTGATCAATATGATCCGTGTAAGCCTGCTGTTTTATGCAGCGGATGCTGTATTAAACTGAATCAAGGAAGCTTAGATGAAATTGTGGATTATACAAAATTAAAAAAGTTTGTTCATCCTAACAGCACGCGCCAGGACTCTGATTGCCAATGCAAAATATGCCAAGTTGCCAGGTTCAGGTACGTTCTAAGATTTTTGCTTTTTATGTATAAAATGCCTTATATTTGTATAATGTTAAGTTATTTTTTGTAGGTTTAATCCAAAGGGGCCCAGAAAATTGCCTTTTAAATTTACTTTAAAAAAGCTTGCTGTGGGGAGACCTTTAAAGCATAACAACAAAATTAAAAAGGATTAAAGTGTGCTCTATTTGCACAGGTATAGTCAAACGTGGATTAAAACACATATGTACCGTTTCAAAAAAAAATAGAAAATATCGCTGGCTTAGCAAAAAATTGTAAACAACAAGTAGCAAGTAAGATAATTTTAAAGGAAGAGCTTGAGCAAGGCGATTCTTCTATTTCTTTAAATAAAGGTAGAGGCTGTCACATGCAAATTAACGTTTTGCGCAAAGCGAATACAAAAGCTAATACTGTAATCACATCTACCACCCTTAGGGAAATGCAAATTGATTGCAATCTTCCGGTGAGCAGTGTTAAAAAAATTGTCAGTACTCTGCGCAACGTAGACAAGCATTTGGTTGAAAAACAAGCAATTCCGAAGATCCAGGAATGTTTTTGCCAAATGTGGAATTATCCAAAAACAATTTGGTTTGTCACCATTTGTATACTGCAACAATTTATCACAACTGGTAGCATACATACTGGATAAACGTATCTTAGATGATAATTTCCATCTTAAAATTGGTATAGATGGTGGGGCGGGTTCCCTGAAGATATGCCTTAACATTTTGTCAGATGGTGAAAATAGTGTAGATGCTGCTACAGAAAAATCAAAAAATTCAGGCATAAAAAAATTAATAATTATCGGTTTAGGTCCCAAAATGATAGAATCTTATCACAATATAAAATATTTAATGGAAACTATTGATATACATACAATTATAGGACTTTGTCCATATACGTTTGCATCAAATTTTAAATTAATTATGATGATACTTGGCTTACAATCAAATTCCTGCCCATCCATGTCCTTGGTGTGATGTGAGTTGCACAAATCTGGAATCTAAGGGTCGTACCATTCATACCATAACCGACCAGTATCAGCAATGGCAGTCCCATACAAATGGGGATATTGCCAAAGCAAACTTCTATGGTGAGACTACTAACTGCTTTGTTACTACAATTTTTGTCATGTATTCAAATTTCCATAACAAAACATCACCTTATTTAAATGTTTAGGCAATTGCACGAATATTCCGCTTATTGTTGGAAATGAGCATGAACCAGTTTTAAAATATATCCCCCCACCCGAGCTGCACCTGCTTCTGGGAGTGGTACAAAAAATTTTTGATCTGCTTAAGGCTGAGATGCCAGAAAAATGTGAAGAGTGGTTGGAACTTGCTAAATTGCATTTAGATCACCGCCAGCAATTCAACGGCAATAGAGCCAGAAAACTGATTAAAAATGTTTCCATCTTAGAAGAACTGGTTCCAGCCTGGAACTTCCAGGTACTGTTTAAGTTTGTTGTTTTTAATTTTATTGAATTTCAAGATCTCTTGCGATGGTTTCACGTACTACTTTTGTTTTTAGGAAATAAGTATAATATACTTATTTCCTAAAAACAAAAGTAGTACGTGAAACCATCGCAAGAGATCTTGTATAAGTACTCAGGACTTTCGATAGAGTAGTGTCCAGCTGCTTTTCCAATAGCTTGGATGCGAATTATGTCATTTATATTTCTAAATTTGAAAGAAAATGTCGAAAAGGAGGCATAAAATTTACTCCAAAAATTCATGCCGTAGTACACCATGTTGAGGATTTCATTAAAATGAGCCACTGGGATTCTTCTCTGAGCAAGCATCAGAACAAGTTTACCATTCATTTAAAGTATTTTCCCAAAATTATACGCTTTGTCCAAAGTCTGAAAATTATTTAAAAAATTTAAAACGTTGTATTTGTGCTTATAATAGTTTACATATTTAAATAAATTTCTAGTTTTCTTTATTCACACTTTTTATTGCCACTGTAGTACAAGCCAACCCTAGAACCCAAGAAAGATTTATTTAGTAAATTTCAGATTCATATTTTTTTTTTGTTATTGAATTATCATTTTATGGAAAGTAATTTATTCTGTTGCCGACTGTACTCCAAACTCCACATAGCCGATTTTCAATTTATGTTGATTTTAACCAGGTGAATGTATACATGAAAATAAAATAGGTTTTAAAGAATCTATATTTTTTTTCTTGAAACCTCAACTTTAAGAAGCTGTGCGTTCAGATGAGACCCCCATGCATTCAACATATTGTTTTCTTTTGCTTAGGTACGACCTTATCCAATATAGTTGTCGCGGCGAATGTTTCAAATTGCGTCATCAAATTCTGAACCAAGTACAGACATTACAATTATTGTTGTTTTCTTTGACGTATAATATATATAATATAATATAATATACGTCGTATATAATCCAAGGAACCAGGTTAACCGTCAAGAAATCGGTTTTTGACATTCGACATTGATGACGCAATTTGAAACATTCGCCGCGACGACTACAGCCTAGTTGCCAGGAAGCAGAAACCCCGGTACTATTCCCGGGACCGAAATATTTTTTTATTTTTTTCAAAAATTTGAAATTAAATTTATACAATTTGGCAATATTTATATATTTTTTCTGCCAAAAATTAGTTCACTTTAGAAAAATAGTATATTATTATACAAGAGAGTAATACTATTATTTTTCTACTCCAATTATCATTAATAACAAAATTTCACTTTCTTTCATTTATAAAGATCATTATAGTCGCCCCTCGTATATATAAAAATTCTGACACCTTACTTTTTTCCAATTTAAAACCCGATTGGTTTAAATAACAGTGAATATTGAAATCAGCCAATCACTGATGCCTAACAACGTGAATATTAAGTTCATTATTAACGTTGTTACCCTATTAAAAATGCCCTATAGAACCCATATTGATCCAGATAAGGAAACTAATATGGATTTATATGGTTCTATATGTCCTATATGGAACGACCTGGTTTACACTATGGAATCTATATGGTTTAATATGCAATTTCATTTTAAAATGTAGAACTTAGGGATTTTTATATGGATTTATCTGGTTTCTGTTTTATGTGTCTTTCCATATAGGTTTCCCTATATGGTTGAATATGGAATTCCATTTTAAAATGTATATTTATTTAAACGAAAATTACATATTAAACCATATAGATTCCTCTATATGGTTAAATATGGAATCCATTATTAAATATAGATCCATATTATGGATCTATATTTAATAATTTAATACCCAAACCATATTGGGCCAGATAGAGCTCCAATATGGTTCAATATGAACCTATATGGCAATCCATATAGAAATCACTTTTCTATATGGTTTTCCATGTATGGAATTCTATCTGGTTCAATAGTGCAATGCCTGTTTCAAATTCCTGTATTGAACCATATAGATTTTTATTTTGTGTTTCTATATGGCATTAATAGGGTAGGCAGGGCACAGAGGCGTAACTACAGGGTGGCAGAGGGGGCAACATTCCACGGGCCCCCGGCCGAAGAACGCTTCCGGCCCGAGATGGCCGCAAGCACAGTAGGGCATAAGCAAAATTAATTAATTAAATTGAGGGGGCCCATCTGATGAATTTGCCTCGGGCCCCAGCGGTGATAGTTACGCCACTGGCAGGGCAGTTAAATTTGTTACCATTATTTACGAAAAAAACCCAAATGTCAATAATATGCAATAGGAGTAGAAAAATGTTTTTTTATTGTCAAATTGACTAATACATTCTGATATTTGTTTTATTATAAATAAATACACATCTTATTTTACTATATTTTAGAAAACACAAATTTGCCACTGGGCGATCCCAGATAGCACAAGAGGTACCCAGGACCCCTATTAAAAATGCCCTATAGAACCCATATTGATCCAGATAAGGAAACTTATATGGATTCATAAGGTTAACCTTATGAATCCATATAAGTTTATATAGAATTCTATATGTCCTATATGGAACGATCTGGTTTACAGTTTGGAATCTATATAGTTTAATATGGAATTTCATTTTCAAATGTACAACTTAGGAATTTTTATATGGATTTATCTGGTTTCTGTTTTATGTGTCTTTCCATATAGGTTTCCCTATATGGTTGCATATGGAATTCCATTTTAAAATGTATATATATTTAAACGAAAATTGCATATTAAACCATATAGATTCCCCTATATGGTGAAATATGGATCTATATGGTAATAATTTTTTCATACCCAAACCATATATGGTTTGGGTATGAAAAAATTATTACCATATACCATATATTGGGCCAGATAGAGCTCCAATGTGGTTCAATCTGAACCTATAAGGCAATTCATATAGAAATCACTTTTCTATATGGTTTTCCATGTATGGAATTCTATCTGGTTCAATAGTGCAATGCCTGTTTCAAATTCCTATATTGAACCAGATAGAACCATATAGATTTTTATTTTGTGTTTGTATATGGCATTTTAATAGGGACATCCATTTCAGGTCCCACATAAGGTCCGAACATAAGGTCCGAACGTCCCAGACCTATATAGGAAGTTTTGGGTACGTCCAGTCACTTACTTATTTGGGAAAATTAAAGCGGATATACTAGGTACGTCCCAAGGGCGTCATTTTTGTTTTTTTTTAGCAATTAAAGCATGGTATTTCCAAAGGGTCTAAAGCCTCATTCAGAACCTCGTAATTAGTGGAATAAATTAGTGGTTTCAATTAACGTAAAAGTTTATCTTATGAATATACAGTGTTGTTCACAACCAGAAAATTAGTGGTAGTACTTTTCAATTAGTGGAACCACTAATTATAATTGGAAAGGGGCTTTGCGCATATGCGCAGATATTTTATGTCAAAAGCAAAAAGTTTAAAGATTTGCCAGTGAAGGTAAGGTTATATATATATATTATTCTAATGGTTGTAAAAAATATTATTTTACTCCCTATTAAAAATGCCATATAGAAACACAAAATAAAAATCTATCTGGTTCAATATAGGAATTTGAAACAGGCATTGCACTATTGAACCAGATAGAATTCCATACCTGGAAAACCATATAGAAAAGTGATTTCTATATGGATTGCCATATAGGTTCATATTGCTCTATCTGGCCCAATATGGTTTGGGTGTGAAAAAATTATTACCATATAGATCCATATTTAACCATATAGGGGAATCTACATGGTTTAATATGCAATTTTCGTTTAAATATATATACATTTTAAAATGGAATTCCATATTCAACCATATAGGGAAACCTATATGGAAAGACATAAAACAGAAACCATAGAAATCCATATAAAAATCCCTAAGTTGTACATTTTAAAATGAAATTCCATATTAAACCATATAGATTCCAAAGTGTAAACCAGGTCGTTCCATATAGGACATATAGAACCATATAAATCCATATTAGTTTCCTTATCTGGATCAATATGGGTTCTATAGGGCATTTTTAGTAGGGCTATAATTAATATTGTTTATGTCAGATATTTTATGTCAAAAGCAAAAAGTTTAAAGATTTGCCAGTGAAGGTAAAAAATATTATTTTACTATAATTAATATTGTTTATGTCAGGTTAAGAAGAATGGACAATCTTTTAGCAAATTCCCTTAATTTTAGATGTTAATTTTGCGCATTGTGAATGATCGTTTTGTGTTAATTATAAGTATAATTGAAACCACTAATTTTTTCCACTAATTACTAGGTTCTGAATGAGGCTTAAAGCCAACACATCTTCAGAATGGTTACTTTATTTTCGTATAGATGTCGCTTTATACAAATATTTAATTTAAATCATTTTTTTAGATATTAAGTATTTGTCGTAGACATAGTTTATAAACTTTTTTAGGCACTCATTTAATTACGTCTAAATTAAATTTATTATTTACTTACCTTCTTTGCTAATCATTGATTTGATGCTTAAAATCTCGAAACATAATCAGGGAATAAATAATAAAGGTAAAATTGTGATTTGAAAAGAAACAAACAGAAAAGTTCAATTAATTAGTAGAACTTATATTTTTTTAAATCGTAAAATTGCTGAAGAGAAAATAAATTAACTTAATTTTCAAAACTTTTACTGTGTACTTAAATACACACTGTACAACGGTTGGATATACCAAAAAAAAAAAGAAAAAACAAAATGTTTGTATAAAATAAAAGTATAGATACAGTACAATAAACAATAAAATAACGATACATTTTTTTCATTCTAGACATGACTTTATCTACTCTTATCACAATGTCCGTGGCAGAGGAACCGCCCACACATTCAGTATAAATAAGTAACATGTATGTATTAATTGCGAGTTTTAGTTATGTTGGACATGTTTGGCATTCAACTTTATAATATTGCAGCACAAAAAGTTTTATTCAATTTCTTACAACTTTATTAATTATATTTACATGTGGTTTCATTTTTCATTTACCGAATCGATCCATTTAAATAGCATAACAATGTGTAATATACACTATCTTTATTTGTGGCCAAATACTGTGCACCAGGCTAGGTTCGCGCATTCCCTCGCGCCTTTTTCCTTCGCAGCCCCTTCACATCCCACATATTTACATTGAAATTATTTTTTACTGAACCTAACGTAGTTTCTCGAGTATCCAACCACGTTCTAGTTATTGTATGTAAGAAACGGCACCAAATCAATGCAACGCTTCTACTACCATTAAAAAAAGAAACAAATTTGAATGCATTGGCGTGAGTTTGCGCCGTTTCATACAAGTAAATGGATTTTTTCGACGTTTGAGACATTTTATTTTTATACTCAATGTAAGCCTTTCACCTACATGTATACATATGAAAATGCCCCAAAAAGCTGCTAAATTGGAAATGGATTTGATGCAAACATGGGCCTCGATCTGTACACATTACAATATGGGTAATAAAACGCTCGTTTTACTCACAACCAAAACCAAAAGTCGACTAGAAAACTAAACATTACGCCGTCTTTGAAATTCGAGAAACAGCAGCAAGATTTATCACTTTATTATACTTGCTGCATCCATCGAATTCCTCATTATAAAATCTTTTTTCTCACTTTAAATCAGTCAATTTATAAATATATTTGGGGTATGTCTGGCACTTGAAGGTGCTGGTTGTGAGATAAAGTGGGCATTTTAGTGGTTTTATGAAGGGGCATGATTCTTGGTATTGGTAAATTTAATCCCAGCAGTAGCTTAAAAACTTTGTAAAAAAGAATGATCAAAATTAAGTTGGAAAATTATTTTTAATATTCAAGATAATCCTTGAAAAGTCAAATAAATAAACAATTTGGGTATAATAATATCCAACCAATTTTAAAATTACTTCAACCCAGAATCAGCTTTGATGAGAAAGAAAAATGGGGGGAAATGTAAAACCAAAAACACACTATGGTACAAAGCAAGGTCACTTTATATAATAATTGTTTCTATATATGTATATATATATAGCATTAAATAAAAAAGGGACATACGACTATGAGTTTTGCACTTAATAATTAACTGGACTTGTGACTTTTGGTTCTCGTTATAAAGGCAGACATTTAAAACGTTTTACACACATATGCACTGTATTTTTATAGCCATACAACATTTTTTTTGTTTTTTTATCGGTTTTGAGAATCGACAGTAAAAAAAGAGAGCAAATTACAATTATTTTTACACACGTTCTCTTTTATCATTTATTTATTTTATTATTCTTCCACTAGAAAAACATAAGCGATCGCGACTCGCCTCGCACGCACCCTTAAACGTCGTTTAAACTTAATCATTTTTAAATAATTTATTAAAAAAGGCGCTAATATTTATAAAGTATTTTGTACTTAAACTAAAAAAAACAAAAACAATAATTAATACAAACAAAATTAGGAAACAACGTGAAGCTTCTCCGTGAGGTCCCAGTCGTGATGCGCACCCAGTTTTTCTATTCTAGTTGATTATAGTTTATTATTTATTTGGCGAATCAGCATAATGAATGAATCGAAATAATATTTGAAAGTGAAAAATAAAAAATACAAACAAAAACAATAATTCCCATTTTCTCTTTTGAGTAAATCCCAACCTTTATAAGAAAAACCACGAGGGGAAGCGTAAGCAACAAGAGAAGATTTGAAAGGTAGTACGCGCACAACCCGGCAACGTCCTGTCCATAACATTGGCATTGGATAACAATGTCTTTAAAATATGGAAAATTTCACGTCGAAACGTACAGGCCTGCGAAAAACCGCAATCGTCTTGATAATATATCAAAACGACGTTTATTTGCGTTGTTTACTACACTAGTTTTTCCAAGCTGTAGCATTCTGACATAAAACGCTCCGTTAGTCTTATATTATATATAATATATTTATATATATATATATATATGTATGTGGATAGAGTTCATCAATTAGTAAATAAAAGTCCGTCACTGTTTCACGATTGAAAACGTCTCGATCGTTTAGTTTTTTATTTTGAAGTCCTGCAGTCGTCAGGAGAATTTTCCACGATTCTCGTCCATTGCGAGCCGAAACACTCGACCAATTAAAAAATCGATAATAATAATAATAATTAAATAACTTATGGAAACAACACAGCACTGCACTAAGATGAAGAGGAGGCGTTCATCGCGCCGAACATGCCCGTCGAGAAGGACGCCGTTCCCGACGCCTGCTGCTGCTGCGCCTGCTGTTGCTGCGCGGCCTGCTGCTGCTGCTGGGTGGACGTCAGGCGCGAGTGCTTGGGCATCGGCGGCTGCAGATACTCGTGCTTGGCCAGCGACAGCACGTCGATCCTGTCCTCCTTTCTGTACGCCAAGCAGCTCCTTATGAAGCTCTGCAAAAAAAACCAATCATAATGGGCAACAAAAACTTATTGTTTAACCACTTTGGATTTCTTTTGGTAAACCTGTGTGGTCGACAAAATTAAAAACAAATTTTTGCCATTGGCACGCTAGAAACCCTACAAAAGTTACAGAATGGCTGCTGACCAGTGATATTTTTAATATACAGTCCCTGGTCAATTTATTACACTTACTCACAAATTGTTTTTTGAGTATTTTGGGGATTTGTAAAAAAGCCAATATCTTTCCAAACCAAACTAAATTTATAAATGCATATAAAAAAACTTAAATGGAGAAAAAACCTATTCATTCATTTAAAAAAATGCATTTTTGAACTACTAAGAATAGGATCGTGTTAAAAGCGGTTTTTCGGTCGATAAAATTGAAATTAAAAAAGTGATACTTATGTTATTAAATTAATATTTAAAAAATTAAACTTTGATTACATATTTAGTTACATATCTAACCATGTTGTAAGTTTTATTGCAAAATTAAGTTTTAATTCCTAAAGTCGTTGTGTAAAAAATGTATTTAATTTTAGGTAATTTTTTTACCATAACTTTTTTAATTTCAATTTTATCGTAAAAATGTATCTTCCCGTCTTAAAAAGCGTTTTTAACGTAATTTAATTAATTAAATAGGTTTTATAGCTCAAAAATATCGACTATTTGACAAAAAAAAATATTTTTATACTAATTTAAAATGTTTTTTGTGAAAGATATTAATTTTATAAGAAGTATTTTTGTTAATTTTTTGTCATAACTTTTTTAATTTAAATTTAATCGCAAATTGTATTTTCTCGTCCTAAAAAGCGTTTTTAAAGTAATTCTATTCCTAAATTCAGTTTTATAGCTCAAAAATGCATTACTGTAGTATAATTATTACTGATGGTATTTTAAGTTTTATTGCAAAAATGAGTTTTTAAATAGGCTTTTTTGAACAACATTTATTTTATTACATAATTTAAGTATTTGTAAGATGTTTATTTTTTGAAGTAATATAAGTTTTATTGTAAAGAAGAGTTTTAAAAGTATTTTTTTGTTAACATATTAATTTAATACTTACATTATATATATATATATATATATATATATAATATAATAATTATATATATATTAGGGTGCTTCAAAAAAAAAATTATATATTTTTTTCGCTCTTACCCTCTCAAATGTTTTTATTTAATATAAAAAAAATCCTCACCAAATATGGGCGTTCCAGCTCAACTCTAAGAGGTCGCTGTTTTTATTTCAGTTTCCCATTTAATTAACATGGGAAAAAATAATTTTATGTTTGGAATTTGTATGAAAGTAACTTATGGCAATGATCATTGCAGTTTCTAAAACGTAACACTCTACAAAAAAGGTCTCTTATTAATAATAATAATAAAATAAACTTTATTGGATTACTCCAAAAGGCTAACGACCTTAGTGGTCTCTTATTATTTTTCGATAAATTGATTTCTTCTAGAGTTATTCGAAACATTTGAGGTGGTAAGAGCGAAAAAAAAAATTAATCATTAATTAATTAAATTAATATATTATTTTAATTTTATAATATTTTTAATAATTTTGTCACCATAATCTTTTTATTCAAAAAATGTGTTTTCTCATTCTAAAAAGCGTTTTAACGCGATTCTATAGTATTTTATATATAAAGTTATATGCATTTTACTCACGGCAGGAGGCAAGAGCGAGTGGTTATTAAAAACGAGTGTCTAGAGACGTTCATAAACGAGTTGCACACTATACCTACTTTTTCTACAAAATTTTATTTGTTTAAACTTTGACACATGGTTCTATATGTCCTATATGGAACGACCTGGTTTACACTATGGAATCTATATGGTTTAATATGGAATTTTATTTTAAAATGTACAACTTAGGGATTTTTATATGGATTTATCTGGTTTCTGTTTTATGTGTCTTTCCATATAGGTTTCCCTATATGGTTGAATATGGAATTCCATTTTAAAATGTATATATATTTAAACGAAAATTGCATATTAAACTATATAGATTCCCCTATATGGTTAAATATGGATCTATATGGTAATTTTTTCATACCCAAACCATATTGGGCCAGATAGAGCTCCAATGGCAATCCATATAGAAATGACTTTTCTATTGAACATAGAAATGACTTTTCTATTGAACCAGATAGAATTCCATACATGGAAAACCATATAGAAAAGTGGTTTCTATATGGATTGCCATATAGGTTCAGATTGAACCATATTGGAGCTCTATCTGGCCCAATATGGTTTGGGTATGAAAAAATTATTACCATATAGATCCATATTTAATCATATAGGGGAATATATATGGTTTAATATGCAATTTTGTTTAAATATACATCCATTTTAAAATGGAATTCCATATTTAACCATATAGGGAAACCTATATGGAAAGACACATAAAACAGAAACCAGATATATCCATATAAAAATCCTTAAGTTGTACATTTTAAAATGAAATTCCATATTAAACCATATAGATTCCAAAGTGTAAACCTAGGTCGTTCCATATAGGACATATAGAACCATATAAATATTAGTTTCCTTATCTGGATCAATATGAGTTCTATAGGGCATTTTTAATAGGGAGGGTTGACTAGTTTCACATTTTTTTGCCTTACAGAAATGGATGGTTTTACTTTAATATGTTTAGGACAAGTTTATCATATTTATTTACTTTATTTAGGGAATCCGTTTAATCTGGAATGCTTGGTTAAAAATTAAAAGGGTCAAAACTTTCTGGGATATGCCTTATTTTTTAAAAACAACCATTCTTGGATTACAAAATATAGAGATAAGTTTTTGTAAAGAACCATTTAATTAAATAAAAATAAGATTATCGTTTTTTTTCTAAATTACTTTTCATAAAAAAAAACAAAATTGTGCATTTTTAAAGGTTTTATAATAATTAAACTGAGAAAAAAATGCCAGAGTCATTCTGCCAATTTCCCTACCTTGGCTTCGTTTGTGACCGCGGGTTTGTTGGCGAACTGTACGTCGGTCGCCTTCAGAATCGTGTTCTCCTCCAGTATGGTCGCTTGCGATTGATTGTGTCCAAACGGTTTCTTGCCATACAGACACTGATAGAAAATCACTCCTACACTCCACACGTCCACTTTCGAGGAGATCTTTGGCGGATTCTTGCCCACTACAAAGCATTCCGGAGGCAAATACCTAAAAGAATTTAGCCACAATAAAAATCAATACTGGAAAATGTTAAAGTGTTTTCTTACCAGTAGGTGCCGGCTCCTTGCGAGGTTAGGTCCATACCGTGGTCGGGGTTATAGTTCTCCTCGTCCATGACTTTGCTGAGCCCGAAGTCAGTGATCTTGATCTCGCCGCACACGTTGCCCTCCGTCAGCAGAATGTTGCCCGGCTTTAGGTCGTAGTGAATCACTGGCGGTTTTATCTCGTTCAGGTACTTAAGGGCCGAAACAACCTGCATTATTATAGATCTGGCTTCTCTCTCCGGAATTGTCTTATGCTGCAAGAAAACAATGCGTTAATAACAGAGTTTGATATGATATGGTGATATTACCTGCTTCAGATAAAAGTCAAGATCATGACCATCACAGTATTCTAAAACTGTACAAAAGGAATTCGCATCTATTTCAAATACATCATATAATTTCACTACTCGTGGGTGATCTAACGCTTTATGGATATTGTACTCCCTTAATGCGTGTCTAAAATAAATAAATAAAAAACAACATTAAAAAACAAACACCATCATATCGTAGATTAGATTGAAATAAACGATTTTACCACTCACTTGATATAATTTGCCTTCTTGTCTTCTTTCCAGTCCTTGTTGAGCTGGTGGACTTTGCAGGCGACGTAGCGCTGCTCTTTGAGATCGAACGCCTTGTGCACCTCGCTGAAGCCGCCCTTCCCCAGCAGCATCAACAACAGATACCGGTCGTTGAGCACCGGGTGGTTGTTAAACCTCGACTGGTCCTCGTTGTGTATGCGTTTTAGTTCCCTGATGTGCAGATTCCGTTCCCTTTCCAACTTTTCCATCTCAAGCTGCAGATCGGCATCCTCCTTCTTGAGCGCGTTCTGCCGCAGCTTCAGGATCTCGTCCGCCTCGTAGTACTCCTGCAGCGTTAGCGAGCCGGGCACCGCGTCCGGCTTCAGGAAGCCAGAGTCCGTGCCATTGTGAATCGCGTTCGAGTTGTTTCGCTTTCTGCCGCTCTCGTTGTTTGACGGCCGCTTTTTCAGCAACAGCTTCTTATGCCGGTCGATCTCCTCCCTCTCTGCCGTGATCTCTTCCTGCCGCCTAAAAATGTACAACGCCCGATTCATAGCTATCCCAACAACAACAACAACAAAAAATTAATCATGCACGTCTTTCAGTCCCGTCTTGAAACACAGTGACCATCATAGTATTTCTGGATCAAGGGTATCATCATTAACAAAACAGCTGAAAAAGCAACTAAAAAACAAGTAGGTACCTGGCTAATTCCTGGAAAGCGTGCCCGTCCGTCCAGTTCTCCTGGAAGGTGGCTCCCACCCTCTGCGTCACGAACTGCCCCAGCCTGAGCCTGTTCTGCATGCATTTCTGCCTTGCCTCTTTTTTCTCTATCGAGCTCTTTTCTTTGAGGAGCTTCTTTACCACCTCGATGCATTTGTTGATCTGCTGCTTGTGCTGATCGATCGTTTTTTGTTGCGTCGATATTTGATGCCGCAGTTCTTCCTGCTGTCGCGTCATCTCTTCGATTTTAACATTGCGGGCCTCGAGGTCCGACGACGCTTGCGTCTCGAACTCCGTTATCTTGTTAACCGTTAATTCAGTCTAAAACAAAAACGCATTTAAAAAAAACATTATTTTTTATTTGGCGCCAATCAAGTACCTGTATTTGTTTGCTGACCATAGCAGGAGGTGGCAACCGAGGTGTTTGCGCTTTATAGTATTCGAAGGGAGGAACGGAATTCACAGACACCTGAGGAGATGGGATACCCACCTGCTGCTGAGGTGATGGAGGTAACTGTAATATAGACAACTGAAATCAGTTATCACATCTTACTATAAGGACATTAATTTATAAGGTCTACTAATTACAAAATATTAAACATTCCATTTAAGTTTTTATTCAGAATCAAGGTATGGTGTGATAATCACGTACGGATTGTTGTTAATAAATAACATGTTTTTATGACGAATATCGGATCGATAACAGCTTAAAAAAACCATGCTGAATATAAACAGAAAATTGTAAAATTTGCATTTTGATAACTAAACCATATCCGGGTCTAATGTTAAAGAATTAAAAAAAGTGCTTATCAACATGAACAAACCAAGTGTAACTTTTAGGTAAAAGGATATGGTTAAAATGAGTGGGTGCGTTGTCATTTGAAATTCCACTTAGCAGAGATAATGATAATGTACCATGTTTAAACGGCTCTAGCTTCAGAAATCCTTAGTTTTAGACTTTTTAGGTTTTTGTTTGGTAGTACCATTAAGGTTTTTGTAAAAGGATAAATATATTTACCATTGGGTAGGGTTGTTGGGACGAAGGACTCTTCGCCCCGGCGTGCCTTATAGGACTGTTGCCGGAGTGTTTGAAGTAGTCGTTGATCTTCTTGTCGGTCGCCAAGGCGACCTGGGCCCGGACGCCTTTGGTGGCCGGCACTCCGACGCCTTCGTCCGGTTTCCGTTTCCGCTTCCGATCCGACGGCGTGCGAGGCACCTTCTCCGGAGTATTCGGGTCCACCTCCTTGTCGCTGTGAGACGAACCTACAAAAAACAACATGTTTCTGTAAGCACATGTAATAAGTTATTGATTATAATTAGTTACAATATTATAATATTAAATAAATAAATTACAAACTCGCAGGGAAAATATGAACCTATAATGAGGACAAATCAATTAGCTGTTGTCTTTTTGTCCAGAAATTTTATTAAAAATGTTTACAGTACCTCATCAACGCTCTTACTGTCGAGACGTGATAGTAAAGTATACATAGTCAGTGCATTAAAACCCTAATCTAAAAGTTTAAAAGCGCGAATTGATCTGCCATCCCATCTGTGAAAGTCACGGAACCACCCACCTGAACAGGTAGTTCATCGCGGCATTAACCTGGAAGATACTAATTACAAGGGGACAAGGAGCCATTTTCAGAAGTTTTTTAATATTTGCAATTCGCTATTTGCGGAAATAAGAATTCACCGAGCACGGTTGTGTTTATACCTTCCCAAGTGACAAATCCATAGAAATCAACAAGAAGTAATAAAAGAGCCGAACAGGGTTAACGAACCCCTACATTAAATAGACCAAAGATGCCGAATGCACAGGCAATACGATCAAAAGTAACCCGCCGTATAGGACGTGACAAGTAGTACTTAATAAACACATAAATCTTATAGACTGCCTTTCCGCTGGAACAATGAGTCAAAACTTATAACGAGTCATTTTGAGTGTTTTTAAGAGTGTGGGGAAAGTAAAAATAACACCTCAGTGGGACAATAACTGCGTGCAGTAGATTACGAATTCAGCAGACCGGACAGAACCGGATGAAGTACAAGACCAGCAAAGATGTCCAAGTATCGTACTAATAACACATGCCTCATTCATAAACCCCAATTGAATGAGGTCATTACTAATACCCCGGTTGTACTTAGTTTTGGGTCAGTTCAAAGCCCCCAAAAACCAACTGTTGTCCCTCCTTGTCCTAGACTCCACTATCCTAAATCGGGCGTATGGTATGGCCCGGCGACAAAATTCCGGGAATGGCCTTACCATCGACACTGTCAACCACGACCTCCTAGGAAAGATTACCTGCCGGATCCACCAAACACAGGTAACGCTGTGCAGTGGCGGGATACGTATAGAACCGAAAGGGGGTAAAATAACCCTGGAAGATCAGTATAAGGCGTAGCCGATGGGGCCTGCCATACGTTCTTATATTCATACTCAAATTTTATTAAAAATGTTTACACTTTTGTTTCCGCTATAAAATGTTTAAAAATGATACGTCAATGACAAAAAAGTTTATCTTATTGGGAAGTTTCCATTTATACTTTGTTCCTTATAAACTTATAATGATAAAAAATTCGTCAGCATGCAAAGTAACAATAAATTACTTTGTCAACCTACCAAAACTATAAATTTTGTGAAAAAATATTACTTGGTTTTCTAGCTAAAATCGATTTTTGTACAAATCAACCCACTTAAAAAATAGAGACGAATCTATTGAACCAGTGTGACCTGAATGGATGATACCTTGTGAATAAAACAATTAGATTAATTTAAAGTAATTAAATATAATTAAGAAGTACAGTTACCAGGGCTGTAAATCTACAAATATAAAAGTCAAAGACAAAAAATTAAAAAGCAAATGCACATATAAACTGCATGCAGTTGCAAAATTTCTCAGTTAATATATGAATGTATTGTTGTATGTCGCTTTCTCTAATGAATTATTATTAGTTTTTAAAGAGACTGTTACTGACGTATACAAAATTTCATGTACGTAATTGTCCGTGATCTTATTTTAACAAAAAACAGCTACATCCGAATTTCATCTAGAAATTGTATGGTTGATTTTACAGCGTAATGCTGTATAAAGGAGCTACGCCCCAGACATACATAAAGGGTGGACCAACGAAAACGAAACAGAGAAGATTTCAGGTAGCAAGCAGTGATTTAAAAAAAAAACGCAAAACACGTCAACTTCAGTTTCGAGAGAGACAAGTTTTTTAATAGATTTCACTTGCAAATCGCTTTAGCCCTTCGCGCAGCAGTTACAACCTCTTAAATGGTAGAGCAAATGATACCTCATTTAAAAGGTCGTCTACACTAAGTATATAAAAAATTCAAATTCTATTCATTCGTTATCGATATATTTAATATTTACAGCGCACTTCGTTTCTTATTCAAATAAAAAAGTACAGACAAGGAATTTGGGAAAAAACCGTGGAATCATAAAAAAGCCTTCATTAGTCTTCATTAAGTCTAGGTTTATTTTTCGCCATTCTAAACCAATCATTTAATGGCTCCCCGGCACACTTCGGTCTATCGACGACTATCAAATAGGTAATAAAAGAACCGTACCGATTGACTACTGTCGGAAGTCTAGAACACATAAATTATATTTCAGGGTGTTTTTTAATAAAAAATATATTAGTTGTTTTTTATTTATATATAGATAAATACCTATAGGTATTGCTTATGTGTATTGTTAATCTGACTTTTAAATACCAAGTTGCCGGGGGCCCCTTTAAATGGCAGGGCCTGGGGATGTAGCCCCCCTTTAAAGTACACAAAATGAGTTCAGTTGTATTCAACAATGGTTTACAGTATTGCAGTAAGAGTTAAAATGATGACTTTTTTTTAAAAGTGCGGAAATGAACACCATGTGAATAGAAAAAACGTTTTGGAGTTCCAGTATGTCGTTACTGGTCAGATGAAAATCCAGGGGATTTCCACGAGGTCTACACTCAAACTCCTCAAAAGCTTAATGTCTAGGCAGGTTTTTTCGGAGATCGTCTGGTTGGACCCATTTTTCTTGATGGTAACCTGACAGAAGAAACCTATTTCGAATTACTGAAAGATGTAGTTCATTTGAGAACTCCCCCTTACAACTAGACGCCTATGCTAAACTACGTTACCGTCTAAGCTGGAACATATCGTCCGTCGTATTTTATGGTCCTGAATCGAACTCTTCACATCGAAAAACATGGAGATCATCTAGAAAAACTATTATAGAAGAACAAATATATTTGTTATAGTGTTATTGAAGGAACCAGGTAGCGACTATATAGGGCATGGAACACCCAAAAATGATACTGCTAGCTTCCACTATTTTAAATTTTATTACAGAAGCTGAATTGTCAACTTCCGAGCTTATTGCTGTTGGATGCGATAGTACAGTCGTAAACACAGATGTAAAACATTTTATCTTAAACGACCGTTGCAATGGCTAATATCTCAATTACATGCAAACGAATTGCCACTGCGACATTTGCTTTGATATCTGGATGGAAATACCACCGGACCTTAATCATTTTCAAGTCATATCGGCAAACCTATTGGATCTTGTAAGCAGTCACCTGTTGTGTTAAATGAAGGAATCGAAGTTGAGCTACTTCAACATTATTTATCCCGGGTATGTACTGTCATATCTACTGAAAACTGTCCAGCTAATTTAGCGAATAAGTCTCCTGGCAAGATGTTCCATGCGAGATGGCTTACTACAGAAAACCTTATTTTGCGTTCTTGCAATGGAAAAACCATCATCCAGTCTAAAAAGTCTCGAGTGTATGCAAAGGTTTGGTTTCTTTTAACTGTACCTTTATGTACATCTGAAGCTCTTCATGAAGGTGCACCCTTGGAAGGTGCTGAACTAAAAGCCGTAGTTGACCCCGCAATTTAACGAAATGGCTTATATGGCCACCCTGAAGATCAAGGCTGGCAGGATATATATCAGTGATAAATATCCTGATGTATATCTTGATAAATATAATGATATTTATGCGACGATATTTATCCTGATATATATCAATATTTTTTTTCTAAAATTCTATTCATAAATGTATGGAAAACTAGTATTTTTGTTTAAATATTTGCGAAACTGAGACCATTTAAAGAAACGTGATCTTGATTGGGTTTGGCTGGAGCAACAGAAACATTTAGAAAATCCCTCTACAAATGAAAATGAAGATTCGTATCTGGATCTACCATTAGCCAGATTTTATCCTAAACTTACTTGTTTCTAGCCAGCCTTTTTTACTCCTTTTATTGTTTTTTATTAAAAATATTATTTTGGTTGTTGTTTTCTATTGGCTGTTGTAGTTTTTTAACTTTTTGTTTTTGGTTGCAAAAGCAAAAATATATGATGTGTTTATATTCATAAACTTGTATTTTTTACCTACATTTTACATTTTTATACATACTAGTAGATACTAAAAAATAGAATTAAAATACAAATTTACATGTTTGTAAAATTTTAAAATTATATTAAATTAAGTAATTTTGAATTTTAAACATATAAGCAGAAAATAGTTGTAATAAAAAAAAGAAATATATATCCAAATATTGATATATATCGGGTATATATCGATATATATCAGATATATGGATATTTATATAAATATCATGATATTTGCCAGCCCTGCTGAAGATATAATTTTAACGATGATCTTAGATCCACTTCGTTATATAAGACAATTAGGATTTAGAAATATATTAAGCTGCAGGTCGAAATAAAAGGATAATATTAAATTAAAGAACATCATTAGAAAATTTGTAAAATTTTTAAAAGGAATCACCAATCACAAAACAATTAAATAAAAGAAATTTAACAATTAATTGAAAAAAGTAATTTTCTAAAATGAAATGTATAGAAGTTACCTTGCCACTCGCAGGATTTTGAGTTGTCAAATTAGTGACAGAATGTTGCATGTTGTTTCAGTAAGAGAGATGGTTGTATACGTGCAACTTATAGAGATGTAAAAAAACGGTTTTTTTCAGATGTGAAAAAAAAACATGAAAAAAAACCTAGAAAAAAAACGTTTTTTTTTTGTTTTTTTTTAAATAAAATTTTGAGTAAGACTGTATTTACATTTACTAATTGTGATTTAGTGGCTAATTTTAGTCCATGGAAACATACAAAATTAGGCAAATGGGACTAATCTTGAAAAAAAACCTAAAATGTGAAAAAAACCATTTGAAAAAAAACAATGAAAAAAAACCTGAAAAAAAAACAAAAAAAACGGACCGTTTTTTTTCAAGTCGCATCTCTAGCAACTTAATACTCAATCAAAGTAAAAAATTTAAAAAAAAATTGTTTTTTCTTATTAGTCTATTTTTTCTAATAAAATATGGTCATATGGTTGGGTGGATGGGTGGGCCGGGATAGAACTTGATTGCACTTGATCTACCCGTGGTGAGTTTTAGATAATTTTCTATATTTTATGGTACACAATAGGCAGAGAGCTGCTCTTGAGCTGGCAGCTAAAAATATTTTTTTTTGGTAAATAGGGAACCATAATACATACAAAACTTTGTGGTACATTTTTTGATTTTATTTATTTTTGTTTTTTGTCATAATTTTTTTATAATCAAAATTAATAGACCCACTAGAACTACAGGCATTTTGAAATTAAAAACATTTGTTTTGTTGGGCCACCCTGTATATTTCGATACACTTTACAAAGTAGGTTTCAAACATTAGCAAAGTTGGATTTAAACCGAATATTTTAAGTGACGGTCACGTGGTCTCCCACACATTATTTGTGTTGCATCCTTATAAATTAATTACGTTATGGAAAAATGAAACAATGCGCCAGTTAAATTTAGAAATCATTTTCGAGCCTGCCAACTAATAATAATTTAATTAATATCGGTATTGCATTGCTTTAAATGTATGTATTATTAATGATATTTGTTTCAAATTAATGTATAAAAAGCGAACAAAGGAAACGTGGGAGATCCATTATTGATTAAATAAAATAAATTTTACACAATAAGAACAAAAGTTCGATCGATACGACTTAAGAGAAAATAATTTTATGCTAGACTATACAAATGACCCAGATTACAGAGAGTCGTAGAAAAAATGTTAACTATTATTTTAAGCATTTCTTGCATGAACTTTTTCATTGTGAAATTTGATTCAAATCGTGAAAACGGAATGGTTATTATGCTCTGTTTTATAAAACAGTCAATTAGTTTTATTTTTAATTCGGCCAAATGAGAGTACAGCACCGAGACAAATAAGGTGCCCGCTGACGGTGATGTCATGAGAAAATATTGCCAGAAGGTGTATAGTATAACATAAATATTCCACCATTTTACAAATCCATTTAAGTTCAAAGTTCATTGTTTTGATATTTTATCACAAATACATTATCGATCAAAAATAAATTTAAACGTAACTATTTAATTATTGTTTTTATTGATTATTTAAAACATTACAAGTACCACGTGACCAATTTATAGATCATTTGCATGATTTTGTTAGCCTTGATTAAATTATTCGTATTTTTCCATCCATGCTGTATATACGCAGAAGCAATTTTGCCACCTCTATAGTGGACATTTTAATTCTAAATGTAGCATAGTAACAGTTCCAGATATATTTTTATTTTTAAATATTTTGTTTATGGTAATTAAATTCGGAATAAAATGTTAAATAAAAAATATATGAAACAAAGTCTATAATTTGTCCTTGCAAAAGAAACAATATACACATAAATTGTTTACCAAAGCATTTAACGTTTGCTAATGATAATAGGTTAAATTATTTTATTAAGTGTTTTATATAAAGAATCTTGCAAAGAATTTTCGCATTTGTTAATGAATGTATTTATAAAATCAACCTTCAGCACCGTATAGTAACTGACCAGTCTCATGCATATGTGAATAAACAAATAAATATAATAATTACAGGACCCTTATAAATTACAAAACAATGTACCCAGTTTTAGGTATAATATATTATTAAACATGTTAATTAGATTAAAATGAATTGGGAATGATAATTATATTTTTTTTGGTATTTTCACCTCTTCAAAATTATTGCATATGCTTTTTCCCTAGACACCCCTGAATTTTAAACCTGATTCATAAATAATTGTAGCCAGGGGTTGTACAACTGTAATATACGAATTTAATTTATTAATGGTTGTGAAATGTATAGAAAAATTTATTATATTATGTATTAAAATATAATTTATTACTAATTAATTTAAATATTTGTATAGAGAGGCATCTGTACAAAAAAAGATTAATCAAATTGATGTTAGGAATCTGTTTTATCGGCTTTTTTGTTGTTGTAAATTTCTTCCTTGAAAATGGACTAACAGTGAAAGTGAAGAGGATGTTTTATGGATAGTCCACCCGAAATGCTTTATCGGCAAATACTAGTTTACTGCCGGCGAAATCAAAAAGAAAGTACACAAGTTCATATAAACTTTTCAGAACATTGGCGTAGTTTTATATAAACATGTACAATAATGGGCGTTTTTAGGTGGGAGTAAAAAAAATATATAAATAGTTTAAAAAATATGTTATAAATTACGTCAAATTTAAAAATAAGATTATAAAACTGATCAAGGTACGTTTTATTTCCAAATTAATAACACATTTTTACAGAAAATTTATTTAACAACACATTCAAAAATTTAGTTTGGTTACGTTTATTCCCTTTTAAAACTTAAGCTATTTTAACCAAAGTTGCCTGAAAATTGGAACTTTTTTTTAATGCAAATTCGAATCCAGGTAAAAAATGAAAATTACGACGTTTAACGCTTTTTTTGTTAATCGATTTTTCCATTTTCCCTTGACACTAATCAATCAGACATTGGCATTGTTCAATTTTTAAATTTAAAAGAAACATTTAGTTTGTCGCCACCTTGAATTCAATTAAACGTCACCCGTATAAGTAAATATAATAAATAATTATAACATGTGTTTTTAATTAAAATTAAGTTTTATACAGGATGAGTTAATCAATTTATAATAATAGCAAAGTACTTTTAAAAGGACATTAATGACTTAAATATAAAAAATGCATAATAGAAATATTAATGAATATTAGTTAAACAAATATTTTTTACTATGTTAAGTGTGGAATATTTTAAAAAATATAACCAAATATTTAAAGAAACTAATAGATACATACATTTTCTTACAGGGTTGGTATAAATTAATTTAGTGATTTAATTCTTGAATTAAATTATAGATTTAATAAATACTTCTAATTTAATTAAATAGTAAAACGGGTGCTACAATATTCGAAAATTTGAGCAAAATAAACTCGACACGAACAATGAAAATGGCGCGATTTGATTGGCTTACCAAAAGTGCTTTGTGAATTTAAAAAAAATTATAAGGAAGAATGGATTAAGGAATTCGTATTTTATATATTTCCAATGTATTATTTGGGTATTATTTGATTTTACTAATTTACTCATTCTATAAATACCAATTTCTCCCCTATCTCTTATGATTTATTAATAATTTATTTAATTCCAAAAATACTTTTTATTTTCTATGAAATCTTTATTAATTTTATTTTAAGTATAACGTTTTGTACCATGTAAATTTAGGTTTTAAAATTTTCTTCAGTTTATTTTTTCCTTTCAGCCAATTGGAGTTAACTCATATATTTCTATTTTTTATAAAAAACAGTATTTTTTCCATTTTACGGCAAAACTGTTAAGTTAGAGGAAAAAAGTAAAACAGATTTATATAAAAAAGATCATTATCATTAATGCAAGAAAGTCCATAGTTTCAAAATATTACGTTCAAATATTGTAAACAACATATAGACTATAGTTAACAACAAAATGGTTTAAGTTACAAAAAAAAAGTAAAAAGGACTTTATTCAATTTCCTACAAAAAAGGTGACAAACTTTTCACTCGAGCGGAATATGCCCTATTCCAAACTTGTTACAGAATATACTATTACAGTCATCTTGTCATATTGTAAACTACACATTTTATTGCATTTGGTTAGGGCGAAAGGTAAAATACATACATATGTACATTTTAATTTATTTTTATTTAAAACAAGTGGGTAGATATAATTATAACGTAAACGATACAAGAACAATTAAACCACGAAGGAGGCATTGTTTTTAGGTACAAGCTGTTCAAAGATTAAAAAAATTCATTGCTGGCTTAGTCAAAACAAATTCAGGTCAATACGACGACGGGGGCCATTGTCTAAAAACAAGCGTTGCCAAATGTACACACGTACGTACTTAAAAACAGGAGCGGAGAGAACCTGTGGAACGCACCGAAACTATCGCGACTCGGTAGAGCTAAATTTTCGAATAATACGTCGCCCAGGCAAATTAACCTGGATCCGATGACATGGCCAATCCCGGCTATCGATTAGCAATGGGGACAAAGAGCAGATGCAAAAATTAAATGCATTGAAATGTTTTAAGAAACTTTTATTTTTGATTTTTTTTATTAATTTGTGGTTATAAAAGAAAAACCACACATTCCATGTATATTAGAAATATGGCATTTTTGAGGTATGACAAACGATTTAAAATTATATTTTCAGCTTATAGGCAGTCAATTAGGTTCGGTTCTCCAGCAGGACCACGGTCATGGATAACTTATCGACGATAAGTCACCCCTGACAACCACGCTACCGTCATTCGCAGTTTAAATAAATAATTACCATTTATTAACAATTTTTGTATCCAATCCTATTTCATTAAATGGTCAAAAAGATTTGGTAAAAAATGGACATAAAAATAACTTATCAAATGAACATAAAAGTAACTTATCAACAGTATAAATTTAGATTAAATTTTTAATATGGTTAAAACTGGATTTTCAAGGGGAAAAACTTTATGAATGTGTATAATTTTTTTTAGTTTAATTAGAACCCACAGCTACACCAACAATGATCCTCGGTTAAAGTATTTGATTAAAAAAAATATATATACGAGTTTAATGTTTGCATGTCGATAAAAGGCATTTTTTTGCAATATCTTGAAGACAACAGCTAATTGAGCAAAATGATCATTTTTGTAATCGGCGCACCCAAATTACCCCAGAAAAATTGTTGGCCAAAATAACAATGTAGAAATATTAAATCCCCATAATCCCCACCTATACATGTACATAGAGGGTATCCCATAATTAACGTGCAATACTTTAACAGCAGATTCTACGTACAAAAATAAAATAAAAATCCTATAAACATAGGTCGAGAAATACTTCCAAAGGGAACTACAGCCCCCGAAAGAGGAGCCCCTGTAGATGGTTTTTATTTAATATCTACAAAACCGTTCAAGATAGAAACGTGAAATTTTGGGAGTTGATCAAACTTTTTATGCCCAATAAGATGTCATAATAACAATTTTAAATTTTCCATGAGGGGTGGGTCAGATAGATAGGGAGTAAGGGTAAAACCACCTTTTTTGTAGGTACGTGTTTTTGGAGGTTTTATACACAAAAAAGGTCCTCCTGTTGAACTAATATTTACCATTTTCGCTTTAAATCGATTTGAAAATTACCTTACATGGCATAAAAATTCATAATGAAAGAGAGAAAAAGATTCAGCTTGGACCATGGAACACGGCTGCTATGTTTAAGAAAAATTATTCAAGAAAGGTGATATTTTATGCAATGTAACAGGGTGTTTGATGAATTCTCAAAATTTTATTTTTCTATCTTGAAAAGTTTTGGAGATATTAAATAAAAACCATCATCAGGGACTCCTCTTTCGGGGGATGTAGCTCCTATGTTTAAAGGAACTGTTTTCCTATTTTTTGTAGGTAGAATCTGCTGTTAAAGTATTGCACGATAATTATAAGACATAATACACAGTATTTTTAGTCTACAACGTTGGACATCTTATCGACAAAAATTACGAACTTAGTTGCGGCGATGGATTTGACAACGTGGCCTCAGCTATTACCTTATGAACGATCATTTAGTGCCAAAAATCAATACTGGAATTTAAAAAAAAAATCAGAAACCCAGTGCTTGGGTAAAGTACCTGTACTCATGTTGGAGTCTTGGCTATGCACGGGTTGGGTTGTGTTGACTGTGGACTGCGGTGCCATCTGTATCTGAGATCCAGCGGACATCTGAAACGAAAAAAAAAAGAACATTAGCAAACGAAACATCCAGAATTTCGGAAAATTAAAAATACTAACTAAAAGCAGCATTTTACAAATCGGTCGGCCGTTTCCATAGTACGAACTGGTCTCTCAATATTTGTCTCTCTTCACGAATGTATATGCCGTGCAACGTTTTCAGGTTTGTTAGTAAACGCGAGCGAGCAGCGAGAAACGCCGATATGTTATTCGCGCGTCAAGAAATCGGAAAGAGAACCGAGAATGCGTTACAGTCGTTAGCATAATAGAACAGTCATATTTACTTTACACGAACGACCAACTAACTAGTAATAAAATTAAATTTAGAATGTTGTGTTTTCGAGGAGAGCGATTAGCCGACAACGTACGTCACCCGCTCTCTCGGCGATAATAAAAATTACACGTCCATAATCACGCAACACATAGGTCCATCCAAGACTTACGTCGACTGCAAAGGCCCTGTGCCACAGGGTGTCCTCGAAACCACGCAGATACATAGTTTTAAGCAAAATCATTTTTAGCCATAAGATTTAATATAATAATAATAAAAATATTTCAAAAGGTTTACTTCATTTGTAAAGCCTATACATATAAAATAACATGTTACAATTTTAATTTAACAAAAACATATCCCAAATCAACTTAGTATTTCTTAAATATTTGAAAACCTTCTAAACATGTTTTAAATCTTTCTAAAATCAGGCCTTACATTATTTAACAGTAATAAAAAATATAAATAATATTATCAAAATATAAAGAAAAAAATTACACAACAAAATTTTCTGGAGTTTAAAATCATATAAAAATTGATTAACTATAATTTTAATGCTTAAAACTAGAAAAGCTTTTACTATTTCAACCCTGCACTGGAAAACTAACACCCCCAAACGACTTAAAAAACTAAAACAGTTAAATTTAACAATCAGGTAGCCAGTTTATATACCTGAAAAATGTTTTACTCCGTCATTAAAAAGTATTACACAAAGACTATCGGAATAAAAAACGTACGTTTATTTTATAAACAAATTAATTGTAAAATGTTATCATACCCATTTATTTCACAACACGTTATAAAGCGCAAAAGTTTCCATTATTTAAAATTATAATTTGGTTCATAAAAGTTACTATCCTTTTTCTGGCTGCCATGTTTACCCACTTGTTTACAATACTAATATTAAGATCTTAAAATAACAATATTAAGTTCAGGACAAACAAATGTTTACAATTATATTAAATTTTATGTTCATAATAAGTAAATTACATTTTTTTAATTATCAGCAATTAACTGTAATTGTTCATCATTTAAAACTTAATTAATTAGTTTATGAAAGTCAGTAACTTTTACCAATTCTTTACACACAACGGGTAGGTAAATATTAATATTGTCCTAGAGTGAGGTCAAAAAGTACTATTTTGTACAAGTTCAAATGTTTTACGTGCTTATAATAATAATAATAAAAATTATATTTAAGGCACAAATGATTTCTTATTTGGCAAATATTTACAAGGTAAAACAACAAATAAATTAATTTGTTTAAAATGATTTAAAAATATAAAATTAGAGGTGACAGTATTATTTTAAATGTTAACTACAATCTACAATTAAAATGTTTTTAAATACCTTAATATACATTATTTTAACAATTTTAACAAATTATACTCACTAAATTACAAAGTTAGTAGGTTGCTTATACAGGATAAAATTAAAACTTATCTTATCAACAACAAATTGATAAACATCAGGTTTCCAAATAATTAATAATTTAAATTTTTACCAAATATGGCGACGACAAAAAACAAACATTTTGAACCATCAGCACCAAAGTTGGTAATCAGCTATAGGTCATTTTAAAAATATTTAAATTAAAGCACCCAAAATTATTAATATTTTCGATAAAATTTTATCATTTTTTAAAAAACTAATTAGGCGTCATTAGTAACGAAATTATCTGTTCTTCCGGTGGCATTTTTTTGCCTAACAATCTAGAAATAGTTATGTCATCTAGCTTAGAAGTAAGTCGTTTTGCGCTAAGCTCAATGGTTGAGCGAAGCACAAAAATACACTTCTTAGCTATAGCTAAATGGCATACAACATTTGTTAAACGATACATAAAACGTACAATAATAATAATTATGAAATATTGAGTGAGGTTAGGTAGATCTGACAGTTATCGAATTGTTTTAATGATCCAAACAGGTTTTTACAGACTAGGAGGTAAAAACTTTACGCGATTGGTCTAAAATGCGTGTTGACAATGATAAAGTTTATAATAACAGAACTCTTGAAGATAAATAATTTGAATTGAAAATTTACTTACTGAAAAAGTATAAAAAGAAAGTTTTGGTAGAGAACTTAGCAACAACTGAACTATTGTCAATCAGTTTCGATCAGTGGCGCACCCAAAAAGGTTATATTGAAAGATAATATTAATAAACATAAATGCAATGTTAAAAATTGGTAAATTTGTGCGCACAGGAATCACCTAGTAATATAAAAACGATATTTTTTTACTAAACAAGCGAATACATATGAAGGTCAAACGCAAAATTTATACACGATAAGAACATTTAAAATTGAATATTAATTTAAAATATATAAATGGAAAAAAACAATAACAGCGTGTCATTGTAATAGAAATCTTTAGAGGTCAAAATAAAGAAAATGCAAAATTATATATTACCTTTTTAGCAAAATGCACAAAAAATATTTACGACTGATTTAAAGTAGGTAATCCCTATTCAAGTTGCATTAATTAAATACGTAAGGTACGCGTCATATGCGACAATAAAAAATTATTTTATTTTATTATTAACACATTGCGACCGATAAAAAATAAATGTATGAAATTAACATATTTTTTGCGATAAAACTAGCTAGAAAATTTGAGCGCCATTTTTGAAAGTATGCAGGTATTATACATATTTTATATCAATTTATAATTGTCAATAAAGTTGAATGTTGCGAAGAAAGAAAAGTTTAATATCGTGTAACACAAAGTGTTTATAAATAGTCGATCTAAAAATAAAAATCAATAAAATAGTGGTAAAGTGAGCGAGTACACACAACACGTTAGTACCTACGAACCGTGGTCGGTTGCTATTATCTTGCATTAACGATCTTACCAGCAGAGATCGCTTAAAACGCGCCGCACAGTGCACGAAAATAAATAAAACATTAAGAATTCTGTCATAAACGATTTTTAATAATAATAATATTAAGCGTAATTCTTTTAAGTTTACTTTTATTGTACGAAAATAAATAAAACATTAAGAATTCTGTCATAAACGATTTTTAATAATAATAATATTAAGCGTAATTCTTTTAAGTTTACTTTTATTGTAACAAATATTCAAAATTTAGACTATCACAATATTTCGTTTTAATATCCACAGATAGTAACTATCTTGTACTGGTAATACTAAAATACTTAGCCTTCACGAACGTGATGTATGAAACAAAACTAAAAAAAGTTCTTATCAACAATAAACAGAAATGCTTACCTAAAAAGTTATAGCAAAATTGCGATTAGGGTCAGAAATGCAAAAATAAATATAATTATTTTTTAAAACTTTACTTTATAAGGGTATACCCTACAAAATTTGTTTTTGTAAAATCTATCTTTCAAAAAATTCCTTATACATTTTTTTTATATAATACATGCATGTAATATTACTGTGTTTGTCTAAAAAATAAAGTGCTTCGGTCGTTACTTAGGGGGGGCAATTGCACCCATTGCCCCCCTGTATCTGCGCCTGGCACCAAGTATCCTTCTATGTGTATACTGTCCCGCTAAGGAAAACTGCCGTATCTACAATATTAAGTAATAACGGACAAAAGATCATTTAAATTTAAGGCAGTATACACCTATGGGTAATTTTTTTTATTTAAAGAGCTACAAGGTCGGTTAAATTAAATAAAAGTTGCGTTATTATAAGCCTATTCAAATGAAAGTTATAAATTAGAAAAAAAGCCAGCGGTTCTCAAAATATTTGAAAACAACGAAAAACCTTTTAAAAACAAAAATCGTTATAACTTCGTTATTCCTGGGAATTTTGAAAAATGTAAACGTACACATTTATGTATCTACATTTTCATACAATTTGTCATTTTGTTCGTACATTAAGTAACCTGTGCATTAAATTGGGGAAAAAATTGAGGTTAAAACCGTTTTGCAGATTGCAGGGTTCCCTATCGCCTGGAAATCCTTAAAAACCTGTAAAAGTCAGGAAATCCGTTTTAAGTCGAGTAAAGTCAGGGAAAAGTCAGAAAATTTTGAGTCAGCTTACAATTTTTTTTAATAACTTTATAAAAGTCTGGAAAAATTAAGGAAGTGTATAGTCGCCGCGGATAATGTTTTCCGTTGCGTTATTAATTTGTGAACCAAGCACAGACATTATGTAACTTAATACTCTGGTGTAGTGAATAAATTTAAATTTGTCCTTGTATATTTCAATTTTTAGCGCACGGTGCCGCGCAATTCCAACTTAATTTCATCACAGTCGATCACATAATGTTTACAACCGAGCACCGCCAGCTCCGACCGAGCGTGAACTTTTTAGTATAAACGCGACTTAAAAATAAACCCGCGCCGGTTCAATACCAAATCAAATACCTGTATACTAGACTGGGCCAAAAAAATGGACTATTTTTTTTTTTGAAAAATATAACGAGAATGTCATTCAGAATGACAAAAAAAATATTTCGTGAAAATTTGAGCCCTTAATATTAATTTTAAGAGGTCTATCATCGCTATTTTTGATTTTTAGTCATAATTTGATGTTTTACGTTAGAACTGTCAAAACATTAAAGTGAAAAAAATTCCTTTTCACTTATTTTTATATAAAATTAAATTCTCTACAAAAAAGGTCGGATTGAAAATTTTCGTCAGACGAGCCGTTTCCGAGTAATTGAGCTTAATAAATCGATGTGTTTTTTCGATTTGCCCTTTTTACTTTGAAATTTTGTAACTAATGAATCAATGAATATTTTAAAAAGCTCACGTCGGATTCTTAAAGGAAATTTAGTGTTCTACAAAAAAGGTCTCTTAACATATTTGCCTAAATTTAATTCTTCAAAAGTTATTCACGAAGAAAAAATTGAAATTTTAAGTTTTTCTTCGATTTTAATCGTGAATAACTTTTGAAGAATTAAATTTAGGCAAAAATGTTAAGAGACCTTTTTTGTAGAACATTAAATTTCCTTTAAGAATCCGACGTGAGCTTTTTAAAATATTCATTTATTCATTAGTTACAAAATTTCAAAGTAAAAAGGGCAAATCGAAAAAACACATCGATTTATTAAGCTCAATTACTCGGAAACGGCTCGTCTGACGAAAATTTTCAATCAAACCTTTTTTGTAGAGAATTTAATTTTATATAAAAATAAGTGAAAAGGAATTTTTTTCACTTTAATGTTTTGACAGTTCTAACGCAAAACATAAAATTATGACTAAAAATCAAAAATAGCGATGATAGACCTCTTAAAATTAATATTAAGGGCTCAAATTTTCACGAAATTTTTTATTTGTCATTCTGAATGACATTCTCGATATATTTTTCAAAAAAAAAAAATAGTCAATTTTTTGGCCCAGTCTACTGTATACATGTATCTGGCGCACCGAAAAACACATTCTAAAAACGTCCAGTCCACACCGCAACAAATCAATTTATTAAATATAAATAAATATATTGATTTTCATACTCACACGGAAGAAAAAAATAATTCTTAGATACTAGATAGGTTGGTTAAAAATAAATCCGTTTCTTCTTTATAGAAAAATAAAAAAGAGTGTAAGGTTGCGATGGAAATTAAAATGTGCACTAACAGTATTTGTCGGCTAATAAAAATGCTTTAAATATAATAATAATATGACTGCGAGGCTTCGGTCGTTGAACTGAACTTACACACCATTTGATTCCCACCAATGGAAGAACCTGGGTACCTACTATCTAAATCAAAGAAGTCATTTGAGTTTCAGATCGATGTTTTCTAAAGAAAATTATGTTTAAATGCGAAACGTAATTATTAAAATATGATATTGAAATATTTGTTTTACATAGAGAAAGTATTGTTTGTAAACAATGTCATTTTCAATATTTCCTTAACAACTTTGTTTAAAAATAATAAGGTACCTATTTAGTTTTAAATATACTATAATAATTTTGCTGGTCTACAAAACTTAACAAACTTTATATTTTTGATGCGCTGAACTCGAATTGGACCTTACTCTAACTCTAACCTAAAAACAGAAAAACGCGTTTTGTTACCTTGTGGTTTATAACCTCAAAAATTAAAAAAACATGTTTTCACTTTTGGGGAAAATCAGTTATGATGAAATTGAATTTGGATTTAGAACATCAAAAACCTTCGAAAAATTATAGTATATAGTTTCAGTTCAAAAATTTTGTAGACTTTATTTATAAATTGCTGTTTTAGCTTTAAAGAAGGTGACCTCAGCATTGCAAAATATTAAGAGAAAATGTCGCAAAAACTGTGTTTTGATTTCAATTGTTTTAGTCAAACTTGAAATTTGCAGTGGGCGTCATTTTACACAAAAATATATTTAGAACTGGTTCTCCTATTTTTAGCATAATCGTTTTTTTTATTCGATTTAAATCGTCTTGCGTTACTCAGCAACTTTAAACGACCATTACAACTCTGGTAGTACTCGGTTCGAGAGTCGATGGCTCGTTGATACGCCGAGTGGCTTCTTGTTTGCATCTAGAGAGCGATACTATTTCTTGGCGATTTATCTGGCACGTCTAATCGGACGGCCTTAGTTATGCGGCAGGTTCGCAAATACGTACACACACATACATACAATAAGCCAATAAGCTTGAGCCTACTTGTATACACTACAGTGGTACTGTCTTTAGAGAAGCGCATACGCCATTTTCGCAAGTTTAATTTTTGTGTTTATCGAATATTCGAGGTCAAAAAAAAAATGAATTAGTTAAAAATGACTAGTTTTCAAAGTGAAAAAGCTGTCACTAATAACTGTAGTCCACAGCAATTTGTATCCCGGACATTTAACACCCAATTCTTATGTAAAATTGTACACTGAATCAGAAAAGACCGTCAAATTATAAAAGTAGGGCATTTTTTGAAATAGTCAAAGGAAAATTTACTAAAAAACTGTTCTACTTATAACTTTTGTACATTGAGAGAAAAAATGTTGTAGAATCATTCAAAACGATAATAATTCAAAGGGATTCAAATATGTTTTGGCGTCATTGGCGTTTCCCATTAAATTAATAGGTGTATAACAATTGCATAATACATATTTTTTTGAAACAACGTTGAAAAAGGCAATGAAATAAATAGATTTCTGTTTGTATATATATTTTAAAGATGGTACACAATAAAAGTGTTTAAAAACATTGTAAAACTGTGGGTAAATGAATATAAAACTAAAAAATTTTCTATTTGAATCAAATTTACCCGATTATTTAAATTAATATAATTTCGTATGCTTTTCAGGACATGATATTTCTCTGAGTGTAGGGTTGGGATTTTGACCGGTCAAATTCTTTTGTGGTCAATTGACTAGTCAATTGACCGGCCAATTGACTAAGCACCGGTCAAATTCCTTAGTTTTTTCCAAAGAAATGAAGGCATGAGTAAAATTAATTAATTTTAAATAGAAACGTATATTTATTGAAAAACAACTAACAAAAAATAAAGAAACCATTCTGAGGTACACAAAAACATTCATAATATTTATTATTTTATATATTTATATTAATATTTTAAGAACATTCACGTCTAGCTCGCAGCAGAGCAGCAACAGCAGCCCAGACCTAAAGATGGTACATGAGATTCTTTTAAGAACCAAAAACCGACAACACGGTGCTAGCATGTGTAGATAACGGCACATCATCCTCTTCACTGAACCCACCCTCGCCAATGGCGAGTCGACATTGTCTTTACTCTCTTAAAATTAATTAGTCAAAAAGACTATTTAAAAAGCATTATTATGATTGCACCATGGTCCACTCCCGAACATTTTTTTAATACTTTTGATATTTTCCGCTAGGTAGCGCCGCCGCCGCGCGAGGTTGAATTAAAAGTTTTTGACCGATTTTGACATGGTCAAATTGTCTCCTAATGGGTAAAAATCTCGGTCAATTGACCAGGCACAACCCTAAACTTTTGACGAAATTTTCGGATTCAGCGGACAATTTTACATAGGAATTGACTGCTAAATGTTCTGAACACAAATTGCTGTTGACGAGAATTATTAGTGGCTGCTTTTTCGCTATGACAATTAGTCATTTTTGAATAATTCATTTTTAGATAGATGATTGTGCGTAGGTAATAAAACGAGATTTGACAGATTTCGGTTGTATACGGTAAAGACGCGAGACAATTTTACATAGAAATTGACTGCTAAATGTTCGGAACATAAATTGCTGTTGACGAGAATTATTAGTGGCTGCTTTTTCGCTATGACAATTAGTCATTTTTGAATTATCTATTTTTAGAGAGATGATTGTGACCTATGAGTACCTACGTAGGTGATAAAACGAGATTTGACAGGTTTCGGTTGTATACGATAAAGACGCGAGACAATTTTACATAGGAATTGACTGCTAAATGTTCGGAACACAAATTGCTCTTGACGAGAATTATTAGTGGCTGCTTTTTCGCTATGACAATTAGTCATTTTTGAATAATTCATTTTTAGTGAAATGATTGTGACCTATGAGTACGTAGGTGATAAAACGAGATTTGACAGGTTTCGGTTGTATACGATAAAGATGCGAGAGGAAGAAATCAATAGAAAATATGTTTGGAGAGATAAAAATTTTGCACTTGTGCGAAATTCTTTTCGAGTGTGTAGTGTCGTCGGGAGCGCACAGGGTCGATAACCCGCATTATAAAGCATTCTATTATGTGTCTTGTACCTGAACTGAATGGTCACATATATATATATACATCTACCTAGCTGTACCTACACATACGCAGACTTATGTATATCTCGACGTCGATGAAACAACAGCAGTAATATAAGCGACCCCAAAGAAGGAGGCATTTATTGTCCGTTCTAAAAATGTAAGGAACTGGCCATCCCCTTCCCCCCTCGGCCGGGCGGCAATTTATGGTGTAAGCCCCTCTTGCTCGCTCGCTATAGCTCTCCTGCTTGTTGTTGCATTGATTACTCCGTGACAGAGAAATTATCTCGAATTATTTCGACTTAAACACTCCCAGTAACAGCGAGCGCTTCACCAAACTCTCGGCTACGAGCGCGCCATCACTTGTTTCCATTTGCACCTCTATCTCCTCTACACAACAATGCCCACCATTCAATTCGACCGAGTGTTTTGTAATTAGACATTTTTCTTACTACATACCCGGTTAATTATGTTGCAACAATGTTCGTCCAATACCATTTGAACGTTTAGATCGTACTGACAAAAGCAGCGGTTTAATTTTATTATTTACTGTAGGGTGTCGTCGTCATCTTGAATACTACACAAAATAAAAGTAAATCGAGCTTTTGGGCGTGTCGGGTATACAGTCCTTTATGTATTGGTGTGTGTGTGCTATGGCATACATGACAGAAAGAAGAGAAGACCCATTTCGTCGTTGCGGAATCGATTTTTATACCGTCTTACGTACGACATACTGGTGGAATAAAGATTGTCGAGGTGACGAGATTTATGTTTTCGGACTAAAATGTTTTTGTATTGTGTAATAGCTTTAATATTTCATTAACTCCACGTCGCAACAGTATCTGCACTGAATTCAGCAGACACCTGTGATATCAAAACTGACTTCTTAATCTCTAGTTACTTGAAATTTCTATTAATTCATTGTAAAATTGCGGAGTGTTGCACAATTTAGTTACTGTTACTGCAATTTTTCGCTACAGTGTTTGATATTGCAAAACAGCAGCGGTCTATGTCGGATTTAAAAACAAACTGACTGAATTTTGTCGAATTGTGTGCAGGATCCGCCCATACATACATCCACACAAATACATAGTGTAAACCACCACCGGCGGCTGAACATATTGATTATTCCAGATGTTGGTTGGTTGGCTGGTGGACGAAGAAAAGTCTTACAGCGTACGACCTTTTCAGTCATGCTTACGCTCTCCAGGTCTCTTCTCACTTGGACTACGGGGGAGGGTCGGGGGAGCAGCCCCTTAGGAGGCGGCGGGCGGACGGGGGGAGACAGAGCAGCAAATCCTTCGCCACACAAAACTAGGTAACTTGGGACCGAGACTGTACGCCGTCGGTGCGGGAATCTTTAGGGTTGAGCCCGACCAAATAGTCTGCTAATTTCCTTCTATCCTGATATTTTCACAAAAATCTACAATCAATAGGAATCCCATGTTCATGTATTCATGAGGGACTTCGTTTTGCTCAACAAATTTATTTAGTAAATAAAATCGATTTTTAATATTTCTTTAAGACATTTTCTTGGGAGTGTTTCTAAAGTCTACCATCCGGTTTAAAAGTTTCATTGAAATCGTACAGAACAATACGATGAAAGGGGTCAGTCAACTGAAGAAAGATTTCGTACAAATTTAAGTTAAACATAAAAAGCGCACAGCCAGGTAGATATATAACTTATACGTATAAAAACGAGAATGTTTAGAAACGAATTAAATTTAATTGTGGTATCGCGGACTGGTGGTTCTTTGCACTTGTAGGTAAGTGCTATGTTGCCAAGCGCCTGCCAGTAACGTCTATCTACATTTTGAATATCAATATTTTGCAGGTAAAAGGATAAGTGTTGCCACGATTTTCTATTGGTTCAAGGCCTGTTATGGTAAACATTCTCGACCAACAAGCAGCAACAAATCAATACGACACCCGAAATATACTTATGTTTGTTTCGGAAAAATACCTGAGTTATTTACTCTCTTAATGAATATATTATTTTGTTGTGAGGCGACGACTACGACCACGCAACAAAATGTTAAGTTAATTGAAATAAGGTTCGACCCGTTTTGTGGGGCTTAAATCCTAATACGTAATGACTCACACTCACAGATGGGCAGGTATATAAATAACATCCATTATACACTGAAATGGAAAAAAATCGGGGAACAGCTGATACAGTAGTAAAACATATTTACCCAATAATTTTGCATATATTCCAAGTAGGTGTTTTGTGGACACACAAACATTTAAACGGCGAGACTGGTGTCCGATGTCGACTATATCCTGACGATTCTTCGTTTTCATTAAGTTGCAGCTGTCATAGTGCACTTTCATACAAAAAACTGATCCAAAAACACACATGTAGTGGACGATCTCACAAAAACACTAGAAGAAGATCAAACAAATTAACATCTGAGCTCGACGAGAACCGGAGCACAATGTAAAAGAAGAAGACCGCTCAAAACACCCATAATAATAAAATCGAAATTTCGCGACGAGAGCACGAAAAACTCGCGATGCTACCGAACGCATTCACTCGACGATCGACAATAATCCGAGTAAAATGTGTGCACACACAGAGGCTAACCGAGCAAGCGACGTTGTCGCGTTTACGCCGCCCTCCTATTCTCGATTAGACTGGCAGCGAGCGCGCGTTCGTTATGTTCTGTTGTCGGCAAACGAAAACCAAATTGACGGTGAACACACACTTTGCTTTCTGCTCCTCCTCATCGACAACAACTTAAGTTCACCGCTACCACCACGGCACTGCAACAAGATGCCAACATAATAACGATCTGCAAGCACACGGTCGTTCGCTTTTTAAGTTTCACATGTCCCTCTTCAAGACCAAACAAGTTTCTGTTCGTTTTTCTCCGATACCTATGCCATCATATTGATTGCACACCTCCTCCTATCTTTCAATTATTTTTAAACAAAGATGCCACATACTCAACAATTCCACTTCTATCTATAAGTTAAACCAGCAATATTATCACCTATTATTATAATGCATTATCATTTATTATTATTAATGATGTTAGTGAGTAAAACCAGATTAACTAGATATGCATATTAGAAGCAAATTGAATCAAATCTTTTGACTACGATATAATGAGTTTCTTATGTGTAACTCATCGGGGTCGCTCGAATTCACCCTTTTGTGATTAAATCAATATCAAAGCTTCAAGCGGCAAGCAAGCTTCGCGAACGACGTGAAATTTTGTTTTCGACTGTACTTACACAGTTTGCTGCCTACTAAAGAAAGGATAAGGGCAAACGCGTACTAAATATCTCTCCTTCACTGCGTACGTATACATACATATATTGCATATTCGACGTTGCCATGTTAAAGGTTAGTTCTTGAGGTTGAAGTGTCACATTACACCCTCTTTACTTTGTAATTTACGAGAAGGTTTTGATTCAAAAACCTAGTACCTAGTTTTACTTTAATACAGGTGTAAGTAACAACTTAAAATTCTAGAACCCCAAAAGTGGTTTGTTTACGTATTCAAAACGTAGTATTGTTAAATAAGAAGCAATGTTGCCAATTTTTACCATTGTGATAAGAACAAAGCAAACAAGGAAACACCTGGTCGTTACTGATTCTTGGTATATCCTAGGTAAACGTGATTGATATTTAGAAAATACAACATAATTTTACTACTCAAAATGTAACTTCCGGTTCCTTTTTATATAATAGGGTTATAAAAAGCGTTAAACACACCACGAATTAATAATTTTACCCTCTAAAAACACCCTAAACTACATGTGAAAGATCGCCGTTCCACGAACGGTTTTACGTTGTTTTTTGTTACCGACCGCGTACCATACCAAGTGAAATTATTACCTGACTCTTTTTATTTAGATTACAAAAATATTAATAATATTTTAAATCAAAAAAAGGCGTTTTGGTTTTTAAAGATATATCTTTATAAACCAAAAACTAGGTGGGAAGCTGAAAAGAAACAAAAGGACAATAAGTTCCTATAGACTCAAGGTCAGACGAGAATAAATTATTTGATGGTCTTTAAAAAAGCTCTTTGTTCTTCAAGTGGTATTCATATGATTCAATGTTATTATTCCTAATAAACTTAACTTACTCAGTATAATCAAAGGTGACACTTACCTAGAACAAAAAGAAAAACAAATTATTATTTCATCCATCAGTAGACCGCAATAAAAATATTTTTCCTTTATTAACCAAAGATAGTGGTCAAGTTATCCGGCCCACAAAAATAAGTTTATTTTGAATCATCATGCACAAGATAGCTGCGGTGACAATGTAAACCGCATAATATCCACTAAGTTGCTAGACACTTTCATTTTATTAGTAAAATTAATATCGGTAAAGTCGTATTTACACCGAGCGAAATTCACGAATTCAAATATTCGCGCCAGCTATTTAACGCTGGAAGGAAACCGTCAAGAATATACCACCATTCTCAAGTTATGTGTGTCGCGAATAATAACAGCAAAACATGCTATATAAATATATTTATAAAATGATTATAATACACTATGTATAGGCCATGGCTGCAAAGACATTAGAAATCACAATGCAAGAAAGTGACATGTCCACCAGTAGTAAAAAAATTTAATATTTTTTGAAAACGGTAAATTAAATTTTAATTTATTGATAAATACTAGCCTATTTCAATGTAGCGTGTTATTAACTAACAACAATAGTAATTATGTACTTTCAATTCCATAGTTTTTATGCTTTTTTTTACCCATTTGTTTAACAACTCGTACATATCTACAACATACCATTAACTTTTTATTTATTCTCCCACCAAATCTGACGACTGCATTTAAAAAAGAATTGTTTGATATGTACAAGTAAAATTAGGTGACTTAATACACATTCAAACCGGTTAGACCGGTTTAACAATGTATTATGTTAAAAAATGTTTTCATTATTTTCGAACCTTGGAAAAAATTGTGAATATAAATCAGAAAGAAAACCGAGCAAGAAAGGGAGATGGCGTCAAAGTGATAAGCGTTATCGCATAGCAGGAAACGGAGAGCTCGGCCGTGGAAGAGAAAAATTCCGGCTACTGCTTGCAGCTCCATCCAGTTGATCCTGTGGGTGAGAGGGCGCGAGAGAGACGACATATCCGAAAAACAGAGACAACCCACCGTGGCGGAAATGTATGAGAACGCGTTACAAAACATGTGCAGCAGCATCGAACACAATCCGCAAACTTGACTTGACGGATCGTTATCTGCCTCTGCACGGCAACAAAGAGTTGTCGAGTGGATGGAAAGAAGAGAACAAAAATAATTTTCAAAATAAAATATTTTTTAGGACGGAGAGTCCATATGACGTAGTCGGTGGCATCGGCTTACAACAAAAACGTCTCGCCGAGCAAATCAATGGGAGCCGAGAGAGTAGGTCAAGCCGACGTTGTGGCGGTGCCTGAACCAGAGGCGGCACGTGAATCAACCGGCTATTATCGCTTGGCAAGCAATTTTTGCTTTAATTACCGTACCTGAAAGTCGATACGATATTGCACAAGCAGCGCTTGCAGGAGCCCTTCCATAGCTGCCTTTGCGGCCGTCGCTGATGCCGCACATGCCTCTTCACATCACACAGCACCGCACTGCACCGAGACAGACCTTGCAATGCCATTCATCGAGGCCATCGCCTCGGCAACACCGCCCTCAGCTATCAGCTGGCGCCGCGCGACGTTGCCGCTTCGAGCGCATGCCGCTAAAACACTGCGTTTCACTGCCTTATTATTCGGCACTCGGATGCCGAATCAAATTATTTAGTCGGGTTAATCGATGATATATGAGCCTCCGGCTTTTAATGCCGTCGGATATTCACGATTCTATGATGTTTCCTGCGTTAAATATCATGTTTCGATGGACCTACCGCAACTGCACAATGGCTTTTTTCCCATTATCAGAAATACGATGCCTTTTTAAAATGTAAAAAAAATGGTATGGGAAAATAAATTTGTAAAAAAGCTGTTGTTGGTATGACGTGGCAACGTGGCGGCTACGTACCTACAGTCTGCTGCTTTTACCGCTGCCGGCTCATTCGCAACTAGACCGGGTTGTTGCGCGGTCGCTGTCTCGCGCGCGTGTTCCCTCTCGCAAAGTGCGATCACCTCGGTGCAGTTATAAGGAGAAGACGACGGTTATTCCTCAACGACCGGCAGCGAGCAGGAATGTCGACCTGCACGCCACGTTCACTTTCAACAACAATACCTGCCTGCTAGCCTGTCGCTGGTTCTTTCCTTGCTGCTGCTGCCTGCCTGCCTGCTACGAGCAAAGAAGAAATGTACCTACTGCCGAGTTCACGCCGGCCCGACTAATCGGCCAATCATAAGTGCTCGACCTCAAAACCGGAACCGGCCTCCTCTCTCGAATTGTTTCGTCCGATTGTTGTTTTGTGCTGTTGTTTTAGCAACTCTGCTACGATTCACCTACGCGACGGCACTGAATCGTAGAAGTACGTCGTTCAACGGATGGACACGTTCTTCTTCCTCACACCCCTCCGAGCCAGTGACACAAACTGTCCTTCTGTTCAAAATATGGACGTATTGGCGCCACGACCAAAAAATTTAACTGCCTCCACGATTACCGGCCGATTTGTGAAAGTGCAACCTAACGAAAAGTGAGTGCTTCGAAGACAGTAGTGAATAAAAGTTTTTTACCCTCTTTTTCCTTCTACTTAGATCTCCAACCACCTCCTCCGCCACCACCTCACATTCATAAAATACGACGAGATTAATATCCTTATTAACAATTCACCTACTACCATTACGAAAAACATAATACTATGTATTAATTTATTTATTTATTTATCTGACCTTGGTGTCAATTACGCTTGGAGATAAACCACTTTAGAATGTTGCAAGTTTTTACATTCAGGAGCAAGAAACAAGATCCTTAACCGTAAAATCGAACAAATTACTGTTTGCCTGCATGGTTATAATGCCAACTAAAAATAGAACCGATTCCGATGATTCCAAGTTTAAACGAATCGAAACCGATGCGCTAACAAACAATCAAAATGTCTGCTGACACAATCGAACTGTTTAAGCTCGTCAACAAAAACAACTTATATGTCTCATATCAAATGTATTTTTTCACCGTAGGCTTTGCCAAATAAGTTCAAACGAGAGAAAGTATTGATTAAGCAGTTTGGACGTCATCATTGGAGAAGTTATATGAGCACGTCTCGCTATTTTTGGGATCATACCCCGATAACAAACACGTTCAGCCGACGTCTTTTTTCCTCATTTAACCAACAAACTAAACTGAATTCAACACCGACATCTGTTATTCGCTCTTTTAACAATTCAAATTAAATCCGGCCGCACGGCAAAGTGCTTACGCTTTTGTGGTAATTACAGTTTTCTTATCTTGCTTATTTTAAGGTTTAGTTTCTAGATATACGGACATTTTTAAATCATTTATATCGTCATCAACATTTTAAATACCTCAGTTCCATTTCAGTAAAGTCATGTAGAATATTATTTTCTTCGAGTGGTTCGAACGGTATTCACAATTTTTTGCATTCCATGATCGCCTAGAAAGTATGTGTTGTTTAGTGTTACGGTAGTATATCTAAATGCGAATAACTTCTTTCACATTGTTTTCACCTTAAGGTATTATTATTATCGTCCACGATACTCCAATGTTGCACGATTTCATCCAAATTGTTTTCTAATCGCCGTTTCCCACGATTTACCGTTTCCAAAAGAGTTAACGTTCATTTTTAATCCCATAACATTTTTTAAATTTCCCACCTTTCCTGCGGTCTGATTGACACAGCAGACTGGGACATACGTTACGCCCGATGAGTCAAACAAAGACCAACAGTCTATAGCAGAAAGGGAAAGACAAACTCGCTGAGAAAACACCTACCATACAAATTTGCACGAGGTCAGTTGTATTGTACCGCACAGTACGAAAATACAAACATCTAATGCCTTTTAAACCTTGTATGGCTTCCAAAATGTATAATATCATTATTACTACATAAACCATTAAAAATTATAAAATACCAAAGTTGGTATATTTTCCTGTCCTTGTAAATTGTTTGGTTGGGTCACGGTGCGTCCTGCTGGTTGGTTTTCCTGTCGACACGGTAGATTCCATTATCCGTCAGATTATCAATTGCGGCGTTTGCGATTATTCTGTGTTCGCTTCTCCCTCTCCTTTTCTCCTGCTTGCATTCTGTTATATGTAGTAGTGCGCGCGGTCGCATTTTACGCCACGGCATTCTTGACTTGGCAGGACGAATGCTCGTCGTTCCTGCTGTCTTAAGAGCGTTGGTTTGGCGCGCCGCGTGCCATCGCTATTCCTTACTGTAATAATCCTGCACTTTTGGTTTTATATAGGCGCAGATACTAGATGACAAGGTTTTTTTAGACTTGAATAGTTCATTTAACAAATAAAATTAAAAACAAGGTCAAAAAATTCCTTGCTCAGTTGCCTGGTAATTTATTTACAAATGAAGTCGTAGGAAAGTTTTTAATGACGAGACCAAATTACTATTAAAGTTTAGCAGAAACAATTTAAAAAATTTACATAAGCAACGGAAACTTTTTGCCAATAAATTATTCTAAATTTAAATTCGCAAATTAAATAAACTTGAAATTTAAGTAATCCTTGAGCATACAATATTAACCGCCTGATTAAATTTGTCAACCATTTTTGTTATCTAATAAGTTTAAAAGTTTAAATCAAGCAATAAAACCTAATCCGCAAACGCATCCAAAACACCTCTTAAACTGACACGGTTCCGCAGTTAAATTTTTTATTGCTCACATAAATAATGCGCCGTCATTTCATGGCGTTTTCCTATGTCGACGTTTAATTTCCAAGCTTTGCTTTACGATCTCACAAAAAGTTTTCTGAATGAAATGGACGGATTGGACGCGATAAGGGGTTAAGGTGGGTTTGCACTTATGGCAAGGGACGCTATTAAATAATCGCAATTTACCTGAAACAGGAAAATATTTTATTCAATTTCAAGAATGTATAAAAATGGCGTCCATTCCCATAATCAACAAATCAGCGTACAGAAAAAAGCGCTATTTTAGTAGTCGACTGTACGTACTTTCCATTTAGTACCGAGTCGACAACTTGGAGCTAATAAGACATGTTTATCGCATTACTTTTACCATAAACTGTTGCGGCAAAGGTATTTGTAAAAAAGCGGCCCGATCGGCCAACCAGTGTTGCCAACGTATTGAACTTCGTTATTGAATGTATTGGTAACACTTTTAAGTTCAATCGGAGGAAAAATTCTGTGAGCTCGACTACTTCGGGGGGGATTCGCGACCGCTGAAAAGGGGGGACAGGCCGCAGGTGATGTACATATCTTTCGATTCTCATTACCTAATATGGGATGCATTTGCTGCTATTGTGGAGTAGATGTCGTTGGCTTTGCCGCTGGGGCGACGGCGGCAAGGGAGGCGGTGGAGCACCCCCCGCGGGGCGGGAAGGGGGCAGGCATAGCGCAGCCCGTGCACATTCTATCTACTATCCGAACCGACAAAACAAACTCAAAGTCGGATTCTGTCGATAATGCAGCAGCAGCAGCTAAGGACACAAGAGTATCATCACACGACCTTATCCTCGATGGAGGATAGCAGCCTCTCTTTCTGCGTTATAAGATGCACAACAGGTCAAAATGAGACGGAAATAATTTTTCCTTATACAAATATGCTCGAAAAACCTAACCTTTCTGTATGGACTTTTCTATTAATACTTTTCTGAATGCCTATAATATCCTTTTTTTAGGAAAAATGTATTTAATATATTATATATATATACTGTATACAGTGTGTGCGATTTAAGACCGCAACACCCCATTATTTTGAAACGCCAATATACTACATATTTTTGGAGACATAGAGCTCGTTGAAAATTTTAACTTTTCATTTTTTCAAGACCTCCTAAATGGGTCGAAATTTAGAGAACGACCATTGGTCAATTTTTTTTTTTCGAAAAAATGGATAGCACATTTGATTCAGACGTACCTTAAATACTTTTGTTTAAAGTTTGAGCTTAAGTCAAATTTTAGAGTATAAAAACAAACAAAAAAATCTTTTTTCAGAATATAAGTTTTTTTTATTTCGGGGGGTTTCGACTCCAAAACCCTGATATGGCTTCAAGTCGAAGGAATACTTTACCTTTTTTAAACTCATGACTTTTATACAGGATCAGTCAAAAAGTGCATGAAAAATTTGAAAATTCGCTACGTTGTAACTATGGTTTTAAAGTTTCCGGAAAAATTGAGCCGCCAGGAAAATACCGGGAAAATTGGGAAATTTTCAGAAAAATTGGCTTGCATTTTTTCATTTTATTCAAATGGTAATACGAAAAAAAAGAAATTTTCCATATATTTGTACACTGAATCAGTGTCACTGATATTAAGAAGAAAGTAAATTTTCGACTTTAATTATAATCATATATATAATACATTATTATAATAATAATTATTATTACCATTATTATAATTCAGTAAGAAACCTCTACCGGGTCGCAAAAAACAAATTTAGTGCTGTATTAACATAACTATCGTTTTATTTGACACATCGATTTATAAAATTATAATTTTGTAATTAAACTTTATAAATCATTCATTATTATTTTGTAAATGTATATTTTCAATGGATTCCCTTTTGCAAAAAGGTCCCAACCGACAGTATATTTAACGTTTATTTTCTTTGTTAATATATTTTTTTTCTGTAGTAAATTTATTATATATATATTTTTTTAATTAAAATAATGTTAAATTGTTGATTGCTTTGTATATTTTTAGAATAAAAATCAATTTTTCCAAGGCCTGGGAAGAAACGAAAAAAATCAAGTTTTCCCCCTATTTTTCCGTTTCTTTTCCGACACTTTTACCCTAGTTGTGTAAAACATCCTATACATATATAAGATATTGAGCTGAAACTTTGAATAAAGGTATTTAAGGCAAGTCTAAAGCGAATGCGCTATCCATTTTGCCGAAAAAATTGCCTTATCCATGGTCGTATTAAAATTTTCATATCAAAAAGTAAGAAAAATTGTTTTAATAATGCACTCTTTTATAAATCCTATAAGTAACTACTTTGTGTCTTATTTTTTTTCATCAATTATTACCAAAGTTATAAAAATTTGATTTAAAAAAATACATGTTTTCCTAATAATAATTAATTTAAATAAAAGTTTTTCAGAAAAAAGTCCCATGAATGTTATATTTTCATTCCAAAAATAACTTCTACATTTGATAATGTATTTTTTTCAAATTCGTCCAAACAAAGCATCGGGCTAAACCTTTTTTTTTAAACAGATGGTCGCCGTTTTAAAATAAATTTCGAGGTGCACCTTGCCCTGCGATAGTATTCGTCATGCATTCTGTCTCTTTTACACAAACAAAGATGGAGGACAAATTTTTGCAAGGCAACAGTCGAAAACAAGTAAAGAAGAAAAAGAGCGGCCGTTTTTAATGCGCGCCGTGCGCTCTGCCCTTTTTGTTTCTCGTTATTCTCGGCTTTTAACTGCGACTGTACACCGATTGGCGAATAAAAAATGTCCAAACAGGTTGTGTGTGTGTATGTGAGTCTATTGATTTTTTCCCGGACAAAGTCAACTCACTCTTGGTAGGCGAAGAGTTGAATATTTTATTTTAAAACTATACACATGTGCGGTAATAAAAGTTACTTGCCGCAATAAACCAAGCACTATTATTGGTGTTTATTGGTTTTGGAAAGCTTATGTTTAGAAATTATTACAAATTAACCTTTTCAAACTACGAATCATAGAGATTACTGCATACGCTACTCATTGTTTACGAGAAATTAAGGAAATCTAGGTTAAACTTGTAATAAAATAAAATAGTTAAATTTGGTTTCAACGATTGTATAAAATTGTGTAATTTGGGTGCGTAGATGGGCTAAAATTTGGAAATAAAGTGGAGTTTACATAAAAAAGCAGCGACACTATGCGATCATATGTTCGGTGCATACTGACACCGAGCGGCTATTAAACCTAACAGGACGGGAACAGGGAACGAGAGAGATGGCAACATTGCGGCCTTGCGTTGTGGCAATCAGCCCAGAATGTGCCCTGAATAGGATATAAAAGTACATTTAAATTCTATCAAGTATAATATTAATATTTTGAAGGATTAATAAAATTTTATGATTTATAAAGTTTGACCTCATTATCCACGTAAAAGGCGATTGTGCGAATTGCGCGCACGGTGCGGCGAGAGTGCGATCAAATCAAATCGCATTATGGAGAGTGAAAAAGAGAGAGACAGGAAACGCGGCACGGCGAAGTTCAACGTTCGCGTCGAAATGTGGCTGAGTGAAACGGACTTTTCGAACGCAGCAGACACACTCGCTGTGTGCCGTGTACTTGTTGTGTTCTCTTCTCTCTCTCTATTTAGTCGTCGCGGCTAAACGGAGGGCAGCGTGCGCCAGCCAGTCAAGCAGCCGCAAGTGGCCCGATTTTAACTCTCTCCCGCCGCATTAGCGCGCCGATCTGTTGTTGTCCCGCGCGGCAAGGAAAAAATTAACGCAGCAGATAACGCGCCGACCGGTCCCACGCGACGCTCACCTTTATTAAATGCATACCCATGACATTTGCAAAATTTAATTTTATATTATTTTTAAGTGGAATTGCAAACAAACTTAATTGTGGTAGTAAAAACAATAGAGGGAAGTCAATAAAAACTGTTTTTAAATTCAATAAAAAAATCATCTAGTTTGATTAACTCTTTTATCTCCTAGTCTGTAAAAAAACCGTTTTTAACAATCGATAAAAAAAATTCTTATTTGGAAAACTTTGATTGTGTTTTACAGTATATTATGTTATTTAGTCGCGAATTTAATTTAGACACGAGCGAGCTTTCGAGTTAATAATATTAACTAAAAAATGATTCAAATTAAATATTTGTATAAAGCGACATACATCTATACATTAACATTAACCGTCATTATTTTAACAATTATTGATACTTTAGAATACGATTTTGTTAAGAAAATATTTTTTTTACTCCTATTACGGAATTTGACCCTTTTAATATCACTTTTATCTATGGAATGACATATATTCCGTAAAGTGTTACAGAATGAAATATTCTATCATCTGATGATATGTCGTGGCGACATCTCTGTTTTTAATATGTAACAAATTTTAGACCGATCCAACCTCACTTTCTTCCAATTAAATTATTTTTCTATGGTATTTTTTGGAAACACGTTTGGAATTGCATATTCCGCTCTCGTGAAACCGTCAAACTCGCCTTCGGCTCGTGTGACAAACTCTTCACTCGAGCGGAATATGCTGAATTCCAAACTTGTTACAGAATATACTATTATACTTTGATTTTTTTTATTACTTTAATTGCAAAATATTATCACCAAAGTTTTAAAAATTCTTACACGGAAAATGTTAAAAGTACAAAAAGTGACAGTTACCGGCGTTAAAAACTCAAATTTTTCTGTGCAAATCAATTTTTTCCTTGAAAATAGACTAACAATCGATATAGAAGTTTTTGCACAGTAAAAGAGAAGATAATGGTTTATGGGCACTGTATGCAAAATTTTTAACACTTTATCAGTTAATTCTAGTTAACTGCACTACTACAGCAAACGTACATATAATCTTTTCAAATATTGGCGTCAAGAAACTATTTAATTCTCTTGTATTTTTGTATTGAGATAATAAAATAATTTTCACAATTAGTATTATTTTACAAGGAAAGGACAAAAGATAATATTTATTGTTTTTAAAGGCAGGTTTGCTTAGCAGGGCAGTACACATATATATTAGGGTGATGCTTATTTAAAAAAAAGTGTGTAAAATCTCAGCTAAATCAATTAACATTAACACGTGCCGCAGAGCACTTTAAATTTTCAATGGGAAATATTTGTATTTTTTACAGTCTTTCATTCAAACTTTTCTTAAAATATATACTTAATATACAGGGTTCCTTCTATGTATGAAGAGCTACAATGTCGGCTAAACTAGAAAAAAGTTGCGTAATTATAAGTCTATTAAAATGGCTTACAAAAATTGGAGAAAAATCTGCGGTTCTCAGATATTTAAAAAAAAATCATCACTAACATCTTTTGTTTCTCCTATGGCCGCGATATTGGAATTTTATATGGTTAAATAAAAAAACAAGAAATCAAACGATGTATCAAACCACATAAGATATGGCGGCTATTATTTAAACAAAATATGGTGTTGGTAACTCAAAACATTGTGTAGGTATGTTTACATGTAAAACTTACTATGTTTAAAAACTCCCAGGAATAAAAATGTTTGGTTTTGAAAGGTTTTTAGTTTTTTTTCAAATATTTTGAGAACCGCTGTTCCAATTCATGTTAAAAAGTTAATAAGTTATTATTATATATTATAATATTAAGAGGGTGAATTGAAAATTTTTTCTTACTTCTAGTTGTTTTTATTTCAATTTTCTGCTATTTAGCCCAGTCAAATTAGGATTTTACTTCGGAATTAATATCAGGTAATTTTTTTAAGAATCTTGTTTATATGGGCACTAGTAGTAATATTTCAAAAGTCCCAAGCAAAATCGTGCATCCGCTTTGCCAAAAATCGAAGGTCAAAAAGGACGAAAAACAGTTTTTCTTGATTATCTTGTAAACTTTTGATTTTACGTAAATTATAGTAATAAAAAAATTTGGACCACGTTTAAATTTGAACAATAATTTTGTCAAGTATACCTACAATAGGCAGGAAAACTATTTTGGCTTGCTAAACTTTTTGTACACCATTTCGGTTATTTTAATTACATTTTTTTATTTGGGAAAACAATGTTTGCAATAAATAGGTATGACCTTGTCATAAATACTGCAATAATAAAAAACTAGATCCACATTTTTTTTTTAAATAGAATGTTACTAAATGTAATAAACATAATTGTGGTGTATATATACCAATCAATTATATAGGAATAATAAAACTAATATTGAAACCTCGTGTCGAATAAATTTTAATTTTAAAATGGTTGTTCCATAATATACAAGCTACCGATACCGATGCGATAGATATTTTCGAATACGTATTATAATAAAAGTCGACATTTTCACAATGGTTAATAAAGCAAACTCATTATCCAGCTTTATATGAAATCGATGCTTTAAATTAACATTGATATTCCATAAAAATTACAAATTAAAACACAATAAATTTAAACGTAACAAAATAAATCAATGCATAGGACTCATTGTTTTATTCCAGTAGTCTATGAAGTTAACATAGTCATTACAAAAAAATGCTACAGATTCGTTTTAAAAATAGCTTTCGTCTATTTATACGCACATTGCGGTCTATTTTTGTACTAGCGTTTGTCATAATCTATTCGTCTTGCGACTGAAATGAATATAATAAATTGACGGGCCACATTCTAACTAAAATAACCAAGGAAAATTATGATGAAAAGCAAGCTGATTATTCACATTTTTTGTATCAACCTTATAAAAAACATTTAACAAATTATTATTGTGCTGACGTGGCCAATTTCCTTGAATTACTTTATCATCTGCAAATAAAATTGATGGCGTAATTATTATTATTAAAAAAACAATGGGCGTTTTAAAAGTACGCTAGCTATAGCTATATCTATAGATATCGGTTTTGGCTCCTCGATAGAACCTCACCAATTTACCAAACAACTATTTTTAAAAGTGCATACGACGTTCCCGAATCTGTTTGGACTCCATTGTGATAATGACAATTCACAATTGCAAGCCTCGATTGTGCGATATTAAACGAAACAAAATCAGTACCAGAACAAAAGCGATTTTAAAAACATGTTGTTTATTTGTTGTTAATTTTTATATTTACACATGTGTACTGCAGCAATAAAAAATAGTAATTGATCTAGAAAATATCCCTTATTTTTTTACAACTGTAAAAATAAAAAAAAAAAATTATAAATTTTTTTTTAAAAGTTATGGACGATTAAAAAAAATTATCTCAAAAACCATCTGCCAAAAAATCTAAAAAAAAAGTCAAGTATTTTTAAAAATAGCAGATGCAAACTTATTTGATGGGTAAATTTGGCATGGAATGCACTACATACTAAGTAGTGAGAGGCAAAAATTCTTTCGCAAATATACAGAGTGTCCGTTTTTCAAGGCTAAGCATGGGTATCCTGCTTATCTTTTCCCGGCAGTTTCTAAAGGTACATGACATAACATGTTGTCAGATTTTTTTAATGTAAACACTAAGTATAGCGATAGCTCATGTTAATCCATTGCATTCGGATACTTGAAAATTTCGAATTAAATTATTCGTTTCTTTGTATTCGAATTATTCGATTCTGAAAATCATTCGATTAAAATTCTATGAAAATGGCATTTAAAAATTTAAAAAAAAACTGCGGTTCTCAAATAATTTAAAAAAAAACTGAATACCTTGAAAAACCAAAAATCGTTGTAACTTCTTTATTCCTGCAAATTTTGAAAAAAATAAGTTTCACACACTTATCTACATTTTCATCCAATTTGTTATTTTTTTCGCCTATAGATTTTAAGTTACTACCACCATCTTTTGTTTTTCCTTTGGCCGCCATATTGGAATTTTACATGGTTGGATAGAAAAAAATAAGGAATCCATCGATGTATCAAAACTACATTATTCATTTCCTCGCACACAATCTACAAAAATGTATGCTCGGCGATATTTTGTGCTTTAACCGACTGGTCCATAATGTACTATTTTTTAAAAATTGGCGTGAATACGCTAAAGAATCATCGCTAGTAGCGCGAACACGTGGCCGTTTCATCGTAACAAACTTTTAATAATTAGCTGTCAAACGCGTATGTTACAAACAATGTTTTTGAGAAGAGAGAAAATCCTGGGTTGAGTTTTTACCGATTTCCCAATAAACAGAATGAAGAAATACATTGCATACAGTCCCTGTAAATATAAATTGTACCTATTAGATACAATAAATACACATGTTAGTAATGATTTACGTGAAAATTTTAAACATTTCAATTCAGTAAAAATCATAAAACCAATAAAAATTCAAACAGCGGTATGCCTTATTAAAAGCGTTAATTAAGTTTCCACTCAACGGTAAAAAAACAAAAACGGGTATTATATTATATATTATTATGTTGCCATGAATTCGTAGATATATTATGTCGTTTAGAGGACTTAAATACAACATTTTTTAATTATAAGGTTATGTTTGTACTTTGCAACTGTTCTCTTAGACGTATCCTGTATTATGAATTTTTTTACTATTTTGTTTTTTATCTATTTTTTATAAAAGTAGTTATTTTCACGACATTTATTAAAATAAAAACAATAAAATTCAATTCTTAAAGCCTTAAAAACTAATCATCGAAATCTTTTTTATATTCTTTATACCTACTTTATACTAAAATAAAATAAAAGTATATTATCACTAAAGTGTGAAAATATTTACAATAATGTTTATAATTTCAAACCAAATTTATCATTCAAGTATATTAATTTGTGTACTTAAAACTGAATTATCCTTGAGTAAGTAATGCAGTGATTCAATGACCACAAATTATTTGCTATTTTAAATTTAGAAAGTTTATATTTATTGTTTAGTCAAATAATAATATTAATGATTAATTCAAATAAAATACATTTAAAATTTAAAGATCATATTATAAATAAAAACAAATAGTTACCTACAATGTGTATTATGACAGGAGATATTCGACGATGTGGCAACGTTGTATTTGGTAGGCGGGCGCAATAATTCCGAATCAGTTCCTGTGCGCACTCGACACTATCGCACACCAGAAAATAACATACACGACCAATGTCAACATCATATTATCAAATTAAAATGTTTAATTCGTACTAGCCGCACCGAAAACGTCGTCGACATACGAAACGGAGAGCAGCAGCAGCCGGCAACATTACGTGCTATCATTACTCAATGGTGCTATCATATCTAGTTGGCCGATACGAGCACGACGGACTGTTTTCGCTTCGAAAACAAATGAATTAACCTTAACGATTTTTCGTCAAGTACAGTACCATCAAGTTTGTGTGCGCAAACTTCGGGCCACCGGGACAATTAAGAATCAATCCCACACGTCAACGACGAACCTCCTCTCCGTTTTAGTGAACCCCGAAGAGGGAGAAAAACTCTCGACAAACACATACACACGCACACACGAGAATCGATTTAATTTAGATGATCTTTTTCAAGCAAGCGACCGTGCTAGACTACATAAGCTACAGAACGATGTTAGCATTGGCTAACTCAGTAAACATCGATCGGTGCTGTGACTTATGCATTTTTTTCCTATAAGATCATATTATAAATATGAGAGGAAATCATTATAAGATTGAAATGTTAATTCATTGTTTTGGTGCTACTGCGGATTTTACTGGACATTTCCTGCAAACATGGAGTGGAATAGAAAATGCAACAACTAGATCAATACATTTTTAAATTTATATATTATCGTGGATAGTGGATACACTCAGCTAAGATTCTCTTTGGTATCGTGATAAAACAACAAAGGCATTCGGATTTTTGTTGCTTCGCTTGTTGTAGTCGTTTTTCTGTCGAAACCGATAGATATACCTGCTCTTTAAAAATCCTTCATCTCTCGAGAAACTTTTGCCCGCAATTACGAGCATTTGGTCACGAACACGACGATACAACACGTTGCCAAATTTCAAAATTTTACAAATTAAATTAGATAAAATCTCGGCTTTTTAAGTTACCTTATTTGTACACTATTATTATTATTATTATTATTGGTTGTTTAAATTTTTAATTGGAAATTGAGGCCGGCCGTGAACTCATCGACTGTGAAAAAATCGAATTAAAAAAGTTTGCTTATAAAGGACTTTTTTTAAACAACAATTTTTTTCTGCGACTTCGAGGTGGAGTCGTAAATTTTCATTGGTTAACTTAGACAGTAAAAGGGTATATAATAATATATATAATAATATATAAAAAGCGTATACGCTTTTTGGAAAATTTCAACTTTTTTGTGGAAAATTGTGGCCTGGCAATTGTTTAACCGGGAACAAAATTATTTTTTTTTTAATTAATTAAGTTTGTTCCAATTACTATACAATTTGAATAATCACAGATATGGTTTTAAAGTATCGAAAAAAAACAGAAAAATTGGGGAAAATATACAAAGTAATCAAAAACTTAACATTATTTTAATTAAAAAAAAATATGCTTAAGGATATTTATTAAATTTATTATAGAAAAAAAAACAATGAATTAAAATGATTAAAGTAAATAAACGTAAACGTTAAATAATATACTGTCGGTTGGGTCCTTTTTGCAGAAGGTAGTCCATTGAAAATATCCATTTACAAAATAATGAATGATTTATAAAGTTAAATTACAAAATTATAATTTTATAAATCGATTCGAAAATTCAATTTTTTTCTTGATACCAGTGTACAGGGTGGTCCACGTAAGGTGACCCATATACTTATCTCAGAAACTACTGGAGTCACAAAAAATTTGTAAGGAACAAATATTCACGAAGTAAAAAATATTTTTAAAATATTATATTTTCATTTATACAGGGTGTTCGGTTTTCCTTGGGACGATACCAACTTTCTTATTTTCAATGGAACACCCTGTATTTTTTTGCATTTTTGGATTCTTCCCACTCTTTTAGGTATACTTTGTAAATATATTAAATGGGAAAATGTTAATACTTTTTGAGTAAAATTAAGATTTATTAAAATTTCTCTAAATGTAGACACTCGCTAAAAGTTAAAAATAACCAACTAAAAGTTATTATTTTTTATATTATGTAGTATCCATCTCTTTAATAATAAGTAAGCTATAAGTTAATTATTATAATTTTTGGAAAATATCATACAGGGTGTTTTCTATGTCCCGGTGAAAATAGCGATTTTAAAAGTTTAAAATCTTGTTTTTCTTCAATGGAACACCCTATATATTTTTGCATAATTGGATAGAATAAGTAATTACCTTTCATTTTATATATATATGCCCTATACCTAAACCTAACAGAAAAAAAAATATTCACATTTTTCACAATTAGTAGCTTTTTTCCAATTACCTTAGTTAAATTTTCATTATTCAAAGAAAACACCCTGTATAATATTTTCCAAAAAATAAATTAATTAACTTATAGCTTACTTATTATTAAAGAGATGAATGCTACATAATATAAAAAATAATAACTTTTAGTTGGATATTTTTAACTTTTAGCGAATGTCTACATTTAGAGAAATTTTAATAAATCCTCATTTTACTCAAAAAGTATTAACATTTTCTTAATTAATATATTTACAAAGTATACCTAAAAGAGTGTGTAAAATCCAAAAATGCAAAAAAATATAGGGTGTTCCATTGAAAATAAGAAAGTTGGTATCGTCCCAAGGAAAACCGAACACCCTGTATAAATGAAAATATAATATTTTAAAAATATTTTTTACTTCGTGAATATTTGTTTCTTACAAATTTTTTGTGACTCCAGTAGTTTCTGAGATAAGTATATGGGTCACCTTACGTGGATCACCTAAAAAAAATATTTGCATTTTACAAAATTAGTAGCTTTGCGCGTAAGGTAATTATTATAGTAATATATATTTATATATAAAAGCATTTTTATTTGTTGTTATTGAAATTTATTTATTTGAATAATGAAAATTTAACTAAATTAATTGGAAAAAAGCTACTAATTGTGAAAAATGCGAATATTTTTGTTTCTGTTAGGTTTAGGGATAGGACATACAGTGGTGGAAAAAAGTATGGAATATTTTTAATATTTGGATTTTAGGCCCCTAACAATTTTTAAAACTTTTGTTATTTGGTTACAAGAAATCTTGTTTAATTATAATGTGTAGCGTACTATTTAATTGCTGCATATCATTGTTTTGTTTGTTTTTTTTATCTTCTGAGTTTTTGCTTAGAAAAAAGTATGGAATAATCTTTCAATTGCGACCAGTTTTGCATTAGTTCTTAATATTTTCGTACAATTCTAGTACGTTTCAACGTAATCATGCCTAAACACGTTTACTTTTCAGTTCAATTTAGGCAAAAAATAGTTGAACTTTATCAAAGTGGCCGAACGCAATCTGATGTGGCAAAAACATTAAATATTAGTCAGAGTGCTGTTTGTAAAATTTTGAGTAAATTTCATACTCAAGGTGGTGTTGAGACTCGACGCAAGTCAGGACGTCCTAGAAAAACTACTGTCATGATAGACCAAACAATAAAAAGACTCTCTCTTAAAGATCCTCGGAAGACATCAAGACAAATTACTGAAGAAATATCCACACAATTTAATCTTGATGTGACGAGCAGAACTGTGAGAAATCGCCTAATTGATGCGGGACTACATGGTCGAGTTGCCGTTAAAAAACCACTGCTTTCGAAGAAACACAGAGCTGCCCGTCTGGCATTTGCCAAATCCCACTTGAACTGGACTCAGGCAAAATGGAACTCTGTACTTTGGAGCGATGAAAGTAAATTTAATTTATTCGGTTCTGATGGTAGAACGTTTGTGAGACGGCCAGTAGGACAGAGATACAATTTTAAATACCAAATTCCCACTATTAAACATGGTGGAGGAAGCATTATGGTTTGGGGATGCTTTTCTGGATCCATGGCTGGACCATTGATTCAAGTAGAGGGTATAATGGATCGTTTCCAATACAGGGACATCTTAGAGAATACCATGTTACCATTTGCCGAGGAAGAGATGCCACTTTCTTGGATATTTCAACAAGACAACGATCCCAAGCACACCTCGAAAATTGTTAAAGAGTGGTTTTTGGTAAAAGACGTAACTGTGCTTGAATGGCCCTCTCAGTCCCCCGATCTCAATCCCATTGAGCACCTTTGGGAAATATTAGACCGTCGAATTCGAACAAAAAACATTGCAAACAAAAACGAACTTCTCCAAACCATAAAGGAAGAGTGGCAACAAATTCCTTTGGACACATTGCAGAAACTGGTGGATTCTATGCCTAGAAGATGTCAAGCGGTTATAGATGCGAAAGGTTACGCCACAAAATATTGAATTATTTGATTTTTTGTCAATTTTTGATCAATATGAATAAAATATTCCATACTTTTTTCCAGAACACATTGCATTTTTTTACAAAATATCGAAATAAGCCGTTGTATATAAAGGAAATATTGGTTAATTGACTATTTCTACGCTAAATTAACTTGCTCAGATTTTAAACAGATTATGGACAACGTTAATTTAAAATAATACAAAGTACAAAAATATTCCATACTTTTTTCCACCACTGTATATATATAAAATGAAAGGTAATTACTTATTCTATCCAATTATGCAAAAATATATAGGGTGTTCCATTGAAGAAAAACAAGATTTTAAACTTTTAAAATCGCTATTTTCATCGGGACATAGGAAACACCCTGTATGATATTTTCCAAAAAATATAATAATTAACTTATAGCTTACTTATTATTAAAGAGATGGATACTACATAATATAAAAAATAATAACTTTTAGTTGATTATTTTTAACTTTTAGCGAGTGTCTACATTTAGAGAAATTTTAATAAATCTTAATTTTACTCAAAAAGTATTAACATTTTCTTAATAAATATATTTACAAAGTATACCTAAAAGAGTGGGTAGAATCCAAAAATGCAAAAAAATACAGGGTGTTCCATTGAAAATAAGAAAGTTGGTATCGTCCCAAGGAAAACCGAACACCCTGTATAAATGAAAATATAATATTTTAAAAATATTTTTTACTTCATGAATATTTGTTTCTTACAAATTTTTTGTGACTCCAGTAGTTTCTGAGATAAGTATATGGGTCACCTTACGTGGACCACCCTGTACATGTACAATATCAGATATTTGGAAATTTTCAGAAAAATTGTCTTTTTAATTTTTTTCGTATAACCCTTCGAATAAAATGAAAAAATGCAATTTTTCCGTTTTTTTTCGCCGGCTTAATTTTTTCGGAAATTTTAAAACCCTAATCACAGATAAGATTATGAAAAAATCCCTGCGATTAGATATAATCTAAATATAATATAAAAATTAATATTAGTTTCAGAAATAAAAAAAAGCAAAATTATTGGGTGGTTTTATTTTTTATTAATCAAGCCATCATGGTATTTACGAACAATTTGTTTCAACACCGGCTTCAAAATCAAATCTAGCTGTATTGATTATACTAAAACGTGTTTTTCTAGCGTTTCTGAATGCAAATGATTGCAGCGTAGCACACGAGACGGACTAAAACGACCGCAAACACAAGAAAAGACAAGAAGACGCAAGAAAGAGAAGAAGGGACCAGAAGAAAACGATTTTCTAGGAATTCGTTTTGTTGAAGGCTGTACCTGATTCGCATTGCATCTTCTATACTACTAGGAGAGCATCGACACCAAGCCAAAGAAGAGACCAAGAAGAGATGGAATAAAATGCAAAGAGAATCGTGCATTGATGATCTGCGTAAAAATGTTTAAAGATATTTAACTTGTAGATACTTTGGCTTTGAGCTTACGTAGGTTCATACAATCCTCAACGTTGCAGTTTCAAATCCGAAGGTTATTTTGTTTAGGTGTAGAAAAATATTACTGGGGTTGGAAATGGACAGTGATATTCTGGTTAAAGTATATCCTAGAAAAACCTTTAGAGAAAAAATAATAGTTTAATATTATTTATTTTCTACTGAAATCGATTTGTGTTTTAAAACATCCCTTTCATTTAAATATTCTCAGCCACAATATAACAAGTGGTATGATTATCAACGATATTTTCGAATTGAAACCGAGCTGCAGAATTCACTATCATCGAATATTTCCCTCGACTTAATTTCCACCAATTACAAACTCGCAATTTTGAATTACAAATGGTTTCTAGGTGGAAAAAATGTACGACAGCACCTGTCAGCAATTTTTTCAAGTTTACCCGCGGCAAAACTTGAAAGCAGTTGTCACCAAAAATTGCAATTTATATTTTAATTGTACCATAAATAATTAAGTTTGTAGTAGGTAGTATGTTTTGTAAGTTATGTGTATACAGAATAACTGTTACTCATGAAAAAGTCTTGTCAAATACCATTCGGGCATCTAATTTTTCCTGTGAAAAAAATCGAAAAAACACAATGCTAAGTAATATTTTTTAACAAAATGCATTCGTGCAGGTGCAAAAATTTTTTTTGCCACCAGAACTCATGCTTCTTGTTAAAATATTACTTAGCAACGTGTTTTTTCGATTTTTTTCGGAAAAATTAGATGCCTTATGATATTACTTACGATTATTAATCATACTACGGGTTATTTAGTGAGATATATATATATATATATATGTTAGGATAATCCCTTTTTTACCAAAGTAGGACAGTAGAGCAATAATGGCACGTGTGCCTACTAAGCAAAACAATCTGGGCACAGCTTAGAAATCGAATGGTAACGCAGAGTCCGCAGAACATTTGTAGAAGTCGAATCATAGCAGTTTAATAAATTTAGTTAAAAAGTAATAAATAATAAGTGAAGCCAATCAAATTAGTTTTATTCAGGGTAAAATACCCTGATGTTTTACATATATATATACAGTAGGGTGGTCCTTAGCTATAGAGGTAAAATATATACTTTTAATATTGAATTGTCCCACCCCCCCAATTTGTTATAACACAAGAGAAAAAAAATTACACAAAAATTTGAATGGCCAAGTCAACCCCTTCACGTGCCTGTGAGGGGTTGAATTTTGACAAAATCCCCAACTTTTAAGGTTTTTGCCATTTACTCCGCAAAAATCGCATATCTCAAAAAATTTTACTCATTAAAATCTTTTCGTCTATTAAAGGTCTATAAAAATTGTCTCTTGAGATTTTATCCTAGAAAGCACCATTTCGTGGAAAATTGCATAATTACCACAAATTTATGGTTTGTGTAGGAAATGGTGCTTTCTAGGATAAAATCTCAAGAGACAATTTTTATAGACCTTTAATAGACGAAAAGATTTTAATGAGTAAAATTTTTTGAGATATGCGATTTTTGCGGAGTAAATGGCAAAAACCTTAAAAATTGGGGATTTTGTCAAAATTCAACCCCTCACAGGCACGTGAAGGGGTTGAGTTGGCCATTCAAATTTTTGTGTATTTTTTTTTCTCTTGTGTTATAACAAAATGGGGGGGTGGGACAATTCAATATTAAAAGTATATCTTTTACCTCTATAGCTAAGGACCACCCTAATATACAGTGTGTATTAAAACGAATAGATACACTTAAATAAAACAAGTGCCAAACCACGCCCACTGTGGTAGGGATTGAATTTGTATCATTGTCGTATGATCTGTGCGCAGTGTTGCCAGCGTCAGTACGTTTGTACCGAATTCAGTACTTAAAAAAAGTAAGCAAGTACCTCGTTGATGGTTTTCGGTACGTTTTCCAGTTTTAGATTTTTGTCCCTTTATTTAAATAAAAATTAAAGAAAAAATTAAAAGTTTAGGTTGGTGATACTGAGTTATTTTAGTATCCTGGTAGTTTAAGTTTTAAACTGTTGGTAGCGCGCGTTGTCTACTTAGTGTTGACATAAGGTTTGTTCCAAGTTCGCCAAGAACCGCTCATAGGAATAATAGGAATTATTGAAGCCAAATACCTCAATCTTTGTTAAAAAAGAAAATTAATTATCGATAGGTAGACTATTTTTTAATTTTACCAACAATATTGTTTTTTTGTATAGGTATAATAATAATTATCTATTTTGTTCTTTTGATGTTTATAGTTTATTTATGTGCATGTGTTTATTGATAAATTACAAAATAAAATTACTTTCATATAAGTTTAATATTTATTTCTCAAAGTCAGTACGTTATCTTTCAAATTCAATAAGTTTTTATTGCCATTTCAGTACTTTAATTTTTCTACTACTGGCAACACTGTCTGTGCGTCAGTTTAAGAAATGCACTGAGACTTTGCGTACGTCTTTGTAAGAATTTAAGTATTTTCTCAAATAAAATGGTTTTTACTCGTGAGGAAAAATACCAAATTATGGTATGGCATCACACTGGTAGATCGTATCGCCAAATACAAACTTTATTTCAAAATATGTTTCAAAATAGGCCTTTACCCAGTGTAGCTACAATCCGCGGCATGCCGCTATTATTGTTTCCTAAAAGGGTTGTTTTTCTTATTTTTTAATATTAAAAGTAAGAAAATTAACTAAATCAAATTATTTTTGACATAATATTATTTTTTTTGTTATTTTTAAAGTTTCAAACAAATAAAATTGAACTATTTATTAAATAATTATAATCGTACTCTTCTGATTTAAAACAACCTGGCAACTATGGTTCGTAATTACGAATGGCTTGGTTTAAACCACGCCCAATTAAAGTCTGTTTCTTTTCCTCTGATCAGAATATAATTTGTCATCCTTGTCTCCAGCCTTACTTACTTGATTCTATACAGTCTGTATATATATACTGAATTTTAGGATTAAACGATTTTTCAGTTTGACATTTGAAATTAAAATGTGCTTTAAAATATAAAAAGACTTTAATAAACCTTATTTATTTAAAATTGCCTTAAATTCATTATTGTTTACACCAACCCCATTGATCTTTTAGAGTTTACAATTCAATATTTTAATCATATACAAACACAATGTCAACAAATGTCAAATCAAGAACAGTGTTAAAATCCTTAGCAACGTGTAAACAAGGTAGTAATAGTATATTAAAGAACTAATGTCATAAGACGTCAGCGACGAATGAGAGAGTTTTTAAATGGACGAGTGCTATTTTATCTATTTTGCAAAAATTCTATAAAAAAATTAATTTTATACCTTATATTTAATTTGGTCGAATTTTACTTTAGATAGTTGGTATCATAGTCATTGGTTTAAAGGGTTAATGTCAAAATCGATTCGCCATGGCGTCCTTAATTTACTTATTTAATTACAATAAGCGGCTGTTAATGTTAAAGAAGAAAAAAAGGATTTTCTTTGGTGTCAAAAAAAAATTATTGCCAGAAAAATCTTGTAAGTACTAGAAAAATCATAAAAATACTATAACCAATATGCAAAATATTATTTTACTAGTATGCTGTTTAAAGTAGCCAACCTATAAAATCAAAATTTTGGGTGGGGTAAAGTACCTTATTGCAGCACCAAAAGCGGTGTTACAATGAAGTCATTATGAACGCAAAATAGATAAAAAATATTTTTCTAATATTAATGATATTAATTGTATTGTCGCTGGGATATAATAATTGGTAATGCCCTCTTTTGACATTGAAAACGCAGTTCTAAATATAGGAATATAATTTATCGTAAAAGAGGTTTATTTCCGGGATTATCACAATATTTACTTAAAAAGATTCCATCTTATTTAGAGAAAACAACTTGGACCAGTCCACTGTTTAATTTGTTATTTGATCTCTTATAGCAAAAGAAATATAAATTTTACTAATTTTGTAGGGACAATTAAAAACATTATAATGGATACCAAAGTCTAAAGTTGAAGCTGCGCAAAAATTTGTATTATTTAAGAAATGTGGCCCAACGAAAACGAAACAACAGTTTTCAGGTAGTGATTTTTTAAAGACGCAAAGACACACACTTCAGTTTTGAGGGGGACATGTTTTCAATAGATATCACTTGCAAATCACCCCTTCCCGCAGTAGTCACAATCCCTAAAATTGTAATAGGCATTAGTATCATAAAAAATAGTCAAATTCTATTCATTCCAGTGTTGCCAACTCTAGAAAGTTATTATATAATAGTATTTTCTCATTTTAATTGTAATATTTTGGAGAAAAGTTATAGTACATAATATTATGTTATGTTTATAGACATATTATGTTTAAAGACGCAAAGACACGCACTTCAGTTTTGAGGGGGACATGTTTTCAATAGATATAACTTGCAAATCACCCTTTCCCGCAGTAGTCACAATCCCTAAAATTGTAATAGGCATTAGTATCATAAAAAATAGTCAAATTCTATTCATTCCAGTGTTGCCAACTCTAGAAAGTTATTATATTATAGTATTTTCTCATTTTAATTGTAATATTTTGGAGAAAAGTTATAGTACATATGTTGTATAATATACAATGTATATGTCGGTTTTCGACTAGCAATTTTTCTTTAATTTTACCAAATTGGTACATTTTTCGACAATTTTAGCTATCGTCTTATTATATTTAATAAATAAATTTAATAGATAATAATAATACTAATTTAATTTTACCTTTAATACATTGAGTTATTTATGTCTATTAAATCTGTACCTAATCGATAAAAAAGACAGGGAAAAAGTAAATTATTTAAAATTGTAAATACTATATGTTAGAAAGTTATAATAAAATTTATTTATACATTTATATGAATCGTTTATTGTAAAAACAAGTCAAGTGGCATTTATGTTCTAAATAAAAACAATTTATATGTAATCTTAAAATATAAAAAAATGTTTTTAAATTATGCATTAACCGTCTAAATCGCAAGCATATGTATCGCTATAGCAAGGAGAAAACAAACGTTTCTACTCTTTAAAAATGAATTAGTCAAAAATGACTAATTTAATAGTTATTAGTGGCTGCTTTTTCACTTGTACAATGGTTAACCATGGAATACCACGCTATTCCAAAATTTAACAGCCATGTTGTATCTTTTACTTTTTCCTTAGTCTCTAAAAATGAATTAGTCAAAAATGACTAATTTAATAGTTATTAGTGGCTGCTTTTTCACTTGTACCATGGTTAACCACGGAATACTATGGTATCCCAAAATTTAACAGCCAATTATTATGTAAAATTGTCCCCTAAATCCGAAAATACCGTCAAAAAGTGGAGCAGTTTTTGAGATATAGTGAATTCCATATTAAAAGAAAAATTGACGATATCTTAAAAACTGTTCTACTTTTATAATTTTTGACGGTATTTTCGGATTTAGGGGACAATTTTACATAATAATTGGCTGTTAAATTTTGGGATACCATAGTATTCCGTGGTTAACCATGGTACAAGTGAAAAAGCAGCCACTAATAACTATTAAATTAGTCATTTTTGACTAATTCATTTTTAGAGACTAAGGAAAAAGTAAAAGATACAACAAAAAAACAGAGAGTACAAATTTAACAAATAAAAACTGACAGTACAAAGCTAATTGTAAGCAAGAAAATAAATGCACGCGCCGCACTGACGCGCACCACGCGAAACTTATTTTACAGAGTACATATAAATCGTTTATTGTTAAAACAAACCAAGTGATATTTTCGTGCTAAGCAAAAATCCGTTAACTATAATGTTAAGTATAAAGATTAACACATTTTTGCATTTATCCACGCCGCGGCGTTCTTCATGTGACTCGTTTTTGCATTTGCGCGAAATCTGCAAATTATGCAGTTTTCTTTTTCAGCAATTTTAGATATATTTTTTATATATTATTATTCATATATTATTTAAAATAATGGTATTTTGACGTACTATAATACTTTGCTATAGTACATAGTACACCAACATACAATTATAGTATAAATACTAGAGTTATAGTGCGGTTGGCAACGCTGACTCATTCGTAAGAAATTTGAGAAAAGTCGTATAGAAAAGCTGTCGAATCCTAAAAAAGCCTACATCAGTATTTTAAGTACACAAAATTAGATCAGTTTCATTTAACAATGTAGCAATGCAGTATTGCAAAAAGAGTTGAAATGATTACCATTTTTTCTTAAAAAAAGTGCGTAAATCGTGCAGAATATTTATTCAATTAACAGCATCATGATAGGCATGTGAATAGAAAATAGCGAACAAAAAACGTTGGACCTCAACGTAAACGTTCGGTCAGGAACGAAGCTGCTGAGATGGGAGTTTTGGGACAAGTTGTTGCTGATCCAATAAAACTGAGCACGAAGAAATTAGCTAGGGTTACCAATATTCCTAAAACGACCAACGAATATCTCTATCTCATAAATTTCGTCCTTACAAAATTCATTTAGTTCATGAATTTAATGGGAAAGATTTTGACTGACAAATTTACTTTTCAACTTCTGTTTTTTAGACAAGTGAACGTTTTTTCTTAACTCAACTGTCAAACAGATCCAAGGGTTTTCAACGAAGTCCAAACTCAAAATCTTCAAAAACCTGGACAGGTATTTTTGGAGATGGTTGGAACCATTTTTTATGGCAACCTAACAGGAGAACCGTATTTGGAATTAGTAGAAGATGTAGTTCATCCCATACTGGTCGATATTGTTGAAAACGATGACTTGGAAGACCATTTAATGTTTCAACAAGATGGAGCACCTCCAAATTATGTTTCCGAGTGTTTCCTGGACAATGCATTGGATGAAGAGGAGCTCTGGATTGGCCGGCCAGATCTCCGGATTTGATTTCCTTAGATGTCGGGTAATTTAAAAAGTAAAATTTTCGCAACAAAGCCGTGGTCCCTACAAGCGCGACAACGAATCGTGGATGAATGCCGTTAAATAACCCCAAATACTTCAAAATTTTGAAAAAAATTGTATTTTTTAAGAAAGTTGGTGGCTGACGTTTTAAGCACTTAATAGATTAAATACTTAGTTCTACTATTATCATTGTTTTTCTGTCAAAAATTCCTGTACTTTTTTAATTGAATAAGAATAAGAAACGAATTCGTTTACACTTTCAACTTCAATTTAGAAAACAAATGAATTCAATTTGATTATTTTTTTGGCGATATCTTTAAATACTCAAGGTATCACTTGCCCTATCATGCCCATTCCAATTTTCGCTACCCATGTTATATTACATTGTATGTATTATGTGTATAAATTCGAGAGATTGTCCACATACTCTGGGACCATGTATGTTTTTAATTGTTTGTTTTATAAAACCAATTAATAATACAAATTTTATCCAATCACAAGTTACAATAGCATTGATAAGACACAATTTTGTGTACAATTTATAATTTTTTTATCCATTAATAAATATTGTTTTATTATATTATTTATAAATTATTATACTTAAATCAATATATTTATGGTAACATATAAGTGACCCTAATATTGATTAAAATCATCAATTTATTACAGCATGATTTAATTTAGACATTTAAGTAAAATATTGACAACCTTTATATTCTATAAATTAATTTAATGCAATAATATTTTATTTCTGACGTATATAAATCTTAATATAAATTACGTATAGAATAATATATATTCTAATTGTATTTATATTGTTCAAACCCGACCAAGCAAATTGATCTATTTTCGCCTGACCAATAGACAGGCCTACTCAACATCAACAACATCAATATTTGTATACTACCTGTAGAGAAAATATAAGTCAAAAGATTTCAAGACATTATACACATATCCATATAAATAAAGTATGCATACTTATAACAACTTGACTCACAAAATGACAAACTTTTATAATAAAAGTGACCTTGGTCCGAACGAATATTTTTTTAGCGCAAATTAAATGGAATTGGAACAAGCCTGTAAATTTACTTTAATTTAAGCTTGTGTGTTGAAAAAAATAATTTCATAATAAAAATTTTAATATTATGGAAAACAATAGGAAACCTTGATTTATTTATACCTACTTAATAAATATTTAGTTTTGAACACTTTCTGCAAACGTTTAGCATATTCTAATACAACTAGATCGGATGTTTTTAGAATGTGTTGTACAATATCCGATACGTAAGCGTATTTACAAGTTGTAATTGAAATTGTAATATTTGGCAACATATACATACACATACATGCACACAATGCTGCCAAGTGTCGTCGGGGCGGGTATATTGATTGCAATTATTTTAATGAGGCACGTTCGAAAACAATAAATTGAACCACCCTTGGCATTTTGTTTTTCGAGGAAAATCGATACGGTCGGTGTCTTCTTGTGCTGCTTTTTTAAGAGAGTACGTTCAGCAGGCAGTAGCAATGGAAAGAAGCTAAATGGCAACGGTAGGGACTGTACCTTCCAGATATCAATTCAATAAGGTATACGAAGTTTGCACATAAAAGGTCAACGTTAATAGATTCAAAATGGTGGATCCCAGATCACATAACTGTCCCTGCAGTGAACCGAGCTCTTCTCGTAGCAGGACCGGTATTAAAATTATTAATGTATTTTTTAGTTATAAATTAATTTAATACATTTTTCAGAATTTAAAGCCAATTTTATTTGTTAAACGATACAATTATTGTAAGTAGAAAGTGGGGTTGCAAACACCTGACATATGTCGAATTTTATGATTTGTCCAAATCACAGTGAATAATAAAATCGGCCAATCACTGACACCCTAAAACTAATTACTAGCCCATCCTCATCTTTTAATTTTTAAATTTTATTTAAATTTTCTTCAAATGAGATTTATCGTACGGTCCTGCGCTTATTTTATTTCGACGCAGAACATAAAATATTACGTTGCTTTTTTAGATCGGTATTTTTTCGTTGCCACGTCACGTGACTTTGAAGTAAAAACGGCAACAACGCCATAACCGGGCGAGATTTATTTAAAACGCTGTTTAATCTACAAATATTTCTTAAGCAACATTTAGTAAAATCAAATATTTGATATATCCCTACTTAAAATCAGCATAAAATATAAAGTCAAATACAATTATTGTTATTGCTCTTAAGCCTTGGTGATAATACAATAAGTATTGACTTTTATCGCGGTGGATCTTTTGTTATTCGGTCACCGCCTCTGGGGGCGATTGGAATGCACGGCAAATAAACAGGCGCCTGTATCGTTGGGGTAGATATGAATTTAGGGGTCGTTTTTATCATATTTGTCTCACACGACCCCTATTAAATGCAGGCAGCGCCTGCTGGGCTCTTGTCATTGCGGATCATCGTTTCAAAGGATTTCTTAATTAAACGTAAATGTTCAACATATTTGGAGACAGTTATGGAAATTTGATGATGGTTACAACCAACGTCTGGATGTTTTTACTAGGATGAATATATGTGCATGAGAAAAAAGTAAAAGAATAAAGAAATGTGAAAAATATAATGTTAAAAAAATCAGTCAGGACTCACCCTAGCGCCCAGAAAGCGTGCCTCTAGGAGCTCCTGTTTCCGGGGGTCGAGAGCCGCCTGGAAGTGCTCCATTTTCACTCCAGCGCCTGAAAAACGACCCACGGGTCACTGTGCGTCCGACATTTCGAAATCTTATACAATAATATCTAAACTACTTTAAGGCTACGAATAATACGAACTAGGTATTCTGCTTTAAAATATAAATGTGTAAATGGTGAAAAAATGTTGTACAAATGTCATACATATCTTGTCAAATACAATACTGCGTGTACAAGTTAAGATTCGGACTGAAATAATTACTCTTACCACTAAAATATTTTACAGTGTATGCAAAAAATTACTTGGAATATTTTAATTGAAACAGCTATGCAGCGCGGTGTTAATTCAATTAAGGTACTACATAATTAACAATCATCTAATTGGCTTAAACCTAATTTGTGTAACAAAATGACCAGCTGAGCTCATTATTAATTTGTAGTCTAAAAAAATTAGTCTTAAATTATTTAAAAATGGCGCCCCGCGGGGGCAGGAAGTGGCCGCGATAAAGTGACGTCATTCGGACATCTCGCGTGTCGTGTCAACATTGATCGGGATAAGGGGGGCATAAATCCCCCCACGTCCCTCAGTCGTCCGTTTCTCTTCCGTCGACTTTCCCCCCGGGGAGGGATCGGGGGGTCAGGGTGGTGGGCCACCCCCGCCCCGTGTCGGGAGCGAGGGCGGCGGAGGCAGAAGGGTTTGTGTGCAACTCCCAATTACCGCCGTCAGATGGAGCGGACGAAAATTGAAAAACTTATATATCCGAGAATTGCTTGTGTTTAAGTGTAAGGTTTGAGATAATCAATACCACAGCCAGGCATTCTGTATTTAAAGTTAATATTGATACTCCACCAGCACTAAAACCGAAAAAACAAAACAAATTGACGTAATTAAAACATATTTATTGGTTTATTTGTAATATTTTTTGGCAGTCGACCTTGATAGCTGTTATTTTTGAATTTTGTTTAACAAACTGAGATGCGATAAGATATGTTTTTGGCTCCGGCTGTATCAACTTGCGTTTTCAGGAAAATTACAACAAAATATTTTATCTAAAAACGAAAACCGTAATCCGTAAACCAATTTGCTTTAAATACAGGGCCCCGAAAATAAAAAGTTTCAATATTTCTTTAGACAATTAGTTTTAAATTGTGTTTCTTATAGTGCCCAGTTGTCATAGAATAAAATCAAATTAGCGAGCTGAGGTTGACACCCTGTATTATAAAATAAAACTAAATAAAGTTTTATTTCAGAGGGAATAAAATTTAGAGGGTGTAATGAACGTTTATTAAATAAAAATGGCGCTCGGTGACGAGCGCAGAAGGAAGGAGATCAAGCTGCCGCTTAAGTGGCTGAAAGGGTGCTGAAACAAGAGTATTGTGGATAAAGTAAAGTGAGCCAAATCATTTAATCGATAACTCAACTCTAAGCCGGCACTTGACTACCTTTATTTAATACAGACCCTACAAAATTAAACTTTTAGTGTAATATACAAACATCTAAACATTTTCCTGGACAGTGCTCCACGGTATAATCATATGTTCTGTTTCATTGTGGAGCGATGGTGGCGGTTGATGTTGCTGCCGCCGCGACGACGGGTGGCAAATACGAACGAAATACACCCAGCCGCCGCCAGCAACATTTGCGGGGCGGCAAAACGCCGACGACGTGCGATCGCGGGTTGGAGTGAGAGGTAACATTGCCGTTGCTCGACGGCGGCGTCAGGTTTCAGGGTTACGCGTAATTTTCCGACAGCGAGACGCTAATTTCGCGTGGCGGCTCAAAGTTAGATCCTCTGCGAATCTCCGGAGAATAATGTTGAATAATACGATTATTGCGAACGTTTTAATACTCATGTTAAATACAATGTGGGCCAAAGAAAGTTAATTTGATTTTTATTTTCAAATTGTACATAATACATTAGAAGAGGTAACGTCAAGATTCCCAAACACACGGATGTAGTGCTTGGAGCGGAACTATTGTAATGATAATAACCAATATATCATTTAACACTTAACTTTAAATATTACTAAAAATTGATTATTAAATTCACCTCAAATTTCTATTCATTATCCCGGCGAATTCGCCATTTTTGCAACTTTTTAATGACAATGTTCTTATAAGGTATTTTCTACATACAATAAAATTCACTTTTTTTTTATTGAATTTCATTGTCTTAGGACTTTATTCTATAAAATTTGTAAAAGGAATAACATACTAGTTTGGTAACAAGACATGTTTTACAAATCAATTTTATTGTGTGGTATGCTGCCCTACTATGGAGAAAGGCAGTAACTGCTAAACAAGAAATTTGTGGAAAATTAGCATAAACTACATTTTTATAAAAAGCAGTAGGTGTTTAATTGATTTTTTTAACTTATGAGATATTTGACTGCATTTCTGTGTTGAATTCGGTTACAAAATGTCCATAGCTTTACCATAGCACAAGAAAACGCATTTTGCATTTTTTTCAGTTACTGCCTTTCTCCATAGTAGAGCATATTCCTGTGGGCAAAAGGCATAAGGGGATAAGTCAAAAAAAGCAATTTTTTAATAGAGCCTTAAACGTATTCGCATTAATTCAGGAAACATGTTTGTGGTTAGCGGGTATACCCTTTTGTTAGCACATGTCATAGCTAACAAAAGCGTATACCCGCTAAACATAAATATATTTCCTGAATTAATGCGAACACATTAAAGGCTCTATTGAAAAATTGCTTTTTTTGACTTATCCCCTTATGCCTTTTACCCACAGATTTATTACTAGAGTGCAGATTTATATATAGTATATATACTATACAAAAAAATCTGCACTCTAGTTATAAATACCTTGTTTCACGGCGCGGCTTGCTACCTCTGCTAACAATTTTAGCCTGTTTAAAGTAAGAGAAAGAAATACACTTTTTTATTTTTTTTTATAAATATCATGATATATATCAATGATAAATATCGGATATATATCATTGATATATATCATGCCAACCCTGATAAGTATTATAATTCAAATTTGTCAAAAAAAAGTAATCAATTTTTTTTGGGTTTATTATGTTGTCCGCAATGAAAGATAATGGATAGAATCTCACGTGAGGGAGAGGGTAGTCTACCACATCTCACCAAGGAGAAGGGGGAGTCCAAAGAAAAGTGTCCCCAAAGAAGAATGTAAATTAAAAATAGAAAATATTTTTTTTCAATTGATGAATCAATGTTGTCTTCGGAGACTATTTTGAATAGTCCATTAAAAAAAATATATTTGCAGTGTGAATTTATGGTAAATTTTTTTAGGCAAAAGGAAAAATATAATTTATAATTTATTTCAAATATTCAAACCAATTTTTGGGGTTTTACATTTTCCCAAAATTGGAAATAAGATATAGTCGCGGCTAAATCTGCATTGATGCACGTCATCAACGGCATATGAAGTCAGCGTTAAGGTCTATTCATACGTGCCCAGGCACAATCTAACGCTCGTGTATTGTTGACTGTTTATGCGGTTGGGGCTGTTTATTAAGATGGAATTATAACATCATTGTTATAATCTTATTCACTAACTAATTACGAGTTTGTTACGAACAAATTTTGATTAAATGAGTTTAGACAGGAAACAATCGCAGTTTATTACATTTTTATTACATATGTACATAACAAAAAAAATACTAAATTACCAGAAACACAAAAATACTAAATTACCAGAGCCAACCAGGTCAGACTTGGAGTCTGATTATTTCCCCAAATTTATTATTAAGGGCGCAATGTCTTTGGAATCTAATAACTGTTGGCGTTTCCAACAAGCCTTAAGGCAATTGCAATTACATGTAACATTGTTTGTACAATCCAGTGGTAGAATATGATACACACAATGTATAACATTATTTATAATAATCTGCAACAAACGATGCTTGTGAATAAAGGGAAATTCAAAATGACGCTGACGCATCAATAAAATTGAACTGTGCGCGCCAGCCTTAAGCTATTAGCAACTGGCACACACCAAAATTACTAAGTTAATGGTTTTATTTTCATAACGTTTTAAAACAGGGAATTGTTACAGATCTTGGTAAATAATACTCAAATGAATGATATTTTGTATAACACAAATATCCGAAATAGTATATTACACTACAAGGGCAGAAAGTGTGAGATTCCTGCACTGCGCGCCATGATGCCTGAGGCGAAGCCTCACAACAAAACACACAAAAATTACCAAGTTAATGGTTTTATTTTCATAACGTTTTAAAACAGGGAATTGTTACAGATCTTGGTAAACAATACTCAAATGAATGATATTTTGTATAACACAAATATCCAAAATAGTATATTACACTACAAGGGCAGAAAGTGTGAGGCGAAGCCGAGGGCATCATGGCGAGCAGTTCAGGGCTCTCACACTTTCTGCCCATGTAGTGTATACTGTTTTTCTTACTACCTCGGCCGAAAATACAACCCAACCCAAACCGGCCGAAAATACGGGAAAAAATTAAATGTGTATATCGAAACATATTGATGCCTGCCCTGACATTTGCGGCACGAGCGAAGCCTTCGTAGCCCTTGTAGTGTAATATACTCGAAAATACGTTGTTTCGTCCCCGATTCCAATGCATCAAACGTAAATTTGACCAATGCATCAAACGTAAACTTTCTGCCGTGGAATCGGGGACGAAACAACGTATTTTGAGTCGAGGTAGTAAGAAAAAGTATTTTTTAAGCGTATGACAATTTTCATATTATAACATTCATAAGTCTACATTAAAAGACTTCATTTTTGTACGCAGTTTAAAAGTCCCATGATTGATTATTCACCGCAATACAATAATGAAAATGTCGCAAACTCGATAATTTTAACGTAAGCAAGTACAGAATTATTTAACGCTTTAAAAAATAGTATATACTACACGGCGGAGAAAGCATATTAACTGCCTCGCTTAGATCTGCAGCCTCGGCAGCGAACACTGAGCTCGGCTATAAATAGGTGCTTTCTCCATCTGTTAGATAATGTGCTATATTCTTAAAAATACACTGAGAGAACGGTTTTGGGAATGGTTATTAAAAAATCCAGTAAATCGAGGAGTAATGATTCCCAACCTGTTTGGCAACTATTTGACTAAAAATTACTAGAAAAGTATGACATACAAATCAGCAAAAACAAAGAGTAGGTATGAATAATAAGATTTAAGGTTAATATATTGTTTTATTATGATAATATGGTTAAATGTTTAGTGATGGTTACTATATTACTACATTACTACAAAATATGTTTTGTTAAGTAACTTCTCCCAAAGTTATAGCATTAAGTACTAAATTTAACAATTCACTTTTCTCAGTGTTCCTGATATATGTAATAGTATATTATTATACGAGAGATAATGCAGGCTTTTATGAGGTTTACGTCTCGAATCGCCAGACGAGAGACCTAAATTATCCGAGTGAATATTGCGCTTAATCTCGAGTGTAATACTATACTTTATATACTCCAATAAGTAGATAATTAAATGATTTTCAAAATTAAATAAATAACATCTGTCAAATGGTTAACCTTACTTTTTACCAATTTTAAATGTTATTATAGTCGCCTTCCAATTTAAAACCCGATTGGTTCAAATCACAGTGAATTCTGAAATCGGCCAATCACTGATGCATAACAACGTGCATATTGAGTTTATTATTCACGTTGTTAGGAAGAATATTTATAATGTTTAACAATATTCACGGAAAAACCCCAATATTATGAGATAGGAGTAGATAAGAATAATTATATTTTAATGTTCTAATCTAATGGTTTAAATTATTTTTAATAAGCATATTATTTTTAACTTTTTGTAGTTAAAGATTTCAGTTTTTTTAACCATTTTTAAGATTTATATTAAAAGTAATAATAAAAAACAGATATTTTGTTTATTCAATTAAAACTACAAAAAATATCAATAGTACAGACTTGTTGATTGAATGCACATTATAGTAAAATTTTATATACTTTTTGATTTATTAAAAACAAACAATAAGAAGAAATATTTTTCCCTTAATATAAAGTTAAGGGGCCACGCCCAGTGCCGAAAATGTGTCGGGGCGTCTTTCTAGCGTTTATCTCCAGATTGCGGCTGTAATTTTGCGTTTCTACTTTGCCCACCGCCACGGGCACTCGGAGGTGGTGGTGCCGACCGCCCAAGCCTGCCTAGTTCATGCACTGTATCCCTTCCACACCCCGCACCCTACCCATCCCTTTGACTTTATGACCACTTTGCAGCCAAATTTAAATTAAATTATTAAATTTGCATGGTTTTCTAATAAAAGATAATAGAATATATAATATTTTTAATGATTTAATTGTGCACTAAACACGTATGTATTCTCCAAAGCTATTTGACATTAAATTGAAACAACGCATGCCCTTACATGGATGAAATCAATACTGATATTTAAGTATACAACTGAATCTACCAGCAATATTGCAAAACAATGCACGTATTTTCGATCATTTGAGACCTGTATATAAACGATAATATGACAGAACACTTCGTTTCTGTTAAAACCACTGGGTGTACTATAGCTTAATGCTGTATAACGAATAATCAAAGTACATTGATCTTTTTAAGAGGTGAATAGTTTTTACTATACGAAGAAAGAAAACTTGTTTGGTACACATTACTTCACCAAGTTTAATAATAATCACTCAACTTTATAACTTCATTAATATTAAGTAAACACCGGTTTAATATTGGGATTTTGAAGTGAGTATGATTTAAATTTACCGCTATTCTTAACTTAAACCAACCACGTTGGTAATATGTTGTGAATGGCTGGAAACGTAATAAGAAAGGAGACAGGAAATTTGCCAAAAGATTGAAACTCCAGGGATATCGATTACTTTAGTTCCACTAAACATAAGAATGCTGCCATTGCAAAGAACTTAAATAGTGAATAAAAATGTTTGTGTTTAGACAGCAAACAAATTAAAATAGGTATTTGTGTATTTAGAGCGCAAAGTGATACATGTCACTTTGCGCTCGAATTATACACAGGATTTTTTCTACAAGCAGTGTTTCTATAAGAATGTTTGGTAAAAATTATTAATTATTGATAACCTCAAATTTGAGTCAAAACTCGCAAATACACTAAACGTTTCTTTATTATGGTTTCCATGGTAACAAAGCGAAACGCTCACTCCTCGGAAAAGTGCAACTTTGCGCTTTTTTTTGGAAGCGCAAATTTTTACTTTTCGCTTGGTTGTAGAAAAAGGTATTTTTATAATAGGTTAAGTGTTCTTTTTTCAGGAAAAATTGTTAAAGTGTAACTTTTATAATCGTATAAATAGGATATTATTGAAGATGTTTTTGCCATGCATTTACAAATTAAGTTGACATTACCTTTAGCCATTATTACTAAAATTAAATTAAAGCTGCCAATAAGTCAAAAACTTTTGATATTCATCAACGGGTTTAAACATTTTTGGAACCGGGAACATCGCAGAAACCTCTTCGATAATATCCTATATATATCCTGTATATATAGGTTAGGAACGAAATGAATTTTTTAAATTTTGTTCAACTTTCTCGGAAACTCCCAATCAAGAACAATTATCATTTCATTAGCCCAAATTTTCGCGGAAAACTCCTGGCATTCGCAGCGGCATGCTGTGTTGGCACAAAACGAAACAAAATAAAATCGATCCGCCGCCCCAGTCATCTTAGCCGGCACGTTTCATCCCCGTGGAGACGACCCGCCGCCACCGCCGCCTCCCCCGCCGACGTCGTTCCCACGTTGCCACCTGACCTTGTCTTCTTCTTCCGCCCGGAGGCCACTTGCACTCGCAACGCCGCTCCCGACGGCTTTTTGCCGCCGTCTCTTGCCGCTCGTCCCGAGTCGGCGGCACAAGTCGGCCGTTCCCGGCGTTTGCATCGCTGCAACATGCGACAGAGTGACCTACATTGGGCCGCCCCCCTGCTGCCCGTCGCCTCTACGGATTCGCGTGAAAATTTCGGGCCGGGGTGGTAAAAACCGACGGAATTTCATGTTTTTTTTATTTATTTTTTTTACTTTCCAAACAAACATCATTTAAATGACGACTAATGGTTATATATAGAAAAACTGCGAAGAGAATAAACACAAATCTATAAATTCTTTTAGGTACACCTATTCAAGTGTTCTCTCGGTTTTCTAAATAAAAAAAATATTGTTCATTAGGATTATTATTAATAATAAATTTTTGATGAGGCGAGATCATCAACCTGAATCGAGAGCATCGTCGTTATTTAAATATTCGAACGTATTGCTTAAACATTAGAAAAGTTATTTAAGGTGGTAGAGTTTAAATTTACCTTGCAAATATCCACAAAATCTTATTAAATCAGACCTCTTCTAGAACAAAAAGAGGATACATTTTGAACTGTAAATCTTAAAAACAGTTAAAAAATAGTATATTAACAAAATTACGTAATAATCAACAAAATTCTTCTTTAGGATGCGAGAGCCATCTTACTTCTAAAAATAAAAACAGTAAGATCACCGCAATGAAAAATAAATTTAAAAAATCTATTAATAAAACATGAACTATTTAAATGCTGATAAATATGCTTTGTTGGCATAGAAAGCCTTAACAAATCTCATACGTACTACCTTTATTAAAAATATCGACTTGAAGACCGTGTAGTGGTTAGCTTATTCATTGTATTCGACAGAAATAATAACGAAATTAGCCATAAACATATACAGTACACGAACATTAAATGGTGACTTACTCGGTTTCGTTCGTTTTGAACACAAAAACCGTTAAAAGTTCATCAACCCGCCGCCGCGCGAAGAAAACTTTTCTTTCTTGACATTAATCGGTATTATGAGATTGTCAACAATTCGGTTTTTGAATATGAAAAATTGCAAAATTCAACGGTAGCCCTTTATCGTTACGAATCGCACAAAGAGCCGGCGGCAACGGGTGTTTTTTTGCCGACCCCCCAGGGCCACCGGGGGGCGGCTGACGCGAAACGAGCGCCGCACGGGGGGCGGGATTTCTCTCTCTTCCGCGCCGATCTGCTCTCCATTCTCGGTGTGCCGGTACAGTTTAGTCAAAAGTTTGCGACACAAAACCATTTCAGTTTCGCAGCATGCATTTACCAAATGCACTATTACCAGAAACTACATTTTTTTATTTAAAGTTTGATCGTTATGCCTCGATTACGTTGGGGCGGCAGGTGGCGGGTACATGGAGAGGAGTTCATGTTATTTGTTAAGTTCTGCACATGTACGCTCTAATTTCCTTTCCCTGTGTTGATATTGATTTATGGTTTTAGAACCTAGTGCCAAGCCACGTCCCGATAGACGACATCACATACAAAGCCCCACATATTATTAACAAGTCTAAGAATTTGAAAAAAAGTTCATTCTTTTTATTTTATTGTACAAAAAGTATTAAATTTGATGATTGTATTACCCAAATAAGGTAAATTTAATGCATTTTTTAATTTTTAAATTAATAATAAAAGTTTTATTTCGTAAAAAAAAAATTACTTTTTACACTAATTTTATTGTTGTGAAAGTAATAATTTCAATATGTAAATAGCAAAACTTTTTAGTTTTTATCACCATCATATTTACAAGTTTTCATTAGGAGAACGTCGTAGTTAAAGGCAGACATTTTTATTCACATTTTTAAAATCTGGGATAAAATATGTTAGTTGAGTCTTTACGAATCAATACCGAGTTTATTTTTAGTTTGCTTTTAGTTTCGGCCGTTGCTAACGAAACGTCTCTCTTTTCAGCAATGTGCATTCAGAGTTAATTTGCATACGAGCTCCATCCGAAAAATCGATGTCAAGCAGAAAGTAGCGAAAAATAAAAAAATATTAAAATCTACCTCGAAGCGAAGTAATGTTTGTAAAATATATTTAATATGACTTAGTAATAAAACTATTTGGAATGTCATTAAAAACAGCAAACAGAAATTGCTATTACATTGAAAAGAACATCAATAGAATATCAATAGAGAATTTTTTAAGTAAAGGCTGATAGTGGTGTTTTTTCAACACCTTGTAAATTAAACCTGTATGTGTTATAGTTGATATCGATCTTCCTCTCGTCCTGTGTCGCATCAACGGGCCGCGGGGCCAGCGTACCCGCCGCCTCTACCAACGTCTATCTTTGGCGGCTGCTGCTGCTTTGCAAGAGAAAAGGGATACATATAATGCGGATTAAAGTGGTTTGCCCTGCCTTCTTCGCTATTCTCTGCCACTTGGCCCAAACGTATTGATTTCCTTCCTCCACTTTACGCAAGATGGGGTCAAAAGGACCCTTTTCTTGGCTAAATCCTAGCTTATGATGAAAAAGCATTATCTCGCCTCTAAATCATCTCGCACGGTAAACAGTGGAGGCGTATCATCTTCATACGTACAGGTATTATTTAAAAGTGTAGGTACAGTTTAGACAAAAGGCTTACTTTGATCATCGACCTTTTACTTGGCGCTCGACCGGCCTGATCTTAATGATTTTCCTCACTCTTCGTTTAACGATGCCCTCTGTTCGGCGTGCCCGGATCGATTCCGCAAACAGTATAAAATCTCGATGATCGTTTTTATACGCACTGCTCTTCTATTCCATCTTTTTATTTATATTGTTTGTTGAGGAATTCATAATTTATTTGATCAATATTGTTTTTTAAACCTTGGCAAAATTTAATATACGATATGCCATATTTGTTTGCTTTTCAAGTAAAATTGCGCAAATCCTGCGAACTTTTTCAACCTAGTGCGATGAAATGCGTGATTCAAGACAGAAGGGGAGAATTACTTTAATGGTCCCCTTTGCAAAGGGGAGAACCGTCACCTTTTTTATTATTATTTCTACGGTCAGGTAAGGGGTGAAAATGCCCACAAAAGAACCTTGAGCTTTGTATATTATCACTCTTAAATAATTGAGATGGATTAGAGGAGGGTTTGCTTTAGAAACACAAAACGCAAAATAGAGTTTTTTTCTTATAAACCACTTGTTGCTTTGGATTTCAAAAAATCAAAATTTTAATAAAATCCTGACGAATCGTCAAATTCTACGTTTAGCGGTATGAACACACAGCAAAGCTGTTCAGTGCAAGTCGTTTTGAAAAGACGACCGCGCATCGCCCGTGTTCGGAACAGTTTTATTGGGATAGGTCGAGGTCCGTAAACTCGATAGGCAAATGGCGCGCACGTTACATTAATAATATTATAAATCCTACAAAAATGTTTTCATAATTTCATTTATTGTTTTATATAATACATTTAAGTGGATAATAAAATGTAAACAAATAGAATTCTTTTAGATATTTTTTAAAGTAGTAAGGTCTCTGGTTGCTAATTAGTATCTGACAGAAGTAATTAACGCGAGCAAGCGGAAGTTCAGTCCCCCAGTAAATTTATTCAATTCGTATTTGACTGCATTTAAAAATTATGACAAAATGAAATGATTGTTGATTTTAAAGCATTTGGTTATCTAAATAAGGTAAGTTAAGTAAAAAAAAATGGTATTTACTTTTTCGTTTCTTGGTGGCATAGGTAGTCATGGTGTCTTTACCGACAGCAGATCTGAGTACAGCCATGGCATCACAGAGGCGTGGAGAGCACACTAATCCTTTCAGTCACAAGCACCATCAACAACAAAAACAACAACATGTGGATGAAGGAAGAAAACAACAACAACAACAAGGAACAACAACGACAGCAACCAACTAACAAGTATGAGAAGAAGAGCGACGACAAACAACGGAGGTCAGAATGGGCAGGAGGCACTGGGGCCGTACGCGTCCCGAGGTCGCTCGCACATCGCCTCAACGACTTGTTGGATTTCGATTTCCCTGCTGCTGCTGTCCGTTACGAATACAGCGCGAAGTGGCACTGAGAGATGAGAGAATTGGAGCCGCTGCTGCTGCCACCGCCGGCCGCCACGCTCCCCCCTTTTTCCTTTTGCCGCGACGTGTGTGCGAGAGTGTGTATATATGTATATAAGGGTAAACAGGGAGCTCTCTGGCGCGCGCCTTTCCAAGATGCGGCGGCGGAGGCATCGGTGGCGGTCGACACTTTATCCCGACGGGGGCGCCGGCACCGTGCCGCGCTACAGCCACCTTCCGGGATAAATTCAATCAACGACGTCCGACGACAACTTACCTACTTTCGATTTTCTACGGCTTGATCGCCCGTTTTTATAAACTTCAAATACCAGGTCACCACCAAATTTCAATTTTTTTAAAAATTAACCTCTTCTTCAGTTTATTGTGACATACTGCTTTCCGGTTCGTTCCGGTATCGATCAAAAAGACGGCGGCGACAATCCACAGCAAGCAGTCCCGAAGTGGCGGAAATTTACACCGCCGAGATCGACTTACAGCGCTTATTAATTAATGAAAATGTATAAAGAAACATAATTTTAAATACAAAAAATATAAACTCGTTAATTAGGATCGTAAATATAATATAATAAGTTGTCTCGAATTATGATCGTAATACGTAATCTTTGAATATATAAAGTGACTTTAAGACGTAAACAAATTAAACAATTTACAGTCAGAAAAGGATATGACCTTGCAAATATTAATGCTAATTAATTTCATAATTGAGTAAAAGTTGCATTAAAATATACCTACAAGAGTACAACATGTTTTGTGTTATTACAAACATGGTTTTGTTCATTAGTAAATATTAACGACATGAACCTATCACAATACAGATCCAAGAAAATAATCGGAAAATATCATTAAATATGCCGGGTGTAATAAAATAAAATCCTTCTAGTCTCGCTAGAGCGACAAATACTACTTTATTAACGGACAGAATCGAAAGGTTGAGGAGAAGTGGCAAAAATATTCCAGTGGCGTAGTTTTTCCCTGCGAGACCAAAATTTTGAGGTTTTTTCCGGATTACAGTGGTAAATAGTCACAGATCTCATCGGGTCGAAAGAAATAAAGGAGCAGCCGTTCCAAAAGCAGACTTAAAAATCAATAATGGTAAAAATTTAACTGCGACATCAATTGGGCGTGTCCCGTCGGAAGCCACCGCAACACGGTGTCAGTGACGGCGACGACCCCTTAAGTAGAAAAATAGCCGCCCCGTTTCGTTCGTATTTTACGCCATGGGATTTACATTACGCACTAAAACAATTGCGCATATCATAGCTGACCCAATCTGAGCATGACTTGATCGATTCCCAGGTGCATGCATATAGTGGGTGGCTTCCGCCCCCTCCGCAGGGATCTCTTTAGGGACCGACGGGGGGCGGCGGCGGCGGTGGTGCCAGGGCCACCCCACGCCCCCGCATTCATGCTTCCACAGCTTCACTCTCTTATTGACCCGATCCTGTTAATGGATTCCTCGATACTACACCACATTGCTCAGTAATGGCCAAGTGACATATGCCACCGCTGCCATGGCAGACATTTAACGACTCATCCAATCAAACGCCCCCCGACACCACTTTTTAATTAACTAAGCAGTTTTTAAAAAAATTACATAACCATCTTTTAATAAGTATAAAAATCGCTTTGCGTTGAAATACATTTTAAAATTAATTTAAGTTGTGCTGTAACTAATTGCAAAATAAAAAAAAATTATAACGCTCATCTGAAACAACTTTAATGTTCACATTCGTTTCTGCCAAAAGCTTACGGCAAAAATTTCTGTGCCAACTTTTCGGAATGCCGTTGACACGCAACTTTTTCCACTTTGTTCGCGATGGGAAATTATGTGGCATAATTTGGGAACTTAAAGAATGCCACATGACCAAAAGGGATTTAAAGTTCCTAACCAAGCCAAATAAGCAAAAATATTTTATCTCATTTTACGGCGGCTGTCAGATTTTGTGTCTAGTGACAAAAAGAGATCGCGATCTGTCTTATTTTGCAGTGTTGACACGCGGGGGGCGGCGGATCAATGTTGCACGCGGGCGGCGACAGAGAGAATGCTTGTTGCAAAACCGCCATGTTTCTGCATTTTATAGAACACTGAAGCATACAATATTTCCCGCCTGGATTTCAAGTATATTTTTCTTGTATACCTTGCAAATGATGTTTATAAAACTGTAGGATCACGAACAGCAAATTAAGTCAAATCAACGACTCTACTAATACCATACAATTATGCTTGCTTAATATTAACTCGAAGTTTAGAAAAAGCCTTATGCAAAACGCTATCGATTATTTAATGACAAGTCATGTCATTGGTATCAAAATACAAATCGATAAAAACAATAATTCCGACCCAGGAAACTGCTGAAAAAGCACGCAAGCAAAAAAAGTCAGCAATTGTTATTCGAAAAAAAAAATAGAATTTAACACGTTTGGTCGTTATTTTTATTTGTTTATAAAGCGCCAATTCTTAGTAGTCCAATTTTAAACTTTTAATATTATTCTTTGTTGAATTCAGCCAATTCTTTGGTTTACATTTCATAATGATCCCGGCGCATTCGCCATAATTGTAACTGTGGTTATTGTGTTATTTCATGCCACTCACCTTTTTTGATTTGGAACATATCATTGGTTTAGCTAATTAATCGTCTGCCTGGAGAATCTAAACCTGAAACAAATAAAAATATAATGTAATTATATGTTGGTATAAAATATTACTTTTGTTTATGCATGCATAATATAAACAAAGTTAAAATTGCCAACTACAATTATTCGTTCATAAAATCCACTAAACACGAACTATATTTTGTCACGTTGCTATTTGTAATGATAAACAATGTATGGAAACACATTTTTGGTGAGTTTCCAAAAGTGTGGATTCCGATTATAAAGCTTGTATAAAATCTAATCAATATATTGTTTCTTTATTTTCCTATCAATATAACCGTTCTTACAGACAAAGCTTGACGAAATAAATGTTATTGTATCGACCAAGTGTCACAGTTAAAGGGTGTAGGTAGGTGGGATTTTCAAAAGCCGAATACATATAAGTATTACTTTATCAGGACGAATAGTACAGCGTAGGTGTAAACGCGAAGTTTTGCAGAGACGAGAAGCGACTCGCATCTGGCCTCTGCAGGATTGTGGTGAAGGGAATTTGCCAAATGACTTCTCTTCGATGAGTCTAATTGGTGGGTATTTAGGAGGATTTCTCACGGCGCCCGACTAAAAAATGGAAATATAATCATGGACATGTTAATGTGAGTGGCATGCTTTCGGTATAAATCATGGGAAAATTATTTTTCCAAAGCTTATAAGAGCATCAACGATTATCATTCTTTGAGATAGATTATAGAACTATAAAGTTTTTGACAATTTTTTGCTCATGTTTCCAGGTTTCCAGATCGGAAATATATATTTAATAAGAAGGTTATAAAAACTTATTTTTTCTTGGTACCTTTAACTAAAAATGAACTAGTCAAAAATAAATAAATAAAATAATTGTCATAGCGAAAAAGCAGCCACTAATAATTCTCGTCAATAGCAATTTTTATTCCGAACATTTAGCAGTCAATTTCCATGTAAAATTGTCCCCTGAATTCGAAAATATCGTCAAAAGTTCTAAACACTTTTTGAGATATACCTAATCAATTTTCCATATAATATGGAATTGACTATATCTCAAAAGTGTTCTACTTTCATAATTTTTGACAGTATTTTCAGATTCAGGGGACAATTTTACTTAAGAATGTTGGGGATACCATGGTATAAGTGAAAAAGCAGCCACTAATAACTGAGGAGCATCCGTGCAAAACCAGCTATATCCATTTTAATAAAATGTTGGGAAAATGGCAAAAACTCCCCGTTTACTGGCCTTTACAGATAAAAAAGATGCACCTTAATTAAGTTTTGTGGGCACAAAACTGAAGATGCATTTTTTTATCTGTAAAGGCCAGAAAACGGGGAGTTTTTGCCATTTTCCCAGCATTTTATTAAAATGGTTATAGCCGGTTTTGCAGGGATGCTCCTCAATAGTCTATTGACTATATTATTATTTAGGGTGGCCCAACGAAAACAAAATAGAATTGTTTTTAGGTAGTTGGCAGTTTCTTTTTCAATAGAATCCACTTGCAAATCGCTAAAACTTTAGGCATGATAGGTCAAGTGGTACCTTATTTGAAAGGTCTCCACTAAGTATTATAAAAATAGTCAAATTATATTAATTCGTTTTTAAAATATTCAAAATTAAATCTTCAAAAGCGCACTTAGTTTCTTATTCAATTAAAAAAGTTCAGATAAGGAAATAAATAAAAATTTGGGTAGAAAACCGTCGAATCATAAAAAGCCTTCATCAGTCTTTTAAGTACACAAAATAGGTTCAGCTTCTTTCAATAATGGTCAACAGTATGACGGAGAGTTAAAACGATCACCTTTTTTTAACAGTGCTTGTGGAAATCGTGCAGCAGATTTATTCAATAAACACTATCCGGATAGGCATGTCAATAGAAAATTCGTATTGGAGTTGGTGTCGAAGTTTCGAGAAACAAGGATCAGTAGCGAACAAAAATCGGATCTTTGGATCTGAACCTGAACGTCCGGTCAGGAATTAAGCTGGTGGAGTTTTAGAACAAGTTTTTGCCAATAAAACTTTGCGCACGGGAAAATTAGCTACAGTTACCAACATCCCTAAAACGACCATCAAACGAATCCTTCGTCCTTACAAGATTCACTAAGTCCATGAATTAAATGAGGACTATTTTGACCGACGACTGGAGTTTGGCGAAACTATGACTGAACAAATAGTTAATGATGACAATTTGCTTTTTAACATCTGTTTTTCAAACGAGTGGCACTTTTTTCTTATCTAAACTGCCAATAGCCCTAATTGTCATTACTGGTCAGATGCAAATCCAAGGGTTTTCCACGAAGTCCACACTCTTAAAAACTTAATGGGCAGGAATTTTCGGGGATCCAGACGGGTTGGACCCATTTTTCTTGATGGTAACCTGACAAAAGAAACGTATTTGTAATTACAAAAAAAGTAGTTCATCCCTTACTGGTCAATATTGTTAAAAACCATTACTGCTATTTGAAATACCATTCAATGTTTCAACAAGATGGAGCAAATTATGCATTAGGTGTTAGAGTTTTTAGGTGTTTTTGAGTGTTTCCATTGTCCAGGATTGGAAGATGAGCTCTGGATTGGCCGGCCAGCTCTCCAGATTTGACCGCCTAGACTTAAAAACAACAACGTCAGTCAAATCACTATATCCCGAACTATTACCACGATTTTCCTTAAATGTACACATTTGGAAAATATATTCATTTTGTAAAAGGGCTTCGAGTGTTTCCAGAATTGGAATATAATAATAAAAGCATTCTCTATTTCCTATGGTTCCTAAATAAATCTCTTCTGGTTCAACAAAATTGTATTTTTGTTTATAGTATAAATTTCTCATATATGGTGTTCTTAATTTTCCGTCAATACTATTGTGGGCAACAGAGTTGCGACAACGTATCGTGGATGAATGCCGTCAAATAACTATCTAAATACTAGAAGAATACTTTTAAACAAAATTTGTATTTCTGTATGGAAGTTGGTGGCAGACATTTTGAGAGTTTAATAGATTAATAAACTTTGTTCCACTGTTCTTTTTGACAAAGATTCCTTATCATTTTTATTATTATCATTATTTAAGAAATGAACCTGCAGGTCATGACCAGTAACCTCCGAAAAGCTGTGATTTAAAACCTTTGGATTTGTTTCTGGGGTTCATAAACATGAAATTTAAATTTTTTCCCACTTTATTTTTACCAACTTTCCAAAAATAAATGGTCAAAAAATATGAAATTTCAGTATTTCAGTAACATCAATTGTTTTAGTCATTGTCCTCATATAACATTGTGATTCTTACTTATAAAATATACAGGTTTGGTTCTCACTTATAGAATACAATTCGTTATTTAACGAGTAACGATTTTGATCCAAACGCTCGGAAACATGAACTGTAGTTTTTTATTCAAAATCATATAATTATACGATACCTAGAGATGTAAAAAACGGTTTTTTTCAGATGTGAAAAAACACATGAAAAAAAAAACTAAATAAAACGGTTTTTTTGTTTTTTTTCAAATCCGCTACAATAATTATTTAAAGCATATTCTGTCAATAAATAACATAAATAATAGTACTTTTTCAAAATGAAATTTTGAGTAGAATGTATATTAATAGTAAAGTGAAATGTAAAATATATTTATTACATTTTTCATTGTTGCAAATTTTGACCGAGACTAAAAAATCTGATTTCTTATTATTTGGTAGTTTCCACATAGAAAAAATTAAAGGATAAAAAAATTCCATTTTTTTAAGATTTTTTCGGATAGCTGTATCTTGAAGTTACGTTAAAAATAGTCATATTGGAGCCGAAAAAAAAGGAATTTGAAGCTGGAAGTTTCTAGTTTTGAGATTTTTAGATGAAAAACGTGCAACGCTCAATTCTAACAAATACCGTAATAAAAAATTCGAAATTTTTTTGGCTTTCTTTTTTGGTCCACGGAATGTTCTGACTTAACCATGAATGAAATGTTCTACAAGATTTTGCTATGGTTTTTTGTGTGCTTTAGGTAGCTTTTTGAAAAAATCAAGCGCTGAATCAAAAATATTATAGGTAGTTATTTTTTTGGGACCAAATCAAAACAAGCGCGGCCCTTATTGGTCAAATTGGTGGTGGTGGCGCGTGCATATTTACTAAATGTCATTTAGTGGCTAATTTTAGTCCATGAACTGGACTGGAAACATAAAAAATTAGCCAAATGAGACTAATCTTGAAAAAAAACCTAAAATATGAAAAAACCCATTTGAAAAAACAATGAAAACAACCTGAAAAAAAAAACATAAAAACGGACCGTTTTTTTCAAGTCGCATCTCTAACGATACCCCATAAGTAGGGTCCAGTAATCATAGTTTTCAATATAATGTGGAAATGTAATGACAGATTAAACCCAAAACTTTTTATTTTAAAATTTTACAATATATAAAAAATAAACTGTTCTTTAATCTTATCCCCATTTACTTGCTGGGACTTAGATAATCTACTGTAAAATTGTTCCCGCACTTTGTTTAAATCATCTATTTTAAAATTTAACAATATATAAAAAATAAACTGTTCTTTAATCTTATCCCCATTTACTTGCTGGGGCTTAGATAATCTACTGTAAAATTGTTCCCGCACTTTGTTTAAATCATCTATATGTATTTTAAACACACTGTTTTTTAGATGTCCCTTTAGAAAAAAGTCATTCTTTGAAAACTCTTTTTTCGATCCTCCTGTGTGACAAGGTATCATTTAAATATTTCCGTACAGGAAGAGCATATATGCCCCACTATGGGGTGGTGCACCGTTTCACAGGGTGTTTAAAACTTTTAACACAACCTGCTAATTTAGATGAAACATAATTAACTAATTTAATTTCATTTTAAAACAAACAGTTTGGTTTTAAAATCTGTCATTACATTTCCACCCTATATTGATAGCTATGTGTATGTTGGTGAGCACTGTGAACTTTTAAAACTGAATCGTGTCAACAAAGGTCATTGCAATGACATTCTTTATCGATACCGGGACGAGATCTCCGAGCACGGCCATTTAGCCTCTTGCATACTCTTCCATTTAACCAATAGAATCCTTTCAAGTTTAGGGCATACAGCAGAGCAGCAGCTCTGCGGCGGTTGAAGCTGCTGAGGTCCAACGTCGTCTAAACGAATAGTACAATAGGATTTGTGTTTGATGAAAAGAAAGGTGCCGTGAGCCACCACCCGCCCCCTTGCCGACCGCCTGCCGCCCCCGTGGCCACCGCTGCCTCCTTGTCGCTTCGAGGGTTTATCGATTAGTTTTAGCAAAATTCGCCAGGATTTCGTAGTATGTGTGCAATGAAATTTTGTGTTTCAACCGGAAATGTACATAATATAATGCAGAAACCTGTAAATAAAAATGGCTTCCTCCTGATTTTTTTGTCGAAAAATATTTTATGGATGTCAGATAACAACTAAAGCTCGAAATAAATAGTTTAAAAATTTTACCAGATTTTGAAAATAGATGTTAAAAACACGTACCTACCCGTGTCTCACGGTATTACGAAATAACTTCATTTACATTTTTTATACAGCCATTCTTATTACTTCAACATATACAGATATTTAATTATCTATTTTGTTATAAATAATTTTTTTTCTTCAAATATTGTATGTTTTTACAAAATTCAAAAATTATACTTATTAATATTATTATTTTAAATTTTAATTTTTTTTTTAATAAAACAATATATTTGTATTTATCTTATATTAAATATATGTTGGAAAAAAATCTTGGTCTTCTAGTTTGACATTATACATTGCTTTAGAATCTATAGTGGTATCACAACCTAAAAAACACCACTTGATATATTTCGTAAACGTGCAACACCCTGTATAAAATTTAAATAATTTTAAAATGTAGCTTTAATGGTTGTCCATTCAGTAAATTTTTTTTAAACTATACGGTCTACAGTCTTCGATAACAGAAGTTTTTATTTTATGTGCAGAATACCGTGGATAACATTTTATTGCATCGCTCTAAAAAAATGACATGATCTGAAAAAACGCCAAAACACGAGTATCATTTTTTTAAGTCTATTTTCAAAATCTGTAAACATTTTTCATGGGAAGGAAAATAATCAAATTTTGTCGTACTGTGTAATTATATATACATTATCATCCATTCAAAAAATCCATAAAAGTACGAGTTTTTCTAAAAATATATGTATATTTTAATTTCTAATTATTTCTTTCAGTTTACTCCTACTTTTAATGGGTACCTATTATTTTTATGTAACGCGTTTTTGTTACTGTATCGTTCTTTAAAACTGTATTAAAAACATGCGTCACAAAAAATGATAACGAAACTAATAAGAAACTAGTAGAAACGACTACTTATTAGTAAATGGAATTTCAAACGACTATCATCCCGTTGACATCAAAATATACACTTCCTTTATGGACAACTAACCTTACTTGTTACTATTCTTGTAATTTTGACAGCGAAAGCAAAAATGGTCAATAATGTATCTTTGCTATTTTGACAAGACAACCAAATTATGATGTTCGAAATTCCGAGTCCACCAATGTACGAAAACGAGTTTCAAAATCTTGGTAACAGTTTTAGCGGAAACAAAATAGCTAGGTATTGAAACTGTTCATAACGAAAATCACAGGAGCGCAACTACGACAGAAACACAGGATATTGAAACGAAACCAGTAACAGTAACTGAGTAACGAAACTAACAAAACGTTAAATTTTCAAAAAATGCTCAACAGCACATTGTCTTAGTAAAAATCTTTGTGATTTGTCTTGCAGCTGTGAAGCTGTCATGCTGTCAAGTTTATTGACATTGTAAAGAAAATCTAATTGCTTAAGTTATATTTTTCTACTCCCATATTTAAAACTCCCATTATCGTACATGTTTCCATGGCACTAAATGACCTTTTAAATACACATTGACAAGTTTATAACGCTTTAGTCACGGGCTGAAGTTAGTTTTAAGTTAGTTGACAGTTGTCAAATGTCATACAATCGTTAAATTAAAGTGTTTTTTTGTGAAATAATACTAAATGTAAACATTATTTTATTATCTCAATACAACAATACAAAAGTATTAAATAGTTTCTTGACGCCAATATTTAAAAAGATAATATGAACGTTTGGACACAGGAAATCTTAAGGTATAAAAAGTTACAGTTGTATTTATTGGAATTCCCGTTAGAATTTCCAACTTGGGAATCTAACAGCGTTAAAATCTCAACTTTTTTTGGGTAAATCAAAATGTATCCCTTGAAAATAGACTAACAATCAATATAGAAGCAGTAAAAGAGAAGAGAATGTTTTATGGGCACTGTACGCAAATTTTTTAACACTTTATAAGTTAAATCTACTTAACTGCACTACTACGGCAAAATCAAAAGGTCAGTACAAACGTTCATATTATCTTTTCAAATATTGGAGTCAATAAACAATATAATACTTTTGTATTTTTGTATTGAGATAATAAAATAATGTTCACATTTAGTATTATTTCACAAAAAAAGCACTTTAGCAACTTAAAACTAACTTCACCCCGTGACTAAAAACCTGTTGATAACTTCAACCGGTGACTAAAACGTCATAAAGCTTGTCAATGTGTATTTAAAAGGTCACTTAGTGTCATGGAAACATGTACGATAATGGGTGTTTTAAAGGTGGGACTGGAAAAAATGTTATATGAGGACTTCACGGTGGAGTCCGAGCACGAAATTAAGTTATATCTAGTTTACTGTCGGCGAAATTAAAAGGTCAGTTCCTATAAACTTTTCAAATATTGGCGTTGAGAAACTATTTATTACTTTTGTATTTTAGTATTAAGATAAAAAAAATAAATTTGTCATTTAGTATTATTTTACAAAAAAAGCACCTTATTTTAACGACTGTATGACATTTGACAACTTTCAACTAAGTTAAAACTAACTTCACCCCGTGACTAAAAACCTGTTGCTAACTTCAGCCCGTGACTAAAACGCCATAAAGTCACAACTTGTCAATCTGCATTTAAAAGGTCATGACCTAAGTGCACTTAGTGTTATGAAAACATGTACGATAACACTGGTTTACAAATTAAAATTTAAAAAATGTACCTTCGCCGCCACTATTTTTTTCTAATGTATTGTGACCTGTTAAACTTAAAAATCACAAAAAAAAAAAATTTTATGGCAAGGTTTTTGAGATAAAATTTTTTCTTTAATATTTTGGTTCTTTAAGAAAGCAGCTTTACAATTTGGGTCATATCTCGGGTTAGAAATGGCCAATTTGGTTGAAAAAAGTTTAAAATTAAACATATTTGAGTCGCCAACAAATATCACCTTATTAGTACCCAATCAGTTAATAAGCTTAAGTTCAATGGGCTCAAATATTGGAAAAAGTCGTTTTTTTTTGGAGAAAAATGAGAATGTAACATTATTTTCTTTGCCAAGGATGAATACAAATCAACAAAATGTCAATTTTTAAATTATCTACGTGGAGTTCAAACTGTTATAAAGAAAACAAGATATTTTTAAAACAAATCTATTGATAATTATTATAATTAAAGGGGTTAATGCAAAAAGTGGACAGGTAAATTTTTTTCCGAAATTAAGTTTTTTACAAAAAAAGGTTCTATTTGCCTAATAGAACCTTTTTACTGTTAAATAAATTTTATTTTATATTTTAATATTAAAATACAGTGTGTTCCTTTTAAAACTAACCCCCCTAAATTCTCGGAAACTAGAAGTATTTTAAAAAACGCAGAGACAGGTAAAGTTTTATATCGAGGGGGAAAACTTTTTAAGACAAAATTTGGTTTCCCACCTTTACCTTCTGCGCCCCGGAGTTACCCCCTTAAGAATTTAAATAGAGAAGGGGTACAGAGTACTACATTATTTTAAAGGTCTTGAAAATCCCTATTAAACGGCATTTTTTTTTTTTTTAATTGGTCAGTTCATTTTTTAGATATGTACAAATTATTAAGGGGAAAGCTCCTGGGCATAGAGGATAAGGGTGGGAAACCAAATTTTGGCATTAATAGCATTAATGGCAAAATTTGTTGTCTCCCTCGATATAAAACTTTATGTGTCTCGTGAGTTTTTAAAATTCTTTTAGTTTCCGAAAAATTCAGGATGTTTCATTTTAAATGGAACACTCTATATATCATTATAATATAATTTAATATACAATACTATTGTAAATTAAAAATAATTTAGGTTTTTAGATTGCCTTCTGTTTTCGTTATCTGATTCCCTTACAAGGAACCAAATATAATCCCCCATCATTCTTTCATTCCAAAAGCCCTGATAGCGCCGTTCCATGGATTTTATTTCTTGATGAAACCTTTCACCATGGTCATCACTCAGGTCACCAAGATTTTTGGGAAAAAAATGTAAGTGGGAATGGGCATATTTTAATGATTTTTGCTTCTTTTTGGTAAAATAGTAAATACTTAATTCTAATTTTGTCCAAAAAATTGACTTTTTCTCGATATTTGGCCCCATTGCACCTTAACTTATTGACTAATTGGGCATTTATACAATTACATTTGTTATTATGTTAATTAGATTTAATTTGACATCTGTTGTAATCAAATTGGCCATTTCAAACTCGAGATATATCCCAAATAGTAAAGCCGGCATCGAAAAATCAAAGACAATTTTTTATTTGGAAAATCTTGCCATAAAAAAAATTTTTATTGTCATTTTCGAGTTTAGCAGGCCAAAATACATCAGAAAAAAATAGTCGCACTCAAGGTACATTTTGACTGTAAACCAGTGTAATGGGCGTTTTAAGGGTGGGAGTAGAAAAAATTAATAATATTCCATATTATTGTTTTCGTAGATTTCATTACAATTTTGGTGCTCGAGAAACGCTACTATATGTAGTTTCGTTTCTGTACCGAGAGGTTTCGTTACGATTTCGTTACTTATACCTGCAGGTGGCGTTGCTGCCAGCAACTGGTTTTGTTTCCATACCCGTTGTTTCGGTTTTGCTCCCCAAAGTTTCATTACGCTTCTGTTACTTGTTGGAAACGATTTTCAACGTTCCGTTTCTAATTATGTTTTAATCTTTCTGTTACTCGGAACGATAGCGGTAGAAACGGAGTTTCGTTTCTATACAAGGTTATGTTTACAAGTTTCCATTTTTATGGTGTCCCTAAAATGCTACTTAGGCCATACCGCGAGTTTTCGACTTATTGGCATTTAAATTTAAAAAACAACTATTACGATTTGCAAAAATGGCGAATGCGCCGGTACTAATATTTTCGATTTTTTTAGCTAGCGGTTTGTAATACTAAATATTCTTTTGTATGTAAATTATTTTTAACTTAATTTAGTAAAATGATAGTTAAGCAAATAATTAAAAAATTTATATACTTTTTCATTCAGCCTGTATGTTTGCGATTAGGCCCGGTTGCGTGTTCGCGGAGCGGCTAATCGTCGCTCCATTAATATTGTTATTAGAAGTGAAGTAGGCATTGATTGTTCGGTGACACGGCGGATGGGGGCGCTAGTGCAGCTGCCTGCTTGCTAAACAACGATGCCGACGATGAGAACAGCGCTGCCACATTTGGCGTTTTTACCCCAAAATGGGGGATTTCATCTTGCTTGTGGCATTTGGGGTAATGCTCATTTTGGAGTAAGTATTATGTTTTTTTTCGGAAATTCCAAAAACTTTTTTATGTTTATGTGGATTATCTAGTTAAATTTTAATAACACTACTTATGGCCAGTTGCACCGTAAGTTTAACAGTGGTTTTATTTTTAACACAGGTTTATTTTTCATAACTGGCTTGCACCGTAAATTAATCCTTGTTTAAATACCTCTAAACTACTCTTAAAATAAACCCCCAATTTCGGTGGTTTAAATTACTTTAATCCAATGTTAACGATTTATAACCTCAAAAGTCATCGGTATTCAAGATCTTTTTTTTTCAGATATTATTTATTGACATCTTTAGCAAATCCAATAACTATAGTTATAGGTATAGAGGTCAGCAACTCTATAATGAGTCACTACTAAGAACCAGAAATATAATAGAAAGAGTATTTGGAATTTGGAAAAGAAGGTTTCCAGTGTTGGCATATGGCTTAAGATTAAAACTAGATACAGTTTTGTCCATAATTTCAGCTGCAGCTGTACTACATAATATTGCTAGAGACATGAATAAACCAGAGCCTGATGATAGTAATGCCAAGAACTGGAGTACCCTGTTGTTACTCATCCACAAGATCGCATTATGTTTCAAAACCAATTAATACAAGATTATTTTGCGAATTTATAAAATTTAATTTGAATAATATTTTTGATGTTTTATTTAATTTATACTTATAGGTACTTCTTGTTTATTATTATAATACATATATTATGTATTTCTTTTTCTTCTAAAATTTTTAAATCCGAAAGAGTCATTTCTTTTACATACTTTTTATTGTTAATTTCCTGCTTTCCTGTTTTAGCCCTATCTGTCTGTTTTCAATGATACCCTTGTATCCCCAAGATTAATTAAATGATTTGTTTCATTTTCTGAAAAATTTGAGAAGCCCCCTTTTTTTCAGGATCTGTATCCATATTATTCTCTCTTACCATCAACTAAATCGGTCGTACATGAAATAGAATCAAACCACAAATTATAAAGAATCGAACGTCAAAATATATTTGCGTCACAAACAAGTGTGAAGTTAGTTATTAGCACCAATCTTTTCCATTTTTTAGTCTAATTCCCTAGATCGCTAGTTAAATTTTAAACCATAGTAAAAAAATCACGGTGCAAGATTTTGGACACTAATCTCCTGTTACCTTTTAATTTGTCAGTTTATTTAACTGATCAGTTAGAGAAAACGGTGCAAGTGGCCATTAAACACTATAAATTATATTTATCTCCACGCGGTCTATAATTTAAACTTTATTGTTGTCAACATTCGATAAAGAAATACCTTGTTATGGCCTAGGCCGATAAAAATTTTTATGAGGCAAGTAATTAGTTCGATTTTTTCTCGCTAGGGGTATTGTTTTGACAAATTAATCCTTTTCTAAGAAATTAACGTACTAAACTGGTTTAATTTATTTATAATAAGCACTAATTTGTTTGTTTTACTGTTATAACATTTTAATGTTTAATATTTTTCATTAAATTATTGTAAAATTAAATATGAATAATAAGACAAAAAGTGAGGTTAGGACATTGCAATTTGACGTTTCACAGTTGTGTTTTCTTTTTCTACGATTTAAATTATCTTTAAATTTTAATTTGCTTTAAGTTTTCAGTAAAATTAAATGTTAAACACAGCGTAAACATTCCAAACTACCTATTTTTTTAATAAAAATGCAAACAAATTGAAATTAGATACCTATTTATTAAACAATTAATTGAATTCAATGTAATAGCAAGAGGGTAAGTAAACCATTTTCTTACAAAAATCCATTTCTACTTAAATCATGTAGTTAGGTATTGCCAAAATATTACTGCTTCTAAAAGGAATAATAATTATTGTACATTTAATGTAATCTTTAGCTAATAAATAAATGAGATTAAAAAAAGTGAGGTTAGGGCGCTTTCATGTTGAATTAAATTGACCTATATAAAGTGCTTTGAAGATAAAATGTTGTATGCCATTCGGCCAAGAAGTGTCTTTTTGTGCTTCGCTCAATTGTAGGCCTCCGCTACGCGTCGGCCTTCAAACTTTGAGCTTAGCACAAAAAGCCTTACTTCTTAACCTAATGACATAAATAACTATTATTATAGTTTTATTCTTTGTTTTTATTACTAAACGATTATTTGACAGCAAGTTTTGCTAACTTTTTACAAACCAAAACACTGTGTCATATCGGTTTCCGAATGTATTCTTCATATTAGAACTTTTTAAATTCTTCATATAAATCCCGAAGGGGTATTTTGGATTTTGACATTTAATTTAGGCAACCAAAACAGTGTTTTATTTCGTAAAAAGTTGGCAGAACTTTCTCTAAAGTCGTATTCAGGACATTTTTTTTCAGTGTGTATTTAAGCGTAAAAATTGACAAAGACGTTGTTGACGTCACTTTAAAAGATATCGTTTCGCGCGATTTTCTATTTGGGGTATTTTATGATTTTTATCCTTTGGGGGAAATTCAAGTTTTCAATCTGGCAGCGCTGGATGAGAACGAGGACTCTACGGCGAGCGTCGAGCGATACTCAAATCCTGCGTCGAGTCGAGTGCCAAGTTTTGCTTCGGTTCGTTCGCCGTACAGGGTTTGCGTTCCCTAATCAAAACCGACCGACCGACAGAACAATCCTGATGCTAACCAGTGGCGTAACAGGCCACGGGCACATAATGGATTTTACTGACTTTTACTAACAGTATTTTTTTAATGTTGTTTTTTACTAAAACTGTATAGAATTAAAAAAGAATAATAAAACCTAAAAAAGCACACAACCACATGTAGCTTTAGTTTTTAGTTTCAATCACGGGCTTTATTATAAATTGCAAAAAAGTGAGGTTAAATTCGTCAGATGTCAAAAAATAAACAATTAAAATTTACTTTAATTTATTATTTGTTTATAAAACTTGATACACGATATACTATTATTGCAACATTTAAAATACCATTTTAAAAATAGTATATTTTCTATTAAGTCTGATAAACGCCAATTTTTATTAGGCACGAGCGAAGTTTTGTGAGCTAGAAAAGTTTATAAACAAGTTGCATAGCTTTTTTTTTCTACGACAAATATTATAAAATAGTATATTATGTATAAAATTTGGTAAACGCCATTTTAATTTAAAGTATAGTTATATACACGAGTTTCATACTATACTTTTTCTACGACAAATACTTAATATTATCTAAAAAAAATATTTAAATTAAATATTTGTATAAATCGAAATCTATACGAAAATAAAATAACCATCCCAATAAACATTTTTGGCGTAATTTTCAACATTAACATTGCCTGTTATTATTTTAATTAAACTTAACAATTATTGATACTATAAAATATTAAAATAACTTCAAAATATGATTATGGTAAGACAATATGTTATCCTTTGATTTTTTGTATTACTATAATTGCAAAATATAATCACAAAGTATTAAAAATTCTTACACAGGAAATGTTAAAGTTGTATTTATTGGAATTCCCGTTAGAATTTCTAACTTGGGAATCTACCGGCGTTAAAATCTTAAATATTTTTGTGTAAATCAAAATTTATCCCTTGAAAATAGACTAACAATTGGTATAGAAGCAGTTTTTTACAATAAAAGAGAAGAGAATGTTTTATGCGCACTATACGCAAAAATGTTAATGCTTTATCAGTTAAATCTAGTTAACTGCACTACTACGGCGAAATTAAAAGGTCAGTACCTTTAAAAGGTCACTTAGTGTCATTGAAAGCCTATAGGCCTATAGCCTATATTGGGAAGATTTTTGTATACATAAAGTTCGGATTTCTTGTACATACACATTGTGTATGTACAAGAAATCCGAACTTTATGTATACAAAAATCTTCCCAATATAAGATGACGCTGGTGTTCCTTTTGTTAATAAACAATTGTTTGATTTGCACCGAAACGCTACCAAAACAGCAGACGTCAGTACGCATCGACAATCAGCGCCGCTGTCTTTTTTTTCCCCTATTAAGTTAACTATACTATTATTACCTAACTCTATTCAAAAATACTACTACTACTCAAGGAGCCCGAATTCGGGCTCCTTGAGTAGTAGTAGTATTTTTGAATAGTTAATAATAATAATAGATCAAGTTTAATAAACGCCATTTTAGTAGAGAATTTTAATTAGGAACGAGCGAGCTTGCGAGCGAGTGTTTAATCAAATGATTGTCTGGAAAAGTTTATAAACGATTTGCATAATATACTTATACTTGCGACAAATACTTATATTATCTAAAAAATTATTTAAATTTAATACATCTATGGTGAAAACGTCAAATTGTTATCTGTAAATTGAAAATGGACTTACAACAGTTTTTCACAGTAAAAGTGAAGGAAATGTTTCATGGGCACTCCACGGTGGAATCTCCACCCGAAATTACAATGTTCATTTTCAATATTGGCGTTGAGAAACTATTTAATACTTTTGTATTAAGGTAATAAAATAATTTTTACTTACTTTAACGAGTGTATGACATTTGATAACTGTCAACTATCAGCCCGTGACTAAAAACCTATTGCTAACTTAAGCCAGTGACTAAACCGCCACAAAGCCACAACTTGTCAATGTGTATTTAAAAGGTCACTTAGTGTCATGGAAACATGTACATTAGGGTGATTTAAAAAAACCTTTTATTGTTTTTTTTCGGAACCACGCTTAAAAGTTTCATATACCTAGATATAAAAATGAACCTGTAAAGAGATGAGCTCTTAATTTCAAAATTAAGATGCTCCGCATCGCACTTTTCAATTTTCCATAAGAATAACATAGGAAAAATTATTTTTGTTTTTTCTGATTTTTATAACTAACGAACGATGGGTCGTACTGTAAAGTTCTTATAATATTTTTGTAGAGAATTGAACGCTCAACAAAAAAGGTTTCTTATGATTTTTTGATAAATTTGATCCTTCTAAAGTAATTTAAGGTCAAAGTTCAAATTATACGAAATTTTTGGGTTTTTTAACTTTTTTGGCGAGTCTACCCGATTATTTTTATAGAGCTCTACAAAAAATGTCACGAGTCATTTTTCGGTAAGTTAACTTGGCTTATTGAAGGTTAAAGTGAAATTAACCGTCAATTTAGCCTTTTTCTCGAAAAAACTCATTTTTGAGTTCAAAGGGCTAAAAACGAATTGAAATATTGTTTTTGAGCTCTGGAAATTTGAAAAAACATATCTATCGATATTACGATTTCGAGAAGCTCCAAAATTTTATGGTAGAAATATTTTTAAACGATTTCACCCAAAAGTAGCAGAAAGTTCCATAAATAGCTTGCAGGGTTATTATTTTTTCTATTTTTTTTAATTTTTGGCTAACCGATATCGATTATGTTTTTTCGAGAGCTCAAAAACAATATTTCGATTCGGTTTTAGCCCTTTGAACTCAAAAATCTAGGAGTTTTTTCGAGAAAAAGGCTAAATTGACGGTTAATTTCACTTCAACCATGAATAACTTTTAACCAAGTTAACTTACCGAAAAATGGTTTAGGACTTTTTTTGTAGAGCGTTTAATTCTCTACAAAATCATTCCAATTTTTTTTAATGAGTCGGGCAGACAGAGTTAAAAAACCCAAAAAGTTCGTTTGACCTTAAATTACTTTAGAAGGTTCAAATTTATCAAAAAATCATAAGAAACCTTTTTTGTAGAGCGTTCAATTCTCTACAAAAATATGTCAAGAACTTTACAATATGACCTATCGTTCGTTAGTTACAAAAATCAGAAGAAATAAAAATAATGTTATTCTTATGGAAAATCGAAAAGTGCGATGCGAAGCATCTTAATTTTGAAATTAAGAGCTCATCTCTTTACATGCTCATTTTTATATCTATACGAAACTTTTAAGCGTGGTTGCGAGAAAAAAAAACAAAAGAAAGTTTTTTTAAATCACCCTAATGTACATAGGTGGAAGTAGAAACAATTTACACATTTAAGGATTATTCCACAAGAAGGGAACTTTATTTCGACGATTGTATGATATTTGACAGCTGTCAACTAATTTAAAGATCAGATTCAGCCCCTGACTAAAAAGCCCAAAAGATACTGCTGCCAACTTCAGTCCGTTACTAAAACGCCATAAAGTCACATATAGTCAATGAGTATTTATATGTCATGGATACATGAACGATAATTATCGCTCATTATAATGAGCGCTTTAAAGGTGGAAGTAGAAAAATATAATAACATATAAAAAAGAACCTACCAATTTTCTTATATTGGTTTCTTATATTGGCACAATAAAAAATAAAAATTGTGTTTATTCATTACCTTACGCCTGTATAGGAAATATAAATTTTATATTATTTAACTATTTATTTTAAATACGATTTATTTCTGTTGTTTTCAGCGATTAAGCAGGCGAGGGACGACCGAAACGAGACAAATCGTCAGACACTTTTCGGCCCTTTTAGAATGACTTGCATCTTGTGTTCCCTACATACACGATTTATCGAAAACCGTTTGCCACATATCAATATTTTTTATAGTAAAAGACTCCCTTGTGTGAGTTATATTGGAAAGACTTCAAAACTGCAAAAGAACTGTAGAGAAAAAAGTCGCTTTTTGACGATTCTGGATTAACGAGAAAAATAAGTAATAATAAGTTTAATACGTTATTTTACGAAATTTATTATCATTGCGTTTAGAAAAAATTCTTGCTTATTTTTGCTTTGTAATCTCTAGAATTTTTTAATTCGTAATAGTATATTAAGTATTAAGTTTGATAAACGCCATTTTAGTGCCGAATTTGGTGCGAGCGAGTGCTTTATTAAATGAGTGCCTAGAAAATACAAATACTTATATTATATAAAAAATCATTTAAATTAAATATTTGTATAAAGCGACATCTATACGAAAATAAAGTAACCATTCCAATAAACATTTTCTGTTACTCAAATATTGAAGATGCCAACATCGTTGGCGAAAAGTACTTTAAGCACTTTGTGTTTCGTTTTGGTGTTGGGGAATATTTATAATATTTGTTTAACATATCACCAGAGTTGTCCTTTTTCAAGACTTTTTATGCCATACGAACCACAGTGCGCTGGCAAGCAGCCGGCTGCCATGCCATGACAGTCAGCCTGCTTGCTCTTCTCTCTTTTTGAGTGCGGCGCAACAAGTGTTCGCGATTCCCTACTACCATCCGGACTCGAACCCGCAAGGACTACGAGAAACTATAGGCCGAGATATTTTAATTTATATACACTGTAAAAAAATATTTGTTAATTTTAAGTTAAAATTTTTAACCAAATATTTACAAGATTTTATGTTAATCCAGGTCCACATAACTTTATGTTAAGTTTACAACCAACTATAATCTGTTAACTAATTGATAAGTAGTTTGTAATTATAACAAATATTTTGTAAATTTAATAACAAAATCCTATGTCAATATTTCAACCCTAATTCTTGTAATTTTCAAAAAGGACCTTATTTTTACAAACCTTTTTGTAGACCCAGTAACAAAAGTATTTGTTGGAAACCGGGAACTTATATGAAAATAATTTTTACATGAAATGTTGCCTTATTAATCAATTACACAAACAAAAAAATTAACACTTGTATACATGAATGAACACAAAAATAACATGAATGAACACAAAAATAACACACCGTTCTAAAATCATCAAATTATAAAGAAATTTGGTACAATATAATTATCAGTACACAACACTTACTGAAGTATTTCGTAACTTTAACCCACTTCACTGAATCCCCTAATTTCAGTTTGAAAACCATTGATGTTTTTTTTTAATACTTCGCGTATAAGGAATCCAAATAACAATAGTAACAGATTTCTGGTATTATATTATAAACACTCTGGACAGTTGTTACGAACACGTTACGAATTAGAATAAAGTAAGCAGAAACATAAATTGCAGACGCTGAAGTCAATTGAACTTTTTGATGCGTATTGTCATGGGAAATGTTTTGATTGGCTGCCTAAAATCACGTGTACTTTTTCAACGAAATTATTTGTTAAACATTAAAAAAACTTATCTGTAACCTTTGAAATTAACAAAATGCTTACAAAATTGCATTTTACCTTTTCAAAACTTTCGGTAAAATATTTTTCTTTGTCAAAATAATTACAAACTCTGGTTTTATACAAAAAAATATATAAACTTATATAACTTTACAAAATAAAATTAACAAACTGTGATTTTTATAACAGTGTAATATAATCAATAATATCATGATTTTGGACTGGCATAATCAGTATTAGGATAGTGGCAACTGAAAATAATATTTTTTAGCTACTAACAAACCAGTTAAAAAAACACATTTTCTACTATTCTAGCCATTTATAATTAATCCCAATAATTCTAGCAGACCTACAGCAAAAAACGTCTTCAGCAAGAAATTATTATTATAAATAATAATGCACCAAAATTAATAAAAAAGCACTTGATGATTCAAAAATGTTTTTTTGTAAACCAGCGTCATTTTTAGATCATCCCACAACATTGACCTCTATAAGGATTTGTTCTGCCGTTTCGCAAAGCATACATTTTAATTGGCCTTTGTCTGTTGCCATCGTTCAAATCGTTCAAGGTTAAATGACCTTTTGGACTTTTCTAAATACACATTTTTGCACGAATTCGTCATACAAGTTCAGCCTTTTTTCGTATTTCTTATAATAAAATTACTCCCAATAATAAATATTTGCATGAATATTTTTCATAGTGAAAAATCCCAAAGAAAGCCTTAAATTTCATAAGATCTAATTTTAGATCGACTTACCGCCTCCAGAATAACACTGGTTATCTGCCATGTTGCCAGATTTGTGTGCTCCCCATTCAGACCTGGAACGAGAAAATGGGAAAAATAAAATCAAATTCATTAGGTGGCCAACTAAGCGATCAATACTGCAGAATGTTACGTGGTTTAATTGGCAGAGAATAAAAGAAATGTACGTAATAACATCCTTTTTTTAAAAATGTAAAATCCACTAAAGGAAAAGTTCATAATCCATAACATTATTTTTATAGTTTACATACATCAGAACACTACTAAAATAATAAATTATTACATTAGACAATACTAAAATATTAATATAAATAACTAGTAGGTATAATTTTAATGATTTTTATTAAAGAAATCCTATTATTTTTTGTTTTAATTTTAATGTTGATTGAAAATAACTTAAATACCAGACAAACTTTCTATTAGGTACCTATAATAAAAATTTATATGAAACTATATTTTGCAATACATACGTATTGCAAAATATCTTATTGAACTTGGATAGAGGTACAAGATTGGCTAAAAAGATTATAAAACTTAAAATAAACAAAAAGTTTGTAGTATATGATTATGTACCTACAGCTATTTAACTTAAAATGGCCAGTGTGTGAGCGCCATGACTTTCGACTATAGTTGTGTGTACATAAATAAAAAAAGCTCATAAAAGCTAAGGTTGCAGGATCTCCCGCTATTTGTTTAGTGTGCTTCCATCTGTTATTGAACGATCGAAACGTATCATTAAACATAGCAGGAAACAACCACCCACGGATTTGTATACCGCAGCTAACTGAGATCATTACTTATCAACAAATGGATGACAAAACGCAAAATTAAACTATACAGGGAATCCCGAAAATGTCGCACCTATGCCACTCTGTAAAGAAGCATACTAAAATTATTAGGAATTTAAGTTTAAAAAACTTGGCAACGCCGTTATATGGGTCTTTCTCTGCTAATTGGAATCTAGTACATACAAAACTGTCTCAAGCATAGGTATTTTTATTGAAAACTAAAAAGCAATGTAAATTTAACGAAATACTGTAATAAATCAAATATGTATCTTTATTTTGCGAGTTATGAACGATTTTGTAAAAATTCGCGACAGGGGACTATTTTATCAACCAGGGGAAAGTTTATAAAAGAAAAAAAATATATTTTAATCAAATTAAACTTTGTTTTTATTTGTTATAACTTTAATAGAGCGTATTACACGATTAAATAAACAATTTTCAAACAAATGCTAAATGAAATGCTAAGTGAAACATGGTAGGTATTGGGAATAATTCTGAATTAGACAAATTATTTATTATTGTTAATCATCTATAGATAAAAGGAATATTAATACAAAAACAAAATGATCTCACAATCAACATTTTAACATTTCACTACCCAGTTAGCACAACGTGACGAAACCGTGACGATTTGTGTCCATTGTGTCCAATTGGACACAAATCGTCATGGTATCGTCACGTTGTGCTACCTAGTACTAGTACTTTGTTTTTTTCAGTATATATGCTATATAAGCATCGGGTTTTCGCGCACGCCATCTGGTGGTGTTCGATAGCATTTTGTAAATTCAAGAATTGCCAACAATACATTTAAAGCATACGAACTGCACATCATTTTTAAATAAATAAGTTGTTTTTCACAAAAGAGAGGAAGGCAGAAGTCATACACGACAAATTTAGTTCAATTGCACAGCTAAATCGCACGTTATTTGTGTTTTACGTTGCAAGGAAAAAACTAAAAAACTGGTTTAGTACTCGATTTCGATTGATTATTCCTTATATCATTGATTAAGAAACTCAACGCTTAAATGCTTATATATATATATATATATATATATATATATATATATAACTATAGTTACGTTAGTGTGTGTATTTTATCTAAGGGATCATGGTGAATTATTGTGTTTTTAATTGTAAATAAAATTTAAGAACTAAATCGTTGCATTTCCATGTTTTGACAAAGGATCCAATTCGGTAAGTACATTTGTTTGTGCAGAATTAACTAATGATAAATTTACCTAATATAATTTATACGAATTTATATTTAAGTTTGGCAATTTTTAAGAAATTAGTAAAAAATAATTGTTGCACAAACATAACCTTAAAATCAAACATTTTGTTCAATTGCACAGCTAAATCTCGCATGTTATTTGTGTTTCGCGTTGCAAGTAAAAACTAAAAAACTTTGATTTAGTACTCTTCTTCTTCTTTCTTGGTGGCACAACGCCTTAATGGTCTTGGAATCAATGTACCATTTTGACCAGCAACAAGTGGATTTTGAACTTTTTCAGACTAGTATACCATGTGGTTATCTTGGCTAGTTCTTTTTTGTTAATCATTCGCAACCGTGATTAATTTAGTACTCGATTTCAATTTATTATATTATTGATTAAGAAACTCGATGCTTACCTATATGCTTATATAGTTATAGTACGTTAGTGTGTGCCATGGACCACGACTCATGGTGAATTATTGTGTTTTTAATTATATGTAAAATTCAAGAACTAAATTATTGCATTTTTATGTTTTGCCAAAGGATCCAATTCGGTACGTATATTTGTTGATGCAGAATTAACTAATGACAACTGCATTTTAACGACAAAATATACCTACGAATTCATGGCAAACATAATATTATATATAATACATAATATTATACCTACTGGTTCTTGGTATTTTACTGTTGAGTGGACACTTTCTTAATCAAAGCTTTTAATAATGCTACTTAAATGCTGTTTGAATTTTTACTGAATTGAAATGTTTACAATTTTCACGTAAATCATTAATAAAATGTGTACCTATTTATTGTATGTAAAAGGTTTATATTTACAGAGACTTTTATTTCTTCATTCGGATTTCCACTGTTTATTGGAAAACCGGTAAAAACTTAACCGAGGATTTCCTCTTGAAAAACACCCAACAGCACAACAAACGGTTTTTTGTCCGATATTTTTAACATTTTCCGGCTTTATTCTCAAAAACAATTCTTTGTAACATACGCGTTTGAGAGCTGCTTATTAAAAGCTGAATTCTGGCTATGCTTCTTTAGCGTATTGTCTAACAGTTTTGTCAAAATATTTTTTAGGATTTTTTGTCATATTTAGCTCAAAATGTTTGGGTGGAATTCGGAGCCTCCATAAATAGCATCAAAACCTCGATCAAAACAATAAAATAACAAAAATACAAATCAATTTTTAAAAACTCGTCGGAAGAAAGTTGTATTTTTTATAGGTAATTAAAATACCTAACCCCCCTACAGCGTGACATAGATACTGTTAGTGCGCCATTTAGGGACACCCTGCATAATATAGAAAAAAATTATATAAAACGCAACATTAAAATAAGTCACTTTAAATTCCCTACTTAGTTTGTTTTTTAAAGTTAATACCTAGGTACCTATAATGTCGTGTGGTAAGAAAAGTTTAATTTTAATTTTACGTAGGTAAGTATAGTACCTATTTTATATAAATTTATATTTTTCTTCTGTTCGTATCATGCAAGTTGCAAATGGAATTGCAAAGTGTATTACCGAGTGTATTACAGACTGTAACACACTTTGCAATTCCATTTGCAACTTGCATGATACCAACAGAAGAAAAATATTAAATTATATAAAATACTATACCTACCTACTTACGTAAAATTAAAATTAAATTTACTGTCCTCAATAAAACTTGCATACAAGACAAATACCTGAAAGAAAGATTGCTGCAAGAAAAATCTTTTCATAAAAATGTTGTGTCATTACAATATTATTGGCTTACTTATTGTTAGTGAGTTTACGTTAATTGCAAATATTCATTTGTAATAACCAACACCTTAAATTGTTTATTAATTAGGTTTGAAATACCTAATTTTATAAGAATCAACTAAATTAGGTATTTACCTAAGTTTTAAAATATTTTTATGGTTTAGTCTGTTTTGTTTATCCTAAAAACAGACGTTTCTGTAGGTAGCAGACTGTGTATAAATATTTCAATTTCTAGGGGTTTCAGTCGTTGTTTTAGATATTCTTTGAGTACAGTCAAATCAAAAGAATATGAGAATCCTATGTGACGACTATGGGAGCCGATGGGAGCATTTCGTGACGTATCTTTATACACCTGCGTTCAAAATTAAATATAGCCTACATATTGTTCCTAAAATTAGTTTTTTTATGTAAAAAATACCAATTTTACAGAACAATTATTAATTAATTGTAAAACCGAGATAAAATCAAGTTAACCATTTTGACCGACGAATGAAGTCAGCTGTGTGAAACGGTGACTTGATAAAGTTTTTGTTTCAAATTTCTAGCAAAATTTAATTGGACATTAAAATGTTTCTCTCACGTGACAACCTTTGAGTTATTTTTAGAAACGAATAAATAAGTACAACACATTTTATCGAACTATCATGGAACCTTTGAAATTTCCTTTCAAATTCGACTAATAATAAGTGTTTAAGTAGGCTAAAAGTACAACTATATATACTGAAAATCGTAGAATGTGACTTATTTTGTAATTATTATTAACACTTAAATAAGTTTTTTGCTTTAAATAGGTACCCGAGGTATACCTACCATTGATATATTTACAGTAAAAAACTAATTTAAATGTTAATACTTCCTTATTTAAATTAAGTAATAAATAAAAAATAGGTAAATTTTTCACGATTTTTAGTAGTGTGTATTGTCGAAAATATCCATAAAACAATGGAACGTAGGTATCAATCACGATAAATAATACTATGAATCGGTTTAGTACCTATTAATTTTTTGACGTTAAAAACGATGTTTTATGTTGGATTTTAATATTTTGTGTGTTTATAAAAGCACAATCATTATCGTAAAAGCATGATGGCTACATTATATCCATAAAAATCGCGATAGAAATGCCGTGTGATTCTAATGAATCGAAAAAGAAGACGTTCAAAAAACATATGATTTAGCACACTTACCGTAAAAAATAAGGGTTAATAATCCGTGTAAAAATTCTTTAAAGTTCCACACTTTTAATAACCACTAAACTTGAACATACAATAAACACAATCGTCCCCAATTAAATCTTAAATAACTACAAGAGAAAAACTTGCTGGGAAGATGGCGACTGCCTGTTGGGTACCGATAAATTATTTTCTTTCATGGTCATTTTGAATGTTTATGGTCAACAAAACTTAATAATAACATCACAAATCACACCTCCGAAGTCTTCTTTATCAATCTGGCTAAATAGATTCGCGATCAAATTTTGGCAATTTTAACAGCTTTAAATAACTTGACATGCGTTACTGAGAATCACAGATTGATCTACTTTGTAATGTTTTGCATAGAGTACGGATGTAAGCAAAAGTACGGATTTTACGGACGTAGGTGACAGAAATCCGTCGGCGAACGGTGGGAAAATAAACAAACTATTATACCGGCTCAATAGCGCGCGAAACTGCCCTCTGTTTATCCTTACAAAAACTCGCCCTTGCGCCCATTATACGATATAAATTATATTATTCCTAATTTGATGATCATAACTTTTTTACAGCCGCCGCTTATAAATCCACTTATTTTATAGTAAACAATACATGCGATTTGTTATCTAGCATTACTGCACACACGGCAACCATATTAAATTTTTTTTGTAACGTTTAAAATTTAATATAAAACAGTTAAATTGAAAAAAATGTGCAAGAAAAATCGCTTTGAAAATATTTTGGTTTGCGCTATGAAGTTTTGGATGAAATTCTAAGCAAACCTATATATATATATATCTTGGAAATTACTTAAAACCTAGTTTCCGGAAGTTTTAAGCGTAGACCTATATTTATAAATGTTATATGGTCTAAGCTTAGACCAAATAACATTTATAAATATAGGTCTACGCTTAAAACTTACGGAAAGTCTAGAGTGTTTCTTAACATTTCCTACATTACTTTATAGAAAGTGAAATCTGTAGAAAGAAATAAACCAATCACAGAACGGCACTATAAACAGAGACTGCTATAAATATATATCCGATGGAGGAATTTAGGGTTAACCCTAAAGTTTTAACTCATAGATTTGTTGATTGCTCCTGTATGTGTGAAAATAAAATATGAATTTGTTGAAGATGACTTTATGGGGGCGTTTTCCTTACCTATTGTGAAATTTCATTGTTTGGATGTACTGGACCCCTTACATGCATGTAGTTTGTTTATTTTATTAAATTTCATTATTTTAATAAATTTTATAAATTAATATTTATAAAATTTCTTTGGGTATGTAGGTAAGTAGGTACTAAATAAATAAATACCAAGTTAAGAAACATTTTTATTACAATAAAATTGAGACAGCCATAAAAATAAAACATTTATAAAGTATAAAGTTGTTCATAAATAAATCTAAATAGGTACAAAAAAATATCAAGTATGAAAATATAACAAATAACAAACAATTAAGTACGCGTTACTTAAAAAAAATCATAAAATAATATTTATGTTTTGTTTTTAAGTGCCTTTAGGAATAAATATAGATATACATACTAGTATACTAGCTAGTACTATAATATATTTTGTGGCTTAGAATAAATGATTATATACAGTATGATCTACTTTAGTGTTCAAATAAGGAAAATATTAAAAATATATATAGTCGCGGCCAAATCTGTATGGGTGCACGTCATCAACGGCATATGACGTCAGCGTTAAGGTCTATTCATACGTGCCCAGACACAATCTAACGCTCGTGTATTGTTGACTGTTTATAGCGGTGGGGGCTGTTATTAAGATGGAATTATAACGTCCTTGTTATAATCTTCTGCACTAACTAATTAGGAGTTTGTTACAGGCAAATTTTTATTAAATGTGTTTAAAGAGAAAACAAACGGAGTTTATTACATTTTTATTACATATGCACATAACAAAAAAATACTAAATTATCAGAAACACAAAAATAATAAATTACCAGTCGTCCTTGTCATCAGAGCAAACCAGGTCAAAATTGAAGTCTGATTATTTCCCCAAATTTATTATTAAGGGGGGGGTAAGGTTAATTCGGTAAAAAAAAGGCATGTTTTCAAGATTTTTTTTTGGCAATACAGATGGTGTTAGTTTATTCAGTCGATCCATACATGATAATGTAACATTAGAACAATATTCTCCTAAATTTTCATTGCAAAATATCAAAAATTGAGCGAGTGACAGTGAATCTCCGGAGGCGCCTCGAGAAAAAGTTGTTTTGCGGTGCCCATCATAACTCGCAGCCAAATCATCAGAAACAAAAAAATCAAAATGCATTCGTTAAAGGAGATGTTTGTCGAGGTATTCACGAGAGGATTTTTTTTTTTTCGATTTTTCGATTTTTCGTAGCACTTGGAAGCCAAAAACCAGATTTTCGCTAAAAAAAAACGGCTAATTTGCTGTTGTAAAATTGATAATTATTGAAAAAAAAAAAAAAGCTCTCGACAATACCTGGGGAATTATGTGAAGAAACACTGTGCAAAATTTCAAAACGATTGGTCCAGTAGATTTTTAGTTATGGTGGGCACGGACTTCAAAAATGACAAGTCTCAGAAAAACGCTTTAAAGTTTTGCGTACTGAAGTATTCAAGATAAAATTTGACAATTTTTTTATACTCACACAGAGTCGTCGATGCCAGGTCCGTAGAGCAAAAGGCTTCCATCAAGATGATCTAGAGCAGAATATACTCGACTTTACCTGAACAGGCCTGTTTGGGCCGGATGAGTCAGCGTCCGGCCGTCGCGCAGCTGTCGCTCAGGTATAAAACCTCAGGCTGGCAACGGACGCTGAAATACTCATAACTTCGTCAATTTTGCCCCGATCGACTTGAAATTTTAACACAATCTTCTTGAGATATTATGCATTCGATTAGAAAAATAAAAAAAAAATCGAAAAAAAAAAAATTTTAATACCTTACCCCCCCCTTAAGGGCGCAATGTCTTCGAAATCTAATAACGGCTAGTTGCCAACAAGCCTTATATCATTGTTTGCTCAATCCAGGGATAGAATCTTATAAACATAATGTATAATATTATTTATAATAATTTGCAACAAACGATGCTTCCGGACGAAATGTCACAATTACAAAAATACGTCAAATATAAAATGACAGCGACCCATCAATAATATTGAACGGTGCGCGCCAGCCTTAAGATATTACCAACTGGCACACACAAAAATTACTAAGTGAATGGTTTTATTTTGATAATTTCGTGAAAAAAACGTTTTAAAACAAGGAAATTGTTACAGTTCTTGGTAAACAATACGCAAATGAATGATTTCTTTTTAATAACATATCAGAATTACGCCTTAAAAAAGCAAATTTAACGGCAGTAACTTTACAATTCAAAGTTGGTAATGCTGACGTCATTATATCTCATTGATGACGTGCACCCATATAGATTTGGCCGTGACTATAGGATAAAGGTATAAAAAGGGGAGGGGGTTTAACAAGTTACATTTTGAACAATTTGGCACAATGTACTTTTGTAATTGACCGTTAGATGGCAGTACTGACCAAGAACAACTACCCCCTTTATGCAAAAATGACAAATTAAGGGAACAAATAGAATTTTTTGGGGTTTTTGATCATTTTTTTTAAAACATTTATTTATTTTTTTCAACTATTTGTCTATCCCTGTGTATTTTTATGTATTGTTAAAAAAATACTGTTTCAGTGTTAAACCCAAATTGAAAATTTTGTTTGGTTGCCTATATTAAGGCAAAGGCTTTGTACAAGACTATTGTAAAAAAATAATCAGTTAAAAGATTATTGTGGTGTTTATATTATTAGTTTCTAATAATGTTGTTCAACAAAAAATTAAATCTAAATGGAGTGTAATGAAGTGATTATAAAATACATTGTAATTGTACTAAACTACCATATTAGTGTTAACAACTTTAAAAGTTTTGTTTTGCAAAATAGAATATATTATAATTTGAGGCTTTGAGTAAAGAAGAGAGGGCAGACGTAATCAAAACGTTGAAAATGTGCTAAATGTAAACCAAAAAATGGCATTGAAGAATAGTACATTCTGTAACAAGTTTGGAATACAGCATATTCCGCTCGAGGAAAAATTTGACACACGAGCCGAAGGCGAGTGTGACGGTTTTACGAGAGTGGAATATGCTATTCCAAACGTGTTTCAGACATTATTTTCTCTACGACTACGTAAGAATAGTAACGCTTATATAATTTTAAACAGAGAAAAGAAACCAAGCAGTTTTTGACATTTAAGTTTTTTGTATTGTCAAACCATTTTGTGCCGTCACAATTTTATAATGTAAATTATAATAAATTTAAACAAATGGTATGCCTAAATCTTTATTATAATTAAAAATAGTTATTTACACTAACTAATAAAAAAAATAACATTGTAACAAATACAAAACTAATTTTACAAGTAATCTATGTCAACATCTATTCTTTTTCTACATTTTAAAGGTCTTTTTTTTAACTTTTTGAATCTGTCAAAACTGGTAACTGGTTTATCATTTTAATATCAAATTTATTATAATTTTGATTTGTATATTTGAAAAATAATAAATAAAACTAATTATTTGTGCCTAAACCTTAATTATACAACTGCTATTATTTTTTAATTAATAATTAATACAGTAATATTTAAATATTTTTAAATTTTTTACGTTTAGTAAACAGTCAGGAGATGTCGTTACTTGTGACCATTCTTAAACAAGAGTAGGAATATTCTCGCACAGTATTGCAGAAAAACATCCTTTCTATGATCAAAAATTACACTAGAATGTTACTATTCTTAAGTAGTCGTAGAGAAAATAATTTAAGCGAATTTGTAGGTAATGTCGAAGGGGAAACGTCAAATGGTAAAGACATCGTGCTGTTTTATCAATTTCTTTTCACGCAATAACACACAAAACAAACTTGGTAACACCTCGAATCGACGCCATTTTTTGGTTCAAATTCGGCACACTTCACTACGCCTGTCGTCCATTGTCTTTAATTGTCCAAGGTTTGTGGTAAATTAGCATTTATTAATTACGAAGTTTATAAAAAACACATGTACTTACTATGCTTCAAATCAAAAAGTTTCACTTTGACATGTTTATGCGATCAAATAATTGAAGTGACAGATACATAACCTTGATTATTTGACTGCATTCCTTATTCAAATGTGAAAGTGGGTGTTTTTGATGTGTAGCCAGGCCCGTAGCCAGGGGGCCAAGCCCCCCTAAAGAAAATTTCAATATACAATGTGAACCCCAACGCCAAGGTCAATATACTCTTTAAAATCATACAATTTCTAATAAAACCTTATTTTAGGGGGGAGGGAAATAAATAATAAAATATAAGAGTAAAAATTTTACTGTAAAATGAAACTATTAAGATCTTAAACTTAAACTTTGGGGGGGGGGGTCAATCCCCCCAAACCCTCTGCCTACGCCACTGGTGACATCAATGAGTGCCAGGAACTATTATACTGCCCAACTATGGAGAAAGGCAGTAACTGCTAAACAAGTAATTTGTGAAAAATTAGCATAAACTACATTTTTATAAAAAGCAGTAGGTATTTTATTGATTTATTTAACTTATGTTTACTGCATTTCTTTGTTGAATTAAGATACAAAATGTCCATAGCTTTATCATAGCACAAGAAAACGCATTTAGAATTTTTTTGTAGTTAGGTACTGCCTTTCTTCATAGTAGGGCATTATAGTGAGCAATATTCTGCGCATTAAATGTTGTTTCCCATACTTTATTCATTACTGTTCTGCGCATTAATGGCTACTGTTTTATTTTCTCTGTGTATTCACATTTTACTAGACCTTAAATTTACGGGAGATTTTTATTTCTTTACTTGTAACAAAACTAACATGTTTTTACTACTTTTAAATACCTATTTAAAAATTATTTTTATATACCTATTTAAAAATTAACAATTTTAAGTTTCCCTTAAAATTCCCTGAGCCCCCCTAAAATGTCAGGCTGGCTACAGGCCTGTGTGTAGCATAGTACATACAATTAATAATGGTATTAATGGAAAATGCTTGTCCCAAAAGGAACAACAAGGCTTTTGAATTAAATTTAAAAACATTTTAGTCTTAAAGCCCTTTTTAAAAGCTATAAGAAACTAAAATAGTTTTTTGATTGTGATGGGTGGGACGTAAAGTAGTGTTTCCCGTGGAAATACCTTGTTGTCTATTTTGGGACTACAGAGGGCGCTGGATGAAGAACAAGTTGTTCCATCAAAAAACGGCACGTAAAAGGAAATTGCACACAATACTGATAAATAAAATATAACTAAATCACATAAGTAATTATTATTAATAATAATCAGTCAGGTTTTTTTATAAAACCTCATGTTTGTCCAGTGTTGTAGGTATCTTGACAACAAAAAAATATTAACTTAATTTGTACTAGTTGCACAAAAAAGTGATTAATAAATTAAACCATCGCATCGCAACTTCCAAAATGCAACACTTTATACCAACTAACAAAGTTCTTGTACACCCACTAAAAAAGTAAAAATATCGGTTATAACCGTATAGTTTTAGTTTATAAACTAAAACTATTTGACGCCTGCCGTTTAATTTCATACGGTGTGTACTTCACCTTCTTCGTGCGATTTCGAGTATTCCGACTGATTGTCGTTGTGTTGCGTTGTCAGGTCGCCGTTCACGGTGGCGACCTCTTTCGGCGAGGTCGAATCGCTAGCGACGTACGTCGTCAGCTCGCCGGCCTCTTTGGCGCTCGGTATTTCCGAAGGGTCGGTTTCGTTTTCGGGTTTGCCGTTCTGATCGGGGTTCACCATCAGGTTGCTCCACCAGCTCGAAAATGCGCCTTTTGCTTGAGATATGGCGCCACCTAAAATATAATGAGAGGATTTCTTGAATTATTTGCCTTTAAAATTTAATTCCGAATAAGTGAACAATGTTTAAAAGAACACAGTTAATAATTACTATAGAAAAGATAAAAAAAACTCCAAATTTTAAATTTCAATTAAAAATTCTTACCCACAGCTTTGCTGGTAGTAGCAACTGCCCTACCAGTTGATGCCATTGCTTGATTGATTTTCCTCCCACTTTCTGTGTTTTGCATAGTACTTAAAATTAAAATAGATATTAGGTGTGTTCCTACCGAGCATTTGGACTGTCAAATAGACGTCAGGGACAAGCGCAATAAAAATTTACTATCGAGCACGTCCCTGACATCCATTTAACAGTCCAGACTTAAAAAGTTATTAAATATTAAACTTTTAGCAGCCTCGAGTGTTCTATATTTTTTAATTTTAAACTTTAAGCAGCATCTAGTGTTCTATATTTTATGTAGGAATTGGTAAAGGATAACAATAAAAATATTATTATTGGATTTTTTTGGTTAATGGGTAAAATATTGTACTTACTGCGCAAGCCTTAATTTCATATCGGCCACCGACAATTGACCTGCAAAGGGGTGACCTGCATGAACATCCAGGATACCCGGATTAATACCACTCAACCAAATTTTGTAATTATGGGTTTCACGCCACGCAGAAACAAAGTTCGAATTGAAATGTTCTATCTCCCTGCTCCCATCTAAAAATAATAAAAACGATCTACCTAATTAAAAGGTATATATTTTACTTTCTTACATTTAAAAAATAAGTGAATTATTTTAATTATTTTTTAATAAATTTTATTATAAAAAAATTCTTCCTGTGGAAAACTTTTTCATTATTAGAAAAAATATATTATAAAATAAGGTATTCAAAAATTACATGGTTTCAAAACCTTGTCTGGTCAAGTATTAAATTCTGATCATGTTGGGTTTTTTCCTGCAGAAGCCTGCGCAATAGGTTTTAAGGGCGGCTGTTTTAATTATTATTTTAAACACTAGTGCATTAGCTACTAATTTCTTTAAAATTAGTTCTTTGATATATTGATAGGACAAAAATGGTTTTAAGCCAGAAAATATATTGTATTTCATTGTAGACGACAGACAACATGTGGGAAACAATTATATTTTTAGTAAAATTGACTATCAGCCTGATATTATCAGGGCTAGAAGGTTGTCCTGAAAAGGATGCTCACAGAAAGTCCCCTAAGCATTGTACATGCGCATTAATTAATGAAGGGGAGGAAGAGGGATTTTTGCCACATTCCCAATTCAAACAAACTAAAGTGTGCGGTAATATGAATAAAAATCAGATTTTTTAAGAAAACCCAAAAGTTTTGTTGATTTTTAGTACTTTTTTGTATTAATCCGAGTTATATATTTTGACCTAATTTGTAAGGGGTCCATAGATTTTGTGCCAAAGAAGTATGGTATAATTTAACCTTTTTTTAAATTTAAATTGAAGTGACAAAATATTTTTGATTTATTTAAAAATAATCAATATTTATAATATTTTTAAAGTATAAACTACTCTAAATTTCTCTTAGAACAAAACTTAAATTAATAAACAAATAAGTTATTATTTGAAATAACATATCTAATGTGTAATTATCTAATTTATTAACTCGACAATACAACAGTTGTATACAATTGTTACTATTACCTATATACAACAAAATAAAACTACATTTTCTCTAAAAAAAATATTATTTAGTATTCAAAGTTTGAATTTCAAACACTTTAACAAAAACACCATAGTTTTGCTGACTTTCCTGTTCCCAATCTGTTTCGTTTTTGCTGTGCGCAAGATTAAAGAAAGAAAAAATTCGTTCGACCCCTGCCGAAGATGCGATTGCTGTGTGCAGTTGATTGATAATATTGAATTCTTCTCCATATAAACAACTTTTAAGTTTTCCACGAATTAGTTGAAAGTTTATTTTAATTTTATCGTAGGTATTGAACTCAAGTCTCTTGGGTATATTGAACAAAACCCTAAGTTTTGTTTAATATAAAAACGCTTGGGCAATATGTATGTGGCAACAATAGATTGAGATGCTCAATTAGCCCCTCCCACAATGATGTCATAGCTTTCTGTGACTGTCCTTTCATGGATGTATGTACATAAGAATATTTTATTTAAAATTTGTATATTTTACCTAATAAATCTATAAATCTCAGTTACACATAAAAATAATTAGCCAATGTAAGAGCACCTTTAACAATAAAATAAAATAAATAATTTGTTACCTTGTAAAAGTGAAGTTCTCATCAAACACAACAAGTAAATTCTAAACTGGGTCCTAATCCATTCGTCCCCACCTTCCCAACCGACGCCGTCCAAAAACACATCATGCCTCTCATCAGAAACATGTTTGACGATATACTCGGCAAATCTGAGATCCTCAGTTGTCAAATGCAACTGCTTCCTTAAATTTAAATCCTGGCACTCTATCCTACCAGCCTCTATATCGACAAAAACGTCGTACAGCTGCTTTTTTTGTTTGAACAGAACATTGGTTGCTCCAACAAAATAACCTCTGACATTAACGTCTGTGAGCAAATCCAGGTATGGTAGCGATAGGTATGGCAAGCATAGGCAACCCTTGGTGAAAACTTGCAGGGGAAACCCGCAGGATTCAATGTTTAGATGAGCCAAATAGTTTATATTATTTTGTACAGCATCACTTAATGCATCTGCACTAAAATCTCTACGTAAACTATTATTTTTCTCAATGGTGGTTTCTTTTTCTGGTATGTTTAGTGATTCAGTTAGCTCTAAACCCAGTTCTGTGCTTACAATCGTATCGTTAAGTTCTTGATTGCAATTTTCAATTAATTGTTTGTTTTTGTTTGCTTTATCATCTTTTTTAATATCATCTTCATTATTATCAGTCATTATAGGAATGTTTATGTTTTTTACTTTAATAGGGCTCTCGTTAGGAGTTACATCCTCATCAGAGAACTGAGGCATGGGGGACATGGGTCTTGAAAGCCTACACATAAATATTTCTTGATTTTTGTAAAAAATAATAAATATATTACCTTGTTGATGCAGACTGACTCAACCCTTTTTCAATTAATTCAGGAAATAAGGAAACTAAAGTTAATATTGTAGAACATAAGGGATGCACTGGAGATTTAAAGAAAATAACTCTACGTTCTAATAAAAGTAACTTAAATAACAATACTGCTTTATGTTTCCATTGCATAACAAAATCTCTTGCAGATAATCCTACAAAACATTGTTTTAATTAGCAGAAAAATATTTTACCACCCCTAAATTTAAATTAGGGTTGCCAGGTGTATTTTTTAATTTAAAGCTGGTTTTTTAACACTATTATTTCTACTTACCAACAAAGGTTTGATTATATAAATCATTTTGCATTAAAACCAAGTTTAAATGATGATAAGTGTCCTCAAGAATGGATACTTTGCTAAAATCACCTTCCTCAAAATAAGCATGGGTTATTAGGCACATTTTAACTTGTATTTGCCCATATAAAGGAATCCTACTTAAAACGCAAACAGATTTTTGTACAGTCCCTCTTGTTATATCATCTGTTTTGTTCTTTATTTTCTAACAAAAAATAGTTCAATTAATACACATATAACACAATTATTCCTTGCAACATTTACTTCAACTGGTATTTGCCTAAAACATGATATTCCATAAACAGTTTGTTTTGGATTCGTTAGGCTTGGTAAGTGAAAATAAACTGTATCTTCATCATAATTATGAGATCCATCAGGTAAAGCTAAAGTGGGCAAGTATTTCCAACCCACAGGGCATTCATTTGGGGCCCCGGTGACTATGGGCGGGTAAGAAAATTCAACCTTAAAAAAAATATTCAAGACGCAATTTCTAATCTTATCGGGATTTTACCTGGCAACCCTTTTTGTGATGAAATCCTATTACCAGAACATATAAAATCGGACCGTCTGATTCACCCATTTTGCAAAATTAACACGGGGATTTTAAAAAACATTTATTTAATCATATTTTTATCGCAAAATGACACCCCTTGTCAAGTTTGACAGATCAAACAAACAGGTTTACCAACGTAAGTCGCATAATGGGACTCGCATTACAGTTTTCTGTATTATTATTACACAAAATACTTGCCAATCTAAAAGCCGCATTACACGAGGCCACGGCCTTATATTTTTTTTAGATATTACGTGATATGATATGATATTACGTATAATTGTAATATTTATTATATCGTATTTACAGTTGAGTACAGTGAGCGTTGCAGTTTTCTCCATTATTATTAGTTTAGTACAATGAAACATAGATGTCGTGGAGGTAAACGTCATTTTCGTCAATTGAAAACTGGCTGTCAGAAAGTTTTTTAAATTAAAAAGTCCACTAATGGGATCCAACAAATACTTTAAAAACCCTTTTCCAGATTATTCACCCGAAATTGCTACTAAATTTATACTCGATAAAAGGGTAAGTCAATTTAAATCAACATTTAACTGTTAAATTTTATCAAAATTATATTTTCCATTTAAGCTAAAACCAAACATTAGTATAGTAACCTTACTGCCGGAAAAATGGCAAATTACAATGGAAACTCTAGAAAAAGCAGACAGGAAAGATGTTACAATGTATACTGGTACAGGTGGCATAGCTTTATTGAAATATCTAAAGGATCCAAATAATCCAGAAGTTTTACAAGTAACTACCACTATTTTGCTTTAAATTGCACCCTTAAAATCTATCCTTGATAGGAAATTTTACATTTACTAAACCTAAAGTCATTGAGAAACAAAAGACAAACATTTTTATGTGGCGATGGTGGTCCCTTAGCCCTTGGTATTATTGTAAACAAGAAGTTGGGGAATGAAAAAGAAGCACAAAGTCTTATAGAGCAGTAAGTATAATAAAAAATTGTTTAATTCAAGCCTGTACCCAGGATTTAGTTTTTGGGGTTAAGATTTGATTTTTGTTTTAAACTATAAACCCTTTTACAAGGAACCTCTTTTTTTGTTTACATCAAGGTTAAAAAATATGAAAGATGCAGCTTTAGATATTAGCTCGGATTTTCCAAGTGAGTACATGTATGGTAGATCTGGTTATTTATATGCTTTGCTGTTTGTTAACAAAAATGTAAACCCACCTCCTTTTGAAGGAGGTCTGATAAGAAGTGTAAGAATTTTATTACATAATTTTGACAACTTAGTAATTTTCATGTTTAGATTGTGGAAGCAATTTTAAAGATTGGTCAAATAAAAGCAAAGTCTGAGGGATTTAATTGTCCTTTGATGTATGAATGGCACAACAGTTATTATTTAGGGGCTGCACATGGTGTGTCTGGTATTTTATTTTTGCTGCTGAATTGTACAGAATATTTATTGGAATTGGAAATAATGGGTTTAATTAAACCAACAATTGATTATTTGGCAACTTTAAGGTAAAGATCTGTTTAAGTGTGATTTAGGGTAGTTTTGATTGTTTTTTTAGGTTTTCCAGTGGTAATTTTCCATCTTCCTATAAAAGTGAGAATGATAAATATGTGCAATGGTGCCATGGAGCACCAGGATTTTTGTATATGTTTACTAAAGCTTATAAGGTAAAAACAATATACATATGGTGCAAATTTTAAATTTACCACTTATTACCTACCTAGTTTGAAATAAATACTTTTTTTAAGTTTTATAGAAATTTAAGAATAGTAATGATGTAAATATTTATAATATGGGTTTATAATTAAATATCCCACATAACACAAAAATATATTTGGGTCAGAATTTCTCAAACGGGCCACCTGAATTAGGTCAAAATTAGTTTTTGATTGTAGATACATTTTTTCGATAGTATTTTACATCACTAACACAAATCCTAAAGGATTTTGTAAAAAAAAAATTTTCAATTGACATATTCATGATATTAAAAGTAAAAGTTTTTAGTAATTAAAAAATAAAAAAAAATCATTATGGCTAAACTAATTATCCGATTCCAACGATTTAACTAGCGTTGGAATCTTGTTTTGACATAGATTCTTTGTTATTTTTTTCAATTGTAAAATTTTCATTTAGGTCGATTTTTTTTTGTTTTTTTTATAACAAATTCGGAAATAATTGGCTTCTGCGCCAGCTATCGACTCGAAAAAAAAAACACATATACTCCAATCATTTCTCGAAATTATGCTGCTGAGAAAAAAAATGGCCCGCAGGTTCCAGACCACCGTAAGACGTCGCGTCACAAGCGCGTACAGCGTATACGGTTCGGAGCGTGAGCTGACACCGCGCGCGGCCACAAAAGGACGAATAACTTTTTGTCAACCTGCGGGCCATTTTTTTTCTCAGCAGCATAATTTCGAGAAATGATTGGAGTATATGTGTTTTTTTTCTCGAGTCGATAGCTGGCGCAGAAGGCAATTATTTCCGAATTTGGTATAAAAAAACAAAAAAAAATCGACCTAAATGAAAATAGGACAATTGAAAAAAATAACAAAGAATCTATGTCAAAACAAGATTCCAACGCTAGTTATATCGTTGGAATCGGATAATTAGTTCAGCCATAATGAATTTTTTTATTTTTTAATTACTAAAAACTTTTACTTTTAATATCATGAATATGTCAATTGAAAATTTTTTTTTTACAAAATCCTTTAGGATTTGTGTTAGTGATGTAAAATACTATCGAAAAAATGTATCTACAATCAAAAACTAATTTTGACCTAATTCAGGTGGCCCGTTTGAGAAATTCTGACCCATTTATAATATTGAATGAATATTTTTGCTAAATGAACTAAATATTTTATAAATATTAGTCATTAGCATATGCATCTAGGGTTGGGACAGTTAAAATTTTCAAATAAAAATTTCAACTTTGAAAGTTTCAAAATTGAAATATTTCATTAAGTTGAAAAAGTGAAATTTTTAAAAATTTCAAATGTAATTTGCAAGCCGAAAATTTCAACATTGCATGTGAAACTTTCAGAAATTTTTGAAAGTTTCGCAATTTACTAAAAATTTCGCATAAATAAATTTCACATGGTACCTTTAATAATAATTTACAATAGATTCCGAATCAATCAATAAGAACGAGTTATCAAGCATCTGGACGTTTTTGTTTGGTTAGGCTTGGATTTGAATACACTATAAGTAATTATTGTTACTTATATGCAGGGTTGGTATAAATTAATTTAAATAATTTAATTCGGTTACCAATTTAATTTGTAAATCAAACTTTAAAAAAAGTTGATTAATTTAAACTTTTATTTTTGCTATAATTGCATCGGAAAACAAATAAAAAATACCTTTGGCTCATAAAATTTTTAGAAGAGAAACTAGTTTCTTTAATTTTCGTAAAATTTCCGTAAAATATATCAAACAAAATGTAAAATGTACAGAGAATATAGAATAAACTTGGACCCAAACTTTAAAACAAGAATAAACAAAGGGGGTAGCGGGTTAAGGGGGGTCTGGCGGCCCCCACCGAATCTGGTAAAATCGTTCCAAAAATCTTGAAGAGGGTCGAAAAACAAGCAGTATAAGCTTTTTACCGACATTACAACCCCAAACGAAAACACAGTAATGGCGAAAAATATGATTTTTTGTGATTTTTATTTTTTTCAACCAGTTTAATCTATTTTTAAATGGTTTAAACGCAATTAAAAATTTGTTTTGGATGTATGGTAGTCCCCTGAATTTTTTTAGATTTTTTGGTCAGGTAAAAACATGTGAATTTTAGGTTTAAATGCGAAAAAATCGTGAAAAACGCGTCATTTTCAAGATTCAACCCTCTAATTTTTAGGGTTGTTTTCGTTTTCCCGAGGGGTGCTGTATAGTATAGATAGCGGCAATCGTCCTCTTTTGAATGCAGGCAACTGAAATCAATTTGGTCAATTCTGGTGAGCGGGGCGATTTTTTTAAAAAAACTCGAACTTTCAACTTTCGGTAAATTACGGCGCGTACTTGGTATAATGCGTCTTTGCTATAAAAAATACATCTCTATAGAGGTTTTTGAGGTCGCTGATCACGAATTTGATGTCAAAAAAATTTTTTGACAACAAAGATATTTGTCGCGAATTATTCGCCAAGCACAGATTCTCACAAATCTTTTCTCTGTTCAATGCGTTGAATATGTTATTGAAGAAGATAGTGACGAGGATTAAAACTGTAAAATTGTTAACTTAGCTCTGTAAAAAAGTATTATGCTATTTTATATTACTATGTGACTATTTCGTAAGCTTGAATAAAATATGATTTATACCAGAAAATTTAGTTTCATTGATTATATTAGTTGAACATGATATTAAAATTGTTTAAATGCTGTGATTCAATGATATTTTTTACATTATAATTATCAAACCTGTATTAATAAATATTTAAATATTATGGGTGAATTTGTTGTCAAAATTTTTTTGACATCAAATTCGTGATCAGCGACCTCAAAAACCCCTATAGAGATGTATTTTTTGTAGCAAAGACGCATTATGGGGGGGGGGGTAAGGTTAATTCGGTAAAAAAAAGGCATGTTTTCAAGATTTTTTTTTGGCAATACAGATGGTGTTAGTTTATTCAGTCGATCCATACATGATAATGTAACATTAGAACAATATTCTCCTAAATTTTCATTGCAAAATATCAAAAATTGAGCGAGTGACAGTGAATCTCCGGAGGCGCCTCGAGAAAAAGTTGTTTTGCGGTGCCCATCATAACTCGCAGCCAAATCATCTGAAACAAAAAAATCAAAATGCATTCGTTAAAGGAGATGTTTGTCGAGGTATTCACGAGAGGATTTTTTTTTTTTTCGATTTTTCGTAGCACTTGGAAGCCAAAAACCAGATTTTCGCTAAAAAAAACGGCTAATTTGCTGTTGTAAAATTGATAATTATTGAAAAAAAAAAAAGCTCTCGACAATACCTGGGGAATTATGTGAAGAAACACTGTGCAAAATTTCAAAACGATTGGTCCAGTAGATTTTTAGTTATGGTGGGCACGGACTTCAAAAATGACAAGTCTCAGAAAAACGCTTTAAAGTTTTGCGTACTGAAGTATTCAAGATAAAATTCGAGGTACGAACACGAACGATAACAAAGTAGTCAAACTTTCGAAGTATCAACACGAAGGAAAACAGAGTCAAAATTTTAGCGTCACTTGTTACTGCTCAGCACGGCATACAGTAGTGATGTAAGAATACGTATCCAAATATCCGTTGAATCCGAATATTTAAAGGATCCGGATATTCCGGAATCAATCTGTAAATTCGAATACGGATTCGGAATCAAAATTTATACGGAAACAAATTTCGAATGCGCGAAGCAAATGCGCTATGAAAAGCCGAGTGCGGATGGTTACAACCGGCGCATTCGGAATCGCGGGAAAGGCGCTTGGTCTGAGTCCGCTACTTACGATAACATAGGCGTACTATGCTTATTTAAAAAATAAAGACATGATGTATAAAAATATTGTTTTTATTTATTTAAAATTACCAGACAATCAAGGCATAACTTTAAAATATAAAAAATAAAACAAGGATAACATTCTTTGGTTAACTAGTAGGTGTTTACCATAGTAATTAAAAAAAATCAACTTAAACTTAAACTCTTTGTTTTGTTAAAAAGTACCAGACACTCCACTCCACAGAACAAACCCCTCTCTGCATTCCTTACGCCGTGCCACCCGCTTGCACGTTGCGCATTTTATGATTTAACTTATAGATCATAGATACGTATCCGGACAGTGAATCCGAATATCTCTTGGTTCCGAATACGTATTATCCGAATATCAAAAAGATACGAATATTTACATCACTAGCATACAGCGTTTAACTGATGCATAGATCATGCCTCGAATATACTCGACTTTACCTGAACAGGCCTGTTTGGGCCGGATGAGTCAGCGTCCGGCCGTCGCGCAGCTGTCGCTCAGGTATAAAACCTCAGGCTGGCAACGGACGCTGAAATACTCATAACTTCGTCAATTTTGCCCCGATCGACTTGAAATTTTAACACAATCTTCTTGAGATATTATGCATTCGATTAGAAAAATAAAAAAAAAAATCGAAAAAAAAAATTTTAATACCTTACCCCCCCCTTATACCAAGTACGCGCCGTAATTTACCGAAAGTTGAAAATTCGAGTTTTTTCAAAAAATCGCCCCGCTCACCAGAATTGACCAAATTGAGTCCAGTTGCCTGCATTCAAAAGAGGACGATTGCCGCTATCTATACTATACAGCACCCCTCAGGAAAATGAAAACAACCCTAAAAATTAGAGGGTTGAATCTTGAAAATGACGCGTTTTTCACGATTTTTTCGCATTTAAACCTAAAATTCACATGTTTTTACTTGACCAAAAAATCTGAAAAAATTCAGGGGACTACCATACATCCAAAACAAATTTTTAATTGCGTTTAAAACCATTTAAAAATAAATTAAACTGGTTGAAAAAAATAAAAAATCACAAAAAATCATATTTTTCGCCATTACTGTGTTTTCGTTTGGGGTTGTAATGTCGGTAAAAAGCTTATACTGCTTGTTTTTCGACCCTCTTCAAGATTTTTGGAACGATTTTACCAGATTCGGTGGGGGCCGCCAGACCCCCCTTACCCCGCTACCCCCTTTAACAAAGACATCCAACAACTTATACAAGAATTCAGAAAACTTAAATGGATAAATACTTGCAAAGAAATAAATCAACTTAATGGAAAAAAATACTGGAGCCAAATAAAAAGACTTTCCAAATACAAAACACAACACAAAAAGAACAGCACAATTATTGAAAATAACATTAAGTTCACAGAAGATAAAGATAAGGTAAATAGTTTTCATAATCACTTTAAATCAGCATACCAAGAAGAAAACAATAATAATTTCGACGATTACTTTTACCAAAGGGTAAACCAATGGCACAACACATACAAAAATACCCAATTCAATAACAACCCACCTAAGATAAAAGAGGATAGATCTATATTTTGAGAAAATTACAAAAGGAAAAAACACTACTCCAGGACATGACAATGTCACCAGACCGGTAATAAAACATTTAAACATCAAAATTCATCAACTAATCATAAAAAATTTACAACTTTTGCCTTAAAACAGCTATACAGGGTGTTTCAGAATAAGATGCTGAACCTTATAAGTGTGTGAACCTATGACCTAAACCTCTTAATTTTTGAGTTACAAGGTGTTAAAGTTTTAAGAAAAAAATCGTTTTTTTATCATAACTTTAATAACCTAGATATTTTTATAAAATTTTGCACACGCCTTCTAAGCATTAACAGTAAGTTTTTGATGTAGAAGATTTTTATTTTTTTACCAGTGGCGTCCGTACAGGATGTGGTCTATTTTTGAAAAAATATGCACGCCACTGCTATTTTTTAAAATAAAAATTATTTTTTAAATCCCCATTCATTTTAGGGCAAATTTGATTTCTTGACCATTTATCGTACGACTAACGGTTTTCGATGAAAAAAATAAAAAGCATTTAATGCGCATATTAAGAAAACAATGCCATGATTAAAATTTAATAAACATTAAAATTAAATTTAATTACAAAATAATTTTAAAAGAACTAACATTAAATAACGTAAACAAAAACAAAAATAATTTAGATTAGCTGTTGAAAGCAGGGTTGTGAACCGTAACAAAATTTCGGTCCATGGACCGGTTCGCCAGCGGTTCAGTTCCAAAAAAGGTCCATGTAACCGGATCGTTTGTGTTGGACCGGTCCAGCAAAAATAGGTTCGACTGAACCGGTCAGTTTTGGAACAATGACAGTGTGGACCGCCAAAAACGGTCCGGTCCATGGACCGGTCCGAACGAACGAAAACGTATCCTCCCAAACGTTTTAAAGGGTGAATGTGGCACGTCAATTTTTATTTTATTGTACGACCCCACCCGCACCCCTACGCGCTCTACCCCACCCGCCCCCAAAATCTTAAATTGCACGGGGGTGAGTGATATCGTTTTAAAGGTCTTTTAATTCTTAATAAGATACTGTAATTTTCTCATAAATCTGTTGGTCAGTTTTTTAAACTAGGTAAATTAAGAGAAAAACAAAAAAATTGTTTAATCAACTTTTTTGTGGGTCTCATGGAGCAAATGTGGATTAGGATTGCTCCAAATCTTATAAATGGTGATTCACTAGATAAAGGTGATTTATTCAATAGCTGTATACTTGCGGCTTTGCTCGGATAAGGTTTTTTCAGCAACTGTCATTTTGACAGCTCATTTCGGCACGTGTCATTTTGACAGTTTTTATTTGGATCCTGTCATTTTGATAGCTGTTATTTGGGCCCCTGTCATTTTATCACCAGTTATTTTTACAACTTCTTTTGACAGCCTTTATTTTGACACCTGTCATTTTGACAGTTGCCGTTCTGAACAACGGAAGATGGAGAGAATCACTTCTCGTTGATTTACAATAATTGTAAAAAAACCATTATTGTTTTTTCACTTAATTTACTTAATTTTTTCATGAAACGTACATTAAAATTTGTCCCCCTAGAAATAATGTTAGATTTATCATTCCACGTTAGATTTTTATATTTATTTTACCAATTACAAAAAATTTTCAGAAAATAATTTAAATTTTCGGAAAATCGCTTTCTCGTGAATAACTTATTATATTGATAGTATTTAGTTTTTTTTTAATAATTAATCATTAAACCTTTCTATAGATTCTGAAGATTTGAGCTGTTAATATTAACTATAGTAATTATTTTTCGAATTTTGACGATATTTGTTTTTTTAATTTGGTACCCACTGCGCCCACATAAAACCAACTGGTATCTAATGCGTATGGAAACCACCACCTGGTACCCACTACGCATAAAATCTATCACCTGGTACCTTCTGCGCAAAGACACAATAATCTCGTACCCACTGCGCATAGATCAAATCATTTGGTACACAGTGCGCACACATAAAACCACCTGGTGCTTACTGCGCATGGACCCAAAAAACTGGTACCTACTGCGCATAAAAAAACATCTGGTACACACTGCGCAATAATGCGAATACATAATGATTAATTAAAATTTAAATAAGTATGTAATACTGTTTAATATGCACGGTCCCTGACAAAAAAACTGTCTTGGACGGCTATCAAAAAACCTGGCAACGTTGCTAAAAGCCATTTCGTCAAATTTTAGAATTTAAAGTGTCCTATTTAAGAAAGAACAATGTCACGGAGGACAACCCGACCTGGCGTGGACGCCATTTATATATACTTATACCAGCACGTACTGTGTACCTATTACGAAATTATTATATGTATATTATTATATGAAAATTGGGTTTAGAGCAGTTATCCCTTTGAGGGCCAACAAAAGAAAACTTTATTTGGTGGAATGGCCCATATAATATATAAAAAAAATCTGACATCTGTTAGTTCCAATCTCAGTTTTTCCAATTTAAAATCCGATTGGTTCAAATCACAGTAATAATAATAATGTCAATAATATGAAATAGGAGTGGAAATAATCTAATAATACAAATGTTTGGACCGGTTCAAAGTGTTTAAACCGGTCCAGTACCGCTCCAAAACACTTGAAAACGGTTCGGTCCAAAATTTGTACCGGTCCAAGTAATTTTAAAAACGGGACGGTCCATGGACCTGTCCAGAATTATAACTTGTTTATTTTGGGTACGGACCGGTCCGTAACAAACAAGCGGTTCTTGGACCGGTTCACAACCCTGGTTGAAAGTGGCCACCACCTGCAAGTATGCATGCTTCAGCTCTTCTCTTCATTGAGTTTCGTACCCTTAGAAAAATTCCTGGAGTATTTCTGATAGTGTCACAGATTTTTAAAACATATTGTGTTATGTGGGATTTTTTAGTATTCTATCTTTGAGTAGTGTTCCTTCAGTCAACTGGCTAAATATTGTTTTTAATTTTTTTAGGTTTTTAATAATCCTGCTTATTTGGAATTAGCCATATTATGTGGTGATGTTATTTGGAAGCGCGGACTTTTACGGAAAGGTTACAGTTTATGTCATGGGGTTTCTGGAAATGGGTACTGTTTTCTCGAACTTTACAAAATAACACAGGTATAATCCCACATTTATATAATAAATGAAGAATTTAATATAGGTAATAGATGAAATATTTGCGCAAATAATTCAAATTCGTTTTGTATTCCCTCTTTAGGTGCCAAAATTTAAAAAATTCATTTTAATAATATACCTACCATATTTTCATGCTAAAAGTATACAGTGCCCAGTGCATCCGTACGCCTTGTAAGAGACGCCGACGGCACACCTCGGTGTCATTTGACTTTTTAAGGGCTATACGGCAGTACCTTATACAAACAAATACAAAAAACGCATAACTTCGTATGTTGAGCAAAATATTTGAGTATTTGGCTTTTAAGTTGCGTTATATCTATACTATAGATTCTATAGATTGACCTGGTAATTCTACATAAAAATGCATTTTCATAAAATGTCAGTTACAACCCAGATCAGGGTTCCCTCTCACCTGGAAATCCTTGAAAACCTGGAATAGTCAGGGAATCCGTTTAAGTCCAATAAAATCAGGGAAAAGTCAGGGAATTTTGAAAGTCAGCGCAAAAGTCAGGGAATTTGTTAATATTATGGTAAAAGTCAGGGAAATTTATAAAACGGCTTGTTTTCTGACCCTTTTTCGTCCAAAATACGCCTAATAAGGCTAAGCCGGACTGGGTCTAGACTTGACGTTCTATGGATGTCCCAGACCCGTTTGGTCTGGCTAAGCCGAGAAAATTGTGAGAAATATCATGTAAGTAGGTACGAATTATATAAACCACCTATTTTTATGCGGTTACTCTTTTGCCTTCTTTGGATGTTCGTGGGACAGCCTGAGGGGGCCTCAGAGAGACAATCAAATCGATTAGCCTTATTATAAGAAAGATTCATTTACAAAAAACAGAAGTTTATTATTAAATATAGTTTATAATATCTATTCGTTATTCAATCGTTTAAATTATTTAAATACATCGGTCCTCTTCGGGTAGAACCGAACGGGTTCGTGACGACGTTTCCCATAATCCGTTGCCAATGGCGTTCTTTTTGATGGCGTATGGTGGTATTTCTTCTCTGCAGCGTTGCCAATTTAGCGACTTTGTCGCTAGATCTAGCGTTTTGAGGTAGCCATTTGAGACATTTTTTTATGATTTGCGACGTGTCTCAAACCTAGCGTTTTTCACATTGTGTTGGCGACATTTTTGGAGACATTTTAACATTGATAATGAAATTTGTTTTTAAACAAAACAACAAAATACAACAAAATAATTTCAAATTAAAATTTGTTACGTTGGCATGGCCAACTTGGCAACGACGCATCCGTACGTCATTCGTCAAAAACTGAAAAAATAGCCGGGCAATTGTCAAATCCCATTATTTATTTATTCTTTTATAATCTGTGTTATGGAAAATCCTAAGGGATTTTGGCACTTTGCAGGCTTATATTAATGACGATGCAAAATCAACTGAATTTCTTGAAAATTTCGAGGAAAATTTATTAATAAACTATTTTTTTTTTTAATTTTTTATTTAACTTAAGAATTATTTATTTTTATATATTTTATTTATTTTTCTTATTTTAGAATGACTTGATTTTTTAATGATTTATGTTATGTTATTTAAATAAAATATTTGTTAACAATTATAATTATTAATTATTTTTGTGTAATGACAAGATAATGCCATTTTCTAGTGTTCTTTACTACAACCACGTTAAAATTCTTTCTTTATGAAAAATCAATTCTGTTTAAAATTTTGCAACCACTTTAAACTTTTTTTTCTCTTTTTTTTAAATTTTCGACATCTGGCGATTTTTAAGTGCCAAATAATTTAGCGATTTCTGGCGACTTTTGAAGAGCTTGGTTGAGACTCTTTACAATAGACTGTTGGCAACACTGCTTCTCTGCTCTTTGGTATTTATCGGTATTTTCCAGAGGTAAAGAAGGTATTTACGTGCTGTTTCGTGCTTTATTAATAATTTTCTTTTCATAAACAACAATTGTATGTTAACATAAGCAGCTTGAAGATCGTGTTCATGTTTTGTCGTTGCCAACAACTCCATAGAAATTTTCTTAGAAGTTGGTTGTACCCAGAATTCAAGTAAGTAATTTGTTTAGGTTTGTCTTGACTAATAGACTGTACCACAAACATTTGTGCTGTAGTTAGGTGAATAAATATGTTTAGTTAAAAATTGTAGGTGTTTTATTTTTTATTTCTGTCAGCCAAATTATGGCCACATTTGGTCCTAGGACGGTCTTCAATAGACCATAATAGGAAGGCCAAAGGACAACCAAAAGTGTCTACGGACATCCATTCGTGGTCTTCGGATATCCGAAGGACGTCCTCTATGGCGTCCTAGGGATATCCAGTGGACGTCTGTGTGCTGTTTGGGAAGGTACTGCCTTGAAAGCAATGGTTGTGTTTTGGGATGTAAATGTCACAAATATAACCTATAGTCATTTTAACAGTAAATTATTAATTATAATGTCTAAACATAAAACAATTCTCTTGAAATAAAACTATAAATGCATAGCTTAATAAAATAAAATAATTTTTAGTTTGATTTCAAGAGAATTGTTTTAAATTTAAATGTTATTTATATAGTACTTTAATTCCTTAAAATGTTTTTGGTTTTGTAAATGTTTACAATTTGCAAATAAGCTTTTGTATTCAGGGTGTCCTGAAAAAAGTGTAAGTACTAAGTTATAATAAAAGTTACAAAACTTTTGAATAATGCGGTATCTAGTTAATAATAATAAAAAAATTGTTGTTTTTTTTTGAGAAAATGTTTATTCAAATTTAACATTTTATGGATAAAAAATTATTGTCATTTTTGGAATATTTTCCTCCAATTACCCTGTGTCAAACAAAAATTGTTATTTTGTCAAACAGTGTAATGATTTATTTCCAGGATGAAAAACATCTATACAGGGCGATACGTTTTGCGGAATGGTGTCTAGATTATAATGAGGCTCATGAAGAAACACCTCCAGATAGACCACTGTCACTCTTTGAAGGCATAGCAGGTCCCATGTATTTTCTTTTAGACATACAACGGCCAATGGATGCCAAATTTCCAGGATTTTCTCTTTAGGTTGTATAAAAAAATTAAAATGTGATTTTTGAAATTTTATTTTAAACTTGTAATATTATTATAAACAATTTAAAAATTCATGCGTAGATATGTCTATGTAGAATCTTGTAGATTATTACATTATATTAAAAATTATTTAACTAATATTAAAATATTTATGTAACAGTTTTAACTTAATTTTAATTCAAACAGTTTAAAAAAAAACATGAAACATGAACAATAAATATTTACACATGTAATGTGTAAACTAAAATCTTTGGGCTTTTTAAGCATTTAGTTAATTGATAAAATTAATAAATTAGTTAATATTTAAATATTAAGTAGCTATTTAAAGTAGCATTTTAAAACATTTTTTAGTAATTTAATTTAATGAAAAAATCAACAAATGAGTGCAGGGGTGCATTTTAATAATGTTCTAACATAATTTTGAACCTTTTTCAATGCTTCTTAACTGGTTGGAATCTTCTTCAGGGTATAATACCAAATATCTTAATTTGCATAATTGCAAAACGTCGGAAAATGCTCTGGCTACTGTTAATTTTGTTAACGGTTTTTCTGCTATTTCTTCCAAACCCAAAATACCTTGTTCTTCTATATTCCAACTTTTAACTTTGTTTAAAATTCCCTTGTGCCTACAAAAAATTAATAGCAACTAAACATTTCTTGTTTACCGTGTTCTGGCAAAAGTATTATAATATTTTCTTTTCATATTTCTTACCTATTTTCAAAATAAACTTTGGGATCAACTTTCTTAACCGTCGGTGCAATTTCCACTACTGTAGTTGTTTTTTCCAATTCTGGGATTATTAATTGTTCTTCAACCCTAACTTCTATAGGGATCACTTCCTCAATAATATCTCTCTCCATGAGAACAGGTACAGGAACGTGTTCTTCAACTAAGGTCTGTTCCACATGGGCAATGGGTTGTTCTGCCAAGGTATCCTGTCCTGGTATGGCTGAAACCTCTGGAACTTGTTCCATTGGAACAATTGAAACAGACACCTGTTCCAGTACTGGTGCTTGTATGTTTTCAATTAAGGAAGGCTCCAATTCCATCCTAAAAATAATTAAATTTTATTACAATGTATACATATCCATCCACTGGTTGGGAGTCTATAAAAACGTCACACCTTGGTGAGAAGACGAGTCACGCATTTGTTACACTGTGTGACAATAAGGGGTTTGAGGCTTGGTGACAATGTGCGACATCTCCAAAAAAACAACGGATTTAAGGACGAAAGTTTAATGGACATTTTTTAGTGGAACTTCTTTGCAGACGGGGTAAACCAAAACTTGGCGTTATAAAAAATGAAAAGGAAGGCAGCGCGCATGCATATTCCTACTTTTATCCAACCGATTAAGCTAAAACTTTGAACACACTTTTGGTGGTAGTGACAATACAGTCTACACGGTTCGTCAGTTCGTCATATTGGAGACAAGTATTTTTTGAATCTACATAAGTAAGTCGCACAGGTAAATAAAGTAGCGCGGGTAAATCGAGAAATTAGGACGCGTGGGAAAATGGTGCGGGTAACTCACGCAATTAGGTATACCTGATGATCATGTGGCGCAGGAAAGAATATATATTTCCTGCGGTAACTGAATAAAACATTGTTAACGATTTTGGCGTGTTACTAACTTCACGTTCAAGGAATCTCCTCTTTCTCCCACGAGTCGCACAATATTTACAAAATTATAAAGGTATTTTATAAGTACGCTGCTTCATTCATCAACAGAAAACGTTACTAGGTAGTACCTAGTAGGTACTTAATGGTTTTCTTCGATACAGGAGAAACGTTACTAGTTTAGTTTCTGTACCAAGAGGCTTTGTTACGATTTCGTTACTCAGGTGGCGTTGCTGGTTCGTTTCGGTTCTGCTTAGAGTTTTGCTAGTTTTGTTACCTTTAGCTAAATAAGCGCGCCATAAAGTAAGAAATCTTATTGGTAGTACCCCGTTGAAGAGGGGACAAAAAATGTCAAGAAAGGAGGGTGTGGCAGAGTGCAATTGACATTGAAAGAAGCATCTAACGCGTGCAACAAGAATACACAAAAAGTACCATTTTGTCGTTACTCTTCTGTTATCAAAATGATAACGCCAGAAACGAAGTTTCATTTATATACGCGGTTTTGTTACAAGTTCCTGCTAGTAACAGCTAACTTAAATTTATCACGCGTCGGGGTCGTGGGGCCCTTTATGGACAATTTATGAGGGCCCACCGGGAAACTCCCGGTCGCCCGGTGGGCCAGCACGCGCCTGCCTTTTTCTTTTTAACCTCCTTGTAATGGGTATCAAAGAAAAATGCCTTCCTTCCTTCCTCCCTCCCGTATAAGATGAACAATACGAAAAACGTTGTGCCATTTATTTTCCATACGGGACAACAGGTTTTTGTATTGTTCATCTTCTACGGGAGAAAGGAAGGCAATCTATAAATCAGACTTTAACGAATACAAAACGTTGAATTGAGTTACGTCATACTAAATCCAATATGTCGGCACCCGAAGATGGCGGAACATATTTGTTTATAACCTCCTTGAAATGAAAGGGTTTGTCAAGTAGAATAAAATCCTTATAGGTATCTTTTAATGCATACAAATTCACTCACATTTATACAAAAACCCTTATATCTTTTAATGCATGCAAATTAATTTGTAAATTTACTTATTTGGATAAATGTATACATTTATTTATAAAATCGTAATCGGCGACCCCAAAAACCCTTTACAAAATTGTCAAAACATTCCAATTTTTTAAAACAAAGATTTTTAAAATTACAAGCTTGAAAATAGTTTGAAAGCTAAAAAAAGCTTAAAATTTGCACAGTAGTATAAATATAAAAAAATTGGTGGGATTTAAAATTTTCAAAAATTTACAAAATTGTCAAAATTTTTCATAACTTCTAAGGGCCAGTTTTTCAATAGGCTAGTTAAATCCAGAGTTGAATAACTCTGGCTTATCTCTGACTTAAGTCAACTCCGAGTTTAGGTCGCGTTTGGGTTTTTCAATTACAATCATAGTGAGGATTTATCAACTCTAGGTTTGTATAAAATTTGTAAAGTTGGTAATGGGTTGTCATGGTAACGGCTGCATGCCAACGTCATTTTTGACTCTGTTTTGCGTTTTTTTACAATTTTAAGATTACGGTAAGTTTATTTTTTGCTTTAGAGGAAAATGTGCTGCAATTTATTAGGTATATTTATTTGAAGGCAGTGATGTCGTGTAATAAAACTGCTATATGTAATACTGAACCGCTCAAAAAAAGGCTCGATCTACAACTTTTTCTTTGGCTAAAAAGAAAGTAAAATGCATAAAAAATTAGGAAATGGCAAGAAAGCCATGGGTACTACCCAGCCGTTGACGGGGCTAAACGAACAGTTAATTCAAGACAAAAGAACCCGTGGCGTAAAACCGCAGGGTAAGCAATAATTGGGTTTCCGCGGATAAAGCGTCATTTCTACAACGAACAAAATTAAAATATGACATTTAGAAGGATTCAATAAGCTGAGAGCCGTCTCGCAATAATTTTTGCTAAATAAACTTTTCACCTGTATTGTAGGTATTACATCAACAATTTCCTCTAAAATATTTTCTACCGTTCTTGGAGACAACCGAAATCTGGTTAGAAAATTAATATTGTCCCACATTTCAAAATGATTTCTCTTGGACAAATAACTTTTGGTCTTCTAAAGTTCTCTTCATCATTACTATAGGCATTTACATCATAGTCCCACATTATCATTTAACACAACACTCACAACAGAACGATATATACCTAACCTCTTTTTATTTTAATTCTTACTTAACTCATAGGTACCCTTTCTGGGAATTAAAGTAACTCTGAGTTTAATATAAACTCGGGGATCAAAATTAATTGAAAAACGCGAATTTAGTTAACTCCAAATTTAACTCGGGGTTTAAAATTAAACCTCGGATTAAATCACATTGAAAAACTGGCAGGATTTTTAAAATTTGAAGCTTGAAATTGTTTGAAAGCTAAAAAACGCTTTAAAAATGCTTAAAAGCTTAAAATTTGTGGGGAAAATTGGCACAGTAGCATAAAAATAAAAAATGGTATGATTTCAAAATTTGAAAAATTGTCAAAACATTTGAAATTCCCCAAATTTAAAGCGTAAAAGTGGTTTGAAAAATTCGCACTGTAGTTAATTTGGGAGGATTTTAAAATGTTTAAATTTACAAAATTGTCAAAACTTTTTTAAAATTTGAAGCTTGAAAACAGTTTAAAAGCTCAAAAAGCTTTAAAAATGCTTAATAGCTCAGAAGCTTGATTGAGACCCCTGTATAAATGTTTTTATTGTTCTTACAATTTTTGCTGTTTTCCATGTGATCCAAGTTCAACCCTAAAACATATTAAAACGAGGTTGTTTAAAATTATGTATTGTATTGGTATAAATATTTACTCTTGACTGGATGGTCTCTTGAGAGGTGTTGATTGATACATATATGTTTTAGCAAGGTCGGCTTGAGGCGTTCCCAATGAGTCTGTTCGGTCTGTGGCAGAGATTCTCAAAGATGATCCTCTAAAATTAAATTTGTTATTTTTGTAATAATGTTTTAAAATTAAAAATACCTAGTTGTTTGCCCGGATATTGAGTGAACACCTCTTACATCATCAAAAACCATTTCCGGCTTAAATACTGCAAATGCAGGATCTGGTTTTACTGCTGCTCTTATCAATGTTTCTATGGAAGGATATTTCCTTTTATAACTGTCGCCATACTTAAAAATGAAACAATTGTTATGTGGACCTTAATTAAAAATTTAGTCACTTCTTACGTTCCAACGATTTATTTTTACAAAACGTGGTATACGTCTTTTACGATTTATAAAATTTTGCAATGGCCCAACTTCCTAAAATATAGAAAAATCGTGTTTTAAGTAAATTTTACCCAGTGTCCCGAAAACACGTATTTTCTGGACACTATATTCTAATAATTTCTGATTACTAATGATTCTACAGGACTTGTTTCGTATTGTTTACGAATTCGGCGTATCCTTTCCTCCTCAGAACTACCCACAACATTCCTAGGTCGCGCAGCGTTTCTTGGTTGCTCAACTTCTATAGTAAATTCGGAGGGTACTACTTCCGGTTGTACATCCGGCATCAACGTATCTTGAGGCACAACTTGCACAGAAACTTCCGATTGCTGTTGAACTTCCGGTTGAATAACCACTATATCTGGTATTTGATGCATATGATGTTGAACCAATATTGTTTCGTCGATCTGCTGTGTTTGATCAATTGGTTCATTTTCCCTTAAAACTTGGGCGATACAGGTAACTATTTGATCGACTGGAGCATCCGGTGAAGAGCTTTCTCTCTCCTTCAAATCTTTTTCCGCAGGTTGCTCGTTATAGAAGGGTAGGTCTATTTGCATAATTTCTTGTGATCTAAATAAAAAAGAACTGGTCCTTTAAAGAAAAGCAATCAAAGACCAATAATTGAATTAACAGAAAGGTGGGTGTGGGAGACATAAACCACTGCATATGAAAAAGGCATAACCATTAAATTTGCCTGTTGGCCAAACAATAGATTTACTTGATATTTTTACCCTACATTCTAGGGCCTAGAACCCCATTATGATGAGGTCCAGTCAGAGCTGTTGTACTGAGTATGTTAAATACTTAATTACAAAATATACTTCAAGTATTTGACTTAAGTACAAATACAAACGTTGGTATTTGTACTTGCAATTTTATGTTTTTCAAATTTTACTTGTACTTAATACTTAAAATATCATTCAAGTATATTTTACTTCAAACATTCAAAAATTTGTACTTAAGTGTTATTAAAATACTTAAAGTAAATATTTTTACTTTTTCAAATTTCAATTTCTTCAATCCTAATTCTTTGAAAAAAAAATAGTTTTTCACTTTATGGTTTATTATTAGCTAATAATAAAACTAGTTTTATTGAGGACCCGTAATATTTTATATGGTGCCGCCATTTCTTAATAAAATTATCAATGTCAGATGTTGTATACGTTTATAAACGGTAATAAAGCTAGATTGTTAATTAAAATGGATTTACTTATGTTTTTTATATTTAAATAATTAATAGTGAGCGCGTTAAAATCCCCCCACTGTTAACTTTTGAACCAAAAAAGATATCGATGTCGGACAAAAACCAGGGTAAACAATATTGTGTTTACTACTTTTTTACGTCAGTATGAAATTTTTTTGCCGAACAAGTGCCTAGAGGGCAGTATCAACTTGAAAATTTCAAATGGAAAGGGGGTGCTTGTGATAGGTACCTCATTTGAAAGGTATTTTAATTCTCTATTTAACACTTTTTTTGTTTTTAAAATCCGTTTAACCATAGCTTAGTTATTGTATAATAGGTACAATCCTTCCGTCATCAGCTCCTGTTAAGCGCCTTTTTAGTTTTGCCCTTGTGGAAATTTTTTCTCTGAGAAAGTCTTACTTTCTCTGAAAAAGTCTGAATAATACTTATTAAGTCGGAAAAAGTCAGAATAAGACTTATTAAGTCGGAAAAAGTCTGAATAAGTCTTATTAAGTCAGACTAATAGCAAGATTTGGGAGTCTTCTGGAAGAGTTAATAAGACTTTTTAAGACTTAATAAGACTTTTAGTAGAGAAATGGTACGGAGATAAAAATAAATATCCGAAATAATTCATAGAGGTTGTATTTGGTTATCGTAAAATAAAACACATAGAAAAGTATTTATTAACATTTTTGCTGTTAACAATTGTTATAAGCCAAGTTTATTGCATAATTACCTATATAATAACATAGGTAAGATGTAATAATTAGGTATAACAATTATAATTTTATACATACGATGCGCTTGACATGCATGCTTCCACAATAGAAAAAGGAGTTGCCACTGTACGTTTTATTTTAATAGTTTCTTTTGATACACGCAAATATTTACCTATCTAAACATTGTTACAAACAATAGACGTAAGACGTAATATCGAGAGACCAGCTTAGCTAGCTGACCAATTAGAGCACAGCTGACCTGTCAGTGGGACACAGTGTTGCCGTTTGCAAGTATTTTACTCGAAAATCGGGTATTTTCATAATATTTGCGGGTGATTTGCAAATTTCTATCAAAATAATAACAAAAGAAATTTTCAGTAAATAATATTGTATATTTACTAAATATGCACAATTATTTTATTCTTGTTACATTTTTATTATTATTTTAGTATTTTGTAATTTATGGTCAGGAACTTTTATGGCAACACTGTACGTAAACACGAAGATCAACCATGATACAAAGATTAATGAAACACGAAGATCAACCATATTTGTCTTATGAGTCTATCGAAAATATCATGTCTATAGACTTGATATTAACTCCTTTTTCTATGTTGGAAACAATGAAAGCATGTTAAGCGCATCGTATGTATAAAATTATAATTGATATAATTATTACATCTTACGGTAAGATTCTTACCTATGTTAGTATATAGGTAATTATGCAATAAACTTGGCTTATAACAACAGCAAAAATGTTAATAAATACTTGTCTATGTGTTTTATTTTACGATAACCAAATACTTACAATCTCTATGAATTATTTCGGATATTTATTTTTATCGCCATAGGAACCTACCATTTCTCTACTAAAAGTCTTATTAAGTCTTAAAAAGTTATTAACTCTTCCAGAAGACTCCCAAATCTTGCTATTAGTCTCACTTAATAAGACTTATTCAGACTTTTTCCGACTTAATAAGTCTTATTCTGACTTAATAAGTATTATTCAGACTTTTTCAGAGAACGTAAGACTTTCTCAGAGAAAAAATTTCCACATGCTCAAATTATTAATGCGCCTCATAGACATGCACTAACCCAGACTGCAATGAAGGTAAAAATATTCAACGAATATGCCCTATCGCCTAGGAATAATCCGCTTCATTATAGAAATATTTATTTGGAATATATCATAGAATGATCCTCTAAAACTTCCAAACACCATCTAAGAACATTCCCAGTGAATATTCATTAGTTTAGTTACAATACCTCTCACTGGTGCTTACGCACGCTTGATAACTATAAATACCGATAGGTTAAAAATATCAGTTGGAGATGTGCGTCTGCAATGGCACAGCTAAACAAAGCATACAGCATCGGAGCTGGAGTGCCCCAAGGCACTGTACTAGCCCCAATGTTGTATAATCTATACACGGCGGACATCCCCAAGTCCAAGCACGCAAGGGTGGCACCCGGATGACACCGCCATATATAACCACTCTTTCAGCTCTCAGGTAGCCACAGAACAGATAAAGATATACCTGAGGTCCCTGCTAAAGTTCTTTGATGATTGGAAAATCAAAATAAATAATACAAAAACTAAAACAATTAAATTACTTTACAAAACCACAATTAGACCTACCATTACTTACGGTTGCCCTGTGTGGCGTTCGATCTCAAAAACATCCATGAACGAAGTCCAAAAGTTGCAGAACAAGGCCCTTAGACTGGTGCTAAACCTTGACAGGTATGCAACTTAGGAGCAGCTGAACACTGACGCCGGTATTGAGTACATCCAAGATTTTATCTTTAAATTGTCCGAGAACTTTTATAGACACAAGATAGAGCACTCACCCCCCACCAAAAACATTACACAAATTCGTTATAACAACACGCCAACATACAAACACCAACTCATATACGGCAAACTAACAATTTACAACGAAAATACCGAACTGGAGCAGTTTATAATCAAAACTAAATCCAAAATTAAACTTACACAAACCAATGTAAATTCAGACAAAAAATTGTAAACAATAACATACCTGAGCGACGTAAACAAAAATATTCTTCGCCGCACATGTGCAGTAGGGTGATTCAAAAAAAGCCTTTTTTTAAAAATGAACCCGCACTGGCCTAAATTATAAAGATTACATTAAAACTAAAATATTGATACCAAAAAATCCAAATTCGATGAATATTTAGAGGTCGCTCAAATCAATTTTCGTATTTTTGCACATTCGAGCCGCGAAATTAGTACTGCACAAAATAGTAAATAACTCCGTTAGTTTTTAATCGATATTATTAAAAATTTAAGGGTTACCTAGTTTTTTAAAACCCTCTGAGACAGTGTATTGAACTTTACAGAAAAAAAATTTTTTTTCATGACAAAAATAATTTGTTAATAAAAACGTATCATCTTATAAAATAAGCAACAATTGGAATCGCACTATGATGGTACCGTACAAAAACTAAGAAAATAACACTTAAATTATTTAGTATACAGAAAACCTGCCGAAAGAAATATTTTATTTGATTTATATAATATATAACCTAAAAATAATTAAGTAATTTAGATTTTTCACATTTTTAACCGATTTTATAAATAATTTATATCCGTTTTATTAATTATGACGTATTTTTATAATATTTCTTTATTTTTTATACCATATTAATTTAATTAAACTAGGTAGTTATTAAATTAGGTCCTTTTTACAACTAAAATAAAATAACGTTAACTACAAAATTATTCACTGCATTGATATGGCTTAAGCAGAAATTTAAATTTTATTAAAATTATTGACATACAGCAATTCTCAAATTTTGATACCAAAATTATTTGATTCTGTCTAGATGTTGCTAAATTGACATACCACAATAATAATTAATATTCTTAAATTTTGATAGTAGGACCTACTAGCAGGTAGTTGATAAATTATATAAATATAAATATATATATATATATATTATTTACTTAATTCAAAAGGGTCTAAGTACCAAAACTAATTTGTTGAGAAATTAAAGAAAAACATCTTATACCTTGGTGGAGATAGATAGCATGCCCGATGGATGAACAAAGCTATATAGGTACTCTCTAAAGATTTTCTTATTTCGGGATCAATTTAAACTCACTAACAATGAAAATAAGTCATTGCATAGAACTTGTATTTTTATATTTCGTTTAGATATTTGCCTGGTTCCAAGCTCCAAACGCAACTTGCGCGCCCAAAAATGATTTGAAAACACTTCATGAACTTCATGTTTACAAAAATATAGATTTGCAAATAGAAGAGCTAATTTGTTTGGCATTTTTGATAAAAGAGTACCTACTGAAACAAAGGAAAAAATGGTTGAAAAAATTAACATTAGAAACAATCATTGCAAAGAAAACGATGTAGAACAGTGGATTTTTTTATTTTAATTATAAAAAGGACATAAATTAATAACTACTTAGTGTAATTAATTAAATATGGTATCAAAAATAAAGAAATATTATAAAAATACGTCATAATTAATAAAACGGATATAAATTATTTATAAAATCGTATGAAAATGGAAAAAATTTGAATAACTTAATTATTATTAGGTTATGTTTTATATAAATCAAATAAAATATTTATTTCGGCAGGTTTTATGTATGCTAAATAATTTAAGTGTAATTTTCTTAGTTTTTTTACGGTACCATCATAGTGCGATTCCAATTGTTGCTTATTTTATAAGATGATACGTTTTTATTAACAAATTATTTTTTTTCATGAAAAAAAAAATTTTTTCTGTAAAGTTCAATACACTGTCTCAGTGGGTATTAAAAAACTAGGTAACCCTTAAATTTTTAATAATATCGAATAAAAACTAACGGAGTTATTTACTATTTTGCGCAGTAATAATTTCGCGGCTCGAATGTGCAAAAATATGAAAATCGATTTGAGCGACCTCTAAATATTCATCGAATTTGGATTTTTTGGTATTAATCTTTTAGTTTTAATGTAATCTTTATAATTTAGGCCAGTGCGGGTTCATTTTTAAAAAAAGGCTTTTTTTGAATCACCCTAATGTGCAGTTACGAAAATATCAAGAATAAACTCACAAAAATAAAATTAAAACATAAAATCCTTAAAAAAATCCACTACACAACATATAAAAAATTCACAGCAAAATAACACAAAATAACCCAAAAATCTGAAAATAAAATAATTTCTCTGCGCGGTGCGGCAGAGAAAAATCGCAAAACACTCGATGTCTGATCAGACACAAAATAAAGGCAACTTAACAAAATTACTAATAATCACTATAAATGTATCTTACATGTATAAATACCGGTATATGTGTGTATGTGCATGCATGTATGTATAATATACATTGTATATGTGCTGGTATTTGCAACAAAACAACAAACAACTAAGTTAGAAAATACCATACAATTACTTAAAAAAGGGTTTTTTAAGAAAGTTTTCCCTTTAAAAAACATAATCTGAATTACAAATAACGACACACAATGACCCACCCTTACCGCCAATTATTTCAACAACCCCATCACGCCTTTGGATCGCTACGCGAAGGAAATGGCCAGCTCTCAATCAAGAATTGTAAGATCAACACACTACAAGTCAAGGGCACAACACCCAGCCAGGGACTCCGAGACGCCAGGCATCAGCCTCAACGAATCGGAGCCACCTTGTACCTCATGAGCACAACGTTCATCATTATGCTTGTCCCACTGTGCCCATGTAAAATAAATTAATAAACTGTTTTATTCCTTTATTTATTGAATGTAATGTGTGGATCTAAATGACTGTGATATTAATTTTAATATAAATTTGTTTGATTTGATTTGATAAACAAAGCCGCTACATGGAATATTCTTTTTATGATGACTGGGTTAACCAAATAGCGGACATTTGATTACGCCAGGAATATTCCTGGGAATATTCTGGTACGCTTGGAATAATCCTGGGAATATTCCTGACATGTGCAGAGAATGGTGTTTTGCGGCAATTTCGAAAAACTGGTTACTTTAAAAGCCAATAAGTTTTAGTTATTTTTCACCATATTTGTTTATGTTAATCCTGTTATTAATAAAAACACATTAACAAAAGCGAGTTTGTTTCATTATTTGTATATACCGCTTATGCTGAATATCCCCCATTAGACTGGGCCAAAAAAATCGACTATTATTTTTTTGTAAAGTATATCGAAAATATTGTTTGGGGTGACAAAAAAAAATTATGGTGAAAGTTTGAGTCCATAATATTAATATTAAGAGGTCTATCATCGCAATTTTAGATGTTTTTTTCCTGAGCGAGTTTTTGTCTCAGAACTCCCAAACCATTGAGTTTAGCAAAATTGACTTAAGAATATTTTTTTAACAAAATTGAGAATTCTCTACAAAAAAGGTTTGATTGGAATTGGTATAGTTTTACAATTTGATCTTTTAACTTTGGAATTTTGTAATTCATGTAAAAATCGGTACCCGGAAAAAAATTACTAAAAATACTTCAGATCTGAAGATGCTGCAGTGTATTTAAATAAAATAGTGAAATTTTTAAACAGTGTAGGTTATATTAACATTATATCAACATGGAGTTTCATCAAGTAAAAGTCGAAACAATTAATTATTAAAAAATACTTAAATTATTTTTTAAAGTATTTGTACTTAAATATCATTTCAAGTTTGCAAGTTTAAGTAAATACTTTAACTTGACTCTGATTTTCGTGAAATATGGTACTTGTACTTAAATTTGGATAATTCAAGTAAATTTACTTAAGCAACTTTACATCAATTGATGTTTTAAGTATTTCCTTCTTTAAGTACAAGTTTTTTTGTATGTAGTTTGTATTAAAAAAACTTGTACTTAATACTTAAGTACTTTTTCTTGGTACTTACAACAGCTCTGGGTCCAGTACAGTCTGCACTTAATTTTTAATAACCGATTTTTACTGTTTTAAAAAGAAGAAAACAGCGTGACCTCCTACTAAGGTCTGTATAAAATACAAATTATTTTCTTACGTCCTAACTAAGGCATCTGGTAGGATGAGCCCTCCTATTTCACCAAACCCCTCGATCTGTTCTTCCGGTCTGCGTATAGGAAGGTCTTCCTGGATGGTGATGTCTGTTATTCTAGCTGTAGGCGTTTGCTTTTTAGCTGTTTGTTGCTCTAAGGTATCTAGAGCTTGTCTAAAGTCACCTATAATATCGGGACTGACTTCAACTGCTTTTTTTACCCTTCTTTTCCTCTTGCCTATAGGTATTGGGGATTCTGGCTCACGGAAAATATCTTTGAAAGGAAAGAAAAAGACAATATTGGATTTGGTTATTTTTAGGATTAATGGAAATTACCTCTAGACTCAATAAAAGAAATGTTCCTAAAATTATATAAATTAGCACAAAGGTAAAAACAAAATCTAATCTTACTCGAATATTAATGGAACTGTTACTCGAGATATAAAACGTATTACTTCATCTAAAACACAACAAAATAGGTTTTTAATATTAAAGGATATTGGACCAAAATATTTACCTTCGCAAATATTAACTTGCTGTTTAAATATTTTAACCACTCCATTTGTTAAAGTTGCAACCAAACGTAAGGACATTCTTTTTTTAGGCATGCTGGAATTACTTGCAATATACTTCATTATGTCTTCGCTAAAATTTAAATAATACCTAATCTATTACTTCTACTTTTACCATAAGTTCTATATTTTCTATAGATATTCTATAAATATATATATTTTAACAACTTGTTCTATACAGTGCGCCCATTTGTTTGCAACTCATCCCGGTAAAATATCTTTATTTATTGTGCGATTTTAACCGGAATTGTTTTAAAGTGTGGATCTTGATAAACCCTGAAAAAACGCCACATTTTTACAAAATACAAGGCCTTCTATGTCAGTTTTTAAGAGAAAAATTCATATTATCGATTTAAAATAAAAATCTATGCACGGCACCACCCCTTAAAACGACCCTATACTAAATTTTATTGAAATTTTTTGAGTAGGAACGATTTTCTAGCCAAATTAAAAATGAACAATAATAACTATTTACAAAAACTTAAGTTAATAATTATTTCGATTATCCATAAAAACAAAATTAAACTAATAGTAAGTTACTTTTATAAAAGTACTAAGTACTATATATAGTAACATGGTATAAATATTAATTCCTATGCTTAGTTTTGAAAAATAAAAAACGCAATAGAAACGAAAAATAGAGAATTCAAAAAATTCTCTACAAAATCTAATTATACAGAATTTTTGGAAATCTCTATTTTTTGTTTCAGTGTTTTAAGTTTCTATTGCGTTTTTATTTGTTAAAACTAAGCATAATAATATTTATACGATGTTATAACCAGTGTTGCCAACCATGTGAAAACAAATTATGGTACACAACCCTCAAAATTATGGTACAATTTATAAAATTATGGTACACCTTCTAAAATATAAATAAGAGGCAGTTTTTTTTAAAGGATAGAGAAAAAAAATATAAAAAAAACAACACCACATTTTCATTTCTAATTTAATAAACAAAATAAAATATTTAAAACTTAAATGTTTTCAACAAATAAAAATAATTATTTCTAACAGTAACTTTGGTTTTAAAGTAAAAAAAAAGATTTAATTAAATTTTATAATTTAATTAAATGAGATCTTCGAATTGAATATCACCACCATCAGTCTTCTTATTAGAATATATTTCTTTAGTCATTAGCTTGTACATAGGTGACGGTGGATCAAATCCAACGCAATTTTTGTCCATTAATTGGCTACTTAGTAAACCATTAATAGTTTCACTGCAAAGTTTATTGCGCAAATCTGTTTTAATTAAATTAATTTTAGAAAACACTTTCTCGCACGATGCATTAGAATGAGGTGCTACTAATATATTTAACACAAATTTTGATAATGCATTAAATTTAAAGCTACTCATAGAAAAAGAATAATATTCTTTTCTTTTCTTTTTGCAACTTTGCGTTAATCCTCATTCAACGGCAAAACGATTTTTTCAGTTAATTCTTGTGATTTTAAAAATAAATGTGTAATTTATGTGTTTTAAATTTTTTATACCATTTTTGTTTTGAACAGTTGGCTATTTTTTCTGCTCAAACTGGCTAAATATATTATATTTAGCCAGTTTGAGCAGACAAAATAGCCAACTGTTCAAAACAAAAATGGTATAAAAAATTTAAAACACATAAATTACACATTTATTTTTAAAATCACAAGAATTAACTGAAAAAATCGTTTTGCCGTTGAATGAGGATTAACGCAAAGTTGCAAAATTATGGTACAATTATTGATTATGGTACGCCTAAAAAAATTATGGAAAAGATAGTGAAATTATTGTACAATTCCATAATTATGGTACGGTTGGCAACGCTGGTTATAACATAGTATACCTACGAGGGTGGAGCAAAATATGAATATTTTTAAAATTGAAAACGCCTGTATATGGGTAATTCTTTTACAAACCGAACACCTTTTGACCGACACATCTCAGATTTGGCTGAAACTTTTTTTACGAATTCTATGTCGAAAAACAAGAGATACGTGTCCGAGGAATTTTTTTTCTCTCGCATATTTTCGATAATACAAGCTATCGAAAATTTGAGAATAACGGGTTTTTTTTGCTTGGAGACTCATTTTCAAAAATTTATAACTCTGGTTCTATTTGAGATACAAACTTCTTTTTTTTTCATTTTAAAGCTAAGGGACTGAATTTTGATAAAAAAATATGTTTAATAAATATTATTAACAAATTCATATTGTTATTAACAATTTCATTGTTTAAATCAATTTTTAACAATGGCCCCCACCTTGTATTAAGATTTTTGTATTTTTTTCATATTCTCCGTCAAATTTTACATAAAAAACAAGTTTTCAAAATATGGTACCTTTATTAATACTATTGTTAAAACATTTATTCATAATGCGCGACACATAAAAAAACGGTTTTTTGTTAATAAAAAGAAAACTATAGCTTGGATCAAAAAAAGTTAAATATAAAATTTATAAATAATAAAAAGATCTACAATATTTATTTTAACTATTTTTCGACATAACCTCACTTTTCAAATAAATTGAAAAAAATGTTAAAAAAATCACCTCTTTTAAAATATTTTTCTATAATTTATAATTAATTTATGTTTTTTTTTCATGGTATTGATTGCTAATAAATTTAAAAGAGGTAATTTTTAACATTTTTTTTCAATTTATTTGAAAAGTGAGGTTATGTCGAAAAATAGTTAAAACAAAAATTGTAGATCTATTTATTATCTACAACTTTGATATTTAACTTTTTTTGATCCGAGCTATAGTTTTCTTTTTATTAACAAAAAACCGTTTTTTTATGTGTCGCGCAATATGAATTAATGTTTTAACAATAGTAATAATAAAGGTACCATATTTTGAAAACATGCTTTTTATGTAAAATTTGACGGAGAATACGATAAAAATACTAAAAACTTAATACGAGGTGGGGGCCATTGTTAAAAATTGATTTAAAAAATGAAATTGTTAATAACAATATGAATTTGTTAATAATTTTTATTAAAAATATTTTGTTATCAAAATTCAGTCCTTTAGCTTTAAAATGAAAAAAAAAGATGTTTGTAGCTCAAATAGAACCGGAGTTATAAATTTTTCAAAATGGGTCTCCAAGCCAAAAAACTTGTTTTTCTCAAATTTTTGATCACTTTTATTATCGAAAATATGCGAAAGAAAAAAAAATCCTCGGACACGTGTCTCTTATTTTTCGATATAGAATCCGTAAAAAAAGTTTCAGCCAAATCGGAGATGTGTCGGTCAATTTTTATCAAAATCCGTACGGTTTGTAAAAGAATTACCCATATAGAAAACTTGTGTTTAATAAAAATTTATATTTCGGTGAAAAAAAATAAAAAAATTTTTAACTCCTTTCACTGCCCCAGAGCTATAGCTATATGCTAAATATAAAAATCATAAAATTCAGACGAGGGCAGAAAACGGTTAAACAATTTTTTTTTGAGCCAAGATATTTTAAGAGCACAAATAATTAACTTTTCCAAAATTGGGCAAATTGATTTTCAAAAAAAAGAAGCTAAATGGGGCTCCCGGTCAATTTTAAAAATACAATTTTTTTCATATTTCACACGTACTGGGGGTCCGCCCATTTCGCTATTTTTTTTTTTTAAATCAAAGTGTCCAATTTTGGATAAGTCACTGATGTTCAAAATAAACATGTTGGTGACAAAAATATATATATTTTTAATTCCTTCCACTGAAGCAGAGCCATGGCAAACACAAAAATTATAATATTTGAGCTGGGACAAAAAACGTTAGTAATATAAATATAATTTTTTTTTACCCAAGTTGTACCTAAGTAAGTAACTTTTCCAAAGTTGAGCACTTTAATTTAAAAAAAAAACAAACGAAATGGGCGGACCCCCAGTCAATGTTAAACATGAAAATATTTTTATTTTTAAAATTGACCGGGGCCCCATTTAGCTTTTTTTTGAAAATCAATGTGCCCAATTTTGTAAAAGTTAGTTATGCTCTAAAAAAAATCTTGGCTCAATAAAAAAATTTTAACCGTTTTCTGCCCTGGTCTGAATTTTATGATTTTTATATTTAGGATTGCTCTGGGAAGGAATTAAAAAAATATTTATTTTTATCATACACAAGTTTTCTATATACAGGCGTTTTCAATTTTAAAAATCTTAAATGTTTTTTTCTTGGATTACCTACTTGACAGAATTAGTTTTTGTTTTTACTATAGTAATTATTGTGCATTTTTATTTTAGCTACAAAATCGTCCCCACTTAAAAAAAATTTAATAAAATTAATTTTATTACTAAATTTAGTACCTACAGGGTCGTTTTGAGTGGTGGTGAATCCAGTGCCATGCATAGATTTTTCGCTAATATGAATTCTTAAAAAGTTAGGTACTCTTAAAAAATTGACATCTATAGAATGCCTTGTATTTTGTAAAAATATGGTGTTTTTTTGCTCCAAAAACTCAGTTTATCAATTGATCTTAAGATGGGGGAAATTGACAAAACCTTAGAGGGCAGGTTCGCACAAATTAAGTCTTTTTTTCACAAGCGAGGCTGCCGACCGATGCGTATTGACCTCTGCTGTTTTGGTGGCGTTTCGGTACAAATTAAACAATTGTTTATTAATAAAAGGAACACCAGCGCCCTCTTATCTTGAGAAGGTTTTTGGATACATGAAGTTCGAACTCCTTGTGTAGTCTCCATGCTCTACACTTTAAAACAAATCCGGTTAAAATCGCATAATAAATAAATATTTTACAGGGGCGAGTCGCTGTATGTCCTATATCTTAAAAACTAGATTTTTTGAATTGTAGGTAGGTATGCGTCAAACGCATAAAATTGCATTTTTGAATAGGCCTACTTATGCTGCGAAAAATTAAATAAAAATTAAAAAAACACTTTTGTAGTAATCCGATAGTTTTGAACGTATCGTAGTGTCCAAAGAACAAAGGTGTTCTTTGGTAGTGACTTCACATTAATTGTATTGTTGACAGATCAGTTTTTTTATTTTTAGGTTGTTTTCTTACATTGCTTGTCAACATAAGTTGCTTGCTAATTAGCAAGACCATTTTTTTTTAAATAAATAAGTCAAATAATAGTATTCTTTATTTCTTTTTGATCTGTGATTCTGTATTTTTTTATAAAATATATACCTACCTAAATATTTGTGAATTTGAGTTCAGCAGGATTATTTTCTGTAAACCTTTATTTTTACTTGGAATCATAATAAAAATATTAGTAAAATATATTTAAAAAATAATTGAAATAATAAACACTTAGGTAAGTAATACTTGTAATCTGTTTGTATCCAATATTTAATATGAAAGGTTGAGTAACTCAACTTGAGTTATCTAACATAAATCGAACCCAGACGACCGGTAATAGATTTTGATTTACAATAGTTGGCAACCAAGGTTCTAACATAAAAATCTACATTCAAACAACGTTGAGGTTCCCTGCAGTTGTCTTAGCGTCGAAAAACGTTATTTTTTACATTTAATAACGTTAGGTACAAGTATATGCATAGTATATACAAATGTACATTAAAGCAACGTTAACGACAATTGTCTGAAAGTGGGAAAACGTTATTTTCTACCAGGGTTTAGTTTAGTACTTACCAAATTCTAATAATATCGAATTCCATTATCTGCTTGCTGGGTATAAATTTTATACCCCTAATTGACGCATTCCACGCAATACCAAATCTTCCACCATGCTGACGATACAATAGCTCAATATCGGTAAACATTTCTTCCAATTTTTTAACACAATCATCCACAAAACGACTTTAATTGCAATTGCTTGTTCTGGAAGCAACTGCAAAATTTTAGAAATCAACAGTTGCTAATTTTAAATCCTATTGGTTAAAATAGGATTTTTAAACGGGCCGGCCAATAAAAGGTGAGTATTTTGACATTAGTCAAATTAGGGTTAAACTGCGTTAATCAAAAACAATTTCTTTTTATTTTTGATTAATTTAAATGTTCTAAAAATTTAATTAGGATATTTTAAATAGATAAATACTTTGTTTTTTAACGCAATATTGTATTTTTAACTACTAAACTAACTTAATATAATGATATAATACCTAAATCATTCTTACTTTTTGTATTACATATTTTGTATTATACGTTATGGCTGGAACGAATATTGGTAAGTTTTTATAATAAAGTAACCACTGCATATTTTTTATGTATGTATACGGCAGAGCTGCAACAAGTCAGTTTTAAAAAGACTTAAATCTTAAGTCTTAAGTCAATTCTAAAATCAAAATGATTTAAATCTTATAAGTCAATTCTAAGATAAAGTTCAAATGATTTAAGTATTAAGTCTTTGAATTAAATAATTTTCTTTCAAGTCAAGTCATTTTCGCAAATTCTTAAATCAATATAAAGTGATTTAAGTCATGTTATGACTTAATTCCTTTAGTAAGTCATTTTTATGACTTAAGTCTATATTTTTTATTTAAACCGTGATCTAAGAGTTAAGTCAATAAAATGACTTGAATCAAAAATTGTGATTTAAATCAAAATAATTACCCTTAAGTCAATACAACGATTTTAATTTAAATTTAAATGTTAATAATAATTTTATGGTATTAATAATACTGATATTGATAATCTATTGTAGATACATATGATAATAAACCACTATGTTAAGAATTTAAAACGATTTATTTTCAGAACAAAACAAAACAAAAACTTAAAACACATTTTTTGAATATATAGTAGACAATAAAAATAAAAACTTAAACCACCTTTTTTAGTAGAGTAAACATACAGGGAGGCTACTTTTTTATAATATAAAATTTATATACATAAATGGGTAACTTCTGAACGGTAATAGATTCCATCTCTGTTAAAATAGATAAAAGTTAAAGCATTTTTCGTAAAATCGCTGTATTTCAAAAACTGATAACTTGTTGTTTTGTTAACTTTTTTTAGCTGGTTCAACATCCATCTAGAAAAAAAATATTCCTCCCTTAAGGGAGTAATGATGGGAAGTTCCAAACTCTCTATTCACGACCGCTCAAGATGTACGACTGCTCACGACCGCTCACGACCGATTGTTTCCACTTTGCACTAAAAATCACAAATTAGACCTACCTACGCACGAACACGACGAATATTGGCAAACAAAATTACAAAATTATAAATACCCACTTTTTTTTAATTCATTTTAGACAGGACATTTTTTAATGTGGCCGTCAAACGGTTCCGAAAAGCTAACTTTACCGCGGCGGTTTTTTTATCCACTAGCGGTAGCAATTGTAGGTAGGAAATTAAAGGAGTTTTTGATTTGCTTCCGCGTGAACCCCTGGCAGTTCAAAAGAAAATGCCGCTGTTAAAAATTTATAAAAAAATATATGAAAAATCTGACTTAAATATTTTCTAAAAAAACTTAAATCTTTTTCAAAAAGACTTAAATCTTTTTTTGACTTAAATTGTTTCTATCTGACTTAAATCGTATATACTAATTTAAGCCTTTTATTAATGACTTAAGTTTTTTCTATTTAAAAAAAAATATTTAAGTCACAAATCATTTTGAAAATTACTTAAATTTTAAGTCTTAAGTCAGTTTTAGAGAAATGACTTATTACCAAATGACTTAAGTCATTAAAACGATTTAAATCAAAAAAACGATTTAAGTTTTCTGAGAGCTTGCAGCTCTGGTATACGGTATATATACCAGGGGCGGCTAGTGTATAAGGGCTGCAGAACTCCCAAAATTTTCTTATTACTTGACTATTTTTTTAATTATTTAATATTTAAGTGCGACAGTGTACCTATAAATATTTCAAACGCAAGGCTGCATAAAAAGTTTTTATTATAAACATTTGCCGTGTCGCCGTACTTGGCCACTACAGTCATCCAAACGACCGGTAAAGGTCTCTAACGCTTAACGCTTACAATACAACAAAGCTGGGCCACTTTCGAGTTCTGGTTCCCATTTCAATACCGTAATTTTGCCCCGCGCCGCTCTTGGCCCTGGGTTAAGATAGCGAAATTTTAGCAAAATCGGAGCTGCACCAACATACAGTTCCTACTTCCCGGTCGTTTGTTTTTCGCTTCGCGTTCACGTTTGTTATTTTAACTAGAAGACTGTTAATTCTGTGTATTTTTGTGTTTTGTGTTTGTTGTTGTATTCTTTTGTAAGAATGAATGTGGTGTATGATTTAATTATGATTTAATTAATTATCTGTAGGTACCATTTAATTAAATGCCAACTGCGCCACATTTTTTTAAACCCCACTGGCAGAACTCACAAATTTTACTGCCACGAGCCGCCACTGATATATACCATATATGGACTTTACTAAGGTTTTAAAAACTTCACGCATTCTCAGTTACTGTAGGTAGTATTTTTTCGGTTAATAAGTACGTATTAGCTCCGTAAGAGTTATATAACTTAAAAGGATAATGTACATTATCCTTATAAGTTATATAACTCTTACGGAGCTATGTAAAAAGTGGTTTAGTTTGAAGAATTTTAATAGAAAGGTAGTTTTAGACTACGCATTCACAAAACTAAAGGTTACTCTGAAAAAAACTAATTCAAAAATATATTCTTGTAAATATAGAAAAACGCTAGAAGCCCAATATTAATATCATAGTATTGTATTTAGTACTGTCACACGTTGGTGATAAAAACCATCAATAAAAAAAATAAAACAGCTAGGTACTGATAACAATGAATAATTTTAAATTAAGTACCTACTAATAACTGTCAGTTTCAATCAATATTGTATAATATGTCACATATTTTACAAATTTGTTTTAAAAGGGATTGTATAATTCTTCACAGGACTCTTTGGGGGTTTCGTGAAGCTAAAAATGGTCGAAATTGACCCTTGTGACGAGATGTATGGATGGCGCCTAATAAAGAATTTTTGTTTGTAAATTTACTCACTTTTATACTATGTAAATAAATATAAAAACAACTGTTTTGAAAGTTTCACGTAATTTATTTGAATGTTGTTTAATACTTTTCCATATCAATAGTAATTATTCCATTTTATGCTTTTAATAAGTTTTTTATGAAATATTTTGTATTAGGATCAAAAATAAAAGAAGAAAAATTAAAATATTCAATTTATTACAATAATAAATCAACTAATACTTAAAATAAAAATGGGGGTTATGGCAATGATAAAAAATGGCAAACTCAAAATGTACAAAATTGTTACCAGTTTTATATCATTTACATAACAAACATTCAATAATTATTTTATTTACAACCTTTCTAACTACAAAACACTACCAAGAGCCAACAGAAGACAAATAATTTTCCAGTCCGGAACACATAATAGGCAACAGTTACATAACCATGAAAAACTAATGATGTGAAAAAGTAGTTAGCTTTTTTGATAAATATATAATCTTTCTGATATGTAAAAATACATATACATTTAATACAAATATTTACAATTTTAACCTATTAGACCAACAAATTTATCATGTTTCAAGCACTTTGTGACATTACGGTTTGCAAAAGTTTTACACATTCACAGATTATTTTGATCTTAAAAGAAAATACCTAATCAAAACAATTTCATAAGAATTAAAAAGATCAAAATAATAGGTAAATATTGCAAAAAATTAAATTTATGGCACCAAATTTTAAAATGCAATGTTACAAAATGCCAATGAAAAATAAAGATATTTAAAAACCTAAACCTATCAAGGCACTCTCTTTCAGGTCTGGACATTTAAGAATAAATACCTATCCATTTTGTACAATAATATAAGATATATACATCGGCTTCTTACAAATATAATTTTATAATCTTCACAAGCCTTTTCCGTCCAGTTTATTAACAGTACCTACCACATATAAAATAATAATCGAGAAATTATGAAGAAAAATTTCCACCTTTAATTTAAATTTAGAAAATTGATAAATTTTCTTCTTTGATAGATACAACTAACTAAAAGGTGAAAATTTGAAAAAGAATTGAAAACCCAGTATTTTTAACAGAGACTAAATTCAAATTTTCACTCATTTTCACTGAATTAAAATTTTACTCATTAAAAGTGTCAAAGGAAAAACAAAAGCAAGTGAAATTTGACTGCCAGTCCCTGATTGTTAAGTACAGTTCCAATAAAGGTAACACGTTTTATTGTCATTAGATAAAAAAACTTTATACTTTTCTTAATTAATAAAACCATTCAGATCAACAAAATTATAGCATTTGTTCGCTTGTTAGGAGAATTCTATACACTTTCAAAAAATAAAATAACATACTAAATAATTAAAAATTGATACTCTTTGGTTAGAAAATTTAAGCAAATATGTACAACTTTATAAAGGCAACAAGTCTATATGTTTGTAGTTGCTTTGTAAAAAATATAATCAAGTACAAATTTATAATAAAAAAACAGTAAAAAATGATGAATTCTATTCAGGATAAATAAATCCAGGTGTAACATCTCAAGGTAAAAAACAAATAATGTATTTTAAAATGCACAGAAAAGTTTCAGTGAAAAAACTAAAACGTTCACGTTTTTTTTAAGAAACTTTTTTGATTGGCAAATCTAGCAGTGTTGTAAAATGTTCTAATACTTAATTTTAAAATTCTTTATGTATTGGTTATTATTTAAGCACTGACAGACTTTTCAGGATATTATTCTGAAAATGTTATACTTAATTGATATTTGTAAAATTCAATTTATTAGAAGTGTAACATAGTCGATATTTTCTCATAAAAATACATTTTTAAACTACAAAGGTGATTTTATTAAAGAATCGCGTTAAAAACGCTTTGCTTTTTAGAACAATAAAACACATTTCTACAATAAAATTGAAATTAAAAAAGTTATGTTAAAAAATGAACTAAAACCATTTTAGAAACATTTAATCAAGGTTTTATTATTTATTAATTTTATAACAGACAAGTATTTTTTAAAAAGGTTTTAATCCTTTTATATTATTTTTTATTAATTGAACAAAAGTTTTAAAACAAAAAATGTGGAGCTTTAAATTTTCACCATATTTGTTTATAGGCAAAACTTTCTATTTTTAGTTCCTAGAAAGATAGAGAGGTATATCTGAAAGAATTGCGTGTAAACAAATATGTTAAAAATTTCAAGCTCTACACAGTCTTCAACAAAATTGTTATAGGCAAAACTTTCTGTATTTAGTTTCTAAAAAGATACAGGACGACAAAGTTAACAAAAATTATTTATGTTAAAAATTTCAATACTAAAACTTTTTTCTTTGACCAATAGGAAACAAGATAAAACTATTAATTTTTATCATTTAAAAAGGAAAAAGCGCTAGGGGGAGGACACGGGAATTTAGTTTTTGCCATCAGGAAAACCACATCCAAAATCCGAAATGTTTTCGACGTCAACATACAGATTTAGGTCATTTTTTTACCATTTCAATTTTATCATAAAAATGTGGTATATCATCCTCAAAAGCGCTTTTGTATTGTAGTCATAAAATCACAGTTTAAAAGTGTACTTTTGGGAGAAAATATTTTACAAATTTCTAAAATTAAAGAAACTTGTACTTAACTCAAACAATTTTATAATAGAAAAAAGTCAATATGAAAAAATGAAACCAACCATAAAAATACCCTAAAAACAATTGAATTGCTTAAATAATAACTTTAAAAAACAAAAGATTTGTAAATATTTTCGTTTGAAATACCCATTGTTTTTCGTTTACCTGGAAATGCTTCCAATTGGGATGTTTTTCTTTACAACACTAGTTACATCTAAAACTAATTCGTTGAATATCCCATGTGATATACCGAAATACACGTGTCTTGATTGAAAAAAAAAACCATTTGATGCATACCGAAAAAACCGCGTGTAAATAAATGCACATGGTCCACTGTCCAAATGAACCCGCATCTCGTTGCTACTATAGGTACTCGCTAACCGAATATCCCGAGCGACTTTCACGCATTTAAAACCTTTTCGTTTAATTTTAACAAGTCAACCACACCCACTGTAAGAATTCGAATAAAGTCTTACTAAGTTTCGGTTCTCATTCGGCTTTTTGCTGACAGTAGAGCTCCTTGAGCGATTTGAGCTCGTCGATGAGCGTTTTGTTCTGATTCTCGAGGACCGCCACCCGGTTCTCGAGACACTTGATGTACTCTTTCTTCTTCCGCCGGCACTCGCGCGCCGCCTCTCTGTTCTTGAGCAACCTCATTTCGCGTTTGCGCGCCTGATCTTCGCCGGCCGAGCCGCTCAAACTTCCACTTTGAGCCACAACTGAAAATAATACGATAAGCTGTCATGCTTCTTTTTATTTTATTATACATAAATTTAATGTTATGTTCAATTGTTATTTTTAAAACCACTTATATTTTTGACAAACAATAGCAGGGCAGAATTGGTCGTTTAGTAGAACCTATCCCAAGCAGCATTTTAAGTAAAAGCGTAGAGCTTTGAGGCAATATTACTTAATTTAAGTAAATATTTTGTTAAATTAACCTTAAAAATTTACTTTAAAGTAAAACTGTTTTTAAAGTTATTTAATAGGTTTTATTTATGTTATTTTTACCTGTTTTAATAACCCTTAAGTTTCAAAACTTAAAAGTATTATGAGGGACGTAATTTTTACGAAAGAAAATTACTTATAAGTGTATTTCACCTAAGGGAAAATTTAACGGTAATTTTAACGTCAGAATTTTTACTTAATGGTAAATGTTACTCATAAGTCATAATGTAATGATATTAAGACCACTTTATAACAGTAAATAATTCCTATTCGCCTGGTATTTTTTAGGGTTATTAGTGGTAATAAATACTATTAATATTGACTAAACAAGGAAAAATAAGCTTAAAGTGAAAAATAAAACTTTAAGGGAAAATTTTTTTCAGGTCGCCATAATGATTTTTTTAAGATGGCATCCATTACTTATCTAAACATTTATATGATATTTTTTCATAAATATTTTTCTAAAATATAATAAAGAAAGTTTTAGTTATTAAAAAATTATTAAAACTAAATGATTTTTAAAAGATTTTATAAAATTTTGTAGGTTTTAGTTTTGTTGAATTTTTACCCAAGCAATAATTTTTCTTAAAATCGTAAAATTTTTAGAGGGCATATAATTTTTAAGATGTATCATACCTATTTTTATCAATAATATAATGTGCGTTTGAGTTTTAATGCAAAATATTATTAGTTTTAACAATTTAAGGTATATTTTTTAATTTTACTCTAGGGTGGCCTTTATTACTTTGCAAGTACCATTTTGTAAAATATAAATTAAAAGAACAAAGAAATTACGAATGTCAATGTTTTTGAAAGAGAGAGCAAACAGTTAGTAATTATAACGTTATTTTTACGTAAATTTGTGGTATTTATATTGTTCTTATTACGATATTCTCTTAGTAGATCAAGAAGGTTATTATGTAGGTAAAATAACGAAATAAACCATTCCCCAAATTTGGTAATTTTTCGTATATATACCGTTATAAAACCGTTTTGATTAACCGTAAAAAATACTTTAAAGTTGACTTAGTAGTAGTTATTTAAACTTAAAATGCTGCTTGGGATACGCTAAAGAAGCATCGGGTTTTCGCAACGCGCGCGCCATCTGGTGGTGTTAGATAGCATTGTTGATAATTCAAGAATTGAAGATAATTTAAGCATGCAAGCTGCACATCATTTTTAAATAAATAAATAGTTTTTTTTACAAAAGAGAAATTTTGTTCAATTGCACAGCTAAATCGCTCACGTTATTTGTGTCTTGCGTTGCAAGTAAAAACTTTGGTTTAGTACTTGATTTCGATTTATTATTTCTTATATCATTGATTAATAAACTCAACGCTTATATGCTTTTATAGTAACGTTAGTGTTTTTATTTTATTTAAGTGATCATGGTGAATTATAATAAATAAAAACACAATATATTGTGTTTTTATTTGAATTGTTTTGCCAAAGGATCCAATACGGTATGTATATTTGTTGGTGCTGAATTAACTAATGATAACTTTACTTAATATAATTTATATTTAAGTTTGGACATTTTTAAGAAATCTAACAAAAAATAATTGTGGAGCAATCAGATTAAAGCGGATAAATCCAGTTTTGTTGAAAAATGAGTTAGGAATGAACTAACAGTAAATGAGGTAAGATTAATCCATTGGTGAACTCAGAATTGACTCAAACCAAGTAATTGATATAGAATAACGGTCTCGAAACACCATAGCAAATCAAGCAAAAGCAGATAAATTCAAATTAATACAATTTAAATTCTGGTTTCAATGAAAATAAGATAAATTCACATTATTGTTATTTTAAATTAACCTAAATGGCATTAACATTTTTCAGATAAATACTGGACCACCCTGTATAGGTCAATGACTAAAACGGTTTTTTATTCCTATTTCAAGCAAATGAAGATAAATCCTGTCAATTCAAGCAACACTAGATAAATCTATTTTGTTTTTTTACTATAACACATGATGCATGTGGACCAAAAATGAAAAATGAGTTTTCAGGTCTTATAACACTATACCCTTTAGAACACATGGGTTTTTCTTTGTGTACATGTTGCAGAACGAAACATATTAGTTTTTCGCTGAGAACTCGAAACTGCTTGGAACGGATTTATCTGCATTTGTCTGATTGCTCCACAATTGTTGTACAAACATATCCTTAAAATCAAACATTTTTATATTTGAGTCCTCTAAAAAAATGCAGATAACTGCATTTTGAACAACAAAATATATCTACGAATTTATGGCAACATACATATAATGCATAATATAATACCGGTTCTTGGTATTTTACTGTTGAGTGAAGACTTTCTTAATCAACGCTTTTAATAATGCATAATGCTGTTTGAATTAAGACGACTTATTTGTTTTATCATAAAACTTTTATGATTTTTTCTAAATTGAAATTTGTACGTAAATCATTACTAAAATGTGTATTTATTGTAGGATCTAATAAGTACAATTTATATATACAGACTTTGCAATTTATTTCTTCATACGAATTTTCACTGTTTATTGGGAAACCGGTAAAAACTCAACCCAGGATTTTCTCTCGAAAAACACCCAACATCCCGATACTTTGAACATTTTCCAGCTTTATTCTTAAAAACACTCGTTTGTAACATACGCGTTTGACAGCTGCTTATTGAAAGCTGAATTTTGGTTACGATTGTAAGGGCCACGTGATGGAGCTACTAGCGATGCTTCTTTAGCGTATTTTTTTGTATCTTATTATTTTAAATTGTTTTTTCCAGGCTCCAAGTAGAAGGATGCATCATGCATATTAGATGATAACATTCTTAATTCCACCATTTAATTAATAAAAATCTTACCGGGTACGAAGAACTCTTGTCCCTGAGCGTATTGCACGATTGCCCCGCCCGCCGTCGAATTTGTCATCGTCAACGTGTGAATCCCCTGGCCTCCTTCGCCGCTCGATATTTGTATGGCTGTTGCCGGTAACACTGTAACAAGAAAACATCCGATATTGTTAAAAACAATTTTTTATGTAGGAGATTTTAAATCACCAAAACAGTTGTATATTTTATTTGTATTAGATATAATGAATAAAAATGCCACGCGTGCAAAAAATAATATTTCTTTCAGCATTAAATTCTGTTTGTTTACCAATTTTTTAAGGTCAAATTTGCTTAAAAGAAGTTGTTTTTAGAGACCCAAGCAGCAAGTAAAATTTATTACTTAATTTAGGTAAATATGTTGTTTAATTTACCTTAAACAGTAAAAAAATGGTAAACTTATAAAATACGTTTTTAATGAAATATTTACTTTCTTTTATAACTATAAAATTTCACAACTCTGAAGTATTTTAATATGTTTGTTAACGTAATTTTTACGATAGAAAAATACTTATAGGTTAATTTATGTTAATTTAACGTAAATATTTTAACTCTAAACTAAATTTTACTCATAAGGTTCCATAAATCTCGTGATGCTAAAGGGGAGAGGGGGGGTTGAAGGACCGTCAACATTTGGCAGGACCGAGAGGGAAGGGTTTATTAAAAAGTCACGTGACACCGTAAATCGAATGAAATTGCTTATTTCTGCCATTTGTCAATTTTGACCATTATTATCGTCACGACATTTATGGACTGGCCCCTAGTCATATTTTTACTATATTAAAATATAGACGCCATATTAAATTATTATTATTTATATAATCATTTTTTACACATTAAAAAAAAGTAGTTACATAATTTTTAAGGAGTATGTGGTAATTAATTTGTTTTTATTACGTTATTCTTTTGGTATCTTGGATAGTTATTTAAACGTATTTAAAGCATTTCCCAATTTTTTTTACTGTCAACCATACAAATGACCTTGAAAAACCTTCAAACACCAGCCAATCGAAATGTATAGCATTAGCGTTGAAAATTAGTGCATGAGCAAATTAAATCAACTGCAAAGGACGGACGGAATGGTATACATGTCGTATTTTTTTTTTAATTCTGATGAAATTATAAACTAACCTGTGTGGTATGGGATAGAGTGCGAGCTGAGCTCGCTATCGCCCTCGGAGGAAGTCTGCTCGACCTTGGTTTCTGCGAACACCATCAATTTCAAAAATCAAAACCTGGTCGCACGTTTTTTTGCTTCGTTTAAATAAGTTTTTTCTCGGGTAAAATATGTTCACAAATCACCGCGTATCTACATGTCTCCAATTACAATAATAATACTGTTATAGAGCTGCCCAAAAAAATTATCGCAACAAAATAAATAATAGAAAATAAATTTGGAAAAAAATTAATTTAAAAAATATAAATGTTGTAATTATTTTGAGCAGCATAATTTTGTCTAATACTTGCAAATTTTAAGCCCATTGTTTTTTCTGTACAATAGTAATCCCATACCACAAAAGATTTACATAAAAAAATAGAAGTAGCATAATAATAATGAATGTAAAAGTTGCAGGCAAGGATAGGAAAATATATACAAATTGATAAAAAAACCCTTAAGCCCTTTGCATGCACTTAAGAACTGTATTTAGTATACAAAAAACAAAACAATGGGTTTTTATATGCAAATTAACACAATTTAGATAGAACTGGAGATATAGTTTTATTTTAAGTGTTAATTTTGCTTAATTGAGGCAAAAGTAATAGTACAGTCAATCTGTATTTTAACATTGAAAATATTCCAAACTGGCTGGATTTTGAATATGGCAGTCCTGATGGTCCAAAAAGTGGAATGCTGTGTTCCCCGTTTAGCGTTTTCCATTGTTTAGACAAAAACTTAATGCTTGAAATTTTTAACATTTAAATAATTTTTTTAACTTTGGCGCACTATATCTTTTTAGGAACTAAATACAGAAAGTTTTGCCTATAACAATTATGTTGAACATTTAAAGCTCTAGATTTTTTGTTTTAACACTTTTTTGCCTAACCAATAAAAAACGATTTAAATACACCAGGAATAATAATCCAAAATACAGCCAGCTGAACTTTTTCAATGTACCCCCTGATTTTTCAACAGATTGACTATGCTAAAAATAAACTAAATAAATAATACATGCAAAAATAGCTTGAATTTCTGAACCAATTTGTTTTATAATAATTATTGTGCATGTAATTGGTTTTGAACTGACCCAAAACGCTAATGCACTAATAATAAAATATTATTCTAGGCATTCTTAAATTTGAAAAATATCCAGCATGCTATAAAGTATGTATATTTTATACCCAACATGCTTAAATCATACAAGGTGTTAAAACCAGCCACATTGATAAATAAATCAGCACTAAAGCAGAACCTGATATGAAATACATGGTTTTAAATAATAAATTAAAATTTTATATTTGTGCTATACACTATATAATCCTGCCTTATTGCCAATATATATAGATAATTCAAAGTTCCACTATTATTTTAACACCATGTAATAAAAATAATTAAAAAAAATTAATGAAAATAAAAATCAAATACCTTTAAATCATAATTTTATGAACATAAATAAAAAATGGCAACAGCCATCGTATCAAAATTATAGAAAATAAAATAGGTTAAAATAGGCCACAGGAAGTGGCGATTTTTAACGATATTATGCTTCTATAAAGTGCACTAGAGAACACTCATCTAAAAAATCAAACTCCATATATAGACAGAAAAGCTTCCCGAGAACATGCATGAAAAAACATACCAGCTATCTCACCCCCGCCAAGATCGTTGAGAATTTTCCTGTACGATGGCCGCCTGGTCAACAGGTCGCGGCGTTTTTTCGGCGACGTCTCGTCGTCGGAAAAGCTGTCGTCACTGGCAGTCTCAACAACCTAACAAAACGAAATAATACATTTATACTCGCACATTGCTGTAGTTATGGGCTGAAGTTTAAGTTAGTTGGCAGCGACAAAATTCATACAATCCTCAAATAATTAACATACATAAAGCGACTACAGTTTGTTTTTTTAAATCAGAATTTGACGTCAAAAATTTGGGGGTTTAGTTAGCAAATTCTAGGGTCTCTAAATTTAAAATTGGCTAAATTTAGTACAGAAACTAGTTTAGTGGAGAAAATAATTGTAGTTATGTAATAATAATTATTGTAAGAATGTTTATAAATTTTGAAATGTCAAATATTTGCATTTCAGCGTACAAATACATGTATGATTATTATTATTCAGTTAAATGACAAATGTCAAAGTATTTAAAATTAAGGTCTTGAACAGGAATACCAATTTTAAATATTAAAAATATATAAACCTTAGAATTGTTTTTTGTTCTAAGATATAAACATACAATAACAACAAAATCAAATGTGTCAAATTCCAAATGAAAAAAACGAATGATCTTTAGAAAGTGACGTGTCAACTTTTATTTATTTATTTTTGAAAATTATTTTTGTGTTGGTCGCAGAAGAAGTATAATTTGGAATTCATCTTATAAACTTTTCTACGCACTCTTTTATTGAAGAAATTTAAAATGTAGGTTATGGTTATTTTTTTATTTTAAATATAAAAAAATCTAAATTTTTACCATTCTTGCCTCTGATGCACAATACATTTTTTTATCTAATATTAAATTAAAAATTTAAAACTGCACTATATCTGCAGTGTCTATTATTATAATATGGAGTATGTGGAGCAATTTAACACACATAAATAAAAAAAATAATTATAATTAACTAACGAATAAATTTTAACATTTATGTCATTGTGGTTTTGGCGAATCCAATGTTTGAGTCATTTTTATATATTTATAGGTCAGTAAAAGCGTACTTTTATACCGGTTAAAATCTTATTTTTTTTTAATTGAGAAAGCATAAATTGAATAGTTTTCGGATTGATCCGAACAACCCCTGCGCCGTCATAGCCCGCCATTTAAAAAAACTTTTTGTTTCAATAACTTACGAAGCGTTTATCTCACAGAGGCCAATAAACTTTTAAAACAAAGGCAATTTTAGGAGATACATTTCTTATAAAACTTATTTTGCTCACCGATGCGTTGTTGCATACATATACAGTGCTTGCAAATCCAAGTCCGACCGGTTTGGGAAGGACGCTTGAAAATAACAAGGATAGAACGCCAAACAGAAGGCGCTTACCATAGACAAAAGAAAAGAAAAGAAAAAGACCACCAATTGAATAGGACGGCGCATGCATAACGTTCCCGTAGCGCATAGCGCATGGTGGTGAGCGGCTGAACTATATAAACTTTTAATAATTGTCATACTGCTCTGCAGCCGTCTTTGTTTTTATATGTATTCAACAAAGACAACATTCTACCGGGTGTGTTTAAGTAATTTTTGTATTATAAAACTTCGTTTTGTGAGGTTACATTGTTTGTGTACATGGTTTATTTGTTTATTTTTTTGTTTATGCTTTGTCCAGAGCTACATTAAAGGTAATAATTTTATAAACACTCTGCACCTCCTAAATACTTTGTTTTTTAGGATCTAATCGTTCTGATATACCTGGTAGGAGATTCTCAATGTCCCTAAAGATAATAATGGGCAGTTTAAACTTTAAATTGTTATTATTATAAAAATATAAACCACATATGGTTTACAGCTTTACTTGAGGTAATAATATTAAAATTTATATGCATTATAGGTAATATTCAGGGTGTCCCATAATTAGCGTGCAATACTACGTGCAAAAATAAGAAAAAAAAGTTCCCATAAACATAGGCCGAGAAATGCTTTCTAAGGGAACTACAGCCCCCAAATGAGGAGCCCCTGAAGATGGTTTTTATTTAATATATCCAAAATCGTTAAGGTAGAAATTAATCAAACTTTTTATGGCCAATAAAGCCTGGTTCATATAGATGCGACATGCGAATTTGCGAAATGCGAAAATGTTTTCATTGGTCCATTTGATTTGGCGGGAAAAGTGTTTTGACGTTTCGACAGATTCTGCGAATTCGCAAGATTTGAAATCTGGGGGGCGGGAATCTTGAGATTGATCCAATATTTTGCGAAAATCGCACGAATTTGGCGTGATGCGCATGCGCATTAATGCAGATGCCTATTATACGTATTTGTTATATGTACCCGCGCCATTTTTGTTTATGTTCTGTGTTTATTTCATTTGTATTTCATCGTTGTTAAGTTTTATTTGAAATGTTTCTTTTCCAAAACTTGTTTTTTGTTCTTTATAATGGACAAAGAGTTTTTGGAGGTACATTAGTTTCTAATTTTACCTTATAGTAGCATATTTTTTTAGAAGTACCTACCTATAGAAAATGTTAACCAAGTATGGCAAATATAATAATAATAAAATAATGTCCCTAAAATACCATGGCAAATATCGCCTAGTGAGAAAACAATGTCCCTAAAATGGTTCCGACAATTCGCATCTATATGAATAGGAGCTGCGAAATGCGAATATTCGTATTTCGCAAATTCGTAAATTCGCAAATTTGCATCTATATGAACTTGGCTTAAGATGTAATAATAACAATTCAAAATTTCCATGTGGGGTGGATCAGATTGATAGGGAATAGAGGTTAAAACCACCCTAACTTTTTGTACGTGTCTCGTGCTGGGATTTGATGTGAATTATGAAATTTCGGAATTTTACACACAAAAAAGGTCCTCTTGTTAAACTTTGATATTCTTCATTGTTTTTGCTTAAAATGCATTTAAAAATTATCTTACATACATAGCATAAAAGATCATAATTAATTTACAAGAGAGAAAAATTCTGAGTAGGCCATGGAACACAGCTGCCATCTTTAGGAAAAATTATTTAATACAGGTGACAGTTTTATGTAATATGTGACAGGGTGTTTAAAAATTGTCCATGGCCATGTTTAAAAATTGTCCATGGCCTACGCTGAATCTTTTTCTCTAGTTGTGATTTAATTATGAATTTTTATGCTATGTAAGGTAATTTTTAAATCGATTTTAAGCGAAAACGGTGCATGCTATCGAAGTTCATCAAGAGGACCTTTTTTGTGTGTAAAACTCTGAAATTTTATGATCTGATATCAAATCATAGCACATGATACGTACAAAAAAGTTAGGGTAGTTTTACCCCCCCCTCCATTTCTATCTGACCCACCCCTTATAAAAATTTAAAATCATTCCAATTTATTGGCTATATAAAGTTTGATTATATCCCAAAATTGCACTTTTTTATCTTAAACGGTTTTGGAGATATTAAATAAAAACCATCTTCAGGGGCTCCTGTTTTGGGGGCTGTAGCTCCCTTGGAAAGCATTTCTCGACCTATTTTTGTATGCACGCTAATTATGGGACACCCTGTATAAGATGTTTTTATGCAAAAATGTTTCTTTTGTTTTGTTTATATTTAAGATTAAAGTTTATTAATTTTTTCACCATATTATATCTGCTAAAAATGTTTTTACTTGTTAGGTACCTATTTGTTATTTTTTATTTTTGTTCTGTTTTATAATACAGTGTTATATACAGTGTTTCCCCAGAGGGGTTTGTGAACATTTTTATTATGCGTTTTACGAAAAAACATTCTTCATAATATCTTCTAATTATTTAAAAATGAGATTCCCATTAAAAAATTAATCAAATATACAGGTTGTTTAAAAATTAAGAAAATTCAAAAAGTACTACCTTTATTTATAATATTTTATAATATAAAGTATCTATAGATATATATTTATAGTTGGCAATTTAAAGACCAAATATAAATTTAAAAAATTAACATCTTTAAATAAAATTAGGCATTCAATATTTTATTATTTCGTATTATAATTTTCATCGACTTTCTCTAAAAAAATTCTATAAATGAATTAATCCGTGATTTGGAAGCACCCTGTATATTTGTTTAAATTTTTTTTATGGATATATCATTTTTTAAACAAGCACGAGTTTTTATGAAGTATTCATTTTTTTCTTAAAACGTAACAATTTTTGTCTTAAAAAAGTTTTTCCAATTGGCAACCAGGCACACACTGTCTATTATTTATATACATTTGTTTCTTGAATAAAAAACCATTTATCTTAATATGCATTTTTATTATTCCTATCATAAATAGATCTATTTCAATTTAGTTTTAAATCTCCCTCCAAACACCTAGTTCATTCCCGTAGCCACCGAGGGCGCTCGAAACTATGTGCCTTAATCGTAACACGTAAAGTGTTCCTCTCCTTTTTTCCTTTCTCTATGGCGCTTACAATACGCACTCCTGACGCTCTGACTAATCAAATTCTGTTTGGCATTCTATCCTTATTCTTTTCACGCGGGTATTGAACAACCATCCTTCCCAACGCGGTCGGACTTGGATTTGCAAGCACTGCATGGAAAAAAACGCAACAACTTTTTTGGAAATTGTGTTTCTCCCTTTTTACCCCTTTTGTGGTGTTTTTTTTATTCCCTCTGAAAATTTCCTATAAATTGAATATATAAATTAATTAAATTGTTCCAGTGTGGGACTGGACAATCTATAGATAGCTATAAGCTCGAAATGTGGATTGTCCAGCCTACACTGGACCAATTTACTAGTAAATGGTCATTTTAAAGGAAATTTCAAAAGCTACAAAAAAATTTTTTAATAGCACAAAAGATGTAAAAAAGAAGAAAACCATTTTCCGAAAAAAAAAAATGGTTGATGTTGTTCAATATATTTAAGCCACAGCGCATCGGAGAGCAAAATAGGTTTTTATAAAAAATGTAGGTCCAAATAACGAGTATTTTAAGTGTGTTCGCCTAAGTTAATAAAGAAAAAAAAAATGTGCGGGGCGGGGATAGTAAGGATCATTCCGAAAACCAGAAAACATTCAATTTATGCTCTTTTGATTAAAATTACTGGCCAAGTAGGTAGTTGTATTTTTTTGAAAACTTCACAATATTACATTTCTATACCCTGTATACAGGGTTTCACCAAATTTTATTGCCGTATCTGCAATATTAAGTAATAAAGAACAAAACATAATTTGTATTATTTTTAACAATTAACATGATCCTTTGTCCTTTATTACTTAATATTGTAGATATAGCTTAGCAGGGCAGAATAATTATTTGTTTTACTAGTGTTAAATTTTTATTTGTCACCTGACAACTGTCAATCGGTTCTAACCTCACTTTTTATTAATCTGAATTTCTTTTCTCCCAGACCTGTCATTTAAGTAAACGTTTTCACACAGAAACGTCACTTTTCATTCGAGTTTTCCCTTGCCTTACACAAGTTTGTTTTTTGTGTTTTTGCTTGAAAAGGAATTAAAAACATCGGGTTGTCCTGAGTTTGGTTGTAAAAATTATACAGGGTGTCACAGAACTCGCGCCACAGAGAAAAAGGGGACGTGCCGAAAGTTATGCGAAACACATAGGTAGTTAAAAATTAAAATTATCTAACGCAAAGGATAAGCGAGATAAGAATAAAAAACGATAGCCAATCCCAATACATGGCCATAGGGTAGGATATACTTAGGATGCATTGTTGATATTATAATATGTAAAATATTTCGTCGACTGAAATCCCCTTTATTGTAGTGATGGAAAAAACGGTTCCCAATCCGGAACGTACCAAACCGTTCCGTTCCTAAAAAATCACGTACCAAAATCGCGTGATTTCGGAACGTAGGGTAAATGATTTCACAATACATGCAAGTGGAATCCACGACACGACGTTGCTGGGCTACATTTTGTCTGGCGCGCCTCCCAGTTCTGTTGACCGCACCATAACAAATTTAATACCAAAATTAAATATTGTAACTTTTGCTATACACTATAAGGTTTATTATTATTGCACAATATGTTGTATTAAGCAATTTAGTTAACATTGTGTTGACAATATTGCCTAATTTATTTATATTGTCTGATTGCCTAGGGACAATAATCAATTTTTTGTGCAGTAATATTGAGCAAAATATTTTTTAAACGTCTAGGGACCCCTTTAATACACAAAAACCTGTTGATTCCTTGAATGTTTTGTCTATCTCTAATAAAGATTCTCTAGTAAGAAAAAACCTTCTTAGTAACTTTTGGTATTATAGTTTAATAATTGTACAATATTAGGAATATTGGATTTCATCTACCCTACCTAACAAACTTAATTTTTTATGCACCGTTCCAGCGGAACGATTCCACCCGCCTCGTTATATTGGTTATATGCACCGATAATGTTCAGCTCAAGTCGGCGCCGCGAAAGTCGAACAAGAAACGAAACCAGTTCCGACGTTAGCGACGTTCGTTCTGTTCCATGTTTCACGTCGTTCCCTTCCCACTCGCTCCGTTCACTCATTCGATGGTCGGATTCTCTGTTTCTATTCAGTTCGATACGCTGTCACATCGTTCCGATATATTTAGGAACGTTCCGGAACGTGATTTAAAAATAACGTTCCAAAATCACGTTATCAAAATCACGACCCATCACTACTTTATTGACACTGCTGTCAATTTTTGTTTTTGTCATTATTTATCATTTTAAGTTATGTTTTCCTTCTCTAATTATGCCGAAATGATAATTATTTATGGGGAGTATGGGCAGCACAAGTTTTTTCCCAGCGCTTTCCCGATCGTCCCCTGGATTGTAAAGTTGTTCTGCGTTGTAACGAAATTGACGGTGCTTCTTAAAGAATTAGAACAGCGAAGAGGAAGAGCATAAGGGAAGTTCCACGCGAATCTCCTATGAAGTACGTTCATTTTACGCGAGTGCAGCACCTGCAGCCGGAAGATAATCCCGCTAGAGTGGAATTCTGCAATGGTTGCTAGAGATTTTGGCTCTGGGGTACAGAACTAGTTTTTACTTTTAAACCATTGGTGTCAGTATGACATTCTTTTTTGAAAGGTTAGTAAACAGTTTGCTCTCATTCGATTGCACTATTACATAGAATTTTTTTATTTTTCAATTTGGCATCTTCATTGCCATCACCACGCCCCCTTTTTCTCTGTGGCGCTTTTAAAGGTAATAAATCTATTTATTTTAATCAGTATCTGTTAAAACAGTTCTTAAATAAACTTATGTAATGATCTCATGTATAATTAAATTATGCATGAAACGGGTTTACACTTAAGCTTAATTTTCATGTACCCGTTTGTCCGTTAGTCCGTTCATCCAGAAGCGCTTTTATTGGTGCAATTCGAAAATTATGACATTTTATCGGTCCGTCAAGTTTCAACTTCGTACGTTTGACAGATAAAGTAAAAATAATTTTAACTCATCCATCACTACACTTCTGTTTTTGACGCCTAACGTTATTTTAAGATAATTTATTTTCAAATCTTTTTATATTTTTTCAATAAGATTGTAAAACGGAAATATTCCGTTCGTTATGTTTTTATTTAATAAGAATAACGGAAAAAAGGACCTGCTTTCTTAAAACTATACATTTTAATGTATGTTAGGGCTAGTATATTCTTTTTATATGGTATATTTACCTACCTAAAATGTATTAGACAGCCAACTGTTAAAGTTACAATTGTTGACATAATTGTAACTGACAATTATTCGGGTTTTGCCTTACAAATGAAAAATTCCTTTTTTAAGCAACTACGCTGGTGGTGAGAAAAATATTTTTTTGTGTAAAATGGCCGTATTTTATCTTAATATGAAGTGTGTTTTTAAAAATAATTAAGTTTAAAGTAATGATTATTATATCCAACATAAATAATATAATGTAAAATATTTCTTCTAGAAAATTTCATTTAATATTATGTTAATAAATTTCTACTTTACTTGAAATAAGCTTAAAAGTAATCAATACAAAACTGTATAGTTACTGACGTCATTTGAACATTTGCAGTTGTTTAAGTGATTCATAAATCAGTAAATTTATGTAGTTTTGGCAACCTTCAACTGAGAATCAGTTTTTATTTAAATGTGCATGTACATACCTACTCCAAATTTAACACCAATTTATTAGAAAACAATTTAGGTTTTTTATAATTTTCTTACCCTTAATGTTTGTAGATTTCCATGTGTGGTTTGTATGACAGAATTCGGTTTGCTGACTAAAATTACGTTGCCTTTTCCTAGCATAGGCTGCAAATTCGCCGCTGTCTGTATCACCGATTGTGTGTTTGGTTGAATCACACTTTGCACCTACAAATATAATTACTAATTTAAGAATGTGAATCTAAAAACGAGATTTTAACTTGAAGAAAAAAAATCCCACTACTTATTTCTAATAAAATATCTGTTTTAAATGTTAATCGACGCTTAATAATACTACGTTAATATCATGTTTACATTAAAAAAACTGTTAATAGTTTATAGTGATAAGTACATAATAAAATATTTATAAACGTACAGAAGTGACAAACCATTTGGCAAAGGTATCTGTTTTATTTAATATTATTTTTTTAATAATGTATTTTTAGTAAACATTTTTTACACAATACAAACTGTTTTAGTGTACTTGTCCAAAGGTTAAAAATTGTCGTTTAGACTATGAATATTTAATATAAAACATGAAACCCAATAATAGTAAAAATGAAACAATAAAAACCGACTTTAATTAAAAAACCTGCTAATCATGCAAAAATAAATGGTCGACTTTGACCAAAAATAAAAAAGGCGCATTATTTTATATACATTTTGCTGCTAAAAAGTTATTTTGTGTGTATTTATAATTTTGCATCTTTTCTAATAGAATTTGGATTAAGATGAAAACTATTAAGGAATTTAAAGTAAACGTTAAAATTCATTATTTTAACATTAACTTTCTTAGAAAAAAAACTACTTCTTTTACCCTCATTATATCTATACAGGGTGTCCGTTTTTCGAGGCTAAGCTTAGGTACCTTGGCAGTTTATACAAATTTATATAAAAATTACAAATTCTCGTTTTTTACGATAGGTATCTGGAGAAAATTAAAAATGACAAGTCATATTTCTTTTTGGATCATTGATCGGCGTAAAAATGCGCAACTTTTTAATTTAACCAACTATGTAGGTAATTCTAAAGATAAGAGAGATACCCATGCTTAGCCTCGAAAAAACGAACACCTTGTATATAAAGTTGTAAACAAAATATTTTTAAAATATAGCATCATTGCAAACTTTGGCAATATTTAAAGCAAATGATACCAGGGCTTTGGATTGGTCGCTGCAGTCTCTATTAGATGCCCTCCAGACCTCACACAATTGCACTAGTATTTAGTTGACCGTTATAATCCAATTATTTCACATATTAAAAGTAGTGAAGCAGATATTAAAGGCCTCAGATAAAGGAGAAAATTTGGTTAAAATAATGCACACTTTAGAAGTTTTCTACTTTGTTAGGTTGAAAAACAAAGCCATTCCCAAAAACGTTTGTTTTTGATTTTTTTTTAAACCTACAAAGTAGAAACTCCGAAGTAAAAGTTACTAGAACACAACAAACAAAAAATGTATGATTTTCATGCACAGTTTGGTGCAAACCTGCGCCTGAGTTTGCGGCAATGTGAGCTGAACAATGTTAGTAGCCGTCACCAGATGGCCCTGCGAGTTAGTAACCCCTACCGAAGATGCTATCGGTCCCTGGGGGTCCGGAGAAGTAGACAACGGATCAACTGCACCGTTCTCTTCTACCATTCCGTCCATTGCCTGAGTACTGGGGCACCTTTAACAAAAAACACTTCTTAAAACTTGAAAATATAATATAATGTACTAGTGCCTTATTAAGGAACTATATATAATGAATTAGGCAACTTAAAGTTGCCTAATTTATTATAGTACATTAAGTTGAGAAAAAGTGAGGTTAAACCCGTCTGACAGTTGTCAGATAAAATTGACGTTAAACCGAGCCCAACAAATACAGAAAGAAGAAGACCGACGTTAAATCTCTTTAAAAAAATTAGTACAATATGGACCAGACAGAGAAAGTACACATTATAACCGAGCACACATTTCACTGCCCAGGTGATAGCCTAGGCAATAGATTGTATGAGAGGCAATTAATAAGCTTTCGCCGCCGGGTTTTATATAGGTACTATTCTTTTCAAGCATTTAATTTTAATATTTAATGTATTCTCACAGCATTTTTAGGTTAGGTTCAACTGACATGATGCCATTCTAGCTTTATTTCTGTACAGAGTTTAAATTAAGAGATTGCAGAAGCATATTTACGTCAATATCGTCTTATTTAAAAAAAAATAATACACTTATAAGTCTATCTATAAAGACTATATTAATATTAGTTCAAAAGTGAAATTATTATTAAACTGTTTAATAATAATTTCACTTTTGAACTAATATTATTACTAATTATTAGTCTTTATAGATAGACTTATAAGTGTTTTATTATTTTTTGAAAATAAGACGATATTAACGTAAATATGCTTCTGCAATCTCTTAATTATTTGACTGTGAAGTCAATGCAGGAATGCACATTCCTTATTCAAAAGTAAAAGTGGGACTATTCGATGTGTAGCATAGTACAAGATGTGAGTCTTTTGTTTTGTGTCAATACACAGGTGTTTTACAGTGTGATTGAGAAGACTACTTATAAAAGGATTTATAATGGTTTACGGAGGTAGCAAACTATGCTGCCCTGCTAAGCCAAACCCCTGTATGTACAATATTAAGTAATAAAGGACAAAAAATTATTTTAATTAATATAAAACAACAAACATTATCTGTTGTCCTTTATTACTTAATATTGCAGATACAGGGGTTATAACCCCTTATAAGCTTATAAGCTTAGCAGAGCAGTATGTTTAAAACATGCTTTTTTTAAACCAAGAACAATCGTAAACATACAAAATCTTCCAAAAGTTAATTTCTGCTATATCCTCATGTTAAAAAGTTAATTAATAACTCATGTAAACTTAATTTACATAAAATGTTCTCAATCCTTGCTACTTCAGCTTTATAAAAAACGTGCCCATGCCCTTGAAATATGATATGGTAGGTGTATTATACCTAGTTAAATTTTATTAAAAAAAATTATTTATTTAAATACAATTCAATTACCACAGCATATTTAAACAAACCAGTTATGGGTCCTATAATTAGACATTTTTCTTACAATATCATTAATAGGAAATTAAAGTAATTACCTATGTAAATAACATCTAAAATGACCTAAAAACTATAAATTAGCAAGGTATTGTTGTTAATGGCTCTATAAAGTAATTTATTAGTAATTTTTCCATACGGAATTATTAGTTGAACTTGAAGCATTATTTTAATTAATGTGCAAACGTAAGTTTTGTGTTCAGTAGGTGTAATTTTATATTTACCATAGATTATACTAAACTAAATAAATTAGCTTGTTTACTATGACTGCATTTACCAAACAACTTTATCATGTAAACGGTTTTTATTTTATAGATATAAATTTTTCATACTAACCATGATGATCCCTTTAAAAGCAAAAATAAACTGATATTTTAAATAAAACTACGCAACATGTCAAATGTGACAACCACCCTAACCACAAATTTCACAAATCCAATTCACGTTTCTGTATCATCGGTAGCATCGATGGTAATTTCGAAAATAAAGTCGATGAATTTGGACCGAGCAATATCTAAATTTAAAACTGTTTGACCACTATGACGCCATATTCAATACCTTTTTCAGTAAAGTAGTTAAACAACCCGCGGACATTGTAAATTTAGCACTTGCACGTTAATTATTTAATTCAGCACCTTCGAAGGGAGATCTGGACCATGTCGGATTGTTATTATTCTTCAGCTGGGTACTTACCAGTTACGTATTTCTCGTCACCAACTTTGCTGCGATCGGAGTGGGTAAGAGGGCTATACGTAGTAGCCACGTCAAATTTTCTGGGCGGTCGTCACTGGCCGGGAACAGAATACGAGTGCGCGTCACAGCAATGGCGACCGATACCGACGCTCGTCGCTTTCCGCTTGCCGCTCGTGCCTTTCCGCCCGATACATTCCACCAAAGGTTTCTGTGCCAACCAAAAATGCACATTTTATTTCAATTATCTAATTAAATGTATGTTCGAAAAAAAATATCCATCAGTATATCTTTATGTACAGAGCATATTAACATATTTAGTAACATTTTAATATATAAACTTGTATTAATAAAATTTAACTGGCGCACAAACATAAATATTTATAAATTAATAATTCTGTTTTTACGTAAACGGCGTCCTTCATAGCGAACGCAAAAACGTTTATTCCAGCTTTCTGATTTTTTAATAAGACAAAAATGAAATTACCACTTGCTTTATATGAAATAACAAATTTAAAGGTCATAGGGACAATCCCTTGATGACGTAATCGAGCACATGTCAACGACTTACGTCATTCGACAACGCTATGACGTCATTGTGAGTCATCAGTCAGTGACAAGGTGAAATAATAAAATAATTATTATTGGAAAAGATTACCTAGGTAATAGCCAGACCTTAAAAAATAAATTTTTGGGCTTTTAATAAAATAAAAAAATTAAATTAATATATAGATACGTGTTTAATATTTAAATGATAAGATTTTAAATTTAAAATATACCTACCTACCCTTGAAACTCAAATCGTTTGCTTATTTGTACAAAATTTGTTTCGCATATCTAGTATTTGTCTTGAAAATGTATTAACAATTTATGAAATTAAAAAAAAAAAAGTTTTCCGACTGAATTTACCTAATCTGACCATAAAATAAAACATTTTTCTAAATGACTATGTTTGAGACCAGGGTTGCCAGATATTTTTGACAGTAAGAGCCAACCTTATAAATACAAATAGCCCAAAAGTAGCCGTATTGGCACTAAGGTTCGACCGAACCCGATTTTGTAGTCTCGGCCATAGAGAAACAATTGTTAATGGTCTCGGGCGAGACCGAGACAGATGTCAATGACAATTATTTTGTCTAATTGGTATAACATAACAAATATTGATCTGCTCGATAGATTTATTACATGTAAAGTTCACATTGTGAACTCAGAAGAGATTAACATTTAAAATGACTTAAATACTTAAATACGTTCTTAGCAAAAAGGTAATGGTTACTCAGAGCTCGTTCTCGTTTTGGTCGCGCATGCTTAGCGCTTTGAATGTCCGAGTTCTGCGAAGTTTCGGCCATGGCCCATAATCTCGGCCTTTTTTCGCCGAGATCGAGAAATAGATCTCGGCGAAAAAAGAGTCTGAACTCCATGTATATAAATGATTTCCCAAAATAGGAGGGCGCTGGTGTTATGTTTGTTGTTTGGTTTACACTGAAACATTGTAAGGGTAAAACATGGAAATTACCGCCGCTAGTGTTGAAAAAATATATCAATATCTCTATCAATTAAATAAAAATAATACTAAATAACTTTATTCTTCTTCTTTTGTTGCGTAAAGTTAATATCAATATCACAGAAGTTGTTCTTCTGTGTCAATATCTCTATAAAATTTTGCGCATGATCAATTGGGAAAGGTCTATTTATATTCTTTTAACCAATTGCAGCCCAATTATAGCCCCTTTGCAAAAAATGTAGCCCAAAGTAGTAGCCTGTAGCCGTCTGGAATTTTTGAGAGCCAAATAAGACGTAGAGATAGCCCAATTGGCTATAAATAGCCCAATCTGGCAACTCTGTTTGAGACGGAAATTATTCTGGTATCGCGATAACCGAGCCAATTATTATATACACTGCCCGTCAATATTAACGCATAATAAGTAAAAAAAATATAACTCTAAAACGCCTTTACCAATCTTTATGAAATTTTGTATAAAAATACTTCAACTTATATCTAGGTTTACGTGTTCAAAGGTTTTTCGAAAAAATATCCTTAAAGCCCTTTTATTTAATAATAAAAAACGCTCGAAAAAAAACTTTTTTATAATAATTTTTTTTTTGTAAATAAAAACTATTATGCAAAAGACCGTATTTTTGTAAGTATACCCTGAAAATGTTATAAAAATCAAACGAACAGTAACGAAAATACAGCGCTTCAAAGTCGTCAAAAATGACTACTTTTCAGTAATATAAGGGGTCATTTTTACCGACTTTGAAGCGCTGTATCTTCGTTACTGTTCGTTTGATTTGTACAAAATTAATACTAACAAAAATACGGTCTTTAACAGCATATAAACCGCCGAACACGTAAACTGAGATACAATTTAAAGTATTTTTATACAAAATTTAATAAAGATTGGTAAAGGCGTTTAAGAGTTAGAATTTTTACTTATTATGCGTTAATTTTGACGGGCAGTGTAGTAGGGATGGGCAAAAGTAACCGGTTATTGCAATAACCGGTAATTCTTCTTGCAGTTAACCGGTTATTTCAGGTTATTTTGAAACTACGGTTTAACCGGTTAATCGTTTTCTAGATGGAATAACCGGGGAAAAAGGTTATTGTGTGGGTCACTGCACCTTGATTTCGCATAAGCAACAATTAAATAAGATTTGAGGATAGAAGGAAGTTTATTTTGACAATGCACTGATATATCAGTGGTTGGCTGCCTTGTTATATGGGGTCGTTTGTTCTGTGGCCCTAAAGTCGACCGTCCCAGTAGTCCTTCCCAGATAACATTCGTGAATGCATATTAAACTCACACCGGGCGCACGCCGTGAATCTTCAAAATTGAATTCATCGTGAATTCACCGTGAGTTCACAGATAACATTTGTAATGCACATTTAATTCACATAGGACGCACGCCGTGAATCTTTAAAAATGAATTCATCGTGAATTCACTGTGAGTTCGCAGATAATATTTTTAATGCACATATAATTCATGCCGGACGCACGCCCTGAATCTTTAAAAATGAATGCATTGTGAATCCACTGTGAGTTTCCAAATTACATTCATGAATGCACATTAAACTACTACCAGGCGCACGCCGTGAATGTTCAAAATTGAATGCATCGTGAATTCAGCGTGAGTTCACAGATAACATTTGTAATGCACATTTAATTCACATAGGGCGCACGCCGTGAATCTTCAAAATTAAATGCATCGTGAATTCACCGTAAGTTCACAGATAACATTTGTTATGCACATTTAATTTACACCGGACGCACGCCGTGAATCTCCAAGATTTTATACAGATCTGTTAGCACGTTTAATTAAAGATCTTCAAATTTATTTTGATAGGTTAGCTATACCTCATTTTGACAGGGAAGGTATACCTACCCTATCAAAATAAATTTGAAGACCGAATTCGAAATAAGAAAAAGAAAACATAACATTAAAGGAATATTAATTAAAGATTTTTATTAAATATTAAACGGAAAATAAAAAAGTACATTTTTTAATTAATATCAATTAATAATATTTAATATACCTATAGGTACCTATATAGGTATAATAATTATTAATTATAATTATATATAATAATTGCAAAACCAAATACGCGGGCACTCGTGCGCAATCGCCTATGGCCGTCACATTTCAACTAAATAACCAGCATGAAGGGTTGCCGCTTGCAGGTATTTGACCCGAAAATCGCGTATTTCATCATGCTTGCAAGTAAAATATTGAAGGAGGTATTTTATAAATTTCGACCAAAATACTTTTCAAAGAAATTTTCAGTAAATAATATTGTATAACTACTAACTAAACATAATTCCTTAATTCCATCCTTTTATTTTTCTCTTAATTTATTCAATATTTAATTCACTTTTCCAAATGAGCAAATGTACTAGAAATTTTTACTCGTGTGGGTAATTTCTATTATTTTGTAATTTTTGATCGGGAACTTTCATAAAAATCATCCGGCTGCCATCCGGCAACACTGCAGCGTTAGTGTGCGTACGCAGCTAAGAGCCACGAGGTTTTCTATAGAATACCACAATCCACACATTGTGTAGAATACCATATATGGTAAACATCTAGCTAGATATCCTGTATACCGGTAAAACGTTCACTGAACGTCGTTCAGTTCATATCCTTTTTCTATGGTTCTGAGATAAACGTTCAGTTTCAAGGTGGATGTATACAAGATATATCTTGGTTCAGTTTTTCAGTTTTATAATATATAGGTATTCAGTTCAATAAATACTTAAGTTGCTAGCCAGGAATTCCAAAGGTAAGTTTGACATTTTTATATTTTTGCATGATCAAATTTAAGATACGAATTTTATTATATAGTAGATCAGTGCACTGATAATAATAATACAATTATTGCAAAAACAACAAAAACAATGAATAACCATGGTTATAACGCTTTATTGTGGTTATATTGTTTTATAAAGTTTAAAGTTTATTCATTGTTTTTGTTGTTTTTGAGTCAGATCACGTCAAGTGGACCCTCCATTTTCCACTAAATTTTTATTCATCAATCGTTAGTAGTCATTAGTAACAATATTTTCTTAAAATATTTTTTTTTAATTTTAATTACAGTTACCAGAGTTTTTTTGTAACAAAGATTTTTCTCACTTTTAATTAAAAAATTAATTGTAAAAAAACTGTTAAAAGTTTCCTAGTGAAATTTTCAGGACTTAAATAAAAAACTTTTTTTTAAATTTTTTTATACTTTTTTTGATTGAAATATACAATTCAAATTTTTGATAAAGTCTCTATCAAATAATCAAGTTTTTTTTCATGGTTACATGTACTGGATATTAAGGTTTCATATCCTGAAAAAATTTCACTGCCCGGCATTACATTAATTTTTTACTGCTCGGCTGAATTGATTTGAATGATTTGTTTTTATTTGAATTCAAAATATGACATCCATTTTAATATTTTTATTAGTAAATATACAGTCGACAAATATTTTACAATTTTTTAATCAATAAAATAAATGAATTAATTAATTAATACAGAATATTTTTATTAGCTATCGCAAGACTTTTCTTTATACACAAAAACAAATATATTTTTTTTGTTCTAAGCGTTTTTTAAATAATATTTATTAAATTTTATAAAATGAGTCTTGTAAATAAATGCTGTAATCCATTAATATTATTTTAATTTATATATTTTTAAGGACCAAAAGAAATTAAAATAAGGGGAAAAAATGATGAGTTATTTGACTCATTTGATGATGTGTCCAGTGATGAATCAGTAAGTATACTTATCTGTAGATGTGCTTGTATCATTGTAATTTCATATATTTGTATATTATAATAAAATATTATATAGTATTATACTCATGTGTATGCATTAATTAGTATTATTGATGTTATAATTCATATTTTTTTTAAGGTTAAAGAGGAAATTGAAACCTCTGAGGTTGATTCGGAATAAACTTTACAACATAACACATTGTGTTTTATTTCAGTATACCATTGTACCTCAAGTTTAATTGGACTTAAATCACATCTTTATTTAACATTTTTCATTTGACTTTAATTACAAATATAACAAAATCTGTTATTTTAAAAAATAACACGTTTTATTTTGTGTTCCAATGTAAAATTAAGTGCAAAAAAAATTGAGTATACGCACGAAATTCACCGTGAATACGCACGCGAAGATGCGCCCTCCCCTTGAATTCACCGTAAATGCACAAGTGAAGCTCGAAGTGAGTGCGCATGCATGCTCTAAATTCGCGCAAAAAAATTGAAATAATGGTGAATGCAAATTTTTTGTTCAGAAAACTTATTTTACTCTATAGGGGAAAATATGTTTTCTGAACATGCACCCTTATTTCATTTTTTTTCGCGCGAATTTAGAACACGCATGCATTTACGATGAATTTAAGGGACGGACGCATCTTCACGTGTGCATTCACGGTGAATTCACGTGTGCATTTAAGGGGCGGACGCATCTTCACGTGTGCATTCACGGTGAATCCAATGGGCGGATAGATCTTCACGTGTGCATTCACGGTGAATTCCAGGGGCGGACGCATCTTTTAGCAACCGTGAATTCACGCGTGAAGCAATATTTTTCACCGTGCATTCACGGTGAACTCACGAATGTTATCTGGGTTTATAATCTGTACTGTAGTCGATCGACCTAACCTAACTATGTTTTGGCTATAAATAGTTACAAATGCAGTATTTCGAATATGCCGCCAAATTTTCAGCAACCGGACTTCCTACCTAAAATGCACCTATCAGCTCAAAGCATTTTGTAGAATGTAGTGGAGTTCGATACAGAAGCCATATCGATACGATATCGATATAATTTTCAAAATATCGCTTATATCGATACAATTTCGATACGATACGGTTAGATTTAGAAAAAATAAAAACTTTTATTAAATGAATTTAATTATTAGGAAGGTAACGAAAAAAATATAGGTAGGTATATGAAAATTTGCAATTTTTTTCGCAATTGTTTACAATGGAATGAACCTGTAATGTAAACTTGAAATATCTTAAACGTCAGTTGCCAAACCAACCAAACCATATAAAAAGTACCAAACCAAAGCCAAAACTAGTGCCGGCATTTTGTCTCCAGACCTGTCAACGTGCAAGTGTTTACAAGCAAAATATTGCAAAAAGTGATAAAAGTGGCTTCTTTGAGAAGAGGAATTACTTAAGCAATATAAAGTAATTTTTGTGGGTTATCTTACTAAAAAGCCTAACAATCGTGTTTATTCTAATAATTTTATGGTGTCCAACTACCTGGTAGAAAGAAACAGGTACCTTCTAGTGGTCGACATAAGCGGTCGATAACTGAGGAATACGCTTACACAAGCATAATAAAGAGTTTTATGTTTTATTGTTCGTGAATCTGGACCATAACAAATTTTGTCAATTTATCAGTAGTCGACCGCTTTTTAGGATGTTAATATGCAAATGTCCGACTACTGAAAGTTTTTTTTGCAGTAGTCGTCCATCACTGCCTATTGAATCTAAATTCATGTTTGAAATGAATTAGGGTACGCCTGAATTTTGATTTTATATTTAGAATAGATAGGTAATGGAAAAAGTTGCTAGAAAAAGAAAGAAAATTGTGGTAGTAAGCGTCCGATACACCAGTATTCAGAAGAATCGTTACGAGACGCGTTGTTCCAAATTAGGGAAAATTAATTAAGTATACGAAAAGCAAGTCAAACATATGGCGTACCCAAGACCACAGAAATCCTAGAAAAATGAGTCCACCTTCAATTTTAGGCCCAGATGAAGAAAAGGCTATTCTTGATTGGTGCGTAAACCTAGGGAAGTGTGGGGTTTCAAAAAAGACTGTAGATATTTTGAATACAGTTCAGAAGATTATACGGGCTACAAAAACCAAAGGACGTCCTGGGAAAAATGGCTATCTGGATTTTTTAGACGTAAAACAATTTTGGTCCAAAGATACCCATAAAATATTTGTAAAAGGCAGGGCAGTTCTTACAGAAGAATGACCCATCCCGTATAAATAATGGAGATATCTCCATTAATATCTCATATGAGACGACTTTTACACTATGCCCAAAGATAGGAAAAATCACAGCACCAAGAGGGTACAAAAATATATATCAAATCACAAAGGGCAAAGAAAATGAAGCATTGACGAGTTAATATATATTATAGTTGTCTATGCAAATGGCAACATAGCAAACCCATGTGTAGGATTTCCCTATGGCAGGCCTCCAAAAGATATACTTCAAAGTATGGATCCCTCGTGGTGTTTGGTTTTAAGCGAAACCGGCTGGATGCGGGCTGAAGTGTTTTATGAGTATGTTGCGAATTCCTTGAATCCGTGGTTGACCGAACAACAATGATTTTAAGCTGCTTTTGTGCAGAGCAAGGAATTATTCGAATAAAGTGCATACAGATCTTTATGCACTACAGCCTAATGCGACAACCGTGTGATGTCAGTGTTTTTTAAGCTTCTAAAATCCGAATGACAAGCAACAGTTAGAGAATGGCAAATATGTCATGACAATGTTAACCAAACTCTAACCAAGTCAAAGTTATCTCAATTGCTGCAGAACATTTTGAAGAAACCAAATTTACCTGAAACTATACGGAATAGATTTCGCAAATACGGTCTGTACCCTTTTAATCTAGATGCGCTGAAGTGTGTGCAGAATGTTATGGAAACTTTAGAACAGACTGAAGAAAATTCTACCTCGAAATCACCCAGCTAGCACAAGTCTGTCCTAAGGACATCCTAAGGAAAGCCTTACAGGATATTGGGATATCCCAAGGATATCCTAGGACGTCCTCAGACCTCCTCAGGACATCCCAACCATGGCCGAGTGGTGCAAAAAAGGCCAGCCTACAGACGTCCCGCAAATGGCCTTTAGGATATCCTAGGGATATCCCTAGGTCCATATAGGTCCAGGAATAGGACATCCTAAGGATGTCCCCTGAAAGTCCCATGGGTATATGTAGGTCCAGGAATGGGATGTCCTGAGGACATCCTCTGAATGGCCTTGTTATTTGTTGGGGATACATTTTAAACAATCAAATACCATTTTATTACTTTATAAAATATATTATTTTAATTCTGTATACATACATATATACATATATAGGTATATATAATTTTACACAGCCAATTATATAAAATAAAAAATAAAGACCTATTATAAAAGTAAAATAAATAATAATTCTAAATAAATATAATAGTTATATTATTTATATATACCCAGTGTCCAAAGTTATCTGCTCACCATTTTAACTCCATTATTATTGCAGCCACAAAGTCGGTTAAATTAGCAAATTAGTGGCATTTTTTCTTCTGATTAAAATGGTTAAGACAAAATAACAATTGAACATCAGGTTTCTGAAGTAATTACAAAAATAACATTTTATTAAATAAAAACACAACTTAATATGAAACAAAAAATTATTATTGCATAACTACCCTAAACTTAAAAATAAACAATTAATAAGCACTGGAACTTTCTGATTGTTGTTGAAATATCCAACACTATAATAATATTATATTATAACAAACACACTTGGAGAACACGAGATTCACTGCCTTAAACCAGTTTCACGACACAGAAAAAGAATTCACGGCATAGACAAAGAATTCCTTTCACAGTGTTATCTATGATTCTTTCGAAAAAAAAGACCCCAAACAACAAGGACGCTATACGACATCTTAGCCACAATCCACACAACATTGTGTGGATTGTGATCTTAGCTTTCTCTCCATCCAGTGTTACCACCATAGACAATGGTTACCACCATAACGTATGGCGGCAAATTGAAAAAAATCGGTAACACAAACTATTAAATAAGTTATAGATAGCGTTTGTAATTACATTTTTAAGGTTAACTGACGCTTACCACCTTATTTATTATTTATAAAACTCTAAATGTATCAATACCTTACAAACAAGGTGTTTGAACAATTATTAATTACCAGCCGACATTTCTGCGCATGCGTATTAAGTTGGCTGCTATCCAGTTGTATACAAAATATATTTTGTGGTCATATAACAAATACACAAAATATAATATTGTTTTTAAACTCCCGCCTTTAAAACGCCGATTATCGTACATGTTTCCATGATATTTTAAATACACATTGACAAGTTGTGGCTTTATGGCGTTTTAGTCACGGGCTGAAGTTGGCAGCAATGGCATTCGGATTTTTTAGTCATGGTTAAAGTTAATTGCAGTTGTCAACTGCGAAACAATGACCATCAAAATAAAGGGTCTAAAAAGTGAGGTTAGAATAGACTGGTCGATGTCAGATTTTATAAATAATTATTTATATATAATTGTTGAAAGTTATTTAATTTTTGTGATTGTCGTAGAAAAAATATAGTTTATAAACTTAAAAAAATCTATATAATATAATATTATAATTATATTGATTAACATTTTTAAGATGTGCCTATGCAAAATAAGTTATGTAAAAAAAATGTAGGTATTATAAAAAAATGTGCATACTTTGGTTTACCAAAACCTAACGGGACATTCTGAGGATGTCTCTGGGATTAGTCCTATGAACAGCCCATTTTAGGCTTTAATTAGGATATTATTAATAATACCTAATTAGGTCCTAACGACATCCTTAAATGACGTTCCTAGGATATCCCAAAATGGGACCTTCAAAAGATCTAATGTCCGGACATTAAGGTCAACCTATGGACGTCCTCAGGAAGTCCTTATAGGATCATCCCATTCTGGGACATTTAGGCTGGTCCAAGGACGTCCTGAGGATGTTTGTGCTTGCTGGGCAACACCACCCTTCACAACAACCTGTTATGAAATTACCGAAAAAACAATTAAAAATATACAGCAACGTTTAGAAGAGCCTTGTGACTGTGCATTTTTTGATATTGGCTATTCTGGATATCTTATTCCAATTAAAGAGGACAATGAGATATTTTCGGAGTCATTTTGCATTTTACACGAGTCAACGACAGAACTGAATTAAGGTAAAGATAGGAGCACTGAGCCATTAGAAATGTTATCCGAGAATACTGAAAAATTCAATGAACACAAAAACATGAGAAATTAAAAATGAGAAACCAATATTGTTAAATGAGCCAACATATGTACCCATAATGTCCAATAATTATTATAATAAAGACAAAGAAGAAACTGAAATTGAGCAAGCGTTTATACTTTCTGAAGAACCAATTGTGCCTGATGTCCAATCTAGTAATGTAACCAAAGAAAACATTCCTGAAAATAAAATTGAATTTATTTATAAACTTGCCAAAGAACCAATTGTACCGGATGTCCAATCTAGTACAGCCAAAGAAAACATTCCTGAAAATGGACAGGTTGTAAATGTTAATAATAAAGACAATATTAAAATTTAAAGTGAACATCGCATAACACCAACTTGCAGTTAGGGTTGAAACAGTTGAAAATTTCAAATGAAAATTACAACTTTGAAAGTTTCAAACTTGAAATATTTCATTTAGTTGGAAAAGTGAAATTTTTAAAAATTTCAAATGAAATTTTCAATGCAAAAATTTCAACATTGCCCGTGAAACTTTTAGAAGTTTCATTGAAAGTTTCGCAATTTACTGAAAATTTCGCATAAATTTCACATGCGGCCTCCCCTCGGACCTTTAATAATAATTTACAACAGATTCCGAATCGACCAATAAGAACGAGTTATCAGGCGTCTGGGCGTTTTTGTTTAGTTCGGCTTGGATTTGAATACACTAAGTAATTATTGTTACTTATATGCATAAATTAATTTAAATAATTTAATTCAGTTACCAATTTAATTTGTAAATTAAATCAGACTTTAAATTTTTTTTTAAAGTCATGATTAATTTAAACTTTTACTTTTGCTATTGAATTGGAAAACGGATGAAAAATGCCTTTGGCTAATAAAATTTTGATGAAGTTTCTTCAATTTTCGTAAAATTTCAATAAAATATATAAAAATAATAAATATATATATAAATATAAAACAATGAAAGTGGCACAATCTCGTTAGCTTACCAAAAAGTGCTATTTCTCTCATAGTTTTAGTAATTTAAAAAAATATTTTAAAAGGAAATCTCAAGAAATTTGTGGTAAACATAGGTATGTACTATTTATATTATTGGAGGTCAGGGGCCCACAGAGGGGTAGGAGGTAAGAGAGGCAATTGCCATGGTCCCCGAGTGGGCTTATTTCAATATATATAATATATTACACTTAAAGTAATTGAAATTTATTGAAAGTTTTAATAAATTACATAAATTTCATGAAATTTCACAAATTTAGGAAATTTTAATAAATTTCATAAATATCATGAAAATTTCAAGTGAAATTTCAAGTACAAGCAAAAAGTGAAATTTTCCCAACCCTACTTGCAGTACAGATGTACCCCAAGCCAATACCAAAAGGCAGCAAACAGAAAAAAACGTCAAAAACGCTGTGTAAAGAAGAAAAGATGAGACGCGAAATAAAAAAGAAGAAAAGCAAGCAGCAGTTGAAAAGAATAGATTGACAAAATAAAGCTATAGATAAAACGATTGCGGTTGATACTCAAATTAATAAGCTGCTTGAAGAAAGTAACATGGATATGTCTAAAATTAAACAAATCAATAAACATCGCATACTTTGTAGTTTGTGCTATGAAGAATTTATTAGTGACACAGAAGAAAACGAACTGAAAAATATCGTATGTGATGATTAGAGACCGGATAAATAAGCACAATTTAAAAAAAAAAAAAGTGCTTAAAAAAGTATCAAAATATTAAATAAAAAGCTCTTAAAAAGCATGAAATTTGCCAAAAAAGCACCAAATAAGCAAGTTAATTAAAAATAATTAATATATAGAGGCAAAAAAGTTGTAATAATCTTAATATTGGTGTTTATTATTTAAATGATACATTTTATTATTTTTACATTATATCTATTATTAAGACCTAAAGGAATGTATAACTAGATGTTTCTCCAAATTTTCTATAGTAAAATTATGTCTTCTGTCTGTTAAAATGTTTTTGTATGCAGAAAAACTTCGCTCCACATCCACACTGGTTATTGGTGCATATTTAAATTTCGGGATAATGGCTGGATCCATTTCAAAATCGGAATCTTGCCCACCAATTAAAATATATATTCTTTTCAATGTTTGGAACCCTGAATTTTTCGAGAGAGTCTGGACCAATTTTTCTTTAATTGTTTGACCAATAGATCCTGGAATAGTATTTACTGCAGCTTCAAAACTTTTAATAACATTGACGGATTACAATAAAGGTAGCTGTTGTTTTTCCAATAGCTGAATACTCTGACTTACAAATTTAAAATGACTTTTAATAAAAGCTAAATTGTGTGCAAGTTCAGGTATTTTTACAACTTCCTGACATTCTTGAACTGCTTTGCTTTCTGTGCCTTCAAATTCAAGTAACAATCTCTTAAATTCTGTAAAATTATCGGCATAGTACATGGCAGCATCTAGCCAAGTTCCCCATCTTGTTACAATTGGTTCTGGAGGTAATGGAACATCAAGCAATCTGTCTTTAAAAAATTGTACTCTCAATGGAGCTTTTATGAATATTTTTTTGCCATTTTTTATTAATGTGTTGACCAACGGATACTGCAATCTTATAATTTCTGCTATGCGGTTAAGCCCATGAGCTAAGCAGGTACAATGTATTAAATTATAGTAAAAAACCTTTAAATTTGATGCAGCTTTTTTCATGTATGCTGCAGCATCCGAAAGCATCAATAGAATTTTTTCATTCGGAACCACCTCGGGCAAAAAAAACTTGTTTAATTCCTCAAGAACAAATCTAGAAACAGTGTTATTATTCGTTTTTGTTAATCCTTCTGTGACGATATCTTCATTTAAGACTCCTATAATTAAGTTGGCTATATATCTTCCACATATGTCAGTTGTTTCATCTACACAAACCACCCTGTATATAATTCTATATATTATTTCGAAATGGGTTAAATATGTTCTTAAAAAATCAAGCTATATTTCTAATAAAAAATGGTCTCATTAAGAGGTTCAAGAAAAAATTGAGGTTAAAATTTGATTAGGTAATTTTTTTCTGCCCGCTTAATTAACATATTATTAACATGAAGTTTCATCAAGTAAAAATCGAAACAATTAATTAAAAAAAATGTATAAAAATATGGAAAAAAGTTTAAATAAGCACGAAATCGAAAAAAAGCATAAAACCTTAAAAAAAGCAAAAAATTAAGCAATAAGCATCATGCTTAAAATCCGGTCTTTAGTGATGATTGTACTCGCTGGTACCATTAAAATGTTCCCCTTTTAACGGAAAACTATATCAAGACGTTTATGACAAACCTTTCATTTGTACAGCATGTAGAGGCACCTTGTCTAAATATGGTTAGGGTAACCTACTTCTCCCAAAAAGTATTTAGTATCTTTAATTTAAACGATATAGATTTTATTTTATGAGATTAATGGGCTAAAGATTTCACAATATATTTCTGTTGCAATTTCTATTTTTGATTTTTATTTATCTTCCCTATCATGTATAGGCTTAAAACTTCTAAATATACTCACTACTCTATTAATAAGTAATAAAAATAAATATTAAGAAATCCATCAATCAAAACATGAATTTAAAAATTCATGCCTTTTGATTGATTCATTTCTTATTACTTATTATTAGGGAAGTGAGCAAAAATATCCTTTAAAACTGTACAATCTAGGCGGAAGGCTACTGGGGTAATAGAGGCCGAACATAGGAATTTTGTGTCCGACTATAGGGAAGTTGTGACTGTTTCAAGTTTACTACAAATATTTTTGTGGAGCGCCTTCTAACGTTTAACTACGGTTTCGCGAAAGGATCGATTTGCAAGGGTTCAAGAAATCAATTGAAACTTTTTACCTTATTTCTTCATCTACATGCAGTACTTTTAAAAAAAAAAAATCTTGTTCATTGACAACTTTGTTTTATTTTTATTTTTTTTCTTCACTGTGTTAAAAATTAAGAAATTTAATTTTTTTAATAACTTTTTTATTTCAAAACGTATCGATTTGAAATTTGGACAAAATGTAGATCTTACTAATGACAATTAATGTAATTTTGTTTAGATTTTAACGTACAGGGGGCGCAGGTGATAATTTAATTTTAAATTTAACAATATTTAAAGGGTAAATATTCGAAGAAGCAACATTGTTTTATAAATTTGAGTACCTATAACACTTTGAAGTATTTATATTTGACTATTATTTGATATATTAACTTTTTTATGCAAATGATGTTTTTGTAGCCAGGATCAATTTTGAAATAGCAGTAGCAGCCCCAGTGGCGGCTGGAGGATTTTGGGTATACCAATATTTCAGTTATTAGACATAGGACCCACACCAAATTTATAATAGTTTATAATGACATTAAATAGATAAGTTCGGCGCAAACAAAATTTAAATTGAAGTTTGCGAAAAAAGTTATAACAGGAAAAACTATAGTTTTTCCTGTCGCCTCACCCGCCTCCAGGCCCCCCTTTTTAAAATTAAAAAAAATAAAATTAAAGTGGTGCAATTTATTATCTACTATAATTTATCGACAAATTTAAAATTTTATAAAATAGGGGGCCTGGAGGCGGGTGAGGCGACAGGAAAAACTAACTTTTTTTCGCAAACTTCAATTTAAATTCTGTTTGCGCCCCATCCCTAATAACTGAGATATTGGTGTACATAAAATCCACCAGCCGCCACTGAGCAGCCCAGATAACAACCGTGAGGGGCATCAAAACGCACATCGCCTTCACGTCGTGCGGAATTATGCGTGACGGTTAAAACGCTGCGATATGATATTCATTATAAAATGAATATCATATTAATGGGAATACACGTACGATTGGTATATGAGGGCCCGAAATGATTGCAAACTTTTCACTTTTGCTAATTACTTATAATAGTTATACATCTTGCTAAAATTGTTGATTGTATTTGTAAAGACTAAATTTGTAGACTACATTTGTATACAAATATACATAATTTTTTTTGGAATTCCAAATTAAGGCAATGCAAGTCCAAAATTCACCTGTTAATCATGCCCAAAAAATTTCTTCAACCATCACATGTGCTGGCTATATGCACCCCAATTGATGACGCATACGTGCGGATTACAATCACGTTGTGACTGCCATATGCGTCAATTATGAACCTCATAATGTTATCCGGGAGTATTCATAAATGTTTAGTTTAGTACATTTTGTCATTTTTATACAAATATTGTTGTATCTTTTAATAATAAACAGGGTGTTTCACGTACCTAGTCTGTTAGAAGTTTCTGGGGAATGGCGAAAGACATCGATTTAAAATTTTAATAGTGTAAATTATTCGATTTAGATTTTTTTCTTAAATTATTTTGAACAAAATAATAATTTTACATTTCACCGAAATTGTCTTTAACTTTGTTATTTTAAACAGGACATATATATTTTTACATTTTTTAATTCTACATAAAATTCTTAGTAAAATGGCTATACCATATCCTATACCTAAGGTCACTATTTTTCGAGTTATTAATTTTAAACAATAACAGATATCCCAGTAAACACATACACGTTTTTTAAACGTATTTAAAACGTGTGAAAGGTCAATAAAACGTTTTACGTGGAAAAAGCAACGGTTTGATATTGGTATAAATTTACACCAATTAATTTAAACGTTAAAACAACGTTAACTTAAATATGCTTTTTAATATTGCCTAACTTTTACGTTACAATAACGTTGTATTAAGGTGTTCAGTCAACCACATATTTAAAGGTTTAATTTAAACGTTAAAACAACGTTAATTTAAATATGCTTTTTAATAGTGGCTAACTTTTACGTTACAATAACGTTGTATTGAGGTGTTCAGTCAACCATATATTTAAATGTTTAATTTAAACGTTAAAACAACGTTAATTTAAATATGCTTTTAATAGTGACTAACTTTTACGTTACAATAACGTTGTATTAAGGTGTTCAGTCAACCATATATTTAAATGTTTAATTTAAACGTTAATTTAAATGTGCTTTTTAATAGTGGCTAACTTTTACGTTACAATAATGTATTAAGGTTTTCAGTCAACCATACATTTAAATGTTTAAATTACGTTTCAACCCACAATTTTTTTTCACAAATATTAATGAGAAAATAACGTTTGAAGTAATTATTTTATGAACTGTGCAGGCAGCTCTTTCTTTTTACATTTATACTATGTTATATTCAACACGCTCCATCAAACACTTTTAAAAGTACTTTTTATATACTATATTATATATATATTTATTTTGTGAAATTTTTGCTTAGTTTACACATGTAGACAATATGACTTCTTATTTAAATTCTGAAGGTATAAAATCTAAGAATTTAGTTTGTTAAAAAAATGAATTATGAATGAATGTTAAATGAATAATTTAACTTTTTCATTTTTACAAAAGTATATTTTTATAACGTTAATAAAACGGTTTTTGTCAAATACAAATATACCTACTTTCATCCACATCGTTTTTTCTCTAAAATGGGATAACTTGTTTAAAAATAATTTATAACGTTTAATATTTAATAAACTGATGCAACATAGATAGGTATAAATATATATATAAACAACATTAAATGAAATTTAGAAATTTTTTAATTACATTCTAAAGAATAGCATAAGTAATTCTATAGTCAATGGTCATACAGTAAGCTTTAGGCAGAACACTATACACATACACAAATGTTGCTTTAAGAAGTGCATTATTTTATTAACATTCTTTAAACTAGACAGTTACTGTAATAGTTAAAAATAACGTACTTAATACGTTTAAACAAACGAACTTAATACGTTGAAACAAACGTATTTAATACATTTAAACAAACGTACTTAATACGTTTAAATAAACGTATTTAATACGTTTATACATAACCATATAAAACGCATAACTGAAGAACGCAATCTGATTGGCCGAATACACATCATGTGATTGGCGCTGCCAATGGCAGGCTGCCATGCCATAGCTGCTCGCTACGTCAGTTTTCAATTTGATTTTGCTATCAAAAGGTGCATTTTTTTACGTGTTTTATGCTCGTAAGATTCGTCCTGCTTTTGGTAAGTACTTTAATGTAATTGTTTTAAAACATACACACTGTTAATATCACTCAGATTCATTGCTTTATTTCCTAATTTTCGGGGGAGTGTGATTTTGTTCTTATTATAATTTGTGCAGTGTCCTAGAATAATATGAGAGTTAATATGTTAATTTTAAAGACATTTTCTACGTGTTTTCAATGTTTATTAAGTATAGTGGGGTAGGTAAATATTAACTCACACAAATTAACATTAAGTTAACATTAAACTGATTTAGATCATAAATGTACAGATGTTAAAATTGTGGAAAGAGTCCAATATTTCCAAATTTAGGAGCGGTCGTGTATTTTTACTGTAAATTGGAATTAGGCGTGATTATACTAGAAAATTCTCTAGTAAAATCGTGTTTTCAATGTTTATTAAGTATAGTGGGGTAGGTAAATATTAACTCACACAAATTAACATTAAGTTAACATTAAACTGATTTAGATCATAAATGTACAGATGTTAAAATTGTGGAAAGAGTCCAATATTTCCAAATTTAGGAGCGGTCGTGTATTTTTACTGTAAATTGGAATTAGGCGTGATTATACTAGAAAATTCTCTAGTAAAATCACACTTCACACAAGTCGGCTCGATAAGATACATTTGCTTTGGTTATAGATCTATTCAACAAGACCTGGTGTACGTATTGTAAATTAGTATTTTGAGAACACTCTTATTATACCGGGTGCGCTAAAAATACCGTTTTTTTAAATCAAATTTCAGCCCAACGATATTCTACAATACAAATTTTTGAATTTAATCTGTTGAACAACAAAGCCAGCTGAAAACAAGCTTTTTAAGCCATTTTTTTAATCTTATAGGGTGTTTCGAAAAATTAGTCTATTTTTCATCGTTTAACAAATTTCTTTTTTGTGTTTTAGAAGCAGCTAAATTTTCCAGCGAACGATAAAAATGATTCACCTGAAGACGACTGGAGATACCTCCAAAACCTTTCCTTCATTTAAAAAAATCATTGTCTACAACCTGTATTCATGTTGCAGTTAACGTTAAACGAACGTTTAATAAATACGTTGTAAAAACAAGTATTTGTGGAGTTTTATTTATTATAGAACTAACGTTAGAAAGGACATTAATATGAATTTAAATATAACGTATAGATAAACGTTATAAAAGAGGCAAAAACAATCATGAATTTACGTTATTAATAGACGTATATTAAACGTTCTAAATGTAACATTTCGAAACGTGTATCTAATGATCGTTTTCTTAACGCCAAAATTAAACGTTTATTTATTAGTATTGTTAAACGTTATAATCTGCGACATTTTAAAGTTGATTGTACGTTATAAATATACGTAAAAACAAAATGGTGTTACGGTTTAAAAAAACGTTTAATTAACGTATGTGTGTTTACTGGGATTAAGTGGTAACCATGGATGCTGTTACATTAAGCCACATGTAGAATTTTACAGGTTTGTTGATACAAAAAACTATTTTTAAAATAGTATTGAAAATATTAGAAATTGTTCAATGTCTCTGAAATTTTAACTTTTGGAAACAGTTACTGGGATTAAGTGGTAACCATGGATGCTGTTACATTAAGCCACATGTAGAATTTTACAGGTTTGTTGATACAAAAAACTATTTTTAAAATAGTATTGAAAATATTAGAAATTGTTCAATGTCTCTGAAATTTTAACTTTTGGAAACAGTTATTACTTATAATACCAATCAAAAGATTCTTTAATTTTCTATTTGATTATGTTAAAACATACAGGGTTTTACATTTATAATAAAAACGTTATTACTGTTTGAAGTAATTTCAAGTGGTTTTTCTCAAGCCATTTGTTGAAAACCCTTTAAAAAATTAAATTAATTAAAAAAATAAACAATAACAAACAAAATAGAGGCTATTTTTTGTTAACGTGCATTTATCAAAATTTTAACGAAAAAAATGAATATCTTAAAACTATTGACTTTAGGTTGGTATAGTCTAAATCAAATTGTTTAGCTGTGATATTTCAAAAGTTAAAAATTTACCTACAGTGTTATCAGTACTTTAACGTGATATACTTAAATTTATAAAACAACGTTGCTTCTTCAATTTTTTAAGCCTTAAAAAATGGTAATATTTTAAATTAAATTGTCCCCAGCGCACCCTGGATTTATTTTCATTAATAAGGTCTACATTTTATCTTAATTTCAAATCGATACGTTTTTAACCCAAATATGCCTACTGTCCTTGAAAAAGGACACATAAATCTAGGAATAATTATATTTAATTTTGGGCATTTAAACTTTTAATTGATAGATGGCGCTGGTTTGTTTCTCTTTATAGAGACATTGTTTAAGTGTTTTGATATTTCAGTTGAGGTTAAAACGTGATAGAGAGTTTATATACAGTGAAATTTTTTAAAAATGGATAGCCCAATTGATCTAAAACTTGTTGGGTAAGTAAATATATGCAAAATACCTACAAATACATTTAACTACCGTTGTATTTTATAGAACTGTTACCCAGGTTTGGGTTGGAACTATTTAGTTAAGAAATTATTAGTAATTGGGGGCCCATTTTGATATTTGATCGGGTGTCCTTTTAAAAGGACAGTAGGCTAATACATCATATATTTTTTCAGAGGTCTAACATTTGATGAGTTACTTCATGAGTTGGAGGACGATAGTGCTAATTTTCCTGACGATGTAGAAGTTTCCCTTTTGCCACCCACAAATGCATGCGATCCGGTCACGGATGAAGATTCCGGTGACGAAGATTATGTCAACGTAAATAACTTACCCGGTTCCCAACTACGTGCAGAAGCGGAAATCTTCCATGATTTGGATTCTTTGCAAATATTTTCACCAAGATCTTCACCTACGCTAGTTACGATTCCTGAACCAGCAAACATATAGTTCTGAAGACAATTTGCCGTTGAGTGAAACCATACCGCGAATAAAAAAAACTAAAAGCACCAAGAGCGGACCAATAAAAAGGAGTTATAAATGGGAAAAGCGTGACATTGACCTGCATAATATAGAAATACCAGTGGTTCATAATGTTTTAAATAATAATTCACCAATTGAACTTTTTGAATTTTTTTGGAGTGAAGAAATAATAAATATGATTTTAGAATTTTCCAATCGGTACGCAAGTCAACATAATAAACCGGCTAATATTACTAAAGAAGAAATCAGATGTTTTTTTGGTATTTTATTGGTCAGTGGATATGTTCACATCCCTCGTCGCAGGATGTTTTGGGAAAATACAGCAGATGCCCACAACAATTTAGTTTCAAATGCCCTTTCTAGAGATCGATTTGAATACATTTTTAGTAATATACATTGCTGTAATAACGCTTCTTTGGATAAATCAGACAGATTTACAAAAGTGCGACCATTGATAAGAAAAATGAATGAATCGTTTCAAAAGTTTGCCCCTTTACAAGAAAACCATAGCGTTGATGAAGCAATGGTACCCTATTTTGGTCGGCACGGAGCAAAACAATTTATACGTGGCAAACCTATTCGTTATGGGTACAAGTTTTGGACTGGTGCTATTGATTCAGGATATGTTGTATGGATTGAACCATCAGTAATTCTTCAATATGCAGAGATTCTTTTGTCAATTAGAATTTATCCCTATCATATTTTCTGTGACAATCAAATTGTAGTTTAATTAGTACAGCCGAGATGAAAAAAAAGAAGCGAGGATACCTAGACTATAAATCCAATAAAAATGGGACAGTAGTTGTAAAGTGGCATGATAATAGTTGTGTTTCCTTGGCATCCAATGGGGTACCTGTACATCCTTTACATTCGGTTAACCGATATTCTGTAAAAGAGCAAAAAAAAATAAAAGTCGATCAGCCCAAAAATATATTTGAATACAACCGTCACATGGGTGGGGTTGATAGGGCTGATCAGAACATAATCCTTTATAGGGTAGCTTTTAGAGGCAAAAAATGGTACATTCCTATAATATTTCACATGCTTGATTTGTCTGTACAAAATGCCTGGCAACTTCACAGACAACAAAATGGTAAGCTGGACCATTTGACCTTTCGCAGAAGGATTGCGCTGGCAATTTTGGAAGGTCACCAAAGAAAATTTGCAAAAAGATCAAGACCGTCTCTATTAGAAAATGCAGATTCTAGGTATGATCGAATGGACCATTTGATCATACCCCAAGAAAAACAAACTAGATGTAGGCAGTGACACAAAAAAGTTTCTACCAAATGCGAAAAATGTGATATAGCCCTACATATTGCATGTTTTAAGCCATACCATACTCCACAATTAAAAATATTTGTTTTGTGTCACACTATACTAGTTCTAAAGTTTGATTTTTTAATTATTTATAAAAGTTTATATTATGTTCGTATTTAAATAAATTTTTGTATTCATATGCCTACTGTCCTTTTAAAAGAACACCATTTTTTTCATTCTTCCCATGATGTAAATTTTAAAAACCTCGAAAAACATCATAAATACATACCAAATAACTAGTTTATGCAAAAAAAAATTAAATTTTATTTACAAAAAATTTCAGGCATATCTGGGTTAAATAAAAATGTTATTAAAAAATATCGAAATTTATCTATTTTTAACATGTGTTAACTGTAGTAGAGTGAGGCCTGAAAACCATAGCGGTCAATGTATGAATTTTTTTTTGTTGCTTCATTTAGATGTAGAAACAAAGTTAAAAAAATATATTCAATTCTGGCATCACATGCAAACAAATGTCCAAAATTTGTTCTATTTTTACCCGAAACCATAGTATAGAAAAACTGCATTAAACCGGGAGTTTAATTTCTAGTTCTTCTAAAGTGGTCGACTACTGGTGCCTCGACCCCTACCTATATGAAACCTTGAAATAGCTCTCACAAATTTTGACCAACATTTATACAAATCGTTTGCTTATTTGTACAAAATTTGTTTCGCATATGTATTTGTGTAAAATTTGTCTCGAAAATGTATAAATAATTTATGATTTACAATTAAAAAAAAAAGTAGTAGGTACCGAAATATATTAAGTTAATCTAACTATAAAATAAAACATTTTTTCTAAAATAACTGAAATATTCTGGTACCGCGATAACCGAGCCAATTATTAATAATTTATTTACCAATTAAATGCCCGTTGGTTTCTTGGCAGTAAGCAAGCCTTTATCCGTATATTCTCTGACAACTGATACATTCACGAATTTGATTTCTCAAGTCTTCTAAATTTTGTGGTCTGTTGATCTAGACTTTTGATTTAACTATGCGCATCCTGTCAGTTAAATCATTTAAGGTAGCCCCATAAGAAATAATCGAGAGGGGTGAGATCCGGAGATCTCGCGGGCCACTCTATCGGACGCGCATAGTGCGGAGGTGCCCGTCCTGCTGAAACCAAATAGTATTACTTGGAAGTTTGGGATCTCCATCCTCGTTGGGAAACATTTCCGCTAATGTAGGAAGAAGAGAGATTTGCAAAAATTCTTAATATCTTTGTCCAGTCAGATTCTCATCAAAAAAGAAAGAACCTATGATCCGATTTTCCAATACTCCTGCCCAGACATTCACTTTTTGCGGAAATTGAGAATGTGCTTCTACCATCCAATGAGGATTTTTTCTGCTCCAGTAGCTACAATTTTGACGGTTAACTGTTCCATTTAAGCAGAAGGTAGCTTTTACGAGGAAAGTGTGGATTATTGTGACATAAATTAATCATAGTTTCACAAAATTGTAGTCTACGGTCTGGATCATCTTCGTTATAAATAATAAATAAATAAATAAATATATCATTTATTAATCCAAAGACCTTTACCGATATAGGACAAGTCATAAAAAACAAATTAATAATTATTAAGAAAAATAAAAATAATAGTGACATTAAAAGAAGAGGAAACACATTTAAACTCTTATTATAAAACTAAAAATTAAACCATTTAAATCGTAAAAACAACATTCAATTAGAATATTTTTTATTTCACGTTTGAATGATTGCAACTTGCGAATGCTTTTTAAATAATCTGGTAGCTTATTATATAAAACAGTACCAATATAGTAAGGATTTTTTTCAAACAAAGTTAAAAAAATTATGAATACTATGTTCTAAATGTTCCTGCACGAGTCTAATTTTGTATGGATGGTACTTTTCTTTCTTCATCAGACGTAATACTGAGCGTTGACTGACTTGACTTTCAGCTGCGACTAGGCTAGGAGCACTGTGAGGATCTTCTTCTACACGTAACAAAATGTCTATTTTTGCGTCTTCACTAATTTTCGGACGCCGAGGTTTTGGAATATCTTTGACATGTCCAGTCTCTAAATTTCTGTTCAATTTTACTAATAGTAGAACGAGTAAAAGGTCGAGCTGGATACTTTGCATTAAACAAATCGCATGCTACTTGTTGATTTCTAGTTTTATTGCCACATCCTACGAGAATTAAAATTTTAATTCGCTGTGTTTCTGTCAAATGGGCCATACTTGGAAAGATTTAAAAACCGCTGAACACTCGACTAAAAGTTTGTACCTGTAGTAACCAATTTTTGTTTAAAAACAATGAAATATATCGACACCTGCTGTAGAACAAGTACGACTTAAAAAGTTTATACCTTAAATAAAGTATTTAAATAGATTTTTTGAACATTTCAGAGAAAAAACTTTTTTATTTTGTCAAAAAATCACTAACTATTAATTTTCCACTTTTAAAAATTAATATCTCCGAAACTATAAGCCCACACAGAAAAAAATCTATCGTATCATCAAACATAATAACTTTTATTCAATGATACACTCTATTCCGTATTCCTAGAACATAGTTAAATTTTTCTCAATAATAGTTATGTCTTTGAAAAAGGAATATACTTTCTGATTATTTTAACAATAGGCAATTATTGAAAACATGTTAAAGCATTTAATTTTTGTTATGATTGGATGCCAACAATAGTCTGTTATTGGTTTAAACATTAGTTTCCTTGCATGAAAATTAACTTATCTTTATTGAAATATTAATAAATATTGCTGTTATTATATTATAATTATTCTACAACAAATTCATTTATAAAATAAATAGTAGCTATTGTTAAAAGGAAACTAAGGAAAAGATTAAATCGATTAATTTATGTAATTAATTAAATTTTAAGAATTATTTCAATCAACTGTATATTTATATACATATAATTATATTATATATTCTTGATTATTGAAACTATTTTTGATTTGACCTTTCTCTAAATTTTATTTAATTATATTGCTATTATTAGTCAATTAAAGAAAATAGTATTTGCTTCATTAAAAGCTTTTTATTAAATTTAAGTTCAATTATAAATAGCTATATAAATTAATATATAGCTATTTATAATTGAATTAAAGTTTAAAAAAAGCTTTTAATGAGGCAAATGCAATTTTCTTCAATTGAATAGTAGCAATATGATTAAATAAACTGTAGAGAAAGGTCGAAAATAAAACAATACTTCTATTAAACTTTTTTATTTTTAGTTTACAACAAAAAATAAATTCTATAAATCTCACTTTTCAAACACTTTTTTAGGAAAACGCCCTCGTTCTCCATTGCATTTATCTTCCCCTTTCCTATTTTTCTCGGCAATCTACGCCAAGGCTCGGCAAAGCGCTCGGCATCCTACGTCATGACGTCTACCAACCTTTCCCTAGATTTAAATATTACTTTATTTAAAGTGTATTTTAAGAACGTTTTTAAACCATTTGGATCTTAATAAACTACGGATTGTTTAATAGATCTCCTCACCGCAAGTCCAAAGTGTATGGTGGCAAATAAGTAATTTCTTTGGGCATTTGGTCTACATACCTATCTGGTTTTCTCCATAAAAAAGGTTTAATTAAACGGCATGCAATAAAGTTAAAGTTTTTTTTAAAGTAGTTATAAACGGAAAATCTAAGGGTTTCTCGTTTTATTTTACTACGCCACAATCGCCAGTATTCGGACCCACCTAAACTTAAATCTTACATGCAAACAATTATAGGTGAGTACCTACTCAATAAAATAATCAATAAATGTACTTACCATTAAACACGGGAATGAGATCTTCCAAACCCCAACTTTTCAGCACATATTCCATTATAAAGAAATACTTAAAGCACAAAACGATTGTTAAACAACACGCGTTTGACACTAATGGCTGAAGAACGGCGTCTTCGTTATGCTCCCCTCCCTAATTTTGCGTGTGTTATAAAAACAATACGTTTGGGTCAACAATAACTTTCATTGGATTTATATTATATACAGTTTATTTAAACCCTTTAATATTCGGCTAATAATATATTGTTTGGTTATAATATACATTAGTGTTGAGTCAATGATTCTTCTGATGGTTAGAAAAAAGTTGTTGATTGTATTGATACATTATATTTTAACGGAATAATATGATTATTTGTCTAAAATATACTACTTTTTAAAATAGAAAATTGGAAGCAACAATAAGTATATTTATTATTTAAACAAAGTGTAATATTCATTAAAATATTCTTTTGGTTGAAAACATAATAATATTTTATTAGTTTTCAATGATTGTCTTTTTATTGAATAAACTAAACGTTTTATTTCAAAAAAAACTTAGTTATATTAAAAAGCCAATAATAACTTTATATTTAAGACAATTTTAGATTTAAACTTTCGGCAATTATTTTTAATTAACAAGAACATTCCTGTGCTTGAAACAAAGTGAACGCACCCAAAAATAAGACTGCTATTGACTGTACGATAGAGTTTTTTCTGTGCACAAGGTATACATGTGCATATTGCTAAAACCAGAATTTCATACTCTATTCAAATCAGCAAAAAAAAAGTTGGGGGTGCAATTAAAAAAAATGGCCGATATTAAATATATAGCCAGGTACAAAGAGTGGCCAAGGAGATAGCGACAGTTGTGAAATCATTTGCTTAAGGTTGATTTTCAATGATACTCTAGACAGTATTACTAATAATAAAAGTGCAAGTCTATCAAATTTTTAGTGGGGCATATATGCACCTATATACCTTAAAATTGTAGTATATACCTACAGAGCTGCAACAAGTCAGTTTTAAAAAGACTTAAATCTTAAGTCTTAAGTCAATTCTAAAATCAAAATGATTTAAATCTTAAGTCAATTTTAAGATAAAGTTCAAATGATTTAAGTATTAATTCTTTGAATTAAATCATTTTCTTTCAAGTCAAGTCATTTTCGCAAATTCTTAAATCAATATAATGTGATTTAAGTCATGCTATGACTTAATTCCTTTAGTAAGTCGTTTTTATGACTTAAATCTATATTTTTTATTTAAATCGTGATCTAAATAAAATGACTTGAATCAAAAATTGTGATTTAAATCAAAATAATTACCCTTAAGGTAGTTGTCGTGGTACAATATTGTCAAAAATTTTTAGATTATACGCACCGTAAAAGTATACGAGCTGGTAGCTAAGTGATTGATAATTTGTTCGCAAGACTGTACCCTGGAGACGTTATTTTTACGTAATACTTTCAAATATTTTCATAAGTTTTAATCCGGCAACGTCGCTTATGCTCAACCAATAGATATATTGGAGACTGAATCAGACGTTTGAATTTACTGCGGAAATTATATCTATACTCGCGTACAGCCTTGCCAAGTTGTTTTTATCTGACACTAGTGATGTATACTTTTTACAAATTGTTGAACTTTAAACGGTTATTTATAAACAATTGGACGGTCAAAAATTTTTAATTATTTTTTTTTAAACTCAGCAAAAATACATTAAAACAATGTTAGTTTTTTTAAAGCTTCTGACAGTTAGTTTTTTCTGTATAACTAAGAAACTGGTACAGAACTACAGAAAGCCTATACAATCCATGTTAATTATCCAATTTTTAATTGAATTTATCTCGGGTTATAGACGGTCAATCGACTTCAAATTTTAAGGATATATGTATTGTCATGTCCTTAATAAGTATACAAAAATTCAAAATTTTCTGATGGTATGCTTATAGCACGACAACTACCTTAAGTCAATACAACGATTTTTTAAATGTTAATAATAATTTTATGGTATTAATAATACTGATATTGATAATCTGTTGTAGATACAGATGAAAATAAACCACTATGTTAAGAATTTAAAACGATTTATTTTCAGAACAAAACAAAATAAAAACTTAAAACACATTTTTTGAATATATAGTAGACAATAAAAATAAAAACTTAAACCACCTTTTTTAGTAGAGTAGACATACAGGGAGGCTACTTTTTTATATAAATGGGTAACTTCTAAACGGTAATAGATTCAAACTCTGTTAAAATAGATAAAAGTTAAAGCATTTTTCTTAAAATCGCTGTATTTCAAAAACTGATAACTTGTTGTTTTGTTAACTTTTTTTAGCTGGTTCAACATCCATCTAGAAAAAAAATATTCCTCCCTTAAGGGAGTAATGATGGGAAGTTCCAAACTCTCTATTCACGACCGCTCAAGATGTACCTACGACTGCTCACGACCGCTCACGACCGATTGTTTCCACTTTGCACTAATAATCACAAATTAGACCTACCTACGCACGAACACGACGAATGTTGGCAAACAAAATAACAAAATTATAAATCCCCACTTTTTTTAATTCATTTTAGACAGGACATTTTTTAATGTGGCCGTCAAACGGTTCCGAAAAGCTAACTTTACCGCGGCGGTTTTTTTATCCACTAGCGGTAGCAATTGTAGGTAGGAAATTAAAGGAGTTTTTGATCTGCTTCCGCGTGAACCCCTGGCAGTTAAAAAAAAATGCCGCTGTTAAAAATTTATAAAAAAATATATGAAAAATCTGACTTAAATATTTTCTAAAAAGACTTAAATCTTTTTCAAAAAGACTATCTGACTTAAATCGTATATACTGATTTAAGCCTTTTATTAATGACTTAAGTTTTTTCTATTAAAAAAAAATATTTAAGTCACAAATAATATTGAAAATTACTTAAATTTTAAGTCTTAAGTCAGTTTTAGAGAAATGACTTATTACCAAATGACTTAAGTCATTAAAACGATTTAAATCAAAAAAACGAGAGCGGAATATGCAATTCCAAATGTTTTTCAGACTATATAAATAAATAAATATTTTTTCAGAGGTCCAGGAATTGTAGTAGGGAAGACTTTAATACGTGTCGGTAAAGAAGTGCCTGTAAGAGTATTAAATGTCAATGGTTATTCTGTAAACTTAAAGAAAGGACTCGTTTTGGGAAACTGTTCTTCTGTTTCCTGAATTATTAGAAGCATTTGTGAGTCTGGAGTTCCGGCCAAGAAAATTAGCAATGAATTGACGACTCTGCTTTCGACTTTTTCAAAGAACTTAAAACCAAATGAGAGAATAAAGCTGAGAGAGCTGATACACAATTATCAGGACGTCTTTGATGATGGACAAGGAAAGAAGGCTGCCACTTGCCAATCGAGAGGAAGCTGATAAAATTGTGCAAGAAATGGAGAAGGTTTCACGACATAACAGCTCAATAAAATAGTGAGTCAGAAGTAGGTGCATTAATTTAAGGAGGTGATTTTACAGATTATTTTGAGTCGTTTGAACCCCATATTGCCTTATCCAAAAGTTATTAGTTTTGGAGTTATTTGTGCTTGCATTAGAAATGATGGCGGACAGTTTGAGAATTTTCTGTAGACCTTTATTTAGTAATATTTTAATAAATAAATGTTAACTTAACACTGTGTGTTTTACAAAGGTGACATTTTCTACCAAAAAATAATAGTTTGTATTGGCATATTATACATCATTCGAAAGGTAATACATTAAGAAAGTTTTTTAAACAATTTGCACGCAAAGTGTATAGTGAAATTAAAAAAAAAATCCTGATGAACTTAACAAGTCTTCAAAATTCGCAAATAAAATTTTATTTTATACTGTTGTTCTGAAGTTCCATATGGCTTTTTTGGAAAAACTATTACTATGTGGCATGTACCAATGTATGGGCTAACCACTAAAAAAAGAATCGTTTAATTAACTTTATTTCTTATCGAGAAATTTTAAAAAATGTAAACCTGGACACGATTTTTTACCAAAATCACAAAAAATCAAATAACTCCAAAACTAATAACTTTTATATAAGACAATATGGGGTTCAAACAACTCAAAATAATCTGTAGAATCACCTCTTTAAATTAATGCACCTATTTCTGACTCACCCTGTATATAAATTCACTTAGAAAATTGGCTGTTTTTTAAATCAAATGTAATAAAATGGCAAAGTTAATTTTGTTTTTGCAAATTGGAATATATTAAGTATACTTAATGCATAAATAGCGATAGGTACCTATCGCTATTTATGCATTAAGTATTAACGCTTTTTGCTTTTGACAGTGGCAGTGACAGTTCTACATACAGTGTTATTTAAAATCTAAAAATAAGTTGTGAAAATGAATAAAGAAAACATTAACATTATCTTTTATTATTTCATGGAATGTATAAGAGATGGATTAAATATCTTTTAACATGACTATAGGAAATCGATGATTTTTTTTCTTGCATGCACGTATACCTGTAGAACTGGCATATACATTTTTGTTAACATTCACAACACACTTCAGAAATAAAAATAATAATAATTTTAATATTTTTTTACTCGGACACCAGACTACTATAACCTAAAATTTTTTCAACATTTTCTCATGGCGGCTAATATCTTGCCCAAACCTCCTTAATATATATAAATATAAGAAACCATTTTGACAAAACCCAAAGTTGTATAGGCCCCCAAATAGTTTTAGCCCAGGGCCGCCAAAGGTAACGGTCCGCCCCTGCCTATTCTGGATCTAAAACATTCGCCAACTATGCCTGCACCGGATAAAATGTGGTGTCCAACCGCCAATTCTGTCGGTGGTAAATTAGCGAGACGATTTGTCCACGAGAACAGATTCAATAAAAAATAATCTGGATATTTCAGTACTTTTTTCTTCATAAGGCGTAATAAAAATGTGGTACCCAGTTGACGCTATATTGTTGTAGCCAGGTTTATTTTATTTAAAAAGCTGTAACGGTTTCAAGATGTTACAACCCTAATAGCAAAAACATTTTTATTACCTTACATGGAGGAGAAAGCAATAAAACAACGCTAGATTATTTCCGGCTAAAGCTGTTTTGGTGCACGAATGGTAAAAATTAAATCCAATCTCGCTAATTTGCCACCCACACAATCACCGGCTGAACATCCTTCTTTTCGAACATTTCATCAGATTCAGGCATAGCTGAAGAGTAAAGATAAAAGCAGCTCTCAAAAAGCCGGTCTCGTTAGTCGCACCAATCTCTATTTTCATTTTATAGAAAAATAATAGAAAATGCGAAATATTTTCAAAAAAGTGAAAAAAAACCAAAATTTTTAATTTAATAAAAGATATTTTTTTACTTATTTGTATAAACAAAAAACACTTAAGGACAAAAATTTTAGGAAATTTTATAAAAAATAATTTAATGTTTTACTTTTTATTGTTCAGTATACGGAGGGATATTCACTAAAAACTGAAAAAATGTATTTTTGCATATATCTTTGTAAAAAAATGGTTTTATGCTTTTCAATGAAAAGCACAAAACCATTTTTTTACAAAGAAGTATAGCTGAGCTATCTATTCTTGTTTGTCTGGACTATTTAGGGAAAACGTTCATTCGTCGCTGAAACAAATATTTTTAATGAGTGTAGGATCTTCATTTATTTTCGCCGTCATAATTTCACAATACTCGATTAATCGATCTGGATCATCATCTAACGCTTGTAAAGACTTTATTTTATGAGTATGAGTATGGGGACTCCCCATCGACATCGCCTTACACTAATCTCTTAGGGTTATTTTACCCCCTTTCCGTTCTCCTAAGTATCCCGCACTGCACAGCATTACCTGTGTTTGTTGGATCCGAAGTTTTTACGCCGGCTGGTAGATCTACCCTAGGAGCATAGACAATGTCTATGCCTAGGAGGTCGTGGATGGCGATGGTTAAGACCACTCTTAAATTTTTGTCGCCGGGTCACGACCGGTCGTGCCATACGCCCAGTTACGGCTAGTGGAGAGCGGGACAAGGAGGGTAAGTGTTGGTTTTTGGAGGGCATTGAACTGACCCAAAACTAAGTACGATCCGGAATCCTGCTTAACCAGGGCTTTAGTAATAACCCCATTCAATTAGGATTCATGAATGGGGGTAGAAGTGTTAATACGCTGCTAGAACCTGTCCTTGTTGGTGTACTTCTGAACGTCTCTGTCCGAGACGGTTTCCGATTCCTGGTAACCTCTTTAAAATTGTTTGCCCCCCCCTGTGAGGAACTGAATCTTGTCTTTAGTACCGAAGTGTTGACGGCCACGACCCGTCCTAAGTGCCCTCCGCCTTCGTGGATATTCAACCCCTTATGCCGAGTACCGACTACCGACCTTGTATATTCTTTATTTATTTTATTGTTAAATTTATTATACCGTTTACCATTTAATTTATATCTTTGCATTCTAACTTTTCTTTTTAATTTAATTAAAAAACAATATTATAAATATTAATATAAAAAATAGATAGAACAGTCCTTAATTAAAAAAAAAATAGATCCATGAAAATAAAATTTAAGCCAACGAAACACAACCACGGTTAGCAAAAAAAGTTATAAGGGCAAAATAATGCCCCGAAAAATTGTGAATTAATTGTGATTCCTGACCCTTATTATCGACAATTATATAATATATTTGTATGTAATTTTAAATGTTAATGCTCTGCGACAACGGTATTCGAATTAAATAATATTTATGATATTACATATAATTCTAAATATTTTATCGCGTCATTGACGTACCAAGGACGTATATTTATCTTCATAATAGTCATTCTACTTTAATTTTTAAAGTTATTTATATCAGTTCATAAAAAAATAAGTAAGGGAAATAAATAAAAATGTATTAAGAATTACTTTTTTATTTTGTAATCATCACAAAACCAAAGCAGTTTACAATCACAATTATTCAAAAATGTTAAGATTAACAATAAATTATTTTTATAAACAAATAGGTAAATTAAAATTATAAGCAATTAAAGCATTATTTTACACAGTTATGTTATCAGAATGTATTTTCACAATTAAATATGTCTAAAACACATTGTATTAAGAGACAGTCACAAAAATTACAGACTAAAGTTTTTAGGAACTTACATACTAGTACGGCAGGAATTTTTTAAAATTCGTATACTAAACTACAATTAAAAAACAGTACAGTTTTGTTTTATTAAAATACAGAGGTTTAAGGTGTTAGTGCCTTGTTGCTCCTTCTAAACGATGACCCTTTTTTATATTCCTGAAAAATAAATAAAAATTATTGGTTTTAAATAAAAATTGATTAATTTAATTAATATTCCGGCGCATCCGCCATTTTTGAAAGTAAAAAATATTAATTAAAATTACCAAGATTTCTTTGTAAATTTTAAATTATTTTTATATTATATATATAGCATGCATTATAGAATTATAAATTTAAATGAGTTAAATAATTATCGTAATATGCATGCAGAAAATCTACATAGTACATACACCATATCAGTATCTACCTACTTGTTAAAAGTTTTAATATACGTTTCAGAAACTAAATTAGATTTATTAGTATCCTACCTACTTAAATTTAAGGATTGTTAAATTGTAAATATATATAATATATATATATATATATTTACATATTGTATAAATATATTTTAAAATAATAATTTTGACAATCCTAGCCAATTAAAAAAAAGGTGAAGGTTTATAAACCGTTGGTCAGATGAATTATTGGTGTGCCTTTAATATGAACATTTTTTTGTCTAACCCAAAAAGTTGTAATTTTTAAATTGTTTGGTTGGTTTTAATTTTGGAATTTTTAACATCTTTTTTTTGTCATTAATTTAGATTTATTTGTTTTATTTGACATGTCATGACTTTGTATGATTTTTTATTTAAGCCTAATTGGTGATCTTTACATACATAGGTATTTCCCATAACTATTTTTTTAATATATTGCGCCAATTTAATTCTACAGGTAGATTTCCAATATTGCACCATTTTGTTATATACAAATAAAATAAGCCCTAATATTAATTTTGTATACATTTTGATGAAGCTACACAAATATATTTATTAGTTTTCTATATTTTTGTAAATATTACTTCTACTAATACTACTTTTTTATTGTTATATCGATACTGATATAGTGTGTGTACCTAACGCCATGTGTGTTTTTGCGTATATGTCAAGAACATAAGCATGGACAATCGTCTGCCTGCACTGCATGCATATTTCGACGTCTATCGCTACAAACTGGTACATACGCTGTTGTGGTCCGATGCGTTGTCACCGCCTCTTTAGTCGACGCGGAACTTCGCGAACGGCTTTCGGCTCTTGAAGATGAAGAATTTACACCTACAATTAAAAGTTTGTTAGGTTATATTCACGTACTGGTAACATAGGTAATTTTTCTTTGAAGGAGTATTGTGCATTGTAGAGCTAACAAATGAAGGGGTAAGAAGCAAAAGGGTAAAAGTACATTTTAGCATGAAAAAAATAAATGCAGACTTGGGTAGTTTAAAGTTCAAATTTTTTTAAAAGAGTTCTGCATGTCGATTAATGCAAACAACAATATTGAAACAAGTAGGTATCCAGATTTTTGTATTTAGCAAAAACTTTTAAAAGTTAATAACTCCAATTCTTTTTTTGCACTTGTACCCTTTTGCTCCTCACCCCTTTAAATAACAAAAAGTCTTACTTTTCATCACTTCTCTTTTCGGTGGCGATCTTTTCTTTGCTTCTTCTGTCCTCGATCTCGTTCTATCCCTACTGGATTTCTCTGCTGTGCTTCTAATTGTCGACACTGCTGTTTTGTGTCTTATTTCTGGAAGACTGTTTAAAACCCTATAAAAATTACTAGTTATACAAACAATATCCCAAAATATAAAAATCATCACAAACCTTTCTTCAACTTTGCTATTTTCCGTCTCTTTTCTTCTATATCCAGTAGGTTTTTTGTGCATTTCCAGTCCATTAGTGACAGTCAGCTGCATCGCTTTAGTCTTCTTAACTAACCTCGGTTTCCTTACCGGCGCCTCCACATTTATTGACAGGTCTTCCGATGAACTGCCATGGGATTGCAGCAGAGCTTCTCTGCTACTGGCTCTTTGAAGTCTACGCGCTTTCGTAGTGGATTTTGTCATTATAACTTCAGCCATAGGCTTCTTTTTGGGTTTTTCTAAGCTAACTTTAGAGGGCGTACTTCGTTTTTCAACTGTACTTACTCTTCTTCGATCTTTAGTAACGCTGTCTATAGAAGAGTTGGAGGAAGTGTGTTTTAATTTTGCTTTTGAGTTTGGAGGTTTGGTTTTATTTAGGCTACTTAGAGTTTCTTTCTTCCATGATTTGGTTTCTGATATAGTTTCCAAGGCTTTATGATCATCATCAGAGGTAAGCCTATTTTTAGCCTCTTCGTCGGTATAACCGTTTACAGCTTGCAAAATTTGATCAGCAGCTTTAGTAAGTTCGTCTAAAATATTATTATCGAAATCTTTTGCTGCGTATTTATTCCTTTTTACACCGTTAACATTTTCGTAAATCGGAGACTCTTTCTTAACTTCAGGCGATTTTCTTCTAGGTTTTACCACTCTAATTTGAGCTTCGTTTGACTTATTATAGTGTTGTAGTAAATCAGGCTTTTCACTCAACTTATTTTCTTTCGGTATCACAGTTTCTGCTCTTTTAATCGGTTTTGGAGATACGTTAACTCCAAAGTAAGTCATTTCAGATTTCTTCGGCTGACGTAAAACCATATCGTTAACGTGTTTCGTTTGCAATTTTGAATCTGATATTGTTTTGAAGTCTTTTGTGGGTGAGTTACGGTTTTGTTTCACTGGAGAACTTCTACCCTGTACCAATCTTGTAGGTGTTAATCTGCCATTGGAAATTGGTTTGGTTGGAGATTTTCTTCCATTCACCATTGGTTTGGCAGGTGATTGTCTACCGTTAACTATTTTAGCTGGAGATTGTCGTCCATTGTAGTTTGTTTTTTCAAGTTTTTCGGGGTAATCAAAACCGTTAACTTTTCTTCCAACCAATGAAGGACTAGATAATGTTTCTGTGGGCATTGCTGACTTTAGGTCGGACCTTATAGCTGGAGCTACTTTTCTTATTACTATTGGGGAAAATTTATTACGTATTATCGATGTTTTGTTAGTAGATTGAGCAGTTTTTAAGCTATCCATAGAGGAATCTAAAAAAAATGTAACACTTTAAATTAGAATACATTTAAATAAAAAAAAAGTTTTCAGAAGAAATAGACTTAAGTAAAGTACCTTTTTCTATTTTGGCATTAGTAGTATTGAGATCATATCTTGAGTAAGGTTCGTTAGCACCATTTTTGTATGAATGAAGACGTTTTTGAGCGCTTAATTTACTCCAACTACCCGATACAATGCTGCTGTGGTCATCCTCGAGTTTTCCCATATCATTTACTTTACTCATCAACTGTTGCACTTCTTTATCAGCATCACTATCACTTTGTTCGTCTTCGTACAATCTCTTTAAAGCCTCTAATTGTTGAGGAATCTTGGTTTCAGCTTCATTGTTATCTTTGATCGTGTTTAGTATCAGGGAGGTGGACTTAAAGTTATGATTTTGAGATCGATCATATTTGGCGTAGGCGAATATGGGTTGCTTGTCTTGCTGAGTCGTCGGCGGTGAGGGTGAAAGATCTATGGTGATTTTTGTGGTGGTTGTGGTGTTATGGCGGTCCTGCGTGGTTGTCATTTTCGAGCAGACCATGTGATTTGTGGCCGAATCGCTTTTGCCTATTCGAACGACCAGACCTTTGTTCAGCAATTGCCTTGGTTCTAAAAGTCACCACAAACTCAGTAAAAAGGAACAAAGTTAAAGTGTCCGATCGATGATCATAGATTTTGACGATTATTTGTGTTATTAATATAAAAAATAATTTGAAAAATTTAATAATAACGAGAACTATGAATTTAATCGGTTAAACTAGGCTCAGTAGTTTTTTGTTTGGTTTTTGTTGGAAAATGTTGAATGCAAAATAATTTAATAAAATCACGAGACCGCGTAGGGTTTTATTTTTAATTATTTTGCATGAAACTATTTTCCAAAAAGAAAAATCAAATAAAAAACTTACTGAGCATAGTTTGACAGATTAAATTTATAGGTTGAGTGTTACGTCTAGATTATTTCTCGAATTAAAGGAAACTATTTGACAATTCATAAAATCTGACGTATGTATCAAAATTTATAAATATTTTTTTAAAGAAAATTCCATTAATTTAAGGTATGTAATAAGTAATAATTTATATTTCGTAAACTAGATAACTTATTTTTTATTGTTTTTTAAAAAATGTTTGTTAAAACTTCTAAATAACACCATAAAATCGTAAACAAAAATCCAATATGAAGGCTAAAATTTAATCGCTGTTAAATAGTTCTAGTGATTTAATCGCTTATTCAAACGAAATTTATTCGAAAATTCAAGGCTTTTGATTGGTTCATATTATAATGAGTGAAATAATCATAATATGTACATATATGTAAACCTATAGGTTTACGAATATAAGAAAACAATAGAAGAACGTATTTTTGCGTTGACATCAAATCTGTCTCCCGTTTTCCGCAATCTGAGGGGTGCTTCATAAACTTTGTGACTTTCTATGGAAAGCAAATTTCAAGAAACATTTATGTGTAATAAAAGGATTTTTTTAGCAAAGGAATTAAAATATTTTCTCCAATAAAAAAAACATAAGAATATAAGATTTTAAGTCTTTCTCGAATAACTTAGATAACGTGGGTATCTTATACTTAAAGAATTAATCATTTTTTAATGTAATCAAGCATATCTTTAATTATCGATCGGACAAAGCTGTCTGAATTCAAATAGAATTCAACTTTTTTTTACAAGTAGTGGTCAACTAAACGTTGTGAATAACTACGTTAATATAGCACAAAATCCAACAATCTACAATTCAACCATGCACAAATAGAAAAAGGTACTTTTAGGCTACAATTTACAAAGAAACTACAAAAATTTATACAGTATTTATCTTATGTATACAAGTTTAATTTGTTACCTAAATATTAGCTATTAGCTACACAAACTATTGTTATATAAAGTATAAAAATTATTACTTATAAGAACGTTTTCATAAATAATTCTGTTAGGACTAACTTTTCTTAATTAAATTTTCTAAAGCCTACTTGTTAGTACTACATAGAAAGCATGCTTAGTCTCTTACCTTTGGAATTATCTGCTCCAGACCAAGAAGGATGTCTAGTATCCATAAAAGCATCACTTTTCACCACAGTGGCTTCACCATTTCCAAAATTGACTTTAGTAGAAAATCCTTTAGGTTCTTTTTGGCTCTCGTCAACTGTTTTGTCCGACACTGACCATGAAGATCTTCTGTTATCAGACGTTACTCTAATACCTGAATAGCCTGTATCTGAAAAATTTGTTTCACTGTCACTTAAATCTTTTTTTGTCGGTCTTAAATTCTTCAGGAGTTTTTGGAATTCTGGTTGGTCATTTTCCTTTCCATAATGGCTTCTGTCTTCGTACACTGAGTTTTGTACGCTCACAGTTGATTTCCAAACAGGTGGTTCTTCCTTTTTGACAGGTCGTAATCTCACGCCCCATTTCTTGTTTTCATCGTCTGAATTTAACTCAGAGAACGGGACAATTTCGCCTAAATGATAAGGTTTAGGTTTAACAGGCTTATTTTTTAAAATACCTCTTATATTTTCATTCTCAGACAAATCTTTTTTATCATTTACGTAATCAAAGTGATTTATGTTTGTGTTTACTGTCACAACACCAAAAGCAGGCGGTACACGACTGTGTAGATTTTCATACAGACTTTTTTCATCATCATCAACACCAAACATCGTTTTTTCATATGACGTATCACCAAAATGCAAAACTGGCAAACCGTTTCTATTGTAATCTTCTGCAAGAGATACAATAGGGCCCGAGTTTCTTCGACGCCGTCTAAAATTATTTGTGGGAGGGGGTTTTTCATCGGTCTCCACAATATTTACTTTTCCCGAATCGGCAGCAAAATGGACTTCGGTTTTACAAAACTCTACCTTCTTAGTTTTTCGATTAAAGTTTGTGTCGTCATCAGTGTGATCGTTTATAGCCAAGCTGGTTCTTTTAAATGAGTTGTCTAAATTTTTCGATGCGTATTTGGCTTCATCTACAGCGATCGAGTGGCGTTTAATGTCCTTTTCAGGTTGATCATTCCACGTTAAGTCGATTATGTTGTTCTTATTGTTAACAATAGGAATTGTTATTGTTGTTGACTTTGGTTTCCATTCTTCATTGTACGAAGCCCTTTTAGTCCAATTATTTTCCTCGTAGGCTTTATTATTATAAAACTTGACGTCTTCCTTGTTAAACAAGTTAGTCATTTTACGCACGTTTCCAAAATTAATACCGTTTTCTTTAGTTACGTATGGTTTTTTCTCGTTATCGCTGTTTGTAGCATCAGAGCTATTGTCATCGTATGTACTTTTCGTGGCAGTTGGCACTACTACAATTTCACTAGATCGGCATATACCACTGTCGGTCGACGATTCGACGAAATTCTTTGTTTTATGAGAAATCGTCGAATCCTCGTGACTATGGACTTTTTCGAATCCGTAGGATTTTCGACGATTGTACCAGTCTTCGTTTCTATTGCTGGAATTAGCAGTCACCAATTTTGATCTGGACTCCAAACTTCCTGTACCCAACACAGGTTTTTTATTGAGCAACGACTCCATACCAAAGACATAGGAGCGAACTTTGGACGGTGATTTGTCTTGGTAGGGCATTTCGAGTTGTTTTTCTTCTGTTACTATACCGTCGTCTATTTCTTCATCTTTATTGGAGTAAATATCGCTTGAAGGAGAGCTGGTGCGTCTAAGTCTGCCTCTGACTGCTTGAAGGGATTCTACAGTTACAAAAGAATCACGTTTTTCGAGTTTTTTCGAAGTTATGAGTTTAACTTCTTCATCTTCTAGATTGTCTTCAGTTGTTTTGTCAGAGTGTATGCTACTGGAGCTGGATATTGATTGGAGGATTTGATCTAACGCTTCTAAATCTATATTATTGCCACGAAGAGCTGTGTTAAGGCGTCTACCTTTCTCAAGATCTTCTTTAATTTTTTTTACACTGACACTGTTTTCAGGTAGATCCAAAGGTTTAGCCGGAGTTGGTTTATTCGGTTTTGGAAACTGCAAGGATCTTCTTATTTTAGACGTCCTTCTCCAGCTCTGTAGTTGCTCCAAGTCTTCCAAATCTTCTATGCTCTTTGTGGAGGAATCTTCTGCATTTAGCAAAACATCTTCGCTGCTGGTACTTTTCGTTCGTGATAAATTCGTGTGGGACTTATTCGTATCACTGCTAACACTTTCAATTTCGTAAATTTCGACGCTGCCGTCGCCGCTCTGGCGCTCGTCTATGGGCGGACGCGGCGGCGATCGCCTCCCGAACGCCTGACGAACCGCACTGTCGTGGATCTGATGGCACAGCCGGGACACCCGGTGCAGATTTGTCACCGCCGTGGTGTGCGCGTTTCTGAGGGGGCTGTTGCCGTTAAGCGGGGGGCTGGCTGTGGGATCCTGCCTTCTTCTGGTCGGAGGGCGTCTGCTCGCGCTTCTACCCACAGAGGCTTTCGATTTTTGAGAGCTCAGGTCCAATGTGTTCAGGGAGAGCTAAAATACAAATATATAAGTTATAAGATGATATCACAACAATAATATTTATTTTTTTACATGGTGACCCAACAGGTATATAAAAATATAATTATTATTATTAAGTTATTTTTTAATTCCAAGACAGTTTAAAATGGTTTTAAAAACGTTTTGTGGCATTTTATAATATACGGGGTGTCCCGAACATAGTGTGCAATAATCTACAAGCGGTTTTTAAGGCCAAAAATAAGAAGAACACTTCATACAAACATACTCTCTTAAAATGAATTAGTCAAAAATGACTAGTTTCCACAGTTATTATACAGTTTTTAAGATATAGTCCATTCCATATTATTTGGAACTACTAACTTTTGACGACATTTTAGGATTCATGGGACAATTTTACATGGAAATTGACTGCTAAATGTTCGGGATACAAATTGCTATTAACGAGAATTATTAGTAACTGCTTTTTCGATATGACTATTAGTCATTTTTGACTAATTCATTTTTAGATAGTAGGTCGGCAAATGGCCACTAAGGGACCTACATAACCTCTTAAGGAGGTGCCTCTAAAGATGTTTTATTATTATTATTATTTTTTAAACGGTTTTAGATAAAATAATGTATTTTCGGAAGGAGGTATTTTTTTATTAATATTTCTTGTAAATTACACTGTAGGTAAATTTTCAATTCTTGAAATATCACAGCTTAACGCACACGTAAAAATAATTTTTGGTCGTAGATTCCAAATCCGTGATCGGTTTAGCTGTATCAGATCTAAACAAGTTTTTCCTATAGCAATCCGATCCGGGGACACACTGTATACTGGTATATTATAATTTAAACTAATATATTTTACCTCCTGTACCATGTGCCAAAATTCCTATGCTTTTTATTTTGTTTAATATAATATACTCAATAAAAAAAGCAAAAAAACATTTTGAATTTTCTAAATTATCGTAAGTAATATCATAAGGGCATTTAATTTTTCCGAAAAGAATCGAAAAAACACGTTGCTAAGTGATATTTTAACAAAAAGCATGAGTGCTGGTGGCAACAAAAATCCGAGTCGAAGAGGAGGATTTTTGCACCTGCACGAATGCTTTTTGTTAAAAAATATTACTTAGCATTGTGTTTTTTCGATTTTTTTCACTGGAAAAATTAGATGCCCGAATGGTATTTGACAAGACTATTTCATGAGTAACAGTTAACAATTAAAATATAAATTGCAATTTTTGGTGACAACAGCTGTCAAGTTTTGCCGCGGGTAAACTCGAAAAAACTTCTGACAGGTGCTGTCACACAGTTTTTTCACCTAGAAACCATTTGTAATTCAAAATTGCGCGTTTGTGATTGGTGGAAATTAAGACGAGGGAAATAGTCAAAAAAAAAAATCCTCAGGGACACATGTTCCTTTTGATCAATTAACCTTAAATTTTGCAAGAATTTTTTTTTTTATTTGAAAGTGATGTGGGGGTCCATCCCAAATGATTTAAAAAAAATTATACAGGGTGTTTCCCAATGGGATGCTTCAAAACTTAAAAACTAAATATCTTTGAATTTTGACCTGATACACCTAAACCAAGCACGTATTTTTTATCTACGATCAAAAATTATGTTTACGTGTTCGAGCGTTTAGTTTGAAAAAAAAGACAATTATTTTTTAAATTTGTTATTTTATTTCATCGAAAATAGTTCATTTTAACGATGTTCCTCAGGAGCACCTTTTTTACGTGAAAAATTTGGGGCTAAAAATACCCTAGGCTGTTTAATACACTAATAAATAAATAGAATTGATTTTGTTGTTATTTTTAAATTCAGCATAAAAAGTTAAGTAAGCATACAAAATTTCATTATTTTATCTTATTATTATTATTATTATTATTTCCGAAACGGTTTATAAACCGTTTCGGAAATAATAAAAAAACATCTTCAAGGGCGCCCCTTTAAGAGGCTGTAGATTAGGATGTCCGGACAGGTCCGTTATTTAACAAGTTGGTTGTTTTCACTTGGCATTTTAATTGTTAGTTTATAACCTAAAAACAATTTTGAACAAATTTTTTTTTTCGATGCCTCTTTTCGCGCTCGATAAAATTAACATTTATAATTTGTTGGTCTAAACCTGTCAATTGAGCGATTCTATTGAGTTTATATTACAGGAAAATCAGTGTTTTAAAGAAAGAAATGGGATTTATTACACTTTAAAATTGTATATATCTATTTCTATATTATGCGCAATCCATTGGAATGATGATCCTTGGTTAACTACAGGTCGATTTTTTATTTTTTTTATTGGTAATCTTTTGCAATAGATATATGTCGCTGCTAACACGTGTCTAATAAAAATAAAATATAATATTACATTCATTTTATACTGAAAAAACAATGTGAGACAAAGCAACCCGCAACCAGGGGGTAACTTTTCACACCCAGTTTTTAATGTTTATTTTTGAAACTCAGCCCTATGTAATATTATAACATTGTTATTATGAAAGAGCAACTCAAGACTCAAATTTTGGTATACAAAATGTAATGTTTATGATTGTTAAAACCACAAAAATTTTAAGCTGAAGTTTGAAAGTGAGCCAAAGCCACCCGTGTTTACGGTATGTAATGTGAAATTTTTCATTATACGCTCTTAATAATTACCTACATATTCAGAAAATTAATAAAAAATTTAAAACACAAATTATTATTTATTTTTCTACTCCCACCTTTAAAACGCTCTTTAACGTACATGTTTCCATGACACTAAGTGACCTTTTAAATACACATTGACAAGTTGTGGCTTTACGGCGCTTAAGTCACGGGCTGAAGTTGGCAACAGGTTTTTAGTCACGGGCTTTAGTTTTAAGTTAGTTGACAGTTGTCAAATGTCATACAATCGTTAAAATAAATTGCCTTTCTTGTAAAATAATACTAAATGTGAAATTTATTTTATTATCTCAATATAAAAATACAAAAGTATTAAATAGTTTCTCAACGCCAATATTTGAACAGTTTATATGAACATTGTACTGACCTTTTAATTTCGCCGGCAGTAAACTATAACTTAAATTCGGGCACGGACTCCACTTTAAAGTGCTCATAAAACATTTTGTTTACTTTCACTGTGAAAAACTGTAAATTTTCAAGAAATACATTTCGATTTATAACCTTTATAATCTGTGTTTATAAAATATAAAAATTTGACATTTGACGGTGACACACAGATTCCCCTAATATTTCATAGATGGCGCTCTATACAATTTTTTGATTTAAATCATTTTAAGATAATAATAAGTATTTGTTGTAGAAAAAGTATAGTATGCACCTCGTTTATAAACTCATTAATTTAAGCACTCGCTCGCAAGCTCGCTGGTGCCTAAATTAAATTCGTGTATAAAATGGCGTTTTAATCATTAAAAATATAAAAAAAGTTTGATTTTTTTTCAATTATCTGCTTTTTGCTTACAGATATCATTTTTTCCGAATAGTCTAAAATTTAGACTCTAAATTAAATAATTATGAAGCAATATATGGTGTTAGGCTATAATAGGTAATTTAATAATTTATGAGTTACAATCTTTATATATTTATTCTGTGTTTAATGTTTATTTTATACGCTTTTTTCATTGACTTTATAAAGATTGTAACTCATAAATTATTAAATTACCTATTATAGCCTAACACCATCTAATGCTTTATAATTATTTAATTTAGACTATTTGGATAAAATGATAATAGTAAGCATATTAAATAGTCGGTAATTATTGAAAATTATTGAAAAAACGTTAAAAATAAATTTTGACATCAAAATTTACGGAATAAATTTTTAACTCCCAAAATACAAAGGGATCATCATAATAGAAGCAGAATCAACAATATTTGATGAGTTATTGAAAATAATAAACAAGAAAAAAAACTATTTCCAAAAAGTGCAAAAACTCAATGTTAAATGAATGGGAAAAGTATGGTCATTTAGGCAGGGTTTTAGGCTATAAACTAACAATTTAAACGATACCCAAGTAAAAACAGCCAACTTGGTAAATAACCGACACCCTCCCTATAGGGTAGCTACTGTAGATCCCTTATAAGGGGTAAATATAGAGGCCATTTGCCTACCCATGTTTATAAGAAGATTTGTTCCTATTTTTGCCCTTAAAATCCACGCACTACACTACACATTTTACAGTTCAAATGTTGAGGTATAAGTTTTTGAGCATTTATAGACAATTTTAAGACATTTTAGACAGTTTTAATATATTGGACGTATTTAGACAACTCCAAAATATTATCATTTTGATTTTTGATAAAAGTGTGGGTAAGTGGAATTTTACATTTTAAGCATATAGTTTCAGTTGGGTTAAAAAAGCTTAGGTCCGATGTATTTAGAGAGCCGAAACCCGATTAATAATGAACTACTGATCTGATTTCTTATGTAAATTGATGAAAGTTATTACAATTATTTGTTATATCACAATAAAAGTAAAATCATTCGTTGTTGCGTGATGAACAATAAAAATTGTTAGACGCAGAGTCATAATTTATTCATAATTAAATATTCTTTTCAGACGTTGATTTATAAGTAACTTTATAATTTTGTCCAACCAATTTTGTTTACAAATAGAGGTAAATATTCAATTTGAATGAAAGAGCACATGAATTATCAGTAAGCGATAAACTCTTATCTCTAATGAAATCGTAAAAGCAATATGTAATTTTCTGCAAATTATAATTTGGAAAAATTGTTTAATAGCAATTTAATGAGCTAATACTAACTGTAAAGGTATATTGAACTAGATTTTCTATATTTGAATCTTGTTAAAACAAATGAGAGTTACATACAAAATTTGAAATTTTCAATTTATATGAGCATGCTCACAATTGCAATTAAAAATATTTCTAGGGATACAAAATTAATCAATTTATATGAATATTAAATAACGCAACTGTTTTTTAATTGGGCAGAAAATTAATAAATATAATAATTGGGTCCAATAACCTAAATTATTCATACAAGATTTAATTACAAAATTAATTAATTATTTATATTCATAGAATTAATTAATATCCTATTAATATATGGCTTTTAATTATTTTCTTATAGAAATAGGGTGAATATCCTTTTATTATGTTACATAAATAAACAGTGCATATTTGTAATTTAATTAAAAAGTCGCGTGTAACCTTTTTTCAAATTTATTTTTTAACAATTTAGGTTTTATTAAGGCAGCTAAAAAGAGCTGTTTGAAGCATAACACTGGTCGAGAGCAATTTTACCACACCTGTTCTGTGGTAATTTGGGTACGCTGATTCCAAAAATAAACATAACTTTGCTTAATCAGCTCTTTGTTTTAAGATATTGTAAAAAACAAATTTTATTGAAATTTACGTAGTTCTGTAGCATTATCTATCTATTTTATTATTATTGTTATGTTTTTAATGGTAGTACAAGGGCCAGGAGCAAAAATGACCGTAAATATAAATTTTGACACGCTGGGTTGTTTTAAGTACCATTTTGCCCATTTTTATTTGATTGCATTGATATTTTAACAACATAAAGTAGATAGATAAAGCTACAAAATTTGTTCATATTTTACAACTTTACCACTTAAATTTTTTAAATTTTGTTTTAAGTTTAATTATGACCCACTATAAAAATGAAATAGTCAAAATTCTACTATTTGAATTAGTACCAGCATTTTTTACTAATAAAATAGTCGTTTTCACTTTTAAATAGTTATTTTTTACTACATAAATAGTTAAAGTGTGACTAATTTAAGATTAGTCACCATCTTTGACTATTTCTGAGAGTTAAAAGTAACTACCTAATTTCTTTAATCGTTTGCGGCCAACAACAAAGTATTATTTGAATTCAATGCATATACCTAAGCTCCATGGTTAAATGACCCATACAAACAAATAAAGATGCAAAAAATTTAGCTCAAAACAGCAACACAAATAATATATTTAACTTTAAAATAGTATGAACAATATTTATTGACAAATAAAATTGATTTTTATAAGAGCGGCTGATGGCCGAATGGGTTATGACAACAGCTTGACAAGCTTGACAAGTGACAGACCTGATTTCCCCGGCTGGGTTAAAACTTTTTTTAAATTTAAATCTACTAATTTGACTATTTCATTCAGTAGAATTTGACTAATTATTAGTGACTGCTTTTTCGCTATGACAATTAGTCAAATATGACTTATATTAGTTATTTTTGACTAATTCATTTTAAGAGAGCATAGCTACATTACCAATCATCATCCGTTGAAGTATTTAAATAATGTTTAACGTTTTTCACAATATCGCAAAATTAAGAACAAATTAAACAAAATAATTTAAAAATTTTAAAAATCAGCGCACCCAAAGTACACTAGAAGAGTTAAAGGCAACCCTGGGGCAAACATAAAATTTATTTTTGTTGACCAGTGTAATTATTATACACCCACATTAGGGTGTCCCTTATTTTTATTTTTTTTACGCATACCCTCTAATTATATTTATTACGTGTTTATATACTCCTAGTAAAAATTTCAGCTCATTCTATAAACGGGAACCCGTGCCGACTTGCATCTGAACCCTCCGTTAGCCAACGCGAGGTCTTCGATCGTAAGTCATTTTGTGTTTGTTATTATGTGACCAGGGCCGGCGTGAGGCATGTGCACACGGTGCGGTGCACCCGGCCCCGCGTTTTATAGGCCCCGCGCGCATCAAGGCGTCTCGACGAAATTATTGTACATTTTGGCAACCGGTAAGCGCCGCGCGACAACATATTATGTTGAACATAATATGTGGTCAATGCCAGAGATAATATCTTTTGTAGAAGAGTCAAAAAATCTTTTGACTATGAAGGTACAGATGAAACGTTCGAGGACAAAGAAGAACATTTTCGTGTTGAATTCTTCCTATTAGTCCTTGATAGAGCAATAGAATCCTTTAAGAAAAGATTTAAATTATATGAGGGTATTAGGAAAAAGTTTGGATTTATGTATGAATTTACAAAAATCAAAGATCTTCCCGATGAAGAATTGCAAAATAACTGCAAAAACCTACATTCTGTTTTATCCGCGGAAAATGCCGATTCCGATATTGATTACTTAGAATTGTTTGAAGAACTAACATCTTTAATTCCAATAATTCCTGAAATCAACCAAAGTTCGCTCTTAAACATACTAAAATACCTTCAAACTACAAAGCTGTTTTTGGCCTATCCAAATATCTGCGTCGCAATTCGAATTTTACTTACCTTGCCCGTCACGGTTGCCTCTGCGGAAAGAAGTTTTTCAAAATTAAAATTAATAAAAAATTATTTAAGATCAAGTATGTGCCAAGAACGACTAGTGGGTTTGGCTATATTGTCAATAGAGAAGGATGTTGGAAGAGAACTGGATATGACTTCAAAAACCATTGACGCCTTTGCTTCCGCCAAAGCACGGAAAACATATGTGTGATTTTTTCTTAAACGTTAATTTCCATATTAATTGAAGGGGTCAGAGCTGAAACCACCCAAATGCATTTTTAAGCCAAAATTTTCTACTATCCGCTAACATGCTTAAGAAATTTTGACTTAAAAATGCACTTGGGCGGTTTCAGCTCTATCGTTTGATGATTTATTAGTTTATTGCCGCTAGGCGCTATGTTAATTTTCAAGAGTAAATTTTTATTTTAAGTTCAAGCCCCGCATTTTTCCTTTGCACCTGGCCTCTAATAAGCTAACGCCGGCCCTGTATGTGACCCTTATATTATAAATTATTGACAAATGTTAAAATATAGTTTTATTTATGTGTATACTTTGATAAAAATGTATATTTTCACAGGGAGTGGCTAGTTACCCGAAAGGGTCTATTGAATAGGCCGTAAACTCTGAAATTGATAAACTTAAGGTGTTTTACTCTAAATAACTAAAGGAGTCTATTGTGAGAGATGACTACTGAAAACTTATTGAACTGTCTGAAATATTTTTGGGAGGACATCAAGAAAAGAAATGCTTATAAAAAGCTAAAATTTCATATAACAGTATATTTTAGCAATACTAATTAGTATATTATTATATTTAAGGGATAAAATCAACTAAATTAGTGAAACAAATGATAGAAATAAAAGCAATAATATTAATTAGTAATCATATTTATTAAAATCATTAGAAAAATACAGTCATGAAGTATATCTTCTTTTTAAAGTGTTTCGTGTTACAAAATAACGCGCGCGCCTAACGTTGGCTAACGGAGGGTTTAGATGCAAGTCGGCACGGGTTCCCGTTTATAGAATGAGCTGAAATTTTTACTGGGAGTATATAAACAAGTAATAAATATAATTAGAGGGTATGCGTAAAAAAAATAAAAATAAGGGACACCCTAACCCACATACATGGCAGAAACTATTTTAAATATTATAACTTATACATTTAGAATAACAATATGTAGAAGTAATTATTTTTTTCTTATGCAATGTAAATTAAATGAAGGTTATGGTAAATTATGGTATTGCTTATTTTCACCTTGATTTAAATAAAATTAATCTTATTTCTGTAGAAATTTGAAAATATTTATTATAAATGTATTTACATTTCCCATTATTATATTACTGCAAAATATTTTACATTTTTATCACTTACATAAAAAAATGCACTTTTAAAATAGGGCAATTATTGTCATATTTATTTTGATTTTTTTGTATTAGTGTACTGGAAAGAACAGTGTATTTTGTTTTAATGGTATTTCCATAAAGTGGGCGTACTAACTTCGTCACTTTATTCTGGTGAAAAAACATACACATGTGATGCATCAACCATTTATTGTCAGTTAAATTAAGATCACATTTAGTTTAGAAAAAATGATTTTTTCTATTTATATAACATAATAAGCACAGTACGTTTCGTAATTTTTCCCCGTCAAGAGTAAAATTTTTCTTAAAATTTTGATAAATAGAAAATTGTATAAAGAACTTATGTCATAAGACGTCATTTTTTGCACTCGTCCATTACAAAACTCGTTCCTTCGTAGCTTGTTTTGTAAATTTTCCTCGTGCGAAAAAAATACGTCTTATGACATTAGTTCTTTAATACACTATTTTTGGACAATATTTAAATAAAATCTTTACAAATAGTTTTATTTTTAATAATTTTGGTAAAACCTGTATTTTATTTTATTTGCAATACTAAATACTATTTCTTGAAGGCTATTTACCATGCGTAGAATATGTTTAATATTTATGTTTAGGTACACGCATAGTGCTTATAAAGCGTAGATCCCATGTATTCGATAAAATCTTATACAGGGAGTCCAAAAATGTAGCACCAACTGGCCTCCACTATGCCCGAACTTTAATGCGATTGAGTATGTTATGGATTAGCTAAAGCGAAAAGTCCAAAATGCAAAATAAGAGCAGTGTTAATAATATTATAGAAATAAACGGTTTATTTAGATACCTACAAATCTTTCTCTATACAGCGCAAATTTTCCCCCTATGATGCGCAAAATTACCCTGATAGGTGGGTAATTTTGCGCAAATGCATTATTTAAAAAAATGTAGTTTTTGCATACCAAACAATGTAGTTTTTGCATACCAAACAATTTTTTTAAATTGCGCATTATATACACATAGTAAACATAGTAGACTATCGCTGGTATTAATTGCAAAATTTCACATTTAAACTTAACAAAGATACTAGAGATTTTGCTTAGATGCGCAGAATTCCCCCACCTTCCCCTACTTAATTTGTAATTTTATACCAAGTTTATTACAGCGTGGGAATAATTTACATAAATTTATTGATAATAAAAAATTACCTGTAAATTTTCGAAGCCGTTCGTGTCGGCACCCCCGTTGGCGATTTTGGCAGTCGTCGCCCCTTTGTTGGACGACCACCGGCTGGTGGACACCGTGTGCGTTTTGATGACCTGCAGGTGTCCGCCGGGCACCTGGCTCTGGAACACTTCGAACTGTCGTCTGGCCTGGGCCTGGAGAGCGCCGTCTGCATCGGTGCGCGCCCGCGAATCCACTACCTGCAACAATATCGCGTTTTGTTGTTAGCGATTTTGGCGAGACCGCGATGAGCAGGCAGGAGGAACTGGCCGCCCGACAATCACGTGGTGGTGGGTCAGGATTGCCGAAGACCGGAGTGTTATGCTAAATAGAAGTGCACTTTAAATCGGACAAATTTTGTTTTTAGGATATCAAATATTATTTATGCATATAAACTGTTATAAAAATCAGATTTGTTAACTTGAGTTTGAGTTTGTGAATTTTATTTTGTAAAATATTTTACCAAAAGTTTTGTCAAGGTAATATGCAATTTTGTAGGCATTTTGTTAATTTCAGAGGTTACAGATTATTTTGTTAATGTTTAACAAATTATTTCGTTAAAAAAGTAGGTACACGTGATTTCAGGCAGTCAATCAAAACGTTTCCCAATGACAATACGCATCAACAAGTTCAACTGACTTCAGATTTAGCAACTTATGTTTCTGCTTACTTTATTCTAATTCGTAACGTGTTCGTAACAACTGTCCAGAGTGTTTATAATATATTACCAGAAATCTGTTATTATTGTTATTGGGATTCCTTATACTTATTTAACGAGTGTGCGAAGTATCCGAAAAGAGATGCCATCACTGGTTTTCAAACTAAAATTAGGGGATAAAGTTACGAAATAAATGTTGTAGTAGTACTGATAATTATACTGTACCAAATTTCTTTATAATTGGATGATTTTAAAATGGTGTGTTTTTCTTGTGTTCATTTATGTAGGTAATTGCAACATTTCTTATCAAAAGTCTTCTCATTTGATTTCCCAATTTTGTACAAATAGTTTTGTTACTGGGTCTACAAAAAGGTTTGTACAAATAAGGTCCTTTTTGAAAATTACAAGAATTATGGTTGAATTTTTGACAGGATTTTGTTATTAAATCTAAAAAATGTTTGCTATAATTACAAACTAATATATATATATATCGATGCCTGTTAAGTTGTCACTTCCGTAGTATAAACAGGGCGTCCTAACTTCCACATGAACGAAGGCTTATACAAGCATTTTAAAACTATATATAAGTGAAGGGGAACCTACGTAATCCGAATCTCTAGAGAGGGGAAAGGATTTCGCAAATAAATATTTGTGTACTATGGCCGTGACTTAGTCACTTCCATCATATATAGAGACAATTGCATCGTAGACACTTCCAGATTTTCGAGTCTAAAAATAGATTTAGTCTAGTTATCTCTCTCCGTTGCTCATGCGGACCTTTTTTAATTCGAAACGCTTAAAGTAAATATTCTGTTATGTGCAACACTTAGTAACCACGATTCGTTCGCCAAGCATAAGTACGGCACATTCGACATTCGAAACTAGTTATTAAACTTGCATTGTTTAATAATATTATTATGTTAAATTATGTTTGGTAATGTTTTAATAATAATAATAATAATTTAATATTTTTTGAGTGGAGAGAATATTGCGTGTATTATTATTATATTATTTCCAAATTAAAATTATAATAATTATTATTTTAAGTGTAAGACATCCAAATTTAATATTTTTATTTTGTTTTTGTTATTTTATGTGTTGGGTTATAATCTCAAATTGCGCTGTGGCTAAATGTATAAACTGTAATAAATCTACAAAAGGTACTAAAAAATAAAATGTCAAAATTTACGAATTTAAAAAAATAGTACCTACTTACATACGTATTTTTTAATATAATTTTTTCTCTCGTCATAAAAATGTTAAAATTAATATTTTTATAGAATTAATAAGGGTGTTTATCAAAGTGGACAACATTATAAAGTTTGTAGATCTTATAATAAATAATTATCGAGTCCGACACTTTTTTAAATAAATATTTTTCGTCGGTTGATAAATTTTTTTAAATGTTTAAAACAAAAATTTTAAAGCATATAAATTCATATTAACTTTTCTTCTTAGTTATGCAAGTTCTATCCACTACCGTATTTTTCCAAATAAAAAAATGTGCTAATATGTATTACATTTAATGTAATACCTAGTGGGACATTTTTTTTTTAAATATACTTTATTTAAATTAGCTAAAAACTTTTAATCTTTAAAATGCTTTGTAAAATTGTTAAATTTGAGATACGGCCTTATGTGATAATTGGGACGATAGATCCTATCTTAAACCTAGCAGTATAAAACAATTTTATTAATATTACCTACCAACTTGTACTTTAAAATGAAAAAAATAATAGCTGTTATGATAAAAAATAATAATTTTACTTGGCTATTTTTACCTGTTGGCAACTGTCTACATTTGAAAAAAAATATTTAATCTTTAATTTACTCAAAGAAATGGTATGTACAGGGTGATCCCCTATAATGTCGCTCCCCTTCAACTTGTGTCCCAAAAAATTTAAAAGCGTGGTTATGTAGGGAGTAAAAAATACTTTTCTCCTACGTATAAAAAAAAGAAATTTTTTAAGTACAGGGTATTCGGTTTTTCCTGGAACGACACTAAATTTCTTATTTTCAGTATTTTTTTGCATTTTTTGAATTTACACACTTTTTAAGACATATATACTTTGCAAATATATTTGTAAAAATTTTAGTATCTGCAGGGTGATCCCCTATAATGTCGCCCCCTTTAACTTGATGCAGTATTTTTTTATATTATGTTTTTATTTATACAGGGTATTCGGTTTTTCCTGGAACGACACTAAATTTCTTATTTTCAGTATTTTTTGCATTTATGAGTTTACACACTTTTTAAGACATATGTACTTTGCAAATATATTTGTAAAAAAATTAGTATCTGCAGGGTGATCCCCTATAATGTCGCCCCCTTTAACTTGATGCAGTATTTTTTTTTATATTATGTTTTTATTTATACAGGGTATTCGGTTTTTCCTGGAAAGACACTAAATTTCTTATTTTCAGTATTTTTTTGCATTTTTTGAATTTACACACTTTTTAAGACATATATACTTTGCAAATATATTTGTAAAAATTTTAGTATCTGCAGGGTGATCCCCTATAATGTCGGCCCCTTTAACTTGATGCAGTAATTTTTTTTATATTATGTTTTTATTTATACAGGGTATTCGGTTTTTCCTGGAACGACACTAAAATTCTCATTTTTAGTATATTTTTGCATTTTTTGAATTTACACACTTTTTAAGACAACTTTAATTTACTGTTCTGTTTTTGTGCTGCAACGCACGTCAAAAAGCACTGTTTTGTATTTTTTTTTGTAAATATTAATTTTTTATTTATAATGTGTTAAATGAGTTATTACGTATAATAAACCATATTTTAATTTTAAAGGTTTTTATTTTTTAAATGCGTTTTTAGATTATCAAAAAGCACTGTTTTATAGAAATAATTCACAAACTTTTTTTATAACAAATAAATATCCATTTTTTTTCTTTTTTACTGCATTATAATGTATAATAATAATAAATAATAAATAAATATCTATTATAATAACCCCATAATTTTTTTATTGCAAAAAAATATTTATTTTTTTATTTGTTAAATAAGACTTATTAGGTATAATTAACTTTATTTTAATTGAAAAATATAACGAATTTTAATTTTTAAATGCGTTTTAGGTGGTCCTAATTAAAGCATCAATTAAGGAAAAAATCAAACTTTTTTATTGCATGAAATATTTATTTTTTTATTTTTAACTGTGTTAAATAAGACTTAATAGGCATAATTAACTATACTTTAATTAAAAAATAAAGGTCTTTATTTTTTAAATGCCTTTTTTAAATGTTCGCGGTGAAATGATGGCGAAAATAATTCAATAACTTTTTTATTGTAAATAAATACATATTATACACATACTCAGCACACTTTAAGAAATAAATAAACATAATTTAAATTTTAAAATTTTTTCCTATAATAATTCCTCATATTTTACAAATTTTGTATTTCTCCTAAGTAGCCGTTCTTAGTAACGTTATTAGGGGGTCAGACGATATTAAAAGACGATGAAATATATTTTCGTTTGTTGATTTTCGATTTGTTTTTCTCGAAAACATAATATATTATATAACAATTTTTTAAAATCCTTATGTCTAGATTCTCGAGTTTCCTCAAAAAGATGCAAAACAAGGGATTTTTAATTAATTTATAAAATTAAGATAACCTACAAAGCAAAGGATTATCTATTATTTAATTCATAATTTGTTATGAATAGGTTATTAATTATTAATCCTATAAAAAATTTAATACATGTTAAAATATTTATAACAATTAATAAATTCAACTAAAACTTATGAGCATAGATCTGTACGAAAATCTTGAGTGGGTAGACAATGCCTTACTTATGTATATACGAGCGCTCGCGATTTAGCCATGCAGCGCGATAAATAAAAATTCATAACTTTTCCATATGTGCGTATATGCAGCTAATTTTTTGTGTACTTATAACGTAAAGTTTACTGAACAACTTTATCAACGTGAAAATCAGAGGCAATCGTATTTAAATGCCTATATGAATTTTTTTCTACTAATTTTACTAATGTATCTTTAAAACATTTAAACTTTTAATTTTAATTTTTAAACACGAATTTTTATATATGTAGATTAAGGTCTACTTTAAACTTATTTAAAAAAGATATATTTTGTTCGATTAAAAGATATAGTTTAACTGTTTTAAAAACATTTTACTTTAAGGTAATAAAAACATAATTATTTAAAAATAATTCTTTACCCAAATTTATTGCTTTAAAATGTTTTTAACAAATTATCGTCATAAAAATACCCATAATAAAATGGTTTATAAAAATGTATTTTTTCCGCCGATAAAACATAGTGTGGCGTTTTCAAAACAATTTCGCAGGTTTGCGCTTTGCGTTTTTTAACGCAATGAACAAAGCGTAACTTATATCAAAGTCTCTGCTTGTATCCTTAATTCTTTTGTGCACTTTGCCATGTTGCCACATTTCGGAAGTGACATAGTCGTGCCTATGCTACGGAAGTGACACAGTCGCTATATATGAAATGCATATATCGATGGTGGCGCCAGCGGCATATACCTGAACTAAGTGCCAAACTGAAAAGGTACGAAAGCTACGTAGTCACTTCCACCCGTTTTTTCGGATTTGAGCTCCTTGTGCCCTCTAGTGGCTAAATATGCTGACAACAAGGCGAAACGTTGTCACTTCCATATATACGTTCCCACTTCCAATTTTGGAAGTCACAACGAATGTTACGTACCTATTTCGGAAGTGACTTGGTACATTTCATCAATATATATATATATATATATATATATATATATATATATATATATATATATATATATGCAAAACGGCTAATACACATCCGAAATAGATACTTTTGTGAAGAAAGCGGCTCCGAAATCGGAGCCGCATTCGAAAAATCGGAGGCCAAATGGTAAGCACGTGTATCTCTTTACTATGGGTAGTCAAGGTCATTTTAGGACGTGTGGCAAATTTTAGCCTGGAGGTCAATTCCACTTGGATACACCTACAGTTACACAATCGGGTTCACCGTTCTTCCGATGAGGGCGCCACTGTTATATACAGATGTATATAAAAATAAGTATACCAGTTAATATACCTCAGAATATTTTCTAATCAACTAGTCTCCGAAATTTGGCAACAGTGTACGGAGGCCATTTAATGCCACGAGTATGTATTTCTGTAAATGTACTTTATTCAGAGAAATCTTATATTTTTAATACGTTAATGAAATAATGATATGGGAATATGGTATAACTGGACTCCTGAATAAAGGTATTATTAAGAATAATAGACGTATCTATGGGTATACAAATACAAAGTGTCATAGAAAAAGTGTAAGTGTGGTCAACAATGTAATGTAGACATGAATTAAATATTTAATAACAGATGGTAAAAAGTAATCTACTAATTGCAGGTTAATTATAATTTTGTTTTTCAGGCTTAGCGCGGTTGATTAGCACTGTCGTTTTTAGGAAAATAATATAAATAGTATTTTAAAAGAAAGAATTGAACCTTCACCTCGCCAGAGTTTTCATTTTGAGTGCGTTCCACTTGTGAATAATACCAGTGGATTTAAAGAAACTAAGAAAATTGAATGTTTGGTTAATTTTAACATTAGTAATTATAGTTATATAGTTTATTATAAGGTTTACCTGTAGAAATATTGTATTATAACATTTTTATAATAAACGGTTTATTAGATACTAAGAAATTTTAGCAGATAGGTGTTCATAAATACTATACAGAAGTTTTAAAAATATAGGTACCTATTTATAATAATAAATTAAACTGAATTTAACAACACATTAAGTTTATATATAAAATAAATAAAAATTATACTAAACTATTATTTTTTTAATAAATAAAACTAACATAGATAAATAATGACTGCGTTTATTTATAAAATAATTATTAAAAATTATAATTAAAAAACACATTTATAAAAAAAATTAAAAATGACAGACTAACACTAAAATTAAAGAGCAGCTAGGTAAAAATAGTACCCATTGATAATGAGATAATGCCGCGTCTGTACTAACAAAACAAAATTATAAAAAATACATATTTTCTTAGATTTTTTAATATGGATTCTATAAAATGTCTTTATTAGGCTCCGCAAAACTAAGCTTAAAATTTAATTTTAAAGCGATTACAATTTCCAATCCCTGCTGAAAATAAAGGTTGATTGCGGGTATAAATTCTTTGTCAAAACCGGATAAAAGCGGGTAAAAATATCATCTGATAACATCTGCTTTTGTCCGCATCGCTATATCCGCGAACACCTGGTTGGTTGTATTTTATGTCCGGTTAGTGCACCCCCGCAATCATCTGCAATCATCTATTTTTAACCGTCTTCACTGTGTTTCGTTTATATCTGAATTTGTCCGGAACCATCTGCAAACGTCTGCTTACGTCTGGGTTTATCCGCGAGCATATGCTTTTACCCGCAAACGTCTGCCTAGTCCAATTTCACCCCCCAACATATGCTCTTATCCGCCAACATCTGCTTTTATCCGCGAACATCTGCAATTACCCGCGAACATCTGCAATCACCCGCGAACAACTGCTTTTATCCGCGAACATCTGCTTTTACCCGCGAACGTCTCCTTTCATACGGTTTCACCCGCAAACATGCTTTTATCTGCGAACGCCTGATATCATCCGGTTAGTGCACCCCCGCATTCACCCGCAAACATCTGCTTTTATCCGCGAACATCTGCAATCATCCGCGAACATCTGCTTTCATCCGCGAACATCTGCTTTTATCCGCGAACATCTGCTTTTACCCGCGAACGTCTCCTTTCATACGGTTTCACCCGCAAACATGCTTTTATCTGCGAACGCCTGATATCATCCGGTTAGTGCACCCCCGCATTCACCCGCAAACATCTGCTTTTATCCGCGAACATCTGCAATCATCCGCGAACATCTGCTTTCATCCGCGAACATCTGCTTTTATCCGCAAATATCTGCTTTTATCCGCAAACATCTGCATTTATCCGCAAATATCGAAACTCGATCCCTTTTGATCACGAAAACAGGAGACAAAACCCTTATCAAAAATGATCAAAAAGGATCGAGATTTAAACTCGATCCATTTTCGATCAGTTTTTTTCAGCAGGGTTATTCAAATAATAAAGTTGTGTGCCGTGAACGGCTAACAACCAGTTAGTTAAAGCTCAGTAAAATTTGACAAAGCAGGTAAACTAAACTAAAGTATACACGAGAAAAAGGAAAACAAAAAGCGCTAATGAAACCAGACGTTTGCGTACGAAACAGGACCGAAATGGAGGCAAATCGAACGCGGATGAAAGCAGAGGTTTGCAATTAAAAGCAGATGTTTGCAGATGTTCGCGGATAAAAGCAGATATTTGCGGATAAATGCAGATGTTTGCGGATAAAATCAGATGTTTGCGGATAAAATCAGATGTTTGCGGATAAAAGCAGATGTTTGCGGATAAAAGCAGATGTTTGCGATTAAAATCAGATGTTTACGGATAAAAGTAGATGTTTGCCGATAAAAGAAGATGTTTGCGGGTAAAATCAGATGTTTGCGGATAAAAGCATATATGCTTGCAGATAAAATCAGATGTTTGCGGATAAAAGCAGATGTTTGCAGATTAAAATAGATGTTTGCGGATAAAAGCAGATGTTTGAAGATTAAAACAGATGTTTGCGGATAAAAGCAGATGTTTGCAGATAGAATCAGATGTTTGCGGATTAAAACAGATGTTTGCGGATTAAAGGAGGCGTTCGCGGATAAATGCAGATGTTTGCGGATAAAAGCAGAAGTTTGCGGATTAAAGCAGACGTTCACAGATAAAAGCAGATCTTCGCGGATAAAAGCAGATGTTTGCAGGTGAAATCGGATGAATCAGAGTTTTGCGGACTAAATTAGATGTTTGCGGATTAAAACAGATGTTTGTGGATTAAAGCAGATGTTCAAAGATAAAAGCCGATCTTTGCGGATATAAGCAGATGTTTGCCTATAAAATAAGATGTTTGCGGATAAAAGCAGATGTTTGCCGATAAAAGCAGATGTTTGCGGATAATATCAGATGTTTGCAGATAAAAGCATGTTTGCGGGTGAAACCGTATGAAAGCAGATGTTCGCGGATAAAAGCAGATGTTCGCGGATAAAATGAGATGTTTGCGGATAAAAGCAGATGTTCGCGGATGAAAGCAGGCGTTCGTGGATAAATGCAGATGTTTGCGGATAAAAGCAGAAGTTTGCGGATTAAAGCAGACGTTCACAGATAAAAGCAGATCTTCGCGGATAAAAGCAGATTTTTGCAGGTGAAATCGGATGAATTAGAGTTTTGCGGACTAAATTAGATGTTTGCGGATTAAAACAGATGTTTGTGGATATAAGCAGATGTTTGCAGGTGAAATCGGATGAAGCAGACTTTTGCGGACTAAAGTAGATGTTTGCGGATGAAATCAGATGTTTGTGGATTAAAATAGATGTTCGCGGATGAAAGTAGATCTTCACGTTTAAAAGCAGATGTTTGCAGGTACAATCGGATAAAGCAGACGTTTGCGGATAAAATCAGATAAAACCGGGTGAATGCAGATATAAACCCTTATACAGGTATTTGCGGATGAAACCAGATGCAAGCAGACATAGAACTAAACAGATAAAACCCGACGTTCGCGGATAATATTTATACCCGCAATTGCAGATAAAAACCGACATGCCGGGTCGGATGAAAACAGATATAAATGGACATAAAACTAGCTTGGTTTTTTATCCGCAATCATCCGATATTACCCGTCTTTTTCAGCAGGGATAGTTCACGTTTTGAATAATTCAGACATTTTATAGAATCCATATTAAAAAAGCTAATAAACCATGTTTTTATATATAATATCTTATTAGCTTATTATCAATGGGTACTATTTTTACCTTGATGCAAATTATTTATTAAATTTAATTTACTAAAATTTTATTTATTACAATTATTTTTATTTATGGTTCTTGCATTTACTGAATAACATAATACACTTTTGTTTTATTAAAATTAACGCAAAAACATATAATGCCGTAGTTATTTTTAAATTTAAATTAAAGGTGCTGTTAGTGTTTTTTTCTAATTTGGTTTTTATTACAATTATTACGCACTATTTTAATTATCTATTTAAAACTTCATTTATGGCAAAATGTTACTACATTACATTCTTAAAACATGTTTTTACCTCTGATCGTTTAGTTAAAAGCAAAAAGAAAATTTTGTAGTTGTAGATTTTGAAAAATTAATTTTTTCCAAAGCAAACAATAGATAAGTAGGTACACAAAAATTTCAATTTTTTGTGAATTGATAATATTTGTTTAAAAACCCTTTTTAAAGAACAAAAATGATGTATCTATAGATATACCTACCATTTATATCTAAATATATTATATAATTTATATTTAAAAGTCAATTAAATGTGTACATCCAAATTACCACTTAATGGCATCATTAGATGCATTTTTAATAAAAGAAACCAATCCATACCTTAAATGTTAAATTATAAATGTATTTATACATTTAATAAAATAAATATATTTTGGAGGAGTCCAATTAACCGATAAACGCAATCATCGAAATACATAAAAAGGCTTAAAATGAAAAATAATATAAATACATGTGAGGGTCAGTGCGGCAACGTCGCTGGAGGCAAGTTCAACCGAGGCACCTCTGGAAATATATTCACAGGAGGCAAAAAGATTGTCTACTGTGTGGAGGCCACTTCACCTTAAGCCTTATCAAAAATGTGTATAAAAATTCTTTCTTTATTTTTAAGAAAAGTTTTCCCCTCTCAGGTTGCTCATATAAAGAAAGACTTTATTAATTTATTTCTATAAAAAAAACTCGTAAATTCCTATTCCTTCTGGTGGAGGCCAGGTCTCCTTGGAACGTATGGAGCCGAATAAGATAGGCGTATATATATATATATATATATATATATATATATATATATATATATATATATATATTATATATATATATATATTTAATTTTATGACTAGCAAAATAGTTGGTATGAGTAGGTAGTAGTGTTGAAAATTAGCTGATCCACAAAGAGTTTTTTTAGGTTTTTTGATAAATGTAAGCATTTCAAATATAATCGCAACTAAAGTTCAACTTATACTTTAACCTTTTTTTAATGACCGTAATCTTTATAAATTTTTGTTCTTATGGATTAAAATAAGCATTTTACTATTTTCACATTTTTTTCTGAAATATTATTTTTTCTATGACCACTATGTAAAAGTCACATTTCGTATTGGCATCGTTGGTTAGAAAATGAATCTTTTCATTGGCAAGGCAAAACACGAATGTAAAGTGACATCTCTGTGTCAAAAGAAATTGACAGCATCGTTTGACATTCGTTTCAAAATTGGTATTGTATATATGTATGTCTAAATGTCATTTAGAACACAATTAATTGTGTTTGTATAATAAATTCTAATTTTTAATGCCTTTATTTAAATTGAGAAGGTAAGTTTATTGATCTTAAGTAACTTATACCTTAAAAATTAAAAGAATAGTATGAAAGTAATTTGAACAACTGTCAAACACGTTTTTACGTTATTATGTTTTGTATTTGAATATAATAAAAAATAAAAGGGTCGTAGAAAAAACATTGTGTTTCAATTGTGAGAAAAGCTTCCTTCAAGCTCGTGTTAATGCACACTCGGCCTGACGGCCTCGTGAGCAACTTAAACACTAATGAAAAAGTCGCTTTTCAACTTTTAAAACAAATAAATATTAAAATATTCATTTTAAATAGCATTTCATGATTTGTCATATAAATAATTGCATTACAACATTTATGCTAATTATTTATTTAAGGAAAAAGTTAAAAACCCCTTGTCGTATTAAGAGATTTTTATATTAAACAAAACTTATAATAATAGTAGGTTTTATTTAATATAAAGTAAATCCCCTATGATCTAGTTAATTATCAACAAAAATATGTACTACTCATTTCAAACTATTCTGCAAGTTATAAAATTAAAAACAATTATTTTTTTTTCAAACTTTTTAAACTTTGACCTTGAGATATCTTTTAAATCGAAAGGTTCACGAAAAATTCAAAGAATACCTTTTTGTAGAGCAATTTATTCCCTATTTAAATATTCATTTATTAGTGAGATACAAAATGTTTTTCATCTTACTAATGTGAAAATGAAAAATTGTAATAAGGAGGATCCCACTCTTAATAATATTAATATTATTACGAGTTCATACGTAAATACCTTTTTGAGGTAAAAAAAGAATAGTATTGATTTTTGGAATCACCCTAATATATATATATATAAATGGTATAATTCCATGATGGTACTTTACTTTTCTTGCTTTGTTTTTGTATATACAGTGCGCACGTTAAAAGTTCCCCCCTTGTTATATTTTGAACGAAAAACGTATCGACATCGTATAAAAACCATTGTCAAGGATATTAAGTATATTGACGTCAAATTGATAGGTGCCTTTTAAAGAATGTCAAGAGGGCAGTATCAACTCAAAAAATTCAAATGGAAAGGGGGGCTTGTGATACTTCATTTAAAAGGTATTTCGATTCTCTATTCAATCCATATATAAAATCTTAAATCTGTTTAATGGTTTCTAAGATATTAAAAGTTTAAATAAAATTAATTATCAAATCAAATTTTTGTTTTATTTATAAAGTAGCTACAAGGTTTTCATTGAAGAACAATAAATTTCCAATTAGATATTCGAAATGTTTCCCTTTTGACACAAATATAGTCTATTTCTAATTTCAGTTCTCACATTTGCAAACCTTGTGTAATATTCGTACATTAACATCTAATCCGTTGTTTTAGATCATCAATTGACTCCGGTTCGGCGATGTAGACCTTCGATTTAAATAACCCCACAAAAAATCAGGCATTAAATCAGGAGACCGAGCCGGCCATTTGGTAGGATCTCACCTATCAATCCACCTATTTGCTTCTGTTTTTTCTTTTAACTGGCGAGCGGGAACCATTTTTCAACGAAATAAAAAGAAAATTGCAGGCACAACTGACAAATACTGTACAATTATTATATAAATCGCCTTAAAACTACACTGGTACGTTTTTTTTACAAAACAAAAACAAAAAGTGGTAAAAAAACTAAATGGTAATACAGATTTGCAATTTTTCGTACGGCCAGGACCGGATTTACCAAACGGGCAACGTAGGTAGCTGCCTAGGGCGGCAAGAAAATTTATTAGTTCGAAAAAATCAAATGCTCAATTAATTAGCAACCGTTAAACGGATTTTAAAATTTAAATAGCATCAATGAGAGAATCAAAATACCTTTCAAATGCTGTACCCCAACCATTTGAAATTGCCCTCTTTGCACTTCTTAAATTGGCACCTATCAATTTGATGTCAAAAATTAGTATACTTAATATCCTTGACAATAATTTGTATAACTTCAAGTCAATAAAACAGGTTAATTATAGTTTGTTTATTGTTAATATTTTTTTGAACGATGTAAATAAGTGAAATCAATAATTTAAATAAATTAAGTTTCTTGCTGCATTTTAAAATAAAAAAAAACAAGATGATTCTTTCTTTTAAAAATATTTTAATTTTCCTGTAATGATTAGTTTAATAATAGCTTTTGTTAAAAGATTTAAATATTTACTTTTTATTAAAAAAAAAAAAAAATTACATAAATGTGATAATATATCAGGACATTAAAATAATGCACACATAAAAACAATTTAATCCTCGTGATTGCTTAGATATAATATTTAAATTATTATAAACCACAGGTTTGTGTTATTAACAAATTAAAAGACAAGTTAAAGAAAATTTCACTAAAAACTGTATTTTTACTTCATTGGTAGAAAACTTTAAATTGGTCTAAATGTTGATAATGATAAATTATTCCATTGGAATCGCCAATAACACACTTCATCTGCATATAAATCCTCATCGAATAATATTAATAATAACGAATGCCTCCAATTATTAAATCTTTTTATTATAAATACCTATGCATATAAATTTTGAGACAGCCGCATGGTTCATAAACTGTAAGTAGGTTAAAAATTCTTAAGTGGGTGAACGCAAACTTATAATAGCAAAATCTAAATTTAAATAAAATTATTTTATTTAACTTTTAGTGTAAAAGCAGTGTAGGTATTATAACACTCTTAATCTTAAGCAGATTCCCGTTTAGCAAAAAACTAATGGTATAACCAGAAACGATTTGAAATGCTATACCCTAGAGTGTTTTGCTAATAAGATAATAATGTATTATTACATTGCAATATATAATTATTTACTTCCCTTGCAAAATTTAATTGATAGCTCTAATCTATTTTTAATTGCTTCGAACGTTAGATAAGATCTCTATTAGAGTAATAATTCAAAAGGAATATTTTCTACATAGGACAGCACGAAAATGTGTAAAGATTTAGGTACCTACTTAACTTTTGTTTAGAATTTAGAATTTTATGTTAAAGTTTTCTTGCCTAAAAATCCATAAATTTTAGGTCAGAAGCTGTATTATATATATTAAATTTTAAATAGTTAGTTGAAACTTTCATAGTTTAATGCGCGGTGTTTAAAAAATAATCGAGTTTGTCAAAAATTGGTGGATGCACCAGGGTTAAAATAATATTTTACCAAATGCCTCTCTAGATATGCTGAATAATTTTTGTATTATTCTAAAAATTCAGTAAACATTTTCACAACTAAATTTCTATATATTTCTGTGGGTAAAAGGCATAAGGGGATAAGTCAAAAAAAGCAATTTTTCAGTAGAGACTTAAACGTATTCGCATTAATTCAGGAAATATATTTATGGTTAGCGGGTATACCCTTTTGTTAGCACATGTCATATCCTAACTAAAGCGTATACCCGCTAAACATAAATATATCTCCTGAATTAATGCGAAGACGTTAAAAGCTCTATTGAAAAATTGCTTTTTTTGACTTATCCCATTATGCCTTTTACCCACACATTTTTTCGCTGTCAAAAATTGACCCCTTCCATTATTTTAACCCAAAATTATTTTTTTCACCCCCCGCCAATTAAAATAAAATTTATGAATTGAAAAAAAACAGAGGTTTTTATATTATTTAAAAAGAACTATAATGGCCGCCATGACTTATGTAAATAGTTTGATATATTTTGGATTCTTTTTTTTTTTTGCTATCTTACCATAAAAATCACAAATTGTCCAAAAATGCAGATGAATATGAAACTTTTTTTAAATTCCCAGAAATAGAAAAATTAAAACGATTTTTGGTTTTGTCAGGGTTCCAGTTTTTTTTTAAATTATTTGAGAACAGCAGGTTTGACATATATTTTTATCGAAAAAGTAAATATCACCAATCACGGAGCTATCTTCTCTAAATAATGTCCTTGTTGGTATAATTTTTTTTCAAATTTATTTGAACAAAATAACGTTTTAAAATTTGCTTAGATATATTGTAATATGTATATTAAATAAAACCCAGTTAAGGTGGTTAATGTTACCAATCATTAAACTAACAACTAATAAACGTTCACTTTAATTACAAACCTAATTACTTGACATTTAGTTACGAAATTTGAACAGCGTACAATAATGAGCAGCAGAATGGTAGATACCATCTTTAAGCAGTTGTGCCACCTAAACAATCCAAAATAAAAGGCGGAAGCGGGAAAAGAACATGTGTAGTAAGTTGTGACAAGGAGGGATCCACAATTTTCGAAAAATTAACGATTGTGTTCTTAATTTTTAATATTTTATTTAAACCTTGTTTTGTATATATTTAAATATACAATTAAAGAAAACCTAAAACACAAACATTTCATATATTTTTTTTATCTTTAATGGGCGTACAAATAAAATAAATCAAATATAACAAAGTTTATAAACCTTTTAAGAAAGAATTCAACATATTTTTAGATTTATTTGTTTTCATACTTTTCAAACAAAATCTTAAATTATTTTAAAACGTATGTTCATTTAAAATTTGTATTAAATCATTTCTAGAAACACCTTATATTTCTATAAAATAAAATATACCATAGATTTACATTGCAATAACTGTAAGCCTTATAAATAAGAGTTTTTCAATAATTTTACGAGCATTTAAAATGGTCTTGCAAGTTTAATGGTTTGTCTTCGGTAAAAGGCTGTCAGTGTCCATATTTGTGGCCGCAAAAGGGTTGTTCAACTCGTTAAAATATTCATAAAAACGTCTACGAAATTTACGACCGCTCGGTTTGCACCACCTTTTTCCAGGTGTGTGTGATACCGCCTTTTAGGTAAATTAAAATCGACACCCACTACTACCGACAATCAGTGGCAGCAGAATCATAGAAGAAAAATATTTTAATATTTTAATATTTTTTTAGGTTTAACAAATTAAAAAATATATAATTTTCAAAATAGGTTACTTTACATGTTAACAATTTTTTTTGCAAAAACCTCAAATATTTGACTTATTACAATATTACTATTTAAATGAAGGAGAAATAATAATTTACAATTTTGAAAATATGTTTTTACAAATTTCAGTTATTTGTTGCATTACATTTTTTAAAATCACATATTTTTCTAATTAATAAAAAATATATATCATTAAAATGCTATTTTTTTATTTCTGTGTTAAAATTTACCTATATATATTAATAATTTATAAAAAGAATGAAAAACATTATGTAATATTTACTTTACGTGCATGCTAAGTAGCAATACATTTAACAAATTTACATATTTGTTACGTTTAATACCTAATTTATCATGTTTTAAAAAATGTGCATGTGCAGAATATTGATCCAAGAATTTAACTTACTATGTTAATAATTTAACAACTTTTCCCTACACAGATTATTCATGCCATTAATTTGGAGAAATAACCACCTTTTTTGATTAAATATTTAGAGAATTTTTATTTTACATTCTTTGAACAGCATCGTATTCCTACAAAAAAAACATTTGATTTGAAGTTTACACGCCAGCGCGCTGCAGCCCTCAACTTTTAAAGATAAAAAATTTGCTATGTAAATAAACTTATTTTGTAAAAATAAATAAATAAAAACTAAACAAATAAAAACCAATACAATTGATATAAAAGTTATGAATATAATTATGCAAACAAAACAATAATAATTTAATCTCAGTTAGGACAACAAAGAAATATATACCCACTTAAAAAAAGGCAACAAAAACACATTATAATTATTGTTTTTGTGTTAAAAAAATTGCACCAAATAGGACAGGCAAAAGGCGTGAAAAGGCGCAAGGCCGACCAATATCGTGATCATTATCTTTTAGCATCAAGCAACCTGAAAGCGCTTCTTGGATTCCTATTTTTCTAATTAATACAAGGCTGCGATGCTTCGTTCCTTACACCCACATCTTACACGGCATGTCCAGCATAAGACTAGATTTATTTTCAGTGCAAATGTAAAAATAAAAAAGAGTTAATAATATAGGTTTTATACTAACTAAAGGAATGTCGCTATTTATTTTATTATAGCAATTTTTTTGTAAAAACTAAGTATTTCGAAAAGTGCAAAAATATTGGCATGTCCCACAGACCTAGGTAGGTCTGTGGCATGTCCCCTAAATATAATTTATGCAATTTTCCTACTTTATGCTATTTTAGTTAAATTCTATGAATTCGTTTTTGAGATCCTTTAAATTAAACACACTTAGTTTCTTATTCAAATAAAAAAGTACAGATAATTTTTTGTCAGAAAAACAATAAGTTTAGTAAAACAAAGTTGGTTAATTTATTTAGTGCTTAAAATTTCTAACACCAACTTCCATAGAAAATACAAAGTATGTTCATAACGCCTTTTAACATTGTGAAGTATTTTGGGAGTTATTTGACCGCATTTATTCATAATACATTTAAGAGACCCCAGCTACATTGTGTAAATTTTACTTTTTAAATAACCCCAATTAAAAAAGTCTATGGGATTCAAATCTAGAGATCTAACCGGGCAATCCAGAGCTCCTCATCCAATCCATTGTCCAGAAAACACTCGGTCCAAAAACCTAAAGTGTATTCAAATCCAAGCTGGACTAAACAAAAACGCCCAGACGCATGATAACTCGTTCTTATTGGTCGATTCTGATGGTGTGACTCGGATTGTGAGTTCTTATTGGTCGATTCGGAGGATTGTGTTTACATTTAGTCCAGCTTGGATTTGAATAGACTTTAGAAGTGCATAATGTGTTGGAACATTGAATAGTCTTTCAAGTAGCAGTTATCGTTTTTAACAATATCAAAAAGTAAGGAATAAACTACATCTTCTAGTAATTCCAAATACGATTCTCCGAAAATACCTGCCCAGACATTAAGTTTTCGAGGAGTTTGAGTGTGGAAGTGCAAAACACTTGTATTTGTATCCGACCAGTAAAGACAAATGTGGCGATTGATAACTGTGTTAAGAAAAAATGTACAATCGTCTGAAAAACAAATGTTGTAAAACAAATGGTCATCACTTGCTATTTGTTCAGTTATAGTTTCTCAAAACTCCAGTCACCGGTTAAAATCGTCCTCATTTAATTCATGGATCAAATTAATCTATACCTAGATTATAAGGACGAATTTTATGAGACCAAAGGATCCGCTGAAAGATCGTTTTCGAAATGTTGGAAACCGTAGCTAATTTCCATGTGCTTAAAGTTGGTTCAGAAGTAACTTTTCCTAAAACTCCTATCCCAACAGCCTCATTTTTGACCAGACGTTAACGGAATTCCCGTTCAGGTTCAAACATCTGTTTTTCGGAACTTTTTTATAATTCGACTGTTTTTTTACACGATTTTTTTCAAATTCTTTGTTTTTTTTTCTATTATATTTGATTAAGAAATTAAGTGTGATATTGCAACGTCAAATTAAATATCTCGAAAACGAATAAATAGAATTTGACTATGAAACTCAGTATCAGGTATCAGTTATCACTTACCCTATCGTGCCTATTGAAATTTTTTCCGGCAGGGATTTTAATCCAACTAGATTTTTGCTGGATCAATATCAATCCAGCTGGATCCAGCGCGGATCCAGCAATTTTTTTAAAGAAAATTTAATTTATTATTATTTTTATTTTAATAAAAAAATAAAATGGGTAAAAATTTATAGAAAATAAAAAATAAATGAAAAACATTTTTGATACGACAGCAATTTAATTAATTAATTTAATTTATTGATATTGAAAACTAAAATTTGTCATTAATATTTTTTTTAATTAAAAACTTATTAATTTTACCAATTTTCATGTTTTGTTAATTTGTAAACTCTCTGAATAATATAGTTTTTTTAATAATTAGTTAAAAAGTGATTAGCTAGCTATACTACAGGACAGAAAAAGTTTTATGAATAAAAATATTGCACTATTTAAAATATTTCAATTTTTAACCCTATAATAATATAAGTTATATCTACTGGACAATTAAATATTTGTAGAACATTAAACTGATTTCTACTTTAAAAGCTTGAACAAAATTAATAATGTAAAGATTATAAGATAACTATCTTTATTATTTTTTATAATAATAATTTTACAAGTTTTGTGTTTTTTTTGTTCCAAATTTAGGTACTTTAATGTAATATGTTTATAAATAAATTAAAATTAAAATTCAGTCAAATTACTCACTCAATTCTCACAACAAACAACCCGGGCCACAGCGGTGCCAAGAAGACACTTATTTAGCATGAAACTTTATCAAGCAAGAGCGAAAAGTGCGGTGTAGAAAGGGGTGTAGCACGTGCCGCAAGTGTGACAGAACGGTAAGGTCGCTCCCACCTAGCAAAGCGGCAACGCTGTCAACGTAGACTTTTGCGCCATTATTTGGAAAGTTTATTATTTCCGGATCCGCAGTACTGGATCCATGAGGCTGAAAAAAGCGCTGAATTTAGTTGGATTGCTGGATGATCCAGCAATTGCAATCCCTAGTTATGAGTCATAACTTATGACTACTACGCGAAGGGGTAAAGCGAGTTGCAAAATCACTGCTTACTACCCGAAGACTCCTCTGTTTTGTTTTCGTTGGGCCACTATCTAATATTATTATAACTAATTTGTCAAACGTAAAACCCCCACTACATTTTTTTTATTTTATTGGCAATTTTTTTTCAAACCAAATAATATGTACAAATTAAGCCAGACATATTATTGCGTATAAGAAACAGAAAGTAAAGCAAGCATGCGTGAAATGTGCATTTAGATCATTTATCTGAGTAAATATCTTAAACGAGATGTGAGATCTATTTCACTTTTCTTTTTAAACAATTTTTAATCTCACAATACGAATAAATGCTACCGCATTGTTTGCCAGCAATTTAATCAGCGAAATCAGAAAAGAAAACCACTCGTGCCAAACAAAATTAGTAAAACAATTTGACATTTAAGGTTATAAATCCGTACAAAAATGCATCTGACCCGCGTGGGTCGAAGTGACAGTGTTTCACTTTCCCCACGATATAAAGCTTTGCACACAATAAAATTATAAATTTAACTTTATCGAATTTTGATAACAAATATTATTACTAGAATTTTTTCTTTGGAAATTGGTCTTGAATTGAATGCATTATCTTTTTATTTGTATTATAAAATCAACATTGCATATCTTGCTGTGAAGGTTTTAATTAGAAATATTCTATTGTTTGCTTTATCGATAGGTTAGATGTGGATTAAAATGTGGGCTGATGTCACAAATATAATGATATTTAATATCTCTACTGACATTCAAGTAACGATTGAACGAATAAATGCAGAGCATCGGAGCAAACCATGGATCTTGATAAGAGTGAGACAATAACGTATGTAGCGAAGGAACTGTACGCTGCACATTGTGCTTTCAGGATCCGGTGGATACACAAGGGATATCCATCTAGTTCTAGTTATTACCCAATCATTGGAATTTATTAATTATATACAAAAGTAATCTTTTAGTTCCACCCTTACTTCACAAGAAGCCCCAGAAACCAACTAAATGGCTTGTGCGGGTTAAAGGTAGGAAAGGACCGCGGGACTTAAAGTCCCCTCCGAAGGACCAATAAACAAATAAATAACCATACCAATGTGGGACTCGAACCCACGACCTTTTGGCTTGTAGTTAGCAGCACTGACCACTAGCCCACCGTTGGCGGTATAATTATATAAAATATAAGTTTAAGATACACTGTTATAAAAATCAAATTTTTTAACATAAGTTTTTAGTTTGTTAATTTGATTTTGTAAAATTTTAACATAATTTTTGTAGAAAACCAGGGTTAGTAACGAAGGAAAATATTTTAATGAAAGTTTTGTAAGGTAATATGCAATTTTGTAAGCATTTTGTTAATTTCAAAGGTTACAGATTATTTTGTAAATGTTTAACAAATTATTTCGTTGAAAAAGTACACGTGATTTCAGGGATTCAATCAAAACATTTCCCACTGACAATACGCATCAACAACTGACTTTAGCGTCTGCTTAATTTATTTTAATTCGTAACGTGTTCGTACCAACTGTCCAAAGTGTATATAAAATATTGCCAGAAATCTGTTATTATTGTTATTCGGTTTCCTTATATCTTTTTAACAAATGTGCGAAATGCGAAGCATCCGAAAAAAGATGCCATCACTGGTTTTCAAACTTTTCAAACAATTTCCAACAAATACTTTTTTTAGTGGGTCTACAAAAAGCTTTGTAAAAATAAGGTCCTTTTTGAAAATTACAAGAATTATGGTTGAATTATTGATATAGGATTGTGTTATTAAATCTACAAAATGTTTGTTATAATACCACTACTACTAACTAACTTATTCAATTGATTAACAGATTACAGTTGGTTGTAAACTTAACATAAATTTATGTGGATTTGGATTAACATATAATCTGGTTAATATTTGGTTTAAATTAACAAATATTTTTTTACTGTGTATGGGATGTGGATGGAATAAGATCATTTTAAGCCTTATTTTTTAGAACTTGTTGGAAATTAAATTTGGAGACAACCGGCATAAAATACTAACGTTTAGATCATAGAGATTTTATCTATGGTTCAGATACAACATAAATAAATAGAGACTTTAATAGCCGATACTCGACGAACCCGATTATTTTAAAAACCTTTTTTTCAAGCGTAAAATAATTTTCATATTATAAGACTTATAAGTCTACATATAAAGAATTTATATTAATACTAGTTTAAAAGTCAAATTATTATTAAACTCTGTACAGAAATAAATCTAAAATGTCATCATGTCAGTTGAACCTAACCTTAAAATAATGTTAGAGGCTTAAGAGATTATTAAATTAAATGCTTGAAAAAATAGTGTAGGATTAAATTTTCGGAATGTATTTTTTATTATTATTTAGTTTGGTTTCTCAGAAAGGCAGTGTTAACTGCAATTTGTAATTTAAAAACTAAAACATGACATTATTAATAATTAATGTGGTTTGCCTTTTAAAATTGCTGCTATTAGGCAAATTAATTAAACAAATTTACCTGGCATTTAACCTTTTTTTGGATGTTATAAGATATAATTAAATTAATAAATCTTACTGAATTTGAGAATAAAATAAATTAAATGCCACGAGGCGTAGGCGTATGTACTATCACAACATATGATTTTTGCAATAAATCTTTGAAAAATAATTATATTCAGTAATATGATATTTTTTACAAAAAAATATTTTAAAACTATAAAACCGATTATATGAATGGAATCGCCTTAAATTAAAAAAGTTTTGTTAAAAAAATTACTAAAAATACCTATAAAATTTAATATAAATACGTTATTACAGGAAATTTCGAAAAAAAAAAGTTTTACTCGTAAACCAATTTATTTGCTACTACATTTTGAGTTACCATCACGTCTTTTGTTTTTATAATGGCTGCCATAACGTAGGTAATTTGATACATCGTTGGATGCCTTCATTTTTTCAAACCACGTAAATTTCCAATATTGCAGCCATAGAAAAAACAAAAGAGAAAAGCAAAAAAAATTACAAATAGGATGAAAATGCAGATAAATGTGCATTTTTACATGTGAAACCTACTTTTTTTTATTTCCAGGAATAACGATTTTTGGTTTTGACAGGTTTTAAGTTTATTTGAAATTAATTGAGAACCTCAGATTTTTTTCCAATTTTTAAATGCCATTGTAATAAACATACATGGCACCCTGTATAATAGAATAAATAAATTAAAATTTAAAAAGGCATAAGTCACTACTTTTCAGCAAAAATAAAATGCAAAATTGAAATTGATATTAAATTCATTAATATATATATATGTATATATACAGGGTCCTGCAACGTTTCAATATATCTATTGAGTAGTTTCCTGAAGCTTTTCTCATCCGGGTGTCTTCTTTCTGGATAACGCATCGCGTAAATTCTAGCCGCCAATAAACAAGTTCGATCAGTCTCCCCTAATACAAAAATCATATCGACTAGTTCGTCTTTTTCAAAATTCATGTTACCAGAACTTTTTTCTCGCAAACTTAATAACTAAATTAGAATAATTGGTCTGCTTTATCCTCTAGAGTTTTTTTTATAAGTGGTTTACTTTAAATTTATAAGAAAAAAATATAATTAATGCTTAATTTTGTTGTGAAATTTGACCATATCAATCGGCCAAGTCAATATCTAAATTACTTTTTCTTACTACCTCGACTCAAAATACGTTGTTTCGTCCCCGATTTCACGGCAGAAAGTTTACGTTTCTTGCATTGGTCAAGCTATACGCGCACACTCTAATAGCGGGAGTAAAAATTTTTTAGTCGCGTGCTTAACATTTAAATTTCGTACTGCCAACATGAGAAACACAAAAATATGACAGTTTTAAACCATAATTTTGCAATTATAACAACAAATAAACAATTTATGTTTTTACTTTTTTACTTTTTATGTTGTTTTAAGTGTTTAATGGTACTTTTATTTGTTATAAAGTAGTAATTTGTTAATTAAAATACAACCTTTTATTTTTATTGTATTGGCACCGCTGAATTACCATGACAACGCTACAGTTTGATTGATTTTGAATGTAAACGTCAGAATTAAATTAAACGTCAGATTTTAATTTTGACACAAATTTTTTTATATACATTAAATTTTTTCCCGTATTTTCTGCAGGGTAGTAAGAAAAATAGTATACACTACACGGGCAGAAAGTGTGAGAGTCCTGAACTGCGCGCCATGATGCCCTCGGCTTCGCCTCGGGCATCATGGCGCGCAGTGCAGGAATCTCACACTTTCTGCCCTTGTAGTGTAATATACTATTACTCCATATAAGTACATGGGCGTTTAAAACTGATACGCGCTGCCAGTTTTTCCATAATGCAAATACTTCCATTTGTGGAATTTATTGCAAAAATAACACGTAACAAAGTGTATGTTTACCTGTAACTCGGCATTCGAGCACAAGTGACGGATTGTCTTTTTAAAGCGTTTTAGCAGCAGCAGCAGCAGCAGCAGATTTTAAAATTACTTAAACAGTAAGATTTACGATGGAGCGTAATTTGAATGGAATTATGGTTAGTATTATGTCGCTGTGTTTCTAATATCTATCAGCGTTTCCATATTTCATGTCCGATATACGATTCTTGTTATGTGGAAATACTTCACGGGATTGCCTTTTATGGAAACGACTCTGATAAACGGAAAAATTTTACTTGTGAAATATGAGGTTTAATTCAATATAAATTATAGATTATTTAGATTTGTATTAAATACTTAGTTAAGTAATAATATAACTATAAAGTTACATTGTTGAAATACTATATAGTAATAGTAAGTAGGTATAACTGTAATTTTATAATTATTAAAATAAAACTATTATTTGCCTCTAGATTTCTTTTCACTACCTATAGGTATAAGCGAATATATTCGTCACAACACAAAAATAAATTGTTATTATTTTTAAATATTTATTTTTGAAAACATATTTATTTTTGAAAACTAAATGATATTTTGTAGTGTATTTTTTACTATTCTAAGGTTTATATGTTTTAAATACATTTTATATTCCCACCTGTATCCATTATCATACTTTTCCATGACACTAAGGGATCTCAATGGCGATTTAGTCACAGGCTGAAGTTAGCTTTAAGTTGGTTGACATGTAATACAATTGTCAAAATAAAGTGTATCTCTTACAAGTGATATAATACTAAAATTTAGAAATTAGTTTTTTATAATTGTTACAAAAATACAAAATTATTAAATAGTTTCTTAACGCCAATCTTTAAAAAAATTATAAAGTTAAAAATAAGCAATGCTAAAAATAATATCAAAAATTTCTCAAAACCCTTTCTAGGATATGTGGGGGAATCAGTATGACCACAAAAATAACCTTCACTAAGCAACCCCTGGGGCTGTAGTCACCCCAACTCAATTTTTTTTAAATATTTATATTTTTTGTAATACAGTAAGTACTAAAAAAATACGTTTTAAAACTTAAATTTTTGAAAATTACGCAAAATATTAAATATCAAATTTAACCATTTTTTTGTCGTAAAAACAATAACAGTAACAATAATTGAATCGGTGAGGTTAAGAACAGTTAAGTCCAAAAGTCAAAATTTTCACAAAATATTTAAAAATATCAGTTTTATAGTTCAAAATGCATTTTAACTATTTTATAAAATATAATATTCATATTCTGTAAAATGATTTATATCTTCTCACAAAAATGTATTTTGAACATTAAAATTGATTTTAAAAAATGACTCGTCAAAATTAAATTTTTGGACTTGTATTGTTCTTATTCTCACCGATTCATTTAAAACACTTTAATTTTAAACTTTTTAAATTAAATGCTCAAAATGACTCCTATTATTTTGTAAGCAATAGCACAGTCTATTCTCAAATTAACTTCATGTTTATGAAATAGCTCGGTATTCGTTATTCAATCAAATGGGGATGAGTTTTGTAAACCACAGATTTTGAGTGACCCCATATGAACAAGTCTAATGGTGTCACATCTGAATATCTGGGAGGCCATTTCATTGGTCATCTTTTACCAATCCGCTGTTCTGGATAATTCTGATCCATGGCTGCAGCCAAGCCCTAACCGCTACTACAGGTGATGCCCCATGTTGTTAAAAATGTAATAAATTTATATCTAAAGCTCCTCTCCTATATGATTTTGGGGGCTGTATTGTTTCATATAACATTTCAAAATAAATTTGACCATTCAAATTTTGGTCAATAAATAAGGTACACAGAGAAAAGTAATCTTTTGATTTAAGAAAATGCATTTATTTTAAACAGGTTTTCTTGTATGAAGTAAAATTTTCTTATTCCTAGTAACTTGTTGTCTATAATAAGAAAATACTATTATTTGGTTGTAAATCACAAGTTTCTTGAAACAACTTATTGTTGTGATTAATTGTAAAATATTTATTTAGAGCAATTAATTAAATTGTTTGGATGTATATTTTGTTTCTTTAAGTAACCTTATACTAAACCTGAGATAAAAAGTAGACTAGATATTTACTTGTATTAACCAAATATCTATTTAAAAAGTCAAATAATCCCAAGTTTTCCACTAAATAAATATCTTCTTGTAGATATCAAAATAAATAATTTATTTGAGCCAAGCTGTGTACCAATAATTTAATTTACCAAAATTCCTGCCCAGACATTAAGTTTTTGCTGCAATAATATTTAGATAAAAAGTACACTCATCGCTGAAGTAAATCTCTTTTAGAATTTTGATCTGATTTTTTATTTTATTGGTCATGATTTCACAAAATTCTAAATGCCTGTCTGCATCATCATCGCCAAGTTCTTGTGATGTTTCAACACCTTCCTAACAGACTCTATATTAGATTTAAACAGTTAATTTCCCTTGGGAACTTTGACAAAATGACATTGACATTTTAAAAGCCGGCAAAACCGCTTCTCATTACCAATTTTTACCACTCTATTTTTATATAGATGTCCTCTCATACAAATATTTTTTATAATGTTCGTCGTAGAAAAAGTATAGCATGTAAATCGTTTATAAACTTCGCTTCGCTCGTGCCTAATTAAAATTTATGACTTTATCTAACTTAAAAGATAATATATTATTTTTTTATAATTATAAATATTAATATTTCATGATTTTAACTTTAAAATAATTAATTATTTTACACATTTACCAGAAATAACAAAAATGCGCATACCATAGATAGTGTCTAGTGTCAGTATATTTAATTTTTTTTATAAAATATAGCATGACCTACACAAACGCTTAGCAGTAAATTACAAGCATTAAATTTACAGTTTATTGAGATAAGGTATGTATTTGCATTAACCATTAAGTGAGCAATTTTTGCAGCTGGCGGTTTCATTAAAATGCCTGCATCATAACTTTAGAAAAAATAATGACAAATTTTAATAAATAGGCTTTTAGATAAATTAATCCAAACAATTGTTAATTTGATTAACATTTGTATGTTTAAAAATTCTATCTTAACCATTACTTATATTCTATGATTGTAATGCTTTTTCTGATTCATAAACTTATTATAATGACTTACTCACTTAATACAATTTATCCGATAACTAATCGAAAGTATTTTTATTATAATTGATTTAAAATTTCAATAAACTTAGCCAACCATTAACAATTAATCAAAGCATAACATTTCCTATTTTATTTACTTAAAAAGCGACAATTGCACGCCCTTCATAAATAATCAGTGACATTCAGAAGTGAAACTTCTTAGATATTATATTGTTGTCGATCTGATAAATATCTTATTAAAGCCAACCGTTGTTCTGTTACAGTTTGCAATTTTTATTTGTTTGGTTTCTATGCGCCAGCCTTCCTATTTACCTTTGACATTTATACAAAATCTGTGCTGCTTTGAAACATAATAATAATCGCGTCTAGTTATTTTTAAGTTTTTGGGAACACATTGGCAACACGAAATTGTTAGTCTTGGTGTTGCACGACAGGGACTTTCTATTGTTAAATTTAATTTTTTAGGCGCACCCGATACAGGAAGTTTTTGCCAAACAAAATTATATCAAACTGTTAGTTTTGAAAGGTTTTTTCTACCTGGTGTTCGTAGACTAGATCTCGAAAATTTTGAAAATTATTTCGCTCCATTTCAATATCAGTGTTTGTCAGTGGCGGCTCGTCGTATAAAGCAACTGAGGGGTGGCCTCACATGTTAAAATTATAATATAATTTGAAATGTTAGATAGATTACTTATTTAAATATAAAACGTTTTTAAACTAATTTCCAGTCATAAAAAGTATCAAAACATCGAATAACCATCAAAGTTTAAAATATTTCCTTTAAATTTAGCGCGCACCCCTTCCAACTTTAATTCTAAATGCTTAAATCATTGTCCGACCGCATAATAGGAAAATAGTAATCCCAGAAATTTGCGCTTCATATACGTCACACATTGCCGATACAGCATCTCCCCACCGCTGCACGGTGCCGCCGGGGGTAATACGCGAATTTTTGTAGACATTGAGGCCCACAAAGTTGGGCTTGTACCACAGTATATGGAAGACAGCAGTCAGTCCCGAGATCTGTGCGGCTCGCTTATCAGCCGTTGTAAAAGACTGGGCGGGGCGTGGAATGTTTTAGTAAACAAAGCTTATAATAAGCTTAGTTTATAGTTTCTTATTTCTGTTTAGTCTTTGCCTTAGCGTTAAAATGGAAAGTTGTGATAAAAATGCAAGTGTAATAGTTATTTGTTTTACAAGTGTTGAAAAGCGACTTTTTCATGCGAGTTTTTAAGTTGCCCACGAGGCCGTTAGGCCGAGTGTGCATTAACACGAGCTTGAAGAAAGCTTTTCTCACAAGTATAACCCAATGTTTTTTCTGCGACCCTTTTATTTTTTATTATTTTTAAATACAAAACAAAATAACCTAAAAACTTTTTTGACAGCTGAATGTCAAACGATGGTTTCCGGTTCTTTTCACACAGACCGGTCACTTTTCACACAGAAATGTCACTTTACATTCGTGTTTTGCCTTGTCAATGAAAAGATTCATTTTCTAAGCAACGATGCCATCATGAAAAGTGACTTTTACATAGTGGTCGTAGAAAAAATACATTATTGTGTTGTGAATTTATGTAAAAATAATTCAAATAATTACTTATAAAAGATCATTTTTATTTTAATATATTATTATACAAACACACAAATACCACAGTAAAAATCACAAAAAATATAAATAAAAATATTCATGTTTTTTTATAATTCAGTGTTAAATCGTTGAGTTTCATATACCTACTGTGCTTGTACATTATTATTTTGTTGTTGTGCGGTTGTGCCTTTATTAATCTAAAAATAATTATTGTAAGATAGGTAAAAATGAGCAGTACCGCCTGGGTAATGTGGAAACCTGCTGAAGGAATAAATAAAAATCCCACCTCGTACCGCACTTTTTGTATTATACCTAAATTTTGAAAATTCTTCTCGTGAAAGAATATATTTTTAAAAAATATATTTTTATTATTTAGATTCTGAAGTGCTCCAAAAACGCAAAACTTTGAAAATTTCAAAAAAAATTGCCTATTGTTCACACCTTGTACAACATATTAGAATACAAAGGAGAATTAATGAATAACAATTATAATACAACATTTAATTGGTAATTTCACTAACTTTAAATCCAACGGTACAATATCTTGTAATATGCTTTGAATAAATAACAACAATATTGCTTATAATAAATTGAATTTTGATCCTATTAAGTCCAGAAAAGGCAAATGGTAAATAATATGAGTATACGGACAATTGAGCGTGGCACGTATTTACGACGGTCGTGTCAATACGATTACATCGTGATCTTTGTGCACATTCTTTCGAAGACCGTTTGTTCGTTCGATCTGCGTGCTCTCCTTAACTACAAACTCTGACCCTTTTACGGACACTATTGTGCAACACTGTATCTTCGCACAACAAGCTCAAGATGACCATCAAGAAAGAATTTTGTAAAAGAAAATATAACTTATAAAAAACGAAAAACTCTAGGGTTATACATTTCAAAATGAAGATTTTGAAAAATTAATTAATACCACTGTATAAGAAGAAAAAGGCAATTCTGTACAATCGTAAATTTCCTCACACTTCGGAACCAAACGATTGGACTTTTGTTTGTGGTTTGGAAAGATAGCTTTAAAAATGATTTGGAAAGATTGAAAAAAAAAACCTTATGGATATATGAATTACGTTGATTAAAAAATTATTTTTTTTCTTGCAAACAGGCTCAAAAGTTTCTAATGTTATTCTTATGGAAAATCGAAAACTGCGATGCGCAGCATCTTAATATTAAAATTAAAAACTCATATTTTTACAGTCTTATTTTTAAATCACCCTAATCCACATATCCATATCTCATCAATAAATTAATAAACTTACAAATAATTTGGAAGAAGGGTGCAAAAAGAACAATAAAATGCTTCATTTAATATGCATATGCATACCATGGTACTCGCATCCTACATACATAAAAAAGGTTCTTTTACATGAGGTAAACGTAGGCAAATGTCAATGTAAGTTAGGAAACTCGTCGTGTTCATTGATAAAATGTCAACGGGTTATCGGCTCAAATTAATTAACTTATCGGGTGAATACTTTGTTTTACCTGCTTAATTAACCATTATCTTTACCGCAGTACCCGGCTTAATTAATTGGTGAGATACTAATAAGTTTAGCGACTAAAACATAAATAATATAAATAACAAGATAAATAAATTCCAATTTTTATTCATGATTTATTGTAAATTTAAAAATATGTTTAAAGTTGAGTTAAATTTTTCAGGTAGTACTAATTTAAACAACTTTAAATACGCATTAAAAAAAAATACAAGTGACCTATTATTGAAAAGCTAATTAAATGAAACTAATTATTTTTTTAATTGCAAAGGGTGAAACAATTAAAAGTGAGAGTAAGTACCTAGGCATTATTATTTTGTAGTAAGGGGCAATTAATAATAGGATTAATTAAATCCCACTTCAAATACTACTGCACTTTCACGTAAATTGTATAAACTCTTATTTTTAAATTTTACCAAATAATAAATTAAGTAATTTCTAATAGAAACTATTGAAAGTAATTTTAGACCAGTTTGTTATTAAAAACATTGCAAACCGCAAATAAACGTTTAACAAATTTACGTAAGATTTAAATCACAGTTTTGAAAATAATGGATAATGAAATCTTTACGATCATGTTTTTAATGGCGTTTTAGTCAAGGCTGTAGTAACTAGCTTTTGATCGTTTTAGTCATGGGCTGAAGTTAGCTTTAAGTTAGTTGACAGTTCTAAAATGACATATAATCATCAAAATACAAAATACCAAAATGTGGAAATTATTTTATTATCTCAATTCCAAATACAAAATTATTAAATGGTTATTATAAGCGTTATAACGTTAATCTTTAAAAAGTTTGTTTGCATTTTTGTACTAACCTTTTGATTTTGCCGGCAGTTAACCAGTATTTGCCGATAAAGCTTTAAACATTTCGGGTGGAGTACCATAGAACATTCTCTTTACTTTCACTGCGAAAAACTACTTCTATATCGGATTTAAAGGGTGGTTGTTCCAATTTCATTGATTAATTTTTTTTTTAATAATTTTGTAACTCATTGAAAAATATAACATATATTTATATAAAATTTAACGCTCTACGAAAAAGGTCTTATGTATTTAATTGATTACTCTATCCGTTGAGAACATATTCGTATCAGTACGCATTGGGATTCAACACGAATATCTTCAACGGTTAGAGTAATCAATTAAACACATTTGACATTTTTTGTAGAGCGTTACATTTCCTACAAAAATATGTCATACTAATTTGACGATAATTATTTTTTTGTTATAAATTGTTTTCAGAGCCGACTAGTGTTGGTTTAATGTTAATTTTTGTTTTTCAAACGTTTCAAATAATACAGTTTTACAGGAAAACCCATTTTTCTTAAATTTTGAATTACAGCGCCATCTGTTGATAAGTTGAAAAAAAGTTTTAAATAAAAGTTATTAATTTTTTTATGTACTACCAAAATTTTTCTGGGTTTTAAATAAATTTTTCAAGATAATTAAATAATACAGGAAAAATGGTAGGGCAATATTTTTATAGTTACATTGTATGAAAAACCATAAAGAAAATTTTAGCTACATATTTTTTTATTTAATTTTGATATTGTTCAGTGTACTTATCTCATTTTGGTAAATATCGACCAACTAAATTTTTTATAAAGGGAGCTGGATTGTAATTGGTTGATAAGTAAAACAGTTTATTAAAACAATATCTTATAATCTTAAATATATGCATGTAACATAGAAAATGATAAAAAAATAAGCGTCTAACATATAATAAAAATGCTCGTAATATAAGTCACGAGATGTATTAAAGAAATAATAATTATGCAGATAGTAAACGGGGCATTGTAGTGTATATTTTTATTCACTTTCAAAGTCAATGTCACGATATGCCATTCATAATTTATAGGTACTATGCACCGGTCACGATTCTCATAATGGGTACAATGGCGAGGAGCCTCGAATAAAAAATGAAAAACATAAAATTAAATTGATCCTGTGTTTATTATCTGCCTTTAATTTACTTATTGCGGTTACAAAGATTAGATAACGTTTAATTTATGGCTTTATTTTAATTTTAGATATATTTGTGTTGCTCTATATGGTATTAGCAGAATTTTTTGTTCTAAACAAAAAAGTTAAAATCGTAAAGATTGAGTTTGTCATTTAATTTATTAACCAAAGTCGAAGAAATAAACAAAAGTTTAGGCTGTGGAAGCCCGTGGAAAATTTCTATTCATAATCAAAAAACGAAACTTGAATAACAATAAAACATTTAAACAAAGTTAAGTTCGCCGCACAATGTTCTGTACTTTTGAGGCCTTACGGTTGCAAAAGCATCTTGAATTCTGTTTAAATCATTTTGAGCTAGAGTCATATAAACAAGAGATTTGATGTGACCCCACAAAACAAAATCGAACGGTGTAAGATTTGGCGATCTTGGTGGCCATGGTATTGGCCCATTTTGAACTATCCACTATCTAAAAGTGAAACAGTGAAATTTTCACTATTTCCGTCAGTGAGTTATTATTCACTGTAAAATTAGTTTTTTCCAATATAATTAGTGAAATTATAACTTCTCTAAATTAGTGTTTTTTATTATCACTACTTTTCCGGAACACTCGACATTAAATAGTGAAATTTTAAATTTTTTGAACTAAACCTATTTCACTAATTTGTAAAGTGTAATTTCCACTAAATAAATTAGTGCAAAGAAATCGCTACATGAAAAAGTGAGTATTCACTAATTGCTAGTGTCACTGCGGCAAATAGTTAATATGCACTGTCAATCAGTAAAAATCCACTGTTTCATTTTTAGAGAGCACTGTCCGGGAAATTCCATATTTAGCCATAATGTTACTTGGACAGCAAAGTGAGCTGGGGCTCCGCCTAATTGAATCCACATGTTCTAGATTGCCGCCAGGGAAAGATCATCTAGCCCAGGGGTTCCCAAACTTATTCACTTTGCGGAGCACTTACAGGTTTGATTTATTTTCGCGGCGCCCCAAATAATTTTATTTGAAAAAGAAAACACGAAATACATATAAAGCATTCAATATTTTGTTTTTCTGATTGGAAGGGGTGAAGACGGGAGCCTCGCGACGCTCCTGGGCTGCCTTCACGGCGCCCAAGGGCGCCGCGGCGCACACTTTGGGTACCTCTGATCTAGCCGTTCCTGCAGTTCGTTTGCTAAGAATTCAAGAATAGTATATTCTGTAACAAGTTTGAAATACAGTGTAAAGTGTTTTAGACTATACTTTTTTTACGTTTCCAAAAAATACCATAGAAAAATAATTTATTTGGAAGAAAGTGAGGTTGGATCGGTCTAAAATTTGTTAGATATTAAAAACAAAGATGTCGCCACGAGTGTTTATTCTGTCATCCGATGATAGAATATTTCATTCTGTAACACTTTACGGAATATATGTGATTCCACAGATAAAGGGATATTAGAACGGTCAAATTCCGTAATAGGAGTAGAAAAAAATTGTTTCCATTTAAACTGTCAGGCAATATGACTTGTCAAATAAGCTCAGTACCCAGAGTTACAGCCCAAACATTTACCCCAAACCGTTCTTGATAGTAATGCTCAACAGCTAGATGCGGATTTTATAAATAATAATATTGGTTATTGTGTTGAAAAATTCCCTTTACCAGTACACAAAACACGAGACGTAAATGTAGGGTTTCCAGCCACTTGTTGCAATTACCAATTGCAATAATTAACCCGCAGGTAAAAATCCTTTGGTAATAGACCTTGTACCTTAGTGTAATGGTAAGGATAATAGCCTTTATCAACGGGAAATGTATTAACAATTACATGTCAAAAATTTAGTTCAGCTGCAAAACTTCTACTTTGTCTAGGATCTTTTTCCATTTGGGGTATTAGAATAAAACGAGGACGACTGTGGTCTGAACCTGCCGCTGGCACAAGATTTCCTGTAAAAAAACGTTGGTCCTTTGAAAGACTCATGATCAAATTATTAATAAAGTCTCGAGGTTTGTTTGCCAGATTGCTTGTAACTTATTGGCCATGTGTTGCAATGTTTGAGGATGTTGTTGAAGCCGATAGAATTGCCTGACATTTCGGCCCAAACGTGCTTAATGCATATCTAGTGAACATGCTGGCCATTCCATTCTCGTAATCCCATGATATTCTATCCGATCTTTTACAAGCCGTGCACGATGAGGGCGGGAAAAAAGACAATACCTCCAATTTCAAAAATTCCAATTTTGGTGTTCTGTCGCCCAAAGATATCTGCATGCAAGTTGCCCCGGTGTTAACAGTGGATGTGTAGCTCGTTTTCTTGCTCTTAAGTTAGATGCATGCAACCTTCTTCTGACAGCTTGAAAAGAAATCACTCTTCCAGTAGTTTGCATAAAGAAACTGTTAATAGTTAAAGCTGTAAATTTTCGGTTTCTTCTGGCAGTCAGGACAATTAAACGGTCCTGAGCATGGGTTGTGGATCGTTTACGTCCTCCCCTATTCGTTTATGCTGAAGACCCAGTCGCAACATACCGACTCCAGGCTCGACTTACGACACTTTGGAACACATTAAACCTTCTAGCGACTTCTTCTTGAGGTAAACCTTCACGTACCCAACGCACCAATGGCTCAAGTTGAACTGCTTTTAATCGCCGTAACGGCATAATTTTAATGCGAACGAACTGATTGATTTTTAATACAAGAACTTCTGATTCACTAAAAGGTTGTAATTTGAAAACAACACTTATAAATATTTCTATTAAAAAAGTAACAACAAAAAATTCAGTTAAAAATGATAATGTTATTAAATTATTTTTATATACCCGACGCATTCGCCATTTTTACAAAGAACAGCACATAATTAATTTTTTATTTACGATTGATTCTAATTATATTTCACACATCAATCGTCCAATTAATAAATTATTAAGCCTTAATACAACCGGTTCAACTATATACTAATGTTAAGTTAACATAATTAGTTGACATAAGATCTGATAAACGCTCGAATTTACTTGTGTTCTAATGGGTTGGTAGCATTGTAACTTATTCAAAGTGCCCCCGTCGATTTTCTAGGTATGGTTTTTAATGATAAAAAAATTTAAATCCCGATTCGAACAGTACAATTTCTCATAAATGATTAAAAATACTAATTAACATTTTAATTTAATTAAGTTAGTAAATAGTTGTATTATCAACTTCAGTAGCGGTGATTTGTTTATCTATTTTATTGATACATTATGGGAAATTCCATAAGAAAAAGTCAGTAGGTAAATAAAATAATGTTTATCCAATACAAGCAATTTAAATATTTTTGTTGCACCCACCAAAAATCATTACTTGCAGAAATGGCGTGATTCACCGATTCTCGAAAGACTATTATAATGGTGGGCCATGAGTTTGAGGTCTGTGAACCTAACGACTTGATAAATTTCTTGCATTTAATCTTCGAGTGTTTTGTTTTTGTCTCGCTTGTTTGATTTTTGCATAAAATAATAATGACAAGAGTCGAGACAGAAAAATATTTTTGTTAAATATAAACACCTGTTTATCAACATCTCAATTGAATTAAAAGAGGATATGGCCAATTTGGCGCAACAATGCGAGTGGTAAAGTATAAATTAACGCACACGGCGTGAGTTATGATGACAAACGCCTTCGAACATCCGGCGAAATGTGCAAAAAATTGTCAAGGATCAAAGAGATACCATCCTTTTATAAAACGCTTGTATACAAGAAAGGAAGAAGGATTGTGTTGATTTTTTAAAAATACCCATAATTAATCAGCAAACTCTGACGTTCTCTTTTGTGTTCAAAATTGCTTGCAACTTTTTTCTTTGAACTTAAAATATGATATTATTCAAATCGCACAACCAAACTTATATGGAATCCCCAATTATTACAACAAAATAGTATTTTAATTAAAAAAGTGATTTAAAGTTAATTTCTTTTTGGGCAACATTTCCACATAAGTGCTCAATTGTATTGTATCCAGTGAACAAGGCGACTCTAAAACAGTTACACCTTTCATTTTTAAACAACTTTTGATATTTTTACTGGTAAATGAAGGTGCATTATTCAGCATAAATAAAAAAAATCGCGGAAAGCACCTCTTAATGTTTGTCTAATGGTTTTTTAATAATCATGACGCCACCCCAAAAGGAATCTGGCTTGTCAATTGAGAACTTATGGAATAAGGTTAAAAGAAGGATTAGAGCTCGTCAAAATAACCCTGGCAATGCAGAAAACCTAACAGAAGCAGTTGTAAAGTAATGGGGAAATGTTCTACAAGAAGAAATTAATAAATTAATGGAAAGCATGCCTTGTCAAATTATAAATATTCTTTGTTTAAAAATTATCATTTTATTTGAATAAAAATAATGCAAGAAAATTGGCATACATCATCAAGCTTACAATAGAAACTGCTGTAATGGACTTTTAAAACCTTTTAAGCATATCGGAGTAATCAGTCGCTTTAACATCGATAGATAATCGGAAAGTATGTCAACGCCTGCTATACGAACAATCAAACTAGGTTAAATTAGAAGTTGTGGATTTTTGCCTTGTCACAGCACCTAGCAATTTAAAGGTATGTTAAATAAAGACCATTGTCAAATATTGGCTACTAATATTTTTTAATGAGACCAATATGCCTTTTAAAAATCTAAACGTAACGTGCTTGGCGGCTGGATGGTTCTAATTGTAGACAGTTTTTAACAGTTGTACCCTTTGAATTTTAAACATATTTAATTGAAAAAAGAGATCCAGCATACTCTGCAAGACAATAAAAACATTTCAGTTTCACTAGCTAATTATAGAAACAAACAAAAGAGCATCGTTACGTGTAATCGCAGAAACTGTTCTAGTTTTATTTGTTTTCGCTTTTTCACGAATATTTTTTTGTAGGCCGGTTAACCTCAATTTGAATGTGGCCGATTAGAATCCTATTAAAAATGCCACGTGTCTTTAAATTATTTATTATAGTGAAATCCGTTAACATTAATTAAATAATTAATACAACTATGTAGCCTTGATTAATTTCCATTAAAACAGCTGATTTCCATTAAATAGTTACTTGACTATTTCAAAAAAATGCAATTTTAAAATTCTAGTGCAAACTTATAAGCAAGTATTTACCTTTGGATTTTCCTTTAGGATAATTTTAAACCATATTGGCTAAAACTTAACTTGAATCACAGTCACTGTGTGTGCATTTTGACACGATTTGTGTAGCAAAACCAGTCTTTTTAAGGTTTTACTCGAACGTAAACAAGAGGTAACTTGGCGCGACACTGAACACGTTAATTGTTATTAATAATCCACCTCCACGAGATCTTTTGCAAATTAAATAACACAATGAAAAGTTGATAGCAACTGGCTCGTAATCTGGAGTATAACTTTTAAAGACCAAACCGATATGCAACAAAAATATTAATAAATTTTAATTTTAAAGAACTGAAAAATACATAATTTTATGCATTTTTTTATTGATATAACTTTAGATTACACATGAGAACAATATGAAAACTTATTTAACAATTTTTTTTTTTTGAGATGCATCTTGGTCCGTTTTAAATATGCTTATGCAATAAAACTTAATTTTAAATTACCTCTTCATGGTAAAACGGCTAAACGGATTTTCATGAAATTTATTTAAAAGGGATTTAAGTTGCTTAGTGAACCTACGAAGAAGAAAAATCGTTGGGATGGTGAGACAGATCCACAAATTTTAATTTAATAAGCGACGTTACCGTTAAAAGTATCGCGAACAAATTTCCATGGACAGGGACCGTTGAAAATCGAAAGATATAGAGGAAAAAGGATTTGACGAAGACTATTCGGCAACAGTTTTGGCAAAATCCCAGAGCATAATTTGGAGTAAGAAAATCACATTTGCAAATAATATGAATAAGAATAGAAAAAGTTCTGTAACCCAGTCGGGGTTTTAACTCGGGTCTTTTGCTTCTCAAGCGGATGTCTGACCGATGCATCGCGATGAGCTAAATTCACTTTTATAAAAATTAGTTGTATTTGTCAATAAATATTGTTAATAATTTTGAAGTTCAATATCTTTTTTGTGTTACTGTTTTGAGCTTAACTTTTTGCATCTTTTATGGGCAATTTAACCGTGAAGCCTATATGCATTTAACTCTAACAATAATGTGTAGTTGGCCGCAAACGATTTAAGAAATTATTTACTTTTCACTCTCAGAAACAGTCAAAGATGCTAACTTTAAATTAGTCAAACTTTAACTATTTAAGTAGTAAAAAATAACTATTTAAAAGTAAAAATGACTTTTTTATTAGTAAACAATGCTGGTACCTACTAATTCAAATAGTAAAATTTTTAGAATTTCATTTTAAGAGAGTGTGTATTTGGAGCTATTGTAAAATTATTACCTAAAGGTAAAATATTATTATTCTCAACCAATTTTGTTTTTAATTCTTATTAAAATTAGATTTTTTCCATTTCTAATAAGTATAGTAAATTTTAAAATATTATGTTGCCATTTTAAATATAAAATTTTTTAAAATCGAATATTTTTATATGTTAACAATTAAAAATTGTAACATATTTATTGTACTTTTTAATATACAAAAATGTTATAAGAAAGAATTGAACCTACACCTCGCCAAAGTTTTTTGTTTTGAGAACGTTCATCAACTTCAAATACCGACAGACAGGTGTTTTGACCTATATTGGGTATCATCAGTGTCGACACGACACTGTCGAGCAACTTGTAGTAGTGGAACACACCCAAAACAAAGAAATACCTGAGTTTATATAATATGGTTGGTAAGCCAACAGAGGCGAGATGTAAGAACATCACGTGATCCACGCCGTCTAACGACGCGTCGCGACGTGGCCTTTGCCGCAATCGGTACATACTATGCAACCAAGTAGGTTCAATTCTTTCTTATAAGTATTACCAGTAATGGGTCAAGAAAGTTTATTGAAGAAAATAAGAAAATTGAATGTTTAAAATGTCATGAGTTACTATATTGTATATTATATTTAAATATATGTATTGCTTATTTATCTTAAACATAAAAGTATCTTTATTTTTACTATATTTTTTATTAATGTGTAATATATTATAATATTAGATGTAAACCTTACATTTGATTAAATCAAATATAACTATTTGTAGATAGTAAAATCAATTTACTATACGAACATATTAAAAATTAAAATATATAGGTATTATACATTTTTGATTTAGTAATATTGTTTAATAAAAAATAGTATTTTGTATTACAATCTTAGTATTGTATTGACGAATATATAATATTGTTATTTGTTAAAGTAAATTTTACTATATTTTTTACTATCTAAAATTTACTTTACATTTCTCTCCGTGCATGTTTAAAAACCGCATTTTAGACACGAATTTAATTTAGTCACGAGCGAGTGCTTAATTAAATGAGTGTCTAGTAAAGTTTATAAACGAGTTGTCTACTATAGTTTTTTACAACAAATTCTTATTATTATCTAAAAATTATTTAAATTAAATATTTTTATACACTGGCATATATAACAATAAAGTAACCAACTTGGTAATCTGTATTACCGGCGCGCCGGTGAAATTGTTGAATTTTTACGTGTAAATCGAAATGTATTCCTTGAAAATGGACCGTTTAATCCGATATAGAAGCAGTTTTTCACAGTAAAAGTAAAGAAAATATTGTATGGGCACTTCACGGTGGAGTCTCCACCAGAAATTAAGTTAAATCTAGCTTACTGCCAACAAAATTAAAAGGTCAGTATAATGTTGATATAAACTATGAGAAATTATTTAATACTTTTGTATAGAGATAATATAATAATTTTTTCATTTATTCATATTTTACCAAAAGGGCATTTTATTTTAACAATTGTATGACATTTGACAACTGTCAACTAACTAAAAACTAACTTCAGCCCTACAGTCCAGTGACTAAAAACCTGTTGCTAACTTCAGTCCGTGACTAAAGCACCATAAAGCCACAACTTGTCAATGTGTATTTAAAAGGTCACTAAGTGTCATGGAAATATGTACGATAATAGGCGTTTTAAAGGTGGGAGTAGACAACATTTATTATCAGCAAGACGGTTGCAGCCCACACTGAACTCTTTTGATAAGGAATTATTTACCCACCAAGAAGTCAAAATTTAAGAATTATGGATTTTTACTTTTGAAGCAAACTTTAAAAAGTTTATGAAGACAACTTTAACAATGATTTGGAAAGATTAAAAAACAAAAGATTTAGAAAAACGGTGTAATTTTGTAGTAATTTAGGTGGGGCACTATTTAAAGAGGTTTTTAGTTAAATTATTTAAAATTGTTAATTGTGTTAAAGGCTATTTACTTTAATTTGTAGTATTACTTTTATTTTGCTAAAATAGGATATGACTTATAATGCAAAATAGTTTATCTAAATAGAATTTTTTTCGTGAAATCAACGTAAAGACCACTTTCTACAACTTTTTATTTTTTTTCTTAGATTAACTTAGCGACCGATCCCTTTTGGACTGAGATTTGGTAAAAAATAATTTTAGGACAAGTAGGCCGATAATGCAGAAAATAAAAGTGGTACTAATATTTTTTTAAGCGTATAACAATTTTAATATTATAACACTCATAACTTATGAGTCATAGGCATATATTGAAAGACATTGTACGCAGTTTAAAAGTCAAATTATTATACACTGTTGTACAATAATGAAAATAAATTAATCGCGTTTAGCTCGAAATCAGCAAAGAAAATGCAACTCACTGGTCACTGCAGAATAAATTGATTTACATAACCTATAATATAACATATGTCGAACGTCAAACCTGACAAACTTTTGCAAACTCGATAATTTCAATGTAAGTAAGAACAGAATTATTAAATTCTTGGAAAAATAGGCGGAGGAAACAAATTAACTACTGCATCCATCAGATTTGCAGCCTCAGCTAAGGCCTCGGCAGCAAATTCTGAGCTCGGCTTTAAATAATCGCTTTCTCCGCCTGTTAGCTAATGTACTAATTCTCAAAGTCAATTCGGAATACACTGTATATTATATAGGAAATAAAACTTATTAAATATTTATACATCTATTGGTTAATTCTGTTAATAAAAACAAAATACCATGAATAAAATAACAGTAAATAACAAATATCTACAACATTCCTAATAAATAGGAACTTATTAAAATACTTTTAATCCAATAAGGCTGTATCATCTTTTCACAATACATATAAGGCTTATAGAATGAGGAAATAAATGTTGATTTTTTTTAAATCACAGTTTCTTACACAATTACAAGAAATAACGTTTATTTGGTTCGAATGATGTACCTATACATATATGTAAGTACGTCCACGATAATTTTAAAAATAAGTGCCATTATTTAAAATCAGTGAAAGCACCCGTTAAGCCGAAATTGTTTATCTTAGTTTATGTGCTTTCGATTTTTGACTTTAAGCTTAAATCTTTTATTTATCGACTGGGTAAGAAGCCAGAAATTATGGCGCAGGAAATGCAAAACGTATAAATTTAAATTCCATGCAAATAAGGCTTTATACGCGGTGTCGTTTAAACTACATTGTTTCCTAAATACTAACAAACAGATGGGCTTTTAAGTGTAGGAAAATTTGTTAGTCTAAACACGATTTTGTGTTCTCCTAAACGGTCGTTTCCCACTCATTGAAATGTATTGTACACTACTAAACTTACATAAGTATCTTTTTAGTGTATTTTTATTTTATTAACAAGGGCCTACAAAAAATAATATGTTAAAATTTGCATTTTTACAAATTAAAAATGCGCAAAGAAAGTTTTTGTTGCAATAATAATAACCTTTGCCGTGTATAAATATATTAAATAATTAATAAATTAACATTTACAACAAAAGAAAGTACGATTTTTGTAATTAATTAATTTTATTTTTTTTAATGTTATCCTTGATCAGCGCGCGGTTCTGGCATACTTTAAGCTTATTTTTATTATTTCCGCCCACTTGAAAATTTTAAATATGTCCCGAAAATCGTAAAAATATATTTTAATATGGATTTTTTTTCAGGAAATTGTTTTTATTTAGTTAAAATTACTTTCATCATAAAGTACCAAAAAATGCTATCACTATCACTATCACTATCACTATCACTATCACTATCACTATCCATCGATTAAAATCGATAACTTTTTGGTTGGTGTTAAAATTTAAAGAAAATTAAAGGCATGCAAAAAGTTCAAGCCCCTGTATATCGGCAACCAGTAATACTAACCGACCCTCATTTTACACAGAGAATATAGTTAGATAGTCTTATGATTTTACAAAGTTTCATCAAAATCCAGATTGACAACTTTTAGGTGGAAACACTTGAGGTGCACCTCATACCATGGTATACCTCATACCATGGTATGCCTCCTATCTCCTTTAAATCAAAGTATGACGTTTTCGCCATTTTTTAAACTTGTTAAGAGAATATTTTTATAATAAACTAGGTCAAATGCATTTAATTATATGTATATTAAACAATATAATAAATATAAAAAATATAATAAATTCACCATTATCTACTCTATTGTTTAGTAAATATCTATTATTATTTATAACTTATACAAAAATAATGGCCTTTTATAGTTGACCTAATATTATAATAATTGTTTTATTATTAGTTAAAGAATATTTTTGTAATAATAATAATAATATAATATGATGATTTAATTTAATTAGATTTAGTTTAAAAATGAACTTAAAAAATTAAATACCATAGAAAATTAGTAGCATTAGTAGCATATATAGCAACCTGTAATTTGAACTGATTTTTCTCGGATGCCATTTGTTCGACATGGGCCAATTAACGGTTAAGCAATAGATTCTTTGTACTAGTAACGATAAACTAGATGACATAACCTTAATTGCTTCTGTATCTGCTCTTCTAAACGTTTTCCAATACATAATAACAATAAAATTATATAAAAAATGCTGACGCTATTTGGGACGATGCAATCTAAAGATCTAGGTTATTATACTTTTATAAGAGTTACGTTTATACATACATGTATTTCACGTTTAATCCAAATTTTTTAAACCCAAATTATATACTTTTTCGAAGTATACTATTATTATTATTATATATTATTATTATTATTATTATTATTATATATAAAAATACCCCTATGTATTTGTCTAGTTTAAGAATAATGATTAGATGAAATGTTTGTTATTGAATAATTTATATACATTATTCTTAAATCAGACCACAAACATAGGGGTCCTTTTTTTCTTTAGAAGTTCGAAAAAAATATAAAATGGGAACATCCCATTGGAAAGGTTAGAAGTTCTAACTTAGAACATTCGGATTTCACGTAAAATACCCCACATACGTTTTTATTGTGTATTTTTCATAAAAACTCCTAAAAAATAGCATTATATTTATACTTTACTTGCATTTATAGTTGCACATTTTAGCCATAAATTCAAAAGTAAATGTATGAAACGTATTAATTAAATTTAAATTAAGCCTTAATAAAGTTGCTAAGTAAAGACAGCAAAATTTAAAGCCGGTAACTGTTAAACCGTTAGATGAGAATGATTTAAAATTTACCAAACAGGCATTTCATATGTCACCGGTAATTTACATTGTTATAGGAGATAGAGAATACGTGACCAGACAAAATATACAGCCTCGGTTGTGTGCATATTTACCGTACGACGAAAATAAATAACGTATCTATCTATATAGTGAGGGAACGTTATTTTTTTAATTCGTCTTCGAACATCATCGCGGTGCAAAGAACCGTTTCTTAGTCTTTGACCTTAAATTTGTAAGGAAATTATCCTTCAGATCGATAATGAGTTAAACGGAAAGTGACAATTACAAAATTGGAATGTATTTCTTGATGTGTTGAGTCGAGTATAAATATATTTATCTATTTTGCGTTCATAATGACTTCATTATAACACCGTTTTTGGAGTTGTAATGAGATACATTATCCCACCCAAAATTTTGATTTTATAGGTTGGCTATACTTTAAACAGCATAATATTTTGCATATTGGTTATAATATTTTTATGATTTTTCTAGTACTTACGAGACTTTTCTGGCAATAAATTCTGTTTAACACCAAAGAAAATCCTTTTTTTCTTCTTTAACATTAACAGCCGCTTATTGTAAATAAGTAAATTAAGGATAGCATGGCGAATCGATCTTGACAAAAACAATGACTGTGATACCAACTATCTAAAGTAAAATTCGACCAAATTAAATTTAAGGTAAAAAATATTTTTTTTTATAGAATTCTTGCATGCACAATAGATAAAATAGCATAAAGAACTCATATCATAAGACCTTTTTTCGCACTCGTCCATTACAAAACTCGCTCCTTCGTCGCTCGTTTTATAAATTGTCCGCGTGCGACAAAATAATATACTATTTTCTACTCCCACCTTTAAAACGCTCATTATTGTACATCTTTCCATGACACTAAGTGACCTTTTAAATATACATTGATAAGTTGTGGCTTTATGGCGCTTTAGTCACGGGCTGAAGTTAGCAACAGATTTTTAGTCATGGGCTGAAGTTGGTTTTAAGTTAATTGACAGTTGACAAATGTCAAACAATTGTTAAAATAGAGTGCCTGAATGTAAAAATTATTTTATTATATCAATACAAAAATATAAAAGTATTTAATAGTTTCTTGGCGTCAATATTTTAAATGAATATATGAACGTTTTTACTGACCTTTTGATTTCGCCGAAGTAAAGCGTTAAAAATTTTGCGTTAAGTGCCCATAAAATATTCTCTTCTCTTTTACTGTGAAAAACTGCCTATATATCGATTGTTAGTCTATTTTTAGTTTTCAATTTCAATGATTTTCACAAAAAAATTACATAATAATATAATAATATTTTTAATACTATTTTGCAATTATAGTAATAAAAAAAATGGAAGGATAAAATATTTTCTTAACATAATCATATTTTAAGGTAATTTTAATATTTTAAGGTATTAATAATTGTTAAGTTTAATTAAAATAATAAGGGGCAATGTTAATGTTAAAAATTTAGAGTTTTAACATTTAAAAACTCTATTATTTATAAGTGAAAAACACGTACCTTATTGTATTTGTGTCTGGAGTTGCTTGTGTTAGCGGTCCAATTGTCCGTTTCGAGTCGGGCTCGTTCGAGCACTCCCGTCAAACTGTCGAGTCGCGACCACTCGCGAACGTCGTGATCGTGAAAAGGCGGCACTCCACCGCCGCTTGGGGGCGCTGCCACCACTTCCATTCTCAAAGTCTGTTTTTGCCCGTCTGCTCTGGTTTTAATTCGAAGCGTGCGAACGCTTCGTCGTCGGCTCGATTCTCGTTATGTTTCGTGCGTTTTCGGTTTTTCAAGGTGTGTTATCAATTGTTTATGATATCAACCTGAAAAAAGTGTAAGCATAAATTATCCAGCAAACAATATGGACTTAAACATAGTATATTTACTGTGGGGTGTAATGTATAAATCAGTCAAGTTTATTTTTGGTCTTTTAGCGAAAATATTCATTAATATTTAAAAATTCGAACGGAAATGACAAATTTAGAATCTTTCGCACAAATTGGGAATATAACAGTTACTTTTTTATGTTAGATGAAGCCATTAGCATATGATTATGGAAAATAAATGCCAATAAAAATCAATCAAATTAAAATAAAAAGTATTAGCTTAATAATTATTAGGTGTTGTAATTTATAGTCTAATTATAATTATTTTTAATGGGAGTGGACATTAACAAGTTTTTACTATTGGTAGTAAATTTGTATAGCTACTGTTACTTTTATAGGCTGGAAATAAAATGTTAATCTTTAGAATCTATAAAAATTTTATGTTTGCTATTTTCTTAAAAAATCATTCATTCATTTGCAAAAGCACTTAAACGTAAAAATGTTTGATATTTAGTGAAAATAATTTAAATAACAATAATCTTAGCGGGGGCGAATCTCTTACGTTGGTCGGATTCAGAAGAAATGATATACATGTGGGTATGCCTTATATAACAATAAGATAATGTAATGCAAGAAAAATGAAAACCTTCCGGCAACAGCATTGTATAAGTCACTTAATATTTATTTCAGCCGATTGTGAAGCTGACATTTTATTTAGGCAATATTTAATAAAGGTTAAACCTACATAAATAATTATAACTTAAAATAAACACACAAATTAAAGCCCTAAACCATCCAATTTATCATCACGAAATTTTCGTACCATAAATTGGGTGGTACTGTGTGGGACATAGCTTTTTTAATACACTGTGGAAAAAAAAACATTTTTGTTAAAATTAAAATGTGTTGTTGACAGATCAGTGTTTAGCTTTTTAGGTTAGTTTTCTTATATTGTTTTTTCATGGATTTCTTGGATTTTTTTTCAATATGTAAACAATGTTTAATAGTTATTCTGCCCTGCTACACTGTTATAAAATTCAGATTTGTTAACATGACTTAGTAGATTGTTAATTTTATTTTGTAAAATTTTAACATAATTTTTTGTAAAAAAACAGAGTTTGTAATTATTTTAACAAAGGAAAATATTTTACCGACAGTTTTGTATTTTATAAAGGTAATATGCAACTTTGTAAGCATTTTGTTATTTTTAAAGGTTACAGATTATTTTGTTAATGTTTAAAAAATTATTTCGTTGAAAAAGTATACTTACGTGATTTCAGGCAGTCAATCAAAATATTTCCTACTGACAATACGCAAGTTCAACTGACTTCAGCGTAACGTGTTCGTAACAACTGTTCAGAGTATTTATAATATATTACCAGAAATCTGTTATTATCGTTATTAGGATTCTTTATACCTATACGCACGAGTGTGCGAAGTGCGAAGTATCCGAAAAAAGATGCCATCACTGCGTTTCAAACTAAAATTAGGGGATACAGTGAACTGAGTGAGTGGGTCAAATTTCTTTTTACTTTGATGATTTCAGAATGGGATGTTAATTAATTGTGTGTATTTTATTTTTGTTTTCATTTATGCAGGTATGTGTTTTTTGTTTAGGAAATTGATTAATAAAGCAACATTTCTTATCAAAATTCTTTTCATTTAAGTCCAATTTCCAACAAATACTTTTGTTACTGGGTCCAGAAAAAGGTTTGTAAAAATAAGGTCCTTTTTGAAAATTACAAGAATTATGGTTGAATTATTGACATATGAATTTTTTATTAAATCTACAAAATATTATAAATACAAACTATTTATTCAATTACTTAAAACATTATAGTTGGTTGTAAACTTAACATAAAGTTATGTGTACCTAAATAAACCTAATATCTGGTTAATATTTGGTTACAATTAACAAATATTTTTTTACTGTGTAAGTAAAACCGTATCTATATAAGTAATAAGGGACAAAAGATCATATTAATTTTTAAAAACATTAAAAATTATCTTTTGTCCTTTATCACTTAATATTGTAGATACTGCAGTTTTGCTTAGCAGTGCAGTATTAATGTCATAAGGCTGAGAAGTAAGTATTTGTGTGCTGAGCTCAAAGTTTAAAGGCCGACGCATTAGTGGAGACTTACAATAGAGCGATTTCTGATTTTTTTGCTCTCTGCGGTAGATTTTTGTACACGGAAAATATGATTTTTTAAAGGTCGCTCATAAATTCTGACTATTTTTAAGTTAATTCAAATTGATGTTTTCGAGACAATTTTAAATATTAAATTAGCCTTAACCCGTATTTCACTGCCAGTTCTTAGATTGGCTAACATCGAATTTTGAAAATTAAAAAAATTATACATGGCTTAGGGCGCACAAAAAATCTTTTTCCATGATGCATCGTTATTTTTTTTTTAATTAAAGTATTTTAATATTTAAAAAATATAAAAATTAATTAAAATTAAAAAATATGATACCTCGAAAACTAGAGCTGATATGAAAAAATCACAATCATTTTTTGTAATACTGTATCCTTTTTTTTGGTTCCAACCCATCTAATTTTTTGTTGCTCAATTAGATAAACTCTGCTAATTTTATCTCGGATTTAATAAATAAATTCTGCCACTTTTTTATTGCAATCTAAAGGAAAAACAATCAGAAAAAGGTAAATGGAAAGGAAGCGGTAATTGGTCTAATTTAAATTCGATCCATTGATGCGTTAGCGTTAGGCAATTAGATGTTCTAGGAAGCTTATCAGATGAATACAGTGCGTATAGCATGGTTTACATCGGAGTACTCCGTTAGATTTCCATCCTAGATTAGTAAGATTAAGTTAAAAATCATAATAGCATTAACACTTTAGTACCTTGATTCTGATATCCAAAAAAAAAAAAGAAAAAGAAAAATATCACATTACTCCACCAACACAGTGCACTTCAAGGAAAAATAACCAAGTTAAAAACAACGCAAACCACACAAATATCGTTTCGGTGAATTATGAAATATCTCTGTTAATTACAGAGTACGCGCTTTAAAACACACGTAGTGCTGTCGACGTCGTCATTCGAATGTGGCAACGATAAGTCAGACAGCTGGGCATATCTGCCCACATGTCCCATGACCCGAAAAAGGTAAAAACAACTTTCGGCGTGCTGTTTAATCGACAATAGGATCTTTTAATTTTTGGAAGCAGGTGAAGATTTTCTTAGAATAATCAAAATAATTTTTGATTTTTATTTGCCGAATTTTCGAAAATAAAATAACTCTGAAAATGATTACCTAATCGTTTTAAGAAATGAAAATTTTTAGTCGATTTTTTAAATGTATCGGTAATATGGTTATCGTTTTAAGAAATGAAAATTTTTAGTCGATTTTTAAAATGTATCGGTAATATGGTTTCATTGTGTTAAAAAACTTCCTGTCAAGCATTATTAACTAATAAGTTCCAATTTCTCACTAAATAAACTCACATATGTCCTACTAAAATCTACCCATTTTAATAACGACTGGAATCGTTAGCTTAAATGTATAATTACATGTTATTTTGATTCACAATAATAAACTATGTACATTGAGTAAAGTGTGTCCCCACTTCTTTACTCAATGCTATGTATACATCCACATTTGTTCTGAAAAATATTAATATGCAAGTCTGTTACGTTCATCTATAATTAACACTTCCCACTTTCCCAGCGATTCTTAAAACGAAAATTCCCTCTGATGAAATGCAACTAATCACTGTTATTATAACTATTGGTTACTGACTTCTTAGGTGTGTCATAATAAATCATTTTTAATGATAATAAAAATTGATATATAAAGTAAAATAAAAAATACTTATGAGAAAACCTATAAAATGCTAAAATGTGATAAAACAAAAATTGCAATTAAATAAAGAATATACAGGGTGGCCAATCGAAAACAGTCCAGGAAGGTTTACGGTGGGGGCGGCATTCACCCTTATTTTTTGAAAGGGCATTACCTTTTCTATAAAATTCGGCTCGTTTTTTAAATTTGAGCTACTCGTCGCCGAGCAATGAAATTCCGAATATTTTACTGGACCGCTTATTTACAAATTTCGTAAAGCAAAAAATTCGTTGAAAAAATTGTTGTTAAAGTAACAAATATCAGTCGACAAATTGAATTTATCTTCAGTAAAGTAGTTGATGTGGATAGTTCATTATTTTTGTTCTTGATAAAAAATGGTTTATTCTATTGCAAAGAGAGTGAAAATTATTGAATTGTATTTATAACTTTGTTTGATGAGAGGCATGCAAATAGACATGACATCATGGTTACATTCTAGAATTAGTAGCAAAATTCCGGAAAACGAAATATGAGGCATAAAAAGTAGGTGTTCTGGGTGAAATTACTTTGGCCCTACATTAAGTACCAGAAAACTTTTCGCGAGAATTCTAAAAAAAAATAAATCGCACCTAGATAAAATTCAGCTTCTTCAAGAATTGCATGAAGTTGATAATGACCGCCGTTAACAATTTTGTGAAATAATGTATGAAATAATTATAAATACTCCCAACTCATTTTTAATGTTTGCTTCTTAGACGAATGTTAATTTTTTCTCAATGGCATTGTAAATCGTCATAATTGTCGTTATTGGTCCAACACGAATCCAGATATCTTCCATGAGGTTCATACCCAACATCCTCAAAAATTGGGCCGGTATTTTTGGTGAACACATAATTGGACCATTTTTCTTACCGGGAAATTCAAATGGAGCTACTTACTTGGAATTGTTTGAGAATGCCGTCAACCCAGCGCTGATTAAAATTATGGAAAACAAAAAACGTTACCTTGAAGAAAATCCGATATTTCATCAAGACGGGGCTCCTCCCCATTATGCATTACCTGTGCGGCAGTTTCTGGATGATGTATTGGGAGAAGGGATGCTATCGAATGGCCCGCAAGATCACCGGATTTATATACCCTTGATTTGTTTTTGTGGAGACATAAAATATAAAATCCAAAATTTATGCCACCAAGCCTAATCCTTAGAAGATTTACGAAACCGCATAACTAATAATGCCAACACCCGATATTCTTTACAATATCCGAGAACACTTGAACAGTTGCTGTATTAATGTATGGTGGTAAACGGCGAAAATTTTTAAAATTTCATAGGATAATACGTAAGTACCTACTATTCAATAAAATTAAATTAAATTTCTCGCCACCCCACAGCACAAATTTAATAAACGTAATTTTAAAGAAAATTGAATGCCCTTTCAAAAGATGTATTACAACATACCCATTTCCATTTGAAAAAATAATAGTAAATGCCACCCCCGCTAAGATGTTAAAGTTACAGTAAAGAAATTAGTGTGTAAATATGTCCCCCTAAAAAGAAAATTATACGGGTCCAAAGATTTTTGTATAATTTTCACATACCAAGCCGTAAACCTTGCTGGACTGTTTTCGATGGGCCACCCTGTATATTTTTAATTTGGTTTTTAGTGTATATTTGTACTTTCTACACATTTCTTTATTTTTAATGTAATTTAATATATCAAAAGCAGTATATGCTCAACAATACTTTTATTACAAAAATGAAGAAAAAAATATCAAAACAAATTTTATAGAGAACACATAACAAATATAAATTGGAATTTAAAAAAGAATAATAGGTTTTTGTTTATGTAGTGTAGTGTTTCCACCTTTAGAGTCAATGCAAGCGTTAATTTATGGCATGCTTTCTATGTATCTACAATTTTTTGCAACCTTGCTATTATATGAAGGTACATTATACAGCATAAATAAAAAGACGCCGAAGACAGTTAAGGGTTCTACAAGTATTAGTCCAAAATAGAGATGCCTCTTTAAATTGGTGTTTGGAGCATCAAAACTGTACAATTGAAGATTGGAGAAATTTCTTTCCGATTAATCTAGAATTGGGCTCCAATCATATTTCGAGCTGGACGATCGCCCCCCCAATACAAAGGAGGAGGATCATGTTTTGGGGTGGCATTATAATTGGTAAAAATAATTATTTGATTTTCATTAGACAACCCCTAAGAGCTCTTACCTAGGTATGTGGATTCAGGATTAGCCCCTGGAGAGTGGCCTTCTTGTTAACCTGATCTTAACACAATCAAGAACTTGTGGGATAAGGTTAAAAGAAGGATTAGAGCTCGTCAAAATAACCCTGGCAATACAGAAAACCCAATGCATATTTAGTATACACTGAGAAAAATGAGTTTGTTAAATTAACACTTACGAAAATGTTATTTTTATTTTAGTTAAATTACATTTTTTTTTTAAACAAATAAAAAAGAAATCAGAGGTTGTTATACAAGATAATATCTGAACTGCATTAATTGAAATTATTGTACATTTTTGTAGTATTACAAATGTATATTCAAAAACTACGAGTTTAATGTAAAAACCTGTAGGAAACATTTCGAGAATTTTAAATAAAATAATTATGCACATTGTTCATATTGAATGTGCAAAAACTGTTCAGTTAATATATTAACTGAACAGTTTTTGCACATTCAATATGAACAATTATAATTAAAACATTAAAATAAGAGTTTACTTTTCTCAGTGTAGTATTTACAATTTTTTTAAATTCAATAACAATGCAATAAAAATATAGAAAAAACAGGCTATATAACTATATAACATTTGTGCTGTATTTTTGTTGCATAATTGACAAATTAATTTGTTGAAAATGAACGTTAAAGTTTTCCTAGACAGAACACCCGACTGACCTTATTACTTGATCAAGATATCATGCCTAATACATTTATATCACGAACAAATTATTCTAAATATGCCAATAAAACAATAAAGATCCTAGATAAGCTCCAAGTGAGCAGCACCGGGAGAAAACATTTAGAAAAGGAGACGTGTATAAAAGAAATTTTTAAGGAGTCATTATATCTGTAAACAAAAGTTTTCTTAAGATATATTATTATATTCAATTAAAATAATTATTAGAATAAAGATTTACCAAATATTCAATTTTATATAGGCACTAAAATTTGAATTCACTTTAAAATGGTTTATTTTTTTACTGTTTTGAGACCCCTCAGCAAACCACTGTGTACCCGGGTATGTTATTTTTGTTATTATTGTTGGCTTAGGCCATTGTTTCAGCAACAATTTTCTATTCATAAAAACAATCGTCTAAAGCATCTACAATCATCAGATTAGAACGCATAATTTAGACCGTCCTGATAATTTGATTTTATACCGGTATACTGCTAAAGTAGTGGTTAACAGTGTTTTTATAAAGAAAATACCCTAAATTTCTCATGAGAAGCAAACAATTTCTCATGATAAGCAAAAAAAATATATGAATATATTCTTAATGATTTTGTTTGCTTGTTTTTAAACCCTTAAAAAATTACACTTTTTAAATAGCTTTGACAGTTCTTAGGAAAAAATACATTTACATAATATAATAATAATAAAAAACTTAGTATAGTAAATTAGTTTATTTTTAAACCATTAGTAAAATGTTTTATAGCTTAAATGTACATTTAAGAATTTTATAAAAAAATAAACTATAAAATATTATTCTTACATTTTTTAAATCTCCTATTTGTTTATGATTTTATTTTCGTCAAGTTTGTTAACCTGCGGAGAAGACCTTATAATTGTTAATTTATAATCTTAATACACGCTTGGCTTGAAATATGCAGTGGGAGGTGGTCGGGTAATAAAATTTGATATTTCTCAGGAAAAATAAAAGTATCGGTGCATACGTTTTTTTTAATTTGACGATAATTTTATAGATTAATTTCAAAGATGGAGAATGCTTAAGAAAAAATTGAAATAAATTTAGATAGTATCTTGGTTAATATTTTTAATTGTCTTTGTATGTATAATAAATTAAACTAAAATATTTTATATTTTATTTTATACATTATAAAAATAAAATTTATCTGGGCATCAATTTCAAGTGAAATATCTTTTTCTACTCCTATTGTATAATATTTTTATTTTTCGGTGAATAATGATAAACATTATAAATTCCCTGCCTAACAACGGGAATATTAAACTTTTTATTCTTGTTGTTAGGCATCAGTGATTGGCCGATTTCAATATTCACTGTGATTTGAAGCAATCGGGTTTCAAATTGGGAGAAGGCGACTATTTTAACATTTAAAATTGGTAAAAGGTAAGGTAAAGCATTTGACAGATGTCAGATTTTATTTATTTATTTTTTTAAATCATTTAATAATCTACTTATTGAATAAAGTATAGTATTACACTCGAGATAATTTAAGTATCTCGTCTGGCGACTCGAGACGCAAACCTCATCCTCGTGAATAATAGCCTGCATTATCTTTCGTATAATAAAATACTATTTCATAATGATTTATCAAGTTTTTTTTTGTAATTAAAATAGGTTTGTATCCATGTATTGTATGCCCTAAGATACCTTAGAGCATACAATAATATGATCCCCATAGGACGTTAATTCGTACTGTTTTAAAAATTAAGGATATTTGTATATTTCTTTTCTTAATTAATTCCAACAAACATATTTATAAAAATATGTATACATTGTACAAGGTATTTTTTGGTAATTAATGTCATTTCAAATCAATTATTGAATAAACAAAAAACAAATTGCAATTCTTCGATGTCTTAAAACCGAGTAACAAGCCCGAAATATGCAGGAAACAGACTGACAGTGACCTGCAACCAAAGAAATAATTACTGGCAAATTGTTGTTAACGTTCGATTCGTTAAGCCAAATATGGAACGAAAACCATAAAATCGTTTATCTAATGTATGTTTATATAACGGGCGTTTACAAAATCGACGACCTTTCGATAAGTACTAGCAGGAAAAGAAATTAGCGTATTGACGTAGCAGGACTGCGCCTCTGCTTAAAGTTTATAAAAAACTTAATTTAGAGCGACATAAATGCATATTACGGCTTTTTGATTCGACGCGTTGCGTACTTAATATCGAAATTTTCTTTCCCTGTTCATTAAAGAGTGTTCAAGAAGTCATCGAGGTAATAAACATCTTTATATCAACATATCTGACACGTAAAGGTTGAACATGCTCATGTCAACTAAATGTTTCAATTATTTTACACGTTCATTGTTTTATTTAAATTGCCATTACCGGTATGACTAAAGAACGTCGCACAAGGTCTTGACTAAGGTTATTTTATTTGTTTTAATAACTATAATCGAAATATCATTAAAATGACACTTGTGAAAAAAATGTTTTTAAGCTGTTCGTAGAATTATCCAATATGTTAAAATAAAGCTAAATTAATTGCTTTTAGTTGTTCGCAAATTTTTCGACACTGGGTACATTTATTTTTATCAACTCAATAAACTTGATTTTTCTTTTATGCAAATATATAAGCATTGTGATCAATTTATCTGTAAACAAATACCACTGCAATTAAAATGTCAAATACCAAATTTTTGTTTGGCCTTTCTCATAAATATCGACTGTCCGTATTATTTACATACCTTATACATTTCGCTCGCCGAAAAATCTTCAATTACCGACAGAGATTTACAACTTAAAGAAATAAGTGCGAGGGATAATTTATTTGCTTGGCGAAATTAAACAATAAATTCTTTCGCTGTCACAATACATATACAGGGTGTATATTTCAAAACGAACAATGCTTTATAAGTATGGACGTGAAAAATATATAAAAAATTTCTTAAAACCGTTTCTAGGATATGTGGGGGTGTGAAAAATGAACTTCTTTATGCAGTATGCCACACCAACTCATTTTTTTAATGGCAACTCCCTCTTTTTGATAACTCATTGGTACTCTTAAAAATTGCTATTTAACAGTACTTAAAAAATACTAGGTAATAATTTTTGAAAAATACGAAAAATATTTTTTATAATTATGTAGTCTTTTTATAATTATGTAGTCTTTTTCTTGTTATAAATATCAAATTAAACCATTAAATATTAAATTCAATCAATTTGTTGTCATAAAAACATTGGTAAAAAAACTGAAAAACGCAAAATAATTCTAACAAAAGCATTCATAAACAAATGTGTATGGGTGATTCTACAAAAGTTGGACAACTTGATGTCATCAGTCAATAGAGTAGGTATTTTAATATTTTTTATAAATATTTTAGTATATTACAAAAGATCCAGTTTTTTTTAACTTGTCCACCCAATTTTAATGTATTTTTTCAAAAGCACGTTTGTAGAAAAACATAATAAATATTCAAAACATCAGTACCTTGGCGTGTCACAACTCCTTAATCAAATATTTGAGTGATTTTATTTTAAAATATATTCAATTTATGTTAAATTTTTTAATTTCACTACAAACTATAAAACATTAAATAATGTATTTTTCATATTTTATCATAGATTCGAATAATAGCAATTTTTAAAAAATTTTACTCACTTTTACCCGTCAGTTCTGCGTTCAATGTTAAAATTCAAAATTCTTGCGAAATATTGAAGTTTAAACGTCAAGTCCTCGTTTTAACTCAAGTGTTGGTAAAAAATTACCTACAGAGCCCGCCCTTTTGACGACAGTCATCTTAAAAACAATGCAAGCGTAGAAGTTGTGGTGAATGCACGTATAGTGCCAGTCAAAATTTCAGTACTGTGGTGAGTAGTTATTTTCTTTCGTATATATATTTCATTGTAATTTATATAAGGCTATATGTGATTTGTTGATAAGTAGCATCGACTAATAAAAAATATCTGTAAAATACTTAATTCCGAATTATAATTTCAAATTTGTATCCCATTCATCAGTACCCTGTCGTCAGTTCCATGTTCGATGTTTAGGTTATCTTTTTTTCGCAAACTTCAATTTGAATTGTGCTTTCGCAGAACTTGTTTATTTATTGTCATTATAAACTCATATAAATTTGGTGTGGGTCCCATATCTAATAATTGAGATATCGGTATACCCAAAATCCACCAGCCGCCACTGATGTGTGGTATTATTTGATTTTAAGATATTTAATGTATACTATGCTCAAAATTGCAATAAATCTTATATTTTCCAATAAATTAAGTATTTAATTAGTACCTTGGTATACTCGCCACTTCCCTTGCGATTAAATTTAGAAAACACAGATGTTTCAGAAACTGTTTGAAAAAGTGACTGGGCCGGTCTGGAACAGTATATTTATTATATTATCTATGTTCTCTTAACAAAATACTGTTTAATTTTCTCCGAAAACTATATTAACAAAATGAGGTCAAAAGTTGTCCAACTTTTGTAGAATCACCCGTATGTTTTTGGTGAATCTTTTGTATTAGATTAATATAAACAAAAATGGTTTACACAACGGCTGAAGGTGTTGAAATTATTTTTATTAATGATGCACAAAATCGTTGTGCTCTACGATTGGGATTTAATAAGTTCAAAGGCTGGTTAAAAATTTTAACAAACGAGATCATTTGCAATCGAAAAAGAAATTATCCTATAGGATACTCAATGAAGCCACCCATATTGAGGTTCTTGGTCAGTTTGGTTTTGGCATCTAGATTAACAGGACTTTGCCCTGAGTCTGTTAGGGAGGTGTTGAAACATCACGAGTTCCACCCATTCAAAATGCTTATTACACAAGAACTTGGCGATGATGATGCAGACAGGCGCTTAGAATTTTGTGAAATCATTACCAATAAAATAACAAATCAGTTCCAAATACTAAGAAAAAGTTGATTCAGCGATTAGTCTACTTTTTATTTAAATGAAAATGTTAACAAACAAAATTGTCGTAGTTGGAGCAATGAAAATCCTTATCTTATCAGATAAAATCATATATGAAAAACGTAATGTCTGAGCAGACATTTTTTGAGATTTTATTTGAATGGTCAAATTTATTTTGAAATGTTATATGAAACAATACAGCCACTAATAATTAATGAACTGGAAAATCAAATAGGAGAGGATGATGAACTAGCTTTTGATAAAAATTTATAACATTTTCAACAAGATAGGGCACCATCTCATTATGCATAATGAGATGTAATAGCTGACAGGGCTTGACTGGATCAAAATTATCCAGAACAGTGGATTGGTAGAAGATGACCAATAGAATGGCATCCGAGATCTCCAGATCTGACACCATTAAACTTTTTCATTTGGGGTCACTTAAAATATGTGGTCTAAAAAACTCATTCTATTTAAGATCTGCGACAACGAATAGTTCAAGAATCAAAAGTTTTTGTGATGTTCGGAAATCGCTAAAAACAGAGACGTTAAATTTAGATATAGGGGTTTTATGGGTCGCTGATAACGATTTTAAGGTCAATAGTGTGGCAGTGTAAATATTCATTTTTGTTATTTTATTTTTCTTAAAAAATGTAGAATAAATAAAATGTATGTAGTATAATTGATATAATAATAATTATAAGGAAAATATTACACGATTTACTAAAAAAATAATACAACTAACAAAATAATCACTAACTGTTTTCCAGAGGGAAAAAGGGGAATTTATTTTAGTAAATTTTTTTTTTAGAAAAACTGCCACCATCTGTCATTTAGTTCTGTCTAAAATTTACTTAAAATCGCCTCCCAAAACACCCATGCATACTAATTTTAATAAAAAAAGTTTTTAGAAAAAATGTCCGCCATAATAAATTTGTTATCAGCGATCTATAAAACCCCTAGATTTAAAATTTGAAGTGGCTAGGATAACAGCTACTTCTTTTGTCTGTTTTTTAACGTGTTCCGTACATCGGAAATATTACCGTGTATAAATACGAATTGAATTTTCAATACAATATTTGTGAAATATTATGAGGCAATCCAGTACTTCTGGTATAAAACAAAGTTATTTAACGCCATTATAAAAAACTGTTTTATTAGAATAAATAATATTAGATAAAATAAAAAATATAAATCTTAAATAGCCTAATGTCTAAAAAAATTAATAATGACGATTTTAAATTTTCACAAACCATCAAGATAACGATGTCTTAAATGTTTGTTTTTTTAATTGATATGCGTTATTGTTTAGTTTATCTTGATCTTTTTTAGGAATTAAATAATAAAATTTACAATAAAGAAAAAACAACAAAATTTGATATTTATAAAACAAGCCCATACTTTTCATAGTTTTTAAGAATAAAAACTAAATTTTTATTATTAAATCCTGCATACATGAAAATATTTTATTACTACTTAATTACAGCTGATAAGATCAGGCAAAATATAAAAAAGTACCTAACTGTTTGAACACATTTTCAAGACATATTTTACAGTTTTGTCGTTGTTTGCATATACAATTTGAAGCAAAATAAACTTTTGTAAATAAAATCATCAGGCTTTGTTTAGAGATTTATAGGCTAAAATTATCAATATATTATGTATCAAGTTTGATAAATTCAATTGAATCGGTGAGATTAAGAACAGTACAAGTCCAAAATTTTAATTTTGACAAATCAATTTCTAAAATCAATTTAAAAGTTTAATAAGCATTTATGTGAGTAGATTTAAATCAGTTTACAAAATATGGTTATTAGGGTGAGCCAAAAAAACTAACCTATCGAATTTATGGGTTAAAATGAACCTACATACCGAGAAAAAAATTTCCCTGCAAGGCAAAATTTTTTGCTCAATTTTAAAAGGTGTCGGTGAGCATTCTAAGTTTTCCATTGAAATAACACGTAAAAAAATCTTTTTTCATTAAAAATACCATAACTTTTGAACCGTTTGAGATAAAATTTTTTACGTTGCGGATTCTTGTAGAGCATAAAATTTTCCAAAGAATCTATACCAGGATTATTTTTTTTAATTCAAAAATTCGTATGTTTGAAAGCTTTGAATAGTGTAAAAATCCCTAAAACTGCAGTTTTAGTGATTTTTTACACTTTTTAAAGCTTTCAAACATACGAATTTTTGAATTAAAAAAAATAATCCTGGTATAGATTCTTTGGGAAATTTTATGCTCTACAAGAATCCACGACGTAAAAAATTTTATCTCAAACGGTTCAAAAGTTATAGTCCTTTTAATGAAAAAAGATTTTTTTACGTGTTATTTCAATGGAAAACTTAGAATGCTCACCGACATCTTTTAAAATTGAGCAAAAAATTTTGCCTTGCAGGGAAATTTTTTTCTCGGTATGTAGGTTCATTTTAACCCATAAATCCGATAGGTTAGTTTTTTTGGCTCACCCTAATGGTTATTATATTTTATAAAATAGTTGAAATATTCACACAAAAATGCATTTTGAACTATAAAACTGATTTTAATAAATAATTTGTCAAAATATTAACTTTGGGCTTGCACTGTTCTTAATCTCACCGATTCAATTATAGTCACGAATGTCGATGTGTATTTAAAAGATCACTTATTGTTTAGAGGTCGAAGAGTCTAATGGAAATATGTACAATTCGATTAGGCTTTTTGATATAAACAGGTTAAAACACGTTTATATTGGGGATTTAAAAAGAATAACCGGTATAATATAGATTTCCTAATACATTGTAAATTTTTTAAATTGTTTTTTACATTTTATAAATAGGTACAGTTCCCATGCATGAACAATAACAACACCCAGTGATAAATGTCGATGAGATGGATTCCGCCAATGCCGGCACAACAAAACGGTAGCGAGCTTAGATTTATTAACGCGTTTATTATTAATTTATTCCAGTTTATTGTTATATTTCTCACCCGTTTACGTGTAACTGTTGTTTATTGTAATCGATTCTCGCTCTACGTTCGATTGTTACTGTTGCTGCTGCAGCCACTGAGGAATCAATTACGTTTAATTGGAATACGGAAGACACTCTTCTTTTGTATAGATTTTTTTGTTCTGTTTCATATCCTCTTAGATTAAAACTACCTGTTTTATTGGCACATCCTATGATTTAACACTTTTTTTAATTAACTTTTTAATATATCCATTGTTTTTATGGGTTACATTTTTTCTTGACAATTTATAATAGGCAATTATTTTCTTTGAGAAATACCAAGAAAAATATATGTATGAGATGTCAGTTATATAAATAAACTTCAGTTTATAAATAATTTTAAAAACCTATTGATAAAAAATATTAATATATTAAAACAAATTTAACATTAGGACTCCTTTCGATTGGTCCGGTAGTTTTGGGACACCCTGTATAAACGCATAATCAAAAATTTGTAAATATGTACGATATTTACATAATTTACCATTTACTAGATAAAAAGTGATTACCCAATTTAAATTGGCCATTTCTATTATTCGATACAATTTGTATCTATTTTTGTTTGTAACTTTCTGTTATTACCAAATTTAACATCCGTTACATTAAAATTTGAGTAAATTGTTTGTTTTTATGATAAAAAGTTGCTTCCTGACAATCATTATTTTCTAAACCAATTCAACACGACCATATTACATGAAGTAACGGTGAATAGATTAATAGTCTCCTTTTAATATTTTAATGAACAACAGTACATAAGCAGGATTCCAGAAAATCACTTTTAAACCATTAATAAGTATTTGTAATGATGATGATTTTTTTAAATTATCGGCGTCGCGTACAAATATTGCTACACAATCAGTTTATAATATGGATGTCATTAAATTATTTTGATAAGTAGCGTATTAGGGATCACAATACCAATTCTGAGGTGGTACTTTGAGGAATTCACCTATTCATTTTCTTTTAATAAAAAGGACACCTGTTTTTATTGTTAAATCAATGCGACGTCTTTTTTTAACTCACTGACATCTTCTAAATGATAAAATTAAACCACTCGGAGACAATCAAATCCACGAGGAAGTCGTGATGTAGCAAAACTTGTAATTGGCTGTCCGAGAAGCAGTTAGTTGAAGCAGATCTCTTCGACATTCTAATACGTATACACGACTACTTAATGCGTAAAGAATGAAAACAAACGGACATAAACATAGACCACAAATTAAATATAATTTTATTTTTGTACAGTCGTCTCCGAAAGTGCACTGCCAGAAATATTTCCGTGCATAGCAAAGGCTGTCTACCCTCCATTTCTCTGCACACGACCAATAATTTTTTACAGCCTTAACAGAGACAGAGGCTTTTGTAAGCCTTTGGCACTCGTAGACAGAGAAAGGTAATTTAGTTATTTAAAAAATGCATTTATTTGAAACGTGTTTTCTTGTACAAAGTAAAATTTTTATACTTCTTATTTTCTATAACAAATTTTGACAAAAGTGGCGGCTGGTGGATTTTGGGCACACCCATATCTCAGTTATTAGACATGGGACCCACATCAAATTTATATGAGTTTATAATGACACTATATAGACAAGTTCTGCGCAAGCAGAATTTAAATTGAAGTTTGCGAAAAAAAGTTAGTTTTTAAGTGTGCCCCCCAGCCTCCTGCCCACCCATATTAAGATAATTCAAGTATTACAGATAAAAAATTCAAGTTTTACAGATTTTATACCATTTCTATTTTTTTTTTAATTTAGTAAAAGAAATAATAATAATTTAAAATGGTATAAAACCTGTAATTCTGGACTTTTTTTAATAAAATTTGAAATTTTTTGAAAAACTTCAGTGAATTAAATATTACACCACTTTAATTTGAATTATCTTTAATTGGGGGGGCGGGAGGCTGGGGGCACCTAAAAACTAACTTTTTTTCGGAAATTTAATTTAAATTCTGCTTGCGCAGAACTTGTCTATATAATGTCATTATAAACTCAAAAAGCAAAAAAACTATTATTATAATTAGGGGAATATTCTTGATTCATTATCAGCACCCCTGACTCTACATAAAAAAATAAAACCCGACTACCATCGAGTTTTCCTTCTACAATCTTTGTTTCCTGGACTATATCGTGTTGTTGTTTATCCTAATACTTGCAGGTAAACAAAATCACTTACTTTGAATTTATGATATTTTTCATAATTTTTACAATTTCACCTCAACTAGGCAGATATTATCCTATAGGATTCTTTTGTAGCTAAAATATATCAAAAATACAAGTTTTGGTTACTAAGCCCATATAAAATGAAAAAAAAAATAATAACGTATTCTTTGGCAAGTGAGACTAAACGTACCAAAAAATGCGTTACGCCTATACCTGAGACAGACAATGACTGTGCTTAACTAAGACAGACAAGGATAACGATATAAATTCCCCCTTTCGTCTTACGTATACGACTATAGTCTCGTTTGCCACTATAGGTACCGACACACAACATATTTTCTATTATAGCATAATATGCTCAATGAGCATTGCTCATTAGGTTACATATGGAACAAATTCATCTTATCTATCGTTATAAATCTGGAGACCCCAATGCCTGTAAGACAACAAACCCCTAACTATATAATAATAGGTAATAGGTATTATTAGTTAAGGGTTTGTTTTCTTTCAGGATTGGGGTCTACGGATTATTAACCATAGATAAGATAGATTTGTTACATATGTAACCTAATGAGCATATTATACTGAACATTAAGTCTTGTGTACCAATGTGCAATATTTAATAAAATTATGCGTTACGCTCTGTTAAAAATTCTCGCAGTCTGCATATTAATTTGATTACAAAACCAATTATTTAAACAAACAAAGAAACACGCAGTGATTAACGGCTATGTGCGCAATAAAAGGTCATAAATATCATTAAATTTCTTTTATTGCCGTTTCTTTCAAATAAATGTGTATTTGATTAAATAGCAAGTAATACGGATAGTTATGTCAAACTTGTAAATAATCACTTTTGATTATGATAATTAGAATGTTGTAATATTCAATTTTCCTTATATGAAAACTGTCAAGGTTTTAAATACAGGATGTGTGTAGCTAAGTGTTATATGTATTGTATTATGCTAATAGGTTTTCACTAAATATACAAGGTATAGTAAAAAATAAAACCCAATTTATTTAAGATTTCTTTTCTACTAGGCATTAGTAGATTGTCTTCTAGTAGTTTAATATAACCATTTAGAAGACTTGCTAGTGAGTTACTAAGAGACAAATGAAGCAGTTTTGACTATTTAGCAGCAAAACTGTTAAAACAATATTTAGCTCTCGTCAGAGCCAAAATAATAATGTGCGTGAAAATATGTTTAGAAGTGATTTTGAAGATTTGTTTGATGTTGCTGCGAAAGACGCTCTGACTAAAATAAAGAATGTTGACGACAAAGATTTCCTTTAAATGCAAATAGAAGATTTTTCAAGTGGCATGAGTAACTTCTGAAGTGCTGTCTTTGAAGCTACACAAGGGAGAATAGAAAGAGACAGCAGGAAGAAAACAAAAACAAATGAAAATTAAATGGGAGAGTAAAGATACGTCTGGGACAATTTCACAACCATCTACGTCTTCTTCTGAAATTCTGAAATAGTGTGAGCTTGGTTTATGTGATATATTAGAATGAAGCTCTACTTGCAGTTAGAGTTTCCTATAACGATATTCATTTCTAAGGTATTCTAATTGGTGAAAACGTACGTTCAAAGTTGCCTGATTGTCCACGTCGCATTTATTAAACTAATATTGAACGAAATCTCAGAATTGGCCATCCGATCCGGTTCTTTAAGATCTTCATGAAAAGAATTGTTAATGATACTGCCAAACGGGAAACAAGGAATTTTTTTGAAAATAAATATTTAGGGTTACAATACTTATTTTTACACTAAAACTATCAGGAAAGCATATCCACTTATATATTTTCTTTAATTCTTTTTTATAAAAATTAGTTTATTGGGTTTCTTTTGCAAGAACCGCTATTGGATGTAGATTATATATTTTTTCTACTCCGACCTTTTAATCACCCATTACCGTACCTGTTTTAATGATACTAAGTGACCTTTTAAATACACATTGACAAGTTGTGGCTTTATGGGGATTTGGTCACGGAATGAAGCCAGCAACAGGTTTTTAGTCACGGGCTGAAGTTAGTTTTATGTTAAATGTCATACAATATTTAAAATAAAATCCATTTCCTGTAAAATAATACTAAATGTCAAAAATTATTTGTAATCTTAATAAAAAAATACAAAAGTATTAAATAGTTTCTTGACACCAATATTTGAAAAGATTATATGAACGTTTGTACTGACCTTTTGATTTCGCCGTAGTAGTGCAGTTAACTAGATTTAACTGATAAAGCGTTAAACATTTTAATTAACTTATTGTCATTTCAAGTCAATTTAATAAATTTATATCTCAAAAACTTCTATATATTACTTAATTTTTTAATTCTTATCTTTAATCCATCAGACAAAGTTACATAATATGTAGGTTAAGAAAACTAATTTTTACTTATACCTTTAATAATAATTTTTCCTCTCACTATTTCAATTTAAATTTGAAATTTTTTTTAATGGAAAACCCACCTAACACAAAACAAATAATCACAATGATTTAAAGGTAAGCCTTATAACCTTTAGAAAATCATCTCAAACATAGTAGGTCATTGCTCAGCGCCTGAGGTGTTAATTCAGTTTAATCGTTTAATATATTTATTAGATCTAAGTAAGCTGCGTGCATACAAGACATGGCACTCTTGACTGGTCCGTGCCACTCACGGCTACTGGTATTTCCTAGAATTTCACAGCCAACAGCACTGATAAGGACTTGGCATGAACTTGTACCGGTCTAAAATGCTTTACTCGATACGCAATTTTATATCTGCCTGAATCTAGCACATGACATTTTTAATTAATTTTAATTATATTTTATAGAGATTATATTTATAGATTATAAACAAAAATAAAAGTATTTTTAAACTATCCAATCAACCCTATACAGGGTGCATCAAATATCTTATATGTGTATACTTCTATAAGATTTTTATTTTATTTTAAGAGCTACAAGATTCTGTAAATTAGAGGAAAGCTGGGTATCTGTATTTTTTGCAGCCATTTTTTGCTAGCCAATACCCCCCGAAATTTTGATTTTAACTACGGCCGGTAGGATAGTTTAAAACCAAAAATTGTTATTACTTAATTATTCGTGGGTATTTTGAAAAAAAGTAAGTTTTAAATGCAGATACACATTTATCTACATTTTTTCGCCACCAAATTTTGAGTTAACACAACATCTTTTGTTTTTACATTGTCCGCCATTACTTATATAGTTTGATACATCGTTGTATTCTTTAATTTTTTTCTTTAATAATAATAATAATAATAATAATAATAATAATAATAATAATAATAATAATAATAATAATAATAATAATAATAATAATAATAATAATAATAATAATAATAATAATAATAATAATAATATTTTTATTAACCATACAAAATTTACATGGTAGGTCAATTGTAACGTGTTCGGAATAACTGTCCAGAGTATTTATAATATATATTATAAATACTTTATACTATACAGGGTGAATCGGAAGGATCGCACTAAACTCTAGGACTGCATTCTACACATCAAAATAATAAAAAAAACTCAACTGTTCTTATCCGATTCTTATTTGTTTTCAAGTTATAGTGAAATTAAAAAAAATTAAATTTTAAAAATAAATTATTATCTAATGTTCTTTGAAAAACTATGGAAACAAAGTTTTTGTTTCCATAGTTATACATATTGTTTACATTTAAAAGGCCTAACTGTCAGCGTCAGTGGTATTTTTGAAATTTTCCAGTTTAAATTTTTTTTCAATGCAAAAATTTTATTCAAATTTAGAGTATGCTAATATGGTTTTTGTAATGGCTGCTGTAGAAGAATATCGGCGACGTTTTCCACGTGAAAGGGCTCCTGACAAAAACGCGTTTATTCGAGTTTTTAACCTACTTTGCGAGACTGGAACTCTTCCAAGTGCTAAAATAACATCTGAAAAAGCTGATCGACAAACTTTAGAAGAAGTGGAAATTATTTTGGATCTGGTGGAAGAAGATGCAACAACCAGCACCAGAAGAATCGCTACTCAATTGGACATTTCACAAAAACGGGTAATACACACACTTCACGAGCAAGGCTTATACCCATACCATTTACAAAGAGTACAGTTTCTACACCCGGAAGATTATGCTAAACGTGTGGAATTTTGTCGGTGGGTAACTAACAATCGTAAAGTTGTATCGCGTATGCTTTTTACTGATGAAGCAACATTTACCCGTAACGGCATTAATAATACGCACAACTCACGTATGGTCTGACCAAAATCACCATGCTAAGGTCGAAACCAATTTTCAGCACAGGTTTTCAGTAAATGTGTGGTGTGCTATGATTGCTGGGTATTTAATTGGCCCTTTTATCATGGAACACTAGGAAACACTACCTTAATTTTTTAATAAATGAGTTGGCAGAATTACTAGAGAATGTCCCTTTAAACGTAAGAAGGCGAATGTACTATCAGCATGATGGAGCCCTTGCACATTTCGCTCGTGAGGTTCCAACACTTGGATGAAATGCTTCCAGAGCGTTGGATTGGTCGCGGAGGTCCAATTAGTTGGCCTCCAAGAAGTCCAGATCTAACACCACTAGATTTTTGTTTATGGGGTTGGTTTAAAACAAAAGTTTACAAAGTTAAAGTGAATAATCGAGAGGCACTAATTCAACGAATAATTAATACTGGCGCAGTTCTTAAAGAAAAACAAGAGTTAATAGGACAAGCAACAGGCGCTGTTCGCAGACGTAGCAGAGCATGTTTAGAACTCAATGGGGGTATTTTTGAACACCTTATAAAAAGTCATAACTAATAAACAAATGTTACCGTTTCATTTTATTTATTTTTTACTTACGCTATAACTTAAAAACAAATAAGAATCGAATAAGAACATTTGAGTTTTTTTAAATTATTTTAATGTGTAAAATGCAGTCCTAGAGTTCGGTGCGATCCTTCCGATTCACCCTGTATATACCAAAAATCTGTTATTATTTTTATTCGGATTCCTTATACCGAAAAAAGATGGCATCACTGATTTTTAAACTGAAATTAGTGGATACAGTGTAGTGGGTTAAAGTTACGAAATACATCATTAAGTGTTGTAGCTGTACTGATAATTATATTGTTCCAAATTTCTTTATAATTTGATGATTTCAGAATTTGTATATTATTTTTTTGTTCATTTATGTAGGTATGTGTTAATTTTTTGTTTGTAAAAATAAGGTCCTTATTGAAAATTTCAAGAATTATGGTTGAATTATTGACATACGAATTTGTTATTAAATCTACAAAATGTTTGTTATAATTACAATCAACTTATTTAATTAGATTACAGTTGGTTGTAAACTTAACATAAAGTTATGTGGGCCTGGATTAACATAGAATTTGGTTAATATTTGGTTAAAATTGACAAATATTTTTTTACTGTGTACATGCGAAACTTTTTCAAAATTCTCAGTTATAACGATTTTTGGTTTTTACAGGTTTTAAGTTTTTCCCAATTATTTTACAACAGCTATTTTTTTTCAATTTTTCAATTCCATAAAAATAGACTTGTAATTACGAAACTTTTCTCTAATTTAACCGACCTTGTAGGTCTTAAAATAAAAAAAATACCCATACATAGAAGGATACTTGGTACACCCTGTATAAAAGTTATACAAATAATCCTTGTTTAAGTATATAAATTTTTATATTATTAGATCTTTTTGAGTCCAAAATTAAAACTTAGACTAAAAAAAATATATGAATGAATTAAAAAGATAACGGAGACTCCAATACCCGAGACCCAACAAACCTTTAACTTTTAAAGTAGGATTTGAAATTCAGCTCGAGAGTTTCTTGCGTTTCGGGCTTTAGAGTCTCTATGTTTAGCATGTAATTTAACTATTTTTCAACTAATGTAAACTCTTGCACAAACCAAAAGGACGGCACTGTGGTTAATCTTGGCTTGCGTGCCAACAAAACCGTATTATCTCTTCGATTCAGTGTTGCCAACAGCCTTGAGACAACATGCATCTCTTAGATCGATTACCAGAATTATTTATTGCTAGTGCCGATTTCTAAGTTTGTTTTATTTTAAACACTTTACGCTCGTTGAGAAAAAAAAAACGACGAAAACAACCTTTACAACACGATCTGACTGACAGTTTAATTGACAAGTTACCAACGCAAACTTTTGCAAGATAAAAAAATCGCCGAAACACGTACAGAAACCACACCCAAAAACTACATTTGCTTGTTTCTTGTAATTGTTGTTTTGCATGATACAACTTAATTTATATATTATATTTTAAAGTTTAAATAATAAACCTATAATATATATAATATATATATAATATATATAACTAATCGAAATACAAATTTAATAAAATACACTGAGCAAAATAATTGCATTTTAATGCAATGCTTTAAAACAGTTTTTGATAAATTTAGATACATACGAGTATATATTAGGGTGCTTCATTTTAGAGCGACATTTTTTTTCAAAGTCCCACCTGAAAATCTTATAACCGGTCAAAAAACAAAAATTTTCAGCTATTACAAAGCTCTTAATCTTTATTTTAAGCCGTTGCCATTCAATTTTTAAATATTTCCCTTTAAAAACCATTAAAAAACAATGTTTATTCTTTTCTCCTTCCGCTCGCACAGTAAGAATATTTTTTTCGCATTTCGGTTCTATAAAATCTTTATACAGGATGAAATTATCTTCAAAAATGTCTATTTAAGCAAGTCTGTAAATTGAATATGTTCTTTACAAATTTCTGTTCTACTCGAAAATCTTCTACAATAGCAGTAAATCGTATTTGAAGACTAAAGTATTGATTGTGGATAAAAAACGTAAAAGACAATTTTGTAGGGAATTTTGTGCCCTACAAATTTGTCAGAAAATATTTTTCTGTATCACTTGTTTAGCTTGTACAGCCACTCTTTCACGTAACTCTAATAGTATAGTTATTAGTCAGAAACTGAATTTTTAAGAATTTGACACTTTGGGTGGCTCTACAAGCTAAACCATAAGTGATACAGAAAAATATTTCTTAGCAAATTTATAGGGCACAAAATTCCCTACAAAATTGTCATTTACGTTTTTTAACTACAATAAATAGTTTAGTCTCCAGTTACGATTTACTGCTATTTTAGAAGATTTTCGAGTAGAACGGCAATTTGTGAAGAACCTATTCAACTAGACAGACTTGCTTAAATAGACATTTTTAAAGACAATTTCATCCTGTATAATGATTTTAGAACCAAAATTCGAAAAAAATATTTTTACTGTACAAGCGAAAGGAGAAAAGAATAAATCATTGTTTTTAATGGTTTTTAAAGGGAAATATTTGAAAATTGAATACCAACGGCTTAAAATAAAGATTAAGAGCTTTGTAATAGCTGAAAATTTTTATTTTCTGACCGGTTACAAGATTTTCAGGTGGGACATTATATATATATATATATATAATAGATTGATAAACTATATTAAATTAATAATTTTAAAGTAAATAATTGCAATGCTTTTTTACATTGTTAACTCTTATGTAGACCCTGTAAACCATTGATATTGCCGCACCCTGTACATTGGCAATGTTGAAATAGTGAGTCAGTAAGAGGTTAAAATTGAAATTATTGACATTAATAAAAACATTGAGACAAATTAATTGCTTTTGTTCGGCACACAAAGGACAAGACATAAATATTTAAACAATTTGTTGTAGGTAATTCATTTATTTTGCCATGTGGGTTCTTAGTAACCACCATAAAAATGTACTTTAACAAATAAATTTTTTTTCAATATTTTGTACAACATCGAAAGCAAAGCAATTTTAATGTTAACGACCTTTTGCTATTAAATAAATTTTGATGAGTAATCTGTTTTTAAATGTTTAAACAAAACCGTTTATTAAACAATTCTTAATTTTTAAGAGGTTAGATCTCTGATGTTTCGATGAAAGATAAATAACAAAATATAATCAACAAATAAACTTATTAGGAATAAATAAATCCTTTGAAAATTACAAGAAGATTAATGGTTTTGGATGGTTTGACCACCGATTTATATTGGTTCATAAAATAAAAACTTGAGTTTTTAACATTTAAAGTTCATTTAATGACATTTTAGGCCAGTTTAGTTTTTTACCTTGTAAATGTACGTGTAATAAAATTTTCAGGAGTCAATAAACAAATCAATAAATAAAAACTGAAACTTTGTTGTCTGGTAAACTTTTTACGGTATGGCTTGCCGGCAGATATAAAACCGATAAAATACGGTAATTCGAGTGTTCTACATAAGTTATTAGAGTCCCGATGAAATTTATGAACACCAATAAAAAGTTGCGCCATAAATTTCGAAAAACAATAAAATCGCAAAGTCTAGCGCAGCTCGACTGACTGGCCGATGCTTTTTCAATGGTCGTCGAATGCGATCGTGACAATAAAGCAGAAGTGAATTATGTGATTAACGATGCTATTTCATACTTTGTTTCAAACATTCACTATTCCAGAAAGGATTTTTAAATGTTAAGTTTACCTTTATTTAAGTTTAAAATGTTTTAGAAATTAGATGTGCCTATTTTTTTTGGATACCTTTGTCCTGTTGTGTACTGTTCGAAAATAATTAAAAAAATTTACACCCTGTAAATTATTAAAAAATATAATCGTTAACCAATCAACACAAAACAAGAAAAACAAAAAAGAAAACAACAAGGTATAGAGAGTATCGCGTGACAACAATATTTCCAACCAAAAGAAAAAATCGACAGTAAGGCACAACAGAAAGCGTAAAAATCGTCTTACACGAGAATATTTTTATGTGGAACAGCCTGGACATAACATGCTTTAATAGGCGTATATCATTGGCGTACCATCGTTGGCTCTATATGGTTTTATTTCCCTATTAAATCTAAACATATTTTAAATAAACTCTACAAATAAAACAATATTTTTAATTTTGTAAAATTGGTTTACGTTTAATTTATTATAACAACGGTGAGAGATAAAAATTTTATTACATATATTTAATATAAAAAGCAATATACAATATGTTACACTTATAATTGTAAGTTTACAGGGTGCTTTAAGTATCCTTTTATGCGTATTATACTTTTATGGGTATTTTTTTAAATTCAAGTTTAGATAAATTAAAGAAAAAATGCGTTTTTACAAGTCTATTAAAATAAAATTTATAAATTAAAAAAAAAGCCAACGGTTTGGTTTTACCTTTCAAAACCAAAAATCATTATAACTTCGTTATTAAATTTAAAAAAAGTTTTACATGTAAACATACATTAATTTAATATTTAGATTAGATTAATGTATGTATATTTTCAGTTACTATCATAATCTTTTGTTTTTAAAAGTTTGATACATCGTTGGATTCCTTAATTTTTTTATCTATCTAAATATAATTACATACAGTGTGTTTTATTTTGATTGGCGACAATTCGTTATTTATTTGAAAACAGACCGATTAAAAAAATATAGTTTGTAGTACTCAAAAACCTCTATTTTTTTTAAGAAAAAACATGGTCATATGTCATTTTCCTGGCCCTCCATGATAAATAGAAGGTCTCAAAAAACGTCAAAAAATACTTCGCATTTTTTAAATTTAAAAACAGATAGCGTATCTGAATTTGGCATACCCAAAAACCCCTAAAACGATAATTTTGTAATACAATTTTATACAGGATGGTCAAATAGGTCAAATTTTGAAAAAAAAAACATTTTTTTAACACTTTCTGCAAAAGCAAAGATTTTGCAAAAACAATTTTGTTATTTTTTTAGAACGAACTACATATTCGCTTAGTTTTGTTACTTTAAATTATACAGAATGTTTACAAACTAAGGTCAAAAGATAGAGCTTCTCATATACTACAAACTAAAAACACATTTTTTTTAATGAATTATTTTTAAATAACACTCACACATACATACTCGTATACCTATGTGAAATTCCAATATAGGTGATGGTAACTCAATATCAAGTAGGCCTGTTTATATTTAAAAATTATTTTTTTCAAAAGCTTTAACGATTTTGGTTTTAACAGATTTTCAGTTTTTTTTAATTATTTGAGAACGCCGATTTTTTACCAATTTTATAAATTCCATATAACCGACCTTGAATCTGTTTCCACGAAACCTTACCCCTCATTGACAAAAAATCAGATGTGTTATTTAACAAAATAACAACTTTATCTGAAGTCAAATAGTTTAATTGCGACGTAATTTACTCTCTAAAAATGAAATAGTCAAAATTCTACTATTTGAATTAGTACCAGCATTTTTTACTAATAAAATAGTCGTTTTCACTTTTAAATAGTTATTTTTTACTACGTAAATAAACTGCGCACCACTCAATGTGTCGCGACCAAAAAGTTCGTCCTTTTTCAAAACGACATAACTTTTTTGTTTCTTGAACGATTTTATTTTGGTCTATGATGTCTGCTAACCCCATCCTCTGGCAATTCATTCTATAGATATTAAGCACACGGTTCTTCAAGTAAATTTTCTACAGGGTGATATGTAAAACGGTGAAAAATTTCAATAACTTTATCCAAGCCCCGTTTCTAAAACAATAATTTTTTTTTCGGTTTTACTTTGAAATAATAAAGTATTATGTGTTACCTTGAAATGTTTTTCAAATTTTTCGAATTGGTATCTTAGCAACGAAAATATGATTTATTTTTCCAAAAGAGTACATTTAAGACTTTTTGGTAGGCATTATACTCAATCTTTTTAAGAACAAGAAAATAAGATGGTAAAAGATTGTTCCTTGAATAATTCTGAACAAGCGACAAGCAACAAACTTCCATTATTTTCAGAGGGAGCTAAGCAAAGACCACTTTTTCAAAATGACATTTTGGTGAAAATTTGCGAAAACTAAACCTGAACCGATATTTACGTTCGTGACATGTTTTCTTTATAATTTTGACCTCCTGATTGCGATTCAGTTGTCAAATTTAAGTTTCAGATAAAACCAAAATCATCAAGAATCAAAATTCGAAAACAATTCCCTGTTGTTAAAGGTCTTAATAAAATCCGATTGCTGTCGTGTTTCTTGCATATTTATGATGAAAATGCCATTTGGGGATTCATTTTTTGGCATTCTTCCTGAATAGCATTTACCAATTCATCCAAATTTTCCCTCTCTTTCATCTTTAATTTTATCCTGCTCCACACATGCTCAATAGGATTCATATCCGGAGACAAAGGTGGCCAATTCATTTTCTCAATATGGTGGTCCCTTAGATACTCATTTACGATATGTAAAAAAACAGTAAAAACCAGCAATCGGATTTTATTGACACATTTAACAGCCGGGAATTGTTTTCGAATCTTGATTCTTAGTGATTTTGGTTTTATCTGAAACTTAAATTTGATAACTGAATCACAATCAGAAGGTCAAAATTATGAAGAAAACATATTACGAAAGTAAATATCGGTTTACGTTTAGTTTTTGCAAACTTTCACAAAAATGTCATTTTCAAAAAGTGGTCTTAGCTTAGGCCCTCTGAAAATAATGGAAGTTTGTTGCTTGTCGCTTGTTCAGAATTATTTAAGGAACAATCTTTCAACATCTTATCTTCTTGTTCCTAAAAAGACTGACTGTATTGCCTAAAAAAAGCCTTAAATGTACTCTTTTGGAAAAAAAATCATATTTTCGTTGCTAAGATTCCAATTCGAAAAATTTGAAAATCGTTTCAAGGTAACACATAATACTTCATTATTTCAAAGTAAAAACGAAAAAATTTTTTTTTTACAAACGGGGCTTGGATAAAGTTATTGAAATTTTTCACCGTTTAACATATCACCCTGTAGGAAATTTACTTGACCAACCGTGAGCTTCAGATCTATAGCATAAATTGCCAGAGGATGAGGCTAGCAGACATCACAAACCAAAATAAAATCGTTTAAGAAACAAAAAAGTTATGTCGTTTTGAAAAAGGACGAAATTTTTGGTCGCGACACATTGAGTGGTGCGCAGTTTAGTTAAAGTTTGACTAATTTAAGATTAGTCACCATGTTTGACTATTTCTGACAGTTAAAAGTAAATAATTTCTTTAATCGTTTACGGCCAACAACAAAGTATTATTTGAATTAAATGCATATACCTCTCCATGGTTAAATGACCCATAAAGCTCAAAACAGCAACACAAATAATATATTAAACTTTAAAATATTATGAACAATATTTATTGACAAATAAAATTGATTTTTATAAGAGCGGCTGACAGCCGAATGCGTTATGAGGTTAGCTTGACAAACTTGTCAAGTGACAGACCTGAGTTCAATCCCAGGCTGGGTCAAAACTTTTTTTAAATTTAAATTTACTAATTTGACTATTTCATTCAGTGGAATTTGACTAATTATTAGTGACTGCTTTTTGGCTATGACAATTAGTCAAATATGACTTATAATTAGTTATTTTTGACTAATTCATTTTAAGAGAGTATACCCTTAAAATATTTGTACATTGTGATGCTAAGAAGCTAACATTAAGAATAAACACGGAGAGTTTCAATACTCGATAAAATGTTTAAATGTCGCACCCGTTACATTTTGAGGAAATTTTAGAAAATAAAGTATAGAATAATTTTTTTTGTAAAACGTATTTTAAATGAACAAATAAATATTTGTTCATTTAAAATACGTTTTACACATATGTGCTTTCATCCAAAATTTTACAGTATCAACTTTAGAAGCCAACTTGGTCGCATTTGCCGATTTTGTAAGGTCGCGCCCGTTACGCTATTCATGACGTTATAAAAGGTTTTTTATACAAGACATTTTGTTTAAGTTAAATACCTAATTTTTTATACTATTTTTGTATACTCTGTTCAAAATTTTATGACCATTTTAACACCAAATTAACACCATACATGGTCTATATCGATACAAACCAAAATGGTTTTAAATATGGTTCGTTGGTCCGGTGTAAATTCAAATACTAAAATAGTGTTAATTTAACTTTCACACAGTATTAAAATAAATTTTACCTGGTGTAAATTGAACTCCTTTTCAGTGTTAAATATTATGTGTTTGTGGTCAAATTAAATCATACTACACAGAAAAAAGGAAAAAAAAGGAAACAGGAAGTTCCTTGACGCATTACTAGTATATTACCAGTGGTATTATTCCAGAAAATGGAACCTTCAACTCGCTAGAGATAATGTTTTTAGTGCGTTCCACTAACTTAAAATACTTTAAGTATTGACAGCTGCTTCCACCTATTTAAGGTCTCTTTAGTATCGAACAACTTGTAGTGTCACACCAAAGCAAAAGACTACCTGAGCTTATATATTCTTCATGTAAGTCATCAGAGGCGAGATTTAAGAACATCACGTGATCCACACCGCCTTTGCCGCGATCGGTACACACCATGCAACCGGGAATGCACGGCAAATTGTTTTAATCGTTTTAACAGAGTGCTTTAGGTTGAAGTAACTCTTATTTTACAAACAACATATTTAGTAAAGTGAACCATACAGCGGGTTTGTTTCACTAAAGTTTTCTGGGTTAATTTAACCAATTAAAAAAAAAACTATCTGGTTTAGTACCGTCAGACTAATCTTTGTATTTACCTTTCCACAGTTGATAAAAATAAAAAAAATACAAAAATAAATACTTATGGGTCAACTAAATTAATATAATTAAATGAACTATTCCTTTTTTTCTGGGTAGGTGCACTTCTCAAATATTTTTAAAATACATGTAATAATGTTTAACTATAGTTATAATATTATTGTTATTTTTTATGATTGGATGGATTTGCTGGTAACCTAGAGACTTCAAAGCATACTTGATCTACCCACATTGAAGGATTTGCCGGGATTTTAAACGATTTTTACGAATACGAAATAAGAGTTATGTACAGAAAATGCAATTAAATATTTTTAAAGCTAAAAATAAACGTGAAATAAAGGTAAACGCGGACGTGGGTGGTAGGTTTGGTGTTTGTCCATTTTAGTTAAATGAACAGTTTATTTTTTATGCAATTTCTATCAAGTATAAAAATATATTTTATAAAAGACGTTACTATGGTATTTTGTTAAGAAATTGCGTGACAAGAAGGTAGTTGTCACTGTAAGATGTTTCAAAAAAACTATCTTTTAAATTAAGGAATTTGTTTTACTGTTATAATTATTAAGATAATTTGAAATACTTAAATTTAAATTAAAAGTAAATTTTATAAAATTATAAATAATACACCAATTAAGGGCAAATAAGATTAGGGTCTGTAAAATTATGGAAAGCAAATAATCTAACCTAAAAAATTTACATAAATAACAAAACATCAAATAAATAAGACAAGTATAAGTTAACAAAATGATTAAAAAACCTGTCTTTGGGCTCTCCCTATAGCTATAGCAACCACTATGAATTTATTGATACAAAACGCTAATAAATATTAGAAAATATCGCAAAACACATGAAATGTAAACAAACCAATCATAAACTGTACATGATTTACTGTTAGGTTGCAGAAAAGTGACACCGCGTGTATTTTTTTCCGGTTCTAACTGTATGTTACGTTGCAACATGGAATAAGTCCCGAACATATTATTTATGTATGTCATGACAGTGGTTTATGTTGCTGGGAAATTTAAGCCGGTCGGTCGTTTGGCCGGCTCTTAAATTCTCTCAATGCCATTTTAGCGGTGGTCTACTTTTAATACCAAGATTTGTCATGGATACCAGTGTATTTTTTACTCATACATTGCATATAATATATTATGCAAAGTGTTTAGAGTTAGTCATATACTATAGTTAAGTGCGATATTTTTTTATTGAAATTTATGTCTATTTCTGATAAATATATTTTAACTTTTGCAATTATACGTAGACTAGCTGAAACCCGCGACTCTAAGGAAATATAAGGGTCATTTCAATTATAAATCAAATTTTTTTTATTCCATCTATTTATTTTCCTTTCTCTCCAGTTCATAAACTGTATATGCAAAAAATCACTTTAATCACGTTTAACTTGGCAACACCGCCAGTTTAAGAGAATTTTTGTAAATTTAACAACATCCCAAAAAATCCCAAACTTTATCAACAGTATTCTGTATAAACAGTTCACTGTTATTTAAACCAATCGGGTTTTAATTTGGGAAAAAGAAAGGTTAACAGATGTCAGATTTGTTATATATACAAGGGGCGACTATAAGGTTCTTTAAAATAGGGGAAAAGTGAGGTTATAATACATTTTGTTATCAATGAAAATTACTTAATTGGTGTAGAAAAAGCATAGTGCGTCTCGACCGTTAGGCTTGTGAATAATGGCCTGAATTATCTCTCGTATAATAATATACTATTTTCTAAGACAAATAATTATAATTATAATTATTATTATCTAAAAATGATTTAAATTTATTATTTGTATAGAGCGAAATCTATACAAAAAGAGTAACCGTAAGTATGGGAATCTGTTTTACCGACGGAAAATGTCAATTTTTTCGGTGTAAATTAAAATTTATACCTTGTAAATGGACTAACAACCGTTTAAATTCGATATAGAAGCAGTTTTTCACGGTGAAGTCTCCACCCAAAATTTGTATTTCTTTATCCGTTAAATCTAGTTTACTGCCGGTTACTGCCGGTCTTATATTTATAAGACCGTGCTGCCTGCGAAATCAAAAGGTCAGTACAAATTTCTAAATATTGGCGTTAAGAAACTAATTTATACTTTTGAATTTTTGTATTAAGATAATACAATAATTTTTATTTTTAGTATTATTCCACAGAAAGAGATTGTATGACATTTTACAACCACAGCCAACTTTAACATATGACTAAAAACCTGTTGCCAACTTCATCCCGTGACTAAAGCGTCAATAAAGTCATAGCTTGTCAATGTGTATTTAAAAGATCACTTAGTGTCATTGAAACATGTACGATAATAGGCATTTTAAAGGTCTTGTAGAAAAAAACATCTATTAAAATGGAATTTAAAATTTGGATACAAAATCAGCGCGCTGCAGCGGTTTTCCAATACCTAACAAAAAAAAACTAATAGCAAAAATCGTTAAAACTTTTTTATCTTTTGTTTTTCCTATGGCCGTTATCTCAAAACATAGTATACTATCGCTATAGCAAAGAAATTGGATGAAAATGTAGATTAATGTTTATATGTAAAATTATTTGTTTCAAAATTCTCAGGAATAAAAAAGTTATAACGGTTTTGAAAGGTTTTAAGTTTTTTTTCAAATATTTTGGAAACCTCTGGCTTTTATATCAATTTATAAATTTCATGTTACATCCAACTTTTCTGTAATTTAACCGACCTTGTAGCTCTTCAAATAAAAAAAAATAATAATTTGTTGTCTGTTAGTCAAGGTTTTTAGAGTTTTATTGACTAGAATATTATTATTTTAGGGGAAAAAACTCTTTTATAGTATATTATGTACAGATGATTAATATATTTGCGAATTAAATTGTCGTAAACATTTTGACATTATATAAAATATCATTGTCAATAGGTATATGAATCAAGAAACTGTTTGGGTATACTTTTGTCAATATAATCGCTTAAAGGTTGCTTTAACAAGAATTTAGAAATGTAAAAGGATTATTGTTATTTATATTGAAGAGGTAAATTGTTACTAGAAAACATGTTTTTAGTGGGAGATTTTACTATTTTAAAATAATGACCCTAAATGCCAAATACTTATAAGTGTATATTCAGGCCAATTCACTAACATAAGTTGTTAACGTTAGCCACTACACCGAGAGAAATAGTCTGGGTATAGTTAAAAAATGATTTGTTTTAATATATTTGGTAAAATATAATAAATAATTCTTCTATATACCAAATCAGCACTTCTTAGTAACTATATTCAGAATTACTTAAGTTTATTTTGAAAAAATGATTTGGTTCACTGTATTTGGTTATAAAAAACAAATATAGTTTAATAATAACAAACCATTTTTAAATAGAGTTTGTATGAATAAATCGAGTTGTTGCTTGCTTATAAAAAACAAATGCAGGATAAAACACGTTGATTATTCGCCGTAGATGCTTTAGTTCGGCCATTGCGTTAGTTTGTGCAAAGGGAGTGGACGCGTCCGGACGTGCTGTATAGTTTATACCTAAATTAGGTAAATATGGATACATTTTTGATTGAAAATAATTTAACAGAGTTAAGTTCCTCATTTAAAGGTAAAATAATATTTTTCTAAATTTGTAAATGAAATAAAAAGGCTGCCATCACCTCCCAAAATTTAATTAGTTATGTTTTTTAAGTTTAAGAATTTTAAATTAAGATGTTTAGTTTACTTAAGTTTAAGATGTTTAGTTTACTTTACCAAAAAAAAAGTTTTTGTTTGCAAACATGTTTTTTAAGGAAAATGTTTTTTATTTTTTATCAAAATAAAATGTATTGTTATCAATGGCCGAGTGTTATTTAATATAGAAAACCCTAATTTTTATAAAAACGCTAAATAATTATTATAAAAATAAATGTTTTGTTTTAATAATACAGGGTGTTTCAGACTTGTCGTGCCAAAAGCTCGAAGGAGATTCCTCTCATCAAAATATGAAAAAAAAGTTCCTATGAACAAGTGTCCGAAAATGCTTCGTTACCGAGATACAGGGTGTTTTATTTAAAAAAAAAGTTTAAATTTGATACTTTTTTGTTACAAAAATAATCATAATAATGTATAAAAAAGTGTTTTTAAGCTATAAATAAAAAACTCAACTAAAAAAAAACAAACACCCTGTATCTCGGAAACGAATCATTTTCGGACACATGTTCATAAAAACTTTTTTTCATACTTGAGAGGAATCTCCCCTGAGCTTTTGGCACCACAAGTCTAAAATACCCTGTATATTACTTATTTTTTAAAACAAAACGATTTGTTAACAAAAAAAGATCATTTGTTTTTTATAAATAAATATATTTTTTTTAAATAAAAATTTGATTCTTATAAATAAATAACTTATTTATTACGACTAATTGGTTTGGTTTTAATAACCAAAAACAAATTATTAAGTAAATATGACCAAATGTCTTGAAGCTAATCATTTGTTTTTAATAACGTAGCCGTTTGTAAGTCAAATACTGAATAAAGCATTTGGTTATAAAAATGCAGATTTGGTAATAAAAACCATTTTTTTCTCTCAGTGTAGAATCAGTGGTTATCGTTATATTTAATCTTCCTGGTTAACTTTAACGACTCATTTTTTGGCCTAAATGTTACGCTTTTAGTCACGGGCTGAAGTTATTCGACAGTAACTGTTGTCAAATGTCAAACAATCGTTAAAACAAAGCGATTTGAAAGTGAGGTTAGAACAGTCTGACAGATGTCAAATTTTAATTTATTTTTGAAAATTATTCAATGTTGTTCGTATGCAACTTGCCGACTTTTTTGAACTTAAAGCCCTTGTAAATTTTTTTAAAGCTTAAAAAATTTAAAAAAAACGTAAAAATAAATTATTTAATTGTAGATAGTCCACAATAGTTCAATATCTATTTTTAGTAAATAAAGACCGTTTCACAGAATATTCTTTGTTGAATTTTCAATATTATTGACTTGGTATCCGGCCGATGCATCTCCAAAGGCAGAGAGTAAGCTGGCAGGAGGCAGTCGGGCAGGCTAAGCACAGTAATCCATATTGCATTTCGAGGAAAGACAAAATGTACAAATTTTTTAAATTTAATTCATAGGGCCAAACAAGCTGTAATATGCACACTGTTATAAAAATTAGATTTGTTAACATACTATGTAGTTTGTTTGTTTTATTTTGTAAAATTTTAACATAATTTTTTGTAGAAAACCAGGGTTTGTGATTATTTTAACAAAGGAAAATATTTTACCGAAAGGTTTGTAAAGGTAATATGCAATTTTGTAAGCATTTTGTTAATTTCAAAGGTAACAGATTATTTTGTTAATGTTTAACGGCAGTCAATCAAAACATTTCCCTCTGACAATAGGCATCACCAAGTTCAACTGACTTCAGCGTTTTTAACACATATTTCTGCTTACTTTATTCTAATTCGTAACGTGTTCGTATTAACTGCCAAGAGTGTTTATAATATATTACCAGAAATCTGTTATTATTGTAATTCGGATTCCTTATACCTATTTAACGAGTGTGCGAAGTGCGAAGTAACTGAAAGATGATGCCATTTCTGGTTTTTAAACTGAAATTAGGGGATACAATAAAGTGGGTTAAAGTTACAAAATACATCAGTAAGTGTTATTATAATAGTAGTAGGTACTAATAATTATATTTGTGTTCATGTATGTAGGTATATGTTATTTTTTTTGTTTAGGAAATTAATTAATAAAGCAACATTTCTTATAAAAATTCTTTTCATTTAAGTTTCCAATTTAAACAAATACTTTTGTTACTGGGCCTACAAAAAGATTTGTAAAAATAAGGTCCTTTTTCAAAATTACAAAAATTATGGTTGAATTGGTGACATAGGATTTTGTTATGAAATTTACAAAATGTTTGGTTATAATTATAAACTACTTGTTCAATTAGTTAACAGATTACAGTTACTTGTAAACTTAACATAAAGTTATGTGGACCTGGATTAACATAAAATCTGGTTAAAATTAACAAACGACAGTTCCGAGATGGTTTTTTGTACAGTTTAACAGTAAAAGAAGTTTTAAAGCAGTTATTAAAATATTGATTTTTTTAATATTAAATTAAATGGTTCTCTTATGCATACAAATATTTCAAAAAAATAATAAGAATAATAATAATAAAATCAAATATTTATTTATTATTATTATTTATTTGTTGCAAATATGCGATAAAATATCGTATATTTCTCTACTTTTGTACACTGTGCAAACTGTAGCAAGATAATAAACGAGTACCAACGAAAGTTCAAGACGGCCGTAAAACCGCATCCACCCCGTCAAACTGCATCCATATAAGGCAATAACCGACCAAAACTTGACTCTCCTCCTCATCCTCCTCCTCCTCATTCCTCCTGCACGTTCGATTCCGCTTACTTTAAATCGTCGTTCGGTTCTTCTGCATTTTTACCGAGCCTTTCTTCTTAAACGGTACCACAAGAACCCACTTAAGATCGCAGATAACGCGCGGTTTTTAAGAGGATCGAAATGAAATTTGTAATCGGGGATCCTTGAAATTATAGCCGGATTAACGTCACAAACTTTAAGGATTAAACTGGGACGATTTGTTTAGGGAAGTTGGAAATTGTAGGTAATGATATTATGCAAAATTGAATGACATCAGTATATGAATCATGGGCTGATTGATCCTACACAATTAATTTGCAACGGAAAACCCGTTCTTTAAATCCTGAAATGTTTATATATAAAAAAATATATATGTGCTTTGCAGCTTACACCCAAAAAAATTGGAAATTAGTTATGTTCTACCATTTAATTAGTAGCTATGGTAGTATTTATTCATACTAATAACGTAATTACTTAGTTATAACTATAGTTTCTACTCTAAGCAAAAATGCACTGCGCCTTACATACCATCATTAGTGCAATTAGAAACCTTAATAAATCAACTTCAAAATAATGGCTTCCTGAAAAATTCACTACAATGCATTTCAATAATGAAAAATTAATTTTGCTGGCATTAATTATCCCTTAAAAGGTATTGACAACCAGCAAGCAAACAAATGATTGAATGGATCAGTATACATGTACTGTTGTATTAATTATTCAAAAAGTAGTACTAAAACAATACAGCATACTAATTATTCGTCATTGAGTAAAGTATGTATTCGTTATATATATATATATTTAGAAAAACTAAATATTGCAAGAAATTTAAGTCATAAAATTAATTTTGCAAACGTTAAATTGGTCAAAATCAAATATTTTATATTGTTATTATAATCATATATGATTATAAGTTACAATAAATAATTTTTCTACTCCCACCTTTAAAACGACCATTATCGTACATGTTTCCATGACACTAAGTGACCTTTTAAATACACATTGACAAGTTTTGGCTTTACAGCGATTTAGTCACGGGCCGAAGTTAGCAACAGGTTTTTAGTCACGGGCTAAAGTTAGTTTTAAATTAGTTGACAGTTATCAAATGTCATACAATCGTTAAAATAAAGTGCCTTTCTTGTAAAATAATACTAAATGTGAGAATTATTTTATTATATCAATACCAAAATAAAAAAATATTAAATAGTTTCTCAACGCCAATATTTGAAAAGTTTATATGAACATTGTACTGAACTTTTAATTTCGCCGGCAGTAAACTATAACTTAAATTCGGGCACGGACTCTACTCTAAAGTCATCATAAAACATTTCCTTTACTTTCACTGTGAAAAACTGTCAATTTTCAAGATACATTTTGATTTATAACCTTTATAATTGTGTTTATAAAATGTAAAAATGTGACATTTGACAGTTTCCCCTGTTGTTTCATAGATGGCGCTCTACACAAATTTTTGATTTACATATACATATTTCCATGCGATTTAGTCACGGGCTGAAGTTAGTTTTAAGTTAGTTGACAGTTGTCAAATGTCATACAATCGTTAAAATAAAGTGCCTTTCTTGTAAAATATTACTAAATGTAAAAATTATTTTATTATCTCAATACAAAAGTATTAAATAGTTTCTCAACGCGAATATTTGAACAGTTTATATGAACATTGTACTGACCTTTTAATTTCGCCGGCAGTAAACTATAACTTAAATTCGGGCAAGGACTCTACTCTAAAGTCATCATAAAACATTTCCTTTACTTTCACTGTGAAAAACTGTCAATTTTCAAGATACATTTTGATTTATAACCTTTATAATCTGTGTTTATAAAATATAAAAATGTGACATTTGACGGTGACACACAGATTCCCATATTGTTTCATAGATGGCGCTCTATACAAATTTTTTATTTAAATCATTTTAAGATAATAATATGTATTTGTCGTAGAAAAAGTATAGTATGCACCACGTTTATAAACTTTTCTATACACTCATTAATTTAAGCACTCGCTCTCAAGCTCGCTCGTGCCTAAATTAAATTCGTGTATAAAATGGCGTTTATCAAACTTGATACATAATATACTATTATCCACTCCTACATTGACGAGCTGTTACGTTTTGGCATTTTAGTCACGGGCTGAAATTAGAAATAGTGGCTTTTGGGCATTTTAGTCACGGACGGAAGTTAGCTTTATTATAAATTAGGGAAAAGTGAGGTTAAATCCGTTAAAAGTTGACAGATCTCAAATGTTTAACAAATAAAATTGTCTTTGTGTTCTTCGTAAATAATGTATAGTATGCAAGTCGTTTTTATTAGGCACGAGCGAAGCTTGCTCGTAACTACTAACATGGCGTTTATAAAACTTGATACATAATATACTATTATCAATCCCACCATTAATAAGCTGTGACTTCATGGCTTTATAGTCACGGGCTGAAGTTAGCAATAGTGACTTTTGGGCATTTTAGTCACGGGCTCGTAACTAAAATGGCGTTTATAAAACTTGATACCTAATATACTATTATTTTATTTATCACATGTTGTCAACGTGATGTTGATGAGCATAATTATTTAAGAATAATGATCTTGGGATTCTTTTAAACACATTTATGTGGATCCCTTAAAGCCCTTTTTAAGGTAGGTATTTATTAAATTGGAAACCCATTTTTCTAATTTTGTATTGTTTTGAAGCACTTTATATTTTATTGCCTCTTTAAAAGCAGTATTTAATGACCTCTTTGAATCAATTTTGACGATGAAGTTCGTTCCAAAATATTAACAGAATATTTATTGCGAAAACTGACCAAATAACCCATCACCGTGCTTTTGTTTTGAGTGTGCTACACCAACAGGCACCGACGGACAGCCTGTTTCGGTTTTATTGGACCTCATAAGTGCCGGATAGCCGTTGTAGGTAAGCACAGTCGAAACACGCTGCAAAACGCCTTATATGGGCAAACAAGTACATCGACAGCGGTGAGAGATATTCCCGTCTACCGTCCAATTGGACGTGGTAGCAAAAAAACCGTAACTATGCGTTAATGCCGTCTCAAAAAATGGTTTTCTACTTAAGGTGTAGTGGCTGATTATCCGCGCACAGTGGTCCCCCACTCCCAAAAAGCTGGAAAATGTGACCGAAAATTCTTGAAAATCTTTAGTTTAAGGTTTTGGGATCAAGAAATCGGAATTTAAGTTAAAATTAAAAAAAAAATGGCCTACTGTATTTTTTAAAATTGACAAAAATTAGTGCTTGTAGGTTTTCCGAGTGAACAAAATTTGACATCGAAGTTTCCTGCCAAATACCGTCAATTTTAAAATTTTTCAAAGGAAATACAGCCTATTTATATTTAAACAAGTTTAAAAAAAAGGGCTTATAAATTACGATTTTCTGTTTATCAATTAAAAAGACATACCTGAAGGATTACTAAGAATGAATTCATTAATTAAATTAATTAACTGTCAGAAATGTAAACAAATTAGTAGATCATTGGAAATATGATAAAAATTAACTACAGGAAATTGAAATTGAAATTTTAATGTAAAACAATACATTTTAAGAAAAATAAGGACTATTTTTCCTAAATCGACTGTTTATTTTAAAAATGTGAAAAATGTGTTAATAAATTTTCCCTAAAAAGGTATATCACCACTCTAGTGACGTCACTGCTTGTAGTAAGAAAATAAATGTAATGACACCTAATAAAAAATAATTACCAAATTTTAATAAAATTATTTCAAAAAATAGGTTCAACTTCAATACCTTGTATTTCAGAAATATAAGTTTAATACGAAAATTAACATTATTTTAAAGTTTTTTATTGAATCTCAACATTTTTGGACCACCCTGTATATTTATTAAAATAAAACTAAAATTTGCCTCTAGATTTCGTTTTACTAGAGTGATACAATTTAAAAAAGTTATAATGTTATGATTTTAATAATAAGTACCAATTGATTAGTAATTATAATTAATATTGCAACTTTTAAGTATATTTAAAACATCTGTTTTTAATTCCTTAAATTTATTCGTTAGAAAATATCTGTAAAGTACATACTAAAGGCGCGAATTTTAAATTTAAAACATAATTTTAAGAATTTAAGAACTAAAAAACGCTGTTAATTGTTGTTCTTTCCCAAGGTAAAATAATACATTTATCATAATTGACAATTACTTTTATTTTTTATGATTGATTTAAAATAGAATGCCGGTAGTAATACAAAAAACATTAAAACATTTATTACGATAATTAAGTGTTCATAACTAAAAATGACTCAGTATAGCATAAACAGTAAATAGTTTATTACACACAATAAATTACGATGCATTGAAATCAACCCGAAATAATAATATTGATGCCAAACTTAATTTTAAAACTAAAAGTGAAGGTTAAATTGTATTCACTCAATTTAGAAATTTGCTTTGGTTGTTCTTGAAGAATTTTTAAGCGTAAATAACATGACCGGAATGCAATTTTACAAAATACTGCTATTTTTATTGTTACGAGTGAATCCGGTTTCGATGTAGGTACTCAAATAGCGGTAAAATATTTTCGTTAACTACTTATGTTTTGGAATACAATTAAATTGTTGAGGTAATTAGTAGGTAAGCAACAGTTAAGTACACCATGTACTATTTTGTAAAAGTTTCTATTCGGCCAGTATATGTTTATTGTGGTACACATATGTATGAAAAATAAATGTAATAATACTACTACTAATACGTACCAAAAACCCTATACGTTGCAAAGAGAAGATTTTTCATGTAACATAAGTAGTGCTGACCTTAAAACTACAGCAAGGGAGAATAGGAAGAGACAGCAGAAAAAAAATAAAAGGCAGAAAGGGATACATCTGGAACAATTTGACAACCATCTACGTCTTATGTCTACGTGTATGTGAGATATTGGAAGTAAGCTCTACTTGGAATAGATGCTTCTCATAACAATCTTTAGCTCTGAAAAGTTATTCATGCTAGTCAATTTTTCTAAAATATTTTTAACAAAATGCCACGGTTTACCTGAAGTGACAAAATTTTTCATTTCAAATAGAACAGAAATTACTAAACCATGTCCTATACATAAAGTGAATATTTTTCGAGTTAAAAAATACAAAAGTTGCCCCCTTATACGCAAACCTAATAACAAAAAAGTTATAGGCTATTTTTGATTAACGCACATTTGTCAAATTATAACGAAAAAATTAATGACTCGAAAACTATTCACTTTAGTACATGGTATAGTCATTATATAAATTTTAAATAGAATTAAAAAATGTAAAAATATATGGGGTTTTTTATAAACGCATATTTTGTACCTTTTTTCAGTTAAATAAAACTACCTCTTAATATTTTTTTAATAAATCAAGCCGGTTTGGAAAATTTTGACAGAACCTATAACTTGCTAACACGGAGAGAAAAGTATAATGCTGATTACCATAATTATAATACCCTTTACTTTGGGACAACTATCTTGTATATTGCCAGATACTATGCATATTTAGTAATTTTTAAATATCCATGTATGTTAAACCTTAAGGTAAAATATTATTATTCTCAACCAATTTTGTTTTTAATTCTTATTATAATTAGATTTTTTCCATTACTAATAAGTATAGTAAATTTTAAAATATTATGTTGCCATTTTAAATATAAAATATTTTAAAATGGAATATTTATGTTAACAATAAAAAATTGTAACATATTTATTGTACTTTTTAATATACAAAAATGTTATGAGAATTGAACCTACACCTCGCCAAAGTTTTTTGTTCTGAGTGCGTTCCATCAGCTTCAAATACCGACAGACAGATGTTTTGACCTATATATTGGGTATCATCAGTGTCGACACGACACTGTCGAGCAACTTATAGTAGTGGAACACACCCAAAACAAAGAAATACCTGAGCTTATATAACATGGTTGGTAAGCCAACACAGGCGAGATGTAAGAACATCACGTGATCAACACCGTCTAACGACGCGTCGCGACGTGGCTTTTGCCGCAATCGGTACATACTATGCAACCAAGTAGGTTCAATTCTTTTTTATAAGTATTACCAGTAATGGGTCAAGAAAGTTTATTAACGACTATTTCCCTCGTCTTAATTTCCACCAATCACAAACGCGCAATTTTGAATTACAAATGGTTTCTAGGTGAAAAAACTGTGTGACAGCACCTGTCAGCAGTTTATTCGAGTTTACCCGCGGCAAAACTTGACAGCTGTTGTCACCAAAAATTGCAATTTATATTTTAATTGTTAAATGTTACTCATGAAATAGTCTTGTCAAATACCATTCGGGCATCTAATTTTTCCTGTGAAAAAAATCGAAAAAACACAATGCTAAGTAATATTTTTTAACAAAATGCATTCGTGCAGGTGCAAAAATCCTCCTCTTCGACTCGGATTTTTGTTGCCACCAGCACTCATGCTTTTTGTTAAAATATTACTTAGCAACGTGTTTTTTCGATTCTTTTCGGAAAAATTAAATGCCCTTGTGATATTACTTACGAAACTAATTAAATTTAATGTTTAAAATGTCATGACTTACTATATTGTATATTATATTGAAATATATTGTTTATTTACCTTAAACATACAAGTATCTTTATTTTTACTATATTTTTATTTATGTGTTATATATTATATTATTAGATGTAGGTAGGGTACACCTTACATTTAATTAAGTCATATAGTAAATATTAGTATTTGTAAATAGTAAAATCAATTTACCATACGAACATATTAAAAATTACAATATATATTATACATTTATGATTTAGTAATATTGGTGTTGTAATCTTTACTAAAATTGTATAATAAAAAATAGTATTTTGTATTACAATCTTAATATTGTATTGACGAATATACAATATTGTTACCCTAAAAATTTGTTAAAGTAAATTTTACTATATTTTTTTACTATCTAAAATTTACTATACATTTCTCTCCGTGAAATTATATTAAAATATTATTTTCGAATGACGAATCTTAGCGCATGTTTTTTAAACATCCTGTATAACCTTTTTTTACGAGCCTGTATATTTATGTGTTGAGCAATAAGCAATAATAATTTATCTCCCTTTGTCATATAAGTATAATAAAGGATGTCTTCAGATCCACAATCGGGAGCAGTAACAAGTTTTGAAGTTGTATCTGCACTCAACACGAGTAGCGGTATAATAAGTAAATTAAATATACTGTAATTGCAAACAGGCCCGGAGCTTGAATAAATAAGCAAAGGCCAAATAAAAAAAATTTTATTTGCTATTATTAAAAAAACAATATTTTCAAGCAATTTTGCAACTAATTCTAAAAAAATTTTGCTGATACATATGGTTTAAAAATATTGCCTAAAACCTTTTTATAATATATTTTAAATAATAAATTTATTGTTATGGTAATTTACTAAATATAGACATGATTCGGTTAAAAATATTTTCTTGCATAGATATTTGCAATTCTTATAAGGTGCACTCTGATAGAACTAAATAATAAATAATAATAAATTTGCCGTTTTTTTATGTTTCACATTCATTTCGATGTCGCTATTTTCCTGTCACTTATATAGAAATCAGCCTTCTCGAATCATGTACCAAGTCTTTACTTCAACACTTACCAATATGGATTGCAACTTACCTGGAACAAAAAAAAGAAAACGTTAGATATATTAGCATTGATTTTTATTGGACACAACATATGACCTTATTGTTTTTTGTTTTACGCCTTAATTGATTTATGTATGCAGTGACGGTAACATCTGTATACAGTTTATTTTGTCACATACACCTTTTTGTTCAATTCGCTTGGATTCAAGTTTATGCACACACATGTTTCCTATTGAAGAGATAAGCTTTCTTTGGAATATCTTTGTTACAACAAATTGTATATAAATGCCTATAAAATAAAATTCTGCAATTTATTATCTAGGGTGTTACTAAATGATGTGTTAATACAAACAAAGGTCGCAATTTTAGTCACGAATTTAGGCACGAGCGAAGCTTGCGAGAGCTTGTTTAATAAAAATGGTCTCTTTATAAACGAGTTACACAGCTAGTTTTTTTTGACAAATATTATTGTAAAAATATTTCTTTTTAAAGAGAGCGCGACATCTATACTAAAATAGATTAACCAAAATTGGTGTTAGAAATCTGTTTTATCAGCTTTCAAAATGTCAGTATAAGTTTGTCGAATTTTCATTTAAAAATCAAACTTTCTCCCTTGAAAACAGACTAACAACCGTTTAAATCTGATGTATAAGCAGTTTTTCACAGTGAAAGTGAAAAGGATTTTTTTATCACCCAAATTTGAAACATAACTATTTTTTCGGGAACTATTAAAAAATGACACTTTTTTAAAAATACAACCTCCAAGTTTTTTGTGTAGGTACCTACATTTTTAAGAGATTTAAAATTTTGGCAAAATTTCAGTGCTACTAAAAAATTATCTTTGTACTAAAAATAAATTAGTCAAAAATGACCAGTTTTCAAAGTAAAAAAGCAGTTACTAATAAGTAATAACTGTAGTCCAGAGCAATTTGTATCCCGGACATTTCTTATATAAAATATTTCCCTAAATCCGAAAAGACCGTCAAAAATTAAGAAAGAAGAGTATACTAACTATAGTTTTTGAGTTATAGTCAATTCCATATTATTTGGAAAATTTACTATATCTCAAAAACTGTTCTACTTTTATAACTTTTGATGACATTTTTGGATACAGCGGATAATTTTACAAAGGATTTGACTCCTAAATGTTCGGGAGGAGAAATATTAGTGGCTGCTTTTCTGCTAGGACAATTATTCATTTTTGACTAAATCATTTTTAGAGTGTATACATTTTTTTATTCATTTTTGTACGATCTACATTCTTGCCATAGAAAATCCAAGGAGAAAAAGCGAACTCTATTGGCAATATTCGAAACCTTAGATAGGCACATATATTTTTTAATGTGTGATCTGGGTTTCTACTCAAGTTTGCAGATAGTAAATAATATTTACTAAATATACAGTTAAGAAATGGTCAGAATCGAGCCCGGGTCCCCAACATGACGGGCTCCTAAACCCAATACCCAGTGGTACCCCTCATGTGGGGGCCCTGAGTGTGCTCCTGGTAAAATTAAAAGGTCAGTACAAACTTGCATATAAACTTTTCAAATATTGGCGTTAAGAAACTATTTAATACTTTGGTATTTTTGTATTGAAATAATAAAATAATTTTAACATTTTGGTAATATCTCACAACATGGGCACTTTGTTCGACATTTGACCAAAGTCAACTAATTTAAAGTTAACTGACAGCCCGTGACTAAAAGGCCATAAAGTCACAAGTTGTTCATGTGTATTTAAAAGATCACTTAGTGTTATGGAAATATGTACGATAATGGGCGTTTTAAATTTGGGGGTAAAAAACATATTTAAGAAGAAAAGGTACATTTCTTGTATTTATTACCGTTTTACATTCAGCTGAGAGATCAGTGCTTATCGTCGAGAGAAAGCATCATATTTAATATATTTATTTTATTTATAATAATAAATGTTATTTAATAACAAATCTAAAGTTCTGTATTTTATTATTTGATTTACAACAAAGATCAATCAAAAACCATCATAAATCAACTCCATATAAAGTAAACAATTAAATTTAAAAAAACGTATAAAAAATTAAGACATTTCATATAAAAAACGATGAATTTTGTCACGGATGACTAAATTTGAATTACTTTGAAGGTAACATCGAGAAGGTTATTTATTTTTTATAATCTTCGTATTGTTTTTTTTATTTGTCGACTAAGAAGCTTAAGTAAAAGACAATCGAAAACTAAATGGATAACAATCAAGGTTGGTTTATTGAATGGTTCCAAACATGTCAAAATATTCTTACAGATAAATAATAAATTTGTCACTAAAAAGTGTTTTGATTTTATATTTCCTATATTTAATATTAGCGTTGAACTGACCTTTCCCAAACAATATGAATAATTCAGGGAAAACTTTTGGCACTGCCTGCAGACTATTTTCATCGCGATAATTTTAGCAGTTTTGAATCATTGTGAACGACTGGCTAAATGTATATTTAGTGCGTGTTTTTTATAACCACTTCCTGCCAAATTGCATTAAAACAAACAATGGCGCCACCTCTGTTTAACATGTTTAGAAATGATATATATTTTACGTTTTTTTATTCGTGTGTAAATTGCACTGATTGCCAAGTAAACTTTGTCTAAAGTCTGAGTTTTGTAAGATAAATATAAAATTTAAAATCTATTGTATGGATAATTTGTACATTAAAAATGTTATAGATCAACTTTATGGAGAAGTCTTAAAAACCAAACAAAAAATAAATATGCTGACTTTAAAAGTAAGGCTTTAATAATATCAAACTTATAAAGTAACAAATAATAAAAAAGAAGTTATAACTCATAAAACTAAACTATTATTTTTTTTTCGTTTAAAACCATGTTGCTTGGAAAAAACATCAAAAACCTCGCAACTCGACATTTAATAGGTTAATATAACCACTGCTGGAATTTGCGTTAATTAACAAAACTGTTTATAATTGAACCATTAAGTTTTATTTCCACAATAACACTGACCTTTACAATAATAGCGCAAAACCGGCGATATTTATTAAATCCCTCGCAGGATTTATTCGTTGAAGATTATTTCAGGACGCCACCATTACAAAAGAATCCAAAGACGTAAAAAATTAATTGATTTAAGAAACGGAGCTTAAAAACATTTTAATGTGTACTAAGAGATAAAAATAGATAATAGTATCATAAGAACTGTATATTTTTGTTTTATGTTTTAGAGGATAGACTATACATACTATATACAGGGTGTTTCACGTTCGTGGTCATTAAAAGTTTCTATGGAAAAGTCTCTCTTTTTCGATAAATTGATTTCTTTTAGAGTTATTCGAGGTCAAAGTTTGATTAACATCAAAATTTCTGTTTTTTTTTTTAAATTTTATGGTACAACTAGCAGACAGGTGAAGGGGCAAAACAAGGCAACGGGGGGGGGGGCAAAATGGGGTACCCAAAAATGAGCATATGAAAAGTTTTCCAAATTTGTACCTTCCTTTTTCTCGCTCTACATGTAGCCTGCAGGCTCAGAATAATTATTTTCGATTAAAAGTGTGAACTTGTGAGTCAATATATTTTCAAATAATTTAGAAACCGAAACAAACAATCTAAAAAAATTTTTTTTACGAAATTGTTTGGGTACCCCCGCTGCCTTGTTTGATCCCCTTTCACCTCCCGTCTGCTAATTGTACCATAAAATTAAAAAAAAAAACTAGAAAATTTTATGTTAATCAAACTTTGACCTCGAATAACTCTAGAAGAAATCAATTTATCGAAAAATAATAAGAGACCTTTTTTGTAGAGCGTTACATTTTATATAAGAAACTGCAATAATCATTGCCATAAGTTACTTTGAACAGAGGTATAAAATTACAAACATAAAATTATTTTTTCCCATGTTAATTAAATGGGAAACTAAAATAAAAACAGCGACCTCTTAGAGTTGAGCTGGAACGCCCATATTTGGTGAGGAGTTTTTTATATTAAATAGGAACATTTGAGAGGGTAAGAGCGAAAAAAAAATTAAATTTTATTTTTGAACAAAATCGCACTTCCGGTTTATACCTAAATTTCATAATTTTAGAGATATTTAACAATTTCTAACATTAGACCCATGGGTCTGGTTTTTATAAATTCGCTGTTTTTTAAAATAGGTACCAGAAATACCAGCCGATGTTTCAATATTTAATAAATTTGGGGGAATAAGCTATTAAGTGACAAATTAAGTTTTTGAAACCACCTTTCGGATCATATCTATAAACCACCGTCTTGACAAAAAAAAATGTGGGAATATGGTATCGGTAAAGTCGTTCAGAAGTTAAACGCAACTACATATTAGATATATATGTATCTATGTAATAAGAATAATACAATATTAAATATTGAATATTTGTTAAGATATTTTTCCAAAACATTAACTCCATAGAGTGTCCTTGATCTTTGAATGAATACAATGTGCATGGTAGCAGGACCGCACAATGATTTGACTTGTCAAAATATAATGTTATGTAAATAAATAATAATTTATATAAAAAATTTAAAATCAACATACTTGTTTATAAATTATAAATTTGTTGAAATAAAAAGTCAGCTCTTTAAAAAAAGCATTAAAGGATCGAGTCAAATTCAATTTCAAAATTAAGTTTTTTATTGTTTTTTTGTAAAAATATATTAAAATAAAATTTACTTTAAGTCACAAAATTTTGAAGACAAAACTGTTCATTATTTTTATTTGGAAATATCGGATTATTTCCTAAAAATAGGGACCATTTATTAGTAGAAAAATATTTCAATTATTTAAAAAATAATTTTCTACTGCGAAATACACTTTTATTTTTTATTGTAGATAACTGTGCGGTTTTGGTATTGAGTTGTGGCCGGTCGCCCTTCTGGTCTTCCCTAAATGGCGAGAAGCCTTGGCCACGCAATCTACGCTAAATAAAAGACAATCGAAACATTTTTTAAGTCTATTGGATTTACATTAACTTATAAATAAACCAACACGAGCAAAAAAGATGAAGATATTTTTAAGCGAACAGTCAATTTATAAATTTTCACCAAATGACTAAGTCAATTTTCTATTAGTTTTATGTAGTGGGCTTTAAAAATTTAAAATATATATATTTTTATAGTACATAATTTTTCAAATTTGGTTAGAAAAAGTGCAACTACTTGGTAATATTTTGAAAATTTGTAAAACATTAATTTTCTATAGTTTAAAGTTAAAGTTTAAAGATTAATTCTTGGGAGGACCACCATAATATTTTTTTGTTTAATAATCCTTTTTTATTTAAGCCATTTTTATAATTAGAATTAATATTTAAACACTAAAAATCCGTAACATTAATAAAATTTGAATGTGAAAAAATGATGAGCCACTTTACAAAAAGGGCCAATTATATACCTACTGAAGCAAAACCTATGTATTTATTTTACTTTGAATTTAAGTCCTTCAATTTTTTATATAATAAAGTCGTCGTATGGTTCAAAGTATACTTTATATATAATACGCAGGTAGCTATTAGAACCTAAATGTATATTATTTGAAATTAATTGTGTATATCCAATTGACTAGCTTAACGGTTATAATTTAAGAAGATAAAAAAACTATAATGAAATAGTAAAAGTTGTGGAAGGTCGTGTTTTTGTGCTAGATAATTTACCTACAAGATTGTATTTTGTTACAAAAATATTAGATTACTGAAACAAATCCTTCAAGAATTTTAAATATGTATGTAAAATATTCAAGAACTTTGTCAAAATAAAATTTTCTTGATAAGAATGATTCTATATTATTCCCCTCCTTAAAATTTCGACATCACAAACACGAAATCAACAAAAATTGAGTGTGAGATCTATGCTCAATTTTGTACTGAAATACCACGTTGCTATGACAAAAGGTTGTTTGTATCGTAAACCAAAAACGTCAAAACCAGTTTTTAAAAAGTTTTTGCATAAAACTCGTTAAAATGAATTGTTTTGGTAATATTCAAGAAGAAACACGGTAAAAAGTAAAAAATAGCAATTACTATTCCAATAAAGTTAGTTATATATTTGTTAATTTATTTTATTTTATTTTTGTAGGTATTTTAACTCGAAAAATATTCTGCCTAAATACCGGTTGGGCTTAAAAATGAACCAGGTAATTTTCATTCAAGCTTGTTGTACAAATTTTACTCGTTCTTCGGTTCAGTTGAAATATTTCATAAAAAATGTATATTTATAGGTTGATTTTAAGTTTTCCAAGTAAAATTGTATAATAAATGTGTATTTTTAGGTTGTTTTTTAGTATTTCAATTAAAATATTTCATAAAAAATATATATTCCTCTACCTTTAAAACGCCCATTATCGTACATGTTTCCATGACACTAAGTGACCTTTTAAATACACATTAACAAGTTTTGGCTTTATGAACTTTTAGTCACGGGCTGAAGTTAGTTTTAAGTTGATTGACAGTGACAACAATGTCATACAATTGTTAAATTATACTAAATGTAAACATTATTTTATTATCTCATTACAAAAATACAAAACTATTAAATAGTTTTTCAACGCCAATACTTGTAATAACCTTTTATTTTCGGCAGTAAACTAGATTCAACTTAATTTCGGGTGGAGCTCACACTGTGGAGTGCCAATAAAAAATTTTCTTTACATTCTCTTTGAAAAGCTGCTTCTATATCGGATTAAACGGTCCATATTCAAGGGATATATTTCGATTTAGACTTGATCAAATTTGACATTTGACATAATACAGATTTCCAAATTGGTTACTCTATTGTTTTATATATGTCGCTCTATACAAATATTTAATTTCAAAACTGATGTGAAATCCATACAAATGTTTTCGAAGTAATAAAATAAGGTAAATAAAATACAGCAATTTTTTTCATTAGTAATTTTTATCTAAAAACTAATTTTATATTTGGCTACTTGTCTCTAATTAAAAAATATTGAAAAGTAAACACCTTTTTTAGTGAAACCCATCCATCCTAACGAAAACGCGGTCAACAATCATTAAAATTAATAAAACTAACAGCAGAAGCGATTTTTTTAGTTTTGTTCGCACCTATTATAATTTATTATTGTAATTATACAGCAATAAATTAAATTAATTTAAACTATACCGCAAATAACGCAACTTAATAACTTATTGTTACGTAGGTATACACTGTGTAAATATGACTATTTAAACTATAGTTTAAATAGTCATATTTACACAGTGTATACCTACGTAACAATAAGTTATTATACAGTTTATAAACTGTACTTCGTCTGTTTATTAGGTTTTCTATTTAAATTTAAAAAAATGGCAAATGCCCCAAATTTAAATTATAAAATTGCAAAAGTATACATTTAACAAAAATGCAATAAACATTTTTGTAACAAAAACTTTTTAAATATAATTTTACAAAATAGCGCTTTTATTGCTTAAGGTACACTGTTATAAAAATCTGGTTTGTTAATACAAATGAGTTTGTAGTTTGTTAATTTTATTTTGTAAAATTATTTTACCGAAAGTTTTGTCCAGGTAATAGGCAATTTTGTTAGCATTTTGTTAATTTCAAAGGTTACAGATTATTTTGTTAATGTTTAACAAATTATTTCGTTGAAAAAGTACACATGATTTTAGGCAGACAATCAAAACATTTTACACTGATAATACGCATCAACAAGTTCAACTGACTTCAGCGTCTGCAACTTATGTTTCTGCTTACTTTATTCTAATTCGTAACGAGTTCGTAACAACTATCTAAAGTGTTTATAATATATTACCATGAATCTGTTATTATTTTTAACGAGGGTGTATTGTACCAAATTTCTTTATAATTTGATGATTTTAGAATGGTGTATTATTTAATTGTGTGGTGTGGTGTGTTATTTTTGTGTTCATTTTTGTAGGTATGTATTAATTTTTTTGTTTAGGAAATTGATAATTAAAGTAACATTTCTTATTAAAATTCTTTTCATTTAAGTTCCCAATTTCCAACAAATATTTTTTACATTGTCGTAGCATTTTGTTATTAAATCTACAAAATGTCTGTTTTAATAACAAACTACTTATTCAATTAGTTAACAGATTACAGTTGGTTGTAAACTTAACATAAAGTTATGTGGACCTGGATTAACATAAAATCTGGTTAAAATTAACAAATATTTTTTTACTGTGTAATTGAAAACATTGTAAATTATAAAAATGATAAATGCTTCAGAATATCTACGTATACAAAGTATTTCCTAAAATCTTCACAATTTCACAATAATGTATTGTATTATTTTAGTTTATAAACAACTTACCCAATAACAGAAAAGTAAACGAAAAATCCTGCAATAAGCCTGCAACAGTCAAAATCCGTAATCGTACTATCGCGCCTTTTTCCACTCTATCTGTCAAAATAGCGAAAAAACAAACACGTACGATCGCTATTTGCACGTTGCCAGGCAACCAAGATAAACAGAATTACGACCGGCGCGATCGCGCGCGCACTTCGGAATGATTCTGCGATCGCGGCTGGCCGGTGTTGTTGAGCGTCGCGGCAGACGACGCCTCCCCACCAGCTGCGGCCGACGACGCCGCTTCCTTCCGCAGAGGTCACTCACTCATTACTGTGGCCAACCGAAACCGTGACCTTAAAGAAGCGACCGAGAGCCGCTGCGGCTCTCTGGAGCGCCTTTAATTAACATCTAACCATTGTTTTTTTAAGTAAGTTTTTTTACTGTTTTTACTTAGTTTTCTTTGCTTTAATATATTTTTGTCTATTATTTGTTTCCTTATTTCATTTTTTTAATAATATTTCATCTTCTTAGACATTTCAAAAACTGGAATTATTGTTTAAAAACTTTTTATTAAAAAGTAAATAAAAATTAAACAAAAATAAGAGATTTTGTCCATATTTTGTTAAAAAATTATTATAGATATTTATTGTTATACAGGGTGTTTTACAATAGTGGTCCATTTAATGTTTCTGGGAAACTAAAAAAGATATCGATTTAAAATTTTAAAAGCGTTTATACACTGTTATAAAAATAAGATTTGTTAATATGAGTTTGTAGTTAGTTAATTTTATTTTGTAAAATTATTACAAAATGTATACAACCTGGGTTTGTAATTATTTTAACAAAGGAAAAGTTTTTACCGAAAGGTAAAATGCAATGTTGTAAGCATTTTGTTAATTTCAAAGGTTACAGATTATTTTGTTAATGTTTAACAAATTATTCCGTTGAAAAAGTACACGTGATTTCAGGCAGCCAATCAAAACATTTCCAAGCACAACACACTTATCAACAAGTTGTGTCAGCGTCAACGGGTGTTTAGAATGGTGTGTTATTAAATTTTGTGTATGTTATTTGTGTGTTCATTTATGTAGGTATGTGTTAATTATGTTTTATTTAGAAAAGCAACATTTCTTATAACAAATTCTCTTTTTTAAAGTTCCCGATTTATAACAAATAATTTTAATACTGGGTCTACATAAAAGTTTGTAAAAAATACAAGAATTATGGTTGAGATTGACATTGAATTTTGTTATTAAATCTACAAAATATCTGTAATAATTACAAACTACTTATTCAATTAGTTAACAGATTATAAATAGTTGGTTGTAAACTTAGGTGGACCTGGATTAACATAAAATCTTTAGTTAAAATTAACAAATATTTTGTTACTGTGTAATCCAGTATATTTTTCTAAAATATTTTAAACATAATGCCACTTCCAGTTTAACACCCCATATATTTTTACATTTTTAAATGCTGTATACAATTCTGCGCGTCAATCATAAATATGTTTAATATTTATATATTTGTTTATTTAATATTTATATATTTTTTTACTGTGTAATCCAGTATATTTTTCTAAAATATTTTAAACATAATGCCACTTCCAGTTTAACACCCCATATATTTTTACATTTTTAAATGCTGTATACAATTCTGCGCGTCAATCATAAATATATTTAATATTTATTTATTTGTTTATTTTAAATAACAATTGTCAACTACAGAACAGTCCCTAAGCGCTATGGGCTTGTGTGGACTATTTACAAAATGTTGCCAATTACAATGTAAATTATATTTATAAAATTTAAAAGTTATAATAACTTATACTAGTTTTAGTAAGGGACTAGAATCAACCTATGAATATAAAACATAAAGTAACTAAAACAAATCCAGGTACAAAGTAAAAATAGCCTATAACTTTATTGTTATTATAATAACAATAAAGGTTTTCGGATATGGGGTGGAATTTTTGGAATCTTAAAACATTGTTTAAAAGTTTCCATGTCAATTCTTTAACATTTTTCAATAAATTACCTAATAAAACCCAGGGCAAATTAGTCTAACTTGAAAGGTTAATAACTTTTTTATTTTAAATGACACCCGGTATGTTTTAACATAATCAAATAATAAATTAGAAAACCTTTTGACTGATGTTACTATTCCCCCTACCTAAAGTTAATAATTTCAGAGTTATTTAGCAATTTCTAAAATTTTAAATATTATTTTGTATCAAGAAACCTGTGACGGGTAAGTTGACGGTATCTATGCCCATATAGCACACAACGTCTTTTGTATGTATTTATTAATCCTGAACGTCTGACGATCTAAAAAAGACGTCTGAAAGACGTCTTTTGATATACGTCTTATAGATATCTTTATTTAATGTTCTAAAGACATCTTATAAATGCCTGATACAGCCGCTTATACTTTTTTTTAATTTTTTGATAAAATAGTGAATTTTGACAAAAGTCAACATCGAAATTATATCCCATAATTAGCCACTTCATAGTCTTATTTTGGTTTAATAGAAACAACATTAATGTAGGACTTTGACTTTTGACAACGATGATGGGTGATGGTGAATAAATATATATCTGACATTTTTGTAGATTGGTTCTTTTTTCTACAATTAATAATATCCATTTGTAATAAAAACATAATAAACATATTTAAATATGTTTTTTTTTAAATTAGGTATTAAGACAAAACAACCTAAAAATAACCCAGCGAAATAAAAATAAGTATAGGGAATAGTTACATCAAAAAAAGGGTTTTTAATTTACTATTTGATTATGTAAAAACATACCGGGTGTTACCTTTAAATTAAGAACAACACCTAATTTTCCCTGGGTTTTCCCAACTAATTTGATAAAAAATGTTAAAGAATTAACATGAAATCTTTTAAACAATGTTTTAAAATTCCACCCCCATATTTTCAAACCTCATAATAAAAATGTTGTAGGCTGTTTTTGATTGACGCGAAAAAAATTAATAACTCGAAAACTATTCACTTTTGGTACAGGTATAGTAATTTACTCAGAATTTGATATATGTAGAATTTAAAAATGTAAAAATATATGGGGTGTTTCTTTTGAAATAACAAAGTTGATGTCATTTCCGGTTAAACCAGAAGTGGAATTTTGTTCAAAATATTCTAGAAAAATAGACTTAAATGGATTATAAACGCTTTTAAAATTTCAAATCGATATCTTTTTTCCGTTTTCCAGAAACTTCTAATGGACCACGAATGTGAAACACCATGTATATTGTGTTTTATCTATTGCCAAGTGAGACTCATCCAATGACCTTTTTGTTACAAAATTAGCAATAAAAATTCTCACTTTATGTGAATCAGTGAACTTGTAAAACCGTTGTGTTTCGAAATTAACATTAAAATTGGCATTGGACCAGTAATCTAATAAAACTGTTTCCGTTTTGGTGTACCATAAATCCGGTAATTTTGTAAACATGAGAAAGTTTTAAACAATTTACTTTTTCAATATTATTTATTTTGTGAGTAATTTTGTAGATGGAACGACATTTTCTAAGAAACTGGTATTAGCAAATTTTATGCACGTGCTAAATTTTTCACCTTGTACGCCCAATTATGTATTTGTTTTTGAGTAGATTAAAAACAAAATCTTACCAAATACATCCAGGATTAGAAATTTTTATTTTCCTAAATTAAATTAATTCAAACATCATTTGGTCAATTGTTTTACAAACTAGGTAAGGTCATGGTCACTAGCAAGCAATCAAAAAATGACGAGCACGAAGATTAGGTACATGAATCCTAATAATTACTTCCTGGTCGTTAAAATTTCGAATAAAACAATCCCTTATAAGTCAAAACAGTTAGAGGGTTACAACTAAGTAATCGTGTTCTTTCTAATTGGCAAAGGCCATGATCAAGGCTGCATTTTTATAATTGCATGGCTTTTTTAGAATTTCGTCTTATTTGTTACGATACCAAATTATAAATTGATATATTTGAAAACTCGCTACAGTAATAAGCGTTATGCATTAGGGTGATTAAAAAAAATAGAATATTTTTTTACTCCCGACAATGAAAAATTAATAGGAAGATCCTTCTCATCACAGTTTCCGATTTATTCTTTATAAAACCATATTTCATTATTAATGAATTTTTAATCAAATCTTCATACATATATTTGTAGGAAATTTAAATAGAAATAGAAATAGAAATAGTTTATTGTCATCAAAATTACATGACTAGTCAAATTACATGTGAATAAAAAATTTAGAGTAATACAATAAAATAAAAATAAAATATCACAAAATGGCAACAGAGTGTATGTATATACAATATAAAAACAATAAACACAACACATTTAAAATATTTAAGGTAGTATAAAAAAACACAGTGTATATACAATCTAAAAAACAACAAATACAATACATTTATATTTAAAATATTTAAGGTGGTATAAAAAACACTTTGTTTACTGTTTTGCTTAAAATCGCAACAAGCACTGTTCTTATAATAGCGTCGAGATATCACACTCCAGGAACTCATCAACAGTGTAAAAGGCACCAGTAGTAAGTATGTGTCTTATGGTTCTAACAAATTTAACTCTTGATAGTATTTTAACCTTTTTAGGGATTTTATTATAAAATTTCACCCCCCAGTAGTCCACGAATTGTTGTGTGGTTTTCTTTAGATGCAAAGGGATTAGCAATTCTTCTCTGTTTCTTGTGGCAAAATTATGACTTTTTCCGTTTGTGTTAAATGTGTTTAAATTGGAATATACATATTTAAGGCTTTCAAAAATATAGACAGAAGTAAATGTAAGTATTTTCTCTTTTTTAAACCATGGTCTACATGTTTCATCGTGGCTCAAGTTGAATAATATTCTTATTGCTCTTTTTTGTAGAATAAAAACTTTATTTGTATTTGATGATCTTCCCCATATAATAATTCCATACATAAGTAAACTGTGAATGTTTGCAAAATAGGCTGCTTTAAGAATGTTGGGAGTTGCAATGGTTTTTAACCTCCTGAGGCAGTATATACTTTTTGAAATTTTGCTGCAAATATTTTCTACGTGGCAAGACCAGTTTAGACGGCTGTCTATATAGATACCAAGGAACTTTACTATTTGGTATTCATGTCTTCCAAATGTAAGTATTTCAGTTTTATCTTTGTTTATTTTAAGTTTGTTTGTAGCAAACCAGCAATCAGCTTTCTCAAATATTTCTTTTGTCTTAAAATCGACTTGTTGTAGAGTTTTTCCATTTATTAAAAATGAGGTATCATCGCAATAAAGACATGTAGAGAGGCTATTCCTAACCTGGAGGTCGTTGACATATATTATAAAGAGTATTGGGCCTAGAATCGAGCCTTGAGGTACACCATACTCTATTTTTAAGTCACCCGACTGAGAATCGTTGTAATACACACACTGCGTCCTTTTATCTAGGTAAGATTTTAGTAAATTATATATTGGTCCCCTAAAACCATAATAAAATAGCTTTTCTAGTAATATATTATGTGGAACTGAGTCAAATGCTTTGCTTAGGTCTAGATTCATCATGCTCAGCTTTTCACCATTATCTATTGCCTCAGTAATAAAGTTAATTACTTGAAGCAATGCTGTCGTAGTGCTCCTTCCTGCTCGGTAACCATGTTGGTGATCTGTAAGTAGTTTTCTTTTTTCTAAAAATTTTATGATTCTGTTTTTAAGTATGAGTTCAAATATTTTTGATAGTGAAGGTAAAATAGAGATTGGGCGATAATTTCCACATTCATTCCTATTTCCTTTTCCTTTATAAATTGGTATAATTTTTGCTTTTTTTAAATCTGACGGAAAATATCCTTCCTGAAAACATTTATTTATTATTATTTTTAATGGTTCTAAAAGTTCATTTTTAATGGATTTTAAGATTTTTGTGGTTGTAAAATAAATGTCATTTGTATTTTTTGTCTTTAAAAGATCGAAGCATCTGTCTAATTCTTGGATAGTACAATCAAACATAAAAAATGACTTTTTTGTATCCAACTGAGTAGCTTTAGCAAAACTAATAGCTGAATATTTTGTGTCTGGAATTTCTTCGAAATTTTTTTTTCCCACTTCTACAAAAAAAGAATTTAGTTCATTAGCTTTCAGGTTGGTATTATAGTTCTGTGGTTGTGGTTTTTCATTATTTATTATTCTCCACATCGTTTTTTGTTTGTTATTTGAATGATTTATTATATCTTCAGTTTGGCGTTTTCTTGTATTTTGTATTTCTTTTTTGTATAGGTCCTTATAGTGGTGATACATTTTTTCTGATTCTTGATCCTTTTGAACTTGTTTTATGGTATATAGTGCATCGAGTTCATTTTTCATTTTTATAATATTTTCTGTTTTCCATTTAGTTTTATGGTTCATTTTAATATTTCTTTCTTTTACTGGCATGAATTCATCCAAATATTGCAGTAACAGTAAGTGAAAGGCTTTAAAACCATTATCAGCTGTTTTATTGTCAAGAAAGTTTATCCAATCTATTTCCCTTAAATGATTTTTCACTTGGTATATATTTTGTTCATTAACAGTTCTACTTTTTAATTTTTTTATATCTGTTTTAGGTTTACAATTATTTGGAAAGCATATGATCTGACCTAAATGATCTGAAATATGGAGTTCCTTTGTTTTTGCAATTATTTCGTTTTTTTTATTAATAAAGATGTTGTCTATACATGTTTTTGTTGTTTTACTTAATCTTGAAGGTTCATTAAACAATTTTATTAGGCCGAAGCTTCCTAATAATTCTAAAACAATATTTGAATCTCTATCAATGTTTAAAAAGTTAACATTAAAGTCACCTGCTAATATAATTTGTTTATCACTATATTTATTTAAGAGTGTGTTTAGCAACTTATCAAGTTCTTCCATAAAGATATTTAAATCACCCACCGGTGATCTGTATACACTTAAAGTTATTAAATTCATATTGGGTATGTAGATTCCCGCTATTTCCAAGTGTTTTTCAATTGATGCCTCTTTAATGAAATGTAATTCCTTAGCGAACCATTTATTTTTTACTGCTATAAGTACCCCCCCATGTTTGTAAATTGTTCTATTAAAGCTACTAATAATATTATAATTTTCGAGTTTAAATGTGCTTGTTTGACTGTTAGATAACCAATGTTCAGTAATGCATATAATATCAAAATTTTCTTCAGCAGTTATCAATGCCAATTGATCAATTTTATTAAATATTGACTGTATATTTATGTTAAGCAGTTTTGGATTTCTCTTAAAGTTCGGAGTTTGTATTGGTTCGAAAAAATTTGAATCTTCTTACTAAGAGATTTTTTGGCCAAAATTCTGGTTGTAAAACTTCATCCAGTAAATCAAAATCTAGACCTACCTTAAAAGATTTATTTTTGCTATTATTCGTAGCATGTTTTTTTATTTCCTCAACTTCGAAAACCGTATTTGGATTTTTTTTGGCCAAATAGTTTTCTACTTTTTCTTTTGTAGTGGTTTGTTGCGCTCTACCAATAAAAAGCCATGCTTTTTTTGGTGCAGCTTGAAATTCATTTTCATCTACAATTGCGCTTCCTTCGATGTTTGTTTTCTTTACATTTTTCTCTTTTATGTTTATTTTGACAGGTTCGTCCATTTTAGTTTCAGTATTGTTTTGTGGTACATTTGAACTACTTTTGATTCTTACTCTTTTTTCTTTATTTTCATTGTTTTTATTTAAAGGAATATTTGTTATTTCGGAGTTTTCACTGCCAATTAGGTGTTTTATCATCTTAGATTGTTCCTCTACTCTATCTTCTAATTGTTTTACCATTCTCGACAATAGATGTTCGTTTACGCTTCCTTGATTTTGTTGCACATCACCTTGAGACTTCTCGTTTGATTCAAAGTGATTTTTTAGGGTTGTTTTTAGTTTAATCAGAGTGTTTTCAGACATATTCACTACACTACTCATAACTGCACTTTTCTCCATTATTATGAGAATTAATTCATCCTTATTTAACCTTTTTAAGGTCGAGCTTAGGAAATTCACGTCTACTACTTCCGCCATTTTATATATATGATTATATATATGAACATATTAACATATTAACGCTCTAAAAAAAGGTTTGATGTGTTTAATTGATTACTCCAACCGTTGAGAACATATTCGTATCAGTACGCATTGGGAATCGGTACAAATATCTTCTGAACGGTTAGAGTAATCAATTAAACACATCAGACCTTTTTTGTAGAGCGTTTCATTTTCTACTATATGTCATACTCATTTGACAATAATTATTTTTCAATGAGTAACAAAATTATTAAAAAATTTTGTTGATTTTGTTAATATATGAATAAAAACAACACTGTTTTAAAGTTTCACTATTTATTTGTTCTTTAAAAAATTAACAATTGTTTCGCTGTATACACGGTTGCTTCTTCAGAAAAAGTACAATTTTTTTTAGTGGCGGTATTTATATTTGCTAATGCAGGTATTTGAAAAAATTAGTGTTTTATACTTAAAATTACATTTTTTTATAAATTCTTTGATCAGTGCTACAGTACCGCTTGTACCAGTCAGACGTATATTTCTAACGCTCCACAAATGATACAAAAATAACCAGTGCATTTTAAATCCAGAATACCTAAAAGGTTATTATTCTTAAAGATTCCGTTCAACAGTGTATATATGTATACAAGGGTGCTTCAAAAATAAAATTTAATTTTTTTTTGCTCTTACCCTCTCAAATGTTAATATATAAAAAATCCTCACCAAATATGGGCGTTCCAGTTCAACTCTAAGAGGTCGCTGTTTTTATTTTAGTTTCCCATTTAATTAACATGGGAAAAAATAATTTTATGTTTGGAATTTTATACCTCTGTATCAAAGTAGCTTATTGCAATGATCACTACAGTTTTTTATATAAAATATAACGCTCTACAAAAAAGGTCTCTTATTATTTTTCGATAAATTGATTTCTTCTAGAGTTATTCGAGGTCAAAGTTTGATTAAAATCAAATTTTCTGTTTTTTTTTAATTTTATGGTACAATTAGCAGACGGGTGGTGAAAGGGGGCAAAACAAGGCAGCGGGGGACAAAATAGGGTACCCAAAAAATTTCGTATAAAAAATTTTTAGATTGTTTTTTTCAGTTTTCTAAATTATTTGAAAATATATTGACAAGTTCACGCTTTTAATCGAAAATAATTATTCTGAGCCTGTACAGCGAGAAAAAGGATGGTACAATTTTGAAAAAAATTTCATAAGCTCATTTTTTGGGTACCCCATTTTGCCGCCTCCCCGCTGCCTTGTTTTGCCCCCTTTCACCTCCCGTCTGCTAATTGTACGATAAAATTAAAAAACCCAGAAAATTTGATGTTAATCAAACTTTGACCTCGAATAACTCTAGAAGAAATCAATTTATCGAAAAATAATAAGAGAGCTTTTTAAGAGCGTTACATTTTTCGGTTAGGGAAACAATTAATATTAGTTTGTTTTTACGTATATTTGAACAATTCCATATAATCTTTAAATTAATATAATTATTTGTAATCTAATCGCAGTTTTGTCATTTTCAATATAAAAATAAACCCAACATAAAACAAGGAACCAATCATTTCCTTTTTCGTAAGGCATTGGTTAATTATGAGCTTATAATTTTTGCAATTGCTTTTACGTCTGACACCTCGCGCTGATCACTGTAATTTAACAAATCGGAAACTTATTTTCTGATTGATTACTAATTGACCGTGCTAATTGATACAAATACATTTGCAAGGGCGATTGCCTTATGCGGCTAAAAGCTTTTATATTTATTTTGTTTACAAGTCAAAAAATATAAAGCGCACCTTTTTGAATATTTAATTACATTTTCTTAATTATTATACTTCCGATTTGAATTTATTGATCTCTAAGGCTTTATTTCAAAAGTTTAAAATTCCAATATTATTAAAAGTAATAATTATGATTATAGGTGCCTACTTCTAAAAAAAAAGATAATAAAAAGAGTAAATTAATAGTATATTATGTTTCAAGTTTAACAAACGCCATTTTAGTCATGAATTTAAATTAGACACACGAGCGAGCTTGAGAGCGAGTGTTTAATTAAATGAGTGTCTAGAAAAGTTTATAAACGACTTGCATACTACACTTTTTCTACGGCAAATACTTATTATTATCTAAAAATGATTTAAATTAAGTATTTGTACAGAGCGACATATAAAACAAAGTAACCAACTTGGGAATCTGTGTTGTAGTGAAAATGTCAAATTTGTATGTGAAAATCTAAATGTATCCCTTGAAAAATTTAATTTAATGGGCTAACAACAGTTTTTCACAGTGAAAGTGAAGGAAATGTTTTATGGGCACTTCACGCTGAATTCTCCACCCGAAATTAAGTTAATTCCAGTTTACTGTCGACGAAATTAAAAAGTCAATGTTCGTATAAACTTTTCAAATATTGACGTTGAGAAACTATTAAAGTAGGTATTAAATATTTTTTAATTGAGATAATAAAATAGTTTTTACATTTGGTATTATTTTACAAGAAAGGCACTTTATTTTAACGATTGTATGACATTTGACAACTGTCAACTAACTTAAAACTTCACTCACTCCGTGACTATAAACCTGTTGCTAACTTCAGCCCGTGACTAAAACGCTAACTTGTCAATGTGTATTTAAAACGAAACATTCTTTCATATCTATACAAACTTTTAGATGGACACAAAGAACATCCTGCTTCTAAAAATAAACTCAATAAATCCCATATCATTTTTGTTGCATCCTTTTACAAATTACTAAAAACCCGTATATGGTGCACCAGTATATCGATGGTATCGCAAACATAAAATTATGATTTTTTGCGATTATTAAAAATTACCTAAAATTACATATCGTTATTATGTTAATATGATTGAAAGGTAAACAAATCATCATTTTTAGTCTGGTACGGTATAATTAAGCATTCAATGCATATAATTTTGTTACTTGCATTTTGAATGCTTTAAAGAAACGTTGTAAAATACTGAGTTTGAGATCAAGTCGTAATTTTTGAGAGATGTTATCTTACATTGTAAAAACGAGTCTTAATTTTAAAAAATAAAGAGGTTTAAATAACATGGTTTTTATTAATGATTTTAAAGATTTTAAGATTGCATTTCATGTTTTTGCATTTTATGTACCTATTTTATTTTTTTATTTTCAGTTTTATTGAACTTATAAATATTATTCTTTAGTACGTATCTAACGGATCGAAAGTATTACAATTCGAAAATTTACATTGCTTGCGGCTAAGTGTAACACCGGTAGCATCCTATTACAGGCGGAACTAAAGGTCCATTGAGGCTACATTGACAATACCATTTGCGGTTATAAATTACACAAAAATCAACACATCGATTTAAATAAGCCAACCGTAAAATAAAATTGTTGCTATTGAATAAAACTTTTTTAAAGATGGGTATATAACACTTATACAATATGATTTTAATAAAATTTTAAATATTGTGTTTATTTAATTCTATGACATCTAAATGAGTAGTACACAATTTTTTTGGAAACGAACATTTGGAGGTTGCTTATAGTTAAACATATATATTATTAGACTGGGCCAAAAAAATCAACTATTTTTTTTGAAAAGTATATCGAAAATATGATTTGGGGTGACAAAAAAAAATTATTGTGAAAGTTTGAGTCCATAATATTAATATTAAGAGGTCTATCAGCAATTTTTTTTTCCTCAGCAAGTTTTTGTTTCAGAACTCCCAAACTATTAACAAATTTGACTCAGAAATATTATTTTAAGAAAATTAAATGCTCTACAAAAAGGGTTAAAATAAAATTTTCCGTCAGATGAACCGTTTCCTTAAAATTGGTATAGTTTTATATTTTGATCTTTTAACTTTGGAATTTTGTAATTCATGTAAAAATCAGTACCCAGAAAAAAACCGATGAAAATTCTTATGGGTTATCAAATGCTTTACAAAAAAAGCCTCTTAACATTTTTGGCTAAATTGACTCATTTAAAAGTTATTCAAGGTTAATGTTGAAGTCAAATCGAAATTCTTGTTTTTCCCTCTGTAGATTTATTTTTTTATGGGTGATAATTTGAAAAAACAAGAATTTCGTTTTGACTTCAAATTTAACCTTGAATAACTTTTGATGGAGTGAATTTAGCCAAAAATGTTAGGAGACTTTTTTCGTAGAGCATTTGGGAAAGAATATCTATCGGTTTTTTTTCGGGTTTTTTTACATGAATTACAAAATTCCAAAGTTAAAAGATCAAATTGTAAAACTATACCAATTTTTAAGGCATGATTGTAAGAAAACGGTTCATCTGACGGGAAATTCCAATCAAACCTTTTTTGTAGAACAATTTTCTTCAAAAAATATTCCTAAGTCAATTTTGTTAAACTCAATGGTTTGGGAGTTCTGAGACAAAAACTTGCTGAGGAAAAAAAAAATAAAATTGCTGATAGACCTCTTAATATTAATATTATGGACTCAAACTTTCACAATACTTTTTTTTCGTCATCCCAAACCATATTTTCGATATACTTAAAAAAAAAATAGTTTATTTTGTATAAAGAGTGGATACTTTAACTGCAACAAATTCTGTAACTGAGTCAAACCACGTCAAGTGGGACCAGAAAATTTCACGAAATCACCGATTTTGAAAATAATCACATTATTGTGTAGTAGGCATGACTCATATGTCACAGTAAAAAAATTGTTTTAAAATTCGTTTTTTTGGTAATGTTATTAAGGTTGACAATTTTGTCAAACTTTAGAGCACGGTAAAATTGAAAAAATAGAATCTCTGGGACCACTCTGTATAATTGAATTTAATTTTACACACTATTGTAGAAATGTTTAGAGTATATATTGATCATTTAATTAAGGTTAATTTGTTTAAATAAAAGAATTGTGCATACATTTATTATAAACAATTGAAATTTTGTATGTGTTCTTCACGCTGAAAAAAAATTAATCTTGTGTCATAATATGCGGCAAACGTTTTCGTTTAATAAGATGTACTCAAAAATTTGCCTTTCATATGTCATTCCGGAGATATTAATTTTTTTGTCCGGCTGTGCGCTTGATCAGTACGCGGCGCGCTTCGCTGCTAGCTCGTCCGTTCGAACGGTTTAACGGTGTGCCTGAACGAAGTTTAAGTCACATAGAAATGCCGCCAAAAACTGATTGTAGTTTCTTGTTCGGGACCCTTTGGTGACTTAAAAATGATATTTACCAAAGTTCTAGCTGCTCCTCTTTTCGAAATTGTTCAAAAATTCATGATTTTTTTTTTAAATTTTTGTTTATCTCTTTGACAGAGTACACATTTGCACACGGATTTTTATAAAATTGGAGTATATTATTTAGAGACTTAGAGAATATTTTTTAATACTGTTCACATCATTTGATATAGACAAAAGGGTTAGACAAAAATCACTTTTTTATATAGTAAAAAGCATAATGCATAAAAAAGATTTTTCAAAAAATTTCGAAAAGAGGAGCAGCTAGGATTTTGGTAAATATCATTTTTAAGTCACCAAAGGGTCCCGAACAAGAAACTGCGGAATTTTTATGTGACTTAAACTTCGTTCAGGCACACCGTGTGCTGACGAGCTAGCAGCGAAGCGCGCCGCGTACTGATCAAGCGCACAGCGGGACAAAAAAATTAATATCTCCGGAATGACATATGAAAGGCAAATTTTTGAGTACATCTTATTAAACGGAAACGTTTGCCGCATATTATGACACAAGATTTATTTTTTTTTCAGCGTGAAGAACACATACAAAATTTCAATTGTTTATAATAAATGTATGCAAAATTCTTTTATTTAAACAAATTAACCTTAATTAAATGAGCATTATATACTCTAAACATTTCTACAATAGTGTGTAAAATTTAATTCAATTATACAGAGTGGTCCCAGAGATTCTATTTTTTCAATTTTACCGTGCTCTAAAGTTTGACAAAATTGTCAACCTTAATAACATTACCAAAAAAACGAATTTTAAAACAATTTTTTTACTGTGACATATGAGTCATGCCTACTACACAATAATGTGATTATTTTCAAAATCGGTAATTTCGTGAAATTTTCTGGTCCCACTTGACGTGGTTTGACTCAACTTAAAATTGCAGGTTTGTCGCATAATTCCTCGAACAGGTCAATTTTATTTTTAATAGGGTATATTAGAAAAGGGTTTGTTTAACTTTTTAATTATTTGGGGGGTTGGAGCGACCCCCCCAATTAAGAATACTACTTTGTTTAAATTATTTTTTTACGTAACAGTGACAAACATGTTGACTAAAACCATTTTAAATGCAAAAGATTTTCAAAGTGCTCTTCACCTTGTTGTTGACAGTACCCATAGATTAATAACCTAGCAATAGATGATAAAAAGCATTCCGAACATTTTCAACATGTACTTATCTTATTTTATACCATATTCTCTGTTAAAGTTCCGCAATATCGTTAAGTTTGGTAACAAAAACATTGCTTTTTAAATATCCCTACAAAAATCCGAATGCACTATTATAAAAATCAGATTTGTTAACATGAGTTTGTAGTTTGTTAATTTTATTTTTTTAAATTTTAACATATTTTTTGTAGAAAACCAGGGTTTTTAATTATTTTAACAAAGAAAAATATTTTACCGAAAGTTTTGTAAAGGTAATATGCAATTTTGTAAAACATTTCTCACTGACAATACGCATCAACAAGTTCAACTGACTTCAGGGTCTGCAACTTATGTTTCTGCTTACTTTATTCTAATTCGTAACAACTGTCCAGAGTGTTACCAGAAATCTGTTATTATTGTTATTCGGATTCCTGATACCTATTTAACAAGTGTGCGAAGTGCGAAATACCCTAAAAAACATGCCATCACTGGTTTTCAAACTGAAATTGGAGGATAAAGTGAAGGTAGGTTAAAGTAACGAAATACATCAGTAAGTGTTGTAGTAGTACTCATAATTATATTGTACCAAATTTTTTTATAATATGATGATTTCAGAATGGTGTGTTATTTAATTGTGTGTATGTTATTTTGTTTGTTCAGTTATGTATGTTGATTTTTTTGTTTAGAAAATTGATTAATAAAGTCACATTTTTTATAAAAATTATATTCATTTAAGTTCCCAATTTCCAACTAATACTTTTGTTACTGGGTCTACAAAAAGGTTTGTTGAATTATTGATATAGGATTTTGGTATTAAATCTACAAAATGTTTGTTAAAATTAACAAATGTGGTTAAAAAGTTAAACAAACCTTTTTTTAATATGCCCAATTAAAAATAAAATCTGACCTGTTCGAGGAATTTTGAAATAAACCTTTATTTCTTAAGTTAAAAGTTTCCACTGTATTAGGAAAAATAATAATATAAAACCATTTCAGGTGATTTGCGACTAGAAGAGAAATATACTACATCTGTTTTTCGTCTTTGGTCAGTATTGGGTTGTATTTTTGAATACTGGAAGCCTATTCCGAGGTGGTACTTTTAGGAATTCGATTTGCATTTTTCTTTAATAATAAGGACATCAAAAAAGAAACTGGTTAGGATTTCTCAAAAAAGTTTACTATAGTAAGATCATTTTCCTTTGTTTAATCATCTCAACCTTGACAATTGGACGCTTTGGGTATTTTACCATAATTTCTTTAGTTTTTGACTAATTCATTTTTAGAGAGTAGTCACTGTCGTCAAAAATTCCAAATCTTTTTAGTGTTTTGAAAAAAACAGCAGTGTATTTTTATTACCGAACTTGTTGTTTGGATAACATTTCAAAAGCTGAATATCATTCTAGAGAGCTCCAAGTAAAGCTTCATTCCAATATCTCACTAAACCAAGCTCACACTTCTATTTCAGAGTTTTTAGAAGAAAACGTAGATGGTTGTGAAATTGCCCCAGACTTTTCTTTACTATGCCTTTCTGCATATTTATTTTTAAACTTTTTTCTTTTCTTCCGATGTCTCGGTCTATTATCCCTTACTGTATTTTTAAAGTCAGCACTACTCATACTTCTAATAAATCTTCTCTTTGCTGTGAAAAGAAAACCTTGTCGTTAAGGTTTTTTATTTTATTTGAAACAAATCTTCCGGATTACTTTTAAACATATTCACACACAGTATAAATTTCTCTTTGACATGTATGGTGCTTGTTGAGAGCTAAATGTCGTTAATACAGTTTTAATAGTTTTCTTACACATCTTACGGCACGCTGCCAAATAGTCAAAACTGCTTCACACGTATGTAATTCACTGGCAAAGTCTTGCCCTAAATGGTGAAAGCAAGTCGTCCTGTAGAAAATACAATTATATCAACTATAATTGATATTGTTTAAAAACCTTTTTTAATTAAAAAAAAAGATTGATAATTCATAAAATATGTTACCTAGTAATTTTTATTAGCTAGACTATGGCAAGCCACCTTAATAGGTCCTCATTATCAATTGTAGGCCTATAAAAATTACGAACAAAGCAAACTGTGAGAACGAACGTGCCAACATTTATCATCAATGGGAAAAAGAATCCAGAAACAGCAAAACGAAAATAAAAAAAACATGTAAAGAGATATGTAGTGGATGTCGTGATTGTTTTTCCATGGTATAAGTGAACAATAAATGTATCTGGTTGCATTGTGTTAATATAACTTATGGTTGACTTGTTGGTCTGGTACTTAACATATTGTTACATTCGCTGTACGTTGTTAAACCGACTGGAAAATTCTAAATAAAATGCTTCAAGGTCTCCCGTGTCTGCATATTCTTAAATATATGGTGTCTCGGGTAGCCTTCCTGTGCTTGTGCTCTGCTGCTGCTGCTCTTCCACATTTACGTCGCCAATTAAAACTTTTCTTCTTCATTTTGCAATTAATCCAAATATATGGGCTACATCTGTGTACATATCCACTGTTTTATCTCAAAACTTTTTTATTACAATGATGATTACTTTTGATGTAAAATTTTGTGAATTTAAGATTCTCCAATGAAATATATTATATCTTAGCTGTACTTTTGGTTTATAGAACCAATTATAAAATGTGTCTGACTGTAGGTATCCATCGTTTCCATTAGCATCCACTTGACCGAAGTTAAAAAGAAAATCGCCCACAGTCGCTTGTTTTTCATAGGAGAGTGCATTATGGGAAAGCGAGCCAGGTGTGATCTTAACAATGACAAAACAATGCCCGTAATTAACGATGCAAAGTTTTGCGAAGATTACACATCCTGTTACAAAGTTTTACCAAGTCTAACAATCAGTGCCGGCTCGAGGTGATTTTTATAGAGGGGTCATAGTGAAATGCGCCGCAGGCTAATCTCGGCTAATTGCAGGCGATTTTTTTTTTTCGAGACCACGTTCTAATTTTGCTTTATTCCTGGTTTCCTAAATAGAGAATATGAAACGAACGCTTTTTTAAGTCTTAGATAAACCCTTCGGTATTTAACATTTGCAACATGATTTATAACACGATTATAACTAACAATAGTTTATAAACGGTTTTTCTTAGCAAACATGACCAAAGCAGACAGTTTTTCTTGTCCCATAGTATTAACTTAATACTATTAAGTTCTTAAAATGGCTTTTGCTATTTGTATAGGTACCATAATAAGCACAGTACGATACGCAAATATAATTTATATTTCGAACTTTTCTGCGACAAAAAATTACATTAGTTTTTTAATATACAAATATTCTCTTTAACGCTTGCTTTCTACAGTTCTCATCGGTAACGTACCCAGTATAATAAACAATTTGACAGTTTCCGAAAAAGTTGTACTAATATTTTTTTTAATAATTGGAGAATTGGCACGCTCACACAACTTTTACCAAAATCATCCCGTTCATAAATATCATTTAGTTCAGTTTATGTTTAAAAAATTTACACTATAAAATTTTTACTGATTTTAAAATATGGTACGGAAAATTATTTTTGTATTGTAAACTGGTCACTATAAAATAATTGAGCGATTACTAAATGGTCATTAAAACTAAAACGTTTAATTTTATTTTAATACAACACAAGAACGTAAATTAAAAAATAGGACATAAATGCGACAACATAGCAAGTTGTTGAAAGTTGGTTTCTATGGTAAGGCTTTTCACTTTTGACAGTGGCACTGCCGCTATGGCAGTGACAGTTATATATGCAGTAATATTTAAAATCTAAAAATGAGTTTTAAAAACGAAACAAAGAAAACATTTATAAAAACAAAGTATGGGAACCAAAAATAATGCAACAGAAAACATGCAACTATGTTAAATGCAGCAAAAGTCTAAAGAGAAGAGCAAAATACAAAAAGAAGAAAACCATGGTTATGCATAAAAGTAAAAGGATTATTTTTAACAAATAAATAACTTATAATAATTTTTTTTATTATATGGTAGTCACCAAATAACCCTAGATAATCACGTATTCGTAATCAAGTGTTGCCGGATCTTCTAGACGAGAATGACAGATTGATAATTTTGGTTGGACACAGTCAACATTGTCGTTTATTATTGCAAAACTGTGCGGTAATAAGCGCATGCGTATGTATGCATACAAGAAAAAAAATATTAATTTTTCAATGTCAAGTTATAAGATATGTTTTAATTAAAGACATGGACTGTATATTTAATTAACACATATCTTATAACATGACAATAAGAAATCGTTTTTTTTTTCTTATGCACTTTGAATTAGTCAAAAATGTATGTAAATAAAATTTTTCATATAATATGGAATTGACTATATCTCAAAAACTGCTCTACTTAAATAACTTATACGGTATTTTTGGATTCAGCGAAGAATTTTACATATAAATTGACCATACATATAATGGAATTAAAAAAACTTATTAAAATATGAAAAAATTGTCATAGTTATTCTTTATTTTCTAATTAAAGATGAAATCCAAGAGGGTTGTACATACATTTGATTAGCAACAATTGTATTATTATTAAGCCGCGTCCAGATTTGTACCGCGTCGCGCAACCGTACCACGTCGCGAGCCACGTTGCGAACCACGACGCGAATTTCATCCCGCAACCACGTACGCCGCCTCGAACAACATACCGTACCTCGGGTTGCAACCATTGCCGCGTTCCAATTTTTAGTCAGATTTTAAAATGGATATCGCTGCAGCAGCGTACATTTATATTCATTTCGCTTTATCAACTAAAAAGCGAAAACAAAAAAGGCGGTGGTGGCAAACAGAAATATTTAGAAATATACCGAAATATGGTGCGAACAAATTGCTTGCAGATTTAAAGATGCAAAGAATTAGTGGTCAATATAAAAATTTCACTCAAATGTCAACAATAGATTTTGAATATCTTCTTAATGCAATTTGGGCCCAAAATAGGAAAGCAAGATACCAAGTTTCTAAAAGCAATCTCAGTGCAAGAAAGACTAGCTCTAACATTCATTTTGCCTATATAAACTAATTAAAAGTAGAATATTTTCTTCGGTCCACCCCATTTCATACACAAAATAAAACTAAACAAACAAAATTGCCCTTCTGCCCGTCCAGACTTGTTCAACGTCGTCGCATACCAATCCTTTGATGTTTCGTCAGTTTACCGACAAGTCGTGGATCGCGACGTACCTCGAGCTGCAACGCTTATTAGGTTCGCGACGGCGTTCGTTTCGACGTCCAGATTGCGCGCGACGTGGTTCGCAACGTGGTACGGTTGCGCGACGTGGTACAAATCTGGACGCGGCTTTAGCAAAGGGACCGTCGCGACGTAACGACGCGTCGTACTATAAAAAGAATAATAACATAATGATTTGTGATTTAGAAATGTAAAAAAATTAAATGGAAAGTTATTTATTAAACAAATAGCTCGTTAACAGCAACAAAAATTATAAATCTAGATTATCATAAATGTTTTGTATGTAATCTTTTTTTTTATTACAAAATTTCTTTTGGAAAACGGGTGAGAAGGTGAGCATATGCATAATTTTTCAAATATGTATCAACGTTCCCTATGTTAGCAACAACGGTCCCTTTTCATGAGGACCGTCGTTACAGGGGACCGTCGTTGCGTTTAGGCACAAATAATGGGATTAAGACCAAGGTCTCTGAACGAAAATTTGGGGTTATGTATTGTATATGTCATTGTACAAATCTAAAATGTTTAGTCAGGGATATAATTAAAAAAATTAAGATATCATTAGGGACCGGCGTTTATTATTAAAAAAGTACCCATTAAAATATCAGGCTTAAACTAAATTTATTAAATTAATATTTACAATTATTTCTTGCCGCTCTTAATACATAAGGGAAACACTTGACACTGATTTACTAGTGGTGTGTAACACTGTGCTGTGTCGCACTTTTGTATTAACACTTTTTAGTGTGTCAGGTTTGTTGACACTTACTATACGTATTACACACAGCACTCGTTTGTGTCCCGCAAAAGCTTCGAGCAAAGGTGTTATTTTATTAAGGTTTATTGGTGACACTGTATGCACAATGTGTCGCCAACCTAAAATGTGTTTTTCCCACGCACAGTGCTGCAGAGTATCAATAAAAGAGAACCAAATGCAAAAATATTTTTAATAAAATTATAAAGGCACAAAAACATTATCATATAAAACTAAAAATAAAATAAATTATATAAAAAGTAACAAATTAAATATTATTAAATAACCATCAATAATTTCCTTTTAAACATTGTATGTGTTGTATTTTTCATATTTCACAAAGTGTGTGGGGCGGCAACAAAAATACACACTGAAAGAAATATATGTTTGTTTTAGCAATGTATGTGGTAGTCCATATATGAAACATAAAATATATTTACCTTAACCATTTTTATATTTAGTTTTAACATATTATGTTAAAACTAAATATAATATATGTTTGTTTTAGCAATGTATGTGGTAGTCCATATATGAACCACATACATTGCTAAAACAAACATATATTTCTTTCAGTGCAGTGTTTTTTTTGTGCAGCCATTTTAATGTGTTAATTGACACAACTGTGTCGACATAATGTGTCAACACAGTGAGCTGTGCTACCAATATTTTTAACATACCACGACCGGTCATTTAGCGGTGTCACATTTTAGAAGCGCTCGATTTAAATTGGGAGACATTTGATATTATTTATTTTATTAAGACCATTATAAGATTTTCCAAGTAAAGTCTTATAACGTAAGTTAATAGTTCTTATATTAACAAAAAAATATTTTGCAAAGATAAATTAAGGTAATCTACATACAAATATGGATTGTATGTCAAAAAAGGCGGCGGGAGACAAAGGACCCTGGTTACGTTGTTTGGGTTTTTAGAAGCTATTAGTAACTGAAAATTAAAAACAGTTAATTTTGAAGACATTTCATTAAGTAAATTGCACAAAAACTTTAAGTTTCTTTTGGATCTAGAGACATGATTTCTCCCATTACTGTCCCAGGAATTGATTGCTAATGTCCGGTATACAAATTGCTGTTGACTAGAATTATTAGTGGCTGCTTTTTCGCTATGATAATTAGTCATTTTTGACTAATTCATTTTATGAAGTGGCATATAAATTTTTGTTTACATTCACAACCAAGTTAAGCAATAATAATCGATAACATTATTAAAATTGCTAAGACTACATTTAGCAACCTTAATAATTTTTACTTGGAAACCAGACAGTCAATTTTTGTAAATGTCTTTTAAGTAGACTACTACAACCTAGAAATTTTTTTTAACATTTTCTCATAATAATATCGTGCCCGAACCTCTTTAATAATAATAATAAGATAGTCTACCTTATGGATCTTATTTTAAATATGGCACAGAATACATTTATAATGAATTTTTCTTATAAATTATAGTGACTATAGAAAAGATAAAATTTGCTACAGATTTTAAATAACTTGGTAAATGTGACAATCGTTTCGAATTTATGACACAATGTTATACGACGTCCTGTTACAAGAATTAAGTGGATAAGACAAATAATCGCGGTAAATTATCTTTATGCGGATTATCCATGCATTGCCATGCTGACAGATTCCACCTTAAAAGGATAATTTTAATTTAACGGCCCAGCATCCCGTGCCTCACTTCGAAATCATTTTTAAATTGCTTATCTGTTATTTTGCTTTCACGAACGCATTTTTAATTGGCAATGAATTTTGTTGATTTATTACTGGAAATTAATTTTAAAACGGATATGTCCAAGATTGATTTAACAACTTATTATAATGCCTTTGGAAACAGTTATATTACATATGATAAAGAAACATGAATAGGAAATTTTAATTTATTAATAAGGTTTTTTTTTAACTTCTTTTTAAAACGATGATCAAGACTATAAACTTTACCGTATAGTCCATACGGCAGAATTTTAATTCACCGATTTCTCCACCATGATTTTTAAGGCATGGTAATGAGCAACTTTTGGCACGTAAGGTTTAAAGCAAGTCAAGAAAAAAAATATTTTGCTTACCCTATTGAAAAAAAAATATATTTTTCAAATTATTTGTCATTTTTTGTTTCACATGCGGACCCTGAAGATGATCAAATATTTAGTATTTTTGTTATTATTATTAAACTGTATACTAATGCGCAACTCAAAAAAAATTTTCGCTCCACCCTACTGTATGTACTTTTTAATTTAAGTTAAGTTTTACCTCGAGTTTTACGTATATTTTAGAAAAAAAGTCGTAACTGCCATATTTTTAGTAATTACTGTGAATTTTTAAAGTTGTACCTTTCAATGAATTCAGTATGAATTAAATTCATTGAATTTACAAGTAAAGTCGAGCGATTTGCTTGAAAATTAAACTTAAAAGAAGAAAACAATCATGAGTCATAAAACCTTCATTTACCCAGTTATAACTGCAAAAAAAATTAAATAAAAATGTAAAACAAAGCCGAACGGAAATTAAATTAAAAAATTTTAGATAAGATGTTTCAAAAAACAACATCTAATCCAAATTGCCTACATTTTCAACTTCCGTCATATTTTCCCAAAAGACGATTGTTTGGGACAATTTAACTTGGCTAATAAGTTTTGCTTACGTTAGGGAAATTCCTCTTTCGTGGGGTTTACTCACTGAGGTATCAATACCCCTGATTTAAATTTAGCAAGTAGGAAATTTACTTTTATATATATAAATTCAGAACTAAAGTGGTCTTGTATTTCATGTACCTGTGACCTTTCTCGAACATTACACATACCATATCACTAAGATACGGTCTTGGTACAATATTCTTTAGTCTGTATTGAGATGTGTAATCTGCAAAAGTATAAAAATGATCCAGTTTCATTTTAAAAAACTTTTGACTTTCCAGAATTAGCATTTTGTACGCACTCCTTGAAATAAGTGAAGTCTTTTTAAGCAAAGCTTTAATTGGTGATGAAAAGCATCACTTGACATAAATGTGTGACCCGGTTGAAAATACTTTATGGTTAATGATTTTTAAATTTATAAGATCGCTGTTAATAATATAAATAAAAAATGATAAAAGGGCCCAGTTTTTATTTTGTGCAGCACAATTGTCAGGCCAGATAGTTATGGATTCTGCATCCCTTGACTCCAATAGAAAATTGTAAAATGTTAAAATTATATCGTGATTGCTTCATCCTGATATCGCTTCATGCTAAATAAATGCATGTGGCTTCTTGTCGGATGTACCAAGTGGCACGAAAGTTTCATTAAATACGATAACACGAGGCACGAGTTTTATGTCCATGTTGCACCTTGGCAACATCATCACCTAAAAATCAATATTAAATAGATATACACCTACTTTTAAAATGCCCTTATATTACTTTCTGAAGATCTGCGGAAAAATAAAGTCCCTATTTTTCTTCACGAACCATCTGGTATCCCTTCCTTGCGATGACCTTTCCATGATTGACAGTCTTCACACTCCTCATTTAGCTTTTCCTTGGTATGGTCTGTAGGTTTACCATGCAAAAAAAAATGATTCGCATGTAGAACTCTTCATTTCCTAATACAGCAAATGAAATATTTTTCTTGGACACTACTCGTCGGTACAGCTCATACGAAATAAATTTAAGTGTATATCTTCACAACGGCTATATACGCGATTTTAATTTTTCTTGCAAAGTAAAGCTAATAATAATATCACAATTAAAAAAAATTTTTTGGAAGATTCCTCCAATTTTATCAATAAAAAATTGAAATCATTTGTAATTTCAGCTTTTAATAAAAAAATTGCATTTTATTTGAAGACTTATTTAAAATTATCATTTTTACTACCAGAAATAAAATTATATTATTTGGTAAAAAATACTATGGTTGCTCTAAATTTCTGCGAAACTGTATATTTAAGTCCCACAAACAAATGTGTAAATACTGCTTACATACAAAAACATGCACAAATAACAAATTCTGCAATTGATATAAAAACTAAAAACCTAATAATTAAAATATAAAGGTTTAGATGTATTCATTTAAACAATATTTATTAAAATAATAACATTTAAAAGTTAAAATAGTGTCGCTTTTCAATAAGGTATTTTGGTCAAGCAATTTTGATGGCGCAAAATTTTACAAGACAAAAAAGTTTTAGGTATCGAATCACGAAAGAGGATCAATACACAGTTTTAGTTAAAAATGTAATAACAGAAAAAAAGTAAGAAGTAATTTAAATTACGGACAATTTTAATATTTTTTCGATTTTTTTATTAAATATTTTATACGCAAAGATACGCCTGTAACTTGCAGCTTAAACTGTCGCCTGTTAACGTGGCGCGGCGCTGAACAATATTATTTATCAATGACCCAAGAAGAGATCACAAAAACGTTTAAGCGGTTCCTTAATCTTTACCTTTCAGAGCTTCTCTCACCTAATATTTTTTAAATTTTCCTAGAGAAAACAGGGCCAAATTAGCATTCTTTTTAATTAAAAAATAATAAAAAAGAATAAAAAAAATAATAGCATGATTTTAAAAATTGTATAGTTAATTGCATTTATTTTTATCATTCTCACAAATTTTTATTAATTTTTAATAATAGTTTAAATGCAAATAATATTGAAATTAATTGCTACATATTTTTGAATCATACATTGTGAATAAACGAATGAAGTTTTTTCAAAAAATTATATGTGGTTACTTTCTATTACTAGTAGATTATAAATTAATATTCGACAACGTCGAAAATCATGGGCTCACTTGGCAAATTTCTACTCTAATTAATCAAGATATAAAAGGTTTGAAAACTCTTACAAGTAAATAGCCTGTTACAATAGCTTTGCAGGCTTCGTTACGATCCTTTAGTATCTTGAATATAATCTTCAATCAAAAGACTTAGTTATTGTTACCGTTAAAAAAACTGTAGCATATTCTCTATCTGGAAATTTAATGGTATACAATAAGAAAAGTCGTAAATACTATCCGCTTGAATACAGTACCTACCTATGCCTTCCTGGTTATTATACACATAGGTAAGTATAATATACTAGATTCAACCATTCAATTCTCTATTGTAAATACCAGTTATATAAGTGGATGAATAGTGGTTATTTAAATAAATATACAGGGAAAATCTATACAATATTTGTATATCTTTTTTATTTTTTTCTAAATAATATTATAATATATAGAAAACATGACATGACATTTTATTAAAACAGCTTTAAAAAAACTTATGAATAAACAAATTTTCTATTTTTAAAAGCAATAATTCCTACCCACATAAAATTACATCAAACATTAATTATATAAAATAAGCGATGTAGCATACTTATGAAAAATTTACGTTCTTAATTCAAGTTAATGTTCTTTTAAAAGTACAACATTGTTAACACTTTTGGCTGTGTTGGTCTATAAATAAAACTTAATAAAGAAAAACGAGTACAGGCTGTACAGCGTTATGCAAAAATATGACATTTATTAAGTTTATAGTTGCAACGTATGCGTGTTACAATTTAAAATTGTAATAAGGTGGATTTATTTTATTGGCTTTTGAAAAAATTAACACAAGGGCAGTGGGTTTATTATCTCATTATTTATCTTCTCTTTGGTTTTGTTGTGCTGTTTTACATTTCCAATGACTGTCTATTAATAATTTGTTTACGTATTTAAATATAAGTAAAAGTGATTGTACCGTAATTAATTGCTACCAAAACCACTAATTATGTAAAATAAACTTCCTAAAAGTTGATAAGGAACTTTTATTGTAACATAAATAATCACAAAACTTGACGAAAATATTAATATAATGTAATATATAATATAATATAATAAAAACAGTTTGCAAAGCGTTTCGAATTTATTTTAATGAGTGCGAAAAATGCCCATAAAAACATTTTATATTTAATTTTTTATTATAAATGTTTTATTGAAAATTTCAACTTTTGAGCAGTTTATTTAATTTGTTTAATTATAATGGCATGTTACGATACGTTTGTTTGGATATTATTCATATTTTAATGGTATAGTGTTTATACTACAAATTTTGGCTTTCTAGAATAATATCTTTGGTGCCTGGTTGAGGTAAAAATTGTGAAAAATATTTTACCAAAATTAATTTATTTTATTAATTTTATCAGGAAAATTACTAAATCGTGTGTTAGGTATAAAGAGAAAAGTATATTTCATCTGTGGTCTATGTTTATATTCATTTGAGTTTATGATTTACTTATTAAGTAGTTGTGTATACGTATCGGAATATGGACGATTCTACAGCACAACTTTCTCATGGATTACTCTCTTAAAATGAATTAGTGAAAATGACTAATTGTCATAGCTAAAAAGCAGTCACTAATAGCTGCAATCCGCATCAATTTGTATTCCGGACAGTTAATTATTATGTAAAATTGTCCGCTGAATCAAAAGTTATGAAAGTAGAGCAGTTTTTAAGATATAGTCAATTCCATATTATTTGGAAAGTTGCCTATATCTCAAAAAATGTTCTACTTTTATAATATTTGACGACATTTTCGGATTCAGCGGACAATTTTACATAGAAATTGACTGCTAAATGTCCGAGATACAAATTGCTCTTGACTAGAATTATTAGTGGCGGATTTTTCGCTATGAAAATTAGTCATTTTTGACTAATTCATTTTAAGAGAGTATATAATCTATAGGTTGTCTCCAATTAGTTTAATTTCAACATTTAAAAGAGGGCAAGACGTGTGAAGCAGTTTTGACTATTTGGCATGGTGTCTGGACGATAACGAAAAAACATGCTTGGTAATGTTGTACATAAAAACCCTAAATTACATTTAAATTTAAATATATTAAAAATGAATAATCTCAAAGTTAAAAAAATACACATAGTATAAATTATCCTTGTTCATTTATGTAAACTGCAATTAAAAGACTTACATACATTTTTGTAAGGTGTGACGGGATTAAAATAACATAAAAATCCCACTTTGCGTACGTATTAAATTCCCATTCAAGTTTTAAAAACGCAAAATTAACATTTTAATTAAACCCAACAAAAAATACTATTGTTCGACCTTTACCTTATTACTAAAATCCGGAAACCGCTATGGTGTGTACACTGTACATTAAGTGTTTTCGCACTTTCATTGTTCAATGTCAATGTTTTTACTAAATTTGGTACATAATGCGATACTAAAGTTTACATTGCCCCCATTTGTTTAATCACTTCATTTTAGTTGTTATTAATACAGGAATAATTATAGGATTATTGTTTGGTTTGTAATCAAGCAAGTCTGCAAAAATACGGCTTTTATGTTATGTTCAGTCATTGAGTTATTTATAAGTGAAGTGTTGTTTTTACACATTTATAACTGGTACACCTTACCGATTTGCTAGAAATAAAGCGTAATTTAATTTAATTATTTATAAAATTAATTTGTGTTAAAAAGCAGTGTTATATTTGTTTTGTTCTACAAATTTAAAATTAAATTAAACATTATTACAAAATCTTTTCTAACCTCAATTTACTTAGGAAGTAGGTAGGTATGTTCGTTCTATTTAGATTGTGTAAAGTGTGCCTTGTTACCAAAATTTCATGCCAAGAAACGGTAATTATGCGGTTTTTATGTTACGAAATGTAAATAACCAGTTTACAGTAGTTGACAATCCATTATTTTAATTTTAAAAATAAATGTGCAAAAATGGCGGATGCGCCGGGAACACAACCCATACTACAGTAAAAGCACATCTGTAAATTAACTAGCGTCTAGTAAAACATTTTACTTCTCACAGCGTAGTTAAAATCTAAAGTCCACTAGTAAATTTTTTTTATAATTTTCTAAAAATGAATTGGTCAAAAATGACTAATTTAATAGTTATTAGTGGCTGCTTTTTCACTATGGAATACCATGTTATCTCAAAATTTAACAGCCAATGTTTATGTAAAAGTGTCCCCTGAATCCGAAAATACCGTCAAAAGTAAAAAAAGTAGAACAGTTTTTGAGATATAGTTAATTTTTCATTTAATATGGAATTGACTTTATCTCAAGAACTGCTCAACTTTCATAATTTTTGACGATATTTTCGGATTCAGGGGGCAATTTTACACCATAATTAGCTGGTACAAGTGAAAAAGCAGCCACTAATAACTGTTAAATTAGTAATTCTTGACTAATTCATTTTTAGAGAGTAAGGTTTATCAATAAGAGAGAGAGAGATCTTTGAAGTAGAATTGAACAAGGTACAAAAAAGGTAACGACTTTGTTTTACTTTTAGATTAAAGAACATATTATGACATTATAAATGGAAAATAATATTTGGCAAATGGCCTCTGCGGCTTCGATGGCTGGTCCATTCGAGAAGCTCAATTTTGGATTGCTTTCTGGCAGAGTTCGGGTGGTATTTCGCCAATGACGTGTCGGATATTGTCTCCGAGTTCAATAGTTTTAGGCTTATTTGCATATACAAGACTCTTCAGTGTTTTACGTGCTGTATGGCAAGTGACGCCACCCTGTTGGAAAAACATGTTTCCATATCCTCCAATCGAGGCAAAAAGAAATCATCGTTCGGTACCTTTCTCCGCTGACCTTCACCGCTCTACCTTGCTCATCTTTGCATACAACAGACTCTTCACATACCCCCATAAAAAGAAATCCAAAGGAGTAAGATCACATGATCTCGCTGGTTATTTGATATCGCTGTTACGAAAAATTACAGACCCAGGAAATTTTTCTGCTATCAAGTCCAGTGTTTCACGTGATGTATGGCAAGTGGCGCCATCCTGTTGGAAAAACTTGTTTTCAAGATCTATACCCTCCAATCGAGGCAAAAGGACCGATAACGCCGCCACACCCAAATCCACAGCAGTCAGTAATCTTTTCTGGATGCAGTGATCTCTCGTGAGTTTGCTTCACCCCAAATCCGATAGTTCTGCTTATTAACGAAGCTGTTCAACTAAAAATGAGCCTCATCACTAAAATGATTCAGGTGTTGGGAGATTCGTAATATATTTATTCATACAGAATGGCAAAAATGGTACACTGCTCTGTGCGCAGTAATATTACTTTTTGCTGTAACTTTACTAGCCTCTTACAAATTTACCAGCTCACGTGAAAAATCACAGGCAAATGAAATTGCTATTATCAAGAAAGTAAAAGTGCAGGTGTGCATAGTGATGCCGCCGATACGAGAGGGCGATTTTCTCTCGAAAAAAGGCTCGAGAATTTCCTCTCTTGGTCGAGAATTTCTCGTTTCTCTCGATCTCTCGATTTTTGGGGGCATCCATTAATTATGTGAGGTGTTTAGGGAGGAGGGGGTCGAGCCAATCCTCACCCAATCTCACGTGGGGGGGAGGGTGGTCTCGGCAAATATCACGTATTTTTTTCTTTTCGAATGAAAAAGTGTAAAATTGCGAGAAAACTGGGTTAAATTAAGTAAACAATTATAACAAATTGTCTTTTTTAATAAATATAATGGAATCAAGCACAGATTAACTTATTTACATTAAAACCATGCATTTAAAAAAATCTCACGTGAGATTAAGGAAGGGGGTCGAGCAAAATCTCACGACATCTCACCAAGGGGAGGGGGGAGTCGAAAAATCGCCAAAATTGCCTCACGTAATTAATGGTTGACCCCTTTCCGCTAATAAGTAAACAATTTTTTTACATAAAAATTATAATTTTGCACATAAATGACGAGATTTATTTGTTTCAGAAATATATGTTTAAGCTTTCCAAGCACTTATAATGATTTTGGAAAGAAAAATTTAACTCCTCACTTCATGTAACTAAGGGATGTCCCCTAAGGGGTCATTCAAGTATTACGTAACGGGGGAGAGGGGGAACGTTACGGTTTGTTACTGTGGGGAAGTGGAGGTTTCGTCCCGTAACGCAATTTTTCTTTAATTTTTGTCCAATCAATTTCCATTAATTTTACTTCTCAGTTGGGCGAATTAAAATTTCCCAGTGTTACGTAACAACTAGAGGGGGAATGGACGGCTAAGCGAAACGTTGGTATGTTACGAGGGATAGAGAGGAGGTGTAAAAAATACGTTACTGATAACTAAAGGTTAAAAAAGTTAAGAATCATAATACGAGCCCTAACCACATAATGTTCGGACACTTCATAATTTATACAGAAATTTTTTTCGTGAATACTATCTCAAAATTATTAGAAGTTATGAAAAATTCAGCTTATTTTGGCATATACCCCTCGAAGCGATTTTTATTTTTAAAAAGTTTACCTTTTATTTTTAGCTTTTAAAAAAAGGCTAACTTTTTAACTTTTTTTTGCATGAGTAAAAAAAGTTATAAATGGGCCCATTAAAAAGAACATAAAATATTATACACACCCTAAAAATTTGGTAAAAATTGTATAAATAATAAGAAAGTTATAGCGATATATATATCTGCAAAATCTCCCGTTTCCTAAGAAAATTGCAAAAACTCTTTAAAAATAGCATTTTTAAATTACTTATACTTTTTTATAACTTATTTATTTTTTACCAAATTTTCAGGGTTTGTATAATATTTTATGCTCTTTTTAATGGGTCCATTTATAACTTTTTTTACTCATACAAAAAAAAGTTAAAAAGTTAGCCTTTTTTTAAAAGCTAAAAATAAAAGGTAAACTTTTTAAAAATAAAAATCGCTTCGAGGGGTATATGCCAAAATAAGCTGAATTTTTCATAACTTCTAATAATTTTGAGATAGTATTCACGAAAAAAATTTCTGTATAAATTATGAAGTGTCCGAACATTATGTGGTTAGGGCTCGTATTATTATAATAAACTACAATCTTATAGGTTTTTCAAAACAAAACTTTTTCCATATACATATACATGTAATAATAATAAATAAAATCAGTGTGGTCTTGTCACACATTTTTTTTATTTCCAGTTTAAATTTCTATAGAAAAAATATTAACGAATTCGTATTTCATTCAAAATAAATTTTGTATTCATACATAGCTACTTTTACCAGGAGAAAAACGAGACGAGACGAGAGAAAGGCACTCTCGAGCGAGAAAAGAGTATTCTCGACGAGACGAGAGAACCATTTTCTTTCGCTGCACGAGACGAGACGAGGGAAGGACTTTTCTCACCTCGTCAAGTCTCGCTCATGTGAATTCATACTCATATTTTTTCAGCGTTTTGGCATCATTTTACATGCATGGGCTGCGATTTAAACAACAACGTTCTAAATTGAAGATTTTTTATAACTTTTAAAATTTTGAAGAGGTAGCTTAAAAAAGTAATAATGTTAATTGCATCACTCTTATAAAAGATTATTTTTAATCTGTCAGAACTTAAAGATTAAATTGGTCAGATTGAATATTTTATATTTTATACGCGTACCTTAAATCAAATTTTTAATAAATTGCTAAAAAATAATATGCTTGTGTGAGTGGATACCTCGCTTCACTTAGGCAGCAAACTTCACACTCGTTGCAATCACTGTGTTATATCCCTAAATTTAAATCCGGGTAACAGTTGACAGATAGAATTGGCTTTAAATTATGTTTTGTGTGCGTCGTAAATAAAGTATATGCTAATGAAGATGGGAATTCAAGAATACATTTAAAGCATACGAACTGCACATCATTTTTTGTAGTTTTTACAAAAGAGAGGAGGGCAGAAGTCTTACTCAACAAATTTTGTTCGCAAAGTTTTAATTGCACAGCTAAATCGCGCACTTTATTTGTGTTTCGCGTTGCAAGTAAAAACTAAAAAACTGTTCGTACTCGATTTCGATTTATAATTCATAATATCATTGATAAAGAAACTTAACGCTTATATGCTTATATAGTTACGTTAGTGTGTGTAGTTTATTTAAGTGATCATGGTGAATAAGTGTTTTTTCTACTCCCACCTTTAAAACGCCCCTTATTGTACATGTTTACATGTCACTTAGTAACCTTATTAAATACACATTGACAAATTGTGGCTTTATAACCTTTCAGTCACGGGCTGAAGTAAGTTTTAAGTTAGTTGACAGTTATCAAATGTTAAAATAAAGTACCTACCATTCTTGTAAAATAATACTAAATATAAAAATTATTTTATTACCTCAATACAAAAATACAAAAGTATTAAATAATTTCTTAACGCCAATATTTCAAAAGTTTATATGAACATTGTACTGACCTTTTAACTTAATTGCGGGTGAAGATTTCACCGTGGAGTGTCAATAAAACATTTTCTTTACTTTCACTGTGAAAAACTGCTTTGTCGGATTAAACGGTCTATTTTCAGGGGATTGATTTCGATTTACATTATTACACATTCTCAAGTTGGTTACTCTATTGTTTTATAGGTGTAGCTCTATACAAATATTAAAATTAAATAATTTTTAGATAATAATAAGTATTTGTCGTAGTATTTTTTATCTAAGTCCTCTAAAAAAACGCCGACAACTGCATTTTATAATAGTAAAAGACAAAATATAACTACGAATTCATAGCAACATAATATTATATATGTATAATACATAATATTATACCCGTTTTTGGTATTTTACCGGTGAGTGGAGACTTCCTTAATTAACGCTTTTAATAATGCATAATGCTGTTTATTTAGACAACTTATTTTCACGCAAATCATTACTAAAATGTGCATTTATTGTATCCAATAGGTACCATTTACAGGGACTGCATGCAATTTATTTGTTTATTCAGATTTTCACTGTTTATTGGGAATCGGTATTACTTGGATAAACAATTTTGGAAGAGGTTCTTTTCCTTGGAAATCAAACAATTTATTTGAAACAAATTATAAATATTAATTTACTTCGAAGGAAACTACCAAATCAGTGTCGTAGAAAAAAAACTAGAGCTCACTAAACCACCCTGTAATTAAAAAATAAATAAAAATTAGGAAAATAATGAAAATTGTATATATTAAGGGGTTTCATTTAAAACGAAAATTTTTTTTTCTTGCTGACACATGAAAATTTTGTTTTTTAGGTTGAAAAAAAAATCTCTGAAAATTTGAGCCCTTAATTTTGATTCTAAGTACTTTCTTTTTAATTTTGTAGTTTTTCCATATAAAAAGCATGTATTTTTAATCATTTTTACTTTAAATTTCTATATTTTGGCCGGGTTTTGAATTATAATTTTTATCACCATAATTTTCTGCATAGTATTCACGGTTTTTGAAAGGCCCTGCATCAATTTTGTTTTTGATTTATTTACGTTGATTGTAGTAGCTCCAAAAGTCGTTTTTTTCACTCTTTTTACATATTTTTGAGAAAATCGAGCGAATGACTGGTTTTACCGAAAAAGTTCAAATAAAAAAGTTGTAGAAAATTTAATTTTTGACAAAAAAGGTTTTTACGTTCATATCACTAAAGTGCTTTGTTTAGGAGATATAAACAATATATAGTTGTTGAATCAAATTACATAAATTTCAATAAAACCTATTTTTTCTTTGTTTTTGGTTATTGAAAGTACTTAGAATAAAAGTTAAGGGCTCAAATTTTCAGGGAATTTTTTTTTCAACCTAAAAAACCAAATTTTCATGTGTCAGCAAGAAAAAAAAAATTTTCGGTTTAAATGAAAATATATATAAATATATATGTATATGTTATAACAAAGCAAGTTGTATTAAAAGTAAAAGCCTTGAAAAGCATAAGTATGCAAACAAAATTCGCAAATTACAGGGTTCAACTCGTGATGATTGATCAATTGAAAATTTTTGTGTAGGCACAAGACGTTGCCCCCTGTATGTAGGGACCTTGGGCCAATTCACTATTTCTACCTACAGCCATATATCGCCGCATATCGATTCGCAATGAAAGTATACAAGTCCACGGCGATCGAATTTTTTTTCTTCATTATCGATTATCGATCGATTATCAGCAAATTTTTTGAAAAGCTGTTTGGTTGCCATTTACTGGTCGCACAGAAGGTAAGTAATCGTGTACTATTACTTATAATAATTCACTGTTATAAAAATCAGATTTGTTAACATGTGTTTTGTAGTTTGTTAATTTTATTGTGTAAAATTTTAACATATTTTTTTGTAGAAAACCAGGGTTTGTAATTATTTTAACAAAGAAAATAATTTTACCGAAACTTTTGTAAAGATAATAAGCAATTTTGTAATTTCAAAGGTTACAGATTATTTTGTTAATGTTTTACAAATTATTTCGTTGAAAAAGTACACGTGATTTCAGGCAGTTAATCAAAACGTTTCCCACTGTCAATACACATCAACAAGTTTAACTGACTTCAGCGTCTGCAACATATGTTTTTGCTTACATTATACTAATTCTAACGTATTCGTAACAACTGTCCAGAGTGCTTATCATAATTTACCAGAAATCTGTTATTATTGTTGTTCGGATTCGGACCTATTTAACAAGTGTGAGAAGTGCGAAGTATCCGAAAAAAGATGCCTGGTTTTCAAATTGAAATTAGGGGATACAGTGAAGTGGGTTAAAGTTACGAAATACATCAGTAAGTGTAACTTACTTAGTGTTGTAGTAGTACTGATAATTATATTCTAACAATTTTTTTTATAATTTGATGATTTCAGAATGGTGTGTTATTTTTGTGTTCATTTATGTAGGTATGTGTTAATTTTTTTGTTTAGAATATTGATTAATAAAGCAATTTTTCTTATCAAAATTCTTTTCATTTAAGTTTTCAAATTAGAACAAATACTTTTGTTACTAGGTCGACAAAAATATTTGACAGGATTTTGTTATTAAATCTACAAAATGTTTGTTATAATTACAAACTACTTATTTAATGAGTTACCAGATTACAGTTGGTGGTAAACTTAACATAAAGTTATGTGGACCTGGATTAACATAAAATCTGGTTAATATTTGGTTTAAATTAACAAATATTTTTTTTGCTGTGTAATAAGAATGTCGACGAGATCTGCTCCAACTAACTGGCTTTTCGGACAGGCAATTTCAAGTTTTTCTACAGACTTCCCCGTGGATTATATTGTCTCCGAGCAGTTTAATTTCACCATTTAGAAGAGAGCATGACTTTGCCAGTAAGCTACAAACTAAAACAGTTTTGAGGCATCGTGCGAGGGTATCTAGATACGAATTTATTCATGTGTGAAATAACTATCAAAACTCATCAAAGCGAAAATATAAACTGTGTGTGAGAATAAGTTCAGAAGTGATCTCGAAGATTTGTTTGATCTTGCTGCAAAAGACGCTTTGTGTCAAAGCCTTTGACCAAAATAAAGAACGTTGACGTCAAAGTTTTCGTTCTAAAGCAAAGTTAAGATTTTTCAAGTAGCATGAGTAGTGCTGACCTTAATATTCAACAAGGGAGAATAGAAAGAGAGCTTGGTTTATGTGATCTCTTGGAGCTTCCTACTACGATATGTAGGTATTCTAAAAAGTTAAAAACAATATGTAGCTTTATTTTGGTCATTTCATCAATCCTACTTAATATATTTCTACATTTAATAGAAAGTATGAATTATATGCAACAAGATATTTTTTTAACGAACAAAAAAATAATAAGAATACAACATAGGTACAATATATTTAAACTTTTAAATGCACCAATACTAACTTAAGCTATTACCTGTGGTGGGCGTAGAATCAAATTTCTCTACATAATCAAGTGTTGTAGGAGTTGATTGGTTTGTATATGGTAAATAACTGTTTATTTTAAAACATGCATTACCTAATCATACACATTTGATAAAAAGCAAAACATTTTATTATATTATTAACAATAATTTACACAATGAGGAACGTGTCTTTCCTTATTGTCCTCATCTATCGAATTTAAAAGAAGAGATTTTTATCATGTTTATTGTCTCGACTCACTGCAAAACGTTGTTTAATTTAGATGAACACACGATAAACTTTGGTTTTGATGTAAGTCTGAACAATAATAAACAAAAAATACACTTAAGAATTTTGTTTATTTATTTATACATTAATAATTAAACATTCTTCACCTATTAATAAGAAGTTAAAATTAGAAATGTTTGTATTTATTTAAATTTTTGATGAAATTAAATCCAAATTGTGTGGATTGTGGTTGGCAGATAATTTTGATATGTTTACTCCTATTCAAAAACCCATAATGAGACGTGAATTCACTTACCTACTTGATTCTTAATAAAAGTCACAGTGTGACGCGCTCCCCCGTTAATGTACCAATAAAACCAATTGGCTGGCGGTTTTCTAATTGTTTACTCACCTAAAAACCCACAAAGGTTTTATATACGTTCGAATCAGATCGATTGCATCGATATAGTTAATAAATTGCATAATCTACGTTTAAGATACGTGAAATTATTGGGTTCGAATTGATCTAGTGAGCGAGATATGCGTTTTTCATTGCCAAAGTATTATCTTAAATTTGTTCCACAGGGTGTCATGAATTAAGTTGTCAATGAAACACACAACTTGTCTTTTCTTGAGGATAGTTCATGCCAGAGTAAGTAACTTTTTCCTCTAACCCTTTTTCCATTAATGCTACTGTTTTAGAATTTAAAAAAATGAGTATCTCTTAAGGGTGATTCTACAAAAGTTGGACAACTTGATGTCATCAGTCAATAGAGTAGGTATTTTAATATTTTTTGTAAATACCCAATTTTAATGTATTTTTCAAAAGCACGTTTGTAGAAAAACATAATAAATATTCAAAACATCAGTACCATGATACTAAATAATATGTAGTATCATGATCAGTACCTTGGCGTGTCACAACTCCTGAATCAAATATTTGAGTGATTTTATTTTAAAATATATTCAATAATAATAATAATAAAATAAACTTTATTGGATTACTCCAAAAGGCTAACGACCTTAGTCTTTCTGCCTATTGCTCGACAGTCATCTTGAAAACAATGCAAGCGGCGAAGTTGTGGTGAATGCACGTATAGTTCCAGTCAAAATTTCAGTAATGTGGTGAGTAGTTATTTTCTTAAGTACATATATTTCATTGTAATTTGTTGATAAGTAGTATCCGCTAATAAAAAATATCAGTAAAAAACTTAATTCCGAATTATAATAACAAATTTGTATCCCATTCATCAGTACTTACTGTGTCGTCAGTTCCATGTTCGATGTTTCGGTTATCTTTTTTTCGCAAACTTTAATTTAAATTCTGCTTGCGCAGAACTTGTTTATTTAATGTCATTATAAACTCATATATATTTGGTTTGGGTCCCATATCTAATAACTGAGATATTTGTATACCCCAAATCCACCAGCCGCCACTGATGTGTGGTATTATTTGATTTTAAGATATTTAATGTATAATATGCTTAAAGTTGCAATAAATCTTATATTTTCTAATAAATTATGTATTTAATTAGTACCCTGGTATACTCGTCACTTCCCTTGCATTCTAATTTAGAAAACACAGATATTTCAGAAACTGTTTGAAAAAGTGACTGGCTGGTCTGGACAGTATATTTATTATATTATCTATGTTCTCAACAAAATACTGTTTAATTTTCTCCGAAAACTATATATACAAAATGAGGTCAAAAGTCACCCTTAAGCATTTGTTTGGCAGCCACTGGATTAGTTTAAACCATGATCGTAGATCATGTGTAAGCGGTTGAGGTCGACGGTTGTTTAACTGGTAGTGCTGTCGACGATTTTACCGGGAGGACAAAACCAATGGCTGCCAAACGAATGCCTAAGAATTACGTTAACTTTCATGTTTTTTTAAATTAAAAACAGTAGCATGCACTTATGCAAAAGTGATAAAGGATAAAGTACCTACTTGCTTACTTAGTTTTTTGATGTATCAAAAACTAATCAATCCTTTTTACCATTGGAAAGAGCAAAAATATGTTACATGATTTAAAAAAAGTGGACTAAATACAGTTTTGTTCTGGGATACAGGTATATTTATTAAAACAAAATTAAAAAAATGTAACTGTCCAACTATACTGCATTTTAACGAGTTTTCTGCAAAAACGTAAAGGTAAAAACTGATTCGTCTATTACTTTGACGTTTTTGGTTTGCGCTAAAAAAAGTTTTCAATGCAACGTGGTATTTCCAACAGTAACATCGATAGAGGGAATTTTTTAAAAATTTCTGCGAAACGGTATTTTTGTTTATGATCTTATCTCTGACCATAAATAATATACTATAAAGCATAAAAATGTTCATGAGAAAAACGACATTACCGTGAATAATAGAGTTATGAAGATAAGGCGACGATTCTGGAGGTATATTTTATTGGGTAATTGGGTAATCCAGTTTATATATTCAAAATTTCATCAGCTGGGTTTAAATTAAAAATATTTTAAATAATTTGCTTAAAGCAATAATATCAATTTCAATAATACTGCCCTGCTAAGCCAAACCCCCGTATCTAAAATATTAAGTAATAAAGGAGAAAAGATCATTTTCATTTTTAAAAACATGTGACAAATTTTTAACAAATAAAATTGGCTTTAAATTCTGTTTTGTGTTCGTCGTAGATAAAGTATAGTATGCAACTCGTTTATAAACTTCTCTAGACACTTGTTTTTATTAAACACTCGCTCGCAAGCTTCGATCGTGTTTAATTAAACTCGTAACAAAAATGGCGTTTAAAAAACTTGATACATAATTATTAGGGATGGGATATTTAGGTACTAAAAACTGAAAAATAGTTAACTAAAAAGGTACTAAAAAAAAGCATTTTAGGTTAAAAAAACAGCATTTTAGGTAAAAAAAAACATTAAAAGTTCAAGTTTCGTTTATTTTTATAAAATAAGTAGCGTAAAATATTTTTTTTATAAACTGACCAATAGTTAATTAAAGCTATAAGGAACTGGATAAAATATTGTCGCAAAATTTAAAAAGAACACAAAAAAATAAAATAAGTAAAAATACGTCAAAATAGGTAACAAACAGGTGAAAATAAACTAACAAATTAAAAAATAAGTAACAAAAGTATAAAAAGGTAGTTTAAAGCAAAAACCTCCAAAAAAGGTAAAAAAGGTGAAAACAATTTAAAAAAATAGGTAACAAAAGTATAAAAAAGGTAGTTTAAGGCAAAAACCTCAAAAAAAGGTAAAAAAGGTGAAAACAAGTTAGGTTTATATAAAAGAAAATCTTTTAAAACACATTTTGGCATTATTCGTTTTCAAATAGTTACATCGGTTAAAAAAAGGTAAAATAACTAAAATCCCATCCCTAATAATTATATATTAATATACCATTAAAATTTATAAGATGATCATTGTGATATTTTTAACCCATCTAGGTAAGATTTATATGAATATTTAGACCTCAAAACCAAATAAAAGTAAATAAATAAATAAACTTTATTTATTCAAAAATAATGAACAAGAATTGAAAAATTATTTTTGATATTTTTAATTCTTTAAATGTGTACCAAATTCAACAATAAAATATTATATAACACATTTAATCATAGGTCATATCTCACTAGTTAACATTTAAATAAAATAAATCATGCCTATTTAAATTTACATATTTTTTGATTGATTGATCGATTATAAATTGCCATAATATTATTAACATTTTTTCCCAGGCGTTTAAATTTGGGAGCCAATAAAATGTGTTTTACATAGTACAATTTCATTAAAAAACACTAATTAAGAACGCAAAAAATGCATTTTCATATTTTTAATTCAACAATTAAATTTAAAAAAAATCGCCAAAACAAATAAATATTATATTGAAAATAATAATTAACTATTTGCTACTAGTTAGTTAACTAAGGACATTTAAATAAAATAAATTTATTCTAAATACTCGTATGGTATTTTTATGATTTATATGGTGAAATTAATTATCCTCGATGCAGAATAAAGCTTAGAAGAAACAGCTGCGAATATCAGCACCTCCGTTACATAAAATTTAAATGTGTTTTCCATATAAGGTCACCGGCATATGAACATTATCCAATCTTGAGCTTTGAAAGTAGCCTAGAGGTGCGTTCAAAAAATGCACCAGTGAATCACTTACCTTAAAAATCCTAAAAGATGGCAAAACACATGTTATCCAAAATGGCACTAATAATTCTTCATAAAAACTAATTTTAAACATAACTTGAACAGTTATTGCATTTTATCTTACACGACGTAATTTTTAAAGATATATTCTGCTGAAATATCGCGAATTTGTCCGATATTAAGTGCAGATGCGGTGTTGGACTTTCGCGCAGTGTATCTAAAACTAAACAGTTGAGGAGAGAATAAGCAATACAAGTCGAAAGTCACTCACCCAAGCAAAGACAAAAACTAGTTGTGCTTGGTGGACGACCGTATACAATCGTTTTGCATATACACCTATTGCTTAATTTAATTTTGGTCCACTAATTTATTTATTGATTTTAATTATTTTTTATTTTGAATACAAATATTTTACAGCTTATACATAAAAAATATAAAATGTTATAGCTTTGGTAACAGTAAAATAGTATTAATAAACAAAATAACAAAAAACCTTTATTCAAATCAAAAAACACTTTGGGTAATAATTTATGAAAATAATAAATATTAGTATATTATGTTACATAATTTATGTATCAAACGCTATTTTAGTCACGAATTTAATTCAGGCACAAGCGAGCTTGCGAGCGAGTGCTTAATTAAATTAGTTCCTAGAAAAGTTGCATACTATATTTTTTTACGACAAATACTTAATATTATCTAAAAAATTATTTAAGTTAAATATTTGTTTAAAGCGACATCTCTACGAGAATAAAGTAACCATCCAAATAAACATTTTAAAATTTGACGTAATTTTCACCATTAACATTGCCTGTTATAAATTTTAATTAAACTTAACAATTATTGACACTTTAAAACATTAAAATAACTTCAAAATATGATTATGTTAAGAAAATATTTTATCCTTTGATTTTTTTTATTACTATAATTGCAAAATATTATCACAAAGTATTAAAAATTCTTGCAAGGGAAATGTTCAAGGTACAAAAAGTGACTGTAATTATTGGAATTCCCGTTAGAATTTCTAACTTGGTGTAAATCAAAATGTATGCCTTAAAAATCAATCGATATAGAAGCAGTTTTTCACATTAAAAGAGAAGATATATCTTCTCTTTATGGGCATTATAATGTTTTATGCACGATGACATTATAATATGACAATTATAACAAAAATTCTTTGACGTAAACGTCTTTTTATAGCCCGCGGGCGTTATTATGGCCCAGCGGGCTATAATGAAACGTCAAAAATTAAAAACAACAATGTTACACCATTTGATATATAGGAAGTAAGTTTTTTCGTATAAAGATTTTGATTATTCCGGCAGCAGGCCGCAATTTTTCGCCTTTTCAGCTGCTTCCTCAATTTCATTCATCTTTAAACTTTAAAACTGACTGATGTCAGTTGACATTATAATATGACAATTATTACAAAAATTTTTTGACGTAAACGTCTTTAAAAAACAATAATATATTAAAAATAATAATATATTAATCGTGCATAAAGTTTTGTATGCATTGCTGGCATAACTGGTTTTTATGGTCCTACGACGCTTTTCTAGCCCTCGCGCTAACGCGCTCGGGCTCGAAATAGCGCCTCGGACCATAAAAACCTTATTATGCCCTTAATACATAAATAACTATTATGGGCACTGTATGCAAAATGTTTAACGCTTTATCAGTTAAATCTAGTTAACTACATTACTACGGCGAAATTAAAAGGTCAGTACAAACGTTCTTATAATCTTTTCAAATATTGGCGTCAAGAAACTATAACTTTATATAATACTTTTATATTTTTGTATTGAGATAATAAAATAGTTCTCACATTTAGTATTATTTTACAAGAAAGGAACTTTATTTTAACGATTGTATGACATTTGACAACTGCAGTCAACTAACTTAAAACTAACTTCAGCCCATGACTAAAAACCTGTTGCTAACTTCAGCCCGTGATTGAAGAGCCATAAAGCCACAACTTGTCAACGTGTAATTAAAAGGTCACTTAGTGTCATGGAAACATGTACGATAATGGGCGTTTTTAAGGAGGGAGTAGAAAAAAGGTTTTAAATGCCTGCACGCTTTCCATATTTTGGCACCTACTTGAGAAACAGTTAGGTATAACATTTAATTGAAATATATATAAATTTTGACATTTGAATATATTATTTTATTATTATCAAATAATTGAGGTTATATATCTGTCAGTTTAATACTAATTTCGTCTTATTTTCTAAAAATAAGGAGCATCTCATAAAAATAATGGATATTTTACCAAAAATTAATGTTTAATAAATGTTACCATTGATATATCAACTATAGTTATGGATTTTTAAGAACAGCAGATGGAATTTACCAGAATTAATGGTTAATTTACTCTCACCTAAGATGGAACAAATATCAGCCCGAATTTGACGTCACTCTGCGCATGAGTCACATATTGCCGATGGTGTTTTGTTTATTAAATTTGACAGATGTCAGGGTACCGTCAAAAATCTACCTAATCTTTAAATTAAAAACAAAACGAAAAATGTAATTAAGGACTGATAAAGTGTAAATAAAAAAACGCACAGCAAATATCAAATCAGTCGAGTGCAAGCATTTAAAATGTCAATAAACAGCACTTTGCTGAGCTGGAAATTTTTTGTTGCGGTGTTTTCTTCAGTTATTTTGCTTGGATTTTTGAATTATTCATTGGAAATAGTGCCTGTTAGTGGACTGACGTTTGTAATAACATTCGTAGCAGTATGGTTTGTGTCACTGTTTATTACCCTGATTACTTTTCACAAAATGCTGCAAAAAAACAAACCAATCGACTTGGAATTCTTCAAAGTTGCTAATGCAAAAACCCCAGAAAAAACGTTCATGTTAAAACCCGATTCCGAGGCAGTAAAGAAGCTTGCAGAAGACATTGATAAGTATTTTATTACCAAGTGGTATCGCTATATTAGTGTGAACAATGATTTTACAGCTGAGAGTAAATGTGTTTTGGAAGATGTTTTGAATAGGTTATCAGAGGTTCTTATGCAGGTTAACAGTAAAAAATTACTGCATGGTATTTTAAATATATACTTGAAACATTTAAAAGAGTTTAGACGGACTTTAAAACGAAAGGAGAAGTATGGAGGTGAAATAGGAGAACTGTACAGGTAATTTAACAATCTTTATCTATACTAGATCAATAATTGAGGTTAAAACCTTTTGACAGATGTCAGATTGGGAAAAAGTAAGGTTAAAACCGTTGGACAGATGTCGGATTGGGAAAAGTGAGGTTAAAACGGCTTGACAATTGTCAAATAAAATTGGCTTTTAATTACCTATGAAAAAACATTACTCTGCATTTGTCATAGCTAAAGTCTCGTAGGTACTTAAGTATAATATGCAATTAATAATATAAACTTCTTTACGCAATCGTTTTAATTATTAATTAATAGTGATAAACTCAGTGGCGGCTCGTGGGTGTACAGGAGGGTGAGGCTACATAAGGTTAATTTTGTCTAAATACGAATAAATTTCCACGTCACCCGGGAGGTATTATTCTGCGACGAGTTGACCTTTTTTAAAATGGAGCCGATAGCACTACTAAACCAAAAAATAAACTCTAAAAAACAAAACAAACAAAATATCACATCAAAGACTAGTTTTAATCTTAAACTTAAAAATATAGTCTTAAAAAAGTTAAAAATAAATAAATTAATCAAAAAATAAAAATAAAACTAAAAAGTCGACCCCTACCTAAGTATTAAAAAATATAAAATACTATACGTCTATCTTTTAAGATTGAAAATTTATCTATTATTTGGTCGTAATATTGTGGGTCTGCAGTGAGATTTAAAAGTAATTTTAAATTTTCAAACCGCGTCTCTAATTGAAGAATTATGCAATCTATTATTTCAAAATATAAAATTTGCTTAATAAAAACTGCTAAATCTACCTTAGTGTGTTCCCTACAATAATTAAATAAGAAATTTTACTAATCGAGACAAAAACTATAAAAGATCAGCCAAAAGTTTTAAATAATTTAATCTGAATCAAAACAATAACGTGCTCTACAAACGCTAAGAGAAGACTGGCAACCTTCTTTGTCTCCGCTGGCATCCCACCATAAACGGACCACCAATCAGAACAAGCCAAGCTAACTAAATTTCGCCTCATCTACGGTGTTTATTCGCGAACTTACGGCGATATTTTTGTTGGTGAGTCATTTTCGCTTTCAAGAGGTAAATGGGAGCTTCCGAGGCTGTGAAAATTTCGCCTCTGTCCAAGCGACTCTCAACGATGCACGTTAACATGACGCGCTTTGCGCCTGGATTTTTATTTACGCTTAATATGATTGATTGGTTTTTACTTTTTATTGGGTAGAACTGTTGTAAAAATACACTTGCAATAGGCAAAAATATAAATACAAAAAGTCGTTCGTTCCTTCATTTTAAGGGTGAGGCGCGGCCTCAGAGGCCTACCCTGACGAGCCGCCACTGGATAAACTTAAAGACTGTGATCGCTCCTCAATTATGCCCGAGCGTAGCTTGCTGAGTTTTTAAAACGATTGCGTAAAGAAGTATATAAAATTATTGTACTGATCAATTACAGTGTACAGTGGGAGACACCTAATTTCGAACAACTCACAATCCACAAAACAAGGTCTGTTCTATCTCGTACTAAAAAAAGAGTTTAATGGCGGCCATTTTTGTTGTTTACAATTCTTGTCATTTAGGTTTGTGCTCTGTTTAAATTGATAAATGCAAAAAATAGACTTTGAGCGTGACACGCAGAAATTTTTTTGCCAGCAGCTTTTCCCGTATAAGGGCCCCTACCAGGTTTTTGATACGGGGCCCCCTCGAAGCTAGCTACGCCACTGCCAGTGCCGGCGTGAGGCATGTGCAAACGGTGCGGTTGCACCCGGCCCCGCGTTTTATAAGCCCCGCGCGCATCAAGGCGTCTTAACTAAATTATTGTACATTTTAGCAACATGGCAAGCTGTAAGCACAGTGTGACAAAATAATATCTGGTCATTGCCAAAGATTATATCTTTAGTAGGTATCATCATCTAGGTATTATCATTCAGTCCAATGTTGCTAAATGTGTATTTGAAGTTGCCTGTATCCGTTTAAAACAATTATTATTACGCCGGGAAAAGAGTTTTTCAAAATTTAAATTAATAAAAAAATATTTAAGATTAAGAAGGTATGTGCCAAGAACGACTAGTGGGTTTGGCTATATTGTCAATAGAGAAGGATGTTGGAAAAACGTTAATTTCTATATTAATTGAAGGGAAAAGCTGAACCACCCAAGTGCATTTTTAAGTCAAAATTTTCTAATATCCGGTAACACGCTTAAAAAATTTTGACATAAAAATGCACTTGGGCGGTTTCAGCTCTAACCCCTTTAATTGGTTTTTCGTTTGATGTTTTAGTGGTTTATTGCCGCTAAGCGCTATGTTAATTTTCAAGATTAGTACTAATACGTATTTTTAGTATGAGATAGAACAGACCTTGTTGTGTGGATTGTGAAACGACTATCATTCCGTTGACATCAAAATCTTTAAACTGCCTTTATGGACAACTAACCTTACTCCTAGGACCTTACTTCCAGTCACTATTCTTGTAATTTTAACAGCAAAAGCAAATATGGTCATTATTGTATCTTTGCTATTTACACAATCACACAAGGAAAACCAAATTATGTTGTTCAAAATTCCACCACTGTATAGAGGGACCAAACAAAATAAATTCATTTAGAATAATTATTTAAATTATTTCTTAAATCTTTAATAATGTCGTTAAAATAAAAAAAAATATTATTTAGTACAATAATAATTATTATAAAAGTAATTTTTCTTGTTTATTTAAATATATTGTTTAGTCAATAGAAGGTATTTACTAAATACTATTTAGTAAAAAGAAAAATTAAAATTGTTGAGATGTTCTTGTTTCTTGATTTCTTTATTTGAAATTAAAAAAAAAAAAGTTTTGAAAGAACAAAAATCTGTAACAATTAGGTTTAACATATTTTATTTATATTTGTTATTATTTATTGTAGATACTCACATGTATGTATTAATTCAGAACAATCCCAAAAATATTATCTGCACCAACTAACAATAAACCTGCTGAATCATTTTATAAATTGGGAATTATGGAACTCTTTACCTTGCCATGCTTTGGTTTCGATTATAGCAAGAAAACTGACAACTTACATTTTAAATTTATTATCAAGCCCACTATTTTTAAACTACCACATCCTAAATTTAATCGGATCAAAAGCTGTAAAATCCTCCATGAAATTAGAGAACTATTCAAAAATTTGTTTTGAAGAAAACTTTGATGTAACCTACTCTGGAAATAATCAGGATGAAGTGGATGAGATTGTTAAGGGGAAGGTGTCTAAGGATACAAAAAAACAAGTTCATAACACAGAGCAAGAAGAGAAAGAAAAAATGGTTATCAAGAAGGAATCTCCCAAGAAGAAAAAGGTCACACCAATAGAAATAGTATGTAATTAAAAAAATATTATGAGAATGTTTCATTTGGAATTATCTTTTTTAGAAACCTGTTATTGTAAATGAACCACCTGCAGAAGTTATTGTACAAGATCCTGTCAAAATACATGAACCTAAAGGCTCATCTTCAAAAGTTTGGAATGATTCTCAAGATTTAATCTCTGTTTCCTTTGGTATGGACCCATTGGATTCCTTTTTGGGCGATGACAAACCTCCTAAAACTCATTGGGATGGTAAGGTGGGCAAAGTTGATGACCCTGTGGAATCCCCAACCAGTGCTACCAATATGTTGCTTAATGAGGTTAGGCATATTACATCCATGGAGGGGATAAGAAGTTCAATTAAACCAATTAGTAAGTTTGAATTCAGATTTCGCAAAACAAATTTTGGATTCCCAAGTTTTTATTTGATCATGATTTAATTTTTTTTGTAGGTGACGCTACGGTAACTACACTTCACAACATAAAGGATCTGCAGGAATCAACAGTAAATAACGCTATGACGAAGTTAGGCGACTTCCAGGTAAATTTCAAAAAAATAAAATTAAATAAATGTTGTAATCACTGTACTTCTTTACACGTCCCTAATACACATGACAGCCACCAGTACCTCAGGTAAGATTACAAAAAATCACACATCTTAATAATTTCACCTTTTTTTAATGGCTTTGCTAAAGCTTTACTAGACTTTGAAGGTTTTTAATAGGATTCATAGAGCTAATATTTTTAACTCCAAGCATCAGTAAGTAGTTAGATACTGTAGTAGTGGAATTTATTGTGTAGTTGTTATTTTGGCTACATGGATAACACTTATCGAAAAGGAACCAAAAACTTTTTCTGGGCTTAGTAAATTTATTTGTAAAATAACTCGTATTTAATAATTCTCAAAAGGTTAATCATCATCAAAAGGATTGAGAAGGTTCCCAAATCAGAATTAATTTTTTGAGCAGCAATAAAAATGAGTTATTTTGTAAATAATTTTTTTTACCCCAGAAAAACTTTTTGGCGCTTGCTTTTCGATACACGCTATCCACATGTCCAATAACACTGAAAACTTAACATTTTTACAAAACACATAATGCTATATCCTTAAATCAAAAGAAATGTTTTAGGATGAAGCAGCAGGAGTAGTTGAAGGGCTGCTGGATTTTGGTAGGGCAGGCCTGCGCAAAGGGCTAAGGCTCACAGGATTGCAGGACAACATCCAGAACGCCAAAGCTGTTTTGTCAAACAACTCGAGACCGAAAAGTAAACCGACAAAGTTAACGCGTTCTGATTCTACTGAAAAAACGAACAGTTCCGGAGATAGTGTGGATTCATGCTGGATAAATCCTTTGCAGGATACGCCCAATTCTGACGGACAAATACTATTGGTGAGTACACATGTGTATATTAGAGTGTGTTTTGTATGGGGTGGGTATATTGTTTATTTTTCATATAAAAATGATGATAGTTTGGCTACAACATGGTCGTAATTTTCACAGGATAAATAATTATTTACATTGGTTAGTCTCTCTTCATTATAACAAATCACAAGATTCACTGAAGAATTAATGGTTTCACTTATTTTTCCCTTATAATACTTCAGTTCCATTTCATCAAGAAATGTATCAAATATATTTCTTGAATTGTTATTATTAATTTCTTCATATTTATCAAAGTAAACATTAAAATTTTTAAACTTAAACATGTTACCTACAATATCATTCAGGTGTGAATTTAGGTTCATATCAGATTTTACGGTTTTGACTTTATTTAAACAATGTGCCAAAGATTCTAAAGTTGTTTCCTCATAAAACCCGTCACCAGTATAATCCACATTATCACACAAAACATTTTTAAAATTGAAACCAATACAAATAACTTCGTCAGGATTATATCCAAGCAATTCTTTGTTTTCTTTAACTCTTAAAAGCCAATTTACGTAAACCACATCAAAATTTTTGTCGGGTTTTTCCAAAATTTCTTCCAGTTTCTTGTTTGGCTCCCCAACAATGACAATATCAACTTTTTCGTCCACAATGTATCTGAGCTTGCCGCCTATATGAGTAACAATATTTTCTATGCTATCTTTTGATGCTTCTTTGGTGCCATTTACCACATGCACTGTATAATTATTTAGTATATCTAGTTTTTCTCCTAGATCCTCTATAGTTGGCATTACCACCTTCAGTAGTTTAGAGTTAATTCTGGGCTTTACAGTGAGAACCTCCTCCAAATCTATGGTGCGTTTATTAAGTTTAATAACAGGTTTATTTTGTTGACATAAGTCTATTAATTCATTCATATCCATGCATTCATTAACTGGTTTATCGGTTCTTATGCTTAAAACCCTGGGAAATCTTAACGTGTATGAAGTTTTAAAATCTTCATTCGTTCGTATTAACTCTGTTGCTTTGACGACAAAAATCATGGTTTTATCTGGTTCTATAACAAATTGAGGTTTCTCCTTGCCAAACATGTATACGGCGTTGTTAAAATCCTGAAATCGCATACCTTCCTCCTTAATTTTCTTATTTAACATTTCACGTTGTTCATTATTTATACCGCCAGCAACTTTAGCAAAGCTAACGTAATTATCGCCAGATTTAATTCCCAAGAAATATGTATTTAACTTGTCTGCATCTGTGGAAGAATGTGAGCCACCCATTAAAATTAGATCCAAATCGCTCATAACATCGTCAAAATATTCCATTTTCATTTTATACCAACCGCCCACTCTCTGCCCGCACTTGTATTCCGAATCAGGATTTTTAATGATTATACCTTCTTCTTCGTTTTGCATTGAAGCGTTTAGCGAGTTGATTATTTCGGTTTGCGATTGGACTATTTTGTGCTCGCTAAGTACTATCACGCCCGGTATTTGGCGGACGATGGCGTTTTCAAGAATTTCCAAACGTTCTTTCAGAGGTTTCGATGTTATGACTGTGTCGTTGACCATCACTATGTCGTAGATGACGAAACATGGTTGGTAGGGGCCGTCGGGATTTAGTTTTTTTACGTCCAATGCCATTCCTAAAAAAACATGTGGAATAAAAACAAGTGTAACTTATTTAATTTTGAGTTTAGGAATAGGGTTTTAAAATTTCCGGAAAAATTGAGCTGGCGGAAAAAAAACTTTTTTTTGAATTACAAATTTTTACGGATACTAACCGTACACTAATATCGAAAAAAAAAATTTTCGAGGCTAAATATAATCATATTATTATGATTTTAATAATTATTCCTTTTATTTTAATCCAGTAAGAATGTTATATCGGGTCGCAAATAAACATATTTGGTGCTGTATTAACATAACTTTTGATTTATTTGATTATAAATTATTTATTATTTTGTAATGGGATATTTTCAATGGACTTTCATAAAGACCCAACCGACAGTATATTTAACGTTCACGTTTATTTTCTTAAATCAATTTAATTTAATTTATTGTTTAGTTTTATTTTTTTTCTGTAAGGATATTTATTGAAATTCAAATACCTAATGTTAAGTTGTTGATTGCCACTTTTTTAAATGTGTATATTTTCCAAAAATAATCTTTATTTCCCAAAAAAGCCAATTTTTTTCTGAAAAAAAACAGGGTTTTCCCAATTTTTTTGTTTTTTTAGATACTTTAAAACCCTATTTAGAACATAATCCGAAAATTTCCGCAGACATCATAAATAAACTTACGATAAATTGTTCAAATATATTGTATTAAATTGAATTATAGTAATAAATCTCTGCCTCTAATAAAATGTACCATACTTTTCCCGGGCAAAAATGTCTAGGATATCCAGAAAATGATCAACCTGTATATTAAAAAATTAATAAACATTTGAATTTATGAAATTCAAGTTTTTCTGGCAGGTTGTTTTTGAGTTGTAAGGTTTTAACAATTTTATTTTATTTTGATATTTAAAAACCATCATATATAATATAAATAGTATTTATCTACACCTATTGCATAATATTGAGTTTTTTTCGTGAATAATGATAAACTCCCTCCATAACAACGGGAATAATCAACTCATTATTCACGTTGTTAGGCATCAGTGATTGGCCAATTTTAATATTCACTGTGATTGCAAAAATTTCCAGGATATCCAGAAAATGGTCAACCTGTATATTACAAAATTATTCAGCATTTGAATTTATCAAATACAAGTTTTTCTGGCAGGTGGTTTTTGAGTTGTAAGGTTTTAACAATTTTATTTTATTTTGATGTTTAAAAACCATAATTTATAATATATTAGTATAGGCTCAGAATTTCTCAAACGGGCCACCTGAATTAGGTCAAAATTAGTTTTTGATTGTAGATACATTTTTTCGATAGTATTTTACATCACTAACACAAATCCTAAAGGATTTTGTAAAAAAAAAAATTTCAATTGACATATTCATGATATTAAAAGTAAAAGTTTTTAGTGATTAAAAAATAAAAAAAATCATTATGGCTAAACTAATTATCCGATTCCAACGATATAACTAGCGTTGGAATCTTGTTTTGACATAGATTCTTTGTTATTTTTTTCAATTGTACAATTTTCATTTAGGTCGATTTTTTTTTGTTTTTTTTTATAACAAATTCGGAAATAATTGGCTTCTGCGCCAGCTATCGACTCGAAAAAAAAAACACATATACTCCAATCATTTTTCGAAATTATGCTGCTGAGAAAAAAAATGGCCCGCAGGTTGACAAAAAGTTATTCGTCGTTTTGTGGCCGCGCGCGGTGTCAGCTCACGCTCCGAACCGTGTATGCTGTACGCGCTTGCGACGTCTTTCGGTGGTCTGGAATGGTACTTTTCTAATCAAAATTAATTTGTGACCTTAATAATTGACTTGGAGCCTTGTTTTTTTGTATTTTATTTAGAAATAAATAAGCTTTATACTGATATAAACAAAAATAATTTGCATTCATTATATTTTGTTTTATAAGGCGCCAAACTAAAAATTACATTTTTCTTGGTACTCACGTGGATTATCTGTCAAATTTTCTACTCCTTGATTTAGTTTGTAACTTTCTTTTAAAAACTAAAGTTATATTTTAATATCGTAATAATTTTCTTAAATTGACCAAATCAAAATATTTAATTTATTCTATATTTAGTTCGGTCACACAAAATAAGTAATATCTAATAATAAAAAAGAAATGCTTATCGAGCAAGTTTACAGAGACCCGTAAACTCACAAATTACGACGCCCCAACATTTTTTTGACTGGGCTAAGAATTTTTTTTAAAAACTTTCGTTTAATTTCTGCACTACAGCCGAATACGAAACCGAGCAAAAAAAATTAAAATCTCGTCTCTCAAAAGCCATCCCGATTCAAAATACAAGAAATTATCATTCATTTCAACCAGCCGCAAAACCGAAACATGTTATTTGTAAGATTATTTCATCTATCGACGAAAGCAATTTGTACAAAATTGAAATGTAAAATATTATTCAGAAGTCAAATTAAATTATTATTTTCGTACTATTTTTTTTATTTTTAACCATCATGGTTAATCATGGTTAAATCATGGATTGATTGATATACTGTCTTTTTAAAACCGAGAAAGTGTCACTTTTCCTGCTGTCCAGGCAGGCAATACTGTCACTTTTCCTGTCTAGATTTTAGATTAAAACAAAATTTTCTTTGCCGTTTAGGCGTTGTTACTTATAATATATTATATAAACAAAATAAAAATATTTTATAATTTAAACTTATGTAATTACATTACATTAATGTATGACCGGGCTCCATATAGAAAAAAGAACACAAATACGTTTATTAGTAGGTAGGTACAGATTTTTGTTTACATCACGAAAAAAGCAGAATTTTTATTTTACCACAAAGTGTTGGTTATAAAAAAATGTTAATATTTCAGTTTGGCGCCATTTAAAACAAAATATAATGCACATAAAATGTTTTTGATTTTATCACAATAAACCCCATTTATTTCTTAATAAATCAACAACCAAAACAAGACTCTGAGATTATTAATACAGGCAAAATTTTTATTTTTACCAAAAAGTGTACTTCTTTAGTTTGGCGCTACACCTATAAAAATACTATGGACATAAAATATTTTTGGCTTCCACACAGCAAAGCCAATCAATTTCTTAATAAAACAAACAAAAACCACAAGGCTTTACATTTATTTATAAGGGCAGAATAATTTTTTAAAATGTGTAATCAGAAAAATTTATTTTTTTGTAAAACATAATAAATGAGCGAAAATTATTTTTGTATATACTAATATAAAGCCTATTTAGCAAGCTCTAAGTCAATTATTACGGTCACAAAATAATTTTGATTAGAAAAGTAGGTACCATTCCAGACCACCGTAAGACGTCGCGTCACAAGCGCGTACAGCGTACACGGTTCGGAGCGTGAGCGGCCACCGCGGTGCACCCACAAAAGGACGAATAACTTTTTGTCAACCTGCGGGCCATTTTTTTTCTCAGCAGCATAATTTCGAGAAATGATTGGAGTATATGTGTTTTTTTTTTCGAGTCGCAGAAGCCAATTATTTCCGAATTTGGTATAAAAAAAAACAAAAAAAAATCGACCTAAATGAAAATTGGACAATTGAAAAAAATATCAAAGAATCTATATCAATACAAGATTCCAACGCTAGTTATATCGTTGGAATCGGATAATTAGTTCAGCCATAATGAATTTTTTTATTTTTTAATTATTAAAAACTTTGACTTTTAATATCATGAATATGTCAATTAAAATTTTTTTTTACAAAATCCTTTAGGATTTGTGTTAGTGATGTAAAATACTATCAAAAAAAGTATCTACAAACAAAAACTAATTTTGACCTAATTCAGGTGGCCCGTTTGAGAAATTCTAACCCTATATTATTATATGGGAGATAATACGCATTATCTCGAGTGTAATACCATACTTTATCAACTCCAATAAATAGATAATTAAATGATTTAAAAAAATAAATAAATAAAATCCCTAGACCAAACCTAGGATAAAATCTGACATCTGTAAAATGGTTGACCTCACTTTTTACCAATTTTAAATGTTATTATATTCGCCTTCTCCCAATTTAAAACCGGTTAGTTCAAATCACAGTGAATATTTAAATAGGCCAATCACTGATGCCTAACAACATAAATAATGATTTCATTATCCCCGTTTTTAGGAAGGGAGTTAATCATTATTCACGAAAAAAATAAATATTATGCAATAGGAGTAGATAATGCGTATTATCTCTCATATTATAATATACTTTTATTAAATACCTATATTTTAATTATTTAAATAAAACATAGTTAGCACTGCTAGAAGGCAATTTTATAACCATTTTATTTTTATATTGTTGTTTTTCCTTTTATTAATTTTTAAATAATTTAAAATATAAATTTGGAATTCCAAAAGGAATTTATTTACCCTTTGGGCTGCCAATTTTGGGACACCCTTTAAATATAATATAGATTTTATGATAACATTGTACAAAATAACAGGAAATCGTAAACATTATTTATTATTAAATTATCAAGTATGACAGATTACCTAAACAAACAAAAATAGATTTGATTGTAGATATTTACATACACTTAAATATTAAGATAAGATTATTATATGCCATATCATATTTCATAAATCAATCTTACCTTTTGAACCATATTCTTGTCTATATTTATGATACAGCATAAGTTCTCCATCCAAAATAATTCTATGAATATCTTCATGTATACATCCTTTTATTTTTGGTGTTAGATTACCACTATCGAAACTTCCCCCAAACACATTGGTGAAATTAAATGCATTTCTGGAAAAGTACATAAACCTATTGTTTTCCATATGCAATTGAAATCTTTCACCATCAAACTTATTTTCCAGAACAAACTCTTTGCCATTTTCAAAATCCTTCTTAAACGTTTTTTTGTCCACTCTTTTTGATAACATAGGACGAAATGGTTCAAAAACGTTAACTTCTATTTCATTCAACTTTACTGTGGGATCAAACAACATTTCACAGACTTTACGCAAATTGTTGTTTATGGTGTACAAGTTTGCTCCATCTGGGTGATAACACTTTAATAACCTATCTGCATCCATGCCAAACTTCATATCTCTTAAAATTATTTTTATTATCCACTTTGCATCTTCGGGGGTGCATTTTTTAAATAATTTTAATAAAATCTCATCTGCTTCAGAATCCGAATCTCTTTGTGTCATATCATCCAAAAATTTATTTAATTCGTGTACTGTTAACGTTGGTTTGTTGCTCATTAGGTATTTTCTTATTACTGAATACACTACATCGCTAAATTCTTCACCGAGGCCAGATTGCTGATATGCTCTGGTTAGTTTGGTTCTTTCATTCCCTGGTGGAAGGGAAAGCATTTTTATTATTATTTTGGACATTCTCGCTTCTTTTATGTTATAGGTCGACCTGTGTCTATCCAATTTTGGCACAACTAAGCGCATAATATTAAACATGAAGTCCACCGCTTCGTCGTGCGATTTCGTGCTTGCCAACTCGCGAAACTCCCTCATGTACTGCGTGGCGATCTTTATTTTATCCGGCAAACCTCTTTTGTGCTTTAAAATTTCGAAAAACTCCCTCAACGTCTGGAACTCCATCGTTTATACGCCTTATTTTGATGTTTAATAATTGAGGTTATGTTTACACTAAACTTCGCAGCTGTCAAAACTGAGTGCGTTCCGCAATTAAGCAGCGTTCGAAAATATTTTATTTTGCAGGAAAAAGCAAAACCTGCAGAAGATGCGGAAAAACCCAGGGATGAAGTTGACTTCCCTGTTATTCCTTCGATATCTACTGAAAGTGAAGAAAGTCCAGACCTGGAATACGAAGAACCCGCAGATTTGGAGTCTACTATCGCAAAGTTGAGGTGTTTATTGGAGCAGAAGTCTTCTGAATCCAATTTATCGACTCCTGCTTTAAGCCCAATGTGAGTGATATAATTTTGTGCAAAGTTAGCTATTAAAATTTAATATACAGAGTTGGCCATAATTTTTGCAACCACTGTAAAAAAAATCTAACTCTAAAGCGCCTTTATTATTCTTTATGAAATTTTGGGTAAAAATACTTAAACTTATATCTCAGTTTACGTGTTCGAGGGTTTTTCAAGAAAATATTTTTAAAGCCCTTTTATTTAATAATGAAAAAACGTTCGAAAAATAACTTTTAGGGTAATTTTTTTTTAAGTAAATAAAAAATATGCTGTTAAAGACCGTATTTTTGTTAGTATACCCTGAAAATTTTGTACAAATCAAATGAACAGCAACGAAGATACAGCGATTCAAAGTCGTCAAAAATGACCACTTCAGCAAAATAATCAAAAAGGGGCCATTATTAGGTACCGACTTTGAAGCGCTATATCTTCGTTACTGTTCGTTTAATTTGTACAAAATTTTCAGGGTATACTAACAAAAATACGGTCTTTAACAGCATATTTTTTAAATTACCCTATTACCCTCATTATTAAATAAAAGGGCTTTACAAATATTTTCTCGAAAAACCCTCGAAGACGTAAACTGAGATATAAGTTGAAGTATTTTTATCCAAAAAAGAACAATAAAGACGTTTTATAGTTAGATTTTTTTTACAGTGGTTGCAAAAATTATGGCCAACACTGTATATTGTATTGGCTATTGCTAATGCCATGCCATCTTCAAAGAAAATTGACTGAGTTGGGCTTGCTTCGAGAAAAAACGCTTTAACTTTTAAATTGGAAGAATTTTGTGAATGAAAGATGCATTTTAGGCCTCCAGATGATTTTCAAAAAATAAACCAGGACCCAGGGACCGACATGGAGGATGGCGTCATGCCCAGTTTTTACAAGTTGTGCGCAAAAACTGCTACCGGAGTTATTAATAAATCTATTAACACCATTAAGACGGCCCTTCCTGGTAATAGTAGCGATCATATTTTAAACACAGAAGGTTGGATGTTTATTGAAAACGAAGAAACTGTAAGATTTTTAATTTATATTTATGAATTTTGAATTGAATATTTAATTTTTCAGGAAAATGATTTATTGTCGAGAGTCCACAAGTTATTAAATGAGAGAAAGGAGTTTTGTAAGGTTGACACTGCCTATGAGGCAATTGATTCTTTGGAGTCTATCAGTAATCCTGTTGACATTGGTAGCAAGGTACAATTTGAAGGTAAGCGTTTAGTTTTAAATATTATTGTTTTTAGGAATATTTGTTAAAAACTAGGGTTTTAAAGTGGCAGAAAAAAATTAAAAAATTGGGGAAAAAACCTGTTTTTTCCAAGGCCTTGAAAAAATTTACTTCTTTGGAAAAATTGATTTTTTTCTGACAATATACAAAACATTCAACAACTTAACATTATTTTATTAACAAAATATATCCTTAAGGATTACAGAAAAAAACAAATAAAACTAAACATTGAATTGAATTGATATAAGAAAATAAACGGTTGGGCCCTTTTTGCAAAAGGAGTCCATTGAAAATATCGTTTTACAAAATAATGAATAATTTATAAAGTTAAATTACAAAATTATAATTTTATAAATCAATGTGTCAAATAAAACGATGGTACAGTTGTATTCATTAAAAAAGCGTACAAGAATTAGAATGAGAGAAAACTGTCAACATTATTGCGTAAAACCGGCTTTCCACTGACTTAAGTCACTATAACTGACAGTAGAAAATAAAAATGCCTCGTCAGTTAAAAAGGCTTAAATAGTATCAAGAATCGAAGAAGAATGGTCAATTCGTACCGTGGTATAATAGAAATAAAAAATCTATATTAAAAATTAATAATTTTTGTAATATTATTTAATTAACCTACGACGTCAATGCTCTTTATAACCTACAGTAATTATTTTAATGACTTATGTCAGTGATAAGCCGGTTTTAAGCAATAATATTATTTTGACAGATTTCTCTCATTCTAATTCTTGTACGCTTTTTTATTGAATACAACTGTATGTTAAAACAGCACCGAATTTGTTTTTTTGCGACACGGTAGATGATTCTTACTAAATTATAATAATAGGAATAATTATTATCATGTATTATATGATTATAACTATAATCAGAGTCGAACATTCACTTTTTTCTTGATATCAGTGTACATATATGTACACTGATATCAAGAAAAAAGATATATATATATATGTAAATTTTCAGAAAAATTGACTTTAATTTTTTCGTATTACCCTTCGAATAAAATGAAAATTTTCCGGAAAAAACAAATTTTAAAACCCTTTTAAAAACACCTTAAAACAAAGTTTTGGTAAAAAAATTGTAGTTTTATTTTTAACTCCAACTAGAATGTTTTTAAAACAGTAATTACCGCTTGTATTTTTTTTGTAAACTTAGTAACTCTATCTATTAAAAATCTAAATTAAAAGTTTGGTAAATATAAGAAAAGTTTTTTTATGGGAATAAATACGATTTACATGGTTCAACCATGATGGTTGTTCTCTGCTCCAAATCGTTCTGTAAGCTTTCCTTTATAAGTACGCAAAAAATTAGCTGCATAAAAGTGCATACAAAAAATAAATAAATATTTATTTGTCGCGCAGCATGGCTAATTTTCGGTAGCTCGTACTTAAAGTAGTAATTAAACGCCAAATTCTTAAACTTTTAACATTTTTAGACGAATTGGACGATTTTGAAGTAAGATTGCCAATTACCAAAGCGATTTTTGACATAATGTGCGAATTGCTGGCGGATACGGAATCTCTTCTACTGCAAGAATCAATGATAAAAGCTATTATGTTGTCTTTTGGAAACTCCATCGAAAAAAATATAGTCTCAAAGACGGAAAACTTGGTGCAGCATTTTTGTGTTCACTTATTTACAATACCGGATACAACGATTAATAACAAGTTATTTGTTGGGATGGATATTTATATTAACGCTATTTTGAATAGTTTTCCAGGTATTTTATTATACATAATATATATTGGGTTTATTATTTCATAAAAATTGTTTTTTAGATTATATTAAAATAATATTTTCAAAGGAAAATTTGCAACCAGCTCTGCAACTTTTTATCTCTTCCCTGCAAAACGAAAAAATTAATCAAGATATTTTCCTGCAGGTATTTGAGATGCTTTCTATGAAGCTTATAGAAGAAAATATAGTACAATTTTCACCTCCAGTTTCCGCCTAACTTTTTAATTTTAACTTATTACTTGACATTCCTAAATATTCCTTTTTGACCAAAATAATTTTATTTCTATTTTCTGTGCCATATATATTATTTTTCTGAACTAAACCAAAGACTAGTCTTCTTAAAAGTAATTAAAATGTAGTTAAATGTTGTATTTAAAAATGTATTTTGTTATTAATATTTAAAAAGTATTTTATACAGTTTTGATTTTTAATCTCTTTTGAGGTATTGTTGAAATTTAGTATTTTTTTAAATTACTTTGTTTTGTATTATTTTATGATAACTTATTAATATAAACTATATTGACCAATTTCATTTTATTTCCAGAATAATTAGTTTTAACAATAAGGCAGTTAAATTTGCCCCATAAAAAGAATTTAGTACATTCAATCTCTTATGTCTGGTGGATAGTATTCCTGATGGTTTAAAAAGTGTAAAATCCGTATTAGTCTGCAATTTTTTTTGCAGCAACCTCTCTTGCTGCAATATTTCCAAGCAAAGAAAAATATAAAATATTATAATGTACAATTAAAATTCAATTTAGCCACAAAGAAACAATACACCAATGATTTTAAAAACAAACCAGCACCTCTAGGGAATTAAAACAGTAATAGACTTATATGCAAGAGTATTGCAGACTGTAACACGGACTTAATGCCAAATTCCCGGTGGTTAAAAGAAAAAAATGAATCGATTGATCTCGTTTCCTATTGGTTGGACAAAAAAATTTTTAAGACTAAAAATTTAGAGCTTGAAATTTTTAAAATATTTGTTTATGGGCATAACGTAATTAACGTAATAATTTTTAAATTTTGAGTGTCTAAAATTAATTAAATTTTTTTTATTGAGGAAATAAACCTAATAACCCATTTCGGGTTTTAACAGGCACATATGTAAAATGTGCATATATAACAACCCTGTTGTAAATGACCGATTAATTCCTGTAGAAACCAATTGAAGTATTGGTTGGTATCAATGGGTCTCAATTGGACTTACTGGATTTAATTGGGCGCGATATAAAACAGAAATTGGTTTTTACTGGTATTTTCCATGATGGAAAAGTCCAATTAGGATTCTAATGTTTTTTATTGGTTTCGATTGGAAAGCTACCCATGGGTAATTTCCAATTAAATTCAAGTGTAAGATTCGAAAAAGGAATCTGGTAATTGGTTATTCCCAATACTTTAAAATATGGAAAAATCCAATTAGGATTCTACTGTTTTTTAGCGGTTTCGATTGGATAAAGCTACCTATAGGTAATTTCCAATTGAATTCAATTGGGCATTCCCAGTGTAAGATTCACAAAATCTGCTAATTGGTTATTCCCAATACAATACAAATATCGCAAGAGGGCTCTCGTGTAGCTGCGCAAAACCAACGAGGTTGAGACGCCATCATAAAGAAAAAACAACACAAACAAGTCTTTGGACGCCATTTATTAGCGGTTTTTTTTATTAGTCGATTTCTGTGTTAAGTGCCTAGTGATAGTAGTAGTGTACTTATATCTTAAATCTAAAATGTTTATATGTGTAAGGTTTAGGGACGTTGGCGTAAGAATGGTTGTCACAGCGGACAAAATAAAAAAAATTGACATAAACAATATCGACTTCCACCATGCCTACAAACATCCTTTGCAAGAAAGTCAAAAAAATGATTATAACCGAGTAATTTTATTTATTTTTTTATTACTTTTTTGTGATAGTAAGTAATATGTATCAATACATACATTTCACAAAAAAAAATAATAAAGAAATAAAATTACTCATAACAATCAATTTTTTGTCTCTTCTGTTAAAAATGAATTCTGGTTTTTACCCGGTTATCCTTCTGGGATCTAAAATTATTTTTGAATAAAAAATAAACAGGTAGGTATTTTCTAGTCCAAATTTAAAAATATTAATTGGTTTTAATTAGTTGGAATGGGTTTGGCGCTATGAATTACCAATTCATTCCATGTGCATTTCTATTGGATTTAGCCAATAGAGACAAGCATAGGCATGGATTGGTATTTTTCAATCCAAGCCGCTGACTTCATTGGAACTTACCAATAGTAATGCAACTGGAATGAATTGGTGATTCATAGCGCCAAAACACATTTCAAACCAATTCAAACCAATTACTTATTTTTTATTGGATTCTATTGGTCATTTACATTAGGGAAGTTATTGTGTAAAATATATCTAAAATGTGTATGTATAACAAGTTATTGTAAAAATAAATGCTAAATAGTAAAGTTGTAGATCTTTAAAAGATCGATTAAAAATTAAAGAAGTTTTAATATCATTTGATCAAGCGGATCAAAGTTATCAACAAAAAATATATAGTGTTAATATCAAAATATAAAAACTGACTACAGAAAGTTTTTCCTAAAACCAAATATATTGAAAATTTAAAGCTCTATATTTTTTCTTTAAATTATACCAAATTATAACAATTTTGAACTCTTATCTATAATATAAATCAAACAACTTTAATTTGACGTGAAATTCCCTATATGGCATGTTTACGTAGATATTAAGTAAATCACAAACTTAATTAATTTAAATTTATGGTAATAGATGTTACCATTGCGCGTCGAATAAACACAAAAATGAAAACATGCGACTGTTTCAAGTTAAAAACAAACAAAACAATTTTACGGTAGCGTTCGATTTTCCATAAAATTTCAGCAATGTATTTAGTACGTGAAAATCAACAAAAATAAGTGTGGATTAATTCAATATTTATACAAAACTAATTGCTAAAAACAATTTACGCGGTCATGCTAATTGGTAGCCGTATGATAACTACGTAACAATACACTGAACATTATCTTATCTGCTATCAGATTGTAAATGTTTGTCAGTGTTTTATGAAAAAACTTGATTTTGCTGTGATTTTAGTTATTTTGAAAAGTCCGCTTCTAGCGGGTTAAATAAAATGAAGTTTAAGCTCAACGAGAATGTTTTAAGGGTGACTTTGTTGTTTTTCTGTGTTATTTTTGGGGTAAGTACAGGTTTATTTACCTTAATACCTATAGTTGTGTTTCACAGTTACTTAACTAAATTAAGTGTCTAGGTTTTGAACATTTTATATATATATATATATATATCCATTTATTTTTATGCATGACAAAATATGAAAAAATCCTTAGAGTTCAAAAATGTTTTATATGGGAGCTGCGCTTGTAATTTGAATTACAGTACCTATACTTTCTGGATCCGGAATAATTTTTCTTTAAAAATTATTATTTTAATGTTTTTTTTGTCTCGGTGCAGCCTTTTAAAAATCATTAATAGTAATCCTGCATTTTTATTTTTAATCTAAACTTATGCTTAAATTTAAAAAATAAAACACATTAAAATAATAATCCATAGATTGTACGGTAATATAATTTGCTCACCCTTTAATTAGGTAAGTATGGCTTAAAATTAATACTAAGGTCGGTAGATTTCTTTATTTTTTAAACTATTTTGAATAATCGTCAAAATAAACTGCTCTTGTGAAATAATATTAATGTAAAAATTATTTTATTATCTCAATATAAAAATACAAAATTATTAAACACTTTCTTCACGCCAACCTATGAAAGGTTTATATGCACGTTTGTAATGACCTTTTGATTTTGAAAAACTGGTTCTATATTGGATTTAAACGGTTGTTAAGATAAATTTAGATCTTTCAGAAAAAATTTGATAAGCCGGTAAAACATATAAACATATGTACATAAAACAATTGGTATTAAATTATTTTTTATACCTAATAATATTTTTCGTAGTAAAAGTATAGTATGCAACTTTTCTAGACATTCATTTTATTAAACATTCGCTCGCAAGCTTACTCGATAAAATTCGTGACTAAAATGGCGTTTATCAAACTTAATATACAGTGTGACCACAGACCAACAAGGTAGGTCTTTTAGTGTGACCCATTTGTTTGCCACCCCTGTATTTTTGAAGCAAAAAACGCCATATTTTTACAAAATGCAAGGCCTACTATGTCCGTTTTTAAGAGTAAATTTTTAAGAATTTATATTAGCGATTTTTTTAAACAAAATCTAAGCACGGCACTGGATTCACCACCCCTGAAAACGACCCTATACTAAATTTAATTAAAAAATTTTAAGAAAAAAATTTATTTTGTCAAGTAATCCATGAAAAAACATTGAAATAAAATTAAACTTATAGTAATAGTACCATGTTAATATTAGTATATTTTCATTTCAATGTTTTTTTCATGGATAACGTGACAAAATAAATTTTTGTAATTATTTTTGTGCATTTTTTTCTTAAAATTTTTTATTAAAATTTAGTATAGGGTAGTTTTGAGGGGTGGTGAATCCAGTGCCATGCTTATATTTTGTTTAAAAAAATCGCTTATATGAATTCTTAAAAATGTACTCTTAAAAACTGACATAGTAGGCCTTGTATTTTGTACTAATATGACGTCCTTTGCTCCAAAAATACAGTTTATCAAGATCTACACTTTAAAATAAATCCGGTTAAAATCGCACAATAAATAAATATTTTACAGGGGTGAGTCGCAAACAAATGGGTCACACTGTATAATATACCTACTATAATGGGTACTATAAATTAAATCATTTATAATTTTAAAGGTAAAAAAATATTGTTTACAATTAAAGGAAATTCCTGTAATTTTGGAAAATTTTCTGAAGGCCATGTTCAATGTTCAGTTCAAACGGATGACATTTTATTAATCAATTTATTAAGTTCATTAGTTTTAATTAAATTTAATAAATTATAAAGAACAACTTTAATTGTTTAAAGTAAAGAAAATGATGAATACTCTCCAGTACGTTTTAGGAAAAAAATAATAAAAAAATCCAGATGTATAATTTAAAAGATAGCAAAATATTGAACAGTAAATTTGTCAAAGTTTAACACGATCACTGCGGGTATCCGGTATTGTACTTTTTAAGTTTATTTTATTTTTTATCTTTTTATCATAAATTTGAGTTTGTCATTTAAATGAATGACCAAAAAAAAGAATTTAAAAAAATTTTTAGGCTGTAGGAAACTTCTATTACGGTATTCTGTTACGGTTGCTAAATAATCTTGAATTCTATTAATTAAGATCTTCATTTTAAGCTGGAATCCTGTAAACAAGGGATTTTATGTGACCTCACAAACAAAATCAAGCAGGGTAAACATTTTTGTATTTTTAACAAAACGAAGTTTTGATTTGATTATTTAATTTTGTTACATGGTAACTTCTAGGTAACAATGTATCAATGTAGGTAGTTCTATGTAGTTTTTGCAAATGTCGAAAAACAAAGATAGTAAAATCTTGACATTTTTTATCTCACTTAAAGACCACAATTTGTTTAATTATTTTGTCCGTACTTTACTGAGTGTCCCCAACACTAAAGAGTTTTTCCGACATTTTCTTTACACACTATTGTATTTATTACATAAAAAATATTTAATTTAATTTATTTTTTTATAAATAACCCTACCTACTAAACCATTTTTTACTACGTCACTGAAAATCACCCAGAAATTAATAGAAGTATATATTATATGAAATATTATTTGATTTTATTTATTTAATTTTATTTGGATAGTCACTTAATATTAAATAAAATAAAAATATTACAATGAAATACTTTGCTTTACTCAAAATGAACATAAAAAAGATCGATAATTTGAAAACTAAAGCTCAAATGAACAATATTTATTTTAAAAAGTCTCGATGAGTTTAACAATTACTTTGTTCATTTTTAGTAGATATTTTTAAATACATACTTTGATTTATTTTATTAAAAATTTATGATAATATTATTTATTATGTAAAAGTTTAAATAATATTTGTTTTGTCGAACTGTCCTACTTCATTAAAATTATGCATAAACGCGGCCTTCGTTAACTATGTTTGAATAATTTAAATAATTGGCAGTATCCAGTTAAATAAATTTTGATTAAAACAATCGTTTTGTTGCGTGAACAACAAATCAATTTATTAAGATTTAAAAATTGTTTACATAATAAAATTATTTTAATTATAGGTAGATATATTACACCATGGTGCACCTGGAATGTGCCTTATAAAATAATTATAATTAAAGTAAACATTATATTTAATTAATTTAAATAAAATCTTGTAATAGACAAACAATAAAATTACTATATATATTACTTATATCTAGAAAAGAACAAATAGTCGTTATTAGGAAAATGTTTTGCAACATGCAACTTATCGTAATACGGACATTTTTTAATTTTAGATTTTAAGTATATCCCTCCTAGCTCTAGGAGTAGTTTATATAGATGACGTATATTGGCCAAGAAGATATGCTGGACTGGATTTTTTGGCTTTGCCAACGTTAATTATCATGTTGGGATGTCTAAGTTTTATTATGTCTCTTTTTGGATGCTGCTGTGCTAAAAGTCATAACAAAAAATTATACATTGCTGTAAGTTATAATACTATTTTTTACGCCCACCTTTAAAACACAATCATTGCAAATGTTTCCATGATGCTAAGTGATCTTTTAAATTTACATTGCTAAACTGGGACTTTATGGCGTTTTAATCACGGGATGAAGTTTGCAGCAGTGGCTTTTTGTCTTTTTAGTCACGTGATAAAGTTAGCGAAAGTTGTCAAATGTCATACAATCGTCAAAATAAAGCGACTAGAAAGTAAGGTTAGAACATTCCGACAGATTTCAGATTTTATTTACCAGTAAATGGCAATATAGAGGGTTCAAATTTGGTACAAATAATCAAATACAAGAATGACCCATTTGGAAGCAAGAATTTTATTTCTGCATACAATTTTGGACCACCCTGAACAAAAAACACTAGAAAAGATGTTAATGCTATTTTGTATCTTGTTTTTTATTGTCCAAAATAATTTTTTGCTTGTAACTTATATTATTGCAACCCAGGATTAAATTATTTAATTTAATTATTTTAGCATGTGTTTTTTTTTTAGTTTATTACATCCCTATCTTTTATAATATTCTTGGAATTATCAATTAGTATAATTTCATTTAAAAATATGTCCGAACCAAAACATAGACACATAAAGAGTGTTATGGACCAACAAATGAAAAATGCTACACAACAACTAGAGGAGTTCGAGCAACACGTGAGTGAAATTTCACACTGAAAATGTAAATTGTATATAAAAAGTTTTGAATATATTGTATGCTAAAATTGCTTTTAAATAATTATTAGTACGCTTGCCCAGCGTTTCTGAACTTTTTCTAGCCGTCAAAAATAAGATTCCGGCTATTATAATAAATAATAGGTCTGTTTTAAAAATGACCCCCTCTTGACGTTATATTTATTTTTTAACACTTGTTCAATATTTTTTGACGTAAAGAGAAAATTAGAAGTTACATAATTTATATGTTTTTAAAAATGGCGAATGTTCCGGGAATAATTTAAGATTTTTAATAAATTTATAATTTTCTTTGGTATCAAATTATTTAAGTAAAATATGTATTTTTTGAGTTATTGACATCTGAATATTTCATAGAACAATCGCGTTTTTAATATTTATATTTAATTTATATTTATATATTTTTAAGCACCTTTTGTTAAAACTCCCAGGGCTGCTCATGAAAATTGCTTTCTAGAAAAAGTTTGAAATGTTTTTAATTTTAATTTTTGTTTCTTAGCCTTTAATTGAAAAAAAGTTTATAACAAAATTAATTATTATAAAAAACAAATGACACTGTATATAATACATTATTATTACTATTATTACCCGAAATAACAAATTACAAACAAGATTAATAGAAATTAAAAATTTATTGATTTTGTAGAAATTACGTACATTTAAAGTATAAAAAACGTAATTTTTTCGATATTTAAAGACCTATTAAATTTTGGTTTGTTTACTTGTCCAACTTAAAATATAATAGTATTTTTTCTACTCCTATTGCATATTATTAACATTATTTTTTTTTCGTATATAATGGTAACCATTGGGTACTTACCAATATAACCAATATAACAATGAATATTGAACTCATTATTCACGTTGATATGCATAAGTAATGCTGATTTCAATATTAACTGTGATTTAAACCAATCGGGTTTTAAATTAAGAAAAAGTGAGGTAACTTTTTAACTGATTTAAATTCATTAATAGTATAGTTCTTTTTAAAAGCCTTCAAACTTCGAATCGGTTTTATATAGTTGATATTGACAGAATATTTCCGGGTATCACATTTATATTGGTTAATATTGCCGTTTATTGCATTTCTATCAGTTAAAAATCGGTGTTGTAATCAAAAATGTATATATAATATAATGAATCTCATTATAGTACAGGTAGGAAATGTCCAATAAACAAATTAAAGTTTGGGAGTAGAAAAACTGTATTGATAACATTTATCAAAGTTGTCCAAATGTTTTATTGACAAGTAAAATTTTACTTGCCTTAAACTTAAATTTTAAATTATTTTATTTATTTTATAGACTCTTGTTATATACATATGTAGGTATTTACAATGACTGATAATCCTTTAAATATCGTTTAGTTTGTATAAATGTAAATAAAAATATCTAGTGCAGCATTTTTATTAGCTTATTTTTATTTTTGTTAAGTTTATTTATTTTTTATTTTTAAGTCCACCCTGTTAAGTGTATTATTTTTTAAAATAAATATTGTTTTTTATGTGATTTGTCTGTTTAATTATTTTGACCTTGGTGCAATATTTGTTCGATTTGTTAAATAAAGATATTTTTTTGTAAAATGCACTTATTAGCTGTCCTGTGTTTTTTCAACTTCCGCTGTAATTCAAGGGAATTATTTATTTGCTAGTAGGTATATTACTTTTTAATTTTATGTTTTAACCCAATCATTCAAAATTGTAAATAAAACCATTATTCATTTTAACTTTAATTCTATAAAAGACCTATTTATTATAATTTATATTATTAGTTAAAAAAAATTATTAAAAGGTTTATTAATATTAATTTTTTATTAATTAAAATTTATATTTTCTAAAATTGTATTTAATTAGGCAAAATTGAATACTAACAATTTAAATTGTACAATGTACATACATTGTTTATAATTATATTAAACCATTATTAAATAATTTAGTTTAGTATTTAAAAATGGCGAATGCGCCGGGATTAATAAATTAATTTTTCTACAACTAAGCGAAAAGTACAAATTTGGGCTTCCAAAAGAGAGCGCAAAGTTGCACTTTTCCTAGGAGCGAGCGTTTTTTTACTTTGTCGCTCGGCGAGCGACAAAGTATTCAAAACGCTCGCTTAGTTACCATAGAAACCATAATAAAGAAACGTTTAGTGTATTTGCGACTTTTGACACAAAAGTCAAATTTGAGGTTATTAATAATTATTAATGTTTATCAAACATTCTTATAGAAACACCGGTTCTAGAAAAAATCCTGTGTGTAATTCGAGTGCAAAGTGACATTGCCGCTCTCGCGAGATAGCCGCGCGTCAAACTTCTCGCTCAGAGCGAAAATGTATCACTTTGCGCTCTTAATACACAAATAGCTATTTCCGTTTACAGATAACTTTTCTTTATTTTTAATGAAATTTTGACGATCGTTATACAGGGAGTTTCCTTATTGATGGCCCGTACTGAATGGGCTTGATCCTTTGAATGATTTTAAGGAAAACAAATGTTTATATCAACTTAGGTCCGCAACGGCTTTATTTTTAAGATATAGGGTGATAAAAATGAAGAAGAAAAAATATATCTTTTTATCAATGAAATTTTAACAATCGTTACACAGGGAGTTTCCTTATTGATGGCCCATACTGAAATGGCTTGATCCTTGAATGATTTTAAGGAAAACAAATGTTTATATTAACTTAGGTCCGCAACCGCTTTGTTTCTTTAGATATAGGATGATAAAATTGAAAAAAAAAATATCTTTTTCTTACTACCTCGACTGAAAATACGTTGTTTCGTCCCCGATTTCACGGCAGAAAGTTTACGTTTCTTGCATTGGTCAAGCTATACGCGCACACTCTATAATAGCGGGAGTAAAAATATTTTAGTCGTGTGCTCAACATATGCAACTCTGATTACGACACAAATATAACCTCAAAATTTGGGCAGGCATCAATATGTTTCGATATACACATTTAATTTTTTCCCGTATTTTCGGCCGGGTTGTATTTTCGGCCGAGGTAGTAAGAAAAATAGTATACACTACACGGGCAGAAAGTGTGAGAGCCCTGAACTGCGCGCCATGATGCCCTCGGCTTCGCCTCGGGCATCATGGCGCGCAGTGCAGGAATCTCACACTTTCTGCCCTTGTAGTGTAATATACTATTCTTACTACCTCGACTGAAAATACGTTGTTTGGTCCCCGATTCCACGGCAGAAAGTTTACGTTTCTTGCATTGGTCAAGCTATACGCGCACACTCTATAATAGCGGAAGTAAAAACTTTTTAGTCGTGTGTTCAACATATGCAACTCTGATTACGACACTAATATAACCTTAAAATTTGGACAGGCATCAATATGTTTCGATATACCCATTTAATTTTTTCCCGTATTTTCGGCCGGGTTGTATTTTCGGCCGAGGTAGTAAGAAAAATAGTATACACTACACGGGCAAGTGTGAGAGCCCTGAACTGCGCGCCATGATGCCCTCGGCTTCGCCTCGGGCATCATGGCGCGCAGTGCAGGAATCTCACACTTTCTGCCCTTGTAGTGTAATATACTATTTATTAATGAAATTTGACAATCGTTATACAGGGAGTTTCCTTATTGATGGCCCATACTGAAAGGGCTTGATCCTTGGATGATTTTAAGCAAAACAAATGTTTATACCAACTTAGGTCCGCAACCTCTTTAAATATTTAAAACGGCTCTATACATAAACATTCAATTTTCTTGGTTTCTTTAAGAAACTTTATTGACCCATTACTGGTAATATTTATAAGAAAAAATTGAACCTACACCCTGCCAAAGTTTGGCGCGGTGTAGGTTTAATTTTTTCTTATGAATATTACCAGTAATGGGTCAAGAAAGTTTCTTAAAGAAACTAAAAAAATTTAATGTTTACCTTAATGTTTAGCCCGGTTGGGCTAATTCTAGATTCCTTTAGGCCATATTAGTATCTGTGATACAATTGTTGTGTGCAGTATCGGTTGCATAGTATGTTCCGATTGCGGCAAAGACCACGTTGTTTGACGGTGTGGATCACCTGATGTTCTTACATCTCACCTCTGTTGTTGTCCGACACTGATGAGACCCAATATAGGTCGAAACAGCTGTCTGTCGGTTTTATGAATTTCATTAGGTAAAATTTAGGGATAAAAACATATTTTTTCCCAAAAAATATTTTTGAAAAGTCCACACTGACATGCTTGAATATTAAAAAAAAATATTTTCAATGTTCGTAACATTAAAAATAAACGGGTCTTTTATTAATGAAATGACATATTTTTATTAACTTAAATATGTTTTTATATCATATCAATACAAAATTGGAAATAATATCCAAAGAACTTTCGGACAAATTAACTTAATTTTTTTTCTAAAATCCAGTAGCAAAAAAATGTAACACAGGTTCATATAAACTTTTTTTCATAAAATGACCTAAACCATCACACTCCGAAATATTTGCAAGTCATTAGAAAAAAACTTTATATCTGGCCTAGTATACTACTTGAATCTATAGCAACATAAAAATAAATGCTTTTAAGTTTTTTATTCATTTTGCGTTCATAATGACTTCAATATATCACCGCTTTCGGTGCTGTAATGAGATACTTTACCCCACACAAAATTTTGATTTATAGGATGCCTATACTTTAAACAGCATACTAGTAAAATAATATTTTGCATATTGTTTATAATATTTTTATGATTTTTCTAGTACTTTTCTGGCAATAAATTTTTTTTAGCACCAAAGAAAATCCTTTTTTTCTTCTTTAACATTAACAGCCGCTTATTGTAAATAAGTAAATAAGGATGGCATGGTGAATCGATTTTGACATTAGCTGCCAAACCAATTACTGTGATACCAACTATCTAAAGTAAAATTCGACCAAATTAAAAATATAAGGTATAGAATTAATTTTTTTATAGAATTTTTGCAAAATAGATAAAAAAGCATAAAGAACTCATGTCATATGACATGGTCTTATATAAGACCTTTATATAAGACCTTTTGTCGCACTCGTCCATTACAAAACTCCTCGCTCCTTCGTCGCTCGTTTTATAAATTGTCCGCGTGTGACAAAATGACGTCTTATGACATTAGTTCTTTAATATACTATTATTCAAACATCGGACAAAAATTTAACAATATTGGATATCGCGTAATGTAATACCTAATTTAAAAAAAAAAGTGAGGTTATTTTCTTTCAGACTTTTGCTTGGATAGGGTCATTCTTAAAATATATTTGAAACATTTACCTATTTACTTTTTAGTATGGTTGTTGCGGTATCTACGGAACAGAATCAAAATGTTCAACGTATTCAGTAGCAGTTGTTATAGACATTGAAAATCCCAATTCGCCAACATATACAACTTTAATACCGGATTATGTAGAAGGTTGCTACAGTGTTGCTATAAGAGTAATTACCACAATAAGTAGAAGGACTTGCACTTATTCAACAGTCTTTATAATTTTACAGGTAAGTAATAGTTTTTTACAAAATATCGTAAGTTTTTGGTTTTTTTAACATAATGCCCTAAAAAGATCAAAAAAGCAAATTTTTGCCATATGTGGCCAATAAATTTTCTAGATTCCAAAAATGACCATCATTGTTTAAAGGATATTATGGAAAACCCGCTTTTTTACATTAAAATTTTTATATTTTGTAGATCAAGGGCTGTTATTTTATAAAAAACAAATTTTTAAGGGGAATAACTTTATAATGCATCTCGAAAAAAAATCTTTTTTTGCAATATCTGCCCTAGAAAAGTTGTTGGCCATCATGTGGCAACATTGCTTTCGACCCATGTCTAATTATTATTATGTTGTTTTAGATTTTGGAAATTATTGTTTCTACCTGCATATTTTTAATAATAAAAGGATAAATATGTTGAAAGTACTATGTTTAACAATAAAGTATAATATTTTTATTTAAGTGGTTCACGATACAAAAACACAAATATAAAAGTGTAACTCTTCGACACTGGATCTTACAGTATATTCTAAAATTTAGATTTTTATCTGACCAGTACCTATAATTTTGTAACAAGCTTGTAAATGGTAAATGTTGCTTTATCCGAAAAAATAATTTAGTTTTTAAATTTTCTCTCCGTGAGACATTTCTCTTCAATCCACAAACAAAATGGTTTTCCTTCGTCATTTGGTACTAAAGTGTGACGAAATTGAGGTTTGCAGGAAATTACCTTATTCACGTTAAATATTTTTGCAAATGTGATTTGCTTACGCCAAGTTCCGCTGCCCTACGTCTTAACGTCTTAATAAGATTTTGCCATTTACTCTGACGTCGCGACGCGTCGCTCGAAGCCAATACTGTTACTGCATCGTCTTCAGACAATCTTCTGTTTCTTTCAATTTTTAACGGTTCTGGTTCTTAATTAATTGTTTAAACATTTTTTCGCAATAAGATTCAACAAACTCCTAATTTTTTTATCAAAATCTCAAGATCTTTTTTTTATTATTTAAATAAAAAAAAAATTTTGTTTGGAAAATTTTATTTTTTGTTTCCCTAAAAATGAATTAGTAAAAAATGACTAATTTAATATTTATTAGTGGCTGCCCAAAATTTAACAGCCAATTCTTATGTAAAATTGTCCGAAAATACCATAAAAAATTATGAAAGTGGATCAGTTTTGAGATCAAATCCATATTAAATGAAAAATTGACTATATCACAAAAACTGTTCTACTTTTTTAACTTTTGACGGTACTTTCGGATTCAGGGAACAATTTTACATAAGAATTGGCTGTTAAATTTTGGGATACCATGGTACAAGTGAAAAAGCAGCCACTAATAACTATTAAATTAGTAATTTTTGACTAATTCATTTTTAGAGAGTATGGTAATTTTATTAAAAAATACACTCACAGGCAAAATAATCGATCCAAATTTTCGATTAATTTCAATCGTAAAAAACTTTTTTATTTGATTTCGGATTTAAAAAAATATTAAAGAATATTGTAGATAGGAGAATCGCTCACATTTTAATTATCAAGTCACATCTATTTTTAACAGTTTTGTTTTTGGTTCTCCTTGATATATTTATTTTTGTGGAAAATATGGATTTTTTAAAAAAAACATTGCAATTTCCAATATTTTTCCTGTATGAAGAACTAAGGTTGCTATGGTCCATCCATAGCCTATGGAGGATGACAGTGACAGTTTTGTTGAATCATCCCATACTTGGACATGTCATATACAGCTTTCAAAAGCTATCAAATTGTTTTTTGTAAATTAATGTGTTAATTTTGAGGTGTCTTCTTACTTTTAAAAATGTCTTCGACTGATGTTGCCCTTTGTACTTTACTTCTTGTGACGTTTAAAACACTTGCCACGTAATACTGTGGCCGTCCATTGGATTAAATTAATGGCTCTGGCAACATCAGTCGGAGACATATCCATTTTTTAAAGTAAGAAGACACCTCAAAATGTAAACATTAATTTGCAAAAAACAATTTGATAGCTTTTGAAAGCCGTGTATGACGTGTCCAAGTATGGGATGATTCAAAAAAACTGTCACTGTCATTCTCCATAGCCTATGGATGGACCATAGCAACCTTAGTTCTTCATACAGAAAAATATTGGAAATTGCAATGTTTTTTTAAAAAATCCATATTTTCCACAAAAATTAAATATATCGAGGTGAACCAAAAACAAAACTGTTAAGAATAGATGTGACTTGACAAATAAAACTTAATTTAGAACAATATACGGTTTTGCCACTACAGAGTGTCTTTAACTTATGGTAAAAAATATCTTTTTGTTTAAACCTGTATATTATAAAACTACGTCTATTTTTTAGTAATTTTTTAAAATGTGTGCGATTGTTCATTAATTTATCTACAATATTCTTTAATATTCGTTTAAATCCGACATCAAATAAAAAAGTTATTTGCGATTGAAATTCATCGAAAATTTGTGAGGATCGATTATTTTGCCTGTAAGTGTACATTTTTTCCTATTATGAAAAAAAATATATTTCAGGCAAATATAATTTTTGTATCATAAATTATCATACCACATAACACTAACAAGTTATAACAGTAAATATTAAATATTTAAATATTTTGACAGAAAATTTAAGTTCTGCAAGATTTTATTTTTTATAAGTTGGTATAGTCGGTATTTATTAAATTTAATGTGATTTTATGTAACTTTGACATTTTTAAAATTTCAAGTTATGAGTGTATTAAGAACAGCTTTAGAATGGATTATAGTCGTGTTAAACATTATTTTTCTCGTAAGTAAATACAAAAACGTTTTTATATTTAAAACTAATACTAAATATTTTTAGGCTTTGGGAATTGCAATTATAATAATTGGAATATTAGCATTGTATGATTTAAATGTGGTTACATTCCTTTTTGACTCTGTGGTATATAGTTCGACCATAACATTAATTGGGACCCTTTTATGTTTAGTGGCGATATGCGGTATTATAGCAGTTTTGGTTCCTAGCAGGGTTTTCATGTATTTGGTAATAAAATTAGTACACGTTTGTTTAAAAAAATACTTATTTTATTTTAGTATGCTACATTTATAATTCTGTTTGCCATAACAAGCATTATTTTATGTATAAGTGCTTTTGTACAAAAAGGATATTATTATCAATACTCTGATTATAAGCATCGGGCTTTAAAGGCGCATTTTGAGGAGTATAAACAAACAGGATATTTGCTAAAGTGTCGCACAACTGGTAAATAACCATTATTATTTAAAAACAATATATAAAATTATAATTGAAGCGTGGTAATTCAAAAGCGTCTAAGTGCTACTGCAGTGCTAAGCAAAAAGGTGGTAACTAATGCATTACTTAATATTGTTTAATACATTTGTGCTTTGCACGGCAGCGGCACTTAGACGCTTTTGAATTACCACGCTTCAATTAGAGTTATAAGTTATAATTATACAGGGCTTTCAATTAAAACTAGCCACCCTTAATAAATTATGAGTTATAGTAAATATGAACTTGAGCAAGAACAGGTCGAGGCTGAGAGGGCAGTATAAATGTTTAACACATTTTATATTGCACCCTCTCATCTTCAGCTTACAATATCATTTTAAAGGAAATTCAATTTCTGATCCATTAAAGTTAAACAAATTAAAATCCGATCAAGGTTTTGCAAAAATTTGTGGTTAATAAAACAAAGAATTCCATAAAAAATTATATAAAAAAACTGTTTTATAAAATTTTTATTAATATATCAAACTACCTAAATATTAGAAAAATTAAATATTCTCTAGCAGAAAGAACCGAATTAATTTTTATTTACGGATCGATTCCTGTGCTCGCGTTTTTAATGAGAGGCATCCAGGCAAAAATTTAGGCCATCAATACGTCAGAAACCTGGTGAAAAAAATTAGGGAAACTGGTTCAGTGTACAACAGAAATAAAGTGAAGCTGCACAAATTGAAGTTCTCGGTCATTTTGCTGTGGGATCCACACCCATTCCAAAAGTAGCTGCTTTAACAAATATTTTTGTTGGATAGCGTTTATAAGGTGCTAAAAATTTTAAATTATAAATTATAAAATTCAAATGTGCCAGCAACTCAGCGAAGATGACTACAACAGAAAAATCCAGTTTTCTTACAAAATGAAGCAAAGAATTGCGGTTGCGCCCAATTTATTAAAAATAATTGTTTCAGCGATCGTCTTTTTTATAAATGGATTTGTAAATAAACAAAATTGTAGGTACTGGGACAATGAAAATCCACATGTTTTACGAAAGGATCATACTCAGTATCCTCAAAAAATCAATGTATGGTATTCTTGGCAACGAAATAATTGGACCGCTTTTTTTAAGAAAACCTGACTGGACAATTATATCCTGATCTTCTTGAAAATGTTATAGACCTACTTATTACCCAGTGATGAAAAAATCAGAAGGGCGAACAAAAAAACATGTTGCTTGATGAAGGACATTTGAAATTTCAACAAGATGGAGCTCCTCCTCACTATGCTTTAGCAGTCATAGAATGGTGGAATCAAAGGTTTCCCGAGAAATGGATTGGTAGAAGAGGTGCTCAAGAATTGCCGGCAAGATCATCATATTTAACGCCACTTGATTTTTTTCTTTGGGGTCATTTAAAAATAAAAGTGTACAAAACACCTCCTGAGACCATTCAAGAGCTCAAACTAAGAATAATTAAAGAATGTAGGCAGATAACCCCTGAAACACAATAGTTTGAGAACAGATTGTATTATTGTTTAGCAAATAACGGAGCAAATTTTGAACATTTAAAATATTTTTTTTTATGGAATTCTGTTTCATTTATATCACACCTTGTTTCGTAAAAAAGCGTTTTTTTATTCTACATTTCGAAAAATTGATGGTGGGAAGTTTTAAAATGAAGTATTGAAGAGCTAGTAGACACATTTTATAACCATGTTCTGTTTAAGGAATGTGTGAACATATTGTTGACGTTATTCAGTATAGGTGGAAATGCTGTGGACTGGATGATGTAAATTTCTGGATATCAGATTGTGACAACAAAACCCTTATTCCAGCAAGTTGCTGCATGCCAGAGGACGTGCATCCGTGTTTAAAAAAAGACATTTTCAAAGAGGGCTGTGGACCAAAAGGTTTCACCAAGTTTCACCTAGAAATGACGGTTTTCGGAGTATCGTTTTTATTAATGTTCTTAATATTTGTAAGCATATAAATATTTTAAACCGGTTTTTAACTTTAGAGTGGATGGGGTAATGTAGTGGACCTGCTGTACCTACTTTATAAATGAAGCAATTTGCGTGCCGCCGGTATGGTTACGTGGTATGGTGCATGGTGTCAGACAAGGCCCATTGAGGCTTTCATCGTGCATCCATCACTAAAGCTATGGTGTCAAGCGTTTTCAGAGTAATATATTTTTTATCGAGATTTCGTCCGCGCAAAACCTCTACTACATTACACCCTCTACTCTAAGTTTTGTATCATATAAAGGTACATTTATTTATTTTTTAGTTAACTATATTCATAATTATGGTATACTTAATACGTTCTCAACAGGAAGAATACTTTTTGCATGTACCAAGAAATTGGATGTGGTAAATGGTGTACACACTAAATTAATGTTTTACGTATTTTATTTAATAAATTATTGCATATTACAAACTACCATTTTATTTAAAAATATTTATGATAAACCAAAGATGGTTCGTAAAAATTTACTTTACATAACTTTCTACACATTTATAAAGTTATTCCCCCTAAAAATCCTGTTTTTAATAAAATCAAATTTGAAAAGTTTTAGTGCTGTAACATTAACAATTTGCAATGTGCTATTATTAGACATATCCAAGCGTGTATACAGCAGAACGGTTCTCATTTTGAACAGTTGTTTATTTGACAATTTAAACCTATTGAAAACTGTCAAAAATACGATTTGCTAACGGATAAAAAGAAAGAAACAAAAATGCAAGTGACCAAATTTGGTGAATATTTTTCTATTTACCTTCTCCATAGTAACGGATGTATTATTGTATAGAGGAATGCCAAAGTATGAGTATGAGTATGAGTATGGGAACGTATGGCAGGCCCCAGATATATTGTCATCCACTAATCTCCCGGGGTTATTTTACCCCCTTTCCGTTCTCCTGCGTATCCCGCCAAATCACAGCATTACCTGTGTTTGTTGGATCCGAAGTTTTTACGCCGACTGGTAGTTCCACCCTAGGAGGTTGTGTATGACAGTGTCAAAGGTGAAGGCCGCTCCCGGAATTTTTGTCAGCCGGGTCGGGCCCTACGTCCAGTTTAGGAAGGGTTTTTGGAGGACATTGAACTGACCCAAAACTAAGTACAATCCGGAATCCTCCTCAACCTAGGCCTTAGTAGTAACCCCATTCAATTGGTATTCGTGAATGGGGGTGGCTATGTTAGTTCTTTGCTTACTCCGGCTACCAACCTTGTATACTCTTTATTTATTTTATTGCTAAATTAGTGTTTATACCGTTTTCATTTAATTTATATCTTTGCATTCTTACTTTTTTCCAAATATTAATATACAAAATCGAAAAAGCCGGCCCTGTAGTGTATGTGGTGGAATGCCTCCATATGATCTGCATTGGCTATTGGTCGTTCTTCTTTCTTCTGTACTGTTCTTGTATTTTTGAGCCGGGGTGTTAGTACGCTGCTAGAACCTGTCCTTGTTGGTGAACTATTTATTTTGTTGTTAAATTAGTGTTTATACCGTTTATTATTATTTAATTTGTGTCTTTGCGTTCTTACTTTTTTCCAAATTTAATTTAAAACTAAATTAATACAAAATAATAAAGCCTGCCCTATGGTGCATCGCATTAAAATCTGAAATACGGCCCAGTGTCAGGCGTGTAACGTATGCTTCAATGGATGGTTTATTTACGTTATTGCGTGGGCGCTTTGTTTATTTACCTTCGCCATCCTTCAAGCTTCGCCTTGTGGCTGAGCTGCAAGATGCGTATATTATACAATATATATAATACAATTTCGGCAATGGTTAATTGTTGACAGGGTTTTTTTTACAGATTTGCGTATTAGGTCATGCAATAATACTTATCAGAGTCGGCTGGTGATGGTGATGATCAAAGATAAAAACCCCATAGATTGGAAACTGCACTAGCGCTAGCGGCAAAAGGCTAAAGTAAATTAACGCCATCTAGGTCTACAATACCCTTAGCAATGCCAAAAATTGAAGTAGATTTCTGTAACATATTGGCGCCATATTTGAATGTTGATGCTTACACTGAAAACCGTTTATCAGACGTTTATTATTATTATTATTATTATTCCTGACGTTTTATTTTATATTATTGACTGTTGGTTCGTTCGGGCTCCTTGCGCATATATTTTAAAGTAAACATTAAGCCATCCAAATGCTTTCTTAAACATTCAGTTAAAACAGTGATTTGATGGTTTACCTTAAATTTAAGTTTTAGTTCATTTAATGTTAGCATTGGATTTCCTCTATAATAATAAAATTATGATGTTCTTCAAAAATCCTAACTCTTCTCCTTCCACCACGTGGTCGCTCGTTTTCCTGGTTCTTAACTCATCGATATGCTGTTGATTTCTTCATTTTTGTCAATTTAAAGTCATAATTTAAAATTGATTGGTTTCAATTTAAATCTGTATTGATTATTTAAATCCGATTTGTATATAGAGGAATGCCAAAGTGACACAAAAATGACTTAATTAATTTATTCGTGGAATTTTCTCAACAAATACCACTCTATGATCAATTTAGCAGGACATTTTTTGTACTTTTAACTCAAACTTGGTAGTTTATTAATTTGACTACTAATTTGAGCTACGGTCTCGTGATTTTATCGCACAAATTTCTTCTCGTCAATTAATACGTCAAACCCCCAAGTTCTCGTGAAGTCGAAAAATATCCAGCTAAATCAATCAATCAAAACGGTTTTTTTGACAGGTCACCATGGCAACATGTATTTTTGTAAAAAATTGTTTCGTTTGGGTAGGTAACCAACAGCGAAATTAATCGGAAATTTTTTGACATAATCACAGAATATTTTTTTATACAATATTAGTTTTAATTTCTCCGTTCAAGTACAGGGTCATCCTCTATAATGTCGCCCCCCTTTAACTTTTTTATTTTAAGTGTCTCATTTTTTTTTTATTTTTATGTAGGTACTAAAAAATACTTTTTTTCTACGTATAAAGAAAATTGGAAAATTTAGTTTAATTTTTTATATGTAATTATTTTTAGATTCCTTCTAAAATTCTAAGCATATTTAATATAACATACCATATACCTAAATTCAACCGTTTCTGAAATATTTAAATTATTTTTAAGATAATTTGTTAAAATAGTTTGTCTTTCTCTGTCTGAGTAGGCCACTTTTACTTATTTAACAAGACATATTGACATAATGTCACTATGGTAATTTATTTTCAATAACAATATTGGTATACTGAGGCTTCTTGATTTCTAACAGTTTAAAAAAACATTTAATGATAACATTTCGAATGCGAATATTTCAGAAACGATTGAGTTTAGGTATATGGTTTGTTATATGAAATATTTTCAGAATTTTACAAGGAATCGAAAAATAAATTCATATATAGGGTGATCCATTGAAACTTTTTGTTTTTCCCTGTATATTGATCCATTTTCAATTTTTTTTTATAAATAGAAAAAAGTATTTTTTAGTACCTAGATAACCACACTTTTAAATTTTTTGAGACACTTAAAATAAAAAAGTTAAAGGGGGGCGACATTATAGGGGATCACCCTGTACAATAAGTAAAAATCATGGTGGTGTCTTGTCAAAGAAAAAAAGCCAATGTTAAAAGAAAAAAATATAATTTTAAAATTATGTTATTTTAAACACAATTTGGTGTGGAATTTTCTTAAGGAATACTGCTCAAGGTTAAATTAAATCCTGAAATTTTTCTCGCTCATGAATATTTTTAGAAAATTATTCCTTGTCTTCGAATCGGGATAATTTTGAGAATATTCATTAGCACGATACAATTTTCGAAAATAATTTAACCTGTCAGCAGTTTTTTCGAGTTTACCCGCGGCAAAACTTGACAGCTGCTGTTGTCACCAAAAATTGCAATTTATATTTTAATTGTTAACTGTTACTTATGAAATAGTCTTGTCAAATACCATTCGGGCACCTAATTTTTCCTGTGAAAAAAATCGAAAAAACACAATGCTAAGTAGTATTTTTTAACAAAATGCATTTGTGCAGGTGAAAAAATCCTCGTCTTTGAGTCTAATTTTTGTTGCCACCAGCACTTATGCTTCTTGTAAAAATATTACTTAGCAACTTTTTCGATTTTTTTTTTCGGAAAAATTAAATGCCCTTATGATATTACTTACGAAAATCGTATGTTTAGTAATTAACAATTATAATAAATATATCATAATAACAATAATAATTATTGTTGTTATTATGATATATTTAGAGCGTATCGTTTTTTATTATCATCAATAATTATTACCTTGAACCGAAGTTCAGAAGTATTTAAAATAGATCAAGAGAAATGTCTACGCCACTTGTATCAAATTTAATCAAATGTCTTCAATGGAATGAGGGTTATGACAAAAAGATGATTCTTAAAACTGAATTTTAAAGGCTGCATTTCTCTTAGAAAGATGTTTTGAATAAAATAAAACGATACTAAGTAGTTCGACATGGTTCTAAGTTAAGGTGACCAGTCGTTCCGATTTGATCGGAACTGTTCCTTTTTCGGCAGATACTTTTCGATTCGACATTTTGTTCCGTAAATGTTCCGGTTTATTAATCTGTTCCAAAGATGTACCGATTTAAGATTAAGCACTGATCCACATGGCAAAGTACAAATTTCCGCGAGAATAATCACATAAAAGTATATTGGCGTTTAAAATAATATCTGCATATTATGCATTTCAATCGAAAACGCCGCAGCTGCACTTCATTCACGCCCAATCTTCCATGTTCCATCATACAATATTAAAAATTGAGGGCATCAACATCAGCTTAATGGAAGTAATGAAGGTGATTTAAGAGTTGCAAACAAAACTTGAAGAAAGACTACGTGAAGTTTACATTCCTTTGGCAGTGCGAAATATCCTGACAAAACTTGAGGAGCAAGGTGCATGATGGACTTTAAGAAAGTCGCTACCAAATTTTATTCATGTGCACTGGAGTATTTAAATCGCTGGACAAAACTTCAAACATCAACTTTTCTTCACCTCAATTGGATTCTTTTGGATTCTCAGCTCACATGGACTAATATTCCGGCTTCTAATAAAAGAATTACTTTCCCCAACAAGAATGTTGATGAAAACGAACTCTTTGATGAGGTTGCAAACTTGAAAGCATATATCACAGATTCAAAAATAAACGAGTGGACAGAAAACTTCATCCCAATTGACGAAAGAAGGGTAGAAATTTTTGGCCATTTCAAAAAAAATAATGTCCTTTTCAACAATATTTTACAACTCGTCGAAAACTCCTTGAGTTTACCAGGAACCAATGCTCCGATTGAAAGGGTTTTTAGTATAAGTATAGTAAAAACGTCCAATGTTTTACATTGCGTCATCAATTTAACATGTCAAAAACCAGTTTTTCGACATACGTGAAGTAGGTCCTCTTCTTCTTCTTCTTCTTCTTCATTAATCTGAACACAGAAGCACTGTGTTCAGATATATAGTCTATAACCAAGGTGTGTATATACGAGTTTGTTTATTTGCACTTATAAAAAATACGGTTTTTACAATATCGTCAAAACAAGAACTTACTGAGAAAAATTATGGATATTTAGGAAATAATTTTCATTGGAAAGTTGTTGGCCACCCTGTGGCAAAATGGCTGTTGACCCATGAAGTACTAGATACCCGGAGAATCAAACTTGGATATAGGGGATGACTACAAATCCGTCGCCAGTTGAGGTGTTTTAAGAATTACGAACTTTAGTTCTATTTTTTATTTTTATATTGGTAGAATTTATTTATTAAATTTGTTATGTAACTTTGACATTTTCAAAATTTTAAGTCATGAGTACATTAAAAACAACTTTAGAATGGATTACAGTCGTGATAAACTTTATTTTTCTCGTAAGTAAACACTAAAAACGTATTTTAATTTAATATTAATACTAACAGTTTTTAGGGTTTGGGAATTGCAATTATAGTAATTGGAATATTAGCATTGTATGATTTAAACGTGGTAACATTCCTTTTTGATTCTGTAGTATATAGTTCGACCATAACATTTTTTGGATGCATTTTATGTGTGGTGGCGATATGCGGAATTACAGGAATTTTGGCTCCTAGCAGGGTTTTCATGGCTTTGGTAATGAAATACACTTTTGTTGAACAAAAAATAGTTATTTTATTTTAGTATGCTATATTTATACTTCTCTTTGCTGTAACAAGCATTGTTTTATGTATAGCAGCATTTGTACAAAAAGGATTGTATTGGGAATACACTGTTTATGAGCGTCGTGCTTTAAAGGCGTACTTTGAAGAGTATAAACAAACGGGATATCTGGTAAAATGTCGCACAACTGGTAAATAACTATTTTTTATTTAATAGACTAGATTAAAACTATAGGTGGGTGCGCCCTTGTTGCTCCAGTAACTCGTATAACTCTGTATCCAGATTGCTTGTAGCCGATAGCTTTCGAAGCTTGGAGAGTGGTTCCCTGGTGTTGGCTCTGACTTTTTATTTGGCCGAAATGCCTTGCAGTGGTTTAACCTACATGTGTTCTCATCTGCCAGTCCTAGGCGCCACCATACTGACTTCCTGTCCAATCTAAGAAGGTCTCCCGTGAATTGGGAAGATCACTTCTTTATTAATTCTTTGGTATGTCTTGATAAGTTGGACCACCTACCAGCGTACTTGATGAGCCTTCTCGGAGTTAATCATCCGCTGCCTTGTTGCCATCTATACCTCTATATCCCGGTACCTAAACTAGTGTTGCTTTGTTTTGGTTACCTAGTAAGTAAAGCATTTGTTAAGCTGCTTACACACTAAGCGAACGTATACGTTAGTTTGTTTTTGTTGACGATCGTATTGTTTGCGAATTTCCAATATTATACCTTTGTAGCACACTATTGTAGGCTGCTAGCTTTCTATTAGTCAAATAAAAATGCATTTATGAAATAGAGTAAGTAGCCAAATAAATAAATGGCCAAAGCTAGTAGCAACATTTTATCATCATCTTCTGTTTAAGGAATGTGTGAACACATTGTTGACGTAATTCAGTTCAGGTGGAAATGCTGTGGACTGGATGATTTAAATTTCTGGACAGATGACAACTCAACACTTATTCCAGCAAGTTGCTGCATGCCAGAGAACGCGCATCCTTGTTTGAAAAAAGACATTTTTAAAGAGGCCTGCGGACCAAAAGGTTTCACCAAGTTTCACCAAGATCTGTTTCTTTTTGAAGTATCGTTTTTATTACTGTTCTTATTATATGTAAGCATATAAATATTTTAAATTTTTTAACATTAGAGTAGAAGGGGTAATGCTGTACCACAGCATAAAGATAGATTCTTTTGCTTTGGCTGTATAGGTACAGCCACAGCAAAAGGAAATTGCTTGCCATCGGGTTACAGTGTCATTGGTTTTCCCGTCCCGCCAAAATTGTTGTTTTGACAATTATTTTTATCAAGTTTCCGAAGTCGGCGTGAAATAAGTGTTTTGGAGGCAATGAGTACTTTTAAAGAAGAGGTGGCAATTCGTCATAAAAGTATCAAAAGTCACCCAAAATCAACAAAAAATAGCCAATAAGTTTAGACGTAAATGTGAACGTCATGGTTTATTTTTTTCAAAATAAAGACGTGCACTACATGGCCCCCAAAATGACAAAAAAGTACCTTCGGTAGTAGCTTACTACATACTAGACTCACTACTTTTACGTTTTAGTTACTATAAGGTTTGTGTCATTCATTAAATTTATTTTTTAGTTAATTATCTTCATAATTATGGTATACTTGGTACGCACTCAACAGGAAGAATACTATTTACAAATACCACGAAATAATATTATGGTATGGTAAATCGTGCACACACAAAACTAATGTCTCACGTATTTTATTTAATAAATTATTGCATAATAAAATTACTATTTTATTTAATTTATAATAATTTAAAAAAACCTGTTTTTTTACAGAAAAAATGCTTTGATATAGCCAATAACAATGCTATAATTAATTGTTTTTGCATTTCACCAATAAAAGTTAAAGTTTATTCAATCAAATATGTTTTAAGCAATTAAGGGTAAGGGCAATCCCTCTGGGAAGAATATAATATTTGTAATAACATCAATATGTTATTACAAATATTATATTCTTCCCAGAACAAAATATTATCAAGTTATATATACACTATAGTGTGAATGGCTCTTAATATTTAAACCTAATGGAAATGTGTACTTCCTTGAAAATGTTAGAAATGATTGTATTCAAAGTTTATTTGATCGAGGAAAAATTAACAATATTTAATTAAATATAAAATTGATTTATATTATAGTTATAATGCTTCGACCAAAAGTTAAAAACAAATGAAATAAGAATAGTCTTTGTTTCTTTTAATGTTTATGATTTGTATTCCAATGGAATACAATAGTTTCACTGTCTTGAAAAATACTTGTTATTTGCCTAATTATTATTCCCATTTTTTCAATGCGGCCTATATTCAATTTAATGATTGCTAAAATTCAGACAAACGCGCCAGGGCATCCCCTGCCACACCACACATCGGCAACCTGCAATCGCGTACGTGCGTATAGTTAAATGTCATCAACTGATTAATTGGTATTTTTGGTGACGCCGAGTGTAGGTAGTGTTTGGTTGTTTGTTATATTGGCTAATTTCTTTCCTAATCCCGAATTCAAGGTAAGTTGTACATATTTTTTAATTGTATGTCCGCCATGCATTATCCAGTAATTTAATTACTCAATTATATCTAAATGATAACAAAAAGGTAAATGTGTACTCATATAGGTATATGGACACAGTTTATCTTGATATTCGGTGTATGTAGTGTAGTATATATATTGCTTTGGGGCTTTCAGAAATCTTTAGGATTCGCCTCTAAATACATAAGATATAATTCCTATTTCGTTTTAGAATATCCATGTGCCATGGCAGACAGATTCTGCACATCCAGTACAGTAACTGCAGCTAATGATGGGTCAGCAACTTTCTTACAGCCCAATATCGCCAACACTTCTGGTGGGTTCCCAATAGTTTCTACATGGATCGAAAAACCTGTGAACACAAGACTACCAGAAGCAGTTTTCATTCATTCATATTAATGTATTATACAACTAATATTTGCACAAGAATATGCATATATAAAGGAATTAAAGCTTTGATTGCATTTAATTTATGCCAATGATAGTTTTTCATTTAGATTCATTGTGGCTTCAATTAAATAACAATTTAATTCAATAATTTCTTATGTTTTAACTAACTAAAGTTTTAATACAGATTTAATAAAATCACAATTTTATTTAATGACTTCTTATAAACATATATGTTTGAACTAATTTTTTAAGCAGGTTTGCACAAATAAATGTAAGACAATCATTTATTTGATCATAGCTGTAATTCAGGTATTACAAATACAGTACACCATTGGCTCAATGTTTAACCCATTCACGATATGAAAGCTTTTTCTCTGTGTATACATAAAAAAAAATAAACCAACGTATTTTTGCGATAGTAGTTTCGTGTTAAAAAAGTCGTGTACAATTTAATTTATCCATCCAAGGGTCTTTATTATACAAATTAAATTCTTTTTGTTGGTTGCAGAGTAATTTGTTTTCATAAAATTCTATCCTTATTTTAAAACTTATAAAGCATATTTTTTTTTTAAAATAAAAGTTTCTAGAAAAAAAGTACAATGGGAGTCGTATTACTTTACTTTTCAGGATACAAATGCTTGAAACATACACAACTTTTCTATTTGGATATCTTATATAACTTTTTACCTTGCAAGTTGGTTCTTTCAGTAACAAATTTTATAGTAAGATTATTTTTCTTAGTTTAATTGTTGCGACCTAGACAATCAGGCAATTTTTTTGTTTTTTTAGCATCATTTATTAAGTTTTTGTAGACACTCTGTCGTCAATAATTCCAAATCTATTAAGTGCTCTGAAAGAAACCAATGATGTCTCAAGACTTGTTTTTTAATTTTTCCTGAGAGCTGAATATCGTTATTTCAAGTGGAGCTTCATTCCAATATCTCACATAAACACTTCTATTTCAGATGTTTCAAAAGAAGACGTAGATGGTTGTGAAATTGTCTCTCTTGCTGTAGTTTTAAGGTCAGCACTACTAGCAATCTTCTCTTTGCTTTTAAAGGAAAACTTTGTCGTCAACGTTCTTTATTTTAGTTAGAGCCTCCTACTCAGCAACATCAAACAAATCTTCGAGATCACTTCTAAACATCTCTTCTCAGGTACAGTATTATTTTCGCTTTGACATACAGTTTTGAGAGTTTTGTCACACATAAATGAATTTACATTGCGTAGGTTTTCCTAATTTAATAAAACTTGAGACATAAAAATGTTTTTTCACCCAAACTAATTAACATTTTCCCTGGTGTAAAATTTAAACCGCTCAATATTCGGCATTTTATTTCCTTTCTGAAATAATAATAAAGTTAACATTATTACCTTTCGAGTGCTTCACAAGTAAATGCGGGAAACTGTAGGCTATGAATTACGAATGGAATGGAAATTGGATCTTATGAAATATTAACGAAAACCTGTTTGTAGAGTCGGTGAATACGTGTTTTGGGTAATACTTATTCCTAGTCTAGTTCTAGCGTAAAAAGTATGCTGTTCTTTATTTTTTTGCTCAATCGTTTTTTTCATGTCATTCAGTTTTGAAAAAAAAAACAATAGGTAAGTTATGTGAGCCACCACTAATTTGTTTAGTTAGCATTTTTAGTTTCTCATTAAAAACTGCAATTACATATGTAAAGATTATTCTCTGTTTGCATCTCATATTGTACGTAACTCTGCCATTTAGTTGTAAAATAAAATTTTGTCTTTTATAATAAAAAGTGTTTTTTATTAAGTAAAAACTTAACTGGCGCAGTCTTGGTAGGATTAGTCGAAGTACAACATCGTGTTTTACTTGTGTTTCAACACTCTATCGACTAATAAACACTTATTGAACATCTGACATTTTTCGCAATTTGTGACGAGTACGGTCAACAGTGAACCCAAGGATTTTACCGATCCTGGATAAAATCTTGCGTGATTCGCCTGATTCATCGAGAACCAGTGGGAGCTGTGAAATCTACAGAGGATCAAAGGGCACTCGTTTCACATCAACAAGGAGCCGCAAGACCTGCAGTAGTCAAGGACAAAAATCGCCTTCAGAATGCTACAGGATCTTATACTGTAAGTCGTATTTATATGTTTTTTGATTTTTTCAAGAGATCTTGTTTTTAAACTGCCTTGAATTACTATTATTTAAATACAAAATTTACACACTTATTTAAATTTTATAAGTAGGTACTTTACCTTTAAATCTTAAATTTAAAATCTTTATTTCAAAATTTACGAGTTAACCGAGTTATTAACCAATTTAGGAATCAATACAGATTCTAAATCTAGCACTATGACAAACATTCCATCTTTCGAAACTAACCATTTAAAAGCTATTCCCGACTTTGACGGTGACACGTTTACCTTGTCTCGGTATATTAGTTCGTGTGAACTTTTGATTAAACATTTTTACTCGTATAACCCAGCTGCAGATCAAGTAAATTGTTACCAAAATAGTTTAATATTGCATTGCCTAATTGGTAAATTAAAAGGACAAGCGAAATTAGTAGTTGATTCGCAACCTATCAACAGCTGGTTAGAGCTAAAAGACGTCTTAACTCGAAATTTCTCTGATTCAAGAAATGAGGAAAACCTCATAATCGATTTAACCAATACGAGACAAAAACAAAACGAAACAGCACAATGTTTTTATGAACGGTGCTTATCTCAACTTGCTGCGTTGAACGCTCGGTGTACCCTACACGAGCCAGCCGGAAACAGACCTATCAAAATTGAACAATACCAAAAATTAACACTCAGCATTTTCCTAAACGGACTGTTCGAACCTCTTCGTACAAATATTTTAAATATGCGTCCTCAAAATCTACCAGAAGCGATCAAGTTTATTAAAGAAAGGGAAAATAATAATGCAATATTTAACCGAAACCGAAATTCAGTTAACCAAAATTCAGTTCAAAAACATAAAATAGCTCAAAAACCTTTTCTTCAAAATTCATTTTCAAACTTTCAAAATTTTCCAAACTCTTCAAAATTTAATAATTTACCCATGCAAAACCCCCAATCTTCTTCATTTATGAGACCACCATATCAAAACAAAAATATAACGACTCATTCCGGTCAAACAAGAAATGTTTTTGCCCCGAATCCAAATTATTGACCCATTTATAAACCTACGCCTATGAGCGGAATTTCACAAAATTCAAGCAGACATTTGACAAACACTCATCAGTCAAACTTTTCCAATAAAAATAGGAATTTTTTTAAACCAAATGGACAAAAACCAAATTTTGTGGCAGAAGAACTTTATAATGCGGAAATTCCGTCAGATGAGTTTTTCGAAGAACCTTCATATGATCTCGAATCAAGTGAACAAGACACTTATGTAATTCCAGGAATCGTGCAAGAAGAAAGCGAACAAGTCACGTATTATAACGACACAGATGACGACGCGTATGAAAATTTTCAAACCCATGCCTCTCTAAAGGAATTCCGCTAATAGAATTTCACAATGTAAACTACAGCAAATTGCCATTTATTAATATTCCCCCATATAATCTTAGACATTTAATAGACTCTGGATCTTCAAATTCATTTTTAAAACCATCAGTAGCTTCAAAATTTTTCTCAAAAAATATAATCAATGACCCAATAATAGTGACTGTTCTTCAGCAAAATAATATTATCAATAAATCAATTAAAATACCTGCTTTTACAATTTTTGATATACCATATCCCCTGGAATTTAAATTTCATCTGCTAGAATTTCATAATTACTTTGACGGAATTATTGGATTAGATATTTTAATTAAACTAAAAGCTAAATTAAATTTAGTACTTTCGTTATTAGAGACACCTTTTTGTTCAATAGCCTTGCAATACATCCGTTCTGAAAATCCACCCATTTGTACCATAAAAGTACCGCCACGAAGTAAAATCATATCAAAAATACCCGTTAATATTTACGAAGGACAAATAATTATACCATATCAAAAAATTAATGGTTGTGAAATACCTGAGAGTTTAACTACATCAGTAAATAATTTTGCGTTAACCTCTACAGGGTGTTTCAATAAAAACTCCCAGGCCAATTATTTCGAAAACTAAAAGTGACATTTAAATTCTGTAAACGTCAGTTTTTAGCCTCTATGATTGGCTTCACAACTGTGTGAAAAATGTTTTTGAATAATACAAGATGTAGGTGGCGCCACAATGCAAAGAATTTTTTCGATGGCAGCTACTTTTAAATTAATTTTTGATCAAATTATGTCCCATACCAATTTTTGATAAATTCTACATGAACTGAGATATTTGGGGTTAAGTTTTTTTTTTAATAATTTTAACGAGTATTTTAATTATAAATATTTTTAATATCCTTTAGCAGATGTTCATTTAATTCTGGTAATGATAATTTTAGTGATAAAACGCTCGTGTAGCGCTAACTAGATTAAAATTATTAGGTCCAGTGACGCCTCAGGGGGCCCCTTAACAAATAATATTGGCAAAAAATAATATGCCACTGAGTGTCTGGTAATTTCTATTTATTTTTCAGATTATTCAACTAAAAATATCCTTTTTTGTCTGTTGAATTGTTTTCATATCTTGCTTCGTTTTCGAGAAATAAAAATAAAACCATTTCACTGCATATCTCTGGAAAACAATAATCATTAAATAAAAACAAATGAATTTTAGAAACATCAAGTAAATTTTTCTTTACTTAGTGTCAGTGTAAGAATTTGCAATTTCTACATTTCTAAAATAAAAATGGTTCACCATACAAATCAAGACAAATTTAACATAGGTACATGGTTTTAGTTTATGGAGAATGACATCAAAATGCTTCAGAAGCTGTGCGCTGCTATCGAGACCAACGCCAGATCGCAAATCTTTTATAGCTTTGTGTACCAACTTAGCTACATATGGTAGCTTTAAAAAGGAAACGGTTCCAAGAAGGAAGAGGGATACGACTGACGAAAATGTAGGTTTAGTCCTCCAATCAGTAAAAAATAACCCACAATCGTCATTACGAAAATTAAAAGATGGAACTAATATTTCAATATTAAAAGATGAAACCAATATTTCAGTAAGTTCCTAAAAGGAAATATGTTTTTTCCATACAAAGTTCATCTAGTGCATCATCTACAATAAGGAGATAACCAGCGCAGATTAAACTTTTTGACACATTTTCATATTCTTTTGGAAGAAAATCCAAATTTATTAAACCAAATTATGTGGAGTGACGAATCCCGGTTTTACAATAATGGAGTAATTAATAATCATAATTGTCGCTATTGGTCCCAGGAAAATCCTAACTGGATACGACAGACTAAATTTTAAACACGGTTTGGGGTAAATGTTTGGTACGGTATTGTAAATGGTTACATATTCGGGCCCTATTTGTACCATGAACATTTAACTTCAGTTCGTTATTTACAATTTCTGCAAAACGATCTAACTTTGCTGTTACAAAATTTGGAAATTGACGTTAATACTATGTGGTTTCATCAAGACGGTGCCCCAGCACACAATAGCAATATCGTTATGAATAATCTAAATGACGTTTTCAGGAAAAGTGATCAGCACAAATGAGGATCTTAGATAGCCAGCAAGGTCCCCTGACTTTTATTTATGGGGCGGCTCACAAAATGAAGTCTACAAGGAACCAATAGAAGACATGGCTGACCTGTACAACAAAATATATGTTACTATAGCCGCTATTAATCAAAATACACTATTGAAAGTTTGCAGAACCGAATTATTATATCGATTTGATATGTGTGTATAAAAACGGCAATAATTTTGAACACCTCATTCGACCTTATTAGTTAGTTTTTGGTATTGTTCTAATTTTCTTTAATAATCTTTTATAATTTCTTACCACTTTTTCATAAAATTTAAAACATCCTTTAATTTTATTTTATTATGTTTTAATGTTTCACCTTTGTTTTTAAACAGCAAAAAATATAGCGTATTAATAATTTATGGCTTTGTTTCTTAATGATTTTTGTTTTTCAAATGGTTTTATTTGTATTTCTTGAAAACGAAGCAAGATATGAAAACAATTTAACAGACAAAAAAGGATATTTTTAGTTGGTTAATCCGAAAAAAATATAAAAATTACCAAAAAAACTCAGTGGCGTATTATTTTTTGCCAATATTATTTGTTAAGGGGCCCCCTGAGGCGTCACTGGACTTAATAATTTTAATCTAGTTAGCGCTACACGAGCGTTTTATCACTATAATTATGATTACCAGAATTAAATGATCATCTGCTAAAGCATATTAAAAATATTTATAATTAAAATACTCGTTAAAATTATTTAAAAAAAAACTTAACCCCAAATATCTCCTTTCATGTTGGATTTATCAAAAATTTGTATGGGACATAATTTGATCAAAAATTAATTTAAAAGTTCCTGCCATCGAAAAAATTCTTTGCACAGTGGCGCCACCTACATCTTGTATTATTCAAACAATTTTTTTACACAGTTGTGAAGCCAATCATAGAGACTAAAATTTGGCGTTTACAGAATTTAAATGTCACTTTTAGTTTTCGAAATAATTGGCCTGGGAGTTTTTATTGAAACACCCTGTATATTAAACCCCACAGAAAATGCGATTAAAATTACATTTTTAAATCCAATTAAAGTAGCTCGTTTTGATGAAAAAGAAACTCTAAAAATATACAATATAGAATACAATCAAAGTAGAAACAAAAAAAACCTAAAACCAAAAATTGACTTATTTACTCAAATAAGAAGTGAACACCTTAATGACGAAGAACGTTTAGCTCTAGAACAAATAATTAAAGAATATCAGACTATATTTTATATCGAAGGTGAACCATTAACATTTACTAATTCAATTAAACACTCAATAAAACTAAAGGATGAAAACCAATCATACACGAAAACCTATAGATACCCATTTGTTCATAAAGAGGAAGTTCGAAAACAAATAAATCAACTGCTAGAACAAAACATCATAAAACCATCAAACTCACCCTGGTCGTCACCAATTTGGATTGTTCCAAAAAAAATTGACGCCAGCGGCAAACAAAAATGGAGAGTGGTCATCGACTACCGCAAATTAAACGAGAAGACGATAGACGACGTTTACCCGTTACCTAACATTACCGACATTTTAGACAAACTTGGAAAATCCCAATATTTTACAATATTAGACCTCGCGAGTGGCTTCCATCAAATTGAAATAGAACCAGGCGACCGTGAAAAAACAGCTTTTAATGTTGAAAACGATCACTATCAATTTTTAAGAATGCCTTTCGGACTGAAAAATGCTCCTGCCACTTTTCAACAGACAATGGACAATATCTTAAGAGGGTTAATCGATGAAACATGCCTTGTATATTTAGATGACATTGTAGTATATTCAACATCCCTTCAGGAACATATTTTAAAATTAAGAAAAGTATTTGATAGACTAAACAGAACCAACTTTAAGGTGCAATTATGTAAATCTGAATTTTTAAAGAAAGAAACAACATATTTAGGTCATATAATTAGCAGAAACGGAGTAAAACCTAACCCAGAAAAAATTTCGGCTATAAAAAATTTTCCAATCCCAAAAACTACTAAACAAATAAAATCCTTTTTAGGCCTTTTAGGGTACTATAGAAAATTTATTAAAGACTTTGCAAAGTTAACTAAACCATTGACAAATTGTTTAAAAAAACATGCTAAAATAATTCATGATTCAGAATTTCTCCAATCCTTTGAAACTTGTAAAAATTTGCTTTGTAATGATCCGATACTCCAATATCCTGATTTTTCGAAAGAATTTATTCTCACCACAGATGCAAGTAATTTCTCAGTAGGTGCTGTCTTATCACAGGGCAATGTTCCCAACGATAGACCTATCGCCTACGCGTCTAGGACGTTGAATGACACTGAAATTAAATATAGTTCCATTGAAAAGGAATTGCTCGCGATCGTCTGGGCCACTAAATACTTTCGACCATATCTATTTGGACGAAAATTTAAGATCTATTGCGATCATCGACCCTTACAGTGGTTATTTTCATTAAAAGAGCCAAATTCAAAACTCGTACGTTGGCGCCTTAAATTAGAGGAATTTGACTTTCAAATCGTTTATAAAAAGGGCTCACAAAATACAAATGCTGATTGTTTATCCAGAATAGAAATACATGCCATCGACGACATCCCTCTTGACAACCAATCTATAGCTGTTAATTTTGATATTGCCGAATTAGCTAATCGCACGGCAGACGAAATACCTTCAAATTATCCAATCGATAAAGATCAATCAACAATCGCAACTCAACATTCAAATTCTGACGAAAATCCCATTGTATCGGTACCTATTACAGAAGAACCCCTCAATTATGCAAATAACCAAATAATAATCTCAAAAACTACTTTTCTTAACTAACTCCCAAAACGAACAATTTTATTTAAATCAAAACAAAGACTTCACATGAAACTCGCAGAATCAAACTTTGAGCGACAAGTCATCGACTTTATTAAAGGCTTTGTTGTCCCTAATATCAAGTATATAGTTTATTTCGAATATCCAGATTTTTATGAACCCTTTTGTGAAATCGTAAGAAAAACATTCCAATACCCATCATACAATTTGCAGAAAACAAATGTAATTTTAACTGACGTCACAACAGAAGAGGAACAAAAAGAAATTTTAGAAAATTATCATCTAGGTAAAACAAACCATAGAGGCATAGAGGAAACGGAACAAAAATTAAAAAATAAATATTATTGGCCAAATATGCGCAAATCAATACAACAGTATATAAATGAATGCGAAATTTGTAAATTATCCAAGTACGAAAGAAATCCTTTAAAAATTAAATTTAATGTAACACCAACTCCAACTAAACCTTTCGAAATACTCCATATAGATGTTTTTACAATAGGACATCAAAAGTTTTTAAATATTATTGATAAATTTTCTAAATTATCTCAAGCTTACCCAATAAAATCAGCCAATTCAATAGAAACAGTCGAAGGATTACTCCAATTTTTTAATCATTATGGGTTACCAAAAATAATTGTCTCAGACCGTGGTCGTGAATTTAAGAATTTTGTACTAAAAGAACTTTTAGATTTACATAAAATCAAAATTCACTTTGGTTCAGCGGAACACTCAGAGTCTAATTCACCAGTTAAAAGACTTCATTCAACTCTTACTGAGCACATTTAGAGTTACCGCGAGACGAGACGAGACGAGATAAGGCCTTGTCTTGTCTCGTCTCGAAATTTCGAGATAACATTTTTCGAGACGAGACGAGACAAGTTCGAGACGAGACGAGACAAGGCCTTATCTCGTCTCGTCTCGTTTTGTCTCGTTTGTCTCGAATTGTTTTGGTTTATCTCAATTTAATTTTGAATTATCGGATAAATTCAATAAAAAATGTCTTACTCAAAAAACAAAAAAGATATAAGCTCTTAAAAGTGGGATAAACTAAAATGATAACGCAGTTATTCGCCTCACTCTTAATAGATCCACTTCACAAATTGGAAACCTTTTCAATGACTTTCTGTGGTGCAGAAATGAAAAATAAATCATACCAAAAATTTGAAACAATTTATTGTAAAAATTAGCACCGACTAGGCCAATTCCACCTATACAAGAAACTGAAGAAAAATCTGGTTCAGATGAAGATATGGATATTGAATTTTTATTCAAAAAGGCTACTCCTCAATCCGAAACTGAAGCGTTTTGAAAACAAGAACTAAACGCATACTTTTATTCAGAGAGAGCATCAAAAGGGGAAATATTGTTGGAATGGTGGAAAAGAAGAAGAGACCTATTAAGTATTACCGCAACAAGCGTTCCTTCAGAACGCCTTTTTTCAAAAGCTGGATTAGTAGTCACTGAACTTCGGAATCGACCTAATGCTGAGTCGGCTCGTTCATTATTATGTCTTAATTCATGGTACACTTGTAGGTACGTTAAAAGATAAGCTAAACTTTGATTAGTGAAACTTACCTATTCCTATACTTACCCCATGCTGTAATACCAAAATATTTTTTAATTATTTAGGATGTGTGTGAAAGCTCTTAAAACGTAAAAGTTTAAAGATTAAAACCAACAATAATTTTTAAACAGTGCAAACTAATAAAGTGAAACAAACAATTTTCATAGAGTGCAAACTAAAATGGTGTAACGTTCATTGAGGAGTGAAGTGTTAAGTGATATGAATGAGTTAAGTGCCACCTGTCATTGGACGCTTTTCACTGGACAAACAAAGGAGGTCAAACAAGAGGGGCGGTGGCCATCCGCAAAAAAAATTGATGTTACCTTAAGAATATGCATGACCTAATACAAAATCTGCAATTTAAATACGGCATATATCTTTAGGGCAATAAATCTGTCAACAACAAATGCGTAATGCAATCCCAAACGAAACCGAAAATAAACACTAGACTCACAGAATAAAATAACACATTAATCACTATAACTCTAACAGTAAAAAAAAGCCTAATAACCAAACTCTACTAGATTTGTAAACATTAGATAACAGAATAATTGCGCTTGTCATTTGTTTAACTAATAAATAAATGCAAAACTTAATTTTGGAATTTAAGAAAAAAAGACAAAACTCTACCACAAAACGTGCTTGGGACAAAATTTATTAAAAACAACTGACACACTTTACCAAGTGCAGGAACTATCTGACCAGGATACGGACAATGACAATAACGAACAAGACAAAGACCTCGACTAGGAAACTACACCCCTGCAGCGAAATAACAACTCCCCAACTCCAAATAGTAATCCCAAATGTTTGGAGTAATACTAATCGACTGGTCTAGGGGGATTCCGCGTCGTACTTAGTTTTAAGTCGGCGTAATTGTCCCCCAAAAACCAACACCCTCCCGTCCCTCCTCCTATACCTTATTGGGCGTATAGCATCGGCTCGGCGAACCCGAGAATGGCTATTAAAACTAGTTGCATCTCGCTCTCGAGCCCCAAATAGGGGACAGTACGGAACGCAATGGACATTCGCACCCAGCAAACACGGGTGAAGCCGTGAAGTTGCTGGGGGCGAACAAAAATCGGCGTAAGTAAACATAGGCCTGTACGGGGTCCGAGAGTGATGATGAAATGGGGCTGGTTATACGTCTCTTATACTCATATAATCATACTCATACTTACCTATTTCCCTGTAATGTGATATTCGTACTAACAATGTTAATGATATATTGAATATTTATTTTCAGTTTAGAGTTTATTGATTTATTTTGTTTATTATAAAATACATTTATTTGGTTTATTTTTTACTGTTTATTCTCTATAAGGTATGTATGTATGTCCTCGAAAACACCATGCAGTTTTTGAATAAAGGTTTTATATTTTATTACAAGTTTTATTTTAACAATTTATATGCACGAATTACAAGCTCATACCCTATAATGCTGTTTTTTGCTAAGTCTGAAGTTAAAAACAATTATTAAAACTTAAATGCTGTTATTATCATTCGTTTAAAGCGTATTAAGTCATTAAAATATTCCGAATATGTCTCGAATATGTCTCGTCTCGTCTCGTCTCGCCTTGTCTCGAAGGATGTTATCTCGTCTCGTCTCGTCTCGAAATTCGAGACAAAATGCTCTCGAGACGAGACAAAATGGCTTCGAGACGAGACGAGACGAGACGAGACGTCTCGTGTCTCGTGTCTCGCGGCACCTCTAAGCACATTAGGTTATTAAATAATCAATTTCCAAAAAACAACGTTAAAACTCTTATGTTGTATGCAATATTGGCATACAATAACAGTATTCACTCCAGTACCAAACTTAAACCCTTAGATATTGTTAGCGGACACCTCGAAAATGATAATTTGACCGATCTAGATATAGAAGCTCGGCTGGCGACGGATTATACCCAAACTCATAAAGAAAAAATAAAATTAATTTACGACCGAATTAACAAAAACCTTCATCAAAATAAGATTAAAAAAATTTCAAAATTAAACGAAAAACGTGAACTTTTCGAACCACAAGTCAATCAAAAAGTCTTTATTAAATCGAAACAACGCACCGATAAACTAAAAAATAAATATCAACCACAAATAGTACTTAACGTCAATAAAGCACGAAAAACAATTCGTACTAATAAAGCAGAGAAAAAACATATTAACGCAATCCGCAGGCCACCAGTAACAATAGAAAGTAACGAAAATTTCTTCTTACAGCCGATACCTGGGCCTTCTAACAATAGTGAACCTACCGTGGATTACCCAATCTCAAAATATTCAGAAGACCCTTGAAACTTTAGAAGATAACCCAGGACTACTTCCATTTCTAACTGGCACAGCTTTTGTAACTGCCTTTTATCAAAAACTACTATTTTATAAAGACCTAAATCCCCTTGTTAACGAGGCAAATTTAATTAATATCCAATACGACAAATTGATTACTACTTTGGAACAAAATTACACAAAAATTTCATTAGATGTAGAAATTGTAGACATTGAAAAACTTGTCCAACATTCTCTCTCTGAACTAAATTCCCGACTCTTGTTTATTTCGTCGAAACCAAAATCTAAACGCGGACTTGTAAACGGTTTAGGTAGTCTAATTAAAACTGTAACCGGAAACCTCGATGATAACGACGGCCAACGCTACGATCAGCTGTTGAATAAATTACAACATAATCAAAAAGATCTCCAGATTCACTTAAACAAACAAATTACAATATCGCGAAAATTAATAAATAAGTTTAATGCAACTATGTCAACCATACAACATCATGAGCATATACTTCAAGACAAAATCAATAAAATAGCATATTTGAGTAGAAATGTTCAATCAAATAATCACATTAAATTTATATTTAATTATATTCTAGGAATGATAACGAACCTTAGATTAACTCTTTTGGAATTAGATACAGCAATAAACTTTTCAAAATTAGGCAAACTACATTCTTCAATACTGAGTAACTATGACTTACTTCACGAACTCACATTATTAAATACAAAATTAAACTTACCAATAAAACCTGATTATAATAATATATTTGATTACGAAAAAATTATTAAAGTAAGCTCTTATGTTTTCAATTTTAAATTAATTTTTGTTTTGGATATACCAATAATAAACAATGCAAATTTTAGCGTATACCATTTATTTTCTATACCAAAAAAAATTAATAATACATTTATGGCAGTTATACCAAAAGCAAGATTTCTGTTAAAATCTGATAAAACTTATATCCTCGATAACCAGTTAAACTGTAAGCAATTAAGAACAACTTACTTATGCGACTACTCCGATGAAGATAAACTAGACGACCCCAACATCTGTGAAACAAACATCATGGAATTTAAAGAAGAAACCAACTGTAAATTAACGCCTGTTAATTTTAATAACACGATAGTCCAAAGCGTTACCGATTCTAATTACTGGATAATAATACCGAAATCAAAAGCAACCATCACAGAAGATTGTAACGGCAAAGTAACGAAACTCATTGTAAAACAACCTTGTCTGCTCAAGTCGATCAACTGTCATATAATAGTTGACGATAAAGTCATCCGAAGCACCGACATAGAAATTAATGAGAAGCAACCATTTATGACAACCTACGAAGTCAAATTCGACCCAAAACGTACTATCAATCCTGTGAAGATCCAAGATATAAACCTCGACGATCTAATGGACCTCAAGGCATCTCTACAAGAAATTCCTTTGGAGGAACCTAAATTGGAAATTCACCCAATCTGGACATTTTTGCTTTATGGTTTTGGAATGTTATGTTTGTCCCTGTACATCTGGAACAAACGTACGCTTTGCCTACTGAAAAAAACAACGCCTCAACCAACACCAACTAATTTGGAGACTATGTGAGACTATGTGAGCCACCACTAATTTGTTTAGTTAGCATTTTTAGTTTCTCATTAAAAACTGCAATTACATATGTAAAGATTATTCTCTGTTTGCATCTCATGGATTTCGGAAAAACAAAACCACAACCTTAGCCATCGACCACTTCACTAGTGATATTTCTGAAGGGTTTGATAAATATCTTGACACTCTTGCATCCTTTTTAGACCTTACAAAGGCATTTGATTGCGTCTCACATAGCATTCTTTTAAAAAAACTACCATTTTACAACTTTCAAGGTGACGCTATTCAGCTACTTGATTCATATCTCTCAGATCGTGATCAATATGTTCATTTTAACCAATGTGATTCAAAAAAGCAATCCTTGAAGTATGGTGTACCTCAAGGGTCGGTATTAGGTCCCATTTTATTCCTCATTTACATCAATGACCTGGCGTACTCTCAGGGTAAAGGAGTCAATACTGTCTTATTTGCTGACGATACAACCTTTTACATAAGCTATCACCCTTCAGAAATTGACCAACTTGATTACCAAACTTCCGAAAAGAAATTATGTCAATGGTTTCTAGCTAATCGTCTATCCTTAAATAACTCTAAATCACAAAGTATTAACTTCACTCTCAGGAATGAAAGTAATGTTAAACAACAATTTCTACCTCAATCTGCAATGGAAGCCAAGTTTCTTGGAGTACACTTAGATGCAGGTTTAACCTGGGAGCAACACCTTGCCAATCTTTCAAAAAAACTATCCCGTCAACTTTTCTTGTTTAGGAATCTTGTAAAGGTTACTTCTAAAGAAACTCTTTTAACAGCATACCACAGCAACTTCCATTCTCATTTAACATTCTTGTCACCTTGAAAAGGCATTTGGACAACAAAGAAAATGCATACGTATTATCTCTGGGCTTGGCTATAGAGAGGACTGTCGAAATTACTTCAAGACTCTAAAAATTTTAACTTTACCTTGTGCTTACATTATGCAGTGTTTGTTGCACATTAAACAAAATCTTGATCAATACAGATCTCATACTGATATTCACAACTATCCCACTAGAAACAAAAACAATCTTGTACCAGACTTTTGCCGGCTTGAGAGATCCAGAAATGGTTCAAGGTATTTAGCCATAAAGTTCTATAACTGTGTACCAGCTAGAATTAAAGCTCTAAACTTTAATCAATACAAAAGACAAATCAGGAATTACCTTATTCTGAATGCCTTTTTTTCATATGAGGAGTACTTCAAATCAAATTTTAATCTGTAATGTTGTCGTTATTTTTATATTTATTTATTTTATTTGACCTGTAAAAATACTATTCTGTATGTTATTACTAATAAATTATCTTATCTTATCTTATCTTATCATATTGTACGTAACTCTGCCATTTAGTTGTAAAATAAAATTTTGTCTTTTTTAATAAAAAGTGTTTTTTTATTAAGTAAAAACTTAACTGGTATATCAAAACCTGGGAGTGTTGTGGATTTAAACTTACATTTTGTAATTATTTTTTTAATATACTATATTAGTATATTATTATATGACATATAATGCAGGATATTATTCACGAGGATGAGTCTTGCGTCTCGAGTCGTCAGACGGGAGACTTAAATCATCCGAGTAAATAATGCGCATAATTTTAAGTGTAATACTATACTTTATCTACTCCAATACGTTCATAATTTAATGATTTTCAAAAATAAATATATAAAATCTGACATCTGTCAAATGATTAACCTCACTTTTCACGAATTTTAAATGTTATTTTAGTCGATTGGGCAAATCACAGTGAACATTGAAATCGGAAAATCACTAATGCCTAACAACGTGAATAATGAGTTTATTATTCCCGATGTGCGGCAGGGAATTTATAATGTTTATTATTATTCACGGAAAAAAACAATATTATGCAATAGGAGTAGGTAAATTATTTTATTAATCAATTTATTGATTCAATTAACCTATATTAAGATTTACCATTTCTGTGAATAATGTCTTAACCTCGTTTTACGTTCATCTGACAGGTAATTAAAACTAATAGCGTTTAACTTATCTTAAGTGGATTTTTATTGGTCCTGTTCTTTTATCCTACAATAAATTTATTTATCTCGAGCTTATCTTCCAGACAAGTTAATTTGAGTAATTCGTTTTTAGTTTTTAACTTTAAAGAAAAGCAAGTTTTATTTGTTTACTTTTTTATTTTTAAAGGATTTTTTATTTAATTATATATTTATAAGTAATAAAAAATTCTAGTTTATTGTTCTCAATAAAATAAAGTATATAATTACAACCCAAATGGAAGTATAGATTAAATAATAAATGGTCCATAAAGAAAATTATATTTATTCAGTACACGAATTTTCCATTATTAATTTGCAATAAAATTATAAGTTCTAAATTATTTCCTACATAAAAAATGTAATGGGAATTAATTTATTTCGAGGCTCAATTTAAATTAAATATAAAATGAATGTCCTTTTACCTATTCGGTTTAAATTGTTAAGTAACAATTTTTACTTAAGTTTAAATTAAATTACTGTTACCAATTCCAAAATAATTTGTAAAAAGTGTTAATCTTAATTTTTCTTTATAAAAACAAAAAAATTTAATTTTTCAAAATATATTTTGTATACAGCGTCAATCTCCTGCTGATTTAAAAGCAATTTATTTCGGAGCTTCAAAGTATTTTCGCAGGAATTAAAGTTGATTTGGGGTAAAAGATTTACGATGTTTAATATTTACGACCTTAAGGGCTTTTCTGAGTGCTCTATACAACGCAAAGGTGTATCCTGACGCCCAGTGACCTAAAAAAAGAAATTGAAGATGTTATGGTAATAAACTTTTACTTCCTTTTACTAAATTATATTTTAATAAAATACAAAATAGTATTTATAAATTATTTTATCTACTCCTATTGCATAATTTTGGTGTTTTTCCGTGAATATTGTTAGGCATTATAAATTTCCTGCCTAACAACATGAATAATAAACTCAGTATTCACGTTGTTAGGCATCAGTGATTGGCCGATTTCAGTATTCACTGTGATTTGAACCAATCGAGTTTTAAATTGGAAGAAGGCGACTATAATAACATTTAAAATTGGTAAAAAGTAAGGTTAACCATTTGACAGATGTCAGATTTTATTTATTTAATTTTGAAAATCATTTAATTATCTACTTATTGGAGTAGATAAAGTATAGTATTACACTCGAGATTATGCGCAATATTCACTAGGATGATTTAGGTCTCTCGTCTAGCGACTTGAAACGTAAACCTCATCCTCGTAAATATTAGCCTGCATTATCTCTCGTATAATAATATACTAATTTCAAATATAACAAAAAATTTAAAATCAGTATCAAACTATTTTAAAAATATTATACAAAATATTACCAGTTTTACTTCACAAATTACACTGGACGACAAAATAAAAAAAGGGGAGCCAAAAACTTTTCCAGGGTGCGCTGATTTCAAGAATGATCTTCATTTTGTTCAATTAGCTTTGTTTTTTCAAGATATGAAAAAAAAAAACGTTTTTTCGATATGCAAATTTGTGTACCTATTTATTTTATTAATCAAATACTTTTACAAAGGATCTTTGGTCATGTAGGTATGAGTTTAACTAAAAAAAAATTATACCCATTCATAAAGTATGTTCATTAAAAAAAAATCGTTTTTTGCTTTTACGCGAACAATTTTTTTCCGATTTTGATGAAATTTACAAAATTGTGTAGCTTTATTTATTTTCATTAATGTGTTAAAATTTAAGGCCAAAATCGCACTCAAAACAACTGCGCGGGTCAAAATTTATATTTTATACGAAAATAAATTAAAAAATAAATTTTTTAAATATCCGAAAAGGAACCAACTGAATTTCAAAATGATGTATCACTCGACCCCTTTTCCCTTTAAAAATTGCAGGGGTAACCATCACCCCCACTTAGGAAGTTGATGTGCGCTTGAAATTAATTGTCCTCCTAAAATTAAAAAAAAACACCTGAGAAAACCGGAGTGGAAACCATTGGCTCACCCTGTATGTATGAATAGGTAGGTATATAATTTTCATTATATTTTCAACATGTCAGATGACAAATCAACGAATACTAAAAATAAACTTAATACGTGCATTTTTGTAATGATTAGAGACTTCGTATGACATGAATTTTATTGAAATTAGACAAAAATTGTTCGATAACCAACTTTAAAAATTGTCGAATTTTTATTAAAAAAGTTAAGACTAACTATATATACATTTGTATTATTAATTTTTTGGTTAAATTTGGACTAAGCTTTATGACCAATGATCCTTGGTTAAAGTAGTTGATTTCCATAATATATATACGAATTTGAATGTTTGCATAAATATGAAAAAAAAAGATTTTTTAGTGATATCTCAAAAAACAAAACACGGTCCTGTTCTGAGAGGTAATTTTCAGACTTTCTGTGAAACCAAACTTTTTTTAATATTTTTGTTAATAAGGTCATAACTAAGAATTAAGGGGCAAATTAAAAAAAATCTGGCGGTTAGAGTTGTTTTAATTGGCTGTTTATTAAAAATATTATGCACTCTTTCAATTATCCAATTAAAACTTGCAATTTAATTTAAGTATTTGCATAACCTTTTAAATCAGATTAAAGAATAATCAATTTCCTAAAAAAAAGGTTTATACAATTTTTTCATATCTTTTACTGTTTTGTTGCAATATACATTCACACTTTTAATCTAACCTTTGACGTATACATTTTTGTTCCCTTAATTAATATATCTTTAAAGGGTGCCATGAAACTTAGATCTATAAAAAATTTATTTGACGTTTGAATTGTCATTTTCAGTATACGTATTATATAATTTTTATTTAGTTTTTTAAAGTGTTTTTTATAAACAAAAATGAAAAATTTCAGTAAAAGTAACGAAGAAATTCATGAAAAAAATCAATTTTTATTGTGTTGTTTGTTTAACTAATTACATATATAATTTATTTATTTATTATATAGTTATATAACATATATCAAATATTGTTTTAATTTAAAACACAGTTAGGTTTATTTTTAGTTATGTTTTCTTTGTTATTTTTTTATGAATGCATTTGTATTTTCTATTATTATAATTTTTGTCCTGTAATAGGATTAATTTCTGTTGGGCAAATAAAGATTATTATTATTATTATTATTATTATTAAAAAAAAATCAAGTCTAATATCAATCCCAGCGACGCTTTATTCGATTTTAAAGGAAGAAATTATTGACTATAAACCAAATGATAAAAAAATTTCAAAATCACTTTGTTCCAAGTGTAAAAATATTTTATATAAGAAAAAAAAAGGAGTGGATGTAAATATATTTTTTTAAATTATACAGTTTATAAACTACATGAATTAAGACATAATATTGGTCCATGGACCAATATTATGTCTTAATTCATTGCATGCAAATGTTTATTTTGTACCACTTTAATATTAATTTAGGAATTAAATCTTCAAATAATAATAAGAAACAAAAAAATCAAATTCTTCAAGAAAATACTATTTCAAGGATACAGACTTGGTTAAATTTAAGTAATAGACAATTAGAAAAATTATTAACAACAATAAGAGAAACCAATTGCAAAATTACAATTCTTTTTAAAGTAGGTAACAGAATTTTTATTTTTTGAAAGTGGCTATATTAAATTATGAATAGACGGGGGCGAGGGATTTTTAAAGATTAGTATTTCCATGTATTGCATTAAAAATAAAGAAAACAAACAATTTTTTGAAACAGGTGTTAAAAAACTTTTTATAATAGCCATAGCTCCTGCAGTATGACAATTATTACAATTTAAAAATGATTTGGAACATTTTGAATTTAAAATCTTTAAAGGATATTTTTTTCTTATCCTGGGATTTAAAAATTCTCAATATATCATATGGCCTACAACCACATAGCTCTACCCATCCCATACATGGTGCAATGCCAACAAAAATAATTTAATAGAAAACGGAGATCTCAGATCATTAAAAAATTAAAAACAATAAAACACAATTAAGTTTATACGAAAACTGTTTCAATTTACCGATTATTGTATAGTTGTTTTGTCTTTTCAAAAAAATCATCGTAGATGTTTAAAAAGTGCAATCTCTAAAAATACTAAAGTAACAAGATACATGCGACTATTTCCCTCGCCCTAATTTCCACCAATCACAAACGCGCAATTTTGAATTACAAATGGTTTCTAGGTGGAAAAACTGTATGACAGCACCTGTCAGCAGTTTACCCGCGGCAAAACTTGACAGCTGTTGTCACCAAAATTGCAATTTATATTTTAATTGTACCATAAATAATTAAGTTTGTACTATTTTGTTATTAAATAAACTACCTTTTTTTCAGTTTTCAAATTAATACCTACATATTTATTATGTAAGCATGTATAATAGGCAGGGCCGGATTAAGGTCTCGTGGCGCCCGGGGCCAAAAGTTTTCATGCGCCCCCCAATTTTTTAAAAGCCCCACATTTTTTTCGTCCTCGAAAATTTTGAAAAAAATTGTATAGAAAATAAATAAAATGAAAAAAAAAAACCAAAGCGTGATTTAATTTTTAATAAACTTTTTTTCGTAGTTTACAGCTTATAAAATTTGAAATTATTATTTCCTCATCTAAGGAATCCACCAATATATTTTCTATACACAAAAGTGACAAATTACTGGTTTTTAAATCACCCATGCAGTTTCTTAATAATTTTTAATTCTTCCTAAAACCGAAAACGACCTTTCTCCACTAACGTTGGTTACTGGTATGGTTAAAAATATTTTCAAAGCTGTATCGATATTTGAATAAGTAGAAAAAAATTTTGTTGTCTTATTAATTTTAACATACCAGCCATTTTCATGTGTTCTGTATTGGATTTTTTTTGTCTCAAGCTTTTTATAAAATATTTGAAATGTATACATTCTTCTGGAAAATCTTCGTCCAAGTCTGTTGAATATTTATACAATAGTTCCTTAGCTTTTGTTAATATTACATTATCAGGGATGTCGCATAATGAATTAAAAAATCCAAAAAGATTAAATACATGTTCATAGGCATTCTTTCTTCGATTTAATTCAAATAAAAGATTATCCAAAATAACATAAAATGTATTGACTTTCATATCTTGTTTCCCACTAAAAGTTACCTCATCTGCGCTTTCCTCATCTATTGTTTTTTTTTCTAAATCGCTTTCTTTTTACTTCTTTCTCATATTCTTCACAACTTGAAATCTCCTTTCCAATTTTTTCAAATTCATCATATTTAGTATCGTTTCTTAGTTCAGTTATAAAAACTATCAATGAATTATACAAATCTATTATAACTGATAAATCTATATGTTGTTCCTGTAAGCTTTTGTTTACAGAATTAAAATGATTTAAAATCTTATGCCACAAAACTAATAATAATCCAGTTTCTAGTTTATTCATAATATCACTATGGCCACTGGCTTGAGCTCTAATAGTGGGAGTTTGATTGTTATCATTTATTAGTAATTCGAGAGCGTGTTGATAACTTTCATAGGATTTGTAGAGAGCTTTAATTTAATTTTTTGGGAACTAAATTTTTATTAGATTCTTTTAAAGCATCTATTAAAATGTTCCACCTAAAAGTGGAAGCTGAAAAAAATACGTACAAATCATTTAAAAACATAAAAAATTTGGTGGCATTTAAACAACTTTCCGCTGCACAGGAACCAATTAGATTTAGTGAATGAGCGGCACATGGGATATATACAGCTTTTTTTATTTTGATTTTTAATTCGTGCTTGAAGGCCCGAATATTTTCCGGACATATTGTAGGCATTGTCGTAAGCTTGACCCATACAGTCTGTTATATTTAAAGAAAGTTCATTTAATGTTTGTAAAACAGCAGTTTCCATTTCTGAAGACTTATGTTCAACCTTACTTACAAACTTTATAAATCGTTTAACTATCGATCCATCAGGTAATACATAACGTAAAATAAAACTCAACTGATCTATATTAGAAACATCCGGGGTAGAATCTACGCTAATTGAATAATATTTAGCATGCTTTACTTCCTCAATAATTTTTTTTGTAGTTAAAGTTGCCATTATGTTAATAAATTCATCGCATATAGTTTTGGATAAATAAGAAGTGTGGCCTCTTCCCTTATTTGCCTTTTTCTCTAAATGATTTTTTAAAAAGGGATCAAATTTTGCAATTAATTCGAGCGTGGCTAAATAATTTCCACATCCTTCTTCTCCTATTTTTTCAAAACTTCCCCGAAATGCTAATCCTTGCTTTGATAAAAACTTCACAGCGGCTATTAACCTTTTTAAAACATTTCGCCAATATTCCTTTTCCGCAAGGTACTGTTTTTCTATAACAATGTCTATTTTGGCAAGAGTTTTTGATCTTAATATATAAGTTTTTGTATTTTCTCTATGCCCTGCTGACTTTTCATGTTCACCAAGTCTTTCCAAATGTTTCCAATTATTAAACCCATCGACAAATAATGTCTGCTTAGTAGATCCGAATAATTTACATTGTGAACAATAAACCATATTAGTTAAGTTAGAATACAATAACCACTCTCTGCGAACAATTTCACCATTTATAACTAACATCGCAGAATTTTGGGACACTTAAGATATATTTTTCTATTACAAATTACGAAAAATATATCTAAATATTTAAGAAAACTACAAAATTAAAATCAAATTACATATTTGAAGGTTACTAATTCCTTGAATGGTCGTTTACTAGTGCATTTACCCCAATATGTTTAAAAAAAATAAAAAACCTTACCTTTCTCCTTTGATATACATGAAAGCTCGCTACATCCAGCTTGTTCTGGTTCAGGGTTTATTTTTTTTTTGAAAAATTGATCCAATTTTGGAACTTTTTTCAAAAGTTCTTCTGTCTTCTCTTCTTCAATTTGTAGATTTTTTCTACGGGACGCGCCACTTAATTTTCGATAACTCATAGTATTTTATTTGTCTTAAAGTCTTTATTAAAAGGCAGAGAATCCTTTGTGTTGAAAGGATAAATAAAAATAACTTTTTAATAAACACCAAACTAAATACTAAATTTTAATCTAACACCAGAAACAGCATCAACAGTTAGATACACTATTTGTCTAAAAGTTTTAAAAACACAAACCGCCACTTATAAGTAAACTAATTTAACAACAACTGTAAACAGTGTTGCCATTCTAGAACAAATGTACTAAAGTGTATTTAAATCCAATCTAGTAGATTTGATCTACTGATATGACTATTTTAGTAATTATTGGTTGCTTCTCTTCTACTATTACAATTTGTGATATGTCATTTTTTGGGCGGCGCACCAACTCGTATAGAGTTGGCGCGCCGCCCAAAAGGGAACGGTCGGCGTGGCGTGCGCCCCCCTTTGGGATTTCGCCCCGGGGCCATGGCCCCAATGGCCCTGTGGTTAATCCGGCCCTGATAATAGGTAGTATGTTTTGTAAGTTATGTGTATGCAGAATAACTGTTACTCATGAAATGGTCTTGTCAAATACCATTCGGGCATCTAATTTTTCCTGTGAAAAAAATCGAAAAAACACAATGCTAAGTAATATTTTCTAACAAAATGCATTTGTGCAGGTGCAAAAATCCTCGTCTTCGAATTGGATTTTTGTTGCCACCAGCACTCAAGCTTCTTGTTAAAATATTACTTAGCAACGTGTTTTTTCGATTTTTCTTTTCGGAAAAATTAGATGCCCTTATGATATTACTTACTATTATTTATCATGTGCCTGAGTTTGTAGAAAGGTATGAAGAAGGTTTGGAAATTTATTCCAAACAGGCATTTGAAGCTGTTCATGCAGATTGTAAAACTTTTTGGGCACGTTACAAGTTGGGTAAAGATCACCCAGAATACCCAAAACGTTTAGTTAATGCAATTATGCAATACAATTATTGCATTTGTAATTGAATATGTTTTATTATTAAAAGTTTGTTTTTGAGGGTAGTTTTAATTAAAATATTTATATTTTATACTGGTAAAAATAAGAATATTTAATATACAACAAATATTTTTGTTTACATTCTCTTATTGTGTTTTTATCATAAAAAATATGTTTTACAGCACTTTGTTTTTTAGCAACATCTAACGGATGTTTCTAGGATATGAAATGTAGCAGGCTTATTACTTTCCGCAAAGTTGTATTTTACGTCTCTCCTTTAGAAATATATTGGCGATGTTGTGTTTTATGTGTGATACACGTTATATCTCCAAAATAAACAGGGGTTATTTTTTATGAATTCAGAACGGCAACTTTTATGGTTAAGGATCCTGCGGCCATTAAAATTTATGACGCATATTTATAGTGAAAATCGATGCAGAGATACGTCCATACAATAATTACAACCCTGGTTTTATACAAAAAATTATGTTAAAATTTTACAAAATAAAATTAACGTACGTAAAGTACAAACTTATGTTAACAAATCTGATTTTATAATTACCCAACAGTTGTCCTATTATTTTACTTCTTTTTTTCTTTCAAAATTGTTCCCAGATTTCAGTCGGTTTTAAATTCAATAAATTTATACAACTTTGCATTGTCAAATCCCAATAAAGCAAGTAACAAGATTAACAAATGATTTTTTGCTGGTGTGTCTACTCGCGCCCCGCGACTTTAAATCCCACCATTTCTCACAAAAACGTATAGCAGGGGCTCGTCTAACTCCGCAGCTTAAGACCTATAAGCATACCGGCAATTTTTTCTAAATTTTTTGTAAAAAAACATCCATATGGCTTTCGAGCTAATAGATCACCGATGCAGTAAATACTTTAATTGATTTTATTATTGACGGATATAAAACAAACAAAGTTATTGGAGTGTCCTTTTGCGATCTACTGACTGACTGCATTCCACATAGTATATTATTGGAAAAACTAAAATATTATAATTATCATGATAATAGTAATACTTTTATGAAATCGTATCTGTCAAATCGAAAACAATTTAGGTAAGACAAGTGGGAATCAGCTTATAAAAATATTTACCACGGTGTTCCTCAGGACTTCGTCCTGTGGCCAACACTTTTTTTAATTTTTATTAATGATATAAAAAGTAGTGTAAAAGATTCGAATATTTTACTTTTTGCAAAATATGCGACTATATCATAAGAAATTATTAACGTGGGGTTAAAATGGGTAATATTCTGTAACAAGTATGAAATACGTCATACAATTCTAAATGGGTTTAACACTATACTTTTTCTATGTTTCCAAAAAATACCATAGAAAAATAGTTTACTTGGAAGAAAGTGAGGACAAAAATGTAGTCATATTTATAAAAAAAAAATTAACCCGACAAGGCCCGACAAGTAAACAAAAACGTCATTATGTTAAATTTTTTAGTTAACATGAATACCCAAAAGCGACTTAATAAACATCGTTCATAAACATATAATGTAAGCAGCAAATTAATAAAATTATGTTTTAAATTAAAGAACATATCTTCCTCTTCCATGGTCAAAAGATTTTTTTCCTAAACTTAATCACAGAAACACACAATAGCAAGGGTAACAAATTCAATGAACGAAAGCGCTGAGAACAAAGATATGCGATTCAAATATCAGCTGGGTTCCGACTAAGAATATGACAAGAAGAAAAGGAGGGGGGAATTTTTATGGCTGTCATTTGATGGAGCGGTTATCTAGCTTGAAGAATAATGGGTTTGACGGTAGAAATCCCTAATTTTCTAAATCTGACTTTTGACCGTTTTTTTTTTAATAAAATGTGCGGCGACTAGAGTTTTGCAAAACTGTGACTAAACAAATAATGATGACAATTTAATTTTCAACATCTACTTTTCAGATTAGTGTACGTTTTTTCTTAACTTAACGTCATATGGCGATTTTTGTTGGTCAGATGCAAATCAAAATGTTTTCCACGAAGTCCACACTCAAACTCCTCAAAAACTTAATGTATGTGCAGCTATTTTCGGAGATCGTCTGGTTGAACCCATTTTTCTTTATGGTAATCTGATACGAGAAAAATTTGAAAATACTATACACACAAAAAACGCAGTGTTTGCTGTGAATATATGTTATTTATTTTAAATATACCGTTAGTTCCTATATATGCGCATATCGCATATATGCGCGATTAAATTAATTCTTTGTAATAAATATTTCGTATATTCCCCATTCAAAAGAATGATCGTCTTAAAACAAGACTTTGAAATATTTGAAAGCAAGAAAAGCTATTTATTTTGTTGAAGAATTTCATATATTTGATGTTAAAGTAATATATCATAAACTTTTGATGTAATTGTAATTGAATACGTTACTTTATGACTATTGCTCTATTTAAAATGAATGTTTTCATATGTTCAACATAATTATTGGCAATAGTTTTAACAAAAGTATAATAGCTTTAATCATACTTGTAAAGTAAAATATAAAATATCTTTTAAATACATCAAATATTCAGTTAAAATAAATTACTAAATTCATATCAATAGTATAGATTTGTTTTAAATATAATACCTTTCCATTTAGTATACGCATTTAAATACCTATATGAATTTGTTTGACTTAAAATAAACATTTTTATGTGTGTATTCTATAGAAGATGTAGTGCATCCCTTAACAGTCGATATTGTTAACAAGCGATTACTCCTACTTGAAAGACCATTTAATAATCCAAAAAGATGGAGCACCTTCACACTATAGTGCACACTATAGCATATATGCACTGGTTGTTTGAGAGTTTTTGGACCGAGCGTTTCCTGGACAATGCACGGAAAAAAATCTATACTGATTCCAAGAAAATTCAACTCTATCCAAGTATAGCTTAGTTTCCCTATTCCGCAAGTAAATTTATACTTGTTTCAAGTATCCTCATATTCTTATAAAATAAAGATAGCTTCGGTTTAATCTAAGATTACTGCTATACTAAAAATAAGAAACACACTAATTTTGAGTTAAGTATACAAATTTGTCTTCAATGAAGACTACGGTATTCTTGTTGTAACGTTAGTATGTACTTCATCAAAGTATAGTTTCTTTGTAAAATCTTTACAGTATTCTTGTTTTAAGAATATACTTTCTTTAAAATTTATTTATTTATACTTATTGTAAGTACACGCTTTACTTGCATAAAATGCTTGTATTCTTACTTTTCCTTTTTTTATATTTGATAAAAGTATAGTATATATTTAAAATAACTTTACACTATTCTTAAAGAAAGTGATTGATTAGAAAAAAAAATTCCCTCGTCTAGCGACTCGGAATAATTTTTACAAAAAAAACATTCGTGACCCTGAAAAATATTTGTATTAATTATCCTACTACTACGGAAAATACAAGTGAAAGTGAAAATATAATCGTTATGACAGTAATTTAACAGTATTTTTGGCATATTATTTTAATTATTTTAATGTACTAAAGTACTAAGTATAATAGGCACTGATATCACAATAGGTTTATTACCTAACAGTCTTAGAGGTATTAGAAAAAGTACTGTCAATTTATATAAATTCATTCTTTCACGGTAAATTAACATAGATACTATATTTTACATTTTATTTTTTTAAGTACCTAGGTATCACATTTTTGGTGCTATATGTAAAGGTAAGGTTTTTAATCACAATAGTTATTATTTTTTTAAGTAGGTATTTTTATTGTCAGTAAAATTTATCTCCAGCTAAATAATTTGTAAAATGAGTAAAATGAAGGCTACCATTATCATCGTAGATGGTTTAGTGTTAATTCTTCAATTTTTTCTCTACACTTGATCCTCAATCCTATTTTTGGAATTAATTCCTTTAAATTCTCCTCGCTTAGGTTTACCATAATATCGATATCTATCTCGTTTTCTAAAACAAAAATAATATAGCTGAATTGGAGGCTATAGCCTCTCTGCTGTTTATGTGCTATTGTCTATTACCTATCGTATGCTATCCATTTTACACTACAGTATACCTATCCATTTTACACTACATTTTTACGAGCATGCCTAGTTAATTACTTTAAATTAATGAAATATTATTTACTTACCCAAAAATGTGTCTAGTAAACATTCTAAGCCCCAATTTTTAAGTTTCTTCTCCATTATTTTTTATTAAAAATAACATCCAGACCGAAAAAGGAAAAAACGAACTGCCGGCACCGACCCGTACACACGCTACCACCATAGAACACAGGACAGAACTGAACACAGAAACTGCGTCTTTTCTTTTAGCGAAGCGGTCTTAGAGGGTGGACGGTATTTACTTAAGCGAAGAATTAGGTATTTGTTTTAATAATAGCTATACTTAAATACAGTATAGTGTATTCTTTGTTCTAGAGGTCTTATACTTAAATTGAAGTATAAGCGTTCTTGTATTAAATATACATATATTTAAATAAAGTATACCAAAATTTGATACAAATATACAGAATACTTAAAATAAGTGGCAATATTCCGCTTTGAGTAAAAAACTAGAGCTCTTTCATCTAAGCATTATTGTATATTTGATTTAAGTATACCAATTTTCTTTAAAATAAAATACCTTTAAACTCAATCCAAGAATACTCATCTCAAATCAAGTAACAGTTTTTCTTAAAAATTAAGTATATCCCATTACTTAGTTTAAATGTACGCTAATCTCATAGAAATAATAAATATACTTAAATCAAGTTCCTAACATGAAGTATAGAACTATTCTTAAACCTAGTAAGGGATTTTTTTCCGTGTGGATTGACTATTTTTTGACTATTTTTTCATGATACTTGGTAGAGCAAGACCTTTCAAATAAAAAAAAATTGGGGGTTGTGACCACTGCGCGAAGGGGTAAAGCGATTTGCAAGTCATCAAAAGATGTCCACCTCGAAACTAAAGTTAATGTGTCTGTGCGTTTTTAAAAAAATCACTGCTTACTACGAGTAGAAACGGTAGAAATACTAGTAATACTCCCGTTTAGTTTTCATTGAGCCACCCTGTATTTTTAAATTAGCGTTGTTTGTGAAATACTGCTTTTATTTCAAACGAATTAACTTGTCAATATATATATAAAGTTTCATAATAAAAGCGTCTTTGAAGTTTCTTTCCACAGTAAAATCTATAAGCTGCTTTCGGAGTGTTAAATTTAGTTTTTGTGTTTTCCACAGCTAAAAACTTAAAAGTATAGCTTTTTAATAGCCTAACATTGTTTTGCAGTTATACTTACCTAAAGCCTAAAAAGCCTAAAGTTTTGCTTTTCTTTATTAATCAGATAATACTAATTTTGTTTGCTTAACTGTTTTTAAACATTTAAAAATGTTTCAGCATTAGGTAAGATAATTAGAGGTTACTATACTATGAATAAATGAATAAAACGAGTCGATTCATCAATATCTTAAAATAATACTCGAGCTTGAAATGCTTTCTTGGCAAAATTCCATTTTCTCGTCCACTATTTTCGTAAACCTTCAATTCCTGACCTAAACTAACAAAGCGAAGGAAAGCCGAGTCGAGTGGCTTTCAGCTCTGGCTCTTGCGTTGAATACGAATAGGTCTCCGTGTAGTTAAGCGGTCCAATTAAAATGGCGATTAGATGGTAAGTTGTCGGCAGCTTTTCTGCGCTTTGCGAACGTTCGCACCACCTCTTTGGCACCGACTTTGTTTCTTAATGGATATGCGGCGATATTGCCTCCAATCTTCTGTAATTAAGTGAATATCAATTACATTGTATTTAAACTTGACTATTATTTATTTTCTTAATAGTTTGGAAAATATTCCTTTATTACAATAAAATGTATTGACTTTGTCAGTAAACATCGATCAGAATGCTTCTTTCAAAGGTTCGTGTTTTAAGTATTCATTAAAATACGTAGGTACCTAATAAACCATTATTTTTATGTTAACATTTATCGTCCTAAAACCAATAAAGAAATAATATTTTAATTCATTAGTATGCTTGTATAGATGCTTGCAATTTACATTTGCATAAATATTCGATAAAAATTTAATGGTTTATTGCCTGAATACGTTTTTAAAATATAAATGCCTTTGCCAAAAGTATGACCAGAAAGTTATAGCAAACAATCTTTAATGTAAGGAGGGCGTGTACACACGTACACGCGTGTAGCTGGTAAGCAATAATCTTCGGGAAAAGTTGAGCGGAGATCCCTAATAAAGTTAACTAATATTGGCAAGCCACGCTTGGATGAAGTAAGCTTGTGATAAATACATTTTAGAGTCAGAAAGTTTGGTAACTCTGAAAGGTTAATTTCATAATTCCAAAGTTAACCATTGTTTCTTTCCTATAGCCTTAAGCTTAGTAAATTTTCAGTTGAATGAATGAATAGATTTATTGAACCAAAATACGATTACATCAAAAATCCATGGAGGTTCCTCCCTTTAAAGTTAATTATAGTGCAATAATAATTATAAAATAGTAGTACTAGTAGTAACAGTCTAAAAGATATAAATATATAAAAAAATACTTTTTCCTATTCTACACATATTATATCACAGGAGATAATATTATTATCTCTATATTATATAAAAATATAACAATTTAAAAAATATAAATATACATATAAAACTACCCTGTCTTATTCCACACGCACTGTACAGAAAAAAATATCACTATACAGAGTTATCACAAATGAAACAAAACTAAAAATAAACATTTTATATATAGCCCAAGAAGTCCTTCAAAGAACGTGCAAAACATGATACATTTTTTGTTGTTTAAGGTTATTAGGAAGCAAGTTATAGTTTATAACACCTTTGTTATATATTGAGCTAGCACCATACCGAGATCTACAGAAAAAACTAACTATATTTGCTCTGGCCCTAGTGTTGATTTTTATATTTCCACTGTGATGATATCGCACATCCAGTTCAAGAACGCTATAACTCAAAAATCAACAGTTTTGAGTTATGATACTCTCTAAAAATGAATTAGTCAAAAATGACTAATTTAATAGTTATTAGTGACTGCTTTTTACTTGGTTAACCATGGAATACCATGGTATCCCAAAATTTAACAGCCAATTCTTATGTAAAATTGTCGCCTGAATCAGAAAATGTCGTCAAAAGTTAACAAAGTATAACAGTTTTTGAGATATAGTCAATTTTCCATTTAATATGGAATTGACTATATCTCAAAAACTGCTCCACTTTCATAATTTTTTACGGACAATTTTACATAAGAATTAGCTGTTAAATTTTAGGATACCATGGTATTTCATGGTTAACCATGGCACAAGTGAAAAAGCAGCCACTAATAACTATTACATTAGTCATTTTTGACTAAATCATTTTTAGAGAGTAGTTTTTAAATACAACCTTAGAATAAATTTAAGAAACCATCATAGATTGAGTCGTATTTTTAAGAACTTTATTTCACATACATTTATGTTGCACCGAAATATCTGTGTTGTCCAAGTGCGCACCCACCATATAAAAATATATGGTGCCTATATTAATCTAATTTCTCTTAATGTTGTGTGCAAGACCAACGCAATTTTATGTAATAACTTAAATCAATAAAGAGGGACTTTTTTATCATGATCCAGTCTCTGGAGTCGTCTCAACCAAAACAAAAAAAAATAAGTTCAAACCAAAAGAAAAAGTAAAGGTATCGTTAGATCTTAATTAAAAAAATATTATATTACTTTTTTGTTTGATTAAAATTAATTATGTATATTAACATAAATATGTTTTATTTAGTGTAACCAAAAAAGTGTCTAAATGCCATAGACCTTATTAATGCAACATAATAAAAAAATATGATACAAACTTGTTGTGCAATACCCTATTTTCTTTAAATAATGAAATAAAATCTTTCTACAAAATGCAGACGTTTACAAAATATACTGATTAAAAGCCATTGAATTTACCATGCAGAGGTTGTCGTCCTTACTTTCTTCAAAAAATTCCCTTACCCTTTGCAAAACTTCAAACTTGATTATCTCATTTCAATCTTTTTGAGTTGCAGTGGTCTTGAACTGGGTGTGCGATATAATGGTGGAAAATATGATATTAATATCGACAAAATTTTAAAACAATTAAAAATATTTTTCTTGAAAAAAGTTTTATATGAATGTGAGACGTACGGGTAAATGGTAATAAAATACGACACCTGTATGGTCAAACGATAATAAAAAATCAAAAAAATTGTACTTAAATAAAAGTTTATGATGAGAGCATGCCGCAGTGGCAATAGTATCCAGAAAGGAGAGGAGTTGGTATATGAAGTCGGTGTGCGACCGTTATCCGTCGCATCGTCGTCTTATTACTTTTGTCCGGCGCACCAGATCAATAGGTACGCGCACCCGGTCCGGGGCACATCGCCGCCGCTCCATGTGCCATCAGCAGCAGTCGGTATGATTCGTCCGTCGGGACAGACACTAAGCAGCGGCGCCTTCAAGGCATCCTCGTGGCTACGCGCGTACTAAGGACATGCGGTGCCATGTCCATGCCATCCCCAGCCAATGACTTGGCCACGGCGGGGAAGTGGCTAGAACAGAACCCCGCTCTCATCGAGCAATGGCTTAAAGAACACGCTTCTCAAGAACTTCGCCAGCGGGTGCACCAGGCGGTCCTGCAACCTCCCGCGAACACCAACACCAGAAGGACGTCCATCACCTCGGATTTATTTCAGCTGTGGTTGGCGGCCTCACCGGCTAATAACGATAAGAATGTCAAGAGTGTGTATCCCGTTAAAGACCTGGACTCCCTGGAGGAGTCCGAGCTCTTTATGGAACTCATCCGCGACGTGGCAAATGAGCTCGATATCAACGTTCTCTCACACAAAATACTCAAGAATGTCAGTATACTCACTCACGCCGACAGGGGTTCGCTCTTCTTGGCTCGCGGTCCTCCAGAAGACAGGTACCTGGTGGCTAAACTTTTTGACGTCCAGCACGATACCTCTTTGGAGGAGGCGGTCAAATTGGCGAGATCGGAGGAAATCAGGATCCCTTTTGGGGTGGGCATCGCTGGAACCGTTGCCCACACCAAAACCTTCATTAATATTAAAGACGCTTACAAGGTGAGTGAGTAAACATAACCTACTTTTCTCTCATAAAGGATATACCACAAATTGAATTCATTCATTATTTATGACATCTACATCAAGTCAAAAAACCTTTAGACTTTATATTAACAACAGAAAAGCAAGGTCATTTAGTCAATAGAATTTATTTCAGTAATTTAGGGATAAATAAAATGAAATTGAATATTGTAAAAAGAGCTTTGGGAATAAATATAGACAATTAAGTTAAAATTAAGTTGTCACGAACCCTGCTATTTTTCTTTTCTCTTTTAAGTAGGTTTCGGTTATATAATTCAGTGCTTAAGGTATTAATAATGAGTAAATAAAAATTAGAAAAATAAAAAATTTGCTCTTCACTGAAAAGGCCTACTGGATTCGAATCAATTGATCTTTTTAAAACGTAAAAGTTAGTTAAAAAGTACCTACAAAGAAATGTAAATATTCAAACAAAGAATAAAAAAACAAAAATTATAAAAACAGTTTTGATAGAATATCAAATTGCTTATTTAATATAAAGAATTCTGACATGTACATTTTAAAAAAACTTGTAAGGATATAAATTTACATTTTTGAAATACGCTTTATTCCCTACCTATAAAAGATTGTTTTTCAGGTATATTATTTATGCCTTTGTCAATATTGGATAATAACTTATCATGGAAGTTTACTTAATCCATTAAAAATCTGAAAACAGTGTTTTATAGAACACACAACTAAAAATAGAACTCATAAAACGGAGACAGTGATCAAAACAAAATTGACATAGTTTTATTTGATGTATAAAGTAATTTTTACCATAGATGTATATTTGTTTTAATAAACAAAGTTAAAGATATTTTATTATTCTTATTATTCATTTGTGCTGCACAATGCATGCAAGTTTATGAAACAGAAAAAACTGTTTTTTATTTAAAAATGTATTGCTTTGGCAGCCTACTCTTATGTAACTTTTTCGTAATTTTTTTACATGAAATTATCGTGCTCAATGTATTTGCTATGCATTTCTGGACACTTGATTAGCCTGAATTATCCCTTAAAATTTTGTTTAAATATATACCTAAGTACTATTCCTTTCAATATATTTATTTCTCCGCATAGTCCTCCACATTTCCCATATCTAAATCCATGGACATGTTCAACCGAAATACGAAAAGTATTCCAGAACTGTTTCTTTTGGGCATTTAATTCAAATTATAAGAGTATGAAAAGTTAAAACTAAAAATGATGTTGAACACGTTTACCAAATTTTTATTTGTTTTTTTTTCTAAGAGATTATATGCTTTTTTTCATCTAAATGCTAACATATATATCAGCCCTCGCTTTTAAAATTTTAATTAAAAAAAAAATACTCAATACGCTTTCATAAAATATCTTTAAAGCCAGTAAAGAATACGATGTAACAAGTAACAAAGATTTAATCAAATTAAAAATTTAGATTCACCCAAATGAAAGTTTACATTCGCTTAATCGTAAAATATCGAATTAAACCCTAGTAATCCAAAAAACGCTTAAACAGCATTTTTCTTTTTATCAACTTCCGGCATATTTTTCATTACGCTTTTGAATAATTTTGAATGGAATTTTATTAAAGGCTGTAAAAATTTAATCAAAGCGGATTTTCTTCTTAACACGAAATTAAAAATATATATAGGTAAAGGATTTTAAGTTTATTAAAAATTGTAAATTTTAATAAAGCAGTTAATAGTAATAGGTACACTGTAGGTAAATTTTTAACTCTTGAAACAATTTTTGGTCGTAGATTCCAAATCCGTGCTCGGCTGGCAATCCGATCCTGATATATTATTATTTGTAAAAAAATATATTTCACCTCTCGTGGCAACATTCCTATGCTTTTTATTTCGTTTAATATAATATAATTCAATATCCTCAGCAACAAAAACATTTTGAATTTCCTAAATTATGTAAAAAAAACCTCAGGGAGACGTGATCCTTTTGCAAAAGTTATCACACTGAAAAAAATTTAGTCCATAATATCAATTAATACTGTTTATTGACTAATATTTTATTGGGACAACGATTTTTTAATTAATGTAAAGAAATGTTAAGTACGGTATTTTATTAACTAATCACCTGGTTCATCATCATGATGAACTAGTAGTTATTGTAATAGTAATTAATTTTACATTAGTCAATGTATAATATTTATTTTGACAACAAATTTTTTATCGGTCCAGTAAACAATTTCATTAAATACATGAATTTGTTGATTAATTTGTATGAACAACTTTTACTAAATTGTTTCGTTATGATAATGTAATAAAGTATTAAATGATAATTTGTCCATTGTGTTAATGTTTTGCGATTAATTTCCGCAACGACCAAATAAAATGCTTGATTAAAAGTATACATTACATTGACGAATGCATTCATTGAAATAATGTACTTGGTTCTAATTATAAAAATCACGGTATTAATGTACAGTATTCATCCATTAATGAAACGCATACTTTATATTAACAAACGCATTCATTGAATAAATGTACTGTCCTAACGATAAAACAATCAGTGAATTAATGTACACAGCTAATGTTAATGTTAATTATATTAACGTACAACCAAACAAATGAAATATAATAAAAATTATTAATATTGTCTTAACGTAGGGATTAAATTGTTTTATTGAATGTTTACGTTGGAACAATAATAAGGACATGAAAATTCTTGACAAGAATAATAGTTTCCTTCATTTGAAAAATAGTGCGGGCATTAACTGCAGGAAAGAGGATATTTCTTAATACCACAGACCTTAGTACAGTGTTTGTCTTAGTGACTGGCTTTATTTAAAAAAAGGTAATTATAATTTAGTTTTTAAATATAATTTTGATAAACTGATTTATTAGTATTAGGTCTTACAGGTTTAAAAAACACTTATAGCGTCTTATCCTAAAGCGTAGGAAAACTAATTTAAATTTCGGATAGTTAGAGTCGAAACACGATGTTTTGCAAATAAAATTAATTTCCTAAAATTACTTATATTGCATTTTAAACGAAATCAAGATCTTACCAAAAATTCAGTATTTAGATGTTTTGAAGATACCTAATTGTGGTCAAAGTTTTTAAAACTTAAGTAGTTTTAAAAAACATATAAATAGAAAACATTTAAACAATAATTTTTTGAAAAATTTAATACCCAACTCAACAACGATCCAAACGACGTTCTAAATAGAGAGCTTGAAATTAATGTTTTAAATGCAAAAACATCAGGTAATCAAACACAAATTAATAATAATTATGAATCCATCGGCATGTGCTTCCAGAGCATCAACTCCACCATGCCAAGAACTGCGTTTCGCACCATATTGTATTTTTGTATATTTATTTAATATATTAAATAAAACTCCTAAAGGTTCTATGCGTGGAATATTACAATACATTTTTAAAATTTCAAGATGAACAGCTAACCTCAAACTTGGTAGCGCAATTTATTAAATTTAAAGGTGTTCCAATTACCTTAGCAATCAGTTATAGACCGAAAAGAGAAATTCTAGACAGATTTCCGACTGAAAATTGGGATGTTTAGTGATCTTTACTCTTTACGCCTTAAAAAGATTGTCACAAAATATTCTCTTTATATTTTAGGAGTACTATCGTTCCACCAAGAGAAGAAGAATATACAAGAAATTTTGCAATTTTTATAAACTAAGTCTGTGGTTGGTAAACATGTTGTTAAGTTATATTTGTATTATTTAAAAAAAAAAATAAAAATAAAACAATAAATATAATTTTTTTTATTTTGTCAAAAGTCATTTAAAAAATTATTAGTATTTGCAAGTCTATCAAATTCATCATTAACATTGGCAAATTCACAGCAAAGGGCACAGGCGGGAAAGGACAAAAAAAATTTGTTTTTTTCTGTCTTTTCCAACTTGTCTCTAAAAATGAGTTTGTGAAAAATGACTAATTTAAAAGTTATTGGTGGCTGCTTTTTCACTTGTACTATGGTTAACCATGGTTAAATACCATAGTATCCCAAAATTTAACGGCCAATTCTTATGTAAAATTGTCTCCTGAATCTGAAAATGTCGTTAAAAGTTAAAAAAGTAGGACAGTTTTTGAGATATAGTCAATTTTCCATTTATTATAGAATTGACTATTTTAAAAACTGCTCCAGTTTCATAATTTTTGACGGTATTTTCGGATTCAGGGGACAATTTTACATATGAATTGGCTGTTAAATTTTAAGATACCATGGTATTCCATGGTTAACCATGGTACAAGTGAAAAAGCAGCCACTAATAACTATTAAATTAGTCATTTTTGGCTAATACATTTTTAGAGAGTAGACTTATTGTATTGATAAATTAAGTTCATTACAGTACTAAATTGATTTATTATAACAATTACTAAAATTCATTGTATTGACAATGTCATTTGTTGCATCAGCTACAATAGTTCGTTAAGAGTATGAATATATACATTTGATCTATATTTAACGATTACAGTATCAACGAATACAATTAATTGTAATAATAATTTTTATTCTTTCTAACTATTACTAATATTGATAAGACTAATAAAAGAAATACATATAATTAATAACTAACAATTGTCGAATTAACAAAATATAGTTATTTAAAAAATAAATAGTGTTCGTTACAACAATAACATATTTCATTGAATAAAGAAAACTCACATTTTCTTTTCAATGAATTGATTTTTATTAATAAAATTAATTATTTATTGGTTAATAAATTCTTTGATCAATTAATGAAATGTGTTTCATTGATTTAATAAAATCGTTCGTTGGACCAGAATCAATGTAGCATTTCATCGAGACAATGAACTTTTTTATTGTATTTACGCTACTTTTTGGTTCAGTGCATGATAACCTCAAATTTAGCAAGAATTTGTTTTTTTAAATTTGCTCCAGCCCAATTAATTTTAAAAAAATTTATACATGGTGTTTTCTAATGGGATGCCCTAAAACTTGAAAATTAAATATCTTTAAATTTTGACCTGATACAGCTAACCCAAGCACGGATTTGTAATCTACGACCAAAAATTAAGTTTATGTGTCCGAGCGTTTAGTGATATTTTTACCTCCCTACAGTGTTATTCAACAAGTTTGATAAACGGCATTTTAGTCACGAGTTTAAATAAGACACGAGCGTAGCGAGTGTATAATAAACGTTTGTCTAGACGGTTGTAACCGCACTTTCTAAAGTTCCTTTATTTTAAATATTGTCATGACATTTGACATATTTTATGACATTTGACAAGCCCGAAAGCCATTGCTGCTAACTTCAGTAAGTGACTAAAACTCCTTAAAGTCACAGCTTGTCAATGTTATTTCAACGAGATAATCATTAATCACTTAATGACAACAAAAGAACCGACCTGTATGGAATATTTAAAATGCGTTAAGACAATGCCAGTCTACTTATAATTTATCAAGTGAACATTTCAATGTTTTAAGGTTATGCATTTTTTTAATTTCACTGATAAATAGACCGGACTCGGTCAAGAATTCAAACTGCAAAATTTATTTTGAACTAACATGCCTAACTTCTTGTCTAAAATAAAAAAACATAATGCTTATTTTTTTTAATGACCGTTAGCTAAATCGCAACACACCACACCAGTAACCGAAGCAACGAAGCATCGAATTAAAATAAATACACATCGATTTGAACACTAGACCTTTGCTCCCAGATTTAAAACTGTGTTTTTGTAAGAAGTTTTTTTATTGGATAAACGACATAATTTAACCAAAGGAAATGTCTAAAAATAATTGTTTTCTAATTTAATGGCAAATAAACTAACAATGCATTGATATTTTGTTAAATTATTTTTTAAAATTAATTTATACGTTTATTTTTGTGCCTTTTAAACTTTTTTCGTGCCTATTTTGGGTGCTCTTTTAAGAGCGTTTTTCAATTTTTAAGTGCATGAAAGTCTGGTCTCTACTGTTAAAAAACATCAACGTTTTCCTGACTTTGATGCATGAATATCAATTCGAAATTTCTCACCTAGTCCATTTCTAGAAAAAAAGTACTAAAGTTATTTAGATGCATAATTGTGGATTTAATCGTATGCTTCAGACTAGACACTAATCACCGTCCTCGACATTTTTTTTAGTCCCTTTTTGCGGAGAGGCTGTGGAAACGGTTTTAAAAAACGTTAAAGCTGCAAAACATAAAGCCAGCAGCGGAATAATAAAACAGGTCAACATGTTTTCCACAACATAATTCTTATGAATTTATTGCCCTCTAACAAAATAGAGAATTCAAATTTATGACAAAATAAAATAACAAAAGGTTTTTAGATAAATTCTCTTTATTAACAGTACTGATTTAACGTTTGTTATTGAAGCTGGTTTGCTTAAATCTCTTGAGCATGACTTCTATTTTCTGCCTTTCCTGATATTTCCATTCCTTTAATCCATCGTCAGGTAGATTCTGAGCATAATCCAATAAAATTAAGTTCAACTCATCCTTGTCCTGGAAAAATAATTTTACAAGTTGTTTTATCTTGTCATCCATTAAACTTGAGTTGACCAATATGTAATCAACGAACTGAAGTGTGTTTAATCCACATTCGATTCCCATGAAAAATGCTTCATTATAGCTACACTCGTGGTATTTTTGTTCGGCTAAATTAACTCTCGTAAAATACTTTGAATGTAGTTCCAACAAGTTCTTAATTTCTCGATATCCATCTGCTTTAAAAACTTCAAGAATTTTGCCTTTTTCCTTGCCACCACAATTTCTTAGCAGTGAAACAGCAATGGAAGTTAACTGTTTCTCATATTCCGCACACTCTATTTTTTTGCTGGGAAAAATATTCTTCAATCCTTCTTTGTCTACAAATCTATTACAACTGTCTTCACCATTTGGTCCATAGAAAGCATAGGTCAAAACCTTTAAAACAACCCCAAAAATTTTCTCTTTTTCGAGCAGACTTATCATGAGTTCAACTCCATTTAATTTTAAAAAGCTACATCTTAAAGGACCAGATACTAAACAACTACATAAAGAACTAAACATATGGTTCATTAACTCCTCTTCTTGAGAAGTTTCAGGAACAAACTTTTTATAATATTCCATTTGTTTTAATAGGGAAACCATACCATTGATTTTTCTAAACATGTACCTATTTCTTTCACTATCCTGCAGAAGAATATTGAGAAATTCACTGGCATATAAAGTTTTTCTGCTGTAGTACTTTTTCATGTTTAAATTTGTAAGCAAAAAAGTCATAAATCGGTGTATTGTAGTTTCGTCCACAATTTCACTGCCGAGCTGAGCAAAACTACCGATTATTGTAAAAATGTCGTATACAGCTTTAGATTCTTCTTTATCATCTATATTTAGGCGATTTGATACTGCTATTAATTTCAATATTATATCTTCCTCCAATAACATTTCAACGATCTCAAATACAAAATCTTCTAACACATCCATGGTAGAAATCTTTTTCAGTACATCCACTATTATTAACACAATTTTAATACTATTATTTGAGATAAGACTACTAAGGTTCTGTATAGTTAGGCAGCTTACTAGGTCGTAGTATTCAGGTTTTGGTATCAATTTTCTTCTTAAAGTTTTCAGAGATTCCAACAGCTTTTGTTCATTTTTCACTAACATATGGTTCCTATTTGGTTTTATGGTTTTTGCTTCTAAATACTGTATACATATTTTGTTGAAATTTAAGACGACTTTTTCGAGGTCACTTTTAGAAACATCGGTTGGTTTCATTTTGAATTAAATGAATGGTACAAATAATCATAAAATTAATGGCTTGTGTTTTGTTTTATATACAATGTATGTATTTTTACCTCGTAAATTTAAATATAGGTATACCTATTTATATAGAAACATCGGTTGGTTTAATTTTGAATTAAATGAATGGTACAAATAATCATAAAATTAATGGCTTGTGTTTTGTTTTATATACAATGTATGTATTTTTACCTCGAAAATTTAAATATAGGTATACCTATATATATAGTCTGAGTAATATAAAATTGTATCGATAAAGGTAAATTTGTATCTATAAGGTATATTTTAACCTTAACTTTTGCAAAACAACATTTTAATACAATATGACAACATTATTGAACTTTTAACAAAAACAGAATTGAATCTTGGCGCTTGAGAAAAGTAATTTGCAAGTCATCTTTTGTTACAACAGCTTAAATTTTTGATTAAAATTCCATTAAATTTTAAAATTGTTTGCACTTCCTGCTCTTCTATAATTAGTCTGCAAATAAAAGACAACTTTGTAATAAGAAGCGCAAAAAATAAAATTTAGAAGAGTGAAGAATGATTTTTTGTTGTTGTGTTGGACAATAACTTTTATGAAAAAAAGGTTTTTAACCGAGGATCACTGCTTTAGGTCCTAATTAAATTTATGAAATATTTATACATATTTATAAAGTTTGTCCCTTTAAATATCTTGTTTATATCGAAATAAAATCGTGTTTATCCAAAATTGGGTAATTTAAAAATTGAAAAACATACTAAAAATTTTTTGTAGAGAATTTAATCCCCTATTAAAATATGTTTAGTTTTAATACCGAGATAAAGAGTGTTTTTCATCGGACTAATGTGAAAATGGAAAATTAGCTTCTTTTAGGGTGCCCAGCATCCGATATGATAAGTAAAAAAAAGAATAGTGGATTTTTTCCTTCACCCCAATATGTCAGACATACGCACAGTGGATTTACTGATAAATACGTTTTTAACTTGTAAAATAACTTTTGCTAATTAATGTAACTTTTTTTTGTTTCATTTTATTATTGCACTAAAAATACCTATGTGTACTTTTAAAGTTCCATAAAGCGTTAATAATATACAAAAACACGATGCGATTGTATGTTAAGACTGACTGTCACTCGAAACTGACGTTTTAGAACTAGCAGATTTTCTGCTGCAGAAGGCAACTATGATGACTTATAAATAAATCGACTAATATGATAAATCCATGGACATATTCCATATCCTGCTGACAAAACAGGCAAAAAGAGGCAGCTGATTTTTTTCCCTTTTAAAAAAGAAAATTTGAACATTCTGGTACTAAATACTTCGCCTCACACCAACACACACCTAAAGAAATTTCTTCTGGTTTCTAAAAGATTTATCTTCGTTGAAAGGCAATGGTAAAAGGTTTAGAAAAACCTTATTTTTGGTAAAATTTGTAATTTTAGACTTTCAAATGAAAGAACAAGGATAAGAAATGTGAATTAAACTGTCTTGGACTATCTTCATCTTTGATTCTTTTATGACACAACGTTTCAATCAACTATCTGTGATCGTTTTCAAGTGTAGAATGATCAAATTTCAAAATGTAAAAACTGTATATACACGCCATAGTGGCTTAATTTTCACGCTAGGCTGACTAAACACATTCCGATTTTGTTGGATGTATGCAGCTTCAATAAATTTTCTTTTTATGTAGTGAGCTTCTTTGTGTATAATTTTATCTCGTTCCATAGAATTTTCTGGTGCTTCTCCCAAACGTGGTCCGCTACTCCTGATTTTGTTATTTCTCCTTAGCTTGTGTGTGTTTTATGTTCTTTTATCCTCACGTATTGGTCTTTTTGTTTCACCGATATAAGCTTCTCCACACTCACATGGGATGTGGTAAATCGCATTTTTATCGTTTTTACTGCTCTCGGGTTTGGTTTTCGATAATGCACTTCGTAATGTTGATTTTGACGAAAATCTTGTCTCCACACCTAGTTGATCGGTTACACGGCGGTTTTTTTCTGACTCAGCTTATATACAGGGTGTCCCAGAACTCGCGCCACAGAGAAAAAGGGGGCGTGCCGATAGCAATGGAGATGCCAAATTTAAAAATAAAAAATTTCTAGGTAATAGTGTGATCGAATGAGAGCAAAAAAGCGGCAGCCAATACCGAGACATCTCGCCTAGGTTAAACGTAGGAGCTTTAAAAATTGCTAGGAGACGATAGAACATTGTTGTCTTAAAAACATTTAAAAATCTTTTGGCCAACTGTATTTACTAAGTTGTCAAAAGCTTTCAAAAAATGAGGTTATTAATCTATGACTGATACTTCAGAACGCCAATGTTTTAAAGTAAAAAATCAAACCAATTGTACTTTATTTAGCTTTTTTTGCGCCCACGCTCCCCATAAATAGTTATCATTTCGGTATAATCATCAAGGAAAACATTATTTATAATAACTTAATTTATTACCTAATACAATATTAATGACAAAAGTAAAGATTGACAGCATTGTCAATAATAACTTAATTTATAACCTAATATAATATTAATGACAGGAGTAAAGATTTACAGCAGTTTTACAATGAATTGGATTCCAGTGGACCAAATATTTTACATATTTTTTATTATCAACAATGCAACCTAAGTATCCTAGCAATTTAAAGAATTCCCTTTGGTGATCTATTGGGATTGGCTATCGTTTTTTATTCTTATCTCCCTTATCCTTTGCGTTGGACAATTTGAATTTTTAAATATGTGTTTCAAATTACTTTCGGTACGTTCCCTTTTTCTCTGTGGCGCGAGTTCTGGGACACCCTGTATATAATATAATAATATATATTTGTATACAATATATATTGCATATATGCAATTTAAATTCATGTACATTTACATAACATAACATATATATATTAGGGTGTCCCAAAAAAAAGAATATATTTTTTTTTCTTGTCTCTTGTAAAAATATGTTAGTTTATCATGGCTGTAAGAGCCCTTTCAAAATATCAGCTCGATTAAAAATTTTGTAGGGGTCGCTCTAGATTTTTAAAAATTTTCAAAATCGTCAAAAATTGAATTTTTGTTTTATTTTAATTCTTTTTCTCGTCTCGATATTATTTTTTAGGTTGAAAATAATAAAAATTCTGTAAATTTCAAATCAATATTTTGATTTCTAAAGGTCGCTAAAAGTTCGTTGATATTTATATTCAGAGGTCGCTCGAAAACATTCAAAATACTCTACTTTGAAAGTTAAAAAAATCTTGAGCGACCTTTAGAAATTAAAATATCGATTTGAAATTTTCAGAATCAATATTATTTTTAAATTAAAAAAAAATATCGGAACGAGAAAAAAAATAAAATTAAAAAAAATCCAATTTTTGACGATTTTGGTAATTTTTAAAAATCTTGAGCGACCCCTACAAATTTTTTAATGGTGCTGATCTTTTGACCCTTTTGACCCTTTTGACTCTTAAAATATTTGACCCTTTTGACTCTTAAAATATGACAAACCAACATATTTTCACAAGAGACGAGAAGAAAAAAAATATTGTTTTTTTTTGGGACACCCTAATATATATATATATATATATATATATATATATATATATATAACATATGTCAAACGTCAAACCTGACAAAGTGTCGCATACTCGATAAATTAATACATGCTTAGAATAAACACGGCGGGAAAAGCATATTAACTGCCTCACTCAGATCTGCAGCCTTGGCAGCGAATACCAAACTCAAAATATTTAATAAAATATCATTTAAAAAAAAGATAATATTTTTAAATATTACGTTAAACACAAGGCACATGCATTTTTTAAAGGGATTTTATAGTGTTTAGTCAAACCAAAATTAGGCGTTTAATATTTTGGTAGTATAGTAGTATTAATAATCATTCTATTAAATTTTAAACATACTTTTAATCAACATTTAAAACGACAGGTCGTCGTAATAAATTCATAAGACATTCATAAAATATTAAAACTAATACGATGCATCTATAAATCAGGGGCGGTTTTAGAAATCTATTGAGGGGGGCGGCAAAATTAGAAGAAGCACACGTGTAGAGGTAATCAGTGCAGTCACAGTAGGTAAAGCAGGGGACATAATTTTATTAAATTTACTTTTTAGGTGTTTCATTCGATTATTATGAAAACGCAATAACATTAATTAAGCAGTATATTTAGGGGGGTGATCGCTCCAGTCACCCCAAAAAAACCGCCACTGGGTTTTGTCCTAAAAAGGTTTAAATATTATCGACCTTAAAACTGATTGGTTTTGTTATGGGTTTAAAGTTTAGACTCTAAACTGTCCTTTAAGAAAGCTTTAAATCTATTTTGTCTTTTAAGTTATCTTAAAGTGTACAGGGTGTCCCAAATTGGTTGTCCGTATAGGCTATCTCAGTAAATATCTTTTTTAAAGATACATCGGTTGATGTCTTTGAATTTTCTCGATTCGCATTTGTTTAGGAGATATACCTATTTTTTCAATTTTTGCCAATTTTGACAAATGCTTGTAGCTTCGTTAATATTTGAGTTACGAATACAGGTTTAAAATATTATGTAGGCACTTTTTATCATAGAATTCATTAGTGTAGACAGATTTTTTTTTTTAGCTCTTTTAGGTTAGATATGACCCTATACGGACAACCAATTTGGGACACCCTGTACTCTGGGTTGACTTTTGTTGGCCCAACTAACAAAAATAGTTTTTTGAAGATATTTAGAATATTATATTGTAATTAATTAAAATAAACACATTGTTTTAATTAAATAAATAACGTTTATTAAATTTTCTACCGTTAAATTGTATTTTTAAGTAATAAAAAAATATTTAAAATTCTCTTATATTGTCCGTAAACCAAAAATTAAGAAAAAAAATATTTTAAATAAATATATTTTAATTGGAAACTACCACTGCGTAACATCTCCTTTATGGCTTATTACTGCCTGTATACGTCTCGGCATGGTGTCAACCAATTTTTGACAATCATCCGGCGTAAAATTATTCCAAAATTTCTTGCAGGCGAGCACGCAACTCTAAGACGGTTCTTGCGGGCTATTCTCTGAGCTTCTTTTTCATAATATGCCACAAAGTTTCTATAGGCGAAAGATCTGGACTACTAGATGTCCATTTTAAAAGTGAAATATTATTTTCTATCATCCAAGCTTTCACTTTTTTAGCCGTATGACACGCTGCACCATCTTGTTGGAAAATGCATTCAATATCATTTAAACGCATTTCTTCAATTTGCGGTTTTAAGTTATTTTTTAGGACGTAAATATATTTATCAGCATTCATATTGCCCTCTACAAAGTGTAATTTACCGATCCCTTTAGCTGACATAGATCCCCAAATCATCACAGAGGCCGGAAACTTTACTTTTTTCTTAAGACAGTCATTGTGAAAGACTTCTGCTTTAGTTCTAATGACTCGGCTTCGATTATCACCAACGCAAACTTCAAATCTAGCTTCGTCACTCCATATAATTGAATCCCATTGATTTTGACACCAAGTCCTGTGCTCTTTTGTCCAGAGAAATCTATTTTTCTTCTGTTTTTTGTCAATAAAGGTTTTTCCTTTGCCTACAGATAGTAAAATTAAAAATAAATAAAAATTGTATACATTATAAGCAAACCTTGAAAGTTTTAAACCCAAGTTTTTGAGCAGCTCTATGACAGGTTGCTCTTGAAAAATATTTACTCGTTGCCTGATTCCACAAAACTTTTAATTTACCGTAATTAGCCCTACGATTTTGAACGATAATTCTTCTTAGAGCCCTTAAATTTTAATCAGAATAGTGAGGACGACTTTCATTTTTTGGTTTCTGCGCCACAGATCCTGTAGTTTAGTGCAGTTTAATAATATTTCGCACTGTATATCGTGACAAATTAACAGTTTCAGCGATTTGTGCAGCGGATTTTCTTTTTAAATGCAAGTGAATTATCACTTTTCTTATTTCTGCAGAAACAGCTTTTCCTCGGGACATTATTATTTGTCAACCACACCGAAAGCATAAATATATACTGGAATGTCACTACCGACTTGCTTACAATTATTTAAATGTCAAATATTATCTTTACTTTTAGCACAGCCGACTTGCATTAAAAAATCTGGCCATCCAAGTTAATGCATTTTTGTCGATTTTTTTGTATTGTAACTAAACATCCAACTTAAAACTAAATAATATATTACACATATTTTTAAATATATTTTACAACATGAAGATTGACCAAGAATTACATATGATAAAAAATTGTTGGCTTTTCATCGCATAAAATTACAAATTTTATATTTTGAGTGGTTGGGCCAACTTCACTGAGACAGGGCTCGTATGTATAAAGCGTTTTAATAAAGAAATTTATATCTTGTTTTAAAGCCACCTTAAAGGCTATATCCGGCGTTATTCTTACTGATATATTTTTAGTTTGAAAATTAAAAATTTTGAATAATGTTAAACTTGAGTGGAATTTAAATTGGGTTCTAAAAATAGTTTTAACTTTATTTTTAAAACCATTAACCTTTAATGGATTTTTCCAAGAATAATAAAATAAAGAAGGTTAAAGGTTTTGGTGCATATTTTCTTACACTGAAAAAAATAATTTGTTTAAGCAACTAAAAAAAAGTTGCGCCAACAAATTTTATTTGTAGCTATAGCCTCAACTAAAATCTTTGTTACAACAAGAATTTTTTTTTGTTGAGACATAATATGTTACTGTAACTAATATTTTTTGTTGACAAAACTATGGTGTCTTGTTTAAAGTAACTAATATTATTGATATCTCATACAATAATATTTTGTTGTTAAAACAGTTTACATTTGTTTTAGGTAATAATTTATTTGTTTCTATAACTTTTTGCATTTGTTTTCATTATAAATCTATTTGTTGGAAAAGCTATGGTAATGAGTAACTACAACATTGTTGCTTTGTTGTTATAACATTTGGTAGTTCTTTTAATCACCAAAAAATAATTTTTGTTAAAAGAACTTAAACAATATTAACCTATGCCTACACAATATTGTTAAAGCACCTCTTTCAGTATGTAAAAAGAGTTGCATTAACAATATTGTGTAGGTATAGGTTAATATTGTTTGATTTTTTTAACAAAAAATATTTTGGTACCTTTAAAAGTATTTTCTAATGAAGAAAATCCCCACTCGGTTAATATTTGGTTTACTCCTTCATCCATAACGCCCAATGCACAAAAATTAATTAACGCGAACCTGCTTCCTCTAGCATTTGCACAAAAATTTTTTGACAGTGACAAATTATTTTTTTATTATTCAATCACTATGACACCAAGACTTAACTTTAACCATGGCACCAAGTCGAAAATTGACAACAAAAACATATTTGTTATGTTTACTTAAGGATACCTATTAGCGGCGACGCATATTGTCAGTAGGGTAAACTAATTCTTTCCAACAAATTCATTTTTGTTGCAAATACTAATGTATTAAACACTTTACTTGGGTTAACAAATTTTTTATTAGGACCAACAAAAACAATTGCAACAAAAAATTTATTGGTTGATAAAACAGATTTGTTTTTTCAGTGTATGTAAAATGCTAAGGTCTTGTTTGCGTATAAAATATAAATTGAAAAACGAAAATCCCATTTACTTTTTATAAAAAATCCCATATCCGTTGCCCCAAAAACTCTAAAGATGATGACATGTTTTCTTCTGAATATTCAAAAAGATTTAATCGCATGGCCAGGATACTTAACAGCTGGTAATAGAAGTAGATATATGGAATCCTTTTAAGAATTTTATTTGAAAAGAGCTTGCGTAACATCTATTTATCTTTTAGATTTACGAGGGTATTTTATGTAAGCAGATTTAAAATTTAGTTCTACATATTTTAAGTTAAAGAACTGACATAAATTAATTTAATTTTTAATAATATGAATATGAAACATTAATAGAAGTTCTATTATATATATATATATATATATATATATATATATATATATATATATATAGATATGCAATCCTACATTACCAAGCCCGAAACGTTACATTCTACAGTATAAACGAAGCCCACTCGGTTTTTACGAAGCCCGAAATCGGGCTTCCTAAAATTAGCGTGTATAAATTTGTTTTAGAGTTAAGTGATGCCCCCTTGTTTCAATGGCGAAAAAGTGGTGGGCTTCCTAATGCCATTCAAACCTATCAAAATATACACCCTTAGTTCCAATGCTTTGGCGGTAGGGGGCACACGAGTCAAACGAGATTATATACAGCTTTGTATAAGTATTACGCAGTATACGAAGCCCGTACATCTGGCAACAATGGGGACTATACGCTCGATGACTTTTTGATAGGAAGGCGGAGAAAATAATGCGGGATTCTTAAATTTGTATCTACTGATTTTCAAAACAAATGTTATATTCCCAAAATTATGTTTTGGCGTGGATTAAAAGGCAATGTTTTGTTAAATACTTTCGTAATACACTTAATTTTAAAGAAATATTTATTTTTGAAATATTATTTGGAGTGCATTTTTCTTTGGGGCGGTTTTACAAGTTGTCCAGATATTTTACATAGTTTTAATTGGGGAAACAAGGGGATTTGTATATATTATTATTATTATTATTATTCAATGTTACATTTAAATAATTTAAATAAAAATAATTTTTAATTTATTTGAAACATTTCCAATTTTAATAAAAATAATTTTTAATTTATTTAAAAACTTTCCAATAGCGGTATGAAATAAATTAAAAATTATTTTTATTAAATATCATTTTAATGTAATATTGAATTGCAAAAACTGCTTTTTGACAGATAGCTTCTCATAGCAATTTGTCAATTAACATTCACAACTGGTCAATTTATTTATACATGGCAAACAACGACCAAACGACCAAACAACAATAAGAAATTGGGTTCTTTATTTGGATAGTGCTTATCTAAAAGGAACCAAAAACTTGTTCGGAGCTTAACAAACTTATTTGTATATACCTAACTCATTTTTAATGCTGCTCAAAAACTTAATTATAATTTGAAAGTCGTCTCAATAATTTAAAAGAAGTTCTAAATAATGAGAAACTTTTTGAGCATTATTAAAAATGAGTTATTTTACAAAAAAATGTTGTTAAGTCCAAAAATAGTTTTTGGCGCTTGGTTCCTTTTAGATAAGGATTGTCCATTTATACTTACCATTACAATATTATTTTATCAACGTTTTGGTTAAAGTAATATTTTATCTACGATTTTTATTGGATAAAAGGCAGCTTTAACTTTATAATGTAGCTATAAAACAATATTTGGTTTGTAATACATTTTTCTTGTTTATAGGATGCTAAACTAAATAGCAATTTTCCCCACTTCTTTTTTTTATTTTTCAACTTTTAATTTGGTTTAGTTTTTCTAAATTTTCCCAACATTTATTAAAATGGATATAGCCGGTTTTCCACGGATGCTCGAACTATGGTCTAGGTCTTTTAAATCAAATTTGCCTATAATTATAAATTTAGACAATATTTTTAAATATTGACTTATAATTCATTCAATAATATAATAGATTTTATTAAAATAATTATAAATCACACTATTTTTAAATACACTGCCCTACAAAATTATTGCATAATAATTAAAAAAAATTAACTCTAAAACGCCTTTACTAATCTAAATCACACTATTTTTAAATACACTGCCCTACAAAATTATTGCATAATAATTAAAAAAAATTAACTCTAAAACGCCTTTACTAATCTTTATGAAATTTTGGATAAAAATACTTCAACTTATATCTCAATTTACGTGTTCAAGGGTTTTTCGAGAAAATATGTTTAAAGCCTTTTTATTTAATAATGAAAATAAGTTCGAAAAATCACTTCTAGGGAATTTTTTTAAATAAATAAAAAATATGCTCTTAAAGAGCGTATTTTTTAGTATACCCTGAAAATTTTGTACAAATCAAGCGAACAGTAACGAAGATACAGCGCTTCAAAGTCGTGAAAAATGACCACTTTTCAGCAAAATAATCAAAAAGGCGTCATTTTTACCGACTTTGAAGCGCTGTATCTTCGTTAATGTTCGTTTGATTTGTACAAAATTTTTAGGGTGTACTAAAAAAATACGCTCTTTAACAGCATATTTTTTATTTATTTAAAAAAATTCCCTAAAAGTTATATTTCGAACATTTTTTCATTATTAAATAAAAAGGCTTTAAACATATTTTCTCGAAAAAACCCTCTAACACGTAAATTGAGATATAAGTTGAAGTATTTTTATCAAAAATTTCATAAAGATTGGTAAAGGCGTTTTAGAGTTAATTTTTTTATATTTATTATGCGATAATTTTGTCGGGCAGTGTATTAAAGTATACGTCATTATTTAGATTTTTTAGAATTTTTCGTGTATTTAAATCTAATAATTTAAAAAAAAACTAGATGTCTTTATAATTCATGAAAAAAATATTGTCAGTTTCACTTGTTTTGATTCCCATTTAAGTTTTACACAAAATTACCTAACCTCAACAATAATTCTTATAATAATTATATAATATATATAATAATCATTGATATATTTGTATATTTTTTATTAACATATGGATATATATTTTTAAAGGCTTAACTTTTAAACAAAAACGAATCGCATCCATGTCATTTAAGAAAAAATGTTTATAATTAACCCAGCTATCATCTGACAAAGTTTGCCATAGAGCTTGTAGAGCACCCTGTATAAGATATTTAAACCTTTTCAAAATTATGATGTATAAACAAAATAAATGAAATGTTTATACCTATAGGTACCTAAATTCAACAATACTTTTAAATTATTATAATATAAATAATTATAATTTAACGATTATTATTATTATAATAATTATAATTTAACAATATTATTAAATATTTAAGTATACCTACGTCATTATTTAAGAATATTGTTAAGTTTAAGTATCGTCTAGGTATTTTAAATCAAATTTGCCTATAATTATAAATTTAGACAATATTTTTAAATAATGACTTATAATTAATTTAATAATAATTATTATTATAATAATTTTTATTATAATAATTATAATTCAACAATATTATTAAATATTTAAGTATACCTACGTCATTATTTAAAAATATAGGTTAAGTTTAGGTATAGTCTAGGTATTTTAAATTAAATTTGCCTATAATTATAAATTTAGACATTGGCAACACCGCAGGGCTTCTGATACACAGCGAAGTGTGTCTCTTGTTGTTTATGCACCAACGAACAGTTAACCGCCCCGTCCCGCATTACCGGGCTTCGACTAGCCAGTGTAATGCACCGGGCTTCGTATTGATAGCCGTGCATGTATATATATATATATATATACAGTGAGGACGCGTGGGTTGGAACAAATTCATTTAAAATTCAGGGATTTGTTTTTTGAAAAAACGCTCAGACAAGTCGATTTTTATTTTTAGATGCGGTTTTTTTAATAGTAAACTCACTTATACAGGATTACCCAAAAATAAGTTACGACCATAACCTTCATTTTTTTAAATGGAAACCCCTATTTTTTATTTTATTTTTGAATTTTGCATCAAATTCTAAGTATGTTTTATGTACCATGTCCTATACCTAAACTCAACAGTTATCGAGAATTACGAGTGAACATAATAAAATACCGGTTTTCTGAGGATTTTTTTGTATCGAGCAAAACATTTAATTTTAAGTTTATTTTAATTGGTTTTTTAATTCTGGTACTTTTTATTGTCGACTGTATGATAATTTTACTTCAAATAATTAATTTTTAGTTGCAGTTAAAAGGTTTGAAATAATGGCGCGTTTAACTGAGAAGCAGAGAATAGAAATTTTGATGATGGTTGGATATGGCGACAGGACTGAAACACAAGGTAAAGTTTGCGAAATGTTTTATAACAAGGAACTGGAAAGGCCCATTACACGATCGGTAGTTAGTAAGATAAAAAATCCAATTGTTTGTTTTCTGGAACTGGAAGATGGTTGGTTTTATAATTGTATCTTCTAAACTTTTTTTTTTATCTTACTAACTACCGATCGTGTAATGGGCCTTTCCGGTTACTTGTTATTATACATTTCGAAAACTTTACCTTGTGTTTGAGTCCTGTCGCCATATCCTACCATCATCAAAATTTCTATTCTCTGCTTCTCAGTTAAACGCGCCATTATTTCAAACCTTTTAACTGCAACTGAAAATTACTTATTTGAAGTAAAATTATCATACAGTCGACAATAAAAAGTACCAGAATTAAAAAACCAACTAAAATAAACTTAAAATTAAATGTTTTGCTCGATACAAAAAAATCCTCAGAAAACCGGTATTTTATTATGTTCACTCGTAATTCTCGATAACTGTTGAGTTTAGGTATAGGACATGGTACATAAAACATACTTAGAATTTGATGCAAAATTCAAAAATAAAATAAAAAATAGGGGTTTCCATTTAAAAAAATGAAGGTGATGGTCGTAACTTATTTTTGGGTAATCCTGTATAAGTGAGTTTACTATTAAAAAAACCGCATCTAAAAATAAAAATCGACGTGTCTGAGCGTTTTTTCAAAAAACAAATCCCTGAAGTTTAAATGAATTTGTTCCAACCCACGCGTCCTCACTGTATATAATATAATAATATAACTATTCCCTAATATATCCCTATTGTAGAACTAAATGTGCCTTACTTTGCCATTGTATATGATTGCTTTGTCAAGGACTTAATCAAATTAATATTAAAATCTTCTCTATATGTACATTAATTAATAATTATGTACATTTACATTGTAACGTAGAACAGGCTTCCTTGAAAGGCTTCAGGGACTAGATAGTTACTCGAAAGTTCGTCTCGGGAGCTTATAAGGATAATGTGGCGTACTTTAATAAATATAGGAGCAATTAAAGTCACGCCAACGTTTTCTTAATCACGGGTTCGCATGCAATCAGCTAAGAAAGAACGAATTAGTGTTTGCTTTAATTTAATTAGTACGATTAGCAGGTTTTTAGTAAAATGTTTTTATTAAGGCCAAAGACGAAAATCAGGCTCTTCTAAACAAAATATATAATATTTTAGTATGTTAATACCTAATCAATAACACTAGTTTACAAAATCGAAAAAAAATTCTGCCCACTAAAAACGAAAATCACACTCAATTTTTTTTTATGGAACCGTTTTTAAAATATGAATTTTCAATTTTTTTTTTTTCAATTTTCGGAGGTGTTTTGACGTTTTTGAGTATAGCTTGAAATCTAATTGATCGATTTGGTCAAACAAGCCCTTAAATTGAAGGTATTTGAGCCCTATAAAACTTTCTTTTATATACTTTTGATATCGGATTTTGAGGCTAGCAATTTTAATAACTTAAGAAATTTATTTTTATGGCAAAAATTTAGGTCGAAAATTAACATATCGTCCTGGGAAAGGTTTAAATTAAACAGATAACTCCAGTTTGATTTTTTTTTCGTGAAGATGACATTTTTACAAAGAAAACAAGCTAATGTTGATAAAAATACATGGAAAAATGGCGAAGTTATGAATTTTTTAGTGGAAGACCAAAATTCAGCTTTTTGTCGATTTTTATTTTTTTTCTTTTATTTTTGTAATATGTTTATTCTTTTGGAATTTTTTGAGTTATTACAAAATTTTTTCAACGAAAACATTATTCAAAATTTAAATTTGACATGACTCCGCAAACGTGAATTCTTTTGTTTCTCGTGTTGGCATAGTGACATTTTACTGCTATTTTTTGATATTTTAACAAGGTATTTTTATCATGGTTAATAAAAAGTGAAAAATGAGTAGAAGAAGTAGAGAGTTCGAGTGCGTAAATAACCCGCACAATTTGGGCCACGCATCGCGACGTAAGTGATGAGCACGGAGAACGTTTTTACCACCAAATGAAGGCTATGGACTAGCGGTATGACGGCTTCTGGGATGCATGGTTGATTACATTTGGTCCCTCATACGAGAAACGGAATACGAAAGCAACAAAAAACAAAGAAGCCAGAATTTTTTGAAACCTATGCTTATTAGAACAGAATAAAACTTTGTTTAATATTTAATATATAATTTACTTTCAATATTTAATGTTTAAAATAAAAATCAATGTTCAATATTAAATTTTATATATTTAATTCAATAAAATGAAGAAAAAACAAAAAATTCTCGAAAAACCGAATTTTGGTCTTCCACTGAAAAATTCATAACTTCGCCATTTATCCATGGATTTTTATAACAGCAGCTTATTTTATACTCGAATATTCTTTTCGATTTCTATCTTTCCCGGAAAGATATGTAAATTTTTGACCTAAATTTAAAAAAAAAGGACTTTTTTAACTTCATAAAATCGCCAGTATCAAACTACTGAGCCAAACCAAAACTATACAAGAGAAAGTTGTAAATGGCCTTTGATTTAAGTCCTTGTTTGGTCAAATCGATCAATTAGAACTCGAAGTATACTCTAAAACGTAAAAACACCTCAGAAAATTAACAAAAAAACAATTGAAAATTCATATTTTGAAAACGCTTCCATGAAAAAAAAAATTAAGTGAGATTTTCGCGTTTAGTGAGCTAAACTACACAAGAAAAGCATAGTGAGAAGTATGTGGCTGTAAACTAGTGAAATTAAATGTAAACCATTAGAATTTCATTCGTTGTAAAGTGCTAAATCACTGTATTGTTATATCAGTATGCCGACCGTTGCAACGCGTAAGTATTTACGTTAAAATTAACGCTGCTGTTGTCTGTCGCCTTTTGACCAATCAGCTTGAGACTTATCCGGAAACTCAAACTTATAGCATGTCAACATGAGAGTATGAGTATGAGAACGTATGGCTGGCCGCATCGCCATCGCCTTACACTGATCTCCCAGAGTTCTTTTTACCAACTTTTAGTTCTCATACGTATCCCGCAACTGCACAGCATTACATGTGTTTGATGGATCAGAATTTTCACCCCGACTAGAAAATCTCTCTTCGGAGGTCGTGTATGACAGTTTCGATGGTCGAAGGGCCCCCCCGGAATTTTGTCACCGGGCCGGGTCATACGCCCGGTTTAGGCTAGTGGAGTGCGGGACAAGGAGGGAAAACATTTTGGTTTTTGGGGGACATTGGACTGACACAAAACTAAGTACAATCCGGAATCCACCTAAACCAGGGTTTGGGTGGTTAGTTCGCTGCCAGGACCTATCCTTTATGGCCTTGAAGTACTATCTGTTCGTCTGCTGAATTTCAGTTTTATTTTAGTTAAGACTTATAGTGGTGTGTTGGCATGTCTATTGTTGTTGTCTAGGTGACTGCACTTTTTGTTTATAAATATATGTCTATTGCGTATCACCGCTGTTTGTTTAGTTTTGGTACTAGTGTATGTTTTCTACCGATTTACATATATTACGAATAATTACGTTTGCTGTCCTGTACGAATTCTTTTTCTTGTTTGTCTGTTTTGTTTTTCTGGTTTAAATGCGTTGAAGACGCTTAACCTGTTCGAGAAAATGCAATATTACTTTCTTCTTTGAGGATGCAAGTTAAATAATGCGAATTAAAGCTACTAAACTTATCTTTTGCTGCTATTGTCCACTTGACCCTCTCTTTGGTTACTTCTGGAGACTGGTACATTGAATTCACCTGCACAGGCAGAGTTACTGATTTCTTATATTCTTCACTTGTTGTATTGCACTGCACTACTGTTTTATCGCTTTGCTGATTCTGTTAAACATCGGGAGACAGGTACCTTGATTTACCTGCACAGGTACCTAACCAACTTAACCATATTGTTACTCATAGGCTTTTATTATTTCCTTACTCTTTAGAAGCGATGGCTTGCGCGTCTGCATCTTATGATTTCTCAAGTTATGATCAACAATATATAATATCAACGTTAGTATTCAAATTTGACGTAAGCCATCCGTCATATTAATGATTTTATTCTCTCTTTTATCTAGCTCCTTTAACCTTTTTATTAGAAAATACAGGGTGGTACAAATTATCAAGTAATACATTATTTATTATACTCAAATAATTTCCAAATTAATGTATTTTCTTATCTGATATTTCAGGACCCCCGTTTCAGCAGCGAAATGGATCGAAAAACCGGCTACAGAACGAACTTGGTGCTTTGCATGCCGATCTGCAACTACGAGGGCGACGTGATCGGCGTCGCACAAATCATCAACAAGACCAACGAATCTAAGGAGTTCACGCCGCACGACGTCGAAGTTTTCAAGAGATATCTCACGTTCTGCGGCATCGGCATCCAGAATGCACAGCTATTCGAAATCTCTGTATTGGAGTACAAACGAAATCAGGTCGGTTACGTTTTCTTTATGCCCAGGCTTTTCTATTGCATATTAATCTGTACGAATTTGACAAAAAAAAATGCATTTTAAAATTTGGTATTTTTACATCAATAAAAAAAACTGTCAATATTATAAAAATCACATTTGTATTAATTTACAAAAGTAAATTTACCAACTTAAAAACAAATAATTTCGTAGAAAAATAGTAATACTACAGTAGCGGTTTCTTCATAGGAGCACATGAGCACGTGCACCCCCAATGGGGTCCCCCATAAATAATTTAAAAGTAATAATAAAATATGTTTAATTGTTAAAATCCATTGCAGCAATAGAAACGGAATGAAACGAACGAGCTTTAGGTGCTAAGATGCCTATTTCCTTTCGTTGAACATGCATGTCCATGAACTACATATGTTTCGTAACATATATGCCTATTCCCTTTTAATTATTTCGTCTATAGACGCATGCGCTCAAAGAATTTCTTAAACATTTATGTTATAAACATAATCGGTGTCTAATTTGCTATTCCGTTTCCAAAATTCGCTGTTTGGTAACATATATGATGTTGTACGTTTACGAACTCTTGCCTGAGAGGTGCTGTTAGCCAATATTTGAGGTTTTTTATTTTGCATTAATCATAAATTAAATAATAATAAACTGCGGCGATGTTGGGTACAGTATTTTTTTTTTTTTTTTTTTTCTTTGGCCGGCGGAGAAATTCTTTACGAACACTCGGTTCCTCTTGGGGCCCCGAGTAGTGTGGGACTCCGTCTATTGACGTATACCCACTAAAACTCCCCCGTTAGGTGGTTCAAAGCCCTGCACTGCGGTTTGCTTTCGCAATCCTATTGTGCCCTACATGGTATTACTTCCATAGCTCTAGCTCCGTTGCTTCTATGAAGCGCAGTAGCCGAGGCAGTGGAAGCAATTTTAAAAGTTCTGGTGTGAGTTTAGACTCTCCCAGGTGTGTTCTTCTTAAGGTGTTGAATCCCTCACATTGACACATAATGTGAAGAGGTGTTTCCTCTTCTTCTTCGCATCCTCTACACAAGGGGTCATCTGTCATCCCCATTTTGTGAAGATGTTTTTTGAATGGAGCATGGCCTGTGAGAAGGCCTAATGCTTTTTTTAGTTGGGTCCTGGTATATGTCCTCATTGGTTTCTGCCCTTCAGCAGATGGATTGTCCAAAAGTGCTTTCGAATGCTCCAGACCAGACAGGCTTTCCCAGTATTGTTTGTGTTGTAGTTCTGTCCAGTCAATTAGTTTTTTCCTGGATGATTCTTGGCTGGTGCCGCATGTGGGTTCCGGCCCCATCAGCAGGGTTTCGGCTTCATCAGCTGCGAAGTTTGGCTTCCACCTCATCGAACTGTTTCTGCCTTCTTCTTGCACAAGGATAAGAGTTATCTGGTTTTGTGCTTCGGTTAATGCCGTCATATCTCTCAGACATTCTAGTACGGCCTTCGAATTGATTTCAAATGCCTCCAGTGCCTGGATTGGTTCTGGTTCGTGTGTAATGATGGTGAGCAACTTCTCCGTGGGATTGCTCTCCCTCATTCGTTGGAAACCCAATTGTATGGCAATGATGCCCGCTTGAAGATCGGTTATCTCTTTTCCCAGGTTTAGTATTTCTTGACTGCCCTGTTGAGATACCTCTTTTATGCCCGCAGAAACACCGGTCTTTGACCGCTTGTGTTCTACGTACCAGATTAGGTTTTCTTCTTGCCTGAGTCGGGCGATTTGGTTGTTTATCTCCTCAGCCTTTATCCTTTTTGAGATAAAAGCTTTATTGAGGTGTTTGACCTTGGCTTTGTCTGTTCTAATGGCTAGACTGCCAGTATTTTCTAGCTCTTCAAATATGGCATTATGCCTGATGGTGGAAATAACTTCGGCCTTATTTGAGATTAGTCTTTGGGCTCCCGCTAACGCTTCAGCTTTAATCTGAATGTGTAGAGGGGGGAGTCCTAGTATGTTTTCCATGGCTGCGGTCGGTGTAGTTGTCATTGCACCAGTTATTCCCAAGCACGCCAGTCTTTGGATTCTGCTGAGTGTCTGTTTTACAGTCCTTGTTTTTGTTGCGTGCCACCATATTAGCGCCGCGTAGGTAATTATGGGTCTGACCATAGCTGTGTACACCCATTGTACCATGCCTGGTGACAGTCCCCAAGATTTACCAAATGTTCTTTTACAGGTCATGAAGGTTTTTATGGCCCTATTTGTTATGTTCTCTATATGCATCCGATAGGTGAGTTTTTTATCCAGTGTAACTCCTAGATATTTAACCTCGTTTTTCAAGGGCAGCGTTTCCCCGTAGAAGATTAGATTTTTTACGGGTTCTAACTTTCTTTTGCGAGAAAAGGCGATAAGGGAAGTTTTTGTGGGATTTACCCGAAGTCCCTCCTCATTGCACCAGTTTTCGACAGCGTTTAGCGCCCTTTGCATTTTGGTAAACACATGGGCTGTGTTGCTGCCTCTGATAAGGAGTACAATGTCGTCCGCATATCCTATTGCGTATATTTCTTTGTTTTCCAATCGTGTCAGTAAACTGTCCGATACGAGGTTCCATAGCAGGGGTGATAGCACCCCCCCTTGTGGTGTCCCTCTGCACACTTTAGCTCTAACAGTTGTGTTGTTAAGAGTGGTTCTGGCTCGTCGTTGAGCCAGCATCTGTTTGATCCATTTGCCAACCAGAGGTTCTATGTTGCGATCTCTTACTGATCGATTTATTGAGTCATATGACGTGTTGTCAAACGCTCCTTCGATATCCAGGAATGCCCCAAGGGCCACTTCTTTGTTGTCTAAAGATTGCTCAGCCCTTTGGGTTATCTCATGGATGGCGGATTCGCAAGACTTGCCTGTTTGGTAGGCAAATTGATTTCGGTGTAGAGGCCTTCTGTGCAGTACTTCTTCCCGTATATGTTGCTCTATCAGTTTTTCCTCTGTTTTCAGAAGAAATGATGTTAGGCAAATTGGTCGAAAGGATTTTGGTTTGTCATAGGAGGCTTTTGCTGGTTTTGGTATAAAAACCACCAGTGCCTCTCTCCATCCTTCCGGTATGTGATTGAGAGCTAGGCTGGCTCTTAGGATTTTGCACAGTCTTGGTAGCAGCAGGTCTTGGCCCTGTTGTAACATGGCTGGTATGATTCCGTCAGTTCCGGCAGATTTAAATGGTTTGAAAGTTTTTATTGCCCATTTAACTTTTTCGTATGTTATTATTTTTCTCGATAGAATCCAGTCCTCCTTTTTTCCCCTTTTTATTTCGAGTGTGGTTTGGTTTTGGATTTCCGAATTTTCGAGTATGATTGATCCTGGAAAGTGTGTCCTTAGCATAAGCCTAAGTGTCTCACTTTCAGTAGTTGTGTGTTCTCCTTCTGGGTTTAGGCATGTTCCCAGGGTCTGCTGTGGCCCTTTGGCCATGGCTTTATGCAGTCTGGAGTAGGCCGGTATCTCTGATAGTTCCCGGCATAGTTTTTGCCAACCTAGTTTCTTGGCCTTTTTGATGGCATTGTTATATTCGGTTAGGTGGTGTCTGTATAGGTCCCATTCTCCCGTTCTTTTCGCTTTGTTGAACAACTTTCTTGTTTTCTTTCTGCGGTTTTCTAGGTCAGAGTTCCACCAAGATGGGCCCTCTTTTTGTTTTGAGCAACGCAGTGGACATGCCTGCTCGTAGGCATCCTTAATGGAATCTGTCACCGAGTCGGTGAGTAATTCAAGATCAAAGGTATCCTTCGCCTCTTTTGGGCAGCTCTCCAAATTACGTTCTAGTACCTCTTTATATAGGTCCCAGTTCGTTTTCCTTGGGTTTCTGTACTCCCGTTGGGTGTTAATTGTCGATTCAAGGTTAAACCTTATGTATCTGTGGTCTGACAGACTAATTTCATTCGATACATGCCACTGTTTCACCAGTTCACTTATGCGTCCCTTTGACAGTGTTAGATCGATTACTTCTCTTCTTGCCACGGTTACGAAGGTTGGCTCGTTCCCAGTGTTGAGAATATTAATATCTGTGGAGATACAGTAGTTGAGTAGTGATTCACCACGTTTGTTGATGTCAGTGCTCCCCCACATTGTGTGATGTGCATTGGCATCACATCCTATTATCAGGTTAGCCGATCCAAGTTGTTCCACCAGAGACCTGAGCATGGCGGCCGGTGGTTCCCCTTGTTGGTCATGAGGAAGGTACGCCGATGTAAGTATTACATCTTGTTGGCTCCCTTCTAATGTTAGATTAAATTTTAATCTTACTGTCGCTGTGTCTTTATCGCAGTAAGTCCACAGTGGCATAGCATCCATGTTACCTCTGACGAGAATACAACTTCTTGGGTTCGTCTCATTTGGGTGTGAAACAAGCCTCCCCCTGAGACCCCCCAGACCCCTTATCTGGCCCCTGTACACATACGGTTCCTGAATAAGGGCAATATGTATCTCGTCAGCGGCCATATACTTGCATAGTGCCGCTGTTGCTGCCTTGCAGTGGTGGAGGTTAATCTGTATTATCCTCACTACCATGCGGGGCGATTAAAGTGTGGACGAGGGCTCTTGTGGCGCCTTCTCGTCTGTTGGGGTCTGTCCAGTGGGTACAGTATACAGTACACTATCATTATCAAACATAATGATTGTTTTAAATAATGAATTAATTACTTTTTCATAATTAATACCTAATTAATTATAATTATATATGAGGCCTGTCAGAGCAAAGTCAACAATCTCCCGTCAGACTAAAACTGAGTAAATTGAGATAATTGATTTTGGTATTTTAAATTCTAGATTTGTAATTTTTTTTATATATTATATTGAAATATTGTTGTTGTTAGTCTACTAGCCAACTACAAGGTCTCCAGGATGCTTAGTATAGGTGAAATCGGTAATTATAAATTGGAGATTGCTGACTTTGATATGAATTGCTGGAGATTGCTCATTTTGTTGTAAACGTTTAAGGATTTAGCTCCTTTTGCAGCACATAAACTTTATCATCTTATAGATAATTAGTTAAAGTACAGTCTCCGCCAAAAATCTAATTTTTGACCAAAAGTGGAGATTGTCGGTTTTGCTATGACAGGCCTCAAATGATAAATAATTATTCATAAATGAGAATAGGACAATATATATTTAAAAAAAAAATAGATAAATATAAAATATAAAATACTATTAAATAATATTACATAAAAATAAATATAAAAAATTAGCCAAACAAAAGTTTAAGTACCTACTAATAAAATACAAAAAATTATGCAGCTAAAACTGTTTGGTTTTAGTTTTATTAATACCTTTTAAAACCTCTACACCAAAGAACAAAAGAACACTCTACACCTTTGATACTCATCAGTTTGAGTTGGACTTTCTCTTGGCCTCTTTTTGCCTCTCTGTTGTAGAAGGGGTCCTTCCAAACATCAACACAGTTTGTGTTGACCTTAAAGGCTGGTCAATGCAGAGTTCAAAAGATGGTAATACATCCACTATTAACTTCCCTGTTAATTTATCCTTAATGTCATTAAGTTGTTTTACTGGCTCCTCGACATTGCCAGTCTCCATGTGAAAAGTGCCTAGATTCCTTGCCCTTTTCGTTACATGGATCTTTAAGTCACTAAAAGTATGTGTACAAATAAGTAACAAATAATTATTTCAAGATATTTTAAGATTACCCTAGTTGTTTTTAAGTTCATTTAATATATTATTAAATATCACCAATGATTTTAATAGTATATTATGTATCAAGTTTTATAAACGCTATTTTAGTTACGAGTTTTATTAGGCACGAGCGAAGCTTGCAAACGAGTGTTTAATAAAAACGAGTGTCTAGAGAAGTTTATAAAACGAGTTGCATACTATACTTTATCTACGACGAACATAAATAAGAATTTAAAGGCAATTTTATTTAATAAAATTTGACATTTAACAAATTTAACCTCACTTTTTCGCAATTTATAATAAAGCTAACTTCAGCCCGTGACTAAAATGCCCAAAAGCCACTGTTATTAACTTCAGCCCGTGACTAAAATTCCATAAAGTCACAACTCGTCAATGTAGGAGTAGATAAAAATAATTATTTAAAACACTGTTACTTTATGCATATCATGATCTGCGACTATTAGGTTATAAAACTAAGATACTTTCTGTCCTAAAAACATTTATCGCTGTTCAGAACGATCTAAGGTCAAGTCTTTAAAGATACACGAAACGGAATACCTTTTAACATAGGTGATGTTTGGGTTGTAGTTAATAAACAAACATGAAGAAGAATAAGCGCCCTAAATTTTGGCACGGACTCCACTGTAAAGTGCTCATAAAACATTTTCTTTACTTTCACTGTGTAAAACTGTAAATACATTTCGATTTAAACCTTTATAATTGTGTTTATAAAATTTAAAAATTTGACATTTGACGGTGACACACGGATTCCCCTATTGTTTCATAGATGGCGCTCTATACAAATTTTTGATTTAAATCTTTTTAAGATAATAATAAGTATTTGTCCTAGAAAAAGTATAGTATGCACCTCGTTCATAAACTTTTCTATACACTCATTAATTTAAACACTCGCTCGCAAGCTCGCTCGTGCGATTATGAAATTAAATTCGTGTATAAAATGGCGTTTATCAAACTTGATACATAATATACTATTATCTACTCCTACATTGACGAGCTGTGACTTTATGGCGTTTTAGTTACGGGCTGGAGTTAGCAATAGTGGCTTTTGGGCATTTTAGTCACGGTCTAAAGTTAGCTTTATTATAAAATGGGGAAAAGTGAGGTTAAATCCGTTGACATTTGACAGATGTCAAATGTTGAACAAATAAAATTGGCTTTAAATTCTTCTTCGTGTTCGTCGTAGATAAAGTATAGTATGTAACTCGTTTTATAAACTTCACTAGACACTCATTTTTATCAAACACTCGCTCGCAAGCTTTGCTTAATACATAATATACTATTTTCTACTTCCACCTTTAAAACGCCCATTATCGTACATGTTTCCATAACACTTGTCACCTTTTAAATACATATTGACAAGCTGTGGCTTTATGGCGTTTTAGTGACGGGTTGAAGTTAGCTGACAGTTTTCAAGTGTCATACAATCGTTAAAATAAAGTGCCCTTCTTTCTACTAAAGGTGAAAATTATTTTATTATCTTAATATAAAAATACAAAAGTATTAAATAGTTTCTCAACGCCAATATTTGAAAAGTTTATATTCAGTCGTACTGACCTTTTGATTTTGCCGGCGCTAAACTAGATTTAACTGATTTCGGGTAAAGATTCCACCGTGGAATGCCTAGAAAACTATCTTTTCTCGATTTTTATGTAAGAATGTCATATTCTCGCACGCAAAATCGTTGAAGAATGAAGCTCATTCTTAAACGATTTTTGGTAACATTTAGTTTTTAAGTATTGGTACCCCCAAAATGTCAAACTGATTAATAACCTCAAATTCATTACTTTTATTGAAAATGAAGCCTTTATTATTGTTTTGTAATATAAAGTTTGCTCCAACAATGCATTTTAATGCAAAATTTTAAGTTTAATGTGTAAAAGTGCAGTTCAGGTTGTACTTGTGCAGGATAACAAATATTGTCATTTTGTGTTGCCAACTGACATTTTGCGAGAAAAATCCCCTAACTAACAACGACCACAAAACAATTAAAAAAACCTAAATAAAAGTTAAAATCGAGAAAATAGTATAAATCACACGTTGCAGAAGGCTATTCTCGCACTCATTCGTTCGTCCACTCGCTCCTTCGTCGCTCGAGGCCAAATTTCGAATTCGTGCGAGAATATGTGGCCTTCTGCAACTTGTACTTTAATATACTATTCTTTCACTGTAAAAAGCTGCTTCTACTGCTACTGCTTCTGCTTCTATCGGATTTAGTTAGTCCATTTTCAAGGGATAAATTTCGATTTACACTAAAAAATCTGTCATTTGACATCCGACATAAAACACACGTTGAATGGTTATTCTATTGTTTTATAGATGTCGCTCTATAAAAATATTTTATTTAAATCATTTTTAGATAAGTATTTATCGTAGAAAGAGTATGCAACTCGTTTATAAACTTTTGTACACTCATTTAGTTACTAATTAATTAAATACGTGACTAAAATGGCGTTTATCAAACTTGATACATAATGTACTATTATTATAATTAGTTCTCTGTTGCATTAATATTTTAACAATTATTATAACACTTTAACGGTAGAGTGCTGGCTATTATCTGCAAATAAGGATAGATACATACATATTTCAATCTTTAATCTGATATTTTTTTATTTTTTGAAAAGCTTAAAAAAGTAATAATAGTCGTGCAAGCCACATATAACCATATAACCACAGACCATGTGTGCATATAACATATGTTATTATTATTATTTTTCAGATTTTGCTTAACCTGGCGCGTAGCATATTTGAGGAGCAGAACAACCTCGAGTGTTTGGTGACGAAAATAATGAGAGAAGCCCAGGATTTATTAAAGTGCGAACGATGCGCCGTTTACTTATTGGATCTGGACTGCTGCGAAGCGGTAAGTTAACTTAATTGCTAATATTTACGCCAAATCCCTAACTTTGGGGATGTCTCGACTCCTCGGATCTTTTCTTCTACTTTCTTGTTTTTGTTTCGCCCGCTACGCTACGGCGCACAAGTCTTGATTTTAGTTTGTTATGTTTTAATAAAAATCTTTTTTAAGCTTTTGGTGAAAATTTGCTTTAACAGCATCCTATATTAAAATTCTGCTAAATGCAAGACCCTCGGAGCAATAAAAAGAAAAATTAATTGTCAATTTAAAATTCCAAACATTTTTTGATGAGATACTCATCAATTAACAAAAAACGCGAATGTAAACGAAATTATTGAAAAATTACCATGAAAGACGTACATTTCCACCAATCAAAAAAAAGTTTAATTAATATGCAGATTTTTAATCGATTAATGTGACTAATTAAATAACAAAATGATAAATTACCATATTCGAACCTTTTAATTAAACCTGAGTACTTTGTGTTCTAACGATAGCGGTTTTTAATTAAGTTTAAATTGTCTGCTTATTTTATTTCATTGCTTAAGTAGATGTAGTTTTGTTGCGGATCAAAGAGAAATGTATAATCAGTAGGTGGATTTATCCTACGCTGTAGCGTAGTGCTCCGAGCAGCAAGGGGCCCCGAGGGGCCCACAGTAAAAAATAGCTTTTAATGAAATTTTTAAATTTTTAAATTTGATGTCTAGAAAACTTATCAAAATGTGCGGTTATTAAAATAAGAAAAAAAGAGTTTATTCAACACCCATCTTCTCCACTAGATGCATCTTGTGGCCAAAATAGGATTTCTTTCACGGGCTAAAGGTAGCTTTAAGTTGAAAAAATGTGAGGTTAAAACTGCTTAACAACTGTCAGATTGGTAACTCGCGTTACAATCAGATATATCATCAAAACGACAATACTTAATTCTAAAAGTTTAACCAACATCAACAATTTTATTTAAAAACTTGTACTGTACTACTTGTAATAAAGACAAAATTCTTTTAGATTGTTATTTTTCACTTGCTTAACATCCTAAAAACATACGATTTACCTTTTCATAAACTTTTTGTTTTATCTGCGAATTTAACAATAGAACTACTCTTAAATAACAAAAATAGATCAAACATAAAGAAATTTATACAAATATTAATGTTTTTTTATACATTTGGTTTTAAAAAACAAACAACAAACAGTGGTAATTCGCGTTACATTAAGCTGATACCTTTTGACATAAAAATGTTTAAAAAATATAGGAAATAAGTTATGACGCTTGCCAAATTGACAGCTCTTAAATTTAATTTGTATAATAAATAAACAAAGTAAAGTCGTTGCTTAAAAACAAATAATTTGTAGATAATTTTCCTTTTCATGTCCGCATTTTTATGGAATGTCCCAGATGACTAATGAAACATCAAATAAAATAGGCTTTAAATTCCTTGTGGTAGTCGAATAAAATTTGTGTGCGACTATTGGTCAAAAGAGGAGTTTCCACTCGCGCCACTTGCGTGACAAACTACTCGCTCGGAGAATCTTCTCTTCCTCCCACTAGTCGCACAATATACAGTGTGTATTAAAACCAGGGACCCGGACCGAAACCGAAAAAAACCGAAAACCGGAACGGAACCGGTTTTTTTTTCCGAACCGAAACCCGAACCGGAACCGTTTTCGCTTTTGATAAAATCTGTTGGACCGGAACCGAAACCTTTATTTGCTTTCATTCTAATAACATTATATAACATATTAGGTTATAGATTAAAATTACGTAAAACAAATAACCTCACTGGAACCGCTTAAAACCGAAAAGAACCGAACCGTTATAACTCCACGAAACCGAAACCGGAATCGGAACCATTAAAACGAAAATAGGGTGAACCAAAACCGTACCGGAAGTGCCAAACCCCGCCCACTGTGGTAGGGATTTTAGAATTATTTTTATTTGAGAATTTATGGGTTTTATTTTTATCGAATTCGTTTGTTTTGTTTTAATGCATTTCTGCAAAAAAAAACTAAGTATTGTTTAAAATCCATTAAATTCCAGTTAATGGCGAACATGTATTTCTTAAAAACTATACACATTTCCCTACGACAGCGTCGAAGCTACTGAACAAACACAGTAGATCAAACTGCATGCCCTTGTATCTGGCTGCATGCCTAAAAGGGTTGTTTTTCTTATTTTTTAATATTAAAAGTAATAAAATTAACTAAATCAAATTATTTTTGACATATTATTAATTTTTTTGTTATTTTTAAAGTTTCGAACAAATAAAATTAAACTTTTTATTAAATAATTGTAATCGTTTTCTTCTGATTTAAAACAACCGGCAACTATGGTTCGTAAGAATGGCTTGGTTTAAACCACGGCCAATTAAAGTTTGTTTCTTTTTCTCTGATCAGAATATAATTTGTCATCCTTGTCTCCAGCCTTACTTACTTGATTCTATACAGTCTGTATATTATATACCTATATACAGAAGTCGCGCACCACCTTAAAGCTGTATAATCTACGGACCCCCAGAAATCCCAGAAAATTGTTAAAAAAATCTACCTTTGTGTCATTCCATCGTTTCGGGTGTTACATTTGTTTAACCAAAGTATAAATTATTATGTATTTTAAAATATTATTTTAGCAATTAAGGTGCCTCTACGTTTTTAGTTGTTCTATCTAAATTGAAGGTATGCAAAAAAGGTAAAATCATTATTATTGCCAAAAATCGGTAAAAAAATTGGTAGAAACATAATAATTGACGAAAATCGCAGTATTCGGTATTTTGGTAGGTCTGTTTGCATTTCGGTAGAAAAATACTACTTATTGCATTCTTCAAGCAATACACACACACACATATATCGACATATGTATAAAACAGTTGTAACACCCGAAACGTTTCGGGTTATCAAGAAAAAAACATATCAAATTAGTCTTATGCTCAGATATATCTGATACTAATATATTAGTATTTTAAATCATTACCACCATAACCTTACTTTTACTAAATATTATTACACTAATCAATCTGAAGGTATAATAATAAAACAATTACCTGATTTTTCGTTTTGGGTGTTACAGTGTCCAAGTAACGAGAAAACACACTTATAACGTGATAATTATCAAATTTTTTCGGGACTGTCACGCAATCCACCAATACCAGTAAAAAAAATTAAACAATAATTTGATTTTCTCTTTTTATAGTACACCCGTTGGAGGGCGAAGTAGTCACATAACAAAACTTTAATACTTGTTGCCTATAAAACTAAACCCCCCACCTATCCAACCTATATCTTGTCTATGAAATACAGTCCCTATTAGGAATTTATAAAACCGTAGATTAAATCTATAAAGACAATCTAAACAAATATTAACATTAAAATCAAACACACCGGCTTAATAACTTGGATTTTTTATGCATTCTTCTAACACAACGAACATACTCAGTGAGTATTACTTAGTAAAGAAATTCATATTATTATTTAATATAAATGCTATGACAGAATCTAGTTTTGAATTTTAACTGTCTCTATGATTTGATGTCAACAGAAAACAAATGAATTTACCAATTAATTATTGTGATAATCAATTTTTGCGCATCATGTTGCCAAACGCATGCATATTGTTAAAGTTAAAATCCTAAATTGCATATTTTTCATAAGATGAAACATTAATTCCACATAAAATCATTGTTGGAATACATAAGACCTAATCTAAATAATACGTCTTAAAAGAATATAATTAAGGTAAACTTATTATTTTTATGTTTAAAAACTGAATGGTTACGCTCTAATATCTTTTTAAATAATCAATTTAGGTTTTTTTTACAGTTTTCTGCGATTTCTGGGGGTCTATACCTTTAAGGGGGGGACACCCTGTATATCACATTTTATTACACAATAAGAAGTTATTAATAACCGTTTTATTTAATCTATAAAAAAGAATCTTAAAAAATTAAACCAGCAACAATAAAAGTTACAATTTTAAATTTTTTATTTTGATAAATTTTTCATAATGTATTAAAATGAAGATACAACAGTAACAGTCAATGTTAAGACTAAAAGATTTTTGTGTTTTCTTGTTTGTATAATAATATTTTTAAGTATAATACTGCCCTGTTAAAGAATGACATTTTTGTAAAATTATGTTGAAGGGATTTTTGTGGTTGCTGTGATGTGTCTTATTAACTAATACTATAATATTGTTAAGCGAAACTGCTTATTGATTCAGACGACAGTTTAGCTTAATAAAGTAATTGAATTCAATTATAATGGAGTATACTCCATTAACATATGTTGATATCAATGTCTTACTAAAATGTCTTTAACCCAATTTTTTAAAAATGCCAGATAGAAGTATAGAAATTAAATAAAGTGTTAACAAAAAATACCCTACCTACACAAAAGCCCTGTGTATAATGTAGAAATTTCCTTGCTATTGTCTCCGTTGTGCCCTCGGTTGTGCCAGACTTAAACAAATGGCTTTTGGGGTTAATGAATTAAATAATTTATTTTTGACCTTTACGCGAATCCTAATAATCAGTTTTATTCGCGGTCCCAACATTAAGCTCAAATTACATTTTGAAATAATTGCAGCATTTATATTCTTATGCCGCAAGGGACAGTACATTTTATGACCTAATTAAAAACTAGCGCTATTAAAAAAGTTATGCCAAATTTCTATTTTAGTTTAAATTAAATATTGGTTTTGATAATTATAATTATAGGTAAAACGACTCTTGTAAAATCAAAAAAAAAATTAAATTAATTTTTATTTTTGGGGGTTCAGCCCTGCTTAAAACGGTTTCATATAAACTGCGCACCACTCAATGTGTCGCGACCAAAAATTTCGTCCTTTTTCAAAACGACATAACTTTTTTGTTTCTTGAACGATTTTATTTTGGTTTGTGATGTCTGCTAGCCCCATTCTCTGGCAATTCATGCTACAAATATGAAGCTCACGTCTTCAAGTAAATTTACTACAGGGTGATATGTAAAACAGTGAAAAATTTCAATAACTTCATCCAAGCCCCGTTTGTAAAATAAATATTTTTTTCTCGTTTTTACTTTGAAATAATGAAGTATTATGTCTTACCTTGAAACGTTTTTCAAATTTTTCGAATTGGAATCTTAGCAACAAAAATATGATTTTTTTTTCAATGATGCTTTTTTGTAGGCAATACACTCAGCCTTTTTAAGAACAAAAGATAAGATAGTAAAAGATTGTTCCTTGAATAATTCTGAACAAGCGACAAGCAACAAACTTCCATTATTTTCAGAGGAACCTAAGCAAAGACCACTTTTTCAAAATTACATTTTAGTGAAAATTTTCGAAAACTAAACCTGAACCGATATTTACGTTCGTGACATGTTTTCTTCGTAATTTTGAGCTGATGTGATTCAGTTCTCAAATTTAGGTTTCAGATAAAACCAAAATCACCAAGAATCAAAATTCGAAAACAATTCCTGGATGTTAAATGTCTCAATAAAATCTGATTGCTGGATTTTACTGTTTTTTTACTGTCTTTTGCATTTTTAGTACGTTATTATCATGTCACTGAATGATCAAATCAAGAATCAAATGATGAAAATTAAATGCCAATAATTTGGTGTTGGTGGACGACAATGCCCGTCCGCATCGCGCTTATATCGTAAATGAGTATTTAAGGGACCATGATATTGAGAGAATGAATTGGCCACCTTTGTTTCCGGATATGAATCCTATTGAGCATGTGTGGAGCAGGATGAAACTGAAGATGAACGAGAGGAAAGGACTTGGTCTAGGGAATATTCAGGAGGGTTAACGAATATTCAGGAGGGTTAACGAATATTCAGGAGGGTTAACGAATATTCAGGAGGGTTAACGAATTATTACGGGTTAGGGGAGGGCCAACGAAATATTGAAAGTTATTATTGTTATTGTTTGTTACATTTTTTTTGTTGAATGTTGTAGTTTTTATTATGATTATATCTTCGCATAAAATTTTTAAAAATAAACAAATAAATTTTGTATTTAACTTTATTACCAATTAGTAGGGATGGGATTTTAGTTATTTTACCTTTTTTTAACCGATGTAACTATTTGAAAACCAATAATGCCAAAATGTGTTTTAAAAGATTTTCTTTTATATGAACCCAACTTGTTTTCACCTTTTTTACCTTTTTTGGAGGTTTTTGCTTTTAACTACCTTTTTTATACTTTTGTCACCTATTTTTTAAACTTTTTTTCACCTTTTTTACCTTTTTTGGAGGTTTTTGCTTAAAACTACCTTTTTATACTTTTGTTACATATTTTTTAATTTGTCAGTTTATTTTCATATATTTATTACCTATTTTTACGTATTTTTACTTATTTTATTTTTTTTGTTCTTTTTAAAATTTGCGCCAATATTTTATCCAGGGCGTGCAACTCAACGGTATAGAGTTTTTTCTTATGGTTACAGACTGTAACAGTAACTTTCTTTACAGTTACTTTCTTTGTAGTGACTCACTACTAGTGAGTTCTGTCATAGAACTTCTGTGTAGTGAGTGTCACTCAGTAAAACACAGTTTATTGCATATAAATAGTTTATTGTTGGGATGTTCTGTGTTTGGGTATGCGGCTAAACAAAATTATAAACAAAACTTAAACTTTTTTTTTTACCTAAAATGCTTTTTTTTAGTACCTTTTTAGTTACCTATTTTTCAGTTTTTAACACCTAAATATCCCATCCCTACCAATTAGGTAGGTACTCATCAGTAATAAGTTATCACTAGTGCGCAATATAAATGTAATTTATGTAACATTATCCTAACCACTCAAACAAAAATGAATCCCCAAATGGCATTGGCAAAGGCATGTTATTGAGACATTTAACAGCCGGGAATTGTTTTCGAATTTTGATTCTTGGTGATTTTGGTTTCATCTAAAACTTAAATTTGACAACTGAATCACATCAGGAGGTCAAAATTATAAAGCAAACATGTCACGAACGTAAATATCGGTTCAGGTTTAGTTTTCGCAAATTTTCTTCAAAATGTCATTTTGAAAAAGTGGTCTTTGCTTAGGTTCCTCTGAAATTAATGGAAGTTTGTTGCTTGTCGCTTTTTCAGAATTATTCAATGAACAATCTTTCACCATCTTATCTTTTTTATCTTAAAAAGGCTCAGTGTATTGCCTACAAAAAAGCATCAAATGTACTCTTTTGAAAAAAAAAATCATATTTTTGTTGCTAAGATTCCAATTCGAAAAATTTGAAAAACGTTTCAAGGTAAGACATAATACTTCATTATTTCAAAGTAAAAACGAGAAAAAAATATTTATTTTACAAACGGGGCTTGGATGAAGTTATTGAAATTTTTCACTGTTTTACATATCACCCTGTAGTAAATTTACTTGAAGAACCGTGAGCTTTATATCTATAGCATGAATTTCCAGGGAATGGGGCTAGCAGACATCACAAACCAAAATAAAATCGTTCAAGAAACAAAAAAGTTATGTCGTTTTGAAAAAGGACGAAATTTTTGGTCGCGACACATTGACTGGTGCGCAGTTTAGATGCGAAATGCGAAATACGAAAAATGTTTTCATTGGTCCATTTGATTTGGCGCGAAAAGCGTTTTGACGTTTCGACAGATCCTGTGGATTCGCAAGATTTGGAATCTTGAGATTGATCCAATATTTTGAGAAAATCCCACGAATTTATCGTTTTAACAATAAATAAGCGCAATTGCACGCCTTCGTCGCCAATGGTATAATTGTTCATCCATAATAAAAACACAAAATCTCAATTCACATAAAACAACAAATAGAAAATTTTAACCAAATATGGCAAATATCGCCTGGGGAGAAAATTATGTCCTTAAAATACCATGGCAAATATCGCCTAGTGAGAAAACAATGTCCCTAAAATAGTTCCGACACTTCGCATCTACAGTGTGACCCATTTGTTTGTGACTCACCCCTGTAAAATCTTTATTTATTGTGCGATTTTAACCGTAGATGTGTAGATCTTGATAAACTGTATTTTTTGAGGGAAAAAAGTTATTTTTAACAAAATACAAGGCCTACTATGTCAGTTTTTGAAAGTACATTTTTAAGAATTCATATTAGCAATTTTTTTAAACAAAATCTAAGCACCGCACTGGATTCACCACCCCTCAAAACGAACCTATACTAAATTTCATTAAAAAATTTTAAGTAGAAAAATGAACAATATTAATTAAAAAAGACAGAATAAAAATTCTGTCAAGTTATCGATGATAAAAACACTGAAATAAAATTAAACCAATAGTAATATGGTACTATTACTATAAGTTTAATTTTATTTCAATGTTTTTTTCATGGATAAATTGACAGAATAAATTTTTGAGGATATTATTGTGCATTTTTATACTTAAAATTTTTCAATAAAATTTAGTAAAGGGTCGTTTTGAGGGGTGGTGAATCCAGTGCCGTGCTTAGATTTTGTTTACAAAAATCGCTAATATGAATTCTTATAAATTTACTCTTAAAAACTGACAGCCTTGTATTTTGTACAAATATGGCGTTTTCTGCTCCAAAAATAAAGTTTATCAAGATCTACACTTTAAAACAAATCCGGTTAAAATCGCACAATAAATAAAGATTTTACAGGGGTGAGTCGCAAACAAATGGATTACACTGTATATGAAATAGGAGTTGCGAAATGCTAATATTCGAATTTCGCATCTACATATGAAACCGCTTTTAGTAAAAGATTAATTTCAATTTTCAGAAATCAAGTAGGTATGCCTTGGAAATATTAAAAAAACTATTTTTTTTTTGTTTAGGTAAAGTGCCTTTCATATGGGATATACGACAAAATAGTATAACAAAAAGTTGTTTAGAATTAACATTTAGGAACCTATACCAAATTTCAAAATTGTTGGCCAACTTTGATTTCTATTTTTATTACCACCTAAATTTTAACAAAAGGTATAAAAACGTTGCCTGAAATAAAAATAATAAAAGACGTAATTTTACCATGGGTGCTTGAATATTAATTGAAAATAAAATAAAAAGGAACATTTGGTTTATTGAAACAGCTTACTGGCTTAAGACTACTAATTTTAAAAATAAGGTTAGAACTTAAATTTAATATCAGCTTCTACAAGGCCTCCTTCTAAATTAACGCATTTTTCAATCCGTTTTCTAAATTCTTTAAAACTTTCTTTTCTGTTTTTTTGGTATATGGACCTAAAATATGATTTTAAAAAACTTTTCTTTATAATATTATGTCGTATATCCCAGATGAGAGGCACTTTACCCAAACAAAAAAATAGTAAAAAAAATAAAAACCAAAATTGGTCAGGTTTTTTGAAATTTGGTAAAGGTTCCTAAATGTTAATTGTAAACAACTTTTTTTATAATATTTTGTCGTATATCCCATATGAAAGGCACTTTACCTACACAAAAAATGTTTTTTTTAAATATTTTCAAAATTGAAATTATGTTGAAAATTAATCTTTTATCAAGTAGGACTGAACCCCTGAAATTAAAATTGTTTAACCTATCTGGGGACACACTGTATAGGGGAGAGTTTTTTGCCTGGGTCTCTTAAAAATGTAATTATTTCTAATTTCAAAGTTTCAGGTAATAGTGTTGAAAACGCAAAGAGATAAATATGTGCACTTTAAACCGTAAGATGGGTGTGTTACGAATTTTTGAAAATTTACGGGGAGCATTTGGACACTATAAAAATATTATAAATTTAGGAATTTTATTGAAAAAATCAGTGCAAAACTTATACAATACTAAATTGCGACAAATCAAAATTAAAGTAAATCATGTTATGGAATCGAACTCCGTCAGTGGGGGGGAAGAACCAATACCACGTCCTTAAAATCCACCAAGGCTTCATCTTCATCTGTTTCTTTAAATCTGTATGAAGGAATTTGACTGTATATCCTCGGTTTAATTTTTGCAATATTCTGCTAACGAAGTGCCGGGACAATTTTTATACAATAGAGGAACACTCTAGACAGTGTGTCCCCGCAAACAGAAAAGCGTAAAAAACACGTGACATTTTGGTAATATTTCAACCAAAAGACGTGTTTTTTTTACGTATATAATACGTATACAACGTTGGAATGTCACATTTTAATGACGTATTTTGTGGACGTATTTAAAACGTGTTAGTTAGACGTCCCACTTAACGTGGTTAAGACGATTCTTAAAGACATCTCTAATACGTCTATACTAGAGGTGGCAAGTTTGATTCCGATTCGTTCAAAAAGAACGAATCATTTAAATGAACCGAATGAATCGAACAAAGTTTCTAAAAAAATCAATTCTTTTTCTTGAATTAAATGCTAGGTTCGGATCACGTCCTTCGGCAAAATTTCGGTGATATTTCTAGGGATATTTCAGGGAAATATCAAAATAGTCTTTTGATTCAAAAGTTTCCAATACAAACTACTTGTATTTTGTTTTTTTATGTAAGCTGTGATGTTATTGCACCGGAAAAGCCATAGGTTAATTTACACGTAAGCAAAATAAAAATCGAATCCAATAATTTAATAATACAACCAATACAAGTCATCATTACAAATGATTCAAGAATCAAGTCATTAATTCGGCTGAATTGTTCGTTAATTATCTGTTCCTAAACCAGAAAGTGAATCAGTCGCGAACGAATCTTTATGAACGAATCATTTTAAAAGAATGAATTAAAAGAATTGATTCACCAAAAAGAATCGAACTTCCCACCTCTAGTCTATACGTCCATTTTAGACGTCTTTAAGGCGCAAAATGGACGTGTTTTGGTTGTTAAGTAATTGCTGTTTAACATTAAATGTTATTAAAGCTTTTGCTAAAAGTAAGTAGTGGGGCACACTGCTTACTTTTCGCAGAGTGGGCCACAGGACCAGCTGTGTCCCTTCAAAACTTACAAGCAGAAGCGGTATGGTCAGTAATTTTGCCTTAGTAAGAAATTCTTACTTGGCAGCTTAAGGCATTCCACCTTTATAGGACAGAGGCGAGAGGTATGTATGCATGGGTTGCCTACATATTGGCGAATTTTGAAACATTTTGATGACGTCGCATATTCGTCTGATTCTGGTATGAAATAAGTGGTCAGATAATGGCGAGAAATATACGTCATTTTTACGTTTTATTTTTACATTTATTTTTACTTCTTAAACATCGTTTGTCATTTTCTGTTTGCTGGGTAGTTAGGTACATATTTCGTCTAAATTTTACGTGCATCAAACGTATTTTTAAAACTTCTCAGAATTCCTGTGGTAAGTACCTTCTTGATTTCGACTGAAAGAACTGTATGTGAAGTTTTTTATGTTTATGTAATATTTTTAACAACTATAAAATTTTCATTTTTGATAAAACATTCGTTTTTTTAAAACGTTTATTTCACGTCAATATTCTGTTACTTTAAAACTCGTTAAATAACAACCAAAATGCGACGTGAATAACACGAGTTGGTTACAGCTCTGTTTGCTGGGGTCCAAACTCTTCCTACATGATGTGGAACAAAAAAAACTGTTTATAATTTCAAAATATAGCAACGGAATAAAGTAAGGATATAACAAAAGTTCCATGCTTTATACATGCTTTAATATGTAGTAACATTAAATTATTTATCTACAACGGTCTAGGCAGAAAAGCTTACACTGTTCAAAATTTCATGACCATTTTAACACCAAATTAACACCATATATGGTCTATATCGATACAAACCAAAATGGTGTTAAATAGGGTTTGTTGGTCCGGTGTAAATTCAAATACTAAAATAGTGTTAATTTAACTTTCACACAGTATTAAAATAAATTTTATCTACGCCAGTGAGATAAGAACTTCTTATCCCACTCATTTTGAGTGAGATAAGAAGTTCATTAACGCACGCGTTTTCTCTGTTTTTAACCAATCAAATAAAAAAGTCAAAATGTTAAAATGTCAAAATAACCCTAAATTAAGTCTTAGACAAAAATAATTACCGTTTATTTTTTCATTTAGAGGCGTAGATAAAAATTTTTTACAATATACGTGTGCACTCGTTGGGCAAATTTCGCATGCGTACGTTAATAAAGCTCTTATAAGAGTAATTTACGATATAAGTGGGATATATCCCACTTATATCGTAAATTACTATTACCTGGTGTAAATTGAACTCCTTTTCAGTGTTAAATATTATGTGTTTGTGGTCAAATTAAATCATACTACACAGAAAAAAGGAAAAAAAAGGAAACAGGAAGTTCCCTGACGCATTACTAGTATATTACCAGTGGTATTATTCCAGAAAATGGAACCTTCAACTCGCTAGAGATAATGTTTTTAGTTCGTTCCACTAACTTAAAATACTTCAAGTATTGACAGCTGTTTCCACCTATTTAAGGTCTAGTATCGAACAACTTGTAGTGTCACACCAAAGCAAAGGACTACCTGAGCTTATATATTCTTCATGTAAGTCAACAGAGGCTAGATTTAAGAACATCACGTGATCCACAAAAAAATAAATACTTATGGGTCAACTAAATTAATATAGTTAAATGAACTATTCCTTTTTTTCTGTGTAGGTGCACTTCTCAAATATTTTTAGATAAACACCGTTTTGGTGTTCATTTTCAACCATAATTCATGGTGTTATATTAACACCACTTGGTGTTGGATTTTGACACCATTTTAGGATTAATCTTTACACCACAGATATTTTAAACAGTGTACAAGGGGAAAGTAAAATATTACATGAAAAAACTCGAAAATAAACTTAAGATAAACTCAAACTTATTTCACTACCACTATTTGATACCTTACCAACTTGATGATCTGTAATAGTAGTACCAACCTGAAATTTTTATTAAGTGTTCATTGTCTCCCAGTGTTCAGACCCTCTCCACTCTCCCCTAACTATTACTTATCATAAAACACATTTTTGTTTCAGAATCATTTGGAACGCATAATAGAACGTCCAGGCAAAACGGTGCAGCGCCATGCGCCTCTGAATCGCGTCGAGAGCGGCACAGTAAACGTGGAAGACATGCGCGAGAGCGGCATGCGCAAACCCACTTCCTTCACGACAATCTTCGAGCTGCGCGAGGGCGGCACCAAAACTCTGGTGTCGCGTCCGTCGTGCTTCGACTTGGCCTGTTCCACGCTGGCGCAGATCGCAGGCTACGCGGCGTCGACGGGTCAAATTTTGAATATCGGAGACGTGAAGGCATGGCTAACGCAGAAACATAGCGAAGGGGATGCGGAGTCCGCAAGGACGATACTGTGCATGCCGATCATTAATGGACAAAGGACGTTAATTGGTGAGTTTTCACACAGAGCCGTAACAAGTTTTTCTGGCGCCACACAAAAGAATAGATATAACTCAACGTAATAATTATTGCGTTGTAATGAACTTTGTTTGTTATATAGAACATTGTTTGTTAAATAAAACATTTAAGGTTGTCCGGGCATGAGTTTTAGTGTTTCGATCGTGGTATAACTGTGTCCCATCCTACAGCATTACATTTAAAATCCGTTGCCAACTACTTGGAACCAAAATTCATATGGGTATAAATTCCATTTTTAGGCGTTTTTTTATTATTTTGCAACGTAATTGCATTGTCAGTTCATGAGGCGTTGTTATAGTGTATGTAAATGAATAAAAATCTATAACATCGCTTTTAAAAATTTCGCCAAAAACAGTCGCAACGCTTGGAAACGTCGTATTCGCTGTCTCTTTCACCGCTTGCTACATACGTTCTCACTCACACCTATGTAGCACCGGGCGATAGCGTTCCTATCTGACGTCAGCGACGTTGCCACGAATCTCCAGTGCAAGCGTAAAATTTCGTGAATTCACCGATTTAATCCAATACAACTTTTTTCCTACCGACATTATCATTATGAAACTTCGCATATCATGTTTTGAAATTACGCTCCACGATATACTCTTTTTCCATTGCAATCCTATCATTACCAATAATTATTTCGTAGGAGAAAAGAGTAACAATCCACGTCCTGCCATAAGAACCCGAGTATTTTTACTCAACATTGAAATGTATTTACTCGGCTCCCAACGACAAGAATTTTTGTTAAATTAAACAGGATGATGTGAAGCATCAAAAAGAATTTATTTGTAAATTTTTGTCAAATTCTTTCATTTGACATTCACTCCAGGACAACCTTAAGTACATTGATTTAGAAATAAAATAGCATGTATGTGCACTTTGGTAAAAACAATTTTACCCCATGTTTTTGTATATTTTTTTAGGCTGTGAAAAATATTTTTTTTTTACGTAGAACAAAATATTTAAAACTAGGGCACGCCGTTTTAGCATTTATTAGATAATAGTTTGAAGATAAAAGTTTAGCACATTAATGACGTTTTAACAGAAATTTACAAAGTAATTTTTTTTTAAACTCAAACATATTCACATTACATTTAAATGTAAGTCGATAATTTTTAATTTACAAAGTGTAAACGTGGCTTTAGCTGACTGTTAAAAATGTATCAAATTAAATTTGTTAAAAATAACAAGTTTTGGTTTAAATTTGTAGTAATTTTAATTATAGTCGATAACTTTTTAATTCAAGAATTACCACTTTAACATTTAAAACTAACATTTAAATGTAATGTGAGAATTTTTGTATTGAAAATTTATGGACTATCATTTTAATTAAATTTAAACCAATAATTTTGTAGAATAAAATATAGTACAAGTACAATTTTTAAAAACAACTTAAACTTTTACATTTGCATTTTATATTTAAAATGATTAATTTTTGATTATCAATTGTATTAAAATAAAAAAAATTAACTTTTTAAACTATTTCGGTAGAATGCAATTTCAAACGTGTTTCAGACTATACTTTTTCAACGATTTCCAAAAAATACCACTGAAAAATAATTTAATTGGGAAAAGGTGAGGTTGGATGGGTATAAAACTTGTTAGATATTAAACACAGAGATGTCGCCACCAGTATTTATTCCGTCATCCGATCTGCCATTCATTCTGTAAAACAGTATTGTGCAAATTAATGTGAACACAAATAGATATACGTTAAATATTATTTATTGAAATAAAAAATACAAACAGTACCAGTTTATAAATATTTTGGTATTATTTATCAGCAAGGACCGGATTTTAGGCAAAATGCCTTTTTGTTTCTATTTTAGGCTTTAGTTTGGGACCATGAAATTAATCCTAAACTTAAAAAATAAAGCGTTTGACACCCCTTTGTTTCTGCCAAAAAGCCTAAAATGGCGAAATTTTGATTTATTGTCCTAAAAGGACATTTTTATGAGCCTAAAATAGGCTCTTTTAATTTTTCAGTAAAAAATATATTTTTCATTGCGGAAAAGTAAAATTATTTTTAATTAGACCCTGCTTTCATGCTCTTATTTCGCCTAGACAAAACTACTGAAAACCTAATAAACAAGTAATTGTGTTTTTGCTATCTAAATATTTATTATAAACAATTACGGATAATATTAAGTTTGTAAAATTATTATTAACTTTGTTTTACTGTAATTTCCATATATGTATTACCTACATATATGGTAAATTCAGACTTTTTAACAGTTTTTAGTAATCATATACTTACAGGGCCGTACCGAGGCTCACTATTTTGGGGGGGTGGAGACGATAAAAAAACCAACTTATTTTTTTATCGATACTTTAGTAGTAATAGTAAAAATCTTCAGTAGTTTTATCATGTATGTAAAGTGCTGTAAAGTGTAGATAAAGAATGTCTTTACCTACAATTAGCAGTGCTAATTTAGCATGCTCTTTCGAAGTCGATGGGATTGATTCTCGTTCTCTATTTTTTTTGACTTGCTGCCAATGTAAATGGATTATCCGGAACAGCAACAATTTTAATTTTAACCAAATTTCCACCGTGAATATTTTTCTCATGCATTTTTTTCTAGTCCTTGTTAAACACAGATCCACATAGTGAGCATTTTACTAGAACTCGGCCAGGTCTAGCTTTCTTTTCATATTAAAAAAAAATTAATTCCTATTTATTGACACTAGTTTTACTTAGCTTAGGTAAGCTTTAACTAAATAATAATCTAGAAAAATAAGACGCCGAAAATTGCGGTGCGTAAAAAGAGTCAAACGCCGCCAAAGCCAAAGACAAAGCCGCGAGGCGGTGCCGACTTTGCACATGCCGCTTGTATGAATATATTGTCCCTTAATAAAATATGGTTGACCAATACAATTTTCTTCGCGGTAACGATTATAGGAAGTTACAATAGATAAAAAATTATAATTTTGTAATATAGTTTAAAAATTATATTTCATTTTGATGATGGGTTGGTTGGTAGGGTAGGTATACCCAACCAACCGAACCAAATACTATAGATTTTGCCAACCGTGTTTGGATTTGGAACCAACTGCCAAGACTTTGGGGGGGGTGACTCCCCCCCCCTACACCCCCCTTAGGCCCGGCCCTGTATACTTACAACACGTGTGGTAAGTATATGTTAGTAATATAATTTGTCGCCATCTATGGCATAATTAAATAACTCTCCACAATTTACAGGTGGTAAATAAATTTTCTATAATAAAAGACAATAGATGACTAAAGCCAACTTTGACAACCGTTGGAATCAACGTATCGTGCTTTTGTTTGTATTTGTTTATATTTTTTGTTCAGCGTCGCAAAAGATTTGCTTTAAATTTTAGAAGTAAGGTTTTCCTTTTCTTTATTCATACGGGCAATTGTTTGCAAGAGTTTGTGTTATTATTTTTATTATGTATTTTATATTAAGAGATAGGTACAGGGTAATCCATTATACGAGTATATGTCCACCCCCTATAACTTTTTTCCTTTAGATTTTAGAAAAAAAAGTTTTATATAAAAGTTGTAGGGTTCAGCTAAAATTTTTTTTTCGTGTTATGTTTACGTATACAGGGGGATCCAAAAAAAACAGATAAAAACATATTTTTTTCCTATGGAATGACCTATATTTTATATCCTTATGTGATAGCTCTTTAAACGCTGATTTCAAAAATATATATGACATTAGAGTTATTTTTTATACTTAAAACAGAAAATGCCAAAAACTAAAATTTCACTTTGCAAGCCATGGGACGCCATTAATCGTTCCATTGTTTATTTAGTTCTTACTATGACAGTTCTGGCGTCTTAATTAAGCAAGTTTGATGAGTGTGTAATTATTGTAAGGCGGTTAAACGTATTTATACATCACTTTGGAGAAATAAATACTTAAAAAGAAGAAAAAGGCAAATCATTCCAAACCTGGATGAAGAATTAGACGTCTGTTTATATTATATTGGTAACATATATTTTGAATTTTTTAACTTTGTCCGTTTGTCATAATACGACCACCACTAAAATATGGAAGAGTCTTTTTTTATTGGTAATAAATTATTGCGTTATAAATACTTGAGTATTTCAAAAATCGCTGCTCATTGAGACGACCATTGTTTTTTGCTGGCAACGAATCAGGGTGTCTCCAAAAAAGTTTATTGAGGACCAAGATGGAGTTTTTAAAATACCGAATAATATTTTCCAGATTTTACGGCCTTGCTGGATTTTTTTCTAGTAATAATTATAGTATATTTTTCAGAGAACCCTTTAAATTCCATACGTGATGGAGTTCGCGATTTGCATAAAAGTTTTGGAAAAATCTGGAGAATTTTAAAGAAAAACAAGTGGCATCCTTTTAAAATGATGAAAGTGCGGCACCTCACGGAGGAAAATAAGGCACAAAGACTAATATTTTGTAGGCTTATGTTAGAAAGACTAGAAATCGACCCTCTATTTTTTCATAAAATTTTATGGACTTACGAATCTTCTTTTACAACAGCAGGCGTACCAAACAGAAAAAATTTACACTATCTACAGAAAATCCAGAAAAATATTTTGAAGTGAAACGTTCTGGGCGTCGTTCTTTTAATGCTTGGTGTGGAATTAAAAAGAACAAAATTGTAGGCCCTATATTTTATGAAGGTGCATTATCAGGTGATAGATAAGGATTATATCAGAAGATGTAGAAGAGTTTATAGATAATATGTCACTGAATGAAGCTACCGAAATTATTTGGCAACAAGATGGAGCACCTCCACATAATGTTGCTCGAGTAACGGACTATCTCAACAATAAATATAGAAAATGGATTTGAAGACACGGAACAACGATATGGCCAGCTAATAGTCCAGACCTTACGGTTCTAGATACTTTTTTATGGGGTCATTTCAAAAATTAAATTTATTTTACTAGGCAAGAAAACATTAACATAATAAAAAAAGGAATTAGGACTGAAATAAATAATATAAATACCAATCATTCTAACTGGATTAATCAAGCTATAGAAAAACTAAAAAAGGGCTATCGACTATGTGTAGAAATGAACGGTGGCCACTTTCAACATTTGGCCGAATACAATAAATAAATAAATAATGTAGTTAACCACGCCCAAGTATGAATATCTGTTTAGTTGATGGTTCCACGCCTACTTATAAGTAGGTTTTATAATTTTATTAAATATTAAACAGTTCAACAAATGTGTTTCTGTGAAAATCACTCAATAAAGACGTCAAAAAAAAATAATGAAATGACGAATGAAAAAATGACGACCCATGTGAAATTTCAGTTTTTGGCATTTTCTGCCATATATATTAAAAATATCCATAATGTGTTATATATTTTTAAAGACAGAGTTCAAAGTGTTATTACATAAGGGTATAAAATATAGGTCATTCCATAGGGAAAAAATATGTTTTTATCTGTTATTTTTTTTGGATCCCCCTGTATACGTAAACGAAAACATAACACGAAAAAAAACTTTTAGTTGAACCCTACAACTTTTATATTAAACTTTTTTTAAAATCTAAAGGAAAAAAGTTAGGGGGGGTGGACATTTATAATGGATCACCCTGTACATATATTTTTTGTTTTATTTTTATTGATAGGACCTGAATAAATGTTATGTTTAATCGTGTTGTTTTTATTTCATATCGTCTATTTTAGGCGGTTGAGGCCTATTTTAGGCACTTTCGGCCTAAAACGGACTAAAATGTAGATTTTTATTGCCTATTTATGTGACATAATTTCCAATTTTTAAGGGCCTAGAATCCGGTCTTTGTTTATCAGGAAATATGTCCCCCTTTTGGCCTTTGTATATAGCCCACACATTCTCAATAGGATTAATGTCCGGTGAGTTTACAGGCCAGTCTAGAAGGGATACCTTTTTGTCCTGGTGTAAATTAGTCGCAATAATCGGCAAAAGGAGTGACATTAGCAATTACTTAATGCAGAAAGATAGATATGGGAAATGTCAAGAAAAACTCGTCAAAATTTTTACAGCAGTGTTCTAAGTTAAAATAATATATAAATTCCTAATGTTCACATTAATTCGCACAATGCTGTATGTCATTCTACATTAAAAAGTGATATTAGATCTGTCATATTCCGTAATAGGAGTAGAAAAAAAGTTTTATATGTGTTTTTATTTTAAATATCTCGACACTATTTTTAAATACTAAAACATTTAACTTAATTCAATTTAAATAATTTTATTAAATATTTATATAAGATTTACAAAATTCTTCCCAAATGAATTAAACTTATTTATAATTTATAAATGTAAACCTAAAATTTTTAGTTAGGAAAATTTTAAACCAATTATTAAAAAATTATTTAATAAATGTTAAAACGGCGTGCCACCCTTTTTGTAGTTTTTAAAATCGTCTAAAATGTCTAAGCATCGGCCTGGCAATATAAAAATAGCGCCTCCTTTATATTAAATTTATGGAAGTTAAAGTTTCCCAATAAATAAAAATTTCCTTTAACTTTTAAAAAATTAAATAACTTTAAAAACACCCCATTTTTAACTTATACGTATCTAAGGACAATACGAATCTTATAAAAGATGTATTCCAAAGTAAAACTTCTTTATTCAATTAAAAATTTAAAACCTGTACACATTTAAAATAATAAACAAGTTATACAGGGTTTCCCAGATTTTAATCGAAAAGTTGTAATAGTAAATAGAACTTTCAAAAATAAGAAGTACTTAATTACTTTCAAAACAGCAGTAGCCTATCCAAATTTTATTTTTAATCTAGTTGGGGTTAAAAATTAAATTTAATTACACGTCTTGATACATTACTAAAAATCTGAAAAGTTTTTGTTAAATTCGGCAAAGGAGTTTTTGAAATTATTAAAAAATAAATGTAGTTAATAACTTTACCACCCAGTGTCTCGAAAACGAAGCTTTAAAACATACAAAATTTGTATGTTGTATTAAAAATGTATATAAACTTTTCTTCTTATTTTTAGTTCTATGGTATACTAAACTAATAAAGGTCCTTTATTCCTGAATTTTCATTACGAACTTTCTTAATATTGCTCCAAGAATTTAAATCAAAACGTGACCGTCTTATTTTGAATTCATACAAATCTATCAAAATTTAAGATTGAGTCGACTGGGTTTTTAAGAAGATTTATTACCAAGAGTAAAAAAGCTTTAGAAAGATCCAAATCTAAATGCATACAATTGAAAGTCTTGTAGTTAAGTTCATTTAAATACGCTTCATTTTTTAATAAAAGTATTTATTTAAACAATGGATTTGGTTTTGAATAGGTACATTTAAGGAGGTGCATTCCAAAACTCGGCTTATCCATATCAGGTGATTTTGAGCAAAATGTAAAAAACCTTACACGTGAGTACTAACGCATATCAGGCCAACAGAATTCTTTAACGAAATATATAGGCATAAGTAACATTTATATACCTTGATTAAAAAGGTATAGTTCCAATTTAAAATAATTTAAAATTACAGACGTATAAGCCTTGTTTTGACATGATACAACCAATAGATAATGCAAGTTTAGCAACAATAGTTCATTTGTAAATAAATTTTAAATGGAATAAGGTGAGTTTTAGAATATTATGACCTTTTCAGGGTATAGGGGGCTACATGTAAAATGTATAGACACCACTAACTCATTTTTATTGAAAAGTCGAGTTTTGGATTGGACCTTATTTAATGGATATAAGGTATACTACTATGTGAGACATTCTTTTACATATCGTACGGATTACAGAAAACATATTTTTTCAAATTTTTAAAATGACTTAATTTTTTTTACAGCATCTTTTCATAAATTTAGCCGACCCCTATATCGGAGTTTTTGCAGAAAATTTATTTTTCCAAAGATGTATTGATTTAAACTTTTGATAAAATTTGAAAAAATGCTGAATTCTTTTGTACTTAAAATTCATTATCTCCGGTTCTACTGATCGGATCGATTTTTTTTTTTATTTTAAACCATATTACATAGTCTTTTTCGATAAATATTTAAAAAGTTTGTGTTTTGTTTATTATATGAAAAAAATATTTTTTTTTTGTATAAACAGATTTTTTGTGTTTGCCCCCTCTATGCAAAAAAAAATGAAAAAAATACCGTTTTATGCACTATTAATTAAACACAATACAAAATGAATTTTTCAGAAAAATGGAGACTTTTTTGGATCGGAAGATATTAAATATTTTCGAGCGCGTGACCGGTACAAGCCGTAAGGGGGCATCCATTAATTACGTGAGGCGTTTAGGGGGGGGAGGGGGTCAAGCCAAATCTCATCAATTCTCACGTAAGGGAGAGGGGGGGTCTCGGCAAATATCACGTAATTTTTAAAAAAATATGTTTTTTTAATAAATCCAACAGAATCAAGCAGTTTAACGTATAAACATTCAAAATAAGCATTTTTTAAAATCTCACGTGAGATTAGGGGGAGGGGGTTGAGCCAAATCTCACGACAACTCAGCAAGGGGGGAGGGGGTCAAAAAATCGCTAAAATTGACTCACGTAATTAATGGACACCCCCTAATCAGACATCGCTAACACATTTAGGATAGTGTAAACTCATACATCGTTTTAAAAAAATACCAGCGCTTTTTGTAAATTAATTCTGATTTTAAAGGTCAAAACGCTTTTCCCGCCAAATCAAATGGACCAATGAAAACATTTTTCGTATTTCGCATTTCGCATCTATATGAAACCGCTTTAAACGAGATCGGAAAAAATATTTATTTTTCAAAATTGTTTTTAACTGTACCCAAGTAAAAAGAGATAAATTAAAGCCAACTTATGAAATTTAGGAGAAAAAAAAATATTTTTTTTTTATTTCAAACTTTGTCCTCCGCTATTATTTAAACTGATGGTTAAAAAGCTTTTTTGTAAAGCGTAAATTAGCGAGTTATGGATATTTTCTAATGTCATTAAAATGGCAAATAATTTAGATACCCAAGTTAATAAAATAACTTGGGAAATAAACCCAGTACCACAAAGATGTTGGCCCAATATTCGTTTGATGATATTGGGCCAAAATATCTTTCGTCAGATTTTTTATAGCATGGTCCAATATTGAAACCCAACATTGGCCTGCAGTTGTTTGTTTTTGGGTTACGTAGATCCTGAAGAAATCCTCTACACCCAAACTTACTCGATTATTAGCCATTATTTGTTACTTAGCAGATCAGCCCCACTCCAATTATTGTTTAGCTGTGTCATCAGTTGGAGATGTGCGTCTGCGATGACTCATCATATCTTTATCTTCATCTCCAACTAATATTTGTAACCTATTGGTGTCTATAGTTATCAAGCGTGCCGCACGCTGCGTGCGTAAGCAGCGGTGAGATGTATACCAACCATATTTGTTTATAACTTTGTTAATAAGTTTTGCTTTTAGAATTTTGTATAGCAGTTATGTTTAATATTGGCAATTTTACTTATTAATTAGGTAAATAAAATTGATATTTTAAATTAATTAATATTTTTATGCCATTTTGGGACATTAACACGTTGACTGCCGATGACGCAAATGTTGCGTCACGGCGGCCCCCTACCAAGTACCGATGACGCACCTGTCGAGTCAAGTACCATTGAATATAACATGATTCATATTATATGAATATGAAGCCATGATACATCATGATACATCATGATATGAAGCAGTGTTGCTCCGGCTTTTGTGCGAGGCGGTTCATTTTACGTTGGCTTCTTGTTAGGTTATAAATTGGTATTTTTTGCATATCGGTTTTTTTATAATTTTATAATTTTTATAATTATTACAACACTAAAAAACACTTTTTTGAAAACCATTCGGTTTTTCGTGAAAGTCCTTAATCTGGCATCGGCAGTCAACGTGTTAAGGCTAGTCCAAGGACATCCTGAAATGACATCCCCGGTATATCTCAAAAGGTCGACCTATGGACGTCCTCTGGACGTCCTTATAGGATCATACTAGTATGGGACATAAGGCTGGTCCAAGGACGTCCTGAGGATGTTTGTGCTTGCTGGGATTGGCAATAATATATTGGATAAACATTTGTCGCCAATATAGGACCAACCTTGGATAAAATTTGGTAATAAAAATTGAATAACCAATTTACGCCAATATAAAGCCAACCTTGTAAAAAATTGGTAATGATATATTAAATTATCATTTTATGCCAATATAGGGCCAACCTTGGACAAACATTGGCAATGATATATTGGAAAATCATTTTACGATAATATATGGGGTAATATTAGGTTAACCTTGGGCAACCATTTTTAATGATATATTGGATAATTATTTTACGCCAATATAGGGCTAACAATGGACAATCATTGGCAATTTCATATTGAATAATCATTGTACGCCAATATGGGGCCAACCTAGCACAAACATTGAGTATGATATATTGGATAATCATTATACGGCAATATAGAGCCAACCTTGGATAAACATTTTTAATGATATATTGGCGTAAAATGATATGCAAATAGAAGGACCAACCATGTATAACCATTGGAATGATATATTTATTATTTTATGCCAATATAAAGCCAACATAGGCTAAATAAATTCAATATTGGCCCCAGATAAAATATTGGGCATACACTGTTTAAAATATCTGTGGTGTAAAAAGTAATCTTAAAATGGTGTCAAAATCCAACACCAAGTGGTGTTAATATAACACCATGAATTATGGTTGAAAATGTGTACCGATCGCGGCAAAGGCGGTGTGGATCACGTGATGTTCTTAAATCTCGCCTCTGTTGACTTACATGAAGAATATATAAACTCAGGTGGTCCTTTGCTTTGGTGTGACACTACAAGTTGTTCTATACTAAAGAGACCTTAAATAGGTGGAAACAGCTGTCAAAACTTGTATTTTAAGTTAGTGGAACGCACTAAAAACATTATCTCTAGCGAGTTGAATGTTCCATTTTCTGGAATAATACCACTGGTAATATACTAGTAAAGCGTCAAGGAACTTCCTGGTTCCTTTTTTTTCTTTTTTTCTGTGTAGTATGATTTAATTTGACCACAAACACATAATATTTAACACTGAAAAGGAGTTCAATTTACACCAGGTAAAATTTATTTTAATACTGTGTGAAAGTTAAATGAACACCATTTTAGTATTTGAATTTACACCGGCCAACGAACCATATTTAACACCATTTTGGTTTGTATCGATATAGACCATGTATGGTGTTAATTTGGTGTTAAAATGGTCATGAAATTTTGAACAGTGTAGACGCGCCCCCTATTGGACCAATATTTTTTGCTACTGGAGAACGGAACGGAATATCAAAGCTTTGTTTATACATGTTTATACCCTATTAAAAATGCCATATAGAAACACAAAATAAAAATCTATATGGTTCTATCTGGTTCAATATAGGAATTTGAAACAGGCATTGCACTATTGAACCAGATAGAATTCCATACCTGGAAAACCATATAGAAAAGTGATTTCTATATGGATTGCCATATAGGTTCATATTGCTCTATCTGGCCCAATATGGTTTGGGTGTGAAAAAATTATTACCATATAGATCCATATTTAACCATATAGGGGAATCTATATGGTTTAATATGAAATTTTCGTTTAAATATATATACATTTTAAAATGGAATTCCATATTCAACCATATAGAGAAACCTATATGGAAAGACACATAAAACAGAAACCAGATAAATCCATATAAAAATCCCTAAGCTGTACATTTTAAAATGAAATTCCATATTAAACCATATAGATTCCAAAGTGTAAACCAGGTCGTTCCATATAGGACATATAGAACCATATAAATCCATATTAGTTTCCTTATCTGGATCAATATGGGTTCTATAGGGCATTTTTAATAGGGTACACAGTTAGATGTCATTGTTTTGACGTTATATTACCTTATATATAATATGAGGCCTGTCATAGCAAAACCGACAATCTCTACTTTTGGTCAAAAATTAGATTTTTGGCGGAGACTATACTTCAACTAATTATCTATAAGACAATATAATTCATTAATATTAGAACCAATAAAATGCCAGTATTCCATAGTGACGTATTTTAACACAGCGGCAATATTTTTTATCATCTTGTTTACACGTTACTATGAATTTTGACGTTTTTTTGATTTGACATTTGTTGTCATTTCAATTCTGTTTTTGATATATCGTCACCTGAGAATTATAGTGTTCTATCTGCATTTTCTTTTTTTTATTCAGGTTAGTCTTGTTTTAAGTATTAAAGATGCATATTGTTCTATCTATATATAATTGGGGTAGAAATTGTACAGTTTAAACCTTAAACTTTACAATTTCTACCCCAATTATATATAGATAGATCAATATCATCTTTAAGACTTAAAACAAGACTAACCTGAATAAAAAAAAGAAAATGCAGATAGACCACTATAATTCTCAGGTGACGATATATCAATAAAATAATGAATTATAAACTCTAAAAGATCGATGGGTTGGTGTAAACGATAATGAAATTAAGGTAAGTTTGAATAAATAAGGTTTATTAAAGTCTTTTTATATTCTAAAGCACATTTTAATTTCAAATGTCAAACTAAAAATTCGTTAAATCCTAAAATTCATTATATTTTCTCACTAAATATAACTCGTGGTATGATTAATTATCGATGATATTTACTCATTAAAACCGAAGCAGCACATTTCACTCGTCCTGCGGACTCGTGAAATCTGCAGCTCGGTTTCAATTCGAAAATATCATCGATGATAATCATACCACTTGTTATATTATGGGTGATGATAAAGTTTATGTGCTGCAAAAGGAGCTAAATCCTGCCTAAAATCCTATTTTAAAAATGACATTTAGTGCAAAGTCGACAATCTCCACTGATAGATTTGCAGCAAAGTATACAATCTCCAATTCCACCATTAGAAATTAGTAATTTGTATCACCTAATATCCTAACATTTGATGTTATAACGTATTTTAGAGATTTAATTTTGTGGTTTTTTACTGGTACATAATGTTAAGTTCTATTGCAGTAAATTGCACTTAAAAAATATATTTAAATTTAGGTAAATCTACGTTTTTTTGTTTTAAGAATGATAAAAAAGTTATCTTGTTTATTTTGTGCTATTATACCATAATAAGACCAAAAGGTAAAGCAAGAAAAGGCTGATATAATGTCAAAACATTGCAATAAAACATTACGGGGCAAAGTGGAAAGGGGATGATGAGTTGTTGTACTATAAAAAAAATTTTGCACGAGGCAACCTGGTCCCACATTTAGAAGAAACTCCAGATTTATGTGGTCCAGTTCAGAATTTTCCAACATTGATTGTATAGTTACATTTTATAACCATTAAAGGGAGAAAAATACAATTATTTTTTTGTTTATTTTTCTAAATCTCCTTAAACGTTTACAACAAAATGAGCAATCTCCAGCAATTCATATCAAAGTCAGCAATTTCCAATTTATAATTATAGATTTCACCTATACTATGCATCCTGGAGACCTTGTAGTTGGCAACTAGACTAACAACAACAATATTTCAATATAATATATAAAAAAAATTACAAATCTAGAATTTAAAATACCAAAATCAATTATCTCAATTTACTCAGTTTTAGTCTGACGGGAGATTGTTGTGACTTTGCTCTGACAGGCCTCATATATGATATGGTAAAAACTTGAAACGTCAAAACAATGTTAGTTTTGAGTGTAACTTTTTTGTTTTTTAATTAATGCTTTTAGTTAGTTTTATTTAATGTTATAATTTAAAAAACTAAAATAGATTTTATTATACACAATTTAAAAAGTACATGTATTTATAACGTAGTTTATTTACATAGCGAGTTAAATTTGGGAACCTTTACATCTTTAACAAAAACAAGTTTATTTAATAAACGTTATTTTAATATTTGTTGTTGTTACTAACCAAGCTGTTTAAAGTAAATTTAACTTGTATATTATTTGCATCTCAATCACATGCTCCATTAGAATCATTAACGTGATTAATAATTGAAATGATAGTTGGTGAATAAGCCAATTAAATTGTATTGCTCTAATGCTAATTGTATTATACCCGAATTGTGGAGTAAATCCAATAGAACTAAATTGCCATCTATAGGTTAATACTTACCTACATTATCTCAATTGCCATTTTCTTTTAAATTATTTTTACTATAGTAGTATACTATATATAAACTTTATATAGATTAAGACGGTTACACCCCCAGTACTACAGCCCACTACAAAAAAATTGTTCATTTAATTTGGTTCATTGAATCACCATTAAAAACTATATGAATGACAAGTTTTATTAATGTATGTTTAGGAAGTTTTAAAAACATCCAAAATATTACCACTTCTTGATTTTCAGGCGTGGCCCAGCTAATCAACAAAGAAACTGGCAGCCCGTTCACCGATTGCGACGTCTCTTTATTCGAAGCCTTCGCGATTTTCTGCGGCCTAGGCATCCACAACACCCAGATGTACGAGAATGCGTGCAAGCTGATGGCCAAGCAGAAGGTGGCTCTGGAATGCCTGTCGTACCATGCGACGGCGAGCAACGACGCCACAGAGATGCTGGTGAAGGAGAACATCCCGTCGGCTGGCAACTTCAATCTCTACAGTTTCACTTTTATCGATTTCGAATTGAACGATGTGGAGACGTGTAAAGCCACTATTAGGATGTTTTTAGAGTGCAATTTGGTGCAGCAGTTTCATATACCTTATGATGTAAGTATCATGTTCATTGAATCAATGATTATTTTAATGTTTAAGATGGTACCCGCTATTCAAAATTGGGGAATATTGAAATTTTCTATATATATATATATATATATATATATATATATATATATATATATGTATATACAGTGTGGAACTCACTTATGGAATAAAATTCGTTATTTGTTGAGAAAATATTTTTATGAAAAACGCTCGGACACGTAAACTTTAGTTTTTTATTCCAAATCTTATAATGATAATTTTAAATTTTATGCCCCCACCATTTTCCCCCCCGCACATTAGGCACCCTTATCTTAAATAACAACCCCACTTGTTTTCATCGAAAATTGATGGTGCACATTTTTTTGAGTATGACGAAAGTAATTTGAAACACATATTTAAAAATTCAAATTGTCCAACGCAAAGGATAAGGGAGATAAGAATAAAAAACGATAGCCAATCCCAATAGATCACCACAGGGAATTCTTTAAATTGCTAGGATACTTAGGTTGCATTGTTGATAATAAAAAATATGTAAAATATTTGGTCCACTGGAATCCAATTCATTGTAACACTGCTGTCAATCTTTACTTCTGTCATTAATATTATATTTGGTTATAACACAGTTATAAATTAAGTTATTATAAATAATGTTTTCCTTAGATGATTATACCGAAATGATAATTATTTATGGGGAGTGTGGGCGCAACGCCAGGGAGACAGCGAGAGTTTTTTCCCAGCGCTTTCCTGATCGTCCCCTGGACAGTAAAGTAATCCTTAGAACTATCACAAGAACCCGAGAGACCGGTCAAGTTGTTCCGCTTCATAAGGGGATTGGAGGTGCTCCCAAACGTATTAGAACAGTGGAAAATGAAGAAGCTGTTTTGAATGCGTTCGAGGAAAATAGTAGGAAGAGCATAAGGGAAGTTGCTCGAGGACTGGATATTTCCCGCTCCACAGCTCAGCGGGTTATGAAGAACGATCGGCAACACCCTTTTCATTTTACCCGAGTGCAGCACCTTCAGCCGGAAGATTATCCCGCTAGAGTCGAATTAAGCCTGTGGTTGCTGGAGCAAGAAAATCTCCAGCCAAATTTTGTTTCTAACATTATGTTTTCGGATGAGTCAATTTTTGCCAGACAAGGATGCTTCAATGCCCATAATTTACATGTATGGGCAAATGAAAATCCGCATGCTATATTCCAAGGGGGGTTTCAACATCGATTTTCTATTAATTTTTGGAGTGCTATAATAGGAGATCGCGTTGTATGTAAACTATTTAGGTTTTCTTTTTTATTCTAATTTGGCCATTTTCCTCTAGGTTGGACCTTTTGAATTTCCTGCACGGTTAACAGGCCAAATTTATGCAGACTTCTTAGAAAACAATTTAGAGAATTTGTTAGGCGACGTGCCACTGGTATATCGAGTAAATGAATGGTTGCAGCACGATGGGGCACCACCACATTTTAGTCACGACGTTCGGCGAATCTTGGACGGGCAGTATCCTGGCCGATGGATAGGACGAGGTGGGCCACAAAATTGGCCTGCTCGTTCACCCGATTTAAATCCCTTGGATTTTTTTCTTTGGGGACACCTTAAAAACTTTATTTATAGTGTACCCATCGAAACAGAGGATCAGCTTAGGAACCGCATCCAAGACGCTTTTGCGACGGTTAGGTCATGGAGTCAAAATCCAGCCTTTCAAGAAGAGCGCGGATTTGTTTACAAATGAATGGTGCACACTTTGAGCACTTATTGTAAACAGATTAGCATATTTTTTTTATTTAGTTTTTAACACATTTTCATAATATTTAATTTAGTTTTACTTAATGTTGTTTGTTTACTTTTACGGAAATTTATAGTTTTTGTAATTTTTTAAAAGTTTGTTTATTTGTTTCTGTAACTTATGACTTTTTCTAAAATTTTAACTAAAAAAGCCTAAAAAATTACAACTTGTTTAATTTTTTACTTTAAAACATTGTCGTTCTGAGGTATCAGTCATTTTTGACAGCTTTTGACAACTTAGTAAATACAGTCGGCCAAAAGATTTTTGTTCTGGGACACCCTGTATATATAAGTAGGGTTTAGTAAACAGTTTTCAATACAGGGTGGAAATATAATGACAAATTAAAAAACTAAACTTTTTTTTTTAAATTAATTAAAAATTCAAAAATAAACTGTTCTTCAATCTTTTAAATGTTCAAAATGTCCCCCGTCCACTTCCTGACACTTTAGTAATCTACTGTGAAATTGTTCCCGCACTCTGTTTAAAACCTCCGGTGTTATGTTCCTAATTTCTTCAGTAATTCTGTTTCTTAGAGGTGTTAGATTCGGTGATCTTGCTGGCCATTCTATAAAACCTCTTCTTCCGATCCACCTGTGTGGAAAGGTGTCATTTAAATAATTCCGTACAGGAAGAGCATAGTGGGGTGGGGCACCGTCTTGTTGAAGCCATATCCTTTTATTGGGAAGATTAGGTTCCAATGGATTTGGAAACAACTCTGCTAAAGTTGGGACAACTTGTTCTCTTAGCATATCCAGATATCTTGCCCCGTTAAAATTTTCAATAAAAATAGGTCCCACCACAAGATCACCAAAAATACCAGCCCAAACGTTGATTTTCTGAGGACGTTGGGTATGACTTTGTCGCATCCAGTTGGGATTTTCTTCTGCCCAGTACCTGCAATTGTGTCTATTTACCTCGCCATTTAATAGAAATGTTGATTCATCAGAAAAAAGAATATCTGCAGAAGAAATAACATTCCTGTTTAACATATGCAGCATTTGCTCGCAAAATTGTAATCTTCTATCAGAATAACCATCAATCAAGTCTTGTACGTGTTGTAGTTTATATGGATGCATTTTTTCGGCTTTTACACATCTTAAAACGGTCGAATGACTAACGTCGTTTTCACGTGCAACCTGACGCGTAGAAGTTGTTGGATCTTCTTGAAAAGCTAATAAAATATTAACTTTCACATTTTTATCAATAAAATGAGGCGTCCTGCGTAATGGTTTAACGTGTCCATATTCACGAAATTGTGCATGTATTTTAGACACAGTTTCCTGAGAAAGTGGTGGTAAATCTGGGTATTTTCCATTAAAAAGGTTTGCAACTTGCTGTTGTGATCTGCACATATCACCGTAACCAATCATCATTAATATTTCTATTCGCAGAGTTTCTGTCAAGTGTCGCATTTTTTAACGAAAATATTAACTGATACTTGGATCTAACAAAATACTTCAATAAGTAAAGCGCAAAATGTTTTATTAATAATAAAAATTTAAACAATGCAAAAAGGACAAACGTAAAAAATGGCATTAACAAAAAACAATAACAAAGCGAAAAAACATGAATATCTAAATAGCGAAAGCCACAACACAAGAAACTAAATCATAGAATAACAATAAAAAATTCATACTTGTAATTTTTAAATATTCACCCTGTATTGAAAATTATGGTTACTAAACCCTACTTATTTGGTATCGTCGTACTCAAAAAAATGTGCACTATCAATTTTCGATGAAAAAAGTGGGGTTGTTATTTAAGATTAGGGTGCCTAATGTGCGGGGGGGAAATGGTGAGGGCATAAAATTTAAAATTATCATTATAAGATTTGAAATAAAAAACTAAAGTTTACGAGTACGAGCGTTTTTCATAAAAATCTTTTCTCAACGAATAACGAATTTTATTCCATAAGTGAGTGGACACTGTATAAATATACATATGTGGTCAGTGTGGTTGTATTTTTTAATAAGACTGATTCCCTCTTCGGCAGTGTCATAAACAAAGCTCATCTTACAACAAGAATGGCGGACAATTACGAGGTAGGAATTCTTCAGTTTTGCATTTTCCTTTAATAATAAGGATATTACAGAAGAAGCTTGTTATTTTCGTAGCTTTGTTTATGAAACTATATATAGTTTAATCAATGCGAGGTGGACAATCAGGCAATTTTGGACGCTTTAGGTTTTTTACCATCATTTCTATAGTTTTTATAGACTCGAATATTAATAGATTTGGAATTTTTGACAAAAGATTCCCCTTAAAAGCAGTTTAGAATAAAGACGTAGATGGTTGTATAATTTTCCCAGAGGCGATTCTTTACTCTTCCTTTCTTCATATTTATTTTAAAACCCTACATATGATTTTCTGTCTTAATAATAGACCTATTATTACTTGTACACAATTTTACTCATTATTTTGTTTTTTTTTTAGGTTTTAAACGGTTAAAACATGTTTTTATAAAGTGTTTTTATTTAAACAGGTTTTTTTTTCAATACATAGACCACAAAATAATTATTTATTTCACTTTGTACGATTTAGTATTTTGCCTGATAAAATTAAAAAACACTGAAAAAATTAATTTATCTCCACGCGGTCTATAATTTAAACTTTAATGTTTTCAACATTCGATAAAGAAATACCTTGTTATGGCCTAGGCCGATAAAAAATTTTATGAGGCAAGTAATTAGTTCGATTTTTTCTCGCTAGGGGTATTTTTTTCACAAATTAATCCTTTTCTAAGAAATTAACGTACTAAACTGGTTTAATTTATTTATAATAAGCACTAATTTGTTTGTTTTACTGTTAATGTTTAATATTTTTCATTAAATTATTGTAAAATTAAATATAAAACAAAAAGTGAGGTTAGGCATCCAAGAAAACGCACGATTCTTTTTCTACGATTTAAATTATCTTTAAGTTTTAATTTGTTTTAAGTTTTCAGTGAAATTAAATGTTAAACACACTTTAAACATTCCAAACTACCTATTTTTTAAATAAAAATCCAAACAAATTGAAATTAGATACCTACCTATTTATTAAACAATTAATTGAATTCAATGTACCTAATAGCAAAAATCCATTTCTACTTAAATCATGTTGCTAGGTATTGTCAAACTATTACCTACTGCTTCTAAAAGCAATAATAATTATTGTACATTTAATGTAATCTTTACCTAATAAATAAATGAGATTCTAAAAAAGTAAGGTTAGGCCTCTTTAATGTTGAATTAAATTGACCTATATAAAGTGCTTTGAAGATAAAATGTTGTATGCCATTCGGCCAAGAAGTGCCTTTTTGTGCTTCGCTCAATTGTAGGCCTCCGCTACGCGTCGGCCTTCAAACCTTGAGCTTAGCACAAAAAGCCTTACTTCTTAACCTAATGACATAAATAACTATTATCGAGTTGTGTTGACATTCATTTTAATTTAAGCTGCTTTATCCCATCTGAATTTTTAAGTAAACTTTAAAATTAATTGTTAAAGTTAAATTTTAATGTAGTAAAGCAAAGCATAAATTTAATATTGAATCCTTAAATTGTATGTGGTGTTAATTAAATGGGAGAGTAAGTGGAATTTGAGCGAAAATAATTAATATTATTTTTTTACTTATTTTCAACATCTTTATATAATTTATTTCTTGTACATTATTAATAACAACAAGTACCTAGAGTGTACTATATTTTACAATTAATTAAAAACGTGTTTAGGTTTTTAACCAGTTTTTTTTTTAATTTAAATGGTTGATCATTATGATGGATAGCTCCATAACAATCGTTTTTGCATGCGGAGCACCTTGGGATTATATGCAAAAAATGTGTTAAATGCATAAATAGAGTATAAAAAAGACATTCAGATTATTTTATAGTTATATTTGGTTCTTTTTTCATTTTGTGACCGTAGCCACAAATAACTAATAAATTAAAAGCTCTTGTCCCTGGCGGTTTGTGGTCATTTGTTCATTTATCATTCCGGGTAGAACTATTGTGGAAAATGATTGGATCTATTTCTCACTGGAAATTACTACTACGAAAACTTGTTACGAGTGATAAATAGAAAATGTCCAAGTAAATAAAGTTCAGATAGGTACCGAAATTAATTAGTTCAGGATTTAGGGTCAATTAGGGAATATCAGATTTATTAATGGAACATTGATAAAACAATTTTATGCTAAAATATAAGGTATTTTTTTACTACCACCTTTAAAACGTCCATTATCGTATATGTTACCATGACACTAAGTGATCTTTTAAATACACATTAACAAGCCATGGCTTTATGGCGCTTTAGTTACGGGCTGAAGTTATCTTTACGTTAGTTGACAGTTGTCTAATGTCATACAATCGTTAAATTAAAGTGCCCTTCCCGTGAAATAATACTATATGTGAAAATGATTGTATTATCTTAATACAAAAATTCAAAAATAATAATTAGTTTCTTAACGCCAATATTTAAAAAGTTTGTACTGACCTTTTGATTTCGCCGGCAGCACGGTCTTATTTTGGTTGGAGACTCTTTGTATTTTGTTCTAAATTTTGAGTGTAGGATATGGGTGTACTTGCTCAGTAAGAAATTTTGTCCGTGTAAATTTTGTAGTGTTGGGGGTAAAAAATTTAGAGTTGATTTGTACGTATATACAAACTTAATGCGAGTGTTCATAACCCCTTCATGTGTTAAATAAAGACATAATAAACACTGTCAATTACTATTTCGATGCTACTAAAGTCTTCTAACTTTTAACTTGTTTGGTGGTATCTACCTACGCAGTGCATCCGTGTGGCATTTTATTTGAGTGAAATTTTTATTTCGGTGAATCCATAATTTTTATTTTTTGTTAAGTATTATACTTTCTTTTAAGCCTTAATACTCGATAAATACCTATAGGTTAAAAGGATGTCGAACCCAACCGAACCCGTTCTATAGGATATATCAATAATTTACGCAGTAGGTCTGGTAATTGTAACAATAATAATATTATTGCATACTTTATTTACTTTAATAGTTGCCATATTTACCTATACATTTTCATTAATATTATGGAATACGTATAAACTAGACTTTTGGAAAATTTGTACACGTGTGGTAAATCCCCGGCCTACAGCCGCCTAACGCCTGTGTAACCACAATGGGATCGTTACATTGATCTAACATTTTTTACTTTTTAAGGAAACATTTTGCTTAAGCCAGCTATATGACTTAAGCAGCTGGTTAATTGAATCAAAATATAAAATTATATTTTAAATGGCGCCGTAAGAATTGCTTTTGTTGAATATGTTTTAGATGTTTATTTTTCCAAATACATGTTTCTCTTTTTCTACCTTTTTGTTTAATTAACTACCACCAATAAGTTTTACTCTAATAATAGTGTTAATTATACCTAGGATATATAATTATAATAACTTATACCTAGGTATACAGCAGTTTCAATCATTTATGTTCACAATTAAGTAATATATAGTAGTATTTTTGTAGGAGAAACAGCGACAAATGGAGTTTTTCTATTTGTGGAAGAAGGAAAGGGCAAAAGACGTGTTGCCGTTGAGGCTTGGAGCCGGTAAACGGTAGCCATTTGCTTTGTTTTGTTTTTAATCTTGTGGATTCTAGGTAGTTTATAAATAATGTTTCTTTCATTTTGTGTTGTTAGTTTTTAATTTATTTTATATTATTATTTTATAAGAGTTTATATACATTAGCTAATATATACCTAGGTATTTATGTTATTTTAAATTATATGAATAAAAATTTATTTTATTAAGACGTTTTTTTATTACATAAATATTACAATAGAAGCGTAATTGTTGAGTACAGAAATTGACGACATAAATCTGCTAATTCATCACAGTACAGCAACGTTAATTTTGTGACGTAACAATGTTACATCTTTGAAGGCGGACATTAGCAGTCCCCATGACGTTATTAGTACGTTTATGTTACATTAACGATAATGTAACAATAAGCGATTTGTAGCGACTAACCTTGCTGGTTACGGTTGGTATGTCCCCCACTTAAAAATTGTGTCGTCATCCGCTGAATGACGTAGCGGTTAAGTTCGCTAAAACGCGGTTGGTATTCTGTGGTTCAAATATTTGTTTATGTCGACATAACCTAACAAAATAATGGATAAGTTATGTTTGTTGTTATTTAACGAAGATGAATTATTTTTTAGTGATTTTATGTTTAACTTGTTACTTCTAAATGAAAACAAGACTAAAATAATTTGCAATATTCTTAAAAGAGAAATTCACTTTAGAATGCCTGTGCCGGACACTTGTTGGCTAGAAAGCTATCATGAAATTGTCTTTTTCAACTATTTAGATTGAAAAAAAGTACATTTGATAAACTGCTGAATATTATATTAAAAAATGATACAAACATGCTGGTAAAGAAGAAATATTACGTTTATAACTTTACCATTTAATAGAATATTAGCAGTTTGCATATCACAAATTGCTTTGTAAACCTCCCCTTCATAATTTAAGGATATTTCTATAAATTCCTTATCCATTTTTAAAAATTGAAATAAACACAACAACAATAAACATAACCTCTTCTTTCGTAACCAACTCTAACTCACGTCTTGAACAAGGTTACGACCGGTAACGGAAATGACGAAAATTTATGACGTCATTACGCCCTCCCCTACCATACCGCTTCCTCGCAGAAATGAAATGGTCAGATAACCGATCATACCCGGTAAGACCTAGTTACTCGCTACAAATCGCTTAATGTCACAAGGGACTTTTTTGGAACGTTTAGGTTGCAAGTTTTTGCCATGTGTATTTAATTAAATACATAATTTATTGCAAAATATAAGATTTATTGCAACTTTGAGCATATTATACATTGTATCTTAAAATCAAATAATACCACACATCAGTGGCGACTGGTGGATTTTGTGTATACCGATATCTCAATTATTAGATATGGGATCCACACCAAATTTATATGAGTTTATAATTACAATACATAAACAAGTTCTTCGCAAGCAGAATTTAAATTGAAGTTTGCGAAAAAAAGATAACCGAAACATCGAACATGGAACTGACGACACGGTACTGATGAATGGGATACAAATTTGAGAAGAAATTCGGAATTAAGTATTTTACTGATATTTTTTATTAGTGGATGCTATCACATATAGCAATCACATATAGCCTTACATAAATTACAATGAAATATATATACGGAAGAAAATAACTACTCACCACTGGGGTTGGGTTGGGTTGGGTCGTCAATTTCTGTACTCTACAATTACGCTTCTATTGTAACATTTATATATCGGAAAAAATGTTACATGGGGTAAACATCACCTGGATGTAATAAAACAACGTCTTAATAAAATAAATTTTTATTCATATAATTTAAAATAACATAAATACCTAGGTATATATTAGCTAATGTATATAAACTCTTAAAAAAGAATAATATAAAATAAATTAAAAACTAACAACACAAAATGAAAGGAACATTATTTATAAACTACCTAGAATCCACAAGATTAAAAACAAAACAAAGCAAATGGCTACCGTTTACCGGCTCCAAGCCTCAACGGCAACGCGTCTTTTGCCCTTTCCTTCTTCCACAAATAGAAAAACTCTATTTGTCGCTGTTTCTCCTAGAAAAATACTACTATATATTACTTAATTGTGAACATGAATGATTGAAACTGCTGTATACCTAGGTATAAGTAGGTAGGTACTTTTTAACCTTGATTTTTGTAGGAGAAATTGATTTTGTCTATATGTGGAAGAAGGGAAGGACAAAAATATTTTTAATATTTACATAATTAAATATGAATAAGTATGCATTCAACTAATTACAATTTTAAAATATTTTATAATACCTACTTAATTAAGTACTTAAGTACCTACTAATTATTTTTGAAATATTAATGAAAATTATCTATATTTTTTTATGTTTAATTATACAACCTTCAATCTAACCAAGAGCACTTACACCACAATCCACACAACAAGGTCTGTTCTTCCTCGTTTCGCGCATACTAAAAATCACGGAGGTAGGCAACCCACTGCAAAAAGTTTAAAGGCGGCCATTTTTGTTGTTTACAATCTTTATGCTTTGGATTTATACAGATTAATAATCGTTTTAAACGTTGTTAGTTTATTGGATTTTATTGACATAAGTTGAGTTTGCTCCTGTGTGTTCCGGTTTGGTTTTATTGACGTTACCAGTGTGAAATTCACACTGTGAATCAGTTGAGTGCGCTCCTGTTTGTGTTGATTTTGTCATTGGCAGTTGACTGTACTAGTGCCTATTTTGAAATAAACTCTATAAAAGCCAAAGAATGGATTGAGGCTGCTGATAATTCAATGGTTAATATGGAAAAACCAAAGTCTCGTAAGTTCCACTACAATGTGTGCAAAACATAATTATTAATGTATATTATTTACTTAGATCGAATTTGTGCTATACATTTTGAGCCAAAATATTTGGTAAGGCATCCACACGAAGTTTTATATGGTTTGTCACCACCTAAAGCTTACCGAGGCCTTACTGAGAAAGAAAAGCCAAAGAATGGATTGAGGCTGCTGATAATTCAATGGTTATAATGGAAAAACCAAAGTCTTGTAAGTTTCACTACAATGTGTGCAAAACATAATTATTAATGTATATTATTTATTTAGATCGAATTTGTGCTATACATTTTGAGCCAAAATATTTGGTAAGACATCCACACCAAGTTTTATATGGTTTATCACCACCTAAAGCCTACCGAGGCCTTACTGAGAATGCTGTTCCAACTTTGCATTTGCCTGAAAGGTAATATTATATTATTGTTAAGTGAAGAGTCTTCAATTAACAATATTATACCATTTATTTTTTATATCTGTTAACTAATTTTCCAACTATGAAATTTACAGATCCGAAACATTAGAAATGGTTGTAGATCTACCAAATGAAGCAACTTGTGCCAAAAAGGTAATATAAATTATTTGGAATAAAAAACATAATAATATGAATGTTATTTTTAAATTAGCAGTTCTGAACCATTGGATGACCTGCCTAATAATGCCAAATGTTACAGGAAGAGGATAAAACAAAAAATTAAAATATGTCTGCCCTTTACATATATTTTTTTTAATTTATTTGGACATTGGACCTTTTTCCAAAGGTAATTTTTAAAATAAAATAAAAAAACAAAAATGTACTAATAAATAATTAATCAATTTTACCAAAACTGTGATATATATACAATTCAATACCTTTTAACCAGTGGAAACCAAAGAAAAAGGTGGAAACTATTATAGTGTAGTAAAAATTAAGTTTTAAATATTCGATTTTATATGAAATTGTTATTAGAAAGTATTGTTATTAAAACGTATTTTATTAAATTTTGTGTTAGTAGTTGACTAGTTAACCCTAATTAGGGATTAAATATGTTACCTAGGTTTTTATTATTATTTTTTTAAATAGGCTAAATTGTATTATTTTATAAGCATGAAGAAATATATTTATTTTGTTAAATTATATGTAAAAATTTAAGTGTACCTATTTAAAAAATACTATTTATGTTTAAGTTTATTCATATTTATTTTGATTATTTTTTATTAAAAATCTATATTATATTTAAATTATATGTAAAAATTTAAGTGTACCTATTTAAAAAATACTATTTATGTTTAAGTTTATTCATATTTATTTTGATTATTTTTTATTAAAAATCTATATTATATTTTTTTGTTTTATTTATATATCTACTTGCTAGAAATCCTACGTTCACCATTAATAATTTCTGTACTTTCAAAAATTAATTTACTACAAAAATTATCAATTTGCAATTAAATTATTTTGATTTATATTACTTTATCTTAACTTTTAATTTCTAAAAAAATCATTGACTATGGTCATGTACATCTATTTTTACTTGCTAAAATACTTTCATCATTGATAATTTTATTTAAAGATTTTAATATTGCCAATAATCAATTTTTAAGAAAAGGTATTAAAAGTTATAATAATTATTATTAATTATTAAAATAATTATTGATTACCATATTGTAAAATAATGTTTAATTTACACAAGTAATAGTGTACTTGTGTTTATTTTAATTATCACATTTCTGTTTATAAACGGATACGTTAAAACTTGAAACAACTATATATATTTACTTGCTCAAAATACCTTTTTATAAAGATATCTTTAATAATTTATTAATTAAATTCCCCAATTTACATATTTTTGTCAAAGCTTTTGTTTAAAACAAACATTTGCGTTTACATTAAAACTTTAAACAACTTTTTATTTTTAAATTAACAGCGGCAAATAAATCAAAGATGGTGGCCATTAAACTGTTCACGTGGTGCGCATAACAGTCCTGATTTTCGTTCGCATTTTATCGAGGAAGAACAGACCTTGTTGTGTGGATTGTGACTTACACTGTATTTAATATTTCTCAGTCTTTGTATCATGTATAGGTGGCGTTTTGTACGCACACTTACTTGACTTAACGCTTAATATGTTTTAAGTTAAAATTAAAAAAAAAAACCCTAGGAATAAAAAACAATATTGACATAATAATTATGGAACACTTTAAATGTTTTTATATTATTTCTCAAGATCACAATGTTTGCTAATGTCGCATTAGGAAATCGGCATATACAATATAGGCCTATGCTTTATAGAAACGTGTTAGACACAATTCAAGTCATTTAAATTATTACGATCGATGTATCGAATTTACGGTTTTATTAAAGTTAATACAATAACATTCCATATAATTTCGTGTTAGAGACATCCTAATCTTAACGTCAAGAATGAACTGTTTAATTAACGTAAATTCAGTATTGTCACAATGATGAACATTTAATTTTTTTTTATAGACATCACATTTTAAACGTAACGATATTACTGTTTTGTTGATGTATATATGGTGACAGTCCCATAACGTCACAAAATTAATGGCTCATAAATGTTGATCAGGGCAAGTAGAAATCCGGACGTCCGAGAAACATTTATGGGACACATTTAAAAAGAGAGCACATATTTGTATTTGTATATGTCCTATATACAAAACGTAGGTTAGGTAATTTAAGTGAGTGTTTAGTTTTAGTTAGTTCTTTCTGCACACCCGAAGATGGAGAAACCGCAAGGTATGTGCCATCTTCCAGCTGCAACTATGTTGCAGAAAAGCTAGTTTGTGTCCGTTAGTTAGCAAAACCATTATTATTATTGTGCATTACGTTATATACCATTAGCTTTTTCAAGAGAGGACTGCTCCTTAAGAGCAGGGGTGGAGGAATTCAATTTCGGGCCTCTCAATTTCTGTCTATGAAACAAGATTGAGACGTAAATTTTAAACGTTCAAAATGTGACCTTTTTGAGAATGTAACAAAATGTTTCTGAAACGTTCTTTGTCATACTAATTAGTACCCTGGTATATACTGCCCTACTATGAAGAAAGGCAGTAACTGCTAAAAAAGAAATTTATGGAAAATTAGCATAAACTACATTTTTATAAAAAGCAGTAGGTATTTAATTGATTTTTTTAACTTATGAGATATTTGACTTCATTTCTGTGTTGAATTCGGTTACAAAATGTCCATAGCTTTACCATTTTTTTGAAGTTACTGCCTTTCTCCATAGTAGGGCAGTATACTCCTCACTTCCCTTGCATTCAAATTTAGAAGTAACAGATATTTCAGAAACTGTTTAAAAAAATGACTGGCCCGGTCTGGAACAGTATATATTATCTATGTTCTCATAACAAAATACTGTTTAATTTTCTCCGAAAACTATATAAACAAAATGAGGTCAAAAGTTGCCCAACTTTTGTAGAATCACCCATATAGTAATAATTTTTTGTGTAAAACTTGAATAGTAACCTTAAACAATGCACAAATATTGTATACTTTATTTTCTAAAATTTTCTCAAAATGTAACTGGTGCGACATTTGAACATTTTATCGAGTATTGAAACTCTTCCATAATATATTCTTAATGTTAGTTATTTTGTTAAATAACACATCTGATTTTTTGTCAAGATTTCGTGGAAATACCCAGAAGTATCTTTCTAAAATTATAACTTTTCCAAAGTAGTGTTCATTTACACTGAACAGTGAAAACGTAAAAGTACCTACATTGTTGAAGTACACTATTTTAGGTAAATTGACACTTTTTAATACAGTGTAAAATTACTTAATTCTCAGTGCATTATAAATTAACTCTAATTATTGTGTTATAAAGTTTTATTTATTGTTGCTTAGAGTTAAAAAATTTTTACTCATGAGCATAGATTTGTTTAAAATGTAATAAATAAAAGTAAAAAATCGAAACAATAAATTTGAAGAGTACTTTAATTACTTTTTGTCTTTCAGGTGCTTTGTCGATGGGTCTTGAGCGTGAAAAAGAACTACCGTCCTGTCAAATACCACAACTGGCGGCACGCTCTCAACGTCACCCAGACCATGTTCGCCATGTTCAAAACCGGTAAAATGGACCGATTCATGAGCGATTTGGAGATGCTGGGTCTGCTGGTCGCGTGCCTTTGCCACGATCTCGACCATCGAGGCACCAATAACGCTTTCCAGACGAAGACGGAGTCCCCGCTGGCGATTTTGTACAGCACTAGCACGATGGAACATCACCACTTCGATCAGTGCGTGATGATACTAAACACTGACAGCAATAATATTTTTCAAGTAGGTGGGTTTGGTATTACTTGAGTTTTTAGGGAGGCAAAACACATGCAAAGTTTGCTAAAGTTCTTTTACTTATTCTGCTGGTTTTTTAAGGTTTTAAATTTTACTGAACAAAATATAACAACAGTGGCGGATTTACACATTTTCAAGGTATAGGCTGAATAGTTTTTGCCGCCCTTGCCTCAACAATTGTCATATCATACATTATTTTTACAATGCAACAATTTCGTTGAAACTGCACGTAAAATAATTTTTCGGTATATTTTTGAGCTAATCGAAGCTCAATCATGTATGGGCGGGGTAATGTATGCTATTTACACAATAATGAACATTTGGTAAACGTAAATAAATAATCTTTATTGCGCTTTGAAACAGTTAAAAATAATTGACTCAGTCATATTTTTTACAATTTCGCTCTTTTCACTCATAAGAAATGTGGGCAAAGGGCGCAGAGGCGAGAGGCCGATTACTGGTTGAGGGGCGGCGAACTAGCTGTTTTACTCTAGAATATGAAAGTTTGCTACTCTCGGAATGTGCAATGACAAGTGAGAGAGAAAAGTTATCGACAAAATTTGTTGCAGACTTCTATCTGTAAGACATCAGAAAACCGTCATAGAAAAATCTTTTTGATTTCTATGAGGTAAAAAAAAAATCGTTCCCCAAATTTGCCGCCCCCAAAATCTGCCGCCCTAGGCTCGAGCCTACTCAGCCTGCTGGTAAATCCGCCACTGTATAACAATTAAATGTTATATTGTTATAATTAATTAATAAAGCAATACCATTATGGAATAATAGGTTTAAAGAATGATTAATACATTTACTAATCAATCAATAATGAATTCTCTTTAACGCGAATATTAATTATCGACTACAAACGGTACTTAACGTCAATTTAATGTAATTACCTGCATGCTGGTTCATAGAATCAAGATTAAACAAATTTGTATGCAAAGTAAAAAAATAAAAACATTACCCCGAAAAAACTGGATAAGTAAACCAAATCCTATGTAAGTATTTCCTTCGAGTGCGTGTTTACTTTAAACCACAATTTTTTGCAATATAATAAAAAATAAACATTTTATATATTCTTATATTCTTATGGAATAACCTAAAAAGAATTACCGATTTAAATCAACATCCGTTGAAAGCTTCGAACTTTTGTATTATTTTGTAAAGTTACGATAAAAGATATTCACGATAGCTTTAAACAAAAACAAATCATAGCTTATACTCGGATCTGCCATATGCTAAACAAAGAAAATGGAAAATCAATTTTATTTATATGTGCTTGGAATTATATTTGTAAATAAAAGAAAACCTCTATTTTATAGGTTAAATCCAACCCAGGGAATGTAGCTATATATAAAATTATATTCTTTAACACAGGTAGGTAAATGTATCTTTCCACAGCGCTAAATATAATTTTATACATAACTAAAATAAATATTTAGTGGCAGTCAAGTTTAATACCGATGTATGAATAACATACATGTTATTTAACTTTAGGAACAGCTTAATTAAGTTAAATTTAGTTTGTTAATTAGTATTAAGTTGTTGATCTAATACATAAAAATGTATTATTATAATGCAAATTATTGCCTTTTTGAGTATAAAACAAAAATATTAATATAATATATAATTAATATAATATGTATATAAAAGTTTTCACACACAAACTTTTTTATTATCATATATGTATATTATATATACACATATGTCCAAAAGTTTGGAATATTGCAATATTTCTTTTTTTATTGATATTTATATATATTTTTTTTATATAGGTAAATACCATTTTATAACGACTCCGACCAATAATAAATAAACCTCAAAGACAGAGAAAATAGAGTAAATATTAACAACAGTTTTTTTAAACTACCATAGGCGTAGATATATTACTTACAAATACAGATCTGAACCGGCTCAGTGAACCGGGTCTTATAAGTGATCTACGTGAACCGGTTCACGAAAATTAAACGAACCGGCTCACGGCACTGTGGGCCCTATGCCGAAACTAGGTTGCAATAAGTCATTATTGAAAATGTATAATTTGCAACTATTGGTTTATTAAAAACATATTCAAACTTGTAAAAACATAATTGCTTTTTGAAAATACTCTACGAAGACTTTTTTATAAATGCCCAATGTCAGATCTTTAATAGAAAGTATATTTTTAATGCAATCGTTTTAATTAAAACTACGATTTTTGCGAATTTTTTTATAGCTTAGAGGGCCGTGAAAAGCAAAAGTCGCCTTAAACATTTCATAACTGACATTAGACCTTTCAGTTAGTTGTGTTGGGTACATAAAATTATAGAAAATTCGTGTTTTTTTTTGTTTTTGGCAGGAACTGATAAGGTTATTACCATGAATATTTAATTTTTTAAGTTTTGCAGAGTAAAAAAATAGGAAGGCCAACGAATGCCAAGCCAAAATATATATGTTTTATTAGACAAAGATGTGGACTACTAAAAACTGTTAACCAAAAAAATCGCAAAAAATCGCGAAACTTATCCCAGTCAAAAATGTAAACCTCTGAGAAAAGAAAATATTAACAATTAATATGCATCTTAAGTTGTTTATCGCATGTATTGCTTGGGCAATGAGCAAATTATATACATGACGTTTAATATTTGTTAAAAGTGTTTACGCCTACTTATTCTTTTTATCCGTTTTTAATATTACATCAAGGTGGCCTAGATGCATTGTTAAAAATTGCTCAAAAGGCATTAAAAAATCACATTTAAGTCCAGAATTATGTTAAGAATCCGAGAATGTAAATATATAGGGGTTTCTATTTAATTTTTTGAACATGGACCCATTTCCGGTGTAACCGGAAGTGACCGAAAAAATATGCGAAAACCCTCCTCTTTATACACAATTTACCTATTACCAACACTCTGTATTTCACTTTTTATCTGCTAAACAAAGCAAAAAAGGAATCTCTAGATTTATAATTTTCAATAATTTTCGGGATAAAACATAAAACTATCGCTATATATCGATCTGTAGGTAGGTATGCAGACATTACAAAATATTTTTTTCGGGCTACACCGCTCATCCAACTTTTACAAGAGACAAAAAAGTTTTTTGGTAACCATTACAACAGTAAAAAAAATACAAGCGAAAATGAGTACCTAACCTTGCTTTTCTGATTATTCTAATATTTAAAGATAACTGAGTGTAGCACCAAACGACGTTAATTGACAGTTAAAACTTATATTCCAAAAATATTCAAAATTCATTAATACGTTTTTAAGATTTCTTAAGATATTTAAAAAAATAGTTAAAACTTGAAAGGCCTCTAACGACTAAACGAAGCAACTTAGTATATAGGTAATTTGGGTTAAATCGACTTATTTTGATCCGTAGATAACGTTGGCATGGTTTCTTATAGTAGTTGAAGATAATCCTGTATTTTATAAATTAATTTCCAAAAATACTAACGTGGCAACATTGGAAAATGAAAAAATACATTATATAATTAATTACCAGCATTGGTTAGTCTCAAAGTTTAATTATTTTTAAAGTTTTAAGTAAATATAAAAAAAATTGAATTAATGCAACCTAGTTTGGACATTGGGCCCACAGTGCACGGGTCCGAAATTACAAAGCGGCCGCGCGCAAGCCGTTCTAAGCTCCGATTCACTGCTTTACCACTCGCATCGAGTGACTCGCTATGCTGCTGCAGTGCATTGAACAGGCCGCGCATGGCGAGCCGCTCGAGCCGTGAGCGGCGGGTCGCGAGAGATCTGAACACAGACCTGTGGATCTGAACCTGCTCCCTGGAGCTAAGAACGACTCGCGCTCGCAGTACGTTTTGTTTTCTGTGATCCAGATCTGACCAAAAGATCTCGATTCTCTAGGCGCGGCTCGATCATGACTGTTGTATCATGCAGCTCGCTAGTGCCTATGCCGGTCGCATCGTTCGGAACCGAACTTCTTGCGTTCTGTGGCGCGTTACTACGTTAGGCAAATTTATACTTTTGGTAATTTTTTACAAACCCACAGAAATATGAGATGATTTCCCTTATGACAATGTCGTTTAAAATATATTTTTAATATTAATTAATTTAAATTGTGTAAACTAACAACATTTATGTTTTAAATATAACTTTTCATGTAAAATATTAAAATAATAGAGTTTTTATTGTTTTATAAAATTTTAATAAAATAAATAGTATGGTATAACAAAACTTTAATAAAATACAATGTAATATTTAATAGCCTTTATAATATTATTAAAATAACAATTTGTATTGCCTTATAATTTAATAAAGGCTTTTAAGTATTAAAGTGATAAACATTTTTAACATAAACTTAAAGTTTATGTGCTCCGAATGATTTCATTAAGTGTTATTTTTAATTAGTCTGAGATTCAAACGGTTCTTTTGAACCGGTTCGTTGAACCGGTTCACTTATGTGATCCAGATCTAGTGATCCGGTTCAAAAGAGTGACCCGGAACGCCCATCACTATTTGTAAGTATTCCAAACTTTTGGACATGTGTATATATATATATATATATATATACATCTTGAAGTGCTTAGGTCGTCCATACGAGATCCAGCAATATGTCTTCTGCCAGAAGCATAGCGAATATATTTATTTTGATAAAGTATGTTTACTGTTAGACAGCTACAATATTACGTCAAGCAAAAATATAATTTTTATTTTTGTTTAAACTGCTTGTACTTTGCGATGGTTAAGTCTTCCTTATACATTACAGTCAGTTGGTCCTCCTAGCATATACGCCTTGGACATATGTCCGATATCGGTCTTCCAGCAATACCCAATATGCTACATACTACAGTGGATACGTTAACCGGCGGTGTTGTCATATGTCTTATCATATGATTTTTGATTATCATATAACTTCGCAGGCTTTTTGCCTTAGTTTTTACAGGGTGTCCATTTAAAAACAAGCAATACGTCTGGACCTAAAATAGATATCAAAAATTGCTTAAAATAATTTCTGTGATATGCGGGGGGAATCATTATGACCACAAAATCCACTTTACTAGGCAATCCCTGGGGCTACCCCAACTTATTTTCTTTTTTAATTTTTACTTTTCTTTTTTGATACCTCATTGGAAAGCTTTTAAAACTTGCTATTTAACAGTACTAAACAAAAAACTTTTTAATCTTAATTTTGAGAAATATGGGAATAAATGTTTATAATTATTTATTCCAATTTCTAGTTACAAATATAAAAAAAACAATAATAAAAACCCGGAAAACACAAAACAATAAAAGTTAAATATACAAAAAATCATAAATAAACAAATTGTTCGACAATAATAAAAACACTTTAATTTTTAGCTATTTAAATTAAATGCTTTCCATCATTTTGTAAGAAATAGTAAATTCTATTCTAAAATTCCCTTTCGAAAATTTTGTCATGGAATAGCTATGCTGAGCTAGCTCAGCATTCTTGAAGTATTCCTTGTCGCAGATCTTTAATAGAACGATGCTGACATAAAAAAGTCTACTATCAGGTCTGGAAATCTGGAAGGCCATTATATTGGTCATCTTTCACCGAACCACTGTTCTGCATAATTCTGATCCAGGCAAGTCTTGACAGCCCCATCTTGCTGAAAATGTAATAAATTTTCATCCAAAGCTAGTTCCCATCCTCTTTGATTGTCTATAGACCTGTCTATAGTTCATTTAATATTAGTGGCTGTATTGTTTCATCCAACATTTTAAAATAAACTTCACCTTTCCAATTTTAATGAATAAATAAGGGACCAATAATACAATCTTCCAAAATTCGTGCCTAGACATTAAGATTTTTACGATACTAGGTATGATTTTCTCTGATGAGATAAGGATTTTCATTGCTCCAATAACGACAATTTTGTTTGTTAATATTTCCATGTTGATAAAAAGTATTTTTTTAGTATTTGGATCTCAGCGAGGGGTAAACCACTGATTTTTTAAAATTAAAAATTGCAGCATACGAATGAACGCCCAAGGATTACAATCACAAGGGTAGTCATGCGCAACGCGTCGCTAAGAGAAATTTAATATTGATAACGACTGACAAGGAAAAAATCAGAACACAACGTCCACATAACGTTGAACGTTGGTCCGGCTGATTTTAAAGTGGTTTACTCCTTGAATCTCAGTTGATATCTTGTTATTGGTCATTTTACAAAATTGTAAACGCTTGTCATCGCCAAGTTATTGTGTAATATGTATCTTGAATTATAGGTGATGGTGATGTTTTAATACCTTCCTAACAGAGTCGGCCAAAGCCTTCTTAATCAAGATGTCAAAGGGAGTGATATTGTGGTACCTATACCAAACAGGCCAAAAACCCCAATATGGGTGGCTTCATTGAGTATTGTTAGGCGGTAGCCCTGCAAGAAATGCCAGGTGGTACCATCTAATGAAAGCGCTTGGTGAAATGAAAACTGCAACATTGCTAGCCAAAGTTCTTTGTCTAGGACGCCCTTTTCACCAACAAGTGTATACGTGTGCACAGCAGTGGCTGTTTGTCAGGGTAGGCCTCTGAGGCTGCGCCTCATCCTTAAAATAAAGAAACGAACTACATTAAAAAACGAGTTTATGTTTCGCAATTTGGCTTAAGATTGTTTTGATATTTCCTTTGTTTTGTTATTTTGTTTTTAGTCTATTTTTTTTATTTATAATCGTTTAGTAGGGCTATCGGCCATTTTAAAAAAGGTCAACGCGTCGCAGAATAATACCTCCCGGGTGACGTGGAAATTTATTCGTATTTAGAAAAAATTAACCTCATGTAGCCTCACCCTTCTATACATGCACGAGCCGCCACTGGTACACAGTAACCTCGTCTAGCTAGGAACCTTCGTAGAGCCGCAAGAAACGCTCTGGTTTCATGTCGCTTACTGCTTTTAGGTTGCCTTGCCCTTTGGACATTCTAATTTGAGGAGGCTTGGCGTATACGTATTAGTGCTGAACATTAGATCCGGATCCTTTTTTAATCCGGATCAGATCCGGATCTAATCCGGATTTTTCAATGTGCATAATCCGGTTCCGGATCTATCCGGATATAATATTCCGATTTTAGATTCGGAGCAAAGATCCGAAATATGGATCAAAGATCCGAGATCCGAATACTGGATCTTTGTAGTGCTAAACATCAGATACGGATCTTCTTCAATCCGGATCAGATCCGGATCTTTTTCAATCCGGATCAGATCCGGATCTTTTTTAATCCGGATCAGATCCGGAGCAAAGATCCGAAATCCGAATACACAACTGCTTAAAAGAGTTCTTTCTCAACAATATGCTTATAAATAATAATAATAATATAATTTATAATAGGTATATATAATATCTTTTATTAGTTAATTCTAAGTCTATTATCTCCATACAAAAATATTTGTCCGCTTTTCTTTTAACAAAAACTACGTCGATTGTTCACCAAGACAAACTTAAGATGTCATAATAAGGAAATTCTTCATTGAGAAATAAAGTTAATAATTTATTCGGTATCCGGATATCGGATCTTAGATCCGGATCTCAGATAAGGATCCGCTATCCGGATCGTAGATCCGGATAGCGGATCTTAGATCCGTATAGCGGATCTTTGATCCGTATATCGGATCCAGATCTGAGATCCGAATCCGGTTCCTATATTTAAATCCGGATACGGATACATCCGGATCCGGGTTTTTTTCTCAAGGATCCCTGATCCGTAAAAAAATCGGATCCATGCAGCACTAATACGTATACTATACGTTTACTATAGTTAATACCAGGGTGAGCAAAAGAAGGGGAAATATTGACATTTGGTGTGGTAGATTGTCCATCAGTTGTTGTAAGGTTTTGACTTTTGCTCGGAAACTGTTTTGAAACTGTTTTAGCCATTATGATTCAATATTTCTGTCACTAAAAGTACTAAGGTGAACATGTTTTCTTTATTATTAATTGTTTCGACCTTTATGTATCATTTTGTGGTGGGCATCTTGAACAATAAGAGTGGCTATGATGTCTCCATGTGGAATGATTATAATAATAATTGGATGTTTCTCGTTATATATTAACTAGGAGTAGCCTTCCTCCCTAATTAAGCCATCCTCATGAAGGAATGGTAATGAGTCTTTAAGGGGATTATTTTGACAAAAGGGCATAGATAATTGTTCATGTCTAAACAAGTATACTAGTAGTAGTTTGATTTTTTTTATTGCAAACAGACCCTGTTTGTTGAAACTTTGCAACAAGCTCTTGAACTTATTTACGACGCACATTTTTGCCAGGGTGTAGTTTATTAAATGAAACTGCAGTTCGTAGAGCACAACGATTTTGTGAACCATAAATGAAAATAAAACGTTTAGCCGTGGTGTAAACCATTTTGGAAAACAAACAATATTATTTAAAATAGCATGAATATCAATCTTTTTTGTAAACTTTTATAAACCTGATAAAAAAATCCACTAAAAACATACATATTACATTGATGATTTAAATTTTATGTCCACACTTATAGAGCATCGCTTGTTTTTAAATTGACACCCTACATACCTATGTTTGGTCTAGTAGTCTTGATTTTTTTGACACCAATGGCAAAAAAGATCAGCTGTTGACGCGAAAGTCATTTGCTTTACACAAAAATACCCCATTTTCTTATCGCTTAAAAGGCAGCGTAATTCTAATTTTCGCTGCATTTGTTATCAAAAAAATAATATCCCGAAAACCTAACCCAGATATATTTGTTTATCTAATTTTGTCGCACAGTGTAATTCTTTAGTGTGTTTACGTGTCAGTATAAATAAACAAAAAAGTTTTATCATTTATAAAGATCTAATAGTAATAATAATAGTATACTATTATTATTATTTATAAATAGTAAGAAAATTCTAGTCCAATCTCTGAAACCAAAATTTATTACTTTTTTCTTTGTAACGACCGGTTTCGCAAGTTTTTTACTCTTCAGATACATTTTAATCTACAAAAATCCTTTTTTATAAACAATATTTCATTCCTCACCTTATAATAAAATTAATTAATTTCTTTCTGACCTTCCAATGATATCATTAATCACCTTAATAATTAAAAAAAAAGTTAATAATTAAAAAAAATTATTGTTGATTTTGTTGATCCCAAATATTCCAAAAACAACATATTTTTTGTTATATCTACCACCATATAACTAAAGTTAAAAGAAAGCCCTACCTTCAGATTTTTGCAAAACCTTTAATATATTTATCCAGAATGCCTACAAAGGCACTTCCATAAAAAATACCTCCTTGGAGGAAAGTGATATTAAGCATTTTTAGAATAAAACCACCGCGCACCATAAAAATCCCATTTTCAATCTTTTGAGATTCATTAAAATTGGTCAAGTAATAATAATTCCTGGAAATGAATTAATACAGTTAAAAGTACAGCGTTGCCGGTTTAGTGGAGGAATGGTAATCTGCTAAATTGTTAGAGAATATACGATGGAAGACGCATTCACTGACGTTTGGCTATAGAATATATAGAGAAAAATATACTCGCTACGGTGGCGCCAATCATCGCTACGGTAAATTGCTGAACAGAAATACCCAAAATAGCGAAATTCAAGTTATAAGTCGTCCGTCTCAAATTTTGTTACAACACTCAGAGCAGTTATTGGTGGGTTTTAACACACGAAGCGTTAGGTCTTCCGTATACGGACGACCCAACGCAGCCGGAGGACCTATTCAATGTAAATGGTCTATTAGAGGAGGACTTAACCAACGCAATATGTGTATATATATATATATATATATATAAACTTTTATAAAAAAAAATACACATAAAATAAGGCAGCAAAGGTAAGCGTTTTCTTATTATTATTTATATATTTTTATTTTTTATACTCGGAGAAAACTGGAATGGTTACTAAAAAATCCAGTAAATTAGGGACAACTTCAATATTTTAGGAGTGAGCGCCTTTGTGTATTAGGGTGGTCCTTAATAAGGTTATTTTCAAATTTCTTTGCAAATGCTTCCAAATTAATAAAAAAAAATTCCCTGAAAATTTGAGCTCTTAATATTAACTCTATATAAGTTTCCTATGGAAATAACATAGGAAAAATTACTTTTGTTGTTTATAATTTTATAACTTGGGAACGAATAAATTAAAAATTATATATACTAAATAAACTTATTTTGTTTTATAAATAATTAATTTTTTTTTGTAAAAAATTTTATAAAATAATTTTTTTAAAATAATTTTTTTATAATTTTTTTTTTGTAAAAAATTTTATAAAATAATTTTTTATAAAATTATTTTTTTATAAAATTTAATTTTTTATAAAATAATTTTTTTATAAAATAATTCTTTTTTATAAAATTTTTTTTTATAAAATAATTTTCAATTCGAATACAAAATTATTTAATAAAAGACGACGGGCGCATTTATAAATTAATTTTTACTGCAGCCATATCTATTTGTTGGTAGACACTCGAGTAAACCCGAGTAAACCCGAACGCCCCTCCCCAGATACAATTTTATGACGGACTGGGCTTTTGTTTGACGCAATTTGGGGAAACGATTGAAAATAATAATTTATTATTTTTATTCATTAATTCATTAATTTTTTTATCTACATTTATTTTGATTTTTAGTTTTTAACAAGAATTCTTTATGTTTAAACGTTTTTTTATAAGAAAGCACTTGTTAAAAACTAAAATAAATAAATAAAATAATTCTCTTGAAAACAAATTAAAATAAATAAATCAATTCTCTTAAAACAAAACTAAAAATAAAAAAAAAATACTTTTATAAAAAAGAATTATTTTATAAAAAAATAATTTAAAAAAAAAATTATTTTATAAAAAAATAATTTTATAAAAAAATTATTTTATAAAATTTTTTAGAAAAAAAAAATGTTTAAAAAGATTATTTTATAAAAAAATAATTTTATAAAAAAATTATTTGGTAAAGCATATAATTAATTATTTATAAAACAAAATAAGTTTATTTAGCACTTTTAATTTTGAAACAAACGGCGCCTCATAAAAAAGCCTTGATAATATTAAGAATAATATGAAAATTAAACTTTGGCGTTGAATAACTTTTAAACCAATAGACTAATGGAAAAATTATAGGAAACCTTTTTTGTAGAGCGTTAAATTCTCTATAAAAATATGTATGATTTATAATTTTTAATTCATTCGTTCCCAAGTTATAAAATTATAAACAATAAAAGTAATTTTTCCTATGTTATTTCCATAGGAATTCCATTGGAATTCCATTGGAATGCGCACTATCTTAGAGTTAATATTAAGAGCTCAAATTTTCAGGGAATTTTTTTTTATCAATTTGAAAGTATTTGAGCCCCTGGGAGCAAAGAAATTTGAAAATAACCCTATTGTGTATAGTATTAAACAAAATAAATTATTGGTATTCGCTAAAGAAGTATCGCTAGTAGCGCCACCACTCGGCTGTAACAAAAGTAGAACTTTTAATAATCAGCTGTCAAACGCTTAGGTTACAAACGAGTGCGAAGTTGTGGTGAATGCACGTATAGTTGCAGTCAAAATTTCAGTACTGTGGTGAGTAATTATTTTCTTACGTACATATATTTCATTGTAATTTATATAAAGCTATATGTGATTTGTTGATAAGTAGCATCCCCTAATAAAAAATATCAGTAAAATACTTAATTCCGAATTATAATAACAAATTTGTATCCCATTCATCAGTACTGTGTCGTCAGTTCCATGTTCGATGTTTCGTTTTTTTTTCGCAAACTTCAATTTAAATTCTGCTTGCGCAGAACTTGTTTATTTAATGTCATTATAAACTCATATAAATTTGGTGTGGGTCCCATATCTTTTAATTATTTATATATTTTTATTTTTTATACTCGGAGAAAACTGTTTTGGGAATGGTTACTAAAAAAATCTAGTAAATTGGGGACAACTTCAATATTTTAGAAGTGAGCGCCTTTGTGTATAGTATTAAACAAAATAAATTATTGGTATACGCTAAAGAAGTATCGCTAGTAGCGCCACCACTCGCCTGTAACAAAAGTAGAACTTTTAATAATCAGCTGTCAAACGCTTAGGTTACAAACGAGTGTTTTTGAGAATAAAGCCGGAAAATGTTAAAAAATATCGAAAAAAAAACCGTGCCTCGATTTTTTGTGTTGTTGGGTGTATTTCGAGAGGAAATTCTGGGTTGAGTTTTTACCGGTTTTCCAATAAACAGTGTTAATCTGATTGAAGAAATAAATTGCACACAGTCTCTGTAAATATAAATTGTACCTATTAGATACAATAAATACACATTTTTTTAGTAATTAACGTGAAAAGTGTAAACATTTCAATTCAGTAAAAATCGTCAAACAAATAAGTCGTCTAAATTTAAACAACATTTAGCATTATTAAAAGCGTTGATTAAAAATTCTTCTAGTGACCACTCAACGGTAAAATACCATTACCTATATTATGTATTATATATAATATTATGTTGCCATGAATTCGTAGGTATATTTTGTAGTTTAAAATGCAGTTGTCCACGTTTTTTAGAGAACTCAAATATAAAAATGGTTGATTTTAGGTTATGTTTGTGCAAAAATTATTTTTTACTAATTTCTTAAAAATGTCCAAACTTAAATATAAATTATATTAGGTAAAGTTATGATTAGTTAATTCTGCACCAACAAATGTACTTACCGAATTGGATCCTTTGACAAAACATGAAAATGCAACGATTTAGTTCTTCAATTTTATTTACAATTAAAAACAATAATTCACCATGATCTCTTTGTTAAAATACACACACTAACATAACTAAGCATTTAAGCGTTGAGTTTCTTAATCAATGATATAAGGAATAATCGAAATCTAGTAACAAATTTTTGTTTTATTTTTTTCCTTGCAACGTAAAACACAAATAACGTGCGCGATTTAGCTGTGCAGTTGAACAAAATTTGTCGAGTAAGACTATTTCCTCTCTTTAGTAAAAAAACTACCTATTTATTTAAAAATGATGTATAATCGGTGCTTTAAATTTATTGTTGACAATTCTTAAATTCACGCATTCGAAGTCCACCAGATTACGCGCGCGTTGCGAAAAACCGATACTTCTTTAGCGTATATTGTAAAACAAGGGTTACAATGACCCTTATTGTAACACCGAATTATTTTGCCGCACGACCGCGAGTGCTATTTCGAATTAATATATAAAATTAAATACACCTTTAAAAAAAGTACTTTAATTCACTTAGTTAGTTGGCAGAATTGACGTGAAGCGAAATGTCAAAATTAAATATTTAATTAGTCAAAAAAATAGTAGATTATGTTATAAGGAGTAGAAGTGACTCTTTTTGTGGTGAGTACATAGATTGACGGCCGAAGCGTAGCTGAGGCAGGCAACTGTACGAAGCACAAAAAGAGCTTCTACTCCAAATAACATATACAATTTTTTTTTCAAGGGCATAATATAAATAGGATAAGCAATAGAATTATTTTATTTACTCATAACTCGTGTGGGATAAAATTTTGGCTAAAAGCATTAGAAATTATTGATAAAAACTAAAAAAACTAATAAACCTTACTTACAATGCCGATAAATATCCTAAACTAAAACTAAACACTGCTCTGTCAAAATGCTGCGCTTGAATTAATTTTGACGTACTGACATTTGTTTGAAGTTTCGACATTGGCGCCTCGTCTATCATCATAATATTAAACTAATAAACTAGTTTTTCTTTATTTCGTTCAATTAAAATTTAATAAATAATCACTAAATATTCCGTGCGATTATAATTAATATAATTAATACATCGTGATTGCTTTGTATGAAATGCTAAATTAATTTTATTATTTGACGTTTATTGAGTCACCTATGGATTTACTTCTATCCCTAGGCTTTTTTGAGTTTTTTGTCTGCCGCTAATGAAAAAGACGCACTTCAACTATCTCTATACATGCATATAAGGTTGTATATCATGGCCGCTTGAAAAAAAAAACTTTTGTTTTGTCTATTTCGATGCTTCTAAGAGCTAGACACAGTTTATACTTTAAAATATAATTTCGATAAACAAAACCAGAAAAACGAGTTTTTAACACATCGTTCACATGAAAATTAAAAGGGTTGCCAACAGTCTGAAATAAAAAAAAATGCTTCTAAGAAGCCCTTAGTATAATAATATTATAGCACTGAAAAAAATGCGTCTAAGAACTCTTAGCAGCATCAAAATAGACAAAATTAAAGTGACCAGATTTTTTCAAAAAATAGAGGGACATTTGGTATGAATTTATCTTAATTACAAAATTGACACAATGATACAATGCAAATTGTAAATTTGACATTACTTAATTATTGTTGATTGTGTCATTTTTGTAATTAAGGTTAATTTACACAAGATGTGCCGGTATTTTTTGACAGAATCTGGTCACTTTAGATAAAATTAATATTGTTATTTACTCTAAATTTAAAAAGTGGTAGTATATTACTTCACTAAAAAGTTTAGTTTTTTTAATGGGTCTTCAAATATTGCGATTTATCTAAAATCGGGTAATTTTAATCTGAAATATCTCATAAGGGAAAATTTTATGACGCGCTATTGCTTACAGTAAAAATTAAAAAAACACATTGCTATTTTTATTTACATAATATTATTCTTTTACTGTTTACGATCAACAAGACAAAAGTCTATGCTGTTCAGGGTGTATCAAAAGTCTCGCTTTGTTCGCCCTTAATACTAAGGCTCGTTCGACCTTTTCTGCTGTAATATAGCTATAGCTATTTACATACAATGGGAGGAAAATAGTGCTTTTCCTCCCGCGAATAGTTTGATGCCCGACGTGAAGCGAAGGGCATTAAATATTCAAGGGAAGAAACGCATTTTCCTCCTGAGGTATTACACTGTTTAAAATATCTGTGGTGTAAAAATTAATCTTAAAATAGTGTTAAAATCCAACACCAAGTGGTGTTAATATAACACCATGAATTATGGTTGAAAATGTGTACCGATCGCGGCAAAGGCGGTGTGGATCACGTGATGTTCTTAAATCTCGCCGTTGACTTAGATGAAGAATATATAAACTCAGGTAATACTTTGCTTTGGTGTGACACTACAAGTTGTTCGATACTAAAGAGACCTTAAATAGGTGGAAACAGCTGTCAATACTTGAAGTATTTTAAGTTAGTGCAACGCACTAAAAACATTATCTCTAGCGAGTTAAAGGTTCCATTTTCTGGAATAATATCACTGGTAATATACTAGTAATGCGTCAAGGAACTTCCTGTTTCCTTTTTTTTCCTTCTTTCTGTGTAGTATGATTTAATTTGTCCACAAACACATAATATTTAACACTGAAAAGGAGTTCAATTTACACTAAGTAAAATTTATTTTAATACTGTGTGAAAGTTAAATTAACACCATTTTAGTATTTGAATTTACACCGGACCAACGAACCTTATTTAACACCATTTTGGTTTGTATCGATATAGACCATGTTTGGTGTTAATTTGGTGTTAAAATGGTCATGAAATTTTGAACAGTGTACCTTTTAATGGTTTTAAGACATTTTAAGCGTTCCAGTTTCTTTTACTAACCTGGTATGGGGCTATAAAATTATGACAAAATATTAAGTAGGTGTTGCGTCGCCGACGTTAGTTTGACAACGCTTTGTTGTTATGGTATTTTTGGTAATACAAACATAACAGTTGTTATAAGCTGTAAGAATGTTTACCATAAATTTGAAATTCTTCCTACGTTTTGAAAATGAGTTCTAGCGAAGAAGACCTGCCGCAAGATCTTGCTGAAGAGGCAAGAATACTTGCAATTAATTTCCTTCCTTAAAAATCGAAAGAGCGATATGAAAATGAATATAGTTTGTTTAAAGAATGGTTGGACAAGCGCGGAGTAAATCTTTTTCCTACAAAATCAAATAGGTGTAGACAAGGTACAAAAACTCTTGCTAATGTAAAATTGTAAAAAAAGGGGGAGGAAATTTTTTTTCCTCCCGGGGAGGAAACGAGGCATTTTCCTCCCTCGCGGTGGAAAATTAAGTTTTCCAGTAAGGTAGTAGAAAAATATTATTTTAAAGCTATTTTAAAAAATGTCCAACTAAAAATCTAATGAACTCTCAGTGATGAAAGTTTAACCATTTAATACAACACAATTAAAGAATGTTTATGGAAACCCGAGCAATATTTTAATACCCATTAAAAAGGGATTCATCTAAGGCCAACATTTACATTTTTTTTATTTACAGATAATTACTGAACATTTTATGCTCTTTAAGTGGTTTTTGTTTTTACAAAATATTTTTAAAAACCAAGAGGATACAGTGTTTAACGAAAACCTCTAAAAATCCAAAATAGGCCAACGCACCAATACAGTGACTAAACTGAAAAATTAATGAATTCCTGTTTTTAATTTTCTAAGTACAAAGAGGTAAAAAAAGCAACCATCATTGGTTGATTTTGATATGTTTTATTTTTACCAAATTTTAAGTTGAAATTACTTGACACGGTGCGGTGGTTTGCCGATTTAAATCAACTTCAAATTAACTCATTTCTCTTTTTAAACATCGATTCTATATGACGTAAGGATGATTTTAACCACAAATTAAAAAAATCTATCGAGCACTTTTTCTTATTAAACAAAAATCCCGTGGTTGGGCCCTTAAGAAACTGTATTTTATTAAAAGCAAAAAGTCACTTAGTCACTTAGCACTAAAGAAACTCAAAATGATAGTTAACCATACTTTTGTTTTTTTTTTCTGACTTGACATTTAGCCTACTATGTTGCATTGCTGCCTATAAAATCCTTTTATTCATGCAGATATTTTTTATTTAAATTAATAATCCCTTCGGCTGCTTCATTCTAAAACACAGTGGGCCGGTTTTTCAATAGTTGGTTAAGTTTATCTTACGGTTAACATTCTTAGATACTATTGTGTTAACAATAGTATCTAAGGAAATTAACCGTAAGATAAACTTAACCAACGATTGAAAAACCGGCCCAGTATGTGTAAAAAACAAAATTGTGAGAAAAACGTGTTTTATAGGCCTGTTAGGAAGGTGCGTTTTAATACAGTATATGCAAAAATGTAAAAAAAACATGTTCTGAAAAAATGTTAGATACTGCGTTTTGAAATGGAGCCTTGTATTTTTATCATTTTAACACAAAACATGTCTAGGATTGAACTTCTCTACATACGGGTTTCTTTTATCAGAAAAATTAATAAACTTATCATAAATAATGTTCAATAAATATTTTATTAGGCTATTAAATAAAATATTACGTATTTAAAAATAAAACTTTGTACAATTATACAATTTTCTTTATTTACAAGGAAGTAGTTAGTTACATACGGTTTTTTTATTATTAAATTTAAATTTTTTGTTATAAATAATATTTTGCAGTTACTTTTAACCGAGGTTTTAACGTATACTGAATAAAATAAAATTAAAAAAATGAATTTAATATCACTAAATATTTAGTGAATAGTCACATGTAAGGTAAAGGTCCAACATACGGGGTTTTTGCTTAATAAGAAAAAGTGTTCGATATATTTTTTTAATTTTTGGTCAAACTCATCCTTACATCACATAGAATTTATGTATAGAAAGAGAAATGAGTTAATTTAAAGTTGATTTAAATCGTCAAACTACCGCACCGTGTTGAGCTTAATCCCGGCGCATTCGCCATTTTTACAACAAATTAAAAGAATTAGAGGTTAGGTAGTAAAATTACAGTTAATAGTACAACTTATTACACTTATTACTTAATTTATAACAAACATATAAATATATACAAGGTGGTGCAGGTTTTAATCGGCAAACTTCAAACAGGATCGATAGGCCGTCAAAGTTGTAACATAAAAACCTCATAACTTTTGATGACAGATGACAATTGACAGGCGACAGATGACAGGTGACAGATATGTCTGGACTCTGGTGGAATGCATTTCAAGCATTTGTTATGATTTTGTTAAAGACAATCAATTAAACTTATTTGCTTAATTTTTAATTAGCTCAATTTCATTTTTAACTGAAAATTAACTATAATCAAGATTTTCCAAAAGTTTCTTTTTCTTCTAAATTAAACGTAGAATTAAAAAATATAACTAATTAAAAAAAACAGTCACAAATAGAGGAGAAAAAGGGGAGACACGCCAATTTTCTACGCCCCTTCTAAATTTTAATAAAACTCGTCAATATTGTTCAGTAAACTTAATTTTAGTACACTGTTAAATTTGAACAAAATCAGTAGAGTGGTTTAAAAGTTATGAGAAAAAACGATTGTTTCTTCCAATATTGTCAAATATTTGACGGTCTCTGTTATTTTGCGTTTGAGCGTTATCGATTAAAACCAGAAACTCCCTGTATATAAATATTTTATTAAATAATGCATATATTAAATTAAATAATGCAAATTATTGTATATACTCAATGTGTCGCGACCAAAAAGTTCGGTTCTTTTTCAAAACGACATAACTTTTTTGTTTCTTGAACAATTTTATTTTGGTCTGTGATGTTTGCTAGCCTGATCCTCTGGCAATTCATGCTATAAATATGAAGCTCATGGTTCTTTAAGTAAATTTCCTACAGGGTGATATGTTAAACGGTGAAAAATTTCAATAACTTCATCCAAGCCCCGTTTGTAAAAAAATAATTTTTTTCTCGTTTTTACTTTGAAAAAATGAAGTATTATGTCTTACCTTGAAACGTGTTTCAAATTTTTCGAATTGGAATCTTAGCAACGAAAATATGATTTTTTTTCAAAAGAGTACATGTAAGGCTTTTTGTAGGCAATCCACTTTTAGTCTTTTTAGGAACAAGATAAGATTGTGGAAGATTGTTCCTTAAATATTTCTGAACAAGCGACAAGCAACAAACTTCCATTATTTTTAGAGGGCCTAAGCAAAGACCACTTTTTCAAAATAACATTTTGGTAAAAATTTGCGAAAACTAAACCCAAACCGATATTTACGTTCGTGACATGTTTTCTTCATCATTTTGACCTCCTGATTGTGATTCAGTTGTCAAAATTAAGTTTAAGATAAAACCAAAATCACCAAGAATCAAGATTCGAAAACAATTCCCGGCTGTTAAATGTCTTAATAAAATTTGCTGGTTTTTACTTTTTTTGTATCTTATATTATTATCACGTCGCTGAATGATCAAATCGAGGATCAAATGATGAAAATTAGTTCTTGAAAAACATTTAAAACGCATTATGATATTCTTGTATTTTCATCAGTTTCGAAGTTTTTTTGCATAAGTTATACCTACCTACCTACAATGTAGGTCCTACATATATAGGGGTAGGTATACCTACCCCTATCTTACCCAGGTTACTTCCATTCTTCCTTTAAAATTTACCGTTGATTTGAAGATGTTAATTCCCGTAGCTGCAGCAAAGTCTGGCATTTGCATTTTAATCATTTTAAGTTTAAATGATTAAAATGCCAATGCCAGACTTTGCTGAAGCTATAGCTATTCCCGTATATGAGCTATAGCTATAGCTATTCCCGTATACGGGAATTACCATTTCCAAATCAACCGTTCGCAGAATATTGAAAGTTATTATTGTTATTGTTTGTTACATTTTTCTGTTGAATGTTGTAGTTTTGATTATGATTATAACTTCGCATAAAATTTTCAAAAATGAACAAAATATTTTTATTTAACTTTATTAACAATTAGGAAAGTGATAAGTTATCACTAGTGTGCAATGTAAATGTAAGTTTTGTAATATTATCCCAACCAAATTGCAGTAATTTGGCACAAAAAATGAATACTGAAATGGCATTTTAATCATAAATATGCAAGAAACACGCCAGCAATCGCATTTTATTAAGACATTTAACAGCAGGGAATTGTTTTCGAATTTTGATTCCAGGTGATTTTGGTTTTAATGAAACTTAAATTGGACAACTGAATCACAATCAGGAGGTCAAAATTATAAAGAAAACATGTCACGAACGTAAATATCGGTTTAGGTTTAGTTTTCGCAAATTTTCACCAAAATGTCATTTTGAAAAAGTGGTCGTTGCTGAAAATAATGGAAATTTGTTGCTTGTCGCTTGTTCAGAATTATTCAAGGAACAATCTTTCACCATCTTATCTTGTTGTTCTTAAAAAGACTGAGTGTATTGTCCACTAAAGAGCATGAAATCTACTCTTTTGAAAAAAAAAATAATATTTTCGTTGCCAATTCGAAAAATTTGAAAACCGTTTCAAGGTAAGATATAGTACTTCATTATTTCAAAGTAAAAACGAGAAAAAATATTTCTTTTTATAAAAGTTATGTAGTTTTGAAAAAGGACGAATTTTTTGTTCGCGACACATTGAGTGGTGCGCAGTTTATTTTTATATTTTTACTGTGTTCACTTGTGTATTTAGTTATTTAAATGTATATTAATGAGATTTACCTTACAAGAAAACAAACCTTCCTATTACCTTGCATGCTAATAGAATTGCAAATCAATAAAGGATTTCAATTTCCCGATGCTAAGTAGCAAGATTACCGAGGTATTTTAACAATTCAACCGGAATGACGGCCGTTAAAAGCATTACGATTATCCGTCGGTTAATTATTCAGGGATAAACTGTTTCATTATTTATAAGGAATAATCGAAACTATAAATTCTCAAGTAATTTCAAATGTGAGTTTAAAAATAAATTATTTCGATGGATAACTAATAAATAAACATATATTTTTCACAAATTTGTGAAGAATATATTGTATATAATTTACAATCATTTTTATTGTTTCCAGGCCCTGTCACCTGAAGACTATAGAAAGGTGATGAAATTGGTGGAAACAGCAATTCTCTCGACTGACTTAGCAATGTACTTTAAGAAAAGAAATAAATTTTTAGAGCTTATAGATAACGGCGAGTTTGACTGGCAGAGTGACGACAAAAAAGAACGTAAGTAACATTTATTTTTCTTCCTCTTTCGATTGCCGGCACTTCTACAATTCCGGTCGAATCACCTTTTATTTCAAATAAACTTAAGCTTGTAAAATTTATGTCAGGGTTAGGTTTAAATGCATTTTTTTATTTCAGTTCTTTCGGGGATGATGATGACGGCGTGTGACGTCAGCGCCATCGCCAAACCTTGGGAGGTCCAGCACAGGGTTGCCAAGTTGGTGGCGGATGAGTTCTTTGACCAAGGCGACTTGGAAAAAATGCAACTCAAAGAGCAACCAATTGTAAGTAACAAATCTTGAACCTATTAAAATTAAACGATAAATAAGGCAAAAATAAACAGTAATTAAATGTCCTTTATACCTAATTTTATCAAAACCCGTTAAATAATTTTAAAAAATGGCGAATGCGCCAGGATGAATTATAACTTAATTTTCGATTGTCCCTTAGGGATTAAATTTAAAAAAATACTTCTTTAGCGGTTGTCCATGTCAAAATATCAGCCCTTTAGGCACAGCGGTTTGGTCTGAGTGTCAATGAATCAGTGAGGACATACTCGCCGGCAAAAAACGCTACCAGAAATTGGCAACAATTTTAATGTTGGTTTTCTTTCGAACCCCGCTTCTGATGTTCATGATTTCTTTTTTCAAAGGTACCGATGCTACTCTCTAAAAATGAATTAGTCAAAAATGACTAATTATCATACCGAAAAAGCAGCCACTAATAATTCTCGTCAATAGCAATTTGTATCCCGAACATTTAGCAGTCAATTTCCATGTAAAATTGTCCCCTAAATCTGAAAATTTCGTCAAAAGTTGGAAAAGTAGGACAGTTTTTGAGATATAGTTAATTTTCCATATAATATGAAATTGACTAAATCTCAAAAACTGCTCTACTTTTATAATTTTTCGGATTCAGGGGACAATTTTACATAAGAATTGGCTGTTAAATGTTGTATAGGTGAAAAAGCAGCCACTAATAACTGTAGTAACTAGTCATTTTTGACTACTTAATTTTTATAGAGTACCTATGGTAGACATTTTAATTTTGTGTTTAGCATAAGTTTTTTCCTGAAATTTGTAGACAGAGTGGGGTGCATCAGCAATAACAGCTGATGTCCAAAAATGCATCCAGCGGGTGCTAAAGGCATTTTAAACTGTTTCGCAAAAACTGGTTTGTATTAGTTATTTCAAAAACCTGTAGTGTTAAAATAATGATACTTTATTTCTGGGATAGTTTTCGGGCAAGAAATCATCTGGTGGTGTCAAATCGGATAAATGATGACCATAGGCGTGCAAAAAAAGGGCTACTCTAGGAAAAAATCCTCCTAGCTTGAATTAATTAAATTAACGATCTTCTTTTTAAAAATTAATTAGTCAAAAATGAATAATTGTCATATCGAAAAAGCAGCCACTAATAATTCTCGTCAATAGCAATTTGTATCTCGAACATTTAGCAGTCAATTTTCATGTAAAATTGTCTCCTGAATCCGAAAACGTCGTCAAAAGTTGGAAAACTAGAAAAGTTTTTGAGATATAGTCAATTTTCCATATAATATGAAATTGACTATATCTCAAAAACTGCTCCACTTTCATAATTTTAGACGGTATACTATTATTTGTTTGTTTCAGGCAATGATGGACAGAGAACGTAAGGACGAGCTGCCGCAGATGCAGGTCGGTTTCATCGACGTTATCTGTTTGCCTCTGTACCGGGTGTTGTCGGACACGTTTCCATGGGTGAAGCCCTTGTATCAAGGGACACTCGAGAACCGGCAGAACTGGCAGGACCTGGCCGAAAAAGTCGAAATGGGTCTGACATGGATCGATCACGACACCATCGATAAACCTGTCGAGGCCTTCACAGGTAATAAAAATAATGTATTTGGGTCTGTTTGTATGAAAACGAAATCCGAAATTTAATGTTAACTAAAAGACTAGGCACTCAAAACATTGGAAGCAAATTTCGGAATGCCTTTTTATACAAAAATACCCTTTTTACATTTCTCTAAATTTCTTATGGACGTATTTAAACAAATAATTTTTAGAAATAACATTAAAACCAAAACCAACTCACACCATCATTATCGAAGGAAACATCGGCAGTGGAAAAACAACGTTTTTAGAAACCATTACAAAAAAACTTGAACATTGCGAAATATTCCCTGAACCTGTTGATGTATGGCAAAATTACAAGGGGAAAAATTTGCTCGATTTAATGTACAAAAATCCAAAAAAGTACTGCTACAAATTTCAAAAATGCGTTATTAAAACCATGGTGGAGCAACACAACAAAATTACTGATAAAAGAATAAAATTAATGGAACGATCGTTGTTTAGTGCTAGATATTGTTTTATAGAAAATAATTACCAAAATAATATGCTAACAAAAAAAGAGTACCAACATCTGAACGAAAAAATTGAGGAGAATTCCAAATCCATAAAATGCGAATTAATCATTTATTTACGAACGTCCCCCAATGTTGTTCTCGACAGGATAAAGGCAAGAAAAAGGGATGGCGAAGAGGAAATATCCATTGAATATTTAACAAAACTACACGAACTACACGAAAAATGGTTATGCGAAACTTCAGTTCACCGTCCTGCGCCAGTTTTAATAATAAATGGCAATCTTGGAAAGGATGAAATAATAAAAGAGTACATTAAGTTTCGACGTTATACAGAAGAGACTTTAAAAATATTGTAATTCAATGCCATACAATCATTTGTAAGTCTCTATGGTTATTCAAATTAAAGAAACCCCTGTGGTGTTTAACATTTCGCTTTTAAATTAAAAGTCAAAGTTAATTTACTTCTCAAAGTGAATTTTTTTTAAAACAGTAAATTTGCCTAAAAATTACGCTTAGATTTTTTACCCCATATTTTTAAACGAACTTAAAAATATTTTTTTTTGTTAAATATGATTGTCATTTTTTTATCCATTAAATAACGAACATTTTAATAGTACCTACATTAAACCTTAAATAAAAGTTATACAATTTTAAAGACACATTGGTTAGTTTTTTATATGGCATATAATTACAATTTACAGGGTGGGTCTCTACGCCAATTTAGTAAGATTTTATATTTTTTATATTATATACTTAAGAAATTACCTTCATAAAAGTGTACACAAAAAAGTTATGAATATACTTATAGATTTACGGAAAATCTAAAACGCATCCAAAAAACACTTTTTAAGTGTAATAATTCTTATTTAACAGTTGAAGATAAAAAAAATACATTTATAATAAAAAAAAACGTATTATTATTATTATAATTTCCGCAAAACGGGGCTTAGTGACAAACTAAAAACGCAATAAAAATATATATAGACATTCATTTATTTTTATTAAAATATAATTAATTAATAACTTATTATTACTGAATAAAGTAAAAAACCAAACAAAAATATTTTTTGGGATAAAAAAAGTTATGGAATTATTACATATTATATCGTTAATAGAACCAGGGGGTCTCCTTAATTTTAATGAACCCGTGATAATTGTTGTTAAACCGCGACACCATTTTTTTGTAAATAAAATTAACTAACAAAAACATTAATTTTAAATGATAATTTCTTTGTTTTAGATCCGGAAACCAAAGAAGACATAGAACTTACAGTCCAAACCCTTCATTCTGTGTTGGCTTCTCAACCAATAGAACTTAAGAAAAAACACAAACACAAGTTATGTTGTCTATTGTGACATAACCTATTTATATTCTTGTAAAAAAAATTATTTCCATAATTTTATAGAGAAAATGTTAAAATCGTCAACTGTCCAATAGCAATTGTTCTAAAGAAATATATGAACAAAGGTAGTTTTTGTACGGGGTGGTCAGAGTATCCCAATTTTTTAGATTTACCCTGTAGTACCTATGTAAAATTATAAAATTACTAGTTATTTTTAACTTGTCAATTTTAATTTTGGTATTGGACAAACGAGTAAAAAATTATTTGTACTAGATTTGTGTATAATTTTATACCTTTAATTACTTTAATTTTATACAATGCTTTAAAAACCAAAAAGACATTCTAATTTAAAATTTGTATCTAACAATAATGTAAATATAGGAATAAAACGATTGTTAATAAGTAGAATACAAAAATATACATTTATTATATTATTAAAACTTTAACATGTGCTCCACACATCAGTCCCCCACGCGACTTTGATGGAACAAAATAGGGTTAATTAATTTTTTCTCTATGTACATTTGGTGTATAAAAGGTCTTTATTTAGAACACAGACATATCGTCACCTGAGAATTATAGTGTTCTATCTACATTTTCTTTTTTTTATTCAGGTTAGTCTTGTTTTAAGTCTTAAAGATGATATTGATCTATCTATATATAATTGGGGTAGAAATTGTAAAGTTTAAGGCTTAAACTATACAATTTCTACCCCAATTATATATAGATAGAACAATATGCATCTTTAATACTTAAAACAAGACTAACCTGAATAAAAAAAAGAAAATGCAGATAGAACACTATAATTCTCAGGTGACGATATGTATATTGTATTATTTTCAGAAAATAGGACGTAATAAGATTGATCTTGACAGAAAATTAATCTTAATTATTTCAAAGTCACGTGATGGAATCCTTTTTAGAAATTAAAATTAAATTATTATTTTTCTAATGATGTGTATTCTGGACAATTACTTGTTGGTGTCTAAGCGCAGGTTTTCAGTTGTTTTATGAACTCAGAGATTTTATTAAATGTTTATTTAAGAAAAAATAATAAATCAGTTAAGTCTAACATTGTTTTATTTATTATTTTAAAATATTATAAAAAATGAGGTATTTCGTAATGACTCATAATTAATTTTAATTATTTTTATACGTGGTCCCACCACTTTGATGTGTGGGGCATAGTACATACCTTTTTAGCCAATTATTTGTTGGTGTCTTAAGCACAGATTTTCAGTTGTTTTATAAAATCACATAATGTTTTATATTATGTCATAAAATTTATGATTATATGTTATATATTATTAATACACCGCGAAAGTTTTCCAGCGATTACATAAAAATGACTATTTCCCTCGTCTTAATTTCCTTCAATCACAAACGCGCAATTTTGAATTACAAATGGTTTCTAGGTGAAAAAACTGTGTGACAGCACTTGTCAGCAGTTTATTCGAGTTTACCCGCGGCAAAACTTGACAGCTGCTGTCACCAAAAATTGCAATTTATATTTTAATTGTTAACTGTTACTCATGAAATAGTCTTGTCAAATACCATTCGGGATCAAATTTTTCCTGTGAAAAAAATCGAAAAAACACAATGCTAAGTAATATTTTTAACAAAATGCATTCGTGCAGGTGCAAAAATCCTCCTCTTCGACTCGGATTTTTGTTGCCACCAGCACTCATGCTTTTTGTTAAAATATTACTTAGCAACGTGTTTTTTCGATTTTTTTCGGAAAAATTAGATGCCCTTATGATATTACTTACGAAAAAACTCTGTGACAGCACCTGTCAGCAGTTTATTCGAGTTTACCCGCGGCAAAACTTGACAGCCGTTGTCACCAAAAATTGCAATTTATATTTTAATTGTTAACTGTTACTCATGAAATAGTCTTGTCAAATACCATTCGGGCATCTAATTTTTCCTGTGAAAAAAATCGAAAAAACACAATGCTAAGTAATATTTTTTAACAAAATGCATTCCTCTTCAACTCGGATTTTTGTTGCCACCAGCACTCATGCTTTTTGTTAAAATATTACTTAGCAACGTGTTTTTTCGATTCTTTTCGGAAAAATTAAATGCCCTTATGATATTACTTACGATTATATTGTGATATTATAGTTATTTTTTGCACATGAATTAAGATAAGTGTTTACTTTTTTAAGTCTGATTTTTGTAAACATTTTGACGTCATCGCTGGAAAAGTTCCGAGGTATTATTATTAATGAAATACGTAATTATAAAAAATGTCTTTCATTAATAACATATATGTGATTTCATAAAACAATTGTTTAACTGATAATCTGTGCTTGGACCCCAACAAATAATTACCTAAAAAGGATGTATGTATTAGGCTCCACACACTTTCTCTGACCCTTTTTTTGGGCTGGTCATTTAGAATTTGTAAGCATATTTTATATATTTTTTTAAATAATTGTATTCCTTTTTAGTTCTTTTAATTGTCTTTTTAAAAATTTTAATAAAATGTTTGATGAAATATTTAACATTAATATTAGGAGAGTAAGAATAAATTGAAAATAATTCAAAAGATATTTCGAAAACTTGTCTTTTGAAAATTTCAATGAAATATTTAATAAAATTTTCGATTGTAATACCACCAGAGGTTCGATTTAGCCGGATATTTTTTGACTTTTTACGAAATTTGGTCGATAAAATCATGTGAGGAAACACTTAATTTCTTACGGATAAATTCCCAGGGTGTTTCTTCAGGGTAGTGAAAGTTCGGATGAGTTGGGCAGGTTATTTATTGCTATATAAACTTAGATAAATTGGTGCAACGCCTAAGTATTAATATAAAATAAATTAAGTTACTACAATACCTATGTATATTTATTGTTTTTAATATTTAAATATTAAAGACAATAAATATACATAGGTATACCTATTACTAAACAATACGACTTACCTACCTATAAAATGAGCAGGAAAATTAACAAGTTTAACAAGCTAGACAGATAAATAGTTTTAAAAAAGATTGAAATCTTCGAAAAAATATATTATTCGTTTCCAATAAACCGCCAAAACCTAAAAACCAGAGCGGAATTCTCACTAGGTGGAGCTGTAAAACGATATCACACATTGCTTACTGAGTTGCCTATCTATCTCTTTATAGTCTGTGCAGCAAACCGTATTATTGACAGTTTAAATTGACAGGAGTGGAATTTTCAATAAAATTTTTAATGAAATATACAATAAACTTTTAAATGGTATATTTAATAATAGTTATTTATGTATCAAGGCAGTAAACTCGTATTTTTTATCACGAATGTGGAAATTATTATTAAATAAGCACGTGAGTGATAAAAAATTACTTTAATGCCGAGGTGCATATTAAATTTTATCCGAAATCACATTTAAAAATACTAATAATTAATATTGATGATTATTTCCCTCATTATAATATGAACCAATCAAAAGCTTGAATTTTCGAATAAATTTCGTTTAAATAAGCGATTAAATCACTAGAACTATTTAACAGCGATTAAATTTTAGCCTCCATATTGGATTTTTGTTTACGATTTTATGGTGTTATTTACAAGTTTTAACAAACATTTTTTAAAAAACAATAATAAATAAGTTATCAATAAGTTCACAGAATATCAATTATTACTTATAACATACCTTAAATTAATGGAATTTTCTTTAAAAAAATATTTATAAATTTTGACACATACGTCAGATTTTATGAATTGTCAAATAGTTTTCTTTAATTCGAGAAATAATCTAGACGTATATCACTCAACCTATAAATTTAATCTGTCAAACTATACTCAGTAAGTTTTTTATTTGATTTTTCTTTTTGGAAAATAGTTTCATGCAAAATAATTAAAAATAAAACCCCTCGACCGCTACGCGGTCTCTTGATTTTATTAAATTATTTTGCATTCAACATTTTCCAAGAAAAACCAAACAAAAAACTACTGAGCCTAGTTTAGTAGACACATCTTAAAATGTATAATGAGTTGCATACAATACTCGTTCTACTTTACTGTGGATTTATTTTACTTTACTGCCGATTTCGGATAAAATATTTTTCTTAGGACATAGAGGGTCCCAAGCAACAATTTAAGTATTTGTTACGTACCTATATGGGACTATTGAAGAAACTTAAAAGTGTTTTGCGACAGTCGCCGGTCTCTTTATATTACTATTTTATTACTAAGTTACGACTAAAGTGGGGAACAATTATTGAGTTCCAAAAAGGTAACAAATTGGTCACTAGCTATAAACCCTGCTACTATTTGGAACGTAGCTGCTACGTTACTAGAACGTTCCAATATCGTTGCTATAGCGTTATAATTACTTTTATTTATTTGTTTTTACTTCCATATTAACTGTCTTTGTCAAACTTATATTAGATTATACTATCCCTTCTTTTTTAAATGGAACCACTACGGACTTGGCTTTTCAATGTCGTCGTTTATTAAATATGTACTGGTAGTTTATAACTTCTAGAATAACAATATAATATTTAATTAGGCAGGTAAATTTATGAACCCTTTAAATTTTACTGTTGAACTTATGAATTTAGTTTTTGTAAAATAAATGCGCTTCATCAATATTTAAGTATAAACAAATTATTTATTTAATAATGTTTATAAATAAAAAAATCTTAATATTTATTATTAATTTTTTTATTTAACCCTTTAAGTGGCAGAAGAAATTTTCTTTGAAACACATTTTTTTTTTATTGAAGATAATTTATATGGATCCCAGGATGCTTGAAAAAATATACAAAAAAATCTACCCCCTCCCTTTTTATCAGAATAGGGTGGTTAGTATAGTGACCTTGGTTACTTCAAGAAAACAAGATGTAGTATAATTTCTCAAATCATTTTATTGACCACTTTTATCAAAAAATATATTGTTGGCAGAAACTCATTATTTATTCAAGGGAATTTGACTTTAAAAACTTTAGGCATGATGTTATAGTTATTATTGATAGCAGAAGTATGGTTGGGTGTTCAAATATTTGGCGCCACATTTAATCACGAGGGTGGTCAGTATAGTGACTCTGCCACTGTGTCCGGTAGACTCGAGACGATTTCAGTTGGAGTTCAGGTAGTATCAAAATACTATCTAAGCCGTTGATATTAGGTGAAATAAGAATTTTACATTTTGATAATTATAGTTCTGGGGTGTAAGAAAAATTATAAGTATCTTGTAATGAGGAAAAATAGTACCAGAAAAATTTGGTATACCTAACCTATATTTTCTGAAAAAACAAATAGTTGCCCTTTATGAGGCCCAAAACACCCAATACTTTAAATATTTTGTCTTCATTTTGCAACTGAGATACAAAGAAACATATTGAAAGTTTTTAATGTTATTTACAAAATAATAAAATAGCATTTACTCACCTAAATATGTTCACAAATATCACTTTGCACATTCAAAGAAAAAAGTAATGTTCGTAAAGTATCAAAGGTTAGTTAAGTGACCACTTTTTCAAAATACGTCATGCGTAGGGGACGTTGGTTAACTGAGTGTATTTGCAGGCCTTTAGGCATGATGTTATAGGGGGCAAAACACCTCAAGTGTTCCCACCTAAAAATGATGTTTTCTCCGATTTTAACAAAACTTTGCCAAATCATTGTCCTATTGGACTACCTTAATTTTCCAAATGGGGGGCAAAAAGGATTAGCGGGTTGCAGAGATACAGGGGCCTGAAAATTTATTTTTTTTCTCGTGCGCTTAAAAGACGTTGAAATATTCATGTATATAATAATTTTTTTTTAAATTGATAATCAACATATCGTATAGCATTTTTTCCACGCTTTACGATAAAAATGGTCTCGAAAGCGAGAAAAAATTTTTTGGTTATAAAAAAACGATTTTAAAAATATATTTGTTTTTTTCTCGAAATGCGACCCATTTGATTTTTTTAAAATTAATATCAAAAGAAAGCTTGTTCAATTCCCTAAATTTTGATGTAATATGAAGATGGGATCCCAAGAATAAGTCTAAAAAAATAAGGGTTGAAGCGCGTAGGGACCGTGCGGCGAGCAGCTACTATAGTATACCTATTGCAGCGGTGCTCGGTCAACTACTTAGTGGATTAATTGGAGGGTCAATACAACTTTTAAAATTATTTTTATATATAAATAAATGTATTTTTCGATGGGTTTAAGTCAAAACAGCACAAGTGCCAAATTTTAATTTCTTTTTAGGAGAAGGTCGATAGAGAATTTAATTCTCTATCGACCTGCAGGTACATGTACTTCTAACAAATTTAAAATTTTTGGCGCCTGTGTCGTTTTGCCTTAAACTCATCGATTTTATTGCAATAGTTCAAATTAATAGCAATTAAAACCCATGTTTTGGTTTTTGTAGTCGAACAAGAAAATTGTAGAAAGTAATAAGTTGCTCTTACTCTGAAAAGATTACACGTGCACGTAAATGTAAATAAGTTCTACTATTTAATGCAATTGGACTGAGAAATACTTTTGTTTCTTGCAAACTTTTTTTAGCCCATTCATACAAATCATTGGCACTTAGAATTGGATTTTTTGATGTTGCCTGCAAATTTGCGGGGGCAGCGAATCTTTTTAAATTCCCACCAATGCCATCACAGGGGCCTTTCTATGCCCAGCATAAATAAAAAATCATGGCATACCTAATTTACAAGCAACCAATGAAACTATTTTTGTTAGTTTACCAAAACCCCTAGTTACAAGTTGTAACTTTCAACATTGCAAAAACAAGTATACATAACTTTAAAAACCTTATGCAACATGAAACTGATTTTGGTATTTTCGCCGAGTGGCACTTTCATGCAACAGCACATGGTAAAGGCCCCTGTGATGGCATTGGCGGGAATTTAAAAAGACTCGCTGCCCGCGCAAGTTTGCAGGCAACATAAAAAAATCCAATTTTAAGTGCCAATGATTTGTATGAATGGGCTAAAAAAAGTTTGTCAGAAACAAAAGTATTTTTCAGTCCTGAAAAAAATCATATGAAAACAGCAGAAATTCTTAAAAAGCGATTTGATTCTGCAAAATCAATTCCTGGGACACAGAAATATCACTCATTTGTTCCTAACGGAAAAGGAATTTTGTACTTAAAAAAAATATCGTTTGCTAACGAATATGATATTTTTCCCAAAAATAAAAAATAGGTAAAATGTTCAATAAAAAGTTTACATGAAAAATGTTTATTATTATTGTGAGACACTTGCAATTGCATTAAATAGTAGAACTTATTTACATTTTCGTGCACGTGTAATTTATTCAGAGTAAGAGCAACTTATTACTTTCTACATTTTTCTTTTTCGACTACAAAAATCAAAACATGGGTTTTAATTGCTATTAATTTGAACTATTGCAATAAAATCGATGAGTTTAAGGCAAAACGACACAGGCGCCAAAATTTTTAAATTTTTTAGAAGTACATAGAGAATTTACATGCATGTAAATTCTCATTCGACCTTCTTCTAAAAAAAAAATTAAAATTTGGCGCTTGTGCTGTTTTGACTTTAACCCATCGAAAAATACATTTATTTCTATATAAAAATAATTTTAAAAGTTGTATTGACCCTCCAATTAATCAACTAAGTAGTTGACCGAGCACCGCTGCAATAGGTATACTCCCTGCTGAAAAAAACTGATCGAAAATGGATCGAGTTTAAATCTCGATCCTTTTTGATCATTTTTGATAAGGATTTTGTCTCCTGTTTTCGTGATCAAAAAGGATCGAGTTTCGATCCTGTTTTCTGGATCAAATAGGATCGAGTTTCGATCCTTTTTGATCAGCAAAACAGGATCGAAACTCGATCCTTTTTGATCACGAAAACAGGATCGAAACTCGATCCTTTTTCGATCATTTTTGATAAGGATTTTATCTCCTGTTTTCGTGATCAAAAAGGATCGAGTTTCGATCCTGTTTTCTGGATCAAATAGGATCGAGTTTCGATCCTTTTTCGATCATTTTTCATAAGGTTTCCATAATTAATTCTAAAATAAAAGATACAATTTACAAAACTTGAAAACTTTATTGGGCACTTTGTATTTCAAAAAAATCGGATGACGACGACGATGATGATGAAATTCGTAATTATAATAATAACAGTCATATATTTTATAAAATAATATTCACAACAATAATTCCGTGGTTTCGGGGAATAAGGGGATAAGTCATTTTTGGGTCTCTCTTTTCAGACTACTGTCATAAGGTAAGAGTATGAAAAGTTGTATATAGTACTACTTTTACGTATTATGGAAACATTATGAAAAATGATCGAAAAAGGATCGAGTTTCGATCCTGTTTTCGTGATCAAAAAGGATCGAGTTTCGATCCTGTTTTTATGATTAAATAGGATCGAGGTTCGATATCGTTTTTGATCACGAAAACAGGATTGAAACTCGATCCTTTTTCGATTATTTTTCATAAGGTTTCCATTATTAATTCTAAAATAAAAGATACAATTTACAAAACATGAAAAATTTATTGGACATTTTCGTTTTCAAAAATATCGGATGACGATGGTGATGAAATTTTTATCCTTTTTTTAAAACAAAAAAAAGTGTCCCTTTAGGGAATATATTTATATTACTATTTTAATATTGTCTTTTTAACTTTCGCAAAATAATCTTGCAAATTTTCATTCATACCTTTTTTCTTTTTCTTTATATTTTGATGTGGCCCCATTGCACGCCCATGTTGTATCAAATTTTAACAATTTTATTTTTCAAAAATAGGGCTTTCATATGAAAGGTATGTATACAAAATTATGATTAATTTTTATTTATTTATTTATTTATTTATTTAACAATTTTATTTTTCAAAAATAGGGCTTTCATATGAAAGGTATGTATACAAAATTATGATTAATTTTTATCATTTTCATGGAAGATATGACGAAAAAACGTTTTTTCTTTGTCAACTTATGTGTGATATTTTTCTGAATCAGGATAATGGGAGGAACATTTTCCCCTGGTAGGTTAAAACTGAATCACCCTGTATAACTATATACAATTTGCAATAATCAAGACTAAAAATTAATTATTTACTTGCAAAAAAAGAAACAACGCATTGCGCAGTTGCTCCCTCACGTTCAATAAAGTATTTCTTGTTTCGAGAGAAAGTTTTTGCATCGAAATTTGAAATTTCCGACAGCAACACCCTTTTTTTGTGCCCCGTGTCGCAAAATTTAACAAAAGCACATGGTCCATCAGCGGTTAAATTAATTGACATCTTGCTATCTTGCTGTCTTTAAATTTACCTATAACAAATAAATTCATAGTAAAATTAGGAACGCCTAAATGCAGGAATGGGCTCCATCTGAATATAAATTTTGCGTAAAATAAAACCAAATCAAACCAAACCCAACCAACCCAACCCCCCGTAACCGCCCTATTGAAGCCTAACCACCCTATTGAAGACGATTATTCCATCGGTAACAAAGTTCGAGATAAAGGGCAATGCACGATGGAATAATCGTCTTCAATAGGGTGGTTAGGCTTCAATAGGGCGGTTACGGGGGGTTGGGTTGGTTGGGTTTGGTTTGATTTGGTTTGTTTTATTTTACGCAAAAATTATATTAAGATGGAGCCCATTCCTGCATTTAGGCGTTCCTGTAAAATTTGTATACATAACCTTACTTTTCAGGGGCCGAAAAAACAAAATTCATAAAAAATTGCCGCAACTCGGAAATCATAAGTTTTTTTTGTTTGATGGCAATCAGTACTTTTCATCGAATTTTTAATTATTATAGTAAAGAAAAACCCACAGTAAAACCGTAAAATCGATAACAAAAAACACTAACCAAAATGACAAGCACGTGCACAGATTATAGACACATTACAGACAGGGTTGCCAGATGATATTTTTTTATTTCCCCAGATTTTTTACAAAAAAATCCCTAGATTTCCCTAGACAAGTATGTCAAGATTTTATTTTATTGGAACTTTTTTTAATTTAAATATATCGATGGCCTAGGCGCAATACCTCGTATCATTAATTAATCATCATAAGGTAGCGCATGAAAAGTAGTACATAATACTACTTTTTCTTATAATAAGGAAATGTAATTATAATTACGAATTTCATCATCATCATCGTTGTCATCCGATCTTTTTGAAAGTGCCCAATAAAGTTTTCATGTTTTGAAAATTGTATCTTTTATTTTAGAATTAATTATGGAAACATTATAGAAAATGATCGAAAAAGGATCGAGTTTCGATCCTGTTTTCGTTATCAAAAAGGATCGAAACTCGATCCTATTTGATCATGAAAACAGGATCGAAACGATCCTTTTTGACCACGAAAACCTTATCAAAAATGTTCGAAAAAGGATCGAAACTCGATCGTGTTTTTATGATCAAATAGGATCGACTTCGAAATCTGATCGAGAATGATAAAAAAGGATCGAGAATTTCAAGAACCTAGTAGTCGATCATATTTGATCATGAAAACACGATCGAGTTTCGATAATATGTTATCAAAACTCAATCGTGTTTTCATGATCAAATAGGATCGACTTCGAAATCTGATCAAATATGATAAAAAAGGATCGAAACTTGATCGTGTTTTTATGATCAAATAGGATCGACTGCGAAATCTGATCGAAAATGATAAAAAAGGATCGAGAATTTCTAGAACCTCATTAAATATGATAAAAAAGGATCGAGAATTTTCTGGACCATGATCAAATATGATAAAAAAAGATCGAGTTTCGATCAGTTTTTTTCAGCAGGGCTAGTAGCTGCTCGCCGCACGGTCCCTACGCGCTTCAACCCTTATTTTTTTAGACTTATTCTTGGGATCCCATCTTCATATTACATCAAAATTTAGGGAATTGAACAAGCTTTCTTTTGATATTAATTTAAAAAAAATCAAATGGGTCGCATTTCGAGAAAAAAACAAATATATTTTTAAAATCGTTTTTTTATAACCAAAAAATTTTTTCTCGCTTTCGAGACCATTTTTATCGTAAAGCGTGGAAAAAATTCTATACGATATGTTGATTATCAATTTAAAAAAAATTATTATATACATGAATATTTCGACGTCTTTTAAGCGCACGAGAAAAAAAATAAATTTTCAGGCCCCTGTATCTCTGCAACCCGCTAATCCTTTTTGCCCCCCATTTGGAAAATTAAGGTAGTCCAATAGGACAATGATTTGGCAAAGTTTTGTTAAAATCCGAGAAAACATCATTTTTAGGTGGGAACACTTGAGGTGTTTTGCCCCATAGTTATTATTGATAGCAGAAGTACGGTTGGGTGTTCAAATATTTGGCGCCACATTTAATCACGAGGGTGGTCAGTATAGTGACTCTGCCACTTAAAGGGTTAATTAATTATACCGTCTATTACCAACAAAATTAAAAAGTAAACAACCATTTACAAACAATTAAAATAATTTATTATCTACATTCCCAAGTAACATTTTTAGTTTTATTATGGTCTTCAAGAACGCTTTAAAACAAAATTTTGTTTTAAAGCGTTCTTGAAGACCATAATAAAACTAAAAATGTTACTTGGGTTACCACGTGGTACTGTACAGTAAAAAATGGCCGATAAGAAGCATTTTCCTTTGAAGTAGTTTTCGCTACTTTAAAGTTTTTTTCCACTTTACGGTTGTTTTGGTTAGTACCATAAACGTTCCAAATACTAAAGTAATAACTTTTAAGTTATTAACTTTGTAGTTTTTAACTCATGTTCCAGTTTCGAGATTTTAACTTTCAAAGGGACTAGGAAGTAAAAATAATTATAATGTAATCTTTAGGTGGCAACCGAAAGTAACTGCTACAAATTAAATTGACTTGAAAGTTTTTTTTTACTTATAACACCTTTTTTAAAGTTGCAAAGTCTTCTTGGGGGCAACCAAGTTTTACTCAAATGTTTATTACTTTATAGTAACCATTTAAGGAAAAATTAAGTTTCTGTTACAAAATATTGCTATTTAAAAGTTAGAATTACTTTTAAGTAAAAATTAAAGTAGCTGTTTAGTATACTTAACTAATTTAAAGTTATCACCACTTTGGCAATGGTTTTTGGAACCAAAAATGCTGCTTGGGGTGTCCCCGGTCACCAAATAAACTTTTAAAAATTTTCCAAATAAATAACTGAAGTCTTGGTCCGAAAAGAATGTATATTTTTATTCATAATATAACCCTAGACCATTTTGGTCTAGGAATATAACGTGCACCATTTGGACACCCTGTATACTATTTCATAAGACTAACCTAATAATAGTATATTGTGCAACTAGTGAAGAAAATAGAGCATACGTTTGGCACGCAAAAGGGACAAGAATGCATGCAGGCATGATTAAAAGCGGTTCATATACCTAGATGCGAAATGCGAAATACGAAAAATGTTTTCATTGGTCAATTCGATTTGGTGGGAAAAGCGTTTTGACGTTTGACAGATCATGCAAATCGCAAGATTTGAAACTGGGGGGCGGGAATCTTCAGATTGATTCAATATTTTGCGAAAATCGCACGAATTTGTCGTGATGCGCATTAATTAATTCTGTCTTCGTTTCAACAATAAATAAGCGCAACTGCACGCCTTCGTCGCCAATGGTATAATTGCCACTGGTATATTATATAATTGTTCATTCATAATAAAAACACAAAATCTCAATTTACATAAAACGTCAAATTTATAATTTGCGCTGTATCATTTTGTAATTAAGGTAAATTCATACAAAATGTAGCCCTATTTTTTGAAAGAATCTGGTCACTTTAGGCATGAAACAATCATCATGTATCATGAATGCGGGTTTATAATCAATTTTTCTTTACGTGTTGCACAAATTATTTTGTTCCACAATCAAATAAAAAATTAATCTTTTGTAAAAATGATTTGACAGATAAGTGTATTGGCACAGAACATAAGTGTACTGGTTTTTGAGGTTAAGTTTTTTAACATTGTTTTATTGGAATTAACTATTTGCCTTTAAAATTTCATTTTAAATATGCGAACAATGTTTCAAATCATATTTATGTAAGTATTTATTAACTGGGTAATTTTTTGTATATAATAGTTGTCAACAAAATTAACAATTATTGTCTTTTTCTTCTTTTTCATTATTCCAGTAGTGGTACAATATTTTAATTGTTCAACTAGTGTAACAATAGCTTACTTTGTCCATTGTTTTCGAGCGTATAATGCAAACTTAAAAGGGTAAATTGAAAAAACCACAACACACAAATTAAGTCTATTTTTTCACCAACAGTGACTCTGATTGTTGATGCGTATTGACGTCTGCTGTTTTGGTAGCGTTTCGGTACAAATCAAATAATCAACAGAACACCAGCGCCCTCTTATCTTAGGAAGATTTTTGTATACATGAAGTTTGGACTCCTTGTGTAGGCTCCATGGTTAATGTCTCAATTTTAAATGACTGTGGGACAAAATATTTTTAAAAATTTTGATACCAAAATTTTTTTTTATATAAAATCAGTTTTGTGATTTGTTTCGTCCCACCCCCATGCTCATGGCCCAATAGATGAATTTTGAAATTAAAGAACATAAACACATCAAATATCATAATTGAATTCAATTAATAATGAAAAAAAATTACAAAACTTGTTTTTTACTTTGTTTATTAAAAAATACACAAAGATGTTAAAAACAAATTAAAAAAATCTGACACATACTTAACACCAATTATTTCAATAAATAAACTTATAAATTAAAAATAATGAAATCATATTTTAGAAGACAAAAACAACATATAAATATTTCTATTATAATATAACCATATTATAAACCATAGAATCTGTGTTTACAAAATATATACATACTTAAAGGAAAGTTAGGTATTTTAAAATCATTTGAAAGGTTAGCAAAACTAAGATAAATAAATAAATGTATAATTTAATGTAATTCAACAACTTTAAATGAATACAAAATGTAATTAAATGCACATTAAAATATTTTAACCTTAAATTAATTTGATTTTTCTAGCACTCAAATCAATATTAAATAATTATAATAAATCTTACTAACCTGGCTATAACCAAAAGTTTTAAAATATCACCACTTAAATAAATTGATATAGTCAGCTTGATTCAAGGACACAAAAATTACATAAAAAACTCCTGTGTGGAGTGAGACAGTGTAAGTCATACATTAGGAGGCCTATCCAGACAACTAATCTCCAACACTCGTAACCCCCTCATACTTGGGTCTGTCAATTTTAATCCTCTTGGCTCATACATTCTCTCGTTTTGCTCAGCTATAAATTTTGAGACCTTTTTCAGACACTAAAAAGAAATTTTAATGAGGTATAATAAGATATATTTGTGTATATATGTATACTCACTTTTTCATAGTGTGTTTCTTTGCAAATATATATAAAATAGGCAGTTAAACAAGCCAAACAGCCTTCGCAGTATGTAGAACAGGTGGCTTTTTCAGCTTCAGCAAAATATGAGTTCAGTCTAGTTATTGTTCCTTCAAAAATTTGTCGATCCAACTAAAAAATATAAAAAAAAATAATTTTTATATACAATATAAACAATAGGGCAATCGCAAACAACATGACTCACTTTTCCTTCTAATTCGGGTGGAAACCTCGTCTGAAACTTAACAACAGTGCCCTCACTATAATCCCTTTGAACAAACACTTTTAAATACTGTGATTGAGCCATTTGCTCTGTTTCGCTGGCTCTGGCCCCATTGTTGTGGTGATTGCTCATTTCGGTGCTTAATTAAATTTAGTTTAAAGTAAAATAAAATGCAAATAACGAGATCAACACAAACGTCAACACTCTGCCATCTTTGGACTGTCAAAGTTGTCAGAATTTCTGACTCAAATGCAGTGCAGGCAACCGTATGAAAACATAACCAGAAGTGGCGCGAAGTTTAAAGTTTATTAAAATTGAAAATGATTAAAAATATTGTTATTTTCATATACTTAAATAGATAATTCCCTTATAATTTATATGACACACTTACTTACTTAATTTGTGGGTTAAAATCGAAAATCTAACTGTTTAATCAGATTTGCTTAAAATTAAATGTGCAATTAAAAATGAAAATTGGATTAATGAGCTTAATTTTCTGAAATTGGTAATTAAGTAATTATATGAAGACGACTTTTCGTCTGATAAACACATATTTTGTAAAATATTGGTTTATAGTAAAATTAAGACTTGTAAAGCGGACGTATTTACAAATTTTTAAATAAATCATTTTAATAAATTTATTAAAGTATAAAAATTGTTAAAATGCTACAAAACGATTAAAAGCCGTTAAGAAGTAAGCCGAGAAAAAAGGTCTATAAATACAGTGTGTCCTGTATCAGGTTTTCAATAGGAAAAACTTTTTTATTAAGTAGGTACTTATTCGTTTTACGAAAAAAAATATTCTTTTTAAATTTTCTTGCTAGTTTAAAAATTAATTAAATGTTCAGAAATGAAGAAATAATAAAAATACGTCAAGAGAGAATTACCTTTATTTATTATTTGTTTATTTTGCTTTTAAAACTTCCCACCTTAAATTTTTCGAAAACTGGAAGAATTTGGAAAAAAACGCGAACACACGTAAACTTTTATATCGAGGGAAACAACTTTTGGCGCTACTGCTACTGCTACTGTTACTGCTCCTTGAGTTCTGCAACCCCTAACTCAAAAATCCTAAATTGCAAAAGGTATCATGTGGCACGTCATTTTAAAGCTCGTTTAATTTGCAATACAACTGTGTAGCTAGTTTTGTAATTTATCGGTTGGTTCTCAAGAAAAAAAACAATATTTATTGTTTGGAAATTGGTTTTTACTAAATCTAAACGAATAGGTATACAAATTTATTTATTAATTACAATTGAAATTAAAAAAACTCTTTTAATATTTTTAGGTAAAATGTTCAAAATGTCCCCCGTTCTCTTGTACACTCTTAGAAAAGACCTGGTATTTGTAACTAACTTATTATCGTTGGGGTAAAACTGTTGCAGAAAATAAAATTTTTTGTTTTTTGTAATCAGTACCTTTATATGTGTAACTGCTTGCATCATTACCTGAAAAGATTTAGTTTTGTTGTTGAGTATTATTTACTGCAAGAAGGCGATTAAGTTATTTTAACTGAAACTTTGTGTTGGCTAGAAGTATTGACAACATTATCTCAAAAAAATCATTTCTGCGGTAAAATGTTTTTGTTGGACCAAATATTTAAGTAACATTCTCAACTGACTGAAATTAGTCCGTGGAACTAACGGTTCGGTTGTATAAACTATGCGTCGCTTTTCACACAGCTAAGACACCAGCGGTGTGAAACAAAGTGTCAGTTGGGGATGTTGTCTCTGTAGGTTAATGCAACTGCAAACTTTGTGCATTTCGAGCGCGATTTGTCCAGCCTGGCGCGTGCTTTACTTTTAGCCTGTAAACAAACGGTTTTGCACGGCGCGCCGCGGCGTCCAGACTTCGGTGGTTTTCTTTTGTATTTGTTTATCAGCTCGTGTGTAGTGTATATTTTAGGTAAGAAACTAGTTTATTACAATTAGTCATTTGCCCCTGTAAATTCAGGGGCGACATACTTTTTAACTATTCATATATATAAGATTATACTCTTATGTGTTGGTTACTTATAGATATCTCGAACAAATAATATGGATGAGCGGACTGAAGTAGCAGATTTATTAGGAACATGGGGTTTACCTGAATTGGTTCCAGTTTTTAAAGGTTAGGTATTATTATTGCACTCCTTTAATTACACTATTGTAGTTTTGGGATCCGAAAATCCAAAAATGTGAAAATGCCATTCCGACTGAAAATGGTCTCCTGAATCCAATGGTGCCCACCAAAAGTCTCCATCACGTCGGAATTTCGAGAATTTTTTGTTTTGTTTTGTTACAGCTCAAGTCGCATTTTTGGTATAGGGCCTATATCTACTATAGGCACTCACACTCAAAATTTATCGAATGCTTACCCCTGTTATCATGCAAGTATGTTACGTTGTACCTAAGAATCATTGTTAAGTTGTTAAACAAAGGCTTGCACTTCACGTAAACATCACGGTTTACTGAAGAAGTATAGTCAAATTTCATCTTAATGTACCTATCTGTGTATATTTACCAAAGAATCGTTTTTGTTTTATTGTTAAAATATTTATAAATGATTTCTTAGAGTAATTATTAATTTTTGTTATAATGTTTAAACCAAAATTTGGTGTTTTCAGTTATATTGTTATATTTTAATTTATAATAAATATTTATAAAACGAACGGGTATGAATTTCCTTTCTCTATTTTTTATAATATTTACACAAAAAGTGATATATTTACTAAGCAGGTAGGTATGTACTGTGGAATATTACCAATTTGTTGTTGCTACTAATGCAAGCATTTAATATTAAATATAACTTAGTTACAGTACAAAACAAATTTATATTATATCAACTATTAAATTCTTTAAATGTACCTTTTTTCATGTAATTTCAATTAAAAAATAAATTTCTGCATGATACAATGTTTGTTGCGATAAATAGCAAGTGCAGTTGTTACAACTTAGACGCTGCTAAAATGACAGACTAATGTGATTGCATTAAATATCAATTATTTGTATGAAAAAAAAACTAATTTCGATGCACTTAAACTTGTTGGTTGGAGCTACCAATATTGGCTGTTCCGACAACAAACTGTAAAAACAAATTTGTATTAGTTCCCACAACATATTTTTTTGTTGTGCCTATTTTCACTAATAAAATTGGTTCTGGGAACTAAATTTTCATTGCAAATACCAGGTCTTTTCTAAGAGTGTAAACAATAATAAAGCTTGGATTCAAAACCCTCCCTCACATTAGGGAACATCGCTCGAGTTATTTGACGTAGTTCATCCAAAGACGCAGGTTGTGTCCCGAAAACTTTCGACATAATTATAAATTATAATTATATAATTATAAATTAATTATGATACCTTAAGGTATCCCCACAAAAAAAAGATTAATACGCTAATAACAATAAAAATTGTTTTTTTCTTTACTTCGGTAAATTACAAAACTACACAGTTGTATTGCAAATTAAAAGAGCTTTAAAATGATGTGCCACATGATACCTACCTTTTGCAATTTAGGATTTTTGAGTTAGGGGTTGCAGAACTCAAGGAGGTTAAAGTAGCAGTAGCGCCAAAATATGTCCCCCTCGATATAATGTGATATATATGTGTCCGCGTTTTTTCCAAATTCTTCCAGTTTTCAAAAAATTTAAGGTGAGAAGTTTTAAAAGCATATTCCATGGTTTTTCTAAAATATCTCAAAAATAAACAGACCGATTTTAAAAAATAAAACATTGATGGTAGGGATTTTAAAGGCCTTTAAAATAATGTATTGGTCGATACCCCTTTCTTATTCAAATTCTTAAGGGGGTAGCTCCTGGTGGCAAGGGGTAGGGGTGCGAAACCAAATTTTGCCATGAAAAGTTGTCCCCCTCGATATAAAACTACACGTGTCGCGGCGTTTTTTCAAAAAAATTTTAGGTTCCGAGAAATTTAGGGTGGTTCGTTTTAAAACAAGGTCTGTTCAGAAAATATCGGGAATTTTCGTTTTTTGAAACAAATATTTATTTATTCGTCTACATTAATGTTCTCGCCTTCAAAATAGTCCCCATTGGATATTATGCACATGTGCCAGCTCTTCTTCCAATACTCGAAACACTTCTAAAACTCGATCTCTGAGATAGCCTTTAGTACTAAAGGGCCGTCGTTTTGCAAGCATAGATGACATTAAAAGCGCATCGCTGAAAGAACGTTCTTTCAGCGATGCGCTTTTAATGTCATCTATGCTTGCAAAACGACGGCCCTTTAAGGTTCTCTTTATTTTTGGTAATAGGAAAAAGTCAGACACAGGCATGTCTGGCGAATATGGAGGCTGGAGCATCATTACAGTATTGTTTTTGGCCAAAAATTTGGTTCAAAATTTAACAATTTTGGAACAAATTTTGCTGCCACGCGTTTCATACCCAAAACATTTGAAAAAATTTCATGGGATGAGCCAATCGATATACCAACATCATCAGCGACTTCTCTGATGGTTTATAAGCATTTCTTCCACTTTTTCCATGTTTTTATCGGTTGTTAATGTGCTTGTGCGTTCGGGGCGTTCGTCATCTTCAACGTCTTCACGGCCATCTTGGAAACTCTTATACCACTTGTAAACTCTTGTCTTACTTATAGCAGACTCACTATATAGGCCTTTGTTAACATTTCACAGAATTTATTTCATTTTTTAAGCAAAATTGGATACAAATTCTCTTTGATCCATTTCTTTTAACGAACAAAAATCGCCGAGCTCATAAAACACGTCTAACCTTAGCGGCTGCCAAGGAAACAATGAAAACAGCTAAAGTTTTTATCATACGTTGGTGGCATGTATACCAACATAATAAATAAAATTTTATGACAACCGGACCCTCCGGAACGGCGAAATTTAACAATTCCCGTTATTTTATGAACACACCTCGTATATATAGCCATTTTAATATGTTTAAAACAACATATTTTAAAAGGTGCCTATAAAAAATCCTAAATTGCAAAAAAACGATAATATTTCGTTAAAAACATGATATTTAAAGGTAAATACTTAATGATATTTATTATGTGTGTGTATAATTTTTATCAATAATTCAATATATTTGATTACAAAAATATATTCGAACATAAATGTTTCTCAATATCTAAAGATATCAGCTGTCAAGCTTATTTAAGCAATATTTTAAACCGAAAGGAAAATCTATTACGCAATTTTACAAAAAGACACAGTTTTTTCGTTATCTTAGAAGAAATATCTTTCCCCAGTGCAACATTCTGATGAAATATAAGCGAGTGCGGTCCTGACAGCATATTTAATTTATGTAGATTAGATTGCTCCTTCCAAAACCTTTTAGGAGCTTAAATATTTATATAAATGCCTTAAGTATGTCTTTAAATTACTTCGCGTGAGTATTAGCGAAAATGACGTTAAGAAGTACGGTTATCCGGTTCTCCCTCCTGTTGTTCCTTATTAAGTATACCTTATGCGATGAGTATGTATCGGAAATAAGGGATAAGTGTTTCAAGTCCAAAATTATACTCTACTGTGGGCACTTTAGGTTCATCAAATACCTAATGAAATTTTACAGTGAACCAGAAGAATTAAAAGAAACAAGCTATAATAACAGTGAAACAGTGAAGTTTGTTAAACTAAATAACGAAACGATAAACTTTAAAACTTTTCCGAACATGAGGCAAATCACGGACGATTCGGAAGTAACCAAGATGGTAAAATTTATGACCAGGAAAACTTTAAGTTATTTTAATACGAATGGGTTGTTGGTGAATTTACCAGACGGCAGCCTAGTTGTGGATTTAAAAAACGAGTCCACTCTCAATTTGGATAATTTTGGTAATTTTATTTTATAGTTAGGAAGTTTTGACATGTTTTGGGCTATGATTTATTATAAAAAAATATTTAAACAGATATAACTTAGTTAAGTATCTGTTAAAAACTTCCTTTTAAATTTGTATTAAGGAAAGTTTTGAACCTATACGTTCAATAAATTTTAATTAAGCCAGCGATACAAATTTAATATTTTCGTAATTATAAGTTAGATCTTAATAGATTTAAAAAGTCCGCAATAAAGAGTTTCTTATAAAACTTTTTATGTTATCTTATACATCTTGAAAATATGTATTACATTGAAAAATATTTAATTTTTTAACGACCATTATCGTACACGTTTCCATGACACTAAGTGAACTTTTAAATACACATTTATAAGTTGTGGCTTTATGGCGTTTTAGTCACGGCTGAACTTAGCAACAGGTTTTAAGTCACGGGCTAAAGTTAGTTTTAAGATAGTTGACAGTTGTCAAATGTCATACACTCGTTAAAATAAAGTGCTCTTCTTGTAAAATAATACTAAATATAAAAATTATTTTATTATCTCAATATAAAAATACAAAAGTATTAAATAGTTTCTTAACAGCAATATTTATAAAGTTTTTATGAACATTGAACAGACCTTTTAATTTCGGCAGTAAACTAAATTCAACTTAATATTGAATGGTCCATTTTCAAGGGATACATTTCGATTTGCACATAAAATTTGTCATTTTAGATTCCCAAGTTGGTTACTTTATTGTTTTATAGATGTCTCTCTATACAAATATTTAATTTAAATCATTATTAGATAATAAAAGTATTTGTCGTAGAAAAAGTATAGTATGCAACTCGTCTATAAACTTTTCTACACACTCATTTAATTAAGCACTCGCTCGAAAGATCGCTCGTGCGTAAATTAATTCTTGTCTAAAATGGAGTTTATCAAACTTGTTACATAATATACTTTTTTCTACTCCCTCCTTTAAAGCACCCATTATCGTACATGTTTCTATAACGTTACTAATTGATCTTTTAAATACACATTGACAAGTTGCGGCTTTATGGAGTTTTGGTCACGGGCTGAAGTTAGCAACAGGTTTTTAGTCACAGGCTGAGGTTAGTCTTAATTTAGTTGACAGTTGTCAACTGTCATAGAATCGTTAAAATAAAGTTCCCTTCTTGTAATGCAAGTTTGTACTGACCTTTTGATTTTGCCGGCAGTAAATTATATTTAACCGAAAGCATTAAAAATTTCGGATGGAGTCTCCACGGTGACGTGCCCATAAAAAATTATCTTTACTTTCATTTTGACTGGCGTGCCTGTAATAAAGATTGCCAAGCTAGAAAATGTTACGCGAGTTACTCCATTGTTTTTATAAATGTAGCTCTATACAAATATTTAATTTAAATCATTTTTAGATAATAATAATTATTTGTCGTAGAAAAAGTACCTATAGTATGCAAGTCGTTTATAAACTCGCTAGTTCCTAAATTAGATTCGTGACTAAAATAGCGTTTATTAAACTTGATACATATGTTACATATGATATGTATGTATGTAATAAATATTATACTATTATGATTTAATTTAAAATTGAATAAAGCTGAAATAATTTATTTAAAAAAAAATTTACATTAAAATGTTTAAATCATATTTTATTTTGAAATAATTATAATTATAATATATTTAGTACATTTTTAAACTGGTTAAATAAATCATATGTCTATAATTAAATTGTGTGTATTTATTTATTAAATTAATCCAAATATAATTAATACTGAAAATTACCTGAATATCATATATGTATAAAATATTAAATAAATATGTTAAATGTGTTTAAAAGTGGGGCATTATTAAATTTTCAGAAAATATAAAATAATTACTAGTCACAAAATATTACCAGGTCTAGGCAAAGCTGTTTACAGCTAAGTATACTTACTCCAATGTAGGTACTTACCTACATTTAAAGAATTACAGTAGTCACGACACTGGCCAGGGCCTTGTGTGCTTTACAGGCCCGTGGACAGAAAAAACATTGGGGGGGTTTTGGTAAAATATTAGAGTAAAATGAAACTCTAAAGATCTTACACTTGTTTGAATTTATAAAAATAATAAAATAAACACGTTTCGCACATTTCGGGGGGGGGGGGCGTTTCAAACCCACAAAACCTCCCCTGGCTAAGCCCCCAGCTGATGCTTTAACTTGACCACACATATAAACATATATATATATATAGACTGGGTAACCAAACGTTGTTTTTTTGGTGTAGTGTTTATGCTACAAAATTTTCCATTAATTCCATCATAGAATGTCGACGGGGTACAAGTGCATTTTAGCATAAAAATAAGTGCAATTGTAGTTTAGATTCCTTTTTTTTTTAATTTCCCATGATGTGAAAATTGTACGAGTTCTGCATGTTGATTAATGAAACAATAATATTGAAACTAGTATCCAGATTTTTGTAAAAACTTTAAAACTTAATAACTCCAATTCTCTTCTTTGCACTTGTACCGTTTTGATTCTTACCCATTCAAATATCCAGAAAGGGAGAGTAAAGTTGCGCCTGAGACAATTTCACAACCGTTTACGCCTTCTTCTCAAAAATTCTCAAAGAAGTGTAAGCTTAGTTTATGTGAGATATTGGAAATTGTCCACGTCGCAAATAACACTAGGGAAAATGATCTTACTACAGAAAATGTTGTTACTGATAGAATCAGAATCTTCTTTGTTGTCATTATTATTGAAGAAAAATTGACACTTTCTTGAAATTACCACCTCAGAATTGGCCATGTGATACACCCTTATGTTCATATTAAATGCAAATAAAATGCATAATTACATAAAATACTAATTATTTATTTCATGGTAACTGAATGATAGCAAAACATTTGTTAATTGATATAAATCCAAAATCTGTGAAACATTTTTCAAGTAATTGAATAATAAAATTGATAAAAGTACATAAAACAAGCTGTCATGTATGAAGGATTGTATATATTTACGAATGCATTTAAATGCTTTTAAAAACAGGTAAACCCTAGTTGTGTGAAATATTCTTTTGTATAAATCTTGTTTGAAAAGTTTTTTTGCGTTTACCATTAGTCCATTATTCTTGCACCACATATTAAAACTTTCAGAACTCAATGTAGCTTGACTGGCCATATTTAATATCCTTATGTCTTACTATAATGTTTGTTTGTATCATCTGCGTACAATACTACTTTGTTAGTTTGATTTGACAGGGTTAATATATCATTAACAAATATTATAAAAAATAACGGCCCCAAAATTGAGCCTTGTGGTACTCCCAGTGAGACTGTTTTTCGTTCAGAGAAGTGCTCTTGTCTTGACACAGTTTGATATCTATTTTTGAGATAACTTTTTGCCCAATTGTATGAATTTCCACTTACTCCAATAGATTCTATTTTTTTTAGTAATAATTCGTGGTCCACAGTATCAAAAGCCTAATAGATATTAGATATTATCTAGGGTGTAAGTAGATTTTTCTTCAGAGCTGAAACTTTAAGAAACTTATTACAAAAATTTACCGTGGCAAGCAAAAAAATTGTTCGAATTTTAATTCAAAATTTTTAACCACTTTTTGAATTTTCAAAATTATTGTGCGACCATTAATTTTTTTTTAATCAATTGAGCTGATTTTTGAAGAGAGCTTTTAAAGCATGATAAACTAAAATTATTTCATAGGAGACTCGAAAAAAATCGGTTTTTTTGCGAAGAAAAATTTATAGCTTAGAGATTTAATAATAACTTTTTATAATAATTATTATTATTATAATCTATTTGATTAGCAAAAAAACAGATACAATATTAATTTTATAAGAAGTTTTTATTAAATTTCGAGATTGGCTGAAAAATCTCTAAAACTAGTTAAACTTCACTGGACCTGTACTGGTAAATATTTTAATATTCAAATATTTAAAAATTCCATATTTTAATATTCCAATATGAGGAATTTTTTAGACCAAACATTACAAAATGAATAACAACTGTTCTAAATGTTTATTAATAATAGCGTCGCGATGCATCGTTTAGAATGTCTTTAGTAAAAGTGACCTTTTACAAAATTATTGCAAATTCGCGTCGTTCAATTATTTGTGTATATTTAATATAATTTTTTACGAGGAGAACGGCTCCATCAAGATATATTTAAACACTGCGTTAAACAACCAAGTTTTAATAAATAAATAGGGTTTAAAAATTTTCAAAAGTTAATATCTGTTGATACGTCATTGATGTAAAATTGTTTTATTTTCAAAAGTTAATATCTGTTGATGATGTAAAAATTGTTTTATTTTTTAGGACCAGAAGAAATGGCAAGAGGAAAAAAACACAAAAAGAAAATGCTTATTATTCCAATATTCTTACTTTTTAAGCTATTCAAAGTAAAAGTCATCGTGTCAATAATACTAAGTGGAATATTATTCATAAAAAAAATAATGTTAGTAATCGCCTTTTTGCTACCAGCAATGTTTGCTTCCCTCAAGGCTCATTGCAAACCTGAGCCAACGTTTCTTCATGCAGAGGAAAGATACAGGTACGAAATATTAACATGAAATAATTAATATATTAAAAATGTCTATTTTTTAAACGTTTTACGTCACCAATTTGTGATGGACGTATGTCGAAAAACAGGTTTTTAACATTTCAAATTCATGACGCATTAAACACATTAAAAAAAACTATAGATACTTTTGTATTGCATTTTTATTTTCTCTAGGAAAGTCTTTTACTACTTATATTACTTTGGAAAATTAATATTACAGTTTCACAATTTACACTTTTCAAAGGTAAATAGCATACGGACTTACCAGGCATCGCACATTTTTTATATTTATTTTTTAAATGTATTTTTCTATATTTTTATTAGAAACAAAAAATAATTTAGTTTTTGAACTTTAGACTTTTTAAAATTTTATTAAATGATCCAATTAAAATTGTTCGCCAACAACAACTAAAACATTTTTTTTTTACTTTTATAATTCCGAAATATTCCACTAAAAGTACAAAAGCACCAAATCGCCAACAAAATAAAAACCGAAACTGTTTCTGATTTTAATTTGATAAATCTTTGAGTTTTATTTAAAGCATTTAGTGAAAATTTGCACGCCAGTTGATTTATTTATTTTTCGTGCATAGGCATAAATCTTAAGTTATAATACGGCTTTAAGTTTAATTACCGTTATTCGCAACAGAAAACGGTATGAACAAAATATATTTGAAAACACGAGTGAATAAGGGGATGTTACAAAAAAAGTAAAAAGAAATAAATAAACATTTACCTTCAAGTGTTCTATAATTTAAACTGAAGGCTATACAAATAATTTAGACCAAGCTGGTAAAGTTTTTTAGTTAGAGCCAATAAAAAAATTCAACTACTGTCAGATCTACCTAACCTCACTTTATAATTTTAATAATAATTATTATAATTCTACGTTTTATGTATTAAAATTAAATTAAAATTGCGCCTTAAAGACAAAATGTTGCATGTCATTCGGCTTCACTTCTCAGTCCAATGACAAAAATAACTATTATTCTACATTGTAAACAGGCATTTTTTTAAACTTTAATAAATTTTATTTTTTAGTTATCCCGAGGATAATGGATATTACAACGGTTGGCCCAATGATCCCTATTATTATTAATTTAATATAATATAAAGACCCAGTCTTTGTAAGTTTAAATACCAAAGCTCTAAACGAATAATATTTTTTTATAATCAATAAACATTTTTATTAATATTTTTACCTTTATAAAAATAAACTAAATATAAATTTCATGTATATATATATATATATATATATCAATGACATTTTTAAAACCTTTTACTTTAATTTTTAACCTTTATATATATATATATATATATATATACAGTGTGACCCATTTGTTTGCGACTCACCCCTGTAAAATCTTTATTTATTGTGCGATTTTAACCGGATTTGTTTTAAAGTGTAGATCTTGATAAACTGTATTTTTGGAGCAAAATACGCCATATTAGTTCAAAATACAAGGCCTACTATGTCAGTTTTTAAGAGTAAATTTTTAAGAATTCCTATTAGCGATTTTTTTAAACAAAATCTAAGCACGGCACTGGATTCACCAGCCCTCAAAACTACCCTACTAAATTTTATTGAAAAATTTTAAGAAAAAAAATGCACAAAAATAACTACGAAAATTTATTTTGTCAAATTATCCATGAAAAAACATTGAAATAAAATTAAACTAATATTAACATGGTACTATTACCATAAGTTTAATTTTATTTCAATGTTTTTTCATGGATAACTTGACAAAATAAATTTTTGTAGTTATTATTGTGCATTTTTTTTCTTAAAATTTTTTAGTAAAATTTAGTATAGGGTCGTTTTGAGGGGTGGTGAATCCAGTGCCGTGCTTAGATTTTATTTTTAAAAATCGCTAATATGAATTCTTAAAAATTTAATCTTGAAAACTGACATAGTAGGCCTTGTATTTTGTAAAAATATGACGTTTTTTGCTTCAAAAATACAGTTTATCAAGATCTACAGTTTAAAACAAATCCTTTTAAAATCACACAATAAATAAAGATTTTACAGGGGTGAGTCGCAAACAAATGGGTCACACTCTATATAAAACATTATTCTAAAACATCAAAAAATTAAAACAAAAATATTATTAATATATTAATATTATAATGTTTCAGATGAGTATCGCCAGGATATTGGTAAATTGTAAATAATTGTTTATTTATAGTAATTTATTATATTAGCTTTACCCATTTCATAAATAAACCTATTTATATAAAGCTTATTTGTATTTTTTAAGGCTAATTCAAAAATTATATCAAAAGTTTCAAGTAATTGTCAAGTTGTGTTATCTTAATAAAGTTGTAGAGATTTTGGTAAGTATTTAAAAATTCTGTAATCTTATACGCAAAAACTTTTAAACTGAATTTGATTAATACATCCCCCAACTCGAGACGTTATCTACGCAGAAATGTGACGAGCAAAAATAACGTCGTCTCAAGTTGAACGTCATTGTTAGACTGGCTGTTATAAAATGATTAACGAATAAAGAAATCTTAAATCATTTTACCCTTTTTGGGGTGTGCTCCTTTTTTCCTCAGATTAAATAAAGGGTGTTTTTAGAGGTATAAAACTTTAAAATGTAATATAAGGAGAGATCATTTTATGCAATTTGTTTTTAACCCTTAACTAGTCGCACAGGTGCACTGAGTGCTCCGTTTTTATTAAAACCTCTATATTAGTTCAAAATACAAGGCCTACTATGTCAGTTTTTAAGAGTAAATTTTTAAGAATTCCTATTAGCGATTTTTTTAAACAAAATCTAAGCACGGCACTGGATTCACCAGCCCTCAAAACTACCCTACTAAATTTTATTGAAAAATTTTAAGAAAAAAAATGCACAAAAATAACTACGAAAATTTATTTTGTCAAATTATCCATGAAAAAACATTGAAATAAAATTAAACTAATATTAACATGGTACTATTACCATAAGTTTAATTTTATTTCAATGTTTTTTCATGGATAACTTGACAAAATAAATTTTTGTAGTTATTATTGTGCATTTTTTTTCTTAAAATTTTTTAGTAAAATTTAGTATAGGGTCGTTTTGAGGGGTGGTGAATCCAGTGCCGTGCTTAGATTTTATTTTTAAAAATCGCTAATATGAATTCTTAAAAATTTAATCTTGAAAACTGACATAGTAGGCCTTGTATTTTGTAAAAATATGACGTTTTTTGCTTCAAAAATACAGTTTATCAAGATCTACAGTTTAAAACAAATCCTTTTAAAATCACACAATAAATAAAGATTTTACAGGGGTGAGTCGCAAACAAATGGGTCACACTCTATATAAAACATTATTCTAAAACATCAAAAAATTAAAACAAAAATATTATTAATATATTAATATTATAATGTTTCAGATTAGTATCGCCAGGATATTGGTAAATTGTAAATAATTGTTTATTTATAGTAATTTATTATATTAGCTTTACCCATTTCATAAATAAACCTATTTATATAAAGCTTATTTGTATTTTTTAAGGCTAATTCAAAAATTATATCAAAAGTTTCAAGTAATTGTCAAGTTGTGTTATCTTAATAAAGTTGTAGAGATTTTGGTAAGTATTTAAAAATTCTGTAATCTTATACGCAAAAACTTTTAAACTGAATTTGATTAATACATCCCCCAACTCGAGACGTTATCTACGCAGAAATGTGACGAGCAAAAATAACGTCGTCTCAAGTTGAACGTCATTGTTAGACTGGCTGTTATAAAATGATTAACGAATAAAGAAATCTTAAATCATTTTACCCTTTTTGGGGTGTGCTCCTTTTTTCCTCAGATTAAATAAAGGGTGTTTTTAGAGGTATAAAACTTTAAAATGTAATATAAGGAGAGATCATTTTATGCAATTTGTTTTTAACCCTTAACTAGTCGCGCAGGTGCACTGAGTGCTCCGTTTTTATTAAAACCTCTATAACTTTTTGTCGTTTTCTTGGAATTAAATGCCCTTTTTATGTAACCTATGACTGATATATCTACCATGCACTGTCGACGGCATACACAGTAAAAAAAATCAACTCTAAGCAATACTAATTAGAGTTTACACGGGTCCACACTAAATAGTGTTTTGACTTGTTGATTGTTTCGACCTTTACTTGATGAAACTCCATATTATTAATATATGAATGAAAACAACACTGTTTTAAAGTTTCACTAATTTATTTATGTTTTTAATAATTAACAATTGTTTCGCTACACTGTAGCTTCTTCAGAATTAGTACTTATTTTAACAAGTGGCGGTATTTATATTAACAACAGGCAGGTAATTTGAGAAGATAAATGTTATATAAACATTATACCTGAAGGTAAAATTTATATAATTACATAATTTTGGAAAAACTGAGGGTTTGGGAAATCCTATCTAATATAATATTATAATATTAATAAATATTACTTTTTAGTACTACAAGTACACACTCTAAAATAAATTTAGCAAAGGAGAGCTGTTAGTTTCAATTTGGTCATTAAGAACAATATCAGATTTTTTCTTTAATTTATTAATTTCAAAGACTCTAAAAGATTTAGTTTGGTACCTTTATTGGCTACATGTAATATTTTAAAGTTATCATCAAATGTGTGGTTCTCTTGTATTAAATGGTTAGCGTATGAAGAATCCTGTTTAAGGTTTATATAGGATAACTTGTGTTCTTTAATTCGTGTATTAAAATTTCTACCCGTTTGGCCTATATATGTTTTCGGACAGTCTCTGCAATTTAGTTGGTAAACGCCAGATTTTGAAGATTTTGATGTTTTATCTTTGTTGTTTTTGATAAACTTACTAAGATTGTTGTTGGTTTTAAATGCTAAATTACTATTAATTTTATTAAAGAAATTAGATACATGTCTCATCTTAGCACCTAGATATGTACAACTATTGTATGTATTCATGGTAATCTTAGATATTGGAAAAACGTTGTTAATGGCTATTTTCTCTTTTTTGTGGTTTAAGATTTTATTAATTAGTTTTTACTCTTTTAGTGCAAACTTCTAGTGTAAATTAACACTATTATTTAAGTAAAAATGAGTGAAATAAACGAAAAGGTAAATAAAGAGGAAACAAAAATCTATGACAATTATCAAAATCGGTGCCTTTTAAAATATAATTTTATATTTGAGTCGTATGGCTGGCTTAAGCAAAATGGTTCCTTAAAACGTAAAAGTTTTAGATCAATGCAATGTTTTACTGCAGCCATGGCTGTCAACTTGTAAGCAATGAATTATCTTGAAAATTCATCAGTAATCCATTTTTCTGTTATAAAAAATGGGTGATCCTATTGGTAGAGAGACGTCAGGCGGCTGTATGTCTGGGATTTAGCACACGTGTACAAATTATCCATAATGTTAATAAAAATATAGGTATAGGTTAATATAACAACCATTACGCTTGAAAATAAAAATTAAATCAAGTGTTTATGTATTTATATTATTAATATTACAAGTACCCGACCTACTGCCGTAAATAATTGATATATAATATAGGTCGGGTATGGACATCCTTTTAACATATTGGTATTTATTGAGTATTAAGGCTTGAAGAAAAAGGAAGTATAATACTTAAAATAATAAGAATATCCTCTTATGGATTCACCGTAATTAAAATCTAACTGAACAAAAATGCCACACTTCCACAACGTGGTATCTCCGGATATGCACTGTGTAGGTAGATAGGTACCAACCAAACATTTTAAAACGCATTTCCGTTATTACCAGTTTTTTCAGTTTATTTTGCCTCTATTGGTATAATTTAACTTTAATTGCGATACAATATGCACTAGTAGTGTAAAGAAAAAAGAGCTCTTAGTAACATCAAAACAGACAAAGAAATTGGAATGCACTGTAGTGTACATTTTGTCACTATTTAACACATTAAGGGGTAATAAACACTCGCATTAAGTTTTTCTACCCTTTTGATTTATTTTAATAATAAATAGTGTGAATATACCAATGAATAATGTTCATATTCTTTAAATGTGTTTAATAAAGTTAATAAGCACTAAATGCTACCTAGTGTATTTTGTAGTGAAACTTTTACACTTACAAATCAACTCTAATATATTTACCCTTACACTAAAAAAATTACACAGGCAAAATTTTTTACTGTGTATTCAGTTTAAACTAATGATTTCAAAGTTATGGACAGAAAGCTTGAGATTGATTTAGAAATACTTCACTAAAACGTAACTAAATTTCAATTTTTGTAATGTAAAATATTTCTAAATCAACAAAATATGGAATTTAAAACATAATGGTTTTCAAGGTGGCGAATGGTGGATTTTGGGTATAAAACCTGTAATTCTTGAATTTTTTTAATAAAATTTGAAATTTGTCCATAAACTTCAGTGAATTAAATATTGTACCACTTCAATTTAAATTATCTTAATTTGGAGGGGTAGGAGGCTGGGGGTTGCACTTAAAAACTAAATTTTTTTCGCAAACTTTAATTTAAATTCTGCTTGCGCAGAACTTGTCTATATAATGTCATTATAAACTCATATAAATTTGATGTGGGTCCCATGTCTAATAACTGAGATATGGGTGTGCCCAAAATCCACCAGCCGCCACATTTTTATAAGAATACTCAAATAAAAAAAGAACGGCTAAATTTCCTTCTGAATTCTTCTTTTTTAAGTAGAAGTAATAATTTTTTTGTTTTTTTTATTTTTTGTTATTTGCTTTTTGTATTTTTTAAATAAATATTGTGTTTAAATAGAAATAGAGTTTATTCATCCGAATATAACCAAAAGTAATATTAAAATTGAAAACATTTAGCAATATAGCCATTTTAAGGAGCGGAGCACAGTGCATCGCGCGACCACTTTTGTTACAAAAATTGGCGCGAGTAGTTAAGGGTTAAAAATGCTAAAACATTAGGTGCCAAGTTGAGGTAAAAATCAATTAATTTTTATTATTTAGGAAATCTGCATAAAATCTGTGGTTTATGTTTTTGTTCATTTATGTACATGCTTAAGACTGCCGAACGGAAAATCACTTTTATTAAAACATTCAACCAGTAACTGACCAAGGTCGAAGAACAGCTGCAGTATTTTCTGAGCCATCAAATGATTTTAGTGTTCCAGAAGTCGCGAACCACCTTTGAGATGGAAGATTTACAGAAAGTCAGAAAATTTGTTAAAAAATTCTTCCTTCATTATTTACAAAGATATTGGAACGTAAACATTGATTATTTTAAGTAACGGTTTCATCAGGAATTAATGTTTCATTTTATGAAATAGTATATTACACTACAAGGGCCCTGCGCAGGACCGAGATTTCAACGTTTGGCCCGTGTGGTGTATACTATTTTTCTCCATACATCGGTCGAAAGTACTTACTTTCGTCCCTAATAGCAGGGACGAAAGTTTACCTCGGTCGAAAGTACGTACTTTCGTGCCTAATAGCACAGGGAGTAAATGTTAAACTTTCGTCCCTGCATGCTATTAGGGACGAAAGTAAGTACTTTCGAACAAGGTATAACGAAAAAATGCATTTAAATATTTTTACTTTAACGCATGCGTTTTCACATCATAGACAATAATTGATAGTTAAAATTCAAAATTAGATTATGTTATAGCATTTCTGTTAAATATTGATATGTATTCCTTTAGTGAGAAATACTTTCTGAGTATGTATGTTGTGTTTAATTCTTAAAATTCATTTAGCCTGTATGTGTGTGTCAATATAATGTTAATATTTGTTTAGTTTTTCTTCATAGATTTATTCTATTTTAAACTTTTTATTATTGTTGTTTGCTATCATGATGATTTAAAATGAATCTAATAATTTATTAGCACGCTATGTTGCCATTTAAAAACTATGCCTATTTTTAAATAACAATTTATTAACAATTTTCTTGCATTCCTGGGGGTCCGTAGATTATACACTTTCAAGATGGTGCGCGACTTTTGGAACACCCTGTATATTTTATAATTGGTGACTGAACAAATTTGCGAGCAAATTTGTGGATTTCTCATTTACTAGATGTCATAGAGTAAAAAAAACTTGTGAATACATAATATTTAAAACTTTTATTTAGTAAAAGTAAATTAAAATAACAACCAATATAAATCTATACTATAAAATAGGTTTCAATCTAAATTGATAAAGGAACAATTTTAAACGAAACTAATTTCATAAAGAAATCGTTAAATAGCGAAGATTACTATTAGTATTTAAAATGAATAATTTTGCAGCGTTTCCATTTCAATTAAAAATGGAAAAGTTAAAATGCAGTAATTGATTTTAAATATTTCTAGAAGAAAAGTGCTTGGGAATAAAAATCCTGAATAAAAGTATATCAAAACTTTATCCACAAAATATTTTAGTAAAATGTGTTTTTAATAAATATGTATTATTCAATGTAGTGTACTTAAATTGTAAAAATTTAGTATAATTTAAAAAAATAAAGGTTTATTAATTCAGTGTTACAATGTTTTTAATTTTTATTTATTATTACTTGCATTGCATTGATGTTTAAAAATGGTGAATGCGCCGGGATATACAGTTGTATTCAATAAAAAAGCGTACAAGAATTAGAATGAGAAAACTGTCAAAATAATATTATTGCTTAAAACCGGCTTATCACTGACATAAGTCATTAAAATAATTACTATAGGTTATAAAGAGCATTGACGTCGTAAGTTAATTAAATAATATTACAAAAATTATTACCTTTTAGAAATGAAAAAAAAACAAAGATTAAAAAAATTTAATATTTAGTAATGCATCCGTGTTTTTTTATTACTTGAGCCAATCTATTTGGGATAAACTGAATTAAATTTAATAAAATATTTGGATTAATATCCTCCCAGCAGTATAGTAGGTATAGTATAGTTGTATAGTTTCCCATAAATCCTCAGATATCCCAAAAAAGCAGCATCCTGTTCAGGGGTGAACATTTTGGGACGACCTGAACCAACTTTTTGGTTTAGTAAATCTTCCTGTTCCCAGCGTTGCATAATTTTTAATATAGATTTTTTATTTCTATTATACCACGGTACCACGGTACGAATTGACCATTCTTCTTCGATTCTTGATACTATTTGAGCCTTTTTAACTGACGAGGCATTTTTATTTTCTACTGTCAGTTATAGTGACTTAAGTCAGTGGAAAGCCGGTTTTACGCAATAATGTTGACAGGTTCCTCTCATTCTAATTCTTGTACGCTTTTTTAATGAATACAACTGTACATATATTCTAGCAAATGAATAATTCAAAGTGAATAAAAAATAAAACATTTAGAAAAAAAATAAGTGGGTAATTGTTTTTGGTTGTGTCTGTGATAAAATAAAATATCTTGTTTTTCTGAATAATAAACTAATAAAACAAGAACTCAAAGACTATGTACTAACCAATTAACCCTGTCCTCTACAAAAAACTTTTAAACATACAGTTAATTTTTTTTATTTGGATTGTTCTTTTATTAAGTTGGTAGCTTATGCCAGTTTGATTTAGTATTTTTAGTATTTAAAAAATGCTACTTCTGCTGAAGACCTTAATTAAATACTCTGACACTTTCAAATTGACAGTGATATTTATTATTGACTATTTCCCTCGTCTTAATTTCCACCAATCACAAACGCGCAATTTTGAATTACAAATGGTTTCTAGGTGAAAAAACTGTGTGACAGCACCTGTCAGCAGTTTATTCGAGTATACTCGCGGCAAAACTTGACAGCTGTTGTCACCAAAAATTGCAATTTAATATTTTAATTGTTAACTGTTACTCATGAAATAGTCTTGTCAAATACCATTCGGGCATCTAATTTTTCCTGTGAAAAAAATCAAAAAAACACAATGCTAAGTAATATTTTTTAACAAAATGCATTCGTGCAGGTGCAAAAATCCTCCTCTTCGACTCGGATTTTTGTTGCCACCAGCACTCATGCTTTTTGTTAAAATATTACTTAGCAACGTGTTTTTTCGATTCTTTTCGGAAAAATTAAATGCCCTTATGATCCTAGGCTTATGATATTACTTACGACTATTTCCCTCGTCTTAATTTCCACCAATCACAAACGCGCAATTTTAAATTACAAATGGTTTCTAGGTGAAAAAACTGTGTGACAGCACCTGTCAGCAGTTTATTCGAGTTTACCCGCGGCAAAACTTGACAGCTGCTGTCACCAAAAATTGCAATTTATATTTTAATTGTTAACTGTTACTCATGAAATAGTCTTGTCAAATACCATTCGGGCATCTAATTTTTCCTGTGAAAAAAATCGAAAAAACACAATGCTAAGTAATATTTTTTAACAAAATGCATTCGTGCAGGTGCAAAAATCCTCCTCTTCGACTCGGATTTTTGTTGCCACCAGCACTCATGCTTTTTGTTAAATATTACTTAGCAACGTGTTTTTTCGATTCTTTTCGGAAAAATTAAATGCCCTTATGATATTACTTACGATAATTTACTTGTTAATTTTTATATAATATCGATATAAAAAGATAACTATGCCAAAAATAATATCAGATTCTAAAGTAAAATAACTTTTAAGGGCAAAACTTCATTTCGATGAGGTTATTCCAAATGCCTCAATGGCAGAAAAAGTACATCGCCTTATGGACATTTTTGGAGTAAAAAAGTAACGTTTTTGGTTTTTTCAAATATTAAATCACACATTAAATACCCATTCAGCATTGGACAACATTCACATAAAATTTTAATTTCTTTTTTATAAATTCTTTTCAAAGCGAAGATTATTATCCGCTAGGAATACTTTGTCTCTCCTGGACCACCAAAGCCAAATAAATTGCTTTTTAACTACGAATTTTGACAACTCAACTTGATTCAACTTGACAACCGTTCAATGTAACCTACAATAATTTAAACATAACCACAATTACATTATAATTACATTTAAAACTAGTTTAGTTTGTTTAATCAATGCAACCAATTTGTTTCCGTATTTACCAACCAAAACCCTAAATTTGCAACGTTGCCGCAGTCCAGATAAAAAAAGAACTTTAATAAAAGACGTCTACACATAAAAAATATACATTTTTTACTCCCACCTTTAAAACGCCCATTATCGTACATGTTTCCATGACACTAAGTGACCTTTTAAATACACATTGACAAGTTGTGGCTTTAGGTGGTTTTAGTCACTGGCTGAAGTTAGATTTAAGTTAGTTGCCAGTTTTTAAATGTCATTAAATTGTTCAAAGAAAGTGCCCTTCTTGTAAAATAATACTAAATGTAAAAATTATTTTCTTATCTCAATACAAAAATACAAAAGTATTAAATAGTTTCTTATAAAACGTTCTGCTATTAGACTATTAAAATAACATGAAATCATAAAGTAGGAAAATTTATAATTGGCACAAGAGAGAAGTACCCTTAATTTTTATTGGAGCAAAATGAAATAAGTTTAAATCCATAGCCTCCTGTTAAAAAATTATTGATACCTATTTCCAAATATTTGAAAATGTTTATAAACAATTTACTGACCTCTAAATTTTGGCGGCAGTAAACCAAATTTAACTTAATTTTGGGTATAGACTTCATCGAGTGCCAATAAAAGATTTTCTTTACTTTTACTCTAAAAAACTGCTTCTATATCGGATTAAACTGTCCATTTTCAAGGGATACATTTGTTTTATACATAAAAAATTTGATATTTTAGATTTCCAACTTGGTTACTCTATTATATTATAGATGTCGCCCTATACAAATATTTAATTTAAATCATCTATAGATAATAATAAGTATTTGTCGTAAAAAAGTATAGTATGCAACTAGTTTATAAACTTTTCTGGACACTCATTTAATTAAATACTCACTCGTTCCTGAATTAAATTCGTTTCTAAAATGGAATTTATTGAACTTGATACTTACATAATACACTGCGCGTCAAAATTAACGCATAACAAGTAAAAAAACTCTAAAACGCCTTTACCAATCTTTGGATAAAAATACTTTAACTTATATCTCAGTTTATAAGTTCAAGGGTTTTTCGAGAAAATATCCTTAAAGCCCTTTTGTTTAATAATAAAAAAGTCTCGAAAAAAAAGTTTTATAGGGAATTTTTTTTAAGTAAATAAAAAATATCCTGTAAAACACCATATTTTTGTTAGTAAACCCTGAAAATGTTTTACAAATCAAACGAACAGTAACGAAAATACAGCGCTTCAAAGTCGTCAAAAATGACCATTTGGCAAAATAATCAAAAAGGGGTAATTTTTACTGACTTTGAAGCGCTGTATCTTTGTTAATGTTCGTTTGATTTGTACACAATTTTTAGAGTATACTAACAAAAATAGGGTCTTTAACACAATATTTTTAATTTACTTAAAAAAAAATCTCTAAAAGTTATCTTAGAACGTTTTTTATTATTTAATTAAAGGGCTTTAAAAATATTTTTTTGAAAAACCCCCGAACAAGTAAACTGAGTTAGAATTTTTTTGCTTATTATGCGTTAATTTTGACGGGCAGTACATTATCAAATCCTATATACAAGTTTCTACAATTTAAAAAAAAATAAAATATTTCGGACATTAATTGCTTATATTTATGTGAAACTGGAAGCAGCCTAAATCTAATTTCAAAGCTTTTAAGCTTGGAGAAGATGAAAAGAAACATTAAAGCCTACAATTTTATTTGTAATTGGTATGTTGCTAAGTTATAAGATTATTATAGTTCATATATTTGTTTTTATTGCTTTTTATTTATTAAATTTGGCAAATAATCTAATAAAATGAAAATATTAAAAGCTTTACTAGACTTTATTAAAGGCATTAATACAATAATTAGAAAATAATATAATAAAAAGGCAGCCTTAAAAAAGTTTTAAGAAACATTTTATTTAAAATAATAAATAAAATGTATTTAAAAAAGAATTTGTTTAAAAACCAAACATTTGTCTGTTTTGCCATTTTATTTATATATTTTCTTAATTCCTTACATATTTGTAAGGTTAGTAATATTTAGTTATAAAAAGTTTGTAGGTATACAGTTCTCACAAGTTGTGTATTGACGTTTAATTAACAAATAAAAAACTGAACGAAATTCAAATAAAAAGTGGCTATATCATGAAACCCAAAATGCGAAAATATTCCTTGCGCATCAAAGAGTAAAGAGAGAGCATTATATAAAGTAATAATTTGGTCCGAAGAGGAAACGCATATACACTCTTACATGGTATCCATTTTCATATGTCAAAACTTGGTTTCGTTTCGAGTAAAACGAATGCAACTATGCATACATATTGGAATATAGAGCCGACAAAATTGACAAGTACATCCCTTTGAGGGAAAATTGAATAGGAATTTTATAAAAGCCTTCCGACTGAATATTTTACTTTTTTGTTATTGGTGAGAAACTGTGTGCATATTTAAAAAACATATGCACTTCAGTAAATAGCATTACCTATAAAACTCTTACTATAAAAAACCTTCGTATGAAATTTGTTGTATATGCTTTTTTTTTTTATTGTAGTCAGATACAAATTTTTGTTGAATACGTGTTTGTACATTGCAGATTTTAATTGTTTTTTTTTTGCTTAAATAGTTTTGCAAGAAAATTTTATATTATAGCTTATATAAAAATAAAATTATTTTGGGTATGTTATAATAATAATACGTACCACCTAATTTTTACATTAAATATTTTTTTATATAATTTTTACACACAGGTGTGAAATAAAAACACCAATTTGTGCGGGGGGCAAATTTAATTTTACACCCTTGTCAAAAAACAGATAGGGCGACTCTGGAATTATCAATATATCAGATCAGATTTAGAGCAAAGTTGTTTCGGAATTTTTGTAAAGTGTGAATTATTTTGATCAAAGGCAAGTCAATCAAATTATTTTTTGCCCATTAAATTAAGTTTGTAATTACATTTTTCCATTTATTAATAAAATAAAAAATATTAATTATAATTTCCTTCACAAGAAAATCCCAATTCATTCAATCTCTTGTCTTTATTGGATTACAAAAGAAGGAACTTGGAGCATGGGACGAAATTAAATTTTGTTAATAAAAGGCGATATCCATTGACTGGTTTTACTTTTCTAAAACTTCTATGATAAAAAAAGTGACAAAGGATACTTTTTACGTTTTATAATATATTATATAATATTTTAAAATACGCAAGAAATAATAGTATATTATGTATCAAGTTTATTAAACGCCATTTTAGTTACGAATTTTAATAAGCTTGCGAGGAAGTGTTTAATTAAATGAGTGTCTATAGAAACGTTTATAAACGAGTTGCAAACTATACTTTTTTACGACAAATACTTATTATTGTCTAAAAATTATTAAAATTTAAAAAAATTCAACTTGGGAATCTGTATTACGCGCCAGTCAAAATGTAAAATTGTTATGTGTAAATCTAAATTCATCCCTTAAAAATAGACTAACAACCGTTTTAATCTGATATAGAAGCAGTTTTTCTCAGTGAAAGTAAAGAGAATGTTTTATGGGCACTCCACCCAAAATTTTTCATGCTTTCAGTTAAATCCAATTTTAAATAGGTATTGGCTTTGAGAAACTATTTAATACTTTTTATTTTTATTTAAAGATAATTTCTACATTATTAAATCACAACGATTGTAGGGCAATTGACAACTGTCAACTAACTTAAAACTATCTTCAGCCCATGACTAAAAACCTATTGCTATCTTCAGCCCGTGACTAAAACGCCATAAACCCATAACTTGTCAATGTGTATTTAAAGATCACTTAGTGTCATTAAAACGTGTACGATAATGAGCGTTTTAAAGGTGGGAGTAGAAAAAATAATATAAAATACGTTACATTTAATAAAACTTATTTCATAAAAACATGTCATGAAAAAATTTGGTAAGAATTTATAAATACCTTCTCAAATGGCAGGAACTAATGGATATTCACGAGGCATCATTTTTTACAATTCAAAAAACGGGTCATTTATCTAGTGAGACGTCCAAATGTCTCGGCCTTTCGAAGTCTGCAAAAAACGACTACGAAAATGCATTTTCCTCAATTAACCGGCTTTCCGTCCTATTTCCCTACTCTTTAGCAAAGGTATAAACGATATGTTTAAATAATCTATTTTCATCTAAAAGTTTGTTTTAAAGTTTAATTTAAAAAATATTTGACTGGAAAAAACAAAGAAATAGTAAAAAAAAGCATCAATAAAACCATTTTCTTCTAATGGGTTCTATGCTGGCAATTACATATCCATTAGTTTCAGCTTAAGTCTAACAATCTTTAGAATGCGAAATATTGGACATTTGCTGAGGTAATTACCTACATTTTTATAAATCCACAAAAAATTGGATCGTGTTTGAGCTGCAAATACGAATATTGGCATTATTTGAATAAAAGACGTTTTCAGATATAAGATGAAGGACCTTTGTACTCGATAACCTTATCGATGCAGAGATTAAATATATCTAAGGGTTGTAAAAAGTTACGATAAAAAATTATTAAGATTCTCTCTGATTCAATCGAAAAATAAAATTGTAGAGACATATATGAGACATTCTTTTACATATCGTACGGATTACAGAAAACATATTTTTTCAAATTTTTAAAATGACTTAATTTTTTTTTACAGCATCTTTTCATAAATTTAGCCGACCCCTATATCGGAATTTTTGCAGAAAATTTATTTTTCCAAAGATATATTGATTTAAACTTTTGATAAAATTTGAAAAAATGCTGAATTCTTTTGTACTTAAAATTCATTATCTCCGGTTCTACTGATCGGATCGATTTAATTTTTTTTTTATTTTAAACCATATTACATAGTCTTTTTAGATAAATATTTAAAAAGTTTGTGTTTTGTTTATTATATGAAAAAAATATTTTTTTTTTTGTATAAACAGATTTTTTGTGTTTGCCCCCTCTATGGAAAAAAATTAAAAAAAATACTGTTCTATGCACTATTTATTATTCTACAAAATGAATTTTTCAGAAAAATGGAGACTTTTTTGGATCGGAAGATATTAAATATTTTCGAGCGCGTGACCGGTACAAACCGTAAGGGGGCATCCATTAATTACGTGAGGCGTTTAGGGGTGGGAGTGGGTCAAGCCAAATCTCATCAATTCTTACGTAAGGGAGAGGGGGGGGGCTCGGTAAATATCACGTAATTTTTAACAAAGTATAAGTATAAACATTAAAAATAAGCATTTTTTAAAATCTCACGTGAGATTAGGGGGAGGGGGTTGAGCCAAATCTCACGACATCTCAGCAAGGGGGGAGGGGACACCCCCTAATCAGACATCTTCAAAACGCTAACACATTTAGGATTAGTGATGCCGCCGATACGAGAGATTCTCGCCTCTCGTCTCGTCTCGTCTAGACGAGACGAGAGGGAGATTTTCTCTCGAAAAAAGGCTCGAGACGAGAGAATGCCCTCTCTCGCTCGAGAATTTCTCGTTTCTCTCGATCTCTCTCGTTCTCTCGATTATTCCAGTAATAAGTAAACAATTTTTTTACATAAAAATTTTAATTTTGCAATATGTATTTGGACCAATGAGAACATTATTCGCATTTCATAATAAACAAAATTTGTTCCTGAATAACGTTTTATTATTTTATAACACAACTTAAGGTTAACCAAGAAAAAAATTACTTATAAAATAATATTAATTTTTAAAATTTACCCTGTATAAGCACATTTATGGCACTCCTTATACTATTAAACAACCCGTATGCTTAATAAGCATTGCTTATTCAATGAACTTATCAACAACATGTGGTTTTTGAGGGGCTGATTACAAATTTGATATCCATTTCTTCAAAAAATAAAATGGCTGATCCAATATGACGAAAATTTGTCGTTCGGCTTTAATGGTTTGGGTACCCTTGTCCCATATTTAAATATTTTTTTTATTTGGGAGCAATAAACTTTTTTCTCAGTGTTACAGTTACATCTATAGATGTAACTACTCCACATAGATCCAACCATTTGATTCAAATGTGCGACATTTTCGGCGTAAAAAGTCTTACTTTATCAGTGTGGTCTTGGCACAATTTTTTTTATTTCCAGTTTAAATTTATATAGAAAAAATATAAACGAATTCGTATTTAATTGCAAATAATTTTTGTATTCATACATAGGTACTTTTACCACGAGAGAAACGAGACGAGACGAGAGAAAGGCACTCTCGAGCGAGAAAAGAGTATTCTCGACGAGACGAGAGACCCATTTTCTCTCGCTGCACGAGACGAGACGAGAGAAGGACTTTTCTCGTCTCGTCTCATTTCGCGGCATCACTATTTAGGATAGTGTAAACTCATACATCGTTTTAAAAAAATACCAGCGCTTTTTGTAAATTAATTCTGATTTTAAAGGTTTTCAATAATTTTAAATAAATAAAATTTTAAATAATACAAACTCCAATTAATGAGTAAATTTATTAACTGGCAGAATTGACATTTGCACAAATAAGTCACCAATTAAAAGATGTCGAATCATGGCACTCTTATACAAAATATCACGTCACCCGCCACATGCACTAATACGTTTGAATATTACGCGCTTGACAGTCCTGTCACGCGCTCGAAAATGTTTAATATCTTCCGATCCAAAAGAGTCTCCACTGTTCTGAAAAATGTATTTTGTAGATAAAGAAAAAGCGCATAAAATAGTATTTTTTTCCTTTTATTTTATAGAGGGGGCAAACATGAAAAACTAGTTTAAAAAATTAATCTGTTATTAACTTCCTATACTTAAAAAAAAAAAAATTTAATTTATTTATTTGAAAAGCCTATTCAATAAGGTTTAAAACAAAAAAAAAAACAAAAGCGGTCCGATCAGTAGAACCGGAGATAATGGGTTTTATGTAGAAGAGAATTTATCGTTTTATCGCAATTCATAAAAACTTTATATCAACATATCTCTGAAAAAACAAATTTTTTACAGAAAACCTGATACACGTATCTGCTTATTTACTGAATAGAAGCGGTAAAAAAATTTTCATGCGAATCCAAACCCTGATGTCAAAATAGGTGTACGATTTATAAAAGAATGTCTCATATAAGGATTTACAAAAGTATTTCGATTAAGGTACAAGAATAAAGAATACAATCTATAAAATGAATAATAATTTTTTGAAACAAATTAGACCAATTTTGTCTTCTATAAAACCTAAATAGTTGTAATTAATATCATTATAATATATTATACAGGGTTGCCCAACGAAACAGAAACGACACAGTGATTTTTAAAAAACCTCAACAAAACGTCAACTTTTGTATCGATGGGATCATCTTTTTCAATAGTAAGCAGTGATTTTTAAAAATCTTCTTTTTTAATAGATTTATTTTACTTGTAAATCGCTTCACACCTTTGTCAAATTCTATTAATTCCTTTTCGAGATATTTAAAATTAAAATCATGTCAAAAAACCAACAAACCATAAAAAAGCCTTCTCTCTAAAAATGAATTAATAAAAAATGACTTACTACAGTTATTAGTAGCTGCTTTTTCACTTATACCATGGTATCCCCAACATTTAATAGCCAATTTTTATGTAAAATTGTACCCTGAATCCGAAAATACCGTCAAACATTATGAAGTAGTTTTTAAGATATTGTCAATTCCATGGAAAATTTACTATATCCCAAAACCTGTTCTACTTTCATAATTTTAGACGACATTTTCGGATTCACGGTACAATTTTACATGGAAATTGACTGCTAAAAGTTCGGGAGACAAATTGCTATTGACGAGAATTATTAGTGGCTGCTTTTTCGCAATTTCGACTAATTCATTTTTAGAGAGTTCATTAGTCTTTTAAGTACAGAATATTAGTTCAGTTTCATTCAACAATGGTTAAAAGTGTTAAAATTATGACCTTTTTTTAAATAGTGAGTGTGAAATTCGTGCAGAAAATTTATACAATTTTGTTTTGAAGTTGGTGGCGAACCTGGACCTGAACTTGAACGTCCGATCAGGAATCAAGCTGCTGAGATAAAAGTTTTAGGACAAGTTATTGCTGATTCTACTTTGAGCACATCTCATAAATTTCGTTCTTACCTACAAGATTTAATTAGTCTATGAATTAAAGGAGGAGAATTTTGACCGGCGACTGGAGTTTTGCGAAACTATGACTGAATAGCTAAAGAACAGTTTTTCAGGCGAGTATACGTTTTTTATTAACCCAACTGTCAATGGACATAATTGATTGATTGAAGGATTTTCGACGAAGTCCACACTAAACTCCTCAAAAACTTAATGACTATAGTGTTTTCGAAGATCATCTGGTTGGACCAATTTTTCTTGATAGAAGAAACGTATTTGAAATTACTAGAAGATGTAGTTTATCCCTTACTGGTAGATATTGTTGACTAGATAAATTTACGAAACAGAGACGGGGAGGTCTCTACAAAGTTGCAATAACTTCTTCTTAAAATTGTATTCTCTCTTTCGAGAGAATCGGTCTTAAGTCAAATAAGCTCTTACTGAACAGTTACAAGTATTACAGTCAATGCACTATTGTTCAAATCACAAAATACCTCGCTTAAAGGTCAAAGCTTGTGATATTGTCTAAAAATACAGGTATATTTCTATGCCGGGAATCCAAGTTTGTCTCTTCTGGGTCGAAAATTCATAAATGTCGGTCTCATTAAGCGAACTGCACACTACGAGGGAGAAAGCCCGACTCAGTTGCAACAAAGTATTTTGAATGAATGCTGTCAAATAGCTGCTCAAATACTTTAAAATGTTAGAAGGCGGATGGAAGTTGGTGGCAGAAATTTTGATCACTTAATAGATAAATAAAATTCAATTCAATTTTAAATATATTGAAACTTTACACACCCATTAAATAATTATTTGTTTTACAACTGTTGAAAAGCTTTTCATTCGAGTGTTTAAGTTTCTCAAAATAACCTAAAAACGTGTTTGACAGCTGTTAAAATTACTTTAAATATCAATTTCTTTTCACACAGACCTATTAATTTTCACATAGAAATGTCACTTTACATTCGAGTTTTGCCTTGCCAATAAAAAGATTCATTTCCTAAGCAACGATGCCATTACGAAATGTGACTTTTACATAATAATAATAATAATATATTTATTTCCATGGAACATAAATAAATGTGTTGAAATAGTCAAAAAACTAAACCTAAAAACTAAGAACTAAAAACTAGAAAGTCTAAAAAGGCAGCACTAAAAATTTACAAACAAACATTAAGTAAAAAACTCTAAATTCGAATTTGGCTTATTTACAATTTGTTTACTTGAAAAAGTGAGAATTTTATCCAATGTTAGACCCAAGAACTTTGCAGCCGGTATTGATTTATTGTTAGATTCATTAAAAGGGATTGGTTTACATAATTTTTGTCTAACATGAAATTGTACAAATTGAGTTTTATCATTGTTAAAAAATTTTGCGATAATTTTTAAGACATTATCTACCTCCTTTTCTTGTGAACTACAAGAAGCGAAAAATCATCGGCATACATTGTGAAGAATTTATTATGTAAAGAAATTTCTACACTCACTTTCAAAAGTCTTGCACCCCCTAATTATTAGGATTATGTTAAATTGTTTCAAAGTTTTAAAAGCCTACTGGTAAATTTTAATAAAAAGCTTACAAGAAAATGAGATGCATAAATTTTATTTAAAGCAATCATCAATGATGATTGCTTTAAATAAAATTTATGCATCTCATTTTCTTGATTCATCATTAAAAAAAAACAAATCAAAATTGGGATACAAAAAAAATTAAACTTTAAAGAAAAACTAAAAATAAATGAATACAACAACAAATTAATATTCGGTATTTGAACCTCTGCTTCTTGATAATGCATCAACGCGTCTTGGCATTCCAATAATTAAACTATTAATTATTTCTTGCGGAATATTCTCCCATTCCTCCCTAGTGGCAACAATAAGTTCCTGCTCATTTCTTGGCGGATTATTCCTGTTAAAATTGGCCCTGGATACGTAAACTTATACAGGTTCTATGGGATTCATGTCAGGCGACATCGCCGGCCATTCCATTATAGTGATAGCTTGATTTTCCAAGACTTCTTGAACACCTCTGGTACGATGTGGCCTGGCATTGTCGTCCATAAAGATAAACTGGTCCCCTAATTCATTACGTAGGGGTGTAATGATAGGATTTATTATGTTTTGCAGGTAGTATGCGCCTGTCATTTCCCAGGTATGTAAATAAGTGTTCTTCTGTTGAACATAATACCTCCCCAAAACATTTTCGTACCACCGCGATAAGGAGCAACTACAATGGCTGATTCCAGTCTATTTATGCGTCCTGCTTCCCTCCAAACTCTTACTCGGTAATCATCACTCACTAACCCAAACCTTGATTTATCTGTAAAAAGCACGTTTCTCCATTCAGCTAAACGCCAGTTTTGATAAATTCTGGCCCACTGCAAACGAGCGGCTCGGTGACGAGGGTTAGCAAAGGAACTCTTAAAGGCCTTCTGGACCGCAATCCTGAAGCTAAAATCCTTCTACGGATTGTAGCACTCGAAATCACCCTGTTATACGTTCTCTGGAACTGATGTTTTAGAGCCGGTACGGTGACTGACCGATTTCTACGGGCTGATTGTGCAATATATCGATCTTCACGTATTGTAGTAACACGAGGTCTACCATTTCTAGGTCTATTTTGCACCTCACCAGTTTCTTCATACCGTCTTATTGTTCTGCTAACTGTGCTTCTAACAATATTCATTCTATTGGCTATTTGGTGTCGAGATAGCCCTTCTTGCCACAAAGCAATAGTTCTAGCTCTATTAAACTCAGACAACTCGTTTCTAGGCATATTACACATTTATTGAACTAATCCGTACTAACCAATAAATATTGAACAGCATGACTTTTTTATCACATCAGAATTTTATTACTTTAACATTTTTTTTTTGGATTTTTTTATGGTATAAATAAGTTTTTTTTTATTAATCCAAATATTTTGTACCTATTTATTTTATATTTAAAATACGAAGACTTTTGAAAGTGAGTTGATTAACATATAGTAAAAAAAGGATAGGTCCCAAAATTGTTCCCTGAGGTACACCCATTGTTACTTTGAAATTGGCAGATACAAAATTGTTTCTACTGATACTATCTGAATGAGTTACACATACATATTGTTGACGGTCACTTAAAAACGAACGAATCCAGGATAAGGCAGCCCCTCTAATCCCGGAATCTTCCAATTTGGCAAGTAATATATTATGATTGACACAGTCGAATGCCCTGCTTAAATCTCAGAAAATTCCTACAGGGCAGTCTCCTGCGTCAATGTATTTTAAAATTTTATTGTAAAAATCATGGATAGCAGTGGAGGTCGACCGATTGCTTCTAAATCCATGTTGTTTGTCGATTAAAATAGAGTAAGTCTTTCTTGATATGCATACTCAAATTTTTAGAGAACACTGAAGTAAGCGTGATTGGTCTATTGTTTTATGATTCTTCTTCTTAAATACCGAAATAACCTTTCCAGGTTTAGATTATAAGGAAATTCTCCCATTTTAAAAGATAGATTTACCATGTATGTTATGGGTTTTATTAGAATGTGAATTATTTTCTTAATTAAGAACTTTGGTACGTTGTCTGGACCACTAGATGATTTATTTTTTAATTTATATTTTATTAGAAGTAACAATTCATTTTCACAAAAGTGAAACAAAAACATGGAGTATCTAGATATCTAGATATATTTTTATATGTGGGTTCTGTACTATTAAGTGTCAAGTGATTTAATGATATTTGTTTTATTACATTTTTAGAACAATTAATAAAATAGTCATTAAAAGCAAAAGCAATCTTGTGGACAAGTAATTTGTTTAGAATAAATTTCAAATTCAATATTTCTAGGACTCTTTTTTCTATTTGAAAAATCAGAGATTATATTCCACGATTCTTTAGTGGAATTTTGGGAATCAAAAATGTATGGTTTTTCTTTGCAATATTATAAATAATTTTTAATTCAGGATATTGTCTTGCTAAAAGAGAAAGATCACGCAATTACTAGATAATCTTACGTCATTGTTAACCTATATAGGTTACTATAGTAACACTTCAATACAGGGATTTGAAGTGAGTCTTATGAAAAAAATTTAAATGAGGCTTTTTTGCATTTCTCAAGCATATTTATATACTATTTTAAGTTAAATTTCCTGAAAAAAACTGCAAATATAACAAAAATATATATAGAATCGTTTTTTAAAAAATAATAGATTATTTTCGTTATTTACTAGGTCTAATTGCATTAATACAGTTCTATGATATGATATATCATTGTCAACGACTGTACATTAGCAAAGTTAATGAAAATGTGATCAATCATTGTACAGGATGATTCAGTGACTCGGGTTGGCCACCCTACAACGGATTTAAAATGAAAGCATTTTAAATTAGTGCATAAGGTTTTAAAATTTGCATTTTTATACCTGCGCACCACTCAATGTGTCGCGACAAAAAGTTCGTCCTTTTTCAAAACGACATTACTTTTTTGTTTCTTGAACGATTTTATTTTGGTCTGTGATGTCTGCTAACCCCATCCTCTGGCAATTCATGCTATAGATATTAAACATACAGTTCTTCAAGTAAATTTCCTACAGGGTGATATGTAAAACGGTGAAAAATTTCAATAACTTCATCCAAGCCCCGTTTGTAAAACAATAATTTTTTTTTCGTTTTTACTTTGAAATAATGAAGTATTATGTGTTACCTTGAAACGTTATTCAAAATTTTTCGAATTGGAATCTTAGCAACGAAAATATGATTTAATTAAAAATTAAAAATTTAAGGCTTTTTTGTAGGCAATATATTCAGTCTTTTTAAGAACAAGAAAATAAGATGGTAAAAGATTGTTCCTTGAATAATTCTGAACAAGCGACAAGCAACAAACTTCCATTATTTTCAGAGGGGCCTAAGCAAACACCACTTTTTCAAAATGACATTTTGGTGAAAATTTGCGAAAACTAAACCTGAACCGATATTTACGTTCGTGACATGTTTTCTTTATAATTTTGACCTCCTGATTGTGATTCAGTTGTCAAATTTAAGTTTTAGATAAAACCAAAATCATCAAGAATCACATATTTATGATGAAAATGCTATTTGGGGATTCATTTTTTGGGCGAAATTACTGTAATTTGTTTGAGTGGTTAGGATAATGTTACATAACTTACATTTACATTGAGCAGTGGTGATAACATCATTGATAAGTACCTACCTAATTTAATAAAAATATTTTTGTTCATTTTTGAAAATTGTATGCGTAGATATAATCATAATCAAAACTTCAACAAAAAAATGTAACAAACAATAACAATAATACCTTTCAATATTTCGTTGGCCCTCCCCTAAGCCGTAATAATTCATTTCTGGGATACCCCATTCTTCCTGAATAGCATTTACCAATTCATCCAAATTTTCCATGCCTCCTTCCCTCTCTTTCATCTTCAATTTTATCCTGCTCCACACATGCTCAATAGGATTTATATCCGGAGACAAAGGTGGCCAATTCATTTTCTCAATATGGTGGTCCCTTAAATACTCATTTACGATATGTAAAAAAAAATTGTCACCGATTTTGTTTAAACTTTACTTATTTGTTGTGCTTGTAACGAAGAATCATAGCATACAATTTTTTTGCTCTAGAATTGTTCATTCAAGAGTTATGGATTATTGAAATTTATCGATTTTTTACTTTTTGGGTCTACATAGATTTCGCAAGGAGGATCGATGATATTAAATAAAAAATTTATTGTTATAACCGTAACGGCTTGCCTATAAGCTGAATAGCCGCCATTATTATGAAATAGCACAAATTTCGAAGTTTTGTTCTTCACAAAAAATACTCAAATCAATTGAACTAACATAAAGAGATTATTTAACCCAAATACCGACTCCCCCACATTTTTATTAATTAACTAACACTATCGCTTGGTAATTAGTTTGGTATTACCTACCCAATTTACCAATCACGTGTTTTCAACGTGTCTTGCAAAAAATGACAGCTCAATTAGTGGTGTGGAAATTTAATAAATGGTATCGGATATCGGTTGTGAATTCTATTTTTTAAATAAATCAAAAAATTATAAATGATTTGTTAATAATGTTTTGCAATTTCTAAAACAAACGAGCCAAAAAATAAACATGAAGTTGCAAAAAATATTTGTTAATTTTAACTAAAGATTTTATGTTCATCCAGGTCCACATAACTTACAACCAACTGTAATCTGTTAACTAATGGAATAAGTAGTTTGTAATTATAACAAACATTTTGTAGATTTAATAACAAAATCCCATGTCAATAATTTAACCACAATTCTTGTAATTTTTAAATAGGACCCTATTTTTACAAACCTTTTTGTAAACCCAGTAACAAAAGTATTTGTTGAAAATTGGGAACTTAAATAAAAAGAATTTCGATAAAAAATGTTGCTTTATTAATCAATTTCCTAAACAAAAAAATTAACACATATATGTGTACATACGAGGTGTGTTAAGAAAATAACGGGAATTTTTAAATTTCACGGGTTTGGAGAGTCCGGTTGTCATAAAATTGTCTTTATTATGTTAGTATACATACCCCTGAAGAATGAAAAAAATTTTAAATGTTTTCATTGTTTACTTTGTCTGTGGCAGCCGCTAAGGTTAGACGTGAATTTATGAGCTCGGCGATTTTTGTTCGAAGAAATGGATCAAAAAATTTGAATCAAATTTTGGGTAAAAAATTAAATAAAGTGTGTGAAATGTTAAGAAAGGCCTATGGTGAGTCTGCTATGGCCGTAAAGACGTTGAAGATGACGAACGCCCCGGATGCCCAAGCACATTAACAACGGATAAAAACATGGAAGAAGTGGAAGAAATGGTTATGAACGATCACCGAATCACAATCAGAGAAGTCGCTGATGATGTTGGCATATCGATGAAATTTTTTCGAATGTTTTGGGTATGAAACGCGTGGCTGCAAAATTTGTTCCAAAATTGTTGAATTTTAAACACAATATTTTGCCAAAAACAATACTGTAATGATGCCCCAGTCTACCTATTCGCCAGACATGGCTCCGTCAGACTTTTTCCTATTTTCCAAAATAAAGAGAACCTTTAAGGGGCGTCGTTTTGCAAGCATAAATGACATTAAAAGCGCATCGCTGAAAGAACTAAAGACTATCCCAAAGATTGTGTTTGAGAAGAGTTTAGAGGATTAGAAGAAGCGCTGGCACAAGTGCATAATATCTTATGGGGACTATTTTGAAGGCGACAACTTTAATGTAGACGAATAAATAAATACTTTTTTCAAAAAACGAAAATTCCCGTTATTTTCTGAACACACCTCGTATATGTTATATTTGTGTACATGGTATATAAATGAACACAAAAATAACATTTAAACACAATTAAATAACAACCAATTCTGAAATCATCAAATTATAAAGAAATTTGGTACAATATAATTATCAATACTACTACAACACTTACTGATGGATTTCGCAACTTTAACCCACTCCACTGTATCCTTTAATTTCAGTTTGAAAACCACTGATGGTTTTTTTTTTCGGATACTTCGCACACTCGTTAAATAGGTATAGGAATCCGAATAACAATAATAACAGATATCAGGTAATATATTATAAACACTCTTGACAGTTGTTCCGAACACGTTACGTTACGTTACGTTACGAATTAGAATAAAGTAAGCAGAAACATAAGTTGCAGACGCTGAAGTCAGTTGAACTTGTTGATGCGTATTGTCAGTGGGAAAGGTTTGATTAACTCCCTGAAATCACGTGTACATTTTTAAAAAAATAATTTGTTAGACATTAACAAAATAATCTGTAACCTTTGAAATTAACAAAATGCTTACAAAATTGCATATTACCTTTACAAAACTTTAGGTAAAATATTTTCCTTTGTTAAAATAATTACAAACCCTGGTTTTCTACAAAAAATAATGATAAAATTTTACAAAATAAACTACACTTCTTCTACTACGAGCCCTAACAACTATATGTTGGAACAAACAACTAGTTTACAAATAAAACGCTAGTTTACTGAATCAATTTGATTTTAATGTTTTTATTTTTGTAGAATTGGAATTAGCAACATTTTTGATGTCATTTTATAACAGTTGTAGGAGAAAATTCTCATTATTGTATGATTGAAATTTATTTAAGTGATTCATGTTCAATAAATGCTAACAACTTAATGTTGGAACAAAACGTTTTAAAGTAAAAAAACACATATTAATAAGACGTAACGTCGCCTTTTGCCCGAATAACTGCCTGAACTCTATCAGGCATCGTATTCACAAGGCTTGCACATAGTTCAGGTGTAAAATTATCCCAAATTTCTTGTAATTTGGTACGCAATTGTGGTATGGTTTGTTGTGGACTATTCTTCAGATGTTGCTTCATTTTGAGCCACAGTGTCTCTATCGGATTAAGATCCGGGCTGCTGGAAGGATGTGACAAAACCTTAATATTATTTTCCCCAAACCATTTTTTTGGAGATTTTGCAGTATGGCATGAGGCACCGTCTTGCTGAAATATAAAATCCCCATTGGGATATAAGTTTGCAGCACTTGCGTTAACAGTCCCTTCAATAATGTGCCCAATTCTTTCGCCGACATACATCCCCACACTATAATGCCTTGTGGAAACTTGACTGTTTTTTTGAGACAATTCTTATGGAAGGCTTATCTCGAATGATGCGTTTTCGGTACTTTCCACACAAACATTAAATTTACTTTGTCACTGTAAATGACTTTACTCCATTTTTAGACCACGACAGCTTAGATTTAGACCAATTGTAACGATTTTTTTTGAATTTCTGCCAATAAGTGTTTTTCTTTAGCCTGTCAATTTATATACATATATAAATAAACAATTTTGGGAGGACCTGAACTTTTACCACGAATATTAATATTCCCGGTTTCACCATATTTTTTAAGGATATTAAACACAGTAGACGTTGCTATCGCAAATTCAGTAGAAATTTGATGCATTGTTTTGCCTTTATGGTACTGATTGATAATAATTTCGCGTACTTTTCGATCAGTAGGCTTCCCGCGTGTCATTATTGAGATAAACTATAGAGAAAAGAGAATATGTGTTCCAACAATTAGTTGCTGCAGCGATTTTTGAACATGAAACAGTTATATAAATTCTAATAAAAAAATATTAGGAATTTTACCGCACAAATGTTATGAAATGACATAAAATATTGCCAATGCCAATTTTTCAATTTAAAAAAAATTAAAATCAAATTGATTTAATAAGCTAGCATTTTATTTGCAAAATAAATACTTGTTCCAACATATATAGTTGTTAGGGCTCGTACTACTAACTACACTTGGAATTTTTTTAACATACCTTTTACATTTTAAGGCAAAACAATTTATTTATCAATAAATTTACTAATGTAATTATGCACTCGTGTTCGGGTGTACCTCAACAATGATGGTATACCTGGAAAAACTTCTCCGAGTGGGAGTCTGGAGTGTGAATATGCGCCGCGCGTCCTGACGCTGTTATATAGAATGTTTCGACAAGAGATGGAACAGTTTGTGGACGCTGCTGAGTGCGCTACTAACCGGAAAACCTTCTACCCTTCCATTGGAATTGAGCGCGTTGCGGGAACTTTCAAAACTTTTGCCGACGTTCGGAACACTTTTTCGCTACTTGATCTGTAAAGGTTTTTGTTAAGAACTTATTTTTATGGTTATTGTCGTGGTTCGTTCTACATATTCTGGTAAGTGGTTTTTTATGTTTTATTTTAATTAGTTTAAGGGAGTATGATAAATATTAAAAGTGTTTTTTAGCTATTTTAATTACTTTAATTAAATAACGTAGTTGTTAATGGTAATTACATAAATTGTATTATTATAACTTACCCAACTAAAAATTGTTTGCGTTATACCTAATGTGTTGATAGGAGATTGCAAAAAAAGTTTTCATGACTGTTATATTTAGATATAGGTTATAATAAAAAAAACTTTTTAGATAAAATCAAACGTAAATTTTAGATTTTAAATATTTATTTGTGCTCTAAAAAAAAAATAAAATTTTTTGCACAAGTCAGAGTTTAAAGATAATACACTGAAAGAACAGTTTATTTACAATTAATGATGTTGTTTAACAATAAATAAAGGATTTATTCGATAATGGCGAAATAAATATTTATTTTTTAAAAACAAATAATTTATTAGTATTACTTTAATATACTTTTTTGTGGTAAATAAATATTTATTTATTATAAACAAATACTTTATCTGTGAAAAATAAAATTTCATTAAAAACAACCAAACCCTTATTTATTATAAAAATGCCATTTTAATAAGTAGTTAATAATTTATTAAAAATTAACAAACAGATATTTTTAAAAAACAAATTGTTATTTAAAGTGACAAACATCTTATTTATTATAAATAAAGTAAGTTGATTATTTAATTTTTATAAATTAGTTTATTTATAATTAACAAATTTTATTATTAATACTTAATAATTAGCATGTAACTGTATTTTTTTAAAAATTGTTTATATTTGCAATAAATATGGCATATATGTATATGATATCCTTGTCAATCTCACAAAGAGACGTATTTTCTTTATAATTTTACAAGAGATTTATATATATATATATATATATATATATATATACCTATAGGTATTAAAACTTACTGCAGGTTAAAAATATACCTATAGTATACTACAGGGTGTCCTGAAATTCATGCACCATACTTTAACAGCAGATTGTACGTGCAAAAATAAGAAAAAAAGTCCCTATAAACATAGGTCAAGAAATGCCTCTTAAGGGAGCTACAGCCCCCAAAAAGAAAGCCGCTGAAGATGGTTTTTATTTAATATCTCCAAAACCGTTAAAGATATAAAAGTGAAATTTGGGGAATTAATTAAACTTTTTATGACCAATAAGACGTAACAATATCAATTTAAAAATTTTTATGAGGTTTGGGTCAAATTGATAGGAAGTAGGGTTAAAACCACCTTAACTTATTTGTACGTATCTTGTACCAGAATTTGGTGTCAGATTATGAAATTTTAGAGTTTTGCACATAAAAAAGGTCATCTTGTTGAACTTCGATAACATACACCGTTTTCGCATAAAATCGATTTGAAAATTATTTTACATGGCATAAAAATTCACAATTAAATCACAACCATAGAAATTGACTCGCGTGGTCCTTGGAATACGGCTGCCATGTTTAGGAAAAAATAGAATAATTCAAGACAGGTGACAGTTTCATGTAGTAAGTGACAGGGTGTTTCTACTTTTTTATTTATATTAGATAAAAACCATCTTCAGGGGCTCCCTTTTCGGGGGCTGTAGCTCCCTTAGGAGGCATTTCTCGACCTATATTTATAGGGACTTTTTTCTTATTTTTGCACGTAGAATCTGCTGTTAAAGTATGGTGCACTAATTTCAGGACACCCTGTATAGTATAAAATAAACTTATAAAATTATTATGGTTTATATCTTTAATTTTATATGTTAATCGAAGTATATTGTTAAACCGAATATTGCAGTAATTTTCAAAATGCTAGGTGAATATTTCAAAAATCTTCTCCAGTAAAATTATAAAAAATCTCTAAAATTATAAATTACTTTATGAGATTGACGACGATATGTTGATATAAAATGTGCTTCAGTTTGAATGATTTTTAAAATAAAATACTTGTTTTTATATTTTATAAAATCCACTATTTAAAAAACATAAATAAACTTAAAAAAATAAAGATATAGTACGAGCCCTAACCACATAATGTTCGGACACTTCATAATTTATACAGAAATTTTTTTCGTGAATACTATCTCAAAATTATTAGAAGTTATGAAAAATTCAGCTTATTTTGGCATATACCCCTCGAAGCGATTTTTATTTTTAAAAAGTTTACCTTTTATTTTTAGCTTTTAAAAAAAGGCTAACTTTTTAACTTTTTTTTGCATGAGTAAAAAAAGTTATAAATGGGCCCATTAAAAAGAACATAAAATATTATACAAACCCTGAAAATTTGGTAAAAATTGTATAAATAATAAGAAAGTTATAGCGATATATATATCTGCAAAATCTCCCGTTTCCTAAGAAAATTGCAAAAACTCTTTAAAAATAGCATTTTTAAATTACTTATACTTTTTTATAACTTATTTATTTTTTACCAAATTTTCAGGGTTTGTATAATATTTTATGCTCTTTTTAATGGGTCCATTTATAACTTTTTTTACTCATACAAAAAAAAGTTAAAAAGTTAGCCTTTTTTTAAAAGCTAAAAATAAAAGGTAAACTTTTTAAAAATAAAAATCGCTTCGAGGGGTATATGCCAAAATAAGCTGAATTTTTCATAACTTCTAATAATTTTGAGATACATGTAGTATTCACGAAAAAAATTTCTGTATAAATTATGAAGTGTCCGAACATTATGTGGTTAGGGCTCGTATAATAATAATATAACCTTTAAAACTATATTCATAGCATCGTCACAGGCGATATCTGCTAATACTTTAAAAGAATTTTCTCCATTATCTGAACAAATTTGTTAAAAATAAATATAACCTGATTTTCTTTAAAGTCATCTGATTAATAATTAACAAGTGAATTTATTTATAGTAAATATACTTCATTTATTATTAATGCATCCCATGGGATATTCAACACGTGGAAACATCTTGAAACAAACTGCGACAAAATTCAGCCAATACAACGGAATAACAAGGCATCAATTATTATTTTTTTTAATAACTCATAAACTTACCTTTAAAAGTATTAGCCAGATCTTCTAAACCGTATAACAGTTTAGAATTTATTATGTCCATGTCAACATCCATGTTTAAGGACCTATTTTTATTTTGTTAGCATTCAACACCTTAGAAAAATATTATTATGTACTTACACAATCACTGCAACAGTTTATACGCAATACAAATTTCCTTATAATATGAAAAATGATGCAAAAGCACAAACAGAGCACAGACCACCACCACCTTTATGCAAAGATGTAATCGTCCGAGGTAAAACGACGCGTTATGATATTCCATTTGTTAATTATTAATATATCATATTTCTCACAAACAATATTATTAACCCTATAGGGTTATACTATAGTATGTCTTTCAGTGTACCTGTGTAAATTACAAATATAATGAGTATTTAACAGGAATTAATACATAAAACATAGCTTAAAAAGAATATTAACAAACAAAAAACCTGTATAAAATAAAAATAAAATAAAAATATTAAAGATTAATGGATTAGGTTAGATCACTAATATTATTTGATAAAAATTCATCTATGGAATTAAATTCTTTTGTAATTAAATATTGCCTAAACTTAAATTTAAATTGTTGGAAATCTATATCTCTAAAACTTAAAGGTAAAACGTTAAAGAAATTGATGCTGTAAAAATGTAATCCATTTCTTGTTCTACTTAATCTTAATTTTTTTTGACAAATATCTTGGGTATTCCTTGTAGCAAAGTTATGTACAATTTCATGGTTATTATAACTATGTAAATTTTTCTTAATGTAAAGCAGGCATTCAAAAATAAACAAATATGGAAATGTAAGAATTTTTAATGAAATGAAGTATTCTTTGCATTCGGCTCGATAAGAAAAGGTCACTTAGTGTCATGGAAACATGTACGATAATGAGCGTTTTAAGGTAAGAGTAGAAAAAATATACAAACTTATTAAATACAAATCATTCCCAAATATTTGAACTTTATTTACAATTAGGTTAAAATGGTGCGCACTGAATATATACATACATATTTAAATTTTAAACACGGTGCACCAAGTATCCTACGTATGGGTATCATTTTGGGAATTATTAAAATATACTGAAGAAGCAAACCTTTTTCTACACTTACCTAAATTTTGGTGGGGGTTATTTTTTTTAAGGGGGATATGATTTTTTTAATATTCGGTGGACTTTGGCTTGATTCTCGGTACCAAAATATTTTTGAGTATTTTTTTCATAAAAATACTAAATTTTTAAAGGAAAAAATATTTAATTATTTTAATATAATGTGTCATAAGCTTTACATTTTCGTAGATAACCTCCAACAAATAAAAAAATATGATATAATTAAAATATTTTCGTTGAACAAAAGTAGGTTCATTTTTTTGTTGGAACTCGTGCAAATTTAAGGGATAAGTTGGCAATCATTTCTATTTTAGATTAAAAATTTTAAAATTTAATAAATATTATTGGTTATAAAATTAAAATAATATTTCTCTACTAGTAGTTTAAGTAACACAAGTTCATCAACAATGCATTTAATATTTTCTTATGATTATTTTCTATAATTTGACAAAAACCTTAAAACTATTTTGGCTTAATTCATAATAACTTTAAAATATTTAATTTTATAATAAAAAAATACTACTCATCGCCAATTTAAAAAAAATCATAATCCTAATAAAAGAAATAGGCTAAAGTTAAATTAAGGTATTGAATAGAATTACTAAAACTAAGAATGCAAATTAAACTGGCATTAATTGCCAAAACAATTAAATTCTACAAGTTCAAATAAAAAAATAATTTTATCAATTAGTTACCGGGTAGAAAAAAATAAAAAATATTTAAATGAACCTACTTTTGTTCAACGAGAATATTTTAATTAAAGCATATTATCTTATTTGTTGCAGGTTATCTACGTAAATTTAAAACTTATAACACATTATATTAAAATAATTAAATAATATTTCTTTTAAAATTTAGTATTCTTAAAAAAAAATAACCAAAAATATTTTAGTACCGAGAATCAAACCCAAGCCCACTAAATAAGAACTAGGTAAGCGCTGGGTATAAAGACACGGAATATTAAAAAAATCATATCTCCCTTTTAAAAAAAAATATCCCATACCAAAATTTAGGTAAGTGTAGAAAAAGGTTTTGCTGGCGCTGGGTATAAAGACACGGAATATTAAAAAAATCATATCTTCCTTTAAAAAAAAATTACCCATACCAAAATTTAGGTAAGTGTAGAAAAAGGTTTGCTTCTTCAAATATAAAAAAATAAAAAAAATTTAAAAGTGGTGTTTTTGTTATATTTAAAATTGAATTTTTAAAAACTATATATTTTAATGAAAAATTATTCAAATTTAAAAAAATAATTAAAAAGTATAATCTTTTTTCTTTAAAATAAGACGTCACATATAAAAAAATAAAAAAAAATAAAAGGGGTGTTTTTGTTATATTTAAAATTGAATTTTTCAAAACTATATATTTTAATAAAAAATTATTCAAATTTAAAAAAATAATTAAAAAGTATAATCTTTTTTCTTTAAAATAAGACGTCAACCAACCCTCTATGTCAAATAGGACCCAAGATATAAGCAAAATAATATACCTCTTATCTGAAAAGTTCCAAAAATGATACCCTTCATAAAATCCACTATTTTATTATTTTTTCAATATTTTGCAGTCAGGTCCATTTGGGCCCAACTTGATCTTACAATTTTAGGTAATCGATTATTAATTAACCTATTATTTGATTAATCGAGTATTTGATTAATCGATAAAAATATTAATTGTCTTGTTTTTAAGACTTATGAGATGCGACTTGAAAAAAACGGTCCGTTTTTTTGTTTTTTTTCAGGTTTTTTTTCATTGTTTTTTTTCAAATGGTTTTTTTCACATTTTAGGTTTTTTTTCAAGATTAGTCCCATTTGCCTAATTTTTTTATGTTTTCATGGACTAAAATTAGCCACTAAATGACAATTATTAAATGTAAATACAGTCTCGCGTTATGCACTCGCCACAACCACCGATTTGACCAATAAGGGCGGCGCTTGTTTTGATTTGGTCCTAAAAAAGTAACTACATATAATATTTTTGATTCAGCGCTTGATTTTTTAAAAATCTACCAAAAGCACTTTTTTCATGATTTTTCAAATTTATGTACACAGAAAAAAATCTAACATAGTACCAAGAACAGCGCTGTCATTGAATGCATTAAAATTGAAGCAATCTAAATTGTTATTAGCTCAATTAATTACTATTAAACCAAAATAGGGAAATATTTTGCCTAAATGTCAAAGAATTTATTGCGTTAAATGTATACATAGTATACATACAATAGTAACGTTATTAAATAAATCAAATTATTATTTAATGCAATAACATTCTACCATTCTAACAAATAAATATCAATATGAACATGAATAGATTTAGGAGCGATAACTTTTGTTGTTAATTTAAAAACAGTAAACTGCTAACTACCTATTGGTATTATAGGAACTGTTATTCAGGAATACGGATTACAAGATCCCATTGGTTTAATGGCTCACCCATTCATGCTATGCTAGCGTTTTTTCTGTGTAGAGTATGGAATTTTTTTTTTAAACAATAGCAAATTCTTGTAGAACCTTTCTTCATTGGTGGTCAGAACATTCCGTGGACCAAAAAAGAAATAAAAAAAATCGATTTTTTTTATTACGGTATTCGTTAGAATTGAGCGTTACAGAACTTCAAGTTTTATATTGCTTTTTTACGGCTCCAATACGACCATTTTTAACAAATATACAGCTATCCAAAAAATCGCAAAAAAAAATTGTATCCTTTAATTTTTTGTATTAGTGTAGAAGTTTTACATTGCTATTGGTTTTTAATGTGGAAACTACCAAATAATAAGATTTTTTAGTCTTGGTCAAAATTTTCAATAATGAAAAATGTAATATACATATTCTACATTTTACTCAATAAAAGAAATTGGCTAAAGTTAAATTAAGGTATTGAATAGAATTACTAAAACTAAGAATGCAAATTAAACTGGCATTAATTGCCAAAATAATTAAATTCTACAAGTTCAAATAAAAAAATAATTTTATCAATTAGTTACCGGCTAGAAAAAAATAAAAAATATTTAAATGAACCTACTTTTGTTCAACGAGAATATTTTAATTAAAGCATATTATCTTATTTGTTGCAGGTTATCTACGTAAATTTAAAACTTATAACACATTATATTAAAATAATTAAATAATATTTCTTTTAAAATTTAGTATTCTTAAAAAAAAATAACCAAAAATATTTTAGTACCGAGAATCAAACCCAAGCCCACTAAATAAGAACTAGGTAAGCGCTGGGTATAAAGACACGGAATATTAAAAAAATCATATCTCCCTTTAAAAAAAAAATAACCCATACCAAAATTTAGGTAAGTGTAGAAAAAGGTTTTGCTGGCGCTGGGTATAAAGACACGGAATATTAAAAAAATCATATCTTCCTTTAAAAAAAAATTACCCATACCAAAATTTAGGTAAGTGTAGAAAAAGGTTTGCTTCTTCAAATATAAAAAAATAAAAAAAATTTAAAAGTGGTGTTTTTGTTATATTTAAAATTGAATTTTTAAAAACTATATATTTTAATGAAAAATTATTCAAATTTAAAAAAATAATTAAAAAGTATAATCTTTTTTCTTTAAAATAAGACGTCACATATAAAAAAATAAAAAAAAATAAAAGGGGTGTTTTTGTTATATTTAAAATTGAATTTTTCAAAACTATATATTTTAATAAAAAATTATTCAAATTTAAAAAAATAATTAAAAAGTATAATCTTTTTTCTTTAAAATAAGACGTCAACCAACCCTCTATGTCAAATAGGACCCAAGATATAAGCAAAACAATATACCTCTTATCTGAAAAGTTCCAAAAATGATACCCTTCATAAAATCCACTATTTTATTATTTTTTCAATATTTTGCAGTCAGGTCCATTTGGGCCCAACTTGATCTTACAATTTTAGGTAATCGATTATTAATTAACCTATTATTTGATTAATCGAGTATTTGATTAATCGATAAAAATATTAATTGTCTTGTTTTTAAGACTTATGAGATGCGACTTGAAAAAAACGGTCCGTTTTTTTGTTTTTTTTCAGGTTTTTTTTTCATTGTTTTTTTTCAAATGGTTTTTTTCACATTTTAGGTTTTTTTTCAAGATTAGTCCCATTTGCCTAATTTTTTTATGTTTTCATGGACTAAAATTAGCCACTAAATGACAATTATTAAATGTAAATACAGTCTCGCGTTATGCACTCGCCACAACCACCGATTTGACCAATAAGGGCGGCGCTTGTTTTGATTTGGTCCTAAAAAAGTAACTACATATAATATTTTTGATTCAGCGCTTGATTTTTTAAAAATCTACCAAAAGCACTTTTTTCATGATTTTTCAAATTTATGTACACAGAAAAAAATCTAACATAGTACCAAGAACAGCGCTGTCATTGAATGCATTAAAATTGAAGCAATCTAAATTGTTATTAGCTCAATTAATTACTATTAAACCAAAATAGGGAAATATTTTGCCTAAATGTCAAAGAATTTATTGCGTTAAATGTATACATAGTATACATATAATAGTAACGTTATTAAATAAATCAAATTATTATTTAATGCAATAACATTCTACCATTCTAACAAATAAATATCAATATGAACATGAATAGATTTAGGAGCGATAACTTTTGTTGTTAATTTAAAAACAGTAAACTGCTAACTACCTATTGGTATTATAGGAACTGTTATTCAGGAATACGGATTACAAGATCCCATTGGTTTAATGGCTCACCCATTCATGCTATGCTAGCGTTTTTTCTGTGTAGAGTATGGAATTTTTTTTTTTAAACAATAGCAAATTCTTGTAGAACCTTTCTTCATTGGTGGTCAGAACATTCCGTGGACCAAAAAAGAAATAAAAAAAATCGATTTTTTTTATTACGGTATTCGTTAGAATTGAGCGTTACAGAACTTCAAGTTTTATATTGCTTTTTTACGGCTCCAATACGACCATTTTTAACAAATATACAGCAAAAAAAAATTTTATCCTTTAATTTTTTGTATTAGTGTAGAAGTTTTACATTGCTATTGGTTTTTAATGTGGAAACTACCAAATAATAAGATTTTTTAGTCTTGGTCAAAATTTTCAATAATGAAAAATGTAATATACATATTCTACATTTTACTCAAAATTTAATTTAAAAAAAAAACAAAAAAAACGTTTTTTTTTTCTAGGTTTTTTTCATGTTTTTTTTTCACATCTGAAAAAAAAACCGTTTTTTTACATCTCCAATGAAATGATACGGGATGCCTTTAAGAATTGATAATATTTCTTTTTGCCGAAGCCCCATTTCGAAATATTGTTTTATTACCCATTAAAAACACTAAATTGGGTATACTATAGAGAGAAAAAACAATAAACTTACCTTTAGGTTTATTCTACAATTATAACTTGAACTTACAATAGTAACTTGAACCTACAATTGTAACTTGAACAATTCTTGGTTCAAGTTACAATTGTAAGTTCAAGTTACAATTGTAAGTTTAAGTTACAATTGTAAGTTCAAGTTACAATTGTAAGTTCAAGTTACAATTATAGAATAGAAATTGCAAAAATTAAAGTTAGTTTTGGCTGAAATGTTTCTTGGCCCTTCTACGCCTTCGTATAAAAATAATTAAGTATGCAAAAAAAATATCAACAAAGTTATCAATTATAACACAAATGTAAATGTTTAATGAATAATAATGCCTAAATTTCTACTTTACTTTACAATTTTAATGATTTTTTTTTATAAAAAAAAATGGCACTAATGCAAAAATGATCATTAAAGGATGACAACTTATTTGGTGACACCCTATATATATTACGGTTAATACGAGCAATTAGCTAATTCCCGAGTTAGCCGTCCCAAGAGTTTCTAACGCTTTCACCTTTAACTGGCTAAAATTAGGTTGGTTGGGTCGGGTTGGGTTGGTTAGTTTTACTAATAATATATTGCTTTGTCAAAAACAACTAGTTGTCATAGTGAAAAAGCAGCCAATTTTAACTGTAGTCCACGGCAATTTGTATACCGGACATTCCTTTGTAAAATTGTCTGATAAATCCGAAAATACAGTCAAAAGTTATTTAAGTAGAACAATTTTTAAGATATTCAAAGAAAAATTGAATATATCTCAAAAAATGTTCTACTTGTATAACTTTTGATGACATCAGAGGACATTTTTACATAGTAATTGTCGGTTTAAATTCCGGTATTCAAATTGCTGTTGACTAGAATTAATATTTTTAACTACCTACTTAATTCATTTTAAAAGAGAAGGCACATTTGGGCTTTATCCTTGGCATCTGGCTTATTCGCGTTTTAGTTGGCAAACTTGAGAATTAACTAATTGCTCGTATTAGGCGTAACATATTCATGTTTGGTAATAATATATTGTTCAACAATTGAGAATGTTGGCCATTTCCATAGTAAAATTTGGGTTAAAGGCAAAAGGCTTAGCAAACCGTGCTAAAAGGGGCACTTTGATTAAAAATCTGGTGTCCAGATGATACAAGAAACGTGGGTCCAGGTACACGAAGCAATTAAAGGAAAAAAAGAAAATAGGCAGAAAGTTTTTGAAAATGCATCGCATCGCTTCTTATAAATTTTTGATAAAACGAAATTGATTGTAAAGTTCTGTTTAAATAATTGTTACAAGTGTTTGTGTATTCTCCAAGGTTAGTTCTTATTATTATGTTGTAAAGTCAACCAAACGTAAAACGATTCAGATTTAAGTTTACTTTAATCATTAGTTATTGTGCACTACGACGTTTAGCGAATTTTACTCGATATTAATACCTTTTTATTTTACCTATTTTTTTGCCTTTTAGGTTTAGGTGTTAAAACTTAATTTTAGTAGTTGTACACTGTACCTTTAACTAAAATTTTTAGACCTTCCCTAACACTATTATGCATTTTTTTGTGGTTATTTTAAAACAAGTATCGGTAGTAATACGGGACAGTTAATTGCTTAAAAGGGAGTGTTGACCATTAATTTTAAACTTTGAATGCTTCTTTTTCATTAGTGCACGTGCCGTGCAGTAGATAAAGTACTTCACACCGTGAGGTATAACTGGTCACCTAGGTTATTTAATCGACATCGCAACTTTTATCACGACCCTTTATCTTTAGGCGAGATGTCTCCAGTGTTAATTAACAACTTTTTTTCTATTTTTACACCTCTGAGGTTAGATAAAGTAACGAGCGTCGCGTCATTACATTAATTTGCATAAACTTTTAAAAGAAACAATGCCTAATCGTGTAATTCTTTGCTACTTTATAGCCGAACAGGGTTTTTTCTCTAGCTCTTCTTCCCTAGGCTTATCTTTTTAAGAGCCACTTAGCACTTCCTAAGAGCCCTTGCCAGTAGCGGCGATAAGAATTCGGCCCCCCGCCAATTTTTTCCAGGACATTTATAAATGGGCAATAAAATCTGGAAATACTGGAATTTTATCTAAGATGCTAAATTGTAAGAAAAAAACTCGGAAATATCTTTAGATTTTATTTTAAGTTTTTCTATATACCTGGAAAATATTCTGTATTGTTTGTTTGAAGGTGGTAGACAATGTGGTGTTTTGATTAGAAACATATTTTTGGACTTCCATTGTCTTTTTTTATGATTAATTCACAACGTTTCAATTTCTAAGCATCTGCAATTGTCTTTAGGTGATAATGACAAATTTAAAAACCACGAGATTATTTATATTATTGGTAGGGTCGGGAATGCACCCGACCGGATCAAGCGGAACAAATACCACTAGTATAAATAATCTCGTTTAAATTTGTAATTATTACCTGAAGACTTAGCAATTGAAACGTTGTGAATTAATACAAAAAAAGACAATGGAAGTCCAAAAATATGTTTCTAATCATTCTGTATTGTGTCGTATTAAAAAAAAACTGGGCTTGTTTTACATTTTATTTTATAAATGGGACATAACTTCATATCAGATGTTACAGGTAATGTCAAAAAATGTTGAAACAACGAACAAATATCCGGAAGACTGCTCAAAATACATCTGTTTTCTGATTTAAAATATGTGGCTAATTCATAGATATTTTCTTTTTTTGAATTTCATTTAAAAATACGCTTTAAAAGTTTATTAATTGCGTGGATAAATTATTGGAGAAGTCATTTCCGTATTTTTCCGACTAGTTTTTGGCAAGATCTATACTTTCTTGGGTAGATAATTTAACGAAACCATCTGGGTTTAAAAATAAAAAATAGCTCATTAATTTGTTTATACTGATAAATCGTGTTCTGAGTTGATTAATTATTATATCAAGAGACTCGTAGAAGACTTTAATTTGAAATAGTTCACTTATTAATTTTTCATAAAACTTGTTTTAAACGAACCTGATGTAAGGAAAAAATTTTACAGTTCAAAACACTTTTTTAATAAAAAATGTATGAGAAATGTACAAATTCTTTAATATATTATGATTACAAAAATACATTTAATTAAATTTTAAGTAAAAATACTTTTAAATTTATTTCAATATATACATTATTATTATTATTATGAATAATTATTTTAATTTTATTATTAACGAAATAACTTATCCATAATTTAAATATCTTAATTAAAAAACAGCTATTAATTTTCGCAAATTAATACAAGTAAACAATATAAAAACATTTCAGTTTTCAATTATAATTAAACCCTTTTCCATTTCAAAACGTTAATTAATGAAACAATTATAAATGCGGGACGTGATATTTATTAAAAGTTATCATGAAAATATATTTGATATCTTTGAACACAATTACACAATTTTTAAAATATATGTATATGGGTGATTCTACAAAAGTTGGGTAACTTTGAATTTTAACATTGAACACAGAACTGACAGGTAAAAGTGATACAAAGATTATCAATTTTTTAAAAATTGCTATTATTTGAATATATGATAAAATATGAAAAATAAATTATTTAATGTTTTATAGTTAGTAACTTTAAATTATGGTGGATGCGCCGGAAATACTGAACTAATTATATTACCTACTTTAATTTTAATTTTTCCCATTTTTTATGTACTTTGTTTAATTGTCTACTTTGACTTAATAATAATTTATTATTTTCTATTTCCTTTTCTTTTTCATGAAGTTTTGAGAAAAACAATTTTTCTTTGGAATATTTGTCCAAAAAAGTGAGGTTTGGTATTTTTAATATAGTTAAATTTCTTTGGTTCAAAAAGTATTAAAAGAAAATCTAAATATTTTATATTTTAATATAAACAGGGTATCCTAAAAATGGCCCACTTACGCGTTATAACGGGTAGGTTATTTTAGATATAAACAAATTACCAAAACATTTTTTGGCAAGTACTTTTTGAGCTATAATTATTATATATTAAGGGTAAAAATTAAACTTTTTTTGTTATATAAAATTTAATGGGGCTCCGCCCTGTTGCATTAAAAGCTACTAAACTATATATGTAATGGTAAAAATTATAAAACCAATCGATATACATATCGATTTTGTTAAAATTGGTCATGGCAATTTTTTTTATATAATATATCACTTTTACGTAAAGTTTTTTATATGAAACAGCTGAGATAATTGATTGTAGTATATTATGTATCAAGTTTGATTTTATACTCGAATTTAATTCAGGCACGAGCGAGCTTAAATTAATGAGTGTATAGAAAAGTTTATAAACGAGGTGCATACTATACTTTATCCACGACTGTTCGAGATTGAGTTACTCAAGTAGTATATATGCTTATTGAATAAATATATGTAATCTCTATGGAACCCTGTTCCTAGGGAACCATTATTTATTATTATTATTATACATATAAAAAACATATACACGATTTGGTTTATGTAACTTACGAGAAATAAAACTGTTATAAAAAGAACATAATACTATTTCCTAAAACTCCAAGACATTCATTTTGCTGCTCTAAAACATGGTCCTTCGAATCCTGTGGTTTGGAGTATATTAGGAAAATCTTTAAAGTGAAATTTATTTGGAATTTGTTCCTGACACAATACGGTTGCGCCGTAGATTTGGATCAAGATTCTCTTATCGTGCTAGTGTTATAAATAATAATTTAATATTTTTTTTAAATTGCTTCTGTCAATGGTGACAATTGATACATAATATATTTTGGATATGAAAACCAAAACAATGGAGTATTCCGAGCATCTTATTAGAATTAAGAGTTATTTTTTGGAACTTCACAGCTGGAAACAACGTTTAAATGCCTGCGAAAATGTAAATAAAGAAATGTTACAATGGAATCTAGGAAAATTGGAGAACTTGGAAAAGAATATTAGAGAGGAGCATATGATAATCATCGCACTCAAACCAGGTCAAGGAACTGGAGATTTGGAACTCTACAATCCTGAAGAATATTATGCAGCTCTAGACACGTATGTTCTACTTATTAACTCAGTCTTTGAATTGTTAGCTAATATTGATTCAATTGATAAACAGGAGGGCTCAGTTAATGACAGGGTTAGAAAAAATATAAAGCTTCCTCAAATCATTCTTCCAAAATTTAACGGTAATCAAGACTCTTGGTTAAATTTTCGAAATTTATTTACTTCTTTGGTAATTGACAATAATCAACTTTCAGATGTTGAGCGATTACATTATTTACATGCTAGTTTAACCGATGAAGCTCTGATACTCTCTCAAACTGCAGTAAATACCGTTGATTTCCAACCAATTTGGGAAATTTTAAGGGATAGGTACGATAATACGATTCAATTAGTCCATTCGTTAATTTTGTCTATTATTGAATTTCCTGAAATTGTTAATGATTTTTGTAATAATTTAAAAAAGTTTCGTGATGTTATTTTGTCAGCTGTTACTGCTTTAAAAAACCTGAAAAGACCAGTTGAACATTGGGACGATTTATTGGTCTGCTTAATCAACCTAAAACTTGATAAAATTTCTAGAGAAAAGTGGGAATTAAAGGTTAGTGAACAAAATGAGTTACCTACATATGTTGAAATAATAAAGTTTATTGATACCAGAATTCGGTGTTTGGAAGTGTCTAAAAAATCAATTATAAAAACTGGTTATAAAAACACAAAACCAATCCATGTCCATCAAAATTTACAATCTTCCAAAATTATTTCAAACCAAAAGCCAACTATCACACTTTCTAATAAATCTTCATCTTGCGATTATTGTCAAGGAAATCATTTTATTTTATATTGTCAGGAGTTTAAAGCACTCTCGGTTTCTAAACGATTAACATTTGTCACCAAGTCAAAATACAATCTGTGTTTAAATTGTCTAGGTAAACATGAATTGTCTAAATGTAGATCTAAACATAATTGTTTTGTTTGTCATCAACGGCATAATTCATTGCTACATAAAGATTCTCTAGATAATCAAGTTAACACTAGTAAAATTTCAGAATTTCCAGAAAATCTTAATGTACATTTATCTTCAAACAAACGAAGTTCTTCCATTGTTTTGGCTACTGCTTATGTACTGGTTCAAGCTCCGTCAGGGCGGAAAACTTTGGCCAGAGCAATTCTTGATCAATGTTCTGAATGTAGCATTATTTCAGAACATTTAACACAAGTGTTAATGTTGCCAAAGAACCGAACTTCTGCTACAATAACTGGAGTAAATGGCACAACAACTGGAAATGTGCTGTCTTCTGTTAATTTTATGATTAATTCGGTTAATTCTAGTTCTAAACATATTAACGTTCATGCGTATGTTCTTCCTCATGTTACCACTTATCGACCGCCTGAGATTCTTAAGTCAGATCTTCCATACGATTGGCAAAACCTTGAATTTGCTGACCCGCACTTTGAAAAAGAAGGAAGGATAGATTTGCTGTTAGGCGCAGATGTTTATGGGTTGTTTTTACGCGATGGTTTTTTAAGATCCAATTCTAGTGCTTTACATGCACAATTATCAATTTTTGGGTGGGTTTTAACAGGACCTTTAACTGTAAATAGTTTTTCATTTAATACTATTAATGTTCATCATGCTTCGGTTGAAGAATCGTTGGACTTAACTTTGAGGCAATTCTGGGAAATAGAACAAGTTCCGTCTTGTTCAAATCTTTCCAAATTTGAGCGTGAATGTGAAGACCACTTTCAAAATACTTATATTAGACTTCCTAATGGGGCTTATCAGTTAAAGCTTCCTTTTCTTTCTGATGCGCCAATTCTAGGTGACTCAAAAGAAGTAGCTTTTCGAACTTTCTGTTCTATAGAAAAGAAATTAAATAGAACTCCTGATTTATTTGAGCAATATTCTGCATTTATGAAAGAATATTTGTCACTTTCACATATGAGTCTTATTGGACCATTAAATTCACATTTTAAAGATCAAAACTTTCTTCCTCATCATCCAGTTATTCGTCAGGATAGTCTAACTACCAAGTTAAGAGTGGTATTTAATGGCTCCGCTAAAACTTCAAATAATTGTTCAATAAATGATTGTCTTCATACTGGAGTAGCTTTGCAAAAAGATATAGTAGCTATTATAACTCGCTGGAGACAACATCGTTATGTTCTTACAAGCGATGTGGAGAAAATGTTTCGACAAATCAGTTCTTCTCCTTTTCAAGCTAATCGTGTTATTAAACAGCTTTGTCAAGATGAAAGAATTAGATTTCCAAATGCATCTAAATGTTTAGAAGATAACGTCTATGTTGATGACGTTTTCTTCGGAGGGGATGATATAATTGAGACTCGTAAATTAAGAGATGAAGTTATTAAGCTTACTGAGTCAGCTCACCTGCCATTGAGAAAGTGGGCGTCAAATGTTCCAGAGTTGATACAAGATCTCGGCTCTGAAGAATATAAGTTGGCTATTGACATTCCATTTATTGATAGTACTATTCTTCGTGTTTTGGGAATACAGTGGAATCCCTCAAAGGATCGTTTTCAATATCATGTTAAACTTGAAGCTGATTGCACAACAAAGCGTCAATTGTTGTCTACCGTATCTAAACTATATGATCCTTTGGGATGGATTTCACCTATTACCATTAAAGCTAAAATCTTATTACAAAGTCTTTGGATTCTTAAGATTGGTTGGGATGATCCTCTTCCCCCTCATATACAAAAACAATGGCTAATTCTCCATAATAGTCTTATTTCCACATCTGATATTACTATACCAAGATGGACATTTAATTCAAAACAAAGCTCATGTCAACTACACGGGTTTTGCGATGCTTCAATGGCTGCCTATGGAGCAGTTGTCTATTTAAGAGTAGAACATAATTCTAAGATAATAAATTCTTTACTTATCTCAAAAACTCGAGTTGCTCCTCTTAAAACTGTTAGTGTTCCTCGGTTAGAGCTTTGCGCTGTAACTCTTCTTTCTGATTTACTTTGTTATATTATATCAGCTTTAAAAATCGATTCTGTTCCTATATTTTGTTGGACTGATTCTTCTATTGTTTTGAGTTGGCTACAACATCCTTCTTATACTTGGAAAGTTTTTGTTGCAAATAGAGTTTCTCAGATACAGGATTCTTTACCAAAAGCCATCTGGAAACATGTTCCTACTTCTCAAAATCCTGCAGACCTCGCTTCTCGTGGTGTTGATACACAAAAGTTAGTTACATCTCTGCTTTGGTGGAATGGTCCTAGTTGGTTGTCTAAAAAACCAGATTTATGGCCTATTCAAGAGAATTTTGAACATTTTACTGATTTGGACAAACGTTCATTTCAAGTTGCAAGTCTCATTTCCTGCCAAGCTGAAGATCATTTTATTTCAGTATTGATTTCCAAAATTTCTTCGTGGGCAAGGATTCTTAGAGTAGTTTCCATAATATTAAGGGCTGTTTCCGTTATGAGAAAAAAGTCTTATAGTTCTAATTTTCTAACAGCTCAGGATTTAGAGAATTCTTCGGATTTAATTGTTAAATATGTGCAGAAAAAGTCTTTTCCTGAGGAAATAAAGGCTTTGAATTCTTCAAAAACTGTAGCTCCATCATCCAAGTTGTTTCCACTTACACCATTTTTGGATAAAAAGGGTATTTTAAGACTTGGTGGTAGGTTAGGAAAGTCGCATCCAATAATGCCAGCTATTCTTCCACCTGGGGAACTTTCTTGCATTATTATAAGACAATTTCATAAGAATCTAATTCATTCTGGTGTTAAACTTACTTTATACATGGTTCGATGTAAGTTTTGGATTATTAATGCACGTTCTATTACTAAAACTATAATTAAGAATTGTACCACCTGTGTAAAGTATAATGCAAAAACCATGTGTCAATTAATGGGGGATCTGCCACAATCTAGGGTGGAGCCTTCCCGTATTTTCTCACATACTGGAGTTGACTATGCTGGTCCATTTTCCATACTTAATGGTATTGGTCGTGGTACTAAATCCCATAAAGTATGGGTTGTTGTGTTTGTTTGTTTTTCAGTTAAAGCAGTTTATATAGATTATGTAAACGATTGTTCTACTAAAGCTTTTATAAATGTATTTAGAAGATTTTCTAATCAATTTGGAATGCCAAGTGATCTTTATAGCGATAATGCCACTACTTTCAAGGGAGCAGATCGAGAGTTAAGATCATATTTAACTCAGTTACAATCTGACCCTGAACATAATAGTTTTGCTCAAGATCGAATAACTTGGCACTTTCTGCCTCCTTCTGCTCCTCACTTCGGAGGTTTATGGGAAGCTGGAGTAAAAAGTGTAAAAAAATATCTTAAACCTCAACTTGCAAATGTTACACCTAGTGCAGACGAATTTCGGACTTTATTAAGTGAAATTCAAGGTCTTTTAAATTCTCGGCCTATAGCTCCTTTATATGATGACAAAGAAAGTTATGATGCTCTTACACCAGGACACTTTTTGGTAGGATGTGCTCTTAAGTCGATTCCCACTCCTTCTGTATTAGATTTAACTGATAACAGACTTACTCGCTGGCAATTTTATCATAAGGTTGTGGAAAACTTTTGGCGTAAATGGCAAAGAGAATATCTTTTCGAATTGCAAACGCGTTCAAAGTGGTTTAGTACTCAACCTAATTTAATGAAAGGCGATCTTGTTTTAGTAAGAAATGAACATCTGCCTCCAAATAAGTGGGAATTGGGTCGTATTATCAGTACTCATCCTGGTGCTGATGGGTTGGTTCGCGCTGTTACTATTAAAACTGCAAATTCAGAGTTTCAGCGTCCAATTGTTAAATTAGTTAAGTTACCTATTAATAATATTAAATAAAATTTTACTGTACTGATTAATCTTATAAATTCTAAATACTAGCCCTGTTATTGCTGAGCGTTCTTGTTTATCTTTTGTATTAATTGACTTCGCAATTGCGGGGGAGTATGTTCGAGATTGAGTTACTCAAGTAGTATATATGCTTATTGAATAAATATATGTAATCTCTATGGAACCCTGTTCCTAGGGAACCATTATTTATTATTATTATTATACATATAAAAAACATATACACGATTTGGTTTATGTAACTTACGAGAAATAAAACTGTTATAAAAAGAACATAATACTATTTCCTAAAACTCCAAGACATTCATTTTGCTGCTCTAAAACAACGACAAATACTTTTTATTATCTTAAAATGATTTAAATCAAAAATTTGTATAAAGCGCCAATAGGGGAATCTGTGTATCACCGTCAAATGTCAAATTTTTATATTTTATAAACACAGATTATAAAGGTTATAAATCGAAATGTATTTCTTGAAAATTGACAGTTTTTCACAGTGAAAGTAAAGAAAATGTTTTATGAGCACTTTACAGTGGAGTCTGTGCCCGAATTTAAGTTATAGCATTGAGTAAAGAATCAATGGTTATAGTTTACTGCCTGCGAAATTAAAAGGTCAGTACAATGTTCATATAAACTTTTCAAATATTGGCGATGAGAAACTATTTAATATTTTTGTATTTTTGTATTGAGATAATAAAATAATTTTAACATTTAGTATTATTTTACAAGAAAGGAACTTTATTTTAACGATTATATGACATTTAACAACTGTCAACTAACTTAAAACTAACTTCAGCCCATGACTACCCAGATAGCACCATTCGTCCAATGGACGTCCGTTTAAGATCCATTTTAAGTACATTGGTCCACGGACTAAAAATGGATGTACTATGTACGTCCATATATTTACATCCTTTGTACGATTTTAATGGACGTCCATATAGTGTCCATTTTACGTCCATAATTATTATTACAGAAATGCAAGTTAAAACGTATTGTTGGCTGCATAACAACAGTTATGATCAATCTCACTGACATTCAAGCAAGCGCGTGCTATAAAGGACTTAAGCTATCAATGAAATGTTAAACACTTGTAGTATTGCAAATGTAATGTTCCTGAGTCGAATACAAGGATTTCCTTTTAGAATATTTATATTCCAAGTGGGATTGTTACTGAGCCAGACAAAAGGCAACATCGCAATGAAAATACAGTCGCAAAAAACAGTTAAAGTAAGCAAAAAAGCAGGTCCTGGATGCTGGAGGAATGGTTCAAACACCTTATAGACGTCCATCGGTGGACGACTTATGGATGTCCAAAGTTGTGACATCTGGACTCTAAACGGATGTCCATGGGACGTCCATAGTATACCTTTGTGCTATCTGGGTAAAAACCTTTTGCTAACTTCAGCCCGTGACTAAAGCGCCATAAAGCCACATCTTGTCAATGTGTATTTAAAAGGTCACTTAGTGTCATGGAAACATGTACGATGAAGGGCGTTTCAAAGGTGGAAGTAGAAAATAGTATATTATGTATCAAGTTTGATAAACGCCATTTTATACACGAATTTAATTTAGGCACGAGCGAGCTTGCGAGCGAGTTCCTAAATTAATGAGTGTATACACTCATTAATTTAGGAACTCGCTCGCAAGCTCGCTCGTGCCTAAATCTATATATAAATCTATATATAGAAAAGTTTATAAACGAGGTGCATACTATACTTTTTCTTCGACAAATACTTATTATTATCTTAAAATGATTTAAATCAAATATTTTTATAGAGCGCCATCTATGAAACAATAGGGGAATCTGTGTGTCGCCGTCAAATGTCAAATTTTTATATTCTATAAACACTGATTATAAAGTTTATAAATCGAAATGTATTTCTTGAAAATGGACAGTTTTTTGGAGTGAAAGTAAAGAAAATGTTTTATAAGCACTTTATAGTGGAGTCCGTGCCCGAATTTAAGTTATAGTTTACGGACGGCGAAATTAAAAGGTCAGTTCAATGTTTATATAAACTTTTCAAATATTTGCGTTGAGAAAGTATTTAATACTGTTGTATTTTTGTATTGAGATAATAAAATAATGTTCACATTTAGTATTATTTTACAAGAAAGGCACTTTATTTTAACGATTGTATGACATTTGACAACTGTCAACTAACTTAAAACTAACTTCAGCCCGTGACTAAACGCCGTAAAGCCACAACTTGTCAATGTGTATTTAAGAGGTCACTTAGTGTCATGGAAACATGTACGATGATGGTCGTTTTAAAGGTGGGAGTAGAAAAAATTATTTAATATTCATTATGAATAGGAATAACCACTGCAGGATGTGTGTTTTACCACACGCATGTGTTGTTTACTTTTACTAATTTGACTCATAAAATAAACCATTTGTTTAATTACACTACGTGACATAATTTAGTACTTTTTATACCTCTCTTAAAATACTGTTTTTGTTTCTACACAATATTTTATAAAAGTTTTTAATTTATACCGAAAAAAGGTTTCATACTAAATAATATTTATTTTAGTTTGCTTTTATAAATAATTTTAAAGTAGAAAGTATATATATATATATATATATATATATATATATTTCACTGACAATTACTTTGTTTTGTTATGAAAATAGAATCAAATAAAAAAATATTAATGACCATGATGAAAATTGAACGCCAAATAATTTAAAATTCTATTTATTTAAAAAAATATTTACTTTTAAATAAAGCTTTTTCATTTTATTTGTTGTGCACCAAGTATACTTTTATGTATGGGTATATTTTTTATTGAAAGAGCTACAAAGTTAATTACATTCAGGCGCGTGCTGGGATGATTTTAGGGCCTGGAAAATAATTCCCTTACACTGAAAAAAATAAGCTGTTGAAACAACAACAAAAAATATTAATTCAACTCTTTATGCACTTTAAATACAAGCAATGGTTTTTGCACGTTTACTTAACCATCTAAAAATGTCAAATTGTATTGTTTAATTGAACAACAAATAACAGTCAAATGAACAAAATTAGGATATTTGTTCCAATCTGCTAATTTTGTTAATTTAACATTCTTAGAGTGTTAAGGCAACTTTATGAATGCAAATTTAACATTTTAAATTTTAAAATAACATTTACAATTTGTTAAATGAACAAATTTAATGTTGTGGATTAAACAGCAACTAAACGTTAATCTAATAGTTTTTTTAGGTAATCCCAACAATTTTAGTACCTATTTGATTTAACCAATTCCAGCTATTAAATCAAAATAGGATAAAAACTTTAATTCAAACAATTAGTTCATGTAAGATCAATATTTTAAATTGTCAAATGAACAAATAAACTTTGACAAACTCTGACTATTGCTTTGACACCAAAATATAGATTAATCCAATAGGTTTTTTGTTGAAACAACATTTTCAAAAATGACATTTAGGTAAATGTTAACTCAACGAATATATTTTTTTCGGTGTACAGGGCCCTCCCACGCCTTAAATTTTAGAGGAAGGGTTGGGGAACTGGGGGAGGTGTTGGGGCCCTATCTACTTACTAATAACCAGGGACTTGTAAAGCATTTCTGTTACGGTATCCCATACCGGGTATCGTTCTTCAGGTAAGGATCTAAACTAAATTGAATCGAAACATGCTCCCCCGAAAATGATAACTAAACTTTGAGAAATAATACTTAATAGTACAAAAACGAGTACCTTACTTAATCTTGATAACGGTTAACAAAATTGTTATCGAAACATGTTTATAACAAAATTGCAGGTTCGCAACAACTACCGAAATACGGGATATTGAAACTAAACTGGTAACACTAACTAAGTAACGAAAGTGTAACCAAACGCTGAATTTTAAAAAACTTTTACAAAATGCACATCAACACAAAGTCTTTGTAAAAATATACACTATCCGTCTACTAGCTGTCATGCTGTCAAGTATTGACATTGTCAAGAAAATTCATATCGGGTAAAAATTTGAATAAACAATATATATATATACTGAGAGAAATCATACTATTATAATAAACAAATCATATTTTTGGTAGTTTTCAGTTATAATTAAAAAATATTGTTTTTGAATAACAAATATTTGTTTATTATTTCAATACGGCAAAATTAATATATTTTTATTTAATATGCCAATTGTTTTATTGAGTTTGCTTAAAAGAAATAAATATTTCTTTATAAAAACCAAACGGATTAATACATTTAAAACATAGATATATCTATTAATTAAAAATAAATCATATTTTTAAATAAATAAATATATTTTGTCCAACTTCCATAAAACAAATGATACAATTTTAATTAATAAATAATGCATTTGTAAGAAATACATGTTTATTGTTGAATATGTTTTCTTTATTAAATGTTACACGTTTTGTTTACAATAAAGCTGTGCTAAGTAAAAAATAATAAATCATTTTTTATTAATAAATATATTTTGCAAAATTTGCTAAATATGCCCTAAAATACGTTATTTACTTATTTCACGCCCTCGCGTAAGCATCATTAGTTTTAGTTTTATGTTGTGAAGTAGTGAAGTACCTGTAAAAAATGGATTTAAAGGACTTTCTTATCGATCTCGGTTTAAGTGATGTTGTGTCCAATTGTAAAGGTAATTTATAACAGTTTTTTTCTTCTTTAAAATGTTAACAATGATTTTAATAAATGAAAAGCTTTATGACGGAATATTTACCATCAGGTTCAAACTTCCAAAGTAGCAACTAAAATGTGATTTTTAATGCATCATTGCAATGATTACATTCTGTTGTGATATTCTTAGTTAAAGAGATCTTCGCTATATATATTTTTTTGTTTATTTCCAAATTTTTATTTTAGAATAGAAGAGGCGTCAGTTGTTTTTTTAACAGAAGATTCCTATCAACCTGCTGTTTACAATAAATGAAAATGGCCAACCATGGTGTTGTCCATACTCCAAACGTTTATTAGCAAACCCTTTAAACGAACCAACTTTAAGTCATGTCATTGAATAGTCATTTTGTACAAAATCAAATGACCGATCTTAAAGACAGGAAACACAAATAACATTGGCGTATTTAGAAGAACAACTATATACATTATTATTATAAATATTGAAACATGTTTTATTATTTAAAATTTGTTATTTATTAACAAATTCATTGTTTTAAAATAAATAAATATTAATTTTTTATTGCTTTAAATTTGTTTATTATTAACAGGTTTTATTTTTATGCAATACGGTATAAATTTGTTTTAAATAAATAATTTTTTTACTTTTAATAAATGTATTTTAATTATTAATATTTTAAGATCGTAGTAAAAAATAAATATATTATTTATTAAGAAACATACAAAAACAAACGCTTTATTACATTTAAATGGGATGTTTATTAACCCTATATGCAATAAAGCATTTATTATATATAAATAAAACTGCTTTATAAAAAACAAACTGTTTTCTCAGTGGGCGGAATTGCATGAAGTAAGCATACTTCTTTTTCTCCCAGAAGTCGCACAATATACTATTAGTATAATACACATTGTATACAATATTGTTTATATATATATATATATATATATAAACAATATTATATACAATGTGTATTATACTAATTCTCGATTATTCCGGTAATAAATAAACAATTTTTTTACATAAAAATTATAATTTTGCATATAAATGACGATATTTATTTGGACCAATGAAAACATTATTCGCATTTCATAATAAACAAAATTTGTTCCTGGTTAACGTTTTATTATTTTATAATAAAACTTAACGTTAACCAAGAAAAAAATACTTATAAAATAATATTAATTTTTAAAATTTACCTGTATATGCACATCTATGGCACTCCTTATACTATTAAACAACCCGTATGCTTAATAAGCATCGCTTATTCAATGAACTCATCAACAACATGTGGTTTTTGAGGGGCTAATTACAAATTTGATACACTGAGAGAAAAAGTGTAGTTTATAGTTAACAAATCATTATTTGGATAGCATTTATTTACAATAAATAAAGTAAATTTATTGTTAATCAACCTTTTTAACTATTAATAATCTGCGTAATATTTTTTATTTAGCAGAAACAAATACTTTGTTTGTTGTCCATATGTTTATTATTAATAATGCAAATTTGGGAATAATAAATACCTATTTGCTTAGGCGATCTTAAAAATTTATTTATTATAAATTTCGAATTTATTTTTAGATAAGAATTAATATTAACAATGAATAAATATTTATTTCGTGTTTAATGTACTCAAACTTCTGTCAAAACGCACCAAAACAGCATAGACGTTTCTGGAATGGTCTGCGTGGTGTACCGCGTGCGTATGGTGCGTATGGTATATATACGACTTGCCTTGCCAAGTTTAGTGATTCTGCAGAACATGTTCTGTGTACTGTTTAGTTTAGTGATTCTGTTCTTTGAACTGTTATTTCAGTGTTTCAGTATTTCGTTTGAAATCTTTTTGTAATAGCTTTAATTTAAATTGTACCTATAGTGTCAAAATACCGCTGATTTTCTGTGTGCCGGCTAGTCCAAACATGGAAGATCTGCAAACCATGGACGAGCTATGCAAATTTTTAGAAAGCAATGGATTCAACGACTTGCTGGATACATTTATAGTGAATTGAAGTATAAGTTTTACAAGTAAAGCTTTATGTCTTCTAAATATTTTAGTATTTATTATTAACAAGCATTTATTTATCACAAATAAAACAAATTTATTATAAATTAATCTTTATTTATTATAAACAAGCATTTATTTTTTCAAAAAAAAAACATATTTATTATAAGATTGTCTTTATTTTTTAATAACAAGATTTATTTAAACAATTTTAATCAATGCTTTGTTTGTCCTAAATAAATGTTTATTCCGCCATAATCGAATAAAGCATTTATTACTTATTGATAAATCTAGTTAATTGTTAATAAACTGTTCTCTCAGTGTATCCATTTCTTCAAAAAATAAAATGGATGATCCAATATGACGAAAATTTGTCGTTCGGCTTTAATGGTTTGGGTAAAATTTAGTATTTAGATATTTATGGGGTCCCTGATTAAGAATTTGATATCCATTCATAAAACAAAATTGCGGCTTCAAAATGACGGACATGCACAGTAGGTACAAGATGTTTGGATTTATGTGGAGTAGTTACATCATATAGGAGCAGTAATTTTCAGATGGATGGATGATTTGATCCATCCATCTGAAAACTACTGCGCCTATATACTAGATGTAACTACTTCACATAGATCCAACCATTTGATTCAAATGTGCGACATTTTCGGCGTAAAATGTCTTACTTTATCAGTGTGGTCTTGGCACAATTTTTTTTTATTTCCAGTTTACATTTCTATAGAAAAAATATAAACGAATTCGTATTTCATAGCAAATAATTTTTGTATTCATACAAAGGTACTTTTACCACGAGAGAAACGAGACGAGACAAGAGAAAGGCACTCTCTAACGAGAAAAGAGTATTCTCGACGAGACGAGAGACCCATTTTCTTTCGCTGCACGAGACGAGACGAGAGAAGGACTTTTCTCGTCTCGTCTCGCGGCATCACTAACAGTTTATATTAAAGTTTTAACTGAAAATTGCAAAAAAACTGCGGTTTTTTAATAATTGGAAAAAACTAAAAACTTTGTTAATCCTGAAAATTTTGAAAAAATTTATTTAAATTTTTATCCAATTTGTGATTTTTTCTCCTACTATAGATTTGAATCACAACCACATGGAATTTTACATGGTTAGATAGAAAACAAATCAAATTTCCAGTAAAAAGGTAATACAAATTTTTGGTTTTGACAGGTTTTTAGTATCTTTTAAATATTTGAAAAACGCTGGTATTTTCTCAATTCTCAAATTTTATTTTGATATATTGATATAAACAACCTTTTATCTCTTTAAATAAAACAATTTCAACCAATATACACATATAAGGATTCTTGGTGCACCCTGTATACTAAATATTAAAAATTGATTTAATGTTTATAACAAATAGCTTAATAAAGCACAGAAAAAACGCTAGCATAGCATGAATGGGTGAGCCATTAAACCAATGGTATCTTGTAATCCGTATTCCTGAATTCATAACCAATAGGTAGTTAGGTAGTTATAATCGTTTACTGTTTTTAAATAACAACAAAAGTTATTGCTCCTAAATCTATTGATATTTATTTCATTTTATGTTAGAATGTAATTGCATTAAATACTAATTTGATTAATTTAATAACGTTACTATAGTATGTATACTATGTATACATTTAACGCAATAAATTCTTTGACATTTAGGCAAAATATTTACGAGAAGCTAATTAACCCACGGAACACCCACTGTTGCCACGTTTCCCCGCGTCATCTGTCAAACAAAACTATTAAAACCATAAAACCAAACCAACCCAAACTCAACAACACAACCCAACCGACCCCGCCCCATTGGGCGGAGAAACGTGGCAACAGTGGGTGTTCCGTGGGTTAATTAGCTTCTCGTAAAATATTTCCCTATAATGACAGCGCTGTTCTTGGTACTATTTTAGATTTTTTATGTGAGGTAAATAAAAACATAGAGGTCTTAAGAAACAGATTAAAATATTTAAAAAATTACTGTATTTTTGACGTTTAAGGGCCATGTTTTTCTAATAATGTAATAAATTTCATATACCGTAAAACTTCTGTATAAGATTTCAAGTTGAACCCATATACAAATATATATGTATGGTTGAACCCACATATAAATATTTTGGTCTTGATCTAGATAAGAGTACACGAGCTGTTGTATTGTGTTTTCTGATTTTTTGTATTTTATATAGTTTAGTCGAGACGTCTTGATCTTATTGGTCTTTCCTTACTAAGTTTACCCAATTCGCAACATATGTTCTTTATATGAAGTCTAAAACTCATTTTCGAGTATTATTTCTTATTTTACATCTTTCAAGTACTGTTTTTATTGAACCTCCTTTACTTATATTGAAATTAATATTAAATCTGCGTTTATAAGTTTATAACGGCTAAAAACTAATAAAACAAAATTTAAAACGGTTTTTGGGCATTTATTACATTTTTATGATAGGCCCAATAAATTTTAATTTCAAACTTAAGCCTATACAAAGTTCAAATTCTCAAGTTTCGGTATTTAATAAGTTTTTAGGTTTCACATTTTGTAATTAAAACTGTTTTTAACGTATAATTTAAAACTATTACAATGCTTACAGCAAACAATGTTCGATTTACAAACATTAATAAATAAATGCAAAGTAAATAATCATGTTTGTAATTATAATTAAATTAAAACGTTAATTTATTAAATATATAGTTCGTAGGTTTAATTACATTCTGTTTACTATTTTCGAATTTTTTTTAATGAATTTAAAAATGCTTCAGTAGAGTGGCATTTGTAAAACCTTTTTTTATCTATAAAATTAAATCATGGGAGTAATATTTTTTAATTTTTTGACTGTTTTTTTCTGCCCACATTTAAAACGCCCATTATGGTTTTCATGACAGTGCTTTATGGCGCTTTAGTCACGGGCTGAAGTTAGTTGAGAGTTGTCAAATGTCATACAATCATCAAAATAAAGTGCCCTTTTTGTAAAATAATACTAAATGTGAAAATTATTTTAGTATCTTAATACAAAAGTGGTAAATAGTTTCTTAACGCCAATATTTGAAAAGTTTATATGCACGTTTGTACTGACCTTTTGATTTTGCAAGCAGTAAACTAGATTTAAATATTAAGCATTAAAAATATAATTATTTTAACACAGGCGTTATATGTTATATGATTTACACATACAAATTTGAAATTTTAACCGGCGCGCCGGTAATAGAGATTCCCAGGTTAAAAATTTTTAGGATAATGTTTACTCTATTTATAGTGTTTTAGAAAAAAATTAAAACTTATGCAACTCGTTTATAAACTTTTATAGAGACTTATTTAAAGAAAATTAAAATTCAATTCAATTCATTCATGACTAAAATTGCGTTTATCAAACTTGATACATAATAATTATAATCCACTTTTTAATTTAGCTAAACATGTTTTAAAATGCTCATTTCTTAAAAGCACTGAGTATGGTCAATAAGTAAAAATGGCGTATAAACACAGAAAAGTAATGTCTTGATTTAAATATATTTGGCTGGGCTTAAATAAATCCTTTATTTTGATATAGGATATTTAATTGGTTGAAAACTTACATTTGTTAGGGTAATCCCCTTTTTACCAAAGTAGGACAGTAGAGCAATAAAGGCACGTGTGCCTACTAAGCAAAACAATCTGGGCACAGCTTAGAAATCGAATGGTAACGCAGAGTCCGCAGAACATTTGTAGAAGTCGAATCATAGCAGTTTAATAAATTTAGTTAAAAAGTAATAAATAATAAGTGAAGCCCCATCAAAGTAGTTTTATTCAGGGTAAAATACCCTGATGTTTTACATCAGAAGTGGGATAGTGATTTCCATGTACAATAATTAGTTTAGTTAAGTTAAATTACAAAACAAAACAGACAAAGAGTGAGTGCATCAAGATGGCAGATGAGTTATCTAGAGTTGAAAATGACAATTTATGTGGTGATGATTTAGATGCAGAAGAAATTTCACAAACTCCAACCCCAAAACGCGTCAAAATGTGGCAAGAAACTTTAATAAATTTAGTTGTGACGCAACAGCAACAACTTGCTGAGTTAGCAAATCAAACCAAGATGGCAATGTCCCAAGCACCTCTGGCAAGGACCACACCTAGTTCATCTGACGAAAATGCGCATGCGTCTTTATTAAGACATGTGTACTCTTTCCATGTCACAAGCTACGATCCCGATAAAAGTGCCTATTCAATTAAAGATTGGTTAGATGATGTCACCCAGCTTAAAAGGGAATTAAATGTAAGTGACATTGTAATGATCTCAAAAGCAGGAGATGCACTGAAACGTCGAGCATACAAATACTTTTGTGATTGGAGACCCATTTCCCGAACTTGGGAAAACTTTTGTAATGACCTAACTGTAGCATTTCCTGATCGAGAAACACCAGGAGCACGAGCATATACTGCAGCAACTCTTAGCAGTCGTGATTGCGAATCATTGTGTGATTATGGTAATAAAAAAATACGTGCAATAAAAAAATTTCACGATGAACTGCCATGGGATACCATTCTGGGCATGGTAGAATATAATTTAAATAATGCAGAGGCGCAATCAGCAATTAGAATTCAAAAGCCTAGTACAGAACGCGAACTAATGAAATTGTTAAGTGAATACGATGCACGCCGAATCAGCAGTTCTTCTGGAATAATGGAGCACAAGCTTGTAAGACACCGAAAAGATCAACGGGATTCAAAAAGTTTTTGTGCACAAAAAGAAACAAAGGTTTTTAAAGGAGCCTGTTTTAAGTGCGGTCAACAAGGACATCAGCAAAGCTCATGCCGTAGTGTGCGTAAAGAAAACTCCCGAAAAGAAGTTGTTTCTGCCAATAAAAGCGAATTGTCAATTGTTCCTACTTGTGCGCATTGTAAAAAAATGGGTCATATGGAAATAAACTGTTGGTATAAAAGTGGAAAACCAAAAAAAGCATTGATACTTAAAAAATGACGTCAACTGAATTTAACACCAATAGCAACAGTGCTCGGTAAAGACGATGCAGTATCATGTAGTTATGTTATTGATAGCGGTGCCGATGTGTCAATCATCAAACGCTCTCTTGTAAACACATTGAACGGTATCATTAAGCCGAACGAAAAAGTGCACGCGTTGACAGGATTTGGGAACCAAATTGTTTATATTATAGGAGTGTGTGAACTAATAACTGTGTTGTCGATCGTGACCTAGGATATTTGTTTTGTTGTTGTGCTGGATGAAATAATGCCAAGTGATATTGACATTATTATTGGATGGGTACGATAATTTTGTCGACGTAGACAAGGCCGTCGAAGACGCTCGAAATCGAATGAACTTTAATGCAAACAAACAATCTTTACGATTTAACGCTACTCGATGCTCTACAAAATTGTTTATTCCTGGTGAGGTTGTAGCCATTGAAGATTCACAAATTGCTGGTGAAGGCAAATTTAAACCAAAATATAGAGGACCTTATACTGTTCTACAGGTGTTACCAAATGAGAGATATGTTCTGCACAAGAAGGGTCAGAGGAACACAGTTGCTGCCCTTGAACAGCTGAGGCCGTGGCCAAAGGAATAAAAAAAATGTAAGTCCTGTATTTAATAATAATAATAAAAAGACAAGATAGAAGCAATCCTACTATGCTTGGGAGGTGACTAAACACCTCTGTGAAAGTGGCAATCCCACTGTTGAGGATGGCAAACCCATCCGACAAAAAAAAGACAAGATAGTAGCAATCCTACTATGCTTGCGAGGTGACTAAACACCTCTGTGAAAGTGGCAATCCCACTGTTGAGGATGGCAAACCCATCCGACAAAAAAAAAGACAAGATAGTAGCAGTCCTACTATGCTTGGGAGGTGACTTAACATCTCGGTGAAAGTGGCAATCCCACTGTTGAGGATGGCAAACCCATCTGACAAAAAAGACAAGATAGTAGCAGTCCTACTATGCTTGGGAGGTGACTAAACACCTCGGCAATACCATCCGACTTTAAATTAGTTTTAATTTAGTTATATTTCAACTTTAAAAACAAAAATCTGTTTCGGTTTTTTCTTTTTGCAGAAATAAAAGAAGAAGAAAAAAAACAGCGCGAGGACGCTCCGAAAACAGGATGGCCGTGTTAGGGTAATCCCCTTTTTACCAAAGTAGGACAGTAGAGCAATAAAGGCACGTGTGCCTACTAAGCAAAACAATCTGGGCACAGCTTAGAAATCGAATGGTAACGCAGAGTCCGCAGAACATTTGTAGAAGTCGAATCATAGCAGTTTAATAAATTTAGTTAAAAAGTAATAAATAATAAGTGAAGCCCCATCAAAGTAGTTTTATTCAGGGTAAAATACCCTGATGTTTTACACATTTACATGGCCTTTTTAAACTTATATTTGGTAACAAGCAAATACTTAGTTGCAATTTTATCCCAGGTTTAGAATAAATCTTGCGAAACTCAACTAAACTAAAATATAAGTTTAAATAATATAATATATGCTTGTATTAAATATTTATAAAAACTAAATTAAAATAAATTTGACAAACAATTTAATGAATGAATATTTCCTTAAAATAAACCACAAGAATAGGTTGTTTTTAAAAACCTAGTGATTTACAACAAATAATAGTATTTTTTTATAGTAAACGAGAAGTTACAAATAAAAAATATACTTCTTATAAGAAAACCTGATTCAAATTAATTATATTTTTTTAATAATAATTTACTTTTCTCTGTGAAGAACTAAAAGATTATCTTAAGTTTATTAAGGTTTATACTCTTTGTACATTGGTGTATTTACTTTTAAAGGACCTTCACAAACTTCGTCCATGGTTAATCATTTATTCTACTTACGGTTGTCCTTAATTTTAGTTTGAAATAAGTGTATATTAAGATACATTAAAAAACTTTTAGGAAGACATTTTTCTTATAAATCAGAAATATGTAAATTACTTTTTAGCTAACAGCTTTTCATGATAAATAGTTACTTGGTATTTGTGTTCTTGAGCATAATTTCGTTCTGTTTTTATTAAATTAAGTTTAAAGCAAAAGTTTTCTTGGTGACTGGAGACCAGTAGTAAAAAAATATAATTTTAAGTTAAATAAAAGTTTATATACAACTTCATTGGTTTTCCTAATAAAAAATTCTTATTTAATAACACAAACATGGTGAATTTAATTGATTTTATTATTATTAATTTTTATTGTAATATAATTAAAAATATTAAAAAAATACAGATAATATCAGAAGCTTATTTATAGTGTCAACCCAAAACACCATATTTTTGTTAAAAGCAAGTTTTGTTTTTAATAATAAATAAATTTGAAATAAAAGTTGTTCTTAAGACTTTTTTTAATTTTTAGAAAGAACTATACAAATTTACCATCTTTAATATTTAAAAGCCACTAGATGCCCAGAATGGTCGTTTTTGCATGTTTAAAAATCACTCTAGTTTATGTAATAGATATATTTATTTGCTTATTTTATTTTATTTTATCTTAAAGCTCAATAATAAAATGTTAGTTATTGACTTCTTGCAGGGATATGATATTATAATGGGTTTTATATTTATACTTGTTATATAGGTACTTATTTTTTGCTTGATACGTATCATCGAGTTATTTAAATTTCCAAAAACTCATTTTTATAAGCTCTTCAAAGTAATTAGATTTAGACTACGTCAGTGTTGGATTCAAGAGCTCTGTATGAGTTGCAGACACTTAACAGCTGTTAAATTTGCACTGGATTAAGGGTTAACTGTACAATTTCACATGTAAAGGGATTTATTTCAGAGCATCTAATCCGTCTGCGAACATTTATTTTTTACGGCCTCCCAAAGGACTTTGTTCAATGGATCTCACGTCTTATCCATGGATAAGATTTAGTTTAGCAAGTAATCAATTCAACACCTTGAAATATAAGTTACCTAGGTAAAAGCTTATATCATGGTAGCACAATACAACTAATATATTTGATTATATTTTTACGATTTATATTAAAGTTCAGTCATTTAAGACCTATTTTTGTTTTTAAATCAAAACATAAAATTTGTTTTTTGAATACTTGAATACTAAAAATACTTTAAATAATTTGTTTTCTTTAAATATAAATAAATTCCAAATATCGGTAATTTGTAATTTATTATAAGATCCTGAGGATACCAAGGATTCCAGCGCTTGAGAAGGCACGACGTGTGTGGGAAAGCTCTTAAAACGTAAAAGTTTAAAGATTAAAACCAACAATAATTAAAAAAAAAAGTGCAAACTTATAAAGTGAAACAAACAATTTTCATAGAGTGCAAACTAAAATGGTGTAACGGTCATTGAGGAGTGAAGTGTTAAGTGATATGAATGAGTTAAGTGCCACCTGTCATTGGACGTTTTTCACTGGACAAACAAAGGAGGTCAAACAAGAGGGGAGGTGGCCATCCGCAAAAAAAAAATGATAAGTTACCTTAAGAATATGCATGACCTAATACAAAATCTGCAATTTAAATATGGCAGATATCTTTAAAACCTATATATATATATGAAAGGCACACGGCATAGGGCAATAAAAATGTCAACAACAAATGCGTAATGCAATTCCAAACGAAACCGAAAATAAACACTAGACTCACAGAATAAACTAACACATTAATCATTATAATCCTAACACAGTAAAAAAAGCCTAATAGCCAAACTCTACTAGATTTGTAAACATTAAACAACAGAATAATTGCGCGTGTCATTTGTTTAACTAATAAATAAATGCAATGCTTAATTTTGGAATTTAAGAAAAAAAGACAAAACTCTACCACAAAACGTGCTTGGGACAAAATTTATTAAAAACAACTGACACACTTTACCAAGTGCAGGAACTATCTGACCAGGACACGGACAAAGACAATAACGAACAAGACAAAGACCTCGACTAGGAAACTACACCCCTGCAGCAAAATAACAACTCCCCAACTCCAAATAGTAATCCCAAATGTTTGGAGTAATACTAATCGACTGGTCTAGGGGGATTCCTCGTCGTACTTAGTTTTAAGTCGGCGTAATTGTCCCCCAAAAACCACCTCCCGTCCCTCCTCCATACCTCACTGAGCGTATAGCATAGGCTCGGCGAACCCGAGAATGGCTATTAAAACTATTCGCCTCTCGCTCTCGAGCCCCAAATAGGGGACAGTACGGAACGCAATGGACATTCGCACCCAGAAACACGGGTGAAGCCGTGCAGTTGCTGGGGAAGAACAAAAATCGGCGTAAGTAAACATAGGCCTGTACGGGGTTTAAGAGTCAAGAGGAAATGGGGCTGGTTATACGTCTCTTATACTCATACTCATTATAAGATCCTGAGGATAGAAAATCCTTAAAAATGTTTCAATTTTAACACCCTCAAAAGCAAAGCAAAATTTAACCATACCGATTTAATAAACTACCCTTATTTTTAATAAACTATTTGCTAATGATACTTGGCTACTTGGCTATATATAATATATAATATTTATATAAAGGGTTTTTCACATTCGTGGTCCATTAGAAGTTTTTGGGGAACGGTATATTGGTATACCCAAAATCCACCAGCCGCCACTGATGTTTTTACATAATCAAATAGTAAATTAAAAAACCTTTCAAATGATGTTACCTATTCCCTATACATAAAGTTAATTTCAGAGATATTTAACAATATCCAAAATTTTAAATATTATTTTGTATCAAGAAACCTGTGACGGATGAGGTGACGGTATCTTAGGTACCGTATCTATGGTTACCACGTTATCTGTCATTGTTCAGATTTAATGGCGTAAATTTTTAAGATTGTTATAAACAATTTGTTGACTAACAAAGTTCTGTGTAAACAATATTACTGATAAAAAATAGCAGTAAAAATTAAGAAATGCTTGAATGTAAATGGAGGACACTTTAAACATTTAGTAATAAAAATTGTTAATTAAAATATTTTGGGTTTATTAAATTGTTACAGTTACGCATTTTCTTTTTGTTATTAAAATATTTCATAAAATAAATGTTACATTTTATTGTCTCCAATGAGCTAATGCTTTATCTAGGTGACATCCTACAGCTTTGTTTTTTTTCAAAATTAGCAAATACTGTTTGTATAGCTTTTAAATTTTTAAAATTTTTAGCTCGTCAATGTTTTTTATAAGTCACTGACTGCTATTGTTTACAGAACACTTAATTAGTCAAAATAGTATATTATGTATCAAGTTTGATAAACGCCATTTTATACACGAATTTAATTTAGGTATGACCAAGCTTGCGAGCGAGTGCTTAAAGTAATGAGTGAATAGAAAAGTTTATAAACGAGGTGCATACTATACTTTTTCTACGACAAATACTTATTATTATCTTAAAATGATTTAAATCAAAAATTTGTATAGAGCGCCATCTATGGAACAATAGGGGAATCTGTGTGTCACCGTCAAATGTCAAATTTTTATATTTTATAAACACAAAATATAAAGGTTATAAATCGAAATGTATTTCTTGAAAATAGACAGTTTTTCACAGTGAAAGTAAAGAAAATGTTTTATGAGCACTTTACAGTGGAGTCCGTGCCCGAATTTAAGTTAAAGTTTACTGCCGGCGAAATTAAAAGGTCAGTACTGTACTTACAATGTTCATATAAACTTTTCAAATATTGGCGTTGAGAAACTATTTAAAACTTTTGTATTAATGTAATAATAAAATAATTTTCACATTTAGTATTATTTTACAAAAAAGGCAATTTATTTTAACGATTGTATGACAATTGACAACTGTCAACTAACTAAAAACCAACTTCAGCCCGTGACTAAAAACCTGTTGCTAACTTCAGCCCCTGACTAAAGCGCCATAAAGCCACAACTTGTCAATGTGTATTTAAAAGGTCACTTAGTGTCATTGAAACATGTACAATAAAGGGCGTTTTAAAGGTGGGAGTAGAAAAAATGGTTTATAACAACCAAAAACATTGACGCAATTAAATTTTAAACAATGACAGATTAAGGGACATCCATTAATTACGTGAGGCATTTTTCTGATAATTTGGACCCCTCCCTCCTTCTTGGTGAGATTTGGTGAGATGTGATAGACCCCCCCTATCCCTCACGTGAGATTCCAGCCATTAAACTTTCGTTTAAAAAGTAATTTTTTGGACAAATTTGAATTATAATAATTCTATTCTTTGAAACCAAAAGTTGACGTGAGATTTTAAATGACCCCCCCTCCCTTAGCATGAGATTTGGTGAGATTTTGCTAGACCCCTCCACCCTATTTTTATCTCACATAATTAATAGATGTCCCCTTATATTGTTTACACAGAACTTTGTTAGTCAACAAATTGTTTATAACAACTTTAAAAATTGACGCCATTAAATCTAAACAATGACAGATAACGTGGTAACCATAGATACCGTCAACTCATCCGTCACCGGTTTCTTGATACAAAATAATATTTGAATTTGAGAAATTGTTAAATATCTCTGAAATTATTAACTTTAGGTATAGGGAATAGTAACATCAATCGATAGGTTTTTTAATTTACTATTTGATTAGGTAAAAACATACTGGTTGTTAAATTTAAAATAAAAAAGTTATTAACCTTTCAAGTTAGCCTAATTTGCCATGGGTTTTCTCAGGTGATTTGTTAAAAAATGTTAAACAATTGACTTGGAATCTTTTAAACAATGTTTTAATATTCCAAAAATTCCAACCTCATATTCGCAAACCTAATAAAAAATGTTATAGGCTATTTTTGATTGACGCGCATTTGTCAAATTTTAACGAAAAAAATTAATAAATCCAACTTTAGGTATAGGACATGGTATAGTAATTTTAATCAGAATTTTATTAAAAATGTAAAAATTTATGAGGTGTTTTATTTAAAGTAATAAAGTTAATGTCACTTCCGGATAAACCGGAAGTGGCATTTTGTTTAAAATATTTTAGAAAAATAGACCCAAATGTTTCGTTCTCCAGAAACTTCTAATGGACCACTTATGTGAAAAACCCTGTAAATATTTTGTTTTGTGTTTTAACATTTATACAATTTAATTAAATATTAATTATTTTTGGTACAAATTCAATTCCATTAGTTTTATGCATTCAATGCAGATATCGTCAATAAATTTGCATTGATAGAATATAAATTAGCCTGACTTTTCTTTTATTTCAAACCATTTTTAAATTATTAATTTTTTAAAAGAGTACTTTTGCAATATAAATTTAAATTAAAATCCTAGATATATCTAGTATACTTATGGACATAGATACATTTTAAGGAAACAATAGCATGCAATCAGTAGCGAAGCCAGAAAGTTAAAATAAATATAAAATTAAGAAACAATATATATAATTATATGCCAACAGGCATAAAAAAAGTAACATACATGTTTCCTAAATAAATAAAAGTTAAAATCGATTAACTAGGGGGTATTGACCCCCTGACCCCCCTCTCGTGGCTACGCCCTGAATACAATGACAATATTTATAATATTAAAACTATTTTGAGTTGCTAAAGCTTCGTATTAAAATAAAGTTTAAATTGGATAACAGTTAAACTACAGGGTGTCCGGGAAAAGGAGGTCAATCCGTTAACCATATATTCTTTGAGTTAAAACAATAAGACTTTCATAATACCATTTTTCAATTTAGAGCTTCATGTTCGATATACAGGGCGACAAAGTTTGAAATTTAAAACTGATTTTTTTTAATAATTCAAGTAATTGATAAGATATTAAGTTTAAATTCGGTACACTACCTCAACATAAATAGTTACATTTTTTGAGACCAACAAAACAAAAAACAATTGTCAAATAATCAAAATAGGGGGGTCCAGTACTCACTGACTCCCCCTATTTTTTAGTACGTGCGCCAATGACTTCCAAACGGTATTTTTTCAGGTAATCATTTATTGTTGAAAATTTTTTGTCCCTTATAAAATTTTGATAAAATGATTTGTTTTAGAGATAATTTGTAAAGTATGGGTCAATCCATATCAAATTTTTGAAATATAATTTTTTTTTGAAAAAAATTAGGTCATGTGATATATCATAAAAAAGGGGTCTAATAGGCCTTTATTTTTGTAAGTACTTGCAAAACCCAAATTTATCGGAATTTTTTGATTTTCAAAAATCAATAAAACCACCCATCGAAAAAAATTCATATATGGGATTTTTTGAGTTTTTTAGTGAGGTAAACAAATTTACCAAAAATTATCAAAATCGGAGATGGTGGGGGAAGAACCTTTAGTTGATTTGATATGGACTGACCCATACTTTACAAATTATCTCTAAAACAAATCATTTTATCAAAATTTTATAAGAGACAAATTTTTTTTAACAATAAATGATTACCTGAAAAAATACTGTTTGGAAGTCATTGGCGCACGTACTAAAAATAGGGGGAGTCAGTGAGTACTGGACCCCCCTTATTTTGATTATTTGACAATTGTTTTTTTGTTTTGTTGGTCTCAGAACATGTAACTATATATATACAAAAAAAGTTTATATACAAAAGTGCTCTTTTAGTTCCACCCTTACTTCTTAAGAAGTCCCATAAGCCAACTGAATGGCTTGTGCGGGTTAGGGGTAGGAACGGACCGCGGGCTTAAAGTCCCCTCCGAAGGACTAATACACAATAGGACAAACACAAATAAACAGCCATACCCCTGGTGGGATTCGAACCCACGACCTCCGGCTTGTAGTCAGCATGCACTAACCACTCGACCACCGTCGGCGATATGTTGAAGTAGAGTTCCGAATTTGAACTTAATATCTTATCAATTACTCGAATTATTTAAAAAAATCAGTTTTAAATTTCAAACTTTGTCGCCCTGTATATCGAACATGAAGCTCTAAATTGAAAAATGGTATTATTAAAGTCTTATTGTTTTAACTCAAAGAATATATGGTTAACGGATTGACTTCCTTTTCCCGGACACCCTGTATAGTTTTACTCTATAGAGTAAATTAAAATAAAACAAATGAGAAATGAATATGTATGTACTTACAGGAAATGCTGTTTCTTGCCACCAGGATGGGCTAAGATAAATAATGTAATTTATCATTGTCGTTTCGCCACCGGCTGTAAGTTTAAAAAACTGACAATGGAATAATGTAAATTTATACGTATATTTTGTATTAGGTCAATATCTTGGCAGAATTACTTACCTCCACATTTATTTAATAATTTAGGAAACCACTCATCTTTGACTTGTTTTAATTGATCACAGCAAATTTTATATTTAAAGTAAATATTTCCTATTGACATTTTTAAAACCTCTTTTAAATCTTTCGCGTTTTTTAAAATTAAAATATAGTTATTTTTGTAGCAATTAGGTGCCTAAAATCATATTTTACGAATCAACCCAACAACTGTGTTTGATGGATCCGAATGTTTACGCCGGCTGGTAGATCTCCCCTAGGAGGTCGTAGATGACAGTGTCGATGGTTAAGGCCACTCCCGGAATTTTGTTGCCTTGCCGGGCCATACGCCAGATTTACGCTAGTGGAGTGCTCAGGGCTTTAGTAATAACCCCATTAAATTGGGGTTCAATAATGGGGCTAGGTTGGTTAGTACGCTGCTAGGACCTATCCTTGCTGGTGTTGTATTACTTCCTGTTCGTCTGTGTCCGTGTCTGCTGGAAATTTGGAAACCGCTGTACGAAAATTGTTCGCCCCACTTTGTGAAACCATTTATTCAGTCTAGAGGTCGAGAACTATCCATAGATAGTTTTCGATGGTCGGCAATGTAACTACCAATAGTTATCGATAGTTTTAAATGTTTTTTTTTTTTGCATTTTTGCATCATATTTTTTTATTAAATATAATTGCTCCTAAAAATTTTTTAATTCATATAAGATCGTAGAAGGCTATTTATTGTTTTGTTCGATACCTGATTGGATATGCTTCTTTCTAATTTTAAATAGGCTTTAGAAATTCTTTGGTCTATTACGATGATGGTTTATTTTCTATTTACCTCTTATAATGTTTTTCATTGTATTTTTGTTGTTCCTACGGATTTTTCTACGTGAAAAGGTTTATACCCGAAGGCACCAAGACTTGATGAATTTCGGAATTACGAGATTTTAGTATTGCGAATAGCGTCATACAAATATTATTAAATACTTATCCGTATTTCGCCTTGTTTCCTCGTGATTGAGCTTTTTCAGTTTCCCGCCACAATGAACCACCTGTTTAGGTGGATGTCAGGGGTGACACTATGCACTTTGCACTTTAGTCCTGGTCAGTGAGGTGTTTATGCACATTGGGTTCGCGAAACTATACACTGTTGACCGAAACCTTAAAGAAAACCTTTTAGGTATTCTGAATTTAAATGCACTGCTATGGTTAGATTTTTGTATCGTGTGGGGCGAACAGATATATATATATATATATATATATATATATATATATATATATATATATATATATATATATATATATATATATATATATATATATATATATATATATATATATATATATATATAAATGTATATAAATATATATATATATATATATATATACATCTGACGGATGTCTCGTACCCAAAGTGCGTGTTACAAACAACATTTGTTGTTGATAATAAAGGTCCCTAAAACTTTTTTTGATCAGAGTAAATATTTTTTGAAAATAGTAAGTTTATTAACATAAAAAGGTAAGTGCCGCTGTTAATAGTATGACTATTTTTGTATTTTCCTATTACAGTCGCATAAAGTTAAACAATCTAATCTCTGGACACTACGAGCACGCAGAGTCAAAAGTTTTGGGACACCAAAACAAAATTAATACATTTTTAATAAATGCAGACGATGACAAGTAATTATTAATCAAATTAAGTATAAAAGCATACTTTAATTACATACAGTTTTATATATAACTTCGTAGGCATAAGGAGCTACATTCACTAAAAATATAATATATTGTTCAAAAAGACACACGATGTCTTCCTACAACAATTAATAAGAAGACCAATATCAAGAAACTGTTTAACGTGATATCTGAAGGTGAAGCTGTTAATATTAATAATAATTTTGTTTCTACTAAATACCTGATAGGTTTACCTACATCGTCAAATACAGAGGAGATTGTTAATTCATACATTAAGTAAAATAACTCCATTAAAACATGTTTCATCTTAAAAAAAAACACTAATGTAAAACCTACTATAAAAATAGTTGATAAATAAAAAAGATTATAATAAAACTTAAATATTAAAATTATCAAAGTCATAAAAACATTGTTTTTTAGTATGGAGATTAATTTTTGTTTAAAATAATTATGGGCAGTTCCTTTATGTTGTTGGGTAATTCATTCTAAAATTTGATGCCCATAGAATCAGAAATCTTTTCACTTTTCCGGAGCCTACTAAATGATGGTATTAGTTTATTTTATCTCTAGTATGATAAAAATTAAAAAAGATAGGGGACCAAGTACGAAGCCCCGTGCCACCTCTATTGTCATCATTCTGCTTGAAGACGTTACACCATTTACCCGACATACCTAGCCTCTATCGGTCAATCATTTTTGTAGCACGTTCAGAAAATTTAACCATTTTCGGGACCAAATGCAAAAAATACTATTTTTATGTATAGTTCAGACACATAATGGATTTTCCAATTTAGTACGTGCTCATAATGTACAGACATTAAACATTAAACTTTTGTTTACCAAGTAAGACTGTTAAGAGTCTCGCATCAAAATTGGTTATAAAGTTAAAAGACAATTAAGTTTTTGCGACATTCCAAAAGTGGGCATCTAATTTATTCGCACTTATTTTGTGAATGTACTCAATTTTTTTATGCTTGAACCGTTTAAGAAGGGAATGATGGAATTTTGTCTGAATTATAATCGCTACTTCAAGATCTCGAGACTATCTAAAAGCTTTAATGTTTTTTGTTATTGTGTTTCCTTATCTTTTTGTTTAAAACCTAACCCTTTGTTATAATTCTTTTAGTTTGCTTGTTTTAATTGACAGCTTGACAATGATAAACAACACGAGAAAAAGTTATATTTATATGTTCCATTATACCAATTCCAATTATATTTTGATAAACTAAATCCTACATTTCAAATATAATTTGGTAAAATGTAATTTTAACAAAAATGTATTTGCGTATAAGCTATAAACCTCAGACTTATTATAATAAAGATTTTTATATGAGAATTTTTCACGTTTAAAACTATCTTGGAACATTTCCCGTGTAATAAAACTAGGTCAGGATTAAGTTTACTTATTTTAAGTGTTAGTAAATAGTTAGTTAAAAATCATGTATTAACCATTAATTACTTTTCTTGTAAATTTGCCCTTTTTGGAAAGTTATGCATTTTTTTTAATGGGTTACCTGTGAAATAAAAATAGTTATCAAAAGGAAAACTTGACCTACTTGATTTTTTTCCTGTATTTACTCTCTATTTTGAATATTTTTGTATGCTTACACAAAAGGAAGTTTTATAAATGCCGTTAAGATTATTAAAAACAGGTATGGATAAAAATGAATTAATACGTCCCAAATCCTTTAATATATGTGATAATAAAGACATCCATAAACCGAAACCGAAACAAAGTACGTTTTAGAAGAATGTATATAAATTATATACAGGCGAACAAATTCTACACTGAAAAAAATAAGCTGTTGAAACAACAAAAAAAATATTAATTCAACTCTTTATGCACTTTAAATACAAGCAATGGTTTTTGCACGTTTACTTAACCATCTAAAAATGTCAAATTGTATTGTTTAATTGAACAACAAATAACAGTCAAATGAACAAAATAAGAATATTTGTTCTAATCTGCTAATTTGGTTAATTTAACATTCTTAGGGTGTTAAGGTAAATTTCTTGAAATGTCCAGGTAACCTTTTTAGTATATTCACTTAACACCAATAAAATGTTAAATTAACATTCTGAAAATGTAAAATTCTTTAAAGGTTGGTATCCAAAACAAAATTATGGAAATAATATATTATTATACATAAATAGAAAGAATTGAACCTTCACCTCGCCCAGAGTTTTTGTTTTGAGCGTGTTCCACCCATGATACATCTTTGTATCATGTGTTCCACCTACTTCAAATACCGACAGACTGTTTCGCCCTGTATTGAGGGTCTTAACAGTGTCGGGCAATATGGTGTAGTGAAAGTTCTACTGTGGAACACACATAGATGACCGAAGGTATAGATAGCCGACTCTCGTTAGAAAATCGAAACAAAGTTAATTTAACAGCGGATATCACCGCCCGTGGCGCTGCAAGCAGATCCATTCTAGATAGGGACATCTATTGCCCAAAGGCTTTACTAACAGTTTAAACCGCCTGGAATCTACAGTGCGACATCTAGTGTGTGATATCTGTACTAAATTAAATCTCCTTGAATTTTAAAATTGTAAACCGTAAAAATTTTGTTTTATATACAAATCTGGCTCGAATGAAACTGACTAACAAATATATTTAAATCGGTTAATTTTTATTAAAGACTTTCAGAAATTAATTATTATATTGTGAGACAATGAGTCCTTATAAAAAAAATTTAATATTAAAACCATTGTCTAGAAATTTTAAACAAACATATTTAAATATGTTGTATTTTCAGATGTCCAATAAGATTTCGTAAGCTTTATTATAAAATTCACCCAATTTAAAAGAAAACAAAATTTAATATAATATTACTAAGGTTTGAAGTTTTATGCTTATGTTGGTTTTCTCTTAAGATGTTTGCATTTTATAATGAATTCTATCAAATCCAATAGAAATACTTATTGGTAAGTTTCATACTAATCAGATTTGTATTTTAAACAAACTTCTCACAGTTTACAATTACAAAATTTAAGGCAATTTAAAAGTTCTTATATTAATCACTAAATGTAACATTGTAGATTACAGGAGGCGATATACAATAAATGTATTAATTAATAATGAGTTTGAAAAATCCTTGAATTAGGAAAATGTAATAAAACAAACAAATTATGATTTTAGATATTTTTTTAATGAAGTATATAAAAATAAAGTTTACAATTATAAAACAAAGCAAATAAGCATTAATGTCTAAACCAAAAAAAATACTAATTTAGTTAACAATATTTTTTAAATTTTTAATAGCCTCCTTCTTCTCGGACTCATTTTTTACCTATTTATAAGGCATTTTTTTATATATTGTATTGGTTATTTCTAAAGTTAACTAACTTACGTCAGGATCCTTAGGAAACGAGTGTAATACTGCCTCGTTACTTGTATTTCTACAATTAACAACAGCACATTTAAACACCATTGTAAAAAAGTCAAACTAACAAAATCGCACAAAAGGAAAACTTGTTTGTCTAGAACAAAGCTGGAACAAAACCTTCGGTCATCTATGAACACAACAATAATGGGGTCTCTAAAGTTTAAACGAAAAATTGACAAATTGTCAAATTGACAAAGATGCCACCTAAAAAAGCGTGTTATTTAAATTCTGCTGCTTCAGCGCTATAGTCGATCCTATCCGCAACTAATTTTAAGGTCTGAAAAGAAAGGGGGAGTGAGCATAGCATGGGAACACACCTTAAACAAACAGATATCTCGTCTTATATACACCTAATCGTAAGGTAACTAAGGCGAGATGTAAGAAAACGTCATTGTCTAATGACGTGGCGTGAGTGTTCGAAGCGCCATTCTCGGCAATTTTATGAATGCAAATTTTACATTTTAAATTTTAAAGTAACATTTTAAATTTGTTAAATGAACAAATTTAAAGTTTTGGATTAAAGAGCAACTAAACGTTAATTTAATAGTTTTTTTAGGTAATCCTAAAAATTTCAGTAGTTGATTCAACAAATTTCAGCTATTAAATCAAAGTACGATAAACATTTTAATTCAAAATATTAGTTTATGTTAAATTAATATTTAAACTGTCAAATGAACAAATAAACTTTGACAAACTCTGACTTTTGCTTTAACACCAAAATATAGATTAATCCAATAGGTTTTTTGTTGAAACAACATTTTTAAAAATGACATTTAGGCAAATGTTAACTCAGCTACATTATTTTTTTCGGTGTATAATCCGAAATCCAAGCTTAAAAAGATTATTTATTTGTTTATTTTCAGATTGAAATAAAAAAAAATGTGCTAAAAAGTAAACTGATTTTTTTCCAATTAGAAAAATTCGCCATAAATTATAATTAAATCACCTGTTAAAGCACCACATAGTTAAGTTTAAAACCTATCAATACAAGTTAGCGCTAGAACACACTGAAAATTTATGCTATTACTACTCAAGTAATTATCTTGTGTTGAATCAAGAACAAATGGAAATTTTAAACTTTAATCCATATTATCATAAAAGCTTTGAAAGAAAATAAAAGAAGATCGTTACGTTGATAAATGTTAGGTAACTAACTAATTTCATATTAAACAAATTAAAGTTATCGTGTTAAAAACCATTAATAAAAATGAAAAACGGTTTTGTGTCTAGGGCGTGTAAATAAATGATAAGGATTTTTGTTGGGCGAAAACTATTTGGCGACAAATAAATTATTTAATTTATTTACACTTAAAATATCCCCCTCAATTTTTAAGTTTTATGGATTTAAATTTTTATTTTCTTTAAGGCGCGAAAAAATTAATAAATTTTTGATAAATGCAGACAATAGAATCACCAGGAAAACCTTATGGTAATTTTTGCTCTTCTGTAATGAAGCTTTAATATAAAATCTTATTTAAAGGAAAATGTTAATTTAAAATGCATTTCGTAATAGTTAATCCAATTAGTAATCCTATGCAGCGGTATCGCCTTGTTAAAACTTAATGTTACCAAAACAACACGTTGAAGTAATTTGGTATATGTGTATTAAAGTTATTTTATGTTCGCTTGGCCACTAGAATTAGCCGAATTAGCCGACACTGCTGTGTCTAATATGCGTGGAGATTGAAGCACAAGGATACAACACATTAGGGGAAATACATATAATATATTGTATTCCTATAGGAATTGTGTGTCCGACTGTACACAATTCCTACGCGTTGATTCACATAATGTTCATCTTATGACGTATACGACAAATGCTTAGGTAAAATATGAAAAAATATATATTTTATATATCCTAAGATGACCAACTTTCTAAAATGAAAAACCAGGACACAACATGCCCCTCCACGCCCTTCCAACAAATAAACAAAATTTATTTTATTTAATGTTTATTATTTTAAAAAAATATGTCCTAATAACGCCAATAATAAAAAAATTATCCTGAAGGTGCTACAAAAATTCAGATTTATAAATTAATTTTTAACCTGAACCCCGACCACTTTTAATAAAAAAATTAGAACAAGTTATAAAAAAGTGGAAATACACAAACTTAAAAAAAAATGCAAACGAGGTTTTTTTTTATTTTTTTACTATTCTGAAGGTACTTCCAAAAATTCAGATTTGTAAATTAATTTCACTACATATGATAATTTTATAAACTTTTTGTTCTATCATTTAGTACACCAGTCTAGTTTAACTAAGATTGATTTCAAAAATGTCACTCGTTTTGCTCTAGGACGTCTAGAATTTAAAATAATTGCGTAATAAAATGATCTGCTCAATCACCTCAAATATTTTAATTATTTATTAAATTATATTTCCTTAAATTTATCTTGATTGTACTGGAATAATCGGAATACGTCAAATAGATAATATTTAACTGGCCTTTTAAATTCTAAAACTAAAATTATAATGTATTTTATGTAAAAAAAATATCCAGAATTTGACTTTTATTAAGTTTCGGAGTGAAAATTATTTTCGCAAATTGAAATCCTGTCAATTTAGACCAATTAAAAACTGTCAAAAATACGGTTTGCTGACGAATAAAAAGGAAGGAATAGAAATGCCAAAATAAGGTTTATTAATAGTATATTACACTACAAGGGCAGAAAGTGTGAGATTCCTGCACTGCGCGCCATGATGCCCGAGGCGAAGCCGAGGGCATCATGGCGCGCAGTTCAGGGCCCTCACACTTTCTGCCCGTGTAGTGTATACTATTTTTCTTGCAACCCCGCAGAAAATACGGGAAAAAATTAAATGTATATAAAAAAACTTGTGTCAAAATTAAAATCTGACGTTTAATTTAATTCTGACGTTTACATTCAAAATCAATCAAACTGTAGCGTTGTCATGGTAATTCAGCGGTGCCAATACAGTAAAAATAAAAGGTTGTATTTTAATTAACAAATTACTACTTTATAACAAATAAAAGTACCATTAAACACTTAAAACAACATAAAAAGTAAAAAAGTAAAAACATAAATTGTTTATTTGTTGTTATAATTGCAAAATTATGGTTTAAAACTGTCATATTTTTGTGTTTCTCATGTTGGCAGTACGAAATTTGAATGTTAAGCACACGACTAAAAAATTTTTACTCCCGCTATTAGAGTGTGCGCGTATAGCTTGACCAATGCAAGAAACGTAAACTTTCTGCCGTGAAATCGGGGACGAAACAACGTATTTTGAGTCGAGGTAGTAAGAATAGTATATTACACTACAAGGGCAGAAAGTGTGAGATTCCTGCACTGCGCGCCATGATGCCCGAGGCGAAGCCGAGGGCATCATGGCGCGCAGTTCAGGACTCTCACACTTTCTGCCCGTGTAGTGTATACTATTTTTCTTGCTACCCCGCAGAAAATACGGGAAAAAAATAAATGTATATAAAAAAACTTGTGTCAAAATTAAAATCTGACGTTTAATTTAATTCTGACGTTTACATTCAAAATCAATCAAACTGTAGCGTTGTCATGGTAATTCAGCGGTGCCAATACAGTAAAAATAAAAGGTTGTATTTTAATTAACAAATTACTACTTTATAACAAATAAAAGTACCATTAAACACTTAAAACAACATAAAAAGTAAAAAAGTAAAAACATAAATTGTTTATTTGTTGTTATAATTGCAAAATTATGGTTTAAAACTGCCATATTTTTGTGTTTCTCATGTTGGCAGTACGAAATTTGAATGTTAAGCACACGACTAAAAAATTTTTACTCCCGCTATTAGAGTGTGCGCGTATAGCTTGACCAATGCAAGAAACGTAAACTTTCTGCCGTGAAATCGGGGACGAAACAACGTATTTTGAGTCGAGGTAGTAAGAAAAAGTCTTTTTATATTTTAAAGCACATTTTAATTTTAAATGTCAAACTGACAATTCATTAAATCCTAAAATTCATTTTATTTTCTCACTAAATATAACTCGTGGTATGATTAATTATCGATGATATTTACTCATTGAAACCGAAGCAGCTCGGTTTCAATTCGAAAATATCATCGATGATTATCATACCACTTGTTATATTATTGGTTAAAATATTTGAAATTTTTTATTAGTGTTATTTTTGATCGCTGATATGTTTGAAACGGTTGATCTGAAGAACTATGACCTTCAGATGTTTTTTGTAGAGCGTGAAATTGTCTATAACTTCTATTGCTTGGGTGTTGCGAAAACAAACTATTCCAAAGTTATAAGAATTAAAAATTAAAAAAAATAAAAATTCCCGTGTTAATGAAATGGAAAAACAACAAATGAATTGAGGCAAACCTTAATATTAGTATTAAGGGCTCAAATAGGCGCCAACATTTTTGTTATTTAATGTACTATTAATTTTATAACACCATTGTAAAAAAAAATATATACAGGGTGAGTCATAAGTGGTGAACTTCCCGAAAGGTGCATGTAGGGGGGCCTTAATATATGTAGGGAAAATGTTTAAAAAAATCTATCTGCTTTGGTACTCGAGTTATGGCCAAGAACTCAAAAGAGAATTTTGGCAACGTGTAAACACTAACAATGTTACAGGAAATTATTAGATTTCATTTTAATTGAAGTAACTAAGGAACTTATTTGAATTGTTACGTGCTTATATTGTTGTCATTACTGTCATAATAAAAGACAACAATGAGACAGTTGTTGTGATTATAATACTTAAATGGGCGTTTCTCTGTAAACTGGGCAACTCATTGTCTCAAGCTAATATTGTTTAGAAAAATAACAGATCATAAATATTTCGTAGATAACTTCAAAAGATAATAACCTAATCTACCTATGCTCGACGTTCAAAATCCAATAAAATAAACTTTAATGTATCAAAATCGTTTTTATAGTCCTTAAAAACCAGTCCCCTGACGTGTCACCAAAGCAAAATGGTCACTTCAGACTAAATTAATTAAAGACAGTAACTATTGGAATCAACCTAATTGTTTAATTATTCAACCAATATTGTTTGCTTGTTACTGTGACTTATTTATTTTTTATAATTATTATTTTGTAATTCTAAAAAAGTCATCTAAACTTTGTCTCCGGATTTTATAAACAGTCCCCTGTATAGATTTTTCAGAAAATGCTCAATGTTTTCCAAAGTAATAGGAATATATTTTGGTTCATCTGCCGTATACTAATAAATAGACCGATATTTATTCCTCGAATAACATTTATTAAACACAACAAAAATATAACAAAAAAACTTGCCTAGACAATTTCTTACTTCAAGTTGCCCAGTTTACAGAGAAACGCCCAAATAATAATTAAAACCAAAATCAAACAAAATAAAAATTTATGAAAAAAATAACATAAAAAAGCATGAACAAACATTACAAAAATTGCTCGAATTGATGCCCCTGATTTTGCAAACACAATTCCAGTCTTATTCTTGTACTAACTTGTACTTGGGTCAACATTTCTGGGGTCACAGTTGTTAAAGCATTTCGAATACGCAGTATTAGTTCCTCATTATGTACCGGTGTTTGGTACACCAATGCTTTAACATGACTCCATACCTAGGAGGCCAAGAAACTGGGCCGTTACGACCTATCCACCTGTTAGGATACTGTTCATTTAGCCAATTTCTAACAGGAGCGGCAAAATGAGGTGGGGCACCATCCAGTTGTATCCACATGTTGCGCAATGTGGCCAAGGGTAAATTGTTAATTTCATTAGAAATTTCGTTCTCCAAAATATTTAAAAATTGATCCCTATTCAACCGCCGCGGTAATATGATAGACCCAATAACCCAATTTTTAATTATCCCAACCCAAACATTTACACTGAAGCGATTTTGATGATTAAATTTCCATTTTCTATATGGATTTTCTTGGTTATAATAATGGCAGTTTCTACTATTAAAATACCCATCCCTACTAAAATTTGCCATAAAATACGAGTTAAAAAATCATCATCCTCATTAATATTTCCCAATAACGCAAACCGAAATCGTTGTTGTTTAGAGCCTGAACTTTAGTGTAGTGGTATGGATGGAACTTCTCCTTCTTTAATCGCCTGGTTATAGATGTCTGGGACATGCCTAGCTCCTGAGCAATCCCTCTGGTACTTCTTGTTGGACCTTCTTGAATCAGCTGGATGATTAACTCATCGGCTTCGGGTACAATCTCTAGAGGCCGACCAAGGTCAGGACCTGCCGTGGGAATTAGAGATCCAGTCTCTCTAGCTCTGACCATCATCCTTCTAAAAACTCCCGGCGATGGGTGGGTTATGTCAGCGAATCTTGCTGCGTATACCCGGGCTTCTTCATTGCAATTTTCTTCACAGAATACAAGTACCAGCATCATATTCACATATTCTTGATTAGTGTACATTTTATTAAATAGACTCGACAAAATAATAACCAAAAAAATAAAATATAAACGTCAAACTTAATTTTCGCATTGTTGATTACAAATAGACTCGACAAAATAATAACCAGAAAGCACCAAAAAATATAAACGTCAATGTCAATTTTCGTATTGTTGATTACAAAGTTGCCAGATCATTTCAATTGTTAAAAAATCATTCTAAAACATTAAAATTAAAAGAAAATACACTTTTTCGGGCAATTTTTTTGCTAGGAAATATTTAAGAACCCGAAACTCTTCAGTAAAAATCATATAAGGTGGAAAAATATTAAATAATAAAAAAGTTAAATTTAAAACTTAAGACCTGAATTCCTCGGTCACTTTTTCGTTTGGAATTTTTTTAACATTTTTCCCTACCTATATTAAGGCCCCCCTACATGCACCTTTCGGGAAGTTCACCACTTATGACTCACCCTGTATACATATATATATATTAGGGTGTGCCAAAAAAACTCGATATTTTTTTTGCTTGCTCTCCACCCAAAGTATTGTAGAATATGTCCGAACAAATATTCTGTTAAAAGCGGAGGTCATAATTTCAATTTTAAGAGGTCCTTCATCGAATTTGAAGTTTTGCCGCTTAAATAACACAGAAAACTGACTTTTTTACCTTATTTATTCTTGCAACCTAGGAAGAATTTTTTTTTTCATAAAATCCATGACTAATTCTTACAAAGCATTAAATTTGGACAAAAAAATCTTATTAAGCCGAATTTCTATTTTCATTATTTGATTTTTTACAGAGCTTTAATTTTAAAGTTAATAATACAAAAATGATGACTTTATACGTCTGTAACTTTTAGAATATTGACGATACAAAAAATTCGCTTTAAACTTTTTTGTGGTCCATCAGACAAGCTAAAAAATTCAATAGTTTAGCTGAAAAAGGCAAAAAACGTAAAATTTTAAATTTAAAGCTCTGAAAAAAATCAAATAATGAAAATAGAAATTCGGCTTAATAAGATTTTTTCGTCCAAATTTAATGCTTTGTAAGATTTGGTCATGGATTTTATGAAAAAAAAATTTCTTCCTAGGTTGCAAGAATAAATAAGGTAAAAAAGTCAGTTTTCTGTGTTATTTAAGCGGCAAAACTTCAGATTCGATGGAGGACCTCTTAAAATTGAAATTATGAACTCCGCTTTTAACAGGATATTTGTTCGGACATATTTTACGATATTTTGGGTGGAGAGCAAGAAAAAAAAATATCGACTTTTTTTGGCACACCCTAATATATATATATATATATTATAGTAGATATCAATTATACCTAAAACTCTTCTTTCAATACATAACATCGCCATGTTATTACATGGTACCTTTAATGTTATAAAAATTACTCATTATAAATATATGTATATAATTATTTAATTATATAAAATTATAATAATTTTATTATATTAGTATACTATTTTTATTAGTATACTATTGTATTCATATTTTAACCAGTATAGTATATATATATATATATATATATATATATATATATATATATATATATATATATTTATTTATACACATAAAGTACCTATTTAACTTTATTTGACCGCTGTCCACCCAAACATTGACCTTTCAATTAATTTAATTAATATGATTCTCCCTGGGTTAATAAAGCGTGTACATACCTGGAAAATCTAAAAATAGATCTGCATACATTATAAAGCTTACGGTCCGTTTATACCCCTAACCCAAACAAGCCATTCAGTTGTTTTTTTAAGAATGTAGAAAATTACACCTGGTAGGTAATATGTAACACAAAGAAACGTGACCAAAGAATACTTTGATTTTCTTTAAGACTTGCTCTTTTTAAAAATCTCTTTGTCTCTTTACTTTCAAAGATTTTTAAATCCCATCCCCTAAGGTGTTCGTTCTTACTCCTTAAAATTAAATTGTTTCATAAGAGGGCAAACAGTTCTGAGGCGACATTTCAAAGGCATAAAGGAATTATTACCCACAAAGTTTTTCGCTTAATTTTCATAATAATACGATTTTTGGTTTTTCTTAATATTTAAATAAAATCATTCCTAAATTACATTAATGATTTCCAAAGAGTTTTGTAATTATTGTTATAAAGGTATTTTTATTTAAAAATTATTCAGTGTCTGGCAGTAACTACTAAATTAAAAAAATCTTCTTCGTGTATATTTACAATCAATACTAAATATCAATAAATTGTCGGTTATTGCATACCAATCTAAAAGAGTAAATAGTAATTTACATTACCAAAGTCTGAGTTAGTTTGATTGTTTTATATTGGCGCAGCACTGATTTTAGCATATGTAAATCAATCTTAAAATTAACAATGCCATTAAGTAGGTACCATACATTATTTAGATAGGTATTGTTTCATCGAGATCAAGGGCGTACGCAGAGGGGGCAATTGCCCTCCCCAGACGAAACGCAGTATTCTCACAATGGCGAAAAACAAAATTTTTATCCTATTGTTACTAAATTATTACTATAGCATATTCTTTTCCGTTGTGAAAAATCTTTCAAGGAGATACGTAGATCTCCTCGATGCAATTGCCCTAGCAAAGAATTGCAGTAAGAGCTTAAATAAAATGCGAATATCATCATTTTATGTAAACTTTTTGACTCTCAAATAAAATAGCGAAGAGTCTCAGGAAGACAGAAATTGCGGAGTAACTGTCCAGGAGGAACAGTTGAAGAATATTATCGGTTTAATATATTTAAGCCGTTCTTGACACAACTAAAAAGCAGATTTATTAATCATAAGGAATTGTTGTCATCATTCTCACTGTTGCACAGAGGTCTTAGAGGTAAATTTACGCGATAAAAACCCAATTTTTAAAACACTTTAAAAATGCATTTCGATGCCTCTTTATTGTTCTTAACAGATTTTTACCTAAGATTAACTGCGAAGTAGAAATTACTGCGCATGCGTTACGTTATAACAATTACATGAAAGAATTGTCAAAAGTACTCTATCTTTCGGAATCTTGTATTGTTGCGTAAATATAATTGTGAAAATAAGTATAAAAATTTATAGTACGGATAAAGGTGAGTAAAAATACAACTTTAAAATGTCTTACTTGGATTATTTGTCAAAAATATAGCGCTTTTTAACCTACAAATTCTTAAGTTTTTATAATTTCAAATAATAAATGGAATGTAAGTTAAAACTTTTAATTACCTGCCCAGAACCACCTAGTGCATTCGAAAATATAAACGTCCAGTTCCGACTTTATAAAAATTCATCTGTCTTTATTCGCCTAAAAGAGAGTTATGCAAAAATGAAAAAAGGCCCACAAAAACTACCTCCAACCTGGGTAAAATTAATATATTTTTTAAAGAAAAAAACTTTTTTATTATGTTATGAAAAAAATAATTTGTCATAAAAACTTATGCTTGTTTTAAAAATAGGATTCTTATACCAAACAGTTTAAATTAAATGTACAGGGTGCTCATAAACTAAGAAAACCTAAAAACCTAGAAGTGCGTTTTATGGAAAAATTAATTCTTTATCGAAATATCTGATGGTTTAAAATTTGGACTTACCATACAAAATTTAATTATATGTACATTAGGGTGTCCGTTATTTACCAACTTTTTTTTTTAGCAGCGCCCACTAAATTTTTAGTTTATGACCAAAAAAAATTGCTCTAGAGCAAGTTAATATACAGCAATAAAAGACACATATTTTTATATAAAATTAAACGCTGTACAAAAAAGCTTTCCTATGATTTTTTGATAAATTCACTGATTTAAAAGTTATTTAAGGTTAAAGTTAAACCTATAGTAAGTTTTTCGATTTTTTTACTTTGACTGCAAAGTTATCATTATTTTTATGAAAATAAATTGTTTATTTTTAAAAATATGTTATTTTATTGTATTATTGAAAAAATAAAAATTATTGAAAAAAAAAAATAAGTGAAAATTTTTGACAAGAGATTCCGATAAATTAATTTTTTTTTATTTCATTAAACGAATCTGGTAGTTTTACTCAATTTTGGTACGATTACTTTTTTACATTAGCTTTTTATTTCTGTGAAATTCTACAAAATTTTATAGGATTTTGTAAAATATTATACAATAAAAAGGTTTTCCTTCAGTACAGCTAATGATGTATAAATTCTTTTAACAATTATTTTTACGACAAAATAAAATTGTCTTAAGTATGAGATGCAGACATTTCCGCAACACCAATTATTCTTTTCAAATAATTTAAATGTAGTTATCCACTTATACAGCTGTGAATATGGCGTTTTAGTCACGGGGTGAAATTAGCTTTATTATAAATTAGAGAAAAGTGAAGTTAATTCCGTTGACATTTGACAGTTGTCATTTGACAAATATAATTGGCTTTAAATTCTTATTTGTGTTCGTCGTAGATAATGTATACTTAATTTGCAACTCGTTCTATAAACTTATCTAGACAATCGTTTTTAATAAGCTTTGCTCGTGCCTAATAAAACTCGTAACTAAAATGGCGTTTATAAAACTTGATAAATAATACCTTTTCTATTATATAAAAGATGCCACAGACGATGGGTGATTGACCTACTCCAAACTTCAACTTTGCGACACGAAATCTCCTGCGACTTCTGCCTTCCTTTATTCTATGGTCAAAGTATACTTTAGTACGCATGCGTAACTATAAATTTAATTTTTTCGTACAAATAATTTTTAAAAGAATTTCTACGTCCTTAGTTACAGCTGAAGGAAAATTTTTCATTGTATAATATTTTATAAAATCGTACAAAATTTTGTAAAATTTGACAGAAATAAAAAGATTAGTTGAGTAAAACTAGTACCAGATTCTTTTAATGTAATAAAAAAAAATTAATTTTCGGAATCTCTTGTCAATAATGTTCACTTATCTCTTTTCAATAATTTTTACTTTTTTAATAATACAATAAAATCGCATATTTTCAAAAATTAACAATTTATTTTCATAAAAATTAATGAAAGTTTTGCAGTAAAACTAAAAAAATCAAAAAAATTAGTATAAGTTTAACTTTAACCTTAAATTACTTTTAAATCAGTGAATTTATCAAAAAATCATAAGAAAGCTTTTTTGTACAGCGTTCAATTTTAACCTTAAATAACTTTTAAACCAGTAAATTTATCGAAAAATCATAAGAAAGATTTTTTGCACAACGTTTAATTTCCTATAAAAATATGTGTCACTTATTGCTATATATTAACTTGCTTGGGAGAAAAAAATGTAAAACGTGCCAAAACCCCATGTTATTTAAATGGAAAATGTATCGACTTTGTGGCAAGGTTTAATATGAATATTTTTTTAATAATTTTTTTAATAATTTTTGTTAGATCATAAACTAAAAACTTAGGGGGCGCTGCGAAAAAAAAGCAATTTGGTAAATAACGGACACCTTAATGTACAGGGTGATCCCCTATAATACCGCCCCCCTTTAACTTTTTTATTTTAAGTGTCCCAAAAAATTTAAAAGACTTGGTGTTGTTATGTAGGTACTAAAAAATACTTTTTTTTCAATGGATCACCCTATATATGAATTTATTTTTCGATTCCTTGTAAAATTCTGAGCAAAATTCATAAAACAAACCATATTCTAAATTCAACTGTTTCTGAAATATTCGCATTCGAAATATTATTATTAAATGTTTTTTTAAACTGTTAAAAATCAAAAAGCCTCAGTATACCAAAATTTGTATTGAACATAAATTATTATAGTGACATTATGTCAAAATGTCTTGTTAAATAAGTAAAAATGGCCTACTCAGACAGAGAAACTATTTCAACTTATTATCTTAAAAATAATTTAAATATTTCAGAAACGGTTGAATTTAGGTATATGCATATACCATGGTATGTTATATGAAATATGCTTAGAATTTTACAAGGAATTGAAAAATAAATACATATATAGGATGATCCATTGAAAAAAAAATAAACTTTTTGTTTTTCCCTGTATACTGATGAATTTTCCAATTTTCTTTATACGTAGAAAAAAAGTATTTTTTAGTACCTACATAACCACACTTTGAAATTTTTTCGGACACTTAAAATAAAAAAGTTAAAGGGGATCACCCTGTACATACATCAAAATAAGAGAGCTAGAAGTAGTAAAGTGTTCGTATGTTTGTTTTAAAGAATGAGATTCATATACAAATATTTTTATTTAAATGTACAGTGTGCTCAGAAATAAAAACAAAGCAAAATGCTTCAAGAGGAAAGTACAATTTTTGTATGGGAATCTTATTTTTGACTCTAGTATTTAACGTATAATAAAAATAATAAGTTTTTCCTATTGTTAACCATCACAATATTGGCTAAAAGTTGGTTAAAAAAATGATGAAATGTGAAATGTTGATATACCTAATTGTTCGAGTGAGTTACTCAAGTAGTATATAATATATACTATATATATATATATATATATATATATATATATGCAAAACGGCTAATACACATCCGAAATAGATACTTTTGTGAAGAAAGCGGCTCCGAAATCGGAGCCGCATTCGAAAAATCGGAGGCCAAATGGTAAGCACGTGTATCTCTTTACTATGGGTAGTCAAGGTCATTTTAGGACGTGTGGCAAATTTTAGCCTGGAGGTCAATTCCACTTGGATACACCTACAGTTACACAATCGGGTTCACCGTTCTTCCGATGAGGGCGCCACTGTTATATACAGATGTATATAAAAATAAGTATACCAGTTGATATACCTCAGAATATTTTCTAATCAACTAGTCTCCGAAATTTGGCAACAGTGTACGGAGGCCATTTAATGCCACGAGTATGTATTTCTGTAAATGTACTTTATTCAGAGAAATCTTATATTTTTAATACGTTAATGAAATATTGATATAGGAATATGGTATAACTGGACTCCTGAATAAAGGTATTATTAAGAATAATAGACGTATCTATGGGTATACAAATACAAAGTGTAAGTCATAGAAAAAGTGTAAGTGTGGTCATCAATGTAATGTAGACATGAATTAAATATTTAATAACATATGGTAAAAAGTAATCTACTAATTGCAGGTTAATTATAATTTTGTTTTTCAGGCTTAGCGCGGTTGATTAGCACTGTCGTTTTTAGGAAAATAATATAAATAGTATTTTAAAAGAAAGAATTGAACCTTCACCTCGCCAGACTTTTCATTTTGAGTGCGTTCCACTTTTGAATAATACCAGTGGATTTAAAGAAACTAAGAAAATTGAATGTTTAGTTAATTTTAACATTAGTAATTATAGTTATATAGTTTATTATAAGGCATTAAAATGAATACCTGTAGAAATATTTTATTATAAAATTTTTATAATAAACGGTTTATTAGATACTAACAAATTTTAGCAGATTTGGTGTTCATAAACACTATACAGAAGTTTTTAAAATATAGGTTAGGTATAGGTATTTATAATAATAAATTAAACTGAATTTGACAAACATTAAGTGTATATATAAAATAAATAAAAATTATACTAAACTATTATTTTTTTTAATAAATAAAACATAGATAAATAATGACTGCGTTTATTTATAAAATATTTATTAAAAATTATAATTAAAAAACACATTTATAAAAAAAAGACTAATACTAAAATTAAAGAGCAGCTAGGTAAAAATAGTACCCATTAATAATGAGATAATGCCGCGTCTGTACTAACAAAACAAAATTATAAAAAATACATATTTTTTTAATATGGATTCTATAAAATGTCTTTATTAGGCTCCGCAAAACTAAGCTTAGAATTTATTTTTAAAGCGATTACAATTTCCAATCCCTGCTGAAAATGACGGATGATTGCGGGTTTCTTCGTCAAAACCGGATAAAATCAGATGATTGCGGGTATAAATTCTTCGTCGAAGCCGGATAAAAGCGGGTAAAAATATCATCTGATAACATCTGCTTTTGTCCGCATCGCTATATCCGCGAACACCTTTTATGTCCGGTTAGTGCACCTCCGCAATCATCTGTTTTTAACCGTCTTCACTGTGTTTCGATTATATCTGAATTTGTCCGGAATCATCTGCAAACGTCTGCTTACGTCTGGGTTTATCCGCAAGCATATGCTTTTACCCGCAAACGTCTGCCTACTCCAATTTCACCCGCCAACATATGCGAACATCTGCAATTACCCGCAAACAACTGTTTTTATCCGCGAACATCTGCAATCACCCGCGAACAACTGCTTTTATCCGCGAACATCTGCAATCACACGCGAACATCTGCTTTTACCCGCGAACGTCTCCTTTCATACGGTTTCACCCGCAAACATGCTTTTATCTGCGAACGCCTGATATTATCCGCAAACATCTGCTTTTATCGGCAAACATCTGCTTTTATCCGCAAACATCTGATTTTATAGGCAAACATCTGCTTTTATCCGAAAACATCTGCTTTTATCTGCAAACATCTGATTTTATACGCAAACATCTGCTTTTATCCGCAAATATCTGCTTTTATCCGCAAACATCTGCATTTATCCGCAAATATCGAAACTCGATCCTTTTTGATCACGAAAACAGGAGACAAAACCCTTATCAAAAATGATCAAAAAGGATCGAGATTTAAACTCGATCCATTTTCGATCACTTTTTTTCAGCAGGGTTATTCCAATAATTCCTTTTAGAGTTATAAAGTTGTGTGCCGTGAACGGCTAACAACCAGTTAGTTAAAGCTCAGTAAAATTTGACAAAGCAGGTAAACTAAACTAAAGTATACACGAGAAGAAGGAAAACAAAAAGCGCTAATGAAACCAGACGTTTGCGTACGAAACAGGACCGAAATGGACAAAGGAAATGCAGGCAAACCGAACGCGGATGAAAGCAGAGGTTTGCAATTAAAAGCAGATGTTTGCGGATAAAAGCAGATGTTTGCGATTAAAATCAGATGTTTGCGGATAAAAGTAGATGTTTGTCGATAAAAGAAGATGTTTGCGGGTAAAATCAGATGTTTGCGGATAAAAGCATATGTTTGCGGATAAAATCAGATGTTTGCGGATAAAAGCAGATGTTTGCAGATTAAAATAGATGTTTGCGGATAAAAGCAGATGTTTGGAGATTAAAACAGATGTTTGCGGATAAAAGCAGATGTTTTCAGATAGAATCAGATGTTTGCGGATTAAAACAGATGTTTGCGGATTAAAGGAGGCGTTCGCGGATAAATGCAGATGTTTGCGGATAAAAGCAGAAGTTTGCGGATTAAAGCAGACGTTCACAGATAAAAGCAGATCTTCGCGGATAAAAGCAGATGCTTGCAGGTGAAATCGGATGAATCAGAGTTTTGCGGACTAAATTAGATGTTTGCGGATTAAAACAGATGTTTGTGGATTAAAGCAGATGTTCAAAGATAAAAGCCGATCTTTGCGGATATGAGCAGATGTTTGCCTATAAAATAAGATGTTTGCGGATAAAAGCAGATGTTTGCCGATAAAAGCAGATGTTTGCGGATAATATCAGATGTTTGCAGATAAAAGCATGTTTGCGGGTGAAACCGTATGAAAGCAGATGTTCGCGGATAAAATGAGATGTTTGCGGATAAAAGCAGGCGTTCGTGGATAAATGCAGATGTTTGCGGATAAAAGCAGAAGTTTGCGGATTAAAGCAGACGTTCACAGATAAAAGCAGATCTTCGCGGATAAAAGCAGATGTTTGCAGGTGAAATCGGATGAATTAGAGTTTTGCGGACTAAATTAGATGTTTGCGGATTAAAACAGATGTTTGTGGATATAAGCAGATGTTTGCAGGTAAAATCGGATGAAGCAGACTTTTGCGGACTAAAGTAGATGTTTGCGGATGAAATCAGATGTTTGTGGATTAAAATAGATGTTCGCGTATAAAAGCAGATGTTTGCAGGTGCAATCGGATAAAGCAGACGTTTACGGATAAAATCAGATAAAACCGGGTGAATGCAGATATAAACCCTTATACAGGTATTTGCGGATAAAACCAGATGAAAGCAGACATAGAACTAAACAGATAAAACCCGACGTTCACGGATAATATTTATACCCGCAATTGCAGATAAAAACCGACATGCCGAGTAAAATCAGATATGTCGGATGAAAACAGATATAAATGGACATAAAACTAGCTTGGTTTTTTTATCCGCAATCACGTTTTGAATAATTCTAAAGCTAATAAACCATGTTTTTATTTATAATATATTATTAGCTTATTATAATTATCAATGGGTACTATTTTTACCTTGATGCAAATTATTTATTAAATTTAATTTACTAAAATTTAATTTATTACAATTATTTTTATTGCAAGGCATGGTTCTTGCATTTACTGAATAACATAATACACTTTTGTTTTATTAAAATTAACGCAAAAACATATAATGCCGTGGTTATTTTTAAATTTAAATTAAAGGTGCTGTTAGTGTTTTTTTCTAATTTGGTTTTTATTACAATTATTACGCACTATTTTAATTATCTACTTAAAACTTCATTTATGGCAAAATGTTTAAACTACATTACATTCTTAAAACATGATCGTTTAGTTAAAAGCAAAAAGAAAATTTTTTAGTTGTAGATTTTTAAAAATTATTAATTTTTTCCAAAGCAAACGATAGATAAGTAGGTACACGAAAATTTCATTTTTTTGTGAATTTATAATATTTGTTTAAAAACCCATTTTAAAGAACAAAAATGATGTATCTATATATACCTACCATTTATATCTAAATATATTATATAATTTATATTTAAAGGTCAATTAAATGTGTACATCCAAATTACCACTTAATGGCATCATTAGATGCATTATAAATAAAATAAACCAATCCATACCTTAAATGTTAAATTATAAATGTATTTATATATTTAATGAAATAAATATATTTTGGAGGAGTCCAATTAACCGATAAACGCAATCATCAAAATACATAAAAAGGCTTAAAATGAAAAATAATATAAATACATGTGAGGGTCAGTGCGGCAACGTCGCTGGAGGCAAGTTCAACCGAGGCACCTCTGGAAATATATTCACAGGAGGCAAAAAGATTGTCTACTGTGTGGAGGCGACTTCACCTTAAGCCTTATCAAAAATGTGTATAAAAATTCTTTCTTTATTTTTAAGAAAAGTTTTCCCCTCTCAGGTTGCTCATATAAAGAAAGACTTTATTAATTTATTTCTATAAAAAAAACTCGTAAATTCCTATTCCTTCTGGTGGAGGCCAGGTCTCCTTCGAACGTATGGAGCCGAATAAGATAGGCGTGCACATATATATATATATATATATATATATATATAAATATATATATATATATAAATATATATATATATATATATATAAATATATATATATATATATATAATATATACTATATATGCTTATTAAATAAATATATGTAATCTCTATGGAACCCTGTTCCTAGGGAACCATTATTTATTATTATTCAAAATATATATAACAAACTTATACACGATTTTGGTTCTGTACCTTACGAGAAATAAAACTGTTTTAAAAAGAAAATAATACTATTCCTAAAACTCCAAGACATTCATTTTGCTGCTCTAAAACACTAATAATATATTTTTGATACTTTGAAGGTAAATAATTTTTGGTTATTCATGATAAAAATTATGTTTGCGCCATGTTACAATCGCCAACATTGGCGATCGCTCCCCGGTACGAACTATAAACATTTATTTTATATAGGAAATATGAAACATAAAAAATGCATAAAAAATCATTTTATATCATTTGGCTGGAACTTAGCCTCCTCCCCTTCCTCAATACCAAATATTTTTTAAACAAATTTATATCAGAAGTAAATTTAGCACCCTTAAAAATATAAAAAGTCATAGGAGAGGAGCAAATTTCTAAAATTTTTTAAGAGCTCTTATAAAGCTGCATGATTATTGCATCTTGGTAATAAAATGTAGTCAAGTTCTGCAGTACTTGAATTATGGTGGAAATATCTGCAAAAAGTTGATAAGTACGCAATTTAATTTTGCAATAAACAAATATACCCAGAATTTCTGAAAATATTCGGCCCACTTCCGGTAAGCACTGCAACTGCTGAGAGAAGCTTTTCTGCACTAAAATTACTTGAGTAATACTTTGGGAGAGGAGAGGATCTTTTATAATATAACATATTATGTTCATCCTAATATAAACATTTCTGTAAAAGAGGTCTTAAATAAACTCCAAAAAAGGATTGACAATATTATGTAATTTTTTTAATATTTATTTTTATTTCGTTTAAGAAATGTTGGAAAGTGGCAATTATTTTATGCCAAATAGATGTTTTATTTATTTTTTATTTATTTTTGCGTAAATATACAAAAACGTTAAGTTTTTAGTTCCATTGTGCTGTGTTAAGAGTTTATTTTTTTTGCAATACATAATTTAAAAATAAAAAAAAACATGTCTTAGTTAACTTACCCGACTTTGCACCCCTAGGAAACAATCTTGTGTACGCCCCTGATCGAGATAAAAGATCGTTGAAAGCAATGTGACTAATGTATTAGTAGTTGCCAAGAATAGTTCGCGTAACGAACATCTCTTTGTTGACGTACGCTGTAAACAGCAAACATTTCCAAGCGCTACAGCGTGCTAGATAAAAGTCTTATCTTTATCTGTTGCAGGACATGCATAAAGGATAAATTGATCGATTTTTATTTATTTTAAAGATTTAATTTTTTTTGTATATAACAAAGGGTTTTTATCTAAAAGGATTATTTTAGTTGTTATTTATTTTTAATAGATGAGGAGCTTTTTTAATCTTTTTGAAAATCGCTGTTTTATATTTTTGGTTTAGGTTTAGTTCAATACTTTGATTGTAACAGCACCAAAACCCTTAAAAACTATTTTTCAAACTTTGACAAAATATTCATGCTTTACTTATTTTAAGGTAAAAAAAAATCTAAGTTTATATCTACTAAATATTATCTAGCATATTACTAAAAAATTGGGCCAACCTTTAATAAATTCCAAATATAAGCAGAGCCCTTATCGCTTTTATCGGCTCATTTTATAGTTAATTTCTGACATTAATAGACCAAATTTACTGTTGGATAAGGAAAACATTAGTTAAACGTCACAACATATGTCTATTAATAATTATTTTAAAAGCATAAGCCACTGATAACGGAAGCCATTTCATTTGTGAGATTATTTTTGTTAATGCGAACACTGATTATCGACATTTATGTCAATTTTTTAATTACGCTGGATAAACATTTGGTAAAATTATAAAGGATTCTTTCAATACTTGATAAGAGTTAACTTTTTTTTTATTTACTTTTGCTCTTGGTAAATAAATGGTAAAAATTTATAAATGTAGCGATTTAGTGCAATTGACTCAAAAAATTTATTAAAAACGGAAAATAAATAAATGCAAACCTTTTTGATTTTGACCCTATAATGTACTTAAAGTAATATGGCATATAATTTATTTAAATTATCCCTAATTATATTTTTGGGTAAAGTAATTTGTTTCATAAAAAAATTGGTGTATTGGGACCAATGCATTTTAAAACAGGAAGAATATAAAACAAGGCTTGCACCTTACTGTAAATATTAAGTTAATACCTTTATTTGAGTAATAAATTAGATAGAGAGATTTATTAGAGCCATTCATCATTTCTCAGTTTAAGGATTATTGGCCTTAGGCAGTAAAATATGGGGACATTGTTATGAGAATATTTTGGAATTTAACTAAATTTAATTTATAATGTACCTACTAATAATAATAATAATAATTACCAAAATGTTATTGTCATTATGTTATTTTTAACGTAAAATTTAAATTTTTAATTAAATAGAGGACTTTTTGTAAATTTCTTATTTTTTTAAATAATTGTATATATCTGTCGCTTGTCAGTGTATATAAAGGATATTTATTTCTTTTATAAATAAGTAGTTTTTTATGGGATGTAAATTATAAGAGTTTTAGTGGAAATTAGTATAATGATTTATTTGTTTCATCCAAAGAACTTAAATATAGTCGCCGCGGCGAATGTTTTCCGTTTCGTCATCAATTTTAAATATCAAAAACCGATTTGTCAACATAAGTCCGGCATACATCCCTCATACGCCGCGGCGTTTATACAAAGAAAAAAGCAAATTGTAATGTCTAAGTTCACAAATTGATGACGCAACGAAAAACATTTGACGCGGTGACTTTATATTAATTATTCTCTTCATTTTGTTTTCATTAAATAAAATTTATCATCAAATAGAATTAGTATCTCTAAATTCCTTATATATTTACCGACATGCTTTTGTTAATAATTTAGCCAGCAAAAGCGTGGAGTTATAATTATAAATAATTAATTATAGTCATAAGACTAATTATATTATTTTGACAATCCAATTCATGCCCGTCATAGCACTTAAACGACATCTTTGTCAGGTTTCTAAGCTTATTAATATAATTAAAAGGTAACTACCCAATCTAAGTTAAATACAAATTAAATGTAATTGTTTAAATTTTAATTCAATTAAATTTCGTTAAATCTTTGACTAAATTTTAATAAATAATAAATTAGGTTTTTATAACATGTCAAGTATTTTTATTTAATTGGGTGGTAAAACGAGATTAAAATAATTGATTACAGATATACATATTTTATAAATAAACTAATTATAAATATTGCACTCAATTTTAAGTTTATGTCCAGAAACTATATGCCTGCATAGGTATATCTTCAAATCTATGTATTAATGCATTAATTTAAAAAATATATTTAATAATTTTGGTTTTCCTTTAAACATTTTGCTTATTTATGGTTGGGATATTTCGTTGTACGTCCCAAACTTCGCTGTCGAAATTGTTAAAAAGATCTATTTTCTAACGAAAGAACGTACAATTTGTTTTATTTTAACTTTTTTATTTTATTCCAATTTTAAAATTTGCATCTTGACTATTTTTCTTGAAAACCACTGCACTTTATATTTACTCTATGTTTACATGACTTATCTATAAAAAACGATTTTTAAAATAATTGGTTTTTATTATAAATTCCGAATTCTATAAATAATTGTAGCAAGTATTTGTATATTTGTACTGGGTCAGTCCACGTCAAATCAAACAGAATAATAAGAAAAGTTCACCACACCGACTCAGATTTTGCTCAAATTTTGTGCAGATGATACATAGGCTAGGATAACCACAAATCTCAATTTTGAAGGTTCTTTGATAATTAATTACCGATAAATTAATTATTGGAATTTTAAACATTTCAGCAAGATGTGATTTATGTTTTTTTTATTTTCTTAAATAACTCCCCACCTGCCCAAGTTATTTAAGTGACAGTTTGTTTCTAGAGGTAACTTTTAAAGCTGATTTTAAAAAATTAATCAGAATTTGTGTATTTTCTATTGTTTTTGCATAAGAAATTGCAATGTTGCATTTGTTAAAAAAAATATTAATTTTTTTTTTGGCATGTTTGATCAGGATCACACGTTTTAAATTTTTATGAGTTGTTGAGATGGTATACCACTACTTCCAGAAAAAAAATCATCTTGGCTTTCCACCTAATAGCTGAGAAAAAAATTATTGTACTTTCATGTGACAAAAAACTTAAGTTTAGCTTTTATTTCAAGGCCAAGAAAACTTTGACAACTCTCCTTGACAAAGGACTGAATTTTTTTTAGATAAGGTTCAAATGACAGATTGACATTTTATTCATTTCAGCTCCGCCGTACAATAATAATGACATTTTCATTATTGTACGGCGCGCCGCCGGTGTATTATAATTATTATTATTTTTATCACTATTATATAATATTAACAATAATTACTTGTTCAAATATCGTAAATATAAATACTGAAAATTAAGTAAAAATAATATAAACAAAATAAAAAATATCAACAAACCAACAATAACATTAAACAAAATAGTGTTGCGTTGATCCATCATTAATTCTTTAGTGCGATAATAAAACTTTGGTACTAACAAGCAATATAACAATGTCATATACACTGTCAAATTGCATATTTGGTGACATATTGCAGACTGAATGTCACGTAACCAGTTATTCACGACAAACTGGATTTTTTGAATGGAATAGTTTTACAGAGGAGCAAAAAGAAATCATTGCACTTAGGTCTGAAATTTCAAGAAAACAACTTGATAATAATACAACCATTTGTATTCACCATGAAAAAATGTTGCTTTCGACATATGAGCAACTTCAAAGATACTGTTGTGATCCATTTCAGTCACATACTAGAGGCATTAAGAAAAGTTTGAGATCTGTGTCATTGGAATTTGCAAAAAAACACACTAATCTTAAACCAGGGCAAAAGTTATGTCCTCAGTGTCGAACTCGGATGGCAGAAACTGAAGCTTTGAACAATGAGACTATTTCTAAAGAGGATATTGAGAATGAAAGTGAACCAGAGGCATTTTTTGATTCAGATGGCACTGAAGCTTTGAATCAAAGTATCACAAATCTTGGATGCACACCTGTCAAGTTGCATGGTGTACATAAAAAACAACGACTAAGTTATGCAAAAAGAAAATCAGCAGAGGCAATTTCTTTATTGCAGGAGAAATTTTCAACATCGCTAAATGTTCCTCTAGAGACTCTGGCTCAAACCAACGAAAAGAAGTGTACCAGCTGTGAAGATTTAAACTGTCTGATTGAACTCTTAAAAGAAAAATGTAAAATTTCTTGTGGACAAGAAGTTCTAAAATTACTAACTCTTGTACCGAGTAGCTGGAGCATTCAGAAGACCGCTAATGAATTTGGTGTCTCAACATACATGGTCAATAAGGCTAGAAAACTTAAAAAGGATTACGGTATTTTGGCAGAACCAGAAAAGCTGAAAGGAAAATCAATTTCCAATGAGGTATCTAAAAAAGTAAGGCAATTCTATGAAGATGATGAATTTTCCAGAATGTGCCCTGGAAAGAAAGAATTTGTGTCAGTCAGAGATTCGGAAAGTGGTAAAAGAACTCACATGCAAAAGCGACTGCTTTTTGTAAATTTAAAGGAACTGCATTTGGCTTTTCAAGAAAGATATCCACAGCTAAAAATCGGTTTGTCAAAATTCTCTTCTTTACGACCACCTTGGTGCGTTACAGTCAGTGCCCGTGGAGTTCATTCAGTATGTGTTTGCGAGACTCACCAAAACTTGAAGCTACTGACAGCAGCATTACCCAAGAAAATTGAATACAAAAATATCCTCTCCACTATAGTATGTTCTGTGGACTCAAGAAATTGTATGCTTCACAGATGTGAGAATTGCCCAGGGTCTGAAGCTTTGGAGCAGCTTATGCTGGATATATTTAGTGAAAATGATTTGGAAACTGATGACAATATTGCCTATAAGCAGTGGGTCCACAAAGGACAATCAACACTAGTGAATATGACATCAACTATTGAAGATTTTGTGAAAGACTTGTCTAAGGCAGCAGATCAAGCAACAACACATCATTTTACTGCAAAATCCCAAGCATCCTACTTAAGAAATCTTAAAGAAAATATTCCAGCTGAAACAGAAGTAATCGTTTTACTAGACTTTGCAGAAAATTATTCTTTTGTTTGCCAAGATGCCATTCAAGGTTTCCATTGGGATACGACACAAGCCACACTTCACCCATTCGTAATTTACTTCAGGAGTAAAAACCAGACAGATTTAAAATGCTTTAGTATGTGTGTTATTAGTGATGAACGTGAACACATTACCTCCACAGTTCATTACTTTCTTAAAGTAATTATACAACATATTAAAGAAGTATTACCAGATTTACAATACATTCATTATTTTAGTGACGGTTCAAGTGCACAATATAAAAACTATAAAAACTTCATTAATTTATGCTTACATAAAAAAGATTTCAACGTCCCTGCTGAATGGAACTTCTTTGCCACTTCACATGGAAAAAGTCCATGTGATGGAATTGGCGGCACGGTAAAAAGACTTGCAGCTCGTGCAAGTTTGCAGGCCACACTGGACAACCATATTCTTACTCCTCTTGATTTATTTAACTGGGCTAATTGTAACATACATAACATAAAGTTTTTCTTTGTGTCCCATGCTGATGTTCAGCAACACGCCAAAAGATTGGAAGCTCGTTTTCAGAGCGCGAAAACAGTGCCTGGAACTCGCAGTTATCACAGGTTTGTTCCAATAAATAATTCTGAATTGATTCTGTATCGATTGTCGTCAGATGATGAAAATTCAGGATTTAAAGTTAGTCTTACTGTCAGAAAAAAACATGAAAAGAATATAGATATCGACGAATTGCAACCGGGAGTTTATGTAGCTGCAATATACGATGACAACTGGTTCATTGGCTGTATTAAAGAAAGACATTTTGATGAAACAGACTTGTTTATAAATTTTATGCAAAGACATAAAGACACTAATGTGTTATCCTGGCCATCTAGAGAAGATAGTTGCTTCGTTCCTTTTGAGCACGTGTTATGTGTGATACCAGCACCTTCAGTGAAAGGTAGCACTGGACGACAATATGTTCTTGATAGCGATATGAGTAAAAGTATTACTCTTTTATTTAATAAGTTCAAATCAGCTGCAAAATAACTTTTTCCTTTAGTTGTGTTATATTTCTATTATGTTTGTTATATTTCTATTATGTTGTTTTATAATATATTATATATTATGGTTTCTTAAAAATAGAAAATGTTTATATTAATTTATTTTTGTATGATTTGAGTTAATGTTGTATGTATAATAAAACTATTGGATATGAAAAAAAACGCCCGGTTTTAGTCCCATGAAAGTTTTTAATTAATTTTTTTCTCAGCTCCTAGTTAGAAAGCCAATATGATTTTTTTTCTAAAAGTAGTAGTGTACCATCTTAATAACAAATAAAAAATTTAAAACATGTGCTCCTGATCAAACATGCCGAAATTTTTTTTTGAATTTTTTCAAGCAAATGCAACATTGCAATTGCTCTTGCTAAAACAATGGAAAAAATACAATTTTTAATTATTTTTTATAAATTAGCTTAAAAAGTTACCCCTGGAAACAAACTTTCACTTAAATAACTTGTGCATGTAAGGAGTTATTTAAGAAAATAAGAAAACAAAAATCGCATCTTGCTAAAATTTTTAAAATTAAAATAATTAATATCTCGGTAATTAGTTATCGTAGAACCTTCAAAATTAAGATTTAATGTAATCCTAGTCTATATATCATCTACACAACATTTGAGAAAAATCTGAGACGGTGTGGTGAACAACACTGTTTGATCTGACGTGGACTTACCCTACTACCAATATTTAAACTAAGTACCTATTTCTATATTTGTATTTTTGTACTAGGTAAGTATAAAACAACCAGTTACACCATATTTATCAAATCTGAACTTACTTTTTACCTACTAAAGTTACATATTAAAATTATGTATATAATATATATACAGGGTAGCCCATCAAAAACAGTCCAGCAAGGCTTTGTACGTGAATATAAAAAAAAATTCGAACCCATATACTTTTGTTTTCAGGGGGATATATTTACACATTAATTTCACCCCTTAGTAGGGGCAGCATTTACCTTTATTTTTTTCAAATGGTATGTTGTAATTTGTGCTGCCGTTTGCCGAAAAATTTAATTTAATTGTTATTAGTACTTACGTATTATCTTATTAACTGTTAAAAATGTCCGCCGTTTACCTCAATACAATAGTACAGCAAATGTTCAAATTGTTCCCTGACATTGTAAAGAATATCGTGTGTAATTTGTTGGGATTCATTAGTAATGCGGTTCCGTAAATTTTCTAAGGTTTCAGGATGGGTGGCATACATTTTGGATTTTAGATGTCCCCACAAAAAGAAATCGAGGGGAGATACATCCGGGAATCTGGCGGGCCATGTATTGCACAATGAGTCTTGTTGAAATTTTGGATTTTCTTTATGGTAACGTTGGTCGGTTTCCATAATTTCGATTAGCGCTGGGTTAACGGCATTCTCCAACAAGTATTTATACTTATAAGTAAGTAGCTAGCTCCATTTAAATTTCCTGGTAAGAAAAATTGTCCAATTATGTGATTACCAAAAATACCAGCCCAAACGTTTAATTTATGAGGATGTTGATTATGAACCTCATGGGAGATCCTTGGATTCCTGATACCAATAACGACAATTGATAATGCCATTGAGAAAAATGAAAATTCGTCTGAGAAGCAAACACTTAAAAGTTAGTTGGTAGTTTATTTATAAGTATTTCGAACATTATTTCTCAAAATTGTAAACGGCGGTCATTATCATCTTCATGAAATTATTGAAGAAGTTCAATTTATTATGTATTAGAAATCTATGTACAGTGGCTTGCGAAACTGCCTCTAGATCAAAAAGTTTTTTGCTACTTAATGTAGGGTCTAAAGTTATTTCTCCCAGGGGCCCAGTTGTGAGATCACACGAAATCATGCGAAAGTGGGAGGAGCTACGCAAAATCGTATGAAAGTTTACAAAAGCGTATTCTCGTAAAAAGGGATTGATCATTTGTGATTTTTTCGGGCGAAGTTAACATGAAGCAAATGCCATATATTAGAGTGTCTTATTTGTTATTTTTAAACAATGAATTTTGACGAAATTGTATTAAACAATTTTATAAATGATCTTGAAGATGCAGAAGGTAAGTCAAATTTGATCGAGTTGAAATTTAAAACAATCCGTGCACTTGCCAACGAATTTGATTGGCTACGAAATGCGACAACGCCGCAAAATGTTTCTCACCTGAAATCTCCCATCACATACTTTCGAGAATACGACTTTTCGGTATCATTCGATGACGGTTGGATGTGAAATATCCCATCACCGAAGTGATCTTTCGCTTCGCTTATTTTGGAGTATAGCGCCCCAGAACTGCTACTGCTACTACCTTATTTCTCACCTAATTTTCAATATTTCATTTTTTATTTGCCACTGAACCAGTTTGCCGGAATTTTGCTACTAATTCTGTAACCATGATGTATGTGTCTATTTGCCATTACTCTTGCACATTGATTGTTTATAAAATACAATTTAATAATTTTCAAATAGAATAAACCATTTTTTATCGAAAATATCGAAAATAAAATCTTCATCAACTACTTTACTAAAGATAAAGTAGTGATGGAAATATGTCCCTTGAAAACAAAAGTATACGGATCCGAAGATTTTTTTAATTTTCACATGCAAATGGATTGGATTGGATTTGGTCGGTGGAGGGTAGCCATAACATTGTAACACGTACATGGTCCACAATTGGCCCTTTGTACTACCTACATTCCTTATTCCTAAATATTCTTGCTTATCTCTATGGATCTCTAGCCAACCAAGCTTCTAAAAGAATTTTAGGAGGAAAACGGAAGATGTGGTGTTCCAACCCATTCTTCTTCTAAATTGGACTTTCTAAACTCGAGACAGTCATAAATAAAATGCATCACGTTTTTTCCCCAGTTACAGGCTCTACAGAGAGAACTGTCCACTTCTCCCAATGTATAAAGTTGTTGAGTCTGCAGTAACCCGTTAAAATTTCGACAAAATCAGAAATATTTTTGGGGGAGAGCTGCAGATTATATTTTGCCAACCTGTAAGCTGTTTTGTCGATCCTTGTCTTGCAAGTTCATCGGCCTTTTTCCATATTTTCATTATTCCCTTTTACCCATATGTTTGTTGAAATCACTTTGTTGTTGCTCAAGGCCAGTAGGGACACCCTAATATTTGAAAATATTCTTATTATTTTAGTTCGGATATTTTACGAGCAGCCTCCAGTATGCATATGATTTTACACTGTAAAATGGTCGAATGTGTATGCAGTGATATTCTGAGACATATTGATTGGTTTTGACAGTATACCCCTGCTCCAGAGCCTATTTCAGTTCTGCATCCATCTCTAAAAATGAAATTGTAGGGTATAGTATTTGAGGATCCATTCACCCATACTTGGTAGGTGGTGCACATGTTAAAGTTGTAGCTTGGTACAACCGGGGTGACGTATAGCAGAAGAGGTGTTTTTGGCACGGATCGTTTGAGTTTTTAATTTTTACTTTTATATTATTTTAATTTTAAGGACCTTAGCATTTGTATTAATAGTATACTATGTATCAAGTTCGATAAACGCCATTTTAGACACGAATGCCTAGAAAAGTTTATAACCGTGTTGCATACTATACTTTTTCTACAACAAAAATTTATTAATATCTAAAAATGATTTAAATTAAATATTTGTAAAGGGCGACATCTATAAAACTATGGAGTAACCAACATGGGAATCTGTAAAATGTTAAATTTTTGTCGAAATGTATCACTTAAAAATGGACCGCTTAATCCGATATAGAAGAAGTTTTTCACAGTGAAAGTAAAGAAAATGTTTTATTGGCACTCCACGGTGGAGTTTCCACCCGAAATTAAGTTTAATCTAGTTTACCGCAAGCAAAATAAAATGGTTTGTATTTTTGTATTGAGATAATAGCAAAAATTTACATTTAGTATTATTTTACAAGAAGGACACTTTATTTTAACGATTATTATAGTATGACATTCGATAACTATCAACTTAAAACTAAATTTAACTCGTGAATAAAAACCTGTTGCTTACTTCAGCCCGTGAATAAAATGCTATAAAGCCACAACTTGTCAATGTCTATTTAAAATGTCACTTAGTGGCATGGATACATGTCCAATAATGGGCGTTATAAATGTGGGAGTGGAAAAAAGAGTTTAAAATAATTCATTTTGAAAATAAATATATAAACTTTACATAAACACCTTATTTAAGTAATATTTATTAATCCCGGACCATTCGCCATTTTTGAAAATTAACTATAAATTATAATATATTATATGCAGTGCATGTCATGCACATAAAAATTAGAATTTAATAATTAACAAATAAAACAGGTATACTAACTCAAACAAGAAAAAAATAAATTAAAATTGGTGTTCATGTCGTTTATCACGTATTCACAGACTATCGGCAAATAATTCGAAAAAACGTGCTTTAATAAAAATTAAATAAATAAATAAACAAAACCAAATGATACCGCTTAGAGCTTGGCAAACACTTAAGACATCAAACAAAGAATACATTTATATTTTTTATTAAAGCTTTAGCTGAGGTTAATGGTTGAAAAAACAAAAGATTTTTGCTTAAATATTTTTCCCTTGTTCATATATGTAGGTATCTATACAAGGTGTCCCTAAACTTAGCATAAATTTAGGAAAAGATTGAGCAAGTCAAAATAAGACGAAAAAATAAATAAATATTTTTCCTAATTACCTATGTTTTCAAAATACGACATCGTACAGAATGATAAAGTGTTACTTATCATATCAGTTTTTTTAATATAACTTCTACTATGGTAGTCTTAAAAAGGTGATATTTTGCGAAAAGTCACTTACTACCAAAACACATGTTCACACATAATTACAATTGTTTGAGTGAACACAGTGTCGTAGAAACGGGGGTTGCTTTAAGCTTATTGTCCCATACAATCTTTGAGGTTAGGTTTTTATAAAATTAGATGAAATTTTTCGGTTACTCAGTTCGGCTACTATTAAAAAGGTGTACCTCTCAAACTTCGATAAAATAAACCGTTTCCGAGATATTCGAGATTAGAATAATTGTTATATCGCATTTTTTAAAAGGATTAAAAGGTAAATGATAACAAATTTAATTTTTTAAATAAAAAAAACTAAAAAAGGCATTCCATGAGCCTTGGGACTTTTGCCCTGACCGTCACATTAAAAAAAAATGTAGTTTATTCAATTAAAAATTTTTTATCATTTACCTTTTAATCCTTTAATGCGATATAATAATTATTGTAATCTCGAATATATCGGAAAATGTTTATTTCATCGAAGTTTAAGAGGTACACCTTTTTAATAGTAGCCGAACTGAGTAATCTTTTAATTTTTAAGGTAAAAGTTACTTAAAATCAATAAACTCACCTTCTCAATTTAAATAAAGGCACTAAAAATTGGAATTTAGTATGCAAACACAATTAATTGTCTTCTAAATGATATTTAGACATACAAAACAAATACAATACAAATTTTGAAACAAATGTCAAAGGATACTGTCAATTTCTTTTCACACAGACCTTTCACTTTTCACACAGAAATGTCACTTTAAATTCGTGTTTTGCATTGCCAATGAAAATATTCATTTTCTTAGCAACGATGCCATTTCACATTTCGTGACTTTTACATAGTGGTCGTAGAAAAAAGCAATTTATGAAATGAAATGTCACATTTGACATATTAATTAAAATTTTAAATTTGAAAATCGTTATCTAAAGGTAAAAATAAAAGTTTGTACGTGTCACGCTTTGCAATTAATCTTAACTAGGCTCACTGGATTATGGGGTTTGCTCCTGCGTCGCTCACCCCACAAACTTCCAGCTCGCCCATAAAGATGCATTTACAAAGCTTGATACGTAAATAACTATTACAATACAGTTTGGCAATAATAAACGATAACAGCCCATGTAGTCTTAGCAACTTTAATAGTTTTTTACCCGAAAACCAGATGGTCAATCTTTATAAAACTTTGTAAATGTCTTTTAAGTAGACTCCACTACAACCTAGAATTTTTTCAACACTTACTCATTAGTGAAATTTAACCAGACATCATTCCCTTAAATATATTTTAATAAATATGTTTATATAACCTAATAACTTACATTAAAAAATATTAATGGATAGATTATAACTATAAACCGTCATACAGTCAGATTTATGACTAAATATAAAAGTTTGATTTGAATCTGCTTCAATACATATTAACTATTTTTTTTTGTTAAAAACAGTTACCACCAACCTTTTACTTCTATAGAATACTATTTGTTTGAAATTTAATTGAATAGGAAATTGACATGGAGCCATTTTATCGAAATGTTTAATTATCCCTTATAAATTTTTCCATTTTATTTTATTAGTATAAAATTTAAATTAAATAAATTTTTAAGAAAAATCGTGACTTTTCTTTATATATCTAAGTTTTAATATCTTTTAAAATTAAATTGCTGATTACTGGATAAGACAATCCAAACTTAGTGGACATTGCAAAAGCAATTGCGTTCCAGTCAGCAAAATTTAACTGAAGTCAACTTGCTTTATAAAAAAATTCTAAAAAGAGATTTGTATGTGTTATCCTTGGCAGTTCAAAAACTCATTAAATGAGTAAAAACAATGGTTTAAAAGGTAGGTTTTTACAGTATATTTATATTTTGTTGTTGAATCAATTGTTTTAATATTCATAGGTATTTTATTCGCTGCTTTTACACATCTAAACAAGACACTTCTGTGGAATAATTCTGACCCGAGAGCTGGAAGTCGTAAGCCAAGTTATTAAAATTAAGAAAAGACCAACTAATTGAAATATTATTGAATAAGACTGTTTCCAATAACAACAGTGTGTAAGCGTACAAACCTCCCCAGCAAAGAATCTATAAAAGTTCCACCCCAAGTGATAAATGAAATATAACACCACGGCAAATGTTAAATTTAATTACGACAAATAAATAAAATAAATACGTACGGTAATAAAACTCAGTAATTTAGTAACCCAAGGTACTTGTGAGGTGTTGTATTCATGGGGAAAGTATAAAAATGAAAATTATAAATAGAGTAAATAAAAGAGAATAAATTACGTTTAAACTCAGGTCAAACACCTGGAAGGCTCCTGTTTATTTTTATATATATATATCGCTCATAAAACCTTCCAAAATGAGGGATTATGGGAAAGAGTTAAACGTATAAAACACTTAAATTTATAACAAACAATACCTTATGATATTTATTTGGATAAAGCAACAACAATAACTGTAACCCAAACGATATTTAACCTATTTTCTGAAAGAAAGGGACATCCTACAAACCCTTAAAACTACACCATATCTCCTTACTCCTTACCACAACCCACATATAATATAAATAAATAAATATATAAATACCATTGAATAAATAATACATCCTACTAGAGCTCAGCTATCGTATGTGTTCCTCGTTTTCATTTTTAGTTTGTTTGCTTATTTGTTGGATAAAAGTAGATTGAGTCTTAGTCTCTATTTTTGTATTTTAAATTTAACTTTATCCGTCAAGTATTCCATTTGCATTAGGCCTCCATCCTCCAAATAAAGTTTTTATGATTATTTACTGTTGAATTTTTCATGTAATATTTATTAGAGTTCAGGCTCAATGAACTATTAGAATACGGAGTAAATAATAATCGGTTTTGAGGTCATTCCAATTGAGGGTTCGCAATTGCCCATTATGCCTCATTAGTCGGTAAACTTTAATAACTTAATTATTAGCATAAAATACTAGTAAATAAATTTACCAAATCACAAAAGGCAATGTCTGCGTTACGCATTCAGATGAATCCAGACCTTTTCGCACCTCTTAAAATTTTTGGTGTTTGCAGATCTCCTCAAGTGTGAACGAAGAATTACGCCAACATGTAGAAGTCAACATAAACAATGAAACTATCAAGCCGGTAAGAAGATAATCTCCAAAATATCTTACCATTCATCAAGCTGGAAAATGAATTAAATACAAAAAAAATCGAATTGGATTGTTCCAAAACTTTCGTTGCTGCACTAGAAACGACGATGAGTGATAAGGAATTAATAATAAGTCTTATACGAAAAAATAACCAAATGAATAAATCAGGCTGTTATGCCAGCATATTGCGACGGTGTCAATGCTTCGAAAAAAGTTCCAAAACGGAATACAAAATCAACAAGCAAGTTCAAGTGGAAAACAAAATCACAAGTTCAAGTGGAAAACAAGACATGGAACAAAAACCAGCAAAAGAAGTTTTAAAAAATAACACGAAATCAAAATGAATTGTAGGATCTAATCAAGAAAATAAAGTGTCCAATATTAAAAGCGTTCCTAGAAGGTCCATTATTCACCTAGGACGTGTTCATCCAAAGACTTTAAAAGATATCAAGCCACATGTTACTAAAACTTAAAAAAAGGATTTTAAAATAGAACCTTGTCCGGTCAGGCATGATGCAAAAAGTATCTCTTTTAAAATAGCTGAAGACTTCTCAATATTAGAAAATCTATATGCCATTGAGAATGGGACTAAAGGGGTCTTAATCAATAAATTTTATACATTTCGTAAACTAAATAAAAAACTAATATATAAAAAAATAAAAAATATAAAAATTATATACTATGCAATGTAAATATCCAAAGTATCAAAAATAAATTAAACCAACTTAAGATATGCTTAGAAAGAGAAAATATTAATATAGTAACCTTAACAGAGCACTGGGTAACGGATGAAAATAATATAGAGAAAATTGTGTTTAAAAATGATAAAATAGTAGATGATTACTGCAGAAAACGAAATATACATGGTGGGGCAATGATTCTATGCAAAAACAGTATACAATTCTCTATATTAAATGAAGTTAAAGATTATCGAAATTGCTACTATACAGTGACATACAATAAAGTATCAAGTAAAAAGTATAAAAAAAATGTTTAGATGAGGTGGTATTTTCTCTGACAGAAATAATAAATAAACCTTTGGGACGGACTTTTTCCAAAAACTTTTAAAAGATGATAAGATGATAAAAAATAAGCTAATATCAAGTGACCTGTCAAAAGCTTTTCACGATGAAATATTACTCGGTAAAGTATTATGGAGTCAGAGGAAACCCACTGAAACTAAAAAAGTTCTACCTTGAAAAGCGACAACAAATGTTGTAGGTACTAAAATAAAAAAAACATCAGATAAGGTAAAATTATAACATGAAGTTCTTCAGGGATCCATACTGGGCCCAATTTTCATTCATCTTTCTCAAAAAATATTTTTGAGTCAATTTTGTTAAACTCAATGGTTTGGGAGTTCTGAGACAAAAACTTGCTGAGGAAAAAAAATTAAAATTGCGATGATAGACCTCTTAATATTAATATTATGAACTCAAACTTTCACAATAATCTTTTTTTGTCACCGCAACCCATATTTTCGATATACTTTTCTTCAAAAAATATTTTTGAGTCAATTTTGTTAAACTCAATGGTTTGGGAGTTCTGAGACAAAAACTTGCTGAGGAAAAAAAATTAAAATTGCGATGATAGACCTCTTAATATTAATATTATGAACTCAAACTTTCACAATAATCTTTTTTTGTCACCGCAACCCATACTTTCGATATACTTTTCAAAAAAAAAAAATAGTTGATTTTTTTGGCCCAGTCTACTAGACATAGTAATAGATAATAAACTTACGACACGTTGAAATGGCAGAAAAAAAGTTTCTAAAGCAATTTTTACAATTCACATGATGAAAAAAACACCACAAATTACCAAGGAAGCCTACTACGCGAAGTGCCATGGCATCCTGTCGTCTGGTATTCTTCTATGAGGCACATCACCAGCAGCTAACAACTTATTTCTACTACAGAAAATAGCCCTAAGGGCTCTGTGCAACCCAAAACTAATCAAAAGATATAGATAGTATTTTAAGGGGAAAAAGTACTCACTTTACCTGCAATATATATGTTAGAATGTGTAAAATACGTCATAAATTCACACAAAATGGGAATCACAAAATAAACACCAGAAACAAAAATAAATTAATTATACCTCCACATTCAAAAAATAGGACCCAGCGTAGACTACTGGGGGACGAAAATATTTAACCATCTTTCAGATGTTATAATTTGGGATTATTTATAATACAGAGGCTTTGCATTTTGGTTTTCAGGTTTTTGGAATCGTTTAGTAAAAGACCCTTAGAGGTGCATCAATGTGATATTTTTTCTATGCTTTGTTTTATTTTTGTAGATAAATTGGAAATGGAATTATTAACAGCTAAACACGATGCAAATTGATATTCTCTAACAAGATTATTATTTAGGTCATTTACGTAGATCAATAAAGGAGTTAGCCCCAATATTGATCCCTGAGGTACACCCATTTTTAAACTGAACGCTTTTGAAAAAGTGGTATTTTTTAGACCAGTTTTTATTACGACGATTTGGAATATGTTAGATAAGTACGATTTCATTAGGCCGACACCCTGTATTCCATAATATTCCATTATTTTAAGAAGAACCTTGTGATTTAAGCTGTCAAAAGCCTTGTTTCAAATATAGATCAATATAGATTCCCACTACAAAGTTCTTTGATTCAAGGTTTTCTATAATTATACACTGTTTGTGTTTTTAACACCAATAAAGTATTATTATTATTATTATTAATATTATTATTATTATTATATCCTGGATAGACTTAAATACAGTTCACTGAAGAAGCTATCGTGTATCGAAACAATTCTTAATTTTTAAAAAACATAATTAAGATAGTGAAACTTTAAAATAGTGTTGTTTTTATTCATATATTAAAAATTTAAATCGTTTTTAGATAATGATAAGTATTTATCGTAGAAAAAGTATAGTATGCAACTCGTTTTTAAACGTTTCTAGACACTAATTTAATTAAACACTCGCTCGCAAGCTCGCTTGTGCCTAATTTAATACGTTACTAAAATGGCGTTTATTAAACTTGATACCTAATATACTATTATATTAAAAAGGAAACCTGTGAATGACAATCTTCTAAGTAATCGCCTTAGATATAACCAAAATATATCTTTTTTGTAGGGGAATAAATATTTGACTTTTTAATCCTCTTTTCTATTTATTTAAACCCTTATTTTAGGTACCATTTTCACCTAAGATTTTAATTTGCAAACAAATCATATTATCAAACAACTCTCTAGAGTCTTTAATTCGGATGTTACTCTTGGTGGTTTGAAACACTCCAGAAGAAAAACATTTTCAGTGATGCATTGACTGCAATAAGAAAATACGGCTTGCTGTAAAATTTAACAGCTGCAATTAACACGACGTATTTTAGATTAACCACAATAAGTCGTTGTGGATAATGCTGCTCGATTTTTATTCTTTGAATTGGAAACTGAAGATTATAATTTAACCAAAAATCTATAAATTAGTTTTAGACAATCCTTGTTGAATTGAAGCTTTAAAAGAAAATATTTAATTAATTTAATACATCTGTAATTTGCATTTTTCTTTAAATAAATAAAAGTTTTAAAATAATTTAAATAAATATATGTAAAATTATTTTTAAAATGTATTACTAACACCCTCAGTGCTGTAGTAGTTAGCACTATGGACTAAAAGCCGAGAGGTCGTGGGTTCGAATCCCACCAGGGGTATGGCTGTTTATTTGTGTTTGTCATTGTGTACTTTTGGGCCTGGTGCCTGTTGAAGGCACATTAAAAATAATAAAATAAAATAAAAAATAAAGAAAATATGAAGAAAAAAAATGTTAAACCACACAAAAATGCAAAATTAATGAACAAAGGGCACATACAATTATCTAAAGGCCTATTTAAATATTAAATAAAACGCTCTGACTCTTCATAAAAATATAAAACGCTGTTTTAGTAACAAGTTTTGTTAGAAAAAAGCGACGCTTACGAGCAAGTGTTTAATAAAAACGAGTGGCTAATTAAGTTTATAAAACAATTTGCACAGTATACTTTATCTGGGACTAACACAAAGTAGAAGAATTTTATATTACCAAAATGAAATTAAAAATATATATTCTATTAATCTGAGCTAAGAGCATATTTTATCTCCAGCATAGAAGTTATATGAAAGGTTGTTTCTCATTCAACTACAATATGTAGGTCCCAAACCTACTTCTTATGCTATTGTGAAGTGCACAATGTACACCGAATTCGCATTCGTATATACAGCCCCAATTTATCAGCACGCAACCTCTCAGTGTGTATTTCTAACAAATATTCGACACAACAACGGACAAAAGAGTCGAGACTGTTAATACAACAATAAGCTTAGTTTTTTTGCTACCATTTCATGCGAGAACCTAAATGCCTGGATTAAGGTCTTTAAAGGTTTAAAAAATAACGTCAAGTTTGTTTTGTTTGTCCAACCAAGCCACAATTAATTTAAGTATACCTATTTTAATCCAGACAGTTTTAAGTTTGACATTTGTGGTTTTTAACAATAAACATTTGATCTATGCTTCTTAAACTTTTGTTGATTTTGATACATTAAATCCCAAAATGTTTAAAGTAAAAAGATATCATTTGGGGATTCTTTGTTTCTAATAAAATGACATAATTTTTTTATATTAAAATCCAAAACTACACTCACGTGCAAAATAATCGATCCACAGAAATTTTCGATGAATTTCAATCGCCAATAACTTTTTTATTTGATGTCGGATTTAAACGAATATTAAAGAATATTGTAGATAAATTAATGGACAATCGCTCACATTAAAAAAAAATACTAAAAAATGGACGTACGTTTATAATATACAGGTTTAAACAAAAAGATGTTTTTTACCATAAGTTTAAGACACTCTGTAGAGTGGCAAAACCGTATATTGTTCTAAATTAAGTTTTATTTATCAAGTCACATCTATTATTAACAGTTTTGTTTTTGGTTCACCTCGATATATTTATTTTTGTGGAAAATATGGATTTTAAAAAAAAAATATTGCAATTTTCAATATTTTTCTGTATGAAGAACTAAGGTTGCTATGGTCCATCCATAGGCTATGTAGAATGACAGTGACAGTTTTGTTGAATCATCCCATACTTGGACATGTCATACAGGGCTTTCAAAAGCTTTTAAAAGCTATCAAATTGTTTTTTGCAAATTAATGTTTAAATTTTGAGGTGTCTTCTTACTTTATAAAATGGATATGTCTCCGACTGATGTTGCCAGAGCTATTAATTAATCCAGGATGGGCGGCCACAGTATTAGGTGGCAAGTGTTTTAAATGTCATAAGAAGTAAAGTACAAAGGGCAACATCAGTCGGAGACATTTTTAAAAGTAAGAAGACACCTCAAAATTAACACATTAATTTACAAAAAACAATTTGATAGCTTTTGAAAGCTGTATATGACATGTCCAAGTATGAGATGATTCAACAAAACTGTCACTGTCATTCTCCATAGGCTATGGATGGACCATAGCAACCTTAGTTCTTCATACAGGAAAAATATTGGAAATTGCAATGTTTTTTAAAAAAATCCATATTTTCCACAAAAATAAATATATCCAGGTGAACCAAAAACAAAACTGTTAAGAATAGATGTGACTTGATAAATAAAACTTAATTTAGAACAATTTACGGTTTTGCCACTCTACAGAGTGTCTTAAACTTATGGTAAAAAACATATTTTGGTTTAAACCTGTATATTATAAACGTACGTCTATTTTTTAGTATTTTTTTAAAATATGAGCGATTGTCCATTAATTTATCTACAATATTCTTTAATATTCGTTTAAATCCGACATCAAAGAAAAAAGTTATTTGCGATTGAAATTCATCGAAAATTTGTGTGGGTCGATTATTTTGCACGTGAGTGTAGTTAATTTTTAGTTATACGTTTCTTTAACAAAATTAACGTTTATTACTCGTTGAATCGAGATATTGTATTGTAATATGGGGTGGTTCTTTTAGTAATTGCTTAAATATGCTGGAAGTAACACAAAACTCCATTTTAAAAGTGATGTTAAAAAAAATAAACGATTCTCTACGAGTGAGTTGTACAATCTGGCGGGTGTGCTTTTAATATACGTAACCTTTATAAACACGAATGCTTAATGTGGATACGAAATGATGACTTTAATCAATTATCAAACATAAATAATACTTATCGTACTAGATCCGTTTTTAAAAAAAAACTCATTTACAAAGAAGCGTTTTTTATTTTGGACCTTAGCTGTATAATGAAATACCTATAAAATTAAAAAATATTAAAAAAAAATATAAATATAGACTAGAAACTAAAACTTTTTTATTGAACAAGCCGACGTTTTGCGACAATTTATTCTAACAAAAACGCTTTTTAAATAAATAGTTGCCCATGCATTTATACCTTTACATAAACTTTCTTATAAACTTTCATAATATATATTATAAACCGTACCATACACATTTTACTTTGAAATCTATTTGAGATCCCCTTGGATTCCTTTTGTTTCTTTTATTTCTCATTGTTTATCATAAACTTTATTTTATTAATTTTGGTTGACTTTCTTTTTGTACATGAATATATTTTGTTTTATCTTTATATCTTTATAAAAATGTTAAAAATAATTTTATTAATTTATTTGTTTAATCCAGTTTATTCTTGGAAAATGCACAATTCAACCATCCTATGGTTGGGTGCTTTCCAAGAATTAAATGTTTATTTAGAAATTATTATTATAAAAAAAACACTTTGTTATTATGTACACCCTAATGATGATGAATAAATTTGAATTTGAATTTGAATTTTGAATTACTTGTTATTATTAAAAATCTAAATTAGTTCATAAAGTTCAAAATAAACCCCGACCTAATCATTTATTACGTTAAATGGCAAAAGACCGAATAAAGCAAAATTAAATGTTCGATGTATTTATCACGGGCATTCATCTTCTTAAGATTAATAGATGACATTGAAGATGAAAACAAGTTGGCAAACATATCCTAAATGACAAATAGGTCTTATGTCTGTATCAAACGACCAATTATTTTGTATAATGGGCCATTATTTTTGTTTCTCTAAATTACCCTTAATTTCCTGTCAGAAGTCAATGTATATTATTTAATGATTTACTTAGAAGATACATCTTTAAATAATGAAAATGTTTTTAATTTTTTATTGTGTAAAAATATATCTGTATTTGACCCTAGACAAAAACAATAGATTTATTTCACCGACTGACACATAATTCTATACGACTTAAAGAAAAAATATCCAGGAAAAATGTGACTAGGAATTTGACCGGATTTTCTCATCATTTTCAAAAATAAATATTTGGTCAGTTGTTTATATTAAGTACTTTTTAAAATAAATAAATTAATTAAGCTGTCTTTGACTTAATTTTTATTTGGAAAAACATTTAACCATGCATATCTAAACATGATATATTATACATAAAAGTAGAATTTTATGTACCAAAACTAAGTAATTAATAAAAGACATGTCACATAACAGACTGGGTACAAATTGTGTTGACACACCCACTAATAATTTACCTGAGTGTACCTTGAATGTTATGTATGTTATTTATTAGCTTTTTATGTGCAGTTTTTATCTTCACACTTCACACTGTGTAAAGGCTTTAAACCCCAAAAATAAATAAAAGAAAAATTTTAGTATACTTTGCCTTCGACTTAATTTATCATTGGTGTAGTCGAAAGCGAAGTAAAAAATATTTAATAAAAGTAGCCAATTTCAGTCAACTGTCCTTGGGGTAAAATAAATATAAAACCAATTGTCTGTTATGCTAAGTATCTACTTAGGCATACATAAAAAGCTCCACCTGTGAAGTTTGCCTTTAAAAATTACTTATGCTCGCTTTTAAACCTAACAAAAAAAATTCACAAATTTTATTTTTCTAATGCAAGTTTTATTAGTTGTAGTCTTTCTATAAAAATGTTATTTATCTAATGCAAGTTTTAATATTCTTAGTTTTTGTATAAAAACTTTTTCTTACAAAACTAGAACATTTGTTTTGGCATAGATAATATTTAAGCACACTACGTATAATTTAAAGCGTTGTCAGATTTAAAAGTTTAAAACGAAATATGTACATCGAAACATTCGCATGCAAAGTACAAGATTATGCTTTACAAATTTTTAATATTTTCTTTCAGCATATAATTTAATTTAATTTCTTCATTTACAACGAAATATTTACACTTGACAGAATATTCGTCTTATAATGTTTGTTGAAGGTTTTACTTTTGCAATATTGAGACTTGTTTTAAATGGCTTTATTTTTTCAGGTCACTAAATCTGATTTTTGGTGAGTAATATTTCATTTATTTTAAAAAAAGGACCTGGCATTCAAAATCAAATTTTACAGGAGAAGTAATTGAAGTTCACGCCTAGCAATATAAATTTTTTAAATAAACAAATTATATTTGAACCTTTTGAGGATTTAATTTAATTATCAATTATCCTTTTAATGACAATTTTCAATTGGACACACTGTATACAACTACATTATTTATTAAAGTTCAGGAATACCCTATGTAATAAAATTAACCTTGTTTCAAGTAAAAAAGTGTTCAACTGTAAAATTTAAATGTATACAGCTTATTTTAATTAAATGCATTGCGAGGAAATACCACTATCAACCACTAAAAATTCTAATTTATTCCATAATCATAAGACATTAAGTGAAATCCCTAGATACAAAGCGCACAATACACATAAAGTTGAGCGTAATTGCCTCTTTAAGAGTAAAGCCAATTTAACTGTTTGTTTCTTGAAATGAATTCAATTTATAAATAAATGTATACAAACATGCATACTGATATTGCAGCATAGTAAAAACTAACTGAAATTGGAATTCGGCAAAAATAATATCTGAGATTTAGATTCGCTTCGTTCCGAGTACATTTTATAAAATTAAACAAATAGGTATTTATTATTATATGAATTATCCAGAATTTTCTAAATCAACAGAGCAAAATAAATTACTTTTGGGTCTGTTCTTATGCTAAAGTCAGTCCAAAATTTAATGATGAAGGCTTGTTTTAAAAATAATTAATATAAATGTTTCTAGTAGACTACGTAATTACTTTTATCTCCACGCGGTCTATAATTTAAACTTTATTGTTGTCAACATTCGATAAAGAAATACCTTGTTATGGTCTAGGCCGATAAAAAATTTGATGAGGCAAGTAATTAGTTCGATTTTTTCTCGCTAGGGGTATTGTTTTGACAAATTAATCCTTTTCTAAGAAATTAACGTACTAAACTGGTTTAATTTATTTATAATAAAGCACTAATTTGTTTGTTTTACTGTTAATGTTCAATATTTTTCATTAAATTATTGTAAAATTAAATATGAATAATAAAACAAAAAGTAAGGTTAGGCAACCAAGAAAACGCACGATTCTTTTTCTACGAATTAAATTATCTTTAAGTTTTAATTTGCTTTAAGTTTTCAGTGAAATTAAATGTTAAACACAGCTTAAACATACCAAACTACCTATTTTTTAAATAAAAATCCAAACAAATTGAAATTAGATACCTACCTATTTATTAAACAATTAATTGAATTCAATGTAATAGCAAAAATCCATTTCTACTTAAATCATGTAGTTAGGTATTGTCAAAATATTACTGCTTCTAAAAGCAATAATAATTATTGTACATTTAATGTAATCTTTAGCTAATAAATAAATGAGATTATAAAAAAGTGAGGTTAGGCCGCTTTGATGTTAAATTAAATTGACCTATATAAAGTGTTTTGAAGATAAAATGTTGTATGGCATTCGGCCAAGAAGTGCCTTTTTGTGCTTCGCTCAATTGTAGGCCTCCGCTACGCGTCGGCCTTCAAACCTTGAGCTAAGCACAAAAAGCCTTACTTCTTAACCCAATGACATAAATAACTATTGGGTCTGTTCTTATGCTAAAGTCAGTCCAAAATTTAATGATGAAGGCTTGTTTTAAAAATAATTAATATAAATGTTTCTAGTAGACTACGTAATTACTTTTATCTCCACGCGGTCTATAATTTAAACTTTATTGTTGTCAACATTCGATAAAGAAATACCTTGTTATGGCCCAGGCCGATAAAAAATTTTATGAGGCAAGTAATTAGTTGGATTTTTTCTCGCTAGGGGTATTGTTTTGACAAATTAATCCTTTTCTAAGAAATTAACGTACTAAACTGGTTTAATTTATATATAATAAGCACTAATTTGTTTGTTTTACTGTTAATGTTTAATATTTTTCATTAAATTATTGTAAAATTAAATATGAATAATAAAACAAAAAGTGAGGTTGGGCAACCAAGAAAACGCACGATTCTTTTTCTACGAATTAAATTATCTTTAAGTTTTAATTTGCTTTAAGTTTTCAATGAAATAAAATGTTAAATACAGCTTAAACATACCAAACTACCTATTTTTAAAATAAAAATCCTAACAAATTGAAATTAGATACCTACCTATTTATTAAACAATTAATTGAATTTAATGTAATAGAAAAAATCCATTTCTACTTAAATCATGTAGCTAGGTATTGTCAAACTATTACTGCTTCTAAAAGCAATAGTTTTAATTATTATTGTACATTTAATGTAATCTTTAGCTAATAAATAAATGAGATTCTAAAAAAGTGAGGTTAGGCCGCTTTGATGTTAAATTAAATTGACCTATATAAAGTGTTTTGAAGATAAAATGTTGTATGCCATTCGGCCAAGAAGTGCCTTTTTGTGCTTCGCTCAAACCTTGAGCTTAGCTCAAAAAGCCTTACTTCTTAACCTAATGACATAAATAACTATTTTCTACTCCTACCTTTTGAACCGCCCATTACCGTTCATGTTTCCATGACACTAAGTAAACTTTTAAATACAAATTAAAAAATTGTGGATTTATGGCGTTTTAGTCACGGGCTGAAGTTAACGCAGGTCAAAAGTCAAAGTCAAGCCAAATGATCTTTAAGTTTCTATTTACCTAGAAAGTAATTAAACTGTACAGGACTTTAGACTGTATTAAATTTACTTGTGACTAGGACAATACAATTATCTGATTCAAATACAAAATAATTTTTAAATTTTTATTATCGGTAAAATTGCAGAATACCATTTAGGTCATAAAATATTTAAATTTGTCTTAAATGTATTTATACATAATCTTAATTATTTAAAATTATTTCAAAGAAACGTTACTGAGAAAAGTGTGGATTTATAAAAATTTAAATAATAATAAATATGAAAATAAAAAAATAATATTTAGCATATTATGCTGTTTTATAATTTTATTTTTTTCTTAATTTCATAAAATTTTATACAAGGCTTTAATATGCCCTTATAGGAAAGTATGGTCTTTCTTTACATTTATTTAAAAATGCATTCATAAATTTGTTTTATCGCAAGCACTAGTGTAAAAAATGTGCAAATACAAAACATTAAGGGCCGTGTGCATAAACGTTCATTTATTTATATCAACTGATTAAGCATATCAGTGGATATATATATATATATATATATATATATATATATATATATTTATTGAAAATATAAACGTTACCCAATTTATTTTTATAAAACAAAAGTTTTTAAAGAAAATTACTCCGTTGCCATGTCGTGCAAAAACATATATATGTTTTGCACGACATGGCCACGTAGTAATTTTCTTTAAAAACTGTTGTTTTATAAAAATAAATTGGGTAACGTTTATATTTTCAATAAAAAAGTCGTTTCTATACATTGACATTTTAAATTAGACATAAAACAATTAAAATTTCATCAAGATTTATTTGACATTTGTGACATTTGCTTTTAACTATATGAAATAATTTTGATAATGTAAGTCATTGTTTTTTTTGGGCCAATAAAATCTTCTAAAATGTAAATTGGTTGATAAAATTTATATCAGTCGTTAACAAATGATTTAAAATATTGATAAAAATAGACAGTATTTTTGTTTGTAAATATATATGAAAAAATAAATTCAGAAGGTTAACATACCTATACTGCCCTACTATGGAGAAAGGCAGTAACTACAAAAAAATTGTTAATGCGTTTTCTTGTGCTATGATAAAGCTACGAACATTTTGTATCTTAATTCAACTAAGAAATGCAGTTAAATAAATCAATTAAATATCTACTGCTTTTTATAAAAATTTAGTTTATGCCAATTTTCCACAGATTTCTTGTTTAGCAGATACTGCCTTTCTCCATAGTTGGGCAGTATAGATATAATTAAAAAATAACTTTTTTTAAAGATAAAATTACTGCCATGTTAATTATATCAAATATCTTTGCTGTTTTTTTGTCTGATTGAAAAGCTGAATGCTTGAAATCAATTGATTTTTACTTTCTTTGGTTTCATTGTAAAATAATTACCCCTAACATTAAAGTTGGGTAAAAATATTTATTAATTCATTTTTTTATTATTAAAAACATACATACCTTCCATAAATGTTAACTTTTTAATATAATACCTAGATAATTTAAAAAAATTACTATTTAATAAATAATAAGGATTATAAAATAAAACCAAAATTGTGTTAAAAAAATATTTTTCTTATTTTTTAATTACTTTTGAAGAATTTTAAATTCTAATTAAATTTTAACTTATTAACTAAATTATATGCTTGCTCTTTTTCGGCTCAAAAATATAGGTACTATAAAACATAAAGCAAAATGAAATTCAGGGACAAAAACATCTGTGAATGGCCATCTATAGGTATTTCAAATTAAATATACTATTATAATATTATTAACAGTTTTTGCCAGTAATACAAGTTTAAAAGGCATTTTTTAGGAAAATAAAAAAATACACCCTGTAGGTAAAAACAATTGCATTGTGGTAAACTATATGCATGCTACAAAAAGTTTCGAGACCCCACCTCCCACCCATTTACTAGCAAAATTTTTCTGGACATGCAAATTTTTGAGTATAGCTCCCTCCTTTTGAAGCCATAATTTATGTATATCAAGCATTAACTAACATATGTTATCAACTAGAGTTTGTTTCTTAATTTTTTTATATTTTTGTCACAAATTCCTTTTTCCCTCTCGATGTCTTCGGCATTATTGCATTTATTTTTTTAAACATTTTCCTAAATGCCTAAAAAGGTGTTATTTGTACCTGTAAAAGAATAGGTAAAAGAGCATTGCCTTTTAGAAACAGGTCTAGTATTCCTATAACTAATATAATTATTATAATTATAATATACCTAACTAATTAATCTTTCACAAGAACAAACACTTGAATAAAATTTCTTTGTTCTTTTCAGAGGCTTTAAGCCGTAATTTTTGTTTTTCATACCTTCTAATGCAAATTTACTAATACCACACATTGCAAACTACGAACATAACCCAATTGTGTATGTTTAATGTTTCGGCAATCCTCTCAAAACCTAGTTTTTTTTCAATTTTTTATCTGTATATTTAATAAACATTTTAGAAATGTATTACTCTTATATGATAATAAATACGTATTTAAGTATACAGATAAGCTAACAAATCTTTACTGTCAAAATTTGCTGTTGCCAAATTGGTTCACACTGAAATCAGTGTATATGCGAAAATCAGTTGATATGAATAAATCAACGTTTCTGCATACGGCCCTAACCGCTCATAATTTTTATGTTAAATTGAATTTTCTTAAGATCATTCAAATAAAATAAAAAAAGGTATTGTGTCGATAAAAAATATAGGGTTAAGTTTATTAATAATTATTAATTCACAAAGCTATAGTTATCATAGCAGTTTTGTTTAATTTTTAATATTTTTTTCTTTTTTTGGTAGATAAATAAAAAGCACTTTAAAAAAATTATTAAACAAATTATAAAAAGTCTTAAATATACAAAATATGTCTTATATAGGTAGTCTAACTTAAAGCAAGTGCATCAAAATAAACTATTACGTATTTGTGTCACGTTCAATTAAATTTATTTTATTTGGGAAAGAAACATATAAAGTTACCTACTAGAAAATACGGTTGAAACTAAAATGTTAAATCCTTTGTCAATTTTCGCTTGATTGAAACCATGTCAAGGATATAACCACACACACTTAAGACTTACGTAGGTAAATGAAAACCTCATAGTTCCTTTTTAAATTAGTTTATGAACCTATCACATAAAATACCTACACTGTGTCCCCGATTCGGTTTGGCAATGGAAATTTATTATAATAAATTTCCAGATTTCCAGATTTTTTATCGCCTATAGGCGATAAAAAATCTATTCTTTTAAATGTTAAAAAAATTAAATATCCATAATAGTTTATTATGTATCAGATTTTATAAACAACTTTTTAGTCACGAATTTAATTTAGGCATGAGCGAGCTTGAAGCGAGTGCTTAACTAAATAAGTGTCTAGAAAAGTTCATAATCGGGTCGAATACTATACTTTTTTTACAACAAATACCTACATTTAGTATTATTTCACGAGAAGGGCACTTTATTTTAGTTAGTACAACTAAATATAAACTTTTCAATTAGTGGCCTTGTGAAACTATTTAATAATTTTGTATGTTTATATTAAGATAATAAAATAATCTTTACATTTAGTATTATTTTACAAGAGGGGCACTTTATTTTAACGGTTGTATGACATTTGACAACTGTCAACTAATTTAAAACTTAACTTCAGCCCATGACTCAAACGCCATAAAGCCACAACTTGTCAATGTGTATTTAGGTAGAAATTTAAAAAATGTAAAAATGCTTCCAGAGAAAGAGCAAATCGACAATTTACAGTCAAAATACGAAATAAATCTTTTTTTTTAACATTAAATTAAATTTTTAATTTTGACAATCAGTAGTTTTTATGAGGAATGAATTTTTTCGCAAAACGCAGGCTACTCCTTTTGAGCGCGATTTTAAGTTTTTTTAATATCTGACCACCCTGTATAATTAATTACATTTTTTTTGTAAATCTCATTTTTGAAAAATTTGCAACTAGATCCGGGGACAGATACACTGTAAATTGGACTAAGATTTGAAACATTATTTAGTTATAAAACCATAATTTAATAAATTAACGTTACATTATATTTTTATTACCAGGATAATTATTATAATAATAATAATAATAATAATAATAAATATTTGCAAATATGGCGAATGCACCGGGATTAATTTTTAAGGAATACATTTCGATTTATACATTTCGATTTAGACACTTTCACCGGCGCGTTGTTAATACAAATTCCCAAGTTGGTTGCTCTTTAGTTTTATAGATGTCGCTCTATACAAATATTTAATTTAAATTAGTCTTAGATAATAATAAACATTTGTCGTAGAAAAAATATAGTATGCAACTCGTTTATAAACTGTTCTAGGCACGCATTTAATTAAACACTAGCTCGCAAGCTCGCTTTTTTCTAATTGAAATTTTTGAATAAAATGGTGAAAACTTGATACATAATATACTATTTAACTACGTTTTTCCAAAATATGTTTGTTTTTTTAAATTAATCCCGGCGCATTCGCCATATTTAAAAATAATTATAATTTACATTACTCAAACTTTTTTTTCTTGGGTCAAATACGTAACTGCTACATCACGCGAGTATGAACGACCTACATACAATAATATATAATATATATATATATATATATATATATATATATATATATATATATATATATATATATATATATATATATATATTACAATAATTTTTATATTTATTATTATTTAAATTTTAATAATTCCAGACTTTTCTTAGTAACGTTTCTTTAAAATAATTTTAAATTATTGCGATTATATATATAATATATATATATTATATATACATTAAAAAATTCTTATAACCTAAAGGGTATTTTGTAATTTTACCAAAAAATAAAATTATAAAAAACTATTTTTTTATTTTATATTTGATTTAGATAATTGTATTGTCGTAGTAACAAGTAATTAAAAATCTCCAACTTTTATATGAAGTCTGAAAGTACAGTTTAATTACTTTCTAGGTAAATAGAAACTTAATTATCATTTGGCTTGACTTTGGTTCGACCTGCGTTATAAATACTTAAAGATAACAAACAAGGGTGTAAAGGGTAAATCCTAACCATAAAAAAATTGACAAAAACTTTATATTTAAAATAATTATTTTTAAATAATTTTTATGTTTTTATAAAAAAGAAAAATATTTTAAATTTTATTTAATAAATCTTGGTTTATAACCTTAAAACTATAAAAACTTTATTTAAAGTTTACATTAAATATTAATTTTTTTATCTTTATATGGATTGAATAGTATATATATATATATACATATATATATATATACAATTCTAATAATTCTAATCTAATTTAGGCACGCTTTAGGCCAGTTCTTTAAAATTAGCTCGTTTTCTTAAGATATTTCATATTTAAGTTTTTGTAACTTTTTGGTTTATTATTTGTGTATAATTTGAGAAATACCAAAAAGACACAAAAAACGCCGGGACATTTAAACCTAATTTTTGGGTGTAATCCGTTTTTTAATATTAGGTCGTGTTCTCAAGATATTTGAAATTTTGTGTTTAAATATTTTTTTATTGTTATTGCTATATTGCTATTGCTATATATATATATATAATATATACTTGTCCTATTAAGACCTAATTTTTTATTGGCACAGGCATAACAATTGTTAAAGTCATGTTCTCCTGTATCAGACCAAGCCATAGGGATTGCAAATGGCAACAAAGATTGTTGTTTTTTCTGAAATTTCTTAAATGCTCAGCCTGTCCTATTGCAAAATAGTAATTGTTTTGCGCATCTTGAACCAAATGTAAATTTCCCGCACACAAAACAAAAACAATTTAATTTTTCACGTTCTTCGAAATTCATTTTAAGCAATAGTTGATTTAAAGTGTTTAAAATTGTTATTTTTAGCTACATATGCATACTTACTTAAACACAAATATTTTGTAATAAAGAATTCTTTTAATTTGAATTGTAAAAACTAAAAACAACATTTATACAGGCTGTACTTCTTAGTCTATTAAAGTAAAATTTTTATTATAAATATAGTAAATGAAATTCTCAAATTTTATTAAATTCGAATATTTCCTACCAATACCAGGCAATAAAATTTACTAATACAAATTTAATAAAAAAAAATATGCGAAAAATCTAATAAAATAAAAAAATATTAATAATATCGCCTTAAACACGAAAGTTATTAATTTAAGAGACGAAAATTTATGAATTAAAAATAAATACAGACATTTTAAAATGGGTTATGGACCATAATCCATAACCATAACTTATGGTATCTTTTGGTAACTTATGGTATCTTTTTAATAAATAAATATAGCAAAATATTGAAAAAAAAAACTTAAATATTTAATTTTTTGAGAAAACGAGCTAACATTAAAAAACGGATTGCAACACTAAATTCTACACACAAAAATTCAGTTTTATTTGTCCCGGCGTTTTTTGTGTCTTTTTGGCATTTTTTAAAATATAAACAAATATTAAACCAAAAAAATTACAAACCTAAATATTAAATATCTTAAGAAAACGAGCTAACTTTGAAAAACTGATTATACACTGAATTCTACACCCAAAAATTAGGTTTACGTGTCCCGGAGTTTTTATGTGTCTTTTCAAAAGTTTGAAATTTACCTACAGTGTAAGTGTCTGGAAAAGTTCATAAACGAGTTGCATACTAATATTTTTCCACGAGAAATACTTAAATTTATATTTAATATTATATGTATAGAGCGACATCTATACAAAAATAGAGTAACCGTAATGTGTCCCTTTAAAATGAACTATCAATCGTTTAAATCCGATATAGAAGCAATTTTTCACAGTGAAAGATTAAATAAATGTTTTATGGGCACTCCACGGTGGAGTCTCCACGCGAATTTTTAATGCTTTATTTAGTTTACTGCCGGCCACAGTCTTATAAATAAGACCGTGCTGCCGGCGAAATCAAAAGGTCAGTAAAAACGTACAAATAAACTTTTTAAATATTGTCGTTGATAAACTATTTATTACTTTTCTATTTGTGTATTAAGATAATAATGTTTACATTTAGTATACTAAAATCGTTAAAATAAAGTACCCTTCTTGTATACAAGAAGGGCACTTTATTTTAACGATTTTATGACATTTGACAACTGTCAACTAACTTCAGCCCGTGACTAAAGCACCATAAAGGCATAGCTTGTCAATGTGTATTTAGTGTCATGAAAACATGTGAAAAAATGGGCGTTATAAAGGTGGGAGTAAAAAAATTATTTAAAATTGAGTCAGACATCTTGTTAAAAAGTATTGATTTAACTTAATTATTATACCGCGGAACTTTTCCAGCGATGACGTCAAAATGTTAACAAAAATCAGAGTTAAAAAAGTAAACACTTATCTTTATACATGTATAAAAAATAACTATAATGGAATGGAAAACTTCCGCGCTATATTAATTATACAATAATAATTTAGTTTTTAGTTATAATATTCACAACGCAAAATACAGGTTATAATAGCCATAATATACCATTCGATGATCGATAAAAATAAGTCGACTTGCAAATTTTTTTTAAACAAGGGAGATACAGCCCTATAAAGTTTAGTTTATAAAATTTTTATAACTGACATAAGGTGTTTTGACCAAATTTGGTACAAGTACTTATGAAATAACTTGCATGCAAATGCATGTAAATTTTGTCAAAATTGTACTGTGGAGTAGGTACGGGGGAGTTCTTTCACTTTTACCGCCCAATTTTCTATTTTTTTATAAAATAACCTGTTTAATTTATCTATAAGTCACACCTGTAAAATTTTGATTTAGGGCTTAGTTTACTAGATAATTGAGTTAATATAATATAATAAAAATCAGGGGTCGCATAGACCGTTTTCCCTTACATAAAAATCTAATGGGATCAAATCTGGTGATCGCGGTGGCCTTGTAACTGGACCGCCACCACCAATACATCGTCCTTCAAAATGTGTCCAGAGAGTTTCGAACAAGTAACCAACTACTAAAATGTGCCGGACTACCATGTAGCTGGAACCAGGCTTGTCTTCGCATGCATGAATGGGTATGCCATCGGCGATGGCCCATCGCACATATTAGCATTCTCGATTTCCAGAAACTTCAGGATGTTTTCAGAATTCAGCCACTGCGGTCGTACATAAGGCCCAAACAGAATGCCATTGTAAATTGAAAATGAACTCGTGTTGGAATTATTAATAGTTATTTACGTGTCAAGCTTTGTAAATAAATCTTTACGAGCGAGCTGGAAGTTTGTGGGGTGAGCGACGCAGGAGCGAACCCCATAATCCAGTGAGCCTAGTAAAGATTAATTGCAAAGCGTGACACACGTACAAACTTTTATTTTCACCCTTAGATAACGATTTTCAAATTTAAAATTTTAATTATTATGTCAAATGTGACATTTCATTACATACAAGCCCGTAAAATATAACAGGTATGTTCCCATAATGTATAGTTTACTACAACAAAATTAACCTATAAGATGTTATTTACTAAGAAGGTGGAAATAAAAAAAAATATTGTCATTTTCAACCCTAGACCAAACCAATAGATAAATATCTTATGTCGGATGTCGGGACAGTATTATAATATTTAGCCAAGCCAAGAGAGGGGGCGGATTTTATAATTTTTTGACGTTTTGACGAATTTTTGTAGGATTTTGTGTATTTGTGTGTTTTTATTGTGTATTGTTTCTAAGGTTTGTATTATAATAATAATTTATAAACGACATTTTGACAGAATCATAATCTTTTAGATGGTAGGCATGTATTGTTTAATAAAATTTATGGATTTAACAGTATTCTTCAATTTCAAAATAATGATCAATGAGACAGTTACTTTTGATAGACTATCATAAATAAGAAAAACAATATTTTTTACCATACATGAATGGTACTTTTGTGAATAAGTATGATAATGATTCAACGAGTTTTACAAATTAAAAAAATCACAGATTTTACAAATGAATATTAAATACATTTACATACATTTGTTTTCCTCATTGCTTTTTCATAAATCTGCGAATTTCTTTAGTTTATAAAAGTTGCTTTAGGATTACTAAACAGTTGAACCACAGAAGTACCAAGTACAAAGTTATTGTTTTCGTTACTTATTACATTTAAAATCTAGCCACAAGTTAGATTTTAAATATAGCGTAACCAATCAAATAAGCTGATTTTCCACCAATTAAAAGCTATGTTGGCAACAGTTGCCTGTAAACGTAATTTAATTTAAGATAGTCAACTATTGGTTTGGTTTAGGTTTTCAACCTAGTCCAGAAGCCACCTACAAAATACCATTCAAAATCTAGGATTTCCGTTAAATTCGTGCAGGATGCGATTATTTCTTCTTACTTAGCGTTACGATGATTAGGATAAATGGGTGCGAACTTTTAATATACATAACCTATTCGTGACGCCAGTTTGTGCACATTTTTAAAGACCCTACGTTGTAGCTGCCGTTTATTGGGAAATCGTCTTCGATGTTCCTGAAGGGCTTGCAACGCGATCCCATGAAAAAATCCATAAACGAAGTGCATTGATTCGCTAATGGAAAAGCCATTTTAATGTATTTAACGTTCAACTGACAAGTGTCATATTATCTCAAACCAAGCCATCGCCTACTTTGTTGGTTATTTTCATAGAAGTGTTTTAAAATTTCTACTCTAATTGTCTCTAAAATAAAGCCTCAAAATACCCAATGGCATAGAAAAGTAAATCAGTCCCCCTCTATCTAGTACATTAAATTGGGCGAAAACTTGTATATGTACCTTAAATCGTAAATTTTATTAATATCTTTTTTAAAAAATTAAATAAATAATAAAACCATAAAATATATTACATTAAACCTTGTTATGCTGTTATATTTTAATAAAATGCCTTGTTTTATTATTACTTAAAAACAATAAAATTAAAATAAAAAGTAATTTATCTTGATTTTAAAACTAATTTTACATTTTGCATGGCATTTTGTACCTTTTTAATAAGAAATAAAAAAATAGCCATAAAAATTTAATATTTCTGAGTATTTTTTAATTTGTTATTTAAATTTTATTACTGTGTAAATATAAAAACAACTTACTATTTAGCAAGTTTAACGTGATTTATTTTAAATTTTGACAATTGTTTCGCCACACAGTAGCTTCTTTAGAAATATTATAACGGATTACATTAACTGTAAAATAATTTTCTTTATTTTTTTTCTTAAATTTTTTCTTAACACGTTGATGGACACAGACAAATTTTTGGCGGGACCTGCTGCGTCACTTGAATAATTCATACACCTTTTATCCTATCATCAAAAAATTTTACCGGTAACTTGATGATGCCTTTAGGGCTGTATATGGCCTTTAAAAAAGTTTGACGGCTATAGCCGTCATGCCCCACTATGAGATTTTTTTCAAAAAAATAGGTGTGGTGGGTCATGACGGTCATAACCGTCCATGTTTTTTTCATTTCTACTTATCCATTATGGTAGTACAAATTATACTTTAATAATGACAAAAAGTCTAGATTCAAATTTAAATATTTATTTTTAATCTTAACAGTCTATATATATCTATAAATACTTATAATTTATAAGTTATAAAATACCTATAAATAATATAAAATTTATTTTATAAAAAGAAATTGCGTTTTTAGGACGAGAAAAAACATTTTAACGATAAAAATATAGTTATAGAAGTTATATAGTGATAAAAAATAATATAATTGTTCAAAAACTTATACTTACTTACTAGCTTTGTTACATCAAAATTTTACTCCACCTTACAACAATCAAATTTTTACTCCACCTAACAAAAATCGGTCACAAAAACGGCCGAATTTTAGGTTTAAAATTTAAAAAATTAATTTGCAACCAACTACATTCTGCAACCAAAAATACATGAGGTCTCATGGGACACATATGTCAGGGCTTCCTATGGATCTCATTATTAATGCGCCTGCATATGCAGGCTTGTCATAAATCAGCTAGAAAATTGCCACTGCTATAGCCGTCGTGTCATATTGGGCCCGACGGCATTTGCAGTTCTGTCCGTGAAAAATATTTATTATTTTTAAAACATATTATTTTTAAAAATATTTATTATTTTTAAAACATATTAAGAAAACCATTTTAATGTTTAATTACATATTTTATACTGTTAATTTTTTGAAGTTTATTCCTAAAAATAAAGAAACATAATTTGCATTCAAAAATAAACTTGAAATACATGAATTTTTGAACGAAATATTAAAATAACTAAATGGACTGTTGTCATAGGTAATATTAAAACAAATTCTTGTAAATTTTACATGGTTTTCACAAGTGCAGCAGTAACTACGTCCCATCAATTTACCTCTCATGACATATGGTCCAGGCCATAAATCTTATCGATAATGGATTTTTGTAGTAAAGTTTTAAACTTGCCTGTTTTGCATATTTCACGTCAATAAAATAAAGCAAAAACTTGAAATCAATAGTTTTTCTTAATTTAATACATACATGCAGTTTATAGATTTTTTATCATACAAAGCTTTCTAAATATTAAAATTTCAATGGTAAATTTTTAAAAGTTAAAAATTTTGGATTTTAAATCCAAAAAACAAAAACTTATCCGAATATCCTAAAATTCTTTATCTTTTATCAAAATGTTTGAAAGTTTAAAAATATTGGCTTCAAACTTATAATCAAGCTCTATATTATTATTTAATTAAGATAATCTTAATTTAAGGTTATTTTTACGGGGTTACGGCGAAAATAAACTAATTTTCGAATATTCGAAAAATGTGATTATTTCTGGAGCTCGATAAAATTAAATCGTTGTCTGTAACAACTGAACTTTCTACGACTGCATCTGATTCTAAACTGGCAAAGTTTTCTGCATTGGAAACATGCAAGTGTCTGCAGAACACATTTTAAAACTCCGACATGGGAACGATTTCAAGCAAATATATTTTCTACTTTAAAACACACCCCGTTGATTTTTATTGTGTTTTGGGTTATTTGCCCGATTTTTTGCATTCATTTTTATAGATGGACATTTTAAATTACATCGTTATGGAACTCCACGAAAATGAGGTGGAAAACACTTTTTTGCAATGTATTTAAAATTAATGTCTAAATGAGTTTTTTCTGATTATACATTGTAATCCACTCAACAAAATTAACAATTTACCATTTTTTTGTTTTCATTTACCGATGTACAATATTTTCCAGTCCATATCTTCTTGTATAATTCAATTTTGTCCATTTTTCTTTTGATAATATATTTTATTATTGATTCATAACACCTTGCAAATTAAACAAGTGCCCGCAAATTTAATTCCACAAAACATCATATAATATGCAGCCTAGGGTGTCCCAAAAAAAAGAATATTTTTTTTCTTCCCGTCTCTTGTGAAAATATGTTGGTTTGTCATGTTTTAAGAGCCCTGTCAAAAGATCAGCACCATTAAAAAATTTTTAGGGGTCGCTCAAGATTTTTAAAAATAATAATGATTCTGAATATTTTAAATCGATATTTTAATTTTTAAAGGTCGCTCAAGATTTTTTTAACTTTCAAAGTAGAGTATTTTGAATGTTTTCGAGCGACCTCTGAATATAAATATCAACGAACTTTTAGCGACCTTTAGATATCAAAATATTGATTTGAAATTTACAAAATTTTTATTATTTTCAACCTAAAAAATAATATCGAGACGAGAAAAAGAATTAAAATAAAACAAAAATTCAATTTTTGACCATTTTGAAAATTTTTAAAAATCTTGAGCGACCCCTACAAAATTTTTAATCGAGCTGATATTTTGAAAGGGCTCTCACAGCATGATAAACTAACAGATTTTTACAAGAGACAAGAAAAAAAAATATATTCTTTTTTTTTGGGACACCCTAATGCAGCCGAAGCTGCAGAAAATTTGTTGTTTTTAATCACTTACTATTAAACTAAGCTTTATTTCCTAAAAATAATGCCGAAGCAACTCTCTCAAAATTAAATAAATAAAATAGTCGTTTTCACTTTATATAATAGTAATTTTTACTACTTAAGCACAACACAACAAGAAATTATTGTTAGACTTAAAAATATATACTAAAATATATTTGGCTTATGAAAAATATTTATAGACAAATAAAACTAATTTTTATAAAAGTATCAGTAGAGCACCGATTTGATTTTTTTAAATTTAAATCTACTAATTTGACTATAATATGAATGAAATAATTTCATTTAGTTTGACCAATTATAATTATTATAATAATAACACTGTGATAGTTGAATTTTGGAGCAGAGGGCGGACCTACCCAGTTTACCTCATTTTGGTATGCTGAATCCAGTGGTGTCATAAGTTTTTAAAAGTTAGCTTAATTTTTGGAGATATTTAGCATTTAGCATTTTTTATCATTTATTTCTAATAATATTATGTTTGCTGAAACTTCTTTAGATATCTACTGTAATATTAAAAAAATATTGTTAAAACGCTATTTCGTTTAAAATTACTACAACTCAATTATACTTACCCTGCAATTTTATAGAATTATTTTATCAAAAATGCGATTTTTAATATTAAAGTTCTAAAAATTAATTGGAGAATGTTATTTTCATGGCACTCTAAACTTTTAATTTGCTTACATATAATTTTATTAAAAAATTATAATTTTTATAAAGGGTTTTTTAATAAGAGTGATATGTTTTCTTTTTTAAATAAAACAAAATCGAAATGAGTTAGAGCAACATTTTTTTTTATTTTAAAGTATAATCTATGCAAATATGTTCTAAAAAGGACATTATTTAAATGGCCGCCTCTGCTTCTTCTACAGAGCTGAAGTCCAATTTTCGATCACTTTATTTAATTTGGTGTTCACAATATTTAATTTTAATGCCTTAATTGTTGCTGGTTTATTAGCATAGTCCATTCTTGCGTCATAACAAGTATGTAAGTATGCAAGTAAAAATTGTACCGTAAAATACGCCATGTTGTGGCAGACAGTCCCAATTGTTGAGAACGTCTTGGAATTGATAAATTAGGGCCTTTATCAACTCTTGCCCCAACGGCAGCAACATTCTCTTCACTTCGACCGGAACTTTGTCGCACTGGCATGCGAAAATTTTGTAAAGAAAGATTGCGTTCAAAATTTTCCACAGTTCGACGAATAGCGAGCACACTAGGCCGATTATGACGACCATAATTTGGAAGTGCACGATAAGTTGCAATATAAGAACGATTATTTTGATAAAAAAAATTGGATTATTTTCAAACGTTGTTGAGGAGTTTAACTTTCCATGATTAAATTGCCCACCTTTCTTAATATAACTGACAGTGACAGAAGATTCTGACATTTTAAATGCGGCCACACTCTCGATTTAAAAACATATCACCATCACAAAACCCTCTATTTTTGTTTATTTTAATTATACAATATTAGAATTAGAATTTTAAATCTAAACGCAAGTTTATTACCAAAAAGATTATTCTTCCTGAGGGTTTCAACAAATACCACATAATAACGAATCCAACATTTTTCCACTAACAATATTCAAGATTATAAGTTACTTGGTGAAAACCTTCACCGTGTTCATCAGATTCGCATGGAGACTGCTCCGCAAACTTATTAATGTGGCAATGAAGAAAATGCACTTTTAAAAACATACTAACATTGATTTTGTGAAAAGCATCAATCATTTCTTCAATAAGTACACGCCAATTTTCTGCTCTGTGAATACCAAGAACGTTTTGTTTTACAGCTTTTACACAGTTCCAAGCGACGCTTTCATTCTGACTGAGGGCATTTTTGAAATAATCATCATTTATTAAACGTCGAATATCTGAACCCTTCAGCATTCCTGTAACAATAAAGTAAAATTAATTTTTAACAGTAAATAAAAATATTGTCTTCTCACCTTATTTTATTTTCATTGCACTTAATAGTGGAAAAATTCGATTTAATTGAGCAAAACCATTTTCATCACGACTTAATGCCTTAATAAAGTTTTTATTTATTGGTACTAGTGGTTCTTCAATGACGTTTGCCTGACTTACTTGGTGTTGTTCACGTAACGGCCAATCACGTTTTAGGTACTGACCACCTTTAAAACGCGTATCCCATAAACACATAAAACACATGTTCTTCGTATACCCGGTCTGCATCCCTCTTAATAAAGTAACAACTTTTAAGTCGGCACAAATTTTCCATTCATGTTCTCTATATTTCACCATTTCAATGATTGGAACCTGGTTTTTAGAATTGGTTTCATGAAGAAGAACTGCTTTTAGACTTCTTTTCGAAGCATCAATAAACAAACGCTATTTTTCAACATTATATTCATTATGCCCATCTATATCATGGCAATAGGCAAATGAGTTGTTTTCAATGGTTGTGAAAAATCTTGTGAATTCACGTTGGCGGCCTCGAGCTGCATATACATGAGTCCCAGTTGCTAGCAGATTTTTTTATTTAAGATCCTGAGCAAGAATGATCGATTTTCTTTGAGACAAATTTAATCGCCTTGTCAAACTTTCAAAAGTATTCTGCGTGTACTGAACGTGATGGCAGGGATCTGTTACATTGGATGGTTCATAGAGCAACAGCATCGATTCGGGAACTGCTTCAATGGGTTCACTTGTAACAAGTGATTCTGCTAAAGAGCCAGGATTGTTTGTTGGAATACACGGAAAAAAATCCCTTACTAGGTTTAAGAATAGTTCTATACTTCATGTTAGGAACTTGATTTAAGTATATTTATTATTTCTATGAGATTAGCGTACATTTAAACTAAGTAATGGGATATACTTAATTTTTAAGAAAAACTGTTACTTGATTTGAGATGAGTATTCTTGGATTGAGTTTAAAGGTATTTTATTTTAAAGAAAATTGGTATACTTTAATCAAATATACAATAATGCTTAGATGAAAGAGCTCTAGTTTTTTACTCAAAGCGGAATATTGCCACTTATTTTAAGTATTCTGTATATTTGTACGAAATTTCGGTATACTTTATTTAAATATATGTATATTTAATACAAGAACGCTTATACTTCAATTTAAGTATAAGACCTCTAGAACAAAGAATACACTATACTGTATTTAAGTATAGCTATTATTAAAACAAATACCTAATTCTTCGCTTAAGTAAATACCGTCCACCCTCTAAGACCGCTTCGCTAAAAGAAAAGACGCAGTTTCTGTGTTCAGTTCTGTCCTGCGTTCTATGGTGGTAGCGTGTGTACGTGTCGGCGCCGGCAGTTCGTTTTTTCCTTTTTCGGTCTGGATGTTATTTTTAATAAAAAATAATGGAGAAGAAACTTAAAAATTGGGGCTTAGAATGTTTACTAGACACATTTTTGGGTAAGTAAATAATATTTCATTAATTTAAAGTAATTAACTAGGCATGATCGTAAAAATGTAGTGTAAAATGGATAGCATACGACAGGTAATAGACAATAGCACATAAACAGCAGAAAGGCTATAGCCTCCAATTCAGCTGCATTATTTTTGTTTTAGAAAACGAGATAGATCTCGATATTATGGTAAACTTAAGCGAGGAGAATTTAAAGGAATTAATTCCCAAAATAGGATTGAGGATCAAGTGTAGAGAAAAAATTGAAGAATTAACACCAAACCATCTACGATGATAATGGTAGCATTCTTAGAGACTCATTTTACAAATTATTTAGTTGGAGATATATTTTACTGACAATAAAAATACCTACTTAAAAAAATAATAACTATTGTGATTAAAAACCTTACCTTTACATATAGCACCAAAAATGTGATACCTAGGTAATGAATTTATATAAATTGACAGTACTTTTTCTAATACCTTTAAGACTGTTAGGTAATAAACCTATTGTGATATCAGTGCCTATTATACTTATTAGTACTTTAGTACATTAACATAATTAAAATAATATACCAAAAATACTGTTAAATTACTGTCATAACGATTATATTTTCACGTTCACTTGTATTTTCCGTAGTGGTAGGATAATTAATACAAATATTTTTCAGGGTCACGAATGTTTTTTTTGTAAAAATTATTCAGAGTCGCTAGACGAGGGAATTTTTTTTTCTAATCAACCACTTTCTTTAAGAATAGTGTAAAGTTATTTTAAATATATACTATACTTTTATCAAATATAAAAAAAGGAAAAGTAAGAATACAAGCATTTTATGCAAGTAAAGCGTGTACAATAAGTATAAATAAATAAATTTTAAAGAAAGTATATTCTTAAAACAAGAATACTGTAAAGATTTTACAAAGAAACTATACTTTGATGAAGTACATACTAACGTTACAACAAAAATACCGTAGTCTTCATTGAAGACAAATTTGTATACTTAACTCAAAATTAGTGTGTTTCTTATTTTTAGTATAGCAGTAATCTTAGATTAAACCGAAGCTATATTTATTTTATAAGAATATGAGGATACTTGAAACAAGTATAAATTTACTTGCGGAATAGGGAAACTAAGCTATACTTGGATAGAGTTGAATTTTCTTGGAATCAGTATAGATTTTTTTCCGTGTAGGTATTGGAATTGTATGTGAATGCGGCAGTGGGATTTGAGCCCATGTGGTATTTTTTAATTCGCCAAATTGACGCATGACGCACGCATAACAATCTGGAGTAAAATGTATAACCGGATTGGTCCAAATCATCGGTACACCAAACGGCATAGAGACTCTCTTACAGTTGTTCCACTCTGTAGATCGAGCGGTACACGATAAACTTACAATTAATAGGCCCAATTTACATTATGATGTATAGGTACACTGAAAAAAATAAGCTGTTGAAACAACAACAAAAAATATTAATTCAACTCTTTATGCACAAGCAATGGTTTTTGCACGTTTACTTAACCATCTAAAAATGTCAAATTGTATTGTTTAATTCAACAACAAATATTAGTACAATGAACAAAATGAGAATATTTGTTCTAATCTGCTAATCTGGTTAATTAAACTTTCTTGATATGTCTGAGTAATATTTCAAAAATGGTTGTGCTAACATTTTTAAGATGTTAAGGTAAATTTCTTGAAATGTCCAGGTAACCTTTTAAGCATATTCACCTAACACAGAAACATTCCTTAAAGGTTGGTATTTAAAACAAAATTATGGAATTTATATAAAGAGAAAGAATTGAACCTTCCCTCGCCAGAGTTTTTGTTTTAAGTGCGTTCCACGGTGGAAGTTCCACCTACTTCAAATACCTACCGAGTCGGTAGTACCGACAGACAGCTGATTCGACCTATATTGGGGTCTTATCAGTGTCGGGCAATTGGGTGTAGTGGAAGTTCCACTGTGGAACACACTCAAAACAAACGGCTACCTGAGCTTATATACCTTATATCGTAAGCCAACTTTGGCAAGATGTAAGAACATCACGTTATCAACACCGTCCAATGACGTGGCGTGGGTGTTCGAAGCGCCCTTCATGGCAATTTTATAAATGCAAAATTAACAAATTTTTTAACATTTACAATTTGTTAAATGAACAAATTTATTGTTTTGGATTTAAAAAGCAACTAAACGTTAATTTAATAGTTTTTTAGGTAATCCTAAAAAAATCAGTATTTGATTCAACCAATTCCAGCTATTAAATCAAAATAGGATATACATTTTAATTAAAAAAATTAGTTTATGTTAAATCAATATTTTAACTGTCAAATAAACAAATAAACTTTGATAAACTCTGAGTATTGCTTTGACACTAAAATACGAGGTGTGTTTAGAAAATAATGGGAATAGTTAAATTTCGCGGCTTCGGAGGATCCGGTTGTCATAAAATTTTATTTATTATGTTGGTATACATGCCCCCGAAGTATGATAAAAACTTTAGCTGTTTTCATTGTTTACTTTGTCTGTGGCAGCCGCTAAGGTTAGACGTGTTTTATGAGCTCGGCAATTTTCGTTCGTTAAAAGAAATGGATGAAAGAGAATTTGTATCCAATTTTGCTTAAAAAATAAAATAAATTCTGTGAAATGTTAACAAAGGCCTATATTGAGTCTGCTATAAGTAAAACAAGAGTTTACAAGTGGTATAAGAGTTTCCAAGATGGTCGTGAAGACGTTGAAGATGACGAATGCCCCGAACGCCTAAGCACATTAACAACCGATAAAAACATGGAAAAAGTGGAAGAAATGGTTATAAACCATCAGAGAAGTCCCTGATGATGTTGGTATATCGATTGGCTCATCCCATGAAATTTTTTTCAAATGTTTTGGGTATGAAACGCGTGGCATAAAAATTTGTTCCAAAATTGTTAAATTTTGAACAAAATTGTTTGCCAAAAACAATACTGTAATGATACCCCAGCCTCTATATTCGCCAGACATGCCTCTGTCTGACTTTTTCCTATTACCAAAAGTAAAGAGAACCTTAAAGGGCCGTCGTTTTGCAAGCATATATGACATTATAGCGCATCGCTGAAAGAACTAAAGGCAATCTCATAGATCGAGTTTTAGAAGTGTTTCGAGTATTGGAAGAAGAGCTGGCACATGTGCATAATATCCAATAGGAACTATTTTGAAGGCGACAACATTAATGTAGACGAATAAATAAATATTTGTTTCAAAAAACCAAAATTCTCGATATTTTCTGAACACACCTCGTATAGATTAATCCAATAGGTTTTTTGATAAAACAACATGTTCAAAAATGACATTTAGGCAAACGTTATAACTCAACTACATTATTTTTTTTTTGTGTATTTGTCCGACTTAAATAGAATAAAAATTAGATCAATTCCATCCTTCCTTGATTTATTCACAGCAAAAGAAATTAATGTAATTAATTATTAACAATTGCGAATACAATCGGGGCATTATTAACCACTCGACAAAAAACAGCTGTTATAATTTACTTTATACACTTACCTTTCCAAATGGCCAAATTGTAAGGCGATATATAATCAAAAAATATGTAAGTGGTGTTGTGGTATAGAAATTTAGACTTCAAATTATTTACTATTAACCAAGTTAAATGGTCTTTAAAGGGCAGAATCCACGTATTAAGTAAAACTAGGCTAAATTCGAGGCTAAATTACATACCTACATAAACACATACATCATATTACTGAAGCTAACTGCTTGCTACTACTTAAGGTCGAATTGTTAAATGTCTTAAGCAGTATCGTCCAAAAGGAGCTTTGCTATGACCAACCAAAATAAATGTACACTTTTCACTTTCGTAGAACTACCCATATATTGCTTTTCTGTCTTTTAAATTTAATACGAACTCACGTTAAATTCAATACTTTAATAAAACTATAGTAATATATTATTAGAGCCATACGTTTATATAACTTGCACAATATATTTTTACCACCTTAGGTACAGTTGTTTTATTTGTTGTTTTCTTTAATTTAGGAGTAATTTAATATCATTATGTCTTCTCAAATAAAAATTAATTGAACTTGCCTAACTGCAATTCCAAGAAAAAGTAAGTTTGTTTTTTTGGAAAAAAATACCTCTTTTATTTTTATGTCCAGTGTCCAGTAGGTATCTGTTTTCAAAACATCTGAAACTTTTATTTGGATTATTCATTAAAAATTCATTAGTTTAAAGTTTGTAAACAAACTTATATTAAAATACCATGCTTTAATATTTACAAAACAATTCCAGATTATATCAATTTAAAAATAATTTTATTTTTAAAGAATAAAACGTTTAACAATATTCTGTAAATGTAAATTTTCTAAAACACAGTTTAAATACTGTTTTAAAATTTAAAATATTTTGCCCAACGAGCAATTAATTTGTTGCTTTAACAAAATAATAGAAACATAAAAACGCAATTATTGGTTGTATTTAAAACAATTAAGGCGTTTACTGCAAAAGCGGCCTAACTGAAAAAAAAATCATGTTGTGTTTTTATCTTTAAATATTTCTACTATGCGCTTATCGACTGAACTAGCCTAATAAATTGTATTTTAGTATACAGAGTGGTAACTACTATTTATATTTAAACACACTTTATTAGGGTAGTTCAGTCATAATAGGAATATTTTAAGATAATGACATAAACTTCTAAAAATTGGGAATTATTGGTCTTTTTATCGTATATAATACCACCAGTGTTAAAATTTTACCGAAATTTTTTTTGATTTTTATACGAATGTTATTTTCTTGGAAATTTCGCAAATGGAATTAATTTTTATGACCACGAGTCGCTAGGCAGGTGGTTTTAAATTAATGCCATGAGCGAAATTTCCAAGGAAAAATCTTGACTTAATAAAAATCAAAAAAATTTTCAGGGTAAATTTTATCAAGAGTGGTATTTGGCAAAAATATTTCAGGAATATTTTTTTAGGTACAACAAATGTTTTATTTAAATATTTATAAGCATTAAAATTTACAAAAACTAACAAAACTTACAATTTTTGTATGATTTTTTTGACCAAAACGCATATTTTTTGACATTTTTATTTTAATAGGTTGCTATGCAACTCCTATTTTCACCTAAATAGTAGTTTTATCGTATGTATAATTCCACTAGTGGTAAAATTTTATTGATAAAAGTTTTGATTTTTATACTAATATTTTTTTCTTGGAAATTTCGTGCATTAATTTTTAAGACCACGAGCCGCCAGGCCACTGGTTTTAAGTTAATGCCTCAAGCAAAATTTAAAATGAAAAATCTTGAGTAAATAAAATTTTTTTCAGGGATAATTTTATCACGAGTGGTATTTGGCAAGACTATTTCACGAGTATTTTTTTTTAATTAGAATTAACTGCCCATTCAATTTCTGTATGACTTTTTTGACCAAAACGCATATTTTTTGACATTTTTATTTTAAAATTGGTTTTTTCTTAAGTAATATCATAATTATGATGCCCTTAAGGGCCCTTAAGGGCATCTAATTTTTTCGAAAAAAATCGAAAAAACACGTTGCTAAGTAATATTTTAACAAGAAGCATGAGTGCATTTTGTTAAAAAATATTACTAAGCATTGTGTTTTTTCGATTTTTTTCACAGGAAAAATTAGATGCCCGAATGGTATTTGACAAGACTATTTCATGAGTAACAGTTATTCTGCATACACATAGCCTTCAAAACATACTACCTACATATTATACATGCATACATAATAAATATGTAGGTATTAATTTGAAAACTGAAAAGTAGGTAATTTATTTAATCACAAAATACTACAAACATAATTATTTATGGTACAATTAAAATACAAATTGCAATTTTGGTGACAACAGCTGTCAAGTTTTGCCGCGGGTAAACTCGAAAAAACTGCTGACAGGTGCTGTCATACAGTTTTTTCTCCTGGAAATTAAGACGAGGTAAAAAGTCAATAGAAAAATTTTTAGTTAATAATAGTTTTATATAAAAATCGTACTGACCTTTCACTTTCACCGGCAGTAAATTAAATTTAACTTAATTTCGGGTAGAGACTTTTCCTTCACTTTCATTGTGAAAAACTGTTGTTAGTCAATTTTCAAGGGATACATTTCGATTTCCAACTTGATACATAATATACTATGTTATGCTTCCTTTATTAGTATTTAATTTAAAAATATTTATTCTCTTAGCACTGCAAACATAATTTTTTTATACAGGGTGGTCCAGGTTATAGTAGAAATAATTTACCATTCGATGGTCAATCGAAAAATATGTCGACAGGTATAATTTTATTTATTTCAAAACGCTTAGTTTGAAAAAAAAATTAATATATGCATTTGGGCTTATTTTTCGATGGAATTGCTACTACAGGGTTTACCAACAGCGACTTCTTTTTTGGTTTCAAAATAAAACTAACAATTTGAATGAAAATGCTGTGAATCTTTATTTATATATAAAGTGGAAGGTTTGCCATTTATAAATAAAACATAATATCATTCAAATGCCCACCCCCAGTACGCCTACATACATCGATTCTTTTGTTAAAATTTGTAATCACATTTTGGCATAACTAAGCGAATGGCATGTTCAATGTTGGATTTTAACGCCTCAATGGTTAGCGAATTATCCGCATAGACTTGATCTTTCACATAGCCCCACAAGAAATAGTCCATAGGTGTTAAATAACAGGATCTAGGCGGCCAATTTACTGCAGAGTTACGCGAAATTACTCGATCTGGAAATTTGGTTCGCAATAAATCCATTGTCTGTCTGGCAGTGTGGCATGTGGCGCCGTCCTGTTAAAACCACATGTCACTTACATCCATGTCATCGATAATAGGCAAAAAATAATTAGTCAACATATCCCGATAACGCAATCCATTGACAGTTACAGTGTTTTCGGCCTCATTTTCATAAAAATATGGTCCATACCTTCCGACCAAAATGCACACCAAACAGTGACACGGCGAGAATGTAAAGGCTTCTCAATAACTTTCCTTGGATTTTCTGATGCCCAAATTCTACAATTTTGCTTATTAACGTAGCCATCCAAATGAAAGTGAGCATCGTCCGAAAAGATTTTTTTTTTTTTAAACCAGCTCAGTAATGAAATTAGCGAACTGATGACGAACGTAATGGTCGGCCGGCTTCAATTCTTAAACCAACTGTACCTTATAAGGTTTTAGAGATAAATCCTTACGCAAAATTCGCCATGTGGTCATTGTCGATAAGCCCAATTGTTGAGAACGCCGCTGAATGGACAGATTTGGATCTTCTTCAACACTTTTACTCACAGCAGCGATATTTTCAGGTGAACGACCCGGACGAACACGAATTGGAGTTGGTATGTTGTTGGTTGAACCAGTAGATTTGAATTAATCCACCAAATTCCTAATAGCGTCCTCAGATGGCCGACCATGGTCGTCATGCATGACGACCAAACATATCACGAATTTTACGATATGTGGTTTTCACGTAACGACCATTTTCGTTATAGGTTTCAATGATTTTAATACGATTTTCGATTGAAATTGAAGGGATTTTACAAATCGTCACCTGAGAATTATAGTGTTCTATCTGCATTTTCTTTTTTTATTCAGGTTAGTCTTGTTTTAAGTATTAAAGATGCATATTGTTCTATATATATATAATTGGGCTAGAAATTGTACAGTTTAAACCTTAAACTTTACAATTTCTACCCCAATTATATATAGATAGATCAATATCATCTTTAAGACTTAAAACAAGACTAACCTGAATAAAAAAAAGAAAATGCAGATAGAACACTATAATTCTCAGGTGACGAAATGGCAAAGCTTTTACTGACATATGTCAAAAAAGTAATTGTCAAAGCTTTCATCTTATCAAAATTTGCCCCTATTAAAAAAAGAAGTCGCCGATGGTAAACCCTGTATAAACTATAAGTATATTCCTACTACTCGTATAAACCGAACCACACTATATAAAAGCTTACTGATAATACTAAATGATATATCCCGGAACTCAATCAATATCATATAGACCTAAAAAGTGTTTCGACTCTGCCAATAAAGTTGTGGTTTTATTTACTGGGTTAAATAGTTTGGCGAAAGTTTGACAATTTTAGGCATCACAAAACTGTAATTATTACTAATAAATATCGACGGCACTTTATTAGATTCGATCAAACATAGTTAAATTGGAAAAGTTTTGTTCAATCAGCCGATTGAAATGACTTAATTGAATGAGAAATGGTGATAAATTTTATGATATAAGAAATATTGCTGGCCTTTCAGGCCATTGGCCATTATTAATTCAGTCCTATAGGATACCAGTAACTATAACTTTTTCTATAAAATATTGTAAAAGTTGTATAATATTGTATAATAAATAGTATTTGAGACCGCCCGGCATTCTTATTTAAATAGGTACTGGCTTTTTTATTATTAAAACATGTTTTGATTGTAATTTTTATAGTATATACAATTATAATAATTAAATATATATTTTGTAAAATAATTATGATAATTTGACCATAGGGACGAGAAGATAGGTGTTTCTAAAACTAGCCTTGAAAAACACCCACAAATGGCTAGGCAGATTTTTTTTTACTTTTTCTAATAAATAGTGCTGCAATAATGTGTTTAATTAAAATTAATAAAAAAATAATTTTAACAATTTTAATTAACTTAATAAAAGCAGTATTATTTGAAATTACAAATGGGCTTGATTATTTGACTAAACTTTGAGGTTATGTTTTTTAAGATATCAAAAAAATAAAGTTGGCCATGATGTATCACATAAAAGTTTGATTTAAAATAATTTTTCTTTTTTTAAATTGGTAAAAATTTATAAAACATATAAGTTAATTACTAATTCACTGTAAACCATTTAACGCTTCTGTATATATGAAACCTCTTACTCAATTTGATAAATATTGGAGTACAGTAGATACCTCGTATATAGGTTATGTTTGTGCAACAATTATTTTTTACTAATGTCTTAAAAATGTCCAAACTTAGTTATCATTAGTTAATTCTGCACCAACAAATGTACTTACCGAATTTGATCCTTTGGCAAAACATGAAAATGCAACGATTAAGTTTTTGTATTTTATTTACAATTAAAAAAACAATAATTCACCATGATCCCTTAGTTAAAATACGCACACTAACGTAACTATATAAGCAATGCTTATTAAGCATTTAAGCGTTAAGTTTCTTAATCAATGATATAAGGAATAATCTATAGAAATCGAGTACTAAACCAGTTTTTTAGTATTTTTCCTTGCAACGTAAAACACAAATAACGTGCGCGATTTAGCTGTGCAATTGAACAAAATTTGTCGAGTAAGACTTCTGCCTTTTTCTCTTTTGTGAAAAAACTACCTATTTATTTAAAAATTATGTGTAGTTCGTATGCTTTAAATGTATTGTTGACAATTGCTAAATTCACACAATGCTATCGAAGTCGAGTAAATAAAAAGTGCAAGAGGGGAAAAGTAAAAATCATGTATATATATATATATATATATATATATATATATATATACAACTGTTCCAAGTTTGGGGAAAATCGCTGATGTCGAGGCAGATATGTGGCAGGTTTGGCGCGCCTCATAAACAAAAACAAAAATTTTTGGTCATTTTCTTTACTTTTTCTTAAAAACCATTATCAGCGTATTTAAGTATAAAGTTTATTAAATTATTTTTATAATTTAAAATTAACAAATGAATTAATAATTACCGTAGTTTCGTGGTTTCTAGGTTATGTTCAATATTCTTATTAATTATTACTGCGGAAATATTTAAGCTTTCTATTTAATTTAAACATTCATAAGTTTAATTGTCAATCTCAATTACAACCAAATTAAAAAAGAAAATTGCAAAATGTTTATGAAAAGTTCAACATTAAATTAAGTTTTACATTAAACAATTTTTATTCTTTTATTTCAGTTATTTTATTTTTTATTTTCTGTTTATAAAAATTTTAATAATAAAAATTCATATTTGGTTTTTTTAATGTGCATAACAATAACATTATAATATCTAATATATCATAATCCAAATAACAAACATATTTGGCCAAAACTGATCTTAAATGTAATACTTACTTACCGCATGTGCATCTAATTGGGTTCTAAATTTTACAATAGTTTTACAAAAAGAAAGTGCACAGGTAATTTAATCAATGCTTTGAAGTTGTATAGTCTTCGTTTGAGTTTTCAGTGCACTTTGCAATTAATTTTGCAAAGATATTTTCGTGATAAAATTAAATTTATATTAATTGCCTCTATACAAGTTTTTGTGACAACAAGTTAATAAGTTACATTTAGAACAACAAATTTGATTATATTGTATATCGCACATGGGCGACAACAGTATCATAAGTCGAAAAAACTGAATTTTTGTGTTTTTTAGTGAAATAAGTGTAAAATTACTCATAGTTAATGCTGCAACAATGGCATAAAAATATTTTTAAAATTAATCAATGATGGAGACTTGTGTCTGTCTGCAATTTGTAAAATCCCTATCATAATTTTCATCAACAGTGTCATAAGTATGTTGCCTGTAAGTTGTGAAAGTAATTTTGTTAGCATAGGTTAGTAAAGTTAAAGTTGTCAACAATAAAATAATGAATAAGTGACGCTCCTCGCCTAAAGGCAAACAGTCGTGTGTCTAGGGTCTCGTTTAACGCTTTCGTACTTCCATATTGCTACCACTGCTATCGGTGTTTAAATTCATAAAATCAATTAATGATTCTACACATGATCTACCAGAACCAAGTGCAAAAAGGGTGCAAATTGCGTGTGGCACCTCCTCCTGGATTAAGTCCCAAAGTACTCTACCTGTGAAAAAGACTGTGAGTGAGGTAATTTTTCCTGGATTACCAGAAACAACACGTGCTAATAGTTGGCTGTGGAGGTTAGGGAATAATTTCACAACACCTGAAGTCCCAGTCTGCATTAACCGGGTAAGTAAACCTACCAAAATTGGATGACCTTAATGACCCAATAACAAAATTTTAATGCGAAATTCGCAACCTTAACTTATAAAGAACTCCACCAGGTAAAAATTAATTAGTCGCCAACGGTTTCCATAAGAACAGCAAGCATAGCCGAAGAACTCATAAATAGGGGCTCACATAAGCAGTAATTAAACACTCCAAGTTTAAATAAACACTATAGTGTTTATTTAAACTTGGAGCCTATAGGCAAAAGAAACTCATCCTAAAGAAATAAACATCTGTAGATTACTAAGCACATTTAAGGGAACCATAAATTACTTTCTATGCGAAATAATAAACAACCGCACAGTGGGGTGCAACGTTATCGTCAGTAAGCGCGGAATCCGACTCGGGCAGAGACACGGACACATACGAACAGGAAGTACTTCAAGACCAGCAAGGATAGGTCCTAGCAGCGTACTAACAAACTAAGCCCCATTCATAAACCCCAATTGAATATATATGTATATATCTAAAATCTAATTATTAACTCGCTCAGAATCTTAGTGTGGTTCTTCCTTTGCAAAGAAAATACTGTAAGTTAATATAATTTTACAAATATGTGAGAATTTTATTATTCAAAAATCTTTGACGGTCATAATCTCGGAATTTAGGTTTTACTACTAATGACACTGTTGTCGCCCATGTGCGATATGTTACGTTCATTTATGCGAGGAAAAGCCGAAAACCTCAAGCTCGACCACATATCGTAACAAATGTCCGCTATTGTCGTCGTACCATCTTCGATAAAAAAATATCGCAAGCAATTCAACGTTGGACCAACTGTGACTTTTACATTAATGGTCTAATATGTCTATGGGTTTTTACCTTTATCAGCCTAATGTAATTGTTTTGATTAGATTGTATTTTTTTAATTTTTTGTTCAATGATTTAATATTAATGCAAATACACAACCGATTTTGAAAATGAGTTTTCCGAGCTTATGGCTTGCAAATACCCGCGGGCTCGATTGCAAACGATAACTCCTCAGACATCAAACATAATAGTTATCGGCAACAAACACGATTTTTAAAACTTTCGACAATACCATTTCCCAAATTTGATGAAGCGTTATTAGTTGTATATTTAGTGACAATAAACAGCATAAAGCCAACATAAAACTACCACTAGATCATTTAAGTCGCATGTTCGGTTTAAAGTTGTAATCATCTAGCGTATAATTGCAAACAAATAACAGCGTTGAGGCAGTTTAAAAGGTTGCCATTTGTAAAGCAGAAGTCGCTATGCATTCTTCATTTTAATACACCAAGGCCTACTAACAAAATAGCGATGCAGCTAAAGATATTTCCAATTTTAGGGCCGCCACGACCGTTTTACAAGCGTACCATACTAACGATGATCCAAACTACGTCATATTTCAAATCGTTGATAGTAGCAGTAACGTCCACGAATGTAGGGGGCTGCTGGATAGCGCCTCCCAGTCTAATTTTATTACCGAACAATTTATGCGAACGTTTGAATTTGCAGAAAACAAATATTAGACACTTTAACAATTGTTCCAAAAATAACAACGATCTACCTTCTTTTACGTCATGAAACCTATGTGGAAAGAGGAAGCGTTTTGCGAGTCGTATTTAATCGAAAATACTACGAGATTTAAGCGGTCGTTTCATTGTTAAGATGACTGATGCATTAAGGGAGTCGTACGAAGCAGCTTTCAAAAGATTTAGATTAATGAAGAGTAAGTTTATTACAAATCACATTTTACGTGGCGATTAAGTGGAATTCAAAAAAGAATACGAGAATTTAGGGCATATGACTTTTATGTAAACACAGTCAAAAAATACTTGCCACATCACGCTGTACATCGTTTAGACAGAATTAGCACAAAAACCAGGGTCGTATTTGAAGCATCTTCAAGGATTTTTTAGTGCCCCATCGATATTCAATGCATCGTGCAAGTAGTACAACAAGAGTTATTTTCGATCGAAGAGCAGCGAAAGTTCCAGTCAATCATTTGGCGCCCAGATTTCAGATCAGACACTGCTGCAGCCTCATTTCTTTCCATTAGAGCTCTGCAGCAAACCGCTCGCAATAATAATTTGCAAGAACAGCTTCGATCGTGTTAAATGATTTCTACGTTGACGATTTATTAGGAGGCGTTGTTTGAAACTTCGCAAATGGTTTTAGAATTTCCCGCAAGTGTTATCTTCGGTTATTTCCAACACCCTTTATAGGGTATTGGGACGTTATTGTCCCACCCCTGCTCCGAAAGAAGTCCTTTGGAGGAGATGTGTCCCACCTGTTTTAGCAGATGCCTAGGACACTGTAGAGCAGATACCGACCGCTGAATTGCCTTAGTGTGACCGCAGTTTGATAGATGGCGATAAAAAGTGTCAATGAGGGACGTATTTGTCCCTGTGTTGCCCTATAAAGGGTTAAGCACCTAGAAATAAGTCATAATCAAACGCTTGGTCTCTTGTGGAATCCACATGCCGATCATTTCGAATACTATTAACTTTCTTTTATTTGGACGGATTTCACTGTCGTCTTGTGAAAAATTGCGTAAGTCATTCAAAACACTAGCGATACCAACGGGTGGGGGCACGTGCAAGGTGCCGATAACCCTGCGAATCTTTTATCGCGTGGCTTATCGCCCAGTCAATTAAAGGGTTGCAAGCTTTGGTGGCAAGGGTCAGCATGGCTTTCCGATTTGGACGATAATTTCCCTAATGTTAAGTTTCATCCCACGACGACTTTAGATGTAAAGGTACCGAAATCGTTTTATGAATCAAACCGCGTTTTTTTATCCCTTTCAAAGATTATCTTTACATTATAGAGCTGAGCGGGCAATGGCGTATGTTCTTCGTTTTATCACGCCCAAACAAAAACAAGCAAAGAGCTATTTAAAATCTCCCTAAGAATGCTTTTAACTGCCTTTTCCAACTGTCTTTCCCTAATTGAATATATTCGTATTTTTTAGGCTACAGAAGTAGACTGCTCCCGCTAAAGGCAATTTTTGAAAACCAATTAAAAAAATCATCCCATTATAATTTATTCAAATCATTACCTGGCGAAACTTATTTTTCTTTTTTTTATCTATTTGCGAAATTGTATGGCCATTAGGTGGTCGGTCTCTGGCAAAAAAAATTACATGCAAATGTAAAGCTTAATTTAAAGCAAGGCCAAAAGGCACCATCCCCATTATGGGAGATCGCTTGGTGCGAAATATGCAGTTTGAGATAGTAGGCGTGGATTACGCGGGTCCTTTTACGTTTAAAGATCGTAGGGGACGTGGCTACAAGACAAGTTAGTCTGTTCGTTTGTTTTCTTACAAACGCTCTTTATATCGAAATATTGAGTTTAATGGCATTTTACGCCTCCAGGGTCCCCTTATTTTGGAGGACCATTTAAGACGCGTTGCAAATGATAAATGATTTTTACTTATGAAGAGTTTCTTACGCTTGTAACTCAAATCCAATCAATACTTAATTCCCAACCATTAAACCCCTTGTTAAGTGACTGAAGATTTGAATCCATTAACTCTTGCTCACATGTTGATCTGAAGACCCATGACTAATATAGTGGAGCGAAATATTTAGGAAATTTCTTTTAATATTCCGGTATCTTCAACTTACTAAACAACACTTTTGGACAAGGTGGCGATTGAAGCCCTAGTCCTAAGGACGATAACGCAACTTCAATGCAATGAAGGATGGAAGAAAAATTCCGGAAAGGATGGTGCCGAGTTGTAAGATTAAGGACCCATAAGGGTTTTCTTAAACACGCGGTCGCAAGGATTTGCCTGTTTTCAATGAGTGATCATAAGTGACAATATTTTTTTCGTTTGATTCGAATAAATTATCCACCTTTTGTTTTGTATTATTACCTTTTAAAGGTCTCCCTGTTAAGGTGGGGGAAATGTTGTAATCCTCAGTTAATTATTTTGTTTCGCTATATCATATTTTCTATTATCTGTAAAGATTTTTCCGCATAAACGGTAAGAGAGAAGCGATCGGGCTAAACGAAAAAGAAGAAAATAAATTTAAAAGCTGTCATTGTCGTTGTCACAAAATAAAAATTATTCGTCGTTTTAATTACGAATAAAAATACAAAAATCATAAGGCAGACGTGCCAGAATAAAAATGTTTTGCTTTTTTAAAAATTATTAGGAATATGTTTATACATTAAACTGATCTCAAGAAGTAGTTTTATTGATGAATAAATTAACAACAAAAATTACTGCATTGTTTCTATTGGCTTCCACGTAGCTTACTTAGATCTTAATACTGTAGCAAGTACGGCTCTGGATCTCGGAATGATGACTCATCGCCGATGAGTCATCGCCGGTGACTCAGCGCTCGAATAATCGAGAGTGTGGAGCTCGCTGGAATGTTCTAGAGGACTTAGGCGCTGTAATATATAAGGAACGACGCATCACAGACAGTTAGTCCAGTTTTGGTACTCGCGTCGAAATAAATAAATATACGTGCAAATAAATAGACTCTAGTACAATAGTGATATATAAATAATTAGTAGTTAAGTGTTAAGTTAGTTTTATAGTGTTTTAAGTGTAGTTAAGTTATTAAATAAATAGTTTAGTTCGTTAATAAACCAGTGCGTGTTTTTATTCACACTACGAACAGTTAAAAACGTTACAATTGGTGTCAGAAGTGGGATTAGTGTGAAATTTCGCGAAAATGGTTTCGTTAATGGATATAAAAGTGGCGGACCTTAAGCGGGAGCTAGAAGAAAGAGAATGTGATCCAACTGGAAAAAAGAATGTGTTCCAGCAGCGGCTTCGAGAAGCATTGGAACAGGAAGGTGAAAATCCAGATACGTATTTATTTGAAGGCCCGTGTGATATGCAAAATTTAAACGATTTAAAACAGAAAATGTTGAAAAATTCTAACGAGTTACAACAGAAAATGTTAGAAAATGTCAACGATTTAAAGGATGATTTGCAACAGAAAATGGTGGAAAATTCTAGCGATTTGAAAATCGATTTACAACAGAAGATTCTAGATAATGTAAATGAATTAAAAGAGAACGTAAGGATAGAATTAGAAGAAAAAGTAGGACAGAAAGTTAACGTACGGATGGAATTGGATGATAAATTGGAAGTCAAAATTAAAGAAATAAATAGTAAACTGACAGCTGTAAATCTACCCATGATGCTGGCGGAACCAGGAACAATGCCAGAGGGAAGCCGAGTACGGATGAAACCACCTCAGTTCGATGGAAAAACTTCTTGGACCAACTACATCCGTCAGTTTGAGGCAGCAGCAAAAGCAAGTGGCTGGCTACCAGAAGAGAAGGCTACAGCATTGACTCTGGCTTTACGCGGAGATGCAACGGACATCTTGCAGACGCTTTCTCCCAACGAACAAGAAGATTACGAAGCGTTGGTGAAACATCTGGAACTTCGATATGGCCAGACACATCTGGAACATGTGTACCATTCCCAACTGAAGAATCGCTGCCAGAAATCAAACGAGACGTTACAAGAATTCGAGGCTGATATTGCACGCTTGGTTCGGCTAGCTTATCCAGCTACTCCAACCACCGTTATCGAACGATTAGCGGTTCAAGCCTTTTTGGATGGACTTCGGGACAACGAAACAAGACAGGCTCTGACGTTGGCTCGCCCGAGTCAACTGGTTGATGCATTGGCCCGGGCTTTGGAATTCGAGGAGGCAAAGCAGAGCTGCAGAAGTCAGCATAGAATTAGGAGAGTCGATGAAGAAAAAGAGGAGGAACCCAGTATAATTGAAGAAATCAGGCGAGTTCTTAGAGAGAATCTACCAGAAAAGAAGAAAATCCGGTGTTGGAGATGTGGAAAGCTGGGACATATGCAAAGTCGTTGCAGAGGAAGTCAGGTGGCGCCGACTTCCAAAAAATAAATAGGGTCGAAGAAAAGGATGTGTATATTCGCAGGACTACAATCGTAGATGATCATTGGCAATCCGCTGAGGTTCAACAAGACCAGGAAGGGGACCCGGATTTGAAGCTCATCATCGATTGGAAGAAGAACGACTGTAAACCAACGTGGCAAGAAGTTGCCCAATATTCGCCGAATGTAAAATCGTACTGGGCCCAATGGGATTCCATCATCTTAAGTGAAGGACTTCTAAAGCGCGTGCTGGAGACTCCAGAAGGGGTGGAAGACCGGAAGCAGATAATAATCCCCAGAAACAGGATACCAGAAGTGCTGCAGGAAATCCATGATGGAACTACTGGAGGACATCTTGGGGTGACCAGGACGCTCGGAAGACTTAGGGAACGGTTTTATTGGGTCAACAGCCAACGGGATGTGAAGGAATGGTGCAAGAAGTGCGCCGTTTGCGCGGCAAGCAATGGACCCCAGAAGCGCCCAAAAGCCCCAATGCGACAGTACAATGTGGGCAGCCCATTTGAGAGAATTGCAATCGATGTGGCGGGTCCATTTCCGGAAACAGAGTCTGGAAATAAATACATCATCGTTGTAATGGACTACTTCAGCAAGTGGGCGGAAGCGTACGCCTTGCCAAACCAGGAAGCTGCCACAGTGGCCGATGCCCTTATTAAGGAGTGGATTTGTCGTTTTGGTGTGCCAATGGAGATGCATTCAGACCAAGGCAGGAACTTCGAATCTATATTGTTCCAGAATGTCTGTAAGATTCTTAACATTCGGAAGACGAGGACGACTGCATTACATCCGCAGTCTGATGGAATGGTAGAACGAATGAATCGAACGATAAACCGGTACCTGTCCAAGGTAGTCTCTGATCACCAAAGAGACTGGGACCACTTCCTCCATCTGTTCCTGTTGGCGTACCGTTCTTCTATCCATGATACAACCGGCCAGACACCCGCTAGCATTGTTATGGGACGTGAACTTCGTCTACCTTGTGACCTGAGGTTTGGTTGCCTACCAGGGGATGATATTGCTGGAGAAGATTACGTCAACAATTTACGTAGGAAAATGAGCGACATTCACAGCCGAGTTCGTTTAAACATCCAGAGCGCCAGTGATAGAATGAAAGAGGCATACGACATCAAGGCGGAAAATGGAGGATTTCAACCTGGAGACCTAGTTTGGTTATACAACCCTCAGCGCCGTCGTGGTTATTCACCGAAGCTGCAGACTTCTTGGGAAGGACCATACGAAGTCATGGATCGCATAAATGACATCATCTACAGGATCAGGAAACAACCAAGAGGAAAGCCGAAAGTGATCCATTTCAACCGATTGGCCCCTTACGCTGGAAACAATGCTCAAATAGACGATGCTAGAGTAAGGAGAGTTAATCCGCCGGAAGACGACTTGCCTTTTGAAGACTTCATGTATTTATATTCGAGCGGTAAAAAAGCTCGGTATGGTGTCACTCGAGAAGAACAAAAAGATCTGTTCACGGTTTCGGCCGATTACTCCTTGGCTCACTGTGTTGCAGAAGACCTAAGGATGTCCAGGGGAATAGCGGTTGTCTTTAAAAACAAGTTTGGACGGGTCGACGAGCTACGAAGGCAGAATCCCAAAGTTGGAGAGGTGCTTGAAATTGTGGATAATGAGCAGATAGGCAATAGAAGTATCTTCTATCTGGTAACGAAGCAGCTCTCCCATCATAAGCCAAACTACCGTGACGTATGGAATGCCTTAAATAAATTGAGGGATACCCTTTTGTCCAAGGACATCATGAACCTGGCGATACCGAAGATTGCTTGTGGACTTGACGGTTTAGACTGGAGAATAATTAGAAGCATGGTGGAAGTTATCTTCAGATGTAGTGGCATACACATTCTTGTCTGTTGCCACAACCCTAAAAGAACATCCGGAAGGAAGACCGTAGACTGCTACTTCTATAGGACGTCACAATGCAAGTTTGGATCTCTATGCAAATATCGCCATGGAGCTGAGAACCATTTTCGGGACGAAAATGTTTTAAGACGGGGGCAATGTAGCAAGTACGGCTCTGGATCTCGGAATGATGACTCATCGCCGATGAGTCATCGCCGGTGACTCAGCGCTCGAATAATCGAGAGTGTGGAGCTCGCTGGAATGTTCTAGAGGACTTAGGCGCTGTAATATATAAGGAACGACGCATCACAGACAGTTAGTCCAGTTTTGGTACTCGCGTCGAAATAAATAAATATACGTGCAAATAAATAGACTCTAGTACAATAGTGATATATAAATAATTAGTAGTTAAGTGTTAAGTTAGTTTTATAGTGTTTTAAGTGTAGTTAAGTTATTAAATAAATAGTTTAGTTCGTTAATAAACCAGTGCGTGTTTTTATTCACACTACGAACAGTTAAAAACGTTACAATACGATCAAATGGGGCATTTCACATCAAGTGTACCCGCCTTTTTGTGTTGTTGGGTGTATTTCGAAAGAAAATCCTGGGTTGAGTTTTTACCGGTTTTCCAATAAACAGTGTTAATCCGAATTAAGAAATAAATTTCATACAGTCCTTGTAAATATAAATTGTATCTATTAGATACAATAAATACACATTTTAGTAATGATTAACGTGTAAACACTAGAAAAGTGTAAAAACTAAAATAAAGTAAAAATCCTCAAACAAATAAGTCGTCTAAATTCAAACAGCATTTAGCATTAATAAAAGCGTTGTTTAAGAAAGTCTCCACTCAACAGTAAAATACCATTATATTATGTATAATATTATGTTGCCATGAATTCGTAGATATAATTTGTTGTTTAAAATGCAGTTTTTGGCGTTTTTTAGAGAACTCAAATATAAAAATGTTCGATTTTAAGGTTATGTTTGTGCAACAATTATTTTTTACTAATGTCTTAAAAATGTCCAAACTTAAATATAAATTATATTAGGTAAAGTTATCATTAGTTAATTCTGCACCAACAAATGTACTTACCGAATTTGATCCTTTGGCAAAACATGAAAATGCAACGATTAAGTTCTTGTATTTTATTTACAATTAAAAAAACAATAATTCACCATGATCCCTTAGTTAAAATACACACACTAACGTAACTATATAAGCATTTAAGCGTTAAGTTTTTTAATCAATGATATAAGGAATAATCTATAGAAATCGAGTACTAAACCAGTTTTTTAGTTTTTTTCCTTGCAACGTAAAACACAAATAACGTGCGCGATTTAGATGTGCAATTGAACAAAATTTGTCGAGTAAGACTTCTGCCTTCCTCTCTTTTGTGAAAAAACTACCTATTTATTTAAAAATTATGTGCAGTTCGTATGCTTTAAATGTATTGTTGACAATTCTTAAATTCACACAATGCTATCGAAGTCCACCAGATAGCGCGCGTGTTGCGAAAACCCGATACTATTTTATCCTATCCGAGTAAATAAAAAGTGCAAGAGGGGGAAAGTAAAAATCATGGGTTGCCGAGATACAGGGGCTCAAAGTTTTAGGCTAAACACTCGTTTTTATTAAACACTCGCTTGCAAGCTTCGCTCGTGCCTAATAAAACTGCCTAATAAGTTAAAAGGCATTTATAAAACTTGATACATAAAATACTATTATAGCCTATTAAAACCTACCTACTTAAAACAACCCTATTTAGTTAAGCCTCTGATTATTCTTTTTTTTAATAATTATTGTATAATTATTGTGGATCTGAGTTGAAATTTTCCATATAATTTTAGTTATAATACTAAATTAAATGAACTAAAACGTCACGAATAAGTGGGTTATCAGTTTTTTGCAGTGAAGTCCCACAAGTATAGTTCTGAATTTTTCTTCGGAGTTAAAATTATACCCTTGATGTATTTTAGGATCGAAAAAAATAAATATGGCTACGAATAAATGAAATAAAAAAATGCAATTAAAGTTTTAACATATTAATTAGCAGTTTAAAAAGAGAGATTAATTCATATATGTGTGTTAACAAATTTTTATATAAAATTAAATTTTTTCACTGCGATGGTCTGGTCTGGTCTGAAAAAAGATTCAAATTTAATTTTTTATTGAAACTCGAATGAATTTTAAAACTATGCCAAACTAATAAATGAATCTGAAATTTTAATCTTCTATGAAACCCAATATACATACAAAAAAAACGAAAAACTACGCATGGGGACCGCCAATTTATGTTAAGTTTGGAACTTTCGATTCTACCTTGGTAAATTAAAGTTTAATTATATTACTAAATTTCTTGGAATAGTGTGCAGTGTTTTAATTAATTTTAGATTAGTTTATTTCCTTGTTAAAGTTATTGGTGGTAAGTTAAATTAAGAATGGTGGTGGTAAAAGTAGCAGTAAAGTACAGTTATATTAAACCTTAGACTTATTTATATCTTAAAAGCAATATATTTTGAAAACTGGCTCAAGTGTCATTAAAGGAGCACTTAAATTGAACCTTCCGTCTAGGTATATTTATTCCACTCTGCAACAATTAGGTTTCTCAGACGGTTTCAATGGACTTTGCTTTTGTTGTTTTTGTAATAAATATAGTTCTGAAATATTAGTTTTCCAATGGTTTTCAACTTAAATATTTGTTACATCTGTGGGCGTTGGTTTTGTATATGAATATTTGTTATTTGGGTGGCGGCTCTACTTTTTACTTTTTGATCTATGACCTTTGACCCTTGACTTTTGAGTGGCCCTTTATTATAGCTAATGTAAAGTACTAATTCCACGCGAACAAAGTTGCAGGTAAAAGTAAGAAAGATAATAAATAATTTTTTTTGTATAAAACATTGTTTATATAAAATATATATTTTGTTTTAGGAACCTCAAATATATGCTTTGAATTTCAACCACTTAAAAATTTTGTTATGCTTATAAATTGAACAACACAATTAAAATAAACCTTGAAAATATTTTTAAAGTAAACTTTTTACAATAACTCACATTGCAAAGGCTTTTAAATGTAATCATTATCCAATTCATAAAATATATAAAAGTATTTATAAAATGTACAGATAATAACAAATATAAATTGCAGGGGGAAAAACAATTGTGTGTGTATTGTAAAGTTTATTATCTGGAAATGGATGTTTTGTCAATATCTATAGTCGTTATTTGTATAATAATTTACAGAAATACCGAGTTTGATTTCGTTTTATTTTCCCCCGCAATATAATTGTTCAAATTTGTGTCCTTTTATACCATTTATTTTTAGAATAATTAGTTTTTTACCTAACAAAGGAATATTGTTGTTGTTAAAAGGTATATTTTGGCTAAAATAAGTAAAAAAAATGCCCTACAAATATATAAACATTAAAAACACGTCCCTTTTCTAATTCTTTTTGCTTAATATGTTAATGGGGCAGAAAGGATACAAAGAGACAAATAAAATTAATAACGAAATTAAAGTAATTTAAATACACGCAGAAAATGCAACAACGCGACGCGCCTTGTATGAACAATATTGTTCATATGAGCGTCCAGAAAATTTACTTTTCTGCACACGTGTAGGAAAAATGTATATATTTGTTAAACTGCTACCTTTTAGTTTATTATGCCAGGCGGCCAAGCTTTCTTTAACCACAAAATACCAGGCTTTTTAAAAGTTGCTAACATATTTAAATTTAAAATGTTGCACATGGTCTATTCAAATTTATTACCTATTATAATTTTTTTTAGTTGTTTTTTTATTATTATTTAATTTGATGGGAATTTTCCTTCCTTAAATATTAAATAGTACTTTCAAATTTTATTTAATTTTCAGTTTTGGTTTAATATTCTAAATTTTTACTTAATAAATCAAAAAATGCAAGAGTTCCTTCCTGTTTATTTTTGTTCCTGTTCCGTGTGTTGCTTGTTTGCTCGAAAAATAGCCCTAAGCTTTGTCGTGTTATAATACATAGAGATATTTGTATTTAAAAAGTACAATAAATTTTGCTTTTTTTTTTTAATGAATAATCATATTTCAGAATATGGTTTTATTTTCCCCTATAAGCATTTTTAATTATTTAAAAACTAAACTAAAAAAACTTTTGGATTATAGTCCATATAATATTATCATACAATCATTGAAACGATTACCTAAAATTTAGATCGCACCTTTCAATGAAAATTAATTAACTATGAAGTATGCTAAAGTTAAAATTAAAAAATTCAAATTTTGCATATTCAGCATAGATCAAAAGACATAAATAAAAATTGACAATTTGCATCAGTTAAACATTAATTTAAAGTACTTTATATATTTTATATGTAGATATTTATCATACATATCTAGAGATTTTCAGTGTTTAAAGTAAAGGTTTTTCAAGAATAATTACGAGCTAAATAAATAGAAGAACTGTTTACTGCCTTTCTAAATAAATATTATTTACGAATGATGTCAAGGTTAACTGTTGACAAGAAAAATTGAAACAGCAAGACTTGAATGTTAATACTTTACAGTTAAGTCCAATACACATCGATGCACTTTGCTAATTTAATTTTCTGTCTAGACCCATTTGGTGCATGGCAATATCCAAATTAAAAATCAAAGGTACAAAGTAGAAAAAAATTTAATTTGTAAAAAATTCTTAATAATCAAACAAAAAATTAACTAGATGTAAACACATAATTTAAATTGGATTATGCTTGGTAGTTAAAATTGGATTTTAAATATCGTTTATAAAATTTGATAATATTTCTTTAGAAGATATCATTAAAAAGGTTTTGAGGTCAAATTCAAACAAAAACGTTATGCCTTTGGCATTTTCCTGCATACGGGGAAATATTGTTTCTCTTAATGAATAGTATGTAATTTTATTTTTAAGATCGGACTAAACAATACTTAAAAAAAATATTGGCTAAACCAAATTATAAATTTGACAACATAAATTCTATCCCGGTGCATTCGCCATTTTTTACATTTAAGAAAATGAAAAATACAGTTTAAGCGTTGATTCTTTACACTTCACAGGGCAACTCTGCATGGTTGAATTTTAAGATTTATTTTTGTAAACAAGGATTAGGTTTTTAAATGCAATCACAAAATTAATTTTAAAATGTTTTAAAACTTATACTTTTTGCTATTATATTGGTTACGATTTACATTTTTTTGACATATTTATGAACTTAATAGTATAAAACAATTGCGAAAAAAATTTTGAAATTAAACAGAGTTAAAAACTTTTACCCACATGAATAGGTTAAATAAAATTCGTTGCAAATGTTTAAGCAAATATAGTTCTTGTGATAATAAATTCATGGAACCAAATCTCTAATAAATATTCAGACAAACTGTTTCCAACAAAATATATCATAATATTTCTACGCATACGTAAATATATATAGTATATCCTTCCAGTCTTCTTTTACGGTTATTTAGGTAACAAAATTTGACGTTCCACGAGTAAGATATATTATACTTGCTGAAGTTTAAGCACGATTTTGATCGCTATCATTATTATCCCAGTACCAATTATTTAATAACGTTTTCTAACTAAAGGGTGGGCCACCTAATGGTTTTTTTTTAAATTTCTCTTTTCTTTGGATCTTCAAATATTACAAATCAACTAAAATCAGGTATTATTAATATACAATACTTTATCCAGAAAAATATATAAGGTGAGTTTTAGTTTTATTTTTTAAATTTTAAATTTTTAATGGGAAATATTGTTTTTAATCCTCTGAGTAAACTACAAACATATACAAGGTGTTTCACAATAGAGGTTCATTAGAAGTTTCTGGGAAACGAAAAAAGATTTCGATTTGAAATTTTAAAAGCGTTTACTATCCATTTAAGTCTATTTTTCTAAAATATTTTAAACAAAAGGCCACTTCTGCTTTAACCGAAAGTGACATCAACTTTGTTATTTCAAATGGAACACCCCATATACAGGGTGTTTCATAATATATGCGCAGGACTTCAGGATGTGATAGCTCATCCAAAAAGATGAAAAAAGTCGCTATTAACTTACCCTCTAAAATGCACAATTTTCGAGATACAGGGTGTTGAAATTTTAGAAAAAAAATCGTTTTTTTCGAATATCTCCGGAACCGTTTATCGTACAAAAAACAGCTTTTTTTTACTTATAATTGGTGGAGATTTAGAAGGGGTAGCGGGTGTTTTTATCCTCAACTTCTACGCCCCTGAAAAAGTACGGTTTTGAGAAACCCATTCGAACCGCCAATGTTTTCTACACAAAAAAGGTACTCTTGGTCATAAGCTCTAAAATTGACCGTTTTAGAGAGAAATCAACTTTTATGTTTAAAAACATGATCAATTTAAAAAAAATTTTTTTTTAAATAATTAAACACAATTTATTTTAACGTTAGAACAAGTAACAAAACCAAACGATAATTACAAAATTAAAAAAAATGTCCACCGTTAGCTTCAATGCACGCAGCAATTCTTCGACGGATTGACTTTTTAACACGCAGGAAAATTCCCGGAGTGTTTCGAATTATGTCGCAAGATGCAACAATGCGTTCTCTTAATTGGTCAACATTTTCAACTGGAGTAGCGTAGACTAGGGTTTTTAGATGGCCCCAAAAGAAAAAATCTAAACTATTAAGTTTGGGAGATCGCGGGGGCCAACGTTAAAATAAATTTTGTTTAATTGGTAAAAAAAAATTTTTCAAGAAATTTACCATGTTTTTAAACATAAAAGTTGATTTTTATCGAAAACAGTCAACTTTAGAGCTTGTGACCAAGAGTACCTTTTTTGTATAAAAAACATTGGCGGTTCGAATGGGCTTCTCAAAAATTTTTTCTGACACAAAACATAGCTTATTATGAGTAGAAAATGCTTACAAAAGCTGTTTTTTGTACGATAAACGGTTCCGGAGATATTCGAAAAAAACGATTTTTTTTCTAAAATTTCAACACCCTGTATCTCGAAAATTGTGCATTTTAGAGGGTAAGTTAATAGCGACTTTTTTCATCTTTTTGGATGAGCTATCACATCCTGAAGTCCTGCGCATATATTAGGAAACACCCTGTATTATTACATTTTTTAGTTGTGTATAAATTTGTTCATTAAGATACAGCCACGGCGTTCTCTATAGAGAACGCCGTGATACAGCCTATATTCGTTTAATGCCTTTGTTTATTTTATTTACAAATAATCAAGAAATTTTTGTTAGGTATTATTTTTATTTTTAAGTAAATATAAAAGGTGCGCCACCGGACGATTTTAAGATTGCTCTTAAAACTAAACCGTTGAATATTTTTATATTAATATTACCTTATTGAAGAAATTACACCTTCCGATTATTTATGGAAAACAGTTTGAGTTAAATGGGCACCGCGGCTAGCTGGGCAGTAGCCTATTATCTTCACCTAATTAACAGTACATTTGTTTGTGTGGCTCTATTTGACGAATAGCTCGACGAATATTTTCCTTCAGTGCGTCAATTGTTTGTGGATCGTTGAAGTAACAACGTTTCTTAACACATCCCTACAAAAATAGTCCAACGGCAAAAAATCGCATCCGATATGAAAATATAAAATTGAGCTTGGTCTAAAAAGATAATTTTGCTATTATTATCGACGTCATTTTAAATCTGATTTAAATGTCAAACAGTGAAGCAAATGGTCATTTTCCTTCAACTCTTTAGCGAGTTGCACCTTATAAGCAAATAATTCGAGGTTTTTCTGCAAAACTTTTGATGAGCTATTCTCTACCGTTGTAAATAAAATTATTCCCTGAACCCTAGACCCTCAATTCTAAAATAAAACGATTTCAATATTTTAACTACTAGTTTAATAATAATAATATTTCTTTTAGTTATTTGTATTGAATACTTTTATATTAATAACAAAAAGTCAAATGCATTGTAAAAATTAAATTAAACTTTACAATATGCTAACGTCATTAAAATAAAGGCATACATATCTGAAATCATGCATACAATTTTGAAGCAGCGTATATTAAATACATATTCATAGGGCACTAATAAGGTTTTGTTGCATATCATAGAAACCATACGCCGCCCACCTGTATACGCGCACTAATGTGGTGTGTGTAATACACATTTACGTCAGAGGAGTGTATTGTTTAAGATAAAGGGAAATCCGTTGCTCATATAAGGCAATTCAGCAGAAATTACAATGGAGTATTTCCTTAATTAAATGCCACAGCATTTAGTGTATCTACAACAACCAAAACCTTTTCGTTACACAGTCCACATAAAATTCGAAGAAAAAAATAAGTGATATTATTAGAGACAAATAAATGGCAACCAAGAGGTATTATTACATAATCACAAACAAAAATGACCCACTTGCGGGCAAGATTCAACAATGCTTTTTACTCCATTTAATTATTGGACCACCCTAATCCATATGCAACCAAATGAAATAAAGTAACAATTGAACGTGAACATTTTGTTTAAAAATATAAACGAGTATTATTATTGTTTATACATACAATAATTAGGACAAATGAACCTCAATTTTACATAACATTTGAAACGTTTTTATAATCATTTTCCACGGTTAAAATGTTTTATTGTTTCAAAACCAGGCATATTTCTATGGTCCTGCAGGACATCGCCTTTGTTTTAAACGATAAATATATTCAAGTTCCTGAAACAAACGGAAAAAGTTTTCTCATTTTCTATATGTGCAGAAGCCATGGCGATATTACACTAAAACTGTGCTTTTATCTTTATTTTGGCGGTGAAACAGTTTTCGGTAATTTTAGTTTATTTTTCGAAAAGTTTTCATTAATTACAAAGTAATAATTATAACTGATATTTGGTTTTTGGAGTCGCGTTTTAGATTGTGATATGTTTTTAATTAAAATAATTTTTAATGTAAATAACTAATTAGGAAACTATACGAATTATCTGAAAATAAAAGCTGCTCTTTGCACAAAAAAATTATTACTGTTTACGATAACAATATTTTGCTAATTAAAAACAAACAATTCAGTAAACTAAATTAAAAATTACCCAAAACATGTTGTTTTAAGAAACTTGTTTTTTAGTTTAAGTTTAAACAGCTAAATCAATTAAAGTTGAAACTTTCGGGAGACAGTTCTATTTATTCATGCTGAAGACAAAGCTACAATTTTTAGTTTAAAAAAATCATTGTATTATCAATGTTTATTGGCTTAAAATAATGAAAATAAATTTACGAAATTCGACCGAGCAGCTCTCAAAGATAAGTAAAAAGTTTGGAAATAATTAATAATAGTAATAATAATCTAAACCAATTTAATGGATTTTACCCAAAACAGTTTTCTCTGCTTGTTTATTATCTTAAAGGTTAAAAAACATTAAAAAAAAAAGTTATTTACAGGGCTTTTAATTAAAAACTAGCCACCCTTAATAACTTTTGAGTTATAGTAAATATCTTGATCAAAAACAGGTCGATTAAGATATTGAGGGGGAAGTACAAATCCAGCGTTAAAAAACATTTATGTTTACGAATTCTCGAGTTTAAGCTAAAAAAGGTGTGATATAAATAAAACAAAGACTTCCATAAAAAATAATATAAAAAAGTGTTTTATATGCTACGTTTTAATTTATCTTAAGTACACGTTTTAGTTAAAATATTTGTATTAATATATCAAACTCCCTAAATATTAGAAAACTGGTGTATCCTTTAGAAGAAAGTACCGAATTAATTTTTTATTTACGGATTTGATTCCTGCAGCACATGTGCTTGTAGAATCGCACGCGTTTTTAATGAGAGGCATCCTGGCAAAAATGTATGCCATCAATACGTCAGTAACCTGGTAAAAAAATTTAGGAAAACTGGTTAAGTGTGCAAAAGAAAATACAGAAGATCGAGTGTACTGGATGAAGCTGCACGGTCATTTTGCTGTGGGATCCACATCCATTCCAAAAGTAGCTGCTTTAACAAATATGGTTCATAAGGTGCTAAAAATAGTTTTAGCTTTATAAAATTCAAATGTGCCAGCAAAGATGACTGCGACAGAAGAATACAGTTTTGTGAGGAATTAACGTAAAGAATTGCGGTTGCTCCCAATTTATTAAAAAAATATTTGTTTCAGCTATAAATCTACTTTATTTCGCAATGGGTATGTAAATAAACACAATTGTGGGTACTGGGACAATGAAAATCCACACGTTTTTTGAGAGGATCATAGTATCCTTAAATTATCAATGTATGGGCTGATATTCTTGAAAACGAAATAATTGGACGGCTTTTTTTCGAATAAAACTTGACTTGATCTTTCTAAAAATGTTATAGACCCACTTATTACCCAGTCATTAGAAAATCAGAACAAGGAAAGGTATTACTTGATGAAGGACATGTTTACCTTGCTTTAGAAGTCGGAGAATGGTGGAACCAACGGTTTCCTGAAAATTTATTGGTAGAAGAGGTTCTCAAGAATGGCCGGCAAGATCTCCAGATTTAACGCCACTTGATTTTTTTTGATCATTTAAAAAAACAAGTCTATAAAACACCACCTGAGAACAAATAAAGAACTCAAACGAAGAATAATTCAAGAATGTAGGCAGATAACTCCTGAAACGTTTCAAGTTTCAACAAGAGTTTTAGAACAGATTATATTATTGTTTAGCAAATAAAGAAGCACATTTTAAACATTTAAAATATTTTTTTATGGAATTCTTTGTTTTATTTATATCACACCTTTTTTGGCTCTAACTTGCAAATCCGTGATCGGATTTTAATTGGTTTAACTTCAATGGATCAAAAATTAAATTTTCTTTGAAATGAAGTATCGCAAGGTCATTTTAAATTTTTTAGTAAAGGTAGCTAAAGGTGAGAGGGTGCAACATAAAATATGTTTAACACTGGATTTGTACTTCCCCCTTAATATATAAATCGATCTGTTGTCGCTCAAGATAATTTTTTCTATAACTATAAAAGTTATTAAGGGTGGCTAGTTTTTAATTGAATGCCCTGTATAAACTAAAACGGAAAGTTGTTTTATCTACTCCAAGTTTAATAAAATTACAAAGTTAAACTAAAAGGTTAAGTTCGTGTCCTGGCAATATTGTCATTGCAGGTTTCCTTGGTTAAAAGCTTTCCCAAATTAGTTTACCTGTGTCGAAATTTTTATAGAATAACTTTAGAAACATTTTAAAATGGAAATCCTTATTTAATAGATGTTTGAGTCATAAAAACTTTAGCGCCTGTAACTTTTAAAGGTAATCCTTTTATTTTATCTTCTCCATCGAAACATATCGACTTTGCATGTGGGTTTATTTTATAAAAATAAAAATACGTTTTAAAGAAATATATATACCTACTAGTCATTTTTGACTAATTCATTTTCAGAGAGTAATAAATATATTCATCTCTACGCGGTCTATAATTTAAAATTTTATGAGGCAAGTAATTAGTTCGATTTTTTCTCGCTAGGGGTATTGTTTTGAAAATTAATCCTTTTCTAAGAAATTATATTAATATTATTATTATTATATTATTAAATAATAAGCACTAATTTGTTTTTTTTTACTGTTAATGTTTAATATTTTCATTAAATTATTGTAAAATTAAATATGAATAATAAAACAAAAAGTGAGGTTAGGACATTGCAATTTGACGTTTCTGTGGATTTCACAGTTGTGTTTTAGCTCGTTTTTGAAATGGATGAAAAAAGCTGTACTATTTACTGTACACCACCTGAACTGGCAGAACTTTCCAATTCGGTTATTAATTCAGTTATTCCTAAAAAATCGAAACAATTATATGAAGATTCTTATCAGCGTTTTTTTCAATTTTGTGAAGAGCAAAAGGCAGTGAACTTTTCTGAAAGTGTTTTGTGTTGTTTCAGTGAAATTAAATGTTAAACACATTCCAAACTACCTATTTTTTAAATAAAAATGCAATCAAATTGAAATTAGATACCTATTTATTAAACAATTAATTGAATTTAATGGAATAGCAAGAGGGTAATTAAACAACTTTCTTACAAAAAACCCTTTCTACTTAAATCATGTAGCTAGGTATTGTCAAACTATTACTGCTTCTAAAAGCAATAATAATTATTGTACATTTAATGTAATCTTTAGGTAATAAGTAAATGAGATTCTAAAAAAGTGAGGTTGGGCCGCTTTGATGTTGAATTAAATTGACCTATATAAAGTGCTTTGAAGATAAAATGTTGTATGCCATTCGGCCAAGAAGTGTCTTTTTGTGCTTCGCTCAATTGTAGGCATCCGCTACGCGTTGGCCTTCAAACTTTGAGCTTAGCACAAAAAGCCTTACTTCTTAACCTAATGACATAAATAACTATTATTACTCTATGAAAATTAATTAGTAAAAATGACTAGTTCTCATAGTGAAAAAGCAGCCACTAATAACGATATGAAAGTAGAGCAGTTCTTGAAATATAGTGAATTCATTAACTTTTGACGACATTTTCCGATTAAGCGGACAATTTTACATATAAATTGACTGCTAGATGTCCGGAATACAAATTGCTGTTGACAAGAATTATTGCTACTTTTTCGCTATGGTAATTTTTGACTAATTAATTATATAATATAATATAATATAATATAGTATATAATTATAGGAGAGATAATGCAGGCTATTATTCACAAGGATGACGTTTGCATCTTGAGCCGTCAGGCGAGAGACGTAAATCATCCGAGTATAGAATGTGCATTATATCGAGTGTAATAATATGCTTTTTCTACTCCAATTAAATAATTTTCATTGATAATTTTTTTTTTATAAACTCACTTTTTCCCGATTTTAAAGATCATTATAGTTGCCCCTCGTATACAGTGTGTCCGTAAAGTCCGGGACATGAGATTATTTTGAAAGAAGTATTTTTTTTTTAAACGCTGAAACCTATCAACTTTTTTATTTTTCTAGCAATAATTTAGCCTATGTAGTTGTTCTAAAATCTGCCGCGTGGCGGGGTTTTTTTGAATTACAACCCTTTATCGCCCTTTATTTTTGTTGCATTTTTGGATACCTACCGTTGTCCTGATTACATTGATGTGCCACATCTGGAGGGTTAGATGGGAAATTTTTTGAGAAAAGCAGGTTTTGCCGCCGAATGAGATTTTGGTATTTTGTCGAACTTAAACACAATCTATGGGTAGCTTAATGTTTTTTGGCCAATCAGAGCATTTGATCAAAGTGTCCACCGTAAACTATTTGGCAGTGAGCCAGCCTGTTCACAAACGAGCGTTTGCCTCTACCCCTGGAGTGATCATCTAGATCTCGGCTTGAATGCGGTGTCTGAGGTCGTTCAAATTTTGAGGCCTGTTCACATAGACGCAGTTTTAAGATATCCCCATAAAAAGAAGTAGAAGGGGTCAAATCGGGTGATCGCGCTGGCCACTCGATTTGACCCCTTCGACCTATCGAGCGATTGGGGAAGACCTGATTTAAATAATCCATTACTAGCAATGCATAGTGTGGTGGTGCCCCGTGACAGCGAATAAGTTCGTCAAAATACCAAAATCTCAATAGGCGGCAAAAACCTGCTTTTCTCAAAAATTGTCTTATGTAACACTCCACATGTAGCATATCAATGTACTCAGGACAACGGTAGCTATCCAAAAATGCAACAAAAATAAAGGGTTGTAATTAAAAAAACAACTTACTTTGATTGGGGCGCCGCCACGCGGCAGATTTTTAACAACTACATAGCCTAAAATATTGCTAGAAAAATAACAAAGTTGACGTGTTTTTGCGTTTTTTTTTTAATTACTGTTTTCAAAATAATCTCATGTTCCGGGACTTTACGGACACTGTATATAACATGACATCTGTTAACATTACTTTTTCCCAATTTAAAACCCGATTCAAATAACAGAGAATATTGAAATCAGCCAATCACTAATGCCTAACAACGTGAATATTGAACTCATTATTTAGGTTGTTAGGCTGGGCGGTTATATTGGTTTCTAGGGTTTTGCCTGGTCAATTGACCGAGATTTTTACCTATTTTGACAGGAGACATTTTGACCATGTCAAAATCGGTCCAAAACTTTTAATTCAACCGCGCGCGGCGGCGGAGCTACCTAGCGGAAAATATCAAAAGTATTAAAAAAATGTTCGATAGTGGACCATGGTAATTAATTTTATGAGAGTAAAGACAATGGCGAGGGTGGGTTCAGTGAAGAGAATGATGGGCCGTTCTTAAAAGAATCTCATGTACCATCTTCAGGTCTTATCTGCTGGGCTGCTGTTGCTGCTCTGCTGCGAGCTAGACGTAAATGTTCTTAAAAACAATGATATTATAAAGGGTTTTTTGTACCTCAGAAAGGTTTCTTTATTTTTTGTTAGTTGTTTTTCAGTAAATATACATTTCTATTTAAAATTAAGTAATTTTACTCATGCCTTCATTTCTTTATAAAAAACTAATTTGACCGGTGCTTAGTCAATTGACCGGTCAATTGACTAGTCAATTGACCACAAAAGATTTTGACCGGTCAAAATCCCAACCCTATTGGTTTCCATTATTTACGAAAAAAACAAATAATGTCAATAATATGCAATAGGAGTAGAAAAATTGTTTTATTGCTATAAGATCATTACCATGATATTGACAACGTCAAGAGCTTAGAGTAAATGAATACGAATAATATACTTAGATATATAATTGTAAAATTAAGATTAAAATACATTATTTAAAATCATTAAAAATATTAAGTAAAATACCTACACTAAAAAACTAAAAGTTTATAAATTCATTAAAAGATTAAAAACAGGTTTTGGAAAAGAAAATCTTTTACAGTATATTTATAAATATATATTATATTATATATATTGTAATTGATGGCATGTCCTTTATTTAATTTGGTAACTTATTTGTAACAATTCGAAATAATGTGTGGAAATACTTAGCAACGTACCTGCCCTGGTATACATACCATTAAAACATCATTATTTCTGACGAACAAGTTTAAATTCTGTCTCACAAACATTAAAAGAAGGTAAATATATAGACATGGCAGTGGTAATATTTAATGCGCTTTAAAATATTCTTTGCATGATACACTTCTGCTAATTTTTAATATTGCTCGCACTGGATCCCCAAAATATTATGCCATAACTTAAAACAGACTGAACATAAGAGAAGTAAAATGTTTTTGGGCTTTGTATGTTGACGTGGTTACCTAAATATCTTAATAGATAACTAGCAGAATTGACTTTTGATATGACAGTTTTAATTTGAAAGTCCCAACACATTGTATATTTTTTTTTTATATACATATGCTAAATATAATATAGTGTGCGTGAAAAATAAGTAGTTGGTAATGATCAGCTTGCAAAAACCTTTTAAGTGATGTATCACATAATCCCATTTTCCATTGAAAAAAATGTAGCCTTAGTACGATGTACTAAAATTTTCAATTTCTAAATTTATCGGTTTAAAAAATAATTTTATAAAAAAAATGGTGTCAAAAATTCCGAATAAATTATAATTATAAACGTTTAAACTAGAAAAAAACATCGATATTATCTTAAAATGCCTAAAAGTCGTGCCAAATTGGTTTAGTCTTTGCCAGAGTTCTAATTTTTTAAAATAACTTTGGACACATTTTACAGCTTAACAATGTTTGAGCCATACAAATAAGATTACAGCTTATAAATGTAATATTATCGACATTTTAGTACATATGTATTTGCTTTATATCCAGCTTATATATAATTTATAGAGAAATCAATTTAATATTGGTCGATTGTTTCCAGATTGTCGAGATATATTCGTAATTTTCTGTTTTATTTTCACAAAACGTTTTCAAATCATTTAAAATATAATGGCAATAATAGCAATTATTTCGAATGTATTTCTATTCATTATTTAATTACCAAATAATTTAACAACATAGTTGTTTATAAATGAATTCAATTAAAAATATGTTCAGAAGTTTTAATATTTTTAATAAAAAATTATTTAATAATATTAATTATTTGCATTTTTTATTTCTTTTTCCGTAATTAAACCTTTTATATTTTAATTCAATATAGATTATTTTAGCTATATATATATTATATTAATAATAATAAAAAATAGAACATTGATCAACAAAAATCAAAGGCATAACAAAATATATGAAATATAAATTTTATCTAATTATTTAAATTGCCTTTATATGGGTCAATATTTAATAATTATCGATTATAATCGGCCAAAAGAGGTACCCGGTACTTTTTCATAATATTAATTTAATATTTTAACTTAATAGTATTATGGTATATTTTTAAATAGCAAATATGTTTGGATTCAGTGCTATCAAAAATGTTTGCAATTTATTTGGAAGATACCCGAGTCAAAATTTAAATCGTAATTTAAACCTACTTTGACCTACCAAAACTGATTTAAAACCTGTTCAGTCTGTTTACTCTAATTTAGCACTAGAACAACCGAATTAATCTTCATTTGAACCGATTTAAACCGATTTAAACCTCTAATAAAATTTTTGGTTTAAATTTAAACGTAATTAGAACCGAAAAATCGGGAAAATGGACTTATCTGCCATGTTTTAGGTCATAAGTTGGTTATCTTTAGGCGAATATAAAACCGTTTAAGACGGAAATTGTCAGACTTAAGGTTTAAATTACGATCTTAATTTTGACTCGGGTATTCAAAAAATTTACAAAACAAAAGATGTATAATAGGGTGTCCCTTATTTTTATTTTTTTTACGCATACCCTCTAATTATATTTATTACGTGTTTATATACTCCCAGTAAAAATTTTAGCTCATTCTATAAACGGGAACCCGTGCCGACTTGCATCTGAACCATCCGTTAGCCAACGTTAGGCGCGCGGTATTTTGTAACACGGTTGGTCGCGAGGTTCGATCGTAAGTCATTTTGTGTTTGTTATTATGTGACCCTTATATTATAATTTATTGACAAATGTTAAAATATAGTTTTATTTATGTGTATACTTTGATAAAAATGTATATTTTCACAGGGAGTGGCTAGTTACCCGGAGGGGTCTGTTGAATAGGCCGTAAACTCTGAAATTGATAAACTTAATGGGTTTTACTCTAAATAACTAAAAGAGTCTATTGTGAGAGATGACTACCGAAAACTTATTGAACTGTCTGAAATATTTTTGGGAGGACATCAAGAAAAGAAATGATTATAAAAAGCTGAAATTTCATATAACAGTATATTTTAGCAATACTAATTAGTATATTAATATATTTAAGGGATAAAATCAACTAAATTAGTGAAACAAATGATAGAAACAAAAGCAATAATATTAATTAGTAATCATATTTAATAAAATCATTAGAAAAATACAATCATGAAGTATATCTTCTTTTTAAAGTGTTTCGTGTTACAAAATACCGCGCGCGCCTAAGGTTGGCTAACGGAGGGTTCAGATGCAAGTCGGCACGGGTTCCCGTTTATAGAATGAGCTGAAATTTTTACTGGGAGTATATAAACAAGTACTAAATATAATTAGAGGGTATGCGTAAAAAAAATAAAAATAAGGGACACCCTAATATTAGGGTGTCCCTTATTATAATGTATAACCTACATGTAGATGCCCTTATCATAAGGTATATATATACCTGCAACAATATAACGGGTATCCCCTAATTACAGTTTGAAAACCAGTGATGGCATCTTTCTTCGGATACTTCGCACATCGCACACTCGTTAAATAGGTATAAGGAATCCGAATATCAATAATAATAAATTTTTGGTAATTTATTATAAACACTCTGAACAGTTGTTACGAACACGTTACGAATTAGAATAAAGAAAGCAGAAACATAAGTTGTAGACGCTGAAGTCAATTGATGTTGTTGATGCGCATTGTCAGTGGTAAATGTTTTGATTGGCAGCCTGAAATCACGTGTACTTTTTCAACGAAATAATTTGTTAAACATTAACAGATCTCTAACCTTTGAAATTAACAAAATGCTTACAAAATTGCACATTACCTTTACAAAACTTTCGGTAAAATATTTTCCTTTGTTAAATTTTACAAACTAAAATTAACAAACTACAAACTCATGTTAACAAATCTGATTTTTTTAACAGTGTAAAACATCTTGTGCTTAAAAAATAACCAGATAATTTTCATTCAAGATTATTGTGGTATTACCCCTAATAATTCGATATTTTTTTCCTGTTGATTTTAATTGTTCCGTCGGTATTATAATAATACTATTATTTACCAATTAACAACAATGGCCCAGCAATGCCTCAACAATAACTACAAATGTCATAAAAAATAATCTTAATTAAAATCGGTTAATTGCCTCTTTATTCCTGCTGTGTGCCTTCAAATCGTGTCAATTTGACAATTAAATCTTTCTAAAATTCCAGAATAGAGGCACTATCGCTTTCTTCTGCCATCTATTTGGGGCAAATAATGGATTAAAATTGCTAATTGTAAAATTTATTATAAATAATTTAATTGTTTTAGCCACTAAAAATATATTTTTTATATAGTTGGCCAATTTTATTATTAATTTAATAGTATATTATCATAATATAATATATAATATAATAATATTATTATCACGAATTTAAATTAGGCACGAGCGAGCTTGCAAGCGAGTTTAACTAAATGAATGTCTAGAAAAGTTTATGAACGAGACTACTTTTTGTACTACAAGTAATTATCTAAATAGGTATGATTTAAATTAAATTTTTGTATTAAGCGACATCTATACAAAAATAGAGTAACCGTAAGAATGGGAATATGTATTCTGCCGTGCTTAATGAAAACACCGTTAACAACAATTTTGCGATTTTTGTTTTACGGCATTTTCTACTAGAACAATTCATCCTGCGTCTATCCCAGGTACTCAAAAAACCGTATCTATATATATACGGTTTTTTGAGTACCGGGGATAGACGCAGGATGAATTGTTCTAGTAGAAAATGCCGTAAAACAAAAATCGCAAAATTGTTGGTTACGGCGTTTTCATTAAGCACGGCAGTATTACCGACGGCAAATATCAAATATTTATGTGTAAAGCAAAATTTACCCCTTGAAACCATTTATATATATATATATATATATAACTGTTTAAATCCGATATAAAAGCAGTTTTTTACAGTAAAACTAAAGATAATGTTATATGTGCACTCCACGCGAATCTTTAATGTTTTATCTAGTTTACTGCCGGACAAAGTCTTATGTAAGACGAAACGAACAAAACGAACATATAAACAGTTACTGTTTAAATATATTTTAATATATTATATATTATAATATATTATATATTATATATTATTTTTATATTGGCGTTGAGAAACTATTTAATACTTTTAAATTTGTATATTAAGATAATACAATAATTTTCACAAATCAAATCAAATTTTTATGTGTAGTTCAAAATGTATCCCTTGAAAATGAACTAATAACAGTTTTTCACAGTGAAAGTAAAAAAAAAATGTTTTATGGATACTCAACGGTGGAGTTTCCACCCAAAATAAAGTTATATCTAGTTTACTGCCGGCGAAATTTAAAGTTCAGTACAATGATTCTATAAACTTTTTAAATATTGGCGTTGAAAAACTATTTCATACTTAACTATTTTTTTATTGAGATAATAAAACATTTTTTTACATTTAGTATTATTTTACAAGAAAGGCAATTTATTTTAATGATTGTATAACATTTGACAATTGTCAACTAACTTAAAGCTAACTTCAGCTCATGACTAAAAACCTAACTTTAGCCAGTGACTAAAACACCATAAAGCCATAGCTTGTCAATGTGTATTTAAAAAACACTTAGTGTCATGGAAACATGTACGATAATGGGCGTTTTAAAAGTGGAAGAATAATTTACATTTCTTTAGATACAAAGTTAGATAGAAACTATATTTGAGAAAAAACAATTTTATAACTCACCAAATGATTAAATTGCAAAAAAAAATAGGTACATTCATTAATTAATTCGATGAAATTAAAATATTTTTATAGGTTAAATAATTGACAAGTTGTGCACAACTTGTCAATTACTTATGTGGCTTTCTGGCATTTGAGTCAAGTTAGCAACAGGTTTTTATTCACGGGCTTAAGTTAGTTTTAAGTTAGTTGACCCTTCTTGTAAAATAATACTAAAAGTAAAAAATATTTTATTATTATATTTTTCTTCTTCTTCTTACAACTACAAAATACCGCCCTTATGGTCCTGGACAAAAGTCCTTATTAATCAGGTACTAGTATTAACGTCCAATGATTTCAGCATGATCCATCCACCATTGGACAACGGTTGTCTTACAAACACGTGCACACAAATAGGTTATATAACCTTAAAATAAAGTTTTATAAAAATTCCTCTTTTCCTTTATAAAATGACCAATCGAGGAATATTATTGAGCAACATGTGCACAAGAATATTTTTTTTTCCGGGAATCCTTTATTGGGCCACAAAGTCGGATATTTTCACACTCTTTCATAAGCGATGCGCACAACACCAGAACTCCTTTTATTATCTCAAAACAAAAGTATTTCATAGTTTCACAACGCCAATATTTAAAAAGTTTATACGAGCATTGTACGGACCTTTTAATTTCGCCGGTAGTAAACTAGATTTAACGAATTTTCGAGTAAATATTCCACCATAAAACATGTTCTTCACTTTCACTGGGAAAAACTGTTGTTAGTTCATTTTTAACGGATATATTTCGAATTACACATAAAAATTTAAACATTTTTACCGGCGCGCTTGTAATGGTTACTCTATTGTTTTATAGATGTCGCTCTATACAAATATTTAATTTAAATCATTTTGAGATAATAATAAGTATTTGTCGTAGAAAAAGTATATAGTATGCAACTCGTTTATAAACTTTTCTAGGCACTCATTTAATTAAACTCTTGCCTAATTAAAATTCGTGACTAAAGTAGCGTATTATATTTAGTTGATACATATACTATGAACATTCAAATTTTGTATTAAGATATACTTTAATACTTTTGTTAATGACATAACTCGTCAGTCATGTATTAAAGTCATACTAAAATATAAAAAATATCATAAACTGATCAAACTATAATATAATATATTATATTACCTGTAAGGGTGTAAGGTGTAAATACTAACGCCTTATGTACATTCACTGTATTATAGGTTATCCAAAATAAAGAAATTTATGAAAATTATGAAAGATAGTATTCCAAAATATCATGACCGAAGTTCAATAATAATTATGGCTTAGTGTTAAATCTAAATTTTCCCTTTCTAGCAAAGTGTATAAAATTCAGATACGACCTTTTGCTTTAGCAAGGCAGTATAACCACCAATTTTTTATAATGTATCTTGTCCCTTTAAAAGCCTCTTTATTTTTGTCAAAAATTTACCCTACCCCAATTTAAATTTGGATTTAATTCTCTACTTTATAACTTACCTCGAAAAAATTTGAAGATATAAATGTATTTGAGAAAATTAAATAATTATTTTTATTTTTTTCGACCTCGAAAAAACTGGCGAATGCATTGTGTCCATGTATATAATGGCTATGTATATCTTGCCTCCACAGAGGTCACTTTTTATGTACCAAATTTGAACCTTCCAGTTTGCCATTTACTGTCACTTGTTTCAGTTTCTGCTGTTTTTTTTTAAGTTTTATATGGACTGCCTATTTTTCACATTAAAGTGAATGATTTTGTTTATCTGCAAGTATTAGGATAAACAACAATATAATTTTTGTTCCTAAATAAATTCTATTAGGGCAAATACCAAATCGTGTAAGTATATAGGGAAAATTATTATTTAATCTGTGGTCTATGTTTATTTGTGTTTATGCTTTACACATTAAGTAGTCGTGTATACCAGTGGCGGCTGGTGGATTTTGGGTATACCAATATTTCAGTTATTAGACACGGGACCCACACCAAATTTATAATAGTTTATAATGACATCAAATAGACAAGTTCTGCGCAAACAGAATTTAAATTGAAGTATGCGAAAAAAAGTTAGTTTTTCCTGTCGCCTCACCCGCCTTCAGGCCCCCCTTTTTAAGATAATTCAAATTAAAGTGGTGCAATTTATTATTATAAAATAAATAATAAAAATTTAAAATCGAATAAAATCTGTAATATTTGGATTTCTTAAATAAAATTTTAAATTTGTCGATAAATTATAGTAGATAATAAATTGCACCACATTAATTTAAATTATCTCAAATAGGGGGGCCTGGAGGCGGGTGAGGCGACAGGAAAAACTAACTTTTTTTCGCAAACGTCAATTTAAATTCTGTTTGCGCCAAACTTGTTTATTTAATTTCATTATAAACTATTATATATTTGGTGTGGGTCCCATGTCTAATAACTGAGATATTGGTATACATAAAATCCACCAGCCGCCACTGGTGTATACTTGTCAGAATGTCGACGAGATCTGCTCCAACTAACTGGCTTCTCAAACAGTCAATTTGCAGTTTTTCTACACCTCGTGAATTACATTGTCTCCGAGTTTAATTTCACCATTTAAAAAGACTTTGCCAGTGAGTTAAAGACGTGCGAAGCAGTTTTGACTATTTGGACGCGTTCCAGGGTACCTACTCAGCAAATTGATTGTTGTGTGAAACTATTAAAACTGTATAAACGATATTTAACTCTTAATAATACGAATATTTGTTTAATGTTGTTGCGAAAGACTCTTTGATTAAAATAAAGAAACGTTGACGACAAAGTTTCTCTCAAAAGCAAACAAGAAGATTTTTCAAGAAGTGCTGACTATAGCAAGGGAAAATAGAAAGAGACAGCGAAAAAAAAACAAAAAATGTTTTTAATAAATTTGCAGAAAGGGAGAGTAAAGGCGTACTGGCATAATTTTACAACCATCTACGTCTTCTTCTGAAAACTCTAAAATGAAATTATGAGCTTGGTTGATGTGAGATATTGAAATAAAGCTCTACTTAGAATTAGAGCTTTCCATAGCGATATTTAGCTCCTAGTTATTTTGAAAAGTTATCCAAAAAAAAACCTCTCTTTGACGATAAACAAATGGTGTTAAAAAACATAAAGCGTCCAAAATTGCCTAAATGTTCCATTGTTACTGAAAGAACCTTCATCTTCTTATTAAGACGTCATAGGATAAAAAAACTTGTGGAGACAAACTTATTTAAAACTTTTATTTTTTGGGCCAACCTACATTGTATTTTCCTACTTAAAGTTAAAATTGACATAATTGTTTATCGATTTCTCTTTGAATTTAAAAATTAATTATTTAGAGGAATAATTCGAAAAGTTAATTAAAAGTTCAGCATTATCTATGCGATCGCAGACATTTTCAAGTTTCGACACGAACCAAACTACCAAGTTTTACCTGAATTTTTTTGCTAATTCAATAAAAATAAATTGCATTTGTAGTTCAAACTTAAAATTTTGAATGTAATAATTATAAAGCGTAATGAACTGCTAGTTTTTTTTAGATAATTCGTTTAAACATCGATGCTTCCGATTCTTTATCACGATAAGAAATTTAAGATGGAATTTAATATTCATGAAGAATTCTAAAGTAGAAATAACTTAATTTTAAATGAAAAAAAAAAAATAATTTAGTTTTTATTAATATTATACAGTGTGTATTAGGGTGTTTCAAAATAAGGCAATATTTTTCTTTTTTCAAATTCATGTGAAATTCTCGTCAATTTTGCTAAAAAAATTCTATCAAAATTTGACCTCTTACTATTAATTTTAAAAGGTCCATCATCGAATTTAAAATTTTCCCATTGATTTAACAAGGAAAAATAGTTTTTTAAGATTTATTTCGCCTGCATACTATGTACAACTTTTTTTTGTTGATAAACAATCACTGGTCCTTTTTTAGCATTAAATTATCTACAAAAAATCTTACAGAGTCTAGTCTGTAGATTCAACTGTTTCTTTTTATAACGTTGTAACGTATAAATTCTAAAAAAAATTGATATTTTTACATTAAGCGGCTAAACTTCAAATCGTAGAAAAAAAGACAATTAGCAATTTTGTAGATCGTTTAATGTTCTACAAATTAGTTTTGATTAATTTTTTTTATCACCTACAGTTCAAAAGTTAGAAGTGTACAAAATCCCATTTTCATAATTATGCATAATATATTATTATAATATTCACTGTAGGAAAAAAAGTTTAGGGACAATTTTGCAGGAAACTCAAAGCACTTAAATAACGTACCAAGATTCTTCAACACACTCAATTAATCGCTGAATTTAAGCTAAAATAGCTTAACTTTTATGATATTCTTAATTTCATGATCCAGCTTTTGTCTGCAAATAAAATACTGAAAATAATTTTAAACCTTAAAAATTATTTTCAGTACCTACCTATTTCAAAACTGTTTTGAAGCCAAGTATAAAATTTTATTTGCAGTCAAAAGCTGGATCATGAAATTAAGAATATCATAACAGTTAAGCTATTTTAGCTTAAATTCAGCGATTAATTGAGCGTATTGAAGAATCTTGGTACGTTATAGAGCTTCAAGTTTCCTGCAAAATTGTCCCTAAACTTTTTTTCCTACAGTGAATATTATAATATTATATTATGCAGAATAGTGATAAATGATTTTAGACACTTAAAACTTTTGAACTGAAGGTGATAAAAAAATTGTTTAAAACCAATTTGTAGAGCATTAAAAGAGCTTTAGCCGCTAAATGTAAAAATCAATTTTTTTTAGAATTTATACGTTTCAACGTTAATAAAAAAGAAAGAGTTGAATCTACAAGCTGGACTCTGGATTTTTTGTAGATAATTTAATGCTAAAAAAGGACCAGTGATTGTTTATCAAAAAAAATCCAAATGGAATAAATTCGATAATACATAAATGGAGCCGGGTTTTTCAACAAAAACTTGTTGTACAGGATGTGTCATGTAGCAGTGCCCAATCGAGTGCCCAATACCAAATTTATTAGTTCAAATGCATCACTGTATATTATTTAATTTTTGGATTCTTCAGAAAATTTTAGACATATTTTATATACCATGTAACTGTTTCGAAATTAAAAAATTAACAAAGAACTATAATTATTTGATTACAGAAATGCTCTCCAAAATACTGTTTATTTTTTGATAATGTTAGGGAATAAAAAAAACTAATAGCAATGTTTAAAATGCCCGCCGTGAACAACTTGGCAACGTCAGCTAAATCGAGGAGTTTGGTTTTGTATACAAAACTTTTGACATATCCCCATAGGAAGATGTATAATGATGTTAGATCAGGGGATCCTGCTGGCCATTACATCGGTCCACGTCTTCCTATTGGTTGGGGTACTGCCGGACATTGATTCATGTTGCTGAAACCATGAAAATTATGTTTTCCCATGTTAATTAAATGGGAAACTAAAATAAAAACAGCGACCTCTTAGAGTTGAGCTGGAACGCCCATATTTGGTAAGGATTTTTTTATATTAAATAAAAACATTTGAGAGGGTAAGAGCGAAAAAAAAATTAAATTTTATTGTTTGAAGCACCCTAATATATATATATATATATATATATATATATGTATATATATTTATGTATTGATTTTTTGGTATCCTATTCTCAACATTTTATGAAAAAAGTTTAAAAGAAATATATCGCTATATTTCGGACCAAAATGATAAATTAATTTAAAAACTGGAGACTACTTATTTTACCATTAGTGGAGTGGATATATCCTTGCAAGCGTCATTACATAAAAGTTAAGTGAACCAAACCTACTTAAATCCTAAATTTCAAGATTTTTTTTTTCTTAAAATATTTTAACTCAATACAATTTATTTGGGTCCTGTTATATTTCCTTGGGGCCCAAAGTAAAACAACAATGATCTTGTCACTACAGTTTGATCAAGAGAGTCAGGAAAACGTTATTTGGAAATCAAAATTATTATTGATTAACTTTTTTTAAATTAATTTATATACAAAAATTCACTGTAGAAAACAGAAAAATTTAACTAAAAAATATAATTTTGATTATATTTGATTTTTTAATTAATGGAAATATTTTTGGAATTTTTTAAATTAATGAGCAACCCCTAAAAAAATTTTAAACGATAGAGCTCTTAAAAGATGAATAACTAATAAATTTTTATGGGAGACTTAAAAATCGGGTTTTTGGTCCACCCTAATGTACATAAAATTTTAAAAAGTATTGCAAAAAACAATTTGTTTCCTACACTATGTTAAAGTTAAATTTTACCGTCTTCATATGGGCAAGAAAATAGGTGTTTTTACAGCTAGCCTTGCAAAAATAATCACAAATGCCTAGGCGGTAAAGTTTTTTTTACTTTTTTTTAATAGAGGTCGCTGCAAAAATATGTTAAATTAAAAAATTGTAATTAACTTATTTGGTTCAAACAAAAGCTTTATTATTTCTATAAAATAACTGTCCCAATAAAATTCAATATTAGTAAATTATAAATTAAATTATTAACATTAAATTATCAACATTATAGATTTCTGCAGAAAGTTATGTTTAACTGTGTGTGGTTGCCGATGAGGTCTGTTTTGTAGATGACATGCATGTCACACAAAACTTGCTGTTCACATTTTTAGTATTTCTTTTGCAGTGACGTATAGGAAGAAAAACTAAAAAACGTGTAAACCACGGCGGTAAAGTGATTTTTCCAAGCTTCAAGAAGTGTACATTTCTTCTTTCAGACTGGAAAATGTCACTTTACCGCCTAAGTCGTGACGGATATTTCAATAATTTTGTACGTATATAGAAATTTAACATTTTTGCGTGTTGAAATTGTAACTCAATTGTAACAAATGTGTTACCTTTTCTAAATAAAAATTACTTAAAATCGTTAGGTTCACGGTGAGTTTAATATCACCATTTCATTACCTACCATTTCAGCCACGTAATATGTTAACATGTTTTATGCAATGAAATAAAATATCTATCCACATTAAAGGCGATGGTTTAGCCAATCAAAATACTTGAGTCACGTGGCTGAAATGGTAGGTAATGAATTGCAACAAAATAATTCTTGCTTTGCACATAGGGGTAAATTAGCCATTATTCCAACAGCCCCTAAGGAAAAAAAAACAAAATAAATAGGTAACACAAATTTTACTGTTACAATAATTTATTAAAAAATAAATATAAAAAACAAAATTCTTCTAAAAAAACAAGAAACTCTTTGGGTTTGGGGGTCACTTTATAATGTAAATCTTCTCCATTTATTGCGTCTGCTTACTTTTTGCCTAAAATATAAATGAATGTTTTACATTGAGTCCATTTGTAAACCAACTATAGTTATCAGCTTATCGCCCAAGGACCGCCAAAAATTTGGTCAATGAGATTCTTAGGTATATTGATTATTATTTACAATAAAATAAATACCGTTGTGTACTTTTAATTATTTTTTTTGTTTTGTTTTAGTTGCTGTTACGTGCAATGTAGGACTTCCTTAATCTTCTCAGTTTAACGAACGTTGATAATTGAAAAACGTAAAAATGTCATTGAGTAATTTAACGAATACATCGACTATCCCATTGGAGACCTGGGAGCACATCGTTAACAGGAGCAAGGATGTGGATCAAGGATTAATTAATTCGTATACAAGTAATAAAGCTATAGAGGAGCCTGCTTACACTTATTTGATATTTTTTTATGGTATTTTGATACTTTTTGGAGCGTTGGGAAATACATTAGTGGTGAGTGACACTTTTTTTATATCGCAATTCCTAAGCAGGTATTATAAAGTAAATATAAAGATTGTATATTGTAAAAGCTTGGTTTTAAAATACATTTTCGATAAGTTTACGAAAATAAGAACAGGTTTAGTTGACAAAGCCAGATGTCGTTATTTACTTTTAATGTAGGTAAGTCAGTTTATCGGAAAATATATTGTTACTGAACAACAAACCACAATTTACCTTCCAGTTTTAAAAATTATATGAATGATGGTGCTGAAACCATGAAAATTATGTTTTCCCATGTTAATTAAATGGGAAACTAAAATAAAAACAGCGACCTCTTAGAGTTGAGCTGGAACGCCCATATTTGGTAAGGATTTTTTTATATTAAATAAAAACATTTGAGAGGGTAAGAGCGAAAAAAAAACAAACCACAATTTACCTTCCAGTTTTAAAAATTATATGAATGATGGTTACCATTTATATTTTAATAATACAAAACAGAACAAAAATTACTTTTAACAAATGGAAAGAAAATACGCTTTATAGTTAAATATAATCCGGAATTACAGACTACGCTTGGGACGTAATTAAGCCCACACTGAAAGAAATATATACTAAAGTTAAATAAAAAAATAATTAGGGCAAATATATTTTATGTTTCATATATAGACTACCACATACATTGCTAAAACAAATATATTCGTTTGGTTAGCAGCCTATTGCTGCCCTAGCAATATAAATGGTGTTTCTAGCAATATTTTTTTGCTGTAATTCACTTATAGTTTACATTTTATAGTAAGGGTAAGTTTATTTTTATTTAGATCTAACATATCTTCTTTACAATAAATGTATTACAAAATTTACCATACATTCATAATAAACAGTAGTATAAATGTGTAAAGCACTAGTATAAAATTTTTAGTATAAATTTGTATTTACTTTTAGCAACAAATTTCTTTCAGTGCACGTTGTCTTCCATAAATAATATCCTGAATATCCTGAATACTAAAGTTTATTTTGGATTTTGAATTGTTGAAGTATTAAGATATAAAAAAAATATTTTGGTTTAAAATCGGAAATATACCACCGAGGTGCACCGGTCGTTCTATATTTAAGTACCTTATTAAGGCTTTGTTAGTTTTTTCTACTCCCACCTTTAAAACGCCCATTATCGTACATATTTCCATGACACTAAGTGATCTTTTAAATACAAAGTGACAAGCTGTGACTATGGCGTTTACAGCGGTGGATGTCAAGCTTTTTAGTCACAAAGTGAAGTTAGCTTTAAGTAGGTTGATATAGTCGTCGCGGAGAATGTTTAAAATTGCGTCATCAAATTCTAAACCAAACACAGACATTACAACCCCGTCAACATTTAACGTAACACCATTGACTACTTCTTCACTCAACGGTAACACAGTATTGCCGTTATGTATTATAGGAGTCACATTGCAATGTAACGATGTTACTAAAATGCAACGCAACAGTTACCTAAAATAATGGTAACATTGTTACCGTTCCAAGTTAACCAATAGGCAATATAACAATAACGTAACATTGCGATACTATTGTTATGTAACAAAATTACCAATAAACAATGTAACAACAATGTAACATTGTGAAACTATTGTAATGTAACAAAATTACCAATAAGCAATGTAACAACAATGTAACATTGTGAAACTATTGTAATGTAACAAAATTACCAAAAAGCAATGTAACAACAATGTAACATTGTGAAATTATTGTAATATAACAAAATTACCAATAAGCCATATAACAATAACGTAACATTGTGAAACTATTGTAATGTAACAAAATTACCAATAACCAATATAAAAGCAACGTTACATTGTGAAACTATTGTAATATAACAAAATTACCAATAAGCAATATAACAATAACGTAACATTGTGAAACTACTGTAATGTAACAAAATTACCAATAAGCAATATAACAATAACGTAACATTGTGAAACTACTGTAATGTAACAAAATTACCAATAAGCAATACAGCAGCAACGTAACATTGCAATATTATTGTAATAAGTTTGTTACGTTACAGTTACATTTATGTTACGTAACAAACTTATACTTATACACATCATTTACATCTTGCTCGTGTTACCACCTCGACTAGGTATATAAACGAAGTTAAGACAGCGCACCATGTCCATTTGTCATTGGACCTCAAACAGTGCCTGATTATGGGAAAGTCAGAATACGATATTATGTATCATTTGATACGCTTTAGCTTTAAACTTTACGTTTATTTTTTTTAATTAATTTAGTTTAATTCATTGTTTAGTTTTTTTCGGTAACATGGGATATTTTTTTTTAAATTAAAATAATGTTAAGTTGTTGATTGCTCCTTTTTTCAAATGTGTATATTTTCCAAAACAAAATTCAATTTTTTCAAGCCCTGTGAAAAAAATTGAAAAAAAACCCAATTTTTCAAGTTTTTTGCAACTCTTTAAAACCCTAGTTGTCAACTGTGAAATAATTTAATTATCGCAATAAAAAATTATTAAATAGTTTAATCCATTCTTGACACCAATCTTTGTTTGTACGCACGTTTGCACTCGAATTTTCTCCGGCAGGAAACTAGTAAACCGAGAAAGCATTGTTAATTTCGGGTAGAGTAGGTACCCATAAAAACTTCCTCTTTACTTTCACTGTGAAGAACTGCTTTTATATCGGATTTAAACGGTTTTTAATCCATTTTCAATTTTTCTTTTTTACAGAAAAAATCGACAAACTGACACTGACACACATTTTGAAAGCCGGTAAAACAGATTCCTAACGTTAATTTTTGTTATTTTATTTTTGTATAGCCGTCGCTTTATGCAAATATTCAAATTAATTAGTAATAGATTATTTTTATAATATTATTTGTCGTAGAAAAAGTATAGTAAGCAACTCGTTTATAAACTTTAGTATGCGAGAAAATTTCCTAATTGGATAAAAATGTAGATAAATGTAACATAAACATGTAAAACTAACTTTTTTTTTCAAATTATTTGAGAACCGCAAAAATTAATGCAATTTTAATAGTCTTTCAAATATTCAAATTATTCAAATATATATTTCTTTCAAAACTTAATATTTATTAAGTTTATAGTATTTATAAAAAACTTAAGAAACAAGGAAAATTAAGCTTCAACTTAAATCAATAGAAGTTACATCAGATTTTGCGTCACCGTTCGTAATATCCCACTACTTCCATTATTTACTTTGACAAAAGTTAATACTCTGAACTTTAGAGTCTAGACAACATGTTACTGTGTATAGTATTTGCTCGAAATGACAGTTTTAATAATGTTCTTTGTTCCTAGCGTTCCTAGCGTCTATTTTCTCTATTTTGACTGTTTTTTCGAAGATTTCTAAAATACGAATTTATAACAGGGTCGCCGAACTGTATGAGTAAAATGATATGGAAAATTGTCTTTTTACCTTTGAAGTAAAATAATGTGAACTGCGAACTTCGAGTAAGTTCTTTGTAGAAATTATTTTTTAATTTGGTATATTAATGTAAACATTGGGAAGAATATAACAAATAACATTATCCAGATGCCTTGCAAACACTCCCTACACAGTAAAAAAAAATCAACTCTAAGCAACACTAATTAGAGTTCACACAGGTCCACACTAAATGGTGTTGTTTTATAAAACTACAATTAGAGTTAATTTGTAGTGTAATTTTCCCCAAGTAAGCAAGTTTGATTTAACACTATAGCACTGAGGATAAAGTAATTTTACACTATTAAAAAGTGTTAATTTACCTAAAATCGTGTACTTCTATACTTCCTGGGTAAAATCCTACTTTTGTTCAGTTTAAATTAACACTACTTTGGAAAAGTTCTAATTTTAGAAAGGTACTTTTACTTTTTTAGTGCCAATTTCTAGTGTAAATTAACACTATTATTTGAGTAAAACCTATTTATTGGTGGTAGTGAATAAAACGAAAATGTAAATAAAGAGAAACATTTATTTGGAACAAAAATCTATGACAATTATCAAAATCGGTGCCTTTTAAAATATAATTTTATATTTGAGTCTTAAGGCTGGCTTAAGCAAAATGGTTCCTTAAAACGTAAAAGTTTTAGATCAATGCAATGTTTTACTGGCTGTCAACTTGTAAGCAATGAATTATCTTGAGAATTCATCAGTAATCCATTTTTCTGTTATAAAAAATGGGTGATCCCATTGGTACAGAGGCGTCAGGCGGCTGTATGTCGGGGATTTACCACATGTGTACAAATTTTCCATAATATTAATAAAAATGTAGGTAGGTATAGGTTAATATAACAACCATTACGCTTGAAAATAAAAAGTTAATCAAGTGTGTATGTACTTATATTATTAATGTTACAAGTACCCGACCTACTGCCGTAAATTATTGATATATAATATAGGTCGGTATGGACATCCTTTTAACATATTGGTATTTATTGAGTATTAAGGCTTAAAGAAAAAGGAAGTATAATACTTACCAAAAAATAAGAATGTCCTCTTATGGATTCACCGTAATTAAAATCTAACTGAACAAAAATGCCACACTTCCACAACGCGGTATCTCCGGATATGCACTGCGTAGGTATTTCGGTTATTACCAGTTTTTTTGAGTCTATTTTGCAACTATTGGTGTAATTTAACTTTAATTGTGATACAATTGTATCACGTTAACGTGCACTAGTAGTTTAAAGAAAAAAGAGCTCTTAGTAACATCAAAACAGACAAAGAAATTGGCATGCACTGTAGTGTACATTTTGTTACTATTTAACACATTAAGGGGTAATAAACACTCGCATTAAGTTTTTCTACCCTTTTTATTTATTTTAATTATAAATAGGGTGAATGTACCAATGAATAATGTTCATATTCTTTAAATGTGTTTAATAAAGTTAATAAGCACTAAATGCTACCTAGTGTATTTTGTAGTGTAACTTTTACACTTACAAATTAACTCTAATATTTTTACCCCTACACTAAAAAATTTACACGGGCCAAAGTTTTTACTTTGTAAAGTCGTTTTTTTTTAAACTCGCATATTTTGCGTACAATACAAAATAACAAACTATAGGTATACATACAAAATGTACATCGGGCACTTTTTTAATTTCGTTACACCGTATCCCATCCAATAAATTTACGTGTACCCTTTTCATGTTGACGATTCAAAATTTAATCACCTGGATGGGCTTATGAAAAGTAAACATTGAAATGTGACAATATGATCCATGTCGTCTAGACGCCGCATGCTGGATATAAAATATTGGTTTTGAACTCCATTCATAATGTCTTTTTTGGTCTCAAATAGATAGGATGAATTAGAGGTCAGGGGGCAAATTGCCCCCTCAATATGCCATAAATTGAGTTTTATCTACAATTTTACGATATTGAAATAGTGATGAATGGGCTTTAAGAGAGAAAATAAAGCATTTTTAGCTTAAGACATATTTAAATTTCCATTACATGAACTTGAAACATTTCGCATTGTTATGGTAAATTTAAAAAGCTTTCCGTCAGTATACGGTATAACGTCATAAATTAAGTCATAAATATTTCAATTAAGGGAATTTAAATATTTCTTTATACACAAATAATAAGTTTCTGAAGAGTTTCCAAACTACTTAAAAAAAGATGAGGTTGAAAATCTCTCCAGTAATAAGTCATATTTAAATAGACTTTGTGGGAAATGTTATTTTTTTTATATACATGTTTTGAATACAAAAAAGTTAACCTTGATTTATTTTTAATTATTAAGTAATTTTTTGTTAAATTTTGATTTATACAGGGTGGCCTGAAAATGGCTCACTAACGCTATGCCACACTGTAGGGAGTTATTTTAAGTATGAAAAAAATGCTTAATACCTCTAAAACTACTTCTACATTAACTGTTTTGGGTTACTAAAAAATCCAGTACATTGAGGACAGCTTTGATATTTTAAAAGTGAGCGCTTTTTTAATGATTTCCAAACTTATGTATTTAGCATATATGTATACGTGTGCTATTAGGCAACAATTTCTTGACTGAGGAGTAGTAATTGGAAAAATAGATGAAAAAAATCGCCGACGGTGCACCGCCGACGGTGGTCTAGTGGTTAGTGCTGCTGACTACAAGCCGGAGGTCGTGGGTTCGAATCCCACCAGGGGTATGGCTGTTTATTTGTGTTTGTCCTATTGTGTATTAGTCCTTCGGAGGGGACTTTAATCCCGCGGTCCGTTCCTACCCCTAATCCGCACAAGCCATTCAGTTGGCTTATGGGCCTTCTTAAGAAGTAAGGGTGGAACTAAAAGAGCACTTTTGTATATAAACTTTTGTAAATACATAAAACTTGTAAATGTATTTCCTACGCATGTAGTGCCAAAGATCAAACTAAAAATTATTAGAAAAATACTAGAAGAGTATGACAAACACCAAAAACAAAGAGTAGGTATAAATACTTAGATTTAAGGTTAAGATTTATTTTTATTACACGAGCATGAAGCAAATAATTATTAACCATTTTAAACTTACCAGTAAATATACAAAATTAAATAATCAGTTAATTTAACAGGATTAAAAGATAATCAAAATTGACTTCGGTACTCCTCTAAAGCTGCTTATATTAGTTCTAAGTTTAACTAATTTAGTTGGTGTTCGTTGCCAGGGTTATTTTAATAAGCTCAAATCCTTATCTCACAAGTGCCTAATTGGATTAAGATCCAGTGAACAACAAGGCCACTCCAAAAAAGTTACACCTTTCATTTCTTAATTTTTTTTTTTCAACTCTACTGGTAAATGGGGGTGCATTATCCTGCATAAATAAAAAGATAGGGCACTCTCATAGAGTTTTTCTAATGGGAATCAAATGGATTTTTTTTACCAATAATGACCCACCCTAAAAAATTACACTTGTCTTTGTATTCTTCATCGGATCATCCAGCTTGGAGTCTAGCTTGCCTTCCTCGACCTCTTGAAATACGAACTCACGGGTCGTCTGATTGTAGGAAAATTCTGGATTCATTAAAAAAAAGACATTTTGCCAATCTTTAATTGTCCAGTTTTGATGCTCCAAACACCAATTTAAATGGCCAACTCTGGATTGGATTGGATTTGGTTGGTGGAGGGTAGCCATAACATGGTCAAACGTACTTGGGTCACATTTGGTCCTGTACTACCTCCAAAAAGTCATTTTTCCTAATTATTCTTGCTCATCCCTATGGATCTCTGAAAGAATTTCAGGAGGGAGGTGGGAGATGTGAATTTAATATCGTTTGTTTTAACCCATTCTTCTTCTAAATTGGACTTTATACACTAGACAAGAGCAGGGCAATCATAAATAATATGCATCACTTTTTCCTCTTCCCAGTTAGAGGTCTGTCTACTTTTTCCAATGTATGAAGGTGTTTGATGAGTCTGCACTGACCCGTTGTAATTTTGACAAGATTAAAAAGATTTTTTTGGGAGAGCTGCAAACCATATTTTGCCAACTTATCAGACGGATTACTAATTATAGTTTTGGTCTAAAGGATAGACACCTTAAGTTAACCCATCTCTGTATTTGTTTTTCGTGGGTTGATTTCTTTATTAGGAAATTCAAGGCGGATTTTGATATAGGCAAGATAGGTTGTACTAATGTTTGTGGAACACTAAACGGTCTTCGGCAATTTTTTTTCCTGCACATATTAGCAGAGTTGCCAAAAATTGTTGATATCTTGTGGGATAAGGTTAAAACAATGATGAGAGCTCCTTAAAATAACCCTAACAACGCAGAACAACTATACACTGAACCAAAAACGTATGTAACTACCACAAACAAGATTGTTGTCTTAACAATTTTATTCATCAAAATTCAGCCAACTATCAGAATTGTTAATATTACAAAAACCTGGTTGTTAAAAATAAAAGCTATGAAAAACACACGTATTATTAACAACTTTAATTTATCATGGCAACAATATTTATTCGTAATATTAACAATCGGATTTTGTGTGTAAAATGAACTATATTGAAACCGCCCGTTATATAAACAAAATGTATTAATTGCGACAACAAAATTTATTTGTTATATTAACAATCTGCTTTTGTTATTATAATGAACTTTAATGAAACCCTATGAAACTATTTAAAATATTAACAAAATTTATTTATTGTGACAACAACATTTATTTTTAATATTAACAATCGGCTTTTGTGTTTATAATGAACCCTATATGAAACTGTTCGTAATATAAACAAAATGTATTAATTGCGACAACAAAATTTATTTGTAATATTAACAATCTGCTTTTGTTAATATAATAAAGTTCTATAGTGTGGAATGGTTATTTATATACAGAGTGCTCAAAATTTTAGCTTGGTATTGGGGATATTAGTTAATAAAGGTGTTAAAAAGTCGGTTAAATAAATGGAAAAGTTTTAGACTTTTCTTTTTAAAATTTTATAATTATTTGCGATTTTGACTTATTATTAAAAAAGTTATATTTTCAAACCCAAAATTTCAAAAATATTTTAAATTTACACAAATACTTTTCGTACAAGCTAAATAAGAATAACAATGAATCGCAATAGTTATTAAAGAAATTTCATTATTTCTACCGTCCTACCTTACCTTTTTATAGATTTTTGGTAAATAGCGCTGTAAAGTATTTAACCGCACTGATCTGTCTAACAAAAATTGCGGTAAAGTACTACTTTCCGCAGGAAAGAGCAGAAGGTAAAGTGCAGTGCAGCTGATAAGAAAGGTTACTTTTCTTACATTTTTAATACCATATTTTTAGAAAGCATTTTTTTAGATTATTGGGAAATCTATTTGAAAATATTTTACACATGCTGATTATTAAAACTGCCAGAATTTTTTTAATTATATATTGAACCTCAAAAAAAATATATTAATAGGTTTGTAGTACCTAACAAAAAAAAAACATTTTAAAAAATTTATAATTTTTTAATTTTTAAAATTATAAAATAATTCATTTGACATAGGGCCGGTTTTTCAATCGTTGGTTAAGTTTATCTTACGGTTAATTTCCTTAGATACTATTGTTATCACAATAGTATCTAAGAAAGTTAACCGTAAGATAAACTTAACCAACGATTGAAAAACCGGCCCATAGTGAAAAGTTAACAGTTAAAAATATAAAGGTTTCTATAAAATGGATATTTTTTCATGATAGCCTTGGTGTCTGGAAAGGATTTTAAATCACCCAAGCGGTATTGGCAACATGCTTTCCATATTCGGTAAAACCCCTCAGCCGTCAAGCAGTCAAATTTTAAAGAACGAAGACAGGACCCAGCGTTTTGCTCAGGTTCTAAAATATAAAATACAAGAATAATAAGGTACCAATATTTAAATTTATAATGCAGCGTATACGCTGATGAGGGCTTGAAGGCGTTTTGAAAATTTGACTACAAAATTCATTATGCAATTCTAGATTCTCTTGAAAATTTACTTAGCAAAATTTACAAACATATTTAATATAGGTTATATCATGGTACAAGAAAACAAGGTATGTTCTTCAGTAGGACGAATTTTGGTTCACTTTGCTCACCACATAGTTACCGCCATCTTAGTTCATTCCCGCCTTTGACATTTTTTTTTTATTTATTTATTTAAATATTATTCTCTTATGAAATTCATCTCAAATAAAATATCTTGTTTTAAAGCAAATATGAAGAATGAAATAAAAAGTGTCAAGTTACATTGCAAGAAAAATGTAAATAACATTTTTTTCCAAATTTATTTATTACAAAATTGTAAATTGGCGACCATGGAGCCAACTAAACTTGTGAAAAATATTATATTATGCTTTTCTAATGTTTTAGGGATGTTTTAATCCCGGGCCATTTTATTATCAGCAGCATGCTGCAGTTTAAGTTTCTGTTATGGACTGTCCTTGAAGATCATTAGCTTCCTTGTCCTTGGCACATTTCCTGCAGAGTGCAAAAAGAAAGATTTAATTTTGATTAATTTGTTTTTCAAATTTTATTTTAATTTTTTACACTGCAGTACTTAAATTTCTGTCACGGGCTGTCTTCAAAGATCATATTATACTCCCTGGTTTTGTCCTATTTCTTGTACACTGTAAAAATAATTATAATATTGAGTTTTTCCAATTTTATTTTAATTTCTTACAAAGTACTTGATATCTCCTTTGATAGACCAGCTGTAAAGTTGGAACCGTATCCACTTTTAAAGACATTTTTATGGGAATGTTCTTTGTATGTTTTTTTGATCCACTTTTCCTTCTTATATATAGCAATTATAGCAAGTAAATGGAACAAATACAAGCTACAAAACAAACAAAAATATTAACTTAAATTATTATTTATATATCTGTCACAGATAATATGTGGATACAAAAAGAAAAAACTACTGCTATTGAATTGTTTTTAAAATAAATCTACTTACCATCAATTTGTCCAAGCCCTTACTAAGAAAATGTATTTCCAGGTTTTTTTCTTTTGGCGTTTTACAGATTTTCACTTGGCAGGCAGACTTTTTTTACACTTGCACTTAAAATAATAATAAAAAACTCACATCAAAATGTAAATAGTCAATATGGCGGCGACTGGGTGCTCCCACCTCTTCGCCAATCTGATGAAGTGGTGGAAACAGATGCGCAAGAACATACCTTGTTTTTTTGTATCATGGGTTTATTATAAACTGATAAGTAAATTCTTGGATTTTAAATACGTCTTTTCTACTAAAGTTATCATTATTATGAAGATGTCATACAAATTCAGTAATTAACTTATCAAATAATTCTTTATCAAACTTAAATTGATTTTGATTTTTTTCATTGTAAGTAATATCAGAAGCATTAAAAGATACTGGATTAGGCAGTATACCTCTATAGAGATCCTATAGACGCTTCAGTTGACGTACAAAAAATGGAGCTATTACTATCCACATTTTAAGAAATAGCTTGTTGCGAACTACATGTTGTTATTACATATTTCTTGTTTTTCGGTTGGTTTATCTATAACGTCTAGGGTAATATCCAATTTTCATTTAAATGTTTTCTATTAACATGTCTTTTAAAGCTGCTAATGTTTTGAAAGCTTTGTCCACAATTAAGTTCAGTACACCCTACTAATGAATTGGTTTTTATTTCATGATTTCGTTTAAAAATTTAGAGAACAAATGTTTTTTTGCAAATAAAACAAATCATTTTAACCTTAATAAAATAAAATAAACACTAGCTTACCTGTATTTGTTGTCAAGAAGAGTCGGGATACGACGCGCCAAAAAAATGCAACGATACACACCCACTCGTTTAATAAACTAAACTAGGAAAGGAATCGGAAAACTGGGCCAAGCAAAAAATCAAAACTTAAGGAAAAGGGGTGTTGCTACGAATTCTGGTTGTTGTCTCAACAAATTATTTGAAATATGTTAGTAAAAGTAATATTAAAATATAGAGTGATGTCGCGTAATAAATTTCGATTGTTATCACAACAAATAGTTTTATAGCTGTTCGTAAAAGTTTTTAAAGTGTGCGTAAAAATATGATACCAATAGGAATAATAATAGAAACAAAATTTAATTGTTATAACAATGAACAAAGATTGTGAATATTATGAATCACGGTTGGTTATAAAAACAATTGGGATTTAATTCTATTAACAATCGCCAGTATCATCATCACTTAAATTTCTGAATTTGTATGTAAAAATTGTTGTCTCAACATATATTGGTCAACAATTACCGATTGTTAATATTAGGTACAATACTTTTTTCAGTGTAGAGGTGTGGGAAAATGCTCGGGAAAATGTTCCCTATGAAGAAATTAATAACTTAATAAAAATTATTAAATTTAATTTACAAACATGTATAGATTCTTCTTAAATTCTACTTTACTGTTCAGTTTTTTTTCTACTCCCACCTTTAAAACGAGTACGTGTTTCCCTGACACTAAGTGACCTTTTAAATATACATTTAAAAGGTTTTTAGTCACAGGCTGAAGTTAGTTTTAAGTTAGTTGACAGTTGTCAAATGCCATACAATCCTTTAAATAAAGTGCTTTTCTTATAAAATAATACCAAATGTGAAAATTATTTTATTATCTCAATACAAAAATACAAAAATATTAAATAATTTCTTGACGCCAATATTTGAAAAGATTATATGAACGTTTGTACTGACCCTTTGATTTCGTCGTAGTAGTGCAGTTAACTGATAAAGCGTAACAAATTTTGCGTACAGTGACCATAAAACATTCTCTTCTCTTTTACTTTGAAAAACTGCTTCTATATCGATTGTTAGTCTATTTTTAAGGTATAAATTTTGATTTTAACGCCGCGGCGCGCCGGTAGAATTTTTTTACTTTGTGATAAAATTTTGCAATTATAATAATAAAAAATAAAGGGTAAAATGTTTTTTTTCTTAACATAATCATATTTTAAAAATAAATAATTGTTATGCTTATATAATTAAAATAATAACGGGCAAAGTTTATGGTGAAAATTACGCTAAAAATGTTTATTGTAACCGTATGGTTACTTTATTTTCGTTTAGATGTGGCTTTATACAAATATATAATTTAAATGATTTTTTAGATAATATTAAGTATTCGTCGTAGAACAATTATAGTATGCAACTCTTTTATAAACTCATTTAATTAAGCACTTGCTCAAAAGCTCGTTCGTGACTAAAAGGTAATTTATCAAACTTAATACATAATAAACTAATACTTGTACTCTATAAAATTATTTTGGATAATTATTACCTATAGGTAATAATAATACTTTATTTTTGTACTCTATTTTTACCAAAATCAGAAAATCATTATAATTTGTAGTAAATGTAGTGGCCATTTGTGAATCGCAATCCACATAAGCTAGTTTATCTGTAGTCGACTGAACGGGAAAGTTTTGGCCACTAAATGATCTATGCTCTTGCTTTTGGCTGTTCAATTACATTAATAAATTAATATTCAGATCATTGATTCAAAATTTGAAACTGAATAGTTGCATAATTCATTGGCTTTGGGTATCTTGTTAACTTTTTGGTTCTATTACCCATGTAAATACAAAAATTTTATTTGTTTTACATAACATAATGCTGTTTAATGCATTTTAAATTGATTTTTATATTAAATGTTCAATAAATTTTAATAATAATAATATTATTATTAGAGTATATAATAATAATATAATAATATTATTTTAAATAATAATAATATTATTATTAGAGTATATAATAATAATATAATAATAATATAATAATATTATTATTAGAGTATATTTGGTAAATTTTCTTTGTATACAAAGAAAATTTACCAAATCTGAATATAAATAGTATGAGCTGTACAAAATTTATCAGCCACATTACCCACACGTCACCTCAAATCGGCGCGCCGCGGCGTTTAAAACTTTTTAATGGCCGCATTATCTATATTGTGTGCCGACCGAACATTGTTACAAAACAAATTTTCTCCAATAAACTTGACATTAGGTAAGTTTTTATGGAGTATACAGAGTTGTGTAACTCGATTTAAAAGTTTGCACACGCCAGAGAATATTTGGTGACATCGGTTAACTCGAGTTTAATTTAACTCAGTGTTTTAAAGGCACCATTATGTTTATATAAGTTTGAAGCGGTTAAATCCACTAGATTTGTTTTGGCTCAAATAACTATTATCAAACACATTTTTTACTTAAAAAAACTTCATTCATGCATGAACAGTAACATGTTACTCCTATTAATTTGTTTTTAAAACAAAAACTCATTTACTATTTTGCTTATACAGAGTACATTTTTTAACGAGTAAACTATAATTTTTGTAGGGTACTTTTAAATTCTTAATGAAAAATTATTTTTTCTGTATTTAAAAGGGTTTAGGCCCCCTTTGTATAAAGGGACGGGTTTTATATTGTTAATTTTTCATTATTTTTAAAATATTTAAAACAAAATATTGGGCTATTAGGTATTATATTAAATGAACACATGTTAATCAAACTTTGACTTCAAATAACTATAGAAGAAATCAATTTATCGAAAAATAATAAGAGACCTTTTTTGTATAGAGCGTTACATTTTATATAAGAAACTGCAGTGGTCATTGCAATAAGTTACTTTGATACAGAGGTATAAAATTCCAAACATAAAATTATTTTTTCCCATGTTAATTAAATTGGAAACTAAAATAAAAACAGCGACCTCTTAGAGTTGAGCTGGAACGCCCATATTTGGTGAGGATTTTTTATATTAAATAGAAACATTTGAGAGGGTAAGAGCGAAAAAAAAATTAAATTTTATTTTTTGAAGCAACCTAAAATATATATATAAATAAGAAACGACACTATGTGATAATTGCAACAAATATGTAGTAGGTACCTATAAAATAAATCATATTATTATCACACATTAAAAGTATATGAATATATTATATATTAAATAATAAAAATTTACAAAATTTACATTGGCATTTTGCATTTATGTAATTCCATTGCAATCGTTTTAAATGGCGCTGCATTTCTAATACAAAATGGGAATGTCATGACAAATAAATTATGAGTGAACTTCGACATATCCATAAAATATCACCTTGCATTTTACTAAATGCAATCTATAAATCAGGTGTGAAACGTACGTGTGTAGATCAGTAGTGAAATTCCGAACCTTTAAAACCATATGGTTTTATTAAAGACATAAATTTGTGCTCAAATACCTATTAGTTAAACGTAGGGATGGCAACAATATATCGAACAGGATATCAATATATTTTTAAATATATCGATACATGCAAACGTTATTTTTTATTGTATTTTTTGCAATTTTTTTATAGGCTGCTTATTCCTGTCTTTAAGTAGGGGAGCAAGGGGCTTGTTGTAACAATTTTCAGACAAACGAAGATATCTTAACATGGTTCTTCTGGATTATCACTAATTAAATTTTAACGATACTTTAACTTGTCCTGTATGAAACCCAATAGAAAAAATACTAAAAATATTGATATTAATTGTACAGTAGGGTGGGCCGAAAAAATATTTGAGATATTTATTTTTGAGTAGCAATAAAAAGTGACCTTATGTTAAAAGTAATTTATTAGAAAAAAATGTAGCGTACTAGCCCATTATTTAAGGGTCCCCCGGGGGCCCAAAATATTTTTTTTTGTATGTTTTGACTGGGGTGGGAACAAAAAGTTACCTTATGTTAACAGTAATTCTAGAAAAAAAAATGAGCGTACTAGCCCAATATTTAAGGGTGCCCCGGAGGCCCAAAATATTTATTTTTATCATATTTTAATTGGGTTAACCTCAAAAGTTAACTTATATTAACAGTAATTCTAAAAAAAAAATGAGCGTACTAGCCCAAAATTTAAGGGTGCCCCGGAGGCCCAAAATATATTTTTTGTTCATATTTTAATTGGGGTAACCACAAAAAGTAACCTCATGTTAACAGTATGTTTCGAAAAAAATAGCCATTCTAGCCCAATATTTAAGGGTGCCCTGGGGGGCCCAAATTTTTTTATATATATTTTAATTGCGATGGCAACAAAAAGTTACCCCATGTATTATTGCATAGACAAACCAAATGCCTGTATCAGTCTAAGTTTTTTTTATTATTTTATTAAGACGCCTTTTGATGAAAAAAAATTAGCAACTCTTGGCTTGATTTTATTAAATTTAAAAAAGATTTTGCGTTACTCTAAATTAATTAACACAACCACTATCGAAATAAATAAAGTCTTAAAAGAAGCAAATGCTTGGTCAGTTAATCATAGACTTTAGTTAAATGCTAAAAAGGGTCTTGTAATAAATATTGGTACAGTATATGATAAATAAAAAACAATATAATTTTAATACCATACATATAAATATTATAGAAATACCTCAGCAAGAAACAGCAAGAAATCTGGGTGTTTTTTTATTATTTATACAAACCTGAACTTTGAAAGCCATGTTACAAGACAACTTAGTTTGTGTTATATGAAGCTGAAACCAAAGTAAATACCTAATAATTGCCTGAATATATTCAGGTATACCTATTCAACAACTGTATTCAAAGATCCAATAAATACAATCTTGATTTAAGGCACAATCTTTTTCAAATACCTAGTCACAAAACTTCAAAATCTAAGGATTCGTTTATAGACCTATCTATAAAAATTTTGAACGATAAAACATTCTTTAACATAATATTTCAATATCCAAACACATTTAATTTGTTAATAACTGTTGTGATATGAAATTATAGGATTTAGTTTAATTAATATGTGATATGCAGAATAAAATAGATTTAATTTCTTAGTAGGTGGTATGGAAGGACGTCCTTACGAACGCAGCCTTTTAATGTATTTAATGTAATTAATTTTGTGTTTTATGCAATAAAGCATTTTTGTTATTATTATTATTATTAATTGGATATTTGCTCCTCGAGTTCCATCCGCTCCCTCCCACCCAGTATTTTTTATTATTTAAATAATATTGAGACTTGATGTTATATAGGCCGGTAAAGATGTCTGCGCATCTATATATATATGGTTATAACCATTTCTTGCTACCTCACAGCAAATTTTTAATGCAGCTTCTGTTACAAGCTTCACAAACTTTTTCACCGCTTGCGCGTGAAAGGGAAACTTGCCGAACCTTATATAGAAGTCGTCTGCTTGACTTATAAATATTTTTAGTTCTTTTATGAGTATGAGTATGAGTATGAGAGACGTATAACCAGCCCCATTTCCTCTTGACTCTCGAACCCCGTACAGGCCTATGTTTACTTACGCCGATTTTTGTTCTTCCCCAGCAACTGCACGGCTTCACCCGTGTTTGCTGGGTGCGAATGTCCATTGCGTTACGTACTGTCCCCTATTTGGGGCTCGAGAGCGAGAGGCGAATAGTTATAATAGCCATTCCCGGGTTCGCCGAGCCTATGCTATACGCTCGGTGGGGTATGGATGAGGGACGGGAGGGAGTTGGTTTTTGGGGGACAATTACGCCGACTTAAAACTAAGTACGACGCGGAATCCCCCTAGACCAGTCGATTAGTATTACTCCAAACATTTGGGATCACTATTTGGAGTTGTTATTTCGCTGCAGGGGTGTAGTTTCCTAGTCGATGTCTTTGTCTTGTTCGTTATTGTCATTGTCCGTGTCCTGGTCAGATAGTTCCTGCCCTTGGTAAAATGTGTCAGTTGTTTTTAATAATTTTTGTCCCAAGCACGTTTTGTGGTAGAGTTCCGTCTTTGTTTATCAAATTCCAAAGCATTGCATTTATTCACTAGTCAAACAAATCACAAGCGCGATTATTCTGTTGTCTAATGTTTACAAACTCGAGTTTGGCTATTAGGCCCTTTTTTTTAATGTGTTAGAATTTTGTTCAATGTTAGTTTACTCTGTCAGTCCAGTGTTTATTTTCCGGCTCGATTGGGACCGCCTTACGCATTTGCTGTTGACAGACTTATTGCCCCACGCTGCGTGCCCTTCTTAGGTTTTAAAGATATCCCAATAAACACTTTAACGATACCTATCACCACTAACATTGCCCGTGTAAGAATTTTTAACACTTTTTAATACAATTTTGCAATGATAGTAATTAAAAACAAAACAATTGTTTAAAGAGTAAAATATGTGCTTAACATAATCATATTTTAAAGTCATTTTAACATTTCAAGTAAAATAAATGTTATGTTTAATGAAATGAATACGTGCAATGTTAATGGTGACAAATAACGGAAAATGCTTGCTGGGATCTATATATGTATTTATATTGCAGATTTGTATCAGGTTATGCATACTCTTAAAGTAAAACTTATCAGATTTTTCCCCTTGCGGATGGCCACCTCCCCTCTTCTCCGACCTCCCCCGTCCGTCCAGTGAAAAGCCTCCAATGACAGGTGGCACCCAAGTCATTCTTATCACCCAACACTCCACTCCTCAATGACCGTTACACCATTTTAGCTTGCACTCCATGAAAATGTTTGTTTCACTTATCAGTTCGCACCCCTTTTTTTTAATTATTGTTGGTTTCAACTTTAAACTTTTACGTTTCAAGAGCTCACCCGCACGCGAGTCGCGAGCATTGCTGTTTGTGTAAATATTTTTAGTTCTTTTATTAAAAAAAAAAACATTTCCAAATTTATAAACATTTTTAACCCTAGAATTTGCTAAACCGACAAATTTTTGACGTCAAATTTAATATCGGACTTTTTTTCTAGACATATTGTTAACATAAGGTAACTTTTTGTGACTACCCCAATTAAAATATAAAAAATGGGCCCCCGGGGTAACCTTAAATATTGGGCTAGTAATCAATTTTTTTTCTAGAATTACTGTTAACAAAATGTAACTTTTTGTTGCTACTCCAAACAAAATATAAAAAAATAATATTTTGGGCCCCCAAGGGGGCCTTAAATATTGGGCTAGTACGCAATTTTTTTTTTCTAGAATTACTGTTAACAAAATGTAACTTTTTGTTGCTACCCCCAAAAAAATATAAAAAAATAATATTTTGGGCGCCCAGGGGGGGCCTTAAATATTGGGCTAGTACGCTAATTTTTTTTTTACAAACTACTTTTGGCATAAGGTAAATTTTTTTTGCTACCCCTAAATTGAATTCAAAAAATAATTTTTTCGGCCCACCCTATTGTACAGCTAATATTTTACCAAAAAAAGTACAATGGTACAACTAACCCCGTGTTTGGGGTTAGTTGTAACATCTCTTGGGGCAGGTAGTAACAATAAAAAATAGAAATTGCAACATATTTAAACTTAATTTTTTTAGTTTTTTAACAATATTATAAAACTTTTTATATAACTTTAATTTTTTATCAATAATTAACTAAAATATTCTTCTTAAAAATAACGAACCTACAAAATGTAACTTTTAAAATATTTTTCTTAGTTAATAATAAACGTGACACTTCAAATCACAGCAAATAAGACATAAATTTTATTTTATTTTAAATTAAAAACTAAAAAATACTTCTATAAAATTAATACAATGATCAGCCTTTAAGCAAGTATGTTCCTTAATAATTAATTAAGGCGAATGGGCCTTTGTTTGAATCACACTAAGCTTCACTATAAAATAGACAAAACCACTCCTTAGGCTTAGATTCTGAATTACTCAAAATCCTTTTTTTAAACTTTTTCTAGTGCAACTTTGTTTTTTGTTGATTTACCATTGCCTTTCCCTTTCCCTTTGTTTCTATCTTTTTTCCATCTTTATATATTTTTTTCTGTTCCTTTTTCATTTTTTCCTCATGTTACATTCTTAAAGCTTTCTTTTCGGGTTTATCTGTCATGATTTTCTTTTACGTCTGCTCTTAGTATTTTCTTCTTAGTAAAATACAAGTAGGGGTAAGGTATTTTAAAGTTTAGGGACAAGTTGTAACATGTTACAACAAGCCCCAAGATTTTGTTACACCTACCCCTTATTACATTTTTTTACATTTATTAAGATAACTATAATATTAATTTATAAATCGTAAAAAAAATTATAAAACATCAAATATACGTTAATTAAAAAAAAGATAGAACACAAAAAGTTTCAGATAAGTTCAAAACAACCAACATTTTACAAAAGAAAATTTTTACGTTACCTAGCCAAAATAAAGCGTGTGCACAAGTCCACTACCTACGCCACCTGGCGGAACACTGGCTATCACGACATAACGTGGTGCGATATAAAGATCATAATAAGTCAAATAAGTAAATGTTTAACGTTTAAATTCTTTATGAAAAAGCCGTGTTACTACTTACCCCTGTTACAACAAGCCCCTCGCTCCCCTACCTTTATTTTAAAACAAAGGTTTTGTAATATATGTAGGTATGTCTACTTATATACTAAAATTTCAGATTCCTAACCTACCGATTCTAAAAATAGTTTTTACGCCCGTATTGTGCTCTCAAGTATTGAAATTGTGAAGAAAATTTATATACGCTAAAGAGCTAGTAGCGCCACCACGCACAGTGGGATGAATTTCAAAAATCGCGGACAAAATTAGGGACACATTATTTTATACTTTTTTAAGGTTTATGCTGTTGTTAATTTATGCTAAAATATGAATAATGATAAAATGTTTTAATTGTGTACAAAAATTCACAAAAATATACAATTTGGAACATTCGGGCTAAATCACTTATATACATTTTTTTCGGTACTCTGTTAAAATGAATTATTTAAAAATGACTAATTTAATAGTTATAAGTGGCTGCTTTTTCACTTGTACCATGGTAAGCCATGGAATACCATGGTATCCCAAAATTTAACAGACGATTCTTATGTAAAATTGTCCCCTGAATCCGAAAATTTTGTCAAAAGTTAAAAAAAGTAAAACAGTTTTTGAGATATAGTCAATTTTCCATTTAATATGGAATTAACTATATCTCAAAAACTGCTTCACTTTCATAATTTTTTAAGGTATTTTCGGATTAAGGGGACAATTTTACATAAGAATTGGCTGTTAAATTTTGGGATACCATGGTATTCCATGGTTAACCATGGTACAAGTGAAAAAGCAGCCACTAATAACTATTAAATTAGTCATTTTTGACTAATACATTTTTAGAGAGTACATCTTTTCTTTGTCAATTTCGCATCTTTACCCTATATCGATGTTTAAATTATATTTAAAAATTGATTTTAGAGCAAAACCGGTTAAATCCTTGTTAATACCTTGTAAAACTTGTAAACTTCTGCTAATTAATGTATGTTTTTGTTTCATTTTATTTTTGCCCTAAGAATATGTTTACTTTAAATTTTTATAAAACGTTAATAATATACAAAAACATGATGCGATTGTATGTTAAGACTGACTGTCACTCGAAACTGACGATTTAGAACTAGCAAAAGGCAACTATAGTTGCCCTGTCATATATGATGACTTATAAATAATCGACTAAATCCATGGACATATTAGATATCCTGCTGACCAAACAGGCAAAAAGAGACAGCTAAATTCTTTTCCCTTTTAAAAAAGAAAATTTTATGAACGTTCTGGTATACCAAATACTTTGCCTCACACCAACACACACCTAAAGAAATATCTTCGGGTTTGTAAAAGATTTATCTTCGTTGAAAGACAATGGTAAAAGGTTTAGAAAAACCTTATTTTTTGTAAAATTTGTAATTTTGGAGTTTCATATGAAAGAACAAGGATAAGAAATGTGATAAAATATACCATCATTTCCTTTCATTAATTACCCAAAACAAAAATGGGCTTGAAAAACTTACATCAAATTTGTTCTAAAAAACCTGCACAAAAAATGTGCAAGTTTAAGCAGGCATTTTACCATAAAAAAAAATTTAAATCATAATATCTGGGCTTTATTTTTTTATAACTCGCAATTTAAAACTTGCTATGTTGATTTTCACAAAATAAGGTTTTGTCCGCGATTTTTGAAATTCCTCTCAGTGTGCCACGTGGCCGTTATTATCGTAACCAGAATTTATCTTTTAATCCTGGGTTGAGTTTTTACAGGTTTCCCAATAAACAGTGGAAACCCGAATGAAGAAATAAATTGCATACAGCCCCTGTAAATATAAATTGTACCTATAATACAATAAATACACATTTTAGTAATGATTTACGTGCAAATTGTAAACATTTCAACTCAGTAAAAATTATAAAACAAATAAAAAAGTCGTCTAAATTCAAACAGAATTTAGCATTATTAAAAGCGTTGATTAAGAAAGTCTCCACTCAACAGTATACTTATAAGTACAGTTCCATGGAAGAACCGGTATTATATTATGTATTATATATAATACATAATATAATACCGGTTCTTGGAACTGTACTTATAAGTATATATATATAATATTCACGGTGCTGTTCTGAGAGGTGATTTTTGGACTTTCTGTGAAACCTAATTTTTTTTATATTCTTGTTAATTAGGTCATAACTAAAATTTTAAGATCAAAATAAAAAAAAATTGACGGTTAATTTTGTTTTAATTGGATGTTTATTAAAAATATGTATGCACACTTTCAATTCTCCAATTAAAACTTGCGATTTTATTTAAATATTATCATAACTTTTTAAATAAGATTAAAGATTAGTTAATTTCCTAAAAAAAGGTCTATACATTTTTTATATCTTTTACTATTTTGTTGTAATACACGTTTAAAGTTTTAATTTAAGGTTAAATGTATAGAATACATTTATTAAACAATTCTAATTCTAAGGGTGCCACATTTTATTTAGGGCCGATTCATTTTTGATTTATTTGACGAATAATTTCTTTGGATACTAGATATTGCCAAGACATGAAAGTTATCGGCCCGATAAACTTTACTAAAGATGAATAAACCGGTCCTTAGTCAAATTTCATGAATTTCTTCGTAACTTTTACTACAATTTTTTATTTTTGTTTATAAAAAACTCTTACGTATACTGAAAATGACAATTCAAACATCAAATAAATTTTTAATAGATCTAAGTTTCATGGCAACCTTTAAGGATATATTAATTAAGGGAACATAAATGTATACGTCAAAGGTTAGATTAAAAGTTTGAACGTTTATTGCAACAAAACAGTAAAATATATAAAAAAATTGTAAAAACCTTTTTTTTTAGTTATGCAAATATTAAATATTTAAATTAAATCGCTAGTTTTAATTGGATAATTGAAAGACTCTTTCAGAAAGAGTGCATAATATTTTTAATAAACAGCCAATTAAAACAATTCAAACCGTCAAATTTTTTTTATTTTGCTCTTAAAATTTTAGTTATGACCCAATTAACAAGAATATAAAAAAAATTAGGTTTCACAGAAAGTCCAAAAATCACCTCTCAGAACAGCACCGTGTATTATGTTACCATGAATTAGGCATAATTTGTCATTTAAAATGCAGTAACTGTTGTCGGCGTTTTTTAGAGGACTTAAATATAAAAATATTCGATTTTAAGGTTATGTTTGTACAACAATTATTTTTTGTTAGATTTCTTAAATACAAATTATATTAGGTCAAGTTATCCTTAGTTAATTCTGCACCAACAAATGTAAGTACCGAATTGGAGCCTTTGGATTTTATTTACAATTAAAAATACTATAACTCACCATTATTGCTTAGTTACTAACGTAACTATATAAGCATATACTATATATTCAGGGCCATATTACTTATTAGGCAGGCAAGGCCTTAGGCGCCATGAAAAAATTGTTACCAAATCGTTTATTTTTACCATAAATAAAACAAATAAACAATATTCAATTATGAGTACGATATACCGTATAGAGAACCGAATATTCTATACTGTTTTAATATTTTATAAAAATGTGTCTTTCTTTTTAATAACGCGACAAAAAAAGTGGCCCGCTTAAAGCGTGCCGCAAAACTAAACCGAAGTTTATTAGTTTTTACTTGCAAAGCGAAACACAAATAACGTGCGCGATTTAGCTGTGCAATTGAACAAAATTTGTCGGGTAAGACTTCTTTCTGCCTTCCTCTTTTTTATGAAAAAACTACTTATTTATTTGTGGGGACTAAACCCTTAATTATGTAAATATTTTAGTACCCGGAGCCGTTTCCTTCAACACAGCAAAATTTCCCATCATTTGCATTACTTGCTCATTACTCCTTTACCTCTCCTTTACCTTTATAAATTAAATCTAAAAATATAATAGACTTTATTACTTTTTGGATTGTTGCCTCGTTTTAAATATTTTCTACCTACTTCCTAGCCCGACCAACGGTGGGGGACGAGGGAGCCTGGGGGAAGTTCTAAGGGCTCTTATCGACAACTACATTCTAATTCTTCGTCTTAAATGCATCGGCTCCGCTAAGTTTGTATATAGTTTGTGTATAATAAAGTTAAGCTTTTATTTACCCAATCGATAAATTCGCTTACCTTACCGCACACCCAGTCGCCAAATATTTAAAAAAAGATGTGTAGTTCGTATGCTTTTAATGTATTGTTGACAATTCTTGAATTTACAAAATGCTATCGAACACCACCAGATATCGCGCGCGTACATTGTAGGTCATACAATAAACCCAATATACAATGTCAGTACCACATTCCTACTAAAGTATCGTTTTAAAAGTTTGGTTATCCTTTTTGGTTGCGCATGTGTCGATACAATTTCGTTTTGATCCTTGGAGAAGGATAAAGAAACGCGTTAACCTGTATTTTATATATAGATGTATTTCTTTCAATAAATATTAATATCGACATTTGATTTTCAATTTATCGGTCGGTACGATATATGCCATTCCTAGTTAAACGTGATATTAGATATTTAATGAATTTTGGTTTAAAAGGAAATCAGGCCAATGTGTCACATTGGCCTGATTTCCTGATTTCCTGATTTCCATTGAATGTGATCTAATCATATAGGTAGATAAAAAATCGGTGAGCGTTTCAGGCAAAACAGTGGAGTAAAGCAATAAAAAATTAAATGTTGGGTCCGTCGGATCCCACGATAGTATATACTACGAGGTGTGTTCAGAAAATATCGGGAATTTTCGTTTTTTGAAACAAATATTTATTTATTCGTCTATATTAATGTTGTCGCCTTCCAAATAGTCCCCATTGGATATTATGCACATGTGCCAGCTCTTCTTCCAATAATCGAAACACTTCTAAAACTCGATCTTTGGGATAGCCTTTAGTTCTTTCAGCGATGCGCTTTTAATATCATCTATGCTTGCAAAACGACGGCCCTTTAAGGTTCTCTTTGTTTTTGGGAATAGGAAAAAGTCAGACAGAGGCATGTCTGGCGAATATGGAGGCTGGGGCATCATTACAGTATTGTTTTTGGCCAAAAATTTTGTTCAAAATTTAACAATTTTAAAACAAATTTTGCTGCCACGCGTTTCATACACAAAACATTCGAAAAAATTTTTTTTGACATTAATGTCATGGGATGAGCCAATCGATATATCAACATCATCAGCGACTTCTCTGTTGGTTTATAACCATTTCTTCTACTTTTTCCATGTTTTTATCGGTTGTTAATGTGCTTGTGCGTTCGGGGCGTTCGTCATCTTCAACGTCTTCACGGCCATCTTGGAAACTCTTATACCACTTGTTTTACTTATAGCAGACTCACTATAGGCCTTTGTTAACATTTCACAGAATTTATTTCATTTTTTAAGCAAAATTGGATACAAATTCTTTGATACATTTCTTTAACGAACGAAAAATCGCCGAGCTCATAAAACCTTAGCGGCTGCCACAGACAAAGTAAACAATGAAAACAGCTAAAGTTTTTATCATACTTCGGGGGCATGTATACCAACATAATAAAGAAAATTTTGTGACAGCCGGACCCTCCGAACCCGCGAAATTTAACAATTCCCGTTATTTTCTGAACACACCTCGTATTACTAATAATATTACTAAAAAATTATTTTATGGAGAGCCATTAATGTAAAATAATAGTTTATTATGCAGAAAATATTCGTAATTAATAACATTATTTTTAACTTTTAACACAACTAATTAGCGACTAAACAACGGCAAAGAACCGTAAAAATATGAACCCCAAATTTGAGTCTTAAAAAATTAACAAATCTAGATATAGTTATCACATTCATCAAGTCAGGTTTTGGATAAGTTTTCCCACTGTATTTAACATTTTAAACTCTTTATGAATAAAATAAAAAGTTATGTTCAAGCATTTAAAAAGCTTTCACAACTTTTCGCATTTTCTTAAAAGTGGGACAAACGAGATTTATGTGGGCTCGTTTTGCTCTATCGATAACTGTATTCAATTTGTCTGTAACTGATTTCCAACGGTGTGCCATTTAACTACGGAACAGGCTATTTCCGCAGAGTGGCAAATTATAAAGTAGTATAATTGGTTTATTTACCTATTGATAACTATTTTTAGTAAAACTACGACTGATTCCAGTTATGTTTAGAATATAAGTAAAATATTGTTTTTTTTATTTTCGTAAATTTAATGTTTATGCATGTTTTGAAACCTTAAAAATATATACAGTGTGTATTAAAGCGAATAGATACACTTAAATAAAACAAGTGCCAATCCCCGCCCACTGTGGTAGGGATTGAATTTGTTTGCTTGCCGTATCATTGTCGTATGTAGGGATGGGAACTATCACTAAAAATTTCTACTGATAACTATCAGTAATTTCGAGTGAATTACTGATAACTATCAGTAAATATCAATAACTTTTTCCACCACCTCTTCGAAGCGGGATATTCGAAAATTATTCAATTTTGGTAAGGAAGCAGGAAAAGGTATTCAAATAATTATAGTAAGAGATTGTCCACTTGTACTTTGTTGGAAAAGTTGCAAAGTAGTTTGGTTTTTTTTTTGAAGAACTTTTTTCTAACTGCATGTTTTAACGCCAGAAAACAACACTGTTTAAAAACGCGACAAAATCACTCGTTTAGAGTTAAAGCAATCTAGAAAGTTTCTAGATTCTGGTAGAATTTGTACTGTAGAAACCTTATTGGTTAGTTATAATTAAGGTTATAAAAACTCGGAGATACAAAAAAATGCAAAATAACCAGATGTATCTGGGAAGTTTAAAAGTTTTCTCATAAATGGAGCTTGTTATTAACTAGCTCAATCTATAAGACAACTTAAAATACTGGGTCGGTAAGTCATGAATTGATTTTTCTGAAGAAATTTTTTTTTGGGTAATATGCATTTTATTATTTTCTGACAAAGTAAGGTTTTTACAGTTATCTTAAAAATTTCTTCAAGTAGAAATATTACTATCAGTAACAACACCCCTTACTGATACTTATTGATATTTGTTCTTCCTGATAACTGTAATTACTGATAGTTTTCCCATCCCTAGTCGTATGATCTGTGCGTCAGTTTAAGAAGTGCACTGAGACTTTGCGTAAGTCTTTGTAAGAATAAAAAAGTATTTTCTCAAATAAAATGGTTTTTACCCGTGAGGAAAAATACCAAATTATGGAATGGCATCACACTGGTAGATTGTATCGCCAAATACAAACTTTATTTCAAAATATGTTTCAAAATAGGCCTTTACCCAGTGTAGCTACAATCTAGAGGATAATGTACAATATTCGAACGCATGGAGAAGCAAGGGACATTTTGATTTGTGCAAGTGTAGAGCAAGACCCTACACAATCTACCAGAACACTTGCTGATCAGTTTGATATTTCCAAGGATACGGTTTCCAAGATTTTACGCAAGCATGGGTATATACTTTGTATCATGGGTATCATTCCTATAAATTGAAGAGGGGTAACGAGCAACACCTGGGCGATTCAGATCGCCGCATGGAATTTTGCGAATATGTAATGAACAAGGCGAACGAGGATGATAATTTCATCACAAACATCCTTTTTACGGATGAGTCGAGTTTTTTATTACATGGTCGTCATAATTCCCAAAACATCCGCTGGTGGGCAAGAGGGGGAAATCCCCGCAAGGTGTATGTTGCCCGAACACAGCGCCCCCTGAAATTAAATGTTTGGACTGGAATTCTTGGAGACCATATCATTGGGCCATTTATTATTGATGGTAATCTTAATGGGCAAAAGTATCTAGAGCTACTGCAAAATCAAATTGTTCCGGCACTTCAAAATTTGCCAATTCCGTTTGAAACCATACGGTTGTCAGAGAGTATTTAAATGACAACTTTCCAAATCACGTGATAGGTCGTCATGGAGATATTCTTTGGCCTCCAAGACCACCGGATTTGACTCCGTGTGATTTTTTCTTGTGGGGATACGTCAAGTCGAAAATTTATGGATTTCAAGAGCTCAGGGCTAATAATCTCGATGAATTAAGGGTGCAAATCTTTAATACATTGGGAGATATTAGTCCTGAAATGCTGTTTAACGTGCGCAGGAATTTTTATGATAGGCTAGGGTATTGTTTAACTGCTGCTGGTGGTCTATTTGAACATTTAATTTAAAAAAAAAAGTTATTTTCTTTATTTTAGAATTATTTTTGTTTGAGAATTTAGAGGTTTTAATGCATTTCTGAAAATAAAAACTAAGTATTGTTTAAAATCCATTAAATTCCAGTTAATGGCAAAAATGTATTTCTTAAAAACTATACACATTTCCCTACGACAGCGTCGGACCTACTGAACAAACACAGTAGATCAAACTGCATGCCCTTGTATCTGGCTGTATGCTATTATTGCTTCCTAAAAGGGTTGTTTTTCTTATTTTTTAATATTAAAAGTAAGAAAATTAACTAAATCAAATTATTTTTTATATATTATTAATTTTGTGTTATTTTTAAAGTTTCAAACAAATAAAATTGAACTATTTATTAAATAATTATAATCGTTCTCTTCTGATTTAAAACAACCTTGCAACTATGGTTCGTAATTACGAATGGCTTGTTTTAAACCACGCCCAATTAAAGTTTGTTTCTTTTTCTCTGATCAGAATATAATTTGTCATCCTTGTCTCCACTGGAGACAAGGATGACTCTCCAGAGACTCTCCAGCCTTACTTACTTGTTTCTATACAGTCTGTATAAACAATAAATTTATCCTAAAACTTTTTCGACAATAGTATATTATGTATCAAGTTTGAAAAACGTCATTTTAGTCACATATTTAATTTAGGCACGAGCGACCTTGCGACATATGATTATATTAAGAACATATTTTATTCTTTGATTTTTTATTACTATATTTGCAAAATATTATAACAAAATATTAAAATTTTTTACAAGGGAATTGTATTTATTGAAATTCCCGTTAGAATTTCTAACTTGGGAATATCCCGGCGTTAAAATCTCAAATTTTTCTTTGTAAATCAATTTTTTTCCCTTGAAAATGGACTCACAATCGATATAGAAGCAGTTTTTCACAGTATACTTATAAAAGGGAAATAATGTTTTATGGGCACTATACCCAAATTGTTAACGCTTTATCAGTAAAATGTAGTTTACTCCACTACCACGGCGAAATCAAAAGGTACAAACGTTCATATAATCTTTTCAAATATTGGCGCTAAGAAACTATTTTATACTTGTATTTTTGTATTGAGGTTATAAAATTATATTTACATTTAGTATTATTTTCAAGAAAGGCACTTAACGATTGTATGACATTTGACAACTGCCAACTAACTTAAAACTGACTTCAGCCCGTGACTAAAAGTCATAAAGTCACAAATTGTCAATGTGTATTTAAAAGGTAGGGAGTAGAAAAAAATAATTTTAAGTAAAAATAAAAACCTTGATGTGGTATTAAATTGTATTTGTTTAAATTCAAGCCTTTAAATATGTCATTATACTTATTAATAATTAAAACATCGTAATTTATAGTTTTTATACACAATATTATTGGTATAATATTTTATTTTAAAACTGAAACACAGGGTTTTAATTTCAAAACGAACCACCTTAAATTTCTTTTAAATTTGAAGAACATAGGTAAATATAAAAAATACGTCGAATTATATAAGGAGAGGAAACTTCTATCCAGTGGCGGGCTAAGGGGGGCGGGGGCGGTCCGCTCCGGGCTCCCGGTCCAGAAGGGCCCCCAAATCTTAAGTAGTCTTTCTCAGTCCAAAAAAAACTTAAGGGTTTTAAAATTTCCGGAAAATATCGGTTTTTTCCGGAAAAAAATAGGGAAATTTTCAGAAAAATTGACTTGCATTTTTTCTCATTTTATTCAAAGAGTAATACGAAAAAATGCAAAAGTCAATTTTTCTAAAAATTTACAAATTTTTCTAAAAATTTACAAATTTTTCTAAAAACTTACAAATTTTTTTAAATATTTACAAATTTTTACAGATATGTAGATACTATCCGTACACTGATATCGAGAAAAAGTGAATTTCCGTTGCTGAATATAATCATAATATCATTTTCTTAAATCAATTTAATTTAATTCAATGTTTAGTTTTTTTCGACACTTTAAAACCCTAGTATAGGTATATCAGGACCCAGCTTCACCATTAAATATAAACTGATTAAAAAAAAATACCCCGGAGATTTCAAGTTTCTAAAAAATAACATGCTATGAAAAAAAAAAACAAAATATAAAGTCAAAACTAAAAAAGATTTTTATTATTTTGGTCTAGGGAGCCCCTAGCTGCAATCCATCAGGAATTAGAAAAAAGGTTATAATTACATTAAATAATGGTTAATCTTAGACTGCCATGAGTGGGCCCCTTGATTTTTAAAATTTAAATTAAGTTCAAATATAAGTATACTTATAAGTTCGCTGGAAAAAGCTTGTAATCAATTTTCACATCCCTGATTACATTAAGAGTGTTGAAAAGGACTTGCTAAGAGGATCTACTAACAAATTTAAAATAACAAAACTTTAATATTTACAAAACAATCACATTATTTCATAAGCAGACTAGGGGCCCCATTGGGTTTTGTCCGCTACTGCTTTGTCACATTATTTTTAAATGAAAAGGGGTGCTTGTGATACCGCTTTTGAAAGGTATTTCGATTCTCTATTTGTTGCTATTTAAATTGTTAAAATCCGTTTAACGGTTGCTAAGTTTTTTAAACTAATAAATTTTCTTGTCGTCATACGTTGCCTGTTCGGTAAATCCGGCCTGGCGATTCGAGTTATCGCAAATCTGTATCACCTTGACAATGGTTTTAGTCCGATGTCGATACCTTATTTCCTTCAAAAGATAAAGGGCGCACTGTATATTATTAATAAATTATTTATGTGGTTATATTTCAGATCATTGCAGTTATCAGAAAACCAACAATGCGAACACCCAGGAACATGTTCATCCTAAACTTGGCCATAGCGGACTGGTTACTTTGCACCGTTACAATGCCGCTTACGCTCATGGAAATCCTGGCCACGTATTTTCCCTTGGGCAACAGTCCTTTTCTCTGCAAGACCATCGGAATTTTACAAGCCACCAGTACCTTTGTGTCTACTATATCTATAACTGCGATCGCCTTGGATAGATACCAGGTAAGATAATACGACTATAATAATAATAATAATAATAATAATAATGTCTTTATTGATTGTAAAAAACTTATTACAAACAAAAGGCGAAGTTCAGTACTACACTAGGTAGTTCACTGCTCTTCCACTACTACTACATAATACCTATTATATGTACATGTACGGTCTATAGACCGTATAGGGTATTTACGAGATAATAAAGTAAAAGTAGTTATAAAAAAATCAAAACCTAATAAATAAGTCATTCATCTTAAAAATGTTGATATATCTGCTATACAAGTTAAAAATACATAATGCCAGCTCTTAACTAAAAAAATAATTAATTTTTTGTTATTTGCACATAAACCTTTAAACATAAAAAAACAAAACCATCCCAATTATTATTAAAAAAAAGTCGAGAAACTTTTTAAATCCACGTTTTAAATGTCAAACATCAATTATGGGTACACTGTTTAAAATATCTGTGGTGTAAAGAGTAATCTTAAAATGGTCTCAAAATCCAACACCAAGTGGTGTTAATATAAACATGGTTGAAAATGTTATATACAGCAAACACCAAAACGGTGTTTATCTAAAAATATTTGAGAAGTGCACCTACACATAAAAAATGGAATAGTTCATTTAACTATATTAATTTAGTTGACCCATAATTATTTATTTAAATCAACTGTGGGAAGGTTAATATAAACAAAGATTAGTTTGACGGTACTAAACCAGATAGTTTTTTTTTTAAATTGGTTAAATTAACCCAGAAAACTTTAGTGAAACCAACCCGCTGTATGGTTCAGTTTACTAAATATGTTGTTTGTAAAATAAGAGTTACTTCAACCTAAAGCACTCTGTTAAAACGATTAAAACAATTTGCCGTGCATTACTGGTTGCATAGTGTGTACCGATCGCGGCAAAGGCGGGTGGATCACGTGACGTTCTTAAATCTCGCCTCTGTTGACTTACATGAAGAGTATATAAGCTCAGGTAGTCCTTTGCTTTGGTGTGACACTATAAGTTGTTCGATACTAATAAGACCTTAAATAGGTGGAAACAGCTGTCAATACTTGAAGTATTTTAAGTTGGTGGAACGCACTAAAAACATTATCTCTGGCGAGTTAAAGGTTTAATTTTCTGTAATAATACTAATAATAATTTGACCAAAAACACATAATATTTAGCACTGAAAAGGAGTTCAATTTACACCAGGTAAAATTTATTTTAATACTGTGTGAAAGTTAAATTTACACTATTTTATTATTTGAATTTACACTGGACCAACGAACCATATTTAACACCATTTTGGTTTGTATCGATATTATATAAGAGACCATGTATGGTTTTAATTTGGTGTTAAAATGGTCATGAAATTTTGAACAGTGTAGTACGTTTACAAATCTAAACATAAAAATAATAAAACACCTGTTGAGTAAAGCGAGAAAATTATTGAAATAAGCTTTTGCAATTTTGGAGCTATTTACGCGTTAATTTATTTAATAAAACATAAATTTTCCGCTCGAACCAGCAACGGAGTGTGAAAGAGCGATTTTCTTTCGGGCAACCCGTTCACTTAGATCCCTTTAAGTTATTGCACACTTGGGAAAATGCCGAGTTTATGGCCTTACACTGTCTAACGTTTTTTTGTTTATAAAGTAAAAGATATAACTGACAGCCAATATAAATGATAGTTGATAATACATCTATTTTTTTTTCTTTTCAGTAATCCTTGTAATCGTTTTGAATGATTTATATTTTATTATTTTAAAAATTACTTTGACAGCAATTTTGCTTAAAACTTTAACAAAACTATCAGTCGACAGTCTCACAAAATTTTGCTCAACAATAAATTTACAATTTCAAATTAATCAAACATTCACGACGATTCACCCGATAAAATAAACTAGAAAATAAATTACAAAATTTTTTGTGATATAAAGAATAAGGCATCCTTGAATTTCATGAAATACTCTCTTTGGGAAAAATATAAAGTCTAAATCTTAGACCATACAACACTGGACGCGTAAACAAACATGATTTGTGGCTTCAAGATTAGTGTTGACAGTTGTTCGGTGTTTTGTATTGATTTTTTTTTCAAAAACAACTTAACATTGTAAAAAGGTGTATAATCTAAGTAAAAACTACAGCGTAAATGCGACAGGAAGAGGCAAGCCCGTTCCTGGGGTGTCTGGCGCCTATAGGCGTATACGTGCATTCTTTGGTGCTCCCCTTTTACATTTAAATAAAAAACATTAAATATTTTAATTTTTAGCCCTAAAATTTAAAAAATATATATTTTCCGGCAATATTAATTGAAAATGTAAAAAAACTGCTGAACTAAGTATAAAAAATATTTATTAAATTACCAAAGGGTATTTCAACAAAACCTTACCCCACATTGACAAAAAATCAGATGTTTTATTTAACAAAATAAAAACTACCTATATCTGAAGTCAAATAGTTTAATTGCGACGTAATTTATAAATTTAAAATTTTCGTTCATTGTAATGCTATAGCTTATAAGAATAAACACGGAAGAGTTTTAATACTCGATACAAAGTTTAAATTTCGCACCCGTTATTTTAGAAAATAAAGTAGGTATACTATATTTGAATCCCCTATTATCAAAACCCCTTAAATCCATTTTGATGAAAAATGAGAACCATGCATGCATTAAAAAAATACTACCTATCAATTTGTGGATTCAAATTTCAATTCAACCATTAATGGTTGAAAAAGCCACGAAATGTATATATTCATTTTTTTTTGAATATTTGAGGTACTATATGCTTTCATCCGAAATTTTACATTATCAACTTTAAAATCCAACTTGGTCGCATTTGCCGATTTTCTAAGGTCGCGCCCGTTACGCGATTTATGGCGTTATAAAAGGTTTTCCATACAAGTTTTTATTGAAATCTAATTTTTGCAACCACTGTAAAAAAAACACTCTAAAACACCTTTATTATTCTTTATGAAATTTTGGATAAAAATACTTCAACTTATATCTCAGTTTACGTGTTCGAGGGTTTTTCGAGAAAATATTTATTTTATTTAATAATGAAAAAACGTTCGAAAAATAACTTTTAGGGTAATTTTTTTTAAGTAAATATAAAATATGCTGTTAAAGACCGTATTTTTCTTAGTATACCCTGAAAATTTTGTACAAATTAAACGAACAGTAACGAAGATACAGCGCTTCAAAGTTGGTAAAAATAACCCTTTTTGATTATTTTGCTGAAAAGATTAAAGATTTTTTTTACAGTGGTTGCAAAAATTATGGCCAATACTGTACATTTACCTTAGTCATTGGCGAACCTTGCAATTTTGCCGACATGTTTTTATTTTACTAATTAGATTAGTCAATAATTTTGTATAAATTTGAATTTATAAAAAATCGCATGAAAAAAATTAATAATATTTTTTTAAAAGTAATTACTTAAGTAGCTAAACATCATCTTTTCTTTTTTCAGAATATTAATTTAGACCTTATAACACTGGATGCGCAAAATTACATTGTAACAATTACAACAATTAAGTATTTATTTAACACATTTTCTTAGATTTTCCTTAAAACTGTTCCGCCACTGTACGGCTCTTGGAGCTAAACAAACGCGATGATTTTGACAAAAATTACGCATCCAGTTATAGTCTAAATTAATATTATAGTCCAAATTAATATTCTGAAAAAAGAAAAGATGATTTTAGCTACTTAAGTAATTACTTTTAAAAAAATATTATTATTTTTTTTAATGCGATTTTTTATATAAGTACAGTGTGTCCCCAGATAGGTGACTCTTAAAACATTCTCGATTTAGCTCTGCTTGATTAAAGAGTAATTTTCGGGAGTAATACCAAGAGTGCTTGATTTATTTTTAAGTACAAGCTGTATTTAAGGAAAATATTTTTCGAGTGAAAATACCTACTAAAAATACAAAAAATTGTAACTTTCTTGAAACTAACCACAGACCACAACAAATAGAAACTAACTAACCATATGGCCTTTCTTGAACATGCCCAAAACGATTTATTTTAATGAGTTTTGTGCAAAAACGTAGATAAAACTTGTTTTGACGTTTTTGTCTTACGATACAATTTGTAGGCGGCTTAAGCCCCTAACTCACATATTGCTGTTAAAACATAAATATGAAGAAAAAATAATCTTATTTTAAGAATTTCTCACTGCAATATTTTCTCACTGCATTAATTTCTTACTAAAACAATTTTCTATTTTATTAATTTCTTATTTTAAATATTTCTCACTGCAATAATTTATCTTTTAAGATATGTTTTTTGTTAAAGCATACATTACTTTTGCATACAATTTTGTATAAAGTTGTTAATATTCGGAAAAAAGTTGTTATGAGAATTTATTTCTTTTTTTTGCAATACCTAAATTATTTTTTCTTTAAAGTCACTTTCCGTTAAGTCTTTCGGCAAACAGTTTTTGGTCACCAACCTTTCAGCCTTTAAAACTTATAAATTTGTTTTAAAGATGCTTACGTATCTGTCCAAAAACATTGTACGTTCATAAGAATTTAATGTTAAAAAGTTGTCTAAAGCAGTTGCAAGTTCTTGACATTCTTATCAAAACCTCAATTGCATATGACTAATTATGTTATTCAAGCAATAATATCTACTAACCAACCAAAAACCACCACTTTTAGATTCAGAGTCTCCCACTCGCTCGCTTATCTCGGGGGTAATTTATTTTGGGGGCTATACATACATACTTACATACAAACAAACCGTTATCATGGCAACGTGGTTTTTCATTGTTACAACCACGAAGAATAGAGTCTAGTCTTCCTGGTTACAATAATGCATGAGTGAAATATTCGTGAGTAATATCAAAGGGCATCTAATTATTCCGAAAAAGAAATCGAAAAAACACGTTGTTAAGTAATATTTTAACAAGAAGCATGAGTGCTGGTGGCAACAAAAATCCGAGTCGAAGAGGAGGATTTTTGCACCTGCACGAATGCATTTTGTTAAAAAATATTACTTAGCATTGTGTTTTTTCGATGTTTTTCACAGGAAAAATTAGATGCCCGAATGGTATTTGACAAGACTATTTCATGAGTAACAGTTAACAATTAAAATATAAATTGCAATTTTTGGTGACAACAGCTGTCAAGTTTTGCCGCGGGTAAACTCGCGCGTTTGTGATTGGTGGAAATTAAGACGAGGGGAATAGTCAACATAATTTTAGTTTAGATAAATCTTTTCTCCTTTATGTTGCCGATATCATATTTTGGTCATACCGGCGATATGACCTTTAAATTAGGAGAAATCAAAGTTGACCGAGCAGGGCCGTGCGCAGGATTTTCTCATGGGGGGGTTTATCATTAAATAGTTAAACATACATATACATATACATTTAAAATAATAACACTGTCTTACATATTTTTTTTGTGTTCAAAAGAATTTTATTGCTAATAAATTTAAATTTAAATTTTTTGTTCAAAATCGCTTGTTTTTCTTATTCAAACTGAATCATTAACACCAATACACGAGATATGAACAATTCTTAAGAATGAAGAATGAAGAATATATATGAACAATTCTTAAGAATGAAGAATGAAGAATATATATATTATATATTATTATAATAATGCGCAAATTTCCTACAACATTGGTGTTATCTCGTACCGTTGTACTATTGATTTTCGACGTTGGTTCGACATGGATGACAAAGATGAGGTTTTCGTTAGATTTGCTTCTTGACCTTTTCAACTATATCCTTTGATCGAATGAGTCAAACAGCATTGGATATAGCTTAAAATTCTTCAACAAAAAGTAAGAATTATTTATATCTCGTGTATTGGTGTAGAATATACGAGTACACTGTAGATAAGTAATTCACTTTAAATGATAACAAAACCAAGCGATTTTTTCAATTTCATTAAAAAACTTAAAAATGGCTACTAGCAAAAAAAATTTACGGCTGACCTCCTCTTTTTTGCATTTTTCGAAGTTTTTGCCCTGAAGATGAAAAAATTCCAAGCATTGTTGGAAAATCCTTGCAAGATGGTGTAATTGTTGAAACAAACGGTTTATTTCATGTAAAAAAATAAATAAAGGATTTTATTATGAAAATTACAAACATAATTTACATTAGTATTATAATAATAATAATTATAATTATTATAATAGATGTCTGAAGTTCGCAGTACTTAATTGATGGTTTACTTGTTTATCTTAGTGGGTGGTTTGTTATAACAGTTACAATTTTTTTTTGGTAAATTTTAAGTAGTATACTATTTTTTTTTATTTTGAGACTTTCAATTGGGGGGTTGAACCCCTTGATTTCAAGCAATTTTTAAAATTTAATCTAAAATAGTTGAAAAACTTTTTTAGACAGAACAGAAAAAGTTTTAAATAATCGTAATTTTTTATTAATGTCCTGCATTAGTTTAGTAACAAAACTTTGAATAAATCATTAAAGTTTTATATTATAAAACTTTTGAAAGTATTTACCTGTTCTGGTAAAAAAACTTTGATCGTAAAAGAGCGCAGTATTAGAAAATCGAGTAGAAGTTTATTAACTTTGTAAAACACAATTTTTTATCTTTTGATTAAAATTAAAAAAATATTTTAATATTACCTACTGTAGGTAACCTACATACATTTTGTAAATAAGTTTTGTACTAACATTTTGATTTTGCCGATAAAGCATTAAAAATTTCTGGTGGAGTACAAATGTATTAAAGAGAACTCTTTAAATATACAGGACTGCAGAAAAGGTAAATAGGGAACAAGACGAAAAGTCCTTTGACGTTTTTTGATCTGACGCTCCCTAATTAGCTTATAAATAAAAAAGTAGCCAATCAAAGGTGTTCTTTAGCGGTGTGTTCAGACATAGCCGGACCATTTGTGTAATGATAATGGTCCGAAACTATTAATTAACAAACTGCTTTCGTTTTAGGTTATTGTATATCCAACCAGAGAAAGCCTACAGCTATTCGGTGCCACTTTGATCCTTTTACTAATTTGGGTTGTGGCGATAATATTAGCATCTCCTTTGCTGATATCGAAATCTCTATCCCATCACGTTGTAGAACTGGAAACTACGACGCTAATATTAAATTTCTGCTACGAAGACTGGCCTGTTCAACACGGAAGGGCTTACTACTCGATATTCTCCTTGATTTTCCAATATACCCTACCAATTATCATAGTTTCGGTAAGTAAGATTTTTAGTTTTAAATAATGTTGCAATTTTTAGCTTTATAAAGGGTGTTTTTAGACTTCAATAGAATGACCGTGCGGTCATTTTTGTCAATAATTTCAGTAATGAGCATAAACATTTTAGTTTTCAACAATAATTGCACTATGCTAGTTCGAATTACTAACATTGAGTAAGCCCACCCAAAGATAATACACCCCATAGATTGGAAACTGCACTAGCGCTAGCGGCGAAAGGCTAAATAGTTAATTACGTTACGTTAAGTGGGATAAGAGCTTTATTAACGTACGCATGCGAAATTTGCCAACGAGTGCGTAGCACGAGTTGGGCAATCGCAAAAGTACGTTAATAAAGCGTTATCACACGTATATTGTACAAATTTTTATCTACGCCTCTAAATGAAAAAATAAACGGTAATTATTTTTGTCTAAGACTTAATTTAGGGTTATTTTGACATTTTGACATTTTGACTTTTTTATTTGATTGGTTAAAAGCAGAGAAAAACGCGTGCGTTAATGAACTTCTTATCTCACTCAAAATGAGTGGGATAAGAAGTTCTTATCTCACTGGCGTAGATAAAGTAAATTAACGCCATCTAGGTCTACAATACCCTTAGCAATTCCAAAAATTGATGTAGATTTCTTTAACATATATTGGCGCCATATTTGAATGTTGATGCTTAGTAAGGTGCCTTTAATATTGTATTTACTGCTGTATTTTAAATAAAACAACTATGAATATAAGATTTATTTATTGTAGTAATAATATAATATAAAATAAAATACATACATTTGTACATATTAAATACATAATCGGTATACATAAATATGTTTTTGTTTGGGGAGTTCAAATCTAAAAAATATTAGTCTTAATTCTTTAATAATAAGAGAATATTGCAAAAATTTGGTAATATATACATATACATTTAGGAATTTGTACAAGGCTTTTGAGTGTGGACTTTTGGCAAGTTCTAACCAACTGTGAAAAATCCATCTTGCCAACTCTTGGTTTTAAAACAACCATAAGTAGCCTGGGCTTGGCCTGGACTAAATTACTATTAAACAAGCAATCCTAATTAATTCATAATTAACAAACAGTATTTTTACGCTAGAGCGATACTGCCGTGCTTAGCTAAAAAGACGCAAATCCAGATTTTTACTTTATAAATTATAGCTCTTTATTTTTTTTTCATAAGATACGTTCAATTTAATTAGAAATTTTTAGGAGATATAGTACTTAAAATGTATGTATAGTTAAAATGCGTCTTTTTTGCTAAGAGAATAATTTAATAATAACGATATGAGTCTTTTTGGCTTAGGACGGCAGGATAGTCAATACTTACAAATTGGTTACATTTCCGCAAAAATGTATTTATCTCCACGCGGTCTATAATTTAAACTCTATTGTTGTCAACATTCGATAAAGAAATACCTTGTTATGGCCTAGGCCGATAAAAAAATTTATGAGGCAAGTAATTAGTTCGATTTTTTCTCGCTAGGGGTATTGTTTTGACAAATTAATCCTTTTCTAAGAAATTAACGTACTAAACTGGTTTAATTTATTTATAATAAGCACTAATTTGTTTGTTTCCAATCTATGGGGTGTATTATCTTTGAGCCCACCTATATTACCTAATTTTGGGCTGCTGATTTCAAAAACGCCACTCGTTTTGCTCCAGGACGTCTGGGATTCGAAATAGTTGGGTAATAAAATGCTCTGCCCAATTATCTCAAAATGTAAGTTTTTTGTTAATATTTTGATTATTTATTAAATTATTCTGCCTTAGGTAAATCTATTTTGGATGTTCAGTATATTTTTTTTGTCAAAATTATACAGGGACTCCATACAAAGTGATCGGTAGATAAATGTCAAATAGAAACATTTTTGTTCCATTGTAGCCTTATACTATAGTAGTATTAAATACCAAAACTGAAATTATAATGTTTTTTGGTTAAAAAGTATCATTTTTTGAAATTTTTGTGTCGTTTTTTAATTACCTACTAATTAAATTGAAAAGACAACAAAGTAAATTACTTGATATATTTTATTCACATTATGCCTAAAGTACCCAAAAATTCAATGTCCAATCTTATTTTATTAAGTCTTATCAAAATTTAAAATCGAATTGAAATATAAAGGCGCCTTTATCTACTTTATCTAACTAAACTTTAAATTGTATTTTTACTTTAATGTGGTTTTAAGAACCAAAAATGAAAAAAGAGCAGGAAATTGAAGTGGTAATGGAAGTGGCAGAGAAAGAGAAATGTTGTAAATTTGTTTTGTTTTTGTTGCGGTCCCTTTACGCCCAAGAAAAACCAACGCAATATTTCATTACAAAATTGTATGAGATTTATCTACCACTTTAATTTTGCAGGAATATTAAATGGACCCTATATACGACGTTTAATGAAAGATCAAGCATTCAAAAATGCTCTCAAAGTTGACGAGCTTGTCGCATATGGCAGTGTTAAAGCTGTCATTGAAAATGTTCTTGGTTCATATCGGGCCTAAAATTGGCGTCAATTCATTGAAAAAATGCTCTCCGTTTTTTAAAAAATTAACGTTAATATGTCATTTAAAATACATTTTCTTTTTTTCATCCTGATAAATTTGCCGAACTGATGAACATGGAGAACTATTTCACCAAGTAACTGCAAATCTAGAGCATTGGTAGATATCTATGGGTATAGCGGAAAGAAGTTGGATTCATTGCTGGAAGACATTTGCTGAAATTTGAAGCAAAAGATGTACGACGATGATGAGGATATTATGCACAATAATACTATAAATAATACTATAATTTAATTCGATATTTGATACGATTTAATAAATTTAAGTAAAAAAAAGCAAAATTATGCAATGCATTAAATTTTGTGTGCTTACTTGCCAAAACTTGTTCTTGCCCTTTCAATGCAATAATTAAAATAAACGACAAATAATGTCAAATAATGGTTGTTTTTTACATAAAATATATTAAAATTTTAGTTTTAGTACTTAAAATATCATATTGTTAAGATAAATATGATCTATTTGACGTATACCAATTACTTCAGTACATTCAAGATAAATTTAAGCCAAAATAATTTAATAAATAATTAAAATACTAACAAAAAACTTACATTTTGAGGTGATTGAGCAGATCATTTTATTACGAAATTATTTTAAATCCTAGACGTTCTAGAGAAAAACAAATGACATTTTTGAAATCAGCGGCCCAAAATTATTTAAACTAAGCTGGAGTAAACAATGTTAGAAAAAAAAGTTTCTAAAACTATCATAGTGTTGTTATAGAGGAAGTATAAAAATTATACAATAATAATAATAATAATAATAATAAAAGAATTAGCAGAGAAATTATTATTAAGAGTTTTTAGTGTAAAATATTATTAAAAACTCATTTAACATATATTTCTTGAAGGTAGGTACATGTAAGTAATTACTTTTAAATTGAAGAAGAGGTTTTCATTAAGTAAATGGTAAATTTTGAGGCGTGTCTTGAAAACAATGTTTGGTTAAAGTGGGTCAAAGAGTGCATTAAATCAAGATCCCTCAATGGAAGCTACCAATGAGATTTGATCACAAATACCATATGTTTTAAATTCCGCTCTCTATTTGCTCTTAAACTTTGCGATGGTTCATTTAGTCTAACCGCACATAAAGCCTACGCTACCAATGTTTCAAATAACATTTAATTATTATTTGTACCTAATTAAAATTAATGGTTTATTGCTGAATGGTTATGTAATATATGTTTAAACGAATTAAAATCTCTCTTGATTTAAACGGCTTTAAAATATTTGAAAAGGTTTATTTTTACTGCTTGAAATTAATTTTAGCTTTTAGGGAATTAATTTAATTTAATTAAACCGAAATACCATAAAGTGTGGTAAAATGGTCTTTATCTAATTATGTCGTATTTAAAAAAGTGGTGATATTATTTCTGCCCAACTCTGTCACACAGTAAAAAAATATTTGTTAATTTTAACCAAATATTTGTCAAGTTTACAACCAATTGTAATCTGTTAACTTATTGAATAAGTATTCTGTAATTATAACAAACATTTTCTAGATTTAATAACAAAATTCTACATCAATAATTCAAGCATAGTTCTTGTAATTTTTAAAAAAGAACCTCATTTTTACAAAGCTTTTCGCAGACCCAGTAACAAAAGTATTTGTTGGAGATTGGGAACTTAAATTTTTATAGGAAATGTTGCTTTATTAATCAATTTCCCAAACTAAAAAATTAACACATATAGGTATACCTTCATAAATAAACACAAAAACATAGACCCAATTAAATAACACCCTATTCTAAAATCATCAAATTATAAAGAAATTTCAGTTTTTGAAAACCAGTGATGGCATCTTTTTTCGGATACTTTGCACTTCGCACACTCCTTAAATAGTTATAAGGAATCCGAATAACAGTAATCTGGTAATATATTATCAACACTCTGGACAGTTGTTACGAACACTTTACGAATAGAATAAAGTAGAGTCATAAGTTGCAGACGCTGAAGTCAGTTGAACTTGTTGATGCCTATTGTCAGTGGAAAATGTTTTGTTTATCGAAATAATTTTTTAAACATTAACAAATTAATCTGTAACATTTAAAATTAACAAAATGCTTACCATGCATATTACCTTTATAAATACATATACAAAACTTTCGGTAATATATTTACCTTTGTTAAAATAACTACAAACCCTGGTTTTATACAAAAAAATATGTTAAAATTTTACAAAATAAAACTAACAAACTAAAAACTCATGTTAACAAATCTGATTTTTATAACAGTGTATTAATAGTTAATTATTAAATGATTAACTTACAATTTAATTTGATCCCAATAGTTGTCATCATGATGCATAGGCCCGATAAATATTTATATTTCATACATTGCTGTTCTCTCGGCAACAATTCCTTAATAATTCAGATTTCTAAAATCCATTTGTATTATTTGGATTACCATCGTAAATTTTGAATAATATTGGTATGTTACGGAAATTGAGCACTATTTTCAATTTGGCGAGTATTATACCATGCTACATGTACATGTACATGTAAATTTTTTCATATACATAGTAAAAAATATTTGTAAATTTTAACCAATTATTAACCAGATTTTAAAAAATGTTGCTTTATTAATCAATTTCGTAAACAAAAAATTAACACATACCTACATAAATTAACACAAAAATAACATACACAATTAAATAATACACCATTCTGAAATTATCAAATTATAAGGAAAGTTGGTACAATATAATTACACTGTGCAACACCAAAAATCAAACCGCACCGAACTATTTTTTTCTGAAAATATGCTTATCCAATAGCAAAACCCTCGCTGGGTTTGTAAAAGTTAGCTCGATTTATATTTTTATAGCCGTTTGTATTTTCTAGCTTCATATACCCCAATTTAGACTTATTAATCGATTTTTTCGATTTATATCGTCAAGATTTTTTGTAGAAATGTAGTTACTGAACAAATAAACCCATTTTCTGAACAACCTATATCCCAAAACCCAATTTTAATATTTAAAATTTCTTGATACTTCTGGCAAAAATGTTGTAAAGTATACTAAAAGAAGTAATTTATAAAATACGCACACAAAACTAAACTTTTAGTTTACTTATTTGCTGGAAAACAATTTTTAAACAAGATTTTCCAAAATATTCATCTTTTCATACTCAACACCAAATCAGAAATCTTTGGAAAATCTGTAGGAAAAAATTGATTAGATAAAATAGAACTGTAGAAAAGTACAGAGAGTTTGGTTTTTTATTTTGTATTAATTTTATTATTAAAAAACTTTTTTATATCAAAACATTGAGTAATCTGATTCATTGCTGAAGAATTCCATCCCTTCCACTTCTTCTCTTTTATTTTCTTGTTCTTCATTTTCATTTTCTGATTTTTCACTGGAGAATTCCATCCCTTCATTTCATATATTTTTTTATATTCATTTAATTTCAGGCGTTTTAAATGGTCCTGATATTCGGAAATTGCTAAAGTATGAAGACTTTGACAGGACCTTGGTTCACAATGAGATAGTTGCGTGGGCGTCGATAAGAGAAATCATCGTTGGACTTTTAGGAAAACATCGTTCTCCCAATTATGAAGGATCTGTGCGACGAATGTTGGATGTATTTTTCCAAAATTGGAGTCAATATGTCGCTAAAAATTCATTTCCCATTTGGACTACTTCAGTCGACAGTTATCAACACAATCATCAAACTGCGATGCCATTTGAGTCAAGATAAAGAGGAAAACGAGCTCCAGCCTAGCCGAAACATTTTGGTGAAGTAAACATATTTTTGACTACGATGAGGAAGAAAATGAAAATGAAGAACAAGAAAGGAGAAGAAGTGGAAGGGATGAAATTCTCCAGTGATGAATCAAAAAATTAAAATGAAGAGCTAGGAAATAAAGGAGAAGAAGTGGAAGGGATGGAATTCTTCAGCAATGAATCAGATTACTCAATGTTTTGATATAAAAAAGTTTTAAAATTAATACAAAATAAAAATCAAACTCTCTGTACATTTCTACAATTCTATTTTATCTATTCAATTTTTTCCTACAGATTTTTCGGCAAAATATTTGGTGTTAAGTGTGAAAATATAAATATTTTGGAATATCTTGTTTAAGCATTATTTTTCATCAAATAAGCAAACCTAAAGTTCAGTTTTGTGTGCGTATTTTATAAATTACTTATTTTAGTATACTTTACAACATTTTGCCAGAAGAAGTACCATAATATTTTAAATATTATCAAAAAATTAAAAAAAAATTTGAATATTTGGTTTTAGGGATAAAGGTTGTTCACAAAATGGGTTTATTTTTGCAGTAACTATATTTCTACAAAACATCTTGACGATATAAATCGAATTTATGCGAAAAAAATCGATTTATAGGTCTAAATGAAGATCTAAAATACAAACGGCCATAAAAAAAATTCGAGCTAACTTTTACAAACCCAGCGAGGGTTTTGCTATTGGATAGGTATATTTTCAGAAAAAAATGGTCCGGTGCGGTTTGATTTCGATGACCCGAAAATTGTCGCACAGTGTTATCAGTTCTACTAAAACACTCGCTGATATATTTTGTAACTTTAACCCACTTCACTGTATCCCCTAATTACAGTTTAAAAACCAGTGATCGCACTACAAACTAAAAAAGTGTAGTGTCAAATCTGGAGATCTCGCCGACCAATCCAGAGCTCCTCCACGTCCAATCCATTGTCCAGAAACACTAAGTCCTAAAACTCTCTAGTGCATAGTGTGGAGAAGCTTCATCCTGTTGGAACTTAAATGGTCTTTTAACTAGCAATCATCGTTTTCAACCATATCGACATCTTCTAGTAATTCGAAATACGTTTCCCCTTTAAGGTCACATGGGTCCAACCAGACGATTTCCGAATATACCTACCAAGACATAAAGTTTTTGAGAAGTTTGAGTGTGGACCTTGGATTTGAATCTGAACGACAATTACGTATACTCTTTTGAAAAACAGATGTTGAAAGGCAATTTCTCGTCATAGTTTCGAAAAACTCTAGTCGTCGGTCTAAATGTATTAAATCTTCTAAGGACAATATTTATGAGGTCTAAGAATCCGTTAGAGGGTTGTTTTAGAAATATTGGTAACAGTATACCGTTAAAGCTATAGCTAATTTTCTCACTTATCCCCTTATGCCGTTTACCCACAGAATTCATTTTTAGAGAGTAGGTAGGTATCAGTGATTGGCTGATTTTAATATTCACTGTTATTTGAACCTATAAGGTTAACAAATGTCGGATTTGTTTATATACATATATATACGAGAATCTTTAAAATCGGTAAAAAGTAATAAATTTTAAGGTAATAAATTTTGTTTTCAATGAAAATTACTTAATTGGAGTAGAAAAAGCATAGTATTACACTCGGATAATTTACGATTCTCGCCTGACGGCTCGAGATGCAAACCTCATCCTTGTGAATAATAGCCTGCATTATCTCTCGTATAATAATATACTATTGTATTATTAAGAACAAAAATATGTTATATGTACACTCCTCAAAAAATAAAAGTAGTCAATTTTTCGAAATCAATTATTTCCATCATATGTAGAGATATTTAAACCAAACTTGGAATTCGAATAAAGTGATCATTTATTAAGGTATTTACAAAATCTCACTTGAATTCCTCTACTTATAATTAATTTATGGCCACGAACGTCGGGGCGTTACTAAAAATGAAATGAAAAAAGTTATTGAGTAATGTTTAGAAGGCTGTGACCGATTTTAATGTCAAATAATATTTTGACAGCTTGCTAAGTAAAAAAAAAACAATGGTTCAGCAATTAACATCGATTGCAGTTAGTATACTCTATAGAGCCGTTACATTACTGCAGGAAGGGTATTCACAACGTCATTTTGCTCAGCAGCTTGGGGTTGTAAAAGGTACCGTGTGGAAACTCTGGAAGCGGTACAGAGAAACAGGAGACGTGGTAAGACGACCAGGTACAGGTCGAAAAAGAAAAACGACCTGAGAAGATGAACGTTTTCTGCGATTGCAAGTTCTTCGAAATCGCACACGTACTGCACGTGACCTTCAAGAAGATCTCTTAAGGGCAAGAGGAACAAGAATAGAGTAATTGCATCAAAAATGAAAATCCCTAAAAACATTTTTAATGTAATCTAGAGGTAAAAACACATTACGAAAATATTCTTTTATATTCCAAAAGTTCAACCCGGCCCCAAAATATCAAATTGAAAAAAAAAGGTACTTTTCAAACGTTCCCTAACTCCCGCCACATTGCATGACGTCATAAACCTACACCAGTGTCAGAAATCAAGATGTCAACAAATAAACTTGAACTTTTGGATTATAAAAAAATATTTTCGCAATGTGTTTTTACCTCTAGATTACATTAAAAAGGTTTTTAGGGATTTTCATTTTTGATGCTATTAATCTATTAGTGACCGAACTGTCCGAAATAGACTAAGAGATATTAATTTGCGAGCAAGACGTCCTGCAAAAGTACCAAAATTAACCAGAGAGCACCGTCAGAGAAGACTTCAGTTTGGGAGAGAACACTTAAACTGGCAACTTCGCCATTGGGCTCCAGTCATGTTTAGTGATGAGTCGAGGTTTGTGTTGTCAGGTAACGACGGGCGTACAAGAGTATGGACAAGACCTGGAGAACGTTTTATGCCAAACACAGTGCAAGAAACCGTTCCTTTAGGAGGTGGATCCATAATGGTGTGGGGCGGAATAAGCATAAATACTCGCACGGACCTGGTTATTATTGATGGCGGTCTAACAGCTCAAAGGTACATTAATGAGATTCTACAGCCTCAAGTTATCCCACAAGCAAATGATATTGGTAATAATTTTATCTTCATGCAAGATAATGCCAGACCCCACACCGCCCAAATCGTCAATAATTTCCTTAGAGATCAAAATATTCATAAAATGGATTGGCCTGCGTGCAGCCCAGACATGAATCCGATTGAACATGTTTGGGATCAATTAGGGAGACGTCTTAGGAAACGTCCAAATGCTCCAGTTACAACCGGAGAGTTGGCAAGGGCTCTAATTAACGAATGGAACAATATCCCACAAGAAGCTTTTCGTAGACTGATACGCAGCATGCCACGACGCTGCGCAGCTCTTGTGCATGCAAGGGGAAGCAACACTAGATATTAAGTTCAAAACTTTTCAATATTAGCTGAGTTAAGACACCTTTGTTTGTTCTGAATTGATATCAACCAATTTAATTTTAGAAGTATTAGTACTAAAAATTTAATTATAGCTTGATATATTGTCTTTTCATGACTTTTGTGCTTTAATTGAATAAACTAAGAATAGTTTAATTATGTATTTCACTTTTGGTTTAAATTTGTCAAAACATTATAGAGAAATTTAAATTAATTGAGGAGTGTATAATAACGAAATATTATTATTCACTTTACAATACTTTTCAAATATAATAAGATAAATATTTAAGCAAAGATCTGACACGGTTATTTACTTACATCAAAAGAAAAAATCACTTTACCTTCACTTTATCTTAAACGAAAGAAAAACTTGTTTTGATATCGAATCTCTTTTTTACTCACTGCACTGATTGTATATAAAAGTTTCAGATACAATTCACCTTAAATTAAATTATTTGACGAAAGCAAAAAATCGACCAAAGCATTTAAGTATACTATAGAGCAAACAAAAAACCACTTTGACAAAGCGCCAAAAATTGAACTTTCAGGATTCATGTTAAATAAAGTTATAATTGAGATTAACATTTTCCATTTTATGGTCCTACAAATAATTAATTAAATTTGGCTACGGTTTTGGAAATATGTCATATTGCAAAAATTTTAAGTGTGCTCTAACCAATCTTGCAGCATATTTAATATGATTAAGCAATAGATAAATTTTATCTATTGCTAAATGTGTGATGTGTACCACCCTGCAATCTGTATTATAATAAACCATCCAATTAGAGAAAATTCCGAATCACTTAAATTCCAACATGTATATTATGATTTTCGTAATGCAAACTATTTTACGCTTAATGAACTTTGTCTGTTATCAATTGGAATGTAATATTTTCCAGTCAGGATATTAATATATGCGAAGCTTTATTTTATGAGACATTATCCATTTTAATTGATTTTTATGTTCCAAAAAACTTGTCAAAAATTATAAATTTCCAGTTCTGTTCTCAAAACAGTTAAAGGATGCTGTAGGTTATAAAAAAAATTGCCTACAAAAACTATATTAGTTTTGAATTATAATGCATTTGGTAATTTAAAAATCTTATGAAAATGTATGTAAATTATATAAACAAAGTTGAAAGCAAAAAATTTATAATAATATAATAAAGGGTGGGCCATCTATAAGTTGAATTTTCAACTACGTGCTATTAATGAAGCTTTCAACTTAAGCGCCATGAATTGTTGACAGTGGTTTAGTTTTAACCTTCCGATTACAAAATGTGCACCGAATAAATTTGCATCAACGTTTCGAAATACTCAAAACTTACTTTGAATGTGACTGTGATCGCAGAGACGGCAAGAAAATTGCGTTTGGAAGAAATGAGGCGCCGTCAAACCAAAGTATTACAAATTTGATCAAAAAATTGCGCAGAAATGGAATGCTGGTGGACATAAACATGTTTCGCATGCTCGTCCTAGACGTACACCTGAAGCAATCGCTGCTGTGGCCGAAACTGTACGCATGAACGCGTCAACATAACTCGGCGCAGATGTCAACAACTCGGCCTTTCCCGTACCACTCTGAGGATGATTCTGCACAAAGACCTCGGTATGTTTGCGTACAAAGTCCAGCTTGTTCAGGAGTTAAAGCAAGTTGGCCATCCACAACGTTTTCGCTTTGCTGAGTGGGCTTTAAACCAGTTGAACGATGACCCTAATTTTGCAAGAAAAATCATCTTTTCGGATAAGGCGCATTTTTACCTCGGAGGTTATGTCAACAAGCAAAACTGTAGGATTTGGGCCACGGAAAATCAACACGTCACCGTAACAAAGCCTATTCACCATTTAAAACAAAACATTCAAGCTCAAATTGCCTAAATAGAGAAGCAAACTTTTGACAAAGTGCTCGAAAATTGGTGTTCCAGGTTGGACTACTGCCGAGCCAGCTGAGGTGGCCACTTAAATAAAATCATTTTTCATACTTAATCGGAAGAAACATTGTATCAAATAAAGCAAAATTCGTTGAAAAAAAATTAGTTTTTTTTGTTCTCATTGCTATTTTATAATTCAACATAAACATGGCCCACCCTTTACATTTTTAAATACAAAACAGACTGACAATGCGATTCCTAATTAAATGTGTTATAACGGTAGTTTGTCCAATGACCCAATTAGTATGGCTAACTATATTGCAGACATTTTTGGTTCTATACAGAACCAAAAAAGTATGCAAAATATACGGTTATTGTGATAACATAAATTTACCTGTTTTTAATTATAATACATGTGTTATCTTAATAATTGCAAAGTTACTAAATATAAAGTTTTTAATGAACTGTGTAAATTAAAAAGATATATTAGTGCAGAAGATGATGAAATACCTTGAAGGCTTCAACTATTTTAAACCAATGTATCCTGACTAAATCGTTGTCTTTCTTATTTAATTTATCTTTGGAAACAAAATCTACCATTAGGGCCATTTCAGGCGCGCGAAACGCACGAATTACAAAACTGTTTTTATAAAAAAAAATTTAGATAATTTATTATATAATATTTTGGCATCAAAATTCTCAAAAATATTCTTCTTTTATTAGGCTATACATTAAATAAAAAAACGCAAGAAATATTTTATAAAAGGTTTTTGTAAAGGAAAATCTACTGTAACCAATTTAGCAGTATGCTGTACACTGAGGACTTATTAAATATATTGGAGAATACTAAAAAACCTTTGGTCTTGGCGAAAATTTATGTTTATGGTTGGAAAGCTACCTCTTTAATGGAACTCAAACAGTAATCTTAAATAATCAGCACAGGTCTAAAAAAAATTCCATAACCTCTAGTGTTCCACAAGGAGGTCTCTCTTTTATTTGCAGATGATTTAAAGCTTTATTCACAAATTAACTATATTAACGACTGTCTTAATGTACAATCCGATTTAAATGTTCAAAGAAATTGGTTATGAGGTTTTCCTGATTAAAACAGCATTGTGTTTCCATATATTTATAATAAATCACGTTAAATTAGAGTCAGTGAATTGTATTAAAGATTTGGGTGTGTATTTTGAAGTAAAAATTTTATTTTATTTTCAAATTGATACCATAAATAGTAGGGCATTAAAAATGTGGGGATATTTCTGTGATGTTAAATGTATTAAAGTAGGATTCTGGAATATGCTAATATTATATGGTCGCCTATTATTTACATATAAATAAACTGCAGTTTATTCCATGGAAAATGTTCAAAATAAAAGAAAAAAAATATTGTGCCTTTAAGGCATCTATACCCAAAGATACCCTCAGTTAAAACGTCAATTAAACCTTAAAACGCTTGAATGTAGATGACTAAAAAATGACAATATTTTTATTTAAATTAATGAACTATTACATAAATTTTCTCTATTTACTTAGTAAACTAAACTTTCATGTTCCTAAACGAACTGTTAGAAATCAATCTGTTTTACCTCTCAACTTATAACACAAATTACGGCCACTTTATGCTTATCGACAGAATATGTAGAACTGCGAAAAATTTAAATTTGTCATTTTTTAATGATACTTTACGAACATTTAAATCTGAACTATATTTTGCCATGGATATTTTTTTTTGTTAATAAAATTTATTAAATTATTTATTAAATCATATAAACCTTACATATTTGTCAGTAATAGACTGATTTAGATCAGTTGGGATTTAAATTTGGACAAACTGTCTCACTCCTCGTATCCAATAATAAAATTCGATCTTTGAGACGGTTTACATTACTTTCTACTTTTATTAATTGTACGTTTTATGTAACTTTTAACAAATAAAATTGGCTTTAAATTCTGAAAAACTACAACTAAAAGTTAAAATTTTGTCGTTCTTTCCAAAAGGTTTTTTTGTGCTTCGCTCAATTCTGGGCCTAAAATTCAAAATAGGTAAATTGGTTAAAAAACGAGTATTTTCTTTGAAATCCAATTTTTATCCTTAAAAAGTACTTTTCTCGATTTTTATGTAAGAATGTCATATTCTCGCACGCAAAATCGTTGAAGAATGAAGCTCATTCTTAAACGATTTTTGGTAACATTTAGTTTTTAAGTATTGGTACCCCCAAAATGTCAAACTGTTTAATAACCTCAAATTCATTACTTTTAGGATTATTTATAATAGCTTTGTTTGTTATCCTGCACTAGTGCAACCTGAACTATACTTTTATTGAAAATGAAGCCTTTTAATGCAAAATTTTAAGTTTAATGTGAAAAAGTGCAGTTCAGGTTGTACTTGTGCAGGATAACAAATATTGTCATTTTGTGTTGCCAACTGACATTTTGCGAGAAAAATCCCCCAACTAACAACGACCACAAAACAATTAAAAAAACATAAATAAAAGTTAAAATCGAGAAAATAGTATAAATCACACGTTGCAGAAGGCTATTCTCGCACTTATTCGTTCGTCCACTCGCTCCTTCGTCGCTCGAGGCCAAATTTCGAATTCGTGCGAGAATATGTGGCCTTCTGCAACTTGTACTTTAATATACTAATCTAGGTTACACTTTATTAAAAATAAAAAAATTATTTATTTAGATAATAATTAAAATATTTACCACATGCCCTTTGGAGTTAAAATAAATTACTCAATAAAATTTCCAATGTTTCATTTAAAACTACTTTTGACACCGTCGACAATTCGATTTTCTAACATATTTTATGTGCTGTTTAAATTTTTAAATTGGGTTTTAAATCCACATGCTATTTCAGTTAAAATCGTGACCAATTTAAATGAAAATTGAGCCATTGCTAATTCAACTAGATTAGCGTTTTTTCTATTACAAAAATAATTTAGTGCTTGTCATTGCAAACATTGGGATTTATAAATGAATCATGATTATTTAAAAATTGAAAATTAAAAAAAATATTTTATTAAATCATTTAATTTTGGATAAATATAGTTTGCTTAAATTCTGATGTATTTTTTTTAGTTTTGAACACCCTTTATCCCTAAAAAAACTATTATTGTCCCAAGTTTGTTAGTGATAAATGTTTTATTTTCTACTTGTCCACTATTGATCCATAACACCTTGCAAATTAAACAAGTAAACATATATATAACAACCGCAGGGCGTTATTATAATACCCGCCTATAATGCCAGCAAATTTAATTCTACAAAACATCATACAATATGCAGAAAATTTGTTGTTTTCAATCACTAACTATCGAGGGAGAAACCACTATAAAATCAGCGAGACAATGTTTAGCCTTATGAAGACATTGTGATCTAATAGTAGATTGTTCTACACGTAAAGAAAAGTGAGAGTTTTCCAGTGAGTGAAAAAGGTTGGTTTCACGAGCCTTGGCGAGTGAAACCAATTTTTACGAGTTGAACATGTTATTTTTTTGTATCTTAATGGAAAAAGTGGAAAACTTAATAATATTTTAACAAAAATTGTTTTTTTACAATCTTTAACATAGTTGCTTATAAAAAGTAAACCGTAGCAACGCATGACAACAAATTAAATAAAAACATAATTTTGTCGGAAGATGAGTACTCACTCGAGTGTTTTTGAAGAAGATGGGGTATTTTGCATGGAGCCTACACAAGGAGCCCGAACTTAATAGGGGAAATTGTCAAAATCTGCCCTCTAAATTGCACAAATTAAGTCTTTTTTTTTCTCCACCAGCGGCGCTGATTGTCGATGCATACTGACGTCTGCTCTTTTGGTAGCGTTTCGGTACAAATTAGTCAATTGTTTCAAACGGAATTTACCTTAATTACAAAAATAATACAGTAAAACAATGCAAATTGTGAATTTGCCGTTACTTAAGTATTGTTGATTGTGTCATTTTTATAATTAAGGTAAATTGTCACAAAACGTCCTTTATTTTTTTGACAGAATCTGGCAACCCTAGTACAAGGTGTCAGTGAAAATGTTATGCTAGCGTTTTTTTCTTAATTTTTTCTTGTATTTTTAGTCAAAAAATCTAAAGGCATCGTCACTGCGTTCAACATATTCGATGCTGAAGAGTACGTTGCAAATATATGAAGGCAGTGGCATTTTAAAATATAAGCAATTAATTGCATTTTTGAAAAAACAGAATGAAGTATATACGCTAAAGAAGTATCGCTAGTAGGCTGTTATCATCGTAACAAAAGTAGAACTTTTAATAATTAGCTGTCAAACGCTTAGGTTACAAACGAGTGTTTTTGAGAATAAAGCCGGAAATGTTAAAAAATATCGAGAAAAAAAACCGTGGATCGATTTGTTGTGTTGTTGGGTGTATTTCGAGAGGATATCCTAGGTTGAGTTTTTACCGGTTTTCCAATAAACAGTGTTAATCTAAATGAAGAAATAAATTAAAGTCTCTGTAAATATAAATTGTACCTATTAGATACAATAAATACACATTTTAGTACTGATTAACGTGAAAAGTGTAAACATTTCAATTCAGTAAAAATCGTCAAACAAAGTCATCTAAATTTAAACAGCATTTAGCATTATTAAAAGCGTTGATTCTTTAAAGTCTCCACTCAACGGTAAAATACCATTATATTATATATATAATATTATGTTGCCATGAATTCGTAGGTATATTTTGTTGTTTAAAATGCAGTTGTCGGCGTTTTTAAGAGAACTTAAATATAAAAATGATTGATTTTAAGGTTATCTTTGAGCAAAAATTATTTTTTACTAATTTCTTAAAAATGTCCAAACTTAAATATAAATTATATTAGGTAAAGTTATTATTAGTTAACTCTGCCAACAAATTTATTTACCGAATTGGATCCTTTGGAAAAACATAAAAATGCAACGATTTAGTTCTTGAATTTACTTACTAACGTAACCATATAAGCATTTAAGCGTTGGGTTTCTTAATCAATGATATAAGGACAGCCATTCCACGCTACTCGGGAATTTTTGTAGCGTCCGTTACAATAAAAAATTGTGAGTTACTATTGCAAACATGTTTATTAGACTGGGACAAATAATCAACTATTTTTTTTTGAAAAGTATATCGAAAATATGGTTTTGGGGCGACAAAAAAAATTATTGTGAAAGTTTGAGTCCATAATATTATTATTATTAAGAGGTTTATCATCGCAAAAAAAATTATTGTGAAAGTTTGAGTCCATAATATTATTATTATTAAGAGGTTTATCATCGCAATTTTAATTTTTTTTCTCTCATCAAGTTTTTGTTTCAGAACTCCCAAACCATTGAGTTTAACAAAATTTACTTAAAAATATTTTTTAAGAAAATTAAATGCTCTACAAAAAAGGTTAAATAAAATGTTAAGAGGCTTTTTTTGTCAAGCATTTGATTTCACATAAGAATATTTATCGGTTTTTTATGGGTACTGATTTTTACGTGAATTTCAAAATTCCAAAGTTAATAGATCAAAATGTAAAACTATACCAATGTTTACGGCATGATTTTAAGGAAACGGTTCATCTGACGAAAAATTTTATTTAACCTTTTTTGTAGAGCATTTAATTTTCTTAAAAAAATATTTCTGAGACAAAAACTTGATGAGGGAATAGTATATTCTGTAACAAGTTTGGAATATAGCATATTCCGCTTGAGTGAAGAGTTTGTCACACGAGCCGAAGGCGAGTTTGACGGTTTCACGAGAGCGGAATATGCAATTCCAAACGTGTTTCAGACTATACTTTTTCTACGTTTCCAAAAAAATACCATAGAAAAATAATTTAATTGGAAGAAGTGAGGTTGAATCGGTCTAAAATTTGTTAGATATTAAAAACAGAGATGTCGCCACGAGTGTTTATTCTGTCATCAGATGATGAATATTTCATTCTGTAACACTTTACGGAATATATGTCATTCCATAGATAAAAGTGATATTAGAAGGGTCAAATTCCGTAATAGGAGTAGAAAAAAAAATAAAATTGCAATGATAGACCTCTTAATAATAATATTATGGACTCAAACTTTCACAATAGTTTTTTTTGTCGCCCCAAACCATATTTTCGATATACTTTTCAAAAAAAAATAGTTGATTTTTTTGGCCCAGTCTAATGTTTATTATGCTTTTAATAATTAGGCTTAAGCTTATAAGCATCATAATTACGGTAGTTTTACTCACAATTTTTTATTGCAACGGACGCTACAAAAATTTCCGAGTAACGTGGAATGGCTGAGGAATAATCAATCGAAATCGAGTACTAAAAAAGTTTTTTAATTTTTTCCTTGCAACGTAAAACACAAATAACGTGCGCGGTTTAGCTGTGCAATTGAACAAAATGTGTCGAATAAGATTTCTGCCTTCCTCTCTTTTGTAAAAAAAACTACCTATTTATCAGTGGTTTATTCCTCGCTAACTATAGGACTAAGTTTTATTTCCAAAATTTAAATTTTTAAATTTTCCTGAAAATAATGCCGAACCAACAACAGAATGATCCGCTCCTTTGATGACGCTCCTCTGTGCCTTCCCTTATTTGCTCATTTTGATATACTATCGAAGAAATATTTTCTTTTACCTTTTCAATCGAAGTTACAGAATTGGTAATCATATCAGCAATCTTGTTTTTTGAGGAAATTCTTTCCTCTATGTATCCCTCCGCTAGGGTCAAAGTTTTCTACTTTCCATGAATTTTTAACGTTTCAAAAGTAGCACCTCCAACAAGAATTTGAATCATCTAACTTAAGATACTTTGCTATAATTGCAGGTACACTTCCTATCCTATTTTTACAAACCGGCCGAGCTGTGCAGCGACTGTTTCTGTATGTAAGAAAAATCTTCGCTCCTTTATACCTGTCGTTCTTAGTGCTACGTACTGTCTAACTATATTTAACCTCCTGGGGCCTAGTGTCATTTATATATAACATAGATTTCACTTCATCTTGGTAGGGCCATCTAACAAAATATAAGAAAACTTATATATAAATGTGTAAGTAGAGTGGTTTTACTTTACTGACAACATAGAAAACTATAAAAATATGTTCAGTGTTTCAGTGTGTCTGTGCATACGACAAAAAGTGTGACAACATGGCCGACCGTTCCCGCTTTCGCCGTAAGTAATCTGAATACATATAGAACATCCTATGCTATTTATTTACGTTTTTATAATAATAACGTGGTTCGATGATCACTTTACATGAATCGATAGATATTTTTCCAATCGATGAAGATATATGGTGTTTATCAACCATAATAGTTTTATGTCATACTGTTATTACATGGGGTCTTAGTTCTCAATAATTGTAAAAAAAAATAATAAGTAATATTTTTGAACATAAAAAAAGGATTTCATATGTTGCAGCACTAAGTGAAAAATAACTAGAGGCAGCTCTTTACGAATCTGATATTAGTCTTTCCGATGAAGATGATCAATATGTACCACCAAATTTACAAAATGACCATTGTGATGACTCAGAAAGTTCGTCAGGTACGTCAGAGTCCTCTGAACAAGAGGACCTACCCGAAATGCCCGTGGACGTCGTGGTCGTCGTTTTGTAACACGAATAAGACGTACTTCTGGTACTCCAGCAATGGCATTGAATGACGAATGGACAGGTAATTTCATACCCACGGAGAAGCCTCTTCACCAACCAAGATATATGCAGGAGGACTATCAGGAATGGACACCAGAAGATTTTTTCAAGCAATATATTTTTTTATTAACTTTGAATATATGTTGGCATTATGTTTAGAGCATTCATTTTAAGTTATAAATATAAAACATTCTAAGAAAATGAGCACTTTTTATTGTTTGTACTTATTTCTTGTGTTGAAAAGAATTCTGGAAACAGAGACCAAAAGTCATATATTTATGACATTTGTTCTGGTAATAAAGACCCGCTCTCATATATATATGACATTAAGAAAATGCAGGTTTTTCACTCAAAATTTTTTTCTTCATTTTTTACGGTGAGCGGCAATGACAAAAAAGTAAATAAACCCAAAAAAACTAAAATTAACGACAAAAAAATATTCAGGACTCAGGAGGTTAAGGCAACTTGTTTTCCTTAACAATGCGAAGCTTTTTGATGTTTCTGGTATCTTAACAACTAAAACAGACCCTTTATCTTCGATATCGTCAATCATCATTTTAACCATCGCATCTCTTCTCAACCCACCAAAAACATTAATCACCAATACTACTTTATTCAAAAGATTAATTTTATCAGAAGCAAATTTTATAAAAGTTCAAACTTGATCTTCTTCTAAAACTAGGTTCGTATCCTTTAGACTTTATAAAGTATCTTTCAGAAATGATATCCATCGATGGAAATTTGAAATGTTAATATTTTTATTCACAATCAACGTAGATCTAAGCATCGAGTACTTTGTTCATAGAGAAATATTTTGTTCATAGGGAAATATTTTTTAAAATAAAATAAAAATTAGATCGAAGCATTAAAATCAAAATTAAAACTTACCAGTTTCTGGAAGTAGACCAATAAAACAGTCTCGTTAATATTCCAAACTACAAATATGCCATAGGTACTCTTAATCGTAAATTGGCCGTTACTTCGACGGCAATGAATTTTGTGTAGCCTTGTAAAATATTTTGCAGAATTTCATCCATAGTTTTAATTAATTTTTATTTGACAATAAATCAATATTTGGTTTCCAATAGCAACTATAAACCACAGGTCACTAAGTAATAAAGTCTACCCGTACAGTGACAGTAGGAAATATTAAAGTTTATTTTGAGTTGAGTGAAGACTTTCTTAATGAACGCTTTTAATAATGCTAAATGCTGTTTGAATTTAGACGACTTAGGCCCGTTATTTCCATTGCGAGTTAAGTGCGAGTTACATCTAAACTTAAAGTTAAATTTGAAAATCTATATTTCAATATCTGGATTAGTCTAATTTGTGAGTTAACTCGCGTTTCAATTAACTCGAAGCTCAGGTACAAGTTAACCTGGATATTGTGAATTAACTTAACTAAATGTTGGTTTATTAGGAACACAGCTAATCAAATATTATAATTCTAAATAAAGACATACAAAATAGTAACGACAAACAATAATAAATGATCTAATAATTAATTTTCCTTCATTAATATCTCCATCTTTTTTGTAAAATTTTTATTTTTAATTTATGTTCTTCTGTTAACTTTTCCCTATGAAACCCAAGAAAACTTAGTTTTTCTTGAGTTAATTGTTCGAAAAGTAGTTATTTAAATGCTTGTCCTTGTCTTCTTTTCCCTGTTCTATTAATTTACTGTTAACTGGTTCTTTCAACATTTTGGGGGTGTATTCTGTCCAGTTGTTGGCTTCTCCTGCCCTCCCATCTGTGTTGACCATCCCATCGCTATCGACAAATTAGTGAGTTCATTTTCCATGTTCTTCATGAGGACTGACTCATCTTGATCGCAATCGAAAAGGGAAGTTAAACCATATCGTCGTTTATCTGACAAAGAGGCGTAACTCAAAAAAAATCGTTTTTGAGTTATACCAGAATGATCACCAAAATCGACTTTATAATCTCACAAACTGGCGTAGCTCTATAATAAATAGGTACAAATAAAGTTTTAGCATAAATCAGTTTCGGCGTAACTAATATTTTTGCATTTTGTGTGCCGTACAAACTGGCGTAATTCAATTCACACCGTTTTGTTTAAAAATGAGATACGCCTCTTTGTCAGATAAACGACGATATATTTGATCACCTAATATTTCTTCCAATGTTTTGTCTATTTCGTCCGTATCTTAAATTTTACCGGACATCCCCCAGTTTGTCATATACTGTTCCTGTTTGACATTATTTTGACTTTCGATGTTTTTTATACTTATTTATTAGACCTTTTTATCTCGAACAGGGCTCGTGCTTATCGTTCAAAACCAGATTAAGCAGCAACTGATCTTCTTTCTGTTTTACTAAAATTGGTTGGTCTCGATCTGGACACTTTAAATAACGGGTTTTATTTGTTTAACGATTTTTACTGATTTAAAATGTTTACACTTTTCACGTTAATCCTTATTTAAATGTATATTTATTTTATCTAACAGGTACAATTTATATTTACAGGGACTGTATGAAATTTATTTCTTCATTCGGTTTAACACTGATTATTGGAAAACCGGTAAAAACTCAACCCAGGATTTCCTCTCGAAATACACCCAACAACGCAACAAATCGTGCCACGGTTTTTTTTTTCGATATTTTTTAACATTTTCCGGCTTTATTGTATTATTGTCAAAACACTCGGTTGTAACATACGCGTTTGACAGCTGATTATTAAAAGTTGTAGTTTTGTTACAATGATAACGGCCGGGTGGTGGCGCTACTAGCGATGCTTCTTTAGTGTATAATTCAAGGTTAATTTAAACTTCGCTCCTAATCGTTTTTTTTTTAATAAATAAAGGCAATTAATATTATTATTTTTATTAATATTATTACTATTCTTATTAAATGATTAAGTTAAAAAGAGATATTTTCTAAATTGTCTTTAATAATATCCTACTCGTATATTCGAATAAACAAAAGGGTTTTACTTATTATCCTCCCTCATAAAAAAGTTATATTTAAAAAAAAATTCTTAAAAATTTAGGTTCGCTAAAAATTCCTTTCAAACATTCTTACTTACTGTTTTTTTTAATAACATACGCTTGCATTTTTTGTCCTTAGCAAACAGAGAAAATAAGCAAAACAAAAAACAAAAGATTTTTTATATAAAGAGACTCATAAAATTTCATTAGCATTATCAAACATGAAAGCATAAGATTCACTTTGTTTTTATTCGCTCGATTTATGTAGCTCGAATATTGTCTTTACTTTCTTTCGTTAAAGCTTATGCACAGTTTTTACTGCCAGTTTAAAATTAATTCAATGAAAACTCTTTACCACTTATTTATTTGTCAGGACAAGAGTCAAAACTTTTTCATGAAGCACACCTGCTCGCAAGAAGAAAAAAATTTCACCCCAAACTTACTGTTTAAATGTGATCCACAATTTGCGAATCAAAAAATACTTTTATCTCCACGCGGTCTATAATTTAAACTTTATTGTTGTCAACATTCGAAAAAGAAATACCTTGTTATGGCCTAGGCCGATAAAAAATTTTATGAGGCAAGTAATTAGTTCGATTTTTTCTCGCTAGGGGTATTGTTTTGACAAATTAATCCTTTTCTGAGAAATTAACGTACTAAACTGGTTTAATTTATTTATAATAGACACTAATTTGTTTGTTTTACTGTTAATGTTTAATAGTTTTCATTAAATTATTGTAAAATTAAATATGAATAATAAAACAAAAAGTGAGGTTAGGCAACCAAGAAAACGCACGATTCTTTTTCTACGATTTAAATTATCTTTAAGTTTTTATTTGCTTTAAGTTTTCAGTGAAATTAAATGTTAAACACAGCTTAAACATTCCAAACTACCTATTTTTTAAATAAAATTCCAAACAAATTGAAATTAGATACCTATTTATTAAACAATTAATTGAATTCAATGTAATAGCAAACATCCATTTCTACTTAAATCATGTAGCTAGGTATTGTCAAACTTTACTGCTTCTAAAAGCAATAATAATTATAATTATTGTACATTTAATGTAATCTTTAGCTAATAAATAAATGAGATTTTAAAAAAGTGAGGTTAGGCTGCTTTGATTTTGAATTAAATTGACCTACACTCACAGGCAAAATACTCGATCCACACAAATTTTCGATGAATTTCAATCGCAAATAACTTTTTTATTTGATTTTGGATTTAAACAAAATTTGTTTAATATTAAAGAATATTGTAGAAAAATTAATGGAGAATCGCTCACATTTTAAAAATTACTAAAAAATAGACGTACGTTTATAATATACAGGTTTAAACAAAAAGCTGTTTTTTACCATAAGTTTAAAACACTCTGTAGAGTGGCAAAACCGTATATTGTTCTAAATTAAGTTTTAATTATCAAGTCATATCTATTCTTAACAGTTTTATTTTTGGTTCACCTCTATATATATATTTTTGTGGAAAATATGGAATTTTTAAAAAAACATTGCAATTTCCAATATTTTTCTGTATGAAGAACTAAGGTTGCTATGGTCCATCCATAGGCCATGGAGTGACAGTGACAGTTTTGTTGAATCATCCCATACATGGACATGTCATACACGGCTTTCAAAAGCTATCAAATTGTTTTTTGCAAATTAATGTTTAAATTTTGAGGTCTTCTTACTTTAAAAAATGGATTTGTCTCCGACTGATGTTGCCAGAGCCATTAATTTAATCCGGGATGGACGGTCACAGTATTACGTGGCAAGAGTTTTAAACGTCACAAGAAGTAAAGTACAAAGGGCAACATCATTCGGAGACATTTTTAAAAGTAAGAAGACACCTCAAAATTAACACATTAATTTGCAAAAAACAATTTGATATCTTTTGAAAGCCGTATATGACATGTCCAAATATGGGATGATTCAACAAAACTGTCACTGTCATCCTCCATAGCCTATGGATGGACCATAGCAACCTTATTTCTTTGTACAGAAAAAATATTGGAAATTGCAATGTTTTTTTTTAAAAATCCATATTTTCCACAATAATAAATATATCGGGGTGAACTAAAAACAAAACTGTTAAGAATAGATGTGACTTAATAATTAAAACTTAATTTAGAACAATATACGGTTTAGCCACTCTACAGAGTGTCTTAAACTTATGTTAAAAAACTTATTTTGGTTTAAACCTGTATATTATAAACGTACATCTATTTTTTTGTAATTTTTTAAAATGTGAGCGATTCTCCATTAATTTATCTACAATATTCTTTAATATTTGTTTAAATCCGATATCAAATAAAAAAGTTATTTGCGATTGAAATTCATCGAAAATTTGTGTGGATCGATTATTTTGCCTGTGAGTGTATATAAAGTGCTTTGAAGATAAAATGTTGTATGCCATTCGGCCAAGAAGTGCCTTTTTGTGCTTTGCTCAATTGTAGGCCTCCGCTACGCGTCGGCCTTCAAACCTTGAGCTTAGCACAAAAAGCCTTACTTCTTAACCTAATGACATAAATAACTATTTTCTTAAAATCTTATTTCAGGTTGCTTACATTAGAATCTCCTACAAGCTTCGATATAGGTTCGCAGCTGGTTTCGTAAGCAGCGAGGACAACTCGAACAGAAACCGAAGGCAGCTTCGTGGGAGAAGGTTACAAAAAACCAACCTTCTGCTTGGCTCCATCGCACTTATATTCTGCATAAGCTGGATACCCCTGAATCTCTACAACTTACTCGCTGATTTTAATGTTATTAGTAGCTTCAGCAAGCAGCAAACCAGGATATGCTACGCAATTTGTCATATGATAGGTGAGAAATTTATTTTGTTGTAGATTGTATAGAAGCTAATTATTTTAATTTTAATTTAAATATTTTTTTTTTATTAAAACAAAAAAGATTTTGAATATTGCTCCACATATCGTTGTATGTCGACAATGTTGCCAATTTATTAGAACTATGTGGGAGAATGTTATACATTTGTTAAGTTTATGATGACATTGTGACTCGAAAAGCTCGTCAATAAACTGAAATGTCAGATGTCCGTTTCCGGTTCAGAATATTTTAGTTATTATAAACAAGAATAAACTTGACAGCAAATATTAGTTCCATCTATATGCACCGACGCGTCGGAGCATAATAAATATTCAGTAGTTTCATATTTAATTTCTAATATATAAAACAAGTTTGCATATGAATAAATTATTTTACCAAAAGTACACTGGGGAAAATATTTATATAATAGTATACTATATACCTATATACTTGGAAAATAATTATTTTTGTAAATTCTAGCAATGATTTTGCAAAAAAATCTGTCATTTGCTTAGTTTTATTACTCTACTCTCTTAAAATGAGTTAGTCAAGTAATATTTGACTAATTGTCATAGCGAAAAAGCAGTAACTAATAATTAGTCAAATTCTACTGAATAAAATAGTCAAATTAGTAGATTTAAATTTAAAAAAAGTTTTGACCCAGCCGGGGATTGAACTCAGGTCTGTCACTTGTCAAGCTGTTGTCATAACCCATTCGGCTGTCAGCCGCTCTTATAAAAATCAATTTTATTTATCAATAAATATTGTTCATAATATTTTAAAGTTGAATATATTATATGTGTTGCTGTTTTGAGCTAAACTTTTTGCATCTTTATTTGTTTTTACGGGTCATTTAACCATGGAGCTTAGGTATATGCATTTAATTTAAATAATACTTTGTTGTTGGCCGCAAAGGATTAAAGAAATTAGTTACTTTTTTTACTAATCTTAAATTAGTCAAACTTTAACTATTTACTTAGTAAAAAATAACTATTTAAAAGTGAAAAAGACTATTTTATTAGTAAAAAATGCTGGTACTAATTTAAATAGTAGAATGTTGACTATTTCATTTTTAGAGAGTAGCTTATTTATATTTTTTTCAAAAACTTTTAGTAATTTGTTGTTATGGATACGTTTGTAACCATATTTCTTATAGTAAATTTAAAAGTAAACTACGTACACGTCATCAATCAGCTGATCGGGCACGGTTGTCAATGTGATGCTAAAATCCTTGCATCAAGGGAAAGTGGTAGTGCAACTATAGGGCGATAGATGGCGTTTACATGAATAATGCCAAAATGTCAAAAGTCTGAGTTTGTATAACCTATATGATGCACCGCCAAAAGTATGTTTTTAGCCATTTTTAAAGACATTTTCTGATATAAAACCCAAAAATTTTGCCATCTAAAGTCAGTCTCTGGTATATATATTATTATTTCATGTATCCAACATATATTTTGTTAAATATTCTAATATATAATTATTAATAATCCTATTTACCTATTATCCCGTTCTGCCTCAAAATAGCGTATTAAGGATGACACCAACTCTTGACTCCGACTATTTAAATGCTTCGGCATTTTAAATATAGGAAACACAAAAAAACGATATATACAAACACAAAAACGGCAATGAAAACTTAAACGATATAAAATAACACAAACAACAAACAAAATAAACGAAATAATACACGAATTAAACGAAATATTCAAAAACACAACTGACAGCTTCGAAATTCTAAAACGTCAAATTCTTTTTTATGTGTCATTTAAATATGAAAATTTTGAATGTAAACATGACAACATCACAATTGTTGCCAACTTAATTTGGTTAAAATGCATTCAAATATTCAATTACAGACTTCGATTTAGTCATTTAGTGTTGGTACCAATGCGTAAAATTTTTGTTTTATTGATGACGTGTACGTAGTTTACTTTTAAATTTACTATATATATTATGTCACGTTGTCAAACGCATGTGATAAGCTTTTAAAAATTATCTTTTACTAATAAAAAAACTATGAATAATTCTGAGAGCGAAAATACAGACATTCGTAAAAATAAGACGTTCCTCTATAATAGAACTTCTATTATAGAAGTCAAAACATCGCTATGAACCAAGTGGTTTAAAGAAAGCAAGGGAGAGAACTTAAACGAAAATGTCCTGTTGGCATATTTTATTTAAAGAAATGCAAAATGAAGGTATTGTAGTTATTTTTAATATAAATATTCGAAGAAAATGCCGATCGGCACAAATTATACTTAATTTACTTACCGATCTAATAACGCGTCGGTAATTACTTACCGAAGCGTTATTCCTAGCAACCAGTAAATACAACCTACCGTTCTATAAATAGATGTGGGTGATTCTACAAAAGTTGGACAACTTGATGTCATCAGTCAATAGAGTAGGTATTTTAATATTTTTTGTAAATATTTTAGTATATTACAAAAGATCTAGGTTTTTTAACTTGTCCACCAAATTTTAATGTATTTTTTCAAAAGCACGTTAGTAGAAAAACAACAAATATTCAAAAAATCAGTACCTTGGCGTGTCACAACTCTTGAATCAAATATTTGAGTGGTTTTATTTTAAAATATATTCAATTTTTTAATTTCACTACAAACTATAAAACATTAAATAATGTATGTTTCATATTTTGTCATAGATTCAAATAATAGCAATTTTTAAAAAATTGATAATCTTTGTACTCACTTTTACCCGTCAGTTCTGTGTTCAATATTAAAATTCAAATTCAAAATTCCTGCGAAATATTGAACTTTAATCGTCAAGTCCTCGTTTTAACTCAAGTTTTGGTAAAAAATTACCTACAGAGCCCGCCCTTTGTACGACAGTCATCTTGAAAACAATGCAAGCGGCGAAGTTGTGGTGAATGCACGTATAGTTCCAGTCAAAATTTCAGTACTGTGGTGTGTAGTTATTTTATTACGTATATATATTTCATTGTAATTTATATAAGAATATATGTGATTTGTTGATAAGTAGCATCCACTAATAAAAAATATCAGTAAAATACTTAATTCCGAATTATAATCTCAAATTTGTATCCCATTCATCAGTACCGTGTCGTCAGTTCCATGTTCAATGTTTCGGTTATCTTTTTTTCGCAAACTTCAATTTAAATTCTGCTTGCGCAGAACTTGTTTATTTAATGTCATTATAAACTCATATAAATTTGGGGTGGGTCCCATATCTAACAATTGAGATATCGGTATACCCAAAATCCACCAGCCGCCACTGATGTGTGGTATTATTTGATTTTAAGATATTTAATGTAAAATATGCTCAAAGTTACAATAAATCTTATATTTTTCAATAAATATATTTAATTAGTACCCTGGTATACTCGTCACTTCCCTTTCATTCAAATTTAGAAAACACAGATATTTCAGAAACTGTTTGAAAAAGTGACTGGCCCGGTCTGGAACAGTATATTTATTATATTATCTATATATATATTCTCATAACAAAATACTGTTTAATTTTCTTCGAAAACTATATAAACAAAATGAGGTCAAAAGTTGCCCAACTTTTGTAGAATCACCCATATGGTAAATCATAGATTATAGCATGGTCGTGCAAACAATTACCTATATTTATTTTTGTAAATTAAGTTGCCAATTTAATATTTTAAAATAAAAACAAAAAGGTAAAAAGGGTTTTTAAAATTATAAACAAGTAAAGTTTATTTTTTTATCTGGACTGCGGCAACATCGGCAACATTCATTAAAACAAACTGAACTAAATAGTTATAAATGTAATTATAATGTAATTGTGGTTATGTTTAAATTATTGTAGCCTACAATTTGTAGGTTACATTGAACGGTTGTCAAGTTGAGTTGTCAAAATTCGTAGTTAAAAATTTAATTTGGCTTTGGTGGTGCGTAGATTAGTAAAATCATATAAAAAAGTAGTTAGATATATTGACTACGGCCCAGGAGAGACAAAGTATTCCTAGCGGATAATAATCTGCGTTTTGAAAAGAATTTATATAAAGGAAATTAAAATTTTATGTTAACACACGTGAATGTTGTCCAGTCATTGGACTCCAATGGTAAATGGGTATTTAATGTGTGATTTAATATTTGTAAAACCAAAAACGTTACTTTTTTACTCAAAAATGTCCATAAGGCGATGTACTTTTTCTGTTATTGAGGCATTTGGCATAACTTCATCCAAATGAAGTTTGCCTTTAAAAGTTCTTTTACTTTAGAATCTGATATTATTTTTGGCATACTTATCTTTTAATATCGATATTTTTTAATAATTAACATAGAGATAATTAACAAGTAAATCATGAAGTAAATTACACTGGTTTACAAATTAAAATTAAAAAAATGTACCTTCGCTGCCACTATTTTTTTCTAATGTATTGTGACCTGTTAAACTTAAAAATCAAAAAAAAAAAAAATTTTATGGCAAGGTTTTTGAGATAAAATTTTTTCTTTAATATTTTGGTTCTTTAAGAAAGCAGCATTACAATTTGGGTCATATCTCGGGTTAGAAATGGCCAATCTGGTTGAAAAAAGTTTAAAATTAAACATATTTGAGTCGCCAACAAATATCACCTTATTAGTGACCAATCAGTTAATAAGCTTAAGTTCAATGGGCTCAAATATTGGAAAAAGTCGTTTTTTTTGGAGAAAAATGAGAATGTAACATTATTTTCTTTGCCAAGGATGAATACAAATCAACAAAATATGTCAATTTTTAAATTATCTACGTGGAGTTCAAACTGTTATAAAGAAAACAACATATTTTTAAAACAAATCTATTGATAATTATTATAATTAAAGGGGTTAATGCAAAAAGTGGACAGGTAAATTTTTTTCAGAAATTAAGTTTTTTACAAAAAAAAAGGTTCTATTTGCCTAATAGAACCTTTTTACTGTTAAATAAATTTTATTTTATATTTTAATATTAAAATACAGTGTGTTCCTTTTAAAACTAACCCCCCTAAATTCTCGGAAACTAGAAGTATTTTAAAAAACGCAGAGACAGATAAAGTTTTATATCGAGGGGGAAAACTTTTTAAGGCAAAATTTGGTTTCCCACCTTTACCTTCTGCGCCCCGGAGTTACCCCCTTAAGAATTTAAATAGAGAAGGGGTACAGAGTACTACATTATTTTAAAGGTCTTGAAAATCCCTATTAAACGGCATTTTATTTTTTTTTAAATTGGTCAGTTCATTTTTTAGATATCGTGGGTTGAGTATTATAATGTTCTAACAGCACTTTTGGCGCGAAATCGGCTTTTTTGATAGAAAAATAGTACATAAAATTTCTGTTCTATGTATATAAAAATGCCTGTTTAATTTAATACACAAACTAAAAAAAAAGCATTATTAAATTGTTCTATCGCACTTATTTAAAAACGGTTTAAAATTATAATATCCTAACAGACCAACCAATGAGAGAAGAGAATTTTGATCTGTTAGAACAATATAATTTTTGCTGTTTCAGTTTTGTATGCAAGTAATAATCACGTGGTTGTGCGGTGCAATTAAAAAAAAAAGAATACGTAGGTATGTTCTTATTTAAGGAATACTTCTTAGAACCCTAAAGTTTTGGAATTCTTTAGAACTAAAAACTTTTAGTTTTAAAGAATTTTGTATGCTGTTAGAACAAAATCTGATGTTTTTTGTAAAATTTTCGTTTTCAATAAAAAAAAATGTTCTATCAAAAATTGTTTATTTTGTAAAACCCAGTATTGGAAGAAATAAGTTCAAATAGGGACAATACAGTTTTTAATTCTTAAGGATATGAGTCCAAAACCAGTATTTAAAATTATAAAAATCTTTACAAACGGTATTAGAATGAGCCTGGAATATTTAATCGCCTTTTCCCAACCATTTCATTTTGGATTTATAGAACAATATAATACCTACTCAACCCACGATATGTACAAATTATTAAGGGGTGTCATAACTTTGACATTTATCCATAGAATTACTACTTGTAGATATTCAAAAAATGGGCATATTTTAATGATTTTTGCTTCTTTTTGGTAAAATAGTAAATACTTAATTCTAATTTTGTCCAAAAAATTGACTTTTTCTCGATATTTGGCCCCATTGCACCTAAACTTATTGACTAATTGGGCATTTATACAATTACATTTGTTATTATGTTAATTAGGTTTAATTTGACATCTGTTGTAATCAAATTGGCCATTTCAAACTCGAGATATATCCCAAATAGTAAAGCCGGCATCGAAAAATCAAAGACAATTTTTTATTTGGAAAATCTTGCCATAAAAAAAAATTTTATTGTCATTTTCGAGTTTAGCAGGCCAAAATACATCAGAAAAAAATAGTCGCACTCAAGGTACATTTTGACTGTAAACCAGTGTTATCAATAATAAGTATTACTGTCAATTTAACAGTATTTAATTAAGGTCTTTAGCAGATGCACCATTTTTTATAAATACTAAAAATACTAAATCAAACTGGCATAAGCTACAAATTTAATAAAAAACACCAAATAAAAAAAATTGAGGCATTTGGCATAACTTCATCGAAATGAAGTTTGCCCTTAAAAGTTCTTTTTCTTTAGAATCTGATATTATTTTTGGCATACTTATCTTTTTATATCGATATTATTTAATAATTAACAAGTAAATTATCAATAACAAATATTACTGTCAATTTAACAGTATTTAATTTTTAATTAAGGTTTTCAGCAGAAGTACAATTTTTTATAAATACTAAAAATACTAAATCAAACTGGCATAAGCTACAAACTTAATAAAAAATACCAAATAAAAAAAAATAACTGTAAGTTATTGTTGGTTTACCTATACAATGTTAAATTTAATTGGAATTGCTTTTACCATTTAAACTCGCACCTACTTGATCTAATTAAGCGACACGGTCACTAAGCCTTAGAGAGCTTTCGAAACTTTCCGGATTCCTATTCATTAACTTGAAATGGTTAAATGCTGGAAATTTGCAATCAATATCAAAATAAAGCAGCCTATTCAGTAGATGTACTAAGTAAAATTGATTTGATCAATTTACTAATTTGCATTCGCCCATATCGAATGCGACTTCCACTAATTTTATTATTTATATTATTTATTCCAAATGAAGGGTGCAGGAAAAAAACAGGCACAGTTTTAATATTTTAATGATTTCATTACATTATGTATTTAAAAGTTTTGGACTAAGCCGGTTATTTTCCTGTTTGGGGAATGAAAAACAAAAATTTTGCACAATTTTTCATTAACCTTCATATTATTATGTATTGTTAATTCATCAAATTAAATACAGGATGTTGTAATTTATAAATCTTCCATTATTTAGGATATAGTTTGTTTAAAGATATTTTTTAACTAAACAGTTTAATTAAAATTATTCTATGAATGTAAAATATGTCAGAGGAGTACTATTAAGGTTACACAGCAAAATAAAATCTAAATAATCAAACTGAAAACAAAAAAAAACAATCAAAGTAATATTTAAATTTTAAGATTTTACTCTGATAAAATTTTATTGTTTGTGAGGGTGTCCGTTATTTCTCAAGTTGTTTTTTTTACTTGGGTTTCATACAATATTTGTTCACTGTCTATAAACAATTTTTTCTATGACCACTATGTAAAAGTCACATTTCGTAATGGCATCGTTGCTTAGAAAATAAATCTTTTCATTGGCAAGGCAAACCACGAATGTAAAGTGACATTTCTGTGTGAAGAGTGACAGGTCTGTTTGAAAAGAAATTGACAGCATCGTTTGACATTCGTTTTAAAATTTGTATTGCATTTGCATATGCATGTTTAAATTTTTGGTGCCTTTATTTAAATTGAGAAGGTAAGTTTATTGACTTTAAGTAACTTATACCTTAAAAATAAGAAGAATAAGATAAAAGTAATTTTAACTGTGAAACACGTTTTTGGGTTACTCTACTCGCAAAAAAACATGTGTTAAAATTATATAAGTCAATCACACTGTAGCATCGTCATGCGGGAGAGAATGAAATATTTCTTACCTGATTATCGGGAGGGAATGAAAATATATACAGGGGAAGGAATAAGATTGCGAATACAATCGGCGCATTAACCACTCGACAAAAAGTATTTTTTCCCGGATATGCACATAACTTACAATATGAATATATTTAATTTTAAAATATTTTCATTTATACAATGTTTGATGTCAAAAAGTACAGTTATTAAACGTACAATAGCCTACCAAATTGGTCGAATTTAAAGTTTTAAATTGGTAGTACCAATTTAAAACTTTAAATTCGACATCTATTGATTTTTTGACGATTGGATTTCGTCTTACTTTGCCTAAATGACATTTTAATGGCAAGTAAAAATTCATAAATTTAGTGTTTCATAAGTAGGCCTTAATTTTTCTTTTTTTTTTTATTTGGATATTATCTAAATTATTTGTTTACAGTTTCTAAACAATTTTGAAAAAAAAATCTGGTAAGCCTGCCTAAATGATGATATATCATCATACACTCACAGGCAAAATAATCGATCCACCCAAATTTTCGATAAATTTCAGTCGAAAATAACTTTTTAATTTGATTTCGGATTTAAACAAATCGTCACCTGAGAATTATAGTGTTCTATCTGCATTTTCTTTTTTTTATTCAGGTTAGTCTTGTTTTAAGTCTTAAAGATGATATTGATCTATCTATATATAATTGGGGTAGAAATTGTAAAGTTTAAGGCTTAAACTGTACAATTTCTACCCCAATTATATATAGATAGAACAATATGCATCTTTAATACTTAAAATAAGACTAACCTGAATAAAAAAAAGAAAATGCAGATAGAACACTATAATTCTCAGGTGACGAAATATTAAAGAAAATTGTAGATAAATTAATGAAGAATCGATCACATTTTAAAAATTTACTACAAAATAGACGTATGTTTATAATATACAGGTTTAAACAAAAAGATGTTTTTTACCAAAAGTTTAAGACACTCTGTAGAGTGGTAAAACCGTATATTGTTCTAAATAATTATCAAGTCACATCTATTTTTAACAGTTTTGTTTTTGGTTCAGCTTGATATATTTATTTTTGTGAAAAATATGGATTTTAAAAAAAAACATTTCAATTTTCAATATTTTTTCTGTGCGAAGAACTAAGGTTGCTATGGTCCATTCATAGCCTATGGAGGATGACAATGAAAAGCTATTAAGGTGTCTTCTTACTTTTAAACATGGATATGTCTCCAACTGATGCCGCCCTTTGTACTTTACTTCTTGTGACATTTCCATCCTGGATTAAAGCAATGGCTATGGCAACATCAGTCGGAGACATATCCATTTTTAAAAGTAAGAAGACATTTGAAAAGTAAAACATTAATTTACAAAAAACAATTTTGTAGCTTTTAAAAGCCGCATATGATATGTCCAAGTATGGGATGATTCAACAAAACTGTCACTGTCCACATCCTCCATAGGCTATGGATGGACCATAGCAACCTTAGTTATAAATATTGAAAATTGCAATGTTTTCTCAAACAATCCATATTTTTCACAAAAATAAATATATCCAGATAAACCAAAAACAAGACTGTTAAGAATAGATGTGACTTGATAAATAAAACTTAATTTAAAACAACATACGGTTTTGCCACTCTACAGAGTGTCTTAAACTTATGGTAAAAAACTTTTTTTTTTTTGTTTAAACCTGTTTATTATTTACGTACGACTATTTTTTAGTAACTTTTTAAAATGTGAGCGATTCTCCATTAATTTATCTACAATATTCTTTAATATTCGTTTAAATCCGACATGAAATAAAAAAGTTATTTGAGATTGAAATTCATCGAAAATTTGTGTGGATCGATTATGTTGCCTGTGAGTGTATATACTTTAAATTTTCATTTTATTTTTTTTACATCAAAGTTTAAGATATATAAAATAATTAAACATTACAAATCATTTAGGCAGGGTTAAACAACATCTGAAAAAAAAAAATTTTTAAATTGTATTTAAACTGTAAACAAATAATTTAGATAATAACAAAGCAATAAAAGCTACTTATAAATTCAGAAAAAAAGATAATGACGATACTTTTCATTTTGATTTATTTTAAATTTCATTTAAATGGATTGTTGTGAAAAAAACATAAAAAACATTTTTGTAGAGCAAAAAATGTTCTACGAAAATATGTTTTATTCGAGCACTTTGTCAAAAGTTTGCTGCTCTATTTAGGCAATTTGAGCTTGAATGTTTTGTTTTAAATGGTGAATAGGCTTTGTTACGGCGACGTGTGGATTTTTCGTGGCCCAAATCCTACAGTTTTGCTTGTTGACATAACCTCCGAGGTAAAAATGCACGTCTAGGACGAGCATGCGAAACATGTTTTATGTCGACCAGCATTCCATTTCTGCCCAATTTTTTGATCAAATTTGTAATACTTTGGTTTGACGGCGCCTCATTTCTTCCAAACGCAATTTCCTTGCCGTCTCTGCGATCACAGTCACATTCAAAGTATGTTTTGAGTATTTCGAAACGTTGATCCAAATTTATTTGGTGCATATTTTGTAATCGGAAGGTTAACTGTCAACAATTCATGGCGCTTAAGTTGAAAGCTTTATTAATAGCACGTGGTTTAAAATTCAACTTATAGATGGCCCACCCTTTATATATATATATATATATATATATATATATATATATTTAGATATAGATCTATATGTAGAAAGTTTTCATAGAATTTATAAAGTAAGACATGCAAAGCCGTTTATATACTAAATAAAAATTAAATTCACTTTAAAATAGGAACGAATAAAAGAAGTCCTAGTAAAGCAGCCGGAAAATATGTATTTATTTTTCAATACATTCAAAACAAAATTTCTTTTTTGTATAGGTACCTATGTCTTCCGCGTGCTCCAACCCGATTCTCTACGGCTGCCTCAACGAAAACTTATATTTTTAAGTTGTATTTAAACTGTAAAAAAATAATTTAGATAATAAAAAAGCAATAAAAGCTACTTATAAATTCAGAAAAAAAAAAGATAATGACGATACTTTTCATTTTGATTTATTTTAAATTTCATTCAAATGGATTGTTGTGAAAAAAACATAAAAAACATTTTTGTAGGGCAAAAAATGTTCTACAAAAATATGTTTTATAATATATATTAAATTGTTGCATGTCCATTAATTGCCGAGTTAATAATTTTTTTCTTTTCTCATTAAAATTTCATTTAGGAAGGAAACCCAAGTAAAAAACAAATAATAAAACTAAGAAACGGATGTTTGTTCATAGGAACTTTATTTAAATTTTTTGGTAGAATATCAGCATTTACTCAAAAATCCGATCGTTTTATTTATATTATGGCCACTTGCACCGTAAGTTTTTAACAGTGGTTTTATTTTTAACACAGCTGTGCACAGGTTTATTTTTCATAACTGGCTTGCACCGTAAATTAATCCTTGTTTACCTCTAAACTACTGTTAAAATAAACCCCCAATTTCGGAGGTTTAAATTACTTTAATCCACCGTTAACGATTTATAACCTCAAAAGTACCAGACATCGGTATTCAAGATCTTTTTTTTCCAAAGATAATATTTATTGACATCTTTAGCAAATCCAATAAAATTATAGTTCTATAGTTATAGGTATAGAGGTCAGCAACTCTAATGAGTCACTACTAAGAACCAGAAATATAATAGAAAGAGTATTTGGAATTTGGAAAATAAGGTTTCCAGTGTTGGCATATGGCTTAAGATTAAAACTAGATACAGTTTTGTCCATTATTCCAGCTGCAGCTGTACTGCATAATATTGCTAGAGACATGAATAAACCAGAGCCGCCATTGCCTGATGATATTAATGCCATGAACTGGATTACCCTGTTGTTACTCATCCACAAGATCGCATTATGTTTCAAAATCAATTAATACAAGATTATTTTGCGAATTTATAAAATTTAATTTGAATAATATTTTTGATGTTTTATTTAATTTATACTTATTTAAAATTAGAATAAAATAAATGGTCACTTCTTGTTTATTATTATAATACATACATTAAATTTTTCTTTTTCTTCTAAAATGTTTAAATCCGAAAGAGTCATTTCTTTTACCAGGGGCGTAGCTACCGCCTTATCAGCCGTATCAATGATACGGGGCCCCCAGCTAGGGGGGGCCCCCGATTGGCTTCGACATGCGTAAGAAAAAACATATTACCCACATGTTAAAAAAAGACATGAAATTAAATAAATAAATAATATTATTATTTAATTGTTTATACTTCGATTTATTAAATTAAACCAACAAGGCCGAGAACTCATACGAATTGTTTCTGTCCGCACCTTTCCGCTATTTGTTGTCTGCGGCGCAGTCTGCGCATATTGTTCTGTTGCTGCTTTGCGTGTTATATTAATAGCAAATTAGAAATTATTATTAGCGTTACAATTATTTCAAATGACGCCTTTATTTTAAAATACCTTTAAAAAGATGTTGTAGAACGGTAAATGTTCGAAACCAGACCAAATTTTAAAATTTTCCTGTTCATAAAAGGATATACATTAAGGTGGTCCATCTTTTGAGAATTTTTGAATTTTCTTGCTCTCAGTTACTCATAGTGTTTAATATAAAAAAAAATATTTTCCAAGTTTCAAGTCCCTATCTCAATATTAACCCTTGCCACGTTGCAGTGTAAGTTTCCTATATAAATAACAGGGTTTTCGGCATTGAATAATTAATTATTTATTTCGGCCAAAGTAACTTTTCTTAATCTTTTTGGCTGGCGACCCACAATTCAAAAATATTAGAAGCTCGTGACCCGATAAAAAATAAAATCATCAATTTTCTACATTTTCTTAATTTAAATTAAGGATGCAGTGATTACGGCGCGCTTTTTCAAAAATTCCCGCAAGTCCCGCGACCCATCTCGATATGGCCCGCGACCCAAATTTGGGTCGCGACCCGAGGTTAAGAAACGATGCTCTAAAATTATAATAACTAAAAGTCTGTAAAAATTCTCAGGAATAGCTATAGTGCTATTAATATCTCATGGCGGATGACCTTGGGTGCGCAAAAGTCTCAAATCCGTCAAATCGCGCTATTACTCGCCGACCTAAAAACATACTACATAGTGTAAACAATGCTGATATTTATTGACATATTTAGAAGAATTTCTGGGCTAGAAATTCTATTATATTTGTTATAATATTATAGCGTCTCTCAAGGTCAACCGCCATGAGATATTAATATCACTCTACTATTATAAGGTTAAATTCTGACAAGTTTTAAATTTTTTAGACAGTTACTTTGGCCGGAATAAATAATTAATTATTCAATGCCGAAAACCCTATGTTATTTATATTTGTATAGGAAACTTACACTGCAACGCGGCGCGAGGTAGAAGAAAATTCAAAAATTCTCAAAAGATGGACCACCCTAGTATACATATATTATTTATTAAATGATAACCTAAATTTTTTTTTGTTTTCCCAAAATAGACTTAGGGCGTGACACCCAGAATTTTTTTTGCCAGCAGCTTTTCCCTTATAAGGGCCCCTACCAGATTTTCGATACGGGGCCCCCTCGAGGCTAGCTACGTCACTGTCTTTTACATCCTTTTTATTGTTAATTTCCTGCTCTAATTGTTTTAGCCCTAGCCTCTTTGTTTACAATGATACCCTTGTATCCACAAGATTAATTAAATGATTCTTTTAATTAATTTTCTGAAACCTTTTAACTTGTCAGTTTATTTAACTGATCATTATTTAATATATATTTTATTTTAGATATGTAGAAAGTTTGCATAGAATTTATAAAGTAAGACATGCAAAGCCTTATATTATATACTAAATAAAAATTAAATTCACTTTAAAAATAGGAACGAATAAAAGAAGTCCCAGTAAAGCATCCGGAAAATATGTACATATTTATTTTTCAATACATTCAAAACAAAATTTCTTTGTTGTATAGGTATGTCTTCCGCATGCTCCAACCCGATTCTCTACGGCTGCCTCAACGAAAACTTCTGGAAAGAATTCCAGGAAATCCTGTGCACCGCCTCCGGATCCCCCGAACCTGCCGAATCCCAGCAGAAACTGTCTTTGCGGCAGCAGTGCCAGAAGGTGCTCGGCAGGACCAAACCGGACGTGGTTAATGCAGGCACTGACTACCAGCCTTGCAATACCGTGAGCTCCGACATGACGGTGTTGACGAAATGCTAGCTGTTAAGAAACTTCGCGTCGCGAAACAACGGTTCTGCGCATAGGGCGGTCAAGGAGACGGTCTAGGTGATGCGCGATGATGCTGTTGTTGAAGATGCGGAGTTATATGTAGGTAAGTTCAGTTCAAAGAACAATACCATTGACTAAGGAACCCAACATCTTACTCAATGACAATACAGTTTGACACAATTATTGGGCCTCCTCACCGATGCGCCGTAGCCACAGACTTGTGTGTGGACCTGTATACCAAGTTACATTTAGAGGGGTCGACTATCGGAAAAACTGACTATCGAATTAATCGATAGTGCTGTTACTTAAACTATCTATATATCGATAACTATCGACCTATAAATAAAACAGCTTAAATGTATTTATTAAAATTTGGTTTAAGGTTGCTTTGTCTAGAACTGATTAATTGCCCCGACTTAGAAAATAATCTCTCGGATGGCACTGAATGAAACTACAGAGAAACCTTTGCCTTCGCTAACAGATGTTCTTCTTTCTCGATCTATACCTAGTTAAAGGTCTGTTTGTGGCCTTTAATCTGTAGCGCCTACACAAGGTTTTTAATTGTAGACTGTACCACATTCCCTGTAAACTAAAATAAAATAAAGCGTAAAAAGATAACTATCGATATATCAAAGAAAACTATCGATATATCGATAGTCAGATCACATTTTTAACTACCGAAACTATCGATATTACTATCGATAGTAGCGACCCCTCTAGTTACAGTTGGCTCGTGCGCGTGTAAAGAGGGACAACTCAATGATCATTGTTTCGAGAATTTTGTCGTATTCGATGATAGTTTTGGATAAGAAGTTTTTTTAATAATAACACTATGATACACTCACAGGCAAATTAATCGATCCACACAAATTTTCGATGAATTTCAATCGCAAATAACTTTTTTATTTGATTTCGGATTTAAACAAATTTTAAAGAATATTTTAGATACCTTAATGGAGAATAGCTCACATAAAAATTACTAAAAAATACACGTACGTTTATAATATACAGGTTTAAACAAAAATATGTTTTTTACCATAAGTTTCAGACACTCTGTAGAGTGGCAAAACCGTATATTGTTCTAAATTAAGTTTTAATTATCAAGTCACATCTATTTTTAACAGTTTTGCTTTTGGTTCACCTTGATATACAGGGTGTTATGTAATTAATTTTATATATTAAAATGGGTTGTTCCTTAGGGTCCATAAAGAAGCACCTGAAACTTTTTTTTTCTAAATTCCAAAGTCTAAAAATAATTTATAATAACCTTTATCCTACCAAAAAGTACGCCACTGATCGACTAGGAACTTTAGGTTAATCTGGTGGATTTATTATGTTATGGTTGGTAACAACTGTTTCCAAAATCTTTCAAAAAAGTTGCCAAGCATTGTTTAAATTTAGCTTAATTACAAAAATGACAAAATTAACAATGCAAATTGTCAATTTGGCGTTTTTATTAATTGTTGGTTATTTCATTTTTGTACTAAAGGTAAATTCAAACAAAATCTGCCAACTTTTATGACAGAAGCTAGTGCATTTCTTTTAAATTTTAGGTTATGTTTTCAAATTGTAAATATCTTAACTAAGGGAAAAGCTTTTGGATTTATTTACACTGTAATGCCCGGACTTAAGGCATTGTGAGGTGTTACATTAGGGTGGTAATGAAACGCTGGTGGTCGGCTTGAAGGTTCGTATCGAACTCTGTTTATTGAATAATAGTATATTTTATTACAATTATGATGTGGTCAAATAATGCTTATTGCACAGTTTGCACTTTGCGGATTATTGACCTAAGAATGTTAAGTGTCATCATTATGTACAGTGAATGAACTATGTCTCTGCACTACACCTTCCCCGAAAAATTAAAAAAAAAATGTTTTTATATATTTTTACATTTTTTTTTTGTTTTTTTTTTTTTTACATAATACTTATCCTAAGCTATTCTAACATTAAGAAATAATATAATGATACAATAATATGATCTATTATCTATTATGTTTTTATTAACTATTACAATTCCCATTAATTTTAAGTTATATAGAATCCTAATTATACGTAATACATTTTATCTACTAACCTTTATACATATCAGCGCTGATTTATATCTACTATAGTAGTATAATTACATAAAAAACTACAAGTTACCTGATACACTTATTCTATATATGGTTTTATCCTATCCTTATGAACTTTAATAACCTTATTATTGTCTAATTTAATAAATACATTAGGACTTACATCCTCTATTACTAAATATGGGCCTTTAAATATGCTTTCTAGTTTATTTCCTGTTTCATTCTTTAACATAATTTTGGAATTAGGTTTATAATTTATGCTGTTACTTTTTAAATCAAATCGTTTTTTTCTTTTAACTTTTGATTCAATTAAATTTTGTTTTGCATCATTCCGAGCTGTTTGCAACCTATATTTAAGCTCTAAGGGATAATCATTAAAATTATATAAGGGGTCTATTTTTCTTATAACGTGTGATGGTAAACTGGCTGACTTTCCAAAAACAAGTTCGTACGGTGCGTATTTGGTTTCCGAATGTACACTAGTATTATAACAAAATGACCAAAAGGGAATCCATGTGCTCCATGTTTCTGGATGTTTAGAAATTTGAATGCGTAAATAGTTACCTAAAGATTTATGATTATTTTCTAATGCACCAATTGTCTGGTGGTGATAGGCTGTTGAATTAAGTTTTTTAATTTTAAGTAGTTTACATATTTCCGAAAAAATATTTGACATAAATTCTGTCCCTTGATCTGTTAATATTATTTGTGGTACGCCATATCTTAATATAAAGTTTTCTACAAAAGCTTTGGAAATGGTTATTGTTTCCTTGTTTTGAATTGGATAACATTCAATAAATTTCGTTAAATCACATTGTAATGTTAAAATATAACGATTGTTCTCTGAATCCATTTCTAATGGTCCTACAATATCTAACATAATTTTTTCAAATGCGGATGAAGAAGTGGATGTTAACGTCATTGGTTCTTTAAAAGGTTTTGAATATTTATATCGTTGACAATCATCACATTTTTTAATAAATTTTTCTACATCAGATTTTAAACCGTTCCAATAAAAATGTTTTTTAACATTGTTATAAGATCGTTTTATTCCCGCATGTCCACCTGTTGGTAATATGTGATAGTCATTTAAAATTAATTGTCTAGTTTCTAAATCTGTTATTACCTGAACTCCTTTTACTACTGTTATTCTAATATTTAATTCTTTAACTTTACTGGAAACTTTTAATAAATTAGATATAAGTTGCGCGCTATTTTCATTTCTAATAATTATTACTTCCGGAAGATTATATTTTTCAAAAATATTTTTCAGGTGTCTCAACGACTCCTCGAAGGTTGACGCTGATCGACTATCCTGAACATTAATATAAATAATATTTAAACTTTTATCATAAATACAGTTTCCATTTACATAAGTAAAGTTTTTATTACTATACATTTTATTAATTAATTTATTGTCAATTGGTCTTAATTCGGTAAATTCATCAGGACATTTTAACACTTCAACAACGCCCGGGTGGCCAGTCCGTTTGTTGGAAAAGTTATTAAATGTATCCGTTTCTTCATTTTGTTTGTTTTGGCGTTCTTTTTGTGCCCGAGTTGTTACTGCAAATATTAGATCTTCTGTTTTACTGGACATATTTTTTAATTCGTCTGATGTTAATTCAATTCGTGATAAAGCATCCGCTACAATGTTGTCTTTACCCTTAATGTATGTTATTGTAAAGTCATATTCTTCTAAGGTCAGTCTAAATTTTGTTAATCTACTACTCGGATTTGTCATACCAAAAAGATAAATTAAAGGTCTGTGGTCTGTAAAAATTTTGAAATGTCGTCCATATAAATATGGTCTAAAATGTTTAACTGCCCATACAATAGCTAAAAGTTCTTTTTCAATTGTACTATAATTTTTTTCTGCTTTATTGAGGCTTCTACTGGCGTAAGCGATAGGGCTGTCGTCTGAGTTTGAAAGTACTGCTCCGATTGCATAGCCCGAAGCATCAGTCCTTAAGGTAAAATGATTGTCTAAAGAAAAATTTGGATAATGTAATACTGGGGGGTTTGCCAAACTGTTTTTTAATGATATAAATGAATTTTGACAATCGTCTGTCCAAACAAAAGGTACATTTTTTCTACTTAAATTATTAAGCGGTGCAGCTATGTGTGCAAAATTGTTTATGAATCTTCTGTAATAATTTGCAAAAGCTACAAAACGTTTTGTTTGGTCTGCATTTTTTAATTCTGGGTAGTTTTTAATGACTGAGATTTTAGATGGATCGGGTAAAACTCCTTGTGATGATATGACGTGTCCTAAATATAAGATTTCTTTTCGCAAAAACTCACATTTATTGGGGTTTAATTTTAATTTAACTTTACGAAGTCTCTGCAATACCTTTGAAAGATTTTTATTATGTTCAATCAAGTTGTTTCCGAATACAATTAAATCATCTAGATAAATAAAACATATTTCATGACAAAGACCTGCCATAGCTAAAGTCATGGCTCGTGAAAAACCGCTTGGGGATGTTTTTAACCCCATGGGTACTCGTGTCATTTGGTATTGTCCGCGGTCAGTTGAAAATGCTGTGTAGGGTCTACTTTTTGAATCTAATTTAATCTGATAGTATCCTTGGGATAAATCTAAGTGTGAAAAGTACATAGATCCAGATAAAGAATCTAAGATTTCGTGAATGGAAGGAAGTGGAAACTTATCATCCTCAATCCGTTTATTAAGTTGTCTATAATCTATAACTACTCGCCATTTCCTTTGACCTAAATTATCTACTTTTTTGGGAACGATTAATAACGGTGAGTTCCACTCAGAACGAGCTTCCTCAATAATGCCCTTATTTAACATATCCTCAACTTGTTTGTGTATTTCATGTTTCTGTGAATGAGGCAAGCGATAAGGTTTGATGTAAACTGGAGATGATGAAGATTTTAGATAAATTTTTTGTTCAAAAATATTTGTTACACTTAAAGGATCATTTTCTAATTGAAAAACATCTGAAAATTTAGTACAAATTTTTTGCAATGAAATTTTTTCCTCTTGATTTAAATCATTAAAATTAATTAGTTTTAGTAATTTTTCTGCTCTTTCAACTGATTGATAATTATTTTCACCAACTTCGCAAATATTATAATTCGCTAAATTGTCTATTCTAGGTTTAAAATTTTTAATTTTTACTTCTTCATCTCTAATATTGTAACGTTGTTTCGGGATTTTGTAACGTTAGTGAAAAATGGCGCGAGCTTACCTTAAGGATTTTCTTATAAAATCTCGAGCGCCAGCTTCGTTATTTAAAGTGGAGAAGCACCACGTACCTGGGCCTGCTTTTAGACAGTGGAGAAAGGATATTCCAGGGGTCAATTAGCTTATATTATGATTGAAATGCAATGGTTTAATTTAATACATATATTGAAATAATAATAAAACTCTTTATATACAAAACAAATAATAATTTAAAACAATAATGAAATGTAGAACACTCAGTATATAAAAAGAAATGAACAAACTGAAGTAATATGAAAAGATTATAATATTAGAAGTGCATTAACTAAATAAAATAATATTGACAACAAAAGTAAATTAATAAAAAACGGGAACAATGAATATAAAAACTGAAGGTCACACTTCTAGCAAATATTAATACGGAAATGTAATCAAATAAACCAATGCTGTAAAATAAAATGAAATTAATTATTACGGGAAGAAAATACTACGGGCCTTTGACGGGTTTTTAGCATATCAACGCTCACGGGACGGGCTCTCGGGTGCCGGCCGATTCGCCTGCTGGGCACTGTCTACGGCAGAGCAGATACCGAGCGGTACGGGGCGAACGTTGGCTTGGGCACGGGAAAATACTTTATAACTGTTAGCGGGAAGACATTACTTACTGTAATTCGATGTACGGGGTCGGGCTGACGGGATATAAGATAGCCGGAACACGGGAGACAAAGAGAGAATTTTAATTGCTCTGCTCGGCCTTTTATATCATCTCGGGTGCGCTATGGTGACATCAGGGAACCAAACGGCGCAGCTCCCCACTTGTTTGAATAGCGTGGAAGTGGAACCATGACGTCGCAGGTCCACTTGTACGAAAATCTATATACAGGGTGTACAAGCGGCGGTAAATATGGGAAAATAAAAGTAACTTCGTTACATTCCCCCCTTACTTCGATAAAAAAGAAATTCTATTTCTTTTTTCGTTTCTCATGACCCAATTCTAAATAACACTATGTCTAATAAAAAAAATAAAACTTTATTGTAAAATAAACTCAACTCAGAAAAATAACAAAACTAAATAAAATAGCATTCTTCTACACGGAGAACCCCCGGGTTACTCCATCTTGGAGTCCAACCGGATGCCACAGTTCCAACAGAAGATGTACTCACTTCTGTGTGGACGGGTGGCTGTGGCACCGGTGGCGGGTGTGGACACCGCGGCAGCGGCGACGGGGACGACTTCGCTGGCGGCGGTGACGGCGGGAACGACGGTGTTGGTGGTGGTGCCGGCGGGAACGGTTCTGACGGTGGCGGCGGTATTGGTGGGGGCGGCGGTGTTCCGGGCACGGTTCCTAGCCGGGCCGGCGGGAGGCGGCCGCTTTGGAGCGCAGCAGGACGTGGAGCGGACTCCCACCAGTCCACACCCGCTGCAAAAGCGGATGGGGTAGTTCCCCACCGGACACGAAGTCCGGGAGTGTCCGGGATGCCCGCACCTCCAACACAACTTGGAGGCGAGGCTGGTGGGAAGGTACGTTTTGGTACCCTCCGTCCTAATCCCCGCGGCATGCCCCTCGAATGCCACATAGAGGGATACCGGGAGATTATGTCGCCCCACCGTGGTTTCCTCCTGATACGGGGAGGTGACTCGGGTGGCGGGCCGGGGTCGGGCTGACGGAGCGGCTGCTGGGCCGACCGCAGGAACCGGAGCTACGGGGCGGACGTCCAGAGAGGTAGATTCCGTGTCGGGCCGGCGGGAGCTGGCGGAGCCCTGGGAGCCGACAGAAGACCGGCGACCTCGGACAGCCGAGGTCCTACTGGCTACCCTTGGCGTCACAGGACGCTCGGGGGTCAATGGCAAGGCCTCCATATCCCAGTCCTCGCTTTCTCGAGGCGGGGGAGTGCCAGGAAGCACGCCGGTCGCGGCCCGCTCCAGCTCCTGCAGAAGTTGATCGGACATGATAGGGCTGTAACAACGAAAACTGTTAGGTCATGCCCTCAGCGGAATTCATGGAGTTACGGGATTTGTCTGCGTTTTCAGCAGAACGGAAACGGTTAAACGGCGGGCTAAACGGGAAGCATTTTCCCCGTGAACGGAGTCTCCTTGCCAGAAATCATGATTACTATCAATTTTCATCGGGAAACACATCATGATTGCTACGTCAAAGTAGTATTATCGTCCTTAACTCCTTCCCGATTATCAAATCGAGCGGTATGGAAGGCATGTGCCCCAAGAACTCCAGACGCGGTGTGAGCTTAGATAAAATGACAGTGGCTAACTATCCGGTCACGGAAACGTTTGCCTATGGCCGCGCTATGTGCACGACATATCATTTTATTGCTACCAGCCCAAAACCAAACATGGTTTATCTACCCGATCTCCCGTAGGAGTAGGCTGCACCCGTGTCTAATACCCGGTTTCTTCTCACCTCCAGCAGGGACACCTGCTGAGCCAGGTGACATACCCCTTCAGCAGGGACACAGCTGCTGATCCCGGTGAGATACAACGGATCTTGGGTCCCACATGCCGGTGTGCACGGACCGATCTATGGAGTTTATGTTCCAAGGTGGTTATTCCTCAAGAACAGACAGTGAAATGTCAGCTACAGGCTTTAGTGCCCTTTGGTAGCTGAGGTATGGTTTGAACGTAGCAAACGGACGGACGGGCGGACGGACGGGCGGGCGGACGGACGGAAATACGGGCAGTTGAAGTTGGTTTGCCAAAACCAGGTTCAACGACCACAAGTTATTACCAAACGAGGGGTCACACGGCGGTGTGTACGGAAACTTTGTCCCAAAGCCTTTTGGGCTCAAAACGGTTGCGAAAACGGATTCAGCGGCCCCAAGTTACTACCAAACGAGGGGTCACACGGTTATACGGGAACAAACTTCTCCCTAAAGCCCCTTAGGTCAAAATTGTTACCAAAATCGGGTTCAGCGGTCCCAAGTTACTACCAAACAAGGGGTCACATGGCTATACGGAAGCAAACTTTTTCCTAAGGCCCTTTAGGTCAAAAGCGTTGCTAAAAACGGGTTCAGCGACCACAAGTTACCACCAAACAAGGGGTCACATGGCTATACGGAAGCAAACTTTTCCTAAGGCCCTTTAGGTCAAAAGCGTTGCTAAAAACGGGTTCAGCGGCCCCAAGTTACCACCAAACAAGGGGTCACACGGTTATACGGGAACAAACTTTTGCCTAAGGCCCTTTAGGTCAAAAGCGTTGTTAAAAACGGGTTCAGCGGCCCCAAGTTACCACCAAACAAGGGGTCACACGGTTATACGGGAACAAACTTTTGCCTAAGGCCCTTTAGGTCAAAATTTTTCCCAAAAACGGGTTCAGCGACCACAAGTTACGACCAAACAAGTGGTCACACGGGTATGGGGAATCAAACTTTTGCCTAAGGCCCTTTAGGTCAAAAATTTTCCCAAAAACGGGTTCAGCGACCACAAGTTACTACCAAACAAGTGGTCACACGGGTAGGGGGAATCAAACTTTTGCCTAAGGCCCTTTAGGTCAAAAATTTTCCCAAAAACGGGTTCAGCGACCACAAGTTACTACCAAACGAGTGGTCACACGGGTATGGGGAATCAAACTTTTGCCTAAGGCCCCCTAGGTCAAAATTTTTCCCAAAAACGGGTTCAGCGACCACAAGTTACTACCAAACGAGTGGTCACACGGGTATGGGGAATCAAACTTTTGCCTAAGGCCCTTTAGGTCAAAAATTTTCCCAAAATAGGGTTCAGCGACCACAAGTTAATACCAAACGAGTGGTCACACGGTCAGACGTTGCTAATGTCTCTTAGGCCAAAGAAACAAATCAAAACGGGAAAAACAGAAAAAAACGGGAAGGCGGGCGGAACGGTATGCTAAAAAGTCGGGTGGAACGGTTTGCCAAAAAGTCCCTGCGCGGGCGCCATTTTGTAACGTTGTTTCGGGATTTTGTAACGTTAGTGAAAAATGGCGCGAGCTTACCTTAAGGATTTTCTTATAAAATCTCGAGCGCCAGCTTCGTTATTTAAAGTGGAGAAGCACCACGTACCTGGGCCTGCTTTTAGACAGTGGAGAAAGGATATTCCAGGGGTCAATTAGCTTATATTATGATTGAAATGCAATGGTTTAATTTAATACATATATTGAAATAATAATAAAACTCTTTATATACAAAACAAATAATAATTTAAAACAATAATGAAATGTAGAACACTCAGTATATAAAAAGAAATGAACAAACTGAAGTAATATGAAAAGATTATAATATTAGAAGTGCATTAACTAAATAAAATAATATTGACAACAAAAGTAAATTAATAAAAAACGGGAACAATGAATATAAAAACTGAAGGTCACACTTCTAGCAAATATTAATACGGAAATGTAATCAAATAAACCAATGCTGTAAAATAAAATGAAATTAATTATTACGGGAAGAAAATACTACGGGCCTTTGACGGGTTTTTAGCATATCAACGCTCACGGGACGGGCTCTCGGGTGCCGGCCGATTCGCCTGCTGGGCACTGTCTACGGCAGAGCAGATACCGAGCGGTACGGGGCGAACGTTGGCTTGGGCACGGGAAAATACTTTATAACTGTTAGCGGGAAGACATTACTTACTGTAATTCGATGTACGGGGTCGGGCTGACGGGATATAAGATAGCCGGAACACGGGAGACAAAGAGAGAGTTTTAATTGCTCTGCTCGGCCTTTTATATCATCTCGGGTGCGCTATGGTGACATCAGGGAACCAAACGGCGCAGCTCCCCACTTGTTTGAATAGCGTGGAAGTGGAACCATGACGTCGCAGGTCCACTTGTACGAAAATCTATATACAGGGTGTACAAGCGGCGGTAAATATGGGAAAATAAAAGTAACTTCGTTACAATATTTAGAATTCTGACTGGTATTAGATTATTGTGGTCAGCAGTAACCAAAGTGTTAGCTATGAAAACTCCCTCACTAAGTTTGTCATTTAAAACCAAAAAATCACCTTTAGCATTTACTTTAAAGTATTTAATAATTTCACAGCGAGGAGGTATAGATGTATAGACGTCACAATGAGATTTTATAGGAATAATAATTTTTGACGAGTTAACTAAAAAAGAAAATGTATAATGTTCGAAATCAATTGTTGCCTTATAATTATAAAAAAAATCTGCTCCAAGAATACCTTGCATTTTATTATCTACTTGATTCATCAGCAAAAACTGGTGACCTATATTTGTGTCGTTTATTTGTAACTTGATATTTGTTGAACCCTGCGAATAGGTACTACCAGAGATTCCGTTTATCTTTATCTTTTTACTACTGTTTACTATTTCATTTTTATTTAAATATTCTAAAAAAAATATGCTAACTGAGGCTCCACTGTCTAATAAAAATGTTACTTCTTGACTACCGTAATTAAATGTAACATAATGTAAACTATTCATATTATATACCACTTCATCATCACATTTGCAAAAATTAGTTAGCTGATCGAAAAAACAAATTATTATTTTGTTGACTTGGCGATTCGTCACTTACATTTGTAACAAAAGCGTTTTGCTGCCTATTTCGGAAATTTTGTTGTCCACGTCTACTGTTAAATGTTCCATTTCCTCTGCCTCTATAGTTGTTATTAAAACCCGTACGCGAATAATTACAATTTGAAGGATTGTTTTGCCTATTTTGATTTTTATTATTTTTATTAAAATTAAAGCGATTTGTATTATAATTTTGATTACCTCTGCTAGAATTGTGATGTCCTCTGCCATTAAATTTTTGATGACTATTACCTCTGGCATGATATACGTGTACTTTCCTATTGACATTTTCCTCATCTTTGGCTATTCTTAAAGCCTCCGCTAAATTACAACAGTTTCGGGATTTAACAATAGTTCTAGTTTCGGAATTATTCAATCCGTTAGAAAATGCATTAATAGCTATTTTCTCATTTATTTGTTGCAGGACGTTCAAGCTATCTTTATTTTCGCTTGCTTGTGTAATAGTAAGATCTACTAATAATTGTTCTACGGATTTGCCAAATTCCTCTATAGATCTATTGCCTTGTTGAGCTGTATTTAATTTAACAGACAACACACCCGCTGACTTAACTGGCAGAAAATGTTTTTTAATGTCAGCTACAAGTAACTGATTATCCGCATAATTTGATTTTAATCGAAGTTTCCCGCCTGCTGACAAACAACGTTTTAGTACATAACTAGTTAAAAGAGGTTTACCGGCAGCTTCCAGCATGGAATCATACAATTCGATTGCATCAATAAGTTCGTGTGTAGTAACATCTGTACCGTTAAAAACAGGAAGCAGTGAAGCTGCAGTTTTTAAGTTAAATTTTTCACCCATATTATTAAAATTATCTATATTTTCTATATCTATTGGATTATCCTCACTATTAGAAGTTTTATTTAGCCTATCATTTAGAATTGTTTTTGCTTTATTTATACAATCATTAATTTCTATTGCGATTTCCGCTACTACAGTAATGTCTTTTTCACTCGAATGTTTACACTGTCTATTTTTTAATTCACAAAATCCTAACTTAAACTGTTCTAGTTTTTCTAACTTACGTACGTTAGCTTCATAGTCCTTCCTTCTCTCGGCGTTTTCCTTTATTAAGTTTTTTGTAAACTTTTGTATTTCATCTAGGGAAGCTAAGAATTCGTTGATTATCGTGGACGTTGTAGACATTAAACTTTTCTACCGCACTACACTTAATTACCCCAACTGATTTTATACTACACTACACTAAACTAAACTTTCCAATTACACCATCGAAAGACGACTTCTGGCAATTTCAGCCCTGATTTTTCCCTCAACATACTTCTTGCACTTTCTTCTAACGTAATATATTCCAGCTACTAACACAACCAAACATAAGATGACTAACAAAACGTCTCTATGTAGATTTTCGCCGTTGAATGCTGAAACTCCACCACTATTTCCGGCTTGTGCAATGATAATTTCTTCTTTCGACTGTGTTTTTCCCATTTTTACTGAATAGTTCACTTATATTTCTCGCTTTTTATTTAATTACACTTTAAACTGATTTCTACTGGACTGGCAGGATCGCCATGTAATGCCCGGACTTAAGGCATTGTGAGGTGTTACATTAGGGTGGTAATGAAACGCTGGTGGTCGGCTTGAAGGTTCGTATCGAACTCTGTTTATTGAATAATAGTATATTTTATTACAATTATGATGTGGTCAAATAATGCTTATTGCACAGTTTGCACTTTGCGGATTATTGACCTAAGAATGTTAAGTGTCATCATTATGTACAGTGAATGAACTATGTCTCTGCACTACAACACAAATTAAATGTTTAAAGTTTAACCTGTTAACTGGCCCCAATTTCATCTGAGTAAACAGAGAAAAAAACTGATGAAAAAATTAATTTTGTGGTTATGGATTTCAAATTTCAAAGGTACTAAATTTTCTAATCATTCCTTAAGCTAATAGCTGGATCAGTAAATAAATACAGAAGGGTATTAGAGCTTTAAGGGCATAAAACTTTTGTATTTATTGAGTTTTTATTTATTTTTTGCAAGAAAAATTTTTAGTAACAATTTTTTACATCTGGCAACCCATACCTAGCTACTTTGTTGGTTGGTATCTATGTACTCACAAAATACAGGTGTGCAGAGATAAACAAGTGTGTAACCAGTGGCGTATCACAAAAAATATAAAAAACTTCTAATGCATATTTTTTCTTTATCTTTGGAAAAATGTTTTTTTAAATATTTTTCCTTTATTCCTTATGTCAAAAGGTATTCAGTATTTTAATATATAACATTAATTACATAACACCCTGTATTTATTTTTGTGGAAAATATGGATTTAAAAAAAAAAACATTGCAATTTCCAATATTTTTCCTGTATGAAGAACTAAGGTTGCTATGGTCCATCCATAGCCTATGGAGGATGACAGTGACAGTTTTGTTGAATCATCCCATACTTGGACATGTCTTATACAGCTTTCAATAGCTATCAAATTGTTTTTTGTAAATTAATGTGTTAATTTTGAGGTGTGTTCTTACTTTTAAAAATGTCTTCGACTAATGTTGCCCTTTGTACTTCACTTCTTGTGACATTTAAAACACTTGCCACGTACTATCGCTAACAAAAAAAACTCATACAGCTATATTGTGGCTGTGTGAATAAAACTTTTCCGTCAATGTCAAGCTGACATCGAGCTGTCACATCCATTATAACTTTTTTAACAACATTTTCAACCAAACAATGCAGACGAACTCTGGCAAGCCATTGAAGCCATTTGGAACGAGATAAAGCAAGACGGCGACTTCCATGCTTTGCCGTTTGCGGGCAGTAATTGACAAAAACAGAGGGATGACGAAATATTATTTTTTTTTTCAAACTTCAACCTAACTTTTTATTTAATTTTAGACCTTTCAAATGTGACGTATCATGTTAAAAGCCATAATTACCCCAACGAAATGATAGAAAATCAGGAACACTAGATTTTTGAGCTGTATGAGTTTTTTTTGTTAGCGATAGTAATACTGTGACCGTCCATCTTGGATTAAATTAATGGCTCTGGCAACATCAGTAGGAGACATATCCATTTTATAAAGTAAGAAGACACCTCAAAATTTAAACATTAATTTGCAAAAAACAATTTTATAGCTTTTGAAAGCCGTGTATGACATGTCCAAGTATGGGATGATACAACAAAACTGTCACTGTCATTCTCCATAGCCTATGGATGGATCATAGCAACCTTAGTTCTTCATACAGAAAAATATTGGAAATTGCAATGTTTTTTTTAAAAATCCATATTTTCCACAAAAATAAATAAATCGAGGTGAACCAAAGACAAAACTGTTAAGAATAGATGTGACTTGATAAATAAAACTTAATTTAGAACAATATACGGTTTTGCCACTCTACAGAGTGTCTTAAACTTATGGTAAAAATATCTTTTTGATTAAACCTGTATAGTATAAATGTACGTCTATTTTTTAGTAATTTTTTTAATTGTGAGCGATTGTACATTAATTAATCTACAATATTCTTTAATATTCGTTTAAATCCGACATCAAATAAAAAAGTTATTTGCGATTGAAATTCATCGAAAATTTGTGTGGATCGATTATTTTGCCTGTAAGTGTAGTTTGATTTACTAACATTGAGTACGCCCACCTATATTACCTTATTTTGGGATGCTGATTTCAAAAATGCCACTCGTTTTTCTCCAGGACGTTTAGGATTTGAAATAATTGCGTAATAAAATGCTCTGCCCAATTATCTTAAAATGTAAGTTTTTTGTTAATATTTTGATTATTTATTAATTTATTTTGCCTTAAAACTATTTTGGATGTTCAGTATATTTTTGACGTTTTTTGTCAAAAATATACAGGGACTCCATACAAAGTCATCGGCAGATAAATATCAAATAGAAATTTTGTTTGTTCCATTGTAGCCGTATACTACAGTAGTATTATATATGGGATATTTAATAAAGCACTTTTCTGCATAGAAGTGCTTTATTAAATACCAAAACTAAAATTATAATGTTTTTTTGGTAAAAAGTATCATTTTTTGAAATTTTTGTGTCGTTTTTTAATTACTAATTAAATTGAAAAGGCAACAAAGTAAATGTTTCAGTATAAGCATTACTCTTCGACTATTATTTGATATGTTTTTATTCAAATCATGCCTAAAGTACCCAAAAATTTAATCTCGAATCTTATTTATTAAGTCTTATCAAAATTTAATATCGAATTGAAGTATAAAGGCGCCTTTATCTACTTTATCGTTCAAGAACACTAAAGTGCATCTATTAATTATTGATATTTAAAATTTAAACTTTAAATTTTATTTTTACTTGAAAGTGATTTTAAGAACCAAAAATGAAAAAAGAGCAGGAAATGGAAGTGGTAATGGAAGTAGCAGAGAAAGAGAAAGGAGACGAACATTTATGTCGTCGTTGTAAATTTGTTTTGTTTTTGTTGCGGTACCTTTAAGCCCAAGAAAAACCAACGCAATATTTCATTACAAAATTTTATGAGATTTACGTACTACTTTAATTTTGCAGGAATATTAAATGGACCTGATATACGACGTTTAATGAAAGATCAAGCATTCAAAAATGCTACCAAAGTTGACGAGCTTGTCGCATATGGCAGTGTTAAAGCTGTAATTGAAAAGGTTCTTGGTTTATATCGGGCCTAAAATGGGCCCAATTCATTGAAAAAATGCTTTCCGTTTTGCAAAGAATTAGCGTTAATATGTCATTTAAAATACATTTGCTTTTTTTTTCCTCCTGATAAATTTGCCGAACTGATGAACATGGAGAAAGATTTCACCAAGTAATTGCAAATCTAGACCATTGGTAGATATCTATGGTTATAGCGGAAAGAAGTTGGATTCATTGATAGGAGACAAATTTGAAGCAAAAGATGTACGACGATGATGAGGATTAAGCACAATAATACTATAATCCAATTTGATATTTGATATGATTTAATAAATTTAAGGTAGAAAAAAGCAAAATTATGCAATGCATTAAATTTTGAGGGCTTAATTTGGATAAAAAAATACTGAAACTGGTTTACTTTGTTGCCGTTTTAATTTAATAATTAAAATAAACGACAAAAAATGTCAAATAATGGTTGTTTTTTTATATAAAATACATTAAAATTTTAGTTTTAGTATTTAAAATGTCATATTGTTAAGATAAATATGATCTATTTGCCGTATACCAATTACTTTAGTATATTCAAGATAAATTTAAGCCAAAATAATTTAATAAATAATTAAAATACCAACAAAAACTTACATTTTTAGGTGATTGAGCAGAGCATTTTATTACGAAATTATTTTAAATCCTAGACGTCCTAGAGAAAAACTAATGACATTTTTGAAATCAGCGATCCAAAATTATTTAAACTAAGCTGGAGTACTTAATGTAGGTAAAAAAAGTTTGTAATACTATCATAGAGTAATAAGAATATTTAGAGTTAAAGTAAAATTGATTGTTTTTATTATTGTTTTTAAGTTAAAAATCAAAACATTTAATTAAACATTACATTAATAGATTTTTATAATATATCGATATAAAATATGGCACACAATAAAGGAATGTTTGGATCGGCCGCAACCGCGCATTAAAGGGCAATTAGGGGTAATAAAGCAATTTAACTACACTGGAGTGAAATTAATTTTATAAATCACAGCATGTCCTTGCCGCTATTACTGTTAGCGTATAAATTTTGCACGTAATTCAGTTTGATATATTTTATTAAAATATGAGGGATTATTATTCAAAATATTGATTTTTAATAATAAACTTAAACAACACAGCTAAACTAGTGGTATTGGTATAATAAATCAAATTTAGAAGCAACACAAAATTAAAAATCCAATCTTGTAAGTTAAATTGTAATAAACTAGGTAGGTGCAAGAAGTTTAATTTAATGCAAACAAATTTACAAGGTACCTTGTAAATTTGTTTGCATTAAATTAAACTTCTTGCAAAAACGGCGAATGCATCGGGGTTAAACAGTAATGTTATTTATCTACTCCTATTGCATAATATTTGGGTTTTTTCCTTAAATAATGATAAACAACGGGAATAATATACTTATTATTCACGTTGTTAGGCAGCAGTGATTGGCCGATTTTAATATTGACTGTGATTTAAACCAATTGGGTTTTAAATAGGGAGAAAGCGACTATAATAACATTTAAAATTGGTAGAAAGTGGGGTTAACCATTTGACAAATGTCAGAATTTATTTAATTATTTTAAAATCATTTAATTATCTACGCCATTATAAAAATCAGATTGTTAACATGAGTTTATAGTTTGTTAATTTTATTTTGTAAAAGTGTAACATAATTTTTTGTAGAAAACCAGGCTTTGTAATTATTTTAACAAAATAAAATATTTTACCGAAAGTTTTAAAGTTTTGTAAAGGTAATGTGCAATTTTGTAAGCATTTTGTTAATTTTAAAGGTTACAGACAGAGTTGCAAAAATGTTAATGTAAAAAATTATACAATCGTCATTTTTATTTATTTTTCTCATTAAAAAAAATTTAATGAGAAATATTTTCACTACCCATTAAACAATTAATGAGGAATATCAAACAAGTGAAAAATGATCAGGGGGGGTTGAACTGTTTTGTTAACAATGAAAAAAGCTGCAAAAAATTTTAGTAACTTTTATAAAATTTAATCTTTTCCTTTAATAAAGGTGACTATTAAAATAAAAAATAAACAATTTTTTCTAATGAAATTAATTACTTTTAAATATTAAATTATTTTCACTCATTATTTTTATAAAAAATTAATTACCCTGCAAAAATTTAGAAAATGTCATGCAATAAAAATATCTTCCTTGCCCACTAAAAATAAATTCGATACTCATTCATTTCTCATTAAAAATAAAAAAATGAGCAATGTAAAGTGAGTACATTACTCATATACATACAAGAGTTTAATTAAAAATCAAATTAAAAATGAGTAATGTAAAAAAGAATACATTACTTATTGAAAAACATGTAATGAAAATTAAACTCATTGCTCATTATTTTAATATTGAGTATTAAACCTTAATGCATTAAAAAAATAATGCATTATTTGCAACTCTGTTAAAACTACCCAGTAGTATGGAGAACATTGCTTCCACATAGGTCATTTTTTTTTGTAATTATGTAAATTTGAATACTCTAGGTTGCCATTTACTGGTCGCCCAGAAGGTAAGTATTTATAAACCCTTAAGTCACTTTTAGTTTTTGCTTGTTTTTCAAAGTGAAAATTGTGCGTAAGAATATGTTCAGAAGTGATCTCGAACATTTGTTTGATGTTGCTGCCAAAGACGCTCTTAAAATAAAGAATGTTGACGATAAAGTTTTTCTTCTAAAACTATTTTACTAAAATATAAAAACAATTTTTTTTGTGAAACTTTTTTAATGACGTTCTTAACATTTTAAGATAAAATAAAGATTTGGTTATTTTAACTAAAAAAAGTCGCTGTAGATAATGTAAAAAGGAAAAGAGAGTAGGAATTGTTTTAGTAAGTGCAGTGTTTACAGTAGCGTGCCGTGGGTGTAAGGGCGAAGGGGGCGAGCTACCTTAAATTTTTTTTAAAATAAAAATGTATGGAACTTTTTGGCCTAATGATATATACCTATTATAATAGGTATAATAGGTATAATAGGATAATAATTATTATTATACAACTATTATATAGCCTGCTATAGTTCCTTTTGCCCCAGCACTAAAATAATATATACTCGTAAATAATATAATTACCAAATATTATCACCCATAATATAACAAGTGGTATGATTATCATCGATGATATTTTCGAATTGAAACCGAGCTGCAGATTTCACGAGTCCGCAGGACGAGTGAAATGTGCTGCTTCGGTTTTAATGAGTAAATATCATCGATAATTAATCATACCACGAGTTATATTTAGTGAGAAAATATAATGAATTTTAGGATTTAACGAATTTTTAGTTTGACATTTGAAATTAAAATGTGCTTTAAAATATAAAAAGACTTTAATAAACCTTATTTATTCAAACTTACCTTAATTTCATTATCGTTTACACCAACCCATCGATCTTTTAGAGTTTATAATTCATTATTTTATTGATATATATCAAAAACAGAATTTAAATGACAACAAATGTCAAATCAAAAAAACGTCAAAATTCATAGTAACGTGTAAACAAGATGATAAAAATTATTGCCGCTGTGATAAAATACGTCACTATGGAATACTGGCATTTTATTGGTTCTAATATTAATGAATTATATTGTCGCTGAAATAATAGCTATGAAAAAACTAAATTATTTGAAAATAAAAATGGTAAATATTCTTTGGTTGAAAGGCAATAAGTATTATTATCCTTTTAAATTACCTTTAAACCATAAAACATTTTATATTTTTCAATAGCAGATATAATCCGAAAAATTTCACATTCCTGCTTAGACATCCTGTACATTAAATTTTATGTTCCGTCATTTTACCTGGCACAAAAGAATAAATTATATCAGTATTAATTCCCTGACTTTTCCTTGACAAAATAAAATAGACAGAAAGTACCACCTGGTTACAAATACCTTTAGAATTGTTTAAAATATAGAAATTTAATATTTTACATAACATTTTTGATAACAAAATCCCTTTGAATGGCGTCATTCATTTTTATTTACAAATGTGGTAGTTGTTCCGCAATTTAAAATTCAAAAACGACTTATCATAATTATTTCTTATTTGTTTAATATATTTTATGGTAGTACCATAATGGTACTTTGCAGATGCCGCGGCATGTCGTGCAAAAAATTAGGGTTTTGCATATAATTTTAATGGCCCAAACGATTTTACATTAGAAGAAACAGAAACTTACATGTAAGTTTCTATTAAATTAGTTTTAAATACTGTAGTCACATTTTTAATCATTATATAGCCTGATTTGAGCCTGATTGTGTTAAGCCTCAAAATTTAAAAAATTCTAGTTTGGAACATTTGGAACAAAACCCATCGATTTCCAAAAGCACGATAGAAATTTATATTCAAAAGTCTTAATGGACCATATTTCTGAAGTATTTTTTAACTCACTGAAAATATGTATTCATTTTAATAACTAATCGACTACTAGTCGAAAATAATGTATTTTTTATGTGCTCAAAGTTATAACTTAAGTACCTAAAAAATAGGTTTTTGTAGGAGGTTAACCCCCCTATAACGTGGGTGCGCTATATTCCGAATATCCAACCCAATCGGTAATTTATTTAAACGTTTTAAATCTAAAACGTTTAAATAAATTACCTATGACTTATTATTACCTATGACTTATTTCTGCGTAAATATTTTTTCCAAAAAATTATTCTCACAATACAAAATTAAATAAAATTATATATTATTTTTTTAATTATGATTTTTTTCCTCCTTGCTTCTTACTCTATGTTAGTATATGGATAACCTTTGTCCCTATTAAAACTATTGTTGAAAAAATGGCGAATGCGCCGGGTTAGAGACGTATACTTAATGTAATGCTTATAACTGTTAAATGTTTTAAAGTATTTATACAAAATACATAAATAGAGTTTAAGATATTTAAATGCATTAATGCGAAATTGCTTACTACATTTAAAAAATTGTGATTTTAGCTAAGCAAGAAGGGGTCATAGGGTAATTTGTTAATTTTAACCAAATATTAATAACCAGATTTTGTGTTAATCCAGGTCCACATAACTTTATGTTAAGTTTACAACCAACTCTAATCTGTTAACTAATTGAATAAGTAGTTTGTAATTATAACAAACATTTTGTGGATTTAATAAGAAAATCCTGAGTAAATAATTTAACCATAATTCCAGACCCAATAACAAAAGTATTTGCTGAAAATTAGGAAATTAAATAAAAATAATTTTAATAAGAAATTAACACATACCTACATAAATGAACATAAAAATAACATACACACAATTAATTAACACACCATTCTGAAATCATTAAATTATTATTATTAAGAAATTTGGTACAATATAATTGAGGAGGTCAATTCCAAAACTCGGCTTATCCACTTTTTAATAAAAAATAAGCTTGTGGTGTCTGTACATTTAACATGTATACCCCTATACCCTGAAAAGTTCATAATGTTCTAAAACTCACCTTATTCCAATTAAAATTCATTTACAAATTGACTATCGTTGCCTTATCTATTGGATATATCATGCAGAACTCGGCATATACGTATGTAATTTTAAAGGTATATAAATGTTTTACTTATGCCTATATATTTTGTTTAAAGTATTGTGTTGGCCTGATATGTTAGTACTCACGTAATGTTTTTGACATTTTGCTCAAAAACAACTAATATGGATAAGCCATGTTTTGGAATGCACCTCCTCAATTATTATTACTACTAAAACATTTACTGAAGTATTTTGTAACTTTCACCTACTTCACTGTGTTCCCTAATTTCAGTTTGAAAACCAGTGATCTTTTTTTATACTTCGCACTTTGCACACTCCTTAAAAGGTATAAGGAATCCGAATAACAATAATAACAGATTTCTCGTAATAAATTATTTATAATGTTTATAAACACTCTGGACAGTAACTGTTCAACTGACTTCAGCGTCAAGTTCAACTGACTTCAGCGTCTGCAATGTTTTTGCTTACTTTATTCTAATTCGTATTGTGTTCGTAACAACTGTTGTTACGAACACAATACGAATTAGAATAAAGTAAGCAAAAACATTGCAGACGCTGAAGTCAGTTGAACTTGTTGATGCGTATTGTCAGTGGGAAATGCTTGATTGACTGCCTGAAATCACGTGTACTTTTTTAACAAAATAATTTGTTAAACGTTTACAAAATATTCTTAACCTTTAAAATTAACAAAATGCTTACAAAATTGTATATTACCTTAACAAAACAGTAAAATATTTTCCTTTGTTGTAATTACAAACCCTGGTTTTCTACAAAATATTATGTTAAAATTTTACAAAATAAAACTAACAAACTACAAACTCATGTTAACAAATCTGATTTTTATACCGTCCTTTATAATTTTGCTCACTCTATTTTAAGAAGGTATAATAATTAATCATAAATTTAATAAAGATTGATATTTGCATCATGCCATAAATATTGATGAATGTTTGTCAAAATCATGAAAAAAACACTTACTTTAACCCTTTATAAAAATCTAATATATCATTTTGCATAATCTAATTTAATATTTTTTTAAGAAAATTACATTGCCAATAAAGCAGAGCTAAATATAAATTTAAACCCTGATGGCAAACTTATCTAACCCCAAGCACCTACAGGCAAACGTGATTATCGATTAAACGCTTAATGCAATACTGTTATTAGAAGTATGCACGTGTAATAAAAGTAATAACAATTTATACCATTATTCTGTTTTATAATTAATAGGGCGATTCCGCCTTAATTTATAAATAATAGATACATATAAATGTATATTAAGATTTTCTATATATTTTTTTATGAATAATTTGGTCAATTGATTTATTGTCTTTTAAAATATGAAGGAATATTATAATAATTGTTGCACAATTAACAAACTTTTTAGATATTTTATTTGCATTTTTATAAAAAAAAATCAAATTTTATTACTCTAGGCGGAATTTATACGCTAAATATGACTTTCTTTTTTTTCAGATTTTGGCCTGAAAGGATCAAAATATGGGTGAATATTGTATATAGGTTGTTGTAATAAATCTTTAAAGAAACTTTTTATATTATAGTTTTTAAATTTAAGATACCAGAATACTAAAGAGTCCAAAGTATTATGGTATTATTGTAAAAAATAAACTTTTATTTAACATTATTAAAATACACAATAGGAATGTAAATATTAGATATATAATATAATAAATACCTATTTAAATAAATAAGTCAAATAAATTTGTAGTAAACATATTGTAATGTAGTATTGTTTAGAAATTAGTTCACTATTTAATTACAACTGTTATACATAAATATGAATTTATTTTTATTAAACTATTTTGACTCAGTCAAATTAACTGATTGTAAAAGTATGTTCCGATTTGGGTCTACTTTTATAATTTAACATTTCGTTAAAATAATTTATGTTTACCTGTATATTATATATCTGTAATAATTAATAATTGTTATATATTGGCTATATTTGTATTATATATAAAAATAAAAAAAAATCGAATGCACTTAAATAGGTACCTAAGAGTTTTACTAAGCGTTAAATGATTTTTGTACAATTTAAAAATGTCATAAACTTTATGATTGTAATTTATTTAAGTAAGTGTATATGTATATATATATATATATATATATATAAATAAGACTAAATTTATGTAATAAAACTATATAAAAACAAAAAAGGGCGTCTTTATTCTTTACCTTATCTTGTTTTAATACTGACAAAATTATAGAGTAGAAACTCCTCTGTATGACAAAATCACAGAGTGAACAAAATTATATCTTGTATCTTCAATATATATATATATATATATATATATATATATATAAATAAGACTAAATTTATGTAATAAAACTATATAAAAACAAAAAAGGGCGTCTTTATTCTTTACCTTATCTTGTTTTAATACTGACAAAATTATAGAGTAGAAACTCCTCTGTATGACAAAATCACAGAGTGAACAAAATTATATCTTGTATCTTCAATTCTAAATTATTTTTTAGAAAATCCCTGCAAATTATAAAAATACAAATTTTAGTGTTTTAATTTGTTAGATATGATTTTAGAAATGACATTTTTTGCAGCTTAATAAATGTTTTACATAGTTATAGTAATAAAGAAGAAATCCCTTAAAAATAAAAACTATAAAAAGTGAAAATTCACATTTGCCTTAAAAATTTCGTGAATGAATAATATTAATATTGTTTATGCAATGTACATACAGTGAGCGGCAAAAGTATGGAACAAATTCATTTAATAATTTCCTATAATTTTTCAAAAACACGTCGATTTTGTTTTTCAATTACAATTTTATATTTGGCGCCATTTTTGTAGAATTTATGACGTCATCGGCCATTTTTGTGAAGAGTCGAACTTCTTTTTGCAGATTCGAATAGAGTATGAAATTCTGGTTTTAGCAATATGCACATATATACCTAGTTTTGGGTAATATTAAATTTAAAAGTTTGTGATTTAATTTTTTTTATTTTCAAAAAATAACACCTTTTAACCAATTAAATGCTCGAATTGCCACCCGTTGGTTTCTTGGCATTAAGCAAGCCTAACCGAAACGCGAATAAATAATAATAAAAGCGACATTCTTCACGAATTTGATTTCTCAAGTCTTCTAAATTTTGTGGTCCCATAAGAAATAATCGAGAGGGATGAGATCCGGAGATCTCGCGGGCCACTCTATCGGTCCTCGTCTTCCAATCCGCCTTTTAGGAAAACAGGTGTCCAAAAAAGTACGGACAGGACGCCAGTGGCGGCTCTTCAGGGTAGGCCTCTGAGGCCGCGCCTCACCCTTAATATGAAGGAACGAACGACTTTTTGTATTTATATTTTTGCCTATTACAAGTGTATTTTTAAAACAGTTCTACCCAATAAAAAGTAAAAAACCAATCAATCATATTAAGCGTAAATAAAAATCCAGGCGCAAAGCGCGTCAAGTTAACGTGCATCGTTGAGAGTCGCTTGGACAGAGGCGAAATTTTCACAGCCTCGGAAGCTCCCATTTACCTCTTGAAAGCGAAAATGACTCACCAACAAAAATATCGCCGTAAGTTCGCGAATAAACACCGTAGATGAGGCGAAATTTAGTTAGCTTGGTTTGTTCTGATTGGTGGTCCGTTTATGGTGGGATGCCAGCGGAGACAAAGAAGGTTGCCAGTCTTCTCTTAGCGTTTGTAGAGCACGTTATTGTTTTGATTCAGATTAAATTATTTAAAACTTTAGGCTGATCTTTTATAGTTTTTGTCTCGATTAGTAAAATTTCTTATTTAATTATTGTAGGGAACACACTAAGGTAGATTTAGCAGTTTTTATTAAGCAAATTTTATATTTTGAAATAATAGATTGCATAATTCTTCAATTAGAGACGCGGTTTGAAAATTTAGAATTACTTTTAAATCTCACTGCAGAGCCACAATTTTACGACCAAATAATAGATAAATTTTCAATCTTAAAAGATAGACGTATAGTATTTTATATTTTTTAATACTTAGGTAGGGGTCGACTTTTTAGTTTTATTTTTTGATTAATTTATTTATTTTTAACTTTTTTAAGACTATATTTTTAAGTTTAAGATTAAAACTAGTCTTTGATGTGATATTTTGTTTGTTTTGTTTTTTAGAGTTTATTTTTTGGTTTAGTAGTGCTATCGGCTCCATTTTAAAAAAGGTCAACGCGTCGCAGAATAATACCTCCCGGGTGACGTGGAAATTTATTCGTATTTAGACAAAATTAACCTTATGTAGCCTCACCCTCCTGTACACGCACGAGCCGCCACTGCAGGACGCGCATAGTGCGGGGGTGCCCCGTCCTGCTGAAACCAAATAGTATTACTTGGAAGATTGGGATCCCCATCCTCTTTGGAAAACATTTCCGCTAATGTAGGAAGAAGAGAGATTTGCAAAAATTCCAAATATCTTTGTTCTTTCAGATTCTCGTCAAAAAAGAAAGGACCTATGATCAGATTTTCCACTATTCCTTCCCAGACATTCACTTTTTGCAGAAATCCAATGAGAATTTTCTCTTCTCCACCTACAATTTTGACGGTTAACTGTTAAGTAGAAGGTAACTTCGTCCGAAAAAAGTATTTTACGAGGAAAGTGTGGATTATTCATCATCGTTTCACAAAATTGTAGTCTACGGTCCATCTTCGAAGATCGTTAAGTTCCTGCACGAGTCTAATTTTGTATGGATGGTACTTTTATTTCTTCATCAGACGTAATACTGAGCGTTGACTGACTTGACTTTCAGCTGCGACTAGGCTTCTTCTACACGTAACAAAATGTCAATTTTTGCGTCTTCACTAATTTTCGAACTCCAGGTTTTGAAATATCTTTGACATGTCCAGTCTCTCTAAATTTTTGTTCAATTTTACTAACAGTAATACGTCGAGCTGGATACTTTGCATTAAACAAATCGCATGCTCCTTGTTGCGTTCTAGTTTTATTGCCACATCCTACGAGAATTAAAACTTCAACTCGCTGTCTTTCTGTCAAATGGGAAGGATTTAAAAACAGCTGAACACTCGACTAAAAGTTTGTACCTGTAGTAGTCAATTTTTAAAAATCCACAGACCAACAAACAAATATTTCGACACCTGCTGTAGAACAATTGTTTAAAAAATAATTATAATAAAACAAGTAGGACTGAACAATTTTATACCTTAACTAAAGTATTTAAATAGATTTTATGAACATTTCAGCGAAAAAAACTTTTTTATTTTGTAAAAACTATAAATTTTTCACTTTTAAAAATTAATGTCTCCAGAACTATCAGCCCACAAGGAGCATAATATGCAATATTATTGTTAAAACCAGAATTTTATACTCTATTCGAATCTACAAAAAAAAAGTTGGGGTGCAATTTAAAAAAATGGCCGATGACATCATAGCTTCTACAAAAATGGCCCCAAATATAAAAATGTTACATCAAAATGTGCGTAATTGAAAAACAAAATCGAAGTGATTACAAGAAATTTTTAGATATATTTGTTCCATACTTTTGCCTGTCACTGTATATGTATACATATTAAAAAATACATTTTAAAAACAATCAACAAAACCATATTAAAAAAATATATAGGAATTAATTAAATTAATTATATTAATTGTTTATGATATACCTACTAGGGTGCTTCAAAAAATAAAGTTTAATTTTTTTTCGCTCTTACCCTCTGAAATGTTTCTATTTAATATAAAAAAAATCCTCACCAAATATGGGCGTTCCAGCTCAACTCTAAGAGGTCGCTGTTTTTATTTTAGTTTCCCATTTAATTATAATAATAATAATAATAATAATAATAATAATAATAATAATAATAATAATAATAATAATAATAATAATAATAATAATAATAATAATAATAATAAAGAAAAGATACATTGGAAACACCAAAAAAAAGCCTAGAAGATGCGCTTAAATCTTCAAACCAAAACCCGGGTAACTCCGGAGATTTTGTCAATGAAAAGGAGGTTATTCCCCGGTTCTTGATAATCTCGAAATGTGAAGGAGACTTTTCAAAGGAAAGTCCCTTTGTTATTTCAAAAACTTTGTTTGGTCTAGTTGGAGAGGTGCGTTTAATAAAAAAAATTAAAGATGGTCTACTAGTGGGAGCTAAAAATGACGACTACAAAGTTTGGTGCGTTTTGGTGAAGCTGATGTGGTGGTCAAAACCCATCAAACATTAAACTACAGTAAAGGTGTCATTTACTGTAGTGACCTACTAAACTGCAGTGTGGAAGAACTTAAGAAGCATCTGCTCGTTGAGGGAATAACAGATATCAAACGAATCCAAACAAAAAAAGATGGCAAACTTATAGATACTCCAACCCACATTATAACATTTAACTCACCTGTCCTTCCAAAGAAAATAAATGCTGCTTTCCATAGATTAGAGGTAAGACCATATATCCCTAACCCGTTAAGATGTTTTAAATGTCAAAAGTTTGGCCACATTACCGATAAATGTGAGTCCAAAGTTCAAATTTGTACTTGTGGACAACCTCCCCATGATGGAACACCCTGCACCCTTCCAATCAAGTCTTGCCCGGTTTATCAGGAAGAAGCTGCAATACAAAGAATCAAAACTCTAGACAAAGTAACGTATTTTGAGGCTAAACGTCGATACAATATGTCAAAAAATATAAACCTACCCAAAAGCTTCTCGGATGTTGTCAAAACCACTGCACCAGCCGCCAGTAACCTCAAAATAGAGGACATTATAAAAGCCTTAATTCCTGAAATAACGAAGGTTGTTACCTCTATTATTTCAGGCGGGGCTGGCATTTCCGGACCGCAATCACAAACATTTGCCCTACCGTCCAAAAAAACTATATCTCGACATGGTATGCAGTATGATTCACAATCCAACACTGATTCGGTTGCCGAAAAACGCAAAGCGTCCGAGACAGGGTCAGACACTGAATCATCCATTTTAAATTCTGATGCCGATGTAAGTACAAAAAAAGAAAAGATAAAAAAGAGGGGACCAGGATGGCAAAAGGGACGTAAGCGCAAGCCCCCTCCCTCCTCTCCCCCCGTAACAGATCCCAAAACTAATATTGTGATAACAATTCCTGATATTAACCTGTGATAACCAACTGTGATATTTATACATATATTTTATTTTTACTTTTACTCTATTTTATATTTACCTGAACATATTTTTAGTTATTTACCCACCTGTTTGTACTACTATTTATACACTTATTTATTGAAATATTTATTTATTATAATTACTTTATTTACAATACACTCTCAAAACATCATTTATGGAAAACATACTTCAATGGAATTGTAATGGTATAACTACAAGATATTGCCATTTAAAACTCCTAATAAATAAATATGATCCTCTCTGCATTTGCCTACAGGAAACACATCTGAAACCTGGTCAACCATATTCCCTAAAGAATTACGAGTTTATTAGGCGAGACGCTGAGGTAAATCAACGAGCGAATGGCGGAGTTGCCATAGGTATCAGAAAAAATATAAAAGCAGACAGAGTCCCTATTAACACAACGTTACAAGCGGTAGCCATTAAGATTAATTTTCCACGTTTGTTGTACGTTTGTAATATATACTTACCACGTTTTGACTGGACACTGGAGGATCTAGAAAATCTTGTTTCTCAGCTTCCTCAACCATGTCTTCTTGTGGGCGATTTTAACGCCCACAATCCTTTATGGGGCTCCGAAACCACAGATGCTCGAGGACGCCTAGTAGAAAACTTATTAGTTCATTCAAATATGATACTCTTAAATAATGGCCAACCTACTTACCTGAATGCGCGTTCCAACAGTTTTTCCCAAATTGACCTTTCAATGTGTACTGCCTCAATGGCACCTCATCTAAAATGGAAGGCCTTAGACAGTCTTTACGATAGCGATCACTTTCCAATAAAAATGGAGTTTAATGTCGTATGTACTCGACATTTATTCCCACTAAATGGAAAACTGATCAGGCCAACTGGGATATATTTAGAGCCAATCTTTTTACTCCAATGTATCTGGAAGATACACCAGTAAACGATGAGATCGCAATCCTGACAGACCGTCTCGTGGAGGCAGCGATGCAAGGAGTCCCAGTCTCAGAAGGTCACTATATTTCCAAGAAGCAGGTCCCCTGGTGGAATAAAGAAGTCAAGGATGCAATAAAGGAAAAAAAGAAAGCGTTTAATTTTTTGAAAAGACATAAAACTCTTGAAAGCATGATTAGTTTTAAACGTGCAAGAGCCAAAGCCAGACGTACGATTTTAAAACACAAGAGAAGTTCCTGGGAAAATTATGTGGCCAGCATAAACCCCGAAACGCCTATTTCTCTTGTATGGAAAAAAATACAAAAAATGTCTGGGTACAAGCAAGCTGTTAGTGTACCATATTTAAAAGAGGATGGTGTCAATATTAACGACCAGAAAATAATCGTGGAAAGGCTTGCAGATCACTTTCATAGTGTCAGCAGCTCAATAAACTATGATCCTAACTTTCTGGAACAAAGGGAAGTTGAAGAACCAAATTTCTTTACTCACGAAAATTTAAATTATAACGCACCATTTACTATGGAAGAGCTTGATGTAGCTTTGGCCAGAACAAAGAAAAGCTGTCCTGGACCAGACAACGTGCTGTACGATTTCTGTTCCCAGGCACATGCAGAATTCAAAAATTATATTTTAAAAGCTTTTAATAAAATCTGGTCCAAAAACTTATATCCATTCCAGTGGAGGGAAGCTTCAGTTCTTCCTCTATTAAAAGAAGGTAAGGACCCATCCTTACCTGGATCGTACAGACCAATAAGCCTCACGTCATGTCTAAGTAAACTTCTAGAATCTATGGTTAACAGGCGACTTGTCTGGTGTCTCGAAAGCAACAATCATGTTTCACATTACCAGTCGGGATTTCGTGTCGGTAGGTCAGCCCTTGATAATATGATATATCTAGAACATAATATTCAGGCAGCCTTTAATAAAAGACACCATCTGACAGCCGCCTTCTTTGACATAGAGAAGGCCTACGACATGACTTGGAGATTGGGGATCCTACAATACCTTCACCAGTGGGGGTATCGTGGAAACTTACCTTTATTTGTTGAGTCCTTTCAAAGGAAAGATTTTTTCGTGTTCGTCTTGGAAATGTCTGTTCAGGGCGTCGTCTTCTGGAGAATGGAGTGCCCCAAGGTTCTACCCTGAGTGTTACTCTGTTTTCCATTGCTTTAAATAAAATCTGTGATAATCTAAGTGTTAACGTTAAGCGTAGTGTGTACGTCGATGATATCATGATTTTTATTTCTGGTCCTATAAAATCAAACATAAATAGACAAATGCAAATGGCAATAGATCAGATTGTGCGAGCGGGCGAAGATAGAGGTTTCAAGTTCTCCCCCTCCAAATCAAAAACTATGCATTTTTGCCACTTAAGGACTCCCCATTACCGTCCATTCCTAACCCTAAAGGGAAACCCCTTAAACTGTGTGGAAGAATTAAAATACCTTGGGCTCATTTGGGATGAACGTCTTGCCTGGAAAAAGCATATGGATTATTTAAAGGGAAAAGTCTTAAAAGCCCTTAACTTGATAAAGTGTCTGGTTATCTCCAAGCTGGACTACGGATCTGTTGTATATGGGTCCGCTCCAAAGTCCACATTACAACCACTTAATGTGTTACACAATGCGGGAATACGATATGCTGTAGGAGCTTTTCCGACAACACCCATTCATATTCTTCACGTAGAATCTGGTATTATGTCCCTGGAAAACAGAAGATTGTTTTTGGCACTATCTTACATTGCCAAGTGCAGAAAATGGGGAATTACCAACTTTGTCCACCCTTATCTTATTAATGACGTACCCTTGAGAAATCCTAGGTACACATCATCTATTTCCAAGGCCAGACTGATGGGTGATGAATTGCACCTAAACATGCCGGTCGGCGACTCTTCATTTGTTCCCAATAATCCACCCTGGACTGTTGAATACCTGGACGATCTTCAACGCCTAAAATTGGAAAAGACTCAGGTTACAAAAAATATTAAAGATAGGATTATGGTGAAATGGAGTGAGGAATGGGCAGAAAAGGAGACTTTTTTAAATAATATAACCGACTTGGTAAGTGGATGCAAAACATCTACGTTGAGCCGTAAGCGACAAGTTGTTATAACAAGGTTAAGGTTGGGTCACACCAATCTTACCAAATGTTATCTCCTGGAAGGTGCTGAGGTACCTACCTGTGAAGGCTGTGGTGAAGTACTTACGGTGAGACACATTCTTGTCGAATGTCCCTCTTTACATCATAAAAGAATAAACCATAGTATATTCAACGTCCAACTTAAAGAAATGCTTGAATATAATTCAATTCATATTGAACAAGTTCTTAACTTTCTTAGTGAAATTGGATTTTTAAATAAAGTTTAAAGTAACATCTGTGATACCAAGTCCCATTTTAGTGTATGTCATTTATTTTATTATTGTATCATGCTTACCTGTTTATTTATTGATCTTTTCGTTAAATCTAGTCAGGAGAGGTTTTTAGCCGGTAAGAGTCCGGCACTACCCAGCGTAATGTTAGGGTGTCCATGAGGATTTTCCTCTCCGGTTATGGTGCCAATGACCGCAACATCGACGCGACGCACCTTAATGAAAAAAAAAATAATAATAATAATAATAATAATAATAATAATAATAATAATATTTATTAGTGCTATTACCAAAAGGTTTACAACATGGGAAAAAATAATTTTATGTTTGGAATTTTATACCTCTGTATCAAAGTAACTTATGGCAATGATCATTTCAGTTTCTTATATAAAATGTAATGGAGTCAATCCAAATGAAAACACCAAAAATGAATTTAAAAGTGCGCTGCATGATTTTTTATTTTAATGAAAAAATTTGAGAATGATCCAATTCCAATTGGGCTATGTCGGCCATGTTATTTTGGCGACATTTGTTTAACCCGTTGTTAATTATTCAGTCACTAATGCCAAATTACCATGGCAAGTTACACGATTGAGCAGCACGTCCAAATGATAAAACTTTATTATAAAAATGAGTGTTCGTTAGTGAAAATTTTGCGCGCATTGCTCCCATTTTACGGCAGACGCGGTGGCCCTTCAAAGTCGACTCTCCAACGTTTGGTGAATAAACTCGAAACCACCGGTTCATTAAACAATCAGCCAACACCCTTACGTCAAATAAACGTCAGATCGGACGAGAACATCGCTGTTGTTCGTGAAAGTGTGCAGGAGAACCCGAGGCAGCCAATTCCTCGCCGTGCACAAGAACTTGGCCTTTCGCAGACTTCAACTTGGCGAATATTGCGTAAGGACTTGGGCCTGCACCCGTACGTTTGGAAGAGGACCCCAATTTTGGCCGAAAAATCATTTTTAGCGACGAGGCGCATTTTTGGATGAATGGCTATGTAAACAAGCAAAATTGCCGTATATGGAACGACGCGAACCCCCACGAGGTTCACCAGGTGGCAATGCATCCACAAAAAGTAACCGTTTGGTGCGGACTTTGGGCCGGCGGCGGACTTTGGGCCGGCGGCGGACTTTGGGCCGGCGGCGGACTTTGGGCCGGCGGCGTCACTTCTTGTGGCCCAAATTGAACGCTATGGACGTGAACGACATGTGGTTCCAGCAGGACGGCGCTACGTGCCACACAGCGGACGCCACTATGAACCTTCTGCGTGAACGGTATGGTTATCTCCCGCAGAGGTGACGTGAATTTGCCCCCAAGATCGTGCGATTTAACTCCGCTGGATTTCTTTTTGTGGGGTTTTCTGAAGTCACAGGTCTATGCCAATAAGCCGCAATCGACCGATGCACTTAAAGCTAACATAACCCAGGCAATCGCTAAAATTCAGCCGGATCTATGCGGCAGAGTCATTGAAAATTGGACTACTCGAATTCGTGCCACCGTGAGAAGCCGCGGAGGACATTTCAACGATGTCATATTCCATAAATAATGGCATACATAGGCCTTTCAAATAAAAATATAATTTTGTTGATTCCTCACACACAGCTTGTTTTATTTCATTTTAACATCGACCCGCTCTTATTGGAAAACCCTTTATATGAAAAACCGTTGCCGTTTTAATTTTTAGTTGCTTTATTTTTAATCGGCACCCTTTATAAAGAAACCTGAAATCGTGTCATTTTCTTACTCTCTTATAAGAGACTAAAACTTTTTTTCTGTGGCAATTATTGAAATGATTGTAATTTTATTTTACTGCCTAGTAAGTATGTTTTCGATATAAATTATTATAATCCAATTAGTTAATCTCATAAAAGAATGGTAAATCACTAAAGATTCATGATAATTTGCCAATTTTTGTGATTTTTGTCTGGCTCCTGTGCCTATTCTACGAAATCTAGAAAGTTATTTTTTTTTCAGGTATCAAGTACTTATACAATAGAAAAAATAACTATAATTTTAAGTTTCTAGACTATATTTTTCTTATTAAAAAAATCGGAAATCAGAAATCATTATGTTGAGGAAAAAATAAAATTCTGAAACTTTCAGGAAATGTAGTCCCAACCTTCATCTTTTCAGTCTAGTTAGTCTTGTTTTGTTATTTTTATCCATGTAAAAGATATATAGTATATTACACTTCGCCTCGGGCATCATGGCGCGCAGTGCAGGAATCTCACACTTTCTGCCCGTGTAGTGTATACTTATACTATTTTTCTTGCTACCCGGCCGAAAATACGGGAAAAAATTAAATGTGTATATCGAAACATATTGATGCCTGCCCCGAGATTTGCGGCACGAGCGATATTATAGAGGGCGGTGGAGGTGGAATCGGGGACGAAACAACGTATTTTCAGCCGAGGTAGTAAGAAAATTACATTTTCTTACTACCTCGGCCGAAAATACGTATAGCTTGACCAATGCATCAAACGTAAACTTTCTGCCGTGGAATCGGGGACGAAACAACGTATTTTCAGTCGAGGTAGTAAGAAAATAATTTTTTTAATGCAGTTAAGAAGCGATATTGTTGGTTTTATTTATAATTTAAAATTTAGATGGCTTTTACTTAGTCAATTCATGTTTGGTAAAGAAATGTCAGAACTGTCAAAAATATTTCATAAGTAAATATTATTTGTGCGTTTTTAAATTGCGATTTCAAAAAATTTGCAAGTTTGAAAGTGTGATAAATGACGGAGTGTTCGAGATTCATGAATTTAATTGCAAGAACATATCATAATTTTGTACCTGTTTCTCAAAAAAAAAAAATCAAGTTCTGAGAAGTTTTAAATTGTTAAAAATAAGCACAAACCAAAAAATATTCTAAATAAACCCCTTTATTATAACATGTTTTATTTTAACCAGTTACCTAAAAACTAAAATTTAAAGAAGTATTTACAGATTGTGTAATTTTTTTTCCAACACTAACATTTAAAATACATACATATAACTTTTAACTATTCAGTGCCTTACTAAAGGGATCAAAATATTAGAACAAGACTAACTTGGTTTAAATTGTAAAAGAAACCGACAAAAAACTGCTTAACGCATTTTTTATACGTTTAAATTAACTCTTTATTAATTTCACTTATTATACTTTGCGATATAAACCATAAGGATCTTGAATATATTTTTTACATTATTTTTCTTTAAACACCAATTAGCCAATTAAATACCTACTTCATTATAATGTATATAATATAATAATAATAAAAAGTTTTGTATATAACATAAAATGACATATTATGTTATATACAAAATTTACCAAAGAAATACGCACAAATAATATTTATGAAATATTTTTTACAGTTCTGACATTTCTCTACCAAACACAGTGGCGGATTTACCAGCAGGCTGAGTAGGCTCGAGCCTAGGGCGGCAGATTTTGGGGGCGGCAAATTTGGGGAACGATTTTTTTTTACCTCATAGAAATCAAAAAGATTTTTCTATGACGGTTTTCTGACGTCTTACAGATAGAAGTCTGCAACAAATTTTGTCGATGACTTTTCTCTCTCACTTGTCATTGCACATTCCGAGAGTAGCAAACTTCCATATTCTAGAGTAAAACAGCTAGTTCGCCGCCCCTCAACCAGTAATCGGCCTCTCGACTCTGCGCCCTTTGCCCACACTTCTTATGAGTGAAAAGAGCGAAATTGTAAAAAATATGCCCCTCTTCCCACTAACAACCCATACATGCCAGTCTTACTACTGGTTGGAGGCTACGAACTGGATGGTTTGTATATAATTTTTCGATTTTTATTCGAATATAATGAATAATTTAGTGAATAATTTTACCGATTTCAATTTTATGTATTGACTATTATGTGTTTCACATGCACTAGTAGCTTCAGAAAATTCGATTGGAATTCAAAAAAAAATCTTCAACAGTAATATATCGCTATAGCGAGATATACAGGGTGTCCCAGAACTCGCGCCACATAGAAAACCGGAACGTGCCGAAAGTAACGTGAAACACATATTTGAAAATTAAAATTGTCTAACGCAAAGGATAAGCGAGATAAGAATAAAAAACGATAGCCAATCCCAATATTGGGATTGGCTATTAATAGATGGCCATAGGGAATTCTTTAAATTGCTAGGATACTTAGGTTGCATTGTTGATAATAAAAAATATGTAAAATATTTGGTCCACTGGAATCCAATTCATTGTGACACTGCTGTCAAACTCCTGTCATTAATATTATATTAGGTTATAAATTATGTTTTCCTTAGATGATTATACTGAAATGATAATTATTTATTTATTTAGTGTGGGCGCAACGCTAGGGAGACAACGCGAGTTTTTTCCCAGCCCTTTCCTAATCGTTATTTTAAAACATTGGCGTTCTGAAGTATAAGTCATAGATTAATAACCTCATTTTTGAAAGCTTTTGACAACTTAGTAAATACAGTTGGCCAAAAGATTTTTAAATGTTTTTAATACAACAATGTTCTATCGTCTCCTAGCAATTTTAAAAGCTCTTACGTTTAACCTAGGCGAGAGCTCTCGGTATTGGCTGCCGCTTTTTTGCTCTCATTCGATTACACTATTACCTAGAATTTTTTTATTTTTAAATTTGGCATCTCCATTGCTATCGGCACGCCCCCTTTTTCTCTGTGGCGCGAGTTCTGGGACACCCTGTACAGCGAGATAGTCAAAAAAATATTTTTCCCCGAACGCGGTATTTTTTTAATGCTACAATGTTATCAATGACGATAATGTTGCACGCGCACGTGGCGAGCTTCATTCTCTATTCCAATAACCGTGTGGGTTACCCCGGTTACCCGAACAAATCGAGGCGAAAAACGAAAACAAAATCGGATCAAAGGAAAATAAGGCACGATACTACGGAACCACGAGTTTACAAAAAATACTGTGTCGTGATTCAAGCGACTTATTTGGGTGTGTGCTGTTATTTTTCGAAGTGTTTCCTGAATTTTATGAATATTTTCAAAGCACCAGGTTGTAAAAATAATATATGATATGACAATTGTTTTGTTGAGGCAAGGGCGGCAAAAACTATTCAGCCTATACCTTGAAAATTTGTAAATCCACCACTGACCAAACATGAATTGACTAAGTCAAAGCCATCTAAATTTTAAATTATAAATAAAACTAACAATATGGCTTCTAAACTGCATTAAAAAAAATATTATATCTTTTATATGAATAAAAATAACAAAACAAGACTAACTAGACTGAAAAGATGAAGGTTGGGACTACATTTCCTGAAAGTTTCAGATTTTTATTTTTTCCTCAACATAATAATTTTGAAAATTATCAAGTTTCAATAATTTTTTTAATAAAGAAAATGATAGTCTAGAAACTTAAAATTACGTTTTCTATTGTATAAGTAGGTACTTGATACCTGAAAAAAAAATTAACTTTCTAGATTTAGTAGAATAGGCACATGAGCCAGACAAAAATTACAAAAATTGGCAAATTATCATGAATCTTTAGTGGTTTACCATTCTTTTATGAGATTATCTAATTGGATTATAATAATTTATATCGAAAACACACTTACTGAACAGTAAAAAAAATTAAAATCATTTCAATATTTGTCACAGAAAAAAAGTTTTGGACCACTATAAGAGAGTAAGAAATTGACACGATTTCAGATTTCTAAAGGGTGCCAATTAAAAGTAAAGAATCCAAAAATAAAAACGGCAACGGATTTTCATATTTGATACCTAAAAGATCATCCTCAATTTTTTTTATCAAAATAAAAATCAAGCAGCGCACCCCATTTGGTGTTTTTATTTGGAATGACTCAATGCATAATGAGTTGAGCTGGAACGCCCCCCTACATATTAAAAATAACAAATTACAAAAAAAAAATTCCAAAAAAAACTAAATTAAGTTTTCACTATAGCACCGGGCGGTAATTATTTTTGGGGCGGTACCGCGTACCACCCATAATTTAAAAAAAAATACTTAATCGTTAGAATTTAAAAAAAAAATATTGCGACACTGCGTCGGCGGATACAACGGATACAAATGAGAAAAATGTTGTTAGAGTTGAAGCAGCTTCTCCATCAGAAAAACTTGATTTATTGCATCCATGGAAACGGAATAATTTTAACTTTTTGGATAGACGTTTTGCAAAGAGTTAATGAAACCAATAAAGCAGTCCAAAAACAAAATATGGATTTAAGCACAAATGCTCGTCTTTTGTCATTTTTAGTTGAGAACTTTGATTTTTTACGTGATCATTTTGATCATTACGAGGAAATAAACAGGAAACGAAAATTATGCTCTGAAGCGGATAATCATAAGAAAATTACAATTTGAAGAAAATAATTCAGAGGCAAATTTAAGCAAAAAAGAAACAATGCGAACAATATGTTTTATTTTAATAATTGACAATCTATAATCCGAAATCATTTGTCGATATGATAGCTAGAAATCTGGCACAAACAAATTTGAATTTTTGTTTAATCTAAAAGCATAAATCTTCGTGGAGGATTTGGATGAGTTTTTTTCCTCAAAAATGTGTCCAACTCAAGAAACTGGTAACTTCCCTTTCGGAAATAAAAATAGAAACTTCATTGGAATTAGTATAAGTTTTATACGAAAATAAATTAATTTCTTCATTTCCGAATATTAATATATGTCTTTTTTTTATAATGGTTTCAAATGCAAGTGGTGAACGATCTTTCTTTACTCTAAAAAGGGTAAAGAACTACCTAAGAAATACAATTACCCAAGAAAGATTTAACTCCTTAGCAATTTTGTCCATTTATCAAGACCTGCTAGATGAAATAAATGTAAAGTGTTATAAAACAATTTGCTACTATAAAGACTTGAAAACAACCTTTTAATTATTAGTATTAGGATTTCTCAATATTTATTTAAACCAAAGAATAATGTTTTATTTATTTATAACTTTTGATTAGTTTAATGAAACAAAATATTAAACTTTTATTTTTTAATTAGTTTTTCTTAGTACTTAGTATTGTTTATATAAACCAAAGAATGTTTTAATTTTTAGTTAGTGCTTTTGAATAGTTTTTATAATTTGTTTATAAAGGCTCATTTTATATTTTATAGGATTCTAAGTTTACTGTTAGATACCAGCCTAACCAACCTACCTACCTATCTTCCACTTGACGTGAGAAAGTAAGACTTAAAAATTTAAAAATGTTTTTAAAAAAGTAATATTTTAAAACATTGGGCGTTGTGTTTGTGCCAGAACCGGGCGGCGAACTAACTTAAACCGGCACTGATGGCAACCCACTGAATAGGAATGCATATAAATTCTTGTTAATACAGGGTGTCCGAAGGACTCATAGAGCCATGCTTTGGGAAAGAAATTAGTCAACTTTTTCCCAACTAAATTTGGTCTACGATAATTTACATTTATTGGGGTTTATTTGGACCATAGATAATAAATCATATAGACATATAAATTGTATTTTCATTGTTAAACCAAAAATTGACATATTTTATTTATGTCAATCAATCATCCCAACGGGATAGCACAAAAACTACATGAAAATAGACTTAAGTACAGTTATTTTTGGCCAACTTTGTTTGTAATGAAGTTTGGTTGAAAACTGGCAAAGCGTTTGAAATGCAGATTGATCGAAATTTGGCAAATAATTAATCAGCATGGAAAAATAATAACTGGCTATAAGCATTGGCGAGTTATAGGTCGTTAATATTTCAAGACTTCTACAAAAAGGTGTGAAAAAATGCTTGTGTGAAAAAAATATAATCATCCGTGAACTTACTAAACGTGTGTTTTAAGATTTTTGTAGTGAATACTATGACTAATAAATATATGTACCCAGATAAAAACCGTGAGGGGCATCAAAACGCACATCGCATTCACGTCGTGCGGAATCATGCGTGACGGTAAAAACAATTAATTGGAATACACGCACGTAATTGGTATATAAGGGCATGATATGATTGCAAACTTTTCACTTTTGCTGAATAGTTATCGCAAAATTGTAGATGTAATACTAGATCTACACTACATCTTGCGAAAATTGTTGATTTTACGTCATATTATTACTAAAATTGACTTACGCCATATGGTTATATATATGGTTAATTTGTGAAAAGACTGGATTTGTAAAGACTATTATGAACCTCGCAATGTTTCTCCAACCATCACATGTGCTGGCTATATGAACCTCAATTGATGACGCAAATGATGCATATATGCGTGCATACGTGCGAATTATAATCACGTTGTGACTGCAATAAGCGTCAATTATGAACCTCAGAATGTTATCTGGGAACATCGAATCTGCAGATATTCATTATGTGTATGGACTATGTGATGGAAATGCGCTAGCGGCAGTTAGGGAGTACCAAAGACGTTTTCCCAAAAAAAAATACCCAACGTCCAAGTTTTCATCGACTCTCAGAGGTTTTGAGACTTTGGACTACGAAATAATAATGAACAAAATAGACGTAAACCGAGATTAAGGCGACGGAATAGAAATAGGATACTGAAAACTTTTCAAAATGATCCAGGGTTGAGCTCCCGAAAAGCTGCTTTAAGACTGAATACCTCAAAGTCAAATATTCTAAGAGTTCTTCATGACGACCACCAGAAACCTTATCATTCCCGACCGGTTCAAAATCTTCTTCCTGGAGATGCAGAGAGAAGGATGGCCTTTTGTAGGTGGGTCCTGGAATCAGCAGAAGAAGAGCCCAATTTTGTTCGAAAAATTTTATGGACATGAACTAACTTTTGTAGAACTGAAGTGATAAATTTCCACAATCCTCATGTTTGGGCAAAGGATAACCCAAAAGCAATACGACAGAAGTGCTTTCAACATAAGTTTTTTGTCAACATATGGGTTTGCATAATTGATGGCAACATTACTACTCTTCTACGGCGCTGTCAAATGTGTGTGGATGCTGGGGGAATGCATTTTAAAAATCTGTTATAATTTGTTACAAACTACTGTTACTGTTATAATTTGTTACGAAGTTACCGATTCAACATAAATTATGATAAAAATAAACTAGCGTCTAGGAGTCATCGTGCAGTTGTTACTGATCCCGTCATATTTTTAGGTTTTTTATTGTAACGTTAATTAAGGATTAAAATCAACGTTTGTAATTATTGTTACAATTAAATTATTAAAACCTATAAGTTTACATATTACTAATAGTACACGATGTCCCTGAATAACTTTTAATTGAAAGGTTCAGACGTATCCGATTTTTTTTTTCATATTTTGATAAAAAATCACTTACAAGACAATTTTTTTCAGGATAAACTCAATTCGCTTGGCACTTTTTTAGAAAATCAATTTTTATAAAAACATTAATGATTTTTAATAAATTTTTTGAGCTTTTTAATTAGTGAACTCCAAATAATGACTAACAGCTTTTAATGTACTTACCTATTTGTTACATAAAATGTGCAATTCATTAGACTAGTGAACTATTGACACACGCTTTTTTCTTTTTTAATGGGTTTATTTTTAGCACTTTTTATAAAATTATACCCAATTATTTCCACTTAAAAAAATCAGGCAAATTTAACGTGTTTCTATAAATTTCTTGTTTAGCTGCTTTACCTATAGGTATATATATATAATAAAATTTCACAACCTTTGCATACATCTTTTGGTAATCGTTCATCTTCTACATCATATACTACTATGCTTTGAACATTTTACAGAATCTTTCCACATATTTTAGACAATTTTTCTTTTTTTTTAAGACAAAACAAACAAATTCTCTCGCGATTATCCGAGTGAGTCCATGAATGTTTTTTTATTAGCTTCATTGCACTATATACTATAATCAATGCAAATATAATTATTTATAGGTAACTAATTTATAAATAAATCTGCGACACATTTAAAAAAAGCGGTAAAAAAACGCAACGGTATTTTCAATCACGATTTTCGACATGTGACATGTGACAAGTGACATATGTCAATAGTTCACTAGTCTAATGAATTGCACATTTTATGTAACAATAGCTATTTACATACCATGGGAGGAAAGTAGTGCTTTTCCTCCCGCGAATAGTTTGATGCCCGACGCGAAGCGAAGGGCATTAAATATTCAAGGGAGGAAACGCATTTTCCTCCTGAGGTATGTATATAGTTTTTTCTATTACCTTTTAACGGGTTTAAGACATTTTAAGCGTTCCGGTTCCTTTTACTAACTTGGTATGGGGCTATAAAATTATGACAAAATATAAAGTAGGTGTTGCGCCACCGACGTTATGTTGACAATGCTTTGTTGCTATGGTATTTTTGGTAATACAAACATAACAGTATTTATAAATGAGCTCTCAGAATGTTGCTAAAAAGGCAAGAATAGTTGCAATTAATTTCCTTCCTTAAAAATCGAAAGAGCGATATGAAAATAAATATAGGTAGTTTATTAAAAGGCTAGACAAGGTACAAAAACTCTAAACTCGCTAATGTAAAATTGTTAAAAAAAGAGGGAGGAAATTTTTTTCCTCCCGGGGAGGAAAAGAGGCATTTTCCTCCCTCGCTCGGGGGTGGAAAATTAAATTTTCTAGTAAGGTAGTAGAAAAATACATTAAAAGCTGTTAGTCATTTTTGCAGTTCACTAATTAAAAATCTCAAAGAATTGATTAAAAATCATTACCTAATGTTTTTATAAAAATTGATTTTTCTAAAAAAGTGCCAAGCGAATTGAGTTTATCCTGAAAAAAATGTCTTGTAGGTAAGTGATTTTTTATCAAAATATGAAAAAAATCGGATACGTCTGAACCTTTCAATTAAAAGTTATTCAGGGACACCGTGAGTAAATTTACTATAGCTGGCTAATTAGTTTTTTAAGTACCTAATTTACAAAAAAACCCTATAATGAGTGTTTAAAAATTAACAAAACATGAAAATTGGTAAATATAATGTTTTAAATTAAAAAAAAATATGAATGACAATTTATATTATATATGTGTATATTATAATAGCACGGGGAGTAAATGTTAAACTTTCGTCCCTGCTATTAGGGACGATAGTACGTACTTTCGAACAAGGTATGAAGAAAAGAGTTAAAAAAATTATAAATTACTGGATCCAGCGCGGATTAATTAATATTGACCCAGCAAAAATTCAGCTGGATTTAGGTAAAACCCTGCTGGATTGCAATCCCTAATTGTAATAATATTACATGAAAATTTCAAAAAATTCTTAAATTCTTGAATTTCTTCCTCAAGAAAATTTAAATTATTATTTTTTGAATATACTGGATGAAAGAGAAGGGGAAAGCCTAAAGAAAATTTTAATTTTACTGCTTTGATCTAATATTATTATTTTCTTGATATAACAAAGTTCTTTGAGATAAAATTTAAAATCGAAATGATGTAATTTTTTAGGTTTCGCGTGATTACGGCTAACTTTACGCCATTGCCGCCATATGTTTCGTCGGCTCTGTCATTATTCGCCTTTGACAGTCACATTGACATTTCAAGTTCGCTTTTTCCATCGGTAAATGATTTTTAGTTTTTAAGACTGTTTTAAGAACGAAACATGCAGTCCACACTTTGGAACGTTGTTACAAACTCTGTCAAGGTATTTATATAAAATTAAGCGGGGCTTTTAAACCTTACGTAATATAACCTCAACATCCTGGTAAATTTACTTATTGTATAACACCTTTTCATAAAACTAATATTTCATTTAAACTAATTTACTTTTTAATACAGTAAACGATATGGTCATTTTCACAAACAAGCATTAAAATTTTTCATACAGGGTGGTTCTTATAGCTTGTAGAAAATTCGGATAATTGGTGATTTCTGAGATATTGTATTGTTTAATGCCTATAAAAGAAGCACCAAACTTTCATTAAAATAAAGATGTTTGTGATTTTCAGCCAAAAAATGTCGCCTTTAGCAAAAGAATCCTAGAAACATTACCAAGTCGCTTATACTCTACAACCCATGATGCCGATCTTGTAGTCATCGGTTCTGGACCTGGAGGTTATGTGGCAGCAATTAAAGCTGCTCAATTGGGAATGAAGGTTGTAAGTGTAGAAAAAGACCCCACCTTGGGAGGAACCTGTCTTAATGTAGGATGTATACCTTCAAAAGCTTTATTGAATAACTCACATTATTACCATATGGCACATTCTGGCGATTTGGCTGAAAGAGGAATAGAAAGTAAATAAAAACTATTTATCAACTTTATTATTTGGACAGTGATTTTTTATTTTGTTTTTTTTTGCATAACAAATAATTGGTTTAAAGATTATAAAACAAGTTATTTTTATTAAATTGTTTGTTTAATAGGTATTAAAAAAAATTATAAAACAATCAATCAAAATACCTATTTGAAGGAAAGATAATACCAATATTGTTTTATTTTAGCTGGCGATGTAAAACTTAACCTGGAAAAACTAATGAAACAAAAATCTAATGCTGTCACAGCTTTAACTGGTGGTATTGCTGGCTTGTTTAAGAAAAATAAGATCACACTTGTCAAAGGCCATGGTAAAATCACCGGAGTTAATCAAGTTACCGCCATGTCTGCCGATGGAGGCTCAGAAATCATCAACAGCAAAAATATCTTGATTGCTACAGGATCGGAAGTAACTCCATTTCCTGGAATTCCAGTAAGTAAGCTTTTTTAATAGTATCAAATAATAATCAACTTGAAAGATTAGCTGAATATATTGTTTTAAATATTGTTAAATAAGGTATTAAAAAAATTCACCAAGGATTAAAGATTAGCTGCATATATTGTTATAAATATTGTTAAATAAGGTATTTAAAAAAATCACCAAGGAATATAAAGAAATCCTTTATAAAAACTTGTTCAGTTTTATTATGAAATTAAAAAAAAATAATAATATAAGAATAATATGCAGAAAGACTAAGGTCGTTAGCCTTTTGGAGTAATCCAATAAAGTTTATTTTATTATTATTATTATTAAGAATAAAAATGACTCTAAAACAGTCTGAACAACAAGAAAATTCTCAGCTTCAAGCTTTTACAATTAACCAACCATTTAAAGGCTAAATTAAAGTAATCTTTTATTATTAAAATTAAATTTTACAATAAAACTACACATATTTTTTAAACAATATTTAAACAATTTTATGTGAACATTTTTTTTACACATTAAAAATACTTTGACCTTATATCAATTAAATGGTTGAATTTATGAAAAAAACGTAAGCGCGCGTCTCTCTTAATTAATAACTAATTAAGGTTTTTTATTCCTTTTCTGCTGTCCATAATTTTGTGACACCCTGTATATTGTATATTTATTTAATATATAATATATAAATATTATTTTTACTTGCATTCATAGTTTTTGGGATACAGTTTTTATCTCCTGAAAATTTGCAAAATGGACAAAATAAATTTTGAAAGAGGAAGTTTTTTAAATATTGCAATAATCCTTTTGTGATTGATTTATAAACGTTTTATTATTTCTTTAATTTAAGATTGATGAAGAACAAATTGTGTCATCCACTGGAGCATTATCACTTAAAGAAGTACCAAAGAGGCTTATTGTAATTGGCGCAGGCGTCATTGGTCTAGAATTGGTTGGTACAATTTTTTCCAAAAACCACCAAACAAATTATACCAACCTTTTTTTATCATAGGGTTCAGTATGGTCCAGATTGGGCTCTGAAGTAACTGCTATTGAATTTTTGCCCTCCATTGGAGGTGTGGGTATCGATCAGGAAGTTGCCAAGGGCTTGCAGAAAATATTAACCAAACAAGGACTCAAATTTAAATTGGGAAACAAAGTAATGGGTGCTGAAAAATCCGGAGGTATTGTCAAAGTATCTGTGGAAGATGCCAAGGACTCCAGCAAAACAGAAACTGTAAGTATTAAGTACATTTAATTATAGAGGAATTTTCTTATAAAGTTTCAAAATTTCCAGATATTTTTGAATTATTTTAAAGTAATACCAGTCCTTGTATATACATATTAATTATTATTTTTTTAAATGCTCTAATCACAAAAAATTCATATTCATGACTTTTGAACAAAATAATATTAAAAATGTGTTTACAATAAGATTTAACAGTACTATGTTAATAAAATTCTCTCCCACAATATTAATTATTTTTATAACATTTTAAAGGTTCTGAGGAAGTTTTAGGATATTTAAGTAATTTTTAAAAAGCTTTATTAAGACAATTCGACAAGCTTTTCCATAATGACTTAAATCTTACAAAATGTCCTTAAACTGACTCAAACCTTATTCTAAAAATGTTTCTCAAAATTTGCGACTCTACTTCCTATATAGTGATTTAAACTAAATCAGAAGACGGCATTCTTCACCACACACTTGATTGTAAAATAGAATGTAATGCTCTGATTGGTAATTCACTTTTAATATAAACCATTTTCTATAGTAAGTAAAGTCGCAAATGTCAAAAAACACCCCCTGAAATCAGGGTTGGTTGCCCAGTGGGTTTTTTTGGGTAAAACCCACAGGGTTTTAAAAATTCCTTTGTTCTTTTTCAAATTACAAAAATATAAAATATATAGTTTAAGTTTAACAAAAAAGAAATACTTAAAGCAGTACTTAGGTTAAGTCGTTAGCTTAAATATCCGCACAGGGCGCTGGCCAAACTAAAACTGCTTTATTGTATTAGATATACTAATTTAGAATACAAAGAATCAATCAAACAAAACTTAATATTAAAGTTTGGGGATTTCCCGTCCATCTGTATTTCACCTACTCATTTTTATAGCTAACGAACAACCGCGAAAATAAGTCGTAAAAAAAGATATTGAAATTTTCACTACCTTCTTTTTTATACAGATTTTACTGTGAAAATATTTTTCTTATTAACAGTATTTCTTTTTAAAAGTTTTTTTACTAAAATCTGTATACCCTGTATGGTTATCTTTTTTATTTGAAGAGCTACAAGGTCGGTTAAATTAAACAAAAGTTGCGATATACAAGCCTTTTAACATGGAGTTTATAAACTGGAAAAAAATATTTGTTTAAAAAACTAAAAACCTTTCAAAATCAAAAATCGTTATAACTTTCTTATAAAAAACACGCCTGTAGAAAAAAATGTATTTCTTAAAATTGTCAAGAAACATCCACCAAATTCTTAGTAATTTTTGTTGATCATAATATAATATAATATAACAAAAAAATTAAGCAGTGTATGTTTTTTATTTAGACAACTAAAAAACACAGTTTCAACCATGTGCTCATCTTAATGTACTATGGACTTTTTCAGTCTGTGGCTTCTTACGGAATAATTCACTGGGGTCCATTGACTGACATAAATAAAAATTTTATAGGTAATTCAAAAGAAAATAGTATGTATAATAGAAGCATTGAGTAAAGAAATACTTAAATACTTTACTCAATGATAGAAGGGTGCGATATACTGACAAGCTTTGTTTAAAAAAATATAAATTATTAACTTTACCTGGCCTATATATTCTTAATGTTATTTTAATAACTAAACAAAACATTCTACATCAAATTAAAGTCAATAATATACACTCCCATAATACCAGACATAAAGATAACATTTATACTCCTTATAATAGACTAAAAATCGGTCAAGATGGATATCCAATGTTTTAACAAGCTACCCCCAGAAATATTATTGATTTTGATAGGTTTAAAAATAAATTAAAAATCTCACTTTTAGAAGCCGTACCTTATTCAATCAGTCTGAGAGACCTTTTTCTGTAGAAACTTATTGATTATTATTACTTATATGTGTTATTCTGCGACTTATCTTATAATATACATGTCTTACTTTTAAGCTCCTGTACTATTGCAAAGATAAATAAAGCATTATTATTATAGATGGCAGATGCTCAAGCCCTTTGCAAAACGTTCATGCTCATAAATGCTCATAAGCGCTCATAAATGCTGAAACGATAAAATATAAATTTAAAAAAAAAATTCCAACAAAATAGAGGTAAGCAAACTAAGGTTCATTTAAATAAATATTTATTTATTGTAAAGTTTATATAAAAACACATTACACATTACATTACAAAAAATAATATTTTGTTGGCGCCAAATTCAAATGTCGAGCACTTTGGTAAATGCTGGAGCATATATTTATAAGGGCTTATAAGCACTTATGAGCGCTTTTGAAAGTGCTCATCCTTCTCTAATTATTATTATTATTCCTGTAAATTTTATCGACATTTTTATCCAATTTGTGATTTGTTTTGCCTTCTGGATTTTGTATGGATGTATCAAACTACATAAGTTATGGTGGCCATCATAAAAGCAAAGGATGGTGATGGTACCTAACTCAAAACGTAGTAGCAAAGAAATTGGATAAAAATGTAGATGCGAGTGGTAGATGTGTATGTTTACAGGTAAAACTTACTTTGTTTCAAGATTTCCAGGAATACCAAAGATTTTTGGTTTTAAAAGGTGTTTAGTTAATATAATAATATAATAGTAATATAATTTTAATTGTTAAAATCAATAAAAATTATTAATTACTTTATTACTTAATATTGTAGTTTGGAAGTTTTGCTTAGCAGGGCAATATACACTCTGTAGAATTAAAAACCCCAATAAAACCCAACTCTGCCTGAAATCGATTTAAAACTTTATCTTATAAACGCAATTACAATTCAATAAAATAAGATTTTGTTATAATTTTTATTTAAAACCATTGACATTATTTATTTAATTAATTGTTTTTGCTTATATACATAGATGGAGTGCGAAGTTTTGTTGGTATGCGTCGGTAGAAGGCCATACACAGAAAACTTGGGCTTGGAAGAATTGGGCATTGAAAAAGACCAAAAAGGAAGAATCCCCGTCAACGCAGTTTTCCAGACGGTTATTCCAAACATCTACGCTATCGGCGATTGTATTCACGGACCTATGTTGGCCCACAAGGCTGAAGATGAAGGTAAGATATGATTTTTTTTCAAATCCTTTTTATAAAAACAGTTTTGTAATTCTTGCGTTTTGCGCGCCTGAAATGGCCCCTATAGAATAAACATAAACATTTACATTTAAATATAATACATACCTCTAGCAGGAAAAATTATCTGGATAATTGAAACACACTCAACAAAGCAAAAATGGCTCAACTGACGCTGATTTGTGGATGACTTTAGCGGCATTTACATCAGAAAACTTTTAATGAACGTTTCAAAAAGTTTCTAAATATTGTTAAATAACTTAACAATATTTAGGAAATAATATTTACATAACATTGCGAAATAAATGTTGAAAAACATTTACGTGATATTTATGAATGTTTCAGAAATATTTACGCGTAACAGTTATAGAAATATTTTTCCCTGAATGTTCGTAATTTCATTAACCTTTTGTTTATAAATATTGTTCTCCAAACGGCCTGACAACATTTTTAAATCATATTTTTATTTATTGCCCAACAGAACATGTTCCAATTACAGGACAAAATATATACATATAGAAAAGAAATTTGTTAAGTATAATATATTATGGATAATATATAAATTTTATATTATAAAATTAAAGTAAATTATAATTGCTAGAGGCAGCACCAAATATACTATTAAAAGTCTGGTAAAAAATATCACATGAGCTACAGTAAATATTAAAGTATCTGCACATTCTCTGAACGGGTGAATTATACATAGCATTTATTCTAGGTGTTTTATATGTAAAAGTTAATTGACTACGGCTTTGAAAAAATGGAACACGCAAATTCACCGATTCAAGCAGTGCTATAGAATCAATCTGGTTATGCAACAGTCCATACAAAAACTTCAAATGCATTATTATTCTTTTTAGCTCCAAAGGATGTAAAGAAAATCTATTAAGAAGCTGCAAGTGGTTTGTTCCTCTAGCGGGATAGATACCGTCAAGTCTAAAAGAAACAAATTTCAAAAATTTTCTTTGTATCCTTTCAAGCCTATCTCTATAAATATTGTATTGCGGACTCCAAACAATACAGCAGTATTCCAGCTTAGAAACAACAAATGCGTAATAAAGAGACTGAAATCTGCTAATATCTCTAAAACCCCCAGTATTGCGAATTATAAATCCCAAGCTTTTCATAGATCCGGAGTTAGGTGGGACAATTTTTTATTTAAAAAATAGTTCAATTTCATCATCCATCATTAAATTATGTAAAAAAAAATGTTTGGTTAAGAAGAAAACTTCTTAATCAAACAAAGTATTTCTACAGTTTTTTTGTATCATTTCAGGTATTGTATGCGTCGAAGGCATAAAGGGAGGACCAGTACATATCGACTACAACTGCGTGCCCTCCGTCATCTACACGCACCCCGAAGTCGGCTGGGTCGGTCGCACCGAAGAAGACCTGAAAGCTGAAGGCGTTGAATACAAGGTTGGTAAATTCCCCTTCTTGGCCAACAGCAGAGCGAAAACCAACAACGAGACCGACGGTTTCGTTAAAGTGCTCTCCGATAAAAGCACCGACAGGATTTTGGGCACCCACATCATCGGGCCATCGGCCGGAGAACTCATCAACGAGGCCGTGCTCGCGCAGGAATACGGCGCATCCGCTGAAGACGTTGCCAGAGTGTGCCATGCCCATCCCACGTGCGCAGAAGCTCTTAGGGAGGCCAACGTTGCCGCGGCTTTCGGCAAACCAATCAACTTTTAAGTGATGTCAAAGATATTTTTTTATGTTATGCCGTTCATGAACACGGTACTTATTTATTATATAAGATTAAACGATTGCTTAGGTGATTTAATAACTGCCGACTTTTTAAGATGTACTTCTTGGGCAAATATAAACCAACGTTGTTACCAAACCGATTGTTTTTTTAGGTCTTGTTAAATATCAAGTATTTTTGTGTCTTCACAAAATTTAATATTCCTTATTTTAAACGCAATAATTATTTTAACGATAAGTACAAAAATAAACCTGCGAAAATCCGAAAAAATCTTTTATTTGAAAACCTGTAAGAGCGCTATCTCAAGAACGGTGTATTTTATAAAATATTGTTTAGAACCAAATTTTTACAGAATTCTCTACAACTTTTCTTATAATTTCAAAAAACAAAAATATTAACAAAAAAAATACATATAATCTTTATTGCAAAATTTTTTAATGTTACCCTTGAGTTCAATGTAACCACGTTTTACGGTACCTAATTTAAGAATTTTCTTACCTAAAACCAGTGGCGGCTCGTGACCATTCATGAAGGTGAGGCCAATGGAAATTGGCGCCATCTATGAGAGGACGGCTGAAGTTCAAATAGTTAATTTTATCAAAATTCTATAAAATGAAATTATTGCACTGTGATTTTACAAAAGATTTATTGGTAAAAAGATTTTTTTTTATTGTTACCTTTTTAATTTAAAAACCAACCGTTACACCTGTTCACATCCACCCACAAAATATCACCCACCAGTGTTGCCAGATGTAAAAAGTGAAATTATCGACAAATTATTGACAAAATTATCGAATTTTCAGAAAATTGTCACAAAATTTGTATTGATAATGCTATAATAATAGTAATATTAATAATTATGGGTACTACTCGAGAAAACCAAACTCTCCGAACCGAATCGCGATGACACCGATCGAATGTTGTGTGGCAACGCCGCATGTGTAAGGTGTGTTTTAACGTTTCTAATAAAGGTTATTAAAACGAAAAGAAGTAGTAAATAGCAAACTGTAGTAGTAATATTATTCATTATTGTTAATTGTGTCATATTTGTTGCATTCAAACAAAATGAAAGATTCTGGCATCCCAACCAAAGTTGGCAGAACTCTGTAAGCGGTGGAACCTTCTGCATCTTTACCACAGATAGCGCCACTAATTTCTCTTAAGGGAAATGTAATTTCTGTTAAGGGAAATAGCATTTCCGTTAAGGGAAATAACATTTTCGTTAAGGGAAATTACAATTCGAATTGTAATTTCCCTTAACGGAAATAGAAGTTTATTTTTGTTTAGTTAAAAATAAAAGTAATTCGAGCTATTTTTTGTACACATGATAATCAGAAAATAACATCGAATTAAAATGAGACTTATAAGTCTCATTTTAATTCGATGTTATTTTCTGATTCTCTAAATATTGTTAGACTCTATATATTGCGGTTCTAAATTTTATTCGGGAACAACATTTCAATCAGTATTTTAAATTAAAATGTTTTTAATTTTTATGTCATTTAGGAAAGTATAAAACTATATCTTTAAGGACAAATACATTTATATTCGTAATAGTAATTTTAATTCGTTTTATTTTAATACTTAGCCTGGTCTAACATAAATAAAATGTAACATTGTATCCAAGTCAGAAGCTACTTTAATAAAATTGAATTAAAATAAAATCCTTTTAATGTGTCATAAAATTGCTACAAAAAACTAAAACAGTAAAAATAATTTGCATTAAAATTATAATTAGTAAATTTAATAAAATTTCTGTTAACGAAAATTGCTTTCACGTTAAGGATAATATTTAAAAATCCAATGGAAATAAATACAACAAATGAATTATTTTTACTATTTGTAAAGAAAATATGCATTCAATTTTGAAATTATAATAAAAATGTAATTTCCCTTAAGGAAAATACATATAATTTCAATTATCTAATGTCTCATAGAAATCAAGTCGAATTAAAATGAGACTTGATAGCCATGTGTAATAAAAACTAAAACGGCTTGCCATAGAGGTACTGCTCATTTTTACCTATCTTACAAAAATTATTTTTAGATAAATAAAGGCACAACCGCACAACAACAAAATAATAATGTACAAGCACAGTAGGTATAAAAAACTCAACACTGAACTATAAAAAAACATGAATATTTTTATTTATATTTTTTGTGATTTTTCCTGTGGTATTTGTGTGTTAGTATAATAGTACAATAAAATAAAAATGATCTTTTATAATTTGAATTATTTTTACATGAATTAGAAGGCGATTTTATTCCGGTGATTTGTAACATTAATCGTTGTATTAATTTTAGAATAAAATCTAAAATTCTGATTTTTTGCAGACTTATACTTGAAATGTGAGCGCTTCTAAATTAGAAGTTCTAATAGCAATTCAGAAATTTTAAAAATTTATAAAGATTTTGGAAAAAAAAAATTTGCAATATAGAATTATAAAAATCATGCATCAAAACTTTACCCTGCGGCGAGCTATATGAATTATTGAAAATTTCTATACATATATATCAAGTCAAATGTAGCCAAAACCATGACAAAGTTTAAAAAAAATTAAGTCGCTAACTTCAACGGTTGTAGAAATATGAATTTTTATTTAAGTGCGCGCTACAATACTGGAAACAAATTTTCGAACGCAAAAACGAAAATCCAACAATCTTTGATTCAACTACCTAAACCCCGTATAGCATATGCCCCGCCCACTGACGGCGCGAGCAGATTATGCAAGACAGAGTAAGCACGTCGACACGGTTTCGAATATCCGAGCATTGTGTGGTACAAGCCCAACTTTGTGGGCCTCAATGTCTACAAAAATTCGCGTATTATCCCCGCCTTGCGGTGGGGATCATGATGTTGTATCGGCAATGTGTCACGTATATGAAGCGCAAATTTCGGGGCTTACTATTTCCATATTATGCGGTCGGGCAATGATTTAAGCGTTTAGAATTAAGTTGGAAGGGGGTGCGCGCTAAATTTAAAGGAAATATTTTAAACTTTGATGGTTATTCGATGTTTTGATACTTTTAATGACTGGAAATTAGTTTAAAAACGTTTTATATTTAAATAAGTAATGTATCTAACATTTCAAATTATATTATAATTTTAACATGTGAGGCCCAGCCTCAGTTGCTTTATACGACGAGCCGCCACTGCCTAAAACAAGAAAAAAGTTGACCTATTTTTATAAATTTTGCAACCTAAAATCCCATCTTTAATTATAATTATTAAGCATGCTTTTGAAAGTAGTTTCCACAGTAGAAGACTTTAAGCAATTTAAAAGGTATAAAATAAAAATACATGATTTTAGTAAAAGAAGATACATTTTATTCAATCACAATATACACTTAAATAAAAATTATTAACAATATTTTACAACTTCTTTGGGTAATTTATATGAATGAAATAATACAACAAAAATATAATAATCGCTTCATTTTTAGTATGAAAGTATTTAGCACATAATAATAGACGTTAATCTGTAAATCAAACAATAATGCCTATTCTAATGGCGCACCCTGAAATATTAGGATTATATTAGTATTTTTTTTCAAAATTCCTACACTATGAAAAACTAGTTTGAGTTAACATTAAAATAAATATAAATAAAAATAAATGTTTTTCATTTCACATCAGGTATCAATATATTCAACAAGTAGCCAGGTTGAGTAGAATGCCACACCACAACCAATATAATATAAACAGTGTGTTACAAAAATAAAAGCAACATACTGCACAGTAAAAAAGTAATTTCTGCTATTCCAGATTGATATACAAGGCACCTTTTTAAAGAATTTGTGAAAGCTGTATTTACTTTAGTATAGCAAATATATTAGGATTTTAATTTCAGTATTTACACAATCCGTCCCACTAAAACATGAGAAAATCATAAAATAATAAAAATGTATACACTTATTGTCAACAAATAATAATAACAAAAGAAAGTATAGTAATTTTTCCGAATACTTTTGTACTATCATCATTAAACCCAAAAACAATCAATTAATAAAAAATCACAACCAGAACTCTAGTCATAGATTTTCCACTTAAACTGTTTTTACGCATTAAACATTCTACAACAAATAACAATTCTACTGTCTAAAAATTTCGTAAATAGTGAAATTATACGGTGCTCGCGTTGGCACCGCAATGTTTCATGATATGGCACTGCTGTTCTAGCCTTTGCACATTGGCTATTAGATAGGAATTCTCCACATACATTTCCTTAACCAGCTGATCAGTCCGTTCCAGCTTTTGGACTTGTTCGTTACAAATACGGACCTGTTGCTCGAGTTTTTCTTGAAGGAACTTCAGTTTGCATTGGTATTCGGCCCTGTCCGCCCTGAATTGTTGGAAATACTCTAAAAAAACATTTTAGCGATACAATTACAAAATAAAAGTATGTGGTGTGGTAAATTTAGGAAAAGCCAATGACTTCCTTTTTGAATGACATTTATCAGTTTATATTAATATAAATTGTACATTAAACAAAAAATGTCATCATTCTGTGTATTATTTAGTACGAAAAAGTTGTGGGAGGTATTATTTTTCACAGGTCACTCTATAGCATAGTAAATCTGTCAAAAAATCAGGAGGTACATCAAAAAAATCCGAACTGGTCATATTTAAGCTTTAAATAGTTTCATCTCGTTTCATATTTGTTGGACAAAAAAGAGATGGAAAAGGGACTAAACACAGAAAGTTTTGCCTGTAAACAAATATTTTAACAATTTTAAGATCTACTTTTTCTCCATAAAACTTTTTTCGTTCGACCAATAGGAAACGAGATAAAACGATTAATTTGTTTATTTTAAAAGGGGGTAAGCTTTCCACCTTTTAGACCTCCATATCCAAAATCCAGCTAGATCGGAAATTTTTCGAGGTCAAAATATAGATTGACTGTACTACAAGGCAATGTCGAAAATATGTCCTGGAACTTTTTTACCCATAATAATTGATATTAAATCCGAAACTTCGCAATAATAATGAGGTTTATTTCCGCTTTTTTATAGCTTTTTCTATACTTGCAAGCTCAATGAATTTGCCAATAGTCTAGAGTAGTGTATGCTAAATGAAGGGAGTTGATATTATGATAGAATCGAACTGTGACGAGACAAACGGAACGAAGTCTGTGGGGCCTTAAGGAAGCAAAACTTACTACGGATTAAAATTCAGCACACTGTATTACTGTATTTGGTTAATCCAGTTCAAACGGTGCACAGACAGGTATTTTGAGCTAAAACGTGACCAAAACACAATTTTTTTAATTGTAGATATCATAGATAACATGGCTATCTTTTGGTGTAGTTGCTACCTGAGTTTGCCATCCCAGTCCGCGTTACCAACAGAATTTAGCGCTCCTTTAAATCGTACGTCTTCGATCCCGACACAAATTTTTGCCGTGTTGTTTCTTATGTTAAAAGTAATTTTGGTGGAAAAAGTTGATATGGATATCGCCAATCAAGGAATGTATAATATTTTGAGCAACATTTTATTTGTTTTAACAAGTTTTCACATCACGGAAAAATTTACCCTTGAAACCAGACACTTAAGTGCAATCTTATAAGATTTTTAGGTAGATGGATATATTTATTTATTTTTTAAAGCGCACAAAATTTAACATAAGTTTAATTTTAATATTTTTATTGTATTACTTGCATGTATGTAAGTAGCTATTTTGTAATTTTTTTATGAATAAATTTTTAAATACATATGTTATTTCCTTTAAAAATACCACTTGAATACCTTTAGTCATTTGGTACCCTTTTGATACAGAAAGAGTGCCTAAATATTTTTGGCCACCTTTTAGGTCAAAATACCTGTCTGTGCGGTGTAGAATCCATACTGTAGATAAGTATTATTAGTGAAGCATTTTCAATATAATTGCTTTGACGAAAAAAACTCAAGCAATTTATAAACAAAATATGTAGTTTTATATCCTACTTTGTTTTTGTTTTTTTTTATAACTTTGTTTTTTCAGAAATATTGTTTTCCTTAATAAAGATTCTCTATTCTATATTATTGCACGATCTGTTACTTATTCGTATACGTAAGAAAAGGGTATTCCCCGGAAATGGTTGCGGCAGAAGACGCTGCAGTTTTAAATTCATCTCGAGGAAGAAAACATTGTTTTGCTGGGAAAATCAGCACAAAATCCCGTATTTTCCGAAAGTTTACAGTACTAAAAACTAAAACTGTGCAGCTAAGGTGTCAAACGACGATTTCTAATAGAAATCTTCCATTTTTCTTGTGCCAGAAAGTGGGTCATTATACTATTAAGGCTCTCTGTCATTTGTCAGTTGTCCCTAACATTTCTTATTAAAAAAAATAATAAATTGAGACAGCTAATATAGAACTAGATTCATACATAAGAACTTAAAATAACAAAAACGAATAGAACATTTTTCAATTAAATATAAAAATATGTCTTAATCAAGGTTAAAATTTAGCATCACACTCTATAACCCCATGTCCCTGTCCTATTGCAATAGTGAAAACTTGGATATATATTACAGGTTTTGTATGAAACTAAAATGAAATAACAAATAAGTAGCTCCTCAGTACTAATAAAAAATGTGTTAAAATGTCTGTGAATAATTATCCAAGCGTGACCAAACCTACTTTGTCTACTTTGTCACAAACCGCCTAAATAAAAACAGTTTTGTTATAAAATACACTGGAGTTTAGCATTACATATAAAAAAAAGACTCTGTAACTCATTTAGTTTATAACTGTGGCACGAGATGGCCCCGCTGCATGCAATGATATCGCTATTTTGCGCGTTACAAACAAGAAGCGTGTGTTTTTTAAGGTTATCTTTCGTCACGGTATTTACTCGGTAAGTATTTGCAGTATTTAATTTTCTTTTTCATGTAAAGTATGTGTCACTTGGAAAATCGATTTTTTATTATGAAAAATGTGTCCTTCGTCACATGTCTCTTTTGTCACACTGCACTGATATCGCTAAGACATTAAAACTTAACAATAAGAGACTCTTTAAGCGAAACTTAACTGCTGAGAGTAACATTAGAATTACCTTTAGTTTGCCTAAATAATAGCCACAATGAATATGAAAATGTGAGAGATGGGGCTAAAAAGTATAATGATCCAAGTATGGTGACTAGATGGCGACACTTTTCCTTGTCAAAAATTGTTTTGTTAATTTTATCAAGAAAAACAAAAAAACGATTTTTAATTACACTGGTCTGCGAAAAATAAACATAATAAATATGAAGAATATATATGTTCTGAATTTGTTCACGTTGGCCGATTTTTTTATCACGTCTAGATTTTGTGATATGAATTTTTTTTCAAAATATCATAAATTTTGTTTTTTTAAATTCGTTGTATGCGAAAACATTATAAACAGTGTATATATGTTATGGCTAATGTGCAAACTTGGATAGTTTATAAACTAGCTGGATAGTTTATAAACTAGCCAAACTGTCAACTATTTTAATTGAAAACATATTTTCAACTAAATTAGCGGCTAGTTTACAAAATAACCAAGGATCTTGGCTAATTTACTTGAAATTATTAGGGAAACTAAAATATGTGGATAGTTTGTATACTATCCAATTCAGTTTGGCTAATATGAAAACCAAAATTTCTAGTAACACAAAATAGCCAAGCTTTAGCTAATTTGTAAACTAACCAACCAATTCTCTGGCTAATTTATTAAAAAAAGTGAGGTTACGGCATTGTTTTTCGTTTTGCCGGCTTAACCTGATTTGTTTTGTGCATTTTAACGTTTTTAAAATGAATCATTGGCAAAATTTTAACGCTTCCTTGTTAGAAAACTCAACAACACAACCCTACCGACACCGCCGTTTTCATATTAGCCAAATTGAATTGGATAGTAAACAAACTATCCAGCTATTTTAGTTTCCCTAATAATTTCAAGTAAATTTGCCAAGATCCTTGGTTATTTTGTAAACTAGCCGCTAATTTAGTTGAAAATACATTTTCAATTAAAATAGCTGACAGTTTGGCTAGTTTATAAACTATCCAGCTAGTTTATAAACTATCCAAGTTTGCACATTAGCCGTAACATATACATACAAAATAGGTTTTAGCGAGTCGTAAGAGAAAGAAGGAAAGTACCGAAAGTAATTTTTATGGTAGCATATGTAGCTTGCATACAGTGCTTGCAAATCCAAGTCCGACCGCCTTGGAAAGGATGGTTGTTCAATACCCGCGTGAAAAGAATAAGGATAGAATGCCAAACAGAATTTGATTGGTCAGAGCGTCAGGCGTGCGTATTGTAAGCGCCTTCTGTTTGGCGTTCTATCCTTGTTATTTTCACGCGTCCTTCTCAAACCGGTCGGATTTGGATTTGCAAGCACTGTATGTAGCTTGCGCAGTAATCGCTGTGACTGAAGTATTTTATGTGTAGTTTATGTAAAATTTAAGCCATAGTATTTTTTCACTTCTTTGTAATTGTTGTTACTTTAATAATATCGCTTTTTATTAAATGGACCTAATATTTAAAATCTATGTGCTGTATTCGTTTGCATGTTAAATTCCGTGTTAAGAGCACCAAATATAATGTTATCATGTATGAAAACAATGAGAAGAAAAAAATATTTTTTTTTGCAAACCAGTGTTATTATAAAAAAAATAATTCCAAAAAATAAACATGTTTTTTAAATGTTTTTTTGCGTCACTATATGCTACCCACCAAAATTGGAAATAATATCTAAAGTACTTTTAAAAATATAGTGCGAGAAATGTTTTTTCTAAATAATTTCAAAACGTAAGAACCCCAAACCTTTTCTTAGAATTAAAATGTTTTTTGAGAAGTTCTAGCACCTGGTAAATTTTACGACAACCTTAACAGTAACGTATTTCAACCAATTTTCCCTATCATAATATTTCAAAAGAAATAAATTTTCCATAATAGACAATAAATCAGACAAACTTTATTATAGGTGAAAACAGTCATAATAAAAATTGCTATATAGAAAAAAACTGTTTTTACTCCAACGTGGCTATTTAGGGGGGAAATTTATACAATGTTTTACTTACGTTGCTTGACATGCTCATGGTGATAATGCTGCTGCGTCAACAGCATCTCCAAATTCTTCACCCTTTGCTCCAGATAATGCCTTCTGTTGTTCATGTTGTAGTAGGAACTGGCGGGCATGACGACGTTTTGATCGTAGCCGTGCTTCATGCTCGCGTTGGAGCCCTTCCAGTCGTTCTGCGCGATCTCAGTCTTCTTCTCGTTATTCTTCTTGTAGAGATTCTTGTCGTGTTTGCGCGTCCTCTTCGGTCTGCAGGGCGTCGTGTTCTTGTCCAAGCCTGGAGAACTTGACGACGTCGAAGGAACATTTCTGGTTGTTTTTTCAGTGTTGAAGTTCCAGCTGAACGGTAGGGAGTTGGTTTCCGTTGATGTGGGTTTTTGCTCTTGACGCTCCCAGACTAGATTTTCTTCAGGTTTTTTGTCTTCTGCCGCGTAACTAGATTTTTCTATTATGTAACTCGTGAAATTTTTCATTTTATCCGAACTACTATCGACCGCCTGCACTTCAGCGTCCTTTACATTCCTAATGCTCAAACTTTCAAGTTGCTCTTTCAGTACGGTGATTTCTTCGTCCTTCTTGAAAATTTCCGCGTCAGTCTTCGATTTATAGTCTTCATATTCTTGTTCCAAATCAGTGAACTGTTTTTCCAGATTATAAGTTTCCACTATAGGGGGTAAGCGGTTATCAGCTTGGTCTTGATTCGCGAATTGATCCTCATACTCCTTCAACTTCACCAGAAGGTCTGTTAAGGTATCACTGGTTAATTTGTGTTCTTGCTCAAAAATCTGGCGTTCCTCGTCAATTTTTGTCTCCCAGTAGTCTTCACACTGCACCATCTCGTTTCTAAGCAGTTCCAAGCAATTTTCATACTCTGATATTTTGGCGGCAAGGTCTTTATTCGCTTCAGTTAACTCCTTATTCTTCTCTTCTGATTTTTTAAGGACCTCCTTTAGTTCTTCCAACTTACAGCTCACCTTATCCTCCATTTCTTCTGTTTGCACTTCTATTTCGACCGAATGTCCATTTGCTGCATTCATTTCGTTTTCGAGTGTTGCATCGACGTTACTTCCAATTGATTCCAGTTGCATGTTTTCTAGTTTCTTTCTTATTTTATTAACATTGTCGACGCTGACGCAGTCTTTTTCTATCATGTTCTTCAAGGAGGCCTGCACTTCGAATATCGTTTTTTCTAGATCGTGCACTCTGTCGTTTAGGTTTAGGATGGTGGTGGCCATGCTACACGGTGATTCCGGCTATAAAAAATAAAGTCATTGAAAGAAAAGTGCATATTTTCTCGGGTTAATTTATGCATCAATCAATAATCCTTGAAAGTAACCACTGTTCCAAATATTGCCGACTAAAAATGCCATTAGGTGGGTAGTCAAAGCTTATAAGGAATCTTGAAATCATTTTAAATTTATTTATAACGAATTAATTAGGTAGGTATAAAAACTTAGAAACCGAGAGGTAGTATGTACAGTTATGGTTATAAAATAGTATAAATATGTATTTAGTTTTATGTGAGTTTATATCAAAACAAATTATAATTCTCTTATTTAATTGATATTTTTAGGTGCTTCTTGTTAGTTTGATATTTAATTAATTGTGTTTAGAACCAAAATTCTGTTTTTTAAGATTTTAAAGATTTAAATTGTTTTATGTTCAATAATTGCTAGTTAAATAAAAAAAAAATAAAGCTTCTTTATTGAAAATAAAACAAAAATATATTACAAGAAGTTTATTAAAAATCACATGAAAAGGTGTGCAATAGCCCAGTGTCCCCCAGTATGATGCAATACATTTTTATAATTAGAAAGTAGAGTAAAATACAAGCAAAAAACTTTTGAAATTAAAATTGCCAGTGGCGTAACAAGATAACGTGAGGCCCTGGTTTCAAACGTTAGATCCAGGCCCCCTCTCATCTCTACAATATACTACGCATAAATCGCGACAGGAATAATTTCCTGGAAGTATGGACCTACATATTTTTGGAAAGTTTTATTAATTATATACAGTGTGACCCATGTGTTTGCGACTTGTTTTAAAGAGAAACTGTATTTTTGAAAAAAAACGCCATATTTTCACAAAATACAAGGCTTACTATGTCAGTTTTTAAGAGTAAATTTTTAAGAATTCATATTAGCGATTTTTTTAAAACAAAATCTAAGCATGGCACTGGATTCTCCACCCCTCAAAACGATACTATACAAAAATTTATTATGCCAAGTTATCCATGAAAAAAACATTGAAATAAAATTAAAACTAATAGTAAAATGGTTTCAATAAAATTTAGTATAGGGGTGGTGAATCCAGTGCCGTGCTTAGATTTTGTTTATAAATTTGCCAATATGAATTCTTATAAACTTACTCTTAAAAACTGACATAGTAGGCCTTGTATTTTGTACAAATATGGCGTTTTTGCTCCAAAAATACAGTTAATCAAGATCTACACTTTAAAACAAATCCGGTTAAAATCGCACAATAAATAGAGATTTTACAGGGTTGAGGCGCAAACAAATGGGTCACACTGTATATTAGGGTGTGTCATTTTTAAGCAACTTTTTTTTTCAACTAAAAAATAGGCTAAAAACTTTCAGGAAGGTGAAAAAAGAAACCTCTAAAAATTTGAGCTCTTAATATTACCATTAAGTGGTGCCTGTTCCTAACTTTTCAATTTCTATTTAAATTACATTGAATTTTTTTTTCTTATTTTTGTAGCTTGACATTGGAGCATTATAAAAACGAACTGAAAAATTATTTTGGTAGGAAATTGAACGCTCTACAAAAAAGTTTCAATATATTTTTTCATAGAGTGAGCCGTTCTGAAGGTATTCAAACTTAAAGTTGCCTTTAACATTTCGAATCGCGGCACGTTAGCGTGCCTCTAGTCACTGTGTAATCCGAACGGTAATATACCGACTGAGCCGATATAATCTTTTATCAGAGTTATCGACTTTAAAATTAAATGATTAAAAATTCAATACAATAAAAAATTCATTGTTTTATTTAATCTATTATAATTATTGAACAAAATTGAACACAAATAACTTTTTTTGATAGTAAATAAAATAAAATGGAAAAAAATTGAGATGTAAGTGTTATTTTCTTTCTATACGAAAATAATTATTTTTTCTTAAAATAATTTTTAAGACATAAAAAAGTATTAGTAATAAAATAAAAGTCATAATTTCATACATTTGCAAGTTTGAATACCTTCAGAACGGCTTACTCTATGAAAAAATAAATTAGTACTTTTTTGTATAGCGTTCAATTTCCTACCAAAATAATTTTTCAGTTCGTTTTTACAATGCTTAAATGTCAAGATACAAAAATAAAAAACAAGAAACAATTTTTTTTCCATGTTATTTAAATGGAAAATGGAAAGTTATGAACAGGCACCACTTAATGTTATTATTAAGAGGTCAAATTTTTAGAAGCTTCTTTTTTCACCTTCCTGAAAGTTTTTAGCCTGTTTTTAAGTTGAAAAAAAGAAGTTGCTCAAAAATGACACACCCTAACGACAACCGTATACAGTAAATATAAAACGACCATCGATTTAAAAAATTTCGAATAAAGTAGTATCGACACTCAATAGCTCGTTTCTGCATGGTTTTAAAATTACCACAAATTATTTTAAGCTCTTTTTAGGCGCTTTAACCAAGCCACCGGGCCCCCAATGGCGCGGGCCCTGGTGCCACCGCATCACTGGTACCTTTGTAGTTACGCCACTGTATTGTACCAAATTCTTCACAACCCATTTTGATAATTTTTAAAAGACAATTATTATACAGCAAACACACAAAATGTGATTAGACTTACATTTGCACAATTTATAAATTCAAAAAATACCAGATTCTATGCATAAATATTGTTTTTTTTTTGTTTTTTATTTACTTCTTTATTAATTTATTTTACACTATGTTATAGCTAGCAAAACAGTTCTTAAGAATTGGTACCGCTTAGTCTATATTAATTTGTATTAATTTTTCCATTTTTCCATTTCATTATTTAATCATTTTTCAATAACCATTTACACCCATCCATTTTAAATACCCAAGTTTCACTTTATGTAATCAAATTATAATTTACAAAGGCTTTGACACTCTGTAACCGCCTTTAAAAGAAAAGTTTCGTATCAAGAATCATTAATCAAATTGAATTTAACTTATGGGTAGACATTTTCCAAATGTCCTACGATTTTTGACGTTAAAAAAATTAAGTATTGAAAATAATGTAATCATTAATACACGTACAATTTTGGTAAAAATTAGTTTATTAACAATTTTCGATTAAATATTTATCCACTTTTTGATTAAAACAAGCTATATAAAAAATTGAAGAGCCATAACCTTCTCATTATTGTGGTAATTGTCAATGTTGATAATTTATATATATTTTTTTAATAAACAAATGCCACGCGGAAAACTAAGTACTGGGGAAGTCTGAACAATTTAGGTTCAGAAACCGTTTTAAATTTTGGTGTTATCCCTTTGGGTTAATGACAAAAACTGGCCAACGTTTATTAAAAACCCAATAAAGATATAATTATGAAATTTTAACACTTTATTTTTGTGGGTATTGGATCATTAGCGGTGATTTTATACTGGTTTAAAAATAAAAATCTTGCAAAAGTAGATTAAAAATTACATTATTTTTTACTATTCAATTTATCTCATTATCTTAATTTTAAAACAAGTTTTGTAAGTTGATAATTTGTATATAGTATAGTATATTCAGGGCTCCCACGGCTAAATTACAAATTATATTTAGGAATTTAGGAGGTTTTTTTTGGAGAAATAAAGTAGGTATGCAAATGAATTTCTGTAATTAAATAAAAACAACTCTTTTTAACAAAAATATAAATAAATATTATTTCTTTTGTACAAATAAGTTATATACATTGACTATTTTTTTAGCCAAATCGCTCGACGAGATTTTTTGAATAAAATTAAAAGTGAGGTAAAATTACTACTTTTAACTTTTATTTTTATTTAAAAACAACGCGTCCATAGATTTGGCTAAAAAAACTAAGCCAAAGTCAAATGATGATATATTTATGTTTTGAGAAAAAAAATGTTAGTTAATAACTAACAATAATTGTAATGTGAATCTTGATACTTAATAGAAAAAAAAAATTATAATACAGCAAATCATTTTTTAGATTGTTACTATTTTAGCTATCATTTAAAAGAAAATTAAAAATCCTTTTGTTTGATATATAACACGGTATATTTTCGTCGAAAAAAAAAACCGAAATTTGGCTAAAAATGAAAATTTTGTCTAGGAGCTACTACATGGATTTTGTTACTGGGTAAATTTTGTTGTTTTTTTAAGAAAAATGTAATTGTGATATATTAATTTAAAAAGATTTTAATAAACTAGAACGTAAAAAAATATATTTTTAAATTACTTTTTAAAAAAGAAATTTTTGAGCACCACAACTACCTTAATTAGGTTAGGAGTTTTAGGAGATTGAGGGCAATTTTAGGATTTTCAAGATTTAAGCCAAATTTTAGAAATTTTATGAGATTTAGGAGGTGTGGGAGCCATTTATATTTTAAATTATTAAAAGTATATATTAACAGTAAAGTTATATACTTCTGTCAGAATCTGATTCTAAATAACTAAGATCCCAGGGTATTAATTATAATCAATTACGTGTTTTAGTGCTTAAACCAGTTTATTTTCGCCGCTACTGATTAAATTATTTTTTTTACAGAATTAAGGTTATTAAAACACACAACTTGTGTTAAAATTGTATAAAAATAAATTAATTGCTTTACAAAATAATGTAATTTTTTACTTTTATAAAAAAATATTATTTAATAAAAATAGAGATGGGAAAATTCCCATTTGACGAAAATTCCCGGAAACTTTCCATCGAAAATTCCCGAAATTTTCCGAAAGTTTCAAAAAAAAAATTTTTATTGCGAAAATATTTTTTTTATGCCAGGGATTTGCAAAAATATATAACACATTAACTTTTTGTCAAATTTTATTAAGAAAAAAAATAAAAAAAATGTTTATAAGAATGCAACTGCAATACTATTGTTAGTATCTTTTACTTTGGAATATTCCTATTGTATACTGAAACCTACAAAATAAAAATAATATGTTTACTACTAGAAATTCACTGATATTACGTAAAAAAAATTAAAAGGTACAAAGTAACTAATATATAGGAATATTGAAAAGTAAAAAGTAAAGTAAAAAATAATTCCAAACACTAGATTTTTTTCTTGGCATTGTGCTATGCCTATAAATAAACAACAAAAATGTAAGAATGATTTTAACTTTGTTTATTGTTATTTTGTTTCCCTTTTTTAAAAAAAGTTTTTTGTGATGATGCTGAATAATCCGGCTTCATTGAGGTTATGTAACATATATGTTATGTAACATATATGTGTATATAGTTATAGCTTACATTATTTATACTTCTTCTTCTGATTTAAATTAACACACATTAAATTCTTATTCAAAGTTTCTTGGCCTTGTATCATGGCCTTAACGAAAATCAGCGGTTAAACAATTGACATTTAAATGAAAAAAACAAGGAAAGTTTCCAAGGAATGTTTCCAAGGAATGTTTCCGGTAGCTTAAAAGAAACTTTCAAAATGAAAATAAATTCCCAATTGGAAACTTTCCAAAACGGAAAGTTTCCTTAAAATGGAAACTTTCCGATTCCCATCTCTAAATAAAAATAATATTAAAAATAAAAAAGGGGAAAAACTGACATATTTTAATTAAAATTGACATTGCCATAGCACCTAGTGCTAAAATCCATGAGTTTTTGTCTCGTCAAATTATTTTGTTAGTAACTGTACTGTTAGTAACTCCAAAAATAAAAAGTAAACATACATAAATAAATAAAAATTATTTAAAATTTGATATCCACTATCACATGGCTTTATTAAAATATAGAAAACAAAACATGTGGTTAATTTAAGAAAATAATTATAATTAATGGTTTTGAGCATCAAAGTATAATGAACCTCATATAAAAATTATCATGAATAAAATTATTCTTATATTGAAAAACCCACACAATTCTAAAGACATTATACCTCGGCCAAGCCCCATTTAATTTCTCGGTAAAAATAAATAAACTACATTGTACCTTCAAGAAAACCATCTTCGATGCAATGGGTCATTATATTTCTAACTGTACATTTACTATATTGCATTATATTACTAGGTACCATATTTGTATCATTGTGAAATCAACAATAAATCCAACAAAACCTGATTTACTTAACTCAAAAGTAAAAATCCTTTTAATGCCAAAAAATAAAATAAATTCTTGCAATAAAACCAGTCAGACAAAGTTAGTAGTAGTTAGGAAAGTTGGCTAAATAAAAACACAGGCTAGTTAAAAGCATATTTAATCGTTTAAAATCAAAAGATAAAAAAACAAATTTCAAACAATTTTCCATTATTATAGGCAATTTTCAACTCAATCACGATTAGAAATTGTAATTTTCTTTATTGAAATGTGCGTTAGATTTAGCAATCAATAAATAAAAAAATCACCTTACAAAACGAAAAATATTCATAATTATGAAAAACATCGAAAAAAATCCAAACTGTCTGGATTTCGTTTGTAAAATGTAAAACCCCCTTGTTCCCCCCCCAGTTTTGAAAATATGTTTTGAATATCAAGCTCTACATTTTTTCCTTCAAAATTTGGCATTCCACTAGCCAGCGGCATTTTTTGTCAAAATACAAATTGACCATACCAAAGTGTTTATAGGGAATATAAATTATTTATTTGTTCATTTGTTTTTACCAGGAATATCATGAAACAAGCTATTTAAAATTCAAATTCTATTGTAAATTTAAACAGAGAAAACTAATTAAAGTCAATAAAAGGCTTAAATAATCAAACATATTTCAAAATCCCAGCGATAATTAATTTAATTAGATCATATAATTATTTATTTTTTAATAAAAACACATTTTATAAAAATCATTTACGAAATGCGAAATTAAAATATTTATTTTTTTAAGTGTGCATATTTATAATTTCTATTCTACTATTAAAGGACTTTCTAAGATAAATATTTAAGCATTTTAAAATATTTAAAAAGGGTGTCTCAATAGAATTTGATCTGTTAATTAAATACCTTAAAAATTTGAATATAATTTTTATTTTTATTTCAACATAAAGAATACATCTTCCGATTATGCATGAAACAAAATATCTGACAAATGCTGGCACACCCTCCCTCTTTTAATGACTAATGTTCTGCTGAATTTCGACAATAACGCGTCGAATATCGTTTTTAAGTTTATGAATGGGGTAGTTAAATTTTTTCTGACCTATACTTTTTATGGTTTTATTCAAGGCGTTTTGTAATATTAAACATTTCTGTGAAATCAGAATTTCAATTGAGTTTACCGTTTTCGAGATATTTACAAAAAATATAAATTTTTATGACGTCACAAACCTCGCCATGTGACCAACATTCTAAGATTTCTATTGGTTGAAAATTACCCTGTTGTCAAGTTGTCTTGTTAATGATTTCATTCGGTTATGTCAGAAAATACCCGAAGAGGTTATGTACAAATACTGTCACTGTCAGTTGAGTGAAAGATGGTCACCAAATTCATTAAGTACCTATCTTCCTTATTACGAGGTATCATATTACTGTTTGATATTTTAGAGTCCAAGATATATCTAAAAGAATAAAAAGAACTAGGCATTATACTAATGAAATGCATTTACGACAAAATATGATTATAATTATAGGCACCTACTTACTTTATTTGTTTAAAAGCTCCAATGTTCAATGTAACCAACCATTCAACAAGATTCCTTTGCTTTGGAGTCCGTTATTAATAAATCACTTATCTAATATCAATTACAAATAACATAACAATAACATTGATTTTCAATAATCTAAATTTAAAAAAAACATAACCCATATAATAAATCACTTATCTAATATCAATTACAAATAACATAACAATAACATTGATTTTCAATAATCTAAATTTAAAAAAAACATAACCCGAAAAAAAAAAACGTCAAAAATCAATTCTTCTTCTTCTTCTCAACTAAAATTATAGATCAAGTGGTTTTAAAACTAAAATATTATAACGTGGCGCCATCTATCGTAAGAATCTTAAACTTAACACACTGGCAACCATAGAAGAAGCTGTCAACGTTGTCAATAGCCTAGTGAGGTAATTAGGAGATTTTTTTTTGTAAATATCTCGAAAACGGTAAACTCAATTGAAATTCCGATTTCACAGAAATGTTTAAAATTACAAAACGCCTTGAATAAAACCATAAAAAGTATAGGTCAGAAAAAATTTAACTACTATCGCTAACAAAAAAAACTCATACAGCCATATTGTGGCTGTGTGAATAAAACTTTTTCGTCAATGTCAAGCTGACATCGAGCTTTGTCACATCCATTATGACTTTTTTAAAAACATTTTCTACCAAACAATGCAGACGAACTCTGGCAAGCCATTGAAGCCATTTGGAATGAGATAAAGCAAGTCGGCGCCTTCCATGCTTTGCCGTTTGCGGGCAGTAATTAACAAAAACAGAGGGATTACGAAATATTATTTTTTTTTCAAACTTTAACCTAACTTTGTATTTAATTTTAGACCTTTCAAATGTGACGTATCATGTTAAAAGCCATAATTACTCCAACGAAATGATAGAAAATCAGGAAGACTAGATTTTTAAGCTGTATGAGTTTTTTTTGTTAGCGATAGTACCCCATTGTTTCTGGTTTGTTGATCCAAATTCTGCAAATTTTTGTTGTTGACATAGCCACTGAGATGAAAGTGCGCTTCATCGCTAAACAATTTTTTTTGAAAAATCTACATTTTGTCTTGCCAGAATCCAATTAACATATTTCCGGCGCATTGCATAAACTACCATGATTAACTCCAGCTGTGTTAATTGAATTTTGTATGGATTCAAATGAAGATCTGTTAAAATTTACTGTAAACTGCTCCTCTAAATAGCAACTTGTTAGGAACGATGACGAATTGAGGTTCCAGGATTTTTGGTAACAATTTTCCGTACTGCTGCAATATGTTTGCACTTTGCAAAAAATAGAAACTTAAATCCGGCCTTCCTATTGAGATACCCTTTAGTTATAATTAATATTTTCAAAAATGTTAAGACGTTTATTATATTTTTTTAATAGTGTAAAAATTACAAATATATATTTTTACGTCACACTACTTACCAATGCATCCGGAATGGGGATGGAATGTTGTACCAAAATTTGCTCGAGAAAAGCAACTTTCGATTGCAACCTCGTAATTTCTTCATGTTCGCTTGCGTAGAGAGACGAATCCAAGTCAGCTTCAGTTTCAAAACCGCTCTCGCTCGATGTCAGCGGTAAGTCTAGGTGGTCGCCCCTCATTTTTTCCGTCTTTCTGCGAAACTTGCCGAGCCTCGGGCTACCATCGCCTGCAAGAAAATTTTTCTTAGAAAAATAATATAATAACAATTTTTAACAAAAAATATTTCATAATAAAAATTTTAATTTAGTTTTACTCAGTTAATTTAAGTTTGTTTCTCAAAATTATTAATTATTCACAATAACTTATTGTTAATAAGTAAAAGGGACCATGAAAAATAATTGTTTAAGTATTTTTTCCATATTAAATATAAATATTTATTTAAATCGTGATTTTGTTTAAACAATAATCATATTTTATTTATTAAGTTTTACCTCTGCAAAAACAAAACTTAAAAAAACCCATGACATCAAACACCACTGCATTTGACACAACTAGATACCTAATATCATGTGCTATTTTTTTATCTTATTATCGCCTAATTAAAAAAAATTATAAAAGTTCAAAGGTTAAGTTTCTTTGCAACAAAATGTACCGCAAATATAAACAATTAATAGTGCAAAAATCCCCGTGTTTTGACCCGGTACACCGGAAGGAAATGAAAAATACCTATAAATTAAATTCAGAACAAACGTAAAATATGTAAATGCGGCCTAATCTTTTATCAAATAAACCGAGAGTCACGACAATAGATCTCATTGAAAATAATGAAATCAGAGTACTGTTATTTTAATATTGTTAATAGATATCATCTATCAAATTAGCTGTGCAACATAGACCATCCGCAGTATACCATGCGTATCTATGACATCATCTTAAGAATGGAACATAAAAAATATCCTTAATAATGAGGCTCAATTAAGTAAGTAATTGATATTTAATTAAGCCATTGTCTTAAACGCCGCATTGTTATTTTGAAATTTTTATAAAATGGAAGAGGTATACAGGGTCCCAAAAATGATGCACCAACGCCATAACGCCATATGTTGACAGATGTATTTTTTGAAAGTTAACATTTTTTATACACTTTTTAATATTTTTGATCGATGTTTTTGAGTTAACTTTTATATTTTTTCTATAAAAAACATCCTTATCATTCCTGGAACCTTGAGCCTCTGTATCTAAATTATTTATAGATATTTTTAAGATCTAATTTTTTATTTTGCATTTAATGCTAAATAAATATAAATAAATAAATAAATTAGAGGTCCAAAATAAAAAAAATGTTTGTCGGCCTCTGTATTTTTAGGAACTAAATGCAGAACGTTTTGCCTTTGCACAAACATTTTAAGCTCTACCCTTTTTGACTTAAAATTTAGTCCGACCAATATGAAATGAAACGATTCATTTTTTTCATAAAGGGGGAAACACGGAAATTTAGCTTTTTACTTTTTTAGACTGGCAAGAATACCACATCCAAAGTCCAGCCAATTTGGAATTTTTTTGATGTCATTTATACTTTTATTTCTAAAACGTCGTTAAAAAATTGTTTTTTTTAACAATTTATACAAATATTTATTTTTAAAACAAGTTTTGGGGTGGTACTTTTTATTTCTTAATATATTTTAAATCAATTGAAAGTTGTTTCTAATGTTATACAGTTTGTTTAAATTTACTGTTACATGTTACCTGTAAAAAAGATTTTATGAGATCATTTTAAAAAATACATTTGCAGACATGGAATTATAATTAATGCGAATACAAAAACTGGTTATTAGATTGCCTTTATAAATCTGTACCAACTTAAATTAAACGAAAAAGTTTTTAGTTCTAATCTATCAAAATAGGCACCCACACTCTCAATAAAATACCTTAAATAATTTTATTTAATTTGATTGTTTTTATTACGTCCAAACCTATTATTGCTAATAGAAATAAAATTTAACTTTCTTCGTTTTAAAATTCCATTATACAGATAACAGATTTAGCTATTTATAATTTTTTTAATATTAACTCAGCAAAATACTGTGATTGGCAATGGCAAATAAAATTGTTAAATTATTTAAACATTAAAGCAAAATTTAATATTCTAATATCTTGACAAACAGGTGTATAGACAAACAAATATTAAATACCTATGTCATCGGTATTTCTATTTTTATTGTAGCCCAATCAATTAGGATAGTGTCACAAAACCGTAGCTTCAAATAAAAATGTGAAATTTAAAAACTACTTACTCTAGAAGTCATATGCTACGGAAAATAAGTCATTCATCCAATAAAAATATTAAAATACTTAATTGATATTTTACCTTTTCGATATGTGTTAAAACTTTCACTGTATCAATCAATCAATAAATCCGTTACATTTAATTAAAAATAATAATATTTCTTTAATAAATTGCTTCCAATTCATTTAATTTCTTATTTCTTTATGATATCAGAGGAATGTTTATTAAACCAACTAATCAAAATGTTAAGTTAAGTTTTCTTTGTAAAATTTCCCCAAGTCGACACTATTTTTAGCTAGCCTATCGATTTTAAACAAAAGTTAGTTTTATTGATGAGCAGAAATGTTGTTTGTTTAAAAACGATTTAACACATTTTGCACAAAACAACAAGAATCAATATCCATTGCAATGGGGAACCTTTATTTTATAACTTGAATATATAAGAAATACTATAGCAAAATATGCGATTTTTATTTTTTTTAATCCTTTAAAACTAATATATTATACATAAGTACAAGTAACACAAGTTTACCACGTGGTAATCATCAGGAAAATTTTTTTTATTTTTTTTTTAATTTGAAATAAAAAGTGTGTCAAAACTAAAAAAGTTGTAGATCTCAAAAGTTTCTATAATTAAATTAATTAAATATTAAATATTAATATCATTGTTTTTTGCTAAATAAAAAAGATTGTAAAGTTACCAATAAAATTTTGATTAAAAACTAAAGACATCTTTTTTATTGATTACAAAATTTAAGGAACTAAATACAAAAAGTTTTGTTTGTAAACAATTATGTTAAGCTTAAAGCTCTACATTTTTTGTTTTAACACTTTTGTCTGACCAATAGGAAACAGGAAATTAATTAATTTCATATTTAATTACTAGCATTTTATACTAAATAGGATTATTTCGTTTATTTAAAAAGTATGCTTTACATTAGGGTGGTGGGAGATATAAATATTTTGTGAACTTGTGTGTGAAAAAAATAAATTTTTTGGTAATAAAAAAATATGTTTTTAATTCCTTCCATTGCTCCAGAGCCATCTTAAATATAAAAATTGTAATATTCAGACAAGGGGAAGAAAGGTTTTTTTAGCCAAATTGATTTAAAAAAAGGGCTATAGGGACCTCCAGTCAATTTTAAAAAATACAAAACTTTCATACTTGACATTGACCGGGGCTCCACACTTTTGCATTGTTTTTCTTTTGAAAATTAAAGTGTGGAGAGAAATTTATTTATCTCCACGCGGTCTATAATTTAAACTTTATTGTTGTCAACATTCGATAAAGAAATAACTTGTTATGGCCTAGGCCGATAAAAATTTTTATGAGGCAAGTATTTAGTTCGATTTTTTCTCGCTAGGGGTATTGTTTTGACAAATTAATCCTTTTCTAAGAAATTAACGTACTAAACTGGTTTAATTTATTTATAATAAGCACTAATTTGTTTGTTTTACTGTTAATGTTTATTATTTTTCATTAAATTATTGTAAAATTAAATATGAATAATAAAACAAAAAGTGAGGTTAGGACATTGCAATTTGACGTTTCTGTAGATTTCACAGTTGTGTTTTCTTTTTCTACGATTTAAATTATCTTTAAGTTTTAATTTGCTTTAAGTTTTCAGTGAAATTAAATGTTAAACACAGCGTAAACATTCCAAACTACCTATTTTTTTAATAAAAATGCAAACAAATTGAAATTAGATACCTATTTATTAAACAATTACTTAATTGAATTCAATGTAATAGCAAGAGGGTAAGTAAACCATTTTCTTACAAAAATCCATTCTACTTACATCATGTAGCTAGGTATTGTCAAACTATTACTGCTTCTAAAAGGAATAATAATTATTGTACATTTAATGTAATCTTTAGCTAATAAATAAATGAGATTATAAAAAAGTGAGGTTAGGCCGCTTTCATGTTGAATTATATTGACCTATATAAAATGCTTTGAAGATAAAATGTTGTATGCCATTCGGCCAAGAAGTGTCTTTTTGTGCTTCGCTCAATTGTAGGCCTCCGCTACGCGTCGGCCTTCAAACTTTGAGCTTAGCACAAAAAGCCTTACTTCTTAACCTAATGACATAAATAACTATTATATTATTACCGTTTTTTGGCCTACCTCAAATATATTGTTCTATTATATTACTAATGTCAAATTTGTATAAATAGTTCTAAACAAAAGTTGTTTAACAAGGTTTTTTATTTGGCAAAATTAGGTATAATAATAATAATAATAATAATAATGTCTTTATTAATTACGTATACAAAATACAATAATTAAAAGGCGAAGTCTAGCCAGGCTACTCCACTTAACCCTTAAAAAATTAATTTTTAAGGAATTAAACAGACAATCGCGATACCTAATTTTGCCAAATAATAACCTTGTTAAACAGCTTTTGTTCATAACTATTTATAAAAATTTGACATTAGTAAAATAATAGAACAATGATATTTTGTAATACGTAAACTATAAATATAAACATTTTTGAAAAATAGCTATACAGAATTTAAGTAATAGTACAATATCTAACAGGCGGATAAAGCGCTTATTTTATTAAAGCCGAGCTGCCGAGGCCTTAGCCGATGCGGCAGATCTGAGCGAGGCAGTTAATATGCTTTATCCGCCGCGGCTTGTTGTATATACTTTTTTTTTCAAGCGTTTAATAATTGAGTCGTCTAGTTTCAAAAGCGGCCATCTTAAAAAAAAATTAAAAATGAGTATTTACACCAATAAAATCGAAATATTACGAAGTATATTAGTGCAAAATTATATACCAAGAAAAACGGTTATTTTCAAGGAAAATAATTCCTTAAAGTTTTATGTTAGTTTCAATACCGCCCATCTCCATTAAGTACAAAAATGTACTTTAAATGCCCATCTTCATTTGAAATATATGTTTTTTTAATTACTGTTTAGAATGGTTTATTGCAGTTTACTTAAAATATTTTTCAATATAAGAATGATCTTATAATCTGTATTTACAAATATTTAATTGTCCAATAGATATAATTTATATTATGGGGTTTAAAAGAGGATAAATATAAGAAATAGTGAAATATTTTTTTGTAGAAATAATATTTATTATTTATTTATTTATGTTTACATATTACTATTAGTAGTATAGATAGTTTATCAAAAAAATTAATAAAACATAAAAATTGATAAAATTAATGTTTTAAATTTAAAACAATTTTAATGAAAAATTTTAGTTATCAATATCAATAAATTCAATTAATTAATTGAAGTTTATTTTCTTAAATTACATATTTTTTTATGAAAATAAAAATAATAATAAAAGTTTAAACTTTAAACTTTTAAAAGTAGTAAAAAATTCTTTAAACATTTTTTAAATTTTCTTTAAAAAAATTATAATTTGCTGGATCCGCGCTGGATCCCGGTGGATTGATGTTGATCCAGCAAAAATCCAGCTCTGGTTATAATATAAAAATAGTTATACGCTTTCAAAAAATATTATTAAAAAAAAGGTTAAAATAAAAGACAAAATGTTTGTTAATAACATTCCAAAGTCATTGTCATGTACAACATCTCACAAACATCTTTCAAATCAATTATCATACCTATAAACTCAAGGCTTTAACACCTTCACAAACTCTAGACAAAATCAACAAAAATACCTTTTGGCCATTTAAAAATCCCCATAAAATAATCCGAAAAACTTTCACAATCAGTGAAAACAAGGCATCGTGAAAAAAACAAAAACACACACACAATGCTGCACCGGTTTATCAAACGACCACACGTTCTATTCAGCGCATCCACTCTGGCGAAGTCAAAACAAGCGCACCAACTGAGCGAATTCGTTTTCGTTCCTTGCGTATACGCGCGCCGCTCCGGCTTACCCACACACACAAACACATACACAACCTTCGACTGACGAAACGAGTTTTCGATGCGCTCTTCTGCCTCATCTCTGTTGACTTAAGACTCTTGAGATGCTTTAAGACGCGAGATGGGCATAGGAAGAGGAAAGCAAGAATACATTTTTGATGGTTGTTTTCATTGTAAATATTATGTTTAAAGCTTTCTGGTGAAAGAACTGTAGAAATGTAAAAAACTGTCTCAGAAATCCAATTTAAATTTTAGAAAAAAGAAAATGATGTGTCAGGTGATTCTTTTAATTTAAAGCAGGTGTACCGGCCAAATTGTTTTTTTAAGGTGGTCAAAGAAACATGTTAAATGGCTGGCTATATTTTAAGAGGAATTTACTAACCTCAGACAGGCTATGTAAAGGTGCATTTAAATCAGAGCAAATTTGTTAAATTTTTTGCCCTCCTTTTAGGAACAAGCACAGAAAGTTTTGCCTATAAAAATTATGTTAAAAATGTCAAGCTTTACATGTTTTGTACTAAAACTTTTTTGTCCGACCAATAGAAAACGAGATAAAATATTTTTTTTTCTTTTAAAAGGGAGAAAACATTCCACCTTTTAGACTGTCAAGAATACCATATTCAAAATCCAGCTTGGAATTATATTGTTTCAAAAAAACCTTGCATAAAACATTTCTACAAGTACACACAATATTATTGTCACTACTTAATTTTCTATGCTTGTACAGACAGTCATTTCCTAGTTTCTTACATGCATTACTTATCTATTTATCTTCGCAAATATATCATTATAATTTATAATACGTAGTTTACACCTTTACGCCCACCGATTGTGACTGAACAAGTGGGTTTCATCAATTTTCACGGTATTCTTTACGACCTTTTCTATGTTCAAGCAATAATTTGAATTTTATGAGGTATGCATGGTAGTCGTAAAAACATTAGAATATTGTTCAATAACGTTTATATAATAACTTTATGTTTACAAGCATTTTTGCTCTCTAAGAAAAAAAATCCAGAGAGTTCCAAGACAGGCAAGGATGATTGATTTAAAGTTTTGTTTTAAACTAACTGTCACTTTTTTAAAGATTACTGATTAATAACTTCTGGTTGAAAAAAAAACAGTATCAAGAGGTGTGGAATCAGAAAAAGTAAAAAAAATGAGAAAAATAAGTTGGAGCGCATTTTTAGAACATGCTGTATAAAACTGCAAAAACAATTAATGTAATCAATCACACAATCTCGATGCTTGAAGGTGTTAACATTTACATTGGAAATTACAGACAATTTAAAACGATTACATTGAATGTAATACATTGGTTTATTGTTATTTGTAACCTAATGAGGATATGCACGAATAACCAGTATCGTGTGTACCTACCTAGGTAAATTAATCAGTGCCCAGAGCATGTTTTGGAAAATTGCAAGTTTATAAAATAAGGAGTAAAAGTTGAGGCAGGCCCCGTTACACACATTTTGTTAAATCGTTTGTAATATTTCATGTTTTGACTTAACTGGGGTAAATATTAATTGACAAACTAAACATTGATTATTCTCGTGGTTTTGTGAAATTAAATGTATATAAACACTATACACGGTGCTGTTCTGAGAGGTGATTTTTGGACTTTCTGTGAAACCTAATTTTTTTTTATATTCTTGTTAATTAGGTCATAACTAAAATTTTAAGAGCAAAATAAAAAAAATTTGACGGTTTGAATTGTTTTGGCTGTTTATTAAAAATATTATGCACTCTTTCAATTATCCAATTAAAACTAGCGATTTAATTTAAATTTTTAATATTTGCATAACTAAAAAAAAAGGTTTTTACAATTTTTTTTATATATTTTACTGTTTTGTTGCAATAAACGTTCAAACTTTTAATCTAACCTTTGACGTAGGTATACAATTAAAACAATTCAAACCGTCAAATTTTTTTTATTTTGCTCTTAAAATTTTAGTTATGACCTAATTAAATGTCATTTATGTTCCCTTAATTTATATATCCTTAAAGGTTGCCAGGAAATTTATTTGACGTTTGAATTGTCATTTTCAATATACGTATTCTAAAATTTTTGTTTAGTTTTTTAAAGTGTTTTTTATAAACAAAAATGAAAAATTGTAGTAAAAGTTACGAAGAAATTCATGAAATTTAACTAAGGACCGGTTTATTCATCTTTAGTAAAGTTTATCGGGCCGATAACTTTCATGTCTTGGCAATATTTAGTATCCAAAGAAATTATTCGTCAAATAAATCAAAAATGAATAAATCGGCCCTAAATAAAATGTGGCACCCTTAGAATTATTGTTTAATAAATGTATATACTATACATTTAACCTTAAATTAAAACTTTAAACGTGTATTACAACAAAACAGTAAAAGATATAAAAAATGTATAGACATTTTTTTAAGGAAATTAACTAATCTTTAATCTGATTTAAAAAGTTATGATAATATTTAAATAAAATCGCAAGTTTTAATTGGAGAATTGAAAGTGGGAATACATATTTTTAATAAACATCCAATTAAAACAAAATTAACCGTCAAATTTTTTTTATTTTGCTCTTAAAATTTTATTTATGACCTAATTAACAAGAATATAAAAAAAATTAGGTTTCACAGAAAGTCCAAAAATCACCTCTCAGAACAGCACCGTGTATAGTGTTTATCTATGTAAAAGAAGTCTTTTTAAACTTAAAATGAAGAACTTAAACCAAAGGAACTTTAATATTAGTTAAAAAATCGTGGGTTTAAAAAAAAATAGATTTAATTTAATAAGATAATTATTACCCAAAAAAGTGATATTTTTTATAAAAAAAAATTATTGTAGAATCGTATACAGAAGAAAAATCGAACAAAATTGTTTTTTTTTTCATTAAAGCGCCATCTATTACAAATATGAAAAAATGTTTAGACAAAATCTACCTATTTTTAGTCGAATGATGCAAATCTGCAATAAAAAATACTGTGTTCCATTGGAAATTTTAAAGTTACCCCCTGTTCCCCCTATAAAGAGGAGAGTATTAGGACCCATTTTAGTACTGATTGATTATCCCCCTCGAATGATTTAATTTTTATTTTAAACATTTTTTCGTTAAATGCATACTAACTGAGATATTTCAAAGTTTCAAGTTAAATGACTCACCCTGTATTTGTATACAGGGTGAATCGGAAGGATCGCACTAAACTCTAGGACTGCATTCTACACATCAAAATAATAAAAAAACTCAACTTTTCTTATCCGATTCTTATTTGTTTTCAAGTTAAAAAAATTAAATTTTAAAAAATAAATTATTATGTTCTACATATTGTTTACATTTAAATGGCCTAACTGTCAGCGTCAGTGGTATTTTTGTAATTTTCCAGTTGCTAAAAGTTTATTCAAATTTAGAGTATGCTAATATGGTTTTTGTTTATGGCTTTTGTAATGGCAATGCCAAAGCTGCTGTAGAAGAATATCGGCGACGTTTTCCACGTGAAAGGGCTCCTGACAAAAACGTGTTTATTCGAGTTTTTAACAAACTTTGCGAGACTGGAACTCTTCCAAGTGCTAAAATAACATCTGAAAAAGCTGATCGACAAACTTTAGAAGTGAAAAATATTTTGGATCTAGTGGAAGAAGATGCAACGACCAGCACCAGAAGAATCGCTACTCAATTGGACATTTCACAAAAACGGGTAATACACACACTTCACGAGCAAGGCTTATACCCATACCATTTACAAAGAGTACAGTTTCTACACCCGGAAGATTATGCTAAAGGTGTGGAATTTTGTCGGTGGGTAACTAACAATCGTAGAGTTGTATCGCGTATACTTTTTACTGATGAAGCAACATTTACCCGTGACGGCATTAATAATACGCGCAACTCTCACGTATGGTCTGACGAAAATCCCCATGCTATAGTCGAAACCAATTTTCAGCACAGGTTTTCAGTAAATGTGTGGTGTGCTATGATTGCCGGATATTTAATTGGCCCTTTTATCATGGAGAATTGCCTCACAGGGGAACACTACCTTAATTTTTTAATAAATGAGTTGCCAGGATTACTAGAGAATGTCCCTTTAAACGTAAGAAGGCGAATGTACTATCAGCATAATGGAGCCCCTGCACATTTCGCTCGTGAGGTCAAGCAACACTTGGATGAAATGTTTACAGAGCGTTGGATTGGTCGCGGAGGTCCAATTAGTTGGAATCCAAGAAGTCCAGATCTAACACCACTAGATTTTTGTTTATGGGGTTGGTTTAAAACAAAAGTTTACAAAGTTAAAGTTAATAATCAAGAGGCACCAATTCAAAGAATAATTATTTAAAACCGTTTTCGAAATAATATATTATATAATATAATACCCTTGTAACACTTTAAAAAACTTACCCGGTATATACAGTTCAAATTAACGTAGATCCGGAAATACTTTTCGTTAAATGCTTTTGTAAAATATCGGTTGCCCGATTTTGTTGAAATTTGTTAAAGTTATTTATACTGATAAAAAGCTAATTTTGCTTTAACTAGATTGTAATTGTCAAGTCCAGTGGAGTCCCGGCAGGCACCTTAACGAATAATAATGACAAAAAAGTGTGCGCCATTGCCTTTTCTGCAATTTTTATATATTTTTTTATGATTAAGCCACTAAAAATACAACTTTTTTGTTCCTTGATTTGTTTTTGTATCTTACCTCGTTTTCGAAAGAAAAAATAAAAACCATAGTATTGTATGAAAATTGACAAAACCCATATTTGGTACCAATTATTATTTTATGATAAATCAAGCTGTTTTGGAGAAAATTGACAAAACGTATAAATGACGTTGACAAAATTTCAACAAAATCCGGCGATATATAAGATATTTTAAAAAAGCCGCCAATGAAAAGTATCCGGGAAATTTATTGGTAGGTAGAGGGCTTTTCATAAAGCAATATAGGCATTTTTTTAGTTTTTTTATTTCTTTTGTTTTGTTTTATTTTTATTGTAGACACACGTTTTTTATATGTATATAAAAAGTGTTTTGTTACGTAATCCAAACTGTCGCACCGCAGCAGGGCGGTGATATATGCATTTAACTTTTTGTCATTTTGAAATTTTGACATTTGAGCTCCAAAAATTCCCAGAACCTAGAATATTTTGAAGAATTTTTTTTTGTATTATTATATATGAATTTACAGTCTTAAAAAGTAGATAAAATATGTTTTTAAGTCGAATGGATTTTTAAATTGCACCTTAAAAACCTCATTTTATTTTTTAATCTAGTTCAGGTGTACATAATGCAGAATAATAAAGCGGAGCGAAGACCGCGGGTTAACAGGTAGTAAATAATAACATAATAATAAATTATAAATAAAACTAAAAAAAGGTATGTACAATAAAATAATAGAAATCGAATTGTAAGCTCATCGGTGGCATTCCCAGTAATAATTTTAATATCTCACAATGATTGTTTTAATTAATTAGGGAAATCGCAAGACGAATTGGCCGATCAAGCATAACATAACAATGGACGTAATGAGCATATAAATAATTCTTTGTAGTGCCGAATCAAAACAACATAATAGCCAAGCTGAAATTGCTTTTTCAGTTATGGAACGAACAATAGCATTCAAACGATCTATCGATCAATTTGTTATTTTTTGAAAAAAATCTTTAATCTAACTTTCTAATTTAAAGACTTGTGGTGGGTGAACGATTTTATAAATTAGAATTCCACAAACTGAACATGTACATTTCAGTATACTATGTGATTTTCTTAGTAAGATGCAAATAAATATTGGCAAATATATGCAATTTGGCAAAATTATTTGGGTACCATTTTAATGTGCTATGAAAAGCCTAATATACGAAGTGAAACTAACATACTGCACAAACGTGACGTATGAAATAAAGCAGTAAAAAAAAATAAAAAAATAGTCATTTCCATGTCAAGATTACCCCTATAAAATATGTATTAATTTTATTGTAAGCAAATATTTTAAATCCAACTTTTAAAATAAAAAAAATTTTAATAGTAAATTATCTATCAAGTTTTATAAACACCATTTTAGTTACGAGCGAAGCTTGCGTGCGTGCGTTTAATAAAAACGAGTGTCTAAAAAAGTTTATAAAACGAGTTGCATACTATACTTTATCTACGACGAACACAAAACAGAATTTGTATGTGTAATAAATATTAATAATAAATCGAAATGTATCCCTTGAAAATGGATTAACAACAATTTTTCACAGTGAAAGTAAAAAAAAATATTTTATTAGCACTTCACGGTGAAGTCTGAGGCCGAAATTAAGTTATATCTAGTTTACTGCCTGCGAATTTAAAAGGTCAGTACAATGAACATAATTAACTTTAAAAATATTGGCGTTAAGAAACTATTTAATACTTTTGTATTTTTGTATTAAGATTATAAAATAATTTTCACATTTAGTTTTATTTTACAAGAAAGGCACTTGTATTGTATTGTAACATTTGACAACTGTCAAATAACTTAAAATCAACTTCAGCCCGTGACTAAAATGCCATAAAGCCCCAACTTGTAAATGTGTATTTAAAAGGTCACTTAGTGACATGGAAACATGTACGATAATGGGCATTTTAAAGGTGAAAGTAGAAAAAAACATTTTATGTTCTAAATCTCTGGAAACAATCGTGGCCAGGCTTTAACTTGACAAAATCTTAATTACCATTACATCTACAGCTTAGACGTTCAGTTTTTGTGGATTTGTGGTTTCAATTTGTTTTCGTTTTGTAAATACGGCAGCCTCTTAATTAAACAAAACGGTAAACTAAAAAGTACTGTAACTGTAAATTAAATTCAAATCGGATTTAAGGTTTCAAAATTGGAACATATTTGATAATCTACTGCACCTTATTGATTTGACGTTTTTATCCAATTCGCCGATTTAGATTTAAAAAAACTGATAGGTAATAAAGCAATAAATTAATATTTTCTGGTATAAAATATAATTTATTTCTTTGTAAGATTGTTTGGAAAAAATTGTAATTTGGAAGACAAAAAATTATAAAGTTGCAAAAAATGCGGTCAATCACACGACATTTAACTGTTACTTTAATTTTATAAATAACATAATTTATGATAATTTTTGATAATAAAATGTTAAACAATGTAAAAGTAAAAATTTTATATTTATATTATAATATAAAATTGAGTATTTAAAATTTTTATTTCTAAACTAAATCAAATGATACCAAGTAATCCAAAATTAATAATAATGCTTACATAAAACGAGACTTAAAATCTGCTGAAATTACAAACGCATCTGTTTTCTTTAACAAATTTATCCGACAAATGATACTTATGGAGACAAAATATATATATTTGAAGTTAACAGTTTTATGTCTTCTACTTGGGGATTTTGTTGCAAAATTCCTTACTAAAACTGGTTTTTGTTCTCATATAAGTAAATGTATACTGGGTATATGGAAAATTTGTTTGGTTATTTTTACCTTAGGGTGGTCCTTAAGTGCAGTATGTTTAATTTTTTTATAATAGAACATGTTTTTTTTTTAAATCAAACATTAAATTTGTATAACTTTGGTAATAATTATTATAATTTAAATTTGACAAATTTGGTTACTCTTATGATGTATCAAAGGGTGCATTTAAAACATTTTGGACAGTTATTGTAGACAAAGATTTTTTCAATTTGCTATCAAGCCCAGTTTAATAAGGGTTTTTTTCAGGTAATTATCTCGAGAACTACTAGTCCTACATACATTTTGTATAAGACCATTTTTATATAACCATTACAAAATCAATAGTTTACGAGATAATCGAGAAAAACTGTGTTTCGTCATCTTTGACCTTCGATATTTGGCAACGCCGCGGCGCGCTGGTAAGATTTTCGCAGAAAAAAAATCTAACCTGGGATTCTTTTGGATTTAATTAGGCTAAATAGCCGAAAATTGAAACAAAATTCTTTGTCGAGAAGTAAGAAAATTAATGTCAAATTTTAAATTCTTTCATCAATTATTACCAAATTTATAAAAATTTAAAGCTTCATTTTAATAAATACATGTATTTTCCCATTTAAAACATTTTCTGCCGTGGGGGCCAGTTTAATATTTTTATTAAGAGCTTAACTTTTTAATTTTAAACCGATTTAGGACTTTTGTTAAAAAAAGTTAGAAAATACCTCAAACTCTAATATATTGAAATGAAATATTTAAAATTGTTTAGTCTATACTAAACATTTTTTCTACTCCCACCTTTAAAACGCCCTTTATCGTACATGTTTCCATGACACTAAGTGACCTTTTAAATACACATTGACAAGTTAGCAACAGGTTTTTAGTCACGGGCTAGTGTTAGTTTTAAGTTAGTTGACAGTTGTCAAATGTCATACAATCGTTAAAATAAAGTGCCTTTCTTGTAAAATAATACTAAATGTGAAAATTATTTTATTATCTCAATACAAAAATACAAAAGTATTAAATAGTTTCTCAACGCCAATATTTGAAAAGTTTATATGAACATTGTACTCAGGGCCGAGCCTAGGGTATCTGCCGCCCGGGTGCAAGAATTAAATTTGTCGCCCCCATTAATGTAAAAAATTAGGTTGTCGGTAGGGAAGGAGTTCATAATTTATCATTCTCAATAAACATATAACAAATTTTATAGTAAAATAACAAAATATTTATTAACAAATACATAAAAGAATAAAATAAAAATACATTCAGGAAAAAAAAAACAAAAATAATTAAACTAAACTAAAAAACTAATATCTACTTTTCTCGCTTTTTTAATAGCAAATTCCCTAATCAAGTCGCCTACATCCAAGTTGTTAGAAATATCTTCTTCAATACTTATAATTGCTAAATTTGAAAGCCTGAATTGACTCATATTGGATCTTAAATAGGCCTTAATTAGTTTTAATTTCAAAAATGACCGCTCTCCATGGGCAACAGTAACTGGCATCGTCAAAAATATTCTTAAAGCTACAAATAAATTCGGAAAGATGCATTTTAAATCATTAACTAGTTTTTAACTTAAACGCATTATAAGACAAAAGAAACTACTATGTTTGCATCCTATTTGCCTCACGTTATTAGAAAAACTAAAAATTGCTGAAATACGCAGCCGTCAAATCGGAAGAAATATGCTTTAACTTAACAATATCACAGCGCGCGATTTGATTGGTTTCCCGTAAGCCCGCTTCCGTAAAACATGAAACTTGACGAACTCAAAGCGGACGGACGGAAAGCGAAGCGGGCGGGCGGCAATCTATAAACCGGGCTTTAAGAAAATTGTCATCATCATTTTTTGTGGCTATCGTGCGTTCGGTTATGTCTTTTTTATCATTGCCGCCTGACAGCACAATTTTGGCATTGTTTTTATGTGTAGAATAAAAACGATGATTCCTTAAAACGCCGACATCAATAAAACGCAAGTGATTTTAGAAAGTTTTTTGCATATTGCAAGGTGGCTTTTTTATTCTTGATAATATGATACAATTTTATTGATGATATTTTGCCGCCCTGTGTTAGTGCCGCCCGGGTGCCATGCACCCCTTGCACCCCCGGCACGGCTCGGCCCTGATTGTACTGACCTTTTAATTTCGCCGGCAGTAAACTATAACTTAAATTCGGGCACGGACTCCACAGTAAAGTCCTCATAAAACATTTTCTTTACTTTCACTGTGAAAAACTGTCAATTTTTAAGAAATACATTTCGATTTATAACCCACGGTGGATTTTTAGGGTCAATTTTCGGATCATCAGGCAACCACGGTTTTTTTTCATAAATCGATTATATGCCTGTTATAGACAAAAAATACCAAAAATAAAAAAAATCTTTCGGTTTTTTTATTTTTTATTAAGAAAAATATAATATAAATGGGTCTAATTTTGGTTATTTTGCAAAAAGTATCAATTTTATCGAAATTCTGTTTTAACAGTGATATAGAATATTAAATTTTCTACAAAAAAGGTTATAAGCATTTTCTTTGTAATATATATACTTTAGGAGTAATATCCGAACAAAGTTATAAATTTTTTAAAAATCGCATTTGCTGGTTCTTGTAATTGGAATTACATTGATACATAAAAGTGGATAAAGTTTCTACATTATAAAGTAATTTTTTATATATTTTTCATTGTAGAGTGAAAATTAGAAAGGGCCTAAGTTCCAAAAATAAAGTTTTGTGATAACCTGCATCCCTCGACATACTCGGCCGGCTAGCCGCGGCTGTAAATTGTAATTTTGGCAATTAGAATTTTTCATAGGTTGCGAAGCATGTCACAGAGAACCTTTTTATGTAAAAAAGCCTTTTCTTATTTCCTTTCTTCAATTATATAGATATAATAATACTTAAAATTAATAATATTTAATTAAGTCGAAAAAACGTAATGAATAATACAATTTTAAAATAACTTTTCTTATTTTAATATGTAATTTAACTTAATTCTTTGGTTCTTACCACTTAAAATCTTTAAAAACCTTTTTTTCGGGTTTTGACGTTTACATTTTGCTTGGGTAACTATGATTAAAAATTAAATATCGCATCAAATTGTTTAAAAAGTAGTTTTTTTATTTCTTTTTACTGATTTTTTTTTAATTATATGCTTCTTTTGTCGATTTTTTCTTAGTCATAAAGTATTACAATTGAAAAAGAGATCAATTTTTAAAGACTTATCTACAGAAAGGCCGACCAACAAATTTTTTTCCCAAGTTAAATAAAAAAAATTAAGCAAAACATTTGTTTACAAAAACTACGTTTAAAAATTACAGGGAAGCAAATATGGTAATAACCTTTTTTGTAGAAAATTTATTATTCTATATCTTTGTTACAACAGAATTTTGATAAAATTGATACTTTTTGCAAAATAACCAAAAAAGTAAAATTAGACCCATTTATATTATATTTTTCTTAATAAATAACAAAAAAACCGAGAGATTTTTTTTATTTTTGGTATTTTTTGTCTATAACAGGCATATAATTGATTTATGAAAAAAAACGTGGTTGCCTGATGATCCGAAAATTGACCCTAAAAATCCACCGTGTTTATAATCTATGTTTATAAAATAAAAAAAAATGTGACATTTGACGGTGACACCGTTTCATAGATGGCGCTCTATACAAATTTTTAATTTAAATCATTTTAAGATAATAATAAGTATTTGTCGTAGAAAAATTATAGTATGCACCTCGTTTATAAACTTTTCTATACACTCATTAATTTAAGCACTCGCTCGCAAGCTCGCTCGTGCCTAAATTAAATTCGTGCAAAAAATGGCGTTTATCAAACTTGATACATAATATACTATTAAATATTTAAATATATAATAGCAATCTATAAAATCAAGTTATTAGGAACAAAAGATTTTTTAAGTTACTTTAAAGCCTCTAAATAAACCTACTTTAAATTTGCCCTTTTGCTTATATTTGATTTATATGTATTGGCCATAGGATATTGGCAGGGCTTTGCTACATAAACAGTTTGTTTTTTATTCGAAATTTGACGTCAAAAACTTGAGGGTTTATTTGTCAAATTCTAGGGACCCTAAATTTATAATAGGCTACATTAAGTAAAACAAAATTATTAGTGCAGCACAAATTAATTATTTCATCAAAATGCTGTTTTGTTTTCAACATTTATTAATAATAATAATTTTCTGTTATCTTTGGCATTGTTAATTATAATTCTATTATTTAAATGAAAATGTCAAGGTAAAATTAAGGTATTGGACAGAAGTACCAATTTTAAATACATATTAAAAATACCAAAGTATACTTCTATACAATACCAACATAATCAAATGTGTAAAATATCGAATAAAAAAAACTTTAGCAAGATAAAATGTTTAAATACATCATGTGGTTTTAATTTTTGGTAATATGTTCAGGGTAATAGTGCACTAACCCCATACCACGCGGTGGGTTATTTTGACATAAACTGACAGAAAATACATCTGTCAACCATGCTAAACCCCAGCTGCCTTAAGTTGTATAAGTGCAGCCCCGTTAAGCAAAAATACCTAGTATTAAGTAATATGCCTACAATATTAAGTAATGAAGGAAAACATAATTTTTATTACTTAACATGTAAATAAGCCATTCTTGCTTAACTGGTCAGTTTTTTTATTGTATTTTTTTATTCTTTTATACTACTTCCTTAATCTCGTGTGCCCTTCTCAGGACACCCTGTATACCCTGTAACTTGGTATTAGGGGGTTCATGTTAAAAAATATTAAAATGTTAAAATTGTTTAGAAAGACTTAAACTTAAAACTAATAAGTAAATGCTTTTCTTAAACTTGTGTGGTGAAATTTTTTTAATTTTTTTCAGACAACAAAGTAGTTATCAAATTTATAAATATTTATTTGAATTTCCTAAGCCATTTTTTCTTTTTAGATTTAATTAGTATTAGTGATTACCAGAAAAAAAGTCGCGATTAAATAAGCTAAAAAATTATTTTAAGCTTAAATTACAAAAATCACTTTACTTCACGTCAGCCATTTTTTTAACCATAATAACCCCCTTATACTACGAGCCCTAACCACATAATGTTCGGACACTTCATAATTTATACAGAAATTTTTTTCGTGAATACTATCTCAAAATTATTAGAAGTTATGAAAAATTCAGCTTATTTTGGCATATACCCCTCGAAGCGATTTTTATTTTTAAAAAGTTTACCTTTTATTTTTAGCTTTTAAAAAAAGGCTAACTTTTTAACTTTTTTTTGTATGAGTAAAAAAAGTTATAAATGGACCCATTAAAAAGAGCATAAAATATTATACAAACCTTGAAAATTTGGTAAAAAATAAATAAGTTATAAAAAAGTATAAGTAATTTAAAAATGCTATTTTTAAAGAGTTTTTGCAATTTTCTTAGGAAACGGGAGATTTTGCAGATATATATATCGCTATAACTTTCTTATTATTTATACAATTTTTACCAAATTTTCAGGGTTTGTATAATATTTTATGTTCTTTTTAATGGGCCCATTTATAACTTTTTTTACTCATGCAAAAAAAAGTTAAAAAGTTAGCCTTTTTTTAAAAGCTAAAAATAAAAGGTAAACTTTTTAAAAATAAAAATCGCTTCGAGGGGTATATGCCAAAATAAGCTGAATTTTTCATAACTTCTAATAATTTTGAGATAGTATTCACGAAAAAAATTTCTGTATAAATTATGAAGTGTCCGAACATTATGTGGTTAGGGCTCGTATAAGAACACCTACAGGGTGTTTCACATTTGTGGTCCATTAGAAGTTTCTAGGGAACAGAAAAGAGTACCTACTAACGCATATCAGGTCAACAAAATATTTTAAACGAAATATACAGGGTGATCCGAAATTAGTGCACCATACTTTAACAGCAGATTCTACGTGCAAAAATAAGAAAAAAAGTAAAAATAGGTCGATAAATGCCTTCTAAGGGAGCTACAGCCCCCCTAAATATTGGTTTTATCTAATATTTATAAAAAAGTAGAAACACCCTGTCACTTACTACATGAAACTGTCACCTGTCTTGAATTATTCTATTTTTTCCTAAACATGGCACCCGTATTCCAAGGACCACGCGAGTCCATTTCTATGGTTGTAATTTAATTGTGAATTTTTATGCCATGTAAAATAATTTTCAAATCGATTTTAAGCAAACACGGTGTATGTTATCAAAGTTCAACAAGATGACCTTTTGTATGTGCAAAAAAATTTCATAATCTGACATCAAATTCTGGTACAAGATACGTACAAAAAAAAAAAGTATCTATCTGACCCAAACCTCATGAAATTTTTGAAATTGTTATTGTTGTGTTTTATTGGTCATAAAAATTTTAATTAATTCCACAAATTTCAGTTTTCTATCATTAACGGTTTTCGAGATATTAAATAAAAACCATCTTCAGGGGGCTTTCATTTTGGGGGCTGTAGCTCCCTTAAGAGGCATTTCTTGACCTATGTTTATAAGGACTTTTTTTCTTATTTTTGCACGTACAATCTGCTGTTAAAGTATGATGCACTAATTTCAGGACACCCTGTATAGGCATAAGTAAAACATTTATATACCTTGATTAAATTTAAAATAATTTAAAATTACATACGTATAAGCCGAGTTCTGCATGATATAACCAATAGCAGGCAAGTTTTGGAACGACAGTCAATTTGTAAATTAATTTTAAATGGAATAAGGTAAGTTTTAGAATATTATGAACTTTTCAGGGTATAGGGGGATACATGTTAAATGTACAGACACCACTAAATCATTTTTATTAAAAAGTGGATAAGCCGAGTTTTGGAATGGACCTTCTCATATATTATATTAGGGTAATATTTAAGCGTGTAATTGTTTAAATACTTTGAGAATTGGATTAATTATTATGCGACTTAAAATAATTCATAATGGGTTATAATAATAAGATTAACCAGTCTCTTTAGCTAATGTCAAAGGGCTATTTGAAGCACGCAAACGGGGCAAATCATAAAACTGTTTTTATAAAAAAATATTATATAGTATTTTGGCATCAATATTGTTAAATATATTCTTCTTTTATTAGGCTATACATTAGGGTGCTTCAAAAAATAAAATTTAAGTTTTTTTTCGCTCTTACCCTCAAATGTTTCTATTTAATATAAAAAAATCCTCACCAAATATGGGCGTTCCAGCTCAACTCTAAGAGGTCGCTGTTAGTTTCCCATTTAATTAACATGGGAAAAAATAATTTTGTTTGGAATTTTATACCTCTGTATCAAAGTAACTTATGGCAATGATCTTTGTTTCTTATATAAAATGTAACGCTCTACAAAAAAGGTCTCTTATTATTTTTCGATAAATTGATTTCTTCAAATTTTATGTTTTTTTTTTTAATTTTATGGTACAATTAGCAGACGGGAGGTGAAAGGGGGCAAAATGGGTTACCCAAAAAACTTTTTTTTAGAATGTTTTTTTCGGTTTCTAAATTATTTGAAAATATATTCACTCACAAGTTCACGCTTTTAATCGAAAATAATTATTCTGAGCCTGTAGAGCGAGAAAAAGGATGGTACAATTTTGGACAACATAAGCTCATTTTTTGGGTAACCAATTTCCCCCCCCCCCCGCTGCCTTGTTTTGCCCCCTTTCACCTCCCATCTGCTAATTGTACCATAAAATTAAAAAAACCAGAAAATTTGATGTTAATCAAACTTTGACCTCGAATAACTGGAAGAAATCAATTTATCGAAAAATAATAAGAGAGCTTTTTTGTAGAGCGTTACATTATAAAACTCCAAACATAAAATTATTTTTTCCCATGTTAATTAAATGGGAAACTAAAATAAAAACAGCGACCTCTTAGAGTTGAGCTGGAACGCTCATATTTGGTAAGGATTTTTCTTATATTAAATAGAAACATTTGAGAGGGTAAGAGCGAAAAAAAAAATTAAATTTTATTTTTTGAAGCACCTTACTATACATAAAATAAAAGAAACATAAGCAATATTTCTATAAAAGTAGAGATAACTTTAATAATTGACAGTTGAGGACGGGACAAGATAATTTTTTTTCTGCTGAATAAAAAAGGGGGCGGCAAGTGTTCTTGCCGAAAGAGGCAAAAAAACCTCGGGCCGGCTCTGACAATCAATAATTCATATGAAACTGTCATTACCGCGATAATACATTAATTTTCTATTTATTTATAATGTTACAAAAGCAGAAAACTAATGCAATATTTAAATCAACGTTAAATCAAGCGATATCAATAGAAAAGCAATAGATAATTTATATGAAACTGTCGCGATTATAAATTAATTTGCTATTGCAGTCGGCCCCTTGACGTCACGCCTCCCACTACCATACTCCCGCCTGGGATAGAGTACGCCGAGGAAAAACATTTAGTAATACAATTTTTAATTAAAATATTGTTGGTTTATTAAATTGTTACAGTTACGCATTCTTTTTGTTATTAAAATATATCATAAAATAAATGTTATATTTCTTTGTCTCCAATGATCTAGTGCTTTATCTAGTTGACATCCTACAGCTTTGTTGAGTTTTTTTCAAAATTAGCAAATGTTGTTTGTATAACTTAAATTTTTAAAATGTTTGGCTTATCACTGACTGCTATTTTTTTTCAGTAATATTGTTTACAAAACACTTAATTAGTCAACAAATTGCTTATAACGACCTGAAAAATGACGTGATAACCCTAGATACCGACAACTTACCCGTCACAGGTTTCTTGATACAAAATAATATTTAAAATTTTAGAAATTGTTAAATATCTCTGAAATTATTAACTTTAGGTATAGCGAATAGTAACATCAATCGAAAGGTTTTTTAATTTGCTATTTGATTATGTAAAAACATACCAAAACATTGCATAGAAACATATTATTTAAGTTGTAAACGGGCAGAAGAACCTAGTTCGATAGCCCTTTGGTTAAACCAATAAAGACTTTTTTTATTAACTTTAGGTATAGGGAATAGTAACATCGAAAGGTTTTTTAATTTACTTTTTAATTATATAAAAACATACCTGGTATTACATTTAAAATAAAAAAGTTATTAACCTTTCAGGTTAGCCTAATTCCCAAAATTTCGACGACATAGGTAATATTATCCGCAAATCTAATAACAAAAAAGTTATAGGCTATTTATGATTAACGCGCATTTGTCAAATTTTTAAGAAAAAAAATTAATAACTCGAAATCCATTCACTTTAGGTATATGACATGGTATAGTAATTTTACTCTGAATTTTATATAAAATTTAAAAATATATGGGGAGTTCTATGTGAAATAATAAAGTTGGTGGCATTTTGTTTAAAATATTTTATAAAAATAGATTTAAATATATATATATAAACGCTTTTCAAATTTCAAGTCGATATCTTTTCCCTTCGCCAGGAACTTCTAATGAACCAAGAATGTGAAACACCAAAGAGGAACAATTCGAGTAAACATAGTATTAATGAACTTAAATTTAAAACTCTACTTACATTTGTCCTTGATTGGAGACGAGTCGCTTCTCCTCTTCGCCCCCACACTGAGCCCCTCCACGATGATGGAAACATTTCCCTCCATCGATTGATCCAAAGTATTGAAAACCGGCGTGCTGCACACTTTGGCCCTCATCCCGGCCACCTGATTGGTCAACGATTCGATCTCCGAAACCATCTCGTCGTTTTTGTCCTTTAAACGTGCGTTTTCCATCTGCAAATTCGACAGTTTCGACAAAAGAAGTTCCTGCTCTTCGTATTCTCTGGCTCCGTATTTGATATTTTCTGTTTCCAAAGTGGCTATTTGTACTGAAAGCATTTCTCTGTCTTTCTTCAGGTCCCGTATTTGGTTTGTCAAAGTTTGGTTTTCCTTCTCCACGTTGATCGAGTATTTTTGCGCCACGGTCAAGTCGTTCTTCAACTTTGAAACCTCCTGCTCCAAATTGACAATTCTCTCCTCCAACGACAGGTTAATGTTCGAGAGCTGGTCTTTGTCTTTGCCGTATTGACTCGTCACCTCTTTCAGTATGTCGGCATGCCTCTGCTCAATCAGTTTCACTTGGTTGAGGGTGTTTTGCTCCATTCGAATGTGGTTGTCGTCGACTTCTTGCGCCAGCAGCGTCGAACGATTGTTGGCCTCTTGCACGTCGCACTTGAGTTTTTCACGTTCGGCCTGCATCTGGCCCAGCACGTGTTTCAGGCATCTTATCTCAGATTGGTACAGGGTGAGGTTGGCTTGGAGCAACACGATGTGAGGGGATTGGTATTCGGATCTTGTTGATTCAGTAACGCCTGCAAAAAAAGTTAAAAACATACAGTTGACAAATTTCATCGTATCGCAAAATTATTGATAAACTAGTTTAAAAAATATATTAAATAAAAAAGTGAAGGTAACAAAGTATTATAATCTTAAAAGGTACCTTAGAATTATATAAATACGTACAATATAATTTACCTGAATAAAATAATATTTTTAAGTAAAGTATAATTTTATAAGGTATATATAAATACATACCTAAATATGTATATAACCAAAATGAAACATTAGCAAAAATAATCTAAGAAGCAATATTGTCAAGTGAAGAAGTAGTGTCGAAAACGAAAAATACAGATAATAAAGTTCGTGAAGCTCGAGAAATTATTCCTAATGTTTTTAATTATTTTAAAAATAATAAAACTGAAGAAGAGAATCTGAGATCTGTGAAATCAAAAGTTAGTTGTGCTACTGGAAATCGTTTAATTATAATTCACGCCGGCGGAAAAATGGGTTTTATACCTAACTAATTTAAATCAGGCGACTATTATCATGAGATGAACTCAGAAGACTACGGGAAGTGGTTGCAGGAAAAACTTTTACAGAAACTCAAGGAAAGCAGAAAGATTGGTTAAATGCAAAAATGATAGAATTTCATCCTGGTATGCTAAAACCTCAATTATAAGAAATTATAAAAAACCATAAATTTAAACAATATAATACAAGTTTATTTATCTATATTAGATCGCGGCTAACAAAAATTAATAATTTTTTCGGAATTTTAAATTTTAATCATTTTGATTTTTTCACTAATAGTTAAAAGGGCTACATAAAAAAATAATAAATACAAAAAATCATTTTTGATATTACAAAATGTCCAAAGGTGGAAAAAATCGAAATTATTAAAATTCCGAAAAAATTATTAATTTTTCGATAGCCACGATCTAATATAGATAAAAAAACTTGTATTCACTTAAAGATTAAAACACAGAACACCAAAACAAATGGATGGATTTGTTTACGATTAAAAAGTGAGTAAAGCATAGTTTCACATTCTAAACGGTATCCTGAAAATTTATCGCCAGCAAATAACCGTTAGCAATTTACCGCCAGGTATTTACCGCCAACAGTTTACCGCCTCAACTGTTTATCGCCGCAACAATTTACCGTAAACTGTTGCGGCGATAAATTGGTGCGGCTATAAGTTGCTGGCGGTAAATTGCTGTCGGTAAATTGTTGACGATAAATTTTCCTAGACCCATTCTAAACACCGTCGAAAGAAACACGGCTTCCAACGTTGTCAGAAGTATAGATTAAAAATTACCAGTAATTCGTTTGAATAATAAAAAAATTGTAAAAAGGATTTGTTCATCATTTTCTTTAGATATTTTTCTCTATTTAAAGAAAGTAAATCATTTAACTATTAAAATTAAATATTAACAACGTTGGTAAATTCGTCATTAGTGGTTGACAGCATAGAAAAAGGTTGACAGCTTGTTGTTTTGTGTTTTCGTTTGTGTATTTCTATCGTGTTTAAGTTAATTATTGAGTTTAAATACATTATTTTTTTACTAAAAATGTGCGACAGTGTACTGTTTGTAAAAAAACAAACCAAAGAAATTCAATTCTATCCTTTCATGGGTAAGTAATCACAATTAAATTAAACTATTTTTAAATTATCCCTATTTAACACCACGGCACTGGTTGCAGTCAGCTGTCATATTTGTTATATGTCAGCTGTTTTGGAGTACGCAATACGTCACTGGAAGAAAACATAAAATTCTATAGCCAATTTAACGCATATACTGTGACCGTTCGTTGACCGCAAACAAAGCATTGTTATTGAATGGCAATGCGCCGTCCATTTGTTTTGGTGGTCTGTGGATTAAAACCTCAAATTTGACTTTTATCAAAAGTCGCAAATACACTTTATTATGGTTTCCATGGTAACTAAGCGAGCGTTTAGGTAACTTTGTCGCTCGGCGAGCGACAAAGTAAAAAACGCTAGCTCCTTGGAAAAGTGCAACTTTGCGCTTTCTTTTGGAAGCGCAAATTTGTACTTTTCGCTTGATTGTAGAAAAATATCATAGTGAACCAATATGCCACAGCATCAAAAATATTTATTTCAAATAGCTTGTTTCAAGACAAGAAAAATGATTGGTCGTTCGTAGGAATCGCTCAATTGGAACCAAAGTTATGATCGATGATATATTGACAAAATGAAAATTTTAAAAATCATATGTCCAAAAACAATTAATAAACCGTGCTAAAATTAAAAATTTTGAAATGGCAAGGGTTTTCTTCGTGTCGAATATACGTGGAATTCCCCATATATTTAATAATTACAAATTATTTTGTATATTTCACTCTTAAAAATGTAATATTAATCTTTGACCCCGCTGGTAGGCAGTAAACAAACATTTGCGTCGAGCTTCGCCAAGTTATAAAGCTATAATTAAATAATTAAATTCTCAAAAACGATCTTACCTTTAACTTGTTTCTCCAAAACCTGAGCGAGCTCCCCAATATTGATATTTCTGGCATTGAAACCCAGCTCGTGGATCAGCTCCTTGGGCGAGTGTATGCCGACGCTCTCCCACATCTCGATCAAGGAATCGGCCGTGATGGTGCCGTTCCCGTCCGGACCCAACGTGACGTACTGAAAGGTCCGCGAATCGGGAAACATCGACTCCGCCACCTTGACCGACTCGTCGAACAACGCCTTGACGCGGTCGTCGTTGTTGTTCGTCGGCGTCGCCGCCTCGATCGACGTCGAGTTGAAGACGTCGATCCACGTGTCGTCCTGGCGCAGGGCCTCCATCACCTCCTGGAAGCTGATCTTGTCCTCGTAGTTGAGGGGGAGCTTGTCGCTGAGTTGACGCAGCACGCCGTCGGCCAGTTTGTGCAGCCCGATAGCATCGCAAACCTGAAATAAACAATTAATTTATTATTAATTACAGTTTAGGATAAGTAAGGAATTGTTAGAAGAAAAAGGTACTATTCTTCACACCCAAACGACTCATTTTGACATTTGAATGCAAATAATTAAGGTTATCAAACTATCAGTTGAACGCTAAGTTCATCCTATTTTCTGAAAAGCGGCAAACCGTATTAAGTCCACTTTTTTAAAATCGCGTAAATGTTTTTTGCCTGCTTTTTTTACTCTTTTCAATGGTAAACAGGCTTACTTAGTTTTTTGATAGGTCAAAAACTAAGTAACCCAGGACCTAATCATGTTTATGATTGAAAAGAGCGAAAAAACGTAGGCAAAAAAATTAAGAGCTTTATAAAAAAATACATATATTTTATTATTTTTAAAAATTAGACCAAATAAGCATTAAACTGACAGATTGATAACTTCAATTAATTGTTTTTAAAATGTTAAATATCAATAGCATACATTTGTTAGTAAATATTTTGTAATAAAAACTTCTTAAATTTTAAATTTTATTAAATTTTAAAACAGTTCTTTTAAGAAAATAAAAACAAAAAATTAAACAAATTACCACCTGGTTACCGTAAGAGGGAGGAGGGACTAATCGCAGCGTTGCCACATTCTCAATTATATTCGTATAATCGTAAAAATTTAGTAGTCAATAGAACTCGCAAAAATAATAATAATAAATACTTTATTGATCCCAAGAAACATAGATTGTTTTTCTTCAGAAGTCACTGTGTGACGAAATTATCAAAAATAAATAAAACACGTGAAACTTAAAAAAACATACTAGTTTTTATATCTACACAATAATAATAATATGGAGTTTCATCAAGTAAAGGTATTATAATACCTATGGGTCCAGCAATTTTGTTTCTTATTTTATTAATATGGTCTCGCAATGACATTAATTCAGTAATTCATCAATTATTAGCCCAAGGAATTTAATATTTCTAAAATATTTTAGACTCTCACCTGCAACATCCAATGGTTGCCTATCAAATAAGTTACGCTTATAGATGTACATGTACGAGGACTTGTTAATTATTCAAAGTTAGCTTATGAGATTTAAGCCAATCATCTTTCAGTCACAAACAATATTTCTCCTAATTGAGTCATAACTGAGAAGTATACTAAGGTTGTGTCGTTGGCATATAATCTAATGTTTCCCTTAAGCTTTAAATTTTTTATTGAATTTATAAATACTATAAAAAGTGTGGGTCCTAATATAGACCCTTGCAATATATAGTTAAACATTTAACAAAAAAATCCATTTTGTGAGAGAAAAAATAAAAAACAGTTTGACAATATAACGATTTTTTTTCTAAAAAGAAGTATCTTTGGTGAAGAAAAAAATTTAATTCGGTACCGGGAATCGGACCTGAGTTTTTGCAAAAATCTAAGATTGTCTTGCCAAAACCATAAAGAAAATACAGTACAAATTCGCATAAACTAAGAAGAATTAAAATGTAAGAATTTGGCAAACATTCAAGATCAAATAAATATCAGGGGCGGCTCGTCAGGGTAGGCCTTTGAGGCCGCGCCTCCCCTTCAGAATGAAGGAAGGAACGACCTTTTGTATTAAGCTTTTTACCTATTACAAGGTGTACTTTTACTATAGTTTTTCACACTAAAAAGTAAAAAATCAATCAATCATAGTAAGCATAAATGGTAAATTTAAATCCACGCTCAAACCGTGTAACCCACTACACCGTTGAGAGTCGACCAATCAGAGGCGAAATATGTATAGCCTGGGAAGCTCCTACTTACCAGCAAAGAGCGTAAACCATTTACCTACTAATATATCAGGCTTTTTTTCGCTGCTTGAGGCGAGAGAATTAGAGCTTGGACTTGCTCTAATTGATGGTTTTATATCACATGACTAAAGATGTGGTGGATGGAAGTGTGTGTAGAGCGGGTGTTTTTGTTTTGAATCAGATGAAACTATTGAAAACTATTCGGAAGTTACCCCCCGCCCCTTAAAATAGGGAAAGGGGGTAGATGTCAAAAATATGTTTAAATATGCCCCCCTAACAAAATATGCCCCCCTACCAAAATTTCACAAATAAACGTTTCGAAATAACCCCTTGTAACTTTTTAAAAAACTCACCCTGTAGAATGATTATAATTTTATTATGTTAAAAGAATATGAAGTGATGGACAATTTTGTTATGTAGTTTATGCAACTAAATTAAATTCAAAACCTTGTTGAGCATTGTATTTATTATATTATTTATTGTTATTGTTTATAACAATCATTCATTAGATATTCAAGGAACCATATATAAATATACGTGTTTATTATAAACAGTTTATATTTTCCATTCAAATCTTCAAGTACAAATTAAAAAAAAAACTTTACAAAAATGTGCAATACAAACGTAAACATCATTTAATCCAATTTTTAAGATTCCTCAATAATTTACGGATTTCCAACAAAAAATATCAATTTATAAGTAAATTTCAAAACGTCACAAGTAATTTCATTTTAACCACTCGACATCTTTATGTTTCCTTTCAAAGTTCTCAGAATAGAAAGCACTACTTATGACAACATCCATTATCACAAAAACAAATCACAGAGACACAAACACACCCAAAAAACTTTTGTTATGTTCCTATTGAATTTCGTATACCAATGCACGTGTGCGGGGGATTTAATTAGCAAAACGTGATGTCATGCGATTGTTTCACCGAGTATAGTCGAGTAAATAAATAAGCGAATGTCTGAGCCACCGACGATTGGTAAATAAATTAACATATACATAACCTGTTTTATTGAAAAAAATAGGAATCATTAGGTCACGAGGCCCGTCATTTAAAATGCATAGACAAGGTCCCAGAGTGTCCCAAAAATAACTTTTAAATTTAAAAAACAGGCTTTTTGTGGTGTTATCATTATAAATTTTTTATTATTTAAGTAAAATAATCACAATAAATAACAAAAATTTTAGATTTTTATGTATTTGTAATTATTATTGTTTCTTTTTGACATTAGGTTTTAGTCCCTGTAATAAAGGCAGCCTAAATTAAAAGCTCATTCACATCCACTTAATACGCGTAACTTAACTTAACGTACGAGAGAGACGTAAGTTAAAATACATTGAAACCAATGCAGCTGTTTACATTCGTAGAAAACTTATCACACGTAACTTAACGTATCCAAAAGTTGGGGCCGGCTCAATACGTTTCTTACGTGAGCCAATCACATGCCCAGTAAAACGATATAGCGCTATCTTGTTGTTTCACTTTTATAGATAGAGCCAATCACATGCCCAGTAAAACGATATAGCGCTATCTTGTTGTTTCACTTTTATAGATAGATAGGCAACCCAGTCTACATCGATGTCTACATTGCACGTGCTTGTATATTACGTTTTTTGCGTGTATTAAGTTAATGTAAACAGACAACTTAAGAGACGTAGGTTTCTTAAGTTAAGTTAAGTTAAGTTACGCCTATTAAGTGGATGTGAATGAGCTTTAATACATATTTAAAAACAAGTATGTAAAGGAAAGTAAAAATATAATATATTATACTAATATTTACAAAGGAAACTGTTTCTGGAAAAGATTTTTTTATTTTGTCTTTGGAATTTTTTTTCAGATTTTTATGTTTTTGTCAGGTTTAATAGGATTATAAAATTAATTGTTGTAATTTCTGCTTTTCTACCATTATGATATAAATCGTTGATTTTTAATTAAAAAAAAATATGTTAACTAGATTGACATTAAGTTAATGTCATTAACCACAATAAAATATTACAATATTTTACAATTAAAATAATAAATTAATTTAAAACAGCATTTTTGAATAGTAAAATATAACTTACCAACATAAGTTCTGTTTGATTTAAATATCCATCCTTCCCAACACCCAAATTCTTCCAAACCTCCCTCAACATGTCCTCAGTACAAATTTGATCAGGTTCGCTACTAAGATCACTCATGTGAAAGTTATTTTCAATTTTTGAACTATTCAGGTCAGTGTGTCCAGGCAAAGATGTGCACCTTTTCAACTTTGAATTGGTCTTCCTTTTTTTGGAATTCGAGACTTCTGACTGAGAATTTGATCTTTGCACAGCAGATTTATTTATGGTAATATCATTTTCTTCATTAAAAATTTGAGTTACTTCATCAATTCTTGGTCGTGATCTCCTGCCATATTTCTTAGACCCAAAAACCAACTTGGGTGACACTTCTCGATCTGGACTTTTTTCTGGATTAGTGTTCTCATCGGTAATAACATTTTTGTTGTTTTGCATGTTACCCAGGAGTGCCAGCAATGCATCTTTAAATTCCACAAATGTAGCACGCTTATATTTAGAATCTGCTAACAAACACTTTATTAGATCCGAACTGTGCTCTTCTAGTTGCAACGTCTGGCATAGTTGCATTAAACCCTCTTTGTCTAGGCTGCCAGAGTTATTTCTGTCATGGCTGTTAAAAACTTTCAGTAGCTGTTCTTCATAAGGATCCATAACTTGTGTTTTAATAGGATTCCTGCAAAGGAATTGCTATTTTTAGGTTCCACTCAATTAGTCTTTAGTTAATGTCAAGGTTGAAATAAATCTAATAGGCTTAAAATATTAAAGAATACATGAACTCCTATTTGTTTATTGTATTAATTTTATAGGGTGAGTCTAAATGTGCTAATATAAAAGTTGTCTCATTTAGTTACACCCTGTATAAGCAAGCAATAGTTAGCAATTGTTATTTAGGACATTTGATAAATTATTTAAAGTTAATCAATAACTCTCTAAACATTCTTTGTTTAAATTTATTGTTTTCGTTTTAAATTTAACTGAATTAGCGTGAATGATTCGCCAGGAATATTTAGAATTATGAAATACTTTACTACTTTCAAAACTATGCCAATTATTTAGACCAAAACTATTTCTATAACATGTTTTCGCAAAATGTTTATTTGTAGTGCCTTAGATAACATATTAGCCCTATCTATTTCTTTATTGTTGTTAACATTAATGACTTTTACCGATTATTTTTTCTTTTCCTTTTTAACCGCGCCTTTCTATTACCTTTTTAGATAGAAAATGTAAATAATAATAGACTTACCAGGGTTAAAAGTTTTCGTAATTACAACATGATTTGAATTAGTATAAGGAAAATGCAAAATTTGCAATAATTTATTTAGATTATAAACATAACGGGACTATTTATTTAATAATCACACAGAACGTCACAAATACTGCACAATCACAACAATCATAAATGACAATTATTGGACAGAAATCTGTATGAAACACAAATCAACATTCATAGATGTCGCTGTTTAAAAGTGTTTTTTAATTTTCCTTTAATTTTAAATTGTACTTTAAATACCAACTGAAATTTTTTATTAAATTAATACAATATCGTTTAAATAAAATATATACATTGTATATTATAAACTGTATATTAAAATTTATAAATGAAAGTATCCACATGAGAATATAGGTACCTATGTCCTTTTTCTATGCTATATACTTTGCCTATATATCTATAGAGACCTCTCGTAATGACGTTTAAAAGCTTAGTAACATAACCTAAATCTTATATACCGTCAAAACAAAAAAATTCATAGCTTCGTTAATTTGAAAAAAAATTAAAATGGAGGGCAACGATCCCTCAAGAATTGAAATGAAGGAAGATAAGGTAATAAATTCATAATTTCTTTGCATAAATTTGATAAAAACGGATAAAAATAACACAGTGACTAGAGGCACGCTAACGTACCGCGATTGGAAATATTAAAGGCACGTTAGTTACGTCATAATTATAATCCGTTTTTGTTCCCTGTCCATTTAATATTTGACATCAAGCTAAATAGCTTATATGGTAGGGCGTTCGCTTGGCATGCGAGAGGTCCGGGGTTCGAAACCAAGTAGCTGTCGAATTTTTTTTATTTTTTTATTTCATAAATTTGTTGTTTCTTTGTTAAACAGTGTTCGGTTGGGTTGGGTTGGTTGGTTTGTTTTAGTTTTATCGTAACATAAAATCTACTAGAAGTTGTCGAACTTTTCTTATTTCATAAATATGTTGTTCCTTTGTTAAAAAGTGTTTTATTTTTATCGTAACATAAATTTGCCCATTTTAGTTGGGTTTTTTGTTCAATGGGGCGGGGGGGGGGGCCAATGGGGCGGGGTCGGTTGGGTTGTGTTGTTGAGTTTGGGATGGTTTGAGTTTATGACGTAACTAACGTGCCTTTAACATTTCAAATCGCGGCACGTTAACGTGCCTGTAGTCACAGCGTAAAAATAAACTTTCAGTAATACGATACCAGCGACATCTGTTGTGTTTTAGGGGTTCATATTGTTCGGGAGGGATATTTCAAAAATCCCCTGCTTCAGAAACAGTCTTTTGTATGGTATGGGTGGAGGAATATCCTTAGGACTTGGACATTTTATGTTTAATAGCAGACCCCTGAAAGCGTGTAATTTTGCGGTTTATTCATTTTCTTTAATAACGCTGGCCTATTGGATACAATGCAGATATAATTACTCAGTACAGAAATTTGAAATGTTGAAAGTTCAGGAGCTTTTAAGACAGAATGCTTTATACGAGGGTACGCCAAAAGACAAACCTGTTCCAGAAGTTATGGATGTTTAGATTAAATTAGATTGTTTATAATATACATATATAAATAACATATATTATATAGTTTTTAAATAAAAATAAAATAGGTTTTTAAATAAAAATGAAATGTTTTTTATTAATTGAGTAAGAATTATAGGTACAATGTTTTTTTTTAAATTGGGTTGTAAGAAAATATAGGAGGCATTTATTAATCATTTCCATTAATTATACTAGAGTGCAGTCTGCGCATTTGCTAGAGAATTTGAAACGTCGTAGGTAAATAAGTACGATCGACGCACATTGTTTATACTTTTTATTTTAACAATAACTCGCGCCATGTTTCATAAAACGATCCACGTATGAACTTTTATCAGGTGTTATCGGATTCTAGCCATAGATATCCGCCGTCCGTCGTCAAGAAAACAGAAACACTTTCATTTAATTATTAACTGACCGCGTGCTAAGAATTCAGTTCAGTTGAAAGTGAAATTTTTTGACGAACATAAGTTTACATAACCAAAAAATTAGGATGAATCTCAACTGTAGTGCCAAAATGGTTAAATACCTCATGATTAGTTTTAATTTATTTTTTGTGGTGAGTATACCTTCTTTATCTCTGGTTATAACCTATAGGTATTATAATGTTATGTTGTGCAATTAAGTAGACCTTGTGTAAGCATTAGAACTTTTTAGATGTGACGTGTTTTATTTTAATTTTATAGTTTGTTTGAAATGATGAATATGTTTTAAATATATGCCTTGTTGTTAATCTAAAAAATGTACAGGCAGTATTAAACTGGATGTTTTAAATTTAAAGAATAAATTATTCTTTAGTGTAACAATTAACTACATATGGAAAATACCGGGAAACACGTTTAGCGCGCATTCGCCATTATTTAATAATCTACCTAACTACCTACATAAAATAAAATAAATATTTGGTTTTCAAATAACGCATATATGCATATACCTATAGGTATTAATGTTGCCTTTGTTAAAATAAACAAAATTATCTTTTTATCTTATTTTATATTAATCATACATATGTAATTGTGTATACACAATTACCTATAGGTATGGCTTGATCTGTACAATCAAAGATGCTTAAGCATAAGTAGTAATAATTATTACAACACTTAAGTAATAACAGGATAATTACAGGGTGTCCCGAAAATAGTGTGCAATCCGGATTGCACACTATTTTCGGGACACCCTGTAATTATGGCCACTACAAGCAGTCAAAAATAGGAAGAGAAAATCTATGTATTTTTTAAAATATACTTTCTGTTAAATATTGAAAAAAGATGATTTTTATTTTAAAATTTGTTATTTTATCTTTATTTAAAAATGGTGCATTTTATTTATGTTTAACAACAGTACTACCTTTTTTACATAGAAAACTTTTATAATCTGCAGCAAACTTGCAAAAAAAATTACACACAAAAAATTTGGCCATTCTTAAATATTTTTTAAATTTTGTTATTTTTTAAAATTCGGCATAAAAAGTGGGTAAACATACAAAATTTCAATATTTTATCTCAAACCGTTTCGGAAATAATAGTAAAAAACCATCTTCAGGGGCCATTTCAATAATCTTACAAAAATAGGTCGCCGACCTATTTTTGTAAGATTTAGTTTTATTTTTTTTTAGAAGCCGTAAGTCAATTCACGTACGGTAGCCCATGGGCTACCCTGCAAACTGATTTAGGTTTTTTTATTGGCTTGAGCTAGTTGGCACTAGGGTTTTAAAATTTCCGGAAAAATTGAGCCGGCGGAAAAAAAACCGTTTTATTCCGGAATAATTGGGAAAATTTCAGAAAAATTGACTTTTACATTTTTATTCAAAGGGTAAAACGAAAAAATGCAAGTCAATTTTTGTAAAAATTTCCAAATTTTTAAGGATAATATCATGATATCAAGAAAAAAAATTAATTTCCGACGCTGATTAATCAATAATCGATTATATATATTATAATCATAATACATAATATGTAATTATTTATTAATAATATAATAAAGGGTGGGCCATTTATTGGTTTGTTTTTAAATCATTGCCCATGGCAACACTCGATGCACCGATCTGTTTCAAATTTTGACAGCTTGTCAGTCTGATATTCCGAGGCACGAAACAATCATGTTTTCGCTAGAGGAGCGTTTCGAAATATTGAAAATTTATTTTCAAAGTCAGTGTTGTGTAGCCGAAACCGTGCGAATTTTGAAAAGAATTATGGGTCGTGAAAGAGAACCAAGCGGAACTGCTGTAGTGAAATTGGTGAAGAAAGTTCTTGAGACAGAAAAGGTCCCCGAGCTCGGACAGTGCGTACGCCTGAAAATATTGAGGCTGTGTCCCGTAGTGTGGTACAAAAACCATCGACCTCAACTCGACGCCGATCGCAGCAACTGGCCGTTAGTCGCACCAGCCTGAGGAGAATACTGCACAAAGACCTCGGATTATTCGCCTACAAGGTCCAGATAACTCAGGAGTTAAAAGCAAATGACTATCCGCTTCGATATCAGTTCGCTGTGTGGTCGAAAAATCATTTTTTCAGACGAAGCTCATTTCCGTCTCGGGGGCTATGTAAACAAGCAGAACTGCCGGATTTGGGGTACGGAACAGCCACACGTAATCGTAGAGAAGCCAATGCATCCACCAAGAGTGACAGTTTGATGTGGATTTTGGAGTGGTGGCATAATTGGCCCGTTTTTCTTCGAAAATGCTGCTGGAAACGCCGTTACCCTAAATGGCGACCGTTACAGAGCCATATTGACCAAGATGGGGCCCCATGCCATACAAACCGACTGACAATCGATCTCTTGCGCACCAAATTTAACAACCGAATAATCAGCCGTTTTGGAGATGTCACGGAGTTTTAGATTTGACGCCATTAGATTTTTTCTGTGGTGTTTCGTTAAGGACCGATGTTATGCGGACAATCCAGAGACAATTCCAGCTTTAAAACATAACATTGAAACGGTTATTGGCGAGATAGGCGGCGAAATCATCGAAAATGTGCTTCAAAATTGGACAGGCAGGATGGCTTACTGTAGGGCCAGCAGAGGAAGTCACATGACCGAAATTGTTTTTTATTCATAAATCGGAGACTCCAATGTTCAAAGTAATAAAAAATTTGTTCTTAAAATATTGATTTAGACTCATTTTATAGCGTTTTTAAAAACAAACCAATAAATGGCCCACCCTTTATAATAATATGTTACATTATGTAGTGGATTTTGGGCACACCCATATCACAGTTATTAGACATGGGACCCACATCAAATTTATATGAGTTTATAATGACATTATATAGACAAGTTCTGCGTAAGCAGAATTTAAATTAAAGTTAGCGAAAAAAAGTTAGTTTTTAAGTGTGCCCCCCCCAGCCTCCTGCCCCCCCCCCAAATTAAGATAATTCAAATTAAAGTGGTATAATATTTAATTCACTAAAATTTATCGACAAATTTCAAATTTTATTACAAAAATTCAAGAATTACAGGTTTTATATTTAATAAAATAATGTGAAGTTGTTAATTGCTACTTTTTTTCAAATGTGTATATTTCCAAAAAAAAAATCAAATTTTCCCAAAAAAGACAATTTTTCCAAGGGCTGGGAAAAAAACAGTTTTTTTCCCAATTTTTCCGGTTTTTTTCCGACACTTTAAAACCCTAGTTTGCACAATGACAATAATTATTATTATTATCTCTTTGTTTTTTTTCAAAAAGTTGGTAATTTTAAAACTTGATGACAGTCATAAAAAAGTGTCAAAATATTTTTCGAGTGCGTTTCCGAAAATGGAACTTAAATTTTAAAAGTGTTCTAAAAATTGCTCACTAACAGGCGAAAAAACGAGATAATTAATAAAAATTAAATAAAATTGTATAAGTTTTACAAACCAATATAGGTATATTTTTTACTCTGCCATCTTTTACCTAAATTTTAAAATGTATAGGGTGCGCCAAAATATACCCTGCGAAGTTATTTTTATGAAAATAATCTGCACGCATAAAAATAGTTAACTATTAATAATTATTAATTATTTGTTTTACAAGTGTTGAAAAGCGACTTTTTCATGCGAGTGTTTAAATTGCTCACGAGGCCGTCAGGCCGAGTGTGCATTAACACGAGCTTGAAGAAAGCTTTTCTTACAAGTGAAACACAATGTTTTTTCTACGACCCTTTTATTTTTTATTACATTCCGATACAAAACAAAATAAAGGCACTAAAATTAGAATTTATTATACAAACACAATTAATTGTGTTCTAAATGATATTTAAACATACATACATATAAAATACGATACAAATTTTGAAACGAATGTCAACGATGCTGTCAATTTCTTTTCATACAGACCTGTCACTTTTCACTCAGAAATGTCACTTTACATTCGTGTTTGAAAAGATTCATTTTCTAAGCATCGATGCCAATACGAAATGTCACTTTTATATAGTGCACAGAGAGGTATTTGGACCGAAAACATGGCCAAAAATATTTGAGCACTTTTTCTGCCTAAAAAGGGTAGCAAATGACTAAAAAACATATTTCCAAAGGTATACAAGTGATAGTAGGTATTTTTTTATTAAAAATAAAAATATGTGTGTTCAAAAATGTATTAAAAAATTACACAATAGCTACTTTACTTATGTGCAATTAACACAATAAAAATATTCAATTAAACATATATTAACTAACTATAATTAACTAGAAACTATCAATAAATGCATTTATTATTTTATTTTTCATTATTCATCATCACTATCATCGTTTTTGATTATGAAAAATTGAAGAGCTTCCTTTGAAAAATCCTTCCTATCTTTTTTATTTTTCGGCCTTAAACTGCTCAAATAAGGATCGGAAGTTAAAAGAAGTCGGTTTAGCACATCCTCATTGCATTCTGCCCTAGAGAACTTCCGAGAAAAACTCTTCCTATATTCGCGGAAGTGCTTGTTCCTAGCTTCCGCTGCTTCTTCGGACAATTGGCCGATTGGCAGTAATGCATGGTAAAAAAAATCATTATTCTTTATTTTATACCTATTTAACACTCTAGTTAAGCCCTAATTAGGTATAGTATTTTTAATTGTTTTAAATTGTACTTACCATTAACCATGGTTTTTTTACCTAATGACATACATTATTTACATTGTTAATTCATTTGAAAATCTATATAGGTACATTAATTCTTGCTTTTTAAATAAAAATCTTAATATTAAACTTGAAAAAAGTTGACGAAAACCAAGCCAAATATTCCTCTAATAGGTATATCCACCTACCTAAAAATTTTATAAGGCCGCACTAAAATGTCTGTTTTCAAAGGTAAATTTTTAGCGGATGTGGAAACATGTGGATGACTTTGATGGCTGAAATTATTCTAGATATCCTAAAGTTTAATAAAATGTGTTGCAGATGCCGTTGCGAGGTGTTGCCGATATTTAAAAACACCATTGTTTGTTTAAGAAAACGAGAAAAATTAAGCATTTCTAGGTAGTTAATTATAGTACGCGATATAAATAAATAAAGTTTATAACACCAATGAAATATTGCCTAAAATATTGTACATACGACATCCATATTAATTTCTTTTACCAAAATGTCTTTTAACATAAGAAACAACACGGCAAAAATTTGTTTTCTTGTGGAGTGTCGCGAACGAAGACCTACGATGTAAAAGAGCGCTAGGTTCTAGCTGCTGGTACATCGGACTGGGATGGCCAATTCAAGTTTCAACTACACCAAAAGATAGCTTTAAGATAGCTTTAAAACAAAATCTTAGATCTGGCAATAAAAATTAACAAAATTGATTTTTGGCCACGTTTTAGGTCCAAATAGCACAGTGTGTAGTGGTCGTAGAAAAAATATATTTTCGTATGAAAACTATTTAATTAATGTAAAATTATGTAAGAAAAATAACACATCGAATAAATGACCGCCTCGGAAAGTCGGACAATGACTCTTTTTTAGCGTATTTGCTTTAGCATTGAATTCCGCAATTTTTTATCTGGGATTTGGCAATTTCTTCATTAATATTAAGTCTGTGAGCGATTATGTAATATAGACTTTACTTTCAAGTAACCCCACAAAAAAAATTGCAAACTTATCCTCGTAAATACTCGTAAATAATAGCCTCCCTTGCGGCATTGAGTTTACGGTGAATTCACCGTTTGCGTGAATTCACACATTTGTAGACGGTAATTAAACGGTGAACTCACGCTGTTTTTGCGATAAATTCACGGTGATTTCACGGTAAATTCACGGTGAACTCAAGTTTGCAAAATCACCGCAAATTCACTGTGAAAGTACCGTAAATTTAGGATCATTTTAAAAAATTAAAAATATTTGATTTTCACGTATACCTAAATCAAATATTTTTTGATATTAAATTCACAATTAAAATACTGTGAAAAGTGCGTGAATTCACCGTCTAACTACCGTTTACAAATGTCACAAACAGACGGTTTATTCACGGTGAATAAACCGTGAACTCAAGGCCGCAAGGGCTGCATTATCTCTCGTATAATAATATACTATTATATTTAAAAATATACAAACCTCCCTAATAATTTTTTAAAATTAATAATATTATTTTAGATAACTGGTATAATCTTACTAGGCATTGGAGTTACTGTGAAAACAGCATACAGCCAGTACCATACATTTTTGGACGACAAGTATTTTTCCCTTCCTAACATGCTAATAGCCACAGGCGCAATCATATTTTTTGTTTCATTCTGCGGATGCTGTGGCGCATTAAAGGAAAGCTGGCTTCTTACCGGAATCGTAAGAAAATATAAAAATATAAAATCCACGATAAACTACATTTTTTATTTTTAGTTTGCCATACTTCTGATAGTCATATTTATTTTTGAACTTTCAATTGGTATCGCTGGATTCGCATTGAAAAATAGAACTTACGATTATTTGGAAAAGGAATTAATGTCAAACATGAATTATTACAACCAAAGTGAAAAATTTGTAAAGAAAATGTGGGACACTGTACAAGATGACGTAAGTATAGGTATATAGCCCACCGTTGTTCGTCGTATGCCAACATCAGCCCGCCGCTGGCATAAAACGTCGCGACGCGTCGCACTATGGAAAATCGGAATGTGTCTTGTATCAAAAATAAGTACATAACATTTTTATTTTTAAAGATAGACTTTTAAAATTTTGTACATATATAGAGTAGATTGCAAGGCTTTTAATGCATTTTTTTTATTTGGATTTATTTTGATAATTTTGTAATCTTGTAATTTTTAAACCTTATTTTTATTCAAAAAAATAATAATATTATAAATTTGAGTTAATGCCGTGAAAGAGCATTAAATATGCTACAAAAAACATTTTAAATTTTATTTTTTTTATATATACCGGGTAGCTATATTTATATATTTAACATACCTTATGCGCGCTCATTAACTAAAGCTCATAGCGGGGCACTTGGACTTCTAAATCAAAAAAAAAGTTGGTGTATGCTTAGACCCTTTACAGTTACAACATATCTAAATTTAAACAAAATTGGACTTTTTTTTGGTGCCCGCTAAAAGTTAACCGGGACTTTTGACGGTTACCGACGTTTACCTATAGGTATAGATGCTTTAAATTTAATGTTGATTTGTTGCTTAGTTATTCATCACAAACATTTATAAAAATTAGCTGCTACTTTTTGCTAATTCCAAAGCTATTTGAAAAAATGTGATAAAATTCAGGACGGAAAACCGATATAATACATATAACCCATATATCTGATTTTTTTAGTTAAAAAAATTGTACGAATATAGAGTAGGCTTCAAATGAATTAAATTTTATTTGGATTTATTTTCATATATTGGGCATATAAAAGAATTAAAAACCTTTTTGCTTTGATATTCCACCGAATTAAAAATTAAAGCCATAAAATCCAAAATTAAGTGACTTACCGTATTTTTTGTTAATTACATGGCTAAAAATGTGCATTTGCGGAAAAACTTTGTAAAAAGCGTTTTTTTTTTAAATTTGCATTTTGCAGTGATTCCTATAGGACAACTTTCAGAAGATGCCCAAGAATCCCCTAATAAGGATTACAAAAATTTCGCCTGCATCATGCCAGAAAATGCTCCCGAATTGCGACAAATAAAGAAGTATTTCATACTCTTCTTTATACTTCAGATTCGTATATAACAAGTATTCGAAAACCGTATAACAAAAATTTGAAGAAATTTGATGAAGATACTCTAGATCTTTTAATAGTTAACGAACCAATTAATGATCTTGTTCAAAAAGCATAATATACATTAATCTGTTAATTTTGTCAGAATAAAATTGTATCACATTTTTTCGCATAGCTTCAGAGTTAGCAAAAGTAGCAGCTAATTTTTATAAATTTTTCTAATGAATACCTAAGCAACAAATCAACATTAAATTTAAAGCATAGGTAAACGTCGGTAACCGTCAAAGGTCCCGGTTAACGTCAAAGTCCAATTTTGTTTAAATTTATATATGTACCTGTAAATTTATATATGTACCTGTAAAGGGCCTAAGCTATGAGCTATGAGCTTTAGTTAATGAGCGCGCATAAGGTATGTTAAATATATAAATATATATATATTTATATATTTAACTTTAATAGCTAGTAGCTATTAGCTACCCGGTATATAAAAAAATAAAAAAATTGAAAATGTTTTTTGTAGAAAATTTATTACTCTTTCACGTCATTTAGTCAAATTTCAAATAATATTATTTTTTGGATTAAAAATTAAAAATTAAAAAAATACAAAATTGATTTTTAATTATTTTTTTAATGTAATGTATCAAAATAAATCCAAATAAAAAACCATGCATTAAAAGCCTTGCAATCTACTCTATATGTTCAAAATTTTAGTGGTTTATTTTTAGAAATAAAAAAGTTATGTATTTTTGATACAAGACACGCCTCGATTTTCCATAGTGCGTCGGCCCGCCGTTAATAGACCAAAAAAACTCACCGACGTTCTGCCAGAACGGTTCTGGATAGGTTCAATCCTGAGGATTTCCTATGAACGTCTCACGGGTTGTTCTTCGCGGTATATGTAGGTCCTGAGAAAATCCTCTAAAGGGCACGATATAATATTAATTATTTTAAATAAAGAATGTACATACATTCTATCAGCTACTGATACATTATGGTAAATATTTAATTGCCATACCTAATAATTATTACATAAACAATATAAAAATAGTGATTTTTCAGAAAACGCATTTTTATGATTTATGCTGGTTTTAAAAAATGCTGCTAAAAATTTTAAACTTCTATTGCATGCATTATATAGGTCATAAGTATTAAAAAAACAAGACAATAATCAATTAATCATTAATCGATTAATCAAATACTCGATTAATGAAATAATCGATTAAATAATAATTGATTAATCAAATAATCGATTACTTAATAAACGACTAGTCAAATATTATTATAGGGCTGGGTTATTATCGATAATCATGATTGCAATTATGAATTTCGATAATCACCCAGCCCTAATTAGTGGCAACCATAATCTATAGATACAGATATTTTAATAATTTAAATTCTTGTGGTCGATATTTTATGCACCCAAATTCCTGGAATACAGGAAATGAATAACAACACTTTTTTTTAGTTTAAATGTTGCGGTGTAAATAATTATTCTGATTGGAAAAATGTTTTTCCGTATGGCGACCTACCCATATCCTGCTGTCCACGTACTTCGGCTGTGGGAGTTTTTTATTGCAACAGTAATCTGCATATGACTACTCTTTCAAGAACTGCAAGACAAGCGCCTCCAGCATTACCTGTTGTCTCTCCACATCCAGAGAGTAAACGAAATGACACATGTGGGGAAAACAAAAATTTTATTTTTTTTTAGTTTCAGAACCTAATCCAACCACAGTACCAATTTTTAAAAAAAACGAGACAACCACTGAATTAGGTGCCACAGGCATACCATTCTTTTCAACCACACATCCCTATAAACAAGGTTGTGCACCAGCATTCAGCTCGTACATAAAAGAGCATGCATCTGACTTGGCTGCTGTTGGAATTGTTTTGGCCCTGATTCAGGTAAATTATAATGGAAAAATGAAAAAAAAACTTACAGGGTGTCCCGGAAATAGTGTGCAATATTCTACACGTGGATTCTAAAGACAAAAATGGGAATTAATATTCTTACAAACATAGATCTGCAAAAGGTCCCCAAGGGAGCTACAGCCTCTTAAAGGGGCGCCCCTGAAGGTTTTTTATTATTTTCAAAACGGTTTGAGATAAAATAATGAAATTTTGTATGATTACCTTAATTTTTATGCTGAATTAAAATCAAAAAACAATGTTTAAACATTTTGTAGTGTATTATGAACAGGGGCGGCCTAGGGTATTTTTAGCGCCAAATTTTTTGTGTGGATTTTTTTTCGCAATAAGGCTGCAGAATATAAAATATAGAGTTTCCATATAAAAAAGGTACTCCTGTGGAACATCGATATTTTTAAATAAAAATTAAATAACAAATTTGAAAACAAAAATTGTTTTTTTTTCCTTTTTTAATTAACGAGAAAGTTTAATTTAAAATTTTATATATTTCCAAAAATACATTATTTTATTTTAAACCATTTTAGAAATAATAATAAAACATCTTCAGGGGCGCCCCTTTAAGAGCCTGTAGGACCTACAGCGTAGGTCCCTTAGGGGCCATTTGCTGACCTATATTTATAAAAAGTGTTTTTCCTAACCGCGTGTAGAGTATTTCACACTATTTTCGGGATACTCTGTATAATAATATGAGTATTTCATAATATTAACCATTTAAGAGCAAACATATAGGGCCCAAAGGGTAAAGAAAAAATCCTTTTAAAAAGATGAATATTCCTTTACTTTATTTTTTTGAATTCGGGAATTATTTAACTTTTGCGCAGTGTTATTGCTTTGTAATCTTGCCTACATTCGATAAAGCAGAAATACTGCGCTCTCATATTGGCGGCTTTAAAAGTTAAATCAATCCTGTAATTTTGCGAATAAATTGTCTATAGGTACAGGGTGTTTCACATTCGTGGTCCATTAAAAGTTTTTGGGGAACGGAAAAAGATATCGATTGTAAATTTTAAAACCGTTTATAATCCATTTAATCAACTTATATTAAATAGAACACCCCATATATTTTTACATTTTTAAATTCTACATAAAATTCTGAGTAAAATTACTATACCATGTCCTATACCTAACGTGAATAGTTTTCGAGTTATTATTTTTTTCGTTAAAATTTGAGAAATGCGCGTCAATCAAAAATAGCCTATAACTTGTTTGTTATTAGGTTTGCGAATATGGGGTTAATTAGTCAATAAGAGAAGTGTTTAATGTAGAAGTAATAATTAAGAAATGCTTGAATGTAAATGGAGAACATTTTAAACATTTATAGTAATAAATTGGTAATACAAATTGTTTTTTAAAATATTGTTGATTTATTAAATTGTTACAGTTAAGCATTCTTTTTGTTATTAAAATATTTCATAAAATAAATTTTATAGTTTGTCTCCAACGAGTGCTAGTGCTTTATCTATTTGATATAGCTTTGTTGAGTTTTTTTTTCAAAATTAGCAAGTACTGTTTGAATAACTTTTAAATTTTTAAAATGTTTGGGTTGTCAATGTTTTTTATAAGTCACTGACTGCTATTTTTATCAGTAATATTGTTTACAAATGAGTACATTAGATGCAAAACTCGGTTTTTGAAAATTTTTTAAAAATATAAATTTTATCCTATTTATGTACATAACTGCACTGCCAACAGCATACCTAAGTAAACCAGATGCATAAGTTAATATTTGTAGAATAAAATACATTTATAAACTTATCGCAGATGCAAAACTGGGTATTTGTTTCTTCCTGTCGGATGCAAAACTCGGTATTTGCCGTAGACCAATCACGTCGATAGTATACGCATTACGTGACAACATAACAATCAACTGATTAATTGTTAAAACAATCACCTGATTTATTGTTATTTTTTGGTATTTGCACTTTTCACTTGCAAAACTTGGTCTTTGAACGAGGAAGACTATGTTTTTAAATCTTTTGATTACAATTATTTACTAAACTACTTAATTTTAAAGGATTATTTTTGGATAATCATTTTTGCTAAGAGAAAAATTATGTTGAATCGATTCAACATAATTTAACAGTTAACAGTTTTTGCGGTTAAATACATTTAATATTTTCTTGGATTTAACCACAAAAACTGTTGATTCAATATATATATAATGTGGAGCAAAAATAAATATCCAAACACCGGTGGCATAAAAAATCACGACATGATTTTTTATGCTATCGGTGTTTGGGCATAATAAATCACGACATGATTTTTATGCCATCGGTGGGTGCACCGACTTGTTTGGATATTTATTTTTGCGCCACATTCGTACATTGAAAGAAAAAGTATGTTAACAATTAAATTAACAGTTTTTGCGGTTAAATACATTTAATATTTTCTTGGATGTAAATTAACTATTAATTTAAATTTAAAAAAATATTGAATGTATTTAACTACAAAAACTGTTGATTCAATATCCATATATGTAGGTATACTTTTTCTCTCAATGTTCGAATGTGGCGCAAAAATAAATATCCAAACACCGATGGCATAAAAAATCACGACAAGGTTTTTTTATGCCATCGGTGTTTGGTCATAAAAAATCACGACATGATTTTTTATGCCATCGGTGTTTGGATATTCGTTTTTGCGAAACATTTGTACAAGAAAAAGTATGTTAACAATTGAATCAACAGTTTAACATTCAATATTTTCTTGGATTTAAATTAACTATAATATATGTAGTTCATATTATGTAGTTCATTTAAATCCAAGAAAATATTCGCAAATATCACACCGTGAGTTCTATATGATATCACTGTGATGAAGCATGTGTATACACAAATATATACTCAGGATATTACAGCGTGATAAAAAAAATCACGTTGTGATATCATCATGACTTCACCAGGAAATCCCGATTGTTGTCCGGGTGTATACAGCCCTTGCGGCTTTGAGTTCACGGTTTATTCACCGTGAATTCACTGTGAATTCACCGTGAATTCACGGTGAATTCACCGTAAACTCACCGTGAATAAACCGTCTGTTTGTGACATTTGTAAACGGTAGTTAGACGGTGAATTCACGCACTTTTCACAGTATTTTAATTGTGAATCCACCGTATTTTGGCGGTATATTCACGGTGAATTCACAGTGAATTCACGGTGAAAAAACCGTGAACTAAAAGGCCGCAAGGGTAGGTATATCGTATAGGTTTAACACGACTATAGCTAGCCATTATTCGTTACTGAGCAGATGAGGATTAATGTTCAGCTATGCCATTACAGACGCACACTTCCAACTAAATATTGCAACCCAACGCTATTTATAGTTAGCTCGCTTGCGTAAGCAGCCGTGAGATGTATTGAGTTCACCGTGAATTTACCGTGAAATCACCGTGAATTAACCGTGAAATCACCGTGAATTTATCGCAAAAACAGCGTGAGTTCACCATTTAATTACCGTCTACAAATGTCATAAATGGACGGTATATTCACTGCACATAAACGGTGTATTCACGGTGAATTCACGCAAACGGTGAGTTCACCGTAAACTCAAGGCCGCAAGGGAGAGTAGGTGCCTCAATCACAAACATTAAACCGCTTTAACTTTTGAAGTTGAGCTAAACTACTAGTAGTACTAACGACTTTTAAAGACCGAGTCCAAGTAATTTTTGTATGTTATAACATAGATGTTATTGACCTTTTTCATTTGTTAGATCATACATATAAGTTTTTTTAATTACAATTAATCATTTAATTATTCTTTTCTTTTAGATTCTTGGCATTGCTTTTGCATTTTACCTAACAAAGAAACTAAGAAATGGTTACTACAGTGCATAAGTAAACTGTTCCCAAGTGTTAATACTGTAAATAAACGTTTTCTTATACTATTTCCATTAAACCTATCATACCTATAATAGATAACCTATTTATTTAAAATAAGTTGTAATAGAAAATTTGTTTTGACTATCTAAATGTTCTTTCCTAACAATTGAATCGCTTATTTGAAAAACCCCACATGTCCAAAACTCAATATTTTGAGAAAAGCTGAAAAAACTCTTTTATTTAAAAACCTCTTGAACATCTATAAAGACCTTAAAATAAACTAGCGCTAAAAGCATTATATTTAAACAATTGTTGGACATGTAGGATTTCTCTTGAAAAGATGCGTCTTCTGTAATTACAGAACAACATATATATGTTAATCTAAAAACACCAAAATGTAAAATTTATGAACAAGTGGGGTTTCTAACAAAAGCGTTTTAATTATAATCGAATACGAAAATATTTCGTGTAAATTAAAGAATTTATGATAATTTGTTGTATTTTATATTTAAACCAAAATGTATTGTTGTTGTATTGTATTGTTAAACTTATTGTGTCATATATATGATGGTTCTTTAAGTAATATTTGTTACCTACGTATTGTAATTGATTACTTATAAATAAAACTACTTATTTTTTTTTTGTAAAAATGTTTTTGTTTTCCTAAAGCCACACAATAGTCAAATTTATTAATAATCATAATTTTTACTAAACATTTTTATAGAAACACTGGTTGTAGGAAAAAATCCTGTGTGTAATTCGAGCGCAAAGTGACATTGCGCTTCTCGCTCAGAGCGTCAATGTATCACTTTGCGCTCTTAATACATAAATAGCTATTATGTATTATGTATTAAGAGCGCAAAGTGATTCATTGTCGCTTTGAGCGAGAAGTTTGGCTATCTCGCGAGAGCGGCAATGTCACTTTGCGCTCGAATTACACACAGGATTTTTTCTACAACCGGTGTTTCTATAACTTAAAGAGCCGGAGCTTGAGTTAAAAAGGCCCCGGGGCGAAACAAAATTTGGGGCCCCATATCAAAAGCACCTCCCAGACCGCAAAATCACATTCCCTGAACATGTCAGGAATATTCCTGGCATAATCAAATGTCCGCTTTTTCCCTGCTTAAAATACCCCATAGAGACCTATACAAAATAATCTATCGGGCGCTAGCGGATTCAATATGTGCATTTGTCCATGGTTTTTTCCGGATACAGCCCGATAGAAAATGTATAGGAAATTACCTATAGCCTATAGGCTATAGGCACACCATAACTTTTGCATTTTCCCTCTTGAGACCGATAGAAAATAACTAAATGACGGATATATAGGGATATCCCTATAGAGCAACCATAAAACATTTGACAAAATTTTATTAAAACCTATGGGGTCCTATAGGGAAAAAACTAATTTCTACATTTATGTGTATTTTCCCCATTGAAACCGATAGCAAATAAATCAATGGTGGATATCCCTAAAGAACAACCATAAATCTCAACTATGGGTCCTATACAAACCGATACACCCTATAGAAACACCATACATCCCGATACAAATATCTATCAGTTTGAATTCAGGGTCTCTATGGGGTATTTTAAGCAGGGTTGGTTAACCCATGGGTATTTTCTTACAAACGCAAAAAATTACAACAAAAATTTTTAATACTGCACACATCCGGATAACGACGCATTCTGAATTATCAAATTATCACTGAACATATGTTTTTCAAATAGTTTGTTTGGATATTGGCGAAAAATTGTGTGCAACATGTCCAGATAAGGCTAAATAATGTTTCCTTCTTATCCCCAGCTCGGGGGCCCCTTGGCACGGCCCCGATAGCCCCAATGAAGATCCGGCCTTGTCTATGTTTGGTAAAAATTAATAAGGTAAACGTCCCAATTATCGACACCTTAAGAGATTTTTCTAAATCATATCGTTATAAAAATTTGCATATTAAAGTTACACTTTTAACAATTTTACTGTGGATTGTTATAATATTGATTATTGCTTTGCAATGTTTATTTTTTAAATAGCAATGCGTAATTTATATGCAAAAAATAAATTTGTTGAAAAGTACCATTTGACCCAGTTATCGACATGGGAAAATTTGTCTTGAACCAAATATCGACACCCTTGCGTACGTAATATCGACACTCGGAAAAGTAACTTGCAATCGATTTAAATGGTTATAATAAGTAACAAAGAGTTTATCATAAAAGTTTATTTATTATAAAATATAAGCAGTATTGCAAACAAAAATGTTTGACGATAAAGGTATTTTAAACACTGAATCACAAATCTCACGCAGTAAAGTCCGCGTTTTTTTTGTTCCTTAATTTTTTAAGGACCTCTTCTCTATCATACCAAAGAATATTATCCCTTTGTCCCATATCCCATATCCAATTGAGCCCATTTTTCTCCATATGTAAGACTTGGTAATAAAACTCATAATTTTCTTTACAATGATATGTCAATAATTTTACCTGGTAGTGATTGATCGTTATAATTCACTATAGCTATAACATAATCGTTTACAAATAACTTTTCTTAAGTCATGTTTGTAAATGTTTTTTTCCCATTTTTCACTATTTTAAAACATTCTTTCTGAAAAAAAAATAGGTTGAACCAGTTATCGACATTTTTGGTACCAAATATCGACATATAAATTACATCCACTCCACAGACTTTGATCCACTCTAACGATGTTACCAATGGAAAAAATGGGTGTCGATAATTGGTACAGCGGTAGTTTAATATAATTTCCTTTAAACTCTTCAGACAGAGTAAGAATAAGTTTGATATACATTTAAATATTCATAAGAAAAGAGAAAGCTACATAGTACCATTTATCGACACCTATGTCGATAAATCGTACAAAGCCTAAAAATGGATGTACCTTTTATCGACACCACATAATTTTACGTTTATACTGATTCTATGCCAAATTATTGGCAAAAACCATACATTATAGATTCTGTATATAAATATACAACTATCTACATAAAGAAACTTAAATATTTTAAACTAAAATTGCCATAATTAACTTACCTGTTTCTTAACACTTTTCTTAAGGATTTGCACAAGTTCACAGATGACTGCGGAATGGCGGGATTAAAATATTTTTTCAATTAATATTTTCTGCATAACCGACCGAAACTTTTTAGGAAAGGTAGGGAAAACCTACTTGTTTCTTATTTTAATATGACAATAGATGTCCAAAGCATCAAATTCTTATTTTTGAATGTTTAGTGCACAAATGTCGATGATTGGGACAGTGTCGATAATTGGGACGTTTACCTTAATTACTGACAACCTCAAATGCTCGCTCCTCGGAAAAGAGCAACTTCCTTTGGAAATTTGTACTTTTTGCTTGGTTGTATAATAAATTGGCGTAATGTTAGCTACCAAAACCGACCACGCATGCGCATTTGAAATGTCATTTTATTTCAAATTTAATAGGTTAAAATGGGTTATAAAGCAAGTTTAAGCATTGTTTTACATATTTTAAAGAGGAAAAAGCGTCCTAAAGCCGGATTTATAGTTCTAAAAAGTAGGAGTAGCAGTAGCAGTAAGCCAGTGTTGCCAATATAATAATATAAATGCTGCAATGTAAATGACTGGAGTAGCGTTCAGTAGCAACCAAGGTCGTTGGCGTAAGAGATGGGCAAGTTTTAACTTTTTTTGCTGCTACTCCTACTCCAGCCAATCACATTGCAGACATTTATTAAGATATTTTATTATATTATTATATTGGCAACACTGGCTTACTGCTACTGCTACTCCTACTTTTTAGAACTATAAATCCGGCTTAAGTGTAATTTTAATAGTTATAATTTAGGTAATAAACCACAACTAATCCTGAAAAACAGTAACAACAAATGTTTAACCTCCAAAACAGGCCAAGGGATTTTTCTACTTTTACAAGTATAAATAAGTAAGAAAAAAGTGTGATACCCCAAGTAAACGCATTGTCCCAGTAAACATTTGTGATTGCGTATTGAAATCACTCCGAAATCTCGTCGTGACATTGTGATATCACTGGCGCATTCATATGTTTCCACAATACACAATCAATGGTATATCAAGTCGTGACATTCAAGCGCAACACGCACTCAATGGGATATCACTCCGTGACATTGCTAGCGCGCATGCGCGAGCGAAAGTGCAGGGGAATATTGAAAACATGTTGGAGCTGTGATAAACAAAAAAAGCGTCGTCGCTGTCGTTAATTGCGATGCAACGTCTTTTAAAACACGTTGCATCGCTAGTAACAATAGCGACGACCCTCTTATCGTATATCACAGCTTCAACATACTTGCGGCCTTGGGTGAAATAAAATTATGGGCTAAAATATTAACAGTCAACGTTTATTTAAATAAAATAATAATATATAAGACAAGTTTTGCACACTACCTTTATACAGGGTGCATCAAGTATGCTATAAGTATAATACCTACATTTATACAGGGTGTCGCAGATTTTAATTGGGAAAATTTAGTGATCTATAGAAATCGAAAATATCAGAAGAAAAGTATGTATGTTTTTAAGCTTCGTTTTCGAGAGGCAGGGTGGTAAAGTTATTTAAAAAAAATATTTATTTTTTGGGCGAACTTGATAAAACCTTTTAGGTTTTTAGTAGTAGGCAAAGGGCTTAATTTAATGTAAATTAAATTTAGTTAATCCCAAATAGATATTTAAAATAAAATTTGGGTATGATACTGATTTTTTTAAGTTTATTATTATTTATAGATTAAAAATAAAACGGAAACGAATTTAATTTTTTTTTCGCTTGCAAAATCGCAAACACATATAAAGTAAAGTTATATATTTTTGGGGAAATAATTGTTTAAAATCATTAACGTATAACGTGTATTAAAGAACAATAATAACATAATACGTAATTAACGTATTATGAACAAATTAAAGTAATGTCATTTAAATGAAAAGTTTCGTCCCTGCGGGGTCACGTCGTGACATAAAAAGATCACGCGCGTGTCACTGCTTGACATAAAACGACAAACTTAATCACTGTGCCAGCAATTGGATATCAAGTTGTGACATGTCACGTCATGACTTTTTCGTGATATCACAAATGTTTACTGGGGTGCGACATTTTTCAAGCAAATTTTAAGAAAGAAAATGTGTTTTAAGTGAAATTCAAGTCATATTTTTAATATCTTCGGTTCAGCTACCAAAACAGGCCAGGGGGCTTTTCTTCCATTTACAAGCATAATTAAGCAAGAAAAAAGTGTGATACCCCAAGTATAGGCATTGTTTGACATATTTCAAGCAAGAAAATGTTTAAAGTGAAATTTAAGAAATATCTCTAGTTCAGCTACCAAAACAGGCCAGGGGGCTTTTCTTCCATTTACAAGCATAAATAAACAAGAAAAAAGTGTGATACCTCAAGTAAATGCATTGTTTGACATTTTTCAAGTATATTTTAAGAAAGAAAAAGTAAAATTCAAGTAATATTTTTAATATCTTCAGTTCAGCTACCAAAACAGGCCAGGGGGCTTTTCTTTCATTTATAAGCATAAATATACAAGAAAAAAGTGTGATACCTCAAGTAAATGCATTGTTTGACATTTTTCAAGTATATTTTATGAAAGAAAATGTGTTTTAAGTGAAATTCAAGTAATACTTTTAATATCTTCGGTTCAGCTACCAAAACAGGCCAGGGGGCTTTTCTTCCATTTACAAGCAAAAATAAGCAAGAAAAAAGTGTGAAACCCCACGTAAATGCATTGTTTGACATTTTTCAGCATACTTTAAGAAATAAAATGTGTTTTAAGTGAAATTCAAGTAATATTTTAGGTTATGTTCATCTACCAAAACAGGCCAGGGGACTTTTCTTCCATTTCCAAGCAAAAATAAGCAATAAAAGTGTGATACCCCAAGTAAATGCATTGTTTGACATTTTTTAGGCATACTTTAAGTGAAATTAAAGTACTATTTTTAATATCTTCAGTTCAGCTACCAAAACAGGCCAGGGGGCTTTTCTTTCATTTCCAAGCAAAAATAAGCAAGAAAAAAGTGTGATACCCCAAGTAAATGCATTGTTTGACATTTTTTAAGCATACTTTAAGAAAGAAAATGTGTTTTAAGTGAAATTCAAGTAATATTTTTAATATCTTCGGTTCAGCTACCAAAGCAGGCCAGGGGGCTTTTCTTTCATTTACAAGCAAAAATAAGGAAGAAAAAAGTGTGATACCCCAAATAAATGCATTGTTTGACATTTTTTAAGCATACTTTAAAAAAGAAATATGTTTTAAGTGAAATTCAAGTAATATTTTAGGTTATGTTCATCTACCAAAGCAGGCCAGGGGGCTTTTCTTCCATTTACAAGCATAAATAAGCAAGAAAAAAGTGTGATACCCCAAGTATAGGCATTGTTTGACATATTTAAAATTTTATTTGTAAATTCAATAATTACAGATTTTATTCGATTTTAAATTGTTATTATTTATTTTATAAAAATAAAAAAATATTTAAAATGGTATAAAACCTGTAATATTTGGATTTTTTAAATAAAATTTTAAATTTGTGTATACATTATAGTAGATTATAAATTGAACCACTTTAATTTGAATTATCTTAAATAGGGGGGCCTGGAGGCGGGTGAGGCGACAGGAAAAACTAACTTTTTTCGCAAACTTCAATTTAAATTTGGTGTGGGTCCATATCTAATAACTGAAATATTGGTATACCCAAAATCCACCAGCCGCCACTGACGACACAGTTATAGCAAAATAATTAATTATTTACATGTGCTATTATAACATTGCCATGGCTACATGTCTTAGTTTCGATACCCTTATAAATATAAATAAAAAAATATATATAAAATATCATTTATCAATCAAAACAAAAGAGACATTGCAACTAAAATTTTTATATTATTATAGAATAGAATTTATTAAGAAACCTTTCGAAATTTTACATTTCATTGCAGGCTTATCCTCTAAGTATTTTACATTAATATTTTTTAACATTAAACATTTTTTACACTTATCACAAGAATCACATTTTGTCAGTCTTAAACATTTTTAACTTAAGTACTAAGTTGATTTACATAACATTATTAACATATTTAGTACAAAAAATAGAATTTTAATATAATAGAATTTTATCACAGAAGTTTTACATTTAAAACATTGGTCAGGTGGACAGATTTATCACATAAATTGTACATTGGTCAGGTGGACCTTTAACAGTCTTTTAAAGTTTTTTAGGTTTTGTTTTTTAATATTCTCTGGCACACTGTTATACACTGATACTCCTCTGTGATATATAGAATTTTTACCTTGTGAGGAGGAATACCTAATAGATTCAACATCTGCCCGGTGCCTTGTATGATGGTTATGAACATCGGATCTATATGCAAAGGTTATATTTGAGTGGCGTAGTTTATTCAATATTTGGTAGACATACAAAGATATTTGGTAATTGTATATGTTATCAACAGAGAGGATATTATAGTTTTTATATAGATCTTTTGTACAATATCTTAATGGGAGGTTATAGATGTTTTTTATAGCTTTGTTTTGTAGTATTTTGATTGGTTTAATAAGATATTGCTTTGCAGTACACCACACAGATGTCAAATATTGTATATGACAGTGCACCAGCGAAAAATACATCGAACGCAACAGGAATCCCGGTAGATATTGATTTACTTTTTTTAAGATTCCAATTGGTGGAGCTATTTTCTTTCTCAGTATGCTCAAGTGAGCTTCCCATGATAGGGTTTCATCAATATACAGGCCAAGGTATTTAATTACCTTTGAGTATTCTAGTGTGTTGTCACCCAGGGCTATGGCAACACCATTCCATTGAAGACTTTGTTTAGCTATAAACATGTAGGATGATTTTTTTATGTTAAGTGAGAGTTTATGAGAGATGAGCCATTTTAAAATTATGTGTAGATCATGTTGAATATTTTGAATCAATTCTTCTTTAGATTTACTTGAATAAACTATAGTTGTGTCGTCTGCATATAATTTAAGCTTACCTCTCAGCTTTAAGTTTGCAATGGAATTAATGTAAACCAGGAATAATACTGGTCCCAGGATTGAGCCCTGAGGGACGCCACAGGTTACTGTTCTTTCACTGCTGTTGACATACATTTTTGATGAATCACCCTGGGAGGGTAGTGACACAAATTGTTTTCTAATTAAATAACTCTCGAACCACTCCAGAGTCGTGCCTCGAATGCCCAGTAGTTTTAGTTTTTTTAATAATATGGAAGTGTTTACTGTGTCAAAAGCCTTTCGCAGATCGAGTGACACTAGCGCAGAGCCACAGTTTTTGTCAATATTAATTTGAAGATCTGATATAAGATCAACTGTAGCTCCCACTGTGTCACTCGATTCGCGAAAGCCATACTGGTGTTTGTAGAAGAAGTCAATTTTTTTTAGGTATGTCAATAGTCTATTATTTACAATGCGTTCAATAATTTTTGATAAGCATGGCAATATAGAGATTGGACGATAGTTATTCATCAGGCTTGTGTCACCATCCTTGAATAGGGGTCTAACTATAGCCAATTTAGCTCCATCTGGCATTATGCCATTTTTAAATGACTGATTTATTAATTTACATAAAGGTGGAACAACACTTTCACAGCACTTTTTTAGAGTACAAGAGTCTATGGAGTCCCATCCGGTAGCTTTTTTTGAGTTTAGCAGTTTAATTTGTTTTGACACTTCTTCCTCACTTATCACTGTGAAGGACATGGTTCCCTCATTTTTTGTCTCAAGTTCTTCATTTATTGGTTCATTGTCCAGATCCTTTGCGAGATTTTCACCAATTTTAACAAAGTATTCATTTAGTTTTTCGCTTATTTCTCGCGTTTTTTCTACAGTTCTGTCTCCAATTTTTAGGGATGATATTTCAGCAGATTTTTTATGGGTTTTGTTAGTTAGTATATTGTTGACAATATTCCAAACTTTCTTGGGATTATTTTTAGCTTCTTCAAATTTTTCTTTGTAGAATTTAATTTTAGTTGTTTTAATTATTTTTTTTAGGTTTTCAGTGGCTTTAATATATCTACTTTTTATAGATTCGCTGTCGGTTTGACGCATTTTTTTGTAAAAATATTGTTGTTCATTCATTGCACTTCTTATCCTTTCATTAAACCATGATTTTGAGTTTGTTTTTGTTCTGTATGATTTTATAGTGTAGGATGTGTTTTTTCTAAAACAATCAATAAGATTATTGTAGTTTGTGTTAACGTTGTTTTCATCGCTGTATCCTAGGTTGAATTCTGTAAGATCTTTGGCCACAGCTTCATAGTTAACAATTTTTTGTTGATAACTCATCACTTTTTGTTTTGTTTTATGTTCAAAGGATATAACTTGGATATCATGATCACTTAATGAGTTCCAGATTAGTGACACTTGGGTTTTATATGTTGAGTTACTAAGTACATGGTCTATGAGAGTTTTGGATTTCCTTGTGGGTATTTCAGAGTTGCAGAATCCAAATCCATTTGACAGACACATATCTATGTAGCTATGTGTATTTTCTTTTGGATTTAGTACATCTATGTTCATATCTCCAAGAATGTATGCAGTTTTACTTCCCAGTGTGGTAAGTTCTTGTTCTAGGAGCTGTATTGTTTGGTTGACCATTTGGTTAGTGTTGTCTGGGTTGTAGATTACTCCCAGATATACATTGGTTTCTTTAATATACACTAAAATAAATGTTATATTATCCCTCTCATAACTTTTTATTATCTTGAAGTTCAAGTTATTCTTGATATATATTGCACACCCTCCACCTCGTTTCTTTCGACAAGCAAATGCAGCATTGTAGTTTGGAATATTGTAAAATTTTTGTTCATTGTCATTAACCCACGACTCTGAAATTAAAACTGCTGAAATATCCCTATCCATTAAAGACAGTGTTACTGTGAGTTCATCTAGCTTATTTTTTATTGACCTTGCATTCATATACACCATGTGAAATTGATTATTATTTTGGTCATTATGTGAGAGAGTGTTGAAATCCTCTATACTATTATAGAGGTTAGGTTTTTTTGAGGTTTTATTGTCCATTCAGATGACTATATTTAGTTGAAACAAAGATATTTTCACTTGCTTATTTATTTGTTGTTGTGTTGTGCACCCAATGATTTATTTTTTTAGTGCATCAATTTGTTCTACATTATTTAGTCTAACAATGGGTGAGGCATCATCTTTCCGGCAGTAAACTTTTTGATATCTAGTCCAGACAAACTTGAACCCATTGTTTTTTTTTAGATCTCTAGCTTTATTAAATAAGTTTCTTACATCTCTAGGGAGGTCTTCATTTATATAGATGTTTGCATCTGTGCCTTCAATTCCACACATATTTGTTTTAATTTCACCCATTGCTTTACGCTTGATAAGTACTAGATCTTTTGGTTCTTTTGTTTCAAAGCTAACCAGTACAGGTTTGGACATCTTTTGGCTTGGAAGTGTTTTTACCTTTATATTATCGTGTGGGACTTCGAGTTTAGTAAGAATTTTTTTGACATTATCTTTGTTGGCTTGAGTTTCTTCCAGACCCATTATGATTATGTTGTTGTTGGGTTGTTGATGGTTAGATGCTGTTTTGTTTAACGCCTCAAGCTTCTCCTGCAGAGAAGAGATTAGTTTTTTGTGCTGTTCCAGTTCTTTCTTTAATTGTTTATTATCCTTGGAGACGGTTGCAAGATCTTTTCGTAACTCTTCTATCATTCCGCCGTTAAAATTTAAAGACTCTTCCACCGTGTCCATTTTGGTTAAAAGTTTCTGTAACATTTCAGTTTTTGACATTTGTTTTGTTTTGCTTTTCCTCTTCCCCTTCTTTATCTCCAGTCGGTTCCTATGCTCCTCGTCTGATGATGAGGAACTTGTAGAAGAAGAAGAAGAATACATAACCTTACTTTTGCATTGGTTGCAAAACCATACCGGGATCTTTTTGTTTTTCGCAGTTAAGTCTTCTTTTTTTATATTAGCACACGCTATATGGGCCCATCTTTGACATTCACCGGAGCACTGGATTTTATATCCGTTTTTACCGATGGTTAAGTCGCAAATAGGACACACACTTTTTTTATATGTTCTCGTCATCATATTGCGCGCTACGATTTATAAGTTGTCATGAGATGCACCGTTGGAGGCCTTTAGCGCTAACGGTGGATGTGGGTGGAGAGACCTCTCTTTTGTTTAATAATAATAGTTTAGTTTGTAACCTCAAGTCAGGGTTGCTCAGTGAGCGGAATTTACCCAATCGGATTTTAAAAATCTCCAGAATTTTTTTTATTAATTATTATGATGCATAATTGAATTATTGAATATATGTTTTTCAAATCTCTAAAATCCTCAAAAATAGTTTGTGTTACGAAGAAAATTCCCAAATTTAAAAAAAAATAAAAACATCTCTTATTACATAATAATATATATTAAATATACTTAAGTTTAATTACCTAATACGTTTTCTTCTAAAAATACTTCTTATAAAAAATACATATCTTTGGGTAATGGAACTAGTTTTTAATGTTATAATAATAATACTCTTTATTCAAAAAAGCCTCTTGGGCAACGAACACGTCAATACAAAGAAATATAAATAGCTGTATAGTGAAACAATACAAGTACACAAAGTATTAACAATAACAAATTTGTTTTAAAATAGGCTTTCAACTAAAATATTTTAAAATTTATTATCATAAAATTCTTCTGTGGAGTAAAAACACTGAATTTCAAGTTTAAATTTTTTATCATTTATCATTTTTTATATGATGTGGAATATGATTATAAATTTTTATTATTTCATTTTTCACACTTTTTTGAACTAATGACAAATTTGTTTTATTAGGAATTAAGACTTTTCGGCCATTTCAAGCGCGCGAAACGCACGAATTACAAAACTGTTTTTATAAAAAAAATTGTACATTATTTATTAAATAATATTTTGGCATCAAAATTGTCAAAAATATTTTTCTTTTATTAGGTTATACATTAAATAAAAAAAACGCAAGAAATATTTTATAAAAGTAGATAGTAGTATAGTATAGTATATTTCGATAAATGATCATATGTACAATAGAAACTTAACTTATTATACAGTGTACCCTAAAGGTGTAGATCGTGTCAATAAATAATTCAAAATAAAAGCATAAGTATACACAATTAAAATTCTAGAAAAGGATAAAACTACAGTTAGAATAAGACATTAAAATATTAAAACAATACATTAAAATATTAAAACCATACATTAAAATATTAAAACAATACATCAAGTGCTGGAAAGTATAATACATTCTAGATCATGGAAATCTTTCTCCTCCAAAAATTCATTAATACTATAGTAACATTTTTTGACTAGAAACTTGTTTAGTTTTGCTTTTTGTTGGTTGATCTTTAATGTTTTGAAAAATGTGGGTAGTATATTCCAGATTTTGACTATCATATATAATATGTTTTTTGCAAGTAAGAGAAATTTGCTCGATCAGGATATAACAGATCCTTGTTTCTAGTATTATATATATGATCATGTTGAAGATCTGTTAAGGTGGAGCTATTTTTTATTGCAAACATTATACATTCATAGACATAAAGACTGTGTAAAGTAAGGATGCTTTTGTTCAATCGCGAATTAGATATGGAATAATGTTCTGGGGAAACTCCGTAAACAGTGGAAGAATCTTCACATTACAAAAAAGGTGCCTAAGAACCATATTTAAAATGGAACCACTAGATTCGTGCAGGGAGGCATTTGTGAATAATAATATCGATATTATTATTCACAAATGCCTCCCTGCACGAATCTAGTGGTTCCATTTTAAATATGGTTCTTAGGCACCTTTTTTGTAATGTGAAGATTCTTCCACTGTTTACGGAGTTTCCCCAGAACATTATTCCATATCTAATTCGCGATTGAACAAAAGCATGATATGCTGACAGAGCTGCAGAGATGCTAATATTATTGGTAATTATGGATACGGCGTAACAATATCTTGCGACATCTGCTGCCAGGAGATTCACATATAATTATAATAATTTAAAGGTGTGGACGGGACAAAAAAAAGATTTATCTTGTCCCGTCCAGCCCTGTCAATTATTGAAATTATCTCTACTTTTATAAAATATTTCTTGCGATTTTTTTTATTTAATGTATAGCCTAATAATAGAAGAATATATTAGACAATTTTGATGCAAAAATAATATACCTATAATAAATTACCTACAATTTTATTTATAAAAACAGTTTTGTGATTTGTCCCGTCCATCCGCTTGAAATGGCCGTTTTTTATCTATTGATACTATAGGGGCAACATTTTGAACAGCTTTTGTAATTTTATACAGGGCTCTTTTCAGAGCCAGTCAGTGGCGGCTGGTGGATTTTGGGTATACCAATATTTCAGTTATTAGACTTGGGACCCACACCAAATTTAAATTGAAGTTTGCGAAAAAAGTTAATTTTCCTGTCGCCTCACCCGCCTCCAGGCCCCCCTATTTAAGATAATTCAAATTAATTAATTTAATTAAAGTGGTGCAGGTTATAATCTACTATAATTTATACACAAATTTAAAATTTTATTTAAAAAATCCAAATATAACAGGTTTTATACCATTTTAAATATTTTTTTATTTTAATAAATTAAATAATAAAAATTTAAAATCGAATAAAATCTGTAATTATTGAATTTACAAATAAAATTTTAAATTTGTCGATAAATTATAGTAGATAATAAATTGCACAACTTTAATTTGAGTTATCTTAAATAGGGGGGCCTGGAGGCGGGTGAGGCGACAGGAAAAACTAACTTTTTTCGCAAACTTCAATTTAAATTCTGTTTGCGCCAAACTTGTCTATTTAATGTCATTATAATTATTATAAATTTGGTGTGGGTCCCATCAAATATAATACATATTATCTTTGGGTCCCATGTCTAATAACTAAAATATTGGTATACTCAAAATCCACCAGCCGCCACTGGAGCCAGTTTGCTATTTATTGGTTTAAAAATCGGTTCTTTTCAGGACCAAAATTTAATTACTAAAAAAAGATTAAGCTTTTAATGTAGGGTAATTTCAAAATTACTGAACAGGGGATTAATTACATCACACGTTTATTTATGCTTATAAATGAAAGGCTTTGTTTGGCCTGTTTTGGTAGCTAAACTTGAGATATTTCTTAAATTTCACTTTAAACACATTTTCTTGCTTAAAATATGTCAAACAATGCCTATACTTGGGGTATCACACTTTTTTCTTGTTTATTTATGCTTGTAAATGTAAGAAAAGCCCCCTGGCCGGTTTTGGTAGCTGAACTTGAGATATTTCTTAAATTTCACTTTAACCACATTTTCTTGCTTAAAATATGTCAAACAATGCCTATACTTGGGGTATCACACTTTTTTCTTGCTTATTTATGCTTGTAAATGGAAGAAAAGCCCCCTGGCCTGCTTTGGTAGATGAACATAACCTAAAATATTACTTGAATTTCACTTAAAACACATTTTATTTCTTAAAGTATGCTGAAAAATGTCAAACAATGCATTTACTTGGGGTTTCACACTTTTTTCTTGCTTATTTTTGCTTGTAAATGGAAGAAAAGCCCCCTGGCCTGTTTTGGTAGCTGAACCGAAGATATTAAAAATATTACTTGAATTTCGCTAAAAACACATTTTCTTTTTTAAAATATACTTGAAAAATGTCGCACAATGCGTTTACTTGGGGTACCCTATCACACTTTTTTCTTCCTTATTTATGCTTGTAAATGGAAGAAAAGCCCCCTGGCCTGTTTTGGTAGCTGAACTTGAGATATTTCTTAAATTTCACTTAATACACATTTTCTTGCTTGAAATATGTCAAACAATGGCTATACTTGGGGTATCACACATTTTTCTTGCTTATTTATACTTGTAAATGAAAGAAAAGCCCCCTGGCCTGCTTTGGTAGCTGAACCAAAGATATTAAAAATATTACTTGAATTTGACTTAAAACACATTTTCTTTCTTAAAGTATGCTTAAAAAATGTCAAACAATGCATTTATTTGGGGTATCACACTTTTTTCTTCCTTATTTTTGCTTGTAAATGAAAGAAAAGCCCCCTGGCCTCTTTTGGTAGCTGAACTGAAGATATTAAAAATATTACTTGAATTTTACTTAAAACACATTTTCTTTCTTAAAGTATGCTTAAAAAATGTCAAACAATGCATTTATTTGGGGTATCACACTTTTTTCTTCCTTATTTTTGCTTGTAAATGAAAGAAAAGCCCCCTGGCCTCTTTTGGTAGCTGAACTGAAGATATTAAAAATATTACTTGAATTTTACTTAAAACACATTTTCTTTCTTAAAGTATGCTTAAAAAATGTCAAACAATGCATTTATTTGGGGTATCACACTTTTTTCTTCCTTAATTTTGCTTGTAAATGAAAGAAAAGCCCCCTGGCCTGCTTTGGTAGCTGAACCGAAGATATTAAAAATATTACTTGAATTTCACTTAAAACACATTTTCTTTCTTAAAGTATGCTTAAAAAATGTCAAACAATGCATTTATTTGGGGTATCACACTTTTTTCTTGCTTATTGCTTGGAAATGAAAGAAAAGCCCCCTGGCCTGTTTTGGTAGCTGAACTGAAGATATTAAAAATAGTACTTTAATTTCACTTAAAGTATGCCTAAAAAATGTCAAACAATGCATTTACTTGGGGTATCACACTTTTTTATTGCTTATTTTTGCTTGGAAATGGAAGAAAAGCCCCCTGGCCTGTTTTGGTAGATGAACATAACCTAAAATATTACTTGAATTTCACTTAAAACACATTTTATTTCTTAAAGTATGCTGAAAAATGTCAAACAATGCATTTACTTGGGGTTTCACACTTTTTTCTTGCTTATTTTTGCTTGTAAATGGAAGAAAAGCCCCCTGGCCTGTTTTGGTAGCTGAACCGAAGATATTAAAAGTATTTCTTGAATTTCACTTAAAACACATTTTCTTTCATAAAATATACTTGAAAAATATCAACCAATGCATTTACTTGAGGTATCACACTTTTTTCTTGTATATTTATGCTTATAAATGAAAGAAAAGCCCCCTGGCCTGTTTTGGTAGCTGAACTGAAGATATTAAAAATATTACTTGAATTTTACTTTTTCTTTCTTAAAATATACTTGAAAAATGTCAAACAATGCATTTACTTGAGGTATCACACTTTTTTCTTGTTTATTTATGCTTGTAAATGGAAGAAAAGCCCCCTGGCCTGTTTTGGTAGCTGAACTAGAGATATTTCTTAAATTTCACTTTAAACATTTTCTTGCTTGAAATATGTCAAACAATGCCTATACTTGGGGTATCACACTTTTTTCTTGCTTAATTATGCTTGTAAATGGAAGAAAAGCCCCCTGGCCTGTTTTGGTAGCTGAACCGAAGATATTAAAAATATGACTTGAATTTCACTTAAAACACATTTTCTTTCTTAAAATTTGCTTGAAAAATGTCGCACAATGCGTTTACTTGGGGTATCACACTTTTTTCTTACTTATTTATACTTGTAAAAGTAGAAAAATCCCTTGGCCTGTTTTGGAGGTTAAACATTTGTTGTTACTGTTTTTCAGGATTAGTTGTGGTTTATTACCTAAATTATAACTATTAAAATTACACTTAGGACGCTTTTTCCTCTTTAAAATATGTAAAACAATGCTTAAACTTGCTTTATAACCCATTAATAAACAACTTGTTTTAAACAAGTATTCACAGAACATAAGTATTGCTAAACTAAATTGCAAAATTTTTGGTAGCGGTATAACTAAGTTCAGCTTTTTTCTGATAGATGGCGCTACTTACTTAAGTTTTAAAATGTATTTTCTGTAATTTTTTCAGCTCTGCCTTTTGTCCTACCCTCTATGCTCTTGTCTGGCGCGCTTGGTGTTTTTTGTTCTCAGTGAGAACATATGTACTTATGGTTGGCAAAACTGTATTAACATGAAAACTAAAGTGACAGTAGTGACATGAGTTGTCATGAAATGTCACCTGATTAGGTGTTTCACAATAATATTTTTAACTATGACACCGAGAATGAAGAAGTGCAAAGTTAGGTAGTATAGTAAAAAATAAATCAAAATGAACAATGGGGAGGAGCAATGGACGCTGTATTCTGCTGCTCAACATTTGCCGGCTGTTTTGAACGACCCAAACCGTGGAAAACAATTAAACTTTTTCACGAGAACATGGGGAGACACGTTTGTAGAAAAAACAGAAATTCCAAAAAGTCCTTTTTTGCCAGAAATAACCTATGCCCATCTAGATTCATACATAAGGAAATATGGAAAGAGATACAAAAGACATGTAAGGCTATCTGATGTAAAATTTGATGAGAACCTGAGGGCCAAAAGTAAAACAGACTTGCTGAATAACGAATTAAATACAGATTGCATTCCTGAAATATTTTTGAGACAGAATTTTAACCTCAACAACCCCAAAGTGTTCATTCAAGTGTTCCATAAGAACGAGAATAGAGACGAACATGAACTACAAGAAGAGCTCAGTCACTACCTGGACATTGTCGAAGTACAAATTGCCAAACAAGTCTCACAAAAATCTGGTGCTTTTTTCCACGCCATGACATCTCATGACACCATTATGGAGCAGATGGGAGTAGCTAGTGGTGAAGTGAGATTGTTAAGATCCAAAGTACAAAAAGTGAATAAAACATTAGCTAAAGACTCCCTTAGATTGATAGGGTTAGCCAGGTCTAAATCTAATCATGTCACTTTAGTGGATAAGCTTAAGCTGATGTCCACCGTTCTGCAAACGCAACCCACTTTACAGCTGCTGTTGAGTTCTTCTGATTACGTTGGGGCTTTGGAACTGATTTCTAGTACACAAGAAGTTTTAGCAAAAGAGTTAGCAGGTAAGAACAAATGAAGTCTGTAAAATAAGGGGCAATACAATTTAACATAAGAAACAATCCATTTTAAAAGTTTTAATTGCAGTCCATGGATTATAATTGTAATATTATAATAACATTAATTGTTTACAATATTTTATTTACTTTAATATTAATAATTGCTAAATGTGTTTATTAGGTGTAGTTGTCCCTGATTTTATGTACCTTTTAAATGATATTGGGAACAGTAATAAAAATGTAAATATACAATTAAGTTCTATTTATATTAATATTATCTATAACCTTGAGGAAAGGTAACTGTTATTATGGAAATATTTTCTACCAATTTAGGTATTTAAAAATATATTTAAATTGTGCATGTTAATATTTTTTTTTAGTTAACAAAATAAATAAGAAAGTTTATTTTACCATTTTAGTTTGGGTGTTATTTGGTTTATAAACTAATAAGTAATAATTATGGTAACACTTGAATCAATTTATGTTAACTTTATTTTTTTGGTTTAAAACATTTGATCTTGCTTTTATGGTATGAAAATCCACCAAAAAAACTGAATAAAGCAGCCTAAAAAGAAAAATATCCTTTGGATATTTTGTAGCCTATAGGTTGCTTAACAATTATGATGTCAACAATTCTTTTAGAAATACACCCTTTATGCCAAAAATTCCTATTATGATGTCAACAATTCTTTTAGCAATACACCCTTTATGCCAAAAATTCCTTTTGCAGATTTTAAATAATACACACAGGACATTTATATGCTCCAAACCGTTAAAAAATGTATTAGGAAGGTCTGTCAATATGTTCTAGGTATTTTCACCATTTAGCATTGCTACTGGCCTTTCTTGAGTAGGAGCTATTTAATTACAGTTGGCAATATTTTTCTTATCTTATCACTAATTAGCCAACAGTGTATATTTTAAAAAATATGTTTTTGTTATAAAATTTTCTTGTCTATATAGGGTTCACATGTATATATTTTATTTGAAGAGCTATAAGGTCGGTTAAATTACACAAAAGTTGCTTAGTTACAAGTCTAATAAAACCGAATTTAAAAATTTGATAAAAAGTCAGCCGTTCTCAAAAAACTGAAAACCTGTCAAAACCCAATATCGTTATTCCTGGAAATTTTTTAACAAAAATTAATTTTCACATACAAATTTATCTACATTTTCATCCAATTTGTGATGTTTTCGCCTACTGGATTTTGAGATACCATGGCCGCCATATTGAAAGTTTACAAAATTAGATAAAAAAAATCTAGGAAACCAACAATGTATAATATGGTGATGGTACCTAACTTAAACTGAATGAAAATGTAGATTAATGTGTGTGTTTACCTGTAAAATTTACTTTGCTTTAAATTTCTCAGAAATAACAAAGTTCTAACGATTTTTGGTTTTGAAAGGTTTGAGTATGAGTTCAAGTAACGTATGGCAGGCCCCATCGGCATCGCCTTACACTGATCTTCCAGGGTTATTTTACTCCCTTTCAGTTCTCCAAATTTTTACCCCGGTTGGTAAATCTCGCCTAGGAGGTCGTGGATGACAGTGTTGATGGTTAAGACTACTCCCGGAATGTTGTCGCCGGGCCAGGCCATACGCCCGATTTAGGCGAATGAAGTGCGGGACAAGGACGGAAAACATTTTAGTTTTTAGGTGACATTGGACTGACCCAAAACTAAGTACAATCCAGAATCCCATTCATTTGAGGTTCATGAATGAGGTTTGGTTGGTTAGTACGCTGCTAGGACCTATCCTTGCTGGTCTTATTCTATAAAATTGCTCCTATTTTTGTTTTTTTTAATTCTCTCATACGCCCCGCAGCAGGTTATTACTTTTGTTCGATGCCTAAAATTTAAGGTGTTTAGTTTATTATGTTAGGCAAATATCGGAACTGGTTGTTTATTTTAGTTTTTTTGTTAAGTTTTAATTTTGTTGGGGCTGGCCTCTCAAGTTTATGCTTATTATTTATGTTTTGAGACGTTCTTACCTAATGATTGGTTTATTTACGCTGTTACGCTGCTTTCAGTAATAATGATTGATTATTGTAAGGTTTTTGTGTCGAATTTGCGAGTTAGGTCGTGCGATTAATTAGTACTTATCAGATTTTTGCAGATGATGGCCCCTTTCACTCTTGGTTAGACTCGATTGTTCTTTACATAAAGGTATTCATATTGGCCTGGGGTTACATCTCCCCTGTCGTATGGCCTTTATTCAGTATTTTCACTTGTTGAGGGTTGCTTTTTAATGCACTAATTTAAGGTTTCTATTAACAACAGGTACACTGATTTTTCTTGTCCAGGTAGTAAATCTTTGCACTAATTTCGCACAGTAGGTATTTTTCTTAAACTACACTGCATAAGCGATTTTTATTTTTTCTTTAAGACTTATTATTAGCGATCGAATTCGTTCGAAAGCACGTCTGCTTGTCTACCCGCCTGTATCGGTAATGTCGATTTTTGGTTTTGAAAGGTTTTTAGTTTTTTTATTTTAATTTTGAGAACCGCTTACGGTTTTTTTTAAATTCATAAATTTCTTGTTAATAGGCTTGTAATTACGCAACTTTTCTGTAATTTAACCGACCCTGTAGCTCTTCAAATGAAAAAATACCTATAGAAGGATACTGGTGCACCCTGTAAACAAACATAAAAATTAGTTAAAGGTTTTAAAGTTTTTATATTTTTAAAAATAAAACAAACTCGTGTAGGTAATTTTTATTAAATTCGCGATTGCGATTTTAGAATCACGCATTTTTTTGCTCAACTCTAATCATCTTTATTTTTTAGGAGTTACTAGTCTACGATACCTCCCCTCGCAACTAAAGGAAATGCTCAAACTGATCAGCAAAATGTTAAGCACCGAGTTCGAGCGATACGCCGCCGCCGACCTGCACCGGCCGCTCGACGGCATTGGCGGCGTTCTTGAGCCTGAACGGCTAACCAGCCTCGTCGCCGGACTGCTGCGCGAGAGACACCTGCAATTCTTGGAGACGTACAAGCAAGAAGCGGTCACGGCTGCGCAGGCGTTACTCAAACAACTGATGATCGAGCAGCTGGCCGACGCCGAAGACGATCTGGAAAGTCTCACGGGGTCCGGAGAGGTGGCGCCATCCATGGACGCCGCCAGGTGGCTTAGCGTGCTGAATCTCGCCAGTGAAGCCCTAGGTACAGTAGGATTTTTAGAAAAAAACATGAAAAAAAGAACGTTTCTTTTTCGTTTTTTAAAATTTTGAGCAAATTGTATATTAATAATAAAGTAAAGTTGAGGTCCATTCTAAAACTCGGCTTTATAATAAAAATGAGTTAGTGTTGTCTGTACATTAAACATGTAGCTCCCTACACCCTGAAAAGGTCATAATATTCTAAAACTCACCTTATTCCATTTAAAATTCATTTACAAATTGACTATCGTTCCAAAACTTGCCTTATCTATTAGTTATATCATGTCAGAACTCGGCTTATACAATTGAGCCTATGAGCGTTACAAAATTTGATCATGTGACCATTCCACGACTGAAACTCCATAAACGTCTTATAAACGAGATGGATAAACAAGAGGAAAAAATGCCACAATGTGTGAAAGTTTCTCTTAGAATTTAAGTTTATTTTTAAATTTAAAATGTTTAATAAATTTTTCTCTAAAATAAACTTTTGACTTTTCTAAACTGATTATTCCAAAACTTTTCTTATCAAACCGGTCCTGCCAAAACTCGCTTTATTCATTTTTTTATTTTAAATTATTTCAAATTCGAGTCGTACCTTTTTAATTAATGTTATACTTATGCCTATATCTTTCGTTTAAATTTTTCTGTGGCCTGATATGCGTTGGTACCCACGGGTAAGGTTTTTTACATTTTGCTCAAAATCTCCTAATATGAATAAGCCGAGTTTTGGAATACACCTCCTCAATTTAGAATATATTACGTTTTCCATACTAACAAATTTGATTTCTTATTATTTGGTAGTTTCTACATAAGAAACCAATAACAATGTAAAACTTCTTGAAGTCTATTATAGGTAGTTTTTTTAAGATCAAATCAAAACAACCTGGGGCTAGAGATGCGACTTGATGGTCAGGTCAGGTCTGGTTTTTTTCATTGTTTTTTTCAAATGGATTTTTTTCACATTTTAAGTTTTTTTTCAAGATTAGTCCCATTTGCCTAATTTATTAGGTTTCATGGACTAAAATTAGCCAGTAAATGACAATTAGTAAATGTAAATACAGTCTCGCGCTATGCACGCGCCACCACCACCGAATTGACCAATAAGGGCCGCGCTTGTTTTGATTTGGTCCTAAAAAAAGTAACCACATACCTATAATATTTTTGATTCAGCGCTTTCAAAAGCACTTTTTTCATGATTTTTCAAATTCATGTAGAGTATGGAATTTTTTTTTTCAAAAAAACAATAGCAAATTCTTATAGACCATTTATTCATTGGTGGTTAAGTCAGAACATTCCGTGGACCAGAAAGCCAAAAAAATCGATTTTTTTTATTACGGTATTTGTTAGGATTGAGCGTTGCACATTTTTCATCTAAAAATCTCAAAACTAGAAACTTCAAGGTTCAAATTGCTTTTTTTACGGCTCCAATACGACCATTTTTAACAAAGATACAGCTATCCGAAGAATCGCAAAACAATTTTTTTTATCCTTTAATTTTTTGTATTGGTGTAGAAGGTTTACATTGATTTCTAATGTGGAAACAACCAAATAATAAGAAAGCAGATTTTTTAGTCTCGGTCAAAATTTTCAATAATGAAAAATTTAATATATTCTACATTTCACTTTATTATTAATATAATTTTACTCAAAATTTCATTTTGAAAAAAAAACAAAAAAAACCGTTTTTTTTGTGAGATCACACGAAATCATGCGAAAGTGGGAGGAGCAAAATCGTACGAAAGTTTACAAAAGCGTATTCTCGAAACAAGGGATTGATCATTTGTGATTTTTTCGGGCGAAGTGAACATCGCTTGGTGGGAAGTAGACGAACGTGTGAATATTAGACAATCGCCACATAAATATAATCTTAAAAGTAAATGCCATATTAGAGTGTCTTCCTTGTTATTTTTAAACAATGAATTTTGACGAAATTGTATTAAACAATTTTATAAATGATCTTGAAGATGCAGAAGAACAAAATTGATAAATAACGCGATTGTAACAATAGGTTGGTAAGTCAAATTTGATCGAGATGAAATTTAAAACAATCCGTGCACTTGCCATCACATACTTTCGAGAATACGACTTTTCGGTATCAGTCGATGACGGTTGGATGTGAAATATCCCATCACCGAAGTGATCTTTCGCTTCGCTTATTTTGAAGTATAGCGTCCCTGATTGCCGCAGGTGGAGAGCGCGGACCATATTGGTCAATTCGGTGGTGGTGGCGCATAGAGCTTGACTGTATTTAAATTTACATTTTCTAAATGTTAGTGGCTAAATTTTGATCTATAAACTGGACTGGAAACATAAAAAATTAGGCAAATGGAACTAATCTTGAAAAAAAAACATAAAATATGAAAAAAATCAGTGAAAAAACACATCTCTAAACGTGGAATCAAAAATGCTTTCTTCTTAATTTGGTCCACGTTGTGTTATAGTTTTTTTATTTATTTTTAGGTAAGCTTGTTCAAAGGGTGAAGGCGGTTCACGACGTCATCAGAGAAACAGCGGCGGCGAGTGCGGGACTTTCCGCCACTCCTTCGGAAACGGAAAACTTCCTAACCGGCGGAGAACATCAAAGAGTGGAATCGAAACTGAAAGAAATCCTGATTTCCGTGTGCGATTATTGCAACGAACGTCTCGCCTCGCTGGTGAGCCAGCAGTCGGACAAACAAACGATCACGTCTACACAAATCACGGAGCTGTCGGCCATCGTGGAAATTTTCACGGAAAAGTGCGAAGTGATATGCGGTAAGCAAAGCCCGTCGTTGAAGGCGGCATTTAAAATACAAGCGGGCAACTACGTGCACAAGTTCCACAGTCAACGCAAACACAAACTGACTCTTCTGCTGGACGCGGAACGGTGGAAAAGCGCCGACGTACCCCTCGAAATTCAAGTACTAGTCGATAAATTGGCATTGGGCGGCATCGTCAAGTCGTTACCGGGCTCGCCAACCGAGTCTATAACAATCAAATACGACAGCAAAGCGGCTGTTTCGTTGACAGTCGGGAGTCAGCAATACATAACGATCGGCACTAGCTTGATCCTCATTAGTTTGGTGAGCGAGTACTGCGTGTGCGCGTACGACTTGCAGATGCTCGCGCCGGTGATCGGTAGAAATTTAGCGGAACTACTAAGAACGTTCAACTCGCGCTCGTGTCAGTTGGTGTTGGGCGCAGGCGCGTTAAAAACGGCGGGGCTAAAAACTATTACGAGCACCAACTTGGCGCTCGCGTCGAGATCGCTGCAGTTGCTTTTGTGGCTCATAAACAGCGTTCGGTCGCATTTTACCGGTCTTACTAGTGATCCTCTGTGTTGTTTCGATATCGTCGAAAAAGATATCGGACATCATATCCAGCAGTTGGAGACCAAAGTGCTTTCCATAATGAATTCGTTGCTGGGCGATCAGCTAAACGAATGGGATGCCAAACCACCAGTTCCTTCAAAGCAATTTAGAAATATTTCCAGGCACCTCATAAAGCTGCATGAAGCTGTCAGTTCTGTTTTGCCCATAGAACAGGTAATAGTAAGAATTTTGATGTCTTAAACATTGATTTGTTTTTCTTATAGGTTAGTGATATTTATGAAACGATCAACAAAAACTTCAAAACGTGTTTGAGAGACCAACTGTTAAAAATGAACATTCAAAACAACGGCGGACCTCAGCATGGAGTTGTCACAACGGAAATTATATTCTATATGGAAACCATGAAAAATCTGAAAGTATTATCGGATAAATATTTTAATGATAAAGCCATGGACGATATATGGGTGCGGTAATATTTAGTCGGAATTATAAGTTAAGCTTCGTATATTTATTAAATCAATTTGTATAGTATTATATGTGATTGCGGTATACCAATTTTATTATCAAAGGTCTTGTATATAAAATAATAGATTTTAACTACTAAATTGCGTTTTATTTTATAAATGCACGAAATTCATTAATTTTTCTGGCATTTAGCTATTGGGTCAAAATTACTGTTATCACTCAGGAGATTATTTCTTATAACTGAGATTTCATTAAAATATCTTTAATAGTTGAGAAGATATTTGTATTTTACTAAGAATTAATACATTTGAAGCTAAGGAATTTTCATATTACCGTTAAAAAATAATTATTTATGTGCAATTTCTGAAATTCTTGCCCTATTGATAGTTAAGATTTTGAAATATTTTTGGAATAAACAAAATAGTTTTGCCTTTCTGGATCCACCCAGGGTAGAAACAAAATCGATCTTCGCGCATTTTATTTTGTCACTCAGGAACCAAAAGGAGACTGGGTAATAAATTGGAAGAATACGAACAATTAAACATTATAATTTGATGTTTTTACATACTTAGGTCTTTTTATTGACATTTTTTATCTACAAATTGACGGGTAGTAACCTGCAGCAGAGATAATGACTTTGATGAGCAAAAAAGAAGAGACATTTTTATGTTTTGAAATGGGAATTATGAAAAAATATACCAGTTGAAATAGAAAAAGGTTAAGAAGATTAATAAATCATGAAATAGATAAAAAATTAACAAACGAAAATATAGTTAAGGTAATCAAGACACATGTACATAAGATTGGATGATCAAGTACATACGGATCTATAAAATATTAAAGGAAAGCAGATGGAGAAAGAAAATTAGGAATAGACACATGGCGAGGTATTGTCGAAAATGCCAAAACTGAGATAAAAAGATTTAGGTAAATTTAAAGAATTTTTTGATCACCCGTTCAAAATATATCCAATTTTGTTTTTTTTTTCATAATTTTTTGATTAATGGATCAAATTAGTAGTTTTTTTTTTAATTTTCCCATTTTTATGTACTTTTAAAAAAGAAATACGAAAAATTTTTCCTATAAAATTGGTCCAGGGTCCTTTAAAATGCAAAGGTATTCTGAAAAACTGCGTTACGCAATACTTAAACGCTGGTGGTTAAGGGTCTAACTACCGTTCCCCAAAAATATCCACTCGTTCGAAAAGTAAGCGATTTTAAATGGGCGAAATTTTATGAAAATATCGAATAAAGTGGACTTGGTCCTTTTTGGCAGCGGAAAAATTTGGTTAACATTTAAAATATAACCTAAATTATTTGTATTTAAATGCCAAAGTGGGACTTTTGGGTGTGGAGCATAGTACACAAGGAGTACAAATTTAATAGGGGAAATTGACAAAAACTGCCTATTAAATCGCACAAATTACGTTTTCCATTTTCACCACTAGCAACGCTGATGTGAGAAGCCATTTGTATGCATGAAGGCTCCATGGTACAATGTTTCATTAATTATTAATCTAGATAGCTGTAAGGTATAAATAAAATTCAAAATTCTAACAGGTAATACTTATATATTACTATATTACAGAAGAAAATAAAGATTGTATAATACAGTGTGTATAAGTACATGTGCCGTATTTAGAGCAGCGTGCTCCATTATATAAGAAAATAAATACAAAAAGTAAATAGCAATGCTGCTAACATTTTAAAAAAATTAAATGTATTTGCGTTATACCTAATAATACACATTATTAATTGTTTTTATGCCTATCCCATATTTCACAGTATGTTACAACTACAGTAAAAAAATCAACGAATCGTTAATAATAACTGTTCAGTACAAAACAATTTTAGTAATATCTAGACTATACATTAAACATAATAAATTAAGTATAAGAAATTTTGTTATAGTACATAAATCATTGTTAGAATATTTCCTTTTTTGACACCTGGACGGAAAATATATATAAAATCTATCTCTATTGCCTAAACAGACACTTTTTTATATAAAAGCGAAAAAGGAATGATATTTGAAAAATTTATTTAATATTCTATGAAACACATTTTAAATTAAACTGTAATAACCTAGATGGTTGGGGTTTAACCACTTTAAATGAAATCGATGTTTTTGTAAAAATAAATACTCCATTTATCGACTTCTCTTTACTTAAAGTGTGATATGTTTATAAAACGCCAATTAAAATAAATACATTTCAGACTTATAACTTTTGTTTTAAATGCATAAATTATACAATAAAACACAAATTCTATTATTTGATTTTTATATTATAATCTATGGACTAAATATTAAGTACTCAGTATATATTTGTTGTGCATAGCAAAATTGGCGGGTGTAGTTCTACCTACAATTTCAGCAGTATTTTTATAATATATTTTCGTATAGTTTCTTTGTTTCACACCAGAATATTTTTAATTTATAATAAATAAATACTTACATTTTCCAACATAACAGTGTGCAATAGTTTCTTTTTATAAAGTTAATTCGGTTCTTAATTAAGTAAATATGGCATAACTGATTTTATAAATTTTATAAATAAATTTTTAACATTTAATTTGATTTAAAATTTAAAATATTATAAAGGGTAAATTATACTTATAATACAAAATAACCGAACCATACGAACCCTTATCGCTTTATTAATTTAAATTAAGATTAATTGGTGAGCAATTCAATTCAAATCTTACTGCTGCGTTTGGTTCATTTTCGTTTCTAACGATATATACAGAATTGCACAGTTCAGTCCTGGCAACGTCTAGGAATCATCTAAACATTTCAAATCAATTCAATCACATTTTTATAAATATGAATTCCAATTCATAGTTAAGTATCATACGCAGTATTACCTACTAAAAACAGTATATTTTTAAGTGCGCAAAACAATGCGCACCAAATTTAATGTTTTAGGTAGGCATTTCTAACGTTAGAAAGCTACAGTTGTATTTGGAAAGCTTTGGGTGTAGGATTGCTTGACAAGAAAGGGTTAGTGTTGTTGGTGTTCTGCCTGGCCGCTAGAGTGGCCCATTCCGCATCAAAAGGATCCGGTTGCGCGGATCTCGGGAACGTTTCGGCGGAATCGAGCGACATGGCTCTGGAATGTGCGCCGATGGCGGGGCCCCTCCTCGGGGAGCTACCGTCCATCTTGACGGAGGTTGGAGCGGTATCGCCGACAATCTGGCCGAGCCACTGGTCCGGTCTCGGTAGGCTTGCGTTGGAAGTAATACTGTTGCTTACTGATGAGCGGTTCGTCATAGGTGAGACGGTTCTACTTAAGTTGGGGCTGAAGTTTAGGCTTACCGGAGTTATCGTGTTCGTAGTAGCTGTCGGAGTCGACGTGATCGATTGGTTATACGTATTGTTTATCGTAGTTACGTTGAGATTGAGTGTGTTTTGATTAACTGACGTTTGGTTGTTGAAGTTAAAGTCGTCCGATCCGCTGTGAGTCAATTGGCTCAAGCCCTGGGACAGTTGCTGGCACAAAGCTGTGACCGGGTCGCCTGGCGAGAGTTCCGGAATGGGTGATACCGCAGGTTTAGTCGAGTTTGTGGGCGAGGTCGGCGATTTGTACGAGTTTAACCTGGCGGTGTTGCTAGGAAGTTCATTGACTCTTAACGACATCTGGCGTTTGAAGGGGGAGTTTTCACCGAGAGTGCTGAAACCTCTACAGCTGCCCTGTCTTTGCAGCATGCCAGGGGTGGCGTGTGGTCTTTCTATCGCGAACGGGTTCACTGGTGGCGGTTTACCTGAGTTGCCCACGTCTATGCCTCGCTCCATTCTGTCTGTAAGACTCGGTTGTCTGAAGGAACCAGTGCGAGTGAAGGTGTTGTTCTTGGCATCGAACATCATAGTGACTCCGCATTCTTTATCGCGTTTTTGTTTTCGTTCCAGGCACACTGCGAAGGCGCAACCCACGGCGTGTGATAGTCTTTCTCCGGATTCTCTGAGTGCTAAAAAACCGTGACACATCCACCTTCTAGTGGTGCCATCTCTGCAGATGTAACTGAAACCTCGTTCGTGGTTTCTATCGGGTGCGCAGAATGACACTTTTTCGATTGTTTGATCCACTATTAAACCTTTGGTTTCCTCTTCCACAACTCTTAATCCATCACCGCTCACGTGGAGAATGGCTCGTACAGGTCTTCGTCTGGATCCCTAAAAAATAACAATAATTAGCAATGATAAGATGTTATATTATTAAGAAAAAACATACCCTTAAGACTTTGATGGCTTCCTCGCAGACTTGCATGCCTCTGGAATCGAACACTTCCACGCATCCTAAGTATTTGACGGAAAAAGTGCAGGTTCCAGACCTCACTGCAGATTCGTCTGCTTGCCATTGATGAGGTTTCGAACTTTCTGGGACGCGGTCCTTTCGTCTGCGGAAGGAGTCCCGAAACGATCTACGCAGTCGGTCCATTTTTTTCGGTGAGCGAAGACTCCTCCTCTGTAATAAAATTGATATTTAAATTTAAAGAAGACTTAATTTTAAAACAAATTGTAAAATGTGGTATAAATCATAATGTATAAACTATATAAATGTATAAAGTATGATTGTAAAATGTCACAATGATATATTGTCACATTATTATGTATACAGAGCAATTTTAAAGCTTTTTGTGAAATGGTTAAATTCATCAGTTTCAAGTAAAAATACAATATCGTAGTTAACCATATTTTTATTTTATTAAACTACCTATAAGTTTGTATCATTACTTTGTACTTAAATTATTTTTTATTATTGAAACTGAAATGTATACTATCAAACAAATCTCGACAATGAATTTAAATGATAATGTGTAATAAAACTATTTCAACCACAGACCAGGTTGTGATTTAAACTATATTTAGACGCAATGAGAACCATGGGCGTGCCTTAAGTAATTTTTAAATTGGTGACCTGGAACGAGGAAATTGACCTCCTATCTAAAACAATATTTTGATAAAATAAAAATTTGAAGTTATATTATAACATTTATTTCGTACGGTTTTAGGTATCAATTTTTTTTTTAATGTCTATAATACAGTAGAGCATTTCTACTGCACTGGTGAAATACAATCTACAATTGAATGGTATTATTTAATACGCCTACTAAGCAGATGTTTGTCAGAATGCAAATTTTAAACAGCGTGCTTATGGTTTGCAATTTCCTGACAAACATTTTAAAGGTTATTTTTTGCTAAAGCATTAAACAAAATACTTATTCACAATTGATTTGCAAATGTCTACGTGTTCATATAATATAAGGACAATTGAAAGTTTACTTGCAGTTTTATCATTGTTGATTACATTAGTCTTTCGAATGATGAAATCAACACGCAATGTTCGTTTTATTAATTAATTACCCTCATGCCACATTTAAGATTCCTTCTAATTATTGTCGTTGCCTTGTTTTTACTCGAATTGAAATTAAGTGGATTTTATTATTAGATCAAGCAATAAAAAAGATTTATGTGGATGTCAATCAACAGTGTTTCAACAGTTAACTAAATAAAAAATTATTATTTTTTTAGTAAATTTTATTATTTTTAATCATCCATAAAATTTTATAACTGCTGATAAGTACCAATTATAAAGGATAAGTACCAATTATACAAAAAATTATGATATACAGTGTGTCCCCGAGTGGACTAAAAAAGAGTTTTTTTTATTTTTAACTTTTTTAAAAAATGTTATTCTTCATATTATGTTTTAAAACTAATAAAAATCCAAACAAAAGTTGAATAGGTATGTAGGTCTTTACTTTATTAAAATAATGACAAGAGGGCACATGTAAAAAAATATGCATACATTTTTCTTATCACACAAATTTTCATTTAAATCAAGTCATCGTGTGACTTTGTATTAAAATTGTAAAAATAAATTAATCTACGAGTACCTACATACCTAATTGCAGTTATTTTGCTATAATGTTTAACCTTTTCCAAAGGATTTATCTTGTCCAGTGTTATGGAATTGTTATGAATACCATAAAAAATGCTTACAAAGATTTTTTATACAGAACTAAAAGATGTGTTAAATAATATAAATAAAACAAAAACCTTTTTTGTATTAGGTATTTCAATAAAGCAAAGAGATAATTATTCATTTTCTGTTTGGATTATTATTAGTTTTGAAACAAGCAAAAACTTTTATGAAGAATGACATTTTTTCGAAAAGGTGAAATTAAAAAGGTTTTTTTCTATTTTTAAGTATATCGATTTTGAAAAAGATTATTTTATACACTTTTTTGTTTCCTAAAGTTTCCTCCTGATTTTTGTCGTTTTTTGATTTGTTAAGAAAATAATTAAACCACGTCAAGAGATAATTTTTAATATTTAATACAAATTTATCCAATGGCAAACATAGCAGGAGGTAAATGATTTGGTTTTATAGCTTCTAAAATTCGTGCAAATGACTATTAAACTTGGATAAGTTTAGCATATAAAATGAATAAAAATAAATCGCAGAATAAACATTAAGGCGCCTGAAATCTAGATGCTTAGCGATAAAATTGCAGAAAATAGTTTGTATAAGTACTAAAATACAATCTATAAAAACTAATCCTACATAAATATTTTTTGCGATATCTTAATTTGTTTTTTTTTTATGTACAGTTAGGGACACGGAATTTTGAACGCCATCCCGTTGACAACAAAATCTTAACTTCCTTTATGTACAATTAACCTTACTTCTGGATATCACTAGTCTTGTCATTTTGACAGCGAAAGCAAAAATGGTCAATATTGTATCTTTGCTATTTACAGATTTATACATGGACAACAAAATAATGACGTTCAAAATTCCGAGTCCGCCACTGTACATAATAAAAATGTGGTGTGTTTTCTTGTAGTTTTCTTTATTAATGTAATCATTATTAGTAATAACTTATTACGATCCTTCAGACTTTTATGTAGGTACATATATGTATAATATACATACATATGTACCTACATAAAAGTCTGAAGGATCGTAATAAGTTATTACTAATAATGATTACATTAGAAAACAAGAAAACACACCACATTTTTATATATACATTGTATATATATATATATATATATATATATATATATATATATATATATATTAGGGTGATTCAAAAAATCTAATATTATTTTTTTCTACTTCTGATATCGAAAAATTGGTTTCCAGGTACCTCAAAAGAATACTATTTACGTATGAGTTCTTAATATTAATAGAAAAATCCTTAATCAAAATTTTATAACTCGCAGAATAATTAGCAATTTGAAAGAAGTAGTAGGTAAATATTTTAGTTAAAAGTTACTGATATGTAGTTATACAAAAAAATAGTTTTTATTTCTCCATCCTTAAATTTTAAAAGTATATAATCAAGAACCTTGTACAAACATTTGGGGATTAAAAAAATCAACAAAAAAAAAATATACTTAATGTAACTCGAAAATTTTCCTTTTTGAATTTTGAAACAAAAAAATACGTGTCATTATTTTCGTATCGTAAAGAAAAAAAATATTTTGGGCAAATTAAAATTTTGTCTCAAAATTTGGGATTAAATAAATTGATTTTTTTTAAATGACGACGAACTGTATTTTTATTGGATTGGTGAATAAAAATTCCGACGCAAACAATCGAAGTGGACGTGTGTTTATTCTTTGTGTTAATAAATATTTTAGGTTATCTATGATATAAACGGTATTTAAATATATTCGATGAATAAACAATTAGGCAGGCTATAACTCAGAAATGAATAACACAAATATTTGAACAATGGTTACTTAAATTTTTTCAAATGTTTCTTTACAACAAAGAGGATTTGCGTCAATTAACTTACTTAAATTGTATACAAAAATTTTGTTAATTGTTATCTTTAATAATATGCATAACAAAAACTATATTTAAAGTAAATTACGATTAGAAAATATGATATTTTTTAATATAAAATATATTTATATATACCTTCCCTAACTCTATCGTTTTTGTAGTAAAAACTAAGAAACTTAATTTTTAAAATAAAAAGTGCAACTTGGGATGAGGAAATTAGATTCAAATTGTTTTTGCAATGAACCTTGAAATGGCTGGACAAAATATTCAACAGAGCGTTTAAACATTATCCACCGTTATAAAACGTCAACATTAATTGTAAAATGATGAATAGTTGTAGTCTAAAAATAAAACAAAATAGTACTTTTTCAAGTATATCGTAATTTTCTTAAGAAGGAACAATTTATTTGGTAAAATTAAATTAAATCAAATTAATAACACATTTTTTGTATACAAAATATTATTAATATTATTATATCGTACAATAATGTAATATTACTTATTATAATATTCAAAACTATAAATACTTTACTTTAATAGAAGTTAAAATCACGCGATTTCTGATAAAAACTACCACTTGAAAATTGGGCCAAGGCTGGGATTTTAAAGTTTAGTAGGTTTTAAAAAGTCTTTTTTAAGCTTCTTTGTTGCTCCTTTTGTTAAAGTTATTAGTTATAAAAGTGCTTTTGTAATAAAGTAAATAAATGTTACAATCATGGTTTAAATGATGGAATAATATTATTTTTCCACTCCCACCTTTAAAACGCCCATTATCGCACATGTTTAAATGATACTAAGTAACCTTTTAAATACACATTGACAAGTTGTGTTTTTATGGCTTTTTAGTCACGGGTTGAAGTTGGTTGACTGTTGTCAAATGTCATACAATCGTTAAAATAAAGTGCCCTCCTTGTAAAATAATACTAAATTTAAAAATTATTTTATTATTTCAATACAAAAATACAAAAGTTTTAAATTGTTTCTCAAAGTCAATATTTGAAAACCTGACTGACCTTTTAATTTCGCCGGCAGTAAACTAGATTTAACTTAGCTTCGGGTGGAGACTCGGTAAAGTGCCAATAAATAATTTTCTTTACTTTCATTATGAAAAACTGCTTCTATATCGGATTGAACAATCCATTTTTAATGGATACATTTCGATTTACACATAAAAATTTGACATTTGACACAATACTCTATTGTTTTATAGATGTCGCCCTATACAAATGTTTAATTTAAATAATTTTTAGATAACAATAAGTATTTGTCGTAGAAAAAGTACCTATATTATGATAGTTGCATAATGCAACTCGTTTATAATTTTTTTTAGAAACTCATTCAATTAAGCTCGCTTGTGCCTAATTTAAATTCGTGACTAAAATGGCGATTATCAAACTTGATACATAATATACTATACTATTATAGAGTAATTAGATATTAATTAATTCGATGAACTATTTAATTAATATTATTTATTTTTACACATTAACATAAATAAAGGTCGACTTTTCATGGAAATAATTATGAGTCATTAGGGATTGTTTATAAGTTTTGAATTAAACCAGACAAAAATTATTTTACTGAATCATGGTATTAACAAAAATGACTCAACGTATACTGCTGATTATTTAAAGAAGAGATGAATAATTTTTAATTTGATATTTAAGGCCAACCTTTAAAATTACTCATTTTACATTAACAAAGGAATTTAGATAAAAAGATTTCATGTGTCCCAAATAAAAAAAAAATTATAGACGCAAACATCAAGTTTAACTTGTTTTAGTAACAAACGGATTCGTTATCAACACTTGTCATATAAAATCAAAAACACACAGGTTTGATGTAAAATAATTTAAAAACAACACAGATGAAAAACAAACCAGATGGGAACAGGTTTAATAACATAAATCATGAACAAAAGTTAAAACAAAGCAAATTTCCTTTGTGCTATAACAACTATAAAATTCAATTATAAAACTTACTCTGTTTTATACACATGCACTCAAAAACAACGACTTAAAATACTGATTGTCTCAAAATTCGAGATGTAATAATTTAATTTTAATAACCTTTACAGCTACGTGAATATACAAGGATTTATTTTTATTATTATTATATCAGACCTTGTTTATTTTTTAGATTAATTGGACTATAAGCAGGATTTTTAACAATTAAATCATTGCCAAACGCGTTATCCTCATTTGGCAACAGCCACAAAAAAATGTTTGTTTGATTTTTTGGATTAAGTGTGACGTAAATCTTTGGAGATAATTTTTTTTGAAGGACAAAAGTTTGACAAAAATGCTTTGCTCTTGCCATTTTTCATGTCAATTAGCCAGAAATTGCTTTATGCAACTTGCTTAGTATTTTAAACCTTTGGTTCTACCCTTAAGGACATTAAATAAAAACAAATTTAACAAGTAAATCAATTACCTATGCAAATTTAAATAAGTACTAGTTAGCATAAGTTTATAATCGAAGGTTGCACTCTGCCAACGACTTTACAAATGGGGATTTCTCGTTTGCAGAATACATTAAGAAAATCGTTTTTTTTCAGTCAAACCATTTAAAACCTTATCGTTTACCATTTCGGAGTAAAAGCGAATTGAAAAAGGAAATAGTAAGAGTTAATCGAATTTTTAAGATCTGTTCAGATGGTTATTTTCCAGTCAAAGTTTCCATTAGAATTTCGTAATACATTTAATAGTTTTAATAATGTACGTAGATATATATCGTTGGGTAACAGTGAATGGGTTGATTATAAAAAATACTAGCTATAGTGATTTTTTTGGATTGTATACTTAAATAGGAAAAAACATATTGAAAATCTGATGTGTTGGAGACATTAATTGGTATTTAACACATCAAAAATCCATCAAACTATAGTCTACATATAGTTTTTGTTTGCACATTTTGTAGACCTGTTTAATTTGTCATACTTTAAAATTCTTACCCAAGTAGCATTAATGTGACAAAAACTGATATCGCAACTTCAAATTAGTGCCAATTACGTAAAATAACTAAATCTACCACGATATAATTGAAATATCTTCATATATATAAGCATATGCTATATAGTTATAACTATGCTTATATATAAGCATAGTTGTAATCATGTGATTTGCACCAGCAGAATATACTTCATAGTTTTATAACTTTTTAGTGTATGTTATGACCACTTTTGACACCACCAGTTAGGTATATGTAGTTTGGTTTAGACAACTGGTAATAACCAGTTGTCTAAACCAAACTACATCATCAAGACTTAGTAATAGTTAGAAGTGGTAGTAGTAGTAAAGGGGGTATACTAGTTTTGAGAACGTTTTCGGAACTTTTTCCAAACCTTGAAAGTGGCTAAACTTGATTATATAATTGCGGTGGTCATTGTCACGTTCTTGCTACATGCTTAAGGTAGTTGTCGTGGTACAATATTGTCAAAAAATTTTAGATTATACGCACCGTAAAAGTATACGCTATAGCTTGTAGCTAAGTGATTAATAATTTTTTGCAAGACTGTACCCTAAAGACGTTACCTTTACGTAAAACTTTCAAATATTTTCATAAGTTTTAATCCGGCAACGTCGCTTATGCTCAACCAATATATATATTGGAGACTGAATCAGTCTGTTTGAATTTACTGCGGAAATAATATCTATAGATATTATTATATTTATATGTACTCGCGTACAGCGTTGCCAAGTTGTTTTTATCTGATACTAGTGATGTATACTTTTTACAAATTGTTGAACTTTAAACGGTTATTTATAAACAATTGGACGGTCAAAAATTTTTTCTTACTTCCTCGACTCAAAATACGTTGTTTCGTCCCCGATTCCACGGCAGAAAGTTAACGTTTTATGCATTGGTCAAGCTATACGCGCACACTCTAATAGCGGGAGTAAAAATTTTTTAGTCGCGTGCTTAACATTCAAATTTCGTACTGCCAACATGAGAGACACAAAAATATGACAGTTTTAAACCATAATTTTGCAATTATAACAACAAATAAACAATTTATGTTTTTACTTTTTTACTTTTTATGTTGTTTTAAGTGTTTAATGGTACTTTTATTTGTTATAAAGTAGTAATTTGTTAATTAAAATACAACCTTTTATTTTTACTGTATTGGCACCGCTGAATTCACGGCCTACTGTTATTTATTTATCAAGCTCTTCAAATGGAGATAGGTACATAAATACACATTTAATTTTTTCCCGTATTTTCGGCCGGGTTGTATTTTCGGCCGAGGTAGTAAGAAAAATAGTATACACTACACGGGCAGAAAGTGTGAGAGCCCTGAACTGCGTGCCATGATGCCCGAGGCGAAGCAGGAATCTCACACTTTCTGCCCTTGTAGTGTAATTATTATTATTATAAGTATTTTTTTTTATACTCGGCAAAAATACATTGGGTTATAGACGGTCAATCGACTTCAAATTTTAAGGATAATTGTATTGTCATGTCCTTAATAAGTATACAAAAATTTAAAATTTTCTGATGGTATGCTTACAGCACGACAACTACCTTAAGTGATTTCCACGCTTCGTCATAAATGTGTAGTTTTAAACAAATAATTATAATTAATAATTATCGTTAGTACCGCACCAAATTTAACACGTTAATAGCTAATTATTGGTTTCAGGTGATCAGAAATAATAAATAAATCCGCTAAGTTTACAAATTTTTATATTCTTTTTCATTACCACATAATTCAACGGGGCGTGCTTATAATTCGAGCTATGACACCCATGTTTGACACTAAAATTTTATTCGTGTTAACTTTATGGCTTCGGATTAGTTTAATTCTAGTTATTATTTGAAAGTTGTATTTTTACATTATAATAATTTTATTATTCATTGTCAGTTTAATCTCCAGTTTCAGAGAAAGTAAAGATTATGAGATAAATAATATGCTGGAAAGAGACAAGGATAGAAAGTAAATGTATCCAAAATCAAAGATCTGGGTATAATTTTTGACAATAAACTTACCTTTAATGATCATATAAATGTAATCATAAACAGATCATACCGTATGTTGGGGTTTGTAAATCGGCAATTAAAAGATTTTGATATTTCGTGTCTGAAAACGGTATATATAAGTTACATTAGATCTATCCTGGAATTTAATAGTATCATCTGGTCACCTTACTATAACATCCATATCAATCGAATTGAAAGAGTCCAAAATAAATTCTTAAGAACTTGTGCTTATAAACTAAATATTCCAATTCCAGCGGACATATGTGACATAAGGCTAATAATAAATTTACCCTCATTAATAACTAGAAGACAGGAAAATGACATATTATTTCTGTACAAAATTCTAAATAATTTAATTGATAGCTCCTCACTTCTGGCCGATATTAGATTACATGCACCTCTAAGAGTAAACCGACTGAATACTTTATTTTACACAAACTCACATAGTACAAATTATTCATACAATACTCCATTGGATCGTGCATGCAGACTTGCAAACGTAGTTAATATTGAATTTTTTGTCAGCACACTTCATACTTTTAAAAAACATCTTCAATTAAAAATAAATTCAGCTGGGATCTAAGCATTGGTACGGATTTTAATACAATGGTATTTATTTGTTAACTGTTATTTTTTATGGAGATTTATTTATTTATGTACTATTTATTTTTGTCTTACTTTTTTTTTTTAAATTTTATATATATATATATAACTATATTTTATACATTTTTTATGTTCTGTATGCTGTAATATTTTGTAATTATACTCATGGCCTTGTGCCGTAAATAAAGTTTATTATTATTATTATTATTATTATTATTATTAAAGAGTAGTAAAGTTTCGCTTAAGTTTTGGCCCGTTATACTTTTACGTTATAGTAACGTAATCACAACGTGGTATAAAAGTGTATGCATACAATTCAAGAACGTTGTTGGAACATGGGCAAATTTTCGTTAAATGTACATTTGCTGTCCCCAGCTAATTTTATTTCTATTTTTGACTTTTATTGATAAGTTTTGTATTTATTATATTTAAATACCCCCTTCCTGTTAGGACCCATCGTATTTTTTTTAAATTACTTTTCTATATATGACAGAAAAACTAGGTGAAATGTCCTGTAACCTAACTATCCCCAGGGGCGATTTTTTAATTTAATTTATTATATTCTTCTTCTTTGCAGCTTTCTTCTGAAAAAATAAATTATTTTTGAACAATGGAAAGTACTTTTATTCGTATATAAAACTAAAATAGCTTTTTACAAAGTAGTATAAACAGAAAAAAAATATTAAAGTTGACATTCAAAAATCTTGTCTTTTTCCTAACGTCGTCTTCTATGCCGACTGCTTCGAAATAGAGAGACGAGATAGAGATACTAGCGGTTTATTTCTAGCTCGCAAGCTTCGCTCGTGCCTAATAAAACTCGTAACTAAAATGGCGTTTATAAAACTTGATACATAATATACTATTTTCTACTACCACCTTTAAAGCGCCCACTTACATGTTTCCATGACATTGACAAGTTGTAGCTTAATTTAACTTTTTAGTCAAGGGCTGAAGTAAGTTTTAAGATAGTTGGCAGTTGTCAAATGTCATACAATCGTTAAATAAATAAAGTTCTGAAATAATAATGTGGAAATTATTTTATTATCTTAATATAAAATAAAAGTATATTATGTATCAAGTTTTATAAACGCCATTTTAGTTACGAGTTTTATTAGGCACGAGCAAAGCTTGCGAGCGACTGTTTAATAAAAACTGGTGTCCAGAGAAATTTATAAAACGAGTTGCATACAATACTTTATCTAAGACGAACATAAATAATTATTTTATGCTAATTTTACTATAATACTATAATAATCCTATAATACCTATTTGAAAAATTTGTATGCAAGTTTGTACTGACCTTTTGATTTTACAGAAAGTAAACTAGATTTAATTAAAAGCATAAAAAATTTCGGGTGGAGACTCCACCGTGCAGTGCCATTAAAACATTCCCTTCACTTTCACTGTAAAAACTGCTTGTATATCATTATTTAAACAGTTCTTAGTCTATTTTCAAGGGATAAATTTCGATTTAAACACACATTTGACATTTTGACTGGAGCCGGTAATACAGATTCCCAAGTTACACTTATTTAATTAAACACTCGCTCGCAATTCGTGACTAAAATGACGTTTATCAAACTTGATACATAATATTCTATTAGAAGTGTGTTGACAATAATAAAGTTAATTACATATTAATTTAATTATAGAACGCTTGATGATAAAGGTTTTAAAAAGTATACCTTTGAGTTTGACAAATTTAATTACCTATTAAGAAAATACCTTTGGGACAGTTTTATTAATTAAAAAAGTTGAAAATTAATTATAGCCTTGTTGGAGCTTTTTACATCTAAAATTAATTTTAAAAATATTAGTAAATGTTTATTCGAACGTTTATAAAAAAGGTTTGAACACCAAAAAAGATAAATTTTACAATACAAATTTCGTTTATTAAATCCCCAACAAGAAATTTAATCTTCATACATAAATTCACCAGACTATCGGAATTGCAGACACTATTTCTTGTTCGTTACATTGGTAAGGCTATAAATTTCCACCGGGAAAACAAAGAAAAAATTAATTAAAAATGTCACGTTAAAATCAATAACTTAAAATAAAAAAAGTGAAAACATTGATTTATGGTAATTAATTTATGTGCGGTTTTTATGTTTTTTTGTATACTATAGTAATAATATGGATAATTGTACCACTTTGTATTATTAAAAATACTAGTAAATTATTTAATAAAGTTTCTGTTAAAAAAACTGTGAGCATCCTTTAGCAACCTAAAAACCAAAAAAATAATGGAGATTTTTTATTTGACACACATGTTTAAAATTGTCATTATTGTCGTTAATAGTTTCTAAACGTCCTTTAATTATCTTTGTTGGGAATTTAAGATTCTACTTTTACACAATAAAAACTAAAACAACAATAAATAATTTAACTTTTACATTTCTCATATGAATTGAAAAAAGTTCCGACCATAAAAGAACAACTTTGTTTTTTGTTGTTCAGTTTTAATGGCATGTCCGTCAAAACTGTAAAATAATAGTAAACGGAAACTCGCAATTTCAGAAACAATTCAAGCCTCGTTAAAATTTAGTTCATTGGCCGAATTAACATTAAATTGTTTTAGTACTCATTTTAACACTAAACTATTTGTTCTTATGATTTTATGTTTAACAGTCCAAATTACGTTTTAGTTAGGTGTCCACAAGGAGACTAAAATCTAACAAGTTGGATTTTAACGTTTTTAAAATATGTTTATATACAGGGTGTTTCATAATATTTGCGCAGGACTTCAGGATGTGATAACTTATCCAAAAAGATGAAAAAAGTCGCTATTAACTTACCCTCTAAAATGCACAATTTTCGAGATACAGGGTGTTGAAATTTTAGAAAAAAATTCGTTTTTTTCGAATATCTCCGGAACTGTTTATCGTACAAAAAACAGCTTTTGTAAGCATTTTCTACTCAAAATAAGCTATGTTTTGTGCCAGAAAAAAAATTTTTTTCCTCATAATTGGTGGAGATTTTGAAGGGGTAGCGGGTGTTTTTCTCCTCAACTTCTACGCCCCTGAAAAATGTACGGTTTTGAGAGGCCCATTCGAACCGCCAATGTTTTCTACACAGAAAAGGTACTCTTGGTCATAAGCTCTAAAGTTGACCGTTTTCGAGAAAAATCAACTTTTATGTTTAAAAACATGGTCAATTTAAAAAAAAATATTTTTTTTTTACTAATTTAACAAAATTTATTTTAACGTTAGAACAAGTAACAACACCAAACCATAATTGCAAAATAAAAAATGATTCAAAAGTTGTCTTTGCTAAATTCTCCAAACCGTAAAGGTAACGTAATTTCGAACATTTCAGCATTTGTGTAAAAAATCATTTTTTATTTTTTTTTTAATTTTGCAATTATCGTTTGGTTTTGTTACTTTTTTTAACGTTAAAATAAATTTTGTTTAATTAGTAATAAATTTTTTTTTTTTTTAAATTGGACATGTTTTTAAATATAAAAGTTGATTTTTCTCGAAAACGGTCAACTTTAGAGCTTATGACCAAGAGTACCTTTTCTGTGTAGAAAACATTGGCGGTTCGAATGGGCCTCTCAAAACCGTACTTTTTTCAGGGGCGTAGAAGTTAAGGAGAAAAACACCCGCTACCCCTTCAAAATCTCCACCAATTATGAGTAAAAAAAATTTTTTTCTGGCACAAAACATAGCTTATTATGAGTATAAAATGCTTACAAAAGCTGTTTTTTGTACGACAAACGGTTCCAGAGATAATCGAAAAAAACGATTTTTTTTCTAAAATTTTAACACCCTGTATCTCGAAAATTGTGCATTTTAGAGGGTAAGTTAATAGCGACTTTTTTCATCTTTTTGGATGAGCTATCACATCCTGAAGTCCTGCGCATATATTATGAAACACCCTGTATATGGTATACCAATAATACCTATTTTATTATTATTTTAAACTTTTATATTTTTTCTATTTAAGACATTTTGATTTCTGGCAACACAAATTGCAAGTGAAATCGATTTAAGCACTACAAATATAATTTATTTGTACAAAGCAAAAGTGTTTTTGATAAAATAAATAAACAGATTAGTTCAGGATTATACATTATCTGTATGTATAGGTATACCTATGTTTAAAAATAATTATAGATGTGTATAGACAGGGAAAATGGTTTGCAATGTATTGAGTATGTATCCCAGGAAAAGTTAAATAAATAATTAAAACCTATTTTTGGTTTAATTTACAATGTGTTCGTAAAGTCCCGGATTATCAGATTATTTTAAAAACAGTAAATTTAAAACAAACGCTGAAACACGTCAACTTTGTTATCAAATCAATCAAAGTAAGTTTTTTTTTTAATTACAACCCTTTATTTTTGTTGCATTTTTGGATAGCTACCGTTGTCCTGATTACATCTGGAGGGTTATACATGGAAAAAATTTTGAGAAAAGCAGGAATGAGATTTTGGTATTTTGTCAAACATAAACACAATCAATGCGTTATTTAATGTTTTTTGGGAAACCAATCAGAGCAGTTGCTCAAAGTGTCCACCGTAAACTATTTGGCAGTGGGCAAGCCGGTCCACAAACGAGCGTTGTACGTTTGCTAGTACCGTTGGAGTGATCATCTGGATCTCGGCTTGAATGCAGTGTTTGAGGTCGTCTATATTTTAAGGCCTGTTTACATAGACGCGGTTTATAAGATGTCCCCATAAAAAGAAGTCTAAAGGGGTCAAATCGGGCGATCGCGCTGGCCACTCGATTTGACCCCTTCGACCTATCCAGAGATTGGGGAAAACCTGATTTAAATAATCCCTTACTAGCAATGCATAGTGTGATGGTGCCTCGTAACAGCGAATAAGTTCGTCAAAATATCAAAATCTCAATCTGCGGCAAAAACCTGCTTTTCTCAAAAATTGTATGTAACCCTCCACATGTAGCATATCAATATACTCAGGACAACGGTAGCTATCTAAAAATGCAACAAAAATAAAGGGTTGTAATTTAAAAAAACCTTACTTTGATTGGAGCCCCACGCGGCAGATTTGGGGACAACTACATAGGCTAAAATATTGCTATAAAAATAACAAACTTAACTTGTTTCGGCGTTTTTTTAAAAAAAATACCGTTTTCAAAATAATCTCATGTTCCGGGACTTTACGGACACAATGTTTAAATACTAAGTAGGTACCAATAGGATATAACTTAATAATTTTTTAAAATTAGATAAAATTGAAATATTTGATAAATTTATTAACAAGGCATGCAAAATTAAACATTATTTTTTTTAATTTAATGACTTATTTTATGAAATCAATTAACCTTAATAAGCACACTACAATCAATTGTACAATGCTTACCATTCAAAAAATACAACATGTGGCAAACCATCAGGTTATTTGCAGTTATATTTTACCAATAAATATTTTAATAATAATTTAAATGTTTTACGCATGATTGTGTGGGCAAAGAATAATATTATACAAATTATATTATATTATACATTATACAAATACAAATGTATGACTTTTTAAAAGTTGGGCTCAATTAGCTGTTGATCGGCATTAGTCGGCAGCTTATACAAATTTCTAAAATGCCGACTGGGTAATTTTACCCACTTATAAATGCTGCAAAAAAATTCTATTGTAACGCTTATTCATTCGTCCTTATTTTCCACATTTATCATGTCTCACTTCGCTTTATCTTGTATGTGAGCTTTTATATTATTCAGAATTTAAAGCATTTATCATTCGACGTAACATAATATGTATACAAATGTATACAACATATTATTACATTATTATTATTATACATTACATATTATGTTGTATATATTGTAAAAGGATTCTATCATGTTTAGCCTTTAAAAATAAATAGATATTTACGTATAAATATATTATTTGAGTTATTTGAGCTATATAAAATATAAAATTATAATATATATTATAATAATTATAATTATATACAAAAAAGTATAATCTTAAAGGATTTTGATAACATTCCATTATGGTTTTGGTTTCCGTTTGTGAACCATAAACTGTGCAAAAATTAATAAAAATAAAATTTATGTTACCACATTTTTTCATACATGAAAAAAATTTAAGAATTTTTACAGGGTATAAAAATACTATATATATACTAATTATGCAAAAGATAGCAATATACCAGGCGATTGCTTAAATTTATTCGTGACCTATTTTTAAAAAGTCATAAATTGATTCAAACTTTTACTTTTAATTTAATTGTCTCATAAAATGGGTAAACAAGGTGCTCGAGAAGATGCTCAGCTTCTTTACAGTCGAAAATTCCCTATTTCATGCAATGGTCTATTTCGCTATTTTGTGGGTGTAAAAGCGGAGGGGGCGAGCTGTCTTAAGGGAATTTTTTTTTTATTTAATAAAAATTCAGGGTCCTAAAATCAGGCACAATAGTAAACGAACACTGACAATAATTATTATTACTAACATATTAAAAAAAAAATAGATTGAGGAGATTCCTCAAACGTGGAGTTTGGTAACAGGCTAGTGGAATCCCCTCTTTTAACCAACAGTCGCACAAAATATTCTATTGAACCACCGCAAGAAATTTAAATCCAAATTTATTTAATATTTTATCACTTCTTGGCCTAATGACATAAATAACTATTATATAGTTTGCGCTATTATTTGTAATGAAGAAACTTAATTATTTGAAATTATAAATGGTAAATATTCCTCAGTTGAAAGACAATATTTATTGTCCTTTTAAATTGCCTTTAACCCACAAAACATTTTATATTGACCAATAACAGAAGTTACTATAAAATATGTGAAGCTCCATCAGACTTTTAATGTTTTCTTTATTATATCGAAAATTTACCAAACATTAGAATAGAAAATCTTCAAATCGACTGGATAAAGTTGTTACACATTCTTATAAACCAAATTTCTGGTTTTCCAGTGATTTTTTTTAATTTACCATTTAGGGGTTAAAATTAATTAAATTGGTTAATTTTCTTAAAGAGTAGTTAGCTACTTATTGGCCCCCTATACGGCACGCTACTGCGTGGTCTAAGTCATTTTGTATGTACTGTTAATTTTTTATGTACCTATATCTACTGTTATGACACAAACATATATTATATGAGAAGTGCAAATAAAAAGTAAATTTCGAATAAAATATTTTACGACGTTTTGTGGTTGCAAGAGTTTTAAATTTGGTTCGTGTTGGGTTTACGATAGAGTTAACTTTTATGGCGTATGTTACATTTCCGACAGGTCATCTCTTGGGTGAAAAATAAAATTAAATAAAATAAAAGTACTAAAACAATTTTTAGATGTCGTAAAACTACAGATATATATAATATATATATAAATCAATATAAATCATAAAATGGGATTTTTGATTGTTTTTAATTTTTTTGTGTTTTTTACATTTTTTCATCACTGTTTTTAGTTTTAATGAAATTTTACATCTTAAAGTTGTGGTAAAAATTTGTTAAAAAATATATAAACATAGTGCGAGAAATAACTCCTGTGAGCTAGAGCCCCTTGATATTATACATACAGAGGTTTTTTAATCGATGGCTTATACTAAATGATTTTATGAAAAAAAGTTCATATAAAATTATGTCCGCCTGCTTTATTTTAAAGATCAAAATTAAAAAAAAAATGAAAGAACATTGACGAACTTTAAATCAATTTTACTAGAAAACGGTGCATCTAATCGAGTTAAGACAGGACGACTTTTTACATTAAAATGTATTATTTAAAACTTTTGATCCAAAGTGGCAAAAATTCAATACACAACAATTTTTTTGTTTGGGACGGCCTGACGGAAATGTCAACTTTATTTTATTTATGGGCGTTTCTCTGTAAACTGGGCAACTTGAAGTAAGAAATTGTCTAGGCAAGTTTTTTTGTTATATTTTTGTTGTATTTAATAAATGTTATTCGAGGAATAAATATCGGTCTATTTATTAGTATACGGCAGATGAACCAAAAATATTCCTATTACTTTGGAAAACATTGAGGATTTTCTGAAAAATCTATACAGGGGACTGTTTATAAAATCCGGAGACAAAGTTTAGATGACTTTTTTAGAATTACAAAATAATAATTATAAAAAATAAATAAGTCACAGTAACAAGCAAACAATATTGGTTGAATAATTAAACAATTAGGTTGATTCCAATAGTTACTGTCTTTAATTAATTTAGTCTGAAGTGACCATTTTGCTTTGGTAACACGTCAGGGGACTGGTTTTTAAGGACTATAAAACGATTTTGATACATTAAAGTTTATTTTATTGGATTTTGAACGTCGAGCATAGGTAGATTAGGTTATTATCTTTTGAAGTTATCTACGAAATATTTATGATCTGTTATTTTTCTAAACAATATTAGCTTGAGACAATGAGTTGCCCAGTTTACAGAGAAACGCTCTTATATACCTACAGTACGTTTGGCATAAAATGTTGGACATTCAAACCAAATTTCACTCTTTTATCTCTTATAATTTTATATATATTTACATGTTTAAATATTAAAATGCGCTTTTGTATGATATATGTATATGTATATGGTATTTTAATTTTACAGGGGGGAAACACCCCACTTTGCCACCTCGGCTGCCGCAAATGACCCCGTATTTGGGCTACTTTTTGCCAAATCTTTAATCAAAATTAAAATTTTCCTGAATTTTTTTTGTTTACGATACCAAAAAAAATGACACGTATTTTTTATTGCAAATCCTCAAATTTTAACAGTTTAATCAAGAACCAGGAACAAATATTTTGTGATTAAAAAAATAGGTACGTCCCAAATTTGGGTTATAAAATAATACAATTTTTCAAAGAAAAAGATTTTTTATTGAAATAGAACAAGGTCCAACTACGAATTTTTGTCAACATTAGGGTCCCTAATTTAGGGATTTGTTAAATCTTATTCCATTTCCATTTGTATGAAGATCGATATTTCTAGTTCTAGTCCATATACGTGTGAAAATTTGGCGTCAAATAAAATCTTAAATTTTTATTGTTTTAAATACCTTAATTGACATCGTCCTTAAAATAATAGCCATAATAGCTTGTTTAATTACAATGTTTACGTCAATGTGTTTTATTCAAATGCGTTTACGTATATAGTTAGTATAAAGTCATATTAATTAATACAACTAATTAATTTACTACTCTGATGAATTAAATTGTTACTTGTAACCTTGTACAAGTTAACGGTAAATTTAATTTTTGACATATTTATCTAGTAAACAAATTAGGCTTACATAATTGGAAAAAGTAAGGTCCCGGCATAAAGCTTAGAATAGGAAAAATTTTATTATTATTAGTTTTAATTTTTTTTATATTTCAGTAATATTAATTAATAATTCTACTAAATTACATAATGCAAAAGCTTTAATTCTAATTTCATTTTATTTATTACATGTTTATTAGGATAGTTCCAAGATCATTATTAATAAATATATTTATTAATAATGATATTGGAACCCTTCGAATACACATTTTTTGGATCAAAGATATTTTGCAGTTTTTTCTGATTCTGTGTTCTTCTAAAGCACTTTTTAATTATTTTTGGTTCCTTTGAAGCACATTTTTTTAAATTGTGAAATCTTTACTGCTTTCTATGTTTTTTGACCCTTTCAAAGCACTTTAAATGGTATTGAACGCCTTTAAATTAATTTAGATTATAAATATAATAGTATATTATGTATCAAATTTTATAAACGCCATTTTAATCACGAGCAAGCTTGCGAGCGAGTGCTTAATTAAATGAGTGTCCCAAATTTATTAACGAGTTGCATACTATATTTTTTCTACTACAATATTATCTAAAAAATGATAAAAATGATTTAAATTAAATGTATTAATGTTAAATGTATTTGTATAGAGCCACATCTATAGGAAAATAAAGTAACCATCCCAATAAACATTATTTACGTAATTTTTACCATTAACATTGCCCTTTTATATTTTAATTAAACTTAACAATTATTGATAATTTAAAATATTAAAATAACTTCAAACTATGATTATGTTAAGAAAATATTTTATCCTTTGATTTTTTTATTACTATAATTGCAAAATATTATCACAAAGTATTAAAAATTCTTACACGGGAAATGTACAAAAACAAACAAAAACGCACAGTTGTAATTATGGGAATTCCCGTTAGAATTTCTGACTTGGAAATCTACCGTTAAAATCTCAAATTTTTTTGTGTAAATCAAAATTTAACCCTTGATTACATAACCTGATGGTTGCAAATAGGTTCCTATTTCCCACTCATAGGAGTAACATTGTTACATAACAATGTTACATTGCCGTTATGAAAATGGAACATAACTGTAACGTAACATTAACCAAAATGTTATTTAACGATTCTGATGTGTAACATTACAGTTTTATAACCTGACGGTTGCAAATAGGTTCATATTTCCCACTCATTGAAGTAACATTGTTACACAACAATATTACATTGCCGTTATGAAAGTTAAACATAACTGTAACGTAACATTAACCAAAATGTTATGCAACGATGGTAATATGTAACATTGCAGTTACATAACCTGATCAGCTGATGGTTGCAAATAGGTAACAATGTTACGTTGCCGTTACTTTTTCGCAATCCAAGTGGCCTTTACGGTTATGTAACATTGTTACGTTGCAACGTTATTATGCTCGACATGAGAAAGTCCCGTCAGTTTAACGCTAAAGCGTATCAAATCTGACTTTCCCATAATAAGGCAGACTGTTTGAGGTCCAATGACAAACAGTCTTAACTTCGTTTATATACCTAGCCGAAGTGGTAACACGAGCGAGATGTAAATGATGTGTATAAGTATAAGTTTGTTACGTAACATAAATGTAACTGTTACGTAACAAACTTATTACAATAGTATTGCAATGTTACGTTGCTGTTATATTGCTTATTGGTAATTTTGTTACATTACAATAGTTTTACAATGTTACGTTGCTGTTATATTGCTTATTGGTAATTTTGTTACATTACAATAGTTTCACAATGTTACGTTATTGTTATATTGCTTATTGGTAATTTTGTTATATTACAATAGTTTCACAATTTTACGTTATTGTTATATTACTTATTGGTAATTTTGTTATATTATAATAGTTTCACAATGTTACGTTGCTGTTATATTGCTTATTGGTAATTTTGTTACATTACACAATGTTACGTTGCTGTTATATTGCTTATTGGTCATTTTGTTTCATTACAATAGTTTCACAAGGTTATGTTGCTGTAATATTGCTTATTGGTCATTTTGCTATATTACAATATTTTCACAATGTTGCTGTTATATTGCTTATTGGTAATATTGTTACAATACAATAGTTTCACAATGTTACGTTATTGTTATATTGCTTATAGGTAATTTTGTTATATTACAATAGTTTTACAATGTTACATTGCTTATTGGTAATTTTGTTACATTACAATAGTTTCACAATGTTACGTTAATGTTATATTGCTTATTGGTAATTTTGTTATATTACAATAGTTTCACAATGTTACATTGTTGTTACATTGCTTATTGGTAATTTTGTTACATTACAATAGTATCGCAATGTTACGTTATTGTTATATTGCCTATTGGTTAACTTGGAACGGTAACAATGTTACCATTATTTTAGGTACCTAACTGTTGCGTTGCATTTTAGTAACATCGTAATATTGCAATGTGAGTCCTATGTTACATAACGGCAATACTGTGTTATGTTAAATGTTGACCTGGAATTGATATAGAAGCAGTTTTTCACAGTAAAAGAGAAGATAATGTTTTATGGGCACTGTACGCAAATTTGTTATCAGTTTATCGGTTAAATCTACTCTATATAAAATTTTTGTAGTGAAATAAAATCCAGAATCAAATTATAGTTTTATGATGAACTTACATATATAGAGGGTCATTTGTCCATAAGAATATTAATTTTAAGCACATTTTTTAGTCTCTTTGGAATAGTCCTTAACTATAAATGTGTTTTTGTACCACCTTTAAAACAAATTTTGTCAATAGTGATAAAATCTAAAAAAGTTATATTCTTATGATTGTTCTATAATCTGATTAATAAGTGGAACAAGGATGGTTAAATTTTTCTTTTGCAATATCTTTCCTCTCTCTTACTTCTACAATCGTTTAAAAACTCTCTCCCACTTACTTCTCGTTCTTGTAATATTCACCGGTAAAATATTTAATTTTTTTAAACTGCTAAAATTGACCTCCATTTATTTTTTTCCTAAATTGTTAATTACATTTAGATTATACAAGCAAAATACATGAAAAATTATATAAATTATTTTATAATTTTGATTTCAAAACTAATAAATAAAACAGTGCATTAATATTAAAAATAGAAAATTAAAGAACCATTGAACTGAAATTTGAATTTGTATCGGTATTTTTATTTAGTAGCAGTTAATAAACAAATTATATAATTTAACGATTTTCCTTATCTACCTATTTATTTATTTAAATGCTGTTTTCATTTACCTTACGCTGGGATTTTATAAATTTACTAAATTGACCTGTCTATTTATTAATTGATAACCTATATCTGTATAGTTTTATATTTGCATTTACATTCTTAAACGGGAAATAATAAAGGTACAAAAAGTGACAGTTTTTATTTATTGGAATTTCTAACTTGGAAATCCACCGGCGTGAAAATCTCAAATTTTTCTGTGTAAATCAAAATTTATCCCTTTAAAATAGACTAACAATCGATATAGAAGCAGTTTTTACAGTAAAAGAGAAGAGAATGTTTTATGGGCACTGTACGCAAAATGTTTAACGTTTTATCAGTTAACGTTAACGTTCATATAATCTTTTCAAATATTGGCGTCAAGAAACTATTTAATACTTTTGTATTAAGATAATAAAATATTTTTTACATTTAGTATTATTTAACAAAAAGGCACTTTATGTTAACGATTGACAACTGTCAACTACATTTGACAACTGTCAACTAACTTAAAACTAACTTCAGCCCGTGACTAAAGCGCCTCAACTTGTCAATGTGTATTTAAAACGTCACTTAGTGTCATGGAAACATGTACAATAATGGACGTTTTAAAGGTGCACCTTGGGAGTAGAAAAAAATATTGAAGTTGTTGTATTGAACCATTTTGCCGCATTTTGCTTTATTTACTGAAATGATCCTCTAAAGTTCACCTAGCTTTTTTAGGGATCATATATATAAAAAGAATTTTTTGTTTTACTATTTAATTTAAATACAATTTTCTGTCATGCATTAAATTATTGAACTATTTTTGTTTATTTTAAATATATTTAAAATAAACAAAAATAGTTTGATAATTTAATGCATTGTACCTATAGGTAATGACAGAAAATTGTATTTAAATTAGTCATACTGAGTCATCATTAGTACCTGTTCTTGTAAATTCCAACATTTTTAAAAGGCTTTCCTGTATCAAACCTTGTCTCTATTTAAAAACATAATCTCTACGTTACGTATCGGTATTCTGAAGTATAAAAACTTTCTTTTCTTTACAAGGGTAGAGAACGATTGAATTTTAAATTGTCCCCTTACTGTGTATTACAGACTTTCTCAGGTAAAAATTATTCTCTAGGGAAAATAATTTACCTTCCTCACAAACAGGAATAATTATTTAGCATGGTGGGTATTGCATTTTGATTTTTGTTCCGAGAATCATTCAATTATTTAAATTAGCAGTCGCGATGATGTTATCATCATTGAAAATGACTAATCCATTCTAAAGAATTAAGCAAATAATATGTACTTAACGTATTTTCCAATATAATTATATAAATATACTTTCAAGTAATATTATTGTGTGGTATTGTGTGGTATTTCTAAGAAATTTCACTTTTACACGTACCGCATGGACATCGCCGAATTTGGAGATATTCCTTTCCAAGGGTATGTGATTCGATGGATGATTTCCCATTTTTGTTGGCACAATTCACAGCAAACAAAATAAAACGATAAATAACCGAACGACACACAAAGAACTTCTATCGCTCGTGCTATGCCAGGCAGATGCCAGCAAAGAGCATCTGCTCAGGGTAGCCTGTGGACCAATCAAATGAACACCAACAACACTGTAACCATAACAACCAAAATGCACGTGTTCAAGTCGCTTTTCTGTATACTGGAGAAAATCACTAGATTTATTAAATTTTCTTCGACATTCCTTCACAACGTTGAATTTTGTAATTGCAGACACCGGTCGTCCTTGAAACGGCCGAGATGATCAAGAATGCCAGGAATCAAACAACACCTTAACTGTCAAAACCGATTTTTAACGGATTTTTCGGGAGACTTCAACAGTGAATTAAGCGACGAGATTCGCGGAAAAACGCGGTACCGTGGAACGAGGATGTTTTTTCTACGAAAACATCGTTGAAAACCCCGGAGTTTTCAGTTTTCCCGTTGATGAAGACGAAAAGACGGTTAGACCGGACGTGAGGCAACGACGACTACTGTATAGCACTGGGTCCCACACTCGCTGCTTGACGGTTGGAGGTATGCATGCGATGTTGCCAATGCTTGCTCTCACTCACTGTTTCTACAGTTTTATACGCAGATAAGTCTCATGATTCGAGATAAGATTGCAAGGTTCGCAAAAAAGTTTACTTTGCTTTTAAGTATTTAATTATCAACTAAGGTATAAAAAATTGTAAGCACGGTTTATATTAAGTAAATAGTATTATCTATTTTTACCTTGCTAAGCAATAAATTATTATTTTGGTTTGGTACTTTTAAAAATTAAAATTTAATTTAAGGATTTATAAGAGTTAAGTAAACGAAAAGGTACCTTTTACTTGATAGCCAAGAGTTATCAATCAGGGGTCTAATATAATGAGCAAAGTCCACTTAAGTAACATTTTTAGAAATTAATAAATATGCTATTAAGGTATTCCCTTGAAAAAAAGGAGTACCTAATATGCATACTTTATATTATTGACCATGGGCAATAATATAAGGTATGATATTGTTCCTTAGCCATTTTAATTGGACTAGTATTTTCACAAAAATGTTATAAATATGGTGAAATTTGCTAATAAAAAATATTGGACTTTGTTATTTTAGACCACTGATATGAATTCTAATCTTGCAAAGCTTCAACAATTTCATTATTAATTTGACGTATTAAAAAGTTTGATGTTTTGTGTTTTTTTAAGACTATTCCACTCATTAGTTTATGGACCAATCAGATTTCAGAAAACGAGTGTTTTTTTTCAGTTTTGCAGCGATAAAACTAGGTACTATTTAGGTGACTATTTCCTTCGTCTTAATTTCCACCAATCACAAACGCGCAATTTTGAATTACAAATGGTTTGTAGGTGAAAAAACTGTGTGACAGCACCTGTCAGCAGTGTTTTCGAGTTTACCCGCGGCAAAACTTGACAGCTGTTGTCACCAAAAATTGCAATTTATATTTTAATTGTTAACTGTTACTCATGAAATAGTCTTGTCAAATACCATTCGGGCATCTAATTTTTCCTGAGAAAAAAATCGAAAAAACACAATGCTAAGTAATATTTTTTAACAAAATGCATTCGTGCAGGTGCAAAAATCCTCGTCTTCGACTCGTATTTTTGTTGCCACCAGCACTCATGCTTCTTGTTAAAATATTACTTAGCAACGTGTTTTTTCGATTTTTTTTCGGAAAAATTAGAAAAAACCACTCGTTTATACGAGTTGCCCAGCAACCAATTGGTTGGTATTCTCAAAATAATTGTCACTGTTGACGTTTTTAATTTTAAAATTAAATATTATTAAATATGCGTATGGTCAAAAAAATTACAGAAATTGAATCAGCAGTTAAAAATATTCGTGAAATAGTCTTGCCGAATACCACTCGTGATAAAAATTTTGATTTGTATTTACTCAAGATTTTTCCTTGGAAATTTTGTTCGTGGCATTAACAAAAAACCACTCGCCTAGCGGCTCGTGGTCTTAAAAATTAATGCCACTTGCAAAATTTACAAGAAAAAAACATTCGAATAAAAATCAAAAATTTTATCCGTAAAATGTTACCACCAGTGGTAACAGAAATGGAATCGGCAGTTAATTGTATTAAAAAAATATATTCATTAAATGCCTTGCCGAATACCACTCGTGATAAAACTTTCTCTGAAAAATTTTTTGATTTTTATTTACTCAAAATTTTTTCTTGGAAATTTCGCTCGTGGTATTAATTTAAAAATCAATACCACTTGCGAAATTTCCAAGATAAAAAACAATTTTATCGGTAAAATTTTACGTCTTGTGGTATTATATACGAGAAAATATTTTTAGAATCTCTGTGGCAATTATTACAAATTTTCTTCAAATAACAAATAAAAAATATATTTGTCCAGCTTTTAACAAAACAAATCAAAATCTCATATTAAACTGTAATTATAGCAATCTGGCAACATCGTTTGAATCCCTACACGTTGTCTCTACACGTTGTACTACCCGAGCTGTAAAAGTCTGCCCAGGTAAACGCACTAAAAGCTCATTCGTACCGCAAGTTTTTCAACGAAGGACGCCGTCTGACGGCTAAAAACGTCGACCACAACAAGCCAGCAACATATTTTGTTATATGCACACTCGTCGACGTGCCTTAACCGGACCATCGGGATTCAGTAAGTAGCTTCTGCAAGTATACACCTATAAGCAGTTCAGTCCCCCCAAGAGGACTCGCCTCTAATACCAAAAGTAATGGGACGGTAAATTTGTTTAATTACAAGTTTTAATCATGGGTGTATTTAGGCATGGGCATTATGGTCTGCAGCCCAGGACCCCGTCAGATCGATGCAAATAAAAAAATTAAATAGGACTGACTATTTAATAGTTGCACAAAGGTAAAATTAAATTAAAATAGCATGACTTAAATGAAAACCACATATTTTAAAAATAATTTTTATAGATTATTAAAAGTAAACGCTCTACAAAGAGGTCTCTTATTATTTTATAATAAATCTACTTGTTCAAAAGTTATTCATGCGTAAAATTACATTGCATTACATTACATGCGTATATTTCAAGTTTTTCTTACTTTTCCGCTAAAACTTATTACAAAACGTTATAGGACTGGTAGATCATTTTATTTTAAAAAAAATTGGGTAATTTTATAAATTTTAAAACTTATAGTTCAACGGTTACTGATTTTAAAAATTAATATTTCTGATTAAAATATAAATATTTGTATTTAAACTGGTTAAACCAGTAAATCATAAATAAAACATAAAACCTATTTTTATAGAAAATATAATGATCTACAAAAAATGTATGATCATCCTTAACATTTTGTAACAAGTTGATGGTTTTACCAGGAAACTAATAAAAACTTAAAATTTGCTACAAATTTGTTCTAAGTTTTAAATAACATTTTAACTTTATTGTGGAGCCTGTAATTGTCTAAAATAAAAGTTCGAATCATTTTAGTCCAATAATCCATTCACGAGTTATATAATTCCAAAATAAAAAAAAATGATCTCATGTACCTACTTAATTTAAATGTAAAATCGCAATTAGCAATCAATAATATTAATGGGTGATATTTTAACAGCTTATGAAACTATTAAATAGTATAGAAAAAAAATAGTCGAATTTTGTTAATCAGTGTAATACGAGTATACTGCAGTATAAAATAATCATTTTTACATTCTTTAAAGGCCGCTAGCAGCTATTTAGTTGGGTTAAGTCGAATTATTTTAAACCAAGAAATATGTGGCCTTGCATTGTAAAGGTCTTATCGGGACACCTTGTATGTATAAACTCTAGAATGTTTTATTTATTTTATTTATGTTATATATTTATTTTATTTAGAATTTGACGTAAGAATTTGTTGTTTTGTTTGTTAAAAAAATGTATTACTTTTATATCTTGTTTTTTATTTATGTTTGTTATGTGGGTCAATCTTACTATAGATCTTGAATGAAAACTAAAACCTTAGCAATAAATTAAATCCATTTTGGTTTTAAAAAATAGAGATATGTATTATTTAACCAGGATTGATTGATGTCGGGTTTACATTGTTTATTAAAAATAGTTTTTTAGCTTTAAAGGTTGCTGTAGGCTAAGGTGACCAACAGTCCTGGTTTTGCAGATTTGGTTCTGGTTTGTACTTTTTATATTATTGACGTTATTAGCTTATCTCTAATATAGGTGATCGGCACGCACGCACCTCTGCACTACTTTAATCTGGTGACTTTTTGTAGTTTACTTTTATTTCATTTTAAAACAATGTTTTTACATTTTGGTTATGTTTTTCAAAAACGTTTTTTGTATTGTCTGGGAATAAATACTAATAATTACTGGTATGTAGGATTAATTGAATTTTATTTGCCCCTTATTAAATTAAATTTCAATATTATGATTACCTATTGTATATTTTTAGCAGCTGACTCCTGACAAAAATTATTTTGCTTAAATACCATGTCGAACTGAAATCCAAAAAAGAAAAGGAGGCGATGCACTTTTAACGTAGAATTACAAAAATATCCATTTAAATAATTAACATTGAATGTGGGTGAGGGGGCATGTTCTCCTGGTTTTTCATTTAAGAAAATTGGTCACCTTATTTATAGCGTCGTGGCAGTGTGTATCGAACTGTGCTCCACACCACATGGCTGCCCGGCACTGATAAGGCCCAAAAACGAAACATGCTGTTTGTCGGTCCTGTTGGTGGAGTACAGAAGCATGGTGGCAAGGTGAAAGGCTTGTTTAAGTGCTTAATTGCTGTGCTAATGCCATGACAAAATATCAAATTTTTTATTATTTTTCATAAAACTTTGGTCTTACGTCCATAAATCCTTAGAAGACCATAGAAGTAAAAGCTCTTCTAGAATTTTTACAGATATCAGTTTTTACAATTAATATTACTAATTAATATTAATAATTAATATTCGTAGCGATAACGCACTTAGCAATAAATAGTGATTAAAAACAAGTTCCGTGGCCAAATTTCCTTAAGGAAAGCTGCAAGTAACTTTTTTTTATATTTTGGGATTATAGTATAATAATTATACAACCTTTATATAATTTGTAAATTTTTATTATGTATTTTAGTAAAAAGAAATTATTAATTTTTCGATATTTTATTTATTTAATAAATTATATTTGACACAATGTACAATTTTATTTTTAATAAACAGTCGTTTAATAAAGAAATATGAAACTACTAATTAATAGCAATTCATGGTAATTAAATAGGCTAAAATATGCAAAAACGCATAAACGTTTAAATAATTGAGTCTTATTTTAATATCCAAGGTTATAGTTTGAATCAATCTGTTTAATAAATAAATTACAAAGCTTTTGGTCATTTTTTTTTTCTACATGAATTAGGCTTATTTTATACGGTTCAATTAATAACAATTATAATAAATTAAAATTGTGATAATATTAATTTAAAACCATTTTCAATGAATAAAAGATAATAATTATTAATAATTGTAATGCAAGTATAAATGGTCCATTAATTATACTTAAATTTTAATTGTCTTTATAGGTTTTATATTAATTTATAAATAGCTAATAATTAAAATTTCCCAAAGACTTGTCAATGGTTTCCCCTATTTTGGTTATTCCATAATGCAATAAATTAGTTACCACTCCTATAAAATTAAATCAAATTAAAATCAAATATAATTTGTCTTTGTTTGGTTTAATTACAAATTTACAAGCCCACCAAATTAAATAAAAAATATTACCTTTACCTTAAAGTTATACCTAACATAAAAATATTTAAATGTAGAAATAAGATTTAAAAAATTTGTGAGACGCGAGCTCAGGTTGGGGGGTTCACGTAATTATGAACGAATCCTCTGGTAAAATTTTATTGTTTAAAATTTGTATTTTTTTATTGAAGGTACAGAAACGTTTTGTCACAGGTACATACAGAAACCAAAAGGCAATTGAATGTATAAAATTTTTTATAATGGGAATAACCCGAATAACCGGAATAACCTTTATACAGAGCAACTACAATTATATTATATTAAAAAATTTTCTTGAAATAGAAATCACGAAAGAAATTCCTAGACATATTATTTATTTAAGGTTTCTAGTAATTTCTATTTAATATAAGTAAAAAAAAGAATCCTGACACTAACTAATGTTTTAAATACACATTGACAAGCTGTGCCTTTATGGCGTTTTAGTCACGGGTTGAAGTTATCAGCAGTGGCTTTTAGGCTTTTTAGTAACGGGCTAAAGTTAGCTTTAAGTTAGTTGACAGTTTTCAAATGCCCTCCAATCATCAAAACAAAGTGATCTTCTTCTGAAGTAATACTTAATGTGGGAAGTATTGTATTATCTGAATTCAAAATTACTATAGATTTTATATATTATAATTTTGCATTAAAATAATATTTAGTGTTTATAAATAGTTTCTTGCCAATCTTTTAAAAGTTTATATTGTTGTTTGTACTGACCATTTGAATACGCCGGAAGTAGTATTGCCGATAAAGCATTAAACATTTCGAGAGGTACCCATAAAACATCCTATTTCGGATTTAAATGATTGTTAGTTCATTTGCAAGGAGGAGGAAATTTCGATTTTTACAGAAAAATTTGACCAACTAACACTGGCATTTTAAAAGCTAATAAAACTGATTCCTAACACTAATTTTGGTTACCTACTCTATTTTTGATGTTGGATGTTACTATATAGAAATATTTAAAATAATTAGTAAATTAGGTAATATTTGTCGTAAAAAAAGTAGTATGCAACTCGTTCATATTTTCTATGCACTTATTTTATCAAACACTCGCAAGCTTCGCTCGTGCTTAATAAAAATTCGTGACTAAAAGGGCGTTTATCAAACTTAATACATAATGTAGTATTAAAATAATGTCTATAATTCCATGGTATTTCTTATAACCAATTTAACCACTTAAATTTGCTAAGTGGTAACATGTTATGCAAATATACGCCTTATCAAAAACGCATTCGGTAAAACAACTATTGACTAATGTTTTTTGTGAATAAAATTTCTTGATATTTTAAAACATTTAAATTTGATACTACACAGAGAAAAGTAATCTCTTGATTTAAGAAAATGCATTTATTTGAAACAGTTTTTCTTGTATGAAGTAAAATTGTCTTATTCATAGTAACTTCTTGTTTACAATAAGAAAATACTATTATATGGTTGTAAATCATGAGTTTCTTGAAAACAACTTATTGTTGTGATTAATTGTAAAGAAATATTTATTTAGAGCAATTAATTAAATTGTTTGGATATAGGTTGTATGGATTTAGTTTTATCAAATGTTAATACAAGCATATAATATCTTATTTTAACAAAATAATAGAATTGATACAATGTATGTCATATAATTAACGTAAACACGTGATTTGTTTGTTTCAAAAATACATTTACTTGAAGCAAATACATATTTATTTGCTTTTATGTCCACGTGACTCGCGGAGCCAATTAGAGCATTTGACTCCAAAGACAAAGACGCTTGTCCGGCAGCCGGCAGCATTTGCAAACAAACTCGCAACTTAAGAGAAGGAGGTGTTTAATCAACGGTTATAGTTTTGTGTTTAAGTGCTTATGTTTAATAGTATGGAAGAATTCTTCAAAGAAAATAATTTAACCCATTTGCTTTTTAGTTTTGTTGGTAAGTAAAAGTGATTTAGTTAATTAAAATTTTGTGTACCTAGGTAGTTTGGAAACTACAAAGTTATATGATAATTATCATCATATTAATATGGGTACCTATTTTATTTTGGATCATGCATGTCTCAGACTTGACTTGTTGCTTTTAAATATAATTGCACATTTTACTTACAGGCCATAAACTAAAAATAAACCGTTTCTTTTTGTATTTGATAAGTGCAAGTAATTTTGGTTGGCAAACTATATGTATTTGTTTTTAAACTATAAGTACCTACCTAGGTAGGTGTTTTCAACAAAGATACCTATCTGATAATAATAAATTAAGTTTTTGAAAATGTTCAAATGTCCCATAAATATATTTCCTGAATTAATGCGAACACGTTTAAGGTTCTGCTGAAAAATTGCTTGTTTTGACTTATATCCACAGACTTAGTGTATTTTATTAATGCCGTGCATTAATATTTACACTGAACTTCAGTGACTGAAGTATTTTTTGTTCCTATTTTTGTCCGCTCATATATTATATGTTTTGTTTATTGTTAATTTTATATTGTGTGTTTTTAATGTTTATTGTAAATACGTATTTACAACAAAACAAGTGTACACTTGTTTTGTTCAAATAAAAAATATTGGAATAAACGTTTTTTAATTTAATTTTCCCGACCAAATATCAAGTAATTAACAACATTAAAATAAATAAATCATAGTATTAAAACAAGCAAACATTTGTTTGGTTCAATCACTATATATTTCGTGAAATTATAATATTAAAAGGTACTAATTATTTGTCTGAAATAAATTGTTTTCTTCATGTAAGTAAATATTTTGTTTATTTAAGAAAGCTTCACATTTAATTTAAAAAAATGAATTACTTACTTCAAGTAAATGTTTTGTTTCTTTAAGTAAGATTCTACTAAACCTGAGATAAAAAGTCAACTAAATATTTACTTGTATTAAACAAACCATCAGTTTAAAAAGTCAAATAAACCCAAGTTTTCCACTAAATAAATATCTTCTTGTATCATATCGAAATAAATAATTTATTTGAGTCAAGACAGATATAGTAAAATCAAGAGATTACTTTTCTCTGTGTATTAATAATTTTTAGTATGTATTTTTTTTTTTAATAATAAAGCGTTGCCAGTACCAATAATCAAATTATTTTACCTGGAATATAATATAATGAATATATTTAGGTACGAATAAAAAATGTTAAGAAATTGTTATAATAATAATATTATTACAGTGACCGGAAAAAGTATGGAACAAGTTCATTGACAAACTTGGCTTTTTTTTCTTAAAAAAAATCCTTGTACAGGTCGATTTTGTTTTTCAATTACGCACATTTTGATGTACAATTTTCATATTTGGGCTGATAGTTTCGGTTTTTTGGTTATATAACCAACCACATCTATTAATTTTTCTGCTTTATATTTCTTGAAAATATATCCCAAGTGGGCAAAGAAACCTTTTATAAAATATTTTAGGATACTATTATACATATATGTATACAGTGACCGGCAAGGGTATGAAACAAATTCTTAAAAAAAATTCCCTTTTTATTTGGATTAATTATTAATATTTTTCGTTCATAAAAATGTTCGTAGACATTTTATATTTTTGTTTAAAAAGTTTAACAACTTGTTTCCTTGTTATATAAAAATATAAACGAGCGTTTGATTTTAGCACATTTAATATAAGACTAACAATGTGAAAATAATTAGCTTTCCAATAAAGAAACTTCCTTTATGTTAAGTTTACAGGAATTTTTTTACGATAAATAATTTAAAAACTCTTTATCTCTTAAGTAGGCTCATAAAATCTTAGAAGCAATTTATATTTCAATCTTCCATCACTAATCTAGTGCCCATTTTTTCCGAATCGACCGTTGACTCGGAATAGTATAATATGTAGATGATGGGAACCTCGCACATAAGTGGTAATATGGGGAAAAATATCCCACGGTCTACCCTGCCTTTAACGGACACAATACCTGTTGAGGGGACTTTGCACAGTGCGCGCATGAATTCATTAACCCAAATATGTACAGTAAATACAGTATACAAATTCCATTAATTAATATTTATTTTTGTTTTTATATTTGAGATTATTATTTTGTTTGGAATATGAAATAAAATAAATAACCAAAGTTAAAATACAACTTTGATTTAAATTAAAGTTAGTATACCTACATTTAAAAGAAAATAATTAAAATTTTACAAAATCATCAAACATGAACTATAACGATTTGAATTTCTTTTCAATGCTTCATTATTTATTTTACCGACTGAAATTTTGTTGTTGTTGATATTTTTGTCATGTATTATGTATTTGGTGCAATGTGCATTCATGTAATACATACAATATCTGGCGCCGATTAACATTGCTTGCTTGTTCCGTTTTACACCCCAGTTTTTATTGAATAATAGAGTCGGGATTGTTATTTGTTCAATAACTTATAGGCAATCTTAAACGTTAAATATATAAATAAATATACAAATAAATGTTTGCAATGTGGCACCAAAAGTTTAATGGGGGACAAATACAAGCAGAATATTGTACTAAAATTTACTACAAATTAAAAAAAAATCGTTTTAGATTTAAGATTTACCCCAGATGACGTCAAAAATATATTCAAATTTAAATTAATCTTGGACTAACAAAATAAACCATTCTTATATAAAGGGTGAACCAAGTATCCTTATTTACATATTTTTTATTTGAAGAGATTAAATTTAAGTTGAGTAATTACAAGTCTATTAAAATTACATTTAAAATATGGAAAAAATAAGCGGTTCCTAAAATATTAAAAAAAAACAAAAACCTTTTAAAACCAAAAATCTGTTTCTAATTTCATTTTATTAGGCTTGTATAATTATATATAAAATTATAATTAGACAACTTTTTTCTAATAAAACCGACCTTGTATTTCTTTAAATAAAAAAAAATATAGGTGTATTAAAAAATTTGCTTATAGAAGTATAATCTCCAAAGAAGCATACTTGGTGCACCCTGTATAGTTTAACCACAGACCTGTGAGTTTAACCAATAGTTTAAATTTAACAAAAGTAATATATATTAGCAGCAATATGTAAAAAATAACTTTGAATTTTCCTGTCTTTCTTAACGTAAGGGAGTGTATAAAAATATAGGTATGAGAATCTTATTTTTATGGATCAGTAACTACCTGAATGAAATTAGTAAAACAAATTAATCTCAATGACAACTTTAATTGCATTAACCAGTCATTATTTTTAATATTTCCAACATAAAAAAGACAATATACCATTGTTTTATTTAAATTAGGCGTAAACTATCAATTATTACGAGACGTTATCACAAATGTAATTCCTGATAGTTTGCCAGAAAATATTAAATCAAATTGACAAATTTTACCTTTTTATTATAACTTAAAGACTACCCTGCTGAAAAAGACGGGTAATATCGGATGAATACGGATTAAAAACCAAGCTGGTTTCATGTCCATTTATATCTGTTTTCATCCGACATATTACCCAGCATGCCGGTTTTCATCTGCAATATTATCCGCGAGCGTCGGGTTTTATGTCTACTTTCATCTGGTTTCATCCGCAAATACCTGTATTTGGGTTTATATCTGCATTTACCCGGTTTTATCTGCAAATACCTGCTTTCGTCTGCTTTTACCCGGTTTTATCTGCGTTTGCCTTCATTTACTTCTTTGACTGCTTACGTCCGGTTTCATCCGCGATTATCTGATTTTATCCGGTTTCACTTGGAAACATCTGCTTTCATCTGCGAACGTCTACATTTATCCGTAAACATCTACTTTAATCCGCAGAAGTCTGTTTCATCCGATTTCACCTGAAAACATATGCTTTTATCCGCGAATATCTGCTTTCATCTGCGAACATCTGCTGTAATCCGCAAACATAAAATTTAATCCGCAAACATCTGCTTTTCTCCGCAAAATCTTCTCTTATCCGCAAACATCTGCTTTTATCCGCAAACATCTGCTTTCGTCCGATTTCACCTGCAAACCTCTGCTTTCAACCGCGTTCGGTTTTATCCGTGATTGCCTGCATTTCCTTCGTCCATTTCGGTCCTGTTACGTCCGCAAACGTCTGGTTTCATTCGCGCTTTTCGTTTTACTTACGTCTTCTTGGGTATACTTTAGTTTAATTAACCTGATGTATCAAATTTTACTGAGCTTTAACTAACTAGTTGTTAAAACTTTATAACTTTAAATTATTTGAATAAAATCAACCTGTAAAAGAAATAAGTTTATTGAAGTAAAAGAAAAAAGTTTATTGAACTTCAATATTATTTTTTAAACCCACAAATAAGGTCTTTCTTAAAAGATTTTCGCGGATGAAAGCAGATGTTCGCAGGATGAAATCAGGCGTTTGCAGATAAAAGCATATATTTGCGGGTAAAACCGTATAAAAGCAGACGTTAGCGGGTAAAAGCATATGTTCGCGGATAAAAGCAGATGTTTGCAGGTGATTGCAAATGTTTGCGGATGAAAGCATATGTTCGCGGTTAAAAGCAGATGTTCGCGGATAAAAGTTGTTGTTTGCGATAAAAGCAGATGGTTGCGGGTGAAATTGGACTAGGCAGACGTTTGCGGGTAAAAGCAGATACTCGCGGATAAAACCAGATGTTTCCAGACAAAACCTGACAAAAATAGACAAAAATAATGCAGGTAATCACGGATAAAACCAGACGTAAGCAGACAAATGCAGATATAAACGAAACGCAGTGTTACAAACAGATGATTACAGATGATTGGGGGTGGTGCATTAACCGGCATTAACCAATTTATATCCGGAATCATCTGCTTTTATCCGCGGTTTCGACGAAGAATTTATATCCGCAATCATCCTTCATTTACACTTGTTCACTGAAGCGGTTACGGTCCACGGTTTAGTAAACTGTGTTCGTTCACGGTTTAGTCAACCTTATCTTATAATTAGTATAAATATGGTAGATTTAGCAGTTAGATTTAGTTACACTTTGATTCTGAAGATGCCAACATCGTTGCCAAAAAGTACTTCAAGCACTTAGTGTTTTGTGGTTGTGGCAAATTTGCTAAATAATCCTTATACAGGGTGACTCATCAAAAAAAGTGTAGTAAGGTTTACGGCTTGGTTTGTGAAAATAAAAAAAATCTTCGGACCCGTATACTTTTGTTTTCAGGGGGACATATTTACACATTAATTACATTCAATTTTCTTTACAATAGTGCTTCGTTTTTTAAATTTGTGCTGCGGGTTGCCGAGAAATTTAATTTAATTTTATTGATTAGTACTTACGTATTATCTTATTAACTGTTGAAACTGTCCGCCGTTCACTTCCATACAATAGTACAGCAACTGTTAAAAGTGTTCCCAGACATTGTGAAGAATATCGGTTGTTATTTGTTGGCAGTACCTCTTCTAAGGATTTGGTTGGGTGGCATAAATTTTGTATTTCAGATGTCCCCACAAAAAGAAATCAAGGGGAGGTAAATACGGTGATCTCGCGGGCCATTCGATAGCACCCCTTCTCCCAATCCATCTACCAGAAAACGTTTCATCCAGAAACTGCCGTACGGGTAATGCATGATAGGGAAGAGCCCCTTCTTGCTAAAATTTCGGATTTTCTTCATGGTAACCTTAGTCGTTTTCCATAATTTCGATCAGCACTGGGTGCATTCTCCAACAAGTCTAAGTAAGCCTCATTTAAATTTCCCGGTAAGAAAAATTGTCCCAAAAATACCAGCCTAAACGTTTAATTTCTGAGGTTGTTGAGTATGAACCTCATGAAAGATAATGGGATTCGTGTCGGACCAATAACGACAATTTTGACGATTGACAATGCCATTGAGAAAAAATTAACATTCGTCTGAGAAGCAAACATTAAAAAGGTAGTTGGGAAACTTCCGTTACATCAGAAAGTTTTTTGGTACTTAATGTAGGGTTAGAAGTAATTTCACCCAGAACAGCTACTTCTACTGCCTAATTTCTTACCGGATTTTGAATATCTCGTTTTTATTTGGCACTAAACCAGTTTGCCGGAATTTTTCTACTAATTATATGATGTAACCATGATGTACATGTACGTGTCTATTTGCATGCCTCTCATTAAACAAAGTTTCCGTTACACTTGCACATTGATTGTTTATACAATACAATTCAATAATTTCCACTCTCTCCGCAATAGAATAAACCATTTTTTTATCGAATAGAAAGAAAATAAAAACACAGAAATACCGAAGTATCCACGCGAACTACTTTACTGAAGATAAAGTCGATTTGTCGACTGATATTTCTTAGTTTAAAAATTATTTTTAACGAGTTTTTTGCTTTACGAAATTTCTAAATAAGCGGTCCAGTAAAATGATCGGAATGTCATAGCTCAAATTTAAAAAACGAAGCGCCAGTTATACTGTAAAATTTTGGAAAAAAGCAAATAGTAATAATTTTATATGTACAACTTGAATAGTAACCTTAAACAAGCACGTATTTTAAATGCACAAATATTGTATACCTACTTTATTTTCAAAAATTTTCTCAAAATGTAACGGGTGCGACATTTGAACATTTTATCAATTATTGAAACTCTTTCGCGTTTATTTTTAATGTTAGCTTCTTGGCATCACAATATTTTAAGGTTATAAATTACTTCGCAATTAAACTATTTGACTTCATATGTAGTTTTAATTTTGTTAAATAACCCATCTGATTTTTTTTAAGGTGGGGTATGGTTTCGCGGAAATACTCAAAATTAATGTGTTAATATGTCCACAAACGGCTCCGAAGATTTTTTTATTTTCACATACAAAGCTGTAAACCTTGCTGGACTGTTTTCGTTGGGCCCCCTGTATATAAGTCTTCCCAAAATAAATGAGTACTTAAGCTTTACATACCTATTCAAAAAGATTGGCTATAAGTCGGCATTAGCTGCAGCTGCAGTCGACATTAGTCGGTAGCTAATAAAACGTTTGAAAATGCAGACCAGTAAATTAACAGAAAAATCCACTTTCGTATCTTTAACTGAATAATTTTCGAAAAATGCCGTTTATTTTTAAATCTCTGAAATTTTGATTTTTTTTTTATTTCCCTATATTTTGAAAGAATTCCGGAATCAAAATTATTTTAATGTAAAAAGTGACTGTACTGTTTTTTTAAGAAGATTTCGATTTACATGTTAACCATAATTAAAAGTTTAGAAACTTTTGAGCATCGAAAACAAGTTTTGGAATGATAAATACAAAAACTTGAGTATTCATTTCCAAAGATTTAGTTAAACAAATTTTTCTACTCCTTTGGCATATTATTGACATTATTTGGGTTTTTTCCGTAAATAATTTTCGAAAAATGCCGTTTATTTTTAAATCTCTGAAATTTCGAATTTTTTTTTATTTCCCTGTATTTTGAAAGAATTCCGGAATCAAAATTATTTTAATGTAAAAACTGACTGTACTGTTTTTTTTAAGATTTCGATTTACATGTTGACCATAATTAAAAGTTTAGAAACTTTTGAGCATCGAAAACAAGTTTTGGAATGATAAATACAAAAACTTGAGTATTCATTTCCAAAGATTTAGTTAAACAAATTTTTCTACTCCTTTTGCATATTATTGACATTATTTGGGTTTTTTCCGTAAATAATGGTAACCAATATAACCGCCCGGCCTAAAAACGTGAATAATGAACTCATTTTTCACGTTGTTACGCATCAGTGATTGGCTGATTTCAATTTTCACTGTTATTTTAACCAATCGGGTTTTAAATTGGGAAAAAGTAAGGTTAACAGATGTCAGATTTGTTGATATATACGAGGGGCGACTATAATGATCTTTAAAATCGGGGAAAAGTTAGGTTATAATAAATTTTGTTATCAATGAAAATTTTTTAATTGGAATAGAAAAAGCATGGTATTACACTCGAAATAATGCTCATTATTTACTCGGATGAATTACGTCTCTCGCCTGACGGCTCGAGACGCAATCCTTGTGAATAATAGCCTGCATTATTTCTCGTATAATAATATACTATTATTATTTATTATTTTTTTTAATGTTTATCTTGAGTGATTTGTGATGAATACCCCCCAAAATAAATTTTGCTCGTCATATGTTATATTTTCTACTTTGGTTTACTATACAGGGTGTTTCACATTCTTGGTACATTATAAGTTTCTGGGAAACAGAAAAAGATACCGATATGAAATTTTAAAAGCGTTTATAATAAGGGAGGGGGGTCATTTAAAATCTCACGTCAACTTTTGGGTTGAAAAAATAGAAGTATTATAATTCAAATTTGTCAAAAAAAAGTTATCAATTTTTTTTTGTTGGTTTATCATGTTGTCCGCAATGAAAGTTTAATGGCTAGAATCTCACGTAAGGGATAGGGGGTCTACCACATCTCACCAAATCTCACCAAGGAGGGAGGGAGGGGTTCAACCAACTTAAGTGAGGTTTATGCGTTTTTTAAAAAGGAATATCCAGATAAAAAAATTGGTTTTTCAAAATTTTGTGAACTTAGACCAAAAAGTTGTGTACTTTTCACCAAAATATGAAGTTGATGATCAGTCAAAATTAAATTTATTTTTGGACAATAAAAATAAACCTTTAGGAAGGGTTTATCGCGATTTTGTTTAGAAAATAAGTTGTAATCCACCGGCAGTCGACTGTTTTTTAAATAAATGTGAGCTCTGTCCTGAAACAGGCCCTCTTAAAGGTTTTCTAGAAGAAAAATTTTAAGAAGAACTTATCGACAGTATAACATATAAAAAAGGGGTGTCAGTTGATAGGTGCACAATAGAAACCATTGTTAAAAACACCGATGACTTTTTAGAAGAATTTAGCGACGAACTGTTAAAGTTGAAGTCACACGCGTTTTATGCGTATGCAAAAGGCACACTACAACGATATTAAAAAACATCTTAAACAAGGAGAGAAACTAATAAATAGCGATTTTGCCAAAAATTACAGTTTTGTCATGCAGGACGAAGTACAGTCCTATCATTGGAATAATGCCCAAGCAACAATTCATCCTGTTGTTATATATTTTAAACAAGAGGAAACTCAAAATCTTAACTATGTATTCATTTCCAACTGTTTAAAATACAACACAGTTGCATTTCATTTATGTTTTACACACATCATTCCCGATTTAAAACATAAAATCCCCAAGCTTTTCAAAATTATTTACTTTACTGATGGAAGTGCAGCTCAATATAAGAATAAAAAAACTTTAATAATTTATCATTACATAAAAAATACTTAAAGCACATGGCAAAAGTGCATGTGATGGGTTAGGTGGCACCGTAAAGAGGCTTGCTGCCAGAGCAAGTCTTCAGAGACCTTATAAAGATCAGATTATGACTCCTTTGCAGCTTTTTAACTGGAGCCAAGACGACATTACTGGCATTAATTTTAAATACTACGACGAAGACCAGTATACAGCCCATGAAAACATTTTATCAAAAAGATTTACAAATATTAAAACAATTAAAGGAACACAAAAAATTCATAGTATTACTCCTATTTTAGAAAGTAAAATTTTAACGAAAATTGCTTCCTCTAGTTTAAACTTCCAAATTTATGACCTTCTGCCACAAGTAAAATTAAATTTTTTAAATAGGAAAATGTTTAGTTAAAATGTTTAACAGGTTATGTGTTGAAAAACAACATGTATACATGTACTTGCAAATACAAAACTCTTTTTTTGTGTGTTAGTGAGTTTCTTTTTTCACCATGAATCGAGTGTACAACCTGAAACTTTGTGCATAGCTATCAAAATGTGCATTTGATTGTGATATGGATTTGATATGGACTAAACCATTCTGCTCTAGATCTTACTAGTGAGCGTAGTGTTTTTGCACTTATTATGTCTCATATAATTGTTAGCAATGGGATAAAGGGATAGGGATAGGTGGAGTTAGACACCCAAATCTGGGTGTGCAGCCTGGGCGCCCGGAGGGGGTAAAGAGGGGGCACTTGCCCCCCCCTGGAAATTTCTTTGAGTTTATTATCAAAATAAAATATGATCATATTTTCAATATATCAGAGATCTTGAATTAGCAAATTGCCAATTGCTAATAGCTATTTTCGCGGAGCTAATCCCGAACTAATTCCGGACATCCTATAGCCATGCGATTTTTAAAATTTGGCGTTCAAATTGTAAAGTGCGCATGACAAATATTAAAATGCGCATGCCTAGGATGTCCGAACTAGTTCGAGATAAGCACCGCGAAAACACCTAATAGCAATTAGGTACTTCCCACTTCTACAAAAACATTATGTAAAATTAGATTTTTATTATTAGTTCGCATTAATGATCCAGCGCCTAGACTACTAAAAGAAACATGCCTCCGCCTCCTCCGATCACTCGATGTTTTCAGCGCGGGTAATACATCGTAGCTTATTATGACCAAAATATGCACGGGATGCAGAAAACCGATGCGCCATACGTCGTTACGCGACGCGCCTAGCTTAAGTCCCTGCGCTGTCATGCTGCGCTGTGTGTATTGTGTAGATTTTGTTAAAATATTTAGTACCTATCTGTATATCAGTATATGTCCTAATAATCGTATAATTGAGGAGCATCCGTGCAAAACCGGCTAAATCCATTTTATTCAGTTTTTGTTTTTTTTATTTTGCATCTTTGGGTTCATTTCTATCGACAACCAAGATAATTCTGTTTAAATCCGACTATATACATGTTAAAATCACATTTAAAAGGTAGCTTTAGGAGCAAAACCGGCCAAATCCACGTTTTTATAGCAAACCCGTCTATATTCAATAAATAATAATAATGATGAGCATGTGGCTTGGATATGTCGATACTACTACTAAAATTTGTTCTGTTTTTTCATGTTTTCACTAAATTTATTTTGTTAATATATTTGAATAATAAAGGTTTTTTCACATTTTATTCGTAGGTTTTTGAGCAAAACCGGCTATATACAAAACATTTTTTGAAATTGAAATTTTGGCCTTAATATAAAGTTTTTGAAAACAAAAGTATGTCTTATAAATCAAGTACCACAAAGCCCACAAAACTCATGTTTGCTTTTTTTTATATGTAAAGGCCAGGAAACCGAGAGTTTTTTCCATTTTCCCAACATTTTATTAAAGTGGATATAGCCGGTTTTGCACGGATGCTCCTCAATTAGCATTAACACCTATTATACACCGCGCTGAATAGTTACCTAGCCGCTGCCGTTAAATAATTTATAGGGAATAGTCCAGTCAAAAAAGGTAAGAAATTAAAATTTTACTCGCAGTTGTTTCATCATTTCTTAGATAAAGATAACATTTTTAGTTTAGGAATAATCGAAAGGAACCTAGAAGGTAAAATAGGTATGGACATCCGAAAATTTCTAAAGAGATCTGTAAACTCAACCTAATCGTTTACTGATGTACCTAATGAAGCTCCTCTGCCAAAACGAGCATGTCAAGAAGATCAAGCTAGCAAGCAGTGTAAATTTTGGATTTGAAACAATAAATGGATTAGGATCAGGCGTGAGTGGGGTGACATCAGAGAAAACTCATAGCCAAAGCGATACAATTATTGATATCGGGGATTTTGTAAATAAAAATAAAATAAAATTAAGCGATACTATTAAGTTCAATATTTTTAATAATCGACCAAATCCTGACAAAAATTATGACTACAAAAAAGATGTTGCGGCTGACAGTAAGCGACATTTTCGAGTGGAATGGCTTACTCAGTATAAAAGGTTAGTTTATTAAAAAAACTAAAGGGTGCAATATGTATAAACTGGGTTGTATTTAGGCCACTTGTAAAAAGGGATTTCCAGGGTTCATTTATTTGTAAGGCATTTAATAAATTTAAGATTTTCATGAATCAGCTAGTAATCATGAAAAGCCCATTAATAAATCAGCGTGTGAATTAATACAAAGAAACAGAGCTAAACTCTGTCCCATTTTGTCCACAATTGGTTTTGCGGAACTCACGACATGCCACTGCGCGGTAAAGAAGCCGGTAAAGGTATTTTTTGTGACCTCTTAAAATTTAGGGTTGAGGCGGGAGAAACAGTCTTACAAAAACATTTAGAAATGGCTGCAGGAAATGCTAAATACGTGTCCCACCGCATTCAAAATGAATTGATAAATTTATGAGGGCTTTTAATTCAAAATCATATTGTTGATATTATTAATAGTGACAACACGGTTGCATTTTCACTAATGGCTGATGAAACTGCTGATATTTCGGCAGGTTTGGGTTTGCGAGGAATTCTTGTGATTTACGCCTTTAAATAAATTGGACGCGCTGACAATTTCAGAAGAAATTCTTTCTTTTTGTCATAAATTAAAAACCTTTGTCAAAACTATATGGACTAGGGTTCAATGGTTGCTCAGTTATGTCTGGTCATAAAAATCGCGTTCAAAAAAGGATAAGATTTATTTATCCACAAGCAATGTTTTTTCACTGTACCATATACTATAGTGAACGACCTTAATGAAGTGTCTGAAATCAGAAATACCATCAGTACAATCAAAGAAATTATTAAGTTTTTTCGAAAAAGTCCATTAAGAAGAAGTTTAGTGCCTAATTTGCCACTTTTGTCAGAAACCCGTTGGTCTGAGAAGTATAAAAGCATTCGGATCTGCAAAACATTTTTTAGATATTAAGAACGCGTTAGATTATATAATAACCGAGGGTAATTATAACAGCCCTACAAGAATAAAAGCTTAACAGCCCTCAACAGTAAGTTCTACTTCAAGTTTTCTAATATGTTTGCAAATAATTTCCAAATATTCAGGAATACTCGAGCCAGTCACAAATATTTTGCAGTCAAAATGCATTGACATGCTTAACGTTAAAAATCATATAAGAGTATTGCTGGAAATGTTCAAAACTCATAGAACATCCGACGAGGTTTTTGACAGTATTTTTTTTGATACTGTCGCAAAGAGCTGGATATTGAATTACAGATGCCGCGAATAGCTAAACGTTAGACTAAAAGATCAAATTACCCTGCTACTTCCGTTAAAGAATATTATAAAATATCAATCTTTATGAGGTATCTTGATTCACTTATATCTTCAATAGACCTCAGGTTTAAGGACAAGATGAAGAGTCCGAAATGTGATTTTGTTATTGGACTAAAACAGATTCGAATTTATCAGAAATGATAAATGAAAATACAAGCATGTTAGACTTAATTCCACACTGTAAATTTTATCCCGCTGTTGCTTAAGATTTGGAAATATCAGTTTGTTTACCGCTAACTACATGCACTATAGAAAGATCGTTTAGCACTTTAAGGGGGTAAAAACTTGGCTTCGTTCAACAATAAGCAAAGATCGGCTAAATGGTCATTGTTTGCTAAGCGTGAACCGTGATTACATTAATAATATTAAAAAAACATTTATAGAAGGTGCAATAAATGAATTTGCTAAAAATTCTTTGCGCAGAAATAACCTTTTTTAGTTTTAGTTTTTGTAAAATTTGAAAATAAAATAAAATACCTAAGTTCGTATACCAGCTCTTTCCTATATTCAGGATTTGGATTCTATAAATATTTTTTGGAATGTTTTTTTTTATTTTTGATTGTTGTTTTTTCGATTTAAAAGCTTTAACCAAATTTATTTTATTTTAATAACTTATTAGTTCCTTTGTAACTGTCTTTTTATTTTTTTTGTTTGTTGTTTTGATATTGTTAGTATTGTATTATTCATAAATAAAAATAAGGTAGTAAAAAGTATTTTTTTGTTTCTTCTTGGTCCCTATTTGATCTTAACTTGGTACAAAAATAAATATCGAAGTTCAACTAAACGTTTCTAAGTTGTTTAATAAAAAATGTTTGTCTTAAATTTCTCGACTGTCATTTATAGTTTTTGCCCCCCCCTAGACAATTTTCTGTGGGCAAAAATTACTATAGTTATTAGTGGCTTCTTTTTCACTTATACCATGCATGGGATATCATGGTATCTCAGATATAATAGCCAATTCGTATGTAAAATTGTCCCCTGAATCCGAAAATACCATCAAAAATTATAAACGTAAAGCAGTTTGAGATATATATATATATATATATATATAGTCAATTCCATATCATATGGAAAATTGACTATATCTCAAAAACTTTTACTTTTATAACTTTTGACATTTTCGGATTATGCGGACAATTTTACATAAAAACTGGCTATTATATCGGGAATACCATGCTATCCCACTGCAGCAGCTAATAACTGTAGTAATTAGTCATTTTTGACTAATTAATTTTTAGAGAGTATAGGCATCTAAATATTATAATTTATAAAGTACATATTTATTTATTTTATTTAAAATGTAGAACTTGGAAGTTTGTACTAAACAAAATCAAATAAAAGTATAAAAAATACAACTTTAAAAAAATAATAAATCACAATAAATAGTAGAGCACTTTTTGAGATATAGTCAATTCAATATTAAATGGAAAATTTACTATATCTTAAAAACTGTTCTACTTTTTTAACTTTTGACAATTTTACATGGAAATTGACTGCTAAATGTTCGGGATACAAATTGCTATTGATGAGAATTATTAGTGGCTGCTTTTTCGCTCTGAAAATTAGTCATTTTTGACTAATTCATTTTTAGAGAGCATAAAATCAGATTTTTCTAAACGACACTGTGAGTCACAGTCTGTGACTGGATGGATACATTAATTCGCAGTACTATTATTGATTAAGTTAAGAAAATTAATAAGGTTTAAGTACAGCCATATATATGATTTTATAAGTCGCAATCGTGTATGATTTCCGCTTTTTGGAAATCAGCAGATTTTAAAATGATAATAAAAATTTTCCATTCTGGCGAGGCTCAATAAAACTCAATATTCGGCAAAGATAAATTATCAAAACAATTTTAAGTCATAGTACTTCGTAGCCAATTTTGTATCCTCCTCATGGAAGAAAAAGATCTCTTACAAGGTGCTGAGCTTATTTGCAATAAAAGTGCAATTTTAAAAGTTTGTAATAATTTACATAACTTTCAATATTTTAAAAATATAACATTATTAAGCCATCTCAATGTTTTATGGTGTTTTTTATGACGTCCATTTCAGTTTTCAAAATATCCTGCTGTATTTTAAATTTGGTAGCTTACCTAATGGTTAACGAAGCAAGAACTAAAATCTAAATCAAATTTTATAAAGTTGCCGATAGCAGTGGTCATGTCCTGACCCTGAGGAAAATCTATTTTTTAAATGGTCAATCATTGCTTCGAGTATAGCAAAGTATCCTTGGACATTTTAGATTCATCCTTGGTTTCAGAATTATAATAAAATTATTTTTTATTATTTTTATTTTATTAAAATATAAAAATAGAAAAAATAATTCATTAAATGGTGGGGGATGCTAATTTTATTTTTGGGGGTGCTTAGCCCCCTCAAGCCCCCTCTACGTCTATGTTTAAGTAATAACTTTAATAATAAGGATGAAAAATATTGTAATTACAATATATTTTGTTTGAAGGTGACATGTTACATTTAAGTTAAAGAATAAACAAAATTTTGCCCCATCTTTTATGAAGTAAACATAAAGTATCCCCCTGTGTATACCTACATACTTATATGGGTATTTTTTTTTAATTTGAAGAGCTACAGTATCGGTTAAATTAGAGAAAAGTTAAGGTAATTACAAGCCTATTAAAACAAAACTAAAATCCTTTCAAAATCGTTATAACTTCGTTATTTCTGAAAATTTTGAAAAAAAATAAGTTTTATATGATTTAGATACTTTGATATATTATTGGATTGCTTGATCTAACCATGTAAAATTTCAATATGGCTGCCACAGGAAAAACAAAATATGGTAAAGTTAAAAAATTTGATAAAAATGTTTAAATGTGGAACTTACTTTTTTTCCAAATAAAGTTGCAACGATTTTTGGTTTTGACAGATTTTCAGTTTTTTTTTAAATTATTTAAGGATTGATATCTAATAACCAATCTTGTAGCTTTTCAAATAAAAATGATACCCATAGGTACATACAGAGAAGGATACTTAGTGCACTCTTTATAAGTGTTATATTTTTTAATTCACCTTGAAAATTTTTGAACTGTGAAAAAATATATATCACATTACATTGAAATTTTTGTTGTCTGAACAGACCAGTATTTTTGAGATAAAGAAAATCTAATCTCATATTTAAAAATTCAAGAAAAGTTGTTCACCGACAAAAATATAAGAATAAGGAAAATAATGAAATTTAAGCGGGACACTCTGTACCTGTAAGCCTACGGGCCCCGGGAATTTATCCCGTCTGTCCCCTTTCGTCGGCCCTGCCAAATAAGGTACAAATGTTTTACATTGTCACATCCTTGTGCTGTAAGGGGTCTAAAATTTTTTATAAGAAAGAGTAATCATTAAACATTTACATATTATGGTTTTTACAATATTTAAAAAAATAATGTCCCAGTTTTATAGAGATAAAAACTCGCAGTTTTCCTTTTAATAATTTATAAACTCATACATTTTTATATATTCTTGGTTTAACCAACTAAATATAGGAAACCTCAAAAGTGCAAAGGAAATAGTGACCACACTTTGAGCATTAGATAATATAAACCGGTTTTATAACCTTTCACAACTTCCACGTCCAACGTGCCGATTGTCTCATGGGAAGCAATTAAAAATCTTGAAACAATATTAACCCCTATTCAATCGCTTCCCGACTGACCAATAACATTTCGGGAATCCTTCGATGTGTGACGTTAGCCAGCAAACCACGTGGGTAAGGACGTAAAGACAGAAACATCGAGTAACAAGGATGGGATGAAATCAATACCTAAAAGCGCTTGATAAAACCGACCTGCCCAATTTGCTAATACGGGCAAAAAGGATGTATCAAAATGATACTCCCTCGGAGGATTTTTATTTTAACACAATAAGTATTCTGTTGAAAGAAATATTACTATGCATTTATGCGTTCTAGGTGGCATTGTAATAGATGAAAGTATTATTTGTTTGTTATAACAGAAAACCTTGTAAACCTATAAGGTTTTTTTTCAGAAACATAACAAAAATGAAATTACTTATTTGTATGCAGCATAGTTGACAGTATTTATCAGTATAACTGTGTGTAAATAGAGATAATCCCCTTAAAAATAAAACACCTGTGTTGCCTTACCTTTATTTTGCAATTCGTGAACTATGTCATGCAAGACTGCTATATTAGCGGCATTTTAACACATTTTTAACAATTATTTTATGTTTTGCCCACGGGTTCTTAAACGCCCGTAACTGAAATAGGTTTTTGTCAAACTTCCGATAGGTGTCCGGTTTTTTTGAAAGTTCGTACTTAACTAGACACAGAAGATCATACCGAAATATGGATCGCCTTTAACTGACTGCACGCACGTAAGAAACAATGACCGATTTATACGAGTACTGTAGGCCGCACGAAGTCGTGTGGGAAAATCGAATTGGACTACTGTAAAGTTAATGTATACGTCGAATTTGGAGTGTTACCGTCTCTGTTCGTTGCCTTTCGCGGATTCTGGTTTTTGAAAGACAGAGAGAAATGTCTGATAAGATGGTTCTTGATAAAATTTCCACTATGAAATTTTGTGAAAATTTTAGATGCTTGCTTCATCTTCAGGAAAATTGTGTATTTAAAGCATACATGTTACAGAAGTTAATTTTCAGTTTATTCTAGTATGGCTTCCTAATGATAGATGGCACTGCAGTGTAAAAGAATCACATAAATGTGTAAAAGTATGTGAGAAGAATACTTTTTTCTTGCTTAAAGCTTACAACACTAGGCCAAAGATTAAATATATTTAAATATATATTTAATCCTTGACTAGGTGCCAGAACAATAATTGTTAAAGATTTTCACATTCTTCCTTTGCATAAACCTTTTCTGAGACTGGGAAATGTAAAACTATTTTTGACAAAAATATAAAGAGTGTTTCCTTGTTGGTTTCTAATACTGAATTTTTAGAATATATAGGATGCCCCAGGAAGTTGCGTACCACCTTGAAGATGATCTACAGACCCCCAGAAATCCACGAAAATTGTTAAAAAATTCTACCTTCATTATTTAAAAAAAAACGTAAACATTGATTTTTTTTAAACTTAAAAACGTAAAAAGTCAAAATATGTTTTTCCAATGTTTTAAAACTTTTCAATAATTTACCAAAATATATAAAGTATTGTGATAATTATAATAGCTTTAAGAAAATGTTGCGCAATTATGTAAAAATAATATATTAGTAGTAAACAAATTGTTATAAATAGCATGGCTAAATAAACTATATTTTATTTTATTTTATATACAGGGTGAGTGGTGAACTTCCCGAAAGGTGCATGTGGGGGGGCCTTAATATGAGTAGGAAAAAATGTTAAAAAATTCCAAATGAGAAAGTGACCAAGGAATTCAGGTCTTAAGTTTTAAATTTAACTTTTTTATTATTTAATATTTTTCCACCTTACATGATTTTTACTGAAGAGTATAGGGTCTTTTAAATATTTTCCATGGAGCTGCAGCAAAAATGCCCGAAAAAGCGTATTTTCTTTAAATATTAATGTTTTAGAATGATTTTTTAACAATTGAAATGATCTGGCAACTTTTTAATCAACAATGCGAAAATTAACTGACGTTTATATTTTATTTTTTTGGTGTCTGGTTATTATCGAGTCTATTTAATAAAATGTACACCAATCAAGAAAATGGGGATATGATGCTGGTACTTGGATTCTATGAAGAAAATTACAATGAAGCAGCCCGGGTTTACGCAGCAAGATTCTCTGACATAACTCACCCATCGCCGGGAGTTTTTAGAAGGATAATGGTCAGAGCTAGAGAGCATGCACCTTTCGGGAAGTTCACCACTTATGAATCACCATGTATATATAAAATAAATAAAATAAAATGAAATATAGTTTATTATGTCTAAATGTACACAATATTTAAATAATGGTTTTATTAGGAAATTCCTGGTAGGAATCAATTTTTTATTTTGTAAAAAAATGCATTTTAGGAATTTAAATTTAACAATTGATTATCACTACAATTAATTGGTTAATTGATTTTTATCTGTTGACATTACACCATAGACAATAATTGACAGTTAAAATTTAAAATTAGATTCTGTCACAGCATTCTTGTTAAATATAAAGGGTGTTTTTTTAGAGGTGGAGAACTTTAAATTGGCAACACTTTTTTCTGTGACAGCCGATTTGACAGGTCTCGGTTCTTTTGAAGTTGGTTTGGCAATCAGTGTTGCCAGATCTCCTGTTTTAACAGGAGATCTCCTGTTTTCACTCTCGAACTCCTGTTCTACTGTTTTCACTATGAGATCTACTGTTTTTAACCTCAGTGTCTATTTTTCTGCTTTTCTACGAACATACCTTGTGGTTTGATTTTAGTGACAATATTTTAAAAAAACTAGAGATAATAGATCCTCATCATGTACTCTTAGGCAAAACCTCCACCATAATTCCCTTAGCACGACACTTTCCAAATTTGATTAAGGAGTCTGAAATGCAAGTATTAGATAATGAGTGGCGATTATTGCGAAACACCAAAATTACTAATACAGGCTCTATTGAACAGTTCTGGGTTTCCATTAAAAATATATGCTATGGAGACTCCACACCAATGTTTTTAAATGTATCAAATTTTGTAATTAATTTATTATGCTTGCCGCACTCCTCTGCAAACGTGGAGCGAATATTTTCGCAAGTAAATTTGCTAAAAACTAAGCAGCGAAATAAATTATCTACTGCCAGTATTGTGGGGTTGCTCCATAGCAAAAGTTATTTAAATTCAAAAGATGAATTATGTTATTCTTTTAAATCTGAAGATCTAATAAAACTACATAATTCTCAAATGTATAAACCGACATCATTGGAGCTAACTGATTCAGAGCCAGAATAATTTTTTTAATTTTGTCACGGTCCGTGATTTAGTTTTTGTTTGATTTTATTATTAATAAAATTGTATTTATACCTATTTATTTTGTTTAAATTTACATTTATGGAGTTTTTGATGTTATACCTACATCTTATGTGATATTTAAAATTTAATTTGTTTGTTATATATTCTGTTACTCAGTTTATGTACACAATCAACGATTCGCGTTTATATGTTATTATTTATGTTATTATATTTTTTTATATTTCTCAGCACACAAAATGTCCAGCGGACGTCCCATGGACGTCATGCGAACATTGGACCTTCAGAGGACATCCATTGGACGTCCCCGGGATATTTGTGTTATATGGGTTTGTGCGTGTACTTGTGTTCCTCTATAAAAAAATATATTTTTTTTAAATCTCCTGTTGAAAAAAGTGATCTCCTGTTTTTTTGGCTACTTTCCTACTGTTGACAAGAATTTCCATCTGGCAACACTGTTGGCAATTCATCATTAATAGACTTATGCCGGAACAACGTTAGCAAATCGTGCAGATATTGCCTGTATGCGCCAGCCACATGCCCGAAATAATATTCAAACATTAATTCCAAAAAATTATCTTTAAAATAAAGACAATTTCATGAATATTAAAAACATTTCTTTGTGTTTTATTTCAAGTTCTCCGCCTCTACATATAATGTATTTCCTGTTGTGTTTGAAGAATGTTTAAAAAATCGAAGTCATTTAACCTGTGTGTGTCAATTTAGTGTTAATATTTGTTTAGTTTTTCTTCATAGATTCAATCTATGGTTTTATTGATTCCTGACCATAATTTCTCTATGTTTTAGCTTCTGTCAAGTCTGATGTGAAATAAAAAACCTCCGAGTAAAAGTAATATTGTTTCTAGTTGTCATGATGGTTAAGAATGAATTTACCAATGTATTAGTAAGTAATGTTGCTTTTTTTAAAAATATATATGCCCTGTATCTTTTTAAAAGCGAAGGTAGATTTTTAACAATTTTATGGGATTCCTGGGGGTCCATAGATTCTTCAAGGTACTTAGTGCGCGACTTCTTTCACAAAACTATTATAATCTAAGCCTTCATCAAAATTATAGGAAAAGAACACTATTGTTTCTATATAGGTAAATAATATACTATTTATTAGAATCAACGTAATAAAAGTAAATTCAATACAAAATATTACAGTATATCTATGTGTAACTACCACCGGTAAATAAAAAAATTAGTTTTTTTGTAGCAATAAATATACGTTGCTTGATATTATATTTATTATATTATATGTCTTCAGATGTATTGTTATTATTGTTAGTATAGGCTATATTTATTTATATTTTTTTTGTATTTTGCCATATATTTTGTAATATGAATGTATTTATATTGACTTGTTCTATATCCATTGCGATCCTGAGAATAAATAAACATTATTATTATTACTTTTATTATTATTATTATTTTCTATTGTGTTCTTTTTTTTTCTTTAAATTTCTGAACTCAAAATTTGGAATTAAATATTTTGAAATAAACATAGGTATACATATAGGTTAATTGTGAATTTAAAATTATAAATCTAGAATCATAAACTCGAAATCGAATACTTCACACCGAAAGTCTGAAATTTTGAATAGGAAATATACATTCTTAGTCAAAAATAGAAATTCAGAGATGAAAAAATAAAAAATTTGTAATCTAAAATAAGAGATTTTCGATTTCACATTTACAATTTTGGATAAAAAAATCAAGATTCAAACCCTCAAATTCGAAATCTTATTTATAATATAGCATAAATTAGTAGTACTATAAATTATTATAGTATACATAATATGTATTACATATACATGTTTGCAATGAGACAGTTTGAAATATTGGAATAAAATATTCTTTGAAACGTATGTAGATCTGATTTGAAGTTTTATACTATAAAAATAAAATGTTTTACGTGAATAACACTTGATCCTTTCATTTTTATCCGTAAGTACCTTGAATAATACATCCCTTCGAAATCCTGAGCCATGAATATTATTGTGTAAGGCAGGGGGGTTGGAGTGGGAAAAGTTTAAATAATTAAAAAAAAATTCTGGTAAGGGCCCCCTAGTTAAAATCCGACTGGGGCCCCCATTTCTATAGTTACGCCACATAATGTATTACAGTATCTATAATGTAGATTATGGTGGTCCACAATTGTATGGAGAGAAAAAACATTGTTGAATCTTGCCTTCACCAAAGTCGTTTTGTACGAATATTATTAGACAAAATTAATTTATTTTCATTATCAGGGGAAATAACAAATCATGTGAAAGAAAAAATTACCACCTCAGAATGTGTGATCCGGTTTTCTAAGAATTTCGTGATAAGTGTTGTAAAATAAGAGTTGTTAATGATACTTCCGAACGGGGAATCAGTCTTATTCAAAAATACAATCAGATACTAACCAATGATGAAGAACAGATGCATATATATTCTTATCATCATTGCACTGGAAATAGTTTTCTGAGCTACATGGGGAGACAAAATATTAAAAACGCTTATTTTTAGGTTTACCTTAATGGCCATTCGGATTCAATGTATTCAAAGTTTGGAAAATACCAATTCCATTGCTTCAACTTGATTGCTTCAACTTGATTTATTATTTTATTCAACTATTATTTAATTAAATTTGACAATGTAAATTATACTCCTAAGAATCTGCGTTATTTAAAGAATCCATTTTCAACAGTTTAATTACTTTCAAATGGTTACTGTTTAATTTCAATGCACTACAAACATTAAAAATAACCACCGACAACAACAGTAGTTACCTACTATTGCGCACCGACCAAATTAACACCTCCAACGAAAAGTGTAATTTTCAAGCCATGCAAATGAAAATGCTATTCCAACCATAATTAGAATGTCAGCAAATGTGGACGAATTTATAGAAATATATGTGCAAAAAACAACTTTAACTTTATGTAATAAAAATGAAATATGAGACACCTGATATTAATTAGGCATACTAATATGATTACTTAGATCTATCAAAATGAATATGCACTCAAATTTAAAATTTAAATCTGGAAAATATATAATTTTTAAAGACAGGCTTTTTAAAACACCTGCCGTTCTCTACTTGGTATACATAAACGAGTACCAAGCAACCTTAATTATCACACAAGATGGAAAACAATTCCTCGGCAAGCAAATTATGAATAATCCGCGTTTATAAACATACGTAGCTTTAAGGAAATTTGAATTGCAAATGCTTAGTTTTTTAGAGGAGAGTTATGCGATGGCGCAGTATAATGGATACATAACTGGCTTCATTACACATTCAATATACGAAGAGCATGTCCCTTATTATCATATTCATGGAAAAATTAGTTGTCAGGTTTTTATAAACCTCATTATTTTTACCAAATATTTCTTTATTTTGGTATCTCGCACTGCACCACCACACTAAACTTTTCTTGTATTAAATTTTACCTGGTTCCTAATACAGAAACAAAATAAAAAAATCTTGCCCACAACACGAAAGAACCATTTTCATACGTTTTTGGGGTCGTTTAATCTAAAAATTCATTTACTTTCTAGCCTTGAAAAAGGTGATATTTGCCATTCGTCACATTTCTTATTAAAAAAATAATAAATTGAGACACCTAATTTAAAACTATAAATAAGAACTTAAAATAACAAAAATTAATAGAACATTTTTCAATTAAATATAAAAATATTTTTAATGTCTTAACTAAGGTTGATTCTAAAACTAAAATGAAATAACAAATAAGTAGTAATCAGTACTAATAAAGAATGTGATAAAATGTCTGTGAATATTTTTAAGCGTAACAAAACCTTGTCGTTTATATTTAAGGTCTACTTCGTCACAAAGCGCCTAAACAAAAACAGCTTTATTATAAATTACACTGGAGATTAGCATCGCATATAAAAGAACTCTGTAACATATGTAGTTCATAATTGTGGCACGAGATAGCGCCGCTGCAGGCAATGGTATCGCTATTCTGATTTTGCGCGTAAAAACAAGCATTGTGTGTTTTTGAAGGTTATCTTTCGTCACGTCATTTACTCGGTAAGTATTTGCAGTACTTAAGTTCCTTTTTCATGTAAAGTAAACCAATTTGTTTCTTTTTTATTCATGCAATGTTTTTATGTGCATTTATTGTGTCACTTGGAAAACAGATTTTTTTATTGTGAAAAATCTCTCCTTCGTCACATGTCTCTTTTGTTAAACTGCACTGCATTGCTACTACATTACAACTTAAAAATAAGCGAAACATTACTGCTGAGAGTAACATTAGAAATACCTTTGCCTAAATAATAGTCACAATGGATATGAAAATGTAAAATATTTATTTCTTAGAGGTAGATGAGTCTAAAAAGTATAATGAATCGCGCAACTCATAGTTTTGTAGGAAATTAACTGCTCTACAAAAATGGTCTTTTATGATTTGTCGATTAAATTAAGCGTTTAAAAGATATTCATCGTCAAACTTCAATGCATACTAATTTTAACAGTTTTTGATGAATAATTCGAAAAATTTCAATTTAATTTTTGAGTTTTACGAAAATTTATACAAATTCGAGTTTCTATCGTAAAAGTAACTCTTATAGAAGTTTCCCTTTCGAAAATTTTATTTGAGACTTTTTTATTTTAATAAAATTTTCATGAAATTTATCTTTATATTATAATATAATTTATCTTTATATTATAATAACTTAAAATCATAAGCAATTGAAAGTTGTTAATGATTCGGCAGAGCAAGCTGTTGCATTAGTCGATGATTATAACCAATGCTTAGCAAAAAATGAAGAGCAATTTCAATATTTATTGCAAGTTAAAAAAGAACATCGCAAACAATATCCAAATTGTAATAAAGAAAACTTTTTACAGTCAAAGTGTACGATTATATTATAAATATTAAAATTTTTATTTCAGTTGATAAAATTAAATAAAGAAATTTTAATAACAAATAGAAAATTTTTTTTTCTTCAAGATCAATTCTTTTCATATTAAATTTATGACAAAAACGTTATTTTTTTCAAAATTTAATAAATCATTGACTCTGAGTTAGTAATAAAGCACTATTTTTCTTTTCAATATAACCAAACATATGTAGAACTAAAAAAATCAGAAAAATAGTTTCTCTTTTCATAGGAACTCAAATTTGTATAAATTTTCGTAAAACTCAAAAATTAAATTGAAATTTTTCGAATTATTCATCAAAAACTGTTAAAATTAGTATGCATTGAAGTTTGATGATGAATATCTTTTAAACGCTTAATTTAATCGACAAATCATAAGAGACCATTTTTGTAGAGCAGTTAATTTCCTACAAAACTATGAGTTGCGCGATTCATAAAAATTTTTTTTGTAAGCGAGTTATAAAATTCATAAGCAAAACAGAAATTTCTCTTAAAATAATTAAACTTTAACCATCGATATCTTTTAAACGGTGAGGTTTACGAAAAAATTGTAAGATACCTTTTTTGTAGAGCGTTCGATTTCCTACAAGAATATGTGGAGAGTTATTTTTTAACGAACAGTTGTCGAAGAGATATAAATTTTTGTTCCTAATACTGAGGAAAAAATGGAAAATTGTAAAGCGGAGGACCTTGTTATCAAAATTAAGAGCTCGTGTTTGGTGAGAATTCTCTAGAGTTGTCTAGTAACCGATTTTTCAGAGTACAAAGTAAAAAAAAATAGTCGGTTTTTTTGACCACCCTAATCCACATATACATGTATATTCTTAGAATTTTACCAGCCGATAGTTTATTATTTTTTAATAAACCATAGCAACCAGAAGAATAAAATTATCTGAAAATTTTCTTTAATTGCATAGTTTTCTTATCTATAAATAAAATGTATTATAATATATTTTTTAATATAGGTACTCGAACAAACCAATATTTTATCAACAGGTGATTTAAATTAGGTACTTATATAATAATATATAATAATACCGTATTAGCTGTGTGTTAGTTAAGATGATTGGACTTTTATGTTCCTGGTGTTTTATAAAACTTGTTTTAGGCGTTGCCATAATTTTGTCTGCAATAAAAATTTATTGTAAATTAACAATTGGTTGGTGTAGAAGTCAAGCATGTCTTACAGGCAAAACAGCAATTGTAACTGGAGCAAACACCGGTAAGTAATGAAACAACCCCAACTATTTACTAATTATTATAAATAATTATGTGCATAGATGTTTTAAAAATATTAATTTAATTAATAATAATAGAGTAGTCACCGTTCTTAAAAATAATACTAATAAAATGATTAGCGTCAGTTTCGTAGCCCTGAAATATCTTTGGATATTGAAATGAAAAGCCAGAGTTTATACTACAACTAAATATATTAAGAGAAAATAAACTAATCTAACTAACAACATAACTAATATAAAATACAAATTAAAAATAAGTTATTTCTAATAACTGATAAAAGTATAATTATTATACGAGAGATAATGCGCATAATCTCAAATGTAATATAATAAATTAAAGCGAGGGGTAAACCACTTTAAAATCTTAGAGACCAACAACGTTCAATGTTAGTGGACGTTGTATTTTTCCTTATCAGTCGTTATCAATAATAGTCCTGGAGCATAAAGCAATAAAATATTCTCCGTGGGATTTGTTATGAAGGAATGATGGTACTATATGGGATAGCTTTTTTATACCTTTTTGTGTTGTGTGGTACCGGGTGTTTACTTTGAAAATATGTCTGGTGGTGTTTATGGCATTTCTAATCCAAAATGTCCACCATTTTCGACATTCATTTATAAAATGCCAAATAATTAATTTTTTCTACTCCTATTACGGAATTTGACCCTTCTAATATTACTTTTATCTATGCAATGACATATATTCCGTAAAGTGTTACAGAATGAAATATTCTATCATCTGATGACAGAATAAACACTGGTGGCGACATCTCTGTTTTTAATATCTAACAAATTTTAGACCGATCCAACCTCACTTTCTTCCAATTAAATTATTTTTCTATGGCATTTTTTGTAAACGTAGAAAAAGTATAGTCTGAAACACGTTTGGAATAGCATACTCCGCTCTCGTGAAACCGTCAAACTCGCCTTCGGCTCGTGTGACAAACTCTTCACTCGAGCGGAATATGCTGTATTCCAAACTTCTGTGGGTAAAAGGCATAAGGGGATAAGTCAAAAAAAGGAATTTTTCAATAGAGCCTTTAACGTGATCGCATTAATTCAGGAAATATATTTATGTTTAGCGGGTATACGCTTTTGTTAGCATATTACATGTGGTAACAAAAGGGTATACCCGCTAACCATAAATATGTTTCCTAAATTAATGCGAATACGTTTAAGGCTCTACTGAAAAATTGCTTTTTTTGACTTATCCCCTTATGCCTTTTACCCACAGACTTGTTACAGAATATACTATTATTTTGCACTTTGAAATAAATTACATTTGACATTTTTTGATTGTCATATGACCGTGTATCGAAACAATTGTATAATTTTATGGACCGTCAAATTTGATGGCCCATCAATTTTTTTAGCCTCTAGCAACAGTGACTTTTTTGAAATAAAACTGTTTTAGCAAATTTAAGTAGTGTCATTGGTTGCTTATAAATTAAGTGTGTCTTGACTTTATCAATATATGTTTACATAGAACCAGAGATGTAAAAAAACGGTTTTTTTTTCAGATGTGAAAAAAAACATTAAAAAAACCTATTCTGTCATAAATAACATCAAACTTAAAAAATGGAGTAATTTTTCAAAATGAAATTTTGAGTAAAATGTATATTAATAATAAAGTGAAATGTAGAATATATTACATTTTTCACTATTGAAAATTTTGACCGAGACTAAAAAGTCTGATTTCTTATTATTTGGTAGTTTCCACATAAGAAACCAATAGCAATGTAAAACTTCTACACTAATAGAAAAAATTAAAGGATAAACAAATTCCAAATTTTTTGCGATTTTTCGGATAGTTGTATCTTCGTTAAAAATGGTCGTATTGGAGCCGTAAAAAAAAGCAATTTGAAGCTTGAAGTTTCTAGTTTTGAGATTTTTAGATTGAAAAACGTGCAACGCTTAATCCTAACGAATACCGTAATAAAAAAATTCGAAATTTTTTTGGCTTTCTTTTTTGGTCCACGGAATGGTTTGACTTTACTACCAATGAATAAAGAATTTGCTATTGTTTTTTTGAAAAAAAAATTCCATACTCTACATGATTTTGAAAAATCAGCAAAAAAGTGCTTTTGGTAGCTTTTTGAAAAATCAAGCGCTAAATCAAAAATATTATAGGTAGTTACTAAATGTCATTTAGTGGCTAATTTTATTTAGTCCATGAACTGGACTGGAAACATAAAAAATTAGGCAAATGGGACTAATCTTGAGAAAAAAAAAATATTAAAAAAAAAACCATTTGAAAAAAAACAATGAAAAAAAACCTGAACAAAAAACAAAAAAAACTAACCGTTTTTTTTTTCAAGTCGCATCTGTACATAGAAAAGTATTTTACGATTTTAATACTTTTTTGCTGTTTTTCTTAATTTAAGGTATGTTTTTGTGTTTAAATTTGATTTTATATAGTATTTTATTGAATTTAAAAGCATTTTTAATTTCTAAATACTTAATTTGAACAGTTTTCCTTTAAAATATTTACTATTGCCTATTTAAAATTACTATTTCCAGTTAATTATAATTTATTACACTGTATCGGATTAATGACGTCATAAAAAATTGACACATTTTTAAACAAAACACCCGATAATACACTACTGCCTTGTGTATAAGAAACTGATTTCAGATAGTTTCATCTTCCTTTCACTAAAAATCCCACGGGATGCACTATGCTCCAAAACTATAAGGAAAACTTGCTTAATCAGTGTTTATCAATAAGAAATTTCTCTTAGCGACGCGTCGCGACGCGTTGCTGGCCGGCTAACCGGCTAATTAGCTGAGCTAAGCCAGATTAACCGGTTAAGCCGCCAGCTAATTAGCTAAGCTAATTTAGTTAACCGGTTAAATTAGCTAACCTGATTAGTTAGCTAGCTAATTAACTTAGCTTACTATTTTAGACGGCTTAACCGGCTAAATTGTAAAGCCCTACTTTTTACTTTTTCCAATTTAAACCCGATTGGTTCAAATCATAGTAAATATTGAAATCAGGCAATCACTAGGTAATGCCTAACAACGTGAATGAGTTTATTATTCACGTTGTTAGACAAAAAATTAAAAATGTGTGTCATTAAATACGGAAACAACATAATATTATGCAATAGCAGTAGATAAAAGATTATTATTATTATAAGTTTTTAATAATTTTCCCCATAGAATAAAAAATAAAGACCTATTTTTTGGGTATGCCTGTAGTAATACTTAAAGTGGATATAGCTGCTTTTGCACGGATGCTCCTCAATTAGCAATTAGTCTAAATATGGTCATTGTATATATACAGCCGGTTCAGAGTAAAACCGAATATAGGGAAACGTATGGGCCGTGGCCTCGCCTCCCTCCAACGCGCGACACAGTAGCTAAGCGAATGTTAATGAGATTTTTTGCATTATTATCATTTAATTTTCAAGGTCGTCTTACCTCGTCGACCTTTCGTCATGTCGTTTATCACACAAGGTACTGTGACGCGCGTTGGAGGGAGGCGAGGCCACGCTCCATACGTTTCCCTATATTCGGTTTTACTCTGAACGGGCTGTATATTAACTGGTGATTTATTACTTTCCAATTTACTGTAGTACCATGGTATTAATTTCTGCACATAGCGAATTTCAAAGAAAAACAAACACGAATATTTATAATCATTTTTATAAATATTAACCAAGGTCCGGTTCACTACAGGAATAATTATTATATAACTTGTGTAGTTGGCGATAAGATAAAAATAATGAAAATGTTACTTTTAGGTATCGGTTATGAAACAGCTTTGGATCTAGCAAAACGTGGAGCAAAAGTTATTTTGGCCTGCAGAAACAAGCATAAAGCGGAAGAAGCTTGTGAGAAAATGAAAAATGAAACTGATAACCACGAAATTTACGTTAAAATTGTTGATTTTACTTCTTTTGAATCTGTAAGAAAATTTGCGAATGACATAAACAAAAATGAGCATAGGTTAGATATATTAGTGAACAATGCTGGAGCTGGAGGTTTGGGTGATAAGTATATTGGCGAAGATAAATTGCAAATTCTCATGATGACCAACTATTATTCACACTTTTTAATCACTAATTTATTATTAGGTAAATATACAGTCTGTTCTAGGTCTGAAATCTAATGTTAACAGATTTACTATAAATTTAAGTAGGTCTCCATTGTATTACATTTTTTGGGAACAACAATGCGGATGTCCAGAGGACATTGTTCACCCTTTCCGGATTTGCGCCGGTCCAGAATATACGCCTAGAGGGATAGGGGAGCTGGGAACTAAGAGGGCAGACCTTCAGGTTTTCAGGGGATAATATCGCCTACCCAAACCTATAGGTTTCCGAGTTGTATCTATAAATAAGACTCGGAATCCCCCTAGACCGGGGCGTTTAGTAATATCCCAAACATTTGGGGGTCATGTTTGCGGCTGGGTGTTGTTGTTTCGTTGTTTGGGCCTAACATTTTTTTGTGTGTACTGCTTCTTGTTCTACCGCGTCCGTGTCTCCTCGGTATTCCGGTATTTGGTAGCTGGCTTGAAGAAATATTCGAACAGTCGTTGTTTACTAAGGTGATATGCGCAAATTATTTACCCCACTGTCTTCAGTACTGAAGTAATGCCGTTCATGTGGATTTGTTGAAAAAAACAGCCGCTTCTTTCGCGGTCATGTTGAAATGTAGGAAACATATATTTATAAACAAATTATTTTACCCTATTGTGCGATGATCATTAATGTCGTTAAGCCTTTCAGTCTTTTTACATGACTTCGATCAACTCGAGACGAATGTTTGCTTTTTTTAAGTCGCATCTATGTGTATTGGGTGCTTCAAAACAAATTTTAATTGTTTTTTTTTTCGTTCTTACCCTCTCAAATGTTTCTATTTAATATAAAAAAAATCCTCACCAAATATGGGCGTTCCAGCTCAACTCTAAGAGGTCGCTGTTTTTATTTTAGTTTCCCATTTAATTAACATGGGAAAAAATAGTTTTATGCTTGGAATTTTATACCTCTCCATCAAAGTAACATATGGCAATGATCATTGCAATTTCTTATATAAAATGTAACGCTGTACAAAACAGGTTTCTTATTATTTTTCGATAAATTGATTTCTTCTACAGTTATTCGAGGTCAAAATTTGATTAACATCAAATTTTCTGGTTTTTTTTTTAAATTTTATGGTACAATTAGCAGACGGGAGGTAAGGGGGCAAAACAAGGCAGCGGGGGGGGGGGGGGGGCAAAATGGGGTATCCAAAAAATTTCGTAAATTTTTTTTTAATTGTTTTTTTCAGTTTCTAAATTGTTTGAAAATATATTGACTCACTAGTTCACGCCTTTAATCGAAAATAATTGTTCTGAGCCTGCAGAGCGAGAAAAAGGAAGGTAAAAATTTGAAAAACGTTTCCATCGAACTTTTTTTTCGGATTGTATGCAAACTAGGGTGCTTCAAAAAAAAATATTTTTTTTTATCAATCACCAAAATTTGGGAGGGTAACAGTCTCGGTAACAGTTGAAAAAAAATTTTTTTTTGAAGCACTCTAGTTTGCATACAATCCGAAAAAAAAGTTCCATGGAAAAGTTTTCCAAATTTGTACCTTTTAAGAAACTTTTTGGGTACCTCATTATTATATTATTATTTTATAGTAAATAGAAACATTTGAGAGGGTAAGAGCGAAAAAAAACAATTAATTTTTTTTTTGAAGCACCCTAATGTGTATAGTACCTACTTTCGCCTGCATTTTTTGTTCATTTAATAAATTCACATACAGTAGAAACCACGAATATATGAACGTGACTCATCCGGCACATTTGTACAAAGCAATCTATCGAAGGTCACGGTCCAGTGCAGTGCTGTTCTAACGGGGGCATAAGTATTTGTAAAAAATCTTGAGTGTAATGTTGGTTGCTATACTTATGATATATTTAATAAAAAGGGGGTGTGTTTTGTATATAGGTATATATTTATTAATAAAATGAGTAGCCAAGCGCTTTCGTCACCTGTCTAGTGACATCATCAGGGCTAGCCCTGAAAAGTAAGTAAATTTTAGTTTTAAATTGCAAGATTAAATTCTTGTTTTACTTACTTGTCAGGGCGAGCTTACATTTCTTAGCAGCAGTGAAATTGAACAAAAATACATTTATCCCTGAGGGGGATTTAACAAAAACAGATTTTAAAAAATTATTACATTTCTAACGTTAGAAATTTTGACATATGACAACGGAACCATGAGGTGGTTGTTACCAACATAATTGAATTGGTGCCAACTTCGTAAAACTAATATTGGCGGCAAATTTGAAATAACATGATTGATGATACTATGAATAACAAATTATAGATTGGTAAGTTACAGAAAGTCTCAATAATAGTGAGGAACAAAAGTACATTTAGCCTTGAGGGGGATTTAACAAAACAGATTTTAAAAATTACAATTTTATCGCAATTTTATCGTTAAAAATTTTGACATATGAAAAAGGAACCATGAGGTGGTTGTTACCAACATAATTGGATTGGTGCCAACTTCGTAAAACAAATTTGCCGCCAATATTAGTTTTACGAAGTTGGCACCAATTCAATTATGTTGGTAACAACCACCTCATGGTTCCGTTGTCATATGTCAAAATTTCTAACGTTAGAAATGTAATAATTTTTTAAAATCTGTTTTTGTTAAATCCCCCTCAGGGATAAATGTATTTTTGTTCAATTTCACTGCTGCTAAGAAATGTAAGCTCGCCCTGACAAGTAAGTAAAACAAGAATTTAATCTTGCAATTTAAAACTAAAATTTACTTACTTTTCAGGGCTAGCCCTGATGATGTCACTAGACAGGTGACGAAAGCGCTTGGCTACTCATTTTATTAATAAATATATACCTATATACAAAACACACCCCCTTTTTATTAACACACATGGTATACAAGTCAAATAATACAGTTTATGATATATTTGCTTTTAAAGTTAAATTTTAATAATTAACATCTACGATAATTAAATAAAATGTAATTTTCTTAGAAACTAATTAATAAATAAACTTTTCTTTTAACTTTAATGAAATATTCTATCATCTGATGACAGAATGTACACTCGTGGCGACATCTCTGTTTTTAATATCTAATAAATTTTAGACCGATCCAACCTCACTTTCTTCCAATTAAATTCTTTGTCTATGGTATTTTTTGGAAACGTAGAAAAAGTATAGTCTGAAAGACGTTTGGAATTGCATATTCCCCTCTCGTGAAACCGTCAAACTCGCCTTCGACTCGTGTGACAAACTTTTCACTCGAGCGGAATATGCCGTATTCCAAACTTGTTACAGAATATACTATTATTTTAACTGTAAACGCAAATATTTCAGAATTGGTGACAAAAAAAATGTTTACGCAGGTCAGGTACAAAGTGAAAGATATTTAAATTGTGTGGATATAAAAACAACGTTAGTTTCACGAAATTTATAAAATATTGACAGTTGTTTCGCTACACAGTAGCTTCTTCAGAATGTATTAAACTAATACTAGTACAAAATTTATATAATAAAAATATTTTTGTATTCTAGCCTAGAATTTCTAGTTAAGGATTTTTATACGACATCTACCTGTGTTACATAATATAACCCACTGCCACTACAACGTTTAAAACGATTATTAATCCGTTAACACACTCCGTTTATTTAAAGTCCAAAAAACGTACAATAACAATTGCAATAAAGTCCAATAAACATGCAATAACAATTGCAATAAAAACCACTAGCACTACAACGTTTAAAACGATTATTAATCCGTAAACACACAGCAGAAACGCGATATGCAAAAACAAAGATCATATGACATATAAAAACAAATGGCCGACGGTAAAGTTGGTTGCCTTACTATGTAATAAAATAAAATAAATTGCCTAAAACACGAACTCTACTGAATTCCAAAAAAAATAAGTAACAAGCTAGGACACGCGTCATATGTCCATCTTTGTCCAACACCTAGGCAGTTTTACATCACAGATGGCGAATTTTAGACCGGATGCTTAAGAACCTACGTGTGAGTACATTTACCGCTGCATCGAATGTACAAGACAAGTAAAACATTGCTAGCATGTCTGAGATATGTTCGGCACCCGATGAGTCACGTTCATATATTGGTGGTTTCTACTTTACCATGTTTTGGTTGCATCCCCCTCCAGATTTTTTTATGCTTGGGGGTTGTTAGACAATGCAAGACCGCTTATCAGTAAAGGTTGCGAATTAAATTTTGCTTGTAGTTATATATCTGTTTGTGTCCTTCAAATCCGGCGCGATGTTTTATTTTGCACACACACAGAAAAGTAAATTATTAATTTCAAAAAATGCATTTTTCAAAACGGGTTTTATTGTACGAAAAAAAATTTTCTTATTCATAGTAACTTCTTGTTTTCTATAACAATGTGCTATTATTTGGTTCTAAATCGCAAGTTTCTTAAAAACAACCTATTGTTGTCATTTATTCTAAATAAATATCCATTTAGAGCTATTAATTAAATTGTTTAGATCTTAGTTATTTGGATTTCGTTTTTATGAATGTTTAAATACAAGCATATAATATCTTATTTTAAGAAAATAATAGATTGGGTAAAGTCAACTAAATAGTTGCTTGCATTAACCAAATATAAGTTTAAAAAGGTCAAGTAAATGTAAAGTGTTCACCAAATAAACATTTTCTTGTATACGTATATCAAAATAAAGGATTTATTTAAGCCAAGTCGAATATATAAATTTTCTCTGTGCCTATGGTACTTGGTAATAATACTGTAGATCTAAGAATTGGGCTTAGGAATGATTCCTAAGCCCAATTCTTATCCTAAAGAATCGAGCTAGGGTAAAAATATCTTAGGAAAGTATTTTTCTTTTAGGTCTTCTTATGAAAACGGGCAACTCCAGGGTGGTAAACGTATCTTCAATAGCGGCTAAATATGGAAAAATTGACTTGTATAATCTAAACTTCTTCGAAAACAATATAAAAGTGTATAATACAACCAAACTGTGCAATATACTTTTTACCATAGAACTGGCTTCTAAATTAAAAGGTACAACTGTCACTACTTATTCCCTTCATCCAGGAGTTGTTGACACTGATTTATTTAGACAAATGCCACCGTGGATGCTTGCTATAACCAAATTTATTGGTCAGAGATTCTTTAAGGTAAATATAAATGAGTACATTGGATGCACAACTCTGTATTTCTAAAGTAATTTTAAGAAAAACATGAAAACCGCTCATAAGATCATTTTTGAAAAAAGAATGCAAAAATTGTAGACTTGCTTTTGCATCATTTTTATTCAAAAAAAGTAATAAAGAATCCTTTAAAATTAGGTATTTTAGTGAATAATTGTAATCAAAAGATTTAAAAACATAGTTTTGCATCTTCCTCGTTCAAATGTCAAGTTAGCGACTTGATTGGTCAACAGCGACTTTTGCATCCGACAGGAAGAAACAAATACTCAGTTTAGCATCGGCGTTAAGTTTTTAAATGTATTTTATTCTACAAAATGATCTTCAGCGGTTTTTCATGTTTTTCTTGAAATCACTTATCCTGCAAATACAGGCTCTGTATTACAGAGTTGTGCATCTAATGTACCATAAACACGGGTGGCTGAAAAATCTTGTCTCGCTCGATAAAATTAACAATTATAATTTTTTGGTCTAAACCTGTCAATTGAGCGATTCTATTAAGTTTATAATATAAACTTTATATTACAGGAAAATCAGTGTTTTAAAGAAATAAATGGGATTTATTACACTTTTAAATTGTATATATTGCATCAGTGCAAAACTATTAAAAATACACGCGTTACAATTTCTATATTATGCACAATCCTTTGGAATGATGATCCTTGGTTAACTACAGGTCGACTTTTTATTTTTTTATCGGTAATCCCTTGCAATCGTTATATGTCGCTGCTAACATGTGTCTAATAAAAATAAAATAAAATATTGAGTTAATTTTATACGGAAAATACACTGTGAGACAAAGTTACCCGCAACCAGGGGGTAACTTTGCAGACCCCAGTTTTTAATTTATATTTTTGAAACTTATGTGATATTATAACATAGTTATTATGAAAGAGCAACTCAAGACTCAAATTTTGGTATACAATATTTAATGTTTATGATTGTTAAAACCACAAAAATTTTAAGCTTAAGTTTGAAAGTGAGCCACCCGTGTTTACGGTACTCATATATTTTTAAAAATTTGTATCTCAAATATCAAATGTACATCAAATATCAAATGTACATCAAAGAATGACTTTATTTTATATTTTAGAGTAATACCGAAGGAGCTCAAACCACCATCCACTGCGCTGTTCAGAAAAATTTGGAAGCACTTTCAGGTGAACATTTTCATGATTGCCATCCTGTAGAAAGGTACAGAAGCGTTGATGAGATGTTATGCAAAGATTTGTGGAATAAAACGGAAGAAATTGTTAAGTTGACATTGCAAGAAAAACCTTTTTAAAATAAAGAGATAAATGAATATAGTTTTTAAACATAAAACTTTTTTTTTAAAAAACCTTGTTGACCACCCGCTCCTATTTAAGTAAAAGTACAAACATTTTATTCAATATTTTGCGAAGTTAGGCACAGTTTTACGGGCCCATTTTCCCGACAGCACTTAAGCATGGCAGATATAAAGTGAGAGAAATATGCGTATAAAACGCGATTACGTGCTAAGGTTATAAGAAGTGCCGGTAAAAGCATACCACCATCTTTATTCCAAAGGTGTAGGCTCTTAACCGTTTCCAGCCCTTTTTAAAGTATAGTGCACTTCAAATATAATATACAGGGATGTGATTAAATTTGTTTTTTACATTACGTGTTTCATTTAAAAAATACCTACATAAAAGTAATTAAAAAGTATTTTTTTTTTAAATTTATTATTTAATACAAAGCTAAGCGTCCGATATATTTTTCATGGAAAAATTATTTAAAAAACGCATCCCAAGCAGAAAAATAATTAGTTTTTATTAGGAGTACCTAATCAATAATTTCCTTCGTAGTTTAAATTTGTTTCAATACAATCAATATATTCGTAATGATTATTAGCATTATTATTATGTGGATTATCTATTGTGGCTATTCCACCTTAAACAAAAAACAATTATTAACCAGTAGATAGTTTTAAATATCTAACTTACCTGGCCTTTGGATTCTGCAGGATGAATATACTTTTTTGTGACAAAACAAATGGTTTCGATAGATGATAAAATATACGAGTAAACAACATAAAATTATGAAACATGCTGTTCCTGCTAAGTATGGCCAAATATTGTTTTGGTATTTTTTTGGCAAGTTTCTTCTGTACCATTTACCATTACAGCAAATATAACAAGTATCCTTACAGACTTTTAGATCAATTTGGCATTGGTTGTTAAAAATCTGAACATCGTTCTCAGATATATCTATTAGACGATTATTTTCCATGCATTTTATATCTTTTAGTTCTTCTGGTGATGTACGTTTGATAACTCTTCTTTCTGAAAAAAACTGGTTTTATTAATTAGATACTTTTAAAAATGCAGAAGGTGAAGCAACATGAGCTCCAAACCATTGATTACACTGTGTGACAATTTTGGGGTCATCGAAATCAAACCGCACCGGACTATTTTTTTCTGAAAATATACCTATCCAATAGCAAAACCCTCGCTGGGTTTGTAAAAGTTAACTCGAATTTCTTTTTATGAGCCTAATATACCCCAAATTAGACTTATAAATCAATTTTTTTCGTATATATTCCATTTATAACGTCAAGATTTTTTGTAGAAAACTGTACAAATAAACCCATTTTGTGAACAACCTATATCCCAAAAACCAATTTTTGGGACCAAATATTCGAAAAATTATTTTATATTTAAAATTTCTTGCTACTTCTTCTGGCAAAAATGTTGTAAAATGTACTAGAAGAATTTATAAAATACGCACACTAAACTGAACTTTACGTTTGCTTATTTGCTGGAAAACAATGTTTGAACAAGATTTTCCAAAATAATTAATCTGTTTCAATTTGTTTGTTTGTTAATTAACAAACAATTGCTTTCAAATGACCAATTAAAACAGATTACTTACTAAACAAAAAAAAATGGTTAGAAAAGTGTTGTGTACTGACCATCCTGGTTGCATAAATATATGTTTTCAAAATACCAGTATGTATCGACATTTTCTTTCGCAGTTGTAATAAGGTTTACTTCCAAATCAAAGTTTTGAAACTTATTTTCTGAGCATATTTTAAAATATTTCCACTGTCCATGTGTTCTCTAAAGTAGCTTTTATTAATATGATACTTGGTGTAATATCTTATAACTTACAATATATTTGGTTTTATTCTTTTGATAATCAATCAAAGTATAATTAAGTTCACAAGTTTCACATGTTAAAATAAATTGGGATACGCAATTATATTTATGTGTATTTATATTTTCTGTAAAAGAAAATTTATACAATACAGGTTTTTTTAACTTTAATATAACTGCCTAAAAAATAGAAATTACTGAAAATAATAATTTTTTAAATATGTATGTTTCACACCAAATTTTGCCGAAATCTTTGGAAAATCTGTAGGAAAAAATTAATTATATAAAATAGAATTGTTGCCAAGTACAGAGAGTTTGATTTTTTATTTTGTATTAATTTTATTATTAAAAAACTTTTTCATATCGAAATATTGAGTAATCTGATTAATTGCTGAAGAATTCCATCTCTTCCACTTCTTCTTTATTTTCTTGTTCTTCATTTTCATTTTTTGATTCATTACTGCAGAATTACATACGATGATTTCTCTTATCGATGCCCACGCAACTACTTCATTGGCAATCAAGGCCCTGTCATGAAAAGTTATAGGCCAAGACAAAGCCGAGTACTGTAATCGTTTCGTCGAAATCGGCATTGTCAAAATGTGTAATATTTTATTTTATTTCAAATTTATCTAAAAATTTACGTCATGAGTATCGATTTTTAGTAAATTTGAAATACAATGGAATATTATACATTTTGACAATGCCGATTTCGACGAAACAATTACAGTGCTCGGCTTTGTCTTGGCCTGTAACTTTTCGTGACAATGAGATAGTTGCGTGGGCGTCGATAAGAGAAATCACAGTTGGCAATTATAAAGGATCTGTGCGACGAATGTTGGATGCTTTTTCCAAAATTGGAGTCAATAAATAGCTAAAAATTTATTCTGTTCATTGCCATTTGGACTACTTTAGTCGACAGTTATCCTTTTTCTATGGTTATCGACAGATTCAGATGAGCAGGGAGAGCGTTATCATCAAACTGGTATGCCATTTGAGACCAGATACAGAGGAAACCGAGCTCCAGATGCCATACTAGCCAAAACATGTTGGTGGAGTAAACATATTTTTGATTACGATCAGGAAGAAAATGAAAATAAAGAACAAGAAAATAAAGGAGATGAATTGGAAGGGATGGAATTCTCCAGCAATGAATCAGATTACTCAATGTTTTGATGTGAAAAAGTTTTTGAATAATAAAATTAATACAAAATAAAAAATCAAACTCTATGTACTGTTCTACAATTCTATTTTATCTATTCAATTTTTTCCTACAGATTTTCCAAAGATTTCGGCAAAAAAATTGGTGTATAAATCGAATATATGCGAAAAAATCGATTTATAAGTCTAAATTGGAGTATATGAAGCTCAAAAATACAAACGGCCTTAAAAAAAAATTGAGCCAACTTTTACAAACCCAGCGAGGGTTTTGCTATTGTATAGGTATATTTTCAGAAAAAAATAGTCCGGTGTGGTTTAATTTTTGGCACAGTAGTAATTAATCTGTTTCAATTTGTTTGTTTGTTAATTAACAAACAATTGCTTTCAAATGACCAATTAAAACAGATTACTTACTAAACAAAAAAAATGGTTAGAAAAGTGTTGTGTACTGACCATCCTGGTTGCATAAATATATGTTTTCAAAATACCAGTATGTATCGACATTTTCTTTCGCAGTTGTAATAAGGTTTACTTCCAAATCAAAGTTTTGAAACTTATTTTCTGAGCATATTTTAAAATATTTCCACTGTCCATGTGTTCTCTAAAGTAGCTTTTATTAATATGATACTTGGTGTAATATCTTATAACTTACAATATATTTGGTTTTATTCTTTTGATAATCAATCAAAGTATAATTAAGTTCACAAGTTTCACATGTTAAAATAAATTGGGATACGCAATTATATTTATGTGTATTTATATTTTCTGTAAAAGAAAATTTATAGAATCCAGGTTTTTTAACTTTAATATAATTGCCTAAAAAATAGAAATTATTGAAAATAATATTTTTTTAAATATGTAGTTTTAAAATTATTAAAATATACAGTGTGTCCACTGATGAAGTTGACTACACAGTAAAAAATTGAGTGTAAAATTTTACACTCAGTTTACACTCATGAGTGGTGCATATAGATCCAGCAGTTTCAGTGTAAAATCCATTTATATTTCTGAGTGTAAAATATGGTATTTTTAACATAATTAAAACTGGTAAAAGCTATGTCAATGCGTGTAAAAACCTATACCTTTTTAACACACATACGAGTAAAACTAGTTTAACAACGTGTAAAAGTACCGCGTTGTTATACACGTTCGAGTGTAAAACTAAGCAAATTCAGTGTAAAATAGACTCAATATAGAGTGCAGAAGAAAACCTTTTAAATTGGTAAATTAGAAACTATGAGTGTATGATCGAATTATTAGAGTGTAAAAGTACACTTGCGGAAAAGTAATAAATACAGTATTAAGTGTGAAACTTATTTATTGGAGTGTAGAACTCACTTTTTAAGAGAGTAAATTATACAAATCTGGGTGTAATTTTTATTTATTAGAGTGTATAATTAAACTCGATACAGTGTAAATTTTAAAAAAATTCAATATTGGGGATGGGCTTCTAGAAATTATGCCAAATATTTAAAAATATTATCACTTTATTAACAAAATAATAAAAATAAAAAAAAAAATATATATATATATATCTATCTAATCTAATAACAGTTTTGATTTATCATATTTAAAAGACCCTGTATTTATCCGAGTCGGTAATACATTTCAATCTTATCTTACAGGTACTCTTAAATATTAAAGTTACACGTTTTCAAATTTTACATTTTAAATAAACTAGTAAATAATATTATGACGTCCATTCCAAGCCCATGGACGGGACACATCAGAAACATGTCTAAATATATGCTTGTTACTTCCTTAAGTTTACTTATTTTTTTCTACGAGTATTTATGAGAAGTATTAGACAAATTACCAAATTACATTATATTCAATGTCCTTCAACACAAAAGAGATAAAATATCTGGTACTCATGCACATATTGCTTTTCTCTTATTTTTTATACTGATGGATGGCCGTCATGTTTTAAAAAAAGCGGTTAGCAAAGTCGATTTTAAAATAAAATGTATATATACTTACCTAGTCTTACAATATCCTCATAAGAATCATTAGTAATATCTATTTTACAGTATTTAACACTATTCTTGTATTGTAATTTAAAAATAGGCATGTTTTTCAACACATCAATATGGCACACAGCACACAACCACGTTAGCTATCGTTTGTCGTACTGCCGAGGGAGGTGCTCTAATTGGAGAGGTTTACCTAATTCTTTTTACACCCAGGAGTGTTTTCTTTGCAATTCGTTGGTGGTAAAATTACCATTTCCAGAAACGTTTTACACTGGTACGATACAATTTACCAAATTTAGTTCAAGTTTAGTCGGAAAAATACTATTTACACTCATGAAATAGTTTTTAATAACAGCATTTTGCACCCAGGTGAGTATTTTAACACCAAGATAATGATAAATACTTTCTTGAAATTAACCACTAGTAAAGGTTCATTTGAGTGTAGAAAAATGTGACTTTACATTTGCAATAGTGTAAAAATTTACACTATAGAATTTTACCACTCAAGATGTACATTTTACCCGAAGCTTTTTTTTTACTGTGTAGAGGAGAAAAATCTGTATTTATAATTTTACGACAAAAACGCATTCTTTATAAAAAAATTCAGATCAGATATACAGGGTGTTAATAAATTGGAAAAACATAAAAATGCTAAAGGAGAGAAGTGGTATCATTATTTACTCTTTTTGACACATTTTTTTTTTTGGTTAAGAATGACTTTTTTTGTAAAATTAAAAATAAAGATTGTTCTCCTCTTGTCAACTCCATCCGTGTATAACACTGTATATAAATTTGGTTTGAATGATAAAAAAATAATATATTTTAATAAATTATGGATTAATTTTATGATTTTTTGCGTTATGCTTAAAGTAAATCATTGTTTATTATTATCCCAAATAAAATACTGAAATTTAATAATAAATTAAATACCTATGCAAACAAATACGCTAAAGAAGCATCACTAGTAGCGCCAGCACGTGGCCGTTATAGGAAATCGTAACCAAACTACAACTTTTAATAATGCCAAACGAGTATGTTACAAGAGAAAAAAAACATTTGTTGTGTTATTGGGTATTATTCGAGAGGAAATCCTGGGTTGAGTTTTTACCGGTTTCCCAATAAACAGTGGAAATCCAAATGAAGAAATAAATTGCAAACAGTCCCTGTAAATTTAAATTGTACCTACCTATTAGATACAATAAATAAATATTTAAGTAATGATTTACGTAAAAATTGTAAACATTTCAATTCAGTAAAAATCATAAAACAAATAAGCCATCTAAATTTAAACAGCGTTATGCATTAATATAATAATATATATATATATATATTTTTTTTGCTATTAAAGATATCGATATGAAATTTTTATAGAAGATATGATCGAACTAAACCTATTCTCAAAAATTATTTTGAACAAAATTCCACTTCCGGTTTCACCGGAAGTGACATCAACATTGTTATTTCAAATGGAATACCCTGTATATTTTTTTATTTTTAAATTTTATATGTAATTCCTGATAAAATTTCTATAACATTCCCTATACCTAAACTCAATAGTTTTCGAGATATTAATTTTTTTCGTAAAAATTTGACAGTTGCGCCTTCAACAAAAATAGCCTATAACTTCTTTGTTATTAGGTCTATTCGTATGCGGTTTGGATTTTTGGAATCTTGAAACATTGTTTTAAATATCCCGTGTCAAACTTTGCCATATTTCTAACCAATTACTTGATAAAAATTAGGGTGAATTTGGCAAACTTTAAACGTTAATAACTTTCTTATTTTTAATGGAACGCTATGTATATTTTTGCAGAATTAAATTTCTTATTAAATTATCTTTTGATTGGTATAATCATTCCCTATACCTAAAGTTAATAATAACAAAGATATTTCACAATTTTGTAATAATTTAGGTATCAACACAACTGAAAAATCGACAAGCGAGTTATTTTGACGTATCCATGGATACCAATAACAAAAATTGTTTAAAATCTAATTGTTACACTTTTTCTCGTATTTGTTCACTTAAAATGGATTTTACGCGACAAGAAATGATAAATATGGTTTATTGTATTGGAGAAGCGGATCGAAATGTTCTGCTAGCTAGTAGAATTTATCATCAAAAATATCCAGACTCAAGATTGCCCCGAGTAATTTCATTTCAAAAATTGAGGGATAGATTTGAATTGACGGGTAATATTTCTTACAAGAAACTAGAATTGATTGGACGGAGAATTGATGAAGACCATGAATTAGAAGTTCTTTTGACGATAGAGGAAAATCCTTTTTTGAGTACTCGGGAGATCGCAAGAGAAACTGGTCTATCGCAAAGCAGTGTGAATCGCATAATTTTAAACCATAAATTTCACCCGTACCATATGGAACTTCATCAGGAACTTTATGATAACGATTTTTGGCATCGAGTAGATTTTTCAAATAGAATGCTTGAAATTGTGCGTGCTAATGGCAACTTCTTAAACGGCATTTTATTTTCGGATGAATCTACTTTCAAGAGTAATGGATCTGTTAATAGGCACAATTTGCACTATTATGCGACTCATAACCCCCATTGGCTGAGAACCATGGATCACCAAAATAGGTGGTCATTGAACGTTTGGGGAGGTATTATTGGAGGCCGTGTTGTCGGTCCATTCTTTTTTGACGGTGTCTTGAATGGTGAGAGATACTTGGAATTTCTTCAAGCCGATCTCCCATTGCTTCTCGAAGACGTAGACTTACATACAAGAGCGAACATGTGGATTCAGCATGATGGTGCTCCTGTTCATTATAGCCGTATCGTGCGGCAGTTTTTAAATCAGAGTTACGCTAACCGTTGGATAGGAAGAGGAGGAGCTATTGCTTGGCCAGCTCGCTCCCCAGATCTGACACCCATTGATTTTTTCCTTTGGGGGTATGTAAAGGAAAAAGTTTATAGAGAACGACCAACCACAGCTGAGGATATGATGCAGCGAATAACCGATGCATTTCATTCTATTAACGAGGATATGCTAACCCGCGTGAAGCAATCTTTTCTTCATAGACTGAATGTGTGTGTTCAGCAGAATGGCCGTATATTTGAGCATTTATTATAATTATTAATTAAGTATTTCGGTAAATTAAATTTTTTATTCTGATTTAACTGATTTTTGTGCTTCTATTATAACAATAAATAATAATACAATTCAACGAAAGAAATAATTAATAATTATGAATAAGCATTAATTTCTCTCTGTATAACGTTTAATTGTATTATTTAGAATAACTGGTGGATTATGTGATATGTACTCATTTTTACCAAAATGATAATGTCACACTTGAAACAATTAGATTTTAAACAATTTTTGTTATTGGTATCCATGGATACGTCAAAATAACTCGCTTGTCGATTTCTCAGGTGTGTTGATACCTAAATTATTACAAAATTGTGAAATATCTTTGTTATTATTAACTTTAGGTATAGGGAATGGTTATACCAATCAAAAGGTAATTTAATAAGAAATTTAATTCTGCAAAAATATACATAGCGTTCCATTAAAAATAAGAAAGTTATTAACGTTTAAAGTTTGCCAAATTCACCCTAATTTTTATCAAGTAATTGGTTAGAAATATGGCAAAGTTTGACACGGAATATTTAAAACAATGTTTTAAGATTCCAAAAATCCAAACCGCATACGAATAGACCTAATAACAAAGAAGTTATAGGCTATTTTTGTTGAAGGCGCAACTGTCAAATTTTTACGAAAAAAATTAATATCTCGAAAACTATTGAGTTTAGGTATAGGGAATGTTATGGAAATTTTATCAGGAATTACATATGAAATTTAAAAATCAAAAAATATACAGGGTATTCTATTTGAAATAACAATGTTGATGTCACTTCCGGTGAAACCGGAAATGAAATTTTGTTCAAAATAATTTTGGAAAATAGGTTTAGTTGGATCATATTCTCTATAAAAATTTCATATCGATATCTTTAATAGCAAAAAAAATATGGACCGATCACAGAGCACTGGGTCACCCTGTATATTAGGGTGCTTCAAAAAAAATTTTTTTTCGCTCTTACCCTCTCAAATGTTTTTATTTAATATAAAAAAAAATCCTCACCAAATATGGGCGTTCCAGCTCAACTCTAAGAGGCCGCTGTTTTTATTTTAGTTTCCCATTGAATTAACATGGGAAAAAATTAATTTATGTTTGGAATTTTATGCCTCTGTATCAAAGTAACTTATGGCAATGATCATTGCAGTTTCTTATATAAAATTTAACGCTCTACAAAAAAGGTCTCTTATTATTTTTCGATAAATTGATTTCTTCTAGAGTTATTCGAGGTCAAAATTTGATTAACATTAAATTTTCTGTTTTTTTTAATTTTATGGTATAATTAGCAGACGGGAGGTGAAAACAAGGCAGCGGGGGGGGGCAAAATGGGGTACCCAAAAAATGAGCATATGAAAAGTTTTCCAAAATTGTACCATCCTTTTTCTCGCTCTATATAGGCTCAGAATAATTATTTTCGATTAAAAGCGTGAACTTGTGACTCAATTTTCAAATAATTTAGAAAGCGAAAAAAACAATCTAAAAATCGAAATTCTTTGGGTACCCCATTTTGTCCCCCGTTGCATTGTTTTGCCCCCTTTCACCTCCCGTCTGCTAATTGTACCATAAAATTAAAAAAACCAGTAAATTTGATGTTAATCAAACTTTGACCTCGAATAACTCTAGAACAGAGCTGCAAGCTCTCAGAAAACCTAAATCGTTTTTTTGATTTAAATCGTTTTAATGACTTAAGTAATTTGGTAATAAGTCATTTCTCTAAAACTGACTTAAGACTTAAAATTTAAGTAATTTTCAAAATGATTTGTGACAAATATTTTTTTTTTAAATAGAAAAAACTTAAGTCATTAATAAAAGGCTTAAATCAGTACCTACGATTTAAGTCAGATAAGAACGATTTAAGTCAAATTAGATTTAAGTCTTTTTGAAAAAGATTTAAGTCTTTTTAGAAAATATTTAAGTCAGATTTTTCATAGATTTTTTTTATAAATTTGTTACAGCGGCATTTTCTTGAACTGCCAGGGGTTCACGCGGCAGCAGATCAAAAACTCCTTTAATTTCCTACCTACAATTGCTACCGCTAGTGAATAAAAAAACCGCCGCGGTAAAATTAGCTTTTCGGAACCGTTTGACGGCTACATTAAAAAATGTCCTGTCTAAAATGAATTAAAAAAAGTGGGGATTTATAATTTTGTTATTTTGTTTACCAACATTCGTCGTGTTCGTGCGAAGTTAGGTCTAATTTGTGATTATTAGTGCAAATTGGAAACAAACGATTAACTTGTAAGGACGAATAAATATTATAAAGACGTTTTTACATCATACAGGGTGTTTCGGTTTGTTTAAGTAAATAATTACGACAAAAAAACGTGATTGTGCGTGAATAAAATTATTCAAACGTGATTGTGCGTGAACGTAAGTAGTCTTGAATTATTACAGTCGTGAGCAGTTGTACATCTTGAACGGTCGTGAATCCAGAGTTTGGAACTTCCCATCATTACTCCCTTAAGGGAGGAATATTTTTTTTTCTAGATGGATGTTGAACCAGCTAACAAAAGTTAACAAAACAACAAGTTATCAGTTTTTGAAATACAGCGATTTTAAGAAAAATGCTTCAACTTTTATCTATTTTAACAGAGTTTGAATCTATTACCGTTTAGAAGTTACTTATTTATGTATATAAAAAAGTAGCCTCCCTGTATGTCTACTCTACTAAAAAAGGTGGTTAAAGTTTTTATTTTTATTGTCTACTATACTCAAAAAATGTGTTTTAAGTTTTTATTTTATTTGTAAGTGTTCTGAAAATAAATCGTTTTAAATTCTTAACATAGTGGTTTATTATCATCTGTATCTACAATAGATTAATAATATCAGTATCATTAATACCATAAAATTATTATTAACATTTAAAAAATCGTTGTATTGACTTAAGGGTAATTATTTTGATTTAAATCACAATTTTTGATTCAAGTCATTTTATTTACTTAACTTTGAGATCACGATTTAAATAAAAAATATAGACTTAAGTCATAAAAATGACTTACTAAAGGAATTAAGTCATAAGATGATTTAAATCATTTTAATTTGATTTAAGAATTTGCGAAAATGACTTGACTTGAAAGAAAATGATTTAATTCAAAGACTTAATACTTAAATCATTTGAACTTTATCTTAGAATTGACTTAAGATTTAAATCATTTTGATTTTAGAATTGACTTAAGACTTAAGATTTAAGTCTTTTTAAAACTGACTTGTTGCAGCTCTGCTCTAGAAGAAATCAATTTATCGAAAAATAATAAGAGACCTTTTTTGTAGAGCGTTAAATTTTATATAAGAAACTGCAATGATCATTGCCATACGTTACTTTGATACAGAGGTATAAAATTCCAAATATAACATTATTTTTTCCCATGTTAATTCAATTCAATTCAAAATAAAAACAGCGACCTCTTAGAGTTGAGCTGGAACGCCCATATTTGGTGAGGATTTTCTTTATATTAAATAAAAACATTTGAGAGGGTAAGAGCAAAAAAATTTTTTTTTGAAGCACCCTAATATATATATATATATATATATAATAAATGAGTATGAGTATGGGAACGTATGGCAGGCCCCATCGACATTATCTTACACTAATCTCCCAGGGTTATTTTACCCCGTTCTCCTACGTATCCCGCCAATTCACAGCATTACCTGTGTTTGTTGGATCCGAAGTTTTTACGCCGTGGATAATAGTGTCTATGGTTAAGGCCACTCCCGGATTTTTGTCAGCCGGGTCTTGCCATACGTCCAATTTAGGCTAGAGGAGTGCGGGATAAGGACGGCTAGTGGTGGTTTTTGGAGGACATTGAACTGACCCAAAACTAAGTACAATCCGGAATCCTCCTCAACCTGGGTCTTAGTAATAACCCCATTCAATTGGGATTCATGAATGGGGGTAGGTAGGTTAGTTCTTTGCTTAAACCTATCTTTGTTCGTTTACTTCAGGTTCATCAGAGTCGGTGTCGCTCTCCGGGTCGGATTCCGGAAGTTGGTACAGTTTTTCCGCCTCCTCCCGCATAAGGTTTTTGTGGGTGCTGATTTGTCCCAACTGGCGAGGTCGGTTTGTGTGAATTGGATTGTCTGAGTCGGGGTGTCGTGGAATGTGTAGCAAGGTTTACCGTCTATAGTGTGTTGTTGTGTGCTGCTGTCTAAACTTGTCGCCCCGTTACCGGTCGATTGTGTTGGTTATGTTTCCTGCCTCTGTTAAGCAAGGCCCGTGGCTTGTGTCAATGTTGGCCAGATATGTACTATACTATCGTAGTGATTGTACGTTCCTGTCCTTTCTAGTCTTTACCAAATTGCGATTGACCGGTTGTTGTCGTTCTGTCTGTAGGATATCTTGTCAGTGCGCCCCTGTTCGTGATCTATTTCGATTGCGACGTTAAATATGTCCGATGCTACTATTATTGTTTCCAATCCCACCCAGAAGTTGTTATGTGCGTGGTTCTTTAAGTACGAATCTCTGTTTTACGTTCCCAGTCGTTAATATGCGCGTAGCGGTGGGGTTGGTCAAGGATCGCATCCTGTAAATATGGTCTGTATGTCTCAATGTGGGTTCTTATGTGGTAATCTAGTCTGTGTCTTGCCTATGTTCTTCCTATTGTTGACCTAGTCAGGCTATTGTCTAGTTGGTGCGCCAAGCTGGCCACTAAGCAATTTCCGTCGGATGGAATTTTAATTATGCCCACAGAGTGATAAATCGTATTTACAATTTCCATGTTTATTATGGTTTGGGTTTATTAAGATTTATGGCGTTTATTTATGGGTTTAGTCAAATGTTTATTTGGGGATGGAGCTAATGTCGTATGTCTGCCTTTTTCTGTTTTGTTTATGTATTGATTTATGAGTTGTCTATCCCTATAGGAATCTGTTTATTTTCTGGTGCCAGCTGGGGTTCTTGGAAATGTACGTTTCGGTGTATATTACGTTTTACGTTTAGATTTTTTAGAATAGAATTTGTATTGTTATTAAGATATGCAATTAGAAAAATTACTTAGCTTGATTATTAGGCTAGAAATCCTGATGCTTTGTCTTTCACGGGCTGTCCGTTGATCCTTGACCTTGCCTGCAGGTTTTTGGCACGCTTTGATGTGGCGATCTCTCAGGTATCCATGTAGCCCGGTTGGCTATCGTTGTGGCCTAGCCTTAATTACTTACACTCTTAGAAAAGACCTGGTATTTGCAATGAAAATTTAGTTCCCAGAACCAATTTTATTAGTGAAAATAGGCACAACAAAAAAATATGTTGTGGGAACTAATACAAATTTGTTTTTACAGTTTGTTGTCGGAACAGCCAATATTGGTAGCTCCAACCAACAAGTTTAAGTGCATCGAAATTAGTTTTTTTTTCATACAAATAATTGATATTTAATGCAATCACATTAGTCTGTCATTTTAGCAGCGTCTAAGTTGTAACAACTGCACTTGCTATTTATCGCAACAAACATTGTATCATGCAGGAATTTATTTTTTAATTGAAATTACATGAAAAAAGGTACATTTAAAGAATTTAATAGTTGATATAATATAAATTTGTTTGGTACTGTAACTAAGTTATATTTAATATTAAATGCTTGCATTAGTAGCAACAACAAATTGGTATTATTCCACAGTACATACCTGCTTAGTAAATATAACACTTTTTGTGTAAATATTATAAAAAATAGAGAAAGGAAATTCATGCCCGTTCGTTTTATAAATATTTATTATAAATTAAAAAATAACAATATAACTGAAAACACCAAATTTAGGTTTAAACATTATAAAAAAAATTAATAATTACTCTAAGAAAACATTTATAAATATTTTAACAATAAAACAAAAACGATTCTTTGGTAAATATACACAGTTAGGTACATTAAGATGAAATTTGACTATACTTCTTCAGTAAACCGTGATGTTTACGTGAAGTGCAAGCCTTTGTTTAACAACTTAACAATGATTCTTAGGTACAACGTAACATACTTGCATGATAACAGAGGTAAGCATTCGATAAATTCTCGAAATTCCGACGTGATGGAGACTTTTCGTGGGCACCATTGGATTCAGGAGGCCATTTTCAGTCGAAATGACATTTTCACATTTTTGGATTTTTTTTCGGACCCCAAAACTACAATAGTGTAATTAAAGGAGTGCAATAGTAATACCTAACCTTTAAAAACTGGAACCAATTCAGGTAAACCCCATGTTCCTAATAAATCTGCTACTTCAGTCCGCTCATCCATATTATTTGTTCGAGATATCTATAAGTAACCAACACATAAGAATATATTCTTATATATATGAATAGTTAAAAAGTATGTCGCCACTGAATTTACAGGGGCAAATGACTAATTGTAATAAACTAGTTTCTTACCTAAAATATACACTACACACGAGCTGATACACAAATACAAAAGAACAAACACCACCGAAGTCTGGACGCCGTGCAACACCGTTTGTTTACAGGTTAAAAGTAAAGCACGCGCCGGGCTGGACAAATCGCGCGCGAAATGCACAAAGTTTGCAGTTGCATTAACCTACAGAGACAACATCCCCAACTGACACTTTGTTTCACACCGCTGGTGTCTTAGCTGTGTGAAAAGTGACGCATAGTTTATACAACCGAACCGTTAGTTCCACGGACTAATTTCAGTCAGTTGAGAATGTTACTTAAATATTTGGTCCAACAAAAACATTTTACCGCCGAAATGATTTTTTTGAGATAATGTTGTCAATACTTCTAGCCAACACAAAGTTTCAGTTAAAATAACTTAATCGCCTTTTTGCAGTAAATAATACTCAACAACAAAACTAAATCTTTTCAGGTAATGATGCAAGCAGTTACACATATAAAGGTACTGATTACAAAAAACAAAAAATTTTATTTTCTGCAACAGTTTTACCCCAACGATAATAAGTTAGTTACAAATACCAGGTCTTTTCTAAGAGTGTATTCACTTGCAAACTTTTACGGCGTTATATCACTTTGTGGCTTAACCGGGGTCCTCCCGTACTTTTCACACTTTTTTCTTTACTGTTTTATTGTTTTTTTTTAATCGCTTGTATCCGATATTACCGATATTTCCGGATTCTTAGATTCGTTTTTGGTACTTGCGTTTGTATCGTATACACTGCTTAGGAGGGATCTCGTTAACGATCGTAGCGCTTCCTCACGCTTCCAGTGGCGTAATAAGCACCCCCGCAGACCCCGCACCGCGGGGGGGCCCAGACGGTCAGGGGGCCCAAGGCTCACCTCACTCTTTTAAAAGTTTAAACCAATAAATTAAAGAAATATTTAATTTTTTAAATATTTCATCTTAAAAAAAAATAAAAATCCTAAAAACCTAAACGTATTTATACTTATAAGTATTTTTTGTTTAAAATATTTATATAATTCGTTGATTTTGAACATGCGCACGAAATAAAATGCGGTTGTAGCGCCATCTATTAAACGCTTTTCCAAATGTTAATATTTGCTAAATTAACAATGTTATTTGTTATATTTTAATTCTATGTTTATTTGGTTTGAAAGTTATGCAAACATTATTTGTTAAAAATAGTTAAAATTTAACAATTTTTAAAAAATTAAATTAAATGCAATACGACAAAATATTAACTTTATAGAATTACCATGGTGGATAAAGAGGCAACCAAAATTAATTATATATTTTCTGTTTTACTACCAAAAATTGCAGATACAGGCTGTATCTGCAATTTTTGGTACACTGAGAAAAAAATGGGACAAATAAACTGTTTACCTAATACTTTTATTTGTAGTGAATATATTGTGTATTACCTCTAAATAGTCGAAATAATAACGATAAATATACTTTAGTAAAACTTTATATGTCGGGAATAAAAATATATTTAGGATAAATAAACTGTACCCTTGTTCCATATTTAAATATTTTTTTTATTTGGGAGCAATAAACTTTTTTCTCCGTGTAGTGAAACAGAAAATATTTAATTAATTTTAGTTTAAAAAATCTTATTCTATATACCTTTTTATTTGCAGGATCATTTTCGTAATTCTATAATAGGATTATTTTAAAAAAATATTTAAATAATAATTACCCAAATATTTTCTGTTTATATATAATTATAATTCCGTTAACAAACGATAACTACCTACACATGAACTTATATAAGTTTTTACGCATGAGCGAATTTGCAAAGAAGCATATTTTCGATAAACAGTTTTTATTAAAAACACAGCCATTTTTCTTACCTAATCCTTTTTTATTTGCTTATCTTATGTGACATAAGTTATGCCTGTCTATCGTATACACTCTTTATCTACCTGTCAAAAATTTTAACTAAAAAATATTATGTATTTAATGTGGATTTAAAAGTACTATGATAAACTAATTTAAAAATTACCTGAAGGTAATAATAAACTTTTTACTCATTGTAAAGGGGGCCCATTAAAATCGTTTGCGGGGGAGCCCACTCAGAATTTGTTACGCCACTGCACGCTTCAAGTGTCTAGTCGTGACTTTAATAATATATATATAAAAAATAATAATAAAAATTATTAATAACGTTGATTGAGAAAGTCTTTACTCAACGGTACAAAAAAACAAAAACGGGTATTATATTATGTATTATGTTGCCATGAATTCGTAGATATATTTTGTAGTTTGCTAGGTATTTTAAAATGCAGTTGTCTTCGTTTTTTAGAGTACTCAAATATAAAAATGTTTGATTTTAAGGTTATGTTTGTACAACTTTAATTTTTGGTTAGATTTCTTAAAAATGTCCAAACTTAAATATAAATTATATTAGGTATAGTTATTAGTTAAATACGCATGAAAAAATATATTTACCGAATTGGATTCTTTGGCAAATATGAAAATGCAACGATTTAGTTCTTGAATTACATTTACAATTAAAACACAATATTTCACTATGATCACTTAGATAAAATACACTAACTAAGCGTTGAGTTTTTTAATCAATGATATAAGGAATAATAAATAGAAATTGAGTACTTAACCAAAGTTTTGCAGTTTTTACTTGCAAAGCAAAACACAAATAACGTGCGCGATTTAGCTGTGCAATTGAAACTTTGAGAATAAAAATTGTCGGGTAAGACGTATGCCTTCCTCTTGTTTATTTAAAAATGATATGCAGTTTGTATGCTTTAAATGTATTGTTACTATACTCTATGTAACAAACCTTGTTGTTCAATAGTGCTATCGAGCGCCACCAGATGGCGCGCGCGTTGTGAAAACCTGATGCTTCTTTAGCGTATAGATCTCTTTTTGTCATTTTATTTAGTATATGTACCTACCTGAAAGTATTTTTATAAGATTTTTATCATTGGGTTTAAATTTAATATTATTATTAATAAAAGAATCGGTATTCACTGTGACAGAAAATTCTTCCTTTTTAATAAATATTTCATGGTCCTCAAAAACAATATTAAAATGTTCCCAATTTGGTTGAGGCTAAAACATATTTTTATAAGAAAATGCGTACCATTTTAAGAAGAAAACATTTTGATAATAGGGTACCTTTATTTCTGATATTTTAATGATTTAAGTAGATTCCGAAAAAAAAATCTTGGCTAAAACATATTTTTATAAGAAAATGGGCACCATTTTACGAAGAATAATAAAACATTTTAATAATAGGGAAATTAAATTATATTTCTGATATTTAAATGATTTAAGTAGATTCCGTAAAAAAATTTTTGTGTGGAATTACTTTACCTAAAAAAATGCCACAATCAACAATAATTAAGTCCCGGTTTCTTTAATTATTTTGGTTTAATATAACTTTTTGGTAAATATAACGTAATGTAACTTCTAAAATAACCTACTTTTTAACTGAGGTAAATTTGGGTTATTTTAAGAACTTTAATTGAAAATTAAAAAACAAATATTTAACTTTTAAGGAATATTACTAATAACTTTGTTTTAATACACGCAGAAAAGAAAACAGAAACCATTCAGAACAGAACACTAATCATTGATGCGCAGAACTCTAATTATTTTAATATACAATATCAATATCAGTGTCAGTATACATACCATTTAAACTAGTTAAGCTTATACAATTTCTAATAAAACATTACGGGTTAGTCAGGGCCGGATTAAGACAATTTGTCGCCTTAGGCCAATAATAATGGCGCCTATAATTACAGCCCATATTACTACTTATGGTACACATAAAAAATCTAACATAGTACCAAGAACAGCGCTGTCATTGAATGCATTAAAATTGAAGCAATCTAAATTGTTATTTGCTCAATTAATTACTATTAAACCAAAATAGTGAAACGTTTTGCCTAAATGTCAAAGAATTTATTGCGTTAAATGTATACATAGTATACATACTATAGTAACGTTATTAAATAAATCAAATTAATATTTAATGCAATAACATTCTAACATGAAATGAAAATAAATATCAATATAAATATCAATAGATTTAGGAGCGATAACTTTTGTTGTTAATTTAAAAACAGTAAACGATTATAAACCAAGTGCTAACTACCTATTGGTATTATAGGAACTTTTATTCAGGAATATGGATTACAAGATCCCATTGGTTTAATGGCTCACCCATTGCTAGCGTTTTTTCTGTGTATTAATAACACAATTATTGTTAGACGACAGGGGTGCACATAGGGGACATGTAGGGTTTTATAAAAAAATTGCAATAAAATAAATAAAAAAATAATTTATTTTATGTAGAAAAACAAAACAATGAAGAACTAACTTAATTTTTACAATTTTTAAATAACCTAAACAGAATTTTACCATTTCGTCGTTGATACTGCAAAAGGTCACTTTGACGCCTTTCTGCACAAGGAAACCAACACACAAAAATAAAAAAATCGAGATAATTAACCCATATAACCCGATTTTTTATTTTTTTGGTTATTTTTATTTTGCAGAAAGGCGTCCAAGTGACACGCTTTTTCATTTTCAACGACGATTTACAATTTCCCTGCATTCAATATCGGAAAAGGACTCAATAATATTTTCAAAATTTATTTTATTGACTTCTGCTAAAAAAGGGTATTACACGTTTGATAATTATAATTATTTATTTTAATTGATTAATTTTAATATTCAACCTACTTTAAAAAAATTGAGCCTTCTGTCTGGGCGCCTATTGGCTTCGCGGCGCCCTAGGCCATGGCCTAGGTTAGCCTATTGGTTAATTCAGCACTGGGGTTAGTAACTGTTTTGTAACATCACTGAGTAGCGTCAGGGACTGTAGTGATCAATATTTTACACATTAATTACTATTTTGAATGGAATATAAGTGTATTAATTAATGTTCTGCGCTTGAATGGTAACTGTTTTATTTTTTCAGTGTTGTATAACATACCATTTGAATTTACCTTCAAAAAATGTCAATGGTTGAACTAATTGGTAAAAAACAAGTTTAAGAAAACGTTATTTTACTTAGATGTTGGTTAATTTACTTAGAATACTACTTATTTAATCGGTTTTGCTTCTTGGGTAATAAATATGGACATCCTTATAAAGGTTTATTATAATAATTATAATAAACCTTTATAATAAGGTCTATATACTTATCTCAGAAACTGCTACTGTCACAAAAAATTGTTGGAAATAAATTTTTATGATCTTATTTATATAGGGTAATTTTTTTTTCTGGGACAAAATAGTTAAATTTTTTTAACTTGACTCTTCCGCCATCGACGTAAAATGTCAAAAACCGATTTTTCGACAACGTATCGCTACATTGAAGCATGCCAGCGCTCCTGCGACTTGAAAATATAATATGAATGTCTGAGCTTTATCCTTACATTGATGACGTTGGAGTCAAGTTAAAAAAATCAACTATACCAACCAAAAAATTACTTAGTACATAGTCGGATAATTTAGCAAATTGGTGGAATTTTTTCCTCTGATTAATATGGTGAAAACAGAAAAACAATTAAACGTCGGGTTTTTCAAATATTGACAAAAATAACATTTTTTTTTAAATGGGATCTGTATATTGTTACTTATTTTAAAAGACAATTTAATTACAAACAAAAATAAACAATTAATAAGCACTTGAACTTTCTACACTTATAAAAATCAGATTTGTTAACATGAGTTTGTAGTTTGTTAATTTTATTTTGTAAAATTTTATCATAATTTTTTGTAGAAAATTATTTTAAGGAAAATATTTTACCGAAAGTTTTAAAAGTTACTATGCATTTTGTTAATTTTAAAGGTTACAGATTATTACAAATTATTTCGTTAAAAAAGTACGTGATTTCAGGAAGTCAATCAAAACATTTCCCATTTAGAATATGCATTAACAAGTTTAACTAACTGTATGGTTCGGAACACAAACGAAATTATGATTCCTCGTCCTTATATATATATAGGTTTTGGAATCATTCACTGCGGTGAGACGAAAGTAAGTGGTGCCATCTACCGTCTTTTGACATGATCTTTATGTTATATGTTTAAGACGGTAGATGGCACCACTTACGTTCGCCTCACCGCAGTGAATGATTCCAAAACCTTTATAAGGACGAGAAATCATAATTTCGTTTGTGTTCCGCACCACACAGCAACTCGGTACTGATGTTTCAATAAAGGGAAACAGTTGTTTATCGATGCTGGTAAGGAACACGAACGAAATTAAACAAAAGCGACTGATAAATTATATTTTACCAAATATCTTTATAATTTGATGATTTCAAAATTATGTTATTTAATTGTGTTTATGTTTTTTTGAGTTCATTTATGCAAAATTTGTTATCAAAACTCTTTTCATTTAACTTCCGAGAGTTCTAAAAAATACTTTTGTTACTAAGTCTACAAAAAGGTTTTGTAAAAATACAAAATTACAAGTATTATGGTTAAAATATTTACATAGGATTTTGTTATTAAATCTACAAAATGTTTGTTATATAATTACAAAGTACTTATTCAATTAGTTTATAGATTACAGTTAGTTGTAAACTTTACATGAAGTTATGTGGACATGGATTAACATAAAATCTAGTTAACATTTGGTTAAAATTAACAAATATTTTTTTACTGGGTAATTGTTGTTAAAATCAAGTAATAATTTGGTCATTAAATAAAACATTTGAACAACATTAAGTGTTTTATAATTGTTTATTTTTAAGTTTAGGGTTGTTATGCAATTATAATTTTTTGTTTCAAATTAAATTGTCTTTTAAAATATGTAAAAGTATACGGGGCCACATTTAATTTTTTTTATTTTTGTAATTAGCTAATTTAACCGACTTTGTAGGTACAATAATAACAGAGTTAAAATGATAGCAATAGCAGATAACTTTAATATTTTTTCACGAAAAATATTTTCTTCTTCTACGATTTATTTACTAAACATAATAATTACTCCTGTGGGGACTGAACCCTTAATTATATTGTAAATATTTTAGTACCCGACGGGTACTACCCGTTTCTTTCAATACAGCAAAATTTATTTACTCATTTACCTCTCTTCTTTTATCTTTACAAAAGAAATATATTGTTTATAAATTAAATCCAAAAATAAAATAGACTTTATTATTTTTTGCATTTTTGCCTCGTTCTAAATATTTTCTACCTACTACCTACGCCTACCAACGGCGGGGGACAGGAAAGCCTGGGGGAAGATCTGGGAGCTTTCATCGATCATTACATCCTAATTCTTCGTCTTGAAATGTGTATATAATAAAGTTAAGTTTGTATATACCTAATTGATCAATTCGCTTCGCCTACCCGTACACCCCTAAGCTAAAACGGTGACCCCGACGTGATCGTGAACATTTGTGAATTTTACTTCGTGTGTAATCGTGCGGGGGGCATAGTAAAAACAATAACACGCTTTTCAACTATATCGAAGGCTTTTGCGTGACAAAATGGTGACGATCACAGCCTACGATAGTGACCATCGACGTAAGTAACTGTACAATTTCTGCATCAGCATGACAGTACTGAAGGCCAAAACCACAGCCACGGTTCGCACTGGTTCCAGCACTAAGGTAAACTACAGTTGACAATGTTGGATACCACCAACTAATCATCCAAACGCTGGATGACGGTCACAGGCTGTGACTCACAGCTCAATCATCAAAACACTGGATGACGGCCACAACCACAGTTTTAACATTAAACAGCTCTAACGTTCAACAGCCTCTAACGTTCAACAGCTCTAACGTTCAACAGCACTAACGTTCAACAGCTCTAACGTTCAACAGCACTAACGTTCAACAGCTCTAACGTTCAACAGCTGCCACGTTCAACAGCTCTAACGTTCAACAGCTTCAATCCTCCTCAATGCAAAATGCCTTAACACGAGATGCCTCAACGCGAGATGCCTCAACACGGGATGCCTCAACGCAAGATGCCCCAACACGGAATTTCTCAACGCAAGATGCCTTAACGCGAGATGCCTCAACGCGAGATGCCTCAACACGAGAATGCCCAAAGCAGACATCCCAATTCTGGATGTCCAACACCATCAGCTCACCAGCTTCCACCATAATTCATCGACAGACGAGATGCGGCAGACGGGTACGGTTTCCCGATCGCTTCCAATCCGGATTCTCGTGATATTCATCACTGGCAGGGGAGTGATGTGGGGGCTGAACCGTTAATTATATTGTAAATATTTAGCACGCGGAGCCGTTTCTTTCAACACAGCAAAATTTCCCATCATTTGCAAACATCCCTGGGTTTATTACTCCTTTATCTCTTCTTTACCTTTACAAAAGAAATATATTCGTGTTTATAAATTAAATCCAAAAATATAACAGACTTTATTATTTATTGTTTTTTTTGCCTCGTTCTAAATATTTTCTACCTACTACCTACCCCGACCAACGGTGGGGGACAAGAGAGCCTGGGGGAAGATCTGGGAGATCTCATCGATCACTACATCCTAATTCTCCGTCCTGAATACATCGGCTCCGGCGAACTACATGCTAAGTTCGTAGATATTTTGTGTATAAATGTGTATATAATAAAGTTAAGTTTGTATATACCTTGTTGATCAATTCGCTTACCTACCCGTACGCTAAAGTATCGCTAAACTCTCAAACTAGAAATTATTAATATTATAAATCGGACAATAAGTGATCTGGCAATGCCTGTAATACTGTAATATACATATAAATTTTTTCTTCACCTTTAAAACGCCCATTATCGTACATGTTTACATGACACTATACCCCGTACTACAGTCTGCAATTTTACTTGCAGCAATTTTTCTTGCGTGCAAGTTTTATTGCTGACTGTAATACACTTAGCAATTGCAATTACAACTTACATGATACCAACCGAAAAAATGTATAAAAATTTATAAGTACAATTAATTTATTTTATGTGAGGAGGTCCATTCCAAAACTCGGCTTATCCACTTTTTAATAAAAATGAGTTAGTGGTATCTGTACATTTAACATGTATCCCCCTATACCCTGTAAAGTTAATAATAATCTAAAACTTACCTTATTCCGTTTAAAATTCATTTACAAATTGACTGTCGTTCCAAAACTTACCTTATTTAATGGTTATACCATTGATTGATTCTTCACTCAACGGTTATACCCTGCAGAACTATGCTTATACGTATGTAATTTTAATTATTTTAAATTGGAGCAATATCTTTTTAATCAAGGTATAAAAATGTTTTACTTATGCCTATATATATCGTTTAAATTATTATGTTCGCCTTATATGCGTTAGTACTAACGTGTAAGGTTTTTACATTTTGCTCAAAAACACCATATTAGGTGGATAAGCCGACTTTTGGAATGCACCTCCTCATGTAATATAATTTAGAATACAAAGAAACCAGCGTCTCTAGGTAATTTAAAGTGTGGTTTGGTATGAAAAAAGTTTTCCCCCATGCAACTGGCAATAAAAATCGAGTAGGACCGATATTTGGAAACGGCAATAGACTTGCACGAAACGTCGCTATGCGCATGCCTTCGTGCAAGATTATTGCACGTAGAATTGCAGACTGTAATACGAGCTTAAGTAATCTTTTAAATACACATTGACAAGCTATGGCTTTATGGCGCTTTAGTCACGGGCTGAATGCAACAGGTTTTTAGTAACGGACTGAAGTTAGTTTTAAGTTAGTTGACAAATATCATACAATCGTTAAAATAAAGTTCCATTCTTGTAAAAAAATAATAAATGTAAAAATTGTTGTGTATACAAGGATTAAATAGTTTCTCAACGCCAATATTTAAAAGGTTTGTACTGTTTGTGCTGTTTGTACTGACCTTTTGATTTCGCCGGCATGCCGCGACAGCACGATATTATACAAGACTGTGACAGTAAACTAGATTTCATTGATAAAGCATTCCAAATTTCGGATGGAGACTCCACCGTGGAGGAGGATCGGGCAGTGCATTGCGGGGTAAGGGGACTTGCTTTTATTTAATGCATAAATAGCGATAGGTACCAACTTTCAAAATATTAATATTTTTACAAGATAAAATAACATTTGACACATGATTATGACATTTTATTCCCTGATAAGCAAAGGCTTGAGAGACTGACAATCTGGAATAAGGCAAATATAGGTTTTTATTACCTATTGTACCATAACTATGCATATCCTTTGTTTCAATGTATATAATTAAATTGTAAATAAATAAACAGGGTAGTGTTAAAAATGAATATTTTTTAAATAACGGTTTACACGAATATGATGGACTTTTACTATCTAGACATCTGATAAGTTTTTTTTCTAATAAAAATACTCTTTCTAAGTGAGCTGTAACACCCCAAAAAATAATACCCTATGACAATATAGATTGAATTACGCCAAAAACATTAATCTCAATACAGGAAAGGATACTGTGTCTCTAAGAGACCTTATTAAAAACATAAGAGCTTAATCTCTTACATATGGAATTTATATGTGGTTCCCAAGTCAATTTTGGGTCCAATGTTATCCCTAAGAATTTTACTGTATCGCAGGCTGGAATTGATAAACTATTATGTATAGGCTAGAATCAAGCCTTGCATTTTTTGGAAAAAATTGCACAAAGTTTGTTTTATTAACATTTAAAAGTAATCTATTTTGTTGAAACCATTTACTAAACTGATTTGACACCAAGGAAGAGTTTGTGGAAAGATTTTTCACATCTTTATCCATAAGCAAAACATTTGTATCATCAGCATACGATACAAATTTAGCATGTTCATTAAATAAGACAGATATGTCATTAAAAAACATAACAAAAAACAAAGGCCCCAGAATTGACCCCTGTGGAACCCCAAGTAAGACTTTTTCACACCTTGATTGTGCATTAAAAAAAAAAACGATCTGAGTTCTGTCGGATAAATAAGAGGAGACCCACTTAAGCGGGGACCCGGTACACCTACGGATTCAAGTTTTTTGAGCAAAAGTTTATGATTAACCATATCAAATGCTCGACTTAGGTCAAAAAATAAGCCCACCATTTGCTGCTTATTATTGAGACCTTCATATATAAAATTAAGGGCATCAGCTATAGCGGTATGTGTGGATTTTCCTTGTCGAAAGCCATTTTGATTTTCAATAATAAGGTAATTATTTTCTAGGAAATCTCGCAGTCTTTTATAATATAAATAATCTAAAACCTTGCCAAATTGACTTGATAGGCAAATTGATCTATAATTGGTTGGATCATTTTTGCAACCCTTCCCCTTATACACCGGAATACACTTAGACTTCTTTAATGAGCTGGGGTACACTCCATCAAAAAAGGACAAGTTTACAAGGTGCGCCAGAGGAATAGCTACAATTCCTCCCACCAAGTTTAAGATTTTACCGTCGATATTGTCAAATCCAGCTGCATGTTTCTTAGTTGTCTTTTTAATTGTTTCAATAATTTCAAAATGAGTTACAGGATGAAGAAAAAAACTTTTCTGACCAGGTACCAGATTAATTTTGTCAAATTCAGGCACTAAAGTACTGTTTATATTATTAATAAAATGATTGTTAAAAAATTCACACATATCTTTTGGATCGTTAAAGGAAGTATTATTTACTATTATTTCAGATATGGAATGCCTTATGGCTTTAGACTTATTAATTATCTTCCAACTTTCCTTTGAGATGTTAGTAGCATTTTGAATTCTAGAATTATTTATTGTTTTTTGGCATTAATTATAGAGTTTTCATAAATTCCCTTAAATTCTTTATATCGTTTCGTATATGTCGGGTTATTAAGAGTCCTAGAAAGGGTTTTCATTTCGCATAATTGTTGATGCATTTGTTTTAGATTTATAGTAAACCATTCTTTATTTTTTATTGACAAAGTTTTTATACACAATGGAAATGCACAGTTATAATAAAAAAGAAACCTATTAAGAAAAAATTCAAATTTAGCACTAGAATCGCCTTCCCTATAGATATCAGACCACGATTCCTCAGATAAAAGTTTACAGAATCTATTAATATTTTCTACAGAAAAATCCCTTCTGAATATACATCTTTTTTCAGTCCGACTGGATTCCTTAAGAAAAAAATTACACAACTGATAGCAATGATCCGTAAAGTATATATCCTTAACTTGAGTATTATTTACATCTAAGTTTGAAAATATATTATCAATGAAAGTATTTGAATTACTTGTCATACGGGTAGGAACATTTATGTGAGGTTTTATGTTAAACTCACTTAAGACTTAACAAAGAATGTTTTTGATGGGAATCTAATAAGATATTTATATTTAAGTCGCCACACACAATATAAAAATAATTTGTACATAAATTCTTGAAATTTTTCAATAAATACATTAAAATCACTATTGGGTGAACGATATACACAAATAATGTAGATTTTTAACTTGCCACTATTGTATTCACTAACACAAACTTCAAAATGCTTCTCAATTGATTTATTATAAACCAGGGTTCTTAAATTTAAATTAGCCTTTGGAAAAATACAGGGTTCCCCATAATAGACTACCCATTTTATTTTATTAATAAATTCCCTACTACATAACTAAATAAGTTGTTCTATATGAGAATATCTTCTATAGTCTTTGGGATTTAAGTTAATTATAATTATTAATCAAGTAGGCGCCTGTCACGAATAAGTTTTAAATTAATAATTTCTTGGAACATAATTTTACTACGAGTTTTAATCAATAATTATTTAAATTATTTAATTTTTTTGCTTTGAGACATTATTTCAACATCCGTTTGAACTTTCATGGATTGGTCAGTCCAACAACGTGTGTTTTGTGTAGAAACTTACATAAGAAGCAATTCGATAGAAGAAGTTAGGCGTGCATTCCGGCGTCAGTTTAATAACAACAATAGAGGTCACGCGCCAAATCGTAAAACTGTTAAGTTATGGGTTCGTCATTGGCGTGAAAATGGTTCTGTACAAAATTTGAAGAAGCCTGGACGTCGAAGAACAGTTCGTACACCAGAAAATATTGAACGAGTTAGAATTGCGTTTACAAAAAGTCCTAAAAGGTCTGCTAATCGACAAAGCCTTATCCTAGGAATATCAAAGGGAAGCTTAGATCGAATTCTTCAAAAGGATTTAAAATTTCATTCCTATATGGCACAGCACCTTAGCAATCAAGATAAAGAAGCAAGGTTAGCATTTTGTCAAGAATTTTTGGATTTACATCAAGGAGCAATTCACAGTCTCCTAATGAGCGACGAAGCAAATTTTTATTTGAACGGCATGACATTCCAGGAAATTATTAATTTAAAACTTATTTGTGACAGGCGCCTACTTGATTAATAATTAACGTAAATCCCAAAAACTATAGAAAATATTCCCATAGAGAACAACTTATTTAGTTATCTCGTAGGAAATTTATTAATAAAAAAAAATGGGTAGTCTATTATGGGGAACCCTGTACAAACACCACCACGTATACGTGGTATATAAAAGTTTCTCTACAGTAAAAGCTTATTAGATTAAAATTGTCCAGTTTTATAAAATCAATGTCTGATACTTATACTAATCGTGATATTCTTAATATGTTTTATACATATGGCGAGTGTGGCAAAATTTTGGAAAAAACTGTAAAAACTTTTAATGAGAGGTATCCTTATTTAACTCCTCTTACCAAACAGTTTGGTCCAAACTCAAGTTTTGAATGATAGAGAGAAGACATTTATTGATCACGGCAAAGTTAAAGTTGAGAGAAACCGACAGAAAATGAAGAAAATCAGATTAAGGTTTTGGGATATTTCATTGCAGAGCCTCAAGGGTCTATCAGAGGAGTAGAAATTGAAGGTGGAATTTCATATACATCTGCCCAGCGGATACTCAAGAAAGCCGGTATGCATAATTAAAAATTTCAAAATGTGCAAGCCCTTACAAATGAGGATTTTTAAGAAAGAGAACGGTTTTGTACGCAGTTAATGGACAGGATTGATGATGAAAACTATTTTTTGGAAATAATTATTTGGACAGACGAAGCAAAATTTTCAAGGGATTGTATTGTCAATTCCAGAAATAATCACTTTTGGTCAAACCAAAATCCCCATCTAGTTCGGGAAACTAATAATCAACATAAATTTAGCTTTAACGTTTTTTGTTTATTAATGAACAATAAATTATCATTTTGTATTTATAACGAGAACTTGTCTTCGGAAAAATACCTAGAGACATACTAAATTCAACAGTAAGCGATTTTTTGGACAAACTGCGTCTGAACAAGAGATTTTCTAGCTGGACGGTGCCCCGGCACATTGTGCCTGTTGTTTGATGACAGATGGATTCGGAGAGGTGGTCCATGGGAATGGCCTCCAAGGTCATCTGACCTAACACCTCTCGACTTTTATCTTTGGGGTGTCATAAAGAGTAAAGTGTACCAAACACCAAGTAACTCGAGGGAATATCTTGTCCAGAAAGTGCGACTTGCCTTTTCAGAACTGCCGCAAGAAGAAATTCAAAGGTCGACGACTGAAGGTGTCCGAAGAAGAATTATTATTTGTCGTGAACAACAAGGGCGGCATTTTGAACAATTACTTTAGTTTGCTTAATTTTTCAATATAATTTTTTAAATTTTATATTGTTTTTTTAGTAATATTGTGGATGCTTTGAAAAAATAACCAAAAATACATATTATTTGTCAAATACGACATTTGAAACCATCTAAAGCACACTTGTGACAATACACACGAGTAAAATGAGGGTTTTTTACATTCTTGATAATATCTCTAAATACTTATTTTAGGGTATGCTATAACATTTCAAAAGAGAATAAAAAATGTATGGTCGTTCCATTTGAAATAAGAAAGTTATTGGCATTTAAAATTTCAAAAAAGTAAAGGTAAATACCAAACACCCTGTATAACATTTTGGAATACTATTAATGGCTTCTGATAGGATACGCCTTTGTTAACGTGTATAACAAAAATGAACTTTTTAACATTACAATTGTTTGTAATACAGACATTTTAGTTAGTTACTCCAAGTGTCAAATTTTTTTGAAAAAATTAAATATCTCAAAAACAATTAAAGACAGGAAAACGATTCAAAATGCAATAGCTTCAGAATTTTACGTAGAATTTAAAAAGGCAATAATATTTCTACGGTTCCATTTAAAAAAACAAAGTTAATGTCACTTCAGTTTAAACCGGAAGTGACAGCGCATTTAAAATATTTTAGTAAGCAAGATCCCATCGCACCATAGCTGCAACCAAAATTTCAGATTGATGTCTCTTTTAGTTCTCTATAAACCCCTAATGAATCAGTTAGGTGAATCACCCTGTATATAAAAGGTGAGGAATTAAATTTTGTTGTGTTTTTTTGTAGATTAAAAAAAAGTGTACCTGAAGATGCAAGTAAATTAAAAAAACTTGCGAAACCGGTCGTACTAATAAATTTGGTTTGAGAGATTGGACTTATATTTTTTCTTCCCCAACTTTTTTGAATATATATATATATATACATATAAATATATATATATATGAAAATGGAATTTAAATGCAACAACATTGCGAGTTGTTGATAGTTCGTTTCTATGGTAACGCTTTTTGCTTTTGACAATTGCCGTGATATTCACATATGAGATATGACATTTCTATATGCAGTGTTATTTAAAATTTTAAAATAAGTTGTAAAAACGAAACATTTTGTTCTGTAAAACGAATAAAGTCCAATACAAAGAAAAAATTATCAAAAAAACGTATGGGAACCAAAAGTAAAGCAAAAGAAAATATGCAGTATGCTGAATGCAGCAAAAGTCTCGGGAAGAGCAGAAAACAAAGATAAGAAAACTATAAAAGGTAGAAGGATTGTATAATTATTTAAAAAGAAAATATCTTAAAGTAAATAACAATAAAATTGTGTTTTTTTAATAATTTACTTTCTTCTTCTTCTATACATTTTATTCTCTCTTTCGAGAGAATTGGACTTGAGCTAATTAGGCTCTTACTGCCCAGTTACAAGTTTTTACGTCCATGAGCATCCACTCACGGACATGTGGCATTTCAAATCTTGAAACATCCACTAAATCGATTGCACAAATCACAAAATACCTCGCTGAAAGGTCAAAGCTTGCGATATTGTCGAGAAATACCGGTATATTTCTATACCGGGAACCCCATTTTATGCTTCCTGGGTCAAAGTCAACTATTTTCAGACTTTTTCATGGAGCGATGCACAGCAATTGAATGATAAAATCGAACTCCAATAATTTACTTTCAAAACGAAATTTTGATAGTCACCAAATAAATCAAACCAAATATCCCTAGATAATGACGTGTTCGTAATCTAGTGTTGCCGGATCTTCTAGACGAAAATGAAAGATCGATAATTTTGGTTTCGCAAGCTCGATCGTGCCTAATTTAGATTCGTGACTAATATGGCGATGATACAAATATCTATACTATTACTTACAGTTGTTTTTATTGCAATTAAAGCTTTGTTGTCAGAAATAAAGTCTACACTGGCATTATATTTAATTGAAAAAACAAATGGTTTTTCCTTTTTAATGGACTTTTCAAAATTATTCCTTTTATATTCCCAACGCAGATCCGTAATAAGACTAACGCCACTTGTAGGTTTCAACCCGTTTAAATTCAGTCTTTCAAGTTTTTCTCTTGCTTCAATAAATTTTGAGGCATCACCTTAAACAAATTTTTAGAGGTTTTACTTTTTTTTTGTATTGTACTTACATTCACCTGATTCCCAATACAATGGCTCATCAGAATTTTCTGTTAAACATAAGTATGATACTTTACATACCACACCAAAAAATAATAGAGTAATTATTAAAAACTCTTTGCAAGACACAAACATTTTGCTATGAGGAGAAATATTAATTCTATTATTATTATATTATTAATTATGAATGGTTTACAAGTATGGTTCACCACTATTTCCTTTACATATAAAGCGATAAGGATCCTTATTGATAAGAAATAGATTATTTTGTTAAAATATCGTTGGGTGCTGAAATAGTTATTAATTTCATTAGGCTGAGAAGTAATTTTTTTGTGCTGAGTGTACAAGGCCTACAATCGAGGGAAGCCGAAAGGCATATAGGTTAGGGTGGGCCGATTTTAATATTTTTCAAATATCAAATTGTGCAATGGTGGAAAAGTTGTGCATTTATAAGGCCAGAAAAATATTATAAGAGTTTTTTTTTTAATTTTAATTTCTTAAACTGCCGCAAGGCCTTGAAAGATCTTAATGTAATTTAGTATCGTTATAAATACGAAAAAAATTATCTGAGAAAATAGGGTTAAAAAAAGTTTTGAATGATAAATATTTATTAAAAAAAAAAATAAAAATAAAAATGAATTTATCATCAACACAAATTTAATTCAATTTATAATCCTGTTTTACCTGCCATTTTTCACAAACACCCAAAAACCACAAACAGATACTACTTGTAAAAATTTCTATTATTCAAGTAATTGACGATGTCAAAATATTATAATTTATTTAAACAGTGAAGCCAATTGTCAACTGCCCTAGGTCAAACACGAAAATCTTAAAAAATATTTATTCTCCATTTTACGCCGTCTCTCCAATAATTGCAATTATTGCAAAATTTAAAATTTACAGTTTGACAGTTCAAAACATTAAAAAAGAAAAAAAATATTAAAGGAAAATATTTTACTTTCCTAGTTCACAACTTTCCCGCTTATGAATAATTTTAATTTTTTTAAAAATTACTTTTAAATTTTTAGAGGCGTTGCGGCAGTTCAAAACATATACAGTATGTCTCAGTATCTTGGAATCATATGGAAAACTTTTTTATTATTAATTTTAGGAAAAAAGTTATTCCTTATAAAAAGTTCTGCATGGTGTAAAACTTAAAATGCAACCCACAAATATTAAATTGTTTTAGTCGTATACGGGGGTATGTCATAAAATATTAATTTTGCTCAAGAGTAAAGTACCTTTATATTTGACAATATCGAAAATTGTTATAAAGAAAAGTTAATCAGAACTAAAAACAACGTTCAAATATGCAATTTCATCCATTTACATTAAAAAAATTAGGTTTTGTTAATTTTTTTAATATTTCTATTTAAATGAACATTTATCTGTTAAAATTGCAAAATTTTTAGAAAACATTTAGAAACGAAAAGGTTTTCATGTTTTTTGTAATCATAACACATAAATGTTCATTTAAAATAAAAAAAGATTAGTAAAAATTAACAAAACCTAATTTTTTAATGTAAATGGATGAAATTGCATATTTGAACGTAGTTTTTAGTTCTGATTAACTTTTCTTTATAACAATTTTCGATATTGTCAAATATAAAGGTACTTTACTCTTGAGTCAAATTCATATTTTATGACATACCCTGTATACGACTAAAAAAATTTAATATTTGTGGGTTGCATTTTAAGTTGTACACCATGCAGAACTTTTTATAAAGAATATCTTTTTTTCCTAAAATTAATAATAAAAAAGTTTTCCATATGATTCCAAGATACTGAGACATACTGTAGATATCAAAAAAATATTTTGCAAAAAATGTTTACTTTTCTATTTCACAACTTTTTCTTAAATGCAGAATTTAATATTTTTAAATTTTAGAAGTTAAATATAAAATCGGCCCACCCTAGTATAGGTAGTACCTATTAGGTACAACATTTAATCTTTAAGGCACAATTTTATTTATTAAACGGAACATAAAACATACAATTATAATAATAATTATTAAAATTAGAAAGTGAGGTTAGGTAGACCTGACAGTTATCGAATGTTTTTTGATTGGCCCAAATGGATTTTTACAGACTAGTATTCAATATTAGTCTGTAAAAACGGCGGCTGGTGGATTTTGGGCACACCCATATCTCAGTTATTAGACATGGGACTCTCATCAAATTTATATGAGTTTACAATGACATTATATAGACAAGTTCTGCGCAAGCAGAATTTAAATTGAAGTTTGCGAAAAAAAGTTAGTTTTTAAGTGTTCCCCCATCCTCCTGCCCCCCAAATTAAGACAATTTAAATTAATGTGGTACAATATTTAATTCACAAGTTTATCAACAAATTTCAAATTTTATTAAAAAATTTTAAGAATTACAGGTTTTATACCATTTTAAATTTTTATTATTTCATTACTAAATTTAAAAAAAAATAGGAATGGTATAAAATTTTAAATTTGTCGATAACCTTCAGTGAATTAAATATTGTACCACTTTAATTTGAATTATCTAAATTTGGAGGAGCAGGAGGCTGGGGGGGCACACTTAAAAACTAACTTTTTTTCGCAAACTTCAATTTGAATTATGCTTGCGCAGAACTTGTCTATATAATGTCATAAACTCATATAAAGTTGATGTGGGTCCCATTTCTAATAACTGAGATATCGTCACCCTAATATAACAAGGTTGTATGTTAAAAAAAACGAAAAATTTAAGTCTATGTTTCTACAGGATTATACGTGCCCTACGCTTCACATACCACTTAAAAATAATTTTATAGAATGTATATTCTATGTGTATATTCTATGTATACTACGTATATATAGAGTTATTTTCAAGTTGTATGTCAAGGGTGGATTGCATAAAACCTTGTAGAAGCATAAACTCAAATTTTTCGGTTTTTTAACATACAACCTTGTTATATTAGGGTGACGATATGGGTGTGCCCAAAATCCACCAGTCGCCACTAATACTAAGTATTGTAGTGTTTTTCTGCCCAGGCGATAATAAATAAGTAGCATTATAGTGACGAAAACTGATATAGCAACTTCAAATGAGTGGAAATTAAGTTAAAATATCTTCATAGAATAGTTGTAATAATGTGATTTGCACCAGCAGAATATACCCTAGTATCAACATAACAGACACTAAAAAGTTTTTCCCATTTTAGTTACTTCGAACCGTGTCTACCACGTGGAAGAAATTTTGGCAATAAACTTTACAGTTCCAAGTTTCCGATATGTTTAAATATTTAGAATAGAATAAAAAAAAGTAAAAATTGTTATGATAATTTATCATTGATAAGTTAACTTAATTTAAAATATCTGTAGGTATTATATTTTTTCTACTCCCAAAAAATTATTTTGTCATCCCAATACAAAATTATTAAACAGTTTCTTCACTCCAATCTTTGAAAGGTTTATATGCACTTTTGTACCTTAGGGTACTACCTTTTGATTTCGCCGGCGCGCCGAGGCTGTATACGTGTCGATAAAGCATTAAAAATATCGGGTAGAGTACCTGTAAGTTACAGGTACTCTACCCGATATTTTTAATGCTTTATCGACACGTATACAGCCTCGGCGCGCCGGCGAAATCAAAAGGTAGTACCCTAAGGTACAAAAGTGCATATAAACCTTTCAAAGATTGGAGTGAAGAAACTGTTACAGGCTGTAACATATCCTCTTCACTTTAACTGTGAAAAAAGTGTATACGTGTATCGGATTTTAACAGTTTAGTCAATCCAAATGAAAACACCAAAAATGAATTTAAAAGTGCGCTGCATGATTTTTTATTGTAATGAAAAAATTTGAGGGTGATCTTTTAGTTGTCAAATATGAAAATCCGTTGCCGTTTTAATTTTTTGTTGCTTTACTTTTATTTGGCACCCCTTAGAAGTCTGAAATAGTGTCAATTTCTTACTCTCTTATAGTGGGCCAGAACTTTTTTTCTGTGACAAATATTGAAATAATTTTAATTTTGTTTTACTGTCCAGTAAGTGTGTTTTCGACATAAAATATTATTATCCAATTAGTTAATCTCATAAAAGAATGGTAAACCACTAAAAATTCATGATAATTTGACAATTTTTGTGATTTTTGTCTGGCTCCTGTGCTTATTCTACTGAATTTAGAAGGTTCATTTTTTTCAGGTATAAAGTACTTATACAATAGAAAACGTAACTATTATTTTAAGTTTCTAGACTATCAATTTCTTTATTAAAAAAATTATTGAAAATTGATAATTCTCAAAATTAGCCAATTTTGCCCTCAGAAATCATTATGTTGAGGAAAAAATAAAAATCTGAAACTTTCAGGAAATGTAGTCCCCACCTTCATCTTTTTAGTCCAGTTAGTCTTGTTTTGTTATTTTTATTCCTTTAAAAGATATATTAATTTTTTTAATGCCCGTTTAGTAGCGATATTGTTAGTTTTATTTATAATTTAAAATATAGATGGCTTTGACTTTGTCAATTCATGTTTGGTAGAGAAATGTCAGAACTGTCAAAAATATTCCATAAATTTTATTTGTGCGTATTTAAATTGTGATTTCAAAAAGTTTGCAAGTTTTCAAGTGTAATAAATGACGGAGTGTTCGAGATTCATGAATTTAATTGCAATTAAAAATTCAAGAACATATCTTTCTTATAGAAAATATTTAAGTTCTGAGAAGTTTTAAATTGTTAAAAATAAGCAAAAACCAAAAAATATTCTAAATAAACCCCTTTATTATAACATGTTTTATTTTAAGTTACCTAAAAACTAAAATTTAAAGAAGTATTTACAGATTGTGTAAATTTTTTCCAACACTAACATTTAAAATACATACATTTAACTTTTAACTATTTAGTGCCTTACTAAAGGGATCAAAATAATAGAACAAGACTAACTTGGTTTAAATTGTGAAAGAAACCGAAAAAAAACTGTTTAACGCATTTTTTATACGTTTAAATTAACTCTTTATTAATTTTACTTATTATACTTAACGATATAAACCATATATGCATAAGGATCTTGAATATATTTTTTTCATTCTTCTTTTTTAAACACCAATTAGCCAATTAAATACTTAATTATAATGTATATAATATATAATCATATATATATATATATATACATATATATATGATTTTTCAATACATAAAATATAACATAACTACCAAAAATATCAGAACTGTCAAAAATATTTCATAATTATTATTTGTGGTATTCCTTTGGTGATTTTAAAAAGTTTTATATATAACATAATATGACATATTATGTTATATACAAAATTTACCAAAGAAATACGCACAAATAATATTTATGAAATATTTTTGACAGTTCTGACACTTCTCCACCAAACATGAAAGCCATCTAAATTTTAAATTATAAATAAAACTAACAATATCGCTACTAAACGGCCATTAAAAAAATTAATATATCTTTTAAAGGAATAAAAATAACAAAACAAGACTAACTGGACTAAAAGATGAAGGTGGGGACTACATTTCCTGAAAGTTTCAGATTTTTATTTTTTCCTCAAGATAATGATTTCTGAGGGCAAAATTGGCTAATTTTGAGAATTATCAATTTTCAATATTTTTTTAAATAAAGAAATTGATGATCTAGAAACTTAAAATAATAGTTCAGTTTTCTATTGTATAAGTACTTTATACCTGAAAAAAAATGAACCTTCTAAATTCAGTAGAATAGGCACAGGAGCCAGACAAAAATAACAAAAATTGGCAAATTATCATGAATCTTTAGTGGTTTACCATTCTTTTATGAGATTAACTAATTGGATAATAATAATTTATATCGAAAACACACTTACTGGACAGTAAAACAAAATTAAAATTATTTCAATATTTGTCACAGAAAAAAAGTTCTGGCCCACTATAAGAGAGTAAGAAATTGACAGTATTTCACACTTTTAAGGGGTGCAAAATAAAAGTAAAGCAACAAAAAATTAAAACGGCAACGGAGTTTCATATTTGACACCTAAAAGATCATCCTCAAATTTTTTCATCAAAATACAAAATCACGCAGCGCACCCCATTTGGTGTTTTTATTTGGAATGACTCAGTTGTTAGTCCATTTCAAAAGACAAATTTCGAACTTTACAGAAAAGTTTGACAACTAACTGCCATTTTGAAAGCCGGTAAATCATTCACAGTTTACTCTATTTTTGTATACATGTCGCTCTATACAAATATTTAAACTACCTAATTAGTAATAAATTATTTTTAATACCTAATAATTTTTGTAGTAGAAAAAGTATAGTATGCAACCCGTTTATAAACTTTTTTAGTCACTCATTTTTTTAAACACTCGCTCGCTCGCCTGATTAAAATTCGTGACTAAAATGGCGTTTGTTAAACTTGATACATAATATACTAAGGTACTCTTTATATAAGGTTGGTATTATAAATGAAATTCATTCATTATATTAATAATATTTTTTATTTAACAATTCAATTAAAGAAAAATATGCAATAAAAAAAAGAATAATTTTATACAAGATGAAGCATTTCTTAATTCGTCTCTCTCTTACTCGTTGCATACACTGTATACTGATATTGTTAATATTACATATAGTAGATATCGACTGCAGGGTTACCGAATCAATGAAATTCCACATAAGGGTTTATCTCATATTTAAAAATTTTACAGAGCATTTTAAAGGTTAAATGTTCTTAGCTAATTTAATTTTTTTTAATGTGCTACTAGGTAGTACATTCAATGCAGATATATAGAGGGGGAGAAGGAGCTGGGACCATTGCGCATCCAATTTTATGGCGACAGGCTCATGGCTGACATTTTGAATTTGATGTCGATAATATAGACTTTCCTATATCTGCTTGTCAAGCTTAATAAAAAATAAACAGATGGCGCAACTGTCGCTTGTTATTATATAGTTTAATAAGCAGTGTTGCCGTTTGCGGGTATTTTACATTAGAAAATTTTGATCAAAATACTAACTTAAAAAAATGTTATATTTACTAAATATACATTATTATTTTTCTATCCTGTTACCATTATTCTTGATTAATACAAAATTAAATTAATTTGTTAAAATAGGGCGAATGCGCTAGAAAATTTATAAATATAACTATTTTTACGAGTAAAATCGGGTATTTTGTAATTTTTGTTCGTGATCTTTCATGACAACACTGTTTATAAGTAACCACATTGTATTTAGAGGTTAGAGGTCTAAAAACAACTACCTGATTTTTTATTTGGGAATAATAACTTCTACCTGTTTTCTACACCGATATGATTTAGTTGATATGATTTAGTTGAATTTTTGTATACTGTTTTTGTGTTTTTATATTGTGAGAATTCTTGTGCTATAAAATGTCTTGTGCAGTTAAAACGCGTAGAAACACGAACATTTTTTACCGCGCCTCGTATACGTGGTTAAAAATGGTGGCTATGAGTGTGTCCCCATTCGCGCACGTTAAAGCTCATGCTCCCCCCTCTATATTTATGATTTAATGGTATACCTAGTAGCACATTTTTTATCCATAATTTAAATTGGCTAGAAACTTTTAATCTTTAAAATGCTCTGTAAAATTGTGAAACATGAGATACGCCCTTATGTGATAATTGGGACGATATGACTGAATAAATTAAATTAATGCCATCCATACAGGTCATTTTCAATAAGTGCACTGCTGTTGATTGTATTTCCTTAAATTATTTGGTAATTATTTATATTTTTTATTTTATCGTTTACTTACGTTTTCTTCTTATGCACATACAAATAACTACGCTTAAAATCACCAGCATTATTGGTATTAAAATATAGGCAATATATTCAATATATGTAGACGAATAATAGTAATAAGGGGATGTACCATACGAAATACAATTATCTTTGCAACATATTTCGCAATTGGTGTCCTGGCAATATTTTTCGAATGTATTCAATTTAAGTATATTGGCACAAGACTTGTTCTCAGGCAAAACACTTTCGCAGACTCCCTTAAGTTTTTCGCTTGATGACTTTTGTATATACCTCGTTTGACTGTCTAAAATAAAAAAAATAATTATAGGTAATTTATTATGTTAAGATTGTCAGTAGTACATACCAGTACTTAAAGTTAATTGTAATTCGTCGAAATAAGATTCACATTTGGAGAGATTTGCAAATTTTGTTGTAATATTTAAATATAATTTAGAATTTTGTGTCAAATAGTTTGTACTACAAATTTTAACTAGTTTCCAATTTTCTTCTTCCTACAAAAATATTTAATTTATTTTAAAAAATTATAACATACATGTACAGAAAAAGTGGGTATTTCTTAAAAAAGTTTAATTCCTGAAACACTACTTATTCTTTCAAAGAGAAGAATTTCTTTGGTATAGTTTTAGGATTCTTCAGCGATGCGCTTTTAATCTCATATATGCCTTCTGGGCAAATATAGAGCTTCACTAACAAAAATTTATGAAAAATCTATGAAGAAATTCATCCAGGCTTTTTTTTTTCGACTGGCTTAATAATTGGTATGAAGTAATAAAGTACCCTCAAACAGGTAAGAAAACAGGCTTGTAGATAGGGTGTTAAACATCCTGAATGGTTGAAATTCCGAAAAACGATTTCTGACCCTGATCGATGTTTTTTGCTCTCCTGAAATTTTAGCTGAGCGACAAGGTCCCATAGTACAAAAAACAAGGTATGTTCTTGCGCATCTGTTTTCACCACTCCATCGGATTGACGAAGAGGTTGAAACACCCAGTCGCCGCCATATTGACTATTTACATTTTAATGTGAGTTGTTTTTTAAGCTAAACTGCGCACCACTCAATGTGTCGCGACCAAAAAGTTGGTCCTTTTTTAAAACGACATAACTTTTTTGGTTCTTGAACGATTTTATTTTGGTCTGTGATGTCTGCTAGCTCCATCCTCTGGCAATTCATGCTATAGATATGAAGCTCACGCTTCTTCAAGTAAATTTTCTACAGGGTGATATGTTAAACGCTGAAAAATTTCAATAACTTCATCCAAGGCCCGTTTGAAAAAAGAAATATTTTTTCTCGTTTTTACTTTGAAATAATGAAGTATTATGTCTTACCTTGAAACGGTTTTCAAATTTTTCGAATTGAAATCTTAGCAACCAAAATATGTTTTTTTTTCAAAAGAGTAGATTTAAGGCTTTTTGGTAGACAATAAACTCAGTCTTTTTAAGAACAAGAAGATAAGATGGTGAAAGATTGTTGCTTGAATAATTCTGAACAAGCGACAAGCAACAAGTTTCCATTATTTTCAGAGGGGCCTAAGCAACGACCACTTTTTCAAAATGACAATTGGGTGAAAATTTGCGAAAACTAAACCTGAACCGATATTTACGTTCGTGACATGTTTTCTTTATAATTTTGACCTTCTGATTGTGATTCAGTTGTCAAATTTAAGTTTCAGATAAAACCAAAATCACCAAGAATCAAAATTCGAAAACAATTCCCTGCTGTTAAATGTCTTAATAAAATCCGATTGCAGTTTATTTCAAATTTTTGTGAGTGTAAAAAATGTCTACCTGCCAAGTGAAAATCTGTAAAAACAATGCCAAAAGAAAAAAACGGAAATCCAATACATATCCTTAGGAAGGGCTTGAAAAAATTGATGTTAAGGATAGTAAGTATATTTATATTAAAAACAATTAAATAGCAGTAGTTTTTTTAGAGGTACTTTCCTTTTGTATACACAGATTATCTGTAACAGATATATAAATAAAAAAATAATTTAGGTTAATGTTTTAGGTTAATATTTTTGTTCGTTTTGTAGCTTGTATTTGTTCATTTACTTCGAAGGATATATTCCAACTTTACACTTAACAGCTGATCTATTAAAAGAGAAATCAAGTAGGTACTTTGTGGGAAATTAAAATAAAATTGGAAAAAACAGAAACTCAAACTCTAAGAAATCAAGTACTGCAGTGTAAGAAATTAAAATAAAATTTGAAAAACAAAATTAATCAATATTAAATCTTTCTTTTTGCATTATGCAGGAAATGTGCCGAGACAAGGACACTTCTTGACAGAAAAAGACTATTTCATCATATTCCAAATGTATACCTATATCCTATAGGATTTGATTTTGACCATAAATACTTACATTTAAATTAATAGTTTTGTTTATGTTATTATTTTCTAACATTAAATCTGCCAAACAGTTTTTTAAATAATAATAAATTGAAAGGCATTCAAATGCATAAGAGGTTATATTATCCCTGGAAAATTTAAACTCGTATATTCTAGATCTGTTGGTGGTAACTTGGACTGGATTTACTAAAAAATAATAAACAGTTATTTATATATATATATATATACAGTGCTTGCAAATCCAAGTCCGACCGGGTTGGGAAGGACGCGTGAAAATAACAAGGATAGAACGCCAAACAGAAGGCGCTTACAATACGCACGCCTGCCGGCTCTGACCAATTAAATTCTGTTTGGCATTCTATCCTTGTTCCTTTCACACGTGTATTGAACAACCGTCCTTCCCAACCCGGTCGGACTTAGATTCGCAAGCATATGTTCTGCTTTAGGTTTCCACGGGTGTTATAGGTATTGATGGTTTTCCGAAATCTGCTCCGTGTTTTTGGTTCTTAAAAGAACCGTATGTCTGAGGAGGTTTCGGTACAATATCATGTACCATCTTCAGGTCTTATCTGCTGCTCTGCTGCGAGTTAGAAGCGGAACTAAAGAAATTCCTGGACCATCTCAACGGAATTCACAAAAGATCAAGTTCACAATGGAATGCAAAAATAATGGCAAACTAAGGCACACGTTCTACAGAAAACCAACACACACAGACCGCTATCTCAACGCCCAGTCTCAACTGCAGTCAGTCATTAAGACACTTGTCACGTGATACGAAAGGCTGGCGTATGATGACCACAAGAAACAAGAAGACCTGAAAATCCAAACGACGCTTCTGCAAAACGGAGTCTCCAAAACCATCATCAAAAAGGCTCTTAGACCACGACGCCGGTAAAATTCTACAGAGGACGAAAACTACAAACCAACTTTGAAGGCCTTCCTTCCCTACGTCAAAGGAAGAACCGAGAGAATAGAAAAGTACTCAAAAAACCTAACATTGACACCACATTTACCGCCCCAAGAAAGATCGGTCAAATACTTCAAAACGTCAAACTAAAAATAGAGTTGGAGGCACAAGGGGTGTACGAAATTTCTTGTAAGAATTGTGACGGAAGCCACGTATGACAGACCAATAGATGTATCAACGTCTTGACGCAGGAAAAAACATCTTCCCTAGCTGAACACGTCCGAAAAACTTCCCATGAAATTGACCGTACCATCCGTGAAGCCATTGAAATAGAAAAAAGTCCAAGAAACCTAAATAGAAAAAAGTCCAAGAAACCTCAACACAAGAGACGATACACAGAGACTACCTATAGCATGAAAAGCAGCTCTTAAAACCACCAAAACGTCACGCAGATTAACGAGATCAATGGAGCCGAACATAACACAAGTCCAATCGTAGTCACGGTTAATGACGCGGAAAGCTAAAAGGGTATATAAACAAAGATCAGCGGCAACGGAGCTCACTCCACGTCTAATTCGCAGCAGAGCAGCAACAGCAGCCCAGCAGAAGATTGTACCGAAATGTCGTCTTTTAAGAACCAAAAACCGACAACACGGAGCAGATCCCGGAATATATAAATATATATATATATATATATTTATATATTATTTTAGTATAATATACATTTAACATTTGACTGGGACCACTTTTAAAATCAGGCCTGTTAAAATGTTTTACCGGCTTTTAAAATGGCAGTGTTAATTTGTCAAATTTGTCTGTACAAATCTCCCTTAAAAATGGACCAAATTCGATATAGAAGCAGTTTTTTATAGTGAAAGTAAAGAGAATGTTTACCTGAAATTTTTAATGCTTTCTCGGCAAATACAAGTTTACTTTCGGCGAAATGAAAAGGTCACTACAAACGTGCATATAAACTTTTTAAAGATTGGCGCCAAGAAACTATTTAATAATTTTGTATTTTTGCATTGAGAAAATACTTTATGGGCGTTTTAAAGGGGAGGTACAAAATATAATTATCAAAATGGTTAGTTATTGCTTGGATCAAAATAAATATTTTTGTTGGGTACTTACTTTTATGAATTTTCCAAAGATTTTCTTGGGGATAATTGTTAATTGTTATTTTTCCTGCAGAACCCGCAAATTCCAAGTCCTTTAAAGTTATATTTTGGACAGGCATATGTATGTGAAATATTGCATTATACGTAATATTTAGTATAAAGTGTATCCAAGAATTTGAGTTCTAAAAATTATGATTTATACATGGTTAAACTTAAAAAGTAGATAGTTGGGATTTCATTTTTGTTCACAACAATAAAATGGTCTAATAAAAATGTGTTAATAATTACATTTAAAATTATCAAACATGATGATATTTGGAAAACGTACCTATTTCGACTTCCCTTGATCATTGTATGTTTAGAATAGTGTGATGAAAAACGTGGCTAGGATTAATTTAAACCATTTTTATTTATAATAACACTGGTCATTTTGCCACAGGGTGGCCAACAACTCTAGGGTAACATGGGTGCGGTGATTCAAAAAACAAACATAATTTTGCTGAATAAGCCTTTGTTTTCGAGATATGTGAACATTCAAATTCGCATATATATTCTTTTAATCAACTACTTTAACCAAGGATCATTGGCCATTAAGCTATGCATATTTGAGTCCTAATTTAACTAAAAAATTATACACATTTATAAAGTTAGTCCCCTAAAAACTTCTATTTTTAACCCAGATTTAACCCCACATCAACCCCTAAGCGGGGGTGATGGGTACACCTACAATTTTTAAAGGAAAGAGGGGTTGACTGATACCTCATTTTGAAGGCATTCCCTACATGTTGGTGTATTAGTTTTTAGTTTATTTTAATCTTAAATATTATAATGGTTCAGTACTTTAATACGTTTTACAAATTTATTTTTGAATAAGTTTGTAATTTCTAAATTGTGTTGTAAAATGTAAAAATCTTTGCAAAAGAGGTAAAAACGAACGGTTAGGTAAAGAAATTACAAAGTTTCGTGGAAGACCGAAATTTTGCCTGAAATGGGAAAAAAACTGTTGACCAGATGAGGCGAAAACAACATCGAAACTTGGGAAGGGAAGAAAAGAAAGGGGCAAAAAGCGTTTGAAAATTATATCGAACACATCGGCTCTGAAAGTTCTGTTTAAATAATTGTTACAAGTGATTGTGTATTCTCCCAGGTTAGTTCTTAATTTTAGTAGCCCAATTATGTAGTAAAGTCCACTAAACGTACAACGATTTAGATTTAAATAAACTGAGCATTAGTTATTTTGCACTACTGCGTTTAGTGAATTTTACTCGATATTAACACCTTTTGTTTTAGCTATTTTTATAAAATGTTATTGCCTTTTAAGTTTACTGCTGTAATGGTACGATATACGGGGCAGTTAATTTTTAACATTTCTTAATTTATTATTTTTAAGCTTTACGAAATATGAGACTAATTTTAAATATTTGTTTTTAAAATTGTATTAGGTGTTAGGTATAAGTTTCACTTCCATACATTCTTTATTTGTTTATTATACAATAATAATTTATGACTCCCATCTGGACGACCACTTAAGGGTTCGTTACAGAAAGACCAAATAAGCAAGTTTTGGTTCATGTTCCTGGTCTTTAAAAAATAAACATAAAAAGAGCGTGTTAAAAACTGAAGAGAGGGTATTTTTAAAACAGTTGAGTTTTGTTATTTGAAGTAGACAGTTTGGTTTTGCTATTTGAGCAGTCAGTATATTTTAGACAGTTGAAGGGATTAGTTTAATTCTTTCATTTTATCAGGGAGTGAATTTAAAAATACATTGATTTTATATAACTTCAGTTTTGGTGAAAGTGTTGTTCATTTAAATAGGTATGCCTTTTCTATATTTAGTTATTATAATCTGAGGTCACAAAGATCATAATGAGTGGTTAATTCTTTAATATTTAATTTAAACTATATTTTATTATTATTAATTCAACTTGTTTGTTTGTGAGAGAAATAATAAGTTGAATTATTTTATCCTTATGTTGGTGGTTGGACAACCAAATCATAATCATTATTTTATGTTTATAATTATTATATTTATATTACATTTACTTTAACATATTATATTGTAATGTAATTTTACATTTTACTACATATTTATATTTAACATTTATATACGTTATTTTGTACAGTTTATCTTATTTTATTTATTTGATAAATTGATATTCATTATTTAATATGGTGAGACTTGTTTCAAGTTCTGCATATCAAATGAGTTATTTAGTTAGGGAACTTTGTTGCCGGTTTCTGGTAATAGGATGGTGGATACAGCTCTGCTTTGACAGGCGCACCCAATGGCCAATAATGCCAGGTAACCAATTTAGACAAAGAATGGTTAGACAGGGATATTGATATGAAGTTGTTGTTTTATGGTCTTATTTTATTATTATTGATAATCATTTTATTTTGCTATATTTGATTTGCACTGACATGTTTTTATTACTTGATTATACCTGATTGTATTTGTTATTTATGGCTGTACAATTAAATTGCATTACCGTTGTCCACTACTACACCACTTGTTATTTATATATTTTATTTATACAAATACCATTTATTATTGTTGCTTGTGACCTAAGTTATATTATACTTTATGTTTCACATTATTGTTGTTTGTTGCTGTACATTGATAATTATTTCAATGTGTATTTGCTTTTCTACATCGTCGGAGCCTACCATTTATGTAGGTGAATAATCTTAGCAATATGATAATATAATTTATTATATTCATATTGATTGCTTTGATGTTGTTGTATTATTTATATTGTTGAGATGTGCGACATATATGCATGTCTGTATTGTATATGTGGGTTTTTAAGGTTTTACCTTATTAACTTAAATCAATCATACTTTTCAAATACAAATGTTTTTATTTATATTATTAATGTACAGTAACAATAATTAACTCTTGTAGTAATTGTCTTTATTAATAAACTTATTTTAATTTAATACTTTTTCTTTGTTTTTTTAAATATCTTTTCAATTGCTCAAGTACTTACGTATCCAGAACCGTATTCACAACAAAAAGGGGTCCTAACTTAATTTCTTTAAACTAGACGATCACGTGTTTTGGCCAAAGGTAGTTTTTTAGTGGTTCTAATATTCTTTTTAATTATTAATGTGTGCCCCCCATGCCCCGTTCGTTACACTGCTAAATGTAAAAGTTTATATTCCTTTCTTTTATTGTCTTAGGCTTAATTTAGTTGTATACTGTCCCGGTAACTCAAATGTTTAGACCTTCCCCAACACGATTATGCATTCTTTTTTCGGCAATTTTAAAACAAATATCATTGTAATACAGAACGTTTCGTTGCTTAAAAGGGAGTATTGACCGTTAATTTTAAACTTTTAATGCTCCTTTTTCTTTAGTACGTAGTTTGCAGTAGATACTAAAATGCTCCCCTCCGTGAGGGATAACTGGTCACCTAGGTTCTCTAGGTGGCATCGCAACTTTTATCCCGAACCTTCACTTTACGCGAGTTGCTTCCAGTGTGGACCTCGTTCTCCACAGGGCAACGTTAACGTTGACAGACTAACAGTTAACTGCCCTGTTAAACTAACAACGTTCTTCCTATTTTTGAACATGTAGGGGGTAGATAGCGTAACAAGCCTCGTGTCATTCCATTGATTTGCATAAACTTTTAAAAGAAACAATGTCTAATCGTGTAATCCTTTGCTACTTCATAGCCGAACAGGGTTTTTTCTCAAGCTCTTTTTCCCTGGTCGTATCTCCCTAAGAGCCACCCCTTGTTTTTTTAACTGTTTGTAAAGTAAATTGAATTGGGGCAAACTAAACACTGTATTTTATTTTTTTGTATACCTAATTCTCCCAAGTATGATTCTTAAAGCAATGTATTTGATAAAACAAGTAACAGGTAACCACAACGTATACGTGGACCTCTATAGAGGTCCAAATTTTGGTAAGACGATCACGAGCCATAGTCATAAAATAGTTAATTTATTAATTTTTCATAAAACCTGGTGTAAGGAGAAATCTTTACAATATACATTTTAAAATTTGGCAATTTTTATTTGATTGCGTTAAAATGTTAATACAATAAAGTAAAAATATGAAGCTATACAAAATCGGACAAAAATTGTTAACGTAAACGTACTTTGAACTTGAAATTGTCTAGTTTTTGCCAAAAATTTTGTTAAAAATAGATTATTTGAAGAACTCATTTTATAAATGTGCACAACTCATTTTATAAATGTGCACAATTATACATGTATAATTTATTTTTTTTAGTTAACCCTGATATGCCTAAAAGGTAGTTAGTAAATAAAACATATACATTTTTTGTTAATTAAACTTCATTAGTAACAAAAAGAATATAAAAAGTTAAAAAACAAAAAAAATATATTAAAAAGGGCAAAATTTTGGCCGTTCTATATATAGGACATTAGGCACATTAATATTAATTGGGTCAAAATCATTGTTTGCTGTGAAACTGCACAAAACACTTTACATGCACTCCGACATCGAACTTGGAACATCTTGTAGTGTTTTTTTTTACTACATCGGGTTTGTTTATCTTGAGGTATGACAAGGTGGTCCAGGCGGTCATAACGTAGATCGTTGTCTTGTGAAGCATGTCCTTTTTAATAAGATGTCCTCTTCTTATTTTGTACAAATAAAGCACAAGCGATTATTCGTCTAAAACTCAACTGGTCCAAATCTCCTCCGCTTAGGCGATGTAAATGCCATAGAGTGCATGAACAAAGAACTATACCATTTTTTGCCTAAGTTTTGATCAGATCGATCTATGCCTCCCATATTGGCAAGTGGATAAGGTGAGGCTGCTCTACATAGATATTTTTTTTGTCTTTTTGTGAATAACGCTTGACCATATGGATCGGTGATACTCCGGTAAAGTTTGAACAAAGACATACTACACTATTGTCATGCCACTTTACTGCAATGATATTCTGATCGCTTTTGAATCTTGAAGAGGGACTCCTCCTAATCGGTTTTCTCTCACCGTACCAGTAGCGTGAAAGTTTAGTACTGTCAACTCTTCTATCAAAGGAATGGCTGTGTAAAGGTGAAATTTTATTTCTGGCCATTTTTTGCGCAGGGCTTGAGCTTATTCCAAAACAACTCCTGCACCAACTCCAAAATCTTTATATTTTTTACTGATGTTTGTTGACGCTCCTTGATACGGTTCAAACCAGTTCAAATAACCCAATCTGGTACTGCCAACCCATAACTGGTAACCGTATCGTATAGGTTTTCCATGAATATATTGTTTGCACCCATGACGACCAAAGTAGGGAACCATAGCTTCATCGATCGAGTGCATTTCCTCGAGAGGCCAGTGCTCCATAAATTTTTTATTCAAAAGTGTGAAAATTTGCCTTATTTTTGTAAATTTGTCCTGTTGATCGAGCTGTTGGTTGCCACAAACATGAAAATTGGAAAACAAGTACTCGAATCTATCTCTCGATATCGCTTTTGAAATCATGACATTATGACCATCTTTATCTCGCTCCCAGAAAATTCTTCGTCTTGGCACTTGCACATATCCACTAAGTACAAGAACTCCAATAAAAGCCCAGACTTCTTGTTTTTCTATGTTTGGTTTCTTGTTCTTTTGTTGAGCGTATTTATTGCTAGAAGTTACAATACATTATATCATTTCCTCATCAAAGAACTTTGAAAACAGTTCCAAAGGGCTTTCTAATTCTTTTACTTTAGAATTATTATCCAATTCAGTTCTAATTGGATCCAAATCTTTCATGACCCAATAATGCAAGAGCTTCGTGAAGTGAAAATCCCCTGTAATTGAATTATTTTAATGGACATATATTTTCCTAATGTACTATATTTAGTACACATCTGTTTTACCCCTCAAAATGACTACAGATTTTAAAAATATTGTCAAATTAGTAATGCACACCGCTAATAGCAATATTTATTGTTAAGTTTTTGAATACATGGAATTTATATATTTGTTTATTTATTTGCAATTAACTTACCTTGCGAAGCGGACGTCATCTTCCATTTTAATATGTTGACTAACTTTGAGGCTATGTTGAACACAAACTAGATTTAAAAAGTCAATTTAATGCTCATACACTCGTTGTCTTATATATTCTGAATGGGTTTATGCATTTAAATACGTTCCACGCGGCCTACACTGAGCGGGTTGGGACTTTTTGAGCCGTACTACCTATAGTAAATTAGGCATACCTGGGTTAAATTAGAACTCGTAGCTACTGATCCTTAATTAAAATATATATATACGAATTTGCATAAGAAAAAAAAACGTTTTTCACAATATTTTAATAATATCAAAAGCAAAATAATCATTTTTGAAATCACCCCACCCAAACTACCCTAGAAAAAGTGTTGGTAAAATTTGTTTAACCAGTGTAATTAATAAACGTACACTTACCGGAATTCTTTTAGTAACATTTTGATTAGCTACAAGAAATGTTGCATCTCCGTATTTTTCTTTTCTAAAAGTTATTGTTATTATAGTTGTATTTCCATTCTTAATCTCAAGTTTAGTCGAGGCTTTAAGTAGTCTAACCGAAAATCCTAGATTTATAGGTAAATCAAATTTTCCATGTTCACATATTTTAGTATTATTTCCATATACAGAAAAATCTTCCCATCTTGCGTCAGTGATATAATTAATATTGTTCACTGATATCGGTTCTAAGTCTGTATTTTTACCATCAACAGGACTAATTGTGAAATCCTTTAATTTTTTGTGAGCTCCAACATAAACTGGAGATGTACCTAAAAATAATATATCATATCATATTTTTAATTCACAATTTAAGTTTTAATTTTTATAGCAGAGATCATTTATTTTTAGAATTTAGGTTACCTTCATTTGTAGCATTATTCCATGATCCTATCGAACTATTAGTAACACAAACATAGCTGTATTTTTCAGTCCTTATTTTACTTAAGAAAATTAAAATAATAACACTTTTTATTAACATGTTTTAAGCTCGTTAAATTATTTAACAATAAATTGCTGATAGCAATTTTATATATGTCATGTATGACTCAAATGAGATATTAGTTGGATTTTAACGTATTATAAAAATGTTTGCGGTTTGACAGTATAAATTATTATATAAAAAACAAGAATGGCTTTTAATAACCCTTAACTGTAACGTGCCGCCAATTTGACGGTACTGGACTGGAACAAGATTATGCATGACGAGATTTCGATACTTTTGCCAGGCTCTCGTACTAGCTGCGAGAGACTCAATACAAGACTTCTTATTTAATCGGCGAAACGAGACAAAACTTTGTCTCGTTGGTCACTAGTGCTTGCTTTGTTTTAACATTTTTTAAAATTGGTTGTTTATTTTGTATAAGACTCTTAACAGTTTTAAAAGGGACAAATTCGACACAAATCTTTACCAAAATAAATATTTTTAAATAAAAACAGGATACAGGCAATGCTGGAGGAATCCCATATAAAATGTAACGTTGTAATAAAAATCCAATTTTAACAATTTTTTGTAAAACCATTTAACGAGTTTACGAATTGGTAAGTATCCGAAAAAAGATGCCATCACTGGTTTTCAAACTAAAATTATGGGATACATTGAAGTGGGTAAAAGTTATGAAATATATCAGTAAGTGTGGTACTAGTACTGATAATTATCAGTAATTATAATTATATATTTGATGATTTCAGAATGGTGTGTCATTAAATTGTGTCTATGTTATTTTTGCGTTGATTTATGTAGGTAAGTGTTCTTTTTTTTTGTTTAGGACATTGATTAATAAAGCAACATTTTTATCAAAATTCTTTTTATTTAAGTTCCCAATTTCCAACAATTACTTTTGTTAGTGGGTATACAAAAGGTTTGTTGGTTGAATTATTGATATAGGATTTTGTTATTAAATCTACAATTTTTTTTACTGTTTATTAATAAGACAAAATAAATTTATTCTACTTTATTATTTACAATTCCTTACATGCTTTAAAAACTACTAGAAATATTTTCTTTTATATTAAAGTTCTATGATCGTGCTGTTTACTACCCTCAGTGGATCCTGATGAATCTGGGGAACTTCCATTGGCTTTCGATGATCCAGTCTTCTTTTTCTTTTTTCTTACCAAAATCGAACCAACAGGTCCGCTTTTCCATACATAATAATACTTTACAACGCTTCCAATGCTTTTTTCAGGTAACTAAAAATATAAATCATCAGATTTACATTCATAAATATTATAAATTAATTTGTTTACCCTTTTGTGTATTTTGTTCAAGTTATTGGCGAATATTTTAAATGCCTCTTCGAAAGTAGCTTTTTCTTCATCTGACCAGGTTTCACTTAATGGCGTGAAATTCGATAAATCTATCGTCGCCTTTTCCAAATCGTACTTGTGCCAAAATAACATACCCAAAGCTTGCTCGTCATTATATCCATATTTGTTTTTAGCTTGCGAAATGTAATCATCCACTGAAAAATATTGTTAACATTTAGTTTTGTAACATACTGACGTGTATGGCTTTAACTTAATTAATAAAGGTTGGAAAGTTTAAGGTAATAAAATATAATTTTATAAATTAATTAGTTATATGTAAATATTTTTGCTATGACATCAATATACCAATTTTCACCGAAAACTGTGGTTGATAATATAAAAAAGATAAATAAAATTATGATACACAATTTAAACAAAAATCTCAAACATTTAAATAAATTATTATAATTTAGTATTTAACTTACATTTTTCCTCTGGGATATCAATTGATGGCTTCCATATTAATAGGTCTTTATCCTTGATACTTTCTCGACTCGTGGTCTCTATCTCCGGACATTTTACTTGAAACGATTTCCCAACTCTTATACGATTTATTTCACTGTTTATAATTTCATCACTAAACATTTTTATTGTTTTAACTTACTTATAAGTAAGCCAACAGAAATGTACACCATACTTGTTGACGTCGCCTGTTTACTTTAAATAAACTAGGTATAAAATATATTTTCAAAGGTACTAACGCAATTGTTATTTTCCAGGTAGAATTTTGAATTTAATTTAAGTAGTTTTACCTTTATTTTTCTTTGTATACAGGGTCTTAATAGTAAAGTATAAATTATATACTCTACATTTTCTATCTTTACTATACTCAGTATAAAATTTATACACATATTTATTTTAAAGTTCGAAAGATGTAAACTTTTTTGTAAATTGAATTGTCGGAATGGTTGCAAAAAACTTTCTCGCCCGTTTCTAACACAGGGGGTAACGTTAAATCTTAAAAGGATAAAGTAGTCGTCCGCAACTTTTAAGGGAGTGTCAAGAAATTTAAAAGAAATTCGTGTACGTGATCACATTAATAAACCGATCACGAAAAAGTTACCTGCAGGTTTTTTCTGAAAAATTCAATAAATTTCAAGATTTTCCAAAACGACACATTGTGGAATGGTTCAAGTAAATTATCAGGAACTGAATGTTTTATTAAAGAATTGTAAAGTTTATATTCAGAAAAGATAAATTCTTGTTTTAAACTACAGTAGGTGTTCATTAACTTTTTATAGAATATAACGTGGGTAAATACAGGGTGCATTAAGTATCCTTTAATGTGTAGGTATATTGATAATAAAATAAAATAAAATACTGTTTTTTTTTCTTACAGCCATTTAAAACAATCAATAACAACCTGTCTGAGCCAAATTTGCATTTATACCTTTTTAGGGATTTTTCTGTGCATTTTACAAGCTCCGATAACTACTAAATTTGCATATCTTTGCCTTGTTAATGTTTTTAAAACAATGCTAAATATAAAGGGACTTTTAATTTTCTCTAGATAAAAAATTTCCCGTTTTCTTTGTTCTTTCGTTTACTCGGGAATTATTTTTTTAAGAAAATGTTTTTTGCAAAACTATTTTTTTTATAAATTATTTATTTAATGAGATGTGCAGTAATAACGGTTGCTATACAGGGTGGCTCAACAAGAAGGAAACAAGGAAGTTTTCGGGTAGTAAGCAGTAATTTTTATAAAAACGCTTATTAATCTCAAAATGTGTGCCAACATTAAAAAATACAAATTTTGTTTTATTTGGGACATTATTTGACGGCATTCCCGGGCCCCCGGTCCAGAAGTCCCCCAAATCTTAAGTAGTCTTTCTCAGTCCAACAAAAAACTATCTAACATTTAGGGTTTCAAAATTTTCAGAAAAATTGAGTTACATTTTTCTCATTTTATTCAAAGAGTAATACAAAAAAATCCAAAAGTCAATTTTTCTAAAAATTTACAAATTTTTACAGATATGTAGGTACCTGAATTTCCGACGCTGAATATAATCATAAATCATTTTCTTAAATCAATTTAATTTAATTTATAGTTTAGTTTTATTTTTTTTTTTAATTAAATTAATATTAAGTTGTTGATTGCTTCTTCTTTCAAATGTATATATTTAAAAAAAAAATTCAATTTAACCCAAAAAATACATTTTTTAAGGCCTGTTTTTTCCCAATTTTTTCGGTTTTTTTTAGACACTTAAAAACCCTAGTATAGGTATAAATATTTCAGGGCCCAGCTTTACCATAAAATGTAAACTGATTAAAAAAAATACCCCGGAGATTTCAAGTTTCTAAAGAATAACATGCTATAAAAAAAACAAAATATAAAGTCAAAACTAAAAAAGATTTTTAATATTTTGGTCTCGGGAGCCCCTAGCTGCAATCCATCAGGAATTAGAAAAATGGTTATAATTACTTTAAATATTGGTTAATCTTAGATTGCCATGAGTGGGCCCCTTGATTTTTAAAATTTAAATTATTAACAAGTTCAAATATATATGGCACGCCGTTTTACTTTTTAATGACATCAAAAAATTCACTCAAAACAAAAATTACCGAATTTAAAAATTGCCTAGCAAATATAATCGTTCATAAAAATTACTAAATTAAATTTAATTATAAATTAAAATCTACCAATTTAGTTTTTGGTGTATCAGATAAGTTTCCATATATATTTACATCATTCTGGTGTGATCTATATTTTTAAGCCTCAGTTTTTATTGTATGAATATTTTTTTCTATTCAAAAAGGGTGTTTATATCTAAATTATACACGGAAAAAAATAATCGGTAGAGGCTACCGATTGGCAATCGGTAGCAGCTACCGATTGCCAATCGGTAGACTCTACCGAAAAAAACGGTAGACTCTACCGATAAAATCGGTAGTCTCTACCGAAAAAAAATCGGTTCCCTCAACCGATTTTTATCGGTAGCAGCTACCGATTATTTTCGGTAGAGTCTACCGATTTTTTCGGTGCAGGCTACCGAAAAAATCCATTACCAATTTTTGAAAATTTTTTTTTTAGCGAGAAGTTAAAAAAAATAGTATTTTTTTTCAGTACTAAAATCACCAATATGTCCATACCTAGAAATATATGTAAATTAAAATTATATTTACATATAAAATAATTGACAAAACTGTATGTATTTATAATTGGATAAATAAACTTTCTTTTAAATAGATGATAAAAAAACCCATTTCTTTGAATAGCATTTTTTAATAATTACAATGAATATAATCTCAAAATGTTTGACTGAAAAGAGTAATTTTTATTAACTTGAATAATGTTTAATATTATTTTTAAATGTTAATATTTTTAAGTATTAATATATTTTTTTAAATTTTGTAACAGCGCCTCGATGCGGATTTTCTCGGTTACGGCTACCGAAAAAATCGGTAGACTCTACCGAAAAATAATCGGTAGCTACTACCGATAAAAATCGGTTGAGGGAACCGATTTTTTTTCGGTAGAGACTACCGATTTTTTCGGTAGAGTCTACCGATTTTTTCGGTAGAGTCTACCAATTGGCAATCGGTAGCTGCTACCGATTGCCAATCGGTAGCCTCTACCGATTATTTTTTTCCGTGTACCATTTCATTCATTAATTTAAAATTATGTTAAAGTAGAATGTTTATTTTGAAATAAAAATTAGACAAGATTTAAATCTGTAAGCGCAAGAAGAATTTTCTCGATGTTGGTTATCACTCGTAAACAGAATTTTAATTTGGCGCTGGTGCATAGTGCGGTTGTGTTACGCCAAGCGAACGTCGAAGGTAAATTAGCTCGAAAATAAATTAGGCAACAGTGCAGTCCAAAATTTTCAGTGCTATCAATAATGTATATGGACATGATTATGATTATTAAATTATGTAAGGGGTGCATGTTAACAAGACTGCCCTGCTGGCTAACCTCACTTTATACGAAATAATTTAGATATGGATTTCAGACTCTCCTAATGGACAATTTAATTGTGGTAGTTGTCTATGCAATAGGATTTGTCGCAAAAGAAGATATTTAAATAATTACCAGAATTGTCCTACTCGTTACGTGTCCGAGCCGACTACCTGTACAGTAGGGTGGGCCGAAAATCCGCTTTTTTAGAATTTCGTTTAGTAATAGCAAAAATTTTGTTCATTATGTTGTAAAAACATTTTGTGTAAAAAATTAAAATTTTCGATCAACCTCCTAGGCTCGCCCAACGCAATTAAAGATCAAAATGTTCACAAACATTTTTTATTAACTTATAAGTTATAAATAAATTTATTAACTTATAAGTTATAAATAAATTTCGATTGGAAATTTTATGCTCTACAAAAAAGGTCCTTACACAAAATTACGTCAGATGGATAGTTTCAGAAATAAACCCGATTTTAGTATCAAAATTGTAATTTTTAGCCATTTGAATATATTTAACATTATAATGTTTATCGATAAAAAACTATTCAGAAACTCTTGGTTGTTTGGAAAATTATATTTCCTACAAAAACATCTCTTGGTAAGATTTTTAGCGATTGATAACTATCAAGATAATTGCGATTTTTTTTCAAAAAGTGGCATTTTCGACAGTAAATAATTTAATAATTCTGATCTTTAATTGCGTTGGGTGAGCCTAGGATGTTGATCGAAAATTTTAATCTTTTACACAAAATTTTTTTACAACATAATGAACAAAATTTTTGCTATTACTAAACGAAATTCTAAAAAAGCGGATTTTCGGCCCACCCTACTGTACAGTAATAAGCATAGAAAAAGAATATAAGACTTAATTGAAAATAATCCACTAACTTAACATGAATGTAATTAATGGTGGATATTTCAATAAATTAATTAATAAATTAGGTAAGAAATTAAGGAAAGCAAAACTGGTAAGTTAATAAAATGGCATCACTGAATTTGAATGCACCGTTGCCTAATTTATTTTCGAGCTCATGTACCTTCGACCTTATGTGATTTCGCTTGTGGCAGTAGTACGTAACACAACCGCACTATGCACTAGCGCCGAATTAAAATTCTGTTTACGAGTGATAACCAACATTTTAATTCATCGAAATTCGAGGTACATACTATTTATTCCAAAAAATAAGAATAAGGAATTATTATTTTGTGGCATTGAATTTATTATCTAAAAAAAGTAATCTGAATAAAAGAAATATGGCAGAAAGGTGCTTAATTGAAAATTCGTATTGCTATAGCAATCTATAGATTTAAATAACATAATAATTAATAACAACTATACTACAACTTTATTCCCGTATAAAAATTATTTCAAAGTGTTTTAAACAACAAAATATTTCGTATTAAAAGTAAATATTAAAGTTTAAAAAAATAATAATAAATATAAAATTGTATTGTATTAAGTAATATTAAAAACATTTAAATATTAAAACAAATATTTCGTGCAAAATATTTGTGTGTCGAATAAGAAACTTTATCATTTAATTTCTAACAGGTAAATTGATTTTTATGTCGACGAGTAATAATAGAAATTAATTGCGACATAATGATAATTTCAGTATTACTTTTTCTTAAATAAATGTTGCGCACCTTGAATTAACTGGCTAAGAAATTCGATGAATTAAAATTTTGGGTTTACATAATTTCAATTTGACTGCCTGTTTCTCCAATTAGCGCCTTATTAAAATTATCTCATCCAAAATTTTAATTCATCGAATTTTTTAGTCAGAAAATACGCCATTCAGTTCCAGAATTAAAATTACTTTAATTCTTATTCTGTGTTTAAAATTGTGTATTCAATATACCAAGACATCATAAAATTTTACTTGAATTAATATTTAGCTTTAATAAACATGACATTAAAAAGTAAAACGGCGTGCCATACATATAAGTATACTTATAAGTTCGCTGGTACATTAGGAGTGTTGCAAAGGACTTGCTAAGAGAATCTACTAACAAATTTAAAATAACAAAATATTAATATCTACAAAATAATCACATTATTTCATAAGCAGACTAGGGGCCCCATTTTATTTTACCGCCCCGATCCCCCGACGGGTTTAGTCCGCCACTGTTGGAACATTAAATGATATTCCAAGTAGCAGTCATATTGACCAGTAACTACATCTTCTAGTAATTACTAGTAGTTACCATTAAGGAAAATGGGTCCAACCAGACGGTCTCCCAGACATGGAATACCCTTGGATTTGCATTTGACCAGTAACGATAATTAAGGCGATTGACAGTTGAGTTAAGAAAAAACGTACACTCGTCTGAAAACAGATGTTAAAAAGCAAATTGTCATCATTAGGCATTTGTTTCGTCAATTAACTTTTAAGTTTCGCAAAACTCTAGTCGCCGCGCCGGTCAAAATTGTCCTCATTTAATTTATGGACTAAATCTTTTAAACATTAAAAAAATATTTGTTAATTTTACCTAATTATTATGTTAATTCAGGTCCACATAACTTTATGTTAAGTTTACAACCAGCTGTAATCTGTTAACTAATTTAATTAATAAGTTTGTATGTCAATAATTCAGCCATAATTCTTGTAATTTTCAAAACGAACATTATTCTTACAAACTTTTTTGTAGACCCAGTAACAAAAGTAAGTATTTGTTGGAAATTGGGAACTTAAAGAAAGAATATTGATAAGAATGTTGCTTTATTATTCAATTTCATAAACACAAAAATAAACACATACCTACATAAAAAAACACAAAATTAACATCATTCTAAAATCATCAAATTATAAATAAATTTAGTACAATAAGTACTACTACACAGTAAAAAAATATTTATTAATTTTAACCAAATATTAACCACTCTATAAAAATGAATAAGTCAAAAATTAATAATTAATACAGTTATTTGTGGCTGCTTTCTCACTTATAACATGGTATCTCCAACATTTAATAGCCAATTCTTACGTAAAATTGTCACCTGAATCCGAAAATACCGACAAAAATTTTAAAAGTCGAGCAGTTTTTGAGATATACTCAATTTCATATTATATCGAAAATTGACTATATCTCAAAAACTGTTCTTCTTTTATAGCTTTTGACGAAATTTTCGGATTAAGAGGACAATTTTACATGGAAATTGACTCCTAAATGTTCGGGATACAAATTGCTATAATAGCAATTTGTATCCCGAACATTTAGGAGTCAATTTCCATGTAAAATTGTCCTCTTAATCCGAAAATTTCGTCAATAATTGACGAGAATTATTAGTGGCTGCTTTTTCGCTATGACAATTGGTCATTTTTGACTAATTCATAATTAGAGAGCAGATTTTATGTCACATAAAGTTATGTGGACCACATAACTTTATGTTAAGTTAACAACCAAATGTAATACAAAAGTTTATATACAAAAGTGCTCTTTTAGTTCGACCCTTAATTCCTAAGAAGTCCCAGAAACCAACTGAATGGCTTGAGCGGGTTAGGGGTAGGAACGGACCGCGGCTTAAAGTCCCCTCCGAAGGACTATTACACAATAGGACAAACACAACTAATCTGTTAACTAATTTAATAAGTAGTTTGTAATTATTAGGGAATGCAATCTTGCAGCAAAATGTGCAATCTTGGTATTGCAAGATTTAAGAGGTCTAATCTCGCAAGATCTCGGTATTTTGCGAGATCTCGCAGATTTAACCAGTAACTGGTGAGGTGGGGTTTCCCAAATCTACCACGTATTAAATAATGGTGCGAGACTCGCTATTCCCTGTGTAGCTTCCGGCCGGTTGTCCGTCAGTACTCTACCGTGTCAACGAAGCGCGATATTACGATTTTTGTACGAATTGGGGTTTGCGTAACCCCACCTCACCAGTTTACTAGTTCACTAGAAATACGATTTTTTTAAAACTTAGTTTCTTTGTATATTTTTTAACGAATTTTAGAAACGTGTTTTGATATTTTCTTTTTTTTTCTTCTATATTTTCAGTTTCATTACTGCAATTAAAAATAAGTTTTAAAGTACGTTTTGTGGAGCCCCACAATAAAATTTAATTATTGCTAAAATATTTGTTATTTTATTTTGATTTCGCAGAATCGCCGTTTTCATTTGGCAAACCCCACCTCACCAGTTATGTAACAAAAAAGTGACCTCACCAGTTACGACTTAAGATTAATAAAAAAAGAAATTAGTACACAGAAAAAACGCTAGCATAGCATGAATGGGTGAGCCATTAAACCAATGGGATCTTGTAATCCGTATTTCTGAATAACAGTTCCTTTAAAACCAATAGGTAGTTAGCACTTGGTTTATAATCGTTTACTGTTTTTAAATTAACAACAAAAGTTATCGCTCCTAAATCTATTGATATTCATATTGATAGTTATTTGTTAGAATAGTAGAATGTTATTGCATTAAATACTAATTTGATTTAGTTAATAACGTTACTATTGTATGTATACTATGTATACATTTAACGCAATAAATTCTTTGACATTTAGGCAAAATATTTCCCTATTTTGGTTTAATAGTAATTAATTGAGCAAATAACAATTTAGATTGCTTCAATTTTAATGCATTCAATGACAGCGCTGTTCTTGGTACTATGTTAGATTTTTTTCTGTGTATAGTTATTTGGATTCCAACTTTGTTAGGTTATATCGTAAGGGCAAAATAATTAAATAAAACATAAATTAAATAATTTATTTAAGAATCAAGCTATTGAACCAAATAACATAAACATAAACATGACTAAAATTATTTATTGAAAAAACTACATTATTTTGGAAATGACTTCTCAAAAAACATAAAACACACATGGAATGCGCTGCGTCTTTATGTCGCAAGTCTTGCGAGATCGCGCATGATTTTTCGTGCAAGACTAACCTTGCAGAATTAGTGCGAGATCTTGATATACCGAGATTGCATTCCCTAGTTGTGACTACTGCGCGTATGGGTAAAGCGATTTGCAAGAAATCTATTTAAAAAGATGTGCCCCTAGAAACTAAAGTTGAGGTGTTTTTCGTTTTAAATCACTGCTTTCTACCTGAAAACGGATATATATTTAGGTTATGCAAACAGTTTCAATTTAGAGATTTTAATTATGAAATAAAATAAAAATGTTTTGAACTGATAGCAGTACAAAAAAACAGAAAGTAATAAATTAAATACAATAAAAAAATTCGAATAAAACCTGCATATTTTCGGCCCGGTCATAAAAACAAACTGTTGTTTGAAAGAATATAAAGAAAAGTGGTGTGCGGTTTCCTCGCAAGTCTTAATGTAGTAACTCATCAGTTTTTTTTTCAGTAAGCACATCATTGAAAGGATGAATAGGTCGTTTGTAGAGATCCGCACGATTTAAGCGCTCTATTTCGGTAATGGCGGTTTTTGTCCGGCCGGACGTTTATTATTAGGTGTAGCGCACATTTCCACCCTTCTTTCTCTACACGGGTGTATGTATGGGCTTAACTTTCAACTTTGCGTTTTTTTGGAAACTTTTTGTAATTAGGTGCAGATGATAATTTAGATTTTCCTTGAATGAAGCTTAAACATGTCTATCAAGCGATATTACTATGTAGTAAAAGAAAAACATCGTGGCAACGTTTTTAAACTACAAAATCAAAAACGTATTTATATTAAATTAGAGAATATTGCGTAGGTAATTTTGGAGCTGATTCAGTTAAAAAAAATTATATATTTTTTGATCAAAAATTACCAGGTTACTTAACCCTTTGGGCTAAGTAACCTGTTAATTCCATAAATATTTTTTTCTACTCCCACCTTTAAAACGCCCTTTATCGTACATGTTTCCATGACACTAAGTGACCTTTTAAATACACATTGAGAAGTTGTGGCTTTATGGCGCTTTAGTCACGGGCTGAAGTTAGTTTTAAGTTAGTTGACAGTTGTCAAATGTCATACAATCGTTAAAATAAAGTGCTTTTCTTGTAAAATAATACTAAATGTGAAAATAATTTTATTATCTCAATACCTACAAAAATACAAAAGTATTAAATAGTTTCTCAACGCCAATATTTGAAAAGTTTAAATGAACATTGTACTGACCTTTTAATTTCGCCGGCAGTAAACTATAACTTACATTCGGACACGGACTCCACTGTAAAGTGCTCATAAAACATTTTCTTTACTTTCACTGTGAAAAACTCAATTTTCAAGAAATACATTTCGATTTATAACCTTTATAATCTGTGTTTATAAAATAAAAAAAATTGACATTTGACGGTGACACACAGATTGCCCTAATTGTTTCATAGATGGCGCTCTATACAAATTTTTGATTTAAATCATTTTAAGATAATAATAAGTATTTGTCGTAAAAAAAGTATAGTATGCACCTCGTTTATAAACTTTTCTATACACTCATTAATTTAAGCACTCGCTCGCAAGCTCGCTCGTGCCTAAATGAAATTCGTGTATAAAATGGCGTTTATCAAACTTGATAAATAATATACTATTAAACTTAGCCTGATGCTTAAAAACTTTTATCAAAGAATTTTTTTTTTATGTTGAATCAATTGTCAGTGCACTGTCATGACAGATGGCGAATAAGTAGTAGTCATCATTCTGATGAGATTCAAGAGGAAGAGGTTCAAGAGTACAATCTGTGGCAAAGGAGCAGAGTCTCGGCCAAACAAACTACATACATACAGGTTCAAGAGCAACTTGAAGAGTTTGAGGAAGGGATTATTAAACAGCATAGAGTTTTGGAATTGATATTTTTTCATTTTTACTTTTATTACTTTATTAGTCCGAAAATCCGAAAATATTAGATACCCACAGTACATTTTAAATGCTTTGTTGGCATCGTTTTAAGTCAATTTACACAGTAAAAAAATATGGGTGACGTTCACAATATCGAAATTCATTATATCGAATTCAAAATATCGAACACTTTTTATCGAAAATCAAAATATCGAAAATACAAAATGTCGAAAATCAAAATATCGAAAATTAAAATGTCGAAAATGATAATATCGAAAATTAAAATGTCGATTTGAAAATGTCGAATAATTAAAATTTCGAAAATTAAAATGTCGAAAATGATAATATCGAAAATTAAAATGTCGATTTGAAAATGTCGAATAATTAAAATTTCGAAAATTAAAATATCGATTTAAAAATATCGAAAATTAAAATGTATGATTAAAATCGAAGTGTATATGTACAGAGGCGCCTCTGTAGATAAAGTTACGGTTATGCACCGAATTATCTTGGCTCCCTGGCTCCTAGAGATGCGCGTTTTATAGAAATGTACTCAAACTCAACAACACAACCCAACCGACCCCGCCCCATTGGCCCCCCCCCGCCCCATTGAGCAAAAAACCCAACTAAAATGGGCAAATTCATGTTACGATAAAAATAAAACACTTTTTAATTACATAAATTAGCCCATTTTAGTTGGGTTTTTTGCTCAATGGGGCGGGGGGGGGGGCCAATGGGGCGGGGTCGGTTGGGTTGTGTTGTTGAGTTTGAGTACATTTCTATATCTATATTTTCGATAAATTGAAAATTCGATTAAATAAAATTTCGACATTTTGTATTTTCGACATTTTAATTTTCGACATTTTGTATTTTCGATATTTTGATTTTCGATAAAAAGTGTTCGATATTTTGAATTCGATAAAGTGAATTTCGATATTATGAACGTCGATATTTTATTTTCGATAAATTGAAAATTCGATTAAATAAAATTTCGATATTATGAACGTCACCCAAAAATATGTGTTAATTTTAACCAAACAATAACCAGATTTTATGTTAATCCAGGTCCACATAACTTTTTGTTAAGTTTACAAAAAAACTGTATCTGTAAAATCTGTTAACTAATTGAAGAAGTACTTTGTAATTATTACAGATATTTTGTAGATTTAATAACAAAATTATATATAATTTGACATATATGTCAATTTCAATCATAATTCTTGTATTTTTTACAAACTTTTATGTAGACCCAGTATCAAAAGTATTTGTTGTAAATTGGGAACTTTAAAAAAGAGAATTTGTTATAAGAAATATTGCTTTATTAAACAATTTTCTAAATAAAACATAATTAACAACTACCTATATAAATGAACACAAAAATAACAATAAAATTAAATAACACACCATTCTGAAATTATCAGATTATATAGAAATTTGGTACAATATAACTGGGTCATTTTCAAAAAACACCCGCTTTCAGGAAAATGAAGATCAAAATTTTTATTTGCTTAAATTGAGTTTTGGTTGGATTTTTATGAATGTTTAGAGTTTTGTTTACTTACATTTAAGACAGGCAGTGCACTTTTTAATTTTTTTTACATTTTTTTCAGAAAAACGTGTTTAGCTAGGTATATATATCTCCACTGTGTTACCAATTGTTATAAAAATAATTTAAAATAAAATGTACTTAGTACTTTTGACTCCAATTTTTTATTTTAGTTTTTATTAAAAATTTTATGCTCTTTTTAAATATGTATGTTAAGTTACGTTTTAAAAGAAACCATTCCGATTCCACTTTGTTAAAAAAACAATACCATTAATATTTTCTTTTAGTCACTGTATTAGTGAGTTAAACTCTAATTTATAAACTATTACCAAGTGATAGTGTAGAAAAATCATTTTAAGTATTTTTTTTAACAAAAAAAAGTAACGAAATAGACATTGGTATCACAACGGACTGGGGTACACAACTTAATCAGATAACGTAAAAAAGAAACTATAAAGGGTGGTACGATTTTAGAGTAATGCATAAACAAAATCCCTTGTAGTGGTGCTCACTTTCAAAATAACAACTTAGATTTTTAAAATGTAGACACCCATTTTCTTAGACTATAAGCTGGTGAAGGTCCCTTTTAGCACTTGTATAAGCGAAGTGAACACATTAAAGATCTTGGGGTCACATTTGCCAGCAAATTAAACTTTAATTTGCATGTGGAAAATATTATAAATGCGAGTAACAAAAATTTGGGATTCATTGTCAGAAATTCTTTGGATTTTCATGATGTTTTCTCATTAAGTCTACTTTACAACACTTTTGTTAAATCTAAATTAGAATATGCCAGTGTTATATGGAATCCTTCATATTCAACACATTCCGATTCGCTTGAACACATACGAGTACAGCGTCGCTTTCTCAAAATTCTTAGTTTTAGAATTGATGGATTCTACCCACCAATCGGTTTTCCCCAAAATATATTACTCGAGAGGTTTAATTTTGAAAGCTTGGAGAAACGCAGAATCAAAGCATCCTTAGTATTTTTGTTTAAACTTCTAAATAATAGTATAGACTGCCCTTATCTCTTAAGTAAACTATATTTTAGAAACAAACATATTAAATTTTTCACCCCTATACTTCATGTGTGGAAAGTACAATTATTTGCAAGACAGATTTGATATTTTTTCATGTAATGTTCAAATAATAAGGAGTATTACTATAAAATTTATAGTATAAATACCTAATTTATTTATCTTTCCTTATAATATTATTGTGTTTTTGCTTTGCCATATATTTGATATTTAAAGTTTTTTTTTGTGTCTTAACTTTGTTATGTATATTTTATATGAATTTATATGTATAATTAGCCTTAAGGCTATATAATGTAATACTTGTTTAAATTTTCTCATCTTGTCATTGGTCCAAGGACTGTTATATGATGTATTAAATAAATAAATATGAGTATGAGTATGAGAACGTATGGCAGGCCCCAGATATATTATCATTCACTAATCTCCCGGGGTTATTTTACCCCCTTTCCGTTCTCCTGCGTATCCCGCCAAATCACAGCATTACCTGTGTTTGTTGGATCCGAAGTTTTTACGCCGGCTGGTAGTTCCACCCTAGGAGGTCGTGGATGACAGTGTCAAAGGTTAAGGCCGCTCCCGGATTTTTGTCAGCCGGGTCGGGCCATACGTCCAGTTTAGGAAGGGTTTTTGAAGTACATTGAACTGACCCAAAACTAAGTACAATCCGGAATCCTCCTCAACCTAGGCCTTAGTAGTAACCCCATTCAATTGGTATTTGTGAATGGGGGTGGGTATGTTAGTTCTTTGCTTACTCCGGCTACCACCCTTGTATATTCTTTATTTATTTTATTGCTAAATTAGTGTTTATACCGTTTTCATTTAATTTATATCTTTGCATTCTTACTTTTTTTTCCAAATTTAATTTAAAAATATAAATATTATTATTATAAAGCCGGCCCTGTAGTGTATGTGGTGGAATGCCACCATATGGTCTGCATTGGCTATTGATAGGGTCGTTCTTCTTATCTTCTGTGCTGTTCTTGTATTTTGAGCCGGGGTGTTAGTACGCTGCTAGAACCTGTCCTTGTTGGTGAACTATTCATTTGGTTGTTAAATTAGTGTTTATACCGTTTATTATTATTTAATTTGTTTCTTTGCATTCTTACTTTTTTTCCAAATTTAATTTAAAAATAAATTAATATACAAAATAGTTAAAGCCGGCCCTGTGGTGTATCGTATTAAAATTTAAAATACGGCCTTAATGTCAGGCGTGTAACGTATGCTTTAATAGATGGTTTATTTACGTTATTTTTACGTGGGCGTTTTGTTTATTTACTTTCGTTATCTTTTAAGCTTTGCTTTGTGGCTGCGCTGTAAGTTTAAGCGTATATTATATAATATATATTATACAATAATATAATATTGTGACGTTCTTACTTGATTTTTTTTACACACGTACGCTGTTTTCGGTAATGATTAATTGTTACCAGGTTTTTATTACAGATTTGCGTATTAGGTCATGCAATACTTATCAGAATCTGCTGGTGATGATCCCTTTCGCTCTTTGTTAGACTTGTTTTTTTCTTTAAATAGGTGATTCCTTGACCTGTCCCCTGTCACTTTATTACTTCGTGTCCGCACGAACCTCACCCCTATGTTCACCGTTGAGAGATTGCCTTTTGAGGAATTATTTAATGTTTCTATTAACCCTTTGGAGAACAGGTACCCTGATTTCACCTGTACAGGTATGTAGTAACCCAAAATATTAGCACTGTTTCGCACCGTACTTTACTCGACTACACTGAATATAATAGTTATGTTTCTTTAAGAATTTTATTGTGGATCGGCACTAAGAGTGCTCGAACTACACATCCACACTCTTCCCCGGTATCGATAGTACTGCGTGATGTATTAAATAAATAAATAAATAAATATTGCGTGGAATTTTCCCTTGGATGTAATCTATATCGTGAGTTGTAATCACAAATAATTTTAAATTGGTTTATCATTAACTACTTTTAATAAATGCGACGGTAAATATCCACTTTGTGTCGAAAAATTCTATTGCGTTACCCTAAATTTCATTGCGTTACCATAAGGTAACATAGTGGACTCGGTGGACAAAGTTTTGTGAAACCATATTTAAAAAATAATAATAAGACATTACAGTCATTAATTACTCTCAATGAGCTTTGGTGCCCTAAAATAAACATAATCATGAAAAATAGTATTTTTTCTTACCTTATTTTTATTATTTTTTTGAGTAACTTAGTAGCGGACAAACAATTATTACATTCGCGTTACCCGCACCTGTTTCAACCGATATCTTCTTCCTGATTGAATAAATAAATTCAGCTGGGAACATCATTTGTGGATCACGTGAGTGCCAAAAAAGGTGCCATATATATGTTTTTTAAATATTCTATCGGTAACGCGACGGACGTAACGCAACGGAAAAAATGTCTGGGACATGAGTGAAATTTAAAAAAAGTATATTAAAATTAATTATTTTATATATAAATTGTTTACTGTATTAACTAAGGATGTTATGGATTGCTATAAAGCAAAACAAAGTTCTGGTTATTCAATATTTAAAAAAAAAACATGTATGTAAGTTTTATAAAACGCTAATGGGACATTCGAAAATGTGTGTTTCACAAGTTTCAAAATTAAAAAAAATTATTCTGAAATAACTAAACAAACATTTTCTAAAAGAGTTTACTAAGGGCTTGTTAGGCTTTCACTTGGTTTTTAAATCAATAAGATCCGATAATTTTTAACAAAGTTATTGGAATTCAAACTTACGGACAGCGGAAGGCTGGTGTTTTTTGAAAACGACCCAACTATCAGTACTATAGTATATTATATATTATTATTATTATTATTATTATATATATTATATATATATATATTAGTATACTAAAACACTTACTGATTTACTTTAACTTCACTATAACGCCTAATTTTAATTTGAAAACCAATAATGACACTCCTGTCACCGTTAAATATTATAAACACCCGTTGACGCTGACACAACTTGTTGATAAGGGTGTTGTGCTTGGAAATGTTTTGATTGGCTGCCTTAAATCACGTGCATTTTTTTAACGGAATAATTTATTAAAAATTAACAAAATAATCTGTAACCTTTGAAATTAACAAAATGCTTACAAAATTGCATTTTACCTTTACAAAACTTTCGGTAAAATATTTTCCTTTGTTAAAATAATTACAAACCCAAGTTGTATACAAAAAAATTTGTAAAAATTTTACAAAATAAAATTAACTAACTACAAACTCATGTTAACAAATTTTATTTTTATAACAGTGTATTTTGTAATTATAACAAACATTTTGTGGATTTAATAACAAAATCTTACATCAATAATTCAACCACAATTCTTGTAATTTTCAAAGAGGACCTGTTTTTACAAACCTTTTTGTAGATCCAGTAACAAAAGTATCTGTTGGATATTGGGAACTTGAAAAGAATTTTGATAAGAAATGTTGCTTTATTAATCAATTTTCTAAACAAAAAAATTAACGCATACCTACATAAAACATACACACATTTAAATAACACACCATTCTGAAATCATCAAATTATAAAGAAATTTGGTACAATATTATTATCAATACTATTACAACACTTACTAATGTATTTCGTAACTTTAACCCACTTAACTGCAGTTACATGTATACCCTAATTTCAGTTTTAAAACACTCTAGACAGTTGTTACGAACACGTTATGAATTATGTAGATTAAAGTAAGCAAAAACATAAGTTGCAGACACTGAAGTCAGTTGAACTTGTTGATGCGTATTGTCAGTGGGAAATGTTTTGATTGACTGCCTGAAATCACGTGTACTTTTTCAACGAAATAATTTGTTAAACATAAACAAAATAATCTTACCTTTGAAATTAACAAAATGCTTACAAATTTGCATATTACCTTTACAAAACTTTAGGTAAAATATTTTTCTTTGTTAAAATAATTACAAACCCTGGTTTTCAAAATATATTAAAATAATAATAATAATAAAAAATATGTTAAAATTTTACAAAATAATTACGATATTTTTGAGAAAAACAAGGACAACATATTTTCAAACGAACAAAAAAACCACATACATGAATTATACCTACTATTCCTCTTCTCTAAAACAGTTTCAAATTGTAAAGTTAACAATGTGAATAATGGCTTTATTTTAATTTAAATAGTTTTCCCAACTTTAATCATTCAGTTAGCAGTCGTCTTATTGACAATACTTACTGCACAACTTGGTACAAAGACTCGGTAATGAGAATCTTTATGTTAAAAATGCTTCGCGATACCAAAACTATTTTCCCAAGAAAGTCTCATACTTACTTGAAAGCTTAAAATAAAATAAAAATTTATGGGTCACTCAGAAACCAGCTTTTTTATAAACCGTGAACTTTTGCGGAACCTGAAGACAATAAAATTTAAACCGATTTATAAGTTCGGTAGTTAAAAGCAACACAAAAGGAAAATTGTGTCTGGAAGCTAATCAAACTTTTCTTTAGATCGGGAACACAATAGGTGTTTGGGCGTTCAGATGGGCAGATCTACCGCTGAACGAAGTCTGCAAACTGAATGCAAAACGTTAAACATTTACATTACAACAAGCCAGCATTCTTAAAACGAAATTTACGATGTGCCAGATTAAATCCAAGGAATTTTTAAATTCTTTTGAATAAGCAATGAAAGAGCAAAGTTTCTTCCGTAATAGTTATGCTGAGGATATTAAGCATTGATGAGGGTTCAATCCCCTTAACCCGAAATAGGAAGTTTTTGTCCTGAAGTTGATAAAGCCGATTCTAAAGAAGAGACCCAGTCAAGTTAATACGTGCCGGTAAGCCTTACCCACCGAGTAATTACGGTCTAAAAGTTATACGTTAATTTAACAGGTTTTCCTTTTTACCTAACTTGGATCTCGTTTATTATTCTATATTCCGATTTTTTAAAGAAGCAACTTTCGTCATAGATTTAATACCATTTTGGTCATACATATAGCATTTTTTTTCCAGGATTGAGTACGACTCAATATCTTAAGTACAAAACCATACTGTCAAACGATGCAATTTTACGGCTAAACTAAATTTTTTGTATGTAAGAAGATTATATTCAGGAGATTCAACTCTGCCTATGAGACTAGATAGGAAACGCGTCGCTTGGCAGCGGGATAAAGGAGGGGAAGTGTACAATGCGCACAAATGATTATTAATCAACCGCGCATAGACCGTCGACTCACGTGAACATTAACAACAGAGATGAAGAAGGTTGATTGACAAGCACTTTTGGTTTTATTTAAATTTCAAAATTATTATTTGACTTTGAAATAAATTAAACGTTAGATTTATATAATTTTGACATGACAAGATTTTTTGCGGGTACCCAAATTGTGCATTTTTAAGCGAAAGTGAAAGTGAGCAGTTTTGCTTAAGTAACTTGAAGTAGGTAAGCGTACTAACTTAATTGGAACGACTATAGGAAATTTCTGGAATGTAAACGTCAGTCTTTTATTAAACGTTACTTTTTTAATTTTATAAAAATTAATTAATAATTAGCACCACTCGACAAAAAGTATTGTGTTTGGAGTGGAATCGCAATTACTCCCTCAATGAATTCCTTCACTCGCCTATCGGCTCGCTCGGAAAATTTAGTCATTGGTCTTAATTGCTATGATTACACGCTCGGTAAACAATACACTATTATTTGTCAAGGGATGAAAAACCTGTTATTTGAAATACTATCAGTAAGTTTATAATGAAATATTACAGGGTAATGATTACACCAAATAACTTTCAATCAACTAATTTACATTGCAAAATTCAGTCATTTTATACTTGAAAATGCATTACTGATGACGAAATTAACATCATTACAGTTTACCTTTTCTGCTCCAACTACAGTAATACTAATTAGTTCATAAATTTACTCACTGTTTTAACAAACTGCTCTGTTTAGTACTAAGAAGATTTAATTGTAATATAAAATATTATAATAGGTATAATTGAGGCCTGTAATAGCAAAACCGACAATCTCCACTTTTGGTCAAAAATTATATTTTTGGCGGAGACTGTATTTCAACTAATTATCTATAAGATGATAAAGTTTATGTGCTGCAAAAGGAGCTAATTCCTGCCTAAAATCCTATTTTAAAAATGACATTTAGTGCAAAGTCGACAATCTCCACTGAGCAAAGTATACAATCTCCAATTCCACCATTAGAAATGAGTAATTTGTGTCACCTGATATCCTAACATTTGATGTTATAACGTATTTTAGAGATTTAATTTTGTGTTTTTTACTGGTACATACTGTCAAGTTCTATTGCAGTAAATTGCACTTAAAAATATATTTAAAATAAGACGTAAAGGTAAAGGCTGATAATGTCAAAACATTCCAAGTAAAACATTACGGGGCAAAGTGGGAAGAAGATGATGAGTTGTTGTACTATAAAAACTTTTTTGCACGAGGCAACCTGGTCCCAGATTTAGAAGAAACTTTAGATTTATGTGGTCTAGTTCAGAATTTTCCCACATTGATTGTATAGTTAAATTTTATACCCAATAAAGGAATAAAAAAACAATTATTTTTTTGTTTATTTTTCTAAATCTCTTTAAACGTTTACAACAAAATGAGGAATCTCCAGCAATTCATATCAAAGTCAGCAATCTCTAATTTATAATTATAAATTTCACCTATACTATGCATCCTGGAGACTAGGGCTGGGAGAAGATATCGATATATCGATTAAAATATCGATATATCGATATATCGACTACTTTTTTAACCTAAGACAAATATCGATATATCGATTATTCGATATATCGACTATTCGATATATCAAATAGTCGATATATCGAATAATCGATATATCGAATAGTCGATATATCGAATAATCGATATATCGAATAGTCGATATATCGAATAATCCATATATTGAATAGTCGATATATCGAATAATCGATATATCGAATAGTCGATATATCGAATAGTCTATATATCGAATAATCGATTTATCGAATAGTCGATATATCGAATAGTCGATATATCGAATAATCGATATATCGAGTAGTCGATATATCAAATAATCGATATATCGATTATTCGATATATTGACTATTTGATATATTTGATCTGCTATACGTGGTTTCGAAAATTTGTTTCCAGTAAGGTATAAGATGTTTGATTCTAGCGAGCATTTATATTATTATTATAATGTCCCAAATTAAAAAATATATTTAATTAATATGTAGTTTAATTTATTATTTTTTAAATAATATTGATATAAAATAATTCACACTTAGCTTTGCTTATATACAGATCTATATAAAATCAATTTCATTAAATATAGGTAGGGACTAGGGCTGGAAGAAAATATCGATATATCGACTAGTTTTTAACCTAAGAAAATATCGATATATCGAATAGTCGATAAATCGAATAATCGATATATCGAATATATCGATATATCGAATAATCGATATATCGATATTTTCTTAGGTTAAAAACTAGTCGATATATCGATATTTTAATCGATATATCGAATAATCGATATATCGAATAGTCGATATATCGATATATTCGATATATCGAATAGTCGATATATCGAATAGTCGATATATCGATTATTCGATATATCTATTATTCGATATATCGACTATTCGATATATCGACTATTCGATATATCGACTATTCGATAAATCGAATATATCGATATATTATTAATATCGATAATATCGATATTTTTTTCAATATGGCACACCCCTACTGGAGACCTTGTAGTTGGCTACTAGACTAACAACAACAATATTTCAATATAATATATAAAAAAATAACAAATCTAGAATTTAAAATACCAAAATCAATTATCTCAATTTACTCAGTTTTAGTCTGATGGGAGATTGTTGACTTTGCTCTGACAGGCCTCAATTATTCTTATTTATGACTTTGGTAAAGATAAACATTGGTTTAACACGTTTAACGCTTGACAGATGCACAAAATAATAGAGGTTAAAAAAATACCTTTTTTATCTCTGCAAAGGATAGGAGGGGAGATGTGCAGAACTCAATTTTGCGTTTTCGGTTTTCGTACACGTTCTTATGGACTCCCCTACTCCTCGAATTTATATCGAGCTAAAGTTCCTGAATATAATCTTCTTATCATAGTACTAAGACAACAGTACCATGTGTATACGTAAACTATTCTCATTTGCACGCTCCATGGTACAAGGAAACTTGTACCATGGCACGCTCGTTCTATTCATTTGGCATTCGGCTCAAGCACGGCGTTCTCTATTCCAGGCGGGAGTGTGGTAGTGGGAGGCGTGACGTCAGGAGGCCGACTGCAATAGCAAATTAATGTAATAATTTTATAATCGCGGTAATACAAGACAGTTTTATATAAATTATCTATTGCTTTACTATTGATATCGCTTAGTGCATTAGTTTGCTGCTTTTATAACATAATAAATAAATACCAAGAAAATGTTGCGTTCCTAAGAGGCAACAGGAAAATAAATATATTATCGCGGTAATGCAAGACAGTTTCTTTTAATATTTTTTTGAGATTTAAAAATTATTAACAATGAAATAACTTCACCTTGGATTGACGAAATCTAGATATTAAAATTACGTTTGTACTAGTTTAGTTTTAAAATAAAAATATCAATTTGAATATCTTTCATTTCTTTATTTAATAGACCAAATCAACTGGGAAAAATTTGGAATTTATACTTTTCTCTATTGTTATTTCGATTAACTATTGTTTTTTAATTGATTGGGGTTCTATAATTGTTTAAATTTCGAATAAAATTCCCAACAAACATGATTATACCAAAAAATTAACTTAGTTTTTCTTGAGGCACGTGTTGTTTTTAATTAAAAAAATCCCAGTGTTTTTTTATCAAAAAGAAGCTTTTTATGGGGCCTTGCAAAAAATTTAATTTTTAAAGACCACCCTATTATATATTTATACCCAAAAATATTATACTCTAAATTCAAATTAAGTATAAGTTTACTTGTGTTTATTTTTAAATAAAATCTATGTTTTGTTGAATTTTTTTTTAAATGAATATATTAACTTATTTTAAGTAAACTTTAATATTTAAAAGAGTATAATTTATAAATTTAAATACAAGAAAATTTAATTGAAGTAATTATTCTTAATAGTAATAGATAAATTAAACTAATTTTTGTATAAAATTAAACTTAACAAAATTATTATTTAATATTCCATATTATAAAAATTAGACTAAACTTATTTCAAATATACAAATCCAAAACAATCAGTATTTTAAAATTACAGAATTATTTTTTGTGTGCAGTTCTCTTTGTTTTAAATAAATTACTATTTTAATAGCAGTTCTCTGTTTGTTTTCAAGAAATTACTTAGTACATATTGTTCTGTTGATTTTGATAGAATATGTACTCATGCATTATCCACTGCTTTAGTAAAAAAAGCAATAATAATCCATAACTGGTTGCAAAGCAATGTAATACAATTATTGTATTATAGGCGTACGTTGATCCGATCGGCCTCTTGACGTCACAGTTTTGATGCAAGAGTGGGGGCTACACTCTCGCCTGGTATAGAGAACGCCGTGGCTCAAGCCTTGAGCCTCAAGGTCAACCGCTTGTTTTGTGACGTATACCGCCAGTACTAAAACGAGTAGATGACCTAGGGTCGAATGGATGGATACAAATTATACTTAAATAAAATTAAATAAAATAAATAAATAAATCCCAAAAAAGTAACTATTATTAATGGTATTGTTAATAAAAAAGGGGTTACAAGGGTTAAGAAGGTAAAAAACATATTTTCTCAATTTTTTTAAAATATAATATAGATGGTAGGCAGTGGACTGTATGATTAAAAGAAAATAGGGGTTGGTGGTTTTAGTTGACTGATAAGTGGCAATTACGTTAAAATAACTAAATCTACCACGATACAGTTAAAATATTATATTAGCATAGTTGTAATAATGTGATTTATACCAGCAGAATATACTTCATAGTTTAATGAATAACTTTTTGGTGTATCAGTATGGTATCTGAAACGTTATGACCACTTTTGACACCACCAAAAAGTTTTCTAAACTTTAATATGGATTATGAATAGTAAGGGCAACCAAACCACATCACTTAAGTTTTACTTGGAAGTGGTAGTAGTAGTAAAGTGGGCAAACCTGGAAAGTGGCAAAACTTGATTATATAATTGCGGTGGTCATTGTCACGTTCTTCTTCAAAAGCAGACATGTTTACAAATATTTGCCAAAGTAGGAAAATAAATCTGTAGTTTTAAACAAATCATTCTGGCACCGAATTTAATACGTTAATACTTAATTATTGGTTTCAGGTTACCAGAAATAATAAAAAAAAACAATAGAGGTCTTTAGATAAATATTATTTAGATCCGCCAAGTTTTCAGATTTTTATATTCTTTTTCATTACCACATATTTCAACGGGACGTGCCCATGTTTGACAGTAAAATTGTATTCGTGTTAATTTTATGTCTTCGGATTATTTTAATTCTATTTATTATTTGCAAGTTGTTATAATTATAATATAATTTATAATTTCGCCAACATGGCAACTTTTCTGTATACAATTCAAAAACGTTGTGAAAACGTAACTGACCTAAAAAAGTGTTCCCCATTTTAGTCACTTCCAAGTAATAGAACCGTTTCTCTCATGTGGCAAAGATTTTGGCAATACACTTTACAGTTTCAAGTGGCCGATACGTTTTATCCACTAAAAATGCTACTTGGGTTTCCTGAAATATAAAACATGGGCAGTAAGAATACTAAAAAGTAAAGTACTACCTTGTTTCTGGACCTGATGGTGACACTCATGGAAATGGTTCCTTGCAGTTAGGCTTTTAGCGTTGGTTTCAAGCTGGTGCGTTGCACAAAGCGGCATAAAACGGGTAAAATATCGCGTGGTACATCACTTTTTATGCGGGGTTTCGGGCGGTTGGACTTTCGTTTTTAATACACTTACGCCCTTAATCACGAGGGCAATTGAGGAGCGCTCAGACAAAACAAGACAAATCCATGTTAGTGATTTGCAGAAACAAGTCAAAAATAAAAGAATTCTTTTGCTTTTGACTTGTTTGTGAAAATCAGTAAAATGAATTTGTTTCGTTTTGCCTGATCGCTCCTCAATTGTTTAATTAAAAACAGTTGTGCGCCGGGGGTCTTTAAGCCAAATATAATGTTTTAATAAATATAATAAAAACTAAACATTTTCCGGAGACCAAAGAATAGTTTTTTTTGTTCAAATTTTTAAGAAAATTAAAGAAAAATTTGAACAATATTTTAGATAACTATCTTTTTTTAAACTTTTCAAATTTAGCCGTTGAAAACTGGTTTTTAAAAATCACAGTGTGTATAATTTTTTTCATAATAATGTTATATTAATATTATAATATTAATATTTATTATTATTTTAAAAATAAATATTAATAATTATTGAATTGTGATTCTTTATTTATATACGCTTTTGTATTTATTCATGATGTGCGTCGAAAGAGATGTAAAATATCAGCAGGAGGGCGGTTTTCTAAAATGCCAACTCCACAGTTTTGTTTCTATATCTTTGTTTTACACGAGAGGCCTTCATGTTCGTGACCTGCTGAAAACTTTTTACTAAAACGTATTTTGCGACTTAACTAACGAAAAATTAAAGTTACTAATCTGGGATTACTAAGGAGCCTGGGAAAATAATTATAATTATATTTAAAATTCTACTTTTTAAATGGATTATTAATTTTTAAATCCATTTGTTAAACGTTAAATAAAAATATCCTTCAAAGCTCAAGCAAAATGTTATCCATGGATTTCAGTGTATTGTGTATTAAGTTTGATAAACGCCATTTTAGTTTATAAACGAGTTGCATACTATACAAATTTTATTATTAAAAATAATGTATTATTAATAAATTTAAATATTTGTATAGAGCGACATCTATACAAAAATAGAGTAACCAAAATTGGCATTAGGAATCTGTTTTACCGACTTTCAAATTCTCAGTATCAGTTTTTCGTTGAAAATGGACTAACAACCGTTTAAATCTTATTTAGGAAAGTATTTTTTACAGCGCAGTAAAAGTGAAGAGAATGGTTTTATGGGTACTTTACCCCAAATTATTATTGCTTTATCGGCAAAACTGACGTAAAAACTATTTAATAATTTTGTATTTTGTATCGGGATAATAAAATGATCCATGATCAAACTTCGCCCTTTTGATGTATTACTTTTTATATCAAATAAAGTCGTTTTATTATTATTATTATATTATATTATTATAATTATTCTCATTTTAGTATTATTTCACAAAATGAGCACTTTAGACATTTGATAACTGACAGCCGTTACTAATAAGCCATAAAGTCACAGCTTGTCAATGTGTATTTCAGTGGCGGCTCGTCAGGGTAGGCCTCTGAGGCCGCGCCTCACCCTTAAAATAAAGGAACGAACGACTTTTTGTATTTATATTTTTGCCTATTACAAGTGTATTTTTACAACAGTTCTACCCAATAAAAAGTAAAAAACCAATCAATCATATTAAGCGTAAATAAAAATCCAGGCGCAAAGCGCGTCAAGTTAACGTGCATCGTTGAGTCGCTTGGACAGAGGCGAAATTTTCACAGCCTCGGAAGCTCCCATTTACCTCTTGAAAGCGAAAATGACTCACCAACAAAAATATCGCCGTAAGTTCGCGAATAAACACCGTAGATGAGGCGAAATTTAGTTGGCTTGGTTTGTTCTGATTGGTGGTCCGTTTATGGTGGGATGCCAGCGGAGACAAAGAAGGTTGCCAGTCTTCTCTTAGCGTTTGTAGAGCAGGTTATTGTTTTGATTCAGATTAAATTATTTAAAACTTTTGGCTGAACTTTTATAGTTTTTGTCTCGATTAGTAAAATTTCTTATTTAATTATTGTAGGGAACACACTAAGGTAGATTTAGCAGTTTTTATTAAGCAAATTTTATATTTTGAAATAATAGATTGCATAATTCTTCAATTAGAGACGCGGTTTGAAAATTTAGAATTACTTTTAAATCTCACTGCAGAACCACAATTTTACGACCAAATAATAGATAAATTTTCAATCTTAAAAGATAGACGTATAGTATTTTATATTTTTTAATACTTAGGTAGGGGTCGACTTTTTAGTTTTATTTTTATTTTTTGATTAATTTATTTATTTTTAACTTTTTTAAGACTATATTTTAAGTTTAAGATTAAAACTAGTCTTTGATGTGATATTTTGTTTGTTTTGTTTTTTAGAGTTTATTTTTTGGTTTAGTAGTGCTATCGGCTCCATTTTAAAAAAGGTCAACGCGTCGCAGAATAATACCTCCCGGGTGACGTGGAAATTTATTCGTATTTAGACAAAATTAACCTTATTTAGCCTCACCCTCCTGTACACCCACGAGCCGCCACTGGTGTATTTAAAAGATCACTAAGACAAGGTGTCATGTACAATAAAGGACATTTTAAAGGTGGAAGTAGAAAATGGTATATTACACTACAAAGGAGGTTAGTAGATTTTACTAGTCGAGGACGAGTTTGCGCCAGAGCGTGCGAGGGCTGGTCCGAGACTGGTCAAAACTTACCTCCTGCGTGTTGTGAAGCGTTTTATCTGCTCCTACAGCTAGGTTTCATGTAATAAAAATACATTTTTTATCAATTATTTTGACATTAAAGGATGTCACGTAATCTGTTATGATTTTGTAGTTATTAGGACTTTGTAAGTAGCTCACTTACCTCACTTACCTCCCAGCATTTTACGGTAAATTCAATTCTCCTGATATAAAACATTGTAACAATAGCCTATACTGTTTCAAATATCTGTGGTGTAAAGAGTAATCTTAAAATGGTGTCAAAATCCAACACCAAGTGGTGTTAATATACCACCATGAATTATGGTTGAAAATGTTATATACAGCAAACACCAATACGGTGTTTATCTAAAAATATTTGAGAAGTGCACCTACACAGAAAAAAGGAATAGTTCATTTAACTATATTAATTTAGGTGACCCATAAGTACTTATTTTTGTATTTTTTTTATTTTTATCAACTGTGGGAAGGTTAATATAAACAAAGATTAGTCTGACGGTACTAAACCAGATAGTTATTTTTTTTTAATTGGTTTAATTAACCCAGAAAACTTTAGTGGTTCACTTTACTAAATATGTTGTTTGTAAAATAAGAGTTACTTCAACCTCTGTTAAAACGATTAAAACAATTTGCCGTGCATTTCCGGTTGCATAGTTTGTACCGATCGCGGCAAAGGCGTTGTGATCACGTGTTCACATGTTCTTAAATCTCGCCTCTGTTGACTTACATGAAGAGTATATAAGCTCAGGTAGTCCTTTGCTTTGGTGTGACACTACAAGTTGTTCGATACTAAAGAGACCTTAAATAGGTGGAAACAGCTGTCAATTCTTGTAGTATTTTAAGTTAGTGAAACGCACTAAAAACATTATCTCTAGCGAGTTGAAGGTTCCATTTTCTGGAATAATACCACTGGTAATATACTAGTAATGCGTCAAGGAACTTCCTGTTTCCTTTTTTTTCCTTTTTTCTGTGTAGTATGATTTAATTTGACCACAAACACATAATATTTAACACTAAAAAGGAGTTCAATTTACACCAGGTAAAATTTATTTTAATACTGTGTGAAAGTTAAATTAACACTATTTTAGTATTTGAATTTACACCGAACCAACGAACCTTATTTAACACCATTTTGGTTTGTATCGATATATACCATGTACGGTGTTAATTTGGTGTTAAAATGGTCATGAAAGAGTGTAGTTACCATAGTGGAAGCAGATAAAATAAGTCAAAGTGCCCTATGATTTAATTACACTGTTAAAAAATCAGATTTGTTTACATAAGTTTGTAGTTTGTTAATTTTATTTTGTAAAATTTTAACAGAATTTTTTGTAGAAAACCAGGGCTTATAATTATTTTAACAAAGAAAAATATTTTACCGAAAGTTTATGCAATTTTGTAAGCATTTGGTTATTTTCAAAGGTTATTTTGTTAATGTTTAGCAAATTATTTCGTTGAAAAAGTACACGTGATTTCAGGCAGTCAATCAAAACATTTCCCACTGACAATACGTACGTATACCTACGTATCAAAAAGTTTAACTGACTTCAGCGTCTGCAACTTATGTTTCTGCTTAATTTATTTTAACTCATAACGTGTTCGTAACAACTGTGCAAAGTGTTAATAATATATTACCAGAAATTTGTTATTATTGTTATTCGGGTTCCTTATACCTATTTAACGAAGCGAAATATCGGAATGCCATCACTGGTTTTCAAACTGAAATTAGGGGATACAGTGATGTGGGTTAAAGTTACGAAATACATCAGTAAGTGTTGTAGTAGTACTGAAAATTATATTGTACCAAATTTCTTTATAATTTGATGATTTTTAAATGGTTTGTACTTAATGTAATTGTGTGTATGTTATTTTTGTGGTCATTTATGTAGGTATGTGTTAATTTTTTTGTTTAGAAAATTAATTAATTAAGCAACATTTCTTATCAAAATTCTTTTCATTTAAGTTCCCAATTTCCAACAAATACTTTTGTTTCTAGGTATACAAATAGGTTTGTAAAAATAAGATCCTTAAAAGAGTTATGCTTGAATTATTGACATAAGATATTGTTATTAAATCTACAAAATGTTTGCTATGACAAACTACTTATTCAATAAGTTAGCAGATTACAGTTGGTTGTTTATTATTTATTATTACTATTACATATATATACATTCCAATAAGCTTATAGCTTGTCTTAATGTTAACATAAAGTTATGTGTACCTTGATTAACATATAATCTGGTTAATAAATTTGGTTAAAATTATCGAATAGTTGTTTACTGTGTAGACAGAAAACAGTTTTTGTTACAAACAATATATAATTATTTTACAGGTTGGTCCATTTTGTTTGTTAGAAAATCCTTTAAAAACTTTATATTGCCTGTGCTCTAAAAAGTTGTCACATCAGCGACTGGCTGAGAATACCAAAGTTGCAGCAGGATGGAGAGGGTCCTTTAATAAGTCATCGCGGATCCTCGAAGCTTTGCAGCAGCCCAGATTATATCTTCAATGTGATTACCTGCGTCAAGGGAAATAATGTCGTGAGAAAGTGCCCTTTTCTCTCACACTTTCTGCGCGTATACGTATACGTATATATATGAAAGGTAAGAAAATAAATTATTCATAAAAAAGAAACGAAAAATATGGCGTTTTACGCTAGCATTGAGAAAAATTAGAGAATTACCGAAGTAGGAATTTTGTACTAAAGGCAATATAAAGTATATTCCTGGCTGTTTTTATTTTAATGAAATTTTGATTGTTTTATAAAATAGGGTTATACTCTCTAAAAATTAAATAAGTAAAAAATGAAGCCACTAATAACTGTAGTCCATAGCACGTATTTTTTTTTTGGCAAAAATTTTTTTTCTTACTACCTCGACTCAAAATACGTTGTTTCGTCCCCGATTTCACGGCAGAAAGTTAACGTTTCTTGCATTGGTCAAGCTATACGCGCACACTCTAATAGCGGGAGTAAAAATTTTTTAGTCGCGTGCTTAACATTTAAATTTCGTACTGCCAACATGAGAAACACAAAAATATGACAGTTTTAAACCATAATTTTGCAATTATAACAACAAATAAACAATTTATGTTTTTACTTTTTTACTTTTTATGTTGTTTTAAGTGTTTAATGGTACTTTTATTTGTTATAAAGTAGTAATTTGTTAATTAAAATACAACCTTTTATTTTTACTGTATTGGCACCGCTGAATTACCATGACAACGCTACAGTTTGATTGATTTTGAATGTAAACGTCAGAATTAAATTAAACGTCAGATTTTAATTTTGACACAAATTTTTTTATATACATTTAATTTTTTCCCGTATTTTCTGCAGGGTAGTAAGAAAAATAGTATACACTACACGGGCAGAAAGTGTGAGAGTCCTGAACTGCGCGCCATGATGCCCTCGGCTTCGCCTCGGGCATCATGGCGCGCAGTGCAGGAATCTCACACTTTCTGCCCTTGTAGTGTAATATACTATTTTTGTTGATTTTTGGCGTTTTATTTTTTTGCGGTAAAAATCGATATTTAACGCTGACCGTTTTTTTTAAATGCGTATTACTCGTTCAAAATTGACCAATTTTGACAATTGAACTTGCAAAAGGCTTGTACTGATTAACACGTTCCATTCAAAGTAACAAAAATTTTAAATTCATTGTGCTAATTTTTTTATACGATATAAAACGGAAAGTACAACATTTTTTCAAAATTTAATTTTTTATTTTTTTTATCAAAAAGTAGACAGTCTGCATTTTACCTAAGAAACTTTTCGTTAAGAAGATTTCTTTTCAATTTTATTTTTTTCCCTAACGATCGCGTGGTTTGATTTTAAAGTAAGTTTTATGTGTAATAGCAAACAAATAAGATTGGAATTTAAAGTTCATTGTGGTATAATCTTTTTATATGAAATAACTTGGTAAATTATTTTGTTAAAAATCAAATTTTCATGCTGAGATACATGAGCATTAGGGTGTGCCAAAAAAACTCGATATTTTTTTTTGCTTGCTCTCCACCCAAAATATCGTAGAATATGTCCGAACAAATATGCTGTTAAAAGCGGAGCTCATAATTTCAATTTTAAGAGGTCCTCCATCGAATCTGAAGTTTTGCCGCTTAAATAACACAGAAAACTGACTTTTTTATCTTATTTATTCTTGCAACCTAGAAAGAATTTTTTTTTCATAAAATCCATGACTATTTCTTACAAAGCATTAAATTTGGACAAAAAATCTTATTAGGCCGAATTTCTATTTTCATTATTTGATTTTTTACAGAGCTTTACATTTAAAGTTAATAATACAAAAATGATGACTTTATACGTCTGTAACTTTTAGAATATTGACGATACAAAAAATTCGCCTTAAACTTTTTTGTGGTCCATCAGACAAGCTAAAAAATTGCCATTTGACTTTTTCGTCTAACTTCAATAGTTTAGGTGAAAAAGGCAAAAAACGTAAAATTTTAAATTTAAAGCTCTGTAAAAAATCAAATAATGAAAATAGAAATTCGGCTTAATAAGATTTTTTCGTCCAAATTTAATGCTTTGTAAGATTTGGTCATGGATTTTATGAACAAAAAATTTCTTCCTAGGTTGCAAGAATAAATAAGGTAAAAAAGTCAGTTTTCTATGTTATTTAAGCGGCAAAACTTCAGATTCGATGGAGGACCTCTTAAAATTGAAATTATGAGCTCCGCTTTTAACAGGATATTTGTTCGGACATATTCTACGATATTTTGGGTGGAGAGCAAGAAAAAAAAATATCCACTTTTTTTGGCACACCCTAAGGCATATATATATATATATATATATATATATATATTATGTCATAAGATTGGATTCGGACTGCCCCCACCAGAAAAGGTTTGGCAGACGGGTCACGGCTCATATCGGGCGCCGCGGCGGATGCCAACGCTGAGCCATATTAAGACACCAGGGGCTACTGTGGAAACAGATAGCTCGCAGGTAAGATAACCAGAATACTGCGCTGGTTATCTCCTATACAGATACCAATAATATTGTAAATTGGTAGTAGGTGGATCAAGCTACTCTCTCCACATTCTCACTACGATCATAAATTTAAAAGAGTGTCAATCTCTTCATTTGAAAATTCATACGCTAGCAGTCTTTGAAGAGAGAGTAGTAGGTACTAATCGTTATAGAATTATTGTTTGAAGGATTGTTGTGTCATAACCTCATTTCGTTGACTGTGCCAAGTTGTGACTTGTTAAATATATAAAACCTGAAAATAACAAGAATCCATTAATTGCTCCCGTACAATACTTAAAGATTCCATGTAAGTTGTTCTACGCTTGAATGATTATAACACATTGTTTTTCGTTAAAGTTGTACATATCATAAATCTTTGTAGGTATACCTATATATACCACAAAGTTCGTGCTTTTTCAAAACGACATAACTTTTTTGTTTCTTGAACGATTTTATTTTGGTCTGTAATGTCTGCTAGCCTTATCCTCTGGCAATTCATGCTATAGATATAAACCTCTCGGTTCTTCAAGTAAATTTCCTAAAGGGTGATATGTTAAACGGTAAAACTTCATCCAAGCCCCGTTTGTAAAAAAATAATTTTTTTCTCGTATTATGTCTTACCTTGCAACGTTTTTAAAAATTTTCTATTTGAAATCTTAGCAACGAAAATATGATTTTTTTTAAAAGAGTACATTTAAGGCTTTTTTGTAGGCAATACACTCAGTCTTTTTAGGAACAAGAAGATAAGATGGTGAAAGATTGTTCCTTAAATAATCCTGAACAAGCGACAAGCAACAAACTTCCATTATTTTCTGGGCCTAAGCAAAGACCACTTTTTCAAAATGACATTTTAGTGAAAATTTGCGAAAACTAAACCTAAACCGATATTTACGTTCGTGACATGTTTTCTTCATAATTTTTACCTCCTGATTGTGGTTCAGTTGTCAAATTTAAGCCTCAGATAAAACCAAAATCACCAAGAATCAAGATTCGAAAACAATTCCCGTCTGTTAAATCCAAACTTTTAAGTACCCGAGTACACGGGAAAGTACTCGAGTACTCCGACGGTGGACTAGTGGTTAGTGCTGCTGACTACAAGCCGGAGGTCGTGGGTTCAAATCCCACCAGGGGCATGGCTGTTTATTTGTGTTTGTCCTATTGTGTAATAGTCCTTCGGAGGGGACTTAAAGCCCGCGGTCCGTTCCTACCCCTAACCCGCTCAAGCCATTCAGTTGGTTTCTGGGGCTTCTTAGGAAGTAAGGGTGGAACTAAAAAAAGAGCACAAAAAAAGAGCACACGGGAAAGTACTCGAGTACATTTTTGCAATCTTAAATGTATCAAGTATGTATAACTACATTCAAATTACGTCAGTGTTTGAGTAGTTGTACTCGAGTACCGCACAGCTCTGGTTGGCAACCCTGGTTAAGAAGTTGTAATATGGCGTTCCAACATGAAAGGTGGGTCCCATTCCCCCTGGTTCCCCTACGTGTCCCTTCCAACTTTTTAAAACATTTTGCCGACATTTTAGACGTTTTAAAACAAACTTTTAAGTATTTATTATTTATGTATTTTTAAAATTATTCTATCTTATAATTATCATTTACGGGTAATAAAATAATAAGATTGGGACGGCGCACACAGAGGTAGGTATTTACTTTAAAAAGCTGGCAAAAAGTCGTATAATACAATTTTTATTTATATTGGATAGCTAAATGAATGGAAAACAATGTTTTGAAGTTTTTGCACTCCTGCACTACCAGGAAGCCGCCTGCTTAGGCGGAATTCGGGTTCCTCGAAGTAATATTTATTAAATTCAAGAATTCTTTGAGATAACAATTTTTTGGACTTGTTTAATAATGTTTTTACTAATCAGTCCAAAGTGGTGCAATATGGATTGTACAACGTATTTTATTACTTTTATCTACGCCAGTGAGATAAGAACTTCTTATCCCACTCATTTTGAGTGAGATAAGAAGTTCATTAACGCACGCGTTTTTCTCTGCTTTTAACCAATCAAATAAAAAAGTCAAAATATCAAAGTGTCAAAATAACCCTAAATTAAGTCTTAGACAAAAATAATTACCGTTTATTTTTTCATTTAGAGGCGTAGATAAAAATTTGTACAATATACGTGTGATAACGCTTTATTAACGTACTTTTGCGATTGCCCAACTCGTGCTACGCACTCATTGGGCAAATTTCGCATGCGTACGTTAATAAAGCTCTTATCCAACTTATATCGTAAATAACTATTACCTATGGTACCCTAAGTTTTATTACAATAAACGCTTTTAATAAATATGAAATTAAATTGTTTTTTTACATTAAAATTTAAAATATTTGGAGTTTTTAAAATACTTCCGGGTGCGTCCCGGTTTTTATTTAATTTTTAGTTCACAAAGAAAGGATTTAACTAAATGTTAGTAAAATAATTGGTTCTGGATTACTGTGTTAAGCTGTTTTTAAGATATAGACACGTAAAATGTGAACCACTACCGTTAAGGGAGGATTTAATTACTCAATGCTTATTCTTAACTCAGAAATTACAAAAAATTTGTAGGGAATAAAAGTTCATAAATTAATATAATTTTTTTAAATATTAAATTTTCACTCATACAACTTTGCCAACTTTCCTACTTTTAAGAAACACCCTGCAGGGTGATTTTTTAATTTTTTGGATTCTACTTACTTTTTTAGGTAAAGTTTGTTAATTTAAGTAATACAAAAAATAATACCTTCTGACTAAACTTATAATGAACTAACCTAGAAGTTCATTTTACAAAATATTATACAGGGTGTGTTTTTTTAACGCGTAGAAAATGGCGAGTCTCTATTTTTACATAAATTAAAAAATGTATGTACTAAATGACATAAGATGCTATAACATAGCATCTTATACGATTTTAAACTTTTTGAACTTTTTTAACTTGAAAAATAATTTTGGACAACTTTTTAGTAGTAATACTATGTGCGGCGCGCCGCGGCGCCTATTGTAACTTGGCGCCGAGTGGAACTGCCACCCCTGCCCAGCGTTGTCAAATGAAGGGAATTTTCCCTTTTTGGGGATTTTTTGTAGTTGAAAGGGAATAAGTGAATATTTTATGTAAAATGTGAATATTAGGGAATTATCAATAAAAATACTTGCTGGTCAGTAAGAGTCTACTCTCTTTAAATGAATTAGTCAAAAATGACTAATCGTCCTATAGGACTAGTCATGGCTATAGCCACTAATAATTCTAGTCAACAGCAATTTGTATCTCGGACATTTTTTGACTATTTCGTTTTAAGAGAGTACCCGACTCGAGACTATTTTTTTCAATTTTTTTTTTGATTGAATTAATAGCGGCGACTTTAGGCGACTTCAGCTCCACTCGTCAAAAAGGAAGCCTGACAACCCTGGTATTTCGCTTTCGCTGCCGAGTTTTATATAGGTACCTACTATTTTTTTCAATCATTAAATTATTATTTCTTAAGATTCTGTCACAACATTTTTAGGTTAAGTTCAATTAACAGGATGATTTATTATCTATGATGAAGACATTTTAGCTTTATTTCTATGCAGAGTTTAATAATAATTTGACTTTTGAACTAGTATTAATATGTCTTTTTATATAGACTAATAATCTAATATTTTCATATTATAATATGAAAATTATTCTATTATAACTTGAAAGGGAATTTTGAGTTTAAATAGGGAATTTTTAGAACCGTCCTGGGGAATTTTAAAGAAAATAGGTTGGCAACACTGCCCCTGCCATCCGGTAGCTAAGCCACTGATTTTTAGTTTTCCTATATTATACAGTAAGCTTCAAACTAATAGGTTCAATGGATTCCTTCTAAAAATTTATATCCATAGGCGTTTATTATCTATAATAGATATCTCATTTTTTAAACTTTTATGTGTCCGGGATACAATTAGTAATTTTTCAGAGAAATGCAGAAACCTGCCGACCAATTCATTTTTCAACTATAATTTGTATGGTTTTTAAAGGTTTATACAAATAAAAAGTACTTGCTTTAGTCGTCTAAGTTATAGTAGTGAATAGGGTTTTAAAGTGTCGGAAAAAAACCGAAAAAATTGGGGAAAAACCTGTTTTTTCCGTTTTTTTCCAGGCCATGGAAAAATGGCTTTTTTTGGGATAAATTGTTTTTTTTTTGGAAATATACACATTTGAAAAAAAGTAGCAATAAACAACATTATTTTAATTTAAAAAAATATCCTTACAGAAAAAAAATAAAACAAAAATATGTTTTTTGCGAATTGCGAAATGGAAATTTAAAAAAAAATTGGCATTTGCATTTTTTCATAAATAAAATTTTTCTTTTTTTTTTCGGAAAAAAACGGTTTTTTTCCACCGGCTCAATTTTTCCGGAAATTTTAAAACCATAGTAGTGAATAAAGCATTCTGAATAGTGCATATCTAAATTATCTTTACATAAATAGTCAAAATCATACTATTTTATACCGCCCTATTTCATACTACACTTCTTTGAAATAAATTGGGCAATAAAACAATGAACCCAACAAAAACCACTATATTTTCTTAAATTCAATGTTTACCAAGTAAATTTTATGTGACAACCCGTAATGCGACTGTTTATTGCAGCAATAAATAACCGGAAATGTTATATTTACTGCAAAAATTACTATAAAACTAGGAGATTGTGCTTTATATATTGTTGGGCAGAATAATGGGTACGTGGTTAATATTGGAGACAAACCATAAAATTAAATCAATGCGAATAAAAGTTTTCTTGTGACAATATTACGAAAGGAAACTTGATTGTTACGTTGTAGTTCTGATACACGTATAGCATATATTTACGACCAAACATATTTCATCGTATGGAGTTATATGCAGTTAAAAATAAATTTACTATGATCGTATATTTTATTTATGACTTGACATTTTTTAGTTTTTTTATAATAAACTAAATGTTTTATACATATTAACAAACTAAATAGTTATTTTTTATTAATATTATTTAAGTCCACTCTCTTCCCTTGTCTAAGAGAATTTTAATTAAACCAAAGCCTCCCGAATTTGTAGTTAAAATGTTTAAAAATAAATTTGATATAAAATAAAATAAATATCTTGAAAGTAAAGTTTGACTGGCTCAAACATTTCTTGATGAACAAAAAGTTAAGTTCAATAAACCTTTTGCTCTTTAAGATGTCAAAAACACCAATTCGTCAAAGCGTTTGAAACAATTAACCACTTAATTTGGCAAAAAACAACAATTTATAATTATTTTTTTTATTGAAGTAATAATTTAAAAAATATACCGCGTGGTTCAACAAAAACGAAACAGAGGATACACGTCAACTTTTGAAAGTAAAATCTTTTTTTAATAGAGGCAAGATGTAAGAACACTACCTGATCCACACCGTCTAAAGAAGCAACCAAGAACGCACGGAAAATTGTATCACAGATACTATATATATATATATATATATATGGCCTAAAGGAATCTAGATTTAGCCAACCTGGCAAAACTGTAAACATTCAATTTTCTTAGTTTCTTTTAAGAAACTTTCTTGACCCATTACTGGTATTATTCAAGAGGAATTTGAACCTTTACCTCGCGAGGTAAAGGTTCAAATTCCTTTTGAATAATACCAGTAATGAGTCAAAACAAAACCTCTGGCGAGCTCGCCAGAGGTTTTGTTTTGAGAGCGTTCCACCAACTTCAAATATCGACACACAGCTGTTTTGACCTATATTGGGTCTCATCCGTGTCGGGCAATTTGCTGTAGTGTATTTTACCTGCAAATTGCTTCACCCTTTCACGCAGTAGTTACAACCCCTACAATTTTATTTGGCATAATAGGGCAAGTGATACCTTATAGAAAGGTCTTGCTCCACTGAGTATCATGAAAAAAGTAGTCTAATTCTATTCCTTTTCATGATATTTAAAATTTAAGTTGTAGAAAAACTGTCAAATCATAAAAAAGCCTTCATCAGTCTTTTAAGTACATAAATTTAGTTTAGTTTCATTTAACAATGGTTTAGAGTATTGCGGAAAGAGTTGATATGATCACCATTAAAAAAAACTAGTCAATTCGGATAGGAATGTTGATAGAAAATTCGTTTTGGAGTTTCGAGAAATAGGAGTAGCGAACAAAACAACAGATCTTTGAACATGAATGTAAATGTCTGGACAGGAATAAATCTGCTGAGATAGGAGGACAAGATGCTTATCCAACTGTAAACACGAAGCAATTTCCTACGATCCCATAAATTCGCCCTTACAAGATAAATTTAGTCCATGAATTAAATGATGAAGTTTTTGACCTGCGACTGGAGTTTTTGCGAAACTATAACTGAACAGAATAGTATATTCTGTAACAAGTTTAGAATACAGCATATTCCGCTCGAGTGAAGAGTTTGTCACACGAGCCGAAGGCGAGTTTGACGGTTTCACGAGAGCGGAATATGCAATTCCAAACGTGTTTCAGACTATAATTTTTGGAGGTTGGATAGGTCTAAAATTTGTTAGATATTAAAAACAGAGATGTCGCCACGAGTGTTTATTCTGTCATTCTGTAACACTTTACGGAATATATGTCATTCCATAGATAAAAGTGATAATAGAATGGTCAAATTCCGTAATAGGAGTAGAAAAAACTAATTATGACAATTCGTTTTTTAAAACGAGTGTACGTTTTCCTTAACTCAACTGTCAATTGCCATTATTATCGTCAGATGCAAATCGAAGGGTTTTCCCCACTCAAACTCCTCAAAAACTTAATGTGTGGGCAGGTATTTTTGGAGATCGTCTGATTGGACATTTTTCTTGATGGTTACCTAAAAAGAATTACTAGATGAAGTTCATTCCTACTGGTCGATACTGTTGAAAAAGATGACTTTTGGACCCAGTGTTTCCTGAAAATTGGATTTGACGAAGAAAAGCTTAGGATTGGAAAAAGTAAAATTCACGCAACAGAGTTGGGGTGTCTATAAGAATCGCGACAACGTATCGTATATGAATGCCGTCAAATAATTTCCCAAATATTTTAAAATGTTAGAAGGCGGTTTGAAAAAAAATTGTATTTTTGCATGAAAGTTGGTTGCAGACATTTTGAGCACTTAAAAGTTAATTAAACTTTGTTTTACTTTTATCATTGTTTTTCTGTCAAAAAATCTTTATCTGTACTTTTTTATTTGAATAAGAAACATCATATGTTGCAACTTCAATTTTAAATATCTCCAAAACGAATTAATGGAATTTGACGAAGATTTGCAAGTAAAATCTATTAAAAAAGATGTCCCCCTCGAAACTGAAGTTGGGTCTTTGCGTTTTAAAAAAATCATTTATACTTATTACTCAAAAACTCCTCTGTTTCGTTTTCGTTAGGCCACCCTGTATATTCTTTTTTTAATTATAATAAACCATGCCACAAGATCATCATTAATTAACCCACAAAATATTTGCTCTTGTCATTTATAAGCAATTGATTGTGTTCTCGATCACAATAAAACAAACGAAGACAACGTAATCTGTCGTTGACAGATGCATTGTGCTTCGACCTCCCACCACGCCGAAAAGCAAGGGCTGCAAACTATGAATTAATAAAACAATAAAGTGTGCCGGATCAAAATAGAATAATAATGCCCATTGTGTTGCGGTTGCGTATTGTTTTTGCTCATTTCCCACCATTATGTTTTGAAGGGTTTGTATATGTGTATGTGTACGTATGTACTCATACTTGCTTGGATTATGAGATTAAGTAATAAATAAAGAGAGAAGGTTTAAAAAATATTTATATTTAGTATAATTTAGAAATAAAGTTAATGAAAAATACATGTATTTGGTTAATAAAATTATACAATGTACACAAGCTGTTAAATTTCGAAAAGCAAAGTAAAACACCCTTTTCGCACCAGTACTGTTAAAACTTGTTAAAAGTCGCATCATTTACTTTAATCACCAGTGCTAAAAGTAAATTGACATAATTTTAGTAGACATTGACATAATGCGTTAAAAATTATACATTTACAAACGTTTGTAGAACATCTCTTCCATTGTATGAGCCGACGGTGGGCTAGTTCAAATCTCACCAGGGGTATGGCTGTTTATTTGTGTTTGTCCTATTGTGTAATAGTCCTTCAGAGGGGACTTTAAGGCCGCGGTCCGTTCCTACCCCTAACCCGCTCAAGCCATTCAGTTGGCTTCTGGGACTTCTTAGCAAGTAAGGGTGGAACTATAAGAGCACTTTTGTACTATAAACTTTTTTTTTGTATAATTGGCCCCATTGCCTCATCTCTCCCGAGACCTGCGAGAACATCGACCAGCAACTGCACTGCTTTACCCGTGTTTGCTGGGTGCGAATGTCCACCGCGTCTCTTACTGTACCCCAGAGACAAGGTAGAGAGAGACAATTCTTTAAATAGGGATTTCGGTCCACAATTTATATGCACAGGGCTGCACACAGATTTCAATGTAAATCGGTTTTTACGCATTTGGGGGCAGCCCTGCACCGAAAAGGCGCAATTATGTTGTTTACAGTCATTTACTGTCGTCTGTCAGTCTGCTGTCAGTAAATACTAAAAGTGCTTATGTGGTTTTGTTTATAGGTTTTATTTATAAGTTATTATAGATATATTTAGCAGATTGTCCATGCATTGTTGTAAAATGACATTATTTTTAGAGTGGTTTTTTGTGTTGTGAATTAAGTTTCTGTTTTTAAATGTTTTTAAGTATATTCATTTTATATTTTAATATAATTAATATTTGGATATTTTTATTTCTATTTTTCTTTATAAATGATTTATTTTCAATGCTATTTTTATTTTTTTAAACATATTAACTACCAAAGATACTACTTTGTAATTGTAGCAAACAAAAACAATAATTAAATATTTACAAATACCGCGAAAAATTTGTTAAGCTCTCCCCACTCCTTGCGCTAGTTCTCGCAGCCCCCGGTGAGGGCGGCATATTTATTGTTTTTAATGTTTATATGGGAATCGTTCATCTGTCTCTCCCTTATCTCTGCTGTCTCGAGGACGACGCAGAAATAGTTTGTAATAGCCCCTTCCGGTTTCGCCGGGTCGTTGCTATCCGCCCAGTGGGATCATAAAGGAGGTCGGAACGGGGAAGACATACCTTTTGGTGTTTGGGGGACAATAAGGCCTATTCAAATCTGTGTACGAAGCGGAATCCCCCTTGACCGGGACGTTAGTATTACTACAAACATTTGGAATTACTGTTAGCAGTTTATACGGGTGTGTGTTTTCGTGTTTATTGTGACTGAACCTCTTAGTTTTTTTTAATACCTGTGCTGTGTATGGCGTTCAAGGTAGATGTTTGTTCAAGTGTTTTGTCGAGTACTTTAGCATGCCGCTGCATTTTTCGTTCGGTACTATTTCACTAATTTTAGAATTTTTGTACCGATTTCTAATTGCAAAGAATTTACGTTTGCTGTCCTGTAGGTTTATTCTTTTTTCTATGACCACTATGTAAAAGTCACTTTTCATGATGGCATCGTTGCTTAGAAAATGAATCTTTTCATTGGCAAGGCAAAATACGAATGTAAAGTGACATTTCTGTGTGAAAAGTGACATGTCTGTGTGAAAAGAACCGGAAAGCATCGTTTGACATTCAGCTGTCAAAAAAGTTTTTAGGTTATTTTGTTTTGTATTTAAAAATAATAAAAAATAAAAGGGTCGCAGAAAAAACATTGTGTTATCTTCAAGCTCGTGTTAATGCACACTCGGCCTAACGGCCTCGTGGGCAACTTAAAAACTCGCATGAAAAAGTCGCTTTTCAACACTTGTAAAACAAATAACTATTTATATATATATCTCTATTTATGTCTATGTTGGAAGATTGCTTAATACACTGAACTACTTAGGTACTACATATTTTATAAAGACTTTTATAATGATTCGGTACTCTTTAAGACATATATAAAGAGCACGTCTGTCCTATATAAGGTCTCAACATTTAACATTTCTTCAATTATAAAAACCATAAAGCATTTTCATTAATAATAATTATTATTATAATGATAACTATGATAGTTTTACAAACTTTTTTTCCTAACATTAAGTACTCCAGCTTAGTTTAACTAAGTTTGGGCCGCTGATTTCAAAAATGTTATTAATTTTTTTCTAGGACGTCTAGGATTTAAAATAATTTCGTAATAAAATGCTCTGCTCAATCACCTCAAAATGTAAATTATTTTGGCTTAAATTTATCTTGAATGTACTAAAGTAATTGGTATACGGCAAATAGATCATATTTATCTTAACAATATAATATTCTAAATACTAAAACTAAAATTTTAATGTATTTTATGTAAAAAAACAACCATTATTTGACATTTTTTGTCGTTAATTTTAATTATTAAATTGAAAAGGCAATAAAGTAAACAAGTTTCAGTATTTTTTATCCAAATTAAGCCCTCAAAATTTAATGCATTGCATAATTTTGCTTTATCCACCTTAAATTTATTAAATCATATCAAATATCAAATTGGATTATATTATTATTCTGCTTAATCCTCATCATCGTCTTACATCTTTTGCTGCAATTTCCAGCAAATGTCTCCTAGCAATGAATCCAACTTCTTTCCGCTATACCCATAGATATCTACCAATGCTCTAGATTTGCAGTTACTTGGTGAAATCGTTCTCCATGTTCATCAGTTCGGCAAATTTATCAGGATGGAAAAAAAAAGAAAATGTAATTTAAATGACATATTAAAGCTAATCCTTTGCAAAACGGAAAACATTTTTTCAATGAATTGGCGCCAATTTTAGGCCCGATATGAACTATAGTTTGGTTTTTTAATCATGACCCTCACGTGACATATGTAAGGATATAGCTCAGACATTCGTATTGTATTTCCACGCCACAGGACCACTGGGACGTAGCATATAGCGATAGATAAACGTATGTCTAATAATACCACAACATACGTTCTTTATGTTTATATTTTTTATAATAATGGGATCGACAAAGATAGCTAAATGCAGAAATGTCTACAAAACTTTGACAGCCTGTCATCATTGGTGTACTTGAATTTTGTAATATTTTCCATAATTTGCGTATTTAAACAGTTCAATTTCAGTGTTTAGTTTGTGTTTAGTGTTTTCAGTTCGTGTTTAGTGTTTTCAGTTCGTTTTTATTATTATTTTAATAAGTTGTTGAAAAAAATCAGTTCTTTTCAGAACTAAACCAAATGCCAGGCAAAGTCTTAAATTCCCAATCTAGGGAAATGGTTGCCTCATTATTACATTATTTTACGGCCGAAAAGACCAATGGAGGTCCTTTAATTCCTTTTGAGGCAGTTACAGAGGTAATTTGTAATGTTAATATGAATTTTGTAATTAACATTAAATATTTTAGCGTGTTGCTGCTGCGTTGAATATCAGCAGTAGTACGGTTAAACGAATAAAACAAAGCATTGATAGAAATGAACCGCTTGAAACTCCAGGACAATCAAGGCCACGGTTATCACTGAAAACCAAAAATTTAGATGACAATATTAAAACAGAAGTTCGTAATATTATCTACAACATGTACAATAAAAGTAAGTAATTGAGTACCGTAAAACCGGGTGGATTGGGACAGTTCAGGATTCTTGGGACAAACGGAACTTAGTTTAAATTTAATTGCCCCCTCTATCTACATTACACTATACGAACTGGAAAAAAATACGGTCGTGTAGAATAGGCATCAGGTGAAGAAATTTTGTTGTCGGTTTTCTTTTTCCTACCATAATTTAACCTAAAAAAATATTATTTGGGACCTAAAATATTTGCGTTTTTTGAAGGTTGTTTATAACCAGTAAGTTTTTTTTTATAATTTTTTTTTGCCATCAATATCCGATAACAGTAATATGACTAGATAACCTTACTATTCTGTATTTTAAAAAATAGCGTTTTTAGTATGAGACTTGGGACTGTGCAAAAATATAAAGGAATATGAAGTAAAATTTGTTTTTTGTTAATTTTTTTAATGTTAGGTATTTTTAAGGTGCTATTACCTAATAAGAAATTGCCAAAATCCTCAGATAAAAGAGGAAAATTTGCCAAAACCTACAGATAAAAGAGGAAAATTTGTATTTAACATGTGATTCAAAAGCTTTTTTGTTAATTTTTTTAGATGATTAGTACTTTTTTTAATGTTAGATATTTTTGAGGTCACATAAATATTTGTAGCTATTCCTACATTACCTAACCCTTTTCTATGAGTTTTGTTCTTATTTTGAATAATATGGATTTTTTTGTATTTTTTTAATTTTTTTAAAAAAATCTAGATATTGTGCCAAGTCTCCTTCACTATATCACAAGTCCAAATAATATTTTAACATGCTTAAACTGCGTTTAAAATGACTGCCCCAAGTATCCTACAAGCAGGATACTTGTGACAGTCAAGTTTTTTTTAAAAACCTGGGATCCTTGAAGGTCAGCATTTTTTTCACTGTATAACTTGTTGGTAAGATAACCATATTGGTAAATGCAAAAAATCGGTTTGTTATCTTAAAACCCTTAGAGTATATTCCACAAAAATAGTAAAAAAGTGTGCCAAGTCACCCGGTTTTACGGAAATTCACCCAGATCTGGGTTCTGCTTAAAATGGATTTAATTTTAAATTTAATTTATTTGAAAATATTACTCTTACCGAGTATAGGGGTAAATAGTGTACTATTTGTTGGCCAGTTGACAATGATTTGTCCCATTTAGAAAACTATATAAATAAAAGTATATACTAATAATGTACTAAAAGTATATACTAATAATGTATATTTTTTTAAATATTCTAATCTGCATTGAATATATTTAGAGTTTTTTTTATTTATACGTAATAAAATGATCGCACCGAGTAGAAATAACCATATATTACTTCATTTTTATCAAAAACATAATATAGAAGACTATTAGTAGTAATAGCTATTTCTAGATATTATTTAGAAAGAGTATTTTATTTTTATACATAATATTTTTAGAAAAGCAGATAACACTTAAAACTTTAAGAGAAGAACTGATCACAAAACATGTATTAAATGCCTCTCTGACAACCATCCGGAAATTGCTTATGGAATTAGGATTTAAGTACAAAAAAGACAACAACAGAAGAGCATTGATGGAACGAACTGATATTGCGATAATGAGAATCAACTTTTTCAGAAAATACATGCAAAATAGACATTCTGATTATCCAAGAGAGCTGGTGTTTTTAGATGAAACTTGGATATTTGCTAAAGGAAGCCATACAAGATCCTGGCAAGACTCATCCACAAAAAGTGTACGCAAACCAGAAGGTTATGATGGAAAACGTTTCATTGTGTTGCATGCTGGTAATGAAAAAGGTTTTATTCGCGATGCCGCATTGGTTTACTCCACGAGGTCCAAACTGGCGGATTATCATGGTGATATGAACTCAGAAATTTTTTTGAAATGGTTGCAAGAACAATTCATCCCAAATTTACAGGAACCTTCTCTAATTATAATGGACAACGCGTCTTACCATAGCGTCTTAATGGAAAAACAACCAACGGTTTCATGGACTAAAAACAAAATTAAGGAATGGTTGGAAGAAAATAATATACCATTAAATAATGATATGTTTAAAGTAGAACTTTTAAATTTAGCAAAGAAACATAAAAAACCAATACGATATAAGGTTGATGAATTGCTACAAGAAAATGGACATGCAGTTTTAAGATTGCCTCCGTACCATTGTCAATTTAACGCAATTGAAATGGTATGGGCCGATGCAAAGGAATATTATAATAAACATATTGGTGAAGATGGCTATGGCAATGATAAAGTGCTTACTATGTGGGAACGAGCATTACAAAAAGTTACTCCAGAATCATGGAAGTCAAAAATAGCACACACTGAAAAAATTATAGAGGAATGGTACAATAAAGAAAGAATCTTGGACGATGAATATGGTAACGAAATGATAATCCACATTGGTAACGTCAACGACGATGAATCGGAAGATGATAGCGATTAAGATATTTTATATATAGATATTAACATATTAATAGATGAAAATAGATCCTTTTAATGCAGTTAAGAGCATTTATTATTAAATTATTAAATAAACCAATATTTTTCAGAGTATATTGCATTTTACTATTAAACAAAAATTAGACGTCCCATTTTTGTCTCCATTTGAGCTTATTGGTGTGTGCAATCTCCACAACTAAATGATTATATAAAATAATATCTTAACCATTGTGCATTATACAAATATTAATATTTCCAAATTAATTAACATACATATTTTGAAAATTTGCAAAGTATAGAGAATTTTTTAGTAGTAGAATAGGTACCCTTAATTTTCTCCACGCAGAATGGGTAACGCAAACTATATAATTTAAAATTACAATAATTTAATATATATAAATTACAACGTTTCATTTAATAATATATTTACATAAGAGTTACTGTTGTAATAAATTTGCACGTTCAAATGAAGGATTTAAGTTAAAACAAATCATAATATGGTTTAAGCCAGGCAAAATACGATTCTCATATTTTGATTCGCAACCCAAAGCACAAACGTGTATAATGGACTGCATACGTATACAACATTTCGAACCCCAAATAAAACTCCACGATACGCCACTGATTTTGCCCTCGATTTGATTCAGTTGCTTGACATTGTTGCCGTAGGGCTCATGACTTAAAAATTCAACTATAAGAACATTTTCAATGACAGCTTGAACACTGCCATATGCGAAAAGCTCGTCAACGTTCAGAGCATTTTTGAATGCTTGATCTTTCATTAAACGTCGTATATCAGGTCCATTTAATATTCCTGCAAAATTAAAGTAGTAGGTATATCTCATAAAATTTTGTAATGAAATATTGCGTTGGTTTTTCTTGGGCGTGAAGATACCGCGACAAAAACAAAACAAATTTACAACGACGACATAAATGTTCGTCTCCTTTCTCTTTCTCTGCCACTTCCATTACCACTTCCATTTCCTGCACTTTTTTCATTTTTGGTTTTTAAAATCACTTTCAAGTAAAAATACAATTTAAAGTTTAAATTTTAAATGTCAATAATTAATAGATGCACTTTAGTGTGCTTGAACGATAAATAAGATAAAGGCGCATTTATACTTCAATTCGATATTAAATTTTGATAAGACTTCGAGATTAAATTCTTGGGTACTTTAGGCATGATGTGAATAAAAACATATCAAATAATAGTCGAAGAGTTATGCTTATACCGAAACCCATTTACTTTACATTATAATTTTAGGTTTGGTATTTAATATAATATTTAGTATAATACTACATTGACTAATTGACATTTATCTACTGATGACTTTTTATGTAAAATATATTGAACGTCCAAAATAGATTTAAGTCAAAATAATTTAATAAATAATCAAAAAATTAACAAAAAACTTACATTTTGAGATAATTGGGCAGAGCATTTTATTACGTAATTATTTGGAATCCTAGACGTCCTGGAGCAAAACGAGTGGAATTTTTGAAATCAGCAGCCCAAAATTAGGTAATGTAGGTGGGCGTACTCAATGTTAGTAAATATAACTATTATTATAATGATTCAGGAATGTTAATAAAGCTTTTTCACACTTTTCAATAAGATTAACTTTTTTTACATTAGAAAAAGCGGATTTTTTCTTAAATAATAGAGTATTAAGGCTGAGCGGGAGACAGGCGAATTTTCACAGGTGATAAGTGATCCGAATGATCTGGCAAGGGAAATCGAACAAAAGTAATTTGAAGGCAGTTTCTATGACATTGTCACGATCGACTGGAGGAAATTTGTCGAGGTCGGTCAACCGACGCTTGTTAATACCCCCGGCCTTTTCCATGGCCCCTACTGCCACAAATCCATTTGATAAATGGATCACAGTGCTTCTTTAGTTTACTAAAAGTACCAAATTGAATATCCTATAATTGGCGTTTAGATTAGTAAATCTTTTAATTTTACTTCCCGTACAAAATTCTGCTCTATTTTTCGAAAAAAATTCTTTAATTCTTTATTTACATTTTTCATTTAAAAAGCCTGTAAATTATTTTTTTAGTTAATATAAAATAAACAAAGTAGTTAACTTTTTACCTTTATACCCGCATTAGAAGCTGGGTAAAAGTAGCAACTTAATAAAAGAAAATTTTAATGGGAAATAAAAAGTTTAAATTTAAACCGTAAGAAAGGTTTACTATCGCCTTTATTATACAAGTTCACGCAAAACAAATTTTGCAGTTATTGTTGTTTAAAGTGAATCTCCTTATTTTTGTATAAAGCCGAACCTAATGAACTGAAATAACGTAGTTAATCTTAATCTTAAAAATTAAAATTTTATTATGGAATTAAATTTTGCGGTGTAGGTTCGGAGATGCAGCATAAATTAAATGAAATATTAACGCCTCGGTCATAAAGACCTACAACAAAAAAGGCCATCTTCTAATTATCTAACATAAAATCCCAATTTTTAATTAAACAGAGCTTTTCTTAACATAAAAAGTTTATTATTTTGGGTCTAGACAAAGGAAAATATTTTCTTTATAGAAGTTAAGCTTTCATATTTTTCCAATTTATGCACCTTTGGAGCATTCTTTTTTAAACCTCCGTTGCGGCGCTCCAGGGTTAAGCAACTGACTGCGTAAACAAAAACTTTAAACTGTCAAAATAATAACTTTATATGTCACATTCTTACGGCACTATTTGCCATTAACGGTGTATTGGTGTAGTGACATTTATATTGTTTATGAAAAAGCTGTATCCTAATGAAACTGTAGCTACTTAACTTCAGTATTTATCTGAATACGACTGGAGGTAATTACCAGTCGAAACGTAGTAATTAAAAATACTAAGGCAATGAACCTCATTACAGTACAGGTAGTAAATGAATGAAAGTCTAGGAGGAAAAATATATTAAAATATATTATACGTATTACGTTATGTTATTTTTTGAATAGGTATCACTGGGAAAATAAAAATTTATGTTTTGAGAAAACACTAATAAAAGTGCTTTTTCGCTTACAACTCCGCGTCATAACATATCTGTTTTTATTACTGTTGAAGCACGCACGGGCCTGTGTAGAAATTGAAACAGACAAAAGTATTGCAATAAGGGGGATACACTTATTTTATCAGTTGGCAGTTTGCATACATTTATGTACCACCCCTCATCAAGATTTATAGAAACCGTATTGTTTACCTTATCGGAAATATTCAGCTTTTTGAACATTACAAAATGGAAAATTTATATGTAAAACAAATGTTTTATGAAAAACAACTTTTTTAACGTGGCGTATTCTAAAGCTTTATTGTATACAGGGTGGCCCATCAAAAACAGTCCAGCAAGGTTTAAGGGCTTTGTATGTGAAAATAAAAAAACTTCGTACCCGTATGCTTTTGTTTTCAGGTAGACATATTTACACTCTCTTAAAATGAATTAGTCAAAAATAACTAATTGTCATAGCGAAAAAGCAGTCACTAATAATTAGTCAAATTCTATTGAATGAAATAGTCAAATTAGTAGATTTAAATTTAAAAAAAGTTTTGACCCAGCTTGTCAAGCTATTGTGATAACCCAGCCGCTCTTATAAAAATGAATTTTATTTGTCAATAAATATTGTTCATAATATTTAAAGTTGAATATATTATTTGTGTTGCTGTTTTGAGGTAAAGTTTTTGCATCTTTATTTGTTTTTATGGGTCATTTCATTCAAATAATACTTTGTTGTTAGCCGCAAACGATTAAAGAAATTAGTTACTTTTAACTCTTAGAAATAGTCAAAGATGGTGACTAATCTTAAATTAGTCAAACTTTAACTATTTACGTAGTAAAAAATAACTATTTAGAAGTGAAAACGACCATTTTATTAGTAAAAAATGCTGGTACTAATTCAAATAGTAGAATTTTGACTATTTCATTTTTAGAGAGCACATTAATTTTATCACCATAACTTCAACCCCTTAGCGGGGGCGGCATTTATCCTTACTTTTTTAAATGTTGTTATACTTTTTTTGAAAGGGCATTAAATTTTCTTTAAAATGGCGCTTCGTTTTTTTTTAATTTGAGCTACTCGTAGCCGAGCAATGGACCGGTAATTTACAAATTTCGTAAAGCAAAAAATTGTTTTTAAACTAACAAATATCACTCAACAAATCGACCTTATCTTCAGTAAAGTAGTTGATGTGAATAGTTCGTTATTTTATAAACAATAAATGTGCAAGAGTAACGGCAACTTTGTTGCAAATCGACAGGTACATCATGGTTACATCCTAGAATTAGTAGAAAATATCCGGCAAACTGGTTCAGTGGCAAATAAAATACGAGATATTAAAAATCCGGTGAGAAATGAGGCAGTAGAAGTAGCTGCTCTTAGTGAAATTACTTTGGAACCTACATTAGGTACCAACAAATTTTCTGATGTAACGAGAGTTTCGCGGGCCACCGTACAGAGAATTCTGAAACATAATAAATGGCATCCATATAAAATTCAACTCCTTCAAGAGTTGCAGCAAGATGATAATGACCGCCGTTCATAATTATCGTTATTGGTCCGACACGAATCCAAGGATCTTCCACGAGAGGATCAACATCCTCAGAAATTAAACGTTTGGGCTGGTAATTTGACCATTTTTATTACCGGGAGAATGCCATCCAGCGTCCAGCACCCGGCGCTGTTCGACATTATGAAAAACGACCAACGTTACCATGCAGAAAATTCGATATTTCAGCATTCCCATTATGCATTACTTGTCCGGCAGTTTCTGGGTAAAACGTTTTCTGGTATATGGATTGGGAGAAGGGGTGCTATCGAATGTCCCGCGAGATCACCGGATTTATCTCCCCATGATTTTTTTTATGGAGACATCTGAATACCAAAATTCATGCCACCCAGCCTGTATCCTTAGAAGATTTACGGAACCGCATCACTAATGAATGCAAACTAAGGAAATGAATGTGTAAATATATCCCCTTGAAAAAAAAGGTCCCGAATATTTTTTTATATTCATATACAAAGTCGTAATCCTTGCTGGACTATTTTTGATGGGCCACCCTGTATATCGCTACATTATATAAATAAAATTTAGTTTAGAGAATAAATAAAGAATTAAAGTTAAAATTATAATTTGTTTATAACTCCGTTTTTAGACTTTTATCAGTCACGTTCGAATACTCGACATAGTAAGACGTATCGTATCAAGACCTATTAAAACATACAAGCCAAAACCTACAAATAATTACTCATAAAGTTCAAATGAAGGGGTCAATGCAATGCAACATGTCCACGTTATTTAAATTAGGTTATATCTGAGCAAATTACCTATTAAACTGTGTAAATCCTAATAGTTTGTGTCTGATTAAAAACATAACTATAGCAGGTAAGTAAAGTAAAATAAAATAGATTGTGGAACCTTAAAACATCCCAGTTACCGTTTTTTTGCTCGAACCTTGTCTGAAAATGGAAGTATAATCCAGTAAAATGATGTCATTGATAAAGAAATTGATCAGTTACAAGAGGCCGACGCTGTTTATGAATAGCCAGCTTTCTTAATATATTCTTAGTTTTGCTTTAAGTTATGTCCTAAGTTATGTCTTAGTGTTATGTTTTGTTCACAATTTATATATTTATATTAATAAACCTTTTTTTAAGTATAAACAAATTTTTTCTTAAAATATCCCTTAATTTTTGACAAAATAAAAACATTTCAACACAAAAAGTGTTGAAATGCAAATTATTTTATATATATTATTTGATATAACAAAACGTTTTTTCTTTTTTAATCATGGAAGTCCAATCAGCTTTTCACAAAGAATACAATACAACAATACATTTTTATCATAATATTTTGTGTAATATTCAATATTTCAATATTCAAAAATAAACCTTTAATCTGCAATATCTCAGAATCACCTATTTGTGACTAAGGCACTTCTTGCATTGACCCCTTCAAATAAACTATAGTGTAACAACTACAGTGAGTAGAGACTACCCTACGGTCAAGAAAGTGTTAAGCGTTAAGTGACAGCTTACTGGGCGGTCTAACCACAATTGGTCGCTCTTCACGAGACAAACAATAGAGGATAACCAAGACAGGAAAGGCCATCTGCAAAATCCGATAAGTAACCTTAACCACCTGCATGATCTAACACATAATTTGCAAAACTAACTACGACAGGTACCTTTAAAAACCCTAAGTGAGGCACTTTTCTCTTAAACACTAGAAAAAAAACAAAACATAAACAAAGTGTATCAGTAACATCAGTAACATTAGTAAGACAATAGTATCCAAACAACAAAAACGAAAATAACAAAAAAACTAAACAAAGCCGCCCCCACCGCGGTCTCTTACAGGAAAGCTGAGTAGGACAATAAATCTGTCAATAACAAACGTGTAAGTCAATAAACCCATTTATTTAAGAGGTCGGACCCAACAAATAAAGTGTTTAAACTATACGAGACCAAAAATAAACATTTGACACCTAGAAAATCTAAACGAACTATACAATAATCCGGGAGGTAATGAGGTAATGGGGCCTGTTATACGTTTTTTGCCTTTCCATGTTACGACTGGCGCTCTCTCTTTACACTTTTAATTATTAAACTGTTAACATCTGAACCAAGGCCTAGTCAAATCAAATAAAATGAAATCAAATTTATTTTATTATAAAATATACATATGCTTCACCACATTGAGGCCCTTTTACTATGCATAGTAAAAGGACCTCAATGTGGTGATGCGGTTGGCTGTAAAAGGCGCGTGGATATGTAATTCTGCTTCTAAAACCTCCCTGCGGAAATTTTGCTTTAACATGGTCCTTAAAACGATATTCATCTTTAGAAGAGGACAAGGAAAACGAGTTTTAGGTAATGCTTGAATGCGCTGTTTTTAAGAAAATGGTTTGGATAAATTTTCAGTAGTAACCAAGTTTTTTATAAACTTTTTTGCCAACCATTACTGCAAAAAATAACTAACTGCACTTGTGTGTTCATTGTATTTTTTAATTTAACCTTAAGTAACCAACAGCAATATTAATTAGTAATATAAATAAGTAAAATAGTATATTAAAGTACAAGTTGCAGAAGGCCACATATTCTCGCACGAATTCGAAATTTGGCCTCGAGCGACGAAGGAGCGAGTGGACGAACGAATGAGTGCGAGAATAGCCTTCTGCAACGTGTGATTTATACTATTTTCTCGATTTTAACTTTTATTTAGGTTTTTTTAATTGTTTTGTGGTCGTTGTTAGTTAGGGGATTTTTCTCGCAAAATGTCAGTTGGCAACACAAAATGACAATATTTGTTATCCTGCACAAGTACAACCTGAACTGCACTTTTACACATTAAACTTAAAATTTTGCATTAAAATGCATTGTTGGAGCAAACTTTATATTACAAAACAATAATAAAGGCTTCATTTTCAATAAAAGTAATGAATTTGAGGTTATTAATCAGTTTGACATTTTGGGGGTACCAATACTTAAAAACTAAATGTTACCAAAAATCGTTTAAGAATGAGCTTCATTCTTCAACGATTTTGCGTGCGAGAATATGACATTCTTACATAAAAATCGAGAAAACCTTTTTTATCATTGTTTTTAAGTAGCAAGGTTAAAATAAATTAATTTTAAAACCGCATTAAACCCTGTATGTCCCATGAGTAGTCGACAATATTTCGTCACTGGACCTATAAAAAAATTAATGACTTTTTATTATATTAAATTTCCTGTGGGAATTACCTTTTCGGCCATCTTTTCAACCGGCCGGAATCTAATATAATGAGATATGGGGTCCGAAATGTTGGACCCTTTTTACTGAGTGGTCTCAAGAGAATAATTCTTTACCACTCCCTTACCTGGCGACAAGACCGCGATGGAATAAATGCGTTAAATTTTTTGTCCATTCAATTTAAAATTGGCATAAAGTCGTTTAGAGTTTTTTTTGTTACAATTACTTACATAATAGATACATTATATAAGCGGTTTGGGGATGTATTTTTTTATATTTCTATTGCATATTATTGACATTATTTGGGTTTATTTCGTATACAATGGCAACCATTATAACCAACTTATTATTCACGTTGTTACCCACTAAATAAATGTCCGCCAATAAAAGTTTCAGCTTGGAAGTTGAAACTAAAACGTTATACAACTGCTCACGCTGTGTCAAAAACAAAAATTAAAGGTGTTTCCATAACTTAAGCATGGTATTTTGGTTATTTTGCAATGCAATTTTGTATTGCAAATGATATCAGTCATTTTTACGAGTAACAGTGGTTAACTCATGGAAAATGCCTTAAAAAATAGTATATTAAAGAACTAATGTTATAAGAGGTCATTTTGTCGCACGCGGACAATTTATAAAACGAGCGACGAAGGAGCGATTTTGTAATGAACGAGTGCGACAAAAGGTCTTATGACATGAGTTATTTATGCTATTTTATCCATTTTGCAAAAATTCTATAAAAAAATTAATTTTATACCTTAAATTTAATTTGGTCAAATTTTACTTTAGAAAGTTGGTATCACAGTCATTGGTTTGACAATTAATGTCAAAATCGATTAGACATGCCGTCCTTAATTTACTAATTTACATTAAGCGGCTGTTAATGTTAAAGAAGAAAAAAAAGGATTTTCTTTGGTGTTAAACAAAATTTATTGCCAGAAAAGTCTCGTAAGTACTAGAAAAATCCGAGGGGTCAACCACCCAAAGGGAAAACGTCCAGGGATTCCCATGTTTTCCCATTACTTATATTTTATTGTATTCCTATGTACTCCTATGGTATTCCCCCTCTAAAATGTCCAGGGATTCCCAGGTGTGGGTGACCCCTCGGAAAAATCATAAAAATATTATAACCAATACTGATGCGATTTGGGTATTTTTGTACTACTTTATTCATTATATGATATTATCATTGTGTAAAGTTGGTAACACGTCTTGATTCAAATTTTCCGCCTAAATAATTCCCCGCGAAATTTAATGGTTTTTTTGGTGATACTCGGCCACCATTTGCCTGTTTTCTTTAGCAGTTGCTTGCAACGTTTTAGATCTTTAAATTTTGTTATCATCCTCTGGATTAATGTTCGTTTTGTTAAACGAAAAGTTATCTGGTGAAACAGGTAACTAAATTAATATATTATTTTATGTTCACTTCAATTAAGTGGTGTAACAATTTTTAGATTTAATAACCGGAGAATCAAGAAGTGTTACCAATTTGAGGTTCAATTTGTCTAAACAGAATAAAGTGTGTTCAGGAATTACAGTCTTTAAAAACCTACCACCCACACCTTCGGCAAGTTTCCATCACTTCGCCACAATACGCAAAATATTATGCTGTTTAAAGTATAGCCAACCTATAAAATCAAAATTTTGGGTGGGATAAAGTATCTCATTACAGCACCGAAAGCGGTGTTATAATGAAGTTATTAACGCAAAATAGATAAAGAAAATTAAAGAAATAAATTTAAAACTAAATTCTTCTCACAAAAGAGAAGTCTCCTTAATAAAATTAAATAAATATGAATTCCCTAAAGGATATAGGAAGGATTATTAGCGTTTCATTACAAGACTTTCGTAATCCACTTCATCATTAGGGAAAACATCTGTTATGACAACTGCAAAGAACAATATTGTATTGGAAAGTTAATTATTTTTCAATAGCCTTACCTTTTATAATTTCCATTAAACAGCTTCTGTGACTAAAAATAATTAAATACTGCTGAATAAAATATGTATTTACGTAGAGTCAGTTTTTGGAATCCATACAATACAGCAAAACTTGTATTAAGATATAATCTGTTTATAAGGCCGCCTTAACATTAAAAAAAATTTATTTGCAAAAATACGAATTCTTAAAATAAATGCTTTTTGAATATTAACAAAAATTAATTATCAATTGTTCATAAACGTCATTGCTAATAACACTGTGGGGTGGTGAAAATATCACAGCTAAACGCTCGGACAAGTAAACTTAATTTTTGGTCGTAGATTACAAATCCATGCTTGGTTTAGCTGTATCAGGTCAAAATTCAAAGATATTGGAAACATCCAAGTTATTTGAACAAAAAGAACACAGGGTTTTTTTAGATAATTTAGGAAATTCAAAATGTTTTTTTGCAATTTTTTTTATTGAGTATAATTGAGGATATTATATTAATTGAAATAAAAAGTATAGGAATGTTGGCACAAGAAGTGAAATATATTATTTTACAAATTATAATTATTATACCAGTATACAATGTGTCCCCGGATCGGATTCCCGATAGGAAAAACTTTTTAAGACCTGACACAGCTAAACCGAGCACGGATTTGGAATCTACGACCAAAAATTATGTTTACGTGTCAGAGCGTTTAGCTGTGATATTTCAAGAGTTGGAAATTTACCTACAGTGTAATAGACTGTTCCAAATGATTTATTTCTTGTATAGTATACTATACAAGAAATAAATCATTTGGAACAGTCTATTACACTTATATATCTTATATATAAGATTTCTTTTTATTTACTATTGGCTGTTCAGTATTTACTTTCCCTTCTAGTTTTGTTAATCTGTAATGTATTAGTCTTAAAGAATGTTCCATGGATCTTTGTAGGGCTTCTATTGCTTGTATTATGTCTAAAAAATATTTCTTAAATTCAAGTATGATTACGAACGTATTTACCATTTTTTAATAAAGGAGTCGATTCCGGGGATTGACTTTTTTCAGAGCTTACGATTTCTGGCTCATCTTGATCGCGAATTAATTGTTCAATGGAGGTTTGCGTTTCCGGATTATCGACTATTTCTGTTACTTTCATTTTGGATCCAGCCTGTTCTTCGATATCAGAGAATAAAATGAAATAATAGTGATGAATCAAAAAAGTAATACACTGTTCAAAATTTCATGACCATTTTAACACCAAATTAACACCAAACATGGTCTATATCGATACAAACCAAAATGGTGTTAAATAAGGTCCGTTGGCCGGTGTAAATTCAAATACTAAAATGGTGTTAATTTAACTTTCACACAGTATTAAAATAAATTTTATTTGGTGTAAATTGAACTCCTTTTCAGTGTTAAATATTATGTGTTTGTGGACAAATTAAATCATACTACACAGAAAAAAGGAAAAAAAAAAGGAAACAGGAAGTTCCTTGGCGCATTACTAGTATATTACCAGTGGTATTATTCCAGAAAATGGAACCTTCAACTCGCTAGAGATAATGTTTTTAGTGCGTTGCAATAACTTAAAATACTTTAAGTATTGACAGCTGTTTCCACCTATTTAAGGTCCCTTTAGTATCGAACAACTTGTAGTGTCACACCAAAGCAAAGGATAACCTCAGTTTATATATTCTTCATGTAAGTCAACAGACGCGAGATTTAAGAACATCACGTGATCCACACCGCCTTTGCCGCGATCGGTACACATTTTCAACCATAATTTATGGTGTTAAATTAACACCACTTGGTGTTGGATTTTGACACCATTTTAAGATTACTTTTTACACCACAGATATTTTAAACAGTGTATATATAAAACCTTTAAGTATAAGGCTTGAATATGCTTGATCTTTAAATTTATTTGTACGTTTTATTTTTCTTTTCCTATTAACAAGCTCCTCATCGAAAGACGTTTGTGAAGTAGCCACTTCTTAACTTACCATATTTGACAAGTTCCCAATCTTCTTGAGGGACTGATTTCTTGATAATAAGCTGCCTGTCATTTTTTCTTGGCCATCGGCAAGTATTTAGTTTTTCATCTATAAAATTTATTGGTACTGCACTTACATACTCCACCCCTTTCCATTCGAAAGCCTTCAAGGCATAACTAATCTAAAATTTAATTTTATGAAATATACAAGTTGGTAATAGTATATTATGTATCAAGTTTAATAAACGCCATTTTATACACGAATTTAATTTAGGCACGAGCGAGCTTGCGAGCGAGTGCTTAAATTAATGAGTGCATAGAAAAGTTTATAAACGAGGTGCATACTATACTTTTTCTACGACAAATACTTATTATTATCTTAAAATGATTTAAATCAAAAATTTGTATAGAGCGCCATCTATGAAACAACAAAGGAAACTGTCAAATGTCACATTTTTACATTTTATAAACACAATTATAAAGGTTATAAATCGAAATGTATCTTGAAAATTTACAGTTTTTTACAGTGAAAGTAAAGGAAATGTTTTATGAGGACTTTACAGTAGAGTCCATGCCCGAATTTAAGTTATAGTTTACTGCCGGCGAAATTAAAAGGACAGTACAATGTTCATATAAACTTTTCAAATATTGGCGTTGAGAAGCTATTTAATACTATTGTATTTTTGTATTGAGATAATAAAATAATTTTCACATTTAGTATTATTTTACAAGAAAAGCAATTTATTTTAACGATTGTATGACATTTGAAAACTGTCAACTAACTTAAAACTAACTTCAGCCCGTGAATAAAAACCTGTTGCTAACTTCAGCCCGTGACTAAAGCGCCATAAAGCCACAACTTGTCAATTTAAAAGGTCACTTAGTGTCATGGAAACATGTACGATAAAGGGCGTTTTAAAGGTGGGAGTAGAAAAAATACATTAAAGACATCTAATCATAAGTTAATAACAGTGCTTCCAGCGAAAACCCAATAATAAGTTCACACTTTTAGCATTAGCGGTAATTACTGTTAAATAAATAATTTGTATAAAAAACTCACCTTTGCAAAAAACAAATAAATATTCACAACATCACCACAGCTGAATACAAACGTGGGAAAAATCTCTGCAGCGTTGTTTGTGATGACGACCATCCTTGAAAGCTTCACTGTGATTGGTTGACAAAGATGACTTGTTCGCCGTCGCCATCTACAGACTGTAGACTAAAGTTCTGTGCAGTAGACGTTACGAATGTTTGCATTTCAGTTCTGTGTTGTCCGCTGAAGTGACAAGAGTCCTTGGGAGGACAATATGGGGCTCACAGCACAAAATTAAGCTGATCAGTGCCAAAACTCCAAAATCTACATTAGATTTGTGAAGATGCAATAAGTTCCCACAAAGGATGGTCGAAATATTAAAAGATTGAATAGTCATGTGCAAACCGCCATGTAGTGCATCGTGGGTTTTTTTGCTATTTTTTTTTTGCCCTCTATTTTTTTGTATGACTTCCGCTGCGTGTATCGTGATTTCGTTTATGTTTGAGACATTAGTGTATTAGTGAAATAGGAATGACTTTAAATTATAAGTGTACCGATAAGTTTTGTTAAGCTCGAACCGTAATGCTAAAATAAAAGATTGTTTTATGAACTATAAAGACTGAAGTGATATTGATGGACATATATGTTTGAAAAATAAAATAAATAATCCAGATGAAAACGAGAAGAAAAAAATAATTAATATTGAAAAGGAAGGGAGCGGCTATAGGAACTCCTAGACTCGCCCTCCCCAGTTATAGGAAAAAAGTTTAAGCTGGCCAACTCCCGGAAGGGAAAAGCCAAAAAAGGAGAAGAAGAAGAAGAAGAAGAATGTTTGCATTTCGCTGCACAGCGCTACCGTCCGAATTTTGGTTTGTTCTATGTGGACCAGTGGCGGCTCGTGACCATTCATGAATGTGAGGCCCATGAACCGCTATATGACCCCGCAGGCAATTTTTTTTGAAATTTTCAAGGTCTCGCGGAGCACTTCAGAATCTAAATAAAAAAAATATATTATTTAAAAATATGTTCTTTCACGAGAATAATTTTCAAAATTTAGCTAGAATAATACAAAAATTGCGGGATGAGGTGGGATTTTTATTTATTCCTTCAGCAGGTTTCCACATTAGAAGGTACTGCTCATTTTTACCTATCTTACAATAATTATTTTTAGATTAATAAAGGCACAACCGCACAACAACAAAATAATAATGTACAAGCACAGTAGCTATATGAAACTCAACGATTTAACACTGAACTATACAAAAACATGAATATTTTTATTTTTATTTTTTGTGATTTTTACTGTGGTTTTTGTGTGTTAATATAATAGTATATTAAAATAAAAAAGATCTTTTATAATTATTTGAATTATTTTTACATGAATTCTCAACACAATAATGTATTTTACGCTTGTATTTTTATCACCACTTTCCATTTTAACGCTAAGGCAAAGACTAAACAGAAATAAGAAACTATAAACACGCATAGATCTAATTAATAAGCTTTGTTTACTATAAAATTCCCCGACCAGTCTTTTACAACGGCTGATAAGCGAGCCGCACAGATCTCGGGACTGACTGCTGTCTTCCATATACTGTGGTAGAAGCCGAACTTTGTGGGCCCCCTTGTCTACAAAAATTCGCGTATTATCCCTGCCTTGCGGGGGTTCCGGCGGCACCGTGCAGCGGTAGGAAGCATGATGTTGTATCGGCAATGTATGACGTATATGAAGCGCAAACTTCTGGGATTACTATTTCCCTATTATGCGGTTGGGCAATGATTTAAGCGTTTGGGGGGTGGAAGGAGTATTCGATGTTTTGATGCTTTTAATGACTGGAAATTAGTTTAAAAACGTTTTATATTTAAATAAGTAATCTATCGAAAATTTCAAATTATATTATAATTTTAACATGTGAGGCCTGACCTCAGTTGCCGCCACTGATGTGGACTCCGAAATAGTGTTTAAACTTTAAAAACGAGTCTTTGAATAAAAATCCGAAATAGTGACATGTTTAAATTTAACTTTTCAAACTATTTTGTTTCTTAGATAATAAAAAGCAGGTGGCTATTAAAAACATGTGAAATTCAACTTTAATAAACCTATTGATAAGAATTAAAAAAAGTTTCAAAATAAACGTTTCGCTAAGATTTGATTCCTGGTGCAACGTTCCGAAAACGTTTGTAGATGAAATTATGCGAACTTGCATCCTGTACCTTTTGAGAAATTTCAAAACGTTATATAACTTTCCTTGTTTAGTGGGGCGTCAGTGATATTCCGATTTCAATATTAACTGTGATTTGTAGCATTCGGGTTTTAATTTGGAAAATAATAAGGTTGGAACTGACTACCAGATGTCAAATTTTTTATATATTCAAGGGGCGACTATAATGATCTTTAAAATCAAGAGAAAGTGAAGTTATAATAATTTTGTATCATTACACTTGAGATAATGTTTATTATTCACTCGGATGATTTCCGTCTTTTGCCTGGCGGCTCCAGACGCAAACCTTATCCTCGTGGATTTAAAAATTGACCACTGTATTTATGAATCACACTTTATTATTAGAAATGGTATATTGATTTGTAGATAAAAATATATAATGTAAAGAAAACATTTATTATTTGGTATTTATTATTTTTAAACATGAAATGTATTTTCTTTTAACGGAAAACTACATTAATTTGATACATTATACTGTATGACTTTTGTATGTAAATATTTATATAGTGCATTTCCCATGCGGGCATACTTTTCAAATTTCTTTTTAACTGTTATTAAACAGAGCAGTTCAATGTTAAAAATAATGCAGTACCTTAAAGAAACGGTGTGCAAAAGTTTAAAGTTACTTGGATAAATAAAATTGGCTTATAAATATAGTACGAAAATCACCTCGTCACTGTGTTTTGTTTCAAATGTGCTTTACATCAGGCATCGATAGGCAGTCTGGTTCGGAATTTTGGTCCTCATAAGTGCCGGTTAGCCATGTAGCGCACTCGAAACAAAATGCCCTTGCCGTTCAACAGGAATCGTACTCGGCATTTTAACAAGAACATATGTGTTACTGTGACTCCACTGCTGCAGCATGCTGGCCCAATAGATTTTTGTTGTGGTGCACCACTCATGGGAGGCTCGCCCAGCGTAACAACAATATCAAAAACGTCAAGGGAGGATATTTTAATTTAATTTTTTAAAATATTATTTACTAAATAATATTGTTTTCTACTCCCACCTTTAAAACGCCCATTGTCGTACATGTTTTCATGACACTAAGTGATATTTTAAATACAAATGACACGTTGTGGCTTTATGGCATTTTAGTCACGGGCTGAAGTTAGCAACAGGTTTTTAGTCACGGGCTGACGTTAGTTAACAGTCGTCAAATGTCATACAATCGTTAAAATAAAGTGCCATTCTTGTGAAATAATAATATGAAAATTATTTTATTATCTTAATACAAAAATAAATAGTATCTCAAATCCAATACTTATTTGAAAAATTTATATGCAAGTTTGTAGAGTGATATTAATATCTCATGGCGGTTGACCTTGAGAGACGCTATAATATTATAACAAATATAATAGAATTTCTAGCCCAGAAACTCTTCTGAATATGTCAATAAATATCAGCATTGTTTACCCTATGTAGTATGTTTTTAGGTCGACGAGTAATAGCGCGATTTGACGGATTTGAGACTTTTGCGCACCCAAGGTCATCCGCCATGAGATATTAATAGCACTTTACTAACCTTTTGATTTTGCCGGCAGAAAACTAGATTTAACTGAAAGAATTACGAGTTTCGGGTGGAGAATCCACATGCCCATAAAACATTCTCTTCACTTTCACTGTGAAAAACTACTTCTATATCATCATTTAAACGGTTTTTAGTCCATTTCGATAAATTTCGATTTACACATACAAATTTGACAGATTTTCAAGTTAGAAATGGTTATGCGAGTTACTCTATTGTTGTATAGATGTCTCTATACAAATATTTAATTTAGTATTTATCGTAGAAAAAGTATAGTATGCAACTCGTTTATAAACTTTTCTAGACACTTATTTAATTAAGCCATCGCTTGCAAGCTCACTCTTGCCTAAATTAAGTTCGTAAAATGGCGTTAATCAAACTTGATACATAATATACTATTAATATGATTTTTAAACTTGGTTTACAAAATTATTATAAAATGATAAAATATTTCATTAAATCATTTAATAAAGTATTAATTTGAATTCCATTCATTATCACAATAATAAAAATATTTTGTAAAATTCCGAAAATTTCATAGCGGAAATATGTTTTATCCAGTTTAAAATAAAATCTAGCATGGAGTGCGTCTAAAGCGTCCCCATACAGTTGTTTATTAAGTTCCATTGATTTGATATGGAGAATCAGTTTATTTGATTATATTTTCATTCGAGTTTTGTGCCGTATTCGATTTCCTGAGGGAAATGCTTTTTTCAAAACTGACTTGTACGCTTCGCTGATCTTCGGAGGATACCTAGCGCCGGGTAGTCATCAACTTATTATTAAAATTTCAACAATAAATTATTATTAAAGTTTTTAAAGTGTTACGCTATACTTCTTTCAAATTTGCTTAAATAAGTACGTATATTAAAACAAATTATTCAATTTATTTTTTATAAAATAAATAATGTCATGTTTGTCCATAAATATTTGGACTCTAACAAATTAAAAACAATCTCCTCCCAAAAAAACTAAATTATTTCTATAGAAAAATTTTCTTTAGTTGTAGGTATTTAATTAAAACAAAATATAAAAGAATACGTTTCCTGGTCTTGTTGTATACAATTTCAATTTATTATTTTCCGCTCGAGTATAATTCGCGTATCTGATTCGAGGACTGATCCAAATGGGATTAGCGCAAATCCTCGTTCCGCTTATTCATCCAAAAATACCTTCCCAATTAAATGAAGAAATAGGCTCCAGCATGAACCGAATTGTTGCCGGATAAAATACTCAATAATATGCTACATCATCATGCCCAACAATTTCAACATAATTGCATGTTTCTCCTTCAAGGGATTTATATTTTTAATATTGCTGTCCGGATATCGGATTCCTCGATATCCGATTTTATTACAATATACGTTTATTAATACATATCTATAGGTATACCTTACTCTCATCTTCTATTAAAGGTTTGGATATTTGATCTAAATAACATTTAATTCTGCTTTTTTGTCATATTTTCTGTGTTGTATTATTCCCCCCTCTTAAAACCGATATTATATTATATTATAATATATTATATTATATTATATTATATTATATTATATTATATTATATTATATTATATTATATTATATTATATTATATTATATTATATTATATTATATTATATTATATTATATTATATTATATTATATTATATTATATTATATTATATTATATTATATTATATTATATTATATTATATTATACACTGTTATAAAAATAAGATTTTTAAACATGAGATTAAAGTTTATTTATTTAATTTTGTAAAATGGTAACATAATTTTTTGTATTAAACCAGGGTTTGTAATTATTTTAACAAAGGAAAATATTTTACCGCAAGTTTTGTAAAGGGACTATGCAATTTTGGAAGCATTTTGTTAATTTAAAAGGTTACAGATTATTTTGTTAATGTTTAACAAATTATTTCGTTGAAAATTTACACGTCATTTCAGGCAGTCAATCAAAACATTTCCCACTGACAATACGCATCAACAAGTTCAACTGACTTCAGCGTCTGCGTTCTGCTTACTTTATTCTAATTCGTAACGTGTTCGTAACAACTGTTTATAATATACACTCACAGGCAAAATAATCGATCCACACAAATTTTTGATGAATTCAATCGCAAATAACTTTTTTATTTGATTTCGGATTTAAACAAATATTAAAGAATATTGTAGATACATTAATGGAGAATCGCTCACATTTTAAAAATTACTAAAAAATACACGTACGCTTATAATATACAGGTTTAAACAAAAAAGATTTTTTTTTATAGGTTGAGGAGATCTGCAAATACCCCCCCTAATAAACAATCCGTGGGTTATTACGATCCTAATTGTTTAAAATAAATGCATTCAAAAAGCCATGTAAATAAAACTAACATTTAAATTTAGCGCAACGGAAATACAAGTGACATATAAAAGGTAGCGTGCCATTGGTTAGAAAGACTCTCCTGATTAAGTGGGGAAAGGTGGGGGGGAAAGAATGCAAGTAGTCAGATGGGCAGGGAAGATAGGGGAGAACATTCATTCGAGCATGGGAGCCAGTGTTGCCACTTGTAACATAATTATCGAATTGTAACATAATTTTTTCTAAAAGCAAAGCTTGAAAATTGTATGTAACATAATCGATAATTGTAACATAATTTTTAATTCAAATATCTGGGCAAAATCAACTTAATTTTATCCAGATTAATTAATTTAATTAAGCATAAAGGCTGATTTATAGATTTCCTTCCTTTCTCCCGTAAAAGATCAACAATACCGTAGTGCTGTTTATAGATTCCCGTAAGGTATTTATAGTTCTAAAGGTAACGGTAGAGGCAGCGGTAGCGCTAGCCCTAAACCAAACCATGGTTTGGTCTAGGGCGCTAGCCAAGTTGGGCATTGAATATTATATGAAACAATTTATAGTTCTCAGAGGTAGTGGTAAGGAAAGTAGAGGCAAGAACGTAGCGGCAAGAGATGACCAACTTTCATCTTTTCTTACCTCAACCGCTACTCCAGCCAATAACACGGCAGTTTTTAGTTGGCAGCCTCGCCTTGTAAGTTTAGTGTTTATGCGAGGGGCCGCCATTACCGCTACCGCTACTTTCTGAACTATAAATCCAGCTTTATAACCTATATTATATTATTAACAAATTTTATAATTTTCTAAAAATTCGATAATATTTTCAACCCTGCTTCTTTCACTTTTTTATGATTAAATTATAATAATTATTGAAACATAATTATTACAACTATTGTAACATAATTTTTCGAAAATTCGATAATTTTATTAACCCAATTCGATAATTTCAACTTTTACATCTGGCAACACTGATGGGAGCAGAGCCGAGCAGCGACAAGGGTTTTAAAAATTGTGTGTGCAGAAAAGTGTTGGAATTTGTAGGTTTGTACATTTTAAATAACTAAATTATTGTAGTATAAATATTCCCGAGCATTTTGGTATAATTGGTTTACACAAACACCTTGTGTAAAGATAAATATTCGATCAATTGACTTGGCGCCATCGTTCGATCTATTACGCTGTTATGGCTGCCGTTTAGAAACCACGCCCGTATAAATTGACATTAAGTTTAAAATTTGGTATTTCGTATTATAATTTATATTCTAAGTTATAAACAATTGGTACGTGTATTTTATCTAATAAAAGGCAGGGAATTTTAACGAGTAATTATCAAATTAAAAGAGCAAGAATTTACGGCTATTTTATTCAATTAAAATAGGCAGGACCGTATTCGATTTAATTAAGCTAAATGTCAGGACGGTACTCAGGATTATTTAATTAATTTTAATAAATATTTCACAAAAGGGATTTAACATAAACGCTGTGTAAATTAAGTGTATTTGATATCGATTTTCTTGAATACGGGATTTGTTAAAATTGTACTCGCGGATTCACATTAATGTCCCGTAATTAATTAGTAATTTTACCAGTCATATTAAATTATTTGGTAATACGTTTTGGAGTGAGTAGCAACAGTAATTGTGTGATAACGACATTTAATTTATCCACTGCCCGTGGAGTCCATGATGCAACAAGCCCATCTTGAATTACTATCCTGTAAATTTTACCAGGGGCCGGTCGGTTGGATTTATCTGGTTGGGTCACGGTTACATTGTTTTTGTTATTTGTGTCATTTTGATTACCTATAGGTAATAGTTGCCATGGAATGGTATATTTTTACCATAAAATGATATATTGTTTTATGGTATTTGTTAATCTATTAAAGTTTGCCGACAAATGAGGCATAATAGACAATGGCGGACCTGCAGTTGAAGCGATCTCGGGCCTTGATAATTATTTACTCCTTTTCCAACAGTTTATTGAGCCTGAACTCTAATAAATATTACATGAAAATTTATGTAATGGTAAACTTAAATTCAACAGTAAATAATAATACAAAAACTTTATTTGGATGATGGAGGCCTATTGCAAACGGAATGCTTGATGAATAAAGTTAAATTTAAAATACAAAAATAGAGACTAAGACTCAATCTACTTTCACCAAACAAACAAACAAATAAACAAACAAATCAGCAAAAAGCGAAGATAAAAATTAAAAATGAAAAACGAGAGCTAAGCTCTAGTATGATGTATTATTTATCTAATGTTATTTATATATTTATTTATATTTGGGTTGTAGTCGCAGTAAGGAGATATTGTGTGGTTTTAACGGTTGTAGGAGGTCCTTTTCTTTCAGAGTTTACTAAGTTAAATGTGGTTTGGGTTGCGGTTATTTTTGTTGCTCTATGCAAATAAATATCATTATTGTTTGTTATAAATTGTAAATATTTTATACGTAACTCACTCCCATAATCCCTCATTTTGGAAGGTTTTATGAGCGATATTAAATAAAAAAACACCTTGATATATTTATTTTTGTGGAACATATGTATTTAAAAAAAAACATTGCAATTTCCAATATTTTTTCTGTATGAAGAACTAAGGTCCATCCATAGCCTATGGAGGATGACAGTGACAGTCCTATCCCATACTTGGACATGTCATATACAGCTTTCGAAAGCTATCAAATTGATTTTTGTAAATTAATGTGTTAATTTTGAGGTGTCTTCTTAATTTAAAAAATGTCACGTAATACTGTGACCGTCCATCCTGGATTAAATTAATAGCTCTGGCAACATCAGTCGGAGACATATCCATGTATGACATGTCCAAGTATGGGATGATTCAACAAAACTGTCACTGTCATTCTCCATAGCCTATGGATGGACCATAGCAACCTTAGTTCTTCATACAGAAATTGCAATGTTTTTTTAAAAATTCATCTTTTCCACAAAAATAAATATATCGAGGTGAACCAAAAACAAAACTTAAGAATAGATGTGACTTGATAAATAATTAATTTAGAACAATATACGGTTTTGCCACTCTACAGAGTGTCTTAAACATATTTTTGTTTATTTTATTATAAACGTACGTCTATTTTTTAGTAATTTTTTAAAATGTGAGCGATTCTCCATTAATTTATCTACAATATTCTTTAATATTCGTTTAAATCCGTCATCAAATAAAAAAGTTATTTGCGATTGAAATTCATCGAAAATTTGTTTGGATCGATTATTTTGCCTGTGAGTGTATTACCAGAAATTTGTTATTGTTGTTATTCGGACTCCTTATACCTATTTAACGAGTGTGCGAAGTGCAAATTATCCGAAAAAAGGTGCCATCACTGGTTTACAGTGAAGTGGGTTATATATTTCGTAACTATAGTTACGAAATACATCAGTAAGGGCCGGTTTTTCAATCATAGATTAAACTTGGTTCAGCATTTGAACTTGGTTCAAACAAAATATACCGTTTTTCAATCAAAGTTCAAGCTTGAATTTGGTTTAAACTAAATCAAAAGATGAACTGTCACTGTTGGCCGTTTAAACGAAGTTCAACTTGACATAACTTAATTTTTCTCCGCTTTATATTGTATATTACGTTGTTTATTACTATATGAATGAAAACAACACTGTTTTAAAGTTTCACTAATTTATTTATGTTTTTAATAATTAACAATTGTTTCGCTACACTGTAGCTTCTTCAGAATTAGTACTTATTTTAACAAGTGGCGGTATTTATATTAACAACAGGCAGGTAATTTGAGAAGATAAATGTTATATAAACATTATACCTGAAGGTAAAATTTATATAATTACATAATTTTGGAAAAACTGAGGGTTTGGGAAATCCTATCTAATATAATATTATAATATTAATAAATATTACTTTTTAGTACTACAAGTACACACTCTAAAATAAATTTAGCAAAGGAGAGCTGTTAGTTTCAATTTGGTCATTAAGAACAATATCAGATTTTTTCTTTAATTTATTAATTTCCAAAGACTCTAAAAGATTTAGTTTGGTACCTTTATTGGCTACATGTAATATTTTAAAGTTATCATCAAATGTGTGGTTCTCTTGTATTAAATGGTTAGCGTATGAAGAATCCTGTTTAAGGTTTATATAGGATAACTTGTGTTCTTTAATTCGTGTATTAAAATTTCTACCCGTTTGGCCTATATATGTTTTCGGACAGTCTCTGCAATTTAGTTGGTAAACGCCAGATTTTGAAGATTTTGATGTTTTATCTTTGTTGTTTTTGATAAACTTACTAAGATTGTTGTTGGTTTTAAATGCTAAATTACTATTAATTTTATTAAAGAAATTAGATACATGTCTCATCTTAGCACCTAGATATGTACAACTATTGTATGTATTCATGGTAATCTTAGATATTGGAAAAACGTTGTTAATGGCTATTTTCTCTTTTTTGTGGTTTAAGATTTTATTAATTAGTTGAGCATCATAGCCGTTGTTAACTGCTATTTGTTTAATTAAGTTTAATTCGTAATTATAATCTTTTTCTGATAATGGAACGTTTAAGAGTCTGTGGACCATAGAGTTAAATGCGGCTATTTTGTGTGAAAAGGGGTGAGAAGAGCTTTTATGTATAACTATATCAGTGTAGCTGGGTTTGTGAAAAATTTTGAATGTGTGGTGTCTATTATTTTTTTGAATTGTTAGATCTAAATAATTAATAGAGTTATTTATTTCTTCTTCCATTGTGAATTTAATTTTCGGGTGTAAGTTATTTATAAAATTCAAGAAAATGTTTAGTTGTCGTTTTGTACCTGTGAAACACGTTAGGATATCGTCTACATATCGGTACGTTGTTTATTTCTTGTTTTGTAATCTGCTGTTATAATAAACCAATGGATATGTTTGAGGTAGTTAGTGAGGATGATGAGGAAATTCGCGAACTCCTAAATAATATTCCACTTCGTGTGCACAGGCCACGGGTAAGACCGAATCATTTTGAAAGGTGGATTAATGATAAATTTTTTGCCAGATTTCGGTTTTCCAAATCTTTTGTACGTAGGATAGTGGATTTAATTAGACCAGTTATTGCAAGTCCGACCAATAGGTTAGTTATAAAAATAACTACTGAATAGGTAATAGATTTTAGTAAAATTCATCACATGTAACAAAAAACGACAAATTCATTTTAAAATATAAAACGAAATACATACAAATAATTCCTCCTTAAAAAGGTAAAGTTGGCAGCACGATTTTTATCCATAATAAATAATAATTATTGTTCTTTAACAATAGTAAATTGTTTTAAAGCACCCTTTCGCACAGATTATAACTTTTTAAAACAGCACAGATAAACAAAACTCCAAAAGTAAACACAAAATCCTTTTGTCAAAATGACAGTTTTAACTACTATTAATGTAGGCGTATACTAAATTCGGTTGTACCAACTTAACGTTGACACCGCTGATCTAAGTTCAACAGAACTGCTGTTGAGTCGACATTGAAAAACTCATTTGACTGTGAACTCAGTTCATTAACTGATCTAAGTTCCCCTGAACCAAGGTTTAAACCCTAATTGAAAAACCGGCCCTAAGTGTTGTAGTAGTACTGATAATTATATTGTACCAAATTTTTTTATAATTTGATGATTTCAGAATGGTTATTTTATTGTGTATGTTATTTTTGTGTTCATTTATGTGGGTATGTGTTAATTTTTTTGTTTAGGAAATTGATTAACATTTACATTAACATTAACATTTCTTATCAAAATTATTTTCATTTAAGTTCCTATTTTTTAACAAGTACTTTTGTTACTGGGTTTACAAAAAGTTTGTAAAAATAAAGTCCTTTTTAAAAATTACAAGAATTATGGTTGAATTATTGAGAGGATTTCGTTATTAAATTTACAGAATGTTTGTTATAATTACAAACTACTTATTTAATTAGTTAACAGATTACAGTTGCAACTGTACAACCATGGTTGTAAACTTAACAAAAAGTTATGTGGACCTGGATTAACATAAAATCTGGTTAATATTTAGTTAAAATTAACAAATATTTTTTTGCTGAGTACCGGCTGGGTTTTTCATTAAAATTTTAAGGATTTGATCACAATAAAACCAATTAGATACTATGCAAAATTAAAAAAAGTTTTCAAACATAAAAGAATGTTTGGTATGAAGATAGTAAATTTAAGTTTGCCTAAGCTTGGATAATATAGACGCAAAGTAAATAACTATCTTATATGGGCCAACAAAGTGCTATAAAATTATGGTGCAATGTTATTAATACGGCGATAGTAAGAAACCCTCGGCGGCGGTTGGCTGGCAATAAACTTGCACGTATAAAATTATCTCGCATTATAAGTACACGGCACGGGAATACTTAAATACACAAACACGTGTGTGTGCCAGTGCAGCGATTGGCTACGGACACATTAACAACTTTGAGAGAAGTTTAAGTTGCTGAAAATACAGACACACGACTCGGGATTTTATACTCTATTCAGCGCTGCATCCAAATTAGCGAGAATGATGAACACGCCACCGCCACCGCCTCTGCCGTTCTTTTGTTATTATTGCCTCGCAGGATTCCCGCCGCATCCTGTCCGTCCGTCCGTACGTCGGCAAATATTATCCTCGACAGGATATTATGTACGGGGATTTCCCTGTTTGCACACCCCCCACGTCCCGTACCGTCCGAATTTACGAGCGGCCCTGCTTCTGCCCGCCTTCAACAATTGTTAATTAAGCCGTCTTTATTTTACGTTTGTCTTACTAATACGTTTTTATTACTGTTTGTCTTATTTTACTGAATTACGACCTTAAACACTTTATAATCAGGTTTAAATTGTTAAAGTTTCGATTGCTAATCATATAATAGGGTGATTCTACAAAAGTTGGGTAACTTTTGACCTCATTTTGTTTATATAGTTTTCGGAGAAAATTAAACAGTATTTTGTTATGAGAACATAGATAATAATAATAATAATAATCATCCAACGGACAAAACGTCCATACAAAGGATGTAACTAATAATTATTAAAGCTAAATAAATACAGCCTAAAAAGGTACATTTTAAGGTAAGGCTCTTATTATTCTAATAAATTGATTTAAAGTTAGGTTGAAAATATCACAATTCTCTCAATTAGATTGTAACTCCGACACATTGAAATTAGAGGGGAATTCCTTCTTTCATTATTATTCGCAGCTTCCACATGAAAAGTTTGGCAATATCTAGAATTTAGTCTTGGAGCATGAAATTTTATTTTTAAGAGGATTTTGGGGCCAAAAATAGTACCATGGACAATTTTATATAGATAAATTAAGCGTGCATTTCTTCTACGTATTTCCAAACTTTCCATGCCAAAGGATATTAAAGCACTAACATGGTCAAAGTTAAAAAATTTAGGTAACACAAATATCTACAAAATTTCCTTTGAATTTTTTCAATATTATCAATATTGATATCATAGAATGGTGACCAAATGACACAGGCATATTCAAATTTACTACGAATATAGTTTTTAAATTCTTTTGTGTTACATATTATAAAACCCAACATTTTGTTAGCTGCCGAAATTATCAAATTTATATGAGGGACAAATGATTAAGATTTATCAAAAGTGATGCCTAAATCTTTAATTGTTTCGACATTCCTTAAATATACATTATTTATTGTATAATTTAAAAAAATATTATTAACTTTTCTGGAAAACCTCATAACGTAACATTTTTCAATGTTTAAATATAATTGATTTTTTTCACACCAGCTATACAAAATATTAAGATTATTTTGTAGGTATACACAGTCATCGTACGTGGTAAAAGCTCTAAATATTTTAAAATCATCAGCATATAGTAAATTTTTTGAACCTATGTCATTTATTATATCGTTAACAAACATTAAGAACAATAATGGTCCAAGATTACTCCCTTCGGTAACGCCACTAATTGCGCAATATACTTCCGATTTACAGTTTTTGTATTTAACATATTGATAGATAATATAATAAATATACTGTTCCAGACCGGGCCAGTCACTTTTTCAAACAGTTTCTGAAATATCTGGGTTTTCTAAATTTGAATGCAAGGGAAGTGACGAGTATACCAGGGTACTAATTAAATACATAATTTATTGGAAAATATAAGATTTATTGCAACTTTAAGCATATTATACATTAAATATCTTAAAATCAAATAATACCACACATCAGTGGCGGCTGGTGGATTTTGGGTATACCGATATCTCAATTATTAATTATGGGGCCCACACCAAATTCATATGAGTTTAGAATATAATAATTAGGGATGGGATATTTAGGTACTAAAAACTGAAAAATAGGTAACTAAAAAGGTACTAAAAAAAAGCATTTTAGGTAAAAAAAAACAGCATTTTAGGTAAAAAAAAACATTAAAAGTTTTAGTTTCGTATATAATTTTGTTTAGCCGCATACCCAAACACAGAACATACCCACAATAAACTATTTCCATGCAATAAACTGTTTTACTGAGTGACACTCACTACACAGAAGTTCTATGACAGAACATAAGCTCACTAGTAGTGAGTCACTACAAAGAAGGTAACTGTAAAGAAAGTTACTGTTACAGTCTGTAACCATAAGAAAAAATTCTATACCGTTGAGTTGCACGCCCTGGATAAAATATTGGCGCAAATTTTAAAAAGAACAAAAAAAATAAAATAAGTAAAAATACGTAAAAATAGGTAACAAATATGTGAAAATAAACTGACAAATTAAAAAATATGTAACAAAAGTATAAAAAGGTAGTTTAAAGCAAAAACCTCCAAAAAAGGTAAAAAAAGTGAAAAAAAGTTTAAAAAAATAGTTAACAAAAGTATAAAAAAGGTAGTTAAAAGCAAAAACCTCCAAAAAAGGTAAAAAAGGTGAAAACAAGTTAGGTTCATATAAAAGAAAATCTTTTAAAACACATTTTGGCATTATTGGTTTTCAAATAGTTACATCGGTTAAAAAAAGGTAAAATAACTAAAATCCCATCCCTAATAATAATTCATAAAATTAATTAAATAAACAAGTTCTGCCCGAGCAGAATTTAAATTGAAGTTTGCGAAAAAATACTGACGACACGGTACTGATCAATGGGATACAAATTTGAGATTATAATTCGGAATTAAGTATTTTACTGATATTTTTTATTAGTGGATGCTACTTATCACCAAATCACCTATAGCCTTATATAAATTACAATAAAATATATATATTTTATTATATATATATTTTATTGTATATATATATACGTAAGAAAAAAACTACTCACCACAGTACTGAAATTTTGACTGGAAATATACGTGCATTCACCACAACTTCGCCGCTTGCATTGTTTTCAAGATGACTGTCGTGCAAAGGGCGGGCTCTGTAGCTAATTTTTTTACCAACACTTGAGTTAAAACGAGGACGACGTTTAAACTTCAATATTTCGCAGGAATTTTGAATTTAAACATTGGAGACAGAACTGACGGGTGAAAGTGAGTACAAAGATTATCAATTTTTTTAAAATTGCTATTATTCGAATCTATGATAAAATATGAAAAATACATTATTTAATCTTTTATAGTTTGTAGTGAAATTGAAAAATTTAAGATAAAATGAATATATTTTAAAATAGAATCACTCAAATATTTGATTCAGGAGTTGTGACACGCCAAGGTACTGATGTTTGGAATATTTATTATGTTTTTCTACAAACGTGCTTTTGAAAAAATACATTAAAATTGGGTGGACAAGTTAAAAAAAACCTGGATCTATTGTAATATACTAAAATATTTACAAAAAAATATTAAAATACCTACTCTATTGACTGATGACATCAAGTTTCACCAAATACTTTCAGTATTTATATTTTATTACCTTAAAAAAACTTGTCTTAACTTTTTAAAGACTTTTAAATAATATTTTAACTTGACATTACAAAACATTATTTTTATAACAGGTGGTAAAACAGTACTTTAATGTGTTCCAACATCAACACAATGAACATTGTCCTATAAAGGTGGTAATTTCAAGAATATTTTGCTTCCGAAATTAATTTATTTTTATTAATTTCATCAGGGAAAATACTATCTCGTGTGTAAGGTAAAAATATAAAAGTATATATAAGCTGTGGTCTATGTTTAAGTTCATTTGTGTGTTACTTATTAAGTAGTGGTATATACGTAACAAAATGTGAACGAGATTTTTTTCAACCAACTGGCTTCTCGGACAGCCAATTTTAAGTTTTACTACAGCACAACTTCCTCGTAGATTATACATATTGTCTTGGAGTAGTTTAATTTTACAATTTAGAAGCTGGGAAGACCTTGCCAAACAGACGTGTGAACTTTTTTGACTATTTGGTACCTATGCAGCGAATTGATTCATGAGTGAGAAAACTTTCAAATATTTAGCTCACAACAAGCACCTTATATGTCAAAGCAAAACAATAATGTGCATGAGTAATATCGAACATTGGTTTGATGTTGCTGCAAAAGACTCTGACCAAAATAAAGAACGTTGACAAAGACGAAGTTTTCCTACAAAATCAAAGAAAAGATTTTTCAAGTAGCATGTGTACTACACAAATTAACAAAATTTGTAAAAAAATATTTATTAATATTTAATATTAATAAATATTTTTTACTGTGTGGTTGTGAAATTGTCCCTATAATCTCCCTTTCTACATATTTTTTGTTTCGTTTTCTTCCCGCTGTCTCTTTCTATTTTCCTTTGCTATAGCACTACACAATGTGTAGTACACATTGTGTGGACAGTAACTGTTGTTAAGAACACGTTACGAATTAGACTAAAGTAAGTGTACTTTTTCAAAGAAATAATTTGCTAAACATTAACAAAATAATCTGTAACAGTCTCGTCCCAGCCGTCGAGTGAGTAAGTCGATGTAGCAGAGTCGGAGAGTAAACGTAAAACGATAAAACCATAACCAAAAAATAAACCCTCATAGTGCAAACTTCTATAGTGTAAAAAATACAGTGAGTACAGACTACTCTACGGTCAATAATTAGTTAAGGGCCAAGTGAAAAGGAAGAGAGAAGTGACAAGTGCAAACGAACATAGTTAAACGGTCAAAAGAGTGTTAAGTGACAAGAAAGAGTTAAGTGACAAGTGTCAGTGCCTGAGCGGTCGCACCATCTGTCAACAGGACGATTTCCACTGGCCAAACAAAAGAGGCCATACAAGGGAGGAACAGGCCACCTGCAAATATTTGCTAAGTATCCGCATGACCTAACACATAATTTGCAAATTAAACTAAACAAGGCACATTGCCTAATCCCTACAAAAAAAAACAATAATCATCGGCAACAAATAAAATAAAAAGTCAATTTTCCAAGAAAAAACCAAACAGCCGATCGCGGACACACACCAAAGTTGAACAGGGCAATAAAGCTGTCAACATAACAATTCAAGTAAAACAAACCGAGACCAAATAAATTTGACACTTAAGACATAAACAACACATAAACTAAGAAAACATAAACAAAGTAAAAAAAGCACTCTAATCAAACTCCATGGAATTTGTAAACACACTTGACTTATAGTAAAAGTAAAAAAAATACCCCCCACTGGGAACTGCCTTATCGCAGCGATTGCACATCAGCTGTTCAACACGGTAATTACGGCTTCTGGGCCGGACTGGAAACAATACTAGCCGCCTCAGACGTAGACAACGCAACAACATACTACAAGCCAACCTTAAACTAGATCTTAAATACAAAAAAGTCGGGAGACCATGATTCACATTTCATGACACGTTAGCACAAAACATGCACTTCTCACAAATTAACAAGAACAGTTGGGAGCAACTAAGCAACAATAAAAACAAAATAAAATAAAAAAAAAAACAACCGACACACTTTACCAAGTTCAGGAACTATCCGACACGGATAATGACAATAATGAACAAGACGAAGACCTCGACTAGGAAACTACACCCTGCAGCGTAATAACAACTCCCCAACTCCAAATAGTAATCTCAAATGTTTGGAGTAATATTAATCGACTGGTCTAGGGGGATTCCGCGTCGTAGTTTTAAGTCGGCGTAATTGTCCCCCAAAAACCAACACCCTCCCGTCCCTTCTCCATACCCCACTGAGCGTATAGCATAGGCTCGGCGAACCCGGGAATGGCTATTATAACTATTCGCCTCTCGCACTCGAGCTCTTAATAGGGGACAGTACGGAACGCAATGGATATTCGCACCCAGCAAACACGTCTCTTATACTCATACTCATACTCATTAACAAAATAATCTGTAACCTTTGAAATTAACAAAATGCTTACAAAATTAAAAAAATGTCGGTAAAATATTTTTCTTTGATAAAATAATTACAAACCCTGGTTTCTACAAAAAAATATGTTAAAATTTTACAAAATAAAATTAACAAACTACAAACTCATGTTAACAAATCTGATTTTTATAACAGTGCATCTACGTCTTCTTCTGAAAACTCTGATGTAGACTTCTATTTCAGTAAGCTTGGTTTATGTGAGATATTGGAAAGAAGCTCCACTCGGAATTAGAACTTGCTATGATGATATTCATGGTATTATAAAAACTTATCCGAACAAGAAAGGGGAAAACTGTTTTTTAAGACACATCATTGGTTTCTTTCAGAGAACTTATTAGATTTTGAACTTTGACAGTGAACAGTGTCTACAAAAACTAAAGAAATTATACCTTTACCCTTTTGGACACCCTGTATACCCCGACACGCTGTAAATTGTGGTTTGTGTAAGTTTTAACTTATTCAACCTATTTTCCGCAAAATTTTTAAGCTCCATGTTTTCAAGCTGAAATAGTGGAATATATACAATTATCCCGGCGCATCCACCATTTTTGAAAACAACCTAATTTGTTTTAAAAATTGGCGAATTTGCAGGAATTAATATGTTTTGATTTAATAGTGTTCAAATTATCCTGCTACTTTTTACCGTACTTAGTTTTTGTGCGGCAGTAAATGCAGTAGCAGTAAAAATAAAGTTGACCTAAAATATTTAAACAAACTATTGCACTTTTCTTGAGATTATAAAATTATATAACTTTAAACTTTTGATATTTTTTTTTTCTGTCAAATATAATAAAAAATAAGTATTATTATCCTCTTCGAACCCGAAACAGCTATTGATGTTGGACCAAAAATTTCAATTAACTCTTTCGCACTTTTCGCCAGCGGCTGTCATCAATTTTAATTTAAAAACCTGCTTGAAATTCATTTCGGCGATATGATTTTGTACGCGTGTCGAAATTCCAATATTTTTCATTTAATAAATTTGACATGTTTACGGGGTTTTAATGCGACCCGACGAATTAAAGCTTTCGAAATGTGGCTTTCGCTACAGAAAATAAAATTATTCTTAATGTTAATTTAGTGACTGGCGATTTTATTTTATATTTGTTTGTCGTTTGTGGTGTTATAAATTTTAATTTAATCCATTTATAGGAATGGGTGGTAAAAGCCTCAGGGACTTAAGGTAAAATCTAATGGATTTTTGTTAAAATTAGTATTAGAACTTTTTTATTGAATTAAGTTTTTTGCTTATGGAACACGGTTCACCAAACACCGTTTTTAACGAAAAAAATAGAACAACTTTGACTTTTTTAAATACTTACCAACTAAGTATTCAAAAAAAAGTAAAATGAAAATCTTCCATGTAGATCTTGGGAAATAGCGATCAATTCTTCGTAATTTATGTGTAGTATCGTATATTGATAATATTTTAACTGTCACAAAGTTAATATTTGTAGAATATTTTTAATTTGAAAGACTCATACGATAGTAGGAAAGTCAAACTTTATTCTTCTGAATGCATTATTTAAAATTATAAAAGTAAAAATTGATAAACTTTAACAAAAATGTAAAAAACAACAAAATAAATCTAAGCCTAAAGATGTTGACTATTGTATGCACAAAGACATCGAAGCAAGTTCATATTATATTTTTCCAAGTTATTTCTGTATAAATCAAAATTCCTGGAAAATATATTGAATGAATAATGAACTTGCTCCGATCTTGCTCTGAGAAGAAACCAAGGGCTCTTTGCGTTTCTTCAATAAATTGAGGAACATGATAAATGAGAGCATGTATCTTTGGTGTACATGTAATTCCAGCTTTTGATGATTATTTGATGTAGTCTTTATATTCATCTGCTAAGTTTTGGCCAAAGCAGCCAGAAACTACTTGATTGAACGCCTCAAATACGGGTATATTCATTGTCTAAAATAGGAATTATAAATCAGTATAAATCAGTAAACATCGATAAAAACTCGAAGCAAATCCGTGCGCAATTTTCAAGTTTTAACCACAGAATTAAAAATAATATTTTGTATTCAGGGGCAATATAAAAATCGAAGCAACAAATTGTAAACCCAGGCATGTTCAATAGTCGGTATATATAAGCAAAAGAGGATTAGTTTTAATACGAATTTCACTCATAGTTGGCGGCTACTTTTAACAAAAAGAAATAGTGTTTTTATGCGAGGTCAAATATCAGTGGTCTAAACTATACAAACCTATTTCAATAAAAAATTGATATATTATTAGGGATGGGATTTTAGTTATTTTACCTTTTTTCAACCGATGTAACTATTTGAAACCCAATAATGCCAAAATGTGTTTTAAAAGATTTTCTTTTATATGAACCTAACTTGTTTTCACCTTTTTTACCTTTTTTGGAAGTTTTTGCTTTAAACTACCTTTTTATACTTTTGTTACATATTTTTTAATTTGTCAGTTTATTTTCACCTATTTGTTATCTATTATTACGTATTTTTACTTATTTTATTTTTTTGTGTTCTTTTTAAATTTTGCCCCAATATTTTACCCAGGGCGTGCAACTCAACGGCATAAAATTTTTTCTTATGGTCACAGACTGTAACAGTAACTTTCTTTACAGTTACCTTCTTTGTAGTGAGCTTATGTTCTGTCATAGAACTTCTGTGTAGTGAGTGTCACTCAGTGAAACACAGTTTATTGCATAGAAATAGTTTATTGTGGGTATGTTCTGTATTTGGGTATGCGGCTAAACAAAATTATAAACGAAACGTGAACTTTTAATGTTTTTTTTTACCTATTTTTTAGTTTTTAGTACCTAAATATCCCATCCCTATATATTATCGACAAAATTATAAAAAACTAAGAAAGAAAAAGTTTCTTTTTCATGCATTTTGTATTACCTACTAAAGAAATAAATTATAATTCATATTTTAAATATAGCAACCCAAAAAACTGAAAGTATTAAAAAAAAACAGTTTTTTGACAAAATTTTTGACAGATCTACATGGAAGATTTTCATTTTACTTTTTTATGAATACTTAGTTGGTAAGTATTTTTTTAAAAAATGTTTCAAAGTTGTTCTATTTTTTTCGGTGAACCGTGGGAAACAAAACAAACATGTCATCCTAAAATTTTATTAATATTGATTATAGGAAGTTTCCATTAGATTTTTGGGGCGTAAAGTTTTATGGTGTACGCGGTTTGGTCGTTAGGATTTATCGAAAAGTTGTCTAGGTCCCCGTTGTGCTCCGGCTGCAGCCTCCCGCGCATCGGGCGCAGGGCAAAGATGACTGGCCGTAAGGGCGAACGGTTCCCGCGGGAGAGATGTGGGCCCCGTTCCGGAGAGTATCCCGTGCATTTACAACACCAAGACCACCTTAACCTATCGACTTCTGGCAAGTGTCAAGAACACTCTTGTCCGCAAACTTTGGATAACGAACGGTTATGGCCGTTTGTTTCTTCAAAACTTTCGCTCTCTCCTCTCCTGTTCTTACACTTATTATCCCTTAAATGAGGCCGTAAAATAAAATACGGCAATACCGTTGACCCAATTCTCAACAATTGGAATACCAATTTGTCATTTATGGAGAAAAAAATCATACCGTTAATAAAGTTAATATATAAAAGAAAACTGGCCTTACAACAGAAAATAATAAAAAAAATTAAGCAAAGCATTTCACGTGCCACATAAGTTATGATATAATATTTTATTTTATAGTTTTATGTCTCAAGTCATTTTTAAATAAAAATAGTTTGTCGATTACAAGGGCTACAGAGCTTCTAGTCAAGTTTTGGTGTTCCACAAGGGTCCATACTGGAACCATTTAATTTAAATATTTATATCAATGACAAAGCCAACATCAGCAACTCATTACAGATGGTAAAACCGGTTTAAATCAAAGTAAAACAAAAAAGCTAAGAAAAGAACTATTGAATAGGGAGGAATGCATTATAAGTTATACATTTACTAAAACAGTTTCTGGGATATGTGGGGAAGTCAGTATGACATTCACTAAGCAAAATTAAAAATTGGGGTAACTTCGGACGAGTTTTAAAGTTTTTTTTCAAGATACAAAAAAGTGGGAGGAGTAAAAATATGAAAGAAATAGTATATTACACTACAGGGGCAGAAAGTGTGAGATTCCTGCACTGCGCGCCATGATGCCCGAGGCGAAGCCGAGGGCATCATGGCGCGCAGTTCAGGGCTCTCACACTTTCTGCCCGTGTAGTGTATACTATTTTTCTTGCTACCCGCAGAAAATACGGGAAAAAATTAAATGTATATAAAAAAACTTGTGTCAAAATTAAAATCTGACGTTTAATTTAATTCTGACGTTTACATTCGAAATCAATCAAACTGTAGCGTTGTCATGGTAATTCAGCGGTGCCAATACAGTAAAAATAAAAGGTTGTATTTTAATTAACAAATTACTACTTTATAACAAATAAAAGTACCATTAAACACTTAAAACAACATAAAAAGTAAAAAAGTAAAAACATAAATTGTTTATTTGTTGTTATAATTGCAAAATTATGGTTTAAAACTGTCATATTTTTGTGTTTCTCATGTTGGCAGTACGAAATTTGAATGTTAAGCACACGACTAAAAAATTTTTACTCCCGCTATTAGAGTGTGCGCGTATAGCTTGACCAATGCAAGAAAGGTAAACTTTCTGCCGTGAAATCGGGGACGAAACAACGTATTTTGAGTCGAGGTAGTAAGAAAAAATATATGTTCATTGATACCTTCTTTATAAATATTTCAGATATATATATATTTTTTAATGAAGGCATGTATATTTTTTATTTAAACAAATAGTGTCCAAATTTCCCCGCCCAGATGGGGTAATTTCGGACATTACCTAAATTGCAGGTAAATCGAAGTAACCCCGTGCATTTGGTAAATTCGGACGCCAAAAATATTAAAATAAAGGTTATTAAATTTTTACTCCCGCTATTATAGTGTGCGCGTATAGCTTGACCAATGCAAGAAACGTAAACTTTCTGCCGTGAAATCGGGGAAGAAACAACGTATTTTCAGTCGAGGTAGTAAGAAAAATACTTTTAAATTGTTTAATTTTTAAGAAATACTTAAAATAATTTTTTGCCCAGCACATATAAAAATGAATCATATCAAACCTAAAAATATGACCGAAAATATTATTTATTGTCTCTAGGGTCGCTAAACTCATATCGTCCCTAGTTTTTCACATTCTAGATACCTTTGACTGACATTTATGTATTTTGGCATTTAACATTTTGACATTTGAGATTTTCAGACGTTTGTGTAAATCAAAATAAAAACGGACAACAAAAGTATAAAATAAGAATAAAACCTAATTTAAATTTTGTAATAAAGTGAAAATGAATGGTAACTCGGACATTGACGAAAAATTTACGAATACTTGACCAGATTTGAAAAAGAGGAAGCTAGCTAGCTGTTAAGACAATGCGTTGCAACGGTACGAAAAGTGCTATGAATTATTTAAAAACTGGAAAAAGGATCAAAAATCCAAAAACTTAACAGAAAATGTATTAGTTGCTTATCTATCGGAAAGATCAAAGATAATTCTAATGAAACATTAACTTCATCTGTAGAAATAAGCCTTCAAATTCTGGTACTATACACAATTGTGCTCAAGGCATAATTACAACAATAAATAAATTCGTAAATTGTTACTGAAGTTTTTTATAAAATTCCGTTTATATTAATAAAATTTAAAAAAATAATTTGTTTGATGCTAGGCGAAAAACAGGTGTGTGTCACACATTCAGAAAACGCATTAGCAGCCCTTAGCTATCAACTGCCCTCGCTTCGCTTCGCTCGCTCAGGCAGTTAATAGCCGGGAGCTGCTAAAGCTAGTTTTCTGCCCTTGAGACACAATATACTATTTTATAACTATTAATTTCTTCCGGTAGGCAGTTACAAATTTAATTGCCCAGTAATTTTGACCATTTTTTGTAAGCGAAAATGGTTAAGTACAAGATTGTTGTTGGATCCTGTGTCGATAAAAACTTTTTAGTTTCTTTTTAACAAAAAATACATTTTCCTGGGTATACAAACATGGGAATGTCAGTATACCCAGTGAGCTAAAAGCATTCCTACATTTATCTTTATAGCTTAATCCTGACAATATTCTTATTGCCTTCCAATGCAACTTAAAAAGTATTTCGGCTTCAGCCGCATACCCCAGGCAAAAATTGCATAACAAACTGAAGACTAAAAAACACTAATTTAAGGAATTTTTTAACAAAGACCCACTTTGACAAACTGTGCAGTCCAAACAGACTTCTGCTCAATTTTTAAGAAACTACGCTGCTTGTAAAATTATTATCAATATGAAATTATTTTTTTATCTGTACTAAGAGGAAGTCTGTTTTCTGTCTCTAATTTAGACAATTACTCTTACAGATATTTGAAATATACGTCCTTGATTTAGTGTCTGGACAACCAACAGCCCCTCTCAGAAATTCCTTATTCCTTATTTCTTATTTCTTATTCCGTATAAATTATTTCTTATTTCTGTTCTTATTTCTTATTTTTTATTTCTTATATTGCACGATTTTTAATATATGTAACTGGTAGCAGATTTATAATCTCCGGCCTCGATTTAGTTTCTGGACACCAAACAGCTCCCTCAGAAAGTCCCTATTTCTTATTAATTAGTTTATTGGTCCTCTTTGGTTGTTTTTGTACAGGGTGATCCCCTATAATGTCGGCCCCCTTTTTTTAAAATTCTAAGCATATTTCATATAACATACCATATACCTAAATTCAACCGTTTCTGAAATATACGCATTTAAAACGTTATCATCAAATATTTTTTTAAACTGTTAAAAATCAAAAAACCTCATTATAACAAAATGGCGTACTGAGACAGAGAAAGACAAACTATTTCAACTAATTTAAATATTTCAGAAACTGTTGAATTTAGGTATATGGTATGTTATATGAAATATGCTTAAAATTTTACAAGATATCGAAAAATAAATTCATATTTAGGGTGGTCCATTTTTTGTTATTCCCTGTATACTGATTAATTTTCAAATTTTTTTATAAGTAAAAAAAGTATTTTTTAGTACCTACATAACCACACTTTAAATTTTTTTGGAACACTTAAATAAACAGGTTAAAAGGGGGCGACATTATAGGGGATCACCCTGTACAACTTTATTAATATAATATTATAAAGTTGGTATCATTTCTTAATTTAAATTTCCTGCATTAATAATTCCCAGCTAAATTTAATCGTTTTTTGTGATACGCGGCCTGTTGTATAGACGTTGATTGCAACTCTTAAGATCTATAAATTTCGTTATCATCCTCTGGATTAATGTTCGTTTTGTTTAACAAAAACTTATTTGGTAAAACAGGTTACTTACTATATATATTATGTTATATTTACTTTAATTAATTTGTGAACCATTTTTTAGATTTAATTACTTAAGAATTAAGGAGTGTTACCAATCTATGTTAAATTTTGTGTAAAAACAATAAATAGTGTGCTGGAATCTCAGTCTTTAAAAACCTACGACCCACTCATTCAGCAAGTTCTTCTTGGAAAAGAAACACTTCGCTATACTACAACTACTGTTTAGGATAATTCTGATCAAGCCAAGTCCCAACAGCTACTACATAATAAGGTGGTGCCCCGTCCTGCCAAAAATGTAATACTACTTTATTCAAAGCTAGTTCCTGATTCTCTTTTCTTTAATTTTCTAATTCATGTATTATTCATCAAATATTTGAAAATAAATAAATAGTAAATAAATAAACCATTCAAATTTTGGTTAAGAAATACCTGCGCAGAAAATATGTTTTTCAGGATACTGGGTATGATTTTGATTTTGGGGATTTTTATTGCTCCAATAACGTTAATTTTGTTTGTTAAAATTTCCATTTATATAATAAGTACACTAATTTTTAAAGCAAATGTTTTTTTGTATTTGGATCTCAGTTCTTATCTTATAATAAGATTCTTATTAATGATTTCACAAAATTGTAAACGCCTGTGTGCATCATTATCGCCAAGTTGTTGTGTAATATGCATTTTGAATGGGTGAAATTTGTAATGTTTTAACACCTTCCCAACAGACTCAGGGCAAAGCCCTTTTAATCTAGATACCGAACGGAGTGATGTTGTGGTATCTACACCAAACTGAGTAAGAACTTCAATATGCAACCAGCTTTTGAACATATTTATGAAGCACATTTTTCCAGGGAGTACTTTATTAAATGCCACTGCATTTCGTATAGTAAAACCATTTTGTATGAGTATGAGTATGGGAACGTATGGCCGGCCCCATCGACATTACCTTACACTAATCTCCCAGGGTTATTTTACCCCCTTTCCGTTCTCCTACGTATCCCGCCAATTAACAGCATTACCTGTGTTTGTTGGATCCGAAGTTTTTACGCCGGCTGGTAGATCCACCCTAGGAGGTCGTGGATGACAGTGTCTATGGTTAAGGCCACTCCCGGATTTTGGTAAAAAATGGTTTTTGGAGGACATTGAACTGACCCAACACTAAGTACAATCCGGAATCCTCCTCAACCGGGACTTTCGGGGTGTTAGTACGCTGCTAGAACCTGTCCTTGTTGGTGAAATTTTAAACGTCTCTGTCCTAGTCGGTTTCCGGTTCCTGGTAACCTCTTTAGAATTGTTTGCCCCCCTGTGCGGTACTGAATCTTGTCTTTACTACCGAAGTGTTGACGGCCCTCTGCCTTCGTGGATGTTCCTCATGCCGAGTACCTGCTACCGACCTTGTATATTCTTTATTTGTTTTATTGTTAAATTAGTGTTTATACCGTTTACATTTAATTTATATCTTTGCTTTCTTACTTTTTTTCCAAATTTAATTTAAAAATATAAATATTAATATACAAAATAGATAAAGCCGGCCCTGAAGTGTACGTAATTGGGATACGGCCCTATGGCCACGACCCGCCGTATGTGCCCTCTGCCTTCGTGGATATTCAACCCCTTTATTTATTTATTTATTTTATTGTTAAAATAGTGTTTACACCGTTTATTATTATTTAATTTATATCGTGGTCGTTTTGTTTATTACTTTATTTACTTTCGTTATCTTGTAAAGCTTTAATTTGTGGCTGGGCTGTAAGTTTATGCGTATATTATATAATATATATAATACAATAATATAATATTCTTACTTAATTTGTTTTTTTACACTTCTACGCTGTTATCGGTAATGATTAATTGTTGCCAGGTTTTGTTGCAGATTTGCGTAATAGGTCATGCAATGATACTTATCAGAATCTGCAGGTGATGATCCCTTCCACTCTTGGTTAGACTCGTTTTTTCTTTAAATAGGTGATTTCTTGACCTGTTCCCTGTCACTTTATTACTTCCGTGTCCGCCTGGACCCCACCCCTGTGTGAGATTGCCTTTTGAGGAATTATTTAATGTTTCTATTATCCCTTAGGAGAACAGGTACCCTGTACAGGTATGCAGTAACCCAAAATAGTAGCAATGTATAGTAAAACCATTTTATACACCTATTACAAAAAAAAACACCAAAAACATACTATGTGGGTGAGCCAAAAAAACTAACCTATTGAATTTATGGGTTAAAATAAACCTATATACCAAGAAAAAAATGTCCCTGCAAGGCAGGATTTTTAGCTCAATTTTAAAAGGTGTCGGTGAGCATTTAAAGTTTCCCATTTAAATAACACCTAAAAAAATATTCTTTCATTAAAAATACCATAACTTTTGAACCGTTTACGATAAAAATTTTTACGTCGCGGATTTTTGTAGAGCATAAAATTTCCTACAAAAATCTACCCCATGATTATTTTTTTCAATTAAAAAATTCGTGTATTTGAAAGCTTTGAAAAGTGAAAAAAATCAAAATATTCAGTTTTAGTGATTTTTTACACTTTTCAAAGCTTTGAAACATACGAATTTTTGAATTGAAAAAAATTATCCTGGGATAGATTCTTTGATAAATTTTACAAGAATCCGCGACGTAAAATTTTTTATAGTAAACTGTTCAAAAGTTATACTGTTCAAAAGGTATTTTTAATGAAAGAAGATTTTTTTACGTGTTTAAATGGGAAACTTTAAATGCTCACCGACACCTTTTAAAATTGAGCTAAAAATCCTGCCTTGCAGGGACATTTTTTTCTCGGTATATAGGTTCATTTTAACCCATAAATTCAATACGTTAGTTTTTTTGGCTCACCCTAAAACATACACATTTCACTGAGGATTTAAATTGTTCAATAATAATAATTCGGCGACAAATATTTTTATATAAAATAGGACTTTTTAAAAGTAGAATTTATAATTGCTTAGTAATGTCATTTTCTGCATTTAATTTAAAGAGCTTCAAATAAAAGTGTTTTTAATATTGCTGAACAATTTGATTATTCATGCTTTTTGTTTATTTAACTTTTATTAGAATTATTTTTTGTTCTCCAGTTTTTAATTAATGTTTCGCAACAAAATGCTTTAGTTTGATATTTGTAATATATCAACGTATATATTTGCGTTTTATCTTTATTTAAAACAATTACCAATATCCCAAAATACATTTATTTAGACTTTTATTGAGGTAAAAGCAAGTGTAAAAGGTAAATTTGTCTTTAATATTAAATGAAATGAAGTGGGGTACATGGCAGGTGCGAGATTTTTCCCATTATCTTTTTTCTTGCTTCCGATTTAATAATAAACGAATAGCATATGTTCATACTTTTTTGTGAATAATAAAAGATTCTTATAAAAAATGTTCTTTGGCATATTTAATATTATTATATTAATGAAAAGTCAATTATTATTGATAATAATCTAATTAGATATTGGATATTTGTATTTTTAAGGGCAGATTTGTTTTAAATGTTTTTCTAATTATGATGAATACAGCAATTTTAAAGCTTTATTATCTTTAGGTTTTTGTTTTTTTTGTTTAAATTTGTAGTTTCCCTTGGAGTAACTTTAATTAAACTACTATGTTTCAATTAAATATCACTTACAAATTTGTCGTTAGCTAACATTTTAGAATCTAAACACATCTACATAAACTTTAGAGCAAGTAAGTTTAAAAAAGAACGCCGCGGTTTAAAAGTTGGTTCAGGTGAGTTTAAAAGCAATATAAAAGTTGAAGTGATGGATCTTGGGGGAAAGGTTAAACAATGAGGACTTTACCGAGTGATATAATTACAGCCGGGATTGTTTGCCGAAGCCAGTCATGCAAATAATTCGAGGCGTTGATCAAGTTGAGGGTCCCATTATCACTTTTGAATTGGAGACGGGAAAAAAACTTTATTTTTATGTTCCTATAAATCGAAATGAAAAAAGTTTTGTGTCGACTGAACGGACAAAGAAAATTTTCGGTTATTGTGTTTTTAAATTGGAATTTTTCATTATAATCAAACAATACCGTAAACCTTTTGTGAATATAGGATTTATATTAAAATTGTAAAACATTTTTATGTTCATTAAAACCCGAAAAAAAAGTATATTTTTATAGTATATTATGTATCAAGTTTGTTTTTATTCACGAATTTTAATTAGGCACGAGCGAGCTTAAGAGTGAGTGTTTAATTAAATTAATGTCTAGAAAATTTAATAAACGAGTTGCCTACTATACTTTTTTTACGACAAATACTTATTATTATCTAAAAAAGATTTAAATTAAATATTTGTATAGAGCAACATCTATAAAACAATAGAGTTAACATTCTTGAAAATCTGTATTACCAGCGCGCCGGTAAAAATGTCAAATTTTTATGTGTAAATCGAAATGTATCCTTCAAAAATGGTCTGACAAGCAATGAAAGTCTAAAAAATGTTTTATGGGCACCCGAAATTAAAATAGTTAAATCTAGTTTACTGCCAGCGAAATTAAGAGGTAAGTACAATGTTCATATAAACTTTATTGGCGTTGAGAAACTGTTTAATTTTATTGTATTTTTGTATTGAGATAATAAAATCATTTTTACCTTTAGTATTATTTTACAAGCAGGGCTCTTTATTTGTCAAGGGGACATCCATTAATTACGTGAGGCATTTTTATGATAATTTGGACCCCCTTGGTGAGATTTGGTGAGATGTGGTAGACCCCCCTATCCCTAACGTGAGCCATTAAACTTTCTTTGCGGACAACATGTAAAAAAATGAATATTTTTTTAACAAATTTGAAATTATAATACTTTTATATTATTTATTTATATTTTTTAAAGTCAAGAGTTGTCGTGAGATTTAAAATGACCCCCCTCCCTTAAAATGAGATTTGGTGAGATTTTGCTCCCTCCCTCCCATTTTTGTCTCAAGTAATTAATGGATGTCCCCCAACTAAACTAAAACTAACTTCAGCCCGTGACTAAAAAAATGTTGCTTACTAAAACGCCACAACTTTTCCAAAAAATCACTTAGTGCCATTAAAACAAACAAATAAAATAAGATAATAAATATTTTAAGTGAATACATATTATGATTGACTGGACATAAAAATAAAGCAACAAATATTACAAAATTTGACTAGACAAGACATCTTAATAGTAAACAAGTTTGTTATGAAATCGGATAATATTTATAAAAAAAAGTTGCGCCAACAAATTTTATTTGTAGCTATAGCCTCAACTAAAATCTTTGTTACAACAACAAATTTTTTTTGTTGAGACAATATGTTACTTTAACTAATATTTTTTGTTGACAAAACTATAGCGTCTTGTTTAAAGTAACTAATATTATTGATATCTCATACAAAATAATTTGTTGGAAAAGCTATGGTAATGAGTAACTACAACATTGTTGCTTTGTTGTTATAATATTTGGTTGTTCTTTTATTCACCAAAAAATAATTTTTGTTAAAAGTACTTAAACAATATTAACCTATGCCTACACAATATTGTTAAAGCAACTCTTTCAGTATGTAATACTAATTAATAAAAAGAGTTGCAATACACATAACAATATTGTGTAGGTGGGTATTTCTTATGAAATCTCAAAATTTGAGATATTATTGAAATTTCTTTTTTTTTTTATAAACTTAGATATTTTTTTTGCAGAGATCAGAAAAGTTGCTTTTATAGATCTGTTCAGGGGTATTGGTCTTCCATATTTTTGTATAGAACCTATAAAAAATGAGGTTTTAAAAAATAAATAAATGAGGGAATGATTAACGGAGTGAGGGAATGATATATTATTATATTATAGTAAAAAACAACATGTACAAATGAAAGAAATTATATATTTTTTATTAATATATATCAAACAATGAAATATCATATTCTAAAGAAAATCAACTCAAAACTTTGTACTTATAGAACATAAACAATCTTTTGTACTTATAGAAAATGACCAACATAAATATATATAAACCCAAAAAAATAACAAATATACTACTATAGATGTAACAAATGTTTTATCTTTATACTTATTACTATTTATTTTTAAACTTTGTACTTAGCACTTCTCCAAAACTTAAATTAAAACATCTTCATATTTATTTATTAAGCATTAATTATTATTAATATTAACCTAAATTAGTCTTTTCTTGGAGTTTTTTGGTATTTGAGATCAATGAGTTATTCAATCTTAATTTTAACATCACTTGTAGAGTCATCTAACTCTGTAATAACGTAATTCCCCCTTTTAACTAACTTTGGCGGCTTTATTTTCTGTATCACATCTTCCCATTTATATAATTGCTCATCTTTAATATAAGGCCATCTCCAAAACTTCACACCTTGCTTCATGCACCTAACCATCAAACCATCTTCAAAAACAGATAGAACTTCTCCGGGATACTTTGACGTGCCCCATTTAATCAGGAAATGATCTCCAATGGTAACAATCTTATCACTGTCGGAGACAACAGTAGATCCTTCATTTTCTAAATCAATTGTATCATTTTCTTTTAACATTTCAGTATGATCTTGAATGCGCGAAGACGACGCTGAAGACAGTTGGTAATTATCCTTCATTATATCCAATTCCATTGACTTTTGAGGGGATTTGCTACGCCTCTTAGTAAATCGATTACTGCGGTGTTGTTGAAAATACCCCAAATGATAGTGGGTACAAACTTCTTCGCAATCTATGCATCAAAGTCTTCTGCACTGTAAGGTGCGAACTGGCGTACTTTTTGTGCTCCCCGGAAAGTAGGAATAGTCTTGGACTGTTTTATGAGATCATCCATCAGCGAAATATCTGCTGTGGTAACTTCAAACAATAAAATAGAAGGACACCTGGATTGAAGGATAGGTTTCAATGAATTCAGGTCTATGATATCATGGCCTTCTGCTACGACTTTATCAGCTGTCCGTTTCAGGGTTCCATCGACACCGTCAGGCGCTCCCTTACCGTACCCGGGTTCAGAATAATGCCATGAAAAGTATGTGATTTCTGGATAGAGATCTTTTAGATGGCGACACACCATTTCGAACATAAATTTATTTTTGTACTGATTAACAGGCCCATCACTCAACATATGTAATCGGGAAATAGGTAAATGTTGTGTTTTTATCCACTCAAATATGGGTTTCAAGTGAGCCCAAACAGCCATTGTGTCATGTCTATTGTCACTAGAGAGAGAACAAAAGGATACAGGTTTGATTGCATTATCCTTGCGCAAGTAAAGCACTCCTGTATGCATTGTTATCTGCTTCCTTCCTCCACCAAAGTGGACAGCTTGTATTTCCTCGTTATATTTACAGCAATAGTTTTCACTGTAATCTACATGAATTAAAATGTTGTTTATTATTAAATTTTTCTTTATATTTTGAATGGCCTGATATTGATGTGCTATAGTGCCAATATGTGAAAAAAAAGCGGTAATGCTGCTTCCAGACTTTGAACAAGCAATTTCAATTTAACCCTATACTCTTTCTTCACGGGTTTACGAACTGTCTTTTTTTTTCATCCTTTTCAAATGAACTGACTTCATAAATCCATTGCTGATAAGTCACAAACTGATTAGGCATTGGTAAATAGTATTCCAAAGAGCGTTCCTTGCAGGTTGAACATTCCCTGAATAGACATTTTGTGGAATGCACATTGCAGGTTATTGTCGCTAAAATTGAAGTCACGTTACGAAATTCCAATGCTTTGACTTCATGCAATTTAGATATCATCAATTGAATATTGGCATGCTGTATGCATTGACAAGTATTTCGGGTATTCACGTTTTGCCAAGTAACCCAAAAGGGTCTAAATCTGCAAAAGGTTGATAAGCTTATCTTATAATTGACCGTGCTTAAGAACTTTTTATGTAAATTATGAAGTGTATCATATAAAACACGCTTTTGTTTAGTTTTACCATTTTTGGATTTAAGATAGTCTTTTTTCCCCGGGCACATCCTTGAGTTTTCATCTTTCTCCAAAAATTTAATTACATCGTCCTTTACCTTCATCATTTTATCGCTTATTTTTCGAGGCTTTTGTCTTTTGTAAGTATCATGTTTAAAAAAAGGTTTCGATGCATGAAGTAACTTATATTTCTGCAATGATTTCAATTTCAACATTTCGTAATATTTTTTCTTTTTTTCATGTTTCTTTCCAAGATCTTTGTAACTAGTCTCTAGATCTCTTGTTAACGCTTCTCCAAAAAGTAATTTCTTCTTCACACTCTCAGGAACGTTTACATTCTTTAGAAGCGCATCTACTTTAGTTCCAGGCGATTCTGGGTCAGTTTTTTTTGTTTTAATTCTCAAATATCTCTTCTTATATTTTTCGCTTAACTTCACTGCATTCTTCAATTTTTTTTCCAAATTTGCAATCTTAGCATACAAAATAGCTCGTCGCCTTCGCATCTGTCGTCTATTTCGAGCAGCTACATCTTCTCTAATTTGCTGCACAACTGATACTGGACTTGGTGGAGGTGTAACATCAATTATTCTTTGAAAATTTTGGTGTGCTATAGCTTTTTTATTCCTATACACTTTACTATTTTCTTTCCATTGTTTTCGCTTTTGTCTAAGTTCTCTAGCATTCATATGAATAACTGGTTTTACTTGACCTTTCTCTTTTTTCTTTAAATATTTTATCTTTCTTTTTCCCAAAGTTTTTCCAAAGATTCAGTATTATTTTTCATTTTTTCTCGCCTTTTTCTATCATACTCTTTCTTTTTTAATTTTTTTCTGCATCACTCAACTTCTTTTGTCGTGCCATTTTGCTTCCACATACTTGCACCTGTTTTAAATTAAATACCATGAAATACAAGTTGCAAGAAATAAATAAAAAATCTAAAAAAAACCGCAGAATACTGGATAAATCATTCCCTCACACGGCCGTCATTTCCTCACTCCTAAATGCAGTGAGGGAATGACTGTGAGGGAATGACGAATTTTAACTTAAGCTACAAAAACACCGACACATAACCTCAATTTGCTTGTTACATTTCGAATATGTATTTTACTCCCAAAAATGCATAAAACCAACAAATTTTAATGATAGATATTAAAATTCTTAATACATTCATGTAACGTGAGGTAATGATCGTCATAAATTTAACTTTTAACAATTTTTCGCAAAATATTTTATTACACGAACTCACCTACGGTTGAGAAGAAATCGCCATCTTGAATCATTTGAGAGTGTTGCCAGGTACTAAAAACTTAAGGTTGCGTTCCTAAATATCGTTTGACACGTTCAGAAATCGAATATTCGTAATAGGATGAGGAAATGATTTTATTTGGCGGGACATATTTAAAATCGAATTATTGTTTTTATAAATTCGTTGTTGTAAGATGGAAGCTTTTATAGACAATAACAAACATCTTTCTTATATATTTGCATAATTTTATTATTAAGAATATTGATATATTTCAGTTAAATAGGCATTTTAGTAATATTTTTGAACTAAGGGACAAGGTGAGGGAATGATTTTCACGGTAACAAAGTAGCCATATCTTTTTTTTCTTTAGAGGTAATACGTTTTCTTTTTAAACAATAGCGCTATAGACAGCGAACATTCAAATAAAAAAAAGACTTATGTAGTTAATGCATATGACTCGGCACTAATGGCTCGGGAATCAAATTTCGAAATTTGATGAGAAATAATCAGGTATAGGTTAATATTGTTTGATTTTTTTTAACAAAAATTATTTTGGTACCTTTAAAAGTATTTTCTAATGAAGAAAATCCCCACTCGGTTAATATTTGGTTTACTCCTTCATCCATAACGCCCAATGCACAAAAATTAATTAACGCGAACCTGCTTCCTCTAGCATTTGCACAAAAATTTTTTGACAGTGACTATATGATCACTATGACACCAAGACTTAACTTTAACCATGGCACCAAGTCGGTCAACTTTATAAAATAAATTTCAATGTCACGTCATGCCAATTTTGGGCGAAAATTGACAACAAAAATATATTTGTTATAAACTGTATTATTTGACTTGTATACCATGTGTGTTAATAAAAAGGGGGTGTGTTTTGTATATAGGTATATATTTATTAATAAAATGAGTAGCCAAGCGCTTTCGTCACCTGTCTAGTGACATCATCAGGGCTAGCCCTGAAAAGTAAGTAAATTTTAGTTTTAAATTGCAAGATTGCTAGCCCTGATGATGTCACTAGACAGGTGACGAAAGCGCTTGGCTACTCATTTTATTAATAAATATATACCTATATACAAAACACACCCCCTTTTTATATTTGTTATGTTTACTTAAGGATACCTATTAGCGGCGACGCATATTGTCAGTAGGGTAAACTAATTCTTTCCAACAAATTCATTTTTGTTCCAAATACTAATGTATTAAACACTTTACTTGGGTTAACAAATTTTTTATTAGGACCAACAAGAACAATTGCAACAAAAAATTTATTGGTTGATAAAACAGATTTGTTTTTTCAGTGTATTATATATATTTTATTTATTTATTTTTAGCCCATAATTGATTTGCGTCCTTAGTCAGTAACTGGTTGTAGTTTTAGACTTCCCGTTCGGAAGAATCTTTTGCAATAATTGTAGTTATTCTCATTCTAAAACACTTTTCACAAAATTCTTAGAAAACGGATGCATTGTTTTTTAATATTAAGGACATTAAAGAAGCTAGTTTTTCAGTAATTTTTTTTATTGTGGAATCATGTTCCTTAGTTTAATCAATGCGACAGTCCGGCAATTTTGTACTCTTTAGGTTTTTAACCTTACACATTAAAAAAAAATCAACTCTAAGCAACACTAATTAGAGTTCACACAGGTCCACACTAAATAGTGTTGTTTTATAACACTACATTTAGAGTTAATTAAACTGAGGATAAAGTAATTTTACACTGTATTAAAAAGTGTTAATTTGCCTAAAATCGTGTACTTCTACACTTCCTGGGTAAAATCCCACTTTTGTTCAGTGTAAATTAACACTACTTTGGAAAAGTTCTAATTTTAGAAAGGTACTTTTACTCTTTTAGTGCAAACTTATTAAATTAACACTATTATTTGAGTAAAATCTATTGGTGGTAAAGGTAAATAAAGAGAAACATTTATTTGGAACAAAAATCTATGACAATTATCAAAATCGGTGCCTTTTAAAATATAATTTTATATTTGAGTCGTATGGCTGGCTTAAGCAAAATGATTCCTTAAAACGTAAAAGTTTTAGATCAAATGCAATGTTTTACTGGCTGTCAACTTGTAAGCAATGAATTATCTTGAGAATTCATCAGTAATCCATTTTTCTGTTATAAAAAATGGGTGATCCCATTGGTAGAGAGGCGTCACGCGGCTGTATGCCGGGGATTTACCACACGTGTACAAATTTTCCATAATATTAATAAAAATGTAGGTATAGGTTAATATAACAACCATTACGCTTGAAAATAAAAAGTAAATTAACTGTGTATGTATTTATATTATTAATGTTACAAGTACCCGACCTACTGCCGTAAATTATTGATATATAATATAGGTCGGGACATCCTTTTAACATATTGGTATTTATTGAGTATTAAGGCTTAAGGAAAAAGAAAGTATAATACCAAAAAATAAGAATGTCCCCTTATGGATTCACCGTAATTAAAATATAACTGAACAAAAATGCCACACTTCCACAACGCGGTATCTCCGGATTTGCACTGCGTAGGTAGATAATTACCAACCAAACATTTTAAAACTCATTTCGGTTATTACCAGTTTTTTCAATCTATTTTGCCACTATTGGTGTAATTTAACTTTAATTGTGATACAATGTGCACTAGTAGTGTAAAGAAAAAAGAGCTCTTAGTAACATCAAAACAGACAAAGAAATTGGCATGCACTGTAGTGTACATTTTGTCACTATTTAACACATTAAGTTGTAATACACTCGCATTAAGTTTTTCTACCCTTTTGATTTATTTTAATAATAAATAGTGTGAATGTACCAATGAATAATGTGCATGTTCTTTAAATGTGTTTAATAAAGTTAATAAGCACTAAATGCTACCTAGTGTATTTTGTAGTGTAACTTTTACACTTACAAATCAACTCTATTATTTTTACCCCTACACTACAAAATTTACACGGGCAAAATTTTTTACTGTGTATTTGTTTAGTTTTTGTACACTCGTTCCAAATCTGTAGTGTTCTGAAAGAAACCATTAACACCTCTTAAAAGCAGAGTGCGTTTTATACTGATCTTATTCTTGTTCTTAAACTTTTTAGAATACCTGAAGAAGAGCTGGATATATCCTCATATATATCCTATAGGAAGCTCTAATGCTAAGTAGAATAATATCTCACATAAACCATTTCTGTTTTAGTTTTTAGAAGAAGATGTAAATCGTTGTGTAACCATTGATGCGCAGAACAGTAATTCATTTATTTTCAATTCAAAATAATTATTAATGTGCAGATGAATCACTACGGTTCCTGACACTACTCTATGGATAAAAGACTACTAATTGATGTCACAAAACTTACTTTTGCGGTTGTCAAAGTATCTCGTGATGTTTTATTAGAAATTGTATTATTTTAAGTGGTACAGTGACATTGTATATTAAGTTGATTATAGTTTTCTGCGCATTAATTAGTGTTCTGTGATCAATGGTTACTGTTTGATTTTCTCCATGCATGCGTACTTAACCTTTCTGCATATTTATTTTTGAATCTTTTTTCGTTTTTTTCCCGCTGTCCCTTTCTATTCTTTTCTATTATTTTCTATTCTTCCTTGCTGTTTTAATGTTAGCACAACTCTCCTCTTTGCTTCTGAAGAAAAACTGTCGTCGACGTTCAACGTTTATTTTAGTCAGAGCGTGTTTCGCAGCAACATTAACATATAAACATATTCTCACGCACAGTATTATTTTCGCTAGATTGTTGAGAGCTAAATATCATTTATACAGTGTTGATAGTTTTTTCACTCAATGCCATGAATAGGTACTTTGGTACGCTTCCCAATATATTGGGTTTTGACTATAGTCAAACCTGCTTCACACGTCTGTTTGCAACTAAAAATTTTAAATGTGCTGTTCGAAGCTAGCTAGTTGGATACGTACTTAATTAGTAAGGCATAAACACAAATTAACATAAACATAGACCACAGATTAAAAATACTTTTCTCTTCGTACCTAACACACTATTTGGTATTTACCCTAATATAATTAATAAAAATAAATTAATTTTGATACCAAAATTATCTTCTTGTTTATCCTTTTAGCAGGTGAAAAAAATCACTCAATTTAATTAATAATGTTTTTCAAAATTTTTACAATTTTACCAAGATATTATTCTAGACATCCAAAAACTTAAACAAATGACATTAATGGTTTATGAAATATTTACTTTCTGGGCAACCAGTTCACTCAGGTCCACTCTACATAGTGTTGTTTTATAACACTAAAATTAGAGCAATTTTGTAGTGTAATTTTTCCCAAGTAGGCAAGGTAATAATAAAGTAATTTTACATTGTATTAAAGTGTTAATTTACCTAAAATTGTGTACTTTTACGCTTTACTGTTTAGTGTAAATTAAGACTACTTTGGAAAAGTTCTAATTTTAGAAGAGTAATTTTACACTTCTAGAGCTAGTGCAAACTTTTAGCTACTACTAGTGTAAATTAACACTATTATTTAAGTAAAACCTAATGGTAGTGAATAAAACGAAAAGATAGAGAAAGAGAAACATTTATTTGAAAAAATAAACATATTTAAAAAAGTAATTATTAGTAATAATTACTTTTTTAAATATGTTTATTTTTTCAAATAAATGTTTCTCTTAATAATTATTTACGCCGCCATTTAAAATATAATTTTATATTTTCGTACAATTAACCAGCTGCTTAAGTAGTATGGATGGCTTAAGCAAAATGGTTCCTTAAAAAGTAAAAGTTTTAAATCAATGCAACGATCCCATTGTACAGGGTGGTCCACGTAAGGTGACCCATATACTTATCTCAGAAACTACTGGAGTCACAAAAAATTTGTAAGAAACAAATATTCACGAAGTAAAAAATATTTTTAAAATATTATATGTTCATTTATACAGGGTGTTCGCTTTTCCTTGGGACGATACCAACTTTCTTATTTTCAATGGAACACCCTGTATTTTTTTGAATTTTTGGATTCTACCCACTCTTTTAAGTATACTTTGTAAATATATTAATTATGAAAATGTTAATACTTTTTGAGTAAAATTAAGATTTATTAAAATTTCTCTAAATGTAGACCCTCGCTAAAAGTTAAAAATAATCAACTAAAAGTTATTATTTTTTATATTATGTAGTATCCATCTCTTTAATAATAAGTAAGCTATAAGTTAATTATTATATTTTTTGGAAAATATCATACAGGGTGTTTTCTATGTCCCGTTGAAAATAGCAATTTTAAAAGTTTAAAATCTTGTTTTTCTTCAATGGAACACCCTATATATTTTTGCATAATTGGATAGAATAAGTAATTACCTTTCATTTATGTCCTATACCTAAACCTAACAGAAAAAAAAATATTCGCATTTTTCACAATTAGTAGCTTTTTTCCAATTACCTTAGTTAAATTTTCATTATTCAAATAAATAAATTTCAATAACAACAAATAAAAATGCTTTTATATATAAATATATATTACTATAATAATTACCATACGCGCAAAGCTACTAATTTTGTAAAATGCGAATATTTTTTTAGGTGATCCACGTAAGGTGACCCATATACTTATCTCAGAAACTACTGGAGTCACAAAAAATTTGTAAAAAAGAAATATTCACGAAGTAAAAAATATTTTTAAAATATTATATTTTCATTTATACAGGGTGTTCGGTTTTCCTTGGGACGATACCAACTTTCTTATTTTCAATGGAACACCCTATATTTTTTTGCATTTTTGGATTCTACACACTCTTTTAGGTATACTTTGTAAATATATTAATTAAGAAAATGTTAATACTTTTTGAGTAAAATGAGGATTTATTAAAATTTCCCTAAATGTAGACATTCGCTAAAAGTTAAAAATAACCAACTAAAAGTTATTATTTTTTATATTATGTAGCATTCATCTCTTTAATAATAAGTAAGCTATAAGTTAATTAATTTATTTTTTGGAAAATATTATACATTATTTATTTGAATAATGAAAATTTAACTAAGGTAATTGGAAAAAAGCTACTAATTGTGAAAAATGCGAATATTTTTTTTTCTGTTAGGTTTAGGTATAGGACATATATGTATATATAAAATGAAAGGTAATTACTTATTCTATCCAATTATGCAAAAATATATAGGGTGTTCCATTGAAGAAAAACAAGAAACTTTTAAAATCGCTATTTTCAACGATACATAGAAAACACCCTGTATGATATTTTCCAAAAAATATAATAATTAACTTATAGCTTACTTATTATTAAAGAGATGAATGCTACATAATATAAAAAATAATAACTTTTAGTTGATTATTTTTAACTTTTAGCGAGTGTCTACATTTAGAGAAATTTTAATAAATCTTAATTTTACTCAAAAAGTATTAACATTTTCTTAATTAATATATTTACAAAGTATACCTAAAAGAGTGGGTAGAATCCAAAAATGCAAAAAAATACAGGGTGTTCCATTGAAAATAAGAAAGTTGGTATCGTCCCAAGGAAAACCGAACACCCTGTATAAATGAAAATATAATATTTTAAAAATATTTTTTACTTCGTGAATATTTGTTTCTTACAAATTTTTTGTGGCTCCAGTAGTTTCTGAGATAAGTATATGGGTCACCTTACTTGGACCACCCTGTACACTCCATTTGGACGGGCGGATACACGTACAAATTTTACAAAAGACTAGTTTAAACTTCATAATATTAATAAAAATGTATAGGTAGGAAAATATGAAAATAAAAAGTAAATCAATTATGTATTAAAATTATTAATGTTACAAGTAGAATACCTACTGCTGTAAATTATCGATATATACTATAGGACGGATATCGACATCCTTTTAACCTTAGGTATTTATTAAATACTAAGGCTTAAAGAAAAAGGAAATTAAAATCTCACTCAACTAAAATGCCACACTTCCCCAACGCGGTATCTACGGATATGCACTGCGTAGTTACCACCAACAAAGTAAAAACGCATTTTGGTTATTACCAGTTTTTTTAGTCTATTTTGCCACTATTAGTGTAATTTAACTCTTATTGTGATGTAATGTGCATTAGTAGTGTAAAGTAACCCTAACCCACTAAGAGATTTATTTAAATAGCATTGAAATAGATAAAAAAATTGACAGTGTTCATTATGTCACTATTTAACCCATAAAGGGGTAATGAACACTCGCATTAAGTTTTTCTACCCTTTTGATTTATTTTAATAATAAATAGTGTAGGTGTACCCATGAATAATGTTTATATTTTTTAAATGTGTTGATAAAAGTTAATAAACACTTAATGCTACCTAGTGTATTTTGTATTGTAACTTTTACACGTACAAATTAACTCTAATGTTTTTACCCCCAACACTACAAAATTTACACGGAAATGTTTTTACTGTGTAGATTCAAATAATAACTGCCACTGTGCACAGATAAGCTTTTTTATTATATGCTCAAGAAGCACTGGGTTTTCGCAACTCGCGCGTCATCTGGTGGCTCTCGATAGTATAATGGGAATTCAAAAATTGTCAACAATTCATTTAAAGCATACAAACTGTACATTATTTTTTTAAATAAATTAGTAGTTTTTCACAAATTTCCTTCGCAAAGTTTCAATTACACAGCTAAATCGCGCACGGTATTTGTGTTTCGCGTTGCAACCAAAAACTGAACTTTAGTTTAGTTCTCGATTTCGATTTATTACTCCTTATATCATTGATTAAGAAATCAACGCGTATATGCTTGTATAGTTGCGTTAGTGTTTATTTTATCTAAGTCATCATGGTGAATTATTATTTTTAATTGTAAATATAGTTAAATAATTAATCCTTTAAATTTTGCCAATATATTTAAATTTTGACATTTTTAATTAAGAAATCTAATAAAAAATAATAGTTGAACAATCATAACCTTAAAATCAAACATTTTTATATTTTAGTCCTTCAAAAAACGCTAACAACTGCATTTTAAAATAGTAAACGACAAAATTTATCTACGAATTCATGACAACATAATATTATATATGATACATAATATAATACCCGATTTTGGTCTTTTACCGTTCAGTGGATACTTTTCCAATCAACGATTTTAATAATGCATAATGCCGTTTAAATTTAGACAACTTATTTGTTCATTTGAAATGTTTACAATTTTCAAGTAAATTACTAAAATGTGTATTTATAGGTATCATCTTATATTACAGGGACTGTTTATTGGGAAACTGATAAAAACATAAACCAAGATTTCCTCTTTAAAAAACCGCTCCACGTTTTTTTCTCGATGTTTATAACATTTTCCGGTCTTATCCTTAAAAACTCTCGTTTCTAACATACGCGTTTGACAGCTGATTATTAAAAGTTGTAGTTTTGTTACGATGATAACGGCAATGTGGTGACGCTACTAGCGATGCTTCTTTAGCCTATTAACTATAATATAATAAACTGGTGTCAAAAAGTTAATATAGTTTTCATGTAATATTCCTGTTTGTTATGGCAAAACAGTTTTGCAAAATAAAACCAGAACAGCACCAACAATTAATAATTATTAAATATGAAACAGGGAGGTAACATAATAATATGTGTTTTAAAAAGAGCCCCAGGCCACGAAAATATTCGTTCAGCAGCATTGTTTTAAAAGGGAACAAGTGAATAGAGGTCGCTCATATTGAATAAAGATCAAGTATGTGTATATTAGCCTTAAGCATATGCCAAGCCATCCTATAATGAAAACTGACTTTTAAAGGAATAGTTATTTTTAGCATGTGATTTATTAGTTTTGTACATAAGGTTAAAGCACATTTTATTACAGTTTTAATAAGCTTTGTGTTGTGCTTTGTTCTATCGGATGTATATTAACTATGTAATACGATCAAAATTTTTCTTACTTGTTTTAAAATTGATGAGTGACATCATAGGTTCAAATGTTTTTAAATCGAAATATCAGCGTCTATAGTAGGTCTCTTGTAAGATAACTAATTTTTTAGATTTTGACAACATTTTTTGGAATTAATGCTGTTAGCTTTCTTGCTTAGTACATAATAAGGTACTTTTTCAAAAATATATTAAAAATATTATTAATAATAATGATATAACATAAAGGGTGACACAGGAAAAAGAAACGGGTAGGAGGTAATTAAAAAAAAACGCTAAAACACTCTAAAATTTTATAAGACAAAATAGGACAAGTGACCTACCTTAAACTTAAATATTTCCCAACACCAAAACAAAACACAAAGTGCTTAACTTAAGTGATACCTTATTTTAAAGGCTCCTATTGTCAAATTATATTCATTCGTTTTCGAGATCTAAAATTGAAGTTGCAACAGCACCGTTTGTTATTCCAATGAAACAGAATTTTTTACAGAAAACAATGAGAAGAATAGAACAAAGTTTATTTATCCATTTGGTGCTAAAAATGTCTGTATGTTTGTATATTTCACTATCTTTAGTAGAATTCATTATTATACATAATTTGGAAACAATGGAGGAGCAGGTGCAAGTATGCACCAATAAATCTATAAAGGGTACTGTCAATAAAATAAAATATATATCCACTATAGTTCGGCTTGGTTGTAAGATTTATAATAAAGTTTGTCAAACTGTCAAAAGAAAAATTATTAAAGTTGCCGAGTTTCAGTTACCTGCCGGATTAAAAGAGACATTTTATAAACACTTCGTTTTAATTACACTCATTTTAACTTTTCGTTAGTTTTCCGGATGGGACCAATATTGCTAACTAATTTCAAAGTTTGTTTTAATTAATTCTCTGTTTTGTTTTAAACAATGAATGTGTTTTTGCCTAATGTCAGTTTTACATTATTCCATAACTTTACGTACTGAAAAGTTTTATTAAGAGTTAATTTAAATTTAATTAGTAGATTATAATTAAAAATGTATAATTTTATAAAATATTAAAATGAAAATATATTATAATAATATACACTGTGTATTATACAGGCAGTAAAAATCGCAGACACGTCAACTTTAGTTTTGAGAGGGGCATCTTTTTCTCGTTTTTGAGATATTTAAAATTAAAGTTGCAACAGCACACTTCGTTTCTTATGAGTATGAGTATAAGAACGTGTGGCTGGCCCATCGGCATCGCCTTACACTGATCTCCCAGAGTTATTTTTACCATCTTTCAGTTCTCGTAAGTATCCCGCAACTGCACAGCATTACCAGTATTTGGTATATACAATTTTTCATCCCGGCTAGTAATCTCTCTTAGAAGGTCCTTCACGAAATTTTGTCGCCAGGCCGGGCAATACGCCCGATTTAGGCTAGTGGATTGCGGGACAAGGAGGGAAAACATTTTGGTTTTTGGGGCACATTAGACTGACCCAAAACTAAGTACAATCCGGAATCCCCCCAACCATGGATTTAGTAACACCCCCATTCAATTGGCATTTATGAATGGGGCTTGGTTGGTTAGTACGCTGCTATGACCCAAACCCACCTAACTCAACCTATCCTTGCTGGTCTTGTAGTATTTTCTGTTGATCTGTGTCCAAGTCGGCTAAAAATTGGAAATTGTTGTATTCAAATGTTTGCCTCACTCTTTAGTCTCTTTAGTTCGAGCACTATCGATAGATAGTTTTCGATGGTCGGTAATAAAACTACCGATCGTTATCGATCGGTAATTGCATTTCCGACCATCGATCGATAGTGACCGGATAAAAAAATTGGAAAATTGATCAGAATACACGGAAAAATAGTTTTTTTTTTTCAATGGATCACCCTATATAAAAATTTATTTTTATATTCCTTGTAAAATTCTAAGCATAATTCATATAACATACCATATACCTAAATTCAACCGTTTCTGAAATATTTAGTTTAAATAGTTTGTTTTTCTCTATCTGAGTACGGCATTTTTACCCACTTAACAATTAATATTGACATAATGTAACTATAGTAATTTATTTTCAATTTTGTTATTCTGATGCTTCTTGATTTGTAACAGTTTAAAAAAATATTTGATGATAACGTTTCAAATGCGAATATTTAAGAAACGGTTTAATTTAATTATATGGTATGTTAAATGAATTATGCTTGGAATTTTACAAGAAATCTAAAAATAAATTCATATATAGGGTGATCCATTGAAAAAAAATGAACTTTTTGTTTTTCCCTGTATACTAATCAATTTTCCATTTTTTTTATAGGTAGAAAATAAGTATTTTTCAGTACCTACATAACCATCCTTGCGTTTTTTTATTTAAATCACTGCCTACTGAAACCTTTGATTCTATTAGTAATAATACCATACATGTTTAATTATTATCTACCAATTAAAACTAAATAACTCATTATAAAACTTTTTAATACGTAAAGTTATGGAATAATGTAAAACATTAATTAGGCAAAAACTTATTCATTGTTTAAAACAAAACATAGGGAATTAATTAAAACAAACTTCGAAATTAGGTAGCGATATTGGTCCCATCCGGAAAACTAACGAAAAGTTAAAATGAGTGTAATTAAAACGAAAGGGTTCATAAAATGTCTCTTTTAATCCGGCAGGTAACTGAAACTCGACAACTTTAAAAAAAATTCTTTTGACAGTTTGCAAAACTTTATAATTAATCTTGTACCGAATCCCGAACTAAAGAGGATATTTATTTTATTTTATTGGCAGTATGCTTCATTGATTTATTGGTGCATACTTGCACTTGCTCCTCCATTGTTTCCAAATTATGTAATATAATAAAGATCTACAAAACATTCCTAGTCCACAACTTACACTTACAGAAAACTGAATTTATGTTTTAAAACACACATTTGTTAATCAATATTTTCTCAAGCCAAAAAAGCATTCTTCTGGCATAACCTGCAATAACCTGCTTTTGCAGCTTTGAAGCACTTAAAATTTGTCGCGGCGTCTTAAAATTTAATCGCATCTTAAAGTTGCTTTTTGAGTGGAGGCGTCCTGGAAAATCCACTCTGAATTGTTTATAAATCCCGTTGTCCATTAACTGTATGATCAATAACTGTCAAATGCAATGTTGTATTAAAATATACCAAGCAACCGCCGTAACGCCATTACAGTTTGTCTTAGAGCGCATCGTAAGTGATTCGTATACTTATTTTACCGTCTTTTATATACGCTTTTCCTCTTAGGGTATAATAGGTTTTTATAAACCTGTTTTGCTGCTGGATAAAGCCTAACAATTTTCTTTTTATACGTTTTTTAATGCCTTAAAAACTAGAAACCACTTGGATAATTAAAATTATAATTATTCTAAAACTTAAATGCATGGGTACATTTCCTCAAAGAACTATAATAAAAGCCATAAGGGTAATACAGCAAAAGTCGTAAGGATAAAGTTAAATTTCTTACTAAAGCTAAATGGAGATAATAACATAAAGGGAAACTTTCTTGAATACAGGTATGTAGGTACTTTTAAATTGCCTTTTAAGTTTAACCCCGGCGCATTCGCCATTTTTACAACTTAATGAAAATATACGGCAACTTTTGTCTTAATAACAATATTTAGCTTTAGTTAATATTTATGAACATATTTTATTTTAATTTAAAAACATTATTTGTATAATATGATTATCAAGGAAATATATAAAACATTTTTATTATTAAAAACTCTGGTGAAAAAAAGAAAAATTAAACACATATTCTATTAAAAATTTATAAACTATACCAGGTGTGTTTAGAAAGCAATAAATTTGTTTAAAACATGCTCAAAACTTAATAAGGAATTTTTAATAAAACATTTATAATAAAAAAATTAATATATATTATATAATAATATATTATGTGGGTCATTATACCATTTAGCCCCATCTACCTCTTAAAAATAAATATTTTACATTTTCATATCGATTGTGAATATTATTTAGGCAAACTTAAGGTAATTCTAATGTAACTCTCAGCAGTAAAGAGTCTCTAATTTTTAATGTCGTAGCGATAGCAGTGCAGTGTGACAAACGAGATGTTTCGAAGGAGACATTTTTCAAAATAAAAAAATCTATTTTATAAGTGAAACAATAAATGCACATAAAATATTGCATTTATTAAAAATTATAAAAATACTTCCAAGTAAATATATAATTGTAATATTTTGTTCGTATGTACTTACCTACCCAAAATATAAAAAAAATATTCGGTAATCATTTTGTATTAATCATTATAATAAAAAGGTTTTCCTAAAACAATTTCTTTTTGTAAGTACCAATCTAAGGAGATTTGTACGTTATACGGCGTACTTAAGTGCAAATTGGAAATTATGCAAAAGCCATTTGGCTCCACTAGAACTCCCATTATAATAGCAATAAACATATTAAATACATCTGTAGTTTTATTAGATCTAAGTGAAATGAAAACGAAAATTACCCAATAACCCTTTCACGGAGTTTACGAACAATATACGACAGTCATTATCAAAAAATAACGCACAGCGGAATTTTTTTATTTTTAATAAAATTTAATTTACAAAATCATTAGGGATTTTTCATTTTGGCGTTCTTAATTTTTGTATATTTTTATACTTATCTTAAACATAATGATACGATTAGTCTAAAGTGTGTAAAGTAAAGTTGTGCGGTAGGTTGATTTGAAAAAGGGTAGGGGATTGTGGAATTGGTTGAATAAATTCGGATGTGTCAGCGATTGTCACACACGGCGGATAACAGCTAGGACCTGTCAGGGTTTGGCTCGGCCGCGGGATAATCAACCCCGATATGGCTGCCGAGAATAATGAGAATCTCGCACGGTGGGAACATTATCCTTACCAAAATACTCATAATCATAATCATAACTACAATCATACAAACGTTTGTAGATAATAAAATAGTTCAAGTCTATTCATTCCTTTTTTAGATATTTAAAATTAAAGTTGAAGAGCACTTCGTTTCCCATTTAAATAAAACAGTACAGATAATAAATTTGAGAAAAATCGTGTGGAAAAACTGTTGAATTATAAAAACCTCCATCAGTCTTTCAAGTACATACAATTAGTTCAGTTTCATTTAACAATGGTTTTGAGTACTGCGGAAAGAGTTGAAATGATCACCTTTTTTAAAAATAGTAAATGCGGAAATAGTGCAGTATTTTTACTCAATTAACACTATCGCATGAGAATATAAAATTCGTTCCGATAAACAGGATTGGTCGCGAACAAAAAAATCTTTGAACCTAAACGTGAACATCGGGTCAGAAATAAAGCTGCTGAGATAGATGTTTTAGGACAAGTTCTTGCTGATCCAACTTTAATTAGCTACGGTTACCAACATTCCTAAAAACGACCATTCTAAGAATACGTCGATCTCATAAATTTCGAGAGAAATTACAAGATTTATTTAGTCCATGAATTAAGGAGTTTTGCGAAACTATGAATGAACTAATAGCTGATGTCAATGTTTTTCAACATCTGTTTTTCAGACTAGTGTACGTTTTTGATTACTGGTCAGATGCAAATCCAAGGGTTTTCCAAGGGGTGAAGCAATTTGCAAGTAAAATCTATAGCTATAGCTAAAGCGTTTTTTAATAAATCACTGCTTACTACTGGGAAACCCCTTTGTTTCGTTTTTGTTCGGCCATCCTGTATATATTAACTTCACTTGGGGGAAGTGCAAACTATTAATTAAATTAAAATATAGATTTTTAATACAAAAAATATCTATTGAGTTATGCAATTTAGCATATTAAGCTATATGATAAATATATTATTAATTATATTAAACTGTATATTAATTTTGCTCCATGGTGCGCACTTCGTTGCCAACTTCATACAAATTAATCACCCACCGCTTTTCGTAGACGTTTTGATTATTTTAATGAACCGCTTTATTATTTTCGCCTGATTTAATTTAGAGGTGAATTTTCGTTAACTAAGCGAAAATCATTAAATGAGGAATAAAAATTTGCGAATAATTTGGCTGAATTTATGTATTCCCGATAAATAATATTTAGGATTGGGGATATTTAAAGGGTTTCTTTGAAAAAAAACAAACAAACAGAAATGAGGCTAAACCCAGTGTTTAAATTTTGTTATAATTTACCAGAACGTAAATCTGTCCCGCACTAAATTCCACAATAAATTTATCAGCTTAATCCGGGCAGTAAAACCTGGCCGCTTGCTGCGGTTTTTAATTAATTTAATTAAATATTTGTTCAGGGTATCCCGCATAAAGGTGACCCCCCATTATTTTCCTAATTCTAAGTATATTTTTGTAGATCAAAACCTTTTCTTAAATTATTTTACATAAATTTTTTTAATATGAAATTAGATTTTATTTATTTAAAAATACAGGGCTCTTTAGAAAAAAAAATGTATTTCATTGAAATGCTATATACTTTTTTTACAGTTCGATACAAGTAGAATGTAAGGTGCACCTTAATTTAAAATATATAACTCATATATATTTACTTCATAAATAATAATATGAGACATAATAAGCGCAGAAACACTACACAGAGAAAAGTAATCTCTTAATTTAAGAAAATGCATTTATTTGAAACAGGTTTTCTTGTATGAAGTAAAATTTTCTTATTCGTAGTAACTTGTTATTTACAATAAGAAAATACTATTATTTGGTTGTAAATCATAAGTTTTTTGAAAACAACAACAACAAATTGTTGTGATTAATTCTAAAGAAATATTTATTTAGAGTAATTAATTAAATTTTTTGGATGTAGGTTGTATGGATTTGCTTTTATCAAATGTTAATAAAATAAAAAATAATATCTTATTTTAACAAAATAATAGAATAGATACAATGTATGTCGTATAATGAACGAAAATACGTGATTTGTTTGTTTTAAAAATACATTTACTTGAAGCCAATACATATTTATTTGCTTTTATGTCCACGTGAATCACGGAGCCAACTAGAGCATTTTCCTCCAAAGACAAAGACGCTTGCCCGTGCCCGTGCATCACAAGACACACCTATATCCTTTTTCTATGGGACAAACTCGCAGAACGTTGAGTGAAGGAGGTGGTTTATCAATAAACGGTTATAGTTTTGTTTACAGTTAAGTGCTAATGTCTTAAATTGTGGAAGAATTCTTGAAAGGAAATAATTTAATTCGTTTTTGTTGGTAAGTAAAAGTGATTTAATTAAAATTTCGTGTAATTAGGTATTTTGCAAACTAAAAAGTTATATACAGTTATATTTTTGGTTTATAAAACATTTGTGAGTATATGTTTTTAAGGTTAATTTTATATTGTGTTTTTATAGATAATGTTTTATAATACCTAATGTTTATTACATTACATTACAGTGTACTACACTTAGTATGTTAAAATTTACACTAAAGTATTTTTTTCCTATTTTTGTTTTATAATACATAAACATAATATTTTATATTGTGTTTTTTTAAGTAATGTTTTTTGTAAATGTTTTATAATAATCTTTATTATAATGTATTGTATACCCTTGTTTTGTTCAAATAAAACATATTTGAACGAACGTTTTTTAATTTAATTTTCCTCCCAAGTATAAAGTAAATATCATCAAAATAAATAAATCAGAGTACTAAAAAAAGCCAACATTTGTTTGGTTCAATCACTATACATCCACTAAATAAATATCTTCTTGTAGATATCGACATAAATAATTTATTTGAGCCAAGCCAAATATAGTAAAATCAAGAGATTACTTTTCTCTGTGTACGCTTAATATATTAAGCGTACTATAGTAAAGAAGAAATAAGCAAGCCATGATTTTTATGCTACCATGGTTGCTGACAAATTTTTGCTGTCAGAAATTTAAAAAACTCTTTGAAAGAAAATGTAGTGTTTTTCTATAAATCTGATAAAAATGTTTATGCCGAAAAAGCACATCACACAGGGAAAAGTAATCTCTTGATTTAAGAAATTGCATTTGTTTGAAACAGGTTTTCTTGTATGAAGTAAAATTTTCTTATTCGTAGTAACTTGTTGTTTACAATAAGAAAATACCATTATTTTTTAAGTCATAAGTTTCTTAAAAACTGATTAATTGTAAAAAAATATTTATTTTCAGCAATTAATTAAATTGTTTGGATGTAGGTTTTGTTTCTTTAAGTAAGCTTCTACTAAACCTGAGATAAAAAGTCAACTAGATATTTATTTGTATTAACCAAATATCAAAGTCAAATAAACCCAAGTTTTCCATTAAATAAATATCTTCTTGTACTCTCTAAAAATGAATTAGTCAAAAATGACATGGAATACAATGGTATCCCAAAATTTAATGGAAAATTGACTATATCTCAAAAACTCTTTTACTTTTTTAACTTTTGACGACATTTTCGGATTCAGGGGACAAGTTTACATAATAATCGGCTGTTAAATTTTAGGATACCATGGTATTCCATCGTTAACCATGGTACAAGTGAAAAAGCAGTCACTAATAACTATTAAATTAGTCAGTTTTGACTAATTCATTTTTAGAGAGTAGATATCGAAACAAATAATTTATTTGAGCCAAGCCAAATATAGTAAAATCAAGAGATTACTTTTCTCTGTGCATGACTTGCTTTTGTTTAATTCTGCTATATATGTATACATAGTAAGCGTAGTGTTATTGCGCTTATTATGTATCATATAATTGTTATTTATAAAGTAAATATAAGTGATATATTTTTGAATTAACCTTAAAACAATTTATAAATGTAAAAAAAAGATATAGGGCATTCCATTTAAAAATTTTTTTTACTAAATAATATCTAATTTCATATTAAAAATTCATGCAAAATTATTCAAGAAAAGTTGGCCAACAAAAGTATACTAAAAATAAGGAAAATATTGGGGGTCAACTTTAAGCGGGACACCCTCTACGTATACGTATAGGTAATTATTTTAATAAATATAAAATTTGTTTTAATAAATACTATTTAAAAGTTTATGCATATAAATGTATACAATATTTTAATTAAAAAGTTGTTTTTTATGTTTTCTTATAATATTATAAATCAGCAGGGTCTTTGATTTATGCTAATAAACCGCAAATTTTTCTTGGAAGCCAATATTTAGCGCATTATTGGTGAGAACATAAAACATGATTTCTATAAACTTTGAATTGTTAATTAAAAGCGCTTTGTTTAAACGACCTCCATATGCCCAACTCAAACTGCCTGTTATTATACTGACCACTTAAATTAAATAATGTAATAAATTAATGACATTGTAGAAGATGAATAACGAACAATGTATAAGATACACCAAGTTGATTCAGTTAACAGGAATTCCACAAAGCAAATATTATCCTGCAACTAAAACTTGGATAACAGACTCAATTTAAAGGATATTTGGTTATTTCGTTTATGTAAAGGGCGGAAGAGGGAGCAGCCTTTTAAGAAAATTACTTTCCGGATGAAATACAGTGTCGACACCTCTGATTATAATGTTCTGGGATTTTAATAATGGTTCTGCAGTTCGGTTCAAAGGAGAAGAGCTCCCTTTTTAGCGGTAGCACTATGGTTGATTTTCTTGTCCATTATGGGTTATCTTATTCTTGCCAAGCCTCAATAATGTTAAACAAGTTGAAGGAAATCCAACGTTAAATTTTAGTTTATAGAGGGAAGTTTCGGTTTGATGAGAAAGAATTTACTTATTAGGGGTAATGTGCTGGAAAATACGACTTTGATCGATACAAATAACATTTTTGGAGGTTTACTTTTTTATAAATATAAAATACATTGTTTAGGATTTAGAAACATTTTATATGAGGGATACAACAAAATATACTACAAAATTGCGTTTAACAATAAAATCTTTATTCATGGGTTTTATTGCAAATGATTTTATTTATCCTATTATTATTACTACATGGGCTAAACACGAACTTTTTATTACATATCCATGTTATTTTTAGAAGCTTCTTAAATATTTCAAGTATTTGTTAGGAGTCATCAGGTTACACTCTAAGAAAATATATTGTAATACCTAACAATATAGATTTGTTAGGCAAAATATGTACTTACTGTAATCATTTTGTTAAAAAAAAAATTAGTAAAGTTAGATATTTAAATAGGCTATTACAACCATCATGTAGGCTGCCCTACTATGGAAAAAGGCAGTAACTGCAAAAAAATGCAAAATGCGTTTTCTTGTGCTATGGTAAAGCTATGGACATTTTGTAACCGAATTCAAAACAGAAATGCAGTCAAATATCTCATAAGTTAAAAAAATCAATTAAATACCTACTGCTTTTTATAAAAATGTAGTTTATGCTTATTTTCCACAAATTTCTTGTTTAGCAGTTACTGCCTTTCTCCATAGTAGGGCAGAACGGCTAAACTGTTAGTACTACAGTAGATGATTAAAATTATAAGATTATCTGGCTACAATAACAATATAATGTTGTCACACATTATTAACAATATGTCGTTGTAGTTTTTACTATACAGAAAGTTTATACATATCATACGTATAGTATATTTAACCATATAGAGGGTTATAAGGTACTTGTAACCCTACGCATATGATTATTATAACTTAATAAATTATTGTTTTCTGCAACAACAAAAATATAGTTAAAGTGACAATAAAACTGTTACAATATAAACATGGTTAACATAACAGTATATATGACTGTGCCTATACTAATCAGAATATTCGGTTAAAATAATCATTGTTTTTTCTCAGTGTATAATTAACGCTTTATTAAATGAAATAGGGACTACGGCTGGCCCCATCGGCAATGCCTTCACTGATCTCCCAGGGTTATTACCCCCTTTCAGTTCTACGTATCCCGCCACTGCACAGCATTACCTGTGTTTGGTGGATCCGAATTTTTAACCGGCTGGTAAATCTTGCCTAGGAGGTCGTAAATAACAGTGTCGATGGTTAAGGCCACTCCCTGAATTTTGTAGCCGGGCCCGATTTAGGCTAGTGGAGTGCGGGACAATGAGGGAAAACATTTTGGTTTTTAAGGGACATTAAACTGACCCAAAACTAAGTACAATCCGGAGTCCTCCTTAACCAGGGATTTAGTAATAACCCCATTCAATTGGGGTCCATGAATAGGGCTTGGTTGGTTAGTACGCTGCTAGGACCTATCCTTGCTGGTCTAGAAGTACTTCTTGTTCGTCTGTGTCTGTGTCTCTGTCCGAGTCGGATTCCCAGCTTGCTGACTATCTTCTTAAATGTTCTTAGTTATCTACAGATGTTTATTTCTTTAGGATGAGTTTCTTTTTTCTAGTGTTTATCTGAACTTAAGTGATTAATGACTGCTTGCTGTTCTTATGGGAACTGTTGGCGACTAATTATTTTTAACCTGGTGGAGTTATTTGTTAGTTGAGGTTGAGAATTTCGCATTAAAATTTAGGGTGGTATTTTAACTATACCTACTAAGTGGTCTAAGGTGTTTACGATTTCCATGTTTGGTTTGACTTTATTGAGATTTATGAAGATGGGTTGACACTTGTCGAATAAATGTTTTTTTTCTGCACTTATTAAGTGTTTATGTGAGCTGAGTTATTAGTTCTTTGGCTATGCTTGGTGTTTTTGTGGGAACTGTTGGCGAATTAGTTGAGGTTGCGAATTTTGCATTAGGATTTAGTATTTAGGTATTAATACCCAAATATATTATTAAGGTCATGCAATTTAGGTTATTTTACTTATCCGGTTTAAGCCGACTTGGTTCTGTGTTGGTAATCCAGGAAAGTTTATGGCTGTATTCTATCACTTCACTTGCACCCTTTTTCACAGTTAAAGCTCTCTGGGCCTTAATCCAGGTGGACTACATGCACTTTACATCCTTTTTTGCACATATATCCACTAGATTACGTGTATATAATAGTTGATTTGGTATTTTGAATATGATCATCGCTATTTTTTTTTTGCTGGTAGGCACTCTGGTGTTTTATCTAGGTGGATATGCCACACGAACTTTACTTTTTTATTACTTCTGGTAGATTACACGTGTAGAATCGTTGATATGATATTGAATTTGTACTGCTATCACTATGGTGGTACGGACGCGTTAGACGAGCCTAGACACAAGACCGCTTACCTCGAGGTAAAGAGCGGAACTGGTAACGCTTTAATAATTAAAAGGTTTTATTTACTGTTTATTTTAGACGTTCCTTTTAAGCCCTAGGAAGGAATTATTCAAAACCTTGTACAGTGTACCTACATAAAATCGGTAAAAAAACTCAATTTTTAAAAAGTCTATAGGTCACGATTTTACCTGTGGGCGTAATGACGTAGTCTATGAACGTATTTAAGGCACCCCCAAATTGTTCTATATATGTATAGTATACTTTAAAGAATATATAATTTTCACTCATAGGTAAAGAAGAAAAATGTCGCACATCCAGTTCAAGAACACTATAACTCAAAAATCAACAGTTTTAAGTTATTATTAAATACTTTAACAACCTCAGAATAGATTTAAAAAACCTTCATAGCTTAAGTCCTATTTTTAAGAACTTTATTACACATACATTTATATTGAACTAAAATATCTGTGTAGTCCAAGTGCACACTCACCATATAAAAACGTATGGTGCTAAAATTATTCTAATTTATCTTAATGTTGTGTGCAAGACCAACGCAATTTTATGTAATAACTTATAAAAAAAAGAGGGACTTTTATTTTTTTGCAAAACAATGGCCGTAAAAGAACCCTATCATGATTTTTATAATTCACTGAAGTCGTCTTAACCAATACCGAAAAAAAAATACAAATTCAAACCGAAAGAAAAAGTATTTACTACTCTTAAGAAGTTTTGTCACTTTCGTTAATTCTTAATTTAATAAATATTATTTTGGGTATTTATTTGTTTAATTAAAATACATTATTTTACCAAAAATCTGTTTTATTTGGTTTAACAAAAAAAAGTCAAAATAACATAAACCTTATTAATGCGACATAATTAGAAAATATGAGACCAATTTTTAGTGCAATACCAACATATTTGCAAAACTTTAAACTGGATTATCTCATTTCAATGTTTTTTGAGTTACGGTGGTCTTGAACTGGGTGTGCGATGTGATTAAAATATCACTGCTTTTATTTCTGTGCAACGTTTCAAATCTAATAATTAATTCAAAATCGTTAAAAAGATGTCTGGAATCGGAGGTATCGGGGAAAAAATCAAGGGCATCAAAAAACAATTAAAATTACGGTGGATTCGAATCGAATCTAAGCTTGAAATGTTAATTGAGTGAAAAGTGTCAGTTCGACTGTCTGTCAATAAAAGTCCGGGAAAAAAACCCGAGTTCGATGCCCGTAAAACATTTAAACCTCTACTATTATTTTATTTGAAATGGTTGTTATGAGCTTGTAATAGAATCGATTTTTTCGATATTTTTAATTTCTAATTTATTTGCGCACTATATTTTAAAAGGCATTGCGTTTATCTGCTAAGAAATTATGTTGATATTATAATTTTACGATCTTTTCAAATTTATAAGCAATTCTTTAAATGTAATATTTTATTGTAATATTATAAAATAATACTTTTTGAACCAAATAAAAGGAACAAGTCAAAACACAATTTAAACTCATTGCATGAAGATTTTATTCATTTATTAGGTCACAAGTTAGCAGAAAAGTAGTTACAGTCATATATTTATAATTTAATATTTGTTAAATTACGAAAATTATGGTACAAGTTTGGAAGTTTGTACTGCTATATGCTAAGTAAATTATTTTAACCGAAATAATACTACCAGAGAACTGGGAACGTTTCCCTCGGGATACTTTATCTCTCATTCTGAAACAGTTTGAAAACAGCCTTTGATAAATTAAATTTTGTGTCTTAAAAAGCTTTATTTTATGCACATGCAAACTATTCAATTTTTAGATTATATTCTATACAAAGTAGAGCATTACTAATCCTTATCAGTTTAATTTTCAACTTTCATGTTTTCTTTAACAGTTAAAAAGAATAAAAGCAATGATATTAAAAGTTTAAGAATTTAAAATAGTTTATTTAAAATTTAAAATTTATTATAAAAATACTTGATTTACCCTTATTATAGTTTCACATGTATGCTCAATGGCGGAAATAAATTTTATTGTAAATGGTTTCTGAAAAAACATTATAAACATTATGTTTTTTTATTCCAACTTGTACCACCTGGTGTAATAAAGGTAATCAAATAAATTTACAGACTAAAGTAAAAACGAAACAAAATAAATCATTATTGAATATTAATAAGGAATCTTATACTTAGTTTTGTATTGTTTGCCCACTATAAAAATACATCCACGTAAGGCTTAAGTATGCAATAAATATAATTATCAATCTATGTTGTCCCATGGTTTCTATAATCTAAAATAGAGAACATTTGTTTTTTTTAGGATTATGGGTGAAAAATGGCAAAAAACTAAGAATAATAATTATAATTTTTGCTTTTATATCTAATCAAGATACGAGCTTTTATTTTTTATCATTTGTATATGGAATCGCGACTATCAAAACTAAAAAAAACCCCATGAAACAGGTAAGATTTTTAGCTTATCAAAAAGATCTCGTACATTTATGACTGTTATAAAAGTAAAAGATACGAGGATACTGTTAATTAAAACAAATTTACTTACATCTTTAGATAACATGGAAAGAAAAACACAGCTACAATAAAGCAGCCCACAAGAAAAATACCATATTAGCGCTTTGCTCATTTGTGCTTTAATAATTTTTTCGGTACTAAATTTTTACAAAATAATATTATTTATACAACAAATTTAATAAATATTAATACTTACTATTTTACCCTTAAACAAATCTCAAAAAATTTTTGAAACCTCCTCTTGCTGTAACTTACAGTAAAACATGTCATTGCTGCAATTTATATTTAAGCTCTCACATATTATTTTAATTTGTTTGACTTCGTCAAAAATAAAACACTACAGCACTACAGCAAAAACTAAATCTGATTGCAAAGGAAATGTTGCCAATATCAAACTAATCTCAAACGGTATTTGAATAATTAAGTAGCAAAATGTAAAACCGATTTACGGCTCTTCCTGCGTGATTTAGAAAAATAACAAATTGCAAAATTAAAGTATTTTAGGCGACCATAAAAATGCGTTATGTTATTTTTTTTCGTGCAATGTAAAACGTTGCCTTGTTTTAATTTTTATTATAGTCATTAATAACATTTTATTCGGGTAAGTAATTATTAGCATTTTTTTACTTGAAATTTTCGGAAACACTAAGAATTCGATATTTTGAATATTTTATATGTATGTCACTAAAAGAATGCCTTTCAAGCAACATTTTTCATATTGATAAAAAATGTTTGTATCTCTCGTTATTTCGGAGTGATAATCACACAAACAGGGACTGTTACGTTACATAATTTTGGAAGTAGGTTTTGAAGTTACTGTACATTTTCCAAAAATACTTCTCTTGTTTCAAAGTATTCACAGCGTCTACTGCATAATTTTCAAGCTTTCTACACCGAAAAAAATAATGTAGTTGAGTTAACGTTTGCCTAAATGTCATTTTTGAAAATGTTGTTTCATCAAAAAACCTATTGGATTAATCTATATTTTGGTGTCAAAGCAATAGTCACAGTTTGTCAAAGTTTATTTGTTTATTTGACAGTTAAAATATTTATTTAACATAAACTAATTTTTTAAATTAAAATGTTTATCCAATTTTGATTTAATAGCTGGAATTGGTTGAATCAAATACTGAAATTTTTAAGATTACCTATTACTATTAAATTAACGTTTAGTTGCTCTTTAAATCCAAAATATTAAATTTGTTCATTTAACAAATTGTAAATGTTACTTTAAATTTGTTAATTTTGCATTCATAAAATTGCCGCGAAGGGCGCTTCGAACACCCACGCCACGTCATTAGACGGTGTTGATCACGTGATGTTCTTACATCTCGCCTCAGTTGACGATAGGAGTATATAAGCAGAGTTAGCCGTTTGTTTTCGGTGTGTTCCACAGTGGAACTTCCACTACACCAAATTGCCCGACATTGATTATCAGTGACTGATAAGACCCCCAATATAGGCCGAATTAGCTGTCTGTCGGTAGGTATTTGAAGTAGGTGGAACGCACTCAAAACAAAAACTCTGGCGAGGGAAGGTTCAATTCTTTCTCTTTATATTAATTCTATAATTTAATTAACCCAACATTAACGCAAATTATTTTAATTTAACATTTTATTGGGCATTTCAAGAAATTTACCTTAACATCTTAAAAATGTTAGCACAACCATTTTCGAAATATTACTCCGACATATCAAGAATGTTTAATTAACCAGATTAGCAGATTAAAAAAATATTCTCATTTTGTTTATTTAACTAATATTTGTTGTTCAATTAAACAATACAATTTGACATTTTTAGATGGTTAAGTAAACGTGCAAAAACCATTGCTTGTATTTAAAGTGCATAAAGAGTTGAATTAATCTTTTTTTGTTGTTTCAGCAGCTTATTTTTGTCAGTGTAATGAAATTGATGAATTTTTATATCAAATAAGAAAAAAAAATTGTTCGTGGTTTTTTAAAAGCAAAAATGTTTCGACTGTTACGTTATACAAAAAGACTGTTACGTTACCTGTGTGATCGCCTTTAACACAAAAAGTAAACGTGAGCAACAAAAAGGTTTTAATCGTTTAATTTTACAATTAATAACATTGATTTACTTATTTTACGATTATGCGCATAAGTAGTTCCGAATAATGATATGGAATTCGAAGGCACGAATATAATACAATTGGCATACAAAGTTCAAAATGTAATTTATATCAAGAAAATCGTTCTCAGTTACTTCTTCGATAGCAATTTAAGATTCATTGAGATTAAATGCAGTAACAAAATCCGAAGCACAATTTACAATGCATTTGCAAGACAAAATTTGCTTTTTCACTATCATCTTGGCAGTTGCACCCATACCATCGACGCAACCATTCCCGTGAGAAGTTGCAAAGTAGTTCCAGTAGATTTTTATACCGAATTTGTCTTCTAAAACAGGAATGACTGCAGTGATGAATTTATTCTTGAATTGGGAAGATGGCCCGTCGCTCCAAATTTTCAATATTTTCACCGATTCTGGCACTCCTGAGAGCAATATGTACATTAGGGTGGGCCGAAAAGAGTAGATTTTGAGCTAAGGCAACGGGGTAGGTTTCAAAAGTTGTGGGTTTACTTCAGTAACAACTCTGCAAAATCCTAGTTTTTGAAGAATAATTTTATAAAATCATTAATAATTAATGAACAATTCTATTTTTTTTGAGGAAATTAAGGGAAAATATAGTACTTTTAAAAAGAATTCATGTATGTCCATCGTAAGGTATTTTTTACTTCGCTAAATGATTACTATTATTGTTATTTTATAGAAAATGGAATAAAAAAAACAAAATATCAGTGATTATTTCCCTCATTATAATATGAACCAATCAAAAGCCTTAAATTTTCGAATAAATTTCGTTTAAATAAGCGATTAAATCATTAGAACTATTTAACAGCGATTAAATTTTAGCCTTTATATTGGATTTTTGTTTACGATTTTATGGTGTTATTTACAAGTTTTAACAAACATTTTTTAAAAAACAATAAAAAATAAGTTATCTAGTTTACGAAATATCAATTATTACTTATTACATATAGGTATACCTTAAATTAATGAATTTTTCTTTAAAAAAATATTTATAAATTTTGACACATACGTCAGATTTCATGAATTGTCAAATAGTTTCCTTTAATTCGAGAAATAATCTAGATGTATATCACTCAACCTATAAATTTAATCTGTCAAACTATGCTCAGTAAGTTTTTTATTTGATTTTTCTTTTTGGAAAATAGTTTCATGCAAAATAATTAAAAATAAATTAAATAATTATAAATAAATTTTATTAAATTATTTTGCATTCAACATTTTCCAAGAAAAACCAAACAAAAAACTACTGAGCCTAGTTTAACCGATTAAATTCATAGTTCTCGTGATATAATATATGACAATTTGCATTTAATGCATAATTAGTGTGCTTTGAAACGTAATTTTGTACTTTTCTAATGTTGGTGCTACCTAAATATCTTTTAGGCAATCTTAAATTATTTGTTTTATAAAACAAATAATTTAAGATTAACTAATAGATACATTAGAAAAGTACAAAATTACAATTATGTAAATAATGAAATTGATTTTTAGATTGTTTTCGAACAATTTATTTTTAAAGAAAGTAACATAGTTAAAATGGCAAAAAAATAAACAAAATAAAACCCAGATAATTATAATTATTATAAACGCAAAAAAAGACTGTTGTAAACAATTTTTAAAATACCAAAAACCTATAGGTTTACATTTAGATTGTTTACAACAGTCTTTTTTTGCGTCAGGAAATGCTTTTCGAAACTCTAACACAAGCTGTACAACAAATTGTTTCTGGTCTTCATTGCGTGTTATGATGGAGTTATACTCGTCAAATAAATGCACAGCTCTTTCGGCAGCATCGTGAACGATTCTCAGCTGAGTTACAGTTTTTAAACCGTTTTGATAATTTTCGTCCTGAGGCCACATAGTCGGATCGATTTTCAAAAAAGTGTCATCGATATCCCATCGCTGAAAGAATATTCTTGCTGGTGTTATAATATATTATTGTACAGCTTGTGTCAGAGTTTCGAAAAGCAAAAAAAAGACTTGTAAACAATTTTTAAAATACCAAAAACCTAATTATCTGGGTTTTTGTTTTTGTTTATTTTTTTGCCATTTTATGTTACTTTCTTTAAAAATAAATTGTTCGAAAACAATCTAAAAATCAATTTCATTATTTACATAATTGTAATTTTGTTTTTCTAATGTTGGTGCTTCCTAAATATCTTTTAGGCAATCTTAAATTATTTGTTTTATAAAACAAATAATTTAAGATTGTTTAAAAGATATTTAGGTAGCACCAACATTAGAAAAGTACAAAATAACGTTTAAAAACACACTAATTATACATTTAATGCAAATTATCACTGATATTTTGTTTTTCATGCCAATTTCAATAAATTAACAATAGTAAGAATTCAATGAAGTAAAAAAGACCTTAGTATGGACATACATGAATTCTTTTTTTTTTTTTTTGTTTAAAACTACCATATTTTCCCTTCATTTCCTCAAAATATTAGAATTGTTCATTAATTAATAATGATTTTATAAAATTATTGCGTTTTAAAGCAAAAATCCCCTATATGAAAAACTGTAAGAAATAATCGAGCGAAGTAAAAAAGACCTTAGGATACAAATACATGATTTCTTTTTTTTGTTTTAAAGTAACTTATATCCTCTACATTTTCTCAAAAAATTATACTTTATCATAGATAAATAGTAATTTTAAAAAATTTATACATTAAAGGCAAAAATCCTCTATCTGGAAAACTTCTCGTTGTTACAGGCAATAGAAGGAAATAAGTTAGGACATTCAAATTTGGCATACATTTTTTTTATATTTTTTAAAAACAAATGAGGGGGCGGCACTATTAAAATTTTGACATCGGTCAAATAAGAACCACCCTAATATATATATATATATATATATATATATGTATATATATTTATATATATATATATATATATATATGTATGTAATAAAGCTACTTATTTAGTTTTTATCTGAAAACTGAGATCTTTATTAATAAAAGAACAATAATTAATTTTATAAAATAACATACCTGAGATAAACTAAATTAAGTTACATTCAAAATTATATTAATGACAATTATTAAATGACAAATATTAATTATGTAATTTGAATGTCAAGGTAACAATATTAATAATATTAAGAAAGGTAATAGTAATGATAATAGATGTAATACTATCTATTACATCCCCCCTCCTAAGTTGACCATTCAACTAGGTGTGGTCAATGGAACTAACTGATTCATGTGAAATATTTTATTTTTCTTATTTGTGTCAATTTTAAATAGTAGTGGTGATATTTGTTTAACGACTTTGAAAGGACCATCTCTAATAGAATCTAATTTATTTCTGTTCAATTTGTTTCCTTTTTCTACATATACTAGTTCATTAATTTCAATCTTTTTATCTCTTCTATTCTTATCTATTCTCTTTTTGTTTTTCTCATGATTTTTTTTAATACGTTCAATGGCAACTCCTCTAATTTCTTCTAAATCAATTTCTTTGTCTTCTAATCGATTAGTTGCTGTTCTTGTTCCATATAATAACGTTACAGGTGCATAGCCAGTCACTGAGTGAATTGAGCGGTTGTATTCTTTTGTTGATTCTTCTTCTATCGATGTCCAAGATTTTTTATGATCTTTTTCATTAAATTTGCAACGTATTCTATTAACCATCGTTTGTCCAACACGTTCACAAGTGCCATTAGATGACGGATGATCAACTGGAGTAAAATCATATTTAATTTTGTTTGTTTTCAAATAATCTTTAAAATCTTTCGAATTAATCGCTGTATATTGATCGAATAATATTTGTTGAGCTTTGCCTTCTTTTTGTACTTTTCTTACTAGATTGATGAAGTCTTTTGCTTTTTGTGTGATAGAAGTAGTGGTCCAAATATGTTTAGTTAAATGATCTATCAAAACATGTAAATATCTTTTTGTTGAATTGTTGCCTGAAAATCCACCAATCGAATCAAGAGACATTGTTTGAAATGGCACAAGTGGTGGTGAAAATCTTTGTAACAATCCAATTGGTCTTCTTTTTCTTGATTTGTTTTTAATACAGTCGGAACATGTTCTGTATTCATCCTCAATGATTTTGTTTAAATTTTTGCTTGTATATAGAGGTGCAATTGTTTTAATCATACAATTTATACCAATATGACCATAGCTAAGATGTACTTTATGAGCAAGTTTCTTCATTAACTCCTCTGAAATTACTATTCTCTTTCGATCTCTTTTATTTATATATTTAATTGTTTTACCATCAATTATTTTCTCTTCACAATCCACCAGGTCATTAGTCTTTTGATCTTCTTCAATTTCTTCCAGACTTACTAAATTAACTGTTCTTATCAAATCCTCTTCTTCAAAGCTGATCAACACAGGATTACGTGATAATGCATCAGCATCCAAATTGTTTTTACCTTCTTGATAGATTACTTTAAAATTAAATTGTGATAAGAAGAGAATTATGTTACCAAGGTAAGTATCTGGTCGAACCTTTAAGTTAAGGTTTTCTAGTGGCTTGTGATCGGTTAAAACAATAAATTCATTTCCAATTAGCAGATGTTGCCAATACAATATTGCTTCTTTAATTGCTCTTGCTTCAATATAAATTGCGTCTTTTCTTAATTTATCACTCACTGTTAATTTGCGTGAAAAATAAGCTATTGGATGTAATTGTCCATATTCATCTTCTTGTTTCATGATTGCTGCAACTCCAACCTTAGAAGCATCTGTACAAATATAGATCATTTTATTTGGGTTGAAAATACGTAATACTGGTTCCGAACATAAACATTGTTTAATATCATCAAAAACAGCTTGACATTCCTCTGACCAAATAAATTTACCATTTTCTTTTAATAAATCATGTAAAGGTGCAAGACGAACAATTCTCAATAAGTTTGTAATTATAGTTCACTTTACCTAAAAATTGTCTCACTTGTTTCTTTGTTGTAGGTGGTGGATAATTTCTCATTGCAATAAGACGATCCTTCAATGGTTTTATTGTATTCTTACTAATTTGATGGCCTAAAAATTTTACAGAATTCTTAAACCAATTACATTTGGATTCTTTTAATTTAAATCCTTCTTCTTCTATGGCTTTGAAAAACTTTTCTAAATGAACAAAATGATCAAGTATTGTTTTTAAGTAGATTATAATGTCATCTAAATAGTTTGTACAGAATGAGCTTAACCCTTTTCTTCTAATCATGTTTGCAACAACTCTATTAAAGATGATTGGTGAATTACGGAAACCAAAAGGAAGGACTTTCCATGTAAATTGATTATCTTCAGTGACGAAAGACAGTTTATCTCTGTCATCTTCATGTACTTTAATTGTCCAAAATGCAGAATTAAAATCTAAAACAGTATAATATACACAATCACGTGTTTTTTCAATTAAATCCTCAATTCGAGGCATTGGATAATTTTCTGGTACCACCAATTTGTTCAACTTCCTTAAATCTATACATAATCTCGTTTTCTTATCTTCATTACCTTCTTTTTTGTAAGCTAATGTTATTGGTGATGCAAAAGGTGAATTAGATTCTTCAATTAAATCTGCTTTTAGTAATTGTGCAATTTGATCATTTATTTCTTGTCTATCTTTTTGTGAACAACGATATGGTCTTTGTATAATAAATTTTTCTTCTTTTAATTTTACTCTTGCTTGTTCTGATTTCACCCGACCAACATCATATTTATTTGTTGCAAAACAATGTTTGTATTTTTTAATTAATTTCTCAAATTTTTCTTTTTGATCTTTCGTCAAAACATGTTCTTCAATTTTCTCACTACATAAATTGATGCTTGGTTGTTGTTGTCGTTCAATGATTGTTAATTTAGTGTAAGTTTTCGATTTTAAGTTCTTTTGATAAATATCTAATCTTTCATCTTGTAACAATTTAAATTTCATAATAGCATCTAATCCAATTAATAATTGATATTTAAATTCTTCATTTTTTACCACAATAAAATTAATATAGCTGGTTATTTTTCCAATTCTAACCTTTAAAAATGCCCATCCTTTGCTAAAAGAATGACCAGATATTGTTTTTAATAAACGTTCATCTTTGAAAAATTTTAATTGTAATTTATTTAACAAATCTTCATTAATAATAGATACATTGCTTCCATTATCATACACTGCTGAAAATTGTTTATCTTTAATATTAACGTTTATTTTAATCAGATCAATTCTTTTAGCCGGGCTGATTAGTTTTTTTGTTGAGTTTCTTCATCTAAATATTCATCTGACTCTTCTTCAATTTTATTAATTTTAATTTCATTATTATTATTATTGAACCAACATTTTTCTTTTGGATGAAAACGTCCAGGCTTATTTAATTTAACACATATTGAACATTCTTCCTTCTTTACTATTTTCTTTTGTTTATTTTGATTACAATCTGTTGTGTCTTTCTTAAAATAATTGTTTGGTATATTTCTTGGTGTATCTAACTTAGTGATTTCTTCAAGTAATATAGCTGCTGTTGTAATCTCATCTTTCTTTAATTTATCTTGTATCGAAATTGGTAAACCAATTGCAATCACGTGAATCATAGACATGTCGGTCATCTTTGACTCGATTTCTAGTAATAAGCGTTGTTTTTTTAAAGCATAATCAATCAATTTACCAGATTGATATTTATAAGCATATGCATAACGAATTACCTGCCAATTTTTAAAACCAAACACAGATAAAAATGACTTTTTCCATAAGTTCCAATCTATATCACCATGTTTAATGTGTACGGCACTGTACCAATCGATTGCAGTTTCTTTTAATAAATATTTTAATGCTTTAATCTTCTTTTCATCATCTGTTAAATTTTTATTTACACATTCTATTTCAAATTTATCAATGAAATCTTCTGGATTATTTTTACCATCAAATTTATCAACATCCATTTCCTTAACAATCTCTTTAAGTTGTTTACGATTGTTGTCTTTTAATTTCATTTCTAAACATTCTACTAATTTAGTTAACGCTTGCATATTTGTTTGATCATTATTTACATTTTCATTTGTTGAAGAGTAAGTTAAGGTATTTAAATCGGTTGTTTCATAAGTTTCAAGCAAATTATCTTTAAATATTGGATTATCTTCTTCATCAAAATAAATTTCTTTCAATGTAGAATCAAGTTTAACATTTACAGTTCGATATTGACCAAATTTATTAATTGCTTTGATAGCTGTTTGCACGACCTTAACTTTATTTAGTTCAACGTGATATGAAATATTTTGTAATGACGTTGGAAACTGATATTCTAGATCATCTAATTTAATTCTTGTAACTGCATGTGCCAGTTGTTGTGTATCTGTTAGTTTAGCTTCAATGATGATTGTCATTTTGATTGTCCAAATAATTTAGTTTATGTAATAAAGCTACTTATTTAGTTTTTATCTGAAAACTGAGATCTTTATTAATAAAAGAACAATAATTAATTTTATAAAATAACATACCTGAGATAAACTAAATTAAGTTACATTCAAAATTATATTAATGACAATTATTAAATGACAAATATTAATTATGTAATTTGAATGTCAAGGTAACAATATTAATAATATTAAGAAAGGTAATAGTAATGATAATAGATGTAATACTATCTATTACATATATTTATATATACAGGGTGTTTCTTTACTTGAATGAGCTCAATATCTCGAGAAATACGCATTTCACGGAAAAATGTCATATAAAAGGTTAATGTGACCAAAGGGGACATTATTTGGTGCTACCGCTAGCCACCCCCTACCCCTACTTAAGGGTGAAACGGGGGGTAACTTTGGAAAGTCAAATGGGATGACCCGATTTTTTTCACAGATTTTGGTAGTACATAAAAAAAACGAATAACTGTTATTTAAAACATTTTTTCAATTTATGAACAGATGGCGCTGTAATTCAAAATTTAAGAAAAATGGGTTTCCTTGTAAAATGTATTATTTGAAACGTTTGAAAAACAAAAATTAACATTAAATCAACAATAGTCGGATCTGAAAACTATTTATAACAAATGTTCGAAATGTCGCCCTTCCATTTCGACACCAAGTGGAGCACCAGCGCGCTGCAGCGTCCCTGTTCGGTAAAAGTTTGATGCGGTAACTTTGGCGAACGATTAATCGGACCCTTCTTTATTGACGTAATGCATTAAATGGCGAAAAGTACCGAAATTTTCTAGAAAACGATCTGCCAGACCTTTTGGAGGATGTACCACTAGCACGGCTCCAAAACATGTGGTACCAGCATGATGGTTGTCCTGCGCATTATTCGGCAATTGCTCGAGAGGTATTGGACCGGGAGTTCAGTGGCCGGTGGATCGGTAGACGTGGTCCAGTAAGTTGGCCTGCTCAATCACTTGATCTTACGCCACCAGACTTCTTCCTGTGGGGTTACTTGAAAGAAAAAGTTTACGCTGCAATTCCTACAACTCGGGAGGACATGGTAGAGTGGATCAGGAACGCATGTGCGGCGATACCGCCCGACATGTTGGCGAATTCATTACCTGCATTCAAAAATGTTTGGAAATGGAAGGACGACATTTCGAACATTTGTTATAAATTGTGTTCAGAGCCGACTATTGTTGATTAAATGTTAATTTTTGTTTTTAAAACGTTTCAAATAATACATTTTACAAGGAAACCCATTTTTCTTAAATTTTGAATTACAGCGCCACACAGTATACGATTTACTCGATCTAGAGAGACAAAAATCGATATCAGACTTAAAGGATTTGAAATGACCCAAAGTCTTCATTAATACTAATGTGATGATAAGGGAAGCAAATAAAATTAATTTTTGATAATTAGGTAGGTATATAAAATTTATTCTATTTTAATAGCAACTTTAAATCAGTAAAATGTTTAAAATTGCTTTTTTTTGGTAATTTTCTTAACAATAAAATATAAGGATCGGATGACACAAGCAAATACTTAATTAAATCAAAATTTGTGCGAACCCGAGAAGTTTTCAATGTGTGACCCAGTCTGACTTAGCGGATTTCTTTGTTTTTGGCCTCCGAAGCCTCTTCGGACATTTGTCCTATTGGAATGACAGAATGTCTCATTATCTCAGCTCCATGCACTAATATCTTGTGCATTGTAGCTGGCATATAACGATATATATAAATCTCGCGTTTCCGAGCAGTAAGTGTTAAATTTGTCTGGGTCAATATCATAGTCAGAAGCTATGGCTGCAAGAACTGTACCCAGACGTAATAGCAAATTTTCATCGAGGTTGGTGATACGGGCAGTTTCTTTATACTCGTGACTCGTTCCAAAACCCAGGTTTAACTTTGTCTATAATGAGACCGATTTCTTTAAATTTTGCTTTGATTTCCTTCTTTTTCTTTGTAAAAACTTCTTTATTTTTTTCTCCTCTGACTCTGAGTAGGCATTCCATTGTGCGGATGTAAGCATGAAGGCTAGATATCCCAAACCGATACATAGTTTGATTAGGCTCTCTTGCAATTACTGTGGAATTCATCTCTTTGGATGTTGCTTTGCAGATGAAACATGCTTGAGTGGACTTATTTTCGGAGAGCGCGTTACATACTTTTCCGTCTATCATCGACAAAATTAATTCGTGTTTTATAGAAATATAAACTCCATCTATTTGTGCAACAGTAGGCACCAACTCCCGAATTTGTTTCTCGATAGCTTCACATTCTTGTTTAATCAATGACTCTGTTTCTTTTTTATATAAAAACTTTATAGTTCTGCAGAATCTTGGTGAAGATGGGCGTGGATTTTCCCATATGATTGTCTTACTGGCATCGTCATTATCTCTCACAAGTCTTAATGGCACCATCGACACCACAAACATATTCATCTGTATCGTTAGAATTTTAAAATGACTGCTTGTATAAGCTGTGACCTGAGGAGCCATCGCATCCCCACTTGTATATCATTGTGTAGTTCTAGCCGTTTACGTCAGGTTTTAATACGTCTCCAAGAATATTTTCACATATTCTTGTTGCAGTATGACTTAAAAGAGCTTGCAGCTCAACCTCAGCGTTTACGTCTGTCAGGGTGAATTTTTGCTCAGGAGGGTAGCACTGTTCTTTCACTTTTGCTACTTGATCATAGCATGGGTAAAGACGGAATCCCCTTTCTTTTAAATCATGTTGTATATTCTTATATGTCACACTGAAATTATTGAAAATAAACAAAGCCAAAGCTTCCTCCGGGGTATAAGGCCGTTGTTTTTTTTCATTTATTCTTCTAGCTTTTTTAAAGCCATTAGCCCGTTTCGGTGAAGCTGTTGAAACTTCCTGAATTAAACTAGCAGCGTCGCGTTTTCCGCTGGCTCGCACACTCAATTGGGCTGCAAAAGATAGCTGTTCAACGTCATATTCTTGCAACAAATGTTGAATTTTACGCTTTTTCGTTTTTGTGGAACTATCATCAAAACTCTTTTTAGGTCTACCTGCATGGAACTTGGTTTTGGGGACTGTTCATGGAACATTGTAAGCACCAATTCTTCATTTAACCATTCTTCGTTGGCCTTTAAAAATAAGTCCAATCGTCTCTGTTTGCGAAGCCATTTAAGGCGAATCTTCTAGCATTCCTTTTTCAAAAAGTCCTTTAAGGTCTTCTCCTCATCTTATGGAAGGATCAAATCAACAAATCTTGACTTGAAAAATATCAAAACTTGATCTAATCTGCCTTTGGACGGGGTAGAACGCCAAAAGTCAAATAGTGATTTTCGTCGAATTCGGGCACCTGTAAAGATATAAATAAGAAATATTTAGAATCGCAATGAGTCGCATAACCAAATTATGCTTTCTAGAATCTTAAACAATGGGAAAATATTTTAAAAGCTTAATCAAGCCTTGACTCAACTTGACTAACAACTTTAAGTCTATGTGAATTTATCTTTTATATGTTTTTGTTGTTCTATGAAGGGTCTATTTTAAGACAATATAACTAAGTCGTCAATAATATTTTGGTTTATTAAAGATAATTAAAATTTAGATAATTACCTCGAGTTGAAGAATCCATCACTAAAAAGCACTTAAAATCACACAAAACAGAGAAACACGTGCTAATTCGCCAACATTTACGATGACACTGACAGCGGGCGATTATCTGAATTTCATACGGTAACTTCGATACATTGTTATTAAGAGGACCGCGGTGAAAAACCTGGTTCTGAATGCATCATCGCGATAATGCATCGGTTAAAGGGTTAGTCTAATTATATAATAATACTAAGAAAAAGTTCGGTTTTAATATTTTAATTTGAAGAGATTTGTCTATCTAGATTTAGTAAATCGTATACTGTGCGCCATCTGTTGATAAATTGAAAAAAAGTTTTAAATAAAAGTTATTCATTTTTTATGTACTATCAAAATCTGTGAAAAAAATCGGGTCATCCCATTTGTCTTTCTAAAGTTACCCCCGTTTCATCCTTAAGGATGGGTAGGGGGTGGCTAGCGGTAGCACCAAATAATGTCCCCTTTGGTCACATTAACCTTTTATTTAAGACATTTGTCCGTGAAATGCGTATTTCTCGAGATATTGAGCTGTCTCAAGTTAAAAGAAACACCCTGTATATATGCAAAATATGCGTGAAATTGTCTGATGTAATGATCAATCATCGTGCGATGACTTATTTACCGGCATTAATAGAGGATTGTGGCTCCTACTTGAAGAAAGAAAATTTGTTCACGAATATTTGCATCTAAACTATTCAAAATTTAAAGTGCTAAATGGAAAAAAGGTGAATAGAATAGTGCAAATATTATATATATTTCATTAGACATAGAAATTTAATTCATTCCATTCCAAGTCCTGCATTTTCGCCATTAAGAAGAAAGGAGGTGTCCAAAGAATATAGAAAACATCTTAGCTTGTAATTGAAATGTATTAAAATTATCATGCAAACAAATAAAAACCAGATTGTCAAAAAAATATTCTGTCATTATAAACGTCAAAAAATTTCCAGTATAATTCGCTGTTGGGTACCCACGAGGAAAAAATGTCCACTAAAATTCATCCGTTGCCATGCTGTCAAAAATACACGTTTTGTTTGGTTAAAAATTACACGTGTGGAATTTTCGTAAGTAGGTAATATCATAAGGGCATCTAATTTTTACGAAAAAAATCGTAAAACAAGTGAATATTTTTGAGGTTAGTAAATCATCATAGTTATGATATGTTGATTATCGAGGAAAAAAGACTTCTACGTTCCACATTTTTTTAGTTTAAAACACCGACACAAATTGAAAACATGGCTGATATTCCTTACTTTTTGAAAAGTTGACCAAATTTACTCGAAAGAAAACAAGAATCTTTTTGGATTTTTGGACTGTTAAAAAGCGCCGATAGTCAGTTTTTCCTCTAATATGTTATTTGGTTACTTTATTTGAACCTAATTCTTTATAAAAAAAAGCGAATGGCACAAATAACATAACAATCTATAAACACAACATACCTTTATCCGAATTAATAATAATACGAGTATTGTACGCAACCCACTATACACCGTAAGCAGAAACTTAATAATATTTAATTAAAAGCACCGTTGCGGAGGTCGATTGGACCCTTTTATAAAATGTTGTTTAATAAAAATAATGAGTTAATTTTATTAATTAAATTAAAAAATCGCCGCGGCGGGCAAATATATCATAACCGTCGCAACAAACAGTATAAGTAGGTAAGTGGTACAGGGTGCTCGGCTCGTGGGGGGGGGTTTCTGAGAAAATAATTGGGGGTTGCCATTTAAAAAAATTGACAGTCACGTCATTCTGTAAAGGGGGGAGGGGTAAAAAAATAAAAAAAAATAATAAAATAGTCCTTGGAAAAAACTAAATTTGACATGTCTTAGCGTTTTTTGCAGGACCTGCCCAGAAAAAAATTATTTATTATACTAGGGTAGGTGTATATATATATATATATATATACTAGGGTAGATATTTCCAATATTAATGTTTCGTTGACTTACATAAAGAATTATAGCGAAGAAAACTTAATTATTTAGTACAAAATCTAAACTTTTATATTTAATCCCAAAATAAAGTTGTATAATTTTTATTGGAATCTGAATTAGTGAAATAAATATTGCTACTCCTTTAAGAATCGGGGACCTTGACAAGTTCACAATACAATTAATGTAAATTTGAGCCAAAATAACTAAAATAATGAATTAATTAATAAAACGAATTATCCTATTACTACATACTTTTAATACTCTTAGGGCCTGTTTATAAATGTCCATTTAAAGTTGCAGTTAGTTATCTGGTAGATAATTTCCATGGATACCTTTATTCTCCAAACGATCGATATGGAGTTATAACTGTCAGATAAACTAACTAGAACTTAACCAGAGATTGATACTTTTTAAATTTATTTTATATACCCTCCTATTTGTTTTCTTTTCTACTACACTCACAAATTCTATTTGTAATGTATACAGATGATGTTTTAATGACATACCATATCCAACCATTAACGTACATTTATTTTCAATTAACCCGAAAATTTAATTTTCTGCTCCAGGATTTTCGACAGACCGTATACGTTAACGGGGAAAATTCGATTTTGCGTGAAAAACTTTATTAGGTTAGATCATTATTAACTTACGGTACTTAATACGATAGTCACGTGATGTAACCATTTACGAATAAAAGGAAAAACGTGATTCTAATTAGGATCGAATTAGTGAGTTTTTCATAAAGTGTTTTTTCCGTTGATTTTATGGAAACATTCCATAAGGATAAAATAATTTGCATTAAGAATTAAAGTCATATACCAACCTTCCTTGCGTTAAACAAAAAAAGTAATACCACAAATTAAAGTAAATAGACTTTTATTCTTATAACACAATTACCAATTTTAACTAAAAACCTATTCCAATAATGCCCTATCTAAATTTCTACATAATTCCACATTTTTTTCTTTGTTTTTTGTTTTAGAAGTGGTAAATGACACCTGCCTAATGTCGCTTTAATAAACAGACCTAAAAAGGGGTTAAAGTTTCCCAAAAAGCAAATAAATGAATGCAATTTACCCTCCTAATCCAATAATTCCCATTATCAAGTAAATGGACTGCATCATTAAAATAATAAGAATCCGATGGTCAGAAGTCCGATTCGGTCTAGTTTGGATGGTAATAGGTTAATTCGAGAATAATTAATCGAATGAAGAGCCGGTTGGTCGCTTTCAGCAATTCTTAATTGAATTATATCCAGTGGCTAGTACGTAAGAGAAAGGCCCCGGAAGCTTTGCCGTTTTGCGACAGCAGACGTAATGCCTTAATTAAATACCATTCGCGTATCCCTCATTTCGTTTTATGTCTTGATTAAATCGAATTGCCGTTTAAGGGGCTGCAACCACCTGATGTCTTTTCTTCATTATTATTACCTAAGGGTGGTCAAAAAATAAGTTTTTAATATTTTGTCTTAACAATTTTTTTTTATTCTATGACATAAAGTAATACACAATTTTTTTTTGGAATTGAATAACATTTACAGTTACGACATAATCCCGGAAACTTACAAAGTTTGCGACTAGTCAAAAAATACACTGCATCTGTTATTCATCCTTGGCCAGTAAATAGTTGTATTTTAGAATAAGACTGATTCTGCCAGTTTAAATAACACTGTAGGTAAATTTTTAACTTTTAAAATATCACAGCTAAACGCTCGGACACGTAAATATAATTTAAAATTATTAATTTTTGGTCGTAGATTCCAAATCTGTGCTCGGTATAGCTGTATCAGGTCTAAAAAAGTTTTTCCTATTGGAAATCCGATCCGGGGATACACTGTATACTGGTATATTATAATTTGTAAAATAATATAATTCCCTCTTGTGCCAACTGTTTTATGCTTTTTATTTCATTTAATATAATATCCTCAATTATAAAAAAAACATTTAAAATTTCCTAAATTATTGTAAGTAATATCATAAGGGCATTTAATTTTTCCGAAAAGAATCGAAAAAACACGTTGCTAAGTGATATTTTAACAAAAAGCATGAGTGCTGGTGGCAACAAAAATCCGAGTCGAAGAGGAGGATTTTTGCACCTGCACGAATGCTTTTTGTTAAAAAATATTACTTAGAATTGTGTTTTTTCGATTTTTTTCACAGGAAAAATTAGATGCCCGAATGGTATTTGACAAGACTATTTCATGAGTAACAGTTAACAATTAAAATATAAATTGCAATTTTTGGTGACAACAGCTGTCAAGTTTTGCCGCGGGTAAACTCGAAAAAACTGCTGACAGGTGCTATCACACAGTTTTTTCACTTAGAAACCATTTGTAATTCAAAATTGCGCGTTTGAGATTGGTGGAAATTAAGACGAGGAAAATAGTCCAAGAAAAACCCTTAGTTACAAGAGTATCTTTTGATCAATTAACTTCAAATTTCGCAAGAATTTGTTATTTTTTTAACTTGGAACTGATGTGTGGGTCCCGCCTAATTTAATTTTTTTTTTAAATTTATACAGGGTGTTTAAATTTATACAGGTTGTTTAAATTTATACAGGGTATTTAAATTTATACAGGGTGTTTCCAATATCTTTGAATTTTGACCTGATACAGCTAAACCAAGCACGGATTTGTAATGTATGACCAAAAATTAAGTTTATGTGTCCGAGCGTTTAGCTGTGATATTTTCACCTCCCTTCAGTGTAATAAAAAGCTTAAATAATGACAAGATTAAATGGTAAAAAGGTAAAATGATAAGCTGAAGCTAAGATGACCAGTTAAATGAAAAGCTAAGATGATAAGCTATTATGACAAGATAAAATAATACAATCTAAAATATCGACAATCTAAAAATATATAAGAAGCTAAACTGAAGTCAAGCTATAATGTTAACAGGCTAAAATTGCGATAAGATAAAATTATAACAAGCCAATATAGTGTTTCATTCAAACTGCAAAGTGTGCCATTAACATGATATAAATATTTATCTCATGGCCATAAATATCTAAATTAAAAATAGTTTTCTTTCAAAATGTTTTCAAATGGTTTAGATTAGAGAGCTTAGTTTAGATCAAATATTGCGTTTTGAAAAATAGCTCCTCATTTATTTCCTTTGAATTTTAAAGCAAGATATGTTTATTTTTTATATCGTTTTTGCTACGGTTAGCTCAATGTAAAACAACTTTTAAGTGAGGAAGCCAATTTACCGTTTTAAACATTTAATAATACTCTTCAGTCTCCTAGAAACTTCGGCAGTATTATTCAAAACTCTCATTTTACAACTTTTTTCACTAAATTCTGGTGGTACTTTCAGGAATTCTTTACTTCTGCATTTTTCTTCAATAAGAACTCAAAGAAGAATCTGGTTGTTTTAGTAACAAGATTCTCTCATAGAGAATGTTGTTACTAAAAGAACCAGATTCTTCTTTGATTTATTTACGGTTTCTGTTTTTGGGGCTCTTCACATATATCTAAAGACGTTTTTATTATACAAAAAAGAATTTTAAGGTGTATTATGGGTCTACCATCATACCACTCGTGCAGGAACGTTTTTAAAACATTGGGCATTTTACCTCTTCCCTCCATATACATTCTTGAAATTCTTAAATTTGTTTATGGTTTAAGAAATACATACAACGTCAACAATAAAGTTCATAGCCATAACACCAGGCAAAAATACAACTTTTATCTGCCGCGGCCCAGAGTTGACATATTTAAGAATTCACCAGGCTACCAGGGTCAGAAGTTCTTCAATACATTACCGGAAGAAGTCAAACAAATAAACAGTTATACTCAATTTAAAAAAAAAGATCTTGGCAATGCTTAAGGAAAATAATTTTTATAGTATAGATGAATTTCTAAAATTTTTAAATAAATAATATATAGTATTACATTTTTGTAAATGTCTTTATATCTTTTGTAAATGTCTTTATAATTGATTTTATAATATTTTGTATTTTTATCTTTTGACATGTCTTATACTCGTACAATTGTAAAATTGTCTTTTGGACTAATACATATATTATTATATTATTATTATTTATCTATTGATTTATTTATTTATATGGTAAGATCATTTTTCTTAGTTTAATCAATGCGACGCAGACAATCAGGCAATTTTGGACGCATGGGTTTTTTGTTTTTTTTAGACACTGTCATAAAAGTTCCAAATGTTCCAAGTGTTACCGATTTTAATGATCAACTTGTTTTTAACATTTCAGAATATTGTTACTTGGAATTAGAGCCTCCTCTAGGAGGCTCTAATTCCAAGTAAAGCTCTTTACCCCCCCTTTCTGCATATTTATTTTTAACCTTTTTTTCTTTTTCTTCCCGCTGTATCTTTTCATCCTTCCTTACTGTAGTTCTAAGGTAGCCACTACTCATGCAACTTAAAAAATCGTTTGTTTGTTTTTAAAGGAAAACTTCTTACCTCAACTAGGCACCTAAATATGTTATCCAAGAAAGCCAAAATTTTGTAGTATAGGATTTATACTATACTATAAACACTACAAGAATACTACAAGAAAAAGACTTATGGTTACTGTCCATATAAAATTTTAAAAAAATGCAAAAAAGTGACATTAATGGTTTATGAAATACTTCTGGACGACCAGAAAATGAAAACCTTGAGGATTCAAATTTGGTACGAATATTACTTCATAATCACATTTGCGGAGGTAAGATTTAAATGTTTTTTTCTCCATACAATTGTGGACCACCCGGGCAAAACTTGAATAATTTTAAATAAAGCACATTTACTTCGCTGAGTTCGTGCACCACTACATAAAAACCGTATTAATTTCCGCAGCTAGATTTCCCAAAGAAGAAGACTTTTCCCTACTTTACATAATTTATACTCTATATTTAACTATAAATTTTTAAATTGACAAACCTTAGACGTTTGTTAATTAAAACAAAATATATTAAATAATCTCTATTAGTTTTAAAATTACTGCCATTTAAACTTGAATAAGTTTAAAGAAGAATTGAAAATTTTGCTTAACCCTTATGTGCATAGAGAATAAATATACTGAAACCGCACAGATAGGTACAATTGTACCTTATACTAGAAAACATGTTTTTGTTTTGCGAAAGCAAGTTTTTGGAATTGTTTAATGTTTTGTGTTTTGGTTATTATATCTCTCTTAAGAATTAAAAGCTTTGAAATAAAAAAAATTATATAAAAAAATTGTTTTGTTCTGCGTAGGCCGTTTTGTGAAATTGTTTATTTTGGTTTAAATTCAACGCATTGAAATATTTTAGTATTGATTCGGTTTTATAAAGTGTTTGAAGACATGGAGGGCCAAAGGGAATTATGTCGTCATCACATAGCCGAAGAAATTTTTATCAAGATTTAGGATGTAGCCTCGCAATGGGTAATATTGAAAACGCTCGCAAATGCCAAATGTTGTAAACATATTTTCTACCAAAAATTCACTATAATCGATGATGGGGCATCCACTGGTACCACCAGGGTCATCATTTGCTACGGAAAATAAACCTCAAGAATCTAAAGGCCCTAAACCAGTAGTGGGATTTGCCGAAACAAAAATAAAAAGCAAAGAAAAACCAGAAAATGTTGCAGCGTTTGCAAAATCCCAATATGTGATGAACATGCTCAAACCATCACAAAATGTTTCACTTCTGAACTGTATATATATATATATATATATATATATATATATATATTTGTGAATTTATTTTTTTTATTTCCCCCCCCCCTATTAATTTTCAACTTAAACACATATAGGTACGAATGTACCTATCCGTGCTTAAATGGGATAATAAGTTTGGGATTAAAATAAAAAATTTCTACGTAAGGTAAATGTTATAATTTTTAAATAAAAGGCATTATCTTTCCTTATTTTAAGATGTCATAAAACATGTACCATTTTTAAATTAAATTAAATAAGTTACTGCATAACAAAAATTAAAAAGGTACATCTGTACCTTTCCGTGCACATAAGGGTTAATGTAAACTTCAATGTTCTAAAACTTTTTTATTGGTGAAATTTTTTAAATAAAATGTGAACGTTTTTTTCTTTAAGAACATCACTTTAGATTTTTTCAATTGTAAAAAGACCTAAATTGTGTTTTTGGCCGTTCTCGGGCGATTCTAGTCCACTGTGCACCTTACTGTGCATCAACAACATATTTTAAAAACTTGAACATTTGTATTGGTTTTTATTTAGATTTAATATCAACATAAAAGGGCTAAGAATTATTTTTTGGAAATAATATTTAAATGTGCTTTATATAAATCTAAATGACTATTTAAAACTATCAAATAATAGTTAAGGAGGAAACGTCGAAAATAAACGTTGAACAAGTTAACGGTGCATCGTTAAAGTATCTGCAGTAATTTAATCCTGTATTGTACATTATCCTGGCTCATGAACACTGTAATTTCCTCTAATTAATATAACATGTATTGTACTGAAGCAAATAAATTCAGCTAACGAACTTCAACCATGCCGAGAGGAGAGGAAATGTACGTAAGATCTACGAGCGTGTTTAATTCGCACATATAACAGTTGATTATGGCACTATAATAAACCGACATGTCGCGACATTTTGCTTCGACCACAATGATTTAAGAATAATTAATTTATTAAATCAATTATACCAATTACTCAAGAGCAATTATGCATTTGTTTGCAGAAATAGCATTTTTGGTGTTTAGTGGAAATCAAATTATAATCATCGTAACTCATACAAATATGCATGTACCTCACAAAAGTGTAAATAACTTTATATTGGTATCCTAGTGGAATTCTTGCAAGGATAGTCCAACTAAATAAAGCGATCAAAAGTTCGCAATCTTGTAAAAGGTGCAGGCAAAAGTCAAGAAAAGTTGCAGGGATTATCTCGAGTTAATCCAAGTTTACCAAAAACAAATATCCTACTTCGTAAACTCAAATTAGACCGGCATACAGAAGCTTAAAAACAAATTATATTAGAATTTCCTGGATAAGTAAGAATTATAATTGTATTGATTTGTTTACTTTTTAATGATACAAAAGTTACTGGTCTTAATTAATTTTACTCTGGATAATATATTTTGTAGGTGAGTGGGGGATACTCACCTACAAAATGGGGAGGCTGTGTGAGGTTTTGTTTTTTGACAACAAAATTTGAGTGTTTACCGTTGGGAATCTAATGTTAATATATAACTTTTGTCCAAAAAAGTATATCTGTACCTTAAAGCCAAACTGTAGCAAGTCCACTTTCTTAAAATCAAATCACATATTTTTTGCCCACTTTTTTTTGTTCAGGTCCCAATGCTGTTGGAAAAAACGGAAAATTGTAGGCAAAAAAATATGTAACTTGATTTTAAACAAGTGGACTTTTTTGGACAAAAAGTTAGGTATTAAGATTAGCTTTCCAACGTCATATAAAACACCCAAAAAAATACAGTTTGGCTCTGGGTACAGATAATAAAACTATACTGAAAAATTATGAAAAATTGGCCAAAAAAACTTGGTATATTTTTTTACATAGAAAAATCTGCTGAAAAAAATAGGAATTAAACCCAATACAAATTTAAAATTTACAGATTATTTAAAAAATGCTGATATTCCATATTTAAGTACACTTTTATTGTTTTGATTTTTATACAATTTTTCTTATCCTTAATTTTAATTAAGTTATTAAAATATTTTGTCCTTTGGTATACTTGTATTATAAAAATAATAAAAGTATTCCAAAGGACAAAATATTTTAATAACTTATTATACTGGGTGTTCCAACAAAAACTTGTACCCCCCAAAAATTTTAAGGGGTAAATGTGGACAAGCAAATTTTTATTTCCAGGGGGAGGAATTTTAATGTAAGTTTCATAGCATAAAAATGTTTTGCTCTAGGATTGTTCATTTAAGAGTTATGGATTATTGAAATTTATCGATTTATTACTTTTTGGTGAAATCGCTTTTTATTTTAAAATTCTGTTACCGATTGCCAATTGGTAGCCTCTACCGATTATTTTTTTCCGTGTAGATTTCGCAAGGAGGAACGATGATATTAAATAAAAAAATTATTGTTATAACCGTAACGGCTTGCCTATAAGCTGAATCAATGGCGATAATAATATATAATGTCTATAAACGGTTTTTGCTGTCATGACGAGCTCTAAACATTCGCCGTATACGGACATTACTTACTTTTTAAACCGTAACGGTCAGTCAGAATATTTCTCTTGCAAATCGGCAGATTAAAATATGATTTTTTTAATTTAATTAATTACAGATTAAAATATAATTTGTAGATTTCGTAATTCGGAGGATTTTTGGCGGATATTACTAGAATAATGTTATTTTTTATTTTTGTGGCTAAAGTAAAATACAGAAAGAATAAAGTGTTGGTGTTGTTTTTCTTCAATTTTTCGCCCTACCATACTAATTTTACATTTTAAATTATCATTTGTATTCGTTTACTCGCATCTACTAGGTATAAACGCATACGGCAGTGTAGTAGCTATTCGATGGCTAGACCCGCACGCATTCAAATATGAAAAACTTCCCTTCTAAATGTCGGGCCCACTCTAATTTTTTTTTTTATTTAAAGTTAACATAATAAACTTCGATTTTATGCTATTTAAAAAAAAATTAAAAAATACACATTGTTTAAAAAAATGCAAAATATTGCAAAATTTCAAAAAAAAAGCAAATTTCTTTTTGTTGCAAAAACGGTATAGCCCATTGAAAAGTACGGAAAAAATCATTTAAGTTGGTTAAATTAAAATATTTAATAAAGAGATGAACAGAAGTTATGAATTTTTAAATAAAAAGCGATTTCACCAAAAAGTAATAAATCGATAAATTTCAATAATCCATAACACTTGAATGAACAATCCTAGAGCAAAAAAATTTTATGCTATGATTCTTCGTTATAAGAACAACAAATAAGTAAAGTTTAAACAAAATCGGTGACAAACATTTTTTCACCTGGTTCACTTGGCAAATTTTGCCCCATATATATTATATATATTATATATTACTATATATTATATTAAATCAATATGTAGTATTTCCATAGCAGCCACGAAACTTTCGGCAATAAGGTACAAGTCTGTCACTATTTGACATATCAAATCAAGAGTATTTCCATAGCAGCATTTTTAAAACCGTTCAATTCTGTTGCCGGACCCTGTATAAGATTAAGTACAAATTTAATTAATGGTATAATAAGTATCATGTTTGATAAACGCCATTTTAGTCAAGTTTATAAACGAGTTGCATACTTTACTTTTTCTAAAACAAATACTTATTATTATCTAAAAATTATTTAAGTTCAATATTTGTATAAACGACATATATATAACAATAGAGTAACCATTCTAAATTCAAATTAGTAACTTGGGAATCTGTATTACCAAAATGTCAAATTTTATGTGTTTTATGTTAAAAATGGACTAACTACCGGTTAAATCCGATATAGAAGCAGTTTTTCACAGTGAAAGTGAAGATAATATTAATCTAGTTTACTGCCGGTGAAATCAAAACGTCAGTACGATGTGCATTTAATTTTTTTAAATATTAGCGTTGAAAAACTATTTAATACTTTTGTATTGAGATAATAAAATATTTTTCACATTTAATAGTATTTTACAAGAAAGGCAATTTTTTAACGATTGTATCTAAATAACTTTAGCTCGTGACTTAAAACCTGTTGCTAACTTTACCCCGTGACTAAAACGCCATAAAGCCACAACTTGTCAATTTGTATTTGAAAGGTCACTTAGTTATATGCACGATAATGTTTTAAAGGTGCAAGTAGAAAAAAGTATTTTTTCTACTTCCACCTTTAAAACACCCATTATAGTACATGTTTCCATGACACTAAGTGACCTCTTAAATACACATTTTGGCTTTATGGCGTCTTAGTCACGGGCTGAAGTTAGCAATAGGTTTTTAGTCACAGGCTGAAGTTAGTTGACAGTTGTCAAATGTCATACAATCGTTAAAATAAAGTGCCTTTCTTGTAAAATATTACTAAATGTGAAAATTATTTTATTATCTCAAAGTTTAAATGAACATTGTACTGACCTTTTAATTTCGCCGGCAGTAAACTATAACTGTGAAGTGCTCATAAAACATTTTCATTACTTTCACTGTGAATAACTGTTAATTGGTAATCTATTTTCAAGGAATACATTTCGATTTATTACCTTTATAATCTGTGTTTTAAATACATAAAAATTTGACATTTAACGGTAAGAAAGATTCCCCTATTGTTTTATAGATGGCGCTCTATGCAAATATTTGATTAAAATTATTTTAAGATAATAATAAGTATTTGTCGTAGAAAAAGTATAGTATGCACCTAGTTTATAAACTTTTCTAAACACTCATTAATTTAAGCACTCGCTCACAAGCTCGCTCGTGACTAAATTAAATTCGTGTCTAAAATGATGTTTATCAAACTTGATACATAATATACTATTATCTACTTCCACATTGACAAGCTGTGACTTTATGGCGTTTTATTCACGGGCAACAGTGGCTTTTGGACATTTTAGTAACAAGCTGAAGTTGGCTTTAATATAAATTGCAAAAAATTGAGGTTAAATTCGTCACATGGTAAATATTTATTAAAATTGGCATCAAAATCGTCGTAGATAAAGTATAGTATGCAACTCGGTTTATAAACTTCTATAGCCACTCGTTTTTATTAAAATGGCGTTTATAAAACTTGGTACATAATGTATTATAATTTTTAAAACTATTTTTTTTTGCTAACATTTTTAATTTAACCTCAATTAGTATTTTTAATAAAATATTTAAAAATCCTAGATAATACATAAAAATCCATTATAAAAATGCATATTAAATAATAGACCCAGGCGGAACATTTTTTTAATTATAAATTAACACATTATTGCGGCGCCATCTATTGGGAAAAGTACAAAAAAATACCGCCTATGCATTTGTGATTATTTTTGCAAGGCTAGTCGTAGAAACATGGAGACGGTAAAATTCAACTTTACCATAGTTTAGGAAAAAAAAGTAATTACTTGCCGATGTTCATATAAGGGTAAATGGAATTTCTTAAATTCGCTGACAATAAAAACTAAAAATGTAAGTAGAAGGAAGGAGAGCAAGCAAACGGGAAAAATAACTCAAGCAAAAAGCAAATATTTAATTAAACTTGTATTGAACATAATTAGTGAAGGGGTTTCCATGATATAAAACAGAGTGCTAAGCAGGTTTCTATTAAAGCGTGAATTATTTGAGAGGGAGAAAAAGAGCAAAAACATTTAGCGAATAAAGCAGAACCTTCTTGTCAAGACAAAAAGTTCTTGTTCTAGTTTTTATTAATAATGCACTTTTGTGTCACCCATTTACTTTTTACTTTTTAATCATGCAACAATGCTTTTTGTTTGCTAATATCCTTTATTTAACTTAATGATAAATGGCAAACTTTTATTTCTTGTCAAGAATATTATGAAATAAAATTATGTTAATTGGTTTATATTTAAAAGACATCTGATTCAGGCTTTAATTAATAGTATATAATGTGTCAATTTTTATAAACGCCATTTAAGTTACGAGTTTTATTAAGCACGAGCGAAGCTTGCCAGCGAGTGTTTAATAAAAGGGAGTATTTAAAGAACTTTATAAAACGAGTTGCATACTCTACTTTATCTACGAAGAACAGAAATAAGATTTTAAAGCCATTTTTATTCATAAATATTTGACATCTGATGAATTTAACCTCACTTTTTCGCAATTTATAATAAAGCTAACTTCAGCCCGTGACTAAAACTATATAAAGTCACAGCTTGTCAATGTAGTAGATAATAGTATATTATGTATCAAGTTTGATAAACGCCATTTTATACAGGAATTTAATTTAGACACGAGCGAGCTTGCGAGCGAGTGCTTAAATTAATGAGTGTATAGAAAAGTTTATAAACGAGGTGCATACTATACTTTTTCTACGACAAATACTTATTATTATCTTAAAATGATTTAAATCAAAAATTTATATAGAGCGCCATCTATGAAACAATAGGGGAATCTGTGTGTCACGGTCAAATGTCAAATTTTTTTATTTTATAAACACAGATTATAAAGGTTATAAATCGAAATGTATTTCTTAAAAATTGACAGATTTTCACAGTAAAAGTAAAGACAATGTTTTATGAGCACTTTACAGTGGAGTCCGTGCCCGAATTTAAGTTATAGTTTACTGAAGCGAAATTTTTAATTTAGGTCAGTACAATGTTCATATAAACTTTTCAAATATTGGCGTTGAGAAACTATTTAATACTTTTGTATTTTTGTATTGAGATAATAAAATAAATTTTACATTTAGTATTATTTTACAAGGCAATTTATTTTAACGATTATATGCCATTTGACAACTGTCAACTAACTTAAAACTAACTTCAGCCCGTGACTAAAAACCTGTTGCTAACTTCAGCCCATGACTAAAGCGCCATAAAACCACAACTTGTCAATGTGTATTTAAAAGGTCACTTAATGTCATAATAATAATACTAATAATAATAATAATAATCTTTATTTGCCCAACAGAAATTAATCCTATTACAGGACAATAATTATAATAATAATAGATACAAATGCATTCATAAAAGAAACAACTAAAAATAAACCTGTGTTTTAAAACAAAAGTTGATTATGTTATATAATTAAATGATAAATAAATAAATTATATAATTAGTTAATCTTAAAAATAATTTACTATAATTGTAGAAATATCTTACATATAATACAAAAGAATAAATCAAAATCCAAGCTAACATTATTAAAGTTTAAGCACATTGTATGTATCGGAGATTTTTTAAGTATGTTGGTCCTTGCTAAACCAGGATAGAATTTAAGAGTTTGACGCGAGTTTACTCTAGGTACAAATGAATTTAATTTAGAAAGTAAAGCTGGACAGTCAACTAAATCATGCACTAATTTATAAAGAAATATTTGAGAAGTTATAAATCTTCTGCTTGAAAGCATTGGCATTTCAAATCTCCTCGTCATGGAAACATGTACGATAAAGGACGTTTTAAAGTTTGAAGCAAAGCATAAAAATACTACTAAACTAAATAATGTTTATTTATTGGATGAATGTTATATCCAAACAGAGAACATACACAAAATTATTCGGTAAAAATAACGTTTGCTCTCAGCTTTCTTGAACTTATTTTTGTTCCGATGAGACCTTCTCTGAATTTTTTATTTAACAAACGTGCATGTTACTGCCTTAACTAACCGTTCGACAACCTGAGTGTTCTAAAAAAGGTATTTCGCCACTGCTTCTTGATTTCACTGGGGATTGCGAATCTTATCCGTGACGTCTCGAAGAACAGGAGGATGCGATTAGTTTTTTATTCAATCTATTATTTAGATTTATTAAGGTTTATTTTAGTTACCTTAAATACTCGAGGAAGCTTTTCAGATTGCATTGTGTGTCTTGCTTTCAAGATCCTTGTTGCAACGAGTTTACAAATATGTTTTTGAGCATCTGAGAGCATATAACATTTTCTGGATGCGCAATAAACTATTTCCTATTGACTTCCGGCAGTTCTGCTTATTAACGAAGCCGTTCAACCAAAAATGAGACTCACCGCTAAAAATATTTTTTTGGCCGAATTCAGGGTCTGCTTCCAAATGCTCTAGAGCACAATTAGCAAAACGTCAACGCAAAAGATGATCGTTTGGCTTGAGCTATTGGGTCAACTAGATCTAGATATACAGTGTGTCCGTAAAGTCCCGGAACATGAGATTATTTTAAAAACAGTAATTTTTTTTTAAACGCTGAAACACGTCAACTTTGTTATTTTTCTAGCAATATTTTGGCATATGTAGTTGTTCCAAATTCTGCCGGGTGGCGGCGCCACAATCAAAGTCAGTTTTTTTTAAATTGCAACCCTTTATTTTTGTTGCATTTTCGGATAGCTACCGTTGTCCTGATTACATTGATGTGCCACATCTAGAGGGTTACATAAGAAAATTTTTGAGAAAAGCAGGTTTTTGCCGCCGAATGAGATTTTGGTATTTTGTCAAACTTAAACACAATCTATGCGTTGCTTAATGTTTTTTGGAAAGCCAATCAGAGCAGCTGCACAAAGTGTCCACCGTAAACTATTTGGCAGTGGGCCAGTCTGTCCACAAACGAGCGTTGTAAGTTTGCCAGTACCGCTGGAGTGATCATCTGGATCTCGGCTTGAATGCGGTGTCTTCGGTCGTCCAAATTTTAAGGCCTGTTTACATAGACGCGGTTTTTAAGATGTCCCCATAAAAATAAGTCTAAAGGGTTAAAATCGGGCGATCGCGCTGGCCACTCAATTGGACCCCTTCGACCTATTCAGCGATTGGATAAGATCTGATTTAAATAATCCCTTACTAGCAATGCATAGTGTGGTGGTGCCCCGTAACAGCGAATAAGTTCGTCAAAACCAAAATCTCAATCGGCGGCAAAAACCTACTTTTCTCAAAAGTTTTCTTATTTAACCCTCCACATGTAGCATATCAATGTACTCAGGACAACGGTAGCTATCCAAAAATGCAACAAAAATAAAGGGTTGTAATTTAAAAAAACCTTACTTCGATTGGGGCGCCGCCACGCGGCAGATTTTGGAACAATAACATAGGCTAAAATATTGCTAGAAAAATAACAAAGTTGACGTGTTTCAGCGATTTTTTAAAAAAATTACCGTTTTCAAAATAATCACATGTTCCGGGACTTTACGGACACACTGTATAAGATCTTATAGGGGTATAATCCCAAGTTTGGCAAGATTCGCCAAACTGAGGATTGAGAAAGGCCCAATGCTTGCGAACGTCGAGGAATAGAGAGTAACTCTAAAAGGAACCAACCGCCAACTTTTAAAATTGAGTAAACTGGGTTTAAAGTTTTTAAAGTATATAAAATTCATTTGTAATTGCATAAGTCCAGTTTTGGCGTTTTATTACGGTAAAATGATTAACTTAAATAAACCTAATGAATTTTTCAAAATTTAGTGTTGCTATTTGGTAATACAGGTAAAAATGGCGCTTAGTTCCTTTTTGATAAAAAGGAAATTTTAGACATGGATCTCTTTAAACACTTTTTAGACAAAATAATAAAATAACACATGGATCGTTTGACTTATTTTGTACATAAACGTTTGATTTATGTTAACTAATTAGACTTGGGCATAAAATAAAAATAAGACAAAAGCTGTAATATTTTTATAATAACTTCAGAAAGTTTCGTGATAAACAAAAAATACAAGCCATTGTTTTCAACTAAAAATAAACAAACATTGTTCGACTAATTATTAGAAAATAAAAGTAAAACTTTTTAATAGGTAATTAACGACAACAAAAAATTATACATCAGATTCTGTTTCTGGCAAAAAATCAATATTTTCACCAAAACCATCTACATCGTCCTCAAAATCAGCTGCATTTAAGTTTCTATAAAAGTCTTTTACATCGTTAGGAACTAGTGCCATCAAACTTTTGCTGTGGCCGCTATATAAGCAGTTTGGGCATTGTAGTTCCCTAAACCCCAAAACTGTTCAAACACATTTTTTCTGACTTCTTGTGTTACCTTCTCGTTACATTTTAATGTGCAATTGCACAAAAAGTCTATAAATTCCTTAGGTTCTACCTTTTTTCCTTTAATGCTATAGTGTTTCTTGTTTGAGTCTCTTAATTGCTTTCTGTTTTTAAAAGTCTATCCGGGATAGCTTGTTTTTCTTCCCTTTTTAGGCCTTCCCTTTCTATTTGACCTTTCTTGGAGTAATGCTAAGTTTCTTTGTGTATGCTCTAAATTTTCCTCCTCGATTTTCTTCAGAGTGGAATCTACACCAGAACTACCTGAACTTTTAGAAATCGGGTCGTATTCACTTCCAGAGTCCTCGAAGTCGGAAAAATGTGCAAAGTCTTGTTTATTTATCTGAAAATAAATATGTAGGCAGGTCCAATAAACATTTTAATAAATAACTCACATTTTTTTTAGGCAAAGTGTCAATTGGGCCAATTTCCATTAAATTGGTTTCAAAGTTGCCATTATCATTTATTGCTATATTTATTTTGTTTAGCTCTTTATCTGCATCTTTAGCCTTATTTTTGGCACTGCAACAAGCATCTGGACTCGTAGCACTTCTTTTACTCATATTTCTATCAAAAATTCGTTTCGAAACAAGCCATAAACAAAAAATAATAACACAAATATTTTAATGTCAAAAGGGAACCAAGCGTCACGATATTTGTCAAAATAGCCTTGTGCGCCTTGGATCCGTTCAGAGAAATATAAAAACAGCAGTTTTAAACCAGCAACTTGGTAACCTCAGGAAAAAATGTTGTTACAATTAGCTTTGGCGTTTAAATATTTTTGAACAATCTAATATAAAGTATTTATAGGCGTTTGGTGCCTGTAACTCGAAAATTGTGATTTGGCGGTTGGTTCCTTTTAGATAAGCGCTATCCAGTTTAGGATTCTCATGCACACTTTCTCTAACAGCAGCAACATTTTCAACAGACCGGGCGTTACGACAACGCACATGTGTTGTGAGATTCGTAACAAAGCCGGTTGTCCCAAATTTTGTCACAATTCGTGGCTTCTATTGGTCGATGATGAATATGGTAAAATTCGCGTAACGCACGGAACGTTTATTTTTATAATAAATTTGAATTATCTAGATGATACACTTGTGTATTTCTCCATTATAAAATGAAAAGCTTTGTAGGTCAAAAAATGACAGCAGGATCTTTTGAAATAACAACGCCATCGTTGATCAAAGAAATAACTCTTAATGAAAAACCTTTGCTAGAAATCAGTTTAACAAAAATCGATTTTTTGACCCACCCTATTATAAATCTTTAAACCAAATCCATTTATAATATTTTTTATAAAATACCTTCTTAATTAAAACTTTGCCCAATTAAATTACAATAAATTAAAAAGCTTTGCATTAATCTTGAGACACGATTAAAAATAAATACCGTCCATCATTTGTTTAACATTTAATAAAAAGTCAAACGATGCCAAAAAACCCTCTGTTTGCTTTTTATTTGGAATTTGAATAATTCAAAAGTGTGAAGGAGATGAGGGTCTTGCATGTCACGGATACTTTGGCTGATGGTTAAGCTTTATATTTTATGTATTCGCATTTATAATGGGGCGCTTTGAATATTTTTCGCCCTAACTGAAAATTAATCTTTATCGATTGGATTATATTTTGAGATGACAACTTTTTGACAAAGAGTATTTTAGATGGTAACCAATTGTGCTGATAAAATTGTGGATGTAAGGTCTAAACTTCAAATGGTAGAATGCTGCTTTAATGAATTTAGGTAAAACGAGTCTAAATGTCAAGATATCATTTAGGGTGTCTAAAGTTCCCCCTCTTGCCTTTTGGACCAAAAGTTTTGGTTATTTTTTTTTAACTTAAACTTGTCTCAATTTCTTTGACTTCGCAAATGGGAAGATCAGGAAAGTAACTAATTCCCTTACTGATATTTAAAGTATTATGTCTATGTATTAAATTTGACCATCTAACAGTTCCTATGGAAACAAAGGAAATAACGCATCTGCTGCGCCATTTAAGGGGCACTTCGTATAATAATAAAATTGAAAACCATATTTTTAAAACTGGAGATATAAATATTGACTATTAATAACAATGAGATTTTAAATAAGCTTTTAATTAATATTAATAGTTTTGACGTGCGAAGAGTAGATTGTTGAGCAAGTTGATTAAACAATGTGAGCGAGGCTTTAATTAGGTTTAATGTAGCTGTTTCATGGAATTTGACGAGGTTAACAAGATGAAATTTAGACTGCAAACTAACAAAAACGAACCGTCTATAGTGTATACTTTACATAAACAATAAGAAGCGTTCTATGATCAATTAAACCCGAAATGACAATAAATAATTCTTCTATTTTTGTCAATTTATTAAAATGAGTCGTAACAGCACTGTAATAATTAACAATTAAAGATCTTAAAGATTTGTTTGATGTTGCTGCGAAAGACTAAAGTAAAAAACAACAAAGTTTTCCTTCAAAAGCAAAGAGACGATTTTCCAAACAGCATGAGTAGTGCTTTCCTCAAAACTATTGATATAAATAAATCAACGTTTCTGCAAACGGCACTAAGAAACTATAAAACTAACTAATTACTTATGTACTAATTATTTATATATCACTACTGAGCTAGAGTTTATTTATGTGCACGTATATTTAATTTATTTCGTCGCGAGTACCAAAGCTTGACTATATTCAGTGCCTACGTGACCCACGTCACGCAAGCGCCTTCCCGAACATTCCAGCTAGCTCCACACCGCTCTAGATCGCTCGAGCGTTGACTCATCGGCGATGAGTCAAAAAGGACATTCCGAAATCCAGAGTGGTACTCACTACAATACTTTTAATTGAAACGACCTTTAATGTTATCCGATTAAAAAAATTGCATGTGCTTCTTCTTTAGATGCCATAGAGTAAAAAAAAACTTGAGAAAATATTCAAAACCATCATGACACCGATTTGTCTTTGTCTTGTCTTTGTTTACTGGAAATTTTAAAATCCCAAGTTTTTTTTAATATAAAAAGGCGTTAAAACGAATGAGAACGTCTTTCTTAGAGATATTTTATTTGCCAAGAATGCATCGACAAACATCTGAAGGATAAGCAAATAATTATATTTGTTTTAAAGGCAAATCCTTTGGCAATACAACACTTTAATTGGAATTTTCCGTAAAACTGGTAAAATCCATGTAACCTCTATTATCTGAAATAAAAATTCCAAGAAAATATTACAAACCTCTCAGAAACTTTATTTTTCAATTGGAAAAAAACATAATAAAACTTGACAGGAAATAATTTTGAGCATATTTATGCAATTTATGTGTCACTGAAATAATAATTTTCAGCTGAACATTCCCATGATTCAATTTCAAAATAAATGATGTTAAAATAACGGTTTATTGAAGTTTTATCCTTTGTTTTATTCTTCTATTTCTGAAAATTGCAGAAAACCAATATTATTTCATGAGTGTCATAGTTTGGGATAACATGTTATTTTCTTATAATTTACAGAAAATGGATTCTTTAAGAAAAAACAGGAAAAAGTTGGAGGTAGTAATCCATCGTGTATAGATCTGAAGGAACAAAATAAGACATTCGGGATTTATTACTCGAAGGAAGTTCGAAACTAATTTAAACTCTATTTATTTCTTTTGGCGTAATTTACTAATAGCCGAATGTTTATTGGACTTTTCAGATTCATTACAAGAGATTTAAACCAAGTTACATTTAAAATAGTTCTATAGTATACATTAAAAAAGTCACAACAAAAAGAAACAGATTACCTTTAATTTGCATATATAAAAACACAATCTTTGAAATTAATTTTTTTTAAACATATGCCTAAAATATAGTTATAATAATATTGTTGCCAGTGTGCAAAGTGACGCTCCTTCCAAACTATATTGTTTATTCAGTTGGCACTGAGGAGATCGGCAAATACCCCCTTACTAAACAATCCGTGGGATATTACGATTCTAATTGTTTAAAAATGTATTTAAAAGTCATTTAAATAAACTAACATTTTAATCTGGCGGGAAGCAGGGAACTAAGCATTTTTAAGGTTGGTAATGATTCACGTAGTGTGACGAGCGCTTGGCGTAGAATGCCGGGAGGAAAAAGAAAGGGGGAAGTAGCCGGGAAGGAAAGATCGGACATTCTAGAAAAATGGTTGTAACAAACAACAGGTGAAAATTTTCTGAATGAAACAGTGTTTTAAATTACAGGTTTGTACATTCTAATAACAAAATTATTGTAGTATAAATAATCCCGAACAATTTGGTATAATTAGTTTACACAAATGCCTTGAGTAAAGATAAATATTCGATCAATTGACTTGGCGTCATCGATCTATCTATTCCGCCGTGATGGTTGGTGTTTATTAAACGACGCTTATAATCTAAATGATGTAAATTTACGTTTGAACAATCTCGCATTACGTTAGATTCTAAATAATAAGCATGAAGTACTTGATTTTGTCTAATTAAAAGGGCAGGGTTGTATAGGATTTTATCTAATTAAAAGGTCAGGGTTGTACTTGATTTTATTTAATTATTTTAATGAATAATTCTTAAAGGGGGTTTACCATAAACGCTGAGTAAATTAGATGTACTTGATATCGATTTTCTTGAATATAAATAAATTGTACTCGCAGATTCACATTTATGTCCCGTAATTAATTAAGTGATTTTTACCAGTCATATTTAATTATTTGGTATTACATTTAGAGTGAGTAGCAACAGTGATTGTGCAATAACGATATTTAATTTATGACCACTGTTCGTGGTCTCCACGAAAAGCCCATTTTGAATTACTATCCTGTAAATCTTAAGAGGTGCGTAGAGGTCTGAATTCATCTGAATGCGCAACGCAGACATTGCCTTTTGTTATTTGGTTATATTTTTATTATTATTCTATGGTAATTACTAATTATTAAGTTATTAAAGTTTTCCGACAAATGAGGTATAATGGGCAATTGCGGACCCTCAATTGGAATGTTCTCGAAGCCGATTATTATTTACTCCTTATCCTTAACAGTTGATTGAGCCTGAACTCTAATAAATAATACATGAATAATCATGTAACAGTAAACGTAAATTTAACATCTAATAATTATAAAAACTTTGTACGGATGGCGGATAATAAATTCTTGATGGATAAAGTTACGTTTAAAATAGAAAAATAGAGACTAAGACTCTACTTTTACACCTAACAAACATACAAACTAAAAATTAAAACGAGAAGCAAAGAACTCTCGTATGATGTATCTTATTTATCTAATTGTATATATTTATTATTTTATATGTGGGTTGTGGACGCAGTAAGGAGATATTGTGTCACACAATTTGTGTAGTTTTAGGGGTGTGTAGAATATCCCTTTCTTTCTCTCTTTCAGAAAATAAGTTAAATGTCGTTTGGGTTACGGTTACTGTTGTTGCTTTATCCAAATAAATATCAATATTGTTTGTTATAAATTTTGGTGTTTAACTCACTCCCATAATCTCTCATTTTGAAAGGTTTTTTGAGAGATAATTAATATAAAAATAAACGGGAGCCTTCCAGGTCTCGGACCTGAGTTCAAAGGTGATTTATTGTCTTTTATTTACTGTATTTATTATTTCCATTTAAATCCTTTTCCTAAGAATACAACACCTCAAATGTACCTTGGGTTACTAAATTAATGAGCTTTATTACCGTAAGTATTTATTTTATTTATTTGTCGTAATTTAATATAACATTAAATGTGCAATGCAATTCGTACTGTAAGAGTACAAACCGTCCCAGCAAGGAATCTGCCGTGGTGTTATATTTTATTTTATCACTCGGGATGTAACATTTACAATTCTTTGCTGGGGGGGTTTGTACTCTTACAGCACGGATTGCATTGCATATTTGAGCGATCAAAAATAAAATAAATACTTAAATAAAAAAAAATGTTGTTAATAAAAGATTTTTTACGGAAATAATTTTTTTTGTTTTGGGACCCTCAGATTTACAAAATATGTATGCTCTCTAAAAATAGATTAGTCAAAAATGACTCCAGGTTTAATTAATTTAACATTAACATTAACTCGTGGCTGCTTTTTCACTTATACCATGGTTAACCATGCATGGGATTCCATGGTATCCCCAACATTTTCATCAAATTCTTATGAATAATTGTCCCCTGAATCCGATAATACCGTCAAAAATGATAAAAGTAAAGCAGTTTTTGAGATATAATCAATTCCATATTATATGAAAAATTGACTATATCTCAAAAACTGTTATACTTTTTTAACTTTTGACGACAATTTTGGATTCAGGGAACAATTTTACATGGAAATTCACTGCTAAATGTTCGGAATACAAATTGCTATTGACGGGAATTATTAGTGGCTGCGTTTTCGCTATGACAATTAGTCATTTTTGACTAATTCATTTTTAAAGAGGGTATAATGAAATAAAATAATACATATATAATAAAATAAAGAAGATACCCATACATACATACCTATGTATACAAGGTCGGTTAAATTAGACAAAAGTTGCGTAATTACAAGTTTATTAAAATGGCATTTAAAAATTTGAAAAAAAAACAAAATCTTTATAGCTTTGTTATTCCTAGGAATAACGAATAACGAATTGCGTATACCCAACTTTTGTCTAATTTAAGCTTTTCATAAAAAAAGAAAATATATATATTTTTCTCTTTATATAGTTTACACCCTTTGTTTGTTTATTAACTGTAATTAATTTTTGATTTTACCAATGTACTTATGAATTAGTTTTAATATTTGTAAATTTTCATTTATATATTTTAATTTTATATTGTCTTGTGTTTTCTACATGTTTTGGCCTATGAGATTAATAAATATATTATTATTTTTATTATTTATTTTCATAGAAGTAAATAGAAAAGTTGTTGGTCACCGTGTGACAAAATTGCTGTCGACCAGTGTTAACTAAGTTCTAAGACAGGAGACCAGATACAGGACCTTGTATATTATGTTGTCCGTTATTTTACAAGTTGGCTTTTTGTTTACTTGGGTATCATCTAAATTATTTATTTTGCCTAAATTAAGCAAAATTAAAGCAGTTCTTGCTAAGCGAAAGAAGATGAAAAAACACAAAGAGGAAATTAAAACTGGAAAGAAAATTATCTGATCGTGAACGTTAACAAACTAATTTGTTTTCGAGCCTAAACGCAACACTTTTAGCGGTGTACACCGTTTAACTGGTACCTAATTTTACTGCAAATGGACCATTTAAGTCGACTTGATAAATTGTTTTCAATTTGGAGGAAATAAAAAAAGATCGCGTCGTCTACAAAAACCAATGTAAACGGAAAATCACTTTTATTGCTTGAATTTAAATTTCGATGTCTCTTTTGTTTCCTTAATTCTTTAGCCAGGATAAACATGAATTAAGGGGCAATTGTTTAAGATATACTCTAATTTTAGGGTAATTTATGTAACAAGAAAAACAAGTGTGTAATTAAATTGTTTTATGTTAAATAAAGAAAACATAAATACAGAGTTTTTTACATATTTATTTTTATTAAGTTGGCCCTCTGTCTGAAATTAAAATTTCTACACTCTATATAGCGCCACTTTTTTTAAATTTTAAAACTATTGAAGTTTTAAGGGTTACAAAGGATAAATATTTTGTTATAATTTGGCATAGGTAATATTTATTTTTGTTGGCCGCTTCACCTAAAATTCACAATAGAATAATAGTATTCCCTATAATATTAAATTGATTGCATGGCAAATACATTTTATTTAAAAATCAAATCAGTCAACTGTATTTTTAAAATAAATTTACATATAATAATAGACATTTTTTACAAAAAACCGTATAGAAAAATACAGCGCTATTTTAAATAAAGTTTAATGTTCATTTAGGCACAATACATTTTACTGATACACCATAAAATTTCCATTTGACGTCATTTTTTAAAACTCACATTTTATTTTTATTTTCCAATAAAAAATAGTAAAATTTAACATGCAGTCGTTCAAATAATAATCTGCAAATGCAGCCACAAATAATATGAGATGGTTTCAACAACACATACATCATATGAAAGCAGGATAATTTAATTCATATGATTTTATATATTTATCGAATGTATTGGCTTTGTTTAATATTTGAAATACCTGTTAATAAACTAAAATACCATTATAGTATAAATTTTTATATTTACCACAAATATTTAACCGTATAACATTACACAAAGTGTTTCGAAAATGGTGTACGTGACGTACAGTACGTCATGATTTTAAGTATTATTTCCCCTATCCCAATGAATTTTTTAAGTAAAATGACGAACCCAATATTAAATATAAATGTTATCTTAATCTTACTCAGGTGCACAAGGCCCAACAATAACAGCTATAAAATTGTATAAAAAATAACCTAATGGTATACAGAGTAAAAAAATATTTCTTAATTTTAACCAAATAATAACCAGATTTTATGTTATTCCAGGTTCAAATATCTTTTTGTTAAGTTTACAACCAACTGTAATCTGTTAACTAATTGAATAAGTACTTTGTAATTATTAGAGACAAAATTGGAATACTGTTTTGGTTTGTCAAATCGAGTTTAATAGGAGTCAGACAGTCAGTTTGTGACAAGTAAATATTTAATTTTTCTTGCTTTGGCAACTTAATAGTAATTACTTTTGTATTTCGCGCTTCGAAACGGTGCACCGTTTGTGCACCATGGTGTGGAAAATTATTGATATTTACTAATAGTTCAGTAATCAGTAATTAATTCAAAATTATTCATTGTTATTAGTAGATTTTTATTGATGGTTCCCATCACCAACTTATGACAGTATTTAATACAATGAATGATATTTCTACTGAGTTTCCAGCGTTTTTCTATATTTTTCAAAAATAAACATTTTTAAATTATGTTTTTTCCGAGCTAAATTTATTTTTGTAAATACGTAGTATAAGTACTAACTAATCTAAAACTAACTTTCTATTAAAATGCTTCGAACTAAAGTATGTAATAATTGAAAAAAAAATAAACAAAAAATATTTGTGGCGCCTACTAGCACTTGATATTAGATTTATTTAAAAGACAGAACAGTAAGCTATAAAAAACATTTAGTAATGTCCATACAAACATTAAAAATATGCAGCGTTTATTGACGTAGTGGCAGTACAAAAGTAGTAAAAACTTACCATTATTCGTTCCAGCCATTACGTATGACAGTATTTAAAAGAATGAAAGTCAAAAAGTTTGAATAATAAGTAATAAAAATTGTAAGAGAAGACCGCCCTTGGTGGTATATATACTATAGTAGTCAGTGACTACAAGGCGAGAGGTCGTGGGTTCGAATCTGACCAGGGGCTGTTTATTTGTGTTTGCCAGTGTGTACTCCTGTAATTGCCTGGTGCCTGTTGGAAGCAAATTAAAATTAAATAAAAAAAATAAAATACCTTTACGCGCAATTTACCAACACAAATCAACTAATTATAATTCTTAAACTTTAACTGGTACCCTGATAAAAATTCAACAGATTTAAAGATGATTTAAAGTTTTTCATTTTCTAGATATTAAAGAATTCAAAATTCCCTAAATTTTGTCGAAATAAATCACTTACTTATTTTGTTTGAGACTTTTGAGGCAGTATTATTGCCCATATAAAAGAAATTCCTTCTGAAGTATAACCATAATTTTACCTGTGTAAAATTTTACCTTTTTAACAATTTATAAAAATTAAAAGTTTGATTTTAAAAAATATATGGGTGATTCTACAAAAGTTGGACAACTTGATGTCATCAGTCAATAGAGACTCTATTATAGAGTAGGTATTTTAATATTTTTTGTAAATATTTTAGTATATTCCAAAACATCCAGGTTTTTTTAACTTGTTCACCCTTGCCCGCCCTTTGCACGACAGTCATCTTGAAAACAATGCAAGCGGCGAAGTTGTGGTGAATGCACGTATAGTTCCAGTCAAAATTTCAGTACTGTGGTGAGTAGTTATTTTCTTACGTATATATATTTCATTGTAATTTATATAAGGCTATATGTGATTTGTTGATAAGTAGCATCCACTAATAAAAAATTTCAGTAAAATACTTAATTCTGAATTATAATCTCATTCATCAGTACCGTGTCGTCAGTTCCATGTTCGATGTTTCGGTTATTTTTTTTCGCAAATTTCAATTTAAATTCTGCTTGAGCAGAACTTGTTCATTTAATGTCATTATAAACTCATATAAATATGTTGTGGGTCCCATATCTAATAATTGAGAAATCGGTATACCCAAAATCCACCAGCAGCCACTGATGTGTGGTATTATTTGATTTTAAGATATTTAATGTATAATATGCTGAAAGTTGCAAGAAATCTTATATTTTTCAATAAATTATGTATTTAATTAGTACCCGGGGTACCGAGGCAAACTTTTTTGGGGGGTGGAGACGATAAAAAAACCAACTTATTTTTTTATCGATACTTTAGTAGTAATAGTAAAAATTTTCAGTAGTTTTATCATGAATGTAAAGTGTAGATAAAGAATGTCTTTACATACCATTAGCATGCTCTTTTGAAGTCTCTATTTTTTTTATTTGCTACCAATGTAAGTGGATTATCCGGAACAGTAACAATTTTAATTTTAACCAAATTTCCACCGTGAATATTTTCCTCGTGCATTTTTTTCTAGTTCTTGTTAAACACAGATCTTGTTAAACACAGAATGAGCATTTTACTAGAACTCGGCCCGGTCTAGCTTTCTTTTCCATATTAAAAAAAATTAATTCCTATTTATTGACACTACTTTTACTTAGCTTAGACAATCTTCAACTAATTAATAATTTAGAAAGACAAAGCCGCGAGGCGGTGCCGACTTTGTACATGCCGCTTGTGTGAAATATAATGTCCTTTAATAAAAATAAGGTTGACCAATACAATTTTCTTGACGGTAACGATTATAGGAGGTTACAATAGATTAAAAATTATAATTTTGTAATATGTACACAGAGAAAAGTAATCTCTTGATTTAAGAAAATGCATTTATTTGAAACAGTTTTTCTTGTATGAAGTAAAATTGTCTTATTCGTAGTAACTTCTTGTTTACAATAAGAAATTACTATTATTTGGTTGTAAATCATGAGTTTCTTGAAAACAACTTATTGTTGTGATTAATTGTAAAGAAATATTTATTTAGAGCAATTAATTAAATTGTTTGGATATAGGTTGTATGGATTTAGTTTTATCAAATGTTAATACAAGCATATAATATCTTATTTTAACAAAATAATAGAATTGATACAATGTATGTCATATAATTAACGTAAACACGTGATTTGTTTGTTTCAAAAATACATTTACTTGAAGCAAATACATATTTATTTGCTTTTATGTCCACGTGACTCGCGGAGCCAATTAGAGCATTTGACTCCAAAGACAAAGACGCTTGTCCGGCTGCCGGCAGCATTTGCAAACAAACTCGCAGAGCGTCCTTGGCAAAGCGTTAAGACTCTTAACTTAAGAGAAGGAGGTGTTTAATCAACGGTTATAGTTTTGTGTTTAAGTGCTTATGATTAATAGTATGGAAGAATTCTTCAAAGAAAATAATTTAACCCATTTGCTTTTTAGTTTTGTTGGTAAGTAAAAGTGATTTAGGGCCGGTTTATCAATCTCTAGTTAAGTTCCAGTTAGTATATCTGACAGTTAAATTTCATATCGATCGTTGTGAGAACAATGGTATCCATGGAAATTATCTAACAGATAACTAACTGCAACTTTAACTGAACATTGATAAACCGGCCCTTAGTTAATTAAAATTTTGTGTACCTAGGTAGTTTGGAAACTACAAAGTTATATGATAATATGGGTACCTATGGGTACCTATTTTATTTTGGATCATGCATGTCTCAGACTTGACTTGTTACTTTTAAATATAATTGTACATTTTACTTACAGGCCATAAACTAAAAATAAACCGTTTCTTTTTGTATTTGACAAGTGCAAGTAATTTTGGTTGGCAAACTATATGTATTTGTTTTTAAACTATAGGTACCTACCTGGGTAGGTGTTTTCAACAAAGATACCTATCTGATAATAATAAATTAAGTTTTTGAAAATGTTCAAATGTCCCATAAATATATTTCCTGAATTAATGCGAACACGTTTAAGGTTCTGCTGAAAAATTGCTTGTTTTGACTTATCCTCTTATGACTTTTACCCACAGACTTGGTGTATTTTATTAATGCCGTGCACTAATATTTACACTGAACTTCAGTGACTGAAGTATTTTTTGTTCCTATTTTTGTCCGCTCATATATTATATGTTTTGTTTATTGTTAATTTTATATTGTGTGTTTTTAATGTTTATTGTAAATTGGTACGTATTTACAACAAAACAAGTGTACACTTGTTTTGTTCAAATAAAAAATATTGGAATAAACGTTTTTTAATTTAATTTTCCCGACCAAATATCAAGTAATTAACAACATTAAAATAAATAAATCATAGTATTAAAACAAGCAAACATTTGTTTGGTTCAATCACTATATATTTCGTGAAATTATAATATTAAAAGGTACTAATTATTTGTCTGAAATAAATTGTGTTCTTCATGTAAGTAAATATTTGGTTTCTTTAAGAAAGCTTCACATTTAATTTAAAAAAATGAATTACTTACTTCAAGTAAATGTTTTGTTTCTTTTAGTAAGATTCTACTAAACCTGAGATAAAAAGTCAACTAAATATTTACTTGTATTAAACAAACCATCAGTTTAAAAAGTCAAATAAACCCAAGTTTTCCACTAAATAAATATCTTCTTGTATCATATCGAAATAAATAATTTATTTGAGTCAAGACAGATATAGTAAAATCAAGAGATTACTTTTCTCTGTGTAGGTAAAGTTTAAAAATTATATTTCATTTTATTTATTGTGATGGGTTGGTTGGTAGGGTAGGTATACCCAACCAACCGACCCAAATACTATAGACTTTGACAACCGTGTTTGGATTTGGAACCAACTGCCAAGACTTTGGGGGGGGGTGACTCCCCTTAGGCCCGGCCCTGAGTACCCCGGTATACTCGTCACTTCCCTTGCATTCAAATTTAGAAAACACAGATATTTCAGAAACTGAAAAAGTGACTGGCCCGGTCTGGAACAGTATATTTATTATATTATCTATGTTCTCATAACAAAATACTGTTTAATTTTCTCCGAAAACTATATAAACAAAATGAGGTCAAAAGTTACCCAACTTTTGTAGAATCACCCATATAATTTTTATTGAAGACTTTTACTACCCTTGTGGTCAGGTTAATAATAATATTAAAAGCTGAAATCTCGCAGGATTTTTTTTATTTATACAGATTTAGGACCATTGTGAAAAAAATACAAATAATAAGGACCACCCTAATGTAATGGCACTTTTCCGGATTTACCTCGACGATTTTTCAATGTTTTATATGAAAACAAATTGAGTAAATATTATTTCTAGAAATGAATGTTGGCTATGAAAATTGTAATGCCATCGTGAATAACCTGCCAGGTTATAGACAGGAAAATTAAACCTGGAGCCATTAAATGGTTTACGTCTTCAATTTACTCATCAAACATTATCTACAGACGATAGATATAACGTTACAAGAGAAAAACAAGGCCACATCGACGCTTAATGACGTAACACCTTTTCTAGCCTTCTCGATATTGCCTAGTTTCCATATAAATGATTATTGACTTAGATTGAACATTGGGGGAGCAGTTCGCTCCATTCGCTTTATTTCGGTGTTTGCGTTGCACTTATGTGCTTATAACCAGACTGTAGGTAAACGCAGTGGCGTACATATACGTTTTTGTCCACAAAAAATTGGAATTAATGGTAAACTGTTGTGACGCCCGTTTTTCATTGTTTCAATTCACAATTTTTTTTTAAAAGCATAATTGCTTCTGCAAAAAAAAAATCTCTAAAAAGGTGATTTCAAAACTAAACAAAATAGCCATATGGTAAATACGTCACTGTTTAGTGTTAATAGAATTACTCTAGGGGGGATGTTATTTTGTCATCAACATTTGAAACACCCAATCCGATTTATAAGAAGGACTGTGTAGGTGAGTACATTTATTTATACGTCGATAAATAAAATTTAAATACCTTAATAGTTATGTTGTAACGTGTCAAAACCCATTTATGAGATGGTTTCCATTTAAAATCGTGACAGGTTTGAAAAGGATTCTGTAATTAATGTGTCGCATATTTAGATGCGACTAGCATAAATTGAAGGTCATTATAAAGTAATCATGTTAAAAATAATCATAATTATTTATTTAAAATCTTTTAGGTAAAATATTTGTTGCAATTTTGGCGAATGCGCCCATACCTTTTGGGTAATAAACCTATGCTCTGGTATAACATTTATTTCCAATATGAGTCAAGCGTAGAAAAAATTAAGGGGGGAAGTTTTTTAATCAAAGCAAACAAATACAGCTTGTTCAGACTAAAACCGAATAAATCTATATATATATATGGGGCGTGGCCTCGCCTCCCTCCAACGCACGACACAGTAGCTAAGCAAATAGACTGCATCGCTAATGAGATTTTTTGCATTATTATCATTTAATTTTTTAAGTCCTTACCTGCTCGACCTTTCGTCATGTCGTTTATCACACAAGCAACTGTGACGCGCCTTGGAGGGAGGCGAGGCCACGCCCCATACATACATACATATATATATATATATATATATATGTATATAGATATATTCGGTTTTATTCTGAACAGGCTGTATATGTGTAGTAGTTTTAAATATTTAGATTTACCTACCTACTTATACCTACTTACTCTCTAAAAATGAAACAGTGGATTTTCACTAATTGACAGTGCATATTAACTATTTGCCGCAGTGATAAGTATACCACTAGCAATTAGTGAATACTCACTTTTTCATGTAGCGATTTCTTTGCACTAATTTATTTAGTGGAAATTACACTGTACAAATTAGTGAAATAGGTTTAGTAGTTATGATAATCAAGTTCAAAAAAGTTAAAATTTCACTATTTTATGTCGAGAGTTCCGGAAAAATAGTGATAATAAAAAACCCTAATTTGGAGAAGTTAAAATTTCACTAATTTATATTGAAAAACACTAATTTTACAGTGATTAATAACTCACTGACGGAAATAGTGAAAATTTCACTGTTTCACTTTTAGAGAGTATACAATTTTGGACATATAGGCGCGCGCCATCTGGTGGCGATCGATATCATTATGAGAATTCAAGAATTTTAAACAATACATTTAAAGCATACGAACTACACATCATTTTTGAAGTGAATTGGAATTGGAAAAAATGTAACGTTCCAAGACCGTTACACGAGAGAGAGAAAAGATATAACGTAGAGAGAAGGAGAAAGAGAGCTATACTAGTGAACCCGAGTGAATCCGATCGCCCTTCCCCAGATGCATTGTAAGCAGATTGCCGGCGTAGGCGAGGATTCAGTTTTGTTTTGCATTAGCTAGTATGTTTTTCGAGCGTTTTAACATAAATTAATTTATTTTATTTAAAATTATAACTTATAATTATAATTTATAAGTTATAATGTCCTACACATTGCAAGAGAAAATTGGCATGATAAGCTGGTGTTTAGTGGGCAATTCTCTACTTTAAACAAGGGACCTATTCTCAGTTAAATATCCGGATAGTTCTATTCCGTCAATTAGAACAATAACAAACGTTATCCAAAGGTTTAAAACAATTGTTCCCATTTCGAGGCGGAAATCGTAATTTTAGCGACAAAAAGTATATAACTTGAAAAAATGATTTGTTGATGGCAAATAATTTCGTGAAAACGGCACGAGTCTATCTTTTTCCGTTTTGGAGTTTTTTTTAATAAAGAACCGCACTCCGAGGATCACACTGCTCTGCTGCATGCAATAAAAGTGTATAAAATAAGAGTAATAAAGGACAAAAGATCATTTTAATTGTTAAAAACAATAAACATAAATAATAAACATTCATTCTAATTCTATTATTTACGTTAATTATTTAATTTGTTACCAAATGGTTTATTTCTACCAAAAATAAATCAAATAAACAGAGTAGCGAATATTTTACTGTTTTTATTATTTTATAATAATGCGGCTTATTTGTAATAACGCGGTGTAAAGCCGACAAAAGACAAAGGCGTGGCGCGCTCAAAGCATGCCGCTCTTTGGGCGCGTGCCGAAAGCAAATTCGCTTCTGTTTTTATGCCAAGAATATAAATTTATTTCAGATGAAATTAATCAGTAGTTAATAACTACTAGTTATATTAGATAGAAGTCACTGCTAAGCAGTGTCTGTGTTCGATAAATTTTGCCCTATGTTTTAAGGTATTTATGAAATATTTCTACTACAAATATTTCAAGATCTTTTTTTATTTATTTTAAGTATATAAATGCGCCAAACGCTATGGGTATACCCATATTATAAGTTGTACCAAGCCGTTAACCTAATTAGGGTAACAAATTATATTGAGCCAATTTAACCAAATGTATTTTGTACATTGGACTAGGTAAAGGTCACTTTAACTATATAAATTTTTGTTTTAAGCAAATATATAGTTGTAAAATATAACTAATGCGGTTGTTAAAATAACTAAATGTTTGATTGGCTCTATTGAAACAACATATTTAGTTAAATGTAACAAATAATAGTTTGGCTAACTAAACCTTTTTTTCTGTGTATGTAGTAATTTATATTTCCTTATACAGGGTTTACAAGTTTTATTAGCCAAAACCAAAATCTCTTATATCTATACTTATACAATTGCCTATAGCTCAGCCATTCCACGTTAATCGGAAATTTTTGTAGCGTCCGTTACAATCAAAAATTGTGAGTAAAAGTACCGAAATTAAATTAAATACTATTACAATGTTTACTATTGCAAACATGTTTATTATACTTGTAATAATTAGGCTTAAGCTTATAAGCATCATAATTACGGTAGTTTTACTCCCAATTTTTTATTGTAACGGACGCTACAAAAATTCCCGAGTAACGTAGAATGGCTGAGCTCCCTCTAACTTACTTCTGTTTATGGCAATATTTTCTTATAATATTCACTTGTAAAGCGAACGCAGCCTACTGGATGACTATTATTCCCTATTATCCTGGGTTTCTGAAAGACTTAAATAATTAATATCAAAATAATTATCATTGTTATAATACATTTTAATAATGTATTTAGTTTTTAAATTTTATTTAGGTCAATAGTTATATATGCTTTTTTCATCTGATTTGATTTATTTATTTGGGTTTCTATTGTCCCATACTAATTGGGTAGCGTTCGATAATTCAAGCGGATGCCAATTAATCAACAGATCTAGAAATGCCAACCTGATCTAATTACTAATTAGGAATAACAAAGACGCCTTTGAAACAATGTATTATTATAAAAATAAAACTATTAATGAAGTTTAAATTTAAAAATAATAAATTGAATTGAATTGAATTTAATGCAGTTAAATTCTTTTGTGATGAGTAAAATAATTTTTAAAACCTAATATAATAAATGGGCGTTCTTATTTTTTTTAATTAATAATATTAATAATTTGAGTAATTCAAAAGAAATACAAAAGTATTTATAGGACAGGTAAAACACAAACATTTTGTAATCATAAAATTGTATAAAACAATATCACAATAAAAAATGTACAAACAAACCTAATGCAAATAAATCACATGTACAGGGACAATACGTTAGGATTTATAATTTTTTTTAAATATTATTTGGCAAGCTACTATAAGTTTTTACTCCAGAGTAATAAGGTGATTTCCCAAACAAAGTAGTTGAGTGTCTCGGGACACTTAAGCATGAGGCATTTCTTGTTTTATATAGAGGGCTTTCAATTTAAACTAGCCACCCTTAATAAATAGCAAGTCGACAGGAACTGATGAAATTCCTATAAAATTTATAAAAACCTTTAAATTTTTCTTAATAGTACCATTAACTCTTATATGCAATTTAGCTATGCATCTTGGTGTATTTCCAGACAAACTCAATGAAACTATAATAATAAGAAATATCTAATTATAGGCCAATTGCCCTTTTAAATAATTTCTCTAAAGTTATTGAGAAAATTATTACAAAAAGAATTATAAGTTTTATAAATAAATACAATTTATTTTTTAATAAACAAAATGGGTACATCAAAAAGAGATCTACAGAAAGAGACATATATCAAAGCATTGAGGAAATGATAAAATCTTTAAATGAAAAAAACAAAACAGTAGGGGTATTTTTATACCTTTCAAAGGCATTTGATGCTGCCGATCATGACCGTCTTTTGTGTAAACTGTTTAAAAGGGGTATACAAGAGGAAAAGCATATAATTTATTACAATCATATTTATTTAACATACAACAAAAAACTGTTATATTTAATGATAAAGGACAAAGGATTTATTCAGATTGGGCATCTGTGGTAAGAGGAGTCCCTCAGGGCTCTGTTCTGGGACCCCTATTATTTGTTCTCTATGTAAATGAACTGCCTCAACATGTTAAAAAATTAGTTTATTTTGCTGACGACACACGTGTTATTATAAGCTCAAAAACAGATGAAGACGCTCTAAAAACAACAAAACAACACCCTCAAGGAATGGTATGACAAAAATATACTTACCTTAAATGTGGAAAAAACACAAATAATTCAATTTTATTCTGGATATAAAAATAATGAAGTCTATAAAATTTAACTAGAAAATGGTACTATTTTAGAAAGCTGCAAAGAAATTAAATTCTTAGGGCTAACAGTGGATTCAAGACTTTCCTGGAAACAAAATATAAACACACTAGCACCTAAACTTACCTCACTAACATATCAATTAAAAACATTAAATTATCACATTAACACCAAAACTGCCCTAAACATGTATTATTCAAATGTATACTCTCGTATTAAGTATGGGATTATATTTTGGGGAAATTCCACTGATGTTATAAGAATAAAACTACTGCAAACATACGAAGTATGTTTAACCTACAGCACAAAGACTCGTGTAGACCATTTTTTAAAAAGTTTAAAATTCTTACAGTAACATCAATTTATATACTAGAATGGTTTTAAGAAAAAACTTTTTTGATAGACAGTTCGTAATTCATAATTATAAAACTAGACATAAATAACTTTTAATTCCTGATAAAACAAATTTGTCATTAGTTCAAAAAAGTGTAAAAAATTAAATAAAAAAAAATTATAATCATATTCCACATTATATAAAAACATAAAAACACTAAATGATAAGTTATCATTGATAACAAATTTAAACTTGAAATTTTAAAAATATTACAACTTCAGTGTTTTTACTTCACAGAGGAATTTTATGATTATAATTTTTTTAAATCTGATCACGAATTCGCGAGGTAGAGCCAAAAAAGGTGTAAAATAAATAAAAGAAAGAATTTCATAAACAAATTATATAACAAAAAACTGCTTTATTTGAGTTTTTACATAAATATTTGTATTGATATAATTAATTTTTATTTACGGATCTGATTTCTGTGTTCGCAGAACCGCACGCATTTTTTTTAGGCCTTCAATACATCAGTAAATTTTAGGGAAACGGTTCAGTATGCAACAGAAAACACACAAGTTTGAGTGTACTGGATGAAGCTGCACAAATTGAGTTCTCGGTCATTTTGATGTGGGATCCACATTCATTCCAAAAGTAGCTGCTTTAAAAAATATTTCTGATGGTTCCGTTCATAAGGTGCTAAAATTAAACAAGTTTTTCCCTTACAAAATTCAAATGTTTCAGCAACTCACGACTACGAAAGAAGAATCCAGTTTTGTGATGAGGTTGTTCCCAATTTATTAAAAAATATTTGTTTCAGCGATAAACTTTTTTTTAAATGGATTTATAAATAAACACAATTATAGGTACTAGTACAATGGAAATCCACATGTTTTTCGAGAGGGTCATACTCAGTATACTTAAAAAATTAATTTATGGGCTGGTATTGGACTGCTTCTTATTAAAGAAAACTTGACTGCAGTCCATGGAGAATTATATCTTAATTTAGTTGAAAATGTAATAGACCTACTTATTACCCAGTCATTGAAAAATCAGATGGACGAACAATAAAAAATGTTGCTTGATGAAGGACATTTGTACTTTCAACAAGATGGAGCTCCTCCTCAGAGAAAACCAAAGGTTTCCCGAGAAATGGAATGGCCAGCAAAATATCCAGATTTAACGACACTTGATTTTTTCTTTGGGGTCATTTAAAAGTACAAGTCTACAAACACCACCTGAAAACATTCAAGAACTCAAACGAAGAATAATTCAAGAATGTAGACAGATAACTCCAGAAACGTTTAAAAAAGTTTGACATAGGTTTGAGAATATATTGTATTATTGTTTAGCAAATAACAGAGTACATTTTGAACATTTAAAACTTTTAACTTTAATGGATCAGAAATTGAATTTCCTTTAAAATCTTGTGTCCCAAGGTAAGGGTGCCGTTTAAATTCTTTTTAGTAAGGGTTGCTGGAGGTGAGGGGAAATTTGTTGAATACTGGATTTGTATCCCCTCAATATATAAATCCACCTGTTTTTGCTCAAAATAATATTTACTATAACTCAAAAGTCATTAAGGGTAGCTAGGTTTTAATTGAAAAGACTGTATATTATAATCGTTATTACACAAAATAATTTGATTTATATTAAATATGTAGTGTAAATCAGTTTTTATTTTCCCGAGGAAAGCTTATATTCAAAATTGACGTCACTTACCTTGCGGATTTTCTAATAAAACCTCGGGCGCCAACTTCAATAATTTAGGTGGTTGAAGTTCCACCGTATGCGGGGGTAGCTTTTAAGGTAAATAGTGGAGATAAATTACCAGGGTTCAGTTGTATTTATAAATAAAAAAGGTGGTTTGCTTAATATATACAGGGTGGCTCAAAAGTTTGGAATAATGAGTGTAACTTTTGAAATATCAAAAATATTAAAAAATGATTTTAATAAAAGTTGTTTAATAGTTCAAATTTTGCTGTGACATTACCAACTTAAAAAAATAAATACGTAGCTCCCCAAGGGGACCAACTTTTTTTTAAATAGTAACCCTCCTTTTTTACAACAGAATTTAAAAGAGGCTTTTTTTCTGATTACAACAGTATATTAATATTAGTATGTTACATAGGGATATTTGAGCAAAATGGCCTAGAATTATTGTTTTAGAACAATGTCATGGTTCACGTATTTGTAGAAAAAAATTTATGTAAACGAACTTTGTTTTTAAGAAACAGCATTTCAAAGTTCTTAAAAAATTTGGTGTTATTTTTATTAGTTCAATAATTCAAAGAAAACTGTTTTTTAGTTTTTATTGAATTACTATTAACATAAAATTTTAATAATACTTAATGTTAATAATATTTATTTTTTTGAAAATAAGTATAAATAAATAAATAAACGTTTATTTAGCTAAAGCTATTATAGTTTCTTACATAAATAAATATATTACATATACACGTTTTGTTTAATATATTATTATTATATATATATTATATTTTAAATAAATAAATAAACGTTTGTTTAGCTAAAGCTATTATAGTTTCTTACATAAATAAATATATTACATATACACGTTTTGTTTAATATATTATATTATATACTTATTTTCAAAAAAATAAATAAAAACTTATTTCTTTCTTGCTAGAAAGTCAAAAAATTAAGAAAAGATTTTTCAAAAAGTGAAATTATTAAATAAAATTAAAATTTTTAGTTATTTAATCTAAAGAAAATACTAAACTTTTAAAAAACATTTGAGGACAGTGATTTTTACTATGTGACTCCAATTTATCCAATCTAATTATATTAAAAGATGTCCCTTGTAACTGCCAATAAACAGACCAGGTTTAATTACAATCTTGAGTAATTATTAAAAACTGATTACACTACATTCTTATGCTTTTTATTTAAATTAATATAATATCCTCAATTATACTACATAAAAAAATTAGCAAAAAAACATTTTGAATTTCCCAAATTATCTATAAAAAAACCCTCAGGTACACGTGTTCCTTTTGATCAATTAACTAACAAATTTTGTAAGAACTTTTTTTTAAATTTGGAACTGATGTCATTCATTGATTTTTTTTAAATTTATACAGGATGTTTAAATTTATACAGGGTGTTTTCAATATTTTTGAATTTTGACCTAATACAGCTAAACCAAGCATGGATTTGTAATCTACGACCAAAAATTAAGTTTACGTGCCCGAGCGTTTAGCTGTGATATTTTCACCTCCCTACAGTGTTATTATTGAAACTTTGACACATTGTCTCGAAAACTTACCAGGTTTATATGAAAGTGGGTAAATGCGGATAAAACTTGATAAAAATAGGCAAACGAATTTGGGCAATCACGGATAAAACCGGATGTAAGCAGAAGTCTGCAGATAAAACCGGACTAATGTGGAGATGCAGCAAAGGTGGCAAACACGGATATAAGCATATGGAATGGACCATGGTTTTCTTGTAGAACCATATAATAGAAAAACGAAATGCAAGCAATCGTGTATAAAACCGGACCAATGCAGACATGAACTAAACGTTGTAAAGCAGGTTAAAAGCAGATAGTAGATAATTGTGGGGGTGCATTAACAAACAAAACAAACCGGGTGTAGCGAAATAGGCAAACAAATTTATTTTTCTTTTTATAAGGTGCACTACCCCGCAATCATCTGCAATCATCTGCTTTTGACCGGCTCAATAGAGAAATTTGGTACAATATAATTATTAGTACTACACAACACTTACTGTATACAGTATATATTACGTAATACTTACGTATTTTAACCCACTTCACTGTCTTCCCTAATATCAGTTTGAAAACCAGTGATGGAATCTTTTTTGGATACTTTGCACTTCACACACTCGTTAAATAGGTATAAGGAATCCAAATAACAATAATAACAGATTTCTGGTATTTTATTATAAACACTCTGGACAGTTGTTACGAACACGTTACAAATTAGAAAAAAGTAAGCAGAAGCATAAGTTGCAGACACTGAAGTCAGTTGAAGTTGTTGATGCGTAATGTCAGTGGGAAATGTTTTGATTAACTGCCTGAAATCACGTGTACTTTTTCAACGAAATAATTTGTTAAAGATTAACAAAATATTATGTAACCTTTACAATTAACAAAATGCCTGCCAAATTGCATATTACCTTTACAAAACGTTTACGTTAAAATATTTTCCTTTGTTAAAATAATTAAAATTAATAATAATGGTTTACAAAAAATTATGTAAAAATTTTACTAAATAAAATTAAAAAACTACAAACTCATGTTAACAAATCTGATTTGTATAACAGTGCATTTATTGCAATTTAAGAATAGGGTATGTTCCTCCTTAAAAAACTTAAACATATGTTTTTGGCTTTTACTAAGCTGTCAACCCGTAGGCTATATTATAAATATAATATATTATAAAAAATAAATGTTTGGTAGTTTTTAATTAAACAGTTTGCAAATTGGGTAAAATTTGTTTCATTATAATTTATAATTTTTATATATTTGTATGAAATTAAAACTTAAAATATTAATATTAGCAAACTTAAAACGTTGTTTAATATACCAATTTAATAATTTAAAATAAAATAGCTATATTACTATTTTATTTAAATCAAAATATTATTTTTGGTATATGTGAAAAATTGTTTTTTTATAAAGTGAAAAATCATTGTGCCACCATAAATCAAAACGTTAATTTAAAAAAGCCTTAACAGATGGGACATCAACAGCGTTTTGTTCGATTTGAAATTTGTCTGTCACTTTTATCAAGCACATATTTTTAAATCACATCTTGCTTGACATTAAAATGAAAATACATCTAAATTTTAATTTAAAGTTCTTTGCTAAATCGGTAAAACATACATCGTACATTCGATTCAGCAAACAATCCGACCTTGATTGTGGATTTGTTAATTTGTCAAAATTTCCTGAACAAATCAGTTCACCAACCACGACATTGCTTATGTTACACTTGCCCAGAGGTCCAGCTCTACTCAATTGTCCTGCTTCATCTCGCCTTATAATTTATATAAGTAATTAATACAAATTATACCGAAAGAGTGGCGCATCCGCCATTTTTAAAACAATATAATTTTAATGATAATAATAATAATAATAATAATAATAATAATAATAATAATAATACTTTTTATTCAAAAAAGCCTCTTGGGCAACGAACACGTCAATACAAAGAAATATAAATAAATGTATAGTGATACAATACAAGTACACAAAGTATTAAAAATAATTGAACATACAAGGTAAAGATAAAATAACAAATTGGTAAAATAGGTTTTAAAATAGGCTTTCAACTAAAATATTTTAAAATTTATCATAAAATTCTTCTGTGGAGTAAAAACACTGAAGTTGTAATATTTTTAAAATTTCAAGTTTAAATTTTTTATCATTTAGTGTTTTTATATAATGTGGAATATGATTATAATTTTTTATTATTTCATTTTTTACACTTTTTTGAACTAATAACAAATTTGTTTTATCAGGAATTAAAACTTTTTAATGCCTAGTTTCATAAGTATGAGTTAAGAATTGTCTATAAAAAAAAGTGAGTTCTTCCTTAAAAACATAACACATTCTAGTATATAAATTGAAGTTACTGTGAGAATTTTAAACTTTTTAAAAAATGGTTTACACGAGTCATTGTGCTGTAGATTAAATATACTTCGTAGGCATCTTTTTTGCAGGAGTTTTATTCTTGTTACATCAGTGGAATTTCCCCAAAATATAATCCCATACTTAATTCGAGAGTATACATTTGAATAATACATCTTTAGGGCCGTTTTGGTGTTAATGTGATAGTTTAATGTTTTTAATTGATATGTTAGTGAGGTAAGTTTAGGTGCTAGTGTGTTTATATGTTGTTTCCAGGAAAGTCTTGAATCCACTGTTAGCCCTAAGAATTTAATTTCGTTCCAGCTTTCTAAAATAGTACCATTTTCTAGTTCAATGTTATAGACTTCATTATTTTTAAATCCAGAATAAAATTGAATTAATTGTGTTTTTTCCACATTTAAGGTAAGTATATTATTGTCAAACCATTCCTTGAGGGTGTCTATTGTTTGTTTTGTTGTTTTTAAAGCGTCTTCATTTGTTTTTGAGCTTATAACACTTGTGTCGTCAGCAAAAGAAACTAATTTTTCAACATATTGAGGCAGTTCATTTACATAGAGAACAAACAACAGGGGTTCCAGAACAGAGCCCTGAGGGACTCCTCTTACCACAGATGCCCAATCTGAATGAATCCTTTGTCCTGTATCATCAAATATAACTTTTTTTTTGTTGTCTATTAAATAAATATGATTGTAATAAATTATATGCTCTTCCTCTTATACCCATTTTAAACAGTTTACATAAAAGACGGTTATGATTGACAGCATCAATTGCCTTTGAAAGGTCCAAAAATACTCCCACTGTTTTGTTTTTTCCATTTAAAGATTTTATTATTTCCTCAATGCCTTGGTATATAGCTCTTTCTGTAGATCTCTTTTTGATGTACCCATAGCTATCTATTATAGCGCAATTTAAAAAATAAAATAAATTTTGTTTTATTGAATGTTTTGTTAATAGTATAACATTTATAAATTAAAATAATACAATAGTTTGTATATCAGTATTTTCTTTGTGAAAAACAGTTTTGACTCATTGTTAAAATTCGTAATGCCATCGTGGGCTATTGAGGGGTTGCGAAAGTCCGTTTGAGCGGGCCATTAATTCGTAGTCCGGCGTTTTGTCCAGCTCGCCCTTTCAAGTGCACATTAGTCATGACATTCAAGCGCGCCTGTCATGTACATAATGTGTAAAAAGACCGGAGGCGCAATTCTAATGCGGCGCCATTATTTCCAGCCAAACATTTTTGTTCATTTGCCATTATGTATTTTATTTCAAACCTACCAACAGGCCAAGCCCTGTCCGTCGTTTCCCGGGCTAACTGCTGCTTGAAATAAATGACATGCGATTAAATAAGCTAAAAAGCATCATAACAAACAGCTACATTAGTAAAATGGCCATTTAACAAACCGCATACATAATAATATTATAAAGTGCTATAGTTAATGATAAACTTAAATATGGCCCATCGAAAACAGTCCAGCAAGGTTTAAGGCTTAGTATGGGAAAATAAAAAAAATCTTCGGACCCGTATATTTTTGTTTTCAGGGGGATATATTTACACATTAATTTCATCACTGTAACTTCAACCCCTTAGCGGGGTATGTTGTGATACATCTTTTACATTTTCTTTAAAATGGCGCTTCGTTTTTTTAAACTTGAGCGCGTCTTCGATCAATGGAAAAAAATCACAACACAACGTCCACTAACATTGAACGTTGGTCTCTAAGATTTTGAATTTGTTTACCCCTCGGCTGAGAGTGGAAATTAATGAATTGTATTTTATAAACAATCAATGTGCAAGAGTAACGGCAACTTTGTTTAATGAGAGGCATGCAAGTAGACACGTACATCATGGTTACATCCTAAAATTAGTAGCAAAATTCCGGCAAACTGGATCAGTGACAAATAAAAAACGATTGAAAATCCGGTGAAACATAATAAATGGCACCCATATAAAATTCAACTTCTTCAAGAATTGCATGATATAATGACCGCCGCACAGAAAATATCGGCATAACCTCAAAAATTTCAGGTAAATTTTGAGTTAGATGGGTAGTTAATACCTGTCTCCACTCTGTATTGAAAACAAATTATATAAAATACGTATATTTTGTCTTGCACATCAGTTTAAACTTGACGCTTTCAGTTGAAGGTACTTTACACGCGATCGCTGCGAATAATTGTTTATTGTTTAAAAGTGAATAACTTTTGTTTGGTGTGTCCGATTGTTATGCGGTTTGATGAAGGGTGATCTTCAAGGTATCTTAAATTCAGATATGTATTTGTTTTTCGTAGATTTTGCTTGTACAACGGGTTATTGTAACCGACAAGATCGGTCTGTTAAAATCGCAAACTTTGAATCGAGCTTTTAGAACAATGGAGCTACAAAAATTGTATTGAATTGTAAGGCATCAGTTCAAGATCCGTTGAATAGCTTAGAGTTTTGTCTATCAAGCCATCAATAAATTAGCTGCCAGAACTTGCCCCCGGCTCTTTAAAACTACATGTTCTTGGGCGCTCAGGCACGGTTGTGCTAAAAAACCTCGCGATTTTAAGCCTATGTCGAGCGCGTATCTGTGTTTTTGCTTTAAAAAATATAAGATTTTTTTTATTTCTTGGTTGCGTGTATGACGTTTACTCGATTCACTCGGATTTAACTCAAAACGTTTATTACAACAGCGGTGTCTAGACTTTCACTTGCGTAAATAGTTCGTGACTACTAAGATATTTAACACCGATTTTACATATTTAAACCACCTCTTGTAGGTGCGTTAAAACAACTCCGCATGCGCATTGTAGTGTACACGTAGTTAACACGTGTTAATGTCAAATTTGAATTGTGGTTATTTGTGTTGACAATTTTTTTAGCGAATTAAGAAATCGTTGCTAAAATGTTAAGTAAAAGAAATAATACAAATTTAAAATACTTAGTATAAAATCTGTTATATTTAAATTTTATAAATCAATTTTGAAAGTTTCTCGGGAGAAAACGATGGAAGATGTTTTCCATTGGCTTATGGCATCTTCCGATCCGTATATTACTAGCTTCAGAAAATTTGCTCCGAAAAAGAGCAAATCTTTGTCCCGCGAATCAATAAAACTGTTGCTATCTTCTGATGGTTTCCTATGCTCTGCTAATGATACAACGAGCGAATCCAGTGACGGAGATTGTTTAATATATATGTAGGTATTAAATAATATCATATAAATTTAATTATAATAAACTAAATTAAGCTATTTTACAAAAAGATCTTTTATTACATTTTAAAAAGAATCTCTTACAAGTTTTTAATTAATTTCGAAAATATTTGATAAAAATGTCCGCCATTTGATGGTGATTTTCAGTTAATTCCGTCAATTTTTTGACAAATATGTCCGCCATTTTGGATCTACCATTTTGAATTTTGGAATTCTGATCAGCGACCCTAAAAACCTCTATAAACGGATTTTTAGGAGAATCCGACTACTCCTTGATATTTTGCCGAAAATTTCGAGAATTGAAACACTGTGCGCCGTTTACAATTTTATGAAATAATGTCCAAAATAATTAAACTACCTTCTTCATGTTTGTTTCTCAGACGAATGTTCATTTATTAACGGCATTGTCAATCATCATAATTGTCGTTATTGGTCCGACACAAATCCAAGGGTCTTCGATGAGGTTCATACTCATCAACCTCAGAAATTAAACGTTTGGGTCTTAGTGGGAAAATTAAATGGATTCACTTACTTAGACTTGTTGGAGAATGCCGTCATCCCAGCACTGATCGAAATTATTAAAAACGACCAACGTTACTATAAAAAAATCCGATATTTCGATATTTCACTAAGACAATGCTCCTCCCCATTATGTGCGGCAGTTTCTGAATGAAACTTTTTTTGGTAGATGGAAGAAGAGGTGCTATCGAATGGCCCGCGAGATCACCGGATGTATCTGCCCTTGATTTCTGTTTGTGGGGACATCTAAAATCCAAAAATTATGCCACCCAACCTAAGGCCATAAAGATTTACGGAACCGCATCACTAATGAATGCCAACAAATTTCACCCGATATTCTTCACAATGTCCCGAACACTTTGGACAGTTGCTGTACAAGCTAGGTTTAACCCTTTTCCATAAGAAATTAAAACAAATACTATGCAAGTCTCAAAACCAAATTATAAACCATAGTGAATGATTCAATTATGAATGATATAATTATATCAGATTCACTGTGAATCTGATATAATTATATCATTATTGTGTTTTTGTAATATTCTCATATTTTTTGCTTTATATAATTTATATAATTGTTTGATTTTTTATATTTGTAAATTTTGGTTAAGTGGAAGAGTGATGTTTAATAAAACTTCGCCATTTTAAAATGTATATGTGAATGTATATATACATATGTATATTTTTAACAGTTAATAAGATAATATGTAAGTACTAATCAATAAATTTAAATTAAATTTTTCGGCAACCCGCAGCACAAATTTAAAAAAAGTTGCGCCATTTAAAAAAAATTTAATGCCCCTTTAAAAGATATATCACAACATACCCCTTCCTATTTAAAAATCCGAAGATTTTTTTTTATTTTAATAATAATAATAATAATAATAATAATAATAATAATAAACGTCTTTATTGAGAAAATACATATACAATCTCAACTGGCGAAATTACACATACAAAGCCCTAAACCTTGCTGGACTGTTTTCGGTGGACCACCCTGTATATTGATTATATTATATAGATATAAAAAAAAATAAAAGAAATATGAAAAAAGTACAAAAAAGTAGCCTATCCATATACTATCTCTATACAAAAAAATCACGTCGATCCTTTGCTGCCTGAAAGGCAAACCAGCAAAACAAACACACTTTCGCAGGATTTCGCAGGATTAAATGAAAAAGTATCATTAGCCGTTTCATTACAGAAATGTTACACATTCTGTTTCAACATGTATATCGGTGCATACAAAAAATCCACAATTATTATAAAGCCATTTGCATTTAAAACATAAAGTAAAAGAACAAAAAAACCCAAACATAAATTTAATTGCAAGCAAAGTATCGAAAATCTCGGCAAATGTTTGAACAATCTTGATGGATTCCCATAACGCCGTCAACCCGCTTCTAATCCAACAAATATATTTTGCTAGCACGTACATACGTATCCGTGGTTTATAGACAAAAAGTTACTGTAAATATAAACAACCGTATCAAAACATAATAGAATATTATTTTGTGCAACGAGTGGGGAAAATGGTCGATTCTGAACGAGCATTCGTTTGATGCGCAAACAAAGCGGGCGTAGCAAGAGTATAGAATCGACCATTATTCACCAGTTATTTTGTCCCACAATCATTATACTTAGTTAACATTAAAAATAACAAATAACTGGTCAATTGAAAGAAATTAACCTCACTTTTTCCAAATTAAATTATTTTTACTTGTTTCAATAGAAATTATTTAATAAACAATTTAAGTATGTCATCAATATATGTAAAATGTATGTAAAAATAGCTGTAATTTATTGTTTACAATAATTGTCTTTTTCTTCTTCTTCTTTTTTTATTGTTCCACTAATGTAACAATATTTTTATTGTTCAACTGAACAAATATTAGAAATAGTCCCCAACACCAAAACAAAACACAAAGTGTTTAAAGTACTTTTCGCCAACGATGTTGGCATCTTCAGAAGCGAAGTGAAACCAAATGTATGCTAAATCTACCATATTTATACTAATTATAAGCTAAGGTTGACTGAACCGTAAACGAAAAAAGTTTACTAAACCGTGGACCGAAATCGCTTCAGTGAACACGTAAAGAGAAACTATTAAACTAAGTTGGAAGTTGGGTACCGGTCCGTTATCGCTATTTAAAGATTTTTTTCTATTCTTATAGATGTATAAACTCTAGAGTTCGATATCTACAGAAAAAATACAAGCACTGCACTACACTTCAGACTCGAACCACTGCACATAACATAAGCAGGCTAGTTTTAACTTTCTTGTTCGTAGGTTGATTAACTTTCCACAAAGTAAAAAAAACTTTACACTAGGCAGCACTAGAGAACACTAGTTAGAGCTTGAGCAGGTCCACTTTATTAGAGTTCGAATTTTCACCCTAAATTTAGTGTGAATTTTAGTGTTGTTTTAACTCTAGGGGTTGTACTCTTATAGTGTAACAAATTTAACAAAGTTCGTGCAAATTTATATTCTAGTTACTGCACCAATAGTGTGAATCGTACTCTTATAGTGTTAGACATTTAACACAGTTCGTGCGACTACGACTATTTGATTGAAAATTACTACACTAACCGTGTTCGGTAGCTCTCTAAAAGGGTTCACTTTTACACTAATTTATTTGCATTTATTTCACTTTTAGTGTGAATGCTATTTTTAATAGTGCTGCAAATTTAATCTATCTAGGGTTTATCCTAACACTAATAGATTTAAAATTTCTACACCAATAGTGTGTAAGATTGGTGTCTGCAGTGCGCCCTAAAAGTTACATACATAAAATTCATTTAATTTCGATAAAAATGGTATAGGTAAAATGGTATACCCAATATATATTATAATATTAATACATTATACACCAAGCAGAGAAAGCACATATTATCGACGAGCATACATTTCACTGCCGAGGCGTTAGCCGAGGTAGTAGATTGTGTGCCAGGCAATTAATAAACTTTCGCCGCCGTGTTTTATATACCATTTTTTTCCAAGAATTTAATTTTTTAAAATTCTGTTCAACTGACCATGACATTTTAGATCAGTGTTATAATACGAAAATTATTACGCTTAGTACGCTTGAAAAAAACATATATAATGGAGGTTTGCAATGATTCTGCTCATATTAATTTTGTATATATAATATTTAATATATGAATTATTTTTGGTTAGCTCTGCAGATATCTTGATGGGGTATACCCCAGTATACTGTGTATAATGTAATTATAATTAAAGTCTATTTTAATTTTTATTTAAATTATTAATTTAATAATTAGTTTATCATTAAATTAAAAATTTTTGATTAAGGTGTCCTTAATTTCGAAGATTTTTAAACATAATTTAACTTTTAAGAAATAAATTATATTTTCTATGTTGGCGCTTTGCCCAATTGCCTCAATTATAAATTACAAAGCTATGTGAATATGAGGTATTTATTTTACTTACTTAATAATTGTTTTTTATTATGCTAAATTTAAGAAAATTATATATGATTTATACCAATTTGTTAAAATTTAACTTATCACGGTGGTATGTCTCGGGAAACAAAAACCATTCAATAAAAGATAACAAGAGAATTTTAATAGTAACAATAAATTGAATGCAATTCTAGGTCAAAATCAAATATCGTCATTATTATCAGCTGTACTGTTCTGAAGTACTGCATTTGTAGATAAGAAATAAGCACGGTGGGTAGAAATCTAAATTTCTGAGGTTTTATGTTTACACCATTTACTAAAACTAAAACTAAAAAAATAAATTATTATTTTGTAATTTTACAAAAACATATTTTTTTCCGTAAACAGTACATTTTATCGATCAAGACTACCTTTTTTTATAGTTTAAGGTTTAAGCTGACTAAAAATATTATTGTTGTGCGTTTATAGCACAGGGTGTTAAAAAAAATAGAATTACTCTTTTAGAGCAAACTAAACAAGCCAAATGTGATTAAAATTGCCCATTTTAAGGAAACTTTCTTAGTAAAAAATACATTTCAAAATTATTCAATTCCACCCTGTAGTTCAAAAGTTTATAGGTCAATTCTGCGCACATTTGTAAGCATCTATAACAAATCTGTAACTTTCTATAAGCTTATAGACAATTTGCAATTCTGCGCTTTCTGAAGCTTACAGAATAGAATAGAATTGTAAATATTTACGATCGGGGGTTTCCCAATCGTTGTTAGTTACAGTTTGTTTTTGTTAGGTTATGTCAAGCTATTTTAAAGATATGAATATTTATAATAATGTTAATGTGGATATAATAATGGTAATATTTATTATTATATATATTACTACAGAATAGAAATAATTTTAATTTTGACTAGGTAAATAAAACAATTGAGGCGTTTCTCGGAAAAACATCATTAGTCCAATATCGTCGAAATTTAGATATTTGCACCAACTGTTTCCTAACCTCCATATATACGTATACAAATAAGTGTTTCTCGTAAAAATGTCATAGGTTTCATAATAATTAAATATGAAATTTAGCTTGTTCTTCTAAAAACATCACAAGTCCACTCCGTTTCGTCTAAGAAAGTCACATGTTCATAACACTCTAGAAAAGCTTCTACCTCTTTTACATGACCACAGCAATAGAACATTTTATGATAACTTGATAAAAGAGCAGAAGACCATAGCACCTGACAGTCCTGATAACACGGTCGACAACGAGCAGTTGATGCGAAGACTGAGTGTGGCAGTAATACAGTTTTTTAGTTTTTTCATTTATTTTGTTACCCAGAGTTAATATTTAGTTTGTAGTGTTTGTAGTAAGGAGAATTGTTCGTTTTTTTCTTCTAAAAACCTCACATGTTCATGTATTTTTTGTGTTTTTTTTTCATATTCGTTTGAAAAAACAAACATGAGGAATTCTGGACGAAGTATCTTACATTTTTTACATGTAGTAAATAGGTCAATAAAGTACTTTGGTCAAAAATGGGAATGTCGGAGAGTTTTTTTCATTTTTCCAAATATGTTAATTTTGGACTAATGGTGTTTTTCCGAGAAACGCGTCAATTGTATTAATACAAAACCTTTACATTTTTATTATACCTACATAGGTATGAAAATAAAATAAAATTCTTAAAAATAATAAACCACAGCCTACTCGGTCAAAAAATAAATAAACAACAAAATAAATAAATATTCTATTTAGTCAAAAACTAATAGGCCAAATATAAAAATTTGGATTTAAAAATATATTTTTTTATTCTTCTTTCAGCTTTATATAATTTTCTAAATAGTTTTTAATAAGCTCAAAATGTTTCTTTTTTTGATTTTCTGCTCCTTGTTCAAATTTATTAAGTTACTGCCATATTTGGCCTAATGCATAATCTCCATCCATTGCATCCTTACCTCATTTTACTCCTCAACCAGTTTAAATTTCTTACTTTTTGTATTATATTATATGCTGGTACATAAATGATAAACCGATAAACTGTGGATAAACCAAAGAATACATATAAAAATATAGGTTATGTTTGATCCTAAGTAAATAGGCGTGAAGTTGCAGTAGTTCGTTTATACTACTTACTTTAAATTAGACATTTACAGATAACATCCCAGACTTGCCACTTTTACGATTCTATAAGCATTATAGTTACAGATCATCGTAATCTATAGGTTTACGAATTTACAGAAATTTTACGAGAGAACCCAGAATTAACCTATTAATTAAAAAAATACCAGGGGCGTAGGGGGGCTGTAGGAAAAAAATGTATAGGAACTTGTTATGTGTTATATCTAAATCCGGGAGATTGCCAACATATTCTGGGACACCCTGTATATCTAACGACTTATTTAAAAAAACACTTTTAAAAGTATTTTTGAGCCCACCGTGTAATGTGTATTACACAGAAATCAAAAAACTAAATCGGAATAGCAACTATACTTCTCTCAATTCCTATTAATAATTTCGCAGCATTCCCAGTGTTTGTTTGCATGCCGCTAGTGTTGTAGTGTGTGTATTGTTTGTCCTGTGAACGTCTTTTGTCTTTTGTCCTCTTCTGTTTTGTGTTGTCCGTTTGTATTAGTGATTGCTTATGTGTTTTGTTTTTACGTCGTTTAAAAGGGTAAGTCTGTAGGATAAATCTTATAAAAAAAGGGTTTAATTTATCAAGAGTAATTTTTAACGATATAAAAAGAAATCCGAGCATTTAGCCAAATAGTTAACCACAATAAATCAGGCGCCTTAAAAATCTTGTCGGAAAAGTTGACGTCGTGCATCAAGGAGTAGGATAATTAGTGAGCGGGATTCCGTGAATTGCTCGTTCGCTCAATCTTTCATTTTTGACGTCCGCCGTCGAATCCACAAGTAGTCGCTGCGGTTGCCAGGCAACGGGACCGGAAGCGTCGCGACGCACGTGGCGCCGGCCAAGGAAGCGCGATAAGGATTCATCCGGACGCCGATATTTCGACTAAACCATTCAACAAGTTAGGATTTTGTTAATTTTATTAAAAAATAATCATTATTACGTGTAAGCAAGTAATTTATGTACTTTTGCACGGTGTAACCAAAATGTCATGTTTTTAAGGCTAAATATAAATTCAAGTTGCTTTTTTAAAAATCGACTGTACATTTTAAAGTAAAAATTTTATGATATCTTTGTATATTAATTTACAGTAATTTTAACTCTGTAATTGAATGGCGTATTTTCTGAATAAAAAATTTGACGAATTAAAATTTTGGTTGGAGAAACACGTAGTCAAATTGAAATTATGTCAACCTAAATTTTAATTAATACACCTCTCCTGAACGAGGCATAGGTCACATAAAACACTGACTCCAGTATTGGAATAAGAATGTCCTGTAATTGACATATAAAAATGTTACTAGCGTCCTTTTAAAAGGAGGTTATACAGTTCTCTATAATGGCTAGCATAGCTTAGGTCATTGAAATGGGGCTATCAGTCTAGTTATTGAAATTTCTTCCTGATACTTATAGAAACATTTTAGAAACGATTAACAACCCTTTCGTGCTAATTTAAAAAAACTAATTGCTATTTTTGTGAGGTAAAGCTTTTGAGAGTGAATCATAAAGAACAGAAGGTAAGTATCATAGACAATATTTAAATTTATGCTTTAAAACTATATTTATTTTTCTTACAAATACATGTTTTGAGGTTATGAATTGTTACAAAAATAATTAATCCATTTATAGGTTGGTTCTTGGGGTATTTTTGTTACCTTCCTTTTAAAAGGACGCTGTTTGTCTACTAGATAACTATCACTTATACTTTTGATACCAGCTTTTGGAAAAAGCCTTTGACTTTACATGAGCTTTTGGAATTATTAGATAACTATCACTTATACTGTTGATACCAGCTTTTGGAAAAAGCCTTTGAATTTACATGAGCTTTTGGAATAAGCTGAGAATTGTTATATTCCTATAAACGTAGTTATTCTTCCACCGAAAACTGCAAACGAAGAATGATGTGGATTCTGGTGAAGGACTTGGAAGATATAAATTATTTACCCGGGATGGGAGCACCGATCGAAATTTTGGACACGAATAATACTAATGAAAACTCTGATTCAGAGATAGATCCTGATGAGGTTGTACCTATTTCAGTACTTTGTGGAAAAGCAAAGTATATTTCAAAACGCAAAAAATATTGGGCTTTACAGAATTTCGATCAGGGGCAAAAAATTATACTTTCCGCTAATTTACCATTGCATTGATATGACCGTACAAAATGCATGGCATATTTATAGACTTCAAGGAGGAAAAATGGATAAGCTAACTTTTAGAAGAGCGATTGCAATTAATTTGCTGGAAACCTAAAAGAGGACCTCCATGTTCATCAAATAATTCTTATGCCTATTCTTGGTACGATAGGATTGACCATTTAATTATTTACCAAGAGAAGCAAAAAAACAAAAATTTCAAATTTTTAGTTCCAAAAAATAAATCAGTAATATCTGGGTTAATGTCATGTTTTTAAGGCTAAATATAAATTCAAGTTGCTTTTTTTAAAATCGCCTGTACATTTTAAAGTAAAAATTTTATGATATCTTGGTATATTAAATTACAGTAATTTCAACTCTGTAATTGAATGGCGTATTTTCTGAATAAAAAATTTGATGAATTAAAATTTTGGTTGAAATTATGTCAATCTAAATTTTAATTAATACACCTCTCCTGAACGAGGCATATGTCACATAAAAATGACGCCAAAAACTGACTCCAGTATTGGAATAAGAATGTCCTCTGAATTTTAAAAACATGTTTTTCAAAATTGTAGCTGTCCCTTTTTAGAAGTTTTGCTTAATAATCCAAATTTCAAACATCATTTGGTGATTCAGTTTTTTGCCATTATCTTTAAAACAGAGACCTTTAGAAAACATTTTTGAAAGGTGACTTAATTATGTATTAAATCATGCCTCCATAATTATGCCCAAACTATTGGCCTGCGAAATCCTTGGACGTAGTTGTGAATTTTTTATGTTTAACTGGGTATGTTACATTTTGTTGTAAATAACCTGTCATAGGTTACTTTCAACATTGCAGCATAATTTTTGATTAATGAGTACATGACTTTTTAAGGTTTGAGATATATCAGCAGCTTTAAACATAACTACTAATGTTTGTATGTTTTATTTAGTCCAAATTTGGCGTTTTGGTGGAAAAATGACCAAAGGACTAACAGTTTGCAAAAAATCTTTTGTTAAAAGAGTATCAAGATGTTTCAGAAGCATTTAACATACATTTTCCTTAAATATGACACCTTGGTAGTTCTTAAGACCAAATTCAGTGTTTTAAGCCATCTCAACGCATGCTCTTTTCCTAGAAGTTTCACTAGTCCGTTTCAAAATACGTAGGCAAAAGTGTTGCCTGGCAAAGGTGATGACTAACTAGATATCTTTATTTACTCCTTGTTGGCAATTTAATGTAAGCAAATGATGGTATACTATAGTATTATTGCGTGAACTATACTATACTATACTATACTATACTATAGTATTATTGCGTATACTATAGTATTATTGCGTGAACGAATACCTCAACTGAACATACATTACTTAGGTACTCAATTTATTTAATGGTCCTGCTTTTTTTAAATCCATAGTTTTTTAAATAGATAAACAATTTTCTGTTGTCCTTTCTTTTTTTGTGAAATATGCGGCGATTAATGTGCAAAAACACCAAGTTTTTTAAACATTTTGTAATTAAAAAAAAGTATATCTACGCCAATGGTTGCGGTTGTTGAAGCATCATTTAATAGATAATTTTGTGGTCTTTAATTCTTTATTTTAAAATTTTTCCTAAAGGTCTCGGTTTTTAAGAAATTCGCAAAAAATATTAAATTAGTCATTAAATTACAGTTGGTATTTGAATTAACTTCCAAAATTAAAAAAAAAGGATAACCTATAGTTTTGAAAAACATGTTTTTAAACTCTAGAAACGGTCCTTATTCCGATAGGGCATTCAGTTTTTGGCGTCATTTTTTTGTGATCTATGACTCATTCTTATTTAAGAAAAAGTAATACTGAAATTATCATTATGTCGTAGTTAATTTCTATTATTATTTGTCGATTTAAAAATCAATTTACCTGTTGTAAATTAAAGTGATAATTATAATACATGTTTCTTATTGGACACAAAAATATTTTGAACGGAGTATTTGTTTTAATATTTAAATGTTTTTATAACTACCCAAAATTTTATTTGAACAATAAGAATTCTTGAATACATTTTTATTTTTTTTTTATTATTTTTATAAATTTTAATATTTACTTTAAATAGGAATTATTTTGTTGTTTAAAACACTTTGAAACAATTTTTATACGGGAATAAAGTTTCGGTATAATTGTTATTAATTATTATGTTATTTAAATCTAGTAATACGAACTTTCATTTAAGCACTTTTCTGCCATATTTCTTTTTATCAGATTATTTTTTTAGATAATAAATTCAATGCCAAATAATAATTCCTTATTTTTATTAAAATAGGTAAATATTATGTACCTCGAATTTTTTGACTGACTATTTCCCTCGTCTTAATTTCCACCAATCACAAACGCGTAATTTTGAATTACAAATGGTTTCTAGGTGAAAAAACTGCGTGACAGCACCTGTCAACAGTTTTTTCGGGTTTCCCGCGGCAAAACTTGACAGCTGTTGTCACCAAAAATTGCAATTTATATTTTAAATGTTAATTGTTACTCATGAAATAGTCTTGTGAAATACCATTCGGGCATCTAATTTTTCCTGTGAAAAAAATCGGAAAAACACAATGCTAAGTAATATTTTTTAACAAAATGCATTTGTGAAGGTGCAAAAATCCTCCTCTTCGACTCGGATTTTTGTTGCCACCAGCACTCATGCATCTTGTTAAAATATTACTTAGCAACGTGTTTTTTCCTATTTTTTCGGAAAAATTAGATGCCCTTATGATATTACTTACGAATTTTAATTTTTATTATTATTTTCGAGCTTATGTGCCTTCGACGTTATGTAATTTTGCTTGGTGGCAGACAACCGCAACTATGCACTAGCGCCAAATTAAAATTCTGTTAACCCAGTGTTAACCAAAATTCTAATTCATCGAATTTTTCATCGAGAAAATTCGCCTTGCGCTTACAGATTTAAATCTTGTCTAATTTTTATTCTATACTTAATATTCCAAGTGCTTTAATTTAATTTTAAATTAATAAATAAAATTGTATTATTTAGATATGAACACCTTTTTTGAACACAAACAAAATACAATAAAAACTGAGCGCTTAAAAATATAGATCTCACCAGAATGTTGTAAATATACATATATGAAAACTTATCTAATACACCAAAAAATAAATTGGCAGATTTTAATTTATAATTACATTTATTTTAATAATGTTTATAAACGTTTATATAATTTTTAATTTTGGTAGTATTTGTTAAGTTAATTTTCTGATGTCATTAAAAAGTAAAACGCCGAACTATGTCGTAAACAGAGTGATTAGGTGACCGAAAATATTTTTGTTGAAAAACATATTGAAAATGCTTTTTTGTTATACAAAAAGATCATTTTTAATAAATTTAACCATTAGTTAGGATTAAAAGAATCTAAGTACAGGGTGAACCACGTAAGATAACCCATAGCCTATATATATATCTCAGAAACAACTGTAGTCATGAAAAATTTGTAGGGAACAAAAATATTTGAATTATTACATATTTTTTAATGTTGTAATTTAATTTATACAGGGTGTTCAATTTTTTCTGGGACGATACCAATTTTATTATTTTCGATTTTTATTCTAGATACGTACTTTTTTATGTTTTTAATGACCTTTTGCAGAGCTAAAAGGGATTCCGCACTTGTACTCTTATCCTGTTAAAGTTTTCTGTTTAGATACCTCATCTGCCATTCATTTTTCTCAAATCCGTTAGATTGCTAAATTTGGCTATTTGAAATGGATGTTGTTAGCAAGAAAGTTAAGAAGTTATTTTTATAGCCACTTGGCTATAAAGCTCTGGCCCTTGTACTGCGACCTTTAGGTCTATTATACCCTGTGTCACAAAAGACTTCGTAAAATGTAACACTTAAATGAAACGGTTGCTTCTTTTGGTTTCGGTGATTCCCTCGATGCAAGATCATCTGATCAAGCAAGTGAAATTGGACTGACATGCGTGCCGCACTGTTTCCATTGACTTTAGTCGCTAACCTGGTTTTACACTACAGCCTTAAAAGCTGAGCCTTTAGCTAAGGGGGGATTTACACTATAATTTTTATCGACAATTTTTTAATGGCAGCATTTTTCAGAACTAATTTATTATTCTGTAATTTTTGTTGATGTTAAAGACAACTACTTTAAAATCCGGACGCTTATTCAAAATCCGCCCGGACCCACCCGGACGTAGTAAAAACCCGAACATGTCCGGGCAAATCCGGCAAATATATATAAATATATATATATTTATATAGAATGAGTTATTTTAGAAAAACTAAAGACAAAAGTAAAAAAATATATATTCGAGTATTTGCGTCAAAGCAACATGACATTATTTTTTCAAATGACCAAATTAGTTTTAATTTAATATATATTTATTATTTTTATGTTTTTAATTAATTTTAAGGCGCCAGATTTTAAAAAAACTCGGAAAATAAAGACAAAAGTTAAAAAAAAATGAGCTCTAATACACATTTTTTGACAAAAAATCAAGTGTAGCCAAGTTTCTCAACATTTCCCGTCAAAATCCTTAATAACGACCATTATTCATATATTAACAAACACTTCCACACACAAAAGAAATTGGGGCAACCTGGGGCACCATTACTATTTGCAAAAAGTTTGCTTGAATGCACGTTAAAAAAAATGACAAAATTTGGACGGCTATTATATATAAAATAAAATATTTTTTTAATTTTTAACGTTATACCTTAAAAGACATTTATTAATCTACCAAATATAACTCCTGTTAATTATAATTTATAGTTTTAATCGCATATTTACCAAGCGCGAGTTATTTATATAAAAAAATGTGTTTGTGCATTGTTTTAAAATTTTATACGTCACGGTCCCTATTAATATTTTATAAATAAACAAATGGTTGTACATTGTCAAGAAAAGCATAAGGATCAATTTTATGTATATTTTTTTGCTGTAAGGGCAACTTCAGAAATCGACTTTTGGTCACCTATACAGGTCAAATACGACACAGTGCGCCGTGCCATAATATTTTGTCTCCACAAGTTTTTTTTATTCTTTGACATTTAAATGAGTATTACAGCAATTTTTTTTAATCAAATAACAAAAGTGATCCATAATTAATTAATAATATGAAACACTACAATTAAAAACTACGACATAAGAAAAACTGCATCCAGTGATTTGCGACTAAGCAGCCCCCTGGGTGTGGGACGCCGGTGCAATGAAGAAGTGGAGGCCATTTCAATTAATAAATATCAATATTTTTATTTTTTACATTTCAAAACAAATTTTCATTATAAAGAGACATACTATTTTTTGTAATTTTGTAACGAATGATGAGCAATGGGAAACGGTTGACACTTGACGTGCCTTTTTAGAGGTAAAATCAATAATGATTTCTCGAGTCCATCTCTCGAAACAAATCGCTCTCTATACTAAGTAGTGCTAGATATACTAGACATTTTTGCATCATCTTCGTACGCAGCCTATTTTTAGTAATTTTAATTTTAGAAAATAAAGGTTCTCCGCAACAGTAAGCCACCATTAACACTAAATATATTCTTAATGTATTTTCAATACTAGGAAATGTAGCGCCGAAGTTGTTAACAACCAGAATCCTGTAAGGAACATATCTTTTAGGTAACATTCTTAAAGGTTAAAAACTGGACCAACTCATTTCCAAGACTGATGTCAAGATCTCACTTGTAAATTTGTAGGAAACCCAATCGACGTCATAAGCTCAAATCCCATTACTTACAAATGGTGAAAGTTGATTAATTACTGGAATAAAATTTCCCACTCAAATTTTTTTCTTATAGGTGACCTATAGGTGACAGCTGGGTATCTGAGGATTTCGCATAATCCAGTGGATTGAGCCCAATATTTCTTAATCTAGTGCGTGTTTCAATATATTCGTCATTATCGGATAATTTTCGCGCTGCTTCTTTGTATTCCACAAATTTTTTGGACTCTATCAATAATCTGAGCGATTTCATTACTCCTACTGCAGATGAAATTTTGGTAACATCTTATTAGTAGAATTATATCGCTCAAAATTCAGCGTACCGTGCAATTTAAGACTTCCATATTCTTTAAAAGTCTAAAAGCATCGACGTCTTTCTGTTATTGGTCGTGCGATATGTCAGCAAGGACTTCTATAGTTTTCTCGCAAGGGGCCTTTAATCACGTGAGGTTCAAACAGGGGGGGAGGGGGCTAGAATAACATCACGATTGATCACCATGAGGGGGGGAGGGTATATTGGGACAATCACGTGTATTAATTTAATTTTTATTTATTTTTAATTTTTATTATTTTTTTTCCATTTTTTTAATTTAAATTTTTATTCATTTTTATTAAAATCCTTTTTTAATTGTATTTTTTTCACTCCCATTTTTTAATTATATTTAATACTATTTAATACCATATTATATAGAATATTATTGTTGTGCCGCACAAGTTTTGCGAGCACATAAAATTTATCAACAAACATTTTAATTGTTAGTAATTTAATTAACAATCATTTTCATTCCATTACTATTAGTAAAAATAATTTTCAACAAACATTTTAATTCAGCTAACAATTTAATTCAACAATAAAAATAATTCGCTGCAGCACATGCATTATTGTGTTAGAAATTCTAACTTAAAATTAAATTGTTTTTTGATATTTTTAATTATTTCACTAAAATAAATGAAATTAAAATGCATAATATTCTAATTTATTAATAAAAACGAATGTTTTTGAATTAAAAAACTGGCTGAAAATAAAAAAGTATACAATACACGAGTCGTGTCACACGACGCAAATTTCGAAATGATTACTACTGTCTCTACGCGTCTCGATAAACTCTTGTATTGTAATATACTATTTCCATAATATTTTTCCAATAAAAAAAATATTTTTTTAAATACACAAAATATTTTTTAATAAGAAAATATTTTCCGTAATATTAAAAAAATACACGTGATATTGAATGGGGGGGGGAGGGGTAGCCTAAAACCTCACGACGCATCACCAGGGGGGAGGGGGGGGGTAAAAAGTGGCTAAAAACACCTCACGTGATTAAAGGACGGCCCCCAACCATGAACACAGTGGCGTAGCGACAGTACCGCGAACGCCCGCCAAGCGGGGGGCCCTAACCTCGTAGGGGGCCCGGCCGATACTTGCCCCAAAACATTAAAATACTTATTTCCATTTTACTTATACTAAAAATTGAATAATAATGAATGATTAATTAAAAATATCATAATTTACTAAAATGTAGGTAGGTACTTGATATTATTGGCCTACCATCACAACATAAATGTAAAACATCTAACGGAACCTTTTGATGAATTTTAAAAATCGCGCTTATTTAAAAACTGACAGCGGGTTTACGCAGGAACGATTCAGAACTTGGAAACATGCGCCTAACTCTAAACAGATATGCGCATTTAGTTATGCGTATTATTCTGACAGTTCTGAAGCGTTCTCTTTGCGAACCCCTAAAATTTTGACGATTGTGATTCACAAGTTGTTAGTTTGTTTTTGATTTATATTCGTATTGGTTCAAGTAGGTTCTTATTTGTGACTGCTTCTAATTTTTATATTAAAAAAATATGTTTATTATTTTCTATTACTTTACTTATAATTTATAAGTAGGTACAGTGGAGAACCTTATTTTTTTTAATTATTTTTTTGTTACTTTTTGTTTATAAATAATTTAAAAAATCATGTCACCGGATGTATTATTTTTTATTTACAATATAAAACCATGTAAAAAATACCTGAAATCAGGGGGCCCAGTAAGGATTTTCGCGGGGGGGCCCGAAATTTGTCGCTACGCCACTGCATGAACAATGGCTTTTGTTGCATCAGCGCGACTAAACTAAGCACTACTGAATAAGTAGTACTCATGCTACTTGAAAAATCTTTTCTCTGCTTTTAAAGAAAAAAGTTGTCGTCAGCATTTCTTATTTTAGTCAGAGCAACAACACATTAACCATCACTTCTAAACTTATTCGCACACCCAGTATTATCTTCGTATTGACGAGTACTGTTGAGAGCTAAATATTGTGCATACAGTTCTAATAGTTTTCTCATACATAAATTAATTTGCTGCGTAGGTACCCTGACACGCTGCAAAATGGTCAAAACTGCTTCATACGACTGGTCAAAACCGCTTCATACGACTGCAGGTTACAAACATGTTTGTAACCTACTCTTCTAAATTTTAAACTTAAACTACTCGAATACAATCTACATAATCCAGGAGGAAGTCGTCCTGTCGATATTCTGACACGAGTAATGCATGAACACAAATGAACATAAACATAGACCACAGATTATATGTATTTTTTTCTTTGTTCCTAACACACGATTTAGTATTTTCCCTGATAGAATTGACGAAAATAAATTATCTATAGGATCAAAAATTATCTTGTTGTTCATCAGGTAAACAAAATCATGTACCCATGAATTTATAAATAAAATAATTATTTATTAAAGTGAAAACAAGATTTCAAAGGTTTAAATTCCGATAAAACATCAACATAAAAGTCGGTTTTAACCACGTTATAAATCCCATAAATTGGCCGGCATAAATAAGTAGGTGATGATGATTATATTCGTGGGTTTGAAATCATTTGTAGGACATATTTTTGTTAACTGCCTGTTCTTGAACGCGATCCAATAAATGAAAGTACCGACTAATTAAATGTCGCCAGGTGGTTTACGTTTGATTTAATAGTGGATATTTTGAGTAAGTAAATTGGTTTTACAAAGTATAAAGCGGGAAATTTTTCATTTTATAATTTATTTATTAAAATTTAATTTAATTATTACCTTCACTTTTTTGTTATTTTTTCTACTCTCACCTTTAAAACGCCCTTTATCGTACATGTTTCCATGAAACTAAGTGACCTTTTAAATACACATTGACAAGTTGTGGCTTTATGGCGCTTTAGTCACGGGCTAAAGTTACCAACAGGTTTTTAGTCACGGCCTGAAGTTAGTTTTAAGTTAGTTGACAGTTGTCAAATGTCATACAATCGTTAAAATAAAGTGCCTTTCTTGTAAAATAATACTAAATGTGAAAATTATTTTATTATCTAAATACAAAAGTATTAAATAGTTTCTCAATGCCAATATTTGAAAATTTTATATGAAAATTGTACTGACCTTTTAATTTCGCCGGCAGTAAACTACAGTAACTTAAATTCGGACATGGACTGTCAATTTTCAAAAAATACATTTCGTTTAATAACCTTTATAATCTGTGTTTATAAAATATAAAATGTGACATTTGACGGTGACACACAGATTCCCCTATTGTTTCATAGATGGTGCTCTATAAAAAAATTTGATTTAAATCTTCTTAAGATAATAATAAATATTTTTCGTAGAAAAAGTATAGTAGTATGCACCTCGTTTATAAACTTTTCTATACACTCATTAATTTAAGCACTCGCTCGCAAGCTCCTTCGTGCCTAAATTAAATTCGTGTTTAAAATGGCGTTTTTCAAACTTGATACATAATATACTATTATCTACTCCTACATTGAAGAGCTGTGACTTTATGGCGTTTTAGCAATAGTGGTTTTTGGGTATTTTAGTCACGGGCTGAAGTTAGCTTTATTATAAATTGGAGAAAAGTGAGGTTAAATCCGTTGACAGTTGACAGATATCAAATGTTTAACAAATAAAATTGGCTTTAAAATTTTCTTTGTGTTTGTAGTAGATAGTATAGTATGAAACTTGTTTTATAAACTTTTCTAGGCACTCGTTTTTATTAAACAATCGCTCGCCAGCTTCGCTCGTGCCTAATAAAACTTGATACATAATATACTATAGTACGTTTATTTTAAAATACCTAACAATATAAACTTGTATAAGGCTGCGAGTCTGTTTCTTTTATTAAAAAAAAGTTGTAACATTTTAAGAATTCCTATGCCGGACATTTTTCTTATTTAGTTATCACTTACCATTAAAAAAATATTTAAAACATAAATACGATCATACATTAAATTTCATAATGGTAAACATGTCAAAGCAAAAATATGTAAGGCTCAGTGGTCTCAACTTTATTTTTGATATATACTGTGACATAATTTACTTGCTCACCCACGTCGAGAGTGGAAAAAATTGCAAAAATTAAGATTACTGCATTTCTTGATTACAAGCCAAGTACTTCATTATGTTAAACAATATAAACATAACAATAAAAACTGCTTTTCGTAAAATATTTAAAGTATACAGGCTTAATAACATAACAATAAATTTATCACCATGGCACAGTGTGCAAAAAAACATTTTTATAAAAACTATTTTTACTACTACCACCTTACAACGCCCATTATCGTACATGAACCATGACACTAAGTGATCTTTTAAATACACATTGATAAGCTGTAACTGTATGGTGTTTTAGTCATAGGCTGAAGTTAGCTTTAAGTTAGTTGACAGTTGTCAAATGTCATACAATCGTCAAAATAAAGCGCCCTTCTTGTGAAATAATATTAAATGTGCTCCTATATTTAAGAATAGTATATTACACTACAAGGGCAGAAAGTGTGAGATTCCTGCACTGCGCGCCATGATGCCCGAGGCGAAGCCGAGGGCATCATGGCGCGCAGTTCAGGGCTCTCACACTTTCTGCACGTGTAGTGTATACTATTTTTCTTACTACCTCGGCCGAAAATACAACCCGGCCGAAAATACGGGAAAAAATTAAATGTGTATTTATGTACCTATCTCCATTTGAAGAGCTTGATAAATAAATAACAGTAGGCCGTGAATTCAGCGGTGCCAATACAGTAAAAATAAAAGGTTGTATTTTAATTAACAAACTACTACTTTATAACAAATAAAAGTACCATTAAACACTTAAAACAACATAAAAAGTAAAAAAGTAAAAACATAAATTGTTTATTTGTTGTTATAATTGCAAAATTATGGTTTAAAACTGTCATATTTTTGTGTTTCTCATGTTGACAGTACGAAATTTTTTACTCCCGCTATTAGAGTGTGCGCGTATAGCTTGACCAATGCATAAAACGTAAACTTTCTGCCGTGGAATCGGGGACGAAACAACGTATTTTGAGCACGAGGACGAGAAAATGTATGACATAAATTCTTTACACCATCTTTTTAATTTGTCAAAATTTAAAAAAAAAAGAATTATACATTTTATTTGTGTATCGTACTATTGCCATGTATCTTACAGTAACTGTCGCCTTAGTGACAATACGTAACGCAAATGCGTATCGTTCTGTGCTTATTATGGTATACAAATAGAAAAATATTTTATTATCTCTATACAAAAATACAAAATGATTAAATAGTTTCTTTGGGCAGTGAACTAGTATTTGCCGATAAAGCATTAATAATTTGGGTGGAAAACTGCTTTTTTATCGAATTTAAACGATTGTTGGTGTTTTTAAAGGAAAATTTAAAAAAGTGGCACTGAAATTTTAAAAGCCATCAATTCTGATTACATATTTTTGTATAGATGTCGATTTATATAAATATTTTAAATGATTATAGGAAAAAAATATAATAATGTTCGTCGTAGAAATATTATAGTAAACTTTTCCAGAACCTCATTTTATTAAACGCTCGCAAGCTTCGCCCGTGGCTAATTAAAATTCGTGACGTTTATCAAACTTAATACATAATACACTATTTTCTCAAGCGTATAACAATTTTTATATTATAACATAATAAAAGAAAAGAAAGAAATTATTTTTGTACTCAGTACAATATTGAAAATGCATGTTAGATAATGTACTATTATTTGCAATTAAAGCATCAATTTAAATGTCATATTAACAATTACAAATGTAAAAGATCTTGATGGAGGACAAAAAAATAAATGACAAAAAATATTTTCAATTAATATTTCATTTTACTAAACTATGATACAAGAAAGAAACCCAATTAGATTTTTATATTTCAAAAGGCAATTCTTTGAGCTCATATTTTTTATAAGGAAATTAAATTTCTTTATAAAATCATAAATTATTTAACATTCATTACCTACTTTACATATGAAATTAAATTGAATTTACAGGCCTTTTATTATACAAAGTCTATTTATATCTAAATTAACTACATTATTTAATATACCTGGATATTTTACATAATAAAGTTACATACCGTTATGTTCAAAATGTAATCTACTTTTAATTAAAATTAAAATTCTATTAACAAGAATTACTTAAATTAATTTAATGTTCGAAAATTTCAGGATATAATTTTACAATGTTTTAATGATTTTTAATTATCATTTATTTAAGACCGAAACATATTTAAATTTTTGTCTTTAGCCTTTGAAATAGAATTTTTCCATTTTTTTTTATTATTTAACTATGTATTTTAATCTCTTCAACCGCCATGTTTTTTATCTCATATGAAATATTATTGGTTTGTGTTTGTTTGCTTTGGTAAAAAACAGGCAAGAAAAACTACAGGCGAAAACATAAAGTAATATAAGAGACGCGGCGGCGAATTCCTCTTCGTTCTACAAACCATCGCCCAAAACAAACGTTAAAACGTACAGCTTATAGAACCTGTTACATTGTTTACCTTAGTGCACCGTCTGAAGAATGACATATTGAGATTCCATATTGGTTTTTCCAGTCTTTGTTTGCATTACACAACAAAATTGATATTTCTTTAAAAATAAATGTCTTTGTTTTTGGTTTTTATTATTTTTTCTGAAAAAGAAGGGACTGATATTAAAGTCTGCGTTGAACATAATTAGTTTATTATATTTTTGATAGACTTTATTGTGCAAGATACATTAAGCTAATGTGCCTTCTAAAGTTAAAATAAAGTAAAAACAGAAAAAGCGCGCGGAACTGTGCTCATTATTAAACCATATTAATAGGTTTAGTTAAATTTTAAAATCAATTTAGCGCCGAGCTGACAAGATTGCCGGTGGATGGCAATCTAGAGGTAGTTTTTTCGCTCACTGAGCGGGGGGTAAAAATAACTCTAGGAGATGACAATGGGGCCAGCCATACATACCTTATACTTATACTCGTACTCAAAATGTGTTTTCTTGTCATAAAAAACGAATAAGCCATTTTATTCAAAAACTTAGTTTTATAGTTTGTGAAAAGATATCGACTATTCATTACATTTCAGTAATTGAAATTTTATAGCAAATATTTGTTGTTTTTTTGTAAAAAAATATTATTCTTTTATCATAATATAAGTATTTTCATGATTTTTTGTACCAAGACTAATTTTAATTGTATAGTAAAAATGTGTTTTCTTGTCCTAAACAGCGTTTTTAACGCAATTCTTTATAAAATCAGATTCAGGGTCGATTAAGTTAGCCCACCATTTTTAGATGATATGTTAAATTTTGCTCTTATTTAGCTCTATTATGCTCCATAAATTTAAAATTTTGCTTCACTACGCTTTATAGAGACTAGTTATAAATTTAGGGGGGTTAACGGTAGCCCCCCCACAATTCTGACCGTGAATTCCTATTGTGAATTCCTATTCTCCTAATTTTGCTCCATATTCTACTTTATTGAAAAAAATTGCTCCACATTCTTCTGCCACCTCCTTTGTTGTTAAAGGCGAAAAACTTGGACTTGAAATCGAATCAATTAAATACCACCTTTTCAATTTTAAGTAATTTAAAACTCCTGAAGTTCAGGAGGTAGAAAATTGCTTTCTTCAGGACCTGAACAAAGCAATTTTCTACCACTTGTAGTAAGTCAAAGTTTATGTAGAATGTACTATGTTGTCTTAAAATTTCCGTGCAACTAGAATAAGTAGAAATCATGGTAGTGTCTTGTCAAAGAAAAAAAATAGGCATTTTTAAAAGTAAAAAAATATAATTTTAAAATGATTTTATTTTAAACACAATTTGGTTTGGAATTTTATTACCGAATATCGCGCGAAGTTATATTCAATCTTGAAATTTTGTAACCTCTTATGATATTTCTAGTGAAAATTTAATTTTTGATTTTCCTAATTAACTTATTTTTAAATCAATATTTTTGAATACAATTTTGTGATTAGGGTTTTTTGGAACAAGAAACTTGAATTTGTTAATAATTTTGATGTAGATGAACACGTTACGAATTAGAATTAAGTAAGCAGAAACATAAGTTGCAGACACTAAAGTCACTTGAACTTGTTGATGCATATTGTTGTGGTAAACATTTTAATTTTTTTGCCTAAAATCACGTGTACTTTTTAAAAGAAATAATTTGTAACCTTTGAAATTAACAAAATGCATACAAAATTGCATATTATAGGTATACCTTTAGAAAACTTTCGGTTTAATAGTTTCCTTTGTTAAAATATTTACAAAACCTGGTTTTAAACAAAACATTATGTTAAAATTTTACAAAATAAAATTAACGAACTACAAACTCATGTTAACAAAATCTGATTTTTTAACAGTGTTATTATGGTGTAGGAAGAAAATTACATTTTTGATAAAATTATATGATACATGAAATTTACGTAAAGGAATATCGATTCCAGGTAATTAAATAATATCGTAGCAAAAGATACAAGCCCAAGCATTAATTAATTTTGTCTATAAAGCTCGATGGTGCATTATATCAGGCAGTTGGCGGGTATATTTCATAGATATAATGAAGTTAGATGAGCCAATGAACGTTTTAATTGTCTAGGTACATGGAGGGGGTGCCGTAATTGAGTTTGCTTTATTGGATTTATCGTATTACATAGATGGTGAATTGGTAAGAACCTTGCTAATTGTCAAAGAAGAAAGATCTTAAGGGAATCGATGTCTTTCATCTTTTTTAATTTTGGATTAATACGTTAAAAGTTGCTGTGTTCGTCAATAGTAAGGCATAATCTCAATTTGTATACAGTTAATGCCTTCAGGTAAGCTTATTCAATAAAAACTTGATCAACTTGAGCACGAAGTTTGTTATGCAGGGTGTGCCGTGAGGGAATTTTTCGAGGAAATGATAAATGGAAAGGAGCTTCGAAGGTAAAAATAAATTATAATGGGGTATTTTTATTAAATCTTTAACGGAAAGCTAAAGTATGTTTAATATTATTGCGTATCGCTTCTGGGAATTCGAAACGATTATTATTTTCCATTAACAAAAATGCAGTATATAAAATTCTCATATTTTTAACTTCACTCTAAAATGACGAAAATTTATTTTCCAGATATTTAAAATGAATATTTCTTTCTTTTGTGCGATTGCATCAGCAAAACGTCTAAATCCGAAATACTGAAAATATAATATTAGAATGACGTTTTGCTGAGGAAGGCACAACTGTCTGCCTGCATTTCCCCTTCAAATTCCATTTAATGGTTTACGTTGATGTTTATGCATCGTAAATCGAGAAATAACGAGCTACAATAAAATAAAATAAAACACCGCCACTACTATGTTTATTGATGATTCCAGTTTTTTAATTAAAAAAAAAATATAGTTTATATATTTTTATTATTATAATAATTATTAAATATAATGTACTATAATATAGATCTTTTTAAGAAAAACAGTTTATATCAACCACCGCTTTAAAATAATTATTTTGGAGATATAATTAAAACAAAGTTTCGTTTACAGGAAACCCCAAAAATGGGCCGGATCCCCCAAAAACTTGCGATTTTTTTTAAAAGCATTGGCGTGTCATTTTTTTCTTAAAAATGTAGTTTTAGTTTCATTGGCGTCCAAAATATAGGGGTAGGAGGGGAAATTTTGCGCGGTGGGTAATTTTACGTATGAACAATTTTAGCAGATATGAAGTTAATAATATATTTTTTGAATGGATTGGAAACGTTACTAAAACGGACTAAAGTGTACCACAATTCAGCTTGTATTTTGTTATATGACCATTATGGTACTAGTGACCAGTAAACTGTGATACATGTACGTTGATCTAGGAAATCCATGTCGTTTAAATTTCTGTCCAATGGCTTAAATGTTTATAACAAACTTTATCTGATATTTTCTCGTAATCTGAGTGTATGTTCGAATTGTTTAGGTTTATTTTTTGAAAGTTTTTTAGTATCACAATTACGATGAAGAAAGGAGGTAATTTTGCGATGCAAATTTTGGCCAAGTAGGGAGCTTTGGACAGGAGCATAAAATGTTCAGCATAAACAGTGTGTAGCGAAAAAAACAACCCCTAAATCTACATGTGACAACTGCTGCATGTATACCATCCTCCAATTTCTAAGAACAAGAATTTTATCTTTAGTTATATATTTTTTATTTTGTTTGTTTCACAGAGAAATTGGTTTTGATTTATTTGTATTATAATAATAGTATACTATAGAAATAAACGGTTTATTGAGTACACGGAAAAAAATCCCTTACTAGGTTTAAGAATAGTTCTATACTTCATGTTAGGAACTTGATTTAAGTATATTTATTATTTCTATGAGATTAGCGTACATTTAAACTAAGTAATGGGATATACTTAATTTTTAAGAAAAACTGTTACTTGATTTGAGATGAGTATTCTTGGATTGAGTTTAAAGGTATTTTATTTTAAAGAAAATTGGTATACTTAAATCAAATATACAATAATACTTAGATGAAAGACCTCTAGTTGTTTACTCAAAGCGGAATATTGCCACTTGATTTAAGTATTCTGTATATTTGTATGAAATTTCGGTATACTTTATTTAAATATATGTATATTTAATTCAAGAACGCTTATACTTCAATTTAAGTATAAGACTAGAACAAAGAATACACTATACTGTATTTAAGTATAGCTATTATTAAAACAAATACCTTATTCTTCGCTTAAGTAAATACCGTCCACCCTCTAAGACCGCTTCGCTAAAAGAAAAGACGCAGTTTCTGTGTTCAGTTCTGTCCTGTGTTCTATGGTGGTAGCGTGTGTACGTGTCGGCACCGGCAGTTCGTTTTTTCCTTCTTCGGTCTGGATGTTATTTTTAATAAAAAATAATGGAGAAGAAACTTAAAAATTGGGGCTTAGAATGTTTACTAGACACATTTTTGGGTAAGTAAATAATATTTCATTAATTTAAAGTAATTAACTAGGCATGATCGTAAAAATGTAGTGTAAAATGGATAGGTATACTGTAGTGTAAAATGGATAGCATACGACAGGTAATAGACAATAAAACATAAACAGCAGAAAGGCTATAGCCTCCAATTCAGCTATCCCAGCAAGCACAAACATCCTCAGGACGTCCTTGGACCAGCCTAAATGTCCCAGAATGGGATGATCCTATAAGGACTTCCTGAGGACGTCCATAGGTTGACCTTATCGGACATTAGATCTTTTTTAGGTCCCATTTTGGGATATCCTAGGAACGTCATTTAAGGATGTCGTTAGGACCTAACAATATCCTAATTAAAGCCTAAAATGGGCTGATCATAGGACTAATCCCAGAGACATCCTCAGAATGTCCCGTTAGGTTTTGTTGAACATTTGGTATGCACATTTTTCTATAAGAATATTTTATCCATATAATTAATAATACCTACATTTTTTTACATAACTTATTTTGCATAAGCACATCTTAAAAATGTCAATCTAATAATTATAATATTATATTATATAGATTTTTTTAAGTTTATAAACAACTTGCATACTATATTTTTTCTACGACAATCACAAAAATTAAATAACTTTCAACAATTCAATAATTATATAAATAATTATTTATAAAATCTGACATCGACCAGTCTATTCTAACCTCACTTTTTAGACCCTTTATTTTGATGGTCATTGTTTCGCAGTTGACAACTGCAATTAACTTCAACCCATGACTAAAAAGTCCGAATGCCATTGCTGCCAACTTCAGCCCGTGACTAAAACGCCATAAAGCCACAACTTCTCAATGTGTATTTAAAATATCATGGAAACATGTACGATAATCGGCGTTTTAAAGGCGGGAGTTTAAAAACAATATTATATTTTGTGTATTTGTTATATGACCACAAAATATATTTTGTATACAACTGGATAGCAGCCAACTCAATACGCATGCTTAGAAATAACGGCTGGTAATTAATAATTGTTTAAACACCTTGTTTGTAAGGTATTGATACATTTAGAGTTTTATAAATAATAAATAAGGTAGTAAGCGTCAGTTAACCTTAAAAATGTAATTACAAACGCAATCTATAACTTAGTTTGTGTTACCGATTGTTTTAAATTTGGCGCCATACGGTTTGGTGGTAACCATTGTCTATGGTGGTAACACTGGATGGAGAGAAAGCTAAGATGACGTATAGCGTCCTTTAGTTGTTTGGCATATTTGTTATATGTTGTTTGGCTCCTTTTTGTTAGAAAGAATCATAGATAACATTGTGAAAGGAATTCTTTGTCTGTGCCGTGAATTCTTTTTCTGTGTCGTGAACCTGGTTTAAGGCCGTGAATCTCGTGTTCTCCAAGTGTGTTTGTTATAATATAATATTATTATAGTGTTCTCTTCGAAATAAAACTTAAAAATAAACAATTAATAGGCATTTCAACAACAATCAGAAAGTTCCAGTGCTTATTAATTGTTTATTTTTAAGTTTAGGGTAGTTATGCTATAATAATTTTTTGTTCCATATTAAGTTGTCTTATCATTTAATAAAATGTTATTTTAGTAATTACTTCAGAAACCTGATGTTCAATTGTTATTCTAACCATTTTAATCAGAAGAAAAAATGCCACTAATTTGCTAATTTAACCGACTTTGTAGCTGCAATAATAATGGAGTTAAAATGGTGAGCAGATAACTTTGGACACTGTGTATATATAAATAATATAACTATTATATTTATTTAGAATTATTATTTATTTTACTTTTATATTAGGTGTTTATTTTTTATTTTATATAATTGGCTGTGTAAAATTATATATATGTATACAGAATTAAAATAATATATTTTATAAAGAAATAAAATGGTATTTGATTGTTTAAAATGTATCCCCAACAAATAACAAGGCCATCCCATTCCTGGACCTACATATACCCATGGGACTTTCAGGGGACATCCAATATTACTAATATTAGGATGTCCTATTCCTGGACCTATATGGACCTAGGGATATCCCTAGGATATCCTAAAGGCTATTTGCGGGACGTCTGTAGGCTGGCCTTTTTTGCACCACTCGGCCATGGTTGGGATGTCCTGAGGAGGTCTGAGGACGTCCTAGGATATCCTTGGGATATCCCAATATCCTGTAAGGCTTTCCTTAGGACGTCCTTAGGACAGACTTGTGCTAGCTGGGATATTATTTTTGTTTTAGAAAACGAGATAGATATCGATATTATGGTAAACCTAAGCGAGGAGAATTTAAAGGAATTAATTCCAAAAATAGGATTGAGGATCAAGTGTAGAGAAAAAATTGAAGAATTAACACCAAACCATCTACGATGATAATGGTAGCCTTCTTAGAGACTCATTTTACATATTATTTAGCTGGAGATAAATTTTACTGACAATAAAAATACCTACTTAAAAAAATATTAACTATTGTGATTAAAAAACCTTACCTTTACATATAGCACCAAAAATGTGATACCTAGGTACTTAAAAAAATAAAATGTAAAATATAGTATCTATGTTAATTAACCGTGAAAGAATGAATTTATATAAATTGACAGTACTTTTTCTAATACCTCTAAGACTGTTAGGTAATAAACCTATTGTGATATCAGTGCCTATTATACTTAGTACTTTAGTACATTAAAATATTAAAAATAATATGCCAAAAATAATGTTAAATTACTGTCATAACGATTATATTTTCACTTTCACTTGTATTTTCCGTAGTAGTAGAATAATTAATACAAATATTTTTCAGGGTCACGAATGTTTTTTTTGTAAAAATTATTCCGAGTCGCTAGACGAGGGAATTTTTTTTTCTAATCAACCACTTTCTTTAAGAATAGTGTAAAGTTATTTTAAATATATACTATACTTTTATCAAATATAAAAAAAGGAAAAGTAAGAATACAAGCATTTTATGCAAGTAAAGCGTGTACTTACAATAAGTATAAATAAATAAATTTTAAAGAAAGTATATTCTTAAATCAAGAATACTGTAAAGATTTTACAAAGAAACTATACTTTGATGAAGTACATACTAACGTTACAACAAGAATACCGTACTCTTCATTGAAGACAAATTTGTATACTTAACTCAAAATTAGTGTGTTTCTTATTTTTAGTATAGCAGTAATCTTAGATTAAACCGAAGCTATCTTTATTTTATAAGAATATGAGGATACTTGAAACAAGTATAAATTTACTTGCGGAATGGGGAAACTAAGCTATACTTGGATAGAGTTGAATTTTCTTGGAATCAGTATAGATTTTTTTCCGTGTATGAGTATAAGAGACGTATAACCAGCCCCATTGCCTCATCACTCCCGTACAGGCCTATGTTTACTTACGCCGATTTTTGTTCGCCCCCAGCAACTGCACGGCTTCACCCGTGTTTGCTGGGTGCGAATGTCCATTGCGTTCCGTACTGTTCCCTATTTGGGGCTCAAGCAGTGGCGTAATAAGCACCCCCGCAGACCCCGCACCGCGGGGGGGCCCAGACGATCAGGGGGCCCAAGGCGTTCTTTTTCGAAACTAAAAATAGTGAAAACATATCTTCGTAACACTATGGGAAAACAACGTCTTTGTAATTTATCAATTATTAGTATTAAACATATGACAATCGCATTTTGTGTTTATATTTTTAATTTTTTTTTAATTTAACTTCTTTAAGACTGTCTACAATATGTTTTTAATTTTTTTTTCAAGACTGTTTAAACTTGGTAAGATATGTATACATTTTTTAAATTATTATTATTTTTAAATTGTTATTATTGCTGATATAATAGTATAATACTGCTGTTCTAAGAAAGGCAAAATTTGGTAATAAGAACAGAAAATGTTTAGGTACCTAATTAGTATTTAAATATTTTTTTAAAAGAATCTTAATAAGATATATATTATAGAATTACGAAAATGATCCTGCATATAAAAAGGTAGGTATATAGAATAAGATATTTTTAAACCAAAATTAATTAAATAATTTTCCACCCCCGAGCGAGGGAGGAAAATGCCTCTTTTCCTCCCCGGGAGGAAAAAATATTTCCTCCCTCTATTTTTTTTAACAATTTTACATTAGCAAGAGTTTTGTACCATGTCTAGCCTTATTTGATTTTGTACGAAAAAGATTTACTCCGCGCTTGTTCAACCATTCTTTGTTTAGTTTAGTTTAGTTTTTTGCTTATAACAAATGTTTTAGCAGTGTTAAAGTTACAAAAAAAATACAAGACTACATTCCTTTTTATATCGCTTTTTCGATTTTTGAGAAAGAAGATTAATTTCAACTACTCTTGCCTCTTCAGCAAGATCTTGCGGCAGGTCTTCTTCGCTAGAACTCATTTTTAAAACGTAGGAAGAATTTCAAATTTATGATAACCTGACAGCTTATAACAACTGTTATGTTTGTTTTACAAAAATACCATAGCAACAAAGCGTTGTCAACACAACGTCGGCGACGCAAAACCTACTTAATATTTTGTCATAATATTATAGCCCCATACCGGGTTAGTAAAAATAACCCGAACCCTTAAATTGTCTTTAAAACCGTTAAAAGGTAATAGAAAAAACCATATACATACCTCAGGAGGAAAATGCGTTTCCTCCCTTGAATATTTAATGCCCTTCGCTTCGCGTCGGGCATCAAACTATTCACGGGAGGAAAAGCATTATTTTCCTCCTATGGTATGTAAATAGCTATATTTTTACTACCAAAAGTTGCAGATACAGCAATTTTTCTTACCTATTCCTTTTTTATTTGCTTATCGTATGTCTGTCTATCGTATACACTCTATACCTACTTACTAAATTTTTAATTTAAAAAATATTATGTAAATAATGTAGGTTTAAAGTACTATGATAAACTATTTTAAAAATTACCTATTAAATAAACTTTTTAATTATTGTAAAGAGGGCCCATTAAAATCGTTTGCGGGGGGGCCCATTTAAAATTTGTTACGCCACTGGGCTCAAGAGCGACATGCGAATAGTTTTAATAGCCATTCTCGGGTTCGCCGAGCCGATGCTATACGCCCAGTAGGGTAGAGGAGGAGGGACGGGAGGGATAGACGTTTGATGGTTTTTGGGGGACAATTACGCCGACTTAAAACTAACTACGACGCGGAATCCCCCTAGACCAGTCGATTAGAATAACTTCAAACATTTGGGATTACTATTTGGAGTTTGGGAGTTGTTATTTCGCTGCAGGGGTGTAGTTTCCTAGTCGAGGTCTTCGTCTTGTTCGTTATTGTCATTGTCCGTGTCCTGGTCAGATAGTTCCTGCACTTGGTAAGTTTTTTTTTATTTTATTTTTATTGTTGCATAGTTGCTCCCAACTGGTCTTGTTAATTTGTGAGAAGTGCATGTTTTGTGCTAACGTGTAATGAAATGTGAAGCATGGTCTCCCGACTTTTTTTTCTGTAAGGTCTAGTTTAAGGGTGGCTTGTAGTATGTTGTTGCGTTGCCTACGAGTGACGTGGGACCAGTATTTTAATTGGGCTACTCTTACCCTTTTGGTAATGGTTTTGCCCATTAGTAGGTCGCGGGGATGTTGGTGATGGTAGTCGGGTAAGTCTGTCGTTAGTAGTGTAATGATCTTCCATTCAAGTTTGCGTAATTTTTGTCCCAAGCACGTTTTGTGGTAGAGTTTTGTCTTTTTTTCTTAAATTCCAAAATTAAGTATTGCATCTAATGTTTAAAAATCCAGTAGAGTTTGGTTATTATGCTTTTTTTTACTACGTTAGGGTTATAATGATTAATGTGTTAGTTTATTCTGTGTGTCTAGTGCTTATTATTGGTCTCGTTTGGGTTTGCCTTACACATTTGTTGTTGACAGATTTATTATCCTACGCAGTGTGCCTTTCTTAGGGTTTTAAAGATATCTGTCGTGTTTAATTTGCAGATTATGTGTTAGGTCATGCATATGCTTAAGTTACTTATCAATTTTTTTTTGCGGATGGCCTCCTCCCCTCTTGTTTGACCTCCTTTGTTTGTCCAGTGAAAAGCGTCCAATGACAGGTGGAACTCATTCATATAACTTAACACTTCACTCCTCATTGACCGTTACAGTTTGCACTCTATGAAAATTGTTTGTTTCACTATAATTGGTTTGCACTTTTTAAAAATTATTGTTGGTTTTAATCTTTAAACTTTTACGTTTTAAGAGCTATCGCTCTCGCGTGGTGCTGGAACCTGACTGAACCTGAAATAAACGGTTTATTTGGATAAAAATCTTTCTCTATACAGCGCAAAATTACCCTCATAGGTATGTTATTTTGCGCAAATGCATTATTTAAAAAAAATTGAATATCAAACAAATTTTTTCAAGAGTTGTGCTTAATATACACAAAGTAAACATAGTAGACTATCGCTGCAATTGGAAAATTACACATTTAATCTTAACAGAGATTTTGTTTAGATGCGCAGAATTTCCCCACCTTCCCCTGAATCAAAAGTGGACCCATGTCCAATAACAGAAATATCGATATTTACAAAATTTACCAACTGGTTTGATCTCTTTTCTAGAACTTTTTGTTGTTGTAGTAAAGACCGGCCTAATAAACCGCTTGTAAAAAACACTAATGCAAACGTTTGAAGTACCTTTATTATTACCTTAATGAGATTGAAGTGGCTTTATACAAAAATTTAAAAATTAGAATAAGTATTTCGGATCGATTTGGCTACCTAAAACTTTTGCCAAAAGGTAATAAAATGTGGAAGACTTTGTAGTTATAATGTCAAAGGCAGTTGTCTTTTAAGTGCGCTCAGCAGTTGATAGACAGGAAAGCTTGTCTCTTCAGAAAATCAGTGTCTGTTCATCGACTTTTCCCGGGGGAGAGCAGACCTGCCACTTTTAGCAAAGGGGGATTAAATGAGGGACACACAAGGGCTTTTAGACTGCGGCTCTTGCCAAGGAACATAATGCAACGTAAAGGGTTTTCCTTTAATCTGGGCTAATTATTTAAAAAGTGATTTCGTGATTGTTTTTTAGCATTTAAAGTTTGCCTCACCGTTTTAACGTAATAGGTATGTGTCAAATTATTTGACCAATGCATCTGTATTATAAAACCTTTTTCGACCTTCCTCTTATCAGTGGCGGCCCGTCAGGGGAGGCAGGTGAGGCAGTGTCTCATCATAGAGAATTAAAAAATTAAGTATAATTTAAATATTTTACTTTCTATAATATACTATAAATTTTTAATATTTGGATTACATGAATTGTGAAATAGTCAATAAAATTGATCGATTTTATACGTGAAATTTGAAACGACCCCAATTTAAACTAAAATTTATAGCTAGGTGACTAATTTAGACTCACGATTGGCGTTAGCCTTGTTGTCTCGTTCTATTACAATGCGATATCATAGTTGTCTCCTTATCTTGTATTAGCATACGCGAGGCAGGCACGCCTACATCCAAGGAAATAAGCAGGTGTTGTGGCAACACTGTTGCGGAATTGTAGATAAATTCTACTTCACACGTTTTTCAAAATTCAATAATAAATGGTATTATTTTTCTTATAATAAATCGATTTAATCGAAATTACATTTCTATTCTAAAATAAACATATTTTAACACTATCGCCACCTTGTAGCCATCACAGTAACCAATAAAATAAATACAGATTCCTTCTTTAGGTTTGTTTTGGTTATAAAATTCTGAACTGTTTAAAGAACAAATCTGTGGTTATTTACGCAATATTTTGTTTATTCTTTTTCTATGAGTTTGTCTATTTTATGATTCTTTTGTAAGTGGTTTATTCTGTGGGTTTAGTTAATTGAACTTGGTGATTTATGTGAATTTAGTCATTATGGATATTACGGTGAGAAATTGTACCGATATTGCTTAAACCTAATGGTTATATTAATATTGCTGCACTTTACCTCCACACCTTCACGTGGTTCTTGCTGAACAATGAAATATTAATTAGACAAAAATGAGGTTTATTTAAAATAAACGTCATTTTTACAATAAAATATATTTGACAAAGTAGAGGATTCCTTCCCCACCACTGCGACGTCAGTATTTTTAAGTTGGGTTTAAAAAAATTTCTTCGCCTTTAAATGAGGGCGAAACCCTGCCTCTGCCTTACCAAAATGAAATGTCACGTTCCGCCACTGCTTCTTATGTGCTCAAAAATATTTCTCATACAAAGTCTCTCTTAGCATAAATTTGTCAAAGCAAAAATTTCTTATTGCAAAAATTTCTCAATGTTCAAAATATCTTAAAGCAAAAACATAAAATTTTATTTTATATAAATGTTATGTCAAAGTATGCCAAAAGTTGTGATATTTAAATGTTTGCAGATGATACTATGATTTATGTTAGTGGTTATAATATTGTTGATATGATAAATATTTTAAATTTAGAATAAGAAATTGTAATAATAATATGTGTAATAATAATATGTGCCTTAACTTAAGTAAAACCAAATATATGTGTATTTCATCTAGCCGTAAAACAACTAATATAGATTTTAGTAACGTAAACCTGGTAATTAATAATATATTAATATATTAAAATTGAAAAAGTGTATGAAATAAAATATCTCGTTATTAGGCTCGAATCTAAACTTTAACCAAATATATGTGTATTTTATCTAGCCGTAAAACAACTAATATAGATTTTAGTAACGTAAACCTGGTAATTAATAATATATTAATATATTAAAATTGAAAAAGTGTATGAAATAAAATATCTGGTTATTAGGCTCAAATCTAAACTTTTAAAAGTGATATTGAATACTTATTAAATATTATACTCGAATCTAAACTTTTAAGAGTAATGTTGAATACTTATTAAATAAAACTTAAAAAGGCATATTTTCTTGGTAGAATTGGAAATTAGAGTATTTCCAATTCTACCAAGAAAATATGCCTTTTTAAGTTTTATTTAATAAGTATTCAACATTACTCTTAAAAGTTTAGATTCGAGTATAATTGCAAGTAAAATTATTACTATATAAAGCCATTATAGCTCCACCTTTAGATTATTAGTATAAATAATAATGAAATGCAAAAACTATTAAAATAAAGCATTTAGAATTATTTTAAAATTTAACAGGTCATCAAGATCATGCTTGATATATTAAGTTTGTTGAGTGCAAAACAATATGTGGTTTTTAAAACACTATTATTTATATTAAAGTCAAAATGATTTTTCTTAAGTATTTAAATAAAACATTAATATTAGTACAAACTGTTTATAATTACAATACTACAAGTATTAACAATTTTTATGTTACAAATTATGATATGATAAAAACATTAAAAAAAATTTTTGTTAATGAATTAATATTATTTAATAGTCTAAGACTATTAGTCTTTCAAATGATATAAAAAACTGTGATAAAATTAAAATATTTACGTAACTTATGACTGATTATGTTAAGGAAAACTTTTATCCGAAATCGGCAGTACAGTAGAACTTTACTGCCGATTTAATACGAGTATTGTATGCAACCCTTTATACATTTTAAGATGTGTCTACTGCTCCTCAGCAGCAACTAAATAATATTTAAAAAAAGCACCGTCGTCGATTGGACCCTTTAATAAAATGTTGTTTAATAAAAATAATAAGTTAATTTTATTAATTAGATTAAAAAATCGCCGAGGCGGGCAAATATATAATAACCGTCGCAACAAACAGTACACTGTTTAAAATATCTGTGGTGTAAAAAGTAATCTTAAAATGGTGTCAAAATCCAACCCCAAGTGGTGTTAATATAACACCATGAATTATGGTTGAAAATGTGTACCGATCGCGGCAAAGGCGGTGTGGATCACGTGATGTTCTTAAATCTCGCCTCTGTTGACTTACATGAAGAATATATAAACTAAGGTAGTCCTTTCCTTTGGTGTGACACTACAAGTTGTTCGATACTAAAGAGACCTTAAATAGGTGGAAACAGCTGTCAATACTTAAAGTATTTTAAGTTAGTGGAACGCACTAAAAACATTATCTCTAGCGAATTGAAGGTTCCATTTTCTGGAATAATACCACTGGTAATATACTAGTAATGCATCAAGGAACTTCCTGTTTCCTTTTTTCTGTGTAGTATGATTTAATTTGACAACAAACACATAATATTTAACACTGAAAAGGAGTTCAATTTACACCAGGTAAAATTTATTTTAATACCTACTGTGTGAAAGTTAAATTAACACCATTTTAGTATTTGAATTTACACCGGCCAACGAACCATATTTAACACCATTTTGGTTTGTATCGATATAGACCATGTATGGTGTTAAAATGGTCATGAAATTTTGAACAGTGTATACGTAGATACTTCCTACATTCAAATGTCATTTGATTTAATCATCAATAATAATTATTAGTATTATTAAATGTGATTTCGGATAAAATTTAATAAGCACCTCGGCATTAAAGTCATTTTTTATCACTCCCTTGGTTATTTGCCTCTGCTTTCGCCTCGGCAAATAATTTCCACATTCGTGATAAAAAATACGACTTTACTGCCTTGATACATAAATAACTATTTATTGTGATATTTTGACTTTGGGATTTTTTATTTGACATTAAGTGTCATGTGTAATGTAAATAGCTTATTCTAATAAATGATTATTATTATTATAATTATTGCAGTAAGAAATAATTACAATGAGAAATTAATACAATAAGAAATTATTTCAGTAAGAAATCAACTGAAACAAATTATTATAAAACGCCAACTGGGAGAAATCTAACTATCCACTTTTTTCCTCACATAATTAATAGCAGGGACATTTAGTCATGTCCCAAACTAATAAATACAAATTCCTTAACTAATAAATAGCGGACCGTTATCGAGATTTATCGAGACATTTATATGTGAATAGTTCCATTTAGCTGTTGTTCTAGGACTTCTATTACATTGTAGAGAACACCCTTAGGCTCCATAAAGATGCCCGGGCCCTGGCACTAAAGTGACCTCGCAGACACTATTTCACACTATCGATTTTGCATAACATTATGCCTTTAACTGAGCTGTATCTGCCATTACGTATTTTTCTCGAAAGAAAATTGTCGCATTGGTAAAGCAAAAATCTCGCCCTCGAGAGCTTTGCACACCTGGAGACCGATACTTACTTACATAAATGTTCAAATTTACTTTTAAAATGTTTAATAAATAGTTACAAAAATACTTTTACACAAATAATAAAAACATACTTTCACGGAGAAATTATGACTGACTATGGCGTCAAACCTTTTTTTTAATATGGCCTTTCCATCTCAAATCGATCAGGCAAAAAGGGGTAGGTCGTTATTTTTTAATGAATTTTATTTGACAGTTTCTTTAGCGAAATCGAGACCAGTATTTTTTCTTTTTTTTTTTTAAATTTGCTTTGTTCACCACTAGGAAATTTTTGAGAAATGGACAGAAACATCGATTTTTCTCTTTTTTTCTTTTTTTCTTGAAAATGCGATAACTTGGCCAAAAATGTTTAGATCGTTTCAATTTTTTCTAAATTGTAGGTAAATGTTTACTACACATAGAAACATATAGTGTGCGGGTAAAATTGATCGATTAGGTATATACAAACTTAACTTTATTATGTACACACTTATACACAAACGGAGCTTTAGGATGTAGTGGACGATAAGAGCTCCCCGATCTTCCACCGTTGTTCGGGGTAGGGAATAGGTATAAAATATTTAGAACGAGGCAAAAATCCAAAAAACAATAAAGTCTGTTATATTTTGGATTTAATTTATAAACACGAATATATTTTCTTGTTAAGGTAAAGGAGAGGTAAAGGAGTAATAAACCCAGTCATATTTGCAAATAATGGGAAATTTTGCTTTGTTGAAAGAAACGGCTCCGGGTACTAAATATTTACAATATAATTAAGGGTTCAGTCCCCAAAAAATTAAATGAATTCACTCAATTTTTTTAAAATTATTTTTTCTAAAAAAGGAAAAAAAATTGAGGTCAAAATTTAAACATTGTATCATTTTTTTACCTCATATTTAAGTTGATAACATAAACAACTTTAACTAAGTCCCGAGTTGGCTAAATTCGTCGTTTCGGATTTTTTTTAATGAAAATGCCATTTTCTAGTAAATTCGTGGTTCATAGCATAAAATTTGCGACCTTTATAAAGTGTAATTTAGAACTTTTTGACATTCTAACCACCTCAATTATTATTTTTATTTTATTTTATAAAAAGTTTTATCGTATGTTTTCATAGTACAATAAAATTTTAATATTATCTTACCAACAAAACAAACTAAAGAACTGTCAAATCTGATACTTTTAAACACAAAGGTTTCAAAGCCTTAATTTATTTACTTCTAAAACCTTATAAACATTCAAATTTAATTAATTAAGAGTTTGAAAGCGATATTATTAAAAAATATTTAGTATCAAATTTAAAAAAGTGGATTTCCTTTATGACCAACAAACCACCCTCTTTTATTAAAACAAAAAGTTTTGGCATGAAGTATGGTTTGTCAATTTTTAAAAACTCATAAAAACTAGTATTCAAAAAAAAGAATTAAATTGTATTTTTTTCAGACTACTTGACGAGACATTAAATAGCCCATTAGTTGTTTTTTTAATTTGACTTGAACGTGCTGGGCAGGCACAATGCAAAAATTGTATAGACGTGCTTTTGCATCATTTCTTATTCAAAAAAGTAAAAAAAAATCCTTTAAAATTAAGTAGTTTAGTAAATAATTGAAATCAAAAGATTTAAAAACATAGTTTTGCATCTTCCTCGTTCAAAGACCAAGTTTTGCAAGTGAAAAGTGCAAATACCAAAAAATAACAATTATTAATCAGGTGATTGTTAAGTCGTCACGTAATGCGTATACTAGCGACGTGATTGGTCTACAGCAAATACCGAGTTTTGCATCCGACAGGAAGAAAGAAATACCTAGTTTTGCATCTGCGGTATGTTTATAAATGTATTTTATTCTACAAATATTAACTTATGCATCTTGTTTACTTAGGTATGCTGTGGGCAGTGCAGTTATGAATAAATAGGAAAAAATATATATTTTTTTAAAAATTTGCAAAAATCGAGTTTTGCATCTTTTGTACTCAAATACTCAAACACAATAAATTACAAACTCAACAAAAGAACACAGTATTGACAGGAGTGACAGAACAGAATATAGAATAGACTAAGCATGCTTTGCGTTATTTAATGTTTCGTGACTACTTGGCCCAACATGAAGCAGAAAAGCCAATTCAAGGCACTCTAGATATAGAAATAAAATGTAATCAAAATATGATTTGACCTGTTAAAAATTGACAAATTACATATGTATGTATTCAGAATTTTATTTTGAATAGAAAAATAAAAAATAAAAAGTTAAAACCATTTCCGGTAAAACCGGAAGTGACAAAATATCTTAAATATGCCAAAAAGATTTAAATTACCCTTTATAAAGGTCACCCCAGTTTCATTACCCTAGATAAAGTACAAAATTTTTGAAAAAGGCATTTTCATTAAAAAAATAATAATTCCGAAACGACGAATTTAGCCAACTCGGGACTTATGGTAAAAGTTGTTCAAATTATCAACTTCAAACGAAAAAAAATATAAAGTAAAAAAACATGTGACAATCGCAAAATTTTGACCTCAATTTTTTTTGCGTTAAAAAAACACCTACAATTAAAAAAAATTTAACGATCGAAACATTATTGGCCAAGTTATCGCATTTTCAAGAAATGTCTCTCGTAAAAAGAGAAAATTCGATGTTTCGGTCTATTTTTCGAACACAAAACAAATTTTAGCAAAAAAAATCTTATCGGGAGGAAAACTGTAAAAAAAATGTCGTTGCCTGGTCGATTTGAGATGGAAAGATATAATAATGTTGATGAAAAATGCCTGAAATACCCTGATATACACACGCCCAAAAAAATAACTGAAAATTCCTGAGTCATCCTTCGTCCTACAGGAATAACCTGAGGGACGGGTGGTCGGGCTAACGCACGTTTGCGGCGTAGTGATGCTTTTCGCCGATGTCTCGACGATCCCGGTCAGATCAATCTTGATCATTGAGAGTAGCGCGTTGCAGCGATCGCGTGGTATTGGAAAAAAGGGGATCAGTCAGTTTGTTCGGCACGCAGTCGCCATTACCGTAATAGAGAAAGTGGAAGCTGTATCTTGGCCCGAGGATATCCACTAAGAAAAACCTGTCACATCCATCATAAGCACATAACTCATCCCGACACCGTATTATCCAATTACGTTTATTTTGCTCGATCAAATCCGAATTTATCAAAATTACTTGCAACTTTTTATGTTTGCTTTTACCAAACTAAGCACTCTAGTAAATTAGATGAACAAGCGAAAAACTAGAAACAAATAACTACAAATGGATAGGGAAATCATGTAAAAATGTCATTTAGTAAGGAAGTGTGTCTTGACAAATGTAGGTTCTACTTAAACATATTATAATATTTTTTAAATTTGTTTAATTTAATTTGGTATGGTTTGGTATTTTTCACATCCAAACTTAGGCCCAACTACTAAATTAAGCGCAGAGAGAAAATCCCAAAACCACTACTGGCATGTTTAAAGCTTCATGGGATAATTTTCCCTTTGGGAAGGCCATTTACTTATACATATTTTTAAATGAGAAGACAAGGGTCTAGAGATAATTCAATAAATACCTTTTCAAACTAACTTAATATTTTAGGGTAAAGTTTTTAGAGAATATTGTATTTTACGTGCTTTTACTATGCTTATTGGAATTTGGGTTGTACCGTTATACAGAGTCTTGGAATAAAATTAAGTTTAAGGAATAGTTTAACATGATTCTTTGAGACCTATTTCTTACAAATAATGTGATGATATTGCCGTTGTATTTTATTTCCCAGTTTGTGGGTCACTAAGATTTTTGTGTATTCATACAGGAAAAAATACAATGGGGTCAATTTCGAGCTATTGTGGGGATGGTTAATTTCATTAAATTGATAAATTGAGCCTAGCCAATTTAAGTTTGTAATGACAAAATCTAGTATAAAAAATAACATCTCGAATATGGCTAAACGGAAAGAAATTTTAATAGCTATTTGTGTATTAAAAGCGCGGTAATGTCACTTTGCGCTCGAATTACACACAGGATTTTTACTACAACCGGTGTTTCTATAAGAATGTTTGGTAAAAATTAATAATTATTGATAACCTCAAATTTGACGTTTGTGTCAAAAGTCGCAAACACACTAAACGTTTCTTTATTATGGTTTTCATGGTAAAGTACAAAGGCGAGCGACAAATTTAAAAATCGCTCGCTCCTCGGAAAAGTGCAACTTTGCGCTTTTTTTTTTGGAAGCGTAAATTTGTACTTTGCGCTTGGTTGTAGAAAAAAGTATTTATTACAATTTATATGACTGTTCTTTTATCAAGAAGTTATTAGGATAATTTTTGAGTATTGCAGTAATATTTAATTTTATAAATAATACTCGTACTCGACAAACTTGACCCTCCAGAAGTCAGGTAATTTAAAAGTCACTGCCTGTCTAAGGTGTATGCTCAAATGACTAGGTATAAATATATTTGTCAATTTCCACTGTGATCGCTTTTTATTTTTTTGGCTTAGTAAATCTAGCTGTTAAAGTGGTTGGTACTCTCTAAAAATGAATTAGTCAAAAATGACTTTAATAGTCATTAGTGGCTGCTTTTTCACTTGTACCGTGGTTAACCATGGAATACCATGGTATCCAAAAATTTAACAGCCAATTCTTAGGTAAAATTGTCCCCTGAATCCGAAAACACCGTCAAAAATTATGAAAGTGGAGCAGTTTTTCAGATATAGTCAATTCCATATTAAATGGAAAATTTACTATATCTCAAAAACTGTTCTACTATTTTAATTTTTGACGACATTTTCGGATTCAGGGGATAATTTTACATAAGAATTGGCTGTTCAATTTTAGGATACTATGGTATTCCATGGTTAACCATGGTACAAGTGAAAAAGCAGCCACTAATAACTATTAAATTAGTCATTTTTGACTAAATCATTTTTAGAGAGTACACTTTACTTTAACGACTAGATTTTAAACTGTTAATAAAAAATTAATTAAGATTGTATTTTGTATCAAAAATTTGTCTTTAAAGCAGACGTCAAAAAACGGTGCAAGAATCATGATATTTTTTAGTTTGAGATTTAAGAATTTATTAAAAAAGTAGTTTTTTCTTTATTATGCCTAGGCATATTTGTTTAGGTTTTAACTTTTTTTTGGTTGGGGAGGAAATTTCGCAAAACGCAAACTATAAAAGTATCACTGACGTACTGACAGACCTTAAAAAGTAATGATTTCAGTATAAAAGTACTGGCACTGGCAACGCTGGTGACATGTCTATCATACTCAGTCTATGTAGTTAGTTTAGTGACCGTAAAGTGGACAAAGTTAAAGAAATCGTGGACTCGTAGAATTTACCAAACTTATTTCCCATCTTAGACGATAGGTGTATACCTATTCATTAATTAACATTATCTGTAAGTAAGTTAGTAAGTAAACATTATTCAATCAAATAATTTCAGATCATCAGATAATAAGCCAGGCATTTATTAAAAATGCATAAGGTTAGTTACCTAAGCCTCAGAAAGAATGTAATTAATTATTTTTGGAAGGTAAACCTACCAAAAATAATTTTAAATTGACTATATCCTAAAAACTTCTCTACTTTCATAACTTCTGACGGTATTTTCGGATTCAGCTTTGGACAACATTTATTAGTGCACTAATAAATGTTGTCCAAAGCTGAATCCGAAAATACCGTCAGAAGTTATGAAAGTAGAGAAGTTTTTAGGATATAGTCAATTTAAAATTATTTTTGGTAGGTTTACCTTCCAAAAATAATTAATTACATTCTTTCTGAGGCTTAGGTAACTAACCTTATGCATTTTTAATAAATGCCTGGCTTATTATCTGATGATCTGAAATTATTTGATTGAATAATGTTTACTTACTAACTTACTTACAGGCCATGGCTGCTTTTTCGCCATGACAATTAGTCTCTTTTGACTAATTTATTTTAAAAGAGTACCTATGTATCAAATAAACTATTTGGCGGATAATGTCCTTGGGTGCAATTGTCAAGACAATGGTATTTAATAAATACTATTTATGGAAGTTATTCGTCAAAAAGTTTATTTGGAAAATAATTAGTAATTGAAATACCGGCCCTAAATATCAAATTTCCGGGCATTTATGAATATTTTCGTAGTTTTTTGTTTACTGTATCAAATCAAATTGTGATAATTGTGAATAACGTTGTTAATCCATAAAATTTCATTCAAATAAAATTATAAAATGTATTATTAAGTTTAATTTTTTTCTTTAATTTTGATTTTTACTTTTCTATGAATGGCGGACTGGTTCGTTAAGGATTTTAAAATAATTGATTTATTAAAATTAAAATTTGACATATTTAATATTTTTATTAAAAATATATTTTTATTTCTTGAGACTTATGTTATTGACAATTTTCATTGCCGATTTTGTTTGATAAATGATGATACGAGTAAATAAGTTCCGCCTTATTGCAATAAGCCATGGCTAACATGGCTACCATTTTTTTTTAAACGGTCTCCAGCCACAAAAATTATTCGAAATGATTTCCGCAACATACCGTCTTATCTAAAACACTACGCTACCCTGATCATCTTGACGTCATGCTGCTGTTTAAAAAAAGTTGTTTCAAATGACTTACCGGTTGATACCCTAGATTTATTAAAGTATTTTTTATAACACCCTGTATATTATTCTTATAAATTAAGGTTTTATATATTTAAATAAATATTTCTTTCAAGTTTAGTTGGTTTTACTTACCATTGTCCTCTTTCCTGGTATATATACAGGCTATAGCCTGTATTAAATTTTTAAATAATTTGATAATATTTGATAGTAATCCCTTATGAAATAGTAAAAAATATATAATAAAAATTTCTTTACTGCAAGTTTATTTTTCGCAGAATATAATAACAGCATATATTATAATGTACTAATAAAAATGTCAAGTATTTATTGAATGTTTTCGTCAAAATTATTTATTTTATTTATAGTATAAGAATGTCACTAAATAACAAGATTTATAACAATTAATATTAGGTATGCTTCAGAAACTTTAAAGTTATAGCTAATAGCTTTTATTAATAATGTAATGTATTTTTTCTAGGACCACTATGTAAAAGTCACATTTCGTAATGGCATCGTTGCTTAGAAAATAAATTCATTGGCAAGGCAAAACACGAATATAAAGTGACATTTCTGTGTGAAAAGTGACAGGTCTGTGTGAAAAGAAATTGACAGCATCATTTGACATTCGTTTCAAAATTTGTATTGTATTTGTATATGTATGTTCTAAATATAATTTAGAACACAATTAATTGTGTTTGAATAATAAATTCCAATTTTAGTGCCTTTATTTAAATTGAGAAGGTAAGTTTATTGGTTTTAAGTAACTTATATCTTAAAAATTAAAAGAATAAGATGAAATTAATTTTAACAGCTTTAAAACACGTTTTTAGGTTATTTTGTTTTGTGTTTAAATATAATAAAAAATAAAAGGGTTGTAGAAAAAACATTGTGTTTCACTTGTGAGAAAAGCTTTCTTCAAGCTCGTGTTAATGCACACTCGGCCTAACGGCCTCGTGAACAACTTCAACACTTGTAAAACAAATAACTATTTTCTACGACCACTTTGTAAAAGACACAATTCGTATTGGCATCGTTGCTTAGAAAATGAATCTTTTCATTGGCAAGGCAAAACAAGAATGTAAAGTGACATTTATGTGTAAAAAGTGACAGGTCTGTGACATTCGTTTCAAAATTTGTATTGTATTTGTATATGTATGTTTAAATATCATTTAGAATACAATTAGTTGTTTTTGTATACTAAATTCTAATTTTTAGTGCCTTTATTTAAATTGTAAAGGTAAGTTTATTGATTTTAAGTAACTTATACCTTAAAACTAAAAGAATAAAATGAAAGTAATTTTAACAGCTCTCAAACACGTTTTTAGATTATTTTGTTTTGTATTTGAATATAATAAAAAATAAAAGGGTCGTAGAAAAAACATTGTGTTTTACTTGTAAGAAAACCTTTCTTCAAGCTCGTGTTAATGCACACTCGGCCTGACGGCCTTGTGAGCAACTTAAACACTCGCATGAAAAAGTCGCTTTTCAACACTTGTGAAAAAAATAACTATTACACAGTGCTATACCGATATAAGTTACTGTTCTTAAATCTTTTATTTTGTATTAGTAAAAACTGTAAATATTGTAGGAAATCCTTGTAAATGATGTGCTAGAATATCCTGGTAAAATAAGTCGTATATTCACTTTGTCACTATATGATTTGGAAATCCTGGTAAATTGTGTCAGAATACTGGCAATTATTGTTTTTTTTTTTTCGTTATCATTAATGCATTTCTGGAGGATGTCAATAAGGGCGACTTCTCTGCGAATAACTTTTTCACGATGGGGGGTTTTTGCTCGTATGTGAGGTGACCTCACGAGAAAAACTCGCCCTGGGCAAGTCAGGAGATCAGGAAGGCCAATGAAATTCACAAAGCCTGTTAAAATAAATAAGTCATATTTATTTAAAAAGTGCATTTTACTTCTAATTTCTCCTCTAAAATGAATTGCATGTCGGAATAATTAAATTGCAACCTGTTGTCACCCTAACTGAAATAAAGCAGTCCAATACCTCTACGAGAAATTTCATCTAAGCTGGGAATATTTAAATAGATGCGAGATACAAATGTACCAAACACGGCATACGTCCTCTTAGAAGGAAAATTCAGGTCATCAGTCTTGGTTTTTCTCATTCCCACCATGTTATAAACCGGTTACTTTCTTTCGGTGATTTTTCTCCTTTAAATCTCCGTCGGAGCAAAAGACTCGCTTGTCTAGATTTCTTTTAAACATATGATGACAAATGTAGTTCCGCACGGGTTTACCGACTTCATTTAAGAGGTCGTATTATTTCTGGTTTTTGATTCTGTCATCTTTAAATTAAATTTTTAATTGATTTTGTTGGTTATCTAAAAAATTAACAGCAAATTAAAAAAAACGATTGCTTATTTTTTCCTGTTTTATCGCTTAATTTGTGAAGTAACGACGCAGAAGATTATACGAAGTTTCTGAACCTAAGACGTGTTTTTTTCTGCAAAAGTATGACTTAGCAGACTTAAAGACTAGAGCGTGTAAACCACAAAACTACACAAGTTCTCATCTGACCGTAAAGCTGGACTTACTAATATGCTAATGTTATGACTCTCGGAGCCCAAATGTTGTAAAGTTTGAGGATGCCGGTTGCGCGACTACGAAGGTTGGAAGTTTATAATTAAAAACTTGACCTGGTTAATGGCTTAGTAATGACTTTTAATGTTTTATTTGCTTGAACTTATATTTCGCTTTTAATGATCCGAAGTTTAGTCATGATTACTTAAATCAAGATCAGGAAAATTTTGTGAAACTGCTGACACTATAGGTAGTTAACAAAGTTATTAGTGTGAATCCTTATATCCCTTATAAGGGATTATTTAATTTGGATTAAACAAGTTATTTTTAGTTTAGTTTATAGATTATTTTATTTTAGGTGGTAGCCAACTTATGGACCATTCCACGCTTAACGGATAGGACAGTTGCCGTGTTTTTATTTACAAAATAATATTGTTCTATTATATTACCAATGTCAAATTTTTATAAATAGTTTTAAACTAAACCTGTTTAACAAAGTTTTTATTTGGCAAAATTAGGTATCGTGGTTGACTGTTTAATTTTTTTTGTCGATCAAGATGGCGAATAGTACACACGGTCAGACAGCAGCTCCAACTAACAAGTGCAAAAAGTGTAATTTAGTGCCAACAATTGGCCCAAAATGTATAAATTGCGATAATACAATGCACCCAGGTTGTGTGAAATACCTAAAAAACATTAAAGTGATCGACGAAACAAAAATAATATGCTGTTCAAGTGAAACTAAAAGCGACATTGTAAATGGTGATCTAAACTCGTCCAGTAGTAGTGTAGAAACTGTCATTGAAGCAGAAAACATAGAGATAATCTATCTCAAGCGTCTTCTGAAGGACAAGGATAAAGCAATTAAATATCTAGAAGACAATGTGGTATCCCTAAAGGAACAAATAGGACTTCTAAATCAAATAGTAAGCCTTCAAAATGTTACGTTAAAAAATGACAAAATTCAGAACCATGAAGACAAAGAGACTATAAAGAAAACTTTAATCGACAATGTGCAGTCAGCTCAGAAACCGAGAGAGGGCGCACTAACAGAAACATCAAAAACAAAACGAAAAAATGGGCGTCATGAATAAACCCAAACAAACGACGCAAATAACAGCAGAACAAGTCAAAAATGCAGTAAATCAAGCAACAAAAAGTACAAATTATCATGACACGACTAAAACAATGCACATACCACAAGGTAAAGCCAGTACCACAGTCAGAATCACAGGGAGCAACACAGACAACATTTCTGTTGTAGCAAAACCAAAGAAGTGGTTTTTCGTATCAAAGTACGAAACTACATACACGGAAGACCATCTTAGAGAATATCTACGATCCAGAATAACTGACGAATCAATCTTGGTCCAAACAATACGGAACTGGGGAACATACAACTCTTTCAAAGTGGCAATAAACGAAGAATCAGAAAACAAACTCCTAAATCCCAACATATGGCCACAAGGGATCGAAATATCCGATTATAAGTTCAGAACAGCGAAATATCAGCAAAGCAATAACCTTTTTCGAGGGAACACAAGCAAATACAACCACAAAAAAACACAACAAGGTGCACCGGCCTAAACAGGACGATATACCTTCACAAAATACAAGGATTATCCAACTCAATGCAAGAAGTGCAAAGCACAAACTTACTGATATTGAATTATTAACCATTGAATTAAAACCCAAAATACTAAGCATCTGTGAAACCTGGATAAACGATAATGAAATTCAACATTTTACTATTGAAGACTATAACCTGGTAAATTTTTATTGTAGATCTGGGGCTCGAGGTGGAGGCACAGCCATATTCTGCCAGAAAAATCTAACAGCACACAAAATAGATTTGAACATAGGCGGAGTAGACAATCACTTTGAATACAGTTGTGTAAGTACAATTTTAAATAAGAAAAGGACAATAATTGTTTCAATTTATAGATCCCCCGATGGGGATATCGAAATATTTATAGATAAATTACATAGTTTACTAACTAAAATCAACAAAAAATATAGCTACATATTCCTATGCGGTGACTATAACATTAACCTATTGGTAAACGATTTAAAAACCAAAATGTTTCTTGACACCCTCAACGGTTTTAATATCAAACCCATGGTGAGTACACCAACGCGCCTTTTAAATACAAGTAAAACTTTGATTGACAATATATGTACAAATTATGATGCCACTCAAACTAAAATTGAGCAATATAATATTGAATTCTCCGATCATCAGGCAATAGTTCTGAATGTGAGCGAATCAAATTCACCAAATAAACTATTTAAAATAAAAAGAACTTACAATAACAGCTCAAAGCACACATTTAGGACCTTGCTTGAAAAAAGTGATTGGTTAAATGTATTCAAAACTGAGTGCATCAATGAAAAATATAAAAATTTCTATAATACATTTAAACATGCATTCGACGTGGCATTTCCTTTAAAAAAGGTAAATGTGCACAACAGTAACTCAAATAAAAAAGGGTGGATAAACAAAAAAGTTAACGCTCTCTCCAATCAAATTAGAATAATATTTAATCTATACAAAATTACAAATAACAACAAATATAAATTAGAATTATAAGAACTAAAAAAACAACAAAAAATAGCGGTAAAAGAAGCTAAGCAAATGTTTAACAACAATCTATTAAGTAGGTCAAAAAATTTCTCAAAGACTGCTTGGTCTCTAATAAAAACTAACAAAAAAAACACAAATAAACAAATTCAGTTAAACATAAACGGAAACGAAATACAAGACCCCAGTCAATTGGCCGAAATATTTAACAACCACTTTAGAGAATCTGTATTAAATGCCATCAGCAAAAACAACATAAAATCAACAAATATTCAAAGACACACCAACAAATCATTCTTTCTTACCCCCTCTCATCCACAGGAAGTTATAAAATTCATTAAATCAGCAGCAAAAAAAACATCCAAGGGTCCAGATGGAATTCCAGCGAATATCCTTTTAGAAGTCACAAATACAATCGCTATACCCTTAACACACTTAATCAATGTCTCTTTTGAATCCGGAGTTTTTCCCTCCCCCCTAAAAATTAGTAGATGCGTACCCATACATAAAAAAGGTGAGCATGATAAGGTAGAGAACTATCGACCAGTGAGCATCCAGTCAGTGTTTTCAAGAATATTAGAGAAGGCAATGGCGTGCAGGCTCATAGACTATTTCGAAAAATTCTCTCTATTATCCGAGACTCAACACGGTTTCAGAAAAAACAAAACAACAACTACCGCCCTCTATGAGGCGGTCTCGTCAATTACCAAAGCACTGGATGACAGACTTAGCGTGGCCGGAATATATTTCGACCTCACTAAGGCTTTCGACCTGGTGACTCACGGCAGGTTGTTGGCAAAACTAGAGGCATACGGAATAAACGGTTGTGCCAAACAATGGATTGAGTCGTATCTAAAAAATAGAGTCCAATACGTAGACATAAACGGGAAAAAATCAAAAACAGTTCCTTGCGAATACGGCGTTCCTCAAGGAGGAGTACTGTCGCCGCTGCTTTTTCTAATATTCTGTAATGACCTCTGGTCAAAGCTAGACGAAGTAAGTGGTTCCCAGGTTTGTCAGTTCGCCGACGATACATCGGTCGTTTTGTCGGCCGAAAATTTAGTCAAACTAAGTCGAAACGCCAACAAAGTACTAAAACTAATGTCAGAGTGGTGTCAAGAAAATAATTTAATACTAAACCAAAAAAAAACTGCAATTATCCAATTTAGAAACCCATACCACCCCCAACAAAATTCAAGCATTTGGGTGCATTCAAAAAATGAAAGCATTGCTGTAGTAACAAATACCAAATTTCTTGGTGTTAATATTGATCCTACATTACAGTGTACCCTCCATGAAGATTTTATAACTAAAAAGCTAAGTAGTGCTACTTATGCAATCAGAATACTCAGGGATAAAATTTCCTTAAACCTATTAAAAATGTTCTACTTCGCCTATGTTCAAAGCTATTTAAATTACGGACTGGTAATCTGGGGCTCTGGCAATATGCAAAGAATCCTTTTAGCACAAAAAAAACTTATTCGCGTTCTAAACGGATCGGGCTATCAAGACCACACTGCACCTATATTCATTAAACTAAACATAATGACCATATACTCTCTGTACCTGTACAATATAGTTATGTTTGCAAAAATGCATCAAGAATACTTTTCTCCAAACTGTGCATACAACAGATCTAGACCAACTAGATACGGACACTTGATCAGTATACCGATGCACAATACAACCACCTATGAAAAATCTACCCACTTTCGAGCTCTCAAGATCTACAATAAATTACCAGCTGCCACAAAAAACCTCACACTCAAACTTTTTAAAAAAGAGGTAAAATATTTTTTTACTCAGCACCCATTTTTCGGTGTGCAAGAATACTTCAATTTTGATTTTAATGTATAATATGTCTGTATCACTATCATATGTTTGTATAATTATCATATGTTTTTATCACAATTACATGTCTGTATCATATTAATTGTAAATGTAAAAACTACTATTTGTAATTTATTAACTACTATTTTATAATTGACATTATCCAACAAAATGTAAATTTTTTATATGGAAATAAACAGTATTATTATTATTATTATTATAATTCTTTAAAAACTAATAATTTAAAGCGTAACGGACGGGACTATTACAAAGTTAAATAAAAACCTTGTTAAACAGGTTTAGTTTAGAACTATTTATAAAAATTTGACATTGGTAATATAATAGAACAATATTATTTTGTAAATAAAAACACGGCAACTATCCTATCCGTTACGCGTGGAATGGCCCTTATATAATATATATATATATATATATTAGGGTGTTTAAAAAAAAACAATTATTTTTTTTTCCAATGGTGTTGAAAAATTAAAAGTACATTAAAAAACAAAAATATTGGCGCCTATTTGAGCCCTTTATATTAATATTAAGGTTTGCCTCAATTCATTTGTTGTTTTTTCATTTCAATAACATGGGAATTTTTATTTTTTAAATTTTGAATTCTTATAACTTTGGAATGGTTTGTTTTCGCAACACCCAAGCGAGAGGTTTTATAGACAATTTCACGCTCTACAAAAAATATCTGAAGGTAAAAGTTCTTCAGATCAACCGTTTCAACTTGTTACGAAATCTTAAGGTGCTTCTAATGACCTGATGGAGTCTGTATTCCAATGGATAAAAAGATAATATATCCCGTGGTTGGAATACAAATGTCAAATTAAAATATTATATTTTTATCTGTAAATATTTTATTATTGGAAAATAACTTATAAATTTTAACCTAATTCCTGATAACTATTAACACTGTTATTTAAATAAATAGCAAAACTTACCTAATAGAATTTATGGCTCCCATCAAATATACTTAATATAAAACATAATTCAATTGAAAAAAACCAAGCAAAGGACAAAAAAGAAGAAAAAGATCAAAACTATTTGAGGTTTCTAAAATCATTTGGTATGATCTTTTTGTAGGGACAAGTCTACTATAGTATACAGTATTGTATACAACACTGGCTATTCTGAAAAAATATATATATATATATACAACTTTTGGCCTCATTTTGTTTATATAGTTTTCGGAGAAAATTAAACAGTATTTTGTTATGAGAACGTAGATAATATAATAAATATACTGTTCCAGACCGGGCCAGTCACTTTTTCAAACACCTGAACAACTGAAATATCTGTGTTTTCTAAATTTGAATGCAAGGGAACTGACGAGTAGGTATACCAGGGTACTAATTAAATACATAATTTATTGGAAAATATAAGATTTATTGCAACTTTGAGCATATTACATTATACATTAAATATCTTAAAATCAAATAATACCCCACATCAGTGGCGGCTGGTGGATTTTGGGGTATATAAGAGTTTATAATGACATTAAATAAACAAGTTCTGCGCAAGCAGAATTTAAATTGAAGTTTGCGAAAAAAAGACCGAAACATCGAACATGGAACTGACGACAAGGTACTGATGAATGGGATACAAATTTGAGATTATAATTCGGAATTAAGTATTTTACTGATATTTTTTATTAGTAGATGCTACTTATATATCAACAAATCACATATAGCCTTATATAAATTACAATGAAATATATATACGTAAGAAAATAACTACTCACCACAGTACTGAAATTTTGACTGGAACTATACGTGCATTCACCACAACTTCGCGCGCTTGCATTGTTTTCAAGATAACTGTGGTGCAAAGGGCGGGCTCTGTAGGTAATTTTTTACCAACACTTGAGTTAAAACGAGGACTTGACGTTTAAAATTTAATATTTCGCAGTAATTTTGAATTTTAAAATTGGGCACAGAACTGACGGGGTAAAAGTGAGTACAAAGATTATCATTTTTTTTAAATTGCTATTATTCGAATCTATGATAAAATATGAAAAATACATTAATTAATGTTTTTTAGTTTGTAGTGAAATTGAAAAATTTAAGATAAATTGAATATATTTTAAAATAAAATCACTCAAATATTTGATTCAGGAGTTATGACACGCCACCTTAAGGTACTGATGTTTTGAATATTTATTATGTTTTTCTACAAACGTGCTTTTGAAAAAATACATTAAAATTGGGTGGACAAGTTAAAAAAACTGGATCTTTTGTAATATACTAAAATATTTACAAAAAATATTAAAATAACTACTCTATTGACTGATGACATCAAGTTGTCCAACTTTTGTAGAATCACCCATATATCAAACTAACCAATGTAAAAAAGTATTTAAATTTTAAGTAATAAAAAACATTTAATAACTATAGTTAAAAAATTAAAGCAATTGATTTAAATATACATACCTATATTAATAACATGCGTCTTTATTCATAACCTACTTATAAAGAAATATTCTTACTGTCATAAAATATATAACATAAATGAATAAAAACCCCAAGTGTAGGGATTAATAAGAATCATACGTCTTCTTGATAAGACGTGTATTGTGAGGGGGTTGTAACACGGGTTTTTACGTTAATATAATTTTTTTAAGATTAATAATCGTAATATTTATGCGCACAGGAAAATCCATTTAGACGTGTTACATGATTTTTCTTCTTTTAGGAAAAATAATGGTTTTAAAACACCTGCATTCGTCTGTTGTACACTTTCTATCTATCAACGTCCAACATACACATGGAAACGAAAAGAAAAAAATATTAAACATTATGTTTTGTTTTGTATACCTTTATAAAATGAAAATATGCAAGTTGGGCTCCACACATAATCATAAAAAATGTAATGTAGAATGATAAATTATTTATAAAAATTTATCATGTGGAATGCAAGGAGACGAATTACTCATTGTCAAAAACTGTATGGCTTTTAAAAATGAGCAATATATATAGTATTTAAAAATAATACTTACCTAAAATATAACTAAATAAGTTTTTTTTTTAATACACGGAAAAAAAACTATTCTATATTAAAGATTAATCATCTCGGTCCAAGTATATGTTCATCTCACCATTCCGCAAGTATAGATATGTTTTATTTAAGGATTGATAATTTAAATTAATACTTATTTGAATGCAAGAACTAACCTATACTTATTTGGATATAATTTCAATGTTAGGTGCAAGGGTAAACTTATTCTTATTTCAAGAAAATCTATCATATTATTTTAAATGCAAGCACCCTTAAGTATTTTAAAAATACTATTTTTTGATAAAAATATTATAATTCTTGGCGATACAATATTTACTTTTGGATTAAATTTATGTAAGTAGCAATAATTGTTTCAAATATTTTTTTAAACTTTTGCTATATATTTATATACGAGGTGTGTTCAGAAAATATCGGGAAGTTTCGTTTTTTGAAACAAATTTTTATTTATTCGTCTACATTAATGTTGTCGCCTTCAAAATAGGATATTATGCACATGTGCAAGCTCTTCTTCCAATACTCGAAATACTTCTAAAAATCGATCTTTGGGATAGCCTTTAGTTCTTTCAGCGATACGCTTTTAACGTCATCTATGCTTGCAAAACGATGGCCCTTTAAGGTTCTCTTTATTTTTGGAAATAGGAAAAAGTCAGACAGAGGCATGTCTGGCGAATATGGAGGCTAGGGCTTCATTACAGTATTGTTTTTGGCCAAAAATTTTGTTCAAAATTTAACAATTTTAGAACAAATTTTGCTACCAGGCGTTTCATACCCAAAACATTTGAAAAAATTTCATGGGATGAGCCAATCGATATACCAACATCATCAGCGAATTCTCTGATGGTTTATAACAATTTCTTCCACATTTTCCATGTTTTTATCGGTTGTTAATGTGCTTGTGCGTTCGGGGCGTTCGTCATCTTTAACGTCTTTTCGGCCATCTTGGAAACTCTTATACCACTAACTCTTGTTTTACTTATAGCAGACTCACTATAGGCCTTTGTATGTAATAGCGTAATAAAGTTGCCTTTTATAAAGCCGATTAATATAGTGTTTTTGTTTTTTTTAATTTAGTTACATCTTCAGGGCTCTACCCATGGGCGCCGGAAGGAATTCGTCTAGGGGGGGCCTTAAAGTTTTTTACAATTTTGATAGATGTTATTTATAATCAAGTTGTACTGTAGAAGTTCACATTAAACTTAAGTCAAATAAAATATCATTTTTATATGTATGTTTACATTTAATATATGTATATTTATATTTAAATCTAAATCCATAAATCCACACCATAAACTGGATCTAAATCCTCAATCATAAATCCATTACGTTATCTGGATTTAAATCATAAATCCTAAATCCACTTGCAAAAAAGGATTTAAATCCTAAATCCATAAATAAATCCTCTATTTTTTAAATATTTATTTCATTAATTCAAGAATGGTTTCCGGAATATTTCACTTTTTAAGTTTTATTTAAGCTAAAACCCCTTGGATTCCAAATCAAAATTGATATGAACCTTATTGCACGTATATAAGATTCCATCGAAGATCTTTGGAATATGAACATAATGACCCGGGAAACAATCGGGATTTCCTGGTGAAGTCATGATGATATCACAACGTGATTTTTTTTTATCACGCTGTGATATCCTGAGTGCATACACATGCTTCATCACAGTGATATCATGTAGAACTCACGGTGTGATATTTGCAAAATTTGCGCATGCGTATTAGACCTGCGAACTGCGAATTTAAAACCTACCCGGACAACATTCGTGATATTCATACGAACATCACGTCGTGATTTTCACAAATTTTATTCATACTACTATCATACGGAAGTCACCGCATAATAAATGAAAATCATATGAACGTCACGTCGTGATTTTCACAAATTTTGTTCATATGGACATCATCCGGATGTCACTGCTTGAGAAATGAATTAATTTAAATCCAAGAAAATATTGAATGTTAAACTGTTGATTCAATTGTTAATATACTTTTTCTTTCAATGTACGAATGTGTCGCAAAAATGAATATCCAAACTCCGATGGCATAAAAAATCATGTCGTAATTTTTTATGCCATCAGTGTTTGGATATTTATTTTTGCGCCACATTCGTACATTGAGAGAAAAAGTATACCTACATATATATTGAATCAACAGTTTTTGTAGTTAAATACATTCAACATTTTCTTGGATTTAAATTAACTATAATATAGTTAATTTAAATCCAAGAAAATATTTATTGTTTTTAACCGGAAAAACTGTTGATTCAACATAATTCTTCTCTTAGTGTACGAACGTGGCGCAAAAATGATTATTCAAACACCGTTGGCATAAAAAATCACGACATGATTTTTTAGGCCATCGGTCAATCGCAAACAGCGATGGCATGAATATCACGAATGTTGTCCGGGGATCTGTGGCTTCTGGTTTCTTCGCCATAGGATTATGAACGAAATCAGTAAACTGTGCTTCTGATTTCTTTGAACAGCCAGCCATTTAACAACACTAGTGCTCATTAAGACGGCACAAATCTAAGTTAAATTATCTAAGATAACAAATCTAATTTATCTAAAAAATAATGAACAAATGATAACGATCAGCACTTACCGTCAAATTATGGAGTACCGGAATTTCTGAGTATGAATTTCCAGGGGGGGGCCCGGGCCCCCCCTGCCCCTATGTAGCGGCGCCCATGGCTCTACCGATAATTGTTATCTACGAAAATTATGTTATGTTTCTTATCTATAATATAGATGGACCAGCACCTTTATCCTTGGAGTTTCCTGAATTTCCTTGTCACACCCAATCGGTTGAAAGATGTGTGAAACTTGTCACGGTTCCGTCCTTGGGCTAGAAGCAAGAGAAGGCTTCATTCGAACCAGAATTCATTCTAGAGGCATTTTACCAAAGTTTGACACAAAGGCCGAATATAATATCGGAAAATAAAATGTTTCTTATTATTTAATAGCAATCGTCAAAAATATGATTTTTCCAATTTTTTTGTATATTTTTGTTTTTATTTAGAATAAATGTTTTTCTTTAGTTAAAATATTATTTAACAAACACCTAGTTTTAGTTTTTTCAGGCTATATATTATATATTATATAGCCTGAAAAAACTAAAACTAGGTGTTTGTTAAATAATATTTTAACTTAATAAAAACATTTATTCTAAATAAAAACAAAAATATACAAAAAAATTGGAAAAATCATATTTTTGACGATTGCTATTAAATAATAAGAAACATTTTATTTTCCGATATTATATTCGGCCTTTGTGTCAAACTTTGGTAAAATGCCTCTAGAATGAATTCTGGTTCGAATGAAGCCTTCTCTTGCTTCTAGCCCAAGGACGGAACCGGAAGCTTCTGTGACAAGTTTCACACATCTTTCAACCGATTGGGTGTGACAAGGAAATTCAGGAAACTCCAAGGATAAAGGTGCTGGTCCATCAATCAGTTTTTTTATGCCTTCTTCTGACAAATTCTTCAAAAGTGGTGGTACTGTAATATCACTTTTTTGCCAGTCAAGAAGATCGTTATATTCCGTAGCACTAAAATTTAAACTAGAAATTACAAACTCGCGAACTATAGCATTTCCTTGATGTTGTCCTGCTTTCAAAACTCGTCTTAAACCAAGTTCTCTTACGTGTCGACGACTGTCAGTAATCATAGCTAGTAACATATTTTCAGGATGACAAAAGAAAGCGTTTCTTTTAATAACAGGATCAACGATTTCTTTAAGTTCATCACTTAGATATCGTGAGAACTGTGTTAGTTTAAATACATGTCTTGCTCCGTAAGTACAAGAAGATTTTTTTTTAATAATAAACCAAACAGGTACATAAACTTTTACGATGTAGGTTGAAAGAAATTTCAAATTATTAGACGGGTTTTCAGTACCAATATAGAGACGTAAGATCCGATTTTCAGTTGTAAGCCAGCGAGCATGTGACATTTTACCTGAGAAATAACAGCTTTGCAAATTTCGTACGTATACTTTTGATCGGTACTAAGATGGTTGATTTCATCTGCCTCCATTTCTGGTAAATCGCGTCATAATCTACAATGGGTAAATTCTCACAGCACCTTTCCGATATCTCCAGAGTAGTCCTTAGGACCTGTTGTTCGCCCATCAAGAGACTGAAATAAATGGCGAAGTGGAAGCTCATTCATATGTAACTGGAATATCAACCATTGGAGAGGTCGATTCAAGTCCAATTCCAAAAATCGCAGAACACCATTTTTTTTCGGTGTTAACTGCCGTGTCATCACAACCAACTGCCAGAAGACTTGATAAGTTTATACCTACTTCATGTAGAAAAGTAACTATTGATTTTGAAATACTTTTTCCAGAACCCGATATTGGTGTAACATGTCCCAAATATTCAGATCCTGGTTCGCTTAGAAGTGATACGTGCTCCTCAATTACTACTCTTCGACGAAATGTATTCCCTATTTTTTTGTTAAACAAAGTTTTATCCTTTCTGCCATCAAAGAATAAACATTTCAAATCTAATAAATGAAATACAAATTGTTCTTTTAAATTTAAACGGTATTTTTGACGGGCCCTTCGTATTTTACTTTTATCGATAACAAATGTCTGGTCTTCTTTGGTAATAAATCCTACACCTTGCAACACAGCCGATGCAATCGCTGCTGCTGACCTATCAGAAACCCCAAACTGATCGCAAATTCTTGCCACAGTGGAAGGGGTACCCTCATTTGGCAATTTGAGGTTGATGGTACAGGTTCTAACAAAGGGTCTAGTGTGAAGGACTGTTGTGTTTTAAATATAGGGGTCAGTGTATTTCTTTTTCCAATTTTTGAACTATTTCTGGCGACACTATCACATGGACTAATACTATCTGAAATCATCAAGTCTCGATAACTCTTTGCTCTTCCTTTTTTTCCGTTGTTGTATTTTTTTTGTTTCTGTAAGGTCTAATGGTCCGATTCGCATTTTTCTTGTTGCTCTTTGGTCTTGAATGAATTTATGCTCTAGAATTGGTACTTTTCGTTGTTTCTCGCATTTGCACAAAGCATGTGACATACATTTACATGCAGCAATATCAAAGAGCTTTTTGGCATCCTCTCGAAAGGACTGTACTTTAAGTTCGTATTTTTTATTCCTTTTTTGTTGGGGATATCTAATAAGATGTAAATATTTCACATGAATATCTTAAATAAGTTTTACTATACGATTTCTTGAAACTGTTGGTATAAATGACTCTCTCAGCTAGTTTTTGAGCGATTTCAAAAATACTAGGATCTTTTCCTGATCTCTCAAACTTTAGTTTATCTCTAATAAGCAAATAACACTTCAACATGTCTTGCAAAGTCGGCAAAATAGTAGTTGGCAGTTCAGAGGGTGCACCAACAATCGGACAATTACTTAAACTTCTGGTGTGTTTTATTGTTATTACCACTTATTTTAAAAAACAACACAATCACTTAAAAAACCAATTGTTGCGCAAAACCGTCCCAGTGACGCTTTAAAAATGATCCATCAAAACATTGTCATATTTTTATGTTGGTACTACCAACTTGGTAGTATAATTTTTCGTACACAACGTTTAATGTAAGGGACGTAGATAAGAGCGATAGGTCCCTTGCTTTGCAACCTGCTCGGCGTGGGTTCCATCCCACTTTTTCTGAACTTTTTTTATTTTTGTTTTTAGTAATAAAAATATGTTATTTTTTGTTTTTTAAACGATTTAATTGAGTTTTTTGTCAATAAAAAATCGTTGCCAAAATTAAGGTTATTGTATTGTAACGTTGGCAATGTACCAGTATTGACAAGTTTTGAGATGTTCCAAATGCCAGATATCTTACAATGATGCTTTGGAATTTACAGAAATAACAGTAATAATTGTTTGTCTATGTGAAATATTTTATTTACATCAATATTTAACCTACATTAGAAAAGATAATGTTATTACCTTTGGTAGAGCCATGAAGCCGTTAATTAAAATGGTTCAAATTTTAGGTAACAACAACTGAATATCAATGACAACTTTTGATAACTATTACTAACAAAAATTATAACTTTCATTTTTTTGCTCCACCCTAATGTATACCAACATAATAATGAAAATTTTATGACAACTGGACCCTCTGAACCCGCGAAATTTAACAATTCCCGTTATTTTCTGAACACACCTCGTATATATATATGTAATATATATATATATATATATATATATACAGGGTGAGTCATAAGTGGTGAACTTCCCGAAAGGTGCATGTAGGGGGGCCTTAACATAGGTAGGGAAAAATGTTAAAAAAATTCCAAATGAAAAAGTGACCGAGGAATTCAGGTCTTAAGTTTTAAATTTAACTTTTTTATTATTGAATATTTTTCCACCTTATATGATTTTTACTGAAGAGTTTCGGGTTCTTAAATATTTCCTAGCAAAAAAATTGCCCGAAAAAGTGTATTTTCTTTTAATTTTAATGTTTTAGAATGATTTTTTAACAATTGATATGATCTGGCAACTTTGTAATCAACAATACGAAAATTGACATTGACGTTTATATTTTTTGGTGATTTCTGGTTATTATTTTGTCGAGTCTATTTGTAATCAACAATGCGAAAATTAAGTTTGACGTTTATATTTTATTTTTTTGGTTATTATTTTGTCGAGTCTATTTAATAAAATGTACACCAATCAAGAATATGTGAATATGATGCTGGTACTTGGATTCTGTGAAGAAAATTGCAATGAAGAAGCCCGGGAATACGCAGCAAGATTCGCTGACATAACCCACCCATCGCCGGAAGTTTTTAGAAGGATGATGGTCAGAGCTAGAGAGACTGGATCTCTAATTCCCACGGCAGGTCCTGACCTTGGTCGGCCTCTAGAGATTGTACCCGAAGCCGATGAGTTAATTATCCAGCTGATTCAAGAAGATCCAACAAGAAGTACCAGAGGGATTGCTCAGGAGCTAGGCATGTCCCAGACGTCTATAACCAGGCGATTAAAGAAGGAGAAGTTCCATCCATACCACTACACTAAAGTTCAGGCTCTAAACAACAACGATTTCGGTTTGCGTTATTGGGAAATATTAATGAGGATGATGATTTTTTAACTCGTATTTTATGGCAAATTTTAGTGGGGATGGGTATTTTAATAGTAGAAACTGCCATTATTATAACCAAGAAAATCCATATAGAAAATGGGAATTTAATCATCAAAATCGCTTCAGTGTAAATGTTTGGGTTGGGATAATTAAAAATTGGGTTATTGGGTCTATCATATTACCGCGGCGGTTGAATAGGGATCAATTTTTAAATATTTTGGAGAACGAAATTTCTAATGAAATTAACAATTTACCCTTGGCCACATTGCGCAACATGTGGATACAACTGGATGGTGCCCCACCTTATTTTGCCGCTCCTGTTAGAAATTGGCTAAATGAACAGTATCCTAACAGGTGGATAGGTCGTAACGGCCCAGTTTCTTGGCCTCCTAGGTATGGAGTCATGTTAAAGCATTGGTGTACCAAACACCGGTACATAATGAGGAACTAATACTGCGTATTCGAAATGCTTTAACAACTGTGACCCCAGAAATGTTGACCCAAGTACAAGTTAGTACAAGAAGAAGACTGGAATTGTGTTTGCAAAATCAGGGGCATCAATTCGAGCAATTTTTATGTAATTTTTTTCATAAATTTTTATTTTGTTTGATTTTGGTTTTAATTATTATTATTTAAGTATTATAATCACAACAACTGTCTCATTGTTGTCTTTTATTATGACAGTAATGACAACAATATAAGCACGTAACAATTCAAATAAGTTCCTTAGTTACTTCAATTAAAATGAAATCTAATAATTTCCTGTAACATTGTTAGTTGCCGTTGCCAAAATTCTCTTTTGAGTTCTTGGCCATAACTCGAGTACCAAAGCAGATAGATTTTTTTAAACATTTTTCCCTACATATATTAAGGCCCCCCTACATGCACCTTTCGGGAAGTTCACCACTTATGACTCACCCTGTATAATATAAAATGCTTTTAATATATATATATAATATAAAATGATTTTTTCAAACCTTCAGACACGTTGATTTAGTTTGCGAGGCGGACATTTTTTGACTATATTGGCTATTTTTATTCGTTACTATAATCTAGAGGTAAAATATACATCATTGTTTTTTATGTGATATCACTGTCGTCAAAACTTAAAAAAGTAGAACAGTTTTTGAGATATAGTCAATTTTCCATTTAATATGGAATTGACTAAATCTCAAAAACTACTCCACTTTCATAATTTGGCGGTATTTTCGGATTCAGGGAACAATTTTACATAAGAATTGGATGTAAAATTTTGGGATACCATGGTATTCCATGGTTAACCATGGTACCAGTGAAAAAGCAGCCACTAATAACTATTAAATTAGTCATTTTTGACTAATTCATTTTTAGAGAGTAGTTTATTGCATGTTCTTTGATTTATTTGCTTTATTAAACGCATTAAAAAAACATATTGATGAAGGAAAATCAAAAAGTGCCAGTAAAGCATTAACATCCGAAGAAACTGGTATTTCAAAAAGTACCATTTGGGTCACCATCAAACAAATGGAACAGGAAGGAAAGGCTACGTCCCCATTAAAGGAAAGAAAGCGGGCAATTTCAATATGACAAATTGAGTGAGGGACAAAAGAAGCGCTTAAGAAAAGTTGTTCATAACTTTTTTATAAATAATGAAATACCAAATTTAAGTACAATTTATCAAGTAAGTAATTATGTAATTAAAATAGGTTTAATAATTGAATGGAAAAATATTAATTCCCTCAATGTAAACAATAAATAAAATAAAAATAGGTTTTGCTTTAAATAAATAGGTTTTTATATTTAAAACAAACGTTTTAAGTATATACTCATTGTTTTTCCTTTTTTTGTAGGCCATAAAGGATGATGATAACCACCAATTTCTTGTAAAAATTTGTGGAGAATATAAAAAAAGTTGGCTTCAAGTATGAAAAAAGATGTAGGAATCATTTACTGGTTGAAAATTTAAAACTACTAATTTGACTATTTCATTCAGTAGAATTTGATTAATTACACTGTAGGGAGGTGAAAATATCACAGCTAAACGCTCGGACACGTAAAGTTAATTTTTTGTCGTAGATTACAAATCCGTGCTTGGTTAAGCTGTATCAGGTCAAAATTCAAAAGATATTGAAAACAACCTGCATAAATTTAAACACCCTGTAAGAATTAAAAAAATAATAATTTGGCTGGATCCACACATGAGTTCCAAATTAAAAAAAAACAAATTATTGCAAAATTTGAAGTTAATTGATCAAAAGGAAAACAGGTTCCTGAAACTTTTTTTATAGATAATTTATAAATTTATAAATTATCTATAAAAAAGTTTCAGGAACCTGTTTTCCTTTTGATCAATTAACTTCAAATTTTGCAATAATTATAGGAAATTCAAAATGTTTTTTTGCAATTTTTTTTTATTGAGTATAATTGAGGATATTATATTTATTAAAATAAAAAGCATAGGAATTTTGGCACAAGAGGTGAAATATATTATTTTACAAATTATAATATACCAGTATACAGTGTGTCCCTGGATCGCACTCCCGATAGGAAAAACTTTTTTAGACCTGATACAGCTAAACCGAGCACGGATTTGGAATCTACGACTAAAAATTATGTTTACGTGTCCGAGCGTTTAACTGTGATATTTCAAGAGTTGGAAATTTACCTACAGTGTTATAAGTGACTGCTTTTTCGCTATGACAATTTGTCGAATATTTTTTTTTTGACTAATTCATTTTCACATAAAAAAAATCAAACGACATTTAAATAAGGAATGCAGTTAAATAATTGAGGTTATGTTGCTCAAATTTATGTTTATTTTTTCTTATTTTTTGAAAATAATATAATACATGCATTTTTACGTGTCTAAAGGTCTTAATTAGTATAGTAAATTATTTTTTCATGGTATAGTACATTCAGGGTTGCTATGATTTGTCCATATTTGTTGTGACAAAATAATATTCTATCAACGACAACTGCCATTACATTTAAATTTGCCGCGTTATCCTGTGTAAACCTGTCTCGTTTTGCAGCGAAATCTACTTAATTCTTAAATGGAATGGACTATGGTTATTAACCATTGGTTAAGGTGAAATTTTTTTAAAATATTATAAATTCAAAGTAAGGGATTTTGTTTACCAGCAAGTATTAGTAACATAAAGGTAATTTTGGTTACAAAATTAATTTACTTTTATTTATTTTATCAGAAAAAATACTAAATCGTGGGTTAGGTATGAGTTCGATTTTGTCTTTGGTGTGCGGTGCTTCGCACTTTCATCTCTGTGACATCGCTCGATGAAAAAGTGTGAAACATAGCTGACTTTGACCCAGGAGGGACAAAATTGGATTCCGGGTATAGAAATATACCTGTATTTTTGGACAATATCGCAAGCTTTGACCTTCGAGGTATTTTGTGATTTGTACAATACATTAAGTGGATGATCCAAGATTTGGAAAATTCACGTGTCTATGGGTGGATGCCTTCGTGAAGCGCATGGACAATAAAACTTGTTGCTGGTCAAAATGGTACATTGAAACCGAGACCATTAAGGCCTTTGGCCACCAAGGAAGAAGAATAAAAAGGGATAGGTATAAAGAGAAAATTATATTTATAAATTATACACAATGTCATATACACATTAAAATGTGTGGTCTATGTATATGTTTATTTGTTTTTATGCTTTACTCATTATAATTAGTCTTATAAGTAGTCGTGTATTATAGGTACGTATAATACGTATAAGAAGATCGACGAGATCTGCTCCAACAAAGTGGCTTCTCGGACAGCCAATTTCAAGTTTTTCTTTAGCACGAATTCCTCGTGAAATGGATTTTCTTCAAAAAGATTAACTTTACCATTTAGAAGTAAGGTACAAAGAGAGGTGTGAAGAAGTTTTCATTATTTGGCATACCTGGGATACCTACGCAGCAAATTGATTCATGTGGAAGAAAACTATCAAAACTAAATGAACGGTATTTTGCTCTCAACAAGCACCTTACTTGTCAAATGAAAAATAATACTGTGCGTGAGAATATGTTCAGAAGTGATCTCGAAGACTTGTTTGATGCCGCTGCGAAAGACGATTTAACTAAAATAAAGGACGTTGACGACAAAGTTTTCCTTCAAAAGCAAGACAATATTTTTTAAGTAGCCTGAGTAGTGCTGATCTTAAAACTACAGCAAGGAAGAATAGAAAAAATCAGCGGATGTAAAATTGTCCCAGGCGTATCCTTATAATGACACGTCTGGGACAATTTTACATCCAAACGGTTTCTTTTGAAAACACTGAAATAGAAGTGTGAGCTTGGTTTATGTAATATATTGGAATTAAGCTCTACATGGAATTAGAGCTTAGAGCATTCTGAAGTAATCCAAATAAAAAGATCGGTTAAAAAACGTACATTGATTTTAGGATCATTGGTTTCTTTCAGAACAGTGTCTACAAAAACTAAAGCGTCCAAAATTGCCTGATTTTCCAAGTTGAAAGTTGTTAATGATACTGCTAAACTGTTACTGACCAGGGACGAAGAATAGGTACATTTTTATGGGCGACCTCCAAATGTTAACCGATAAAAAATGATGTACTACACATTTAGATGTCATAAATATTTCTTATATAAAACTATTGATGGATTTAATATTTTATTAAATAATCTCTTTTTCCAGTAAATTTAAAACAAAAAAACACATAATAGACGTTATTAGTCCAGGAAACAAAGATTGTAGAAGGAAAACTCGGGTTTTATTTTTTTTTATGTAAAGTCAGGGGTGCTGATAATGAATCAAGAATATTCCCCAAAAATTTCTTTCCTCGTCCCCTAATTTCATCCCCTGAAAGGGGAGTTTTTTTTGCTAACAGTGCATTTTTTCAGAATTTGACCTCTAATAATTTTGATTATGTACTAAAACCCCATTGCGCACCTATATGATGTGCGCAGTGGGCAAAGTTGAGCGTTGCTTTCAAAATCACTTTTTGTTTTTATATTATAACCCAATTTTAAAAGTAATCGATCCCAAACCTTATAAGGTATACCGTATACGGTAATCAAACATAACCGAATGGACGATTTTTTGAGGTACTAGACTTTATTCAAAAGTTACTGCTTTTCAATGTATACATTGAAAAGCAGTAACTTTTAAAAAAACCCTTTATTTCCTGGACTATATTGTAATTTAACGTTTTGTATTTTTTGAATTTGAATTTTAAATAACGACAATGTTGTAGTAATTCATAAATCGACAAAGGAAAATTAAACACCAGTAATTATTTATCAAAAGCGCATATTGTCCTGTAAATATATACTAACAAATGATCTAAATGTTGACGTTAATTCCCATTATTTGTAAAACCGTTTTAAAATCTAAATAAAAAAATGCAAATTACAAAGTAATTTTTTTAATATTTGTCAATTTATTAAACAATTGCAAAAGCAGCGTTATCAAATAAATTAATTAAAACAATATCATTTATATTTCTTTCATCCTATGTCAAAATAATTTTTATTTAGATTTATTATACTTATTTCCACTAAATTACAGCGAACTAAATTTGATAGTTCGAAGGTGTACGAATAAGTTACAGGAAATTCAATAGTTAATTTTCTTGAGATACCTATGCAAAATTCAATAGCCCCAAAGCTGATATCTAACCGCTGAAAATTTAATCGAAATAAGATTCATTAAGGCTTTGGACCGGTCCAAAGCAATTAAATAAAGTGTTCCTTATACTAACCAACCTGAGGCGTTTAATTTAAACTATTTAGGGTTTCCAATATAATGCTTCAATATTAATAATATCAACGCTATTGGTACAATATTTAAACACGATGCGTTTTAAATTACAGGGTTGGGAAAAAATTAAATAGTAAATTCCTTGGTAAAAAAAAAGTTTGTTTTAAGTTCTTTCTACGATTATAACTAATAGTAACATGTTGGCAAAAGCTTTATTTGATAATGCTCTAGAAGTATAAAAATTACCTTGTAGGTTACTTAGTGGCGTACATACTTTTGACGTATGATTTTGTAACAAACAATATGGTATATTTTTCAATATACAAGTATGTATTCAATGATTAAACAAAGTAGAAACCCTTTAATTTTATTAAACTTTGACGTATGATTTTGTAACAAACAATATGGTATATTTTTCAATATACAAGTATGTATTCAATGATTAAACAAAGTAGAAACCCTTTAATTTTATTAAACTATGTCTTACATTATTTTTAATTTAAATAAAATTAAAAACAACCTTTAGTAGTATTTGTAGGTAGTTAATACGTTTTTATAAAAAATCAACTTATCAATTTAGTTAACGATTAGAATACTAAAATCTTAAAATCCCAAATAGAGTAAAGGAAAAAGACTTATTATACATACACATAATATGTATTATGTATTTTTATAAAAAGACTTTTTTAATAGAAAATAAATTATGTAGGTATATAAATTAAAATTTTCATGCCTTCTTAAAAACTAAAATTAATTTTTTATCAAAAAAAAAACTTCACAGCCATAAAAAGTAACTAATAATCTTTTTCATTCTTACTTTGTCCTGTAAATAAAAAAAATTACACAAAGCCAGCGCAATTATAAAAGTCGTATAATTTATGAGCCGGGCAAGTGGTCCTTTATCCCGAACATAACTTATTCGATTAGATTAAGTCCTGGCGATTTAACCCTCCAGTTTTATGGTCAAATATAAACTTCTTTATTGAGTTTTCAATTATGTGGGCAGCTAATTGTTATAACCAAGTGTTGATTATTAACTTAAAAACTATTTTATAAAGAACTCAATTTAATTTAAGCTAATAGTATATTATGTATCAAGTTTAATAAACGCCATTTTAGACTCAAATTAAATGAGTGTCTAGAAAAGTTTATAAACGAGTTTCATACTACACTTTTTCTACGACAAAAACTTATACTTATTATCTAAAAATGATTTAAATTAAATATTTTTATAGAATGACATCTATAAAAACAATAGAGTAACCAACGGGAATCTGTGTTACCGTCAAAGGTCAAATTTTATGTTATAAATCGAAATGTATCCCTTGAAAATGAATTTTCACAGTGAAAGTGAAGAAAATGTTTTATAAGCACTTCACGGTGGAGTCCGAGCATTTAAGTTATATCTATAGATAGTATAGAAGTTTATATGAACATAGTAAGTTTGCCAGCAGTAAACTATAGTTTACTGCTGGCAAACTTACTATGTTCATATAAACTTTTAAAATATTGTCGTTGAGAAACTATTCAAAAGTTTTGTATTCTTGTATTGAGACAATAATATAATTTTCACATTTAGTATTATTTTACAAGAAAGGCACTTTATTCTAAAGATTGTATGACATTTGACAACTGTCAACTAACTTAAAACTAACTTCAGCCCGTGACTAAAACAACTTGTCAATGTGTATTGAAAAGGACACTTAGTGTGACACTAAGTGACTAATAGTATCATGGAAACATGTACGATAATGGACGTTATAAAGGATAGTTTTTATTAACTATAATAGTAATAATAATTATTTGATTTAAAAACTACATGCAAAATAAGGTTTCTACGATAGACATCATTTTTAAGTGAGGCCTTCAAAGGGCATAATACTAACGTGTTTTACAAAGTATATATTCTTTTATCCAGTTTTATAAGATAATGTATTATATATTACATATAATATATTATATATAACATACATTTCTTATATATATTTTTTTTAAATCGCCATAGATGGACCAAAAATTACTTTTATTTATAAATTTAAAACTTTTTCAAGTTTACTAATTTCGATCATAGGCATCATAGACTTTTCTCTATGGTAACCTACCATTGGAAGCATGAAAGATAATATGACAGTTCAGTTTATAAGTTGACTGATTGCGTTTCAATTTATAAGTGAACTATAGACTCAAAATATTAATTTATTAAAATAAATAAACTAAATAATAATTATAGACAGTGTCAGCAAGTTAGAAATTATAACCTACTTTGATTTTATTTTTTGCTCCAAAACCAAGCTTCAATTTATTTTTTACTCGATAAGCAAGCTTAAATTTTAATTTCAAACTGAGGAAAGTAATATTTACCCAATAAATAAATTGGAATGGAAGCAATAGGATATGCTATAGTCATTTTACTCAGAATTTTATGTAGAATTCAAAAATGTAAAAAAATATGAGGTGTCCTGTTTAAAATAACAAAGTTAAACACATTTCCGGTAAAACAGGAAGTATTATTTTGTTCAAAATAATTTAGGAAAAAATTCTAAATCGAATAATTTACGCTATTAAACTTCTAACGGACTACGTACGTGAAACACCCTGTATATTAAACGTCATTTATGTGTTATGCTATACTTAATTACTAATAAAAGATACCTACAACAACATTTGTATAAAAATGACAAAATGTACTCTCTAAAAATGAATTAGTCAAAAATGACTAATTTAATAGTTATTAGTGGCTGCTTTTTCACTGGTACCTTACTTATGAAAGTAGAGCAGTTTTTGAGATATAGTCAATTCCATATTAAATGGAAAATTGACTACATCTAAAAAACTGTTGTAGGGGAGACCGGGGTAGAACGGGGTACCGGGGCAGAACGGTGTTTTATTTAAATTTCCCGCTGCAGACTATCGCCCTTTGTTATCATTTACTAGAAGGCCAACACGTCAGTTGGTAATGACAAACGGTTTACTACAAACGTTTTAGTGTGTTTTAGACTAAACGTGGTGAAATTGTGTTTAGTTTTGTAACTTTTTGATATATGTATTGTATATACCTATTTTCAGCTTCATTTGAGGGTTGGATTTTATGCACGCAGTGCCAAAAGTGGGCACTTGTCTGTGAATTGTATAATAACCCCATTCTGCCCGTAGGCGCGGCGGAATGGAGTAAAGGACACTTTTTTTAATACGATAATAAAAAAAAATTGTTAAACATTTATGTTAATTTTTTTTTGTATTTTGTTTATAATGTTTTAATAAATAGTTCTGCTTTTTTGAATTTTTACCACGTCTCTACCCTATAGGGTATACTAAAAATAATTTTTAAACGTCCCCATTCCGCCCCGGTCTCCCCTACTTTTTTAACTTTTGACGACATTTTGTCCAAATTTCAAATCAATACGTTTTGAAATAAAAAGTTTATAAAAAAAATGAAATTTCTTCATTTTTAACACAGTGAAGAAGAAAAAAGAAATAAAAACAAAAATGTCAATGGACGAGATTTTTTAGTAATGCGATTTCTTGAACCCTTGCAAATCGACCGTTCGATCCTTTCGCGTGCTAAAAACAACCATTTTACTCCTCTTTTGTAAACTTATTCTATCTGGGCTGTTATCAAACTGCTATATTTAAATTTGTGGGTTATGGTAAATTAACCTTTACACAACGTTTAAAACGATTATTAATCTGTATAAACAGCACAAACCCAAAGCACAAGAATTGTAAACAACATAAAAATGGCCGCCGCGCGCTCCACTCCATTTTTTTGTGGCGTTATCTAAAATCAAAGGTCTACATCATCGAACCGGAATTAATTGATGATCTAAAACAATGGATTAGAAGTGAATGTGCGAATATTGCAAATGTGTTAACTGAAATTATAAACAGACTATTTTTGTTTCAAAGTGTCTAATTTAATGACTAAATTTATTGTACTTATTAAATGAATACCTTGTAGTTAATAAATGAAAACATAAATTTGAATTCATAATTAATTTTTATTAAACGTTTAATATCTTAGGAACCATTAAACAGAAAAAAAATAGTCGTCTCAAACGAAGCACCCTAATATATATATATATTTATATGGGATATTCTTATAATAGGAGCAATCTTGAGTATAAGAAATTAAAAAAAAAAAACAGTTACAGAAAATTTTGAAAAACTACTGTTTTATAAGAAATGAATAAAGTTTATGAAATGATAAGTCTGTTGAGCTCAATTTTTAATTTTGGGGCTTTTTCAAAAATCCATATCCACGCCAATGACTAAGAGACACGCTAATGACAGTTTTCATTGAATAATGATACAAAATATATTTTTAATATTTATTTATAAGTAAACATTGGTTCCAAAAAAATTAATGAATTAAGCTTGGTACTTGGTACTTTAAAAAATCTATTTGAAATTGGCTGTGGTGGCAAATCAAGTTTACATAATATACCAGCTTCTGTAAAGATTTGTCGATCAGTTGATCCAGGCCAATAAAATTTTTTTATTATATTTATATATTTAATATTTACCACTTCTTGCCATAAAGGTAATAGTTATGTTTTCTCCATTTATATCCTCAATTATTCCTAAAAATAATTTACCTCAGTGCTCGATATTAATAAAAAAAAAGGAGACATACCTGGATACCATGTCTCTGTAAATTGAAGCTACCCATTGTAAATGTAATGCTACTTGCCGGTTTATGTAGATATTAAACCTGCAGGTTCATGAACAGGAGATGGCACTAAAACCCGGTTTTTCAAAAGTGGACTTACGTCTTTTGCGAATTAGGGTAACGATATTAAATTTTATCCGAAATCGCATTTAATAATTATAAATTATTTACCTTTTTAAACAGTAGACACCTTCCGCATTAAAATTTGAATCGAATGTCATTTGATTGTAGTGTCCATGGTATACTGTTTGTTGCGATGGTTATGACAAAGATAATATATTATCTTATATTATATTATATATTATTATATTATATTATTATATTATTATATTATATTATTATATTATATATTATCTTTGGGTTATGCAGTGGCGGCTGGTGGATTTTGGGCACACCCATATCTCAGTTATTAGACATGGGACCCACATCAAATTTATATGAGTTTATAATGACATTATATAGACAAGTTCTGCGCAAGCATAATTTAAATTAAAGTTTGCGAAAAAAAGTTAGTTTTTAAGTGCAACCCCCAGCCTCCTGCCCCTCCAAATTAGGATAATTCAAATTAAAGTGGTACAATATTTAATTCAATGAAGTTTATCGACAAATTTCAAATTTTATTAAAAAAATTCAAGAATCACAGGTTTTATACCACTTATAATTTTTATTATTTCTTTTACTAAATTTAAAAAAAATTGAAATGGTATAAAATCTGTATTACTTGAATTTTTTTAATAAAATTTCAAATTTATCGATAAACTTCAGTGAATTAAATATTGTACCACTTTAATTTGAATTATCCTAATTTGGAGGGGCAGGAGGCTGGGGGTTGCACTTAAAAACTAACTTTTTTTCGCAAACTTTAATTTAAATTTTGCTTGCGCCGCGGCGATTTTTTAATTTAATTAATAAAATAAAATTAACTCTTTTTTTTAACATTTTATGAAAGGTTCCAATTGATCTCCGCGAAGGTGCTTTTTTAAAATATTATTTAGTTGCTGCTAAGGAGCAGTAATGGTTTGCATACAATGCTCGTATTAAATCGGTACTAAAGTTCTACTTTACTGCCGATTTTAGATAAAAATATCTTATTATCATTATTCGTACAAAATATCATTGGCGTCATTAGCGTGGACAAAAAAGTCCACGCCAATGATGCAAGTAAATATCCACGCCAATGACTAAATTAAGGTTAAGGTTCTTTGGACAGCAAATGGATTAATGAATTTAATTTAAATTATGCATACCTTTTGTAGTTGTCACTGCTCATTAATTATTGTCAATATTTTTCTAATAGCTTTTAGATAAACAAAATTGTCACTAGCACTCCAATGATGCACATTAAACATACGCCCATGAAACACATAACAAATTCACACTTCATAGTTCACTGTGCAACTGTTCGCGTTTGGCGCCAAATCAAGTAAATAGCGTATACCAAAATGTTTATAATAACGGTCGCTAACTGGAAAATTTAAAGTAGGCGGGAATTTTAAATACGTATCATTATAATCCACGCTAATGATGTCAAACTCAGGGACACATTTAAGAAATGTTTTTTTTTTCAATTCAATTTTATTTTTTTGTCTCAATCCCGCTTAACATATCTTAAAAGGTGTTGTCTAAAATATACTATTGCTAGAGTATTTATGGACAGTTTCTTAATTTGCAAAAAAAAAATATTCTGGTGAAAGGATATCCAGGGACATCCACGCTAATGACAATTTATGTAATTAAAGGGAAAATGTATCGAATTGGTTTTATTTTATTATTAAGTTAATAGGTGTATGAATAGGGTCAATAAACCCCTAAATAAATATAAAATAAAAAAAAAAACCAAACAACAAATGGCAAATAAAAAGATTTCTTTTACCATTTTACAATGGAATTGTCGTTCTATTACTTCCAATAAACACCACTTAATAAATTACTTAAACAAAAATAGTGTTGATTTTGTTTTACTGTCAGAAACGTGGTTAAAACCAAATTGCAATTTTTCGATTAATGGATATAAGCTAACCAAAAAATGTCGAGTAAATGGTAAAGGGGGTGTAGGCATATTGGTAAAAAACAATATCGCTTACAACGAGGTTATGATTCCCAACAATGCGAATAGCGAGATAGAATTATGTGCGGTTACATTATTGCAGAATAGTCTCACTTTGGTATCGGTATATAAGCCACCCAATGTAAAGGCTACAACAAATGATTGGAATACAATTTTTTCAAATTTTTCTGGAAATTTGTTATATGGCGGAGACTTTAATGCACATCACAGTTTATGGGGTTCCTCCCACAATAACAATCAAGGTTCTCGATTAGTGGATGCAGTAGACTTGTTTAATTTAGTATGTGTAAATAATGGTAGCCCTACCAGAATTTGCCCACCGAACCAAATACCCTCTGCAGTTGATCTTACCTTTGTTAATCCTAGCACAGCACCATATATTACCTGGGAACTTGTTATGGACACTCTAGGATCAGACCATTACCCAATTTTAATAAAGGTGGAAAAAGAAATTCAAACATTCTCCCAAGTACCTAGCTCCCGCTGGAAGGACTCTAATGCGAACTGGAAACTTTATTCTAAAACTTTGCTTCAACTGATCTCAAACTACCCTCATTCTGAAAATAATGCGGAAAATTTAGATAATTTAATAAATTCTATCTTCGCAGCGGCAGATTCAAGTATACCGCAAAAACATCTCCCCTCAACTCGTTTAACTAACCCGATATGGTGGGACAGTGAGTGCATTAATATTAAAAACCTTAGACTTAGAGCTCTACAAAAATATAAGCTCAACACAACTTATGAGAATTTTATAAATTATAAATTGAGCGATGCTCGTGCCAAAAAGCTTTTTAATAAAAAAAAGAGGGAAAGTTGGGCCGAATTCATATCAAAGCTAAACAAAAACACACCCATAGCCAATATCTGGAAACAAATTAAAAAAATAAATAATACTTATAAGCCTCCCAAATTTTGTTTATCGAACGAACTTATAAATAATATCTTGGACAAAATAGCACCACCATATGTTCGTAACATAAACTATACTTATAAAATTAATAACAACGAGGTAATCGACAGCCCCTTCACCTATGAGGAATTAAACAACGCCCTAAATTTTCAAAAGAACACATCACCCGGAATGGACAATATTACAGCTAAAATGATCTATAACTCCCCAAAATTAGCCCAACTTATTCTTTTGAAATGCTTTAATGAATGGTGGGTAAATAACAATCGCTGCGATACACTAAAGAATACAATAATAATTCTAATTCATAAAGCTGGAAAAGATAAAAATGATCCTTTATCCTACAGGCCCATCTCTTTATTGCCCTTGATACTTAAACTATTTGAACGCATGATAAAACATAGATTGGAATGGCTCTACGAACACTGCGAACTATTTCCTTACAACCAATATGGCTTTAGACGTGGTAAAGGTACCTTAGATGCTACTGCCCACCTTGTAACCGATATACAAAATAACTTTTCCAAAAATGAGTTTCTAACCTGTCTATTTGTTGACCTAAAAGGAGCTTATGACTGTGTTGATTTGAATTTATTACAAAGAATATTAAACCAAAACATCTCTTTTAAATCAGCAGTTAATATTGTTGAACTCTATTCGAACAGGAAAATATACATCAAAGATGAGGCAAACACTCTGCATGGGCCTAGGACAGTAAACCTAGGGCTGGCGCAGGGCTCTGTTTTAAGCCCTATTTTGTTTAATATATATACTGCCTCGATCCACAATATATTCGATTCCACAATTAATGTTATACAGTATGCGGATGATATAGTTTTATATACCAAAGACAAAGATCTGGACAGGTGCATCACCAACCTGAGATACGCAATGTATTGTTTTAAAAATTGGCTTCAACAACATAATTTTGAACTCTCCCCTGATAAATCTGCAATAGTGGTTTTTAGTAGAAAAAAAGTACCTTACACAAATACCATAATTAAACTAAATACCTATAAAATTCCGATATTACAAAATTATAAATATTTGGGAATCTTCTTAGATCGTAAACTCCTTTGGAATAAACACATAGAGAACATAAAAAAGAAATGCGAAAGGGGAATAAATATCCTCAGAGTGGTATGTAAGTACAAATGGGGGGCTGATGCACAAACGGCTCTTCTCTTCTATTCTTCATATATGTTATCCATTATAGACTATGGCAGCATACTTTATGGCTCAGCCTCTAATTCTAACCTTGCACAAATCGATAGAGTACAATATAAGGCAATAAGAATAGCGCTAGGTATAATGAGATCCTCCCCTAACAATGCCATTTTGGCAGAAGCTCAGCAATATCCGCTGAATATAAGAAGAAAGTTTCAAGCAAATAAATTTATATTAAAAACTGCACAAAACAATCCTGAAACTGACAAAAATATATGTAATTTATCCACTTCAGTTTTATCGATGGACTATTGGTCAAAGAAAAATTCACCACCCTTATCAGAAGCCTTCCTTAATTCACTTGAATACAGAAAATTCATAAAACAACAAAAAATAATGCCAATATTTTTTCTAGACTTTAAGGACATAAGTCCCATTACAAATATAATTGTCCCCAAATATACAAACTTTCCTAGCTTAAATAATTGTATCCTGCGCACAATATTAAATAAATTCCTGCCAACAATACAAATCTACACTGATGGGTCAAAAAGTATATCCGGAACGGGATGTGCCTTCTATGTCCCTCAAAAACAAATAACAGCTTTATTTAAATTACATGAATTTTGCTCAATATTCACGGCAGAAAGTTATGCTATCACTCAAGGATTATTCTGGATATCAGAACTTATTAAAAATGAACCGATTAATACAAACACCAACTTTACTATATTAACAGACTCTCAGTCGGTACTAGTAGCCCTCAAAAATTTTTCGCTCAAATATTGCAATAACAAAGTAATATGTGATATAATTAAACTTCACAAGGACATAGAACGATTGGGTTATAAAATTACCTATATCTGGGTTAAGGGGCACGTGAATATTAAAGATAATGAAATAGTTGACAAACTAGCTAAACAGTCAACGTTAGAAATTGTCCCAATACAAAATATAATGCCTATTAGTGATATCACTCAGATCTATAAAAATGAGTCTCGTAAAGAATGGGCCGGCGAGTGGATAAATTATACCAAAAATTCAAACAATCATTACGCACTAATTCACCCAGTATTGCCTAATAAAATAATAAATAACGTGTATGCAACTGGAAAATACTTCTCTTCAACAATCTCCAGATTAAAACTAAATCACGGCTGTTTTCCTTCACATCTGCATCGAATTGGAATTAATAATTCCCCATTTTGTTCGTGCAACCATACTACTGTTGCTGACTTAAACCACTTAATATTTAACTGCCCAATATACCAAAATTTTAGAAATAATCTAAATAAATCTCTTTGTGACATTTCTGTCTTTCCGCCATACAACTTAACTCATTTATTAGCATTAGAAAAGGAAGATATATATAAAGCATTAATAACCTTTTTAGGTAAGTAAAATCAATATATAAACTACTTAGCCTAACTTACAAACCCTAGCTCTCCTATTGTATAACCTCATGTGGCCCTCCCATGATCCGTTGTCAACCTGTATGTTTAGTAAATAAAGTCGCCTTGAAAGACACCTAGGCGTGAAGCGTGTATCCTTGTAATTCCTAGTTAAATTTTCCCAACCCGTTTAATTTCATAGTTAATTAGATTTTTAAAAAGTTTAATTAAATTATCTTGTGATTGGTTTTCTTATTTAAGTAGCTAAAACATACATATAATATAAAAATCTGTGGCAAAGGAGTGAAAACTCAAGCCAAATAATCTCTCACACACACACACACAAATATAAAATAAAAAATGGTGAACATGCACTTGACTGAGCATGGCAAGTCAGGGACATAAAATTTCCCCTATTGCAAGAATGACCCATATATGTATTGGTGGTTTTCCGGAATCTGGTCAGTGTTGTCGGTTTTTGGTTCTTCATGTACCATGTTGATGCATCTTCACATATTGTCAGATGAACCAAATATCTGGTCCCACGCAGAAACAGAACTGAAAAAATTCCTGGACCATCTCAACGGAATTCACAAAAAGATCAAGTTTACAATGGAAACCAATTACCTTTTCTGGATGTCCTCATAATCAAGAAATATAATGGCAAACTAGGGCATACGGTCTACAGAAAACCAACACACACGGACCGACACTCACAAATGCAGTCATTCATTAAGACAATTGTCACGCGATCTGAAAGGCTAGCGGATGATGGCCACAAGAAGCAAGAGGACCTGAAAATCCAAACGACGCTACAGCAAAACGGATTCTCCAAAACCATCATCAAAAAGGCTCTTAGACCACGACGCCGAATAAATACCACAGAGGAAAAGAACAACAAACCAACTTCGAAGGCCTTCCTTCCCTACGTCAAAGGGACAACCGAGAGAATAGGCAAAGTTGGAGGCACAAGGGGTGTACGGATTGTGACGGTGGTGGGACACACCAATAGACGTATCAACGTTAGACGCGAAGAACATCATAACGCAGTCTTGAAACAAACACCGTCCTTAGCTGAACACGTCCGAAAAACTTCCCATGAAATTGACTTTGAAAAAACAAGGGTCTTGGCTAGCATCGAACACAGGACCAAACGTACAATCCTTGAAGCCATTGAAATAGGACTCCACGTCTAACTCGCAGCAGAGCAGCAATTGTAGCAAATCAAAGATTTCTAGAGTTGAATAGATATTTTAATGAAAATCAATTATTTATGAATATATCAAAAACAGTTTTTATGCAGTTTAGTTTGCAAAATAATGAGAATGAGTCTAGCCATTTGATTAAAACTAATAATAAATCATTGATAAGAGTAAATAATACAAAGTTTTTAGGAGTTGAGATCGACTCCAATCTAAAATTTACATCTCATATTAACAGCCTGTGCAACAAAATCGCACAATCATGTTATGCAATAAGAAGACTTCGAAGCATCACTAATTTAGAGATTCTAAAAATGTATTACTATGCGCATGTTCATTCTCTAATCAGATACGGAATAATAGCCTGGGGTACCTCTGTAAATATTAATAGGGTTTTTAAATTGCAGAAGAGAGTTTTAAGAACCATGTTGTTTCTGAGCAATAGTGTTAGTTGCAGGAGTTTCTTTAAAAAATTAAACATTATGACACTGCCTAGCCTATTTATATACATTACATTACTTTATGCTAAAGATAACATTTTAAACTTCAGTAAAGTCAATAGCCACCACCAATATAATACTAGGAATGCCAATTTGCTCGAAATACCACCTCACAAAACTTCTCACAAAACTATGAGAAATGTCCTAAATATATAGCAATAAAATATTTTAATCATTTACCGGATAATATAAAAAATCTTAATGCAAAAAAGTTTAAAATTAAAATTAAAAGTATACTTTTAGAAAAGGAATATTATTCAACCAATGAATATTTGTGTGACCTGGCACTGCTGTGATATTTCTAATTAATGTGCTAATTAATGTGATAATTTTGTTTTTTGTTTTGATATTTGTGTAATAGGTATTGTATCGTAATCTACCATATGTCTTGTAAATTTATTTAATTATGTACCCAGTATTGACGTATTCCATACAATGTATTTTGTCGCAGGAATAAAGAGATTATTATTATTATTATTATTATTATAATAGCAGCCCACACGGAAAAAAATCCCTTACTAGGTTTAAGAATAGTTCAATACTTCATGTTAGGAACTTGATTTAAGTATATTTATTATTTCTATGAGATTAGCGTACATTTAAACCAAGTAATGGGATAAACTTAATTTTTAAGAAAAACTGTTACTTGATTTGAGATGAGTATTCTTGGATTGAGTTTAAAGGTATTTTATTTTAAAGAAAATTGGTATACTTAAATCAAATATACAATAATGCTTAGATGAAAGAGCTCTAGTTTTTTACTCAAAGCGGAATATTGCCACTTATTTTAAGTATTCTGTATATTTGTATGAAATTTCGGTATACTTTATTTAAATATATGTATATTTAATACAAGAACGCTTATACTTCAATATAAGTATAACACCTCTAGAACAAAGAATACACTATACTGTATTTAAGTATAGCTATTATTAAAACAAATACCTAATTCTTCGCTTAAGTAAAAACCGTCCACCCTCTAAGACCGCTTCGCTAAAAGAAAAGACGCAGTTTCTGTGTTCAGTTCTGTCCTGTTTTCTATGGTGGTTACCACCAGGTGGTAGCGTGTGTACGTGTCGGCGCCGGCAGTTCGTTTTTTCCTTTTTCGGTCTGGATGTTATTTTTAATAAAAAATAATGTCGAAGAAACTTAAAAATTGGGGCTTAGAATGTTTAATAGACACATTTTTGGGTAAGTAAATAATATTTCATTAATTTAAAGTAATTAATTAGGCATGATCGTAAAAATGTAGTGTAAAATGGATAGGTATACTGTAGTGTAAAATGGATAGCATACGACAGGTAATAGACAATAGCACATAAACAGCAGAAAGGCTATAGCCTCCAATTCAGCTATATTATTTTTGTTTTAGAAAACGAGATAGATCTCAATATTATGGTAAACTTAAGCGAGGAGAATTTAAAGGAATTAATTCCCAAAATAGGATTGAGGATCAAGTGTAGAGAAAAAATTGAAGAATTAACACCAAACCATCTACAATGATAATTGTAGCCTTCTTAGAGACTCATTTTACAAATTATTTAGCTGGAGATATATTTTACTGACAATATAATTCATTAATATTAGAACCAATAAAATGCCAGTATTCCATAGTGACGTATTTTATCACAGCGGCAATATTTTTTATCATCTTGTTTACACGTTACTATGAATTTTGACGTTTTTTTGATTTGACATTTGTTGTCATTTAAATTCTGTTTTTGATATATATCAATAAAATAAGGAATTATAAACTCTAAAAGATCGATGGGTTGGTGTAAACGATAATGAAATTAAGGTAAGTTTGAATAAATAGGGTTTATTAAAGTCTTTTTATATTTTAAAGCACATTTTAATTTCAAATGTCAAACTAAAAATTCGTTAAATCCTAAAATTCATTATATTTTCTCACTAAATATAACTCGTGGTATGATTAATTATCGATGATATTTACTCATTAAAACCGAAGCAGCACATTTCACTCGTCCTGCGGACTCGTGAAATCTGCAGCTCGGTTTCAATTCGAAAATATCATCGATGATAATCATACCACTTGTTATATTATGGGTGACAATACAATTCATTAATATTAGAACCAATAAAATGCCAGTATTCCATAGTGACGTATTTTATCACAGCGGCAATAATTTTTATCATCTTGTTTACACGTTACTAAGAATTTTGACACTTTTTTTGATTTAACATCTGTTGTCATTTAAATTCTGTATTTGATATATATCAATAAAATAATGAATTATAAACTCTAAAAGATCGATGGGTTGGTGTAAACGATAATGAAATTAAGGTAAGTTTGAATAAATAAGGTTTATTAAAGTCTTTTTATATTTTAAAGCACATTTTAATTTTAAATGTCAATCTGACAAATTTCCTAAAATTCATTATATTTTCTCACTAAATATAACTCGTGGTATGATTAATAATCGAAGATATTAACTCATTGAAACCGAAGCAGCACATTTCACTCGTCCTGCGGACTCGTGAAATCTGCAGCTCGGTTTCAATTCGAAAATATCATCGATGATAATCATACCACTTGTTATATTATGGGTGACAATACAATTCATTAATATTAGAACCAATAAAATGCCAGCATTCCATAGTTCCGCATTTTATCCCAGCGGCAATATTTTTTATCATCTTGTTTACACGTTACTAAGAATTTTGACACTTTTTTTGATTTAACATCTCGTCACCTGAGAATTATAGTGTTCTATCTGCATTTTATTTTTTTTATTCAGGTTAGTCTTGTTTTAAGTATTAAAGATGCATATTGTTCTATCTATATATAATTGGGGTAGAAATTGTACAGTTTAAGCCTTAAACTTTAGAATTTCTACCCCAATTATATATAGATAGATCAAGATCACCTTTAAGACTTAAAACAAGACTAACCTGAATAATAAAAAGAAAATGCAGATAGAACACTATAATTCTCAGGTGACGATCTGTTGTCATTTAAATTCTGTATTTGATATATATCAATAAAATAATGAATTATAAACTCTAAAAGATCGATGGGTTGGTGTAAACGATAATGAAATTAAGGTAAGTTTGAATAAATAAGGTTTTTTAAAGTCTTTTTATATTTTAAAGCACATTTTAATTTTAAATGTCAATCTGACAAATTTTTAAATTCCTAAAATTCATTGTATTTTCTCACTAAATATAACTTGTGGTATGATTAATAATCGAAGATATTTACTCATTTTAGAATTACGAGAAAGCAGGTCAAATCAGCCCTAAATAATTGGGCTGATAAAAGGGCGAACGAAAGCTGGAGAAGAAGCGGTGGCTGTAGGCAGACCAGGGATTTCCTGGTCACCCTAAGCAAACCCAAATCCATCTGGCTTCTAGGTAGGAGCCGAACCTCCTTGGGCCCACTTGTGAACATACTCACGGGTCATAGCCTAAGGAAACACCTCACGAGAATAGGGGCTGAAACCAGCTCCTCCTGTACCCAGTGCGGAAGGGAGGATGAAACCTCCTTTCACTTCCTGGGACAATGTGAGGCCCTCGGCAGACTAAGGTATAAAATCTTTGGAGTGATGACACTCCAAAGGGAAGAGTTGGCCTCTCTTGCCTGGCAGGATATCCTGACCTTTATAAGAAGGTCTGGAAGATTCGAAAGGGCTGGTATGGGCGAAGAGGAAGATGAGGAGTAGTTTGGTTGGTTTAGGAGGGGCAGATAAAAAGGACCATGGAGTCTAATTGTCAGGCTTCGAGCCTACCCAACCGTACTACTACTACTACTACTCATTGAAACCGAAGCAGCACATTTCACTCGTCCTGCGGACTCGTGAAATCTGCAGCTCGGTTTCAATTCGAAAATATCATCGATGATAATCATACCACTTGTTATATTATGGGTGACAATAAAAATACCTACTTAAAAAATAATAACTATTGTGATTAAAAACCTTACCTTTACATATAGCACCAAAAATGTGATACCTAGGTAATGAATTTATATAAATTGACAGTTCTTTTTCTAATACCTCTAAGACTGTTAGGTAATAAACCTATTGTGATATCAGTGCCTATTATACTTATTAGTACATTAAAATAATATGCCAAAAATACTGTTAAATTACTGTCATAACGATTATATTTTCACTTTCACTTGTATTTTCCGTAGTGGTAGGATAATTAATACAAATATTTTTCAGGGTCACGAATGTTTTTTTTTGTAAAAATTATTCCGAGTCGCCAGACGAGGGAATTTTTTTTTCTAATCAACCACTTTCTTTAAGAATAGTGTAAAGTTATTTTAAATATATTATATACTATACTTTTATCAAATATAAAAAAAGGAAAAGTAAGAATACAAGCATTTTATGCAAGTAAAGCGTGTACTTAAAATAAGTATAAATAAATAAATTTTAAAGAAAGTATATTCTTAAAACAAGAATACTGTAAAGATTTTACAAAGAAACTATACTTTGATGAAGTACATACTAACGTTACAACAAGAATACCGTAGTCTTCATTGAAGACAAATTTGTATACTTAACTCAAAATTAGTGTGTTTCTTATTTTTAGTATAGCAGTAATCTTAGATTAAACAGAAGCTATCTTTATTTTATAAGAATATGAGGATACTTGAAACAAGTATAAATTTACTTGCGGAATAGGGAAACTAAGCTATACTTGGATAGAGTTGAATTTTCTTGGAATCAGTATAGATTTTTTTCCGTGCAGCAGATAAGATGGTACATGAGATTGTACCGAAACGTCGTCAGACATACGGTTCTTTTAAGAACCAAAAACCGACAACACGGAGCAGATTATTGCCCACTGTGCAAGCATAGTTTGCGTCAGTTGTCATAAGTCAGGAACAACCAGTGGCAGCTCAAAATTTCTATTTTACTTCTAAAAAATTTAATGGATTTTTTGTAAAAAAATGTCACTAATGCAAAAATGATAGAGAAAAATGTTTCTTATTTTGGCGTATACTAACATCTCCTTAAAGGATGATACCTTATTTAGTGACAAATATACCTATATATATATATATATATATATTCCTATCCATGTTGGTTTTGTTATTGATTTCGAAGTTTCCATGTTTCCAGTTTCCTGCAGTAGGCAGTTTTTGTCGTGTGGAGGAACCATTGTATAGTTCAGTTTAGATTAATTTTTATCTGACAGAAATGTGTCCAGGTCTATCAGCAATGGAAGAGCAAATCGATGTTTTAGATATTTATTACTGATAAAATACATTTTTATATGGACATATATCAAGCTGCATAACAAACGCAGTAAAAGGACTAAATTATTTACTAACATACATCTTGCTAACGATTTTACAGTGAAAATATAACAAGTAAATAATTAACAGTAAAAGGACTGGCGAACACGCACTGCGAGGTGTTTTAAATGTAAGGTAAACGTATCTTAATGAAATCTACAAGTATAAAAGTTATTTTGTTCACACAACCCAAATGAAAATCAGAAAAATTATATAAATACCTACATAAAATTAAAAAACAAACTAAAAAAATCTTGTAATCCTTTATCTACTCCTATAGGAGTAGATAAACTGAAAAAAATATCGGTAGTAGTATTAATAAACAGCATTAATTAAATGGTTTTTTATTGAGACAATGTTTTTTTAATTGATATTATGAAAAAAAATTGCTGCATTATTAAGGAAGTTTCATACTTTTTATTGATATTACGAATCGGTGTTTATTAAAAATTAATTAAACGTGTTTCGGTATTCAATGCAACTGTTTGTTGGTACCATCAAACTTTTATTAACCCAACCAATACTGCGGTTGTAAGAAACGTTATATTAATAAACATTTTTAATTATCTTAGTAAGGTAAAGTATTAATAAATTCCGTACGTAATATAAATGTTTCATTGATTAACCAAAAACTATGTTAATTAATCAATAACAGAATTCGTATTGCTGATAATATGCATACATAGTCTAATTAAACGCATTAATTAAACAATAACATTGTTTATTGATCAATAACAGCATTCGTAGTTGTAATAAAACGCATACATAGTCTAATTAAACGAATTAATTAAACAATAACATTGTTAATTGGCTTAACGAACGCGTTCGTTGGGACAACGAATACTTGACTAGGTTACCACCCAAATTCTTGAATTTCGGCGGGACAATCAGTATCTAAACGTAATCGCGCAAAGGCAGGTCGCTCGGTTGATTTGATCTCGATTTTTCTATAACTTTTAACGTTAATACAATTAGTGCTGTTAAATGTTGAATTAAGATACTGATTCCAGCTGAACTAAATAATATAAGTGATTGTGTTTGTGTTGTGCTTTCACATACCAAAACAACGACCTAGGTACTGGTGTGAGGTTAGGTAAGTAATTATCTTTAAGGACCTGAGTCAAGCCACGTCAAGTGGAACCAGAAAATTTTAAGAAATCACCGATTTTGAAGTAAAGTACCTACATTATTGTATAGTAGGCATTTGTTTTTTTCTTAATGTTATTAAAGTTTTCGGTTTCATCCCTTTCTTGGCGCCAATCTTGAACAAATTTATAAGTAGGTACGTAGGTACGTTCAAACTCACGTACTGATGTTTGGATTTCTCCGGCTGTAAAATAATTATTGCAGATGCGGCTGCTTGTACAATTTTTGAATCAACAATTAATTAATATCTGTTTTAAAAAGATAATACAGATTCCTAATTTTAGTTACTCTAAAATTCTATAGATGTCCTATGGAAACATTTAAATTAAACATTAAAAAGTTATTTTTTATAATAATGATGTTCGTCGTAGAAAAAGTATAGTAAGCAACTCGTTTATTAACTTCTCTAGACAATTATTTTCATTAAACACTCGCATAATTAAAATTCGTGACTAAAATGGCGTTTATTAAAATTAATACATAATATACTATTTCAGCGTAAACAAATTAACATTAATTAAAATCTCATTGTATAGTCTAAACATTACAACAAAAGTGTATAAAATTTCATTCAATTACACACAGTGGTCACTGGGACATATGCGTCATGCCTGCTATACAATAATGCATTTTTTTCAAAATTAATGATTTCTTGAAATTTTCTGGTCCCTTGACGTGGCTTGACTCACCTCTGTACGAGACGCTACGATATTTTAATTTCAGATCACATTACCATCATATTAATTCTATCTATTCTAAAACGGGTTAGTTAGTTGCATTAAAAAAAAATTGTGTTTTTGTTAAAGGATAATGATGCAAAAATATTAGTTATACACTTATAATCAGTATAATGTTATGCTTTATCTGTAAAAAAACCTTTCATTCCTTTCAAATACTTTCACATCATTTTAAACGCGTACATGATTTAAAAACATCGGGTATATTTAGATGTTTTGAAGATAACTGTCATCAAGTTTTTCAAAACTTAGGCAGCTTTAAAAAGCACATGAATCGAAAACATAATAACTATGACGATCATATGAATAAAAATTATGAAAGTAATTTAGAACTAGGGACAGCATTAAATAATAATAAGCGCTCTGAGACTGCGACGCAGGCCTCAGAAACTATTATTAAATCTAAGGATGAATCATTACCGAAAATTCAGCCTGAAGTATCACCGTTAAAAAATATTGCAAAATCTGTTGCAGATTTTGTACTTTCGCTCCATAATAACAATAATTTTTGTAGAAAGGACGTTTTTCAAATACAACAATACAGTAACATATTTCTAATTAATCCTATATTGGATTTGTTTATGGCATTTGCGGAGTCTCATTTTAAACAATACGATTCGATATACAATGATTTTTGTAGCCTTTTAGCCAATTGTAGAAATCCATTTAAATTTCTAAATACTGACCATTTATTATATAAGTGGTTAGTATCTGAAGGGTTTACTCAAAATGTACAAGAATTTACAGTTAATGAAGAAATTGGTTTAGCACATCGCGCTGGTATGTCAGTTTATGACGAAAAAAAAATTAAAGGTACTCTTATGCCTATAAAATTTCAGTTTCAAAAAATATTTGAGAAAGAAGGTCTATTAATTCGTACATTAAAACATTTGGAATTTCTAGAAAAAAGCCCAAAATTGAAGAACTTTGTACAGGGAAGGTTATGGAAGCAAAAAAAAGCATTGTACCCCAATAAAATTGTCCTGCCATATTTTTTGTATAACGACGATTTTGAAATCAATAACCCACTTGGCTCACATTCGAAAGTTCATTCTCTTTGTAATGTTTATTATACATTTCCATGTTTTCCAGTAGAAGAATCCAAGTTAGATAATGTATTTTATATGGCCGCAATAAAATCGACTGATTTAAAAACTTACGGAAACGTAAAATGCTTTCAGTTTCTAATAAACGAATTAAAATCTTTAGAAACAGATGGAATAGACATAAAAATTGATGAACTGTCTACTTTACATGTTCATTTTGTTTTAGGTTTAGTTCTGGGTGATAATTTGGGCTTAAATTCTTTTCTTGATTTTAGAAAGTCATTTTCCAGTAATTTTTTTTGTAGACTGTGTAAAGTTAAAAAATCAGATACTCAGGAGTTAAGCATCGAAAATTCAGAATTACTGAGAACAATTGCAAATTATGAATCGGACTTAAAAATTAATGACGAAAAACAAACAGGTATTGTCAGTAATTCCTTACTCAATTCAATTCCATCCTTTCATGTAGTAGAGAACTATTATGTTGACGTAATGCATGATATTTTTGAAGGTGTCTGTCATTACAATCTATGTCATGCATTAAATTATTTTACTATAAAGATGAAATATTTTGACTTAACTACTTTAAATTCACGAAAAAAAAACTTTGCTTATGGACCCACTGAAATTGATAATTTATCTGGTGAAATTACTACAAAACATCTAAACAATAAAAAGTTGAAAATGTCAGCCAGAGAAATGATGACTTTTATTATTTATTTTCCCCTTATGATTGGAGATTTAGTTCCATCTGAAGATCCTGTGTGGAAATTTCTAATTAATTTTATTGAAATTATAGACATTATAATTTGTTTTGAGATTGACGAACCAAATATTATTATATTAGAAAATAAAATTAAGAGCCACAACAGTGATTACGTTTTGTTATTTAAGGATACGCTTAAGCCCAAGTTTCACAATCTAACTCATTATGGAAGAGTCATTCGTCAATCAGGTCCTTTAAGAAAGTTCTGGTGTTTTAGGTATGAGGCAAAGCATAGGCAGTTTAAAATTTATTCCAATTGTATCACATCCCGTAAAAACATTTGTCTGACTTTGTCTAAAAAATATCAGTTAAAATTTGCATATCAGTTAAATAATCCTAATAATATAAGTAACGATATTACATTTAATTCTAAACACCAAGTGTCAAGCAATTATAAAAATATTGTTTTAGAAAAACTAAAAGTAGATGCCGGTGACATATTTTTTTATTCTACCATACAACACATAGGATTTAAATATAGATGTGGAAATTACATAGAAACATTTAAAAATGACATAGAATTTTTTGTAATATTAAATATAATCATATTTAAAAACAATAATGGAGTTTTTTTCTGTCAAAAACTACAAAAAGTGCAGTACAGAGAACATTTTGTAGCTTATGAAATTGACCCAGAACTTCTTGGGGAATTTTTTATAATTTCACTTGATGATATTGTTGGACCGCCTCTTACTTTAATAAAAACTGCTAAAGGCAAATCAATGATCCGAACAAAGGAATATTACAAAGTCATTTCTTATGACTAATCCCTTATTTAACCATTTATAGTACAAATTTATTTTTATTAAAATTAAATAAAATATTGCTTAAATAATAGGTCTGTTCTAAAACCATTTCCAACGAAACAGAATTGTACGGAGTGCGCATATTGAAATACGGATAGATTTTTTTGAATATGCGCAAACTCCGTACGATTCCGTACCTTTGGAAATGGTTTCTAGAACAGACCCAATATTGATTTGGGTTTATTTTAAAATAAAATATTGTTTAATTAAGGTTTTTTAGTGGTTTTTATTTTTTTGTGATGGTTAATAAAACAGTGATAGTTTTAGAAACTTTTTTTTTTTGGAGCAGAGCGAAAATCTTTAGGTCTTACTAAATGTTGGTATGCTGAATCGAGTGGTGCTATTAGTTTTTAAAAGTTAGGTAAACTTTTCGAGATATTTCAAAAACAAAATATCGAACATTTCTTTAGAATTTTATTATTTATTATATGTTGGTTAAAAATCTCATCGGATCTCTGTTGTAGACTTCAAAAAAGACTATTTAGAAAAATATATTACCACTCGACTACTAAGGCCCCATTTTTATAGCTGACGATAATTACAATTTTTGACAATTTTCCTTTTTTTTTATTTTTATGTAATATGTTTTTTTATTATAATTTTATAATAATTTATTACAATTTTATAATTATAATCAACGAAATCAGATTACATTTAATAATTCTAATATTTTATAATAAAAATAAATGTATGAGTATGAGTATGGCAACGTATGGCATATCGACATTTAATAATTCTAATATTTAAAGTTAAAATCGAGTTAAATCGGTTAAAATAAACAAAAATACAAAAATTCTTTTTATTTTATAAAATTGTATATATGCGAATTAAAAATTTAGAGTGGTATGAAAATATTATTCTTCAATTAATTTCCAAACCGTCCTTAAGGACGGTTTGGAAATTAATTGATCAAAACTACTACTTATAGAATATTTTAAGGGTAATTACCCTTAAAATATTTCAGTGTAATTAATCGAGTTGTAGTATACTACAACTCTATTAATTACACTGAAATATATATAGTTTTGACCAAAAAGCTTTTTACAAAAGTCTTTTAATATTATAGTAGAAATCTAAAGAAGTTTCAGCGAACATATTAAAAATAAATGATATTTTGTGTACTTTTTTTTAAATATCTCAAAAAATTAAGCTAACTCTTGAAAACTAATGGCAAGACTGGATTCAGCAAACCAAAATTAGGTAAACTAGGTACGTCCCCTTCTGCTCCAAAATTCAGCTATCATAGTGTAATTATCGACCATCACAAAATTAAAAACCACTAAAAAAACCTTAATTAGAAAATATTTTACTTTAAAATAATTTAAAATAATTATAATTTGCCTAGTGTGCATGAAAAATAAAAAGGAAATGGCAAATTTGTTTTTTTTCACTGTTTGAACTAGTAACCATTGTATAAAGGGTTAACTTATTACCTATTATTTAGTTAGAGTAAAAATTATTACAGGTATTTTTTAATATATAAAGCAAAACATTTTTATTTTATTTATTTTTCAACCTTATTGTTATCCATTACCTGTCAGTCATGTAACTGTTAATATTATATTCAATTATCATTAGATTAAGGGATCTAACTAATCTGTGGAATGAAATAAAAGGCTCATTATACTAGAAAATATGCAAAACGACAGTGTTGAAGAAGGGACCAATTCCTCGATATATCAATTTAATCCATTATCAGTATTGGTAGACTATGTTCATAATTCAGCTGTTCAAAACTATCCAAGTCCGCCATTAGCTCTGGTGCCTACCAATGTATCTACTCAAAATGAAGCCGATGGGATAGAATACACGAACTTGTTTTCCAGAAATGAGAACTTGCCCCTCGATTTGCCTCAATCAGATAATCAGAGGGAAGAACTAATACTACTCCTTGGTAGCTGGAAACAAGAATTGCTACTGGATCACTTCATAGGTAATTTGATTTAAAGTTTTTAAAGCATTCTTTTTTGTTAAGCTATAAAATATTTTAGCTCAAAATGTGTTTGTTTGTGTTTTAAAAGTTATTAAACGTTGTCATCTAGAAAAACTTTTAAAAGAGTTTGATCTTGGCACACAAATAACCTTTGAACACAACTTAGAGGAATGGAGAAAATCAATTGGAATTCCACTTCTTGATGGTACTACTTTCACACAAAATATAGAAACTTCATTTTCTTCAAGTAAGCCATCATCGCCAACTTCCTCCATTGCCTCCTCGTCATCACGATTTGATCCCTACGGCAAAAGATCGCCCACTGCAGATAAAGGCAACGGAATAATGCTTTCAACTGTTTTAAATGAAACTCCAAAAGGAATAATGATTGTAGCCTTCTATAATAAATTTGGCAAATTTCAAGATGAGCAAAGGGCTTTATTGATAAATACTATTGCCCAGTTTTTTGACGAAAAAGATGAGCACATGTCCCTAAAAACAAGCTTCCAACTTGAACAAGAAATTTTGGAGCGATTTCCCAATGAGAAATTAGTAAGATTTTTTACATTGTAAACTCAATACTTGTTACATGTAACTTAATTAATTTCAGGAATATTACCGAACGGGTAAGCGTGGTAAGCTTTACAACAAATTTTGCAATTTACGGTCATCATTTAAAAATGTAGTCTCGCATCATGTAATTCCAAAAACCAAGAAAAAAGATGAAAAAAAACCTCGATATGAAAAGGTTTTTGGTAAGTTTTCTCTAAAATCTAAATCTTTTAATTAAATTACTTAAATTGTTCTTTTTTTCAGTGCCTGAAAGTGATGCAGAAAGTTGCAAAAGGGTTTTAACATATGACAACCTATCATCAGAAGAGTTTGACAGGTGCTGGAGGGCTTGTAGCCAATATCGTTTGGCTCAAATAAAAGAACTTGAATCTTCTGCAGCCGTTTTAGAAAAATGGCCCTTTTATCAAAAACCCTCAGGTTTTCGACTGGTAGGATTAATATTTTTAGTTATTTATCTAATAGTTTAATAATAATATTTACTACATACCTATTAATTTTTAGATTGATATGGATTTTAGTATCCTATTTGACACTGGAAATGCTCTTTTGGATAAATGGAAAATTTTCCATAGTACAATTATTTCGTTTCTGTCTGGCGAGGGACATATTAAAGATAAAGGAATAAAAGGCTTCCTGGAAGAAATTAAAAAGGGAAAACTTACCGAAAGTAAGTAAATTTAAAGCAACTTTTAGGTGAAACGAATAGTAATTATTCATATAGATAGTCGAGATGCATTAATTTTATGGGCAATTCATGGTTATTTGATTCCTACCCATAAAGTAATTAAAAATGATCCAATTAGTGGGAAAAAATCCACAACAAAGTACACAATTAAAGATTCGCAGGAGTCATTTTTGTTTATTGGGAAGTGTCCACAAGAAATAGAAGACCATCTGGCACATAGAAAGTCCTTTAAGAAAAGCATTCAACCATTTATTTTATGTATTGGGGAGGATATTTTAAATATTCAGGAGATATACGTATATTTTGACGAAATTAAATATTCTTTTGTGAACTTTTTGCGAGCAGTTGATATTTGCTACAAAATAACATATGTGTTTAACTTAGATTTCGCATCGGAATGTTTAATGTTTTGGAATTTTATCGACAGTTTTTTTTTTGAAATGAAAACTAAAGAGTCATTTTCGAGAGTGCATATTTTGGCGGAAGCTCTTAAGACTAATGTTAATTTAGACGAAAATTTTTAAATTTAATTAAACACAAATGTATTTCCGTATAAATGTATTTTTAAGTTATGAATGAATGAATGAATGTGCAATTTATATTTGATTTTGTTTTTTTTAGAAGTTTATTTGTATAATGTATAATTTATAAAAAGAAAAATAAACTACGTTCATTTCCATTATAGATTTTGTCCTTTATCTAATAACCTAGCTTCCATATTACAGAAAAGTGTAAATTAAGTGCATTGTCACATGTTGCGCATAGACCTATAGGTCTATGCGCAACATGTATATACTTGCGCTTCACCCCCGGTAAGTATATTGCTATACAAAAATTGCACATAATTTTTAAAGTAAATTATTTTACCAACTAAAAAGGGAATTGATTTGCACCTATAATTAATTAAATATGTTAATTTATTAAATGTAATAGATTTATTATTTAACAAATAAAATAATTATTATCAAAAAATAATTCGTTAAACTAATTCATAATATTAATAATTTCGATTATAAGTCGATTACTTCCTACGTTGAATTAATAACTACGTTTATCATATTAATAAAAAAATTAATAAACATCATAATAATATCAATAAAGTTAGTAGTTAAGTAATGTATATGATACACTAAATCAATAAATATATTTGATTACTTCCTACGTTGAATTTATAAATACTTTTATCATATTAATAAAAAAAATTAATGACTATCACAATAATATCAATAAAGTCAGTAGTTAAGTAATGTATATGATACACTGAATCAATAAATATATTTGGTACCATAATAAAACTTCAAGTTCTGTAGACCAACATTGTTCGTTGTACCAATTACATCCAATTATATTAACAATGAAAAAGTTATATTAACCATTAAACGGGATTTATAAATCAACGAAATAAATGTTAGCCAATGAATGAAGTAATTATTTTATTAAATGTGCTTTATTATATCAATAATTAGTTACGTTGGACAAATTTTAATAAAAAATTTATTGAAACAACGTTTTTTTTTATTGGATATACGTCGATTTTTGGTTCAGTGATATTGCATAATATTTCCTTTTTTTCATATATCGTTATGAAGCGCCACGTAAAACAATGGTATACCATTGTAAAGAAACTTTTTTTTATGCACTTGGGAAGTACAAAAATATTTCTCACACAATAAAATTTTTCTCACAAAAATATTGTTCACACAAAAACTATTCCTTCCGCAAAAATATTTCTCCCATTAAAAAAACTTTCTTACAAAAAATTTTTTTCTCTTCACCAAGAAACATTTTTCTCACCAAAATATTTTTTCCCACAAAAACTATTTCTCCCGCAAAAATATTTCTTCCACAAAAAGAAACATTTTTCTAACAAAAATATTAAAATATTTAAAAATATGTATTCCACCAAAAAAATTCCGGCCGCAAAAATATTTCTATATATATTATAATAATAACTAATATACCGCCCAGCTTAAAACGGGAATAATGAACTCATTATTGACGTTGTTAGGCCTCAAAGATTGGCAGATTTCAATATTTACTATGATTTTAATATATTAGATAAAAAAACTGAGGTTAATCATCAGAATTTATTTAAATATTTTTGAAAATCATTTAAATATCTACTGATAATAGTATAATATTATAATTAAGATTATGCGGATTATCTCTCGTATAATTATATACTATTATTTTAAAGAAAGTATGGACAAACATACATTTTCCAAAAAGTTAAAAAATATTAATAAATGCTTTTTGTTGAGCAGTGTAACCGATACAAAACACTTAAAGTGAATAATCCATTTAAAGACAACATTAAAGGAATAAATAAAGAAAGAAAATCAAATAAAATGCCCATATAAAGATATATTGCAGTGATGTGTCTCTTTTCCATCCAATCTTAACGTAGACAGTATGACAAACAGCAATGAATTTGTGAAGATTGCAAGTTTCTATTCCATTATAGTCTCTTATATTGAGGACATAATTTATTTTCTACATTATATTGTTTGTGTTCTATAAGTAATAAGTTATAACAAATATTTGATAATGTCAGTATACTTACTTCCTTTTTAAAAAATATTGACATGAATTCAATAAATCAAGAATTTTATGGGTCGAAAAAAATGGGAATAGCATTTTTATATTATTTTTTATGTGGCTTTATTTTGAATTTTCTTTTATAAAGCCTTTATCTGAGGTAAAAAATCTTAAAACGGCTGCCACAGCTAAAATAAAATACCTAGTGAAACAAGCAGAATTTTAAATTTGTATCTGTCTTGAATTTATTATTTTGTGTGGGCCAGTAAATCAATAATTTAAAAAAAATTAATAAAAAAATTAAATTTATAATACAGATATTACAAATTTAATTTTTTTATTAATTTTTTTTAAATTATTGATTTACTGGCCCACACAAAATAATAAATTTAACTTAATACATATCTAATGTAGGTCTACATTAGAGATGTATTAAGTTTTATAAACGACATTTTAGTCACCCAAGCGAAGCGGGTGTTTGATAAAATGAGTAGCATACTACTATACTTTTATCTACTCCTATTGCATATTTTAGTTTTTTTTTCGGTGAATGATAAACATTATAAATTTCCTGCCTATCAACGGGAATAATAAACTAAATATTCACTTTGTTAGGCATCAGCGATTGGCCTATTTTAATATTCACTGTTATTTAAACCAATCGGGTTTTAAATTGGGAGAAGGCGACTAAAATAACATTTAAAATTAATAAAAAGTGACTTTAACTATTTGACAAATGTTAAATTTTTTTATTTATTTTTGAAAATCATTTAATTGTCTATAGACTATACTATACTATGCTTTATCTACAATAAGTATACTTATAGTTGTTTATGTCAGAGCAAATTGATAAAGTTGTACTTAATATGTTATGTTTAGAAGCTGCTTTGTCAAAAAAGTAAAAAATAGTTATTTATGTCATTAGGTTAAGAAGTAAGGGTTTTTGTGCTAAGCTCAAAGTTTGAAGGCCGACGCGTAGCGGAGGCCTACAATTAAGCGAAGCACAAAAAGACACTTCTTGGCCGAATGGCATACAACATTTTATCTTCAAAGCACTTTATATAGGTCAATTTAATTCAACATCAAAGCGGTCTAACCTCACTTTTTTAGAATCTCATTTATTTATTAGCTAAAGATTACATTAAATGTAAAATAATTATTATTGCTTTTAGAAGTAGTAATAGTTTGACAATACCTAGCTACATGATTTAAGTAGAAATGGATTTTTGTAAGAAAATTGTTTACTTACCCTCTTGCTATTACATTGAATTCAATTAATTGTTTTTAAATAGGTATCTAATTTCAATTTGCATTTTTATTTAAAAAATAGGTAGTTTGGAATGTTTAAGCTATGTTTAACATTTAATTTCACTGAAAACTTAAAGCAAATTAAAACTTAAAGATAATTTAAATCGTAGAAAAAGAATCGTGCGTTTTCTTGGTTGCCTAAAGTATGATACCAATGGTATCGTACTATTAGTTGCCTAAGATTGTAAATTTCAATTACTACATTTTTTAATTTATTAACAAATTAACAAAAACACCACTTATTTATTTATTAAGGTTACATTAAAGGTACAATTCGTAAAACTAGAATTTGTTATAAATCCAGAAGTGGCCAAAGTGTTTTCCACTGTATTAATATTTGTATCACTATTTCCCATTTCTTCATCTAATATCACATCATAATCATTTGAAATATAATATCTAGCAGAAGTTGCAGCAGAAAGCCAACAAAACTTTCAGAAAAGTTCACTGCCTTTTGCTCTTCGCAAAATTTTAAAAAATGCTGAAAAGAATCTTCATATAATTGTTTTGATTTTTTAGGAATAACTGAATTAATAGCCGAATTGGTAAGTTCTGCCAGTTCAGGTGGTGTACACTGAATAGAAGAGCTATTTACATCCATTTTAGAAACGAGCTAAAACACAAATGTGAAATCCACAGAAACGTCAAATTGCAATGTCCTAACCTCACTTTTTGTTTTATTATTCATATTTAATTTTACAATAATTTAATAAAAAATATTAAACATTAACAGTAAAACAAACAAATTAGTGCTTATTATAAATAAATTAAACCAGTTTAGTACGTAATTTCTTAGAAAAGGATTAATTTGTCAAAACAATACCCCTAGCGAGAAAAAATCGAACTAATTACTTGCCTCATAAAATTTTTTATCGGCCTAGGCCATAACAAGTTATTTCTTTATCGAATGTTGACAACAATAAAGTTTAAATTACAGACCGCGTGGAGATAAAAATGTTTCATGTTTTGATTGCCAGTTTTTTATTATAAACATAATCAATTAAAATTCAAACAAATTTATTGCAACACTATCAGGTCCTGTCCAAGAATAAAGCGGCTAGATTAAGTTAACAGCTTGACAGATGCATTTTTTGATAGTTTTCGACAAAAATTACAAACTTTAAATCATTTTAACTTTTCATAACTAATCATAACCGCTATTATTAAAAATCTGTTTTTATAGCATTTTTTGTTCTTCATTAAATAATCTGAAACGTAAAACCCATAAAACTAATTTCTATCTACTTATTTTTTTTATAATTTAAATGTCACAGAAACTTGACACGACTTTTTACTTTTAAGAGTATGTATTAAGTTTAAACGCCATTTTAGTTACGAGTTTAATTAAGCACGAGCTAAGGTTGTGCAAGTGTAAAGAGAAGTTTTTAAACGAGTTGCATACTATACTTTATCTACGAAGAACACAAAACAGAATTAAAAGCCAATTTTATTTGTTAAAAATCTGTCAACTGTTACCCCAATTTAACCTCACTTTTTCCCAATTTGGCGTTCAAATTGTAAAGTGCGCATGACAAATAATAAAATGCGCATGCCTAGGATGTCCGAACTAGTTCGGGATTAGCACCGCGAAAACACCTAATAAAGCCCGTAACTTAAAAGCTGAAAAGCCACTGTTTCTAACTTCAGCCCGTGACTAAAACGCCATAACTCGTCCATGTGGAGCCTCCTAATAGTACCTACATTTTAAGTAAAAAAATGTTTTATTTAATGAAACAAAACATTTTTTTACTTAAAATGTAGGTACTATTAGAGACCTTATAAAAAAAGCATTGACTTTTAACTGCTAAAAAGTTTGATTGCTTATAAAAAAATAAACAACTGAATATTTTTTATAAATATAATGTAGGTAAAGTAATCTCCTCCATAGGGAATTTGTTTTGAAAAAAAATGATATAAAATTCTGACCCTTGGTAAATTCAGGGCAGTGGCGTAGCTACCGGGGCAGCAGGGGCATCAACTGCTGCCCGGGGCAAGCAAAGTTTAGGCGCCTTTACCTCTTTAGAATTATACAACATAGCGCCTTTATTTCCTACAAATCCTTTATGTTCCAGTGGCGGCTGGTGGATTTTATGTATACCAATATCTCAGTTATTAGATATGGGACCCTCACCAAATTTATAATAGTTTATAATGACATTAAATAAACAAGTTTGGCGCAAACAGAATTTAAATTGAAGTTTGCGAAAAAAAGTTAGTTTTTCCTGTCGCCTCACCCGCCTCCAGGTCCCCCTATTTGAGATAATTCAAATTAAAGTGGTGGAATTTATTATCTACTATAATTTATCGACACATTTAAAATTTTATTTAAAAAATCCAAATATTACAGGTTTTATACCATTTTAAATATTTTTTATTTTAATAAAATAGGTAAATAATAAAAATTTAAAATCGAATAAAATCTGTAATATTTGGATTTCTTAAATAAAATTTCAAATTTGTCGATAACTTATAGTAGATAATAAATTGCTCCACTTTAATTTGAATTATCTTAAATATGGGGGCCTGGAGGCGGGTGAGGCGACAGGGAAAAACTAACTTTTTTCGTAAACTTCAATTTAAATTCTGTTTGCGCCGAACTTGTCTATTTAATGTCATTATAAACTATTATAAATTTGGTGTGGGTTCCATGTCTAATAACTGAAATATTGGTATACCAAAAATCCACCAGCCGCCACTGTTATGTTCTAACTACTGCTTTTGCGGAGAGATCGTTTTCAAAATTAAAAATTATTATTATTATTATTATTATTTGAGGAGTTCAATGTCGCAATCCAGACTCAGTAGCATGGCTCTTTTAAGCATTAAAAACGAAAGAGCTCAAGCTTTATAATAATCTGATCAATATCTTCCTCGATCTCTTTGCAGAAAGCAAATGCAGAAAAAAAGATTTTTAATGTGATGACATTTTTGGGTTTGATTGTACAACCCCCCTCCCACCCATGACTCGACTGGCGCCACTCAACCTAGCTACGCCACTGATTCAGGGTCCACTTCATGAAGCCTTATATCTACCCATACAAACTTAGCCTTACACCCATATAAACTTTCAAAGGTTAGCGTTAAGAATCCATTTAATAATTTTGTATTTTTGTACTTCCACATTTAGTATTATTTCACAAGGACACATTGGTTTAACAATTGTATGCATTCAAGTATACCTAATTAAGTGACCCCTGCAATATTATTTTTTTACCTCTTGATTCATTTTTTATAATTTATTGTAGGTAGGTACTAACCCTTTTATTATAATATTATAATCCTAATAAAGCTTTTACTCATACCTATATTTTCATATTATTTTTCATTATTAATCCAAGTTATGACATACTTTGTAAAAACACGGCGCGAACGAAAACCGAAGAGGCGTTTATAAATCGCAATGAGTTCGTAAATTCAGTGCAGAGCCCAAAGTGGTATAACGCCGACCGCAGCGCTACGATTATTTACGGTCAAATAAACTATAAGTATATATATAAAACTGCGCCTTACGTCCAGCTTTTTAGCTTAATACAAAACCAGCACCATAATGCTAACATGCGAGCATATGTTTCGGGAAAGTCCCACTCGACTTGTATAACTGTCCCTTTCATTGCCGATAAATTAGGATTATTCGCTTTTCCGCGCTTCTCCATTTCCAGAAAATACAGGATTAGAAGGAATTGGGCATCTGCTGTGAAAAACATATTCAAAACTATTTGCTTATTATAGAAGTAGGTAATTATTTATGGAGATATACAAGAAGTGAACATTTAAAACTATTAAAAATATGAAAAGAAACACTTGCCAAACAGTTTCCAGATCTCCCAATAGAGCAGTCTCGTAATAAACCTATTACATAGGAAAAAAACACTTAAAAATATTATTAAAAACTACAATACCATTTTAACCTTTAATGCACTTTTCCTCATGCAAAATACAAAGCATTGTCACTATCACACAAAAAATAAACTCAACCACAATCCACACAACATGTGTGGATTGTGAACTCAACAAACTTTTACAAATGACACACCAAAATCCAAATAAATTGTTATTTACTGCATGGAGCCTACACAAGGAGTCCGAACTGCATGTAACCAAGAATCTTCCCAAGGAAGGTAGGCTGGTGTACCGTTTATTCTGAAACAATTGACTAATTTGTACCGAAACGCTACCAAAAGAGCAGAAAAAAAGACTTAATTTGTGCAATTTAGAGGGCAGGTTTTGTCAATTTTCCCTATTAAGTTCGGGCTCCTTGTGTAGGCTCCATGGTTTACTGCCAAAAGTCAAAACATAAGACGATCCCTTTTTCATGCGCAGTAATGTACTGCCGAATCATGGCCATTGCTATTTAGAATTAAATTCGCTGTATACCTACTGTAAAATTGACATTTGCATTTAAATTTTAAGTGTACCGGTTTGTATATTTGTGTAATTAATAGTGGATGGTTTATACCTACGTATTTTTAAAAGTAGTGAAATATCGGTAGTGAGATATTTAGTGTATTAACAGACATTTTTAAACACTTCGTGCAAAAACAAGAAAACAAGAAATTAAACTTATCGTTTGGTAAAATGTTGTTTTGAGTTTAATATTAAACTGTGTTTTAACATTACATTACAAAAGGGGAAAGGGCTTTGAAGGTAAATAATAAAATCTTGCCACTACAGATGTTTTAAATGTTAATTTTTTTATGCACAGGTGCAGAACAAGACTGGTTATATTTATATAGAGTACTTAACTGGCAACTAAACGTAAGTTATTTTTTTTAAATAAATAGGTATACAGGGTGTGACTTGATACTTGAAAAAGGACAACTTTGGTGATATGTGTGTTAAACAAATATTAGAAATACCTATGCTTAAAGTGCTTAAAGCTAAGCACTTTGTATTTTGGGAATATTTCTAATATTTGTTTATACAGGGTGTGGCCTGTGCTTATATATAAGCTTTTAAAAGAGCTATAGGTCGGTAGGAACGGGGCAAGGGAGGCACACGTTAATAATTAAAAAAGAATATTAAAACCACAAAAAACTACCCCTTTTTGTTGTGAATACGGTTCTAGATACGTAAGTACGTAAGTACTTGAGCAATTGAAAATATATTTAAAAAGCAATTGAAAATATTTAAATATTTAAAAAGCAAAGAAAAAGTAATAAATTAAGAAAAAGTTTATTAATAAAGGCAAGGCAAGAGTTAATATTATTGCAATTGAAAATATTTAAATATTTAAAAAGCAAAGAAAAAGTAATAAATTAAGAAAAAGTTTATTAATAAAGGCAAGGCAAGAGTTAATATTATTGCTACTGTATATTAATAATATAAAAAACTTATACCTAGAAAAGTATCATGGATTTAAGTTAATAAGGTAAAACCGGATTCCACGTTAAACAGTAGGTCCCGCTGAAGAACCGAACCTTATAGCCTTTGCCTGTAAGCTGGATAGGTTGATGGCGAAGTTAGCAACAGGTTTTTAGTCACGGGTTGAAGTTAGTTTTAAGTTAGTTGACAGTTGTCAAATGTCATACAATCGTTAAAATAAAGTGCCTTTCTTGTAAAATAATACTAAATGTGACAATTAGTTTGTTATCTCAAAACAAAAATACAAAATATTAGTTTCTCAATGCCAATATTTGAAAAGTTAATATGAACATTGTACTGACCTTTTAATTTCGCCGGCAGTAAACTATAACTTAAATTCGGGCACGGACTCCACTGTAAAGTCGTCATAAAACATTTTCTTTACTTTCACTGTAAAAAACTGTCAATTTTTAAGAAATACATTTCGATTCGATTTCGATAACCTTTATAATCTGTGTTTATAAAATAATAAAAATGTGACATTTGACGGTGACACACAAATTGTTTCATACAAATACAAATTTTTGATTTAAATCATTTTAAGATTATAATAAGTATTTGTCGTAGAAAAAGTATAGTATGCACCTCGTTTATAAACTTTTCTATACACTCATTAATTTAAGCACTCGCCTAAATTAAATTCGTGTATAAAATGGCGTTTATCAAACTTGATACATAATATACTATTATCTACTCCTACATTGACTAACTGTGACTTTATGACGTTTTAGTCACGGGCTGCAGTTAGTAGTGGCTTTTGGGCATTTTAGTCACGGGCTGAAGTTAGCTTTATTATAAATTAGAGAAAAGTGAGGTTAATTCCGTTGACATTTGAAAATTACTTTTGTTGTTTATAATTTTATAACTTGGGAACGAATGAATTAAAAATTATAAATCATACATATTTTTATAGAGAATTTAACGCTCTACAAAAAAGGTTTCTTATAATTTTTCCATTAGTCTATTGGTTTAAAAGTTATTCAACGTCAAAGTTTAATTTTCATATTATTATTAATATTATCAAGGCTTTTTTATGAGGCGCCGTTTGTGTCAAAATTAAAAGTGCTAAATAAACTTATTTTGTTTTATAAATAATTAATTATATGCTTCACCAAATAATTTTTTTATAAAATAATTTAAAAAAAAAATTTTTTTTCTAAAAAATTTTATAAAATAATTTTTTTATAAAATAATTTTTTTTTAAATTATTTTTTTATAAAATACCTAATTCTTTTTTATAAAATTATTTTTTTTTTGATTTTTAGTTTTGTTTTAAGAGAATTGATTTATTTATTTTAATTTGTTTTCAAGAGAATTATTTTATTTATTTATTTTAGTTTTTAACAAGTGCTTTCTTATAAAAAACGTTTAAACATAAAGAATTCTTGTTAAAAACTAAAAATCAAAATAAATGTAGTTAAAAAAATTAATGAATTAATGAATAAAAATAATAAATTATTATTTTCAATCGTTTCCCCAAATTGCGTCAAACAAAAGCCCAGTCCGTCATAAAATTGTATCTGGGGAGGGGCGTTCGGGTTTACTCGGGTTTACTCGAGTGTCTGCAAACAAATAGAGATGGCTGCAGTAAAAATTAATTTATAAATGCGCCCGTCGTCTTTTATAAAATAATTTTTGATTCGCAGAAAATTATTTTATAAAAAAATAATTTAATAAACAAGAATTATTTTATAAAAAAAATATTTAAAAAAAAATTATTTTATAAAAAAATTATTTTATAAAATTTTTTACAAAAAAAAAAAATTATAAAAAAATTGTTTTATAAAATTTTTTACAAAAAAAAAATTTTTTTTTTAAATAATTTTATAAAAAAATTATTTGGTAAAGCATATAATTAATTATTTATAAAACAAAATAAGTTTATTTAGCACATTTAATTTTGACACAAACGGCGCCTCATAAAAAAGCCTTGATAATATTATCTAATAATAATATGAAAATTAAACTTTGACGTTGAATAACTTTTAAACAAATAGACTAATGGAAAAATTATAAGAGACCTTTTTTGTAGAGCGTTAAATTTACTATGAAAATATGTATGATTTATAATTTTTAATTTATTCGTTCCCAAGTTATAAAATTATAAACAACAAAAGTAATTTTTCCTATGTTATTTCCATAGGAAACTTCTTCTAGAGTTAATATTAAGAGCTCAAATTTTCAGGGTATTTTTTTTTATTAATTTGGAAGCATTTGAGCCCCTAGGAGCAATAAATTTAAAAATAACCTTATTAAGGACCACCCTACTGTACAGTCATAAATAACAAATACAATCAGGTATAGTAAAGTAATAAAATTCTATCAGTGCAAATCAAAATAGCAAAATAAAATGATTATCAGTAATAATAAAATAAGACAATGTCATAAAACCTCACATCATGAGCCCTACCTAACATTCATTGTAAAAATGGGATGATTGATAATTACTGGTAATCCCGGGGTCATTAAAACCGTTAAAAAATAAAAAGAAAATTCTAACAAGTATTTGCTGTGCACAAATTGAAACAAAGTCTCAAAATATTAAATAATAAATATCAATTTATCAAATAAATAAAATAAGATGTAGTAAAATGGTACATTACATTACAATATAATATATATAAAAACCCTATACCTACATATTAAATAATAAATATCAAGTTATCAAATAAATAAAATAAGATATACCTATATTGTAATGTAATGTACCATTTTACTACATATTTCTATTTAATATTTACATACTTTATTTTGTACAGTTTATCTTATTTTATTTATTTGATAACTTGATATTTATTATTTAATATGTATAGGGTTTTTATATATATTATATTGTAATGTAATGTACCATTTTACTACATATTTCTAACTGGAATGAAATTAAAAACAGTGATACCTGATTTAGCCGTTTTGGAACAAGCAAAAACTATTGTGAGGAATACATTTTTCTCGTAAAATGAAAAATAAGAAAGTTTCTCCTCTTCGCAACCGCATCCGGGAATATACTGTATATAAAAACCCTCAAACCGGTCAAATTTATTTTTGAAGGGGCATCTTCGATGGATTTTTTATGAATATTTTTTAGTCCCCAAAATTTAAATAAACATGGTTGTTGGAGTTAAAAATAAGGTTTATGATACAAATGAAATGCTCTTTTTTTTAATTTTCCGGGGAATGTTTTGCTTTTTATAGCAATAAAAAAATTTACGTTGAAAAGAATTTTTAACAACTATTAAAGTATTAAAAGTTTGTCCCAAATGTCTATGCTAATACAATAAAATAAATATTAATAAATAGTTTTTCGAATCCACTTGTGTTTAGTTATAACTAAAATATATATTTTACTAAAAATAGTAAAATATTAATATTTGGTGCACAGCTATTATTGCCAATGTTAAATTTAGCTCATTTGTTTGGTAGGTACTTAAAATTATTTAATTAATATTGAATTACATATGAAACAATATTAATTAAAATATTGTTGTATTTAAATGCATAGCCATAGCCAATAATTTCAGTTAATGGAAATCTAATTTGTACAGCAACGATCGAAATAATTTTGATTAAAATTGCTTCAAATGAAGTTTAACTTGTAATGCCTGACGAATTAAATATAGGTATATAATATGTATACATATGCACAGGGGCGGTTCTAGGGCGCCGTCATAGGGGGCGCCGAATGGATCAATTTAAAAATAAGCTTTTTAATAAAATTAAGTCAAGTTATATTATCCAAAAGGCCCCGCAATTCTTAGGGGTCTCGTGATGTAATATTGCAAAAATCTATATCGTATTTAAATTTCAACTAGGTACTTGTTCGATTGAAATAAAAAGTAGGTAGGTACTTTATATGTTATTTCAGATCATAATCTACCTCCCTACCAATTTTATCCCAAGCCGTTCAAACGTTTTGGCGTAAAACAGTAAACATCGTCTAAACACAACTTTTACATAAAGGGTTTTTATTTAAAAACGAGCCATGCTCTGAACCTAAATTTTTTTTAAAACTGTTTCTAGAATATGTATGACCACAAAAAACCTTCATTAAGCAACCTCTGAGGCTCTAGTCACCCCAACTTAATTTTTTTTAATGAGTAAATCCCCTTTATAAAGGGGATATATGATAACTCATCATAAAGCTCTTGAAAATTGCTATTTAACAGTATCAAACAAAATTATTTAATTTTTAGAAAATAAGCAAAATATCTTTATATTTCTTACAATTTTTTAAAATTTATAATTATTTTGTGATCATAAAATAAATAAATAAACACCCCGTAAAATACAAAACATGTTTATTATCTGAAGGGCGCCGCAATGAGATCATGCACCGCTTGAAAAACTTGCTAGGACCGCCCCTGCATTTGCATGCCTACATCGAACGAGCATTTATATTTAAAATGATTTTAAATTTTAAACTAATATATTTTCCATTTAATGTAACAAAATGTTTTAGGAAAATATTGATCTGGTTAAATTATTAATTAAATAATCGCACTAAAAGGCTTCGTTATTATTAACAGTTTCGGAATTTCTATCAGTGGAAACGGGATTTTCTGAAAATGATTACTGTTGCGTTAATACGATTTTGTGTTGTTTATTTATTTAATTAATTAAATTAAGTCATGTTACCCTGCCAATTTATTAACAAACGACTATCGAAATATTTAAAAATTTACAAGATCATTCCATTATCATAAATCACATTAATTTTTCGAAACCCTTGCGATTTGATTATACTTTGTAACTTTATTAACGCATTTAAAGGGATTTCTTTTCAATCGACTGACATTTTGACTAAGCAGATTTAAGTCCCCAATCGGGACGTCGCGACCGTCATTAGACGGATTAGATTAACACGCGCTATTTGATTAAAAAACAAGGGTGAGTAACTATACCATCTAAATTTGCATGCAAAAATAAAAAAAATATATATGATAACTCGTGATAGTTTTTTTGTGTCATTGTTCGAGTTATCGAAGTTTCCCGAGTTTTTTTATTTTCTTATAAAAGAATCTTAGTTATTTTTAATTCATCGACAAAATATAAAGGTGGTGCAAAAATATGTAGGATAAACTGTTTACAAATTAGTCCGGCCCTGTTTACTTACGCCATGAAGCGATAGAAACAAAGATAGGACTAATAAAACGGCAAACGGAGTTTTACAAAGCGGACTCTAACGTAAGTTTTATAAAAGCTTTTAATGTGCTCTTATAAAACAAAAGGCCCCTTTAGCTATTCTCTTATTAGCTTTCTCGGGATTAATTTAAACATAACCATAATAAATATAAACCAATAAACTCCAAAATCTATAAACATATTATATATTATTTTGGAGTTTATTGGTTTATGTTATTTGTGTGGACAATAATTCTTAAAACTAAAGTAAGAGATTCTATTTACTAGTACTTACGTTCTTTTAATAATAGTGGTCCGTTATTTAGAACTAGACGTTTATTAGGTTCTATACAGTGGTTCAAACTAGTGACGCTGTTTTTTTGTTAATTTTAATATGTTGCCATATAGCACTTTTTACGTTTCTATGATTTTTCTGGTAATATTTTTTTTAGAATGTTTAAAATTTTGAAAAAAATAGAAAATAATAAACAAAAATTAACAATACTACCTTTCTCTTGGGAGAAAAATAATACCTACGCTATGGTGGCCAAAATATGGAGCAGATAAAGTTATAACAAATGCTGATTCAACATCTGATGAAACATGTTTAAAATAAAGTGTAAACCATTCGTTTAATATTAAAGTACCTAGCCGAAGAAAAACTGATGAGAATTATACCGAAAGACGACACAAAACAAAAAGCAGTCAAATTTTTAATTTTTTATCAAATGTATAACTTTTTTTATTTTTTTTTTCATTTAGGTACTGGACGACATATTATATACAAAAAAGTAAAAGACAAAGTATAGACAAAACGTCAGTAATAGTATATTGTGTCTCAAGGGCAGAAAACTAGCTTTAGCAGCCCGCGGCTATTAAATGCGCGAGCGAGCGAAGCGAAGCGAGGGCAGTTGATAGCTAAGGGCTGCTAATGCGTTTTCTGAATGTGTGACACACACCTGTTTTTCGCCTAGCATCAAACAAATTATTTTTTTAAATTTTATTAATATAAACGGAATTTTATAAGAAAGTTCAGTAACAATTTACGAATTTATTTATTGTTGCAATTAATGTTAATTATGCCTTGAGCACAATTGTGGATAGTACCAGAATTTGAAGGCTTATTTCTACAGATGAAGTTGACGTTTCATTAGAATTATCTTTGATCTTTCCGATAGATAAGCAACTAATACATTTTCTGTTAAGTTTTTGGCTTTTTGATCCTTTTTCCAGTTTTTAAATAATTCATAGCACTTTTCGTACCGTTTCAACGCATTGTCTTAACATTGCTAGCTTCCTCTTTTTCAAATCTGGTCAAGTGTTCGTAAATTTTTCGTCACTGTCCGAGTTACCATTCATTTTCAATTTATTACAAAATTTAAATTATGTTTTATTGTTATTTTATACTTTTGTTGTCCGTTTTTATTTTGATTTACACAAACGTCTGAAAATCTTAAATGTCAAAATGTCAAATGCCAAAATACATAAATGTCAGTCAAAGGTGTCTAGATTGTGAAAAACTACAAAAATCAAGTTTAGCGACCCTAGGGACGATATATATTATTTTCGGTCATATTTTTAGGTTTGATATGATTCATTTTTATATGTGCTGGGCGAAAAAAAATATATAAGACTTTGTTTTATATTACTTCTATAGGTAATGTTTATGGTATCATTTTAATTTTATAAAATATACCTGTGCAATCTATTTATTTTTTTATGTTTCTTATAGAATTACTAAAAAATAATTTTGTAATTATTTTTTTGCGTACAAATTTGCTACAGAAAAAAATCGCTCTTAATAACGACAATAAAAAAACTATTTTATTATTATAAAATGTACCAAAGTAACAAAATAATTTTATAATTGCTTTTAGAGAAACAAATTAATCCAGGCAAGTACTCTTATAATATGATATCATGTTTTTTTTAATTTTGCTATAAAAACGTTCTTAAAACAATTTTTCTGACAGAAAAATTTAACACAGCACTCTCTTAAAATGAATTAGTCAAAAATAACTAATTATAAGTCATATTTGACTAATTGTCATAGCAAAAAAGCAGTCACTAATAATTAGTCAAATTCTACTGAATAAAATAGTCAAATTAGTAGATTTAAATAAATAAATTATTAGAAAAAAATGCTGGTACTAATTCAAATAGTATAATTTTGACTATTTCATTTTTAGAGAGCAGTTTAGTCACAAAAAGTTACTTTAAAAAACAAAAAAGTTTTTACGAAGCAGCAATAAAATAATTATGAAATATATTAATTCTTTAACAATGTCTAATCGTTAGTTGGGTAGCAGCAACCCTTTCATCTGATCTCATCTCAATCAGGCGTGGCTACGGTCAAAACAAAGCCGTTTCTAATGCATTCTGATTTTGCACTAATGATCGTTTTGCTTTCGTTCACTTTATTCGAACCGACCGAGTTTTGTCTACTCTCGACTCGATGTATTGTGTGTGCATCAGGTAATTCCCCTGCTGGCGTTTTCACGAATAATTGAGCCAAACATAATGCGTACGATCCTTTTGTTGGATCCGAGTGCAGTTTGACTAAAAGCATTTATGTGTTAAGATATTTTGTTTTGTGTATACCCAGGTATTGTGCCGCTTTACAATTTAGAAATTTTAATCTCGCTGCTTAAATGATATTTAACCGTTGTTTTAATCTTTCTATTTTATTTCATTAAGAGGTAAACAATAGCTACGTACTTTTTGTTTCTAACCAGTTTCTACCTACTTATTTATATTAACTATATAATTTTTTTTCGGGTAAATACTATGAAAACGAATTTTCATGAATTTTCATTTTCGAGGGGGACATCCTTTTCAGAAAATCTTCAAGATATTATTTAAAATTAAAGTTGCAACAGTACAACACTTCGTTCACGGTAGGCCTGAAACCAGTCTATATAGACCGTATTAGCACCAAGTTTTTTATGACAAATTTATATATTAAAATAAGCTCAAACACCCGTTTATAGCAAAATTACCAGAGCCGTTTCGTCGGAAATCGAAATTTAGGGCAAAAAATCACGAAAATAATTAATTTTGCTTGCAAAGCAATTATTCAACATTATACCATGGGTTGTTTATTAAATAAGAGTTATAATGACGTTATAACAATCAAAATCGAGTCCTCCGGGAGAAGAGATTTTACTATTTTTCCGTCAGGTGGCACCACAACGAAAAGTCATCTGTCAAACTGTCCACTTTACGGACATAGTTGCTGAACTACACATTGAGCTTATACGCTGCCGAATAGTTTATTGTCAAATTCTGTACCTTATAACAATGAACGTTAAAATTATGTATGTGAAAACTCAAAATAAGTTTGATTGTTATGTTTAAAAAAGAAGGCGGATATGCGAAAAATTACTGGAGCTCTTCAGAGCGCGGTTCAGGACATTTTTCCTTTTAATCCTGAAGACAACCGTCTTCCACGAATCATATGCAGTGCTTGCAAAATATATATTTACCGAAAAAAAGGATCCGAAATTCGTGCAAAAGAGGTTTTAAAGATGGTGGGTGTAGCTGCGGTTCTTCGTACTTTTACAAAAAAAAAAACAGAAAAATGTTTGTGCCATATTTGAGAAAATGCGGATATATATAATATTCGCTAGCTTCAAGCTCTGGCTATTTTTGCATTATATTTGTTTATATTCAGGAGTGACCATAAAATCAACACATTTTCATAATTTTCTTCCGCATTAGCATTTAATCCCAGTAAAAATAACATTTTAACACCACTGTCCTTGAACTTGGTTGTTGCATCAGAATCCTTATAGGAAAATCTATGTCAAATCAATGGCGTTGTTTTTTTGCAACGAGAGACTGATTTTCAAAAATTCCCCTCCCCCGTCAATGTCAAATTTCAAATGGGTTTCATTTATCTCTTTTATTTTTAATAAGTTTCCATCAATGTTTCTGCAATAAACTTTGCGTAGCGATGGTCTCCTTATTTTTCTTCTCGGTCCGAAGTACGAAGAGTCGGAGCTAGACCCACTACAGTATTTGTTAAAAGTCCAAAATCTGTACCAATCTTTAAATATTGATATTGCTTATATTTGTAATCAGATCAATTACTAAATGTTCCTGTACTTTTGGAGGCAATTCTGATTGAATTGACTCGACTAGATTTGCATAACAGTGCAACAAAAATGTGCTAGTCCTTTTTGCAAAGATTTTCTACACTTTGCACATTGCACAGTAATTTTTGGCATATCCGCCTTCTTTTTAGAACATAAAAAGCAAACTTTTTCGAGATTTTCTTAATGGGTCCAAGCTTGAGTTTTCACATACATTATTTAAACGTTCATTATTATAAGGTTCAGAATTTGACAATAAACTATTCTGCAGCGTAAAGCTCAATGTGTAGTTCAGCAACTATCTCCGTAAAGTTAACAGTTTGACCACCTCACGGGAAAATAGTAAAATCTCTTCGCGCGAAGGACTCGATTTTGATTGTTATAATGTTATAATGACTCTTATTTAGTAAACCTGATTGATTTGCAAGCAAAATTATTCATTTTTGTAATTTTCTGCTCTAAATTTCGATTTCCGACGAAACGGCTCGGGCAATTTTGCTATAAACGGGTGTTTGAGCTTATTTTAATATATATTTTCGAAATCTGTCATAAAAAACGTGGTGCTAATCCGGTCAATATAGACTGGATTTAGACCTACCGTGCGTTTCTTATTAAAATAAAAGTAAGGAATTTGAGAAAAAATCGTTTAGAAAAACTGTCGAATTATAAAAAAACCTTCATCAGTATTTTAAATACACAAACGGATATTTGGTCCGGCCAGGAATGAAACTGCTGAGATAGGTGTTTTAGGAGTAGTTTTTGCTGGTCCAACTTTGATCACCAGGAAGTATAGCTTATAAGCTATGGTTACCAATTTTCCTAAAATTTCGTCATTTGGTGAAAAGGAAACAATTTTGACCGGCTACTGGATTTTTGCGAAACTATGACTTAACAAATAGTAAATGATGAGAATTGGCTTTTAAAAATCTGTGTTTCAGTCGAGAGTATGCTTTTTCTTAAGTCAACTGTCCAGTGGCGGACCAAGACCGTGGGGGGCCCGGGGCGGCAAAATAAAATGGCGCCCCTAAGTTTGCTTAGGCTCAGTTTCTTTCTAAAAAGAGATTTTAATTATTCAAAAAAAAGTGTTTCAATACCTTAAATTAAATTTGTTAGTAGATCCTTTGCAACTGCTTCCCCAAGACCTTAAATAAAATCAGAAATTTGAGAATCATAGCAGTTGATATGTGGCAGTAGCGTGCACAGAAATTTTGTCTGGGTTAAGCGTATGAAAGGGAAATCATCTAAGATTGGTTATTCAAAAATTTATTTCTACACTTTAGATTTAAAAATTGTGAGCCTTGAGGGGGGGTTTAACCCCCGAAACCCCCCATGAGCAAAACGTTTTTAAACAGAAACCAGACTATGTTTTTCTGGAAGTTTGTGCGTGCTGAATCTGAATTCGACCTCATAATTGCTCTATCACAAAAAATTTCAACATAAAAGTGATAATTTTTAAGGGTATATTACTTCACACGGTCCCAGAGGCCCCTTAGAACCGAGGGCCCCGGTGTACTGCACCGCCTCCACTAGCACTAGTTACGGGTCAGCGGGTAGGTAATATTAAACTGGCCATATAACTAGAGTAGATATGTCATTTCCAGATACTAATAATATGCCCTAATGAAATGTAACCTACGCCAAGGGCGTTAATAAGGGGGGCAATGAGGGAAATTACCCCTCCAAGATGCCTTAACAACAAAAATTACTACAAACATAATTGTACACAGTATAAAATTTCTGGTAAAAAACAACACCAAAAGTGGTCTATATAGGTCCATCAGAAATGATATATCTAACCAAATACAATTTTGTAAATTTTACCCTTTTTAATTGGTTAATAATCTAACGTACTATTCGTAAAAAAACTCGTAACAGTGTAAACATCAAATATAATACACTCTTAGGGGTAAAAGCAACACGCACTATTGCAATACCCATGGTAAAAGAACTCCATTCAAGAGTAGAAAATGCTCAATTTGGTGTAATTTACTACACATGTATACCTATAGGTGTTACGTGTAGATGTTAAAAATGGTGGATGTTTTAATATTAAACACAACATGTAATGTAAAATAAAGTATATTTTATATTATTTACAAACTATTAGATATGAATACAAATGGGCTTTGGCATAAAATTTAAAAAAAAATGATTTGCACTACTTATATTATATAACACTCTTATACCCAATAAGTGTTAATAATTTTTTTTAATTGAATGAAAAGTAGTAATATTTTAAGTTTTTTTCCAGTTTGTGCAAAACCATATTTAGCTTATATAGATATATAAGTAAATATGATTTTTCACTAGGTAAAAAAACTTAAAATATTACTAAATTTCATATTTCACTTAAAAATAACAGATGAAAAAAAAAAAGGTTTTATCACATTAGTTGCATCCACTGTGACATTGTACCAATTTAATTTTAATTTAAAAACCATGGTCTTAAATTCAAATAGCATGCATACACTCTTAGAAAAGACCTGGTATTTGCAATGAAAATTTAGTTCCCAGAACCAATTTTATTAGTGAAAATAGGCACAACAAAAAAATATGTTGTGGGAACTAATACAAATTTGTTTTTACAGTTTGTTGTCGGAACAGCCAATTTTGGTAGCTCCAACCAACAAGTTTAAGTGCATCGAAATTAGTTTTCTTTTTCATACAAATAATTGATATTTAATGCAATCACATTAGTCTGTCATTTTAGCAGCGTCTAAGTTGTAACAACTGCACTTGCTATTTATCGCAACAAACATTGTATCATGCAGGAATTTATTTTTTAATTGAAATTACATGAAAAAAGGTACATTTAAGGAATTTAATAGTTGATATAATATAAATTTGTTTTGTACTGTTACTAAGTTATATTTAATATTAAATGCTTGCATTAGTAGCAACAACAAATTGGTATTATTTCACAGTACATACCTGCTTAGTAAATATAACACTTTTTGTGTAAATATTATAAAAAATACACTCTTAGAAAAGACCTGGTATTTGTAACTAACTTATTATCGTTGGGGTAAAACTGTTGAAGAAAATAAAATTTTTTGTTTTTTGTAATCAGTACCTTTATATGTGTAACTGCTTGCATCATTACCTGAAAAGATTTAGTTTTGTTGTTGAGTATTATTTACTGCAAAAATGCGATTAAGTTATTTTAACTGAAACTTTGTGTTGGCTAGAACTATTGACAACATTATCTCAAAAAAATCATTTCGGCGGTAAAATGTTTTTGTTGGACCAAATATTTAAGTAACATTCTCAACTGACTGAAATTAGTCCGTGGAACTAACGGTTCGGTTGTATAAACTATGCGTCACTTTTCACACAGCTAAGACACCAGCGGTGTGAAACAAAGTGTCAGTTGGGGATGTTGTCTCTGTAGGTTAATGCAACTGCAAACTTTGTGCATTTCGCGCGCGATTTGTCCAGCCCGGCGCGTGCTTTACTTTTAACCTGTAAACAAACGGTGTTGCACGGCGTCCAGACTTCGGTGGTGTTTGTTCTTTTGTATTTGTGTATCAGCTCGTGTGTAGTGTATATTTTAGGTAAGAAACTAGTTTATTACAATTAGTCATTTGCCCCTGTAAATTATATATATTCTTATGTGTTGGTTACTTATAGATATCTCGAACAAATAATATGGATGAGCGGACTGAAGTAGAAGATTTATTAGGAACTTGGGGTTTACCTGAATTGGTTCCAGTTTTTAAAGGTTAGGTATTATTATTGCACTCCTTTAATTACACTATTGTAGTTTTGGGGTCCGACTGAAAATGGCCTCCTGAATCCAATGGTGCCCACCAAAAGTCTCCATCACGTCGGAATTTCGAGAATTTTTTTGTTTTGTTTTGTTACAGCTCAAGTCGCATTTTTGGTATAGGGCCTAAACTATAGGCACTCACACACAAAATTTATCGTTATCATGCAAGTATGTTACGTTGTACCTAAGAATCATTGTTAAGTTGTTAAACAAAGGCTTGCACTTCACGTAAACATCACGGTTTACTGAAGAAGTATAGTCAACTTTCATCTTAATGTATCTATCTGTGTATATTTACCAAAAAATCATTTTTGTTTTATTGTTAAAATATTTATAAATGTTTTCATAGAGTAATTATTAATTTTTGTTATAATGTTTAAACCAAAATTCGGTGTTTTCAGTTATATTGTTATTTTTTAATTTATAATAAATATTTATAAAACGAACGGGCATGAATTTTCTTTCTCTATTTTTTATAATATTTACACAAAAAGTGTTATATTTACTAAGCAGGTATGTACTGTGGAATAATACCAATTTGTTGTTGCTACTAATGCAAGCATTTAATATTAAATATAACTTAGTTACAGTACAAAACAAATTTATATTATATTAACTATTAAATTCTTTAAATGTACTTTTTTTCATGTAATTTTAATTAAAAAATAAATTCCTGCATGATACAATGTTTGTTGCGATAAATAGCAAGTGCAGTTTTTACAACTTAGACGCTGCTAAAATGACAGACTAATGTGATTGCATTAAATATCAATTATTTGTATGAAAAAAAACTAATTTCGATGCACTTAAACTTGTTGGTTGGAGCTACCAATATTGGCTGTTCCGACAACAAACTGTAAAAACAAATTTGTATTAGTTCCCACAACATATTTTTTTGTTGTGCCTATTTTCACTCATAAAATTGGTTCTGGGAACTAAATTTTCATTGCAAATACCAGGTCTTTTCTAAGAGTGTAGAGAAAGGAAATTCATGTTTTATAAATATTTATTATAAATTAAAAAATAACAATATAACCGAAAACACCAAATTTTGGTTTAAACATTAAAACAGAAAACATTTATAAATATTTTAACAATAAATCAAAAACGATTATTTGGTAAATATACACAGATAGGTACATTAAGATGAAAGTTGACTATACTTATTCAGTAAACCGTGATGTTTACGTGAAGTGCAAGCCTTTGTTTAACAACTTAACAATGATTCTTAGGTACAACTTAACATACTTGCATGATAACAGGGGATAAATTTTGAGTGTGAGTGCCTATAGTATAGGCCCTATACCAAAAATGCGACTTGAGCTGTAACAAAACAAAACAAAAAAATTCTCGTAATTCCGACACGATGGAGACTTTTGGTGGGCACCATTGGATTCAGGAGGCCATTTTCAGTCGGAACGGCATTTTCACATTTTTTGATTTTTTTTCGGACCCCAAAAATACAATAGTGCACAGTAAAAAATTTCTGGTAAAAAACAACACCAAAAGTGGTCTATATAGGTCCACACTAGAAATGGTATATCTAACCACATACAATTTGGTAAATTTTACCCTTTTTAATTGGTTAAAAATCTACACGCACTATTCGTACAAAAAACTCGTAACAGTGTAAAAATCATCAAATATAATACACTCTTAGGGGTAAAAGCAACACGCAATATTGGTAAAAGAACTCCATTTAAGAGTAGAAAATGCTCAATTTGGTGTAATTTACTACACATGTAGGTGTTACGTGTAGGTGTTAAAAATGGTGGGTGTTTTAATATTAAACACAGCATGTAATGTAAAATAAAGTATATTTTATATTACTTACAAAAACTATTAGATATGAATACAAATAGGCTTTGGCATAAAATTTAAAAAAATTATTAACACTACTTAGGTGTATTCTTATACCCAAGAAGTGTTAATAATTTTTTTTATTTGAATAGAAAGTAGTATTTAATATTTTAAGTTTTTTCCAGTTTGTGCAAAACCATATTTAGCTTATATAAGGTATTTAAGTTAAATATGATTTTTCAATAGCTCAAAAAACTTAAAATTTTACTAAATTTCATATTTCACTTAAAAATCACAGGTAAAAAAAACATGTTATATCACAAACATAAGTTGCATCTACTGTCACATTGCACCACTTTACCCGACCACTGAATTTTAATTTAAAAACCATGGTCTTAAAATAGCATGCATAGGTACACTACCATCAACTGCACTCGGAATACTGATCGCACCCTTCAAGGGTGACCCTTGCCGTTAGCGAATGGTGATGACTACGTGACTTTTTTACCACAATGTGTGTAGCTGTCAACAAATAATAGTGTCAAATGTACACTGCGTCGAGTTTAACTTTAAATTAACACTAGATTGACACGGTGCTGTGTAAAATAAATTTAAATTAACACGAATGAATTTTACCACAATTTAAAATAAACACTTAATATTTTTGACCAATTTTAGTGTATAAATTAACACCAAATGATTTTACCACTTCATTTGGTAACTTTACACCGAAATATTTTTTACTGTGTGTAATTAAAGGAGTGCAATAATAATACCTAACCCTTAAAAACTGGAACCAATTCAGGTAAACCCCATGTTCCTAATAAATCGGCTACTTCAGTCCGCTCATCCATATTATTTGTTCGAGATATCTATAAGTAACCAACACATAAGAATATATTCTTATATATATGAATAGTTAAAAAGTATGTCGCCACTGAATTTACAGGGGCAAATGACTAATTGTAATAAACTAGTTTCTTACCTAAAATATACACTACACACGAGCTGATACACAAATACAAAAGAACAAACACCACCGAAGTCTGGACGGCGCGCCGTGCAACACCGTTTGTTTACAGGTTAAAAGTAAAGCACGCGCCGGGCTGGGCAAATCGCGCGCGAAATGCACAAAGTTTGCAGTTGCATTAACCTACAGAGACAACATCCCCAACTGATACTTTGTTTCACACCGCTGGTGTCTTAGCTGTGTGAAAAGTGACGCATAGTTTATACAACTGAACCGTTAGTTCCACGGACTAATTTCAGTCAGTTGAGAATGTTACTTAAATATTTGGTCCAACAAAAACATTTTACCGCCGAAATGATTTTTTTGAGATAATGTTGTCAATACAAAGTTTCAGTTAAAATAACTTAATCGCCTTTTTGCAGTAAATAATACTCAACAACAAAACTAAATCTTTTCAGGTAATGATGCAAGCAGTTACACATATAAAGGTACTGATTACAAAAAACAAAAAATTTTATTTTCTACAACAGTTTTACCCCAACGATAATAAGTTAGTTACAAATACCAGGTCTTTTCTAAGAGTGTAGGTACACTACCATCAACTGCACTCGGAATACTGATCGCGCCCTTGCCGTTAGCGAATGGTGATGACTACGTGCCTTTTTTACCACAATTTGTGTAGCTGTCAACACATAATAGTGACAAATGTACACCGCGACGAGTTTATGTTAAAATTAACACTAGATTGACACGGTGCTGTGATAAATGAATTTAAATTAACACGAATTTTACCATAATTTAAAATAAACCCTTAATATTTTTGATCAATTTTAGTGTAGTTATTAACACCAAATGATTTTACCACTCCATTTGGAAACTTTACACCCAAAATATTTTATACTGTTTATGTCGCTCTTTATAAATAGTTTTTAAAGTGTGGGATAATAAGAGCCCTATTTTATTACAACTACTTCCAAACTGCAGAATCCGTAAGAATATTTTAAACGAAGTATTTTTATTCCTTTATTGGATAATTTATTAAATGATATTACTTTCCGGTTCAACTAAATTTTTTTGATGAACTTTAAATTAGTAATTTCTTAGTAATTAGTATTAGTATGCAGTTTAAATAATAAAGGTATAAAAATTGTTGAAATCTTTAAATATCTGTCAAATTTTTAAAATTAAAATAAGGAATTTCTATTTTTGATATTAAATACAGAACTTGAACAGTTACTGTTCTTTAAAAAATGAGAGAATGTGCATTTTGTGCTTTAGAAGCGGTGTTAATACATTGTGACCCATTTGTTTGCGACTTACCCCTGTAAAATCTTTATTTATTGTGCGATTTTAACCGGATTTGCAAAAAAACGACAAATTTTTGCAAAAATACAGGGAATTCATTTTAGCGAAAATATATGCACAACACTGGATTCACCACCCCACAAAACGACCTCAACTAAATTTTATTGAAAAATTTGAAGTGGGAACGATTTTGTAGCTAAATTAAAATTGCACAATTATTACTATTTACAAAAATTTATTCTGTCAAATGGGTAACACTGTATATTTCCAAATATTTCTATGGCCCTATATAAAGTATACGTTATGTCAGTTTCTGTTACAGCCATATGAGTTTTTCAATATTAAAAAGTTTGAAGACTTGGCTTCAGGCTTTTTCAGGTCAAAAAAGACTGGTAGGATGTACATAGGAATATAAAAATAAATATTATACAGTTTTGAAACGTTTTTAAAAAATTAAAAAAAAACATTATAATTTGACTAATTTTAAGATTTTTATATATATTTTAGTTCTTTGGTATATAAGAATATAGTTTACAGTTTCTTAAAAAGATAACCCCAAGAAGAATATATGTTTATGTTCAAAAATAAAAAGAAGAAGTCAAATAAACAATAAATTTTCTTCTTTATTTATTACCCCCAAAAGAAAAATATCGACGCCCTTGACCTATAGGTATACGCCCTTGACCTATAGGTATACGCTTATTTTGCATTCATTCAAATACCTCTTACTGAACAAAAAATGTATTTTAAAATTTTATTTTTATTCGGTATTTGGGCCCCTATAGCCTGGGGCCGGGGGGTTCGCCACTGCAACTGTCAATCGCCATAATTGTCGTGACTGCACGGAGAGAAAAATTTTGCTAAAATAACTATCCAAAGTATTGTTAAATGACGTATCGTGAATTTAGTCAACTGTTTTATTAAACTGAGGATTTGTATGGCTAAATTGGCTATACAGATCCTCAGTTTAATAAAACAGTTGACTAAATTCACTATACGTCATTTAACAATACTTTGGATAGTTATTTTGGCAAAATTTTTCTCTCCGTGTGGTCAGATGCAAATCCAAGGGTTTTCCACACTTAAACTCCTTAAAAACTTTATGTCTAGGAGATCGTCTGGTTGGACCAATTTATATTGCTGGTAACCTGGCAGGGGAAACGTTGTTGAAAACGACCGAGTGTTTCCTGGAAAATGAAATTGACGAAGAGGAGTCCCGGATTGGCCGGCCAGATCTCAAGAACATTTAAAAAGTAAAATCTACGCAACAGAGTTGCAACAACGTATACAAAAAAGTGCTCTTTTTAGTTTCACCCTTACTTCCTAAGAAGTCCCGGGAGCCAACTGAATGGCTTGAGCGGGTTAGGAGTAGGAACGGACCGCGGGCTTAAAGTCCCCTCCGAAGGACTATTATCGTGGATAAATGTCATTAAAATACTCCCCAAACACTTTTTCTGTCAAAAATTCCTAATCTATACTTTTTTATTTAAATAAGAAACAAAGTGTGCTGTTACAACTTCAATTTTAAATATCTCGAAAACGAATAAGCAAAAGATGTTCCCCTCAAATGAAGCTGACGTTTCTTTGCGTTTTTTAATCACTGTTTTTTTTCTTGGGCCACCCGTATAAGGAATATACAGTGCTCTCTCTTCAAAGACTGCTAGCGTATTGAATTTTCAAATCAAGAGATTGACACTCTTTTAGATTTATGATCGTAGTGAGAATGTGGAGAGAGTTGCTTGATCCACCTACTACCAATTTACAATATTATTGGTATCTGTATAGGAGATAACCAGCGCAGTATTCTGGTTATCTTACCTGCGAGCTATCTGTTTCCACAGTAGCCCCTGGTGTCTTAATATGGCTCAGCGTTGGCATCCGCCGCGGCGCCCGATATGAGCCGTGACCCGTCTGCCAAACCTTTTCTGGTGGGGGCAGTCCGAGTCTAATCTTATGACATAATATATATATAGCCTATGCGCAGATAGGGATTGTGGTATTCGACATGGTGTCTAGTACCCAATCTTACAAAGGTGCTTATGTACTAATATGGTCGGCATATATTGACCTTGGGTGATGGTTCTTTCGCATCAAGTCCGGTGTTCAAGCGTTCCGTCCGACATATGATCACCTATGCCGGCCGGCACGCATGTGCACCGACCTTGGTCGATGTCTGCATCGCCCCGTTCTTATCTGTCTTATATTTAGTATGGTCTCTAATTCTCTAGTATAGAGGCCACAGCGCTTGACTTAGTGTCTTACGCCCAATCTAATTACCTGTGTTATAGACTCCACACGGAGTCTGCGGAGTGATGGATTCGTCCCCCAGGGACTGGTGCGCGTGCACACCAGTTTGGTTCGCTCGGCCCCGTCACTCCCTGTCTAATTAATGAAACAGTGGTTGTCTAACTCTATATTATGGTCGATCACTAGTGTGCTCGACCTTAGCATGACATGTAATCATGACATGCTCTTGGCTTAAGTACTGCAGGTTCCCGCATAATTGCGACAACTCGCCTTAACTTAGGGGTTTTATGTCTAACTATGCAATACAGATCTACACTGTTTAAAATATCTGCGGTGTAAAAAGTAATCCTAAAATGGTGTCAAAATCCAACACCAAATGGTGTTAATATAACACCATGAATTAGGGTTGAAAATGAACACCAAAACGGTGTTTATCTAAAAATATTTGAGAAGTGCACCTACCCAGAAAAAAAGGAATAGTTCATTTAACCCAGTTGACCCATAAGTAGTTATATTTTTGTGGATGACGTGATGTTCTTAAATCTCGCCTCTGTTGACTTACATGAAGAATATATAAACTTAGGTAATCCTTTGCTTTGGTGTGACACTACAAGTTGTTCGATACTAAAGAGACCTTAAATAGGTGGAAACAGCTGTCAATACTTGAAGTATTTTAAGTTAGTGGAACGCACTAAAAACATTATCTCTAGCGAGTTGAAGGTTTCATTTTCTGGAATAATACCACTGGTAATATACTAGTAATGCGTCAAGGAACTTCCTGTTTCCTTTTTTTTTCCTTTCTTCTGTGTAGTATGATAATTTGACCACAAACACCTAATATTTAACACTGAAAAGGAGTTCAATTTACACCAGGTAAAATTTATTTTAATACTGTGTGAAAGTTAAATTAACACCATTTTAGTATTTGAATTTACACCGCCAACGAACCTTATTTAACACCATTTTAGTATTTGAATTGACACCGGACCAACGAACCTTATTTAACACCATTTTGGTTTGTATCGATATAGACCACGTATGGTGTTAATTTGGTGTTAAATTGGTCATGAAATTTTGAACAGTGTATTTACGAGATTAACCTATTGTTAGTCACCGTCTAGGAGTTGAAGTTTTGGCCTCCGGTTCCTGGCGAGGTCTCTTGGGTCATAGTCAGTGGCTTCTCTGATCAGGTGGTTCCAGTGGTTTTCGGTCTTTTCGAAGACTCTCTCCGCCCTGTTTTTGAGTACGGTGTCTAGTTGGTCCATTCCTGCCTCTCGGAATATGGTGGTGTTTCTGATATACCATGGGGCCGACATCGCTCTTCGAACCGCGATGTTATCTGCGGCCATAAGTCTTCTTTTGTGGTATGTTGCTGTCATCCCCCATGCTGCTGACGCGTACGTCAGTATGGGTCGGAGACAGGTTTTCACGAGACGAAGTCTATTGACAATGCTTAACCTTCCATAGCCGCCTATTAGCGGCTTTAGTAGGTTCTGCACTGTCTTAGTCTTCTGAATCGTGTTATCTACGTGTTTCTTGAAGGTGAGGCGCTTGTCTAGGGTGACTCCTAGGTAAGTCACGCTGTTTTTCCATTCGATCTCTTGTTCTTCGTACTCTAGTCTCCGGGGCATGCGTCTCCTCCTTGAGATGATGATAGCTTCGCTTTTGTCCCCATTTATCTTTATTTTCCACTTAATGCACCATTCATTAAGTTCATACAGTGCTTGCAAATCCAAGTCCGACCGCACTGGAAAGGACGGCTGTTCAATACCCGCGTGAAAAGAAGAAGGATGGAACGCCAAATAGAATTTGATTGGCCAGAGCCGGCAGGCTACGACAACGCATACCCATCGCGCACCTCGCAGCGTGCTTGACACGAGGATATCAGAACGAGAACTGCAGTGGTGCCAGCAAGAGGTAGTAATTTTAGTAAAAAAGATTATTTAATTAAAAAATGTACACGTTGGAACAAAAAGTTCAGATTTTAATCTAGCATTTTGCTGCTAATTCTGAACGAGAAATTCAAAGATTATTTGCGGGAATGTTCGAGGCCAGACCAAACAGAGAAACAATATTAGTCCAGAAGTCCTAGGTAATGTGCGTGGGAATTTTTATAATAGGTTAGGCTATTGTTTGGCTGCCTATAGGGGCTTGTTCGAACATTTAATTTAATTTTTGAGTTTATTTATTTTTATTATTTATTTTTAGAGTTTTATTTTTATTTATAGTTATTTTTATTCAGAATTATTTTTTATTTGAGAAATCTTTTTTATTAAGAATACTATTTTTGTTGTTGCCCTAGTTCTCAAGGAAAAAAATCAAAAAATTTTATTTTTAGGATTCGGGTATAAAATATTTAAAAAGAAAATTAAAATGTGCATCTACACTCTAACGCAGTTTGCTTAACACTAAATCATTTAGTCTAGAGGTGTGTAGTTCGCGAACGAACTAGTTCAAAAGATCGAATTTCGTAACTGAACTAAAAGATTCAATCACCAAAACTAAAAAGAGTGAATCAATTCGAACTTATCTAAAAATCCGTAGATATATTTCATTATATCCGTATTTACTAATGGATTTTTTTTTCACGCAAATTCGTAATTGTCCCTAAAATAGGCAACCAAATCAACCACTTAATGGTTTTGGCAACAGCGTACCATTTTGACCAGCAGTAAGTGCAATTCCAAGAACACTTCTTTGGTGCAAATCAATCAATCAATCTCAATATAGTTCACTTGAACTACTAGAGAAGTGTAGTTCGCGAACGAAACTACGTAAATCCGACAAATCCGATTATAAATCAGTGAACTAAACGAACTAGTCTTTTGTACTATTCACTTTAATGAACGAGATCGAAAGATCGAAATCAGGAAAGTGAACTAAACTTCCCACCTCTAATTTAGTCTAAATGCAGCCAGACTCTGGCTGCCAGAGTCTGGCAGCCAGAGTTGACCTCGCTTACAATTCGCACGCATCCGGGGCTCTGGCCAATCAAATTCTATTTGGCGTTCTATCCTTGTTCTTTTCACGCGGGTATTGAACAGCCGTCCTTTCCAGTGCGGTCGGACTTGGATTTGCAAGCACTGTATAGATTTTTACATTTATGTTCATTTAAATCAATGCAAAAAAACAGTGACGATTATAAATTGGAGATCATTCAAAAATAAAGTACTCAAAAGCTATTCATTATTTTTACGTATACAAATACGCAACTTTTAAGACCTATTCGAATTCGATACTCGAAAAATTGTTTTTTCAACCCACCCCACTATACACTGACCAAGTATCTACCTAAAAGGGAATTAAATTTTCATTTCATTAAGCTCCATTAAATCAGACCCTTGCTGCACGATGACGATTAAGAGCGGATTAAGCGGAATTCATTATTTTTAGTACGTATGGATAGAAATAAATTAAAAGTACCGAAAACGAAATAAAATTAACGATTTGTAAAGTAATCACGGCCGAATTGGAAACAATTAACTTTTGGATTGGATGAAACTGAAAGCTAAAAAACCTTCTCCAGTCACTGTACCTTTAGGTTATTTTATATTCATTTACCTACATTTGAATAAAATCTTTTTTTATTTTTTTTTATTAATATAATCAATATTTTTTTTTAAATATTTTACTAATCCTATTTAACAAAACTCTCTGAAGTTTAATATTACATTTTAAAATGCATATATAAATCATATTCCAGCACACTACCAATTTAATATTTAATTAGTTTTAAGCTCTTGGTTTTGTCATGATAAACATTAAACACAAGTTTAATCAAACTTCTGTTAGAGTAAGCTATTCATTATTTTTACGTATACAAATACGCAACTTTTAAGACCTATTCGAATTCGATACTCGAAAAATTGTTTTTTCAACCCACCCCACTATACACTGACCAAGTATCTACCTAAAAGGGAATTAAATTTTTATTTCATTAAGCTCCATTAAATCAGACCCTTGCTGCACGATGACGATTAAGAGCGGATTAAGCGGAATTCATTATTTTTAGTACGTATGGATAGAAATAAATTAAAAGTACCGAAAACGAAATAAAATTAACGATTTGTAAAGTAATCACGGCCGAATTGGAAACAATTAACTTTTGGATTGGATGAAACTGAAAGCTAAAAAACCTTCTCCAGTCACTGTACCTTTAGGTTATTTTATATTCATTTACCTACATTTGAATAAAATCTTTTTTTATTTTTTTTTATTAATATAATCAATATTTTTTTTTAAATATTTTACTAATCCTATTTAACAAAACTCTCTGAAGTTTAATATTACATTTTAAAATGCATATATAAATCATATTCCAGCACACTACCAATTTAATATTTAATTAGTTTTAAGCTCTTGGTTTTGTCATGATAAACATTAAACACAAGTTTAATCAAACTTCTGTTAGAGTAACAAAGAGTTTTGATTATTCTGATGTAATTTTGATGTATTATTGTGGTTATTTTTTCAAAATAAATGTAAATTAAATTAAATTTGGTGTATTCAATCTTCATGAAAAATTAAAACAAAGGCTTTGTTTCATCGATTATTTTTGGACGTTTTTAAAACCATTAGAAAATTTCAAATTCAGTCATATGTGTATGTTTTAATCAATCATAACATTATTATAGTGGAAGGGTACTACTGTACATTATTTTCGCGATAATATATTTTTTCTACTCCCACCTTTAAAACGCCCTTTATCGTACATGTTTCCATGACACTAAGTGACCTTTTAAATACACATTGGCAAGTTGTGGCTTTATGGCGCTTTAGTCACGGGCTGAAGTAAGCAACAGGTTTTTAGTCACGGGCTGAAGTTAGTTTTAAGTAAGTTGACAGTTGTCAAATGTCATACAATCGTTAAAATAAAGTGCCTTTCTTGTAAAATAATACTAAATGTGAAAATTATTTTATTATCTCAATACAAAAATACAAAAGTATTGAATAGTTTCTCAACGCCAATATTTGAAAAGTTTATATGAACATTGTACTGACCTTTTAATTTCGCCGGCATGCCGCGACAGTAAATAATAACTTAAATTCGGACACGGACTCCACTGTAAAGTGCTCATAAAACATTTTCTTTACTTTCACTGTGAAAAACTATTAATTTTCAAGAAATACATTTCCATTTATAACCTTTATAATCTGTGTTTATAAAATAAAAAATTTGACATTTGACGGTGACACACAGATTCCCCTATTGTTTCATAGATGGCGCTCTATACAAATTTTTGATTTAAATCATTTTAAGATAATATAATAAGTATTTGTCGTAAAAAAAGTATATATACTATAGTATGCACCTCGTTTATAAACTTTTCTATATACTTATTAATTTAAGCACTCGCTCGCAAGCTCGCTCGTGCCTAAATTAAATTCGTGTATAAAATGGCGTTTATCAAACTTGATACATAATATACTATTTTCCTATACACTATAATAGTTGAATTTAACCGCCTGCATAGATTACCACCATTTTAGTTATTTGCTGAAAGTTTTTTCTTTGTGTGTCAACAGCACTGACGGTAGAATAGCGTCGGTGGCGTCATTTCTTCTTTTAGCCTGTAAAAATGTAAATTTACCGCCTAGGTCTAAAATATACCATTATCACCTTGTTTACACGTTACTAAGGATTTTGACGCTTTTCTTGATATAACATTTATATCCTCTGTTATATGAATAATGAAATTTAAAACAAAATGATAGGGGTGGTGCAAAAGATAAAGAAATTAAGGCAAGTTGATGAAGAAGATACTTATTAAAGTCTTTTATATTTTAAAGCACAAAATTTTAATTTAAAATGTCAAACTGGCAATTGTTTATACGCTGAAGAAGTATCGGGTTTTCTCAATGCGCCCGCCATCTGATGGCGCAAAGTGGGAATTCAAGAATTGTCAACAATACATTTAAAGCATACGAACTGCACATAATTTTTAAATAAATAAGTATTTTTTTTACAAAAGAGAGAAAGGCAGAAGTTTTATTTGAAAAATTGTCAAAATTGTGAACATAATAAATTATTGTGTTTTTAATTATAAATACAATGTGTTTTTAATTATAATACAATAATACAAGATCTAAATTGTTGCATTTTTACTTATTTAAGCCGTAAAAGAACCCCGGAATAACCCATATGTAGTAATACCGCAGGAATTCAGGTCATTAATGACCCTTATAATAGTCTAAGCCTAGCAACAAAACCCAAAAATGTATTCAACTACAACTGAAACAAACGATATTCGACGACGCTGACCGTTAAAGCTGTTGGCTGAAAATGCCGTCACTTTGATGCGCGCGCCTCCTGCCTTAGGTGGGAAACCAGAGTGGATAAAAGAAAATGCAAGCACTCCGGAAAAGAATTCTTGATCGACCGACCGATCCAACCGCAACCTTGTACCAGACGCCCGGACGTGCTGCCAAACTACGCGGTTCGGTTCTTGCCCATAGAACCCCCGAAATACCATGTAAAAGGTAACCTGCACTAAGCATTTAGATCCCCCAGAAATACCATGTTGGGACTCATATTCATGTGTGTTTTTTAATTTTATTTTTTGTTTTGTATTTATCAGGTTTTTATTTTAATATTTGTATTATGGGAACTACCCTCTTTATTCATAAATACCACTGTACCCTGGTAATTAATCTACACTGTTTACCTTAAAAGCTACCCCCGCATACGGTGGAACTTCCAACCACCTAGACTACTGGCGCCCGAGGTTTTATTAGAAAATCTGCAAGGTAAGTGACGTCAATTTTGAAGGAAATCTTTCCCCGAGAAAATAAAAACAGCTTTACTGCATTTTCATGTTTTGCGAAAGGATCCAATAATAATTGTTGTAGAAACATAACCTTAAAATCAAACATTTATATATTAAAGTTCACTAAATCGCCAACAAATGCATTTTAAAATAATAATCGACAAAATATACCTACTAGTGTGTCCGTTATTTACCAACTTGGTTTTTTTGTTCGCAGCCTAAATTTTTAGTTTATGACCTAAAAGGAATTATAAAAAAATTGTAACAAAAAATATTCATATTAAACCGTACCTCGGCAAGTTTTACATTTTTTTTTTCGCTGAAGCAAGTTAATATACAGCAAAAAGTGATATATATTTTTATAGGAAATTGAACGAGCGCTGTATAAATTCACTGGCCTAAAAGTTATTTAAGGTTAAAATTGAACTTATAGTAATTTTTTCGATTTTTTTACTTTGACTGCAAAATTATCTAGACACTCGTTTTTAATAAGCTTCGCTTGTGCCTAATAAAACTCGTAACTGAAATAGCGTTTTGTAAAATTTCACAGAAATAAAAAGATTATGTAAAAAAAGTAATCGTTCTACGTTTGAGTAGAACTAGTACCAGATTATTTTCATGTAATAAACAATTTTTAATTTATCGAAATCCCTTGTCAATAATTTTTACTTATCTCTTTTCAATAATTTTTATTTTTTCAATAATACAATAAAATCTCATATTTTCAAAAATAAACACTTCATTTTCATAAAAATAATTATATTTTTGCAGTCAAAGTAAACAAATCGAAAAAGTTACTATAAGTTTAACTTTAACCTTAAATAACTTTTAAATCAGTGAATTAATGAAAAAATCATAGGAAAGCTTTTTTGTACAGCGTTTACAGAATTTAAATGACTATTTCCCTCGTCTTAATTTCCACCAATCACAAACGCGCAATTTTGAAATACAAATGGTTTCTAGGTCGAAAAATTTATATTTTTATTGTTAATTGTTACTCATGAAATAGTCTTGTCAAATACCATTCGGGCATCTAATTTTTCCTGTGAAAAAAATCGAAAAAACACGTTGCTAAGTAATATTTGTTAACAAAATGCATTCGTGCATGTGCAAATATCCTCGTCTTCGAATTGGATTTTTGTTGCCCCCAGCACTCATGCTTCTTGTTAAAATATTACTTAGCAACGTGTTTCGGAAAAATTAGATGCCCTTATGATATTACTTACGATTATAATTTTCACGTTAATCATTATTAAAATGTGTAATTATTGTATCTAATAGGTACAATTTATATTTACAAGGAATGTATGTAATTTATTTCTTCATTCGGATTTCCACTGTTTATTGTGAAACCGGTAAAAACTCAACCCAGGATTTCCACGTTTTTTTTCGATATTTTTAACATTTTGCGGCCTTATTCTCAAAAACACTCGTTTGTAACATACTTGTTTGACAGCTGATTATTAAAAGTTGTAGTTTTGTTACGATAATAACGGCCACGTGGTGGTTTCTAGCGATGCTTTTTTACCGTATTCGCACTCTCTTGTAATATAAATGTTGAAATTTTACAACCAACTCGATTCGAACTATTGTTCTCTAATTAAATTTACGTCCATTCGGAATTTGGTTTTTGTTAAAACTTTTTTTTTCTGTTACATTTTTTCATCATCATATTTTTTATGGTTCTGTGTGTTATAAATTACAACGCGCGTATTGCATTTTATATCCTGTGCCCAAAATTTACGGCATTTTTATTTACTGATTTGATTTATATTTTGTATTTTATTACCATAACTAAACCGCAGGCATTAATATATTATCTCACTCTGGGCGAAAACTTACGCAACACGTTCACAAACATCGCATCTAAATAATAATATCTGGTTTGAAACTTTACTCGCAATTTATGTTTAATTTATAATTTGTGTGCTTTGTTATTTGAAGCAAATTTATTTGTTTATTTTTATACAGTTAAATTTAATATTTTAACAAAGTTTATTTGATTAACTTATGTTTTTGGCATTTTAGTTATTTCGCATCCATTTTTTGTATTTTTGCTCATTGGTTGCATCGTTAAAATTTACTCCTTACTCGATAAATAATTGACCATTTAGGCACTGAAGCTTAATTATTCCTTTTAAGAAGCAAAACTGTCTCTAAAATATACAGTTTGGCCGTGAGCCAGTTAATAAACAGGGACTCCGAACCAACAATTTATGTCATGCACTATTCGAATATATTTATTCGACATTTAAACACTCCGACGTTGCCAACAATCTAAACTTGTATCATTAATTATAGACTAGATTAATTAATCAATTGCTTCGTTAAATCCTTACTGTCGATACCAAAATGTCAATTCGAAGCGACTTCCGTAACAATGCTCGGCAAAAATAGAACAGCATTTAAATTATTTTTATGTACTTTTAAGAAGGTTTCAAACATTATAACAAGTATAGTGAAACTCAGTCTAATACAATAAGAATTTATTTTCATTAATTCTATCAGGAAAAATACTAAATCGTGTGTTCTGTACAAAGAGAAAAGTATATTTAATCTGTGGTCTATGTTTATGTTCATTTGTGTTTATACTTTACTTATTAAGTAGTCGTGTTTGTCTTCCTTGTATATTAGATTGTCATCGGGTTAAAAACGGACGTGTGAAGAAGTTTTGACTATTTGGCAGCGAATTGATTTATGTGTGAGAAAACTATTAAAACTGTATGAATGATGTTTAGCTCCCAACAAGCACCGTACTTATTAAAGCAGAAGTCTACAAAAACTAAAACAATGATGGTGAAAAACCTAAAGCGTCTAAAATGCCTGATTGTCCACGTTGCATCGATTAAATTAAGAAAAATGATATTACTGTAGAAAGTTTTGCTACTGAAGAACCAGCTTCTTATTATTATTATAGTTGCATTTTTCTCCAATAATAAGAAGCTGGTTCTATAGAATCGGAAATCACCGGGAACATTTTCCTAAGCTGTCAAAAGTATCGTTAATGACGGTTTTTGATTTTATTGTTTTACATTATTAATTTTCTTAACCCCTTAATGTTATCCGATTTAAAAATAGTATATTAAAGAACTAATGTCATAAGACGTACATTTCGTCGATCGCGGACAACACTGTGCGACAAATTTTGACCTTACAATTTGAACTGGGATGAAATGTGGAAAAATCGAATCTATGCAACCCCCAAAACTAATCTTTAAAGGGGTTTTGCTAGTTTAGCTCGAATAATGGAGATATACAGGGTGTTTCTTTTAACTTGAGACAGCTCAATATCTCGAAATACGCATTTCACGGAAAAATGTCTTAAATAAAAGGTTAATGTGACCAAAGGGGACATTATTTGGTGCTACCGCTAGCCACCCCCTACCCCTCCTTAAGGGTGAAACGGGGGGTAACTTTGGAAAGTCAAATGGAATGACCAAATTTTTTTCACAGAGTTTGGTAGTACATAAAAAAATTAATAACTTTTATTTGAAAGTTTTTTTCAATTTATCAACAGATGGCGCTGTAATTCAAAATTTAAGAAAAAGGGGTTTCCTTGTAAAATGTATTATTTGAAACGTTTGAAAAACAAAAATTAACATTAAATCAACAATAGTCGGCTCTGAAAACAATTTAAAACAAATGTTCGAAATGTCGTCCTTCCATTTCGACACCAAGTGGAGCACCAGCGTCCCTGGTCGGTAAACGTTTGGTGCGGTACCTTAAGCGAACGATTAATCGGACCCTTCTTTATTGACGGTGCATTAAATGGCGAAAAGTACCGGAATTTTCTAGAAAACGATCTGACGGACCTTTTGGAGGATGTACCACTAGCACGGCTCCAAAACATGTGGTACCAGCAAGATGGTTGTCCTGCACATTATTCGACAATTGCTCGAGAGGTGTTGGATCGGGAGTTCAATGGCCGGTGCACCGCGGTGGATCGGTAGACGTGGTCCAGTAATTTGGCCTGCTCGATCACCTGATCTTACGCCACCAGACTTCTTCCAGTGGGGTTACTTGAAAGAAAAAGTTTACGCTGCAATTCCTACAACTTGGGAGAACATGGTGGAGCGGATCAGGAACGCCTGTGCGGCGATACCGCCCGACATGTTGGCGCGTTGTGTGCCAGAATTCATTACCCGCATTCAAAAATGTGTTGAAATGGAATGACGACATTTCGAACATTTGTTATAAATTGTTTTCATAGCCGACTATTGTTGTTAATGTTAATTTTTGTTTTTCAAACGTTTCAAATAATACATTTTACAAGGAAACTCATTTTTCTTAAATTTTGAATTACAGCGCCATCTGTTGATAAATTGAAAAAAGTTTTAAATAAAAGTTATTTATTTTTTTATGTACTACCAAACTCTGTGAAAAAAATCGTTACCCCCCGTTTCACACTTAAGGAGGGGTAGGGGGTGGCTAGCGGTAGCACCAAATAATGTCCCCTTTAGTTACATTAACCTTTTATTCAAGACATTTTTCCGTGAAATGCGTATTTCTCGAGATATTGAGCTGTCTCAAGTTAAAAGAAACACCCTGTATATCTCCATTATTCGAGCTAAACTGGTAAAACCCCTTGAAGGATTTGTTTTGGGGATTGCCTAGATTCGATTTTTTCAGATTTGATCCCAGTTCATTTTTTGTGTTGCACAGTGCAATTTATAAAACGAGCGACGAAGGAGCGAGTTTTGTAATAGACGAGAAATTTTTCAATAAAATTTAGTATAGGGCCGTTTTGAGGGGTGGTGAATCCAGTACCGTGCTTAGATTTTGTTTAAAAAAATCGCTAATATGAATTCTTAAAAATTTACTCTTAAAAACTGACATAGTATACCTACTATACTATAGTTTAAAATAAATCCGGTAAATATCGCACAATAAATAAAGATTTTACAGGGGTGAGTCGCAAACAAATGGGTCACACTGTATGTATGAATATATGTATATCTATTATAGGGATACATATATTCATAATAATAGGTATAAAATCATATATAATTTTATATACAATAATATAATAATAATAATAATAATATAATAAAATATAATTTTATCAGGTAGATTTAGTAACTTTTGAACATAATTTGGAAATATATTTATATGTATATATATATTTATATATATACCGGGTGAATCTGAGAATAGGCGCACCCCCGTGAGAGATAGACACATGAAATTTATAAATGCTATAGCATGGTTAATTAGGATATAAAATGCCACTTATAGGAGCACAAAATGATTTTTTTAAACTTCCGGTTTTGCCGGAAATGATTTCAACTTTCGATTTTTAAATGGAACGCCCTATATATTTTTACATATTAAGAATCCTGAGAAAATTCTGAGTCGGACAGCATCCTCAAATTGATTTTTAACGTTTCGTCATCAGAAAATTCATCATCATAAAGATTAATCTAGAGTGCTTTGAACTATTTGAGAAAAACGAATTTTGACAAGTTTAGACTGCTGGGAATAGCTGAATAACAACTTTCTAAGGCAAGTTCCATTTTTCAGGCATTGTGTGAATCCATTAAAAAAAATAAGATAGTTCAAAGCACTTTAGATTGATCTTTATGATGATTCATTTTCTGATGACGAAACGTCAAAAGGTCAATTTGAGGAATCTGTCTGACTCAGAATTTTCTCAGGATTCCAAATATGTAAAAATATATTATATATTATAGGGCATTCCATTTAAAAACCGAAAGTTGGTTTCAAAAAATTCATTTTGGACTCTTATAAGTGGCATTCTATATCCTAATTAACCATGCAAAATTTCATGCGTCTATCTTTATATAATAAAAAAGTTACAGGGGTGCGCCTATTCTCAGATAAAACCGGTATATATATTTAAAATATTTTTATTTTCCTTTAATAATTATTAATGTATTTAAAAAAAGTAAATTATGGGGAAGCGTCTTGGAAATGATTTTTTTACCAATTTCATAAATAGTTTTAGGTTATTGTTATAATAATAATAAAATCGCAGTCGTCTTCTCCAATTAAAATCGGCCAATCACTGATGCCTAGCAACTCGAATAATTAGTTCATTATTTCCGTTGTTATGCGGGCCGGTTATAATAGTTATCATTATATACGAAAAAACATTATGCAATAGAGTCTATAATACACTATTATAATAGTGTATTATGCAACAACCATTTAATTATGGCTACTAAGACATGAGCATAAAAATTATGACATGAGCAAAAGCCGAATGTCATAATGAGTGCAAGTGTCCTGATAGCCCATTAAATGGATATTGTATTTTAGAAAATTAACATTTTAATTCTAAAATGTTTCGTACCTTTTTGCTGATTGTTTTGCGGCCTGTTACAATTTCTGGCGGGGTTAAATTTTACATTCACTATGGCACTTACGCATTTACGAATTCACTAATTTTAACTAAAAAAAATCAAAGTTTTAAAATAGTTGATATATATTGCCGTATATCCCTTTTCTATTGGTTAAAAATCTGAATGGCAATAAAAAGATTGTATCATAATGGATCTCAGTATAGTACAGGTAGCAAATGTCTCATTAACGAATTAAAGTATGGGAATAAAAAATGTATATTACCTGTGTATTTTTTCCTAAATTGTTTTTTCCAAGACGTAGCCAAATGCAGGTTATTAAATGGCTTAAGGCCAAACGTTGCGTTTAAAAAGGAAGCGTTAAACCAACTTTAATCAGGCAAGTTTTAAATTATGTTGGATCCCGAGCGATTAATATTTCACTTGTTACTTTAACACTGGGTAGCAAGAAGCTTAATTTTCGAATGTTCTTAAACCATACAACGTCGGTTTTTGTAATTTTGGGAAAAGTGTTTAATTACTTGGCAAACTAATTAGGCGGCGTGAAATGCCGTAAAATTTTAAAAGAGCAGACCTCGGTTTAATGAAATTCCCTAGATTTTTGTAAATAATAAACCATTGTGGAAAGTTCTTCTACTAAAAATAATTTACATAAAAATGTTTTGCATATGAAAAACGTCTGTTTGGTGTATATTTTCATTAAGGCCATCCAAGGATCATAAATCAAAACGTATTGCGTTCATATCAAAACATCCATCACGTACAAAACCTTTTTTTCCAGAGTAAAACTTTTAAAGCTATATTTTTAAAAGAGTCTGTTTTTGACAGTTGATAACTTCAACACGGTAAATAAATGCATTACGAGAATTCTATAAAAATATATTTATGCTTTATAAATCAATATTTCTTATTTTTATTTTCCAAATAAATTCAATTGTTTTTATTAATTATAATTTAACGTTCTGACAACATGAGCACCCATCATTATTTATTAGGGAACGTTGCCACTGTCTGCAATAAATCAGCCAAACTAAAACCCCGAAATTTGTTCCAATTATTTTAACTAATATACAGTGTATTTGTCTTAATACCATTTTGCGGCAAATGATGAATATTCTCTGCATTAATATTAGAAACTTTGACATCAAATTACAACTTAAGCCAGGTTGTAAAGTATAAAATATGACGGGCCATATATTTTAAAGTAGCAGATGGCCTACGTACTTGTGATTTTTGAAAAATCATTTTCCCTAAATAAAATTGTTTGTCTAGGAAAAATAAATGCTTGAATAATTTTTAGTAGTTTATTTTTATTGTTATTATAATATAAAATTATATTTTCTAATTGTAATAAGTTGGGTCATAATTATTATAAACAAATATTAACTTTTTTCAATTTCTTTTTATATAATTAAATAGTTTTATAATAGTATATTATGTATCAAGTTTTATAAACGCCATTTTAGTTACGAGTTTAATTAAGCACGAGCGAAGCTTGCGAGCGAGTGTTTAATAAAAACGAGTGTCTAGAGAAGTTTATAAACGAGTTGCATACTATACTTTATCTACGACGAACACAAAACAAAATTTAAAGCCAATTTTATTTGTTAAAATTTTGACATCTGTCAACTGTCACCCGAATTTAACCTCACTTTTTCCCAATTTATAATAAAGCTAACTTCAGCCCGTGACGTAAAATGTCGAAAAGCCACTGTTGTTAACTTCAGCCCGTCAATAAAACGCCATAAAGTGACAGCTCGTCAATGTAGGAGTAGATAAAATATTTTTTCTACTCCCACCTTTAAAACGCCCTTTATAGTACATGTTTCCATGACACTAAGTGACCTTTTAAATACACATTGACAAGTTGTGGCTTTATGGCGCTTTAGTCACGGGCTGAAGTTAGTAACAGGTTTTTAGTCACGGGCTGAAGTTAGTTTTAAGTTAGTTGGCAGTTGTCAAATGTCATACAATCGTTAAAATAAAGTGCCTATCTTGTAAAATAATACTAAATGTGAAAATTATTTTATTATCTCAATACAAAAATACAAAAATATTAAATAGTTTCTCAACGCCAATACTTGAAAAGTTTATATGAACATTGTACTGACCTTTTAATTTCGCTGGCAATAAACTATAACTTAAATTCGGGCACGGACTCTACTGTAAAGTCCTCATAAAACATTTCCTTTACTTTCACTGCAACATTTGACAGTTTCCCCTGTTGTTTTATAGATGGCGCTCTATACAAATTTTTGATTTAAATCATTTTAAGATAATAAGTATTTGTCGTAGAAAAAGTATAGTATAGTATAGTATAGTATAGTATAGTATGTACCTCGTTTATAAACTTTTCTATACACTCATTAACTTAAGCACTCATTCGCAAGCTCGCTCGTGCCTAAATTAAATTCGTGTATAAAATGGCGTTTATCAAACTTGATACATAACTTAAAGTACCACATTTGTGTATGGTTTATTCATTAATATTATGCATCTACAGTGTTATAAAAATCAGATTTGTTAACATGAGTTTGTAATTTGATAATAAAAAATAAAACCAGGGTTTGTAATTATTTTTACAAAGGAAACTATTTTACCGAAAGTTTTGTAAAGGTAATATGCAATTTTGTAAGCATTTTGTTATTTCCAAAGGTTACAGATTATTTTGTTTATGTACAAAATAGTTCCTTTAAAAAGTACACGTGATTTCAGGCAGTCAATCAGAACGTTTCCTACTGACAATACGCATCAACAAGACGTGTTCAACAGACTTCAGCGTCTGCAACTTATGTTTCTGCTTACTTTATTCTAATTCGTAACGTGTTCATAACAACTATCCAGAGTGTTTATAATTTATTACCAGGAATATGTTATTATTGTTATTCGGATTTCTTATACATATTTAACATGCGTGCGAAGTTCGATTTATCCGAAAAAAGATGCCATCACTGGTGTTTAAACTGAAATTAGGGTATACAGTATAGTGGGTTAAAGTTACGAAATACATCAGTGTTGTAGACTTGTTACTGGGTCTACAAAAAGGTTTGTAAAAATAAGGTCCTTTTTGAAAATTACAAGAATTATGGTTGAATTATTGACATAGGATTTTGTTATTAAATCTACAAAATCTTTGTTATAGTTACAAACTACTTATTCAATTAGTTAAAAGATTACAGCTGGTTGTAAACTTAACATAAAGTTATGTGGACATGGATTAACATAAAATCTGATTAATATTTGGTAAAAATTAACAAATATTTTTTAACTCTGTAATTAAATTAATATTTCCATTTAAAATACTTTTAAAATATTTTTTATAATTTTGACCTTAATTTGTAAACACTGTTTACAAATTAAGGTCAAAATTATAAAAAATATTTTACTAAATATTTTACTAAACAGTAGGAGTAACAAAACTAAGCGAATGTGTAGTTCGTGCAATACCTAAAGAAATGACAGAATGTTTTTTCAAAATATTTGTTAGAATTTATACAGAGTGCTTAAAAAATGTTTTTTTTTTTAATTAATTGTTTCGACTTTTACTTGATGAAACTCCATGTTAATATTGTTTTATTTTAAATGTTTAATGTTTAAAAGTTTCACTATTTTATTTAAATATGACAATTGTTTCGCTACACAGTAGCATCTTCAGATCGTATACAAACTAATATTTATTTTACTTTTATATAAATGATGGTTTTACAGGTAATATTTTTAGTACAATATTGGGGAAGATTAAATTAACGTTATACAATAAAGGAACAATAATTATGGGGATGCCCTGTAATCTCTATAGTTATATAACACTAAGAAATTTTTGAATTTATTAAAATAAGTTTAATAACGGGGAATTATTGGTATCTATTTGGTCATTAAGAATAATATCAGTTTTTTTCTTTAATTTATTAATTTCCATCGACTCCAATAAATTCAGTTTCATACTTTTATTTTCTATGTGTAGGATTTTAAAGTTAGAATTAAAATTATGGTTTTCATTAATAAGGTGGTTTGCAAAAGTGGAATCTGTTTTTTTTTAATTTGGCCTTACTTTTTGAACATACTGTATAAAATTTTGAATTGTATAAAATTGTATTACAAAATCGTTTTGGAGGTTTTTAGGCATGCCAAATTCAGAAATGCCATCTGTTCTTAAATTTAAAAAATGCCCAGTATACTGGGTTATAACTTTTGACGTTTTTTGAGACCGTCTATTAATCATAGAGGGCCATGGAAATGACCTATGACAATATTTTTTCTTTAAAAGATGGAGCTTTTCAAGTACTAAAACTTAAAAAAAATCGGTCTATTTTTAAATAAATACCGAGTTGTCGCCAATCAAAATGAAACACACTGTATATACAGTTTTTCCTATTTGGCAGCGTGTCAGGTTACCTACGCAGCGAATTGATTCATGTATGAGAAAACTATTAAAACGAGCAGCCCATGGGCTGCTAAAAATGAATTAGTCAAAAATGACTAATTTAATAGTTATTACTAATATCACTAATAACTTATTAGTGACTGCTTTTTCACTTGTACCATAGTTAACCACGGAATCCATGATATCCCAAAATTTAACAGCCAATTCTTATATAAAATTGTCCCCTGGAGCAGTTTTTGAGATATAGTCAATTCCATATTTAAAGAAAAATTGACGAGTATACTCGTTTAAGCGAAAGTAATACTGGGTGTGAGAATATGTTTAGAAGTGATCTAGAAGATTTGTTTGATGTTGATGCAGCATGCACAAGACGCTCTGACTAAAATAGAGAATGATGACGTCAAGGTTTTTCTTTAAAACCAAACAAAAGATATTTTAAGTAGCCCAAGTAGCAAGGCAAAATAGAAAGAGAGAGAGAGAAAATAAAACTAAAAAGGTCATATTTAATATCCAGAAATCCCTTTCTAAAGTTAAGTCAATCTAAATTTTCTTCTGAAACTATGAAATAGGAAATATAAGTGTGAGCTGGGTTTATGTGAGATATTGGAATTAAGCTCTTCTTGGAACTAGAACTTCTTATAACGATATTTAGCTCTTAAGTTAAAAAACAAGAAAAAACGTACACTGCTTTTAAGAGGAGTCATTATTTTCTTTTAGATCACTTAATAGATTTGGAATTTTTACGACAGTGTCTACAAGAAATGTCTTAAGAAATAATAGTAAAGAACCTAAAGCGTCCAAAATTGCCAGTAGCATACTGCACTGTTCAAAATTTTAGCTAATTTTTACCTAAAATATTAGACTATATAGGACCATTGATTTTTTAAGGCAAACTGCTTAAAATGAATTCAGAGGAATATTCCCCTTTTAAATTAGTGAATTCTTTAACTGATATTTTTAAAGAAAATGATACAATTAATTAAGCAAAATTACTTAGGTTTCAAAGATAATACACCTTAGATCGTAAGGGATATTGCCTGAGAATAAAAGAATAAATTTCCTGTTTCTAAGGCAATTTGCTTAAATTTTTAGGTAGATTTTAGCTAAGTTTTCAGGCAAATTATATATATTTTTAGTGAAAATCCTAGCAGAGGAATTTTCTTCCAAGTTAGGACTCCTTTATCTTTGTGTCCTAGGCGGATTAAAAACTGCGGTTCCGGTACTACATGTAGTACCGGAACCCTTTAAATAATCCCAACCCTGCAGGGTTGGGATTATTTAAAAATAAATTGGGGTCAATGGGAAATTCCATTTAGTTTGGATTACTTAACTATAGCACTACAAAATGTTCACTTATATCACAATAATTGTTAACTATGTTGTTATATCAATAGCACCTTAATGAAAAAATAGCACACAACGCGGTCTTTACGCTTTTGTTGATTTTGGCATTGTGGTGGACAATATAGGCGCGAATATTTATCTTAAAACGTCGGTATTAGCGATCGTAGTCGATTGCAAGTAAGTCACTAATATTTAAAGGAATTTACCTAAATTAGTTCAATAATTTGCCATAATAATTTAGAAGAATTACCTAAATTAAAAGCAAAATTGTCGTACCTAAGAGTAATTGAGATTTTGACTAAATATTTAGGTAATCTGCCTATCTTTTTATATTTGACAAGTTTATTAAGTAAAGTATGAATATTTATCTAGAAGTTAGTGAATACACCATAGAACTAAGGCATTCGTTTCTGCCTAATAAACGAGAAGGTAAATTGCTTTACTCGTTTAAGCATATTACCTTATTTTTCCTTAACTAATTCTGATTAGGTATTTCAAAAGGCTTGATTTTGAACAGTGTGAAAGAACCAGCTTTTTTATGTTCTCATTATTAAAGGAAAATGTAAAAGTGAAGAATTCCTGACAGTACCTACTCAGAACTGCACATCTGATCGGATAATTTAGTGATTCATATTATTTTCCTTAAATTTAATTATTTTCGACCTCTAAATCCCATTCGACTTTAAAAAAATTATCCCTAACAAGGAAAAATACTTAAAGATAGATATAGGTATTAAAAACCATAAAAAAAAGTTTAAATTTTTTTAGGATTTATTAATATCAATAAAATTCTATTTAGCCTTGATTAAAAAAACTTGATTTTATTAAAATTTAATAATTATTATTATTAATTTAATTAAAAATATTTTACTGTATTTAAATCCTAAATCTTTATAGTTACTAAGATACAAATCGTCTTAAATTCCAATGCAATAACTTTAATATACTCAAGTTGTTAAATCCCCTCTTGAATAGAATAATTTTGACGACAATTCTTTAAAGTTGTTGGAGTGGGCCTCGAGCACATCCTTACAAGTCCTGAGACAAGTCCAACTCGGGGATTCCGTTGAAGTTGAATCAAAACTTCGGTCGAAATCTCCTTACCTATAACTCGAAAGGCTTTGGGAAAGGGAGAGAGGCAGTGAACTTTGCAAGTGTGAATACATAAAGCTTAAGTTTAAATGTTACGCTTCGTAAAAAGTTATCGGGCTTTTTTTTTGATGTTTTAATGTATTGATGAAAGTTGAGTGAAAAGTTTGCAGGTACAGGGGAGATTAACTGATGGGAGTTCGGACTGAGATGTAAAGATGTTTTCTTTGCTAAAAGGGTTTCCTGTAAGAGGACTTTGTTTGTTTTCATAAACAAAAACTCCTGGAACATGTTATTACAATCATGTTGACTTGCGTTTACATTGATATGTACAGAAAAAAAGGTTTAGTTAGCCCAACTATTATTTGTTTCATTTAACTAAATATGTTGTTTCAATAGAGCCAACCAAACATTTAGTTATTTTAACAACCGCATTTGGTTATATTTTACAACTATATATTTGGTTGAAACAAACATTTATATAGTTAAAGTAACCTTTACCTACCAGTCCAATGTACTAAATACATTTGGTTGAATTGACTAAATATAATTTGTTACCCTAACTAGGTTAACGGCTTGGTACAACTTACCCATATCGTTTGGGGTATTTATATACCTAACAATAAAAATAAGATCTTGAAATGTTTGGAGTAGAAAAATTTTTTTAAGCCATTTTCTTATATTCTTCAAAAAACAGGAAGGTCCTTGACGCATTACTAGTATAATACCAGAGGTATTATTCCAGATAATTAAACCTTCACCTCGCTAGAGATAATGTTTTTAGTGCGTTCCACAAACTTAATAAAATACTTCAAGTATTGACAGCTGTTTCCACCTATTCAATGTCTCTTTAGTATAGAACAACTTGTAGTGCCACACCAAAGCAAAGGACTACCTCACCTTATATACTCTTCATGTAAGTCAACAGAGGCGAGATTTAAGAACATCACGCGATCCACACCGCCTTTGCCGCGATCGGTACATACTATGCAACCAGGAATGCACGGCAAGTTGTTTTAGTCATTTTAACAGAGTGCTTAAGGTTGAAGTAACTCTTATTTTACAAAAAACATATTTAGTAAACTGAACCATACAGCGGGTTGGTTTCACTAAAGTTTTCTGGGTTAATTTAACCAATTTAAAAAAATAAAATGACTATCTGGTTTAGTACCGTTAAACTAATCTTGGTTTATATTAACCTTCTCACAGTTGATTTAAATAAATATGGGTCAACTAAATTAATATAGTTAAATTAACCATTCCTTTTTTTCTGTGTATTATATGTATGTGGGAATATTTATGGTATGGTAAATAATGCAAGTTGGAGAAGTGGAAGGTCTGTATAATTTACATGAGACGAATTAGGAAAGCCGTCCATAAATTGAACCACCTTGCCTCCGTAGTCTTAAGTTAGTCCCCTGAATCCAGACCTAAGTCCCTCTTCAAGGGGAATGCAAATATGCAAAAAATTCCTTTAAAAAGAGTTTGTAATTTGAATTTAAAAGAAAAGCTTTTTATACTACAATATTGAAGTATTGTGCTTACCATTTTAAGTAAGTAATAAAATAACTTACAACAAATTTAACATTTTTTCAGAGGGTTGGAACATGCAATTTTTTATTCCTTATTTGAAATCTTCGCATACGAGTTTGTCATTAAAAATTTCTTACATTTAATTTTCTAAATAATTTTTAAGAACGCTACAGCGTTTTGAAAACTGCAAGATTCAAAACTCTTCTATGACCTTAAACAGAGATATTTACGTCAAGGTGTTATAACAGATGTTTCCAGAATTACAAATAAATCCAACATCTGTCTAGCATTGTTCCTAGGTTGTTCAATAATTCTTAAGTATTTAAATCGTTAGAAAATCAAGCAAAAAACATACGGGAGGTGCAAATTGTAATTATAAAAAAAATTATACTAAAATACGCTGTTAATGGTTTTACAACAAGTAAAAGATTATAACTGTCAAAGAATTTGGTTATGTTCGGATTTTTTATTTTTGCATATACAATGTATATATTATACATACTTCATTTGTAAAACTTGATACGCCTAAATTTTTATGGTCAAATAGATGACTAATATAAGTTTTTGGTTTATTAATTTGTATAGTCAAATATAACAGTTTTTTTAACATTTCGACAAAAAACAATGATTGCCATTTTATCGTGCTAATTTTACAAATCCGACCCATATTGGTAGGTATATTGAATATACCTACCAATATGGGTCGGATTTGTAAAATTAGCACGATAAAAAGGCAATCATTGTTTTTTGTCGAAATGTTAAAAAAACTGTTATATTTGACTATACAAATTAATAAACCAAAAACTTATATTAGTCATCTATTTGACCATAAAAATTAATCGAATAAAGCATTTTTCTTTAATTTTATTTTTTAGCATTGTTAAATTAAATTTTTGGTAACTTTTACAACCAAAATTTAGTTATTCATGAACTTAAGCATCGAAAGTTCTAAAATTTACAAACATTTCTATTTTTTTATCGTTTTTTATAATAGTTTAATAAACTCTTGATAAACAATTAATTTTTTTTCGTCTTTTGAATCTTTTAAAAATCTATAAAAAAGTCACTTTACAACAGAACTCTAAGGAATATAAATATATGTTAGGTTTTCATGACTTTGGTTTTATTATTATTTCTAGTTTATGTATGTAGGGATAAATTGGCTAGATGGTAAATCGGTTCGAAGTGATTAATAACGCACGAAAGTAGGCAAAAAACTATATATTGAATTTAAAAATTAAACAAGTACAGGGCAAAATAATACGTCTTACTTCTTAAATGGTTTCTAAAAATCTGCCTGCCCGACCGTTCTACTTTTAAGAAATATCCCCCTTGACAGTAAAGACATAAAACAGGCGTTGCAGGTACTTTTTAAGAAAAAACTTTCCCACAACGCTCAGGCCACCCTCTCTAGCTAATCTAAATATAAAACATGTGCACGTACTTAACAGCAATACATTTTATCTTTAAGCTAACATATTTATTACTTCTGAACTTAAAATTAATATAAACACGACACAAAATATCCGTTACTACATTCGGCCATCCTGCAGGACCTCTGGCCTTAGAGGTTGTCTTCGGTTTCGTCTTCGCTGTCGAAATCATCACAGCGGTCCCTTGCCCATGGTTTCATGTGGTCAGCCGATGTCGAAGTCTCGTTTGGCCCCTCGTGTTCACCAACTTTCCGCACAATTTTATAGGGCCCAAGGAACTTCGGTTTGAGTTTTATACCTGGCCCAAACTGCGTTCTTTTGATAGCGACCAAATCGCCTTCCTGGTATTTCATCGCTATTTTTCGCCTTAAGTCGTAACCTCTTTTGTTTTCTTCTTGCGATCGGATAATTTTCTCTTTGGCCGTTCTTCTCAACTCGTCGCGACTTTCTTCGAATCTGTTGATCCATTCCTCTTCTATAAATTCGCTTAATCGCGGATCATCTCTTATACGCATCTCCACGCCGAATAATAAGTAAAATGGAGCTTTTCCAGTTGCGCGACTCGGTACGTAATTTAGGTAACGTGGCGCACTCTCCACGTGCTTATACCAGTCCTCAGGTGTCGGAGCGGCTAGTTTTGTAAGGAGGGGTATTATCGTCCTATTAATCCTTTCAACCTGCCCATTTCCTCGCGGAACACCTGTAGTTATCAACAAACGGTCGATGTTTTGTTCTTTGCAATATTCCTCAAAAGCTTGCGACCTAAATGCTGACCCCCGGTCGGCAATAAGCCTCTTTGGATTTCCGAAAACAGCTGACTGCTTCTGGAGTCGGTCAATCACCTCAGCGGCATCGGTCGACTTAGTTGGGTACAACCAGACGAATTTTGTGAACCCATCTACTATAGTAGATATAGTAGATATACAACAAACACATGCTGATACCGCTTCTTTGTTGCTGTCATCGGGCCTAGGTGGTCTACGTGGTAAGTGTGTAGCGGCACATCACCCTTGCTAATAGGATTCAAAAGGCCTTCCGGTTTACCATGTTTTCGTTCAGCTAAAATGCAATTTAGGCAATTAGCCACAACTTTTTCCACTTTCTGCCGTAAACCCTTGCACCAATAGTCTCGTCGAACGATGGCCTCCGTTTTACTTACACCAAAGTGCCTCCGTTTATGTGCCCGGCGCACCACTACCATAGTTTATAAAACTAGTTGCTTACTATACTTTATCTACAACGAAAAGAAAATAGTATATTATGTATCAAGTTTGATAAACGCCATTTTATATACGAATTTAATTTAGGCACGAGCGAGCTTGCGAGCAAGTGCTTAAATTAATGAGTGTATAGAAAAGTTTATAAACGAGGTGAATACTATACTTTTTCTACGACAAATACTTATTATTATCTTAAAATGATTTAAATCAAAAATTTGTATAGAGCGCCATCTATGAAACAATAGGGGAATCTGTGTGTCACCGTCAAATGTCACATTTTTAAATTTTATAAACACAGATTATAAAGGTTATAAATCGAAATGTATTTCATGAAAATTGACAGTTTTTCACAGTGAAAGTAAAGAAAATGTTTTATGAGGACTTTACAGTGGAGTCCGTGCCCGAATTTAAGTTATAGTTTACTGCCGGCGAAATTAAAAGGTCAGTACAATGTTCATATAAACTTTTCAAATATTGGCGTTGAGAAACTATTTAATAATTTTGTATTTTTGTATTGAGATAATAAAATAATTTTCACATTTAGTATTATTTTACAAGAAAGCCACTGTATTTTAACGATTGTATGATATTTGACAACTGTTGCTAACTTCAGCCCGTGATTAAAGCACCATAAAGCCACAACTTGTCAATGTGTATTTAAAAGGTCACTTAGTGTCATGGAAACATGTACGATAAAGGGCGTTTTAAAGATGGGAGTAGAAAAAATGATTTAAATAAAAAATTTGTATAGAGCACCATCTATGAAACAATAGGGGAATCTGTGTGTCACCGTCAAATGTCACATTTTTGTATTTTATAAACACAGATTATAAAGGTTATAAATCGGAATTTATTTCTTGAAAATTGACAGTTTTTTACAGTGAAAGTAAAGAATAGTATATTATGTATTAAGTTTGATAAAAGCCATTTTAGACACGAATTTAATTTAGGCACGAGCGAGCTTGCGAGCGAGTGCTTAAATTAATGAGTGTCTAAAAAAGTTTATAAACGAGTTGCATATTATACTTTTTCTACAACAAAAAGGTACTTATTATTATCTTAAAATTATTTAAATCAAATATTTGGATAGAGCGCCATCTATAAAACAATAGGGGAATCTGTGTTAGGTACCGTCAAATGTCAAATTTTTCTGTGTTATAAAGGTTATAAATCGAAATATTTTCGTTGAAAATCGATTAACAAGAGTTTTTCTCAGTGAAAGTAAAGAAAATGTTTTATGAGCACTTCACGGTGGAGTTCCATCTCGAATTTAAGTTATACCTATCCAGTTTACTTTCGGCGAAATTAAAAGGTCAGTACAATGTTCATATAAACTTTTCAAATATTGGCGTTGAAAAAGTATTTAATGCTTTTGTATTTTTGTATATGCGATAATAAAATAATTTTCACATTTAATATTATTTTACAAGAAGGGCACTTTATTTTAACGATTGTATGACATTTGACAACTGTCAACTAATTTAAAGCTAACTTCAGCCTGTGACTAAAAACCTGTTGCTAACTTCAGCCCGTGACTAAAACGAAATAAAGCCACAACTTTTCAATGTGTATTTAAAAGGTCACTTAGTGTCATGGAAACATGTACGATAATGGACGTTTGAAAGGTGGGAGTATAAAAAAGAATTTAAAGCCAATTTTAACTCATAAATATTAGAAATTTGACGAATTTAACCTCACTTTTTCGCAATTTATAATAACTTCAGCCATAACGTCATAAGGCACAGCTCGTTAATGTAGGAGTAGACAAACGTATACCGATTACTTCAGTACAATTAAGATTAATTTAAGGTAAAATAATTTTATAAATAATTAAAATATTAACAAAAAAACTACATTTTGGGGTTATTGAGCAATTATTTTAAATCCTGGATGTCCTAGAGCTAAACTAGTGACATTTTTTAAATCAGCGGCCCAAAATTAGTTAAACTAGGCCGGAGTACTTAATGTTAGAAAAAGAAAGTTTATAAAACTATCATAGTGTAATTAATCTAGCTTTAGCCACTATTGTTAACTTCAGCCCGTGACTAAAACGCCATAAAGTGATATCTTGTGGATATATGAGTAGATAAACAAAATTATAGTATTAGACGGTTACGGTGTCGTTAGCTGTGACGTCACTTTCGTCGCCTAATAAAATTTTACTCTTAACGCACCAAAAGAAGTACAACTTCAAAAAAATTATTTTTTTATTGGATTGACCCATATACAAAAATAAATACAAAACTATTGGTGTCTTAACTCAAGCTAAAATATAGTCCAATATTTGTTTTATAACAAGTCAACTGAGTGCTATAAATTTTTAAATTATTATTTTATAAATCCTTTATGGTTAAATTGAAGTATTTACAGGAATATTTCATTCCATAGGTTTACTTTTGAGCTTTTATTATTGATTTATACGTTAAATGCTGAGTTATGTGTGAAAATTTGATAGGGTCTTTTATGATTGGTCGTAATAAATCCATATTTGTTGAATCTTGAGTTTCGCATTAAGAGAATTAGGTTTTAAAGTTTAAAGTGTCAAATAAAACTTTGAGTAGTAGAAAAATAAGGATTCTGCAACTTTTTAATGCAGTTAATAAATAAAGTAAACAAAATTTAAATTAAAATAAACAAAAACGTACTAAACTAAACATTAATTACTAGTTGTTTTTTTGCGTCTTCGCTCGCGTGGTTCTAAGAAAATAAAAAAATAATTTAAAAACAAAAAAAGTTCAACCCCCTCTAAAAGTCCGGTCTCTGCTAATGATACATAAATTAAATAAATGACCAATCTGATGAAACATAAATTATACGAGTAAACAACAAATTCGCAATTAAATAAAATATAACATTGAAATTGTTTATTCGTCGTAGCATTTTACGGTAAATTTAAAGAGCGAAATAATTGTACAATTTAATTGTCGAAACCTATTTATTGGATAAATAAATCTCGGCGCAAATAGATTGTGACAATGTCTGTGGCATTTCGTTTTTATATGCATGTTTAATTCTCTAAATAAATTGGACTTACGCGTTGGGAAATCGTTTTAACTTTTATAGCTATTTTGGCTGCGAATTAAAATAAAAGCTTTCATAAAAATTCATTAGAATTCGTTCGATTTGTTTATTATTTACGCATCATTGAACCTAATAAAATTGATATATTTTTTTTGCTCCAAAAATGCCCGATGGCAAATTTATAATTTTTACTCAATTATCTTGTAGTAATATTTGTTTAAATAGTTTTTTTTTAATTTATTGTAAACTTAATCGAATGTAGATAATACAATGTTGTTATTATGTGGGAAACGTTTTTTCTTTAAAATATAAAATAATAGTTGTCTATTCGTCAGAACAATTCCGGTTAAATCCATGCTTATGTTCGAGCCAGGCAAAAGGAAAGAAAAACAAAACCGACATCGGCATGCGGTATGTGAAGATAAATGTAGGAAAACACCTTCAATATGGAACTACGGTAACAGCTTGTCTTGATGGAAGCGACCCTTTCGAATCAGTGACGTACATAAAAAATTAAAATACTTTTAAACTTTTACGGCATGTATAAATAAAATACTACAATTTTGTTTCCTTTTTTTATACCGTTCAAAAGTTTTGAACAAAAATGTTTCTTTATGTTATCCTAATTAAAATATTGCTTTAAAATATGATTTTATTAACAAAAAATACATTACATTACATTAAATTACTAGCATAGTAATATGTATTTTTCTCTGCACGTCACTGTTTGCCATTCAGCTTTAAGCAGAGCGAAAGAGAACAGTAGTAGAAAAAAGTGAACGGCTTCACTCGAATCCAGCCGTATGATTTCAACACGTTCCCAGATTACTGTTACTCTTTCTTGCTTGCCACCGCCACCGCCACCTCTACATGCCTTCCTTTCATCCCTTTGCGCGCTCACTTCTTACAAACCCTTATGAATCGCTCACTCTGATCACATTAAATGCTGTTTACCTACTAAACATGTTTCAACGATTCCTTGCAAATTTATTGATTATCCATGAACAAAAAATAATCCTATAAGATATAATTAATGATATGAAACACTAAAATCAAAAACTACGACATAAGAAATGCTTTTGATGACTCAGGAAACTGCATCCGCTGATTTGCGACTGGGCAAAGAGTATACTGCATTTGTTATTCGTCCTTCATCAGCAACTAGTTGTATTTTTGAATAAGACTCATTCCTCGTTCGGCATTATCATTAACATTGTTAATTTAACAACTCTCATCTAACAACACTTTCGCGAATTCTTAGAAAATTGGATCACATGGCAAATTCTGAGGTTAGACGCTTTAAGTTTTTTTCATAATTTATTTAGTTCTGTCGTCGAACATTTCAATTTCATTAAGGGTTCTGAAAGAAACCAATTATGCCGCTTAAAAGAAGCGTGCGTTGTTTACCGATCTTCTTGTTTGGATAACTTTTTAGAAAGTTATATAGTTGTGGAATACTCTACTTCCAAGTAGAGCTTCATTCCAATATCTCACATAAAGCAAGCTCACACTTCTATTTCAGAAGAAGACGTAGATGGTTGGTAATTTGTCCCAGACGTATCTTTATTGTTCCTTTCTGCATATTTATTTTTTATCTTTTTTTCTTTTTTTTCTCGCTTCTTCCCCTTGCGGTAGTTTTAAGGCCAGCATTACTCATGCTTCTTGAAAAATCTTCTCTTTGCTTTAAAAGGAAAACTTTTTCGTCAACTTTTTGTATTTTGGTCAGAGCGTCTTTCGCAGCAACATTAAACAAATCTTCGAGATCAATTATGAACATATTCTCACGCACAGTATTTTTGCTTTGAGTACGATATGATATCGCTCACACTCAGACTTGGTCTGTGGCTCATACATATGTTTTCTCGCACATAAATTAATTCGCTGCAGTTTGTTAATTTTATTTTGTAATGTTTTAACATAATTTTTTGTAGAAAATCAGGGTTTTTAATTATTTTAATAAAGGAAAATATTTTACCGAAAGTTTTGTAAAGATAATATGCAATTTTGTAAGCATTTTGTTAAGGTTACACGTGATTTCAGGCAGTCAATGAAAACATTTCCCACTGACAATACGCATTAACAAGTTTAACTAACTTCAGCATCTGCAACTTATGTTTCTGCTTAGTTTATTCTAATTCGTGTTTGTAACAACTGTTTAGAGTGTTTATAATATATTACCAGAAATCTGTTATTATTGTTATTCGGATTCCTTATACCTACCTATTTGAGTGTGCGAAGTATCTGAAAAAAGATGCCATCACTGGTTTTCAAACTAAAATTAGGGGATACAGTGAAGTGGGTTTAAGTAACGAAATACATCAGTAAGTGTTGTAGTAGTACTGATAATTATATTGTACTAAATTTCTTTAAAATTTGATGATTTCAAAATGATGTGTTATTTAATTGTGTGTATGTTATTTTTGTGTTCATATATCTTGGAATGTGTTTTTGTTTAGGAAATTCATTAATAAAGCAACATTTCTTATCAAAATTCTTTTTATTAGTTCCCAATTTCCAACAACAACTGGGTCCACTGGGTCCACAAAAAGATTTGTAAAAATAAGGTCCTCTTTGAAAATTACAAGAATTATGGTTGAATTATTAATATAGGATTTTAAATTATTATTATTTAAATTATTAAATCTACAAAATGTTTGTTATAATTACAAACTACTTATTCAATTATTTAACAAATGAAATTTGGTTGTAAACTTAACATAATGTTTTGTGGAGCTGGATAAACATAAAATCTGGTTAATATTTGGTTAAAATTAACAATTTTTTTACTGTGTAGGAGCACCTACATGAATACCTTGCACCTTTACACCTTCATGTTTATTTTCAATTAAATTGATAATGTTTTAAAACGTTCCTCAAAGAGGCTTATCCTTTAAAATAAACACAAAATCATCATTCCTTTCAAGCAAATTTTCTGTATGAAAACTACTCGAAGTAATTTGCTTCCCCTTTAGGAAAACATGCAGTGCAAACAGATTTAATATTCGTATATGGGCAAAACCATTTCTAAACATAACAGGATTAATGTTATCTCCTTGTGTATTTCGATAGTGCCAAACCGCTGCACGGGTAGGTCCTTGCGCAAGGACTATTTATTGCAGGTGATCCAGGTTTATATTGCTCCGAATGCAACGGAGTTTTATGGGCGCCGGTATGTTGACACTTCAAATACGATTTATAGCAAATTAGATGTATTTGATTTAACATTCAATATAACAGCTATTCATAGTAAATATGTACAAACATTATTATTATTATTATTATTATTATTATTATTATTTAAAAACATATTAATATATTGTTTTTATACATAATAAGTGACTTTGTACCAGACTGCAAATGCTTTAAACATACCGTGCCATGTTTACTATTAAGCTGCAGATAATGTCCTCGGGGCATTAGAAGATTCCTAATATAATTGTGTTGTAACAATTTTACTACACTGTATTGATTACACTATGATAGTTCGATTTACTAACATTGAGTACGCCCACCTACATTCCCTAATTTTGGGCTGCTGATTTCAAAAATGCCACTCGTTTTGCTCCAGGACGTCTAGGATTCGAAATAATTGCGTAATAAAATGCTCTGCCCAATTAGCTCAAAATGTAAGTTTTTTGTTAATATTTTGAATATTTATTAAATTATTTTGCCTTAAATCTATTTTGGATGTTCAGTATATTTTTGACGTTTTTTGTCAAAAATATACAGGGACTCCATACAAAGTCGATAAATGTCAAATAGAATTTTTTTGTTCCATTGTAGCCGTATACTATAGTAGTATATTTAATAAAGCACTTTTCTGCAGAGACGTGCTTTATTAAATACCAAAACTAAAATTATAATGTTTTTATTCATGCCTAAAGTACCTAAAAATTTAATCTCGAATCTTATTTATTAAGTCTTATCAAAATTTAATATCGAATTGAAGTATAAAGGCGCCTTTATCTACTTTATCGTTCAAGCACACTAAAGTGAATCTAATAATTATTGACATTTAAAATTTAAACTTTAAATTGTATTTTTACTTGAAAGTGATTTTAAGAACAAAAAATAAAAAAAGAGCAGGAAATGGAAGTGGTAATGGAAGTAGCAGAGAAAGAGAAAGGAGACGAACATTTATGTCGTCGTTGTAAATTTGTTTTGTTTTTGTTGCGGTACCTTTACGCCCAAGAAAAACCAACGCAATTTTTCATTACAAAATTTTATGAGATATACCTACTACTTTAATTTTGCAGGAATATTAAATGGACCTGATATACGACGTTTAATGAAAGATCAAGCATTCAAAAATGCTCTCAAAGTTGACGAGCTTGGTTCATATCGGGCCTAAAATTGGCGCCAATTCATTGAAAAAATGCTTTTCATTTTGCAAAGAATTAGCGTTAATATGTCATTTAAAATACATTTTCTTTTTTTTTCTTCCTGATAAATTTGCCGAACTGATGAACATGGAGAACGATTTCACCAAGTAATTGCAAATCTAGACCATTGGTAGATATCTATCTATGGGTATAGCGGAAAGAAGTTGGATTCATTGCTAGGAGACATTTGCTGGAATTTACAGCAAAAGATGTACGGCGATGATGAGGATTAAGCACAATAATACTATAATCCAATTTGATATTTGATACGATTTAATAAATTTAAGGTACAAAAAAGCAAAATTATGAAATGCATTAAATTTTGAGGGCTTAATTTGGATAAAAAATACTGAAACTTGTTTACTTTGTTACCCTTTCAATTTAATAATTAAAATAAACTACAAAAAATGTCAAATAATAGTTGTTTTTTTACATAAAATGCATTATGATTTTAGTTTTAGTATTTAAAATGTCATATTGTTAAAATAACTATGATCTATTTGCCGTATACCAATTACTTTAGTACATTCAAGATAAATTTAAGCTAAAATAATTTAATAAATAATTAAAATACCAACAAAAATTTACATTTTAAGGTGATTGAACAGAGCATTTTATTACGAAATTATTTTAAATCCTAGACGTCCTAAAGAAAAACTAATTACATTTTTGAATTCAGCGGCCCAAAATTAGTTAAACTAAACTGGAGTACTTAATGTTAGGAAAAAAAAGTTTGTAAAACTATCATAGTGTTATAGATCACGCAATCATGCATAATTTATTTTATTAGGCGTTGCACGATATGTAAAAAGCTTCAAGCTTTCTAACGTAATATCTATTTTAAATAATAAAATTAACCAAATGATGCAAATTTTAAAATGTTTGTTTTATTCAAAATATTTAATACTTTAATATTTTAAAATCAATTTAGTTTCGACCGCCCTTGTCTTCCATTCCGCGTTCAGGAAATTGATATTTCAAAAGTATGCACACACACGTTCAGACCGTATATGTGGCCTTTGACTTGACTTATGATGACTTTCTTGCTGGGGGACTGCTGTATTGGAGCGTAAATACCACGGACATTGTATGGGGGAGAAATGGGGAAAATCAGGAAAATTAAAATAGCAATTACTGAACATCCATCAATCATACTTTGATGTTATCCATGGGGACGCACGAACAATCCAGTTGGAAAATGTATATTGCAAAGTACATGATTGACTTTCACAAAAATAATTGGCAAAAGATTGTGTTATAGGATATCCTATAGTATGTAAAAGCTTTGTTTTACATGTATCATCCTGTTTATTAACATCTTCTTTGGAGTTTCTAGTAGCTTGTGCTCTATTTGTTTCAAACATCTGACTTATACATAAACTTTCACGTTATTATTACATTATAAACTTGAAACTGAGCTCTAAAACTTTAAATTACCTACTTTGTAAATTAAATACAAAGCAGGTGTATTATAACATATAACGGTATATAATACCGTGCTTTACGCTATTTTTAACTATAACATATGTACAGGGCTTTCAATTAAAAACTAGCCACTCTGAATAACTTTTGAATTTTAGTAAATGATCTTGAGCAAAAACAGGGCGATTTAGATATCAAGTTGGAAAAACAAATCCAGTGTTAAATAAATTTTACGTTGCATCTTCTCACCTCCAGCTACCCTTCCTTAAAAATTTAATGGCACCCTATACCGACACATCATTATAAAGGAAATTCTGTTTCTAATCTATTGAAGTTATAAAAATTAAATAAGAGTTAAAGCCAAAAAAGGTGTGATATAAATAAAACAAAGAATTCCATAAAAAATATTTTAAATGTTCAAATGTGCACCGTTAATTGCTAAATAATATTACAATCTGCTTGAATTCTTGAATGTTCTCAGGTGCTGTTTTGTAGACTTGTGTTTTTAAATGACCCCAAAGAAAAAAAATCAAGTGGCGTTAAATCTGGAGATCTTGCCGGACATTTATGAGCACCTACCAATCCATTTCTCGGGAAAACATTGGTTCAACCATTCTCTGACTGGTAAAGCAGCGAGGAGGAGCTCCATCTTATTGAAAGTACAAATGTCCTTTATCAAGCAACATGTGTTCTTGTTCATCCATCTGATTTTTTAATGACTGGGTAATAAGTGGGTCTTTAGCATTTTCAAGAAGATCAAGATTTGTTGCCAAGAATACCAGCCCATACATTTATTTTTTGAGGTTACTGATACTTGATACTCGAAAACATGTGAATTTTCATTGTCCCAGTACCTACAATTGTGTTTATTTATAAATCCATTTAAAAAAAGTATATTCATCGCTAAAACAATTTTTTTTTAATAATTTGGCAGCAACCGCTATTCTTTGCGTCATTTCATTACAAAACTGGATTCTTCTGTTGTAGACATCTTCACTAAGTTTCTGGCTTATTTGAATTTTTGATGAAAAAACTCAATTTGTGCAGCTTCACCCAGTGTGTCTTTTCTGTTGCACACTGAACCAGTTTACCTAAATTTTTTTACCAGTTTACTGACTACACTACAGCCTACATTTTTGTTTTTCATTAAAAACGTGTGCGGTTTTACGAGCACAGGAATCTAATGCTTAAATAAAAATTAATTCGGTTCTTTCTGCTAAAGTATTATAAGCGTACAAAACCCCCCCAGCAAAGAATCTGTAAAAGTTACACCTGAAGTGATAAAATGAAAAATAACACCATGGCAAATATTAATATTTATACAACCCACAGTTTGCAGTAAGGAGATTTTGTGTATTTTTAAGGGTTTTTAGGATGTCCCTTTCTTTCAAAGTTCTCGTTCAGAAAATAAGTTAAATGTCGTTTGGGTTACGGTTATTGTTGTTGCTTTTAACGTTTAACTCTTTCCCTAAATCCGTCTTTTTGGAAGGTTTTATGAGAGATATTTATATAAAAATAAACGGGAACCTTCCAGGTGTTTGACCCGAGTTCAAACGTGATTTATTGTCTTTTATTTACTGTATTTATTATTTCCCTTTTAAAAGTTTCCCCATGAATACAACACCTCAAAAGTACCTTGGGTTACTAAATTAATGAACTTTATTACGGCAAGTATTTATTTTATTTATTTGTCGTAATTTAACATAATTATGTTCATTTATTAGAGTTCATATTCAATCAACTGTTAGAATAAGGAGTAAATAATAATCGGCTTCGAGGTCATTCCAATTGCAATTGCCCATTATGCCTCATTAGTCAGCAAACTTTAATTACTTAATAATACCATAAAATACTAGGTAACAATTTGAGGAAATGTCTGCGTTGCGCATTCATATGAATCCAGACCTTTACGCACCTCTTAAAATTTACAGGATAGTAATTCAAAATGGGCTTTTTATGTCAGGAGCCTACGGACAGTGGAGATAAATTAAGTCACACAATTACTGTTGCTACTCACTTCAAACGTTATACCAAATAATTAAATATGACTGGTTAAATCACTTATAAGTGCTATAAGTGCTATAGCACTAATTATGGGATATAAATGTGAATCTGCGAGTACAATTTAATAAATTCCGTATTCAAGAAAATCGATATCAAGAACGCTTAATTTACGCAGCGTTTATGGTAAATCCCCTTTAAAGAAATATTTATTAAAATAATTAAATAAAATCAAGTACAACCCTGACATTTAGCTAGATAAACTCCAGTACAACCCTGACCTTTTAATTAGATAAAATCAAGTACAACATTTTTATAATTTGGAATCTAAATTATGATGCGAGATGGTTCAAATGTAAATTTACATCATTTCGATTTACAAGCGTGGTTTATTAAAACGGCAGCCATCATGGCGGAATAGACAAATCGATGACGCCAAGTCAAATGATCGAATATTTATCTTTACACAAGGCATTTGTGTAAACTAATTTAACCAAATTTTTTGGGACTATTTATACTACAATATATTAAATTAATATTAAAATGTACAAACCTACAAATTCAAGCTACCAGTTCTTCACACCCCCTTCAACAGTTGTTTGCTACACAATTTGTACACATGTCTTCCCTGCCCGTCTTGAATGTCGTCTTCTACCCCCCTTACTTTTCCCACCTAAAAACAGGAGTGCCCGTCCTTTAATGTTACGCCAAGTGCTCGGTACTCTACGTCAAATACATTTCTGCTTCCCGCTAGAAGTTCGTTTATTTACATGACTTTTTGAATACATTTTTAAACAATTAGGATCGTAATAAACCACATATTGTTTAGTATAGGGGGTATTTGCAGATCTCAGTATACACCATTTTTCTAATATTTAGGTAGTTTGATATATTATTTCAATTATTTTAAATAAAACGTGTAACAATTCTGCTAAATGCAAATAAAACAGTTTTTTTTATATAATTGTTTTAAACATTTTTTCTCTGTAGCTCGAGAATTCTATATCGGGTTTTAATTTTTTTTAACTTCAATCGATCAGAAATTGCATTTCCTGTAAAATGATGTGTCGCAGGGTGCCATTTAAAATATTTTAGTAAGGGTAGCTCGAGGTGAGAGGGTGTAACATAAAATTTGGACTTCTAGATAATCGACCTGTTTTTGCTCAAGATTATATTTATTATAGCTCAAAAGTTATTAAGGGTGTATAGTTTTTAATTGAAAGCACTGTAGGTAAATCAACTCAAACTTTTATTAAACATATTTTATTCTTTTCAATAAAACCAGATACGAGAGGAATGTTTTGCAAATAAAATGTTTACGATAGTTCGGATTTAAAATTGGCTTGCATTCTTTTAATAAAAATTGAAAATAAAATGAAATGGTATGGATTCGGGATTAAATGCAAAAAACCTCGCGAACTATGTTGGTTAAATTTAATCGCTGGTCAACAAAACAGTTAAATCTCGTGTAAGTCTTCGAGCCTGAACTCAATTTCAATTGATACGTATCTGTGTTTATCGATAAGGCAAATGGGATATTCGGATATTCCGGTGCGATGTTTGACACAAAGTGCGAGTCTTGATAGCCCACATAGATAGGAAAGAATTTCGAAAGCATTCCATGGATAAAAGACGACACAGGACATTTTAACCAAAAACCCATTTCACACTACGTCTCACCCTTAGACAATTTCGAAAGCGGGCTAATTCATTCGTTGGATAGCGTCACGCACCAGGTTAGCTTGAAGATGTTTATTTTTAGTTTGTAAAGGTAGGGGAGCGTCTTCATTTAAAATGTGTTTACAAAAGAAAATCTAATTAAAATATTTAGTGCCTAATTAAAATACGGGTAGGTATTAAAGAATTGTTTTCAACAATTTTTCCTGACTGATGAATTTGCACTTTAAATTTAAGGATTATGGGTGTATAAACAGGAAAACCGAATAAATAATGGAATAGTTCTCGCAAAATGTATGGTAAACCGTAGATTTTGGACTATTATTGGAGTATTAGACTGCGAAGCATTCCGAACGCCAAGCACAATAGTCACGTCACTCCTTTGAAATAATTCCAATCAATTCTAATCATTGTTTAAGTTCAGACTGTACAGCACTTTGCATAAAGTTGTTTTGTTTAGAGCGCTCGAATTGTTTTATTGAATTTAAAGCTATTCGAGTATATGAATGTTTGCGATGAATATCTACAAGTGTTTTGTTTGAGTTATTTGCCAGAAATAATAAGTAATCCTTTTGCTTAAGCCCAATTATATACTATAAGTATACTTTTGTATACTAGCCTAAAAAGAAAATTGTATGAAAACATCAATGCATATATGCGCAATTGTTGGAAGACGTGGAGCCATTAGAAGACATTTGGGTGGGCCGATAATGAAAAAAATCCGAAATTGGATTTGGAATAGGGACAAAAAGTTGCCTTTTGATAAAACAAAAATAATTGTGATTGTGCACATCATTGTTTAAGTTCAGACTGTACAGCACTTTGCATAAAGTTGTTTTGTTTAGAGCGCTCGAATTGTTTTATTGAATTTAAAGCTATTCGAGTATATGAATGTTTGCGATGAGGAACCAATTTGTAAGGCGTTTTTTTTAATAATGTTTGCTAAGTCATTTGTTTTGTTGCTAATGTGTGTAACAAAGAAGGGAGAGTAATTTTATTATTTTGTCAGTCTATTAAGCAAAATTTAGTTTAGGAATTACAATAGAACGAATTCTTTCCAGTTTTTCATTCCGTTTTGAAAACCAAGTTCACGAATATTAGAATGAACGTCATGAATCATTCAAACAATAAAATATTTTTCGGGCGCGCGAAAAACGAATTACATTGAATAACAGTATGTACTATGTCTTTCAAGTTTTTTTTTTAATAACGACTTAAGTATATCGTTACACTTTATTATGAACCACATGGGAAATTGACTAGTTCTTTTATTTTGATGTGGTATCTTTTGTTAAAACTTACAAGTTTGTAAACTTATAAGTTTATAAACTTATAAGTTTATAAAGGCGCAAAAGACTGTTGGTTATAGTCAGCCATCGGGAATGGTTTAATTTTCATTGATTACAGTTTATTAAATTGACCAGAAGATATGGCAAGACCAATTTGATACATGTTTTCTGACCCGAACTTAGATCATTAAAATCAACATTGAGTAATTCGCAGATAATTATTTTATAATCTGCAAGAGCTAGTTTTTGAACTGTTCTAGGGGCATTCCACGATACTCGGGGATTTTGTCCCGCCCATCATAATTAAAAATTGCGAGTAAAACCACACGTTATTAAATTTATGTTAAAATATTGTTTATTATGCTTGTAATAAGCTTATAAGCACAATAAAAATAATATTATAAAATAATATTATTATTTAATTATTTAATTTAACTATGGTTTCGCGTAAAAATCGAACAAATTTTGGACATTTGTTTGCAAGTGATGCCAGAATTGAATATATTTTTGTTAACTTGTTTGTACATCTAAATGGTACTTTTTTTTCAAAAAAAAAATTTCATCCATTGACCCCTGTGGTTTTCAGGCCTTAAGTCACTCTACTGTGTTAAAAATAGATAAATTTCGATATTTTGTAATAACATTTTTATTTAAAAACGTATCGATTTGAAATTAAGATAAAATGTAGACCTTATTAGTGGCAATAAATCCACGTATTATTTTTTTTAGATTTTAATATACAGGGGGCACGGTGGACAATTTAATTTAAAATTTTACCATTTTTTAAGGGTTAAAAAGTCGAAGAAGCAACGTTGTTTTATAATTTTGAGTATATCACGTTAAAGTACTGATAATTAACTATTATTTGATATATAAACTTCTAAATGCAAATTATGTTTCTACGAGAGACACCATTTTTAAGTTAAGCCTTCAAAGAGCGTAATACTAACGTTTTTACAAATTATAAATTGTTTTAACTAGTTTTATAAGATAATGTATTATATATTACATACAATATTTTATATATAACATACAATTCTTACATATTTATTTAAAAAAATCGCCATAGATGGAGCTAAAATTAGTTTTATTTATAAATTTTAAATTTTTTTAAGTTTACTAATTTTGATCATAGTAGGCATCACAGACTTATCTCTATGGTAACCTACCATTGGAAGCATGAAAAATAATTTAACAGTTCAGTTTATAAGTTGCAAATGACTGATTGCGTTTCAATTTATAAGTGTACTATAAACTTAAAATATTAATTTATTAAAATGAATACACTAAATAATAATTATAGACAGTATCAGCAAGTTAGAAATTATAACCTACTTTAATTTTATTTTTTGCTCCACAACCAAGCTTCAATTTATGTTTTACTCGATAAACAAGCTTCAATTTTAATTCCTAACTAAGGAAAGTAATATTTACCCAATAAATAAATTAGAATAAAGACTTTTTATGTTGCAATCGGCTATTTAGATATAACTATATTTTTATTCATTTGTTTTTCGATTTTTTGTAATTAGTTATTTTGCATTTTTTTATATTTAATATAATGCTATACAGGGTGTTTCTGGAGAAACGCAAACGGTATGGATTTGAAATTTTAATAGAATATAAAATTTGATTTAGACTATACATAAAGTCAATAGTTTTCAAGATATTAATTTTTTTCGTTAAAATGCACGTTAATCAAAATAGCCTCTAATTTGTTTGTTATTATGTTTGTTGACATGGGGTTGGAATTTTTGGAATATTAAAACATTGTTTAGTTTTTTAAAGGTTTTTCAACAAATACCTTGAGAAAAACCACTTGAAATTAGGCAAACTTCAAACAATAACAACGTTTTTATTATAAATGTAAAACCCTGTATGTTTTAACATAATCAAATAAAACATTAAAGAATCTTTCGATTGGTATTATAGTAACTCTTTCCTAAAGTTAAAATTTCAGAGACATTTAACAATTTCTAATATTCAATACTATTTTGTATCAACAAACCTCTGAAATTCTACATGTGGTTTAATGTAACAGTATCCATGGTTACCACCGAATCTGTCATTGTTTAAAATTAATTAAAATATTTGATTGAAAAAATAATAACTCAAAAAATATTGACTTTAGGTATAGGATATGGTATAGCCATTTTACTCAGAATTTTATGTAGAATTAAATAATGTAAAAATATATGAGGTATTCCGGTAAAACAGGAAGTATTATTTTGTTTAAAATAATTTAGGAAAGCGAATACTTTACGCTATTAAAATTTTAAATCGATGTCTCGCGATTCCCTAGAAACTTCCAACGGACTAAGTACGTGAAACACCCTGTATATTAAACGTCATTTATGTGTTATGCTTTACTTAATTATTAATAAAAGACATACAATATTTGTATAAAAATGACAAAATGTACTAAACTAAGCATTTATGAATACTGCTACTGCTAATTCAAAACTGATCCTGGCCACAGAAACATCATTTGCATAAAAAAGTTAATATATCAAATAATAGTCAAATATCAATACTTTCACGTGCTATACTCAAATTTATAAAACAAAGTTGCTTCTTCGATTATTTACCCTTTAAAAATTGTTAAATTTTAAACTAAATTATTACCAGCGCCCCCTGTACGTTATAATCTAAACAAAATTTTTTCATGGATTAATTGTCATTAGTAAGATCTACATTTTGTCCAAATTTCAAATCGATACGTTTTGAAATAAAAAAGTTATTTAAAAAAAATGAAATTTCTTCATTTTTAACACAGCGAAGAAAAAAATTAAAATAAAAACAAAGTTGTCAATGGACGAGATTTTTTTTTTGAAAAAAGTACTGCATTAAGATGTAGAAATAAGGTAAAAAAGTTTCAATCGATTTCTTGAACCCTTGCAAATCGACCGTTCGATCCTTTCGCGAAACCGTAGTTAATAACAAAAATTATCGAGTAACGTGGAATGACCCTCTATTTGCTTTCCTAACGCACCTGAAATAGCGGCAGGGCCTGTTTTTTTTCGTCAAGATGTTGAAAGAGATGTCTTAGTGGTAGTTCGTTATTATACAGGGTCACCAAATAAGTTTTTATTCTTTAAGGGGACGAAGTAAACGTCAAAATAAAAACGTTTTCCCTCCTTTTGCATAAGTGCCATTTTTTTTAATAAACATATCATTTAAATTTTTATAGGTAAAGTAGAAATTTTGGGCCGCCACTGGTTGTTCCTGACCTATGACAACTGACGCAAAATATGCTTGCATAGTGGGCAATAATCTGCATTCATTAAAAATTTACATTTGTGTTGTCATTGATTACTTTGTTGATAATTATTTTTTGTTTTGCAAACTCTCTTAAAATGAATTAGTCAAATTTTACTAATTGTCATAGCGAAAAAGCAGTCTAATAATTAGTCAAATTCTACTGAATAAAATAGTCAAATTAGTAGATTTAAATTTAAAAAAAGTTTTGACCCAGCCGGGGATTGAACTCAGGTCTTTCAATTGTCAAGTTTGTAAAGTTGTCATAACACATTCGGCTATCAGCCGCTCTTATAAAAATCAATTTTATTTGTCAATAAACATTGTTCATAATATTTTAAAGTTAAATATATTATTTGTGTTGCTGTTTTGAGCTAAACTTTTTGCATCTTTATGTTTTTATGGGTCATTTAACCATGGAGCTTAGGTATATGCATTTAATTCAAATATTACTTTGTTGTTGGCCTTAAACGATTAAAGAAATTAGATACTTTTAACTCTCAGAAATAGTCAAAGATAGTGACTAATCTTAAATTAGCTAACTTTAACTATTTACGTAGTAAAAAATAACTATTTAAAAGTGAAAACGACTATTTTATTAGTAAAAAACGCTGGTACTAATTCAAATAATAGAATTTTGACTATTTCATTTTCAGAGAGTACCTACTCAGCTATTTTTAGGTACTTTGAATAAAACAATACTTTTGTTGTTAGTTATCTTGAGGTTTCCGTGTTTTTTCCGTCGATTTTAAAATTCAACTTTTACTATTTACGTCGATTGATGCTCATGTAGCTATTTTTTTTAAGTGTTCCACAAAATCATAATAAACGTTGAACTATCCCGCCGTTATTAGACAAAGTTGACAGCGGTGCAGAAAATTATGATATGTCGCTCTTGCTATCATATCCGGATGATTTCGGATTTCATCTGCCGCTGCAGTGACAAGTTCGCGGAGTTGTTCTAATGTGTCAACTTCGCTCTGGTACCCTAAATTGTTCATGTAGCCCCAGAAAAACCACAATAAAAACCGAAATGTCAGTAACAAAGTAACTACTAACCGATTTTTAATAAGTTTAAAAGTTTGCTTGATATTACGTAATACACTGTGCGCATACCTGCTGCTTGCTTGGATGAATAATATTATTGTTTTAAGAGGTAAAAATTATGATGAAATATAGGATAGATCAGTGACATTCAGTGGCTCCCTGGTTTTGTCCCAAAAAAATATATAAAACGTTGCTCAAATGCAAAAATAATAGAGGAAAAACTTTCTTGTTTCGGCGTGTACTATCATCTCCCCAAAGGATGACAATTTATTAGGTGTATGATTCATACGAGGTGTCTTCAGAAAATAACGGGAATTGTTAAATTTCGCGGGTTCGGAGGGTCCGGTTGTCATACAATTTTCTTTATTATGTTGGTATATATGTCCCCGATGTATGATAAAAACTTTAGCTGCTTTCATTGTTTACTTTGTCTGTGGCAGCCGCTAAGGTTAGACGTGTTTTATGAGCTCGGAGATTTTTCGTTCGTTAAAAGAAATGGATCAAAGAATTTGTATCCAATTTTGCTTAAAAAATGAAATAAATTCTGTGAAATGTTAACAAAGGCCTATAGTGAGTCTGCTATAAGTAAAACAAGAGTTTACAAGTGGTATAAGAGTTTCCAAGATGGCCGTGAAGACGTTGAAGATAACGAGCGTCTCGAACGCACAAGCGCATTAACAACCAATAAAAACATGAAAAAAGTGGATATAAACCATCAGAGAAGTCGCTGATGATAATGGTATATCGATTGGCTCATCCCATGAAATTTTTTCATATGTTTTGGGTATGAAACGCGTGGCAGCAAAATTTGTTCTAAAATTGTTAAATTTTGAACAACATTTTTGGCCAAAAACAATACTGTAATGATGCCCCAGCCTCCATATTCGCCAGACATGCCTCTGTCTGACTTTTTCCTATTCCCAAAAATAAAGAGAACCTTAAAGGGCCATCGTTTTGCAAGCAAAGATGACATTAAAAGCGCATCGCTGAAAGAACTAAAGGCTATCCCAAAGATCGAGTTTTAGAAGTGTTTCTAGTATTGGAAGAAGAGCTGGCACATGTGCATAATATTCAATGGGGACTATTTTGAAGGCGACAACATTAATGTAGACGAATAAATAAATATTTGTTTCAAAAAACGAAAATTCCCGATATTTTCTGAACACACCTCGTATAATTCATATGAAGATGGCAGATAAACCAAGAGCTACCCAATTTTGACTCCAGTTTTTTTTATAACACGTATTGACGACTGTGCCATCACATCATCCAAAAAATTAACAAGATTTTCACAAAGGCTTTTGGCACCAATTGGTGCACTGTGGGTGGTATTATGGGAGGAACGGTGCCGTACCTAGTACAACTTATTGTTTTTTAAAAGGTTTATCACCATATAAAAATTCTAAATAAAAATTATCTTTGCTTTATTAATCTCAAAACGTTGGGTTTTAGTGGGAAAAAGACGTCATACAATTAAAAAGTTTTAAATAGGAATTATTTTTGTTTAGCCCTATTCCAAATCCAACTTAATAATAGTTTTTTCTTTTCTTTTGTTTTTTTATTTATATTTCTTTGTATACCTTGTAGATATTTTATAAAAATATATAGAATTTTTATTATTATTATTAAATTTAAAAAGAAATTGCGTAGTTTTCCGCCAACTTGTAAAGCAATGTAAAAAAGAATAGAAAATAACAAACAAAAAAAAATAAAATAAACAATAACGTAAAATGGGGAATGACTTTTCAATTTAAGTGCGGATGACATGGAAGGGTGGCTAAGGGCTAAAGGGGGTTGCGACTTGGTGACTGGATGCAAGAAAATTGTTGGTTGGGCGTTGAAGTTTCTCTCAATCAAGCTTCTATTTTTCTTTATCGAAAAATGATTTTTCCTGTAAGTCAATTCAAGACAAATGACGTTGGGACACGCACGTCTCGACGGCCCCACGAGAATTTCAATCTATATCGATTACTAATATAATTTCAAATAAAATGATCCAACCGTTCGGCGCCAGTGTAGATTTGCTGCCGGTATTTTTTAATTAAAAAATTCTTGTTATGTCGCGCGTTTATTGAGTCGTTTTATGGAATATTTTAATCAGAATTCTTTTCTAAACACATTTTTAACGAAAACGCTTCCAACTTTACCTTTACAGCCATCAAACTTAAAATAAGCATCTAGTGCAGCTTGTTTTTTAAAATTGTCTAGAAGAACCAACAGTTTCTGAGATAATTTACTTTATAATATTTATTTATAATATTTATTTATAATTTACTTTATAATATTTATTCTCTATACATACATACATCGATGACTTTCTGCCAAAGTATCGCAAGCAACATAACTCAAATTTCGGGAATTGAAAACATTTTTTCTTTTAAAGTCTGTTTTAAATTAAATATAGCCCAAAGGTTTTATAACAATGAAATAGCTTATAAGTATAGCTATTTACTTGTTATAAAACCTGTAGGTTATATATGGTTTAAAACAGACTTTAAAACAAAACAAAATTTCAATTACCGAAATTTGAGTTATGTTGCTTGCGGTACTTTGGCAGAAAGTCATCGATATGTATATACTTTTGGAACACCCAATATACAGGGTTAGTAATTGCTCAAAATATCTTTCAATAATAACAATATAAACTGTTTAAAATATCTGTGGTGTAAAAAGTAATTTTAAAATGGTGTCAAAATCCAACACCAAGTGGTGTTAATATAACACCATGTATTATGGTTGAAAATGTGTACCGATCGTGGCAAAGGCGGTGTGGTTCTTAAATCTCGCCTCTGAAGAATATATAAACTCAGGTAATCCTTTGCTTTGGTGTGACACTACAAGTTGTTCGATTCTAAAGAGACCTTAAATAGGTGGAAACAGCTGTCAATACTGGAAGTATTTTAAGTTAGTGCAACGCACTAAAAACATTATCTCTAGCGAGTTGAAGGTTCCATTTTCTGGAATAATACCACTGGTAATTTACTAGTAATGCGTCAAGAAACTTCCTGTTTCCTTTTTTTCCTTTTTTCTGTGTAGTATGATTTAATTTGTCCACAAACACATAATATTTAACACTGAAAAGGAGTTCAATTTACACCAAGTAAAATTTATTTTAATACTGTGTGAAAGTTAAATTAACACCATTTTAGTATTTGAATTTACACCGGACCAACGAACCTTATTTAACACCATTTTGGTTTGTATCGATATAGACCATGTTTGGTGTTAATTTGGTGTTAAAATGGTCACGAAATTTTGAACAGTGTAGTGGTGACCATAAGAAAATATCTAACGGATGTCTATCTGGAGAGCGAGGTGGTCACGCGTCTGACACACTTCTGCCAATCCATTTAAAAGACGCATACGTTTGCGAATTCTTTGTCAGTAAAATTTTTACCTTGGACCGTAAATCTTTGTTGACCGCCACTTACTAAGGAACCAATACCTATGTACAAACACGCCATTATTAATTTAATAAAAAATATTTATGATGCTTTTGACAAGTCAAATCCAGCAATTTTCTTGATCTTTTCAAAACCTTTGACAGAGTTAGCCATGAAAAATTATTAAATGTTTTGGAAAATATAGGAATTAGAGGCACCCTCTTGTTAAAAATAGGAAATAACTACGGTTTTCCGATGACACCCATTATGAAGTTCCACAAGGAACCATTCTGGGACCCATACTGTTTATTTTATACGTAAATAATTTATTTAAGGTTAACAATAAGGGTCTACTCATAAGTTATGCAGATGACACGACTATATTTTATAGAGGCCAAAGCTGGGATACCTACCCAAAAAAAACCATTGAAAAAGATTTTATCGAGATTAAAGACTGGTTTGATTTTGATTTCAACTCTTTAACTATATATAAATGTCCAAAAACATGTTTTATATTGTTTGGTTCCAACAGTGCTAGCCTATATAATTTTACATCCCTTAAGCCTCATTTAGAACCTCGTAATTAGTGGTTTCAATTAACGTAAAAGTTTGTCTTATGAATATACACAGTGTTGTTCACAACCAAAAAATTAGTGGTAGTACTTTTCAATTAGTGGAAAAAGTTTGCAAACTTCCAACTTTTACCACTAATTATAATTGGAAAGCGGCTTTGCGCATGTGCGCGGATATTTTATGTCAAAAGCAAAAAGTTTGAAGATATGCCAGTGAAGGGTAAGGTTATATAAATATTATTGTAATGGCTGTACAAAATATTATTTTAATATAATTAATATTGTTTATGTCAGGTTAAGAAAAATGGACAATCTTTTAGCAAATTCCCTTAATTTTAGATGTTAATTTTGCGCATTGTGAATGATCGTTTTGTGTTAATTATTTATAAGCATAATTGAAACCACTAATTTTTTCCACTAATTACGAGATTCTGAATGAGGCTTTAAAGTTAATCAGAATGTAGCTTTAACATTAATCTATTTAACTCTGTAAGATTCTTGGGGCTCACATTGGATCTTAGATGTATGCATGGAAACTTACTAATAAATTTCGATGTCCATATTTCAAAATATTACTTATTCCAAACCAATTAAACTTGGTATTCAATTCTCTTGTAGAATCCCACCTAAGATATTGTGGGAAGGACTATATAAAAATCAACTTTTGGAGATTTATCAAAAGATAATTTATTCAGCATTTCCGGAGTGATGGATTGTAGACAATTGAATTATCTAATAGCCATGCCATGATATTCACTATGAAACTGAAACATTTAGATTAGTCAAAACAAGACCGAGAAACCATCTACCAGTCACAGTGGTTAATGGGGTAGTTAAATTTTTTCTGACCTATACTTTTTATGGTTTTATTCAAGGCGTTTTGTAATTTTAAACATTTCTGTGAAATCGGAATTTCAATTGAGTTTACCGTTTTCGAGATATTTACAAAACAAAATCTCCTAATTACGTCACTAGGCTATTGACAACGTTGCCAGCTTTTTCTATGGTTGCCAGTGTGTTTAGTTTACGATAGATGGCGCCACGTTATAATATTTTAGTTGAGAAGAAGAATTGATTTTTTGACGTTTCTTTTTTTCGGGTTATGTTTTTTTTAAATTTAGATTATTGAAAATCAATGTTATTGTTATGTTATTTGTAATTGATATTAGATAAGTGATTTATTAATAACGGACTCCAAAGCAGAGAAATCTTGTGGAATGGTTGGTTACATTGAACATTGGAGCTTTTAAACAAAAAAAGTAAGTACCTATAATTATAATCATATTTTGTCGTAAATGCATTTCATTGGTATAATGCCTAGTTCTTTATATTCTTTTAGATATATTATTATTTTTTGTAAATTTATTTCATTCATTTTCAGCTTTATTTTGCCACTTTTTTCTATGAAATAAATTAAACTCTGCTTTAGACAGTTATTAGGTACCTATTTATTACATTTTATTATGTTTCACACGGTGTTTCAATGTGTAAACCTATCAATAAAACTTTTAATTTCAGAATTTTCTTTAACCTTCTCTTCTTCTTCTTTCACTCAACTGACAGTGACAGTATTTGTACATAACCTCTTCGGGTATTTTCTGACATAACCGAATGAAATCATTAACAAGACAACTTAACAACAGGGTAATTTTCAACCAATAGAAATCTTAAAATGTTGGTCACATGACGGGGTTTGTGACGTCATAAAAATTTATATTTTTTGTAAATATCTCGAAAACGGTAAACTTAATTGAAATTCTGATTTCACAGAAATGTTTAATATTACAAAACGCATTGAATAAAACCATAAAAAGTATAGGTCAGAAAAAATTTAACTACCCCATTAATAAAACTACTAAAACTGATACCTTACTTACCTTGGTCCTAAACCCTATAACAACTTACCCCATAACATGAAGAATGTAACACTATTAAATTGATTCAAAAACGTATGCAAGAGCTATAATATATTATTTAATTTTAGACAACACAGTAAACAGTTTATCTACAATCAAATATATATACAAAATAATTAGTTCATAATGTCTTTTTTATACCGTTTTAATTCAAATTATCATTTTGAACATTAATTTTAATTGAATCCTTATGTGATTTAATTGAATAAAACACTCCTTATCTTTAATGAATATTTATATTACTATTTATGATGTGTTTAATTATCTTTTTTTTTTCTATTTTCTTATTATTGTTAACCATGTATGGTATACGTTTATAACTTTACACTCTCAAATGTTAAATTTTTAGTGAAAAATAGCATATTTATTGCGTTTTAATATCTCCATGTTTTGTAACGTTACATGTTAACTGTAAATTATTGAGAGCAATAAATATTATTATTATTATTATTAAATATAATGTATATTATAAAATTATAATTTTATTAAAAAATAGATAACCCAATAGCATAATAGAAATCATTATTGGAAGAAATAAATAGGTTGCTATAAAGAAACCAGCAAAAAATAAAACAAACAGAATAAAATAAAATTTCGATTTGTTTTATCCCACATAATACCCCGAAATGCAAAACACGCGGATCCATTTAAATGGTCAACAAAATTACATGGACCACATAAAACCCTTATAAAGCACAAAGCCCACCTTTAATTTACATACACATGACAATTAGTTCGATCCCATTGTAACTGCCGGCCTAAAATTTAATCCCATATGTAGATTGTTTTTCGACAGTTCATTATAGCGGCATTTGTTTCGAAACTTAATACACCTACGGAATACATTGGATAATAGGGATTTTCGATAATGTAGGTAGGTATGATCCATAGGCGCAACATTAAATTGTAATACGATTTTACCATCCTGTTGAAAATTAAATTTTTATCTCAAAAATAGTAGGGAAGGACACAAAGAGCGGACCTCCATACCTGTATGCTTAGGAACCTAGTAGTGGGGGATGGCCTTATAATAAAAGAGACTAGTCTGTCGCATGACCTACGATTGTGAGTGTGGAATGAATGGTTTTCACATTTTCTGTTTTTAAGAACCATGGTGGGTCAACGTTTTTGTGAGATTTATATTTTTTATTACCATTAATACGAACCCCATAATGATTCGTTGGTTTAGTAAAGCGTTCTGAGTCAAGTGTTTGAAGGTGAAGAGGGTAAGGGAGCCAGGTCTAATAGTGAACCCCTTGTTGTTCTTAATTTTTGAATAAAAATTGTGTGATTTTAACATGCTGTGGCATGTTGAACCAGTTTACCTTGATTTAATGACTAGGGCTCCACTCCAAAAACCAGAAAAAAACGGTATCACATTTTTTCAAATTCGGTTAACTCTTTAAAATTTTAAAAGAAACATATTTTATGTTTTATTAACACATTTTTTATTGATTTATTGGTTTGTTAGTTAAGGAGCGTCCGGTTATAAACAAAGAGTACAAACCTCCCCCCAGCAAAGAATCTGTAAAAGTTACATCCCGAGTGATAAAATGAAATATAACACCACGGCAAATCTTATATTAAATTACGACAGTTAAATAAAATAAATACTTACGGTAATAAAGCTCATTAATTTTGTAACACCAGCTACTTTTGAGGTGTTCATGGGGAAAGTAATAAAAGGAAAATAAAATGATACAGTAAATAAAAGACAATAAATCACGTTTGAACTCAGGTCCAAGATCTGGAAGGTACACCAGGTAACACCAGGTACTTTTTAGGTGTTGTATTCATGGAGAAAGCATTAAAAGGAAAATAAAATGATACAGTAAATACAAGACAATAAATCTCGTTTGAACTCAGGTCCAAGATCTGGAAGGCTCCCGTTTATTCTTACATAATTATCTCTCATAAAACCTTTCAAAATGAGGGATTATGGGAGTGAGTTAAATGTATAAAACACTTAAAACTTATTACAAATAATAATGTAATTTATTTGGATAAAGCAACAACAGTAACCATAACCCAAACGACATTTAACTTATTTCTGAAAAAAACTATGAAAGAAAGGGAAATCACACAATATCTCCATACTGCGACCACATATATATACACTGTATATTATACAGACTGTATAGAATCAAGTAAGTAACGCTGGAGGCAAGAATGACAAATTATATTCTGATCAGAGAAAAAGAAACAAACTTTAATTGGGCGTGGTTTAAACCAAGCCATTCGTAATTACGAACCATAGTTGCCAGGTTGTTTTAAATCAGAAGAGAACGATTATAATTATTTAATATGTCAAAAATAATTTGATTTAGTAAATTTTCTTACTTTTAATATTAAAAAATAAGAAAAACAACCCTTTTAGGAAACAATAATAGCATATGGCAACAGCGCGGCATGCAGCCAGATACAAGGGCATGCAGTTTGATCTACTGTTTGTTCAGTAGCTCCGACGCTGTCGTAGGGAAATGTGTTTAGTTTTTAAGAAATACATTTTCGCCATTAACTGGAATTTAATGGATTTTAAACAATACTTAGTTTTTATTTGCAGAAATGCATTAAAACAAAACAAACGAATTCGATAAAAATAAAACCTATAAATTCTCAAACAAAAATAATTATAAAATAACGAAAATAACTTTTTTTCTAAATTAAATGTTCAAATAGACCACCAGCAGCAGTTAAACAATACCCTAGCCTATAATTCAATCCCTACCACAGTGGGCGGGGTTTGGCACTTGTTTTATTTAAGTCTATCTATTCGTTTTAATACACACTGTATATAATATATACAGTGTGTATTAATATACTATATATATATATATATATATATATATATATATAAATAAATAAAGAAATGAATAAAAATACATCATAACCATAAGATCAGGTATATACTATATAGTCCTAACGCCTCCACAAGTATCTCAGTTGCGAGCTTAGCTCTTTCTCTGTTGTGATGTTCGTTGATTTTGTTTATTTTTTTGTTTGTTGGGTGAAAGTAGATTGTGTCTTAAACTCGTAAATAAATAATCGGATTCGAGATCGTTTCAATTGAGGGTTCGCCATTGTCTATTATACCTCATTAAAATTTTGTCGCAAACTTTAATAAATTAATAATTACCATAAAATAATAACACAAATGACACAAATAACAAAGACAATGTCTGTGTCTGCGCAGTCAGATGAAACCAGACCATTACACACGTCTTAAAATTTGTAAACAATTAAAATCGTTATAACCCACAGATTGTTTAGTTCGGGGGGTATTTGCATTTTCTCCTCAGTCCCTCTGATTTTTCAGGGAAAAAAAACTGTTTTGTAATTTACATTAAATTTTTGCAATATAAAGCGTGTTTCTATATCCTGTTGGGTTCCCTAGAACCCCTAAATAAGCCTTCGTGATTTAACTAGTTTCAGAAAACTAAACTTTTAAGAATGGATATGTTTTTTATTACCAGCTTGCATGCGACTTATTTGTTTTTGATCCCAAGACTTATTTTTTTTGAAAATTTCTTGTTTTGCCTTTAACTAGGTATGCAAGATAAATTTATTTTGAGAATAAATATTTGTTTTGGTTCAATTAAAAAATGAGAATGTGAGTATAAATGTTAGAACCAAATATTTGTATGTTTTCCTAATTTTTAAACACTTTGTACCCTGAATTTTACTTTTTTTACACACTCAAATCCTTACAAAACTTGTATTAACACAATTTTTGTACAAAAACAAAAATCGTGACATTTGACAGTAACTATTTAGTGTGCCATCTCGATGACACGTAACTGGACGGAGAGCTGTAATTAGTTGGTTGGTTTTGGGTCTCATTTTATGAGACCAAAAACTAAAAGTATACTTGAATTTTCGCCGGTTTTTACCGGACTCTCCTTAGTTATTCTCCAAAAACAAAATGGCGGTTCGTTTTTGTCTTTCTTCCTAACTGTCAATGTATGGTGTACATTTTAAAAAAGTCTTTATAAATAACTTGGTTCAGTTTTTTGCCCAAGAACCACAGAAAAAATAATTTAAAGATTATATAAAAAAATTGATATTTAAAAAATTTCAAATTTTCTTAAAAGGAAATCCTTTGATATGTTTGAAAAATTTGCCGACAACTTTTTTGGCAAGCATTCGGTAAGGTTCATTAAGGCTTGTAATTAAATTATAAAATTATATAAAATAGCCAAAGAAAAATCTTTTATGAACGTTGAACAGTTCAAAGAACTTGGACATCAAAACACCTAATTAATGCCGTATGCCTAATGATAAAATACAAAGTGAGAGGAGCCACCTAAATGCGGCGGTATTTAGAAAACATGTCCCCGGTCCCATTTTTATTAAGTCCTGCATTTGTGCTCGAAGCTTCGACGGTCTCGAAGTGTACATGGATAAATCAGAACCCCATTCATACGCAAAGTTTAATGTTGCCATTCAATGAACTTAAACAGTCCGAAGATTAGATAACGTTAATTCATTTTCCTATGCTCAATCGAACACGTTCTACTTCCAGACCGTGCATTTATTTATTAACGAGTTTCTCTATATTTAAATATTGATTTACAAATGACAAAAGGGACAAAATTTAAATTTTAAAATAAAGAAACCCATAAATTTTATGATCTCTTTACTATTTATCAGTAAAAATAATATTTTCTTGGTTAATATATACAATTTTGATAACATGTAATTCAACAAGAGTTTTGAGATTTATAACCGAGAAACAATTTTGTTTTTAAAGTTTTTTTATAAAGAAGGAGAAGAAAATAACAAATCATTGACAGTCCTCCGCGACATAACTGTATCGGACTTTTATTCTCAGGAAAATACTTGGAGGTTTTCCGTTATTGAACGTCGAGATGAAGTTGTGAACAAGTTTTGGGTGTGTAGTCGCAGCTGATTCGGCAATTTTGATCATCACTACTCAAAAGAGTCTAGGGATATTCTAAATAATTATATATAAGTTAAAAAAAGACGCACAGTATAAATACATTTTATTAAATTATAAATTCATTGTTTGTTACTGTGTACTTTTACAACATTAATAATTTTTTTTATTAACCAAACAAAAAACATGTCGATGTTTTGCAAAACACTACTTTTTGCATAAGGAAATAATTTTACGTTTTTCATTTTAAAGACAGTATTTAAAGTGTGCTTGGTATATTCACTATGCAAAGAGTTCATTTGACCGAAGAACAGCGGTTACGCGCTGTTGGAATGCTCGAAGCCGGCCAAAACCAAGTGCTAGTAGCAGATACTATAGGCACCTCTCAAAGTGTTGTTAGTCGCCTTTGGAGTAGATATTGTGAGACAGGGAGTGTAAGTGAAAGACACCCAGGCCGTGGAAGAATAACTACCCCAGCGCAAGACCGGTTTGTACAACTACAAGCAAGAAGAAACTCAAATTTGACCGCTACACAACTGGTACGAAATTTACAGCAGACCCACAATCTAACCATTTCCGGTCAAACCATAAGAAATCGCCTACATGAGATTAATCTTTGGAGTAGACGACCTTTGAGAGTTCCACCACTAACCAGGGGCAATCGCAGAGCACGGGATATCTGGGCTAGAGAACATCTTGCATGGACAGATGAACAGTGGAGTCATATCTTATTTACAGATGAGTCTAGATTTGGAATTTACCCGGATTCAAGAAGAATACGAGTCTGGAGACAACCAGGAGCCGAAAACCGTCTTCGTAATGTTCAAGAGGTTCATACATTTCAAGGTGGAACAATTATGGTTTGGGGCGGAATAACATTAGGCGGAAGAACAGATCTCGTTCGATTAGAAGGAACATTAAATTCAGTCGCATATATGGATTTGATACTCCGTCCTGTCGTTATTCCATTCGCACAAAATGCAGAGCCCGAATTTTGTTTAATGCATGATAATGCACGCCCACATACCGCAAACGTTGTTAGAAATTTCCTTCGAACTAACCAAATCCCTGTTTTACCGTGGCCTGCTCAGTCGCCAGACCTTAACCCGATTGAGCATGTCTGGGATATGCTACAGAGAGGCGTTCTAAGGGTTAATGATTACTTTGAGAACCAAGAGCAGCTCTTTAATTGCCTTCAAGACGTATGGACCAGATTACCTCAAAATGAGCTAGATAATTTAATCCTAAGTATGCCTCGTAGATGTAGAGCAGTTGCAAACAGTAGAGGAGGTCACACTCGGTACTAAGAACACAAGCTTTTATTTTTTTCGTATTGATTTTGTTAATTCATTTATAATAAATTTTATTAATCAAGTTTGTAATTTTTATTTGCGAAGAATAAAAATTGTTACCACCTAAATTTTGATTTATTTTATATTGTTAGGACTTTTTAATTGAAAACAATTACAAAATAAAATAAAAAAATTAATAAAGAAGTTTTTAATTTCACTTAATCATAATATCCCTAGACTTTTTTGAGTAGTGTATTTTGTTATACGCTCGAGGGTGTTAGCGTTAAGTCGATATGGAATTGTCAAAATTGTGAGATTTATAAGGATTTTCTATATAAGTTTACGCAGGAATATTGAAAAATAAAAAAGGTGCAAGCCCATCAAGTTTTATTGTTATTAAATATTTGTTTGAATTATACCATTTAAGGTTGTCCCTCCATAAAAATGTATTAAGAAATTGTGATTGAATTGCTGGACTTAAAGTAAACCTTTGTAAGTACACTAAAAAAAATTATCTTACTTTTATTTTACTTTTGTAGTAGTAAAGTGACTTAGACTAACTTTAAGAAGGAAAATGCTACTAGGATTAATATTAAATAAGAGATACATACCACTACGGAATGGTATCTCTGTAAATTATAAATAGCACGGATTATAACAAAATAATTAAAAATTGTACAACTCTGCGTCATGGTAAATTTTACCATTTTAACTGGTTCGAAATAAATAGCTTACCACAACAAATAATAATTTTATATACGTTTAACACTACCAAGGTTAATATTAATTTAAGTGATGTTCAAATTAATGAAATTTAGGTACGAATAAAGGGGCAACGGAAAATTCCGCCATTTGGTGGTTGTATATTTATACGGCTTTGCATAGTGCGTAGCTTTGTAATATTATACTGTTTTTATCGTGTTGTGAGTAGGTATGGAACAGTTATTAAAGGACTTGGATCTTGTGGAACTACTTTCCATTTTAACCGGTACGTATCGTAAAACGCATTTTACCTAATATTGATTTTTAGGGGTTACGTACCTACCTATAAGTCGTTCTCGCGCTGTTTTAAAGTAATACCTACCTATATATTATCATATTAACAGTCCTAGTCCCTTGTGTTTAACCTTTTTTTTAATCTTAACATTCTCAAAGAGTCTGGGAAAATTCCGATGCTACATTTGGCCATCCTGCAATGACCTCTGTCCTCAGAGGTTGTCCTCGGCTTCTTTTTTGCTGGTTAGGACACCCTCATCATAGTTGGCCCATGGCTTAATATTATCCGCCGAACAATATGTTTCCCGTGATTCTTAGTGTTCTCCAACTTTTATGACCGTTTAGCGATCATGTCGCATAACGCCATTAATCTTGTACTGTCTTAGGAATTTGCAGCGCAGCTTTGAACTGCGTCCATTTCATTGCCACCGGGTCGCCTTCCTTGTATTTAGTCACTGCCTTACACCTCCGGTTGTAACCCCTTTGGTTCTCCTCCTGCGTTTTGGCTATTTTCTGCTTCGCTGCCTCTCTTAGTTCGTCACGATGTCCCTCGAATCTGGTTACCCATTCCTCTTCCACTAACTCGCTGATTTGTAGGTCGTCTTTAATATGAATATTTTTTACTCCAAATAATAGGTAAAATGAAACTTTTCCTGTACTGCGACTTGGAATGTAATTTAAATATCGTTGCACATCTTCAACGTGAACGATAGCTTCCGTCTTATTCACACCAAAATGTCCGCGTTTATGAGTTTGGCGCACAACTTGTATTTTCATTGTCTTGTGTACCACTAATACTACACATCATATTTTACAACTTTATATAAGAGTCCATCTTCTACTAACGTGCAAATTTCCTCGCCTTCACTTTGCGCTTTGCCGAGGTTTATAATTAGTCCATTGTCATTATCACTTATTAGTAAAACACTTGGTAACTGACTGCGACTTAGTGCATCCACATGCTTCATGTTGTTGCCTGGTTTCATTACCGATAGAGCCAAGTCCTTCGAATTTAACCTTGCGGTTTAGCAGCACAGGTGATCAAATTTTAACATATTCGTCTGTCCTCATAAAAGTAAGATCGCTGCATATATCTACAAGCGCCGTAAACTTTTGACCCCCTATCACTACGACTTTCATGTATTTTTTATCCCCTGGTCGCGACACAAGATTTGCTTATTTTGCTTTTCTGGGACAAACTGTTGCTTTGTGCCCGTTCATTACATTTGAAATACTTGACACTGGACAGTCCGGACACGTGATTTTTATCACCATAATTAAAGCAGCTGTCGTTGACACTGACGTCTTTTTTGGGTTCCTTTGCAATCGTCTCTCCGTTCTGCAATTTTCGATTTGTTCTTCATTTCTCTTATAGCTTAATATTGAAAAAATTTCTCCTTCAGTTGCTTTATCGCTCCGTATATAATAGACTTGTTAACCGCATCGTCTGCGATTCCTTCTATTATGTACTGAATAATGGACCGCTTTTCGACATTTGCTGGTGCCGCGATTTCCAGCATTTTGTAGACGTACTCCTGGTATGCTTTGGTAGTCTTTTTTTTCTAGCAACTTTGGGTAAATTCGATGAATATATACTCGGTCGTCAAATTCATCTCTTAGCGCTTTTTTCAACCGTTTCCACTTCGGTCCATAGGCACATTTCGGACATCTCCTCGAAATCTTTGATACACCGACGCACTTCCACCTGGTTGTCTCCACTGAATTTCTCGAGGGATTCCTTAACGTCCCTAAAAAAAAAAAAAGGGAGAGGAGAGACCCCACGTGCTCCGGCGCCGGGGCCGGCCGCCGTACCAGTACGGAGGTCAACCTCGACACCGAATCACAACCCACAAGCCCTATGCCACTCGTCTCCCTTTTCTTTTCTTTTGTTTGCTTTATTAGTTTGTTTTGATACATTTTAGTTTTACATGTTTGCTTATTTTGTAATATAAATGTTAGGAACAAGAAGCGGCACAGGAGTGAAAATTGCCCGGGGTAGAGTGCGTGGTCTAGCCACTGCCACTCTCGCCCGGGTGTTTGGTCTCTTCTCGAGACGCACCGAAGTGCAGCGAGGTACCAATAACCCTCGCATTGATAAGTGAAAATAGTTGATTAGCCAATCGTGGTTTATTTAAGTTTGAGCCGGTTTTTGTTTATACTAATTCTACTTAAGACTAATTGTGCTAAGAGCTAGCAATTACTGATTATTACATATGAGCTCTTATTTGTTTAGATATGGATCCGCTCCCAGATATAAGTGTGGAAACATGAGATAAGGAGCGGAATCAAGAGCATATTTTGGCGGCGGCGACTGCGGCTACGCGCGTGGAGCACCACCACACGAGCAGGCCCGCAGGCATCCGCAACAAGAGGTAAGTATTAATTATTTTGGAATTTATTTATTTATTTATTTATTTTGGGATTTATTTAATTATTTTGAAATTTGCTTAGCGAAGAGGAATGTGAATGTATCGATTGAAAGTTTTATGCTTGAACTATGCCTGGTCGTTTGAGAAGTGCAAGTATGTTTTACATTATGCTGTCGTGAGCGTCTGATATAACGTACAGTACAGACGTCGACAGAGCGGCCTGGCGAGTCAGCCTAGCGGTAGATCCTCGCAGATTGCGAAAGGATGTAATAGTTCGGTTGAGTTCGATCTTAGCAGACCGTTAAATAAATCAGACGCGGTCGGAGGCCATTCGGGGAATAGCGCAACCAGAGCGGTCCTAGGTTCGTCGTACAGTGGGCAGCTGAAGATCCTGTGTAGAGGGTCGTCAGGATTGAAGCAGCGTGGACAGTGCGGGCTGTCAAGACTGCCGACTCTGTGGAAGTGCTTACGGTATCTTCCGTGGCCTGTAAGGACTGAGGCCAGCGTTCTATTATAAGGTCCCTAAAGGTTAATTGCACACACGGCCCTGCGCGTGACCTGTTGCGGACATTAGGCATTAACCTTAAGCCGGGTCTACAATTGTCGCAGGTCGCAGATCGCAGAACATAAGCTTGCGCAAAGCACCCAGCTAACAAAAGAACCTTGCTCCATCCCCACGTCGCGGGGTGCTTTGCGCAAGCTTATGTTCTTCGATCGGACCCCTGCGACAATTGTAGACCCGGCTTTAATTCGTCTTCTTCGGCGTAATAGGCATGTTCTCAGCCCGCTCCGCCAATTCGTCGATAGACTTGCCTGTCGTCTTCTTTGAGCTCGGGAACTGTCATACGTATCACTTGTTCGTCTTCGATGTCTACCAACACCACATTTTTGTCGTATTCCATGTTTCACTTATTTATAATACTATTCAACTTCTCACTCGCGGATAACCGTTACTTTAAGTGTAGATTGGCTAAATGAATCCCGGTCGAGCCCCCAAAATTTGTAGGTATTTAGTTGCTAGATTATTTTTAAGAATAACAACTCCGTAAACTTTAAATAAAAAATAGTCGTTTATTAAAAATAACAAATAAAACTAAAAGTAAATATAATACGTCTTAATACGCAGACGGTCAGGTTAAATCTGACTTAGGTACTATTACAAATCTTTGTGAATACTTCACATTCCCTCGCATCTATGTTGCTCTTTAACCAACTTTTACGTTATCTACACTTTCACACACATATTATCAGTCCTAGACCCTTGTGGTCGTTACAAACGCCATATTTAACTTATTTAACACTTGACGCCTAATTTAATCTACATAAACATGCATATGCATAAGTGTTTAAATCTAAACATACTCACAGAGTCTAGGAAAATTCCGACGCTACACAAATATTGCATACTTTGACATATCATTTATATACAATAAAAACAACAGTGGTCCCCGAACAGTACCTTGAGGTACTCCATAGTGGTTTTTGATTTGAACAGACATTACACTATTAAATTTGACAATTTGGAATCTATTGGTTAGATATAAAGCAAACCACTTTAAAACACTGACTTTTTTACAACATAAAGGATTAACTGTGGTTGTCAAACGCCAATACAAAAGAAAGTAAAAAAAACAAGTCAGGTCAGAATTAGCTCAATTCATTTTATAATGATAAAAACATAAGGAATGCTTTTGTTGGCTCAAGAAACAGTGATTTGCGTCTACTCTAAAATATACTTCATCTGTTCTTTGTCCTTTGTTAGTAACTGGTTGTATTTTTAAATAAGACTGATTCTCTGTTCGGCAGTGTCATTAAAAACTTTCATCTTACAACACTATTCAAACTTTTATAAAACCGGTTCCCATAAGACGTGGTCGATCAGGCAATTTGGGACGCCTTAGGTTATTTACCTAATTTTTGTAGACACTGTCATCGAAAATTCCAAATTTATTGAGTGCTTTGAAGAACAAATGATGCCTACTTAAAGCAGAGTATGTTTTTTCACCGATATTCTTTTTTTAATAACTATTCAGATAGCTTAATATTGTTTTAGGAAGCTCTAATTCCAATATCTCACATAAACCAAGCTTAAACTTCAATTTTAGAGATTTCAGAAGAAGACGTAGATGCCAGTGAAATTGTACCGGGCGTATTTTTTTCTGTTTATTTATTTTTCAATTTTTTTCGTTCTCTTTTCGCTGATTTTTTCTATATTTCTTTGTAGTAGGTTTAAGGCCAGCACTGCTTATACTAGTGAAGGCTTTTGAAGAAAAACTTTGTCGTCAACGTTCTTTTTTTAATCAAAGCCCCTTTCGCAACAACATCAAACATATCTAGTAGATCCCTTTTCCTTATAAAATTAATAAAAATAAATTAATTTTAATCTTTTCTTGCACCAAACATTTTCAGAGGATATCTTTAGCATACATTTTTAATAAAATCATCCCTATTGTTCATTTGAGAATTCAGGTTGAGTAGAGATAAACCTTTTAATAATTGAACGGTGCATTATTTGCACATGGATCCGAAATCAATCCCTTAACCTCGAACAAAGGTCCTCCCCATCATCTTAAGGAGCTAAGATCCTTTCTACCGTATCTTCCTGTTCCTGCTCACCCTTGTAATTATGTCCTTTTCGGGGGTTTATTATAAAAAGAGCCTTTGACTCTCCGTGTCAGCTTTAATTAAGAAGAATTTTCCATGTAGAAAATTGCTAAAGCTCATTAATAATGTAACTTAATTTAATGATGTCCACTATTTAACTATAAGAGCTTTATCTATCCCAACCAGGCTTAATATAATGGGGACTGCGAAAGCAGTAATAAGTACAAAATTATTATTAATGTCTAACCTAATGAAATCCTTGTAATAATGAATTTTGCTGCAGGCACTCTGAGCTGATTATTTATCGAGACGGGTAGGTGGATTATTAATATCATATTTACTAAAATCCAATCGATAATTTTAAAACTCGCTCCAATATACATAAAACATTATTAATTGTGTTTTAGACCCAGGTGTTTCGATGTTTACAGAGCTGGGGTTGCTAGGAGACATCTAACTGGCAGCCAGGGTTTTTAGGCTAATGATACTTTATTAAAATTTTAATTGTGATACTTCCTTGCTTAATATTAAAAAGGCTATAGCTTTTATATAAAGAAACAAAAATTTAAATAAAAACAAAATCCAAATTAGGTTCGATTTAATCCAAAAATAAATAATTACTTTAAACCTGAAAAAATGGTTGAAACGAACCACGAGTTATTATCTAGTTAACTACAAATGAAAATGTAAAAAATTGTCGAGTAGTGTTGTTCACGAACCATATTTAATATTCATAAAGTCAGTGTTCGTGCAGTGGTTTTATCTCGTCTGCAGAAACAAACAGGGCACTTGATCAAATAGAGTCGTCCAGAACATGGGACGTATGCGACGCAGAAATGGGACCAGCTTGCTGCGATCACAATGGCTTTTGTTTACCTGTTTGCTCACCGAGCTTAATTAGGAAGCTTCAATGACAACTTCATTATGGAATTAAACGAGTAACGAGGGTTATGACAATGGAATTATCGCGTGAAACACTACTTCGCTCGCTGCTGCAAAATATTGAAAAACATTTTCAATTACTTAGTTACAATGGAGTCGCAGCGGCGCGTCGTTGACAGCAATTAATTTAAAATCGAAACATTTTTATAAAAACTAGCAGAACACAAATAAAAAGTTGTTTAGAAATATTAATGGGTTTTATTAAAAAAATTAAATATAAAATTCAGCGTTTTATTTTCTTTAAAAGTAATTATAATATAAATCTTTTGTGATATTCGGTATAAAAGAATGTTTATCCCCTTTTAGATTAATATCCTTTTTCCAACGATTCTCCAATTGTTTTATGGTACTTTCCATATAATAGTCCTTATAAGGATTATTTTATAAAATAGGCTTTCATATTCGAATACAAAAGTACAAATAAGGAATTTGAGAAAAAATTGTATAGAAAAACTGTTGAATCATAAAAAAACCTTTATCAGTCTAAGAACCCAAAATTAGTTTACTTTTATTCAATAATACAGTATTGCAGAAAGGGTTAAAATGATCACCCTTTTTTTTAATAGTAAGTGCGGACATCGTGCAGCAAACCTTTCGGATCGACATTTGAGTAGAAAATTCGTTTAGGAGTTTGTGGCAAAGTTTTGATAAACAGGATCAGTAGCGAACAAAAAACTGATCTAATGAAGCTGCTGAGATAGAATTTTAGGACAAGTTGTTGCTGATTCAACTAGGACATTAGCTATAGCTATATACGGTTACCAACAAAAATTAAATAAGAACATTTTTTACGGGCAAGCAGGAGCGAACCCCATAATCCAGTGAGTGTAGCCAAGTAGCTAATTATCACAATTTGCTTTTCAACATCTGTTTTTTCGACTGGTGTACGTTTTTCATTAACTCAACTGTCAATCGCCATAATTGTGATTACTGTTCAGATGCAAACCAGGTATTTTTGATGATCGTCTGGTTTGACCCATTTTTCTTAATGGTAACTTAACAAGAAAACCGTATTTGGAATTACTTGAAGATGTAGGTTATACCCTACTGGTCGATATTGTTGAAAACGATGACTGCTACTTAATGTTCAAACAAGAGCACCTCCACACTACGTGTTAGAGAGTTTTGGACTGAGTGTTTCCTGGAAAATGTATTGTACGAAAAGATTTTAACCCATCTAGACTTTTTCATTTTCGCCATAATGGATTAACAATAATTGAAATTATTTCTTCTTGGAAAAAGGTATATAAACTTAACAATGACCTTAAACCACATTTTGCTAAATTTCAGCTATATAAAAACATTTTTAAAAATGTCCATGATATTTACGCCGTCATTTTGTTTTTGATAAAATTGCAAAGCTGTGTTTATTTTCCTTCAGAATTGACGTTACTTACCTTGCGGATTTTCTAATAAACCCTTGGGCGCCAACTTCAATAGTTTGAAGTTTGGTTGAGGTTCCACCGTACGCGGGGGTAGCTTTTATGGTAAACAGTGGAGATAAATTACCAGGGTTCACTGGTATTTATAAATAAAGACGGTGGCTCGCTTAATACATATATTGAAATAAAAACATCCTCTCCAAAAATTAATTGGTTAAAAATAACTAGTTTTCAAAGTGAAAAGGCAGCCACTAATATCTGCCACAAAAATTTGTATTCCGGCCAATTATTATGTAAAATTGTCGGCTGAATCCGAAAGTAGTAAATTTTTTTCAAAATATGGAAATGACTATATCTCAAAAACTGCTCTACTTTCATAATTTTGACATTTTTAAATTTAGCAGACAATTTCACATATCCATTGACTGCTAAATGTCCGGAATCAAATTGCTGTTGACGAGAATTACACTGGGGGATTACCTAATTTGAGTACGCGGAATCTAATTGTGTTAATCGTTTTTTTAGGTTAGCTATTGTTTGCGAGATATATACATGTATATATAACTAAATATAAAAGAGCACACTGTAAAACACATTTTTTAATGCAAAAAATAATGTTTTTTTACTATTTATCGTATTTCTGGGTAGCCGTTAAACGGTGCAATTTAGTATATCTTCACTGAAAAAAAAAATTTGTTTAAGCAACTAAAAAAAGTTGCGCCAACAAATTTTATTTGTAGCTATAGCCTCAACTAAAATCTTTGTTACAACAACAAATTTTTTTTGTTGAGACATAATACTGTAACTAATATTTTTTGTTGACAAAACTATGGCGTCTTGCTTAAAGTAACTAATATTATTGATATACAATAATATTTTGCTGTTAAAACAGTTTACATTTGTTTTAGGTAATAATTTATTTGTTTCTATAACTTTTTGCATTTGTTTTCATTATAAATCTATTTGTTTTTAAAACAAAATAATTTGTTGGAAAAGCTATGGCAATGAGTAACTACAACATTGTTGATTTGTTGTTATAACATTTGGTAGTTCTTTTAATCACCAAAAAATAATTTTTGTTAAAAGAACAAACAATATTAGCCTATGCCTACACAATATTGTTAAAGCAACTCTTTCAGTATGTAATACTAATTAATAAAAAGAGTTGCATTAACAATATTGTGTAGGTATAATATTGTTTGATTTTTTTTAACAAAAATTATTTTGGTACCTTTAAAAGTATTTTCTAATGAAGAAAATCCCCACTCGGTTAATATTTGGTTTACTCCTTCATCCATAACGCCCAATTCACAAAATCTAATTAACGCGAACCTGCTTCCTCTAGCATTTGCACAAAAATTTTTTGACAGTGACAAATTATTTTTTTATTATTCAATTACTATGACACCAAGACTTAACTTTAACCATGGCACCAAGTCGGTCAACTTTATAAAATAAATTTCAATGTCACGTCATGCCAATTTTGGGCGAAAATTGACAACAAAAATATATTTGTTATGTTTACTTAACTTTAACCATGGCACCAAGTCGGTCAACTTTATAAAATAAATTTCAATGTCACGTCATGCCAATTTTGGGCGAAAATTGACAACAAAAATATATTTGTTATGTTTACTTAAGGATACCTATTAGCGGCGACGCATATTGTCAGTAGGGTAAACTAATTCTTTCCAACAAATTCATTTTTGTTTCAAATACTAATGTATTAAACACTTTACTTGGGTTAACAAATTTTTTATTAGGACCAACAAGAACAATTGCAACAAAAAATTTATTGGTTGATAAAACAGATTTGTTTTTTCATCAAATTTTTATAAAAATACTTTTATTATTATGAAAAGGCACCATCTAAGTGACGAACAAAAATTAAGAGCATCACAACGTGAAGTGGCTCGTCAAATGGACACATCTGGGTACCCCGATTGCTCCCTGGAAATCGCGCTGCTCGTTTAGCTTGGGCACAAGAACATCTTAATTGGGGTCCTGATGATTGGAGCCGTATTCTCTTTTCTGATGAGTCAAGATTTTGCCACCACCCAGATTCTGGAAGGATACGTATCTGAAGAGAACCTGGAAACCAAGCACGGCTACAACATGCTCGTGAGGTGGTCAATTTTGGAGGAGGTTCATTGATGTTTTGGGGAGGAATTAATACTGGCGAAAGAACCGAGCTCTTTTTGATGGAAACAACTTTGAATGCAGTTCGATATCGCGACAACATAGTTTTATCTATTGTGTTAACCTATTTAACCAATATGGGCCCAAATTCTATTTTCCAGCAGGATAACGCGAGGATCGTTCGAGCAGCATTCGAAGAGAACGATATAAGCGTTTTACCTTGGCCAGCAAACTCCCCAAAAAAAAAGTATGGGATGCTATGAAAAGAAGACTTTTGAATCGCCAAAACCATTATGGAGACCAGCAGCAACTAATTTTGGCGGTACAGGAGGTGTGGCGAAATCTGGACCAAAACCTACTCGATAGGCTGATATTGAGTATGCCAAATCGATGTAGGGCGGTCGTAAACAACCGAGGAGGTCCGTCTGGATATTAGTTTTTAATTAAGAAATAAATGTAGCAAAATTATTATAAATAACATAATAATAAATATTTGGATATTTGGTGGGTGTTATTATTTTAATTTTTGAAGGGGTTGTAACATCATTTTACAATATATTTTTTATTTAAATAGTTAAAAACACTTGTTTTTATTAATTCATTATATTAGTTTTTTGGTTTTACTGCAATAATTTAAAAAATTTAGGTGTTCCCTAGACACTTTGACTGTGTATATATATATATATATATACAGGGTGATTCACCTAACTTATTCATTAGAAGTTTATGGAGAACGGAAAAAGATATCGATTTGAAATTTGTATAGCAATTATAAACCAATGTAAACTACTTTTTAAAATTATTTTCAATGCATTATCACTTCCGGTTAAACCGGAAGTGATATCAACCTTGGTTTTTCAAATGTAACCATATAAATATTATTGCATTTTTGAATTCTACGTAAAATTCTAGAAATACTAAAATTTGATTATTTTTTTTATTTTTAACAGTTTTTGAGATATTTAATTTTTTTTTTTTTAATTTTGACAGATGGATTGTTTTACTAATATGTCTGTATTACCACTAATTGTAATGTTAAAAAGTTAATTTTTGGTGTAACAATTAACTAAGGAACACTCTATCGAAAGCCATTAATAGTATTTGAAAATTTTATACAGGGTGTCCGGTATTTACGTTGACTTTTTTGTCACTTAAAATACCAATAACTTTCTTATTTCAAATGAAACTACCATACAATTTTCATATTATTGGACACAAAATAATGTTTTCTATTGAAATGCTGCAGCATTCCCTATACCTAAAATCAATATTTACAGAGATATTACAAAAAATGTGAAAAAACCGCTTATTTTTTATTTTTTATATGAGTAGTGTGCGTTGGATTGTCTTTTATTTCGTATTTATGAAGTAATGTCAATGTCAACGTCTCTGACAATTGTGTTACAATGGATGATAATAATTACACTAATCAAGATATTCTAAACATGTTTTATACATATGGCTAGTGCGGAAAAGTTTTAGAAAGGACAATAAGAACTTTTAATGAGAGGTATCCCAATTTAACCCCACTCACCAAAATTGAATTCCGGACGATAGAGAATAAATTTATTAATCATGGCGCAGTAAAAGTAAAACGAAATAGGCAAAAACTGGTGACATGCAACGAAGATAATCAAATCAACGTCTTGGGATTTTTAAATGCAGAGCCCCAAGGGTACATCAGAGGAGTTGAAGCTGCCCTTGGCATTCCGTTATACATCTGCCCAGCGGATACTTAAGAATACCGGAATGCTCAACTACAAGTTTCTGGGCAAAGTTGATGAGGATAACTCTTTTCTGGCAAAACTTATATGGACAGACGAAGCCAAATTTTCCAGAGAAGGCATTGTTAATTCAAGAAATCAACACTTTTGGTGTGCTGAAAATCCACATGTGGTCCGGCAAGGGAATTTACAAAAAAAATTTAGTTTTAACGTTTTTTGTCTGTTGATGAAGGATCAATTTTCATTTTGTATCTACGAAGAGAACCTGACATCAGAAAAATACCTGGAAATATTGAATTCGACGGTAATTGGATGGCGCGCCGGCACATTGTTCTAGAAGAGTTTCGGAAAATTTGCAAAATATTATTTAACGAAAAATGGATTAGAAGAGGTGGTCCATGGGAATGACCTCCAAGGTCACCGGACCTAACACCTCTAGATTTTTATCTTTGGGGTGTTATAAAAGCTAAAGTTTATCAAACACCCAGCAACAGCAAAGAATCTCTTGCTCAGAAAGTGAGACAAGCGTTTTCGAAATTGTCCCATGAAGAAATTTTGAGAACAACTTTTGAAGGTGTCTTGCCACGTATCAATATATGTCGTGAACAACACGGGCGATACATTGAACAATTACTTTAGATTTGTTTTATTTGTTACATTTGTTTATTTTTTCAATATAATTTTTGAATTTTAAATTGATATTTCTTTTAACATTGTTTAATACGAAATAAAAACAATCTAACGCACAATACTGATTATACACATTAAAAGTTCCTATTGTTCTTTCTAAAACTTTTCTTTTTTGATTAGTGTAATTATTATCATTCATTGTAACACAATTGTCAGAGACGTTGACATTGACATTACTTCATGAATACGAAATAAAAGACAATCCAACGCACACTACTCATATTACAAATAAAAAAATAAGCGTTTTTTTTCACATTTTTTGTAATATCTCTGTAAATATTGATTTTAGGTATAGGGAATGCTGCAGCATTTCAATAGAAAACATTATTTTGTGTCCAATAATATGAAAATTGTATGGTAGTTTCATTTGAAATAAGAAAGTTATTGGTATTTTAAGTGACAAAAAAGTCAACGTAAATACCGGACACCCTGTATAAAATTTACAAATACTATTAATGGCTTTCGATAGAGTGCTCCTTAGTTAATTGTTATACCAAAAATTAACTTTTTAACATTACAATTAGTTGTAATACAGACATATTAGTAAGACAATCCATCTGTCAAAATAAAAAAAAAAATTAAATATCTCAAAAACTGGTAAAAATAAAAAAAATAATTAAATTTTAGTATTTCTAGAATTTTACGTAGAATTAAAAAATGCAATAATATTTATATGGTTCCATTTGAAAAACCAAAGTTGATAACGGAAGTGATAACGCATTGAAAATAATTTTAAAAAGTATTTTACATTAGCTTATAATTGCTATACAAATTTCAAATCGATATCTTTTAGTTAGGTGACACTAACTTTATTAAAAAAAAATAAAAATATAGCGCATTTACCTCGGCAACTCTTATTTGTCGCACTGTGCGATGCCTACTGCGCCTGCGTTAGAAGCAACAGCGCATGGCTGGGAATTTCGCAATGAGAATTGACAGAACCAAAACAACTTAAATATACGTTTGTTTTACGAGTTTCTAACTAAATTAAGGCCCTAACTATTTTAAAAACTTAATCCATTGTCCTTTACACTAGGTAAGTACTCATTACTTTTAATAATAGGTTACAAACTATATTTTTTACAGATTTAAGTTAATGGCTTACTTGAGGGTAGTTTCTAGCTGAAACCTTACGAATCCGGCAACCACAAGGCACGGAAACGTTGGGATGTAAGTCCACAACTGGTTGGTTACTATTTTCCACTACACAATCTGGTATTCTCGAGTCCTGGCTATCCAATCAACTTATTTTACGTTATTTGTAGATCAATTGCAGCCTTTTATCTAGGACTGGTGTCAATAAAACAGTAAACTAGTCCTCACAAAAGCAACCGATTCCCAAAAATGTTTACCAAGGAGGCAAATCCAACCAAAAAAGGCCTAATTACGAAAAAGACAAGAAATTGTAGGAAAATATCCCAATTGTAATGTACAGCAGAACTTATAAGTTATGGGTATACCCACAAGATTTGAGCCTTTTTACACAAATTTCAACAATTGATTATTAAAATATCTTAGATTTTGGGCAATTAATTCACCTTAAGTGTGTCAAATCAAAATCAGATTAACAAATGGCTGACCATATTAGTAAATTTTAGTTTGTTCAGTGGCAGACTGTGCTATACAGTCTGCTTTGTTATACAGTATGTACCGTGAAAAGTTACAATAGCAAATTAAACTTAAATAAAATTATACATAATTACAATTAAATCTTAACCAAAACACAAAGATTAATTTAGTTATACACATTATATAGGTATACCTGACTTATAAAATAAAGCCCAAACACAGGAATTGACTGACTTTCATTTATTTACCAAATTCTTAAAAAAACAGACTGTTACAATATACAAGGTGTTTCACATGTGTGGTCTATTAGAAGTTTCTGGAGAACGAAAAAACATATCGATTTAAAATTTTAAAAGCGAATCCATTTAAGTATATTTTTCTAAAATATTTTAAACAAAATGCTACTTCCGGTTTATCAACTTTGTAATTTTAAATAAAACCCCATATATTTTTACATTTTTAAATTATACATAAAATTCTGATTAAAATTACTATACCATGTCATATACCTAAAATGAATAGTTTAAAATTTGACAAATGCGCGTCAATCAAAAATAGCCTATAACTTTTTTATTTCCACCTTCTTAGTAAATGACATTTTAAAGGTTAATTTTGTTGTTTTTGTATCCAAGTAAACGATACATTATGGGAACAAACCTGTAATATTTTACGGGCTTGTATAAAAGACCTGTAGAGTTTTACAGGCTTGTAGAAAACCAATTTATGAAATGAAATGTCACATTTGCAACATTATCGTTATCTAAAGGTGAAAATAAAAGTTTGTACCTGTCACGCTTTGCAATTAATCTTTACTAGGCTCACTTGATTATGCACTGATCCAAAATGGTACGTAATATTAATAAAAAAGTTATTGGCTTAACGAACTCTGTTTATCGTTTTTCGTCCGATGAACGAGTTAATTGGGCCTACGAATACTTGTACATTAGTCGATGTTTATAATTTTATCACTCAATTACCTTTTTTAATTGGGTTAATAAAAATATTTATTGATATTATTATCGAATTGATGGATATGTTTGTAGAATCAATGAACTTATTTATTGATGCAATCAAGATATTCGTTCATTCAATCAACAGGTTTATTGATTATATGAAAATATTTATTGATCCAATAAACGGGTTTATTAATCTATGAACACATTCATAAGCTCAATCATTTTTGTTCATAAAATCAACGAACGTATTCATTGATCTAATAAACGGGTTTATTGATCCAATAAACACATTCATTAGCTCAATCATTCAATCAACTCGTTCATTAATCTAACGACACTATTTACACTACTTAATACAATACACTACTTAATAAAAAAATACATTAAAAATAAATAAACATTTATTGTCAAAAACTATGCATTTAACATGTTTGCCTTGTTTATGGAATGGAAAAGATGAACAGTTGGTGAAAATATACCATTACATATTTTTATACACTAATTTGTAGTGTTGTAGGGCCCATAATACTGCCGCATAACGTCCATCTGAAAATATTGAAATGACTTTCATCCTCAATGTTGTCCAGCAAACATTTTGTAGTCTTTTCTTTAAGGTTACCTGGAACTTTCAAAAAATCAAAAATCCTCTGAAAGCATTCCTCCCAATGGCTAAGTAAGCAGTCGCTCTTGGAAAATGCTCCTTCAAAATCCGTATCAATCTAAAATAAATCTCGTAATATTACTAAACATTCGATTTTTAATTCATACTTCGTACCAATCGATATCCCTTTGGAATTTTGTATTGAGACAATTTTTTCAAGATTTGTCCACAGTTTTCTGCCATTTCTAGATAGTTTAATCTGTACCATGTCTTCCAATAGTTATCATGCCCTTAGGCATGCTTCTCCGTCAGTTTCCGGAACTACAAATTTATATTGATTTAACAAAAGTTTTCTAAAAGTTTTGATCAAAAAAGAATCCAAGTTTTTAAGAATATTGAACACATCCTTTCGAGAAAAAATATTGTTATTGTGTAAGGCCAAGACAAATTTAGCTGCTTCATTATTCAATATTTTTTTGATATTCATCTATGATGAAGGTACCGGGTTTTTTAGAATTATCATTTAAGATGTTCTTGTCGATCTGGTGAGCAATAATAGGAATATTTTTAGTTGGTTGATCAATTGATTTAAAATACCCTATAATGGTATTTGAACTGGATAGTTGAGATTCAACAGAATAATTCGTCTCCGCTATCAAAATTGTATCCTTGCATAGATTTTGCAACGATTAACAAACAACCTTTTGGCGCTTAAAATGTCTATTCCTTAACGAAAGTGCAAAACGATTATGACAAAAAAGCAGTGCATAGTGAAATATGTAAATTGAAATGTACTTACCCTTTGGAATTTTAAACCAGAATATCAACTTAAACTTCTTTATATAAAACCCAAAGAAATTGATTTGCGTAAATAATAAGTATCGCGAGGGAACCTCTATATCCTTTGCGACGAGACCTTCCTTCGCCTAGGTAATTAGGGACTAGACTGGATAAATCTTATAGTGTCTTTTGTGAAATTTACCTATGTCCCGGCAATTTTTGTTTTTAACCAATAAAATCTCTTATATTTTATGTACTGTTTATCAGCTTATTGGCCCAACGAATAATAAATGTTCGTTGAGTCAATGAATGCATTTATTGGCTTAGAAAAACCCTTATATCAGTTAATAATTGAATTCATTGTCCTGACGTACAATTGTTCGTAATATCAATCAAAATATTTCTTTAAACCAATGTACACGTTCATTTATTTATCGAACTGATTCATTGATATAACGAATGCATTCATTGATTAATGCCCAGTATTCAATAATCTAACGAATTTTGTTTATCAATTTACGTAAACGCGCTTGATGTACTATGTTTATTGGCCCAATGAACACGATTTATTGGGTCAGTAAAAAAAGTTACTGACTTCGTAAGAAAAAAGTTATGAACAGTAATTCGTTAAACCAATAACCCTGTTAATCATCCAAGAACCCCTAATAATTGACTTAACGATTATATTCATTGTGCTAATAAATAAATTTCGATAAATAGTGTTTATTGATATTACGAACAAAATTATTTTCAGTGTGGGGTTCGCTCCTGCGTCGCTCATCCCACAAACCAGCCCGCCCGTAAAGACTCATCTACAAAGCTTGACACGTAAATAACTATTATTATGTTTGCGAGGTTGGAATTTTTGGAATCGTAAAACATTGTTTAAAAGATCCCATGTCAATTCTTTAACATTTGTTAACAAATCACGTGAGAAAACCCAGGGCAAATTAGGCTAACTTGAAAGGTTAATAACTTTTTTATTTTAAATGTAACAACCAGTATGTTTTTAAATATTATTTTGTATCAGGAAACCTGTGACGGGCGAGTTGACTGTATCTATGGTTACCACGTAATCTGTCATTGTTTAAAATTTAAAGTTTTTCAACAGTTTTTTTCAATAAGTGTCTGTCTATACATTTATTTCATCGATTTTTATCAATTTAAAAATATTGTTTTTGTGATGCTTGCACAGAAAAAACTCTAGCATAGCTTGAATAGGTGAGCCATTAAACCAATGGGATCTTGTAATCTGTATTCCTGAATAACAGTTACTATAATACCAATAGGTAGTTAGCACTTGGTGTATAATCGTTTACTGTTTTTAAATTAACAACAAAAGTTATCGCTCCTAAATCTATTGATATTTATATATTTATATTTATTTCATTTTATGTTAGAATGTTATTGCATTAAATACTGATTTGATTTATTTAATAACGTTACCATAGTATGTATACTATGTGTATATTTAACGCAATAAATTCTTTGACATTTGGGCAAAATGTTTCCCTATTTTGGTTTAATAGTAATTAATTGAGCAAATAACAATTTAGATTGCTTTAATTTTAATGCATTCAATGACAGCGCTGTTATTGGTACTATGTTAGATTTGTTTCTGTGTGGATCTACAATTATCTCGAAAACAAGAGCTAACCTTAAAAAGCGACCAGTACCATTGGATTTAGCGTATTCGAATTAGGTAATCCAACTGGGTGCCCTGCTTGTTAAAAAAAAAGTTTCCGATTCGAGCACAGTGTTATTAGTGAGTGCTTTTTGGCTATGACAACTAGTCATTTTTAGTGATGCCGCGAGACGAGACGAGGCGAGAGAAAATGGGTCTCTCGTCTCGTCGAGAATACTCTTTTCTCGCTCGAGTGCCTTTCTCTCCTCTTGTCTCGTTTCTCTCGTGGTAAAAGTACCTATGTAAAAATTATTTGTAATAAAATACAAATTCGTTTATATTTTTTTCTATAGAAATTTAAACTGGAAAAAAATGTGTGCCAAGGCCACACTGATAAAGTAAGACTTTTTACTCCGAAAATGTCGCGCATTTGAATCAAATGCAGAAAGCGCGCGCATCAAAGCAACGGCATTTTCAGCCAATAGATTTAAAGGTCAGCGTCGTCGGAATATCCTATAGGATCATATATGTTTCGGCTGTAGATCATAGTTGGACTGGACGCTTTTTTGGTTTTTCAAAAACAGGGAATGGAATGTTGCGCATCGTTTAAATAAAGTAGAACACACAAATATTCAGTCACCACGACCACTATAATTTAATCTAAAAGTAAATTTATTGTCATGTCCTATTATGACTACGAAATGGTTTAAAACTTATTTTCATTATAAATAATCAGTTAGTTCCTTTAGGAAGTGACAAAGAACAAAAAACAATAGAATGGAATAAATCAAAACAACCTAAACCTTTTTATGCGATGGACGTGTTCCTTTGTTCCGAAACAAATTAAATGCTGCTTAATTGGGACTGACTCGAAACTAATTGAATAAAACAGATCACGTTGCGAGTTGAAAGGCAATGTCAAATGCACATTATGAACAAAGGTAGTGGACCACATTTTAAACCAATCAAATCTTTTTTATAATGTTCAATTGACATAATACTTTCAAACTTTAATTATTGTGATACTGTCTATGATACTTACTTAAATGAAGTTGACAAAAGAAGGATACAGAGAATGCAAAATTCATGTCTCCGCCTCATATATGGAGTAAACAGAAGAGCACATATCTCACCATATTAAAGGCAATCAGGCTGGCTTAATATGTTTAATAGAAGAAAGTTACACAAGCTTTGTTTGTATCATAAAATAATTAAAACTAAATTCCCACCTTACCTTTACAACAAAATTAGGTTCAGAGATGATGTCCATAACATCCTTACTCGTCATAGAGGGTTAATTGACCCTCCTGAACGTAACACAGAGTTTTTTAGGAAATCTTTTACATATGATGTTTATGCATCATACTTTGAACTACCACAAACTATAAAAAATAGCTCAATCACTATAGCTAAATCTAAAATAAAAGCTAGATTACTGAATGAACAGAATGGTTAAATAATAATTAGGTAGTATGTGTGGTTGGATGATTGGTTTAAAAATCAAGGATCCCTTAAGTGTGCTATTTGCTTTAAAATAATCCAGGGCCAGGGGAAGAATGAGATGAAAATCTTAATCTGGTCCTTTGAACTCTTTAGCCTAAGAATTGAAATTTTGTTTAATATTATTTATGCTAACTGGTTCAATAAATGTATTATTATTATTCGTAAATTTAAACTACTTTAATTTAATCTTTAATTCGTGTGCAACTGGACCAACATATGAAGGGTCCAGTGCAATAAACGGTCAAGTCCATTTTTCAGACAACATAAAATAATAAAATTGCATCCCTTTGTTTAACTTTAAAAACAACAGATAAACCTTTTACTGAGTGATTGTAAACGAAAACTATACATTAAAATAAAAAGGCGACTTCATTTCAAATTAATCCATTGCATGCAAACATGACGTATCACCGTTTGAGTGAGCTTCAGTGTCACTGGCAGGGAAAGTGGTAATAAAAATGAAGAGGCGCCGTTCTTGGAGTTTACGGCCGTCATGTTGGCAGCCACTTCTGAATTATTGATAGTTTAATTCGAGCAAATGGCAGTGCATGAATCTTGTATCTCCCCATACGTAGGTATATAGATGTGCCTTTTTCGCTCGCCATCTGATTGCAATTTTGCCGCTCTGAGAACGTCTTACATTATACAAAAAACTGCATACCTACTATAAAAATTGTATTATATTTTCAATTTACCTTAAAACTACCAATTTCATAAACTTGGACTTTAGATTATTTAGAGCAATATTTGCAAATATACACAAGAGAAAAATGACGCTAGGGGCAGAAAAATAATTAAAACAAAAAAGAATCTGTGCTCCATTTTTGGAACACCCTGTATATATATACAATATCTGTGTTCGCGGAGCAAATCCCGAACTAGTTTTAGACTAATTGTCATAGCGAAAAAGCAGCCACTAATAATTCTAGTCAACAGCAGTTTGTATCTTGGATATTTAGCAGTCAGTTTCTATGCAAAATTGACCGCTAAATCCGTAAATGTCGTCAAAATTTATTAAAGTAGAGCAGTTTTTAAAATATAGTCAATTTTTCATATAAATGTACTAAATACAAATTGATGTGGACTAGAGTGGCTGCTTTTTCGCTATAACAATTAGTCATTTTTGACTAATTCATTTTAGGGAAGTAGGCATGCGCGTTTTAAAATTTAACAAGTTTAAAATGTAACATGCGCATGACAAATTTTAAAATGCACATACGTAGGATGATAATGAAGTTTAATTCATATACAGTGTGTTTTACTTTACATGGAAGCACCCCTGTATTTTCTTTATTTTTGTATGAATCGATTTGTACTTACCAAGAGGCATATATTCATGTCCTTAAGCGCAAAATGCGTTATTAGCCTGGCCTACTAAAGTATCGCATACGATCCAAAACACATTGTCAATATTTTGGTTCAGCAAAAAGTTATAAAGAAATATTGTTTAGTATCAAAAGGATATCCTAATATATATATATATATATGTATATATATATATAAAGGGTGATTTTTTAAGTGTGTCCGAACTTCTGACAAGTGTCGCTGTCAAACAAACTGTCAATTTTCATGTACCTAGATGCTAAGTTACTCAGTATAGTCTGACAAATCATCATGGAACGTTTAACGCTTACAAATTGTCGAAATTTACCTTCAATTCAAAACCATTGTTTTGTGCGCCAAACTTATCATGCTCTTCGTGAATTTTATGGTATACATACGTCCAATCCAGTGATGTATTCGCCGAATCATCAACAAATTTCGAAAGAATTTCACGCTGTTAGATATTAAAATAAAGACAAGAACAAAAACAGTGCGTTTCCAAAATATATTATCGCTGTTGCCGACAGTGATGAGAAAGACCCAAATTTGTCAATTCGTCGACTTTCACAGAAAGTTGGGCTTTGTTATTGGACTACGTGGGAAATTTTGCGGAAATATCTTTATTTTATTTGGTATATTTAAATAAACCAGCAACTATTTAAGACTTGGAAGCTAACATAACTCGGACAATTGCGTAAATAAGACCTAAATTGCTTGATTCGCTTTGTTACAAGTAGCCGCGGAGGACATTTGTCCGAAATTATTTTTAAACAATAATGTCATTGAATGTTATTTCATATAAAATAAATATTTTTAAGATATTTAATTTGATTGTTTTTTAATTTGAATTTAAAGTTCGGACACTCTAAAAAAATCACCCTTTATATATATATTTAATATAACTTCTACTATGGAAGACTTGGAAAGGTTATATTTTGCGATCACTTACTACCAAAACACATATTCACACATAATTACAATTGGACGCCTTTCTGCAGAAAGGAACCAACCCACAAAACCAAAAAAATCGAGATATTTAGCCTATGAACTAATTAAGTATGTATAATTTATCTGCAAAATAGGTCATAGCCAAAATGCAAGTGTAGTGAAATCTATTAATCATTGAACCAACCAACATTCAATAATAGTGTGGATTACTAATCCAGAATTAGAATCTGTAGAATATCTGCAAGTGGGTTGGATCTTTTTTGTAAAAAAGCAGGCTGGTAGACCCACTACCAAAGTCTTTAAAGATTTCCTGCTTCTGCAAAATATAAAGTCTTGATGCATTTTTTTGGTAGCTTACAAGATGAGGTGGGGTTGGAAGATGATGTGGACGAATTTCAAATAGAATCAAAATTAATTCATATTACCATTATAATAGTAATATCAGTTGTATTTTGTTTGGAAATAAATAATTGTCGCTTTTCTTTAAATACATACATACATCAGATAGTAGTTTTCATAAATTGCAGAAAGGAACCAACCAACAAAAGCCCATTTTTTTCGTCACCCTTACACATAACAGCACAAAATCCACCTGATGAAATTATTAAATTATATCCCTTAAACCTCCGTAAGTCCAAAATCGGCATAAAATTAACAGGTAATTTTAAAATTATTAAAATCTTTGATAGCTTTTTTCTCAGTTTCATCATGGTGTGGGTTGGTCCCATTCTGCAGAAAGCCGTCCAATTGTTCGAGTGAACACAGTGTCGTAGAAACAGGCGTTGCTTAAGCTTATTGTTCCATACAAACTTTGAGGTTAGGTTTTTATACCATTTGATGCAATTTTTCGATTACTCAGTTAGGCTACTATTAAAAAAGTGTACCTCTCAAACTTCGATAAAATAAACCGTTTCCGAGATATTCGAGATTACAATAATTGTTATATCGCATTAAAGGACTAGAAGGTATATGATAACAAATATTTTAATTGAAAAAACTACAATTTTTTTAATGTGACGATCAGGGCAACAAGTCCCGAGGCTCATGGAATGCTCTTTTTAGTTTTTACAATTAAAAAATAAAATTTGTTATCATATACCTTTTAATCCTTTTAAATAATGCGATATAACAATTATTGTAATCTCGAATATCTCGGAAACGGTTTATTTTATCGAAGTTTGAGAGGTACACCTTTTTAATGGTAGCCGAACTGTGTAATCTAAAAATTGCATCAAATGGGACAATAAGCTTAAAGCAATCCCCGTTTCTAAGACACTGTGTTCACTTAAACAATTATAATTATGTGTGAATATGTGTTTTGGTAGTAAGTAACTGATATCATAAGTACAACTTAATCACCCTGTATCTTAGATACATAAGTATGAGTATGAGTATGAGTATGGGAACGTATGGCAAGCCCCAGATATATTGTCATCCACTGATCTCCCGGGGTTATATTACCCCCTTTCCGTTCTCCTGCGTATCCCGCCAAATCACAGCATTACCTGTGTTTGTTGGATCCGAAGTTTTTACGCCGGCTGGTAGATCCACCCTAGGAGTTCGTGGATGACAGTGTCAAAGGTTAAGGCAGCTCCCGGGATTTTTGTCAGCCGGGTCGGGCCATACGTCCAGTTTAGGAAGGGTTTTTGGAGGACATTGAACTGACCCAAAACTAAGTACAATCCGGAATCCTCCTAAACCAGGGCTTTAGTAATAACCCCATTCATTTGGTATTCCTGAATGGGGGTGGGTGGATTAGTATGCTGCTAGCGCCTTTCCTTGATGGTGTACTTCCTGATAGCCGCTTTAGAATTGTTTGCCCCCCTGTGCGTTATTGAGTCGTATCTTCCGAACCGAAGTGTTGCCGGCCGCACCCCGCCGTAATCTTGCCCTCTGACTGACTATGTGGAAATACGTTTAACCTACTGAATTTGTCGACCCTCGAATTATTTTTTTCCCACTGTGCGTGATTCCAGTGATTCTTAGAACGGTTTATACTTAATTTATGAACCCTAACGTCTTGGTAATCTATAGATGTAAACATAAATAAATAAATTTCTTTAGAATGGTTTCTTTTGCTTAATGTTTATCGTAACTTGAGTGATTAATGGCTTCTTATGTTATATTCACCAGTGTTGCCATTTGTAACATAATTATCGAATTGTAACATAATTTTTTCTAAAAACAAAGCTTGAAAATTATATGTAACGTAACGATAATTGTAACATAATTTTTAATCCAAGTATCTGGACAAAATTAACTTAATTCTATCCAGATTAATAAATTTAATTAAGCATAAAGCCTGATTTATAGATTTTCTACCTTCCTCCCGTAAAATATCAGCAATACCGTAGTGCTGTTTATAGATTCCCGTACGGTATTTATAGTTCTAAAGGTAACGGTAGAGGCAACGATAACGGTAGCCAAGTTGGGCATTGAATATTATATGAAACAATTTATAGTTGTCAGTATACGTTATAGCGGCAAGAGCGGCAAGAGATGACCATTTTCATCTTTTCTTACCTCATCCGCGACTCCAGCCAATCACACGGCAGTTTTTAGTTGACAGCCTCGCCTTGTAAGTTTAGTGTTTATGGGAGGGGCCGCCATTACCGCTACCGCTACTTTCTGAACTATAAATCCAGCTTTATACTATTTTTAACAAATTTTATAATTTTCTAAAAATTCGATAATATTTTCAACCCTGCTTCTTTCACTTTTTTATGATTAAATTATAATAATTATTGTAACATAATTATTACAATTATTGTAACTTAATTTTCCGAAAATTCGATAATTTTATTTACCCAATTCGATAATTTCAACTTTTACATCTGGCAACACTGCTATTCACTCACAACTTGTTTATGTTATATTTTGTCTTCTTGCATGTTTGGTTTATTTATTTATCTTACGCCTTTTTCGATGGTTGTTTATGATTTGTCTGCTATGAGAAAATGAGGTTGTTTGTTTAAACTTACGGAAATGTTCTTGTTCTTTTTTAATTTAGTTTTTGAGACAATAAAAGAATTCTTAGTATTTTCTTTTTGCAACATTGTGAAATGCTTTTATAAACATTTAGCGAATATACGGTAAGACATGCAATTGGAAAAAATAACTTAGCTTGATTATTTGGTGCTGGAATTGATCCATTTCGCATGCCGCTCGCACGTGTGGTAGCCAGTAAATTTCATGGAACTGATCGTCTCTCTCACACCTTTTAACCAGGTCCAACACTTGAGGTACCACACACAATTTGCACTCTTTTGCACTTGGGACAGTTATCGCGTTTAGAATCCATTGATTTTTTATTATTTTACGGCGTTAACCAGTTATCAGGTTACTACGTTTGTATCGTATACGCTGCTTAAGAGAGATCTCGATGAGCATATGCTTACACTTCAAGCGTCAAGAGCAAACTGCATCTTAGATACATAAGTAATTAGAAAAAATATTTATTTGGGGTTTCGTCTTATTTTGACTTGCTCAATCTTTTTTTAAATTTATGCCAATAAGTTTAGGCACACTTTGTATATTATATTATATTAAATCTTCAATTTATAATAAAAACAATGTAAAATTAGCCCGTCAGGAAATATGACATCTAGCACTTTTTTAATTTTTGATCATTAAAAACATATAATTACCAAAATGTGTGAATATAAACAAAATATTGTACTACGACATAAAATACAGTTTCAATGAGCAATTTGATTGTGGTAGTTCAATAAATTTGTAGAGACTACCTGGTTTTGTTAATTAAAACGAATACAAATATTGAGTTTACCTATAATTTTGGGTTGCCAAGGAAATTATTAAAAGCGAAAAAACAAATATGATTTTGGAGTGTTTTGAATCGAATCAGCAACATTTTAATGAAGGACGTGAGCTTGTAGAGGAGGTATAATATCACAAAGGTTCATTTTCAGGCTGAGAGCCTACGCAACAGCAACCGCAAAAGTAGAAGCATTCGATCGAGTTTAAACGATCATAATATTGCAGCCAATCGGAAAGTGAGTAATTAAAGGTAACCGAAAGTGTAGGCAATTCATGCAGACACGACCGGTTTTATCGTGTTTGTTGGCAACAGGTTCGTACGTATCCTCGGCCATCGAGCCTTTTACGCACTTATGTTGCTGCGTATCAAAGGGATCTAATGGGCGCTTTGCTTGGACTATATGTGGTGGAGAGCGCTACTATCTGGGTCAATTATTTTTGCCATATTGCACTGGGTATCGTGATACGATTTTTTTATTTGGTTTAACACAACCACTTCGTCTCTTAAAAGAAATACGTTAAAAAAATAAAATAAAAATTTAATATAATAAAAAAAAGTGTTTACATTAGCAATAGATTAATAAAATGTTTGGCTTTATTTCTTGTTCAACTAAAATTTTAAATATTTTTGTATTTTTATTTTGAATATACATATTAGGCTGGTTCTTATTCGACCGATGTCGGTATGCTGCCCCCTCATTTGTTATTAAAAAATATAAAAAAATTCATGCCAAATTTGAATGTCATAACTTATTTCCTTCTATTGCCTGTAACAACCAGATGGAGATTTTTATCTTTAAAATTTAAATTTTTTAAAATTACTAATAATCTTTGAAAAAGTATATTTTTTGAGAAAATGTAGGGGACATAAGTTACTTTTAAACAAAAACACAAAAAATAATGTATTTTCATCCTAAGGTCTCTTTTTGCTTTATAGCGTAATAATGTTTTAAAATCATTAATTAATAATGAAATTGCTATTTACATACCATGGGAGGAAAATATTGCATTTCCTCCCGCGAATAGTTTGATGCCCGACGCGAAGCGAAGGGCATTAAATATTCAAGGGAGGAAATGCATTTTCCTCCTGAGGTATGTAGGTATATAGTTTTTTCTATTACCTTTTAAAGGTTTTAAGACATTTTAAGCGTTCCGGTTCCTTTTACTAACCCGGTATGAGGCTATAAAATTATGACAAAATATTAAGTAGGTTTTGCGTCGCCGACGTTATGTTGACAACGCTTTGTTGCTATGGTATTTTTGGTAATACCAACATAACAGTTTTTATAAGCTGTCGTAATGTTTATCATAAATTTAATAGTTGCAATTAATTTCCTTCCTTAAAAATCTAAAATAGTGAATATGAATATAGTTTGTTAAAAGAATGTTAAAAGAATGGTTGGACAAGCGCGGAGTAAATCTTTTTCCTACAAAATCAAATACAGGTACAAAAACTATTGCCAATATAAAAAAAATTTTAAAAAAAGAGGGAGGAAATTTTTTTTCCTCCCGGGGAGGAAAAGAGGCATTTTCCTCCCTCGCTCGGGGGTGGAAAAAGCTATTTACATACCATGGGAGGAAAATATTGCATTTCCTCCCGCGAATAGTTTGATGCCCGACGCGAAGCGAAGGGCATTAAACATTCAAGGGAGGAAATGCATTTTCCTCCTGAGGTATGTATATAGTTTTTTCTATTACCTTTTAACGGTTTTAAGACATTTTAAGCGTTCCCGTTCCTTTTACTTACCCGGTATGGGGCTATAAAATTATGACAAAATATTAAGTAGGTTTTGCGTCGCCGACGTTATGTTGACAACGCTTTGTTGCTATGGTATTTTTGGTAATACCAACATAACAGTTTTTATAAGCTGTCATAATGTTTATCATAAATTTAATAGTTGCAATTAATTTCCTTCCTTAAAAATCTAAAATAGTGAATATGAATATAGTTTGTTAAAAGAATGTTAAAAGAATGGTTGGACAAGCGCGGAGTAAATCTTTTCTCGATTTTTATGTAAGAATGTCATATTCTCGCACGCAAAATCGTTGAAGAATGAAGCTCATTCTTAAACGATTTTTGGTAACATTTAGTTTTTAAGTATTGGTACCCCCAAAATGTCAAACTGATTAATAACCTCAAATTCATTACTTTTTTTGAAAATGAAGCCTTTATTATTGTTTTGTAATATAAAGTTTGCTCCAACAATGCATTTTAATGCAAAATTTTAAGTTTAATGTGTAAAAGTGCAGTTCAGGTTGTACTTGTGCAGGATAACAAATATTGTCATTTTGTGTTGCCAACTGACATTTTGCGAGAAAAATCCCCTAACTAACAACGACCACAAAACAATTAAAAAAACCTAAATAAAAGTTAAAATCGAGAAAATAGTATAAATCACACGTTGCAGAAGGCTATTCTCGCACTCATTCGTTCGTCCACTCGCTCCTTCGTCGCTCGAGGCCAAATTTCGAATTCGTGCGAGAATATGTGGCCTTCTGCAACTTGTACTTTAATATACTATTTCCTACAAAATCAAATAAAGCTAGACAAGGTACAAAAACTCTTGCCAATATAAATTTAAAAAAAAGAGGGAGGAAATTTTTTTTCCTCCCGGGGAGGAAAAGAGGCATTTTCCTCCCTCGCTCGGGGGTGGAAAATTAAGTTTTCTAGTAAGGTAGTAGAAAAAATAAGTTTTCTAGTAAGGTAGTAGAAAAAATCCTAATTTTTTGAGGAAATAAAGGGAAAATCAGGTACTACAAAAATCCATCCAAGTTCTTTTTTACTTTTCTCAATTATTACCATTATTGTTATTTCATTGAAAATGGCATAAAAAATCATATCAGTAATGATTTACATTTATTGCATAACTAGAATGTCTTAAAACGCAAAACAAATAATTTTATATTGCCTAAAAAATATTTAGGTAGCACCAATTAATAATGAAAAATCCTAATTTTTTCAGGAAATAAGGTACTACAAAAATCATGTATGTCCCTCCTAAGTTCTTTTTTACTTTTCTCAATTATTACTTTTATTGTTATTTCATTGAAAATGGCATAAAAAATCATATCAGTAATGATTTACAGTTATTGCATAACTAGAATGTCTTAAAACGCAAAACAAATAATTTTAGATTGCTTTAAAAATGTTTAGGTAGCACCAACATTACAAAAGTACAAAATTACAATTATGTAAATAATGAAATTGATTTTTAGATTACTTTCAAACAATTTATTTTTTAAGAAAGTAACATTGATGTTAAAATGGCAATAAAACCCAGATAATTAGGTTTTCAGTATTTCAAAAATTGTATAACAGTACCTACCTTATTTCCCCTTTATATTCTTAAAAAATTTGAGTTTTTTAATAATTATTAATGGCTTTAAAAAGTTATTACGTTATAAAGCAAAAATCCCCGAAACAGTAAAAAAATATTTCTTAATGTTAACCAAATATTAACCAGATTTTATGTTAATCCAGGTCTACATAACTTTATGATAAATTAACAACCAATGACCTTATTTTTACAATTTATTTTTTGTAGAGCCATTAAAAAAAGTATTTGTTAAAAATTGGGAACTTAAATGAAAAGAATTTTGATACCTACATAAATCATCAAATTATAAAGAAATTTGGTACAATATAATTATAATTATCAGTACTACTACAACACTTACTTACTTACTTACTGATGTATTTCGTAACTTTAACCCAACTTCACTGAATTCCGTAATTTCAGTTTCAAATCCAATGGTGTTATCTTTTTTCGGATTCTTCGCACTTGGCACACTCGATAAATAGGTATAAGGAATCCGAATAACAATATTAACAGATTTCTGGTAATAAAGGGTGTATCAATAAGAGCGCAAGATTTCAAAGTTTAGTAAAACATGGTTTTAAGTATTAAAGCATTGAAATATTTATTGATTTATAAAGTACACATTTGGAAATTATGTATAAAATAACACATCTGGTAAATGGCCACCACGGCTTAACTGGCACAAGCGTATTCTTTTGGCAAAATTTGCAATAACATTATTGAATACATGTGGCGGTATTTCGTTGATAGAGCGTCTAATTTCTGCTTTTAAGGCTTCGATGGTGGCGGGCTTGTCGGCATAAACTTGTGACTTCAAATAACCCCACAGCCAAAAGTCCAACGGTGTTAAATAGTGGTGAAAATGGGCCTCATCACTGAAAATGATTTTGTCCGCAAAATCGGCATTCACTTCTTGCTGCTCAAGGATCCAATTGGTGAACTCTCTTCGCTGTTCATGGTCTTTTGGCTGGAGTTGTTGAGTCAATTGGACTTTGTAGGCATGAAGATGCAAATCTTAAGTAAGAATTTGCTGAAGAGTGGCTTTTAATGTTCCAATTCTTGTGCACGATGGCAAATCGACGTCTCTGGACTCTCGGCCACACTCTCGCGAACTGCTGAGATATTTTGTTCTGAAAGAGCTCGTGTCGTGTGTTTCACATCACTAACAGAAGCAGTGCTTTCAAATTTTTCGATTATTTTTTTCACAGTAGGTGAATTAGGAACATTATTTCGAAAAAATATTGGACGCCCTTTACGAATCGTGGCAATGAAACTTTTATCATTTTGATAATAGTGTTTAACAATCAGGACGGGTTGTTCTATCGTGTAATGCTCCATATTTACAAACTTCCATCTGTCTCCTATCAATCTGTCATGTCATTAATCATGTGACATCATGGTTGCCAAACTGAGGCGAAATTCAAATCTTGCGCTCTTATTGATACACCCTTTATATTATAAACACTCTCGGCAGACGAATAAGAATAAAGTAAGCCGAAACATAAGTTGCAGACGCTGAAGTCAGTTAAACTTGTTGATGCGTATTGTCAAGACACGTGAAATCACGTGTACTTTTTCAACGAAATAATTTGTTAAACATTAACAAAATAATATGTAACCTTTGAAATTAACAAAATGCTTACAAAATTGCATATTACCTTTACACAACTTTCGGTACAATATTTTCCTTTGTAAAAATATTTACAAACCCTGGTTTTCTACAAAAAATTAAATGTTAAAATTTTAAAAAATAAAACTAACAAACTTCAAAATCATGTTAACAAATTTGATTTTTATAACAGTGTTTTTTGTAACAGTGCATATGTATTATAATACTAATTTAACAAAAATTTATACATAACTACCTACTCTACTTAAAAAATATACTTTTTTAGAGATTTTGTGCAGTAAGTAATTAACATGAGATTTAAAATTTAAATTATTATCTAACATAACACCAAGATACTTAATACTATCAACTCTTTCCAACGCATCACCATATTATATGGTCCATATATACACTTAAAATTATTGAAATCATATTTGCTTAGATTAGTACGAGGTCCAATAACCAGGTATTTAGATTTTTTTTATTTATAAACATATTATTGCAACACAGCCAGTCAAAAATATTTGAAAGTTCTACATTTACATACAATATTAAATAAATCATCCAAGTTACTACCACAAACATAAATCATTGTATCGTCAGCAAACAAAGATATTTTACAGGGTATAAATAATAAAGGAGAGCCAGATCACTTCAAGTGGACCCCCCACTTTCCACTTGGTAATAGAATTTAAATTTTAATAAATCAATCGTTAGTGGTCATTAGTAACAATATTTCCTTAAAATATTTTTTTTTAATTTTAATTTTAACAGAGTTTTTGTGAAACAAAGATTTTTCTCACTTTTAATTAATTGTGAAAAAACTGTTAAAAGTTTTCTAGTGAAATTTTCGGGACTTATAGGCTAATATATGTATTTTTATAAACAAATAAAAAACTTTTTTTTTTAGTTTTTTATACTTTTTTTGATCATTGAAATATACAATTCAAATTTTTGATAAAGTCTATCAAATAATCAAGTTTTTTATTTATGGTTACATGTACTGGATATTAGGGTATCAAATCCTGAAAAAAATTTCACTGCCCGGCATTACTTTAAACATTATTCTTGGGCCAAATATGTATGACTGCTACCTCAGGCGGGCCGCAACGACCTATATTACAATAAAACTCTTGATTGTTAAAATTGTGGACAACTTTTGACAATTTTAGTTAAATCCGGCTACATGCTCCTCTAAACACGTCGTCAAGGTGTGAATCAGTTAGCCAACATCAGACACATTGCATATGTGACGCGATCCGAAAAAACAAACCTATAGCATTCAAAAATCAAATTTTACAAAAGACGATTGAAGTTCGGGCGGCGTGCCGCGGCATAGGCGTTTTCGTAGTGAAGCTCGACTTCAAAAAATAATAACCATGTCAATTCCGTCTGGACCTTTCGAAAGATCGTTTACCCCTTTACTTAAAAAAATGATAATCTGAAACTCCCTTTCTTTGGATTGCGTCCAATATTTCATTTCAGCGTTCAAAGTTATCGGGTACACCTTACTACTTTTTAAAATTCTTTCTTTCCTTTTTTGTTTAAAAATTGCTTACAAATTCCATTCCATTCCATTTATTCAATAACTGCGTTGTCAAATCCCAATGCAGCAAGTTGTCTCACAGAGGCGGTTTGTAAGTGCCAGTGATTTTAAACTAAGGCAAGATTAACAAATAACTTTTTGAGAGTGTTTGCCTACTCGCGTCTCGCGACTTTAAATCCCCACCATTTCTTACAAAAACGTATTAAAGGGGCTCGTCTAACGCCGCGGCGTGTTTCAAACTCGTCACAGTCAAAGTTGGAAAGATTACACTGTACTTGGCCAGTCCACGAGCAATAAAAATCTCGTCATATTACAGAAAAAATATTGCCCTTCTTTATCTCACAAGGCTGTGTAAAAAGAGTGTTTTACATTATTTGGGCATTTTTTTATCTAAAAATTACTGTGGCTAGGCTTTGGGCCGCAAGAAAGTGTTGGCGCCCGCGGGCCGCAGTTTGAGTATCGCTGGTTTGAATGCTTTGTTTTTATTTGAATTCAAAATATGACATCCATTTTAATATTTTTAGTAGTAAATATACCGTAGACAAATATTTTACAATTTTTTAATCAATAAAATAAATGAATTAATTAATTAATGCAGAATATTTTTATTAGCTATCGCAAGACTTTTCTTTATACATAAAAGCAAATATATTTTTTTGTTCTAATCGTTTTTTAAATAATATTTATTAAATTTTATAAAATGAGTCGTGTAAATAAATGATGTAATCCATTAAATAAGAAAAATCACCTAAGTATAAGGAAAAACATTATTTTAATTACAGCAAATGGAGCTGATAAATTTAAAAGTTTTATCGGGTTATTTTATGTATGTGACGTCGTCAGACATACGATTCTTCTAAGAACCAAAAACCGACAACACGGAGCAGATCCCGGAAAATCATGCTATCGCAATGTAACCATGAAAAAAACTTGATTATTTGATAGAGACTTTATTAAAAATTTGACGTGATCTGACTCAGGACTTAACACTGTGCCCTGAAGGACCCCATACAAGGTCTACTACGCTTACTGGACAATACATTAGTAATTTGAACTCTGTGGTTTAAATAAGAATTAAACCATTTTAATGCATTATCACAAATTCCTATTTTGTTTAATTTTTTTAAAAGTAAATTTCTATCAATAGTTTTAAAAGCACGCTTAAAATCTAAGAAAACAGTTAACACTATCTGGGTTATTTATGTTTGCCATATTGCCCTGGGTATCGTGATACGATTTTTTTATTTGGTTTAACATAACCACTTTATCTCTTAAAAGGAAAACGTTAAAAAATTTAAAATCAAAATTTAAAATAATAAAAATAAAAAAGAAATTTATTTGCAATACATTATTAAAATGTTTAGTTTTATTTATTGTTTTTAAACTAAAATTTAAATTATTTTTATATTTCGATTTTGAATATATCTACATAATAAAAATAAACATAACAATTTTTGATATATAAAAACAAAATATTTAAACCAAAAACTAGAAGTATATTTTAAATAAGTAATCCTTATTGAGGCTTTTTTTCTTTTGAAATAGTCCATTGGCTCATTTATAATTCAAAGGCAAAGGAAAAGAGCATATGCACTTATTTGATTTCTGGTTTTAAAGGCTCTCTGTAGGTGCATAATATATTACTTCATTTTCTATTTATTCTTCATTTTATATATTAAGTCTTTTGGGCTTTACATTTAAATCTAAAATTTATTTTATTTTAATTGTATTAATATATCCCTTCATCAATTTTAAGTAGTAATAATACCAACATTATATGTATAACCTATAAAAATTGCTTTAACTTTGAGAATTTTTTATATGGTTTTAATTAAATTTAACTTTTATTTCATTTTATTTTTATTGCATAAATTATGATAAAAGTAAATACGTGTTTAACCCTTTGTTATTCCCTGTTGGAATTTCATTTGATTTAAAAGGGAAAAGTTAAATGTCGAATTACCAAACTAATAAAATTAAGATTCGCCCCAGTGTAATGGTAATTTTACATAAAAGGACCTTGTTAATTAAATTAAAATGGGCTTTTACATTTTGGTATGAAAATTCTTTAGTTATATTGTATTTATTTTTCACTAAATTTTATAAAGCGGCGCAAAGAGACTACATAATAAAATAATTAAAATGAAATTTTAGATGAACGTTACCTAATTATTATTGTTTTGGCGCTATATTAAATTTATATTCAAATTTTAATAAATAACATAGTTAGGATGTAGTTTTTAAATTTTAGCGACTGCTTTGGTGCGGGTAGTTGTGTGCAAATTGATCGACGGCGAGGTATTTACAAACTTAACTTTATTACACTACATATACACAATATACAATACAATACACATATATACACAAACAGAATTATAATTTAAATGTGTTGTCACCCGGAGCCGATGTACTCAAAACGGGGAGTCAGTACGTTCTGTCTGGTGATAGACCAAGACCTTTTCCAAGAGCCCTTTGGTCACCCACCCCTAATCGTGGTAGGGGATAGGTAGGAAACATTTGGAAAAATTAAAGCGCATCTATAAAAAGGTAATAAAAATAAAATTAAATAAATTACTTTGATAAAGGAACCGAAGAGGTAAGTAAACAATAGTAAAGGATGTTTACCGATGTTAGGAAACTCCAATGTTTTACAAGGCTCCAGGTAACAAACACCCGCTCTATGCAATATACTATTTACAACCTACTACCTGAAAATTTTAAACATAAGTACTGAATAATAATAATTCGAAATACATAGCAATCAATTAATAAAAATTATTATAAAAATCACTTAAATTGTACTATGATAGACAAGAGTGGGAAATCCAGTCCCCACATCACTCCCCTGCCAGTGATGAAGATCACGAGAGTCCAGATTGGAAGCGATCGGGAAATCGGACGCGTCTTCCATGACGTGTGACGTTTTCTCGAGGTAGAAGGTCCAAGCGTCTGGGTAGACAGATGGTTTTGGGCATCCAGCGTTGGGATGTCTACTTGGGGAATCTCGTGTTGAGGCATCTCGCGTTGAGGCATCTCGTGTTGAGGCATCTCGTGTTGAGGCATCTCGTGTTGAGGCATCTCGTGTTGAGGCATCTCGTGTTGAGGCATCTCGTGTTGAGGCATCTCGCGTTGAGAAGGATTAAAGCCGTTGAACGTTAGAGCTGTTGATCGTTAGAGCTGTTGAACGTTAGAGCTGTTGAACGTTAAAGCTGTTGAATGTTAGAGCTGTTGAACGTTAGAGCTGCTAAACGATAGAGCTGTTGAACGTTTGAGCTGTGGTTGTGGCCGTCATCCAGTGTTTGGATGATTGAGCTGTGACCGTCATCCAGCATTTGGATGGTTGGTTGGTGGTATCCAACATTGTCAACTGTCGTTGACCTTAGTGCTGGAACCAGTGTTGACCGAGGCTGTGGATATTGGCTTCCAGTACTGTCATACTGAGGCAGATCTTAGTGCTGGACATCAGTGTGGACCGTGTTCTGCACCGCAGCGTAGGGGAGTGCTATGAAGCTCGCTACGTTTGCGAATGATTGCCGTAGGCCGGAAGCTTTGGTCTTCGTCATGTTGGTAGCACTGATTTCTTCTTGCACAAATACTTGCATGTTCGAAATTCGAACTTCGCATCACGTCGGGGTCACCACTTTAGCGACTGCTTTGGTGCGGGTAGTTGTGTGCAAATTGATCGACGGCGAGGTATTTACAAACTTAACTTTATTACACTACATATACACAATATACAATACAATACACATATATACACAAATAGAATCATAATTTAAATGTGTTGTCACCCGGAGCCGATGTACTCAAAACGGGGAGTCAGTACGTTATGTCTGGTGATAGACCAAGACCTTTTCCAAGAGCCCTTTGGTCACCCACCCCTAATCGTGGTAGGGTATAGGTAGGAAACATTTGGAAAAATTAAAGCGCATCTATAAAAAGGTAATAAAAATAAAATTAAATAAATTACTTTGATAAAGGAACCGAAGAGGTAAGTAAACAATAGTAAAGGATGTTTACCGATGTTAGGAAACTCCAATCTTTTACAAGGCTCCAGGTAACAAACACCCGCTCTATGCAATATACCATTTACAACCTACTACCTGAAAATTTTAAACATAAGTACTAGGGTGTCCCTTATTTTTATTCTTTTACGCATACCCTCTAATTATATTTATTACGTGTTTATATACTCCCAATAAAAATTTCAGCTCATTCTATAAACGGGAACCCGTGCCGACTTGCATCTGAACCCTCCGTTAGCAACGTTAGGCGCGGGGTATTTTGTAACACGGTTGGTCGCGAGGTCTTCGATCGTAAGTCATTTTGTATTTGTTATTATGTGACCCTTATATTATAAATTATTGACAAATGTTAAAATATAGTTTTATTTATGTGTATACTTTAATAAAAATGTATATTTTCACAGGGAGTGGCTAGTAACCCGGAAGGGTCTGGTAAATAGGCCGTAAACTCTGAAATTGATAAACTTAATGGGTTTTACTCTAAATAATTAAAAGAGTCTATTGTGAGAGATGACTACCGAAAACTTATTGAACTGTCTGAAATATTTTTGGGAGGACATCAAGAAAAGAAATGCTTATAAAAAGCTGAAATTTCATATAACAGTATATTTTAGCAATACTAATTAGTATATTAATATATTTAAGGGATAAAATCAACTAAAATAGTGAAACAAAAAATGATAGAAACAAAAGCAATAATATTAATTAGTAATCATATTTAATAAAATAATTAGAAAAATACAGTCATGAAGTATATCTTCTTTTTAAAGTGTTTCGTGTTACAAAATACCGCGCGCCTAACGTAGGCTAACGGAGGGTTCAGATGCAAGTCGGCACGGGTTCCCGTTTATAGAATGAAATGAAATTTTTACTGGGAGTATATAAACAAGTAATAAATATAATTAGAGGGTATGCGTAAAAAAATAAAAATAAGGGACACCCTAATAATAATTCGAAATACATAGCAATCAATTGATAAAAATTATTATAAAAATCACTTAAATTGTACTGACAGACAAGAGTGGGAAATCCAGTCCCCACAAAATATTTACACTGTTATAAAAATCAGATTTGTTAACATGAGTTTGTAGTTTGTTAATTGTATTTTGTAAAATTTTAACATATTTTTATGTAGAAAACCATGCAGGGTTTGTAATTATTTTAACAAAGAAAAATATTTTACCGAAAGTTTTGTAATGACGTCATAAGACGAAGAAGCGAGTTTTGTAATAGACAAGTGCGACACAAGGTCTTATGACATGAGTTCTTTATGCTATTTTATCTATTTTGCAAAAACTCTATAAAAAAATAATAATTTTATATCTAACATTTAATTTGGTCGAATTTTACTTTCGATAGTTGGTATCACAGTCATTGGTTTGACAGTTAATGTCATAATCGATTCGCCATGCCGTCCTTAATTTACTCATTTACAATAAGCGGACAATACGCATCAACAAGTTTAATTGACTGTATGGTGCAGAACACAAACGAAATTATGATTCCTCATCCTTATATATAGGTTTTGGAATCATTCACTGCGGTGAGACGAAAGTAAGTGGTGCCATCTACCGTCTTTTGACATGTTCTTTAATATGTGTGTAGTACTGATAAATTAAATTGTACCAAATTTCTTTATAATTTGATGATTTTAGAATTATGTTATTTCATTGTGTGTATGTTTTTTGTGTTCATTTATGTAAGTTTGTGTTAATACTTTTGTTACTGGGTCTAGAAAAAGGTTTGTAAAAATACAATGCTTAAATTATTGACATATGATTTTGTTATTAAATCTACAAAATGTTTGTTATGTAATTACAAACTACTTTTTCAATTAGTTAACAGATTACAGTTGGTTGTAAACTTAACATTAAGTTATGTGGACCTGGATAACATAAAATCTGGTTAACATTTGGTTAAAATTAACATATATTTTTTTACTGTGTATATAAATAATAATAAAAAACATAAATGAGTAGGTATGTTTTTTAATATTATTTATCTTAACTGCATAAACATTCCTTTGCTCCGCCAACTTATCATAGACAGCCTATTTGAATGTGCTTAAGTAAAAAATACTTAAGTTTAAATTCTTGGCGTTCCCCAAGTTAAATGTTTTTGTTGTTTTTTTTTTCTGTTTTTAACATTTTAATATTGATGAACATTGCATTTAGTTCAGCCTTATGGCATAAATAACAATTACTTAAGCTTTCGTTTTTCAATTATATACCTCCTTTTGTTTTTATATAAACCTCATTATCTTCCTTATTTATTATCAGATTTAATAGTATATTATGTATCAAGTTTTATAAACGCCATTTTAGTTACGATTTTTATTAAGCACGAGCGAAGCTTCCAAGCGAGTGTTTCATATAAATTCATATAAAATATACATATTACACTGGCATATTCTAATTTAGATTTAACAAAAGTGTTGTAAAGTAGACTTAATGAGAAAATATCATGAAAATCCAAGGAATTTCTGACAATGAACCCCAAATTTTTGTTACTCGCATTTATAATATTTTCCACATGCAAATTATAGTATATTATGTATCAAGTTATATAATGAGTGTTTAATAAAAACGAGTGTCTAGATAAGTTTATAAAACGAGTTGCATACTATACTTTATCTACGACGACAACAAAGAAGAATTTAAATCCAATTTTATTTGTTAAACATTTGACATTTGTCAAATGTCAACGGAATTAACCTCACTTTTCTCTAATTTATAATAAAGCTAACTTCAGCCCGTGACTAAAATGCCCAAAAGCCACTATTGCTAACTTTAGACCGTAACAAAAACGCCATAAAGTCACAGCTCGTCAATGTAGGAGTAGATAAAAATGTTTAACACCAAAATTGTAAATATCAAACTGACAACGCCATAAATAACGGAGATAAAAAGGTTATGTTAAAATAAAATGAAATATTTATTTCAAAAAAGTGTTAGTCTAGATGAGATCCGCAACGTTGTCCATTTTAAGTAGTATACCCTCTATATATGTCAGGGTATTAAATAATGTAACAAGAATGAAATAATAATACACTTGTTTCTTAAATAAAAAATAAATATTGATCGTGACCATATTGATACACGAACACTACAATGTTATGTTTTCCCATAGACGAGGGTTGTTTGATAAACATAAAACTACAAATATGTGTAAAGTAAAAAGTATCATATTTTTTTAACCTACTCTCTAAAAATGAATTAGTTAAAAATTACTAATTGTCATAGCGAAAAAGCTGCCACTAATAATTCTCGTCAATAGCAATTTGTACCCCAAACATTTAGCAGTCAATTTCCATGTAAAATTGTCCCCTGAATCCGAAAATGTCGTCTAAAGTTAAAAAAGTATAACAGTATTTAAGATATAGTCAATTTTTCATATAATATGGAATTGACTATATCTCAAAAACTGCTCTACTTTCATAATTTTTTACGGTATTTTCAGATTCAGGGGACAATTTTACATAAGAATAGGCTGTTAAATGTAGGGGATACCATGGTTCTCCATGGCTAACCTGGTATAAGTGAAAAAGCAGCCACTAAAAACTGTAGTAACTAGTCATTTTTACTAATTCATTTTTAGAGAGTAGAAGTTTATTTTTGAAGGAAATTTTTTTTCACGGCGAATTAGGAAATAGGTAATAGTTACCTCATGCCTTTGTAAGCGTACAAACCCCCCCAGCAAATAATCTGTAAAAGTAACACCCGAAGTGATAAATGAAATATAACATCACGTCAAATGTTATGTTAAATTACGACAAATAAATAAAATAAATACTTACGGTATTATAAAGCTCATTAATTTAGTAACCCAAGGTACTTTTGAGGTGTTGTATTAAATTTTATAACAAACAATTAGTTTGATATTTATTTGGATAAAGCAACAACAATAACCGCAACCCAAACGACATTCAACTTATTTTTTGCTTTGAAAGAAAGGGACATCCTACAAACCCTTAAAATCACACAATATCTCCTTACTGCGACCACAAGCCACATATAATATAAATAAATAAATATATAAATACCATTACATAAAATGATACCTCCACAGACCTCATACTAGAGCTTAGCTGTCGTATGTGTTCCTCGTTTTCATTTTGTTTCTTTGTTTGTTTTCTTATTTGTTTGTTTGTTGGGTGAAAGTAGATTGAGTCTAAGTCTTTTTAAATTTTAAATTTAACTTTATCCATCAAGCATTCCATCTGCATTAGGCCTCCATCATCTAAATAAAGTTTTTATAAAATAACAGACAATCTACATATACATCGGTACTTATCAAAGTGCCCTCGTATGTACTGCTTTTTTCATTAGGCTTCGTATATTGAATTTTTCTGTCTATTTTCGATATTTTTGCCCACATTGATGCCAGTTTAATATTTAATCTAATAATGCCACGCATATAATGACAGTGCTCATGAATCTTTTATGGATCCATTCTTTTTTTATTCGGACATTGATGCTAATCTGGTTTTGGATAATGCATTTACGACGGCACTTTTATTAGATTTTTTGGCAATTTTTATAAAAGGAAATCATAAATTATTAATGGGTAAATTATAAGGAAGAGATATAACTTTTTTGTAATAAATATATAATGTAGGTAGTTTCTTAACTACCAAGGTAGTAATTTACCTTTGCCATTTAAGTACTTAATGTGTTAATATTTAATGGTCACCGGCCATTTTATTACAGGGAAAATAAAATCAATAGATTTACTTGTTATTGATTGGTTAGTAAACTGTAAACTTTGTCTTAGAGTATAAATTATTTACAAATAAAGGTACCTATAGTCCATTCCATTTAAGAATGGAGTATATTTCGCTGCAAAACGAGACCTGTTTACAAAGGAGATCGCGGTAAATTTAAATATAATGTAGAAAACATAGCAACCCTGAATGTACTATACCATGGAATAGTACATTCTGTAACAAGTTTGGAATAGGCAATTCCAAACGTGTTTCAGACTATACTTTTTTACGTTTCCAAAAAATACTATGGAAAAATAATTTAATTGCAAGAAAGTGAGGTTGGATCGGTCTAAAATTTGTTAGATATTAAACACAGAGATGTCGCCACCAGTGTTTATTCTGCACATATTTCCACACATATACCGCGTATTGCCTATATTTTGTATAGATGGCCTTGTTCCCGTTTCTTAGAATAAATTTGTTGTTTTGGTGTGCCATTTTGCTTTATGCGCATAGTCAATTCATAAGTGATTTAAAATATATGATACCAAAGACATCACAGAACATAAGATAGAGAAATTAATATGTCCACGTCTTATACGAATTGTCAACTAAATAGAATTTAGGTTATATCAAATTCATTTGCTTAAATAGCCTGGGTTAAGCTTACAAAATGTCTGTGATTTGTCTTTATAAACAGCAAAAAGTGGCATAATATGCATATTATGTAAAAGCCACTAAACATCTCGTAAAAACAATGCCAAAACAATTGGTATACAACAGAAAACAAACAAAATGGATAATTATAAAAACCATCTACATATTTATATGTCTTTCATAAAAACCTATGATACGATAATCGTGATCAAAATACGATGTTGCCAAATTCTTGCTTTTATAAATATGCCATCATTTTGTGTGTTTATTGTGGTTAAATGCTTTTTTTCATACAATTTATACAGGGTAATTTTTTTAAAGTGTTACAAGGCAATATCTTGAAAACGGTTCAATATTTTTTTGTGAAATTTTAATGAAGTAATGGGGACACGGGGGGACATATTTAGACATATTTTTGAAATTCACCCCCTTACCCCATTTTGAGGGGCGGGGGGTAACTTTGGATTTTTCAATGAAACGATGTATTTTTTTTATAAAATTCGAGTCTACGTAAAAAAACTACGTATGTGTGCCAAACAAAAATTGATTTGCTCTTTTGGTTACGGAGTTGTGATTTATTATGTTAAAATACTAAAAAATAATTTCAATGTTTTTATCAAGTCTATTAAGCTGCACGTTGTTGTTTATTTCCATGGAAACGCGTTATTTTAATCTAAGTTAGTCGAAAATTTTGACATTTTACCGATTAATTCTCAATTTATTATTCAGTTAAACATGGAAAGTCATTTTAATTATGATTTATTACATTACAAATTACACAAAAATTATTAATTAGAACAAATTTATTTTTTGATTATTTAAGAAATTGTTCAAAATGCCGACCTTGAAGTTCTAAGCACTTTCTCACTCTTTTTTTAAATGAGTTCCGTACATTCTGCAACATTTCAGGTGTTACATTAGAGCAGGCAACGCGGATTCTGTCCTTCATGTCCTCTAATGTTGTAGGCGCAATCGCCATCACTTTGTCCTTGATAAAACCCCAAAGGAAATAATCCAGAGGGGTCAAATCAGGTCAAAGCAGGCCAATTGACCGGACCAGCTCGACCAATCCACCTATTTTGAAAAATTTCATTCAAATAGGTTCGGGCCTCAATAGCATAATGAGGTGGAGCTCCATCCTGCTGAAACCACATGTCCTGGTTTATGTCCTGGTTTAATAACTGCGGTAAATGGTTTCTTAAAAAATCCGTGTACATTTCTCCATTTAAGTGCCCTTCAAAGAAATGCGGACCAATAACTCTATCCTCCATTATTGCACACCAGACATTAAGTGACCATGGGTGTTGATTTGGCCGAATTCTTACCCAGTGGGGATTTTCCGCAGCCCAGTAGTGCATATTGTGTCTATTTACCTTTAAGAAAAGGACCAAACAAAAAAAAGAAATTAAATTTCTACTGATAAGGGATAATTTAAATTTGTACCTGCCCACAATTATGAAATGTAGCTTCATCGTAGAAAATAATATTTTTTAAAAATCTGTTATTTCCTAGCATTTCTCTGGCGACCCAATTGCAAAATGCAACGCGATTTTCAAAATCTTGCTCTTGGTGCAGTGTCATGTGATATGGATGAAATTTGTACACATGCAATAGCAAGCCGCCTGGTACTGACTTGCGGGTCAACAGCTACCGCTCCTAAAACGCCAATTGCACTATTTTCATCAGTTTTATATCTCCTCCGAACTTGTTTTTTTGGTTTCAAACTGCCAGTAGTACGACTCCTCGCTTCCAGTCTTTGAAATGCCATATGAGATTTACGATTATCAGGAAACCTCTCTGCCCACACTACAAGTCATTTTAGTCATTAAAAATCATTTTTTTCTGTTGTGGTCATTTAATGTCATTTTTTGCAGGGATTGGTCATTTTTGATCATTATTTTAGGTTCTTAATTAATGTTTAAGATTTTTTTCGTAAATAATACAAATAAAATGGAAAATCTACTCCACTTTAATTTATTAATTCACGCCACTGGTAGTGCCGCGCTGGTTCCACCTGTTAATACTTTTAAAAAGTTGTAAATATAATTCTTTCTTTGTTGCTCTCATTTTTTTTTTTCATTCTTGTGTCTCATGAAACACACTCCCGCCATTTTCTTCTAAAGAGTGCTTAACCTAAAAGGCGAGAGCTCGAGAGCGAAACGTTTTATTAATTAAAAATATGTAATAATGTAAGTAAAAATTAAATAAATAAATTAAAACCCCAATTAATTTGCTAATTCTTTTAGTCATTTTTTAAAAGAAAAAGTCATTATTTTGTCATTATTTTCAAAAAAGGAAGTCATTATATCATTAAAATTTTCAATTTTTTTACTAGAAGCCCTGACACTAGTGCAGCTTCTCTGTAGTTTCTTCTACACTCCCCCAAAATCAACAACATATCAACTTGCACATTAAAATTATTTTCCATGTTTAATTGCTCAAAAAGCTTTAATCGTCAAAATGTCAAAATTTTCGACTAACTTAGATTAAAATAACGCGTTTCCATAGAAATAAACAACAACGTGCAGCTTAACAGACTTGATAAAAACATTGAAATTATTTTTTAGTATTTTAACATAATAAATCATAACTCCGTAACCAAAAGAGCAAATGAATTTTTTTTTGGCACATCATTCCATTAAAAAATCCAAAGTTACCCCTTGCCCCTCAAAATGGGGTGGAGGGGTAAATTTCAAAAATATGTCATAATATGTCCCCCCGTGTCCTCATTACTTTACCAAAATTTTACAAAAAAATATTGAACTGTTTTCAAGATATTGTCTTTCAACACTTTAAAAAACTCACCCTGTATACAATTTATTAAAAAGTATTTATTATACTTCTTAAATAGGGAAAAATATTTTTTTTTAAACCGGCAATGCAGCTGACGCATGCGCCTCAATGCCCGCTACCGTGTGAAAACAGTTCCCCAAACAATCTCAGTTAAAATTTCTAACTTAAAAATGATTTGTGTATGTGTGGAAGTATGTGTTATTCTGTCATCCGATGATAAAATAATTGATTCTGTAATACCATTAAGTAACATCTTACTTAATGGTAATACTTTAAGATATATGTCATTCCAAATTAAAAAGTGATATTAGAACGGTGATATTCCGTAATACTGCCGTGCTTAATGAAAACGCCGTAACCAACAATTGTGCGATTTTTGTTTTACGGCATTTTCTACTAGAAAAATTCATCCTGCGTCTATCCCCGGTACTCAAAAATCCGTATCTATATATATACGGTTTTTTGAGTACCGGGGATAGACGCAGGATGAATTGTTCTAGTAGAAAATGCCGTAAAACAAAAATCGCACAATTGTTGGTTACGGCGTTTTCATTAAGCACGGCAGAATAGGAGTAGAGAAAAATATTTTTTTCTACTCCTATTACGGAATGTGACAGCTCCAATATCACTTTTTGGAATGACATATATTCCATAAAGTGTTACAGAATGAAATATTCAATCATCGGTATTTTTTGGAAACGTAGGAAAAGTATAGTCTGAAACACGTTTGAAATTGCATATTCCGCTCTCGTGAAACCGTAATACTCGCCTTTGGCTCGTGTGACCAACTTTTCTCTCTAGCGGAATATGCGGTCTTCCAAACGTGTTACAATATACTACCTATAAAGACCTTTAGACACAGGAAAAATATATGTATTGTATTATTTTCAGAAAATAAAACAAAAATAAATTGAGAAACCTTAATTATTCGACTGCATTCCTTATTTAAATGTCAGGCTGATTTTTGTATGTGAAACAGTAGGTATTTTAATGTTTTAACAAATTTTTATAATTTTATAATAATATTGTAGCGAGGACGGCTCTGGATCTCGGAATGATGACTCATCGCCGATGAGTCATCGCCGGTGACTCAGCGCTCGAATAATCGAGAGTGTGGAGCTCGCTGGAATGTTCCAGAAGACATAGGCGCTGAATATATAAGAAACGACGCATCACAGAGCAGTCAGTTGAGCTTTGGTACTCGCGAAGAAATAAATAAATATAAGTGCAAATAAATAGACTCTTGAACAGTAGTGATATAAATAATTAGTAGTTAAGTGTTTAGTTAGTTTTATAGTGTTTTAAGTGTAGTTAAGTTATTAAATAAATAGTTTAGTTCGTTAATTAACCAGTGCGTGTTTTAATTCACACTACGAACAGTTAAAAAACGTTACAATTGGTGTCAGGAGTGCGGTTAGTGTGAAACTTCGCGAAAATGGTTTCGTTAATGGACTTAAAAGTGGCGGACCTTAAACGAGAGCTAGAAGAAAGGGAGTGTGATACAACTGGGAAAAAGAATGTGTGGCAACAGCGGCTTCGAGAAGCATTGGAACAATAGGGTGAAAATCCAGATGAGTATTTATTTGAAGTCCCTTGTGACATGCATTTAATGTTGCAAAATTTACAACAAAAGATTCTGGAAAATTCCAACGAGTTGCAACAGAAAATGTTGGAAAATTCTAGCCATGTACAACAGAAAATTCTGGAAAATGCCAACGATTTAAAGGACGATCTGCAACAGAAAATGCTAGAAAATTCTAACGAGTTACAACAGAAAATGCTGGAAAATTCTAGCGAACTGCAGCAGAAAATTCTGGAAAATTCTAAAAATTTAAAAGAGTATTTGGAACAGAAGATTCTAGATAATGTAAATGAATTAAAAGAGAACGTAAGGATAGAATTAGAAGAAAAAGTAGGACAGAAAGTTGACGATGTAAGGATGGAATTAAATAACGTAAGGATGGAGCCGAGTTAGGATGAAACCACCTCAGTTCGATGGAAAAACTTCTTGGACCAACTACATCCGTCAGTTTGAGGCAGCAGCAAAAGCAAATGGCTGGCTACCGGAAGAAAAAGCTACAGCATTAACTCTTGCTTTACGCGGAGATGCAACGGACATCTTGCAGACACTTTCTCCAAACGAACAAGAAGATTACGAAGCCTTGGTGAAACATCTGGAACTGCGATATGGCCAGACACATTTGGAACATGTCTACCATTCCCAACTTAAGAACCGCTGCCAGAAATCAAACGAGACTTTGCAAGAATTCGAGGCTGATATTGCACGTTTGGTTCGGCTAGCATATCCAGCTACTCCAACGACCGTTATGGAACGATTAGCGGTTCAAGCCTTTTTGGATGGACTTCGGGACAACGAAACAAGACAGGCTCTGACGTTGGCTCGTCCGAGCCAACTGGTTGATGCATTGGCTCGAGCTTTGGAATTCGAGGCGGCAAAGCAGAGCTGCAGGAGCCAGCCTAGAATAAGGAGAGTCGATGAAGAAAAAGAGGAGGAACCCAGTATAATTGAAGCAATTAGGCGAGTTTTTAAAGAAAATCTACCAGAGAAGAAGGAAATCCGGTGTTGGAGATGTGGAAAGCTAAGACATATACGAAGTCGTTGCAGTCGGAAAACTAGATAGGGTCGAGGAAAAGGGGCCACCGTCGACCTGTAACAAGCTTGCCCCAGAAGATATCGAACGTGTTGCATCTCTTCTACACCAGTCCAGCAGTGTTTTTGTGGATGGTTTAATTAATGGAAAATTACATGTGCTGCTGCTGGATACAGGTGCGACGAAGACAATTATTAGGCCAGATATTGTCGAAATGTCTAAGATCAAATCTACCAATCGGCGACTACGTACTGTAACAGGAGAAACCGCTACTGTTCGTGGAGAAATGGACATCACGATGGTCATAGGAAACACGAAATTTAAACATCGAGCATTAGTTGCAGATATTGAAGATGAAGTTATTGTAGGCATGGACATTATGAACTCTATAGGATTTGAACTAAACTTTAAACAAGGAATATTGAGGGTTAATGGAGAGGAAGTCGTGTTGCATCGATCAAAAGAGAAGAATATTCGTGTAATGCTAATAGAAGATGCTCTGATACCGGAACACAGCGAGATGATATTGAAGGCTTTCTTGGATTGTAAATCAGATGATGGAAGTATAATGCTTCTGGAGCCGAGAATTGATGACAAAGAGGTCGGTCGAGGAATTATAGTAGGGAAGACTTTAATACGTGTCGGAAAAGAAGTGCCTGTAAGAGTATTGAATGTTAATGGTTACTCTGTGAACTTGAAGAAAGGAATCGTTTTGGGAAACTGTTCTTCAGTTTCCTCGATTATTAGAGGCATTCGTAAGTCTGCAGTCCCGGCCAAGAAAGTGAGCAATGAATTGACGAATCTTCTGTCGACTTCTTCAAAGGATTTGAAACCCAATGAAAGGATAAAGCTGAGAGAGTTGATACACAATTATCAGGATGTCTTTGACGACGGACATGAAAAGAAGGGTAGGACAAGAATTGTCCAGCATAAAATTAACACCGGTGATGCACAGCCCATTCGACAGTCGGCAAGAAGGCTACCACTTGCCAAACGAGAGGAAGCTGATAAAATTGTGCAAGAAATGGAGGAGGAAGGGGTGATCGAACCATCTAACAGCCCATGGTCTTCTCCAGTGGTGTTAGTTAAGAAAAAGGATGGATCAACTCGATTTTGCGTCGATTTTCGTCAGCTAAACAACGTGACGAAGAAGGACAGCTACCCTCTACCTAGGATCGATGACACCCTGGACACATTGGCTGGATCACAGATATTTTTAACTTTGGATTTAAAGAGCGGTTATTGGCAAGTTGAAATGGCACCAGAAGATAGAGAGAAGACGGCGTTCACCGTGGGTGCAGGACTGTGGCAGTTTACTGTCATGCCGTTTGGACTATGTAATGCCCCTGCAACATTTGAAAGGCTCATGGAAATGGTTTTGAAGGGACTATCCTGGAAGACATGCTTGGTGTACCTTGATGACATCATTGTGGTTGGGAAATCATTTGAGGACCATATGAAGAACCTGAAGGAAGTCTTTCAGCGCTTAAGAAGTTCCGGCCTGAAGCTAAGCCCGAAGAAATGTCACTTGTTCCAGAGGGAAGTGCAGTATTTGGGCCATGTTGTTTCGAGTCAAGGAGTGGCAGTGGACAAACAGAAGGTGAAGACGGTGCGGGAATGGCCAATACCGAAGAACAAACATGACTTAAGAAGCTTTCTTGGATTATGCACCTACTACCGTCGGTACGTACCAGGATTCGCAAAGGTTGCTAAGCCTTTGACACGTTTAACAGAGGGAGAAAGACGATTCCAATGGGACGACGAATGCCAGGAAGCCTTTAAGAACCTGAGCAGTAATGTGGGCCTGGGAGCTGTTTTGTCGCAGATTCAAGAAGGAAAATAGAAAGTTATTGGATACTTCAGTAAAACCCTATCAAAACCAGAGCGAAATTACTGTGTTACTCGACGCGAGCTGTTGACAGTGGTAAAATCAGTCGAACACTTTTACAAGTATCTGTATGGAAGAAAATTCCTGCTAAGAACGGATCATGCTGCCCTAAAATGGCTTTTGCAATTCAAGAATCCTGAAGGACAGGTAGCAAGATGGATTGAGAGACTACAGGAGTTCGACTTTGACACAGAACATCGGGCTGGGACCATCCATAGAAATGCTGACGCCTTGTCAAGAAGACCGTGCCCGGAAGACTGTAAACATTGTCTCAGGGCCGAAGAAAAGGATGTGTTGGTTCGCAGGACTACAATCGTGGATGATCATTGGCAATCCGCTGAGGTTCAACAAGACCAGGAAAGGGACCCGGATTTGAAGCTTATCATCGATTGGAAGAAAAACGACCGTAAACCAACGTGGCAGGAAGTCGTCCAATATTCGCCGAATGTGAAATCGTACTGGGCCCAATGGAATTCCATCATCTTAAGTGACGGGCTTCTAAAGCGCGTTCTGGAGATGCCAGAAGGGGGGAAGACCGGAAGCAGATAATAATCCCCAGAAACAGGATACCAGAAGTGCTGCAGGAAATCCATGATGGAACTACTGGAGGACATCTTGGGGTGACCAGGACGCTCGGAAGACTTAGGGAACGGTTTTATTGGGTCAACAGCCAACGAGATGTGAAGGAATGGTGCAAGAAGTGCGCAGTTTGCGCGGGAAGCAATGGACCCCAAAAGCCCCAATGCGACAGTACAATGTGTGCAGTCCATTTGAGAGAATTGCAATCAATGTGGCGGGTCCATTTCCGGAAACAGAATCTGGAAATAAATACATCATCGTTGTAATGGACTACTTCAGCAAGTGGGCGGAAGCGTACGCCTTGCCAAACCAGGAAGCTGCCACAGTGGCCGATGCCCTTATTAAGGAGTGGATTTGTCGTTTTGGTGTGCCAATGAAGATGCATTCAGACCAAGGCAGGAACTTCGAATCTATATTGTTCCAGAATGTCTGTAAGATTCTTAACATTCGGAAGACAAGGACGACTGCATTACATCCGCAGTCTGATGGAATGGTAGAACGAATGAATCGAACGATAAACCGGTACCTGTCCAAGGTAGTCTCTGATCACCAAAGAGACTGGGACCACTTCCTCCATCTGTTCCTGTTGGCGTACCGTTCTTCTATCCACGATACAACCGGCCAGACACCCGCTAGCATTGTTATGGGACGTGAACTTCGTTTACCTTGTGACCTGAGGTTTGGTTGCCTACCAGGGGAAGATATTGCTGGAGAAGATTACGTTAGCAATTTACGTAGGAAAATGAGCGATATTCACAGCCGAGTTCGTTTAAACATCCAGAGTGCCAGTGATAGAATGAAAGAGGCATATGACATCAAGGCGGAAAATGGAGGATTTCAACCTGGAGACCTAGTTTGGTTATACAACCCTCAGCGCCGTCGTGGTTATTCACCGAAGCTGCAGACTTCTTGGGAGGGACCTTACGAAGTCATGGATCGAATAAATGACATCATCTACAGGATCAGGAAACAACCAAGAGGAAAGCCGAATGTGATCCATTTCAACCGATTGGCTCCTTACGCTGTAAACAATGATCAAATAGACGATGCTAGAGTAAGGAGAGTTAATCCGTCGGAAGAGTTGCCTTTTGAAGACTTCATGTATTTATATTCGAGCGGTAAAAAAAGCTCGGTATGGTGTGACTCGAGAAGAACAAAAAGATCTGTTCACTGTTTCGGCCGATTACTCCTTGGCTCACTGTGTTGCGGAAGACCTTAGGATGTCCAGGGGAATAGCGGTTGTCTTTAAAAACAAGTTTGGACGGTTCGACAAGCTACGAAGGCAGAATCCCAAAGTTGGAGAGGTGCTTGATATTGTGGATAATGAGCAGATAGGCAATAGAAGTATCTTCTATCTGGTAACGAAACAACTCTCCTATCAGAAGCCAAACTACCGTGACCTATGGAATGCCTTAAAAAAATTAAGGGATACCCTTTTGTCCAAGGACATCATGAACCTGGCGATACCGAAGATTGCTTGTGGACTTGACGGTTTAGACTGGAGAATAATTAGAAGCATGGTGGAAGTTATCTTCAGATTTAGTGGCATACACATTCTTGTCTGTTGCCACAACCCTAAAAGAACAACCGGAAGGAAGACCGTAGACTGCTTCTTCTATAGGACGTCACAATGCAAGTTTGGATCTCTATGCAAATATCGCCATGGAGCTGAGGACCATTTTCGGGACGAAAATGTTTTAAGACGGGGGCAATGTAGCGAGGACGGCTCTGGATCTCGGAATGATGACTCATCGCCGATGAGTCATCGCCGGTGACTCAGCGCTCGAATAATCGAGAGTGTGGAGCTCGCTGGAATGTTCCAGAAGACATAGGCGCTGAATATATAAGAAACGACGCATCACAGAGCAGTCAGTTGAGCTTTGGTACTCGCGAAGAAATAAATAAATATAAGTGCAAATAAATAGACTCTTGAACAGTAGTGATATAAATAATTAGTAGTTAAGTGTTTAGTTAGTTTTATAGTGTTTTAAGTGTAGTTAAGTTATTAAATAAATAGTTTAGTTCGTTAATTAACCAGTGCGTGTTTTAATTCACACTACGAACAGTTAAAAAACGTTACAATATAAAAATTCAGTTGTAGTTAATAACTGAATTTATATATTATAATATACTTTATATAATAGAGATTTATGAAAAATGTAAGAAATATGGTAAATAAGAGGATTTTTTTTATTTCAGCGGTATATCGAACTTTAAAACGAACCAACTTCCTATATGGGAAATTCTACAATTATAAGAGGTTTTAAAACCATAGCGGAAAAGTTGGAGTTTTTTGATTTAATATATAAATTACGACTTTGGCCCCTTTTATGTGACTCATTAGCGTAAGGGCAAGTCAATTTAAATATATTTAGTTACTTTTTGGAAGGCCCAGGGTAAAAATCAGAGTATCTATAGATACTTTTTTGACCAAGGGAGATACTTTAACGTAATAAAATAATAAATACCATCAAACATTTATTAAACATTGTATTTAACTTAATATCGGAGTAAAATGTTTGTATTACAGCCTTTTTTTAAACCTAAATAAACTAGAGCTTTTTAGTGTTGGTTACAAAAAATATAAGTAATTCAGGGAATAAGTAACATCGCCCTTTCAACAAATAATAAAGTATTTTTTATCAATACTAACAATGTAGACTAGCGCCTTTTAATTAAAAATCAGACTTATGATAATCAGACTAGTGATAACCAGAATAATTTTTATATTACCTATACTTATACTATACCTTCCATTAAATCTACATATTTTACTCATGATATAAACTAAAAATAACACAATAAATTTAAAAAATCAATGAATAAAAAAATAAAAATATGCTTAAGGTTTCTCAAACACATCCATCGTCTTTTTATAAAAGTAGAACACCCTGCCATTTCAAAATAAGATTTGATGTAGTGACTGGACAATCTGGTCATTTGAGATAAAAGAAATATCCTCTTAATCAACTTTAAATTATTTTCTGGTTTTGTCCCCTATTTATACTTTTTATAAGAGTAGAACACCCTGCCATTTCAAAATAAGATTTGGTGTAGTAACTGTTTGGACAATCTGGTCATTTGAGATAAATGAAATATCCTCTTAATCAACTTTAAATAATTTTCTGGTTTTGTCCCATATTTTACATAAAACTACCTGGATCTCGTCATCTTCTTTCAAACCCGTACATATAACCAGATATCGGTACTTTTTATAGTAGTTTAACGAGAACGAAGTCGTCGTTCTTTATTTTTTTTGTGTCAAAGGCTGTTGTTCAGTCCTGTTACTTTTTGGTGTTATGATTTGTTTACTGTCAGGTGGATTCTATTACACATTCTCGGACTCTGAACCTGGTCCGTTAACATCCTCAACTCGAAGACGAGATTTGTTAGGAGATGAGTATATCATGACACCAATTTTGAAGTGATCACAATTTATATTTCTATCACAAAAGCAGCTTTTTTGGATTCTCAATGTTCCATGACATGATAGATACGTAATATAAAGTACCAGGGAAAGTCTTTATGTATTCTTTACTACTACCAAACAAAGCATCTTTCTCTTGGATATTTTTGTCGTCAATAAGAAGAATATTGATGCTAGGACAGTTTTTCTGAATAGCATCTGACAATTCGTTCAGAGTTGCTATATCACTGCCATTAGCCCCCAATCGGTCTGCTGTTCTCTTACATACAGCACCAACACCATCAGGATCCCGCTTACCGTGTCCAGCTTCATGGTAATTCCAAGTAAAGCGTATTAGGGTCGGGTGAAATACTGTTAAATGACTGATAAGAAAGTAAAACATGTATTTGTTGCGATATTGTTTTACGGGTCCATCACTCCAAAAATGCAGGATTTTCACTTCGGGTGGCAAGCTGTTCAAAATTGGCTGTAAGTGTGTCAATATAGCTGGAGGTGAATGTAATAAATTTTGTGATATAAAATAATAGCATGTAGTCTTTACTTCACCTAATGAATCTTCTTTTGTAAGTTACAACCGTGTGCAGACTTTTGTTGACTTTGTTGACGCGAACCTCCGAAATGCATTGCCTGAATCTCTTCTGCGTATTTAGTTAAGTATTTCTTACTGAAATCCATGTGAATCATAGCTCCTTTTTCTTTCAATGTCGTCTTTTTAATTTTAAAAGCAGAATGCTGGATACTATTATCGAATTCTTTGTATAAAAGTCTGCTCGTTATATCTATTGCAACAAATTATATTAAGCAGACCTTGATGCTTTGATATAGATATAATTTTAACTTGGACAAGAGCTGCAAGAGTTAGATCCATAGTAGCATGAATAACGCAGAGACAAGTATCACGTTTGTCACAATTCGGTTGTACTATCCAAAATGGCCTGGAAAGACATGTAGAGATTTTTCAAAGTATCTAAAATAACTTTGTTTACGGTCGCCTTTCTTCGTCACATAATCTCTTTTACCGGCACATAACCTAGAATTAAAATCATCTTTAAAAAAATTTATAATGAACCTTTTCGTTATTTCATAGCTTGCTTTCACTTTTCGTTTAGTTTCCATCAATCCTACCTTTCCAAATTTTCTTAAAGGTTTCATATTTTTTTCGTTCTGAAATATGTCATATTTATTCACCAATTTTCCACTTATAACTCTTTAAAAATTCGTTTTTCCTTTTCATTTGGAAGAGCAGAATGATTTTCTTTTAATTGTTAATCGAGTACTTCTGCAAACAATATCTTCATTGTGGGTCTGACACTTGAAGAATTCATCAATTGATCTACTTTGTTGTTAGGTGTAAGTTCTTTAGGCTTTTGTAATCTTTTTTTACAATTTGCTAATTTTATCTTTAGATTTGTTAATGCTTCATTTTTTGTATTATTTAAATATCTTCTAGCTCGATTTGATTAAATTTTAGTAGCTATAGCTCTTCTATTAACATTCCCTGGAGGCATTTGAGCATCATCATCCGAAGTAGATGGTGTTACCGGAACATTTTAAAGGGCAATTCGCTTCCTACGCCCTCTTGCTTTCTTCTTCCATAACATTATTGCCTTACGGTTGCTCTCTGGGAGTCATTTGGTCGACAGTTTTTACAATTCTTTTTCCTTTTATTTAAATATTTTTTCTTTTCTTTTTGTTTTTGCATTTCATACTTTTCGGAATCATTTTTAATTTTTTGATACCGTAATCTTTCTGCCTGGCGCTTCTTCTCTAATCGTTCTTCACGTGTTATCTTATTGATAGGTGACATGATCTGTAACAATATCATGGACAATAATAAATCGGATCATAAGCAAAGAAATAAGAAATAATATTACACCTTGACTATTTCAGTAATATTAAATATAGACAGTAAAAGCAAATAAATTAAGTGAATTTTATAAATTTTATGACTAACCATTGGAGGGACACAATGACTGTACGCAACTACTGCACCGCACTGTTACGTCGCGCAGACTAACAAATGACAGCGGATTAACGGCTCGTGTGTTTAGTATTAGTAACTTTATTTTAATGCGTGACCTGGAGCGCAATTGTGAAAATGGCCGGCTAATATTTCTGTTTGTATTATTGGACTGAAATTCGCCAGGGTAGAAACACAAAAATAGCGGGACAAAAATGAATTTCGAATTTAGACTTTTTCAGACTTAAATATGAAATTTCGAGAAAATGTGCTTGAATTGGACATTTAATCATAATGCTATTTATGTAACACATTAAGATGCTGCGATTTATTGCATTACATGACAAAACATTAAAGAAAAAAAAACATTTTATAATGATTTCCCCACACATTACCTCTTTACGTAGAATTACCCATATATAGTTTGTTAATTTTGGAATGGAATACAATATAAATAATTTTACATAATGGGACACTTTTAGGCAAATGCAATATTCAAACAATAATTTTTACAGAAAAAAAACGTTCGTCCTTTAAAATGATGGCAAAAAAATTACATAAGTTACCTAACTCAAAACAAAAAAGACATCTTATATTAAAATTACTTAATATTTTTTTCACTGTAAAATTGTTGTGTATTTTTTCTGTTTTTCGTATTCCGGGTCCGTAAACGTTCAAGATTAGTGGAAATATCATTTAAGAATTAGACAGGGGATTTGTAGTATCTAGGGAAATCTTCAAGGGTCAATTTCCTGAGTTTCACTTTGGCAAACTTTTAACCATAGCAGCATTTCGAATATTTTTTGCCGTCTAAATTTAATAAAAACAATTTTTCTAGACCCAACAATCATAGGAAAAGTCTTAAATGTAATAGAGTAAGATCCCAGAGCTGCCAGACCTACGTCATTTTAATACTGCTGAGATTTTTTTAATAAATGTCTTAATATGTAGTTAAAAACGTATGGGTACTTGCTAGCTGGAAAGCGGGGCCCTTTTACAGATAACGGGCACTAAAGGTACATAAAAAAGGTACCTGTCTACGTTAAAGTAATACCGCTGGTTTTCATATATGTTTTACACATTGTTATTAAAAACCAACATTCATTATTGCCAGACGCATTCCAGGGGACCTAACTTCCGCCAGACGCTTTAAAGCTCAAGAAAAAAGGGCTGAACCTACGTTATAGTAGTACTCCTGAATTTTACATATATTTTTTGAGTGATTATTTTAAGACCTTTTGTAAGCAGCCAGACCAATCCGAGGGGCCCAAGCCCCCCCCAGACGCTTTAAAGGTCAAGGAAAAAGGGGGGAACCTACGTTATTACTATAACGTAGGTTCTATTTCTGAATTTTACATATTTTATTTGGTTGGCTATTTTAAGACCTTTTATAAGCAGCCTGACCAATCCGAGGGGCCCCAGCCCCCCCAGACGCTTTAAAGGTCCAGGAAAAATGGGGAAACCTACGTTATAGTAGTACTCCTGCATTTTACATATTTTATTTGGGTGACTATTTTAAGACCTTTTATAAGCAGCCAGACCAATCCGAGGGGCCCAAGCCCCCCCAGACGCTTTAAAGGTCAAGAAAAAATATAATATAACCTTCGTTATAGTAGTACTCCTAAATTTTATATATACTATTTAATTGGCTATTTTAAGATCTTTTGTAAACAGCCAGACCAATCCAAGGGCCTAAGCCCCCCCAGACGCTTTAAAGCTCGAGAAAAAATAGAGGAAGCTACGTTATAGTACTAATCCTGAATTTAACTTCTTTTATTTGGGTGACTATTTTAAGACTTTTTATAAGCAACCAGACCAATCCGACGGGCCCAAGCCCCCCCAGACGTTTTAAAGGTCAAGAAAAAATGGGGGAACCTACGTTTTTGTAGTACTCCTGAATTTTACATATTTTATTTTGTTGACTATTTTAAGACCTTTTATAAGCAGCCAGACTCATCCAAGGGGCCCAAGCCCCCCCAGACGCTTTAAAGGTCAAGGAAAAAGGGGAGAACCTACGTTATAGTAGTACTCCTGAATTTTACATATTTTATTTTGTTGACTATTTTAAGACTCATCCAAGGGGCCCAAGCCCCCCAGACGCTTTAAAGGTCAAGGAAAAAGGGGGGAACTTACGTTATAGTAGTACTCCTGAATTTTACATATTTTATTTGGTTGGCTATTTTAAGACCTTTTTTAAGCAGCCAGACTAATCCGAGGGGCCTAAGCCCCCCCAGACGCTTTAAAGGTCAAGGAAAAAGGGGAGAACCTACGTTATAGTAGTACTCCTGAATTTTACATATTTTATTTTGTTGACTATTTTAAGACCTTTTATAAGCAGCCAGACTCATCCAAGGGGCCCAAGCCCCCCAGACGCTTTAAAGGTCAAGGAAAAAGGGGTGAACTTACGTTATAGTAGTACTCCTGAATTTTATATATAAATTATTTGGGTGACTATTCTAAGACTTTTTATAAGCAGCCAGATTAATACGAAGGGCTTAACCCCCCTCAGACATGATAAAAAGTATACCTTATAAGATCATAGACTGTAATATTGTATTATGTATATATATTATTTGGGTGGCTATTTTAACACCGTTAAGTGCCATTGTTCATCCTGGTTGGTACAAGTTTAGTGTGGGAATTATGAAAATTTTGGAAAATATTTAAAAAAATTGAAATTTTCAAAATTTTGGATATCCTGAAAATTTTAAAAATCTTTGAAATTTTGAAATTTTTTGAAATTTTGAATAATTTAATTAAAACTAATTTTATAACAAGAATTTAAATATTATTAAATCATTAAAAAATTCCATAAAGACAAATACACAACTTAAATTTCATGAAGCTGTCTAATAAAGCCATCTAATACTATCACTCGCACTCACATGCATGCCTTGCTCTCGTACTCACAGCGTACCTTTTATCGTGTCTGGGCGTGGTTAGGCCCTTTGGAATGGTCTGGGTAGTTACAAAAAGTCTTAAAATATATAATAATAATATATAAAATATAAAATATTCAGGGGGCTTAGGCCCTTCGGATTGGTCTGGCTGCTTACAAAAGATCATAAAATAGTCACTCAAATAATATATATAAAATTCAGGAGTACTACTATAACGTAGGTTCCCCCCTTTTCCTTGACCTTTAAAGCGTCTGGGGGAGCTTGGGCCCCTCGGGTTGGTCTGGCTGCTATATATATAATATATGTAAAATTTAGAAGTTTTACTATAACGTAGGTTCTCCCATTTTTTCTTGGCCTTTAAACCGCCAGGGGGGGCTTGGGACCTTCGGATTGGTCTGGCTGCTTATAAAAGGTGTTAATATAATCACCCAAATAAAATATGTAAAACTCAAAAGTACTACTATAACTAGATTTTTCCATTTTTTATTGAGCTTTAAAGCGTCTGGGGGGGCTTAGGCCCTTCGGATTGGTCTGGCTGCTTACAAAAGATCAGAAAATAGTCACTCAAATAATATATATAAAATTCAGGAGTACTACTATAACGTAGGTTCCCCCCTTTTCCTTGACCTTTAAAGCGTCTGGGGGGAACTTGGGCCCCTCGGGTTGGTCTGGCTGCTTATAAAAGGTCTTAAAATAGTCAACCAAATAAAATATGTAAAATTCAGAAGTACTACTATAACGTAGGTTCCCCCCTTTTTTCTTGACCTTTAAAGCGTCTGGGGGGGCTTGGGCCCCTCGGATTGGTCTGGCTGCTTACAAAAGGTCTTAAAATAATCACTCAAAAAATATATGTAAAATTCAGGAGTACTACTATAACGTAGGTTCAGCCCTTTTTTCTTGAGCTTTAAAGCGTCTGGCGGAAGTTAGGTCCCCTGGAATGCGTCTGGCAATAATGAATGTTGGTTTTTAATAACAATGTGTAAAACATATATGAAAACCAGCGGTATTACTTTAACGTAGACATGTACCTTTTTTATGTACCTTTAGTGCCCGTTATCTGTAAAACGGCCCCGCTTTCAAGCTAGCAAGTACCCATACGTTTTTAACTACATATTAGGACATTTATTAAAAAAAATCTCAGCAGTATTAAAATGACGTAGGTCTGGCGGCCCTGGGATCTTGGACTATAAATATGATTGTATTTCGCCAAATACTTTAATATCCAAAAAATAAAAGTTATACATATTTTTTTTATTTCAGGACATTTAAATAAGTAAGCACACAATATTTTTTAAATCGGATAACATTTAAAGGATTAGTAAAATTAATAATATGAAACTTCAAAATAAAAAACTGCGGTATTTGATGGCTCAGGAAACTGTTTCCGATGATTTACGGCTAGGCGAAGAATATACTGCATCTGTTCTTCGTTCTTGGTCAGTAACTGGTTGTATTTTTGAATAAGTCTGATTCCCCGTTTGGCAGTAAAATTAACAACTTTTATATCGCAACACAAGATTTTATTTAGTAAGATTATTATTCTTAGTTTAATTAATGCAACGCACTATAGTTTTACAAAATGTAATTTTTAATACATTTTTTAGTAGGTACATTTTGTGAAAGTTTTTAATTTTGTTAATTTTATGACGGCAATTTGTAAAAAAACACTTTAAACCATTAGGTTTTGTGAAAAAAAGTTTTAGATTACTTATGTTTTAACTTTAAGTACTACTTAATAAGTAGTATGCTATAGGTATATTAATTACCCCAAATTATGTAAACAATCTTCAAAATTATTTTTTTTTGTAAAATTTTTAAAGTAACTAACTCTTTGTCGGTTAAATAATGAACATTTTAATAGTCAATTAAATCTAAATAAAAATTATAACTTTTTAAAGACAAATGGATATATTTAAAAAAGATTGTTTGCGATCTTTGCGGTAATTTTAGCACAAAATTGTTAGGTAAGCTTTCCTTCATAAGTATACCAAAAATTAGCTTCATAAACTATTTGTTACCTAAAGATTTACATGCATATAAACATCCACTTATAAATATACGATTATTAAAACTAATTATTTTTATACAAATATTTAAAAGCCTAAAGGTTTTATATTTTAAATATTAAGTAGGATTTTTTTATTTTGTAATCCTTTTCGTACCTTCTCTAATATTTTTTTATTAAAAATAAGGTAAGTATGTTGTTTTTGAAAATATTATCTAAAAGTATTATTTTATTTTCAGGTTAAAGTTAGGTCAAATATAAATTCTGTCCAAATCCCAATTCTTAATTTTAATTTTAAGAGGTGCATTATCGAGTTTTAAAATTTCCCATAGGAATAACACAGGAAAATATTTTATTTTTAGTTTTTTCTTCCTGCATCCTATGTAGCCACTTTTTTTATGTAAATGACTGATGATCCTTAAAGATCATTAAATTTTGTACAAAAAATTTTATTGAGTCAGGTTTCTATCGTTTATATTTTACTTACTACCTCAGGGCCGTTTCTGGCGAGCGTGCGGTGCGTGCACGCACGCAGGCGCAACATTTTGGGGGCGCAAAATCAAAGAGTCAATCGGTACTTTGTAACGATAACATACCTAGGATAAAGGTTGCCGCTATTTTTTTCGGCCGCTATAAAGCGCCTTTTGCCGTTTAATATAAGCGACTTAATTTTTTGTTGTTGATATAAGTATAAAAAATAAATGGAAATAAATTGTCAAAATATTTTTAGTTTTTGTTTGATAGTTGCAGTTGACAGTAGCAAAGTTTAACAGTAGTCTACACAGGGCATGACTTTGTAACTATAGGTACTCTCTAAAAATGAGTTAGTAAAAGTGACTAATTGCCACAGCGAAAAAGCAGCTATTAATAACACTGTAGGGAGGTGAAAATATCACAGCTAAACGCTCGGACACGTAAACTTAATTTTTGGTCGTAGATTACAAATCCATGCTTGGTTTATTAGCTGTATCAGGTCAAAATTCAAAGATATTGAAAACACCCTGTATAAATTTAAAAAAAAACAACTTGGCTGGAACAACAGTTCTCGCAAAATTTGAAGTTAATTAATCAAAACACACGTGTCCCTAAGGGTTTTTTATAGATAATTTAGGAAATTTAAAATGTTTTTTTGCAATTTTTTTTTATGAAGTATAATTAAGGATATTATGTTAATTGAAATAGAAAGCATAGAAATGTTGGCATAAGGGGCAAAATATATTATTTTACAATGTATAATATAACAGTGTGTCCCCGGATCGGATTTCCGATAGGAAAAACTTTTTTAGACCTGATACAGCTAAACCTAGCACGGATTTGGAATCTACGATCAAAAATTATGTTTACGTCTCCAAGCGTTTAGCTGTTATATTTTAAGAGTTGAAAATTTACCTACAGTGTAATTATCGTCAACAGCAAATTGTATCCCGGACATTTAGCAGTCAACTCCTATGTAAAATTGTCCGCTGAATCCGAAAATGTCGACAAAAGTTATAAGAGTACATGAAACAGTTTTTGAGTCAATTTTTCATATAATATGGAATATACGATATCTCAAAAACTGATCTACTTTCATAATTGACGGTCTTTTCGGATTCAGGGGACAATTTTACATAATAATAAGCTGTTAAATGTCCAGCATACAAATTGCTGTGGACTACAGTTATTGGTGACTGCTCTTTCACTTTGACTAATTCATTTTTATAGAGTACGTCACTAAAAACCAGTTATTATATTGTTTATATAGTTTTTTTTTGCTTTCTTTAGAGTATTTTTATTACTAAATATTTTTTGTGATTTTGTTTGTTTGGTAATTTAATAAATATTTTTTATACTTAATTTCAGAAGGTTTTTACATTTTCAATTACTTTTTGCCAGTTTGTTGAAAAATATATATTTTTAAAATTTTAGGGCTTAAAATTAAAATATTTAATGTATTATATTTAAATATAAAAGGGGCGCCCCAGGAACGGGCCTGTACTAACTAACAAATGTGTAGGAAACAATTTTGTAGAACATTGTATTTACTATAATTTTGCTATTTAGCTTTTGGGCTTATTATTAATAGTTAAGTTTAAAAATCTAAAAAACCACCTAAAGGGCTGAAATCTTGAAAGTGCATTTCTATAATCTCAAGTATAACTGCTGAGCAAAACGTTTTTTAAAATTCCATGAGAATACAGTTATAATTAACCCCTGCGCATTCGCCATTTTGAGCTTATTTAACAGCTGAACGGATTTTGATAAAATTTAGTATAGTGTCTTAGGTCTTAGAACGAGGCAAAGAGGGGGTGACCCCTATTTTTTCATAAAACGAGTTTGATAGTTTGATTACATCAGCTATATATCTCTGGATTACATGCTAAAATCGGGTTGATGGAGCTCGATCGATAGCATTATATAACTACCAGGTTTGTTAACAATACATTTAAAGCATAATAACTGCACATCATTTTTAAATAAATAAGTAGTTTTTTTACAAAAGAGAGGAAGGCAAAAGTCCTTTTGGACAATTTTTGTTCGCAAAGTTTCGATTACACTAAAAACCTTTGTTTAGTACTCGATTTCGAGTTATTATTCCTTATATCATTGATTAAGAAACTCAACGGTTATATGCTTATATAGTTACGTTAGTGTGTGTATTTTATCTAAGGGATCATGGTGAATTATTGTATTTTTAATTGTAAATAAAATTCAAGAACTAAATCGTTGCATTTTCATGTTTTGCCAAAGGATCCAATTTGGTACGTATATTTCTTGGTGCAGAATTAACTGCAGTTAATTCTGCACCAAGAAATATACGTACCAAATTGGATCCTTTGGCAAAACATGAAAATGCAACGATTTAGTTCTTGAATTTTATTTACAATTAAAAATACATGATGATGATGATGATAACTTTACCTAATATAATTAATGTTTAGGTTTGGACATTTTTAAGAAATGTATAAAAAAAATATAGTTGTACAAACATAAAATTAAAGATTTTTATAATTAAGTCTTCAAAAAAAAATGCCAACAACTTTGAAATAGTAAATAGTAAACGACAAAATATAATACCTGTTTTTTGTTATTTTACCGAGTAAAGACTTTCTTAATATATAATACCTGTTTTTTGTTATTTTACCGAGTAAAGACTTTCTTAATCAACGCTTTTAATAATGTTTAATGCTGTTTGAATTTAGACGAATTATTTGTTTTATGATTTTTACTGAATTGAAATGTTTACATTTTTCACGTAAATCATTACCAAAATGTGTATTTATTGTATCTAATAGGTACAATTTATATTTACAGGCACTCTATGCAATTTATTTATTTATTCGGATTTCCACTGTTTATTGGGAAACCGGTAAAAACCCAACCCAGGATTTCCTCTCGAAAAACACCTAACAACACAACAAATCGATATTTTTATATTTTCCGGCCTTATTTTCAAAAACACTCGTTTGTAACATACGCGTTTGACAGCTGATTATTAAAAGTTTTAGAGGCCTATTCCCTTTCTCTAAACATGCATGTTCATGAACTACATATGTTTCGTAACATATGAGCCTATATATATATATTCCCTTTCAATTATTTTGTCTATAGACGCATGCGCTCGAAGAATTTCTTAAACATCCATGGATGTTTATAAACATCATCGGTGTTAAAATGGCTATTCCGTTTCCAAAATTCGATGTTTGGTGAACATACATGATGTTTGAAAACGTATGTTTACGAACGCTTGCCTGAGAGGTGCTGTTAACCGATATTTGAGGTTTTTTATCTTGCATTAATCATAAATTGCGGCGATGTTTGGTACAGTATACAGTACAGTATCATTATCAAGCATAGTAATTGAATACGTCAATGCAGAAACTAAATAATATTTCAGTTTTTCTTATTTATCTTAAAACTAGATAGGTAGGACATATTATGTCCTACCTATCTAGTTTTGAGATAAATAGGAAAAACTGAACAGAAAGTGGACATGTTCCGGACATATTTAGTTTCTCTGCTATATTAACGCCTTTGTATAATCTATAGATTACCGTGACATGTGAAATTTCTACGCCATTCGATCGGGCACCCTTTACTTATAGTAAATCCATGTTTAACTCAATATCCCTAAAAAGTGGACATATTCAGTTTCTGCATTGACCTATTCAATTATGGATTAATTACTTTTTCATAATTAATACCCAATTAATTATAATTATAAATTATAAATGAGAATAGGACAAATCATATAAGGTTTCACACCAAACAAATAAAAATATATTTTTTGGTAATTTTAAAACCATGTTTATGATTTGTTTTTTAATTACTAAAATGTATTTCCTAATTATAATACCAGAAAACAAATTTTGCTTTACTGATTTTTTTAATATAATTAATATTAATTTTATTATAATAATAATATTTATTTAGAAAAAAACAGAAAATTAAAAAAATCTGAGTGTGAAGGGAGAATTTGGGGGGAGGGAGGTCAAGACTTATATGTTACAAGGGGGGCAGAATGTCTATATATAGTGGTAGAATAAAAAATAACTTGGAAAAATATATTTTATTACAAAAATACAACAAATATAAAATATCAAATACCTATGTAATATTAGTACTCAAAAATATAGACAAAATATTAGTCAAAGAAAAGTATAACTAATAAAATACAAAAAAATATGCATCTAAAAACTATTTTTCTTCACATGGGAGCTAAAACTTTTTGGTTTAATTTTAAAATCTTTTAGGTTTTATTAATAGGTACCTTGTAAAACCTCTTTACCTTCACTACTCGTCAGAGTTTGAGTTGGACTTTCTCTTTATGCGTCCCTGTTGTAGAAGGGGCACTTCCACCCGGCCTTAAAGGCTGGTCAATGAAGAGTTCCAACGATGGTATTACCTCCACCTTACCCTCCACCACTAACTTTCACAGCGCTTTCTCTATTAGCGCTAGTAATTTATCCTTAAAGTTATTAAGTTGTTTTATTGGCTCCCCGACATTGCCAGTCTCCATGAGAGAAATGCGTAGTTTTCTTGCCATTTTCAATACACTTAAAGTGTGTAAAAATAGGTAAAAAATAATTATTTTAAGATATTTTATGATTACCCTTTTCCATATAAGGATGCATCCAGTCCATGGACTTAATGGCCCCGCCAGAAGATCTGTGCTTTCGCTAGTTCAGCATAAAACGTTTTTCCCAAGTATTTTTAGAGTTTGTGGATTTTTCTAAGTTGTTTTTAAGTTCATTTAATATATTAAATATCACCGATGAATTTTAAAATAATTATCTAACACAATTTTAGTTTACGATCTGCGACTTTTAGGTTATAAAACTAATATACTCTCTGTCCTAGAAACATTTATCTCTGTTCAGAAAGATTCAAGGTCAAGACTCTCAACATATGAGAAACGGAATAGCTTTAAACATAGGTGATGTTTGGCTTGTCGTTGGGTGAACATACATGTTAAGAAATCGATGTTTACAAACAGCAAGAAAGGGAATAGGCCTCTTAGTTTGGTTACGTCCACGTGGTAGCGCTATTAGCGTTTAGCTAATATTTATTTACAAAATTTAAACTCTATGGGAAATGCAAAAATATTTTAAGTTAGGTAACTTAAATAAGTACTTTAAATGTTTTAATATATGTATAATATGTATGTATATAGTGTGTGTAGTTTAAATAAATTGAATTTCCCGACACGTTTAAAATTAAAATTAATCTTATTTTAATTGCGCAATTTGTTATACGTTGTTATAATGTCAGTTTATATTTGCAGTGCAGAAAATTCCTCAATGCTAAACGACCCCACAAAATGTAATTAACATATAATAATTACTACACATTAAAATCCGTTGCATTATTAGAAATCAGTATGCATATGGCCATTACCTGATATAATCGGGCATTTTGTTATCCTCATATATAATCTGCAGTTAACACCGGTGGCCATACAAATTGTGAATTAGTATAATGTGGCATAACTTTAAATTTGTTTATTGAGTATACATGTATAATATACATACATTGTATATGCATGTTTATGATTAGGACACCGCAACTTGTTTTGTACTAAATGTGACATAAGCTCATAAATGCCCTTGCTATAGAAATAAAAATAAATTTTAGGTTCCATTTATCATATTAATTTTAAATGCAGTTTTTTGGTCGCCATCCTGGATAGCACTGAATAATTCACTGCTGCCAAATGACCATACAAAGAGCAAAAGTTTTTATGCAAATATTGATGCGTATGGAAAATTAATAAAGAGAGTGGCCGGTCAATGTAAAATTCCATTTAAAAATTTGTAATGAAAGGCAGCTACATCATTTTTAAATTGGTTTGGATATTAAAAAAAAAACATTTTTGGTATTTACTCTAGAGAGGTCGGGATAAAATCATTGTTGGAGCGAGATTTTGCAATCTATATTTAATTTTTTTACGTACGGTATTCTATAGAAATACATTTTTAAAGATACACGAACGGCGCCTACTCTCAACAATGTTTAAATGATGGACGTTAAATTCGTATTACGTGTTGGTGAGCTTTTAGGATTATATTTCAAATTCCATGTTATTATTGTGCTTAAATTTTACGCTGTACTACAAATGAAATGCCCACTAACGCAGAATATACGTTATATATTTTAAAGCGTAAATAAACTATGTATCTGCTTTTAGTAAAATACTAATTCCGATCGTAATCGTAATGTATGTTAAAATAAACTTGAAAATACCCTTATAATATTAAACAATAGGTATATGGGTCAATCCATAAAATAAGGGCAAATTAAATATCTGCACCCCAGAGCCAAGCCAAACTGTATTAAGTCCACTTTTTTTATAATCACGTTTCATATTTATTGCCTACTCTCTAAAAATTAATGAGTCAAAAATTACTAATATAATTGTTATTAGTGGCTGCTTTTTCACTTGTACCATGTATTGTTGTATTCCAAAATTTAACAGCCAATTCTTATGTAAAATTGTCCGCTGAATCGGAAAATATCGTCAAAAGTTAAAAAAAAAGTAGAACAGTTTTTGAGATATAGTCAATTTTTCATTTAATTTGGAATTGACTATATCTCAAAAACTGCTCCACTTTCATAATTTTTGGTATTTCATGGTTAACCATGGTACAAGTGAAAAATCAGCCACTAATCATAACTATTAAATTAGTCATTTTTGACTAATTCATTTTTAGCGAGTAAGTTTTCCCGCTCTTTCCAATGGATTAATTCCTGACTTAATTGATTTTTGATATATCAAAACCAGGATTTCATCCTGTTTACCATTAAAAAAAATGAAAAAATTTAGGCAAAAAATATGTAATGCGATTTAAAAAAGTGGACCTGATACAGTCTGGCTCTGCGGTACAGATGTGTGATCTTATGTCAAATTTCGGAGTTTACAGTTTTGCAAAAAATCATATTCCTTAATCTGATTAATCAAGGTAGCGACTTCTAATAAACCACAATCTTTAGAGGAAATAGTTTTAAGCATTTTTATTGGCCTCAAGGACCGTATCGATTTTTTTATAAAATTATTTTTGTACTTACAACCCTATAATAAGAATCGATAGGTTAAACAATTGACAATTTGCTTGCTAATCTGAAAAGATAACAGTTTTGAGTAACTTCAATAAAATTGACCAGATCTGATTTCATCGATTTAACCCAAATGGACCTACATGTTCTTGCATGCAATATTCTATTATAGTTAAAAAAATCTTGTGTTTTTTGTTTTTTGCATATAAAACCTTTCTGCGTCGCAATACGCGTGTTAACGCATCTTCAAACCAAGTACAATTAAACCAATGCCAGAAAAAAATAAATAACATACATTTGTCATAAAGGAATTGGGGGAACCGTTAAAAGGTTGGTTTAAAAAGACAAAAATCGAAAAAAATAAAATTTTAAATGTGGAAGATATGTTTAAATTTTGCAAAGCCTATAGGCTAGAGTCCAAATTTAAATAGCTTATGTAAAAGAATGTCATGTTTTATATATATATAAAACATGACATTCTTTTACATAAGCTATTTAAATTTGGACTCTAGCCACTTTTAGTTGAACTTTTTTCCTCTTATTTATTAAACTACACTGTTCAAAATCAAGCCTTTTGAAATACCTAATCAGAATTAGTTATGGAAAAATAAGGTAATATGCTTAAACGAGTAAAGCAATTTACCTTCTCGTTTATTAGTTCTATGGTGTATTCACTAACTTCTAGATAAATATTCATACTTTACTTAATAAACTTGTCAAATTTAAAAAGATAGGCAGATTACCTAAATATTTAGTCAAAATCTCAATTACTTTTAGGTACGACAATTTTGCTTTTAATTTAGGTAATTCTTCTAAATTATTATGGCTAATTATTGAACTAATTTAGGTAAATTCCTTTAAATATTAGTGACTTACTTGCAATCGGCTACGATCGCTAATACCGACGTTTTACGATAAATATTCGCGCCTATATTGTCCACCAGAATGCCAAAATCAACGAAAGCTTAAAGACCGCGTTGTGTGCTATTGATATAACAACATAGTTAACAATTATTGTGCTATAAGTGAACATTTTGTATACAATAATGCTATAGTGCTATAGTTAAGTAATCCAAAGGAAATGGAATTGCCCATTGACCCCAATTTATTTTTAAATAATCCCAACCTTGCAGGGTTCCGGTACTACATGTAGTACCGGAACCGCCGCACAGTGGATCGATAGATAGGAATTTGTGGACATAGCACCAAAGTGTGAGAAGATGAGGACATTTTAGGTTTAAAATAAATACTTATCAATTAAATAACGTTGTTATTTACAAAAGTAAATATAAAGTCTAGTTACTTGATATACAAGGCGTTTTAATACACCAAGGTCCACTATAGAAAAGGTTTACCAAGTTTTTGGTTTTTTATTTTTATCTTTTTAAAAAAAAAATTTTTTTCACGAAATTTGGTGAAAACTTACCTTTTTATGTCCCAAATACACTGTAATTTATTTGATTTGAAATATTTATTATTTCGCCTTATTTTGACTTAATATCAAAAAAGCACCCTAATTTTTAATCGAAAATTCTCGCGTCAAAATATCAGCTTTTTTTCAAAAAGTCGGTGTGCTTTTTGTTTGTTGAAATCTCTACTTTCTGATGGTGTAAAAAATATACATTACTATGGTAAATGTTCTCAGAAAATGCAAAAAATATTATAATGAATAACAAAAAAAACTCGAATTCGAAAATTTATTTTAATCATTATGTACAATTTCATCAAAAAAATGTGATTGTTGCAATTTTTTTAGTTAAAAAGTTTATTTATTAAATTCTAATAACATTTATGTCAGAAAATCTCATAAAATATAAAAATACATGTAAATCATACTATAGTAGTATCTAATTAGATTTAAATTCAATATATTGAATTTAAATCTAATTAGATACTTCATTCTGATTACCTACGTTATTCATTATAATATTTTTTGTATTTTCTGAGAACATTCACCATAGTAATGTATATTTTTTTTACACCATCAGAAAGTAGAGAGTTCATCGAACAAAAAGCACACCGACTTTTTGAAAAAAGCTGATATTTTGACGCGAGAATTTTCGATTGAAAATTAGGGTGCTTTTTTGATATTAAGTCAAAATAAGGCGAAATAATAAATATTTCAAATCAAATAAATTACAGTGTATTTGGGATATAAAAAGGTAATTTTTCACCAAATTTCGTGGAAAATTTTTTTTTTTTTAAAGATAAAAATAAAAAACCAAAAACTTGGTTTTTTGAATTTTTCACATAAATTTTGAGGTTATGTGAAAAAATTATAAATACAAAAGTTGTAGATCTTTTTATTACCTACAACTTTGACATTTAACTTTTTTCCATAGGACTTGTAGTTTTGCCGGAAATCGAGATAAACCATTTTTTACCCTTAAACCCCCCCCCCTCCCACTTCCCGAACTCAGATCGCCCGTAATTTATTTTTCTTTTAATTTTTATTACATTCCCCTCCTTTTCCAATGGGTTTCATCCTACTGTTATTTTTTTTCTCTTTTTACCATTTTTAAAGGCTTCTGCACTGGTCTATATGCTCCATGACACTCTATGATCTATATTTTCCAAAGTGGCGACTTGTGGCGGCAAATCTCTGTACATTTGTTTTAAATAACCTTTGAACTCCATAACAGCCATAAAAGAAGTTTATGCATATTTAAGCATTTTTTTTAAACTCAAGATAAAGTTTAGATTTGTGTAACGCATTGTATAACAATAAAATTTTAAAAATTATTGTTACTGAATACGTGTTGGTATTAAGTTAACCGGGCAATTTGCAAGCTTAGTTATCATATAAAATAAAACTATAAAAAAATATATAAGTTTTTGTTAAGGTATGAAGTTATGCTGTTTAATTTGTAATAGTCAGTTTAATAAGGAAAATAACTAAAAACATTCTTTACGAAAAACGCCTTCTGTACTGTTTAGTATGTTGCCAAAAAAAATTGTCATGCTTATTTTTAACAAATTTGAAGTTTTTGGGAGACATTTAAAAAAAAATTATATCAAGTTAGTAATTTTGCATAATTGCTGTATGTCCACTAACATATATGAGCTCGATCCACTGTGCGCCGTTGTTAATTCGCCTAGGACATAAAGGTGAAGGAGTCCTAACTTGGAAGAAAATTCCTATGCTAGAATTTTCACTAAAAATATATATAATTTGCCTAGAAACTAAAAAGCTAAAAGCTAAAATCTACCTAAAAATTTGAGCAAATTGCCTTAGAAACAGGAAATGTATTCTTTTATTCTCAGGCAATACCCCTTACGATCTAAGGTGTATCATCTTTGAAACCTAAGTAATGTTGCTTAATTAATTGTATCATTTTCTTTAAAAATATCAGTTAAAGAATTCACTAATTTAAAAGGGGAATATTCCTCTGAATTCATTTCAAGCAGTTTGCCTTAAAAAATTAATGGTCCTATATAGTCTAATATTTTAGGTAAAAATTAGCTAAAATTTTGAACAGTGTATATGTTGAATGTCATGGTGCAAAGTTTATCGAAATAACTGCATCTTCGGGAGTACCTCAAGGATCAATACTCGGACCTCTATTGTTTGTCATATTTATCAATGACATTGTAGACGGCGTCAGTCCTGACGTTTTATTGTATGCTGATGATGCTAAAAATTTTTCTTGCATCACAGGTATAGATGATTGTTTACGCCTTCAACACAAACTGGATAAAATTAATAACTGGTGTGCTGAAAATAACCTTCCTCTAAACGTTGACAAATGTAATGTAGTTTCCTATAATGGAAAAAATATCCTCTTAGATTTGACTACACTCTGAACTCCCGAATACTAAAGTGAAGTGAACACATTAAAGATCTTGGGGTCACATATGACAGCAAATTAAACTTTTATCTACTCCTACATTGACGAGCTGTCACTTTATGGCGTTTTATTGACGGGCTGAAGAACAACAGTGGCTTTTCGACATTTTACGTCACGGGCTGAAGTTAGCTTTATTATAAATTGGGAAAAAGTGAGGTTAAATTCGGGTGAAAGTTGACAGATGTCAAAATTTTAATAAATAAAATTGGCTTTAAATTCTGTTTTGTGTTCGTCGTAGATAAAGTATAGTATGCAACTCGTTTTTATTAAACACTCGCTCGCAAGCTTCGCTTCGCAAGCTTCGCTCGTGCTTAATTAAACTCGTAACTAAAATGGCATTTATAAAACTTGATACATAATATTCTATAATTTGCATGTGGAAAATATTATAAATGCGAGTAACAAAAATTTGGGATTCATTGTCAGAAATTCCTTGGATTTTCATGATATTTTCTCATTAAGTCTACTTTACAACACTTTTGTTAAATCTAAATTAGAATATGCCAGTGTAATATGTATATTTTATATGAATTTATATGTATAAGGCTAAATATGTAATACTTGTCCAAGGACTGTAAGATGATGTATTAAATAAATAAATAAAAAATAAATAAATAAAAGGCATACAATTTGTAGTAAGTAATCTTTGTAAAACTTTGTAATTGTCTTTTAAGTAGACTCTACTACAACCTAGAATTTTTTCATAGCCACTAATATCGTACCCAAACCTCCTTATAAAATAAAATTATATTAATTCTAGGACTATTTTAGGGACTGTTTTCAATTTGTAAAAATAATTAAATTGGCATAAAAAAATACTGTTATGTCCTACAAGGTAGGTTTAATTAGAGAAAATTGCATATATGCAATTATAAGTACAAGTATATAAAAATGGCATTTAAAAAATGGCTGGCTTTTTTCCAATTTATAAATTTTATTACGGCGATATTTACTTTTAGTTTTTTTAATATTTAGAGAATCGTTGGCTTTTTATCGATTTATAAATTTCATTTTAATAGTCTTGTAATAACACAGTTTTCTCTAATTTAACCAACCTTGTAGACTTTCAAATAAAACAAATAGATGGATACTTGGTGCACCCTATATACATTTTTTGAACCCATCGATATATGTTTAACAATTTAAAAATGACGTTGTACTACTATAAGGTCATTTTTTTTCATTTGAAAGGGGGGTCAAATGACACATAATTACTTATTTTTCAGATTCTATACATTGTATGTTTAAGACTTGAATACAAAAAATCGCATTTTAAGAGTACAATTTTCAACATTAAACAATTTTATTTTAGAAATTTTAAATTCTAGTATTTGAAACAATTGTAACACTTTTTGACTTTTTGAAATAAATGCCGTCGTACTGCTAAAAGGTTACATTGGCATACAATTTCAAAGAGCTTTTAATGCTGATTATAAAAAAAACAAAAAAATAATAATTTCACCAAATTTGTTCTAAAGTCTATTTAAATAAAGCTCTGCTGCCGGTATGCCTGTGATTTCACCCTAGAATATGGTCGTATTAAGTGATATACCAATAGGTATGCATGGGTTTTGGATCCATCTGTTTAAAATATCAGGCTGGGCATATTTTTATCTTTACAGATTGATACAGAACCGATTCAGGCGAAAGTGTATTTTTTTGTTCCAAAAAATCAGGCAATAAACACAATAGTTGTTGCAATATCTAACTGAACTTTGATTCTGCTTACAGTTTCACCGCTGTTATCCTTGTCGACGTTTCGATTTCCGTCACAGGATCAAAAGGAATCGTTCAATGTAAACTTGGCCTATAGGTTATGTTGGATTCGAACTAATCGCTATTACGCTCCGTTGCATAACTTGAAGTAGTTTGTATCTATTGTATGTCATCTTGTCACTTCTAGGAATTTGATAAGCAGGCTAATTTGGAAATTCCTATCGTTATATAGGAATATCGATCGTAATTTCAACAAGGCAGCTCAAAGATAACAAAACATTTTTAAAATTTATAGCAATTTAAGTAGTTTTTAAACTCGCACATATATTAAAAAATGATGGGACAAATTTGCACGGTAGGATAAATTTAAAAAATGGTATAAAAAATTCACCAAGGACCAACTCGCAGTCATTGAAAATTAAAAATTAGGGAAAATTCGAACAGTAGTATAAATATACAAAATTGTAGGACAAATTTTCAAAATTTTTAGTAAAAAAATGTGTTTTAATACAGAAATAAAAAAGATTTCAGACAACAAATTTGTCTCATGTTCATAATAATAATTATTTCGGAAAAAAATAAATAAATGATCGTGTGTCACAATATAAATTTATAATAACGTTTATGTAATGTAATGTAATAGATTTAATAATGCAGGGTATTTCTAGAGAAAAGTACTTTCTGAAAAGTCCTTTTACAAATGCAAAGAAATACCTGCATACAAAGTTTATGGTTTATTATTCTTTGTCACTTCGTATCTATACACAGTGAGTGAGTAGTTCGGTTTAATACTGTTGCAGAACTTTATGCATCATTCCTTCCGTTTGACATTTTATGCTTTATTTAACGCGGTTGCATTTATACAGCGCCACTTTAAATATTCATCGCATCAATAAAACTAAACAGTTGCTGTTGTGCGATGTATGGGGAACGAACTTATTTTATATCGCTCGATTTAAAAGTTTGCCAAAGAATTTTCAGCCTGTTTAACCAGTTTTCTTTTATGTACTTACTTTTATCGAAACAAGAAAAGACCAAAAATCTATAAAGAAGTTTCAATAAAATAATTATACAGTGTGCCCCTAAAGCAGGTTGTAAATAGAAAGAAACTTTTATATATTTCATAAAATCTTCTGCTTGTTTAAAAAATTTCTGATTCCGATACAAAAATTAATTAAATGTACAGGGTACAGTCAGAAGAAATGTACCTTTATTTACTATAAAATAGACATGTGCACATTTTTGACATATTTATTTTAAAAGAGTATGTTTTACAATTTTGAAGTAGAAATTTGCCAAGTTAGTTCATGATTTTCGACGTTATAATGAAAATTAAAAAAAAAATTAAATCACCACATACAATTTCTCAAAAAACTTTATTAGTTTATTTACTGTTTGATTAAAAAAATTGTAGCATTTGATTTAAAAATTATTTTCTTGTAAACTATTTATAAAAAATTAATGAAAATTTGTGAGAATGGTAAAAAATAAAGGCAATAAATAATATAATTTTCAAAAATCTAATATTATGTTTTTTTGCTACTTTTTTATTCCTGTTCTCCCTAAGAAAATTAAAAAAAAAATTGAAGATAAAAGAAGCTCTGAAAGCTAAAGATTAAGGAACCGTTTAAGTTATTTTTTCATCGCTCCTAGGGTCCAAGATTAATAATATTGTTTAGCCATATTTACTCAAATATCGTTCATAATTAACATAAAAGTTTAAAATAACATATTCCAGATTTTTATTTTTTACAAGACGCAGGGCAGGGAATAAAAATAAAAAAGAATACAATATATTTATTACTTTAAAAAATTGCAAAATTGAACTTAACAGTTCTTCGGGAAAAGTTTACATAAAATATTTATATCATCTATAGGTTTATAGCAATGGGATTGTTTGATAATTTTGATTGTTGTCGCTTCCCTCCGATACAGTCGTAAGCCACTTTTTCATAAGAGTTCGGAAAAAAATTCCCAAAATATTGATGTTTTAAAATATATGTAAAATTAAATTTATTTTTATACTGCGATGCAGCCCCCGCAAATTTTTTATTACTCTTTAAATAATCAATGAAACAAGCGTCGTGAGTCACTTGTTTGTGGGACTATACAGGATTGGACAAATTTAGAGCGACCATAGTATTTTTTACCAAATGCTTAAGTTACATATATTTCTAAAGGTGAAAATTTAAGCTAGTGATATAATTCCTAAAATTAAATGCACATATTTTATTTAAAGCTAAAATTACTAATTGTGTCAATTTTGTATCCACAAAATTGGAGGAAATTGAAAAAAAAGGGTATAATCCAATATGATTATTTTTTATTAATAATTGATGCAAAAACATAAAATTTATGAAATATCGTTGGGGTACGTTTTAATAACAATAAAAAATACCTTCCATTGCTACGATCGTATATGATAAAAAATAAGAGTAATATGTATTAAAAATGTCTTATAATAGTGTCGCTTATAACGTGCATTAAAATAGAGTCGCTTTTCGATAAGATTTGTTGGTAAAGCAATTTTTATTTTGCAAAATTGATGGCAAAAAAGCAAAAAAGTGAGTAAAATGACTAATTGAATGGTTATTAGTGGCTGATGTTTCACTTGGAATTCCATAATATTCCATTTCTTATGTAAAATTGTCCCCTGAATCCAAAAAGTTAAAAAAGTAGAACAGTTTTTAAGATATAGTCAATTTTCCATTTAATATGGAATTGACTATATCTTAAAAACTGCTCCACTTTCATAATTTTTGGTTAACCATGGTAGAAGTGAAAAATCAGCAACTAATAACTATTAAATTAGTCATTTTTGACTACCTCATTTTTAGAGAGTATTCTCTAAAAATGAATTGGGATACCTTGGTATCCCAAAATTTAACAGCCAATTCTTATGTAAAATTGACCCCTGAATCCGGAAAAGTCGTCAAAAGTTAAAAAAGTGTTTTGAGATATAGTCAATTATCTATTTAATATGGAATTGACTATATCTCAAAAAGTTTCATAATTTTTGACGGTATTTTCGGATTCAGGGGACAATTTTACATAGGAATTGGCTGTTAAATTTTGGGATACCATGGTATTCCATGGTTAACTATGGGTACAATGAAAAAGCAGCTACTAATAACTATTAAATTAGTCATTTTTGACTAATTTATTTTTGGAGAGTATGTAAAAGTACACAGTTTTGGTTAAAAATTTAATGACGGAAAAAAGTAAGAAGAAAGTTTTAATTAAAAATGTTTAAAGACATGGTTAATATTTTTTGTTAAGCGAACAGCATTTACTTAAATATTTCGTACGCAACGATAGTTTAAACGGTTCCCTAATCTTAAGCTTTTAGAGCTCCTTTCACCTATTATTTATTTCAATTTTCTCTGCCAAATTAGCGTTTTTTTAACAAAACAAAAAAATAATAGCAGGTTTTTAAACATTTTATTGTTAATTCCATTTATTTTTTAACATGCTTACCTTTTTTCATTAATTTTTATAAATAGTTAACAAGAAATTATTTTTGTGTATAAAAATACCTACAAATGTAGTTTAAAAAAAAGTTGTGGTAACATTCTACTACTAATGATGCTTACTTGGCAAATTTTTACTCCAATACTAAAAAGTTTATGTTAAAATAGTATAGGTAATTCGATTAATTTAAAAGTGAAATTTAATCATTGCTTTAAAATTTTCCCTTACCTAAACAAATTTTCCAGTTGTTAGGAAATTGCCTAGGCTAATGTAAGATGTTCCGGAGTCGGTGCGCGACCGGATTAAGGGGTAGCTGCGAAATAACCGCGTAACTACTTAATCTGGAACGGACGGACCATAAACCGGAGCTTGGGGCGCTTCAGAGTCCGGTAAAGTTCCACGCGGCGAGTTTACGGCCTCCCAGGAGAATAACGAAACCGTCTTGTGACGATGCTTACATAGCTCAAAATATGCATGTAGGGAAAAGAATTTTTGTATTTGGAGGCTTTTCAGTCTAGAAAAAGGTTAATTTTAAATTTGTAGCAAATTAGGTAAATATGCTATCTATAATTTTAAACTATTAAAATTTTATTTTAATAAAATTGCTTTCTTCTTTTTTAATTTTTAATATCACAACAAATATTTATTTATTATCCACCCTTGTTTTCTTATGAGATATTTACTATGCATAGTAAATATCTCATAAACATAAACATGTTTAAATCTGGGAAACAAGTCTATTAATAAAATTCGATTAATTATTTAAAAGTTTTTAATTAAAATTTTAATGCCAAGATTCATTGCAAATAGTTTTGCAAACTCTCATTATGTTCCAGAGAACTTTTCAATTGATATTACTTAGGCTATTCTCATCTAAATTATTACAATTCCAACTTAACGTGAAACTATTATATGGTTCATCGAGTCCCAAAGTGACATTTAATGTTTCATTCAATTAGTTTTACAAGTCAAATTATACGCATCAATTGTGGAACTATTGGTTTAATGTAATTAGTTGTGAAATCAAGTACAGAAATTCTAAAAGTGAAGTGAAACATACAAGTGAAGTGAGGCAAACAAGTAATTACATACACTTTATAGTATATCACGCCATACGTTACAAATTTTAGTCACGAGTTCCAGAGTAAAAAAATATTTGTTAATTTTAACCAAGTATTAACCAGATTTTATGTTAATCCAGGTCCACGTAACTTTATGTTTAGTTTCCAACCAACTGCAATCTGTTAACTAATTGAATAAGTAGTTTTTAATTATAAAAAACATATTGTAGCTTATACAAAATGATTTGTTAATGTCAAAAATATTTGTTGGAAATTGAGAACTTACTGAAAAGAATTTTAATAAGAAATGTTGCTTTACTATAGTACTATAAAAACAAATGAGGGGTGGCACGATTAAAATTTCGATATTGGTCAAATAAGAACCACCCTAATATGTATGCATAAATGAAAACAAAAATAAAATACACACAATTAAATAATACCATTCTGAAATCATCAAATTTTAAAGAAATTTGGTACAATATAATTATCAGTACTACTACAACACTTATGTATTTCGTATCTTTAACCCACTTCACTGTATCCCCTAATTTTTATATAAAAACCAGTGATGACTTTTATTTTTGATTCATCGCACTTCGCACACTAGTTAAATAGGTATAAGGAATTTGAATAACAATAATAACAGATGTCTGGTAATAAATTATAAAAGTAAACACGGTACGAATTAGAATAAAGTAAGCAGAAACATATATACCTATGCGTATTGTTGTGGTAAATTTTTTGATTGGCCGCCTGAAATCACGTGTACTTTTTTAACGAAATAATTTGTTAAACCTTAACAAAATAATCTGTAACCTTTAAAATTAAAAAAAAATGCTTACAAAATTGCAAATTGCAAATTACAAAACTTTCGGTAAAATATTTTCCTTTGTTAAAATAATTACAAACCCTGGTTTTATACAAAAAATTATGTTAAAATTTAACAAAATAAAATTAGCAGACTACAAACGCATGTTAACAAATCTGATTTTTATAACAGTGTAGAGATAAAATAATTTTCAAAAACAAAAACTCTGACGTCTGTTAAACCGTTGCAACCCCACTTTCTAGTCAGGTTAGGACCCTATTGAACACTTCATGGAAAAATTTGTTGTTAAGGTGGGAGAAGTGTAAATATTTTATGGAATTAATACCATTTAAAGTGCATTTTTCAAAACTAATCAAGTGGAGAGTTCGCAAGTTCTCTTCAAATTCAAGACGTATGATTGGAAATCCTACATCGTCGGATCGAGGGATAGTTCCTGAATAGTTTAGTTTAAGAGATAAATACCAGACCCCGCCAGGTTATCGAGTTCGATTTAGTTTTGCAGGGATTGCCTATCCAGGAAATTAGTCCTACAGAAACACATTAAAGACCCCAACTCGGCCCAGGTATAAATTCCTATTAATGGCTGCGATGGAACTAGACAACAATGCTCCATTCGGTTTTATTAGGTTTAAGCACTGATAGAGATAGGGGATTTATAAAAGGAAGAACATTTTGTTAATACAGCAGCTAAAAACATGAATTTACTTTTCTTTTTTATTATTTACTATGCCCACTCTCTAAAAATGAAAAAGTCAAAATTCTACTATTTGAATTAGAACCAGCATTTTTAAACTAATAAAATAGTCGTTTTCACTTTTAAATAGTTATTTTTTACTACGTAAATAGTTAAAGTTTGACTAATTTAAGATTAGTCACCATCTTTGACTATTTCTGAGAGTAACTAATTTCTTTAATCGTTTGCGGCCAACAACAAAGCATTATTTGAATTAAATGCATATACCTAAGCTCCATGGTTAAATGACCCATAAAAACAAATAAAGATGCAAAGAGTTTAGCTCAAAACAGTAACACAAATAATATATTCAACTTTAAAATAATATGAACAATTGACAAATAAAATTGATTTTTGCTGATGGCTGAATGGGTCATGACAACAGCTTAACAAGCTTGACAAGTGACAGACCTGAGTTCAATCCCCGGCTGGGTCAAAACTTTTTTTAAATTGAAATCTACTAATTTGACTATTTCATTCAGTAGAATTTGACTAATAATTAGTCAAATTCTACTGAATGAAATAGTCAATTATTATTAGTGACTGCTTTTTCGCTGACTTTAGTCAAATATGACTTATAATAAGTTATTTTTGACTAATTTATTTTAAGAGACTATAAAATAAAACAACACATCTTAACTAAGATATATAAAATGTTGTAAAATATTAACCAGATTTTGTGTTTATCCAGGTCCACATAACTTTATGTTAAGTTTATCACCAACTGTAATATGTTAACTATTTGAATAAGTAGTTTGTAATTATAACAAACATTTTGTAGATTTAGTAACAAAATCCTTTAAATAATTCAACCATAATTCTTATAATTTTAAAAAAGGAGCTTATTTTTACAAACCTTTTTGTATACCCAGTAACAAAAGTATTTTTGGAAATTGGGAACCTTATTGAAAAGAATTTTAATAAGAAATGTTACTTTATTAATCAATTTCTTAAACAAAAAAATTAACACATACCTACATGAATGAACACAAAAATAATATACACACAATTAATTAACCCACCATTCTGAAATCATCAAATTATAAAGTATAAAATTTGGTACAATATAAGTATTAGTACTACTACAACACTTACTAATATATTTAGGGTAATTCCATTTATTAGCCACCAATGAGTGCACCTCATATCCTCTAATTTTATTTCTTTTTTAACTGTAAATAGACATGGACCCAAGAAGTGAAAAAAACTCCCCTTTTCTTTTCTCCCCCTATCACCTATTTATACAGGGCTACGCAAAAGTTACTACGCAGACCTAACTTAAAAAAATTTTACTTTTTTTGCTAATAAAGCTATCGACATTAAACAAACTGTTAATTGTTAAGAAAATATTTCTCTTTTAAACCATATAGGACACATTTAGTTATTGATGCCCTAAATGGTCTTTGGGAATTTTTTTAAAAATGCAATTTTTTGGCAAAATTGTCTAATTTTATAAATTCATATATTCTTAGAACAACTTGCCAGCAAAAATTTTTTAATGTAGTTTGTTACCATAGATCTTACTCTATAAAAAAGCAATGAAAACATTTTCAAATAATATTGGCTAAGAGTTCAAAAAAATATAATAAAAATCCATGTTTTCGAAAAATCACTATTTTCAGCCATTTCATGGTTTAAAAAGGCTATGTTTGAGTAAGTCGATTTTAACCAATTTATGCTTATCATCACATGCACTTATTAGCCTCCAATAACCATTAATAAAATTATTGTGTATTTTGCTTTTAACTGGGCTGTGGCTGTATGTACAGCCCAGCTATAAGCAAAATACACAATATGCCCACCTGACTTTCAGCCATTTCATGGTTTAAAAAGGCTATGTTTGAGTGAGTCGATTTAAACCAATTTATGCTTATCATCACACGCACTTATTGGTCTCCAATAATCATGAATAAAATTATTATGTATTTTTCTTTTAGCTGGGCTGTGGATGTATATGTCCACCTGTGACTATATCCATATTATTAACCATATATTTCGAAAAAGCGTATTGCATCTTTAAAATAACTTGACAGTCTTGAATTGACTTCTAATTCATTCTAAATAAAAATATAAAATATAAAAACCACATACAGTGGCGTCGAAAATTAACTACCCATTTATTTATTTTTTAAATTAAGAAAACATAATCAAATGTACAAAAAATTAATTTAATAACTAAAAGACATACTTTCCATAAACTTTATATTTAAACAAAATAAAACAGGTATTAAATCCTAAATTTGAATTAAACCTAACTGCATATAATTAAACTGAAGAAATCATATTCTTAACTTTTACAATCACCTAAAAAACCTATTTACTATTTTTTACCTCTAAAAAGTTATATGAATCGGAAAATTTTCTTATGTGTATAATGTCTATCAAGAGGAATAAATTAACGACTTATGGCCTTTAAATGGATCGCAGCAGACTTCACCAAAAATGTTGGTAAAATTAAATAGATACTTTAATTTGTGATACCTACAAATATCGGTTACAGTTGCATCCACTCGCCATTCTATTATTTGTTTTCCTCCTTAGTACAAGATTCAATCTTGGAAAATCGCGAAAAATATTTTTATCCGAAATCTGCCGAAAGTAGTCAACAATCGGCAGTAAAGTAAAAGAAATCGGCAGTAAAGTAGAACTTTATTTCTTTTACTTTACTGCCGATTGTTGACTACTTTCGGCAGATTTCGGATAAAAATATTTTTTGCGATTTTCGAAGATTGAATCTTGTACTAAGGAGGAAAACAAATAATAGAATGGCGAGTGGATGCAACTGTAACCGATATTTGTACGTAGGTATCACAAATTAAAGTATCTATTTAATTTTACCAACATTTTTGGTGAAGTCTGCTGCGATCCATTTAAAGGCCATAAGTCGTTAATTTATTCCTCTTGATAGACATTATACACATAAGAAAATTTTCCGATTCATATAACTTTTTAGAGTTAAAAAATAGTAAATAGGTTTTTTGGGTAATTGTAAAAGTTAAGAATATGATTTCTTCAGTTTAATTATATGCAGTTAGGTTTAATTCAAATTTAGGATTTAATACCTGTTTTATTTTGTTTAAATATAAAGTTTATGAAAAGTATGTCTTTTAGTCATTTAATTAATTTTTTGTACATTTGATTATGTTTTCTTAATTTAAAAAATAAATAAATGGGTAGTTAATTTTCGACGCCACTGTATGTGGTTTTTATATTTTATATTTTTATTTAGAATGAATTAGAAGTCAATTCAAGGCTGTCAAGTTATTTTAAAGATGCAATACGCTTTTTCGAAATAAATGGTTAATAATATGGATATAGTCACAGGTGGACATATACATCCACAGCCCAGCTAAAAGAAAAATACATAATAATTTTATTCATGATTATTGGAGACCAATAAGTGCCTGTGATGATAAGCATAAATTGGTTTAAATCGACTCACTCAAACATAGCCTTTTTAAACCATGAAATGGCTTAAAGTCAGGTGGGCATATTGTGTATTTTGCTTATAGCTGGCCTGTACATATAGCCACAGCCCAGTTAAAAGCAAAATACACAATAATTTTATTAATGGTTATTGGAGGCTAATAAGTGCATGTGATGATAAGCATAAATTGGTTTAAATCGACTAACTCAAACATAGCCTTTTTAAACCATGAAATGGCTGAAAATAGTGATTTTTCAAAAACATAGATTTTTATTATATTTTTTTGAACTCTTAGCCAATATTATTTGAAAATGTTTTCATTGCTTTTATATAAAGTAAGATCTATGGTAACAAACTACATTAATAAAATTTTGCTGGCAAGTTGTTCTAAGAATATATGAATTTATAAAATTAGACAATTTTGCCAAAAAAATGCATTTTTACAAAAATTCCCAAAGGCCATTTAGGGCATCAATAACTAAATGTGTCCTATATGATTTAAAAGAGAAATATTTTCTTAACAATTAACAGTTTGTTTAATATCGATAGCTTTATTAGCAAAAAAAGTACAATTTTTTTAAGTTAGGTCTGCATAGTAACTTTTGCGTAGCCCTGTATAAATAGGTGATAGGGGGAGAAAAGAAAAGGGGAGTTTTTTTCACTTCTTGGGTCCATGTCTATTTACAGTTAAAAAATAAATAAAATTAGAGTATATGAGGTGCACTCATTGGTGGCAAATAAATGGAATTACCCTTTAAATAGGTAAGGAATCCGAATAACAATAATAACATATTTCTGTTAATATATTATAAACAGTTGTAACGAACACGTTACGAATTAAAATAAAGTAACCAGAAACATAAGTTGCAGACGCTGAAGTCAGTTGAACTTGTTGATGATTATTGTCAGTGGGAAATGTTTTGATTGACTGCCTGAAATCACGTGTACTTTTTCAACGAAATGCATATTACATTTACAAAACTTTCGGTAAAATATTTTCCTTTGTTAAAATAATTACAAACCCTGGTTTTCAACAAAAAAAATTACAAACTAAAATTAATAAACTACAAACTCATGTTAAAAAATCTGATTTTTAATACAGTGTGTAAAATCAAAAAGACCTTTGATTTATAATATGGCATGAAAAAATCGACCGACTAAAAAAATTAATATTATTATTATTATTTTCGGGTTTTAACCCTTTGGGAAACAGTGGTACCATATGGTTATCTCCTTTCCATGATTATAGTTTGAACTTAGCCGGCAGGTGGTACCTGAAAGATCTCGACGACCTACACTGGTCGGAAATAGGTGTTTTTGTCCAAAAACCTCTTAAGGAGTTTATTGTACATAGGTAACAAGAAGTTTATCGTAAATAATACATTAAGTCACCATTTTGACGGTGCAAAAATTATTCAGAAAAATAACAACTCGAGTGAATTAAACTTATGGTATTTTAAATCACGCATTTTATTTATTGACAAAAAATAGACTAAAAATAAACTAAAAGGGGTTCAACTTATTTATTGTATCTACAGTCACATAATATAAAGGAGTAACAGTAATTATAAAGCTCCACTAAATGAAAGTATTTTTTTTCTTAAATTGCGGTCTTAGGTTTGTAATAAATGGGTCCGAACTAACCAAAATACCGTGAAAAACGTCTTCATTTGTAGCTAAGCGAGAACATTTTCGAGCGTGATGCGTTCTAAAGAATTTATAATCTTTGTTCCTGCATTCTTGAGCTTCCTCTGATAGTTAACCTATGGGAAGAGCTGCGCATTCAATAATATCTGCTCCATGAAAAAGAATTTTTTGGACTGATGCAGGAAGGTTATACCACGGGTATAGTGTACCGATCAGACTAGCAGTCTCAGAGCAATACTTCTTGAACTTGATGGTATCGATTGGTGAGAAGCTGCAAATTACCTCTTGAATAACTCCCAGTTTACTTATTACACATTCGTCAATTTGAGTAATCTCAGCCACTAGCGAAGGATTCAAAAAAAATCTCTCGCGACCTCTTTTCCAATGCTTTGATCGAAGATATATCTTTTGATGTTGAAATGCCAGTGATTATGTACCAGATAGCAAAGAAGAAGAATTCATCCTAGACCTTATCGCCTCGCCTTAAAGAATTTGCAGCAATTGAGAAGAAATTATTAAACAGCCTCAGGAAAGAAGACGACAACGAAAACAGTGCGGATAAGGAAAGCCTTGATGAATTGGAAGTTTTTTTGCCAGATCCTGGGGAAATAATTATTTAGAGACTTAATGATTTTGAGTTTTGAAATCTAAATTTTGTTTATTTTTATTTAAGTCTAAAACAATAATTATTATAAAAATTTCATCAACAATGTCTATTAATAATCAGACAAGTTTGTTACCATGGATTTGTCAGGTATTAATCAAGTATCCGAAATGTGACATTTATACGTTTTACCTGTCAGTGTTCGTTTTAAATGTCAAAATTTTCGTAAATTTGTACTAAAAAGCAAAATTTGTTGTGTGAGTGTAACAGAAAAAATACAGAAAAATTATGTGGGAAGAAATGTGTCGTTCCTGCGAGGACTACCGTAATGGATGTTTGGATTCCCAGTACCTGGAAAGTCTGGAAAGTGCAGGGATGTTCCTTGGATCCGCCCCCATCATGAGGTTTATTACTTTTTTATACCTTTTTATGCTAATTTATGAGATAAATTTGTTTAACTACTTTCAAATGCATCATTTAATCTTGGAAAAAAGTATTTCAAAAAAGCAATTTTGGTTTAAAATATAGTAAGAATAGGAACTAACAGAATCTTTGCCAAATATAACTATTTATAAATAATAAATTTTTAAATCCTTGCAAATTCACGAAAACACAAGATGACTACAGTTATTTTAATTAAAAAGTATATTTCTTAGATACAGGCTGTTAAAGTGTTTTTTTAGGATTTTATACTTTATATCTAAAGGAAAAAATATTTTTTATTCTGATATTATACTGTGAGGTTTTTTCCTGATCATATACAGAGTATCCCAAATTCGCCGATCAAATGAAAGATGAAATTTTCTTTGCCATTTTTACGAATTAGCAAAATTGTAAAGCCTGAATTATAGATTGCCTTCCTTCCTTCCTTCCTTCCTTCCTTCCTTCCTTCCTTCCTTCCTTCCTTCCTTCCTTCCTTCCTTCCTTCCTTCCTTCCTTCCTTCCTTCCGTAGAAGATGAACAGTACGAAACCCAATAAACATTTTTGACGTAATTCTCACCATTAACATTTCCCGTGTAAGAATTTTTAATACTTTGTGATAATATTTTGCAATTATAGTATTATTACTAGTCATTCCAAATAAAAACACCAAATGGGGTGCTTGATTTTTTATTTTGATAAAAAAAATTGAGGATGATCATTTAGGTATCAAATATGAAAATTCGTTGCAGTTTTAATTTTTGGATTCTTTACTTTTAATCGGCACCCTTTAGAAATCTGAAATCGTGTCAATTTCTTACTCTTATAGTGGCCCAGAACTTTTTTCTGTGACAAATATTGAAATGATTTTAATTTTGTTTTACTGTTCAGTAAGTGTGTTTTCGATATAAATTATTATTATCCAATTAGTTAATCTCATAAAAGAATGGTAAACCACTAAAGATTCATGATAATTTGCCAATGTTTGTGATTTTTGTATGGCTCCTTTGCCTATTCTGCTAAATCTAGAAAGTTGCTTTTTTTCAGGTATCAAGTACCTATACAATAGAAAACGTAAACATTATTTTAAGTTTCTAAACTATCATTTTTTTTATTAAAAAAATTATTGAAATTTGATAATTCTTAAAATTAGTCAATTTTGCCCTCAGAAATCATTATGTTGAAGAAAAAATAAAAATCTGAAACTTTCAGGAAATATAGTCCCCACATTCATCTTTTCAGTCCACTTAGTCTTGTTTTGTTATTTTTATTCCTTTAAAAGATATATTATTTTTTTTAATGCCCGTTTAGTAACGATATTGTTAGTTTTATTTATAATTTAAAATTTAGATGGCTTTCATGTTTGGTGGAGAAGTGTCAGAACTGTAAAATATATTTCATAAATATTATTTGTGCGTATTTCTTTGGTAAATTTTGTATATGGGGCAAAACACCTCAAGTGTTCCCACCTAAAAATGATGTTTTCTCGGATTTTAACAAAACTTTGCCAAATCATTGTCCTATTGGACTACCTTAATTTTCCAAATGGGGGGCAAAAAGGATTAGCGGGTTGCAGAGATACAGCCCAATTAGCAAATATAGTTCCCAGTCCTTTTTAAATGTCACTGCCCCTAAAGTATAGTTCCTAGACCCACCCTGCCACTTAAAATGTTACTCTATAAGGAATAGTCACTTTGAAGTATATTTTGATAGTGACTGGTTAGTGCCTACCTACCATAAAAGTGGAAAATAAACACCCTGATTGCAAGTGGCAAACATGTAATTTAAAGAAGTGGCTGGAACTACCCGATTTTTCGAATATGACACCATAAAAGACCAAAAACTTTATAGTAACTTTTTAAAGTATCAGTCACTAACAAGTGCTACCATAATGCCTCCATTAAGTTTTTGTTACTTTATAGTAACAATTTAAGTTACGGGGTAGTCGCGGCCACGACACCTGGTTTCTTATAATTTATAGTAGCATTGAAAGTAGCAAAATGGTTACTGCTACCTTCCTAGGACACTATAAAGTAGCCGGCGTTTATCCATTGCCACTAAAAAGTCGCGGGGATCAAAAATGGCTACTTTATAGTGACCATAACTTAATATACCCTAATAAATGTAATTGCCTCAGATTGCTTATTGCATAGTGTGCTGCTGTTTTGGTGTTTTCCTTTACTTGCTTTTAAGCTTTATTAAAATTCTGTAAAATGCCTAAGGCAAATAAAAAGAAATTAACATATTCTAGTACTTTCTATCAAAAATTAAACAAAAGGAATCACTGCGAGCCGAAGCATCAACGTCAAAAACAAAAACTACATCTTTCTATAATCCTACTGATGAACATCATAAATCAGGTAGTGACTGTGGCAATTTTGAAGCTGTTTCTGTAGATGAGTGTAATGTTAGTGCGTCTGAAACTAAATCTCAGAGGAGAACTAAAATATTGGCCGGATTCAAGTTTAATGGACCTGAATATGATTCTATTCAAGATTTGACCTTTTATATTCGCAGATTATGTGTTCGAATACGTTGCTGCTCTTATACTTTGTAGATGTTTTTACATTCATAGTCATTGAATATTTTGTAATGAATAGAAACCCGGTATAGGTAATTCAAGGTGCTGAACACTCTTCAAGTTTCTCAATACCTCTCTGATTTCTATACCTGAGTCAAGTGTTCAAATCTCGTGCTGATCGAAGTGCTGATGAAAATTATTTATTCTATCTTACGTAAAAGTTTTCACCTTCATAGTCTTTGAATATTTTGTGATGTATAGGAAATTCAAGGTGCTGAATATTCACAATGGGTCAAGTTTCTCAATACTTTCCTTAAGTATTTGCAGTCAGTTGATGTATGTTTTCATTTCTACACGTGAGTCAAGCGTTCAAATCTTGTGCTGATGAATGCTATTTATTCTGCCTTACGTGTAGGTATTTGGGCTATGTAAAAATGAATATTGTATGCTCTCTATAGAGTATACATAAGTCGTGGATTCAAATTCGAAGAAGTGGAAGAGAACGTTTTAAGATAGATAGTAATTAATAAACATAGAATGACAATAGAAGAAAGTGACGTCATATACGGTGTGGGCCCTGTTTTTGTTTAATAAATTTGTTAAAAATATTTTGATATTATAAAGATTTATTAATTTTTAAACATAAGCGGTTAACATTTAAATATTTCTTTCGTTGACTATACTGAAATGCCTTAAATGTCAAATGAGTCGAGGATTCAAATTTAAAGATTAAGTGGAAGAGATTCAAGAGGGTAAATAATAATCCTAGAAAAACACGAGACGGAAGTGACGTCATATACGGTGTGGGTCCTGTTTTTTTATAATAATTAATTTTTCTTGAAAATAAATAAATAATTGTCATGTGACCATAATAATTGCAATGACCAGTAAAACATTAGGTATAATAATATATTCACTTTGCATTTTCCAAAAGATACGATCGTCGCGTCGCCAAACGGGAACTTCAAAGGACAAGGCGAAACGTTATAGTGGCACGCCGCTATCGGTGTAGCATAAACGCTCCAATTAAGGGGCAATTTAGTGGCGCAGGGAACTTTCTTGGAAAATCACTTTATAGTTCCAAAAAATCGTGGACCATGTAGTTCCAAAAAAGTTATTGTTTCCATAAAGTCGCCTCTGGGTAGTTACAATTGTCACTTTATCAAGCCGAAGATTTTAAAGTTCCAAACGGGTAGGGTTGGCCTAATATATTATTGTTCCCGGTACTTTGTGGAAGCATATGGAACCATAAAGTATTTATTGGATTAAACGGCCATATTTTTTTCATGACTTTTCAGACGAACAGCCAAATGGCTCAAACATTTTACGTTTTCAAGCTAAATATACCTAAACTAAAGCTTTTTTCTTTAGTTATTTTGTTATTTTTGACGGTGGACTAATATTTTAAAGTTTCACGGCAGTATCAAGAAAATTTTTTTTTTTTTAAATTAATACATGAGTTTCTATATCAAATAAATAATAATTTGAAATGTTTTGAGAGGCTCTCGAAAATTTTGTCATATAAACCCAATATTTTATTCAGTAAAGTCGATTGCGTTTTAAAATTTACCTACCAAAGGCGTTAAAATCGCATGGTAAATAACAAAAAAATAATAATGGCTTCCATAATTACTTTCCATCATGACATTTATTTAAGGAAGTGTGAAATTACATGAAGAGGTCGCTGCGAATAAAGTTTAATAGTTTAAAGAAAGGTCTACTTGTCGGAGGAAAACACTAGGCTGCCACGAACCCGCGACTAGGCAGCTTCGTAACAGATAAGTCGCATTCACCAGTAGGCTACTTTATAGTAACACATCGTAGTAACTCTTTTAGTGGCAACAACTACCCAAGACACTACCCGGCTACTCAAAATCTTTCCCCATTTTGGTCGCAGTTACTTAGCAGCTACGAATATACAACGTAGCCGCCGATGGTCACCGCCCCCTTTGTAGTGGCTTTGATAGTAGCAGTTACGGATCTGCCACCATAAATGCTAGTTGGGAGGGGCCTGAAAATTTATTTTTTTTCTCGTGCGCTTAAAAGACGTCGAAATATTCATGTATATAATAATTTTTTTTAAATTGATAATCAACATATCGTATAGCATTTTTTCCACGCTTTACGATAAAAATGGTCTCGAAAGCGAGAAAAAATTTTTTGGTTATAAAAAAACGATTTTAAAAATATATTTGTTTTTTTCTCGAAATGCGACCCATTTGATTTTTTTAAAATTAATATCTAAAGAAAGCTTGTTCAATTCCCTAAATTTTGATGTAATATGAAGATGGGATCCCAAGAATAAGTCTAAAAAAATAAGGGTTGAAGCGCGTAGGGACCGTGCGGCGAGCAGCTACTAGTATACCTATTGCAGCGGTGCTCGGTCAACTACTTAGTTGATTAATTGGAGGGTCAATACAACTTTTAAAATTATTTTTATATAGAAATAAATGTATTTTTCGATGGGTTAAAGTCAAAACAGCACAAACGCCAAATTTTAATTTTTTTTTTAGAAGAAGGTCGATAGAGAATTTACATGTACTTCTAAAAAATTTAAAAAATTTGGCGCCTGTGTCGTTTTGCCTTAAACTCATCGATTTTATTGCAATAGTTCAAATTAATAGCAATTAAAACCCATGTTTTGGTTTTTGTAGTCGAAAAAGAAAAATGTAGAAAGTAATAGGTTGCTCTTACTCTGAATAAATTACACGTGCACGTAAATGTAAATAAGTTCTACTATTTAATGCAATTGCAAGTGTCTCACAATAATAATAAACATTTTTCATGTAAACTTTTTATTGAACATTTTACCTATTTTTATTTTTGGGAAAAATATCATATTCGTTAGCAAACGATACAAAATTCCTTTTCCGTTAGGAACAAATGAGTGATATTTCTGTGTCCCAGGAATTGATTTTGCAGAATCAAATCGCTTTTTAAGAATTTCTGCTGTTTTCATATGATTTTTTTTAGGACTGAAAAATACTTTTGTTTCTGACAAACTTTTTTTAGCCCATTCATACAAATCATTGGCACTTAAAATTGGATTTTTTGATGTTGCCTGCAAACTTGCGCGGGCAGCGAGTCTTTTTAAATTCCCGCCAATGCCATCACAGGGGCCTTTACCGTGTGCTGTTGCATGAAAGTGCCACTCGGCTAAAATACCAAAATCAGTTTCATGTTGCATAAGGATTTTAAAGTTATGTATACTTGTTTTTGCAATGTTGAAAGTTACAACTTGTAACTAGGGGTTTTGGTAAACTAACAAAAATAGTTTCATTGGTTGCTTGTAAATTAGGTATGCCATGATTTTTTATTTATGCTGGGCATAGAAAGGCCCCTGTGATGGCATTGGTGGGAATTTAAAAAGATTCGCTGCCCCCGCAAATTTGCAGGCAACATCAAAAAATCCAATTCTAAGTGCCAATGATTTGTATGAATGGGCTAAAAAAAGTTTGCAAGAAACAAAAATATTTCTCAGTCCAATTGCATTAAATAGTAGAATTATTTACATTTACGTGCACGTGTAATCTTTTCAGAGTAAGAGCAACTTATTACTTTCTACAATTTTCTTGTTCGACTACAAAAACCAAAACATGGGTTTTAATTGCTATTAATTTGAACTATTGCAATAAAATCGATGAGTTTAAGGCAAAACGACACAGGCGCCAAAAATTTTAAATTTGTTAGAAGTACATGTACCTGCAGGTCGATAGAGAATTAAATTCTCTATCGACCTTCTCCTAAAAAGAAATTAAAATTTGGCACTTGTGCTGTTTTGACTTAAACCCATCGAAAAATACATTTATTTATATATAAAAATAATTTTAAAAGTTGTATTGACCCTCCAATTAATCCACTAAGTAGTTGACCGAGCACCGCTGCAATAGGTATACTTATAGTAGCTGCTCGCCGCACGGTCCCTACGCGCTTCAACCCTTATTTTTTTAGACTTATTCTTGGGATCCCATCTTCATATTACATCAAAATTTAGGGAATTGAACAAGCTTTCTTTTAATATTAATTTTAAAAAAATCAAATGGGTCGCATTTCGAGAACAAAACAAATATATTTTTAAAATCGTTTTTTATAACCAAAAAATTTTTTCTCGCTTTCGAGACCATTTTTATCGTAAAGCGTGGAAAAAATGCTATACGATATGTTGATTATCAATTTAAAAAAAAATTATTATATACATGAATATTTCAACGTCTTTTAAGCTCACGAGAAAAAAAATAAATTTTCAGGCCCCTGTATCTCTGCAACCCGCTAATCCTTTTTGCCCCCCATTTGGAAAATTAAGGTAGTCCGATAGGACAATGATTTGGCAAAGTTTTGTTAAAATCGGAGAAAACATCATTTTTAGGTGGGAACACTTGAGGTGTTTTGCCCCATATAACATAACATATTATGTTATATACAAAACTTTTTAAAATCACCAAATACCAGAAATAATAATTATGAAATATTTTTGACAGTTCTGATATATTTGGTACTTATGTTATATTTTATGTATTGTATATGATTATATATTATATACATTATAATAAAGTATACACAGTCAAAGTGTCTAGGGAACACCTAAATATTTTTAAATTATTGCAGTAAAATCAAAAAAACGAATGTGAAAATATAATGAATTAATAAAAACAAGTGTTTTTAACTAATTAAATAAAAAATATATTGTAAAATGATGTTACAACCCCTTCAAAAATTAAAATAATAACACCCACCAAATATCCAAATATTTATTATTCTGTTATTTATAATAATTATGCTACATTTATTTTTTTTATTAAAAAATAATATACGGACGGACCTCCTCGGTTGTTTACGACCGCCCTACATCGATTTGGCATACTCAATATCAGCCTATCGAGTAGGTTTTGGTCCAGATTTCGCCACACCTCCGGTACCGCCAAAATTAGCTGCTGCTGGTCTCAATAATGGTTTTGGCGATTGAAAAGTCTTCTTTTCATAGCATCCCATACTTTTTCTATTGGATTAAGGTCTGGGGAGTTTGCTGGCCAAGGTAAAACGCTTATATCATTCTCTTCGAATGCTGCTCGAACGATCCTCGCAGTATTTGGCCTAGCGTTATCCTGCTGGAAAATGGAATTTGGGCCCATATTGGTTAAATAGGGTAACACAATAGGTAAAACTATGTTGTCGCGATATCGAACTGCATTCAAAGTTGTTTCCATTAAAAAAAAACTCGGTTCTTCCGCCAGTATTAATTCCTCCCCAAAACATCAATGAAACTCCTCCAAAATTGACCACCTCACGAGCATGTTGTAGCCGTGCTTGGTTTCCAGGTTCTCTCCAGATACGTATCCTTCCAGAATCTGGGTGGTAGCAAAATCTTGACTCATCAGAAAAGAGAATACGGCTCCAATCATCAGAACCCCAATTAAGATGTTCTTGTGCCCAAGCTAAACGAGCAGCGCGATTTCCAGGAAGCAATCGGGGTACCCTTAAAGGTCTTTTCTGAAATAGACCTTGCTCTCGAACACGGTTTCTGACGGTTTGAGCTGACACAATCAAATCGTGGGTCCTAAGAAGCTCTTGTCTTAGCTCGGGAGCTGTTATTTCCGGGTGTCTCCGAGCTTGCAAAAGCAAAAAGCGGTCTTGTACCGGGGTAGTTATCCTACTGCGGCCTGGATGTCTTTCCTTTACGTCATTATACTCATTGTAACGTCTCCATAATCTGCTTATAACACTCACAGATGTGCCCACTTGACGAGCCACTTCACGTTGTGATGAACCACCTTGTATCATCCCAATTGCTCTTAATTTTTGTTCGTCACTTAGATGGTGCCTTTCCATAATATTCCATATTTTTCCATCCATATTTTTATAAAAATTTGAATGAATATTGGGTAAATAACACAAGATATACTAAATTGCACCGTTTAACGGGTACCCAGAAATACGATAAATAGTAAAAAAACATTATATTTTGCATTAAAAAATGTCTTATACAGTGTGTTCTTTTATATTTAGTTATGTTATTTTATAATTTATAAGTTAAATTATTTAATAATTAAATTTAAGTGAAATTAATAAAGAGTAGTTTTTTGTCGGTTTCTTTCACAATTTAAACCAAGTTAGTCTTGTTCTATTATTTTGATCACTTTAGTAAGGCAATGAATAGTTAAAAGTATCTATAAATACTTCTTTAAATTTTAGTTTTTAGGTAACTGGTTAAAATAAAACATGTTATAATAAAGGGGTTTATTTGAAATATTTTTTGGTTTTTGCTTATTTTTAACAATTTAAAACTTCTCAGAACTTGAATATTTTCTATGAGAAAGAGGTACAAAATTATGATATGTTCTTGCATTTTTAATTGCAATTAAATTCATGAATCTCGAACACTCCGTCATTTATTACACTTGCATACTTGCAAACTTTTTGAAATCACAATTTAAATACGAACAAATAATTTAAATACGCACAAATAATATTTATGAAATATTTTTGACAGTTCTGACATTTCTCTACCAAACATGAATTGACTAAGTCAAAGCCATCTAAATTTTAAATTATAAATAAAACTAACAATATCGCTTCTTAACCGCATTAAAAAAAATATATCTTTTACCTCAACATTATGATTTCTGAGGGCAAAATTGGCTAATTTTGAAAATTATCAAGTTTCAATAATTTTTTTTAATAAAGATAATGATAGTCTAGAAAAAGAAATACGCACAAATAATATTTATGAAATATTTTTGACAGTTCTGACTAGAGATGTAAAAAAACGGTTTTTTTCTGATGTGAAAAAAAACATGAAAAAACCTAGAAAAAAACGGTTTTTTTGTTTTTTTTTCAAAATGAAATTTTGAGTAAAATGTAGAATATATTACATTTTTCATTATTGAAAATTTTGACCAAGACTAAAAAATCTGATTTCTTATTATTTGGTAGTTTCCACATTAAAAACCAATAGCAATGTAAAACTTCTACAGTAATACAAAAAATTAGCTGTATCTTCGGTCGTATGGGAGCCGTAAAAAAAAGCAATTTGAAGCTTGAAGTTTATAGTTTTGAGATTTTTAGATAAAAAACGTGCAACGCTCAATTCTAACGAATACCGTAATAAAAAAATCGATTTTTTTTATTTCTTTTTTGGTCCACGGAATGTTCGGACCACTATTGTTTTTTGAAAAAAAAACATTCCATACTCTACATAAATTTGAAAAATCATTAAAAAAGTGCTTTTGGTAGCTTTTTGAAAAATCAAGCGCTGAATCAAAAATATTATATGTGGTTACTTTCTTTAGGATCAAATCAAAACAAGCGCGGCCCTTATTGGTCAAATCGGTGGTTGTGGCGAGTGCATAACGCGAGACTGTATTTACATTTAATAAATTTCATTTAGTGGCTAATTTTAGTCCATGGAAACATAAAAAATTAGGCAAATGGCTAATCTTGAAAAAAAACCTAAAATGTGAAAAAAAAACCATTTGAAAAAAAAACAATGAAAAAAAACCTGAAAAAAAACAAAAAAAACGGACCGTTTTTTTTCAAGTCACATCTCTAGTTCTGACACTTCTCCACCAAACATGAAAGCCATCTAAATTTTAAATTATAAATAAAACTAACAATATCGCTACTAAACGGGCATTAAAAAAAATTAATATATCTTTTAAAGGAATAAAAATAACAAAACAAGACTAAGTGGACTGAAAAGATGAATGTGGGGACTACATTTCCTGAAAATTTCAGATTTTTATTTTTTCCTCAACATAATGATTTCTGAGGGCAAAATTGACTAATTTTAAGAGTTATCAAATTTCAATAATTTTTTTAATAAAAAAAAATGATAGTTTAGAAACTTAAAATAATATTTACGTTTTCTATTGTATAAGTACTTGATACCTGAAAAAAAGCAACTTTCTAGATTTAGCAGGAGCCAGACAAAAATCACAAAAATTGGCAAATTATTACAAATCTTTAGTGGTTTACCATTCTTTTATGAGATGAACTAATTGGATAATAATAATTAATATTGAAAGCATACTTACTAGGCAGTAAAATAAAATTACAATCATTTCAATAATTGCCACAGAAAAAAAGTTTTAGCCTCTTATAAGAGAGTAAGAAAATGACACAATTTCAGGTTTCTAAAGGGTGCCGATTAAAAATAAAGCAACTAAAAATTAAAACGGCAACGGTTTTTCATATATGATACCTAAAAGATCATCCTCAATTTTTTTCATTAAAATAAAAAATCATGCAGCGCACTCACACATTCATTTTTGGTGTTTTTATTTGGATTGACTCAATAGAAAAAATCAAAGGATAAAATATTTTCTTAACAAAATCATATTTTGAAGTTATTTTAATATTTTAAAGTATCAATAATTGTTAAGTTTAATTAAAATTAATAACAGGCAAAGTTAATGGTGACAATTACGTAAAAAATGTTTATTTAAATCGTAGTGCCATTTATAGATTCCTGTACCGCAAGGACGGCATTCCTTTCTCTCGTAGAAATTTTTTAACTTTCACCGTAAAGGTCTTTGACATCACCAACCACAGTGCTTGTTATGGACATGCGCTGTAGGGTGACAGCGCGTAGGCACATAATATTTAAAATACATGATTGTTTAGTATTATTTAAGATAGGTGTTCAGTTTATTAAATAATTTGTGTCTCTAAATAGGATATTTAGATATTTTTTATAATCAATGTCATTTTTAGAAACGTTATTTTTTTTCATTATACTGCCCTACTATGGAGAAAGGCAGTAAGTAACTACAAAAGAATTCCAAATGCGTTTTTTTGTGCTTTGATAAAGCTATGGACATTTTGTATCTTAATTCAACAAAGAAATGCAGTAAACTATCTTATAAGTTAAATAAATCAGTTAAATACCTACTGCTTTTTATAAAAATGTAGTTTATGCTAATTTCCCACAAATTTTTTGTTTAGCAGTTACTCCCTTTCTCCATAGTTGGGCAGTATACAACAAGCTGCCTGGGCAATTAAAATTTTGCACTGCACTAATACGAGGTGTGTTCAGAAAATATCGGGAATTTTCGTTTTTTGAAACAAATATTTATTTATTCGTCTACATTAATGTTGTTGCCTTCAAAATAATCTCCATTGGATATTGCATATATGCACATGTGCCAGCTCTTCTTCCAATACTCGAAACACTTCTAAAACTCGATCTTTGGGATAGCCTTTAGTTCTTACAGCGATGCGCTTTTAATGTCATCTATGCTTGCAAAACGACGGCCCTTTAAGGTTCTCTTTATTTTTGGGAATAGGAAAAAGCCAGACAGAGGAATGTCTGGCGAATATGGAGGCTGGGGCATCATTACAGTATTGTTTTTGGCCAAAAATGTATTAAAAATTTAACAATTTTAGAACAAATTTTGCTGCCACGCGTTTCATACACAAAACATTCGAAAAAATTTCATGGGATGAGCCAATCGATTTACCAACATCATTAGCGACTTCTCTGATGGTTTATAACCATTTCATCCACTTTTTCCATGTTTTTATCGGTTGTTAATGTGCTTGTTCGTTCGGGGCGTTCGTCATCTTCAACGTCTTTACGGCCATCTTGGAAACTCTTATACCACTTGTAAACTGTTGTTTTACTTATAGCAGACTCACTATAGGCCTTTTTTAACATTTCAAAGAATTTATTTCATTTTTTAAGCAAAATTGGATACAAATTCTTTGATCCATTTCTTTTAATGAACGAAAAATCGCCAAGCTCATAAAACACTTCTAACCTTAGCGGCTGCCACAGACAAAGTAAATAATGAAAACAGCTAAAGTTTTTATCATACTTCGGGGGCATGTATACCAATATAATACAGAAAATTTTATGACAACCGGACCCTCTGAACCCGCGAAATTTAACAATTCCCGTTATTTTCTGAACACACCTCGTATATAAATGTTTATCTTTTATATTTACACACAATGGGTAAAACGCAGAATATAGACAAAAACAAATGTCAACCATTTTGAGTGTCATCGTGCATGGTTACGGAATTTTACTAGGAAATCTATAAATTGACTTTTTACGAGACGGGCACGATTACGGGAGGAAGGAAGGAAAGCAATCTATAATTCAGGCTTAAGGGTTATTTAATTTTTAAGGCCGCTTATAAGGGTGTCCCAAAATTGGCACCCCAAACGGTAATTGTTAATTTCAAGACAAGTTTTTCTTTACTTTTGTTTCGAATTAAAAAAATTGCAGAATTTAGGTATTTAATTTAAAGGCCGCGAATGAGAGCCCACTGTTTTTGAACTATCGATCCAGCGATTTTATTTAAATATTTGGTGGGTATTTCTTACTTTTAATTTTATTTTGTTTCGTATTAAAATACTATGAATAAAACTAAAATGCGCTTTGTGTAACAAACCATTAGGTATAATTTTTCTTTTGCCTATAAATATTTTATTTAAATTGAAGTTTAAAATGCATGCAAATTTCTTTATGCAAAACGTCTTTATTTTTAACAATATCGCGACCCATTTTCTTAATAAGTTTGCCACAATAGAATATGCATAGAGGATCAACGAAAGTTGGCACACGAGCACACGCAAAACCGACTTGTCGGTTGACACAAAAATCCAGCGATGTTACGACATGAAATCCCCAAGGATGTTACTATGTATTTGTTTCCTCCACTTCAACCCTGGGGTGGGCGGATAATGCGTCTTCCCCAAATTGGACAGATCAGTCGGTGACGATTTTATTTTAAAAAACTTAAACGGGCCCGCATGCTTCTTTTAAGTCCTCAAACTGCTTACATGATGCAATAAATTAACTGCAAACTGGTTTAGGGGAGAAACGAAAAGGCAAGATTTCTTTGTTTAAAACGAATTTATTGTTTGTATAGAGTTCAATGTTTAAGAGGCCAAAAAAATGATTTAATGAATTAAAAATTACGAGTTTTTATAGTGAAAAAACAGCCACTAATAACACTATAGTTTACAAAATTTGATAAAGTTGTTCCTCATTTAACCAAAACCACTTTTTTTAAGGTAAAATTTTGTACTGATTCCTAAAATAATAGTTTTTCTAATGCAAATTTTAAGATGTAAAGCCCTAAATCGCATTAGTGGTTTTGTCACTATGACCAAAAATAGGTCAGAAAAAATCACTATTTTTCGATTTTTTTTTCAATTTTTTTAACTTTGGTCCACTGTATATCAAAAAATATTTTGGAATATAAAAAGTTAGTCCCCCTATATTCTAGAGAATTTAATTATGAAAATTTTAAGCATATATGCTACGTATACGTACGTCAATATATGATGAGATTTAGATTATATACGGTACATTTTTTGAAGCAATAAAAATTTATATTACATTTTTTTAGATATAATAAGGGAAAAAATCGTTTTTTTTTTTAATTTTATTTATTTATTTTATTTTTTTATTTAATTTACTTTCATAAACATTTATTTTTAATTTTAGATTTTGTTTATTTTAGTGATTTTGTTCACTTTTTTTCTGTACTGCATCGGATCCAATTCTCTTTTTCAACAAATAAGCCTTAATAAGCCCAAATGATTTAATTAGGGACCTTAAGTTGTCGAAAAGGTCTTGTCAATTCGGCTTGTGTTACATCATGTTTTTTTTTCTGCATCGAATTCATTTTCAGAAAAAGAGGTATCAAAACTAGGTTCGTTTTGTTTGATTTGTCATTTATGACTTATAACTTAAAGGATGTTTTGGTTTTGGTAGATTTTCATCATGTAGAACTGGTTTTTTCGCTGCAGAAACATCTGGATACTGAAGAGATCTTCTGTTTTTTTGAGTTTATACCAGTAATATATATCACACAAAAGTAACATTCTAAGTGATCCACTGGTTCTGCCCATAAAACTGGACAGCCAAAACTCAAATAAACGTTTTTTCCAGACTTTTCAACGTTATGTTGAAATTTGGACAAATTAAACTTGGTGTCCAAGATTTCTCTTCATTTCTTATTTCAAAACCAAAATAATGTAAATATGCAATCTTTAGGTTTGGTGTTATTTTTCTACTTTTTTTCAATAATATAGTGTCCGCATATAAAACAAAACAAATCTGGGTAATTTTTCCTACTGGCCATTTTAAACACAATAACAACAAAACACAATAACAAAAACAAACAAACACTATAAAAAAGAAATATTTAAAATCTTTTGACAACTAAAATCAATATAAACATTTATATTCTAAATGACAACTGAAATGTCAAATAAATACATCTAAATAACCACTTCCTGGCACCCTACAATTTTATTTCTCTTATTAAATTTAATTTATGTAAAAAATGTACTTATATTACATCCCTTAAAAAAATAGACCGTATAAAATCTAAATCTCATCGTATGTTGACGTATGTATGCTTAACATTTTCGTAATTAAATTCTCTATAATATAGGGAGGCCAACTTTTTATATTTCAAAGTGTTTTTTATTTACATTGGACCAAAGTTAATTTTTTTTAAATTCAGAAAAACTTTACCTGTGCACTAATGTAATTTATTATAAGTTTTACACCTTAAAATTTTTATTACACTTTCCTTTTTCATATAACGTGGAATTGACTATATTTTAAGGACTGATCTACTTTCATAACTTTTAACGTTTTTTTCAGATTCAACGTACAATTTTACATATGAATTAACTGTTAAATGTCCGGGATACAAATTGCTGTGGACTAAAGTTATTAGTGGCTGTTTTTTCACTGTGATAACTAGTCATTTTTAATTAATTTATTTTAAGAGAGTTACTTTGTTTATAAATGTTTTACTTTTTGGTTTAGTACCATTTTATTTAGGAACATTAATCCTTGCGCATTCGCCGTTTTAAACATATTTTTATAATACATTGTTATATTATATATCTTCAACAAATTCTCTCTTAAAATTAAAACAACAAAATTCCACTATAGTCATATAATAATTATTGTTTACATACAAAATAGTCAAGTTTATACTACTAAAGTTAAATTTGGATTAGTTTAAGATAAATTTATTGTTTTTGAGTAAAAATTAACCATTCAAGGGGACATCCATTAATTACGAGAGACAAAAATGGGGGGAGGGGTCCAGCAAAATCTCACCAAATCTCACGTCAACTTTTGAGTTTAAAAAATATGTATTAATACTAATTAGTCAAATATTTATTTCTTTAAAATGTTTTCCCCAAAGAAAGTTTAATGGCTAAAATCTCATGTGAGGGATTGAGGGGAGGTCTACCACATTTCACCAAGGGGGAGGGGGGTCCAAATTGTTAGAAAAATGCCTCACGTAATTAATGGATGTCCCCCAACGAACTATTGTTAGCGTTAATGTTTAAATTACTTACTTATACAAACAAACAAAGATAGAAAAAGTTTATCCCAAAACAGCAACGCAAAAAATATATTTAAATTTAAAATAGTATTAACAATATTTATGGACAAATATGTACATCTCATTTATTAAACTGGCATAGTGCATAGTGCATCCGCCTGACAATCGAAAGACCAGAGTTCGAACCCTGGAACCGTCACAGTTTTTTTTTAATTTAAAAATACTAATTTGTCCATTTCATTTAGTAGAATTTGACTATTTATAATTAGTAACTGCTTTATCGCTATGCCAATTAGTCGAATTAGTTATTTTTAATAATTTATTTTAAAAGATTATATTATACATAGTACATAGTACGTAGGTATATATATGAAATATTTAGATTTTAATAATAAGGTGGTTAAATGCGTTTAATAGTTTTTAGTAAATGATTGTTCCATCTATTAAAGGCTTTACCTAACTTTATATGTACACTCAGAAAAATGTACATGCACTGATAATAAAACTAATTTTGTAAGCGATTAATAAAATAATATTATTTAACTTAAATTTAAAATTGTAATGGCCATAAAAAAATGTACCAACTAAGGTACCTTTTTTATTAAATTTTCAGTGTCTTATTGGGACAAAAACCTACGATTTGTCAAAGTAATAAGATTATTTTTATTTACAGAATAAACTTTTTTTACTGTTAATAAAATTCTTATTTACTATATGAAGCAGCAATGTTGATCTTCTACAAAAAAATGTTCATCCAACAAAGTAATAGTTGTTATCATATTGTCATGGCAATAAGAAATTCTTTATGTTTATATTAAATCTTTGTCGAACTTAAAATGATTTTGTTAAATCTATAGTTGTGTGTGAATTGCGCTTACATAAAGTAATGTGCAGTTGCTATAGTAAAATTTGTTCATTTTACTATGTCATATTTGTCTTCTTTAAATTACTATCGTTGTAATTCAAATTAATTTTATTTCAGTTAGAAAATCTTTGTTAATAGCTTATGTTAAGAAAAATAACAAAAATATTTTATTGTTATAAAAAGACTTTTTTAATATTTACTATTGTTTTGCAATGGTAACAAAATTTTTGTTATTTCCCTTAAAAAGAGGGGGAAAGGGCCAGAGCTCTCCTTGGTGAACATACCATATAATCCAGTCTGTGTTATAATCTTATTGATTTCACTTGTGCGAGTGAAGTGTGGTAAAATCTAGCATGATAAAAATATCAAAAAGATCACTAAAAAAATTAAAATTCCGACGTTTTGTATACAGAAATATTTAAGGTCTATTCTATAAACGAAGCGGACTTGTTGTTTAAAAAGTGAGTTCGTATTTTTTTTATTTTGTACATCATATAATATGAGTTAATTTTTTTGTTATAATAAATAATTTGTTTTAATGCCTCGCAATTATTTAAAAAAAAACTACCCAACACCCAACAGTAGGTTGAAAATTTGACCATTGTTACAATGAAAATAGTTTATTGAATTAACAATTAATTTGTTGTTAAATTTACATAAATTTTATTAAAATAATAAAAAAAGTTTTATTTTAAACGAAAAGGGATTTGTAAAATTTACAATATTTCTATGAATAATAACATTAGGGTTTCATTAATACTACAAAACGTTTTTGTTATCGGTATAGAACTGTTTTTTTGGACAAATAATAAAAACTGTTTTTATCAATGCGTTTCTGCATCTGAAAGAGTGTTATTTTTATAAACATAACGTAAATTTACTTTATAATTAATACAAATGCTATTACCGAAAGCAGCGTTTGTAGATAAATAATTTTTATAAAAATGATCTTTTTGCCGTAACAAAAGCAATTGTTGGACGAATAGGGATCTTTACTTTATTAAGACAAACTACTTTTTTTGTTATATTTATTAAAAAATTTTCTGAGTGTATTCCATCAAAAAGCTGATTCGTGGATTATTAATGAATTCCTTGGCCTGCGGACATATCGACATTTCGTGCTGGCCATATAATAGACTTTTAAAGCCAATAAAGGTATGAACAACACATATCGATATAAGGAACATATCGTTGTTCGAAAATAAGAATCATCTTGTTTATTCAAACTCATTTTTTAGAAATTCGTCAAAAAATGTACATTTTCCAAATTTGATTGAAAAATACGACACTTTTATGTAGGTACCTTGACTATTTTTGTTAAATTCGAGATACGATGTCCTTATAAACAAAAGTCAAGATAGTAAAATATTTATTATAAATAATAATTTATTATACAATATATCTGCTCACTTTGTTATTATTGGAGCTACAAAGTCGGTTAAATTAGCAAAATGATATCAATTTTACTTTTGATTAAAATTGTGAAAACAGAAAAACAATTGAACGTCGGATTTCCGAAATATTCACAAAAATAACATTTTTTAAATTGAACACCCTGTATATTTTTACATATTTTGAAAGACAAGTAAATTTGAAACAAAAAATTATTATTATTATACTTCCTGATTGTATCAAAAAGTTCAAGTGCTTAATATTTCTTTATTTTTTAGTTTAGGGTAGTTATGCAATAATAATTTTTTTTTTCAAATTCAATTGTTTTTAAAAATATGTGAAAATATACAGGGTGTTCCGATTAAAAAAATGTTATTTTTGTAGCTCCAATAATAACCAATTTAGCAATGGTAAGCAGATAACTTTGGAAACCCAGTATATATATATATACACCTACCAAAAATTTATTTGTTTAGCTGCAAGTGCTCTGTAAAGTTAAATGTAAACTTTATTTTTTGTTTATTTCTTTTTGTAGTTTTTTAACCCTTGTATCTATAGATATACAATAAGTATACTTTGTTGGGTCGAAAATGGCGCACTAACGCCATAAAAACTGTTTCGTTTTTTCCCAAGTCTTGGAATAATTGTCATTTTTGAGAAAAATTTAACATCCTGTAGTATAATGCTATGTGCAAAATTAGATTTAAGAGTCAAAGAATCAGCTATTCAGAATTTCCAAAGATTTTTAAAATCGATTCAGTAATTTTCCAATTACGAGCTTTCAAATATTTTCCTAAAAACTAGGTGCGTCGATTTTTATGACGAGCAGTTTATTAAAAAAAGGAGGATATTATTTTACTCTTTAAATAGCAAGTTTAATTAATTTTTTTTATAGGGTTAAGTTTAAAATTTTACTTTTTGCTAATAATATTATCAAATTGTAAAATTTTAAATTATGTAGTTGCCAAAAACACTTAAACCAATTGATTTTGCTTAGTAAAGTTTGCCAGCTTAATCATTAAATATGAGTCAAACCACGTCAAGTGGGACCAGAAAATTTCACGAAATAACCGATTTTGAAAATAATCACATTATTGTGTAGTAGGCATGACTCATATGTCACAGTAAAAAAAATTGTTTTAAAATTCGTTTTTTTGGTAATAATATAATTAAGGTTGACAATTTTGTCAAACTTTAGAGCACAGTAAAATTGAAAAAATAGAATCTCTGGAACCACTATGTATAATTGAATTAAATTTTACACACTATTGTAGAAATGTTTAGACTATATAATGATCATTTAATTAAGGTTAATTTGTTTAAATAAAATAATTTTGCATACATTTATTATAAATAATTGAAATTTTGTATGTGTTCTTCACGCTGAAAAAAAATTAATCTTGTGTCATAATATGCGGCAAACGTTCCCGTTTAATAAAATGTACTCAAAAATTTGTCCTTCATATGTCATTCCGGAGATATTAAATTGTTTGTCCCGCTGTGCGCTTGATCAGTACGCGGCGCGCTTCGCTGCTAGCTCGTCAGGACACGGTGTGCCTGAACGAAGTTTAAGTCGCATAAAAATTCCGCAGTTTCATGTTCGGGACTCTTTGGTGACTTAAAAATGATATTTACCAAAATCCTAGCTGCTCCCCTTTTCGAAACATTTTGAAAAATCTTTTTTATATGCATTATGCGTTTTACTATATAAAAAAATGATTTTTGTATAACCCTGTATAAATCTAATGATGTGCTCAGTTTAAAAACATTTTCTCTCGTTTACAATATCGGTGTACAAATGTGTACTCTGGCAAAGGTAGACTTTGCGATAAACAAATAATTAAAAAAAAAAAATGAATTTTTTACAAATTTAAACAAAAAACAGTTAGAATTTTGGTAAATATCTTTTTTAAATCATCAAAGAGTGCCGATCAAAAAACTTCAACCAATTTTTCGTTCAAAATTAAACAACATTTTAAATACTCTCTAAGCATTATTTTATTAAATTTTATTACAAATCTATTTTTCTTGTAACATGTTAATAAAAATGCCATTTTGTAACCTGATAGACGTAGAAATATCTAAAAAAAATTGGGGATAAATATTTTTCGCGTGTTATGCTATAAGTATAAGTGATTTTTGGCTAACCCTGTATATATCAAATGATGTGAACAATATTAAAAAGTATTCTCTAAGTCTCCTAAATAATTTACTCTAATTTTATAAAAATCGGTGTGCAAATGTGTACTCTGTCAAAGAGATAAACAAAAATTAAAAAAAAAATCATGAATTTTCGAACAATTTTGAAAAGAGGAGCAGCTAGAACTTTGGTAAATATCATTTTTAAGTCACCAAAGGGTCCCGAACAAGAAACTACAATCAGTTTTTGGCGGCATTTTTATGTGACTTAAACTTCGTTCAGGCACACCGTTTAAACGTTAGAACGGACGAGCTAGAAACGAAGCGCGCCGCGTACTGATCAAGCGCACAGCGGGACAAAAAAATTAATATCTCCGGAATGACATAGGAAAGACAAATTTTTGAGTACATCTTATTAAACGGAAACGTTTGCCGCATATTATGACACAAGATTAATTTTTTTTCGGCGTAAAGAACACATACAAAATTTCAATTGTTTATAATAAATGTATGCAAAATTCTTTTATTTAAATAAATTAACCTTAATTTAATGATCATTATATAGTCTAAACATTTCTACAATAGTGTTTAAAATTTAATTCAATTATACAGAGTGGTCCCAGAGATTCTATTTTTTCAATTTTACCGTGCTCTAAAGTTTTACAAAATTGTCAACCTTACTAGCATTACCAAAAAAACGAATTTTAAAACAATTTTTTTACTGTGACATATGAGTCATGTCTACTACACAATAATGTGATTATTTTCAAAATCGGTGATTTCGTGAAATTTTCTGGTCCTACTTGACGTGGCTTGACTTGATATTTAATAACTCACGATTTTTTTTCAGTTGTGACGTCAGCGACGAATACGGCGTTGATCCGACCTACTATTGGTAAGTACTTCACCAATAATAATACCCGATAAAATAAGAATAACATTATTGCCGATTAAACTATAGCACTTCCCTATTGCCGAACTAAAAGGTTGAAATATAGTTAGGGAAACTGGGAAAAGGACTAAAAATTAAAAAATTTGGGCAAATTGTATTTTGCAAGTCTGCTCCTCAAATAAATATATACTTTCATGATTCATGAAACAAAAAACAAAAACCGGTTTTCATCGCAATTTGTCGCCCCCCTTTAACTTTTTTATTTTAAGTGTCCCAAAAAATTTAAAAGTGTGGTTATGTAGGTACTAAAAAATACTTTTTTTCTACTTATAAAGAAAATTGGAAAAATGATCAGTATACAGGAAAAAACAAAAAGTGTATTTTTTTTCAATGGATCACCCTATATATGTATTTATTTTTAGATTCCTTGTAAAATTCTAAGCATATTTCATATAACACACCATTTACCTAAATTCAACCGTTTCTGAAATATTCAAATTATTTTTAAGATAATAAGTTGAAATAGTTTGTCTTTCTCTGTCTGAGTACGCCATTTTTACTTATTTAACAAGAGATATTGACATAATGTCACTATAGGAATTTATTTTCAATAAAAATTTTGGAATACTGAGCCTTCTTGATTTCTAACAGTTTAAAAAACATGTAGTGATAACATTTCGAATGCGAATATTTCAGAAACGGTTGAATTTAGGTATATGGTTTGTTATATGAAATATGCTCAGAATTTTACAAGGAATCGAAAAATAAATTCATATATAGGATGATCCATTGAAAAAAAATAAACTTTTTGTGTAAACTTAGTGGCATAAATTTGGGAGCAGATTAAGCAAGTCAAAATAAGACGAAAATCTAAATAAATATTTTTCCTAATTAGGTATGTTTAAAAGATACAGGGTGATAAAGTTTACTTATCATATCAGTTTTTTTAATATAACTTCCACTATGGTAGACGTGGAAAGGTGATATTTTGAGAACAGTCACTTACTACCAAAATACATATTCACACATAATAACAATTGTTCGAGTGAACGCAGTGTCGTAGAAACAGGGGTTGCTTAAACTTATTGTCCCATACAAAATTTGAGGTTAGGTTTTTATACCATTTGATGCATTTTTTCGATTACTCAGTTCGTCTACTATTAAAAAGGTATACCTCTCAAACTTCGATAAAATAAACCGTTTCCGAGATATCCGAGATTACAATAATTGTTATATCGCATTAAAGGACTAAAAGGTATATGATAACAAATTTTTTAATTGAAAAAACTACAATTTTTTTAATGTGACGGTCAGGGCAAAAAGTCTCGAGGCTCATGGAATGCGGTTTTTTAGTTTTTTCAATTAAAAAATAAAATTTGTTATCATATACCTTTTAATCCTTTTAAATAATGCGATATAACAATTATTGTAATCTCGAATATCTCGGAAACGGTTTATTTTATCAAAGTTTGAGAGGTACACCTTGTTAATGGTAGACAAACTGTGTAATCGAAAAATTGTATCAAATGTTATAAAAACCTAACCTCAAAGTTTGTATGGGACAATAAGCTTAAAGCAACCCCCGTTTCTATGACACTGTGTTCACTCAAACAATTGAAATTATGTGTGAATATGTGTTTTGGTAGTAAGTGACTGTTCGCAAAATATCACCTTTCCAAGACTACCAGAGTAGAAGTTATATTAAAAAAACTGATATGATAGGTAACACTTTATCACCATGTATCTTGGAAACATAAGTAATTAGGAAAAATATTTATTTAGGTTTTCGTCTTATTTTGACTTGCTTAATCTGCTCCTAAATTTATGCCACTAAGTTTAGGGACACCTTGTATATTAATCAATTTTACATTTTTTTATACGTAGAAAAAAAGTATTTTTTAGTACCTATATAACCACACTTTTAAATTTTTCTGCTCCTAAATTTATGCCACTAAGTTTAGGGACACCTTGTATATTAATCAATTTTACATTTTTTTATACGTAGAAAAAAAGTATTTTTTAGTACCTATATAACCACACTTTTAAATTTTTTGGGACACTTAAAATAAAAAAGTTAAAGGGCGACATTATAGGGGATCACCCTGTACAATAGTGCAAGCCATGCGATTTTTGCGCTTTAAGATATGCCGAGAAGGTATTTTGAAAGTTATTTAATATGTAACATCGTCAAATGCAACTTTTCCATCGCTGGCATCTAGTCGTAAACTTTACGTGAAGTTTCGCGACAGAATCCAGATTAGCGGTTCGAGACAATTAACGCGACGTCGCAGGGGTACCTACCTGTCGCCCGCCGTTGCCGCCCCCACACCCCGCCCCCACACCCCGCCCGTTCCCTCCCAGCCGCTCCCAAGTGCAGAATCCGACTAATCCGACTAACAACATATTCACACAACGGTGTGGATTAACAAGTCGGCGACGACGCTCGCGATAAGCATATTAAGCGGATCTTCTGGGATTCCCGGGAGAGAGACCAACCTCACTGCAATTGAAAAACACTTATAATTAAATTGTTGCCCAATTAAATTATTTTTGCTCATAATTTTACTATTTAAGACCGAGGGGTAAACCAAAAAATCTTAGAGACCAACGTTCAATGTTAGTGGACGTTATGATTTTTTTCCTTATCAGTCGTTATCAATAAGGAAAACTTGCTTAATCAATGCTTAATCAGTGCTTAGCGACGCGTTGCGTATGACTACCCTTGTTATTGTTATCCTTAGCCGTTAATTCGTAAGCGATTTTTAATTTTAAAAAATCAGTGGTTTACCCCTCGTTTAAGACCAAAGAAAACTTGGTATGCCAATAATTTCTGGTCCATTTATTAAGTGTTTAAATAATAAATAAAATAAATTTCAAAACTATTTAAAAATCTAGTACCTACGTAGTATTCTCTTTGCGGTTTAGAAAGGGACTGACACTAGGGTGTCCGTTATTTACCAACTTGTTTTTTTTGTTTGCAGCGCCCCCTAAATTTTTAGTTTATGACCTAAAAAAAATTATTAAAAAAATTATAAAAAAAAATATTCATATTAAACCGTGCCACAAAGACGATACATTTTCCATTTAAATAACATGGGGTTTCGGCAAGTTATCCATTTAATTTTTTTTCTCCCGAGCAAGTTAATATACAGAATTAAGAGACACATATTTTTATAGGAAATTGAACGCTGTACAAAAAAGCTTTTTTATGATTTTTTCATAAATTCACTGATTTAAAAGTAATTTAAGGTTAAAGTTAAACTTAGTAATTTTTTCGATTTTTTTACTTTGACTGCAAAAATATAATTATTTTTATGAAAATGAATTGTTTATTTTGGAAAATATGAGATTTTATTGTATTATTGAAAAAATAAAAATTATTGAAAAGAGATAAGTAAAAATTATTGACAAGAGATTTCGATAAATTCATTTTTTTTATTACATTAAACGAATCTGGTACTAGTTTTACTCAATTTTAGTACGATTACTTTTTTACATAATCTTTTTATTTCTGTGAAATTCTACAAAATTTTATACGATTTTATAAAATATTATACAATAAAAAGTTTTCCTTTAGTACAGCTAATGACGTAGAAATTCTTTTAACAATTATTTTTCCGACAAAATAAAATTCGTAGTTACGTATACGTTGTCTTGAGTATGAGATGCAGACATTTCCGCTACACCAATTATCCTTTTCAAATAAGTTAAATGTATTTATCTAGTTCTACATTGACGAGCTGTGACTTTATGGCGCTTTAGTCACGGCAATAAGTAGTGGCTTTTGGGAATTTTAGTCACGGGCTGAAATTAGCTTTATTATACATTAGAGAAAATTGAGGTTAATTCCATTGACATTTGACAGATGTCATATGTTTAACAAATATAATTGGCTTTAAATTCTTCTTTGTGTTCGTCGTAGATAAACTATACTTAGTATGCAACTCGCTTTATAAACTTATCTAGACACTCGTTTTTAATAAGCTTCGCTCGTGCCTAATAAAACTCGTAACTGAAATGGCGTTTTGTAAAATGTCACAGAAATAAAAAGATTATGTAAAAAAAGTAATCGTTCTACGTTTGAGTAAAACTAGTACCAGATTCTTTTAATGTAATAAACAATTTTTAATTTATCGGAATCCCTTGTCCATAATTTTCACTTATTTCTTTTCATTAATTTTTACTTTTTCAAATATTTTCAAACATTAACAATTTATTTTCATAAAAATAATGATAATTTTGCAGTCAAAGTAAAAAAATCGAAAAAATTACTATAAGTTCAATTTTAACCTTAAATAACTTTTAAACCAGTGAATTTATCGAAAAATCTTAAGAGAGCTTTTTTGCACAGCGTTCAATTTTCTATAAAAATATGTATCACTTTTTGCTGTATATTAACGTGCTTCAGAGAAAAAAAAATGTAAAACTTGCCGAAACCCCATGTTATTTAATCGGAAAATGTATCGTCTTTGTGGCATGGTTTAAAATGAATATTTTTTGTTATAATTTTTTTTATAATTCCTTTTAGGTCATAAACTAAAAATTTAGGGGGCGCTGCGAACAAAAAAAAAAAGTTGGTAAATAACGGACACCCTACTGACACGTAAAATTATAAAATAATGTATTTGAGTTTAGCACAGACGTTTTGGTTGAACCATATGCATTACATCCTGCAATACTCATCATTAAATAGTTTATTAGTTGTAGCGGTTAGCGAATGTAAACCCCATCCACCATATAAAGCGGGTATATCTATGTATTAAACATTATTATATGGGGAATATGGCGTCCATTGCCCCAGCCGCGCTCTCCCTCAACTCTGACACACTTTGTTCAGTTTGCGGCTAAAGCATAGAAACTCTATTAGTTCGGCGGTTGCCGCAAACAGAATATGCATGCTAATATATAAACGAATACATATTGCAATGCAAACCAGTGATACGACACGCTCGTCTCTTAATAATGTCAACCATGGGTCATATAACGCTCTTGATCACATTCTAATGACGAAGCAATACTGATTTACTGTCTACTCGTTTGGTCTCCTTTATTTTGTATAAAGTTGTTTCGTAGTATATCGAAAATACCTTTGCTTTTATTTAAATACACTGCTCAAAGAATTTTATCAAAATGCATGTCTGGAAGCCTCCCATGTTTTTAATAAATCACAAATCAAAGATTGTTTGTGATTTATTTTTACTTAACAACAAGAAGAGAGAAATTCAGTACGACAGTATCACTTGTACCCGACAGACGTATATCTCTATCACAAACGAGACAAAATATACAGTGCATTTTAAATCCAGAATACCTAAAAGGTAATTATTATTCTATAAGGTTTCGTCAATAGTGCGAATCCCAATGTAATAAACACCTTACTGACCAGGACTAAAGTGCAAAGTGCATAGTGTCAACCCTGCCACCCACCTGAACAGTTGGTTCATTGTGGCAGGAAACTAAAAGAGATCATCAAGAGGAAACAAGGGGTTTATGCAATATTCAGATAAGTATTTTAATAATATTTGCACGACGCTATTCGCAATACTAAAAACTCGTAATTCCAAAATTCACCAAGCCTACCAAGCCTTTGGGTTTATACCTATCACGTAGAAAAATCCGTAGAACAAAAAAATACATAAAAAGAGGTGATCAGGGAATAAACCAACATCTTTATAGACCCAATGCCTATTCAGCAAAGCAAGTTCGACTTAAAATTAACGTTACGTGACTTTAAAAATACTAATAAAAAAATCTTAAGTAGGTTAAGACTCCAATTTCTGATCTTTGCCTAACATAAACATAATAAACCACTTGACACCTCAAAATATGAAACAAAAGTAATAGGCACAACAGTTATAATTGCTCTTAACCAGTGGCGGCTCGTCAGGGTGCGCCTCACCCTTAAAATGAAGGAACGAACGACTTTTTATATTTAGATTATTGCCTATTACAAGTGTATTTTTACAACAGTTCTACCCAATAAAAAGTAAAAAACCAATAATAATAATAATAATAATGGCTTTATTAATACTTTTGCCATACATCTATGGGTGTACAAGTCATTTGATAGAAAAATCAGGTACAAAAATAACGCCGGAAGTTCGCGAATAAATACCGTAGATTCAGTCGTAGATGAGGCAAAATTTAGTTAGCTTGGCTTGTTTTGATTGGTGGTTTTATCACATGACCAATGATCGCTTGTGGGGGTCCGTATATGGTGGGATGCCAGTGTTCTCTTAGCGTTTGTAGAGCACGTTATTGTTTTGATTCAGATTAAATTATTTAAAACTTTTGGCTGATCTTTTATAGTTTTTGTCTCGATTAGTAAAATTTCTTATTTAATTATTGTAGGGAACACACTAAGGTAGATTTAGCAGTTTTTATTAAGCAAATATATTTTGAAATAATAGATTGCATAATTCTTCAATTAGAGACGCGGTTTAGAATTACTTTCAAATCTCACTGCAGACCCACAATTTTACGACCAAATAATAGATAAATTTGCAAACTTAAAAGATAGACTTAATAATTTACAAAAAGTAGCTATAATATTTTATATTTTTTATTACTTAGGTAGGGGTCGACTTTTTAGTTTTATTTTTATTTTTTGATTAATTTATTTATTTTTAACTTTTTTAAGAATATATTATTAAGTTTTAAGATTTAAGCTAGTCTTTGATGTGATATTTTGTTTGTTTTGTTTTTAGAGTTTATTTTTTTATTTATAATGGTTTAGTAGGGCTATCGGCGATGACCTCCATTTTAAAAAAGGTCAACGGGTCGCAGAATAATACCTCCCGGGTGACGTAGAACTTTATTCGTATTTAGACAAAATTAACCTTATGTAGCCTCACCCTCCTGTACACCCACGAGCCTCCACTGCTCTTAACATTGTCTTTTAATTAATTTAATAAAATATAAATGCAACATCCTAATTGTTATAAAAGAATAAAAAAACGTAAATAAAATTTATACCCAAAACGTTGACAACGGAACGCTCGGGCAACACAGTAACTACAATTATTAGACAATTTTTGCAATACTTGAAGAAATGGTTTCGCACAGTGGGGCAAATAATTTGCCCAAATTATTAGATAACTTCGCATTACTTTCGTAATAAAAATTTAAAAAATTAAAACTATCGATAACTATAAATAATTACATTGCTGAAAACTATCTATCGATAGTTCTCGACCTCTAGACCGAAGAATGGATAGCACAGTAGGGCAAACAATGCGTTCAGCAGTTTCCGATTTCAGCAGACACCGACGCAGATAATCAGGAGTTATTACAAGACCAGCAAGGATGGGCCGTAGCAGCGTACTAACCAACCAAACCCCATTTATGAACCCCGATTGAATGGTTGAGGGAGATTTCTAATTGTACTTAGTTTTGGGTCAGTCTAATGTCCCCCAAAAACCAAAATGTTCTCCCTCCTTGTCCCGCACTCCACTAAGCTTAATCGGGCGTATGGCCCAGGACGGCGACAAAATTTCAGGATGGGCCTTAACCATCGAAACTGTCATTCATGACCTCCTAAAAGAGATTTACCAGCCGGGGTGAAAATTCCATTATACATGCTGTGCGGGATACGTATTAAAACTAAAAGTTGGTAAAAATAACTCTGGGAGTTGCAGTTTTTTATAATGCTGTGTCCCTGATGAAAAATGCATTATCTTAGTCAAAGTAGCGAGGGCCGTGGATTTTCTTGCGAGTGGACGTTCTATGCAGACTTTGGCACACATACCAAACAACTGGTAGTTACTCCAGAAGAGCTGGTCTAGGCCGTAAACGAAAACCAACCCCTCATGATGACATCGTTACATCTTCCCTTCGTCACTGCCATGGCCCGAGAGCTATAATACCTTCTTCAGAAGGCAACCGGCGTGGAGATTTCTGATCAAACTGTTAGAAGTCGATTAAAGAAACCTATCGAGTTCCTCGTTTAACCAGAGGCTATAAAAACATGTGCAATGGCAACTTCGGCACTGGAGGTCCGTGCTGATAAGTCGCGGCTTACCCTCACTCGGTACGATAGCCTTGTAAAATCCGTACAGACTTTCTGGTTTGTGGGTAAAGATTGACGCACTGACTTTGTCGTCGTTCCCCAACGTTAGAATTTATGTCGATGCCATCCTGCAAGTTTTATTATACATGTTAATGGTCGTCCCTCTATAGATTTGTTCAATATTTCATGTTAATCGTTGTCATGAAGGTACATGCGTCTTTCATTAAAATTAAATCTGACTCAAACCCAATCTTATTGGGGCCAATCACAATCAAGTATGATGTCTTCCATGTGTTTTAAATAAGTAAATTACAGATTCTTTGCTTTTAGGCTGAACCCAATTTGTTATCCATAACTACCTCTTTTATAAAAGGACAATAAAAAGAAAACTAAAAGCAGCTAATATTACTATATATAGTAATATTAGCTGCTTTTAGTTTTCTTTTTATTGTCCTAGTCCTAGCGACAACATCTTTAATCTCCCTCAGCTCTTGAATAAGATCAACCAGAGTCAAATGTCACCACTTTATGGGTATGCCAAAGACAAAAAAGGGGTATTTATAGTTTTATATAGTTATAATAATATTTTGCCATAAATACGTGTATAAATGGATGTATTTTGTCTTTTACTATTTTAAAATGCAGTTTCGGCGTTTTCATTTTAAGGTTATGTTTAAACTAGTTTTGTGTTAGATTTCTTAAAACTGTTCGACTTAAATATAAATTATATCATTAGTTAATTCTGCACCAACAAATATACGCACTGAATTTGATCCTTTGGCAAAACATGAAAATGCAACTTTGGATAAGTTCTTGAATTACCTAGATTTACAATTACAAAAAGACCCATAGTCCAAAAATGTCTTGTTAATCATTTTTTATTTGAAACAATCATATTTTAAAACTTTATAAAGATAAACTTGTGCTGTTTGAACTTAATGATTTGTCATAAAAGTATCTATTTTCAATGTCATAAACATTATCTTGATAAATTAACGATTATTACATCAAAATATTAATTTATGTGTTTGAGTGTACTATGGCATTTTTTGTAAGAAGCGCCTCAATTAAAAACGCAACAATAATTCACAATGATCACTTAGTTAAAATACACACACGAACGTATCTATAAGCATTAACAAATAATAAATCAAAATCGAATACTAAAAGCTTTTCAGTTTTTACTTGCAACGAAAAACACAAATAACGTTCTCTGTTAAGCGTGCATACCAAGTAACACTTTTGCCTTCCTCTCTTTTGTAAAAAAAAACCTACTTATTTATTTAAAAATGATGTGCAGTTCGTATGCTTTTAATGTATTGTTAATAATCCTTGCCCTAAAGTAATGCTATCGAGCGCCGCCAGATGGTGCGCGCGTTGCAAAAACCCGATGCCTCTTTAGCGTATACTGCCGTGCTATACCCAAATGTGGTAAGTGCAATATTAAGATTAATTTTATATTGTTCTTAACAATACAAATTATCGTTTGTCCTTTATTAATTAATATTGCCTTTAGGCTTAGTACGGCAGTATAGCCGTAATTAGGTGTAATGTAATATTAAAAAACTAATAATTGTAACTACGGATTTCCTTTGTTTTCCTTTCCTTTCTATTTGATAGCGTACAAATGTTCTAAAATACAACCGATTCCAATCAAAGAGTATCATTTGAAGCCATTCTAATAGGAAATCAAAATTGAGTCAAGCCATTATTCGTAACAAATGTCTATTTTACCTTTAGTTTACATGTTTAATGTCTAATTATGCTTTCGTTTATGATTTGTCCTTTGATGCTTTATCATATACCAACAACAACTATTTGTTGTTGTTACCCTTGTTCACATATATTTGCATATGCAAACAACATTTCGTAATATATTCGCTTTTAGATTATTGACTCGTACGCTTATGTGAGATATAGGAAAATAAATTAACTAAACAACACCTCCAGTAGGTATCGGTGGAAACATGTTTCCTGCGGAATACGTCAACAACAAAGATCAATCAATCAATTTGCAGAGATCATGGTGGAGCAATTGTGTACAGTGTGTGTACTTGATTGACCGTGTGATGGCTCAAACAAGGCGAATGCTTTATTATTAGTGTCCTTAGACGTCACGCAGACAAATACATGTTAACACGATTAAGTAACTTTGAACACAATTAACGCAATCAAAGCAGTTGTGTTGGACTGGCTTTTTTTGACTACAATAAAATGCTTTTTGAATGGGCTCATCGTTAGATATCAAATTATAAACATTTATTGGGCGACTAATTCTCGACATTTTTTATCTTACCTTGTATCTTACAGTTTCAAAGTGATGATTAATTTTGTGAAAGGAAAATATTCAATTTATGTTTTCATTTTTTTTTAATCTGATAGATGTGGCTACCGCCAAAAGAAAACCACAGTCACTTTTGCTGAAAAGATCATTTTCTTAATACACTGTTTTAAAAATTAGATTTGTTAACATGAGTTTGTAGTTGGTTAATTTTATTTAGTAAAATTTTAATATAATTTTTTTGTACAAAACCAGGGTTTGTAATTATTTTAAGAAAAATATTTTACCGAAAGTTTTGTAAAGGTATTATGCAATTTTGTAAGCATTTTATTAATTTTAAAGGTTACAGATTATTTTGTTAATGTTTAACAAATTATTTCGTTTAAAAAAAGTACACGTGATTTCAGGCAGTCAATCAAAACATTTCCCAGTAACAATACGCATCAACTGACTTCAGGGTCTGCAACTTATGTTTCTGCTTACTTTTTTCTAATTCGTAACGTGTTCGTAACAACTGTCCAGAGTGTTTATGATATATTTCCAGAAATCTGTTATTATTGTTATTCGGATTCCTTATACCTATTTAACAAGTGTGCAAGAAGTATCCAAAAAAAGAAATACATCAGTAAGTATTGTGATAGCACTGATAATTATATTGTACCAAATTTTTTTATAATTTGATGATTTCAAAATGGTGTGTTATTTAATTGTATGAATGTTATTTTTGAGTTTATTTATGTAAGTATGTATTATTTTTTTTGTTTAGGAAATTGATTAATAAAGTAGCATTTCTTATCAAAATTGTTTTCATTTAAGTTTCCCATTTCCAACAAATACTTTTGTTACTGGGTCTACAAAAGGTTTGTAAAAATAAGGTCCTTTTTGAAAATTATAAGAATTATGGTTGAATTATTGATGTAGGATTTTGTCATTAATTTAAAAAAATGTTTGTTATAATTACAAACTACTTATTCAATTAGTTAACAGATAACAGTTGGTTGTAAAGTTATGTAGACCTAAATAATAAATAAAATAAATACTTATGGTATTAAAGCTCATTCATTTAGTAACCCAAGGTACTTTTGAGGTGTTGTATTCACGGGAAAAGTATTAATAGGGAAATAATAAATACAGTAAATAAAAGACAATAAATCCGGTTTATTTTTATATTAATTATCTTTCATAAAACCTTTCAAAATGAGGGATTATGGGAGTGAGTTAAACGTATAAAACACTTTAAATTTATAATAAATAATAATGATATTTATTTGGATAAAGCAACAACAGTAACCGAAACCCAAACGACATTTAACTTATTTTCTGAAAGAGAACTCTGAAAGAAAGAGACATCCTACAAATATTTGAAAACACACAATATTATATATATATATATATATATATATATATATATACAGGGTGTTCCAACGAAAACTTGTACCCCCCCCAAACGTTTTATCGGATGAGTGTGGACAAAATTCCTAGGACTCGTCAATTTTTATTTTTAGGGGGACGAATTTTGATGTATGTTTCACGCCCCCACCCGCACCCCTACACGCTCCACCCCCTAAATTTTAAATTGTAAGGGGGGTTCAGTGATATATCATTTTAAAGGTCTTTTAACTCTTAATAAGGTTCTGTAATTTTTTTAAAATCTGTTGGTTAGTTTTGGAGAAATTGCTATTTGAAGTTTTAAATTTGGTAAAAAAAATAAAACAAAAAAACTGTAAATCAACGAATGTATTGTTCAAAGTGATTTCCTCCAACCTCCATGCAATAGTACAGACGTTGATTAAAATTATTTCTAACATTTTAAAATACGTCTGGCGTTAATAACCGGCATTCTCTAATAATTATTTCCCTCAATTCCTGAAGAGTCTCTGGTGGAGTGGCATAAACTTTTGATTTCAAATGTCCCCACAAAAAAAATCTAACGGCGGCCACTCTATAGAACCCCTTCTTCCAATCCAACGTCCTGGAAAATGTCCGTCCAAAAATTGTCGTACCTCAAGAGTATAATGCTGTTGAAATGTAATTTGATCTTCAAATAAATTATTATCATTTTCTAGAATTTCGGTAATCATTGGATCAATAAGATCTTCCAACATTTCTAGATAAATGTCTCCATTGAGGTTGCCGTCTATGAAAAACGGACCAACAAGATGGTCCCCTAAAATTCAGGCACAAACATTTAACTTTTGGGGAACTTGGGTGTGGGTTTCATGGAGCAAATGTGGATTAGTATCGCTCCAATAGCGACAATTATGTCTATTTACTTGTCCATTTAACATAAAAGTGCACTCATCCGAAAAACATTATACAAAAGATTAGGATTAATAATCAACTGCTCACTGAAATATTCGCAAAACTGTAACCTGCGATCAGGGTCATCTTCATTAATTTCTTGAATCAGCCGAATTTTGAAAGGATGAAACTTGTTCATTTTTATGATGCGAAACACACTGGTGGCGGATACGCCAGAGGCTTGAGATAATTTCCTGATAGACTGTGTATTATCCATTTGTACATGACCCAACACAGCAACTTCTATAGCTTCATTTCTTACTGGACGGTTTGCCTCACGTTTTTTGTTGTGGATGGAACCCGTAGTTTGAAACTTAGCTACTAATTGTTGAACGTATTGGTAACTTACGTTTTTTTCGGGATGATTATTATTAAAAATTCGTGCCGAGGCGTTTGCACAATCATTATTTCGATAATAGGTTGCAATAATTTCCGTTCTTTCTTCAATGGAGTATACCATTTTGAGAATACGTTGTAAGGTTCACAATGTTAAACTAAAAAGGTTCAGAAAGCTAAACTGATAACGACTTATTGAACAGAGCAATAGGCATTTACTAATTATTCTTGATAACTGCATTTAAATAAATCCTTGTGGCGCGTGCGCGCGTTACCATGGCAACCTCATAAAAAAATGTCATGCATGCATGTACTTTGAACATTAAATTCTTTAATTACAATTTGGTTGTTTTTTTTTATTCATCAAATTTAAAACTTTAAATAGCAATTTCTCCAAAACTAACTAACAGATTTTAAAAAAATTACAGAACCTTATTAAGTATTAAAAGACCTTTAAAATGATATAATGGTATAGAAACGACTTTTTTAGGAAAAATATAAACGTTGAAAGATAATTACCCAATTTATTTTATAAAACAGCAGTTTAAAAAAAAAGCTGCAACGCATGCGTTGCCATGTCGTGCAAAAACCTATATCCACTGATATGCTAAATCAGTTGATATAAATAAAACGTTTCTGCATACGGCCCTTAGTCTCTATTTTGTATTTTAAATGTAACTTTATCCGTCAAGAATCTCATCCGCATTAGGTATCCGTCATGCGAACAAAGTTTTATAATTTTTTAACTGTTGAATTTAAGTTTACATGATTATTGATGTATTATTTATTAGAGTTCAGGCTCAATCAGGAGTAAATAAATAATCTGCTTCGAGGTCATTCCAATTGAGGGTCCGTAATTGCACATTATGCCCCATTTGTCGGCAAACTTTAATAACCATAAAATAAAAGGTAATAATTTGACCAAATAACGAAAGGCAATGTCTGCGTTGTGCATTCAGATGAATCCAAACCTTTACGCAATTCTTAAAATTTACAGGATAGTAATTCAAAATGGGCTTCTTATGTCAGGAGACTACGGTAAAAATCACTTAACTAATTACGGGACATAAATAGGAATCTGCGAGTAAAGCTCAATAAATCCCATATTTAAGAAAGTCGATATCAAGTACATTTAATTTACGCAGCGTTTTGGTAAAATCAAGTAAAACCCTGACATTTAGCTAGATTAAATCCAGTACAATCCTGTTTATTATTATTATTATTATTATTATTATAAGCGTGGTTTAATAAACAGCAGCCATCATAGCGGAATAGATAGATCGATGACGCCAAGTCAATTGATCGAATTTTTATCTTTATACACAAGGCATTTGTGTAAACTAATTATACCAAATTGTTCGGTAATATTTATACCACAATAATTTAGTTATTAGAATGTATAAACCTGTAATTTAAACACACCACCAAATTTTTACCTGTTGTTGGTTGCACCGGTTTTTCTAGAATGTACGTTCTTCCCTTCCCGGGTACTTCCCAATTACAATACATACAATTACATTACTACCAAACTTAAACATGCTTAGTTTCCTGCTTCCCGACAGATTTAAATGTTTGTTTATTTAAATAACTTTTTGAATACATTTTAAACAATGAGGATCGTAATAACCTACGGATTGTATGGGGGTATTTGCAGATCTCCTCAATGTGGTTAAAATTAAAAATAATTTTTTTACTGTGTATTCCTTTTGTGTTTTCTTTTCTACAATTCTGCATATGAGAAGCGCTCTAAAAAAACGAACTTGGATTGTTACTACACAAACTCGAACTTCTATCGCCACGCCTGTAAAATTTCATTTTTAAACTTAAGGTTCGTTTTCCCGAAATTTACGAATTTCGAATGAGGTTTGTAGCCAAAGATTATTTTAATTTTAGTTAAGGCTTTTCACAATAAATATGCCTTTTTCGATGAACAATTGCGTCAAATTTAACTCGAAAGGCCTTGTTGAGAAAAACTAAGAAATAAGATATACAGGGTGTCCCATAATTAGCGTGCAATACTTTAACAGCAGATTCTACGTACAAAAATAAGAAAAAAAGTTCCTATAAACATAGGCAGAGAAATGCTTTCTAAGAGAACTACAGCCCCTAAAAGAGGAGCTCCTGAAGATGGTTTTTATTTAATATATCCAAAACCGTTCAAGATAGAAAAGTAAAATTTTGGGAATTAATCAAACTTTTTATGGCCAATAAGATGTAATAATAACAATTCAAAATTTCCATGAGGGGTGGGTCAGATATATAGGGAATAGGGGTTAAAACCACCCTAACTTTTTTGTACGTGTCTAGTCCTAGGATTTGATGTCAGATTATAAAATTTCGGAGTTTTACACACAAAAAACGTCCTCTTGTTAAACTTTGATATTATCCACTGTTTTCGCTTAAAATCCAATTAAAAATTACCTTACCTAGCATAAAAGATCAAAATGAATTCACAAGAGAGAAAAATTCAGCTTAGGCCATGGAACACAGCTGCCATCTTTAGGAAAAATTATTTAAGACAGGTAACAGTCTCATGTAATATGTGACAGGGTGTTTAAAAATTGTCCATGGCCTACGCTGAATCTTTTTCTCTAGTTGTGATTTCGATTTTAAGCGAAAACAGTGCATGCTATCGAAGTTCATCAAGAGGACCTTTTTTGTGTGTAAAATTTTATGATCTGATATCAAATCATAGCACAAGATACGTACAAAAAAATTAGGGTAGTTTTACCCCCACTCCTTATCTATCTGACCCACCCCTTATAAAAATTTTGAATTTGTTATCATTCCAACTTATTGGCCATAATAAAGTTTTGATTATATCCCAAAATTTCACTTTTCTATCCTAAACGGTTTTGGAGATATTAAATAAAAACCATCTTCAGGGGCTCCTCTTTCGGGGGCTGTAGCACCCTTGGAAAGCATTTCTCGACCTATTTTTGTAGAAACTTTTTTTTACATATTTTTGTAAGTAGAATCTGTTGTTAAAGTATTGCACGCTAATTATGGGACACCCTGTATATTAATAAGAATAAGAAATATTCTAGGGTTTCTCATATTTTAGCATATTTTAAAAACTTTTATATAATATATACCCAATTTGCAAGATTCTACATTGTTTCAATGAATTTCCATCCAGTTGGAACAATTACTTGAAAATTCCGGTGACGTGATTTAGAATGGAGTTACCAGGCGGATGTTTACCTGGCGAAAGCCGTCGAAATCATCGTGTGGCTCCGCCGTTGCCGCCTTCAGTCTTGATATAAAGTCGATTTAATTTAATTTATGGCAGTCATTAGGAGAATAGTGGATGAATTTGCAATTTGCGAAAGCACACGTTCTTATGTATTGAAACTTAGCAGCGTTCGCTTCCACGTTGCCTCTTATACAGTCGCAACACGTGACAATCGAAATTTAATTTAATTTATAATGCACACGCCGAAAACTTAAATAATGACTTCCCGGAAGGAAAGACAGGATTTTGAATCGTTTGGTTGGTAAGTAGTAATCAAAGAAAACGGAGAAAGTCAATGAGGGGAAATATGAATACTTAAAATGCGGCTTCTCAGGAAGCCAATTAAGTTCTATGTTAATATACGTTTACTTTAGAAATGGGCTCATTCAGGGTATATAATAAAATAAACCTCCATATAGGAATAAGTAAATTTTGTACACATAACTGGTGATTTACAGTTAGGATTACATACTATGTAATACATAGGTCAATATACAGGATGAATCGGAAGGATCGCACCGCTACTTCATTCTACACATTAAAATAATAAAAAAACTCGAATGTTCTTATTCGATTCTCATTTGTTTTGAAGTTATAGCGTAATTAAAAAATAAATAAAATGAAACGGTAACATTTGTTTAATAGTTATGACTTTTTATAAGGTGTTCAAAAATACCCCCATTGAGTTCTAAACATGCTCTGCTACGTCTGCGAACAGCGCCTGTTGCTTGTCCTATTAACTCTTGTTTTTCTTTAAGAACTGCGCCAGTATTAATTATTCGTTGAATTAGTGCCTCTCGATTATTCACTTTAACTTTGTAAACTTCTGTTTTAAACCAACCCCATAAACAAAAATCTAGTGGTGTTAGATCTGGACTTCTTGGAGGCCAACTAATTGGACCTCCGCGATAACGCTCTGGAAACATTTCATCCAAGCAACAGCTTGACCTCACGAGCGAAATGTGCAGGGGCTCCATCTTGATGTTAGTTCATTCGCCTTCTTACGTTTACAGGGACATTCTCTAGTAATCCTGGCAACTCATTTATTAAAAAATTAAGGTAGTGTTCCCCTGTGAGGCGATTCTCCATGACAAAAGGGCCAATTAAATACCCAACAATCATAGCACACCACACATTTACTGAAAACCTGTGCTGAAAATTGGTTTCGGCTATAGCATGGGGATTTTCGTCAGACCATACGTGAGAGTTGTGCGTATTATTAATGCCGTCACGGGTAAATGTTGCTTCATCAGTAAAAAGTATACGCGATACAACTCTACGATTGTTAGTTACCCACCGACAAAATTCCACACGTTTAGCATAATCTTCCGGGTGTAGAAACTGTACTCTTTGTAAATGGTATGGGTATAAGCCTTGCTCGTAAAGTGTGTGTATTACCCGTTTTTGTGAAATGTCCAATTGAGTAGCGATTCTTCTGGTGCTGGTCGTTGCATCTTCTTCCACTAGATCCAAAATATTTTCCACTTCTTCTAAAGTTTGTCGATCAGCTTTTTCAGGTGTTATTTTAGCACTTGGAAGAGTTCTAGTCTCGCAAAGTTTGTTAAAAACTCGAATAAACACGTTTTTGTCAGGAGCCCTTTCACGTGGAAAACGTCGCCGATATTCTTCTACAAAAGCCATAAACAAAAACCATATTATATACTCTAAATTTGAATAAACTTTTGGCATTTAAAAAAAATTTAAACCTGAAAATTACAAAAATACCACTGACGCTGACAGTTAGGCCTTTTAAATGTAAACAATATGTATATGTAAAAAGTTTTTGTTTCCATAGTTTTTCAAAGAACATTAGATAATAATTTATTTTTTAAAATTTAATTTTTTTTATATTTCGCTATAACTTGAAAACAAATAAGAATCGGATAAGAACAGTTGAGTTTTTTTTTTATTATTTTGATGTGAATGCAGTCGTAGAGTTTAGTGCGATCCTTCCGATTCACCCTGTATATATTGACCTATGTATTACATAGTATGTCTTATAAATTCTCGATCCTATTTAAATCTGGGCTACTTGGTGGCTAGTCTAACTGAAAAATCTTTAAAAGGTTTTAAGATTATTATTTAATTTAGACCATATCTAATTGCATGCCCAAAAAACTTCTACCTCATATCATCAGAATATCATGTTATATCGTGAATTTTTAATGCTTAAACCCGCCATAGATTGTTCGTGAATTGCTTTTAGGATTAGCATACGCTGTTCAGAGCAAAATCAATTAGACCATGGGCAAAGTAACATTCGATTATCCTTGCAGATAGGCGAACGCAAATAGGAGAACGTGCTTGCGTTTGACAATAATATATCTTCGATTTTCACCTGAACGCTAATCTAAATTTCTGCGTCCCGACACCTCAGCACAATTTAGTCGACTGAATAACCTACTGAATAACCTACTTTCATGTGTCGGTTAATTAATTTGTTTGGTAGCAAAAAAGTTTAATTTAGCACAAAAACCTTATCATTTGAGTAGGGAAAAAAGGTTATAATAGTAGTAAATACAAAATAAAGTTTACGCTGCGATTGATTATTCCAGCAACATTATCTTTCGCTACTCGTTATCTTGATTTTATCATCAAATCAATCATTTTCAGTGTTTTTGAAAAATAAGGACTGTATTTTTAGTACCTACTTATGAAAACTTATGGAACAGTTATTAGAACGAATTTTCGAAAATCGTATATAGAATTTGCGCGTCAATCAAAAATAGCCTATATATATATTATATGCTATTTTGGATTGACGCGCAAATTCTATAGTTATAGATAACTTTTTTGTGATTGGTTTGCAAATATGAGGGTGAAATTTTTTGAATCTTAAAACATTGTTTAAAAAATTACATGTCAATTCTTTACCATTTTTCAACAAATTACCTGAGAAAACCCATGGCAAATTAGGCAAACTTGAAAGGTTAATAACTTTTTTATTTTAAAAGTATACGTATATACTTGTTATAACAACCAGTATGTTTTTACATAATCAAATAGTAAATTAATTATAATTAATTAAAAAAACTTTCGATTGATGTAACTATTCCCTATACCTAATGGTTATCATGTAATCTGTCATTGTTCAAAATTTCAATTTTTCAGGTCGTTGACTAATAATTATTATAATAATTATAATTATTATAATAATTATATAATATAATAATATATATATATAATATATAATATATATAATATATATATATAATAGGGTGTTTCAAAAAAATCGACTTTTTCTTTTTCTTCAAATGGTCAGCAAATTCTTTCAGAGGATGTCAAAACAAAGACCTCGTTAAAATTTGAGCTTTTAATTTGAAGATTTAGAGGTCGCGGATCGCAATTTTCTATTTCCCATTTAAATAACATAGGAAATTTTTTTTTTAACTTTGGAATTTTATACGTCTATATCGAATCAACTTATGGCAAGGAACATCTTAGATTTTTATAGTAAATTTAACGCTCTATAAAAAATGTCTCTTATAATTTTTCTATAAATTGATTTCTTCCAGAGTTATTCGAGGCCAAAGTTTGATTTCCATCGAATTTTCGCGTTTTTTTTAACATTTTTGGTACAATTATCATTATACGGGTGTCCCGAAATTAGGGGGCCAAACTTAAACAGTGCATTATTCGTATAAAAATAACACTTTTTTTGTTTAATAAACATGTATCAAAAAATGCTCCCTAAAGGAGCTACGGCCCCCTGAATAGGAGCCTAAGAGGATAATTTTTTTAAAACTATTCCTAGAGGGTTGAACATGAACAAATGAACTTTCGGTACTTTGGTAATTTTGACATGCTGAATCTAGATCTATGATCAAAACTGTTAAAATTTAATCATAGGCGTAACATTTGGAGGTGGTTAAAGTTACAAAAATAGCCCCAACTTTTTTCTGGGTTAATAATTTAATTTTTTTTATGAAATTATGAGAATTTATAGTTTTTTACGAAAAATAGGTACTCTTGATTTGAATTGCTCAGATGCACCATTTTCGAGAAAAATGCATTTATATATAAATTACTCTGCATATTATACACATCTCATATTTTCATTAAAACTTTGTAGTAGGCTTTGGAAAAAAGTGACGTTTTTTTGTTTTTTTTGTTTTTTTTTACAACACTTCCTATGTTTCAGATATAAATATGTGATTTTTTTACTACATGATGCTAAAAGTTGAAAAAAACGAGAAAATTCGATGGAAATCAAACTTTGGCCTCGAATAACTCTGGAAGAAATCAATTTATAGAAAAATTATAAGAGACATTTTTTATAGAGCGTTAAATTTACTATAAAAATCTAAGATGTTCCTTTCCATAAGTTGATTCGATATAGACGTATAAAATTCCAAAGTTAAAAAAAAAAATTTCCTATGTTATTTAAATGGGAAATAGAAAATTGCGATCCGCGACCTCTAAATCTTCAAATTAAAAGCTCAAATTTTAACGAGGTCTTTGTTTTAACATCCTCTGAAAGAATTTGCTGACCATTTGAAGAAAAAGAAAAATTCGATTTTTTTGAAACACCCTAATATATAATATATAATATAATATATAATATAATATATAATATAATATAATATAATATAATATAATATAATATAATATAATATAATATAATATAATATAATATAATATAATATAATATAATATAATAATTATAATTATTAAGTGTTTTGTAAACAATACAGTTACTTATGAAAAACATTGACAAAATTGTAGAAATCGAACGGTATTTAAATTTTCTATTTGATTTTGTAAAAACATACCGGATGTTACTTTAAAATAAAAAAGTTTTTAACCTTTCAAGTTGGCCTAATTTGCCCTGGGTTTTCACAGGTAATTTTTTGAAAATTGTTAATGAATGGACATGGAACAATGTTTAAATAATATCCGCAAACCTAATAGCAAAAAAGTTGTGGGCTATTTATGATTGACACGCATTTGTCAAATTTTAAAGAAAAAAGTGAATAACTCGAAAACTATTCACTTTAGGTATAGGGCATGGTATAGTAATTTTACTCAAAATGTTATACAGAATTTAAAAATATAAAAAATATATGAGATGTTATATTTGAAATAACAGAGTTGATGAACACTCATAAAATTTTAAATCGATATATTTTGTAACAGTCTGTTTTTTTAAGAATTTAATTTAGTTTGGTTACCAAATGAAAGTCAGTAATTTGCTGTGTTTGGGCTTTATTTTATAAATAAATGAAATTTAATTTTAAATTGTGTATAAATTGCTATTATAACTCTTTACTGTACAGACTGTATAACAAAGCAAACTGTATAGAACACACAGAGAAAAAGCTTTTATATTGTGAATGGGTTAACCATTGAGCCAATTGTGTACTGTATTTGCAATACCTGAATTACAGCTATGATCAAATGAATGATTGCCTTACTATGTCCGGCTTAAAATTAGTTCAAACATAAGAAGTCATTGAATTAAATTGTGATTCTATTAAATCCGTATTAAAACTTAGTTAGTTAAAACATAAGAAATTATCGAATTTCGAAATTTTTATTTAATTGAAGCCACAATGAATCTTAATGAAAACCTTTAATTGGCATAAATAAAGTTAAAGTTTCTAATGAATGGCTACATTAAATGCAATCAAAGCTCTAATTTCTTTAAATATGTATATTATTGTGCAAATATTAGCTGGATAATACATATATATGAACTTTAAATAACATGAATTCTGGAAACTGGATCTGGTAGTCTTGTGTACACAGGTTTTTTGATCCATAAAATGAAATTGTTCTGTTTTCTGTAGAAACTATTAGGAACCAACTAGAAGTGTTGGTGATATTAGGCTCTAAAAAAGTTGCTGACCCATCACTAGAAACAGTTACTGTACTAGATGTGCAGGATCTGTCTGCCATGGCACATGGTTATTCTAAAACGAAATAGGAATTTCATCTTATGTATTTAGAGGCGAATCCTAAAGATTGCTGAAAGTTCTAAAGCAATATATACTCAGGACGTCCTGCAAGGATATCATGATGGTCCTGAAAGACTAGATAAGTTTTTTTATAAATAAATAAAAATTTCGTCCATTTAAGAAAAATACTGAATATCAAGATAAACTGTGTCTATGGTGAGTACACATTTACCTTTTTGTTATCATTTAAATATAATTGAGTAATTAAATTACTGAATAATGCATGGCGGACATACAATTAAAAAACATGTACAACTTACCTTGAAAATTCGGGATTAGGAAGTAGGTACAACCCCCAAGAAATTAGCAAATATAACAAACAACCAAACACTACCTACACCAGAGATAACCCATAAACTTACATAATTAGATGAAATTGTACTGGTAAGCAATTAAAAATCATCATTTATAAAAAGTTTCGTATGAAAATCCTAAAAATTTTATAAATTGTCAATGTAAACGCTTTATATCTCAACAAATATCAATCTTAGCGATTCAACTGACAAGACCTTTTTTAAAGAAAATTAAATTTTCTACAAGTTTGTTCTTTACATTTTTTTAAACAATCCAGTCACTTTTGAAATATCTTTAAAAATATGAGAAAAAAATCAAAGTTTACGTGTATTGGGAAATCTTTATACGCTTTGGTACAGTACTTTGAGTTAATATTAAGGGCTCAAATTTTCAGGGAATTTTTTTTGAACATTTTCAACAAGATTTTGAGTTGGAAGCGAAAACATAAAAATAGTCGTGAAAAAAAAAGCACCCTAATATATAAATATATATATATATATATATATATATATAAGAACATATATATATATATATATATATATATATATATATATATATATATTAACATATATATATATATATATATATATTAGGGTGTCCCTTATTTTTATTTTTTTTACGCATACCCTCTAATTATGTTTATTACGTGTTTATATACTCCCAGTAAAAATTTAAGCTCATTCTATAAACGGGAACCCGTGCCGACTTGCATCTGAACCCTCCGTTAGCCAACGTTAGGCGCGCGGTATTTTGTAACACGGTTGGTCGCGAGGTCTTCGATCGTAAGTCATTTTGTGTTTGTTATTATGTGACCCTTAAATTATAAATTATTGACAAATGTTAAAATATAATTTTATATACCTATGTGTATACTTTGATAAAAATGTATATTTTCACAGGGAGTGGCTAGTTACCCGGAAGGGTCTGAAATTGATAAACTTAATGGGTTTTACTCTAAATAACTAAAAGAGTCTATTGTGAGGGATGACTACCGAAAACTTATTGAACTGTCTGAAATATTTTTGGGAGGACATCAAGAAAAGAAATGCTTATAAAAAGCTGAAATTTCATATAACAGTATATTTTAGCAATACTAATTAGTATATTAATATATTTAAGGAATAAAATCAACTAAATTAGTGAAACAAATGATAGAAACAAAAGCAATAATATTAATTAGTAATCATATTTAATATAATCATGAGAAAAATACAGTCATGAAGTATATCTTCTTTTTAAAGTGTTTCTTGTTACAAAATACCGCTCGCGCCTAACGTTGGCTAACGGAGGGTTTAGATGCAAGTCGGCACGGGTTCCCGTTTATAGAATGAGCTGAAATTTTTACTGGGAGTATATAAACAAGTAATAAATATAATTAGAGGGTATGCGTAAAAAAAATAAAAATAAGGGACACCCTAATATATATATATATATATATATATATATATATAAACATATATATATATATAAACATATATATATGTTCCTTAATATGTTCCTTAATATCATGTACAAACAAAAGGGGGTGATTCTTTGGCTTATTTTATGAATTAAAGTTCCTATAAACATGGGCCCGCAAACGCTTCGTTACCGATCTACAGGGTGTTAAAGTTTGGAGATTTTTTTAGTTTTTATCTTATAACTTCTGCAGTTTTTGAGATATTTGGCCTAAATTCGGAATATAGGTTAGGCTATAAGGCTTACATCATTGGGCATGCCAAATGGTTATAAGAATCTACAGGGCGATACTTTTTTGTATGTCATGCTCCCCTTTTTTCCCAAGAACTTTTTTATGGTGCGCTGCTGGTAGATTTTAAAATACAAAATAAATTTTCTGTTTTGTTTAAAAACTTTTTGGTAACCTAAAGTTTTTTCGTATTTGCGACCGTTATCGAGAAAAATATGTAGAACAAAATTTGTGAGATGAAATTCAAATTTTTAAAAGGGTCTGGTTGGCTTTATTAATAATAACTTATTTTTATTTATTTTAACAATTTATTCTACACTTCTTGTTAAAAACAAAATGCTCTTTGTTAAAATGATTTATTATAATACAAAAAACTTAAAATATTTAGAAAAACAAGAAAACTACATTACAACAATTGTTGAAAGTGACCTCCTCCAATTCTCACACAAGCATCTGCTCTTCTTCTCATTGATGCCCTTACTCTTTCAAACACCCCCGGAGTATTTCTTACGGTTTCAAATGCTTCTACTATCCGATTTTGTAAGTCATTTATATTATTAACTGGTGTTGCATAGACTAAAGATTTGAGATGCCCCCATAGGAAAAAATCCAGGCTGTTTAGGTCAGGAGACCTAGGGGGCCATGGCTGAGGTCCACCCCGTCCTATCCACCTGTTTTCATATGCTACATTTAAATACTCCCGAGCCAAAATAGAAAAATGTGCTGGGGCGCCATCGTGCATATACCAAATACGGTTTCTTAGCAAAACAGGCAAATCTTCTATTAAAAAAGGCAATTCATGTTGAAGAAAATGCCTATATGACTGAGCATTAAGTCGATTAGGCAAAAAGAAAGGACCAATCAAATAATCCCCAATTATACCACCCCATACATTTAACGAGAACTGTTCTTGAAAATGCGTTTCTACAATTTCATGTGGATTTTCTTCAGCCCATATGTGGTTGTTATGAAAATTTATAATTAAGTCTCTAGAAAAGTTGGCTTCGTCGGTAAAAAGGATTTTACAGTCAAAATTAGGGTCTCTTGCTAGCCTGGCAAGGTACCATCGGCAGAAATTAAGCCTTAATGGGAAATCTCGAGGAAGGAGCGCCTGCACCCTTTGAATGTGGTAAGGGTATAGCAGAGAATCACGCAGGATACGCCAAACAACTTGATGACTAATGTTGAAATGTTCACTAATTTTTCTAGTGCTAGTATCTGGATGCTCTTTTATTTCATTTAAAACAGCTTCTTCAATCTGTGGTGTTCTTACCGTATATTGTCTACCTGCATCATTGGTATTCTTTTTAAAAGTTCCACTTTCTGCAAGACGCCTATGAATATTTGTGAATGTTCGATGATCGGGTATTATTCTATTATCGGGATAGCGCTCCATGTACAGGCGTGTAGCTTCTCTTGCATTTCCATCCGCAAGGCCATAGATGAAATGCATGTCAGCCATTTCAGAATTCGTATAATTTGGCATTGTTACGGACTGATAAGAAATTTAATTATAACGAGTCTTTTAAATAATTTTACACCTTGCAGTTTAAAACTTTAAATGCGTGCTGTCAATAGCATCGTTTTTATGTATTTTTTTGATGTTGTAGACAGTGTGTTGTCTGTGATGTTGTATCCAATAGCTACATAAACCATTTTATTTCAGATTTGATATTTAATAAGTAGTGGCAGAAATGAATTCAAATCATGTTTAAAAGAGTACACCATTACAACAATTGTTGTAAGGTAATTTTCTAGTTTTTCTAAATATTTAAGTTTTTTGTATTAAAATAAATCATTGTAACCAAAACCGTTTTGTTTCTAATAAGAAGTATAGAAATATTATTTTAAAAATAAATAAAAATAAATTATTAATAAAGCCAACCAGATTATTTTAGAAATTTGAATTTCATCTCGCAAATGACAACAACTTGTGTTATATTTTTTTTCTCGATAATGGTTGCAGATACGAAAAAACTTTAGGTTACTAAAAAGTTTCTAAACAAAACAGAAAACTTATTTTGTATTGTAGTGGCAGAAATGAATTCAAATCATGTTTAAAAGAGTACACCATTACAACAATTGTTGTAAGGTAATTTTCTAGTTTTTCTAAATATTTAAGTTTTTTGTATTAAAATAAATCATTGTAACCAAAACCGTTTTGTTTCTAATAAGAAGTATAGAAATATTATTTTAAAAATAAATAAAAATAAATTATTAATAAAGCCAACCAGATTATTTTAGAAATTTGAATTTCATCTCGCAAATGACAACAACTTGTGTTATATTTTTTTTCTCGATAATGGTTGCAGATACGAAAAAACTTTAGGTTACTAAAAAGTTTCTAAACAAAACAGAAAACTTATTTTGTATTGTAGTGGCAGAAATGAATTCAAATCATGTTTAAAAGAGTACACCATTACAACAATTGTTGTAAGGTAATTTTCTAGTTTTTCTAAATATTTAAGTTTTTTGTATTAAAATAAATCATTGTAACCAAAACCGTTTTGTTTCTAATAAGAAGTATAGAAATATTATTTTAAAAATAAATAAAAATAAATTATTAATAAAGCCAACCAGATTATTTTAGAAATTTGAATTTCATCTCGCAAATGACAACAACTTGTGTTATATTTTTTTTCTCGATAATGGTTGCAGATACGAAAAAACTTTAGGTTACTAAAAAGTTTCTAAACAAAACAGAAAACTTATTTTGTATTTTAAAATCTACCAGCAGCGCACCATAAAAAAGTTCTTGGGAAAAAAGGGGAGCATGACATACAAAAAAGTATCGCCCTGTAGATTCTTATAACCATTTGGCATGCCCAATGATGTAAGCCTTATAGCCTAACCTATATTCCGAATTTGGGCCAAATATCTCAAAAACTGCAGAAGTTATAAGATAAAAACTAAAAAAATCTCCAAACTTTAACACCCTGTAGATCGGTAACGAAGCGTTTGCGGGCCCATGTTTATAGGAACTTTAATTCATAAAATAAGCCAAAGAATCACCTTCTTTTGTTTGTACATGATATTAAGGAACACCCTGTATAATAACACACTGACGTGTACTGCAATAGCATCTAATATGAAACAGGCTATACGTATTTACGAGTAAATAAAAACTTACGAAAGGTTTTCCAATATTCTTATTAGGTCCTATTTTCTATCTACACTTACTACTTTTCTGTAATAACAAAATATTAGAATAACATTAAACACTTTTATTTATGTTTTATTTTTGTTTGGTTAATTATTGCAAATAATCATTTTTACCATTTGAAAAGGCGCTTTAGTGGGGAAAAAAGATGTTTTTATATTTTAGGTAAAGGATTTTCCAACCTTCATGTGAATATAAGTTTAGAATTTGGGTAAACATTTTGAATTGAATTTGTCTTTTTGTGGGTGCCCCAAAATTGAGGGGGTTCGGGGCGGCTGCCCTCTTCGCCCTCCCCTAAATCCGGGCCTGACTTGGACACTTCCGACCACCGTGCGTCGTAATTTACGTTGTTAACAATGTTTGTGGCAGCGATGAAATAATAAATTTTGTTGTTGTTTAGTTACCTAAATAATAAATTTAAATCAGGAACTATTAATTGCTTTTCTACACTTGTAGCCAGAAATTTAATACGCATTTATGTTTCGCCTGTGGATTTATGAAACGCAAAACACCCCTATAAATTTTGTCCTAACTTGACTACTAGAGCATTATTTGCTTTAGGTAAATACGGAATGTCGACTAAAAAAACTACACCATTTAATTTAAAATGTATGCAAGTTTGTGACATTTTAATAATTAATAATCAAATTTTAATATAAATTCTTTATAAACTTTGTTACAAGGTTTATAATAAATCAATAAACCGTTTATTGATTTAATGGCAGCAGCATAAAATTTAATAAAATTTAATTTTATAATTTATTTTAAATATCTAAAACCATACCTACACGGAGAAAAAAAACAGTAAGAATTGATCACTAGGTTGGAGCGAAGTTTAAGTCACATAAAAATGACGCCAAAAACTGATTGCAGTTTCTTGTTCGGGACCCTTTGGTGAATTAAAAATGATATTTACCAAAATCCTAGCTGATCCTCTTTTCGAAATTTTTTGAAAATTTATGATTTTTTTTTTTTAATTTTTGTTTATTTCAAAGTCTACCTTTGACAGAGTACACATTTGTACACCGATTTTTATAAAATTAGAGTATATTATTGAGGAGACTTAAAGAATACTTTTTAATACTGTTCACATAATTTGATATATACAGGGTGAGCCAAAAATCTCTTATTTTTAATAAAGCAAAAGCGTAAATTCATGATTTTGGCGTAACACGCAAAACAGATGTATCCCCATTTTTTTTTAGATATTTTTACGTTTATTAGGTTACAAAATGGCATTCTGATTAACCTTTTATTAAAAAAATAGATTTTTAATAAAATTAAATAAAATTACGCTTAGAGAATATTTAAAATGTTGTTTAATTTAGGCTTTTTAGAAGTTTTCAATTTTGAACGAAAAACTGGTTAAAGTTTTTTGATCGGCACTCTTTGGAGATTTAAAAACGATATTTACCAAAATTCTAACTGCTTTTCTTTAACCCTAGATAGCCAACCTACGTAAAATTTACGTAAAGTTTTTTTTTAATCTGAAATAATTTACCTAATATTGGCATCCTCGTTTCGCCGCTCAAGCAGTGCTTTCCCTTCCATCACTACTTTTGGCAGCCGACGTGTTTTTGATGTGGCAGGTGTGGGTTGTCAGTGACTGAATATAGAGTGATAGTCCACGCGTAAATTTTACGTATAGTTGGCAAATTCGTATGGTTGTTATACGTAAATTTCACGTATATTATATGTATATTTTACGTAATCTTGGCAATAAAGTAAGTCGTATGGTTTGAAACAATTTTTGCACATATTTGTAATATATACGGTAAAATGTACGTATTGTTGGCATCAAAGTATAAATTTTGAACGTTGGCTATCTAGGGTTAAATTTGTTAAAAAATCATTTTTTTTTTAATTATTTGTTTATCGCAAAGTCTACCTTTGCCAGAGTACGCATTTGTACACCGATTTTTATTGATTGCAGTTTCTTGTTCGGGACCCTTTGGTAACTTTAAAATGATATTTACCAAAATCCTAGCTGCTCCTCTTTACGAAATTTTTTGAAAATTCTTAATTTTTTTTTAATTTTTGTTTATCTTACCTTTGACAGAGTACACATTTGTACACCGATTTTTATAATATTGGAGTATATTGTTAACGAGACTTGGAGAATACTGTTTTTATACTGAGCACATAATTAGATTTATACAGGGTTAGCTAAAAATCACGTTTTTATATAGTAAGAAGCATAATGCACAAAACAAATTTATCTTCAAAAAAATGATTTTATTTAATTTTATTCAAAATCAATTTTTCTTATAAAGTCTTGATAAGAATCCCATTTTGTAGCCTGATAAACATAAAAATATCTAAAAAAACATGGGTGCGTGTTATGCCAAAATCATGAATTTACGCTTTTGCTTTATTAAAAGAAGCGATTTTTGGCTAACCCTGTATATATTAAATGATGTGTACAGTATAAACAGTATTCTCCAAATCTCCTTAACAATATACTCCAATATTATAAAAATCGGTGTACAAATGTGTACCCTGTCAAAGGTAGACATTGAAATAAACAAAAATTAAAAAAAAATCATAAATTTTCAAAAAATTTCGAAAAGAGGATCAGCTAGGATTTTGGTAAATATCATTTTTAATTCACCAAAGGGTCCCGAACAAGAAACTGCAATCAGTTTTTGGCGTCATTTTTATGTGACTTATATTATTATTATTAATATAAAAGGTATAAGGGCAGACAACGGTTAAAACAATTTTTTTAACCAAGATATTTTAAGAGCATAATTAACTTTTCCAAAATTGGGCACATTGATTTAAAAAAAAAAGCTAAATGGTCAATTTTAAAAATAAAAATATTTTTATATTTGATACTGATTGGGGGTCGCTTATTTTTTTTTACAATTTTGGAAAAGTTACTGATGTTCAAAATAAACATTGGTGACAAAAATATATATATTTTTAAACATTCAATTTTCTTAGTTTCTTTAAGAAACTTTTTTGACCCATCACTGGTAATATTCATAAGAATATAAGAAAAAATTGAACCTACACCTCGCCAAAGTTTTTTGTTTTGAATGTGTACCACCAACTTCAAATACCGACAGACAGCTGTTTCGACCTTTATTGGGTCTCATCAGTGTCGGGCAACTTGGTGTAGTGGAACACAATCAAAACAAATTACTCCCTCAGCTTATATGCTCGGTTGTTAAGTCAACATTTTTAAATTCCTTCCACTGCCGCAGAGCCATGGCAAACACAAAAATTATAATTATAATTTGAGCGGGGGCAAAAAACGGTATTAATGTAAATATATATTTTTTTTTGAGCCAAGTTGTTTATTTTGAGCATAAGTAACTTTTTCAAAGTTGAGCACTTTAATTTTCAAAAAAAAACAAGCGAAATTGGCGGACCCCCAGTCAATGTTAAATATGAAAATATTTGTATTTTTAAAATTGACCGGGGGCCCCATTTAGCTTTTTTTTTTAAATCAATGTGCCCAATTTTGGAAAAGTTAGTTATGCTCTAAAAAATCTTGGCTCCAAAAAAAAAATGTTTTAACCGTTTTCTGCCCTTGTCTGAATTTTATGATTTTTATATTTAGGATAGGTCTGGGGCGGTGCACCGCGGTGGAAGGAATTAAAAATATTTTTTTTCACCAAAATATTTTTTATCATAAACAAGTTTTCTATATGTATACAGGCGTTTTCAATTTTAAAAATATTCATATTTCGCTCCACCCTAATGATCACAAAACTCCGAGATAGCTCTGGGGCGGTGGAAGGAATAAATTTTTTTTTTCACCAAAATATTTTTTTTATCATAAACAAATTTTCTATATACAGGCGTTTTCAATTTTAAAAATATTCATATTTCGCTCCACCCTATTGATCACAAACACTAAGCATTGATGCGCAGAACATCAATTAAATGTACAATGTCAATGTCAGTGCCAGTGTACCATTTAAAATCATACAATTTCTAATAAAAATTCACAAGTTACTTTGACAACAGCAATAGTAAGTTTTGTAACATTAATGAGTAGTGTCAGGAACTGTTACAGTAGTGGTCAATTTTCTGCACGTTAATTTTTATTTTGAATTGAAAATAAGTGGATTACTGTTTTGCGCCTCAATTGTTACTGTTTTATTTTCCCCGTGTAACAAAGACTTTAATGTTATTTCCATGGACTGAATTTTGAAAGCCGGATACTTTATTAGGTTTATTTATTAACTTTATTCAATATTAATTTATATTTAACTTTTATGTTATTATATAAATTGGGTACTATTCGAGACACGTAAAACCACTTTCCATTTAGAACGTCCAGGGTCTCCCTTTCAATTTTTTAGGTAAGTCAACTATCCGCTCGACTTTTTGAGTAGTAGGTGGCACAAGGGATGACAGCCTGTTGCGGACAAAAATCGACCCTACCAAATTTAACTCCCCGCACCTTTCCTGCTTTATATCTACCGAAGCGAATTGGATCCATCACCCCGAAATTGACATTTTTAACCCTACGCGCTATCTCCGCATCCTTGTCTGCCTTTAATTTATTTATCACGAGATGGCATGGAAATATACTCGAAAGTAAAAAGGCGGAAAACTAAAACTGATGTGTAACAGACGTATGCCAAATAATATTCTATTATATAAATGGAATTTATATTTATTTACATGATATATTATTTTTATTAAAATTAGTCTATAGTCAATTTAAATAGGTATACCGTACAAATAAATTTACCAAAATACTGTTTTTCCTAAGGATGTTTTAAAAAACTTTACAACAAATCTACAGATTATTTAAGAATTGGGAAAACATTAAATCGATTCTCTATTAACCTATTATGTAATTAATGTTATATATTAAAATACTGAATACCTTTTGACATAAGGAATAATGGAAAAATAATTAAAAAAATATTTTTCCAAAGATAAAGAAAAAATATGCATTAGAAGTTTTTTATATTTTTTGTGATACGCCACTGGTTACACACTTGGTTTATCTCTGCACACTTGTGTTCTGTGAATACATAGATACCAACCAACAAAGTAGCTGCGCATTGCCAGATGTAAAAAATTGTTACTAAAAATTTTCCTGCAAAAAATAAATAAAAACTCAATAAATACAAAAGTTTTATGCCCTTAAAGCTTTAATACCCTTTGTATTTATTTACTCATCCAGCTATTAGCTTAAGCAACGATTAGAAAATTTAGTACCTATTTTAAAAAATCCATAACCACAAAATTAATTTTTTCATCAGTTTTTTTCTTTCTGTTTACTCAGATAAAATTGGGACCAGTTAAAATTTACACATTTAATTTGTGTAAATAAATCCAAAAGCACTTAAGATATTTACAATTTGAGCACATAACCTAAAATTTGAAAGAAATGCACTAGATTCTGTCATAAAAGTTGGCAAATTTTGTTTGAATTTACCTTCAGTACAAAAATGACATAACCAACAATTAATAAAAACGCCAAATTGACAATTTGCATTGTTAATTTTGTCATTTTTGTAATTAAGCTTAATTTAAACAATATTTGTCAACTTTTTTGACAGATTTTAGAAACACTGTTGTTACCAACCATAACATAATAAATTAAATTAGGCAACCAGATTAGCCTAAAGTTCCTAGTCGATCAGTGACGTACTTTTTCGTAGGATAAAGGTTAATATAAATTATTTTTAGACTTTTGAATTTAGAAGAAAAATAGTTTCAGGTGCTTCTTTATGGACCCTAAGGAACAACCCATTTTAATGTATAACATTAATAACATAACACCCTGTATAAGAATATATAGGTAGTTGATTTTTTTTGTTTTTTTTTCAGGAACGGATTTATTTATATAATAGTATATTCTGTAACAAGTTTGGAATATGCAATTCCAAATGTTTTCAGACTATACTATATACAAAAAATACCATGGAAAACACTTTAAAGAATATACAGGGTGGCTTTAATGTGAAAATATAAAAAAATCTTCGGACCAGTATACTTTAGTTTTCAGGGCGACATATTCACACATTAATTTTATCACTGTAACTTCAGCCCTTAGCTTTCACCCTTATTTTTTTCAAATGGGTATGTTGTGATACATACTTTGAAAGGGCATTACATTTTATTTAAAATGTCGCTTTGTTTTTTAAATTTGTGATGCGGGTTGCCGAGAAATTTAATTTAATTTTATTAATTAGTACTTACATATTATCTTATTAACTGTTGAAAATGTCCACCATTCACCTCCATTAGAGCTGTGTACTCAAATTTTGTACTTTTTATGTACTCGGTACTCAGTACAGAGTATATTTTAAAAAAAGTACTTGTACTTGTACTTATTTAATCTCTTTGTGTGCACTACCTCGGGCACTACATATTTAAATTTATCGCCATAATTTTAATGCTTTAGCAGCTAAAGTTTAACGGTTCGGCAATATTCGAAATAAATCCTCGATGTGGGCAAGTTGGTAAAATATCATTGTGGTGCCCTACTTTATAGAGATATTACATATTACAAGAGGTAGTGCCCTTTTTTATCTCTGGTAGTGCCGTCATAATGTCATATGTAACGGTTTTTTTTTAAAGAACTTTGAGATTATTTTGCACTACAGAATCTGCATTAGTATTATTTTAAGTGTTTTGGTTTTTGTTATACTGGGGTAAGTAAGATTTTAATAGTATATTCTGTAACAAGTTTGGAATATGCAATTCCAAACGTGTTTCAGACTATACTTTTTCTACGTTTCCAAAAAATACCATAGAAAAATAATTTAATTAGAAGAAAGTGAGGTTGGATCGGTCTAAAATTTGTTAGATATTAAAAACAGAGATGTCGCCACGAGTGTTTATTCTGTCATCAGATAATAGAATATTTCATTATGTAACTCTTTACGGAATATATGTCATTCTATAGATAAAAGTGATATTAGAAGGGTCAAATTCCGTAATAGGAGTAGAAAAATATTATTTTGTATTTGGTTACCTACTTGATTAAGTTTTTGTTATATTTGGTACGCTTAAAAAATTAGGTTATATTTTTGCATTCAATCTTGTTTTTTTTTGCAGTCATAAATGCATGTTACAGTTAAATAATGTTTAGGGTATCTATTAAATAAAATATATAATAAATTACTTGCATGAATAGGTATACCTATAGGTAATAAAGGTTATACCTATGTAAAAGAATAGTTAATCTATTTTAATTTTTTTTTGTTTAAAATCGAAATAAATGGGTATTTGGAAAAAAACTATTCAAAACATAAATTGTATTAAAGAAATATAAAAATGCAGTTTTTTTAAATATCCCTAAGTGACCTAAACCTGATATTTTGTTATGTTTAACTTTTAACAACTTTTTTTGCTAGATACTGGAGTGCGTTCATAAAGGAAATCTGATTATAGGGTGTTTATCTCGTGTGTAATGTGAGTTTTGCGCGGAGTGTTCCTAGGGTGCTGGGTGGTTTTTGAACGCCTGACATTTCGATTGTCACAATTTGCGTTTTTGACGTCAAAGTTAACCTCATGGAGGCAGCTATATTTTGTTCCAGTTTGGGCGTCCAAACATTATTTGAAATTCCAATTGCTTTTTCTGATTCAGACGACGAAAGTAGTAGCGATAACGATGAAGTTATGTTGTTAATGGTTACTCGGAGTAGAAAGTTAAAGAAACCACTACGTATTCAAAACTATCTTGAGGTAACTGTGGCAGGGTATACAAATGAAGAGTTTCAACAACACTTTCGAGTTACAATTGAAGCTTATGAGCAAATGTTGCGACTGGTTGGCCCTTATTTACTACGAAGCGGTGTTACAGGAAGAAGCACCATCGATGTAGAAAGACAATTGTTGGCTGTTATCTGGCTTCTTGCAACACCTGATTCCTATAGGTAAATCTTTTAATGATTTATATTTGGTATTATCATGTGTAATAATTTTAGATCAGTAGGAGAAAGATTTAATTTAGCAAAATCTTCTCTCTCAAAATGTTTTGTGCGAGTAATCAAAGCCCTGAATACTCTGGCACCAAATGTGATTCAGTGGCCACAAGGGGTTCAACTGCAAAATATTAAAAGAAGGTTCTCTAATATTGCAAGGTTACCGGGTTGCATAGGTGCTGTTGATGGGACTTACGTGGAGATAAAGGCACCAAAAGAAGATCCCCAATCCTACATAACACGGAAATGCAATTATGCTTTTACATTGCAAGCAGTTGCAGAAGCATCGCTAAAATTTACTGACGTATTCATAGCGTACCCAGGCTCTGTAAGTGATACTCGCATATTTAAAAATAGTGATTTATATGCTAATGTAAGAGACAATAGGGCTCAGTATTGTCCTGAACAATGTTTTATAATTGGAGATAAAGCTTATCCAATTTTATCCTGGTGTATTCCACCTTACATTAACAGGGGCAATCTTACTGCAGGTCAAAGATATTTTAACACTGTACATGCCCAAACAAGACAAGTAGTTGAGAGAACCTTTGCACTTCTATTTGGCAGATTTCGACGACTGAAGTTTCTTGATATGAATTTCACCCAACTAATCCCAGCGACAGTTTTAGCATCATGTGTATTGCACAATGTATGCTTAAATTTCCCTGATCCTCATATCAATGAATACATCCAAATTGGAAACGAAAATGTAATACCAAATGATGATGAAGAAAATGAAGCTGCCAACCAGGCTATAGAAGGAAGAAGGCGACGGGATGGACTTTGTCAGCAAGTCTTTGCTGCTCGAAATAATTAATTTGATTGTATGTTCTTACTAAAATATAATTTTAATTCTTACTTTGGTTCTTATTGAAATAAACTTTTAATGACAAGGTGTGAAATATTTTTTTTCAACAATGTTGTATTTGTTACATCACGGGAGGTTCAAACAGGGAGGATGGTGTAAGAACATCATGATGGATCACCATGTGGGGGAAGGGTATGTTGTGACAATCATGTTTATTTAATTTTTTTCATATTACATTTTTTTACCACCATTTTTTATTTGTATTTAATACTATTAAATAGTTTTTTTACAATAATATATATAATAACCTCTTTACGTCTTCTAGTTTGTAAACCTTCATGTCTGTCTGAAAACATTAGAGCTTTAAGCTTTAAGGGCAGTGATATCATGATATTTATATAAATATCATATATATATCCGATATATATCAAGTTTTGATATTTATTTTTTAATAATTTGTTTATCCAAGAATATTTATAGTAGGCTACTATTGGTAGCCAAATAAAATTTAGGACTTTGTGATATTATATCAAGAATACTGAGGAGATCTAGAAATACCCCCCCTAATAAACAATCCGTGGGTTATTACGATCCTAATTGTTTAAAATAAATGCATTCAAAAAGCCATGTAAATGAAACTAACATTTAAATTTAGCGCAACGGAAATGCCTTTGACATAAGAAGTACCGGCCATGCCATTGGTTAGAAAGAATCGCGTGTTTAGGTGGGAAAAGGTAGGGGAGAAGAATGCGAATAGTCAAACGGGCAATGAGCAAAGCCGAGCAGCGACAAGGGTTTTTAAAATTGGTGTGTGTGCAGAAAAGTGTTTTAAAAATGTAGGTTTGTACATTTAAATAACTAAATTATTGTAGTATAAATATTCCCGAGCATTTTGGTATAATTAGTATACACAAACAACATGTGTAAAGATAAATATTCGATCAATTGACTTGGCGTCATCGTTCGATCTCTTCCGCCATGATGGCTCTTGTTTTCAACAAACCACGCACCTAATTAACTAAATAAATTTACGTTTAAAACTAGGTATTTCTTATTATAATTTATATTCTAAGTTATAAACAATTGGTACGTGTATTTTATCTAATAAAAGGCAGGGATTTTTAACGAGTAATTATCAAATTAAAAGAGCAGGAATTTACGGAGATTTTATCCAATTAAAATAGGCAGGACCGTATTCGATTTAATTAAGCTAAATGTCAGGGCAGTACTTAAGATTATTTAATTAATTTTAATAAATATTTCAAAAGGGGATTTTCTATAAACGCTGTGTAAATTAAGTGTATTTAATATCGATTTTCTTGAATACGGGATTTATAAAATTGTACTCGCAGATTCACATTTATGTCCCGTAATTAGAAATTTTACCAGTCATATTTAAATATTTGGTATTAGTTTTGGAGTGAGTAGCAACAGTGATTGTACGATAGCGACATTTGATTTATCCACTTTCCGTGGAGTCCTGACATTTGCCGTGGTGTTATATTTCATTTATCACTTGGGGTGTAACTTTTACAGATTCTTTGCTGGGGGGGGGTTGTGTACGCTTACAATACTAACACATTTATAACAACTTTATTATTGGTTAATTAAATAAAACAGAAAATAAAACTATATTCTAACAAAATATCAAACAAAAAGTATTTTTCTCCAACAAGTAAAGCTGAGTTTATGCTCCCAAATAATAAGAAATAAAAATTAGTAATGCATCAATTTGATTTCTTATTACTTATTTTTATTTCTTATTATTAGGGAGCATAAACTTAGCTTAAGAATTAATCAAGTTGAAACACAAAATCTTATTCGCCATTTTTTGTTTTAAAGATATTAATTAATGTATCCATCTTTGCACTAAATACATTTATTGCCTCTTGACGCAAGGCTACAGTTTCTTGGTGTCGCTGATTTCGGTGGGCTTCTCTATTTTCGGCACCCTTTTGGATAATCTCCATTATTGCTTGCACCGGCTTTTTATTTTGTTTTACCACCGATGATACCTTGCTGTGCACCTTACGCTTTTTGACGGCAGAACCTGAGGTTTCTTCTTTGTCCTGCTCTTCTTCAGAATTTAAGCCGGCGACCTCTGGAAAATCTAAAAGTGTACGTTTATATTAACACATTGACACCATTATAGACATTATATCTCTAAATCACATTTAACCTACCAGTGGCACCTTTGGATGACGACGCTACCGCAATTGGGACGATTGTATGTTTTTTTCCTAGAAATAAATCCATTTTTTCAAAATATTCAAAATAAGTTGGCTCCTGTCCTGTCCCTTTAGCACCCATATTGTCTTTTCTAGCAGTGTACTTAGCTTTGAGGTATCTCCATTTATCATTGCATTGCGAAGAGGACAAACAAAACCCCATCTCTGTCATTTTATTAGCCAACCGTTTCCAAACAACCTCGTTCTTCATTGTTGTCGAACGAAATTCTCGATCAAATTGTTGCCTTAATTCAATTAAACATAGAATAGCGTCCCGGGTCCACCTTATTCTTTTATCTCGACACATAGTGCTAGCCTCAGTGCTGGCACTAGTTGATGACAAAGCATAACTCTGATTTTGTGGGCCACTCTGTTCTGTGGGGCCACTTGAATGTTGTACTATCTGACTGGGTGATAGTAGTACCAAAGACCCATCCCCTGATAAATATAAATATTTATAGTGATTAATTAAAAATATTTATTAGGTTAAGTGCTTACCCATGTTTTGATAACATAATAGTCCCTCCTCGGTTACAACGGGTTCGCCGGTTTCACTTATAACTTCGCGCAACTCCATTTTCAATCTCAAATTTTAGCTATCAATTTGTGACACAGAAATGATTTATGCAAAAAACAAATGTCATGTGAAAAACGCCGGTGTTGTAGAAGCGGTAATTTTCGAACACTCCGAGTGTAGAACTAGGTATTTTATGAACGGTTACACAAAATGTGCACAACGCATAACATCCGTTTATGAACGACCTTGTGTGCTGGAGTTTACCCCGAGCGTTCTTTATGAACGCACTCCTGAAACCTAAATTACATTTTAAGAGTTTTTGTACTTTGTACTTGTACTCGTGAGTACTTTTGTATTTTTTTGTACTTTGTACTCAAGTAAATTTTTTCTCAATTATTAGATATGGGACCCACACCAAATTTATATGAGTTTATAATGACATTAAATAAACAAATTTTGCGCTATCAGAATTTAAATTGAAGTTTGCGAAAAAAAGATAACTTTTTGTTCGGCCGTACCGGCCCCATGGCGCCCCCAATAAATGTAATATAAATTTAATTGGTGCAATTTATTATTTACCATAGTTTATCGACAAATTTCAAATTTCATTTAAAAAATCCAAATTATACACATTTTATACCATATTAAATGTTTAATATTTCTTTTCAAAGTAAAATTTGGGATTTCAAGTACAGGGTGTTTAAAATATCGAATATATTTAGTTTTTCTAAGTTTTAAATACCCTGTAGTTACGTGAATGTTATTTTTTTTACAAGCACATTCTTTTTTTTTATTGTAAAATCTATCAAAAATTGTAAAGATTTTTGTTAAAATTTGATTGTTAAAAAAATTATATTAATGTATTTTTTATTTTACCCTTTTTTTATTTAAGGACCTTTGTTTAGTCTTGTTTGATTGTTTATAATAAACTAATACATGCTTTCATAAATTCATTGTAGATAAAATATTTCATTTTAACTTAGTACCTAACAATGAAATATTTTATTTTCAAGAGGTGTTCTCAAAATAAATGATGGAGTATGAAGTAAGGTGCTAAAGAACAACAAAGCGGAAAAAGAAGGTCCTTTAAATCCTTTAATAAATAGTAGTATTCAAAAGTTCATTTATCACCCTTTTTCAAAGCTCGCTTCATTGTAAAATCGGAGCATATTTCCAATAAAACTTCCACTTGTACTTGGACAATAGATTGCACTTACTAACACTAGTTCGATTTATCTTGGGCGTCTGTCAGTAAAGTTTTTCTCCAAGCGAGCCATAAATTGCACATTATAATGCAACAATAATGGGCCAAACGCATTATCGAAACATTCGTCGACATATTAGTCCTGTGACGTTTGATTGACAGGACTCCTGTGTGTCCGTCATATTTAATTTAATTAATTTCGTTTAATATCAAAACTAATTTTAATATTTCCGAGCGTACGTAAATTTTTTTAATTTTATTGAAAGGATAATAAAAAGGCTGCAGGGTGTATTTTAAGATCAAAAGTTCTGCGCGACAATAACTCAAAGGAGCCGGGGAGGGCAAGGAGGAACGAAGGAAGAGAAAAAAATCTAATTAGAAAATATAAAGGCAAATGGGCGAATTCAGACATAAAACTAAAAGTTTATGTAAGGAGCAAAAGTCCCGGAAAATGTCACTGCGCGCTGAAAGTTTGCCAAATATTTTTAGGGGGTAGTAATGCGCGAGCCAGTGTTTCAATAAAGACCTGATAAATGGCGGGCAGTTTCGAGTGCAGGCTTGCCAACTTAAATTCGCCGCGCGGATTATGATTATGACGTTGTAAAAAATGTTCGCCGTTCTCTCCTTTGATAATAAAAGAAAAGTCATGGGGCACGGATGCTGAATGTTTTCCTCCACGATCCGTAGAGTCGCATAAATTATTCCCCCCCTTTCGCTCCGTCACTGAATTTAACCCATAAAGGACCTCCACTAGTCCTAAAGTTTCGGAGTATTTTTTCCTTTATATCCTTGATATTACAAGAATAGGTTTAACTTTATTCCCATCTATATTTTTACTCTAAAGGTCGTCGGTTTTTGATTAACATTTATTAAAATAAAAAAAGAAAGTTTATAACTTAAGCATATCAAAGACAAATAAATGGTGACAGGAAAAAGTGACATATAGACGAAAGTAAAACTAAACTGACAGGATATAGTACAATTGGACGCCTTCAAGTATCTTGGTGTAACAATAAGTAAACAAGGAAATAACGAGGCAGAGATAAATATCACAATAGAAAATGCAACAAAATTGTACTACGCACTAAATAACGACTCTACAAGGAAAAAGGAAATAACAAAGAAAACAGTATACAGTGCGGATAGTATGCTACTTTTTGACGTGAAGTGCCTTGAGGCTGTATCATTTTAAAATTTTTGTTCTACTCCCACCTTTAAAACGCCCTTTATCGTACATGTTTCCATGACACTAAGTGACATAACATAACATACACATTGACAAGTTGTGGCTTTATGGCGCTTTAGTCACGGGCTGAAGTTAGAAACAGGTTTTTATTCACGGGCTGAAGTTAGTTTTAAGTTAGTTGACAGTTGTCAAATGTCATACAACCGTTAAAATAAAGTGCCCTTCTTGTAAAATAATACTAAATGTGAAAATTATTTTTTCTACTCCTATTACGGAATTTGACCCTTCTAATATCACTTTTATCTATGGAATGAAATATATTCCGTAAAGTGTTACAGAATGAAATATTCTATCATCTGATGACAGAATAAACACTCGTGGCGACATCTCTGTTTTTAACATCTAACAAATTTTAGACCGATCCAACCTCACTTTCTTCCAATTAAATTATTTGTCTATGGTATTTTTTGGAAACATAGAAAAAGTATAGTCTGAAACACGTTTGGAATTGCATATTCCGCTCTCGTGAAACCGTCAAACTCGCCTTCGGCTCGTGTGACAAACTCTTCACTCGAACGGAATATGCTGTATTCCAAACTTGTTACAGAATATACTATTATTATCTCAATACAAAAATACAAAAGTATTAAATAATTTCTTAACGCCAATATTTGAAAAGTTTATATGAACATTGTACTGACCTTTTAATTTCGCCGGCAGTAAACTATAACTTATTTTCGGACACGGACTCCACTGTAAAGGGCTCATAAAACATTTTCTTTACTTTCACTGTGAAAAATTGTCAATTTTCAAGAAATGCATTTCGATTTATAACCTTTATAATCTGTGTTTATAAAATAAAAAAATTTGACATTTGACGGTGACACACACTATTGTTTCATAGATGGCGCTCTATACAAATTTTTGATTTAAATCATATTAAGATAATAAGTATTTGTCGTAGAAAAAGTATAGTATGCACCTCGTTTATAAACTTTTCTATACACTCATTAATTTAAGAACTCGCTCGCAAGCTCGCTCGTGTCTAAATTAAATTCGTGTATAAAATGGCGTTTATCAAACTTGATACATAATATACTATAAATGGATATGGGTACTTGTAATTCATCAAGTTAAAGGTATTTAAAATTTTAAAATTTGTTTAAGGGTTTCCAAGTTTTTTAAACTAATAAATTTTCTTGCCGGCCTAGGCAGCTACGTTGCCTGTTCGATAAATTCGTGGTGGTACGAATTATCATTACATCATTACGACCATTTAATTTTTTTGCCAGTTTTTGTTTTTTTATGTTTTGTAAAAAAAACTCTAATAACTATAGTTTTTAAGTTTTTGTATAAAATAATTGTACACTTTAGTGTAACACTATTTATGAGTTGTGCCTGCAATTTTACTTTTTATTTTGTTGAAAAATGGTTTGCCCTCGCCCATTGGAAGAAAAAACAAAAGCAATTTTTATTTATGCTGGACGTATTTTGCACCAATCAGAGAGGGTATTTAATGAAAGGTACCCAGAAACACTATTTGCGGAAAATATCTACGGTAGTAAGTGACTAAATTTTAAACAACGGGAAGTGTGAGTAGGCAGAAAGGATCGGGTAGAAAATCAATCTCAGAAGACAAATAGAAAGTCGATTTTGTCCTCAATAATCCACAACAATCGACGGCGGCAGTTGCTGGGGATTATAATATAGCAAAATCAACTGTTTAAATATTTAAAACATAACAAATTTTATCCCTATAAATTAAAAATATTATATCAACTTACTAAAGATTACCCGAATCGCAGAGTACAATTTTGTGAAGTTATGTGTGAGCGCATAATACAAAATCCCCTGTACTAATCAGTTTTAGCGATGAATGCACTTTTTTTCTAAATGGCACTGTAAATTGGCAAAATGTACGTTACTGGTCAGATGTTAATTCACATGTTTTTCGTGAATGATATAACCATTACCCACAAAAAGTCAATGAACAACAAGTACTTTATTTTTGACATGATTATACTTTATCTTGTTTTTTAACCACCCTGTATGTTATTTGGAAATTTTTTAGATTGATATGGAGTTTTCAGAATAAGCAAAACTTTTTATGAATGACTTTTGCTACTACACTCTTATAAAAATCAGATTTGTTAACATGAGTTTGTAGTTTGTTAAATTTATTTTGTAAAATGTTAACATAATTTTTTTGTAGAAAACCAGGGTTTGTAAATGTTAAACGTTGAAAAAGTACTCGTGATTTCAGGCAGTCAATCAAAATATTTCCCACTGACAATATATTATATACGCATCAACAAGTGCAACTGACTTCAGCGCCTGCAACTTATGTTTCTGCTTACTTTATTCTAATTCGTAACGTGTTTGTAACAACTTACCAGAGTGTTTATAATATATTACCAGAAATCTGTTATTTTTGTCATTTGGATTCCTTAACCTATTTAAAGAGTGTGAGAAGTATCCGAAAAAAGATGCCATCACTGGCTTTCAAACGGAAATTAGGGATACAGTTACGAAATAAATCAGTAAGTGTTGTTACAAGAAGTTTCTTTATAATTTGATGATTTCAGAATGGTTTGTTATTTTTGTGTTCATTTATGTAGGAGGTATGTGTTCATTTTTTGTTTAAGAAATTGATTAATAAAGCAACATTTCTTATCAAAATTCTTTTCATTTAAGTTCCCGATTTCCAACAAATACAAATATTTTCTGGATACCATGTATATTGTTTGAATTTATTATTATATTTTCCTCGTATTTATGTTATTAAACAACTCTTTATATTCAATTGAAAATTTAAATTTTAAATCGTTTAAAACGAATTCCATGTTTTCCGGTTTCCCGTTTATAATTTCCGAATATGATTAATGCCCACTATATAGTGTTTACTGAAAGACTGCCATTCTAGCTTATAATTATGTTTTTATTTTAACTTCACGAAAATATCGAAGACATAATTATCCATAATCGAAAACCCATAACTGTATTATAGAGGTATTAATTACATTTTTATCATACATTTTTCATTTTGTTGTATTGATTTTGCATTAGGGTTTGAAAAAGATCAAATAATATTCAGCATTTGCCAGCAAATAAATTAATTATTCAAAGGTTCATAATTGCTTTTAATGATTGATTCAAAGACACAAGTCACGTATTGATTTTTACGTAATTATTAAGTCGAAAGAAAAACATAAATTTTAGGTCATCTGAATATTATATAGAGAAATATTCCCTATTTTCATATTGCATTCAAACCCAAAATGTGCTATTATTACTATTGCTATTTACTATTGCAAAATAAATAAACATTGCTTAGGCAATTTAAATTTATTTCTTATGGAAAAAACCATTAATTCGATGGCCATTATAAGGGCTATAGCTGCTTTATCTCAACTCTTATCTATCGTATAGGATTTTTTATATTGTTAAGATAAAAAAAAACGCGCGTTGCGAGTTGAGATAAAGCAGGTAGAAGCCATTGAACTGTCAAAAAATATAGAAAAATTGTACCAGCAACGTAAAATTTTGCCCTGTTGCTATTTACAGTAACCTAAAAAAAATTGAACAACTTTCTACATCTAGTTTGTAATTTAAGTCCTTCGGAGTTCGTTTCTACCCCTAGCTTCAGGGACATCTTAGCATGTAAGGGTTGAACTAAAAGAGCACTTTTAAATATAATTAAAAAAAATGCGGCAACGTCTCAATCAGCTGAGATCACAATTGACAATTTTGTAAAATAGTAACTACACTACACAAAATTGTTTACAGAGCAAATTTTGCACCAAAAAAATACTTTTTCTTTCTCTTGCGGCCAACAACAAATTATTGTTAGAGTGAAATGCATACCTATAGGCTCCATGGTTAAATGGCCCATAAAAACAAACAAAGATGCAAAAAGTTTAGCTCAAAACAGCAACACAAAAAATAATTCAACTTTAAAATATTATGAACAATATTTATAGACAAATAAAATTGATTTTTATATAAGTGACTGAAGCGCATTGGTTATAACATCCGCTTGACAAGCTTGACAAGCGACAGACCCGAGTTCAGATCTTTTTTAAATTTAAATCTACTAATTTGACTATTTCATTCAGTAGAATTTGACTAATTACTAGTGACTGCTTTTTCGCTATGACAATTACTGGCTAAGTTGAGCGGTCTAAGGAATGTCAACCCGTCCATCATCTCTATGTTCAGGCACAATTAAATACAAGTATTTCGGTAGCCGCTCTGTACGAACAAACGGCAAGCCGCGGCACTGATAAATCATCTGCCTGTTACCGAAATTCAATATTTAATTTAATCAACGGCCACATGATCCCCCACCACAGTGCCCAACTTAGCCTGAATGGACTGTAGTCAAATATGATTTATAATTATTTATTTTTGTCTAATTCATTTTAAGATTTTTAATTAATTTTAACACTTTAACACTATTTTTGGTAAAAAGTTACTTTACTGTTATATTTAACTCTAAATTAGTTGGTTGTATATACCACCTAATTAGTGAACTTTACTCTCTAAAAATGAATTAGTCAAAAATGACTAATTTAATAGTCATTAGTTGCTGCTTTTTCACTTGTACCATGGTTAACCATGGAATACCATGGTATCCCAAAATTTAACAGCCAATTCTTATATAAAATTGTCCCCTGAATCCGAAAATACCGTCAAAAGTTAAAAAAGTAGAACAGTTATGAGATATAGTCAATTTTCCATTTAATATGGAACTATATCTCAAAAACTGCTCCACTTTCATAATTTTAGATGGCATTTTCAGATTCAGGGGACAATTTTACATAAGAATTGGCTGTTAAATTTTGGGATACCATGGTATTCCATGGTTAACCATGGTACAAGTGAAAAAGCAGAGAGTAGAGTTTAATATTCTTATATTTAATTTATCTTTATTTACTATCGATATTCGAGACATTTTTAATTGTTTGATATAAAGGATGATTCATTAGGAGCTTCCACATGAAATAGATACATATTTTTAAAGTATCAAGTAATCTGTGCATTTTAAATGCGCAATTGCCAATGATCATCAAATCATCAAAGTGTAACCGCAGACAAGGAACATCGATTTCTCACCGTTCGCAGCAACTGGGCCTTTCCTATTCCTAACTTTACATTACAAAATCCAAATAACACTAGAACTGAAGCCTATAGAGGTCATTTACACAGTCGTATGTTTGCTGAATGGATGCAGCATGAAAAACTCATATTTTCGCAAAAAAAAAAATCCGCTTTAGTGACGTATTTAGAATCAATCAAAATTTTTGAGGAGAAAATGTATACTCAAAAAGTGACACTAAGGTGTGCCTGGTGGCATAATTGGCCCGTATTTTTCTGAAGACGGAAAATGCTGTTGGAGCATGATCACATAATTTTCTTGGGACCAGTTGGGAGATATTAATATCAAAGATCTTTGGTGTAAGCAAGATGTCAACACCAGTCAAACGGCAGCAGAAACAATAACGTTTTATTTTTTACTTTCATGTGTAAGCCCTAACTGAAAAGCTCTTTATTATATGTGCAAGAAATGTTAAAACATATAACATAGCCTTTAATCGGTAAATTACAATTATTTCGTGCAGATTTTTAAAAAATGTTATTAAAATTGTTTTTGCATATGAAAATTTAATTTAAATTAGGTATTTTAAGTTTTAGCTATTTGATAATAAAATTTTAGTAGTGAAACATTATTCGAAAATGGGCTAGTCCAATATTTACCTTAAATTAGATTTTTTCGACACTTTAAAATTACATTATGTTTTATTAAGGTGCCTGGCCTGGCTCTCAGCAATGTAAACAGAAAATAATTTAGCTTCCTTTTTACTGTACAAGCCTAAAATAAACTCCGGCCAATATATCCTTTGTTTACTTTCGACCCGTCGACTCAGAATAGATAGACTTTTTATCCTGTCGCTGCTCCTGCTGCTGCATCTACTCTCCAGTCGGCTTTTGCTTTTGAGTTTTCATGCGTGCACGGTGGTCTACATAAATCCAATACTGTTGGGATTTTTTTATTAAAACCTGATGTAGTGCTGAAAGAGTATGCATCTTTTTTATACGTTTTTAATCGAGTTTTTAAAACAACCCAGCATAAAGAAGAAGTTTTGTTTCTTTTGTAGGAATAAAAGTTAAAACGAATATAGCTACATCGTGCTTTTCACTGTATCTTCTGGGGAACTCTTATTAAAAAACTTTTCTTTTTGGTGATTCTAATTCGACACCCTAATCCGCAGGTCACTTTTAATGCAAATGCAATATACAAAGTGATAATAAAGGTACTAGAAGTAAAAAAGAATAACAGATGTCTTATGAAGACTCAAGAACATTGGTTCTACATTCAGATGTATTCAACATAAATTGTCAAATATAAAGTTAAGCCTTAGTTTTACTTTCCATGCACTATTTTTTAGCTTTAAAATAATATAAATTTACGCCTTACATCGTAATTAGTATCATTAAGTCAATGACATGATATCTGGACCACAAGCATCAATATTTGTATACCAGGTACTAAACGGTTTTTCAATAAGAGTGATATATCTTTGAAGTGGAATTGAAGGTGCAAAACAGGTAACGACTCTGTTTATACTTTTAGATTAAAGAACATATTATGACATTATGTATGGAAAATAACATCTGGCAAATGGCCTCCGCGGCTTCGATGGGTTGCGTCATTTCAAGAAGCCCAATTTTGGATTGCTTTCTGGCAGATATCCGGTTGTATTTCGCCAATGACGTGTCTGGGTGCTTCAATAGTTTGAGGCTTAATTGCATACACTAGGCTTTTCACATGCCCCCATAGAAAAAAATTCAAAGGAGTAAGATTACATGATCTCGCTGGCCAATTGATATCGCCGTTACGTAAAATTACAGACCCAGGAAATTCTTCTGCTATCAAGTCCAGTGTTTTACATGCTATAAGGCAAGTGGCGCCATCCTGTTGAAAAAACATTCTTTCCAGATTCATATCCTCCAATCGAGGGCAAAAGAAATCCCGTATCATCATTTTTTTGGTTAAACAGCTTCGTTAATAAGCAGAACTGTCGGATTTGGGGTGAAGCAAACCCAGAGGGGTCGAAGAGCGTCAACTGAATCCAGAAAAGATTACTTTTCTAGATAGAGTTGACGCTTTTCGATCTCTCTGGGTTTGCTTCACCCCAAATCCGACAGTTCTGCTTATTAACGAAGCTGTTTAACCAAAAATGAGCCTCATCCATAAAAATTAATTTGTGGTCGAATTCAGGGTCTGCTTCCAAATGCTCTAGAGCCCAATTAGCAAAACGTCGACACAAAAGATGATCGTTTGGCTTGAGCTCTTGAGTCAAATGGATCTTATAGGGGTGTAATCTCAAGTCTTTGCGCAAGATTCGCCAAACTGAGGACTAAGAAAGACCCAATTCTTGCGAACGTCGGGAAATTGAGAGTTTAGATTCTTATGTACTCTCAGCAGCAGCAGCATTCTCAGCAGCAGCAGCATTCTCAGCAGCAGCAGCATTCTCAGCAGCAGCAGCATTCTCAGCAGCAGCAGCATTCTTAGCAGCAGCAGCATTCTCAGCAGCAGCAGCAACATTCTTAACAGACCGGGCGTTACGACGACGCATAGGTGTTGGGAGATTCGTCACAGAGCCGGTCAAATTTTTTCACAATTCGTCGAATGGTGGCTTGTGTTGGTCGATAATGAATATCATAAAATTCGAGTAACGCACGTTTGTCGCGGGGAACGATTATTTTGATAATAAATTTGAGCAATCTGGATTTTTTGAGCACTTGTTTATCTCTCCAATGTAAAATAACAAGCTTTGTAGAATAATACGTTAAAAAACGACAGCAGGATCAAATGAAATAACAACGTCATTGTTGATCAAAGATTCATAACTCTTAATGAAAAACCCTTTAGTATCACTATTACTTGGATACAAGATACTAGAAATATTATGAAGACAAAAAATAAATAATTATGAAAGATATGGGGAAGGAGATGGAGGTTCTGTGTGAGAAAATTGTCTGAAAATTATATGAAAAAACTGTATTTCTTTAAGTACAAAGGAAAAATTTTAAGAATTGACAAGTGCATATACGTTGAGAAATGGATGGCAGACATTTTTTTAGTTGTCCAAAAAATAAAAGTTTAATAATATTTTTTTATTCCACGACATCATAATTAGTAAAGGCCAATTTTGAGGTGGTACCTTCAGAAAATTTTTCACTTTTGCATTTTCTTTCTATAATAAGGACATTTTATTGACAAAATTTCCTATAGCAAGATCATTTCAAAAGAATACGTACATTCAAAAGAATACGTCCCAGACGTATACGTCTGGGACGTATTCTTTTGAATGTACGTATTCTTTTGAAATGATCTTGCTATAGGAAATTTTGTCAATGAAATGTCCTTATTATAGAAAGAAAATGCAAAAGTGAAAAATTTCCTGAAGGTACCACCTATATATATATATATATATATATATATATATATATATTATTTTAAACTTTTTTTTGTTTTCTTTCCTCTGTCCCTTTCTATTCTCCCTTGGTCAGCACTACTTATGCTAATTAAAAATCTTCTCTTTGCTTTTGAAGAAAACGTTTGTCGTCAAAATTCTCATCAGAGTGTCTTATGCAGCAACATCAAACAAATCTTCGAGATCACTTCACAATATTATTTTAGCTTTGTTGAGAGCTAAATATCGTTCCTACAGTTTTGATAGATTTCTTGCAAGAATCAATTTGCTGCGTAGGTACCCTGGAACGCTGCCAAATAGACAAAACTGTTTCACACATCTCTGTGTAAGTCAATAACAAAGTTTTGCCCCTCCTAAATACTGAAATTAAACCACTTGGAGATATTATCCTAGAAAGACAATTTTTTTTAGCACAAATACTACACCAAAACAAACTTTTGATTACCCAGTCTATATGAAATAAAAAAAAACAAGCAAAAACTGAAATACTTAACCTCTGGGCGACCAGTAAATGAGAACCTGGAGGGATTAAATTTGTTATGAATGTTAGATACAAAATTGACCTACGTGATGTTAAGATTTAACGTTTTTTTGAAACCTACTGTTGGTAGGCTATGAACTAGTCTATGAAACTTTATACAAAAGTATATATTTGTTTCTTATTTCAGCTTTTGTTTTTTATTTACATTACTAGCCAAGTTTAAGTTCTTATAAAAAACATTAAAAGCATAATATTTTCGAACAATAAAATGTGTGTTATATCCGAGAGCAAACGTCTAATGTATTTAGAGTTTAGTGTTGTTATAAATAGTTTAATCATTACGTCTATCTAATTTCGCCGGTAAATGGTATCTTTTAATTAACTTACGACATCGCTAAAGCTGGCTGCTTTAAAGAGATTCCTATCTCGTTCATATAAATTGTTTTCAAATTAGTTCTTTGTCTAATTGATATGTTTTGTAATTTATCTTAAAAGCAAATTAAATCAACAAAACTCAATCCTTACCCTCATTACATATATTATAATCACTAACATCTTTGTCATACTCAAATCATGTTTAATAACATGGTGTTACATTTATATAGGATGGAATTTATCTTTTAGAAATTGTAACAGGGCTAATTTTTATGCTTCATTGCTATTAAATCTTAAAGTAAATCATTTTTCGTCCTTACTATGATAAAGTTAAATTTAACCGTCTCCATAGATGAGAAAGAAGGTGTTTCTACGGCTAGCCTTGCAAAATACCCACAAATGGCTATAGCCAGGAAAAAAATACTATTTACAAATGCATATTGTAATTACATATTTTTTAATTTTAATTGTGGATAACATTATTCTCATAAAACAAAATTTTTTGATACATCTTGTTTAATTTTTTGCTGTAAATTCGGGCTTTGGTCTCGCGGACACATTAATCTTTATGCAAAACAAATTTCATCGCTTAATATCGCAATTTGTCACGCTTACGGCGCAGCGATTAATTTTGAAGGATTGTGCATAATTCATTCGTATTCAGCGGCAAGATATTTCGGTTTACATCAAGATACAAACAAATGAAATATGCTAATTTTTAGATTGGGCCATTATTTCGCGAGCTATTGCAATAATAACTTACCGCCAAAATGATAATCATTTTTCGGCTTGGTTGGATTTTATTGGTTAAAAAATAAAAAGGGAAAGTGTTTATTAAGAAAAAACACGGTTTTATTAAATACCTAAATATATAGCCCAATTAACATCTTCATAAATGGTTTTGTAATGTTTGGCAAAAAAATACTAAAAAAATATATAACCTCAAACCCTAATATTTATTGCCATTTTTTAGCCTAAATATTATGTTTCAACTTTTAAATGCGAATTGGGATTAATTAATGCTTTAAACGAACATTTGTAAACAAAAAGATTAGTATACACCCGAATCCAATCAGTCTGCGGAGTGGTTAGAGCTAAGGAAATCAGACAAAAGCCACCAGCACAAACTATCCAATAAACAATTTGTGCTACTTATGTTAACGATAAGTTATACAGGGTGTTTCAAAAGTCAAGGACAGCAGGATAGATGAATGGATTCTAAGTCGAATAGTCTTTGCCGTTTTTCGATCAGACGCACCATTAATTAGTAATTAATAAAATAATGAAGCCAATCACATGAGTGTTTTAGCATAATGATTAGAGGTGGAAGAACCATAATGTTCAGCTTGGAAATTTTATATTAAATTGTAGTGTAAAATGACCTTAATTATATCGTTGACAATGTCAATTTAACATTGTTACTGTCAGTGTTTTAGTTTTTAGGTTAGTTTTAACTTGAGACCTTATTTTTTTAGGGAAAATTGGTGACCTTACTTCGGGCGGACTTTATCTTATGAGATGCTCAAAGGTCCATCCATTCATTCTGCAAGCACTTTTCGCAACGTTTAATGATGTTGGTTCTGACGTTCACCAGCATTTCTGGTGTTATGTTAGCTTGCGACAATTGAATCTGCTCCAGAGTGTCGAGCAGATCCTCGGGCAAGGTTTTCTGAACGACGTCTGGTGATCTAGGGACCACAAAAATGACATTATTATATATTTATTCAAATACTAATACTAATTAAATAATAATGTTAAAATAAGTTATTATTTATATTAATAAAATAGTATTTTTACCTATTTAAAAAGTTTGTGTTGTCCCATCTCTAACCATTCTGATAGAGCACGCCTGTGGTTGGCTACTCCATTTTATTAATAACTAATTAATGGTTCGTCGATCAAAAAACGGCAAAGACTATTCGACTTAGAATACCATCCTCTATCCACCCCTTTTCTGCTGTCCTTGACTTTTAAGACATCCTGTATATAACCTTTATATAACTTATTGTTAACATGAGTAATACTAATTTTTTATTGGATAGTTTGTGCTGGTGGCTTTTGTCTGATTTTCTTAGCTTTTTATTCGCCTTACTTATTACATTATGCAATTGCGTATCTTATTTAAATAATTTTGATATGCAAATACAACAAAAAATCTTTTGCTATTTTTTTTATATATTTATTTACTTCTTTACCTAAACATTGTATTTACCTCAGTCGCCAATTGTGGTATCCGTAATAATAAGACTCAGGTATTTGTATATGTAGGAACACTCTTTAATTGATCCAATATCACACAATAAAAATTTTAATGATTTTTTTATTAAAAAAGTGGCAATAATGCAAAAATGCTAGAGGAAAAACTTTCTTATTTTGACGTGTACTATCAACCCCTTAAAGGATGACAACTTATTTGATGACATATATATATATATATATATATATATATATATATATAGTGGTTTCCAAAATATTTATGTAACCTTTGGTTATAAAACTAGGTTTACTAAACACAGGTATATAAAAGTAAAAAATACAATCCATCAGGTAACGGAGTTCAAGTTATTGGGACTGTATATTGATATTAGTTTAAATTGGGGCTGTCACATTCAACATCTTTGTAATTCCTTAGCACCTAATTTATTTGCCTTAAAGCGACTTTGTCATATTGCAAATACATCAGCCTTAAGAGCTTTTTATCACTCAAACATTGAGTCAAGACTTAGGTATGGAATAATTTGCTGGGGCTATTCAACCTCTGTCCAACGTGTTTTTATTTTGCAAAAAAGAGCCGTTAGATTTATATATGGATTAGGTTTTCAAGAGCCTTTCTTTATTTCTAAAAAAATACTAACCCTCCAATGTTTGTTTATTCTAGAGTCACTTATTTATGTTAAAAAGAACCTTTCAAAATTTTCTAGTCTTAATGAACATCATACATACACTTCGCATCAAAATTAACGCACCACTAAAATTTAGCACAATTTCATAGTTAATTTTCTGGCAAACTGCTTAATCGATTTGGATATTTTTTTTTTAAATTGCAGCCTAAATCTTTAGGAATGACTCTGTAAAACAACTTTTCATTTAAATCGAAGTTTTAGGCATATACAGGGTGTTTTAAAATAAACCAGTTTGTTGTCTAATTTTTGTCGCATCCTGTGAGACTTTCCATATGCACCAATAGATGCCTGTTCTAATCAAAACATAGCCCCATCCTTTCTGAACATTTTGTTTTTTTATTCGAGTTTTTAGCTCAGTTATTTAATGAAATACTGAATTTAATGTCAAATGCATTTATTTGAGATTATTCAAGAAAAAGTTTAATTTTCTTACAAACTGCTGAATAGATTTGGACATTCTTTTTTAAATTGCAGCTTATTTAATGAAATACTGAATTTAATGTCAAATGCATTTATTTGAGATTATTCAAGAAAAAGTTTAATTTTCTTACAAACTGCTGAATCGATTTGGACATTCTTTTTTAAATTGCAGCTTAAATCTTCAGGAATGACTCTGTAAAACAACTTTTCATTTAAATGGAAGTTTTAGGCATACACAGGGTGTTTTAAAAGAAACCAGTTTGTTGTCTAATTTTTGTCGCATCCTGTGAGACTTTCCATATGCACCAATAGATGCCTGTTCTAATCAAAACATAGCCCCATCCTTTCTGAACATTTTGTTTTTTTATTCGAGTTTTTAGCTCAGTTATTTAATGAAATACTGAATTTAATGTCAAATGCATTTATTTGAGATTATTCAAGAAAAAGTTTAATTTTCTTACAAACTGCTGAATCGATTTGGACATTCTTTTTTAAATTGCAGCTTAAATCTTCAGGAATGACTCTGTAAAAAAACTTTTCATTTAAATGGAAGTTTTAGGCATACACAGGGTGTTTTAAAAGAAACCAGTTTGTTGTCTAATTTTTGTCGCATCCTGTGAGACTTTCCATATGCACCAATAGATGCCTGTTCTAATCAAAACATAGCCCCATCATTTCTGAACATTTTATTTTTTTATTCGAGTTTTTAGCTCAGTTATTTAATGAAATACTGAATTTAATGTCAAATGCATTTATTTGAGATTATTCAAGAAAAAGTTTCGAAAGTTAACAAAACGAAAACAAAATTATTTAAAAAATAAAAAAAACATTCAGTATCGGGTGTTTCGTCCCCTACTCTCTATTACCGCTTGACATCGACGACCCATACTTTGAACCAGACGTCTTATTTTTTGTTGATCGATATTAACCCATATTTCTCGAACAAAGTTTTCTACATCATCCAAAGACGCAGGTAGGGGTTGATGATCTCTTAGCTGCCTTCCCATTTGATCCCATAAATGTTCTATAGGCTTGAGATCTGGACTGCGTGGAGGCCAGTCCAGTGTCTCAATGTCCACCTCATTTAAATAATCTCGCACTATTCTCGCAGTGTGTGGTCTGGCGTTGTCTTGCATTAGTAAAAAGTTATCCCCAATATACCCAGCGAAAGGGACCACATGCTCTGACAATATTTCCGTGATGTACAGATGTCAGATTTCGCTCCCAATCTTCAGCAGCCCAGTTTACATGTTCCCTGGCAAATTGAAGTCTTGCTCGGATATGGTCTGCATTTAACCTTGGTCCTCGTGCTGGAATTCTGAACCTTAAATTCCTTTCTGCGAGACGTCTCCTTACAGTTGACACACTTACGTAGATATTGTGAGCAGTATTTAATTGTACCCATAGTTGTCTTGAGGTCACAAAACGTTGCCTCAAAGCATTCAGTTGCAAAAATCTGTCATGGATAGACGTTGTTCCCCGAGTCCTTCCTTGTCCACGGCGCCTGTTGTGGTCATTGGTTTCTTGAAAACGGCGAAATATGCGCAATATTGTCGAATGAGTAACACCCAGTCTTCTACCTACAGCTCGGTAGCCCATTCCTTCCTGGATCAATGTAGTCGCCATCACACATTCATCTCGAGTTAAATTTCTTGTTTGACGCTCCATTTTTGCAATGATAACAAAAATGCAGAGAAATTTCAGAATAATAACACTGACAGATAAAGACAGTAGCCTCTATTTCCATGACAATATAGCGCCTTTGTTTTCCATGACCTAATTAGATTTACCTGACGGTTATAACTTTTCTTGCAATCTGGCAGTCTTTCATTTGACATTAAATTCAGTATTTCATTAAATAACCTCTATTTCCATGACAATGTAGCGCCTTTGTTTTCCATGACCTACTTAGATTTACCTGAAGGTTATAACTTTTCTTGCAATCTGACAAAGTCTTTCATTTGACATTAAATTCAGTATTTCATTAAATAACTGAGCTAAAAACTCGAATAAAAAACAAAATGTTCAAAAAGGATGGGGCTATGTTTTGATTAGAACAGGCATCTATTGGTGCATATGGAAAGTCTCACAGGATGCGACAAAAATTAGACAACAAACTGGTTTCTTTTAAAACACCCTGTGTATGCCTAAAACTTCGATTTAAATGAAAAGTTGTTTTACAGAGTCATTCCTGAAGATTTAAGCTGCAATTTAAAAAAAAAATGTCAAAATCGATTCAGCAGTTTGTGAGAAAATTAACTTTGAATTTGTGCCAAATTTTAGTGGTGCGTTAATTTTGATGCGAAGTGTATAACACAAGACATGGTTCTAATTTAGAGTTAAGTATACACCGGCTTGAGCTGTTTAAGTCGAATCCATTTTACATAGGTGCATTATTATACAATAAGCTAGATACTATATTATCTAGCTACTACTAAAATTCAAACTTTAAATTCTTTCAAACATAATTTAAAATTGATTCTTCTTGAGAAAGCTTTTTATTCAGTCAAAGAATTGTTAAATGAAGTGCGATTGTAATTTGTTTTGATTTGCCATAGTGTTTTTGTTGTTGTAGGTATTTAACTTATATATACTTGAATAACATAATAGTTTTTGAATTAACTTGTCTTATATCATTGTATGATCTTTAGACCAATAAATATTATTATTATTATTATAATTATTATTATATTTATATATAATAGTTCTGTAACAAAATTAAGGAATTTAAGTATTTAAATTCAAAACTTGGCCTTCAAGGAAAAATATTTATTTTAAATTCGACGTTATAATGAAAGCACATTTGAAGACTGGCAACGTATTATTTAAAATTTGTATATAAAAATGTTGGAGACCGTCAAAATAAGTGTATGAACCTATGTTTAAGAATAAAATCAAATACATAACAATGCCAGTTTACATTATAATCAGCGTACGCCGCCGTACAAATATAAAATCGATATATAAAATAGACTGTCCAATACCGTAAACTAAGAAATAATTTCCGATTGCTAGAAAGAGTCATCGCGATAGCTATCGATCTAGTAACTCGCTGCTAAGCACTACGTAATACAAATAATGAATAGGCTTTAAATAATTTAGTAGTTTTCGTGTCATTCACCCGGCCATCTTAAAGCCAAAACAGAAAACGGAATTGGAAATAAATAATAAAGGATCTTGTATTGTTGGATTGGTTCTAACTCCCCCAGGCTTCAGATGTTTACCCGATAATTACTTTTATATTTGTACCTAATAATTGAATTAAATTTTTTAATGCGAACGAGAACAATCTATGGATCATTAATTCATCGGTGGTTGTTGTGTTTGTTAAACTATTTATGTTTGTTTTTAATTTACAAGGGTGTAGCTAATTTAGTTACCGACATGTCAGGACAATTAAACCTTTTATATCTTTATAATAAATTGATTTTTATTTAAAATAAACATATTCAGATATTAAATTTTTTATTATAAAGAAATCTTAACCATTTGAAAATAATTATTTCCTGAATTTTAATATGTTTCATATGTTTTTACTAACTGCTCAATACCGTCTAAACACTGTTATAAAAATCAGATTTGTTAACATGAGTTTGTAGTTTGTTAATTTTATTTTGTAAAATTTTAACATATTTTTTTGTAGAAAACCAGGGTTGGTACAAAGGAAAATATTTTATCGAAAGTTTTGTAAAGGTAATGTGCAATTTTGTAAGCATTTTAATTTTAAAGGTTGCAGATTATATTCCAGTCCACGTGATTTCAGGCAGTCAATCAAAACATTTCCCACTGACAATACGCATCAACAAGTTTAACTGACTTCAGCAGTAGTACTGATAATTATATTGTACCAAATTTCTTTATAATTTAATGATTTTAGAATTGTGTGCATGATATTTTTGTGTTCATTTATGTAGGTGTGTGTTAATTTTTTTGTTTAGGAAATTGATTAATGAAGCAACATTTCTTATCAAAATTCTTTTCATTTAAGTTCCCAATTTTAAAGAAATACTTTTGTTACTGGGTCTACAAAAAGGTTTGTAAAAATAGGGTCCTCTTTTAAAATTACAAAAATTATGGTTGAATTATTGATTTAGGTTTTGTTATTAAATCTACAAAATGTTTGTTATAATTACAAACTACTTATTCAATTAGTTAACAGATTACAGTTGGTTATAAACTTAACATAAAGTAATGTGGACCTGGATTAACATAAAATCTGGTTAATATTTTGTTAAAATTTAAGAAATATTTTTATACTGTGTAGCTGCAAATAAAGGTTAAATAATTTTAACCATAAATCAAACTCTTTGGACAATAAACTTATTTTGCTTAAACCCATTTGATAAAACTCATTTTTTTCAACTGTACCCTTTTACTGATCTATAGAGGGTATAACTCCGGTAGCCTATCTCGGGAGTTTAAGCCCCGGCTCCGTGACCGGTACGGTAAGACGATCTTTATTTATTATCCCCGGAGTCGGTGAATTGTCTCTTCGTTTTAGCCAGATAACGACATCCTTGCAAGGCTTGGTGGGCATTCATATCGCGAAGAGGTTTAGTGAATAAACTGAATTGGGTCGCGTTTCGGGTCTTTGGTCATCAAGATGTTGTAAATATTCGGAAAATGTCAAGGAAACAATAAAAATTTGCTCTATTTAGATTTACTTGAAATGCAAATGTAATTTTGGCCAAAAATAATCTTAAAATATTGACTGTCTTCGTTTGTCGTTTTAGTTTCCGGACTCCCTATATAACAGGATATTAAAAATTTTTAATGCATCTACTTCTAAATGGTTGTCGTATTTGTTAGTAGGCTTTAAATACATTTTCCAGAATCATTGCTTTTTTCATTTCCTTATTTTAAAATATGTAAAATCTTTGATAATAATGAGTTTTCTTAACTAATAGATATTTACGTCATAAGGCTAAGAAGCGAGTCTTTTTGTGCTGAGTTTAAAGTTTGAATGCCAACGCTTAGCGGAGGCCTACAATTGAGCGACGCACAAAAAGACACTTTTCAGACGCGTGGCATATTACATTTTATCTTTAAGGCATAATTGTATTTTTTAAACAATACTTATACGAGGTGTGTTCAGAAAATAACGAGAATTTTTAAATTTCGCGGGTTTTGAGAGTCCGGCTGTCATAAAATTGTCTTTATTATGTTAGTATACATACCCCTGAAGAATGATAAAAATTTTAAATGTTTTCATTGTTTACTTTGTCTGTGGCAGCCGCTAAGGTTAGACGTGTTTTATGAGCTCGGCGATTTTCGTTCGTTAAAAGAAATGGGATCAAAGAATTTGTATCAAATTTTGCGTAAAAAATTAAATAAAGTGTGTGAAATGTTAAGAAAGGCATATGGTAAGTCTGCTATGAGTAAGACAAGTTTCCAAGATGGCCGTAAAGATGACGAACGCCCAAGCACATTAACAACCGATAAAAACATGGAAAAAGTGGAAGAAATGGTTATGAACGATCACCGAATCACAATCAGAGAAGTCGCTGATGATGTTGGCATATCGATAAAATTTTTTCGAATGTTTTGGGTATGAAACGCTTGGCAGCAAAATTTGTTTCAAAATTGTTGAATTTTAAACACAATTTTTTGCCAAAAACAATACTTTAATGATGCCCCAGCCTACATATTCGCCAGACATGGCTCCGTCTGACTTTTTCCTATTCCCCAAAATAAAGAGAACCCTAAAGGGCCGTCGTTTTGCAAGCATAAATGACATTAAAAGCGAATCGCTGAATGAACTAAAGACTATCCCAAAGATCGTGTTTGAGAAGAGTTTAGAGGATTAAGGCGGCGCCAGACATGCGGTATTCGGCAAGTACCAAGCGACTGCTCGCCGAATGCCGAGTAGTGTGGACGGGTTCGTCCCTACTTGCCGATGACAAATTTTGGTGTTTGTAGAGTGCTCGTGTATTTCCCGTGGTTTGTCGGTATTTTATACATCAAAGTAAACGAGTATTCGCCGTTCAGCTTTGAATCTGTATCCACATATTCGTCATTTTGCAAGCAAAAGTGTAGAGCTAGAAAATATCTATATGCAGGGTGTTTCATAATATACGCGCAGAACTTCAGGATGTGATAGCTCATCCAAAAAGATGAAAAAAGTCGCTATTAACTTACCCTCTAAAATTTCAATTTTCGAGATACAGGGTGTTAAAATTTTTGAAAAAAAAAACGTTTTTTTCGAATATCTCCGGAACCGTTTATCGTACAAAAAACAGCTTTTGTAAGCATTTTTTACTCATAATAAGCTATGTTTTGTGCCAGAAAAAGTTGTCTTTGCGTGCATTGAAGATGACGGTGGACATTTCCAACATTTAATTTAACTTTTGAATTATTTTTTTTTTTTTAATTTAGCAATTATCGTTTGGTTTTGTTACTTGTTCTAACGTTAAAATAAATTTTGTTTAATTAGTAAAAAAAAAATATTTTTTTTAATTGACCATGTTTTTAAACATAAAAGTTGATTTTTCTTGAAAACGGTCAATTTTAGAGCTTATGACAAAGAGTACCTTTTTTGTGTAGAAAACATTGGCGGATGGAATGGGCCTCTCAAAACCGTACTTTTTTCAGGGGCGTAGAAGTTGAGGAGGAAAACACCCGCTACCCCTTCAAAATCTCCACCAATTATAAGTAAAAATAAAAATTTTCTGGCACAAAACATAGCTTATTATGAGTATAAAATGCTTACAAATCTGTTTTTTGTACGATAAATGGTTCCGAAAATATTGGAAAAAAACAATTTTTTTTCTAAAATTTACACTCCCTGTATCTCGAAAATTGTGCATTTTAGAGGGTAAGTTAATGGCGACTTTTTTCATCTTTTTGGATGAGCTATCACATCCTGAAGTCCTGAATTGTTTCTTATTATTTATTGCCGGGTTGGCCAAAAAACGGGTTTTAAAAGAATTATATTGGGTTTTTGTAGAAAATGTTTGTGTTTTTAGATTTTATTTTGTCCAATAACATACTACCACAAGATATTACTGTAAAAGTAGCTAATAGCACTGTATCGTTATCCATTTCCATAAATAAATGTAAGCCAATACTGAATACTTGTTGTTCCCACAGAGACTCTATACATGACGAACTACGAATATCTGGTTTAAGGTGCTCGCCATTTAGTGATTACTCCGCGAACACTTGCTGAGTACCTCAACTCCTTGCCAAATGGCGAGCAGTCGCTCGCGAGCGCCTGCTCGCCATTTGGCCATTTGGCTCGCCATTACCGCGGTACTCGCCGAATGCCACATGTCTGGCGCCGCCTTTAGAAGAAGCGCTGGCACAAGTGCATAATATGTAATGGGGACTATTTTGAAGGCGACAACTTTAATGTAGACGAATAAATAAATATTTTTTTCAAAAAACGTTATTTTCTGAACACACCTCGTATGTATAAAACGTACAATTATTATATTTATTAAAAGTATAAAGTGAGGTTGGATTAGATCCGACAGTAGTAGAATTTTTTATTGGTCCAAACTGAATTTTATAAACTATAACGTAAAAAACTTTATCGGATTGCTCTTAATTATTTTTTTCTACTCCCACCTTTAAAACGACCATTATCGTACATGTTTCCATGACACCAAGTGACCTTTTAAATACACATTGACAAATTGTTGCTTTACGGCGTTTTAGTCACGGGCTGAAGTTAGCAACAGGTTTTTAGTCACGGGCTGAAGTTAGTTTTAAGTTAGTTGACAGTTGTCAAATGTTATACAATCGTTAAAATAAAGTGCCTTTCTTGTAAAATAATACTAAATGTGAAAATTATTTTATTATCTCAATACAAAAATACAAAAGTATTAAATAGTTTCCCAACTCCAATATTTGAAAAGTTTATATGAACATTGTACTGAACTTTTAATTTCGCCGGCAGTAAACTATAACTTAAATTCGGGCACGGACTCCACTGTAAAATGCTCATAAAACATTTTCTTTACTTTCACTGTAAAAAACTGTTAATTTTCAAGAAATACATTTCGATTTATAACCTTTATAATCTCTGTTTATAAAATATAAAAATTTGACATTTGACGGTGACACACAGATTCCCCTATTGTTTCATAGATGGCGCTCTATAAAAATATTTCATTTAAATCATTTTAAGATAGGATTTGTCGTAGAAAAAGTATAGTATGCACCTCGTTTATAAAATTTACTATACACTTATTAATTTAAGAAGTCGCTCGCAGGCTCGCTCGTACCTAAATTAAATTCGTGTATAAAATGGCGTTTATCAAACTTGATACATAATATACTATTATCTATTTTGCGTTTATAACTTCATTGTAACAGCGCTTTGGGTGCTGTAATGGGGTACTTTACCCCACCCAAAATTTTGATTTTATAGGTTGGCTACTTTAGCATACTAGTAAAATAATATTTTGCATATTGGTTATGATTTTTCTAGTACTTACGAGACTTTTCTGGCAATAAATTTTGTTTAACACCAAAGAAAATCCTTTTTTTCTTATGACATTATTTCTTTAATATACAGTTACAGCATAGGTGATAATTGAATACTTTGGTAGTAAGCGTTGACAATAATAAAGCTTAAATTATAGAACGGTTGAAGATAAACATTGTTAATTATTTTATAAGGCTGAGTCTTTTTGTGCTGAGCTATTATTTTTTAAACAATACATAAAACGTACCTACTTACAATGATTCAAAGTATAAAGTAAGATTAGATAGCTTCAGAGCTGTCAGCAGTTATCGATTTTTGTATTGGTCTTAACGGGATTTTTACAGACTAGGATACAAAAAACGTTACCTTATTTATATCCTAGGAGATATTTGAATACTTTGGCAGTGAGCGTTGAAAATAATAAATAGAGAAAAAAATGTTAATTTAACAATCTAAAGTGCAAAACTTTGTACAAGTACAATGCAGATTTTATTAGGAAGTTCAGGTAGTTTTTATTTCCAACTTTCAAGTTTTTGACTCAAGAATATCAAATTCCGCTGATGAAAAATATAAAACGTGTTACTTTTAAAAATTGAACGTCGAATACCAGGAAAGTGCAAGTTCCTCAAATGTTATAATAAGTTTAAAAGTTTTTCAGGTTTTGTTCAAGAGTAAAACTCTTGACAAAGTAAAATATAATTTGTTTAGGGATAAAAAGACAAAATAAACGTGAAATCTTACATGCCTTTTAAGAGATAATAAATGATTTTAGAAGGATAATTTAATTGTGGAACGTCTGCAGCATAAAGTAGGTATTTAAAGTAATATTTTCCAAAGACAAAACCATTCTTTTACAAAACAAACAGAGCGCCGCGCGTAGGGAGAGAAGAGAGGCATTAAGCCGTTATCATCCCGAATGTCTGCAGAGTCATTGGTGTCAACCACCTCTGCTTATTTAGAGATTTGCTTTTGTGTTTGCACCTACACAAAGCGAACAAGAATGAAACTCTGGCCCGGATTAAATCCTGGTTATTCTTAACCCTAGATTTTCCCAGGCCGGGAAACTGTAATATTATAAAGTGGAGCATCAGATAGCTCTTCAGTTTACATAAAGGCATCACAGTGCTGTTAAAGGACTGGTAAGTACAACTAAAATTAGTACAGACGAAAAATATGTTTGAATTGAACTTTTGATTCTAAAGAAGGATGACTAATTAATAATCCCCAATAAAAACGAAGTTGGCATCTACAGAAGGGAAGAGTAACTCTTCGGTTCTGAAGATTCCAAAGTACTTCCAGAACTTTGTGTTTTGTTTTGGTGTTTTGAATTATTAAATATTCAATCCATATGAAAACGCCGAAACTCGTTGCTCGACCATCTTTGGATTTTAATCAAATTTTATAGAAATATTTATTAGGGTCCCAAAGGACAAAATCCACCCTTATTTATTTTTTCGCATGTGTCAACTCCGGCCTAATCGAATTAAAACTTTTTAAAAACGTCATTTTTATGCTTTAATAATTTAAGCTGTAATTTTTTTTCTATTAAAAATATTTTAAATTTTAAGATGTCATTTTAAAGCTAAAAAATAGTAAAATTCACTCAATCAATATAAATTCACTCGATCAATATTTCTAAATAATTATACTGTGCTGAACCAACGTGTATTTTACTAATTTTTCGTGTTTTTTTTAAAGGCGTCCCATGTCTCGGCTGTTTAATATAACCAGGTAATTTTTTTTATATGTAAAGTTTACATACCAAAGACAAAATAAAACTTACAATTGACCCGTTTGGCATACGGTTTCCAAAGAAAAAAATTGAAAGCGATAGCGATATATATATCTGCAAAATCTCCCGTTTCCTAAGAAAATTGCAAAAACTCTTTAAAAATAGCATTTTTAAATTACTTATACTTTTTTATAACTTATTTATTTTTTACCAAATTTTCAGGGTTTGTATAATATTTTATGCTCTTTTTAATGGGTCCATTTATAACTTTTTTTACTCATACAAAAAAAAGTTAAAAAGTTAGCCTTTTTTTAAAAGCTAAATATAAAAGGTAAACTTTTTAAAAATAAAAATCGCTTCGAGGGGTATATGCCAAAATAAGCTGAATTTTTCATAACTTCTAATAATTTTGAGATAGTATTCACGAAAAAAATTTCTGTATAAATTATGAAGTGTCCGAACATTATGTGGTGAGGGCTCGTAGCTAAAAGAAAAGGGTTAAAAATAACGTAAAATACAGCTAAACGTATACGTAAACGTATAATAGTAAAGGATAAATATACTCATAATAGCAATAATGATATAATAATAATATTAACAATTTAAAAATGCACAATATTACGTTTAGTTAATTTTACTGCAAATTTAAATAGATTAAATATTTAGAACTAACCTTGTAGATTACACTAACAACACTTTTAACAATGATTTTAGAACAATAATTTGCTTTTACAATTTTACCAAAGAAAACAAACTGTACTGAACCAAGTTCAAAATGCTTCTGCCTCATTTCTCCTTTTCAAAAACCTTCTTCGTTTACCTCTGGTGGAAATTCCTCGCCCAATGTGTACGCCACATGTGCCCTTTTTCAAGCTCAAAGCATACCTCTCTTGTTTTTTTGACAATTTTTCTACCTAAATTTGAAATTTTGCTTTCCTTAAATAAAGTTTTATTACTTAATCCTATTTTAAAATTAGAAAAATAAAATATATTTAAAAACATGTCTTCTAATAAATTTATACAGGGTATTTCTTTTTCGGAACCATTACAATATAAATGTTAACTTCTAAATAGAAATATAAAACTTACAGTAAATTTAGTCCTTATCACAAAGTTTAAAAGCTTGTATAGCTCATTTTGCTTTTTTTATTTTTTTTGTGATTGAACAGGTGCTTTAAAAGCAGTAAAAAAATAATAAAATAAAAAAAAATCGTTATATGCATATAAGTACCTACATAAATATGCATAGGCATGCATAAGCCAAACATCATATTAAGGACTAAATATCCTGTAAGTTTCATGTTTCTATCTTGAAATCAACACATTCTCATAATAGAAAATTAAACAATACTCGTTTTTTTAAATTTCAATATGTTTGCTCCTTTTAAAGCCCATGTAAAAGCAAAATGGATGAAAATATCTAAACAAGTTAAATAGGCATTTAAACTTCAAGGTAAGGACTAAATATCCTATTAATTTCATACTTCTATATTGAAGTCAACATACTTATAAAATGGATGAAATAATGCGACTTTTTAATATTTCAATATTTTTCTCCTTTTAAAGCTACTGTATAAGCTTCAAAGATTAAAATAACAAAACCACTACCAGGCATTTGAACATCAAGGTAGGGATTAATTATCCTGTAAATTTCATAACTCTATTTGGAAGTCAACATCCTCATATAACGGCCTAAATATCGCGATTTTCTAGAATTTCAAAATTTCAAGCAATTCGAATAGGCCGGATTTGACAATTTGAAAATTAAATAAGGGTGAATTTTGTCCTTTAGTACCCTAATGAATATTTCTTTAAAATTTGAGCAAAATTCAAGATAGTCGAGCAACGAATTTCGGCGTTTTCGTATGGATTGACTCTAAAATATTTTAAAATTATTATTTTTTATTGACAAATAAATTTGCCTACAAGCGGGACAGTTTTTTCCTTATTTTAGTTAGACATAGCAGCCCTGTATTGTTGGTCAATGTAGTGAACATTTTAATATTCCTGGTATGCCCCGCCATTAAAGTCGCAATAAATGTTGAACAAGCATAATAAAAAATCCCTCTATGTCCGTATGCGTGCGCTCGACGTGTATGGCACTCGATTCAGCCGAAATGGATGATGTATCCCTCGGTCATATAAAAGGGGGGACAGAAAGCCTTTCTCATGTTACCTGCCTGGAAGGAATACTATAAAATTAGCATCGACTGCGTCTTGTGTCCTTCTTAAATATTTAGACCGTCGAGGACCAAATCGAATTAGATGGGAAGAGTAAAGTTAGATAGGAATCTTGGAGATGCGAACCTTGAACTTTAACATTTAATGAACAAATTGTTCAGAACAATACAGACTTTTTCTTTTACTTTACAACAATAAAATGGCTTAGATGGCTTTTTATCGTTTAAAGCAAGGTTTTAGAAAAAAGGGGCAAAACTCTCCTGTCTCTATCATTTGTTAGTCGTCTGCACGCACTTCAGATAAATACACACACGAAGCGGCTGCCTTTATTATTCCGGACGTCAGACAGTGATTATCTGACCGCTTCGGGAATTAATAACGAAGCTTTTTCACGGACTTTTTCCTCCTCCCTTAAATCAACGTTGTCGTATCTGATCGGAGGGGTTTTTATGCCTTTGTGTAAACATATTTTACGGGCTTGTAAAGTCTTTAATTTTGCATAAATTAAAGAGCTAACGATAAGAATTACTGAGTAACTATGCATTTATATACTTGTCTTTAAACACCGTGTGTATAATTTATTTTCAGGTTGTGTTTTATATAATATTATACAAGGTGTCCCTAAACTTAGTGGCATAAATTTAGGAGCAGATTAAGCAAGTCAAAATAAGACGAAAATCTAAATAAATATTTTTCCTAATTACGTATGTTTAAAAGATACAGGGTGATAAAGTGTTACTTATCATATCAGTTTTTTTATATAACTTCTACTATGGAAGACTTCGAAAGGTGATATTTTGCGAACAGTCACTTACTACCAAAACACATATTCACACATAATTACAATTGTTTGAGTGAACACAGTGTCGTAGAAACAGGGGTTGCTTAATCTTAAACTTTGAGGTTTTTATACCATTTGATGCAATTTTTCTCTCAGTTCGGCTACTATTAAAAAGATGTACCTCTCAAACTTCGATAAAATTAACCGTTCTCGAGATATTCGAGATTACAATAATTGTTATATCGCATTAAAGGACTAAAAGTTATATGATAAAAAAAAATTTAATTGAAAAAACTACATTTTTTTTAATGTGACGGTCAGGGCAAAAAGTCCCGACGCTTATGGAATGCCCTTTTTAGTTTTTTCAATAAAAAAATAAAATTTGTTATCATATACCTTTTAATCCTTTTAAATAATGGGATAAAACAATTATTGTAATCTCAAATATCTTGGAAACGGTTTATTTTATCGAAGTTTGAGAGGTACACCTTTTTATGGTAGCCGAACTGTTTAATCGATAAATTGCATCAAATGTTACAAAAACCTAACCTCAAAGTTTGTATGGGACAATAAGCTTAAAGCAACCCCCGTTTCTACGACACTGTGTTCACTCAAACAATTGTAATTATGTGTGAATATGTGTTTTGGTAGTAAGTGACTGTTCGCAAAATATCACCTTTCCAAGTCCACCATAGTAGAAGTTATATTAAAAAAACTGATATGATAAGTAACACTTTATCACCCTGTATCTTTTAAACATACGTAATTAGGAAAAATATTTATTTAGATTTTCGTCTTATTTTGACTTGCTTAATCTGCTCCTAAATTTATGCCACTAAGTTTAGGGACACCTTGTAGGTATATGTTTTATGTTCTAAGAATAAGAAATATAATTAATTAGCCAAAGAGGTTATAGTATTGGTGTAACTCTAAGAGTTAATAATATTTTTCTACTCCCGCCTTAATAAATTTATATGCCCATTATCATACATGTTTCCATGACACTAAGTCCATGACACATTGACAAGTTGTGGTTGTATGGCCTTTTAGTCACGGGCTGAAGTGAGCAACAGGTTTTTAGTTACGGACTAAAGTTAGTTGACAGTTGTCAAAGGTCATACTATCGTTAAAATAAAGTGCCCTTGTAAAATAATACTAAATGTAAACAATATTTTATTATCTCAATGCAAAAATTCAAAAGTATTAAATAGTTTCTCAAGGCCAATATTTGAAAAGTTTATATAAACATTGTTCTGACCTTTTAATTTCGCCGGCACTAAACTGGAGTGGAGTGACCATATATATGGATTAAACGGTCCATTTTCGATTTACATAAAATAATTGACATTTTCACCGGCGCGCCGGTAATACAGATTCCCAAAAATGGTTACTCTATTGTTTTATAGATGTCGCTCAAAATAAATACATATTTAATTTAAATAATTTTTAAAAATTATAATAAGTATTTGTCGTAGAAAAAGTACACTGCTTAAATTAAATTATTAAACTTGATACCTAATATACTATTTTGTAAAAAAAAATAAAGGATAAACTATTATCTAGCCATTACTAACATACTCGTATAAGTTTTGGTGTTTAGTTCAAAGCCTCTATGGTCTGTATAGAAACCAGGGTGAGCACAAATATGGTACACATGGTCGTAAACGTAATTTTGTACAAAATTCTTATTGGTGGCTGGACTGTGGTGGATAAGATAATTTGGAGTTTTCAGAAGAAGACATAGATAGTTGTAAAATTCTCTCAGAAGTATCTTCTTCCATTCTTCCTTGCTGTTATAAATTAAAAAATCTTCTGTTTGCTTTTAAAGGAAAACTTTGTCGTCGACATTCTTTATTTTTACCAAAGCGTCTTTCGTAGCAACATCAAGTAAATCTTCGAGACCACTTCTTAACAAATCCTCATGCACACTATAATTTTCGCTTTGACGATAACAGTGCTTTTTAAGTGCTAAATATAGTTACAGTTTTGATACTCTTCTCACACACGCTCCCAAATAGTCAAAACTGCTTCACACGTCTGTTTGTAACTCACTGGCATAGTCTTGCCCTCTTCTAAGTAGTGAAATACTCGAAGACATTCTAACCCACACGGAGAGAAAAATTTTGCTAAAATAACTATCCAAAGTATTGTTAAATTTAGTCAACTGTTTTATTAAACTGAGGATTTGTATGGCTAAATTAGCTATACAGATCCTCAGTTTAATAAAACAGTTTACTAAATTCACGATACGTCATTTAACAATACTTTGGATAGTTATTTTGGCAAAATTTTTCTCTCCGTGCAAGAAAACTTGAATATAACTTTCCGAGAAGCCAGTTGAAGCAAATCTCTTAGACTTTCTGATTCAAATACACGACTGCTCAATGATAAACATATACCACAGATTAAATATACTTTTTGTAAAAATTATAATGTAATACCATTGTTGATCATATTTTTTTTTACCAGGCAAAGTTTTCCCCCTTGGTATTTATTACTTATATCGCGATAAATTATGGATTTCGTTTAAAAATTTTAGAATTAATAAAAGCCGTATATCATGAAAAAATCCACCCTCATGCACGTACTCGTTACGTAAACGATCGTATCAGTCAGTAGGGTGCTGGTTTTTTATGTTTTTCACTTAATTTATGAGGTGTGAGGAGCTTTATGTGTTTTATAAATTAAAAGCATTAGTTTTTAAGAAGAGAGCAAGTGTCATTTTAATGCAAACCTTTGTTTTTAAGTACCTTAAGAGCATGTAATTAACCATTCACTTTGATTGGCACTAATTATCTTCTACACGAATTAGTATTTTGCATGAGAAGTAATTTCGTTTCTTTGTTTAATTAATACATAAATGAAATTTTTAACTTAATCGAATAAAACGGTTTCAGAAAGCTTCGACGACTAAATAGTGTGACCTTGTACTTGTTAGTGGGTGATGGCCAGTAATTAAACGCTCATTATTTGCATTTTTCACGGTAGAAAATACTATTTTCTCCAAAAAAAAAAACAAATTACCTTGGTATTAAATGTCAAAAGGCGTTACTGAGCAATTAGTATATTTACCGAACATACCATATTTTTTATTGTACTTGCATTATGATCTACCAATTTAACAATTAAAAGCGTTCATAAAACTGTCTTTATAGCTCTAGTGCTATAAATTCGTCTAGGTAACAACAATAATATCAACCAAGAAGACTAAATACATACATTTTCTGACCTACGACCTTATCGCCTTATTTATTGGAACACTAATTTTGATAATATAATTCAAACAGGGGAAATGCATGAATCACCATTTTTGTAATATTTTACTTTGGCTTAACCCTTTGGGAATCGGTGGTTCCATATGGATACCAGCTTTCCATGAAATTTTTTGAACTTATGGACCTGAAGATACCACCGAGTACTCGACAACTTCTCTTCTGATGCTTTCTATACTTTGATCGAAAAAAAATATTTTTGTGTGAAATCAATTGCCAGTGATTATGACATATGAAGAAGAGTCATGCTGAACCTTCTCGCCTCACAGCATTAATGTGATTAAAGAGGAAGAGATTCAAGAGCAACTTTTGAGTATTTAGAAAAGAGATTATTTAACAGCATTATGAAGCTGAGCCTTTAACATTCAACACACAAACAGTGCGAATGAGGAAAGCCTTGACGAAATTGAATGTTCTTAGATCAATTTTGAGCCAGATCCTGGGAAAACAATTATTTAGAGACAGGCTGAGTGGTCCCTATATTGACTGTCATTTTTCGATATGTTTTGAAATTAATTTTTTTATTAAAAAAAATAATTTTTCAATATTTCCTATAGTCCTCAGGGTTATTTTCCAATGACAAGTAGATTTTTAATGTTACCTTTAGTTTTATATTAAAAACATGTAAAATAACTAATTACCGAACAGTAAAATAGGAAATATGCAGGTAACGCCGACAACCAGATAGTGACTCTGCACTTGAAAAGTTAGCGGGTAATTAGAAGCAAATTAATTAGGTAGAACGGTGCGTGCGGTCTTCGGGCTGAAGATAAGTTGGGCGTTGAACGTCCAAACTTAAATAATGATAATGTTAGTTTGCTAGGCAAGCACTATCTCATCTGTATTATATGCCAGTCAGCGTGCGGACCCGTTTCTCCTTTTTCGAACTTGAATAAATTCAATTAGGCGCGCACGATCGACCTAAACTAAAAGATTCCAAACTTACAAAATAACTTATTTTCAATTTGAAAAACTTGTATTGAACTTTCAATCACGCGGCGCTGCACCAGATACATACGGAACAAGTTTAATTATTCGGGTCTTGGGGTTTTAGGCCCAAAATATATTTAAACAGGGGATGATTAATCCATCAAAATAAGATGAACTCATTATCAAACAACCAATTCTTAAATTCTACTATTTGAATTAGTACAAGCATTGTTTACTAATAAAATATTTTTCACTTTTAAATAGTTATTTAAATAATGGTAATAATAATTTAGGATAACGGCCATTTCAAGCTTGCGAAACGCACGAATTACAAAACTGTTTTTATAAAAAAAAGAAAAGAATATTTATTATATAATATTTTGGCATCCATTTTCAAAAATATTCTTCTTTTATTAGGTTATACATTAAATAAAAAAAACGCAAGAAATATTTTATAAAAGTAGAGATAATTTTAATAATTGAAAGGTGTGGACGTGACAAAAAAGATTTATCTTGTCTCGTCCACACCTATCAAATATTGAAATTATCTCTACTTTTATAAAATATTTCTTGCGATTTTTTTAATTTAATGTATAGCCTAATAAAAGAAGAATATATTTGACAATTTTGATGCAAAAATATATAATAAATTTCCTACATTTTTTTTTATAAAAACCGGTTTGTGATTTGTACGTCCGTCGGCTTGAAATGGCCGATAAGTCACCATCTTTTACTGTTTCTTAGAGGAAAAAATTAACTAATTTCTTTAATCATTTTTAATTGTTGCGGCCAACAACAGATTATTGTTAGTATATAGGCTTATGGTTTATTTGCCCATCAAAACCAACAAAGATACAAAAAAGATATTTGGAGTCTTGATGTAACTCTCCTGTTAACTGGTTTCGTTAAAAATATCACCAGAAAGGAAAGTTTTAGTTTACGTTTTATTATAATAGCTATAGCTGACAAGCTGGGACGTTTTATTTAATCTAGGCTACGTATTTTTGAGTGCTTATCAATTTTAACAGATTCTAACCTCGAAATTTTAACAGTTGGTTCAGAGGTCCGTTTAAGTTTTCCGTTAATTTTAAATTTAGCGCCAGGAAGAATTACCAACTTCATAACATATAGGTATTCTTGACAATTAGAAGTTAGGTTATAATTAAATAATTATTGCCATACACTTATTAATTCTCTAACTATGTGTAGCTATAGTGCAAAAATAAACGATGTGAGAAATAAAATCGAGCCGGTGAAAAAAATTAAAATTCAATTAATAATAAATTTAAATTCATGTTAACTAACTGAACCGAACGTTTCGCCGTATTTTAACAAAACGTTTTCATTGCGTATACCCATTGAAAACGTTTTGTTAATTTTTTGTACCTTGGTATAAATTTTGCACTACCAGTAAAATACTGTCGTAATATAATATACCTATAATAATTAAGTATATGGGTAACTCATTAAAGCTATAAGAATAGAAATAGACAGTGGGAAGACAATGAAAAATAAGTGCAGAAAGCGCGAGTCAAGATACATCTGGGACAATTTCACAACAGCGTATACGCCTTCTTCTAAAGACTCTGAAATAGAATAGAATTCCGGCCCGAATGACATTAACTCATAAAAGAACCTCGGAATAGCCCATATGTATAAATACCGCAGGAATGACCCGTATTGCCAGATTTTTTGTTTAAACACTGCGCAACATTCCATTTCCGGTTTTTGGAAAACCAAAAAAACTACATCCGAAACACAATATTTGACGTCAGGTAGATGTCATATATTTTGATGTTTAAAAGGCATTCGATCAAATCGATCATGGAGTCTTACTGCAAAAATTATATAATGTCGGCTTTTCCAATAATCTACTCAACTTATTTGGATCCTACCTTCAGGGTAGATATCAGTTTGTCGAGTATGAGGTTTTGAATCAAACTGTTATAAAGGGTGTATCAATAAGAGCGCAAGATTTGAATTTCGCCTCAGTTTGGCAACCATGATGTCACATGATTAATGACAAGACAGATTGATAGGAGACAGATGGAAGTTTGTAAATATGGAGCATTACACGATAGAACAACCCGTCCTGATTGTTAAACACTATTATCAAAATGATAAAAGTTTCATTGCCACGATTCGTAAAGGGCGTCCAATATTTTTTCGAAATAATGTTCCTAATTCACCTACTGTGAAAAAAATAATCGAAAAATTTGAAAGCACTGCTTCTGTTAGTGATGTGAAACACACGACACGAGCTCTTTCAGAACAAAATATCGCAGCAGTTCGCGAGAGTGTGGCCGAGAGTCCAGAGACGTCGATTTGACATCGTGCACAAGAATTGGACATTACAAAAGCCACTCTTCAGCAAATTCTTACTTAAGATTTGCATCTTCATGCCTACAAAGTCCAATTGACTCAACAACTCCAGCCAAAAGACCATGAACAGCGAAGAGAGTTCACCAATTGGATCCTTGAGCAGCAAGAAGTGAATGCCGATTTTGCGGACAAAATCATTTTCAGTGATGAGGCCCATTTTCACCACTATTTAACACCGTTGGACTTTTGGCTGTGGGGTTATTTGAAGTCACAAGTTTATGCCGACAAGCCCGCCACCATCGAAGCCTTAAAAGCAGAAATTAGACGCTCTATCAACGAAATACCGCCACATGTATTCAATAATGTTATTGCAAATTTTGCCAAAAGAATACGCTTGTGCCAGTTAAGCCGTGGTGGCCATTTACCAGATGTGTTATTTTATACATAATTTCCAAATGTGTACTTTATAAATCAATAAATATTTCAATGCTTTAATACTTAAAACCATGTTTTACTAAACTTTGAAATCTTGCGCTCTTATTGATACACCCTTTAGTATCTTCCGGATTTCCTCAGGGGTCCAATCTTGGCCCATTATTATTTCTCCTCTAATGTATCTTATGATCTTAAAATGTAAAGATCAGTATACGATTCGAATGATTGTTTACTAAATTGTTACAATGTTTAGGTATACAAAATACTCTTTATTTAATTTATTCCTGGTGCATTTAATCAAAACTTATGTTAAATTTGATAAAGTAGTAACATACACTAAGAAAAAACACTTTATTTAGTTTAATTATTCCATTAATGAAATTTTACTTAAGCGAAGTACTGAATAGAAAGACCTGGGCATAACCTTTGATAATGAACTATCTTTTAATAATCACATAAATAACATTGTTGTTCAAACGCCTAAAACCTTTATTTATAGTTCGACATTGTAAAGATTTCAATAATATTGATGCTTTAAAGCTTTTGTTTAACAGCCTTAATTAGGCCTAGACTCGAGTATGGTGTTTTAATTTGGTTTCTTTATCATGCATGTCATGTCCAGCGTATCAAGGCTGTCCAGAGAAAAGTCTTGAAGTATCTTGCTTACAAAGAGGATCGAATTTACCCTGAAAGAGGCATAGACAATAATATCTTTAAAATAGATTCTCTCTTGATTCTTTGCAGGATCACAGAAATAGAATTGCGTTAAGTTTTATATATAATCTATATAACAATAAAATAGACTCTTATGAAGTTCTTTAAAATTCTTAGTGCTAGGATTTAACTCAAGAAACTCTAATACTTATAATCTCCTTGCACTAATGTAATGCAATGCTCACCTTTATGCCCTTATTGAAAAAAGTGGAAAAAAGCGAATTAAAGACACATTCTTCCAACCGAGGCTGGACATTTCCCATCATGTTTCGCAACATTTCCTGCGGAATGGCTCTTATTTGTCTCCTAATGTTTTCCTTCAGGGCTTCCACATTTAGAGGGTTATCCGTAAACACCCTACTTTTCAAGTATCTCCAGAGCCAAAAATTACGTGGTGTGAGGTCACATGGCCTTGGCGGCCATGGTAAATCACCATTTCTTGATATGAGACGGCCTGGGAACATTTGCCTTAAAAAGTCTAGGGACATTCTGGCCGTGTGACAAGTCGCCCCGTCCTGCTGAAACCACATTGTGTCAGCAGGAGAACGGCGCATCTCTGGTTGAACAAATGTCTGTAACATGTGCACATAGCGATCAGCATTAACGGTGACATTATTGCCGTTTTCATCCTCAAACAAATAAGGTCCAATTATTCCTCGCACGGATACTGCGCACCAAACATTCACTTTTTGGCTGTTCAAACGAATTGGATGGATTTCTTTGGGATTCTCTTGAGACCAATAGCGGCAATTCTTCTTATTCACATATCCCGACAGGTGAAAATGGGCCTCGTCTGACATCAACACATTATGAATCAGGTTTGGTGCGTTCTTTATACGTTGAAGAACATTTTCACAAAAAACAAGTCTTGATGCAAAATCACGTTTACGCAGTATTCGCCGCAAACTGGTACAGGAAATTTAAAGATCTTGCAAATGTCGCCTGGCTGAACGTTTCGGGTTTCTTAAAAATGCAGCTTCAACACGTTGAATATTTATTGCAATCCTTGTTGACACTGGTCAATAACGAATGATCTGTGTTCGCGTGAATTATTAATCTTTTGAAGAATGCCAAGGCACTGATTGTTGATTATTAAAGTTATTTTGTCTATTTCCATAGCTACCAAGAGGATTACAATACGAATCTTCTGCGAAAAATCTAAATCTAAAGTTGAAAATCGGAATAAACATTTTTTTTAATAATCCCTTGTCTTAAATCGGTACTAAAGCAAACCAAAAAAAACTTTTTGACTTTTTCTTTCAAATGAGACCACAAAGAAAGTTCTAGCTTGCTCCACTGCTGAGAAATTCCGCTTCGAAATGTGTGCGATTTTTATGGCGCACCCTTTACTTGTTATAAAACCTTTGGGCTATAATATATTATATTATACTATATATTATAATATATTATATTATACTATATATTATAATATATTATATTATACTATATATTATAATATTATAGAGGGGACTTTAAGCCCGCTATTTACTAGGACATGGTACAGTAATTTTACTCAAAATTTTATGTAGAATTTAAAAATGTAAAAATATATGGGGTGTTCCATTTAAAATAACAAAGTTGATGTCACTTCCGGTCAAGCCGGAAGTGGTATTTTGTTTAAAATATTTTTAAAAAATGGGCTTAATTGGATTATAAACGCTTTAAAAATCGATATCTTTTGCCGTTCCTCAGAAACTCTCAATGGACCATGAAGGTGAAACACTCGTATTTCGTAAATGTGCAACATTAAAATAATTTTAAAATAAATAAATAATCTTAATGGTTGTCCATTTATTTAGTGAATACATTTTTCATAAAAATATACTGTCTAGTTGTTATCGAATCTGTTATATTAAGTGCCGAATGCATAACATGGATAACATTTTATTGGATCGCACTTAAAAAAAAATGAAGTCTTCTGAAAAAACGCCGAGACACGGGTATCATTTTTTAAGTCTATTTTCAAAATTATAGAAATTTTTCGTGGAAGGAAAAAAACTCAAATTGTTTTGTACTGTGTAATTATTGTGTATTACATTTTATTGTGCGTAACCTTTTTACTTTTTATTACTTTTTTTAAGTATTATTCATTATACCTTTTAACAATTTTAGGTATTCTGATTAGTTAAAAACAAAATCGGTGAAAAAACGTAAAAGCTTTTAGCAAAGATGCATCGGTTTCTTTCAGAGCACTTACAAAATTTAAAATATTCGACTACAAAAATTAATGAAATGAAAGAATGAAAAAAACACGTCTACGCGTAGCTTTGTCGCATTGATTAAACTATAATGTATTACTGATAAAACCAGCTTCTTCTTTGATTTCCTTATTAGTGAAGGAAAAAGTAAAGGATTCCTGAAAGTACCACGGTTTTATAAGTTTCGTAAAAAGTGTTGTAAGATGAGATCAGTTTAATTTAAAAAATACAACCAGTTACAGACCAAGGACCAAGAAGAGATCTAGTATATTCATCTCCCAGTCGCAAATAACCGAAAACAGTTTCCTGAGCTATTGAAAGCGTAGTATTTTATATAGATGTCATAGAATAATATCATAATAATTTTTTAAACACCCTACTATTCTCTTATAATAATAATATAAAAGTAAATTTTCTTGAAATATACCCTTAAATTGTCATTTTGGCTGACAAAAAGTCGAGCATTTTGGCCCTTGAACAACGCATTTCGCATAGCTTTATTACCGGCTGCTCTTCCGACTTACTTCCGTTTTCTGTGCATTGTGTGTGTGCGCTGGGAAAGAGGGGGTCCGGCCCTTGTATCGTCTGGGAGGCGGCAAACACGGCCATTAGTCGGGGGAAAGCCACATTCATCATCCAGCCGAATAATGGAACCAAACATCAAGTAGAACTGATAGACTACTTTCAAGAAAATGACATCGCTTTACCAACGTAAAATTATTTTAACACTTTTTGTTTTGAAAATTTAATTGTTTCGACCTTTACTTGATGAAACTCCATATTATTATTATCATGTAATTATAAAAACAACTATGTTTTTTGAAAGTTTCACGTGATTTATTTAATTTTACAAATTGTTTCGTCACACACTGACATATTCTGAAGAAGTCACTGTGTGACGAAGCAATTGTCAAAAATTAAATAAATCACGTGAAACTTTCAAAAAACAGTTCTTTTAGTTTTGGTTTGTTATTTCAAATTTTATTTCAGTTGTACCAAATAATCCTAATATTATTTTAAGGTGGTTCGGGCAGTACATTGCGAGGAAAGGGGTAAGGGGAGTTGCTTTTATTGTTAATGCATAAATTAATACCTTACAACAAAATTGACTTTGTCATTTTTTTACATTTGATTTAAAAAACAGCCATTTTTCTAACTTATTTTGTATTTATTTTTATTTTTGAATTAAAAAACGAACAAAGTGAGATTTAAACGCGACAACATTGCGAGTTGTTCAATAGTTCGTTTTTTATAATGGCCTTGACATTTCTATATGCAGTGTTATTCAGGGCCGGGCTTAAGGGGGGTGTAGGGGGGGAGTCACCCCCCCAATGTCTTGGCAGTTGGTTCCAAATCCAAACACGGTTGGCAAAATCTATAGTATTTGGGTCGGTTGGTTGGGTATACCTACCCTACCAACCAACCCATCACAATAAATAAAATGAAATATAATTTTTAAACTTTACCTACATATTACAAAATTATAATTTTTAATCTATTGTAACCTCCTATAATCGTTACCGTCAAGAAAATTGTATTGGTCAACCTTATTTTTATTAAAGGACATTATATTTCACACAAGCGGCATGTACAAAGTCGGCACCGCCTCGCGGCTTTGTCTTTCTAAATTATTAATTAGTTGAAGCTTATCTAAGCTAAGTAAAACTAGTGTCAATAAATAGGAATTAATTATTTTTAATATGGAAAAGAAAGCTAGACCGGGCCGAGTTCTAGTAAAAAGCTCATTATGTAGATCTGTGTTTAACAAGGACTAGAAAAAAATGCACGAGGAAAATATTCACGGTGGAAATTTGGTTAAAATTAAAATTGTTACTGTTCCGGATAATCCACTTACATTGGTAGCAAATAAAAAAATAGAGACTTTAAAAGAGCATGCTAATGGTAGGTAAAGACATTCTTTATCTACACTTTACAACACTTTACATTTATGATAAAACTACTGAAAATTTTAACTATTACTACTAAAGTATCGATAAAAAAATAGGTTGGTTTTTTTTATCGTCTCCACCCCCCCAAAAAAGTGTGCCTCGGTACGCCCCTGGTGTTATTCATAATTTATAAAATAAGTTTTAAAACTAAATTATTATGTTCTGTAAAACGAATGTCCACTATAAAGAAAAAAATATTTAAAAAAGGTATCGGAACCAAAGATAAAGAAAGTCTCAAGTAAATAGCAGAAAACAAAAATAAAAAAACCATAAAAGGTAGAAGAATTGTCTAATTATTATTAAAAAATAAATAAATTATAATAAATAATAATACCTACGATTGTGTTTTTTTAATAATTTACTTTAAAAACAAAATTATAGTAGGCACCAAATAAATGTAACCAAAAATCTTTAGATAATCAAGTGTTCGCAATCCAGTGTTGCCGAATCATCTAGACCAGAATGACGGATTGATAATTTTGGTTGGACACAGTCAACATTATCGTTTTTTAATGCAAAACCTTTGTCTAATTTTAAAAAATCTATATGGCTCTTCTACAAGCATAATTGCATACAAGAAAAAAATTCATTAATTTTTCAAGGTCACGTTATAAGATATGCATTAATTAAAGACTTGGGCTGTTTAAGAGATGTATATAAATAACGCATATCTTATAACATAATTATGGAAAATCGATGATTTTTTTTCTCGTAGCCACTTATACCTATATAATTGGTATATAAATATATAAAATTATTATTAATATTAATTATAAATAGAAAAAATTATTTAAAAAAGGTATCGAAACCAAAAATAAAGCAACAGAAAACATGCAGTATGTTAAATGTATCGAAAATCTCAAGAAAATAGGAGAAAACAAAAATAAAAGGTAGAAGAATTGTCTAATTATTATTAAAAACAAAATTTATATTATTTATTATTATATTAAATTTATTTATATTATAATAAATAATAATACAATTGTGTTTTTTTAAATAATTTACATTAAAAGCAAAATTATGGCAGGCACCAAATAAATGTAACCAAAAATCTTTAGATAATCACGTGCTCGTAATCCAGTGTTGCCGGATCATCTAGACCAGAATGACGGATTGATAATTTTGGTTGGACACAGTCAACGTTATCGTTTATTGTTGCAAAACTGTGCCGTAAAATTTATCAAAAATTTATATGGCACTTTTACAAGCATAATTGCTTACCAGAAAATAATTAATTAAGGTCACGTTATAAGGATATGTATTTAATTAACGCATATCTTATAACATAATTATAGAAATTCGATGTTTTTTTTCTCGTGTGTACTTATACCCATAGAATTGGTATATAATTTTTTGTTAACATACTCTCTAAAAATGAAATAGTCAAAATTCTACTATTTGAATTAGTACCAGCATTTTTTACTAATAAAATAGTCGTTTTCACTTTTAAATAGTTATTTTTTACTATGTAAATAGTTAAAGTTTGACTAATTTAAGATTAGTTACCATATTTGACTATTTCTGACCAGGGCCTATTTTACCTAAAGGCCCATAAGGCCCGGGCCTTGGGCCCGGAGGAAAATGGGGCCCGAAAAAAGCCCTTGAAAAAAAATTATAAACCATTTTAATTTAAATTTAAAATAAAGCTATACCTATTTTATAAAGAAAATTAAATATTAAATAAAAGTGGCTTAGATTGGTATAATAACGATATTGATATTATACCTATATAATTTTAGTTAGATTCAAAAACATAAAACATCGGCGGTCTCTTTTACGGCGTTTTTGTTTATGCCGCTATGGTACCGACAAATCTTTTGCTGACGAATTACGAATTACGAATGAAAAAGCTGCCGCTTAACGCAATCTTTATTACCGCCTAGTCCTAGTCGAAAGTATTATTGTGAATTTTATAATTTCTTTTTACAATTGCAATCGTCCGAACTCCGAAATTTAACTTAAGGTAAGTTATAATTATTAAATAATATATTATTTTTGTATATGTTACGGCTAATGTGCAAACTTGGATAGATTATAAACTAGCTGGATAGTTTATAAACTAGCCAAACTGTCAGCTATTTTAATTGAAAATGTATTTTCAACTAAATTAGCGGCTAGTTTACAAAATAACCAAGGATCTTGGCTAATTTACTTGAAATTATTAGGAAAACTAAAATAGCTGGATAGTTTGTATACTATCCAATTCAATTTGGCTAATATGAAAACCAAAATTTCTAGTAACACAAAATAGCCAAGCTTTAGCTAGTTTGTAAACTAACCAACTAATTCTCTGGCTAATTTCGTATAACGTCACAATTTTGACTTTTGCGGTATTTTATGAAAATTATTTTTTTTACAAGTTTTTTTTTTACAATTTTTTTTGCATATTTTCGCAATTTTTGCCAATTTTTGTTGGGTTTCCTCATATTTTAGTTGTTTATTTTTATTAATTATTATTTATTTTGTTCGCTGTTCCTTAGAAGCTGAGTTTTTTTTGTTGTGTTATTAATTTCAGTTAGAAATTTTGTTTAAGTGTCGTTTAAATATATTTTTGGTTGTTTGTACCTACTAAATAATTAATAATGTATGTTTTTTTTAAATAAATATTTATTTATTTTTTTAGATTATTAGAACAATTTTTTAATTGATTAATTAAAAATTAAATTTTTTTATCATAAACCTGAAGGTGTCAAAGGTAAGTAGAAACATTCTTATTGAAAAGTTATATAGGATATTGATATGGGGGGCGAAGTTTTGCTTGGGCCTTGGGGCCCCACTAAGTCAAAAATAGGCCCTGTTTCTGACAGTTAAAAGTAACTAATTTCTTTAATCGTTTACGGCCAACAACAAAGTATTTTTTGAATTAAATGCATATACCTCTCCATGGTTAAATGACCCATAAAACAAATAAACTTTAAAATATTATGAACAATATTTATTGACAAATAAAATTGATTTTTATAAGAGCGGCTGACAGCCGAATGCGTTATGAGGTTAGCTTGACAAACTTGTCAAGACAGACCAATCTCAGGCTGGGTCAAAACTTTTTTTAAATTTAAATTTACTAATTTGACTATTTCATTCAGTGGAATTTGACTAATTATTAGTGACTGCTTTTTCGCTATGACAATTAGTCAAATATGACTTATAATTAGTTATTTTTGACTAATTCATTTTAAGAGTGTGGAAAACAGTTTAGCACTAATACGAGGTGTGTTCAGAAAATAACGGGAATTGGTATACATGCCCCCGAAGTATCATAAAAACTTTAGCTGTTTTCATTGTTTACTTTGTCTGTGGCAGCCGCTAAAGTTAGACGTGTTTTATGAGCTCGGCGATTTTTCGTTCGTTAAAAGAAATGGATCAAAGAATTTGTATCCAATTTTGCTTAAAAAATTAAATAAATTCTGTGAAATGTTAACAAAGGCCTATAGTGAGTCTGCTATAAGTAAAACAAGAGTTTACAAGTGGTATAAGAGTTTCCAAGATGGCCGTGAAGACGTTGAAGATGACGAACGCACAAGCACATTAACAACCGATAAAAACATGGAAAAAGTGGAAGAAATGATTATAAACCATCAGAGAAGTCGCTGATGATGTTGGTATATCGATTGTCTCATCCCATGAAATTTTTTCGAAAGTTTTGGGTATGAAACGCGTGGCAGCAAAATTTGTTCTAAAATTGTTAAATTTTGAACAAAATTTTTGGCCAAAAACAATATTGTAATAATGCCCCAGCCTCCATATTCGCCAGACATGCCTCTGTCTGACTTTTTCCTATTCGCAAAAGTAAAGAGAACCTTAAAGGGCCGTCGTTTTGCAAGCATAGATGACATTAAAAGCGCATCGCTGAAAGAACTTATCCCAAAGATCGAGTTTTAGAAGTGTTTCAAGTATTGGAAGAAGAGCTGGCACATGTGCATAATATCCAATGGGGACTATTTTGAAGGCGACAACATTAATGTGGTCGAATAAATAAATATTTGTTTCAAAAAACTAAAATTCCCGATATTTTCTGAACACACCTCGTAAATGATAATATCCCGTGTAGCCTTAGCAACTTTAATAATTTATTACTCGGAAACCAGACTTTATAAACTACTACAACCTAAACATTTTTTAAATTTTTTTGTAGGGATTTATATCGTGTCCGAACCTCCTTAAAGAAAAAAAATATTTTAATGTTTAATTTATAAACTTAATTTTTGGAAATATTAATTCGCTATTTGCATAACACAAATTTCTTTTCTTAATAAAAAACAACATACAACGTCATGCCATCAACAAAGAGCTAAATACCGAATGTTTATTTTGCGATAAATGCAAATTTAACGCCTTTGTTGCACATTGAAAAATTATTTTTTTATTATTTGCTCAACTGTTTAAAATTCCTTTTAGGTATCAAAAAATTCTTTAAAAGTTAATCTTTAATGCCCTTTCAGCTTGTGTCCTTATCCGCTTATTTCAAAATTTTCTCCCCCAAGTTAATCCAATAATTTCGACCTAATTAGAAAGTTTGTAGCTTCGGACATTGTTGTTCACTTTACCGGAACCGGTTGTTTATTTAGGATGAGTTTATTTTACTAAGCAGCCAAAAAATCAAGAAATTTTACTTCGCCACGGTTTACGTAACATATTAATAATTCATTTAGAATAGATTTGTAATTAACTAGTTGTTAACTCGTTTTCAGAGTAATTTACGAACGCTTTAAGTTTGGAGGACGAAGAGATTTAATTATGTTTTAAGCTCCGAAAACTAATTAACCAGTTTAAGGTGGAAACGTACGTGTCTGGAAAGATGAAAAATCAACACATAGTCAGCAATCTCGGGAAAACTTTGGAACGGTTTTCCATTTGACACTTTAAAGCGCCATTTGCTGTCGACAACCAAACCTATATACTTATTACAAAAGTTTCGACAAAATCGTGTTACCTACAATATTTTGCAAAACAGTAAAGTTTCCTGCTAACTAACAAAGGCAACTGAGTGGCAGATCCTGTCAAATGTAGGTTAAAATATAAACCACCGACTCTATACTGAGAAAATAGTTCTATAAAGAGAGACTCTAATAAATCATAACAAAGCCAGGAAATGGACCATTATTATTAGAATAATAGAGCAATTAGCAGTACTTTAAAAACAAATTAATACGTAAGTCAGTATTGGCTCAAGCCGAAATAAGTTTTATGAAAAGAGGATCTAGTGCAAATGGAACGGCCCAAATAGAGTCGTCACCGTTTAATTAAGTCCTCGTTCACTGAATACGCGTAGTAAATTTTGTTCCTTCGTCGTAAATCCTGCTCCGGTCTACGAACCAGCCACACTACTTTTGCATTTACTTACGCTTTTGCTACCGCTGCTAAAGCTTTGACTAGACTACTAGATTAAATTAGAAAGTGGAGGATTTAAAAGGTTTTTAATGGGTGTTCCCTTAAAAATATTTTTTTATGTAGGTACATCAAGTGTGCCTCTAAGACCTTCTACTAAGAATTTGTAAAACTTTTTTGTTGGATAGTTCTTTAAGAAAGGCTTTAAACTCACATGTCATTTGTTTTAACGACTTATTGGCCAACTGTGGTCTCTTTTTGGGGTCGAAATTTTGAAAAGTTCTATTAGGGATTTTTTTCAGAGCAAGAGTAACCATGGATTCTTATTCGGGAAAACTTCAAACCCCACTATATCAATTATAATTATAATTATCTTTCTTAAATACAGGTTGTACCAGCTGGGACATTTTTTTATTTTTGTAAAGAATAAGTTATATTACTTTCGATAAGCACTACAAAGCAAGTAAATCAGACAGTAACAATGACAGTGTAGGTATGTAGTCTATGGGCTACCTACCTACCCTGTGCTAAATTTAGTTGTTGTTTGGGAAGCATGTGGTATTATTAAAATATTCACTAAATGTATATTCACGTCATTTTTTTGTTATCAAAAAATTTAAAAATGCCCAGCCCTGTATTTAAGAGCGAAAAAAATTGTTTAAGTGGGGTTTTAAGGTGGTTTGGGAAGTACATTGCATTGCAGGGGAAAGGGTAAAGGGGATTGCTTTTATACTTAATTTATAAATAGCTTGCAAAAACAAAATTTATTTCATTCGTCAATTTATTACATTCGATTAAAAAAAACAGCCAATTTTCTAACTGATTATAAAATTATTTTTTATTTTAATATAAAAGGCACTATACATACAGGGTGTTATGCAATTAATGTAATATATTAACATGGGTAGCTCCTTAGGCTCCATAAAGAAGCACCTGATACTTTTTTTCTAAATTCTAAAGACAAAAATAATTTATAATAACCTTTATCCTACCAAAAAGTACGCAACTGATCGACTGGGAACTTTAGGATAATCTGGTTGCCTAATTTAATTTATTATGTTATGGTTGGTAACAACCAGCGTTTTCCGATTCTGTCAAGAAAAGTTGCTAAATTTTAAAAAAAGGTATAGGAACAAAAAACAGAAAGAAGAGCAGAAAACAAAGAGAAGAAAACCATAGAAGGTAGAAGAATTGTCTAATTAATTTATTTAATTTTTGTTTAAAAAGTAAATAACTTAATACAATTGTGATTTTTTAAATAATTTACTTTAAAAACGAAATTATGGTAGTCACCAAATAAATCAAACGAAGTATCCCTAGATAATCAGTTGTTAGTAATCAAGTGTTGCCAAATCTTCTAGACGAGAATGACAGATTAATAATTTTATAATAACAATAATAATACTTAATAATAATAATCTTTATTAGTATTTATACCAACGTAAGAAATATACAATATAAAAAATAATGTTAATACAAATTAAAACATAAATAAAATATAATTAACATATATATATAAAAACAAATAAAAATGTATAGGATAAAATGAATTACCTATAGGCAAAAAATATTTTAAAAACAGTTTATATTTATTAAATGCCATATTTTTTACATTATTTGGAAGTTTATTATAAAAATTAATTCCATAAAGATCGAGACCACTTTGACACATGCAAAGTCTAGAAAATTGATTAATGTACAGATCGCTGGTTTGGTGCAAGATCATCCTAAGTCATAATTTGTATTTATTTATTTATCTTTGGATGTAAAACCTTCCAATTTTTAAAAAAATGACGCAAAAAACAATTAGTTACAATAAATAGAAATGTTTAATAGTGTTTTTCTCCAATTCTTTAAAAATTGACATAGGATAGTCTTGCACCAAACCAGCGAGATGTAGTATAATACTACATAACCATAATAATTATGGTTATGTACCAGAGGCGGATTAAATGTCGAGAGCGCCCTAGGCAAGCACCTCATCGGCGCCCCTTTAGCGGCCATATATTATAAATTTTAACTAGTACTTACATAATAATTAGCTGTGCCCTGCGGTTTCACCCGCGTGATGCCCCATACCGTGGAAATTTTGGTTTCCAGCTATCTACATACCAAGTTTTATCAAAATCGATTTAGTAGTTTTTTCACGAAGAAGTAACACACACATTCGCAGTTATAATATTATCAGGGTAAGTACACGTGTCCTGGCATATACTTATAATTAGGTATAGGCCAGGACACGTGTACTTACCCTTAGGCGTGAATGGAATATGTGATATACATTTCTATAGAATTAACTTCTACAACATATTTTACATGTTAATTTTAATTTTATGTTAATTAGGAGTACGGTACTCCGAGTACCGATACAGACGGCCAGTCGAGTAAATGTGCTCTCGAATTCCATCGCTCTTAAGTGTACCGAATAATAAGTTTTAAGGAAACATAAAAATCGCTCATATGGGCGAAATTAGAGCAAAGATTTACTACTTGGACAACGAAAATCAGTGTACCTGTTGTCCAAAGTCTTAATAGAAACATTAAATTAGTGCATTATAAAGCAACCCTAACAATATAGTGAATACGGACACGGGAGTAATTTAGTGATAAATGACAGCATACCTGAAGATCTAACCCTAGGCCAATATGAATCACCTTATGTAAGGAACAAACTAGCCTAGAGTGGAAGGGTCCATCATCTGCAAAAATCTGATAAGTACCAATTAATCGCATGACCTAATACGCAAATTCGCAACAAAAACCTAACAATAATCAATCATTATTACTGAAAACAGCGTAACAGTGTAAATTATTCAATCATTAGGTGATAACGTCACAAAACATAAATGAGCATAAACCAGCCCCAAAAAATTTAAATGTTTAAAACTTAAAGAACGAAAATAAAATAAACAACCAGTTCCGATATTTGCCTAACTTAAACATAAACCACTAAACACCTCTAAATTTTAGGCATTGCATGCTGCTAGCTGTATAAGTGAATTAAAAAAAGCAAAGTTAAGAGCAATTATATAGAATAAATATAACTTCTAATGGTTAGAAAAGAAAAAGAAAACGTAAATACAATTTCTACCACAAAATGAAGACAACTATCCATCGATAGTTCTCGACCCCTACACTGAGCAAAACTGGGCAAACAATTGCTCACAACAGTTTCCGAATTTCAGCAGACTACAAGACCAGCAAACCAACCAAACCTCATTCATGAACCCCAAATAAATGGGGGAATTACTAAATCCCTGGTTAAGGGGGATTCTGGATTGTACTTAGTTTTGGGTCAGTCCAATGTCACCCAAAAACCAAAATATTTTCCCTTCTTATCCCGCTAGCCTTAATCTGGCGTATGGCCCGGCCCGACGAAAAAATTCCGGGAGTGGCCTTAACCATCCAAACTGTCATCCTCGACCTTCTAGGCGTTGCCGATGGGGCCTGCCATACGTTCCTTATACTCATACTCATACTCATACTCAATTTTAATTTTATGTTAATTATTTTCTTCGTTTCAAACTCACGTGCGCGTGCTGATTAAATAATCAAACCAATAAGTTGTAAATCTTTCTTTATTAAATACCTACTCGGTGTTCATAAAAACTTGCGTTTTTATCAAACCTCGCGCCCCCTTGTAACCTCGCGCCCCTAGGCACGTGCCTAGTTTGCCTTAGGGATAATCCGCCTCTGTTATGTACACAATCATGACTGATATAAATTTAAATTTTTCTTTATGTATAATTAATTTTGGAAAATAAATCATGCAGTAGTCATAATTTCAAGTCTTCTAAATTCGGCCCTGCAATCATCTCTGTAACCGAGGTAGGCAATAATTCTTATAATTTTGCGTTGCAGATTAAATATTTTATGTCACCCCAACAATTATGGCATATGACATATAAGATTAAAACAGTAAAAAATAAGTACCAATACTTTGGTACTTATTTTTTGCTGTTTTAATCCTATGGAACACGGTTTTAATATTGTGGACACACTACCAACAAGATTACGAATAATTATTATAATAATAATTATAATTAATATGTTGATATTTAAACACTTTAATAGTGCATGTACCTATGTGACAGAACAAATTATGATGATAGATCTATACTGCCCTACTATGGAGAAAGGCAGTAACTGCTAAACAAGAAATTTTTGTAAAATTAGCATAAACTACATTTTTATAAAAAGCAGTAGGTATTTAATTGATTTTTTTAACTTATGAGATATTTGACTGCATTTCTGTGTTGAATTCGGTTACAAAATGTCCATAGCTTTACCATAGCACAAGAAAACGCATTTTGCATTTTATTGCAGTTACTGCCTTTCTCCATAGTAGGGCAGTATAGAGTGCGTAAATAATCTGAATTTCAAATAATAACAAATTTCGAAATAACTTTTATACGTATGTTCAGGGACAAAATTTTTCACAACACACCCTTCTAAAAAATCCTGTATCCACTACTGAATTACATATAAATGCATAAATATACGGCTAGACTATATAATCTAATATTAGATTAAATTTAAAACAGCGGGTTTAAAAGGATTTTAATGGGTGGTCCTTCAAACAAATTTATTTTTCAAATAAAATTTCAATTTTGCTCCAGACCTTGCCGTTTTTCCTAAAAAACAAATTCACTTCGAGGCGTACATGTATGACGAGGAAATGTAAAATAAAATCGCCATATTTTCAGGGATCGCCTAATATTGCTTTTCAGGAATTCCACGTACTAAAACTGAAAACAATGGAAGATAAACTTGCCGTTGTTCTTTATGCAAATACATGTTTCAATTCATGAGTTGTTTAGTATTTACACAGTATAAAATTTCTGGTAAAAAACAACACCAAAAGTGGTCTATATAGGTCCACACTAGAGATGGTATATCTAACCACATACAATTTGTTAAATTTTACCCTTTTTAATTGGTAATAATCTATAGATGTATACACGTACTATTCGTAAAAAAACTCGTAACAGTGTAAAAATCAAATACAATACACTCTTAGGGGTAAAACCAACAAGAGTAGGAAAATGCTCAATTTGGTGTAATTTACTACACAGGTAGGTGTTAAAAATGGTAGTTGTTACAACATGTAATGTAAAATAAAGTATATTTTATATTATTTACAAACTATTAGATATGAATACAAATGAGCGTTGGCATAAAATTAAAAAAAAATGATAAACACTACTTAGGTGTAAGTATTCTTATACCCAAGAAGTGTTAATATTTTTTTTAATTGAATGAAAAGTAGTGATATTTTAAGTTTTTTTCCAGTTTGTGCAAAACCATATTTAGCTTATATAGGTATATAAGATAAATATGATTTTTCACTAGCTAAAAAAACTTAAAATATTACTAAATTTCATATTTCACTTAAAAATAACAGATAAAAAAAGGTTTTATCACATAAGTAGCATCCACTGTCACATTGCACCACTTAACCAGACCACCGAATTTTAATTTAAAAACCATGGTCTGAAATTAAAATAGCATGCATCACCATCAACTGCACTCGGAATACTGATCGCGCCCTTGCCGTTAGCGAATGGTGATGACTACGTGCCTTTTTTACCACAATTTGTGTAGCTGTTAACACATAATAGTGTCAAATGTACACCGCGACGAGTTTATGTTAAAATTAACACTAGATTGACACGGTGCACCGTGTCAATCTAGTGTTAATTTTAACATAAACTCGTCGCACCGCGGTGCTGTAATAAATGAATTTAAATTAACACGAATGAATTTTACCACAATTTAAAATAAACACTTAATATTTTTTTTTACAACAGGCTGAAGGACCCCGGTCGATGGCCTTTTGTATATTTTCTATTATATGTTCTGTATTGTACTGAATATGCAATAAAACTTTATTTATTTATTTATTTATTTTTACAAATTTTAGTGTATATATTAACACCAAATTATTTTACCACTCCATTTGGTAACTTTACACCGAAATAGTTTATACTGTGTATCCAGTTACATTAAATTTAAATAATTTATTGCTATACTGAAACAACGTGGTAACCACCAGAAGTTTGTGTTTTGTGAAATATAGAGAAAATCTGTTTGTTGTGTGTTGCTTTTAAATAAAACAACAACAAAGGCAACATTGCACAAAAGTGTAAAAAAGTCAAAAAATAGGTTTGCTACTTTTCGATCTTTTGAACCTCATCAGTGCCAGGCAGCCATGTGGTGTGAAAGGACACTCGACACTACTTATTCTAAAAGATTATCTTAAACAAACAATAACACATTTTTGAGACATTTTTGCGAACCGTAACCGTATTTCATGGAACTGAATTTAGCTTCTGTTTTAATCGTTTTTTTTAGTGAAATTTTCCAGGCAAAATGCGATTGAAAATGGTATCTAAAAGACACCTCAATAAATTCGAATCGCGACTTCCAGTCTAGACGCTCGTTCCTCCGCACTTAGCGATAAATAAAGTCCTTTCTTCCGCTAAATAAGAAAAAAGATGATTATCGTTTTTAGAGAAAAATTCAAGAAGCTCGTTTAAAACGCAATATAAATATGTCGGAGCTCCGGTTATCTTATCTCGAGTCTGCGACCGCCTTCAAAAGCAATTATGATGTTAAATTTATTTTTGTGACGTAGATCCTCTTTTTTCAGACTTTTGTGGCCGCGTAATTCCCTCAATGCCCTCGTTGGCAACAAGTTAATGATGTCAAAGGAGGTCGTTGAGATAGTATGAAAAGAACGGATTATCTTATACTTCAAGCGCAATATTAATGTAGACAATGGAAACCTAAAAAGGGTCATCTTAATAATTATAATGAATTGCTTGATGGTGTCAACACTTGCATGAAACGTTATATGCCAAAAATTAACCGTGCGTACCAAATGCGAACCGAGAAGGATTCCCCCCTAACCGAGGATGGATTACCAAGTTAATAAAGATTAATTAAGAAATATACCGACTACTAGGGGAATTCTTAATTCGCTAAAAATTATAGAAAATCTTATTGTTTAACGAGGGCTGTTTTATGTCTGCTAAAAAGCCCCACAAGTTTTGCTTGGTATTTTTATTTTTTGTCAAATTAATTTTAATATCTGAATATTTTTAGTCAGTAGTATTAAACAGTAGAAAAACATTTGTTAATTTTAACCAAATAACCAGATTTTATGTTAATCCAGGCCCACATAACTTTATGATAAGTTTACAACCAACTGTAATCTGTTAACTAATTGAATAAGTAGTTTGTAATTATAACACACATTTTGTAGATTTTAATATTAATATTGATTAATAACAAAATCAAAACAATAATTCAACCATAATTCTTGTAATTTACAAAGGGGACCTTATTTTACCAAAGTATTTGTATTGTTGGAAATTGGTAACTTAAATAAATAAAAAAATTGATGTTGCTTTATTCATCAATTTCCTAAACAAAAAAAATAACACATATGTAAATAAATAAATGAACACAAAAATAACATACACACAATTAAATAACACACCATTCTGAAATCATCAAATTATAAAGAAAGTTGGTACCTATAATATAATTATCAGTACTACTATAGTATACAACATTTACTAATGTACACTGAATTCCTTAAAAACCAATGATGGCATCTTTTTTCGGATACTTCGCACACTCCTTAAATATATATATAAGGAATCCGAATAACAATAATAACAGATGTTTTTTATTATAAACACTCTGGACAGTTTTTGCGAACACGTTACAAATTAGAATAAAGTAAGCAGAAACATAAGTTGCGGACGCTGAAGTCAGTTGAACTTGTTGATTCGCATTGTCAGTGGGAAATGTTTGATTAACTGCCTGAAATCACGTGTAAAGTACACGGATTTGTACTTCCCCCTCCTGTTCTAAATCTACCTGGTTTTGATCAAGATCATATTTACTATAACTCAAAAATTATTAAGGGTGGCTAGTTTTTAATTGAAAGACCTGTATATATGTAGGAATCCTGAATCAGTTCTTGTTCAGTAAAGATTGGTGGCCTTCTCACCAGCCATACTTAACTTTTTTATAGCAAAAAAATAACATCAAAAGACTAAAACTCATCTCAACTTTCTTAAAAGCTTATATCCTGTAAAATGGTATCATATCGTCAGTGCGTTTAAGTCAGACAGATACTTAAGCTTTGCTGTATTTGAAAAGACCAGTGATCGCGTGTTTCCACGTTGAAACTGTTCTATGACATGTCAGGTGACAAAAAAATTAAATGTTATGTAGAAGTTCTTACTACTAGTAACCACAAAACATTTAAAAATTATTTTAGTCAAAATATCAAACACTTTTTTATTTGGGATAATAGTTATTTGTTTAACAAGTGTTAAAAAGCGAGTTTTTAAGTTGCTCACGAGGCCATCAGGCCGAGTGTGCATTAACACGAGCTTGAAGAAAGCTTTTCTCACAAGTGAAACAATGTTTTTTCTTCGACCCTTTAATTTTTTATTATATTCAAATACAAAACAAAATAACCTAAAAACGTGTTTGATAGCTGTTAAAATTACTTTTATCTTATAGGTCAATTCTGCGCACATCTGTAAGCATCTATAAGCAAATCTGTAACTTTCTATAAGCTTATAGACAATTTGCAATTCTGCGCTTCCTGTAGCTTACAGAAAATCTTATAGAATCGTAAATATTTACGATCGGGTGTTTCCCAATCGTTGCTAGTTACAGTTTGTTTTTGTTAGGTTATGTAAAGCTATATTAAAGATTAAAAACATGAATATTTTTAATAATGTCAATGTGGATATGATTATGGTAATATTTATCAATTGGGACAAGCAGCCTGGGCCAACTACATTAGAAATAATTTCAATTTTGACTAAATAAAACAATAATTGTATTAATACAAAAACTTTATATTTTTATTTTACATATGAAAATAAAATAAAATATTCTTAAAAAAAATAAACCTCAGCCCACTCGGTCAAAAAAGAAATAAACAACAAAATAAATAAATATTCTAATTAGTCAAAAATTAATAGGTCAAATATCAAAATTTGGATTTAAAAATTTAATTTTTTTCATTTCAAATCCTAATTGTTCTTCTTTCAGCTTTATATAATTTTCTAAATAGTTTTTAATAAGCTCAAAATGTTTTTTTTGATTTTCTGCTCCTTGTTCAAATTTATCCTGCCATGGTTGGCCCAATGGATAATCTCCATCCATTGCATCCAAATATCGTTCAACTGTTGAGGAGTGGTGTTTTTTTATCTTTTTCTCTTTGTTCCTTTTGCGTTACCACTAACCATTGATTGACTTCTTCACTCAACGCACTAACAATTTTATTCATTATATATTATATGTTCTTTTAAATGTAAAATTATCTTACCTCATTTTATTCCTCAACCAGTTTAAATTTCTTACTTTTTGTATTATATTATATGCTGATACATAAATGAAAACCGATAAACTGTGGATAAACCAAATAATACATATAAAAATATAGGTTATTTTGATCGTAAGTAAATAGGCGTGAAGTTGCAGTAGTTCGTTTATACTACTTTAAATTAGACATTTACAGATAACATCCCAGAATTGCCACTTTTACGATTCTATAAGCATTATAGTTACAGATCATCGTAAGCTATAGATTTACGAATTTACAGAAATTTTACGAGAGAACCCAGAATTGACCTATTATTCTTTTAATTTTTAAGGTATAAGTTACTTAATCAATAAACTTACCTTCTCAATTTTAATATTACGGCACTTAAATTGGAATTTATTATCCATACATAATTAATTGTGTTATAAATGATATTTAGAACATACATATACAAATGAAGGGGTCATTGCAAGAAGTGCCTAAGTCACATAAATTGGAATTTATTATCCATACATAATTAATTGTGTTATAAATGATATTTAGAACATACATATACAAATGAAGGGGTCATTGCAAGAAGTGCCTAAGTCACATTTTCAATAAAATTGACATTGTGGCGCTATCTAAAAGTATTTCACTTAAGCTTTTAGGTATTTGTAGAGTGGCAGAAATATGTGTCTAAGTGCCTTAGTATGCGTTTACTTCAATGGGAATTTACCTGGTTTTCAATGCAAGAAGTACCTAAGTCATCATTTTGACAGATGCAATGCAACATGTGCCTTAGTCCACGTTATTTAAATTTGTTTATATCTGAGTAAATTACCTATTAAAGTGCGTAAATCCTAATAATTTGTGTCTGTGATTAAAAACATAACTATGGCAGGTAAGTAAAGTAAAATAAAATAGATTGTGGAACCTTAAAACATACCAGTTACCGTTTTTTTGCTCGAACCTTGTCTGAAAATGGAAGTATAATCCAGCAAAATGATGTCATTGATAAAGAAATTGATCAGTTACAAGAGGCCGACGCTGTTTATGAATAGCCAGCCTTCTTATTATATTTTTAGTTTTGCTTTAAGTAATGTCCTAATTTATGCCTTAGTCTTAAGTTTTGTTCACAATTTATGTATATATTTTTTTACGGCGTTATAATATAATATCCCTTAATTTTTGACAAAAAAAACATTTCAACACAAAAAGTGCCCAAGTCCCAAATTATTATTATTATTTTTTTTTTGATACAACAAAACGTTTTTCTTTTTTAATCATGGAAGTCCAATCCAATTTTTACAATGAATACAATACAACACACATTTTCATCATAGTATTTTGTGTAATATTTCATAATCAAAAATAAACTTTCAAACCGCAATATCTCAGAATCACCTATTTGTGACTAAGGCACTTCTTGCATTGACCCCTTCAAATACAATACAAATTTTAAAACGAATGTCAAACGATGCTGTCAATTTATTTTCACACAGACCTGTCACTTTTCACACATAAATGTCACTTTACATTCGTGTTTTGCCTTGAAAATGAAAAGATTCATTTTCTAAGCAACGATGCCATTACGAAATGTGACTTTTACATAGTGGTCGTAGAAAAAAGCATTTCTTTTATATTTGTCAGAATTATCAAAAAAACATCGTATACCAAGATTGTAAGTCGCAAGAACAACCTAATTAATCATTATATTTTCTCCGTAACGTCAATCGTTGTAAAACCCGGTCCTCATGGAACATAAGAACATTATGACCTGGTTTTCGGGAGGCAGGTGCAGGTGATGGATGATCAGGTGACGCAGCCGTCCCGTATTTATTTGCGTGGCGGTGGCGGAATCGACGGTGCGAAGGGACGGCAGAGGGCGCATTTGAAGGGCCGGTTCGATTAGTTTTGCGGCTTCGGCGGCTTCAAAGTTTATAATTGGAACGGCCGCCTGCCCATACAAACACCGACACCGATACAGAACGCACAAAGATCCCCTCTATTAAAAATTTTGCACCTTTATTTTTTAGTATTTTTATTTGTTTTTGTTTTTATTGAATTATTGCAATATAAATATTTTATACACGAAGATAAATGTATAGTAAATATTACATAGTAAAAAAAATATAGTAAAATTTACTTTAACAAATTTTTAGGGTAACAATATTATATATTACTATATTATACTATATTATATTATTATATTACATTCGTCAGTACAAAATTATGATTGTAATACAATATACTATTTTTATTAAACAATTTTAGTAAATATTACAACACCAATATTATTAGATCATAAATGTATAATATATATTTTAATTTTTAATATTTTCGTATAGTAAATTGATTTCCTATCTACAAATAGTAATATTTACTATATGATTTAATCAAATGTAACTTGTATTATACAAAATAATAAAATACACTTTTTAATTTATTATGGGTTACGTATTCCTTAAATTTAATTTTAAAATTTGTATTTTTTTCTTTATAAATATTTGTTTTAGTTTGTAATTATGAATGTAATATGTTTATTAAAATATAAAATATTTTTCAGATAAAGTTGATTTATTTATTACCACATAGGGCACTACACTGGCTTATATGTAAATTAATGGGCCAAAGGAAAACAGATGGGACAAAGTTATTCAAAACATAAAAAGTTTATCTAATTCTCTGCTGTTTAAAGGTAATTCCAATACTTTTTTTATGTCCATAATAACTTTTCTACTATTTATTTTCGTTTAGGCACCGCTAGTAAAATACCCAGTATATCTAATATTATTATATATTACACATTACTAAAAATATATAGTAAAAATAAAGATATTTTTACAATATAGTAACATTTTCAATTTAATTTTCTTAGTTTCTTCAGGAAACTTTCTTGAACCATTACTGATAATATTTCTAAGAAATAATTGAACCTACTCGGTTGCATAGTATGTACCGATTGTGGCAAAGGCCACATCGTTAAACGGTGTGGATGATCCACACGCACGTGATCCACAGTGGATCATGTGATGTTCTTACATCTCGCCTCTGTTGGCTTATAAAAAACATTATATAAGCTCAGGTATTTCTTTGTTTTGGGTGTGTTCCAGTACTGGGCCATTCCACGCGTAACGGATAGGACAGTTGCCGTGTTTTTATTTACAAAATAATATTGTTCTATTATATTACCAATGTCAAATTTTTATAAATAGTTCTAAACTAAAGCTGTTTAACAAGGTTTTAATTTGGCAAAATTAGGTATCGTGGTTGACTGTTTAATTCCTTAAAAACTAATAATTTAAAGCGTAACGGACGGGACTTTGTAATAGTCCCGCCCGTTACGCTTTAAATTATAAATTTTTAAGGAATTAAACAGTCAATCACGATACCTAATTTTCCAAATAAAAACCTTGTTAAACAGCTTTTGTTTAGAACCATTTATAAAAATTTGACATTGGTAATATAATAGAACAATATTATTTTGTAAATAAAAACACGGCAACTGTCCTATCCGTTAAGCGTGGAATGGCCCTACTACAAGTTGCTCGACCCTGATGAGACCCAATCTGACACCTGTCTGTCGGTATTTGAAGTTAATGGAACGCACTCAAAACCAAAAACTTTGGCGAGGTGTATACACCTATTGAACCTATAGGTTCAATTCTTTCTCATAACATTTTTGTTTATTAAAAAGTACAATAAATATGTTACAATTTTTAATTGTTTACATATAAAAATATTCGATATTTAAAATGGAAACATAATATTTTAAAATTTACTATACTTATTAGTAGGGATGGGATTTTAGTTATTTTACCTTTTTTCAACCGATGTAACTATTTAAAAACCAATAATGCCAAAATGTGTTTTAAAAGATTTTCTTTTATATAAACCTAACTTGTTTTCACCTTTTTTACCTTTTTTGGAGGTTTTTGCTTTAAACTACCTTTTTTATACTTTTGTTACCTATTTTGTTAACTTGTTTTCACCTTTTTTACCTTTTTTGGAAGTTTTTGCTTTAAACTACCTTTTTATACTTTTGTTACATATTTTTTAATTTGTCAGTTTATTTTTACCTATTTGTTATCTATTATTATGTATTTTTACTTATTTTTTTTGTGTTCTTTTTAAATTTTGCCCCAATATTTTATCCAGGGCGTGCAACTCAACGGTATTAAATTTTTTCTTATGGTCACAGACTGTAACAGTAACTTTCTTTACAGTTACCTTCTTTGTAGTGAGCTTATGTTCTGTCATAGAACTTCTGTGTAGTGAGTGCACTCACTGACATGTGCACTCACTGACATGTCACTCAGTGAAACACAGTTTATTGCATAGAAATAGTTTATTAGTTTATCAAACTCTCCATCCAGACTTGGTCTTAAAATTTATAACGCACTTCCACCAGACATAAGAAATTCTAAGAATATACGATTTTTTAAAAAGGCATTAAAAGAATTTCTTGTTGGCAAATGTTTTTATAGCGTGAATGATTTGTTTACTAAGTAAAGGAAGTTTGTTCTTACCTATATGTCTTCAGATTGATTATAATTAATGTTAGTATTTTTTGTATTTTACCATGTATTATGTAATATTAATGCATTTATATTGACTTGTTCTATATCCATTGCGATCCTGAGAATAAATAAACATTATTATTATTATTATTATTATTATTGTGGGTATGTTCTGTATTTGGGTATGCGGCTAAACAAAATTATAAACAAAACGTGCACTTTTAATGTTTTTTTTTTACCTAAAATGCTGTTTTTTTAACCTAAAATGCTTTTTTTAGTACCTTTTTAGTTACCTATTTTTCAGTTTTTAGTACCTAAATATCCCATCCCTACTTATTAGTAATTGAAAAAATATAATTATAATTATAATAAGAATAAAAAACAGTATTTAAAAAGTTCTAAATAGGCATAGTATCTAGCAATATACGAGCCCCTAACAACTTAATGTTCGGACGATTCTAATTTTCAGAAATATTTACTCATTTGTCATTAAATAAATATTATTTAAATTTAAAATTAAAATATTTTATTTTTCACACGCTTAGAAGTCCCATATACTTACCAATTTTGGTACTATGCCTAATTAGGCATAGTACCAAAATTGCTCTTGTGTTAAATTAAATAAGTGAATCTAATTGGTTGAAATCATTTAAGAGTAATAAAAATAACATAGGGGATCCATACTATACTTACCAATTTTGGTACTATGCCTAATTAGGCATAGTACCAAAATTGTTCTTGTGTTAAATTAAATAAGTGAATCTAATTGGTTGAAATCATTTAAGAGTAATAAAAATAACATAGGGGATCCATCATAGCCCCCAATATGTAATCATTCTGTGCCTTAAGATAACAATACAATACAATGCATTATTTTGTTTATTATAATTATAAAATAATTATTTAATGTTTATGTAGATTAATTTTTACTATTTTATATTTCTTTTTCCAACACCTTTAAATAGCATTTTTTTATCATTCCATAATCTATACAATTTATGGTATTTTGTAGCTTCTAGCAAGGCAAATACACAAACAATTTGTTTTACCGTTTTTAGTTTATATTGAGGAGAATATTCTGTTTAATGTTGAAGAATTTTCGTTCAGTCCCTCCGGACGAAAAAATGCATTTTTGCAAAAATGGGAAATTTTCATAATTAAGATGGTATTTCCTGCAATTTGGATACTTTTGTATAATTTCGCATTTTATATTTTAATCAATATTTATAATTAATTTAAATAAAAATATATACACCAAATCAAATTTTCGTAGCCTTCTATATAATATCAATGGTAGAAAATTGACATTTTCAGTTAGAAGAAGCGTAAATTTAGCACTAAAAAAACTGCATTTGTAAAAACATTTTTTATAATTTTAGGCATATATTGTTAGTATGGGAGTACTATGGGATAGGCGTCATTCGATATGGAAATCAGAACGTATTTGTATTACATTTCACTCACCGTGCTAATAATCGACACTGTTCCAATATTCTTGGTTTGTTCTTCAAAGACTTGTTTAATAATAATAATAATAATAATAATAATAATAATAAATTTATTAATCCTTTTGACTACAAAACAGAGTATAGGACAAGTTATAAAAATCGAATCTGTTAACATGAGTTTCTGGTTTGTTAATTTTATTTTGTAAAATTTTTACTTAATTTTTTGTAGAAAACCTGGGTTTGTAATTATTTTAACAAATGAAAATATTTTACCGAAAGTTTTTTAAAGGTAATATGCAATTTTGCGAGCATTGTGTTAATTTCAAAGGTTACAGATTATTTTGTTAATGTTTAACAAATTATTTCGTTGAAAAAGTACATGTGATTTCAGGCAGTCAATCAAAACATTTCCCACTGACAATACGCATCAACAAGTTTAACTGACTTCAGCGTCTGCAACTTATGTTTCTGCTTAGTTTATTCTAATTCGTAACGTGTCAAGAGTGTTTATAATATATTACCAGAAGTCTGTTATTATTGTTATTCAGATTCCTTATACCTATTTCACTGGTTTTCAAACCGAAATTAAGGGATACAGTAAAGTGGTTTAAAGTTACCAAATACATTAGTAAGTGTTGTAGCAGTGCTGGTAATTTATTGTACCAAATTTCTTTATAATTTGATGACTTCAGAATGGTGTAAAAATGAGTTAGTCAAAAATGACTAATTACTACAGTTATTAGTGGCTGCTTTTTCACTTATAACATGGTATACCATAAGATAGCATTGCATTCCCGATATAATAGCCAATTCTTATGTAAAATTGTCCACTGAATCCGAAAATACCATAAAAAGTAGAGCAGTTTTTGAGATATAGTCAATTCCATATTATATGGAAAATTGACTTTATCTCAAAAACTGTTTTACTTTTATAATTTTTGACGACATTTTCGAATTATGGGGACAATTTTATATAAGAACTGGATATTATATCGGGGATACCATGCTATCCCATGGTATACCATGGTATAAGTGAAAAAGCAGCCATGGCTGCACTACTATAGTAATTAGTAATTTTTGACTAATTCATTTTTAGAGAGTGTACTCTAAAAATGAAATAGTCAAAATTCTACTATTTAAATTAGTACCAGCATTTTTTACTAATAAAATAGTCGTTTTCACTTTTAAATAGTTATTTTTTAATACGTTAGTTTGACTAATTTAAGATTAGTCACCATATTTGACTATTTCTGACAGTTAAAAGTAACTCATTTCTTTAGTCGTTTACGGCCAACAACAAAGTATTATTTGAATTAAATGCATATACCTAAGTTCCATGGTTTATGACCCATAAAACAAATAAAGATGCAAAAAGTTTAGCTTAAAATAGCAACACAAATAATATATTAAACTTTAAAATATTATGAACAATATTTATTGACAAATAAAATTAATTTTTATAAGAGCGGCTGACAGCCGAATGTGTTAAGAGGTTAGCTTTTAAAGGGTTTTTTCTTTTGCTTTTCCCTGTTAAATACTCCTAAATATATATATATATTCATCTTAAATAATCTATTTTCAACATTTTGTCCAAAAAAATACATAAATACAGCCTAGATTCGCTTTGCGAGTGGTTTGTTAACTAAATTATTATTAAAAAGTAGCAGGATAATTATTGGTATATTTCGAACACCGATTGCTCTATATTTTAACACTGTAAACAGGATTTTAGGTGTTATTTATAGGGTGCGCCTACGCGTAGACGGACCGCATGTGGTCGCAGAGCATAGATAACAAACGCAGAGTCTCGCGTTTACCACAAGGCGCTGTACTGTATTTTTCTAACTATATAAGATGTATGTAAATATGTAAATAAAATCTCTTTGTCTTTGTCTTTGTAAGAGGTTAGCTTGACAAACTTGTCAAGTGACAGACCTGAGTTCAATCCCAGGCTGGGTCAAAACTTTTTTTAAATTTTAAATTTACTAATTTGACTATTTCATTCAGTGGAATTTGCCTAATTATTAGTGACTGCTTTTTCACTATGACAATTAGTCAAATATGACTTATAATTAGTTATTTTTGACTAATTCAATGAGAGTGTGTAGATATGGGACCCACACCAAATATATATCAGTTTATAATGACATTAAATAAACAAGTTCTGCGCAAGCAGAATTTAAATTGAAGTTTGCCCCACGGCGCCCCCAATAAGTATATAAATTTAATTGGTGCAATTTATTATTTACTATAGTTAATCGAAAAATTTCAAATATCATTTAAACAATCCAAATTATACAGATTTTATACCATGCCGCTTATAAAGCCGTTTTTTTTTGTTAATTAACCCCAATTACGAGGACTTTGGTTGTGGGAAAAAAGTAAAATGACGTTGAAGACACAAAGGTGCTTCCGGCTAGCAAACAAAAATCATCGTGGGACGATATTAAATTTCAGGACGGAGCGCTTGCAGTAGCTGTGGGGGCGCCGAAAAAAAACTGCATAGTTTGCAGTCAGTCCTCGGCAATTATCGCTCCCAATTGCAGAGAGTGAGTGTGCCAACGACCCATAATAAAGATTAACTTTGCGACAGCCTAATTGGAAATGGTGCTGCATTTTCGCGATCAGACGTTGCAGCTAATTCTTCTTCTCCTCTCTGATCTTCGTGTTGTTTCCTCAAACAATATCAATGGCGTCAGACTCGGTGTCAAGATAATTCATCAAATAAGTAACGAGATTGGATTTGCTGGCAAAGTTTTAATTACGTTTATTCGGCCTTATCGATAAATAAACCGGATTGACATCGGACCAGATTAAAGTCCATCCAGCAGAATGAGAGAGTCTTCTTCTTGTTTTGGAGCAGTGTTTGCGGTGCCGGGTTAATTACTTTTCCAGCCGCGATAAGAAACGTTTATTAGTTTTAAAAGGAAAACGACTATCTAAAAATAAAGAAAACCGCTTTTATATTCCACTTGCCGATACAATCTTAAATCACAAGTCTGAATAAAATTTAAAATTAAATGCAGTTGAAAATGTAATGCGAAGGCAAAAGTTGACATTGGAAAATTAATTTATTTTAAATATATTTTTATTATACAGTGTGTGCCCCAAATAACTTTAGTGTTATATACCAAAAAAATATTAGTACGGCTTTCATTTCCCGCAGTCTCGGCCTGCTTGAATTAAAATGAATTTGGCTAAAACTCAAAACAACAGCAAGCCCATGTTTTGATAAGGAATTATTTAAAGCATATATTTGGAGAAATATAGATTGGTAGATTTGAGCCACAACCATACCCATCAAGAATTTCGGATTTAACAATTATGGATTTTTACTTTTGAGGATAACTAAAACAACAAGTCCTAAAGACATTGATTTGGAAAGATAAAAGAAATTTGAAGAATTTGGAAGAATGGTGGAATTATGTAGTAATTTAGGTGTGGCAAGTTGAAGTAGTTAAAAAATGTATTGTTTTAAAGAATAAAAGGCTCTTTACTTTAATTTGTTATTAGTTTTACTTTATTTTGTTTTAATGCAACGCAAGTGGGAATATGGCTCCAATTTTCAATGCAAATAGAATTTTTTCGTAAAATTTACATACATTATTGTGCGAATTAATGTAAACACAAATAGATTTACGTTAAATAATATTTACTGAAAAACAAAATACAAACATTACCAGTTTATAAATATTTTAGTATTATTTATTAGGGAATTTGTCCCCCTTTTGGCCTTTATTAAAGCTTCAACTCGTTTTGGATCAAATCAATGTTTTGCAATTTTCCTTTATTTTGTTATCTAGAAACCATACCATGAATGATAGCCTCAATCATCTTAGTTTTTGTTGTAGAATTTTTAGCAACCTGCCCTTGCATATAGCCCACAAACTCTCAATAGAATTAATGTCCGGTGAGTTTACAGGTCAGTTTAGAAGGGTTACCGTTTTGTCCTAGTGTAAATAAGTCGCAAAAACCGGCAAAATGACTAACATTAGCAATTACTTAATGCAGAATGATAGGTTATGGGATATGTCAAGAAAAAATTCCTAATGATCACATTAATTCGCACAATACTGTACTATATGCTTGTATTGGAGTCGATAGAACAATCATTCTTGATACTTAAAACCGAGCTTAAAACATAATTCGAAAAATTTTGTAATGTGTCACTCAGCCTAGGTGTATATTATATGTGTAATACGAATTGTAATAAGTTATGACATATCAGTTGATATATTTTGCTGCACGATTAAATTGTCTTCCCCCTGCTGTCGGTTCCTGATCCTGTCAATCGCAGCCAGCGATGTTTATGACTAGATAAGACGGTCGACAGGATTCGACGCTCGGGGTTTAATGTTAAACAATTGATTGGAAAAGGTTAATTAGGCTCGAACTGTTGCCGATGTGTTCCCTCATGTAATGCTGCCATTACCACCTAATGGAAAGATAATTCGAGGCGATTTGATACCCTGCCACTATCGTTTCTGCTGAAGCGGCCGCAGACGCTTTCTGACACATTTCACTTAGTGTTAAGTTTTGGTGTGATTTCTTCCTGTTAAGTCGAGAAAATAATATCGGCCATGTGGTCGCCGCCAGAGTTGATGCACAGTTGGGCGCGTTTTAGAGCATTTTCCGCAAAAGTAATCACTCGATTTCCTAACCCTATAACTTGTTTGAAAAACCGTTGTTTTTGTAAATAATGTTTAGTGGGACCTTTACATTTGTTTATGTTAAGCCAAAAACATAATATCGGCCAAATGGCCGTCTCCATAAATGATGCACAATTTCATTTGCACGTTTTGGAGCATTTTTCAGGCTATAGATTTATCTTCAATGTTCTTTTTTAGGCCTGCCAAGGTCTGTGGCTTTACATAAATACGAGACTTCAAATAACTTTACAGGAAGCAAATCACCAAAACGTCCATTGTTGCTCGCCTGATTTGACTCCTCCAGACTTTTTAATGTTTTGCCTTTATGTGAACAAGCCACAGACCTAAAAGAGAACATTGAAGAAGAAAAGGCAATGCTATTGTCTAAAGCGATGGAAAATGCTCTAAAGAGCGCCTAAATGTTCATTAATTCTGGCAGGGGCCACTTGGCAGATATTATTTCCTCGACTTAATTGGAAACAAATTAAAGATCCAAATAAACATTATTCACAAACAGAACTGATTTGTTTCATTTACAAAAAAGTTATAGCCCTAGAAAATGGGGGTGATGACTTTGGCGCCACCTTGTATTTAAGTTATTTTAAAATATATGAATGATAATTATTTTATTACTCGAAACGAAAGATTCATACAGTTCCTGGTATCTTTAAATGTTGTACCATGTTTTATGCTTACGTTTTGGATGCAACTAGTTAATCCTATTCTTCAACATTTTTCAAACTACGTGGATATATTATGGCCGATATTCACCTGAAATGAAGCAACTTTTCTCTTAAAATGAATTAGTCAAAAATAACTAATTATAAGTCATATTTGACTAATTGTCATAGCGAAAAAAGCAGTCACTAATAATTAGTCAAATTCTACTTAGTCAAATCAGTAAATTTAAATTTAAAAACAGTTCTGACCCAACCGGGGTTTGAACTCGGGTCTGTCGCTTGTCAAGCTTATGTCATAACCAATGGGCCATCAGTCACTTTTATAAAAATCAGTTCTATCAGTCTATAAATATTGCAAATAATATTTTAAAATTGAATATATTTTTTGTGTTGCTGTACTGAAATGAATCATTCATTAATGTTACTTATACGAATATTCTCTGAATATTACAAGAGTATTGGGAATATTCTTAACCTGTTAAGTAGATTTAGAGAATATTCTTAGAATATCCCGTGCTGTCTGGGTAAGGTATGTACTTTGACCTTTTTTGTACCCTTTGGTCATTTGTTATGTTACCACTGCACAGTGTGTTAAATTGATTATCTAGCTAGACAAAACCTAAATGACATAAAAAATTATAAATTTTCTTTGGAAGCGGGGTATTTGGGTTCACTGAATCCAAATCTGACATCCAAAATGCAGAAATTAAATTCGTTAATTACAAAATGGCCGGCGCCTTGTAATAAAAAATAAACTTTCGGCTTCGTCGAAAATTGGTCAACTTTCGTTTTTCCAAAGAAACGCCCTGTATATTTTTGTATATTTGAAATCTGGAGAAAATTTTGAATCCGATAAATGCTACCATTTTGCAATTGACCTTGAATTTTTGTCCAGTTTTAGTTTTCAATCCAGAAAGCTGCAATTTGGAGAATCAATTAGTTTTACCATCCAAATTTGCAGTAAAATGCATAAATAGTAAATGTTGCTGATAAATTGTTTTTTTAATTAACTCAACTTTTTAAATACCATCAGAGTGGCTGCTAATGTTTTTTTAAATACATATGTTTTCCCCAATCAAAACCAACCATGGTTGGTTTTGATTGGGGAATTGCAATTGCAATGTCATAAAAATTCGGTTAGTGTTTTCCACGAAAATTACACTTATGGAAAACTTAAATTACAAAAAAATTAAGATCATTATAAAATTCCCGCGAAAGTGTAAGTATCGAATTCAAAATTTTCTCTTGATTTGAAATATGCAAAGATATGCATAGGGTTTCATTAAAAAAACAAAAGTTGGCATTATTTCCGGGGAAACCGGAAGTTTTGTGGTATCCATTGAAGGTTGAAATAATTATAAATTACAAAAAAATTAAGATCATTATAAAATTCCCGCGAAAGTGTAAGTATCGAATTCAAAATTTTCTCTTGATTTGAAATATGCAAAGATATGCATAGGGTTTCATTAAAAAAACAAAAGTTGGCATTATTTCCGGGGGAAACCGGAAGTTTTGTGGTATCCATTGAAGGTTGAAATAATTATAAATTAACTCTTTATTATTGCTCCCAAATTTCAACTCTATTCCAAAATTTAATAGTAAAAAAGGAGTGAGCCGGTTTTTGGTTTCACCCTGTAGAAGAGGCAAATTGGGGCAAGAAATAAAGGCACATAAGTAATCTTTAGACGTTATAAAACAAAACAAATATTGATAGTGCACCCGATATTGCTCGATTACAATACTTCTTGCTTAATAAATATTGTCAATATTTAACCACACCAAGTGAATTTCTATATCTATAGCCTGTTGCTGATTACTGATATTATAAATCCCTAATTATAAAAAATAAGTAATATATACCTAGATTCATAGCGGCAAAGTTCAAAATTTGATTTAACTTGAAACAATGTCAAAATCACTCCACCTTTCTGCAACACATACACGGATAAGTATATTTATAAAAAATGATACGCCCGGAACTGGCACCTTCATAGTGCTGAATACACTGTTACAGTACGTTCTAAGTAATGGAAATCATAACAGGGAGAACTGAAGAAGCTTATTTAATTAAATTTGTCTTAATTTCAGGTTGTTTAAAAATTAGGTTTTGTCTAGCTAGATAATTAATTTAACACACTGTGCACTGGGTCCAATTTGAGACCTTTGAAATACGAAATGCATATTACTTAAATCGTAGGAAGGGGTTGCTTTATGATCGATATTAACCAGCATTTCTCAGAAAAGAAAAAAAGAGAAATTTTCTGTCTTTTCTACAAAATCACTTAAAATGAAATAGTCATAATTCTACTATTTGAATTAGTAGGTACCAGGATTGTTTTTAAATAGTTATTTTGTACTACTATTATTTTGTACTAATAGTTTAAGTTTGACTAAAAGTGACTTTAGCGCATCGGTCAAGCCAAATACCCGAGTTCAAACCCCGGCTGGGTCACAGAAATTTTTTAAATTTAAATCTAATAATCTGACTATTTAATTCAGCACACTGAAAAAAATAAGCTGTTCAAACAACAACAAAAATATTAATTCAACTCTTTATGCACTTTATATACAAGCAATGGTTTTGCACGTTTACTTAACCATCCAAAAATGTCAAATTGTATTGTTTAATTGAACAACAAATATTAGTCAAATGAACAAAATGAGAATATTTGTTCTAATCTGCTAATCTGGTAAATTAAACATTCTTCATATGTTGGAGTAATATTTTGAAAATGGTTGTGCTAACATTTTTAATATGTTGAGGTAAATTTCTTGAAATGTCCAGGTAACCTTTTTAGCATATTCACTTAACACCAATAAAATGATAAATTAAAATAATTTGCGCTAATGTTGGGTTAATTAAATTATGGAATTAATATAAAGAATTGAACCTTTCCTCCCCAGAGTTTTTGTTTTGAGTGCGTTCCACCTTCTTCAAATACCTAGCGACAGACAGCTGATTCGACCTATATTGGGTGTCTTATCAGTCACTGATAATTATCTACTGATGATTATAATCAGTGTCGGCAATTTGGTGTAGTGGAAGTTCCACTGTGGAACACACCGAAAACAAACGGCTACCTGAGCTTATACAGTGTGTATTAAAACGAATAGATACAGTTAAATAAAACAAGTGCCAAACCCCGCCCACTGTGGTAGGGATTGAATATTTTTGTTTGAGAATTTATAGGATTTATTTTTATCGAATTCGTTTGTTTTGTTTTAATGCATTTCTGCAAATAAAAACTAACTATTGTTTAAAATCCATTAAATTCCAGTTAATGGCGAAAATGTATTCCTTAAAAACTATACACATTTCCCTACGACAGCGTCGAAGCTACTGAACAAACACAGTAGATCAAACTGCATGCCCTTGTATCTGGCTGCATGCCGCGCTGTTGCCATATGCTATTATTGTTTCCTAAAAGGGTTGTTTTTCTTATTTTTTAATATTAAAAGTAAAAAATTAACTAAATCAAATTATTTTTGACATATTATTAACTTTTTTGTTATTTTTAAAGTTGAACTATCTATTAAATAATTATAATCGTTCTCTTCTGATTTAAAACAACCTGGCAACTATGGTTCGTAATTACGAATGGCTTGTTTTAAACCACGCCCAATTAAAGTTTGTTTCTTTTTCTCTGATCAGAATATAATTTCAAAAGTGTTATTAACACTGTGCGACAAATTTTGACCTTACAATTTGAACTGGGATGAAATGTGGAAAAATCGAATCTATGCAACCCCCAAAACTAATCTTTAAAGGGGTTTTGCTAGTTTAGCTCGAATAATGGAGATATATAAAAGCCCCTAGAACTTAAAAAATATGAATTTTATAGAAAAATGCTCGGACACGTCGATTTTTATTTTATATGACGCAATTTTCAGTTGATTTTCAAAATTTTTATTTTTTCACAGATTCACCCCCAGCCACCCCACTTTTTTTTTTTAAAGAAAACCTACCCTTTGTTATACCTTAAATAACAGGTAATGTAATCTCTAAAAATGAATTAGTCAAAAGTAACTAATTTAATAGTTAATAGTGGCTGCTTTTTCACTTGTGCCATGGTTAACCATGGAATACCATGGTATCCCAAAATTTAACAGCCAATTCTTATGTAAAATTTTCCCCTGAATCAGAAAATACCGTCAAAATTTAAAAAAGTAGAACAGTTTTTGATATATAGTCAATTCAATATTAAATGGATTTTTTTTTTTAACTTTTGACGACTTTTTCGGATTCATGAGAAAATTTTACATAAGAATTGGCTGTTAAATTTTGGGATACCATGGTATTCCATGGTTAACCATGGCACAAGTGAAAAAGCAGCCACTATTAACTATTAAATTTGTTACTTTTGACTAATTCATTTTTAGAGAGTACAGTCAAGTGCATTGAATCAGTACCACTCTAAGGCTTATATTCGCTTGCAGCCGTTGCGAGGTGGTGGGGTGAAAATTATTGCCTTAACGTAAACAAACTTATTTGGGTATTTCAGAAATACCATTTCTTACCTGAACCGGTATAAGATTTATTGTTTCATATTTATTTTGATGTTATTTTTGTAATAATATTTTTTTTTTAATTTTATCAATACCAATAGATATAATACATAATTTAGACTTTTTTAAAGTTAAACATAGTCTTTTTGGCATAAAAGACTACTAATTTTTATTAAACAAGTGTCAATAAACTTATTCGCAATATAATAATATAGATATTATCTAAAATTTGTTACCCACCTACGCACGCACACCCTCTAAAAAATTAAAAAATATAAAAAAATTGAATAAAATATTTATAATTAATAAATTAAAAAATAATGAAATAATTAATTTAGTACCATAAAACGGGCCGACTTGATAAACTTTTTGGAATATTTGAGCACACGCCGCCATTACTATGACGATTTGATTGAAATAAAATAATATTTTAGATTACTTTGGGGTAGTGGCTACCGGGTGAAATATCTAAAAAATTGTACCCCCCTCTACTCTCAAGAAAAAATATATAACGGGTGTTTCGTCCCAGGTTTTGTTAATTTTTACTAATCTTTTTATTTTAAATGAACATTTATCTGTTATGATTAGAAAAAACATGAAAACCTTAAGTTAAGTCAGGGGATCTAGCAGGCCAAAAAGTTTTAGAATATCAACAAATCATTTGTTTATCAGTGAATCCTAGATTACATGTTACAGTTAAATTTGCATTGATATTGTAGACAAAAAAAAAATATTTTTTTTAATGTAAATGTATGAAATTGCATATTTAAACGTAGTTTTTAGTTCTGATTAACTTTTCTTTATAACAATTTTTGATATTATCAAATATAAAGGTACTTTACTCTTGCGCCAAATTCATATTTTTTGACATACCTCGTATACGACTAAAAATAATTAATATTTGTGGGTTGCATTTTAAGTTTTACACCATGCAGAACTTTTTATGAAGAATAACTTTTTTTCCTAAAATTAATAATAAAAAAGTTTTCCATATGATTCCAAGATACTGAGACATACTGTATATCTCCATTATTCGAGGTAAACTGGTAAAACCCCTTAAAGGATTTGTTTTGGGGGTTGCCTAGATTCGATTTTTTCAGATTTGATCCCAGTTCATTTTTTGTGTTGCACAGTGTAATTTGTCATCCTTGTCTCCAGCCTTCTTCTTTCTTCTTCTTCCTTGGTGGCCAAAGGCCTTAATGGTCTCGGTTTCAATGTACCACTTTGACCAGAAACAAGTTTAACGTTTGTGCGTTTCACGAAGCCATCCACCCATAGACACGTGAATTTTCCAATCTTGGAACATCCACTAAATCATTTGTACAAATCACAGAATACCTCGCTAAAAGGTCAAAGCCTGCGATATTGTTCAAAAATACAGGTATATTTCTATACCCGGAATCCAATTTTGTCCATCCTGGGTCAAAGTCAGCTATGTTTCATACTTTTTCATCGAGCGATGGCCCAGGGCTGCGAATGCGATGCACCACACACGAAAGACAAAATCGAACTCCAGCCTTACTTACTTGATTCTATACAGTCTGTATACTCCTATCGTAAGCCAACTGAGGCGAGATGTAAGAACACGTGATCAACACCGTCTAATGACGTGGCGTGGGTGTTCGAAGCGCCCTTCACGGCAATTTTATGAATGCAAAATTAACAAATTTTAAAGTAACATTTACAATTTGTTAAATGAACAAATTTAATGTTTTGAATTTAAAGAGCAACTAAACGTTCATTTAATAGTTTTTTTAGGTATAATTTAAGTATTTTATTCAACCAATTCCAGCTGTTAAATCAAAATAGCATAAACATTTTAATTCAAAAAATTAGTTTGTTAAATCAATATTTTAACTGTCAAATGAACAAATAAACCTTGACAAACTCTGACTATTGCTTTGACACCAAAATATAGATTAATTCAATAGGTTTTTTGATTAAACAACATTTTCAAAAATGACATTTAGGCAAACGTTAACTCAACTACATTATTTGCCTTGAAAGTATGTCTTGTATAGCTGCAAAATGGTACCCTATGCTTGATCTTTAATTTACAGTTTTGAAGTTTCTGTAGAAATATTTCATCCCAACAAAACTTTACTATTGATGCGCTATATGAGTGACACTCCGTAATATCTATTAATTTTATGAGGCTCCCAAATACTTTTTATATTATCTACAAACCAGCGGAAAACCTAATAACAAAAACGCATAAACCACGATCATCATTCACTTTTTAGAGGCAATAATAGAGTGCGGCGTCTACGTGTCCATTATCCGCGGTTTTTGCCGGCCTCATAAATAATTTTAACCGGTTGACGACCTTCAATTTTTTCGGCGTCCTACTCTTTACAGCAGAAAACAGCACCAGCAGGAGAGAAAGATTACGATCCGGGACGAGCATTTTCCGGCGTCACGGCTGCGGCAGTAAAAAAAGTCAATCCCGGTGCCGGTCGCGAAGCTTCAATGCCCCCGAGGACATTGATGGAATACAACAAGTTGCGTGGTGGAAATTTAAAGGATAAAATCCACTTTTGCAATATTGAATAACAATTATTTCGAGAACGGGGTTTTTCGATACTAAAAGCTTCCAACACTTTAGCATTTCTAAATGGATATTTCTTCGACTTTAACGTCCTTCGAAATGACCCTCTTCATAACATGAACTAAAAATAAAATGTGCGAAGACTCCTACATGCGAGATTCTATTCGTTGCAGTCCTATCACGAGATTGTCTCTTGATTATTTCCCTCATTATAATATGAACCAATCAAAAGCCTTGAATTTTTAAATAAATTTCGTTTAAATAAGCGATTAAATCACTAGAACTATTTAACAGCGATTAAATTTTAGCCTCCATATTAGATTTTTGTTTACGATTTTATGGTGTTATTTACAAGTTTTAACAAACATTTTTTAAAAAATAATAAAAATTAAGTTATCTAGTTTACGAAATATCAATTATTACTTATTACATACCTTAAATTATTGGAATTTTCTTTAAAAAAATATTTATAAATTTTGACACATATGTACGTCAGATTTTATGAATTGTCAAATAGTTTCCTTTAATTTGAGAAATAATCTAGACGTATACCACTCAACCTATAAATTTAATCTGTCAAACTATGCTCAGTAAGTTTTTTATTTGATTTTTTTTAAAGGAAAATAGTTTCATGTAAAATAATTAAAAATAAAACCCCTCGACCGCTACGCGGTCTCGTGATATTATTAAATTATTTTGCATTCAACATTTTTCAACAAAAACTAAACTAAAATTCATAGGTCTCGTGATATAATATATGATAAATTTTTTTTGGTCAATTGTTCTCATTTTTGTAATTTGAAAGTTCTCCGATTTGTTAAAAGATATGAAGTTATTTCTTGTAAATAAACTAAAACAAAGTGCATATATAATTAGAACTTATGCGAAACATCGAGACTTTTTTAAATAAATATTTTTATATCCACGCGGTCTATAATTTAAACTTTATTGTTGTAAACATTCGATAAAGAAATACCTTGTTATGGCCTAGGCCGATAAAAAGTTTTATGAGGCAAGTAATTAGTTCGATTTTTTTTCGCTAGGGGTATTGTTTTGACAAATTAATCCTTTTCTAAGAAATTAACGTACTAAACTGGTTAAATTTATTTATAATAAGCACTAATTTGTTTGTTTTACTGTTAATGTTTAATATTTTTTATTAAATTATTGTAAAATTAAATATGAATAATAAAACAAAAAGTGAGGTTAGGCAACCAAGAAAACGCACAATTCTTTTTCTACGATTTAAAATATCTTTATGTTTTAATTTGCTTTAAGTTTTCAGTGAAATTAAATGTTAAACACAGCTTAAACATTCCAAACTACCTATTTTTTAAATAAAAATCCAAACAAATTAAAATTAGATACCTACCTATTTATTAAACAATTAATTGAATTCAATGTAATAGCAAAAATCGCTACGCGTCGGCCCTCAAACCTTGAGCTTAGCACCAAAAGCCTTACTTCTTGACCTAATGACATAAATAACTATTAATTTTATTTATTGTTTTCTTTATTTGTTGGTTAATTTTTTTGATAAAAGTGGGACAGTAGGCATAATTGGCGTTACCATGCGCAGAACTTGGCAATTAACATAATACCACATAATAGATTTTTTTACTCTATTGTGGTGTAATTTTTTTCCATATTTTTATTTGATAATTAAGTTATCGCTGGTTAGGTTTAAAAAATAGTAGATTATGTAATTAGGAGAAGAAGTGAGTCTTTTTGGGCTTCCCAAAAGTCCCGGGACGGAGCTATAACTTTTGAAGGAGTGAAGAAAAATAATTGAAAATTTGAGGATCACTATAGGATCATAAAAACTACATTCTTAGATAGAGTTTCTTAGGGGATGACCATCCCAACATTTTAAATAGCAACCCATGTCGAGTTTTACCTTATTTTAAAATAGAGATGCCACGAATAGTTATTTGGCCGAATACCGAATATTCGGCGAGACTCTTGGCCGAAGCGCCGAATATTCGGCAGCCGAATATTCGGCAACACTTAGAACTTTCCGCAAAAAATCCTTTTGGATGCTTTGATAAAGAGTTGTGATGAATCTAGTATCACCGATTCTCCACTACGAAAGAGAAGGAATATCAATGAAAATGAGACACATGATAGTTTCTGGAATTGTTTTGAGGAAGTCGCTGCAGAAAATGTACATTCAGATGAGGGCGTGGAACAGAAAAGTTCGGTTGCAAATGAAATTAATTTCTACATGTCATCTGTTCGCTTAGATCGAACAGCAGACCCTTACAAGTTGTGGTCAGCAAACGCAAAAAAATATCCAACCCTTTCTCAATTTGCTAATATTTATTTATCATCTCACGGTACCAGTGTATATAGTGAGCGGCTGTTTTCGGAAGCAGGTATAATTTATGAGGAAAAACGCAATCCTCTGTCAACAACAAATGCTGAAAAAATTGTTTTCATTCATCATAACTTACCACTGGTAGATTTTAAATAATAATAGGTATATTAATTATTTGGTTAATTAAACATATTTGTGAGTAATATTTTGAGTTCTTTTTTTTCATGATTTGCTATTCGGTATTCGGCCGAATAGTTTGCAATATTCGGCCGAATACCGAATAGCGAAAAAAGTGGCCGAATAGCCGAATACCGAATAGTTGCCGAATATTCGTGGCATCTCTATTTTAAAAGTAATAAAAAAAGAACACATCCCCATAAACCAAAACCCGATATCTTAATTGTTTCAAGAATTATGAATGGTTGACTACCAAATGGGAAAATAAAATATTTTAATGTCTTTTGCACTTTTCCTAACTTTTGAAAAGCAGTTTATATACTATTATAGGTACTACTGTATCTTCTAACAAAAACTAAAAAACATTAACTTAACCCCTTCAGATCTGGCGTACATACACATGTACATTAGCTTTTTATTAATTTAATTACTATCAATAATCATTAAATTTCATTTGGAACCTAATGTTTATCCCAAATTACATTTGTTTTGCTAAAATAAGGTACATGTTGCGACATCTCTTACTTGAACGGCCCCTTTTGGGTAAAAATTCTCTGATTTATAAAAATATTTTTAAGCATAAACTGCTGTAGTTTGTTTCTAAAGAAATCTAAAAACTATTTTGGTATTATCTACACCTAAACCGTATAAAACATTCGATGTACTTACATGTGAACAAATTATGCTGAAATTTCACAATTAAGATTTTTTAGATTTAAAAGCCATTTATTTTTTTATTGTCGAAAAATAATTAAAAATAATTCAGGTTTGAAGGGGTTAATATGAATTACTTTCAATGACAGATGCTTTCTCCGAAGGCATTGGCGGAGATATTATAAATGAACTAGTGTAAAATAAATATTTTTTTATCGATGTATTATCAACGTTTATGTATCAATATTGAACTATAAAAATAAAGTACATTATCTAACAGGCGGGGAAAGCACTTATTTAAAGCCGAGCTCAGTGTTCGCTGCCGAGGCCTTCGCCGAGGCTGCAGATCTGAGCGAGGCAGTTAATATGCTTTCTCCGCCGTGTTGTATAAAATATTTTTTTGTAATTTAATAATTCTATACTTACATTAAAATTATCGAGTTTGCATCACTTTGTCAGTTTTGAATGAATTTTATTCCACATTGACCTGTAAGTTTTAATTTTCTTTGCTGTTTAGAGCTAAACGCGATAGATGGAACCACTCTTTCTATGTAATTTAAATTTTTTTTTCATTATTGTACGGCGGTGTATAATAATCTTACTTTTGAATTAGTATTAAAATAAAGTTTTTTTCTACTCCTATTACGGAATTTGACCGTTCTAATATCACTTTTATCTATAGAATGACATATATTCCGTAAAGTGTTACAGAATGAAATATTTTATCATCGGATGACAGAATAATTACTCGTGGCGACATCTCTGTTTTTAATATCTAACAAATTTTAGACCGATCCAACCTCACTTTCTTTCAATTAAATAATTTTTCTATGGTATTTTTTGGAAACGTAGAAAAAGTATAGTCTGAAAGACGTTTGGAATTGCAATCTTCAATCGAGCGGAATATGCTGTATTCCAAACTTGTTACAGAATATACTATTCTATATAGACTTAGGAGTGTTATAATGTGAACATTGTGAAATAATACAATAATGAATAATTTCTAATAAAATATAATATTGATATTAAATTATGTTAGAAGATAAATATGTTTTCTTAATTTTAAATTTTTTATCTTGGAAACTAATAAATATATGGAAAAAATTACACCATATTATTAATTTTAAATTAACAAGTTCTGCGCAATGTAATGTCTATATTTTGAATTCTGGACCCTCATTTATATTTATATTTAACTGACAATTTAATTTTTTTAGTTCGAGCATAAATGAAATCTACAACTTCTAATAATTATTCGTTGTCCATTTTGAGTAGAAACACCCTGAATAAGTATAAATATACGTTTTATTAAAAAATTGTGTAATTATTTTTATTTTATTTTAATAATGCAAAATTTATTTTAATTTGCACTGCAATATTTTTGTTTTATTCTATTTTTCGTGAATATTCTTAAAACTATTTGTTTTATATTTATTTTGGCGCATAAATACAATTACGAAAAGTAAAGTAAATTTTAAGAAATAATAATAGCAGCAGTATAACAAAGACATTTTCAAAGCTGTTAATTTTATATCTTCAAAGGAATAATTTAAAGCTCCACGTTGACATTATTTCAGAACTGAAATTGTAATATCTAAAAAATGTTTTGTGCAATGAACAGAAAACAGTGGGTTGGTAAATTTAAAAAAAATATAGCAATTGCTACGTGTGGAAAATTTATCTTTTTTTAGTAATTCGAGTTTTTCTCCAATTTAATAACACTGTGATAGTTCGAATTACTAACATTAACGCCCACCTATATAACCTAATTTTGGGCTGCTCGTTTTGCTCCAGGACGTCTAGGATTCGAATTGCGTAATAAAACTCTGTCTAATTACCTTAAAATGTTTTTTCGTTAATATTTTGATTAATTATTAAATTATTTTGCCTTAAATCTATTTTAAATGTACCAAGTCAAATAAATTGTTGACGTTTTTTGTCAAAAATATACAGGGACTATACAAAGTCATCGGTAGGTATATGTCAAATAGAAAATATTTATATTTTGAATTATTGGTTCCATTGTAGCAGTAGTAGTATTATATGCCTCATAGAAAATATTTGGACCAAAGGAATGGCATTTTAAATACCAAAACTAACATTCTAATGTATTCTTTTGTAAAAAGTATAATTTTTTGAAATTTTTGTGTCGTTTTTTTAATTACTAAATTGAAAATGCACCAAAATAAATGGGTTTTGGTATAAACATTATAAAGTATTATAAAGTATATGTACTTTTCTACAATTATTTGATATATTTATTTATTCACATCATGCCTAAAGTAGAGTGATATTAATATCTCATGGCGGTTAACCTTGAGAGACGCTATAATATTATAACAAATATAATAGAATTTCTAGCCCAGAAATTCTTTTAAATATGTCAATAAATATCAGCATTGTTTACCCTATGGTATGTTTTTAGGCCGGCGAGTAATAGCGCGATTTGACGGATTTAATACTTTTGCGCGCCCAAGGTCATCCTCAGTGTTGTAACAGTTACAATATTTTCAGTATCTAGCTACAGTTACAGTTACTTACCAAAATTTGCAACTAGATACAGATACAGATACATATTTTATTGCAGTAACTAGTTACAGATACAGTTACCTTCAAAAAGTATCTAGATACTTTAGGATACATACAAATTATTTTTTGCTTTAAAAAATTTAAAATAGGGAATTTTAAAGTGACAACAAAAATATACATGTTTATTATTTTTATTTTTTTTATAATATTTTATTTAAAATAACTTATTAATATTTTTTTTTTAATAAATAATAGTCGCAGTTTAATTAAAAATGTATCTTTGTATCTTAACACACCTAGTTACTTAGAATTTGTAACTAGTTACAGTTATAGTTACTAGATTGGGATAAGTAACTAGTTACACAAACAGATACATAAAAAGTATCTAGATACTGTATCTAGTTACTTGTAACTAGATACGTTACAACACTGGTCATCCGTCATGAGATATTAATAGAACTATACCCAAAAATTCAATTTTCAATCTTAAATTTATTAAATTTTATCATTTCGGGCCGAAAAATGGCGTCTATTCATTGAAGAAATGCTCTCCGGTTTTCAAAGAATTGACGTTAATGTCATTAAAAATACATTTTCTTTATTTTCATGCTGATAAATTTGTCGCACAGTCACCTTCTGAATCTGATGAACATGGACTAAAAAATTTCCTGCTTAATCGAACCTCGAATGGTATATATATTTGCTGAGAAAATTTTACGAGCAAATAAATTATGTAATTTTTGTGGTACATTTCTCTATCAGTGACGCAGTGAGCCTTGAGCCGAGCGGTCGCGTTTAGGGTCTCGATAGGCGCTCGTACTTACATAGTCCCATCACCGCTAAAGTTCAAATAACAAAAAAAATCAATATCGATTCTACACGTGATAACAGATTCAAGTGCAAAAAGAAAGGAAATAATAATAAGTTTGAAAAGTGCGGGTGGCCCCCGGTTAAGTCACAAAGTGCTATAGCGTCGTAAAAGTTTGTGAGAGAGTGAGTGATTAAGGTTAGGTCACACCGATAAGCTACCTGACCACCTGATTACCTGTATAGTCACCACAATCGGCGATTGCCAAGGAACACGGACTGTCCGCTAGGGATAGGAAAACATAATTCAATCTAATTAGTCCAGCTAAGTAATTTTCCTAATTCCATGACCTAATAACAGTACCAATTCGATTCTAATCTTTAAACTAATCGTTAAATACTTATATACACAAACTTCGCAATGTTGCAAAAAATGTCATCTGGCTTCAGAAAACAAACAGGTCCCTACACTGAGAAAAGTAAACTATTTCAAGTTTTAATAACGAGCTTTCAAATATTTTCCAAAAAACTATAGTTGCGTCGATTTTTATGACGAGCAGTTTATATTATAATTTTAGTTTTATAGTATATATAATATATTTAAAATGCCATACCGCCAAGTTTAATATTATAATATAATTATCTATTTGACTTATACCGATTACTCCAGTAAATTTAAGGCAAAATAATTTAATAAAGAATTAAAATATTAACAAAAAAACTTATATTTTGAGGTGATTGAGCAGAGCGAGGGGTAAACCACTGATTTTTTTTAAATTAAAAATCGCATACAAATTAACGGCTAACAATCATAAGGGTAGTCATGCGCAAGAGAAATTTCTTATTGATAAGGATTTTTCCTTATTGACAACGACTTATAAAGAAAAAATCAGAACACAACGTCCACATAGTGTTGAACGTTGGTCTCGGTTATTTTAAAGTGGTTTACCCCACGGAGCAGAGCATTGTATTACGCAATTATTTTAAATCCTAGATGTACTAGAGCAGCCTTACTTAAACTTTTTTTCTTGGGTCAAATATGTATGACTGCAACATCAGGCTGGCCGCTCAAAATTTGACAGTTCAAAATAAATGACATTCTAATTGTTGACATTGTGGAAAAATTTTGACAATTTTAGTTAAATCCGGCTACATAGTACATTTCGTCAAGGTGTGAATCAGTTAGCCGACATCTGTACGCATTTTTTGCAAGTGACGCGATCCGAGAAAAGAGCCCTAGCATCCAAAAATCAAATTTTACGTTTGTATAGTGACGCTTGACTTCATTAATTAATAGTCATGTCAATTCCATTTAAACCTTTCAAAAGATCGTTTACCCTTCTACTTAATAAAATGATAATCTCAAAAATAATTTTTTTGACGCTTCTTCGATCGCGTCCAATATTTAATTTCAGCGTTTCAAAGTTATCGGGTACCTACCCGGTACCTACTAATTTCCAAAATTCTTCCTATTTTACTTATTTCTTTTTATTTAAAAATTGCCTCCAGATTTGAGTCGCTTTTAAATTCAATAAATTTATTCAATAACTGCGTTGTCAAATGCCAATGCAGGTGTTTGCCTACTCGCGCCCCGCGACTGTAAATCCCCACCATTTCTTACAAAAACGTATTAAAGGGTCTCGTCTAACGCCGTGTATTCTATAAATTTGATTCGAGAATTTCTATAATCGTCACAGTCAAAGTTGGAAAGACTGTACTTGACCGCTCCACGAGCAATAAAAATATCGTCATATTACAGACAAAATATTGCCCTTTTTTATCTTAGAAGATTGTGTAAAAAATAGTTATTTATGTATCAAGGAATGTGGAAATTATTTGCCACATCCCATTATAATTTTTCCATGTATTTTGACCCACTAAACACGAAATTCACAAATTTGAATTGGAATTTTCAATTGTTTTTTTTTAATTTTCGGAGGTGTTTTGACGTTTTTGGGTATAGCTTGAAATCTAATTGATCGATTTGGTCAAATAAGCCCTTAAATTGAAGGTTTTTGAGCTCTCTAAAACTTTATTTTACATACTTTTGATTTCGGAGTATTTTGACGCTAGCGATTTTAATAACTTAAAAAATTCGTTTTTATGGCAAAAATTGAGGTCGAAAATTTACATATCGTCCTAGGAAAGGTTTAAGTCAAACAGATAACTCCAATTTGGATTTTTTTTCGTGAAGCTGACATTTTTACAAAAAAAAACAAGCTAATGTTGATAAAAATACATGAAAAAATGGTTACGATTTTTTTAGTGGAAGACCAAAATTCAACTTTTTGACGATTTTTATTTTGTTTTTTTTTCTTTTATTTCGTTATATGTTTATTTTTTAATGAAAACGTAATTAAAGTGCATGATTGGAATTTTTTACGTACTTTTTTCACCGAAAACATGACTCCGTAAGCATTTTTCCGTCTCCTATAGGGCTAGAGCAACCGAGTGCGCTAATCGTGTAGGATACGGAAGCGAGACCTGCATCTCCGTTCCCTAAGTGGTTAACGCACCGCATACGAATAAGCACTCTGCAATGAGTTTTCTAGGTGATCTTTCTTTGTATGTACAATTGGCGTCCCCGAAATGTGAACGACAAAATTTAATCGTGTAATATGGGCTTTGCATCAGTGTCGTCGGTAGTTGTCAAATTTGATAATAGTTGTCAATTGCAAAATCAAAAATTCCACCCCACTTAACTGAGGCTCAGAGGTCCAGGACAATAGCCAAATTAAAATAAAATTGGTCTTTAAGTGAAGTGGCTGCAGATTTAAATATCAGTAAAGGCTGCATATTTTATATCAAGAAACGTTGGCAAGAACAACAAAGATTATCAGGCAAGGTGTATGTAAAATCTTCAAAGAAAATGAAGTCAATGCTCTTGTCGCACATATTAGGCAAAATCCTTTTAATAGCGCAGTTAAGGTCCGAGAAGATACACAATTTCCAGGATCTCTTTAACAGCTGGCTTAAAAAACTTTGATGCTGCTCATAAGGTTTTTTTAACTGACGAGAATAAGTCCAGGAGAGTCCATCTAAATTATGGAGAGGGATTTTGGAATAATGTTAAAATTTCTGATGAAAAAACGTTCCAATCTTGCAATAATAGAAGGTGGCGTGTATATTGTCCAAGAGACGCAAGATTGAGAATATCTACACATTAAGAACCTCAAATAGTGGACGCTTTTCCATAAATGTTTGGGAGTTGATAAGCGTCCATGGTGCGGGAATATGTTGGGAAATTGATGGTAGATTAACGGCTATACGACCGTTAGACATGTGTTTCCTTCAGTTAGACATGTGTTTCCAGAAAATGTTATATTCCAACATGTTAGAAAACTGTATAGTATAGAAAAATGATTCTAATATATATTATATTACAGGACAATGCACCAGTTCACACAGCTCGCGTTACAGAGTGGGTAAACAACAACCACATAACTGTTTTGCCATGGCCAGCTAGAAGTCCTGACTTAAACCCCATTGAAAACGTGTGGGGTTTTATATTTAAAAAATTATATTAACGGGACTTTGGGCTAGCAAACCGAAATGATCTACGGAATGCTATTGAAAATTCTTGGGAAGAGCTTGTTGAGTCATACGACATGCGTTACCTAATAATGTCCATGCCAAGAAGATTGCAAAGTGTTGTGGCAGCTAATGGCTCTGTAATTAAGTATTAAAATAGCTTATAAGCAGCAGCACAGTTTTTTAAGCCAGCAAACCGAAATGATCTACGGAATGCTGTTGAAAATTCTTGGGAAAAGCTTGCTGAATCATACGACATGCGTTACCTAATAATGTCCATGCCAAGAAGATTGCAAAGTGTTGTGGCAGCTAATGTCTCTGCAATTAAGTATTAAATTAGCTTATGAGCAGCAGCACAGTTTTTTAAGCCAGCAAAACGAAATAATTCACGGAATACTGTTGAAAATTATTGAAGAGCTTGAAGCGATTTGGTTATGTTTGTACTACTTTATTCATTATACGATATTATCATTGTGTAAAGTTGGTAACACGTCTTAATTCAAATTTTCCGCCTTAATAATTCCCCGCGAAATTTAATAGTTTTTTTGGTGATACTCGGCCACCATTTGCCTGTTGTCTTTAGCAGTTGCTTGCAACGTTTTAGATCTTTACATTTTGTTATCATCCTCGGGATTAATGTTCGTTTTATTAAACGAAAAGTTATCTGGTGAAACAGGTAACTAAATTAATATATTATTTTATGTTCACTTAAATTAAGTGGTGAAACAGTTTTTAGATTTAATAACCGAAGAATCAAGAAATGTTACCAATTTGAGGGTCAATTTGTCTTAACAGAATAAAGCGTGTTCAGGAATTACAGTCTTTAAAAACCTACCACCCACACCTTCGGCAAGTTTCCACCACTTTGCTACAAGCTTAAGACATTTAAATCTGCAGCTATTTCACTCAAAGACCAATTTTCTTGAGCAATATATTAAATTTGCTATGTTATTTTTATTTGTTAATTACCTACTTGTTAATATTGTTGTACAAAACCAAATTAAAGTTAATTTATTTGTAATATTGTATATATTACTGTTTGTTAAAATATTATTAAAAATTATTCTTATTCTTAGTATTATCCCCTCTATTTGTAACACCACTGGCCGAAGCCAGGAATAAACGAATTAATTTTATGAAAAAAATCCATGACAACCAAAAATCGTTCACATTTCGAGGACGCCAATTGTACATATAAAATAATAATAATAATAACAAACAGATTGACGTATGTCTTAAAGGCGCGAATCATTGTATGCACGTTATAGCGCGATAATACACTAGAGGCTAAATGTAGCAAAGTATCCCAAGGTTATGACGAATAGCTGTCATCTTGGTTATGCAGGTACACTGCATTGTGCCATACCAAACCAACCCAAACTTAACAACCCAATCCAACCGACCCCGCCCCATTGGGCCCCTACCGCCCCATTGAGCAATACTGCCCTACTATGGAGAAAGGCAGTAACTGCTAAACAAGAAATTTGTGGAAAATTAGCATAAACTACATTTTTATAAAAAGCAGTAGGTGTTTAATTGATTTTTTTAACTTATGAGATATTTGACTGCATTTCTGTGTTGAATTCGGTTACAAAATGTCCATAGCTTTATTATAGCACAAGAAAACGCATTTTGCATTTTTTTGCAGTTACTGCCTTTCTCCATAGTAGGGCAGAATAGATGTATAATATATCTAAGGGCAGGCTGGATTGTGACAATGGAGCGGGAGGAACCCAATGGGGCGGGGTCGGTTGGGTTGGGTTGTTAAGTTATAATATACTAGAGGCTAAATGTAGCAAAGTATCCCAAGGTTATGACGAATAGCTGTCATCTTGGTTATGCAGGTACACTGCATTGTGCCATACCAAACCAACCCAAACTTAACAACCCAATCCAACCGACCCCGCCCCATTGGGCCCCTACCGCCCCATTGAGCAATACTGCCCTACTATGGAGAAAGGCAGTAACTGCTAAACAAGAAATTTTTGTAAAATTAGCATAAACTACATTTTTATAAAAAGCAGTAGGTGTTTAATTGATTTTTTTAACTTATGAGATATTTGACTGCATTTCTGTGTTGAATTCGGTTACAAAATGTCCATAGCTTTATTATAGCACAAGAAAACGCATTTTGCATTTTTTTGCAGTTACTGCCTTTCTCCATAGTAGGGCAGAATAGATGTATAATATATCTAAGGGCAGGCTGGATTGTGACAATGGAGCGGGAGGAACCCAATGGGGCGGGGTCGGTTGGGTTGGGTTGTTAAGTTTGGGTTAGTTTGGTATGACACAATGCAGTGTACCTGCATAACCAAAATGACAGCTAATCGTCATAACCTTGAGGAATACTTTGCTACATTTAGCCTCTAGTGATAATACCTAATTACAGGCGGTGCGTTAACCACTTAGGGAACGGAGATACAGGTCTTGCTTCCGTATCCTACACGATTAGCGCACTCGGTTGCGCTAGCCCTATAGGAGACGGAAAAATGCACTCCGTAAACGTGAATTCTTTTGTTTCTCATGTTGGCATAGTGACATTTTACTGCTATTTTTTGATATTTTAACAGTTTTTTTATCATGGTTTTATTTAGTTAATAAAAAGTGTAAAATAAGTAAAAGAAGTAGAGAGTTCGAGTGCGTAAATAACACGGATATTCTGGGCGACGTTAGTGATGAGCACGGAGAACCAGCAAATGAAGGCTATGGAGCGGCGATATCACGGCTTCTGGGATGCAGCCATGATGGGTGATTACATTTGGTCCTTTATACGAGAAACGGAATACGAAAGCAACAAAAACCAAAAAAGAAGCCAGATTTTTTTAAACCTATGATTATTACAACAAAATAAAACTTTCGATATCTTCAATGTTCAATATTTATTGTTCAATATTCAATATATAATTTAATTTCAATATTTAATGTTTAAAATAAATATCAATGTTCAATATTAAACTTTATATAACTCAATAAAATGAAAAAACGTAATTCTCGAAAAAACTGAATTTTGGTCTTTTACTGAAAAATTCATAACTTTGCCATTTATCCATGGAACAAAAAACAAAAAAGAAGCCAGATTTTTTTTAAACCTATGCTTATTACAACAAAATAAAACTTTCGATATCTTCAATGTTTAATATTTATTCTTTAATATTCAATACATAATTTAATTTCAATATTTACTTAATGTTTAAAATAAAAGTCAATGTTCAATATTAAACATTATATAACTCAATAAAATGAAAAAACGTAAAAATTCTCGAAAAAACTGAATTTTGGTCTTTCACTGAAAAATTCATAACTTTGCCATTTATCCATGGATTTTTATCAACAGCAGTTTATTTAAGTATAATCTATACGTAAAATAAATTAAACTGGACTTATCTTTTCGTTTTCTATCTTTCCCAGAAAGATATGTAAATTTTTGACCTCGATTTTTGTAAAAAAAGGACTTTTTCAACTTCATAAAATCACCAGTATCGAACTACTGAGCCGATACCAAAACTATACAAGAGAAAGTTGTAGATGGCTCAATTACCTTTGATTTAAGTGCTTGGTTGGTCAAATCGATCAATTAGAACTCGAAGTATACTCTAAAACGTCAAAACACCTCAGAAAATAAAAAAAAAAACAATTGAAAATCTATATCTCGAAAACGCTTCCATGAAAAAAATTTTAAGTGTGATTTTCGCGTTTAGTGGGCCAAACTACACAAGAAAATAATAGTGAGACATGGTGGGCAAAATGGCTGTAAACTAGTGTAATTAATATTAATGATCAAATCAAATGTCATTTGATGATCAAATCAAATGTCATTTGATCGTAGGAAGTGTCTACGTATACTGTTTGTTGCGACGGTTATGATATATTTGCCCGCCGCAAAATAGCGGACATATTTATCAAAAAATTGACAGAATAAATTGAAAATCACCATACAGGGATTTTTGTGATCGCTGATATTATCGTTAAACGAATCTGGAATCAGAATTCCAAAATTTAAAATGGTAGATCCAAAATGGCGGACATATTTGTCAAAAAATTGACATAATAAATTGAAAATCACCACACAAGGGTTTTTGTGATGGCTGGTAATTAATCTGGAATTAGAATTCCAAAATTCAAAATGGTAGATCCAAAATGGCGGACATATTTGTCAAAAAATTGATATAATAAAATGAAAATCACCAAACAGGGGTTTTTGTGGTCGCTGATAATGAATCTGGAATCAGAATTTCAAAATTCAAAATGGTGGACCTCAAATGGCGGACATTTTTATCAAAAAATTGTCGTAATTAATTAAAAACCCGTAAGAGGTTCTTTTTAAAATGTAAATAAAACATCTTTTTATAAAATAGCTTAATTTAGTTTATTATTATTACATTTATATGATATTATTTAATACCTACATATATATTAAACAATATCCGTCACTGGAGTTAAATCCGAGTGAATCGAGTAAACGTCATGAACGCAACCCAGAAATAAAAAAAAATCTTATATTTTGTAAAGCAAAAACACAGATACGCGCGCGACATAGGCTTAAAATCGCGATGTTTTTAACCACAACCGTGCCTGAGCGCCCAAGAACATGTAGTTTTAAAGAGCCGGGGGAGAGTTGGGGCAGATAATTTATTGATGGCTTGATAGACAAAACTCTAAGCTATTCAACGGATCTTGAACTGATGCCTTACAATTCATTACAATTTTTGTTGCTCCATTGTTCTAAAAGCTGATAAAAAATGTCAATTTTTGAAGTTTTGCCGATATTTTCAAGGATTGAAACACTGTGCGTCGCGGCGATTTTTAATTTAATGAATAAAATTATTTTTATTAAACAACATTTTATGAAAGGGTCCAATCCACCTCCGCAACGGTGCTTTTTTTAAATATGATTTAGTTGCTACTGAGGAGCAATAGACACATCTTAAAATGTATAATGGGTTGCATACAATACTCGTATTACATCGACAGTACAGTTCTACTTTACTGCCGATTTCTTTTACTTTACTGCCGATTTTTGACTACTTTACTGCCGATTTCAAATAAAAAGTTTTACATGTGGGCATTTTTTTGTTATTTAAAATTTACTGTTGCTAGGTTTCGGGCCGCATAGAAAGTGTTGGCGTGCCGCAGTTTGAGTATGGTTGCCCTAGAACAAAACGAGTAACAGTTTTGAAATCAGCTGCCCAAATTTAGTTAAACTGGGCCGAAGTGTAATTAAATGGTTGCATTGACAACTTTAATAACAAATTATATTTTGACCAGGGGTATGGCTGTTTATTTGTGTTTGTTCTATTGTGTAATAGTCCATCGGAGGGGACTAAGCCAGCGGTCCGTTCCTACCCCTAACCCGCACAAGGCATTCAGTTGGCTTCTGGGACTTCTTAGGAAGTAAGGGTGGAACTAAAAGAGCACTTTTGTATAGGTTTAAGTTTAAAAAAAAAATAATTAATCTAGTGTTTATGGGTCATTATCATGAACTTGTGGATTTTCCCGGTATCAATTTTGAAAAAAAAAATTTACCTAAATAATTAGAAATGTATGTATATTATTGCATATATGTATCAGTTACCCGAATACTCTAAGCTTGAAAAAAAAAATCTAAGAAAATATCTGTAAAAATTTGATATTAACGGAGAAGTGAATTAAGAAAATTAGTTCTTTAATATACTATTTTACTGCACAGTTTAACTACCACAAAGTCATCGATCGGTTTTCCTTGTCACTGATTGCTAACCCATGAAGATAAAGGTAAACCGTCAGAGTACTTATACATCTCAATAATGAAGACCTCATCAGGACTTTGTTGACTGCTGATTATTTTTCAGGTGTTAGGAACTGAAAATTTCAGATTAATTTAACAGAAAACGTTAACGAACTCCTCATTATACAAATATACCAGAATAGGTACTATAAAACCTCACTTAGGTAAACAAGTCTCACCTTCGTTATAAAAGCTGTTAACAGCAGTGAGATTAACGGGTGTGAGGTTTTTATTCAAATTTCCCGCTATTGACCTGTCTACCGGTCCCAGACAATATAAACTCTTGCCTTTTCATATTATTTAAATATATAATTATATTTATTAATATCTAATTGCTTACCTTTTGATAACCACTAACAGCAGTGAGAATTATGCTCCACGTTAGAACACTTAATACTTGATATTCTCGAAAATGTTCCAAAAAAACCTAAAAATAATATGTCACGCTCCAAGAATCAAACTAAAAATAACTATTTTTTTAGGTTAACAAATACCTGGCAACGTAAGAGCCATCTATGATATTTTATTACAATTTATGTCTATATTAACGGAGGTGAGAAAGTCATCCAGGGACACTTATAAAACAATTATTTGTGGGGATATAAAAAAGATTTACTAATATTTTTTAATAAGATGAAAAAACTTGTGGTATATTCGTGCTGTTTATTATTTTTGTAGTTAAAACTTTAATTTTATAAATAAGAAAATTGAAATTGAAATATAGTGTCTCTGGCGGGGGACAACTAACAAACGTGAGATCTCACGTGCTGTTAACTAAAATTTTTATAAGATTTTAATAATATTTGTTAAAATGCATGTGGACTAGCGTTAAGGCAGTAATATTCTTTAATTTTACTACAAAAAAATATATATTTTGCCGTAAGTATACATATATGTAAATTATTAATAAGGGACAGTAAATTGAACATTTTCGTGAGAATGACCCTTATTTATCTTTTAGAAATTTAGAACAATATTTAATAATATCTCCATATTAACTTCATTTAGCACCGTTTGCTAGAGTGGTAGATGCTCTTTCTTGAGACGAGAAGCGGTCGCCCGCGGAGAACGATAGACGGCCGCTAATTGCGTTCGGCCGCCGGACAAGTGTCGCGTGCCCCCCGTTCTTCGTCGTCCGGGCGCCGATCGGCGTCTGCGCCCGCCGCGACGCCGACGACGACCACGTAGCGGCGGCAGCGGCGACGAGCGTCGAAGTCGTCGGTCAGTGCAGTGCGCGGCACCGACAACAACGGTGCTACTGCGACAAACGACGCCTCTAAACGTGACGACGTCCCGACGCCGGCAGTTCACAACACTTACAACACATGTTAACGTGTACCTACAAGTATTTCGACATTAATGGGATTTTAAACGATAAACTATGTGCTTGTTTTGAAGGTTAATTTTTTTAATATTTGTTACGGAATGTTGTCAATCCTTTGCAAAAATACACCAACCGGTAAATTTTTCTATTAACATTCGAATAAAGATCGACACTCGATGTAATTCGAGTCCACATTCAATTTAAGTTCTCATTCCCCACCGATTTGCAATAATAAATACGATTTCGTTGCTGTGAAATTGCTGTGTAAAAGGTTCTTTTAGTCAAAATTCTAATAAAAGGTAATGTTTTGAATTTATTCGTATCGTATAAAGCGTGGCAGATTTTCAATATTGCACATAATATAATTCCGGCAAACTGTTGCTCCTCATAACAGTTAAATTTCATTTGTTTCTTCTCGCGACCGTAGTTTTATCTATCCGTTAGTCTGAATTATGGTCTGCTTTAATTGCTTAATGTTACTGAGGACAATAATATTAAACATTAATTATTTACATAAATTTAAAAAAAATCGTAAATTTGTTTGATCGGGTTTAATAATCAATCATTAAATATTTATTTTATTACTTATGTTTAGGGTAATGAATGTTTAATAACATAAATATTTAAGTAATTAAAACTTGAAACGTTTTTATCATTATGTGCCTCGGCTTTTATGTCAGTTACGAATTTCCACCGGTTACATCAAAGTCGTAGGGATACCTCAAGGAACTCCCTCGAGTCTCTCTTTTATGTCATAGACGCACGTGACTCTGAATAAAAGAAACGGTTTGAAATTTTTGCTTCAGATTGCATAAAAAGGTTTAACAACATGATATATTTATTTGTTTGTTTGGTAAAAATATTAAATGGTGGCTATTCGTTTTCCAGACCACAACGCAGTGATTGAAAGTGAGGTTAGCAAACATTTCGAAAATGAAACCGACTTCCTCTTGCTTATCAGAACACCTTGATGCGCAAGTTCGCCGTGTCGAGGTACCTTCGTTAACGATATTAGTAGTAGAATCATCATCAAGTGTTCTCTTATCTTATCAGCACTATCAGTATCACCTGTGATCGGCCAGCAGAGCACGAAGCAAAGCGGCAAGTTCAGTTTAGTGACTAGCGTATACGAACTATGTTGAACTCGTTAGACGCGATAGCGGGCAAAGTGTCACCGGTGGCGGCCAACACCACCACCACCACCTCCACCAACACGCCACACCAGCACAAGTCCGTTTTGGATACCAACGCCAACAGGGTGCATCCCTACATGAAACAGACGAATAACGCTAATACAAAGTAAGTAAGCTAAGTACTAAGCATTGTACTTAAATTTATTAATAATAATGTAAGCGTTAACGATAATGCTAATCGCTTGATGATATATAAATCTTTGTAGAAAGAAAGTTGTTATAGTTTTACCCGGTATATTTTTAAAATAAAAAATATAAAATTGTTGATAAGCTGCAAATTTGTGTGTTCCCAAAACGGAGCAAGTGCCTTTTTCTTGCAAACACGCTTATCTTATCTCGTCATTGTTTAATTTGGGTGTTTATGTGAACATAATCTAAATACATTAAAACTTTATAAAAAAATCAAATATTTATCAAACTATAAATTGCATGGTTTATACAATTCTATTTGTACTACATGTGTATTGTTGAAACGTACACTAAAACTGTTGTCACGTCGAGCTTCTAGATCATATAGCTTGATAAGTGTTTTAGTATGTTAAACAATGATTTCGTTATGTTTTTCATTTGGTGTTTTCAACGACATCCATTTTATTTTAAGTATTCACGTACGAACGAGATTTATTTCGCGTGTCGTGCAGTTAAGATGTTACTAATTAGTGACATCTCGAAACCGTTAATTTTACATGCTTCACGTCTTTGAAGCAATACAACTGGAATTAAATTAAAGTAGCACCGATACCATTAATTACGCACGCCCCAGTCCCTAATATTTGCATATCTGACCGGGACAGTTTCAGTTATCTTGTGGCTCTTCGCTACATTAGACACAGTGGACTCTGGCCAACAGTTCGGCCCCTTGTAATATATGCACATGACTTTGCCACGTATGCACTACAGAGAATGAGGTAGATAGTGTATCCTTCCCCACTTTCATTCAGCAGGAGGGTGAATTAATCTTTAAAATGTCGATCTGGATATAATAGAAATACTAATTGAAAACAAAGAACAAGGTAGCGAAAGACTCAATGAGTAAAGATGGACTCTGAAGGTAATTACCTTTTTTATTAGAAATTCGGCTTGAAAGCGTAATGCCACAGACCGTTAATTTGCAATCATACAAATGTAGCGAATGTACGACGAATTAACCTGGTTTTCCGTGCAATCCCGAATCAGTAGGTACTTAATATTCTTGAAATTCGTTTCCTAAGAAATAAAACCTATTAAATGGCGAAAACAAGGGTTTCGAAATTGCGCCACCAAGTATTTGTGGATCCAATTACTCGGATAATTTCGGGGCCAGACCCTACGCACTTACTCTCCCCTCACTTTTGAAGCCGATTTAATCCATAATTTTATTTAACAGGTACCGGCCCAACAAGGAAAACATATTTTAACTTTGCAAATAACTTCGAGCCAAAAACATCATTTTTACCCGTCGCGACGGTTAAAAATGTAAAACATGAAAGTTTGATATTTCTTTTTGAATTTACCAAAACGCAGATTCACATTAAGAGTTTTGTCAGCAGTCCAAGTACAATTACTCCACAAATCATCATTAAACTTAATTTAATTAGCTTAACGACAAAATTGATATATAAAAACTGACTATGCATTTACAAAATCTTGTAACTAACATTCGGAATAGTTTTTCATGTCCCATTGAAATAATTAAAGCTAAATTTAAACAAACAAATAGCGGATCGCTAGCATAAATATCTGTTTTTGCTCATACGCATTCCAATGTTCGAAGAATTCCATCCATTGTGCCAGATTAGTAAATTTAACCAACGTGATGCAATGGAAGAGAACGTGAACTATTGGCATTTTAGTATTACAACTGCATAGATACTTTGTCCCTTTTAGCTATACCAGCTTTTCCTTGTTATTTATACAGGGTGGTAGTGTTTGTTATGCATTAATTTTAGAAAGTGATAGAGATTCAAAAATTAAGGGAATTTTCCTTGTTTATAAACAACTTTAAAAATAGGAAGGGGGGTATCGACGCCCCTGAACACGTTATCATTTTTTGAATTAGGCACTTTTAAAATATAATTGCTCAGGATATATATATATATATATATTTTTGAATTCTACGTTCAATTTGTAACCTTCGTTTTCGAGTTTGAAGTTTTTAAAACATGTCAGAAATAGAGAATTCCGGTTTTTAATTTTTTTAATACATCTGAATTTTGTCGTTAAAATAAAGTGACTTTCTTTTAATAGTAAATGTGAAAATTTTTTTATTATCTTAATACAAAAGTATTAAATAGTTTCTCCTCAACGTCCATATTTGAAAATTTTATATGAACATTGTACTGACCTAAACTAGATTTGATTTCGGGTGGATACTCCACCGTGGAGTGACCATAAAACATTTTTATTGTGAAAAGTTGTTGTTAATCCATTTTTAAGGGATACATTTACACATAAAAATTTGATATTTTCACCGGCGTACCGGTAATACAGATTTCTAAGGATGTATCGGAATTGTTTTAAATTTTTAACAAAAACACAAGTTGAACTCTTTAATAGTATAATGGAACGTTTGTTTCGCAGACATTTTTAAATTTTGGTAAAACGAATTATTAAGTCAAGCCTTGAAATGTTGACATTTAGGCATATTTTGTATACTTGTTTCTTTGTCCGATTGTTTTTGTAAAATATCTTCACGAAAACATGCCAAACTTTTTCAACAATGCCGTGTCTGAAAACATCAATTTTGTTTATGGATTCTGCATTGGAAATGCCGCTGCGGCCGTCAGGGAATATCGCAGAAGACTTTCAAATGAGGGGCAACCAAATGCACGTGTCTTTGTAATTCATATAAATTTTTGTGAGTTAGGTTGGTTGATTTGAAAACTGTCATGGACCGGCAGCCTAGAAAAATAAATAATTAAAATATTGTCATATTTCAACTTTCATTAACAATGCTCGACTAATTTCACGTAGAGCAGCCCTGCAGTTGAAAAAACCAAAATCTAAGGTGTTTTACAAGTCAAAAAACTTATCTAAATCCAGTGCAAAATTTACTCCCTGGTTCTGAAAATCGTCGAATAAACTTCTGCAACTTAATACTGGATTCTGTTCAAGAATATCCGCATTCCCTACATAATATTTTATGTACTGATGATGCAAGTTTCACAAGAACGGGAGTATTTAATCACCTTAATTCTTACATTTGGGCTCATGAAAACCCTAGAGATTCGAATTCGTTCCTTCCAACATGAATTTAGTTTAGGCTAATTAACGGTTATGTTTGTGGTCCATTTTTCTTACCACCTCGACTAAACTCGGTTCTGTTCCTAACAAATTGCTTGAACGACCTGTTTTATGATATACCCGTCGAAGTACGTCATAATAGTTGGTTCCAAATGGATGGCTCTCCAGCTCATTTTGTTCGACAAGTGAGAGACTGGATGAAGGAAAATTATCCGGGAAGTTGATAGGGCGAGTCACAAATAACGATCAACCACAAGTAGGAAAAATACAAGTACCTTGGCCACCAAGATCACCCGATATTTCTCCATTAGATTTTTATGAATGGGGCTACATAAAGGATCTTGTGTATGCAACAACCATTGGCACAAGGAAAGAGTTGATTTAACATATTCAACAGGCATACCACCAATTAGGTAAAAACCGGTATTAAAAATTGGCAGCAATCGATTCAATTACTAAACTAAATAACCATTGTTGAATTATTGTTAACCTTTTGTTGTGTTTTTTTTTTAATATTATGAAATGTGGTATAAACGTAATGAAAGATTATCAAAAGTTTTCTTTTAATGATTCCTAAAAGTCCGGTAAAAGGGGACATTACTAGTGAGGAGACAAACGCAAACTTTGGGGCAAAATTTATTTGACTCCAATTTCATTTTCTTTTCTCATAGCATGGTATAAAAATATTACATCTCGAAAATATAAATTCTGCATTTTTGACATGTTTCCAAAAATTCAAACTCGAATAACTTGAAAATGAAGCCTCCCATTACATTTTTCCAAGGGTTACTTTTTTGCCTAAATTATAAGTAAAATTTAAAAATACAAACAATTTTTAAAACTAGCAAAGGGGGTAAATTGCGACTAGGCAAAGAAATTTTGGACTGGGCAAAAAATATACTGCAAATGTTCTCTGTCCTTTGTTTTAAAACGGTTGTATTTTTAATATGACTTATTTCCCGTTCAGCATTAGGTATCATTAAGAACTCTCACTTTTCACGAAATTTAAATAAAATCACATCAACAAAAAACAACAATTTTGAGGTATTTTTTTAGGAATTATTTACTGTTGCATTTTCCTTTAATAATAAGAAGTGTCATCAAAAATTCAAAATCTGTAAGTGATCTGAATGATGCCCCTTACAAGCAGTGTGCGTTTTTTACCGATCTTAACTTTTCAGAATACCAGAGCTAAATATTGTTATAGGAAGCTCTAATTCCAAGTAGAGCTTCATTCCAATATCCTACATAAACTTCTATTTCAAAGTTTTTAGAATAATACGTAGATTGTTGTAAAATTATCTCAGACGTATCTTTACTCTCTATTTCTGCATATTCATTTGTGAACTTTTTTCATTTTCTTCCCGCTGTCTATTTCTTTTATCCCTTGCTGCACTTTTAAGGTCAGCACTACTCATGTTACTCGAAAAATCTTCTCTTTGCTTTTGAAGAAAAACTTTGTCGTAAACGTTTTTTATTTTAGTGTGTGCGTCTTTCACAACAACATCAAACAAATCTTCGAGATCACTTATGAACATAATCACACGCACAGTGTTATTTTTGTTTATGGGTGAAAATCAAAAAATCTTTGGAAAACGACCTACAACAATTAAAAAACTAAAATGTTGCTTTTTGCCCATTAAACTTTTTAATATTCTAAAATAAAGATTTCGCAACATAATAAAGCTAATCTTTGAGATCAAGGAAAGGTAGTTTTTTTGTTATGTTGATAATTGTTGTCTTCTGATCTCAATTATGTCTAGTCGGTAACAGTATAGTTTGTCGGGAATAAAGGTTCTGTAAATGGAATAATAATCAAAATATATGTTTAAAAAAATACTTATAGTAAATACCATTAAAATCAAAATTGCAAATATTGGTGTACATCAGAAAAATGTAACAAATCTCATATCGACATCAAAATTTTACCGCTACAGTTACCGATTAGACATCGTAAAAAAATACGGTAGCGTTTTTATGCAAACAAGCCTAAATATATTTTTTTTAAGGCATAAACAGAAAAACTTACCTGGTTTGAATGACATATAAACACTAACTCTAGCACACTAACCAACAAATGACAGGTATTACGTATCCTGGCGGATTTTAGGCGAAATTACAGTTATCGTTACCGACAGGATGCGATCAAAGCAGACAGTCTGTTACCCAAAGGCTGGATCTTTAAAACCAAATTGTTTTTAAATAAAATGTAATTTATTTAATACTTGGTGTTAGTTTCTTTAAAGTGATTTACATTTGTCCTGTTTTTAAAAAAGATTTGATTGAAAAATCTAGCGTAAAATTGTAAAACGTAATAAGGGACGCGTTACCGACGAGACAAAATAGCTCTTTGTTTTTCTTTTTAATCGATATTTTTAAATCTGGGTAAATATTTAATATAAATCTCGTATAATTAACATGCAGAAATAATACTAATAAGTTTTGAGACACTTCACTTCTTTTTCTAATTTTTAATTTGCCAAAGACGCCTACCTAAACATTTTTTGATTTTTACCCTTATACAGTTTTAATAGTTTTCTCTCACATGAATTAATTCGCTACGTAGCTACGTACGCGAAGATACGCTGCCTTGTAGTCAAAACTGCTTCTTGTTGTTCTTAAAGGTAAACAAGAAGCCAAACACGCAATTTTGTTTCCACACTGTAATTATTTGATTATACATGAAGCCATATTGCTTGATGACACAATCTATCTATTTGGTTAAAATCAAATTTGATGGCTTGCTTGAATGATTTCCTGTAGACAATGGATGGCAACAAAGCCAACCCCCCTCACCCCCGTCGGCGAAATTGATAATCTCGATCATACGCACGATTTGCTTTCGGTTCGGCACCGATGTGTTTCCTCCTCCTTCCTCCCGCGGAGAAGGTATTTGTCTTTGGTGCCAGACGATCGTATATTTAGATTGAATGGACGTGCGTGACATGCGAACAATCCGAACGCGAATTCTGTACGATCCACTCTAGTTGCACTAACATGCAACAATTGTTAAATTTACCAATCTGGCGCGATGGCGGAGATTCTTCACTCCAAGGAATTCGAATCCAACATGGAACCGCACCATACGTAAACACAGTGTTAATATTAAAATTCAAGTTTCATAGAAGTTTCACAGAATTTTCACCATTTGGTTAGTTTGGATCATTATACTATTAAGGCTCTCTGTCATTTGTCAGTTGTCCCTAACATTTCTTCTTAAAAATAAATAAATTGAGACAGCTAATACAGAACTAGATTTATAAATAAGAACTTAAATTAACAAAAATTAATAGAAATTTTTTCAATTAAATGTAAAAATATTTTTAATGACTTAATTCAGGTTAAAAGTTAGCATCACACTCTATAACCCCATGTCCCCATCATATTGCAATAGTGAAAACTAATCGTAACCAAACCTTGTCCTTATATTTAATGTCTACTTCGTCACAAACCGCCTGAATAAAAACAGCTTTGTTATAAAATACACTGGAGTTTAGCATTACATATAAAAGAACTCTGTAACCTTTGTAGTTTATAATTGTGGCACGAGATGGCGCCGCTGCAGGCAATGGTATTGCTATTGTTAATTTGCGCGTTACAAACAAGCAGCGTGTGTTTTTGAAGGTTATCTTTCGTCCCGGCATTTACTTGGTTAGTATGTGCAGTATTTAATTTTCTTTTTTATATAAAGTAAACCATTTTTTTTTCTTTTTAATTAATCAATGTACGCTAGGACATTAAAACTTATAAATAAGAGACTCTTTAAGTAAAACTTCACTGTTGAAAGTAAGAGTAGAAGTTTGCCTAAATAATAGTCACAATGGATATGAAAATTTTAAATATTTATTATATTTATACTAAAAAGTATAACTTTAGTTATAGTTATCCTGATTTGCTGTATTCTATTGGGGTTTTGCAGTATCAGTTCACAATTATTTTTTTTTAGTTTATTTTTAAAATTGGTTTTATACACATTTTAAATTAAATTAAATATTAATTAATTAATTAAATATGTGACTAAATTTAAGATCGGGACTTACTAACCATTCAACCAATCACAATCATTAATCGTAAAAAAAATTTCGAAATTTTTGTTACCTACTACAAACAACTTTAAAACCCATTTAAACGGCAACAGTTTTGGACCACCAAGAAGTCCGGATTTAATAATTTGAATTTTTACTTATGGGGCAAACTGAAACTACAAGTTTATAAACACAACTTTAACAATGATTTAAAAGGATTAAAAAATCAAATTACTAATGTGATATAAAAAAATTTACAAAGAATTAAGAAGGGTGGGATTACGTAGTAATTTAGGTGGGACACTATTAGCTGAATTATTTGAATTTTTTATAATGTTAAAGAATAAAAGGTTATTTTTTTACTTTAATTTGTTCAAATGCAACGGGGGGATATGGCTTTAATTTACAATAAAAAATATGTTATCCTTATAGAGTTTTATGGTAAAAATAACAGAAAGACCACTTTACCTACAGCAATTTATTTCCTTAGATGACTTAAACTTTTGAACTGTAATTTGGTGAAAATGACACACATAAAAGGTCTATGTGTATACTTCTATGGGAATTTTATTGGAATAGCTATATTTTCGTAAGTAATATCATAAGGGCATTTAATTTTTCCGAAAAAAAATCGAAAAAACACGTTGCTAAGTAATATTTTAACAAAAACCATGAGTGCTGGTGGCAACATAAATCCGAGTCGAAGAGGAGGATTTTTGTACCTGCACGAATGCATTTTGTTAAAAAATATTACTTAGCATTGTGTTTTTTCGATTTTTTTCGCAGGAAAAATTAGATGCCCGAATGGTATTTGTCAAGACTATTTCATGAGTAACAGTAAACAATTAAAATATAAATTGCAATCTTTGTTGACAGCTGTCAAGTTTTGCCGCGGGTAAACTCGAAAAAACTGCTGACAGGTGCTGTCATACAGTTTTTCCACCTAGAAACCATTTGTAATTCAAAATTGCGCGTTTGTGATTGGTCGAAATTAAGACGAGGGAAAAAAATTTATAAATTTGAAAAAAGCGAGCGTTTCTCAAAATGTTTGAAATAAACTAAAAATCTTTTAAAACCACAAATCGTTATAACTTTGTTATTCCTAATCTACATTTTCATCCAATTTCTTCGCTTCTAAATTTTGAGTTACCATCACCATCATAGTTTGATACATCGTTGAATTTCTTAATTTTTTTCTATTTAATAATTCTCTTATGTAAAATTTCAATATTGCTGCTATAGAAAAAACAAAAGATTGTGGTGGTAACTCAAACATTAAAAATCACAAATTGGAAGAAAATTTAGATGGGACATTCCATAAAAATGCGAAATAATGAGGAAAATCTCAAATTAATGAATATTGTATAGATGTGCATCTTGTTTCTAATTATTATCATCTCTTCAAATAAAAAAGATACTTATACATAGAAGGATACTTGGTGCACCCTGTATATATAATTATTATATTTTTGAGGAAAACATTTAGCATTTTAAATTAACGTACTTTGATAACATAACAAATTTAATCTAAAAGGGAATATTGCATAAATAAAGTAACATAATATTCCATTTAAGTACTAAATAAACAAAACATTTTAATATTTTTGAACATTAAACCATAAGGTAATCTGCTTCGGTAAACTCTGATAACAATTTTTATCTTTAATAAACAAGAGCATATGATAAACACAAACCAAACTTTCAATAAATTTCGGAAATAATGATTGATATGTTCCCGAACTTTTATAACAAAACGTATGGAGTATATTTTTAGTTTTGTAAGTAGCCAAGTAAATTTTTCCCTTCTGTTCATATACCTGGAGCTGGTTAATGTTATCTAAAGTGTTTATTTTTAAGTTAATTCACAAATCATTAACGTTTCCATCTTGATGAGTTTATGCTTTGAAACAATTTATTATCAAAACATTGTATTTTAATTGTTTCTAAATTTAAAGTGAAGTTTTCTTTTAAAACCGGTTTTTTTTCAAGCTAGAACATTTAAAGTTGTAACTGTTTCTGCTTGAAGTTTTCGCGAAAGATCAAACGTACAATGTACTACACAAACCGACAGTCCAAGTGGAGGTGAGAACGAGTAGACTTGTAATTTTAATGATCATAGTAGGAACGCGAAAATGTCGCATATTTTGAGCGGAAAAAAGTAATTTTAATCCTGAAAAGTCAACCTCTTCATATCGTACACGATCTGTAGAACGGTTTCCATTTTTAATGGACGTTGTCGCTAACATTTTCATTTTAAACTGCGACACACAAGGTTTGGTTCACGTGCCCATTTAAAATTAATAATAAGCCGACAGTTTAAATGTAAATGCGGTGGGGCAGGTCTGTATTTAGAATCCTGTAGCCCTGAAACTATTCGTTTTTAAGTTATCTTAGCTAATGAAGCTTTGAAAAAGTGTCAAATTATCAAAATTTAAATCGCAAACAACATCAATTTGCAAACTTTGCATTAGATTTGTTAGTGTGATTCACACTCGTTTTTGATGATACACAGTAAAAAAAATCAACTCTAAGCAACACTAATTAGAGTTCACACAGGTCCACACTAAATAGTGTTGTTTTATAACACTAAAATTAGAGTTAATTGGTAGTGTAATTTTCCCCAAGTAAGCAAGTATGATTTAACACTGTAGCACAGAGGATAAAGTAATTTTACACTGTATTAAAAAGTGTTAATTTACTTAAAATTGTGTACTTCTACACTTCCTGGGTAAAATCCCACTTTTGTTCAGTGTAAATTAACACTAATTTTAGAAAGGTATCTTTACTCTTTTAGTGCAAACTTTTAGTGTAAATTAACACTATTACTTAAGTAAAACCTATTGGTGGTAGTGAATAAAACAAAAAGGTAAATAAAGAGAAACATTTATTTGGAACAAAAATCTATGACAATAATCAAAATGCCTTATATAAATAAAATATAATTTTATATTTGAGTCGTATGGCTGGCTTAAGCAAAATAGTTCCTTAAAACGTAAAAGTTTTGGATGAATGCAATGTTTTACTGGCTGTAAACTTGTAAGCAATGAATTATCTTGAGAATTCATCAGTAATCAATTTTTCTGTTATAAAAAATGGGTGATCCCATTGGTAGCGAGGCGTCAGGCGGCTGTATGTCGGGGATGGCTGGCTTAAGCAAAATGGTTCCTTAAAACGTAAAAGTTTTAGATGAATGCAATGTTTTACTGGCTGTAAACTTGTAAGCAATGAATTATCTTGAGAATTCATCAGTAATCAATTTTTCTGTTATAAAAAATGGGTGATCCCATTGGTAGCGAGGCGTCAGGCGGCTGTATGTCGGGGATTTACCACACGTGTACAAATTTTCCATAATATAAATAAAAATGTAGGTATAGGTTAATATAACAACCATTAAGCTTAAAAATAAAAATTAAACCAAGTGTGTATGTATTTATATTATAATTATTAAGTAACCAAATACTGCCGTAAATAATTGATATATAATATAGGTCGGGTATGGACATCCTTTTAACATATTGGTATTTATTGAGTCTTAAGACTTAAAGAAAAAGGAAGTATAATACTTACCAAAAAATAAGAATGTCCCCTTATGGATTCACCGTAATTAAAATCTAACTGAACAAAAATGCCACACTTCCACAACGCGGTATCTCCGGATATGCACTGCATAGGTAACATTTTAAAACGCATTTCGGTTATTACCAGTTATTTCAGTCTATTTTGCCACTATTGGTGTTATTTAACTTAAATTGTGATACAATGTGCAGTGCACATTTTGCACTAGTAGTGTAAATAAAAAAGAGCTCTTAGTAACATCAAAACAGACAAAGAAATTGGCATGCACTGTAGTGTACATTTGGTCACTATTTAACCCATTAAGGGGTAATAAACACTTGCATTAAGTTTTTCTACCCTTTTGATTTATTTTAATAATAAATAGTGTGAATGTACAAATGAATAATGTTCATATTCTTTAAATGTGTTTAATAAAGTTAATAAGCACTAAATGCTACCCAGTGTATTTTGTAGTGTAACTTTTACACTTACACTAAAAAATTTACACGGGCAAATTTTTTTACTGTGTATTCAGTTTTAATTTGGATAGGTACAGTGCAAAAAGTGAACTGATTTTGTAATTTTTTTTTAAAGACACATTGTTATTGATTTTTTAAATTTTTTCTCATATTGCGTTGAAAAAGTTTATGCACGAAGTCCAATAAATTTCTAAATTATCTGGATAAGATCATTTACATTGATGGCCCTTCACTAGGAAGGGCCCGGTGCTAAATCCGAGCCTGCCTTGAAAACAAAAACGCCATGCATGATACTTAACCATAAAATATCGGGGCTGCCGATGTAAACTTATTAGGCGAGCATTAACGCCGATCCACTGCTCCACAATGAACGCAACAAAAAGAGCAGCCTCTCTCTCCGCTGAATTCGGTTCTGAAACAAAATAGTTTAAAGCATTTTGATGTTGTCGAAACTTTTCAACAGGTAGGGGCCGATAGATTTAATTGCTATGCTGCTCCAAACTTTCGAATGGTATTGATGAGAATCAGCATGCAAAGTTGTTCTTTGGTTTTTTATTCTTTAACATATCACATACTATTGCCATTTAAAATTTGTGGATAAACAGACACATACATACAGGGTGAGTATTTTAACTTGAAACTTTAGTACGATTTTTTTACCAATATTCAAGTTTCCTAAATTCCACATTACTTGAAGACTTAAGCTTGGAAGTACGACAGAACATTTGGTTTCAACACTAAGTGTTCAAAGGTAAAGTAACTGATCGCAATTGTAATGGTCGCTTGATTAATAAAGCTGGTCCGGTTAGTTGGTATGCTAGATTTATTTTTGTGGGGCTATCTCAAAGACCGTGTGTATCAATAATTACAAACAACCCGTGAAATTATGGATGAGCGAATTAGAAATGATTGTGCCGAAATTACAGCAGATACGCAACTTACTTGTGTAGACTCATTTAAAGTCCGAATTATGAGTCTAATATGTCGAAGTCACCATTTTGAGCACCTACTATAATAAAAATTCGAAAAATAAAAATTGTTTGAGCTAAATTTGTATTATTAATAATACCACCTAACAAGTATTTTATAGAAAAATTATTGTAATATCGTATACAAAAGAAAAATCTATTACAAATATAAAAAATTGTTTAAGAAAAAATCTTTATATTTTTAGTCGAATGATCTGAATCTGCAATAAAAAATAGAGTGTTCCATTGGAAATGTTTAATTAAGTTACCCCATGCCCTTCCTATAAGGATGAGATAAGAGTATGGGGATTTATTTTGGTACTAATTTATGTTTCCCCTCGAATCATTTACCTTTATTTTAAAATTTTTTTCGTAAAATGCCTATATACTGAGATATTTTAAAACTTCAAGTTAAAAGACTCACCCTCTATAATAAAAATAATCGGTCATTTGGAATATGAAATATCCCATGTCCATAAGGATACATAAGAATTGCGTGACATATTTTGATTCAGCACATCAACAAATTTGATCCCACCTGGCATTTGGTCTTTCGAATGGACGTCAGGTACATGCGCAATACGAAATTATGATCGCGATTTTACCATTACGCCTGTACCTGACAAACCATTAGTAGGAACAAGCCTAATGTCTTTTTAACATAAAACCCCGTAAGCCTTTGTAAACAGCAAAATGTAATTAAAAGTTTATTGATATTCTAGTTATAAAGCATAAATTGTACATTGTACGAGTATACATACCATGGTACCATGTATACTCTGCAGAGATATTTCTCTGATACATACAGGGTGTTTCATAATATATGCGCAGGACTTCAGGATGTGATAGCTCATCCAAAAAGATGAAAAAAGTCGCTATTAAGTTACGCTCTAAAATGCACAATTTTCGAGATACAGGGTGTTGAAATTTTAGAAAAAAATTCGTTTTTTTCGAATATCTCCGGAACCATTTATCGTACAAAAAACAGCTTTTGTAAGCATTTTCTACTCAAAATAAGCTATGTTTTGTGCTAGAAAAAATTTTTTTTTCCTCATAATTGATGGAGATTTTGAAGGGGTTGCGGGTGTTTTTCTCCTCAACTTCTACGCCCCTGAAAAAAGTACGGTTTTGAGAAGCCCATTCGAACCGCCAATATTTTCTACACAAAAAAGGTACTCCTGGTCATAAGCTCTAAAGTTGACCGTTTTCGAGAAAAATCAACTTTTATGTTTAAAAACAAGGTCAATTTAAAAAAAATATTTTTTTTTTACTAATTAAACAAAATTTATTTTAACGTTAGGACAAGTAACAAAACCAAATTATAATTGCAAAATAAAAAATGATTTAAAAGTTGTCTTTGCTTAATTCTCCAAACCGTAAAGGTAACGCATTTCGCACATTTCAGCATTTGAGTAAAAAATCATTTTTTATTTTTTTTTTTAATTTTGCAATTATCGTTTGGTTTTGTTACTTTTTCTAACGTTAAAATAAATTTTGTTTAATTAGTAATAAAATTTTTTTTTCAAAAAATTGACCATGTTTTTAAACATAAAAGTTGATTTTTCTCGAAAACGGTCAACTTTGGAGCTTATGACCAAGAGTACCTTTTTTCTGTAGAAAACATTAGTGGTTCGAATGTGCCTCTCAAAACCGTACTTTTTCAGGGGCGTTGAAGTTGAGGAGAAAAACACCCGCTACCCCTTCAAAATCTCCACCAATTATGAGTAAAAAAAAATTTTTTTCTGGCACAAAACATAGCTTATTATGAGTAGAAAATGCTTACAAAAGCTGTTTTTTGTACGATAAACGGTTCCAGAGATAATCTAAAAAAACGATTTTTTTTCTAAAATTTTAACACCCTGTATCTCGAAAATTGTGCATTTTAGAGGGTAAGTTAATAGCGACTTTTTTCATCTTTTTGGATGAGCTATCACATCCTGAAGTCCTGCGCATATATTATGAAACACCCTGTATATCTGATACATACCCACTAGGGTGTCCGTTATTTACCAACTTCGTTTTTTGATTCGCACTGCTTTTTAGTTAATGACCTAAAAAAATTTATCAGACTCATATAAGCCCTTAATTTCATATTAAACCTTGCCACAAAGACGATACATTTCCCATTTAAATAACATGGAATTTCGGCACGTTTTATATTTAATTTTTTTTCTCCCAAGCAAGTTAATATACAGCATTTTTTTAATTTGACTGCAAAATTATCATTATTTTTATAAAAATGAATTGTTAATTTTTGAAAATATGTGGTTTTATTGTATTATTGAAAAGAGACAATTTTTTTTATTACATACCTACAAAAGAATCTGGTACTAGTTTTACTTAATTTTAGTACGATTACTTTTTTTACATAATCTTTTTATTTCTGTGAAATTTTACAAAATTTTATACGATTTTATAAATTATTATACAATGAAAAATTTTCCTTCAGCTGTAGTTAGTGACGTAGAAATTCTTTTTACAATTAATTTTACGAAAAAATAAAATTTGTAGTTACGCATGTGCAATACTTTGACCACAGAATAGAGGAAGGCAGAAGTCGCACTTCCCAGATTTCGTGTCGCAGTTTGAAGTAGGTAAATCACCCATCGTATGTGACATCTTTTTAATATTAGTATATTATGTATCAAGTTTTATAAACGCCATTTTAGTTACACTAAGAAGAATTTAAAGCCAATTATATTTGTTAAATATTTGACATCTGTCAAATGTCAACGGAATTAACCTTTCTTTTTTTTAATTTATAATAAAGCTAATTTCAGCCCGTGACTAAAATGCCCTAAAGCCACTATTGCCAACTTCAGCCGGTGATTAAAACGCGATAAAGTCACAGCTCGTCAATGTAGAAGTATACTATAGTATCTATAGATAATATCTAAGTATCTATATAATAGGATATTATGCGAGGGGTCAACCACTAGCCAGATATTTGTACACGTATTGCCGAACTGCCTATACTGCCAATTACTGCCTTTACTGCCTTCTTACTGCCTATACTGCTTATATTGCTTATACTGCCTACTTATTGCTCTTACTGCCTATACTGCCTACTTACTGCCTAGATACTTTCAACATTGCCTTTACTGCCCACACACGGTCCATAGTTTTACATATATGTATATTATGTCTTTACTTGTGAATTTTGAATGTATGTTTATAAAAAAAAAGAAAAAAAAGAAAAGGAAAGATTTTTCATTTTATAATATTTTACAAAATCGTATAAAATTTTGTAGTTTTACAGAAATAAAAAGATTATGTAAAAAAAGTAATCGTACTAAAATTGAGTAAAACTAGTACCAGATTCGTTTAATGTAATACATTTTTTTTAATTTATCGGAATCTCTTGTCAATAATTTTCATTTATCTGTTTTTAATAATTTTTACTTTTTTAATAATACAATAAAATATTTTTAAAAATAAACAATTCATTTTCATAAAAATAATGATAATTTTGCAGTCAAATTAAAAAAATCGAAAAAATTACTATAAGTTTAACTTTAACCTTAAATAACTTAAACCAGTGAATTTATCAAAAAATCAAAAGAAAGTTTTTTGTACAGCATTCAATTTCCTATAAAAATATGTGTCTGTTATTGCTATATATTAACTTGCTCGGGGGGGGGAATTAAATGTATAACGTGCCGAAACCCCATGTTATTTAAATGGGAAATGTATCGTCTTTGTGGCAAGGTTTAATATGATGCCTATTAAGGGCTTATATGAGTCTGATAATTTTTTTTAGGTCATAAACTAAAAATTTAGGGGGCGCTGCGAAAAAAAATAAGTTGGTAAATAACGGACACCCTAATACCCACTCTCGATGTTTCTTATAGAGTAAAATCAAAGTATTTTAAAACAACACCTGTCAGGTTCGCTTCCTGCAAAACTTTCGATGTAAAGAAGTTACTTTCCATAGTTGGCGCGAGAGTTTCGACAAGAAATCGAATGCTAAACATTTTATAAGTTGCTTTATAACTCCCGGAGTGTACAAGTTTGCGTGCGGCTGGCTGAAAAGGGAGTTGCAAAAACTTTTCCGGGACCTTGGGTGCCGCGAAAAAAAAAATTTCATGGGCGCTCGTGGATTATGTTTTTCGTTAATCGGATTATTTCCGGTGCTCGGTCGTTACCCAAGGGGGAAATACATATGGGGAAGATAACGCTGTGTTGCCAAGTGTATCGTTTGTACTTTAAATGTAACAATAAATTTTAGTTCTTATTTTAGTTTTTAAGGTTATGAATAATACACTTAAATAAACTTAAAAATACAGTACAATTTATGCCTTAATTGATGTGGCAACGTTGTAGACTTGATTTGAATACATTATGGTAAAGGCAGATTATGAAAATTAGCGAACGGTTGTGCGTATGGCGAAATACATTAAAGTAATCCCCATTCTCTCCCCCTTTACGCGCGTATACGTCGGAGCCATGTCAAATAAAACTTGTAATGTCTTTTACATTCTCAACATCAAAGAATTGTCGCGAACAAATTTTTTCCACTTATCTGATTGGTAGCACTGGGGAGCTGCTTTGTCACCATTCCAGATGAATAAAGATTAAAATACTTTGTCGAATTAAAAAAAAATGAATAAGTCTTCGCATTTTAAATCAACAAATAGACAAATTTTACAGTTAAATTTAAACTGCCGTATATTAAATTTTGTCCAATTCAGCAGGAACGCAAGAATAGATTGCCCATAAAATATACTGCGGACAATATAAGAAATCAATATAAAGTTATAAATCATAATATGCTGTGTTGAATTTGAATTCGTAGTTATTTTACGGGGGGGGGGGATTGACCTCAAAACTTTGCTGAACTCGGATCCCGACTTTGCCAACTACACTACTTTATACAATACGAAGTCACTTTTGTCTAACTAAAGGCTTTCCGAACTTTGAACGTTTATTTTATTGAAGACGAAGTTATCGAAGGCAATTTTGCAAATGTTAAATTTTTAAGAAATAATGTTGTTTCTACTTTAAATCTTATTCTATGCTTAGGTACTATGATGAAATGTCATATGTGAAATGCTTTGCCCGAGAGTTTCTAAAACACACACAGAGAAAAAATACTTAAAAGTAACTTAGATACTTAGATACTTAAAGTATCTAAGATACTTTTTATATTGGACAGAAAGTATCTTTAACTTAGTTACTTTGGAAAAGTATTTGGAACTTGTATTCAAAAGCATCTAAGTTACTCGGTAATGTAACTAAGGTACATTTAAGTAATTTAGATACTTTAAAGTAACTAAGATACTTTTTTAAGTAACTAAGATACTTTTTAAAGTAACTTAAATACTTTTCAATGTAACTTAGATATTTTCTTAGAGAAAATAGGGGAATTCCAAAATGATTCAAAGTAATTTACCTAACCTACAACTTGTTGAATTTTTATAATTTTATAGTTTTTATTCAAACTTTTAAGTTAAAAGTAACTTAGTTATTTAAAAGTATCTTAGTTACTTAAAAGTATCTTATTTACTCAAAAGTATCTTAGATAAAGTATATTAGATAATTTCGAATAGTATCTTAGATACTTTTTAAAATATCTTGTAACTAAAGATACTTTTAACTCAAAGTATCTAGTTACCAGAGGTAACCAAGTTATTTTGTTTAAAGTATCTTGGAAAAGTAACTAGATACTTTTCAGAAGTAACTTTCCCAGCTCTGAACACACAGATTATATCTGAAAAGTTGTAGCTTTATGGCGTTTTAGTCACGGACTGAAGTTAGTTTTAAGTTAGTTGAAAGTTATCAAATGTCGTAAAATCGTTAAAATAAAGTGCCCTTGTTGTGAAATAATAATGTGGAATAGTATATTCCCTTTCTGTATTCTATTTTTTTAACATGTTGCTCTATACAAATAATTAATTTAAATCATTTTTGGATAATACTAAGAATTTGTCGTAGAAAAAGTATGGCTAGTATGCACTGGTTTATAAGACACTCATTTAATTAAACACTCGCTTGAAATCTCGCTCGTGCCTAATTAAAATTCGTGACTAAAATGGCGTTTATTAAACTTGATACATAATATACTATTAACAGTTGTGTTTGGAGTTGTGACTAATGATTTATAGTCAAATGACTTTATTAATATTTTTTTTTGTTTTAGGTAAGTTAAAGATTAAATAATGAATATATCAATAGGACCTACGTAAGTATTTTCGTTAATTTTTTTATAATTAGCACCCAGGAAACATAAAAATCTAAATTGGATTAAAAGTATGTATGTTTGTAGGTATGCATTTTTAAACTTGAAACTCGGCCAAGTATTTTTTATTTATACTTATTTTCCAAACAGAGTATCATAACCTTACACAAAGGAGTCAAACATTTGAATAAACAATTGCTATTTTTAATTGAAATAAACAGCAAGTTGTTTGTCTTTCTGAAACATTTATATCAGTTTATCGTAAAAAATATACTTTTTGCCAAGTGCAAAGTAAAAAAAATATGCAACTTGAATGTAAAATGTACGATGGCAAATCCTTAGTATTTTTAAAAGATCGCGCCATAATTATAAATTACATGTTTTCTGTTATTATATTATTTTTCGCCTTTTCTATTATTATGTGACTATTTCAAAGCAGCCATGTCAAGAAATAAGGTAACTAGGAAGAAATTTATGAAGCTTCTTTGATGAAACTAAGGATCCTGGAAATGATTTATATTTTATGGGGGGCCTTGAACCAACCCTTGTTTGTGAAATACCGCGTGTCTTTCCTACGATGAAACCGAGATTTTCTGTCTCTTACATACGATAGGTATATAAAGGAATTTTCATTACCTTAATTAACGCGGGATGTTAATTAGTTAAGAAGATTAGCTTTCAGGTCCAAAAATAACACAAAACATAATTAAATTTAATCCCTTTAATGTTGTTTTAAAAGAACGTATAGTTTACTACACAATTTTTCTCACTAATCCTTTTCAGATTGCTGAGTAATTAATTAATTAATAATAACACTAGGTAAATTTTCAACAATTGAAATATCACAGCTTAACGCTCGAACATAATTTTTGGTCGTAGATTCCAAATCCGTGCTCGGTTAGCTGTATCGGGTCTAAAAAAGTTTTTTCTATTGGCAATCCAATCCTGGGACACTGTATACTGGTATATTATAATTTGTAAAAGGATTTGTTTTTTTTAATTTGAAACTGATGTTGGGGTCCAACCCAATCTATTTAAAAAAAATTTATACTATGTGTTTTCTAATGGGATGCTCCAAAACTTAAAAATATCTGAATTTTGACCTGATACAGCTAAACCAAGCACGGATTTGTACGACCAAAAATCGTGTACGTATCCGAGCGTTTAGTTGTAATATGTTCACCTCCCTACAGTGTAATTTATATGTTTGTAATATTTCAAACTTTAATCAATCAATGTTTCAATTATTTCCTATTTTTGGATTCATATAAATTATTCGATTAATCAAATTTTATTTTTATAAAACCAAACAATTAGCTGATTAGCGATAGCCGACCAAAATTAATTTAAATAATATATGTATTGTGATTAATCTCGGCAAATAAAATTGTCATTACGCGTAATTTAAACCAAATAAAGAGGAAAAATGAATTACGCAAATATTTAAAATCTCATTAAATTATCATGGAAATGTCACAAAAATATGGAATATTGTTATGATATTTATTTGCTTTTCAGATAGGTACTGATTTTATATCATATACCAGATGTTGTTAAACAATTTATTATCCGAAAGTTTGAATTAACAGCCATGCACTTTCATTATTATCAGCACGACCATTTAGGCTATTAGATAATTGGTAAACTTTGTCGATCTTTGCGCTAAGTTATGAGCTTAACGATAAGTCACTAACATAATTAACAAGCCCTATGACAAACCGCCATCAGCTGATCATAAGTATGTAGCTGGGAACATTCAAAATTCATTTTATTCCTCCATGCAAATGTCGAACTTCTTAAAACAGCCAATTAGTCGAGAACAGGACCACATGTGCGTATGAATTTGTCCTTTCGCCTTCGACGCTCGCCATTTGCACGTTGCAGACTAATTGAAAACTCCAGAAGGTCCCAGTTGTATGCTTAGACCCTGCTCTCCGCATCAAGGCGCGCTAATGGATATATTGATGTTCGTGTCACTATGACAACACACAATTAACAAATACACAATAGACGCACGTCAATGTAATTTAAACCAAATAAAGTCCCAGTATATATTGTTGAGTTGAGAGAGTTAAAATTCGAGATAGGACACCAATATACGCATTCTGATTAATAATCACGATGAAAATGTATTTTTTTACTCCCACCTTTAAAACGTCTATTATCGTACATGTTTCGATGACACTAAGTGACCTTTTAAATACAGATTGACAAGATGTGGCTTTATGGCGCTTTAGTCACGGGCTGAAGTTAGCAACATGTTTTTGGCCACGAACTAAAGTTAGTTGACAGTTGTCAAATGTCATAAAATCGTTAAAATAAAGTGCCTTTCCTGTAAAATAATACTAAATGTGAAAACTATTTTATTATCTCAATTCAATTTTAACTGTTGAAGCGTTAAACATTTTGCGTACCGTGTCCATAAAAATTCTCTTCTCTTTTATTGTGCAAAACTGCTTCTATATCGATTGTAAATCTATTTTCAAGGGATAAATTTTGATTCACGCAGAAAAATGAGTTTTTAAAAATTCTAACAGAAATTCCAATAAATACAACAAAGTAATAAAAAAATATTCTTAACATAATCATATTTTGAAATTATTTTAATATTTTAAAGTATAAATAATTGTTAGGTTTAATTAAATTAACACCGGCAATGTTTTCACCATAAATTTCGTCAAAAATGTTTATTGGGATTGTTACTTTATTTTCGTATAGATGTCAATTTTATACAAATATTTAATTTAAATAATTTTTTAGATAATATTAAGTATTTGTCGTAGAAAAAGTATAGTATGCATCTCGTTTATAAGCTTTTCTAGGCACTCATTTAAATATATTCGTAATTAAAATGGCGTTTATCAAACTTGATACATATTATACTATTATTAACTCCTACATTAACGAGCTGTAACTTTTTAGCCTCGGGCTGAAATTAGCAATAGTGGCTGTTGGGCATTTTAGTCACGGGCTGAAGTTAGCTTTATTATAAATTAGGACAAAGTGAGGTTAAATCCGTTTAAAGTTGACAGATGTCAAATGTTTAACAAAAAAATTGGATATAAATTCTTCTTTGTGTTTCTCGTAGATAATTATTATAATTTATAGTATGCAACTCGTTTTATAAACTTCTCTAGACACTCGTTTTTATTAATCAATAAAACTCCTAAATATTCATATATTTTGGACAAACAAAAAAAATTTTTTGCATTTACCAATTTGTTATAATTTAATAAATAATATATGTATTAGACTGGGCCAAAAAAATTGACTATTTTTTTTTTTGAAAAATATATCGAAAATGTCATTCAGAATGACAAATAAAAAATTTCGTGAAAATTTGAGCCCCTAATATTAATTTTAAGAGGTCTATCATCGCTATTTTTGATTTTTAGTCATAATTTGATGTTTTACGTTAGAACTGTCAAAACATTAAAGTGAAAAAAATTCCTTTTAACTTATTTTTATATAAAATTAAATTCTCTACAAAAATGGTTTGATTGAAAATTTTCGTCAGACGAGCCGTTTCCGAGTAATTGAGCTCAATAAATCGATGTGTTTTTTCGATTTGCCCTTTTTACTTTGAAATTTTGTAACTAATGAATCAATGAATATTTTAAAAAGCTCACGTCGGATTCTTAAAGGAAATTTAATGTTCTATAAAAAAGGTCTCTTAAAATTTTGCCTAAATTTAATTCTTCAAAAGTTATTCACGATTAAAATCGAAGAAAAACTTAAAATTTCAATTTTTTCTTCGTGAATAACTTTTGAAGAATTAAATTTAGGCAAAAATGTTAAGAGACCTTTTTTGTAGAACACTAAATTTCCTTTAAGAATCCGACGTGAGCTTTTTAAAATATTCATTGATTCATTAGTTACAAAATTTCAAAGTAAAAAGGGCCAAATCGAAAAAACACATCGATTTATTAAGCTCAATTACTCGGAAACGGCTCGTCTGACGAAAATTTTCAATCAGACCTTTTTTGTAGAGAATTTAATTTTATATAAAAATAAGTGAAAAGGAATTTTTATCACTTTAATGTTTTGACAGTTCTAACGTAAAACATCAGATTATGACTAAAAATCAAAAATAGCGATGATAGACCTCTTAAAATTAATATTAAGGGCTCAAATTTTCACGAAATATTTTTTTTGTCATTCTGAATGACATTCTCGTTATATTTTTCAAAAAAAAAAATAGTCCATTTTTTTGGCCCAGTCTAATATGTATACTTAGCTTTTTATGTACAGGCAAATTTTAAAATTTGGTCTGGTTTCGGACATTTACCGTTCTTCAACATCGTTTAAAAAAATTTATTTTAAAATAAAGGCATGCAAGTCATTTGAAATAATTGTAACGCTAATTTGCTATTAATATAACCTATGATAATAACACGCAAAGTAGACACAGTATGTTGCGCAGAGCACAGAACAATATGCGCAGACTGCGCCGCAGACAACGCATAGCGGAATGGTGCGGGTAGAAACAATTCGTATGTTTACGGCCTCGTTGGAACAGAAGGGTATTCAGGAAAATTAATTAATTTAATAAATCGAAGTATAAACAATTAAATAATAATATTATTTATTTAATTTCATGCCTCAATTTTTTTAACATGTGGGTAATATGTTTTTTGCTTACACATGTTGAAGCCACTCAGGGCCCCCCCTAGCCGGGGGCCCTGTATCATTCATTCGTCTGATACCGCGGCAGCTACGCCCCTGTACATAATTTACTATTACTAAGCATGGCTCTGACTTCTCGACAAAAAAATACAATGTTTAGGAACCTTGAGCAAAACGAAAATGATAGATCCCCGCTAAGATTGCTTTGTTTTCATTGTTCGAGATTCATATTTAACGTTGTTGGGAATTCCATCTCGGGCCGATTTAAGATAATACGGGGCCCCATCACATTAATTAATTTTCCACTCTTGAAGAGTTTCACCCTTCACACAAACACCTACAGGCTACAATATAACCAACTGTTCTTAATGAATTTATCTTTTCGTTTTCGCGTCTCGAGAGGATCCCTTTTTAGTAATTTTTAACACTTTTGAATAATTATTATTTTGTTTAGTAAAATGAGTGAGAGCCTATCGCTGTAACAATGTAATATTCTATTAAAATTTCACCTGTATTAACATAAACACAAAGCTAACAGCAAACAATGGCGACCACTTTCCGTTTTATGTTTACCAAGGCGCACATACATACGCTAGAGAAAATGTCCGCATACGGGACAATGTGAATTTCTTTAAAATTTACGACCTGTGAGTTGCGGAAAATTAACAAAAACAATCAGCTTTTGTCAGAGACCAGAGGACTGTAAACAAGACGCAATTACTTACGACCCAAGTCAAATGCGTTTCTATTTAAATGGCTTTCAGTGCGCACTTTAAATGTACGGGAATTTTGTTAAATGAAAACCACACGACTTCAATGGAATTTTAATCTTTAACGCACGCACTAAGCACTTGTTTTGCTATTTTAAAAATAAAACAACTTTTTAAAATCTCTTCCACAATTTTATTAGTTTTTCCTGACGTACTTTTTATTATTTTATTTACTAGCTTGGTTATAAATTAGGGAAAAATGAGTTTAAATCCGTTAAAAGTTAATAGATGTCAAATGTTTAACAAATAAAATTTTCTTTAAATTCTTCTTTCTGTTCGTCGCATAGTTTGCAACTCGTTTTATAAACTTCTGCAGAAACTCGTTTCTATTAAACACTCACTTGCAAGCTTCGCCCGTGCCTAATAAAATTCGTAACTAAAATAGTGTTTATAAAACTTGATACATAATATACTATTTTCCACTCCCACCTTTAAAACGTCCAATATTGTACATGTTTCCATGAAACAAAGTAATATTTTAAATACACATTGAAAAGCTATGACTTTGTGAGTTTCGTCAAATTGTAAATTTGTTTAGTATACTCTCTTAAGATGAAATAGTCAAAATTTTACTAATTGAATTAGTACCAGCATTGTTTAGTAATAAAATAGATATTTTCACTTTTAAATAGTTATTTTATACTACTTATGTAAGTAGATAAAGTTTTACTAATTTAAGATAAGTCACCATCTTTAACTGTTTCTGAGAGTAAAAAGTAACTAATTTCTTTAACCTTTTTTAATTATAGAGGCCAACAAAATATTATTGTTAAGTTAAATGCTCCATAGTTAAATGGCCCATAAAAACAAACAAAGATGCAAAAAGTTTATCTCAAAACAGCAACACAAAAAAGATTTTTAGCTTTATATATTAACAATATTTATAGACAAATAAAACCAATTAGTCAAATATGACTCGTAATTAGTTATTTTAATTCATTTTAAGAAAGTAGGTAAGTTCACACAAAATCTAGTACTTTTTTGACATAATCTGGTAACGCTGGTCACGGTCTGAAGTTAGTTGACAATTTTTAAATGTCATACAATAATACTTATGTTAATATCTTAATACAAAAATACTAAATTATTAAATAGGTACTTTCACTGAAAAACTGCTTCTATACCGGATTTAAACGGTTGTTAGTCCATTTTCACAAATTTTACTTATGTAAAGATAATTTAAGACCCACAATATGAACCTTGAGGTTCATATTTTAAAAATGGTTTTGTCTGAGCATAAGTTCAGTTTTAAAATAAGTTAGCAATTTTTGGAATTTCATTAATAAATTATCATTTTATTACAAAAAAAAAACATGAAGAAAGTTTGACCAACCAAGATTTTTTAATAAATTTGTTGACAACTTTTGGGATTTCTAAAAAGTTTAGTAATTTCTTGAGAGTATTTACTTAGTAACTTTTAACAAGAACCGCTGACAGTAGTAAAAAAACAGCATTTTATTAGTTTTTTTTACATTTTGATATAAAAGCAAAATCTAAAATAATTATAATTATAATTTTGGAACCCAATTACCAAGTACTCTTTTTTCAAAGGGATATTTTTAAATTTATCCTCTCGAATACTATTTTCGACTTTGTTCATGCAAAAAACAACCTTTCAACAACGTTGCCAATTACAAAGACGACAATGCGGTCGAAGGAAAAAGGGATCCCTAACTACCGACGTTCCGCTGTTTTCCATGCCGGCCGGGCCCAATGATTGTCGCAGGACTCCAGGGGATCCACTTTCTGGACAAAAGATAATCCTTTCATACCCCGGGCCTTCATTATAATACCTGCTGCCACTTTTAAACGGCCTCGACTAATTAGAACCTATTTTTTCCGGTAATTTTTTTACCTCCGAAAAAAACATTTATAAATATCAAAATTTTCATTTCTTTTATATTTTGGCCTCATAATACTTCTTAATTTATTTGATTAGAATGTTTTATCTATATAACAGAAAAATACTAAACTGTACACTAAACCTAAAAGTTTAAACCGAGGATATAATAGGTAAGTATATAGTTATAGATAAATAACACGTGTTTGGCAATACAGTGGCGGCGCGTATTTAATATTTACTCAATACTCTTATTTGTTCATTTTTTTGCATAGAAAGTGTACATTAAATTTTAAATTTTCATCGTTTCTTAAAATTATTGATAAACTAGTTTAAAATAGTATATTATGTATCAAGTTTGATAAACGCCATTTTAGTCACGAATTTAATTTAGGATTAATTAAATGAGGGCTAGAAAAGTTTATAAACAAGTTGCATACTATAGTTTTTCAACGAAAAATTCTTAATATTATCTAAAAATTATTTAAAGTAAATATTTGTATAAAGCGACATCTATTCGAAAATAAAGTAACCATCCCAATAAATATTTTTTACATAATTATCACCATTAACATTGCCCTTTATAATTTTAATTAACTTAACAATTATTGATACTTTAAAATATTAAAATAACTTCAAAATATGATTATGTTAAAAAATATTTTATCCTTGGATTTTTTACTACTATAATTGCAAAAGATTATCACCCATAATATAACAAGGGGTATGATTATCATCGATGATATTTTCGAATTGAAACCGAGCTGCAGATTTCACGAGTCGGCAGGACGAGTGAAATGTGCTGCTTCGGTTTCAATGAGTAAATATCATCGATAATTAATCATACCACGAGTTATATTTATATAGTGAGAAAATATAATGAATTTTAGGATTTAACGAATTGTCAGTTTGACATTTGAAATTGAAATGTGCTTTAAAATATAAAAAGACTTTAATAAACCTTATTTATTCAAACTTACCTTAATTATCGTTTACACCAACCCATCTATCTTTTAGAGTTTATAATTCATTATTTTAATCATTTAACAAACACAGTATTTAAATGTCAACAAATGTCAAATCAAGAAAAGTGTCAAAATCCTTAGTAACGTGTAAACAAGGTGGTAAAAAATATTGTCGCGGTGTTATATTGCGTAACCATGGAATACTGGCATTTTATTGGTTCTAGTTATAATGAATTGTATTGTCAGTATTAAAAATCCTTAAATACACAGGAAATGTTAAAGGTACAAAAAGTAAAAGTTGTATTTATTGGAATTCCCGTTAGAATTTTAGAATTTCTAACTTGAGAATCTACCGGCGTTTAAATCTCAAATTTTTCTGTGTAAATCAAAATGTATTCCTTTAAAATAGACTAACGATCGATATAGAAGCAGTTTTTTACATTAAAAGGGAAGATAATGTTTTATGGACACTGTTCGCAAAAATTTTAACGCTCTATCGGCTAATTCTACGGCGAAATCAAAAGGTCAGTACAAACGTTTGTATAATCTTTTCAAATATTTGCGCCAAGAAACTAATTAATACTTTTGTATTGAGATAATAAAGTAATTTCCACATTTAGTATTATTTTTTAAGAAAGACACTTTATGACTAAAGCGCCATAACTTGTGTATTTAAAATGTCACTTAGTGTTATAGAAACATGTACGATAATGGGCGGTTTAAAGATGGGAGTAGAATAAATATATTAAATTAAAAAAGTAAAGGTAAAAAATTAAACTTTGAATTTTATGCTGGTATGCTAAAACATTAATTATATAAAATTTTAAAACCACAAAGACAGATTAAAACAATATAAGTACGATCTTTTGCTACAAGAGCATGGACACACTGTGTTGAGGTTACCAACCTACCAACCCGATCTCAACCCTATTGAGCTCATTTGGGCAACAGGATTGGATAAAAAGATGTCACCATGCAATTTCTATGGAAGATAAATATCTTGACCGGAGAATAGTGTTGGATGATCATGAAGAACCATTTTTAATTAATTTAGAATAATTTAGATGATAGTAGCGATGACGACAGTTTTTTAGAAGAATATTAATTAATTATTATTTAAGTAAGTGTACCAATGATGTTTTATTCATCTGGATATTAAATAAGAATTATCTACAATTTAAAATTATTTTGTTTATTTCATTTCTACATGCCTACATGCGTCGAGCCTCGCCAACTTACACCGCGGGACCTGTACGTTTTTGTAAGAAGCCTTGACATGGCAAGAAATGATTTTTCTTTATCAAAAATTAAGGGTTTAGGAATAAATTCAGTAGGTAAATTAGATTATATCAGTGTGTTATTTGTTTTAATTAACAAATCCTTAATTGGTAATCTGGATTATCCTTGTGACAACCTAATCCTTTCCTAGTTTCTACATGCGTATAAGTCTCTTCGCCAAATTGAGTTAATTCATTATGAAGAAAAAACAAAACCCCATCAGTTGAAATAACTAATTACTCTGTCACAGTGATCAAAGCATAAAATACTAATGACTAACAAGTTAAATCTGTCATGGCACAAACGAGCTTTTATTTTGAATGTCAACAGCACTATACCAGGACTGAAATGGCGATAAAGGATTTTGTTCTTGGGATTTCTAATGTTTTTCCACCACAGAGATAAAAAAGGATGCGCGCCATCAGAACCCGGCGTTTTCCTTTTCCGGACTTTTACGTTGGCTGCGTTGAAAGATGTTTTTGTCAAAAAATCAGGGCGCACAATAAAAACTTGCCACTGGTGTCGATTAAAAAAAGCTGCCTTTAGTGCTTAAATAAAATAGGTTTTATTTGATTTTGACGTAAACAAATTGGATAGAGCCTTTGAATAAATAAGATGTGCTTGAAGTACAAAACTCACTCATTAATTAAATTGACAAGCAAGACCGGACAAAGCCTATTCTCTATGACTTTAATTAAAAAATGTTTTACTATAAATTCTTCTTGTTTATCCTTATTATTTATTTCTTTACTTTAATTGGATATAGTTTTTACGTAAGAAGCATTAAAATTGAAATTTAATGACCGATAGTAAAAACTTTTTAATTTTGATTTTATATCGGAGCACTTAAAGACGGGCTTATCAAAACTTCGTCTTACAAACTTATCGTTATTAACAAAGTTTTCCAATATAAGCATAGTAACTAACGTTTTAACGATTACTTTCGAAGTGTTTCGCCTTGATTACAAAAATTGTACAAGGTCAAAATCGATTCATAAGATATAAAATTAAAATTGATTTCGGCATTTTTAAACGGTGTTTTCCCGTATTGAGTTTGATGGTACACCAAAAAAATTTTAGAACGGCTTTTGTTTTCTGAGTTAATCTATAAAAGAAAAGATTTGATGAAGACGATTCGGCAAAAGTTTTGGCTTTTGGCAACGTCGGAGCAAACAGCAAAAGACGTAGGGAAGCTGAATTTGGCGTAAGCCTATCACATTTAAATGGAATATTTAAGATGAAGAAGTTAATTCCGTGCATAACTAAATTTCGTCACACTTTGGAACCAAACGACGAAGCAAAATGATTAGTTGTTGTGGATTGGAAAAAAGTATTAAAAAAAGGATTTTTGAAAATAACATTTTCATAATTCCGGACGAAGCGGCATTACCACTAACGGAGTTATTACCCCATGTCCCCATCATATTGCAATAGTGAAAACTTGGATATATTTCATATAAAACAGAATTCTAAAACTAAAATGAAATATCAAATAATTAGCTCAATACTAATAAAGAATGAAATTAAATGTCTGTTAATAATTTTTTAAGCCTGTCCAAACCTTGTCCTTATATTTAATGTCTACTTCGTCACAAACTAAATACTCTGTAACCCATGTAGTTTATAACTGTGGCACGAGATGGCTCCGCTGCAGGCAATGGTATCGCTATTGTTATTTTGCGCGTTACAACAAGCAGCGTGTGTTTTTAAAGGTTTATCTTTTATCACGCCATTTAATCGGTAAGTATTTGCATTCTTTATTTTTAATTAATGCAATGTTTTATGGGCATTTATTGTGTCACTTGAAAAATATATTTTTTTATTGTGAAAAATGTCTCCTTCGTCACACGTCACTGCACTGCTATTGCTACGACATTAAAACTTAAAAACAAGAGACTCTTTAAGCGAAACTTTACTGCTGAAAGTAACAATAAAATTACCTTTAGTTTGCCTAAATAATAGTATCAATGGATATGAAAATGTGAAATATTTATTTTTAAGAGGTAGATGGGCTAAAAAGTATAATGACCCACACATATCTTAAAGTCAATCTGCGAACACACTATATAACGCTTGGTTGGATTTGTAACTGTGGTCATATCGGTCAAGTGCATTCTCCTACGTGATCCTCACTTATATGGCTGTTCGTTAGCGATAATACGAAGACTATGTCTATTCCAAAGGGATTGGGATGATGGGTTCTTAACTACCTACGCACAATATATTGGGTTATAAAAAGTTTAATGGTCTTTATTTAAAAAAAATCATCCCTTTTTTTGATAATTTTAACGAACGAAATTGGGGATGTAAGAGCTTCAAATTTTTTTCGTGGTTACTGTGCGAAGAAGTTTGGCCGGATTATTTCGTCGAAATAGGGGCTCTCCGTGTTTGACTTATCTGCTATTCGGTAACTATGTCTTTCCCACTCGCCCATCAGCTTGATTGGATTTCGGGGTTATTGGAACGGTTCGCTTTTTAGTAGACGATGTCGTCCCCCTTTTTCGTCCTCACCTCCTCCCTTGTTTTTGTACAATCAGACATCGACAGTCTTTGTGATGACTAAAGTTTGATTTCCAAAAGGTGGCAAGGTTTTACCTTTTTCTAGAGTAATTGGAAGATTAACTTTCGGGAGAAGATTATTTATTTTTCTAATATATAAGGATTATTAGTCAATATAAAACAATGCCGGTTGCATTTATTTTTAAATTGGAAGTGCACAACAAAGGATTTACGTAATAACTAGGTTACAATAGAAGCTTAAAAGCTCAAATTGCTGCAAACACGAAAAACGTCGATCAAATCAACTTCTTTTTTTTTAATCAAAATTAATTGAAAACATGAAAAAAATGCAAACGGTAAGCCTCTTAAAACCTACCAATAAATTGAGTATTTTTCCCTAGGGATGATGTTAATTGAATTGCTGCGTAAAAATGAACTAGCCTATTATGTTTGTTTTATGCCTTGTCAAATTGGTATAAGGTGCCTAAAATGGGTCATGGAAATTTAAAACCGTATGACCCATTTTTTATTATAATTGAAAACACATGAGTCGTTTAAAATGCACCTTGTGTTTTAGTAAAGAGCTCTATCTCTCATCACCTGGAAGTGATTTAAATATAATAATATTTGTAGAAGAAACATAATTTTATGAATTTCAAAACGCTGCTTCCTCCACCTTATTCATTATTAAACCTTAAAAAAACTTAATGTTTAGTTATTTTTATCTGGTATTTTTCATATAAATAAAAACGATTTAAATATCTATATATATTCCCATTCAAATTCAGGACAAATAAATGTAGGCAGAACGCGTCTAACAATGCCGCTTCGCAAAAAAAACTGCTCCATACATTATAAATACATTTTGGGTCGGCATTATATGTAAAAAGATTTAATGCGTCTTTACGAAACCAGAGACATGCCAGAATTGACGATAACTTAAAGGAGGACCACATGTGTCTGAAAATTCGTTTTTATAGGAGTCTTTTCGGGACACCATTATTTTTTTGAAGATATTTTTTATTGATTTCCCTTTATCTTTAATGAGATAAATAATACGTATTTATATAACGTGTCCCCGGACAGTTGCGTGCCATATATGGAGCCAGGGGTGATCGCCCCTCTGCCCCAGACGCCCTTATTATGAAACTTTTTATGCAAATATTTTTATTTACTATAGTAAATTTATGCAATAATTATAAGCGCGCTATTTTATTCTTGTACCAGTCGCCTGTTGAAAATTAGTGCTGCCAGATCATGAAAATTAAGACATCAAAGTACACGAATTAAGTAGAAGAGACTTATTAATAGATGGCGGATATCCCTATCCCTGTTCCTATCCCTGTCTGGGTAACCTAGGACCTAGAACTGTTTTTTTCCATCTCTTTAAATTAAAATAAGTAGGTTTATTAAGGAAATGAACCAATTAACTTATTCACAACCTCCACATAGTCAGGGAAAATTTAAAACAAGTAACTGGAAAACCGGAAAAAGTCGGGGAAAATTGGTTTAAGAGTGTGGCCACCCTGTGTAACAACTTTAACCAGTCGATTTAAAAATTTTCTTTCCCGCTCACAAAATTTTTAATGTTTTGTAAATTTTCAAGATAATTAAGAAAACATTAAAATTGATGGATGTACACATATTTTATATTAACTTCTGTTATTGATAAATATATATAAAGGTTTGTGGGTAAAGGATAATTCAAGATGACAACAATTATTGTCTTTTAACGAAAGAATCACAGACAAAATAGACTTGCCCTGTTCAGTATCGCTTACATGAAACCAGCGCGCCAAAAATCGGGGAAGCGGAGCAAGGGAATGTATAAGAGAAGATATGTATTCTGTCAGGCCCGTATTAAATAATTTCGTACGAGCGGTATCTTTTCAAAAAGTATTAAATTTATTTTGTTTAACATTTAAATATTTGTAAGTACATATATAGTTTAAATAAAACACTAGATATAAATAAAACCTGCTAATCTGCTATAACTTTTGTTAATTGATCTTTTTTCAGGGTAAAAAAATTCTTTAGATTTTAAACACGAAAAAACCTAATATTAATTAAATAATTTATGTATTTAAACAATTTTTAATGTAATCCTTGATAAAAAAAATAAAAATAATAGATGAAACCATAAGACATTATAAATTTGCTAATGAGAAAGAAGGCAAATTAAGCTCTTAAAATGGAAAAAAATTTAAAATTCTGTCAATTTTAAAATAAAAACCTAACAAAACAGACCAATTTCGCTAAAAAGTCAGAAATAAATCCAAATGAAATAAATTTCTACTAAAAGCGAAAAAAGTATTATTTTTAATATTATATTTAATTTAAAATATTCCTAGTGGATTAGCAAAGAAATTCATCTAGTTTTACACTCCAGAATGAACAACGTTCTGGTACGGCTCTGTGCAAAGAAGAGAACAACACAAGATCTGTGTGCGCACGCAAGGTATTGACATGCAAAATTAATAAAATCGCTTAAAATTTATCTCGTAATTACTACTTACTGGAAAAAGGAAATTGGTTAAAATTGGCTGGAACTAGTTTCACTACGACTAGGACACACTTTAACAACACATTTACCCATAATGTACAAAGAATTTTACATAAATAATATATCCTCACAGGTCAACTGCTCAAATATGAATGATGCGAACTGGAAAACAGGCACCCGTTCAGGCACCATTTCAAGCATACGGACAGGACAAATGAATCGTCTAATTTCAAAAGTGGCCATCTCCAATTTTTTTTTTTAAAGAGTTATATAGACTAATAAAGTCGAAATATTACGTAGTATATTAGTGCAAAATTATATCCAAATCACAAAACTGTTTTTATAAAAAAAATTATTTATTATTTTTGCATCAATATTATCAAATATATTCTTCTTTTATTAGGCTATAAATTAAAATTAAAATTTTTATTTAATGTATAGCTTAATAAAAGAAGAATATTTTTTACAAGTTTGATGCCAAAATATTACAATAAATTGAACAGACGATTCTTTGAGTGATTTTAAGACACAAAGTTCATATATATAAACATGGATAGGCAAATACTTTGTTTTAAATATCCTTAACCCAATTTTTTTGTAATTTGTCAGAGCTAATTTAGCTTTAGCTTAATTACATTTCTTAAGTCCAGTGGCGTTCCGAACGACACCTTAACGAATATTTTTGACATAAAAATGTATGCCTCTGAGTTTTCTGTAATTTTAATATTTTTTGCAGATTAAGCAACTAAAAATACAACTTTTTATCTCCTAAATTTGTTGGTATTTTGCTTAGTTTTCGAAAAAAAATCTAATTAATTGCATATCTGGTGTGGATCAGGGATATGCAATTAAGTGGATTTAATTTTTTTCTTGAAAACTAAGCAAGATACGAACAAAATTTATTAAACAAAAAAGATGTATTTTTGGTTTCTTAATTCGAAAAAAATATAAAAGGGTAAAGGATATTCAAGATATTTACAAAAAAACAATTTAAAATTTTTTAACACCCTGTATCTTGAAAATGAAGCATTTGCGGACCCATCTTTATATGACCTTTTTGTCTAAAAATCACTTAAAGAAGTGATAAAAATTTTATATTTAATATCAAATAAAATTTGATTTTTTCTTGCGGTAGTTGAATAAAATATTGTGTGCGACTATTGGTCAAATAAAGCGGAAACCACTCGCCTGTTATAAACTCCATGTTCAAGGAATTTTCTTTCTCTCCCAATACTCGTACAATATACTATTTTTAAACACATAATATATCTTTTTATCTATAGTATACTCTACCTATTACATTATAGATTATATTTATTTATTTTTGAAAATCATTTAATTATCTATTTATTGGAGTATATTACACTCGAGAAATTCCATTTTAAATAGAAAATTTAAAAAAAAATTTAATATTTTTATAACTGCAAAATTTTTATGAATCTTTAACATTTTCTAATTTCCAAAAGCGTAAAAAGCATTGTTTCTGTCGTTAGTTCACTAACAGACACACATTTTTTTTTGTAATTAATTTCTTAATTAAAAATATCATAACAATGAATTTTAATTTTCGTCTACAAATACAAATATTTTACTGTCATTGTTCAGGTGTTTAATGAAAATCACAATCGATAAAAAACCTCAATTAAAACATCGCGATATTAAAATCGGCCCCCGTCGGCGTTATTAACGACTTGAAAAGGGCACATGTGGCGTTAAAATGAGTTTCGTGATGAGGAGGTGACTCTCGCCGCCGCATCGTCCCCCTGTCAAATTTTAATGGGTCCGCGCGCCATTGTGCAAGCCACGTTCTTAATCAGTGTGATTAGTTAAAATGATGGACTGTCAGAAGGGGTTGGAAACATACTATTTCCATTTGATTAAGCCTCTAACTGAATTAAACTTCACAATATTTCATTCGGTTTAATAATTACCATTTTACATGTGCATTAGAGTGGTCCACAATTGCATGGATAAAAAAACATAGTTAAATCTTGTACCTCCACAAAGGTAATTTTTGTAAGTATGTGATTATGTAATAATATTCGTATCAAAGATGAACCCTCCAGGTTGTAATTTACCGGTTACCCAAACCATTATAAACCATTATAATGTAAAAAAATATTTGTAAATTTTAACCAAATATTAACCAGATTTTATGTTAATCCAGGTCCACATACCTTTTTGTAAACCCAGTATGAAAAAATATTTGTTGGAAATTGGGAACTTAAATTAAAAGAATTTTGAAATGTTGCTTTATCATCAAATTATAAAGAAATTTGGTACAATATAATTATTTGTGCAACTACAAGAATTACTGATGTATTTTGTACCTTTAACCCACTTCACTGAATCTCCTAATTTCAGTATGAAAACCAGTAATTTTTTGGATACTTTGCACTTCGCACACTCGTTAAATAGGTATAAGGAATACGAATAGCATGCTATTGCAATAATAACAGATTACTGGTAATAAATTATAAACACTCTGGACAGTTACGAACACGTTACGAATTAGAATAAAGTAAGCAAGCACATAAGTTGCAGACGCTGAAGTCAGTTGAACTTGTTGATGTGTATGGCCAGTGGAAAATGTTTTGATTGACTGCCTGAAATCACGTGTACTTTTTCAACGAAATAATTTGTTTAACCATTTACTCAATGGTTTAACATTAAAAAAATAATCTGTCACCTTTGAAATTAAGAAAATGCTTATAAAATTGCACATTACCTTTATAAAACTTTCGGTAAAATATTTCCCTTTGTTAAAATAACTACAACCCCCTGGTTTTCTACAAGAGAAATAATCAAAAAGGGGTAATTTGTACCGACTTTGAAGCGCTGTATCTTTGATACTGTTCGTTTGATTTGTACAAAATTTTAAGGGGATATAGTCCAGTCATCTAGGCATTTCACCTCGGAATCTAACGGAATAAGAGCCATTCCACGCGTAACGGATACGACAGTTGCCGTGTTTTTATTTACAAAATAATATTGTTCTATTATATTACCAATGTCAAATTTTTATAAATAGTTCTAAACTAAAGCTGTTTAACAAGGTTTTTATTTGGCAAAATAAGGTATCGTGATTGACTGTTTAATTCCTTAAAAATTAATAATTTAAAGCGTAACGGACGGGACTATTACGAAGTCCCGTCCGTTACGCTTTAAATTATTAGTTTTTAAGGAATTAAACAGTCAACCACGATACCTTATTTTGCCAAATAAAAACCTTGTTAAACAGCTTTAGTTTAGAACTATTTATAAAAATTTGACATTGGTAATATAATAGAACAATATTATTTTGTAAATAAAAACACGGCAACTGTCGTATCCGTTACGCGTGGAATGGCTCATAAGCTGAATTTTGGTACAAACCTTTATTTTAGCATTCAATCAATCAATTTTTTGAGAATATCTCGTTTTATCTGCCTTCTATCGTATTTGCATTGATTATAAAAGTTGTAGAGAATAAAATTCTCTACAAATTTTGTTTAAAACATTTTTTTAAATGTCTAATCGTTTTTGAGATAGAGGGCGCAGAGTGTGGTGCGCTCAGCCTTACGTACCTTAGCGCAAGGTAAGGGTGAATCCCAATCTATTATACCGTTTTTTTAATTAATTATTTATTATATATAACTTAAATAATAATTTAATACCTTATATTAATTTTTATATTTCTTTTAAATCAAATAGTCATTAAATATTACTTACCTTTGAAATACAAATAATTAAATAATGAAGTGAATCATTCTAAATATATTCTAAATTAGAATTTCTAATGTTATTCTAATTAATGATAAAAGCATTTTAAGAAGAGAAGGCATTAAATCTCTTAGATCCAGATATTACTTTTAAAATAACAGACCTGAAAATACTATACTGCCCTACTATGGAAAAAGGCAGTAACTACAAAAAACTGCAAAATGCGTTTTCTTGTTTTATGGTAGAGCTATTGACATTTTGTTTTCAAAATCAACACAGAAATGTGCTTTTTATAAAAATGTTGTTTATGCTAATTTCCCACAAATTTCTTGTTTAGCAGTTACTGCTTTTCTCCATAGTAGGGCAGTATAGTATTTTCAGGTCTGTTATTTTAAAAGTAATATCTGGATCTAAGAGATGACCAGAGATTACATATTCAAGGCAAATTCATTTAATGCCTTTTCTTCTTAAAATGCTTTTATCATTAATTAGAATAACATAAGAATATATTTAGAATGATTCACTTCATTATTTAATTATTTGTATGTCAAAGGTAAGTAATATTTAATGACTATTTGATTTAAAAGAAATATAAAAATTAATATAAGGTATTAAATTATTATTTAAGTAACATATAATAAATAATTAATTAAAAAAACGGTATAATAGATTGGGATTCACCCTTACCTTGCGCTAAGGTACGTATGGCTGAGCGCTCCACACTCTGCGCCCTCTATCTCAAAAACTATTAGACGTATAAAAAAATGTTTTTTACAAAACTTGTAGAGAATTTTATGATCTACAACTTTTATAATAAATACAAATACGCTAGGAGGCAGATAAAACGAGATATTCTCAAAAAAACAGATTTTTGCGACCTTTGACCTTGAATATCTAAGGCCGCTCACACGTTGGCATATGTGACTTTTGAGACAACATTTGTAATGCTAAAATAAAAGTTTGTACAAAAATTCAGCTTATTCCGTTAGATTCCGAGGATGATCCCTTTTTTTGACTAAGATGACTGTACTAATACTAACAAAAATACGCCATATTTTTAATTTACTTTAATTCTCTAAAAGTTATTTTTGGAACGTTTTTTTATTATTTAATTAAAGGGCTTTAAAAATATTTTTTTGAAAAACCCTCGTAAACTGATATATAAATTGAAGTATTTTCATACAAAATTTCATAAAGATTAGAGTTAGAATTTTTTTACTTATTATGCGTTAATTTTGACGGGCAGTGTATGTTAAAATTTTACAAAATAAAATTAACAAACTAAAAACTTATGTTAACAAATCTGATTTTTATAACAGTGTAAGAGTACTGAAAACGATGCGTCTAACAACTTTTAGTAGCATTAAAATAGAAAAAAAACTTATTTTTTTACAATAAAATCGGTAGTCATGTACAAAGAAATTTTAAATTACACAATGTTACATTCGAAATATTGTCTTTTACTGCATAACTTCTCCATTCTAGTATTAAACTTTATGGACAATAAAACTTGCTAGATTCGGTTATTATCAGTTATCATTTAAGTAGGTACGTCTCTAATAATTAAAAGCCGCTTTTATGCCTCCCACATTTTGCGTGCGATGCATGAAATTGTGCAAAATTAAAGTTTATTATGTTGAAATACTGACTGAAAGGCAACTTTAATTAGGCGTTTATAAATATCTTCTATATTGAGGTCTGTTTACAGTGCCAAACTATAAATTTACTATCGAAACTAATCAAAGTGAAAAATAATTAAGTAATGGACAATAAACAGAAATATTACCAACACTTCACAAGAAATTATTGAGAGAAAGAGGAGTACCTAAGTAAGAGGGAGTTATAGGCGTTTGTATAAGTATGAGAGAGAGGGTTGTGAAAAATCTAGCCATCCTTGTTCCACTTTATACCTACTTTATACGCATGCGTTTTTTCTAAAAACACGTTAAAACCTTTTTAACTTTTATAAAACCATTAACAGCGTAGTTTAGTTTAAAGTTTTTATAACAATGCTTTAAATTTAAAATTCGCACCTCTAGTATGTACTTTACCGCAATTTTTGAACGAATATAGTATATTTTGTAGTTTTTAATAAAAAAAAAGTCTAGAGTACTACATTATCTACGAACACAAGGAAGAATTTAAAGCCAATTTTATTTGTTAAATATTTGATATCTGTCATCTTTAAATGAATTTAACCTCACTATTCCCTTAAGCTAACAGTCCGTGACTAAAATGACAAAATCCGCTACTGCTAACTTCATCCCTTGACTAAAACTCCATAAAGTCACAGCTCGTTAATGTATATGTATTATGTATCAAGTTTTATAAACGCCATTTTAGTCACGAATTCAATTTAGGCACGAGTGAGTGCTTAACCAAATGAGTGTTTAGAAAAGTTTGCAAAAGTTGCATACTACACCTTTTCTACCACAAATACCTATTATTATCTAAAAATGATTTAAATTAAATATTTGTATAAAAAATGATTTAATTAAATATTTGAATAGAGCCACTATAAAACAATAGAGTAACCATTTTAACTTATGTTCTGTGTGGGATGTCAAATGTCAAATTTTTACGTGCAATGTAAATCGAAATTTATCCCTTGAAAATGGACTAACTAAATCCGATACAGAAGCAGTTTTTTTACAGTGAAAGAAAAGAAAATGTTTTATAGGCATTCCTCGTTAGAATCTCCACTTAAAATCAGTTAAGTCAATTAAAAAGGTCAGTACAACTTCAAATATTGGCGTTGAGGAACTATTTAATACTTTTGTATTTTCACATTTAGGATTACTTTAGAAGGGCACTTTATTTTAAGGATTGTATGACATTTGACAACTGTCAACTAACTTCAGACCGTGACTAAAAACGACATAAAGCCACAAATTGTCAATATTTATTTAAAAGGTTACTTAATAATAATAATAATAATAATAATATTTATTTAATCCAAGAGATCTTTTACAGATATAGGATAGGTCAAAAATCATTTAACACAATAAAACAATGAAAGAGCTCAAAATTAACCGACACAATCCAAAAAATTAAAGGCTAAAAACTCATTTACGGAGTAAAAAGCCTTACTTAAAAGTAAAGATTTTAATTTGCAGAAAAACTTGTTTTTTTCAAAGTTTTTAAATTGTGCAGGTAATTTATTATATAAAAAATTGCTCCAATATAATATGGGTTAGATTCATACAATGTCATAGAATGATTGCAATATTGTAAATTGTTGCCATGTCTGGTTGGATAATTATGATAACAATTTTGTTAATTAAATTTGGTTAAGTTTATTTTAACAAATTTCAAGATTTCAAAAATAAATAGGGAAGAGAGTGTCATAATTTTTTCTGAGATAAAAATGTTTCTACAGGAGTCTCTGAAGTTTATTCCAAACATGCTTCTAATTGCTCTTTTTTGTAGGATGAATAGTCTATTTACATTGCATGAATTTCCCCAGAAAATAATTCCATATCTAAGTAAGCTTTCAAAGTAAGAAAAATAAAATATTTTTACAACTTGCCTACTACTAATATTTCGCAGTCTAAATAAAGCATAACAATTGCTACAACATTTGCTACAAACTGCATTAATATGTGATTTCCAATTTAAGGACATATCCAAGTGCACACCGAGTAATTTAAAACTGGTGTCATGAAAATAAGTACGATAATGGGCGTTTTAAAGGTGGAAGTAGAAAAAGGAATTATGAACATAACCTTAAAACATATGTTCGAAATAAACTTAAAAGTTGCATTATAACAAATTTTTTCTTTACTTAAGGTACGTTAACCATTATTATTCATTAATCACTATATATTATAATCAAAGAGGCAAATTAGAGGTTTATTTATCTGTATAAGAATGATCATTGTTAAGCACATTTTTTTTCTTTAGAATATTTCTATATTATAAATATCATTAAAAAGTGCCTTAATTAATTTAATTCTATATGAGAAATTGTTTAAAGTTTTCGCAAATAAAAATATGCCTAATAACAAAATCATAATTTTTATATATTTTGCAATAAAATCGTCAAAACATGCCATTTATTTCCACAAAATAAATACAACCCCATATTTTACTATTTATTTAAAAGCAAAACAAAAAGCAAAAATGCACTGGTAATAAATTTATATTATTATTTAGCGATTAAACAAATAATTTAGAAACTGTGCAGTATCAATTTTAATTAAAATTTTTACTGTCCATTCAACAATTTTAAAATTAACCGATTACATACAGTTTGTTAGTTCTCAAACAAACTCGCATTATTATGCATTTAATTAAACAATTTTGCGATATATAACACTTATGTAAAATTTCCATTTTTACTTATTTTTGTACTAAACCCGTAACAAGAGTCCAATGGTGTGAGGTCTGAAGATCTTGAACTGCAACTAAAAGGACCACTACTATAGTAGGCTTTATAAAGCCTTCAAAATCTTTCGTTTAAATGTTGTCTGATTTATAAGATGGAATTTTAGGTTGCAAAATTTATAAAAATAGGTACCGAAATAGGTAAACCTTTTTCTTGTTTAGGGGAAAACATTCTTAAAGTAGGTACTTTACGAAGGTACTAGAAAACAAATCTGCAGATTTAGTAAAATTATTTATATTATTATTGTTTAACATTTTATTGAACAATGAGTTGAAATATGTATTTTAAAATAACTGACAAATATATCTTAAAAGAATATCATTCCATTATAAATTTTATAATTTTTTAAGGCAGCGGCAATTTTTTTGTGAATGAGCATACAATTGCTGACTTAAAAATTCACATTTATTTGAATAAAAATGTTTAAAAAATACTTTCTCATGAAAAAAAAAAATTGCTAAAATTTGTAATATTGTAAGTATGGAGTTTTTAAATAAAACACAATAACATGAGATTGATTGGAAAAACAACTTTGAACAGAAATCTCAAATTTACTCGATTTCCACTATATATAGTGGTTGGTACTGGATATAACATAACATTTAACATATATGTTAAATTAAAATGTAGATAAAATAGATAAAATAAAATCAGTCAAAAATCAATTCAAATCTTTTTTTTCAAAACGGATTTTATTCCATTGTACCTAAGGTTATGATTATAATCACCCATAATATAACAAGTGGTATGATTATTATCGATGATATTTTCGAATTGAAACCGAGCTGCAGATTTCACGAGTCCGCAGGACGAGTGAAATGTGCTGCTTCGGTTTCAATGAGTAAATATCATCGATAATTAATCATACCACGAGTTATATTTAGAGAAAATATAATGAATTTTAGGATTTAACGAATTCTCAGTTTGACATTTAAAATTAAAATGTGCTTTAAAATATAAAAAGGCTTTAATAAACCTTATTTATTCAAACTTACCTTAATTTTATTATCGTTTACACCAACCCATCGATCTTTTAGAGTTTATAATTCATTATTTTAATTATTTAACAAACCCAGTATTTAAATGTCAACAAATGTCAAATCAAGAAAAGTGTCAAAATCCATAGCAACGTGTAAACAAGGTGATAAAAAATATTGTCGCTGTGATAAAATGCGTAACCATGGAAACGGGCATTTTATTGGTTCTAATTATAATGAATTGTATTGTCGATACGATAATTATCGTAGACAAATAGGTAATAAAACTAAACTCCCATCTCTACTGATTTTATAATAATTATTATGAATAAAGAAAAGCAATTAAAATAAAAAATATTACATGCAGAATAATATTCCTGAAAGCAGAAATGTAATCTAGTAAAAACACATAAAATATAGATGGCTGTCATATTTTTCCTGAAACCCATTTAAAAAAGAAATATATTCCCAAAAACGTCCAATACTCATAGATTTTGTTCCTGCGAATTGCAGTAGCAATTTTTATTTATTTAGTTTTTCGCTTTGGCCTTTTGATAAGCAAACATGTCCATACACAAACGCACACAATGTAAATCACTTTAGATTTTCAATACACGGTTTAATCGTTTTATCCGTGCTTTTAATTTTCGATAGAATGGCCGTGGATGACATAAATTAGGCACAACAATTTCAAAAAGTTGTCATGTTAAACCGTTTTAATCGGTCGTTACTAGAAACCATGTTACACTGTCATGAAAATCATGAATATCATATTTGTTAACATAAGTTTGTAGTTTATTTTGTAAAATTTTAACATACTTTTTTGTAATTATTTGTAATTATTTTAACAAAGGAAAATATTTTACAGAAAGTTTTGTAAAGGTAATAGTACACGTAATTTCAGGCAGTTAATCAAAACATTTCCCACTGACAATATTAATTCGTAACGTGTTTGTAACAACTGTCCAAAGTGTTTATAATTTATTGCCAGAAATCTGTTATTATTATTATTCGGATTCTTTATACCTATTTAACGAGTGTGTGAAGTGCGAAGTCTAAAAAAATGCCATTTGGTTTTCAAACTGAATAGGGGAGACAGTGAAGTGGGTTAAAGTTATGATATGCATAAGTTAAAGTTATGATATGCATAAGTGTTGTAGTAGTACTGATAATTAGTACTGTACTCGAATCGGACACTTTTTTTTTCTAACAAGCAGGGCACCCAGGGGGATTACCTAATTCGAATACCCTAAATCAAATGGCACTAGTCGCTTTTTTATAAAAATCGATGGAATAAATGTATAGACAGATACATATTGAAAAGAAACTTGGTCGATTTTAAAGTGTTTTTTATGATTTTTTTCTCAAAAAATATACAGTTTTCATAATTTTTCATAAATACAGTATTAAACGTACCAAAATATTTGAAATACGGCCCTGATTGCCAAGTCGCCTTTCTTATGTTTTTTATCAATGATAACTTATACCTCCAAGAATTATAATGCAAAAAGTAACATTGTTTATCCACACTGTTTATATAAACAACGATCAGCGGCAACGGAGCTCACTTTAAATTTTAAACAATGACAGATTACGTGGTAATCATAAATACCGTCAACTCACCCGTCACAGGTTTCTTGATACAAAATAATTTTAAAAATTTTAGAAATTGTTAAATATCTTTGAAATTATTAACTTTAGGTATAGGGAATAGTAACATCAATCGAAAGGTTTTTTAATTTACTATTTGATTAGGTAAAAACATACTGGTTGTTACATTTAAAATAAAAAAGTTATTAACCTTCAAGTTAGCCTAATTTTCCCTGGGATTTCTCAGGTGATTTATTAAGAAATGTTAAAGAATTGACATGGAATCTTTTAAACAATGTTTAAAGATTCACAAAATTCCAACCTCGAAAACCTAATAAAAAAAGTTATAGGCTATTTTTGATTGACTCGCTTTTGTAAAATTTTAACCAAAAAAAATTAATAACCTCAACTATAACTATAACTATAACTAACACTTTAGGTATAGGACATGGTATAGTAATTTTAATAAGAATTTTATGTAGAATTTAAAAATATGTTTTGTTTAAAATAACAAAGTTGATGTCACTTCCGGATAAACCGAAAGTAGCATTTTGTTTAAAATATTTTAGAAAAATATACTTAAATGGATTATAAAAGCTTTTAAAATTTCAAATCTATATCTTTTTTCGTTCTCCAGAAACTTCTAATGGACTACGTATGTGAAACACCCTGTATCTGTTTTCATAAATTTAAATTCAATAAATGATCTAAAAATGGTAAAATAATGTTTTTTTGTAGTTCTTGGGTCTACAATTTATATCTAAAATATCTCGAAAACAAAAGCTAACCTAAAAAAACGATTAACACCATTAGATTCAGCGTACTCAAATTAGGTAATCCCCCTTGGTGCCCGCTTGTTATATTTTTTAACTAGCACAGTGTAATTATATTGTACCAAATTTCTTTATAATTTGATGATTTCAGAATGGTGTGTTATTTAATTGTGTATATGTAATTTTTGTGTTTATTTATGTAGGTATGTGTTAATTTTTTTATTAAATCTACAAAATGTTTGTTATAATTACAAACTACTTATTTAATTGGTTAACAGATTACAGTTGGTTGTAAACTTAACATAAAGTTATGTGGACCTGGATTAATATAAAATCTGGTTAATATTTGGTTAAAATTAACAAATATTTTTTTACTGAGTAGTCACTACTTTTTTGTCGGTTACTCATTTTCATGGTTGGAGGAGTGTTTCGTCCCAACCATGTTTTCTGATAACTTTTTCTAAAATAAATATCAAAGTACGTACTATATGTAATTTTATTATTCTAATCTAATAAAAAATGAAGTACAAGGCAAACTTTCCAAATAAATCATTTAATTTTGTTTATTCACATTCAAAACTGAATTTCATTTCGAGCGAATCTGATCGCATTTGCCAAATGAATCTGAAACAAATGCAGTCCGATGCACTGCAACGCCGACTAGATACCAGCAGCAGACTTTATGCTCTGGCAATACGCGTACCACCGTGTAGGAGTGAGTAAGATAGAGAGAAATGGCCCGAGAGCGATATTTCTCAATTTGCGAAATTCGAGGCACGAGCGGCAATCAATTATTGATATTATGTTTTAAAGTGTGTAGACAGACGTGCACAAAAGATAGCGGCGGCAAAACGTAACGAATGACTCAGAAATCCCTTTCTGATTTCGAAGACCTTTGTTTTTATTATACTTGGGATGGGACACGATATCTTTATCGAATTGATGTTTGGAATCCGAGAAACAGTGGTTTGGATTCTAAGGCAATAGAAAAACTTGAAATTCTATTGAAAATACCAATATTTTTCTACAATGGTCCCGATCTACTTCTGATCGATAATAAATTTTTTTGGTGAATTTTATTAAGTTGAATAAAAATGTTTTACATTATTAAATCTTGCAAAATTTTAAACACGAAATCCATATTAAGCAAAGTGGTTGTCGTAAAATGAGCGTAAATTTTTGATGGACTTTTAATGTAAGTATGTTTAATAAATCAGGTGAGACAAATTCTTCGCCTAATCCTGTAGCTTCATCGAATAATAGTAGGAATTTTAGTTTTGCAATTATAACTCCCAAAGTTAAAATAGTTTCGTCAAGCAGGCTCCATTAGTTTTGATTCGAGGACAATAATCCTTAGCAGATTCCCAAATTCCCCTCTCTAGTCTGCGAGGCAAAGAATGCCTTATGATAATAAGTTTGCGAGCTGGATTTGTGTCTGTTTGAGGCTTCAGCCAAGTTTGACGATTAACAAGAAAGACCCTGCCACTGCTGCCGCCTCGGAACTTTCTTTCATAATTTGAATTAACTTTTCACTTACTTGTGGAACTTTAAGACAATTTATAAAAGGTTCTTATGGAACACATAATAGTGAAAAGTGGCTTAGTAGTATTTGTTAAAAGCAAACACAGGGTGCACGAAGTATCCATCCTCCTACTTTTATAGGTATTTTTATTGCATACGAGAAAAAATTAATTTTTCAATGTCACGTTAGAAGATATGCATTACCTAATTAAAGACATGGGTTAAATAGAAGATGTATTTAATTAACTCATATCTTATACCATGACAATAAGAAATCGATGATTTTTTTTTCGTATGCACTTATACCTGTAGATTTGGCATACTAGTCCAGTCATATAGGCATTTCACCTCGGAATCTAACGGAATAAGCTGAATTTTTGTACAAACCTTTATTTTAGCATTGCAAATGTTGTCTCAAAAGTCACATATCGTCGCCTTCAGGAGAAAATTGCTTAACTCCATGTTGTAAAATTTTACAGGAGGAAAGAAAAACATATTAAAGGTGTATTGGTGTATCTCCACATTACCGCCAAAAAATTGTTTAATGGAAAATTACGTATCTCCAATATGTACTTTATGTTAATAAAAGTAACCTTAAATTATTCATGGTACCTTAACTTTACACACTATACAATCTTTCATACTTACATACAGAAAAAATAACTAGGCAATAACTTATACTTGTCAATGGCACTGATTTGTATATTGGAGTTAGGCATTATTCCCTGGACGCTCCTCCACGATTGGAGATACGTATATTTCTGTTTCTAAATTTAAAATTAACGGTTTATTTTAGGACATCTGTAACTTGCATATAAATTAGTTACAGTTTTATCTAACAGATGCCACTAAAATACCATTTTAATGAAAATGTGGAGTTACGTGATTTTCTCCTGAAGGCGACGATATGCCAACGTGTGAGCGACTTTAGATATTCAAGGTCAAAGGTCGCAAAAATCAATTTTTCGAGAATATCTCCTTTTCTCTGCCTCCTATCGTATTTGCATTTATTATACAAATTTTGTTTAAAACATTTTTTTATACGTCCAATCGTTTTTGAGATAGAGGGCGCAGAGTGTGGAGCGCTCAGCCATACGTACCTTTAGCGCAAGGTAAATCATGAATCCCAATCTATTATACCGTTTTTTTAATTAATTATTTATTAAATATTATAATAATCTGAATTTTTGTGAAAACCTTTATTTTTGCATTACAAATGTTTTCTCAAAAGTCACATATGCCAACGTGTGAGCGGCCTTAGATATTCAAGGTCAAAGGTCGCAAAAATCAGTTTTTTAGGAATATCTCGTTTTCTCTGCCTCCTATCCTATTTGCATTAATTATAAAAGTTGTAGAAAATAAAATTCTCTACAAATTTTGTTTAAAACATTTTTTTATACGTCCAATCGTTTTTGAGATAGAGGGCGCAGAGTGTGGAGCGCTCAGCCATACGTACCTTAAGCGCAAGGTAAATCATGAATCACAATCTATTATACCGTTTTTTTAATTAATTATTTATTAAATATTACTTAAATAACAATTTAATACCTCATATTAATTTTTATAAATTTTTTTAAAACAAATAGTCATTAAATATTACTTACTTTTGAGATACAAATAATTAAATAATGAAGTGAATCATTCTAAATATATTCTAATGTTATTCCAATTAATGATAAATGCATTTTAAGAAGAAAAGACATTGAATGAATTTGCCTTAAATATGTCTCTGGTCATCTCTTGGATCCAGAAATTGCTTTTAAAATAACAGACCTGGAAATACTATAGTGGGCTTGCTATAAATAAAAAGGTTAGGTATACGTACACGGAAAAAAAAGTTTAGTTATTTTAATTAAAAAAATTAATCATATATGCGCCAACATAACTATTTAATCATTTTTACTAAACTGGGTTCAGTTAAAATTATATTCTTGATTCAACCAATCTGTTTAGTTATTTTTTAACCAGAAAAATTTGGTTATTTTAACTCAACGATCATTGTTTATTTTAATTTCACATAATTTGTTATTTCAGTAAAAAAATGTAGTGCTTTTAATTATTATTTTTTAATAAAAAAAACTAAGAAAACATGATAGTAACAATAAATGTTAAATATTTAAATTAATCATTTTACTTAATTAAAATTTAATCTAAAATTATAGTTGTTTTAATTATACTTACCTGTTTATTCTTAGTAAACAGTTTTGTTGCTCTTTTTAAAGTTTTGTAAAGAGTATGCATGCATATATTTAATCGTAAATGAAACATTTATTTCATAAAATAATTTTTATTTATGCTAAGGATGTCTAAACAAATCAAATAATTATTTTTTTTAAATATTAAGAGATCATAAACTTAAGATACATGCAAATTGGTAAAACTATTTGTTTATAAAAAGGAAATTCTGAGGATATTTAATTTTTTAGTTTAATGAAGTAAATTTTTCGATAAAAAAAGCAGTATTTTAAAACCTAAAAACTGAAAATTCCTAAACTAAAAAATTAAACTATAGCTATAGCCTCAGGATCTTTTCTAACATCTAAATAAACAAGTAGTGCGGCAACAAATCGTTGTAAAAGTAGAAAAATACGAACTGGGCTAAATTAAATATTTAGCGCTTTATTAATAAAAAATAAATCGTTTATTTTAATCATATTAAAAGTAACATTTCGTAGGTATAATATCATCAAATTTAATCACGTGTATAATTTTTTTAGAGGTCATCCCTACACCCTATACCTAACTCTAATGAAAAGCTTACATAAGCTTTTCATTAGAGTTATAGGGTGTAGGGATCACCTCTAAAAAAATTATAAAAAGTTATTTTAGCAAATAATAAACTGCATTAATAAAATACCCAAAACTGTATTTTCTACAATATCTTTTTCTATGGTATCTTTTTCCACTGAACTACTTGAATAAGATTCAATATCGTCAATAGGCAGCAAAGTATTATTCTTAAATTCATTAAAATTTTTATTAAACTTGGCTAAATCACCTACCTATAGGTAGGTGATTTAGCCAAATTAGGATTGAGTACATATATGTACTCAATCCTAATTTGTCAATAAGGGCAGGAGTAAGTCTAATAAAAGCCTCATCATCTACTGCTTCTTCTAAAAACAATTATTACTTTTAAAACCCAATATTTACTTTCCTAAAGAAATATTCTAGACCTGGAAATTTTTCAACTAGATGTACCAGTCCCCAACTAGTTAACTTTACTTTCATCAACTCAAAAGACATGTTAATCTGTGACAAAATAACACTGACTTTTATAACTGACAGATCGAGCGCATTGTTGTACACAATTCATACAACAATGTGCTCGATCTGTGATTAATGTTATTTAACAGATAGCGGCAAACAGTAAAAATTTTACTTCTATCAAAATTATTACGGTTTTTCTCGATAAAACCAATAAAAACTAACTAATAACTTTTATAAATTTGTATAAAAAGCACAAACTTACAGCACGATAATTGTAAACAGGCTTGTAAAAAATCGAACAGATCAAACAGACCTTGTTTGGATTGTGCTGACAATAGGCTGATCTTGAAATTTATGAATCACATTAGTAGTTAGAAAGAAAAAATATACAACTTGTATTTACAAGATGTTTCATTAAATTTTATAAATATATTGTTTTACTTACTTATTCTAAAAATCACAAAAATCACGACCGCACTTATGCAAACATGCAATGTCTTTAAACAAACAACGTAAAACTCGTTAACTTTCCTCTGGCAGATGTCTAAAAAATAACCTTCAGAATTTAACCAAACTCTAGGTAGTTGTTTTTATAAACCTATTTAGTTATTATAACTAAATACTACAGCTGTTTTTAATTTAATATTTTTGTTATTTTCTGTAATTACAATAACTGTAAAATTGATTAAAAGAACTAACCTATTTATATGTTTCAATTAAAACATTAAGGTATTTTTAATCTTATACATTAATATTAAATTAACCTTTTGGTTTTGTAAAATTGATTATAAATTTCGATAAATATAACAAATTTTTTTTAACTAAACACATATAATAAAAATAACTAACGCATTTTTTTTCCGTGTATATTAAATTTTAAAGCAAGTTGTGACCCTAGGTATAGGCCTAGGGTTGTGACAGGTAATATTCGTAATATTTTAAAGGTTAACATGGCTGATTTGTGTTTTATTTATAATAAGTTACTTTCTGAAGGTGATTCTGTGACTTTTGTGCGCGGTATAAAGACTTTAAAAGAAGCAATTATTGAGAGAAATAAACATAAACTACCTAAATACTTTGAATTTTATGAACGTTCATATTGAGTGTCGAAAATTGTACGCTATAGCATACTACAAAGATAATTATCTTTGGCGTACTATAGTAAAATTGCAGCAGCAAAACGTCGCCTTGAAGAGACTGGACCTTCAACGTCATCAACTGTACCTCGTAAAAAAGGGAATGATGTGTTTGATTTTAAAATATTGTGCTTATTTTGTGGTGAAGTCGCAGATGAGGCAACAAAGGCAAACAAATCTTCAAAGTACAAACGCGTTATAAGTAAGTTTTTGAAGATATGACAATTAATGTCAATGATAACGAGGAGAGTGATGATGAGAATGAGTCTGAAATTGCTGGCCAACCTGAAGAAGACGAGGATGAAGAAGATAAAGATTAATAATAATAATAATAATAATAATAATATTGATATAAATAAAAACATTTTTTCCTACTCCGATTCAATTATCCTTCATTAAAATTAAATTAAATTATAAGATATATATGAAGATAAAATATATTTGATTTAAAAGAAATATAAATATAAGTATAAGGTATTAAATTTTTATTTTAGTAATATTTATTATATAATTAATTAAAAAAACGGTATAATAGATTGGGATTCACGATTTACCTTGCGCTAAAGGTACGTATGGCTGAGCGCTCCACACTCTGCGCCCTCTATATCAAAAACGGTTCGACGTATAAAAAAATTTTATAAACAAAATTTGTAGAGAATTTTATTTTCTACAACTTTTATAATTAATGCAAATACGATAGGAGGCAGAGAAAACGAGATATTCCTAAAAAACTGATTTTTGCGACCTTTGACCTTGAATATCTAAGGCCGCTCACACGTTGGCATATGTGACTTTTGAGACAACATTTGTAATGCTAAAATAAAGGTTTTCACAAAAATTCAGCTTATTCCGTTAGATTCCGAGGTTGATCCCTTTTTTTGACTAAGATGACTGTACTATACACATTTTTGTTAATATTTAGAACACAGTTTGGCAATAAGAAACGATAACATCCCGTGTAGTCTTTGCAACTTTTATAATTTTTTACTCGAAAACCAGACCGTCAATCTTTCTAAAACTTTGTAAATGTCTTTTAAGTAGACTACAACCTAGATTTTTTTCAACATTTTCTCATAGCGTCTAATATCGTGCCCGAACCTTTATTTTTTACAAAAGAAGAGTAAAATGATTGTGCTTACCACTTTAAGGTCTCTTTTAAGGCTTGCAAGTCTCTCTGTAAGAAACACAACGTTTAAAACGATTATTAATCTGTACAAACCCAAAGCACAAGAATTGTAAACAACAAAAATGTATGCCATCGTGCAGTGTTGCAGTGATTGCAGTGATTTTTAGTATTTTTACTACGAGATCGAACAGACCTTGTTGTGTGGATTGTGAGATACTTCCAATAAAAGTGATAGATACCTAACCTCAATTCCACTGAAAGTGACAATTCTGCGATTTTTTTAGTGCTATCTCGTCCCGGATATATTTGATTTTAATTTAATCTTATATTAACGATTTTGAAATAAAATGTAAACCCTACAACATTGCATCGATAGTAAATCGGTGCAATGTTGAAGGATTTAAATTTCAATACTGGTAAATCAGTGCAATGTTGTAGGAATTATATTTTAATTCAATATCGTTAATATTTAATTAAATTAAAAATCAAACTTATCTGGGAGAAGATTAACTCTTAGAGATAGCAGTAAAGTCCACAAACTGAATTCTCGTCGCACTTGTTTGCTGAAATTGGGTTTGTTTGGAATTAACTGGGAATTAGTTTAAAACAACAATTTTGCAATGGTTTAACCGAGCACCATCTTGCTGCATTTTCAGCTAAAGTCAGATTTAGCAAACACGATGAATTTTCATTGATCAATAGTTAGTAGTTGCAGGTTTTCCTTAAAAGTGTTAAACTTGTATGCTGAAACTGATGTTTCAGCGACTTATTAAAATTTGAAATAAAGTTTAATTTATAATTGGGTAATTATTAAAGTTACTCGAAATTTTCACTTTATGATTTAAATAATATTCGACCAAATAACAGACATTTAAATTTATGTTAAAGCACGTACTCTATTACCGTAATAATATTGTTAATTAATGCTACAATAATACCTTGTACAATATTTATTATTTATTCAGAAGGATTAAACTTTATACATTTTACCGTAATGCCGATTACATTAAATGTAATGGGTATTACAAATTGTGTATTTACATTTTTTGCTAAAACTATTAATAATGTATTTCTTTATTTTTAGGTAAGTCTCTAATCCCATCGAGCTGTGGTGAGTGGAGATAAAATAAAACACGTAAAGATAATATCAAGGATTTTCTTTTCCCATTCATTCAGTAGAAAATTTATATCAAACGCCGCGGCGGGTCTTGATTGAAAATTGAGTAAAAGACCGGCATTAATTTTTTATTATATGCACGCGAGAAAATGGAATTTCCTTGTTTCGATAACATCCTTTTGACATCTTTGGATTTAAGACCAAACTTTTACGTAACCTTTAAACTTTTTCTTTTGCGCCCGTTTCATCTTCCCCTAAAATACATCCCCGTACACTTTGGGGCCCTTTGCAAACTATAAACCAGACTTATGCAGACTCGCCCCAAAATATTTGCATTCCCCGCTGAATTATAATTTTGTCAGGATTTCCATGGGGGGCAACAATCGCTTTATTAAGGAAATATGTGTGAAAATTAGGCGGAAATATGAGCGAAGAATTTGCGAAATGTCGTCCTTAAAACGTGATAAGGATTTTTATTACGGTAGAAATGGGATTTCCTTAAATTAGGATAATTTGGGGAAATTGAAAAATTACATAAAAAAGGTCTTTTCTTATGGGTCAAAATGATCAAGATAAACATTTTCTTTAAAAAATATTCAGTATGAGTATCATGAAAAAATCCAGTCAAATTTTATTGATTCGTTTTCGAGATATTTAAAATTGTAAGTTGCAACTGCTAACATCGTTTCTTATTTAAATAAAAAAGTACAGATAACGAATTTAAAAAAAAATCTTTTAGAAAAATTGTCATCAGTCTTTTAAGTGCAAAAATCAGTTCAGTATTGCGAAAAGTGTTAAAAAGATTACTTTTTTTTAAATAGTGAGTGTTGAAATCGTGCAGAACATTTCGATGACTTTGCCAAAGTATCGCAAGCAACATAACCAAAATTTCAGAAATTGAAAACATGTTTTGTTTTTAAGTCTGTTTTAAATTAAATATAGCCTATAGGTTTTATAACATGTAAATAGCTTATAATTATAGTTATTTACTTGTTATAAAACGGTTATATATACAGTAGTTTAAAACAGACTTTAAAACAAAAAATGTTTTCAATTCCCCAAATTTGAGATATGTTGCTTGCGATACTTTGGCAGAAAGTCATCGATTTATTCAATGAACATTTCAATAGAAAATTTGTTTTGAAGTTTAGGGAGGAGTTCCGAAAAAATATATACGAATCAGAAATGAAACTACTGAGATAGGAGTTTAAAACAAGTTTCATCATTCGATCTCAAAAATCTCGTCCTTACATGATTTATTTGGTCCATGAATTAAATGAGAACAATGTTGACTGGCTTTTGAAGTTTTCGAAACTATAACTGAACAAACAGCCAATAATGGCAATTTGCTTTTCAACATCTGTTTTTTACATGAGTGTAGGTTGTTTCTTAACTCAACTGTCAATCGCCATAATTGTCGTGGAGTTGCGACAATTTATCGTGGATTAATGCCGTCAAAGAACTCCCCAAATATCTCAAAATGTTAGAAGACGTTTTAGAAAAAAATTGTATTTTTGTAAGTTGGTGGCAGACATTTTAAGCACTAATAAATTAATAAACTTTGTTTTACTAGTCTCATTGTTTTTCTGACGAAAATTCCTTATCTGATCTCTTAAAATGAAATTGTCAAAATTATACTAAACTGCGCACCTCTCAATGTGTCGCGACCAAAAAGTTCGTTCTTTTTCAAAACGACATAACTTTTTTGTTTCTTGAACGATTTTATTTTGGTTTATGATGTCTGCTAGCCTCATCCTCTGGCAATTTATGCTATAGATATGAAGCTCACGGTTGGTCAAGTAAATTTCCTACAGGGTGATATGTTAAACGGTGAAAAATTTCAATAATTTTATCCAAACCCCGTTTGTAAAAAAATATTTTTTTTTCGTTTTTACTTTGAAATAATGAAGTATTATGTGTTACTTTGAAACGTCTTTCAAATTTTTCGAATTGGAATCTTAGCAACGAAAATATGATTTTTTTCCCTAAGGCTTTTTTTAGGCAAAACACTCAGTCTTTTTAGGAACAAGAAGATAAGATGGTGAAAGATTTTTCCTTAAATAATTCTGAACAAGCGACAACCAACAAACTTCCATTATTTTCAGAGGGCCTAAGCTAAGACTACTTTTTGAAAATGACATTTTTGTGAAAGTTTGCAAAAACTAAACCTAAACCGATATTTACTTTCGTTATATGTTTTCTTCATAATTTTGACCTCCTGATTGTGATTCAGTTGTCAAATTTAAGTTTCAGATAAAACCAAAATCACTAAGAATCAAGATTCGAAAACAATTCCCGGCTGTTAAATGTGTCAATAAAATCCGATTGCTGGTTTTTACTGTTTTTTTACATATCGTAAATGAGTATTTAAGGGACCATCATATTGAAAAAATCAATTGGCCACCTTTGTCTCCGGATATGAATACTATTGAGCATGTCTGGAAAAGGATAAAATTAAAGATGAAAGATAGGGAAGGAAGGATGGAAAATTTGGATGAACTGGTAAATGCTATTCAGGAAGAATGGGGTACCCCAGAAATTTCTAAGGAACTTGGTCGAGGGAATGCCCAGGAGGGTTAACGAATTATTACGGCTTGAGGGAGGGCCAACGAAATATTGAAAGGTATTATTGTTATTGTTTGTTACATTTTTCTGTTGAATGTTGAAGTTTTGATTATGATTATATCTACGCATACAATTTTCAAAAATGAACAAAAATATTTTTATTTAACTTTATTACCAATTAGGTAGGTACTTATCAATGATGTTATCACTACTGCGCAATGTAAATGTAAGTTATGTAAAATTATCCTAACCACTCAAACAAATTGCAGTAATTTCGCCCAAAAAATTAATCCCCAAATGGCATTTTCATCATAAATATGCAAGAAACACGACAGCAATCGGATTTTATTAAGACATTTTACAACAGGGAATTGTTTTCGAATTTTGATTCTTGATGATTTTGGTTTTATCTGAAACTTAAATTTGACAACTGAATCACAATCAGGAGGTCAAAATTATAAAGAAAACATGTCACGAACGTAAATATTGGTTCAGGTTTAGTTTTCTCAAATTTTCACCAAAATGTCATTTTGAAAAAGTGGTCTTTGCTTAGGCCCCTCTGAAAATAATGGAAGTTTGTTGCTTGTCGCTTGTTTAGAATTATTCAAGGAACAATATTTTACCATCTTATTTTCTTGTTCTTAAAAAGACTGAGTATATTGCCTACCAAAAAGCCTTAAATGTACTCTTTTGGGAAATCATATTTTCGTTGCTAAGATTCCAATTCGAAAAAATTGAAAAACGTTTTAAGGTAACACATAATACTTCATAATTTCAAAGTAAAAACAAAAAAAAAATATTGTTTTACAAACGGGGCTTGGATGAAGTTATTGAAATTTTTCACCGTTTTACATATCACCCTGTAGGAAATTTACTTGAAGAACCGTGTGCTTAATATCTATAGCATGATGCCAGAGGATGGGGTTAGCAGACATCACAGACCAAAATAAAATCGTCCAAGAAACAAAAAAGTTATGTCGTTTTGAAAAAGGACGAACTTTTTGGTCGCGACACATTGAGTGGTGCGCAGTTTAGTTAAATTGGTACCAGCATTGTACTACTTCACTTAGGGCCAGTTAGTCTATCTGACAGTTAAATTTCATATCGATCGTTGTGAGAACAATGGAAATTATCTGCCAGATAACTAACATTGATAAACCGGCCCTTAAATGGTTAAAGTATGACTAATTTAAGATAAGTTAACATCTTTAATCGTTTTTGAAAGTAAAAAGAAACAAATTTTTGTAATCTTTTTTGCGGCCAACAACAAATTATTGTCAGCGTTAAATGCATGTAGGCTCCATGGTTAAATGGTCCATCTCAAAACAGCAACGCAAAAAATATATGGGGAATTCCACGTGAATTCGACACGAAAAAAGCCCTTGCCATTTCGAAATTCTCTGACAATTTTTCCATGGGTTCCCTGACTAAATTTAAAATATTATTAACAATATTTATACACAAATATAAGAGTAACATTGGCCCAGCGATTAGACATCCGCTTGACAACGGAGGGACCAAAGTTCAAACCCCGACTGGGTCAAATACTTATTTAAATTTACTAATTTGACTATTTCATTCGGTAAAATTTGAATAATTATTAGTGACTGCTTTTTTGCTATGACAATTAGTCTAATATGACTTATAATTAGAAATTGTTTACTAATTCATTTTAAGAGAGTGTACTTTTTTGTTTAAATAAGAAACAAAGAGTGCTTTTAAATATTTTGAAAACGAATGAATAGAATTTGTTTTTTTTCATGTTACTCAGTGAAGCAATATTTCAAATATGGTATCACTTGCCCTATCGTCCTAATAAAATTTTAGGGGTTGTGATTACTGCGCGAAGAGGTGAAGCCATTTGCAAGTGAAATCTATTAAAAAGATTTGACGTGTTTTTGCGTTTAAAAATAATAGTTCTTTAAAGAAACATTCATTATTAATTATAATTATAATAATGAATGCTTTTTTAAAAAATTATTAAAATAGATGTTTTGCTGTAATTTGATGATGATATTCTTGTTTGGAATAAAACTGTTAATTTTATTTTGTTACACTTTTTATACGAGTGGTAGTAGTTAACATCATTGTATGGTAAAATTTTAAATTTGCAGTAGCACCAGCATCAATAATTTTAAAAGCTGAATTCTCCAAACTCCATTTGCTCTTAGGTCCTCTTTGCATCAATATCGTTCGAGTCAGCTCCGCAGTGTGATTGTTGGTGTTTCATTTGGCCAAATTGCTTCATACATATTCAGAATCGCGTCGCAGCGAGCAGAACCTAACCTTTCACATATTTGAACAGGTCCTGATTAATGATTTAAATTCGTTTCCCTTGCAAAGGTGAAACGAGCTCGCTTGTTTGTTTGAAAGCCTCTCCTGTCTTACTATAGCATGATCTGTTATGTATTATTAATTTTTTTTTGTTTTTTATCGATTTTTAATAAATATTTCAGCCTCTTTAACTTATGTTTCTGCTTACTTTATTCTAATTCGTAACGTGTTGTAACAACTGTCCAGAGTATTACCAGAAATCTGTTATTATTGATATTCGGATTCCTCTTACATATTTAAAAGATCCCATCACTGGTTTTGAAACTGAAATTAGGGGATACAGTGAAGTGGGTTAAAGTTACGAAATATTATTTTTTTTTAAATAAATATCAATTTGTTCAAAAGAATTTAAGATCAATGAACATCATTATGGCATCATCTTTGGTAAAGAACAGATAGATAATCTGCAACTTGAAAAGTTTGGTGTCAAATGGGGGCCGATTTCCTTTGAAAAGTGTGTGCACTTTCCGTAATAAGCGTCGAGTGAAACATGAATGAAAAGAAAACGTATCCTGTGGGAGAACGGTCAACATACTCGCACAAGTCCGCATTTCCGCTTATTTGATGCTTGCTATACTCACTTCCTCCTTCTCTTTCTAAACGTCTTTGTCTAATGAGAAGAATCAGTAGATCGGACAAGGTTGCCAAATTGTAAAGAGAATCAAGATGGCATTTAACGCTTTAAGAAACAATACGTCAGAATATATGTATTATGTTGAAAACAAGTTTTTTAACTAGATTCCTTAATTCCTTAAATGAAAAAGAAAAAACTATAGATTCCGAAAACGTTTCGTTTCGATATTTTTTAAACATATGATTTTTCATAATAACTGAAAAACCCTTATATTCATTTTCTTAAAACTTGTACTTTTTTCGTTTTCCTTCCGCTGTCTCTTTTTTATTCTGCCTTGCTGTAGTTTTAATACTTAAAAAATCTTCTTTTTTATTGGAAATTGGGAACATAAATGAAAAGAATTTTGATAAGAACTGTTGCTTTATTAATCAATTTCCTAAACAAAACATACATAAATGAACACAAAAATAACATACTCAATTAAAAAACACACCATTCTGAAATCATTAAATTATAATCAAATTTTTTACAATATAATTAGCAGTACTACTACAACACTTACTGATTTATTTCGTCACTTTATAAAGTGAGTTATAACTCACTTCACTATCTCCCCTTATTTCAGTTTGATGGCATCTTTTTTCGGATACTTCGCATTTCTCACACTAGTTAAATAGGTATAAGGAATCCAAATAACAATAATAACAGATTTATAGTAATATACACAGTTGTTACGAACACGTTACGAATTAGAATAAAGTAAGCAGAAACATAAGTTGCAGACGCTGAAGTATGTTGAACTTGTTGATGCGTATTGTCAGTGGGAAATGTTTTGATGGACTGCCTGAAATCACTTATACTTTTTCGACGAAATAATTTGTTAAACATTAACAAAATGCTTACAAAATTACCTTTACAAAACTTTCGGTAAAATATTTTCCTTTGTTAAAATAATTACTCTGATTTTTATAACATTGCACTAAACATCTTTAAAACTATAGTATATATGGGTTATTCCATGCCAAATCGACCACTTTTGAACCCGACCCCAATCGATCTCGCCAAAAGTTTTCCATTCTTTTCTATCCTTTGAAAAACATTTTTGAAAATTTTTTCAAATTTTTTTATCCCAACCAAAAAAGTTTGAAATTTTTCAAAAAAATGAGTTTTTTATTTTCAAATAGCCATAACTTTTTTAAAAATTGACCTTTTGGTATCTTTTTTTTTGAAATTTTTGTTTTTAAATGAATTTTTCCAAAAAATAGACCAACAAAATTTAACATGATCAACTTTATGAAATTATCGCCTTTTTTAATTAAATCACCATTTTTTATATTTTTTTTTCAAAAAAAACTTCAATTAATGTTACAATCATTCCCGCCAATCCCAGAGTCCCCGAGTTTTTTTCCTATTTTTTTTTATTTAATTAAAAAAAAAATTGTCTAATTTTCAAAAATTAAATTTTTGTTTTTTTCACAAACTTTATATATATAATAAAATAAATGCAATTCAACGATTTTAAGGTATTATATTCTCAATTTATAGGCTTAAGCTTTGAATAGACTTTAGCGTATAGCATCTAGTAAACTGACTATAGGTAAGTGTATAATTATCATACCCTAGTTTATCTATCTAATTGATATATTAAAATTTGAATCTTAATCATTACAGTCGTAACTTAAGCCTATATATTGAGAATATAATACCTTAAAACCGTTGAATTTTATTATACAGGGTTCCCCATAATAGACTACCCATTTTATTTTACTAATAAATTCCCTACGAGATAACTAAATAAGTTGTTCTCTATGGGAATATCTTCTATAGTCTTAATTATTAATCAAGTAGGCGCCTGTCACAAATAAGTTTTAAATTAATAATTTCCTGGAACGTCATTTTTTTTACGAGAAGTTTGTTAGTTTTCATCAATAATTATTTAAGTTATTTAATTCTTTTGCTTTGAGACATTATTTCAACATCCGTTTGAACTTTCATGTATTACTCAGTCCAACAACGTGTGTTTTGTGTAGAAACTTACATAAGAAGCAATTTGATAGAAGAATTCTAACTTAAGTTAGGCGTGCATTCCGGCGTCAGTTTAATAACAACAATAGGGGTCACGCGCCAAATCGTAAAACTGTTAAGTTATGGGTTCGTCATTTGCGTGAAAATGGTTCTGTACAAAATTTGAAAAAGCCTGGCTCGTACACCAGAAAATATTGAACGAGTTAGAATTGCGTTTACGACTTTACCACTTTTTATCTAATCTTGAAAAATGTGTTGAAGTTGGTGGAGGTCATTTAGAAGACGTGATTTTTAAAAGTTAGAATTAAATTAGCCAAATATTTATAAGTTATCATAAATCCCAAAGAATTAGCTGTAATTTAGTATAATAAAAAGTTTGTTTTGTTAACTAAAAAATTTTTAATTAAAATTTTAAAATGGGTAGCCTATTATGGGGAACCCTGTATAAATACAGTTTGTGAAAAAAACAAAAAATTCATTTTTGAAAATTAGACAATTTTTTTCAATTAAATAGAATAGAATAAAATAGAAAAAAAAATCGGCCCACTCTGTGATTGGCGGGAATAATTGTAACATTAATTGAAGCTTTTTTGAGAAAAAAAAATAAATTGCGAACTTCTTAAAAATAACGATTTCATTAAAAAAAGCGATAATTTTATAGTTTATAGATAATTTTTTTGTCTATTTTTTCGAAAAATTCATTTAAAAACAAAAATTTCAAAAAAAAAAGATACCAAAAGGTCAATTTAAAAAAAAAACTTTTTTGGGTTGGATAAAAAAAAATTGAAAAAATTTTCAAAAATGATTTTCAAAAGTGGTCGATTTGGCATGGAATACCTCATATACAGCATTGGACGTTGTTTTTAATGGTATTTAATTTTAATGCGGTCAATTAATTTTCGGAGGGGGGCAAATGCGTGTCGGTGTTGTCAAGAGCGAGTGAAAAAATATCACGTTTGCATCTAATGAGAGATGTGTCGTCGTTTCGCAGCCCCGGCGCTGAAAATAATGGGCTTAAAAATTCATTCTCGGCTTTTGCTAGGCGAAATACGTGCCGGGGATTCCGAAACGCTTACGCGCGCAGTGCGTTACCAGCTCACACAGTGATCAAAATACAACGAAGGTATTAAAGAAAGGATTTTGAGTCTAAGGTACTAAATATGCCATACATTTTCCAAGGATAAAGAACTTTGGATGGGTAATGTATTCTAAATACACTGGCGAGCAATACATTTAGGTCACATTAAAAATGTGATATATTTTTAAAATTCTCAATTTTAAGATTTTATTTTCGTATTGTAAATTATCGCAGGGTATTTTGTAAGCTTACTTTAATATTGAATATTTATTTAAAACGTCTTATTTTGGCTTTTATGATTTATTCTGGAAAAAAATAAAATTTACTTATTATTAACGTGTATTCTCTGCTCTTGCCTTAATGACTGGGTAGTCGACGGGGCATATTTTGAATTTTAATTTATTAAGAATGACATTTTGCTCAATGTTATTCCTCTCATCCCAGACATGTTATATGAGTTTCAATTCTGAATTGAGTTCTGGCCAATCAAACCGCTTAATTCCTACCTGATCCAGATATTCACTGACAACTCTGGCTGTATCAGATCTAGCATTATCTTGCATGAAAATGCCATGCTCGTCCATAGTGATCATGAAATGTATTAAATAATCTTCCAGAATTTCTGTAATGTACCTGTGAGCTGTTATGGACCCATTCGGTATGAATACCAACTCTGTGCTTGCTTGAGAAGTTATTCCCGCCCAAACCATAACCCACCCACCGCCAAATGGAAGTTTCTGGTCTATACAAACTGTTGCATATCTTTCTCCAGGTCTTCTCCATACACGCCGACGACCGTCTGACCCAGTCATCATCATTCCATGCCAGGTGATTTTGGGCAAAAGTCCGATGTCGGCGGTGCAATAGTGGCCCTGTAGCCATCCTTCTACAAGACAATACATTAACACGAAGCATTCTTCTAACGGTTCATTCGCTAAAATTAACATTTATATCTTCTTGAAGTTGATTTCGTAGCAAAACTCCAGAAGCTGTTCTTTTCCGCGAGCTTGCAGACACCAAAAACCGATAATATCTGTGGTTAATAAATCTTTTTCGCCCGGATCCTGGTCTTCTGGTTATTAGACCAGTCTCTTGGTAGCGTTGGTACACATTTGTACAGCCTTTAGGTTCTTACGAACAATTCTTGCAGTTTCAAGTTGTCCTCGACCATCTTGTATCAGTGCTACAATTCTTGCAACAACAATAGGATTTAAAGGCATTATGACCTGTCAAATATATACTCAAACAATACACCGTACAACCGTTAGGTTTTGGAGAGAGAAACTGAGAAATAGGCAACCTAATATGAATATTTAATTATACCGAATTCACGCTATTTTAAAAAAGTCGTATGTACGATGACAATAATGGACAGATAACCAAAACGATCCATAGCATTTTTTGTGAAACATTTGATTCACCGCTTTTTAGACATGGTTTCCTGATTAATTTTATTTCTAAAATTATTTGCAATAATTGACCAAAATTTTTTGCTCGCCAGTGTATATTTGTATCCAATTTGTATTCAAATTTAAGTTAAATCTCAAAATTATGGTCAAAATAAAAATTTTACTGAATCTTCGCAACACCTATTCCTGCAAAATGAGCCATTCTCATTGACTCTACGTTTGTAGAAATAAATTATTATTAATGTTGACATACAATTTTTCAAATTAAAAACTAGCAGGTCCTACCTTTTTTGTAAAAACATTATTGAAGAATTGAATAGTAATAAATGCATTATCCTTTCAGTTTCCTGACAAAAGGATTTTTTTTTATTTTTTAATAACAAGTTTTCTGTACAAAAGTTTAAGTTTAATTTATTTGACATATTGTATTTTTATTTAGAAATCTGCTTATTTAAAAAATATCAATGGACTACTGTGCGCTGGACCATAATAAACTACACTATCTCTTAAGCCAAAAAGGGGTCGAAAACATGCATGCTCTGATTTATAAGCCAAGGGAATTTATAGCAGTTGTATGAAATGGTATTAAAATTAAGGCGTTTTAGGATGACAAAGTTTCAAAATTGAGATAAATTTATCTCTCACTGCACTATTAGGCTGCCATTCGTTCTTTACGTGTCATTTTATCCCACGACATGAACACCGTTTAATTTTTGGACAATTTTCCATCAATCGTCAACGAATCAAGCGACGCGTCGGAACGGAAGAAAACGATCTGTTCGTGAAGGGAGAAAAACGTTTCGGATCCGGGATCATTTTCTCCTAACAAACACCAAACAGACACTTTAATGCTGCTCGGGGCTGTTTTTTCTCCTCGCAAGAAGGGTGACATTTCCATTTTGCGTGTGCGATATCTGACCCCTGACTAGATCGAGAAGATTGACATGCGAAGTTTACACGCTTTATGAATTACTGCACGCTTTATGTGCGATTTTCGATGTTTCTTTCAAAAATTCAGTCTATTAATACTCGATGAAAGCGCATAATTGTTGATCTTAAATTTCTCTTTGAACCGCTGCCAAATAATTGAATTCGATAGTCTAATAATACTTTATAAACTGAAAAATGATGCGATAAAATCGGTTCATAAAAATCAGATCAATTATTAATTAATTTTATTTGTTAATACGTTTTAATCGTTGCATGCCCGTTTTACTGAAATTTAATCATTTGTTTGTTGTTTAAAACAACAAACCACTTGTTTAGTATGTAAATACGAGAGCAGATGAGTTTATAATTGCTAATTTCAATTTAATATTGTTGTTATTTTTTGTACATAACTAGTTTAAAACCTTTTCATAATAATTCCAATAAATTAGTTTAATAGATTTTTAAACAACAGTTTTATATGGCAAATCATACCACATGAATTTCGAATTTCATGCTCTCTAAAAATGAATTAGTCAAAAATGACTAATTACTACAGTTATTAGTGACTGCTTTTTCACTTATACCATGGTTAACCATGGGATACCAGGGTATCCGAATATTTAACCCCCAATTCTTATGTAAAATGATCCCCTAAATCCGAAAATACTGTCAAAAATTATGAAAGTAGATCAGTTTTTGAGATATATTCAATTCTATATTATATTGAAAATTGACTATATCTTAATAACTGTTCTACTTTTATAACTTTTGATGACAATTTCGGATTAAGGGGACAATTTTACATGAAAATTGACTGCTAAATGTTCGGGATACAAATTGCTTTTGACGAGAATTATTAGTGGCTGCTTTTTCGCTATGACAATTAGTCAATTTTGACTAATTCATTTTTAGAGAATGTGGACTGGGTAATAGGGTGGGCCGAAAAAAATATTTTTTGAATTCAATTTAGGGGTAGCAAAAAAAATTTACCTTATGCCAAAAGTAGTTTGTAAAAAAAAAATTAGCGTACTAGCCCAATATTTAAGGCCCCCCCTGGACGCCCAAAATATTATTTTTTTATATTTTTTTTGGGGTAGCAACAAAAAGTTACATTTTGTTAACAGTAATTCTAGAAAAAAAAATAGCGTACTAGCCCAATATTTAAGGCCCCCCTGGGGGCCCAAAATATTATTTTTTTATATTTTGTTTGGAGTAGCAACAAAAAGTTACATTTTGTTAACAGTAATTCTAGAAAAAAAATTGATTACTAGCCCAATATTTAAGGTTACCCCGGGGGCCCATTTTTTATATTTTAATTGGGGTAGTCACAAAAAGTTACCTTATGTTAACAATATGTCTAGAAAAAAAGTCCGATATTAAATTTGACGTCAAAAATTTGTCGGTTTAGCAAATTCTAGGGTTAAAAATGTTTATAAATTTGGAAATGTTTTTTTTTTAAATAAAAGAACTAAAAATATTTATAAGTCAAGCAGACGACTTCTATATAAGGTTCGGCAAGTTTCCCTTTCACACGCAAGCGGTGAAAAAGTTTGTGAAGCTTGTAACAGAAGCTGCATTAAAAATTTGCTGTGAGGTAGCAAGAAATGGTTATAACCATATATATATAGATGCGCGGACATCTTTACCGGCCTATATGACAACAAGTCTCAATATTATTTAAATAATAAAAAATACTGGGTGGGAGGGAGCGGATGGAACTCGAGGAGCAAATATCCAATTAATTAATAATAATAATAATAATAAAAATGCTTTATTGCATAAAACACAAAATTAATTACACAAAAGGGTGCGTTCGTAAGGACGTCCTTCCATACCACCTACTAAGAAATTAAATCTATTTTATTCTGCGTATCACATATTAATTAAACTAAATCCTATAATTTCATATCACAACAGTTAATAACAAATTAAATGTGTTTGGATATTGAAATATTATGTTAAAGAATGTTTTATCGTTCAAAATTTTTATAGATAGGTCTATAAACGAATCCTTAGATTTTGAAGTTTTTTGACTAGGTATTTGAAAAAGATTGTGCCTTAAATCAAGATTGTATTTATTGGATCTTTGAATACAGTTGTTGAATAGGTATTCAGGCAATTATTAGGTATTTACTTTCTGTAAGGATCAATTATTTTTAAATGCTTGTTTTCCAAATAGATTGAAGTAATGGGGTCAAATTTTCTGACTAAATATATTAATCTAATACATGAGTTTATTTTTAAATGTTTCAGTGTATATTAATGTTGAAACAATTTTGCACTTGGTGTTAGAATTTAGAACATACTTAAATTAATATAGTGATTTCAGCTTCTTATAACACAAACTAAGTTGTCTTGTAACATGGCTTTCAAAGTTCAGGTTTGTATAAATAATAAAAAAAACACCCAGATTTCTTGCTGTTTCTTGCTGAGGTATTTCTATAATATTTATATTTATATATGGTATTAAAATTATATTGTTTTTTATTTATCATATATACTGTACCAATATTTATTACAAGACCCTTTTTGGCATTTAACTGAAGTCTATGATTAACTGACCAAGCATTTACTTCTTTTAAGACTTTATTTATTTCGATAGTGGTTGTGTTAATTAATTTAGAGTAACGCAAAATCTTTTTTAAATTTAATAAAATCAAGCCAAGAGTTGCTAATTTTTTTTCATCAAAAGGCGTCTTAATAAAATAATAAAAAAAACTTAGACTGATACAGGCATTTGGTTTGTCTATGCAATAATACATGGGGTAACTTTTTGTTGCCATCTCAATTAAAATATATATAAAAAAGTTTGGGCCCCCCAGGGCACCCTTAAATATTGGGCTAGAATGGCTATTTTTTTCGAAACATACTGTTAACATGAGGTTACTTTTTGTGGTTACCCCAATTAAAATATGAACAAAAAATATATTTTGGGCCTCCGGGGCACCCTTAAATTTTGGGCTAGTACGCTCATTTTTTTTTAGAATTACTGTTAATATAAGGTAACTTTTGTGGTTAACCCAATTAAAATATGATAAAAATAAATATTTTGGGCCTCCGGGGCACCCTTAAATATTGGGCTAGTACGCTCATTTTTTTTTCTAGAATTACTGTTAACATAAGGTAACTTTTTGTTCCCACCCCAGTCAAAACATACAAAAAAAAATATTTTGGGCCCCCGGGGGACCCTTAAATAATGGGCTAGTACGCTACATTTTTTTCTAATAAATTACTTTTAACATAAGGTAACTTTTTATTGCTACCCAAAAATAAATATCTCAAATATTTTTTTTTTTTACGTTTTTCGGCCCACCCTACTGGGTAACCAAAAGTTGTATTTTTGGTGTAGTATTTATGCTACGATATTTTGTCTCCTGGGATAATATCTTCAGGTGCGTAGTTAAAATGAAAATTGTAATAGTTTTTGTTAAATTAATTTATTTTCATTAATTATCTCAGGCAAAATACTAAATCATGTGTAAGGTACAAAGAGAAAAGTATATTTAATCTGTGGTCTATGTTTATGTCCAATTGTGTTTATGCTTCACTCTGAGTAGTCGTGTATACGTATCAGAATGCTCCAGATGCCTCAGATCTGCTCCAACTGACGGGCTTCTCGAACAGCCAGTTTTAAGTTTTTTCACAGAACGGCTTCCTTGCGTATTAAATTGTCTCCGAGTAGTTTAATTTCACCATTTAGAAGTGGCCAAGACTTTGCTAGTGAGTTACAAACAGAAGGGTAAAGTTCAAAAGTAAATATGCAGAAAGGAAGAATAAAAATAAGTCTGGGACAATTTTACAACCATCTTAGTCTTCTTCTGAAATAAAAGTTAAAGCTGGTTTATGTGATATTCAATTTTTAGGTAGGTACTCTAAAAAGTTATCCCAACAAGGTTTTGTAATTTTTGACCACAGTGTCTACAAAAACTACAGAAATGATGATAAAAAACCTAAAGCGTTCAAAAGGAAAATGATTATAGTATAGAAATTTTGCCATAAAAAAGCTTCTTTTTTAATGTCCTATTATTGAAGGAAAATGCAAAAGTGAAGAATTCCCGAAAGTACCATCTCAGAATTGATTATGTGATTCGGTTTTCTAAGGATTTCGTGAATTATGTTGTAAGAGATAAGTTGTTAATAATACTAATGAACGGGAAATCAGTCTTATTCAAAAATACCACCAGTTAAATTTATTAGTAAAGAGTACAGTGACGTAAGCTGCGCAAAGAACCGATTTCAAGGCCGATCACGTGGCTCCCACTAGTAGAACGAATTGCCGAGGCGTGAGAGAGAAAAAAAAAGAGAGAGAGAGACAATCATGTTCGCGCAGGGAGTGATGACGTCACTGTATTCTTTACTAATAAATTGAACCATACTGACTAAGAAAGTAGAACAGAAACAGTATATTCTTCGCCTAATTAAATTATTATTTTGAAATTCCACACCAGTACTTTTAAACCAATCAAAATGGGTTTTTTGACAGGTCACCATGGCAATTTGTGTATTTTTGTGAAAATTCCACACCTGTAATTTTTAACCAATCAAAACGTGTTTTTTTGATAGATCACCATGGCAACGGTTGAATTTTAGTGGAAATTTTTTCCTCGTGGGTACCCAACAGCGAATTATACTGGAAATTTTTTTGACGTTTATAATGACAGAATATTTTTTTGACAATCTGGTTTTTATTTGTTTACATGATAATTTTGATACATTTCCATTACAAAGTTTAGATGTTTTCTATATTCGTTGGACACCTCCTTTCTTCTTAATGGCGAAAATGCAGGACTTGAAATAAATTAAATGTCTATGTCTAATGAAATATATATAATATTTAGACACTATTCTATTCACCTTTTTTCCATTTTGCACTTTGAGTTTTGAATAGTTAAGATGCAAATATTCGTGAACAATTCAAAACAAATTTTCTTTCTTCAAGTAGGAGCCACAATCCTCTAATAATGCGGGTAAATAAGTCATTGCACGATGATTGATCATTACAGCAGACAATTTCACATTTTTTTACGTCGTGCCGCTTGACAGCTTCAAAACTGAAATAACTTTTAGGTTGGGGTTGACTTAGGCCCGTTATTTCCAATGCGAGTAAACTTTCGTGTTAGTAAACCTAAGATTAACTTAAACTCGAAGTTAACTTGAAGTTACGTTTTTATGGTTTTTTCCAAAGATTTTGCTACCCGAGTTTAGTAACTCTAAGTTAAGAAGTTTATCTTTATGTTGGTATCCGTGATTCTATTATTATTTTATGGATTCTATTTAAATTGGACAGCCATCTATGAACGGTCTGATAAAGTGCGTTGTTTATTGAGGTTAAATTGTAGTTTGAATATTTGTGTGACAGCTTGCAATTAAATTAAATTTTGGGTAAAGCATTATCAGCAAAAATGAGTGAGATTGAGAAAAAAGAGTCCAAATCGAGAGCAACCAATTTTAGTAAAACAGAAGATCAGTTGCTGCTTAATCTGGTTTTAAACGAAAAGCACATCATAGAATGTAAAAAAAGTGGGCAGTTTACTTGGAAGCAGAAAGATAATGCTTGGAAACGTATTACAATCACGTTTTTTTTAGTTGCCGCCTGGGCCCCCCCAACAGAAAGGCTTAAGGCCCCCCAGCTGAAATGTTGTAAATTTCTTTAACCATGAATTTCAGTTATCTTTAAAACTTTGACTACTTTACTGCCAATTTCGGATAAAAATATAAACATTTAAAATATTTATTAATATTAAAAGATTTAATAATATTCATAATCTGGCAAAATAATTATTAATTAAATTATATCTTGTAAGGTTATTAACACCACCTCTATTAATTTCTGGTAAATCATTTACTACTTGAGCATTGTTGTTTACTAAGTTAATCGCTGCCTCTTCTTCATCAGTTATTTCTGGTACATCTTCTTGCATTTCACAGGCTGTAGCCACTATTAAAGCTTGTATTGTTTCAGTTTTTAATCGAAGTCCTAAAGCCAATCCCGGAAACCTTCTTTTCCAAACTCCATAAGATCTTTCGACGACATTGCGTGTGCGAATTTGTGCCTCATTGTACAAATTTTCTGCTACGTTTCCTGGTTGCCTCAGTGGTGTTAAAAGGTAGGGCTTTATTGGGTACCCACTGTCACCAACGATGATGCAGTTTCTAAATTGTCCCCTTTCGAATGACTGCAGAATTGTAGAATTTCGGAATATTTGAGCATCATGAGTTGCTCCTGGCCATGGCCCGCTGCAGCGGGCAACAATATTCCGTATCTTAAGATTTGCATCAGCAATAGTTTGGACATTAATTGAAAAATACTGTTTTTACATGGCTACAATCAATGGCCCCTATACACATTGGCAGCCTTGCAATATTAAAAAAATTCGTTTGACATTCAGCTATTTCCTCAGCATCAATCGGCATTCTTATATAATGTGGTCTCAGCCTAGCTATTGCGTGGCTTACTCGTTTGATTGTTTTACTAGCAGTGGATATGTGTACCCCACAAAAATCTGCTGCTACATTTAAAAAAGATCCAGTGGCATAAAATCGGAGGGTCAATAATAACTGATTTTCCGCTGAAAGTGCGTCATTTCTGTAAAACAAATATTTATTTTCCTTACAAAAACATTAATTTGTAAATTAAGTTATTACCTATCACTTGTATATGAAATAACATTCTCAATTTGTTCTAATAGGTCCTCAACTGTTTGGGGAGATAAACGAAACCGCTGAAAAAACTCTTTACCGTCCCATTTTTCAAAATGGTTAATTCGCTCCCGCACTACTCGTTGCTTACGAATTGGGATCTCTTCATCATCACTGTATGCGTTTATATCGTATAAATCCATGATACATAATATATTATGTATTATATATTATATTATATAATATTAGAGGTATAACAGTTTAATGTTGTCAAATTGACATAAGTTAATTCACAATGTCTAGGTTAACTTGTACCTGAGCTTCGAGTTAATTGTAAAGCGAGTTAACTCACAAATTAGAGTAATCCAGACATTGAAATATAGATTTTAAAATTTAACTTTAAGTTTAGATGTAACTCGCATATAACTCGCAGTGGAAATAACGGGCCTTAGTTGCCATAATCAAGTCGAGGTCAAGTTAAATCAAAAAATAAATTTTAATTATTTAAACACAATTTGGTGTGGAATTTTCTTACCGAATACCACACGAGGTCAAATTAAATCCGGAAATTTTTTCTCCCTCATGAATATTTTTAGAAAATTATCCCTCGTCTTCGACTCGGGATAATTTTCAAAATATTCATGAGCTCGAAAAAATTTCCGGAAATAATTTGACCTCTAGTGGTATTACTAGTGAACATTTTTTTGCTTGGCTAGGTATTCAACAGCGAAATAAATCGGACATTTTTTGACATAATCACAGAATATTTTTTCTCGATTTTTATGTAAGAATGTCATATTCTCGCACGCAAAATCGTTGAAGAATGAAGCTCATTCTTAAACGATTTTTGGTAACATTTAGTTTTTAAGTATTGGTACCCCCAAAATGTCAAACTGATTAATAACCTCAAATTCATTACTTTTATTGAAAATGAAGCCTTTATTATTGTTTTGTAATATAAAGTTTGCTCCAACAATGCATTTTAATGCAAAATTTTAAGTTTAATGTGTAAAAGTGCAGTTCAGGTTGTACTTGTGCAGGATAACAAATATTGTCATTTTGTGTTGCCAACTGACATTTTGCGAGAAAAATCCCCTAACTAACAACGACCACAAAACAATTAAAAAAACCTAAATAAAAGTTAAAATCGAGAAAATAGTATAAATCACACGTTGCAGAAGGCTATTCTCGCACTCATTCGTTCGTCCACTCGCTCCTTCGTCGCTCGAGGCCAAATTTCGAATTCGTGCGAGAATATGTGGCCTTCTGCAACTTGTACTTTAATATACTATTTGACAATATTAGTTTTAATTTCTTTATTTAATTTTGATACATTACAATTACATAGTTAAGATATTTTCTGTATTTTCTACCACCTTTTTTCGTCTTAAAGGTAAAAAAGCTGAATATGATAAACAACTGCCTCCTTTAATTATGATGAACACATCCCCCTATGATGTTCGCTGCCACTGGTTATGCACGCCATATAAAGAGTACATTTAAAAAATAAATAAAAACGCAAAAAAGCAATTTTTTAAAACTTAAAATGGTATTTTCGTACAACTACAATAAGTAAAAAATCAATAGGCATTGTTAAAAGTCAAAAAATTAAATTTTTAAATGATTTTATTTTAAACACAATTTGGTGTGGGATTTTCTTACCGAATACAGCGAGAGATTAAATTAAATCCCTTTTGACTCGGGATAATTTTCAAAATATTCATGAGCTCGAAAAAATTTCCAGAAATAAATTAACCTCTTATATTATTACTAAAGTCTATTCAAATCCAAGCTGGACTAAATGTAAACACAATCCTCCGAATTTTTTTCCATTTTAAACATATTTACTAAGCATTGCTTGGTAGACATCGTTTAAATTAACATTTACAAAATAAGGAAAAGCTAGCAATTAATCTTGGAACAAAAAAAAGTTAAACAAAACAAATAAGCCGGCCTTTATCTCTTCGCCAACTTTCGGTAAACAAAAGTTTAAAGGCCGTATTTTTTATTTCTCGGGCAAATAAACAGTGAAAAACGGTCGGTCCGTCTCTTCCTTTGAAAAATAAAACAACACCACACAGAACGTGTACACTGTGATTGTTTTTTGGGATTATTTAAGGACAATCATTTAGGAGAAGTAAAGTATTTCGCCCGTTGGCCGGAAAAAGATAAATTGGACACGTGCATATACGTTTAATGCGTCCTGCGAAAAAGTTTAACTGTCGACCATTTGTCGTTGGTGTTCTACCGACTAAGCAGGACTCCTGCAATAACGCTATAACGGTCGGCAGTGTATTATATAAGGGCCATTTGCGACGTCTTGGCAGCCGATATAACCTAGCAGTTACTTCGTGTACATTGTTAGATGTATTTATGCTATTCACTTTTTAAATGTACCTACATTTGTAGCATAAAAATACTTATTTTATTTTAATTCAAAAGCAGCAAGAATTAATTTAAAATACATCCAATCTAGTTTACTGCAAACGGCAAGATTCAAACTTAATTTTAACTTTTACCAACGAAGCTTAATTATTTTTCATTGTGGAAAGTTTTGCGCACACATGTCATAACTCTTTTAAATTAACTATTTTCCAAGTGCGAAACACTACGTTACAAAGTAACTACTATACAAGGAAATGTTAATAACATTATTTGCAATTAATTTTGTTTTAAAGTTGCTTTAAGTTTTCCGAAAACGCTGTTTGAAAAGCTCGTTACAACCATTCGTGCCTTAATTATGTAGTTAATTTAATTAAAATTGTTAATTGGTTGAATTTCATTTTCAGCTGACTAATACATTTTTGCAAATGCTGACTAACTAACTAACTAACTTACACTAAAAACATTGTATCGAGAAAAGTTCATTAATTTAAGAACAATAAAACTTTGATTGAACTCGACTTTTTCATTTTTAAGAAAATGTTAAATCTTTTCTCAAGTCGCGGTAGATTGGTTTATTCTTTCTTTACCTGCACTCTTAGAAAAGACCTGGTATTTGCAATGAAAATTTAGTTCCCAGAACCAATTTTATTAGTGAAAATAGGCACAACAAAAAAATATGTTGTGGGAACTAATACAAATTTGTTTTTACAGTTTGTTGTCGGAACAGCCAATATTGGTAGCTCCAACCAACAAGTTTAAGTGCATCGAAATTAGTTTTTTTTTTCATACAAATAATTGATATTTAATGCAATCACATTAGTCTGTCATTTTAGCAGCGTCTAAGTTGTAACAACTGCACTTGCTATTTATCGCAACAAACATTGTATCATGCAGGAATTTATTTTTTAATTGAAATTACATGAAAAAAGGTACATTTAAAGAATTTAATAGTTGATATAATATAAATTTGTTTTGTACTGTAACTAAGTTATATTTAATATTAAATGCTTGCATTAGTAGCAACAACAAATTGGTATTATTCCACAGTACATGCCTGCTTAGTAAATATAACACTTTTTGTGTAAATATTATAAAAAATAGAGAAAGGAAATTCATGCCCGTTCGTTTTATAAATATTTATTATAAATTAAAAAATAACAATATAACTGAAAACACCAAATTTTGGTTTAAACATTATGACAAAAATTAATAATTACTCTAAGAAAACATTTATAAATATTTTAACAATAAAACAAAAACGATTCTTTGGTAAATATACACAGATACATTAAGATGAAAGTTGACTATACTTCTTCAGTAAACCGTGATGTTTACGTGAAGTGCAAGCCTTTGTTTAACAACTTAACAATGATTCTTAGGTACAACGTAACATACTTGCATGATAACAGGGGTAAGCATTCGATAAATTTTGAGTGTGAGTGCCTATAGTATAGGCCCTATACCAAAAATGCGACTTGGGCTGTAACAAAACAAAACAAAAAAATTCTCGAAAGTCCGACGTGATGGAGACTTTTGGTGGGCACCATTGGATTCAGGAGGCCATTTTCAGTCGGAATGCCATTTTCACATTTTTTGATTTTTTTTCGGACCCCAAAACTACAATAGTGTAATTAAAGGAGTGCAATAATAATACCCAACCTTTAAAAACTGGAACCAATTCAGGTAAACCCCATGTTCCTAATAAATCTGCTACTTCAGTCCGCTCATCCATATTATTTGTTCGAGATATCTATAAGTAACCAACACATAAGAATATATTATATGAATAGATAAAAAGTATGTCGCCACTGAATTTACAGGGGCAAATGACTAATTGTAATACACTAGTTTCTTACCTAAAATATACACTACACACGAGCTGATACACAAATACAAAAGAACAAACACCACCGAAGTCTGGACGCCGTGCAACACCGTTTGTTTACAAGTAAAGCACGCGCCGGGCTGGACAAATCGCGCGCGAAATGCACAAAGTTTGCAGTTGCATTAACCTACAGAGACAACATCCCCAACTGACACTTTGTTTCACACCGCTGGTGTCTTAGCTGTGTGAAAAGTGACGCATAGTTTATACAACCGAACCGTTAGTTCCACGGACTAATTTCAGTCAGTTGAGAATGTTACTTAAATATTTGGTCCAACAAAAACATTTTACCGCCGAAATGATTTTTTTGAGATAATGTTGTCAATACTTCTAGCCAACATAAAGTTTCAGTTAAAATAACTTAATCGCCTTTTTGCAGTAAATAATACTCAACAACAAAACTAAATCTTTTCAGGTAATGATGCAAGCAGTTACACATATAAAGGTACTGATTACAAAAAACAAAAAATGTTATTTTCTGCAACAGTTTTACCCCAACGATAATAAGTTAGTTACAAATACCAGGTCTTTTCTAAGAGTGTGTGATACTAATACGTCTTTGTTTCAACGGCAGGAGTATTTCCTGCAAAAAGAATTATGTTGAAATTGAAAACAATTGAGAAAAAGCCTTTTATAGAGATTAAATGTTATTTGAGCAAAACAAAAAAGCAAGTAAACTATCAACTAATTTTATAAATTGCAATCCCAGTAGGTGCATTACTGATATTAAATATATCTAAAGTAAATAAAATTGTGCAGTTTAATATTAATAAATATAACAGTTTTATTTATTTCATATTTTGTTTAATTAAATTTATTTTCAGCAAACTTTAAATTTTGTATTATAAATGGATAGCTTTTATTAAAAAGGAACCAAGCGCCAAAAACTTTTTCTGGGGTAAACAAAATTATTTGCAAAATAACTCATTTTTAATGCTGCTCAAAAAATTAATAATGAATTGGAAACCTTTTTAATCCTTTTGAGAAAAGTTTAAAATGAAGATTAACCTTTTGAGCAATATTAAATATTAGTTATTTTATCCAAAAATAGTGCAATTTTCCAGGCATTATAAAATTAAATTAAGTCAGTCCAAAGGAAAACATAATTATTTTCAAATAAGTTAAATGTTAAATTAACATTATTTTAAAAAAAATTGTAATATAATTTTCTTTATACAGGGTGTTATGTAATTAATGTTATATATTAAAATACTGAATACCTTTTGGCATAAGGTGTAATGGAAAAATATTTTAAAATATATTTTCCCAAAGATAAAGAAAATATATGCATTAGAAGTTTTTTATATTTTTTGTGATACGCCACTGGTTACACACTTGTGTTCTGTCAGTACATAGATACAAACCAACAAAGTAGCTGCGCGTTGCCAGTTGTAAAAAAATTGTTACTAAAAAATTTTCTTGCAAAAAATAAATAAAAACTCAATAAATACAAAATTTTTATGCCCTTAAAGCTCTAATACCATTCTGTATTTATTTACTCATCCAGCTATTAACTTAGGCAATGATAAGAAAAATTAGTACGTACCTATTTAAAAACTCCATAAAATTAATTTTTTCATCGGTTTTTTTCTTTCTGTTTACTCAGATGAAATTAGGACAAGTTCACAGGTTAATCGTTAAACATTCAATTTGTGTAAATAAATCCAAACTCCCAAAATCACTTCCCTTAGTTAAGATATTTACAATTTGCGCACATAACCTACAATTTTTTGACAGTGTTACCAACCATAACAACATAAATTGGACAAAGGAAATTATTACGAATTATGATTAAAGTTTAAATCTGGTGTGTCTAAATTTAAATATATTTTTTATAAGTACCTATATTTTTAAATCACAATGTTAAAACGATTTTTAAAAAATCATTAGTTTACAAATTTTTACAAGGTCTAATTCTAAAATCTAGCGATTTCAGGTTTTTATTTTTTTTCAAGTTTTATCAGGTTTTTATTCTTTTATAAATATTTTGAAAGTTTTTATGCTATGGCGGGTCGGGCGCTCACAAATATTGAATTAACAACTATGGTTTTGTGTTAGGGGGAAGCGATGCAAAATGCTCGTATTTTGTATAATCAAAATTATTACAACGCCAATGACGGACATCCACCGCCCTCGAAGCAAAGTTTTGTACGTGCTGTGCAAAATTTAAGGGACCGCGGAAGATTTAGCGCATTTGTTGGTGATAGGGGTCGGGCTAAGGGACGTGAATTTGTGGCCCTTAAAGAGCAAATTTTGGACGAAGTGGAAGCAAATCTGAGAATTAGTGCAAGACGATTAACTGCCCAACTTGGACAAATGTCCAACTTTGTTACTTGGCGCACGATTCACGAAAATAGTTTGTACCCCTATCACCTACAAAAAGTTCAAGCTCTTCAGGATGGAGATTATGCACTGCGGTTGGAATTTTGCCATTGGTATATACAGAAAAATCAAGAAGATGCTGATTGGAGCCGTAGTGTTTTGTATACCGATGTGGCCACATTTACGAGAGACGGGATTTGGGCAGCAACTCAGGAACTTAATTGTAAATAGTCCAGACATTTTTACGCGGGTGCGCGAAAGCATGCTTCGCAGAGTTTAAGCTTGCATTCTAAATAATGAAATCATTTTGAGCATCTCATATAAGGTAATACATTTTTAATTTTACATTTGGCAACACTGCATTAAAAAGTAATAGATAAGGTTAATACGCGGTTCCTAGTCGATCAGTGGCGTACTTTTTGGTAGGATAAAGGGGATTATAAATTATTTTTAGTCTTTGGAATTTAGAAAAAAAAAGTTTCAGGTACTTCTTTATGGACCCTAAGGAACTACCCATTTTAATATATAACATTAATTACATAACACCCTGTAGAAATTTATAAAATGTGGATATTATTTTTTTCACTTTTGTTTAGTTTACATCATCCATTTACATACACATGCACCTGGTTTCGTGCAAAATATTTTTATTAAAAGACATATAAATAAAAATTAAATGAATTTTCATTAAAATGGTTTTACTTCATATACATTTTAAATTATTTTTATTAATAGTAATTGCAGTCTATGCTAGCAGAAAAAAATCTATTTAGAATCAAAAAAGTATATGTTACAGTCTAATTTAATAGGTGGCTACATTTTATATGTATGTAAACATATAAAACGTATGTTATAACAGGATAATTAAAGCTATTATAGCAAGAACAAATTAAACACCATGGTGTGAGCACACAGCACGGGAATCTGTTAAACAATGTTTTAAGATTCCATGGTATAGTAATTTTACTCAAAATTTTATGTAGGATTTAAAAATGTAAAAATATATGGGGTGTTCTATTTAAAATAACAAAGTTGATTTTACTTCCGGTTAAACCGAAAGTGGCATTTTCTTCAAAATATATTAAAAAATAGAAATGAAATATAAGGGCTTTCCGTTCCCCAAAAACTTCTAATGGACGACGAATGTGAAACACCCTGTATATTTATTATTTTTCCACAAGATTAAATCTAAGGGTATTAAATAAATGAAAACAAATTGAATTAACGGAAATGCTAATATGCATATGAGGCCAAAAAAGTTCAAACATAATCCCGCAAAAAATAAATAAACAAACTACGTAGGTATAAGTTCATTATCACGCTTGTCCACGGAAGTAATGAAATGGTTTTGAAATACGATTTTCGTAAATATGTATACGCAAAAACATAACGCGATATAAAGAAAATAACCTGAACCTGTGGAGCGAGCGGGGTTACATTTTTTGATTAAAGCCAAACAATTTTATATACCTACATAGGAAATGGGTATCGCGAACTTTTTCGTGCCGGCTGGCCGATTAAAACTCAACAAGTGTCCCACTATGGGAACAAAGGCTACAAAGAAGCCCATTGTCGATGGTCGAGTATGAATGAGCATTAGTTTGAAACACGAGCGAAGCTTATTATTATTATTATTATTATTATTATTATTATTATTATTATTATTATTATTATTATTATTATTATTATTATTATTATTATTATTATCATTATTATTATTATTATTATTATTATTATTATTACTGTTTTTTTGAATTATTTGCTTTTAAAATTTAATTGTGAATTTAATTAAATATGTGATCAATGTTTAAAGTCATATTAATGTAAGTATACACCTATATCATCTGTATGTAAAAATACGTATTTTTTTTGTTTCCTTCTTTTTTATTGTTTCAGTGAAACAATACGTAAATGTGAAAAATATATATCAAAATTGTATTAACATTGTTTAAACAATGAAACCAAGTTGTAGTATGATTAAATTTCGAACGTGACACAAAAAATAGTATGTCATTAGGAGAATAAGTGATTTTTTTGTGCCAAGCTCAAAAGATTGCAAAAAATAAAGCAATTGAGCGAAGCACAAAATGACCTTTTCCTCCAAATAACCTCTTTTATCTTCTAACAAAAACTAAAAAACATTAACTTAACATGAATGACAGATCTCCGAAGGCATAGGCGGAGATAATATGAATAAAATAAGGTGAAAAATATTATTTTTTATCAATTTATTGTCTACGATCATGTGTTTCATTATGGCACATACTTGTACTGATACAATAATAAATAACTTTCAAGGGCTGCGTTGAGGCTAATAATATTGATATTATATTATGTTAAAAGATAAGTATACAGGGTGTCCCAGAACTCGCGCCACATAGAAAACCGGAACGTGCCGAAAGTAACGTGAAACACATATTTGAAAATTAAAATTGTCTAACGCAAAGGATAAGCGAGATAAGAATAAAAAACGATAGCCAATCCCAATAGATGGCCATAGGGAATTCTTTAAATTGCTAGGATACTTAGGTTGCATTGTTCATAATAAAAAATATGTAAAATATTTGGTCCACTGGAATCCAATTCATTGTGACACTGCTGTCAAACTCCTGTCATTAATATTATATTAGGTTATAAATTAAGTTATTATAAATAATGTTTTCCTTAGATGATCATACTGAAATGATAATTATTTATTTATTTAGTGTGGGCGCAACGCCAGGGAGACAACGCGAGTTTTTTCCCAGCCCTTTCCTAATCGTTATTTTAAAACATTGGCGTTCTAAAGTATAAGTCATAGATTAATAACCTCATTTTTGAAAGCTTTTGACAACTTAGTAAATACAGTTGGCCAAAAGATTTTTAAATGTTTTTAATACAACAATGTTCTAACGTCTCCTAACAATTTTTAAAGCTCTTACGTTTAACCTAGGCGAGAGCTCTCGGTATTGGCTGCCGCTTTTTTGCTCTCATTCGATTACACTATTACCTAGAAATTTTTTATTTTTAAATTTGGCATCTCCATTGCTATCGGCACTCCCCCTTTTTCTCTGTGGCGCGAGTTCTGGGACACCCTGTATATTATGGATGATAAAAATAATTAAAAAAATAGATTCATATTAAATCTGTCTAAAATAATTTATGTTTATGTGTTTAAGAGTCTAAGTTATTACTTCAACTTTCTTATTAAATGTGTCTAAAATAATTTATGTTTATGTGTTTAGGAGTCTAAGTTATTACTTCAACTTTGAGAACGCCCTGTATAGAGTAACACCTCTAAAAACTTCTCTTTTCTTGGATAAACCTTTTATTTTTGTAACTAGCAAACTAGTATTTATGTAGTTATTTGTAATACTTGCCAACAATGATAATCCTTTTAAAAACAAAGTGGTATTTTTATCTTAAATTTCCACGTTTATTTTGATTTACAACGTTATTGTAAAATGTTTGCACAAATATTTTTTTAAGAAATATTTATTTTTAATATTTTTGAAAAAGCATTAGTGTTGTCCCATAGTGCGCTTTATCTCGCTGATCCTGCCCCCTGCAGTAACGGCGGCAGCAGAAATCGTGGGCGGCTCGGACTAAAAGCGAAGGCCGCCAACGTTGTACCGCCGCCGCCGCCACTCAGCCTCTGCCGCCTCCGTTGCATGCGACCATCAATCAAACAAATTGGGAAAGCGAAAACCACCTTCGGGCTCTTTTTTCTCTGTGATCCCCGGATTTTTACCGGAACGTTCATTCGCTCTCCTTAATGATTTAACGGCCTTAAGGGGAAATTAGTTTTTTCCCAACCAAAACCAATTTCGACTAATGTTTTTTTATCCCTCTCTCACGAGAGACGTTTCGAAGTATAAACAGGAATGTTTTATTTTTAGAATACGCAAGTCAATATTTGTTTTAAAACTTTTAATATTTGTCGTTTATAGATATCGTGAAAATACCTACAATAATAGTGTATTATAAAGGCCTTAGAACTCGTGGCGACACTGGTCAGTTATTGGTTGTATTTTTGAATAAGACTGATTTTCCGTTTGGCGGTATTATTAACAATTCTCATCTTACAACACTTCTCGAAATTCTAGGAAAACCGGATCACATAATGTGATTCACATTCCAATCCTGAGGTGATACTTTCAGGAATAATTCACTCTCTTAAAATGAATTAGTCAAAAATGAATAATTATAAGTCGTTTTCGACTAATTGTCATAACGAAAAAGCAGTCACTAATAATTAGTCCCATTCTCAGGTCTCTGGGTTGTCAAGCGGATGTCTAATCGCTGGGCCACTGCTACTTTTATAAAAATTACTTATATTTGTCTATACATATTGTTAATAATATTTTAAAGTTGAATATCTTGTTTGCGTTGCTGCTTTAAGCTAAACTTGTTGCATCTTTGTTTGTTTCTATTGGCAATTTAACCATGGAGCCTACATGCATTTAACGCTGGCAATAATTTGTTTGCCCCAAAAACACGAAACAGTCAAAGATAGTGACTTATCTTAAATTAGTCAAACTAATAATAATATAATAATAATAATATATACCGGCCTCGGTGGTGTAGTGGTCAGAGCTCCTGGGTACGAGCCGAGAGGTCGTGGGTTCGAATCCCACTTGGGTATGGTTGTTTATTTGTGTTTGTCCATTGTGTATAGTCCTTCGGAGGGGACTTTAAGCCGTCGGTCCGTTCCTACCCCTAACCCGCACAAGCCATTCAGTTGGCTTATGGGACATCTTAGTTTGGATGTAAGGGTGGAACTAAAAGAGCACTTTTAATATAATTATTTAAGTAGTAAAAAATAACCATTTAAAAGTGGAAACGACTATTTTATTAGTAAAATTCAATAATAAAGACATCAAAAAAAGTTGGTTCTTTCAGTAATAAAATTTTCTATATGCACTCTTTAGGTTTTTATCATCATTTTTTTAGAGTTTGTAGAAACTCAAAAATTCCAAATCTATCCTCCGAATGCTCCGAAAAAAAACACGTACCGATTTTCTTGTTTGGATAAATTTTAGAATACCTGCTAAATTTCATTATACCAAGCTCCAATTCCAAGTGGAGCTTCATTCCAGAGTTTTCAGAAGAATACGAGATGGTTGTGAAATTATCTCTCTAAAAATGAAATAGTCAAAATTATACTATTTGAATTATTACCAGCATTTTTTTTACTATTAAAATAGTCGTTTTCACTTTTAAATAGTTAATTTTCACTACGTAAATAGTTAAAGTTTGACTAATTTCTTTAATCGTTTGCGGCTAACAACAAAGTATTGTTTGAATTAAATGCACAGGTGTGTTCAGAAAATATCGGGAATTTTCGTTTTTTGAAACAAATATTTATTTATTCGTCTACATTAATGTTGTCGCCTTCAAAATAGTCCCCATGGGATATTATGCACATGTGCCAGCTCTTCTTCCAATACTCGAAACACTTCTAAAACTCTGTGGGATAGCCTTTAGTTCTTTCAGCAATGCGCTTTTAATGTCATCTATGCTTGCAAAACGACGGCCCTTTAAGGTTCTCTTTATTTTTGGGAGTAGGAAAAAGTCAGACAGAGGCATGTCTGGCGAATATGGAGGCTGGGGCATCATTACAGTATTGTTTTTGGCCAAAAATTTTGTTCAAAATTTAACAATTTTAGAACAAATTTTTCTGCCACGCGTTTCATACCCAAAACATTCGAAAAAATTTTATGGGATGAGCCAATCGATATACCAACATAATCAGCGACTTCTCTGATGGTTTATAACCATTTCTTCCACTTTTTCCATGTTTTTATCGGTTGTTAATGTGCTTGTGCGTTTAGGGCGTTCGTCATCTTCAACGTCTTCACGGCCATCTTGGAAACTCGTATACCACTTGTAAACTCTTGTTTTACTTATAGCAGACTTACTATAGGCCTTTGTTAACATTTCACAGAATTTGGATACAAATTCTTTGATCCATTTCTTTTAACGAACGAAAAATTGCCGAGCTCATAAAACACGTCTAACCTTAGCGGCTGCCACAGACAAAGTAAACAATGAAAACAGCTAACGTTTTTATCATACTTCGGGGGCATGTAAACCAACATAATAAAGAAAATTTTATGACAACCGGACCCTCCGGTTATTTTCTGAACACACCTTGTATACCTAACCTCTATGGTTAAATGACCCATAAAAACAAAAAAGATGCAAAAAGTTTAGCTCAAAACAGCAATACAAATAATATATTCAACTTTAAAATATTATAAACAATATTTATTGACAAATAAAATTGATTTTTATAAGAGCGGCTGATAGACGAATGGGTAATGATAACAACTTGACAAGTGACTGACCTGAGTTCAATTCCCGGCTGGCTCAAAACTTTTTTAAATTTAAATCTACTAATTTGAATATTTCATTCAGTAGAATTTGCTAATTAATAGTGACTGCTTTTTCGCTATGACAATTAGTCAAATATCACATATAATTAGTTATTTTTGACTAATTCATTTTAAGAGAGATCCCTTTGGGCAAATTTAATAAAAATTAAATTTATTTTTCTACTGCGATGCAGAAAAGTAAATTATTTTTTATATTTGTGAGTCATTTATAGTATTGGAAAAATTTAGAGCGACCAATGTATTTTCACCAAATGCTTGAGTTATATTTTTGGTAGTAAAAATGTTAGGTAGGAATATAATTCTTAAAATAAACTGTAATTAGTTTATTTAAAGCTAAAATTACAAATTAAGTCAATTTTTATAGACAAAATTGTAGGAACTTGAAACAAAAAGGGTATAATCCAATATTTATTATTTTTTTTAAAACCTTAAAAAGTTTTTTCTATCAATATTTGATGCAAAAACATAAAATTCAAGAGAGACCGGGAAAGTTTTGATGACAAAAAAAAAATACCTTCTATTGCTACAAACCATATAAAAAAATCAGTGTTTTAAGTATTAAAAATTTCTTATAATAGTGCTACTGCTGGTAAAGTTATTTTGATAGTGCAAAATTTTAAAAAGGAATTGGGTTTCGAGTCACAGGAGAGGATCAATGTAACAATACACAGTTTTTGTTAAAAATGTAATAACGGAAAAAAGTTAGAAGTAAATTTAAATTTAGAATGTTTAAAGACACTTTCAATATTTTTTTGTTAAGTGAACGGCATTTAATTAAATATTTCGTACACAAAGATTCCCCTGTTAACTTGCCGCTTAAACGATCGCCTGTCAACGTGGCGCGGCGCTGAACAATATTATTTATCATTGATCCAAGGTGAGATCACATAAATGTTTAAACGGTCTTTTAATCTTAAGCTTTTAGAGCTTCTTTCACATATTATTTTTTTCAATTTTCATAGGAAGAACAGGTCCGAATTGGAATTAAAAAAAGCATGTTTTAGAAAATTTTATTGATAAGTGCATTTATTATTTACCATACAAATTTTCAATATTTTTTTATAAATAGTAAACAAGAAAATAATGTTTAATTCAAATACTACAGACTTTTTTAATCATACATTGTGAATAAACTAATAAAGTTAAAAAAAATTGTGGTTACTTTGTACTACTTGGCAGATTAGGAATTAATATTTATTTTTAATTTTCATGACGACGTCGAAAATTTCCAATCAGATATAGATAAAACCAATTGAGGACCCTAGAAGCCAAGGGATACAAGTGACATTTAAAAAAAAAGGAGTTATGTACAGAAAAAGGTAGTAAATGGTACATTTTACTTGGTATCCAAGGGATATAACTGAATTCTAAGCTAAGACATGTTGAAAAACCGAGTCATAAAACCACAAACAATTTTGACCCCCAATTACAAGTGTTTTTTTACTTTAAAAATGATTATTTCAAAACTAAACAAAATGTACTTATACCCCTTGGCTTATAGGGTCCTCAATTATAAATGAGGTAAAACAAAAAATACTGATGGTTGGTAAAGAAACTTGTCTCAATTTTTATATAAGGATCCGCCTGAAATAAAAACAACAGTGAAATCTACTTATAGTGATATTAAAGAAAGACATTTGCGCGTTTTAAAAACAGTGAAAATTTTATGAATATATATACATATATCCTTATTCGTATTATAGTATAAAACTTGGAATATGCATTAGGTTGATACTCTATATGTCTTCTTTTATTACATAATGCTATTTTATTCCACTTTTACGAAGCAATAGATGGTTGAAACTTGCTGTTTACATTTTTAGTAAACGTATAACGTACAACTTTGTAGTTATGAATATCTGCTGAAAAAAAAGAGTTTTTAAGCGGTTACCGAATTTAACTTACAGCAAATAAAATGGCAATATCGGTTTTATTTAATGCTGTAAATTTCTGATTTACTGCCCACTTATTCACATTTATTGGTTCTGGGCTAAAATTAAATCCGACAAATATTTGTGATTTAGAACGCAAAATTTGTTTTCTTACTTAAAAAAAAAATTATGTGTGTAGTAAATTTTAACTGTCGGGTCGTTCGCCGTAAAGATAATTTCGGGTTTATATTTGATGAAATGTTAAATAGCCTTTTGTGCTGTTGTATTTTGTGATAAAAATTTATCAGGGGAAAAAGAATAAAAGGGAAATATAATCAACATATTTTATAAAATGCTTATGATCCCTTTCATTTATTTTTCTTTGTTCCTTTATACTTAATAAGGTACATCAAAATTAATCATAAATTTTCTATTAAAAAGAAATATTTACAACTGCGTATTTAAAAAAAAAACTAGGTGTTTCCGAGGTGCAATTTTTAACTTTTAAACGTACGTTACTTAACATAAATCAAATGCATTTAGGGGTGCATGAACTTTCCCCGACTGAGGTATTTCAAAGTTAGCGCTACACATAAAATTATAATGTATACATTCTATTAAGTTTTTTTTCTTCGAAATCGTTTTGAAATGAGTTTTCTTTAAACGTGCAAACTTTGTCGATTTCCAACCACTCACCTGAATTATAAATGTGAAAAATTTATAAAAATGATTTTAAAGTATATGTAAAATAATATTAGCTTAAAGTTTCTTAATTAATGAAATAATATAGTATAATTCTATTTTCTATATTTTAAAAATTTAATTATTGTAAGTTTGTCCTTATCTATATATATATATATATATATATATATATATATATATATATAACGGGTGATTCATTTAAACCTTTTTTTTTTAATTCTAAATTAAACGCATAAAATGGAATTGGATGGCGAAATCTTTATTATGACCTGAAAGAACAATCTTTGACATTTCTTTTTTGAAAATAATTTCATTAAATGCTGACCGCGTACGTGGTCTATTCGGAAGGTCCAATTTTTGATCACTCTTTCTAGCATTGCGACCGGTATCTGCCCAATTACGCGAGTAATGTTGGTTTCTAAGTCCTGAATCGTAGCTGGCTTATCAACGAAGACTTTTGATTTAACATGACCCCAGAAAAAAGTCCAAGGGTATGATATTACACGATCTAGGCGGCCAATTGACAGATCCAAAACGCGAAATTATCTGCTCACTAAAATGATTTCTCAATAAAGCTATTGTTTCGCGCGCTGTGTGTGCCGTCACGGCCAGCATTTAAATAAAATTATTTTCAAAAAATAAATGTCAGAGATTTTTTTTTCAGGTTATAATAAAAATACCACCATCCAATTCTATTTTATGCGTTTTATTTAGAATTAAAAAAAAGGTCTAAATGAATCACCCTTTATATATACATAGATAAGGACAAGCTTACCAAAAAATTAAAAAATTAAATTTTTAAAATCTTGAAATAATATCAATAATATCAATAGAATTCTACTATATTATTGCATTGTATATGTAGATGAGAAATATAGTAAGTACAATGACAATATATAAGGGGCAATCCATGCCAAATCACCGAGGTTTTGACCCGACCCCCTTCGATTTCGCTGAAACTTTTTTATCATTTTCTATCCTACCAAAGACATTTTTCTGAATTTTTTTAGATTTTTTTACCCGACCCAAAAAAAGTTACGAATTTTTGAAAAAAAACCGCTCTTTTTTTTTTAAATTGCAATAACTTTTTCACAAATTGACCTTTCGGCACGTTTTTTTTTTTGAAATTTTTGTTTTTAAATGTAGTTTTCAGAAAAAAATACAAACAATTTTTCGGAAGTCACGATATATGAAATATTTCAGTTTTTTCAATAAAACCTTCATTTTTTCGAATTCTGAAACCTTCGATTCTCAATTTTTTTGTCTCAAAAAAAACTTCAACTAAGACAGTATTTAACCCCACTATTCCCATTTTGTGCCGACTTTCCATTCTATTGTTTTTTTTTCGATTGAAAATAAAGAAATTTCTCAATTTGGCTTATTTTTTATGACTTTGCGTTGAGGTTTTTTTTTATTGTTTTTAAAAGCTCAGAAGTTGAATAAAATTGGATAAAAACAACCGTAAATTTTTTATTAAAGTATTGTTTTTACATCGTTAAAAATCTAAATATTTTAATTATTTTCCTCGGTTTAGCGATTGTTTTCTTGAATTCTTAACCGTACAATGTTGTGTCTTAAGGAATGAACTTATGTTAAAGAATGAACTTGCATTAAAGAAGGTACGGAAGGTTATGGTAATAAAAAACATAAAGAAAGTACGAAAGGTTATGGTGGATGTTCAGTGACTGATGGTAATGAACTTGTGTTAAAGAATGAATTTGTGTTATTAAATTATAAAGAAAGACGATTATAATCACATTCAAATATATGGGCGTTTCTCTGTAAACTGGGCAACTTGAAGTAAGAAATTGTCTAGGCAAGTTTTTTTGTTATATTTTTGTTGTATTTAATAAATGTTATTCGAGGAATAAATATCGGTCTATTTATTAGTATACGGCAGATGAACCAAAAATATTCCTATTACTTTGGAAAACATTGAGCATTTTCTGAAAAATCTATACAGGGGACTGTTTATAAAATCCGGAGACAAAGTTTAGATGACTTTTTTAGAATTACAAAATAATAATTATAAACAATAAATAAGTCACAGTAACAAGCAAACAATATTGGTTGAATAATTAAACAATTAGGTTGATTCCAATAGTTAATGTCTTTAATTAATTTAGTCTGAAGTGACCATTTTGCTTTGGTGACACGTCAGGGGACTGGTTTTTAAGGACTATAAAAACGATTTTGATACATTAAAGTTTATTTTATTGGATTTTGAACGTCGAGCATAGGTAGATTAGGTTATTATCTTTTGAAGTTATCTACGAAATATTTATGATCTGTTATTTTTCTAAACAATATTAGCTTGAGACAATGAGTTGCCCAGTTTACAGAGAAACGCCCATATGTTTTTTAAAGTAGGTATACTTGACGTTTCGTTGTTTTTTTTTTATTTAAAAGAGGTGGTAAAATAATAAAAATGTGAATTTTTTAAAAAATAACACTTTTTATAAACTAATGTTTTGATATTTTTTTAAACTGTGAATTAGACTATTTTGTTTCTTAAAAAGAGTTTACGTTTACGTACATTGTACGGTTAAGAATTCAAGAAAACAATCGCTAAACCGAGGAAAATAATTAAAATATTTAGATTTTTAACGATGTAAAAACAATACCCTAATACAAAATTTACGGTTGTTTTTATCAAATTTTATTCAACTTCTGAGCTTTTAAAAACAATAAAAAAAACCTCAAAGCAAAGTCATAAAATATAAGCCAAATTGAGAAATTTCTTTATTTTCAATCAAACAATACCCTAATACAAAATTTACGGTTGTTTTTATCAAATTTTATTCAACTTCTGAGCTTTTAAAAACAATAAAAAAAACCTCAAAGCAAAGTCATAAAATATAAGCCAAATTGAGAAATTTCTTTATTTTCAATCGAAAAAAAAAACAATAGAATGGAAAGTCGGCACAAAATGGGAATAGTGGAGTTAAATACTGTCTTAGTTGAAGTTTTTTTTGAGACAAAAAAATTGAGAATCGAAGGTTTCAGAATTCGAAAAAATGACGGTTTTATTGAAAAAACTGAAATATTTCATATATCGTGACTTCCGAAAAATTGTTTGTATTTTTTTCTGAAAACTACATTTAAAAACAAAAATTTCAAAAAAAAAAACGTGCCGAAAGGTCAATTTGTGAAAAAGTTATTGCAATTTTAAAAAAAAAGAGCGGTTTTTTTCAAAAATTCGTAACTTTTTTTGGGTCGGGTAAAAAAATCTGAAAAAATTCAGAAAAATGTCTTTGGTAGGATAGAAAATGATAAAAAAGTTTCAGCGAAATCGAAGGGGGTCGGGTCAAAACCTCGGTGATTTGGCATGGATTGCCCCATAAGTAGGTATATACTAATTAAAGCATGCAATGTAATGTACTGTCAGTGTCAACTATAAAAGTTTGTTTTGTGTATTTTTGCTTGAAAAGGAATTTGAAACATCGGTTATATTAAAATACAATGGTGGTTTGTTCTGCATTTTGTTGTTTAAGATAACTTATATAAATAAGTCATATTAACAAGAAATAAACTAGCCTTTGACAAGGAAAGTCTATTATTAATGAAAACTCAAAACTCGGTATCTGTTAAACCAGTTTCTAAATTAACAAATATGCGGTATTTTATTCAAAATGCTTTTATAATAGAATCGGTGACATTAACAGTACAAGTCCAAAAGTTAAAATTTTGAAATCAGTTTTATAGTTTTGAAATCAGTTTTATTTTAGTTAAAAATGCATGTTTGTGAGAACATTTTAACTAATTAATAAAATATAATAATCATTTTTTTATAAAATGATTTATATCTTCTCACAAAAATGCATTTTAAACTTTTAAATTGATTTTAGAGAATGGTTTTTCAAAATAAAAAGTTTAGACTTGTACTGTTCTTAATCTCACCGATTCAATTAAATTATGAATGAAACTGTTGGTTTACACTTCAAACTCTTGTATTATTTAATGAAAAAAAAAGTATCCGTCAGATACGAGGTTTGTCAAAAAATATGATTTTTGCTCCTTTATTTTTGGAAAAATCGAAAATTATTATAAAGAATGTTGAATATTTGAAATTTATTTTTAATTGTAAATATCCTTTCTGAATAATTCTTTGTAATACTTTTTCATATTGTCAAAATAAAGGTACTTACTTTTTTAACAAACCCCCTAAATGATAAAGAATTACTTTTTTCATAAAATAAATATTACAATAGTTTTCCATATGCCGCCAACTTAAATTTAAATAAAATTAAAATTAGTTGGAAATTTGTATGTAATGTAATAAAATGAAAAAATAATAATATCGCTATTTATGCATCAAGTATAAAATCAACTCCCATTACCTTTTTCTCCGCAATGTTCTGCTTGAAATGGTATATTAAAGAACTAATGTCAAAAGACGTCTTATGATATGAGTTCTTTATGCTATTTTATCTATTTTGCAAAAATTCCATACAAAAACTAATTTTATACCTTAAATTTAATTTGGTTCAATTTTACTTTATAAACCATCTATAGATGGTTGGTATCACAGTCATTGGTTTGACAGTTAATGTCAAAATGGATTCGCCATTCCGTCCTTAATTTACTTATTTACAATAAGAGGCTGTTAATATTAAAGAAGAAAAAAAGGATTTTCTTTGGTGCTAAACAAAATTTATTGCCAGAAAAGTCTCGTAAGTACTAGAAAAATCATAAAAATATTATAACCAATATGCAAAAGTTTAAAGTATAGCCAACCTATAAAATCAAAATTTTGGGTGGGATAAAGTATCTCATTACAGCACCGAAAGCGGTGTTATAATGAAGTCATTATAAACGCAAAATAGATAAAGTACTATACCCTATTCAGTTTGTTTGATTAAAGTATCCAAAAAAACTGATGATTAATTGACAAAAAAATAAAGATAGATAAAACACACATCTTTTAAAACTAGCCCTAAAAACTAATTAATTTTAAACAAAAGTTATAAAAATTGCTTTTTTACTGTCCAACTTTAAATTAAACAATTATGTAGTTTAATTAAAAAGTAAGAAATAGTTTTTAAGAAATAAAACCCGGTTTTGTCAAATTGAAAAAGTTTCACGTAGGTAATATTCTACACTACTATAAAATTGCTCAGTAAAAGATTTTTATTCTTAAAAAAAAATACATTTAGGCAAAACGTGCCATTGTCACATTGGAACGCGTAAAACTTTGCAATTTCTACATCAAAGGTGCTCTGCAGTTTCCGTGACAATCGTTTGTTTTTTTTGTCGGTAATATCAACGAAATCTCTTCATTTAATGGGATTTAAACAATAAATGGTAAAAAAGATAATGCCTTTATGTTTTTATTTCTAATAAACGTATCTGTTAAAAATTTAATGTTCATATAAAGAGGCTACGTGATGTGTGTACCAGACGCAGACCGATCGAGTTGAATTCTTGCAAAATCGATTTCGTCTGGAATTGTTCCAGATGCCTGAAAAAAGCGCCTAACCGTGTTACATTTCGTTTAATTTCATCAAATTGTCGATTACAATCGTGACAAAAAAATGAAGTAAATTATTTTCTTCTGAAAAGTCTAGTCTAGGAAAGCTCAACCTAAAAAAGTATATTGCTTCTGGAAAAGGTCTATGTGGGTAAAAATTCCCAAGTTGATGAATTTAAAAATATTATTATGCATAATTTGTTTGTAAAAAGTTTAATCCTTTATTAGAAAATTATTATAAAATAATCGGTTGTAGGTATATCTTAATTTTTCGAATTTACTTTTTTACGGGGTATTATTATTAAATATAAAACCTTTTTTTAAATCAAAATATTTTAGTCATATCCTTATATTTTTACTAAAATTTTATTTATTTGCATTAAATTAATAGTACATTATAAACTCCATTTTAGTCACGAATTTAATTTAGGCACTAGCGAGCTTTTTCTACGACTATTTCCCTCGTCTTAATTTCCACCAATCACAAACGCGCAATTTTGAATTACAAATGGTTTCTAGGTGAAAAAACTGTGTGACAGCACCTGTCAGCAGTTTATTCGAGTTTACCCGCGGCAAAACTTGACAGCTGTTGTCACCAAAAATTGCAATTTATATTTTAATTGTTAAATGTTACTCATGAAATAGTCTTGTCAAATACCATTCGGGCATCTAATTTTTCCTGTGAAAAAAATCGAAAAAACACAATGCTAAGTAATATTTTTTAACAAAATGCATTCGTGCAGGTGCAAAAATCCTCTTTTTTGACTCGGATTTTTGTTGCCACCAGCACTCATGCTTTTTGTTAAAATATTACTTAGCAACGTGTTTTTTCGATTCTTTTCGGAAAAATTAAATGCCCTTATGATATTACTTACGACAAATACTTAATTTTATCTAAAAAAATAATTTAAATTTAATATTTGTATAAAAATAAAGTAACCATCCCAAGAAACATTTTTGACGTAATTTTCACCAACATTGTCCGTTATTATTTTTATTTTAATTTAAAAACTTAAAAATTATTGATGCTTTAAAATATTAAAATAACTTTAAAATATCAAATATCAAATTCAAAATGTAAATAATATATTATCCTTTAATTTTTGTATTACTATAATTGCAAAATATCACAAAATAATAAAAACTCTTACACGGGAAATGATAAAGGTACAAAAACTTGTATTTATTGGAATTCCCGGTAGAATTTCTAACTTGGGAATCCACTGGTGTTAAAATCATAAATTTTACTTTGTAAATCAAAATTTATTCCTTTAAAATAAACTAGCAATTAATATAGAAGCAGTTTTTCACAGTAAAAGGGAAGAGAATGTTTTATGGGCACTGTACGCAAAATTTTTAACATTAAGTTAAATCTAGTAAGGTAACTACTGCGAAATCAAAAGTTTAGTTCAAACGTTCATATAATCTTTTTAAATATTGGCGTTAAGAAATATTTAATACTTTTGTATTTTTAAAACTAACAAAAGCCCGTGACTAAAAACTTTTTGCCAACTTCAGCCCGTGACTAAAGCGCCATAAAATCAAAACTTCAATGTGTATTTAAAAGGTCACTTAGTGTCCTGAAAACATGTACGATAATGGGCATTTTAAAGGTGGGACTAGAAAAAATAATAAAAAAATAAAACATTTTAGTAGCACTGCGAGGTAAATGAAGACATTTTCCATATTTTAAGGAGAGCAGAGATATCCTTGCTGACGTTTTCAAGTATAACTTGTTAAAAAAATATAGTTATGATAAAGTTTTCTGTACTTTAAAACGTAAGTGACTCAGTTTGCAGTAAAGTCCTTTTTAAGTTTTGCGAGTGGAAACTTTTTTAAATTTTATACGGGTATAAAAATCAATTTTTCCCCAGTGCACACCCTCCTTGGTCAAGAAAATATACGAGAACAACAATTCTTTATTCGAACAGATAAAATACGGTGCAAAACAAGTTTGTTTTGCACAACTGCAGTAAAGTTTTCCTGCAAAATACAAATTACATTAATTCTTATCGTAGGCGAGGATAAGGACTTGGTTCCAGGGAATTTTATGACTTCGGTTTCCACCTGGGGACGTAAATAAATGTATGTATAAAACTGCATAATTGAAACTAACGTTTAATCAGGTGTATTTAAAATCCCCGCTTGGGCGAACCAATCAAAAATTCATAAATCCCTGGGTGCCGCACGCATGATTGACAGTTGCGTACGTCATCGTCGACGGCTGTCAATCTCGCGGCCCGCTCCGATTCTTTTACGTTCTTGTTCGCGAGCGACAGTTGACACGTGTACATTTTTCGCGCACGTGGGCCGGCTCTACGTGCTTAGACGATTTGACGACCAATTTTCAATTTGGATTCGATTTGTGTGTGAAAAAATACGATTCAGAAAACCCATCGACATGTTGGACGCGCCCTACTTTGATGCCTTCAAAAAGGAATATTATAACGAGTAAGTTTTTTTGGGGTTTTTTATTCTAAATACAAAACCAAATTTACGCAGTTAAAAATATGTATTTTTCGTGGTAATTTTTATAAAACAATACGTATTGTTCGTTTATTTTAAAAATAATTTATAAAATATATGAAACAATAGATTCGTCTGTGTTTTGTATTATAATCCTTTATAAATCTAAATTGAATATTATTATATTAAATTTTAAATGTAACACTAAATTATTTTCCCGTCCATTTTACCTAGTAGGATTAGTAAAAACAATTTATGTTTTTGTTTTAAACATTCTATAAAAAAATGCCATAAAAAAACTTGAAACTAAATGCAAAAATGTCTATATTTTAAAGATTAGTTAATTAATTTAAATATTTTAACTTTCATTTATTAATGCTAATGGCTAACAAAAACAAATATCATCAAATTAAAATGTCTGTAAAACATAATTCAAAAATATGACCCAAAATTTCTTTTATAGGCTTATAAATAAAACAATTGGTAGCTAATTCCTATAATAAATAAATAAATAATAAAATATTGGTCATCAAACATTTTTCTGACCATTTTTAAGTAGAAATTCTTTTATTTAGTAGTTTTATTTTTTCTTAATATTATTAAAAATAAATATTTTATATACCTACATAGGTATGCATTTATAAAATACTTGCACATTGACAAGCTGACACAAAAAACAAGTGCCAGAAAGTAGACCAATGTATTTTTCCTATTTCGGGTTCGCTGAAACCGAATCTGATTGCTCCATCACATTTTCTAGGGGTGCGAAAATTCCTTGAATTCCGATGGACATTAATAAATAACCTTTCTCCCGAGTGTTCCTGCAGGAATATTCCCCACTTTTTTCTGTCTTAAAACTCCCCTCTTCTGGTAGTGGAACACATAAATTCATTTCTGTCTTTCTTAAGGCATTAACAATAGTTTTCTTGCTTGCGTATACTGAATATGTAAAGAATTTTTTTTATATGTACATACATACATATGTATATATATATATTGTTTCGACCTTTTCTTGATAAAACTCCATTCCCAAACCCAGAATCATATTATTTGGCCTGGACAATATTTTATTTTTTACATTATTTCAGACAATATTGGTAAACACAAAAGAAAAATCAATTGAATACAACTATTATTATTATAATAGTTAAATTCAATAGATTTTTCTTTTGTGTTAACTAGGGTGGAGCGAAATTTTTTTTCCTTAGCCTGGGGGTGGAATTTGTAGCCTATAAAAAAAGAAAATTTTTGAAAAAAAAAATTTTTACTCAACGTCTTGAGGTGGCCCACTGATTTTTTAAATTAAATTTAAGTTAAAATTCTTTTAAATAAAATTTTTTTTTCAAAAGTGTTCCGGAAACTGCGGAGTGTCCTCTTTCTTGCTAATTAACAGTTATGAACTTAAAAAAATTTTTGTGGTCATTATTGTTGCTTTTAAAAAATTTCCAAAATAGTAACATGCTTTTCTGAGGCAATAGAGCGAATTTCGAGTTGAACACGATTGAATTTGTTAATTTTTAGATAAATTTGAAGATTACAAGCCAAAAAAATTTTTTTTTTATTCAAAAGAATTTTAACTTAGATTTAATTTAAAAAATCAGTTTACCTTAAGACGTTGAGTAAATTTTTTTTTTATTTCAAAAATTTTCTTTTTTATTGGCTACAAATTCCACCCCCAGGCTAAGGAAAAAAAATTCGCTCCACCCTAGTGTTAACCAATATTGTCTAAAATAATGTAAAAAATAAAATATTGGCCATATGATATGATTCTGGGCTTGTACTACTATTCAATACTTTGTAGTCAATAGAAAACATTAATTTTCCTCTAACAATAGGGTTATTGTTCTAGTACTGATTTTGTAAATAAATTATAATAAAAATAAAAAAGAATAAAATATTTAATTAGTTCTACTTTTACTTAATAAAACTCAATTTATTAATATAAAAAAATAAAATCATTACTTGTCAACAGTAAATATATTATATTATATATTTAGGTATAGTATAATGGGCTTTCAAAGGTTGTGTATGAATAGGTCGTTATGAAATAAAAATATATTTTTAAATTTTTTATTTACAATAAACAAATAATGTTATGTATTTTGAAACTGGTGTGCACACATGTTTTTCATCACAGACCATGGTCTATGATTTTTATTTTTTTTTTCGTTTTATTTTTGCTTTTAGCAGAGCGCGCTTTAGCTCGAATCCGGATTGTAAAATGTTTTATTATTAAAAATAATGAAAATGTCAAATTTATTCATTGTAAACCTAATACATTTATTAGTAGATTCCCGTACGTTTAATTAAAGGCAAACATGAAAATGGATTTTACTTTATAGGTCAATTTAAATGTTTTTAAATTTCAAATGTTTAATACGTCATACAAAAACCTTAACTTTACACAAAAAATTACAAAAGAAAAAATGTATTTTCGATTTTATTTAAAAATGTATAAATACAAAATTTTAAATGAATTTTTTTTAAATTTACCATGTACCATGTACTGTGTATCGAAACAATTGTCTTATTTAAATAAAATAGTGAAACTTTTAAACAGTGTAGTTTATATTAAAATTATATCAACATGGAGTTTCATCAAGTAAAAGTCGAAACAATTAATTAAATAAATATAGACTAATTTTAGGAGATTTTTGCCTTTGTCAACTCCATTTAGGGTTTATATGGTGATTGCATTCAAGTTTTATACTCTGGAAAACTATATATGCACATAGCAATTAAAATTTGTAACTGTTCTTTACTTTTGTCCCTTGGTGTACCTAAAGCAAAGTTAATGCGAAAAATTACTTTCGAACTTTAAGTTTGTTTTTCTTATTTTCCAAGGGACAATATTGATTTTGTCTGGACACTTAATTTGTGATTCGCCAAAAAATGTTATCGAACTTGTTCCACTCATACTAAAAACTCGTAAAAGGAAAATGTATACATTCTATAGAACAAAAAGTTACTGCTGCTCTTTTTATGTAGTTTCAATGTTTTATGGTATCCTGGTAAATAAGGCAAATAAGAGAGTAATACTATACTTAATCTACTCAAATAAGTAGATAATTAAATGATTTTTAAAAATAAATACAATCTGACATCTGTCAAATCTGTCAAACCTCAAGTATCATTATTTACGGAAAAACCCAACATTATGCAATGTAATAAGTTTGATATTAGTATATTAAAGAACTAATGTCATAAGACGTCATTTTGTCGCACGCGGAAAATTTATAAAACGAGCGACAAAGGGGCAAGTTTTGTAATGGAGGAGTGCGACAAAAGGTCTTATGACATGAGTTCTTTAAAATATTAAAGTTTTTTTCTACGACTAATACTTATTATAATAATAATAAAAATAATAATAAATGTCTTTATTTATTTTTTAAATTTCCGAGATTACAAAATTTACACATCTGGGCGATTTCAGATAGATTAAAAATTATCCCCTGCTCTACCACTTAACCCAGAAAAAATTATTTAAATTAAATATTTGTATAAAGCGAAATCTATAAAACAACTCTTTAATCCGATATAAAATCAGTGTTTCACAGTGAAAGTAAAGCAAATGTTTTATTGGCACTCCACGGTGGAGTCTCCAGCTGATTAAGTTAAATATAGTTTACTGCCGGCGAAATTAACAGGTCAGAACAATGTTTATATATATTTTTTAAATATTTGCGTTGAGAAATTATTTAATATTTTTGTATAATAATAAAATAATAATAATTATTATTAATAGATAATAAAAAAAAAATAATAGTTAATAAAATAATTTTTACATTTAATATTATTTAACAAGATGGCCACTTTATTTTAACGATTGTTTGACATTTAACAACTATCAACTTGTGTATTTAAAAGGTCACTTAGTGTCATGTAAACATGTACGATAATGGTCGTTTTAAAGTTGGGAGTAGAAAAAATAAAATATAAATTGGTTCTTGAACGAAGGAAAGCTTTTGGACTTCTATTGCCGTAGTAATTTTAATTAATTACGACGTTTCTACTTCAGGGAGATACTCACCTCAAGACGACTGAATATACTCACAAGTCGAAACCTCGTGATTAAAAATACTACTGCAATAAAAGTCTAAAACCTTTCCTTCATATAACAAACATCATTGTCTACAACCGTTAAACAAACGTACCTTGTTCTGTTTTTGAAAATGTCGAATTAACAAAACTATGAAAATTGACGATTTTTTATGAATAAATTTTTTAAATCAGTTTTCTTTTAATCTTTTTTATTTTAGTAATGTTTTCATGTTTAAAAACATATTTAATTAACAAGTTTTCAAAAAATGTTCGAGTTCCAAAGCTCCTGTTAATATTTTTAAATATCCTAACATTAATAAATAAAAGTTGAAGCGGAGGATGCAATATTTAAAAAGCGGAAGCGGATATTTTACCCCTTTCCGTAAAAAGTTTAGTAAAAACATTGCTTGTTTTAGTTTACTTTAGTTTTTACATGCCGTAAATATATATTCCTGTGCTCTCTTTATTTGAATTCTAATGCCAAAAAGAAATTAATATAAAAAATATCCGCTAAAATGTTCGCAATTTTAAAAATGCAGGACAAAATAGTATATTACACTACAAGGGCCGAAAGTTTAATTTTCGGCCCTGCGCGTCACAGGAAATAAAAGTTAATGCCTTTCGGCCCTTGTAGTGTAATATACTATTTCTTCATACCTTGTTCGAAAGTACTTACTTTCGCCCCTAATAGCAGGGACGAAAGTGTAACATTTACTCCCTGTGCTATTAGGGACGAAAGTACTTACTTTCGACCGAGGTAAACTTTCGTCCCTGCTATTAGGGACGAAAGTAAGTACTTTCAACCGATGTATGAAGAAAAATAGTATGCACCACACGGGCCAAACGTTGAAATCTCGGTCCTGCGCGGAAAATTCAACTTTCTGCCCTTGTAGTAGAATATACTATTTTCTACTCTCACCCTTAAAACGAACCTGTTTCCATAACCTTTTAAATACACATTGACAAGCTGTGACTTTATGACGTTTTAGTCTGGGTGACAGTTGTTAGATATACAAAATTTGTATATCTAACAACTGTCACCCAGACTAAAACGTCATAAAGTCACAGCTTGTCAATGTGTATTTAAAACATTTAATGTTTAACAAATAATTAGCTTTAAATTCTTCTTTGTGTTCATCCTAGTATGCAATTCGTGACTAAATTGGGGTTTCGCAAAATCAGGTTTTTATTCATTAATTACTCTCTAAAAATGAAATAGTCAAAATTCTACTATTTGAATTAGTACCAGCATTTTTTACTAATAAAATAGTCGTTTTTACTTTTAAATAGTTATTTTTTACTACGTAAAGTAACTAATTTCGGCCAGAAACAAAATATTATTTGAATTAAATGAATATACCTAGGCTCCTTGGTTAAATCACCGATAAAAACAAATAAAGATGCAAAAAGTTTAGCTCAAAATAGCAACACAAATAATATATTTAACTTTAAAATATTATAAACAATATTTGTTGACAAATAAAATTGATTTTTATAAGAGTGGCTGATGGCCAAATGGGTTATGACAACAGCTTGACAAGTGACAGACCTGAGTTAAATCCCCGGCTGGGTCAGAACTTTTTTTAAATTTAAATCTACTAATTTGACTAAACTGCTCGTCATAAAAATCGACGCACCTAGTTTTTTGGAAAATATTTGAAAGCTCGTTATTAGAAAATTACTGAATCGATTTTGAAAATCTTTGGAAATTCTGAATAGCTGATTCTTTGACTCTTATGTTTAATTTTGGGAATACGATATTTTGCACATAGCATTATACTACAGGGTGTTAAACGAAGAAATGTATTTTTTCCGAAATTTCAAGTTATTCCCATTCATGAGGTAGTTGAGTTTGATAGTCGTAATACCCCTCCCTAATATAAGTAAGGTAATCCCTCGGAACGTTTTCGAGATTTTGTGAATATCGCGGCTTACTACGATTATATGCCAATTTTTCGAAAATTGTCGTTATTTCCCAGTTTAGTCGAAAAAATGAGCAATTGTGGATTCTTTGACTTACGTCTAATTTTGAGAATACGATATTGTGCACATAGCATTATACTACAGGGTGTTGAAAAGGGATGATTTTTCCAAAATTTCAAATCCCCATTCACAGGGCAGTTGAGCTTGATAGTCCTAATACCCCTTCCCAATAACAGTTAGGTAATCCCTCGGGACGTTTTCGAGATTTTGTGGATATCTCGGCTGACTACGATTATATAGCAATTTTTCGAAAATTGTCGTTATTCTCCACTTAATTCCCAAAAATAAGCAAACTACTAAAGGTATCGATTAGTTATCAACACATCGTTTCCCCAATTTGCATGTTCTTGTGCCCATCTTCTTCTAGCAGAAAAAGAGGGCAGGCAGCTCTTCGTCTTGCGTGGTATGCAACCTTACATCCATCATTTTATTTTTTTAAATGTGTTTTGATGTTTGAAAAATGTTTTCATATTCGATGACAAAAATGACAAGAACAATTGAAGGGAGGAAACTCAAAACCAGATATGCGCCATATTTTTTAAACTTTCATAGTCAACCGTTTGTAGAAAATTGCCTGAATATAGCCTGCATAAGTTTACGAGAATAATTTTGTTTGGTTTACGTTTTTATTTTGAATTTCACCGAAAAAAATTGCTTTTGTGTGAATAATTTCACTTTTAATGAATCACGCAACGTACATCAACTGGAAGCACGTGACCTACCTTAAAACGCTGTGTTGATACCTTCTGTAGTTTGCTCATTTTTGAGACTTAAGTGAAGAATAACGTGAATTTTCGAAAAATTATAATCGTAGTTATCCAAGATATCCACCAAATCTCGAAAATGTTCCAAAGGAAAACTTGTTATTAGGAAGGGGTATTATGACTATCAAGATCAACTGCCCTGTGAATGGTGATTTGGAATATTGGAAAATACAACTCTTTTTTTAACACCCTGTAGTATAATGCTATGTGCACAACATCGTATTCCCAAAATTAGACGTAAGTCAAAGAATCCAATATTGCTCAACTTTTGGACAACTGGCGAATAAGGACAATTTTCGAAAAATTGTCATATAATCGTAGTTAGCCAAGATATCCACAAAATCTCGAAAATGTCCCGAGGGATTACCTAACTGTTGTTAGGAAGGGGTATTAGGACTATCAAGCTCAACTGCCCTGTGAATGGGGATTTGGAATTTTGGAAAAAACATCTCTTTTCTTAACACCCTGTAGTATAATGCTATGTGCACAATGTCTTATTCTCAAAATTAGATGGAAGTCAAAGAATCCACTATTGCTCATTTTTTTGACTAAACTGGGAAATAACGACAATTTTCGAAAAATTGGCATATAATCGTAGTAAGCCTCGATATTCACAAAATCCCGAAAACGTTCCGAGGGATTACCTTACTTAAATTAGGGAGGGGTATTACGACTAACAAACTTAACTGCCTCATGAATGGGAATAACTTGAAATTTCGGAAAAAATACATCTCTTCGTTTAACACCCTGTAGTATAATGCTATGTGCAAAATATCGTATTCCCGAAGTTAGACATAAGAGTCAAAGAATCAGCTATTTAGGATTTCCAAAAATTTTCAAAATCGATTCAGTAATTTTCCAATAACAATCTTTCAAATATTTTCCAAAAAACTAGGTGCGTCGATTTTTATGACGAGCAGTTTATTTCATTCAGTAGAATTTAACAAATTTAACAAATTATTAGTGATTGCTTTTTCGCTATGACAAATCCATAAGAAATAAACCTGGATTTTTCGAAAACATTAATTAAAAAAGCGTTAGGAGATGTGTTAAAGAAAACAGCGGTCATTTTAAACATTTTCTTAAATGGGAATTGTTGAAAATTGTAAATAAATTGCGTTATTTTAGTAGTTGTGTTTAATAATAACTAGAATTTATTAATTTTTGTGGCGAGACATTTTTAATAGCGTTTTTCTTGAAAACGGTTGGCTCCTTATCTGGAAAAATGTATTTCAATATCAAGAATTCAACAAAACTCCACAAAAAAGTTAGGAGGATTTTTTCCCCGAATAGCCCCTGTTTTGGACGCCTATGATCATTTATTCGATTTGACACCACCAGATGATTTCTTGCTAAAAAATTACCCCACAAATAAAGTATCATTATTTTAAAACTAACCGTTTCTAAAATAATTAATAAAAACCTGATTTTGCGAAACAGTTTAAAATGCCTATGGCTACAGCCTATATATAGCGCTATAGCTATAGCCTATATATAGCGCCCCAGGAGTTATTTTTGGACATCTGTTTATAGCAACTTTGTTTTTTTATTTTTACCTGCCAAAATAAATTATCTTTATTTTAGGACACCCTGTATTAGACTGGTCAACAGCGATTTTGTCAAGTCCCTTGTGTCCATATTTATATTTGCGGTCATTTTCTCTTGTACGACTTAGGTCCTAGGAATTCCAGTGAACAAATAAACAGAGGTCATGACACGAATCTTTTTACCTGTTACGTAATCATTACGAAAATGCACGTATTTTGTTTTAACCTCAGTTTTCTTATTCTTAGGTCAAGTTCATTTTTGGTACCTATTACAGTAAATTTCCTTGATTTGTTATCTGACATATTGAACTGTTTGAGTTATTATATAGTTCAAATTAATTATTCATAAATAGAGAAGGTGCGCCGATAGACTGTTTTCTCCCCGGTTTTCTCAGGTGTTACGTAAAAAAATAAAAAACGGTGGCACACATCTCTTTTTAATTTTAGAGGGACAATTTATTTTTATATTTTCAACCCTACATCAACCCCTAAGCGGTGATGGTTACCCTTACTATTTTTTAACCAATAGAGAGGTTGAGTAATACCTCGTTTTGAAGGCCTTTCAAATCTCTACAGTTTAATGTACTTATTAGTAAATTGGGTTAGTTTATTTTCGAGATATTTGAGAAAAACTTTATTTCTTAATTTATTTTTATGTTAAATTTAAATATTGACATGCGGTTGTATTGAAACAATAGTTTGTAAATTTCATTAAAATCCAACAAAAATTGTCGAATATGCAAAAAAAGCGATTTTATTTCGGTAAAAAGACTCACTTTATAAATTTGTATTCTTTATTTTTTTAGTTGAATTAGGACAGTTAATGATAGTTGCTTACCTTGTTTTTGCATATAAAAAAACGTTTTTTACAATATCTCATTTTTGGCATCAGAGCACCCAGATTACCCCGGAAAAGTTATGGGCTCCTCCTGTGGCAAACAAAAAATTTCATTTTGTCGTTCAGTAGAACAAACATTTAAATTTATTAAATTTTACAATTTTTTTCTGACTTCTAGAATGTAAACAACCGTTCTTACTGCTCTGCATATTTACATTTATTTATCAATAATAAATTATCATCAATATTTTTTTAGGATTTTATTAAATTAAAAGAAATACGTAAACAAGTATTAATTTACAAATATTGAAAATTAAAAAATACAAAACAATCGTAAGACATGTAAAAAACCCATCCAAATAGCAAATTTAATTTCCTCCTGTAAATAGATTAATTTTTTAATTAAAATTTAATTGGCTTAATAATTACTTCCAAACAAAAATCCCGTAATTACATTTTCATCTTAAAGGAAAACAGCTTGTTTTCTTTTCTGGTTTCATTTTTATTAAGATTCTTGAAATTTATTCTCGCGGCAAAAAAACAATACGGTATTTCTTTTTTGTTAATTAAATATTAATCAAATTATGCAATGCGCTTTTATTTCAAAAATGAAGGACTTCTCACATTTTTACGATCCTTTTTTGTTTATATTAATTGTAATAGATTTATTTTTTAAACTTGTTACTTGAAACTAATTATTATACAGGGTTTTTCAAATTTTAATCGGAAAAATTTAATAGTCAATAGAACTTAAAAAAGAAGAAGAAACGTTTATATGAACTTATATGCTTTTAAAGCTTTGTTTTTTAATGTTAATAACAAAATTATGGTTACGCCACTGATTTTTATATTTTTGATATTAAATTTGAATTAATCGATTAAAAATATAACTTTTTGGTCTCAAGAAAAAAATTTAATTATCCGAACGTGGCCATAATTTTTCCAGGGCGAGCGAATAAACAAATTTTAATTTTTTTTCTTAAAATTTAAACAAGATAGAGAAAAAAACAAGAGACAAAAAAGTTGTATTTTTAAATGCTTAGGGCCGTATGCAGAATTGTTGATTTATTGATATGAACTGATTTAGCATATCAGTGGATTAACGACATGGCAACGCAGTAAATTTCTTTTAAAACTGTTATTTTATAAAATAAACTGGGTAAATATCTTTTTCTACTCCTATTGCATATTATTGACATTATTTGGGTTTTTTACTTAAATAACGGTAACCAATATAACCGCTCTGCCGAACAACGGGAATAATGAACTTATTATTCACGTTGTTAGGCATCAGTGATTGGCTGATTTCAATAGTCGCTGTTATTTGAACCAATCGGGTTTTAAATTGGAAAAAATTAAGGTTAACAGATGTCAGATTTTTTATATATACGTGGGGCAACTATAATGATCATTAAAATCGGGAGAAAGTGAGGTTATAATAAATTTTGTTACTAATGAAAATTACTTCAGTGGAGTAGAAAAAGCATAGTACCTATTACACTCGAAATAATGGGTATTATTCACTGACGGCTCGAGAATAATAACCTGCATTATCTCTCGTATAATAATATACTATTATCTACTGCCAACGAATAATATTGTTTTTTTTTCGTGAATAATGATTTCCTACTTAACAACGAGAATTTTGGACTTCACGTTGTTAGGCATCAGTGATTGTCCGATTTCATTATTCACTGCGACTATAATAATTATTAACATTTAAAATTGTTATCATTTAAAATTGGTAAAAAGTGAGGTTAACCACTGACTATGAGGCGCCGTTTGCGTCAAAATTATTTTAGGCTTATATAGATAAAAAATTCCACACATACATGCAAAAATGCAAATATAAAGTTTTTTTTTGGTACATAATATGTATATATTATATAGAAATGCAAAAGTTAAGGTACAAATATAAAGTTTTGTTTTGGTACATATATAAAAATGCAAAAGTGCAGGTATAAATATAAAGTTTTGTTTTGGTACATATATAGAAATGCAAAAGTGCATGTACAAGGTTTCGTTTTGGTACACATATAGATATGCAAAGATGTGGGTACAAATATAGAATATAATATAATGTTATATAAAGTGTAGCATGGGCTGTTGGTACAAATATAAAAAGTAAGGTTTGGGACGGAGACACAAGATGGCGTTTTTAACACTTTCAACCATATACTTACCATATACTGTGGTAAGTATATGCTTTCAACCGCGCTTAAGCGTACGTCTGTTCTTACTACCGGCATTTAAATGTTCTATTGTGTATTATAGATTAACTACTTTTAACGTTTGTTTGTTTTAATTAAAAGAAGTTTAGTTGAAAATAGGTAAGTTATAAACGCCGTTTTACTTTTTACTCTTACCAATTTTTTACAAAACGATTCGTTTTAATTAAAACAAACAAACATTAAACTAGAAACTTAAATGCCGGTAGTAAGAACAGACGTACGTTTAGGCGCGGTTAAAAGTGTTGAAAACGCCATCTTGCGCCTCCGTCCCAAACCTTACTTTTTATATTTGTACCAACGGCCCATGCTACACTTAATATAACATTATATTATATTCTATATTTGTACCCACATCTTTGCATATCTATATGTGTACCAAAACGACACTTTGCACATGCACTTTTGCATTTCTATTTATGTACCAAAACGAAACTTTATATTTGTACCTGCACTTTTGCATTTTTATATATGTACCAAAACAAAACTTTATATTTGTACCTTTACTTTTGCATTTCTATATATTTACCAAAAAGAAACTTTATATTTGCATTTTCGCATATATGTGTGGAATTTTTATCTATATAAGCATAAAATAATTTTGACGCAAACGGCGCCTCATAACTGACAGATGTCAGATTATATATACACATTGACATTTTGAATTAGTTATAAAACAATTAAAATTTCATCAAAATATATTTGACATTTGTGACATTTGCTTTTAACCATAGAAAATAATTTAGCTAATATAATTTATGGTTTACTAGATTTGTTTTTTTGGCCAATAAAGGCATCTAAAATGTAAATCGGTTGATATAATTTATATCAGTCGTTAACGACTTACTTAAAATAAGTGTAAAAATATACAGTATTTTTGTTTGTGAAAAAATAAATCCAGAAACCTATAAAAAAGATATGGTCAAGGAATAACATTTTTTTAAGAAAAAAATACTACTATGTTAATTATATCTAATATCTTTGCAGTTTTTATGACTGACCGAAATGCTGAATGCTTAATCAATTGATTTAACTTTCTTTAGTTTCATTCTAAAACAATTACCCCTTACAGCTTGGGTGAAATTATTTATTGTTACATTTTTTTTATTATTAAAACATACATACCTTTTATAAATGTTTACTTTTTAATAGCATACTTAGATTATTAAAAAATAGTATATTATGTATCAAGTTTTGTAAACGCCATTTTAGTTACGAGTTTAATTAAGAACGAGCGAAGCTTGCAAGCGAGTTTTTAATAAAAACGAGTGTCTAAAGAAGTTTATAAAACGAGTTGCATACTATGCTTTATCTACGACGAACATAAATAAGATTTTAAAGCCAATTTTATTTGTTAAACATTTGATATCCGTCAACTGTCAACGGATTTAACCTCACTTTTTCTCAATTTATATTAAAGCTAACTTCAGCCCGTGACTAAAATGACCAAAAGCCACTGTTGCTAACTTCAGCCCGTGACTAAAACGCCATAAAGTCACAGCTTATCAATGGTGAAGTAGATAAATACTATTTAATAAATTTTATGATAATAATTATTGTTAATATTTTTTAAATAAATTTGTAATTTAATAAATAATAAATTAAATTTATGTTTAACTTATTTTCTGCTCTTAAATCTTTAAATTATGAGCTGGTTCTTTAAATAGAAACTTTCTTCTGAGGGGATTTCTGATTTTGGACCCAGAAATATACTAATAAACATAAAAGAAAATGAAATGCAGGGACAAAAGGTCAACAACATAGGTATTTAAAATTAAATATAGGTACATATTATAATATTATTAACAGTTTTTACCAAGTTTAAAAGACATTTTATAAGAAAATAAAATACACACCCTGTATTTAAAAACAATTGTTTTTGCTCTAAAGTAAAAACAGACACTGTGTATGAAAATATTTTTTTATAGTGTTGGTTTAAATTGTTTTTATTACTTGAAATATTTATTTGTCAAATAATTAAAAATATGCTCTGCAAAAAATATTTTTATTTTCAAAATAAAATACACAGTTTAAAAAAATCTGGGCTATAACTGCAACAGTTAAATTTTAAAATTTGCTTTATTAAAGTAATAGTTTTTAAAATTTATATACCTATATTTTTCAATATAAATTATAATTATAATAATAATATAATAAATAATTATTTATAAACTAAATTGTATAAGGCATGCATAACTGATTTCATTGGGTTTAGTTTAACGTTTTAGAAAAGCAAGGATTCTTGTCCCATTTCCAGTGTAGCCAGGATTTTGTTCAGGGAAGCAAGCAAGGATACATCATATGAATGCTACAAAAAGTTTCAAGAATTTTTGAGTAAAGCTCCCTCCTTTTGTTTAAAAAAGTTTATTCTGAATCCATAATTTCTGTAAATGAAGCATTACTCTAGAGCAGAGCTGGCCAAGTACTGAGTACTTTTACTCGTATTTTAATTACGAGTAAAAAAGTACGAGTACTTTTTTACTCATAAGTATTTTTCTTTTAAAAAACTTGTTACTCGTACATACTTAAAAACCAAACTCATTGTACTCGTAAAAAATACTCGTTTCTGAAATATTTAAATTATTTTTAAGATAATAAGTTAAAATAGTTTGTCTTTCTTGGTCTGAGAAGGCCATTTTTACTTACATAACAAGACATATTAACATAATGTCACTATATTTATTTATTTTTAATGAACATTTTGTTATTCTAAGGCTTGATTTGTAAAAAAATATTTGATTATAACGTTAAAATGCGAATATTTCAGAAACGGTTAAAATATTATGTATGTATATTAGGGTGTCCCTTATTTTTATTTTTTTTACGCATACCCTCTAATTATATTAATTACGTGTTTATTTACTCCCAGTAAAAATTTCAGCTCATTCTATAAACGGGAACCCGTGCCGACTTGCATCTGAACCCTCCGTTAGCCAACGTTACGCGCGCGGTATTTTGTAACACGGTTGGTCTCGTCATTTTGTGTTTGTTATTATGTGACCCTTATATTATAAATTATTGACAAATCGTCACCTGAGTATTATAGTGTTCTATCTGCATTTTTTTTAAATTGAGTTCAGTCTTGTTTTAAGTCTTAAAGATGCATATTGTTCTATCTATATATAATTGGGGTAGAAATTGTACAGTTTAAGGCTTAAACTGTACAATTTCTACCCTAATTATATATAGATAAAACAATATGCATCTTTAAGACTTAAAACAAGACTGACCTCAATTTAAAAAAAATGCGGATAGAACACTATAATTCTCAGGTGACGAAATGTTAAAATATAATTTTATTTATGTGTATACTTTGATAAAATTGTATATTTTCACAGGGAGTGGCTAGTTACCCGGAAGGGTCTGGTGAATAGGCCGTAAACTCTGAAATTGATAAACTTAATGGGTTTTACTCTAAATAACTAAAAGAGTCTATTGTGAGAGATCACTACCGAAAACTTATTGAACTGTCTGAAATATTTTTGGGAGGATATCAAGAAAAGAAATGCTTATAAAAAACTGAAATTTCATATAACAGTATATTTTAGCAATACTAATTAGTATATTAATATATTTAAGGGATAAAATCAACTAAATTAGTGAAACAAATGATAGAAACAAAAGCAATAACATTAATTAGTAATCATATTTAATAAAATCATTAGAAAAATACAGTCATGAAGTATATCTTCTTTTTAAAGTGTTTCGTGTTACAAAATACCGCGCGCGCCTAACGTTGGCTAACGGAGGGTTTAGATTCAAGTCGGCACGGGTTCCCGTTTATAGAATGAACTGAAATTTTTACTGGAAGTATATAAACAAGTAATAAATATAATAAGAGGGTATGCGTAAAAAAAATAAAAATAAGGGACACCCTAATGTATATGGTATGGTTGAAATATTAGGTTTATGGTATGTTTTATGATTTATGCTTAGAATTTTACAAGGAATCGAAATATAAATTTATGTATAGGGTGATCCATTAAGGAAAAATATTTTTTTTGTTTTCCTGTATACTGATTAATTTTCTTTATAAGTGGAAAAAGGGTATTTTTTAGTACCTACCTAACCACACTTTTTAAATTTTTGGGACACTTAAAATAAAAAAGTTAAAAGTACCTAATGCATAAAATAAATAATTTTATAAATTTGTATTTGTATTTTTACAGCTCAGGACCAAAGTAAGTATAATATATAAAGATAATAATCAGTTATATTAACTTAATTTTTTTTTCAGAAGTACTCGTACTCTTTACTCGTGTTTTCACGATTACTACTCGTAACCGTAACCTCTCTTTACAAATGTTAAGTACTTACGAGTAAATATTTTAAGTACTTTTTTACGAATACTTTTTTTAGTACTCGTGCCAAGCTCTGCTCTAGAGTTTGTTTCTTAATTTTTGTATATTCTTGTCACAAATTTTAAATGTCTGTTTGCCTTTTAGTAATTGGTTTAGTAATCCTATAACTATAATAGCCTTATAATATAATTAATTAATCTTTTACAAGCACAAACAAAGTTTTGTGTTCTTTATATTTATGTGTATATTTAATAAAACATTTAAAAAATGTATTACTCTTATAATGTTATAAAGACATATTTAAGTATACTTGAGATAACCTACAAGTTCTGTAATTTAAAATTTGCGATGTTGCAACTGGGATCCAACCAACTTTAATCAATGGATAAATATTGTTTATTTAAATAAATCAACGTTTCTGCATACGACTATTAATAACAATATTAAAACTATCAAAAAGCAGTAGCGTACCCAAATTTTATTTTTAAATATCTAGTTTTATTGCCCCAGCACTGCTTCTGTATAAATTAAGCCCTTTTTCCAATTACCAAAAACCTTTTAAGTTTTATTAAATTTATTTAAGTTTTCATAAAGTAAATAATTGTAGTAATTGTAGCAATAAAAAATTTTATTACCATTGAAATATTAACAAAACCTCTCTTAAAAATAATTCCCATTGTTAATTATAATGGAGCGAGATAATTTTAACTTTTTTTCATCATAGACTGTCTTAGGTTATTTAGGACCTTAAGAAGCAGGTAATCACATTAGTTGTCTCTCGGTGGGAATGGAGAAAGCAAAGCTCCTTACAAGGAATTAGTTCCCAGTTTAAAATTCCTCCGTAATACACTTACCACGTAAGTGGAATCGTATTACTTATGCGGAATTGCCCCCTACCTTTATCTAAAATATTAACCTATTTGATATAAGAATTTTAACTAAATTTATAAGTGAAACTGAATAATTTTTGTTTTTATTGTTAATTGTTAAATTCAACATTACTTGTTTGCACGTTTTTTATGGTTTTTAAAAATAATTAAATGTATCCAATGTAAAATATACTCAGTATTTAACAGTTTGATTTAAACTTTTCGTTTCTCTATAATCATAATATTTTTTAATTGAACCACTGCGTAGATACATAGTCATAGCACGTCGACAATAGACAGACTAACGTGTTTGAATTTGAATTTGATTGGAGTTGTAATTAGCATCTGCATGTAGCATACCGTGGCCCTTAAACCGGGCCACGAGGGGGGCACAAACTACGATTTTTTGCATTGAAAAGTCTCCCCGACGGTATGCAACACGTAGCGCAGGAAAAAACGAATTTAAAACGTGATTTGAATCGGAAAAAGCAAACGTCAACACGGATAAAATTAAAACTCTTTTCATTAATTAAAAAAGTCATGGGATTTTTCACGGTCTCCACTTATTTACGTTTCGAGAATGTATCAATTTCATAATCACGTTGTATCGAATGTTCATTATTTAAATTCATTCATTATTTTAAGTGGTGATGATTTTACTACTTTAGTTAATTCTGGAAACATGATATGCCATGCAAAATTAAAGTTTTTATTATTATTTAGGGTATTATATTTTTATAAAAATTATAGACATGTTTGGTTTTATATTGTTTTTATAAAAAAATACCAAAAAATTTTTAGGGGGATTATAAAAACCATTTATGCAAAGTTGTCTATTTTAAATTTTAAAGGTATGATGCCTCGAATACGGTTTTATTCGCACATTTCTGTTTTACGTATACACGTGAACATATTTCAGTAGCTGAAGCTGAAAAAGCGGCACTCTCTCGTATGCTGAACATCGTTATCGATCATTTGTAAGTTTATAAAAAGTGGAGGCCGCCCACAAGTGGCCGTAAATAAACACTATAATATAGTATACTTGGAAAAAGTTCTTCCTTACTGGGTCGGAAAATTGTTTATTTTTAAGGAATAAAAATCCACTAAATTGTACTGCTTTATGTTTTATGTTACTTTAAGATTTATATGTTGTTTTATTTCAACTAATATTTTTTTTATTTTTAGGTAAGTTGAGAAAAAATGAATGTAAGTACAATAAAATAAAATAATAGCAACGAAAACGAAACAGCGTTTTCAGGTGGTAAGCAAAGATTTGTAAAAAAAAACGCAATAACCCGTCAACTTTCCTGAAGCTCTGGATATCCAAATTTAACTTCTCTTGACTTTTTATATCATTTAAAATTACCCAACAGAGAAGTCTCTACAAGAGGTGCGACAACGTATCATGAATGAATGCCCTCAAATAACTCCCCAAGTAAAATCTATTAAAAATATATCCCTGTCGGAACTAAAGTTGACTTGTTTTTGCGTTTTTTTTAACGCTGTGACTAGAGGCAAGCGAACTTTCACTTTTTTTACTTGTAGAACAATCTACTATTATTCAATAGATGGTTTAATGTGAATTTAAAAATATATAACACTCATAAATTTACTTATCAAATAACAATTATATAAGACACAATAAGCGCAAAAACATACGCTTACTAGTAAAGAAGAATTAAACAATTAACAAGTCATGATTTTATGCTACTCTAGATGGAATAAAAAATAAACTAAAATACTGTCTGTCCACTCTAAGTTGGCGGAACTAAGGAATTTTGTAGTTTAGATATTAAAGAATTGTCGTACTGTGTGCTTTTAAAACAGATTTTATATTATAAATAATACTAGTACATATTATATACTAGTATTATTTATAATATAAAATCTGTTTTAAAAGCACACAGTACGACAATTCATTAATATCCAAACAACAAAATTCCTTAGTTCAGCCAACTTAGAGCGGACAGACAGTAGTTGAATAATAAAATATTATATTGTAACTAAGCTTTAACAAGTTTATATAGAATTAGAATATTTTAATAGAAAATAATGGGGGGTCTATATATAGACCCCCCATTATTTTCTATTAAAATATTCATCTTTTAATGAAATTAATTAATTTCATTGAAATTATAATTAGTTAAATTATGTATTACTTCAACGATTAACTTCTGTAGATGGTTGTTTTGAATATCTGCATCGTATTTTTTTTAAAGTTCCCCAAAGAAAATAACCTAGCGGATTAAGATCCGGGCTTCGGGCTGGCCATAAAATAATTCCATTTCATCCGCCCTTGTGTTATGTGGTGAAGCACCGTCCTGCTGCCAATAAATTGCTCCTGTAAGAGCACCCTCAATTAGTCCAATTATTTTCCTTCTTAAAATTCCATACCATACATTAATATATTAATTATTACTTACTGTCTTGGGATTATCTTCTGCCCACAAATGGACATGTCTGTTGAAAGATCCAGAGGTGGAGAAAGAGGATTCATCAGTCCACAGTATATTTCTTAAAAAATCCAAATCGTTAATTTTTACATAGCTCCGCAAAAATCCTATTTTCTAAATCTCTGGGATATAATTGTTAAAGAGAAAGGATCCTAAATGGTTTGCGACGATTTTTCTTTTAAATTTTTGCTAAGTACTGTTGTTTTTAATAATTCCAATGCGACTGCACCAGAGCGTACAGAATCATGTAGATTTGCTTCAAAATGAAGTAAAACTTCTAGCTGTTTTTCTGCAGAAGCGATCCTTTATTGGCGATTTCTTCTAAATTTTGCACCTATGTTTTTAAATGTTGTTTTTAAAGGCACGGGTCTTTGCGGATACTTTTGAATAAATAAACAAGCGGCATGGGCATTTTTATCAGATTGATAGAAAACTTCCAAATATCACAACCTTTCTTTCAACGAATAACGCATTTTTCAAATTTGTGAATTTGAAAGCATGCAAATAAACTTGTGTTGCCATGGTAGCCTGCAAATCATGGCTTGCTTCTTGTTTAATTCTTATCTAATAGTGAGCGCAGTGTTTTTGCACTTATTATGTCTCATAAAATTGTTATTTGTGAAGAAAATATATAAGTGCTATATATTTTTAATTTAAACTTGAAACAATCTATCAAACTTTAAAAAAATATATAGGGCATTCCATTAAAAAAACAGCCCTGTATAAATTAAAGTTATTTTAAATTTGATGTTACATTCAAGAAATATATCTATAAAAAAATATTCAAAAAAGGTTTTTGTTTGACAAAAATATTCTGAGAATAAGAAAAATATTGAGTTTTAACTTTAAGCGGGACACCCTGTACCTATACTAAAAATTTAACAAATAATTATGATAAATATAAATTTAATTAAACTTTAATAATCGTATAATCTATTATATTTTATAATGTAGGGATTAAAAATAAATATTGCATTTTAAACATTTTATATTGACTTTGAACTAAAAATTAAATATGTTAACTCAACCATAGGTTTTGTTGTGATATTTGAAAATATATGATCTGAATGCAATAATTACAATAATATTAAATTATTATTAAAATATAAGTGATATTGAAAATAATATTTTCATTATTTTTATCAAACAATGCAGTTTAATAAACAACAGTTTGTTTGATCCAAACACATCAACCATTACTTGTAAAATTAAAATATATATTTTTAAATTTAATTCAATTTCGTTATAAAGCCTAGCAAATGTTTTCTGCTTATAAAAATATTTTTTTTTCGGGGCTACACAGCTCTCAAACTTTTATTAAGACGTATATTGTTTAAAATATTTTTAACCAATCAGCTAAAGCCGAGCTCAGTGTTATCTGCAGATCTGAGCGAGGCAGTTAATATGTTTTCTTCGCCGTATATTTCTTTAAGCTTTTAATAATTTTGTACTCACTTGCATTGTCGAATTTGCGAGTTTGTCAGGTTTGACGTAAGTGTGCATTTTCAAACGCAATAGATGAAAACACTCTTTTTATGTAATTTTAATGTATTTTCATTATTTCCGTCGGCACTTTAAAACTGCGTAAAAATATGAAGTCTTTATATACAGGCTTATGATTTATATAATATGAAAATGCTATATGCTTAAAAAAATATGTTTTTAAAACATTTAACACGTTAAAAATACTTGAAATTTAGGATATTTTTTAAGTAAATTCCGCAAAAACATGGAGGCCAATAACCGCCCTCGTCCGGAAATACTCAATGAAGCATTGGTTGCGGGTAGAACTTAATATTGCTTTGATCGCCTAAAAGAGACTCGCTCGCATCGGTTACGAGTTCAAGCTCGTTCGGTAACGAAGAGAAGAGGGATTCACAGGTTGCGGCGGTACCGGCGGCGGCATGGACTGCTTTTTCTAATCGATTGTTCGGCTATCGAACACTGCTCCCGACAAATCCTATCGTAGATCGGTCCCCACGAACCACTTCACATATAAGCATAAGTGCTTGTATTGCCTAAAATTAGTTAAATTTAAATTTACGATTTAAACATGCACAATAATATTGATGTGTATTTCTATTTTTTATTTCTGTATATTTTTGGGTTCATTTTGCAAAATTATTAGGAAAAAGTTTCGTGATTACAAATAAATTAAAACTTATTTAAATGCCATTTAAAAATAAAAAAACCGGTTCCTAAATAATTTTAAAAAGACTGAAAATATGTCAAAACTAAAAATTTTCATATCATACACATTTATCTGCATTTTTTTTACCTACAACATAATTGGTAAAATTAGGAAAAAAGTTGCGCATTGTTATGCAAATTAATAAACTAAAAAGAAATTTGCTCTTTTATTTTTAATTTTTGAGATATTTATTTAAAAAACGGTTAAAAATATCATTTTCTTAATCTGACACTATTAAGGCAATTTTTCATGGAAAATAATTTTAATAGCTTTTAAAACTACTCTCTCAAAATGAATTTATCAAAATAGTATATTACACTACAAGGGCAGAAAGTGTGAGATTCCTGCACTGCGCGCCATGATGCCCGAGGCGAAGCCGAGGGCATCATGGCGCGCAGTTCAGGGCTCTTACACTTTCTGCCCGTGTAGTGTATACTATTTTTCTTGCTACCCGGCAGAAAATACGGGAAAAAATTAAATGTATATAAAAAAACTTGTGTCAAAATTAAAATCTGACGTTTAATTTAATTCTGACGTTTACATTCAAAATCAATCAAACTGTAGCGTTGTCATGGTAATTCAGCGGTGCCAATACAGTAAAAATAAAAGGTTGTATTTTAATTAACAAATTACTACTTTATAACAAATAAAAGTACCATTAAACACTTAAAACAACATAAAAAGTAAAAAAGTAAAAACATAAATTGTTTATTTGTTGTTATAATTGCAAAATTATGGTTTAAAACTGTCATATTTTTGTGTTTCTTATGTTGGCAGTACGAAATTTGAATGTTAAGCACACGACTAAAAAATTTTTACTCCCGCTATTAGAGTGTGCGCGTATAGCTTGACCAATGCAAGAAACGTAAACTTTCTGCCGTGGAATCGGGGACGAAACAACGTATTTTGAGTCGAGGTAGTAAGAAAAAGTTATTAAATTATTATAATAACTTGTCAACAGGAATTTGTTTCCCGGACATTTACCAGTGAATTAAAATTGTCTGCTAAATCCAAAATTGTCCCAAAAGTTAAATGGACAATTTTACATAGGAATTCACTAGTAAGGGTCAGGGATAGAAATTGCATACAATACTCGTATTGAATCGGCAGTAAAGTTCTACTTTACTGCCGATTGATAAAAATATTTTTCCGATGCCTAAAGAAAATTTTAATGTCATAAGAAAATATTCATAACTCACTAATGATTAAATATTTATCAGCAATATGGAATACATATTGTTGTAATTTAACGCTTTACAAACAAGGTTTTTGATGATTTTTTAGTAAAACCATCCATTTAAATAATTTTGGAGGTCAATTTGATATAAATAAAAAAATATATCATTTTTTCTTCTGAATTTCATAGCTTGTCTTTTTTTACTTGGGTATCATCTAAATTTTATTTTTATACAGTTTAAAAACCATAATTATTTAAGAAAATATTTTTACCTCCGATATCATGAATGATTTTACAATTTAAAAAGGGTTAAACGACATAGTCTGTAAATAAATAATTTAGATGATATCCAGGCAAAAAACAATTTGTGAAATAATGGACACCTTAAAAGCTACAAAAAATTGTGGACTGTAAAGTTATCATAATAATTGAAATGTTTGTATCTAGATAAAATTAATAAATCCCGGCGCATTCGCCATTTTTTGCAAAAACAAAAGGTTTGATAAACGCCATTTTAGTCACGAACTTAATATAGGCACTAGTGAACTCGCAAGCTAGTGCTTAATTAAATGAGTGTCTATAAACGAGTTGCATACTATACTTTTTCTACTACAACTACTTAATATTATCTAAAAAATGATGTAAATTAAATATTTGTATAAAGCGACATTTATACGAAAATAAAGTAACCATCCTAATAAACATTTTTGACGTAATTTTGTCCAATTAACATTGCCCGTTATTATTTTAATCAAACTTAACAATTATTGTTACTTTAAAATATTTAAATAATATGATAATATAAAATATGATTAGGTTCAAAAATATTTTATCCTTTGATTTTTTTTATTACTATAAAATATTATCACAAAGTATTAAAAATTCTTACACGGGAAATGTTAAAGGTACAAAAAGTTATTGGAATTCTCGTTGGAATTTCTAACATGGGAATCTACCGGAGTTAACAGACTAACAATCGCTATAGAAGCAATTATTCACAGTAAAAGAGAAGAGAATGGTTTATGGGCACTGTACGCAAAAATTTTAACGCTATATCAATTAAAGTTAACTGCACTACATCGGAAAATCAGAAGGTCATTACAAACGTTCATATAATCTTTTCAAATATTGGCGTCAAGAAACTATTTAATACTATTGTATTTTTGTATTGAGATAATAAAATAAAATTTTTTACATATAGTATTATTTTACAGCAAAGGCACTTTATTTTAACATTTTACAACTGTCAACTAACTTAAAGCTAACTTCAGCCCGTGACTAAAGTCACAACTTGTCAATGTGTATTAAAGAGGTCTCTTAGAGTCATGTAAACATGCACTGTTTAAAATATCTGTGGTGTAAAAAGTAATCTTAAAATGGTGTCTAAATCCAACACCAAGTGGTGTTAATATAAACACCATTAATTATGGTTGAAAATGTTATATACAACAGCAAACACCAAAACGGTGTTTATATAAAAGTATTTGAGAAGTGCACCTACACAGAAAAAAGGAATAGTTAATTTAACTCTATTAATTTAGTTGACCCATAAGTATTTATTTAAATCAACTGTGGAAAGGTTAATATAACGGAACTAAACCAGATAATTTTTTTTTTAATTGGTTAAATTAACCCAGAAAACGTTAGCGAAACCAACCCGCTGTATGGTTCAGTTTACTAAATATGTTGTTTGTAAAATTAGAGTTACTCCAACCTAAAGCACTCTGTTAAAACGATTAAAACAATTTGCCGTGCATTCCTGGTTGCATAGTATGTACCGATCGCGGCAAAGGCGGTGTGGATCACGTGGTGTTCTTAAATCTCGCCTCTGTTGACTTACATGAAGAGTATATAAGCTCAGGTAGTCCTTTGCTTTGGTGCGAAACTACAAGTTGTTCGATACTAAACAGACCTTAAATAGGTGGAAACAGCTGTGAATACTTGAAGTATTTTAAGTTGGTGGAACGCTCTAAAAACATTATCCCTAGCGAGTTGAAGGTTCAATTTTCTGGAATAATACCACTGGTAATATACTAGTAATGCGTCAAGGAACTTGTTTCCTTTTTTTTTCGTTTTTTTCAGTGTAGTATGATTTAATTTGACCAAAAACACATAATATTTAACACTGAAAAGAAGTTCAATTTACACCAGGTAAAATTTATTTTAATACTGTGTGAAAGTTAAACACTATTTTAGTATTTGACGAACGAACCATATTTAACACCATTTTGGTTTGTATCGATATAGACCATGTATGGTGTTAATTTGGTGTTAAAATGGTAAAATAAAAAAGTATATAAATTATTAATATTATCATTCCATAATTATGTCATGTTTTTATAAATATAAAATTTTGTGAATTTTATATTCCTTGTCTCTGAAGCAATTTTTGTCTCTTTTTATTTTAAGTGCATTTTCTCGTCAAATCTTTGCAGAAACGTAACACCGCCGTCATAAACTCCTGATTTTCCGTGTGATTTAATAAACTTCTCAGTTGTTACATCGAATCTTATCGTCGGCGAACGTTCCAAAAACAAAGCACAAAACACGCCAAATTTATCGGGAAAAATGGATCGCGGGCGCGTTGCAACGAAAATTCCCAATCGATTATTCGGTTATTGGATTCGAGCAGAGGTAATCGAATCGTGAACATATTGCTGGCGGTGCACCAAGAAAACATCCCAATCTCGCTCTGCCTCATCTCCCTTCCCATCCGCCACCAGTAAAGACGATTTTCTGATATAATTTGTTTTTCATTAGTCGAAATGCAAGTGCCTCTAGGCGATGCTCTCGTCCGTGGTCGTGGAGCGACGCGAGCTTTCCGGCGATATCGCTTTCCCTTGCCGCGGAATTTATGTTTTTGCACAAAGCTTTACTTTGAAGATAGTTGCCGGAGAACTTATGGACGTATTAGCGCAAGTTTTCGGGCCCCGCTCGAGCACTTTTGAAACTTTTTGACATAAACTTCTAATTTATTAATGCGGTGTCATTTTAGAGGCCAATTTATCACTGAAAATAACAACTTTATTTATTTAAGTGTATTTACTCTCTAATGCCCCTTGTATTTTTTTATATTTGTTTAACGTTTTTAACAAGACCAACGAGACGAGACTTTCATAAAGGGTTGTCTCGTCTCGCCGATGAAATAAGAGTTACAAAAGTATTGAAATCTCGTCATGCATAATCTTGTTCCAGTCCAGTACGGCCAAATTCATGACACGTCACCAGTTAAGGGTTATTAAAAGCTATTGTTTTATATTATGATTTATACTGTCAACCGTGTTTGTTTATAAGTTTATCTATCTAATCTAAATTGAATCACATTGAAAAGTAAATATGGACCAAATAGGTGGTCTGTCAGGGGAGTCAGGTGAGGCAGTGCCTCCCCATCAGTGTTGCCAACCTCAAAATAAAAATTATGGTACACATTTAAAAAAATTATGGTACATTATAAAAAAATATTATGGCACAAATTATGGTATATTTTATTACTTTAAAATTCAAAGAACTAGGCACTTTAAGAAAAGTTAATTTTAACACAATCTTTGATAAAATAAAATAAATTAGGTACAAACAAAAAAATAAACTATTTTAAATTTAATAAATTAACACTTTTAATTAAAAATAATATCGCATTTATCACAGTCTTGATTATTGAATAAATTATCTTTAGTTATGTATTTGCACATTTTTTCTGAGGGCTCAAAATTTATTCAATTTTTTTTTATTTTTATACCGCTCGAAAAAATCTTTTCTTAAAAACCACAGAGGTGAGAAACAAAAGTTTGAAAAGAACATAACAGTTATAACTGCTACTAACCTAGAACATTAATTTTCATTAACAGCTGTTTATGAAAATTTAATACTGTACTGCCAGGACTGATAATTTATTTTCGGTGCACAAGCATGCTTAAAAATTATAATACTTAAATTATGTTAAAACAATATTGTAAAAAAAGAAATTATGGTACAATTATGGTATTATGGTACGCTATAAAAATGGAAGGTACAGACCTTACAAATACCATAATTATGGTACGGTTGGCAACACTGCTCCCCATTGGGAATAAAAGAATTAAAGATAAGTTAAAAATTCTAATATAAAACTCAATTTTTGGATTACACACATTATAAAATATTTAATAAATTGTAGTATTATTATATATATTTGTTGCAAAATCTTTTCGGCAACTGATACCGAAAAGCAGTATTTTACTGGACGATCATTGGAAATATTATAAATAATTTAGGAGCATGTTTTAAAAGTTTAGATAGTAAAAAAATATATGTTAATTTTAACCAAATATTAACCAGATTTTAGGTTAATGCAGGTCCACATAACTTTATGTTAAGTTTACAACGAACTGTAATACGTTAACTAATTTAATAAGTAGTTTGTAATTATAACAAACATTTTTTAGATTTAATAACAAAATCCTATTTCAATAATTTAATCATAATTCTTGTAATTTTGAAAAAGGACTTTATTTTTACAAACCTTTTTGTAGACCCAATAACAAAAGTATTTGTTGAAAATTGGGAACTTAAATGCAAAGAATTTTGATAAAAAATATTGCTTTATTAATCAATTTACTAAAAAAATTAACACATAAATGAACACAAAAATAACATATATACAATTAAATAACACACACCATGCTGAAATCATCAAATTGTAAAGAAATTTAATACAACACTAATGTATTTCGTAACTTTAACCCACTTAACTGTATCCCCTTTTCAGTTGCACTTGTTCATTACAAAACTCGCTCCTTCGTCGCTCGTCTTATAAATTGTCCGCGTGCGACAAAATGACGTCTTATGACATTAGTTCTTTAATATACTATTACCCTGAGTAGAATTAATAAAAAACAATAGTGTCTTTAATAAAATTATACAAGATATATATTAAGTTTTATGTATTATGATTATACAGGGTGTCCAAAATTAAAACTTTATTCTTGTTATTTTGTCAATATTCGATATGGAAAATTAACAATTTTTAGTAAAAAATCAATTTTAAATATTTTTGGTATTCCTTCAATTGGTGCTGAATAAATCATTTTCATTTTTTGGGGAAAACGTATTTTAGCCAAAAAAATGCATAAAATTTTAATAAAATAACTTTTATTCCACAAATGTCCAAAATATTCATGAAATCAAATGAAAATTAATAGGTAGCATGTACGCTCTGAATGCAAATAAAACTATCATGAAAAATTAAATTTGCGAATTTTTGCGATTCGGTTGACAGATGTCGACCGGCCGTCCCGTCGAACAAAAAAAAAAGGTGAAACCGGTCGCAAATTGAATAAACACGCACAAAAACCAAACTAAAAACGAACACTAATTGTTCACCTGTGATCTGATCGGGCGCGTGTTTGGGGTAATTTGTTTATCTAGCAAATTGTGTTTGCGCGCCGTCAGTTTATAACGACACGGACAATTTCATTTCCCTGTGCAGTTGAAAATGCCTTTGATTATTCGTAGCGCGCCGCGACGTAGACAAATATTAGTAAACCTGTAGTAAATAATTTTTTATTAGAAAAAAATTGTAAGAAGAATTTGCAAAATCATACACCGTTAAAAGTAATAATCAGATTTGTTAACGTGAGTTTGTATTTTGTTAATTTCATTTTGTAAAATTTTACATATTTTTTTTGTAGAAAAGCAGGGTTTGTAATTTTTTTAAGGTAATATGCAATTTTGTAAGCATTTTGTTAATTTCAAAGGTTACAGATTATTTTGTTAATGTTTAACAAATTATTTCGTTGAAAAGTAGGTACACGTGATTTCAGGCAGTCAATCAAAACATTTCCCACTGGCAATAAGCATTAACAAGTTCAGCTGACTTCAGCGTCTGCAACTTGATGGTTATTTGACAAAACATCGTAAGCGACAATTTTGATGAATTACTTTTTATTTTATCAAAGTGTCAGTTACGATAAGCTGCACATGTTAACATAATAGTTATCTCAATTTTGGAATCTAATATTGGTCAGTTTGAATATTTTTATTATTGTAAGGGCCTCTTCTTTTTAATTTCTTACCGATATATAACGTAACGTAAGCGCCTATATGCTCCCGACAAATAATCGTATGCAACTCCGAGACATGGCGTTTGCGATTTAACATTGTGTCGCTTACGATAATATTGTGCTCCCGCCTTGATCTATTAAGGCGTTATTCCCGCTCTAAACAGTCACCTGCACCGTGGTGATTGCTACCAAGTTTTAAAACAATATTTATATATTGTTTTAAAACAATTTTTTTCATTGCATTATTAATAGTTATCCTAATTATAATTGTTTTTACGTAGTGTGGTTCGTTAAAAGTGTTTTTTTGTAGTTATTGTATGTTGTTCTAAAAAAAGAAACTTAATTTGTACAATTTAGAGGGCAGGTTTTGTCAATTTTCCCTATTAAGTTCGGGCTTCTTGTGAAATCTATATCCCACAAAGTAACGTAAATGTAACTTAAGCGACAAGACTAATTTTACATTTTCCTAAAGATGTTCTTATAAAATATCGTATGCCACAAAATTTAATGAAAATTTTAGATTTGATTCCATCTTACTTAAATATTTGAATTCTACATTAATAAAATAATGCCTCACCAGTTTTCAGATAAAGAACTTTAAAAATAAAGCTACCAAACAAAAAAAATCTCTCCTGTAAAATTTAGGTTTTGTCGCATACGATGTTTTGTCAAACCATCGTTATGTTTCGGCTTACTTTATTCTAATTCTTTACGTATTCGTAATAACTGTCCAGAGTGTTAATAACATATTACCAGAAATCTGTTGTTTATTGTTATTCGGATTTCTTATACCTATAATATAAGAAATCCGAATAACCTATAGGTAAAGTTATCTTTAGTTAATTCTGCACCAGCAAATATACGTATAGAATTAAATGCAAATCCCGATTAATTGTTGAAGTACATTTACAATTAAATACTCAATAATTCACTATGATCACTTAGATAAAATATACACAAATGTATCTACATAAGCAAATAAAAAATAATAAATTAAAATCGAGTGCTAAACTAGGCAAAGTTTTTCAGTTTTTACTTGCAACGCAAAACACAAATAACGTGCGCGGTTAAGTTGTGCAATTGCAACTTTTTCAATATTGTGAGAAATCTACCTTTTTATTTAAAAATAATGTGCAGTTCGTATGCTTTAAATGTTTTATTGGCAAACCTAATAATGCTATCGAGCGCCACCAGATATTCAAAATTTGGTACACAAATAAATGTAAAAAATTAACTGTACTAGTTATTTTATTTATTATCATACAGCAGCTTAGGTCTCTAATTCTATAGCATTAAATTACTTACGTTTTTTGCTTCAAAGTCAACAATTTCTGTAGTTTTATTAGTCTTAGCCAAAGTAAAGTTCGATTTTTTTTTTGTATAAGCAATTTGACAGTGTCGTTTCAAAAATTAAATTGTCGTACTTTTATGCCTTCCAACTTTAAATCAAATTTTGTTCAAAGTTTAAAGTTGGCATAAAAATGTGAGTAGAAAATTAACTGTAACTAAATCCGTGTACATACTGTAGAAAGCCAAAATCCGAGTTTTCGACCATCATTTCCTTGCAGCTTTTCCGCCATTTCGGATTAAGGAATAATAACATTTTTTTATTTAACTATAAAACAGGTAGCTATCGGCTCATATAAAAATTCGCCAACTATATTTTTTACTTTTAAGTCTTTATCTAATTTGTTTAAAAAAAAATAATAAAGTTCTAAATAAATAACACATATAATAAAATATTGATTTTGATAAAAAAAAGTTACTTTTTATTCTAGATTTTAATATAGAAAACGACTTATTGACGCCCAAATACAAAAGCTTCATACCGCCCGGGCGTTTGAACTGCGTTCGAGAAGTAAATTGAACCCATTGTTAGCAACTTTGATTAATTTAAGTTTTTTAACTAGGTTTAACTGATTCGAACTAAATTATATGCCATTTATATTCTTTCGAAAAGCGTTTTAGAAAGTTTCCCGACAATAAGTAAGTAAATTAATTTTGAAACTGGGTCGTCGTTCTATATAACGTTTTCGAGCGTAAAATTTAGTTATTAATTTTTGGAGTTGGCCGTTTTATCCGAGTTGAGTAAACTGTTTTTCAAAATAATTTTACTTTCATATTTTTTTTCCAAGAAATCTTTGCACCATTATTTTAAATTTTACTTATATGCACAAAAATAACGATTAATTTAACATTAATTATACATACAGGGTGTCATCCTTTTCGGGGATGATAGTACCTACACGTTAAAACAAGTTTTTTCTCTATTATTTTTGCATTAGAGCTACCTACAACTTTTTAATAAAACAATTATGGAATTTAAACTTATTCAAAATCGGTTATCATTGATTACTGACAGTTCGGTTGTTATTGTGGTTTCTCTGGGGCTACATGAACAATTTAGTGTACCAAAGCGAAGTTGACACATTAGAACAACTCCGCGAACTTCTTACTGAAGCGGCAGATGAAATCCGAAATCATCCGGATATGATAGCAAGAGCGACACATCATAATTTTCTACGCCGGTGTCAACTTTGTGTGGATAATAACGGCGGGATAGTTGAACATTTATTATTATTTTGTGAAACACTTAAAACAATAGCTACATGAGCATCAATCGACGTAAAAAATGAAACGTGAAATTTAAAATCGATTGGAAAACCACGGAAACCTCGAGATACCTAACAATAAAATTAAGTATTGTTTTATTCAAAGTACCTAAAAATAGCTAAGTATGCAAAACAAAAAACAATTATCAGCAAAGTAATCAATGATAACACAAATGTAAATTTTTAATGAATATAGATTATTGCCCACTGTGCAAGCATATTTTGCGTTAGTTGTCATAGGTCAAGAACAACCAGTGGCGACTCAAAATTTCTACTTTACTTATAAAAAGTTTAATGTTTTTTTTATTAAAAAAATGGCACTAAGGGGCCGTTCATTAATTACGTGAGACAATTTTGGCGATCTTTCGGAAAAAAAATTGCGTGATTTTTTTCTTACGCTCCCCTCCACGGGATACGGTCCCATAACGGACACCCCTGGAAATCGTTTCCTTAAAATGGACACTTTTAATTACATTTGGCTTATTTAGTTTGCCAGGGACGGACTAGCTCTAACAGAGTAATGCTATTTTTTAACACCCTGTACTATAAAGGCACAACAATAATATTTATATTAGTCAGCTTAAACATTAAAGTAAAAAAAGGTAATCTTGATCGACATCGATAAAATGTACATGTACTGCACTAAATACGAAAAAAAAAGTTTTTGTACAATACAATACAATTTACTTTTTTTGCAAAGTTTTTTTTACATTTACCGACTTTAAAATTTAAATGATGTCAGTGTCAGTTGAAAATAGAGTGTTTTGAAATTTTTTTCGATCCTTTTATTTTCTTTCCAGGGGCGTCCGTTATGGGCCGGTATCTTCGTAGGGGGGCCGTAGGAAAAAAATGTATAGGAACTTGTCATATTATTTTTATGTGTTATATCTAAATCCGGGAGATTGCCCACATATTCTGGGACACCCTGTATAAGACTTGTTTTTTTTTCACACTATGTATGACTTATAAATTTATAAACCATTTGTATAATTTAATTAATCGTTTACTTTGCGTTTTCCCCGACATTACTATTTCAATCAAAATTGAAATTGAAAGATTGAAATCTAAAACTTATTCAATCGATTATTTCAATCTTTTACATGACTTAAACTAATTCAATCGTCAATCGTTAGTTAAATTAATTACTTTAGTTTTAGTTTTAAATCGTCAATTAAACTAAATTTTTGCATTTTAAGGTAAAATTAATACGATTTTCATAGGAAATTCAGTTTCCTATAAAAAAGGCTCTTTGCAATAAAGTAATAAAATGTAAATTTAAAAGATATAGAGCATTTAATAAGTTTTAGTGCCAAATATTGATAAACCAATTAGTCCTATGTTGTTTAACTGTAAAACTGTTAAAATTACAGGTAAAAAGTGAAAAATTTGTTATAGAAAATTAAATTTACAAAAAAGGTCTTATGGATAAATGCAATAAAATGCATAGTTTTAACGATACATAGATAATAATACATAGATAATTTAATAAATTGTCCTTTTAAATTTTTAAAAAGTTATTAATCATATGTTGTTTTACGGCAAAACGGTTAAAGTTATAGATAAAAAGTAAAAAAAAAATCCTAAAAAAAGTATAAAGCATTTATTAAATTTTACTGTCAAATATTCATAGACTAATTAGTCCTATATTGTTTTACGGAATAACGGTTAATGGTATACAGGTAAACAAGTAAAAAATGTGTTTAACATTTACTTAGGATTATCGATTAATAAGAGGGGCCACAAAGTATAAAATTGTTGGTGGGTAATTGATAGAGTTCGCGTAGAAATAAATAATCGGGGTATTAGCGATAAAGCTCGTCACATCAATAAAATCAATCCTCTATGATCGTAAAATCAACAAGATTAGGGAAAGCGCCCATTCTGCGTATTATACAAATCAACAAAATTAATGAGCGTGTGCGGGGTCTGGCACATCTGGCGGCGATAATAGATTGGGCTGTACACGAATTCATTTTATAGTACTTATTAGGAAGAATCCACCCTACCGAAATATATTCCGCGTTTTCCTGCACCTACACAAAATATGACGCCGTGGAGCAATCATTTTTCTCGTGGAGATAATGAAAAATAAATTACCTAATTGAATGGAAATTGGGGTCGGATTATATATTATATACCGGGGTGCGATAAAATGCTCGACATAAATTTCGATGCCATCGTGTTTTACATTGACTGGTTATTTATTATGTGTGTGGGGGCGGGTTTATCTTGTGCCCTGCTGCCACTACGAAATTTATAAAACTAAATAGACATATAATTTTCAACGAACCTAAAAATACTACCAAATACTATTTACAAAAACGCTTCTATCTTCTCCTGTATTTTTTTTATTTTGGCAATGCTTTATGCCCTCGGGATGTATTAATTTTTAACCTGACATACAGGGTGCCCCAAGTATACTTCTAAGTGTATTTTTTCATTTGATGAGCTACAAATGAAGTATTAAAATTGGAAAAAAGCCTCAAAATATTTGAAAAAAACTTTTAAAACCAAAAATCCCTATGAGTTCGTTATTCCTGGGAATTAAAAAAACTACATTTTCATCCAATTTCTTTGCTATAATATCTTGAGTTATCATCACCATCTTTTGTTTTTATTATGGTGTTTGTAACATCGTTGTAAAAAATATACCCATACATAGAAGGCGCACCCTGTATATACAGAAATTAATTTTTTCAAATGTAACCCTATAAATATTATTGCAATTTTGAATTCTACGTAAAATTCTGGAGCTATTGAATTTTGATTATTAGGGCTCTCTGCCATTTGTCAGTTGTCCCTATTATTTCTTATTAAAGAATAAGAAAATTAAGACAACTAATATGGAACTAGATTCATAAATAAGAAATTAGAACTTAAAATAAAAAGAATTAATAGAAATGTTTTAATTAAATATAAAAATATTTTTAATGTCTTAATTAAAGTTGAAAGTTAGCATCACACTATATAACGCCATGCCCCCATCAAATTGCAATAGTGAAAACTTGTATATATTTCATAGGTTTTGTATGAAACAAAATTCTAAAACTATAATGAAATAACAAATAAGTAGCTCCTCAGTACTTATAAAGAATGTGATAAAATGTCTTTGAATAATTTTTTAAGCCTCACAAACCGCCTAAATAAAAACATCTTTGTTATAAAATACACTGGAGTTTAGCATTACATTTATATAAACTCTGTAACCCATTATTTTATAACTGTGGCACGAGATGGCGCCGCTGCAGGCAATGGTATCGCTATTGTTATTTTGCGCGTTACAAACAAGCAGCGTGTGTTTTTGAAGGTTATCTTTCGTCACGGCATTTACTCGGCAAGTATTTGCAGTATTTAGTTTTCTTTTTCATGTAAAGTAAACAAATTTCTTTCTTTTTAATTAATGCAATGTTTTATGTGCATTTATTGTGCCCTTGGAAAATAATTTTTTTTATTATGAAAAATGTCTCCTTCGTCACATGTCTCTTTTGTCACAGTGCAAGCATTACTTCTGAGAGTAACATTAGTTTGCTTAAATAATAGTCACAATGGATATGAAAATGTGAAATATTAATTTTTTAGAGGTAGATGGGGCTTAAAAGTATAATGACCTATACACATTAACAACGCAGTTACCTATCAGGAGCCATTAATAGTATTCCAAAATGTTTTTTTTGCCAATTTAAATGCTAAGAACTATAGGGTTCCATTAAAAAAATCTTTTGCATTTTAAAATTAAAATCGATATATGGGCCGGAAATTAACATAGACTTGATACTTTTTTTTTAATTTTTGACAGGTGTCAAAAATGATGGGTCAAAAATTACTTAAAAAATAATCAGATTATCAAAAATAACACGTTAAAAATAATATATAAATGACGTAAAATGAGGTAAAAAAACGTGTAGATTTCAGTCAAGATTTGTACAAGCAAATTCAATTAGGTGGCATTGAAACAGTACTCTCCGCAAAACGGGTCGTGTTGTTGCAAATGCGGCGCCAAATTTCCCCACTCATCTTTAATAAGCACAACGAATAGCATTAGCGAAAACAAAAGCACGAAATATCAATTATAAATTGCATGAGCGAGAGCTAATTCGGTTAGGTGAAAGTGGAAAGACTGGCGGTTCATTTATAATTTTAATCAAGATCGCTGGTAATATTGTAAGACTAAACTTATTTAGGGAGAGCTTTAATAACTTCCTTGCGGTTTCCAAAGAAGCATCTTGAGCCGGGATGCGATACGATATCCCGATTCTCTTCTCTCAGGAACATGTTTGCTTGGCCAAATACAACATTCCTGCTTAGTTATTACGACGCCACTTGCGCCCAAGTGGCTCCTGCTTGTGTCAATTGTCGCCCTGCTACCGCAGACACTGTCTGCCAAATGGTCTATCCAATTTATTTTACTACCTTCGTTTTTACTTATGATATAGTTCGGTCACGGATAGCCACATTAAGATTACTTATTGTTTTACTGAACTTAAAAAGTTGGGCAAATAATACTAAACAAAATTTTAGTTGGAAAGTAAATAATTAGAGACATAATTTTCCGTGTAATAGAACATATTATCGAGGCGACAGCCGAGGCAGAGGATTGTGTGCGAGGCAATTAATAGGCTTTCGCCGCCGAGTTTTATATACTATTGTTTTTCAAGCATTTAATTAAAGAATTTCTTATAATAAATTAATATAGTCTTTCTAGAGGACTTATAAGTCGTATATGAAAATTAATGTACGCTTGAAAAAAAAAGTTTATAAACTGGTGTGCACAATTGCTTAAATAACTGGTATTCTAAGTAAATTAACCAATATCTAAGTAAAAGATTTTTTAAACTTGTTTTTTAAACAATTAGTTTATTTAACTATTAACATTTTTTAAGGTAATTTTGAACTAAAAAAATGCCCTTTACATTTACCAACTGGTAAAGTCAAAGGTTTGGTAATAAAACAAGATAAATATTTTGATTGCCAATTAAATAATATAACCCTAGTTAGGTACAGTTAAAAAGTAGGTTATTTTAAAAGTTACATAACGTTATATTAACTTACCTTTAATTTTAACCAACGAAAATGGTTAATAGTTATTTTTAGATATATTTTGGTTTAATTTAACTTTTGATATAACTTTTTAGTAAATTGGTAATCTGCCATATTAGTTGTTGTCAATTCTAACAAAAAAGACGCCATTAAATTTAATTTATCTGTTAATTATAAAAAAGGTTATTTAACCACTCAATTACTAAAACATAATATTGTTTTAGGTTTAATAGTATTTTTAATCAATTTCACATAAAATAGAAAAAAAATACAATTTTAATTTTTTTTTTAATATTTTTTTTATTCATTCTTCTATTTTTCTATTCAATTTTTTTAAGTCCGTTTAAAATATAGAATTTTTATGTTTTACTTTATTAGAAAAATAAAATTCCCCATTGTTTTTTTCTGTTATAGGTAACTAAAGCTTTAACTAATATAGATATTTTATTTCAAAGATCTGTAAACAAGCCAAATATAGATAACCCTATTTAGTATATGTTAAACTCGATGTTAAAATAAACTTAAACCTGTTTTCACACTTTATTTATTTATAAGTTAAACTAAGAGCTGATAAAGTAGTTAAAAAGCGTAAAATAAACGATTACATTAGATGCAAAACTCAATTTTTGCAAATTTTTAAAAATATGTATTTTAAACCAGATGTACATATGTATAAGTTAGTATTTGTAGAATAAAATACATTTAAAAACTTAACGCAGATGCAAAACTGGGTATTTGTTTTTTCCTGTCGGATCCAAAACTCGGTATTTGCTGTTGACCAATCCCTAGTAGGTTTACGCATTACGTGACGACATAACAATCACCTGATTAATTGTTATTTTTTGGTATTTGCACTTTTCACTTGCAAAACTTGGTCTTTGAACGAGGAAGATACAAAACTTTGTTTTTAAATATTTTGATCACAATTATTTACTAAAATACCTAATTTTAAAGGATTTTTTTTACTCTTTTGAATAAAAATGATGCAAAAGCACGTCCATACAATTTTTGCATTTTTTTTTTAATGATCTTATGAGCGGTTTTTTATGTTTTTTTTTAAATCACTTATCCTGCAAATACAGAGTTGTGCATCTAATGTACTCAAACATAAAATTACCAAATATTAACGCTTTTTTAAACCAAAGGTAAATTAACCAAAAAGTGAAATTTTCTAAACATATCGTTAATCTAACCATAATTTAATTCCCCACTTATTAGAATATAACGTTATTTTAACGTTTTAGTACAATGTATATAATAACTCAAATTAATTAACCAGGTATAACGTTAATTTAACCAGAACCTACTTGGGAAATTAAATAAACTTAAAACAATTTAAATTTTAGTGGTATCACACATAACAAATATTTGATCAAGTTTTAAAGCAGTGTCTATTTTACGCTAAGTAATTTCGTTTAATTTTTAAGTCACGTAGGTACCTACCTAGATAACGATAAAGTTAATGTAGTTGTAATTAAAATTTAATCTGAGGCAATAAGAAATATCTATCTGTGGTGGGTAGTATATTTTTCTGAGATTGTGCCAAGCTCAATTACAAACACAGAGACTTTGTTATAACATTTAATTATAGAGATTTTACGATCGTACTTACAAGTGAAGAGCTCCGAAACGTTGTAAATTCCTAATCATATAGAATGGCTTTTTTATTGCAATTCATCATAAATTTCAAGAGAGGCAGCTGAAGCAAATAATGTTTTATGAAACTCGCGAAACCCATGTTCGGCAACAATGTAATCTACGTTTTTTAACCATTTTCTCGTTTACTGAAGGAATCGTTTTTTATTTGCTATTAGGGACGAGCTTTATATATTTTACAAGCTCGAATTACTTTTGTATGGCCATTATGATCTCTTTATACCGCGTAATGGCCTAAAACTTGCGTTTAATTAAATTTGAAAGCTCTTTGACAGTAACTAAATACAAAATAAACAATTTATTCAGCAAACAATAGTTTAATGTAATTTTCTAGCCTTTTTAACAAAATGTGATACAATAGTAATAAATATGAGGAGGAGTAAAAGTTGTACAAAGTTTTGATTTTCCTAGTAGAGGGCGACACCTACAAAGTATTATTAAGTTAGCGGAAAAGTGTGTCGAGGTGGAAGGTAGTTATGTTGAATAATTTTAAATATTGGAATTTTTACTTGAAAATTTGTATTTAGACTTTGTGTTAGTTTATAAACACCTTTGCTTCATAAAATGTTTGTTATAAGTAATAAATAATATATTCTATACAACTTCTCTCTTGAAGCATTTTAATTTATTAAAACCCTGTACATCTGATCTCAAATTTTTATATTGTTAATTAATTTTCTTAACAAGTAGAACTTTTTATAAGCAATTACTTTTTGTCGTAAAATGATTAATAAAGATTTACACCTTTAAAACGCCCATTATCGTACATAATAACATATTATGTTCACGACACTAAGTGACCTTTTAAATACACATTGACAAGTTGTGGCTTTATGGCGTTTTAGCCAACAGGTTTTTTGGTCACGGGCTGAAATAAGCATTAAGTTAGTTGACAGTTGGCACATTTCATACAATCGTTAAAATAAAGTGCCCTTCCTGTAAAATAATACTAAATGTGAAAATTATTGTATGATCTTACACACAACGAAAAACGTACGTAATATTAATAAAAAAAAACATTAAGGCAATGATTTTTTACATTAATTTTGCTCCGATGCTCAAAATCATTACCACAATGCTTTTAAAGTATTACTCAATGTACAAGGACGTAATATTAATGCTTGGCGGACATTGATTTTAATCAGGAAGATCTCAAATAAAAGTACTGATATTAATGATCATTGACATGGATTAATGTCCTAGTTCATTAATTCTATGCCCAGTAAACATCAACCAATTAATAAATTTTATCAATTAACAATTAAAGAACATTATCCCAATCACCTAATATACATTAATTAATGATCTGTTAGCATTATCATAATGCAAAGAAGAATTAATAGTAGGCCTGAAATAAGGGATGGAAAAATATCGATATATATATATACGGGGTATCTCAAAAGTCAAGGACAGCAGAAAAGGGATGGATAGAGGATGGAATTTTAAGTCGATTGAAAAACGGCAAAGACCATTCGACTTAGAATCCCATCCTCTATCCACCCCTTTTCTGCTGTCCTTAATTTTTGAGATACCCTGTATATGTATATGTATATATATATATATATATATATATATATATATATATATATATATATATATATATATATATATATATATATATATATAAATTATTACACTTACCTTAAGTTTTAACATTAAATCAATTTTTTTGTTGATTAGTTAACAAAAAGAGCTAGAAATATGTAAAAAAATTTATTAATAATTATTACTATTAATATTACTTATGTGGTGATGTTCTCTTTAGCCAGTTCCCTTTACAGAAATTTCCAAACATTTTCTACAGGGTTTATGTCCGGGCCACCGCAAAACTTGAACTGGAACTTTACATATTTCTAGTCCTTTTTGAAAATATTATGAAACTAAAGATTAATATAAAAAAATAATAAAAACCCTTGGTAATTTAAAATCCTTATATTTATTAGAAAAAATTTATGAAACATAAATAAACCTTAACTTTTTAACATTGTCTTACTTACATTCTAATTTATATTTCATATAATAATAAACTTAAACGCACAACAATCGGGATGGGCGGGCAAGCACGTCGCAACAGGATTAACAGGAATACTAAACTGTTGTTAAATTGTTTTCTTACTTGCACTTTTAGGTGGTGGGAAACAACAGGGCCTAATATTAATGTATTTAGACATTGGCTCAACGTATTTGGCGATAAAGTTATGATTTGTTGTATTATTTAATATGTTAGGGCATTATATTTTGCCAAGGGTACATAAGTTGATGTATATATAGGCATTAATGTAATAATTTTAGATTATTAAATTATACCATTTAGAGTATTGCTCTATTAAGCCTTGACATTAATTTTATCACTGAGCAATGATTAACTAATGTACTCTAGGTTATTGATTTAATGTAAATAATCATCGTATTAATGTAAAATATCATTGTCTTAATGTATTTTGGCTAAAAAATAATAAAATTCTTGCACTAGGATAATGACCAGGCAGACATTGTGACAATCCAATAATACATTAACTCATATTTTTTAAGCATTATCATAATTACTTGATTGCATTAATACTATGAAAAGGACATTATCGTAATGATTTTGCACTTAATGATTGTAGGACATTAATATCAGGTACGATATTTTTTTCTGTGTAATACAATTTAAAAGTATTAATTAGTTTATCAACGCCAATATTTAAAAAGTTCCTACTGAACTTTTGATTTCGCCGGCAGGACGGTCTTATATAAGACTGGCCGGCAGTAAACTAGATTTAACGGATAAAGCATTCAAAATTTTGGGTGGAGACTGCAACGTGGAGATTCTCTTTACTTTCACAGTTAAAAACTGCTTATATATCGGATTTAAACGATTGTTAGTCCAGAAAAATTTGACATTTGCCTTGATAAATAATATGCCATATTCTATTGTGTAAGAGTACAAACCCCCCCCCAGCAAAGAATCTGTAAAAGTTACACCCCAAGTGATAAATGAAATATAACACCACGGCAATTGTTATATTTAATTACGACAAATAAATAAAATTAATACTTACGGTAATAAAGCTCATTAATTTAGTAACCCAAGGTACTTTTGAGGTGTTGTATTCATGGGGAATGTATAAAAAGGGAAATTATAAATACAGTAAATAAAAGACAATACATTACGTTTAAACTCATGTCAAACACCCGGAAGGCTCCCGTTTATTTTTCAATAAATATCGCTCATAAAACCTTCCAAAATGAGGGATTATGGGAGTGAGTTAAACGTATAAAATTTTTAAAATTTATAACAAACAATGATGATATTTATTTGGATAGAGCAACAACAATAACCGCAACCCAAATGACATTTAACTTATTTTTTTGAAGAGACCTCTGAAAGAAAGGGATATCCTACAAACCCTTGAAACCACACAATATCTCCTTACTGCGACCACAACCCACATAATATAAATAAATAAATATATATATATATATATATATATATATATATACCATTAGACAAATAATACACCATACTAGAGCTTAGCTGTCGTATGTGTTCCTCGTTTTCATTTAAAGTTTTTATAATTTAAGTTTACTGTTACATAATTTTTCATGTAATATTTATTAGAGTTCAGGCTCAATCGACTGTTAGAAAAAGGAGTAAATAAATTATCAGGCTCGAGATCGCTTCAACTGAGCATTGTCTATTATGCCTCATTTGTCGGCAAACTTTAATAAATTAATAATTACCATAAAATACTAGGTAATCAAAATGACACAAATAACAAAAACAATGTCTGCGTCGCGCAGTCAGATGAAATCCCGGCGCCTAATAAAATTGACAGGATAGTAATTCAAAATGGGCTTGTTGTATCAGGACTCCACGGACAGTGGATAAATTTAATGTCGCTATCGCACAATTACTGTTGCTACTCACTCCAAACGTAATACCAAATAATTTTATAAAATTAAAAATTACTTAAATAATTACGGGACATAATGTGAATCTGCGAGTATAATTTAATAAATCCCGTATTCAAGAAAATCGATAATAATTACACTTAATTTACACAGCGTTTTTGTTAAATCCCCTTTAAGAAATATTTATTAAAATAATTAAATTAACTCAAGTACAATCCTGACAATAGGTCGATTTACGACGTCAAGTCAAATGGCGCACAAGGCATTTGTGTAAACTAATTATACCAAAATGTTCGAGAATATTTATACAACAATAATTTAGTTATTAAAATGTACAAACCTACAAATTTAAAAACTTTTTCTTCACACCCTTTTTAACAGTTATTTTCTACACATGTTTTTCGTCGCACCTTTTTCAATAGAATGCTCTCCGCTCTTCCCTTCCCAACTTGACTACCCCCCTTCCTTTTCCCACCTAAACAGGAGTGTCCAATCGTTCGGCACTCGGTACGTCAAGTACATTTCTATTTTCGCGCTTAATTTTAAATGTTTGTTTTATTTACATGACTTTTTGCATACATTTATTTTAAACAATTAGGATCGTAATAACCCACGAATTGTTTAATAGGGGTGGTATTTACAGATCTTCTCAATTCTCTACTCCATCCGCGGACACACTGTATGTGCTAAAAGTGATTTTATTTTATTTAAATTAAATATACGAGTACTTAATAAATAAATAAATAGCTAGTAAGTTGATCAAGTTGTCGTAGGCCCATCAAAATCCTGTCAACATTTGTAAGCACGCGCAACAATTCCGCTCATTTTGATTAATCGCGAGAATAAATTCATTAGTTAAATCTAATTTACGTCACTTTAAAATAATAGCGCGTTCGCGGTTCTGGCGGCATTTTATTCAAATTGGCGTGCATAATGGATTGGTTTGAAAGCGTCCGTTCATTCAAAACAAGCTTAGTATTGATGCGACAATAAATTTCCACGCAAAGTTATAATTAGACCGCGGTTGTTTGATTTATGTGTGCAGAAATGAGAAATGCTACAATACGCCAAGTTTTACTGTAGCCTTACATTTGTTCCCGAACCTCCGAAAGTTTATTCATAAATTTCGCCAAATTCGAGGCGTTAACTAATTCGCGTGAATTTTTCGAAAATCTAATTTATTAAGATGAGGCTTGTTGCCAAATTTTTAATTAAAGTCAAGTTTTAGACAGGTAATATTGCTCCAGCGAATGATTTATTCTCAAATTCGCCAACAAACAAATTAAATTGTTTTGTTTGTCGCTTATTAATTGTTAAGTGTTTTATGCTGGATGAGTTTTATCACCATTTTGACGGTTGGAATTAAAAGTTAACTTAATTTAAATTTGTTGTGCTTTTTAGTCTTTTTCTGGTTAAAACATAACAACAGGGGGTGTAACATTTTTGGACATTTTGATGAAACAATAAAAGTAATTCTAGGATCATACAAAATGGATACAGTATTACAAAAAACAAAATACTTGTTTTAAATTTTCTTTATTAGTTTTAAGGTTGTTAAATTTTTAATTTTAATTAATTTTTATACTGATGGGCCAACTCATGACCAATTAAAAAATCAAATTATGACCTTAGTAAAAAATCCTTACTTTTTGGGCTATTGGCATTTTTATGATCAGTTTTTAGAGTTCCACAGTTACAAAATTTGCAAATAAGGATAGAACAATGGACGTTTAAACACTATAAACAATTATAAAATATAAATTAGCATTTTCTTTAATACATACATATTTTAATGTATAATTTAATATTTTGTATTGTTTTAAAAGCTTAAAAAAGTAATATTTGTGCTTGTTACAATAAAATTCCTTGCTGCTTTTATGAACTTCCTTTATCATAGATCACGAGCCGCCACTGTATCTTCTTCTTTAAAGTAAACCATGGCCAATGTTATACCTTTTTAAAAACTAAACTTAATTGGCAATTTTTTAAAATATCTTGCCATGTACATGAACGGTCAAAGTTAGCTAATATATTTTAATATATTTTAACCTTTTGAAAAACTATTTTTCCCAATTTTTGTATACAACATGCAATTAACAAATCGGTGAATTCTGTATTATAATAATTAATAATGATGATTAAATCAAATGTCATTTGATGATGAAATCAACGTATACTGTTTGTTGCGACGGATATTATAATATACAAATATATATATATATATATATATATATATATATATAGATATGCAAACCTACATTACCAAGCCCGAAACGTTACATTCTACAGTATAAACGAAGCCCACTCGGTTTTTACGAAGCCCGAAATCGGGCTTCCTAAAATTAGCGTGTATAAATTTGTTTTAGAGTTAAGTGATGCCCCCTTGTTTCAATGGCGAAAAAGTGGTGGGCTTCCTAATGCCATTCAAACCTATCAAAATATACACCCTTAGTTCCAATGCTTTGGCGGTAGGGGGCACACGAGTCAAAGGAGATTATATACAGCTTTGTATAAGTATTACGCAGTATACGAAGCCCGTACATCTGGCAACAATGGGGACTATACGCTCGATGACTTTTTGATAGGAAGGCGGGGAAAATAATGCGGGATTCTTAAATTTGTATCTACTGATTTTCAAAATAAATGTTATATTCCCAAAATTATGTTTTGTTCACTACATGGCGTGGATTAAAAGGCAATGTTTTGTTAAATACTTTCGTAATACACTTAATTTTAAAGAATTATTTATTTTTGAAATATTATTTGGAGTGCATTTTTCTTTGGGGCGGTTTTACAAGTTGTCCAGATATTTTACATAGTTTTAATTGGGGAAACAAGGGGATTTCTATATATTATTATTATTATTATTCAATGTTACATTTAAATAATTTAAATAAAAATAATTTTTAATTTATTTGAAACATTTACAATTTTAATAAAAATAATTTTTAATTTATTAAAAAAATTTTCAATAGCGGTATGAAATAAATTAAAAATTATTTTTATTAAATATCATTTTAATGTAACATTGAATTGCAAAAACTGCTTTTTGACAGATAGCTTCTCATGGCAATTTGTCAATTAACATTCACAACTGGTCAATTTATTTATACATGGCAAACAACGACCAAACAACAATAAGAAATTGGGTTCTTTATTTGGATAGTGCTTATCTAAAAGGAACCAAAAACTTGTTCGGAGCTTAACAAACTTATTTGTATATACCTAACTCATTTTTAATGCTGCTCAAAAACTTAATTATAATTTGAAAGTCCTCTCAATAATTTAAAAGAAGTTCTAAATAATGATAAACTTAGTTATTTTACAAAAAATTTTGTCCAAAAATAGTTTTTGGCGCTTGGTTCTTTTTAGATAAGGATTGTCCATTTATACTTACCATTACAATATTATTTTATCAACCGTTTTGGTTAAAGTAATATTTTATCTACGATTTTTATTGGATAAAAGGCAGCTTTAACTTTATAATGTAGCTATAAAACAATATTTGGTTGGTAATACATTTTTCTTGTTTATAGGATGCTAAACTAAATAGCAATTTTCCCCACTTCTTTTTTTATTTTTCAACTTTTAATTTGGTTTAGTTTTTCTAAATTTTCCCAACATTTAAATCAAATTTGCCTATAATTATAAATTTAGACAATATTTTTAAATAATGACTTATAACACTGTGCAACACAAAAAATCAAACCGCACCGAATAATTTTTTTCTGAAAATATGCCTATCCAATAGCAAAACCCTCGCTGGGTTTGTAAAAGTTAGCTCGATTTATTTTTTTATGGCCGTTTGTATTTTCTAGCTTCTACCCCAATTTAGACTTATTAATCGATTTTTTTCGCATATATTCGATTTATATCGTCAAGATTTTTTGTAGAAATGTAGTTACTAAACAAATAAACCCATTTTGTAAACAACCTATATCACAAAACCCAATTTTAATATTTAAAATTTCTTGAAGTAATTTATAAAATACGCACACAAAACTGAACTTTAATGAGTATGAGTATGGGAACGTATGGCAGGCCCCAAATATATTATCCTCCACTAATCTCCCGGGGTTATTTTACCCCCTTTCCGTTCTCCTGCGTATCCCGCCAAATCACAGCATTACCTGTGTTTGTTGGATCCGAAGTTTTTACGACGGCTGGTAGATCCACCCTAGGAGGTTGTGGATGACAGTGTCAAAGGTTAAGACCGCTCCACGGATTTTTGTCAGCCGGGTCGGGCCATACGTCCAATTTAGAAAGGGTTTTTGGAGGACATTGAACTGACCCAAAACTAAGTAAAATCCGGAATCCTCCTCAACCAGGGCTTTAGTAATAACCCCATTCATTTGGTATTCCTGAATGGGGGTGGGTGGATTAGTATGCTGCTTGCCTTTCCTTGATGGTGTACTTCCTGTTCGTCGCTGTCGGATTTCGGTTTCTGATAGCCGCTTTAGAATTGTTTGCCCCCCTGTGCGATATTGAGTCTTATCTTCAGAACCGAAGTGTTGCCGGCCGTACCCCGCCGTCATTAGTGCCCTCTGACTATGTGGAAATTCGTTTAACCTACTGAAATTGTCGACCCTCGAATTATTTTTTTCCCACTGTGCTTGATCCCCATTCACTTGAGGTTGGGTCCATCTTTGTGTCTCACTGTGCATTGCGGCTATTACGCTTAGAACGGTTTTTACTTAATTTATGACCCCTTACGTCTTAGTAATCTATAGATGTAAACATAAATAAATAAATTTCTTTAGGATGGTTTCTTTTGCCTAATGTTTATCGTAACTTGAGTGATTAATGGCTTTTTATGTGCCCTTGTGTTTATAGTTTTTTTTTACTGTTTCATTTGCATGAGAATCTTGGAAATTGTTTGCGACCAATTAATTTTACCTGAAGAATTATTGTTAGTTAAAGGTTGCGTATTTCGTATTAACTAGTATTACTATTATTGGGTGGTCATGGTCATGCAATTTGGTAGCTACTTATCTAGTTTATGCAGACTTGGACTTCGGGATATTTGCCAGGCAGGTGTGCTGAAATTGATCCTTATCGCATGCCGCCTGCACGTGTGGTAGCCCAGGAACTGATCGTCTCTCTTACACCTTTTAACCAGGTCAAACACTTGAGGACTTAGTCCAGGGGGAGGTACCACACATAATTTGCACTCTTTTGCACTTGGAACCAGTTATCACGTGTAGAATCGATATTGATTTTTTGTTATTTTACGGCGCACTTTTTGCACTTGTTGCACTTTTCGCACTTGTTTGTTTATTTATTTATTTATTTATTACCGATTACCGGTATTTCCGCATACTTAGATTCGCTTTTGATACTTTACTACGTTTGTATCGTATACGCTGCTTAGGAGAAGTCTCGTTAACTATCTTTGAGCGTCTTTGAGAGTCAAGACCCAACTGAACTTTAAGTTTACTTATTTGCTGGAAAACAATTTTTAAAAAAGATTTTCCAAAATATTCATCTTTTCATACTCAACACCAAATTTTTTGTAGAAATCTTTGGAATATCTGTAGGAAAAAATTGAATAGATAAAATAGAACTGTAGAAAAGTACAGAGAGTTTGGTTTTTTATTTTGTATTAATTTTATTATTAAAAAACTTTTTTAATCAAAACATTGAGTAATCTGATTCATTGCTGGAGAATTCCATCCCTTCCACTTCTTCTCCTTTATTTTCTTGTTCTTCATTTTAATTTTTTGATTTATCACTGGAGAATTCCATCCCTTCATTTTATATATTTTTTATATTCATTTCATTTCAGGCGTTTTAAATGGTCCTGATATTCGGAAATTGCTAAAGTATATCGCCGACGGTGGTCTAGTGGTCTAGTGCATGCTGACTACAAGCCGGAGGTCGTGGGTTCGAATCCCACCAGGGGTATGGCTGTTTATTTGTGTTTGTCCTATTGTGTATTAGTCCTTCGGAGGGGACTTTAAGCCCGCGGTCCGTTCCTACCCCTAACCCGCACAAGCCATTCAGTTGGCTTATGGGACTTCTTAAGAAGTAAAGGTGGAACTAAAAGAGCACTTTTGTATATAAACTTTTGTATATAGACTTTGACAGGGCCTTGGTTCACAATGAGATAGTTGCGTGGGCGTCGATAAGGATCTGTGCGACGAATGTTGGATGTATTTTTTCAAAATTGGAGTCAATATGCCGCTAAAAATTCATTTCCCATTTGGACTACTTCAGTCGACAGTTATCGACACAATCATCAAACTGCGATGCCATTTGAGTCCAGATAAAGAGGAAAACGAGCTCCAGCCTAGCCGAAACATTTTGGTGAAGTAAACATATTTTTGACTACGATCAGGAAGAAAATGAAAATAAAGAACAAGAAAATAAAGGAGAAGAAGTGGAAGGGATGAAATTCTCCAGTGATGAAACAAAAAATTAAAATGAAGAGCTAGGAAATAAAGGAGAAGAAGTGGAAGGGATGGAATTCTTCAGCAATGAATCAGATTACTCAATGTTTTGATATAATAAAATGAATACAAAATAAAAATCAAACTCTCTGTACATTTCTACAATTCTATTTTATCTATTCAATTTTTTCCTACAGATTTTTCGGCAAAATATTTGGTGTTAAGTGTGAAAATATGAATATTTTGGAATATCTTGTTTAAACATTATTTTCCATCAAATAAGCAAACTTAAAGTTCAGTTTTGTGTGTTTATTTTATAAATTACTTCTTTTAGTATACTTTACAACATTTTGCCAGAAGAAGTACCAAGAAATTTTAAATATTATCAAAAAATTAAAAAAAAAAATTTTGAATATTTGGTCCCAAAAATTGGGTTTTTGGGATAAAGGTTGTTCACAAAATGGGTTTATTTGTGCTGTAACTATATTTATACAAAAAATCTTGACGATATAAATCAAATATATGCGAAAAAAATCGATTTATAGGTCTAAATTGGGGTATATGAAGATCGAAAATACAAACGGCCATAAAAAAAAATTCGAGCTAACTTTTACAAACCCAGCGAGGGTTTTGCTATTGGATAGGTATATTTTCATAAAAAAATGGTCCGGTGCGGTTTGATTTCGATGGCCCGAAAATTGTTGCACAGTGTAATTAATTCAATAATATAATAGTTTTTATTAAAATAATTATAAATCACACTATTTTTAAATACACTGCCCTACAAAATTATTGCATAATAAATTTAAAAAAATTAACTCTAAAACGCCTTTACTAATCTTTATGAAATTTTGGATAAAAATACTTCAACTTATATCTCAATTTACGTGTTCAAGGGTTTTTCGAGAAAATATGTTTAAAGCCTTTTTATTTAATAATGAAAATAAGTTCGAAAAATCACTTCTAGGGAATTTTTTAAAATAAATAAAAAATATGCTTTTATAGAGCGTATTTTTTTTAGTATACCCTGAAAATTTTGTACAAATCAAGCGAACAGTAACGAAGATACAGCGCTTCAAAGTCGTGAAAAATGACCACTTTTCAGCAAAATAATCAAAAAGGCGTCATTTTTACCGACTTTGAAGTTATATTTCGAACTTTTTTTCATTATTAAATAAAAAGGCTGTAAACATATTTTCTCGAAAAACCATCTAACACGTAAATTGAGATATGAGTTGAAGTATTTTTATCCAAAATTTCATAAAGATTGGTAAAGGCGTTTTAGAGTTAATTTTTTTATATTTATTATGCGATAATTTTGTCGGGCAGTGTATTAAAGTATACGTCATTATTTAGATTTTTTTAGAATTTTTGGTGTATTTAAATCTAATAATTTAAAAAAAACTAGATGTCTTTATAATTCATGAAAAAAATATTCAGTCAATTTCACTTCTTTTGATTCCCATTTAAGTTTTACACAAATAATTCTTATAATAATTATAATTATTGATATATTTGTATATTTTTTATTAACATATGGAAATATATTTTTTAAATGCTTAACTTTTAAACATAAACGAATCGCCGACGGTGGACGAGTGGTTAGTGCTGCTGACTACAAGCCGGAGGTCGTGGGTTCGAATCCCACCAGGGGTATGGCTGTTTATTTGTGTTTGTCTTATTGTGTAATAGTCCTTCGGAGGGGTCTTTAAGCCCGCGGTCCGTTCCTACCCCTAACCCGCACTTTTTTTTTGAATCGCATCCATGTCATTTAAGAAAAAATGTTTATAATTAACCCAGCTATCATCTGACATAGTTTGCCATAGAGCTTGTAGAGCACCCTGTATAAGATATTTAAACCTTTTCAAAATTATGATGTATAAACAAAATAAATGAAATGTTTATACCTATAGGTACCTAAATTCAACAATACTTTTAAATTATTATAATATAAATAAATATAATTTAACGATAATTATTATTATAATAATTATAATTCAACAATATTATTAAATATTTAAGTATACCTACGTCATTATTTAAGAATATTGTTAAGTTTAAGTATCGTCTAGGTATTTTAAATCAAATTTGACTACAATTATAAATTTAGACAATATTTTTAAATAATGACTTATAATTAATTTAATAATAATTTTTATTATAATAATTATAATTCAACAATATTATTAAATATTTAAGTATACCCAGTGGGTATTACCCACGTCATTATTTAAAAATATAGGTTAAGTTTAGGTATAGTCTAGGTATTTTAAATCAAATTTGCCTATAATTATAAATTTAGACATTGGCAACACCGCAGGGCTTCTGATACACAGCGGAGTGTGTCTCTTGTTGTTTATGCACCAACGAACAGTTAACCGCCCCGTCCCGCATTACCGGGCTTCGACTAGCCAGTGTAATGCACCGGGCTTCGCATTGATAGCCGTGCATGTATATATATATATATATTTGCCCGCTTACTATAGTATTACTAAATGTGATTTCGGATAAAATTTAAAATGCACCTCGGCTAGGGTGAACCAAAAAAACTAACCTATCGTATTTATGGGTTAAAATGAACCTACATACCGAGCAAAAAATTTCCCTGCAAGGCAAAATTTTTTGCTCAATTTTAAAAGGTGTCGGTGAGCATTCTAAGTTTTCCATTGAAATAACACGTAAAAAAATCTTTTTTCATTAAAAAGACTATAACTTTTGAACCGTTTGAGATAAAATTTTTTACGTCGCGGATTCTTGTAGAGCATAAAATTTCCCAAAGAATCTATACCAGGATTATTTTTTTTTTTATTCAAAAATTCGTATGTTTGAAAGCTTTGAAAAGTGTAAAAAATCACTAAAACTGCAGTTTTAGTGATTTTTTACACTTTTCAAAGCTTTCAAACATACGATTTTTTAATTGTATCCATTTGTTATGGTTCCAAACCAGATTTTTTTGTTGCACAGGATTATACGATTATCTCGACCATCAAAAATATTTTTAATCAAAATCATCTTTTGTATGCAGCAACAAAACATCAGATAGGAAGAAAGCAAATCGTATGGTAGCTTTAAATCAAAATACATTCAGCAGGAGCAGCAGCAGCAACGAGCGATTGGATGAAGATGCTCGTTTCCGAGGCGGCAGATATTTGTATCTTTGGAGTGCGGACCCTTGTAGAGAGTGAGCCCCGAAGTGACTCCGAAGATCTATTATTAAAACTTGTTCCATATTTCATCCCCCATAACTGAATAACTCGTCTGCTCCTCGTCCTCGACGTCCCGTGACATCGAGAACAAAATAACGACGACGAGCATTAAGCACATTGGGGTAACATCCAATGTTTGTTGTAGTTTCAATAATATAATACATTTTTAAGCAGTTTTTTTATATAATATGCAATTACTTACAATGTATTTCCAATTATATTAGCAAAACTATTTTTTGATAAATAATGTGGTAAATGAACTTTTGAAACAAATTGACATTGATTTTATTCGGTTTGTTGTTGAACGTAGAAGGGTTTTTGCGGTTTGCAGATATCTTATAAACATCGTTGCCAATTTGCCAGTAATTACTGGCATTTGCCAGGAATAAAGCACCTTGCCAGTAATTTTGCCAGCAGAGTTCAAATGCCAGGAATTTGCCAGGAATTGGTTAATTTACTATGTTATTTAAAATACAACAATTATGTTTTTTCACATCGTTTATAATCCGTGAAAGTGCCCATCTTAGATAAGTCATCTAAGATGGCCGGGCCATCATGGCTCATGATGCAAGGAATGTGTTTCTTGAATCATGATCATGGCCCACCTTACAGACCTAAACCAGGTTTAGGCTTACAGACTAAAGCCCGCTGCACAATAGACCGGTAACGGGAACGGGAATCTTAACATTAAAGGTGGGAGAGACTAAAAAACCACTGTTGATAGATAGGGTTCGTTGAGTCTCTCCAACCTTTACCGTTTAGGTTTCCGTTCCCGGGCTGTTGTGCAGAGGGCTTAAGTCTTTGGCCCATCTCTACGTTTGCCGTTTGGGGCGGGACAGAGTCGTGTTGTCAAATGTAAAAAGTGAAATTATCAGGGTTGAATCAATCATCAAATCTTTAGAAAATTACAATTATAATTTATAGGTATTGGATAAATCATTTGGAGTGAATAAAAAAATTAAAAAATATTTTTTTGTTTGTTGAAATAAGCCATTTTGCTAGAAACCTAGATTGTAAAAATTAAAAATTCTTGGAATCAATCATAAGCATTCACGTTGCCAGAAATTGCCAGTAATGATGATATTTTTCCTAGGAATTTTATTAAGAACTATTGGCAACGCTGCTTATAAAATACACTTATTCAATTAACTGAGGTGATTTGGACTGAATCAGACCCGGAACACCAAAAGTTTGATATGTAGGGTTAAGTATATGGGTCATTATACTATTACGGTCCTTTGTCATTTCTTACTAAAAAAAATAATAAATTAAGACAGCTAATATAGAATTAGATTCATAAATAAGAACCTAAAATAACAAAAATTAATAAAAAAAAATTTCAATTAAATATAGTCCTAATTAAGGTTGAAGCATCACACTCTATAACCCCATGTCCCCATCATATTGCAATACTAAAAACTTGGATATATTTTATAGGTTTTGTACGAAACAGAATTTTTAAAACTAAAATGAAATAACAAATAAGTAGCTGCTCAGTACTTATAAAGTATTTGATAAAATGTAAATAATTGTTTAAGCGTGACCAAACCTTGTGCTTATATTTAAGTCTACTTCGTCACAAACCGCCCAAATACATATAAAAGAACTCTGTACCCCATGTAGTTAATAACTTTGGCACGAGATGGCGCCGCTGCAGGCAATGGTATCGCTATTGTTATTTTGCGTGTTACAAACAAGCAGCGTGTGTTTTTAAAGGTTATCTTTCGTCAAGGCTCGGTAATATTTGCAGTATTTAATTTTCTTTTTCATGTAAAGTAAACCAATTTCTTTATTTTTAATTAATGCAATGTTTTATGTGTATTTATTGTGTCACTTTGAAAATGGATTTTTTAATTGTGAAAAATGGCTTCTTCATCACATGTCTCTTTTATCACACTGCACTGCTATCGCTACGACTTTAAAACTAAAAAATAAGAGACTGTTTAAGCGAAACTTTACTGCTGAGATTAGGTAATATTAAAATTACCTTTAGTTTGCCAAAAATGGCTCCTTCGTTACTTGGAATTATTTCAGACAGTATAAAGAATTATAATATTTTAAAAACTAATGCACTTCTATTCTGCACACTGTGGGGTGAGCCGATTCTAACAATACACAAGCAACATTTTGTAACAAACACGAGATCGAGATTGCTATGCCTCCTCATGCTGCTGCTGCTGCTGCCTGGGGAAGAGCGCCTTTATGTTTCTCTTGTCCCGAACTTTTTCTGCTTCAACAAGACTGCTTTGTTACGTATTTATTGGCAACATTAATAAAAGTTTTATAGATCGCTTAGCGCAAATTCGCCATTCACCTGATTTCGGAACATCGGTAAATTGCTGTTTCTTGCTATTTTTAGATTACTGATATTACTTTGATATATTATACCAAAAAGTAAGTTACCTATGGGTATAATTAACAATACACTGTAAAAAAATACTTTTTCTACAACCAAGCGAAAAGTACAAATTTGCGATTCCAAAACAAAGCTCGCTTAGTTACCATGGAAACCTTAATAAAGAAACGTTTAGTGTATTTGCGACTTTTGAGGTTATCAATAATTATTAATTTTTACCAAACATTTTTATAGAAACACCGGTTGTAGAAAAAATCCTGTGTGTAATTCGAGCGCAAAGTGACATTGACGCTTCTCGCTCAGAGCGGCAATGTATCACTTTGCGCACTTAATACACAAATAGCTTTTATGTTAATTTAGGTCCACATAACTATGTTAAATTTACAACCAACTGCAATCTGTTAACTAATTGAATAAGTAGTTTTAATTACTCGTATAACAAATATTTTGTAGATTTAAAAACAAAATCATATCAATAATTCAACCATAATTCTTGTATTTTTACAAACCTTTTTGTAGGAAATTTTGATAAGAAATGTTGCTTTATTAATCAATTTCCTACATAACTAAACACAAAAATAACATACACTTATTTAAATAACACACCATTCTGAAATCATCAAATTATAAAGAAATTTGGTACAATATAATTATCAGTACTACTCAGAGCTGGGCCAAGTACAAGTAAAATGTACTTAAGTACCGAGTACAAAGTACTTTGTATAATTCCTGAAGAAGTACAAAGTACCAAGTACTATACAAATTTCAAAGTACTTTAAGTACAGTACTGCAAGTACAGTACTCAGTACTTTATAATTGTATTTTAAGAGTACATGTCAACAAGACAAGACTCGCTGGTACCAAGACTTGGTAATAGTGAAGCTTTGGAAATACCAAAGTTTTGAAACGTAAACGTAAGTTAAGTTATAATTATGTATGGCGACAGCAAATTATAATAGGCCTTTGTCGGTGTACCCATATATATATATATATATATATAGGTAGGTATATATATATATATATATATATATATATATTTATTTATAAATTTTATTAAGTATTTTGATTGACCATACGAGCATACTCATAAACAACACGTATTGTGGGCCACAATTTGTGGCGCGGAAAACCTTTTACGTACTTAGCTGGAGGCGCAGACAGGTCTCAACTTGTATAAAGTACTTGTAAAAATGTACTTATATTTTAGTCCCAAGTACTGAGTACTCTTAGCAGAATGTTACAAGTACAAGTACCAAGTACATATACAAAGAAGTACTTAAGTATCAAGTACAAAGTACCCTAAAATGTACTCTAAGTACTTTTTCAAGTACTTGTACTTAAGTACCGCCCAGCTCTGGTACTACTACAATACTTACTGATGAATTTCGTTACTTTAGATTTCGGGTTATACAAGGTGTCCCTAAACTTAGTGCCATAAATTTAGAAGCAGATTAAGCAAGTCAAAATAAGACGAAAATCTAAATAAATATTTTTCCTACATAAATGAACACAAAGATAAGATACACTCATTTAAATAATACATTATTCTGAAATCATCAAATTATAATGAAATTTGGTACAATATAATTATCAGTACTATTACAACACTTACTGATGTATTTCGTAACTTTAGATTTTGGGTTATACCAGGTGTTCCTAAACTTAGTGCCATAAATTTAGAAGCAGATTAAGCAAGTCAAAATAAGACGAAAATCTAAATAAATATTTTTCCTAATTACGTATGTTTTCAAGATACAGGGTGTTGTCACTTACTAATAATACACATATTCACACATAATTACAATTGTTTAAGTGAACACAGTGTCGTAGAAACGGGGGTTGCTTAAGCTTATTGTCCCATACAAACTTTGGGGTTAGGTTTTTATAACATTTGATGCAATTTTTAGATTACATTATTAAAAAGGTGTACCTCTCAAACGATAAAATAAACCGTTTTCGAGATATTCGAGATTACAATAATTGTTATATCGCATTAAAGTAGGTATTAAAAGGTATATAGGTATGATAACAAATTTTATTTTTTAATTGAAAAATTATTTTTTTAATGTGACGGTCAGGACAAGAATTCCCGAGGCTCATGAAATGCCCTTTTTAGTTTTTTCAATAAAAAAAAGGTTGAGACGTACACCTTTTTAATAGTAGCCAAACTGAGTAATCGGTAAATTGCATCGAATTTTATAAAAACCTAACCTCAGGGTTTTTATGGGACAATAAGCTTAGAGGAACCCCCGTTTCTACGACACTCAAATAATTGTAATTATGTGTGAATATGTGTGGTTGACTGTACTTAAAATATCACCTTTCCAAGTCTACCATAGTAGAAGTTATATTATAAAAACTGATATGATAAGTAACACTTTATCACCCTGTATCTTGGAAACATAAGTAATTAGGAAAAATATTTATTTTGATTTTCGCCTTATTTTCACTTGCTCAATCTTTTCCTAAATTTATGCCAATAAGTTTAGGGACACCTTGTATACTATAAAAAACCTGGACAGTTGTTACGAACACGTTACGAATTGGAATAAAGTAAGCAGAAACATAAGTTGCAGACTGACTGCCTAAAATCAGGTGTACTTTTTCAACTAAATAATTTGAAATTAGCAAAACGCTTATAAAATTGTATATTATCTTTACAAAACTTTCAGTAAAATATTTTCCTTTGTTAATATAATTACAAACCCTGGTTTTCTACAAAAAATTATGTTAACATTTTTCAAAACAAAATTAACAAACTACAAACTCATGTTAATAAGTTTGATTTTTATAACAGTGTACACTTTTACCTATATATTCATTAAAATTTTCTTTGAAATTGTATTTTTTATAAAAAAACGTTTGGGATGTATAAAAATTACCGTTTTGTTTATGCTTATTTTATTGACCGACAAATTTTAATTCGGTTTAAAAAGCTTCTGTCGACGACGTCGTCGTTGTTTTAACGTCACTGCACGTGAAAACAAAAATATGCGGAACGCTGAGCACACCAAGTTAACATTTAATGTTTGCTTGTTTGAATAATTTGTTTAAATATTAGCACAAAATGATGAAATTTCAACCCGGAAATTACTTTTAACACTCGAGAAGTAGATCAAAACTGTATTTTCTTTTTTAAATTTAACAAAAAAATATACGAAATTTTGGGCACTGGTGTTTTTTTAAAATAATTTTTAATAATAATTTCACTGTAGGGAGGTGAAAATATCACAGCTAAGCTCTTGGTCACGGTTTACTGTGCCATCAAAAGCATTCCTTATGTTTTAGTGTTTCATATTATTAATTTTTCTAATACGTTTATATGTTTAATTTTAAGCGATTTCAAATATGACTTATTACACTAATAACAATTTTCAACTCTTGAAATATCACAGCTAAACGCTCGGATTCGTAAACATAATTTTTTGTTGTAGATTCCAAATCCGTGCTTGGTTTAGCTGTATCGGGTCAAAATTCAAAGATATCTAATTTTCAAGTTTTGAAACAACCCATTACGAAACACCCTGTATAAATTTAAAAATAATTCAATTGGGCTGGATCCCCACAAAAATTAAAAATTTAAAAAAATGTTGCAAAATTTGAGGTTAATTTATCAAAAGGTTTTTTGGCTGATTTTTTTTAATGAGTTAATTGAGGATATTATATTAAACTAAATTGAAAAACATAGGAATGTTGGCACAAGAGGTGAAATATATTATTTTACAAATTATAATACACCAGTATACATGTATACATTTATCCAGTATAAATGTATACTGCAGTGTGTCCCCGGATCGGATTGCCAATAGGAAAAACTTTTTTAGATCTGATACAGCTAAACCGAGCACGGATTTTAAATCTATGACCAAAAATTATGTTTACGTGTCCGAGCGTTTAGCTGAAATATTTCAAGAGTTCAAAATTTACCTACAGTATTAGAAAAATTAATAACATGAAACACTAAAACATAAGGAATGCTTTTGATGGCACAGGAAACCGTTTCCGGTGATCAGGTCAGTTACTGGTTGTATTTTTGAATAAGACTGATTCCTCGTTTAACAGTATCATTAACAACTCTCATCTTAAAACAATTTTCACAAAATTCTTAAAAAACTAGATGACATGGTCAATTATGGCATGCTACTTTCAGTAATTCTTTACTTTTGCATTTTCCTTCAATAATAAGGACACAAAGAAGAAGCTTGTTCATCCAGTAAACAAAATTTCTACAGTAAGATTCCTTAGATTAAACAATGCGACGTGGACTATCAGGCAGTTTTTAACGGTTTTGTGTTTTTAACATCATTTATTTAGTTTTTGTTGTGTCGATTAAGTGCTCTGAAACCAATGAAGCATCTTAAAAGAGGTGTAGGTTTTTTCACCTTATCATCTCCTTATTTGGATAACTTTCCAGAATACCTAAGTGGAGCTTTATTTCGGTATCTCTCATAAACCGAGCTTACACTTCTATTTCAAAGTTTTCGAAGAAGAAATTATGAAATTGTCTCAGATGTATCTTTAATCTCCCTTTCTGGATATTTATTTCTATTCTGTTTCTTTTTATTCTCCCTTGTTGTAGTTTTAAGGTCAGTACTACTCATGCTCTCTTTACCTTTGAAGAAAAACTTTGTCGTCAAAGTTTTTTATTTTAGTCGGAGCGTCTTTCGCAGGAACATCAAATAAATCTCTGGGATCACTTCTAAACATATCCTCACATAGTTTTCTCATACATGAATGCTTACTTTTATAAAAACAAGTATTGTGCTTTAAAGCTAACAAACTGTTTAAAAAAACGGCACACAAAAGGGAATCAAATAAATAGTTGTAAAGTTTAGCAAGTTGTCGGCTATGTGTCAAAGGACTCTAAATTTATAATGAGCCTTTTGCGAACACAAATAAGCGCGCAGTAGTACGGCTTAGTTCAAATTTATTTAAAAACTTTTTAAACCGTGGAAAGACCGAAATAATTAATTAGGCTTATACACCATTAAACAAATGCAGCTGAATATTTATTATTTAAGGTCAACTTGGATTTTGCACTTAAAAATTTTATTAGTTTCGTCTGAAAAGTTTTAATGAATGGAAGACTTTAATGGGGACATTTTAAGTTTAGTCGTCATATTTTTTCACTAAACCTATTTTTCCGTTGTTTGTCTTTACTACACGCCACACCTATATAATATATTATGCAAACCGTGTCAGGTTTTATGTTTCTCTAAATGTTGAAGCTACTTTTATACGAGCTCACCTTAATTTATTTCAACCGACCTATTCAAAGTTTTATGGTCGTACAATTCTCCCTTTTAAAAATGTTTGTTTAAAATTAACAAAATCTTTTGAAAAGGCAGTTAAAAGTCTCATTACTTACGGGTAAATAATTATAAATATTATGTTGGTTTTACAGATTACCAAGGCTCTTAACTAGCATACATGTTTATTTCCGAAATTTGCTCGCCTGCCATAGTGAAGAGTGGTAAGCAATGAAGGGCGGCTTTATTTGATCCTGTTCCGTCGAGCAAACTTAACCGTTTTAACTTTGGTTTTGTGCAAGCTTCGATTAATTTCAATGCGATCTAAAAGGAGCCTTTTAATCTCTAAAATCTGCCAGAGAATAAATGAACTAATATTTTTGGAAGCCTTTGTAGAGGGGGCATTAAACTTTAAGAATTTCTTAAGTAGAAAACATCTTGAAAAGAACAAAATTAGCAAGGGACCTTAAGAGATACCTAAACTAAACGAATTTAAAGAAACCTGGGGATGGTTTCAAAACAGTAATGACAATGATGACTTTATTTAATAAATGTTGGACAAATAATTCCCGTCTAACTCTTTAGAGGGCTAATTATGTTTTCTAGAATAATATTTATGGTTGTGCCATAAGACAGAAAGAATGGAAGAAAAGAGCACTGCGACGTTTAAATTTATAGTTTGGATCCATTCGGACAATATACGTTCGGATGTGCGGAGCATTTGCATTGTAAACACCTTTTGGGTCCTTGTCTTTTTGGCACACACAACGATCGTAAGTTATGACGCTCGAACACGCTCCGTAAACTTTTATCATCTTCCACTCTCTTACTTCCACGATTCCTTTATTGTACTCCACACGATACTGTTGCATAAATCAAACTGAAAAAAATAACGAATCCAGTTAGAGGATGCAATGTATTCACACGATGCTTCCTTGATTTAAATTATCCTCAATAAAATTCTATTTTTCTACTACCTTACTGGAAAACTTAATTTTTTGTTGTTTCAACAGCTTATTTTTTTCAGTGTGGTACTTCCATGCCTCAATTGTTAAATTTAATTAAAATAATTACGGGCAATGTTAATGGTGAAAATTACGTCAAAAATGTTTATTGGGATGCTTACCTTATGTCGCTGTATACAAACATTTAATTTAAATAATTTTTTAGATAATATTAAGTATTTGTCGTAAAAGTAGTATAGTATGCAACACTTTTCTTGGCACTCATTTAATTAATTCGTGTCTAAAATGGCGTTTATCAAACTTGATACATAATATATGTACTATTATGATAAAAAATTTAATTTTTATTTTACATTTTAAAATAACCCTATATTTTGAGCCTGTGTGCAGATACAGTGTTTTTTAAAATCCTTATTTCATGTTCTTAAAACTTTGTACATGTATTTTCCACATTTTTCAAGAGTGAATAAATATATATTTTTTTAAATTAAAGCTGTTTTAGAAAAAAAGTAATAAGTATTTTCCTGAATATAATACAAAAAAACCTAAGATAAAATTATTTGTTTAATTTTGTTTTTCTTAAACAAAGAACCTAGGTATTTATTTATTTTTGTAAAGAAATATATTGTTTCCAAGAGATCCTTATTTCAAAGAAATTATTGTTTAGGAATAGCATTGTCTTCCAGATAATAATATTGTGTTTCGATTGTATCAAAAGATTTGTATAAATTATTTCTTTGGTAATCGAAAAGTAAAGCCGTTCGATGTATTTTAAATAAATGAAAAATAAACTTTGCCCGTGGATCATGTAAAAATAAACGAAATGGTAGTGGAATTATCTGAAAGCCTTACAATATAAACATCTTTTGATGGATTAGGTTACAACGAAATAAAATCCTATTATTATGCAGCCGTATCTGTTTCTCTTGGAAGGGGTCTCTTTCTTTTATTCGTCAAAGTATCCAAGTTAAACGCAAAAGAGAAATATTTGTGTACTTTTTCACTAACAATCTAATTTATTTATTGGTCAAAATTACCAAGGTGTTAAGGTGACCAAATGGACGCCTAATATTTATGTAATAATTTCCTGAATATTCTATTTTATTATTAAGGCCGTCTTGGTGATTTTAACCTTTAAAATTGGTGGAAATTATTTAATCATGTTGCAAAAAATAAAACCGCATTAGCATACAGACGGCATTTTCTCGCTTTTTGTAAATTGCATCGTTTCAAGATGGAAAACTTCTTTTTCACTCTTCCTTGCCCCAAGGCGTGAATGAAAAAATCCGACTCAACTTTTTCCTTGGCAAACTTTAACTGCGACGAAACAGTTTACAGTTTTCTTTTAAGATAGACCTTCGTTGCGACAGATTTTATTCCTTGTGTATTAGCGTTTGAAATACTTATCGGTATTTATATGCAAAAACGGCAATTTCAAACAATAAGGAAATGCAAATTTCTATAAACAACGCGCAATATATCACTATTATGTGGACATTTTTATCGATAAATATATTTATACAAGAAAGCTCTATTGTTAAGTCAATCGATTGAACAAAGCAATATAATTCAATAAGTGAATTGATGGCATTTTGCCCTTTAGAGAAAATAGCTGGTTAATAATTTACGTCTATTAAATATAGAACACAATACACATAAAAGCAATTTTATGTGTTTCTATTGAAAATTACGAAATGATATTGTCACTGGTAAAATATTAAACTCGATATCAGAGAACCATTAAATATAGATATGCATTGTTTGTTTGTAATAATGTTTTTCTCTAATTGCAGAATGTTGTGTTTATATTGATAAAGATATCAAAATGTAATAACGACACATGTGGAGCTCGCTCGGTTTGAAACTTAATTGCTATTTATCCATACTGTTTGCTTTGGTTATCCGCTAACATTAACTAAATTCGATCGCTCGATTAAAATTTCGTACTTTGGATATTTTTTATTCCTTAGCATGTAATTAAAGTCTTTTTAACATAAACGATCACCCAGATTCCCTTCTCTTTTAATATGCTCGTTTGTAGTTTCTTTGATTAGCCGAAAGGAACTGATACTCCTTTAGATCGTCAAGGGTATTATTATGGAAGAGACCTTAAAAAAACGTAGCGCTATTTCCTTTGTGGTCGATAATGGCACTCAAGGATTTTCATCTTTTTCCTTAGTTTGCATTTAATGAAGAACACATAAGGACAACGCTGCCACTTTATTAGGCTTTCTCGAGAGTCTCTCGGAAAGACCCTTTGCTCTATTTAGGACGGTAATTAAACCAAATTAATTAAGCATTTAATGTTTCACCTTAATTCAATGGTTGCTTTTGTGATCAGAAAAGTCGACAAACTTGCCAATAGCTGCGCTTAAATACCCAGTCCGTTTGTTGTTTGAATTTTGGGGGTGGACGCCTCAAGAATTTGATTATCTGGATAAACAATCGCCTAGAGCAGTCGAGCGGATGATTAAACTGTTTTCGGCCGGGCGAAATTAAAACCCGACCCTTACGCGAATAATTGAAATTTTACGAATTTGTCTTTTGTTTCAGTTCATTGACAATGAACAATAACAACGCCAACACGAACAACAATAACAACAACAGCACCAGCAACAACAACAACCTGCTGGTGACGCAGACCAACCTAAACAACAACGTGACGGCGGGCGTGAAGCTCGACCAGCAGCAGCAGCAACAGCTTCAGCTGCAGGAGCAGCCCGACAGCGACACGATCAAGATGTTCGTGGGCCAGGTGCCCCGTTCGATGGACGAGAACGAACTTCGACGTATGTTCGAGGAATACGGAAGGGTACATTCGATCAACGTGCTCAGGGACAAGGCAACAGGGGCCAGTAAAGGTACGTTTACATTGATTTTATTTTTTCCTTTGATAAATTAATTTTGAAAAAGTTTAAATAATTTATACCTATTTTTACATGTAGGGTGATAATACTATTAACAGAGCTGTTCCGAGTACAATAAAAAATTACTCGAGTAAAAGTACTTTGAAAAAAATGTACTTGAGTACAAAGTACAAAAAATCCAATAGTACTTACGAGTACAAGTACAAAGTACTTTTTACAAAAACTCTGAAAAACAAAATATAAGGTTTAGGTCACTATAGGGATTTAAAAAAAAACTGTATTTTTATATTTAATTATGATTTGAAAGTTTTTTTCCAAATAACCAATTATTTCGATTTTAAAAAGAAAAAATATTATTCAAATAGATTAACTATTATTTTACATATAACCCTTATATGTTTAGGATATTTATTAAATAAAATATATAATAAATTACTTGCATGAATAGGTTATACCTATCGTCGCCTTCAGGAGAAAATCACGCAACTCCACATTTTCATTAAAATGGTATTTTAGTGGCATCTGTTAGATAAAACTGTAACTAATTTATATGCAAGTTACAGAAGTCCTAAAATAAACCGTTAATTTTAAATTTAGAAAAAGAAATATACGTATCTCCAATCGTGGAGGAGCGTCCAAGGAATAATGCCTAACTCCAGTATACAAATCAGTGCCATTGACAAGTATAAGTTATTGCCTAGTTATTTTTTCTGTTTACGCGTAAAACCTTTGTTTTCCGAAGTGAAAATTGTTAAAAGTAAGAATGAAAGATTGATAGTGTGTAAAGTTAAGGTACCATGAATAATTTAAGGTTACTTTTATTAACATAAAGTACATATTGGAGATACGTAATTTTCCATTAAACAATTTTTTGGCGGTAATGTGGAGATACACCAATACACCTTTAATATGTTTTTCTTTCCTCCTGTAAAATTTTACTACATGGAGTTAAGCAATTTTCTCATGAAGGCGACGCTATACTGCCCTACTATGGAGAAAGGCAGTGACTGCTAAACAAGAAATTTTATAAAAAGCAGTAGGTATTTAATTGATTTTTTTAACTTATGACATATTTGACTGCATTTCTGTGTTGAATTCTGTTACAAAATGTCCATAGCTTTACCATGGCACAAGAAAACGCATTTTGCATTTTTTTGCAGTAACTGCCTTTCTCCATAGTAGGGCAGTATAGGTATACCTATTCATGCAAGTAATTTATTATATATTTTATTTAATGAATAACCTAAACATTATTTAACTGCAAGCACGAAATTAAATTAAAGTAACATGCATTTATAACTGCAAAACAAACAAAATTGAATGCAAGAATATATCCTAATTTTTTAGGGGTACCAAATATAACAAAAACTTAATCGAGTAGGTAATCAAATACAAAATAATATTTAAAATTTTACTTACCCCAGTAAAACAAAAACCAAAACACTTAAAATAATACTAATGCAGATTCTGTATTGCAGAATAATCTCAAATTTCTTAAAAAAAAAAACGTTACATATGACATTATGACGGCACTACCAGAGATAAAAAGGGCACTACCTCTTGTAATATGTAATATCTCTATAAAGTAGGGCACCACAATGATATTTTACCAACTTGCCCATATCGAGGATTTATTCCGAATATTTCCGAACCGTTAAACTAAAGCATTATAATTATGGCGATAAATTTGAATATGTAGTGCCACTATAGAAGTGATTATGTTAACTTAACACAAAGATGCCGAGTACAAAAAGTACTCGAGTACAACAAAAGTACTCCAGTACATCAAATGTACTCGAGTACAACAAAAGTTATAGAGTACATCAAATGCACTCGAGTACAAAAAATGTACTCGAGTACAACCAATGTACCTGTGCCCATTTTTACATTTTTTAATTAAATAAGTACAAGTACAACAATTTGTTTTAAAATGTACTCTGGACTGAGTACCGAATACATAAAAAGTACTTAAAGTACAAAATTTGAGTACAAGTACTCGAGTACTAGCTCTGACTATTAAGGCTCTCTGCCATTTGTCAGTTGTCCATAACATTTCTTATTAAAAAACTAATAAATAAAGACAGCTAATATAAAACTAAAGTCTATTCAAATCCAAGCTGGACTAAATGTAAACACAATCGACCAATAAGAACTCACAATCCGAGTCACACCATCAGAATCCAGACATTAAATCTTAAAAATAATAGACTCTTTAAGCGAAACTTTAGTGATGAGAGTATCATTAGAATTACCTTTAGTTGGCCTAAATAATATTCACAATGGATATAAAAATGTCAAATATTTATCCCGTATACATTAACAAATTTTGTTTTAAAATTTTTAAAATAACAAAATAATAAAGTTCCATTAAGGATCATCATGACAAACAAAAAATCGTTGTTTACAATCAACATTTAAAAATGTAATTTGCCTCAGAGTTGCTTGGCAAGCGGAAAGCGAGTGCCGAGCGTGCGGAAAAATGCTTACTGCGATATTCATAATGTAAATGTTTAGTAAGAAAACAACAATTATGGGGCTGTAAGATATCAGGGGAAAATAAGGAATAAAGAAAAGCGGAAAGATAAAGTTGAAAATGTTTTTTTTGGCCGCGGCTATGCGTGTAATGCACCTCATTGTGCATGTAAGTAGTTTTAAATAACATAAGCTAGTGGAGTGATATAAATTGACGGCGTTTATCTATAAATGCAACTACGGCTTACGTATTGTTTATGTTTTACGATCAGGCGGGAGGTGAAAGAAGGCAATCTATAAATCAGGCTTTAAGATGATTAGCACTAAACGATTAGGTAACGAGAAATCTCATTAACATGGCGTAAACTATACTTTGAAGTTAAATCGTGTAATACGTAAACAATAAAATATAAATTATTTTTTACAAATAAAATTAAGATAAAAGTTTTAATTTTGTCTGATATTTCAAGACAAAATTCATTCAGCTCTTTGTTTATATTTTGTGCACGATTACGATTGAAATACGTTTTAGGAACGCCTGAGAATAATTTCACATGCACAATACGTCGTGCGCGACTGGCGCTCAATTGTTATAAACAAAAGATTCTTCCTTGATAAAAAAAATTGAAAAATTTTTTTTTTTCAAAATTTAAAAAATTAACAATATTTTCGTAAACTATAAAGATTCACTAATATTCTGTTAAAATTGTATGCGTTGAAGGTTCAATTTTCTGGAATAATACCACTGGTAATATACTTGTAATGCGTCAAGGAACTTCCTGTTTCCTTTTTTTCCTTTTTTTCTGTGTAGTATGATTTAATTTGACCAAAAACACATAATATTTAACACTGAAAAGGAGTTCAATTTACACCAGGTAAAATTTATTTTAATACTGTGTGAAAGTTAAATTTACACTATTTTAGTATTTTAATTTACACTGGACCAACGAACTATATTTAACACCATTTTGGTTTGTATCGATATAGACCATGTATGGTGTTAATTTGGTGTTAAAATGGTCATGAAATTTTGAACAGTGTAGTTAGCAAATTTTTAAAATATCTTGCCAAGTTGCGTGTCATATTTTTTACGGTCTGAACGGTCAAAGTTAGCTAAAAAGTACTACCTATTAGTTTTATTTTGAACTGTAATCAATAGCAGGCCTATTGAGGGTTGTACAACTTAAAATAGAATCTTAGAATATGAAATTTTGTAGCTGTGGCATTTGAAAAACCGATGTAGGGTGTTAGGTTTTACAAAATTCATAAAAATGCCAATAACTCAAAAACTAGCGATTTTTTACCAAGGTCATGATTAGTTTTTCTGATTGGTCATGAGTTGGTCGTCAGTCCTTCAAAGGATATCGTTAACTTTTGGACACCCTGTATACTAAAAATACAGACACTATAGAAAGTTAATAAAACAAACATATTTTATTTTACTAATTATATCTACTATTTTAAAACAAAATGCTTTTTTATGTACTCACACTATTAAAATATTTAACCATTAAATTTGGAGATAAATTCGAAGCATTGTTCAAAGGTCGGTGATTTCGCGATAAAATCATGCACATCCGCGTGCGTGCCGTTAATTTTCGACACGGGAGCTTTTTTGCGACTCTCTCGAGACGACGCGTCGGAGGGCAAAAGTTAAAACCCGCGGCGGCCGGGCGTAGCAAGAATGAAACAGGCCACCCTCCGCCCCCGAGCGGTGTGCATGCAATTTGAGTGCGTGACGGCGTTCGCGATGTTCATTTGCAAACTTATCAGCTTTGAAATGACGGCCGTTATTTTTTTACAGTCGTCGTACTGAAATTAATCGAAAAAGTTATCGGGGGAAAAATGACCAACAGATATGAAATATTTTAATTAAATGAGCCTTGTGAATTTTTATCAGGAAATGAGCTCTCATAAAAAAATGTACTTCAAATATTATACACGGTGCTGTTCTGAGAAGTAATTTTTAGACTTTCTGTTAAACTTTTTTTGTGATATTCTATATTTGTTAATTTTAACCAGATTTTATGTTAATTCAGGTCTAAATAACTTTATCTACTCCTACATTGACGAGCTCTGACTTTATGGAGTTTTATTGACAGGCTGAAGTTAACAACAGTGGCTTTTCGACATTTTACGTCACGGGCTGAAGTTAGCTTTGTTATAAATTGGGAAAAAGTGATGTTAAATTCGGGTGACAGTTGACAGATGTCAAAATTTTAACAAATAAAATTGGCTTTAAATTCTGTTTTGTGTTCGTCGTAGATAAAGTATAGTATGCAACTCTTTTATAAACTTCTCTAGACACTCGTTTTTATTTATTTATTTATTTATTAATTAAACTCGTAACTAAAATGGCGTTTATAAAACTTGATACATAATATACTATTATGTTAATTTTACAAGCAACTGTAATCTGTTAACCAATTGAATAAGTATTGTATAGTTTGTAGGATCCTACATCAATATTCAAACATAATTCTAGTAATTTTCAAAAAGGACCTTATTTTTATAAACCTTTTTGTAACAAAAGTATTTTTTGAAAATTGGGAACTTTATCAAAAAGAAATTTAATAAGAAATTATTAATCATGTTCCTAAACAAAAAAATTAACACACATCCACATAAATGAACACAAAAATAACATACACACAATGAAATTCAATTATAAAGAAATTTTATACAATATAATTATCAGTACTACTACAATACTAATAATCAGAAACATAAGTTGCAGACGCTGAAATCAGTTAAACTTGATTCGTATTGTCAGTGGAAAATGTTTTGGTTGACTGCCTGAAATCATGTGTACTTTTTCAACGAAATAATTTGTTAAACATTAACAAAATAATCTGTAACCTTTAAAATTAACAAAATGCTTACAAAATGCATATTACAAAACTTTCGGTAAAATATTTTTCTTTGTTAAAATAATTACAAAGCCTGGTTTTCTACAATAAATTATGTTAAAATTTTACAAAATAAAATTAACATACTACAAACTCATGTTAACAAGTCTGATTTTCATAACAGTGTACAGTGCTGTTCAGACTTTCTGTGAAACTTTTTTTTGTGATATTTTATTTATTTATGATTTAACTAAGAGCGAATAAAAAAAATTCACTGTTTGCTTTTTTTAATTGGATTTTTATTAAATGTTTTTTACACTCTTTATCTATCCACTTAAATCCTTTGAATTCATATTTTCTGAGCAGGCATTTGAAGCTGCCCACACACTGTAAAGCTTTATGGGTCCTTTACAAGTTGGGTAAACAACCAGAATATTCGAAACGTTTTGTTGGTGCAGTTATAGAATACAATATATTACATTTATAATTTTCTCGTAATTTTCTGTATTGGTTAAATAAAAAGTTTGTTTTTAGGAATTTTTTAATTGAAATAAATTAGATATATAGATATAAAACACCCAAAATATCCGACATGTTTTGTTGCTGCAATTATAGAATACAATATATTACATTTATAATTTTCTCGTAATTTTCTGTATTGGTTAAAAAAAAGTTTGGTTTTTAAGAATTGTTTTAATTGAAATAAATTAGATATTTGGTATTAGGCTATTGGATATTTGGTATTAGTCTAGCCCAAATTAGATATTTGGTATTAGGCTAGCCTTAGCTATGATACATTTTTATTTGTTACTTTTAAAAAACTTAACAAAATTTGGTTATTATTTATAATCTAAATGACAAGTTGAATGTCATAATAAAGAAAATAAATGTAATACATTTAAGGTTGCCCTGGAGTGAGTGTCGAATGATCAGAATTTGATAAAAATTTACAAATAAATTCTTTATGATGCTTCACATCCTCCTGTTTAATTTAATAAAAATTCTTGTCGTTGGGAGCCGAGAAAATACATTTCAGTTGAGTAAAAATACACGTGTTCTTATGGCAGCACGTGGATGGTTACTCTTTTCTCCTCCGAAATAATTATTTTTAATGATAGCATTGCAATGAAAAATGAGTATATCGTGGAGCGTAAATTCAAAACATGATTCGCGAAGTTTCATAATGATCATGTCGGTAGAAAAAAAGTTCTATTGGATTAAATCGGTGAATTCACGAAATTTGACGCTTGCAATGGAGATTCGTGGCAACGTCGCTGACGTCAGATAGGAACGCTCTCGCCCGGTGCTACATAGGTGTGAGTGATAACGTATGTAAGGGTGGAAGAGACAGCGAATACGACGAGCGTTGCGACTTTTATTGGCGAAATTTTTAAAAGCGATGTTATAGATTTTTATTCATTTACATACAGTGTATGTGAATGAATAAAAATCTATAACATCGCTTTTAAAAATTTCGCCAATAAAAGTCGCAACTATACACTATAACAACGCCTCATGAACTGACAATGCAATTACGTTGCAAAATAATACAAAATTCGCCTAAAAATGGAATTTATACCAATATGAATTTTGGTTGCAAGTAGTTGGCAACGGATTTTAAATCTAATGTTGTATGATAGGACACAGTTCTACCACGATCCAAACACTAAAACTCATGCCCGGACAACCTTAAGAGTTAAATTAAAACTTTAGCATATTGTAAAAAACGATCAATGTTATAAAAAATTACTAAAAACTATATTTAAGAAAATTAAATAATATTCAATCTGATTAAAACGTGGAATTAGAAGATTTAAGTGAATAATTAAAAGAGTGCATGATATTTTTAATAAAAATAAAATTAAAAAAAAAACTTACGGTGACATTTTTTTTTATTTTACTCTTTAATTCTTAGTTACATCATAAATAAATAGAATATCACAAAAAAAGTTTAATTTAAAGTATAAAAATCACTTCTCAGACCACATTCGTGGTCCATAAAAGTTTCTGGGGAACAAAAAAAAATATCGATTTGAAATTTTAAAATTCTATTTTTCTAAAATATTTTGAACAAAATGACACTTTCGGTTTAACCGCAAGTGACACAACTTTGTTATTTTAAATAGAACACCCCATATATTTTTACATTTTTAAAATCTGGATAAAATTCGTAAAAGTTTTAAACTATAGTACTGATAAGTAAATTAGTAAATTATATAAAACATTGACGAGCCAAATATTTTTAAAATTTAAAAGTAATACAAACAGTATTTGCTAATTTTTAAAAGAAATCAACAAAACTGTAGGATGGCAACTAGATGAAGCACTAGTTTATTGGAGACAATAAAATATAACATTTATTTTATGAAAAATTTTAATACCAAAAATAATGCGTAACTGTAACAATTTAATAAACCAACAATTATAAGTCACTGACTGCTATTTTTTATCAGTAATATTGTTCACAAAACACTTCATTAGTTAACAAATGGTTTATAACAACCTAAAAAATTGACGCCATTCAATTTTGAACAATGACAGATTACGTGGTAACCATAGATACTATCAACTCACCCGTCACAGGTTTCTTGATACAAGATAATATTTAAAATTTTAGAAATTGTTAAATATCTCTGAAATTATTAACTTTAGGTATATGGAATAGTAACATTATTCGAAAGGTTTTTTAATTTACTATTAGATTATATTAAAACATACAGGGTGTTACATTTAAAATAAAAAGTTATTAACCTTTCAAGTTAGCCTAATTTGGCATGTTTTTTTTAGGTTATTTGTAAAAAAATGTTAAAGAATTGACATGGAATCTTTTAAACAATGTTTTAAAATCTAAAAATTCCACCGCCATATATCCGCAAACCTCCGCGAATTTTTCAAATTTTAACGACAAAAAGTTAACAACTCGACTATTTACTTTAGGTATATATACCTATAGGTATAGATATTTTAGTCAGAATTTTAAACAGAATTTAAAAATGTAAAAATATATGGGGGATTCTATTTGAAATAACCAAGTTGATGTTAATTTGGGTTAAACCGGAAGTGGAATTTAATTTAAAATATTTTAGAAAAATAGACTTAAATCGATTATAGACGCTTTTAAAATTTCAAATTGATATTATTTGTCGTTCCCCAGAAACTTCTAATGGACCACGAATGTGAAACACCATGTACTTTTATCAAAAAAAAATTGTTTGTTTTAAAATCCATCAAAAAAGTTTTTTATTGTTTCGTTTTGACTCAAATGTAACATTTTAAAATTACCATTCAGAATCGTTAGACTAATTGCTGCGAATTTGTTCGTGAAAGATCAGATTTAAAGAATAATTATTAAATCCAATTGGCGTTGATTTGGGAGAAAATGCAATTAAAAACCGGTGACATTGTGATCGGTGATCGACGATGTGACGAAACGCGTCGGCAGTAAAAGTCTAAAAAATGCAATTTGCAATAATGAATGGCAAAACGGCCGTAAATTGGCAAAGTTATAAATTACCGGACTGGCTGTTTTGTTGCATGTCGTTTTACGGCCAGCTGGTCATCGCGATGCATCGGGATTAACGTTAATAATTTCATTTGGACTCGCAAAACCATAAAGTGCAAAATTAGCGGTATGGCACTTTGAAAGATACGTTGCATTTATAATTAAACGCTCGAATTTGTCTGATTAAATTATAATTAATTGCGATTATACTTGACATTGTATAAGATTAATTGTTAGGCTTACTTAAAGCTCAATCAAATATTAATAAACTAATAAATAGGTAATAGTATATTATGTATTCAGTTTGATAAACACCATTTTAGCAACGAATTTTTATTAGGCACAAGAGAGCTTGCAAGCAAGTGTTTAATTTAATGAGTGTCTAGAAAAGTTTAAAAACGAGTTGCATACTATACTTTTCTACGACAAATACCTATTATTATCTAAAAATGATTTATGAAATATGAATGTTTAATATTCTAACTTGGGAATCTGTGCGCCGGTCAAAATGTCAAATTTTTATGTGTTTCGATTTAAATGTATTCCTTGAAAATGGACTAACCACCGTTTAAATCCGATATAGAAGCAGTTTTTGACCGTGAAAGTGAAGTTTTATGAGCACTCCAGGGTAAAGTCTCCATCCGAAATTTTTACAATGTTCATATAAACTTGTAAAATATTGGCTTTGAGAAACTATTTAATACTTTAGTTATTTGTATTGAGATAAAAAAAATATTTTCACATTTAGTTATATTTAACAAGAAGGGCACTTTATTTTAACGATTATATGACACTAACTTCAGCCCATGACTAATAAAAATGCCAGTTTTCCCATGCCTAATAAAAATGCCTAATATTATATATTAATTAATTAAATATAAAAAAAACATTAAAACCATTTTAATTAAAAATCTAGTTTTATTACCGTTCACAAAATCTTGTTAAGCATTATAAATTTCCTGCCTAACAACGTGAGTAATAAACTCAGTATTCACGTTGTTAGGCATCAGTGATTGGCCGATTTCAGTATTCACTGTGATTTGAACCAATCGAGGTTTATATTGGAAGAAGGCGACAATAATAATATTTAAAATTGGTAAAAAGTAAGATTAACCATTTGATAGATGTCAGATTTTATTTATTTAATTTTTAAAATCATTTAATTATCTACTTATTGAAGTAGATAAAGTATAGTATTTTACTCGAGATTGTGCGCAATATTTACTCGGATGATTTAGGTCTCTCGTCTGGCGACTCGAGACGTAAACCTCATCCTCGTGAATATTAGCCTGCATTATCTCTTGAATAATAATGTACTATTTTTTCGTCAAATAATTAGGGTGAGCCATGGACCACCCAAAAGTTTAACGTTAATATACAAATTCTAGAAATGATTATTTTGAGATTTGTAATTTATAATTTGATTTATATAAAATTTACTATATGGTAACTTTTAATTTTTAATTGTAGGGACCGTAGTAATGCCACAATGCGCTTAGTTCAGTTGGCATTTATTAAATTCATTACTTTAATAGTCGAAACCGTTGTTCAATTCACTTACAGGTATTGATAACGCTAATGCGATATCCCGACTGTCTAGTTCACGTAATGTTACCTATTTTGCTAAGTAATTGGTTTATTTTAACCATTACGTTAATACATTTGTAACAGTTATAATCCTTTAGTACAATATTCAATTCGATCGTCTATCATTTATGACGATTCATAAATTCATTGTGATGAATTTTGGAAAGCATTAACAATTTTTATCTTCTTCCATAATATAAAATCAATGTTATTAAGTAGCCTCAACGTAGCTTTAAAAAGTTATTCATTATTGTATTAGTACAATAATAACTTTATTTTCCTAGTACAATAATGACATAAGCGTAGACAATACATCTATCAAAAATCATTTTTTTAACCCCATTATATTCATATGCCTTCGGAGAAAGCATCTGTCATTGAAATACTGACATTGACATCTGTCATCCATATGTTTTTTTTCTTTCTATAATTTTAACTTTATTTATAATTGTCATTACTCACTACCAAAGTGCTGTAAAAAGAATATATACCAATAGGGTTTTTTTACCTCCTAGTCTGTTAAAAACCCGTTTGAACCGATACTTTAACAATACGGATGCGTTTGGCAACATGATGTGCAACAATGGATTATAATCAATGGAACCAATGGAAAATTTTCCACCCGGATTTTTCAGGTGTTACGTAAAAAAATAAAACACGCTCGAACACAGAATCAATTTACCTTTGTGTTTCGCTGTATACCTCGTGGTGGTTTCTGTGTTAAATTTAATATAAGTTTCTTAACTTTAAGTAATGAGATTATTTGGTTGTTAAACAGGATATTTGTTTTTTTAGGTAGATAAACGACCGGTATTAGCAGTTGCTTTTTCAGGATATTGAACTTTAAACTTAATTAGGTTTAGCTCCCTTATTATCAGTGATTTTAAAAGATTGTGAAATAATTAAAATTTAATATGGTAAACGACATTGAATTTGATTTTAAATTAAAATGAGGTGGTACAGTGTGGCAAGCAGAGCTCTGCTCGGATCGGAATACTTTTGTTGGGATACTTTCTAGAAAATTAAAAATAATAATTTCTATTCGTAATTTATATTTATTTAAAACAATTTATTTACAAATAATATTTGAATTTGCCTTTGTAAGCACAAGCACTTCAAAGTGTGGTGTGGTTTGTCTATCATGGTTGCAAAAGAAAAAAGCCGCTAAACTGGTGCTGACGATGCAAACATGATTTATGTTACATTGAAACTTTTTTTAAAATGGGGTATTCGTTGGGCATTTGTATGCCAATATTATCGCCCTGGAACTAACTAAAATTAAAAAATAAATCTTGGTTTTTATCATAGCTCCCATCTGAGTCAGAATTTGCCGCATTTACACATTTTAAATCTTTTAATGTCTTGCATAGTTTTCTGCAAATTTTAAGTGTGGAAAAATAACTTTTAAAGTGCACGCCGCACGCATATATGGATCATTAGCGCTATAGCATAGATAAATTATGTAAGATAATAAATAGTTATCCTAGCTTCAGACAGCAATTACTTTTTATTAGAGATGGGAATCGGAAAGTTTCCATTTTAAGGAAACTTTCGTTTTGGAAAGTTTCCAATTGGGAATTTATTTTCATTTTGAAAGTTTCTTTTAAGCTACCGGAAACATTCCTTGGAAACTTTCCTTGTTTTTTTCATTTAAATGTCAATTGTTTAACCGCTGATTTTCGTTAAGGCCATGATACAAGGCCAAGAAACTTTGAATAAGAATTTAATGTGTGTTAATTTAAAACAGAAGAAGTATAAATAATGCACAATCCATGTGTGGATTGTGAAATAATGTAAGTTATGTTACATAACCTCAATGAAGCCGGATTATTCAGCATCATCACAAAAAACTTTTTTAAAAAAAGGTAAACAAAATAAAAACAATAAACAAAGTTAAAATCATTCTTACATTTTTGTTGTTTATTTATAGGCATAGCACAATGCCAAGAAAAAAATCTAGTGAATTATTTTTTACTTTACTTTTTACTTTTCAATATTCCTATATATTAGTTACTTTGTCCCTTTTCATTTTTTTACGTAATATCTAGGATTTACTAGCAGTGAATTTCTAGTAGTAAACATTTTATTTTTATTTTGTAGGTTTCAGTATACAATAGGAATATTCCAAAGTAAAAGATACTAAAAATACAGTTACATTCTTATAAACATTTTTTTTATTTTTTTTCTTTCTGTGTTCTTAATGTGTTATATATTTTTGCAAATCCCTGGCATAAAAAAAATATTTTCGCAATAAAACATTTTTTTTTTTAAACTTTCGGAAAATTTCGGGAATTTTCGATGGAAAGTTTCCGAGAATTTTCGTCAAATGGGAATTTTCCCATCTCTACTTTTTATGCGTGAGAAGATTGTATTCATCACTTTGCTAATTGTATTCAATTACTTTTTATATTCGAACAATTTTTAGGTATTCGATAATAGAAAAATGGAATCGAATACGGAATACTTTAGATAAAAGGTTACGATACAGTTTTTAAAAGATATTCGAATACACAAAATGTATTCGATTACAGTATTACAATACAGAAATATTCGAATACGACCCAGCTCTGGTGGTAAGCGGTTACAGCTACGGTATATAAACCAATCAATTTAAGGTTTTTAAGAATTTTTTCTGAGAAAATACTGGGTTGAGTTTTTACAGGTTTTCCAATAAATAGTGGAAATCCGAATGAAGAAAAAAATTTTATACAGTCCCTGTAAATATGAATTGTACCTATTAGATACAATAAATACACATTTTAGTAACGTTTTACGTGAAAATTGTAAACATTTCAATTCAGTAAAAATCATAAAACAAATAAGTCGTCTAAATTCAAACAGCATTATGCATTATTAAAAGCGTTGATTCAGAAAGTCTCCACCCAACGGTAAAAGACTAAAATTATTATATTTTGTATTATATATAATATTATGTTGCCATGAATTCGTAGATATATTTTGTCGTTTACTATTTTAAAATGCAGTTGTGGGCGTGTTCTTACACTGTTTAAAATATCTGCGGTGTAAAAAGTAATTCTAAAATGGTGTCAAAATCCAACACCAAGTGGTGTTAATATAACACCATGAATTAGGGTTGAAAATGAACACCAAAACGGTGTTTATCTAAAATATTTGAGAAGTGCACCTACCCAGAAAAAAAGGAATAGTTTATTTAACCCAGTTGACACATAAGTATTTATATTTTTGTGGATCACGTGATGTTCTTAAATCTCGCCTCTGTTGACTTACATGAAGAATATATAAACTAAGGCAGTCCTTTGCTTTGGTGTGACACTACAAGTTGTTCGATACTAAAGAGACCTTAAATAGGTGGAAACAGCTGTCAATACTTGAAGTATTTTAAGTTAGTGCAACGCACTAAAAACATTATCTCTAGCGAGTTGAAGGTTTCATTTTCTGGAATAATACCACTGGTAATATACTAGTAATGCGTCAAGGAACTTCCTGTTTCCTTTTTTTTTTCCTTTTTTCTGTGTAGTATGATAATTTGACTACAAACACATAATATTTAACACTGAAAAGGAGTTCAATTTACACCAGGTAAAATTTATTTTAATACTGTGTGAAAGTTGAATTAACACCATTTTAGTATTTGAATTTACACCGCCAACGAACCTTATTTAACACCATTTTGGTTTGTATCGATATAGACCACGTATGGTGTTAATTTGGTGTTAAATTGGTCATGAAATTTAGAACAGTGTAGATGACTCAAATATAAAAATGTTTGATTTTAAGGTTATGTTCGTACAATTATTATTTTTTGTTAGATTTCTTAAAACTGTCCAAACTTAAATATAAGTTATATTGGTAAAATTATCATTAGTTAATTCTGCACCAACAAATATACGTTCCGAATTGGATCCTTTGGCAAAACATTAAAAAGCAACAATTTAATTATTTAATAGGTACATTTACAATCAAAAAATACTAAATCGAAATCGAGTAAACCAAAGTTTTTCAGTTTTTACTTGCAACGCAAAATACAAATAGGGAGCGCGATTAAGCTGTGCAATTGAAACTTTGCGAACAAAATTTGTCGAGTATGACTTCTGCCTTCTGCCCTCTCTTTTGTGAAAAAACTACTTATTTATTTAAAATGATGTGCAGTTTGTATGTTTCTTAATTTCCCACAATGCTATCGATCGCCACCAGATGGCGCGCGCGTTTCGAAAACCTGATGCTTCTTTAGCGTATATGATTTTTTTAAATTAAAGATTTTTTAAATAATAGTATTTATACAATGCTGCACTTCTACAATATTAAGTAATGAAGGACAAAAGATAATTTTTGTTCTTTTCAGAAATTAAAATGATCTATACAATAAATATTTTTTAATGAATGAATTTTTTTTTACTTTTCCTGAATCTATTTTAACTTTATTCAATGAATTTCTCAAATATCCATCCAAACCAATCGCAGAGCTAAGCATCCAATCACCTCAATCAAAATTGATCATTTAAGCAGTTCGTTTTCTCTAATTTCGTCTAGTGAAAACCTATTCATCTTTTTCCTTTAACTCGCGTCGAGATTTTCCGTTTTCTCTCTGCGGAAACTTGTTCGGCTTTCGGGAAGGGAAAGCGGTCGTCAGCGCGACGACGAGCGGATCGGATCTGGCGTAAAAAAGGACAAGATAAATTAAGTTGCCGACTCGCAAATTATTTCGTGTATGAGATAATGTCGATAATTGATTCTCTTTTTTTTCTTTTGTTTGAACAAATCACTTTGGCGAATGGTGATTTATCGAATTTTTGACTTTATTTTTACTATTAATCTTTTTGCTAAGGATCTCAAACAAGATTGACTTTGTTGATTGTTTCGACCTTTACTTGATGAAACTCCGTATTATTAACATATGAATAAAAACCACACTGTTTTAAAGTTTCACTAATTTATTTATGTTTTTAATGATTAACAATTGTTTTGCTACACAGTACACCGAAAAAAATAATGTAGTTGAGTTAACATTTGCCTAAATGTCATTTTTAAAAATGTTGTTTCAACAAAAAACCTATTGGATTAATCTATATTTCGGTGTTAAAGCAAAAGTCAGAGTTTGTCAAAGTTTATTTGTTCATTTGACAGTTTAAATATTAATTTAACATAAACTAATATTTTGAATTAAAATGTTTATCGTACTTTGATTTAATAGCTGGAATTTGTTGAATCAACTACTGAAATTTTTAGGATTACCTAAAAAAACTATTAAATTAACGTTTAGTTGCTCTTTAATCCAAAACTTTAAATTTGTTCATTTAACAAATTTAAAATGTTACTTTAAAATTTAAAATGTAAAATTTGCATTCATAAAATTGCCGAGAATGGCGCTTCGAACACTCACGCCACGTCATTAGACAATGGCGTTTTCTTACATCTCGCCTTAGTTAGCTTACGATTAGGTGTATATAAGATGAGATATCTCTTTGTTTAAGGGGTCTAGGGTGTGTTCCACAGTAGAACTTTCACTACACCATATTGCCCGACACTGTTAAGACCCTCAATACAGGGCGAAACAGTCTGTCGGTATTTGAAGTAGGTGGAACACATGATACAAAGATGTATCATGGGTGGAACACGCTCAAAACAAAAACTCTGGGCGAGGTGAAGGTTCAATTCTTTCTATTTATATATAATAATATATTATTTCCATAATTTTGTTTTGGATACCAACCTTAAAGAATTTTACATTTTCAGAATGTTAATTTAACATTTTATTGGTGTTAAGTGAATATGCTAAAAAGGTTACCTGGACATTTCAAGAAATTTACCTTAACACCCTAAGAATGTTAAATTAACCAAATTAGGAGATTAGAACAAATATTCTTATTTTGTTCATTTGACTGTTATTTGTTGTTCAATTAAACAATACAATTTGACATTTTTAGATGGTTAAGTAAACGTGCAAAAACCATTGCTTGTATTTAAAGTGCATAAAGAGTTGAATTAATATTTTTTTTGTTGTTTCAACAGCTTATTATTTTCAGTGTAGCTTCTTCAGAATTGGTACATATTTTATCAAGTGGCGGTATTTATATTAACAAATGGCAGGTAATTTGAGAAAATAAATGTTGTATAATCTGTCCGAAAACATATATAGGCCAAACGGGTAGAAATTTTAATACACGAATTAAAGAACACAAGATATCCTATATAAACCTTAAACAGGATTCTTCATACGCTAACCATTTAATACAAGAGAGATCCAATAAAGGTACCAAACTAAATCTTCTAGAGTCTTTGGAAATTAATAAACTAAAGAAAAAATCGGATATTGTTCTTAATGACCAAATTAAAACTAACAGCTCGCCTCTGCTAAATTTATTTTAGAGTGTATACTTGTAGTACTAAAAAATAATATTTATTAATATTATAATATTATATTAGATTGGACTTTCCAAACCCTTAGTTTTTCCAAAATTATGTAAGTTCTATTAATTCCTTCAGGCATAATGTTTATACAACATTTATTTTCTCAAATTACCTGCCATTTGTTAATATAAATACCGCCACTTGATAAAATATGTACCAATTGACCATATGCAAGGAATGCGGTCGATGTTGCCAATGGTAAAAAAATAAAATTCCCTATTGGGAACATAGAATTATATTACGTTGGCTACATTGAAAATTTGAATTTCCCGCACAAACTAAATTAATTTCCATCTTTTTTTTAAATTTATTATACAACATTGGAACTACCTTCTTTATTTCTGGGAACTACTGGAATGTATGTCAGTTTGTGCGGGAAATTCAAAATTTCAGTGTAGCCAACGTAATGTAATTGAATGTTCCCAATAGGGAATTTTATTTTTTTACCATTGGCAACATCGACCGCATTCCTTGCATATGGTCAATTCTGAAGAAGCTACTGTGTAGCGAAACAATTGGTAATCATTAAAAACATAAATAAATTAGTGAAACTTTAAAACAGTGTTGTTTTTATTCATATATTAAGATTGACTTTTTTTTACTGAAACGTTTTTATGCTTATTTATATGTTTTAAATCAGTAGCACAAAATTTTGTTTGGAATCAAATAACATTTAGAGTTCGCCCATAACACTGTGTGGAGGTAAAAATATCACAGGTAAACCCTCGGACACGTAAACTTAATTTTTTGTCGTAGATTACAAATCCGTGCTTGGTTTAGCTATAGAAGGTCAAAATTCAAAGATATTTATTTTTCACGTTTTGAAGCATTCCATTAGGAAACACCCTGTATGAATTTAAAAAAAAATTAATTGGGCTGGACCCCTATATCAGTTTCAAATTTAAAAAAAAGTCTTGCAAAATTTGAGCTTAATGGATCAAAAGAAACAAGATTGAGGGTGAGGGTTTTTTAGATAATTTTGGAAATTCAAAATGTTGTTTTGCCAATTTTTTTTATGGAGTATAATTGAGGATATTAGTATATTTAACGAAATAAAAAGCATAGGAATGTTGGAACAAGTGGTGAAATATATTTACACATTATATTCAAGAGTTAAAAATGTACCCATAATGTTCCTAATTAAACTTATACAGAATAATTTAATACATATGTTGAAAAATAAAGGATGTGATTCTCTGACTAATTCTAAGAAAAAAGTTTACATTAACATGGGTCCGCAAATGCACCGTTTTGGATATACATGTCATTTTTTTACGATATCTCAGGAACAGTTTAAGATACAGAACTCAGCTTTTGTACACATCTTATCATTAATATTAGCTACTTTTTGAGCCCTTATTGCAACTTTTTCATGTTTTTTATAAAAAAGGACAGAATATTAATGAGAACATGTGTACAAAAGCTGATTTTTGTATCTTAAACGATTTCCGAGATTTCGTAAAGAAACAATAAAAAAATCAATTGTTTTACACATATTTAAAACACCCTGTATAGTAACTAATAAAAATAAATTAATTTTGGAACAAAAATTTTTTTCTTGCTTATCCTAAAACACTTTAAATTTATGATATTTTTCAATTTATGCCTCAACTATAGTTGAGCCTATAGGCACTTGAAGATATTATCTTAGAAAGAAAAAAACAACTGATACATTAATGGTTAATGAAATACTTACCTTCTAAATTAAATATCAGCTTGGTTTGTGCGACATTATAAAAGATTTATCGTAAAGGTAGCAGATGTCCAATTTTATATAAATGGCTTTATTTCGTTACGTAAAATAGATGAACCGTTTTGGACATGATTCGGGCTCGGACGTTGGATTTATATGATCTCCTTTAAAGATATTTCACTATCAGCAAAACGAATTTAGATTCTTATTTTCTTATTCATTTATTTTTCATTCAGTGCATTTTATTTTCTCTACTAAAAAATATATTACAAGCATATTGCAAATAAAAACGGTTTATAAGAAAAACTTAACATACCGGATTCCTTCGTCTTGGTTAAAGTATTGATTTTTCCACAACCCCAAAAAAGATTTATGACATACTAAAGCTCGAATAAAACGTTCTAATAGTGGACAAGATTAAGGTCATAATAAATCAACGTTTTTCGAACCGGCCGTATAGAAAAATAGCCGTAAAACCAATTAATCGAACACAATTAATCAACATTATCGCTAATAGTAAATTACAAAAAAAACTGACAAAATTAATTAACTTCTGCTATAGACATTAAAAATTATTAATTTTGTGCCAAGTATTAAAAAAAACAGTTTTTTTACCTATATGTAAATTATAAAATAACTATTTTTATTATTATCACTGTAAAAAATATCGTTGCTTTAGTCTGCAAAATCATATGTAACCAAAAGCTAAAAATGACAATTTTGCAGTCTATTTTGTAAATAATGGTTTTAAGTAATTTAGAGAGAGTACTAAAATATACGAGATTGGATGTAATAAAACCTTGCATCTAAGCCTAGAGGTAATAAAATTTAAAATGAAAAGTATTAAATAAAAATGTAAACCCACTAAATTATATATATTGTATATTTTTATTAACTCTTGGCAACAGAAATATTACTATTGATAAACAAATATATTCATGGCCAAAATATAAACCCCATAGGGGTAAATATAAAACCAATCAATCATAATCCAATAATTACATTTTATGAAATCATTAAAATTTAATTTACAAAATAAAAGTGTCCCTTGTGTAACCTAGTAAAAAATTAAGGTATTATTACCCTATAGGGACCTAACCCACTTTTTTAACAACCTAATGTATTTTTATCAGAACCTAATAGTTGTTTGTAAATAAATAGACCAGGGTCGATAATTTTTGAAACAAAAAAAAATTAAAGTAGAATGAAACCCATTGGAAAAGGAGGAGAATATAATAAAAAAGAAAGAAAAAATAAATTACGGGCGATCTGACTTCGGGAAGTGGGAGGGGGGGGGCTTTAAGGGTAAAAAATGGTTTATCTCGATTTCCGGCAAAAATACAAGTCCTATGGAAAAAAGTTAAATAGCAAAGTTGTAGGTAATAAAAAGATCTACAACTTTTGTATTTACAATTTTTTTACAAAACCTCAAAATTTATGTGAAAAATTCAAATAACCAAGTTTTTGGTTTTTTATTTTTATCTTTTTCAAAAAAAAATTTTTTTCCACGAAATTTGGTGAAAACTTACCTTTTTATGTCCCAAATACACTGTAATTTATTTGATTTGAAATATTTATTATTTCGCCTTATTTTGACTTAATATCAAAAAAGCACCCTAATTTTCAATCGAAAATTCTCGCGTCAAAATATCAGCTTTTTTCAAAAAGTCGGTGTTCTTTTTGTTCGATGAACTCTCTACTTTCTGATAGTGTAGATGGTAAATGTTCTCAGAAAATACAAAAAATATTATAATGAATAACGTAATCAGAATGAAGTATCTAAATTCAATAGTATGATTTACATGTATTTTTATATTTTATGAGATTTTCTGACATAAATGTTATTAGAATTTAATAAATAAACTTTTTAACTAAAAAAATTGCAACAATCACATTTTTTTGATGAAATTGTACATAATGATTAAAATAAATTTTCGAATTCGAGTTTTTTTCGTTTTTCATTATAATATTTTTTGCATTTTCTGAGAACATTTACCATAGTAATGTATATTTTTTTACACCATCAGAAAGTAGAGATTTCAACGAACAAAAAGCACACCGACTTTTTGAAAAAAGCTGATATTTTGACGCGAGAATTTTCGATTGAAAATAAGGGTGTTTTTTTGATATTAAGTCAAAATAAGGTGAAATAATAAATATTTCAAATCAAATAAATTACAGTGTATTTGGGACATAAAAAGGCAAGTTTTCACCAAATTTCGTGGAAAAAAAAATTTTTTTTCAAAAAGATAAAAATAAAAAACCAAAAACTTGGTTATTTGAATTTTTCACATAAATTTTGAGGTTATGTGAAAAAATTGTAAATAGAAAAGTTGTAGATCTTTTTATTACCTACAACTTTGCCATTTAACTTTTTTCCATAGGACTTGTATTTTTGCCGGAAATCGAGATAAACCATTTTTTACCCCTAAACCCCCCCCCTCCCACTTCCCGAAGTCAGATCGCCCGTAATTTATTTTTTCTTTCTTTTTTATTATATTCTCCTCCTTTTCCAATGGGTTTCATCCTACTGTAATTTTTTTTCACTTTTTACCATTTTTAAAGGCTTCGGCACTGGTCTAAAAATCGACAGGATATTACTTCGATTGGTCCCCGATGGCAAAAAACTTATTAAAGGATAATAGATGAACCTTTCTTAATTTCGACTTAAATATTTTTTTCTACTCCCACCTTTATCGTACATGTTTATGATACTAAGTGATCTTTTAAATACACATTGATAAGATGTGGCTTTATGGCATTTTAGTCACGGACTGAAGTTGGTAACAGGTTTTAAGTCAAGGGCTGTAGTTAGTTTTAAGTTATTTGACAGTTGTCAAATGTCATACAATCGTTAAAATAAAGTGCTCTTGTAAAATAATTATAAGAAAATTATTGTATTATCTTAACACAAAAATAAAAAAGTATTAAATGGTTTCTCAGCGCCAATACCTATTTAAAAATAAACTAGATTTAACTAATAAATCATTAACAATTTCAGGTGGAGACTCCACCTGTAAAGTGCCCATGTAACCAGATTTAAACGGTTATTAGTCCATTTTCAAGGGGTAAATTTCGATTTTACCTTTTAATTGGCGCGCCGGTAATACAGATTTCCAAGTTAAAAGTTACTCAATTTTTGCATATATGTCGCTCTATACAAATATTTAATTTAAATAATTTTTAGATACTAATAAGTACTTGTCGTAGAAAGAGTATAGTAAGCAACTCGTTTATAAACTTTTCTAGACGCTCATTTAATTAAATACTCGCTCGTGCCAAATTAAAATTCGTGACTAAAATGGCGTTTATCAATCCTGATACATAATATAACATGTTTTACACATTTTTAATTTTTAACAAAAAAATAAAACACTTCATTTTGTTTAAATTTTTATTTATTTATATTTATATATATATATATATATATATATATATATATATATATATATATATACGAGGTGTGTTCATAAAATAACGGGAATTGTTAAATTTCGCGGGTTCGAAGGGTCCCGAAGTATGATACAAACTTTAGCTGTTTTCATTGTTTACTTTGTCTGTGGCAGCCGCTAAGGTTAGACGTGTTTTATGAGCTCGGCGATTTTATGTTCGTTAAAAGAAATGGATCAAAGAATTTGTATCCAATTTTGCTTAAAAAATGAAATAAATTGTGTGAAATGTTAACAAAGGCCCATAGTAAGTCTGCTATAAGTAAAACAAGAGTTTACAAGTGGTATAAGAGTTTACAAGATGACCGTGAAGACGTTGAAGATGACGAACGCCCCGAACCCACAAGCACATTAACAACCGATAAAAACATGGAAAAGGTGAAAGAAGAGCTGGCACATGTGCATAATATTTTGAAGGCGACAACATTAATGTAGACGAATAAATAAATATTTATTTCAAAAAACGAAAATTCCCGATATTTTTTGAACACACCTCGACCTGACCATGGATCTCATTTTTTTATTTATAATAACTAATATGCATTTTTCATTTAGCTACAAAATCGTTCCTACCTAAAAATGTTCAATAAAATTTAGTGAAACCTCTGAAATAGAAGTGTGAGCTTGGTTTTTGTGAGATATTGAAATAAATCTCTACTTGGAATTAAACCTTTCTATAACGATATCCAGCTCTTAGATATTCTGAAAATTTATCCAAAGAGGTATCATTGGTTTTATTAAGAGCACTTAAGAGATTTGGACAGAGTGTCTACGAAACCTAAGGTGTCCAAAATTGCCTTATTGGCCACATCGCATTGATTAAACTATAGAATTTTTTTACTTGAAAAATAACAGCTTCTTATTTGATCTTCTTATTGTAGAAGGAAAATGCAAAAGTAAATAATTCCTGAATTGGCCATGATCCAGTTTTCTAAAGTGTTGTAAGATGAGAGTTGTTAATGATACTGCCGAACGGTGAATCGGTCTTATTCAAAAATTTAACCAGTTACTGATCAATGACGACTAACATACGCAGTATATTCTTCACCTAGTCATAAATCATCGTAAATAGCTTCTAAAGTCATTAAAAGCATACTCCATGTTTTTCTATTATAGGTGACCTATATATTTTATCCGATTTCAAAAATAATTGTGAAGTTCTTATTTGGATTTCATAAAATAAAAACTTGTATACGAAATAATTAAAGCCCTTATTTTTGGACCACCCTAACCTACTCTTGCAACAATAGTGTCAGTATCAAAAACAAAAAACGATTAATTAACCCTCTACACAATACAACGCAAAATAACGAAAACCACTGAATGTACCATTCTGACTAATGACTACGTTTATAGCAACATCAGGCCGACCATTGATGAAGACAACAGAGGCGGATGCAACAACGGGGTGCGGAAAACGGGGGTGGCAGACTGGCGGGTAACGCGCTGAGGCCGTCTGGCAGCGGTGGCGGCCGGATGGGGAACGATGTTCAGATCAAACTAAAAATACCCATTTGTGGAACGGACTTGCACGCTCATTAGTAAATTAGTGCTAAACCGCAGAAAAGTCCGCAACAGCGGTTGACAACCGCAACGATCTAAACGATAGGTCAATAGATAAACGAGTTTTAATAGGTGAAAGAGATGACGCTGGCAATTTAAATTACAGAGAATTAACTTATTTGATAAATATTTTAAATAGAATGGATTTTTATTAAAGATGGTTACAAAAATTTAAATAATAATAATACTAAATTCTAAATCTAGGTAATGCACCACCATCTTCATTTTCCAATGGCCGCCATCAAAAGATGGTAAAGGTAACTTAAAATATACTAGCAAAGAAATTTACCTTCATCTTCATCTACAAAAAAATGTAGATTAGGTAATGTGTATGTTTATGTATTGGAAGAAGAGCTGGCACATGTGCATAATATCCAATGGGGACTACTTTGAAGGCGACAACATTAATGTAGACGAATAAATAAATATTTGTTTCAAAAAACGAAAATTCCCGATATTTTCTGAACACACCTCGTATATATATATATATATATATATCCAAATTTAAACAAAATCGGACATGTTTTATTTTTTTTGTTAAAAATTAAAAATGTGTAAAACATGTTATATCAAGATTGATAAACTCCATTTTAGTCATAACTTGATACGTATCAAGTTATTAACACCATTTTAGTTACGAGTTTTATTAGGGACGAGCAAAGCTTGCGGGTGTTTAATAAAAAAGAGTGTCTGGAGAAGTTTATAAAACTATACTATAATATAATATACTTTATCTACGACGAACACAAGGAAGAATTTAAAGCCAATTTTATTTGTTAAAAATTTGACTTCTGTCAACAGTCAACGGATTTAATCACTTTTTCCCAATTTATAATAAAGCTAATTTCAACCCTTAACTAAAATGCCCAAAAGCCACTGTTGCTAACTTCAGCCCGGGACTAAAACGCCATAAAGTCACAGCTGATCAATGGGAGAGTAGATAAATAAAATTATATTAGAAACTGGCAATTTTAATGATGATTTTCTTCATCTGATGATTGATTGATTGATTATTTTTATATATCTTCTAAAATGAAATTATTATAAAAATTAACTTTATATACACATGCAGGGCAAAATTTCTCAACTTTACCACCAAAAAAATGTTTACTTTCCCAAGCCAATTATTTTTGTTTAATTAAAAAAAATTTCTAATTTTAAATTATTTTTTATTTTGTTTTTAAACTGCATTTAAGAAAAAATTAAATTAAATGTGATGTAAATTTTTTTAGCGATTTTGAACTCTTTGATGAGTTTAGACGCAGAATTGTTATATGTTATCTATCATCTCGACACCTGTCAAAGTATTGCTTGATTACAGATGACAGATAACACTTTTTTGCTTTAGCTCATCAAGCAGTTAAAAACCTCTAAAAGTATTGCTCAGCCCATTATTAAACTTACATGGTTTTAAAGCTTTTTTATGAGCTTATTTTTAGTTCTTTTAAGAATAATATATATTTTTAAAGTTCGTCAACGGAGAACTGTAATGAGCGATTCCATGATTACTGACGGGGCAAGCAAAAAAAAACCAAAATGTTTTATGAAAATTTTTGATGATGTGTTGTTCCTATAATATTAATTTTATTCCAGTACTCAGCAATGAAATTAAGTAATAACTATTTTATTAAAGTTAAATTTAAATAATAATAATACTAAATTCTAAATCTAGGTAATGCACCACCATCTTTATTTTCCAATAGCCGCCATCAAAAGATGGTAAAGGTAACTTAAAATATACTAGCAAAGAAATTTACATTCATCTTCATCTACAAGAAAATGTAGATTAGGTAATGTTTATGTTTACATGTAAATCTTTTTTCAAAATTCGAATAAATAACGTTTTAGTTCATTTCAAATATTTTGAGAACCGCTGTTTTTTTTCAATTCATAACATTAATTTTACACACTTAAAAAATTTGAGTGAATTTTAACTCAAAATTAACTCAAGTATTGTCAAAGAGTCCTTACCGGATTGTGTAAAAAAATAACTTAATTTTTTTAATAACATTTACCTTTTAACCGACCTAGCAGCTCTTAAAAAAAATATCCATGGTGCACCCCGTTACAGGGTCGTTATATTTTTCAAATTACTTTGTATTAAATATTGTTAAAAATACTAAAATGATTCATCCAAAATGTATTGTTTACAATATAAATCAATTCCAAATGAAATATAAGCAGAATTAGATTGAATTAATTGTTTCATCATTTAAGACATTTTATTTCAACTTCATAAAATTATTTATTATATTATGTTATATTATATTATATTATAAATAATTATTTTAGTGGTAATATTTCATTTAAAGTAGCCCAATAATTGATAGGATGGCCAATAAATTTGTTATCCAATAACGCAAAATATTATATAGACTATGACCACCAAATAATATTAATTTCATTAGTTAATTAACATTTTAACAAGGCGTCAATAAAGCAATCTAACAAATTTATTTAGGTAATATACAATATTGTGTTCAATGCACGTTTACTTTATGCGCAATTAAAAATAAAATACAATTTTACATATTTCGTATATTTCTTCAGAGGAAAATGCATTAAGTTATATGTTATTCCTTTGTTTGTTCTGTTTTTAAATGGTATCCAATTTCAATAACAAATAAACTTGGCAAAGCAATGCTCTATTGATTTAAAAAATATATATAATATAGGTAATATAAATCCTATAGGATTTTATAAATAAAACCAACATTTTGTTATTTGACTTGCAATATTTATTTTATATTAGCTCCATTTTATCCATATTTTGATAATTTTTTAGATAATAAAATTTTTAAAAGTATTTTTAGACGTATAGCTTTTTTACTAAAAAATTATACATATGCTTTATCGTGGATGACTTTTATGACAATTGCAATTTTTATTATATTGTTTGTCTACAAAAATGATCCTTATGACAAAAATTTTTAAAAGTAGAGACTTTTTTAATCAATAGAATATTCCTTTGTTCTGTGTTCCGATATTGAATATTTTTTTATATCTCAAATAAATGGAAATATGTAGTTTCGATGAATTCAATTTGCGGAATTACTCAACAGGGGGCGCAGGACATGTGCTCCTCCGACGCAAAACGATGCCCCACAAAGCCGTAACGATAATTTGCATGTGGCAATTTTTTCAAAACATTATTCCGCATCTGGTTGCGAGGTCTCGCCCTACGGCAATAGCAGATAAGATAGCTTTTATGAAGTTTTATCGGGTCCTTTTTATGGGCGGCGCGAACCGAGCAGAGAAACAAAAAAATATATCGCGATAATAAAGAGGGACAATATTCCATTTCTTATTGTGATTTGTTTCAATTTTATGATAATTTTCGTTTGGATTTGCGTAAATCAACAGGCTATCTGAATAATGTTCGCAAATAATGTCGTTTAATGCGGGATTTGGCATGAAAACAAAAAAAATTTAACAGCCTCTCGTAAAAAGTCAAAAGTATCGCTTTTCTTTGCCCCATATATTTTTATAAAGCTATTATTTTACATTTTACGACTTAAATAGTTTTTTATGGCACAATGTTTTTCTATAATTTTATTTATGATTTCCGACAATTCATTGATTCTTGATTCACATTAGGGTGATTCCATGATTACTGACGGGACAAACAAAAACAAGACAAAATGTTTTATGAAATTTTTTAAAGATGTGTTGTTCATTTAATAATAATAATTTTATAAAAGTTATTACTTAATTTCATTGCTAAGGACTGGAATAAAATTATTATTATAGGAACAACACATCATCTTGTTCCGTCAGTAATCATGGAATCACTCATTATCGTCTTAGATTTAATATTATAATATATATTTTATTTTTCCTTTTATTTCCATATATTGTTACTTTTTAAGATATATATGGGACAAAATTTTTCAAGTATACCACCTACTTTAAATTAGTTATTAACTAATAATCGTGTAAAGGGTTTTGCTTCATTGTCTCTGGTTATTAAATTACTGGGGTGCAATGTTTACAGTTTTCCTTTGACGAAATATATATTATTCTTAAAAGAACTAAAATTGAGCTCATAAAAAAGCTTGAAAGCTTGATTATTTTGCTTTAAAACCATGTAAGTTTAATAATGGGCTGAGCAATACTTTTAGAGGTTTTCAACTGCTTGATGAGCTAAAGCAAAAAAGTGTTATCTGTCATCTATAATCAAGGAATAATTTGACAGGTGTTGAGATGATAAATAACAAATAACAATTCTGCGCCTTAACGTATCAGAGTTCAAAATCGCTAAAAAAATGTACATCCCATTATTAACCTTGTATGGTTTTAAAGCTAAATTTTAATTTTTCTTAAATGCAGTTTTAAAAAAAATAAAAAATAATTTAAAATTAGAATTTTTTTTAATTAAACAAAAAGAATTGGCTTGGGAAAGTAAACATTTTTTTGGTGGTAAACTTGCCCCACATGTGTATACAAAGTTAATTTTTATAATAATTTCATTTTAGAAGATATAAGAAAATAATTAAATAGTATATTGTCTATCAAGTTTTATAAACGACATTTTAGGTACGAGTTTTATTAGGCACGAGCGAAGCTTTAGCTCGAGTGTTTAATAAAAACGGGTGTCTAGAGAAGTTTATAAAACTAGGTGCATACTATACTTTATTCACGACCAACAGAAATAGGGATATAAAGCAAATTTTAATTCATAAGTATTTGACATTTGACGAATTTAACCTCATTTTTTCGCAATTTATCTTAAAACTAACTTCAGTCCATGACTAAAACGCCATAAAGTCACAGCTCGTCAATGTAGGAGTAGAAAAATATATGTGGACATGTTTTCGTAATAACTTTTAAGTTAAAATTACAGTATACTGCTACTGCTACTTAAACATCCTGTGTGTATAAGAATACAATACGAGTAAATGTTTTAAGAAAATGTCGAAAGAAATTAATGTCTTGGAAAACATAAGTCCTAGTTTATTTTATACTTCTTTTATTCGCGTTATTATTTCTGTTATTAACGAAGATACACTGTTATAAAGCACACGCACCAGATAAGAAATAAGTGTGAATTTGACATACGCTGGATGTCATTTTTTTTTTAATTTAACAGTAAAAGTTGTCAAATAAAAAATACTGTTATCTGTCTACTAGACAGTGTCTAGTACACTTTATTCAAGGCGTTCACTTTAAACCAGTAAATTAAAATTCCAAAACGTTCAAAAAAGAATACAGCATGATTTAAATTGACATTTGCTGTTATTGCTGATGTACCCTACAGGGTGTCACAAATTGCACCCTGTATATGCTAAAATAAAATCAAAATAAAAATGTCTGCCAAAGCATCGTTACTGATGGGTCAACAACCTACATTAAAAAAATCATTAAAATTAGATGGAGGAAATCAACATTAAAATGTTCAGTTTCTAATATAATTTTATTTTTTTACTCTCATCTTTAAAACGCCCTTTATCGTACATGTTTCCATGACACTAATTGACCTTTTAAATACACATTGACAAGTTGTGGCTTTACTGGCTGAAGTTAGCAACAGGTTTTTAGTCACGGGCTGAAGTTAGTTTTAAGTTAGTTGACAGTTGTCAAATGTCATACAATCGTTAAAATAAAGTGCCTGTCTTGTAAAATAATACTAAATGTGAAAATTATTATATTATCTCAATACAAAGATACAAAAATATTAAATAGTTTCTCAACGCCAATATTTGAAAAGTTTATATGAACATTGTACTGACCTTTTAATTTCGCCGGCAGTAAACTATAACTTAAATTCGGGCACGGACTCTACTGTAAAGTCCTCATAAAACATTTCCTTTACTTTAACTGTGAAAAAGTGTAAATTTTCAAGATAAATTTCGATTTATAACCTTTATAATTGAGTTCATAAAATGTGACATTTGACAGTTTCCCCTGTTGTTTTATAGATGGCGCTCTATACAAATTTTTGATTTAAATCATTTTAAGATAATAATAAGTTTTTGTCGTAGAAAAAGTTTATAAACTTTTCTATACACTCATTAACTTAAGCACTCGCTCGCAAGCTCGCTCGTGCCTAAATTAAATTCGTGAATAAAATGGCGTTTATCAAACTTGATACATAATATACTATTATCTACTCTCCCATTGATAAGCTGTGACTTTATGGTTATTTAGTAAAAATTGGGAAAAAGTGTGATTAAATCCGTTGACAGTTGACAGAAATTTTTAACAAATAATATTGGCATTAAATTCTTTCTTGTGTTCGTCGTAGATAAAGTATATTATATTATAGTATAGTTTTATAAACTTCTCTAGACACTCGTTTTTATTAAACACTCGCTCGCAAGCTTCGCTTGTGCCTAATAAAACTCGTAACTAAAATGGCGTTTATAAAACTTGATACATAATATACTATTATCTACTCCTAAATTGACGAGATGTGACTTTATGACCTTTTAGTCACGGGCTGAAGTTAGCAACCGTATAATTTGGGCATTTAAGTCACGGGCTGAAGTTAGCTATACTATAAATTAGGGAAAAGTGAGATTAAATCCGTTAAATGTTGACAGATGTTAAATGTTTAACATATAAAATTGGCTTGAAATTCTTTGCGTTCGTCGTAGATGAAGTATAGTATGTAACTCGTTTTATAAACTTCTCTAGAGATTGGTTTTTATTAAGCATTAGCTCGCAAGCTTCGCTCGTGCCTAATAAAACTCGTAACCAAAATGGCGTATATAAAACTTAATACATAATATACTATTAGTCTAAGATCCCAAGTAAGGTCGACCTTCACCCATCTGCTTACCAGATGAAAATTATATTTTATCAAATAAAATATGTTTCTGAACATAAACCAATAGGGTTGCCATAAAAAATATGATCAAGGCTAGCTATAATAAATAAAAAATTAAAAAAATAATTTATTTTTTAAATTTCACCGACTTGCTTGCCAAATGAACGAAATTCCAATGGAAAGCATAAAACATACAGAATATGTAACAGCTAGGTTGCCTATAGGCATACCTTTTTCTGGTCCCTATTACCTGGTTGCTTTGTACAGGGTGATCCCCTATAATGTCGCCCCCCTTTAACTTTTTTATTTTAAGTGTCCCAAAAAATTTAAAAGTGTGGTTATGTAGGAACTAAAAAATACTTTTTTTCTACGTATAAAGAAAATTGGAAAATTGATCAGTATACAGGGAAAACAAAAAGTTTATTTTTTTCAATGGATCACCCTATATATGAATTTATTTTTCGATTCCTTGTAAAATTCTAAGCATATTTCATATAACATACCATATACCTAAATTCAACCGTTTCTGAAATATTTAAATTATTTTTAAGATAATAAGTTGAAATAGTTTGTCTTTCTCTGTCTGAGTACGCCATTTTTACTTATTTAACAACACTTATTGACATAATGTCACTATAGTAATTTATTTTCAATAAAAATTTTGGTATACTGAGGCTTCTTGATTTCTAACAGTTTAAAAAAACATTTAATGATGACATTTCGAATGCGAATATTTCAGAAACGGTTGAATTTAGGTATATGGTTTGTTATATAAATTATGCTCAGAATTTTACAAGGAATCGAAAAATAAATTCATATATACGGTGATTCATTGAAAAAAAATAAACTTTTTGTTTTTCCCTGTATACTGATCAATTTTCCAATTTTCTTTATACGTAGAAAAAAAGTATTTTTTAGTACCTACATAACCAAACTTTTAAATTTTTGGGACACTTAAAATAAAAAAGTTAAAGGGGGGCGACATTATAGGGGATCACCCTGTACAAAGCAACCAGGTAATAGGGACCAGAAAAAGGTAGGCAACCTAGCTGTTACATATTCTGTATGTTGTATGCTTTCCATTGAAATTTCGTTCATTTGGCAAGCAAGTCGGTGAAATTTAAAAAATTAATTATTTTTTTTTAATTTTTTATTTATTATAGCTAGCCTTGATCATATTTTTTATGGCAACCCTATTGGTTTATGTTCAGAAACATATTTTATTTGATAAAATATAATTTTCATCTGGTAAGCAGATGGGTGAAGGTCGACCTTACTTGGGATCCTCTACTATATTATTTTATGTTTATTAGAATAAATATTTATTAATAATGATTTCCTTTAAAACCCATTTTTGTGGAGCACTTTTTAAAATAATTTGCCCATTTGAAGCACTTTTTCTGATTTTGTGTTTTGAAGCAGTATTTGGATTCCTTTAAAGCACATTTTGTATGATGTTTTTCCCCATTCAAGTCACTTTTTAATATTGGACGCCTTTAAAGAAATTTTGATTATAAAGCTCGTTTCAAAATAAAGCATATTTATAAATTTGGACTCTTTTAAACAGATTAAAAAATGTACAATTACCATGCTTGTGTATAAATGAACCTTTATGTTCATCATATATTTATTGAAATAAAACTATACATTGCCTCTATATTTCATTTTACTACATACATTGTGTAAAATTAATCTATTTACGTTTATTGTCAATTATGGCGAAAGCGCCGGGATTACAAATATTATAAATTTATATTTATATAAAAAGTCCAGTTATCTAAGCAAACAGATTTTAAAATGTTTGTAGAATTATATATTATATAAATGCAAAATACAATCAGGAGAAACACGGATAAACAAATTATTCTTGTCCTTTACCAGACCTAAATAAATGGATTAAAATGGCGGGCTCCAAGTAAAGTGGATTAAATTGTAAGCCCGAGATTTAAAACTATAACGTTAATGATCACAATTATTAAATCGAAAATAACGAGCCTAGTTGCAAAATTTACGAGGCCATACTTAACGGTATTACAAATTATGTTTGCCGGGCGTAATTTGAGCAAATTTGGCCAGCGTAATAATTTCAGATAATTAGTGTTAGCTCTAATTATGTTAACGGTCGCATTTTCTGTCTGATGGAAATACAAAAACTAATAACGAAACTATGTAGTTAGTCAGTAAGTACGGCTATGTTATCAATTTTATCATTATGTATTAAATTACGATGAAAGAAAATCTTTACTAATAATTATTCATACATTTCTCTATTAAACTTGTGCTACAGTAAAAACTAGGAATTTTTCGGGGTAGAATTTCAGAAGATTTTTTTATAATTATTATGCTTTCATCTATCCGTCGATATGGCGGTATTTTTTTAATATGCATACTTTTGGTGGAAAATGAAATTCTAAATGACATTTTAATTAAATCGATACACACGACTTTTTAAATAATCGTCGCAAATATTACGGATTCGTCAAAATTAACATTTGCAAATACAGCGTTTTATGGGGTTAATAATTTTTAGACATGTATGCTCTCTATATGCTATATAACTGCGTATACTCGGAGAATGCTAAAATTTCACTACCGATACATTGTTTCATTTCGAACCGGAATATCGGGTTGTTCAAATAAAATAAACTTACTCGATGTGGGAGTTTCGCTTTGTTTAATTTCTTCATTTCCGGAAATTTTAATTTAATTAAAAGTAAATTTACCGGTTATACATATTATACTACTCTAAACTTACTTTTATAAAAAAAATAGTACCTATCAAATTTTATAAATGTAATTTTAGTTTTATTAGGCACGAGCGAAGCTTGCGAGCGAGTTTTTAATAAATACAAGTGTCTAGAGAGGTTTATAAAACGAGTTGCACACTATAGTGAGGTTAAATTCGTAATAAAGCTAACTTTAGCCCCTGACTAAAACGCCATCAAGTCATAGCTTGTCAATGTGTAGGTAGATAAAAATAGGTAATAAATTAACTGAGCTCGCTTTTTGTCGTGTAGCTGATAAATTTTGTGCCACATATGTACATTCTGGACTGTTGAGAGGGTCAATCCATATTATGATCCATGATCAATCTTCGTCCTTTTGATGTAATACTTTTTATGTCAAATAAAGTAGTTTTATTATTAATTTTTTATTGTTTAAAACTCTGTATCTTCTTGGTTTTTAAAGATATTTTAAAAAAACTTAAACTTATATTAAAAGTACCAATCGAAGAATATTATTATATAGCTATTTTTAAAAATGTCTAAATCAAAACCTAATCTAATATCAGTGATGACATTGTAACCACTATTATGTATCAAGTTTGATAAACGCCATTTTATTTACGAATTCTAATTAGGCACGAGCGAGCTTGCAAGCGAGTGTTTATAAACGAGATGCATACTACGAGTATACTTTTACTACGACAAATACCTACTTATTAGTATCATGATTTAAATGAAATATTTGTATAAAGCAACATCTATAAAAGAAAAGAGCAACTCGAGTAAGTATTTCTTACTTGGGAATCTGTATTACCGGCGGGGCGATTAAAATGTGTAAATCGAAATTTATACCTTAAAAATGGACTAATAACCTCTTAAATCTGATATAGAAGTAGTTTTTCACAGTGAAAGTAAAGCGAATGTTTTATGGGCCCTTCACGAAATTTTTTATGCTTTTTCTAGTCCCACCTTTAAAACGCCCAATATCGTACATGTTTTCATGACTTTAAGTGACCTTTTAAATACACCTTGACAAGTTGTGGCTTTACGGCTTTTAAGTCACGGACTGAAGCTTGCAACAGGTTTTTAGTCACGGGCTGAAGTTAGCTTTAAGTTAGTTGGCAGTCATACAATGGTTAAAATAAAGTGCCCTTCTTGTAAAATAATACTAAATAAGAAAATTATTTTATTATCTTAATACAAAAATACAAAAGCATATTAGACGTTTTAATTTCGCCGGCAGTAAACTAGATATAACTCGGGCTCGGACTCCACCGTGAAGTGTTAATAAAATATTTTCTTTACTTTCACTGTAAAAACTGTTGTTTAATCCATTTTCAAGGGATACATTTTGATTTATTATCTATGTTTATAACACATACAAATTTGACATTTGACGGTAACACAGATTCCCCTATTGTTTATAGATGGCGCTCTATACAAATACTTAGATAATGAAAAGTATTATTCGTAAAAAAAGTATGACTCGTTTATAAACTTTTCTAGACACTCTTTAATTTAAGCACTCGCTCGCAAGCTCGCTCGAGACTAAATTAAATTCATGTCTAAAATGGCGTTTATCAAACTTGATACATAATATACTTTATTACAAACTTTCATATAAACTTTTTAAATAGGTATTGGAGTTAAGAAACTATTTAATAATTTTTTATTTTTGTAGTAAGATAACAAAATAATTTCCTATTTATTTTATCACAAGAAGAGCACTTTATTTTAACGATTTTATGACATTTCACAACTGTCAACTAACTCAAAACTATTTTCAGCCCGTGACTAAAAACCTGTTGCTAACTTCAGCCCGTGACTAAATAGCCACAACTTGTCAATGTGTATATAAAAGAGCACTTAGTGTCATGGAACATGTACGCACTTTTTTATAGGTGGGAGTAGAAAAAATTGTTTTCCTTATTTCTGATTAAAAATACCTGATTTTTTATTAATCGAAACTTTTAAAGACCTATTAAAAAAATGTTTTAACTTTCAGGCCTAAAATACTATCCAGAAAGTGAATCTTAGTTTTATCTTTAACATTTTTAATTGCGAAAGATAAGTTTCATTTTAAAAACATGAACTTTTACCTATTTTTTTGTTTATTTAAAATTAAGTAGGCTCTGTATGCCCTTTAAAGTGGTTTTTGTTTAAAATTGATATTTTTAAACATCAAGAGGCTTTTTTTAGTATAGAATATAGTACTAGTAGTATTATAATAGCAACAACAAAATTAATTATTTGATATGAATTGACCCGAGATTAAATTACATCCTCAAAGTGTTTGGTGTGATTTTTAGGGGTGAGATCATTTTTCCAATAAATATTATAATGGAGACAGTCAATAGCCAACGTTAACGGACCATGATGAGTAATTATTTTTTAGTAATAATTATTATATGGACTCTAGCATACTGCCCAAGAAATAATATATCACGCAATGGACTAGTGCTTTTGCCACCGAGGTATTTTGCTGATAAATCGCAAACTATTTGGGACTTAAAAAACCAATATTCCTTGGCTAATTGATTAGATAGATCCTCAAATTCTCAAAAGACATTATTGAAAAAAGTTTAAAAACTCATTTTCTTTATTTTGGCATATCAAGTTGATACAACCAGATCTTTTTCTGTAAAATAAATTAATAAATGTGATGCTATTAAATTTCTCGGGATACTAATAGACCACGAGAAAACCTTTTGTTTTGCTGGCGCATTGTAGTTTTGCGTGCGGTGCCGAGGATTGTTTCGATAGACAAAACTTTTTAATTAAACGCGGTTTAAGTGGTTGTCATTGTCTTTCTAAACTTCTGAAATGAACCCCCCTAACAATATATGCGGGATTTATGCCCGGACAAACCTTTTAATAGTTGCAACGAGTTTATTTACTTGTAATTTACTTTTATACTGTATCAACGTCGAATAAATAAATTATCCGTTGCATCTTGCCAAAACCAATAGATAGAGTGAACAAACTATATTAGATTAATTATATTTTGGTAATATAATTCCTAATAAATAAATTTAATAAACTAGAATAAACTTAAGAAAGTTTTAATTTTGGCGAATGCGCCGGGGTCACAAATCAGTGAAATACACTAATCGACATGTTTGTTAACTCTCTAAAAATGATATAGTCAAAATTCTACTATTTGAATTAGTAACAGCATTTTTTACTAATAAAATAGTCGTTTTCACTTTTAAATAGTAATTTTTTACTACGTAATTTAAGATTAGTCACCATCTTTGACTATTTCTGAGAGTTAAAAGTAACTAATTTCTTTAATCGTTTGCAACCAACAACAAAGTATTATTTGAATTAAATGCATATACCTAAGCTCCATTGTTAAATGCCCTATAAAAACAAATAAAGATGCAAACATTTAGCTCAAAACAGAAACACAAATAATATATTCTACTTTAAAATATTATGAACGATATTTATTGACAAATAAAATTGATTTTTATAAGAGCGGCCGAATGGGTTATGACAACAGCTTGACAAGTGACAGACCTGAGTTCAATCCCCGGCTGAATCAAAACTTTTTTAAATTTAAATCTACCAATTTGACTATTTCATTCAGTAGAATTTGACTAATTACACTGTGCAACATTTTCGGAAAAAAATTAAGATGATGGGGTTCTTAAAGTATATAGCTTTTACAGAATGTTTAGATTGATTCTGGTTTTTTTTTTAATATCAATTTAAAGTTTTAGTAATTTTGGATCCCGAAATATCGTAAAATAATAAATAATTAGTAAATAAAAGATAATTATTGGTTTTGTATATTGTTTTATAAAGTAATAACAATCAAATAAAGAAAAAAATAATTAAATAAAAAAATAATGAGAACAATAAAATGCAATTTTTTTTTTAAATTGAACCTTTTTCTGGATTTAATATGTTGTAGTGCGATTTCTTACTTCTTTTGCTTCTACCATAATAATAATTATGGTAAATATTATTATTATTATATTAATTATTAAAAACATATTCTTTTTAGCAAATAGTATGAATCAACATAATAGATATAACAAATTTTATTTATAATTTTATGCCAAAATTTCCATTGCCATAGACCAACAAAAATCTGCCAACATCGAATCAAACCTCTTTCCTCTATAACGATTTTCCATTTTCATTATTTTTTAATGCTCTTCTGATTCGGTGGACAGCTGATTTTCGAACAGGTCAAGATGTACACGGAGCAAATGTACTTTTAGTGACATGTTTGCAACCATTTTTAATTTTTGTTTTAATTTTTATTATTTTTTTTTGATTTATTGTTATGCCAACTATTTCCTACCAGTTAATTGGTTTCAATTAATAAATAACGGTTTTTCGGGTTAATTAATTAATAAAACTTAAAATCGATATTAAAAAAAACCTGAATCAATCTAACCATTCTGTAAACGCAAAAAGACATTCTTTGGATAGGAGAAACAAAAACCACTTTTAGAACCCCACAATTTTTTTTTGTTTTGGTTTAAATTAATTAATAACGGTTTTTCGGGTTCCAAAATTAATAAAACTTTAAATCGATATTAAAAAAACCTAAACATTCTGTAAACGCAAAAAGGCATTCTTTGGATAGGAGAAACGAAAACCACTTTCAGAACCCCATCATTTTTTTATGTATTATTAGTGACTGCTTTTTCGATACGACAATTAGTCAAATATGACTTATAATTAGTTATTTTTGACTAATATATTTTAAGAGAGAATACCAACCTAAATATATAATTACTTTAACCAGGACCTTTTAGTCCTTATATTTCAGGATAAAAGACCTTTTCGTCATTATCCTAAAAATCCTGAAACGTAACACATGCAATCAAAGTGTCACTGAACTACTTTATAACTACTCACATTGACTACCAATATGTCAAATAAATTCCCACATACATAAAAATATATCCTTTTAAAAATAGTATTTTCGATGTAAAAGTTTATACATTTAACGAACTTCCGAGTCTATTGCTTTATTCAATTTATAAATGTTTTTCTGTATTGTTTTAGGTTGTTGCTTTGTGACGTTTTTTACGAGAAAAGCCGCCCTGCTGGCTCAGGACGCTTTGCACAACGTGAAAACGCTCAACGGGGTAAGTTTTTAAATTTATCGTTTTTGAGGCCTATCTAAGTAATGTGTGTCTGAAAATAAATTAAAGGATTTTTAAAAATAGAACTAAAACTATCTTCTCATGTACAGTTTTTATTTTGGCGTATACGCCTCTTTGATTTGATTGATACCCTTATATTTTGATTTTATATTTCACTAATAATTAATATCCATAAAATTAAAGTTTGACCCCACTGTGTGGCTACTCCGCCCTGTCGATGATTATTGTTTCATTGTCGCGCCTGTTTGTTACTTTATCACTTTATAAAGTTGGGAATTCTTTGTCGCCTGTTATCTTCAAGAGGACTGAATAAGAGATGAAAAAGTTTTTAATTAATTTACTTTCGTTAATGAAATAAGATAATTCAAAGGGAGCACTTAATCGTCATTCACCAAAATGAAATATTTACAATTTAAATTTATTTCAATCCAAATGAGATGGTATTTTTTAATATTTGTCAAACAATGTATAATCAATTTTTATTGGACCAATTTTGTTGTATTTCTTTGTCTTTAATTATTTTTGTATCTTATTATTTTAATTAAATTTAATTAGAATTATCTAATGAAAAATCTTGGACACTTTCAAAACTTTTTTTATTTTTAATGTTTCCCATATAGCAATGGAATTGTAGTTTCAAGATAAGCAAATTTTTTGTAAAAAACCTACAAGTAAAACGTTTTTTTTATTTTGGGCTTCATATTTTTTATTTAAAAATTAGGTAATTAATCAAAAAAAAATAAAACCAAACATATTTTATTTTTTGTCACTCAAAATGGTTTTTAAATATACACAAATGTAGGTATGTACATATGTACATAAATATATATAATATATATATATATATATATATATATATATATATGGGGCGATCCACGCCAAATCGGCCAAGATTCACACTTCATGTTTCCGATTTACTTCAAATTTTCAGGGCCGACAGAGGAACATAAATAAAGGAGAAATCCAAAATTTTAATTTTTTTTATGCATTTTTGTGGATTTTATATAATAAATAAAAAAAAATGTCACGTTTCTTATTTTTCGAAAATTAAAAAACTGAAACGACTGAAAATTTCGAGATAAATTTAGATGTACATATTTTTGGGCGCTCTTTAAAAAAAAAAAATTTTTCAAAAATTTTAACCTAAAAATTCATTAAAAAAATCATTTTTTTTAAACAAATTCAATTATCCAAAAAATGCCATCTCAAAAATTTTTCAAAAAATTTATGGTGATAGCCCTGAATCTTGCGCAAATTTTGACTAGTTACTTTTTGGGGGGACTCAAAAATTGTAGAAGTTATGAATTTTTTTATGAAGCGATGCGTTTGAAATCGTTACTCCCAATGCAATGGCTCCGCGCGACTTTTAAGCGCGCTTAGTCAAACGGGGGATGGAATGGTTTCAGACCAAACAAACAAGTAATTTTATGTATTTTATCAAAAACCAAAATTCATTTATTTCATTCTTAATTAATTGCAAAAAATGCGATGTAATCTCCTGATTTAATATTATAACTGTTGAATTTGTAAAAAAATAACTTTTTCTATCTTTTATGGTAAAAATTTTATTAGGCAAATTCTGTGTTATATAATTAATTTACAAATACTAAAAAAGTCTTTGACAAATACTGTCCTAGTATCCATGACAACCTAAAATGTTGATTTTAATTTGTTATTAGATTGCCATGCATTTCTGACGTTAGTCTAAAAGTAAACCATAACATTATTTAAGGCGTTAAATTTGAAACACCCTGTTTGTTGTTAGTAGTTATTATTAGTTATTATTATTGTTATTATTGTTAGTTATTATTAGTTATTATTGTTATATTAGTTATTATAGTTATTATTAATTATTATTGTTAGTAGTTATTATTAGTTATAATTACTAATTAGTATAATAGTTTTGGCGCATTAACCCGAAGTTTATAATAATTATAGAATTGTTGAGTTTAGTAATTTCTTGAGTGAGTTTATTAAGGAAAGCTATCAACATGAGTCCATCACACAAAAAGCGTTGCTGTAATCCATTTAAGTATCCCAACCGTAAGTGATTATTAATTAATTTTATACTTTATTATTCAAATTATTGTAAATTAAGTAAAATTAACTTAAGTTTTCATAGAGTTTTTAAATAAATGTTTTTTGCAGATCCTAATTCAACTCAACTCAGAAAGTTTTTACGTTTTCATAGGCATAAGTTTGAAAATATTCCCAAAGATGCTTTGATCTGTAATTCATGTCGAGTAAAATTAACAATCCAAGAAACTCCTGAAAATGAAGATTTAGGTTCAGATTCAACTGATTCAAATGCGGAAGAATTTATTTCATCAAAATTAACAAAATTAAATTTAAACATCGCCTTAAATGCTTTAGGTGAAAAAGAAATTGATGATAAAAAGTATGTTAAACATTTTTGTTTTGTAAAAAAAAAATGATAATATGCGCTCGATATTCATGAAAGTGATGCATCACTTTCATGTATATAATATAATATAATCAAAGACAAAATTATATTTTTCATTATCATAACTGAATGTTTTACAGACTTAGATATAAAAATTATATTGTTGGTAAAGTTGAAGCAGCACAAGAAAGTATTAAAAAAAAATTTGAAGAAATAACATGTTTAAATATTGTTACTTCAGATGATGCTAAAACTGTGGCTCATAATAACATTATGTCTATGTTTATGGAGAAATTCAATGCTGAAGACACATCGAGGTTAAATATTATTTTCTCAATCAATTTAATTAAAAATTATTACAAAGAAAAATTTAAGTTCAATTTAAAATCGCATTGTTATTATCAATATTTATAATTAATTTTTATTTCAGAGATAATAAATATCGTATTTTAACTTCACTACCATCAACTTTAAGCACATGCAATATAACACGAACATTCAATTGCTCTAAGCATATGGTAAATGTTGCCAAAAAATTGCAAAAAGAAAAAGGCATTCTATCAGTACCCGGCGTCAAAAACGGACGAAATCTTTCGAGTGATAACATAGATTTAATAACCCAATATTACCGAAACGACGAAAATTCAAGGCAATTGCCTGGGATGAAGGATTACGTGACTATCAAAAAAGATGATGGAGCGAAAGAGAAAGTTCAAAAGAGACTTGTTTATTGTAATTTAAAAGAACTTTACCAATCTTTTAAATTAGAATTCCCGAATTGCCAAGTAGGTTTCTCTAAATTTGCCGAACTTCGTCCCAACGAATGTGTTCTGGCAGGAGCTAGCGGAACACATACAGTTTGTGTGTGTATCTTTCATCAAAATGTTAAACTTATGATCGAAGGTCAGAAAATAGAATTTGATTTCAGAAACCTTAATTAGTTTGATTTACACTTCTTAAGAATAAAAATTATCGTAATAATTATAATTATTCTAATATTTCTAATTATTATAATAATAATATATTATTATTATTATTATATTAATTAGAATTAATAAAATAAATATAATTATTAATAATAATTATAATCAATTATCTGTTTATAGGCTCGGATTTACAAAATTTAACCAAAACTTGGGAAATTCCAATAAAAGGAAAAAGTTCGTACAAGGAGCTCTTTAAATATCTGCTATGTCTAAATCCGATTATCAAATGTTACGAAGGTCAGTGTGCTTTATGTCCCAGCAATGATATTCTAAAAGAAAAACTAATCGACGCATTTAATAATGACTTAGTCGAGGAAGTGAATTACAAACAATGGATATCAACAGATAGGTAAATATTAAGTTATAGTGTAAATTTATGTTGGTTTTGATTTATTACTGTTTTTGAATTAGGTGCTCTCTGAAAACTTTGAACGAAACTATTGATGAATTTGTTCCATCTTTAATAGAAAAATTGACCAAACTACTTTTTCACGATTTTATCGCCACTAAACAGTCTCTGCATTTTAAAAATGTAAAGAAGAATTTAGAAGTTGGCGATTTCGTGGTAACTCTCGATTTTTCAGAAAATTTTGCATTTGTTGTTCAGGAAGCAGTCCAAGGATTTCACTGGAACAACAATCAGGCAACGGTTCATCCGATTGTCATATATTACAAAAATCGTGAAACAAATGAAATTGAACATGTTTCTTATGTTGGCATATCGGATTGCCTTAACCACGACACTATTGCGGTATATACGTCTCAGAAAAAATTAATCGATTTTCTGAAAAGAAATTTTTTAATCGTCAACAGAATTATATATTTTTCGGATGGAGCACCTCAACAATATAAAAATAAAAAGAATTTTGTTAATTTAACCCATCACTTGACAGATTTTGGAGTTGAAGCTGAATGGAATTTTTTCGCAACAGCTCATGGAAAAGGAGCCTGCGATGGCGTTGGAGGCACATTAAAACGAATAGCTCGAAGATACTGTTTACAAAGTGGAACCAGAAATGAAATTTTGACCGCGCAAAAACTTTATGAATGGGCAAAAGAAAATTTTAAAAATATAAACGTTTTTTTTTATTCAACGGCCGATTATGAACTTGCAGCTGAGTTTCTCACGTTAAGGCATAAAAAGTGCAAGACGATCAAAGGAACTCAGTCCATTCACTTTGCATCGCCAATTAATAAGAACACCCTTAAAATTAAATTGTTTTCGGAAAGTTTAACTTCTGATATTGTTTACACAGAGTAAAAAAATATTTGCTAATTTTAACCAAATATTAATAAGATTTTTTGTTAATCTAGATCTACATAACTTTTGTTACGTTTACAACAAACTATAATCTGTTAACTAAGTACACAGTTTTAAAAGTCATATTTATTGATATCAGTTTTTAGTTTTTTAATTTTATATTGTAAAAAGTTTAACATAATTCTTTGTAAACGTAACATAATTCTTGGTAAATGTAACATCACTCCAAAAGTTATTTGGACCTAGATTAATAAAAAAATATGTTATTAATTGGTTAAAATTAACAAATATTTTTACTGTGTAAATAAGTAGTTTATTAGCTATTTATGTATCAAGGGCATTACGTAGGCTTTAATGCCCAAAGGCGAAACTAGCCCGAGGGCCTTTGGCCCGAGGGATAGGATTTCGCGTGATGGGCATACAATGCTTTATTTTCTACTTAAAGATTTATGTTTTTATCAAAAATTTAAATAATAAATAAACTTGTCAAATTTCCTACTGTCACTGTACCAAATGTTGACTTATGTCAAACAAAAATTAATCAAAATTTTATTTAAGAAATTCCGCAAAATATTTTACAAAATGCAGCCAAGGCTACACAAAAGTTATTATTTATTATAGTCAGTGATTGAAAACAACAAATTTTCTGCAGCTTTGGCTGCATATTGTATGATGTTTTGTAGATTTAAATTTGCGGGCATTATGATAACGCCCGGCTATAACGCCCTGTGGTTGTTATAGATACGTTTACTTATTTGATTTGCAAGGTGTTATGGATCAATAATAGATAAGTAGAAAATAAAATAATTACATACATTACATATTCGGTAAAATGTTTTTCTTGTTAAAATTTTCACAAATCTGGACTGATATTAACAAATATTATTTATCTTACAGTGCACTGCTTGGCTTATCGCTTGTAAAATATTTTGTATTTTTTTAATAATAAAATAAATGTAATGCAATGAATTTAGTCTTTTAATAAAATATAATTAAAATAAATACTACATTTAACTCAATGAAACAATCTCTTTCTCCGTTTGGCGAAGCGAAGTCGCTCGGAGCCATTGATCGCGGGAGTAACGATTTCACGCATCGCATCACAAAAAAATTCATAACTTCTACAATTTTTGAGTCCCCCCAAAAAGTAACTAGTCAAAATTTGCGCAAGATTCAGGGCTATCACCATAAATTTTTTGAAAAATTTTTGAGATGGCATTTTTTGGATAATTGAATTTGTTTAAAAAAAAATGATTTTTTTAATGAATTTTTAGGTTAAAATTTTTGAAAATTTTTTTTTCTTAAAGAGCGCCCAAAAATATGTACATCTAAATTTATCTCGAAATTTTCAGTCGTTTCAGTTTTTTAATATTCGAAAAATAAGAAACGTGACATTTTTTTTTATTTATTATATAAAATCCACAAAAATGCATAAAAAAAATTAAAATTTTGGATTTCTCCTTTATTTATGTTCCTCTGTCGGCCCTGAAAATTTAAAGTAAATCGGAAACATGAAGTGTGAATCTTGGCCGATTTGGCGTGGATCGCCCCATATATATATATATATATATATATATTAAAGACCTTGTTGTTGGGTTTGTAACAAAAATGGGGTAAATTAACAAAGTTATAATTGTTTGAGCGTAGCACATGTACGTTATAAACCGCATAAGTGCAATTAAATTAAATTTTATACACCATAGCTCACTTCATGCCAATACACCCACTACCATTTGATCATAAACATTATAACCGCTTGATGTTGGAAATATCAGTTATTTGGAAATTATATTTGAATTAATGGTCCAAATACAGGGAATTACACAACGAGCCCGAACAAACTAATATCAATTAGCTTATGCCAAGTGAATTGGATTCCATTTAATAGTTCAGCCAGCGACTGCGGTGAGGGGGATGCCATTAAAGCTTAATTTTATTTTACTTTAAAATCGTATAATGCACTGGTGGTTACCTATGTTGTTGTTTGTTGATTGCGAAATGCACGAATTAATTAGGTGAGCCCGGATTAGTCAAATTATTTAATCACAAATAAAAGACTGTACATATTTTAATGATCCCTAGAATTTTTCAAGAATATTTTATTTCTTAAATTTTACAGAGCATAACAAAAAACTAAATTAATAAATTTTAATTTAAAAATAATAATCAATAATGTGGATTTGGCATAAAGTATTTTTTCTGGAATACAATATAAATTTTAAACGAAAAAAATACTGGTATGTTTTAAGGTTTATTTTTAAGATATAGGGCGGTATAGTTATTAAAAAAATATCTATTTATTCAAAATTTTTAAAACCTGCTTAGACAATTTTAATAAAACTTGTCAGGCTTTAAATGTAATTAAATTTAATTTAGTTAATCCAGAGGCAGCGCTGGGGCATTCCAACTAAACTCTTCAAAAGTTGATAAGATGATAAGTTAATAAAACATTTATAATAATAAATTAAACACAAAATGTATTTTTCGCACTCTTCAAAAAAAAATTCGAAACGCTTAGTAAACATATTTATTAAAGTATAACAACTCGTATTGATAAGAATAATTTATATTTTCCGTCGAGTTTTGTCTATATTTATGTTATGTATACATATACATATTAAAAATTCAATTTTTGAGCAGTTTAAATATTTCTTTTTTATTAAGTAGTTTTATACTATTTTTAGAGTAGAAAATTAAAAATAGAACTTTTTTGTCTCTTTTTTTCCTTATTTTTTTTAATTTTCAAAGAAAAATAAAATGTTTATTTGCTCGCCCCTGATCACGAGCGGATTAAAAAAAATATTTTTTTCTTGAAAATAAGCACTATAGAGCAGATTAACAGCAGATTCCACGTACAAAAATAAGACAAAAAATTCTATAACATAGGTCGAGAAATGCTTCCTAAGGGAGCTACAGCCCCCGAAAAAGGAGCCCCTAAAGATGGTTTTTATTTAATATCTACAAAACCGTTCAATATAGAAATGTAAAATTTTAGGGATTGATAAAACTTTTTACGGCCAATAAGATGTAATAATAACAATTTCAAATTTTCTAACTTTTTTGTTCGTGTCTTGTCCAAGGATTTGATGTCAGAATATTTTATTTTGAAGATTTACACACAAAAAAGTCATATTGTCAAACTTCAATAATATTTACCATTTTTGCTTAAAATCGATTTGAAAATTACCTTACATGCCATAAATTCATAATGAAATCAGAAAAGTTTAATCAATTCTGAAAATTTAATTTTTCTATCTTGAACGGTTTTGAAGATATTAAATAAAAAACATAATTGGGGACTCCACTTTCTCGACCTATGTTTATAGGAACTATTTTTCCTATTTTTGTATGTAGAATCTGCTGTTAAAGTATACTTATATATATATATTGCATGCTTATTATGAAACACCTGTATAATATTAAAATTATAAAAAGGCAGTGACGTGACCATATTTTTTTAACTTGAACACCATCTCGAAAACAAAGCTTTAAAGCATACAAGTTTATATAAGCTTTTGCGAGTTCTATTGACTATAACATTTTCTCGATTAAAATACAAGTATAACGCATTTTAAAGGTATAAAAATGGCAAATTAAAAATGCGAATGTGGAGTTTTAATAATCCAGTAAAAACGAACACGTTTCTATATTTTCTCATTTAATAAAACAAACACGCGGCAAATTAAACAATATTTTAATTATGCTCGGCAATTAACTCGTGCGTTTTTTTATTTGTTTTATAACGAAACAAGATCGCGTCGTTATTATTTTCGGTGGAAATCAATTTGAGGCGAGGGTGCGGAAATATCACGTGTCGTTGATTGCGCCCGCTAGATAAATAAAACGATTATGTACATAATTTGTCCACATTTCCATAACAACTAATAACACCCCAACCAAATGTCATGAATCTCGTCGGTGACATTATCCCCAATGTTGTATTCGACACCCCGCTCGCCCATATTTCAGTTGGTGTGGTCCGTGTTAATTTAATTTCGCCCGGGCTTTGTGTCGTTTTCTTTCGTGTTCAGCATTTAATCTTGAGTTATGAATATTTTTCGAATAGATTATAGATCACGAGGGTTTGTTGATGATAATGTGTTACTACAAATTTAATCTAATAGGTATTGTACAACGAATTAACAGCTTCAGCTTCAGATACCACGGAACACACTCTTGATGTTGGGCTTCGTATCCGGTCTTTTTGGACAATATCATATTTTTATTGAATGTATCTCTTCGCGCCTGCATACACCACATGCCAATAGGAAGAGCAAACTACGAAATTAAATATGAAAATGATGCATGTCATTAAAGTATGATTTTAAACTTACTTTGATTAATATACTTCTCATCGTCTGCATTTCTCAAAAATGTATTAATTTCTTGGCGCGTCCAAACTTTTGACTTTGTGAGTTCGTATCCTACCGAATTTCGCTTCAAAAAACCTTTGTTTAATTTGTTTATTTCTATATTTTTAGGACAACTTTTATCATTGAGTATTTTGACCAGAGAGAGAGATCTCACTTCTTGCGACTGTAATAGGAAAATACACAGTAAAAAAATATTTGTTAATTTTAACCAAATATTAACCAGGTTTTATGTTAATCCAGGTCCACATAACTTTTTGTTAAGTTTACAACTAACTGTAATCTGTTAACTAATTAAATAAGTAATTTGTAATTATCAGACATTTTGTAGATTTAATAACAAAATTCTATGTCAATAATTCAACCATAATTTTCAAAAGGATTTGTTGGAAATTGGGAACTTTTGATAAGTTGCTTTATAAATCAATTTCCTAAACAAAAAAATTAACATATACCTACATAAATAAACACATATCATGAAATTATAAAGAAATTTGGTACAATATAACTATCAGTACTACTACAACACTTACTGATGTATTTCGTGAGTTTAACTTTCTTTACTGTATCTCCTAATTTCAGTTTAAGATGAGTGTCTTCTTTTTTTGGATACTTCGCACTTCACACACTCGTTAAATACTCTCTAAAAATGAATTAGTCAAAAATGACTAATTTAAAAGTTATTAGTGGCTGCTTTTTCACTTGTACCATGGTTAACCTTGAAATACCATGGTATCCCAAAATTTAAAAACAGTTTTTGAGATATAGTCAATTTTCCATTTAATATTGACTATATCTCAAAAACTGCTCCACATTCATAATTTTAATGACGGGATTTTTGGATTCGGAGGACAATTTTACAAAATAATTGGCAATTAAATTTTTGGATACCATGGTATTCCATGGTTAACCATGATAAAAGTAAAAAAGCAGCCACTAATAACTATTAAATAAGTTGACTTATTCATTTTTAGATAGTAGGTGTAAGGAATTCGAATAACAATACAAACAGATTTCTGTTAATATATTATAAACACGTTACAAATTAAAATAAAGTAAGCATAAGTTGCAGCCGCTGAAGTCAGTTGAACTGGTTTATGCGTATTGTCAGTGGAAAATGTTTTGATTGACTGCCTGAAATCACGTGTATTTTTTCAACGAAATAGTTTGTTAAACATTAAGAAAATAATCTGTAACCTAAAATTAACAAAATGCTTACAAAATTGAATATTACCTTTACAAAAATTTCTGTAAAATATTTTCCTTTGTTAAAATAATTACAAACCAGGGTTTTATACAAAAAATTATGTTAAAATTTTACAAAATAATATTAACAACTACAAACTCATGTTAACAAATCTGCTTTTATAACAGTGTAAGAGAATTGTCATAATAATAATAATTTACATAGATTATTATTATTAAATTTCAACACTTACTTTTTTATGTAAATAATTCAAAATTGCATCTTTGTTCATTTCTTTCCATCGAATAAATGCTTCATATTTCTTTTGTCACAATTTTCTTTGCTTTTTCAGATATAATTTATGGATTTGGCATTATATACTGTGCAAAAAAAAACCCATCACAATTTTTTTATTTACACTGTACAATATGGTTGCATGGAACATGCACTATGGTAATTAATATTTGAAGCTCACTAAAGAGAAATAGTTGCTCTGATAAAAAATATTAAGGTGTTCGAGTGACCTTTAACAAAAAATTGTTGTTTGTAACACATACCTAATAACAGTTTTTTGGGAGTCATCGACTATTTAAAACACCTACGATTTTTCCCAAAAAACAGGATTTTAGGTACTTGTGACAAAAATAAGTATGTTTTTGTTTTATGGATCAAGAATTATAAAGTTTACGTAAATCAACTTATTTTGTTCTATGAAATATCTGGTAGATTTTTTATAGAAATTATAATAATATACAGTATGTTAGGTCCTTTTTGTAAAAAGGAGTCCATTTAAAATATTCTATTACAAAATAATAAATGATTTATAAAGTTAAATTACAAAATTATAATTTTATAAATCGAAGTGTCAAATAAAACGAAATATGTTTTTTTTCGGCCCAAAAGAATATTCTTACTAAATTAAAATAAAAGGAATAATTATTATCTTAATATTATGATTATAATCAGAGTCAAAAATTTTGTCGATCAGTGTACGAATATTATCCGTAAAAATTATTAAATTTTCATAAAAATTGAATTTTGCATTTTACTCGTATAAACTTTTAAATAAAGTGAAACATATGCAAAAGTCAATTTTGCTGAAAATTTCCCAATTTTTCCGTTTTTTTTCTTCTGAAAAAAGCCGTTTTTTTCCGCGTGTCTAAGTCCCAAGTAAAATACACAAAATACTTGATTAATATTAATTTTAATAGTGACAGGTCGTGTAATTTAATTTAACAAATGGTCCGAACGTTTTAACGATTTCTCATTATTTACAATCAGAATCACATGACTGCAAATCAATTATGAACGTGTTGGTTGGATAATAACTCATCTTCATTTCCATACAACACCTAATAATCCTAACGATAGGTCATGAATCAAGATACAACCTGCAACCTTTAACCAAAATATTACCCTTACCGTCCATGCTATATGGAAATGTATAAATTTAAATTTTAATTGTTTATTCAGGAATATCTCGCAACTTTATTGAATAAGTAAATGGCCTACATTTGAAGGGCATTCCATCGATATTCATGGATTACCATAAGATTATTTCAGGCAAAATGTATGTACGATGTCATGCGTTATTTGCAAAAGAAGATTATACCAATCACCCACTGGAATCTCAAAAAAGGTAAATTGCTGAAATGGGGGACCCAGAAATCTACTAAATATAAGGAGTCCTGAACCTGCCCTGCCTCTAACAAAATCAACCTTAAAGGTCCAGATAAAAAACAAATCCAAGAAAAATATCTGAAAAGATTGGTTAATGACGTCAGACCAAAATAATAATTACTAATCCGTCTGACAAGCTGGCCTAATACAGTCTTCTGCTAGGACACTGTTAATTAACTAAACAAACATCCACACACTGTAAGAAAAGTAGACCATACTCTTTGCAGAGCTTGTGAGAGAGGGTGATAAACGTTGTTTTTAAATGCCTTGCTCTCTTAAAATGAATTAGTCAAAAATAACTAATTATAAGTCATATTTGACTAATAGTCATAGCGAAAAAGCAGTCAATAATAATTAGTCAAATTCTACTAAATGAAATAGTCAAATTAGTAGATTTAAATTTAAAAAAAGTTTTGCCCCAGCCGGGGATTGAACTCAGGTATGTCACTAGTCAAGCTTGTCAAGCTGTTGTCATAACCCATTCGGCTATCAGCCGCTTTTATAAAAATCAATTTTATTTGTCAATAAATATTGTTCAAAATATTTTAAAGTTAAATATATTATTTGTGTTTTGAGCTAAACTTTTTGCATCTTTATTTGTTTTTATGGGTCATTTAACCATGGAGCTTAGGTATATGCATTTAATTCAAATAATACTTTGTTGTTGGCCGCAGACGATTAAAAAAATTAGTTACTTTTAACTCTCATAAATAGTCAATGATGGTGACTAATCTTAAATTAGTCAAACTTTAACTATTTACGTAGTAAAAAATAACTATTTAAAAGTGAAAACGACTATTTTATTAGTAAAAAATGCTGGTAATAATTTAAATAATAGAATTTTGACTATTTCATTTTTAGAGAGTGCTCTTCTTAAATTTAGAAAATCCACCATAGGTGAAGAATGTGTTGATGCATTCAACATTAGCTCTTTTTATCCTGCCAGCTTTCTGGATTTCTTTCGATAGCTGGAATGGCTGGAAAACGTTTGACCAACCTGAAAAAAAAATGGATCTGGGAGGTAGCACAAGGGACCAACTGTGGCCTAAATGGCCCTGCAAATCCAATCCAAGAGTATAAAAGTGCAGAAGAAAAATGCAACCATATAATAACAAACACTACCAATATCAGCACCATCGTATATTACGAAATTACATTTCTCAGTACTCAGTACAATTCAATTCAAAATATAACTTGACAAACACTTCATATTCATAACAAGTAAGATAATCCGTCGCGACGTCTTCTTGTGTTATGTTGCGGTGCAGCTCTTTTTTTGTTTGTGTTTTGTTACAAACATGCTCTCCGTATTTTCCATTGTAGTAGTCCCAGTAACAAGCTCATCATATCGTCGTTGTAGTAGTAGCAATATCAGAGACGGGATAGATGGATATGTAGATAGAAGGGAAATTTATCGGGTGCATTCGACGTGGATCAGGAATCGAATCTCATTGAACGACTGCACAGCCTGCTGATGCATGAACAAATTGCATGTCTCACCCCGCCGGGACCAGCCACTTTTACCTCCACCGCTACCTCTGCATTTGACATTTATCAACAAATGAAATCGAGAAATTGAACGTCCCATCAAAAATTTATTATTTATTATTTTAAAATTTTAAAGAGTTACCTATCCCTATTATTTATTAAATTCTCTTTTTACAGGACACACGTTTATGAGACATTCTTTTACAAATCGTACACCTATTTTGACTTCAGGGTTTGGATTCGCATGAAAATTTTTTTACCGCTTCTATTCAGTAAATAAGCAGATACGTGTATCAGGTTTTCTGTAAAAAATTTGTTTTTTCAGAGATATGTTGATATAAAGTTTTTATGAATTGCGATAAAACGATGAATTCTCTTCTACATAAAACCAATTAACTCCGGTTCTACTGATCGGATCGATTTTGTTTTTTTTTGTTTTAAACCTTATTAAATAGGCTTTTCCAATAAATAAATTAAATTTTTTTTTTTTAAGTATAGGGAGTTAATAACAGATTAATTTTTTTAAACTAGTTTTTCATGTTTGCCCCCTCTATAAAATAAAAGGAAAAAAATACTATTTTATGCGCTTTTTCTTTATCTACAAAATACATTTTTCAGAACAGTGGAGACTCTTTTGGATCGGAAGATATTAAACATTTTCGAGCGCGTGGCAGGACTGTCAAGCGCGTAATATTCAAACGTATTAGTGCATGTGGCGGGTGACGTGATATTTTGTATAAGAGTGCCATGATTCGACATCTTTTAATTGGTGACTTATTTGTGCAAATGTCAATTCTGCCAGTTAATAAATTTACTCATTAATTGAAGTTTGTATTATTTAAAATTTAATTTATTTAAAATTATTGAAAACCTTTAAAATCAGAATTAATTTACAAAAAGCGCTGGTATTTTTTTTAAACGATGTATGAGTTTACACTATCCTAAATGTGTTAGCGTTTCGAAGATGTCTGATTAGGGGGTGTCCATTAATTACGTGAGTCAATTTTAGCGATTTTTTTACCCCCTCCCCCCTTGCTGAGATGTCGTGAGATTTGGCTCAACCCCCTCCCCCTAATCTCACGTGAGTAGTGATGCCGCGAGACGAGACGAGAAAAGTCCTTCTCTCGTCTCGTCTCGTGCAGCGAGAGAAAATGGGTCTCTCGTCTCGTCGAGAATACTCTTTTCTCGCTCGAGAGTGCCTTTCTCTCGTCTCGTCTCGTTTCTCTCGTAGTAAAAGTAGCTATGTATAAATACAAAAATTATTTGAAATGAAATACGAATTCGTTTATTTTTTTTTCTATAGAAATTTAAACTGGAAATAAAAAAAATGTGTGCTAAGACCACTGATAAAGTAAGAATTTTTACGCCGAAAATGTCGCGCATTTGAATCAAATGGTTGAATCTATGTAGAGTAGTTACATCTAGTATATAGGCGAAGTAGTTCCATCTATCTAAAAACTACTGCGCCTATATTATGTAACTACTTCACATAGATCCAACCATCTTGTACCTACTGCGCATGTCCGTCATTTTGAATCCGCAATTTTGTTTTTTGTTTGGATATCAAATTCTTAATCAGGGACCCCATAAATATCTAAATACTAAATTTTACCCAAACCATTAAAGTCGAACGACAAATTTTCGTCATATTGGATCAGCCATTTTATTTTTTGAAGAAATGGATATCAAATTTGTAATCAGCCCCTCAAAAACCACACGTTGTTGATAAGTTTATTGAATAAGCAATGCTTATTAAGCATACGGGTTTAATAGTATAAGGAATGCCATATATGGCACATCTATAGATGTGCTTATACAGGGTAAATTTTAAAAATTATTATTATTTTATAAGTATTTTTGTCTTGGTTGTTTGTGTTACAAAATAATACAACGTTAACCAGGAACAAATTTTATGAAATGCGAATAATGTTTTCATTGGTCCAAATAAATATCGTCATTAATGTGCAAAATTATAATTTTTATGTAAAAAAAAATGTTTACCTATTACCGGAATAATCGAGAGAACGAGAGAGATCGATAGAAACGAGAAATTCTCGAACGAGAGAGGTCATTCTCTCGTCTCGTCTCGAGCATTTTTTCGAGAGAAAATCGCCCTCTCGTCTCGTCGAGACGAGACGAGACGAGAGGCGAGAATCTCTCGTATCGGCGGCATCACTACACGTGAGATTTTAAAAACTGCTTATTTTTAATGTTTATACGTTAAACTGCTTGATTCTGTTGGATTTATTAAAAAAACATACTTTGTTAAAAATTACGTGATATTTGCCGAGACCCCCCCTCTCCCTTACGTGAGAATTGATGAGATTTGGCTTGACCCCCTCCCTCCCCTAAACGCCTCACGTAATTAATGGATGCCCCCTTACGGCTTGTACCGGTCACGCGCTCGAAAATATTTAATATCTTCCGATCCACAAAAGTCTCCATTTTTCTGAAAAATTCATTTTGTAGAGTAATAAATAGTGCATAGAACAGTATTTTTTTAATTTTTTTTCATAGAGGGGGCAAACACAAAAAATCTGTTTATTCAAAAAAAAATATTTTTTTCATATAATAAACTAAAAAAAAATTTTTTGTAATATGGTTTAAAATAAAAAAAAAATGAAATCGATCCGATCAGTAGAACCGGAGATAATGAATTTTAAGTACAAAAGAATTCAGCATTTTTTCAAATTTTATCAAAAGTTTAAATCAATATATCTTTGGAAAAATAAATTTTCTGCAAAAATTCCTATATAGGGGTCGGCTAAATTTATGAAAAGATGCTGTAAAAAAAAATTAAGTCATTTTAAAAATTTGAAAAAATATGTTTTCTGTAATCCGTACGATATGTAAAAGAATGTCTCTTATACGTATTTTTTGTTCAAGATAATAATGCGCTTTCAACAACAGAAACATCTGATGTTAAACTCCGAACAATATCCTTTGTTGAAAACTGCAACAAAAACCATAATTCACTCACGCATTTCAAACAGGCTTGCCGAGGGTACGTTCGTACGATACCTATCTATTTGTTTGGCGATTAACTCGCGATCTCTTGATGTCATTTTAATTAATTAAAATACATTGTAAACGCTGTCTCGATTTAATTCCATTATGTCGCAGCAAGGATATTTATTTATACACGTAATACGAGGTCTATCTTAATTGTAGCCGAGCGCGCAAAGGACAAAAACCGAATCCCACGGACCAACTTCCCTTGTTACCCGCTGCCCATTATTATTGTTTTATCTTTGAACACGTTTTCAGATTGTTTGTTTCAAACAAGATTTAGCCGAATTCATTTAAATTCAGATTTCGTACGACTACTAATTTACTTCTTGCTCGGTGCGGTTTTTTTCGTCTATTAATTAAATAGGTAGGTACCTAACAATTTACGATTTTGATCCCGCCGCATTCGCCAAAATTGACAATTTTCATACAATATAATAAACTAGCTGTTACCCGCGACTTCGTTCGCGTAGAATTAGTAATTTATATTAGCTATGATAAAGGGTCAGCCAAAGGTCAGGGGTCAAAGGTCAAACTTACATACCGTTTAATAGGTGAAGTTAAATTACTATAACCTGTATGTATATTTGTTAATTTCAAAGGTGACAGAATAGTTTGTTAATGTTTAACAATATATTTCTTAAAAAAAGTACACGTGATTTTAGGCAGTCAATCAAAACATTTTTTACTGACAATACGCATCAAAAAGTTCAACTGACTTCAGCGTCTGCAACTTATGTTTCTGCTTACTTTATTCTAGTTCTTAACATGTTCGTAACAACTGTCCAGAGTGTTTATAATATATTATTAGAAATCTGTTATTATTGTTATTTGGATTCCTTAACGAGTGTGCGAAGTGCGAAGTATTCGAAAAAAGATGCCATCACTGGTTTTCAAACTTTAATTAGGGAATACATTGAAGTGGGTTAAAGTTACGAAATACATCAGTACATAATATGTTGTAGTAAAACTGATAAATATATTGTACCAAATTTCTTTATAGTTTGATGATATCAGAATGGTGTGATATTTTTGTGTTCATTTATGTAGGTATGTGTTAATTTATTTGTTTAGGAAATTGATTAATAAAGCAACATTTCTTATCAAAATTATTTTTATTTAAGTTCCCTATTTCCAACAAATACTTTAGTTACTGAGTCTACAAAAAGTTTTGTAAAAATCTTTTTTGTAAATTACCAAAAATATGGTTGAATTGTTGACAGGATTTTGTTATTAAATCTACAAAATGTTTGTTACAACTACAAGCTACTTATGCAAGTTAACACATTACGATTGGTTGGAACATTAAGTTAAGTGGACGTGGATTAACATAAAATTTGGTTAAAATTAATAGAGCTATTTACATACCATAGGAGGAAAATAATGCTTTTCCTCCCGTGAATAGTTTGATGCCCGACGCGAAGCGAAGGGCATTAAATATTCAAGGGAGGAAACGCATTTTCCTCCTGAGGTATGTATATGGTTTTTTCTATTACCTTTTAACGGTTTTAAAGACAATTTAAGGGTTCGGGTTATTTTTACTAACCCGGTATGGGGCTATAATATTATGACAAAATATTAAGTAGTTTTTGCGTCGCCGACGTTGTGTTGACAACGCTTTGTTGCTATGGTATTTTTGTAAAACAAACATAACAGTTGTTATAAGCTGTCAGGTTATCATAAATTTGAAATTCTTCCTACGTTTTAAAAATGAGTTCTAGCGAAGAAGACCTGCCGCAAGATCTTGCTGAAGAGGCAAGAGTAGTTGAAATTAATCTTCTTCCTCAAAAATCGAAAAAGCGATATAAAAAGGAATGTAGTCTTGTATTTTTTTTGTAACTTTGACACTGCTAAAACATTTGTTATAAGCAAAAAACTAAACTAAACTAAACAAAGAATGGTTGAACAAGCGCGGAGTAAATCTTTTTCGTACAAAATCAAATAAGGCTAGACAAGGTACAAAACTCTTGCTAATGTAAAATTGTTAAAAAAAATAGAGGGAGGAAATATTTTTTCCTCCCGGGGAGGAAAAGAGGCATTTTCCTCCCTCGCTCGGGGGTGGAAAATTAAGTTTTCCATTAAGGTAGTAGAAAAAATATTTTTCTTACTGTGTATAATATTTCAAAATTGGTAATAATAAAACTAAATAAATTTTAATCTTTTAGGGCAATTTTTTAATATACATAAATGAATTTTAAAAATCACACTAAATGACATTTAAAGTCCATAGCAATAAAACATGTTCCTCAATAAATTTAAAAAGAAAATTAAATTCAAATCCAAATCTCCTTTATCTATATTTAAACACATCTCTTCATCCTCCATACAAAGCCTAAATTACATGTTCTCGTTTCGTACACGCGCGTAGCCACTCCATGATTTAATGTCGATTGGATTTTGTTGCTACCTGGCAGAAAACGGGGGTCGATCGCCTATCCACCATCCAGTGCTTCGTGAAAAAAAGTTTAAAGCACCTTCTCTGCGTCTCCGCCCCCGCTACGTTTCGCAGTAATGCAAACCCCTGCCCGAAACGGATTTAACCTTTTTACATGGAGGGGAAATTGTTTTTTATCTACATAAATTAACCATAAAAATGTTAAATTCCAACGTGTAGCGAATTTCGACGTCTATTTCCCCGCTGGTTTTTGTGTTTCTCTATGTGGAATTGCATTTTTGATGTTAACGACGCTACCTAAACTGTAAAAAAATAGGAAAAATATTTTTTGTGGTAATACCTATATGAATAAAAACATTTTTTGCAATAACACAAAATATTTCTAATAAAATTTAAAGTTTAATAAAAAAAAATTAAAATAGGTTAATTATTTTAACCAGGCGCACCGAGGCGATAGCCGAGGCATTAGATATGCCTTCGCCGCAAAGGTTTTATGTACTATTTTTTTTCAAGCACTTAATTAAATAATTTCTCAAGATTCTATCACATTGTTTTTATTATTGTCCAATTTTGGGTAAATAAGGATTTTATTTTCTTAAACACTTATTTTTTTAAGGAATAATAAAATATTTGATTAACAAAATATATACAGGGTGCACCAAGTATCCTTCTATGTATGGGTATATTTTTTATTTGAAAAGCTACAAGGTCGGTTAAATTACGTTACAAGTCTACAAAAGTCCAATAAAATGTCATTTTAAAATTTAAAAAAAAGTCAGCTGTTTTCAAATAATTTGAATAAACTGAAAACCTGTCAAAACCAAAAATACCTATAACTTCGTTATTTTTCGGAATTTTGAAAAAAAGTTAGTTTTACATGTAAAAAAACATGTAACAATCACTTTGTTTCAAAATTCCCAGAAATAACGAAGTTATAACGCTTTTTGGATTTGAAAGGTTTTAGTTTTTTTCAAATATTTTGAGAATCGCTGACTTTTTTTATAAATTCCATGTTAATAGGTTTCTCACTATGCTTCTCTAATTTAAAGGACATTGTTGCTCTTCATATAAAAAAATACCTATAGAAGTATACTTGGTGTCATGGCATTTAAACTATCCTAAAAAAGTTGTTCGCCACCATGTGGCAAAGTTGCTGTCGACCAGTGTAATTAAATTTATTATGTCTTAACGTTTTTGCCTATTTATTACATAAAAATAATTTTTCTTACTACCTCGACTGAAAATACGTTGTTTCGTCCCCGATTCCACGGCAGAAAGTTTACGTTTGATGCATTGGTCAAATTTACGTTTGATGCATTGGAATCGGGGACGAAACAACGTATTTTCGAGTATATTACACTACAAGGGCTACGAAGGCTTCGCTCGTGCCGCAAATGTCGGGGCAGGCATCAATATGTTTCGATATAAACATTTAATTTTTTCCCGTATTTTCGGCCGGGTTGTATTTTCGGCCGAGGTAGTAAGAAAAATAGTATACACTACACGGGCAGAAAGTGTGAGAGCCCTGAACTGCGCGCCTCGGGCATCATGGCGCGCAGTGCAGGAATCTCATACTTTCTGCCCTTGTAGTGTAATATACTATTTATACAAACATGTTATAATTTTTAAATGTTGCTAAAATCAACTGTTTATAATAAAAACGCCGAATTAATTTAATATATTGTTTTAATAACATTTTGACAGTCTCGAGATTTCTTTCAATAAAAAAGGTTTTAAATATTTAAAAACTACAAACTACCGAATATACAAAAAATTAAACACATTGAAAATAAAATTATTAAAAAGATAAAACTGGGAATAAAATACATAAAATTTGTTAAATTATCACTTTATAATGCAAGAATTTAGTCGAAATATAAAAATAAACCTTTAATTTTGTTATATTTTACGTACATATGTTTATAAATCGGTTTTGAACAAATTTCCCCCGCATCCGAATCACGAATAAACGCATAGTCTGTAGCCACTTCTTCTATTTTTAAATAAAATAATATGTATATGTTACGCGCTCTGAGAAAACGAACCTTGGGCCCATAGGCATAGGCATTTGTTTATTAACTACAAAACGTTTTTTTAAATTATCGACTAATAACATTCTGATGATATAAAGTGGGCCACTATGTATATTACATTTCTTTGTTTTAACCTAAACAATTTATTTACTTTTATACTTTTAATACAGTTTCAGTACATTATTATTTTTTTAAACAACTCATTAAATTTTAATTTTGCAGAAAAATGCTATGAAACATTCAAAACAAAGTAAAGTTCCTATATTTTCCGGATTATATCCTACGAATTTTCTTTTATTTAAAATGAACGGAAACAAGAATTCCATATTTAAATTCAAAATCGTAAATACTAATTATTTTGCTTTTAATGACTCAATGCAATTAAATGAATTGAGATTTTTTACATGGATACAAAAAAATAATTACTTTGTTTTATGTATTGCCCTAATATTTGGAATTTATTAAACTTAGTAAGTACCTGCAATATTTTATAAAAAAAAAGTTAAATTTTTTTTACTGGGTTGATAACATTTTAATTAGATAAAATTAAACATAAATTGACTATAAATATCTCGAACCAACGTTAAAATTGATCATAAATAAACTCGGGTAAATAAATAACAAAAAACTTATTGTTGGCGTGTGCATTCGAATTCAAACGCTTTGAAAACTTTTAAAACACCACACCGGCACCTAGATGCAGATTTATAGAGTATCGGCTGTAGCCGACAACAATAATAATAAATTTATCAGACGATATAATTTAGTTTGGGCGCGAAAACAAAGCAAAGTTGAAAGTAGCAAAAGTATATTCCCATTGCATCAAATATTCAATTCAAATTGGCGAATCAATATAGCGAAATTGGAGCAACAATACGTTAACGTTTCTGGCTTTCTTATTGTAAAATTCGTTGAAAATTGTGCCTGCTCGAGATTTTACGACCTAAAAGACTAAATTTTATACTACTATATACTACTTTATTTTATACGTTCATATTTGCCGCTTAAAGTTAAACTTGGCAACTATGTTCTAAAAACATTACTTGTATAATAGTGATGCATTTATAACTTGCCGTTTATAGGAAATATACTTTTTCTATGATGGGAAAGTTATTTAATAGTGTGAACGGAGTTGCGCTAGTGTTTGCGCGCGGAATTATGTTTAGGCTCTAACTAAGCACCTTATTAGGATTGTTTAATTAAAATTTCACATTTTTTTTAATTTAGTAAAAGGCAGCGTATCTCAGATGGTAGGGCGTCTTTAAAACTGTTTTTCTTTTTTCAATTTACATGTTGAAATATACGTACAATATAGCACTAAAAATGTTATAAACACATTTTAATACTTCCACACACTTTATTTTGTTTCTGGACTGGTGAAAAGTGTCCTAAAATGTTGTCAAGTGATTGTCACTGCACAATTAAAAAATTTATGCAATTTTGAACTATTTCATTACCGTAAACACGGGTGGCTTTAGCTTACTTTCAAACTTAAGCTTAAAATTTTTGTGGTTTTAACGATCATAAACATTAAATATTTTATACCAAAATTTGAGTCTTGAGTTGCTCTTTCATAATAACTATTTTATAATATTACATAGGGCTGAGTTTCAAAAATAAAAATTAAAAACTGGGTGTGCAAAGTTACCCCCTAGTTGCGGGTAACTTTGTCTCACAGTGTATTTTCCGGATAAAATTAACTCAATATTTTATCATATTTTTATTAGACAGATGTTAGCAGCGATATTGCACGGGATTACCGATAAAAAAGATAAAAAACCGATCTGTAGTTAACCCCTTGGATCATCATTCCAAAGGATTGCGCCTAATATAGAAATTTTAACGCGCGTATTTCTGAGTTCTGCACTGATGCAATATAAACAATTTTAAAGTGTAATAAATCCCATATATTTCTTTAAAACACTGATTTTCCTGAAATATAAACTCAAAAGAATCGCTCAATTGACAGGTTTAGATCAACAAATTATAAATGTTAATTTTATCGAGCGCGAAACGATTTTTCAAAAAAAAGGTTAGTCACCAGCGGGGTGCAAAGCCACCCGTGTTTACGGTACATATAATAATATTATATTATGTCAATCTATTTTGTTTAATTAAAATCAAAATGGCTCTAAAAACAACATTGTAGACAACAAAAATTTAATCAAAATCATCGGTTTTAATTAACTAATTGTATTTTGTTAGTCGTAACTAGGGCTGGAAGAAGATATCGATATATCGATTAAAATATCGATATATCGATTAAAATATCGATATATCGACTACTTTTTTAACCTAAGAAAATATCGATATATCGAATAGTCGATATATCGAATATATCGATATATCGAATAATCGATATATCGAATAGTCGATATATCGATATATCGAATAGTCGATATATCGATATATCGAATAGTCGATATTATCGATATTAATAATATATCGATATATTCGATATATCGATTATTCGATATATCTACTATTCGATATATCGACTATTCGATAAATCCAATATATCGTTATATTATTAATATCGATAATATCGATATTTTTTTCAATATCGCACACCCCTAGTCGTAACGTAGGTAAACGTACAACTTAATGTCGTAGGATTTGACGGAAAAATGCCCTTTGCAAATCTAGTCAAATTTTAAAACCTTTAAATAGAGACAGCGGCAATGTTTTTTTTTCATTTCGTCAGCGACTTCGTGCGAGGGTTGGAAAATGTTTGAAACCGCTTCGGAATATTAAGTTTTATGAAAAGGTCTTCAAAAGAAAAAAGACAGAAAGACTTAACCTAACTTTTTAATTTGGTTTCTGAAGATTTGACCCAAACTGGACACACACTCTTTGGATTTTAGCAGTAGACGCTATAGCGGCAATATAAATTTTAATTAAAATCAAATCATCGCTGATTCTTCCCTTATTTTTTATTATTATCATTTATTATTTATTTATAAACCTACATTATTTTGTAAACTATTCAATTTATCTTTAAATTTTTTTAATTTTGTGTGAACCTTAATTCTATAAATTTTAATTTAATTGAATCAGTGGCGGCGAAAATATACTTGTACAAAGTCGATTAGATTTGTTACCCTTTAGAATCAAAAGTTTTTTACTACTTTACTAAATATTTTTTTAAACTTAAAATATACTATATACAAGGTTATCAACAACAAACAAAACTAGTGTTTAAATTTAATATAAATTAGATAGTTTCAAAATAATGTAATTTTTAATCTACTTTTTCAAGATTTTATATTTAAACCAGTATAAAATCACCGCTACCAGTAGCTGCTCCAATTAAATTAAAATTTGTAGAGAATTAAAATTAATAATAATATATTATATAAAACTTGTGTTAAAATTTTATTATAATTGATATTTTAAATAGTTTAAAAATAATTTATTTTTAACTTACTTTGATAAGTTTTAATTATTTAAACCTTCATGCAGTAAGCCACTAAGCTAATTGAATTAAAATTTGTAGTGAATCAAGATTAACGTCACAAAATATTGTGTATAGAATCTGGTATTTTGTGTACCTATTTAAAATTTTTGAAAATGTTATACGAGTAGTCTAAACACATTCTATTTGTTTGTTTTATAATAAAAATTATCAAAATTGGTTGTAAAGAATCAGACTTGTACGATTTTAAATTCAACAGTTTTTTAATTCTTGTTCACTCTACTCTAAAATAAAAAATGTATTTTTAATATAGTGGTTTGTTTTTAAGAATGTGCATGTTTAAACTATATACTATTTTTTAATGTTTTATTTTGTGACTAATGTACTTAAAACTATTTTATTATTGTATTTTTTATCATGTCCTTTGACTAGCTAATTTTATTATTTTCTAAGACATATGTAAATACTATCTGTATACATATAATAACATAAATAAATTATTATTATTATAATTATTATTATTATTATTATTATTATTATTATTATGGTGTGCCTTTAGTGGACGTAATATACTTATTTGAATGTTTAAGCGTTACTTAACATTAAAGTGATACCTTAGTGTTTACTATTTGCCTGGTCTAAAGTAGGTTGTATTATTTTCCTATTTCATTAAAACTTTTGCTTGGAAGATTTTTCAGTTTTTGTTTTTATCTGGAAAGCAGCTTACGAATTAAAGTAACACCTCCAATGAAAAGGGCGTTTTATGTGGGGCCAATTTCACCTGCCTTCAATTCTTCGAAGCGTCGGATGGTGGCAAAGGTCGCGGTATGGGGTCAGGGACGTCGGCGGCTTCATGGGCGGGGTAGTTGGGGGGCGGCTGCTGATGCATTATCATGCGACTCATCATCGCTTGCCGTCGTCTATCCTTAAGGTCGTTATTCAGATTGGACTTTTGGTTGGGAATGCACAGTGGGAATCCATAAAAATTAAACAATAATTTTTACGCGTAAATATGTGAGTTTTTTGTTTTTAGAAATTATTGTGTTTGTTTTTACTTTTTCGGGGCAAATTATAGTTCGTGTGTTTTTTATGTAACCAGGTCAAAAAGATGATCTTTTTGTGCAAAGCCCAAAATTTATATCCAAAATGTTCTATAGAACCGCATACAAATTTTAGTTCTACACACTTATAGATCTATAAGTGTGTAGAACTAAAATTTGTATGCGGTTCTATTTTCCAATTTTATGAACACTATATGGCAGTAACCATTGATGCGCAGAACAGCAATTCATCCAATATACTATTCAAAGTACAATTTCTAATAAAACTTATATTTTTTTTACCACAAACTACATTCACAATCGCACCGCGCATGTTTTGCTAGAGAACATTTTAAAATTAAATTAAATAGATTTAAATCAGGAAAATTAAGTAGTCGATAGAACTTACAAAAAATAAGAAGCAAAGTATATAAACTTGAATGCTTCGTTTTTGAGATACAGGGTGGTAATGTTATTAAAAAATATTTATTTTTTCAATAATTTCAAGAACTTCTCGACCAGATTTAATAAACCTATTTAGGGTAATTAAGGACTTAATTTAATGTAATTAAATTAGATTTAGTTAATCCAGAGGCGGCGCTGCAGGGCATCCGAAATAAGTATTAAAGATAAAATTTAAGCTTCTGCTTTTTTATAAATTTATTATTATTTTTAGATTAAGAAATAAAAAATACTACTTTTTGTCTCCTGCCTTTTTTCTCTATCTTGTTTAATTTAAGAAAAATAAATTCGCTCGCATCTAAAAAAATTATAATTTATTATATACAGTTGCGACTCACCCCTGTAAAATCTTTATTTATTTTGCGATGCAATGGATTCACCACCCCTCAAATGACCCTATACTAAATTTTATTGTAAAATTACAAAAACTACAAAAATTTATTCTGTCAAGTTATCCATGAAAAAATATGAAATAAAATAAAACTTGTAGTAATAGTACCATATGGTACTAACATATGTTACTATTAGTTTAATTTTATTTCAATGTTTTTACATGAATAACTTGACAAAATAAATTTGTGTAGTTATTATTGTGCATTTTTCTACTTAAAATTTTTCAATAAAATTTAGTAAAGGGTCGTTTTGAGGGATGGTGAAGACTTGCTTAGATTTTGTTAAAAAAAATCGCTAATATGAATTCTTAAAAATTTACTCTTAAAAACTGAAATAGTAGGCCTTGTATTTTGTACTAATATGGCGTTTTTTGTTCCAAAAATACAGTTTATAAAGATCTACACTTTAAAACAAATCCGATTAAAATCGCACAATAAATAAAGATTTTACAAGGGTGAGTCGCAAACAAATGGGTCACACTGTATAGTCACTAGCTAATAAACTATTTTTTTATTCTTAAAAATTAAACGAGATAGAGAAAAACTGCAGATGATAAAATTTTCATTTGCTTAATCTAAATAGAATTTAAACTCATAAAAAAGCTTTAAAGCAGGTTGATAAACTTGTCTTCTTATTTTTGCGAGTTCTATTAACTATTACATTTTCCCGATTAAAATCTGAGCCACCCTGTATAATTTGAAACGAAGGTTAGTAAATATTTTCAAAATATCCAATTTTTTTAAAAAAATACAAAATTTTTAAATTTGACAAAATTACTAAAATTTTTCAAATTTTTGAATTCTGGAAATTTGAAATCCCTATAAACTATTTGTCGTAAAAAAATTGTAATTTCTTATTCTTAAAATAAACTCCCCTATAACGTTTAGCGTTTATGCTCCATTTTCGGGACACCCTGTATAATTGTCTAAAGCACGTCAATGAAGTGATCATTAACTACGACTTGTTTTTGTTAATTAAATTAAATTATTATTATTAAATGTAATCATAATTAATTCAAATTAACAAATAAATAAAGTTTTTATTAAAAAACTACAAAAGGTCAGGTTCCAGCGCTTGAGAAGGCACGACGCGAGTGAAAGCTCTTAAAACGTAAAAGTTTAAAGATTAAAACCAACAATAATTTTTAAAAAGTGCAAACTAATTATAGTGAAACAAACAATTGTCATAGAGTGCAAACTAAAATGGTGTAACGGTCATTGAGGAGTGAAGTGTTAAGTGATATGAATGAGTTAAGTGCCACCTGTCATTGGACGCTTTTCACTGGACAAACAAAGGAGGTCAAACAAGAGGGGAGGTGGCCATCCGCAAAAAAAATTGATAAGTTACCTTAAGAATATGCATGACCTAATACAAAATCTGCAATTTAAACGGCAGATATGTTTAAAACCTAAGAAAGGCACGAAAGGCACACGGCGTAGGGCAATAAATCTGTCAACAACAAACCGAAAATAAACACTAGACTCACAGAATAAACTAACACATTAATCATTATAACCCTAACACAGTAAAAAAAAGCCCAATAACCAAACTCTACTAGATTTGTAAACATTAGATAACAGAATAATGCGCTTATTTGTTTAACTAATAAATAGATGCAATACTTAATTTTGGATTTAAGAAAAAAAGACAAAACTCTAACACAAAACGTGTTTGGGACAAAATTTACGCAAACTTGAACGGAAGATCATTACACTACTAACGACTACCATCACCAACATCCCCGCGACCTGCTAATGGGCAAAACCATTACCAAAAGAGTAAGAGTAGCCCACGTCACTCGTAGGTAACGCAACAACTTACTACAAGCCACCCTTAAACTAGACCTTACAGACATAAAAGTCGGGAGACCATGCTTCACATATCATGACACGTTAGCACAAAACATGCACTTCTCATAAATTAAGAAGACCAGTTGGGAGCAACTAAGCAACAATAAACAAAAAATAAAAAAAAATAAAAACTAACGACTACCATCACCAACATCCCCGCGACCTGCTAATGGGCAAAACCATTACCAAAAGAGTAAGAGTAGCCCACGTCACTCGTAGGTAACGCAACAACTTACTACAAGCCACCCTTAAACTAGACCTTACAGACATAAAAGTCGGGAGACCATGCTTCACATATCATGACACGTTAGCACAAAACATGCACTTCTCATAAATTAAGAAGACCAGTTGGGAGCAACTAAGCAACAATAAACAAAAAATAAAAAAAAATAAAAACAACTAACACACTTTACCAAGTGCAGGAACTATCTGACGAGGACACGGACAACGACAATATCGAACAAGACAAAGACAAAGACAAAGACAAGACAAAGATCCCAAATGTTTGGAGTAATACTAATCGACTGGTCTAGGGGGATTCCGCGTCTTACTTAGTTTTAAGTCGGCGTAATTGTCTCCCAAAAACCAACACCCTCCCGTCCCTCCTCCTATACCCTACTGGGCGTATAGCATCGGCTCGGCGAACCCGAGAATGGCTATTAAAACTATTCGCATCTCGCTCTCGAGCCCCAAATAGGGGACAGTACGGAACGCAATGGACATTCGCACCCAGCAAACACGGGTGAAGCCGTGCAGTTGCTGGGGGCGAACAAAAATCAGCGTAAGTAAACATAGGCCTGTACGGGGTCCGAGAGTGATGATGAAATGGGGCTGGTTATATATCTCTTATACTTATACTCACTCATTAAAAAACTACAAAAGGTATAAAAAATGGAAAAAACTACTACATTACACAGTATTTTTAATATTAAATATTCTTGTTGCAGTCAGGCACTGTGCGAAGTAAATTTTCTTCGTTGACGATGCCTGACACGTAGTTAAAGTGTGGCGGGCCACCCGCCGCCTCCACTGGCACACATTTCGTAACCGCAAAGCACGAAGCGCCGCGGCGGGGCACGGGCCGATTTAAACTCCATCACGTATCAAGGGACACCATCATAAATCTTAATCAAAACAAAAATGACACTGGTTATGTTCAACCTATAGTTTGTTGCACCCCCAGATTTACGGTCTTTAGTTTTGCCTTCTTTGTTTTTGCTTTTGGGGTAAGTACACTTCAATTGCAGAGTGGAGAGATAAGAATTATAATGAGGTTTTAATGTCCAAAACTTGCATATTTTTTTTATTTAAGGTAACGCCACTGACGGAAGTTTATATAATAAAATTATTTCTCCTCTCTAAAAAATTTTGAAAGGGAAAAACCATCCCCTAATAACTGTAGTCCACAACAATTTGTATTCCGGACATTTAACCACCAATTCTTATGTAAAATCCGTCAAAAATTATGAAAGTAGAGCACTTTTTGAGATATAGTCAATTTCATATTTTATGGAAAATTTACTATATTTCAAAAACTATTTCAGTTTTATAACTTTTAACGACATTTTTGGATTCAGCGAACAGCTTTACATAGGAATTGACTGCTAAATGTCCGAAATACAAATTACTGTTGATGAGAATTATTAGTGGCTTTTTTTCTCTATGACAATTAGTAATTTTTCACTAATTTATTTTTGGAGAGTGGATGTATAAATTGATATGATATTTTAAGGTATCATACATTTAATGTTACTATTTTCCGTTGATAATTTTTTTTAAACAAATTAACTTGTATAAAAATTATTAAAAAAGTTTTCCTTAAGATATGATTCTTTAAATTTTGCATATTAATAAAAAACATTAATAACAACAAAGCCTATTGTCCTATATCTTTAATTTGGTAATAACAAAAGAAATTTAATTTCTCATTTATCATTCTATTGAAATCAAAACGGTAATTACTATTTATTTCAGTTAAATTTTGCGAATGAATATTTTAAGGTCTGTTTTAATTAAATTTCGAACGTTAAATTAATTTAAACGTTTTAAATGAATATTTCGGCAAAGAAAATTAAATTTAAATAAAATATGAATGGCACGTCACTATGAGGGTTTTATTAATCATTATCAATCACAAACGAAATTCGGTACGGCTTCTGCTAATGACACTCATAAAAATGGACTGTTTCAATATGATTTAATGATATATTTACTATTTTGCACGGCTCGGTGCAATTATTTTGTCAAATAAAGTTTAATTTTGTTTATGTTGTCTTATTTATGTTTTTGTAAAATTTGCTTTAAATATTAAAAAAAAACTCTTACAAACAAGTAGCATAGTATACTTTTTCTACAAAAAATATATATCTAAAAAATTATTTAAATTAAATATTTGTATAAAGCGACATCTCTACGAAAATAAAGTAACCATTTCAATAAACATTTTTGTCGTAATTTTCACTATTAACAATTCCCGTTTTTATTTTAGTTAAACTTAACAATTATTGATAATTTAAAATATTAAAATAACTTCAAAATATGATTGTTATAAAATATGATATTAAGAAAATATGGTATCCTTTAATTTTTTTATTACTATAATAGCAAAATATTATTACAAAGTATTCAAAATTCTCACACAGGAAATGTTAAAGGTACAAAAAGTGACAGTTGTATTTATTGGAATTTCCGGTTAAAATTTCTAACTTGGAAATCTACTAGGGTTAAAATCTTAAATTTTTCTGTGTAATTCAAAATTAATCCTTTGAAAATAGACTAACAATCGATATAGAAGCAGTTTTTCACAGTAAAAGGGAAGAGAATGTTTAATGGGTAGTGTACGCAAAATTTTTAACGCATTATCAGTTAAATCTAGTTAACTGAACTACTACGTCCAAATCAAAAGGTCAGTACAAACGTTCATAGGTATAATCTTTTTAAATACTGGCGTCAAGAAACTATTTAATACTTTTTTATTTTTGTTTTGAAATAATAAAATAATTTTCAGTTTTAGTATTAATTTACAAATAGGCACTTTATTTTAACGATGACATTTGACAAATGTCAACTAACTTAAAACTAACTTCAGCCTGTGACTAAAAACCTGTTGCTATAACTCTAGCCCGTGACTAAAACGCTATAAAGCCACATCTTGTTAATGTGTATTTAAAAAGTCACTTAATGTCATGGAAACATGTACGAAAATGGGTGTTTTAAAGATGAGAGTAGAAAAAATCGTTTAAGTTCATTGAATATTGTTAATTTAAATATTACCTATAGGTATTATTATAATAATAACTATAGTTATAAACAAACATATAATTATAAACAAACATAACCGGGGACACTTCTTTACCATATAGTTAGGTATTCTGTAAAGTATTTAATAATAACTGACGGTTGTGTACATGAATTTCGAATAATTTTTTCTCGTCCTCTTCTAAAGTAGAAATAAGTTGAAATAAGGACCTTTCTTTTGAAATGTATTCTACAACAATCCATTACATCTTCATAAATCCGGTATCCTAAACCTTATGTTATTTAGTTTACATACTTTTAGCATTGCCTTAAAAAAATGCATAACAAATTACCAGGGTCGGACTGGACAGGGCGGGGTAAAATCTCAGAAGCTGTGAGGGGCCACAAAATTCCCAATTTAAACGGGATAATTTTAAACATTAATTTAATCAATGATTTAAACTTTGAACAACAAAATTATACATTATATTACATACATTTAACATAATAAACACATTAAATTGAACAATTTAACTTTATAACAGTTTACAACAATTGCCATTCAAAATTTCATTAACAGATGGCGATAACAGTAACAATGCGTAATTCTTAAAAAATATTACGGTTTTCTTCAATAAAATAATGATTTTAAACCAAATTCCTGCTGTTATGTTACGTTCTATAGAGACAAAGTCATCGGAAAAACATTGCAAAAAAGTATTGATGTTTGCCGAATAAAATAACATCGATTTAAATATCGCAAACGAAACGAAAAAAAATGGATCGGATGTTTTTAAAACATCGATACATCCTGCGCATACCTACTGCGTCGTGCGTACGTACGGACAAAATTTAAAAATATTATTATAAAATTACAAATATTTTTGTCGGGGCTCTAGTTTTTTAGATATTTAGAAAAGTTTAAAAATATCTTAACTTAAACCACAAAACTCGATCTTTTAAAATCATTATTAGAGAGATTTGAATAAAAATATTTATAATAACACAATAATAACTGAAAATATTATGTTTTTATAATGTCCTAGGCAAACTTTTATGGCTTTATAGGCTTTATAAATCATCAGCAAAAAATACTTTTATGTATTTAAAAGATCTACACACATAATACTGTTTTATTTAATTCAAATATAAGGTTATTCTTAAAAAAAATTATTGTAATAAGCATATTATATTATAATTTTATAATTGTTTTAATTAAGTTTCAAAATATTTGTTTGTTTTAATTGTAGTTTGAATATTTGTAATAATGTTATAATTAAAAACAAACATATTGTATATTAATAGCAAATTTAATAAAATGTCTAAAATAATTATAACATTATTTTATCTCCACGCGGTCTATAATTTAAACTTTATTGTTGTCAACATTCGATAAAGAAATACCTTGTTATGGCCTAGGCCGATAAAAATTTCTATGAGGCAAGTAATTAGTTCGATTTTTTCTCGCTAGGGGTATTGTTTTGACAAATTAATCCTTTTCTAAGAAATTAACGTACTAAACTGGTTTAATTTATTTATAATAAGCACTAATTTGAATGTTTTACTGTTAATGTTTAAAATTTTTCATTAAATTATTGTAAAATTAAATATGAATAATAAAACAAAAAGTGAGGTTTGGCAACCAAGAAAACGCACGATTCTTTTTCTACAATTTAAATTATCTTTAAGTTTTAATTTGCTTTAAGTTTTCAGTGAAATTAAATGTTAAACACAGCTTAAACATTCCAAACTACCTATTTTTTAAATAAAAATCCAAACAAATTGAAATTAGATACCTACCTATTTATTAAACAATTAATTGAATTCAATGTAATTGCACACATCCATTTCTACTTAAATCATGTTGCTAGGTATTGTCAAAGTATTACTGCTTCTAAAAGCAATAATAATTATTGTACATTTAATGTAATCTTTAGCTAATGAATAAATGAGATTCTAAAAAAGTGAGGTTAGGCCGCTTTGATGTTGAATTAAATTGACCTATATAAAGTGCTTTAAAGATAAAATGTTGTATGCCATTCGGCCAAGAAGTGCCTTTTTGTGCTTCGCTCAATTGTAGGGCTCCGCTACGCGTCGGCCTTTAAACCTTGAGCTTAGCACAAAAAGCCTTACTTCTTAACCTAATGACATAAATAACTATTAAATTAAATTAAATAATATATATTTTATTTATTTTAATTAAAAAATTAGATTAAATAAAGGTTTAAACATATATTTTTGAGCTATATTTGGATAAACCTTATATTTTTTCGTTATACTACATGCATACCTCTCGCCTCTGTAACACTATTTATCACCCTATATAATTAGATTCTGGCTGCGTTGTTAGTTTGTGCTTACCACAGACAAACGCGGTGGTACCTACTGGGAAAGGGATTTTTTGAGCCCTTGGATACATGCACAAAGACCTAGCACGCATACTTAAAAAAAGTCTGCAAGGAATTTTTTTGGGACATCACAGGTTGTTCCGTGCCTCCCGCATACTTTTGCAGGGCCGCACAGTGTTTCAATTCTCGAAATTTTCGGCAAAATATCAAGGAGTAGGATTCTCCTTAAAATTCGTATAAAGAGGTTTTTGGGGTCGCTGATAACGAATCTGGAATCAGAATTCCAAAATTCAAAATGGTATTTCCAAAATGGCGGACATATTTGTCAAAAAATTGACGGAATAAATTGAAAATCACCATACAGGGGTTATGGGGTCGCTAATAACGAATCTGGAATCAGAATTCCAAAATTCAAAATGGTGGATCCAAAATGGCGGACATATTTGTCAAAAAATTGACGGAATAAATTGAAAATCACCATACAAGGGTTTTTGGGGTCGCTGATAACGAATCTGGAATTAGAATTCCAAAATTCAAAAAATTGACGGAATAAATTGAAAATCACCATACAGGGGTTTTTGTGAATCTAAAATCAGAATTCAAAATGGTGGACCTCAAATGGCGGACATTTTTATCAAAAAATTGTCAAAATTTATTAAAAATTCGTAAGAGGTTCTTTTTAAAATGTAAATAAAAGATTTTTTTACATAATAGCTTAATATAGTTTATTATAATTACATTTATATGATATTATTAAACAATCTCCGTCACTGGATTCGCTAAAAAAATTGTCAACACGAATAACCACAATTCAAATTTGACATTAACACACTACAATGCGCATGCGGAGTTGTTTTAACGCACCTACAAGAGGTGGGTTAAATATGTAAAATCATTGTTAAATATCTTAGTAGACACGAACGATTTACGCAAGTGAAAGTCTAGACACCGCTGTTGTAATAAATGTTTTGAGTTAAATCCGAGTGAATCGAGTAAACTTCATGAACGCAACCCAGAAATAAAAAAAAATCTTATATTTTTTAAAGCAAAAACACAGATACGCGCGGGACGTAGGCTTAAAATCTCGAGGTTTTTTACCACAACCGTGCCTGAGCGCCCAAGAACATGTAGTTTTAAAGAGTCGGGGGCAAGTTGGGGCAGATAATTTATTGATGGCTTGATAGACAAAACTCTAAGCTATTCAACGGATCTTGAACTGATGCCTTACAATTCATTACAATTTTTGTAGCTCCATTGTTCTAAAAGCAAAATCTACGAAAAACAAATAGATATCTGAATTTTACATACCTTGAAGATCACCCTTCATCAAACCGCATAACAATCGGACACACCAAACACAAGTTATTCACTTTTAAACAATAAACAATTTTCCGCAGCGATCGCGTGTAAAGTACCTTCAACTGAAAGCGTTAAGTTTAAACTGATTTACAAGACAAAATATACGTATTTTATATAAATTTTTTTTCAATACAGGATCTAACTCAACATGTCAATTTTTTAGATTTTGCCGATATATTCGAGAATTGAAACACTGTGGGCCGGGTTGTTGAAACGATCTGTTCCATATATCTACATTTGCTAATACATACGTTATCTACTCCTGATTAAGGAGTCCTTAATTAAATAATTAAAAAAATTATTCGTATAGATGTTTACTTTAAATATTAGGTATATATTTTTTAAATTAAATATTAATTAATTTGAATATAAACATATGGTACTCTTACATACAAATACATTTTATAATTAAATTTAAAAAATCTCATATTTTTGTTTTAAATATAGCCATGAGTTTAAAATGTATGTTTAAATTTAAGTACCTATATCAATTGTTTGATTTTTAAACATATTTTAATCTTGGGTCAATTATTTCGCAGAATTGCGTATGTATATGGAAACAAATTATATGTTTAACTGAAATAAGTATCGTTTAACCATAATACCCATACATTTTTATGTGTGTACTTTTTGTTGTATTTTTTTGTCGTAATTTATTTTATATTTTTTATTAGTGTTTACCAGTTTATTATTCACTTGTTTATTATTACTTATTTAGTAATATTTGTTCATTTTTCTGTAAATAAAAATGTTTTTGTAATTTGGTATTTTTTAATAATAAAAATGTTATCACTTGAACATTTTGGTGGATTAAAACTTAACATTAATCACACTTTACTGGGAAAAGGGTGATTTAAATTCAAGTAATAATCAAAAAAATCTATAATTGCTGACAGTTCTAAAGCTATCTAACCTCACTTTATACTTTGAAATTAAAAAGTTTTAATAATTGTTATTATAATAATTATTGTAAGCACGTTTTATGTATCATTTAACAAAGAAAAATGTTCCATGAAGACAAAAAGGTTATGTGCCATTCGGCTGAGGCGTGTCTTTTTGTGCTCCGCTCATTTGGAGCTCAAATTGGAGCTCAGCACAAAAATTTGACTTTTACTAAAAACCTTACAATACTTTTAAAGATTGATTAAGTAAATTAATAAATATTTTTCTACTTCTATTACGGAATAGGACCGTTCTAATATCACTTTTTATTGTTAAATGGAATTCAGAGTAAAACCGAATATAGGGAAACACAGTAGCTAAGCGAATGTTTTTTGCATTATTATCATTTAATTTTCAAGGTCGTCTTACCTGCTCGACCTTTCGCCATGTCGTTTATCACACAAGCTAATATTCGGTTTTACTCTGAACGGGATGTATATTCCTGAAAGTATTGCAGAATGAATTATTCTATCATCGGATGGCGGAATAAACACTGGTGGCGACATCTCTGTGTTTAATATCTAATAAATTTAGACCGATTCAACCTCACTTTCTCCCAATTAAATTACTTTTCTATGGTATTATTTGAAAACGTAGAAAAAGTATAGTCTGAAACACGTTTGGAATTGCATATTCCGCTGTCGTAAAACCGCCTTCGGCTCGTGTCGTTTTCACTCGAGTGGAATATGCCTTATTCCAAACTTGTTACAGAACATACTATTCTATAGAAAGCATTTAACAAACCAAATAACGGCATTATCTTTAGAACTATATTTAATGAAAAATAAACTCGCAAATATGAAAAAGTTTAATTAAATCCAAATTATTTTATACGGGCATTTCCTTCTGTCATAGAAACCATCAAAAACTTTGATGTACAGATGTGCGCCAGTCACTTTACCAACCGATTTTCCTTTTGCATTTCATACTTTTATACTCTATTAAGGCTGTCTTTCTATCAATTTCAATTTTCACCGTTGAAAGGTTTTCACCTGCGCGTTTAATTCAATCGAACCAAGTATATAAATGCATTTGCGTCTCTGCGCGGCGAATCCTTGGATTTTTGCCAGTGTGTAGCCCCTTTAAAATCCCGACGTAAACTTTCAACAGTTGATTGACGTCGCCAGAGTCGTCCCGAAAGGGGATGCAGTAAATCGGAGTACTTATTCAGCTTTGTAAAAGTCACGTAGGCTCTGATTTAGAAATAAAAACTGTAATTTGCTTACAGATAAATATTTAGTACAATTTAAATATGAACATTTTTTTTTAGTTTAATCCAAGGAAGTAAAATCAAACTCGACGACTTGCTTTATTGTGTAAAAACGGTATAAGATATTTCGAAAGTTTGTTAAAATCAAAAATATGTTTGTATTTACTTTTTGGAAACTTCATGGATATGGTAATGTTTAAACTTACTTTTTAGTAGACATTGCGATCATTTACTTGTCCTGAATTCAAGTTATATTGCTTTATCAGTGTTTATTAATGAAAGACTTTTTATTCTCCATTAAATTTGGATGACTCGGTCCAGCACTGATTGACATAAACAACGGCCCGTCTCGACGTGTCGTCAGCAAATACTGACAGGGACAATCCGTTGTTTATGAACAGTCGATCAAAATTTAGACTGTTTATCCTCGCCCTATGTGGTATAGCTGATTTATAGATGGCGCAATTTGTATACGATTAACAAGCTTATCGGATCATTTTTGTCGAAGATTGTGAGGATTTCTAGTGTAAACTCAAAATTATAGTCGCCAAATACAACTAAAAATGAATTAATCAAAAATGACTTATTTAATAGTAATTAGTGGCTGCTTTTTCACTTGTACCATGGTTAACCATGGAATACCATGGTATCACAAAATTTATCAGCCAATTCTTATGTAAAATTGTTTCCTGAATCCGAAAATACCGTCAAAAATTATAAAAGTGGAACAGTTTTTGAGATATAGTCAATTACATATTAAATGGAAAATTGAATATATCTCAAAAACTGTTCTACTTTTTTTTAACTTTTGACGACATTTTCGGATTCAGGGGACAATTTTACATAAGAATTGGCTGTTAAATTTTTTGATACCATGGTATCCCATGGTTAACCATGGTACAAGTGAAAAAGCAGCCACTAATAACTATTAATTTAGTCATTTTTGACTAATTCATTTTTAGAGAGTACTTTCATTTACAATTTAAGTTTTTTCTCTACTAGATTTTTACCACCACCATCTTTTGTTTTTCCTATGGCCACCATATTGAAATTTTACATGGTTAAATCAAACAATTAAACGATGTATCAAACTTACTACATAAGTTATGGCGGCCATTATAAAAACAAAAGATGGTGATGGTAACTCAAAACATAGTAGCAGAGAAATTATCTGAAAATGTTGATAAATGTATTTGTTTTTTATTGTAATATTTTGGAACCACTGTTTTTTCCTATTTTTAAATTTAATTTTAATAGGCTTGTATACAGATAGAAGGATACTTGGTGCCAACTGTATATGATTTTTAATTCAGATATTAAAAAATAATATGAAAAATAAGACAAAAAAAACGTTTAAACATTCTAGGCTAATCCAAAATTTAAATTAAATAAATATCATTCATTGATCCCGGGGCATTCGCCATTTTGTAAATATTAGGTTGTATCGGTTTTGAACAAATTTGAACAAAAAACTATAAATGCTAAAAATTTTTAAAAAATTATATAAAAGTAAACATTCAATAGAAATACCACAAGACGAGGAATAATTTTCTAAAAATATTCATGAGCAAGAAAAAATTTCAGGATTTTTAAAGTTATATTTTTTAAATTTTAACAATGCCTATTTTTTTCTCTTTGACAATACACCACCATAATTTCTACCCATTCTAGTTGCACGTAAATACCATTTTAAGACTTAACATAGTACATTCTTTAATTTTAGATAAATAAGTGGTAGAAAATTGCTTTTTTTCGTTTTTATTTAATTTTTTATATGTACACTTTATATGAGGTGCATAACCAGCGGCAGCGAACATCATAGGGGGCTGTGTTCATCGTAATTGAAGGAGGCAGTTGTTTATCATATTTTGACAGTACAAAACTTCAGGAAAATTCGTGTTTTGTAGTAAACAGAACATTTTGCAGTCAAAACAAACAAGTTTATTTATTTTGAAAATAAATCGATTTGAAAGTCATGCTGTATGCAAATTATGCACAAAATTGTCCGATGTAATGATCAATCATCGTGCCATGTCATATTTAGCCACACTAATAGAAGATTGTTCTTGCCATTAGAAGGAAGAAAATTTGTTTCGAATTGTTCAGGAATATTTGCTTTTAAATTACTCAAAATTAAAAGTAATTAATAGAAAAATGTAAATTGTTATACGCTTAAAAAAAAAATATTTTACAAATTTTAGGTCCAGTTTTTAAAAGATCTTCGAGAATGTTAATTTTGATATAATATAAAAAAAATGATTTATAGTTTTGTTTTAATTTTTTCAAAAGAATATTATGAAAATTCGTATAAAAATAAGTGTGGTATATAACCTAAACACAGTAAAATGTATATCATATATGTATATCAAGTAGGACTAATTTAAAATATTTGAAAATAAAAAAATAAATTCATATTTGAAATTTCCATTTGAAACAAAAATAACAGGCGCAATTTGTATGAAACGTTATTTAGGCCAAAGCTGCACTCGCCCTAATAAAATATTACTTTAAAATTAAAAAAGTAATATCCAAAAGCAGCCCCGTAAAAATTCTACTATAATAACTAATAAACGTTTTTATTTTTTTGCAGATGCACCATCCTATACAAATGAAGCCAGCAGACAGCGAAAACAGAAACGGTGAGTTGAAAGATCATTACATTATTTTTGAATTTCCCACTCAATAGCGCACAGTGTTTTAAAGTGGAAAAATAGTGCGCACATATTAATTATTTTAATGGATTTTCGACATCATGTGAAACATTTATTATATTAAGCCTTCTTATTTTAAAATACGATAAATCCCCAAATTATTGCGATTGATTTTATTTTCTTCTTACATTTAATTAACCTTTTTTTTGTAAAAATCAAAAAATAATATTCTTTTTAATTTCTCTGGACTAACTCGATCGTGGGGAAAACAAAGAAAAATCAACTTTATAATTTTTGTTTTCAGACTTTCTTATAAAATTTACTAAAAAAGTTTTAAAGAGTACTTCTCGCTTGAATAGATTTCACGTTATTGTTGAAAATTCACAATTTTTTAAATCAGTGTTTTTTTCTGACGATCAAAACTTTTTAACTTAAATATATTTTCCTTTTTGTAAACTCAATACTGTATATTTAATTTCCTAATTTTTATTAAATTCTATAATGAAAAATATTGAATAATCTACATTTTACCATTTCTCTCTTAATTTTATTATTTAAATTGAGTATGAGTATGAGTATGAGTATGAGTATGAGTATGGGAACGTATGGCAGGCCCTAAATATATTATCATCCACTAATCTCCCGGGGTTATTTTACCCCCTTTCCGTTCTCCTGCGTATCCCGCCAAATCACAGCATTACCTGTGTTTGTTGGATCTGAAGTTTTTACGCCAGCTGGTAGATTCACCCTAGGAGGTCGTGGATGACAGTGTCAGGTCTTAATTTTATTAGATTAAATTTTATTATAAAAGGTGTCCCTACTATTTCTGTAGAACGTTTGATGACGTCAAAATAGATCAATTCAAGCTAAAAAAAATTCCTTCGTTTATCCGTTAGAGGGCATCTAACACTAGTAGTAGTGACCGACTATAAATAAATAACCAAAAGGCACATGTCATGTAAACATTACTTTTGATTTTTTTGTCATCAAATATGACAACCCACGTATTTTTGAAACAATTTCAAAAATCCTGACGCCCTCTACCAACTACACGAAGCAATATCGGATACAATTAACTTGTCTGTCATCCAGTGTTGCCAACCTCAAAATAAAAATTATGGTACACATTTAGAAAAATTATGGTACAATATGGTACGCGCCAAACAAATAATTGTACATTTTAGGACTAAAATTCAAGCAACTAGGCACTTTAAGAAAAGTCATTTTTATTTTAACACAAACTTTGGTTAAAAAAATAATAAATTATTTTAAAATAAATAAATTAACACTTTTAATCAAAAATAATATCTCATTCATCACAGTCTTGATTATTGTACAAATTCTCTTTAGTCATGTATTTGCACATATTTTCTGAGGGCTCGAAATTTATACAAATTTTTTATACCGCTCGAAAAAATCATTTCTTAAAAACCATAGAGGTGAAAAACAAAAGTTTGAATAGAAAAGAACATAACAGCAGTTTATGAAAATTTAATACTATACTGGCAGGACTGATCGCAACGTTGCCTAATTTATTTTCGGTGCAAAATCATGCTTAAAAATTATAATACATAAATTATGTTAAAACAATATTGTAAAAAAGGAAATTATGGTACAATTATGGTATTATGGTACGCTACAAAATAGAAGGTACAGACCTTTAAAATTATGGTACAAATACCATAATTATGGTACGGTTGGCAACACTGCTGTCATCAAACGTTCTACATACCTTTTAGGGACACCCTGTAGATAAGTTTTATTAAAAAAAGTTTAATAGTAATAGTAGTGTTAGTGTAGTGTTTTTAATGACAAAATGTTCAATCAGGCAACACAATAATAAAAAATGTAAAATCCATTGAAACACCAAAACAGGGTTACATTTCGTTCGTAACTTTTTATAGTTAAATTGTATTTGGAATTTAGAAAGTTTTTTTACTGTGCGTCGGGTGCTTTGTGGATTTCGTTTTTTTGTCCATTCTTAAAATCCATTTAACCGTGATTTACATTTACGTGTAGTGTATAGTTTTAATCTCCAAAAAGTGTACACTCCACAACTATTATTTCAAAGCTTTTTGCCGGTCGGCCTTTCAGCTACCGAACGCTAATATTTCAGCGGGCGCACAGAAAGCGTTTTGTGTTGTGCCCTTTTTCATTCGCTTCCCTGCAAAATAATTCTAATTAAGCTGCGTGTTTACGATTAGGTACATGTAAAGTCGTTTTAAAATGCGTATTAAAAAAATATACTTTTTTTCTACGATTGATATGATATATATTTTTTAATTTTGTGAACGATAATAAAGATTATTAACGCGAATGACACACAACAACATATTGGAACAAGGGGGTTTATAAGTACCTATTATAGGGACAATAATGTCTATTATATGGATCGGAAAGATACATAATAAAAGAAAAATGAGGACAAAGAAACGGAGCAGAAATGAACGTTTGCTGTTGCTACTGTGTTGACATAAAAGCAAAGAAAATAGAGAGTATGAGAAAAAGCTGCCATAATAACGATATTAATAACGTCGAAATATTAGATACACCAACATTGCTGGAGGCCGTTGTTACGCCGAACATTCTTTTTTTAATCATGCGATTATCGATGATATTTCGGTGATTACGCTTCGAGTTTGTTTATCTGTTTGGCTTTGGTTGCCAAAAAATATCATGATATATGTATACCCGTATAAAATAACAATAATATACTACTGCTCATATTTACAAAGGAATTATAGCAAATTATTTGGTATTATATGCAAAGCAGAACATTATTAATTCAATGTCAATATTAAAAAACATATACATTTAAAAACCTTTAACGGCATTAAATTTTCTTTAAATTGACGCTCCGATTTTTAAATTTGTGCTGCGGGTTGCCGAGAAATTTAATTTAATTTAATTGACTAGTACGTATTATCTTATTAACTGTTGAAAATGTCCCCTGTTCACCTTCATACAATAATACAGCAACTGTTCAAATTGTTCCCGGACATTGTTAAGAATATCGGATGTAATTTGATGGCATTCATTAGTTATGCAGTTCCGAAAATCTTCTAAGAATTCAGGCTGGGTGGCATGAATTTTGGATTTCAAATATCCCCACAAAAAGAAATCAAGGGGAGATAAATCCGGTGATCTCGCGGGCCTTTCGATAGCACCCCTTCTCCCAATCCATCAACCAGGAAACGTTTCACCCAGAAACTGCCGTACAGGTAATGCATAATGGGGAGGAGAATCGTCTTGTTGAAATATCCGATTTTCTTCATGGTATCGTTGGTCGTTTTCTTAATTTCGGTCGGCGCTGATTTGACGGCATTCCTCAATAAGTCTAAGTAGCTTAAATTTCCCGGTATGAAAAATGGTCCAATTATGTGATCACCAAAAATACCAGCCCACACACTGTTCAAAATTTCATGACCATTTTAACATTGGTCAAATTAAATCATACTACACAGAAAAAAAGGAAAAAAAGGAAACAGGAAGTTCCTTGACGCATTACTAGTATATTACCAGTGGTATTATTCCAGAAAATGGAACTTTCAACTCGCTAGAGATAATTTTTTTAGTGCGTTCCACCAACTTAAAATACTTCAAGGATTGACAGCTGTTTCCATCTATTTAAGGCCTCTTTAGTATCGAACAACTTGTAGTGTCACACCAAAGCAAAGGACTACCTGAGCTTATATACTCTTCATGCAAGTCAAGAGAGGCGAGATTTAAGAACATCACGTGATCAACCGCCTTTATCGCGATCGGTACATACTATGCAACCAGGAATGTACGGCAAATTGTTTTAACCGTTTTAACAGAGTGCTTTAGGTTGAAGTAACTCTTATTTTACAAACAACATATTTAGTAATCTGAACCATACAGCGGATTGGTTTTCCCTAAAGTTTTCTGGGTTAATTTAACCAATTTAAAAAAAAATAAAATAACTATCTGGTTTAGTACCGTCAAACTAATCTTTGTTTATATAAACCTTTTCACAGTTGATTTAAATAAATACTTATGGGTCAACTAAATTAATATAGTTAAATGAACTACCTTTTTTGTGTAGGTGCACTTCTTAAATAATTTTAGATAAACACCGTTTAGGTGTTTGCTGTATATAACATTTTCAACCATAATTCATGGTGTTTATATTAACACCACTTGGTGATTACTAGATTACTCTTTACACCACAGATATTTCAAACACTGCACGTTTAATTTCTGAGGATGTTGAGTGTGAACCTCCTGGAAGATCCTTGGATTCGTGTCGGACCAACGACAATTATGACGATTGACAATGCCATTGAGAAAAAATGAACTTTCGTCTAAGAAGCAAACATTTAAAAGGTAGTTGGGAGTATTTATAATTATTTCGGACAATATTTCACAAAATTATAAACAACGGTCATTATCATCTTCATGCAATTATTGAAGAAGTTGAATTTTATTATGTGAAGTGGCACGCGAAACTCCCATTACATCCGAATTTTTTTTGGGTTAATGTAGGGTCCAAAGTAATTTTACCCAGAACAGCTACTTCTATTGCCTTATTACTCACCGGATTTTTAATATCTCGTTTTTCATTTGCCACTGAACCAGTTTGCCGGAAGTTTGCTACTAATTCCAGGATTTAACCATGATGTAGGTGTCTATTTGCATGCCTTTTATTAAAGCCTGCCTTCACTAAAGCATGCCTTTCATTAAGTTGGCGTTACTCTTGCATATTGATTGTTTATAAAATACAATGCAATAATTTCCACTCTCCGCAATAGAATAATTTAATTTTTTATCGAATAGAAATAATGAACTATCCACATCAACTAATTTACTGAAGATAAAGTTGATTTATCGACTGATATTTGTTAGTTTAAAAACATTTTTTCAACGATTTTTTTGCTTTAGGAAATTTGTAAATAAGCGGTCCAGTAAAATGTTCGTAATTCCATTGCTCGGCGATGCCTAGCTCAAATTTAAAAAATGAAGCTACATTTTAAAGAAAATTAATTGCCCTTTCGAAAGATGTATCAAAACATACCCCTTCCCATTTGAAAAATAAGGGGGAATGCCGCTTCCGCTAAGGGGTTGAAATTAGCTTGTTAATATGTCCCCCCCTGAAAACAAAAGTATGTAGTATGAACTGTATGTAAATAATATGAATATAAATCTGTGAGAAATTTGGAATATTAATATAACTAAAATCCAGCATGTTCGGAATTTTTTCAATCTACCCCCTGATTTTTCGATAGATTGACTACACTAAAAAGGTCATCCAGTGTCTAGTAAATTACTAGTAGTAATCAGAGTACTTTATGCCTGCGTCAATCCATATGAAAACACCGAAACTCGTTGCTCGACCATCTTGAATTTTGCTCAAATTTTATAGAAATATTCATTAGGGTCCCAAAGGACAAAGTCCACCCTTATTTAATTTTTCGCATGGGTCAAATAGGGCCTATTCGAATTAACACTTTTTAAAAGCGTCATTTTTATGCTTTAATAATTTAAGGTGTAATTTTTTTTCTATTAAAGATATTTTAAATTTTAAGATGTCAAAGCTAAAATATAGTAGTTTTTATAAAAAAAATATAAAATCACTTAATCAATATTTCTAACGTGTTTTTTAAATGCGTCCCATGTCTCGGCTGTTTAATATTAACAGCTAATTTTTTTCATATATAAAGTTTACATACCAAAGATAAAATAAAACTTACAATTGGCCCGTTTGGCATGCGGTTTCCAAACAAAAAAATTGCTTGAAATTTTGAAATTCTAGAAAATCGCATTATTTAGGCCGTTATATGAGGATCTTGACTTCCAAATAGAATTATGATTATGATGTTCAAATGCCTGGTAGTTTGGTTTTGTTATTTTTATCTTTGAAGCTTATACAGTAGCTTTAAAAGGAGAAAAATTTTGTAGTATTAAAAAGTCGCATTATTTCATCCATTTTATAAGTATGTTGACTTCAATATAGAAATATGAAACAGGAATATTTAGTCCTTACCTTGAAGTTTAATGCCTATTTAACTTGTTTTGATATTTTCATCTATTTTGCTTTTACATGGGCTTTAAAAGAAGCAAGCATATTGAAATTTAAAAAACGAATATTGTTTAATTTTCTATTCTAAGAATGTGTTGACTTCAAGATAGAAACATGAAACTTACAGGATATTTAGTCCTTACTTTGATGTTTGGCTTATGCATGCCTATGCATATTTATGTAGGTACTTATATGCATATAACTTATGCGATTTTTTTAAATTTTATTATTTTTTTGCTGCTTTTAAAGCATCTGTACAATCATAAAAAAATAAAAAAAGCAAAATGAGCTATACAAGCTTTTAAACTTTGTGATAAGGACTAAATTTCCTGTAAGTTTTATATTTCTATTTAGAAGTTAACATTTATATGATTTAAGGATAAATTGACGTTTTTTAATTTTCCATGTGTTAGCCTTTTTTAAAGCCCATGTATAAGCAAAATGGATGAAAATATCAAAACAAGTCAAACAGGCATTTAATTTTCAAGGTAAGGACTAAACATCCTGTTAATGTCATATTTCTATATTAAAGTGGATGGATGAAATAATGCGACTTTTTATTATTTCAATATTTTTCTCCATTTAAAGCTATTGCATAACCTTCAAAGATGAAAATAACAAAATAAAACTACTAGGCATTTAAACATTAAGGTACATTATCCTGTAAATTTCATAATTCTATTTGGAAGTCAACATCCTTATATAATGGCCTAAATAATGAGATTTTCTAGAATTTTAAAATTTCAAGCAAGTTTTTTGTTTGGAAACCGTATGTCAAACGGGTCAATTGTAAGTTTTATTTTGTCTTTGGTATGTAAACTTTATATATGAAAAAAATGAGCTGTTTATATTAAACAGCCGGGACATGGGGCGCATTTAAAAAACACGAAAAATTAGTAAAATACACGTTTTTTCAGTACAGTGTAATTATTTAGAAATATTGATTGAGCGAATTTATATTTTTTTTATAAAAACTTCTATTTTTTAGCTTTAAAATGACATCTTAAAATTTAAAGAATCTTTTATAAAAAAAAATTACAGCTTAAATTATTAAAGCATAAAAATTACGTTTTTAAGAAGTTTTAATTCGATTAGGCCGGAGTTGACACATGCGAAAAAATAAATAAGGGTGGATTTTGTCCTTTGGGACCCTAATGAATATTTCTATAAAATTTGATCAAAATCCAAGATGGTCGGCGTTTTCATATGGATTGACTCTTATTTATGAATATAAATCTGTGAGAAATTTGGAATATTAATATATCTAAAACCAGCAATTTCTGAATTTTTTCAATCTACCCCTGATTTTTTGATTGACTACACTAAAAAGGTTGTCCAGTGTCTAGTAATCAGAGTACTTTATGCCTGCGTCACATTAACGCAGTATTAGATATGACAAATTCAATGCATTCCATAATTGTTACTAATAAAACAATTATTTATGTATTTTCAATACGATCCTGACTCATTTAAAGCTATTCCAATCAATTTTCAAACGTAATATTTAAAATTTCTTTTAAATTAAGTGCTCTAATGAATTTAATTAACTTCTGTATACATAAGTACTACTTATTAATAATGGCAAACATTCCGTATTAAAGTTAACCTGGTTTCGGGCCCATATCGGTAAAGTCGATGCATTTTTTTTAAATTACTTTCGATAATAATTTTAACTAGTTCACCTTATCGAACGGCTATCGATAAAATAATAACAAACAGTCGTAAATACTAATTTAATTTCTGTAGTTAACAGTCAGCTTTTATTAAGAACCGATTGAAATAGCATTAAAATGTAATGCAGCATTAATGGAATAATGCGGTCTGCAATTCAAGGTAAAATCTTTAGTTTGGGTTGGTACATTTTTACTTTGCTCACCACACAGTTTATTTGCTTAAAGCGCTTAGCTTACTCAAATATTTACTTCCTTTTAAAAGGGCACACATTATCTACCTTTACCCAAAAGATAATGGTCCCTTTTCCACTAAAACTGATATGGTGTTGTTTTTTCGAGTAATAAAACAATAATAAACTAAATAATGCCAAGTCAACCTGATATTTAATATGCTAAATTGATAAATAGGTTGGTAAACAATCCAAACAAACCAAGCCACTTAAATATAAATTACCAATGATAAGATATTTAAAATGAAAACTTTGGTATTAATTTAACTTAAAAAACATGATGATGATAACATAGTTAAACATACAGCATTTTAATGAACGAGTGCGAAAAAATTTTCTGATTAGTTCTTTATTACTTTTTTTTATTTGCCAAATATTAGAGAATATTGTCGAATTATAATGCTTATACCATTTAGGAATTTATTCTGCAGTTGGTGGTACTAAATGTCAGCCTAACCATGAGTGAAATGCCATCGTGTTGTTAATTTGAAAAAAAAACATGATGCGAGAAAGTGACATATTGTCGTACGCAAATGCCTTTCATAATGTCATAAGACGTCATTTTCTCGCACGAGAATAAGTTAACAAATCAAGCGACTAAATAGGGATTTTAAGAAAATTTTTATACTATTTTTTCAACACCAAATGCCCATTGTTTTATTCCATTGATAGATTTTAAACATTTTAAAGTTATCTTAGTTATACTAGACACCTGACAATAGTATATTGTATATGTATCAAGTTTTATTAGGGACGAGCGAAGCTTGCGAGCGAGTGTTTAATAAAAACGAGTGTCTAGAGAAGTTTATAAAACGACTTGCATACTATACTTAATCTACGACAGGATTAAGAATTTGAAGCCAATTTGAATTTATAAATATTTGACATCTGACGAATTTAACCTCACTTTTTCGAAATTTATAATAAAGCTAACTTTAGCCCGTGACTAAAAAGCCCAAAACCCACCATTTGTAACTTCAGCTCGTGACTAAAATGCCATAAAGTCACAGCTTGTCAATGTCATTTTCTTTTGTTAAACTATATCGTTAATCCCATAAAATATTTTTGTAAGAGAAAAGAGAACGTCGGAGCGATGGTCGGCGCTTCGGGAACTAAAATTCCCAGAAGCCACTGTTGTTACCACAGCTCATCAACGTAGGAGTAGATAATAGTATATTATGTACCTATCAAGTTTGATAAACGCCATTTTATACACGAATTTAATTTAATGAGTGTATAGAAAAGTTTATAAACGAGGTGCATAATATACTTTTTCTACGACAAATACTTATTCTTAAAATGATTTAAATCAAATATTTGTATATAGCGCCATCTATGAAACAATAGGGGAATCAAATGTAAAATTTTTATATTTTATAAACACAGATTATAAAGGTTATATATAAATCGAAATGTATTCCTTAAAAATGGACAGTTTTTCACAGTGAAAGTAAATAAAATGTTTTATAAGCACTTTACAGTGGAGTCCGTGCCCGAATTTAAGTTATAGTTTACTGCCGGCGAAATTAAAAGGTCAGTAGAATGTTCATATAAACTTTTCAAATATTGGCGTTGAGAAACTATTTAATACTTTTGTATTTTTGTTTTGAGATAATAAAATAATTTTCACTAGTATTATTTTATAAGGAAGGCACTTTATTTTAAAGATTGTATGACATTTGACAACTATCAACTTAAAACTAACTTCAGCCCGTGAATAAAACGCCATAATCCGAAACTTGTCAATGTGTATTTAAAAGGTCACTTAGTGTCATATTTTTAGAAGGTAATTTAATTATAATTATACAGTGTTATAGATTATATTCTATGGGATTTTATTGCGGACTCATTCGTTATTTTGTGTCTTAAATGTCATAGGAAGACTCAATAATAAAAGATAAAGTATGACCAAAACTACTATAAATTTTTGCTAATATCTATAGAAAAAGTCAAGAAGACTAAATACAGGAGGAGTAACTTGCTACTTACGTGCGTCAGTAGTAAAATGCTCGAGCGCACACTCTGTCTCGCGCAGATCTGCATTGGATGACAGCTATGCGCGGAGACCCCTTCGCGCATCTGTGGAACTACTTTTTTTTGGTCGAGTTACTCCTCCTTCATTTAGTCTACTTGTAAAAAGATTTATTTTTTAAAAAATATTTTTTTACAAAGTTAACAGCAAATACAAATAATATTCGCATCGTCGAAACACCTCGCAAAAGTAAATTTTATGGAAAAGATATATTTTAATGTCCCTGAAACCCACTTCTCTTTATTTTTTATTGATTCAACACGAATACCACCATAATTACACGACGAAGCAATAACGGATCCCGAAGGTTGATGTGCGTCGTTAAATTCAACAATATCTTTCGGAACAACGCGGAGGGAACAGCAACATCTTGCCGCATCGGATCATTAACATAACGATAATCTAAACGTTTCGGATTTGCGCTCGAGCTGCATCTCTGCTTCTCTCTCGGTCCACATTTGCATCTGACATTCGCTCAGCTTTTACTTTCGTTCGCCGTCAACGTCGTTACCGATGGTTGCCTTTAAAATTTCACCCCGATCTGCATAAACACATCGGCTGCTGCTGTTTGTGTTTACCTAATATCACTTTACTACACTTTCTGTTGGGAATGGTAATGGTTTCTGCATGTTAATTGTTGATCCGTTGATGAGATAAAGATGAATACAGTGTAAGAGCTATAGCTTCTTTTGCAAGAATTTTGGGTACAGTTATCGTAATTGAAACAATGTGATATTAAAAAAAAATTCTTATGTAAAGCTTAAATGGGTTAGAAACTAGAATATAAACAAAACTTGTTTCCAAATGAGATAATCCATTACCTCCTTAAAGGTTTATGCACATAAACTTGCCAAACACTGCAAATATTTTCTAGGGATTTTTAAGGAGTTGTCATTAAATAAAGTCACCATTATTTCAAAGTTAATGATGTGACTTTCTATTATACACTACATTGTATTGCTGATTGAAAGTAAATTCAGTTTTTTCTCAAGTAGGCATCCTAATTTTCTCATGCCATTGTTTCCAAGTTTTTCTTATTTACATAAATATCTCAGTATTTCAAAAACATTACCAAATTAATAAGAAAATATTAATAATAGTCCATTATTGCAATCAGTTATGAATCTTTAAAATCAATAAATTATTGATAACAATTGAGGAAAATTTCGGCAGATTACAATACAAAATATTCCGATATACAGGTCTTGCAACTTTGTATTTTTGCATAGGCCTTTTAAGGGTCGCCCATAAAGGACGTTAGGGGAGATGGGGGTCTAGCAAAACTTTGTGATGCGGGGTTGGAGTGAGGGCGTAAAAATATGACGTACGGAATTCGTTGTTGACTTTTGTCGAGAAAAATTATTTTCTTTATTTAAGTCTCCAAAATTAAATGTTTTTTCCACGATTCAAATATTGGTTTTCTAAATTTATGACGTGACACGGTTCACGTTAAGCTAGATATTAACCAGATATTTATAAACCGGCCCTAACACCCCTATCAGCAAAAAAATATTTCTTAATTTTAACCAAATATTAACCAGATTTGATGTTAATCTATAGTTTAACATAAAATACTATACCTATAAGTCCACATAAATTTATGTTAAGTTTACAACCAACGATAATCTGAGAATAAGTGAATAAGTAGTTTTTAATTATAACAAACATTTGGTAAATTTAATAACAAAACTCAACCCTAATTCTTGTAATTTTCAAAAAGGACCTTATTTTTACAAACCTTTCTGTAGACCCAGAAAAAAGTATTTGTTTGTAACTTAAATGAAAAGAATTTTAATAAAAATGTGGCTTTATTAATAAATTTCCTAAACAAAAAAATTAACACATATGTAAATGAACACAAAAATAACATATATGTGTGTATACACACAATTAAATAACACTCCATTGTGAAATCATCAAATTATAAAGAAATTTGGTACTACTACAACACTTACGGCCGGTTTATCAATCTTTGGATAATTTCCAGTTAGTCTATGTGACAGTTAAATTCTATGGGTAAATTCTATATCGATCGTTTTGAGAACAATGGATATTAACTGCCACTTTAACTGGACATTGATAAACCGGCCCTTATAAGGGCTTATAAGTATACTGAAGTATTTCGTAACTTTAACCCACTTCACTGTATCCCCTAATTTCAATTTGAAAACCAGTGATGGCGTCTTTTTTCGGATACTTCGCACTTCGCACACTCATTAAATAGGTATAAGCCTTATACTATAAGGAATCTGAATCACAATTATAACAGATTTCTGGTAATATATTATAAACACTTTGGACAGTTGTTGCAGTCCATGAAGTCAGTTGAACTTGTTGATGCGTATTGTCAGTGGGAAATGCTTTGATTGACTGCCTGAAAACATTAACAAAATAATCTGTAAGCTTTGAAATTAACAAAATTCTCACAAAATTGCATATTACCTTTACAAAACTTTCGGTAAAATATTTTCCTTTGTTAAAATAATTACAAACCCTGGTTTTCTACAAAAAAATTATGTATAAATTTTACAAAATAAAATCTACTAAATCATATTAACAAATCTGATTTTTGTAACAGTGTACAGTATTGTGCGAATTAATGTGAACACAAATAGATTTACGTTAAATAATATTTATTGAAAAAAAAAAAATACAAACAGTACTAGTTTATAAATATTTTAGTATTATTTTTTGCAATTTTCCTTTATTTTGTCATCTCAAAACCATACCTGAATGACAGCCTCAATTATCTTAGTTTTTGTTGTAAAATTCATTTTTAGCAACCTGTCCTTGCATATAGCCCACAAATTCTCAATAGGATTAATGTCCGGTGAGTTTACAGGCCAGTCTAGAAGGGTAACATTTTTGTCCTAGTATAAATTAGTCGCAATAACCGGCAAAATGACTGACATTAGCAATTATTGCAGAATGATAGGTTATGGGATATGTCAAGAAAAACCAGTTAAAATTGTCACAGCAGTGTTGGAAGTTAAAACAATATAGAAATCCCTAATGTTCACATTAATTCGCACAATACTGTACATAAGAAAACTGTTTGGGAGTAATAATTCCCAAACTATCTGGTGAGAAAACCATAACAAACTTCAAACCATCTTCACGCAATAATGATAAATAAATAATGCCTGAAAATCCTGTTAGATGGATTACGGTGCGAGATAATCGCTCGCAGGATGTGGGTTAGTGGTTTAGCAGTAGTTGTAGGTATCTAGTAGTTGGGTGCAGCGAAGAGGAGATCCAACATGCCGATCTGCGAACCGATCGTGACGGTGCAGTCTCACGAGCGAGTGCAACTGCCTGGTGAGCGGATTATTAGATAACTCTCCGAGTGTGCAATGGAAAAAACTGCTGCTGCTGCTGCCGCCACCTGATCCGCTGCTCCCACTCAATTCAAGCGATTTATCCTTGAAAAAGCGCCGCGCCGGATTATCTCGGCTAATCTTTTTTGCGATTGGTCGTCAACACGTGCACGGACAGGACGACGGCTTGACCGGAAACGGTTTATCTGCAATTTTAACAATTGGTGGATGCCAACTCTGATCAGACAGATAGAGATATCTGCAATTGGAATAACAAATTTCTTAAGAACGATTGATTATTTTGCAATCGCATTTTCTGCTCTGTAAACATACAGGTTTACCAATATTTTTTAAACAAAGAAAAGGCTGCTTTTGCAAAGTATTACTAAAATTAAAAAAGTATAAACAAGCGATATTGTCGACTATTTATAGAGGGTGTAAATAAAATAACGGATAAACTAAGTACGTTGTAGGGGACACAGTATATTACGGGAAAAATAAAAAAAATGCACAGCTACATATATTATCAGTAAAATATTAAACAGTTGATTTAGTTATGAATTGGGTTTCTATAGACTTAATAAATTGGTAAATATAAAAAATCATAAAGTTTGAGTTTCCCATTTAAATTTATGTTTAAAATAAGGATTAACTAAACTTAAAGAAAAAATAACAAAAGGTACTAAAATAATTACAAAAACTACTTCAAATTTTGTCCTCGCACTTTTAAACAAAGTTGAGTTCGCCGCACAATGTTGTTTTGTCAGGACCAAGTGTTTTTGCCGCCGGGTGCAATTAAAAGCTTACCGCCCCTTAAAGGAAAAAAAATCTTAAAAACACTATTTTAACTTAATAAATTATGTATGTATTAGTGGTTTTTCGGGATCTGCTCCGTGTTATCGGTTTTGGTTCTTAAAAGAACCGTATGTCTGACGACGTTTCGGTACAATCTCATGTACCATCTTCAGGTCTTATCTGCTGGGCTGCTGTTGCTGCTCTGCTGCAAGTTAGACGTGTAACGTGTAACATTACAAAATAATTTACTAGAACTACCCCTAATAGGTAGGTTTTGCTTAGCTAAAAATCTAACAACCGATATAATTCTTTCTAAAACAGAATACCATCTTTTCTGTTCACTGTTAATTAGTTTTTCCTGTAAATAATCTACTGTTGAGCCACACTTTAATAAAGTTTGTAATTGAATGATTTTGTTGCAAAATTTAATATGATCATTAGAACTTTCATGTCGGCTTAAGGTTCGCGATAAATGTTGCCAATCTCGAAATCCATCTAGCCCCAAAGAACTAGATGCATTCCAAATAACTTACATGGGAAACAAAACACTGAGTATATTTTTTAGAATATCCAAGTGCGTTGAACGGATTCACCATTTGGTAAAGTTTTTAAAAAATATTTATTTCAATAACTTCTAGTGCTAGCGTCTTTGGGATAAGTTGTTTTCTTATTTAGTAGGTTACGCTTTTCTACTAACATTAACCTTATTTTGTCAGATAAAAGTGTAGACCATGCATGGTGCATGCACTTGGATCAGAATCAATTAAAATATTAAAAAGTTTACCGTCACTTTCTGTACAAACATTTTCTAAAATGCCGCCCCTCGATATATCACTGCGCCCGGGCGGCAACTATAGTTGCCGCCCGGGCGCAGTGCACCCTTTGCACCCTGGGTTGGCTCGGCCCTGTGTTTTGTACATTTGAAGCGTTGCAAAATCATCTTGAATTCTGTTTATAAGGTTTTGTTTATTTTGAACTAGTCCTATAAACAAGGGATTTGATGTGACCCCGCTGAAGCGATGTAAGATCTGGGGATCTTGGTGGCTACGGTATTGGTCCATTTATAACTATCCGGAAAATTTGTTATTTTTAATTTAGCGAATTAAAAATATGTGTTTAACTAAAAAATTCAAATATAAGAAACAAATATTTTAAATTCGCCAACAAAAATTTCAGTTTAGCATAAAAATTAAATTTAATTTTTAAATAACGTTCATTTTTTTACCTGGACTGCGGCAACGTTGCAAATTTAGGGTTTCGGTTGGTAAATACAGTTGTCAAGTTGGTCGCATTGATTAAAACAAACTAAGCTAGTTATAAATCTAATTGTGGTTATGTATAAATTATTGTAGGTTACATTGTGCAGTTGTCAAGTTGAGTTGTCGAAATTCGTAGTTAAAAATTCAATTAATTTGGCTTTGGTGGTGCTTGGATAAGTATATTATTTTTAATTTGACAGTGTCAAAGAATTTAATTAAATTCTTTAGGCTAAAGAATTTAATTAAATTCTTTAGCAGAAGTACCATTTTTAAATACTAAAAATACTAAGTCAAACTGGCATAAGCCACCAACCTAACAAAAAAACACCAGTCCAGATAAAAAAAATGAACTGTATCTACTATGATATTTTTAATTCGCAGAAAAAAATTCTTATATGATATTTTTTATCTAACTGAAAATATCACTTTAGCGTTAAAACATAAGAATAATTTTTAAATAAAACAGCGCCCCATATTAGTGAAATCTCTTAGACATTTTTTATCTCACTAAATTAAAGACCAAATTTTTTGTATTATTTTTCCGTACTCTACAACGTACTAAACAGTTCATCTGTCATTCTCTTTCCACCTGCATTCCCTTCATTCCTATAGGAACAAGCGATTGTTTATTTTGCAATTGTCTTGACGTGTATCTAAATATGCAATTTTAATTCTTTATAATTATTCCAATGAATCATAAAACCAGTTGTTTTTGACGAGCCTTTGCTTATTTCTTGGTAATTTGTTTATTTCGAATTCGTCATTTTTATTGCTTTTCTCAAAACAATTTTATGTATATTTGTATTTTTAGACTCTGTATTTTAAAAAACAAAAAGTTATCCATAGAAAATATTGTGGTTAAAAAATATACGGATATACCTAAAACCGTTTTAAAAATAACAAACATTAAAGAGAGAATTGACGGGAAATAAAAATCCCGCACGAACAAAATTATAAGGGTGATTCTCAAATAGTTTTAACATCTTGGTCCCTGAGACTTTTTATGGACTTTTAACGTTAAAAAAACTGCGTTTTTTTACAAGATCGTTTGTACTACTTCGTTTCCAAAAAAAACTAACGTTACATTCGCAAAATACTGTTTAGAATTTGCAAAATATCTATTTATCTTACCGTTTTCTCATGACCGTCTTAAGTCCCGATCGAAAAATCTAACTAGTTCGGACCATTTTTAATTATATTTTCAAGGTCTAAATGAAATACTTTTTGTTTGTAAATTTTAAAAACATATTCACCTAATAATTGTAAAGTATTAAACAGTAAAACAATTATTACAAACTAATCCAATATAAGAAGAACCATTGTCCCGATATTCAATTCTCATTACCGTACACCGCAAATTTAATAGCCTATTTTGTCCGATAGGTGGCTTTATCACCAGTTCCCTTCATCATAGCATGTTTAAAAGTTTGTTTGAGTTTCGTGCAATAAATTTGTGAATAGCAACAAGGTGAGTACTTTATTGTTTTATTTAAAAGTGTAGTATTCAAGTACTTCTGTCATCATAGAGTTCAATACCGTCCATAGGGTTTAGTTTTGATGTGTAGTAATTTAAAACAAAATTTAAGTCAAAATTCAATGACATAACCTCAAACATCTTTAAAAACGAGCGTACACGCTAATCGGGAGCTGTTGCCTCATAGAAAAATATTTATCAAGCGATTTCTCATTACCGTCTATATCATTACCGTCTACTTTTTAGAGGAGGACGGTGCTGATAAAGGGTAGACGGGTTTGATATACAAAAATACGGTAATGAGAAACTTATGAAATACATATAGATCTACGATCCGTAGATATGTTACATATCTACGGACCGTAGACTACGGTAATAACTCACAGTTAAAAAGCAGATAGTTTTAATTTAATTTCAGAGTTAATATGAATGAAGACAACGTTTCTGATAAATGGAAATTAAACGTCTTACCAAAGCTAAAAAGAATGAAAGAAGAAGCATATGAGAATCGACTGAAAATGAAGGAAACAAAGAAGTTAGAGTCAAAACAAAAAAGAAAAAAGAACGCCATTGAACTTAAAAGCTCGTCTGTTATCAAAATTAGACTTAAAGAAAACAAAAATAAAAAAAAATGTGTGATAACTAAAGTCGATGAAAAATCATCAGATACAAAAAATACAAATGAAGCTACTAACAACAAGAAAGGCGAAGAAAAGAAAAAAAAGAAGGCTAACAAAAGAGGTCAAAACATGACACAGGCTATGATTGATGCACAAAGACAGAAGTGGAAAGAAAAAAAGAGGAAATACAGAGAACGCGTTGCTGCTGATCTAGAAAGGTCAGAGAAGGCTAAGTCGTATGAACGTGAACGAAATAAAAAAAGAAAAGAAAAAGGACAGCTAAAAAATATAGGTGATATGGGAAATCGTGAAAAAAACAAGCAGAGGAAAAAATGGAGGGAGGCATCAAATAGATATTATCAAAAAAAGAAATTAAGTGGGAGAACAGAGAAATTTATCAACGACAATACTCCACCATCTTCTCCCTTATCGTTAGAAGAAAACATTAATTACAGAATTGTAGAAATTTCTTCAAGAAGATAGCAAGCAGGAAGGAGAAGACAAAAGCAAAACACTGAAAGAAAGCGACAAGAAGTATTGGCTTTGAAAAAAAAACTATATTTGACTAATATGAAGATGGAAAAATGGAAAAGAAAGTATCACCGAGTTGTTAACACTAGAAAGACTAGTCCCTCTTCTAGAAAAGAAGTCGATAACTTAATTAAACAAGGAGATACCGAGAATTTATCTTAAGTTTTTTTATACGAGTTATAATAAATATATTTGTTTCTACAGAATCCCATTATTCTGTGTTTTTATTATACCCAAGTTTATGACTCACACTATACTTTATTCCATTTTGTTTTTAAATCATCATTCTTGTTTACACATCTCAGTTTTTCAGTACCATCTAATTTGTATCCACCTAATATCATCACCGTCCACCCGATATCATCACCGTCCTTTCATTCAAAATATAAAAAAAATAAAAGAGTGCATTTAAAAATCTCACCTTTTTTGGCTTAAAGTATAGTTTAAGAACCCTTACGTACCAATATATATATAATATAATTAAATATTGCATTTGCCACTTGTATTAAACTAACACAAGCAGTAATTTTTTATTTATTTCAAATGGGTTTACGAAAAATCGATGAAATTGCATTTTAAAGTACTTTGTGCCTTAAATTTTTTTCGGAAACAAAAACATATCTTCTATAATAAGTACCTACCTGAGATTTTATCTGTTATTTTTTTTTAATATTTATTTTAACCTTATTAAGGAATGAGGACGGTAATGAAAAAATGTGTGACGCCAAATTAAAAAACAGAAATAATGTTTAACGAACATTAACCTGAGCCTGCCGGAGTTTAATTTCGACATGTTCAATATCAAAGAATTTGCTTTCTTGTAGTTTTTCACCAAAATTCTTCAATTTTTTTTTTTAAACTTGCTAGCTGGAATATTAAAACTATTTGAGAACCACCCATAAACCATTCCTCAAGACCTATAACCAGATCACTTAACGCTCCAGATAATTAAAAATTATTTATAAAGCAACAATTATCATGACCATTAAACGTTTTGTACGCATACACATGCTTGACTCGGCTCGAGAGCCCTCATTATATGTTTAACTCGAACACTCCATGCCATAAAAGAAAAAATATATACTTCGACGCTCGAGTTTTATTTTCGTTTAGTTAAGAACCACTTGAACCATGCGCCGGCTGAAATTGATAATGTTGTTTGTCGAGGCACGTTTTCCGTCCGACCGGATATGAAGTATGGCGTACCGTACCGGGCATGCCATTGTTAGGTGCCTCGTTACGTATGCATACGGTGACGTTTCTTCGATGGGTACGACCACAGTCGACCAATGGGTTTTTGTAGAGCCACCTTGATGGATGACACAAGATATATCGCATAATTTAAGTAGGTACTGTGCCTCGTCGTCGCATGTTTTACAACTTAGTCACCTTCTGGACTTGTACAATGCAAAGTTAATTTTTACGAGTCCCTGTATATTTTATTGGAAAATGCACCATGAGAAAACCAAACATATAATATGCAGATAAGAAAAACGCGATTGTGTTAAAAAATAAGTATTGTTTGCGTAAAGATAAGATATGTTTTGGTTAGTAAGCAAAAACATGTTTTTGTTAAAAAATACAAGCGTTAGAAGCGGTAAAAAGTTTCAAACAATTAGATTCGATTTAAGCACTTTTCGCACAGTATTCATATTTAAAACCAATTTTATCATAATGATACAAAACAGTTTTTTTCGTATACAGGGTATCTCAGAACCCGCGCCACAGAAAAAGGAAACCTGCCAAAAGTTATGCTAAAGACATACTTAAAAATTTAAATTATGTAACGCAAAGGATAAGCAAGATAAGAATAAAAAACTATATAGCCAATCCCAATACATCGCCATAGGGAATTCTTTAAATTGCTAGGAAACTTAGGATGCATTGTTGATATTATAATATGTAAAATATTTTTCTACTTTTCATGATGGCATCGTTGCTTAGAAAATGAATCTTTTCATTGGCAAGGCAAAACACGAATGTAAAGTGACATTTCTGTGTGAAAAGTGACAGGTCTGTGTGAAAAGAACCGGAAAGCATCGTTTGACATTCAGCTGTCAAAAAAGTTTTTAGGTTATTTTGTTTTGTATTTAAAAATAATAAAAAATAAAAGGGTCGCAGAAAAAACATTGTGTTATACTTGTGAGAAAAGCTTTCTTCAAGCTCGTGTTAATGCACACTCGGCCTAACGGCCTCGTGGGCAACTTAAAAACTCGCATGAAAAAGTCGCTTTTCAACACTTGTAAAACAAATAACTATTTTCTACGACCACTATGTAAAAGTCACATTTCGTAATGGCATTGTTGCTTAAAAAATTAATCTTTTCATTGGCAAGGCAAAACACAAATGTAAAGTGACATTTCTGTGTGAAAATAAATTGACAGGATCGTTTGACATTCCTTTCAAAATTTGAATTGTATTTCTATATGTTTGTCATTTAGAACACAGTTAATTGTGTTTGTATACTATATTCTAATTTGTAGTGCCTTTATTTAAATTGAGAAGGTAAGTTAATTGATTTTAAGTAACTTATACCTTAAAAATTAAAAGATGAAAGTAATTTTAACAGCTGTCAAACACGTTTTTAGGTTATTTTGTTTTGTATTTGAAAATAATAACAAATAAAAGGGTCGTAGAAAAAATATTGTGTTTCACATGTGAGAGAAGCTTTCGTCAAGCTCGTGTTGATGCACACTCGGCCTAACGGCCTCGTGAGAAACTTAAACACTTGCATGAAAAAGTCGCTTTTCAACACTTGTAAAACAAATAACTATTGTTGACTGAAATCCACCACATTGTGACACTGCTATCAATTTTTGTTTCTGTCATTATTTATCACTTTAAGTTATGTTTTTCTCCCCTGGACTCAAAGTTGTTCTGCGTTGTAACAAAATTGAAGGTGCCGTAACGTATTAGAACAGCCAGGGCCGGGTTTAAACTTAGTGCCGCCCCTGGCCACTGTTGAAAATGGCGCCCCAACACTGACATTTTATTTAAAGTTATAGTTTTGATATCTTATTTTTACCAGAAAATTTATTATATATTACATACTTCAATAACATAAAAAAATATTTTTTTTTGTTCTAACAATTATAAATTTTGCACTAAGGGCGACTCATATTTGTGTTACGTTAATTTTTTCGCCCTAGTGTAAATCTAGCGCTGAAAACAGCGAAAAATAAAAAAGCTATTTTCAATGCCTTTCATGCAAATTTTCCGTTCACAGTTCAGAGTTTGGCTCTGGGTGCAGAATTAGTTTTTTAATTTTTACTTTAAAGTTTCACCTTTCAAAAAGGAATGTCATAGAGTCGGACAAAAGATTTTTAAAAGTTTTAAGACAACAATGTTCTATCGTCTTCTAGCTACGTTTAACTTAGTCGAGAGCTCTCGGTATTGGCTGCTGATTTTTTGCTCTCATTTGATTACACTTTTACCTAGAAATTTTTACTTTCAAATTTGGAATCTCCATTGCTATTAGCACGCCCCCTTTTTCCATGTGGCGCGAGTTCTGAGACACCCTGTATGTATTTCCAAAAAAATCCTGAAATATTAAGTGGAACAAACTTAAAAACTCCGCGGGACGGTAGTGTTAGGTACGGTACCTATGTCGCTCCATTTGCGGGTACCGTACCTGAAGCAACCGTCACCAAAAGCATGCGCGTTGGGTTCGCCGGCGCCTGTCACCAGAAAAAAAAGTAATGTATGTGTATGCATGCGTCTCTGTTTACCTTGCTCGCACCGCGACGTCCGTTTTGCACCGAACAACCAATGAATCGTAGTAGACAACGACCAGTTTACCGCCCGACGTCTCGTCTAGCAGTCGCTAGAAGCGCTGTACTTGTACTTCTTATTTCACGCGTACCTACCTATAGGTTAAGTAACGTGGAAAAACAAACACCTGAGCGAGAAAGTGTGCGATGCGACAACAATGTGCTATTCAAACGTAACAAATCTATCAGCAGTGTGATATGTGTCAGTGCGTAATAAGGGGAATTAAAAGTTCGACAGCTAATTGGTGCAATGAAAAGCAGATCAGCGCAAAAATCGGCCTACCCGGCTATCAGTTCATCCTATTGGCAGCCGGCACCTGTACCAACCCCCTACCTAGTTCCAGGTACTACAAAAATACACCAAATAAATGATTTTGTCATTATGACAGGTTTTATTGTTGCTGATCACAGCTTTTATGTATACATACATGTAATTATCAGTAGTTTTAAAGTTTTTTTAATTCTGGGAAACAATTTTGGAATTAAATGTAAAAAACTGGCCAATCACATCGTCACTGTGTTTTTAAAAATCTTTTATAAGTAACGTATTTTTTAGAGAATATCCTAAATTTTTTAATAATTTTGAAAACTACCTATTTTTCTAAATAAAACAAACAAAAATTTGGGGGGTTATTTAAAAGTTACTAAACCTTTAATTGGCTACAATATTTAAAACAAACTAAAAAAGTGAAAAATATAATTGTGGTTATGTTATTATTGGAGACCGAATTCCAGACAAAATGCTTGTCATCAAGTTTGATAGACCGTTAAAAATTCTTAGTGCAATACGTGTTAAGGAAATTTTTAGTACATTTTACCCAACATCATTTTTGCCCTTTTTCGACTTAAAAAAATGACTAAATTCTTGCCTTAAATAGGAAACCTTTTTGATTCTTTATTTTTTTTTTAATTACAAAATAGTAAGCTAAATGGCAACACACCGAAGCGCCGACCATCGCTCCGACGCGTCGGAAAAAGAACGTCGCGACGTTCTTTTTTCTCTTACAAAACTATTTTATGGAATAAACGACATAATTTAACAAAAGAAAATGTCAAAAAATATTGTTTGCAACTTTGCCATTAATAAACCTATTTTGTCATTTTTGGGCACCTTAAGTGCCTGAAAGTCTCCGGTTTTTAGTTATTATAAATCTTTTTTAAATTAAAATAAAAGTGTTTCTTTATTTTATCTACTTTCCCATTGATAAGCTGTGACTTTATAGCGTTTGGCATTTTAGTCACAGGCTGAAGTTGGCTTTATTAAAAATTGGAAAAAAGTAAGGTTAAATCCATTAACAGATGTCAAATTTATAACAAATAACATTGGCTTTAATAGTAAACTATGTATCAAGTTTTATAAACGCCATTTTAGTTTGAGTATATTAGCGAGCATGAGCGAAGCTTACGAGCGAGTTTTTAATGAAAACTAGTGTCTAGAGAACAGAAATAATAATCTAAAGCCAATTTTAATTCGTCAACGTAGATGTAGATAAATTCTTTTTAAACATAAAACTGAATAGAATACTTAAAGACAAATATTTTACATTGCAAAATTTTACAGAATAATTTCATCCATGCCCACCTTCGGCAAATTTGCAATAATTGCACACACACACACTTGCTTTCCCATTGCGAAGGTGGGACAGGATTTTTTCCTGTCATCTACATACTTAAACGAGAAATATTTGCTATAGTATGCAAATTTCCCGTGTGTCGCAAACCGCACACACTATACGGTATGCCATGCATCGACATACGATCCTATGTAATTCTTTTCAATATATTGTATACGTACTTGTATATATGGGTATTTAAAAAGAGGTCATTATCCGTTTTTTGTGCAAGTTAGTTGGTCGCTATGGAAAATGATAATATTTAAATGTTTCTATTTATTCTTGAAGTTATTCCAATCAGATTGCTATAATGTATTATAAGACTTGTCCTGCAGTATGTAAAGTTTAAAATAATATATTATTATATTAGTATACTTAGTGGTAGAAATTAATGTAGAATCAGGTGTCAACATAATTAAAATATCCCAACTATAAATATTTTCATTCATTTCTATTGGCAAGTTGGTCGTGGTTTGTTCTACATACATGCTGTTATATACATATTGAAAACCTCCGAGAGTCAATATATTTATTGCATGTTTATAGTTATGCCAAGAAGTATGTTGTAACCATTTAATTTAGTGCCATTCTTGCTGTTTAAATTAATAACCTGTAATTAAATGCGAAGTAAGATTATTCATATAAAGGGAGGCAACTTAATTAATGACTTTAAAAACATACTTTAAGTTTTACACATTAAAAAAATCCGAACTTGTGTATCAAAAAAATATTTGTATCAATTAAGTTAATATATTATAACAAAAAATATCATCTTTTGGAGTATTTGGAAGCCTTTGTCAATGTGCCATTTTAACTCCGTTATTGTTGGAGCTGCAAAGTCGGTTAAATTACCAAATTGGTGGCATTTTTCTTTCCGATTTAAATGGTAAAAATAGAAAAATAATTTAACGTCAAGTTTTCGATATATTTACAAAAATAAAATAAAAATTAAATGGGACACATAAAAGATAACTTAATTTAGCACAAAAAAATTATATTCTATAACTAACCTAAACCTAAAAATAAACAATTAATGAGCACTTTATTGAAATAACCAAATTATTACTTTATTTTAACAACAGTCAAAATTTAAGTGCTAATTAATTGTTTAATTTTATATTTAGGGTAGTTATGCAATACAACATTTTTGTTTCCGATTACATTTTCTTTCAAAATATGTAAAAATCCATCTAAAAAAAATTATTTTTGTGAATATTTCGGAAAACCGACGTTTAATTGTTTTTCTATTTTTACCATTTAAAACAGAAAGAAAATAAATCCACCAATTTGCTTATATAATCGACTTTTTAGCCCCAATAATAACAAAGTTATCAATGGTGAGCAGATAAATTTGGACACCCTGTATACTAAAACATTGTTGAATATAGTTCAAATTTATAAATTTGAACTGAAGCTTTTATACTTAACGACAAAACTCTATGCATACCTACTTTAAGTTGGATTAAAAGAAAACAAACAATTTTTAGAGAAACGTGCAATGTGAAAATATTTGATACTATGGTATACTATGCGATTTATTTAAATTTTAAAAATTATAAAGTCCACTTATATTATAATGATTTTTTTGATGTATACATCTATAGATCAAATTAAAGTCCTCTTACAGTAGTATAAGTAAAATACTTGTATTGGATTGGAAAAACTACACACATTTTTTTAAAAGATATTGTGGGATTTACTAAAATTTTAAAAGTTATAAGGTGATGGTTGTTCGATGTAAACTGATCGAAAAAATATATTGTGAAAAAAATAGTTAAAAAAAATATTTTAATTAGAATTTACAGCCAACTTTTCTTTTACAATGTAACAAAACAGATAATTATCAAAAAGAAAAAAAATATTAATAGCGTGTAATTCCACCTCTGTTGGCTATTACTGCTTCAACTCGGCGAGGCATGCTTAAAATTAAACGATCCAAGTCAATTTGATCCAAGGTATCCATAAATATGGAAGTATGGATACCTCAGTGACCTTACGTCCTGAACAGGAAGTTGATGGGCAATTAGTGCCCTTCCGAGCATGTCCCAACCATGCTCGATGCAGTTTAAATCTGGAGAGGGCGGGGGTAATGGCAAATGATTAATTTCATGGAATGCTAGCTGTTCTTGTACTACCCTGGCTCTGTGCGAGAAAAGAAAAAAAAATATTAATAGCGTGTAATTCCACCTCTGTTGGCTATTACTGCTTCAACTCGGCGAGGCATGCTTAAAATTAAACGATCCAAGTCATTTTGATCCAAGGTATCCATAAATATGGAAGTATGGATACCTCAGTGACCTTACGTCCTGAACAGGAAGTTGATGGGCAATTAGTGCCCTTCCGAGCATGTCCCAACCATGCTCGATGCAGTTTAAATCTGGAGAGGGCGGGGGTAATGGCAAATGATTAATTTCATGGAATGCTAGCTGTTCTTGTACTACCCTGGCTCTGTGCGAGCGAGCGTTATCATCCAGGAATCTGAAATTGGGCTCCATATTCCAACGATAATCATCTACAATGTTATCAATTATGTCGTGAGCATAAATTTCACCTGTCATAGTACCCTCCGTAGAAAATTCCACCCCAAATCATTACACCTCCACCTCCAAATGAAAGCACTTCTTGAACATACTGATCATTAACTCTTGAAATTCTTGGTCTCCAGACACGAACTGTACGTCTGTCAGCACGAAGATAAAAGCGGCTTTCATCGCTAAACATCACAGTACGCCACTCATCATTCCAGTTGGCTCTTTCATTACACCAAAGCAAACGTTAAGCTCTATGGACTGCGGTCAATGGAGGGCGTCTTATAGGTCAATGTAAACCTGCTTCATTTAATCGATTTAAACCGTCCTAGGGGTAATACGAACTCCATTGGCAACGAAAAGGTCCTGACTTAGAAACGTGCAGTTTCTTGTAGGAGCCTAGCTCCTCTTACTTATCTTCGGTCTTCCCTAGCATTTGTCGATCTTAGTCTACCCTCCCTATGCCTTTCCATGATCCAGTCTCATTAAATCGGTTATTAAGTCGGGAAATTACACTTTGAGGGACATTATACCGATCAGCTACATCGATCTGTCGCGCACCTCTAAGAAGCAATCCAATGGCTTGATTTGCTTCTTATACCGTTAAATGGCGTCTATTCATATTGTCGATGACAGAATAACCACAAGATTGAAAACTGCGCTTTGCAACACACAAACAAATGTAAACTGTACAAAAAAAGTACATTTTTTGTGATAAAATGTTTTTATCTGTTTGGGTACAATTGTATATGTTTGCAAACAACATTTCTTTAAACACCTATGACGTAGGTAATAATTTCTATACCACATTTTTTCTAGAAGAATTTCTTCATAGGAAAAAATTGATCGAAAAAAGTTAAGAATATTGTATTTTTCCGAAAAATACAATATCCTTAACTTTTTTCGATCAGTTTAAATCAAATTCAGTCGAAGCTTTTATAGGTACCCACTTGTATTGGGTATATATGCTGACTTAAAGAAAACAGCAAGGATATTTAATAAGGTTAGCTATTGGATTGCAAAAAACATATGGTGTAAAAATAATTAACAGTTTTTTTTAATAAAGTACCTACATAATGGGTTTTTTATATGAGATCTCCTTTGCTATGTTTATTTTTTGTTATAATATATTAACCTACTTTTGATACACATATTCTTTTTCTTTGATAAAGAATTTTGGATTTTTTTAATAAATACAAAACTTAAAATATATTAAACTCAAGACACAGTTTTCTTATTTTTTATATAATAACTATAATTAATGGTTAATTGTAACAGCTTCTTAAATGCAATAAATAATTAAAATTAAAATAGTTGTATTGCCGTTTTAAAGGGAACTTAATCTATTAATGCCGATATGAATTGCAAAATAGTTTAATAAATTGGGTAATTTAAAAATATAAGCAAATTGTTTAATATAAAATTAGTAATTTCCTTTTTAATAATATTGTAATCAAATATAATTTAATTATTATTTCCATGATTCACAATTGATAGTGTAACTATCAACATTCCTAAAATAAATTGAATTGTTTAGCATAGATTGGTTGATTTAAAGTAAAAATATAAATTTTACCTATTATGTATAAATAAACCGTTTTGAGAAAAAAACAAAATCAAAAAACGCTATTAAACAGTAACTACTGCCATAATGTTTACCAGCGATTGGACAGCCTTCGTTTAGTTTATGGCATCGTTAGCGCATAGTGTTTCCCTTCAAATTTATGGATACAATTGGAATGTATCGTTCTATACAATGAAATTTTCTAATATGGTATACCTGCTTGGCGCTTGGCTCTTTATTTAAACTGAATTAAATATTGTTGCCTATGTTACGACAACAAAATTGGTTAGTCCCTGTATATATGTCTCTGTATATATGTATACATTTAATATCAGCTTTGCGGTTCAAATCCGAAGAAATTATAACGTTTCCACATGCAACGGGTTTGGTTGGGTTGGGTTGGTTACATTTTACATAAGCCGGTTAATGTTGAGACATACCAATTTTGGTCTTTAACCGAGTTGGCAGAGTTTTGAGATGTCGAATTTTAAAAAAAATTACGATTTTTTTTCAATCGTCTATAACTTTTTACAAAACTTATCGATTTTGTAATTTTTTTTAAAATTTTTTAATGTTGTTCTTGAAAAAAAATCTCTACTTATGTTTTGTTTAATTTTCTATTGAAGTCGCGTTTTAAGGATGTGTGGGTACTTCAATTTTTTTTTCAAAATTTTTAAAACAAAAGTTTACTTACTTTAAAAGTTTGTAAGCTTGGTCCCACTGTGGGCCAAATATTATTTCTATATTTATCCAATTTTTTATAATACCTTAAGTATTAATCAAAAACTTTGGTTCAGAAATGTAGTAGATTTTGATTCTTTAACATTTTCCTGATAATTACCCTCTTATATATGCCTAAAGACAATTATCGCTTGATTACAGCGATAATTGTCTACTAGGAATCGATAATTCCATTCCAATGTCACGTTTTGGTAAAGAATCATTTGAATCAATTAATAAAAATGTGAAAAATAGTGTACCAAAAAATATTGCAAAGAAAAAAAAATATTTGAAAATGTTATTCTATATATCATATATGATTTAATTAGTTTATTCGTGTAATTATCTAAACAAATTACACTCGTGCATAAAAATAATCAGATAATTTTGCATTGAACCATATTGCCTTTAAAAAAATGCATTCGGTCATTTTCATATTTTGAGGAAAGAGCCCTCCACCTTCGGTGTCGGGCTCTTTCCAAAATATGAAAATGAACTCATGCATTTTTTAGGCAATATGCTTTCAAGCAAAATTACCGATAATTTTTAAGCACTTACCCCCGATAATTACAGCCTAGTACCGAGTAGGTATTAAAATAAAATATTCAACAAAAAATAATAACGAACAAATCAAACAGTCTGCAGTGAAGCGTTTTTCTACTCCCGCAGAAGAAGATACATAACTTGTGTAAACGACAGAAAAAATAAATTTAATACAATGAAAATATTGATTAAAAAAAAATACTTTAAAACATTTTTTCTACTTCCACCTTTAAAACGCCCATTATCGTACATGTGACCTTTTAAATACACATTGACAAGTTGTGGCGTTTTAGTCACGGGCAGAAGTTAGTATCAATTTAGTTGACAGTTGTCAAATGTCATACAATCGTTAAAATAAAGTACCTTTTTTGTAAAATAATACTAAATGTGAAAATTATTTTATTATCTTAATACAAAAATACAAAAGTATTAAATACTTTCTCAACGCCAATATTTGAAAAGTTTATATGAACATTGTACTGACCTTTTAGTATCGCCGGTAGTAAACTATAACTTAAATTTGGGCACGGACTCCACTGTAAAGTGCTCATAAAACATTTTCTTTACTTTCACTATGAAAAACTGTCCATTTTCAAGGAATACATTTCGATTTATAACCATTATATTCTGTTTATAAAATATAAAAATTTGACATTTGACGGTGACACACATATTCCCCTATTCTTTCATAGATGGCGCTCCATACAAATATTTAGTTTAAATCATTTTAATATAATAATAAGTATTTGTCGTAGAAAAATTATAGTATGCACCTCGTTTATAAACTTTTCTATACACTCATTAATTTAAGCACTCGCTCGCAAGCTCGCTCGTACCTAAATTAAATTCGTGTCTAAAATGGCGTTTATCAAACTTGAGGTTAAGGGCATTAATCAACATGCAGAACTCGTACAATTTTCACGTTATGAGAATAGAGGTAAAAAAAAGTATTGCAAAACTTTATTAAACTGTAGCTCTTCAGAAGTTGTTTTTTAAATTATTTTGAGAAGGGTTCCACTTGGTAAATTTTTCGACAACCTTTAGTTAACACCCCGTATAACTGATATTCTTTAGCTACTATTGTAAACATGTTTAATGTCCTACATAATTTAATTTGTTTAAAAAAATTAACTATGCTTCAAATTTCATGACAATTGCATTTTCCACTCGAAACTAGTACGCTGAAAAACAGAATATTGCACAAAATAATTTTTCGGTTTACTTATCAATATTTACCTAATAAATAACAAACGAGGTCTATAACGGGCAATGTTGCCAAATCGGCCGCGGCTATTAACTTTTAAATCGCGCAATGGATATAGTATACAGCATATACGGTGCGTGCTTGCGTATACCCGTTCTTTTTTCATTTGATTGTTTTTACGAACTCGTTTGGCAGTAAATGCTAGATTTATGTCGTTTCTGTGAGTTTGAGTAATTCTTGGCAAAACTTAAATCGTATTACACGCGTTCAATTTAATTTAAACGTCCAATTACTTGCTCGCTTACCTTCAAATATTTTGTTGGAAATTAGAAATATTTATTTTATGTGATTTTAAGTGTTTTGCATCAATCTTGTCCAATAAGTTTAATAATAGGAATTTTGTTTAATTGAGATCCATAGCTAATATCGTACGCCAAAAAAGTCTGATTTCATTTAAAGTGCAGTCATTTAAAACCTATTTATGGATATAAAAAATTATTAAGGCGGTTTGGGCTCGATATTATTAGCTATAAGAAAATATTTAAAAAAAAAATGCTATATTGTAGTAGAGTCTACTTAAAAGACATTTACAAAGTTTTAGAAAGATTGAACGTCTGGTTTTCGAGTAAAAAATTCATTTATTATTCCCAAACTGTTGACAAAAAATTATATGCCAATTCTACAGGTATAAGTGCATACAAAAAAAATAATCGTCGATTTCCTATATGAGTACCTTAGATGCAAAACTCGGTTTTTGCAAATTAAAAAATAAAATAAAATTGACTTTAAGTTCTGTTTAGTGTTCGTCCTAGATAAATGGCGTTCATAAAACTTGATACATAATAATATTATATTATATATATTATTATGTATCAAGTTTTATAAACGCCATTTATCTAGGACGAACACCAAACAGAATTTAAAGCCAATTTTTTTTTTTTTTAAATTTGCAAAAACCGAGTTTTGCATCTAATGTACTCATATACACTGTTATAAAAATCAGATTTGTTAACATGAGTTTGTTAATTTTATTTTGTAAAATTTTAACATAATTTTTTGTAGAAAACAAGGGTTTGTAATTATTTTAACAAAGGAAAATATTTTACCGAAAGTTTTGTAATATGCATTTTGTAAGCATTTTGTTAATTTTAAAGGTAACAGATTATTTTGTTAATGCTTAACAAATTATTTCGTTAAAAAAGTACGTGATTTCAGGCAGTCAATCAAAACATTTCCCATTTAGAATACGCATTAACAAGTTTAACTAACTGTATGGTTCGAAACATAAACGAAATTATGATTCCTCGTCCTAATATAGGTTTTGGAATCATTTACTGCGGTGAGGACATGTTATTTATGTTATATGTTTAAGACGGTAAATGGTACCACTTACTTTCGCGTCACCGCAGTGAATGATTTCAAAACCTTTATAAGAACGAGAAATCATAATTTCGTTTGTGTTTCGCACCATACAGCAACTCGGTACTGATGTTCCAATAAAGGGAAACAGCTCTTTACCATTGCTGGTGAAGAACACGAACGAAATTAAAGAAAAGCGAAGACGAAATAATTACATCAGTAAGTGTTGTAGTAGTACTCATAAATTTTTCAGAATAATGTTATTTAATTGTGTGTATGTTTTTTTGAGTTCATTTATATAGGTATGTGTTAATTTTTTTGTTTAGGAAATTAATAATAATAATAATAATAATATAAACTTTATTGCCCAACAGTTTACACCAAAACAGTACATTCATATAATAAATCACAGAGGTTTACAGAAAAAAAATTACTTACATGGTACCCAAAACTTAAACTAAAACTTAAAGTGAACATACATAATTAAAAATTAGACATTTAACCAGCAACATGTGAAGCAAAAATAGCCCTAACGATATTATTTAAGGAACAATGACTAATATCACAGTTTGCTGAAATTTTGTTAAAATAACAAAATATCAGATATAAAGGTGATTTGGCTTGAACATTAGTGCGAGCAAATGGACACTTAAAAGTATGGCTCAGGCGACTACCAGCTCTAGGAATTAAAAAATCAACAGAAGCTAATAAATCAGAACAATCTATTTTAAAATTTACAAGCTTGTACATTGACTAAAAAAAGCAACATTTCTTATAAAAATTCTTTTTATTTAAGAGTTACAAAAAATACTTTTGTTACTGGGTCTACAAAAAGGTTTGTAAAAATACAAAATTACAAGAATTAAAATATTGACACAGGATCTACAAAATTTTTGTTATATAATTACAAAGTACTTATTCAATTAACAGATTACAGTTGGTTGTAAACTTTACATAAAGTTATGCGTTAATTAAATACATCTCCTATATAGCCCATGTCTTTAATTAATGCATATCTTCTAACGTGACATTGAAAAATTAATATTTTTTTTTCTTGTATGCACTTATGCCTGTAGAAGTACCAAATAATTTTTGTTAACTTGTTATGTTGACTGTGTCTAACCAAAATGATCAATCTGTCATTTTCATCTGGAAGATCCGGCAACACTGGATTACGAACGCATGAATATCTAGGGTTTAAATTATTTGGTGATTTTGTTTTTAAAGTAAATTAAAAAAAAAGACAGTTGTATTGTTATAACATATTGTATTGTTATATATCTTTATTATAATATATATTTATTATAAGTTATCTATTTTTTTTTTAATAATTATACGATTCTTCTACCTTTTATGGTTTTCTAAACAAAGTTTTCTGCTCTTCTCGAGACTTTCGCTGTATTCAACATACTGCATGTTTTCTGTTGCTTTATTTTTTGTTCCAATACCTTTTTTTAAATTTTAAATAATATAGAAATGTCACTGCAACTGCCAAAAGCGAAAAACGTTACAATAGAAACTACTATATTGTCGCGTTTAATTCACTTTTCTTTATAACAATATAAATGTCGCACTATTTATGTATTAAAATAAAAAATAATTATAAAATCAGTTAGAAAATTGGCTGTTTTTTAAATCAAATGTAATAAAATGACAAAGACAATTTTGTTTTTGCAAGTTGGTATGCATTAACTATAAAAGCAACTCCCTTTCCCCTTTCCCTGCAATATACTGTCCGAACCTCCGTAATGTATTTAAAATATAGTAATTAATATGGACAAATGCTGCTATTTAACAAGATTCACGAAATTTTAAACCAAGTAAGTAACTTGACACTTAAAGTAGTAAGCAAAAATACACTTTTTATAGACAAACTGTAGGTATAATACGATCGCTTATACATATTACAATCTACACGTAAGTAATTGAAGGCCAACCATATGATTAGCTCATATACACCGCAACATTGTTAACAAACCACCTTTATTTAGCAAAATTTGGGAAAACATTTTTAATGCAATACATTTATTTAAATTAACAAAAAAATTTTTTCACAACTTTTTTAATTATCCACTAAAATGCAGTTTGGCAACATTGGAAATCACCTTGCTGCAAAAATACATTAAGAACGTCCATCAAGTGAAATGCAGCCATATTTTTTTTCTAAAACTGTTATGCAATTTATAGCCCACAATGTGGTAAAGGTTTGATTACGATTTTTTACAACGAAGTATATTGGTGGTTATTGGATGAATATACAATTTATTTAAGTACTGTACTCTAGCATTTAGAGGTTTAAGTCTTTTGATGTCTTTATTTTGATTTTGAAATGTATTATAAACAATTTTTTTAGGAATTTAAACAAAAATATGACAAATTTGAAAAAAAAATATTTTAATATTTTATTATAAGATTAACGAATTAAAATTTTAAATTGAGATAATGGTCAAAAAGAGCATTAAATTTAATATAAAATTCATTTTATCTTGGTCGACCGCTTCTAGTCTTTTCACACTTCCGGTTTTAATTTTTTTTTAGAATTTTGCTTACCCATGATTGTGTTAAAGGCTCCTTTTCCGGATACGTGGCATAATGCAAATCCTTCTTCCTGAGTCCTTTTTCAGTAAGCATTGTTTTTTAAAACGCTATCTATTTATTTTACTATTAGCACACTATTACCTGTGAAAATTGCACTGAATGTCGAATTAAAAATGAATTATAGGTAAACGATGTGAAGCCTAAAAAAAAACTACAACAAAACCTTACATCATTCCTATATCGGTTGAATATTATTACACCGTTGTAACAAGAAAAATAGCCTTTTTTAAATTCTGATATAAAAAGGGGGTTGTAATTAAAAAAAAAGTTGGCCTCCTTGGGGGCTGCGTATTTATTTTTTTAAGTATATCCCCGTAAAATTTGAAATAAACTACCAAATCCCTGCATATGTATATGTATGTTAAAAAATGATCAAAATTTGAATTTTGAATTGCCAAACTTCTAACATTCCAAAAAAAAATAGAGAGAAAAATAGTCGTAAAACCATAATTTCCAACAATACCAGTACATCGCATAAATAGGCTTGACAGGCTCCATGCACTAAAAAAGGATAATAGCGTGTTGTTGCATCAACATGCTTGTATTTCATGAAAATAGAATAACAATTCGCCGAGGACAGTGCGGATTTTTTCAATGTTTTACACGTAACGTCAATATTTGCGTAAAATATTATTCGACAGTCTGTTTATGCGATGAATTTAGACAGAATTACTGTGAATAGTCCTTCGACTATTGTTTTTTTCGATTGGAATTGATGTTTACATGGACCAATAACCAAACACAAAAAAATGGGATATTCAGTGTTTGACGTTTAAACTTGTAAGTGTTTAATCCTTTGCTATAAAGCGCTGTTTAGATAATTTCATAATAACACTAATAACACAGTGCAACAGCAAAAAAAATGATGGGGTTCTGAAAGTGGTTTTCGTTTCTCATATCCAAAGAATGCCTTTTTGCATTTACAGAATGTTTAGATTGATTCAGGTTTTTTTTAATATCGATTTTAAGTTTTATTAATTTTGGAACCCGAAAAACCGTTATTTATTAATTTAAACCAATTAACTGGTATTTGTCATAACAATAAATTAAAAAGAAATAATAAAAAATAAAATTAAAATTAAAAATGGGTGTAAACATGTCACTAAAAGTACATTTGCTCCATGCACATCTTGACCTGTTCAAAAATCAGCTGTCCACCGAATCAGAAGAGCATCAAACAATAATGGAAATGGAAAATCGTTTAAAAGGAAAGAGGTTTGATTCGATGTTGGCAGATTTTTGTTGGTCTATGGCAATGGAAATTTTGGCATAAAATTATAAATAAAATTTGTTACATCTTTTATGTTGATTCACTCTATTTGTTAAAAAGAATATGTTTTTAATAATTAATATAATAATAATAATTACCATAATTATTATTATGGTAGAAGCCAAAGAACTAAGAAATTGCACTACACAATGTCATATTAAATCCAGAAAAAGGTTCAATTTAAAAAAATGCATTTTATTGTTCTCATTATTTTTTTATTTAATTATTTTTTTCTTTATTTGAGTGTTATTAATTTATAAAACAATATAAAAAACCAATAATTATCTTTTAGGCACTAATTATTTATTATTTTACGATATTTCGGGATCCAGAATTACTAAAACTTTAAATTGATATTTAAAAAAATACCAGAATTAGATTAAACATTCTGTAAACGCTATAATTCATGATTTTGATTGTAGAAACCGATAATACTTTCAGAACCCCATCATGTTCATTTGTTTCCGAGAATGTTGCACACTGTAATTGATCAAATTCTACCGAATATAATAGTCAAATTAGAGTAGGTATAAATTTAAAAAAACCAATGCGCCACTGCAATTTTTATAAAAATCAGTTGTGTCTGTGTATAAACATTGTTAATAATATTTTAAAGTTGAATATCTTTATTGTATTGCTGTTTTGAGCTTAACTTTTTGCACCTTTGTTTGTTTTTACTGCCCATTTAACCATGTGGCCCACATGCATTTAGCTCTAAAAATAATTTGTTGTTGGCCGCAAAAATTAAAAACGATTAAAGAAATTAGTTACTTTTTACTCTTACAAATAGGTAAAAGATGGTGACTTATCTTTAATTAGTTAAACTGTAACTATTAAGGTACCTACCCTCTAAAAATAAAATAGTTAAAATTCTACTATTTGAATTAGCATTTTTTACTAATAAAATAGTCGTTTTCACTTTTAAATAGTTATTTTTTACTACGTAAATAGTTTGTTTGACTAATTTAAGATTAGTCACCATCTTTGACTATTTCTGAGAGTTAAAAGTAACTAATTTATATAATCGTCTGCGGCCAACAACAAAGTATTATTTGAATTAAATGCATATACCTAAGCTCCATGGTTAAATGACCCATAAGAACAAATAAAGATGCAAAAAGTTTAGCTCAAAACAGTAACACAAATAATAATAATCAACTTTAAAATATTATGAACAATATTTATTGACAAATAAAATTGATTTTTATAAGAGCGTTGATAGCCGAATGGGTTATGACAACAGCTTGACAAGCTTGACAAGTGACAGACCTGAGTTCAATCCCCGGCTGGGTCAAAACTTTTTTTAAATTTAAATCTACTAATTTGACTATTTTATTCAGTAGAATTTGACTAATTATTAGTGACTGCTTTTTCGCTATGACAATTAGTCAAATATAACTTATAATTAGTTATTTTTGACAAATTCATTTTAAGAGAGTAGTAAAAACGACTATTTTATTAGTAAACAATGCTGGTACTAATTCAAATTGGTAGTAGAAGAGATTTGATAATAAGGGGATTTTATTTGATAATAAGGGGATTTTATTTACGGTTTATTAGATATGCCAATTAAAATGTAGCGCATTATCTTTTAATTTTAAAAAGTACCTTTTAAATTACAAAAAAATATCATACTTTATTTTTTATTGTATCAAACTTTTCAAACTTCGTTAATGAGTAGTCAACATCGAGATAAATAATGATCAATTAAATGTTTACAATATTGCTGTCTATCTACTATCGAACAGCATGCCAATTATTTACGTGTAATATTATACGGTTTTTTTTATTAATTAGAGGGAGGAAACTTTGCATATTAAATAACGAATCGGCGGGCGTAATGAGTAGTCCAGTCATCTTAGTAGTTTCACCTCGGAATATGAGATACCAAGCTGTATATTTGTATAAACTTTTATTTTGACATCCTAAAACTTGCCTCAAAACCTACATACTGTAAGGTGTCCGCATCTGTCAAAAATTAAGGTCAAAGGTCACAAAAATCGATTTTTTTAACATTTTCTGCAAATATCTCGTTTCCTATGGGGTTTACGCGATTTGTATTTATTATCAATATTATAGAAGATAAAATTCTCTACAACTTTTGTTTAAAAAGTTTTTTTATACCTCGAATCGTTTTTGAGATAGAGGGCAGTGAGCGCGCAGTGTTTAACTATTAAGGTCAACCGGAAGGTCCGATCAAAAACATGCCTTAAACAGTTTATAAAATGTTGAGAAATATATAATTATAAATAATTTTAATTTTTTTAAATATTACATTATAGTTAATAACTTTTTTCATGATGTATCTATTGTTAATTAAGTATCAGTGTATTTAATCGCACTTACCTGGTTGTGTACTTAAAAATTACTAAGAGAAATACCTAAATTTTTTGTAATGTTAATCAATGCTATACTAATTACTTAAATAAGTAAAAATGAAGAAATGAAATAAATTTCTAATTAACTTTTTTATTAAAAAATTTTCAATCCTTACATTTATCAGTAAAAACTAAAAAAAAAAGAATAATTATTCAAACAACGACAAACTCTGATTTTAATTCTCTTCTTCTTCCTTATTATGATTGTCTTCCAGTTGAATTTCAACTTCTTCTTCATCTTCGCCTTCTTACCTTATTTTGACTAAGATGACTGGACTAATAGGAATATTTTATAATAATAATAATTATTATTTTTATTAATATTATCATTATGGTATATATCCACAGTAACTGTAAACGATGAACCGCATATTTTTTAACAGACCATATTTCTGCCTTGTAAAACATATATTTTCAAAATCGTTTGTTATATATGAGCATATATGCTTTAAATTCGATTTTACATGGCATTTAATTTTTGTCCTCTTTTTACCAAAGAGGGTATTATTATAATTAAGTTATATTTTTTATATTATATATTATTATTATATAAGGCGTGTTTTTGATCGGGTCTTCCGGTTGACCTTAAATGGTACTCTATATAGTTAAACACTGCGCGCTCACTGCCCTCTATCTCAAAAACGATTTGACGTATAAAAAAACTTTTTAAACAAAAGTTGTAGAGAATTTTATCTTCTATAATATTGATATTAAATACAAATCGCGTAAACCCCATAGGAAACGAGATATTTGCAGAAAATGTTAAAAAAATCGATTTTTGTGACCTTTGACCTTAATTTTTGACAGATGCGGACACCTTACAGTATGTAGGTTTTGAGGCAAGTTTTAGGATGTCAAAATAAAAGTTTATACAAATATACAGCTTGGTATCTCAAATTCCGAGATTCTTACCTTATTTTGACTAAGATGACTGGACTAGAGGTCGAACAAATTCGATGCGTTATCGCTAATGGCAAGGAATGGTTTTTCTTGTCTGTTTTTTGTAAAAATGGTATTAATTTGCTTATACAGGGTGTCACCTAATAATTTTTCATCCTTTCGGGGGATGATAGTACATGTCAAAACAAGAAAGTTTTTCCTCTATCATTTTTGCATTAGACCTACTGTTTTTTAATAAAAAAAATTATGAAATTTATTTAACAAAACCAGGGAGCCATTGGATGTCACTGACCTATTCTATACGAGGTGTGTTAAGAAAATATCGGGAATTTTCGTTTTTTGAAACAAATATTTATTTATTCGTCTACATTAATGTTGTCGCCTTCAAAATAGTCCCCATTGGATATTATGCACATGTGCCAGCTCTTCTTCCAATACTCGAAACACTTCTAAAACTCGATCTTTGGGTTAGCCTTTAGTTCTTTCAGCGATGCGCTTTTAATGTCATCTATGCTTGCAAAACGACGGCAAACAGAGGCATGTCTGGCGAATATGGAGGCGGGGGCATCATTACAGTATTGTTTTTGGACAAAAATTTTGTTCAAAATTTAACAATTTTGGAACAAATTTTTCTGCCATGCGTTTCATACCCAAAACATTCGAAAAAATTTCATGAGATGAGCCAATTGATATACCAACATCATCAGCGACTTCTCTGATGGTTTATAACGATTTCTTTCACTTTTTCCATGTTTTTATCGGTTGTTAATGTGCTTCGGCGTTCGGGGCGTTCGTCATCTTCAACGTCTTCACGGCCATCTTGGAAACTCTTATACCACTTGTAAACTATTGTTTTACTTATAGCAGACTCACTATACCCTTTGTTAACATTTCACCGAATTTATTTAATTTTTTAAGCAAAATTGGATATAAATTTCTTTGATCCATTTCTTTTAACGAACGAAAAATCGTCGAGCTCATAAAACACGTCTAACCTTAGCGGCTGCCACAGACAAAGTAGACAATGAAAACAGCTAAAGTTTTTATCATACTTCGGGGGCATGTATACCAACATAATAAAGAACCGGACCCTCCGAACCCGCGTAATTTAACAATTCCTGTTATTTTCTGAACACACCTCGTATATCATCATTGTTTTTACCTCTAAAAACAATGATGATATTCATCCAAGCAAAAAAAACAGGAATGCGCGTGTATTATGTAATATCAAGCAAACTTTTAAACTTAAACAGTTCGGTTGTTATTGTGATTTTTAATGATTTTTTTATAAAGAAAAATGGCACTTATGCAAAAATGTATAATATTTTTAATCATTTTTCGTACTATGGTCCACACCCAAAAGTCCAACCATGTGACTTTGATACAAATAATTAAGGTTAATTTTCTGTCAGTATCAAACTATATTTTCAATGTTGGTAAATTTAGAACACAAAAAATTCATATTTTTAGAATATGAGACAAAATTAGCCTGACACTGACAGAAAATTATCCTTTATTATTTGTATCAAAGTCACGTGGTGGGACTTTTGGGTGTGGAGCATAGTACCAATAAAAAGTGATTCAGATCGCAATTTTAGCTAAACAGGACTCAAAGAAAATAGATCTAGGAGTTTTCCGGTCTGGTCAAAAATGAAGCTTCTAAAATAGGAGCTTTAGGAAAAGTTGTTGCTGATTCAACTTTGAGCACGAGAAAATTAGATACGCTTATTCCTAAAACGACCATTTAACAGATTGTACAAGATTTATTTAGTCCATGAAATAAATAAGGACGATTTCGACTGGCGACTGTACACTGTTTAAAATATCTGTGGTGTAAAAAGTAATCTTAAAATGGTGTCAAAATCCAACACCAAGTGGTGTTAATATAACACCATAAATTATGGTTGAAAATGTGTACCGATCGCGGCAAAGGCGGTGTGGATCACGTGATGTTCTTAAATCTCGCCTCTGTTGACTTACATGAAGAATATATAAACTCAGGTAATCCTTTGCTTTGGTGTGACACTAAAAGTTGTTCGATACTAAAGAGACCTTAAATAGGTGGAAACAGCTGTCAATACTTGAAGTATTTTAAGTTAGTGCAACGCACTAAAAACATTATCTCTAGCGAGTTGAAGGTTCCATTTTCTGGAATAATACCACTGGTAATATACTAGTAATGCGTCAAGGAACTTCCTTTCCTTTTTTTTCCTTTTTTTTCCTTTTTTTTCCTTTTTTCTGTGTAGTATGATTTAATTTGTCCACAAACACATAATATTTAACACTGAAAAGGAGTTCAATTTACACCAAGTAAAATTTATTTTAATACTGTGTGAAAGTTAAATTAACACCATTTTAGTATTTGAATTTACACCGGACCAACGAACCTTATTTAACACCATTTTGGTTTGTATCGATATAGACCATGTTTGGTGTTAATTTGGTGTTAAAATGGTCATGAAATTTTGAACAGTGTAGTTTAACAATTTGATTTATTTTTCTTAACTTAACTGTCAATCGCCATAATTGTCGTTACTGGTCTAAATTAAATGTAGTCCACATTCAAAATCCTCAAAAACTTTATTTTCGGAGATCGTCTGGTAGGACCCATTTTCTTGATGGTAACCTGACAGGAGAAACTTATTTGGAATTCAACCCCTACTGGTCGATATTGTTAAAACGATGACTGCTACTTGAAAGACCATTTAATGTTCCAACACTATGCATAAGGAACAGGAGCTCTAGATTTGCCGGCCAGATGTCTAGATTTGAGTACCCTATACTTTTTTATGTGGGGTCATTTAAGAAGTAAAATTTACGCAACAGAGCCTCTAGAAGAGTTGCGACAACGTTCCGTATAACTTCCCAAATACTTTTAAATGTTGGAAGGCGTTTCGACCAAAATTTTAATTTTTGTATGAAAACTGGTGGCAGTTATTTTGTGTGCTTTATAGAATAATAAATAAACTTTGTTCTACTATTCTCATTGTTCTTCTGCCAAAAAATTCTTATCTGTACTTTTTTATTGGAATAAGAAACAAATAAATAAAATTTGACTATAAACAAATGTACAGGCCGTACCTCAACTGTATTAGAGCTGACTAAAATGCATTACTTATTTCTCTGGCTGTACCTATAGATACAAATTTGCCAGCTTAAATTAACATGCGATGGTCGAATTTTGATAGTGCCATGCGCTATTAATAGAGCCAGCGGTAGCGTTAACGAATTCTGCGGAAGTGATAGCCTCTGGAGTGCTTGACGTGGTCCATTCTGCGCTCGGTTCTCCGCCGCCCCCGTGGGGGCGCGGGCGCAAACTGAATCTGTCAATTTGTCGCGCCACGCCAGACACGCCGTGCATCCGCATAATTGGCTGGGAGAAATGATTAAGGAATTCCACTGGGCGAGGGGTATCCGGTTAATATTTTATGTGAGATAATGGAGAGTTTGACGAGAACACGGAGCTTTACAATTTGGGTTAGATTAGTTTTATAAGAGTTTTATACATTAATAGACAAATGTTTCATTATTGCCTTAATTAGGATTTTGGCACAAACTCAGGAAAATTAAATGAAAACTTTGACATAAAAAATATAGGTATATACAGGGTATTTCAGAATAAGATGCCAAACCTTAAGGGTGTGAATCCTAAGTTGATTTTAAGAAAAAAAGTTCAAATAAACCTATGACCTAAACCTCTTAATTTTTGAGTTACAGGGTGTTAAAGTTTTAATCGTCAACAAAGTTTATAGCCTCGAGGCCTCCTTTTCAGAAATTATAGGCACATGGCAATATGCGCATTAAATAATTTTTATTTTTTTCATCGAAAACCGTTAGTCGTACGAAAAATGGTCAAGAAATCATAAAATGAATGGGGATTTAAAAAAAAATTATTTTGAAAAAGAGCAGTGGCGTGCATAATATTTTTCAAAAAATATCTAGACCACATCCTGTACGGACGCCACTGGTAAAAAAAAATAAAAAATCTTCTACATCAAAAACTTACTGTTAATGCTTAGAAGGCTTGTGCCAAATTTTATAAAAATATCTAGGAAGTTATTAAAGTTATGATAAAAAAACGATTTTTTTTCTTAAAACTTTAACACCCTGTAACTCAAAAATTAAGAGGTTTAGGTCTTAGGTTTATTTGAACTTTTTTTATTAAAATCAACCAAGGATTTACACCCTTAAGGTTCAGCATCTTATTCTAAAACACCCTGTATATATAATACGCTCTAAAAATTACTATAAAAGTTAGTACATTTTATGGTAAAATTAATATTAGTTAATTTCGCCAGAGACTAAAGAAAAAAAATCAAAATTTGCATTAATTTATAGTAATTGTCTTATGCCTTAATATTTGTATTAAAAAAATTCTAGTAATTTATAAAATGCCTTTATAACTGCAATATAAAAATAAACGAGTCAAAAGCTCAACAGCTTAGGATGCTTGGATTAGGCAGAGCAGGATGATGCTGACTAAATATATATTTTTTTGTAATATATACAGGGTTTCTCAGAACTTGCGCCACATAGAAAAAGGGGGCGTGCTGATAGCAATGGAGATGCCAAATTTAAAAATAAAATTTTTTAGGTAGTTGTGTAATCGAATGAGAGCAAAAAAGCGACAGCCAATACCAAAAGCTTTAAACATCGCTATAGGAGACGATAGAACATTGTTGTCTTAATACTTTTAAAAATATGTTGGACAACTGTGTTTATACTAACATTTCAAATAGGAATGTCATACTTTAGGACGCCAATGTTTTAAAGTAAAAATTAAACAACTAGTTCTCTACCCCAGAACCAAAATATAGCTACCACTACAAAAATTCCACTCTAGCGGGATTATCTTCCGGGTAGAAATCTAACACTATAATTTTATAGGAACATTTGCTAGAACCTATAATTTTAATAAAATGAAATAAAACTTACTGTTTAGTGCCGTCTGTTTTAAATTCCCATATACTACAGTGTGACCCATTTGTTTGCGACTCACCCCTGTAAAATCTTTATTTATTGTGCGATTTTAACAGGATTTGTTTAAAGTGTAGATCTTGATAAACTGTATTTTTGGAGCAAAAAACGCCATATTTGTACAAAATACAAGGCCTACTATGTCAGTTTTTAAGAGTTAATTTTTAAGAATTCATATTAGAGATTTTTTTAAACAAAATTTAAGCACGGCACTGGATTCACCGCCCCTCAAAACGACCCTTTACTAAATTTTATTAAAAAATTTTGTTTGGTTACTTGATTTTTTTACCTTATAAGGTATGGTATACCATACAAAATTCCAAGTGTCATATAATATATCAAATAAAATTGGCTTTAAATTCTTTGTGGTAGTTAAACACAAGATGTGAGCGTCTATTGATTTCCTAAAAAAGATTATTTGTTATATTTTTTGTATTGCTTGTTTTCTAACCCCTAAAAACAATAAAGGTTTGTAAAAAAAAATAATTTTTGTACAGACATAGAAATCCTTTTTTTTTTCTTTGTAGGATTTTATAGTGTATACGCAGGAATTAGGGGTGTCAATCCCGAGCCCATTTTCCAATCCCGGGCCTTTCGGGACCAAAGGTAACTAATCCCGGGATCCTGGGATCAGTCCCGAAAAAATATATATCATTAATTTTAAAACAAATTTAAAATAAAACAACAAACAAACTAACGAACGATATCTTTCGGACTTCACACTATAGTGTGGAAGAATGGTTTTCAAGAATTCGTAGGCACATTGTACCCACGCGTTTACCCCCATTAACAAATAATTCCATTTATTTTATCAATCGGGCCTTGGTGAGTTCCAATTGGGGCTGTAACCTACATTGAAATTATCAAGTTTGTGACATTTTTTCAGGCTTGACGTTTGAAATATGTTGTATTATAGATTATGTACATAAATTTATTCTACAGTAACCTGTAATTTTACATTTTCTTTGCTGATTTTACGCTATAGATGGAACCACTCTTGCTATGTTAGATGCTATAGATGGAACCACTCTTGCTATGTTATTTCAATGTATTTTCATTATTGTACGGCGGTGTATAATAATTTGACTTAAACTGAGTAAAAAAATGAATTGTTTATATATATGCTCATGAGTATTATAATATAAAAAATGTCATACGCTTAAAAAAAGTCTATTTTATTCTTTGTAACATATTACTAAGATCCCGGGATTGGGACTTTTAATCCCGGGATTTTCGGGAACGGATTTTTTACGGGATCCCGGGACCCCGGGATTTCGGGATCCCGGGATTTCGGGATCCCGGGATTGACACCCCTAGCAGGAATATGTGGATATAACACACATTATTATTACTTAATGTAAAAAAATAGGTAGGGTGAAGTGGGGTAAATGTAATCTTGGGGCAAGTGTAATCAGGCACCCTGTATTTTTTCTCATGAAATTTTTGGCATTTTTTTATTTAAAACTCAAAAATATAACCCTTCTTTTACTCATTCGTGGATTTTTTACCTTTTTTGGGGATCTGGCTGCAAAATCAAATTTTTTTTTAAGTTAACTTTTATTTATACTTGTTTTATGAGTGTCACCTGAATTTTTTTATTTTAGATTCCTGCTATGAATATTAAAAAAGGGTTTAAATATTTTGCTATCCTGGGTTATTTTACAAGAGGAATTCAGTCCTGCTACCAGATTTTGATTTAAATGATGACAACAATATTTACAGTAGTGATTACATTTACCCCAGAAAATCTATACATGGGGTAAGTGTAATCACAGAGTCATTGGTAAATGTAATCGGTGATTATATTTGCCCCAGTCTCTAATATTTGGCTTTAATTTATAATTTTGTAATGTATTCTTATTTGCTTCAGATTTTTAATGAGGAAAACACCAAAGTTTTATTCCCTTAGTATGTACCACAAAAAAGCTTGTAACTTGCTTATCATACAAGATATAAATTTGTTCTTTATTTCGTTAAAATCAGAATTTTGTATTCTATATTACACTTACCCCAGACACATTAGCACGATTTCTAGTTAGCAACTACGAGTCGTGATTACACTTGCCCCAAATGCTGGGGCAAGTGTAATCAGCACACTCGGTCCAGTATTATTATTTATATATAAAAGAATAAGGCGGTTAGAAAAATAGTTTTACTTGCATTTCTTAAACAACTAAATAAGCAATAATCTCGCAAAAAATAGGCCCTGTACCTTTATTGGTTCTCTAGTTATTTTAGTTTAAAGTTGAGGTATCATTTTTTTGATTACACTTACCCCACTTCACCCTAATCCAAATTCTGGATTCATACATTTTAGTCAATTTGCCTTTTGTTGAAAAAAATTCACTAAAATGTATGAGTCCAAAATTTGAATTGCTTTTTTTTAATCCGTGTTGTATCAAATACCAATACAATTAATATCCTCTAAAATTGTTGCTTAAATTTTACTAGTTAAAACATAAATAATGTTAGTTACCTCTTTGTTTTTAATATTATTTCCTACAAAGTTGTCAGTTCGAACCCTGTGAATGCATATTTGGTGTAAAAGAAAGTTTGTGTTTAAAATACATGTATTTTAAACACAAACTTTCTTTTACACCAAATATTTGAACAAAGTTATAAATGTAATATTATAATAAAAATAAGATATACCTACCTAATTGTTTTTTAATTAATATATAATGTTGAAGAAAAAATCGTTACAAATTTACCAAAACACGTTATTAAATCGTTTGGTAAGCATCAAAAAATTATTGCCTTACATAAAAACAGGTACTAACTTTTAATAGGTATGCAACATTTGATCATGACCAACGCAATGCTGATAATAAAATAGTGCACCTTTATATTTTTCAAAATAAAACTAACAAACCTGCACTTACTCTTGAAAGGTAGGTAATACCATAAATCACCCAATGGTAAATGCGTTGCAGCAAAGCAATTGTGCAATAACGGCCATTACCGCATTACTCGGCAATTCGTCTTGAAATATCAATTTTTCAATTTTGTGAGTCAATAGCTTTGAAGTTTATATTAATTAATAAACGATTTTATGTGTATTTTCCTAGCGGGGACCGACCATGACCATTGCACGTTACGTTATTAAAGGTTAAAACTATTACCATACCACCGGGTAATATGTAATTTATCGCATAAGACGTTTTAATTATGCCATTGTTTCTCCGTTTGTGACTTGATCGTTATCTATTTATTTATTTAAATTTATGAACAGGGATAGTATCTTTAAACTGTTTGTCAACTTCGTGCGTTAATTAGGGCCTTTTTTAAAGAATAATCCTTACCTAATTTGTATTTATTTATTGCGATGCACTATGGTTTCTAGAAAGGATTTTTTTTCTTAATTCTTAATAAGTACTTTTTGATGTGAATATATTAAAAAATAAATACTTTAACCTAACAAAAGTCTCGCAAACTGTAGTTTAGGTGGTGAACCAACTTACATGAGAAAGTCGTCGAGCGTAAACAAAGTTTAAAGCTGTAGCATTATTGTGTTTTTAAAATCTGCATTTACAGTAAACTTTCCTTAAGGTTTGTCCATTTAATTGATATAAACATAAAAAGATTTAGATGGGCTTGGGAAAAATTGGCAGTCTTTGGCAGGGTTTTTTTCGCCGTGATTGGATTTTGTCGTCATCTGAGGGAGTAAATACAAGTCACGTTCGAGTGTTCGTCAAAGTTAGTCGCATCTTACATCTTGCCGTCGCGCTCTTGAAACTTACAAACAGCAATGCTCGCGACTCGCGTGCGGGAGATCTCTTGAAACGTAAAAGTTTAAAGATGAAACCAACAATAATTTAAAAAAAAAGGGGTGCGAACTGATAAGTGAAACAAACATTTTCATGGAGTGCAAGCTAAAATGGTGTAACGGTCATTGAGGAGCGGAGTGTTGGGTGATATGAATGACTTGGGTGCCACCTGTCATTGGAGGCTTATCACTGGACGGACGGGGGAGGTCGGAGAAGAGGGGAGGTGGCCATCCGCAAGGGGAAAAATCTGATAAGTTTTACTTTAAGAGTATGCATGACCTGATACAAATCTGCAATATAAATACGGCAGATCCCAACAAGCATTTTCCGTTATTTGACACCATTAACATTGCCCGTATTCATTTCATTAAACATAACATTTATTTTACTTGAAAATGTTAAAATGACTTTAAAAATGATTATGTTAAGAACATATTTTACTCTTTAAACAATTGTTTTGTTTTAATTACTATCATTGCAAAATTGTATTAAAAAGTGTTAAAAATTCTTACACGGGCAATGTTAGTGGGGATAGGTATCGTTAAAGTGTTTATTGGGATATCTCTAAAACCTAAGAAGGGCACGCAGCGTGGGGCAATAAGTCTGTCAACAGCAAATGCGTAAGGCGGTCCCAATCGAGCCGGAAAATAAACACTGGACTGACAGAGTAAACTAACATTGAACAAAATTCTAACACATTAAAAAAAGGGCCTAATAGCCAAACTCGAGTTTGTAAACATTAGACAACAGAATAATCGCGCTTGTGATTTGTTTGACTAGTGAATAAATGCAATGCTTTGGAATTTGATAAACAAAGACGGAACTCTACCACAAAACGTGCTTGGGACAAAAATTATTAAAAACAACTGACACACTTTACCAAGGGCAGGAACTATCTGACCAGGACACGGACAATGACAATAACGAACAAGACAACGACTAGGAAACTACACCCCTGCAGCGAAATAACAACTCCCCAACTCCAAATAGTGATCCCAAATGTTTGGAGTAATACTAATCGACTGGTCTAGGGGGATTCCGCGTCGTACTTAGTTTTAAGTCGGCGTAATTGTCCCCCAAAAACCAACTCCCTCCCGTCCCTCATCCATACCCCACCGAGCGTATAGCATAGGCTCGGCGAACCCGGGAATGGCTATTATAACTATTCGCCTCTCGCTCTCGAGCCCCAAATAGGGGACAGTACGTAACGCAATGGACATTCGCACCCAGCAAACACGGGTGAAGCCGTGCAGTTGCTGGGGAAGAACAAAAATCGGCGTAAGTAAACATAGGCCTGTACGGGGTTCGAGAGTCAAGAGGAAATGGGGCTGGTTATACGTCTCTTATACTCATATACTCATACTCATCTGAGGGAGTAAATACAAGTTTATCGTTAATTCTTGCACATTTTTCTTTTAGCATCGTTTTAGGAATGAAAACTAACTAACTTAGTGCACAATTTTCGCTACACCCTATAAAAAATGCTTATAAAATTTTATACGTTAACGTAAAGGAAGATTTAAATACCTAAATCTATTTCACCATAAAAAACCGTACAAATAATCCATCCATACATATTATAAATGCAAAAGTCTGTCATACTTTGTTCCTCTCACGCCTAAACTGCTAACCCGATTTTGATGAAATAGTTTGACTACTTTTTTCTTTTTTTATATTTGTTTTGATAGGCGGCGGCACCGGTGGTTTGTGTATTGTTTTAATGTTAAAATGACCCCTTATTTTTCTTTACAGCTAATATTCTTAAAATATAGTTTGATTTTATAAAAAAATTACCAATAGAGGAAAGTCGCCGAATTTCAAGTAGGCGCCTAATTTCGGATAGTGGTGTATCTTTGAAACTAATCAAATCATTAAACGGAAATTGACTCTAATGTAATCTAAAAAGTCCAAGCAAGCATATCCAGTGTTATTTAGATGATACTTATCACTCTCCATTAGATGGCAGTGGTAAACATCGGAACCACGTTTCTTAGTTTTTTTTTGGTCATAGCCGTGTTTTTTTATAAATATTTGTTGTAAAAATTTGTATTTTTTACCTGGACAAGGTAAATGTTTGTTTAAGACATTGTATTTGTCAAAACTACGAAATTTTTTCAATGATTTTATTTAAAAAAACTATCCGAAATTAGGAATCCAAAATTATGAACTAAACAAATTTCAAGATTTAGAGTCGCCTAAGGAATATAATGTTTATATATGTGATTATGCATGGACTAATAAATATGTTGTCACTAAAAAAAGTTTTTTTAATTGGGAGCCCAATTTTAAATTTGCAAAATTTGCAATTACAAAAACCTCATTTTTTGTAAACATTTTTTGTAATAAAAATGTTTTGATATTAAAATTTGTTTCCTTCATTTAAATTAAAAACGCCTGTTTTAAAACCAATGAAAGAAGCGAAAACTCATTTTTGCGAAATTATCTATTTTGACTGATACAGTCAGCCATTTTAAGTCGGGCATCTTGTTTTTGGAAATTTTTACCTAAAATTCCGATTCCGAATCCAAAAACCTAAAACTACAGATTTTTAAGAATTTTTGATGACATTTTCACTTTTGGTCAGCTTTTTGGGCGTGGGACCACTGTGCGATGGTTTGCTTCAATTAAAATGCCTAGGTGACAAAGTCATACACACGGTAATTGTTATTACCAAATCAGTATATTTAGTAGAAAGAGAGTGGGTTGGGCAAAATTTTATGGAATCAACGTATACTTACCTCAACTTCCAAGATATTTAAATTATTCAATTCAAAAGAAAAGTATCGAAAATCATGGGAACAATTTTAAAATATTGAATTTACGCAATAATATTTTAAAATTGTATATATACAATAATAATATTTTAAAATTGTATATATACAATGTATATTTTACATATACCATAATAATTGATTATAAATAAGCGTTGCATTTAAATAAAAATGATAATAAATTTATTTAGTACAAATTGTTATTTTGTTATCCTGTTTTCAAATTTGTATAAAAATGTTTATTTCTCGTTTAATTTCAAGTTTATCCATCGCCTTACAAAGCTGCAGCATAAATTGTTTTCGCAATCTCCACATAACCTCCAATATTTACTTGCAAGAGGAAACATTTTGCAAGTTAAGAAAGCCAAACGGTAGCGCGCGGCCTGCACTAACAGACAAAATAAACACGAATTTAGTATTCCACAAGTTAAACAAAACTTTCCAATTTATTTAATCGGCTGTTTAAATATAATCGCGCAATTGTGTAATGAATAGTAAAGAGCAGGTAAATAGCATGCAGGGAGGGAAGCTATGTAAAACCTCTCTTTTTTCATACGACTTTTATTACTAGCGACGTAATGGAATCTTTATAGTTCATTTATTTTAAAACTTTCTTTTAAATACACTGGCATTTTAGTGTATAATAATAAAAACTTTTATAACCAAAATTATAAAATTAATTTTTATAAATTAATAATTTTGTACACATACGGGTGTGACATGTGTCAAGATATTGCAAAAGTATAAAAAAAAACATTAAACTTAAAGTTAATGTTTATGTATCTATAGATGTATACATATAGCAATTATTGTATTATTTTTATCAAAACACTACTTTGCACTTATAAGTAATTGTTTTAAAAAATATGTTAATATCCTGTTTAAAGTTTAAGTATAATTATTTAGTAGTAACTTGTTTCTAATTAATTTTTATCTTTGTTACAGGTAAGACCAACAGTCCATAAATAAATTGGTAAAGTATCGTTATTGTGGGAGATTGAACGTGGAGTGGAATCTCCTCTTTTGACCAATATTCGCACACATTATTTTATTCAACTACCACAAGGAATTTAAAGCAAATTTTACCAAAAGGACATTTTATTTGATACTTTATTTAAAATCCGACAGCTGTCAAGCAGTAGCGTGCCGTGGGTCAAAGGGCGGAGGGGGCGAACTTTCTTAAAAACAATTTTTTTTTATTTGATACAAAATTGTCAACTAATTAGGGCGCCAAATGCGCAATTGTACAGAGGGGCGGGGGGGGCCGCCGCCCCCCCTGGCCCCCTATACGGCACGCTACTGCTGTCAAGCAACTTTAACCTTATTTTTTTTAAACTTAAAGCTAACTTCAGCCCGTGGGCGAAATGCTAATTCGCCCACTAGTGAGAAAAGTAAAATTTCGCTCACTAGTGAGCAAAGTAAAATTTCTCTCACCAAGTAAAGTTAAGAAATGAAATGGGTGTTGAATAAAAAATATTTCGCATGCAAATAATTTATGTAAGCAGGTAAAACGATAATTATATCATTATATCGAAATAAATACATACATACATACAGCCCGTTCAGAATAAAACCGAATATATCTATATATATATGAGGCGTGGCCTCGCCTCCCTCCAACGCGCGACACAGTAGCTAAGCAAATAGACTGCATCGCTAATGAGATTTTTTGCATTATTATCATTTAATTTTTTAAGTCCTTACCTGCTCGACCTTTCGTCATGTCCTTTATCACACAAGCTACTGTGACGCGCCTTGGAGGGAGGCGAGGCCACGCCCCATATATATATAGATATATTCGGTTTTAATATGAACGGGCTGTATATATACCTATATACCTAGGTAGAGAAAGATAATAAATACAATAAGTTTGATTCCAATGCAACATTTTACAAAATTTCTATAAACTTTTTGTTAATTTTAAAAAAATTCTAAATTTTAGAAATTTTTAATGAGTTTGAAAATTATAAAAATTTTGGAATTGTGGAATTTATGCCACTGTGCAAATTTGTCCTACCATTATTTAAATGTATGCCAATATTCGTTAGAACAAGCATCCATAAAATAAATAATTATTAAGATAAAATAATTTTAAAAATTTTAATTTGGAAAATTTTAAAAGTTTTGAAAATACCAAATTTATTCCACTGTGTTTAATTTAAAATAATGCACATTTTTCCTACTATTTTTTAAATTTATTCTTACTGTACGAATTTGTTCTACCATTTTTTATATTTATGCCACAGTGCGAATTTGTCCTACCATTTTTTTAAGTTTTGGCCACTCTGTGATTTTTCCCACTGTATTTTAATTTCGAAGTTCGAACTAAATTTATGCAGTTTTTAATTATCCAAACACTCTTTCTATTAATGGATTTATTAATCACTTTAATAACGAACTCAAAATACTTAAAACTAAATACTTTAAAACCTATTTCGATGTTTATCCTATAGCAAAATAAATTATGTAACCTCTGCCTTCTGATACCGTTCAAAACATATCTTCGATGTTTTTAAAACATTTAAATTTTAAACAAACCTATTTTCTAGTTTATCGTTGCATTGTTTTTTGCAAAATTTATGAGGTTCGCTAAAACAAGCACATAAAATTATAATTTGGTGATGTTAAAGTCTTAACATTAATTTATTAAAAAACTACTTTCATACATCATTTTTACACAAATTGGAAACCCAAAAACTAAGAAGAAAATGTTTTTAACTACAATTCATTTTAAAATGCATTTCTTTTGACTGTTTTGAATGTTTCGGTTGAAGCTTAAAGAGTGCACACACATCAATAGTATACGTTTACGTTTCCGCTTGGTTTTATGTTTAACCAAGTATTTGTTTTTGCTTAAGTGCCTTTCCCATACACAACTGGGTGTTTATGGGTCATCCTTTCAGTTGAACACAATTCGATAAAGTCATTTAAAACGAGCCTCGGTTCCGTTTAAATTCCCGCAAACCGTCATGTCATTAGTCATTATTTTGGAACGCTTTAAATTTAAAGTTAATTTTAAAATTTGTCGAGTGTGACACGCGAAATATGTTGTCTGCCGGCCCCTAATGGCGATTCTATATCTAAACACCACTCGAGAGAATATTGATGGACAGTTTCGAACCAATACTCTAAAAATAAGTTGCCGCAGGATGGCAAAATGTTTGTGATGTTTTACGCTCAATATTTAGTTACACATCGATACACGTTAGGTTTTTTCATTGGACTTAATTGACAGTAAAATAATTATCTATGTTTTGTTTTTTAAAAATAGACCAATAATTGTTTTATTTATTAAACTGAAAAATTGGTCAATGTTTTAGTACAATTTTCGCTCAGTGACTAAGTCTTGTAGTATTAATACGTAAGAGTAAGTTTAAAGCTAAACATAATTTACACTTAGACACTTTGTACTCGGCAAAATAATTGGTGGCGTAAGACCGAAATTTATCGGGAAACGCGCGTGTACACATGCACATTTCCATTGCCAAAAGGCATTTTGATAAAACTATTTAGTGCCGTAAATCTTAAATCCAGATGCCCCTCTAAATTCTCTCTACCTATCTTATTTTATCTAAATGTCAGTATCTCAATTAGCATTCGGCTAAATTTAATTTTAGACTATAGTTTTATCGTACCTAACTAAAATAATCAAGCTTGCTATATTTGCCATGCAAATTGCACAATATGTGGTCTCATTAATTTTTATTAAAGAAGGGAATTAAATCGGACATTTTTTGACATAATCACAGAATAATTTTTTTTGACTATTTCCCTCGTCTTAATTTCCACCAATCACAAACGCGCAATTTTGAATTACAAATGGTTTCTAGGTGAAAAAACTGTGTGACAGCACCTGTCAGCAGTTTATTCGAGTTTACCCGCGGCAAAACTTGACAGCTGTTGTCACCAAAAATTGCATTTTATATTTTAATTGTTAACTGTTACTCATGAAATAGTCTTGTCAAATACCATTCGGGCATCTAATTTTTCCCGTGAAAAAATCGAAAAAACACAATGCTGTAATATTTTTTAACAAAATGCATTCGTGCAGGTGCAAAAATCCTCCTCTTTGACTCGGATTTTTGTTGCCACCAGCTCTCATGCTTTTTGTTAAAATATTACTTAGCAACGTGTTTTTTCGATTCTTTTCGGAAAAATTAAATGCCCTTATGATATTACTTACGACAATATTATATCAAATTGTTCAGGAATATTTGCTTTAAAATTACTCAAAATTGAATAAATGGAAAAATGGTAAATAATAAATAAAGATATTTAATTTATTCGATTTTTTCGCCTTTAAAAAGAAAGGAGGTAGCAGAAGAATACAGAAAACGTCTTAACTATTGAAATGTATTAAAATTAAATAAAAAAATTAAAACTATAGTTATAGTTTATTCAATTTTGAGTAATTTTAAAGCAAATATTCCTGAACAATTCGAAACAAATTTTCTTCCTTTAAGCACAATCTTAAAAGCAAAACTGCAAAATATTTTGTTTACCACAAAGTTTATGTAAAATTAAAGAATGTACTGTAAGTTTTAAATGGCATTTCCGTGCAACTACAATAAGTAGAAATCATGGTGGTGTCTTGTCAAAGAAAAAAAATAGGCATTGTTAAAAGTCAAAAAATATAATTTTAAAATGATTTTATTTTAAACATAATTTGGTGTGGATTTTTTTTTAACGAATAGTGCCCAAATTCTAAAAAAATTTCTCGCTCATGAATATTTCTATAAAATTATTATGTTACCGATATGACCAAAAGTAATTACGAAAAGTGGTTTAGAATCATCATCTATAGGCCTATATCCCATATACCAAATTTGAAAATCCTTGGCCAACTATGATTTTTCATTTATTTTGCCAACAGATACGTCAAAAAGTTATTAAGTTTAAAATCAAAATCTAGGTCCGTATCCCAAATTTCAAAATCCTCTTCCAACTCTCTTTCACATTTTCTTTTTTTTTATTTTATAAATTAAATAATTTGGGATACGGCCTAGAATTTCATTTCAAAAAAAATTATTAATGTTTTTGTCGTTTTTGTTACCAAAAAGCTATCTTGACAAAATAAATGAAAAATCATAATCATAATAATTGCCAATGTTTGCCAATGTTTAAACATAAAAAGCAGACATGTAGGATGCATCCTTCATTTTTTTAAACTAAAATTATGTTGAACCAAGCAGGACTATGGATACGTTTGTAATTATATTTCCTAATCTTACGTACTGAAAAAACCTTTGAGTAATTTAAGAGCAAATAAAATACAGACAGAACAATCGTGGGAATTAGGACGTTAAAATATCGCTATAAAAAAACTGCAACGAAAAATCCTGCTGGAAATTGAGGTATTTTAGTATGAAAATGTCGATTTTTTTTGACAAATTATACGTAATTGACAAGCAACCAGTAAATACAACCTACGGTAGGGCAAAAATAATATTAAATATTTTTCGAAGGATCTGCCTTGACTTTAAAATCTAATTTAAAAAAGTAATTACTTGTTTTGAAGAACTACGAAAAGCTCTTATCTCTCCAAATTCTTATTTTAAATGATTGACATTTTAATAAACGTCTGATCCAGCCATACTCAAACTGCGGCCCGTAGGCCGCATGCGTCCCGCCAACCCTTTCTATGCGGCCCGAAGCCTAGCCACAGTAATTTTTAGATAAAAAAAATACACACATAATGTAAAAAACTTTTTCTTACACAGTCTTGTAAGATAAAGACGGGCAATATTTTTTCTGTCGAGAGTCACTACACAAACACCTATGCCAATGCCAACTTCAATCGCCTCTTATGTAAAATTTAATTTTTGGATGCTAGCTTCCTTTTCTCGGATCGCGTCACATATGCAAAAAATGCGTACAGGTGTCGGCTAACTGATTCTCACCTTGACGAGGTGTTTAGAGTAGCATGTAGCCGTATTTAACTAAAATTGTCAAAAGTTTTCCACAATGTCACAATCAAAAACTCATTTATTTCGAAATAAATGCTCACGTTTCAATGTTTTTTTGTAATTGGCCCAAGAAAAAAAAGTTTGAGTAAGGCTGGTCTAATCCATTTCCACAAATAATCTTTAATTATGATTTTAAGATTAAAGAAATTTGTTTTCAGTTTATTCATAAAATTACTAAATCTTCATTTTAAATGTTATGAAAAAATACGTTTGTAATACTTTGTAGGTGTTTATATGTTTTAACATAAAAATTTTATATAAATTTCATGTCAAATGTATTTTTTCGTAATCACACAAGCTCGTTTGCTTTATTGCCACTAATAAAAATTTCATCGACCAGTTTTAGGCACTTGCATTAAATTAATGTTTTCTTTTCATTTACATTGGCCTTGAAACAACGTAAAAATATTTTAGATTTAGAATAGGTATGAATTTTTATTTGTAAATTAAAATGCATACTATTGGAGGTCAAGTCGATAAAATAAACGTAATTAAATTTATTAATTGCACGAAACCCAACCGAGTAATGACTACGTTTTGGATCAATTTAATTTTATTAATAATATGGAAAAACCACGCCATTAGATTAATTATATTTAATCCAATTTATTAAAAAACAACCCTAAAATATGTAGAAAAAAAGTAATGTCCAATGATAACATTATGCGACAAACTTGGGGTGACCAATTCCCTCAAAGTAAATTTTAAATAATAATAATAATAAAATAAATTTTAGTAAATTTTATTAAATAAGCCGATTTTTATGGCCTTTTTTGAGTTTAAACTAATTTGTAAATTGATTCGTTAGATTTCGCTTAAAAATTGTTTCTTTTTGCAAAATAGTTTATGTTAACCGTTCCCGTATCTTTGTGAAAATGTTTTTCATCTCAATATAATTTATATTTATGAAGATTAAGTGTAAAAAATTTAGCTTTTGATTGACTATTTCCCTCGTCTTAATATCCACCAATCACAAACGCGCAATTTTGAATTACAAATGGTTTCTAGGTGAAAAAATTGTGTGACAGCACCTGTCAGCAGTTTATTCGAGTTTACCCGCGGCAAAACTTGACAGCTGTTGTCACCAAAAATTGCAATTTATATTTTAATTGTTAACTGTTACTCATGAAATAGTCTTGTCAAATACCATTCGGGCATCTAATTTTTCCCGTGAAAAAAATCGAAAAAACACAATGCTAAGTAATATTTTTTAACAAAATGCATTCGTGCAGGTGCAAAAATCCTCCTCTTTGACTCGGATTTTTGTTGCCACCAGCACTCATGCTTTTTGTTAAAATATTACTTAGCAACGTGTTTTTTCGATTCTTTTCGGAAAAATTAAATGCCCTTATGATATTACTTACGAAAAAAGAATTATTGGAAATAAATTATTTGATTAAAAACAATTTGAGTTCAATGTTCAAAATGTTGCCTTTTTTATAATTTTAAGTTTGCGTGCGTTATTAAACGTCAATACTTTTTTGAATTAACTTAATTAAGGTATTTTTATTATATTTTTTTATTTGCCTAGTTAAATTAATAATTTAAAAAAATGTACATTTGTAAACTTTTGAACTTTGTTGTTTTTTTTATTACCAGGTTTCTACTAGAAATATAATTATTTTATGGTTTTATGCATGGTCACTTTAAAAATTCCTAAACTTGCTTCAATAAATCCCTAGGATTTCTTAGTTTTAACAATAATTATGTATACAAAAGAGTATAAATAAAAATGTTTTTATTTAAATTACTAAACTAATGAAACAAACTAATTTTGAATAAATTAAATATTATAAAAATAAAAGACAATATCTTAAAATGATTGTTTTAAAAATTTTGACAGTCGTAAAAAATTCCTAGAACTAGGGAAAAAATCACCAAGTTGGCAAAACTGTGTAAATAATTTAGACCAATCATGTGAAGTTTTTTACATCCTAGTCTGTAAACAATTAGATTTGACAATTCTTCACTTTATACCTTTAATAATTTTTATTATAATTGTATGTACGTTTTATGTATGTGTCTTTTTGTGCTTCGGTTAATTAAAGGACTTCGCTAACGCATCACTTCTCAGCCTTATGAAATAAATAACAATTATACGACCCTTATCTAAAATACTCAAATATAAAGTTTTCCCTCGCAGAAGATTGAATAATGGTAAACAGAAAACTCCTGACATAGCCGAACGATAGTATACACTACTAATGATAATTTGTGTTCATACACCTGGCAAGCACAATTGCGTCAACACAAAGATACATAAATTACCAATTACGATTCTATTGTTACATAATTACGTTATCCTATCCTATGCTATAGCAAAATGGATGACAAGGGCGGCTATTTGTAATTAATTAATCAATGAAGTTGAACGGAATTATTCTATCGAAAAGTGAAGGGGTCGGGAAGCAGGTAGCAAGAAACCTGCCGATCACCACACGTTTAAGCTTTAACGGTTTTAAATCGTTAAAAATCCCAATTAAATAAAATAACCAACGTATTATCAAAAATGTATTAAAAAACTATAACCGTAATACTATTTGAACATCCATTGCACTAGATAATTTGAATACAATAATTATTGTTTTTTTTAATTAAGTTTGACCTTGTGGGCTTAAAATTTCAAAGGTGTGAATTTCAATTGTCAATATGTAGATACAGAGAACGACTGAACATGACGTGTACGCAAAAACAAAAAGGTATGCATTTTTATTAATTTTAAAGATGTGTTTGCTGGTTTGCTTGTTATATTTTCTTGTAATCTTACAGATTGCAACAACTTATTGCAATGATCTACTCCAAGTGGATTCTTTTGTAACACGCAAGAAAAATTGCTTATCTTGCTAAAATCATATAGATAGCTATATTACCGGCGACCTTTGCATCTTTCCAAATCTAATCGATACCTAACTGTTTATCGAACTCATCGGCCCGTAATTCCTAAGCGCAATTGCTAATTAACAGTAAAACACCATGTTGCACTTATGGTAATATAAAAAACGGCATTTTTTCTACCTGCAATAAATTTAATTAAATTTATTTTTAGACTTCTTAGACCTATGTTTTATTGATATACCTAATTATTGTTTAATTGTAGAAAGTTCATAATGCATAATTGAAAATGGATGGTTCATTGGTTAAAAACAGTATTGAGCAATTATGTTTTAAAGTGTCTTTATTTGCGAAAGCATTTATTGTTTTGTTTATAAAAACAAGTACTTATGAAGGAATTATGTTAGTTTCATTGCTTGTAGAAAATAATATATAAACAAAACAATGCATGCTTTCGCAAATAAAGATAATAAAACACATTATTGCTCAATACTGTTTTTAACCAATGAACCATCAAACAAAAACAAAAATAAGGTCTTTAACAGCATATTTTTTATTTACTTAAAAAAAATTACCCCAAAAGATATTTTTCGAACGTTTTTTCATTATTAAATAAAAGGGCTTTAAAAATATTTTCTCGAAAAACACTTAAACTGAAATATAAGTTTTAGAGTTAGATTTTTTTACAGTGGTCCAATAATTATGGCCAATACTGTATATGTTAATATTAATAGAGTAATTGCATCAAAAATGAAAATCCCTAAAAACCTTTTTATTGTAATCTAGAGGTAAAAACACATTGCGAAAATATTTTTTTATATTCCAAAAGTTCAACCCGGCCCCAAAATATCAAATTGAAAAAAAGGTACTTTTCAAACGTTCCGAACTCCCGCCATATTGCATGACGTCATAAGCTTCACCAGCTGTCAGAAATCAAGATGTCAACAAATAATAAACACCGATAAGTTTATGTTTATACATGGAAAACGTGAAACCAAAAATTGGTTGTAAATATTGTTTTGTGCCTTGTACAAATACAACCTGGAAAACTCCTGGGAAAAGGTTTATCACCGTGCCAAAAGGGAAAATAAGGATAAAGTGGATTAAAATAGCTCGGCGCGATATCAAAACATCGTCACCATTTTATTGCTCATTTTAAGGATCATTTTAATGTAAGTAAAATAAAATGTCGTTTACTAGGTATATGGTTTGAATAGGTATGTTAAATATTAATAAATTCAAGAAAATACGGCTAAGCCGTAACTACTCTCAGTGTAGGGTCATAAACTTTGCTTTTGATAATTGAAGGGACAACTTTCCCAGGAGTTTTCCAGGTTGTATTTGTACAACAAGGCACAAAACAATATTTACAACCAATTTTTGGTTTCGCGTTTTCCATGTATAAACATAAACTTATCGGTGTTTATTATTTGTTGACATCTTGATTTCTGACAGCTGGTGAAGCTTATGACGTCATGCAATATGGCGGGAGTTCGGAACGTTTGAAAAGTACCTTTTTTTCAATTTGATATTTTGGGGCCGGGTTGAACTTTTGGAATATAAAAAAATATTTTCGCAATGTGTTTTTACCTCTAGATTACAATAAAAAGGTTTTTAGGGATTTTCATTTTTGATGCAATTACTCTATTTAAATCAAATATTAACCAGATTTTATATTAAGTTTACAACCAACTGTAATCTGTTTTAAACATAATACTAATTGAATAAGTTTTAGTTATAGACTTTTTTAATAATCCTGTCAATAATTAAACCATAATTCTTGTAATTTTCAAAAAGAACCCCTTAAAAAAGTATTTGTTGGAAATTGGGAACTTAAATAAAAAGAATTAAGAAATATTGCAATGAAGCAAACCTATTGCCAAAACTAAATTAGTTACCGTTTTTCGTTATGTTGGCAAAACTCTATAATTGCCTACTTTCGCTTAAAAATACACAATTTGGGTACCCGCAAAAAACTTGAGTCAACTCTCTAAGAATTAGTCAAAAATGACTAATTTAATAGTTATTAGTGGCTGCTTTTTTACTTAAATTGTCCCCTGAATCCAAAAATTATGAAAGTGGAGCAGTTTTTGAGATATAGTCAATTCCATATTAAATGGAAAATTGACTATATCTCAAAAACTGTTCTACATTTTTAACTTTTGCCGACATTTTCGGATTGCGGATGTTAAATTTTGGGATACCATGGTATTCCATGGTTAATCATGGTACAAGTGAAAAAGCAGCCACTAATAACTATTAAATTAGTCATTTTTGACTAATTAATTTTTAGAGAGAAAGTTATATAAATCTGACGTTTAATTTAATTCTGACGTTTACATTCAAAGTCAGCGTCGCCATGGTAGCGGGAGGGAATGGAACTTTTCTTACCTAATTAGCGGGAGGGAATGAAAATATATACATGGGCAGAAATAAGATTGGTGGAAGCGGAAGCGGAAGAAAAGAATGTCATTAATTGTTAACAATTACGAATACAATCTGCGCATTATTAACCACTCGACAAAAAAACTAAATTTCGTCACACTTTAAAACATAGCTGGTCCTTAAACTAGAATCAATACCAAGCTAAGCTGTCCTCAGTAATTATTAACTAGATAATTACAGGGTGAAGTAGGTTTTTTGGTTAGATTTTAAAAATTAAGTCGTGATGGGCAATGTACATTTGGAACCATTTTTTTTTAATTTTCTTCTGGCAATTTTCTCATGAAGGCAGCCCAAAAGGCACTGTTTATCCTTTGTAGGCATTGTCTATAAGGAAGGTGACATAACTTTAAGTACATCTCCATCAAATGTTCTCACCCATAGAAATAATTTTATAAACTAACGAAAGAAGCTTTGTTTAAATTCAAAAAGCCTTTATTTATGATATTATCATTGATAATTTATCAATGTATCAGCTTACTTGGCATAGACCTCCTCTTGAACTTACCATAATTTATTATTTTAATTGAATGTCTTTTCCTCTTTAGGAAGTAAATTTGGTCTCCACCAAAAATCTTCACTACCTGTGCATTAAATAAATAAATATATTTGACTTTTTGACTTCTCGTAAAAAATGTGGGTCCTTATAATGCTCTTATTTAATAAGTTTTACTTCTGCGAAACTATTTTCTCATATGCATTTTACAAACAGTAATATACCAAAGCATAATTTAGCATTTACCGACAAGTAAAATCCCTCTTGAACGTCTAGAAAAACGTATCTCGGAAATAACGTTTGCAAAAGGGCACTTTCGGTAAAATATCTGAACATTTTAAACTATTCATTCGTTTATTCCATTCAACCAGTTAGTTTCATTATGCCGACATAATCTTGTAAGAAGATAAGAACGAAATTAAGTCGGCAGCAATGAGCGGTGCATAAATCTCGCACGCGGCAATAGAGAAAATTGCGCTAATACTGCAAGTACCAGAGAGTCTCGACTTGTGTGTTAATAGACTTTAAAAACCGTGTATATGCAAGAGGGGCGGTGATAAAGCACCCGCCCGATAATGTCATCGCTGCGCTTCCGCCCACCTCTTTCTTCGTTTCGTTTGCTGTCGCTTTACTTTCCTGTGCGACCTCAATAGCGACGTTCTGGATTCCGTCCGTCCTTTCTTTGCATTGTGCATGTGTAGGTATTGAAGTTTCCTTTGAATGCAGGCAGCTGGCTTGGTTTAACATGAATATGTTGTTGCTTAAGTTTATTCGGTTGTTTTGATATTTTTTCTTACAGTGAATAACACAAGATATAGGCGGTTTTGGAATTCTACTCCTCAAATAACCTGGGTTTTTACAACTAGTTAATAATGTTTGAAGACTTAAAAAATTGATGCGCGGAACAGAAAACCACTTATTTTCAATTCAAAATAATAATTAAATGTGCAGAATATTGATCACTACAGTTCCTGAGACTACTCATTGATGTCACAAAAATAACTATTGCTGTTGTCAAAATCACCCTTGATGTTAATTTGATAAGTGATTAGTGTTGTGCTCATGATGTGTTTTGTTATCAATGGTTACTGTTTTATTTTCTCCGTACTAAAACAAAAGACTTTTTTTATGTATCATTTTAATTATTTTTTTAATCGACAAAAAATATTGTGGCCAATACAGAGCTTAAACTAAATTGTTGGTTAAAAATCTGCCAATTATTTGATTTTAATCTAAAATGAGTTTAAATAATTATTCCAAAAGTAGTAAACCTGAATTCATTTTGCGCCTTCTCAAATTAACAAGATTAATGCTGTAAAATCGCGCAAATCTAAAATTAAACTAGAATGGTTTCTGATTAATAGAGCTTCTCCACGGGCCATTTAAAGTTTTCAATTTCCCATGAATATTTGAATGTTTTGCTGAATTATTTTACCGCCCGTATACTTTGAAAAGGATCAAAAGGGTCATTCCTCGGGGGAAGGACCGGCCGACCCTTCGGCGTCTTTATTTTGCGACGCGTCGGACGTCTTACGGTCCACCGAACATTAAACAATGTTGCCAAAACTTACTTAAAAAGGTTTTAGACGTTTTTTGTTAATGTTTCAAGGTAAATCTTCAAATAAACCGTTTTTTGGTTAAATACCATTTTAATCTAATAAATAATGACAATATTTATATCTAGAGAGCATTACAAAAATACATAAAAAAATTTTAAAAAATCTTATTTTGTGACTTTTTTGGTATTGCGCAACAGCGCACGGTCACCCTATTTTATTTTTTGGATAGTGCAATCTAAATCAGGTGGTGAAGAATTGATGGGAAAAGGGCGCTCAAAGTAATAATTTATATCAACAAGACGTTTCGTCGAAATTTATGTGAATTGAAAAAGTTGTAAACCGAAAAGTAAATAAAGTCGTTCACTGTTCCGGATCCGAACATATGGATTTGCCCATACAAATGCGGGTCGTAATTTTTTTGTGAATGGTCAGACTTTTAAATAAAACGACGAAAATAAAACAAACTGCTAAAATTCTAATGTAAAGTTTTTATTCTACTATAAAACAAAAACAACTTGTTTAAGTAAGTTAGAAATGCGTCAGAAATAAATACCTTAATTAGGTATTCATAATTTCATTGTTATCCACAAATTTATTCAAATAAAAAAGTTAAATTATTTAACAACACTGGTTTACACACTGAAAGAAATATATACTAAAGTTAAATAAAAAAATAATTAGGGCAAATATATTTTATGTTTCATATATAGACTACCACATACATTGCTAAAACAAATATATTCGTTTGGTTAGCAGCCTATTGCTGCCCTAGCAATATAAATGGTGTTTCTAGCAATATTTTTTTGCTGTAATTCACTTATAGTTTACATTTTATAGTAAGGGTAAGTTTATTTTTATTTAGATCTAACATATCTTCTTTACAATAAATGTATTACAAAATTTACCATACATTCATAATAAACAGTAGTATAAATGTGTAAAGCACTAGTATAAAATTTTTAGTATAAATTTGTATTTACTTTTAGCAACAAATTTCTTTCAGTGCAGCCAAAATATATATTCGATGCCATTATTATTGTATGTATGTATTTTGACCCGCTAAACTCAAAAATCACAATACATTTTTTATGGTATGGTTTTCAAGATTGGAATTTTTAATTTTTTTTCATTTGTTTTTCCAATGCAGCTTAACTGATTGGGCCTTAAGAGTGATATTTGTCGGCGATTTGATATTGTCTAATTGGACACCTCTTGCAACCATTGGCCGTTTATAACTCGAGATATGACCCAAATTGTAAAGGTGCCTTCAAATAACAAATGAAAAAAAATCGTATCTCGGAAGCCTTGCCATAAATAAATGTAATTTTTTAGTTCAGCAGGCCAACCGGCACCGAATGTCCATTTCAGTTCATTACCTATGGTACCTTTATTTTATTGGTCAATCTGTGATAAAAGGCGTGGCTTCCAAATATTTAGAGCCGATTAACCATAGGCATCTCAACTGGATCTGCTGAATTGCTACCGCATCCTCCGTATTCTCCAGATTTGGCCCCCTGTGACTTTTTACAGAAATGAAAAAGTCGTTGACCGGGAAGAGATGCTGAAGTAATCGACGCTGAAGATGAATTTTTTGACGGAATAGTGCTATTATGAAGGAATGACAATGTTATAACATTATAGATGTTATAACATTGTCATATTATCATTGAAATAAATTTAACAAGCTAAAAGAATGATGTTAAAAAATAAAATTTAAGTTTGCCCAAAATATTGCATTTGTATACTCATTCCAAGGACTTTTGATATTTGAACAGTGTTTTCCAAGAACGGTTTGTTCTAGTCTAACCAGTTTATCCTTCAGTGCACTGAAATTGTTACAAAAATACCAAATACTTGTCGTATGTCTATATAAACGTGATTTATTCTAACGTTAATTGTTTGGTTAAATATTTACCATTAAATAAATATTATTGGCGTTTTGTAATATATTAAGTAATCCCATGTTTAACCACGCATGTACAATGTCAAACCGGCAATTGTTGACACGACAACAATTTTACGTATTCACATTGAATTTGCATCGCATGTTTGAAGACTATAAGTTTGGACCCTTAACAATATGAATTCTCGTTTATTAAATATCTTCGGATTATGAAGAAATTACAAAGGGAAAAACACAAACAAAATTGTATTGTTATAAAAATTTCTGTTTTAATTTGCTAAAGAAGAAATTTCTCAAACGAACCTCGTCAAACAACAACACAATGGGAACTGCAGAAAACGAAGGACGCAATTTCTCAATTGTTTTCGCTTTCTATGAGTTCAACAAACATCAAAGAAATAATGACATAATTGTATTCAAATCGAAACTGAAATACAAAATGTACGAGTCGTGGGCATGGGGATAAATCAAAAGTAACTTGTTAAAACTAATGAAATCGAGAAAATCACGAATTTTTCTTTAATAAATAACAATTATCGTTGACCTATATATTTTATTTAATAATTATAAACTATGTACAATGTCCATTTTAAGTAGATAGAACTGTCTTAAGAATATCAACTTTAGATTTTTGTTTATAATCTTTATTAAGTTCTTTTAATACAAGAATATTATGTATCAAGTTTGATAATCAACATATTAGTCACGAATTTTAATTAGGCACGAGCGAGCTTGCGAGCGAGTGTTTAATTAAATGAGTGTCTAGAAAAGTTTATAAACGACTTGCCTACTATACTTTTTCTACGACAAATACTTAATACTATGTGTAAATCGAAATTTATTCCTTAAAAATGGGCTAACAACCGTTTAAATGTAATATAGAGGCAGTTTTGCACAGTGAAGAGAATATTTTATATGCACTTCATGGTGGAGTCTCCACCCGAAATATTTAATGCTTTATCTGCTAAATTTAGTTTACTGCCTCTTTTATCTAGGGTTAACTGCCGGCGAATTCAAAAGGTCAGTACAAACTTGCATATAAACTTTTCAAATAGGTATTGGCGTTAAGAAACTATTTAATATATTAATATTTTTGTATTAAGATAATAAAATAATTTCCATATTATTATTTCACAAGAAGGGCACTTTATTTTAACGATTGTATGACATTTGACAAATGTCAACTTCAAAATAGTCCCCATTGGATATTATGCACATGTGCCAGCTCTTCTTCCAATACTCGAAACACTTCTAAAACTCGATCTTTGGGATAGCCTTTAGTTCTTTTAGCGATGCGCTTTTAATGTCATCTATGCTTGCAAAACGACGATTTTTGGGAATAGGAAAAAGTCAGACAGAGGCATGTCTGGTGAATATGGAGGCTGGGGCATCATTACAGTATTGTTTTTGACCAAATTTTTTTTTCAAAATTTAACAATTTTAAAACAAATTTTGCTGCCACACGTTTAATACCCAAAACATTCGAAAAAATTTCATGGGATGAGCTAATCGATATACCAACATCATCAGCGACTTCTCTGATGGTTTATAACCATTTCTTCCACTTTTTCCATGTTTTTATCGGTTGTTAATGTGCTTGTGCGTTCGGGGCGTTCGTCATCTTCAGAGTCTTCACGGCCATCTTGGAAACTCTTAGACCACTTGTAAACTCTTGTTTTACTTATAGCAGACTCACTATAGGCCTTTGTTAACATTTCACAGAATTTATTTAATTTTTTAAGCAAAATTGGATACAAATTCTTTGATCCATTTTTTTAACGGACGAAAAATCGCCGAGCTCATAAAACACGTCTAACTTTAGCGGCTGCCACAGACAAAGTAAACAATGAAAACATCTAAAGTTTTTATCATACTTCGGGGGCATGTATACCAACATAATAAAGAAAATTTTATGACAACCGGACCCTCCGAACCCGCGAAATTTAACAATTCCCGTTATTTTCTGAACACACCTCGTATGTATATATGTTCAGAAGTTATCTCGAAGATTTGTTTGAAGTTTTTTTAAGTAGCATGAGTAATGCGGTCAGCAAGGAAGAATACAAAGAGAAATTTAAAAAAATATTCTGAAAGGGACAATTTCTCAACCATCTACGTCTTCTACTGAAAACTTTGGAAATGAAAGTTTAAGCTTGGTTTATGTGAGATATTGGAATGAAGCTTTATTTGGAATTAGATTTTTCTATTACGATATTCAGCTCTTATGTATTCTGAAAAGTTGAAAAACAAGATCAGTGGAACCAATGATGCTTCCTATACGTTACTCGGCTTTTAGGAGGCACATCATTGGTTTCTTTCAGACCACTTTGACGACATTGTCTACAAAAACTAAAGAAGCGATGGAAAAAACCTAAATCGTCCAAAATTGCCTGATTGTCCACGTCAAATTGATTAAATCAAGGAAAATATTCTTACTGTGGAAAATTTTGTTACTTGAGGGAAAATGCAAAATTAAAGAATTCCTGAAAGTACCACATCAGAATTGTCCATCTGATCGGCTCTTTGCCTAGTAAATCACAGACACCAGTTTCCTGAGCCATCAAAAGCATAATATTAATCACAAGATCGCAAACCTAGTTTTATGTACCCTTTTAATAATAAATCACCTTATATATGTACGAGATTAAATAAAAATGATATACAACTTGACGTATTTAAAACAGTAACCAATAAAAGCAGCAAAACACTAAATTAAATATTATTCAGTACCGGGGCCATCGGTCCGCATTAATTTTGAATATTGAATGTTTATTGCCAGTCCATGGTTTAGCAGAATTAACTCTTTTTTAATGTTTTTCCTAGTATTATTGATAGTTTCCTACTGCGATAAATTAGTTTAATTGCCCTATTTGTTTCTTGTCGGCGGGGCTGTTTTGTATGTGCGAGTCCATGTTGTAATTGGTTTGCACATTGTTTTGCCTCGCATCCCCCCAAACTACACATTTATCAATAAATTATTGCCCCGACGCCATGTGGAAATATTGAAAACCGAAATCAGAAAATATGACTAGCCTCGTGCACATTAACCATAATAAATTACTGTTTTAATGATCTATAAAGTAAATTAGTTTTTGTTTCGTGCTTTAATTGTTATTTCAAACAGATTAGCACGTAAAAACATAACGTCACATTTAATAATATTTTTATTACATATACGATTAAGTTGGAATTAGGTATCATAAGTATTTTTTTCTCCTCCTACGTTTAAAACGCCCATTATGGTACATGTTTCTATGACACTAAATGACCTTTTAAATACACATTGACAAGTTGGGGCTTTATGGCCCTTTAGTCACGTTAGCTGAAGTTAGTTGACAGTTGTCAAATGTCATACATGTATTGCAATCGTTAAAATAAAGTGTCCTTCTTGTAAAATGATACTAAATGTAACAATTATTTTATTATCACCCATAATATAACAAGTGGTATGATTATCATCGATGATATTTTATTAATTGAAACCGAGCTGCAGATTTCACGAGTCCGCAGGACGAGTGAAATGTGCTGCTTCGGTTTCAATGAGTAAATATCATCAATAATTAATCATATTTAGGGCCGGTTTTTCAATCGTTGGTTAACTTTATCTTATAACCGTATACTGTTAATTTCCTTAGATACTATATACGATTGAAAAACCGGCCCTTAGTGAAAAAATATAATGAATTTTAGGATTTAACGAATTGTCAGTTTGACATTTGAAATTAAAATGTGCTCTAAAATATAAAAAGACTTTAATAAACCTTGTTTATTCAAACTTACATTAATTTTATTATCGTTTACACCAACCCATCGATCTTTTAGAGTTTATAATTCATTATTTTAATCATTTAGCAAACACAGTAAGTAAATGTCAACAAATGTCAAATCAAGAAAAGTGTCAAAATCCTTAGCAACGTGTAAACAAGGTGATAAAAAATATTGTCACCCATAATATAACAAGTGGTATGATTATCATCGATGATATTTTCGAATTGAAACCGAGCTGCAGATTTCACGAGTCCGCAGGACGAGTGAAATGTGCTGCTTCGGTTTCAATGAGTAAATATCTTCGATTATTAATCATACCACGAGTTATATTTAGTGAGAAAATATAATGAATTTTAGGAATTAAAAAATTTGTCAGATTGACATTTAAAATTAAAATGTGCTTTAAAATATAAAAAGACTTTAATAAACCTTATTTATTCAAACTTACCTTAATTTCATTATCGTTTACACCAACCCATCGATCTTTTAGAGTTTATAATTCATTATTTTATTGATATATATCAAATACAGAATTTAAATGACAACAGATGTTAAATCAAAAAAAGTGTCAAAATTCTTAGTAACGTGTAAACAAGATGATAAAAATTATTGCCGCTGTGATAAAATACGTCACTATGGAATACTGGCATTTTATTGGTTCTAATATTAATGAATTGTATTGTCGCTGTGATAAAATGCGTAACTATGGAATACTGGCATTTTATTGGTTCTAATTATAATGAATTGTATTGTCTTAAAAATACAGAAGGATTAAATAGATTAAAAATACAAAAGGATTAAATAGATTCTCAAAGTCAATATTTGAAAAGTATATATTAATATTGTACTGACCTTTTAATTTCGCCGGCAGTAAAGTAGATTTAAGTTAATTTCGGGTGGAGAATTCACCGTGAAGTGCCCATAAAACATTTTCTTTACTTTCACTGTGAAAACTGCTTCTATATCTAAACGGTGGTTAGTCCTTTTTCAAGGGATACATTTCGATTTACACATAAAAATTTGACATTCTATTTTTTATAGATGTCGCTCTATACAAATATTTAAATTAAATCATTTTTAGATAATAATAAGCATTTGTCGTAGAAAAAGTATATGCAATTCGTTTATAAACTTCTCTAGCTCGCTCGTGCCTAAATTAAATTAGTGACTTAGATGGTTTTTATCAACCAAACAAACCAAACATAATATACTATTTTCTATTCCTATTGCATATTATTGACATTGTTTTAAATTCCTAGTGTGGAACAGGGCAAAATTGACTTTTGTTTATTAAAAAAAGGATATAAATTAGCAAGAATGAAAAATAGTAACGTTATTTCTCATTGCATTTATTTCTCAACATCCTCTAAAACTGTTATAAATTATTTAGAAATAGTTTCAAATCAAACGGTGTTGAATGTCCAAACTTTGTCATTTAACAAATGAATTTTTATGAAAATATAACTTAACTAAACTGCGCACCACTCAATGTGTCGCGACCAAAAAGTTCGTCCTTTTTCAAAACGACATAAGTTTTTTGTTTCTTAAACGATTTTATTTTGGTCTGTAATGTCTACTAGACCCATCCTCTGGAAATTCATGCTATAGATATGAAGCTTACGGTTCTTCAAGTAAATTTCGTACAGGGTGATATGTAAAACTGTGAAAAATTTCAATAACTTCATCCAAGCCGTTTGAAAAAAAAAATATTTTTTCTCGTTTTACAAATTTTTTGAATTGGAATCTTAGCAACGAAAATATGGTTTTTTTCCAAAACAGTACGTGTAAGGGTTTTTGGCAGTCTTTTTAAGGACAAGAAGATAAAATGGTGAAAGATTTTTCCTTGAATAATTCTGAACAAGCGACAAGCAACAAACTTCCATTATTTTCAGAGGGGCCTAAGCAAAGACCACTTTTTCAAAATGACATTTTGGTGAAAATTTGCGAAAACTAAACCTGAACCGATATTTACGTTCGTGACATGTTTTCTTTATAATTTTGACCTCCTGATTGTGATTCAGTTGTCAAATTTAAGTTTAAGATAAAACCAAAATCACCAAGAATCAAAATTCGAAAACAATTCACGGCTGTTAAATGTCTTAATAAAATCCGATTGCTGGCGTGATTCTTGCATATTTATGATTAAAATGACATTTGGGGATTCATTTTTTGGGCGAAATTACTGCAATTTGTTTGAGTGGTTAGGATAATGTTATATAAGTTACATTTACATTGCGCACTACTGATAACTTATCACTGATAAGTACCTACCTAATTGGTAATAAAGTTAAATAAAAAAATGTTTGTTCATTTTGGAAAATTATGTATGTATACATATAGGTAGGTAGGTATAACTATAGGTAGGTAGGTAAAACTTATGCAAAAAAACTTCGAAATTTTGAAAAACACTAGCAAACTGAAAAAATCAAGAATATCCCTCATAATGCGTTTTAAATGTTTTCCAAGAACTAATTTTCATTTGATCCTCAATTTGATTATTCAGCGACATGATAATATCGTACTTAAGATGCAAAACACAGTAAAAAAATAGTAAAAACTAGCAATCGCATTTTATTGAGACATTTAACAGCCGGGAATTGTTTTTGAATCTTGATTCTTGGTGATTTTGATTTTATCTGAAACTTAATTTAATAACTGAATCACAATCAGGAGATCAAAATTATGAATAAAACATGTCACGAACGTAAATATCGGTTTAGGTTTAGTTTTCTCAAATTTTCACCAAAATGTTATTTTAAAATATTGGTCTTTGCTTAGGCCCTCTGAAAATAATGAAAGTTTGTTGCCTGTCGCTTGTTCAGAATTATTTAAGGAACATTATTTCACCATTTCACCTTAAATATACTCTTTTGAAAAAAAAAATCATATTTTCGTTGCAAAGATTCCAATTCGAAAAATTTGAAAAACGCTACAAGGTAAGACATAATACTTCATTATTTTAAAGTAAAAACGAGAAAAATTATTTTGTTACAAACGGGACTTGGATAAAGTTATTAAAATTTTTCACCGTTTAACATATCACCCTGTAGGAAAGAACCGTGAGCTTTATATCTATAGCATGAATTGCAAAGGATGAGGCTAGCAGACAACACAGACCAAAATAAAATAGTTCAAGAAACAAAAAAGTTGAAAAAGAACGAACTTTTTGGTCGCGACACATTGAGTGGTGCGCAGTTTATATAATGAGGAGTTGTTATAATTTTTCTTTCAACATCAAAAATCATTTTGGCAATTTCTACTCTTATACCGACATTGTTTTCTTCTTTTAATTTAGAATTATTATGCTCCAAATATCTTGTTTATTAAGACTACTTATCTAAATTAAAGCTCGCCATAAATTTGTGTGTGCACCTAAGTATTTAATGCAAATTCCTCGCTAATTTATTAATAAATCTTAAGTTAACATTTTGACTTTAAACAGAGAATCATCTCGAATAATAATCCGACCTTAATTCGCAGTGAGGCAGTCATTAAATGCCCCAAATACGAATTTGTTTTGCCAGTGAGATTATTTGTGTGAATGTTTAGGGAGGAAAACTTTATAAATCCTTCTGTAAATAGACATGTCTTGCAAGTGGCGTAGCCAGGGGGCTAAGCATGATGAACATGAGCTAAATGAGATTTGTTGTTTTAAATTTTTTAGGACAACCAATATTGATTGCATCTTTCATTTTGAGGTAGAATTTTATTGACCAAAAAAAGTTATGCCTTATTTTACTCCATAAAATATGCCACTGGGTGCGCCACTGGAAACGCCTCTAACAATGGGTCCCAAAGGATTAAGGCGGTAGGATGGACCCGAACATTAACCGGCAGGAGGGAATGCATATTTCGAGATTATGATTTTTGGGATATATTTTTTTGGGCACGACTCTCAGACTTAATCCTGTTGAAGCAGGAATGCTTTTGTTTGTTTTCAGGTGTATTCAATACACTGTATTGTGCTTAATTTTCAAAGCGGATTTCGCTTACTTTTATTATTATTATGTCTTGATGGCGTTGATGATGTTTTATTTATTTTAATGAGATTTCGTATAAAATATTGTTTTTGTGTTGGTTATCGCGAGGGCCAATTCATTTATTTTATTTTAAAATTATTATTTACATAAACAAAGAAAACAATTATTTACATTAAATTTATTATAATACTAAATAATTATTTTTGTTTTAATAAATATTAATTGAATATATGAAAGTTTCATATTTAATTAAATATACCATAATCATTTTTAAATAAACATTACATAAATTTAATATGCTTTCAAATAACAAATATTAAAAAAAATGTAGTAAAAGAATATTAAAATAAATGAAAATTTTCTTGTTGATTTGGTGCGGATTAAATTTAATAAATAAAAATTTATCCCGTCAGATATCAAACGTATCGATTTCCTGAAATTTCACGCATTCATACATGCATATCAACATGACATAACTAACTCTAAATATTTCAAAAAGCAATAAAGATAGATTGCCAAGCGTTATAAAATGGTTTTGTTAAAGTATGGAATTGATATTTTTAGCCAGAATGATTTATTATTATTCCTGCACGGTCACAGTTAACCAGCCAGGTAAAGATAGAGCTGTGACTTTATGGCATTTTATTACGAATTTAGAAACAGTGGCTTTTACACTATTTAGTCACGAGCTAGGATTGTAATAAACTGAACAGTATTTAATTTATTATGTACAGTATAATATTACAAGCAGTCAGTAAAATAATATAAAAGACTCAGTAGTTTTATAAAATATGATTAGTAAACATTAAATTTTAGAAAAGTAAAATTACTATTTGCCCTGTATTTCTATGTTAACTATTGTGATAATAATGGTCAGTAAAAATTAATGAAATGTCAGTATGAATTAGCCGGTAATAATTATACAAATGGTCGGTAAGAATTAATATATAGTAGTCGGTAATAACCCCACCCAACCCAACAACCCAACCCAACCTTTTGTTAATATAATTGACTTTTATTTATACTATACAGACCGTTTATTATTTTCACCGACCATTTAATATTTTCACCGACAATTTATTATTATACTCACCAACTGAAATAAAATAATGGAAAAGTGCACTTTCCATAAAATTGAAATACTGATAGTTTAATTTGTTAAATAGGTATACCTATATTATATATAAGGAATCCGAATAACAATAATAACAGATTTCTGCTAATATATTATAAACACTCTGGACAGTTGTTACGAACACGTTACGAATTAGAATAAAGTAAGCAGAAACATAAGTTGCAGACCCTGAAGTCAGTTGATGCGTATTGTCAGTGGGAAATGTTTTGATTGACTGCCTGAAATCACGTGTACTTTTTCAACGAAATAATTTGTTAAACATAAACAAAATAATCTGTAACCCTTGAAATTAACAAAATGCTTACAAAATTGCATATAACCTTTACAAAACTTTCGGTAAAATATTTTCATTTGTTAAAATAGTTACAATCCCTGGTTATGAGTATGAGTATGGGAACGTATGGCAGGCCCCATCGACATTACCTTACACTAATCTCCCAGGGTTATTTTACCCCCTTTCCGTTCTCCTACGTATCCCGCCACTGCACAGCATTACCTGTGTTTGTTGGATCCGAAGTTTTTACGCCGGCTGGTAGATCTACCCTAGGAGGTCGTGGATGACAGTGTCGATGGTTAAGGCCACTCCCGGATTTTTGTCGCCGGGTCGGGCCATACGTCCAGTTTAGGCTTAGTGGAGAGCGGGACAAGGAGGGTAAAAAATGGTTTTTGGAGGACATTGAACTGACCCAAAACTAAGTAATAACCCCATTCAATTGGGATTTATGAATGGGGGTCGGGGTGTTAGTACGTTGCTAGAACCTGTCCTTGTTGGTGAACTTCTAAACGTCTCTGTCCTAGTCTGTTTCCGGTTCCTGGTAACCTCTTTAGAATTGTTTGCCCCCCTGTGAGATACTGAATCTTGTCTTTAGTACCGAAGTGTTGACGGCCACGTCCTGCCGTAAGTGCCCTCTGCCTTCGTGGATATTCCTCATGCCGAGTACCGGCTACCGACCTTGTATATGCTTTATTTGTTTTATTGTTAAATTAGTGTTTACATTTAATTTATATCTTTGCATTCAAACTTTTTTTCCAAATTTAATTTAAAAATATAAATATTAATATACAAAATAGATAAAGCCGGTCCTGAAGTGTACGTAATTGGGATACGGGACTATGACCACGACCCGCCGCGTATGTAACCTCTTCCTTCGTGGATATTCAACCCCTCATGTCGAGTACCGACCTTGTATATTATTTATTTATTTTATTGTTAAATTAGTGTTTAAACTGTTTATTATTATTTAATTTATATCTTTGCATTCTTACTATTTTCCAAATTTAATTTAAAAATATAAATATTAATATACAAAATAGATAAAGCCGGCCCTGTGGTGTATCGTAATAAAATTTGAAATACGGCCCTAATGGCAGGCGTGTAACTTATTTTAACGTGGTCGTTTTGTTTATTTACTTTCGTTATCTTTTATAGCTTTAATTTTTGGCTGGGCTATAAGTTTATGCGTATATTATATAATATATGTAATACAATAATATAATATTGTGACGTTCTTACTTGATTTGGTTTTTTTACACTCCTACGCTGTTATCGGTAATGATTAATTGTTGCCAGGTTTTGTTACAGATTTGGGTATTAGGTCATGCAATGATACTTATCAGAATCTGCAGGTGATGATCCCTTCCACTCTTGGTTAGACTCGTTTTTTCTTTAAATAGGTGATTCCTTGACCTGTCCCCTGTCACTTTATTACTTCCGTGTCCGCACGGACCTCACCCCTGTGTTCACCGTTGAGAGATTGCCTTTTGAGGAAATATTTAATGTTTCTATAAACCCTTTGGAGAACAGGTACCCTGATTTCACCTGTACAGGTATGTAGTACCTAAAATAGTAGCACTGTTCCGCACCGCAATTTACTCGACTACACTGTATATATATATATATTATATATAATATATATATATAATATATATATAATATTTACTTCCAGCATACAAAGTGAGCCACTTTCGAAGGTAATTTACTATTAAAGTGAGGTCCATGGCAAAGTGAGTACCGTATATGGTCCTCACTTTGTCAAAGCAATAATTTTATGCCTGAACGCTTCTGTGTTACATAAAATGTTGTTTCAGTAAGACATAAAAAAAGCCTCACTTTACATTTTAGTTTCTTAAACCGCTACTAGGTGGCGCTGCTACCGCAACTTGGTGGCGCTTCTTGTTGAGTATATTTTCAAGACGTATATTTTTAGGTGCTTATAAGCAACTTTCTACGCATTAAGTGAGGACCATAAAATTGACAACTGTAAACGGTCCTCACTAAATGCTAGGAATGGTTTGTTGACTATAATTTTAATTTGTCTTTTGTCTGGTTTGATCTGTGCCAGGGTATTGATTCTTTAAGTAATCTGGCGGAAAACTGCTTTAACCTTTAACCGCTACTAAGTGGTTTGTTAGAGACCACTAGATATGTTTTTCCAAATATTATATTATTATTATAGATATAAAGTAATTGGCTAGACCAAAACATAGCGATTAGGTTATATTAGCTTCCCTTGTAATAGTGTCCACAAGTGGATTTTAACCAACTTATACTTAACCAATTGAGCTGAAATTTTGCACATACTTTAGGTGCTGAAGACAGTACAATTTAGTATAGGATTACCTTTCTCTTTACAACCCCCTTGATTTGGGTATCAAATGAAAGGTTTTGAAGATAAGGCGTTATACTAAATCCAATATGTCATCCGCTCCAAGATGGCGATTTATCTATTATTCACAACTTGATATGGGTATCAAATAAAAGGGCTTGACTAGTAGAAAACAATAGGGTGAGTGACGTCGAATCAAATCCAATATGGAGACCACCCCAAGGTGACAGAATAGGTACCTATTTCTTTACAACCTCCTTAAAATAAGTATCAAATGAAAGGGTTTGACAAAAAAAAAACATAAATTAAATAAAGTCATACTAAATCCAAGATGGAAGATTGCCTTTATCTTCACAACCTTCCTGACATGGGTATTAATTGAAAGGGTTTGACGAATAAAAAACAATAAAGTAAGTGACGTCGTACTAAATCCAATATGAAGGCCGCCCCATGGGTGCAGAATACCTATTTCTTTAGAACCTCCTTGACATGGGTATCAAATGAAAGGGTTTGAAAAAAAAAAGATAAATTAAGTTAAGTCATACTAAATACAATATGGCGGCACCTTGCAATACTGACGCGTTGACCGAAAGAATTTTTTTTATTTTTAAGAATTAATTGAAAGTGAAGACGATGAAGCAGTTTATATATGTCAGTTAGGCAATGCATAATATGCATTCATTAATTTTGAGGCAAAATATAATTTCGATATAGCTACAAACTCTTTTTGGTATAGTCATTGAAGTGATAGGTAAGTTTATACAGGGTGTTTAAAAAACATGCGCCAATGCTCGGCTGGAGATTCGTCATCGAAAAATAGGAAAAAAAGTTATATGACCTTAATAAACATAGTTTCGGAAATGTTTAGTTTTCAAAATATCTTAAATATCGTTTTCCCGATTTTGTTGAAATTTGGCAACGTTATTTATACTAGCTAAACTTTTTTTGCTATTTTTATATATTTTTTTATGATCAAGCCACTAAAAAACTTTTTGGTCTCCCAAGTTGTTTATTACCTCGTAAAAATAAAACAATATTATTGCATGAAAATTAACAAAACCCATATTTTGCACCTTTTTTAAGCTAAACAAAAAATACTTCCTATTATTTTTTAATTAATCAAGGGGTTTGAAGAAAATTAACAAAAGCAATAAATAACGTTGCCAACTTTCAAAAAAACCTGGCAAACGATATTTAAGATATTTTAAAAAAGTTTTGAAAAAAATGTGTATCTTTAAAACTAAGCATTTCTGGCACTACGTTTGTATGAACTTTTTTCTTATTTTTGGATGACAAATCTCCAGCCAAGCATTGGCGTAAGTTTTTTGAAACCTTGTCCATCGGAACAAAATATTTTTAATTAAATTATATTATTTTGAAGTTTTTAGTGCTTAAAAGCGTGTTTTTTTGTATAAAAGAGCCGGTTTGTGTTTTTTAGTTTATTTGAACTCTTTATTAATTCTTTATTAAGACAAAATCAAATGTATATATACCGTATGGGCCTATAGGCCTTACAAAAAATCAAAAACACTAATAAACAAATCAAATGTTAAAAAAACTGAATAAAATAGTGTAGAACTATATTAATGTTCATAATTAATAATTAATTATTATTAAACTAGCTATAGTTGGCTAACATGAAGATTATCGCGCCGCGACCGCAACTAATATTATTTAATTATTAAATTTCCGCCCAGTTTAGTGCTAGTTGTAAATTTTGAAAATTTTATCCAAATGGAATTTACTATAAAACAAGTGGTGACTCGGATATCCGGAAACCAAAATATTCTGAAGGCCTGTTAGGTCAAAAATTTTATCGAAATCGGATTTAGACACCTCAATTTACAATAAAACAAGTGGTATCCGTAAACCAATATTTTTTCAAGATCCTTTAGGTTAAACGTTTTTTTAAATATATTTATATATTTAGACATTGATTTACTTGGGCATTCAGAAACCAAAATTTAAAGTCAAACATTTTGTGTAAATCGGATTCAGAGACCTCGATTTACTGTAAAAACTAGGAAACTTTTTTTGTAATATAAAAAAAAGAATTAAAATAACCTATACAGTTAATTCTTACATTACAAATATTGTGTATTCCAATACATTGTGTTTAATGTTTTTTCTGAAATATCTCAAAAATAAACAGAACGATTTAAAAAAAATACCGATTTATAGGGATTTAAAAAAAAAATGTATTACTCCTATATCTGATGGGTGCAGGGTGTAAGGTTGGGTAACCAAATTTTTGAGCATTTATTACAATATTTTTTTCTATTATGTCTCCTAAGAATGTTTTTTCTAAAATATATTAAAAACGAACAGACTGATTTAAAACACCGTACGACTTCAAAGATCTTTTAAATGATGTATTACTCGATACCTATTCAAATTCTTAAGGGCGCAGAGGGTAAGGGTAGGAAACCAATTTTTGTCATGCAAAATTGTACCCCTGGATATTAAACTTTACATGCCTCGGCTTTTTTTCATAAACCTTTCAGTTTAAGAGAAATTTAGTGTGGGAAGTTTTAAAATTAATACCCTGTATAATAAATAACAAAATATCTAATAAATATTAATAAGTCTAATCATATGTTAACCCGTAAAGGTGGAGGGCCCTTTAAGCCCGCGGTCCGTTCCTACCCCTAACCCGCTCATGCCATTCAGTTGGCTTTTGGGACTTTTTAGAAAGTAAGGGTGTACGACTTCAAAGATCTTTAAAATGATGTATTACTCGATACCTATTTAAATTCTTAAGGGCGCAGAGGGTAAGGGTGGGAAACCAATTTTTGTCATGCAAAATTGTACCCCTGGATATTAAACTTTACATGTCTCGGCTTTTTTTCATAAACCTTTCAGTTTAAGAGAAATTTAGTGTGGGAAGTTTTAAAATTAATACCCTGTATAATAAATAACAAAATATCTAATAAATATTAATACGTCTAATCATATGTTAACCCGTAAAGGTGGAGGGCCCTTTAAGCCCGCGGTCCGTTCCTACCCCTAACCCGCTCATGCCATTCAGTTGGCTTTTGGGACTTTTTAGAAAGTAAGGGTGGAACTAAAAGAGCACTTTTGTATATAACTTTTGTATATTTGTCCAAGGATGTAATTTCTTTGTGGTATTGCCAACTGTTACACAGTTTTACAAAAGTACGATGGACCTCATAAAATGGGTGGCATAAAAAATTATAAACGGTCCTCACTTGAATAGACAGATATACGGTCCTCACTTTGTTCTGATATACTCGAAAATATTTAAATGAACATTTTACGTGTATATTCTTTACCCGCCCGTTACTAATTTAATATTAAGCGTAACTTAATATTAATTGTGTTTCTATTTTGACTTCTTCTACCGGTCCTCATAATATACGTGCTAAGACAAGTCCTCACTTTGTATGCTGGCCAAATATATATATATATATATATATATATATATATATATATATATATTATATATAATATTTATGTTTCTTTAAGAATTTTATTGTGGATAGGAACTAAGAGCGCTCGAACTACACATCCACTCTCTTACCCGTTTGATTTGAAACTGAAATAATTACAATCCCTGGTTATCTATAAAAAACTAAGAAACTACAGACTCTATTTTTATAACAGTGTACAAAGAAAAGCACTACGTACCTACTATAAAATGTTCATAATTGTGTAATTTTCTCATTTCAGAACGAAAATTATTTGTCGGAATGTTAAGCAAAAAGCTGTGCGAGAACGACGTGAGGAACCTGTTCAACGGGCACGGGGTGATAGAGGAGTGCACGGTGCTGCGCGATCCGACCGGCAACTCGCGGGGCTGCGCGTTCGTCACCTTCGCGAGCAAACAGTCTGCGCTGAGCGCGATCAAGTCGCTGCACCAGTCGCAAACGATGGAGGGATGCTCGGCGCCGCTCGTCGTCAAATTTGCTGACACGCAAAAAGAAAAGGTAAAGAATGTATGTATTTTAAACAAATTGTTGTATCCAAAGAAACAGTTCCAATAACACGATGTGTGGATGGTTTACCAATTATTTCTTATAAAAATGTTTATGTTAAACCACGGGTGTTATTGGTACTGCGTAACTTATTTAAATTAATAATAATTTCGATTAAAATTTAGAAAATTTAAGTTCAAATTATCCTGAAAAATAATTACGTAGTTATTTTGGATATGACGAAATGTTATCAGAAAAAGGTTTTGGTATGTAAATGTTACTATATTTTAAATTAACCATCAGCACTCAGAAAATTGACTACACAGTAAAAAAATATTTGTTAATTTTATCCAAATATTAACCAGATTTTATGTTAATTCAGGTCGACATAACTTTATGTTATGTTTACAACCAACTGTAATCTGAACTAATTGAATAAGTAGTTTATAATTATAGCAAACTTAGATGACTGTAGATTTAATAACAAAATCCTACATCAATAATTGATGATTCTTTTGTAGACCCAGTTACAAAAGTATTTGTACACATAAACAATACCTACATAAATGAACACAAAAATAACAAACACAAAATTAAATAACACACCATTCTGAAATCATTAAATTATAAAGAAATTTGGTACAATAGAATTATCAGTACTACTACAATACTTAGGGTCGGTTTATCAATCTCTTGTTCCAGTTAATCTATCTGACAGTTAAATTCCATATCGATCGTTGTGAGAACAATGGTATCCATGGAAATTATCTTTCAGACTGCAACTTTAACTGGACATTGATAAACCGGCCCTTACTGATGTATTTTGTAACTTGAACCCACTTCACTGTATCCCCTAATTTCAGTTTGAAAACCAGTTATGTCATCTCTTTTCGGATACTTCGCACGTCGCACACTTGTTAAATAATAACAGATTGCTGGTAATATATTATAAATACTCTGGGCAGTTGTTACAAACACGTTACGAATTAGAATAAAGTAAGCAAAAACTTAAGAGCCGTTTCACATGCGACTGATAAAGTCCTGACGATCAGTCCTGATGATACGGACTGACGGTCATGGCCATTATTTCACAAGCACAGTATAGTACGGAAATGTCTACTACGAGACGGTTCTCAGCGCCTCCGGAACTGCGCTGTTGCCGCTTTTTGTATAAAGAGAATAATACAACGCAAAAAAGTTCTTTTTTGCTTCCGCAAAATTTTCAAAATCCGGAACTACTATTTCCGCTACTTCTTCAAATGCTTTGTTCTTTACATCCCTATTTAGTATGCATCATCTGCATACCAGATGCATCTTCGCTGTTCGATGCTACTTATAACAATTTTAGTATCAATGCGTAAACTACTCATTGTGCAACACTGTTTCTGCTGACCGTACGTACCATATAAAATACTCCAAATAACAGCCCTTAGAGCCGTTTCACATGCGACTGATAAAGTCCTGACGATCAGTCCTGATGATACGGACTGACGGTCATGACCATTGTTTCACAAGCAACGTATAGTACGGAAATGTCTACTACGAGACGGTTCTCAGCGCCTCCGGAACTGCGCTGTTGCCGCTTTTTGTATAAAGAGAATAATACAACGCAAAAAAGTTCTTCTTTGCTTTCGCAAAATTTTCAAAATCCGGAACTACTATTTACGCTACTTCTTCAAATGCTTTGTTCTTTGCATCCCTATTTTTGTAGTTCTCATCATCTGCATACCAGATGCATCTTCGCTGTTCGATGCTATTTATTACAATTTCAGTATCAATGCGTAAACTACTCATTGTGCAACACTGTTTCTGCTGACCGTACGTACCATATGAAATACTCCATATAATTAACAGCCCTTAATAGTCCTGACGGTACGCAGTGCGCACGGGCTGTCCCGATGCCCGTGCCGACGAATCAGTCAACCGATGATACGCAGTGCATGTGAAAAAGTTCATTTAAACAATGGCCCCTAGTCATCAGGACTGACCATCAGGACTGATCGTCAGGACTTTATCAGTCGCATGTGAAACGGCTCTTAATAGTCCTGACGGTACGCAGTGCGCACAGGGTGTCCCGATGCCCGTGCCGACGAATCAGTAAACCGATGATACGCAGTGCATGTGTAAAAGTTCATTTAAACAATGGCCCCTAGTCATCAGGACTGACCGTCAGGACTTTATCAGTCGCATGTGAAACGTCTAAGTTGCAGACGATGAAGTAAGTTGAACTTGTTGATGCGTATTGTCAGTGGGAAATGTTTTGATTGACTGCCTGAAATCACGTGTACTTTTTCAAACAAATAATTTGTTGAACATTAACAAAATAATTTGTGTTTGAAATTAATAAAAAGCTTACAAAATTGCATATTATAATATAGCTATAGCTTTCCAAAATTTTCGGTAAAATATTTAAAATTTAAAATAATTAGAAACCCTGGTTTTCTACAAAAAATTATGTTAAAATTTTACAAAATAAAATTAACAAACTAAAAACTCATGTTAACAAATCTGATTATAACAGTACATATAACATATAAGGTACAAACAATATCTCCCCAAATAATTGAAAAGCTTACTGGATAAAGAATGTTTATTGAACATTTCAAGTGATATTTTCTTGTTTAACATGTATTGAATTTGATAAAGAAATTAGAAATACCATTTAAATAAGTTAAGTTTTTATAACATGAGAAATTTACTTAAGCTGTCATTTTAACTACAAATACTTTTTTCCTTGAGTGCTGATAAAATAAACCCTTGGTTAAAACTCGTCGATTACATTGATTTCTTCTTGCTTAAAGGAACTGAAGCGTCAGCAGCAGATGCAGGCGACGGTGTGGAACGCTCTGGCCGCGCCTCAGCTTCAATCGCCTCCGCAGCAGTACTCGCCGGTGATGCCCAACGAGCAGCTGCAGCTGCTGACGGCGATGGGCGGTTCGGCGCTGCTGCAGCAGCAACAGCTGCTCACCGAGAACCTGTTGGCGCCGATCGGTGTTCAAAACTTAGTGACTTTGGCGGCGATGTCGCAACCCAACGGGGCCGCGACGCCACTGTGCATGGCCAACTTGTTGGGCAAAAGTGCGGGCGTCGATCGGACACTGACTGCGGCCGGCTTGCAGACGGGCATGTCGGCGCCGGACCTGAGCTCGTACGGCTCGCTCATCACCAACGCGACCATCAACGCGGCCGCGATGGCGGCAGCCGGCAAGCAAATTGAAGGTAGGTTAAGAAACTTTTAGTATGTAGTACTGTCCGTTCAGGCTAAGTTGAGCTGCCTAAGGAATGTCACACCGTCCATCATCTCTATGTTCAGGCACAATTAAATACATGTATTTCGGTAGCCGCTCTGTACGAACAAACGGAAAGCCGCGGCACTGATAAATCATCTTTTTGTTACCGAAATCTCGCTACGATGCGATGTTTAATTTAATTAACGGCCACATGATCCCCCACCAAAGCGCTCAACTTGGCCTGAACGGACTGTACATATACCTTACTTTCATTTTACATGTAGACATTCGGTTTTTAAGAGTGGGAGAATAATGTTTAAGAGTGGGAGACGCCGAGAGACGGTTTTCGTAATTCAGCAGTAGATCCTTCGCCGGCGTTGTTCGATAATCGAAGTTTGCCACGGATTATTAAAACGAATTACGCATTAATAAGTTAATTTAGTTTTAAAAATGATTCAGATACTTAAAATGTAACATAGGTAATCACTTTTAACAGTAAATTATTAATTAAAGGTGTAAAAGGATTATTTATTTTGCATTTAACTAAAAGTGTTTTCTTTAAAAAAAAACGTTTCAACATAAAAAATTCTCTGTAAAAACTAAAATAAAAAAATAAACTAATTCTCCTAACTTCTTAAAATAAATGTGATTATTTCCCTCATTATAATATGAACCAATCAAAAGCCTTGAATTTTCGAATAAATTTCGTTTAAATAAGCGATTAAATCACTAGAACTATTTAACAGCGATTAAATTTTAGCCTCCATATTGGATTTTTGTTTACGATTTTATGGTGTTATTTAGTTTTAACAAACATTTAAAAAAAACAATAAAAAATAAGTTATCTAGTTTACGAAATATCAATTATTACTTATTACATACCTTAAATTAATGGAATTTTCTTTAAAAAAATATTTATAAATTTTGACACATACGTCAGATTTTATGAATTGTCAAATAGTTTCCTTTAATTCGAGAAATAATCTAGACGTATATCACTCAACCTATAAATTTAATCTGTCAAACTATGCTCGGTAAGTTTTTTATTTGATTTTTCTTTTTGGAAAATAGTTTCATGCAAAATAATTAAAAATAAAACCCCTCGACCGCCTCGCGGTCTCGTGATTTTATTAAATTATTTTGCATTCAACATTTTCCAAGAAAAACCAAACAAAAACTACTGAGCCTAGTTTAACCGATTAAATTCATAGTTATCGTGATATAATATATGAATAAATAAATAAATAAATTAATTAACGGAATAGAACGATCCGGATATTTAACTGAGAATAGGTCTCTCGTTTGACGTGGAAAATTTTCCACTAAAGACCAGCTTATCATGTCAATTTCCTCTTGTAATGTGTAGGAAATTATAACTTATAATTTTAAATAAAAGCAATTAATTTATGTTAAAATAGAATAGAAATACACACTAGCAAATGCAAAACATAACTGAATCGTCGCCTACGGCAATCCGCTTACAATGGGAGGGGCGATCGGGTTCACTTCAGTGTTTATATTTCAAATAAAAATGCGGTATACATAGTATACTATATACCCATAATGAAAAAGCAAAACAAAGAGTACCACAAGGTTCCATTCTTGGATCAGGTAACATGTTGATGAATGTTTTTTTCCTAGGCATTGTTCTTAATTTCGACTCTCAAATCTCTTTAGTTAGCAAGCAACTTACGGTTTAGATTTCGTTCATATTCTTTATTAGCTTCTATTAACGTATTTCGAGATTCTTGATATTTACACCGAAACATTGTTTTCATATTCTATTATTTGGAAAAGCCAAAAGTTTATTTTTTCACATTTCATCTATTTTCACATACACAGCATTTGTCTGACAAAATGTCAAGAAAATGAACAAGTTTACCTTTGTTTCAGTATTCTGCCTAGTTTTTGAAACCTATTATAGTAGGCTTTATAAAAGTGTAAGCTAGTATAGTTTTATAAAAATGTAACTTGTATCAGAGTAGAAATTTGAACTGGCCGCCTCATTCGTTCCATTTTTACCCCCTTTAGACTTTTTTCTTTGGGGTTATATTAAATCGCTGGTCTATGCCAACAAGCCAGCAACGTTAGAAGAGCTGCAGGCCAAAATTGAACGCAAAATTTCTGGTATTTCGGCCGTTTTGTGTGCTCGACTCATGGAAAATTGGGTCCAGCGTATTTACTCGTGCCAGCGCTTCCGCGGCAGACATTTGAACCATGTCGTATTTCATAAATAATGGCATCGATTGTACTTTAATTTAAAATAAAAATCATTTCCATAACTAACCCACATGCCTCGCTATTAATTAAAAAAGTTTTTAATAAAAAACCTTTGGTAGAAAGTTACCACATACAATTTTTTTACAAATTGTATTTTTTATTCACAATTCATAATTTAAAAAATCTGTAGCATTTGATTTAAAAAATATTTTTTGAAGGTAAACTATTTAAAAAATTAATGAAAATTTGTGAGAATGGAAAAAAATAAATGCAATTAACAATACAATTTTTAAAAACCTGCTGGTTTGTTTTGCTACTTTTTTTTTAATTAAAAAATGTTAATTTGGCCATGTTTTCCCTACAAAAATTGAAAAAATATTAGGTGAAAAATTTTATTAAATGCCGTTCACTTAACAAAAAATATTTCAAATGTCTTTAAAGATTCTTAATTTAAACTTACTTCTTACTTTTTTTCCGTTATTACATTTATAACCAAAACTGTGTATCCTCTCCTGTGACTCGAAACCCAAAAGTTGTTTGCCTTAACTCTGCTTTGCTTTCCAAAAAAGAACTGATGTGTTTAGGCGATTACTCTAACCATTTAAAAGATATTCAAGATCGAAGTTTGAAGAATTTATAATTTTTTTTTTATAATTTCACGACGCGGACTCGGTTTATTTTTTAATTCACTTACTTGAAAAAAAATTTGGTCATAAAAATATAAAAAAGTTACTTTTCGGATGAGGCCACATCGCAGTTTAAAAATAAATTTAATTTTACAAATCCTTTTAAACAGCAAGAAGATTTTAAGATAACTGCTCAGTGAAATTTTTTTGCGATCTCCATGAAAATGTGGCTTGTGAGCGTATCGAAGAGGCAGTGAAAAAGCGACAACAATAAAAATTACCAGACAATGCCATTGATCACGGTGTGCCTGAACGAAGTTTAAGTCACATACAAATGCCGCCAAAAACTGATTGCAGTTTCTTGTTCCGGACCCTTTGGTGACTTAAAAATGATATTTACCAAAATCCTAGCTGCTCCTCTTTTCAAAATTTTTTGAAATGTGTTTTTTTAATTTTTGTTTTTCTTAAAGTCTACCTTTGACAGAGTACACATTTGTACACCGATTTTTATAATATTGGAGTATATTGTTAAGGAGATTTGGAGAATACTTTTTTATACTGTGCACATCATCAACAGGGTTAGCCAAAAATCGCTTCTTTTAATAAAGCAAAAGCGTAAATTCATGATTTTGGCATTACACGAAAAAAAGATATATACCCACCCATGTTTTTTTAGATATTTTTATGTTTATCAGGCTACAAAATGGGATTCTTATTAAGACTTAATAAGAAAAATTGATTTTGAATAAAATTAAATAAAATAAATTTTTTTGGAGATATATCTTTTTTGTGCATTATGCTTTTTACTATACAGGGTGTCCTGAAATTAGTGCACCATACTTTAAGGTAGTTGTCGTGGTACAATATTGTCAAAAATTTTTAGATTATACGCACCGTAAAAGTACACGAGCTTGTAGCTGTGTGATTCATAATTTGTTCGCAAGACTGTACCCTGGAGACGTTATTTTTACGTAATACTTTCAAATATTTTCATAAGTTTTAATCCGGCAACGTCGCTAATGCTCAACCAATAGATATATTGGAGACTGAATTAGTCCGTTTGAATTTACTGCGGAAATTATATCTATACTCGCGTACAGCCTTGCCAAGTTGTTTTTATCTGACACTAGTGATGTATACTTTTTACAAATTGTTGAACTTTTAACGGTTATTTATAAACAATTGGACGGTCAAAAATTTTTAATTATTTTTTTTTAAACTCAGCAAAAATACATTAAAACAATGTTAGTTTTTTGAAAGCTTCTGACAGTTAGTTTTTTCTGTATAACTAAGAAACTGGTACAGAACTACAGAAAGCCTATACAATCCATGTTAATTATCCAATTTTTAATTGAATTTATCTCGGGTTATAGACGGTCAATCGACTTCAAATTTTAAGGATATATGTATTGTCATGTCCTTAATAAGTATACAAAAATTCAAAATTTTCTGATGGTATGCTTATAGCACGACAACTACCTTAACAGCAGATTGTACGTGCAAAAATAAGAAAAAAAGTCCCTATAAACATAGGTCAAGAAATGCCTCTTAAGGGAGCTACAGCCCCCAAAAGGAAAGCCCCTGAAGATGGTTTTTATTTAATATCTCCAAAACCGTTAAAAATATAAAAATGAAATTTGGGGAATTAATTAAACTTTTTATGACCAATAAGACGTAACAATAACAATTTAAAATTTTTTATGTGGTTTGGGTCAGATTGATAGGAAGTAGGGTTAAAACCACCTTAACTTTTTTGGACGTATCTTGTACCAGAATTTGGTGTCAGATTATAAAATTTTAGAGTTTTGCACATAAAAAAGGTCATCTTGTTGAACTTCGACAACATACACCGTTTTCGCATAAAATCGATTTGAAAATTATTTTACATGGCATAAAAATTCACAATTAAATCACAACCATAGAAATGGACTCGCGTGGTCCTTGGAATACGGCTGCCATGTTTAGGAAAAAATAGAATAATTTAAGACAGGTGACAGTTTTATGTAGTAAGTGACAGGGTGTTTTTACTTTTTTATTTATATTAGATAAAAACCATCTTCAGGGGCTCCCTTTTCGGGGGCTGTAGCTCCCTTAGGAGGCATTTCTCGACCTATATTTATAGGGACTTTTTTCTTATTTTTGCACGTAGAATCTGCTGTTAAAGTATGGTGCACTAATTTCAGGACACCCTGTATAAAAAAGTGATTTTTGGCTAACCCTGTATAAATCTAATGATGTGCTCAGTATGAAAACAGTATTCTCCAAGAATTTTCAAAAAATTTCAAAAAGAGGAGCAGCTACGATTTTGGTAAATATGATTTTAAAGTTACCAAAGGGTCCCGAACAAGAAACTGCAATCAATAAAAATCGGTGTACAAATGTGTACTCTGGCAAAGGTCGACTTTGCGATAAACAAATAATTAAAAAAAAAATGATTTTTGACAAATTTAAAAAAAGCAGTTAGAATTTTGGTAAATATCGTTTTTAAATCTCCAAAGAGTGCCGATCAAAAAACTTTAACCAGTTTTTCGTTCAAAATTGAAAACTACTAAAAAGCCTAAATTGAACAACATTTTAAATATTCTCTAACAGTTACTTTATTTAATTTTATTAAAAATCTATTTTTTTATAAAAGGTTAATAAGAATGCCATTTTGTAACCTGATAAACGTAAAAATATCTAAAAAAAAATTGGGATAAATCTTTTTTGCGGGTTATGCCAAAATCATGAATTTACGCTTTTGCTTTATTAAAAATAAGCGATTTTTGGCTCACCCTGTATATATCAAATGATGTGAACAGTATTAAAAAGTATTTTTTAAGTCTCCTCAATAATATACTCTAATTTTATAAAAATCGGTGTACAAATGTGAACCCTGTCAAAGGTAGACTGAAATAAACAAAAATTAAAAAAAAATCATGAATTTTCAAAAAATGTCGAAAAGAGGAGCAGCTAGGATTTTGGTAAATATCATTTTTAAGTCACCAAAGGGTCCCGAACAAGAAACTGCAATTATTTTTTGGCGGCATTTTTATGTGACTTAAACTTCGTTCAGGCACACCGTGTGATATGAACCTATAATATATATCATAAAAATATTTTGCCTCACAAATAGTCGCAATATTATTTATCTTTGACATAAGGAGCGATGACAAAATTGTTGAAACAGTTCCTTAATCTTTAGCTTTCAGAGCTTTTTTACCTATTATTTTTTTTAATTTTTTAAGGGTGAACAGATTCAAATTAGCATTTTTATTAATAAAAAAGAATATAAAGTATCCAAAAAAATAATAACGTCAAAAATCATGGGCTCACAGGCAAATTTTTACTCATCATTTTGTTTTTTTAATATAAGTACTAATTATTGTTTATTAAGCTTGACGTAATATGCCTAAAAATTAATTTAAAGAACATTGCTTATAAACCGACCACCGTATTTTCCATTTTGGCAAATATCCTCTAGGTAATCCTCAAAAAGCATAATTTAGATTTAGGGTTATTATATGTTTTTCTTAGAGAAAAAACAAATTAAGCAAAGTCCTAATTGTTTTAAAATTCTTATTCGGTTAATGCAGTTTCGTTTTATGTCCGCTTTAAATTGTTTCTTCCAAGTTTTTTTTTTCATTTTAATTTTGGTACATGGGTTTTATTAAAATTATTAATAATATAATAATTTATTATAAGCTGCTATAATTTCAAAAAGTTTTACTTAATTATATCATGTTACCATCGATAACCATTAAGTCAACAAACATACATCATATTCAATCTTAATTAATCCAACTGTATATTACACTGAAAGCTAAATCAGGGGATAACAAAAAAAAAGTGGTCGAGATGAAATAAAAGTTATGGCCTGCCACGAAGCTCGCATACCGACCACTTGACAATATGATTGATTGTGCACTGTTTTCTATTTTTAAAAAGTTTTTACTTCCTTCAACGCTTACGGTTGAAAATATATTTGTACACACATTACCGTGTCAAATTTCGTTAAGTTTGGACGGGATGTTATTTTAAAAAATCTTATTTTCAAACCTGGTTGTTTATTTGGAAATAATTGTATTATTTTGGTATGGCATGTATTTCCAATTAAAGCTATTCAATGAAGGGTATTAATAAATAAAAACTATACAATGTGATAAACCTAAACATAACACGAGGACCAACCAACATTATCACATTGCTCCGAGAATAAACCACTTTAGAGACCAACGTTCAATGTTAGTGGACGTTGTGTTGTGATTTTTTTCCTTATCAGTCGTTATCAATAAGGAAAACTTGCTTAATCAGTGCTTATCAATAAGAAAATTCTTAGCGACGCGTTGCGCATCACTACCCTTGTTATTGTTATCCTTAGCCGTTAATTCGTAAGCAATTTTTAATTTTAAAAAATCAGTGGTTTACCCCTCGCATTGATTCAAATATCACCAAGTTTGGAGAAAGGAGAATAGCACAATCTGCTCTGAAATGGTACAATGAACTTCCTGAGACAACAAAAAACCAAAGAACAATAAAAAAATTTCGACATCGGTCAAAAACTATTATTTATCTATCAGAAAACTGCGATAACTGCCTGTACTTCCAAATATTTATATTTTATATTTTAATGTTTTTATATAATATTTGTTAAATATTTTTATTTTCCTACTATTGTACCTGCTATGGAATCATGTATTCTTTTTGGGTTTCATAAATAAATAAAAAAAATAATAATTTATCTTGTAAACTGCTACAGTTCATTTTTTTTATCTGGACTCGTGTTTTTTTTGTTGGGTTGGTGGCTTATGCCAGTTTGACTTAGTATTTAAAAATGGTACTTCTGCTAAAGAATTTAATTAAATACTTTGACACTGTCAAATTGACAATAATATTTATTATTGACTATTTCCCTCTTAATTTCCACCAATCACAAACGCGCAATTTTGAATTACAAATGGTTTCTAGGTGAAAAAACTGTTACTCATTTTTCCTGTGAAAAAAATCGAAAAAACACAATGCTAAGTAATATTTTTTAACAAAATGCATTCGTGCAGGTGCAAAAATCCTCCTCTTCGACTCGGATTTTTGTTGCCACCAGCACTCATGCTTTTTGTTAAAATATCACTTAGCAACGTGTTTTTTCGATTCTTTTCGGAATAATTAAATGCCCTTATGATATTACTTACGATAATTTGTTTCTTACATGAAAACGTCGTAGTTGAATGGCATTTAAGTCACTTTGATAACGGATAAAAAGGAAGGTAACTTTTGCAAGTGGATAATTATTTATTTACCTCGTGTCATTTCATTTCCTTGACAACCTTGCAAATAATTATTTTTTAATAGCAGGTGTCAAAAAATCTTTTAAAATGAATCGCTTTGGTGTCGTTTCCGGCGAAAAACAATAAAGAACAAAATTTGTTGTTCAACAAATTGTAAAAAGTATCCCAAATAATTCTTTAATAATAAAGTGTCAATTTGGCGAGAATATATGGCATTTTGTAATGCGAGGAATTACAAACTACTCGACTCAATATCACAGCAAGATTTAGCAAATATTTTGCAATATTTGGGCATGCAATATGAAAAAAATAAATCACAAAATTATCTCGTCGAATTACACTCGAGCTTTTTTTCTGGCAGGATAAATTTATGTTTTCTAACTTTCAAACTTGTTACCTTTTACCAATTTGACTCGAAAAAATGTCATCTGACAAAATCGCTCGACCTACGGTCTCGCAATTTTGATTGATGACATTTTTTCTTGTCAAATTGCTAGGTAACAAGCTTTTAAGAAAACAAAAATTTATCCGGCTAAAAATAAGCTATTGTGTAATTATAGTCGATAATTTACTTGTCAATGCCACAATGGAAGAAAAAGTACATCGCCTTATGGACATTTTTGGAGTAAAAAAGTAACGAATTTGGTTTTATAAATATTACATCACACATTATTTTCACATTATTCATCATTGGACAACATTTACGTTCACAAAAAATTTTAATTTCTTTTATATAAATTCTTTTCAAAGCGAAGATTATTATCCTCTAGGAATACTTTCTCTTCTGCACAGAAAAAACGGTAGCATAGCACCATTGGGATCTTGTAATCCGTATTCCTGAATAACAGTTCCTATAATACCAATAGGTAGTTAGCACTTGGTTTATAATCGTTTACTGTTTTTAAATTAACAACAAAAGTTATCGCTCCTAAATCTATTGATATTCATATTGATATTTATTTGTTAGAATGTTATTGCATTTAATTTATTTAATAACGTTACTATTGTATGTATACTATGTAAACATTTAACGCAATAAATTCTTTGACATGTAGGCAAAATATTTCCCTATTTTGGTTTAATAGTAATTAATTGAGCAAATAACAATTCAGATTGCTTCAATTTTAATGCATTCAATGACAGCGCTGTTCTTAGTACTATGTTAGATTTTTTTATGTGTGGGCCGTAAAGCAACCTATATTTAACTACTTTTTTATGATTTTACTCATCCAAGCACCACCAAACCCAAATTAATTGCATTTTTAACTACGAATTTCGACAACTCAACTTGACAACTGCACAATGTAACCTACAATAATTTATACATAACCACAATTAGATTTATAACTAGCTTAGTTTGTTTTAATCAATGCGACCAACTTGACAACTGTATTTACCAACCAAAACCCTAAATTAGCAACGTTGCCGCAGTCCAGATAAAAAAAATGAACTTTACTTATGTTTCCCTAATATAGGATATTTTGCGAAAACCAGGACACCTGGCAATCCTGTCAGTGAAAGTTTAATATTTTTTATCATTGCTTGAATAAAATTAGCATTGCCATTAAGGTTCTGTTATCGAAATGTCGTTAAACAATGCTAAACAAACAGCTCGTGTGTTTGTTGGTACAAATATGGCGCACATCGGCCATAGGTACGTTTAACCTCCATTTCACCTTGATGGCTCGAAACTTACACCTAAGCTATTTGACAACGCAGATTGCATACATAATGTATGCAATAAGTAACGATGTCTAAAATCGGTATTACGAACGACCTAATCGTGTTGTATTGTCGCCAAGTAGGTGCTTATAAATAAACTTTTTATTGTGATACTTCAACAAGTTATTAACGTTATTACTATTGATTTTTATGTTTGTAATAAAACAGAAAATATCATTGATTGTTTTTTATGTACCCATAGGTATATATGTCAGAAGTTTTTGTGTTAATTAAGAATTATTACGGTTTTGTGTGCATTGAATAAGTAGGTTTCTGCAATACTGATGGATCTTTAGCTCCTAAAGCATTTTTTATTAAGTCTAATATTTCGTCAAAATATATTGGAAAGTTTGATTTGCATGATATTTAAATTAATGACTTACTTTATTTTATCTACTCCCACGTTTAAAATGCCCATTTCGTACATGTTGACAAGTTGTGGCTTTATGGCCGGCAGTAAACTAGATTTAACTCTTTTCGGGTGAAGACTTCTCCGTGGAGTGCCTATAAAACATTTTCTTTACTTTCACTGTGAAAAACTGCTTCTATATCGGATTTTTAAGGGATACATTTCGATTTACACAAAAAAATTGACATTTGACATAAAACAGATTTGCTCTATACAAATAATTAAATATAATCATGTTTAGATAATAAAAAGTATACTTTTGTCGTAGAAAAAGACACTCATTTAATTAAGCACTCGCTCGCGCCTAAATTAAATTTCACTAAATAAAATCTTAATACATAATATACTATTATCTACTTATCTATAGATATGTATACACTGTGATTTGAACCAATCGAGTTTTAAATTGGGAGAAGGCAACTATAATAACATTTAATATTGGTAAAAAAAAAGATATTTATTTTTGGAAAATTATTTAATTATCTACTTGAGATTATGCGCATTATCTCTGGTATAATATTACTTTTATTTTATTTCGGTCTTTACTCATGTAACAAAAATAATACCAATCACATGTATTCAAACTTTGAATTTCAAAGTAATGAATACTAATCCCTCTTTCATTTGCATTTTACTAATGCATTAATGCTATGTTAGGGTTAATTTGTGTTAAATTTTATTAGCTTTTGAAAGTACGCCATTAAAATGTTACAATGTGCCTACTTAACATTTTATAAAACATTTCAGTTAATTTTTTACTAATGAACTATCATTTATGCACGTTATGAATAGGTTGAATTTTAAAACCATATAAAATACGAAATAATAAATGTTGAAATTTTTTTTTATATTAATGTGTACAATAAAAAGTCGTTTCGTCGTCAATAGGGCAGCGGACGGCCGAATATTGAAACGGCGCGCCGTCATAATGGAGTGATTCCAAAGTTAGATTGTGGAGAACACATTAAAACACGGCCATTGTTTCCCGTACAAAACTGAAATATTAAATTTGAATAAAATAGAAATAAATTGAAATTATATTTTTCGTTTGTGGAGCATAAATTGTAAAAGCTTTGTAATGGAAATATTATATTCTATTTGGATTTCATTAACATGGCAATGGAACGTGACATTTTTATGAAAGTTGCGAAATTATTGCAAAATAAAGTTAATAAATGCACATTTATTCCGATTTTTTCTAAACCTTTTATGTCATAATATGTAAAATTTGTAAGAGGAAAACATAAGGTTTGGCTATAAATAGCAATACATCGTAATCATTTATTAAGATTGATTTAAACCATAATCCTGATTAGCGCGAATACATAGTCATTCGCACAAGTTATGCATATCATAAATTATTCGCCACCAAATAGGATTGCCATCAGACTTTGATTATAATACCCTCTAATTAGCTATGAATATCTAAAAGCGTATTGATTAACGTAAAGTTCAATTCATCAACAGCACAGTACGAATGTTTCAAGTTAAGACATGGTCTTAAGGCTAAGGCTCTTAACCTTGCACATAAATGTTCTCTAAATTATAATTTTGAAAACATTCTGTATAGGATTAACTTAAAAATACAAATGATGAAATTGGAGACCTCATAATTCAGCAAAAACAAAATATGACGTCACCTTGTGATCACGATAAAAATTTATTTTAGTTTATTACGAGCCCTAACCACATAATGTTCGGACACTTCATAATTTATACAGAAATTTTTTTCGTGAATACTATCTCAAAATTATTAGAAGTTATGAAAAATTCAGCTTATTTTGGCATATACCCCTCGAAGCGATTTTTATTTTTAAAAAGTTTACCTTTTATTTTTAGCTTTTAAAAAAAGGCTAACTTTTTAACTTTTTTTTGCATGAGTAAAAAAAGTTATAAATGGGCCCATTAAAAAGAACATAAAATATTATACAAACCCTGAAAATTTGGTAAAAATTGTATAAATAATAAGAAAGTTATAGCGATATATGTATCTGCAAAATCTCCCGTTTCCTAAGAAAATTGCAAAAACTCTTTAAAAATAGCATTTTTAAATTACTTATACTTTTTTATAACTTATTTATTTTTTACCAAATTTTCAGGGTTTGTATAATATTTTATGCTCTTTTTAATGGGTCCATTTATAACTTTTTTTACTCATACAAAAAAAAGTTAAAAAGTTAGCCTTTTTTTAAAAGCTAAAAATAAAAGGTAAACTTTTTAAAAATAAAAATCGCTTCGAGGGGTATATGCCAAAATAAGCTGAATTTTTCATAACTTCTAATAATTTTGAGATAGTATTCACGAAAAAAATTTCTGTATAAATTATGAAGTGTCCGAACATTATGTGGTTAGGGCTCGTATAAGCTGATAATAAAAATTTACAGGCTATAAAATAAAAATATGATTATGATTTTGAGTAGATTTCTCGAGCCGTCAAATTGCAATGGCTTGAATATTGGACAAAAATAATAATGATCTACCAGGAGAAAACAAGGTATTTACGAAAACAATGTATGACCGTTTATGTACAACTTGTACAGTACAAGTAGCAAAATTCAACCTTTTTATTAATTTACGGACTTCATAGGGTATACTAAAGTTTTATGCAATGAATTTACAATCCAATTTGAGAATAGTATATTCTCTAACAAGTTTGGAATACGGCATATTCCGCTAGAGTAAAAAGTTTGTCACACGAACCAAAGGCCCCAGCAAACACAACCGTAAAGGTTCTGTAATGGCCCTTTAAACGCGTGCCTTTAATAAACTAAAGGCCCTATAAAGGCTGACTTTAATGGACCTCTACATATTATGTCGCGTTCACCTTTTATGGGCATGTAACGGCAGTCGATAAAGACACTTACAAGAACCGCTAAAGGTTCCGATATGGCAGGTTAAAGGTACAAATGTGGCAAGCTAAAGGTTCTTATATGGGGTGTTAAAGATTCTATAGTGGTTAGTTAAATATTCTTTAATGGATAAGTAAAGTACCTATTATGTCGGATTAAATGTGGTACCTACCTATATATTTACTAGGTACGGATATTTCATGATAATTGAAATATTTTATCCCGACCGATTTTTGACGGTAGGGATAAAAATTCCCGATTATCGTGTAATATCCGACCTAATAAATATATACCTACCAAATTTAATCCACCATAATAGATAGGTCTTTACTATATAGATAACAGTCGGGACATCATGGAATGTCCCTAAAACTTTCAAAAAATTAAAAAATACAAAGTGTTTAATGTGTTATAAAATACATGTAATTCAAACATAATTATAACATAACATATTTAATTGAAAAAAAACTTAACAAATATTATAAAATAAAATAAAATTTCTTTCAGTAAATAAAAAAAAATTAAAATAAGAAAAATTAATAATTTCATTGATTTTTTTCCTCTCGATTTTTACGACCACCATCCCTGTCGATTGCTCCCCTTAACCATGCTTTTATAGTATTTTCAATATCTTTTGTATTGGCTAATTCAAATTTTAGCCTAACCGTTTCTAAAAATTAATTAATTTTTACTTAAAAGTATCATTAGTAAAAGAATATATTAACCTAGGTTATTAAATAGTACGACATTAATGTAAAAATTGTACAGTAAAAATACTTACTTGAAAAAGGTAGTACCTAGTTGTTTAGTTCATTAATAATTAATTATAAAATACACCTATTAGATATATTAATATATCTCAAAACCTATATTATTTTTCTATATGCATATGCATAATACCACTAACATGAGGCAATTCATTAGTAAATATGGTGTAAAGCAAAGGAAAACATTTGGCACTGTAATGGTGTGTTACAGTTCCATTAACTTGATACTTATAATTGCCATTTGTGGGCCTTTAATGTTAAATTATACATATCATTGCCTGAAAAGGGCCATTGCAAGACCTTACCACGACAGCCTTTGGTCTAAATTGACATTTATTAACGAAAAATTCCTGTAGAGGCCCAGTACAAGAACAGCTTGGGTTAAAAATGCCATCAGACCAGACTTATGTGTTTGCTGGGGCGAGTTTGACGGTTTCACGAGAACGGAATATACAATTCCAAATGTTGTTGTTTTATTCTTATACTTTAAATTTTTGGTTACATATCTTTTATCTTTTGAGAATACATTAATTGCATTAAAACTTTTTTTTTTCGAAAAATCTCAGTAACCAGAGTAACGACATAGTGAAAGATTTCATCAAGAAATGAAGTCCATGAAGCCGCGCTATTTTTTAGATAAACAAATTTAAATTTGGTTCCTCATAAGAAAATCAGATGCCGAAAAAAACAGAAGACGATCAAAAGGACTATTTCTAATAATAACCTGCTCTCATAAAAATACCAAAATAAAAATAAACGAAATCTATTCTATAAGCTAGGGTTTAAAAAAAACTTGTATGAATGTTATAAAAAACAATTTCCTCAAACTGTATTGTTAATTAATTTAATGTTACTACAATATACGCCACCAAAAGTCCAAAAATAAACAAAAAATTGAATTTTGCTACTTGTACATAAACTATCATAGCTTTGTTATTTATGCATAGATTTTTTTCATAAATTACTTATTTTCTTCGTAAAAGTTTTAATACCTACCTCATTAGTTTTATTTTTAAATCGTAAAAAGCTCCATATATTTCCCCATGGATACGATATTATTTCCAATATCTCCTTCATTAAAACTCTTTCCAAAACAACAAACACCAATAAACTATTTAGATCCTGATATCAAGTTTGGCATTTATTTGGTACTCAAAGATGATTTGGTATTAATTAATTTATATATTGTTTCAGGTCCGGAAGGATGCAATCTGTTCATCTACCACCTGCCTCAGGAGTTCACCGACACGGATTTGGCATCGACGTTCCTGCCGTTCGGCCCAGTGATATCAGCCAAGGTGTTCATAGACAAGCAAACCAATTTGTCCAAGTGTTTCGGGTTTGTGTCGTTCGACAACGCGTCCTCGGCTCAACAGGCCATTTCCGCCATGAACGGTTTTCAAATAGGTACAAAGAGGCTCAAGGTGCAATTAAAAAGGGCCAAAGACGCCTCCAAGCCCTACTAGTTAGCCAAAGAGACACTTTTCAAAGCCAGTTGATTTAACCCCCTCCCCCTAAAACCCCCCAAACAAAATGACCCCTTTTTACCCCCCAACATAATAAATACAGTGCACCCGAATCAGTGCAGTTCCATTCTCAGGATCTAGCAGCTATTTTATGAACTGTGAAATATTTTTACTAGTTAACTGCGGTTTGAGGCCGCTGTAAATTTATTTAAAGAAAAATTGATAAAAAGATGTATTTAATTCTTGTACCGACTATGTTTGAAATACCGATCTATCGCTATTGGCCTACCATCAAAATGACGCTAGCATTGAAGAGTATTCCAAATGTTTAAGGTGTTGGGAAAAGATGCACTGACAAAATTTTAGAAACTTTTTATATTTTTAACCGCAATCACTTCCAACATTTTTTAGACCAAAATGGAATACTCCACTAAAGCAAACCACCAAAAAACATATCTTAACTAATTTTAGTTTACACGAGTAGTCCAAAGGTATTTTTAATATCGATGTACCCACCAAAGCCAAAAATTTGGTATGTATTTGTTGAAGATATACATATATTTTTAATATAAGCTTTGAAGGTAGTCACTAGTACTTAAATAAAAGTACTTAATTGTTAATCACGTTTAGTTAGCCGGCGTATTGTTGAAAGCATTCCATCGAAAAATGTTTGTTTGGATCAATTTATATTTTTAACGAAAACGGTCCAAAAAAATCACTTGTTTATGTAGAAAAGTAAAGGGTAAGAAATACATAGTTCATAAAAACACACAAACTGATTCAAAGTCTGACCGTCACTTGACTGCGTTGGAAACTGGGATAGCCGTCGGTAACGTTTACTGAGTTATCACGTGGCCATACGAATCAAAGAATATTCTAGTCTCTCGTAAAGACCGAACTTTGTAAACCACCACGGCGCATCCCTTTTTTCCCTCGTTATAGACTGTACCGTACTTTTTTACTACTAGAAAGACCCTTTGATTTTGAATCAGTCAGCTAACGTCATTCTGATTGAGCATAGGTGATGATCGGGCATTATCGAAATCAGTCGGTCTTTCGAGGAATGACGAGGATGTTCGGTGAATTTTCTGTTACGTTTTTTTTTCGGATATTTTTTTTGTATTGTTTTTGGTTGGATAGGTTTTATTTTTCCTGTAAAATTGCGTCTGTTGCGTTTTGTGCGTATAGGCATCCTCTGTTGTTAAGTTATATACCTATAGAACAATCGCCGGGTTAGATACCTAAAAGATTAAGGATTCAGCATCCTTTATTGTTACCGTTTCTATGTCCCTGGCTTTTGGTCTATTTAGTCCATTTTTTTTTTCATGTTGAGTGATTATTATGTTTTAGTTGGAGTCAATACATTTATATTATTATTACCCTTTAAATTATGAGCATGTATGATTTGAAATGTACCTTTTATTTTCAATTGTTATTAAACCAAAGTTAGACCAAACATGGCTGTTGTGTTTAATATTTGCAGGGTCTCTGTAACCACCCGGTCCTTTTCAAACAAAACAAAACTAAAATTATAACAGTCATAACAAAATAAAAAATGGGATAATTCGCATTAGACAAATAGTGCTGGTTGGAACCATGATCCAGTAATGAACGTATGCAGAAATGATTCTTATCGTACCGTATGGTATCCATCAATTTTTCTCTGCGAAACTAAATTAGGATTATTTTACCTAAAAAGAATCATTATTATCAATATTGTGATTTACCTTTAATTTATAAAAACAAAAATACATACTTAACTTTGTTTTGTTTGAAAGGGGCTTTAACAACCTTTTCCTCTCCACTCTAGTGTAGCCTAGTCTGCAGCAGATTGTCTCTAGTGCTCTAGTGCTGTGTGATTACACACACGTGTGTATCACTATGTCCGTACTACTATACCTAGTGTTCACCACAAAAAAATCAATACCAAAAAATATATACAGTGTCTTTTCTGGCTGCATCCATCGGCTCCAACGCGTGTGGCTTCTGTCTGTGTCTACTAATGTAAATGTGTCTTCATCTACAGTAAGTGCTCTCATACCTACTAACACTAGCTAGCTAACCTAACCTGTTTTTAGTTTTATTTATTTTTGTTTTATCACGGATTTAATTATGATATGCGGAAACACGATTATTTTTAGTATAAACATAATTTAAACAATGTGAAAACTTATATAGGGTAAGTTTTAAGTTGACCCTTTTTTTTTAACTTAAAAATAGAAGATAAACAGCCTTTTAATGTTTAATTAAGGAGATTTATTTTTTATTCTAGCTGTCAATTCTTTGCAAGTATTCATCAGTTTTGAAATACTAAACTTTTCAAATAACCCAAGAACAAAAATTCTAAGACTGGGCGATCTTGGTGGTCACGTGACAGGTCCTCCACAATGCTCACGTAAACTGCCCTAGCCCTTTGAACAGCATTAAAAATGCCTGAGAGCCATTTTTGTTTTTATTGTGGGGCAACATTTCCCAAGTGTAGCAACAAAAAAATAGTTAACTTTCTTAATCAATTTCAAATTTTTATTTTATTAAAATGGGTAAAAAGTTTACAGTAACATTTTAAAATTATATACTTTGATTTTTGTAGCTTTTTAATTTTTTTTCAATAAGGCAAAATATTTTGATTTAATTAAAAATAAAATAGTTCAGTGCCGTATATTTTACGATATATGAGTTAAAAGAATAAAAAATACCTAGACATAATACAAGGTCTTAAGTCTTCTTAGAAATTATCATATTTTGATCATTTCTAAGACCTAAGTATAGCAAATATGTATATCATTATAAAGCTTGATTCTTTAACTTTAAAACCATACAATTTTAATAATGGGATATGTTTTCGACTGTTTGATGAGCTAAAGCGCAAAAATGTGTTATCTGTCATCAGGCAATACTTTGACAGGTGTCAAGATGACAGGTGGCAGATGACATATACCACAGTTAAACATCTCTACAACAATTTGTATCTGATTATTAAACATATGATTTTAAAGCAAAATAATCAACCTTTCTAATGAGCCTAATTTATTTATAAAATAATTATTTTTGTTTTCATTAAATTATAATTTAATGAAAAAAAAAATTTCTTCATTGGAAAAAATGAAAAAAGAGCTAGAAAAAACAAGTTGTTAAAATTAATATAAAAAATGTTTTATAAAATATTTTTTTTAAGTTCGTTAAAAGGAAAACTGTAAACTTTCACCCCTGTTTCTCTCTTATTTTTGAGTTTTGATGAAAAAGTTTCTTAAAATACTTGTCAATTGACGCTTTCATAAAAAAGCGGCATTTAAATAAAATTTATTTTTCAATATTTTAAGTTTGGTAATGGAAAACCATAGCAGCCTGTGAGAATATAAAAACTAGTCTAATTGTATAAAAAATTAATTAAAAAAATGCAAAACGATGTTCAATTTATGTTTCTTCTAAAATGTATTCTGTCGGTTATTTTTTTGTATTTAAAATCAAAATTCCGCTCATTCTTTTGCTTCTTCCTTAAAACCAGGAAGTGCAACGCTTCCTTCAAACTTGTTTTTATGAATACATTTCCCAGTGCCTTATTGGGGTTGTAATTTATGAATTTAATTTCTGGGCGTGACTTGCCCATAAATTATTGCTAATTTTACAGGCAACGTATAATTTGAAACCGTTTACACAGCGACATTCAAATTAGTAGTATCGCGATTACGGTAAAGTGAAAATTTTAGTCGCATTACGCAATTTAATGAGTTAAAAATCAAGGTTGAAATTAAAATCACAGACAGTTTTTTCTAGTTAAAACATGTAGTTAAAATAATTTTGCTAATGCAAGTTCGCGGCTAGTTGGAATTATTACATTATATAAAATGTTCTTAAATTTACTAACAAGCTAACCAACTCAATTAATAACATTTATTGTTTTTATTTTATAATAGTTACATTATTTTATAATTTTATGTATGTTTTACACAACACTTACATAGAACCGTGAAAATTTTATGTTTACATGTAAACCGTATTCAATGTTATTTATGTTTTATTGTTTTAATTTTCTTTTTTACATGTTAGAGATAAAAATATGTTTAAATATCAAGAATTACAAACTGCAATTTGTCTAATTTGACTAAGTATTCAATTATTCCCATTAATTTGCGTATACGTCCATCAGTTTCATGATCGTTATAAAATGAGGTAATAACAATAATAATGCAATGTCCCCCAATAAAAACTTGATGGTTCATCTTTAACCTTGTTTATTTGCACTTACTGGGTCATTAAAGAAATTACACTGGGAACCTTACGGACCAACAGCATCAAGTTTATGTCTATTTTGAGGACCACTGTTAAAAATATGAGAGTAAATACTTTTTGACCAAACTGTAGTTTTAACAAACTTAATTTTTATTTTTATAATTTGCTATAAAAGCAAATAACAAATAGCAGTTTTTAATTCAGGATAGTTTCATTTTACAATTGCTTACTTCGAATCCGTCATTTGACCTGTTGAATATTTTTACAAAACGATAAGATAGCAAATAATCGTATTTACTTTTACCTTGACAAACAGTTTTTTAATGCCAAAACAATAATAATTACTAGAAACGAAAACAATGTTAACACGAAAATAAAGTTATAGATACGAAAATAATGTTTTGTGTCTAAAGCTTAGCACCTACAAACAAATTTTATAATTATTTTTCTTTATTTAGGGCAGGTGCCTTTTTAATCCCCCAAATCTGTCCATGGAGGACGCTGAACGGTATTGAAGGTTGTGCACCGGCACCCTTTGGGTGCCATGGGACGAGCCGCTACTGAATATTGGGCCCTGAAAAAATAGGAAGTACAATTTTTTTTTAATTTGTTATTTATTTCAATAAAGCACCATGAGTCAGTTTTGCGTTTTATTTACCTTAAAATATGCACAAATGCAAATGGGAATCAACAATTTGATAAGAGACAAAAAATGGTAAGTAAAAATGTAATTTACCTACATACATGATTTGCTATTAAAATAACGTGCCGATGCCATACTATTTTAAGTATTACAAAAATAGTCCTATAATAATATTATATTATACTGGGTGTTTCACGTAAATGCGCATTTTAAGGTATAGACCTTATCATTTCATTATTTAATGGTCGCAATGAAATTGCGAATTGCGAAAAAAACTATACAACACGGATACAGAGGGTCAAGAAACAGCACACGACTAGGAAAGTTAGGCCCCTACAGCTAAATAACAACACCAGGGGCGGCTAGTGCATAAGGGCTGCAGAGCTGCAGAACTCCCAAAATTTTCTTATTACTTGACTAATTTTTTAATTATTTAATATTTAAGTGCGACAGTGTATGAATATTTCAAACGCATGGCTGCATAAAAAGTTTTTATTATAAACATTCGCCGTACTTGGCCACTACAGTCATCCAAACGACCGGTAAAGGTCTCTAACGCTTAACGCTTACAATACAACAAAGCTGGGCCACTTTCGAGTTCTGGCTCCCATTTCAATACCGTAATTTTGCTCCGCGCCGCTCTTGGTCCTAGGTTGAGATAGTGAAATTTAAGCCAAACCGGAGCTGCACCAACATACAGTTCCTACTTCCCGGTCGTTTGTTTTTCGCTTCGCGTGCACGTTTGTTATTTTAACTAGAAGACTGTTAATTCGGTGTATTTTTGTGTTTGTTGTTGTATTCTTTTGTAAGAATGAATGTGGTGTATGATTTAATTATGATTTAATTAATTAACTGTAGGTACCATTTAATTAAATGCCCACTGCGCCACATTTTTTTAAACCCCACTGGCATAACTCACAAATTTTACTGCCACGAGCCGCCACTGAACAACACCCATTGTTTGAAATAAAAAACCTAAACACAGAGTGTGACAGTGCGTGACATTTTTTAAAACCTTAATAATGTCCATACATACAATAAAAGTATGCAGTGGTTACTTTATTAAGGTGGTGACAGTACAATAATAATAAAAACTTACCATTATTCGTTCCAGCCATAAGGTATGACAGTATTTAATATAAACTGATCGAAAAAAGTTAAGGATATTGTGAATTTTCTGAGAAAAAAATAGTTTTTAAAAAAATTTGTACAATGTACTCTCATCTCTTTTAGAAATAAAACACATTTGTTTAACTGAAAAAATATTTTAATTAGAATTTCCAGGCAACTTTTCTTTACAATGTAACAAAGCAGATAATTATCAAAAAGAAAAAAATCATTAATAGCGTGTAATTCCACCTCTGTTGGCTATTACTGCTTTAACTCGGCGAGGCATGCTTAAAATTAAACAATCCAAGTCATTTTGATCCAAGGTGTCCCATAAATATGGAAGAACTTGCCTCAAGTCCTAAACAGGAAGTTGATGGCAATTGGTACCCTTCCGAGCATGTCCCAACCATGCTCGATGCAGTTTAAATCTGGAGAGAGCGGGGGTAATGGCAAATGATTAATTTCATGGAATGCTAGCCGTTCTTGTACTACCCTGGCTCTGTGCGGGCAAGCGTTATCATCCAGAAATCTGAAATTTTGCTCCACATTCTAACGATAATCGCCGCCAATAGTTCGTATTACCCCTAGGGTGGTTTTAAATCGATTAAATGAAGCAGGTTTACATTGCTATAGGCCTATAAGACGCCCTCCATTGATCGCAGTCCATAGAGCTCAAAGTTTGCTTTGGTGTAATGAAAGAGCCAACTGGAATGATGAGTGGCGTACTGTGATGTTCAGCGATGAAAGCCGCTTTGGTCTTCGTGCTGGGGGACCAAGAAATTCAAGAGTTAATGACCGGTATGTTCAAGAAGTGCATCCATTTGGAGGTGGAGGTGTAATGGTCTGGGGTGGAATTTTCTACGGAGGTCGAATGGAGTTGTATGTTTGTGAAGGTACCATGACAGGTGAAATTTATGCTCACGACATCATTGATAACATTGTGGATGATTATCGTTGGAATTTGGAGCCCAATTTCAGATTTCTGAATGATAACGCTCGCCCGCACAGAGCCAGGGTAGTACAAGAACGGGCAGCATTCCATGAAATTAATCATTTGCCATTACCCCCGCTCTCTCCAGATTTAAACTGCATCGAGCATGGTTGGAACATGCTCGGAAGGGCACCAATTGCCCATCAACTTCCTGTTTAGGACCATATTTATGGGACACCTTGGATCAAAATGACTTGGATCGTTTAATTTTAAGCATGCCTCGCCGAGTTGAAGCAGTAATAGCCAGCAGAGGTGGAATTACACGCTATTAATGATTTTTTTCTTTTTGATAATTATCTGTTTTGTTACATTGTAAGAGAAAAGTTGCCTGTAAATTTTTATTAAAATATTTTTTCAGTTTTTCAGTGTTTTATTTCTAAAAAAGATGACAGTAAATGTACGTTATACAATTTTTTTTTTAAACTATTTTTTTCTCAGAGAATTCACAATATCCTTAACTTTTTTCGATCAGTTTATATAATTATAGTCAAAAAGTAAGAATAAATTAATAATAAACATTGTAAGAGAATCAATACCTTTACGCGCAATTTATCAACAAGAAGCAAGTAATTATAATTCCTAAACTTTGACTGGTTACCTGATAAAAATAAAAACAGATTTAAAGGTGATATAAAGATTATTTATTATCTACAGATATTAAAGAATCAAAATTCGCTAAATTTGGTCGAAATAAAACACTTACTTATTTTGAATTTCTGCGCGCTGGAAGCGCTCTCTAGCCTAGTGTGAGGCGTAACGACCTGTGAAAACCAATATATCCTGCTCCTCGACCATATCTATTGAGCATAAAGTCCAGCCCGGCGAACTGGTAACTAAAACCATTGGCATGCCGCTTGCGATTCCCAAAAAGGATATCGAAAAAGCCGGGATGAACTTCTGCCTCCGGCAAATACAGGTGAAGCTGTGTAGTTGCCTGAGGCTTAGCCTCCTCAAAAATGTTAACCATTTTACTAATTTTAATTATTTTATTTAAATATTTATTATATTTCAATTAAAAAGCTATTTAGTGATTAATAAGTGAAATTGTAATTTAATTTCCAATCATAATTATTATTACAATGATATTTTTTCGTATTAAATGAAAATACTGAACCGCAAGTTTTGTGATCGGATTATATATAGTGAACTACGTCACAGAGGGCGCTACAGCGTCCGAAGATTCCGTTGCTATTCAAAATCCATTCTTTAAGTTGGAGGTTAGCCATAGACCACAGACTGTGTCGCAGTTTATGACGAAAAGATCGACGGCGGTCACCGTCTAAGCACTTATTTTAAGCTGGCCGTGTTAGTACAAATAATAATAGATGGCGCGTAAAAATAAAATCCATAAATGAGGCATTAAAGAGCTTAAAAGCGTTAATTAAAAACTTCTTATTTATTATTAAAACTGAAATAGTGCATTTATGAGTACCTATTACTATCTTAATGTATTTGTTATTATTATAATAACCTATATTTAATTAATTACAGCTATAGCTTTGAAATTAACAGCTTTTAGCGGCATCTGTACCAGGATCATTAGAACACTATGATGATAATTACTTTATCAGGCAATTTGACAGTTAAGTCTTATAAGTGTGTCGTTTTGCAGCAAACTTTGTTTATTTAAATTTTGTGGTATTTTGTTTTGAAAAAATTGGAAAAAATAAAAATATGGGGAGATTGTGTAATGGCTTGTTTTCTTCGTTATAACCTATAGGTAGTACTTGTATTTGTAAGTTATATTAATTGTCGTTTCTTGGTGCCACAAAATTTCAGACTTGGTTTTTTAATGGCGAACGCATCTTAACAAAATGTACAACACGAACCGTCACTGGGGCCCGCTATTATAATACGTCTCGTATTAATAATATTATCATTGATAATAATTATCATTGATAATACGGTATTATCAATGATAATTTATTTATACGGTATTATCAATGATAATTTATCATGTTCATGTTTATGGTTCACGCATTAGGGTTGGGAAAATTTCACTTTTTGCTTGTACTTGAAATTTCACTTAAAATTTTCAGGACATTTATGAAATTTATTAAAATTTCCTAAATTTCTGAAATTTCATGAAATTTATTGAAACTTTCAATAAATTGCAATCACTTTAATATTAATATTGAAATAAGCCCTCTCTTACCTCCTACCCCTCTGTGGGCCCCTGACCACCAATAATATAAATAGTAAATACCTATGTTTACCACAAATTTCTTAAGATTTCCTAAATTACTAAAACTAAGAGAGATATAGCACTTTTTGGTAAGCTAATGAGATTGAGCCACTTTCATTGTTTTCTATTTATATATATATATATATTTATTCTTTTTATATATTTTACTAAAATTTTACGAAAATTGGCATTTTTTATCCGTTTTCGGATGCAATTATAGCAAAAGTAAAAGTTTAAATTAATCATGACTTTTAAAAGTCTGATTTAATTTACAAATTAAATTGGTAACTGAATTAAATTATATAAATAAATTTATGCATAAAAGTAACAATAATTACTTATAGTGTATTCAAATCCAAGCCGAACTAAACAAAAACGCCCAGACGCTTGATAACTCGTTCTTATTGGTCGATTCGGAATCTGTTGTAAATTATTATTAAAGGTCCCAGGGGAGGCCGCATGTGAAATTTATGCGAAGTTTTCAGTAAATTTCTGAAAGTTTCACAGGCAATGTTGAAATTTTCGGATTCAGAATTTCATTTGAATTTTTTAAAAATTTCACTTTTCAAACTAAATGAAATATTTCAAGTTAAAATTTTCATTTAAAAATTTCAACTGTCCCAACCCAACCCGGATGAAATTTTCGATTTTGGAAAATTTTAAAAGTTTTTTTGTTCATCTTTTTGCATATTTTTACTTTTGTAAAAATATAATTAATATACATTGATTTTATTATGAGAAAGCAATTTTCTTAATCCACCTAAAATTACATTTTGGGATATTGTATTTTGGGATATTGTATTGTATTGTATTCCGACTTTACATGGTGGCTTTAAACATATGGTTAATATTATAGTATATTATGTATCAAGTTTGATAAACGCCATTTTATACACGAATTTAATTTAGGCTTTAGGCTTAAATTAATGAGTGTATAGAAAAGTTTATAAACGAGGTGCATACTAAACTTTTTCTACGACAAATACTTATTATTATCTTAAAATTATTTAAATCAAAAATTCACATACTTCCACACTGTGGAAGTATGTGCAGAAATTTGTATAGAGCGCCATCTATGAAACAATAGGGGAATCTGTGTGTCACCGTCAAATGTCAAATTTTTTTATTTTATAAACACAGATTATAAATTTTATAAATAGAAATGTATTTCTTGTAAATTGACAGTTTTTCACAGTGAAAGTAAAGAAAATGTTTTATGAGCACTTTACAGTGGAGTCCGTGCCCGAATTTAAGTTATAGTTTACTGCCGGCGAAATTAAAAGGTTAGTACAATGTTTATATAAACTTTTCAAATATTGGCGTTGAGAAACTATTTAACTTTTGTATTTTTGTATTGAGATAATAAAATAATTTTCACATTTAGTATTATTTTACAAGAAAGGCACTTTATTTTAACGATTGTATGACATTTGACAACTGTCAACTAACTTAAAACTAACTTCAGCCCGTGACTAAAATCCTGTTGCTAACTTCAGCCCGTGACTAAAGCGCCATAAAGCCACAACTTGTCAATGTGTATTTAAAAGGTCACTTTGTGTCATGGAAACATGTACGGTAAAGGGCGTTTTAAAGGTGGGAGTAGAAAAAAATAATTAATTATATAAAAAAACTGTCAGCAAGTGTAACAAACAAGAATAATAATGGGTCAGAATTTCTCAAACGGGCCACCTGAATTAGGTCAAAATTAGTTTTTGATTGTAGATACATTTTTTCGATAGTATTTTACATCACTAACACAAATCCTAAAGGATTTTGTAAAAAAAAGTTTTCAATTGACATATTCATGATATTAAAAGTAAAAGTTTTTAGTAATTAAAAAATAAAAAAAAATCATTATGGCTAAACTAATTATCCGATTCCAACGATTTAACTAGCGTTGGAATCTTGTTTTGACATAGATTCTTTGTTATTTTTTTCAATTGTAAAATTTTCATTTAGGTCGATTTTTTTTTGTTTTTTTTTATAACAAATTCGGAAATAATTGGCTTCTGCGCCAGCTATCGACTCGAAAAAAAAAACACATATACTCCAATCATTTTTCGAAATTATGCTGCTGAGAAAAAAAATGGCCCGCAGGTTCCAGACCACCGTAAGACGTCGCGTCACAAGCGCGTACAGCGTACACGGTTCGGAGCGTGAGCTGACACCGCGCGCGGCCACAAAAGGACGAATAACTTTTTGTCAACCTGCGGGCCATTTTTTTTCTCAGCAGCATAATTTCGAGAAATGATTGGAGTATATGTGTTTTTTTTCTCGAGTCGATAGCTGGCGCAGAAGGCAATTATTTCCGAATTTGGTATAAAAAAAAACAAAAAAAAATCGACCTAAATGAAAATAGGACAATTGAAAAAAATAACAAAGAATCTATGTCCAAACAAGATTCCAACGCTAGTTATATCGTTGGAATCGGATAATTAGTTCAGCCATAATGAATTTTTTTATTTTTTAATTATTAAAAACTTTGACTTTTAATATCATGAATATATCAATTGAAATTTTTTTTTTTACAAAATCCTTTAGGATTTGTGTTAGTGATGTAAAATACTATCAAAAAAATGTATCTACAAACAAAAACTAGTTTTGACCTAATTCAGGTGGCTCGTTTGAGAAATTCTGACCCTAATAGTATATTATGCAATAAGCGAAGAAAATAGTCGATTATAAACGAGCTTTCGTATGCAATTAGTTATCTATTTATTTAAGGTTAGAAAGGTTTTGAACATTGTTTTACCTATATGTTTTTTGGTATTACCCATTGCCTAAAATTTCCAAATATGTGAACAATGTTTAAAATAATTTTTATGTAAGTATCAAGTATGTGTAAAAAATAGCTATAATTTATTGTTTATAATAATTGTTAACAATAATTACCATTTCTTTCTTCTTTTTCATTGTTCCACTGGTGGTACAATATTTTCATTGTTCAACTAGTGTAATAATAACTTACTTTTTCCATTGTTTTCCAGCGTATAATGTCTCAATTATAAGTGAGTGTCGGACAAAAGTTTTTTTACATGTTAAACTGTACACTGTTAAATTTAAATTTTTTAAAAGTATGAAAAAATAAATTTAGGATTTTATTAGTACCATCAAGTAAGAATATTTTTTTAGTTATTTTAAATCACCTTGTAGAAAAGAAACACATTCCCCACGGTGCTGTTCTGAGAGGTGATTTTTGGACTTTCTGTGAAACCTAATTTTTTTTTATATTCTTGTTAATTAGGTCATAACTAAAATTTTAAGAGCAAAATAAAAAAAATTTGACGGTTTGAATTGTTTTAATTGGCTGTTTATTAAAAATATTATGCACTCTTTCAATTATCCAATTAAAACTAGCGATTTAATTTAAATATTTAATATTTGCATAACTAAAAAAAAGGTTTTTACAATTTTTTTTATATATTTTACTGTTTTGTTGCAATAAACGTTCAAACTTTTAATCTAACCTTTGACGTATACATTTATGTTCCCTTAATTAATATTTCCTTAAAGGTTGCCATGAAACTTAGATCTTTTAAAAATTTATTTAACGTTTTTAGTATACGTATTCTATAATTTTTGTTTAGTTTTTTTAAGTTTTTTTGTAAACAAAAATAAAAAATTGTAGTAAAAGTTACGAAGAAATTCATGAAATTTAACTAAGGACCGGTTTATTCATCTTTAGTAAAGTTTATCGGGCCGATAACTTTCATGTCTAGGCAATATCTAGTATCCAAAGAAATTATTCGTCAAATAAATCAAAAATGAATAAATCTGCCCTAAATAAAATGTGGCACCCTTACAATTATTGTTTAATAAATGTATACTATACATTTAACCTTAAATTAAAACTTTAAACGTGTATTACAACAAAACAGTAAAAGATATAAAAAATGTATAGACCTTTTTTTAGGAAATTAACTAATCTTTAATCTGATTTAAAAAGTTATAATAATATTTAAATAAAATCGCAAGTTTTAATTGGAGAATTGAAAGTGTGCATACATATTTTTAATAAACATCCAATTAAAACAAAATTAACCGTCAAATTTTTTTTATTTTGCTCTTAAAATTTTAGTTATGACCTAATTAACAAGAATATAAAAAAAAATTAGGTTTCACAGAAAGTCCAAAAATCACCTCTCAGAACAGCACCGTGTCCCGATTATGTATATTTTAATGCTAAATAATTTTAAAATTATTTTTTGTTTTGATATCGCTTTAATTTTATATTTCGATAACTATTAAATATTTCCACAATAACAAAATGTGGGTTAACTAACCGTTTAAATGGTGATTTTTTTTTCAATTAAAGTTTTTTAAATTTTGTATGCATGACCTCTTTTGAAAGTGAATTTGATTTTAAAATTTTATGGCACTTTTGTGTGAATGTGTTAACGAGAAGAGTTATAGATTACCATTAATTTGGTTAAATAATTAGTTATCAAATCAAATTAATTCAGTGGCGGCCGGAATTGGATTGGTGGCGGCCAATCACTAACTGGAACAAACAGGCAAGCAAGGTGGTGGAGTGCAAGTAGATTGACTGTGTCCCAGGCAGAAGCACCTAAAGTGTCCCCTTGAACCAGATTGGGGACAGACGCTAACTTGCAATTTACCGTATTGATCTTGCACTTTTCCCCCGAAGTCAACGTTTATTTATTAGACGGGGCGCCCAGGTTTATTGCATCTGTTCTGGCCCAGATAAAGGCCGCGGCGTATGAAAATTAGCCTCGCGACGGCTCATCCATCGATTTACCATCATTTTACTCTGCACAGAAAGGCATGTGTGGCAAATCTAATGGCAATTTGTTACCGGCTTAAGTACGTTATTTAAATTAAGATGCACTGCAAACGGGATTCTAAATTTTCCTTCTAAATCCTTTTTAGCTAATACAGAATTAATTGCGTCCTCCAGTTTGCAGGCATATCGTATAAACCCAAAAATTAACCAAATGATATTAATTTAACTTTCTAGTAATTTTATCAGTGGCGGCTGGTTCTAAAGGGCACAAGGGCACGTGCCCACCCAACCGCCCAGATAAAAAGTAATAAAAGTTATTTGTTGCATTTTGCATTATTTTAGTTATACGTAACACCATTGTAATTACTATTTAAGGATGGTCTCAAACCTTCTTTCCGCAACGCTTCAGCGCGCGCCGCCGGGGCACAGTTTGAAATGTACCTTTTCCAAGTATGATTCGGTGATCTTTGGTTATCCTCTCAGTACGCGAATATATCGTCAATTTGTGGCACCGAACGCAGTGTATCTGTGTATCTGTGTCAGTTTGTTTGATTTCTAACTTTTTTGTCGCCGCGCACCGTTGTGTTTTTTAAGTTTTAAGTAAGTTACTTGTTGTTTTTTAAATAAACTTAATGCCATTATTGTTAAACGACATGACGAAAGGTCGAGCAGGTAAGATAAATTATTATCATTTAATTTTCAAGGTCGTCTTACCTGCTCGACCTTTCGTCATGTCGTTTATCACACAAGCTACTGTGATGCGCGTTGGAGGGAGGTGAGGCCACGCCCCTATATTCGGTTTTACTCTGAACGGGCTGTATCTACTTACCTTATTAATAATGCAAAAAATCTCATTAACATTCGCTTAGCTACTGTGTCGCGCGTTGGAGGGAGGGGAGGCCACGCCTGTTACGTTTCCCTATATTCGGTTTTACTCTAAACGGGCTGTATCTACTTACCTATACGTTCTGGGAGACCAGTAAAAAGCAACCTAAACGGTTTAAATTTGGTAACAACATTATTATAATTACATAATCACATACAAAAATGACCTATGGAGGCAAGATTTAGATTTTTTCCTTGAACAAACTTTAAAAAACTCCATCCAAACGAGTTTTTTTTTGTTTGAACCGCAGAAAGCATATTTTGAAAGGCGAAGATTCCGTGAACCTTTTCACATAATATAGGTACTATTCTGATGGACATGATGATGACGAAATATCAAGAATATGATTTTAATAAAATTACAAAAATCTTAAATGTCAAAAAATTGATTAAAACCGTCGAAGTAAAATTAACCTTTGCTTCTAAAAATATCTTAAACTTTTGATGGTGGATTATGTTTAAACAAGACAAAAATAATACACTTTTGAAAAAATATCGCTTTGGCCATACCGCGATCTACCAAGTTACATAAATTTAACATATTTTTAGTTTTTAGCAAAAATAGCATTTAATCAAAATTTTTTGAGATCCCATTAGTGCATGATTTCTCAACGTTCATAAATATAAAACAGCTTCCTGATAAAATTCAATTTCAATCAATTTCATAATGCCGATTGAACCAATTTACCGGGAAATAGACACGTGTTCACAAACTTTACGAAAATAAACTCGAATATACTTTGTTGTAGGATTGACAATAGCAAAGTATTATTTTCGAAAACTAATTAGCAGATACCGAAATAGACGTCATTTTGGAATTGAGTTATTTTAAACCGTTCAAATAGTTTTCAGTGACTAATAAACAATAACGGGAGCATACAAATAATAAATGTTCCATTTTAAAGCTTTTAAATGTTTAAATTCAAATAAATTTCTTTCAATACAAAGCTATAAAGTTAAGGACTTTACAACGCTAGGTCTTAGACTTTTACAAATGAATTATTTTAATTAGATTGTAAAGAACTAAAGATAAGGTCTTGTAACTGGTAATGTAGAGTTTAGTTTTCATGTGTCTGGCAAGTAAATTCTCCATTATGGTAAACATGGTCGAACATTACCATACGGCGCAAATGAAATCAATAGAGAGAGTGGATAGTACTTGTGGTTTATGTAATATAAATTCAAAATGGAAGATTCTCCTCGTTAATAATTCATACACAAAGAACAAAGTTTAAGTATGAATCCCGTAATAGTCAGTGCACTGTGGCTGACTGGCGACTTAATATTTATTCTATTGTAGTTTACATAAAAAATATGTATCTAAATAATGTATTCCTATTTAAATGTCGGTCATAAAAGAGTAAAGAAAAAACGGCCGCATAAATTTTTAAACGGTACTGTGGCTCATCGCGCATTTTGTTGTTGCTTTTAATAACCACATGGATATATTAACGAGGGTAAGGTAAAAATAAATGTTTAGTTTTAAACACCATTAAGTGTTTTAATTCTTAATTTGGTTACCTAGTCACTGTCCATAATATATATCTGTACCTATTCCAGAGCGAAACTGAATTAAGTCCACTTTATTTAAGTGACATTTTACATGTTTTCCAACTACAATTTTCTGCTCTTTCCGATGGTAAACTGGATTAAGTCCTGGCTTACTTTGATATAGCAAAATTAAATTTAGTCCACACCTCTCTAAGGGCCAAATTTTTGCTATTTTTGGTTCTAACAATTTTACAGTATTATGTAAGATCAAGTCCATCGTTTGTATTTTGGAGCCATATAATTTTAGGTTCAGTTGTCAAGTATCAAGAAATGTTTGTTTTATTTAAGCCAAACAATATTAAGTTTAGCAGATGTTGGTATTAGGTCCATTATAAAAGTCATATAGTATATAAGTCCATTTTATTTTTTATTTCTAAAAGTAACAATATCAACCGCATCATTTTACTTACAAGAAACAAAATAATACTTTATGTATTTTTAAAAAAGTAGGTATTAATCTCTTCTGGTTTTAAAGTTAAACGCGTTTACAACCTTATATTTTCTTTCCTGAAAAATTTCACAAGTGTCTGGTTCTGGGGTAGCTCAAGGACGTTCGGGCACGAGATTTAGTCACAATAAGAAAATGTGAAAAAATTCTAGTTGGTTGGTTTTCAGGTAAAAAATTCTACAGTTGGTTGGTTTTCAGGTAAAAGTTGCTACAAATAAATGGGCCCTATAAGTTTTTCATAATATTTATATGTTATTAGTGTTATAACCTTAACAACTTCTTCAACGAAATTACACCTATATGGGATCCTGTATTGATAATTATATTGGCCTAGAACGTTAGGTTTAACACTACAGTTTGTACGTTTGGGTTTGTTTGTGTTAAGTTTATATATAAACTTATATATATATATATATATATATATATATATATATATATATATATATATATTTATAAAGACACATTTAATTAAAAAACATTTACAATTATATTTTACAACAGAACACACACAATCATTGATTGTCCGAAGATTCCACAAGAAAACGCCTTGCTGACAATATCATAGCTTTTTTTGGTGTGTGCCAAATTTGAAGTTCTTGTTATTCTTTTTCGGAGCGATCATTGGTATTTTCTGGCAAAAAAATTGAACTTAATGCGGCCGCTTCAACACGAATATTTTATTTGATATCTTGAATGTCCAACACGTTTTTTTAACGAATTTTACAAATAAACAACCGATACCAATAGCTATCAAAGACCAGTTTTTTGATAAAAATATAATTTTTAATGTGTAGATTTTGATAAACTGTATTTTTGAAGAAAAAAAAGATATTTTTACAAAATACAAGGCCTACTATGTCAGTTTTTGGCAGTACATTTTTAAGAATTCATATTAAGGATTTAAAAAAAATCTATGGGCGGCATTGGATTCACCCCCTCAAAACGACCCTATACTAAATTTTATTAAAAATAAAAACGATTTTGTAGCCAAATTAAAAATGCACAATAATTACTATTTACAAAAATTGGTATAAATATTCTTATGCTTAGTTTTGAAAAATAAAAAACGCAATCTAAACTTAAAACAACAATGAAACAAAAAATAGAGAATTCCAGATTTTCGTCACCTCTACTAATCCAGAATTTATTTTAATACACCCTTTAATTCTTAAACAGTTTCAAATCAGACGGGGAAGAGAGCAGATGTGTGAATTCGAGCGCTCTTAGTACCTATCCACAAAAATTTCTTAAAGAAACATAAATATCGCTCATATACAGTGTAGTCGAGTAAAGTGCGGTGCGAAACAGTGCTACTATAGTTTGGTTTACTACATACCTGTACAGGTGAAATCAGGGTACCTGTTCTCCAAAGGGTTAATATAAACATTAAATAATTCCTCAAAAGGCAACTCTCAACGGGTGAACACAGGGGCGAGGTCTGTGCGGACACGGCAGTAATAGTGACAAGGGACAGGTCAAGGAATCCCCTATTTAAAGAAAAAACGAGTCTAACCAAGAGTGGAAGGGAGCATCATCTGCTGAATCTAATAAGTATTAAAATGCATGACCTAATACGCAAATCTGTAACAAAAACCTGGAAATAATTAATCATTATTGATAACAGCGTATGAGTGTAAAAAAACTAAATCAAGTAAGAATGTCACAATATTATATTATTGTATTATATATATGATATAATACAAGGTCCGGCAACAGAATTGAACGGTTTTAAAAATGCTGCTATGGAAATACTATTGATTTGATATATGTCAAATAGTGACAGACTTGTACCTTATTGCCGAAAGTTTCGTGGCTGCTATGGAAATACTACATGTTGATTTGATATATGTCAAATAGTTAAGGATTTCTGCATTGTTGTTCATTGTCTCTAAAAATTGTGTGCAGAAATCGAGTCGATTGACTTTATCAATGGGATTTAGCCTCTGGACTGTCTGTATCTTGTACAGATGGAGTTTTAAATCCAGATGTAAAATTGTTTGCAAACTTTGGTCTGAAATGTGTAGAGCAATCGAGTGCCGAACTACAGAACGTCGTGGACTGCGTCGTGGACTGCGCTTCTCTGACTCTTCCAATATTTTCTTGTGTACGAGTTCCACCGGCGAATTTTGATTTAACACTACTTTTTTCGTTAAATTTTTTTACCCATCTCAAAATGGTATTTCTTGATGGGACTTCCGAGCGCACTGGCAAATTATATTTACGACGAAAGCGTCTCTGCGTTTGTACGAAGGACTGGGTCAGGGTACACGAATTTACAGTAGATCCCTTGATTATTGCACACGAAACCTTCGAAAATAAGGTATAAGTCTGTCACTATTTGACATATACCAAATCAATAGTATTTCCATAGCAGCCTTTTCAAAACCGTTCAATTCTGATGCCGGACCCTGTATAAGCATAAACTTACAGGCCAGTCCCATAAAATTAAAGCTTTTAAAAGATAACGAAAGTAAAATAAACAGTCTCTTAATAAACAAAACGAGCACGTAATAGGTCTAACCCAGCCTTACTCAAAAAATTTTTTTCTGGGGCTAAATATGTATGACTGCAACCTCAGGCGGGCCGCAACGACCTATATTACAATAAAACTCTTGATTGTTGATATTGTGGACAACTTTTGACAATTTTAGTTAAATCCTGCTACATGCTACTCTAAACACGTCGTCAAGGTGTAAATCAGTTAGCCGACATCAGACACATGTGACGCGATCCGAAAAAACAAACCTAGCATCCAAAAATCAAATTTTACAAAAGGCGATTGAAGTTCGGGCGGCGTGCCGCGGCATAGGCGATTTTGTAGTGAAGGTCGACTTCAAAAAATAATAACCATGTCAATTCCGTCTGGACCCTTCGAAAGATCGTTTACTTAAAAAAATGATAATCTGAAAAATCATTTTTTTTCGCTAACTCCCTTTCCTTGGATTGCGTCCAATATTTCATTTCAGCGTTCAAAGTTATCGGGTACACCTTACTACTTTTTAAAATTCTTTCTATCCTTTTTTAGGTTTAAAAATTGCTTCCAAATTTTAAATTCAATACATTTATTCAATAACTGCGTTGTCAAATCCCAATGCAGCAAGTTGTCTCACAGCGGCGGTTTGTAAGTGCCAGTGATTTTAAACTAAGGCAAGATTAACAAATAACTTTTTGATAGTGTTTGCCTACTCGCGTCCCGCGACTTTAAATCCCTACCATTTCTTACAAAAACGTATTAAAGGGGCTCGTCTAACGCCGCGGCGTGTTTCAAACTCGTCACAGTCAAAGTTGGAAAGATTACACACTGTACTTGGACGGTCCACGAGCAAATCTCGTCATATTACAGAAAAAATATTGCCCTTCTTTATCTCACAAGGCTGTGTAAAAAAAAGTGTTTTACATTATTTGAGCATTTTTTTGGACCGCAAGAAAAAGTTGGCGGGCCGCATGCGGCCTGCGGGCCGCAGTTTGAGTATCGCTGGTCTAACCTAAACAAATTATCTAATAAATTAAGCAACATCGTTACAAGCCTGCCATTAGGACCGTTTTCAAAATTTTAATACGCTTTAATACGGCTCTATTACTAATTACATATAATACAAACTTGGTACAAATAAAATGTTTGCTAAGATTTAATAAAGGTTAATGGTAAATGATAATATATATATATATATATATTAGGGTGTTTCAAAAAAATCGACTTTTTCTTTTTCTTCAAATGGTCAGCAAATTCTTTCAGAGGATGTCAAAACAAAGACCTCGTTAAAATTTGAGCTTTTAATTTGAAGATTTACAGGTCGCGGATCGCAATTTTCTATTTCTCATTTAAATAACATAGGAAATTTTTTTTTTTAACTTTGGAATTTTATACGTCTATATCGAATCAACTTATGGCAGGGAACATCTTAGATTTTTATAGTAAATTTAACGCTCTTTAAAAAATGTCTCTTATAATTTTTCTATAAATTGTTTTCTTCCAGAGTTATTCGAGGCCAAAGTTTGATTTCCATCGAATTTTCTCGTTTTTTCAACTTTTAGCATAATGTAGTAAAAAAATCATATATTTATATCTGAAACATAGTAAGTGTTGTAAAAAAACAAAAAAACAAAAAAACCTCACTTTTTTCCAAAGCCTACTACAAAGTTTTAATGAAAATATGAGATGTGTATAATATGCAGAGTAATTTATTTATAAATGCATTTTTCTCGAAAATGGTGCATCTGAGCAATTCAAATCAAGAGTACCTATTTTTAGTAAAAAACTATAAATTCTCATAATTTCATAAAAAAAATTAAATTATTAACCCAGAAAAAAGTTGGGGCTATTTTTGTAACTTTGCCCCCTCCAAATGTTACGCCTATGATTAAATTTTAACAGTTTTGATCATAGATTTAGATTCAGCATGTCAAAATTACCAAAATACCGAAAATTCATTTCTTTATGTTCAACCCTCTAGGAATAGTTTAAAAAAAATTATCCTCTTAGGCTCCTATTTAGGGGGCCGTAGCTCCTTTAGGGAGCATTTTTTGATATATGTTTATTAAACAAAAAATGTGTTATTTTTATACGAATAATGCACTATTTAAGTTTGGCCCCCTGATTTCGGGACACCCGTATAATGATAATTGTACCATAAATGTTAAAAAAAACGCGAAAATTTGATGGAAATCAAACTTTGGCCTCGAATAACTCTGGAAGGAATCAATTTATAGAAAAATGATAGGAGACCTTTTTTGTAGAGCGTTAAATTTACTATGAAAATCTAAGATGATCCTTGACATAAGTTGATTCGATTCAGACGTATAAAATTTCAAAGTAAAAAAAAAAATCCTATGTTATTTAAATGGGAAATAGAAAATTGCGATCCGCGACCTCTAAATCTTTAAATTAAAAGCTCAAATTTTGACGAGGTCTTTGTGTTGACATCCTCTGAAAGAATTTGCCGACCATTTGAAACACCCTAATATATATATATATATATATATATATATATACATCCCGCTATACTTATGGCGTCCATACATTGACGTATTACATTGGATATGGCGTCCGATTGACATACGGCTTCCGTATATGGACGCCATATCGACTACCCACACAATTCAGTTTATTTTTTAGTAAAAACATTTCTGGTAAAATTTCATCGGGACGCCACATGATCGGTGTTATGTACGTTTTTGTATATTTTAGTTCTGCATTATTACGCTTGGCTTAGTTGCGCTCTAGTCGACCGTCTGTATATTCATTATTATTCCGTTTTCATGATTTCGCATATTTGGCGTCCGTAAAATTGGCAACCAGGGATCATTTCATTTAATTTTATTATTTTAAATGCGTTCGATGTTTTGAAGCGTTTTTATGAGATTTTAAGGGCGCAATATCACTATGTATAATGTACGAGTACGTTTTAATAATTATAATTTTATAAGTACTATTATATTATTTAAATGGATGGTTTTACGAAAAAAATTTGAAAGATCTTTTTTGTAGAGCATACAATTTTCTACAAAAATATCTACTGTGTATTGCTTCATGTATATTTTATTAAAAATTATTTTTTGTAATTGTTTTTAGACTGTAAACAAATAATTTAGATTACTTATACCAAAGTGAAAAAAACAACTTGGGAAACAACGGACACCCTAATATTCACATTCATATCTACTTCTCATATTAATCAGGGGTCTAATATCAAAAACGGTAAAGTCACATATTTTGTACTGTCAATTTCCATCACATTTTTCAAAATTTTCAACAGTAATATTACTAGTGAGAATAAATTGAAAATAATTTGACAGGTATCTATTTCGAAAATTTGTTGTCCATAGGGCTTGCCTGGTTATTGCCTTATGACAACAAGTTTGAGAAATATCTGAAAAAATATTTTCTAATTTATTGAACTCTCAACTGGTATTCTGATAGATGATTTTTTGACATGTAGGTATTACTAAATTAGAATTTACTTAATATAACTTACTAATTTGGGTGTTTTGGATAGGATACCTATAGTATAGTATACTGACAGTCTGTCAGTGACAGATTTTATTTTAATGACAGATGCCGTTTTGTTTTCGCGGTAATGCATGCATCTTATATCTTATAGTATACTATAATAATGTTTTGATTGAATAAAAAATACACACATAAAATTTTATTGTTTTTTAGAAACGTCAAAAAATAATCCAAAAAATATGTGTCCAGTGCCGTACTTAACTAATGTTGTTGCACATATTACTAAATTAATATTTAAATATTTATTATTATTATATAATTTATTAAATATCTTTTTCGCAAGAAAATACTTTATAATAGCGTATTTTTAAAATATCTCTTAAATGGACATTGCTGGGTTATTACTCCACTGAAATGCCGCCTGGGTGGTCGAATATATTCTCCGATGAAAATTAAATCAGTGTTGCCAATTGCGATGTAATTTATTGACTGTGGTGTAATTTTCTAACATTTTTTAATGCGGTGTAATTTGGGTGTTATTTTTGAGGAATCAGTTAAATTGTACAGGGTGGTTCACGTAAGGTGACCCATATACTTATCTCAGAAACTACTGGAGTCACAAAAAATTTGTAAGAAACAAATATTCATATTTTCATTTATACATGGTGTTCGGTTTTCCTTGGGACGATATATCGGTATACCAACTTTCTTATTTTCAATGAAACACCCTATATTTTTTTTGCATTTTTGGATTCTACACACTATTTTAGGTATACTTGTAAATGTAAATATATTAATTAAGAAAATGTTACTTTTTGAGTAAAATTGTCACAAATTATGGGACCCCCCCCCTTCCCATTGGCGTCACGTCACACTGATGTAATTTTTATGTAAGGTCTACCCCACGAAATTTTTGCTTAAAATAAAATCTTAATATCCAAAATATTTTTATAATTTTGTGACATCACAACCTCCCAAACCCCCCCCCCCCGGCTGTCACAAACTGTCACATTTTCGACGACCCCCCTCCCCCCTAAGTGTGTGACATCATTTATGGACGGCCCCTAAGTATATGGGTCACCTTTACATTACATTAATCATCCACTTTTAAATTTTTACAATGAAAAAATAGTATGGCAAGATGAGTATTAACAAAGGGTCCTAATAATTATATAAACTATTATATTAACTTTAACAACATTAATTATATAAAATTCCTTTCTTACATCTAACTAACCTGAACACTGACCATTGTTCAACTTTTACGGAAGGAAGGGATGAAGGAAGGAAGGCAATCTATAAATCAGGCTTAAAAAATTTTAATACTAAGATTTTTGATATACAAGGTGTCCCTAAACTTATTGGCATAAATTTAGGAAAAGATTGAGCAAGTAAAAATAAGACAAAAACCTAAATAAATATTTTTCCTAATTACTTATGTTTCCAAGGTACAGGGTGATAAAGTGTTACTTATCATATCAGTTTTTTTAATATAACTTCTACTATGATAGTCTTGGAAAGGTTATATTTTGCGAACAGTCACTTACTACCAAAACACATATTCACACATAATTACAATTGTTTGAGTGAACACAGTGTCGTAGAAACAGGGGTTGATTTAAGCTTATTGTCCCATACAAACCTTGAGGTAAGGTTTTTGTAACATTTGATGCAACTTTTCGATTACACAGTTCGGCTACCATTTAAAAGGTGTACCTATCAAACTTCGATAAAATAAACCGTTTCCGAGATATTCGAGATTACAATAATTGTTATATCGCAATATTTAAAAGGATTAAAAGGTATATGATAACAAATTTTATTTTTTAATTAAAAAAACTAAAAAGGGCATTCTGTGAGCCTCGGGACTTTTTGCCCTGACCGTCACAAAAAATTGTAGTTTTTTCAATTAAAAAATTTGTTATTTTATACCTTTTAGTCCTTTAATGCGATATAACAATTATTGTAATCTCGAATACAACGGTTTATTATATCGAAGTTTGAGAGGTACACCTTTTTAATAGTAGCCGAACTGAGTAGTCGAAAAATTGCATCAAATGGTATTAAAACCTAACCTCAAAGTTTGTATGGGACAATAAGCCCAAGCAACCCCTGTTTCTACGACACTGTGTTCACTCAAACAATTGTAATTATGTGTGAATGTGTTTTGCTAGTAAGTGACTGTTCACAAAATATATTTTGTTTGTAATATATTACCTTTCCAAGTCTATCAAAGTAGAAGATATATTAAAAAATATGATATGATAAGTAACACTTTATCACCCTGTATCTTTTAAACAAACGTAATTAGGAAAAATATTTATTTAGATTTTCGTCTTATTTTGACTTGCTTAATCTGCTCCTAAATTTATGCCACTAAGTTTAGGGACACCTTGTATATATACAAGGTAATATATTACCTAGATCTTAATAATTATTAAAGTTTTAAGTTTAAAAATTATATTAACCACCCGACAAAGTGTTAATAATAATATATAATTATTATGACTGCCAGATATTATTTTAAAAAGTGTAGGTATCTATAAATATTATTAATTTACAATACTAAAATTTAATAAGTTGTAACCGGTAATTGTGGTTTAAATAACTGTATTGTTATATAAATTTATCTATAATTATAATAATTCTATATAAATAGTACCTATACAGTTATTTAAACCACTATTTTTCCCACCCCCACGTTATTAAATGTTAGTAGGTACCTATTACAAAATTAACAAAGCGTAATATCTATAGATAGGTACCTAGACTTACAGTCCGTAGAATACTCCTAATAAATTATCACAAAAAACGTCATCCCCTTGTATATACAGTGCTTGCAATATCAACTCCGACCGCACTGGAAAGGACGGCTGTTCAATACCCGCGTGAAAAGAACAAGGATAGAACGCCAAATAGAATTTGATTGGCCAGAGCCGGCTGCCGGATGCGTGCGAATTGTAAGCGAGGTCAACTCTCAGTCTGGCTGCATTTAGACTAAATGATTTAGTGTCAAGCAAACTGCGTAAGAGTGTAGATGCACATTTTAATTTTCTTTTTAAATATTTTATAGGATTTTTTCCTTGAGAACTAGGGCAACAACAAAAATAGTATTCTTAATAAAAAAGATTTCTCAAATAAAAAATAATTCTGAATAAAAATAACTAGGTATAAATAAAAATAAAACTCTAAATAAAAATAAAACTCTAAAAATAAATAATAAAAATAAATAAACTCAAAAATTAAATTAAATGTTCGAACAAGCCCCCATAGGCAGCCAAACAATAGCCTAACCTATTATAAAAATTCCCACGCACATTTGCTGTACCGTTTAGGAGTTCGGTTATCCTGACCTTTTTGGTGAATTTTATTGCCGAAATGGATAGGCCTTGATCTTGTCTACTACCCCAAATTTTTTCAGATTTTTAGTGTGAGGCGAACTTCTTTTTTTTCAAAATTTTCCAAAAAAAAAGGTGTTTTTTTCCAAAGATATGGATTTTCCAAGTGAGCCTTGACATTTTTGGTGAATTTTATTGCGGAAACTGATAGGCCTTGATCTTGTCTACTACCCCAAATTTTTTCAGATTTTTAGTATGAGGCGAACTTCTTTTTTTTCAAATTTTTCCCAAAAAAAAGGTGTTTTTTTCCAAATATATGGATTTTCCAAGTGAGGCTTGACATTTTTGGTGAATTTTATTGCCGAAATGGATAGGCCTTGGTCTAGTGTATTACCCCAAATTTTTTCAGATTTTTAGTGTGAGGCGAACTTCTTTTTTTTCAAATTTTTCCAAAAAAAAAGGTGTTTTTTTCCAAAGATATGGATTTTCCAAGTGAGGCTTGACATTTTTGGTGAATTTTATTGCCGAAATGGATAGGCCTTGGTCTAGTGTATTACCCCAAATTTTTTCAGATTTTATTTTTATTTAGAGTTTTATTTTTATTTATACCTAGTTATTTTTATTCAGAATTATTTTTTATTTGAGAAATCTTTTTTATTAAGAATACTATTTTTGTTGTTGCCCTAGTTCTCAAGGAAAAAATCAAAAAATTTTATTTTTAGGATTCGGGTACCTATAAAATATTTAAAAAGAAAATTAAAATGTGCATCTACACTCTTACGCAGTTTGCTTGACACTAAATCATTTAGTCTAAATGCAGCCAGACTGAGAGTTGACCTCGCTTACAATTCGCACGCATCCGGCAGCCGGCTCTGGCCAATCAAATTCTATTTGGCGTTCTATCCTTGTTCTTTTCACGCGGGTATTGAACAGCCGTCCTTTCCAGTGTGGTCGGACTTGGATTTGCAAGCACTGTATATCCATAGATGAGGCGTATACGCCTCATACATGCAAAACTCACAAAAAACATTGTAATGATAATTAAAAATAAATGTGGTATTGCAATTACAATTATTGTAATACAATTTGAATATTACCACATTTAGTTTTAATTACAGCCATAATATTTTTGTCCTTTACTGTTAAAAAGCAAAAAGTATACATACGTCTCATATAATAAATATTGTCAAATAAATAAATATGATTTTTTCCAAAGTAAAATAGTGTTCTGAAAAACAGTTTTTTAACATTAGTATACCTATAGGTAGGTATTTAATATAAAGTTTTGAATTTAATTGAATTTATATACCTACCGCAAATTTTCTTATCTAGCATATATGCTAGATCGAGCCAAAATAAAAATAACTAAAAACAATTTATTTGTTTTCTAACAATAAAATTAAGTTTTTTAATCTCACCATTCGTTTAATACCTATTCAAAAATTGTTAAGAAAGTCTAAATAATATAGAGTATTTATAATATTTCAAGTTATATCCTAAGTTTTATAAAAATATAATAGTTTTTTATATTATGAAATATGGCAACATTGCCGGAGGTCATATATATTGTGAAATGTACAAAATCATATATTTCGTGGGGCTCATATGTCTGCATTATAAAAGGAGGTCACAAAGCCGTATATTTTTAAAAAAATAACTAAAATTTTAAACGAGTGGAGGCACAAGGAGAATGGGTTAGCTAATATACTTTAATCAAAAATGAATATATATGCTTCCTTAAGGGGGAAGCCATAAGTGACGTCCATGAAAGGACGCCATAAGTGTAGTGGGATGTATATATATATATATATATATATATATATATATTAGACTGGTTCAAAAAAATCGAATATTTTTTTTTCTTCAAAGCCCGCATTGAAATATCTTCCTAGCAGTAAAAAAAGAAGCCTGTGAAAATTGTAGCTCTTAATATTAATATTTAGAGGTCGCTCATCGTGAATTTCTATTTTACGTTTAAATAACACAGGAATTCTTTTTTCTTAATTTTGAAATTGTATAACTCGTTTTTGAGTGAACATATTGGAATGAACTCTATATATTTTTGAAGAAAATTGAACGTTCTACAAAAAATGTCTCCTATAATTTTTTCGTAAATTCACTCCTTTAATAGTTATTCAAGGTTGAAATTAGACATATAATAAATGTAACGTTTAAACACAGGAATTTTTTTTTTAACTTTTAATTTTATAACTTCTAATAGGTGATAAAGCATCAAAAATAAGGTAGACTTTCATAAAAAAACATTTCTTAAAAATGTTTCCTAAGAGAAATACAGGCCGTCAAAGTTTACAAAAAAAAATACTTTTCTCTTCATAACTTTTAAACCACATAATTAATTTGGCACACAATGTAATATAGTCAGTGCCTTAATAATGATGTAGATAATTATTTAAAAAAAACATCAGTGCCGCAGTTACTTGGGGGGCTGCTCCCCTTTTCACCTCAGTCTTTGACGCCACTGGAAATTTTAAAATAATAAATAAATAAAATTTTGATTTGGAGCTTCGTTTCTAAAATATTTGCTCAAAAATATTTCCTCGCAAAATTACATTTTTAGATTTAAAATTTTAATTTAGGACTTCGTTTTTGAAATATTTGGGCACACTCCAAAAAAACTGCGGCAAAAGTATTCTTGGATAAATAAATTAATTATTTAAAAAATGAAGCCCTAAATCAAAATTTTACATGAGTAGTTTTTTTCTCTAAATTAAACAGATAATCTAAAAATGTGTTTATTATTTAAAAAAATTCCAGTGGCGCCTAAGGTGAAAAGAGGAGCAGCCCCCCAAGTAACTGCGGCACTGATGTTTTTTTTAAATAATTATCTACATTATTATTAAGGCACTGACTATATTACATTGTATGCCAAATTAATTTTGTGGTTTAAAAGTTATGAAGAGAAAAGTATTTTTTTTTGTAAACTTTGACGGCCTGTATTTCTCTTAGGAAACATTTTTAAGAAATGTTTTTTTATGAAAGTCTACCTTATTTTTGATGCTTTATCACCTATTAGAAGTTATAAAATTAAAAGTTAAAAAAAAAATTCCTGTGTTTAAACGTTACATTTATTATATGTCTAATTTCAACCTTGAATAACTATTAAAGGAGTGAATTTACGAAAAAATTATAGGAGACATTTTTTGTAGAACGTTCAATTTTCTTCAAAAATATATAGAGTTCATTCCAATATGTTCACTCAAAAACGAGTTATACAATTTCAAAGTTAAGAAAAAAGAATTCCTGTGTTATTTAAACGTAAAATAGAAATTCACGATGAGCGACCTCTAAATATTAATATTAAGAGCTACAATTTTCACAGACTTCTTTTTTTACTGCTAGGAAGATATTTCAATGCGGGCTTTGAAGAAAAAAAAATATTCGATTTTTTTGAACCAGTCTAATATATATATATATATATATATGTATATATTTATTATACATTAATTTTAACAATAAGATTCTAAGAATGTGGGGAAAGTAAAAACAACACCCCAGTGGGGTAAACAACCGCACGCAGCAGATTCCGAATTCCGGCAGACCCTGACAGAGACCCGGATGAAATACAAGACCAGCGAGGATGTCCAAGCAAACTTACTATTAACCCAAGCCTCATTCATGAGGATTGTACTTAGTTTTGGGTCAGTTCAAGGCCCCCAAAAACCAACTTTTACCCCTCACTAGCCTAAATCGGGCGTATGGTCGGCCCGGCGACAAAATTCCGGGAATGGCCTTAACTATCGACACTGTCATCCACGACCTCCTAGGGAAGATTACCTGCCGGGGCGAAAATTCGGATCCACCAAACAAAGGTAACGCTGTGCAGTGGCGGGATACGTATAGAACCGAAAGGGGGTAAAATAACCCTGGAAGATCAGTGTAAGGCGTGGCCGATAGGACCTGCCATACGTTCTTATACTCATACTCATAGTCATACACATTTTAATTTTTAAAAATGAACATTTTTAAATGGCATTTTTATACATTATTTAATCTAAAAGTCAATTGACCTCAGTTATCCATGACACAGTTTTGTTAAAATTAAAACGTTAAGGTGTCAGAAAGTTATTACTTTTTCTAGTATAATAATAAAGATGGAAAATCTAAGAGACAAAATAGAAGTTATAGGGCCGAACAGTTCTTTGATTGAGTAAGTGGAATTCTCTATTTTTTGTTTCCTTGTTGTTTTAAGGTTATATTGCATTTTTATTTTTCAAAACTAAGCATAAGAATATTTATACCATGTTACAGCCATTCCACGCTACTCGGGAATTTTTATAGCGTCCGTTACAATCAAAAATTGTAAGTAAAAGCTACCGTAATTAAATTAAATACTATTAATAGTATATTAATAGTAATATATTATTATATATTATTATAAAGTAATATATTACAATAGTTACTATTGCAAACATGTTTATTATGCTTGTAATAATTAGGCTTAAGCTTATAAGCATCATAAATACGGTAGTTTTACTCACAATTTTTTATTGTAACCACTGTGATTGTAACGGACGCTACAAAAATTCCCGAGTAGGGTAAAATGGCTGGTTACTATAAGTTTAATTTGATTTTAATGTTTTTTCACGGATAACTTGACAGAATAAATTTTTGTAAATAGTTATATAGTGCATTTTTAATTTGGCTACAAAATCGTTCCTAATTAAAAATTTTCAATAAAATTGAGTATAGGGTCGTTTTAAGGGGTGGTTTTTTTTAAATCGTATGAATTCTTAAAAATTGTCATAGCGAAAAAGCAGTCACTAATAATTCTAATTAATAGCTATTTGTATCTCGGATATTTAGCAGTCAATTTCTATGTAAAATTTTCCGCTGAATTCGAAAATCATCAGAATTATAAAAGTAAAGCACTTTTAAGATTTAATGAATTTTTCATATAATATGAAATTTATTATATCCCAAAATCTTTTGACGGTATTTTCGGATTTAGCGGACAAGTTTACATAGATATCCTGTATACAAATTGATGTGGACTACAGTTATTAGTGGCTGCTTTTTTGCTATGAAAATTAGTCATTTTTAACTAATGCATTTTAAGGGAGTAGGTATTATGGAAAGTATAGAACATACGGCTGATATTGCATATAATGAAATCGGATGATTGTTACGCCTCGGCCTCTGCTACAAAAATCCTCGTTCGTTATATGCCTATTATGTCGTTATATACTATAGGATATAAATACAAAGTTATTTTATATTTTTTATAAATTTTGACCCGCTGATCTACAAAATTGCAAAAACCTTTTTTGGATGTTACAATTCGAGTCATATCATGAGTTACAAACGGCCAATCTGTTTACAAACGGTGTCAAATTAAACATTATTCACTGACCGACTAATATCACTCTGTTAATACCAAATCAGTTAATAAGTTTAAGAACAATAGAGAGAAAAAGTTGTGTTTTTAAACCTATAATTTTTTTGAGTTTTTTTTATTTTTTTCTTTTGTAGGTAAGTTGATTAATATTGAATTATTTTTTTATGACCTATAGGTATACTCTCTTAAAATCAAATAGTCAAAATTCTACTATTTGAATTAGTACCACCATTTTTTACTAATAAAATAGTCGTTTTCACTTTTAAATAGTTATTTTTTACTACGTAAATAGTTTGACTAATTTGCATATAGGCTCCATGGTTAAATGGCCCATAAAAACAAACAAAGATGCAAAAAGTTTAGCTCAAAACAGCAACACAAATAATATACTTAACTTTAAAATATTATGAAAAATATTTATTGAGAAATAAAATTGATTTTTATAAGAGGGACTGGTAGCCACATTAGTTATGACAACAGCTTGACAAGCGACAGACCTGAGTTCAATCTCCGGTTGGGTTAAAACTTTTTTAAATTTAAATTACTTATTTGACTATTTATTTCAGTAGAATTTGACTAATTATTAGTGACTGCTTTTTCGCTACGACAATATGACTTATAATTAGTTATTTTTGACTAATTCATTTTAAGAGAGTAATAAATGATAAACATAAACATCATTTATAAATATATATATATATATATATATATATGTATATAATCCCACTAGGCGTCCTCCAATGTTAAATTTCGTATACAAACGGCGTCCTTTGGTCACTGGGCGTCCGTTATACGGACGCCGACTGGACTCTACCAAAAACATTTACCAATAAGCGCTAGATGGCTGTGAGATGCAGAAAAACTAAATTTTAAAAAGAGTTTAACTTGGTCGTTTAATGAATTCTGTTTATATTTTAATTCAAGGGTTTGCGTTAGAGTGTCACTACTATCGCCTTGTGTATATAACATTCTTTTTAATCTTAGGTTTACCAAGCGCCCTTAAATGAAAAGCAAATTTGACAACGGTGTCGTTAATATAAACAAGTTATAAATAGATTGAAATTCAATCATTGAATGCTATTTAGGTTTGCATTAATTCTTTTTAGAGATTTACTTTTTTAAATAAGTACAAATATTTCGATCAAATTAATTATATTGATTTAAAACTTGCAAATAATAAATTAATGCCATAAATATTGTATGAGCAATTACATTTAAAATTATATAATTTAATATAAAATAAATAAGCATTTATTTATTTATTTTAATTAGTAGACTTTTAATACAAAAAAAATGTTATCAACAGATGGCAAACTTCACTAAATACATTTAAAAATAGATTTCATTATACTAGTCGCACATTATAATGTGTATACACTATTTTTTATCCTTTAAATTATGTTAAAAATGATAAAAATGATAAAAATAGTATTATGTGCGACTAGTGGGAGTAAACGCACGAGCGTAGCGAGTGCGGTAGGTACCACGAAAGTGTAATATCTACCAATAGTCGCACACAAGATTTTATTTAACTACCGCAAGAAATATACTGCCGTATAAAGCTGATACGGCTCTTTTGCTTAGCAGGAAAATATACATAGGTATCAGTCTAAAAACAAATTATGAACAATTGAAGAACCGAAAGAAGTATGGCGCAAGTAATTTAAAGCCAGTTTTATTTGATATTTTATCTGACATTTGACATCTATTTTAATTTAAAGCTTACTTACTTCATCCCATAGGCAAAGTAACATTTCGCCCACGGGTTGAAGAAATAAACAATTAGGACATTAATTATTTCTCCCACCGTCAGTAGGGTCACGAAGTTTCTTGCGGTTTTGAATAAAATAAATTTTAGTAATTTGGTTTAAACTTAAAGCTAATAAAAATGTAAGTACATATATATTGTATAACCAAAAATTTAATAAAATATAGTGTAAGTATATATAATATTTTTAATGCAACAATAACATAACATAACATAACATAACATAAGTAATACAAATCTAATTTATTAATACCCAAGTAGATTTTCAATTTTAAAAACTTAACTTTAACAAAAAAAAATTTTTTTATAAATAAATCTTTGGAATCATAAATAAACTCAAAAACCTATTATAATAAAGAATACCTACCTACACAAAAAAGTGCACTTTAAAAATATAGTTTTTCTACGACCTCTATGTAAGACTCACATTTCGTAATGACATCGTTGCTTAGAAAATGAATATTTTCATTGGCAAGGCAAAACTCGAATGTAAAGTGACATGTTTGTGTGAAAAGAAATTGACAGCATTGTTTGACATTCAGCTGTCAAACACGTTTTTAGGTTATTTTGTTTTGTATTTGAAAATAATGAAAAATAAAAGGGTCGTAGAAAAATCATTGTGTTTCACTTGTGAGAAAAGCTTTCTTCAAGCAAAATAAATATTTGGTATTCTTATTAACATAAGTAGAATATACCTAATATTAATTTAATAAGTAAATTTTAAATTAAAACAAACATGGATAGATACAATTAAAACTATAAAATAAAATCTTTTCATGTCTGCCGGTTTTATTTATATGAAATAAATTGTAGGTTAAGTTTTAATTATGTAATATTTAATATTTCTAGTATGGCTTTTTGGTCCATAATAAATCAAAACAAAAAGATAATCTTTCTTCTTCGCAAAATTGCTTCATGCACCACTTTTGCCACCTGTCAGGGGAAGATACAAAAACCTAGACTAGCTGTAGTTCCTTTCATTATAGTAATGTATCAAATATGCTTAAATAAGGATGGTTTCTTATTTTAGTTCAATTGGTTGAAAGCGACGTTGCAATTTCATAATGTATGACTCATTAGTAATCTTATTTTTGGCGACTTTAGTATGGAAGTTATGTGACGCTAAGAAAGTATTTAGTTTTTATATGTATTAAGCAGGACGCCAAGTGGGGACGTTTTTAGACCAGAAGTCAAGTGGTCCTACATATATATATATATATATATATATATATATATATATCTATCCGGTCCACGTTTTTAGTCCCGGTACACTATACAGGCTACCTAAGACCCACTTGATCCAGGTAATTTAGGCGAGTATATAAAACGTAAATAAGCTTTTAAAGAATATAACTCAATAAGCATGCTTCAAGGGGAAACATTTTCTTTTTACAAAAAAAGTTGCACATTGAATAACACTTTTTAAACCCGCATCATTTTACCGACTTCTCGCGCCCGTTTATACTGCATAACCATATTCAACCAACGTCCCGAGACCCAGCGATGTTGCCAAATGGTAGGGACTCGTGGCGTAGGTCGAAAGTACGTAAAAAGAATATACTAATCCGTGATTCTCTTCAATGCCTGTAAATCGGGAAGATAGCAGAATTGGCGAAATTGTTTGTGTGAAAATATCGGCAGGAAGCAAATTAATTGCTCAAATGGCAATACTAGGGAAAAATCAAAATACAGGTAAGGAGGCATGTTTGGTTAGGTTAGTTTTTTTATATACTATTATTTCTTTTAAAGCAAAGTTAATTTTTAGGTATCCCCATCAGTGGCGTAACTAGCCTCAAGGGGGCCTTGTATCAAAAATCTGGTAGGGGCCCTTATACCGGAAAAGGTGCTGGCAAAAAAATTTTTAGGGTATCATTTTTTTGCATTTACCAATTTTTATAATTCAATAAATAATATATGTGGGTAAATCTCATGAAATGTCCCCCGATGAGTTTGCCCTACACTTTTATTGTGTTTTGATCTTTCATAATTAAGTAGATATTACAGCTCAGGTTCCAGATTTTTAACCGCAATTAATTATTTTTTTAAATGTTTTAAAAGTCTAAAACATATCCTCCGTGACTGTTACTCTTTCTAGGTTAACCTATATGTTTTCAAATATCTGAGGTAGTAAAAGCATACTAAAAATATCAGTTCACTAAGTAAATTAAACACATCCAAAGCAATCGAATCGAATATAAAATATCATTAAAAATTAAAAGAAATAATTTTTATAACCATTTATGTAGGTGTTACAAAAATTGATTCTATCCTCCGTGAATCTGTTTTTGTTTTAAATTTTATGCAACGGATGGCGCTTTAATCATTTTAAATAAGCAAAAACCTCTATTTACAACATTATAGATGGATGTGATTCCTGAAGGTCAGTTAGAATTTATATGCAGATGAGAGTGTTGCTGTTTAATAATTCAAAAGTTTAAGTTCATTAATTTGCTATTTAAAAATCTATCAACCGTGAAGTGTAATATCTCAGTAAGTAGATTTTTTTATAAATATTTTAAGTATGTACAATTGTATTTTAAAAAAATATTAAGGTGTCTAAAGATACAATAACTTATTTTAAATATACAGGGTTAAAAAAAACATACGAAATCCTAACCTCCGTGAAGATATCTTCCGAGAAGCTCTAATATTCAAAATGTATGATTTCTTAAAATTCTTGCATTAGTGCAGAACCACTTATGTTATGTTATTACTAGACCTGGTGGCTTCCCAAAAACCCCATTCTAGACTAACAGTGAAACAACCAAAAATAAAAAATTATCATTTTCACTTGGGGGACATCTCAATATATTCACCCATGTATTCATAGCTTTTAATGTACAGGCAAATTTTAAAATTTGATCTGGTTTTAGACATTTACCGTTCTTCAACATCTTTTAAAAGGTTTCTATTTTAAAATAAAGGAAAGTCATTTGAAACAATTGTAACGCTAATAATTATTTCTAATTTTCTATTAATTTAACCTATGATAATAACATCCTGCGCCGTAGACAACGCATAGCGGAAAGGTGCGGGCATAAACATTTTGTATGAGTTAACGGCCTGGTTGGAACAGGGGGGTATTCAGAAAAATGTTAATTTAATAAATCGAAAAATAAACAATTTAATAAAAATATTATTTATTTATTTAATTTGATGCCTAAATTTTTTTAACATGTGGGTAATAAATTTTTTGCTTACGCATGTCGAAGCCAATCGGGGGCCCCGTATCATTGATACGGCTGACACCGCGGAAGCTACGCCCCTGATCCCCATCCAAAGAAACGCAGAAAATCCTATAGACGAATATAGTTTCGACAGCAAAGAAAATTTAAGTATTTCCTTTAAAAAATTTAACTTTATTTATTTTGCGTACTTCTTCAAATTATTTTTTCTTCTTCCCTTAAAATTTTGGCGTATTAGTTTTTAAAATCGGTTGGTTTGCACAAATTATTACTTTAATTAAGTGTGGTTTTAAAAGTACGTGATTTTATAAAATGATTCTTGTGAATATACAATATGTATAATGGTGTATAATTAATAATTTAAAAAATTAAGTTTTTCTCAAATAACGTACCAACCCATTTTAAAACTAATAGGGGTATCGTATAATTTTAAGGGCATTTTAAATCCCTTTATTTTGACGTAATAGTTTTTAATCGGTTTGTTTGTTTTCAAGATATTACAGAAAATTTTTCTTTTTTAATTTATTTTTGTCTTAAATATCTTAGGAACGAACTAACCGATTTTAAAAACTAATACGCCAAAATGTAGATATTTAAAATGCCTTTAAAATGACGTATCACTCATTTTTAATTTAAAGTGGAGAAGAAAACCGGGGTGGAAACTTTTTGGTTAATTTAATTTGGAAAATATCAAAAAAATTTCATTTTCACTAATCAGCATTTAAATTGGAGTATTTTAGTATTTTTATTTAGTAGTTCTGAGATACAGGGTATTAAAATTATACAGTAACCGTACAATATTAAAAAAATATAAATTTTAAAATACAAGTTTAAAATTTGGTATGGTGTAGGTAATATCTAAAACAATAGTATATTACACTACAAGGGCAGAAAGTGTGAGATTCCTGCGCAGTTCAGGGCTCTCACACTTTCTGCCCGTGTAGTGTATACTATTTTTCTTACTACCTCGACTCAAAATACGTTGTTTCGTCCCCGATTCCACGGCAGAAAGTTTACGTTTCTTGCATTGGTCAAGCTATACGCGCACACTCTAATAGCGGGAGTAAAAATTTTTTAGTCGTGTGCTTAACATTCAAATTTCGTACTGCCAACATGAGAAACACAAAAATATGACAGTTTTAAACCATAATTTTGCAATTATAACAACAAATAAACAATTTATGTTTTTACTTTTTTACTTTTTATGTTGTTTTAAGTGTTTAATGGTACTTTTATTTGTTATAAAGTAGTAATTTGTGAATTAAAATACAACGTTTTATTTTTACTGTATTGGCACCGCTGAATTCACGGCCTACTGTTATTTATTTATTAAGCTCTTCAAATGGAGATAGGTACATAAATACACATTTAATTTTTTTCCGTATTTTCGGCCGGGTTGTATTTTCGGCCGAGGTAGTAAGAAAAATAGTATACACTACACGGGCAGAAAGTGTGAGAGTCCTGAACTGCGCGCCATGATGCCCTCGGCTTCGCCTCGGGCATCATGGCGCGCAGTGCAGGAATCTCACACTTTCTGCCCTTGTAGTGTAATATACTATTTCTTGCTACCCCGCAGAAAATACGGGAAAAAATTAAATGTATATAAAAAAACTTGTGTCAAAATTAAAATCTGACGTTTAATTTAATTCTGACGTTTACATTCAAAATCAATCAAACTGTAGCGTTGTCATGGTAATTCAGCGGTGCCAATACAGTTAAAATAAAAGGTTGTATTTTAATTAACAAATTACTACTTTATAACAAAAAAAGTACCATTAAACACTTAAAACAACATAAAAAGTAAAAAAGTAAAAACATAAATTGTTTATTTGTTGTTATAATTGCAAAATTATGGTTTAAAACTGTCATATTTTTGTGTTTCTCATGTTGGCAGTACGAAATTTGAATGTTAAGCACACGACTAAAAAATTTTTACTCCCGCTATTAGAGTGTGCGCGTATAGCTTGACCAATGCAAGAAACGTAATTTTTCTGCCGTGAAATCGGGGACGAAACAACGTATTTTGAGTCGAGGTAGTAAGAAAATAATTTTTTTATTTAATTAAAATTATACCGGGTGATTTTCTTTATACGCTGCTGGTTAAATTTAATAATAAAATAAGATAAGATAAGAAGGTAGGTTCTAAAAACACATGTAAATATTCAATTAATCAAATTTGGCAATATGTATTGATTATAATACAACAATAAGAAAGCTAATGAAAAATAATAATAATAATGATAATAACGATAATAATGCTAATAATGATTTTAATAAGGCCCGGATTTTTAGGTCAAAAAGTGATAAAAGGTTCCTAAATTAGGTGATATTTTTAATAAAATAGGTATTTTAGGTACCTATATTTTATGTACTTAACACATACATAAAATATAGGTACCTAAAATACCTATTTTATTAAAAATATCACCTAATTTAGGAACCTTTTATCACTTTTTGACCTAAAAATCCGGGCATTAGATATTAATCATACTAAATAAATAAACGGAAATGAAAATTGATATTAAAAATACTTACCATTAAAATTATTAACTACATGGTCCACAGACAGTGTAAGGTTCTTTATAATCTTGAGATATTTCGCAAATCTTTTTATTAACTTAATATTTATATTTTGTATAATACAATAAATATTACCATACGTAAATCACATCCATACAACCATATTAAAAATTACAATCTACTAATATTTTTACAGTAATATTTACCGAAAATGTATACTAAAAAATAATATATTGTGTTAAATATTTAACATTTCAATTTTACTGACGAATATTTAAAAGTATAACCCTCAAAATTTGATAAAGTAGATTTTCCTTTTTTTTTACTATATGAAACTCCGTTCAGGAGGGAAAGTGTGATTTTGGACCAAATGGTAAAGAGCATATCGGGACTGTATCAGAGCTGTGAAATACATATTCATTATTTATATGCCAACGCCGCGGCGTTGCCAAATTTAGGGTTTGAAGACGTAGTTTAACTATGCCGAATATATACAGCTAGCTGAGCCCGACCGAGGCGCCCTCGAACTGGCTGAACCGTGAACTAAATCTCTATATTTCATCATGTTTCACCGCCTTTTCAAGCCCACCTAAAAATTTACCCCCTGCACCCACCAACCCCCCTGATTTCCATACTATGATTAACTTTTTCAGTCCCGAAGCCGGGTCTGAAAACGTCAATTTTGGTCTGTATAGGCGGCGAAGTATGACGATTTGGGTCTGTATGTGCGGTCAAACAAATCTATATATATATATATATATATATATATATATATATATATATATATATATAGAGCCAAAAACTCTTTTCCACCCCTCGAAAACACTTTTTTTAACCTCTTGCGCAACATTACGTAAACCTAGCGCATTTGTCATTTACCATGCGTTTGAAGATAGGTAACACAATAAGCCGGGGTCTTTTAAATTTAAAAGCCACTCGAACGGATAGTAATCTTGCTGCATACGTGCCATCCCGATTTGCATTCGTATAACAAGATTTTTAAAGATATTGTTGTCTGTCATTCTTTAGAGGCCATAATCTTTCAATCTCTAGTTAACATTTTGAAACACAATATTCTTTGTGATACTTACGTAAATAAGTTAAAGCTGTTTATTTTCATATTGTAATTCCTATTTTGTTTTTATTTTCAAAGCTGACCTTATTCAATTTTAATGAATAATCTTGTATTGAACAAACTAGTATCATGAAAGCAAGCTAAAGTATCTATTTCCGGCGGATATTGAAAAATTCATAGAGGCCACTTTCGATCGGAACAGGGTAATTTATAACGCTGTCGGTTCGAAGTTAAAAACTAATTTCTGAATTTCATTAATAGGAAACATGTCGTTGGTAATTTTCTAGGCGAGTTTGCAAAGCTTCTCGAAAAGTTTGCCAATGACAACTTGAAAAATTAAAAATAAAATTTAAACTACGAAGTCTTCTGGAGTGGCAGTTAATGAGTCGTTTTGAATTCAGATCATAAATTGAATGTCGTCGCCCCAGTTCTTACCAAAAAGAAATCTTAAATTTAATTGTATGTTATTATGTAATAATATTTGTATTACATTTGGACCCTCTGTTGGGAAATAAGAACCATACTTAATACATGCCAACTGGACATCTTTTTATTCAGACTCCACTAGAGCTGGATGTACAGTTACAAAGGTAGCGGTAGAAGGTAAGAGGTAGCAGAATCACTTTCTGCAATAGTTTATAAAGTAGCGGTAGCAGTACTGGCGGGGCATGCGTACTTGTCATTTTATTAGTAACATTTGACAGCAAAGCTTTTAAGCTTTAATCCAGGAAAATTTAAGTATTGTCTGCTACGAAAATATGAATTGGGAGACTTTTTTACTTAACCGGAATTTTTTAAAAAATCGTCGTAAAATTTGACCAAATCATTAACCTTTCCCAATTTTCACTCGTAAATTAAATTCGTGTATAAAATGGCGTTTATCAAACTTGATACATAATATACTATTAAAATCCAATATTATACAATAGGATTAGATAATGGTATGTATCAAGTTTTATAAACGCCATTTTGGTCACGAATTTAATTAGGCACCAGTGAGCTTGCGAGCGAGTACTTAATGAAATGAGTGTCTATAAAAATAAACATTTTTATATATATATAGGCAACTTGCATACCATACTTTTTCTGATTGAAAATAAGTATGAGTATGGGTGGTTCTCATGAAAGATGAAAATCTTATGTACATGTTTAAAAAATGATGTAAAAAATGACAAATCAATCTGTTGATATTATGTTCACCCTTTAAAAGCCAATGATTATTTATAACTATTAAAAACGATGCGTTCAAAATTTTTGAATTTTTTTTATTATCAAAAAACATCTGAAAACCTCACCTCCGTGACTGTTCTTTTTTACCATCGCCGGTTTTAGACTACATTAAATCTACCACAAAAGTTAAAAATTATGAAAATTTTTTACGACATGTCCACAAAAATTATTTGTAATGAAAATATCAATAGAATTTTCTTTTAAAAATTCATAAAATTTACTATTTTATGCCTTAAATACTGTTCCGAAATCTAAATGTCACCTCCGTGAAGTATGCTTTGGTGTAGCTTTTTCTACTCATAGATGGCGAAATATTTTAGTTTGTGGCGTGGTTTTTAAAACTAAGTTTATAGCGTGTCGCGACCCCTTCCGTTCAGTTGGTTTTAATGGTTTAAGGTGAACAGACGTATTATTTTTTTAATTATAGTTTGGTGCACCCACGTGGACACTTTGTTGTTCTCACATCCGTGAATTGAAATTTTTTGGTAAGTAAACAAAAAAACTAGGTTAATTTTGTGTTAAAAAGTGACATTTTACTGACAGTTAACTTGTTTAAAAAATAATTCATTTAAGGCATTTTGAGAAAAAGTTATTAAATAAAAATACCGTAATTCCTCACTTCCGTGAATCTCAAATCCGTGAAGCGGAGGTGAACCTTATTTCACGAAGGTGAGAAATTTTAAAAGTTCTTTAAATTAAAATATTAATTATCATTATTTTTTAGGATATGGCTCGCTCCAAAGAAAAAAGCAATGAAAATAAAAAGGCTAATCACGAAGAACAGAAAAAAAGGCAGCGCGAAGCAATGAGAAGGCTACGTGAATCCAGGCGACTAGATCCAGTTACATATGAGGAAGACAAGCGTAAAGAACGAGAGCGATATTACCAGAGGAAAGAAGCAGGAAAAATTAAAACAATTGAACAAATGACAGACAGAGAAAAACGAAATCAAAGAAAAGATTGGCGGAATAGAAGTAAACTTCAATATGACAGAAAGAAAAATACAAGACAGGTCGAAATTAGATTACAAGATGACTCATCAACCCCCTCGCCAATCCAAGAAGAATTTATAGCTGACCCATATGACGAAAGACTTCAAGCAAGAAATGATGGAAGAAAAAGACAAGGCAGGCTACGAAGAAGAAAACATAGAAAGGCTCTAAATAGAGAAATAAGTGTGTTAAAAGCCAAACTGAAGAAAGAGAAAAGAAAGAAGGAAAAATACAGAATGCGACTGAAAAGAGTAAAAAATAAGCTGTGTAAAAACATACATTCGCCTAGAAAAAAAGTGGAAGCACTAATTGAAGGACAAATCGTTTCTCCGGCTGTTAAGAAAAAACTATTATTTTCCGAAGTTATAGAGAAACAGTTAACAAAAAATTATCGTGTTCTAACAAAACCTGCACAAAAAAGAATATTTTGGAAATGCATTTCCGGCAATGTTATCAAAAAGTACAAACAAAAAAGTTATTTAAAGAAAACTACATCTGTTTTCACTTCCGAAAAAAATAAATCTAGAACCAGATTAATAAAACAGGAATTCATCGGGCAACAAATAATAAATTTTCTTGAAAAAGATGAGTGCAGTAGACTCTGCCCTGGCAAAAACGATTATGTTACAAAAAAACATGTTAAGAAACAGAAACGGATACTAAATGACACACTCAAGAATTTACACAGAAAATTTATGAAAGAAAATAAATTTCTGATTAGCTACACAACCTTCTGCCGATTACGGCCTTTCTGGATTGTACAGCCTAAAATAGATGAACGAAATACCTGCCTTTGTTTAATTCATACGAATATGTGGTTGCTTGTTAGAAGGTTAAAGATAGCAAATATAATAAAAGAAAATTCACCAGAAGAAGTATGTAAAACTATTTGTTGTGAAGGAGAAGTATTAAAAGAAACATGTTTAGAAAGAAAATGCGAAAATTGTAAAGACAAAACCATAGTTACAGTTGATTTTGATGGAGCGGACACCATGGTGTATGAGAAATGGGTTACAAAACGAGTTACAATAGTAGTGAAAGGAAAAGAGAAGCTGTGTACAAAAACTGTTAAGGAAAAGCTTATGTCTACTAAGGCGGAGGTTTATGAAACGTTCATTGGCTTAATGAAGCCATTTTTTTTACATATAAAAAATTTAGAACACCAGATGAGAGAAATTCGGAAAATTAAGGAAAATATGAATAATAATGAAGCTTTGATTCATATGGATTTTTCCGAAAATTACGGATGCAAGTATGCGGAAGAAGTTCAGTCGGCCCACTTTGGGGGTTCAAAAATGCAGTTAAGCTTGCACACAGTTGTTGTGTACTATAAAAGCTCTAACAATGATATGCAAAAGAAATGTTTTTGTACAGTGTCACCAAGTTTGCGGCATGATCCTGTGGCAATTTGTGCCCATCTCCTTCCCGTGTTTAGAAAACTTAAAACCTTTGTAGAAAATTTAAAACACATCCATTTTTTAAGTGACGGGCCCTCAACCCAATACCGGAACAGAAAGATGTTTTACTTAATGGCAAACTTTATTTCGCAGGAGTTAAATGTAGAACAGTTGCGGTGGCATTATAGCGAGAAAGGTCACGGCAAGGGAGCTCCTGATGGAGTAGGTGGAGTCTTGAAACGCACAGCTGATGGTATTGTTGCTCGAGGAACAGACATACATAACCTACAATCTTTCCTGTTCCATTTGAAAGCAAACTGTAAAGGTATTATTCTTTTTAAAGTTCAGTTAGATGATTCAGAGCTTGAGAAAATTGAAGAGAAAATACCTAAAATACTGCCAACATATAAGGGAGTTTTACAGTGCCACGAGGTAGTTTTGTCTAAACAACATACATTTTTGGATATTCGAAAACTAACCTGCCTTAGCTGCTCGCCATCCAAAGTGTGTTCTCATTACTCTTTGGGTACTTACCAATTGCAACAATGTATCCTTTTTTAAATTATTTTATTTTTGTTCTTTATGTTTTTTTTCTATTTTCTTAACCGATTATTAGCACACACATTGTCAAAGGGAAGACTGATTTACAGTAATATTTATTCGTCATCGTCCGATGACGAAGAGGACAATCTGCTTCTAGCTAGACTTTTAAACCGAAAACCTGATTCCTGTTTATCACCAAAAGAAAATCATTCTAGGACCACTGATTTTGACTGTGACATTCATCTAGACAATGTCATGTCAACCGGAATTGATGTTCAATCATCTCATTCCATTTTAACAAATCTAGAACCAAAAATCAACGACTATGTTGTGGTTAAATTTTGTACAAAAAAGCTGGTTAAACATTACATTGGTGTTATCCAGTCGACCGAGTTAGAAGATTATCCAAATGACTACTTAATTAAATTTGTTAAGAAAAAGACTGGTACTGATAAATTCTTTTTTCCAGTTCGTGAAGACATTTCACTAATAAGCAAGACTGATGTGGTATCTGTTCTTCCTCCAGTAATAGTTCTTGATCGGGAACAGTTATTTTTTAATACAGATTTGTCTTTATTCAGTAACATAAATTAAGTATTTTAGGTGTTATAAGAATCTTGATTTTTTTATTATTAATGATTACACGTTCCTTTCTTACCATTTTAAGTTAAGTTAAGTTAAGAGTGTTAAATAATAGAATATAAACTAGTTATTTTATGTTATTTCGAGTTATTTTGTTGTAAATGGTAAAATGTTCCTTTTTTACTCCCTTTAAGGGTGTTTATTAATAAAAGTTATTTTTAATTACATGTTTATCATTTGTGAAAATATTAAAAACCAAAATTAAAGACCAATTTAGCATGAAATCGCAAAAATATGGTGTAATTCTCACATCCGTGAAAAGTTATCACCTCCGTGATTAGGATTTTCAAAAATCCTTAAAATTTTGAAAAAACATTGGGGAAAGTGTTTGACCATATTTGTCATTTAACACGTCTTTAATTGCTTTTTTACGATATTGCTTCAAATATTATATAATATAATTTTTTTTCTTATTTAAATTTATATCGATTTTAACACCTTTCATGAGATTGACCCGTATAAGAACTTATGGCTGGCCCCATCGGCATCGTTTACACTGATCTCCCAGAGTTATTCTTACCATCTTTTAGTTCTCATACGTATCCCGCAACTTCACTGCATTACCTGTGTTTGATGGATCCGAATTCAGTGGCGGCTCGTAGGTTCTGGAAGAGGGTGGGCACAAAAATCTTACCTACTAATTTTTGTACATAAAGTCCATTCTCCTATTTTTCATGAGAGAAACTGAATTTTCGTGTTTCTTAGCCCTCTCTGTGATGTGTTTTAAATCATCTAACCCATGTTTATTCCACGCACGTAATTTATTTTTTTGAAAATTAAGCACATAAAACAAAAAAGCTTATTGGTTACTGAACATCCGCATATCCACTCGAATTTTTCATAGATATTTCTGTTGAATACTCTATTGTAAGTATGGCCTTTACCTGCGGAAGTGTAGTGTATTCGAAGATCGGGAATAATATTATGTCTTCCTTTTTTCTTAATTAAAAGTTTATCTTCAAGTGACATCGGGCTTTTTAAAATATTTTGCACACAACTTACTTTCGCTGGTGCCATTATTTTTAATAAAAAATAAAGTTTATTTAAAAAACAAAACACATAATTCAATTAAAACTTAAAAAAACACAACGGTGCGTGGCGACAAAAAAGTTAGAAATCAAACAAACGGACACAGATAACATCTGAGCGGTTGAAGAGACCGGTGCCCCAAATTGACGATATATTGCGTACTGAGAGGAGAACCAAAGATCACGGAATCATACTCGGAAAAGGTACATTTGAAATTGTGCCCCGGCAGCGCGCGCTGAAGCGTTGCGGAAAGAAGGTTTAATTAAATTCAACCGTTTGAACCGCCACTGTCCGAATTTTCAACCCGGCTGGCAAATCTCTCTTAAAAGGTCGTGGATGATAGTTTCAATGGTTAAGGCCCCTCCCAGAATTTTGTCGCCGGGCCGGGTCATACCCCCGATTGAGGCTAGTGGATTGCGGTACAAGGAGGGAAAACATTTTGGTTTTTGGGTGACATTGGATTGACCCAAAACTAAGTATAATCCGGAATCCCCCTCAACCAGAGATTTGGTAATTCCTCATTTGGGGTTCATGAATGAGGTTTGGTTGGGTAGTAAGCAGCTAGGACCTATCCTTGCTCCTCCTGTAGTCTGCTGATTAATTAGTACTTATCAAATTTTTGCAGATGATGACCCCTTTCACTCTTGGTTAGACTCGTTTGTTTTTTACATAATGTGATTCATATTGGCCTAGGGTTAGATCTCCAGATATGCTGTCACTTATCACTTATTTACTTCCGTGTCCGTATGGTCTTTATCAACTATATTCACTTATTGAGGGTTGGTTTTTAATGCAGTAATTGAATGTTTCTATTAACAACAGGTGGACAACAGTTACACTGATTTTACTTGTCCAGGTTGTAAATCTTTGCACTAATTTCGCACAGTATTTTCCTTAAACTACACTGTATATGAGCGATTATGTGTTTAATGTTCCCTTACGACTTATTATTATAAGGTACCTACACTTAAGAGTGATCGATTTCGTTCGAGAACACATCTGCTATACTTATTATCTAAAACTGATTTAAATTAAATATTTGTATAGAGCGACTGTCGCTCAGCGATATTTATAAAACGATAGAGTAACCATTTAGAGGAATCTGTATTACCGGCGCGCCGGTGAAAATGTTAAATTTGCATGTGTAAAAGGGTAGTACTCGTAGAAAGTTCATATAAACTTCAAATATTGGTGCTAAGAAACTATTTAATACTTTTGTATTTTTGTATTGAGGTAATAAAATAATTTTTACGTTAAAATAATCTATATTAGGTATCTGATTTGAATTCTGTCCCAATTTCAAATTGTATTATGGATGTAAACGTCAATCAAAATAATAGTTTTTCTACTCCCACCTTTAAAACGCCGATTATAATTATCGAACATGTTTTCATGACACTCAGTGACATTTTAAATACACATTAACAAGTTGTGGCTTTATGGCGTTTTAGTCACGGACTAAAGTTAGCAACAGGTTTGTAGTCATGGACTTTAAGTTAGTTAACAGTTGTCAAATGTCATACAATCGTTAAAATAAAGTGCCGTTCTGATAAAATAATATTAAATTTTAGATTATTTTAAAGTTTAACATTAAAATAAATATAGATAATATTAACGTTTAACATTTGGCTGTTTTAATAGATTTTAGTGTGTTATTTAATGAAAACTATTTTTACTAATGCCTTGTTAATTTATATAAAATTTGTACAAAAAAAAATTAATAATAAACAAAATCATATGAAGTGTTACAAAGTAATTTTCTGGCATCTATTAAATGTGGGGTGTAGTTAAATATTTACACTGAAAAATCCATTAAATAACCAGAGCGAAGTTTTTACGTTAACATTATTAAATATGTAAGGAAAAGTAAGTTTTATGAGCAATTTCGTAGATTTTACCAAAAAAAAAACCAAGCCTAATGAAAACTTTATCCTGTGCGTGCAATTTTATTTGCACGATGGGAAAAAATAAAGCATTTTAGTAAAATAACGCAGGATGAATTAAATTTAATAATGTAAATTTCTTAACGCCATTACGAGAGATGATTATTTTGTTTGGCTTTATATTAAACACAACCAAGAAATTCGAAACTTTGTTCCCTAAGTTCCTTAATAAAGATTTTATTTCTCCATAGTCAGGACCCCGGTATAACGAAGTAAAGAAAGCTTTCATTAGGCGATTTAAAGAAACATCAACTTTTACAATAAAGCGGCCGGGAACCGGGGACAAGACGGGCTTCCTTGACCTCTTTTCCTTAATGTGTTAAACGTTTAAAGAACAAACAAAAAGTTTCAAAGATAATTCCGTAAACTGAGTTTCAAAGTCTCAACTTCAAATATCTCGGATTAGCCAGGCAAAAAACAAACGCGCTGGGGAACAATAACGAACCGACGACCGAATTATCAGAAAAGTTTTTAATTAGGATCCACTTAATTATTAAATATTTAAAATTCTTTTTGAATTAACGCCCTGAAGTCCAAGGGTTAAATTATCAATTAAAGAAGCCGGGTAAAAAAGGATTAATTTTTAATCATAACCTACACTGTGCGACAAAAAGGCAAAGAGACAAAATTAATAACTAAAAATTTGACACCTTATATCGGGATTCGCTAGTTTAGACACTCTGTCTCAGGATTGCGACCCGGCCAATAGAAAACAAATTTTTATTATGAGTTTTACAAAAAAATAATTCTTCATAAAAACTTCTGCTTGTTTAAAAATGAGATTTTCTAAAAAAAATTAAAATAAATTTACAGGGTTCAGAAAATGTTTCAAGAAAGAAGTACCTCTATTATAATATATAATACAGGCTCATCAGTATGTGAAAATATAAAAATGGGTATGTTGTGATACATCTTTTAAAAGGGCATTACATTTTCTTTAAAATGGCGCTTTGTTTTTTAAATTTGAGCTACACATTGCCGATTAATAATAATAGTCGACAAATCTTCAGAAAAGTAGTTAATGTAGAAGTTATTTCTGTGCTTTTATTTTCTTTCGATTCGATTATTCTATTGCGGAGAGTGGAAATTATTAAATTGCATTTTATAAACAATTAATGTGCAAGAGTAAGAGAAACTTTGTTTAATGACAGAAATAGACACGTACAATTGGCGTCCCCGAAATTTTCACGATTTTTGGTTGTCATGGATTTTTTTATTTCTGGCTCCGGCCAAATAGATGGGAGAATACTAAAAATAAAAAGGATATCCTATAAATCGTTCTATTCATAGATAACAAAGCCTTTTTTTTAATAATATTTTAACAAAAAATAATATAAACAATATTACAAATAAATTAACTTCAATTTGGTTTTGTATAAACAATATTAACAAGTAGGTAAATAAAAAATAAAAATAACATATTCCCCAAGAAAATTGGTCTTTAAGTGAAATAGCTGCAGATTTAAATGTCTTCCCAAGATTTTTCAACAGCATTCTGTAGTTCTTTTCGGTTTGCTGGCCTAAAGTCCCGTTGATATAAAACCCCACACGTTTTCAATGGGGTTTAAGTAAGGACTTCTAGCTGGCCATGGCAAAACAGTTATGTGGTTATTGTTTGCCCACTCTGTAACCAGCCGAGCTGTGTGAACTGGTGCATTGTCCTGTAATATAATATTTATTAGAATCTTTTTTGTATACTATACAGTTTTCTAACCTGTTGGAATATAACATTTTCTGGAAACACAATGTTTAACACATGTCTAACTGAAGGTGGCATAACGTTGCCCAAAATCGTCGTATAGTGCTCAGCTGTTAATCTACCATCAATTTCCCAACATATTCCCTCACCATGGACGCTTATCCACGCCGAAACATTTATGGAAAAGCGTCCACTATTTGAGGTTCTTAATGTGTAGTTCTCCTTAAATATTGCGTCTCTTGGACGATAAACACGCAGCCTTCCATTATTGCAAGATTGGAACGTTTTTTCATCAGAAAATATTACATTATTCCATAATTTAGATAGTCATTGGCGAACTGGACTCTCCTGCTCATATTTTCGGCAGTTAAAAAAAAACTTATGAGCAGTAGCACAGTTTTTTAAGCAGACTTGTTTCAATCTTTTGAGCTGTTCGAAGAGATTCTGGAAATTGTGTATCTTCTCGGGCCTTAACTGCGCTATTGAAATGATTTTGCCTAATATGTGCGACAAGAGCATTGTCTTCATTTCGTTGAAGATTTTACCTACACCTTGCCTGATAGGTCTTCTCAATCTTTTTTGTTCTTGCCAACGTTTCTTGATATAAAATATGCAGCTTTTACTGACATTTAAATCTGCAGCCACTTCACTTAAAGACCAATTTTCTTTTCATTTGGCTATTGCCCTGGACCTCTGAGCCTCAGTTAAGTGGGGTGGCATTTTTGACATTGCAATTGACAACTATTATAAAATTTGACAACTACCGACGACACTGATACAAAGCCCATATTACACGATTAAATTTTGCCGTTCAAATTTCGGGGACGCCAATTGTAGCAAAATTCCGGCAAACTGGTTCAGCGGCAAATAAAAAACGAGATATTGAAAATCTGGTGAGAAATGAGGCAGTAGAAGTAGCTGTTCTGGGTAAAATTACTTTGGAACCCACATTAAGTAACAGAAAACTTTCTGATGTAACGGGAGTTTCGCGGACCACCGCACACTGGAGTATGGATGCCTATCGAAGGGACAAAAAGGAAAAAACATACATTGTTAATTATGTTAGAAATCTAATGCAAAAATAAACTAAAGACATTGCTTAAACTAGCGCAAGCAAAACTAGTAGGCTCTCACTTAAAACGGGCGGTTACAGCATGCCAAAGATATCAGTGTTGATTGAACGCTTTGCTGTCATAGTTACTCTAAATTTATTTTCAAAATTTCACAGCCATTTCAGGAAAAGCGAAGAGTGAACTTTTCCTGTTTTTGGGCAAAAATATATTTAGGTAGGCCATTAGATTCTTACCGTAATGGCACATACTAATTTAATATGTCTATTGATTTTATATAGAGCGTTGTTTGTCAGTATCGCAAATTAGAAGTTTTCTTTTAATTTTTGCTTATTTTGGCAGAGGTTATTGTTGTGTTCCGGGCGTTTCCGAAATGAATAGTTCATCACAGAATAATGTCCAATCATCGTTTATTATGAAACCGTAAAAAAAAATTGCTAATATTTGCTATTCCGTAAATCCCTGAATATAATGTTAAATGCAGTTAACACGTCATTTTTGCACAATACCAATGTATTAAATTATTTTGGTCAGCATAATTCAAAAAGTATTGATTCAATTTTGATGAAATTTGGCAGGCGACTTACGTACAACAACAGAAAGACTTAGTTTTTTTAAAAACCCCAACATGGCAGATCAAAATGGCGGCCACTTTAATTTTTGATTGGCTATAATTCATGAACTGTTATCCCGATGTCAATAAAAATCTATTAGGTAGGTTTGCAAACTTAAAGAAATATTTTTCACAAATTCAAAAAATTCAATATGGCGGAACAAAATGTCAGTTTTGATAACCCAAAGAGTAAGATCGATTAACTAATAATCTTAGCTTTATCAACTCTGTCAAAATAAAACAATGGATTTAAAAAAAAAATTGATTTCTGTATTTTTTCCCGCAATTATTTATTTAATTTTCACCGTTTTAGTAAATAAAATATGCAATTCAGTATTGTCAAGTGTGCAAAATTTCAACATTATTATAAAATAATACTGCAAAAAAAGGTTTAACTATAGTTATAGTATAGTATAGTATAGTATAGTATAGTATAGTATAACTATAGTTATAGTAGGTATACCTACTTGGTATGTTTTGTTATTTTTCTTGAAGCTATACTGGATAAGTAGAAAAATTTTTTATGAACCTGAAAAAATGAAACACCCTGTATATATTTCCATAATTTTAAGTTAATAATTATTGTCAACATATTTCCAGGATATTAAAGCCTATTAATAGTCGGAATTCCGACTTAAAGCTCTCAACCTATTTTGAAAATGAAACGCCCTGTATATATTCCATAATTTTAAGGTAATATCTATTGTCAACATATTTCCAGGATATTAAAGCCTATTCCGACTTAAAACTCTCAACCTATTTTGAAAATAAATTTTGTCCCTTCATGGTGTCCAAATACCCCAGTGTGCACCGCCTGAAACATAATAAATGGCACCCATATAAAATTCAACTTCTTGAAGAATTGCATGAAGATGATAATTTACAGTTTTGTGAAATAATGTCCGAAATAATTATAAATACTTCCAACTACCTTTGTAATGTTTGATTCTCAGAAGAATGTTCATTTTTTCCCAATGGAATTGTCAATCGTCATAATTGTCGTTATTGGTCCGACAGGAATCGAAGGATCTTCCATGAGGTTCATAGTATTACTAACATCCTCAAAAATTAAACGTTTGGGCTGGTATTTTTGGTGATCACAAAATTTTACCATTTTTCTTACCGGGAAATTAAAATGAAGCAACTTACTTAGACTTGTTGGAGAATGCCGTCAACAGATAACCATAGAAAATCCAATATTTCAGCAATTACGCATTACCTGTATGGTTTCTGGATGAAACGTTTCCTGTTAGATGGATTTGAAGAAGGGGTGCTATCGAATGGCATTCCAGATAACCGGATTTATCTCCCCTTGATTTCTATTTGTGGGGACATCTGAAACTGCATCACTAATAAATGCCAACAAATTACACCCCTTATTCTTCACAATGTCCGGGAACACTTTGAACAGTTGCTGTATACAGTATAATATTAGTATACTATTGTATGGAGGTGAACGGCGTAATTTTTAACAGTTAATAATACGTAAGTAATAATCAATAAAATTAAATAATATTTCTCGGAAACCCGCATCCCAAATTTAAAAACGCAGCCATTTTAAAGAAAATTTAATGAAAAAATAAGGGGTTGAAGTTACAGTGATGAAATAAATGTGTTAATATTTCTCCCTGAAAACAAAAGTATACGGGTACAAAGATTTTTTATTATTTTCACATACAAAGCCGTAAACATTGCTGGACGGTTTTTGATGGGCAAACTTGTATATTACACAGTGTAATATGCATATATGTAATATGCATATATGTATGTATGTCAAAATATTATTACGGATTTTATTTTTTTGCATTCTCAGCCTGCTTGACCTAAAATTATTTTTTACCAAACCACAGTTCAAAAGGGATTTAAGTCGCTGAGTTAATCTAAGAAGTACCTACATAAGTGTTAATTGGTTTTCTGTTGATTTTACGGAAAATGCAATTACCAGCGAAAAGTACAAACTAGTGCTTCCAAAATAAAGCGCAAAGTTGCACCTTTATGAGGAGCGAGCGTTTTTTTACATAGTTGCTGGCCGAGCGACAAAGTAATCAAAACGCTCGCTTAGTTACCATGGAAACCATAATACAGAAACGTCTAGTGTATATGCGACTTTTGACACAAGAGTTAAATTTTTGGTTATCAATAATTATAAATTTTACCAATAATTATGATTTTTACCAAACATTTTTATAAAAAAACACAGGTTGTAGAAAAAATCCTGTGTGTAATTCGAGCGCTCTCGCTCAGAGCCACAAAATATCAATTTGCGCTCTTAATACACAAATCGAACCATATTTAAAGGTTTTGGATATTATACACGGGTGTTTCTCACGCTTTCCGTTGAGTTTTTTCTGCATTTATTGTGTTTTAATAACTATTTTATAGAAATAAGCAATGCACGGGTGCAGGTCCGTAGCCAGAAATTTGGTTTGGGGGGGCCCAAAACGTAGTATTAATATTTTGGGTGGTAGGGGGGGCGGAAATGGTTGATGGATAAATACCTGTAAAGCGTGAAGTTGTCATAAAAAATATGGCTTGTAATCGATAGACATATTTTTAAAACATGATTCACATATTTGAAAAAATTTTAGGGTTCACGGAATTTCGGGGGGGGGCCGGGCCTGCATGGGTGTTTTACCACTTTTTTCGTAAAGTTTTTGCTGCTTTTGTTGGCCAGCAATAACTGAGGTTAGAATTTGTTTAATATATTTACAAGGCATAAGCTACGCACGGGTGTTGATTCCATTTGATGTGCTTTTTTGTTTAAGGCTTAAACTTTAAGCAGAACGTCCATATATTTTTAAGTTTGGTAATATAACGTGATTTTGCAGCTTTGACGTCACATAACATGCGCATCGGCATAACGTTGTTAAACAACGGTTGTTTGTGTATCGTGATTTGGATACAATATTTTGCATTGAAAACAAATAAAGTAATAGGTACTACAAAATAAAGTAAATATTTAGCCTTTTATTTAAGGAATAAAGTTTTTAATGCAAATCACACTTAGGTTAAAAACTGTTAAATGTCAGAGATTCGACAATAATGCTTATCCTTGAGCAAAAAATATATATTGTAAAATGCCCTGGGTTGGGGCAAATTAGCTACAAATGGGTGGTTACACAGTTCGAACAAAAGTTTCTAGGGGTTTCTGATGCGATGCGGCAACAGTTTTGGCGTTGGGCGACGTCATAGCAAACGGCAAAATCTCATTAAGACGTAGAAGAAATTCGCGTGAGCGTGAGCGAAGAATATTGAAGATGAATAAGGTAATTCCGTACAAACCTAAATTTCGTCACATTTTGGAACCAAACAACGAAGGAAAACGATTGAGCTTTTGTTTGTGGATTGGATAGAAGTCTCAAGGAAGTCTCGTGAAAAAAATTTAAAGCAACATTTACCACTGTTTCTTTACAAAATTTTAAACCTATGTTATAAATAGGTATACCTATATATATTATAGGTACAGGTCAGATCAAAATCCAAATTTTAGAATAAACTGCAGAAGCCAGTATTCAAAAAAAGGTTAGTTTATTGGGCTTTTTTGGATGGATATTAAAATCAATATATCAATACTAGGGTGTTTCAAAAAAACCTTTTTTTTGTTTTTTTTCTCGGAACCACGCTCAAAAGTTTCGTATAGATATAAAAATAAGCCTGTGAAAAAATGAGCTTTTAATTTCAAAATTAAGATGTTCCGCATCGCACTTTTCGATTTTCCATAAGAATAACATAGGAAAAATTATTATTGTTTCTTTTTATTTTTGTAACTAAAGAACAATAGGTCGTACTTTAAAGTTATTGACATATTTTTGTAGAGAATTGAACGCTCTACAAAAAAGGTTTCTTATGATTTTTTGATAAATTTGATCCTTCTAAAGAAATTTAAGGTCAAAGTTCAAATTATACAAAATTATTGGTTTTTTTTTAACTTATTTGGCGAGTCTGCCCGACTCATTTAAAAAAATTTGAAATATTTTTGTAGAGAATTGAACGCTGTTTTTCCGAACTTCCAGAGCTCAAAAACAATATTTCGATTCGTTTTTAGCACTTTGAACTAAAAAATCCAGAAAAAATCCGAGAAAACGACTAAATTGACGGTTAATTTCACTTTAACCTTGAATAACTTTTAACCAAGTTTACTTACCGAAAAATGACTCTAGACCTTTTTTGTAGAGCGTTCAATTCTCTACAAAAATATTTCAAATTTTTTTAAGTGAGTCGCGTAGTTAAAAAACACAAAAATTTCGTATAATTTGAACTTTGACCTTAAATTTGTTTAGAAGGATCAAATTTATCAAAAAATCATAAAAAACCTTTTTTGTAGAGCGTTTAATTCTCTACAAAAATATGTCAAGAACTTTATAGTACGACTTATTGTTCGATAGTTACAAAAATAAAAAGAAACAAAAATAATTTTTCCTATGTTATTCTTATGGAAAATCGAAAAGTGCGATGCGGAGCATCTTAATTTTGAAATTAAGAGCTCATTTTTTCACAGGCTCATTTTTATATCTATACGAAACTTTTGAGCGTGGTTCCGAGAGAAAAAACAAAAAAAAGGTTTTTTTGAAACACCCTAATCAATACACTTATATGTGCATTTCGAAATATTGCAAAATTATTTACAAAATTACCTTGATAAAATGAATTTGGCTAAGATACCAACATTTTATTATCAGCCATAATATAACAAGTGGTATGATTATAATCATAATTATCATCGATGATATTTTGGAATTGATCCGAGTCCGCAGGACGAGTGAAATGTGCTGCTTCGATTTCAATGAGTAAATATCATCGATTAATAATCATACCACGAGTTATATTCAGTGAGAAAATATAATGAATTTTAGGATTAAACGATTTGTCAGTTTGACATATGAAATTAAAATGTGCTTTAAAATATAAAAAGACTTTAATTAACCTTATTTATTTAAACTTGCCATAATTTCATTATCGTTTACACCAACGCATCGATCTTTTAGAGTTTATAATTAATTATTTTAATCATATAACAAACATAGGAATTAAATGTCAACAAAAGTCAAATCAAGAAAAGTGTCAAAATCCCTAGTAACGTATAAACAAGGTGATACAAAATATTTTCGATGTGATAAAATGCGTAACTATGGAATACTGGCATTTTATTGCTTCTAATATCAATGAATTATATTGTCAGCAAGACGGTTGTAGCCCACACCAGGGTGAAAGAAGGAGGTGATACATCTCTATCCCCATGGGCGGATTTAGGCATGGGCATTATGGGCTGCAGCCCAGGGCCCCGTCCTATCGAGGGCCCCCTACTTAATATAAATTAGGCAGATTAAAAAATCAACTATTTAATAAAGGTAAAATATTGATCCTGGTTAAATTTCAGCTCTTAATATTATTATTAAGAGGCAACTTTCGATTTATATTTTCTATTTTTCATTTAAATAGCATGGAAAAAAAATTAACTTGAGAATTATATATCTTTTTAACGGATTAATGGACTTAAATAAAAACAACATATTTCAAAAATATAATTTTATTATATTATTTAAAGTAAACGCTCTACAAAGAGGTCCCTTTTTATATTATAATAAATACATATACTTGTTTTTCTATGAGACTTATAACAAAAAGTTATGAGGCTTTGGTCAATCATTTTAATTTTTTTTAATTGTGTAATTTTATAATTTTAAAACTTATAGTTCTACAGTTACTAACTTAATAAATTAATAATTCTGATTTAAATACTAATTAATTAAAAAAAAGTATCAATTTTATTGCAGATAATATTTTTATTTATAATGCTAAAACCAGTAAATCATAATATGATCATTGTCAACATTTTGTAACAAGTATGATGGTTTTACCGGGAACATAAGAAAAACTTAAAATTTACTATAAATTTGTCTGAACTCTTAAATTACTTTTTAACCATTAGATTTATCATAAAATAATAACCAAACTTTGTTTTAATTCTCCAAAATAAAAGTTTTTTTAGTCCATTAATCCGTTAACGAGTTATATAATATCAAAATAAAAAAATCTCATTTACTTACTTAATTTAAATGTAAAATCGCGATTAGCAACCTATAATATATAATATGGGTGATATTTTAATAGGCTCATGAGGCTATTAAATTTTATAGAAAAAAAATAATAGATTTTTGTTGATCAGTTTAATATACTGCAGTATTTATCGAGGTATTTATTTTTTACAAACTTTTAAGGCTAAACAAAGAAATTTTATTTAGGTAAGTTGGGTTAAGTCAAATTATTTAAAACCAAGAAATATGTGGATTTACATTGTACAGATCTTCTTAAGACACCTTGTATAAATGCTAGAATGTTTTATTTATATTATTTCTTATATTTATGTTATTCATTTATTTTATTAAGAATAGGTGTTATTTTTTTCTTGTTTTTTTTTATTTTTGACGTAAGAATTTGTTGTTTTGTTTGTTCATAAAATGTATTCCTTTTATATTTTGTTTTATATTTATACATAGAGTCATTCTCACAAAAAAATAAAACCGTTTTTCATTCCAATCCATGTGCATAAATTTAAAAAGGCCCCCAAAGAGTTTTAGCCCAGGGCCCCCAAAGTCAACGGTCCGCCCCTGTCTATCCCGGAACGCGGCCAAATAACTCAGTATTTGTTAAAAGTCTGAATAGATGGCGCATTGAAGTGGAACCTGTTTTAATCCCGGTGCACAACAAACTTTTCCCATTTTTAGTAAAATTCCATTGATTAACTTCAAAGAATAGACCACTAAGCTTAATTAAAATTCAAATAAAACCATTTCAACGTTGGTAAAACCTTAGGTTCTTAGTTGACTAGCCATCTAACGAACAACTAACGAAATACTGACTTATCTGGACGCTTGCTTCTGTACTGTAGAGATAGGAGCTAGATCACCTTCTTCTTCCACCCTGGCCCACACTTAAATCTTTTAATAAAAAATCATTTGGACGAAAATAGATTGGTAGATTTGGGCCAGCCATAACCACGAAGAATTCTGGATTTACCAATTATTTTTACTTTTTGGGCAAACTAAACCAAAAGGTTTATAAAAACAACTTTAAAAATGATTTGGAAATATTAAAAAACAAAATTACTGATGTGAACAGAATCATGAAGAAATTAGAGGAACCAACAAAGAATTTGTGTAGTAATTTAGGGCATTATTTGAATAGTTTTTAATTGAAATTGTTGATTGTGTTAAAAATTAAAAAGCTATTTACTTTAGTATTAGAAATCGTCACAGGAATTTGTTTGCAATATTAATAAATCACCCTGTATATTTAAGGACGAACCAGCATTTAGTAAACTTAATTAAATTCGTACTCTTAAATATGGAACTTGGGACTCAAATAATCTTGACCGAATCGTTTATGGTTTAAATTAGTTACTACCTACTACTACCCACTACACTACTACAGTAACTCCACTTTACTTGCGGAATGAAATTTGTACGTGATTTGCAAAATTGACTCAGTCTCCGTTAACGTCGGGTCAGATTAGATATATCTATAGGAAAAGTAAACTTGAACTATCGAACGAGCAAATGGTTGACAAATTTAGGGAACACAAACAAAAAGAAAAATATGCTTGGTAAAAACTTAAAAGAATACAAATTTTCCATAATAACCTTTCCAACTAAATAGCTACATAAATTGTTTATCTTAAGGTCATATTCGCTTCTAAGGGTTCTATGAACAATTAAATTACACATTCATATGGTTTTTCTTCAGTACACTCACACAAAGCCCAAATGTACAGAAAGCGCGCCGGAACTAAGTAAATTTGCGGCGCATGTATATAATTATTTAGGGCAGTTAAACTGTCAGTTGTAATGATAAATGCATCAGGCTGCCCACACGGATCTATCGTTTAATTATTTAGCATACACCTTCGCTGCACACTTGCAACTAAATATTTAATCGTTCCAGGTAATTGTTGAAGGAAGTGAGCCGCCTAAATATTTAGAAACGAGATTTTCCCACGTGCATTGTTTTAGTTTACCACAAATGTTTTACTTATAAGTAAATGTATACATTTACAGTGAAATGACTAAATTTGTTTCATAAATTTAGGGGCTAAGCCAGAAACTCTTCTATTGAATTAAAAAATAAACAAGTGTGCCCAGAATCTTAGTTTTTATATAGTGCACATTATCTTTTGAACGAAAAAAGGTATCGACATCGGGCAAAAACCATTGTCTACTTTTTGACACAAAAATAGTCTGTTTCCAATTTCAGTTCACACATTTGCAAACGTTTCTTGTGTAATATTTGCACATTGACGTCTAATTTGTTGTTTTAGATCATCAATTCATTCTGATTTGGTGATGTAGACCTTCGATTTTAAATAACCCCACAAAAAAAATTAAGTTGCGTTAAATCAGGAGACCGAGCCGGCCATTCGGTAGGACCACGTCTACTAATCCACCTATTTGAATAAGTCTAACAATGTGCAGGCGCTTCATCTTGTTGAAATATTATTTCCATGTCAAAATCGTCAGGATTAACTTGAACTATATCTTGAATCATTGGATGAATTTATGTTTGATGCATGTTTAAATACAAGATTTAAATTTTCTTCCAAAAAAGATGGGTTCTACAATATGGATATGGATATGGTCCTACATGTAGATTAACATCTGCCCAGTAACGTACATTTTGCCGATTTACAGTGCCATTTATAAAAATAAAAGGGCATTCATTGCAAGTACAGGGGATTTTGTATTACGCGCTCACACAAAACTCCCTAAAAATGAATTAGTCAAAAATGACTAATTTGATAGTTATTAGTGGCTGCTTTTTCATTTGTATTATGGTTAAGAATCCGAAAATACCGTCAAAAATTTCGAAAGTGGAATAGTTTTTGAGATATAGTCAATTCCATTTTAAATGGAAAATACACTAGGTATATCTCAAAAACTGTTATACTTTTTTAACTTTTGTTATCTGGGTACCTCTGCTTGGTGCAAATTACGTCCAACTTTTTTTTCAACGGGCGAGCGCGAACCATTTTCCAACTAAATAAAAAGTAAAATTGTCACAACTGATAAATAGTGTTCCACTAAAAAGTACAAATAATATGCAATTCCAAACGTGTTTCAGACAATACTTTTTTTTTTAAATACCATAGAAAAGTAATTTATTTGGGAGAAAGTGAGGTTGGATCGGTCTAAATTTGTTAGATATTAAACACAGAGATGTCGCCACCAGTGTTTATTGTGTCATCCAGTGATAAAATAATTCATTTTGTAATACTTTCACCCAAAATAAAACAAGTGGTATGATTATCATCGATGATATTTTCGAATTGAAACCGAGTTGCAGATTTCAAGATTCCGCAGGATTTAACGAATTCTTAGTTTGACATTTGGAATTAAAATGTGCTTTAAAATATAAAAAGACTTTAATAAACCTAATTTATTCAAACATGCCTTAATTTCATTATCGTTTACACCAACCCATCGATCTTTTAGAGTTTATAATTCATTATTTTAATCATATAACAAACACAGGATTTAAATTTTAACAAATGTCAAATCAAGGAAAGTGTCAAAATCCTTAGTAACGTGTAAACAAGGTGATAAAAAATATTGTCGCTGTGATAAAATTCGTAACTATGCATCCATGGAATACTGGCATTTTATTGGGTCTAATATTAATGAATTGTATTGTATACAATAGTAAGTAATATCATAAAATATCATAAAATCATCAAATTTTTCCGAAAAAAATCGAAAAAGCACGTTGCTAAGTAATATTTTAACAAAAAGCATGAGTGCTGGGATCAACAAAAATCCGAGTCGAAGACGAGGATTTTTGGACCTACACGAATGCATTTTGTTAAAAAATATTACTTAGCATTGTGTTTTTTCGATTTTTTTCACAGGAAAAATTAGATGCCCGATGCTGTCATACAGTTTTTTCACCTATTTGCCTATCACCTATCACCTATCACCATTTGTTATTCAAAATTGCGCGTTTGTGATTGGTGGAAATTAAGACGAGGGAAATAGTCAGGAATATATATCATTTCACATTAAAAAGTGATATTAGAACGGCCATAAACCGTAATAAGAGTAGAAAAAAGGTTTTTTTTACTCGTATTATGGAACATGACCGTTCTAATATAATTTTTTAATGTGGAATGACATATATTCCTTAAATTATTACAGAATGAATTATTCTATCATCGTATGACGGAATAAACACTGCATTAAACACAAAGATGTCACCACCAGAGCTGGGCACAAGTACTAAAAAAAGTATTCGTAAAATAGTACGAGTATTTAAAATATTTACTCGTAAGTACATTTTTACAGAGTTGTTACGGTTACGAGTAGTAATCGTGAAAAGACTAGTAAAGAGTACGGGTACATTATGTACTGTACATATACATTAGGGTGTCCCTTATTTTTTTTTTTTCACGCATACCCCCTAATTATATTTATTACGTGTTTATATACTCCCAAAAAAAATTTTAGCTCATTCTATAAACGGGAACCCGTGCCGACTTGCATCTGAACCCTCCGTTAGCCAACGTCAGGCGCGCGGTATTTTGTAACACGGTTGGTCGCGAGGTCTTCGATCGTAAGTCATTTTGTGTTTGTTATTATTTGACCCTTATATTATAAATTATTAAAATGTTAAAATATAGTTTTATTCATGTGTATACTAATAACTAATAATTTAGAACAATATACGGTTTTGCCACTCTACAGTGTCTTAAACTTATGGTAAAAAACATCTTTTTGTTTAAACCTGTATATTATAAACGTGCGTCTATTTTTTAGTATTTTTTTAAAATGTGAGCGATTGTCCATTAATTTATCTACAATATTCTTTAATATTAGTTTAAATCCGACATCAAATAAAAAAGTTATTTGCGATTGAAATTCATCGAAAATTTGTGTGGATTGATTATTTTGCACGTGAGTGTACAAAAATAATTTTCGCTCATTATATTTTATTATGTTTTACAAAAAAATAAATTTTTCTGATTACACGTTTAAAAAAATTATTCTGTCCTTATAAATAAATGTAAAGCCTTGTAGTTTTTGTTTGTTTTATTAAAAAATTGATTGGCTTTGCTGCACATGTGTGGAAGCCAAAAATATTTTATGTCTATAGTATTTTTATAGGTGTAGCGCCAAACTAAAGAAATAAATTTTTAAAGTACACTTTTTGGTAAAATAAAAATTTTGCCTGTATTAATAATCTCAGAGTCTTGTTTTGGTTGTTGATTTATTAAGAAATAAATGGGGTTTATTGTGATAAAAACAAAAACATTTTATGTGCATTATATTTTGTTTTAAATGGCGCCAAACTTAAATATTAACATTTTTTTATAACCAACACTTTGTGGCAAAATAAAAATTTATTATTAGATATTACTTATTTTGTGTGAGCGAACTAAATATAGAATAAATTAAATATTTCGATTTAGTCAATTTAAGAAAATTACTACGATATTAAAATATAACTTTAGTTTTTAAAATAAAGTTACAAACTAAATCAAGGAGTAGAAAATTTGACAGATAATCCACAAGTGAGTACCAAGAAAAATGTAATTTTTAGTTTGGCGCCTTATAAAACAAAATATAATGAAGGCAAATTATTTTTGTTTATATCAGTATAAAGCTCATTAATTTCTAAATAAAATACAAAAAAACAAGGCTCTAAGTCAATTATTAGGGTCACAAATTAATTTTGATTAGAAAAGAACCATTCCAGACCACCGAAAGACGTCCCGTCGCAAGCGCGTACAGCATACACGGTTCGGAGCTTGAGCTGACACCGCGCGCGGCCACAAAAGGACGAATAACTTTTTGTCAACCTGCGGGCCATTTTTTTTCTAAGCAGCATAATTTCGAAAAATGATTGGAGTATATGTGTTTTTTTTTCGAGTAGATAGCTGGCGCAGAAGCCAATTATTTCCGAATTTGTTATAAAAAAAACAAAAAAAAATCGACCTAAATGAAAATTGTACAATTGAAAAAAATAACAAAGAATCTATGTCAAAACAAGATTCCAACGCTAGTTATATCGTTGGAATCGGATAATTAGTTTAGCCATAATGATTTTTTTTATTTTTTAATCACTAAAAACTTTTACTTTTAATATCATGAATATGTCAATTGAAATTTTTTTTTTTACAAAATCCTTTTGGATTTGTGTTAGTGATGTAAAATACTATCAAAAAAATGTATCTAAAATCAAAAACTAATTTTGACCTAATTCAGGTGGCCCGTTTGAGAAATTCTGACCCAGTTAACAAAAAAATAAATAAAAAAAAAACAACTTTGTAATATGAGGCTTTAATGCCTTTTTATATAATAAACATTTTTAACATGGAAATAACAAAAAAATAAGGATGTCCCAAAAGTAGCTGGTCAAACTTTGCTAACGTAATGTAGGTAGGTACAGATCAAAATAAGTCTATTTTTCTATATAAGTTTGACGGGCACATTTTAAGATAAACTGTATAAGGATTTAGATAGTACTAATATATTCAATTATATCATCTATTGTTTCATCAGTCTCATTGTTATTTATTTTTTTGGTACCTATTTGTTTTAATACATTATCAGGGAGGAGGTAGTCCTTACAGCATAACTGTAACCGTTTAAGGCCAAATCTAATGTATATAAGAATATTTAATAACGGCATTTTCATCATTGTTTTTGATTTTAGCACATTCATAATACTAAATATATGTGTAATACACATTGTATACACATTGTGTATACACGTTCAACGTCAGCGTTGGAGTGTGGTAAACATAGGAGTCTTAGAGCTAAATGTACAAGATCTTTGAATACATTTTCCCTAGATGCATCTGTATTCATTTCCCAATTTTTTTTTTAATATGTGGATGGGGTTTATCATAGTTCCGACCGGTCAAATCCTTGCAGGGTAACTTAATTAAAAAATCACTTGTACAACGCACCCAACCAATACTTTCAATATTTTTTATTATATATTTTAATTATTAAAAATTCGCTAAAAACTCTCCGATCTATCTTTAAATTCTCCAGGTTTGAGACTTGTCACTATCTAACTTGAAAACTCTCAACCAAGAACAAAAAATCACCAGAAATGGTGAAAAATTCTCCAAGATAGCAACACTGAACTTCTGCTAGGGATTATATTTCAAATGATTATGATGTAATATTAGATGAAGAAATGGGAAATAGTGATACAAATATTAATACAGTGGAAAAGACTTTGGCCACTTCTGGATTTATAACAAATTCTAGTTTTACGAATTGTACCTTTAATGTAACCTTTAATAAATAAATTAGTGGTGTTTTTGTTAATTTAAGAAATGGATATGAAATTTGTAACCAGCCCCAAAAAACCACATATTGTTGATAAGTTTATTGAATAAGCATACGGGTTCTTTTTAATAGTAAGGAGTGACATAGATGTGCACAGGGTAAATTATAAAAATTATTATTATTATTTTATAAGTATTTCTTTCTTGGTTAACGTTAAGTTGTGTTATAAAATAACACAACATTAACCAGAAACAATTTTTTTTATTATGAAATGCGAATAATGTTCTCATTGGTTCATTTAATTTGGGCAGAAAAACGTTTTGACGATCTCCGAATTGGCAAGATTTGAAATTTGGAGGTCGGGAATCTTAAAACCGATTTAATATTTTGAGAAAATCGCAAAAATTTGAAATAATCGAGAGAACGAGAGAGATCGAGAGAAACGAGAAATTCTCGAGCGCGAGAGGGAATTCTCTCGACTCGCCTCGAGCCTTTTTTCGAGAGAAAATCGCCCTCTTGTCTAGTCGAGACGAGAGGCGAGAATCTCTCGTATCGGCGGCATCACTAGCTGTGTGCTTTATTCAGAACTTTGTCAATCATTAGCGTCACAGCTTCCTCACGCAATCGAGGTAAGTAATAATAAGTATTAACAATTAAAATACCCAATAAACTTTATATTTACCTGTTATAATTTGCTTTCGACGGTAGTTCGCCGAGAATTCAAAGCGGAAGTAGGTTTTAATAATGCGCACAAAAATCCCCCATTCTGATATCAAGTATATACCAAATAATGTGGAATCCGGCATACTGCTGAATCGTTATTAGGTAGTTAACAGTAAATCCATAAAGTAAGTATACATAATGCATAATATATAATTATGTAGGTACTTGGTACTAGTAAGTCTTGTGTTGTTGACATGTACTCTTAAAATACAATAATTATAATTATAATAATTACGCACTTTTGGAAAACATGCATTAAACAGAGACACAAAGACATTCACAAATTAACACCATTGCCCTTCCACGGCAATGTCACATACATGTATACTAGGGTGGAGTGAATTTTATTAAATTTATTAATTGATTTTTCCTATATTATTAATTGTTGACTAAAGGCGTAAAATGAATAAATATCGAAAAAATATTCCAATTTTTTAATATCTTGAGGTGGCGCATCAGTCTCGAAGTTTTGAAAATTCTAAAAAAATATTACTTTAATCAAAGTAATAAAAATAGCATTATTTATAAATAAAAAATTTATTTTAGTAAAATTAACGTAAAACGTAAACATATTTAATAGTAAATCATATGCTTTAAGTAACTTCAGGAGTGTTTATTGGTAGAAATGAGATCTTCTTTTTCGCGAAAATACTGACATTTGGTATAAAAATTTGGTAATTATTTTCTGACTTTAATTCTTGTTCTGATGAAACCATCTCTTGCTTCCGATCCACAAACCGAGTCTGAAGATTCAGTATACTGGTTATAACCAGTTTTACACAGCGTTCCACTGCTTGGGTGTGACACTGAAATTTTTGGAAGTATAGGAAATGGTCACCCGAAGAAATCATATCGGTAATTTCTGTCATCGTATTTCATAGTCATAGGTGGTTCAGTTACCTTTTCTGTCGCCCAGTGAATTAACTCGTAAAAATGTAATGCTTCAGTATTTAGTTGTGGAAGCTTTAATTCCCGTAATCTCGAACATTTTGATTCTTTTCTCGCCTTTAATATTTTCGGCAATGCTAGTTCTCTGATCGATAGATATATTGTAGGTAACATAGCTAGTAATAGGTTTTCGGGATAAATATTAGCTATAGCTTACAAAGATCCAGGCAAGATAGCACATTCCCTATGGCTGACGTGGGCTAATAGGATTATTCGTTTATATGGGGGGGACAGCAAATCCATCGGAAAACCTAAAAGAATTGGCTACTTTTATCATGAAAGTGTATGCCCCAACGTGGTTTTACATCAACACCAAGCCTACGTGCAAACATGGTCCTATTCACATATTTAATATGACTAAAAGAGCATTACACCTCCAGAAAAACTTGAAGGCCTTATAACTATAGTTATAAAGAATATTCAGCGAAATATTTATCCCGAAAACCTATTACTTGCTATGTTACCTACAATATATCTATCGAACTAGCATTGCCGAAAATATTAAAGGCGAGAAAAGAATCAAAATGTTCGAGATTACGGGAATTAAAGCTTCCACAACTAAATACTGAAGCATTACGTTTGTACCAGTTAATTCACTGGGCGACAGAAAAGGTGACTGAACCACTAGCGTCTAGAGGCACCGAATTATCTTGGCTCCCTGGCTCCTAGACATGCGCGTTTTATAGAAATGTACTCAAACTCAACAACACAACCCAACCGACCCCGCCCCATTGGACCCCCCCCCCCGCCCCATTGAGCAAAAAACCCAACTAAAATGGGCAAATTTATGTAATTAAAAAGTGTTTTATTTTTATCGTAACATAAATTTGCCCATTTTAGTTGGGTTTTTCGCTCAATGGGGCGGGGGACGGTTGGGTTGTGTTGTTGAGTTTAAGTACATTTCTATAAAACGCGCATGTCTAGGAGCCAGGGAGCCAAGATAATTCGGTGCCTCTAGACGCTAGTGACTGAACCACCTATGACTATGAAATACGATGACAGAAATTACCGATATGATTTCTTCGGGTGACCATTTTCTATACTTCCAAAAATTTCAGTGTCACACCCAAGCAGTGGAACGCTGTGTAAAACTGGTTATAACCAGTATACTGAATCTTCAGTCTCGGTTTGTGGATCGGAAGCAAGAAATGGTTTCATCAGAACAAAAATTAAAGTCAGAAAATAATTACCAAATTTTGATACCAAATGTCAGTATTTTCGCGAAAAAGAAGATCTCATTTTTACCAATAAACACTCCTGAAGTTACTTAAAGCATATGATTTACTATTAAATATGTTAACGTTTCACGTTAATTTTACTAAAATAAACTTTTTATTTATAAATAATGCTATTTTTATTACTTTGATTAAAGTAATATTTTTTTAGAATTTTCAAAACTTCGAGACAGATGCGCCACCTCAAGATATTAAAAAATTGGAATATTTTTTCGATATTTATTCATTTTACGCCTTTAGTCAACAATTAATAATATAGGAAAAATCAATTAATAAATTTAAAAAAATTCACTCCACCCTAATGTATACGTTGACCCAATCCTGCTGCTGCAGTTTCATTCTGAATGCCTCTTTTGCCTGGAGACTGAAAATTCTTTTGAAGTCAAGGTACTCCTTTTCCGCTGTTGTGTGAAACACTTACCTTTGAGCTCTATGGTCTGAGATGTGGTAAATTCAGTCCTATTGGTGAATATATTGTCAATGCAGCTTTTAGAAGTTGCTGTTACGCGTGTATATTTCTTTATAATGGGCCTTAGCCCAAAAGAATTCTTTTAACTGAAATTTTAAAAAATTAAAAATGGTGGTTAAAAGTGGATTTTTAAAATAAATTTTGAAATTTGTCTATAAGGGGCAAAACACCTCAAGTGTTCCCACCTAAAAATGATGTTTTCTCCGATTTTAACAAAACTTTGCCAAATCATTGTTGCTACGATGTCTGAGAGTGAAGACGTGTGTGTGCATAAAAGTTGCAAGAAAAAAGTGGTTAATGGTGTCAAATGCTATTTTTGCCAAGGAGCATATCATAATGGTTGTGCATTGAAAAATGGTGAAACTAAGGGTGATGTGTTCATAGGCAAATGTTGTGTTTCTAATGAAATGGTCTGCAATAAAATATTTGATGTTATTCAAATGAATAACTCAATTAATAGCGAAAATTCCATCTACAAGCAATTAGTTAAGGAGATGAGAGACAAAAATGAATTATTAAAGGATAAAATAAATTATTTAAGTGAGTCCAATAATAAAAATAATTTACCAGCTACATATGCGCAAGTAATACAAGTACCACAAAAAACTATCGAAAAAACCGCTGCTCCGTCAGCGAAGGAATTTGAGAAAAAAACTGTCACAAATATAAATAAACAAAACAATAACAAACCAAAAACTATACGAGGAACGGCGAAACCAGAGGAAGATGACAATTCCGAAAATGCACTTTGCGCAGTTAAAAAACATGCCTGGATATATGTTGGAAATACCAAAAAAGAAACTACAATTGCTTCTCTTGAAAATTTTCTCAAAAATAAATGTCCAGAATTAAACTTTATTGTTAAATGCCTTCCAAAAAAGGAATCTTCGAATAGCCAAGCATTTACTGTGGGAACAAACTTTGAAAATATAAGTATCCTTAAGGACAGTAAATTTTGGCCAAAAGGAATCTTGATTAAAAATTTTTACTTTAAATCGTTTTTTCGTCAACAAAACCAGGAATCAGTCCAACAGGCAGAATTCAGAAACACATACTAAAAATAATTTAATGTTAATACATAATAATATCCAAAGTTTAAACAATAAAATAGGGGAGGTTGAAATATTTTTAAAAAATGAAGATCCAGATTTAATATGTTTCTCAGAACATTGGATGACTGCAGAACAACTAAAGTTTGCAAAAATTTTTAACTATAAACTAAAAACTGCCTTTTGCAGAACAAGCTTTCTTCATGGAGGTGTTTGTATATATGGAAAAGAAGGTCTGAAAACCGAGGAAGTCACAGTAAAATCGGTAGAAAAAATATGCGAGTGTTGTGCAATAAAGTGTCCAGATCATAATTTATTTGTGGTATGTGTTTATCGTTCTCCTTCTGCAGATTTTGGTGAATTCTTATCAAATTTTGAACTTATATTATTTAATTTAGTAACAAGAAATAATGAATCAATTGCCATCTTGGGGGATTTTAATGTAATTTTTTTAAATAATAATTGTCCACAAAAACAAAAACTTAATAATCTTTTTAATAGCTTTAATCTTCATTTTACTCTTAATATGCCTACAAGAGTTACAAAAAAATCTAAAACACAAATTGATAATATATTTACAAATATTCATTCGTCATTCTATACTTCTTCTGTTATATATTCAAGCTTATCAGACCACTATGCTATAAGACTTTGTTTTAAACATAACATTGAAATACAAAACAATAAACTGCAATTTAAAAGATCATTTTCCGAGTCGAATATTGGTGGCTTCATAGAGAAGTTATCTACAATCAACTGGAGCTGCGTCTTTAATTGTTTTGAACCAAATTTTTGTTTTGAATCTTTTCATCAAATTTTTAAATTCCACTTTGATGTATCTTTTCCAAAAAAGAGTTATAAAAGTAAAACTTCAAATAAAATACCTTGGATGAATAACAGAATTAAACAATTATCTTCTATGAAAAGAGAAATGCATCAGAATCTGTTAAATTGCAATGCTTATGTTTACGAAACTTTAAAAAATAGATACAAAAAAATTTGTAGAACTTTAAAAATTGAAATAAATGTAGCCAAACTTAATTTTAATAAAAATTTAATTGAAAATGCTTCTAACAATCAAAGGGAAATGTGGAGACTTATTAATAAAAATAAAAACTTATGTCCAAAGGGTGAAAAAATTGAATTAGAAACGGATAATGGTATTATTAGTGAATGTTTTAATGTAGCAAACGAATTTAATTCATACTTTGCTAATGTGTCTGAAAAAATGAATCTACCCACACCAAATTTAAATTGTAATATTGATTGCCTTGGTTCAAATATGTTTTTGTTTCCTACGAATTCTTTTGAAATTTTTAATTTAATTATGAATTTAAAAAATAAAAAATCAACGGGTTGGGATGAAATTCCAACCATTGTAATAAAAAGATGTGCTTTTATAATATCAGGCCCTCTAAGTCATATTATTAATGAAGTTTTGGTATATTCCCAGAAATTCTTAAAATGGCTGTTGTCAAGGTTCTGCATAAAAAGGGATCAGCAACCGATATAAACAACTATAGACCAATATCCTTATTACCAATTTTTTCAAAAATAATAGAACTTTGTATATCAAACCGAATAATGAACTATTGTAAAAAATATGATATAATTTCCAGCCAGCAATTTGGTTTTATTAAAGGTAAAAGTACTGAATTGGCTATATTTCATTTTATTGGTAATACTTTAAACCTATGGAATAGCAAAACCTTGGCAATATCTGCTTTTTTTGATTTGTCTAAGGCTTTTGACAGTATAGATAAAGAGTTACTTTGCATTAAATTGGAAAAGTATGGCATAAGAGGGCCTGTTTTAAGCTTGTTGTCCTCATATATGTCGAATAGAAAGCAATTAGTCAAGTTGCTATCAGAAAATGGTCTGGAATTTACTTCCAACATTGTTGAATTACATAAAGGTGTTCCCCAGGGCTCAATCTTGGGACCTTTACTTTTTGTATTATATTGTAGCGAGTACCGCCCTGGATATCGGAGTGATGACTCATCGCCGATTAGTCATTGCCGGTGAGTCATCGCCGGTGACTCAGCGCTCGAATAATCGAGAGTGTGGAGCTCGCTGGAATGTTCCAGAAGACCTTGGCGCTGAATATATAAGAAACGGAAACATCACAGACCAGTTAGTTGAGCTTTGGTACTCGCGAAGAAATAAATAAATATAAGTGCAAATAAATAGACTCTTGAACAGTAGTGATATATAAATAATTAGTTGTTAAGTGTTTAGTTAGTTTTATAGTGTTTTAAGTGTAATTTAGTTATAAAATAAATACTTTAGTTCTTTAATAAACCAGTGCGTGTTTTTATTCACACTACGAACAGTTAAAAACGTTACAATTGGTGTCAGGAGTGCGGTTAGTGTGAATTTTCGTAAAAATGGTTTCGTTAATGGACTTAAAAGTGGCGGACCTTAAGCGGGAGCTAGAAGAAAGAGAATGTGAAACAACTGGAAAAAAGAATGTGTTGCAGCAGCGGCTTCGAGAAGCATTGGAACATGAGGGTGAAAATCCAGATACGTATTTATTTGAAGGTTCGTGTGATATGAATTTATTGTTGCAAAATTTGAAAGTTGATTTAAAACAGAACATTCTGGAAAATTCTAACGACTTACAACAGAAAATTTTGGAAAATTCTAACGAATTGCAACAGAAAATGCTAGAAAATTCTAAAGAACTGAAAGATTTAAAGGATGATTTGCAACAGAAAATGGTAGAAAATTCTAGCGAATTAAAAGTCGATTTGCAACAGAAAATGGTGGAAAATTCCAACAATTTAAAGGATGATTTACAACAGAAAATACTGGAAAATTCTAAAAATTTAAAAGAATATTTGGAACAGAAGATTCTAGATAATGTAAATGAATTAGAAGAGAAAGTAGGACAGAAATTGAATGACCTAAGGATGGAATTGGATGATAAATTGGAAGTCAAAATTAAAGAAATAAATAGTAAACTGACAGCTGTAAATCTACCCATGATGCTGGCGGAACCAGGAACAATGCTGGAGGGGAGCCGAGTACGGATGAAACCACCTCAGTTCGATGGAAAAACTTCTTGGACAAATTACATCCGTCAGTTTGAGGCAGCAGCAAAAGCAAATGGCTGGCTACCAGAAGAAAAAGCTACAGCATTGACTCTGGCTTTACGCGGAGATGCAACGGACATCTTGCAGACACTCTCTCCCAACGAACAAGAAGATTACGAAGCGTTGGTTAAACATCTGGAACTTCGATATGGCCAGACACATTTGGAACATGTCTACCATTCCCAACTTAAGAACCGCTGCCAGAAATCAAACGAGACTTTGCAAGAATTCGAGGCTGATATTGCACGCTTGGTCCGGCTAGCATATCCAGCTACTCCAACGACCGTTATGGAACGATTAGCGGTTCAAGCCTTTTTGGATGGACTTCGAGACAACGAAACAAGACAGGCTCTAACACTGGCTCGTCCGAGCCAACTGGTTGATGCATTGGCTCGAGCTTTGGAATTCGAGGCGGCAAAGCAGAGCTGCAGGAGCCAGCCTAGAATAAGGAGAGTCGATGAAGAGAAAGAGGAGGAACCCAGAATAATTGAAGCAATCAGGCGAGTTTTTAAAGAAAATCTACCAGAGAAGAAGGAAATCCGGTGTTGGAGATGTGGAAAGCTCGGACATATACGAAGTCGTTGCAGAGAAAGCCAGGAGGCGCCGACTTCATCCAAGTCGGAAAACTAGATAGGGTCGAGGAAAAGGGGCAACCGTCGACCTGTAACCAGCATGCCCCAGAGGATATCGAACGTGTCGCATCTCTTCTACATCAGTCCAGCAGTGTTTTTGTGGATGGCTTTATTAATGGAAAGTTACATGTGCTGCTGCTGGATACAGGTGCAACGAAGACAATTATTCGGCCAGATATTGTCGAAAAGTCGAAGATAAAATCTACCAATCGGCGACTACGTACTGCAACAGGAGATACTGCTACTGTTCATGGAGAAGTGGACATCACGATGGTCATAGGAAACACGAAATTTAAACATCGAGCATTAGTAGCAGATATTGAAGATGAAGTTATTGTAGGCATGGACATTATGAACTCTATAGGATTTGAACTGAACTTTCAACAAGGAATATTGAGAGTAAATGGAGAAGAAGTCGTGTTGCATCGATCAAAAGAAAAGAATATTCGTGTAATGCTAACAGAAGATGCTTTGATACCGGAACACAGCGAGATGATATTGAAGGCTTCCTTGGATTGTAAATCAGAAGATGGAAGTATAATGCTTCTGGAGCCGAGAATTGATGACAAAGAGGTCGGTCGAGGAGTTGTAGTAGGGAAGACTTTAATACGTGTCGGAAAAGAAGTGCCTGTAAGAGTATTGAATGTTAATGGTTACTCTGTAAACCTAAAGAAAGGAATCGTTTTAGGAAACTGTTCTTCGGTTTCCTCGATTATTAGAGGCATTCGTGAGTCTGCAGTCCCGGCCAAGAAAGTTAGCAATGAATTGACGAATCTTCTGTCGACTTCTTCAAAGGATTTGAAACCCAATGAAAGGATAAAGCTGAAAGAGCTGATTCACAATTATCAGGATGTCTTTGACGACGGACAAGGAAAGAAGGGTAGGACAAGAATTGTCCAACATAAAATTAACACCGGTGATGCACAGCCCATTCGACAGTCGGCAAGAAGGCTACCACTTGCCAAGCGAGAGGAAGCTGATAAAATTGTGCAAGAAATGGAGAAGGAAGGGGTGATCGAACCATCCAACAGCCCATGGTCTTCCCCAGTGGTGTTAGTTAAGAAAAAGGATGGATCAACTCGATTTTGCGTCGATTTTCGTCAGCTGAACAACGTGACGAAGAAGGACAGCTACCCTCTACCTAGGATCGATGACACCCTGGATACATTGGCTGGATCCCAAATATTTTCGACTCTGGATTTGAAAAGCGGTTACTGGCAGGTTGAAATGGCACCAGAAGATAGAGAAAAGACGGCGTTTACCGTGGGTGCTGGACTGTGGCAGTTTACTGTCATGCCGTTTGGACTATGTAATGCCCCTGCAACTTTTGAAAGGCTCATGGAAATGGTTTTGAAGGGACTATCCTGGAAGACATGCTTGGTGTACCTTGATGACATCATTGTGGTTGGGAAATCATTTGAGGACCATATGAGGAACCTGAAGGAAGTCTTTCATCGCTTAAGAAGTTCTGGCCTGAAGCTTAGCCCAAAGAAATGTCACTTGTTCCAGAAGGAAGTGCAGTATCTGGGCCATGTCGTTTCAAGTCAAGGAGTTGCAGTGGATAAACAGAAGGTAAAGACGGTGCGGGATTGGCCAATACCGAAGAATAAACATGACTTAAGAAGCTTTCTTGGATTATGCACCTACTACCGTCGGTACGTACCAGGATTCGCAAAGGTTGCTAAGCCTTTGACACGTTTAACAGAGGGAGAAAGACGATTCCAATGGGACGACGAATGCCAGGAAGCCTTTAAGAACCTGAAAAACGCGTTGACCAGCTCACCAGTCCTGAGTTATCCACTTCCGGATGGTGAATTTATTTTGGACACGGACGCCAGCAATGTGGGCCTGGGAGCTGTTTTGTCGCAGATTCAAGAAGGAAAAGAGAAAGTTATTGGATACTTCAGTAAAACTCTATCGAAACCAGAGCGAAATTACTGTGTTACTCGACGCGAGCTGTTGGCAGTGGTAAAGGCAGTCGAACACTTTTACAAGTACCTGTATGGAAGAAAATTCTTGCTAAGAACGGATCATGCTGCCCTAAAATGGCTTTTGCAATTCAAGAATCCTGAAGGACAGGTAGCAAGATGGATTGAGAGACTACAGGAGTTCGACTTTGACACAGAACATCGGGCTGGGACCATCCATAGAAATGCTGACGCCTTGTCAAGAAGACCGTGCCCGGAAGACTGTAAACATTGTCTCAGGGCCGAAGAAAAGGATGTGTTTGTTCGCAGGACTACAATCGTGGATGATCATTGGCAATCCGCTGAGGTTCAACAAGACCAGGAAAGGGATCCGGATTTGAAGCTTATCATCGATTGGAAGAAGAACGACCGTAAACCAACGTGGCAGGAAGTCGCCCAATATTCGCCGAATGTGAAATCGTACTGGGCCCAATGGAATTCCATTATCTTAAGTGACGGGCTTCTAAAGCGCGTTCTGGAGATGCCAGAAGGGGGGGAAGACCGGAAGCAGATAATAATCCCCAGAAACAGGATACCAGAAGTGCTGCAGGAAATCCATGATGGAACTACTGGAGGACATCTTGGGGTGACCAGGACGCTCGGAAGACTTAGGGAACGGTTTTATTGGGTCAACAGCCAACGAGATGTGAAGGAATGGTGCAAGAAGTGCGCCGTTTGCGCGGCAAGCAATGGACCACAGAAGCGCCCAAAAGCCCCAATGCGACAGTACAATGTGGGCAGCCCATTTGAGAGAATTGCAATCGATGTGGCGGGTCCATTTCCGGAAACAGAATCTGGAAATAAATACATCATCGTTGTAATGGACTACTTCAGCAAGTGGGCGGAAGCGTACGCCTTGCCAAACCAGGAAGCTGCCACAGTGGCCGATGCCCTTATTAAGGAGTGGATTTGTCGTTTTGGTGTCCCAATGGAAATGCATTCAGACCAAGGCAGGAACTTTGAATCTACATTGTTCCAGAATGTGTGTAAGATTCTTAACATTCGGAAGACGAGGACGACCGCATTACATCCGCAGTCTGATGGAATGGTGGAACGAATGAATCGAACGATAAACAGGTACCTTTCGAAGGTAGTCTCTGATCACCAAAGAGACTGGGACCGCTTCCTCCATCTGTTCCTGTTGGCGTACCGTTCTTCTATCCACGATACAACCGGCCAGACACCCGCTAGCATTGTTATGGGACGTGAACTTCGTTTACCTTGTGACCTGAGGTTTGGTTGCCTACCAGGGGATGATATTGCTGGAGAAAATTACGTCAACAATTTACGTAGGAAAATGAGCGACATTCACAGCCGAGTTCGTTTAAACATTCAGAGCGCCAGTGATAGAATGAAAGAGGCATACGACATCAAGGCGGAAAATGGAGGATTTCAACCTGGAGACCTAGTTTGGTTATACAACCCTCAGCGCCGTCGTGGTTATTCACCGAAGCTGCAGACTTCTTGGGAGGGACCATACGAAGTCATGGATCGAATAAATGACATCATCTACAGGATCAGGAAACAACCAAGAGGAAAGCCGAAAGTGATCCATTTCAACCGATTGGCCCCTTACGCTGGAAACAATAATCAAATAGACGATGCTAGAGTAAGGAGAGTTAATCCGCCGGAAGACGACTTGCCTTTTGAAGACTTCATGTATTTATATTCGAGCGGTAAAAAAGCTCGGTATGGTGTCACTCGAGAAGAGCAAAGAGATCTGTTCACGGTTTCGGCCGATTACTCCCTGGCTCACTGTGTTGCGGAAGACCTAAGGATGTCCAGGGGAATAGCGGTTGTTTTTAAAAACAAGTTTGGACGGATCGACGAGCTACGAAGGCAGAATCCCAAAGTTGGAGAGGTGCTTGAAATTGTGAATAATGAGCAGATAGGCAATAGAAGTATCTTCTATCTGGTAACGAAGCAGCTCTCCTATCAGAAGCCAAACTACCGGGACGTATGGAATGCCTTAAATAAATTGAGGGATGCCCTTTTATCCAAGGACATCATGAACCTGGCGATACCGAAGATTGCTTGTGGACTTGACGGTTTAGACTGGAGAATAATTAGAAGTATGGTGGAAGTTATCTTCAGATTTAGTGGCATACACATTCTTGTCTGTTGCCACAACCCTAAAAGAACAACCGAAAGGAAGACCGTAGACTGCTACTTCTATAGGACGTCACAATGCAAGTTTGGATCTCTATGCAAATATCGCCATGGAGCTGAGGACCATTTTCGGGACGAAAATGTTTTAAGACGGGGGCAATGTAGCGAGTACCGCCCTGGATATCGGAGTGATGACTCATCGCCGATTAGTCATTGCCGGTGAGTCATCGCCGGTGACTCAGCGCTCGAATAATCGAGAGTGTGGAGCTCGCTGGAATGTTCCAGAAGACCTTGGCGCTGAATATATAAGAAACGGAAACATCACAGACCAGTTAGTTGAGCTTTGGTACTCGCGAAGAAATAAATAAATATAAGTGCAAATAAATAGACTCTTGAACAGTAGTGATATATAAATAATTAGTTGTTAAGTGTTTAGTTAGTTTTATAGTGTTTTAAGTGTAATTTAGTTATAAAATAAATACTTTAGTTCTTTAATAAACCAGTGCGTGTTTTTATTCACACTACGAACAGTTAAAAACGTTACAATATGTTAATGATTTACCCAAAAAAGTTACAAACAATGATAAAATATATATGTATGCTGATGATACTGCTGCAATATTTAATTCTGTAAGCTTAGAAACTTTAATAGTTAATATTAATACATCACATCAAATCATTTTTGATTGGTTTCAAGACAATTGTTTAAAATTAAATGTGGAAAAAACACAGTACATCAAATTTGGGGAGTATGGGTTTTCAAGTAATTCGCCAATAAACATAAACAAAGATTTTACCATTGAATTTTGTGAATCAGTTAAGTGTTTACTATGGATATATTTATTCTAACCTAAAATATGGAATTATTTTCTGGGGAAATTCTTCTCACATAGGTAATCTATTTATTTTTCAAAAGAAATGTTTAAGGTGTATTTTTAAATTAAATTATACTGAATCGTGTAGGTCTACATTTATTAATAATGAATTGTTAACTTTACCAGATATTTATATTTTTGAAGTTATCTTATTTTATAAAAAGCATTTTGCACTGTTTGCAGAAAATGATCGAAAGCATAGCCACCATACAAGATATAAAAGCTTAGTGTTAACTCAACAAACTAAAATTCACACTATCTACAAGGGTATACAAAATTTTGCTTTAAAAATATTTAATAAATTACCGGAAAATTTAAAATCCCTTAATCTAAAAAAAATGAAGCCTGCCCTAAAGGCATATCTTGTAAATAAGTGTGATTATAGTGTTGACGAATTTTTTATGTAATAAAGATGTATAGCATATGTGTGTACGTGGCCTACTTTTTATTGTAATTTATTTAGTTTCTTGCATTTAGGTATCTGAATTGTTATTAATGTATTTTTTGTGACGTGTTCTACATTGTATATACAATTTTTTGAACTAATAAACTTATTATTATTATTATTATTATTATTATTATTGGACTACCTTAATTTTCCAAATGGGGGGCAAAAAGGATTAGCGGGTTGCAGAGATACAGGAGCCTGAAAATTTATTTTTTTTCTCGTGCGCTTAAAAGACGTCGAAATATTCATGTATATAATAATTTTTTTAAAATTGATAATCAACATATCGTATAGCATTTTTTCCACGCTTTACGATAAAAATGGTCTCGAAAGCGAGAAAAAATTTTTTGGTTATAAAAAAACGATTTTAAAAATATATTTATTTTTTTCTCGAAATGCGACACATTTGATTTTTTTTTAATTAATATTAAAAGAAAGCTTTTTCAATTCCCTAAATTTTGATGTAATATGAAGATGGGATCCCAAGAATAAGTCGAAAAAAATAAGGGTTGAAGCGCGTAGGGACCGGGCGGCGAGCAGCTACTATTGCAGCGGTGATCGGTCTACTACTTAGTGGATTAATTGGAGAGGGTCATTACAACTTTTTAAATTATTTTTATATAGAAATAAATGTATTTTTCGATGGGTTTAAGTCAAAACAGCACAAGCGCCAAATTTTTATTTTTTTTAGAAGAAGGTCGATAGAGAATTTAATTCTAACAAATTTAAAATTTTTGGCGCTTGTGTCGTTTTGCCCTAAACTCGAAAAAGAAAAATGTAGAAAGTAATAACTTATTATTATTACTAATAAGTTGCTCTTACTCTGAATAAATTACACGTGCACGTAAATGTAAATAAGTTCTACTATTTAATGCAATTGCAAGTGTCTCACAATAATAATAAACATTTTTCATGTAAAGTTTTTATTGAACATTTTAGCTATTTTTTATTTTTGGGAAAAATATCATATTCGTTGGCAAACGATATTTTTTTTAAGTACAATTAAAAAAAACAACAAAAAACGATGAACTAAAACCGCAGAATATTATTCAGTTTTGACATATGTCAAGAAATATTTCTCTGCCCAGCATAAATAAAAAAGTCAAAGGCATACCTGATTTACAAGCAAACAATGAAACTATTTTTGTTAGTTTACCAAAACCCCTAGTTACAAGTTGTAACTTACAACATTGCAAAAACAAGTACAACTTTAAAAATCTTATGCAATTTGAAACAGATATTTCAGCCGAGTGGCACTTTAATGCAACAGCACTCGGTACAGGCATCTGTGATGGCATTGGTGGGAATTTGAAAATACTCGCTGCCCGCGCAAGTTTGTAGGCAAAATCAAAAAATCCAATTCTAGATGCCAAAGATTTGTATGAATAGGCTTAAAAAAGTTTGCCAGAAACAAAAGTATTTTTCAGTCCCGAAAAAAATCATATGAAAAGAAATTCTTAAAAAGCGATTTGATTCTGCAAAATCAATTCTTGGGACACAGAAATATCACTTATTTGTTCCTGTCGGAAAAGGAATTTTGTACTTAAAAAAAAATATCGTTTGCTAACGAATATGATATTTTTCCCAAAAATAAAAAATAGGTAAAATGTTCAATAAAAAGTTTACATGAAAAATGTTTATTATTATTGTGAGACACTTGCAATTGCATTAAATAGTAGAACGTATTTACATTTACGTGCACGTGTAATTTATTCAGAGTAAGAGCAACTTATTACTTTCTACATTTTTCTTTTTCGACCACAAAAACCAAAACATGGGTTTTAATTACTATTAATTTGAACTATTGCAATAAAATCGATGAGTTTAAGGCAAAACGACACAAGCGCCAAAAATTTTAAATTTGTTAGAAGTACATGTACCTGCAGGTCGATAGAGAATTAAATTCTCTATCGAACTTCTTCTAAAAAAAAAAAAAATTGGCGCTTGTGCTGTTTTGACTTAAACCCATCAAAAAATACATTTATTTCTATATAAAAATAATTTTAAAAGTTGTATTGACCCTCTCCAATTAATCCACTAAGCAGTAGACCGAGCACCGCTGCAATAGACCTATACCTGTATACTATAGTAGCTGCTCGCCGCACGGTCCCTACGCGCTTCAACCCTTATTTTTTTCGACTTATATATTTTATATTTTATATTACATCAAAATTTAGGGAATTGAAAAAGCTTTCTTTTGATATTAATTTAAAAAAAATCAAATGTGTCGCATTTCGAGAAAAAAACAAAAATATTTTTAAAATCGTTTTTTTATAACCAAAAAATTTTTTCTCGCTTTCGAGACCATTTTTATCGTAAAGCGTGGAAAAAATGCTATCCGATATGTTGATTATCAATTAAAAAAAAAGTTATTATATACATGAATATTTCAACGTCTTTTAAGCGCCCGAGAAAAAAAAAATTTCAGGCCCCTGTATCTCTGCAACCCGCTAATCCTTTTTGCCCCCCATTTGGAAAATTAAGGTAGTCCAATAGGACAATTATTTGGCAAAGTTTTGTTAAAATCGAAGACAACATCATTTTTAGGTGGGAACACTTGAGGTGTTTTGCCCCATAAACTTTATTGAAAAAGGAATTGCACCACTTTTATTTGAATAATCTTAATAAGGGGGGCAGGGGGCTGAAAAACTAACTTTTTTCCGCAAACTTCTATTTAAATTCTGCTTGCGCAGAACTTTTCTTTTTAATGTCATTATAAAATCATATAAGTTCCCATGTTCCCATGTCTACTAACTGAGATATCGGTATACCCAAAATCCACAATCCGTCACTGCCTTAGACTTTCAATGCTCTACGTTTCCAATTGACTGCAGATTAAGCATTTATACCAGCATTTATCGTGTTAAACGTTGCCAAATTTACTGTTAAATATTTTGCAAACTTTTTTTAAAACTATAGGTCTGGATTTTTCTGTATAATATTTTACGTACTCTACTAAATGTCCCCCAGAACGTACTGAAGAGTTTAACCGTCATTTTCTTTATACCCTGTATATTATATAATACTAGCGGGTCATACAGATATTGTCCTGCCCGAACGTTGGCTATAACCCGATTGCAGCGCCACCTACCTGGTCCAATAGACCTATCCCATAAAACGGACTTTTAGATAGCGCGTGCGTGAAAAGGCACGTCGTCTTTTTTTAATTATATAAAAGAGAAAGAGATACCACTCTTCTTCAGGCACGCGCTATCCAAAAGTCTGTTTTATGGGATAGGTCTATTGTGGCTAAACAATCTAGGGACCCACTCAAGCACAATGGATAGTGCACACGTACAAAATAATTATATGTATATTATAAGGATATGTATATACGATATTTTGTTAATTCATGTTTGAAGTAGGTACATAAATATAATAAGCAGACCTTAAATGTTAAGTTTCGTTTGGTAATTAAAATCATTAAAAATCAGCAAATTCAATTTACTGCTTTGAGTAATATGTGATAAAGACTTAACTTAATTATAGGTTTATAGTATATTTATAAATATATTACAAAAATTAGTATATTGGATATGCTGATTTTTAATAATTCCACATCCGGAAATTGAATTTTAAAATTGATACATAAATTATAATCACATGATATAAATAGTCTACTTTTACATTTAGGAAAATCTTAGTTTGTGATTTAAATAAAACAGGGTAAGTAACATTTTTCCATATTTATTATAAGAATATTTTGATATTAAAATAAATTCAAAAATATTGTTTTGTACAAAAATTGTTTTAATTCTGCCAAAATTCTGTATTGTTATTTTTCTTGTTTTATGTTTTAAAATGAATTTTCAAAAACGAACACTCCTCGCGTAATTATTTATTTTGTTTAAATGCTACCTACAATGTGTGTACAATATGTATGTTTGTGGGAGTTCGGTAAATCTTTCCAAAGAAAACAAACACATCCAAATTGCTAATTTGAAATTACCAGGTAGTGTTTTAAGCAAAATTAAATCAAAGTTTATTGTTCTAAAATCAATGTTTTGTCTGAGAATAATTAGGTTTCAAAACCAAGTTTACTTACTACAATTTAAAACTAGAAGATATATATATCTTTATAAAGATCATTATAAAATTAACCAACATTGTTTGCAATTAATGTGACAAATTGATTCCAAAGTAGGTTGTAGGTCTGGTTGAGTACACAAAACAGTTGTAAACATATTCAATTACATGATTTTGGAAAAAAATTAGTATGTACCAGGTACATAAAGGATAAACAACAACACGATTTTAATTAATTTTATCAGGGAAAAGACTAAATCGTGTGTATCGTGTGGTACAAAGAAAAAAGTATATTTAATTACTCTTGCAAAAATCAGAGCCCCTGTCTACGGTGCACATGTTGGCGCCCCGTACCCCAAACTGCAGTATTCGTCCAACTAATTGCCAGACATTATTGAACTGGACACAGCATGTTTATTTTGCAATCAGGCTACTGGTTATTGCTCAAACTGCTACTAAATATGGTTTTATGTTTTGCCATGTTCGATTTGCTGTATAGCGTACATGGGTGTTTATTTTCCCCCATGTTTTTGTATTTATTCGCATCTGTTATTGTTACAAATTGATTTTCCACAAGAGATAATGGTTTATGTTTTGTTGTTTTGAAAAATTTTCCATTTTAATTACCCATTAAATTAAGTAAACAAAACAATTAAATAAATGCAAATCACTAAAAAATTACAAAGACAAAATAAACCTTTTACAATGCTCAAAAAGTTTTTTGGACAAAATTGATAGTTTATAGAAACAATGGTTTACAAAAAAGCATAATTTTTCTGTGAATTCACTAGTCGAAAGTTTAATTTTAATGCCGACTGCAGCTGCAGCTAATGCTGACTAACAGCTAATTTATTTGAATAAAGTAGACGAGAGTTTGTTAATTTATTTTGCATGGTTCGCAAATGCGTGTTATTCTTATGGAAAATCGAAAAGTGCGGTGCGGAGCATTAAGATATTAAAATTAAGAGCTCATATTTTCACAGGCTCATTTTTATAGCTAAACGAAACTTTTAAGCCTGTTTGCAAGAAAAAAACAATTTACTTTTTTTAACACCCCTATATATATACAGTGTGGAACTCACTTATGGAATAAAATTCGTTATTCGTTGAGAAAAGATTTTTATGAAAAACGATCGGACACGTAAACTTTAGTTTTTTATTGCAAATCTTACAATAATAATTTTAAATTTTATGCCCCCACCATTTTCCCCCCCGCACATTAGGCACCCTTATCTTAAATAACAACCCCACTTTTTTTCATCGAAAATTGATAGTGCACATTTTTTTGAGTACGACGATACCACATAAGTAGGGTTTAGTAACCATAATTTTCAATACAGGGTGAATATTTAAAAATTACAAGTATCAATTTTTTATTGTTATTCTATGATTTAGTTTCTTGTGTTGTGGCTTTCGCTATTTAGATATTCATGTTTTTTCGCTTTGTTATTGTTTTTTGTTAATGCCATTTTTTGCGTTTGTACTTTTAAAAAATCAACTACACTCACGTGCAAAATAATCGATCCACACAAATTTTCGATGAATTTCAATCGCAAATAACTTTTTTATTTATGTCGGATTTAAACGAATATTAAAGAATATTGTAGATAAATTAATGGACAATCGCTCACATTTTTAAAAAATACTAAAAAATAGACGTACGTTTATAATATACAGGTTTAAACAAAAAGATGTTTTTTACCATAAGTTTAAGACACTCTGTAGAGTGGCAAAACCGTATATTGTTCTAAATTAAGTTTTATTTATCAAGTCACAACTATTCTTAACAGTTTTGTTTTTGGGTTCACCTCGATATATTTATTTTTGTGGAAAATATGGATTTTTTTAAAAAACATTGCAATTTCCAATATTTTTCCTGTATGAAGAACTAAGGTTGCTATGGTCCATCCATAGCCTATGGAGAATGACAGTGACAGTTTTGTTGAATCATCCCATACTTGGATTAAATTAATGTGTTAATTTTGAGGTGTCTTCTTACTTTTAAAAATGTCTCCGACTGATGTTGCCCTTTGTGCTTTACTTCTTATGACGTTTAAAACACTTGCTACGTAATACTGTGACCGTCCATCCTGGATTAAATTAATAGCTCTGGCAACATCAGTGGGAAACATATCCATTTTATAAAGTAAGACGACAACCCAAAATTTAAACATTAATTTGCAAAAAACAATTTGATACTACTAATGCACATCCATTAATTACGTGAGGCATTTTTCTGATAATTACCCTCTTATATATGCCTACAAGACAATTATCGCGATAATTGTCTACTAGGAATCGATAATTCCATTGTATCTACATATCCATGGCAATTAATAAAAATAACGTCAGTTTTTATTTTAATGTCACAGTTATTTCAAATGTCACGTTTTGGTAAAGAATCATTTGAATCAATTAATGAAAATGTGAAAAATAGTGTTAAAATATTTGAAATATTATTCTTTGTTTGTTATTCTTTGATTTAATTAGTTTATTCGTGTAATTATCTAAACAAATTACACTCGTGCATAAAAATATTCAGATAATTTTGCATTCAAGCATATTGCCTTTTAAAAAATTCATTCGGTCATTTTCATATTTTAAGGAAAGAGCCCTCCACCTTCGGTGTCGGGCTCTTTCCAAAATATGAAACGAACATTTAAAAAAAAATGATGAATTTGAATTATACCTAATACACATTTTTTAAACTCAAATGTTGACGTGAGATTTTAAATGACCCCCCTCCCTTAAAATGAGATTTGGTGAGATTTTGCTGGACCCCTCCCCACCATTTCTGTCTCACGTAATTAATGGATGTCTCTTATAACATTTTTATGAAAATCAATTGCGTAGCCAAAGCAGTTGAATAAATATAAATGCCTCTGGGATTTATATTTTGAAAAATTATGTAATCAATTTTACTTACCTATTCTTCATTATTATGGGATTCAAATGTCAGCAAAATTTTCAAAAAAGTCAGCATTTTAATGAATAATCGGAACAGTGGCCCGAATTTTTTTTATTTACGCCACTGAATCGGAACCTTCTCTAAGCCCCTGTCAATGGTTTAAACCATTGATCAACGGTTTACGGTCTAATCTCCTATTAGTGATGTATATTTTTCGGAAATAGCATAATAATTCACGTCGATTTTTCCGTTTCAAACGCTATCGTTAAATTTTATTTTACTTCCATACTTCATAGGAAATGTAGGCATTTAAAGAAATATTTTGTGATGTTGAAGAAAAATTAATACCCAAACTAGAGAACATACATTTCTGCGCTAAAAAAGCTATTTATTAGTATACTTAATATATTAAATTTAGCGTAGGTATTAAATTCGGTCTCGTAATTTTTTTTAAAATACCTACATTAAAACTTTCTTTTATTTGTTAATAACTCAATTTAAAAGAAGCTTTATAAAGTTTGGAATTTACTTAAATTTAAATTTGCTTGTTGTAGTCTTTATCAGGGTCTCACATAGGTATTTTTTTTAATTCCATAATAAAAATAATAAATAAAACTATAAAAAACAGCCGATTATTTATTGGTAGAGCTGTCACTATCTGTGGTCGATTAGGGTATAAATTTTTCGCGAAAATTGCTCTCCCTTCTGCCATTTCAAATCGTTATCAACAAATTTCGTTTTTTATCGACTTCACTCACACATACAAACAAAACTTTTGCACTTTTACAACAGGTCGTTAATATTAGCGGCGCAACCCCGCGGTACAAGCACTAAATTTCGATTCGCATTGTTTGGTCTTTTTGTTCGAGGTGCGGTGATTTATTTTACAGCGAAAACGATAAGCGATTTAATTTATTAAGAAACCAATATTGGTTTGTTTTTTACTACCTCATTAAAAAAAATATAAAAATACATTTACATATAGAAAAACGAATAAAATATAATGCGACAAAGTAATTTTTTATAAATTTCTCAGGGTTTCAATTACATATCATTATATGTGTGCAGGATTTCCTGCAATATACATCTATTTCATAATTTTTTAGTTTTTTATTATATCTACCTAAATCATTTTGATTCTTAATAAATCATAATTTTCTTCAATAAATAATTAGCAATTGTTTGCAAACAATTATAGTGTATGAAGGACAAACAACAACTTGTAAGTTTTGTTTGGATTATATTGGTTTTATGTTAAAATTTTACAGTTAAATTTTCAAATTTAGATTTTAATTTTATTTGAACTCGTTTATAATTAAATAAATGGAACTTATAATTATGTTAAAAATTTGGAAAAAATATCACTTTAGAAAGAAATTATTGTTTATTGCAAGAAGTGGCGGTCTGACCGTCAGGGGCCCGGGGCAGCAAAAAATTGGACCCCTAAATCTGCTTAGACTCAATTTCTCTCTAATAAGAGAATTTTATTATTTTAAAAAGTCGTTCTATACCTTATATTAAATTTGTTAGTAAATCCCCAACACCGTAAATAAAACCAGAGATATGCAAATTTAATACAAGTCTTTTTCCAGCTCACTTACATATATTTCAACTAAACTACGCACCACTCAATGTGTCGCGAACAAAAAGTTTTTTCAAAACGACATACCTTTTTTGTTTCTTAAACGATTTTATTTTGGTCTGTGATGTCTGCTAGCCCCATTCTATGGCAATTCATGCTATAGATAGCTCACGGTTCTTCAAGTAAATTTCGTACAGGGTGATATGTAAAACGGTGAAAAATTTCAATAATTGGATGAAGTTATTGAAATTTTTCACCCCCGTTTGAAAACAAAAACATTTTTTCTCATTTTTACTTTGAAATAATGAAGTATTATGTCTTACCTTGAAAAGGTTTTCAAATTTTTCGAATTGGAATCTTAGCAACGAAAATTTGATTTTTTTTCAAAAGAGTACATTTAAGGGTTTTTGGTAGGCAATACACTCAGTCTTTTTTAAGAACATGAAGATAAAATGGTGAAAGATTGTTCCTTGAATAATTTTGAACTAGCAACAAGCAACAAACTTCCATTATTTTCAGAGGGGCCTAAGCAAAGACCACTTTTTCAAAATAACATTTTGGTGAAAATTTGAGAAAACTAAACCTGAACCGATATTTACGTTCATGACATGTTTTCTTTATAATTTTGACCTCCTGATTGTAATTCAATTGTCAAATTTAAGTTTAAGATAAAACCGAGGATAAAAACGAAATCACCAAGAATCAAAATTCGAAAACAATTCCCGGGTGTTAAATGTCTTAATAAAATCCGATTGCTGGCGTGTTTCTTGCATGTTTATGATTAAAATGCCATTTGGGAATTCATTTTTTGGGCGAAATTACGTACTGCAATTTGTTTGAGTGGTTAATGTTACATTTAACTTACATTTACATTGAGCACTAGTGATAACTTATAACTGATAAGTACCTACCTAATGTAAATAATGTAATAAAGTTAAATAAAAATATTTTTGTTCATTTTGGAAAATTTTATGCGAAGATATCAAAACTACAACATTCAACAGAAAAATGTAACAAAGAATAACAATAATTTCGTTGGCCCTCCCCTAACCCGCAATAATTCGTTAACCCACCTGGGTCTCGACCAAGTTCCTTATAAATTCCTGGGGTATCCCATTCTTCCTGAATAGCATTTACCGATTCATCCAAATTTTCCATGCGTCCCTCCCTTTCATCTTCAGTTTCATCCTACTCCACACTTGCTCAATAGGATTCATATCCGGAGACAAAGTTGGCCAATACATTCCCTAAATATGGTGGTTCCTTAAATATTTTAAAAAACTTCGAAATTTGGAAAAACACAAGCAAACTGAAAAAATCAAGAATATCCCTCATAATGCTTTTTAAATGTTTTTCAAGAACTAATTTTCTTTGATCCTTCTGCGACATGATAATAACGTAGTAAAGATGCAAAACACAGTAAAAACATAATAAAAACCAGCAATCGTATTTTATTGAGATATTTAACAGCCGGGAATTGTTTTAGAATCTTGATTCTTGGTGATTTTGGTTTTATCTGAAACTTAAATTTGACAACTGAATCACAATCAGGAGGTCAAAATTATGAAGAAAACATGTTACGAACGTAAATATCGGTTTAGGTTCTCAAATTTTCACCAAAATGTTATTTTGAAAATCTGGTCTTTGCTTAGGACCTCTGAAAATAATGTTGAAATAATTGTTCAGAATTATTTAAGGAACATTCTTTCACCATCTTATCTTCTTGTTCCTAAAAAGACTGAGTGTATTGCCTACAAAAAAGCCTTAAATGTACTCTTTTGGAAAAAAAATCATATTTTCATTGCTTAGATTCCAATTCGAAAAATTTGAAAAACATTTCAAGGTAAGACATAATACTTCATTATTTCAAAGTTAAAACAAGAAAAAAATTATTTTTTTATAAACGGGGCTTGGATGAAGTTATTGAAATTTTTCATGGTTTAACATATCACCCTGTACGAAATTTACTTGAAGAACCGTGAGCTTCATATCTATAGCATAAATTGCCAAAGGATGAGGCTAGCAGACAACAAAGACCAAAATAAAATAGTTTAAGGAACAAAAAAGTTATTTAGTTTTGAAAAAGAACGAACTTTTTGGTCGCGACACATTGAGTGGTGCGCAGTTTAGTTAGTAGTTTATTTTTTCAAAATCATGGGGCCCACTCATAGCAGTTCTAAATTAAACATAACACAGCCCTATACCTTTTTCAAACAGAAACCAGAATGTGTTTTTTTGAAGATTTTTGACGTGCTGAATCCGAATCTAACCTTTTAAACCTCATCAGTGCCAGGCAGCCATGTGGTGTGAAAGCACACTCGCTTATAATGCGGCGAGATGCGGCGACATCTACCATCCAAAGGTCGAGGCTTCTCGATATGTTTAGCAAAATTCTGATTTTTATAATTTATATTTAAAAATTAGTTTAAGTTTCTGAAATTTAAAAAACCATCTCCGCCCATCAAAAAGTTGTTTCACTTTTTTATTTTTGAAATTTCCAGTAATAAAAGAAAGTAGATATTAATACAATTGTTAATTAATTTTATAATATTATTCTATAACCTGTTAAGATTATTGCCTCAACTTAATATTTTAATATTTTGCGACAAAGGATCCAAATCGTTTTGATGTAATTTTGCTGTTTGCATTGCATGGACTTTTTTCAACGGCGCGCCGCGACGCTCAAAGTAACGAACAGTCATCGTTATTTGTCCAGAAGGATCAACCGGCGTCGTTTGGAAACGGCCTCGTTCCGAATAAGAAGCAATTTAAATTCTTCCACGTGTATCTGAGACGAATGCGGCACAATGCCGAATGGTAATATTTTTATTGCCCCTTATCGCTACGTAATGCATGTAAGTACCTACATGTTTACCTATGCAGTGGTAGGAAATTTCATATTACACAATTTTGGTCTGTGTGCACGAGCAATTCGTTTCTACACACGTTTCCATGCCGCCGCGTCAGCTTTCCAACCATTATTTGCCGGTGATTATGGTTAACAAGGCATTGTATTTCTGGAGGGCCACTACTCAACTGCCTTCAACTTAAACTTTATGTAAACATAGTTTAACTAACTTTAAATAAGACGTTTCCCAGAAAATCATACTAGGTACTGGTTAGCGAAGAATATAAATGCACACCCATTTACTTGTTTATTTTAGTTATTAAAAAAAGTTTACTAAAAGTCTTGAATTTTTAAGTACATCCATAGAGTATTCTTTCTTTGGGTCTATCGGACAAGCCCCGGCCCAGATACCAACCGTGAGGGGCATTAAAACGCACATCGCCTTCACGTCATGCGTGACGGTAAAAACGCTGCGATATGATAATTATTTTATGATTAATGGGAATACACGCTCGTGATTGGTATATGAGGGCACGAAATGATCGCAAACTTTTCACTTTTGCTGAATAGTTATCGCAAAATTGTAGATGTAAAACTAGATCTACACTACATATTGCGAAAATTATTGATTTTACTTCATATTATACCTAACTAAAATTTTCAAAAAATTGCGTAGCTACCGCGGTATCAGCCGTATCAATGATACAGGGCCCCCGGCTAGGGGGGGCCCGATTGGCTTTGACATGTGAAAGCAAAAAACATATGTTTATATATTACCCATATGTTAAAAAAAGTTGGGGCATGAAATTAAATAAATAAATAAATAAATAGTATTAATATTTAATTGTTTATACTTCGATTTATTACATTAAAATGTATACCCTTGTGTTCCAACGAGGCCGTGAACTCATATGAATTGTTTCTGCCCGCACCTTTCCGTTATGCGTTGTCTGTAGCGAAGTCTGAGCATATTGTTTTGTGCTCTGCGCCGCATACTGGGCCTGCTTTACGTGTTATTATCATAGGTTATATTAATAGCAAAATAGAAATAATTTTTAGCCTTACAATTATTTCAATTGCCTTTATTTTAAAATGGAAACCTTTTAAAAGATGTTGAAGAACGGTCTAAAACGTCTAAAACCAAATTTGCCTGTACATAAACAGCTATGTATACATATATATTATTTATTAAATTATAAAAAATTGGTAAATGCAAAAAATTATACCTACCCTAAACATTTTTTTGTTTTCCCAAAATAGACTTTGGGCGTGACACCCAGAAGTTTTTTTTTGCCAGCAGATTTTCCCGTATAAGGGCCCCTACCAGATTTTTGATATGGGGCCCCTTCAAGGCTAGCTAGAATTCACCGTTTGCGTGAATTCACCGTGAATACACCGTTTGTGACATTTGTAGACGGTAATTAAACGGTGAACTCACGCTGTTTTTGCAATAAATTCACGGTGATTTCACGGTTAATTCGCGGTGATTTCACGGTAAATTCACGGTGAACTCAAGTTTGCAAAATCACCGCAAATTTACTGTGAAAGTACCGTAAATTTATCGTGAAATCACCGTGAATTCACCGTAAAAGCGCTGTGAGTTTACTGTGAAAACACCGTAAATTGACTGTAAAAACACCGCAAATTGTAAGTGTAAGATTCGAACAATCTGCTAATTGGTTATTCCCAATACAATACAAATATCGCAAGACGGCTCTCGTGTAGCTGCGCAAAATCAACGAGGTTGAGACGCCATTATAAAGAAAAAAACAACAAGTTGGACGCCATTTATTAGCGGTTTTTTTGTTAGTCGATTTCTGTGTTAAGTGATTTAAGCAATACATCTCACGGCTGTTTACGCAAGCGAGCTAACTATAAATAGCGTTGGGTTGCAATATTTAGTTGGAAGTGTGCGTCTGTAATGGCATAGCTGAACATTAATTGTTTGAAGTCCCCATCTCCATCCTCATCTGCTCAGTAACGAATAATGGCTAGCTATAGTCGATTGTGTTAAACCTATAGGATATACCTACCCTTGCGGCCTTGTGTTCACGGTTTATTCACCGTGAATTCACTGTGAATTCACCGTGAATTCAACGTGAATATACCGCCAAAATACGGTGGATTCACAATTAAAATACTGTGAAAAGTGCGTGAATTCACCGTCTAACTACCGTTTACAAATGTCACAAACAGACGGTGAATTCACGGTTAATTCATAGTGAATTCACGGTGAATTCACGGTGAATAAACCGTGAACTCAAGGCCGCAAGGGGTATGCTAAAGTATGGTTAACAAAAGCTAGTTTATAGAAAAATACGAACCTAAATAGTAGTATGGCAGCAAAGTTTACAAACTGTCAGTATTTTAAAATACATCTTTCAACCATGTTATAACAGTTATAACTTCAGATAGCGGCACATATTAAATGTAATTAACGTAATTAACAACCCTTCCTAGATGTGTGGTATTCGGCACAGTAAGAACATAGCTTATGCTGAGTTTTTAAAACTAGAAAATTGCTTGTGTGAAATTAATTGTAATTTTTTTAAACTAAAAATAAATTTGCAGGGTTATTGCGCGATTTTCGGGACACCCTGTATATGTTAACTGAAAATTATACCCAAAAAATGGTGATAAATGAACTATAGTTCATTTACCAGCAGCTTGCTAGATAATAGCTATTATTAAATTCCCATTGCATAGTGTAGAAGCACCTGTTATTTTAATAAAAGATTAAATTAAATTTAAATTAACTTACCCTGTTGACAAAATTCTGGTACATGGTTGATGTACTTCTAGGAGTTATAGAAAAATTCATAACATTTGGTGTGTTCCTTTTTCCACTTGATGGTATTGATTGATTATGGATCGGAGTCAATGGAGTGCTTTGATATTGCATTGGGAAATTTGATCGACCACCCTGACCCTAGAACAAGAAGTACCCAGTAGTCGGTATAAGGTCCTGACATAAGTCCACCCACCCTAATCTGATCTTATTTATACCCTATTACTTTATAGTAATTTACTACATAGTAATAGGGTACATATACCTTATACCCTATAGGGTAAATTATAATTTAGTTTTTTTAATATCTGTTCAGATGAGGCACCTACCCGGGTAGGTGCACCCGAGGGGTCACCCACACCTGGGAATCTCTGGACATTTTAAAGGGGGAATACCATAGGAAATACATAGGAATACAATAAAATATAATGGGAATACATGGGAATCCCTGGACGTTTTCCCTTTGGGTGGTTGACCCCTCGGGTGCACCTGGTTTGGTTCTGTGGGTGAACCCATAGGGAATTATGTCATTTTGGACGTTTTAAACGTCAAACTTACATGAAATTTCGATCGAAGCAATTTATTCTCCTCTTCCAACTTTTGAATTATATTATTTGCATTGATGCACTCTTTTTTAGCAAGATTATATTTTTGATACAACACTTGCATTAATCTGGAACGTTGTTGATTTTGAAAATTATAAATCTGCAAGAACAAGTCTTAAAAAACGAAAAGCAATTTTGTTGAGTTACCTCTTGTACTTTCTTTGATACGGAATCAAAAGGCATAAAAAACATTTGCATAGAATAATCCATTTTTTTGGATAACTCCATAAAACCCTTATAAATCTTATTACAAACAACGCATTGTTTGCTCTCCCCTAAAAGCAAAATTCAACCATAAACGAACCATAGAATTATTATAAAACATACTGTTTTTTTGCAAACATCCTTCACAATATAAATGTCCACATTCAGTAAGCCAAAATTTTACGCTATTATCAAATTTCGCATAACATTTATTGCAATGAACCCACTCCATTGTGAATTTTCTTGTAATTTTATTAAACTGAAAATTGTTTCCATAAATATTATCATCCTTGAATCCGCCGCCCTGACAGTTTAAAATATTGCCAACATAACTGGTAAAATCTGGTTATCCCTGGTAAAATTCAAATGAATGTGGTATTAAACCAAAGCTCAAAGCGTATTGTTTATATCAAATTTTATTGCAGATTTTTCTTTAATGAGCATTGATAAAAGCTAGTATTAAAACAAAAATTATAGTTTCTATTATAGAGTCGTCTGTTCAACAGACTCTGTTGGTATGACAACAAAAAAGAGGTTATGTTAACTGTCAAGGGGAAGTTACTTAAAAAATGTAAATAGTGTAAAAGGCAGCCTTACAAAATGTTATCCTTACAGTTATGACAGCTTATCATCAAGATGTATTAAATATTGTGCAGGCTAAGTTTTTATCGCCAGAGGTGGTTAAATGTGTATCCTTTTCATAGATTAAAATCAGTAATATTTTACACTAGTTTTCCTTAAGTTCCAATTAGATACATTTAAATGTTTCCTTAGTTGATGCTCCCTGGAATACTTTTTATAGATTATTTGCATTAGTTGAGTGTAACAAATCATTTGGCTTGTTTGTACTTATTTCGGAAAAGTGGAGACCAGAGAGCATTACCGATGTATCAATAGAAAGGGCTATTCCAATAGATCAATACTTTTCATGTGGTAATAATAAATAGAAAATAGGTTGTAGGTTTGCTTTTTGTATTTTTTGTTTATAGCTAAAACCAACAATTTTGTCTGGAACTAAATTAGTGATTTTGTTTAAAAATGTTCCTTGTAGTAACTACTACCTGTGGTAGATACTTAGTATGTATAATGAATTTTAGATATGTTTAATGTCTTATTGGATGTGTATTTTTTATATTATTTATAAATTTATTTTCACTTAGTAAGGCATATCATATTTTTTTTAAATTCAATTTTTACTCACCTTGCAGAAAAAAACACAAATCTGTTTTTTAGCCTTTAAAACTCTACTTATGAAACATCTTAATGACAAAAAATCTCTAAGCTAAAGTTTATTGGAAAAATAATATATTTAAAATAATCAATTTAAATCTAACATGCATGGTTTCCAAAAATGTTGATGGTTTTGTCAAAATTACTACAAATTCTGATTAAGTTCTGGTCAATAGTTTTAGATAGAGTTCACTTAATATTTATTGTTATCTAATCCTTATTTTTGAAAAGTTGTCAAGGTGAAATTAACACATGGTTATGGAAGTTTGTAATTGACACTATTATTATTTGTAATTATGGGAATTTTTTATAATATTTTAAAATAATGTATTGTTTTAGATACAGAAGTTATACCTGAGAGCCAAAAATATTTATTTTTTATTATAAATTATAAGGAATTTGAATATAAGTTCCTGATTCAAATAGGTTTGGAAAGCTCTAATTTTGCTTCTCAAGTTATTTACTCCAAAGAAAGTAAGCATAATACTTTAGGAATTTATTTTATCTGCTACCACTAATGTTCTTTTTAGATTCTGATAGCAATAAATTGTTGGATTTGTCTTGGTGTGATAAATATTCAAATAATTTATACCTTAGTCATTCCAACTCTTACAACAACATGAATGATCAGGTAAGAAGCTAATTTTTCTTGTTATCAAAACAAATAACTGGAGTTATTTCAGTCTCAAGTAAATATTCGTCCAAATTCATCAAGAGGGCAATCTACGAACAACAATAGAGAATCTTTATTAAAATACCAGTTAAAATTAAAAGAGCCTGATTATACTAAAAGAGAAGAATTCACGTAGGTTTTACATGGTTTTTGTGAGTTTTTTTAAAAAATAATATTTTTTTTAGTATCTTTTGTGGTACTTGGAATGTAAATGGCAAGGCACCCACTGAAAAATTACATGAATGGTTAAGATGTGAGAGTAAACCACCTGATATTTATGCTGTGGGTTTTCAAGAAATTGATTTAAGTAAAGAAGCTTTTCTTTTCAATGATACACCCAGGGAGATTGAGTGGTAGTAAGTATTTTATTTAAATGTAAAAATCATTGGATCTCATCTCAAAATTATTTTAGTAATCTGGTAAATTCCACAATAAACCATGACAAAAAATTATATCATAATGTGGCACTTATTAGATTAGTTGGCATTCAACTTATAGTTTTTGTTAAAAATGAACATTATGGATGCATTAAAAATGTTTCTGTGGACACTGTTGGTACTGGGATATTAGGAAAAATGGTAATATCTTTTTATCAAATAATAAATATTTTATAATTAATTATTTTCTTATTTAGGGAAATAAAGGTGGTGTAGCTGTAAGATTTATGTTGCACAATACAATGTTGTGTTTTGTGTGTAGTCACTTGGCAGCTCATGTAGAAGAATATGAAAGGAGGAATCAGGATTTTAAGGATATCATATCCAGGGTTAATTTTAAAAGGCATCCCCTTACCGTCAAGGAACATGAGTAAATATTGTAAATTGTATGTTTTGTTCTTTTAAATATTATTTTTTTGTTTTAGTCAAATATTTTGGTTGGGGGATTTAAATTATAGAATTAATAATATGTCAACTCAAGAAGTAAAAAGACTTGTTAATAATAATGATTTTAATGCATTGCTGAAAAATGATCAATTGAATGAGCAAAGAGAAAGAGGAAGCGCTTTTGTGGTAAGTAAAAAATGTATATATTTAAATCATGGATTATAAATTAAAATGGGAAATAAATGTACAAAAGTTATTATTACACATTTTATTTTAAAGTCAAATTGCAAATACAAAAGTAAACTGCCTTAATTTCAAAAAAAAAAATTTATCAAGCTTAACAATTTATTTTCATAAATTTTTAAAATGTATACATTATATAAATATAATATTTAGTTTCCCCCCTTTTTAAGTTTTAAATAATTCAATTATTGTTTTATCTTCTTTCCTATTTGTCGGACGAAAAAAGTATGAAACAAAAAATGTAGCGCTTTAAATTTTCAACAAGATTGTTTATAGGCAAAACTTTCTGTATTTACTTCCTAAAAAGATAGAGGCCCCAGCAAACAACCGTAAAGGTTCTATAATGGCCTGTTAAAAATGTGCCTTCAATGAACTAAACGCCCTATGAAGGCTAACTCTATAGGGCATGTAACGGTCCTTAGAGGAACCATTTCATTTTTTGATATGGCGCGCTTAAGGTTCTGATATGGCGGATTAAAGGTACAAATGTGGCAATCTAAAGTTTCTTATATGGGGTGTTAAAAATTCTATAGTGGTTATTTAAATAATTTTTATTGGATAAGTAAAGTATATATTATGGTGGATTAAATGTGTTAGGTATATATTTATTAAATAATCAGAAGTTGTTATCCCTACCGTCACAATACAATTTCTGACGGCAGGGATAAAAATTATCTTGGAATATCCGACCCAATAAATATAAAGAAACCACATTTAATCCACCATACTTTACTTATATATTACATTAATTAATACTATTAATATTATCGTGAAATAAAAGACTAAAACATTCATAAATTTAAAAGAAAAAATACAAGGCAATATGTTGTAATAGAACTCAGGGCCGGATTAAGGTCTCGTGGCGCCCGGGGCCAAAAGTTTTCATGCGCCCCCCAATTTTTTAAAAGCCCCACATTTTTTTCGTCCTCGAAAATTTTGAAATTTTTTTTATAGAAAATAAATAAAATGAAAAAAAAAACCAAAGCGTGATTTAATTTTTAATAAACTTTTTTTCGTAGTTTACAGCTTATAAAATTTGAAATTAATATTTCCTCATCTAAGGAATCCACCAATGTATTTTCTATACACAAAAGTGACAAATTACTGGTTTTTAAATCACCCATGCAGTTTCTTAAATAATTTTTAATTCTTCCTAAAACCGAAAACGACCTTTCTCCACTAACGTTGGTTACTGGTATGGTTAAAAATATTTTCAAAGCTGTATCGATATTTGAATACCTAAGTAGAAATAATTTTTTGTTGTCTTATTAATTTTAACATATCAGCCATTTTCATGTGTTCTGTATTAGATTTTTTTTGTCTCAAGCTTTTTATAAAATATTTGAAATGTATACATTCTTCTGGAAAATCTTCGTCCAAGTCTGTTGAATATATATACAATAGTTCTTTAGCTTTTGTTAATATTACATTATCAGGGATGTCGCATAATGAATTAAAAAATCCAAAAAGATTAAATACATGTTCATAGGCATTCTTTCTTCGATTTAATTCAAATAAAAGATTATCCAAAATAACATAAAATGTTTCCCACTAAAAGTTACCTCATCTGCGCTTTCTTCATCTATTGTTTTTTTTCTAAATCGCTTTCTTTTTACTTCTTTCTCATATTCTTCACAACTTGAAATCTCCTTTCCAATTTTTTCAAATTCATCATATTTAGTATCCTTTCTTAGTTCAGTTATAAAAACTATCAATGAATTATACAAATCTATTACAACTGATAAATCTATATGTTGTTCCTGTAAGCTTTTGTTTACAGAATTAAACACAAAAATAATAATAATCCAGTTTCTAGTTTATTCATAATATCACTAAGGCCACTGGCTTGAGCTCTAACAGTGGGAGTTTGATTGTTATCATTTATTAGTAATTCGAGAGCGTGTTTTTTGGGAACTAAATTTTTATTAGATTCTTTTAAAGCATCTATTAAAATGTTCCACCTAAAAGTGGAAGCTGAAAAAAATACGTACAAATCGTTTAAAACATAAAAAAATTGGTGGCATTTAAACAACTTTCCGCTGCACAGGAACCAATTAGATTTAGTGAATGAGCGGCACATGGGATATATACAGCTTTTTTATTTTGATTTTTAATTCGTGCTTAAAGGCCCGAATATTTTCCGGACATATTGGAGGCAACGAGGGGTTAACCACTCCCCGAAATCTTGTCACAAATTCGTCCGAAATCCCCGAAATCCTTCCGAAATCCCCGAAATCCTTCCGAAATCCCCGAAATCCCCGAAATCCTTCCGAAATCCCGCCGAAATCTTCGAAATCGCTCTAAAAATCCACGAAATACACCGAAATCCCCCCGAAATCCTTCTGCCGACTCAGATATCTTTCGCAATAATCGAGTGTCAAGCGAGGTGTCAAGTGCTGATCTTTGAATCATAAATCGCATAAAATATATAAATAGAGTGGTCCAGGATTAATCTGAAAAATTTTAATAACCGATAGAGCCTAAAAACAAACCCAAAAAGATTTTTCAAAAATACACATTAACACACTAATAGCAATTCAAAGGCAAAAAAACGTTTTTTTTTAAATAACTTTTAAACCATTAAACCGATTCTGCTCAAATTTTGTGTAGGTAAAATTTCTTACAAAAGGCCCAACGGCGAAGATTTTGGGGGGGGTTTCCCCTTTTTACCCCCATATTTCGACACCACTGGATTTTATTGGAAAATCATCAGATTTAGAAGCAATACTGTGTGTTAAATTTTTATAAGATCATTGTTTTCGGAGATATTTCAGTTTAAAATTTTAAAAACACTGTACACTGAACTTTTGTTATTATTTTAAAATAAATAGTAATAATAAATGTTTTTTTTTTCTGAACGAGATATTGTGCCAATAAAAATTTACATGGAATAATCAATAATTTAAATGGAATAATGGAATAATCGCTTTCAATAGGGTGGTTTTTGGGTTGGTTTGATTTTGTATTATTAAAATTAAGATAAAAGTTTTGCTTTTACATTGAAAAGAGATAAAAATAAATCTGATGATTTTCTAATAAAATCCAGTGGCGTCGAAAATGTTAGGGTAAAAAGGGTAATCCCCCCAAAATCTCCGCCACTGGGCCTTTTGTAGTAAATTTTCATTATATTATCGACGGAAGCTTAATCTACACAAAATTTGAGAAAAATTGGTTTAATAGTTTAAAAATTATTTTGAAGGACTATATCTCCGTTAGTATGCATTTAAAAAAAATGTTTTTATGTTTGTTTTTACTGTTTTTTCAGGCTCTATCAATCATTAAAAATTTTCAGATTAATCCTGGACCACCCTGTATATCACGGCTAATGTGTTTATAAACAAGCTGGATAGTTTACAAACTAGCGAAACTGCATTCGCAATGGCAGGTAATTTGAGAAAATAAAATGTTATAAACATTATACCTGAAGGTATTAATGAAACTTTCATAATTTTGGAAAAACTAAGGGTTTGGAAAGTCCAATCTAATATAATATTATAATATTAATAAATATTATTTTTTAGTACTACAAGTATACACTCTAAAATAAATTTAGCAGAGGCGAGCTGTTATTTTCAATTTGGTCATTAAGAACAATATCATATTTTTTCTTTAGTTTATTAATTTCCAAAGACTCTAGAAGATTTAGTTTTGTACCTTTATTGGCTCATGTAATATTTTAAAGTTATCATCAAATGTGTGGTTCTCTTGTATTAAATGCTGCGTCACTTACACAGGCTTGTCATAAATCAGCTAGAAAATTGCGACTGCTATAGCCGTCGTGTCATACTGGGCCCGACGGCATTTGCAGTCCTGTCCATGAACGTGTTAAATTACTTTATCTACGCCAGTGAGATAAGAACTTCTTATCCCACTCATTTTGAGTGAGATAAGAAGTTCATTAACGCACGCGTTTTTCTTTGCTTTTAACCAATCAAATAAAAAAGTCAAAATGTCAAAATAACCCTAAATTAAGTCTTAAGACAAAAATAATTACCGTTTATTTTTTCATTTAGAGGCGTAGATAAAAATTTGTACAATATACGTGTGATAACGCATTATTAACGTACTTTTGCGATTGCCCAACTCGTGCTACGCACTCGTTGGGCAAATTTCGCATGCGTACGTTAATAAAGCTCTTATCCCACTTATATCGTAAATAACTATTACGTTACACTTACGGCTTACCTAGTATAAAAATTATTTTTGTTTTTAAGGAGTTTTTCTTTGACAACTACTCTTATAATAAAACAATTAATATTTTTTGTTTTTTTGATAGCTAATCACCTGGGCGTGCCTATATTATTTCAGAAATAAAGTGTTTTTTTTACTTATAAAATAAATAAATAATAGTAATTTATAATTTATACTTGTACCTTTATACCTTGTACCTTGAAAACAAGTTTTTCGTCCTAAGAATTTTTAAGGTAAGGATGGAATTGTTTTGGTTTATTTTAATATTATTTTGGCACTATAAAACATTGTTAAATTATTCCACACTCCTGTGGAAAATGTCACTTTCAACGTTCGTTATTTAATATACTTTCGAATATACTAATATACTGAAAGGAGTGTTTTAAAAAAGTATGTATTAGATAATAAGGTTTTTTTAGTAAGCTTAAAATATGTAATACGTTCCGAGGTATTTTTAGACCTATAATAATTTAGTGAAGTTGGTCGAAATCCCTACTCACTGACGATCGAAATCGCCGAAATCTCCCGAAATCCTTCGAAATCCTTCGAAATCTCCCGAAATCCTTCGAAATCCTTCGAAATCGCTCGAAATCCGAAATCTTGTCACATTTTTCCCCTAGTGAATAACCCCTCGGGAGGCAATGTCGTAAGCTTGACCCATACAGTCTGTTATATTTAGAGAAAGTTCATTTAATGTTTGTAAAACAGCAGTTTCCATTTCTGAAGACTTATGTCCAACCTTACTTACAAACTTTATAAATCGTTCAACTATCGATCCATCAGGTAATACATAACGTAAAATAAAACTCAACTGATCTATATTAGAAACATCCGGGGTAGAATCAACGCTAATTGAATAATATTTAGCATGCTTTACTTCCTCAATAATTTTTTTTTGTACTTAAAGTTGCCATTATGTCAATAAATTCATCGCATATAGTTTTGGATAAATAAGAAGTGTGGCCTCTTCCCTTATTTGCCTTTTTCTCTAAATGATTTTTTAAAAAGTGATCAAATTTTGCAATTAATTCGAGCGTGGCTAAATAATTTCCACATCCTTCTTCTCCTATTTTTTCAAAACTTCCCCGAAATGCTAATCCTTGCTTTGATAAAAACTTCACAGCGGCTATTAACCTTTTTAAAACATTTTGCCAATATTCCTTTTCCGCAAGGTACTGTTTTTCTATAACAATGTCTATTTTGGCAAGAGTTTTTGATCCTAATATATAAGTTTTTGTATTTTCTCTATGCCCTGCTGACTTTTCATGTTCACCAAGTCTTTCCAAATGTTTCCAATTATTAAACCCATCGACAAATAATGTCTGCTTAGTAGATCCGAATAATTTACATTGTAAACAATAAACCATATTAGTTAAGTTAGAATACAATAACCACTCTCTGCGAACAATTTCACCGTTTATAAATTTATAAATTTAGTATAAAATATGTGTAAAAGGAATTTTTATTAAATATTCAATAAATTCCTTATTAACATGCCATGTAGCAGGGTCAAGAGAAGGGTTTATTTTTTTTTTTTTGAAAAATTGATCCAATTTTGGAACTTTTTTCAAAAGTTCTTCTGTCTTCTCTTCTTCAATTTGTAGATTTTTTCTACGGGTCGCGCCACTTTTATTTGTCTTAAAGTCTTTATTAAAAGGCACAGAATCCTCTGTGTTGAAAGGATAAATAAATATAACTTTTTAATAAACACCAAACTAAATACTAAATTTTAATCTAACACCAGAAACAGCATCAACAGTTAGATACACTATTTGTCTAAATGTTTTAAAAACACAAACCGCCAATGTATACGTTTTCAACTCACAAGTTTATAAAGAACTGCAAAAACTGGCAATGTTTATAAATATTGTGATTTCTATGACTATTTCCCTATTTCCAATCACAAACACGCAATTTTGAATTACAAATGGTTTCTAGGTGAAAAAACTGTGTGACAGCACCTGTCAGCAGTTTATTCGAGTTTACCCGCGGTAAAACTTGACAGCAGCTGTTGTCACAAAAAATTGCAATTTATATTTTAATTGTTAACTGTTACTCATGAAATAGTCTTGTCAAATATCATTCGGGCATCTAATTTTTCCTGTGAAAAAAATCGAAAAAACACAATGCTAAGTAATATTTTTTAACAAAAAGCATTCGTGCAGGTGCAAAAATCCTCCTCTTCGACTCGGATTTTTGTTGCCACCAGCACTCATGCTTTTTGTTAAAATATCACTTAGCAACGTGTTTTTTCGATTCTTTTCGGAAAAATTAAATGCCCTTATGATATTACTTACGAAAATCTATTTACTTATAATATAGGGGTTATACTTTCGCGCATTAACTTTTGTTTAAAACTGTAAACAGTGTTGCCAGTCTAGAACAAATGTACTAAAGTGTATTTAAATCCAATGTAGTAGATTTGATCTACTGATATGACTATTTTAGTAATTATTGGTTGCTTCTCTTCTACTATTACAATTTGTAATATGTCATTTTTTGGGCGGCGCGCCAACTCGTATAGAGTTGGCGCGCCGCCCAAAAGGGAACGGTCGGCGTGGCGTGCGCCCCCCTTTGGGATTTCGCCCCGGGGCCATGGCCCCAATGGCCCTGTGGTTAATCCGGCCCTGATAGAACTGTATAAGTAAAACAAACATTTTATTTTAAAAACTGTTGATTAGGTAATAAATCAAATTTCTAAACTAAATCGAAAATATATAAAATTAAAATGTATATTTACAAATAAGTTTACTTGATTTTTTTGGTAGGTCCTCTATAACAAAGAAAACCAGGTTTTCTTTATTCGCAATTGCCCCAATTTTGACCTTATCAATTAACATTTCTACTAATTTTTTGGGCGGTATTTTGTCTGTAATAAGAGTTCTTAAATTTGTAAAATAAAAAATGCACCTAATTACTTATTTAAATTTAACAACCATTAGGTATTATTATTTATGTGGTATAAGTTATACCGTATAAGTTATACCGTATAACACACTATTAAAACTATAGGAATTAACCAGGGCGTCATTTTTAAAATATGGCGTTAACCAAAGGATAATTAAAGGTTCATGTAAGTTTTATATACAGAAAACATTTGGCACTTCCATTAACTTGATACTGAAAATTGCCATATATGGGTCTTTTATGGCAAAATATACAAATATTAGCCTGAAAAGGGCCATTGCAAGACATTATCACGACAGCCTTTTATCATTGATTATCACTCAACGCTTTTATCAAAATTAATAATTTTATTAAAACATATATACTGGGCTATAGCCCAGTACGAGGAAAGCTTGGGCTTTGACTAAAAATGCCATTTTAATCCATGAAAAACATAAGTCCGATTATATAATGGTCCATTATATACCTATATATAATGGACCATTACATAATCAGACTTATGTGTTTGCTGGGGCGCCAAGTTAATTTTGTTTTATATTAACACTATATTTTGTAATTTTAATAAGAAAACATTCTTACTATTCCTGGAACTATCGTCACCACATTTCTATCGATCGACGCTACTCTAAAGCCTATAGATTGCCTTTCTTCCTTAAGGTTTTTGTATTGTTCATCTTCTATGGGAGGAAGGAATTCCCCATATAAGATGAACAATACAAAAACCGTTGTGCTGTTTAAATATTCCTGTACGGGAATCTATAAATGGCACTACGATTTTCGTATTGTTCATCTTTTACGATTTAAAGAGCGTACCTAACTTTTAGCCGGAAACGATTGTTTTGTATAGGTAGTTATTTTTATTACTATTTTTTAATTTAAGGGTTTCCAAGAAGGTGAAATAACTTTTCAACCCACTTACAAATTTGATGTTAACTCTAATATTTACGACACTAGTGAAAAAGCCAGACCGCCTGCTTGGACAGACAGGATTTTATGGAAAGGTAAAAACCACAACTTTACGTCATGTTTACGATTTCTCATTGTGTTCAAACAAATATTCGTAAACAAAGACAATACAATTTCGATGTTTGCTTCTTATCTTTTTTGCTAGCGGAAATTAAATGTTACAAAGAGCAGATAAAAATAAGAGTTGAACAATTTTAGGTAGTGGAATTACCAATTTGCGGTATTCCAGTTTCATGAACTATGGTATTAGCGATCACAAACCAATATGTGCAATATTTCAATGTAAATTTAGTAATCGTAAATCAGTAACCGATGAAAGGAAATCCAAAACGCTGTAAAAAATAACTTTGTTTGTGTTTGCGTGCATCAACCAAACAGTGCAGTGATTGATTCGTTATTTTAGGCCGATACATCCACCTGGTAAAGTACACTAGCCACATGAAGTTGAGCATGAGCGATCACAAGCCGGTCAGCGCATATTTCGTCTCGGAGATCAGCGTGATCGACGAAGCAAAGTACAAGGAAATCCACGAGGATCTGCTCAGGACGATGGACAAGCAGGAGAACGAGTACCTGCCGCAGGTGACCATAGACAAGACCGAGATCGCTTTCGATTTGGTTAAGTTCGAGGAGCCGCAAATCCAGGAGCTGATCATCGCCAACACGGGAGTGGTAAGAACACAAATCAGTCTTCTAACTGATTTACATTTTGGATATCATCCTTTTAGACCAGGGTCGATAATTTTTGAAACCAAAAAAAATAACAGTAGGATGAAATCCATTGGAAAAAGAGAAAAATATAATAAAAATGAATGGAAAAATAAATTACGGGCGATCTGACTTCTGGAAGTGGGAGGGGGGGGTTTTAAGGGTAAAAAATGGTTTATCTCGATTTCCGGCAAAACTACAAGTCCTATGGAAAAAAGTTAAATGGCAAAGTTGTAGGTAATAAAAGGATCTACAACTTTTGTAATTACAATTTTTTTACATAACCTCAAAATTTATGTGAAGAATTCAAAAAACCAAGTTTTTGTTTTTATTTTTATCTTTTTCAAAAAAAAAATTTTTTCCACGAAATTTGGTGAAAACTTACCTTTTTATGTCCCAAATACACTGTAATTTATTTGATTTGAAATATTTATTATTTCGCCTTATTTTGACTTAATATCAAAAAAGCACCCTAATTTTCAATCGAAAATTCTCGCGTCAAAATATCAGCTTTTTTCAAAAAGTCGGTGTGCTTTTTGTTCGATGAACTCTCTACTTTCTGATGGTTTAAAAAAATATATACATTACTATGGTAAATGTTCTCAGAAAATACAAAAAATATTATAATGAATAACGTAATCAGAATGAAGTATCTAAATTCAATAGTGTGATTTACATGTATTTTTATATTTTATGAGATTTTCTGACATAAATGTTATTAGAATTTAATAAATAAACTTTTTAACTAAAAAAAAATGCAACAATCACATTTTTTTGATGAAATTGTACATAATGATTAAAATAAATTTTCGAGTTCGAGTTTTTTTCGTTATTCATTATAATATTTTTTGCATTTTCTGAGAACATTTACCATAGTAATGTATATTTTTTTACACCATCAGAAAGTAGAGATTTCAACGAACAAAAAGCACACCGACTTTTTGAAAAAAGCTGATATTTTGACGCGAGAATTTTCGATTGAAAATTAGGGTGCTTTTTTGATATTAAGTCAAAATAAGGCGAAATAATAAATATTTCAAATCAAATAAATTACAGTGTATTTGGGACATAAAAAGGTAAGTTTTCACCAAATTTCGTGAAAAACAAATTTTTTTGAAAAAGATAAAAATAAAAAACCAAAAACTTGGTTTTTTGAATTTTTCACATAAATTTTGAGGTTATGTAAAAAAATTGTAATTACAAAAGTTGTAGATCCTTTTATTACCTACAACTTTGCCATTTAACTTTTTTCTATAGGACTTGTAGTTTTGCCGGAAATCGAGATAAACCATTTTTTACCCTTAAACCCCCCCCTCCCACTTCCCGAAGTCAGATCGCCCGTAATTTATTTTTCCTTTCATTTTTATTATATTCTTCTCCTTTTCCAATGGGTTTCATCCTACTGTTATTTTTTTGGTTTCAAAAATTATCGACCCTGGTCTATATCTGTTTAACTGTACACAAAATGTGAGAAAAAGAGAAGAAGAATATCATAAGATTGTATTGTATTTTTTCTTTCTTTTATTATTTTTTAAATGTTTTAATTTTTTCCTGCTAAAGGGTGTTCTTTTAGGTACCAGCAGAGTTTGAGTTTATCAAAAAACTGGACGACGACAGTTACTGCAAGGACTGGTTAAAAATCCTACCATATTATGGCAGTATAAACCCTGGTGAATAAAAACGAATATTTGTCGTTAATATAACATTTATTTCTTTTTTCCAGGCGAAAAATGCGACGTAAAACTCGAAGTTACTCTAAAAACAAACCTGTCTAAATTGTATGATATTTTGGTATTGCATTTAAAAGGAGGAAAAGACATGTTTATAATTTTAAATGGGAATGTGCAAAAATCCTGTTTCTTTTCTCCTATTTCCATGTTATGTAGAATTCCATTTCCCATAATGAAGCTTAATGAAGAACAATGGAAACAAGCAGTAAGTTCTCTTAAATGTATTTCAAAATTAAAAATTAAGGAAATGTGTTTTTCTTATAGGAAAGTTTGGAATTGCCAATAAGATACTGCATACCAAGGGAAATATTTTTATTGGTTGATCACTTATACAGGCATGGATTGAAAACCAAAGATTTATTTGAATCAAGTTCTTTAAGTGAGCTTGTCAGCATTAGGGATTGGTTGGATTTTGGTTCACAAGATCCTATGCGTATCCTTTTTTAAGCAAAATTTGTGATGTTTTAAGCAAAACTAAATAAAAAATCGGTATACTAAAACTCTTACTACATATTTTGAAGTAATATAGTTTTTGTTAATATTAGTGATATTTTCCTTAACATTTTTATAGCGGGAAGTGTACAGGCGGCAGCAGAGTCTTTACTGTTATTTTTAACTCACACCCAGGATCCTGTAATTCCTTATGATCAACACGATGCATGCATTGCGTCCGCTAGAAATTACCAAAATTGCAAACAGGTACAAATTTTAAAAAATAACGTTTAATTATCAAAAGTTGCGGAAAAAAACAAAACAAAAATTTTTATTGCGTAATTCGAATTTCTTGATTTTTACCATCTGGGTCAGATTGAAATTTACTGAAATCGCACAGAAAAAAGTCCAGTGCCAAACATTTTTTGCACAGGTCTATTCCTTAATATTTAAATTTGAGATTTCTAGCATTTCTTAAAAGCTGCAAAAGATTGTTTTTTAAAACAATGAATAATTATTTATTATATGGATCAGAATTCCTAAAATTGTAAATGATTTTTTTAGTTTTAATTTGTTAATTTATTGTTTTAAGCTAGGATCGTTGAGTGAAGAAGTTTAGTCTTCTTTTGAAGAGTTTCCATAGAATGTCTTCAAAATTTAATAAATGATTTTGTTAGGCATCAGACACATTCACAAATAATTTTAAACTTTTTTACAGTACAGATTCCAAGAAAATATTTTTTAAAGTTACATTTGTTTTCATATGGCATTTTTTTATTTTGTATCTCACGAGCTCTCATAAGTTTTCCATAAAAAATAATCATAAATAACTAAATACTCAAAGTTTTAGGGCAGAAATACCTCGGTCAGTAGCCTTTTGGTTTACCAATAAATATCCATACTATAGTACCTACTATAGTACTATACTACTCAAAGTTTTAGCCATGGAGCCTACATTTTTAAAGATATCAACATTAGGGTGGGCCAAAAAAACAGAATTTTTTTTTCTTCATCTTGGACGATATTTTCATGGTAGCTAAAGAAAAGAAAATTAAAAGTTTTTTTTGGCCCACCCTAATCAACATAATCCTAATTTGTTTCTCAAGTTTGGAAACAATCAATTTATATTGTTACTTATATACTTTCTAAGTTGTTTTTAGTTTTTAATGATACTTTAATTTGTAATAAGGTATAAGTTTATTAATTAAAAACAACTTTTTTACTACATTGGCAGCACGGTTATTTATTTATAAAAACAATTAAATAAAACAAAATCTTCACAATTCTTTTTTAAAAAATTAATTGCCAATAAAGCGAAATGCGTAAAAAAATCTGGCACATACTTTCCTGTGAGATTTTAGAAAAAAATAAATGGTTAAAATTAAAGGACAACTTTAATAGTACATATGTTATAATGTAACAAGTTTTATAAACGACATTTTAGGCAGGAGCGAGGGTTTAATAAAAACGAGTTGGATACTATACTTTATCTACGACGAACACAAAGTAATGTTTTTTAGAATTTAAAGCCAAATAACACTGTAGGTAATTTTTTAACTCTTGAAATATCACACCTAAACGCTCGAAAACGCGAAACATAATTTTTGGTCGTAGATTCCAACCCTATTAAAAATGCCCTACAGAACCCATATTGATCCAGATAAGGAAACTAATATGGATTTATATGGTTCTATATGTCCTATATGGAACGACCTGGTTTACACTTTGGAATCTATATGGTTTAATATGGAATTTAATTTTAAAATGTACAACTTAGGGATTTTTATATGGATTTATCTGGTTTCTGTTTTATGTGTTTTTCCATATAGGTTTCCCTATATGGTTGAATATGGAATTCAATTTTAAAATGTATATACAGGGTGGTCCAGGATTAATCTGAAAAATTTTAATGATCGATAGAGCCTGAAAAAACAATAAAAACAAACCCAAAAACATTTTTTAAAAATACACACTAACACACTAATAGCCCTTCAAAGGCAAAAAAACGTTTTTTTTTTAATAACTTCTGCTCAAATTTTGTGTAGGTAAAATTTCTTACAAAAGGCCCAGCGGCGGAGATTTTGGGGGGGTTTCCCCTTTTTACCCCCATATTTTGATTCCACTGCAGTGGTGTCAAAATGGATTTTATTGGAAAATAATCAGATTTCTTATTCAATTTAGAAGCAAAACTTGTGTGTTAAATTTTCAAAAGATTAGTGATTTCGGAGACTTTAAAATTTCAAAAACACCGAGTACACGGAATTTTATCATATTTTATTTTAAATCGGTAACTTGGTAACAATTATGCCACGTTATCAGTTTATAAAATATTTTAAAAATAAAGTAGCGTCCAGGAGTCATCGTGCAGTTGTTACTGAACCCGTCATATTTTTAGGTTGTTTTATTGTAACGTTGATTGAGGATTACAATGAACGTCTGTAATTAATAATTTAATTGTATTATAATACAAAATCAAACCAACCCAAAAACCACCCTATTGAAAGCGATTATTCCATTATTTCATTGGTAAATTTTTATTGGCAAAATACAATCGTTCAGAAAAAAAATAATTTTTTATTATTAAAATAGTAACAAAAGTTCCGGGTACACAGTGTTTTTGAAATTTTAAACTGAAATATTTATCTTCGAAACCATTGATCTGATAAAAAATAAACATAAAAGTTTTGCTTTTAGATTGAAAAAGGATAAAAATAAATCTGATGATTTTCTAATAAAATCCAGTGGCGTCAAAAATATGAGGGTAAAAAGGGGAAACCCCTTCCAAAATCTCCGCCACTGGGCCTTTTGTAGGAAATTTTCATTATATTATCGACGGAAGCTTAACCTACACAAAATTTAAGAAGAATCGGTTTGATGGTTTAAAAATTATTTTGAAGGACTATATCTCCGTTAGTATATATATTTTTGAAAAATGTTTTTGGGTTTGTTTTTATTGTTTTTTCAGGCTCTATCGATCATTAAAATTTTTCAGATTAATCTTGGACCACCCTGTATATTTAAACGAAAATTGCATATTAAACCATATAGATTCCCCTATATGGATCTATTTGGTAATAATTTTTTCACACCCAAACCATATTGGGCCAGATAGAGCAATATGAACCTATATGGCAATCCATATAGAAATCCCTTTTCTATATGGTTTTCCTGGTATGGAATTCTATCTGGTTCAATAGTGCAATGCCTGTTTCAAATTCCTATATTGAACCAGATAGATTTTTATTTTGTGTTTCTATATGGCATTTTTAATAGGGAAATCCGTGCTCGGTTTAGCTGTATCAGCCTGATACTATGATAGTATTACTATCAGGTCTGTACCAGGTGCCCTTTTTCTATGGTTTTTCCTTTTGGCAATCCGATCCAAGGACAATGTATACTGGTATATTATAATTTAAAAAAAAATATATTTCACCTCTTGTGCCAACATTCCTTTGCTTTTTATTTCGTTTAATATAATATAATATCGTCAATTATACTCAATAAAAAAAACATTTTAAATTTCCTAATTTATCTAAACCTTTTGATCAATTAATTAACCCCAAATTTTGAAAGAATTTGTTTTTTTTATTCGGAACTGATGAGGGGGTCCAGTCCAATTAATTTTTTTTTAAATTTATACAGGGTGTTTCCTAATGGGATGCTACAAAACTTGAAGATTAAATATCTTTGAATTTTGACATGATACAGCTAAACCAAGCACGGATTTGTAATCTACGATCAAAAATTAAGTTTACGTTTCCGAGAGTTTAGCTGTGATATTTTCACCTCCCTACAGTGTAATTAAACATTTGGCATCTGTCAGACACTTTTCCCAATCTGACATCTGCCTGGCTGGTTTAACCTTACCTTTTCCAATTTTATAATATTAAAATTAACAAAGTGACTAAAAGTACACCGGGAGTACCGCCATTAAACGTACACCGGGTGGAAAAAAATCCTTATTTAGCATATTTGTCAATTGTATAATATATTAAATGGTCGCTCAATGGGGCGGGGTCGGTTGGGTTGGGTTATTGAGTTTGGGTTGGTTTTGGTAATTCATACTGACATTTCATTAATTTTGTTGTTAATTGTATTTCAATCACTTAATTAAATTTTAATCAATGTTTATACAACTTGAAAGTTAGCTTAATAATTACATAATTAATATCAAGAGTTAACCAGCTGTTTACCAACTGTTATACAACTGGGCCTTTGGGTTGTACCAATTTAATCTCAACTAATAAATCCGAAATTTTACCATCAGCTGGTATGGAAACAAACCTGAAGTACGTTTAATGCCCGTACTCCCAGTGTACTTCTAGTCACGGCGTAATATTAATTTGCCCAGTAGTGAATTTTCAACTTATTTACTTACTCATAGTATATAATAATTTATTTATTCTTCCCAGTGGCGGCTGGTGGATTTTATGTATACCAATATCTCAGTTATTAGACATGGGACCCACACCAAATTTATAATAGTTTATAATGGCATTAAATAAACAAGTTCGGCGCAAACAGAATTTAAATTAAAGTATGCGAAAAAAAGTTAGTTTTTCCTGTCGCCTCACCCGCCTCCAGGCCCCCCTATTTAAGATAATTCAAATTAAAGTGGTGCAATTTATAATCTACTAAAATTTATAAACAAATTTAAAATTTTATTTAAAAAATCCAAATATTACAGGTTTTATGCCATTTTAAATATTTTTTTATTATAATTGTATTATCGGAAACTTTTTTGTTAATTTTTTATTATGGATATATTTATAAATAAACAACACTTAATTTGTTTTAGATTATTATCCAGAAGCTTCCAGACCTGCACAGAAACGTTTTTCTGTACATCTGTCTATTTTTGCAAGAACTATTAAAGCACGCAAACGAAAATGGATTTGATGCCAAAACTTTGGCTCTTATTTTTGGGGATGCACTTTTAAGGGACAAAATTCTTAACTCAAAACCGCAAGCTAGTCGTGGAAAGTCGGATTTTATTTATAACTTTTTGGTGAATGACTTAAGCTCTGCTATAATTCCAACTAAGTAAACAAATTGTAATAGTGGTTAAGATTTATTTAGGGATCATTTTAGAGGTTCTAAAACCTTAATAAGTCAAAAATGCTTTTAGTTTCATTAAACATAATCAGTTCATAGAACCACTAAAGTATTACAATGACAATATTATAGCTAATATATTTATTTTCTTAATAAAATGAGTCAAAATTTTTTAGTTAAGTAACAAAACCCAAAATACCTATGTATTTATTATAAATATTTTATTAATACATTAGCTTTACCATTGCTTTTATTTTTTGCTGTAGGTTTTTTATTAATTTATTTTAGTTTATAAGCATGCTGAACAAATACAGTCTATGTAAATAAATTATTTATTAATTAAAACCAAGTTTTATTATTCTTTAAAGATATAACAATATATTAACAACAAAAATTTACTCTTACATATTAGGGCACCCATTTATCATTATAATTTTCTATTAACAATGATTTATTTCTTCTTATTTTGACACTTATATTCTCCCCCTTTTCCGCAGCCCCTAAAACTTCAATTCGAGCAACATTTAAATATTTTGGATTGTTCATATTAACTCCCTTAATAACATCAATTTCATCACCGTCCTTAATATTCACACTCTTCTTTAATAACTTTTCACCGTTTAACCTGATTTTGCTTTCGTAAAACATTGTTTCTATTTTATTTCTTGAAATCCCCAAACCACTTTTTAATATGCCGTCAACTCGTAGAGAATTTACGTTTATTTTCAATGTCCGCATGTTCTTATCTGTTATTTCGTCTAAAATATCCTTATCTTCTGATTCGGTTTCTGTATCTGTTGAAGATTGGGTTTTTTTCTTACCACCTTTGCTTTTGTAGCGAACTGGGATTTGATTTATTGGAGATATTGCTATGGGGTGCCATAGTGTTGATAATTGACATCTTGTAGGTTTATTTTGAATAACATTGCAACTTTGAATGGTTCTTCTTAAAACTGGCAGCATTATTCTATTTATGTTTAAATAACCTACAATTTTGAATTGTATATAACCAATAAAAATTTCGTTGGTAAAATGAGAGTTGTCTGTATTTCTATTGCTTAGTTAGGTTGACAAATAATAGATAGCGTAACCATCGATAATGGTGTATTATTGGTAGAGGGTAAAGTACGCATGTTTGATGTTCTGTCTCTGTCTTGCACGTTGATTTTAATGAATGCCGGAGAACATCAACATTTGTTTCTGTCAGAAGCAGTCGCCGAAACAAGCTGTGAGCTTTCCAGTGTATGTTCTTTGTCTTCCGAGCCGATATTTAATTGTAATTAGTAAAACGTGCTTTAAAAACGGATAATTTCGTGATAAAACTACGATTTGTGATTAAAAACCTAAACGTTGTGTGATTAAAAAGTTGTGCGGTACTTTTTGAGGGTGTTGTGGATTTGTGAATGAATGTTTCTTCTTCTTTGATCCGCCCCCCGTAGTTTGTTTTTGGGATCATGTGCTATAGTTGTATGGCTATTTTTTTCGTCTAAGACTGGATTTTATAATCTGCGATGATGCAAAGGTATGTGGCGTTTAGTTTTGTTTACTTCAAGCTTTTAATAGGAGAACTAGAATGTTAAACCTCCCGGTTGTAAGCAGATTAAACATAATTTAATTAAAGCCGAACATAAGTACTAGTTTTTATTATCCTATAATGTTATTATCTTATGACCAAAAAGAGGGAATTTAAATCTTAACCCCAGTCTCTATAGTGAAGGAAGGTATACTATAGTTTTTGGTAGGAACTACAGGTCAACGCTCTACCCTGATAAACATAATCCCCCTACGTATACATATGCAGGTTCACGGTAATGTTTCTACAGGTGAATAATCACTGCCAAGTTTAAAAAGGGGTCCTCTTTAAACACGTGCTAAATATAAATATAAACTACCTACTAATAACTACAAAGATATTTGTAGGTAAATATTTAAATTTAAAAATAAAAATTTTCATTTTGAATTTTGTGGGTAAAAATGATTTTTTTGTTACCTATATATAGTTAACACAATAATGATTATGTCGATTATGTATTATTAAAAATGCCCATAGGTATGTAAATATGTACAGGGTATTCCCCCTCTAAAATCTTTATTTGAAGAAAAAATTATATATTTTTGGAATTAAAATAATAAACTATCCAAATATTCAAAAATTTACAGGGTGTTCCATTGAAAAAAACAATGTTACATCCACAATGGATTGTGGTTACCTACATCTATTATATCAATTTTACTGATCAGTATAAGTATCAGCAACAATGCATTTTATTCTTAAATTTTTGTCAAAAGAATTACCTACTTTTTAAAACCATGCAAGCTGGATTTTTTTCGATATCTCTTCTTATTTTATATATTATGTACCTACAGGGTGTTTCCAGCCTTTTTGCGCAGTTTTTAAGAGTAAATTTTTAAGAATTCATATTAATATTATAATAGCTATAGCTAATTAGCTAATTACCGATTTTTTTTAAAGAAAATCTAAGCACGGCACTGGATTCACCACCCCTCAAAACGACCCTATACTAAATTATATTAAAAAATTTTAAGACTCAATTTTTGGCCTAATGACAAATCGAGACAAATACTATTTTTATATAGGTATTATATTGTGTAATAATATTTACTGTATTACTGCACTAAATCGAATACATTTATAAATAAATAAATATTGTATCTGAATATTTTGTGTATGTATCGGTATGTATTTAAATATAATTTAGGTATATATACTAGAAGAACAGACAACCTGTATATATACAGGTTGTCTGTTCTTCTAGGCCAAGCATGGATATGCAGTTTATCTAGAGATATATAACCAGTTGGTTGAACTAGGAAAAAATAGTGCATTTTCATGCCCATCAATAATCTAAGAAGAAATTTGACTTATAATCTTTTGTTTTTGAGATAGGTACTATGCTCCACACTTCAAAGTCCCACCACGTGACCACGTACGGAACGCAGTCTTTTGATATTTTGTCATTTAAGGCTTTTCAGGTTATGTATCTGTCAAAGTATAGTCAATGCAAGAAATAATATTTATACTGTTACCGTTTATGTTTAAGCGTTAAAAGTTTATAAATCTTTATAGTATCACCGAGGGGGAAACCACCTCCAAAAAATATGTACACGTATTGCGGAAATCCCATGATTTCGGAATGATTGCGGTGATTTCGGAGAAATCTTTATAAATTGTTGCGATTTCGGAGGATTGCGACCGAAATCCCATGATTTCGGAATGATTGCGGAGAATTATTTATAAATTGTTGCGATTTCGGAGGATTGCGACCGAAATCCCATGATTTCGGAATGATTGCGGTGATTTCAGAGAATTCTTTATAAATTGTTGGGATTTTGGAGGATTGCGACATGAAATTAGTGATTGCAGGGCTGCAATGGGATTGTGAGACGATTTCCGTTGGGTAGGGTTGAATTGTAGACATGATTGCTAGCTTGATTCGGTAGTTAATTTGTGCAAAAAGAGTCTATATGACGTCCATGTCGCAAGATGTTATAATGTGACATGGACAATCCCCTCTAATTGTACAAAATCTACCTACCTTATTTTTTAAGCATAAAGGTATTGAGTTTCTTAAACTCACTAAAGCAAAAAAAGGAAGAAAAAAGTCAGTTAGCAAGTCTAAAAAAACCATTATACTGTTTAAATATTTTTATTATTTTAATTTTAACCTTTTAAGTAGTTTTATAAAAGTAAACATTAGGGTGGAACAAAAAATGAATATTTTAAAAATTGAATAGGGGCTACATTAGACTGGGCCAAAAAAATCAACTATTTTTTTTTTGAAAAGTATATCGAAAATATGGTTTGGGGTGACAAAAAAAATATTGTGAAAATTTGAGTCCATAATATTAATATTAAGAGGTCTATCATCGCAGTTTTAATTTTTTTTTCCTCAGCAAGTTTTTGTCCCAGAACTCTCAACCCAAACCTTTGAGTTTAACAAAATTTACTCGAAAATATTTTTTGAAGAAAATTGAATGCTCTACAAAAAAGGTAAAAACGAACTTTTCTGTCAGATGAACCGTTTCCTTAAAATCATGCCTTAAAAATTGTTATAGTTTTACATTTTGATCTTTTAACTTTGGAATTTTGTATTTCACTACTTGATTCGAAAACTTCCTGAGGAACTTCCATTTTCTAATAAAAAAATAAATAAATCGACGTAAATAGAAATCATAACTTGGTGTCAAATGTAGGTGGGTACTTTTTTTGCAGCTCATTTTTTTATGTCGTCATTTAGTAATTAATTCTAATTATCGAAATGTCCTGTTTATTTGTTTTTGGCGTTTAAAAAAAAATATTCATGGCTATTAATTAGAAGAAGCATGTTGATTTTTTTTCAAAAACCTTTCTTTAAACGAAAGAAAATCAGTGTCAGAACCTCTCAAAAATATATGAGGATTTTACAAGCCATGAAACTTTTTTTTAATTCTCTGCGCACATTCCATACCACTGGTAATTTTTAGTATTACTCTGTAGAATACGAATTAAGAAGGCTATGGCAAATTTGACACCGGGATCTTTTGTTTCGTGAAAAAAATAGGACATTGAAGTAAAAACCGCAAAACTCTTATCTCTGATAATAACTTCCCTACCCTCCAAAAAGTGTCAAAAATGGGACCAACTGAAAAATAGTCGAATTTTTTTTCTTTGGACTAATTCATTTTTATTTTAGTTAAACAGTCGCCAGAATAAAAACCGACATAAAAACACCGCTAAAGTAAAAAAAAACAAAAAACGGGTCTGGTGCGCCGATAATTAGACTTAATTTTTGTTGACGTTGCGTAGTGATGTCGCGGAACGAGAAAAGAAGAGAAGTGTTTCTTTTGTCTCGTCTCGTACAGGGAGAGAAAATGGGTCCACGTCTCGACGAGAATACTCTTCTCTCGAAGTAGCTATAAAATTAAAACACAAAAAAATATTTTGGATAAAATTGGTACAAAACTTTTTTCTGTTGAAATTTAAACACGAAATAAAAAAAATTGTGTAAAAGTAAAACTTTTTACGCCGAAAGTGCACCTTACTACTGCGCATAGGTACGGTAATCTAGTAACTACTGCGCATAGGTACAGTCATCTGGTAACCACTGCGCATAGGTACGGTCATCTAGTATTTATTGCGCACAGATATCTGCCATTTTGAATCCGCAATTTTGTTAAAAAAAAATTATATAAAACTCATAATCAGCTACTCCAAAAATATCTTTATACAAAATTTCATCCAAATCTGAACGACAAATGTCCGCCATATTAGATCAGCCATTTTGTTTTTAGAAAAATGGATACCAAATTCCTAATGAGTGACCTCAAAAACCACATACACACAAAACCAACCATTGGCTCTTAACTGTTTTAGTGTCTGTTTAGTGATTGTTTAAGCAGTTACTAAAAATCATTATTCTATTCATTAATTTTATTAATGTCAATAATTTATAAAAAAATGCACATACACAATGTGTGTATTACACATACTTGTCAATAATTAAAAAACCAAACCAAAAAACAAAGTGTCAAAATTTTGTCACTTAGACGCTTTATTCACTAGTGTCTTCAATTAATTTATTCATCAATAACATATTTTTCTCAAATCTTATATTTAAAAACATTTGCGATTACTTTAAAATTTAAAACAAGTAGGTATTTTTAATGTGTTATACAGAATTACTATTTCAGGAAATTTATATTAACGGCGGCAAATAAATCAAAGGTGCACAGTACGTACATGCGTGGTGATATGGAATTCTACCGTACCTTCATTTGCAAGTTATACATAGGGAAAATACATTGTAGGAGTGGATTAGTAGACTAAGATGCGACGTAACAGGTGACCTTGTTTACTGGCGATTAAAATTTTATTACGTCCAAATAATTTCTGAGAACTTTTTCGCTTTGCGCTGACTTCAACTTGTCTGGTCCACCTACAATGTATTTTCCCTATGTATAGCTTGCGGTATATCTATATTAAATAAATATCTGTTTGATTTTAAGTACCGGAAAAATCGAGAGAGATTCTCGGCGAGAGGGGGCATTCTTTTGTCTCGTTTCGATGGAATCCCTAACGGGGCGAAATACGCGTAATAGATTAGTATCTAATTTTGATATGTACTAACCAGTCTTACCACATGTACTGAATGATTCAGCCTAAATCGCAAAATTCACAAACACTATAAACAATTGTTTTTTAAAATGCATAGGTACCAACGTATACCTTCCGCCAATCTTATGCAAATGGCTGCAGAGCGCAGGCGTTGCCGATTTATACCCCCATCATCGTCGAATTCGATCGATTGCGGGATTGCAAGTATAGGATTTCCGCGATTGCGGGATTGCAGATAGGGATTTCGGCGATTGCGGGATTGCGGGTAGGGATTTCGGCGATTGCGAAGTGACTGCGGGATTGCGGGTAAGGATTTCGGCGATTGCGAGTGATTTCGGGCCAAATGTACACGTATTGCGGAAGGTGGTTTCCCCCTCGAGTATCACAGTAACAATGGTTGGTTTAAGAGTTTAGGAGTATAAATACTGCATTTAATGAAATTCTAAAGTAAATAAATAAATAAGTAAAAGTAATAAGTAAATAAGTAAAATTTTTGTGCATTTGGTCTACATAATATGTTAATATATTATATATGGTTTTATCCATAAAATAGTTTTAACTAAACGGCATTTGTTAAAAAAATCTAGCTTCTCTATTATGGAATAAGAATATGTGTATCAAAGGTAGGTTAATATATTATACCAAAAAATATCATCCAATTTTGAAATTTTAAGGTTAGAAAAATCTATTTTGATCAAAATAAATAAGTATTTTGGATTATTTGGAAGAGTGTGTTAATATGGTCATATAAATATAGATATACTAAATAATTTTTGAATATGGTTCAAATTAAATTAAAGCTTTTAAACCTACTCCTAACAACAAAACTTGTGCATACCTACTTTAAGTTAGATTATAAGCAAACAAACAATTTTTAGAGATACATGCAATGTAAATATATTTAATACTCTGGATGTTAAATAAATAAATAAATAACATGTGATTTTTGAAATTTTTAAAAGTTATAATGATTTTTCGATGAAGATATAATTCAGTTGAAGCTTTATACGTAATTGTATTGACAAAACTTTATGTAGGTATACTTTAAGCTGGATAAGAAAGACTACTACAAGTAAAAATATTAGATAGAATTTTAATAATTTTAAGGTGTTGTTTTTAGATTCCTTCTTTTAAATTAACCCCTTTTAATATTTAATTAATTTTAAAAATCTTAAAATAGTTAAGTTTTACAGTTGAAAATATTTATGCCGGAGTAAAACAAAATAGACATCATAATTGAACAACTGGCTCTTGGAAATAAGCAATATTAAACATTTCAAATGTAAAACCATTAGATACTTAATTTTAAAAAACTGTAAATTCTTTTTAAAAATTCAATAGCTAACCTTTTTAAAGTTCCTTACACTGTCAGCTAATATACTCATAGTGTCAATACAAGTACCTATAAAAGCTTCGACAAAATTTTATCTACATCAAACAATCATTAGGTATAAATAACCTTATAAATTCTAAAATTTAAATAAAACCACAGTATACTCTATCTAATATTTTTACTTGTAATAGTCTTTCTTATCCAGCTTAAAGTATACCTACATAAAGTTTTGTCAATACAATTACGTATAGCTTCAACTGAATTTTATCTTCATCGATAAATCATTATAACTTTTAAAAATTTCAAAAATCACATGTTATGGGAGTATTAAATATTTTTACATTGCATGTATCTCTAAAAATTGTTTGTTTCCTTATAATCTAACTTAAAATAGGGATCCCGAGAGGTATGCACAAGTTTTGTTGTTAGGGGTATAAAAGCTTTAATTTAATTTGAACCATATTCAACAATTATTTAGTATATCTATATTTATATGACCATATTAACACAATCTTCCAAATAATCCAAAATACTTATTTATTTTGATCAAAATAGATTTTTCTAACCTTAAAATTTTAAAATTAGATGATATTTTTTGTTATAATATATTAACCTACCTTTGATACAGATATTCTTATTCCATAATAGAGAAGCTAGATATTTTTAATAAATGCCGTTTAGTTAAAACTATTTTATGGATAAAACCAGATATAATATATTAACATATTATGTAGACCAAATGCACAAAAATTTTACTTATTTGGCACTATATACTTTAGAATTTCATTAAATGCAGTATTTATACTCCTAAACTCTTAAACCAACCATTGTTACTGTGATACTATAAAGATTTATAAACTTTTAACGCTTAAACATAAACGGTAACAGTATAAATATTATTTCTTTCATTGAGTATACTTTGACAGATACATAACCTGAAAAGCCTTAAATGCCAAATTTTCAAAAGACTGCGTTCCGTACCTGGTCACGTGGTGGGACTTTGAAGTGTGGAGCATAGTACCTATCTTAAAAACGAGAATTTGTAATTTTTATTTTATTTTTTTAATTAAAAAAACAGTTAAAACGGTGTCATTTTTATGAAATGAAATGGATTTTTTGTAATTTGATGTATCAATATCAAAAACGCATTACATAATATATTATATTTGACAATTAATCAAGTTTATTTTTATTGATATCGTGGTTATTTTTTTAGTACCTATAATAAAAATATTTTTTCTATAATGGCACACGCATTTATCTTGTTCGATTAATGCCTCACACGGAAAATCTCTTATATTATACATATATATATGTATATAGCATTCCCCTTGACTTGATTTTTCGTAATTAATTAAAATTATCTTGCTTAATATTTCTTTTGCCACTTTGACGTTTAGCCCACTTAATTAACAAAGCTATCAAGCTTTAAATATTTTATCTAATTAGGCCATGCATAAGGGATGACGAAACTACAAATAAAGATTTTAATTACCGTAATGCTTACTATAAAAGGTTTCCTTCCGTTTTAATTCAAAACAATCAGGGTAATTAAATTAATGACGTTAAATAACAGCAAATTTATTAATTTACTTATGGTGTGTACCGACAATAAGAAAACGAATTTAAAATAAATTAAGCCAATGTTGGTTATTGCTGGCGTGAGAAGGCACTTTAATTTTTCCATGCTATTAAAACGTCAATTTAACGCTTGCCTTAGGCTAAATAGTACAGGGTTATAAATAGACTATTAATTATTTTGTTAAATTAAATTAATACTAAGTTTTTCCAGGTTATGAAATGAATAGTCAAGATAGTTTTGACTCTGATAAAACTAATTGTTCGTTCGAAAGCGATGAAACTAACGAACAGATATTGCAAAATATACGAACAAAAGTTGAAAATCACATTGCAGCTGAAGATATTGTAGACAAATATGAATTACAAAATTACATCGAGGTGTTAAAAGAATTAAAGTTTTTGGACCCCATCAGCATAAAATTAACCAAAAAGCTACTAATAATTCTCTCAAAACTCATAAAAAATATGGATGATTTTATAACTCAAACTTTATCTCAGAAATTATCATCGTTTGATTCATCGGCAACATTATGCACTTTTAACGACGACCAAGTGTTTCTGAAAGTTAAACCATCAGTAACAACCCAGGAGAATATGGAAAGTCTTTTAAAATTGATTTCTAATGATGAATTTCATACGCAAAAAAATCAAGATGCTGCCAATGAACAATCGGAAGATTTATTTGACTGTGGTAATAAATTAAATATTGACGAAAATAGTAATGATTGCATTTTATACCCGCCTCCTTACATTATCGAATCACAAAATAATGATGATATTATTTTTTCTCAAGTTTGCTCCAATGAATTGTTTAGTGTACCGAAAAAATCGGAAACTCAAAATATGAATCAAAGTATAGATGACACCAAAACTTTGTGTTCAGATGATTTAACTATGTCTGCTGATGATTTAAATATTATAGATTTTATAGAAAAAAAATATTCTAAACAAGCAAAAAAATATGTAGGAATCAGGGGAAGTGATTTACTACCAGAATCAATTCAAAATTCAGAAAATAAAAACGATTTAAATTATTCTTTTGATAATTTCAAGAAACTATCAAATTACCTTGAACACAATTTAAACGCCATAGATTCAAAACTGAACAACAAGTTTGTTGACAATTCATTAAATTCAAATAAGTTAGCAAGTTTTACAGATAAAGAAAAAAATTTAAATTTTACACAAACTAACAAGTACCAAACAATTAACAATTTTGCTGACAATGATATGGTCTTGAAATCAATAAGCGATTCATATGAGGAACTAAACTCAAATTCTTATGGAAATTTAAGCACGAACAAAGAATTAAACAAATTTGCTCACATTAAAATGGTTTTAGACATAAACTCAAATGCAAAAAATGACTCTTATGAACATACAAACTCGAATTTAAACATAAGCGCTGGTCTGCAACAAATGTCAATCGACGATAGTACAATTTCAGAATCAACACAAACTAATATGACTACGCAAAATTCTCAAAATACGGCATTTTCAATGTCAGTGGATAGTAGTTCTTCCCGAGGTTCTTCCTCAATGGTAAACAATGCTTCAAGAGATGAGAGTGTTATCCTTATGTCTATAAATGATTCATTCAGTATTGCTCGATCGTTACCGAAATTAACTCTAGCCGATTCATCCACTAAAAAAAATACTTTGAAAAAAAAAATTATTGGTAACGATTTTGGACCCCTTATTAAAAAAATGCGCTTAAGCTATAAAGAAACTAAAACTATAATGTCCAATGATAATCCGGGCGTTGATAATGACATGATTTCTGAGACACCTACAATTAATACTTTTGAATCCAGACCAGATTTATTCGTATTAGATGAAAACAACGACCCTTGGGAAATTGAAAAAAAAATATCGGAAATCATAGGGAAAAAGGATAAAATACTACAAATAATTTTGACGCAAGCCGATGAACTATTTAATAAAACCAAAGTCTTAAAAGAACGAAAGACAATTATTGTAGAAGAAAAAGAAGTTAATATATTCCGGAGGAACTGTTATAGGATTACCAAGAGAGTTATTGAAAAAGATAACGGTCGTGATGACCATATTATAAATGTTTTTGGAAATAATAAACTAAAATATACAATGAATTTTATGAATAAATAATTATTGACCTTACTAGTAGCTTTATTGAGTATACAAAATGATTTAATGATTAAATACTATAAAAAATGTAATTTAATTATACCTAGTATCGTTTGTTAAAGATTTAATTAATTTTTAAATTAATTAAATCCTAAAAAAAATTAAACGCTTTTTGATAGCAACAATATGAAAAATTTAATCACTAATATCTATAAAATAAATAGTATAATAGATAGAAGAATGAAATTCATAAATTTTTCTTACTAGTGACACCAAAACTTTGTGTTCGGACGATATAACTATGTCCGTTTATAATTAAAATATAGATTTTTTCTACTCGCACCTTTAAAACGTCCATTATCGTACATGTTTTCATGACAGGCTTTTAGTCACGGGGTGAAGTTAGTTGACAGTTGTCAAATGTCATACAATCGTCAAAACAAAAATATCAAATAGTTTCCCAACGCCAATATTTAAAAAGTTTATGTGAACATTGTTGGCAGTGTGGCAGTAAACTAGATTTAACTTTAAAAAATTCGGGTGGAGTGTCCATAAAACACGATAAAACATTAATTTTCTTTACTTTCACTGTGAAAACTGCTTCTATTTTGGATTTAAACCATGAAGTAGGGATATAGATTTAAACGGTGGTTAGTACATTTTCAAGGGATACATTTCGATTTGCACTTAAAATGTTGACATTTTCATCGGCGCTTCGGTAAAACATATTCCCAAGTTACTAACTTGAGGTTAGAATGGTTACTCTATTGTTATAAACGTCGCTCTACACAAATATTTAATTAAAATTATTTTTAGATAATAATAGGTACTTGTCGTATAAAGAATATATTCTGCAACTTGCCTATATATAAAATTTGTTACTAAAATGGAGTTTATCAAACTTGATACATAATACACTATAATAGTATAATAGTATATAATAATTATTGAACAAAAATATTTAAGTGATCTCTCTAAACAAAATTAAATTTAACCATAAACAATGGATTGAAAAAAAATGTAATTTATGTCCTGTTTTAAAACTTTGTCCAATACTAAAACGACTGAACATTCTCAAGATACGGTTATTGTAATGTTAGTAGATAGTGCTTTAAATGTAAATTCGTCGATGGTAAACAATGTTTTAAGAGATAAGAGTCTTATACACAATTCTATTGGGGTGGTCCAAAAAATAAATTTTAAATATTTTATGTTTATAAGTTTTTCTTTATTACATTGCACATTGATTTTTTAATCGGATAACATTTAGAGATTGCCCATAATTAGACGTATAGGAATATTAATGGTATGAAACACTAAAATTAAAAACTGAAACAAAACTGTTCCTGGTGATCTGCGATTAGGCGAAGAATTTGCTGCATGCATTATATCTAGTCGCAGACAGTTTTCTTCCAGTTTTTAATATTAGTGTTTCATACCACTAATTTTGTTCTTCGTCAGTAAATGGTTGTATTTTAATAAAAATAAGACTGATTTCACGTTCAGCAGTATCATTAACAACTCTCATCTTACAACACTCCACGAAATTCTAAGAAAACCGGATCACATTCTTAACTGGTACTTTTAGGTATTCTTGACTTTTGCATTTTCCTTTAATAATCAGGACTTCAAAGAAGAAGCTGGTTCTTTTAGTACACTGAGAGAAAAAATGCTGTAGAATCATTCAAAACGATAATAATTCAAAGGGATTCAAATATGATTAATGTGTGTATAACAATTTTATAATACATATTTTTTTGAAACAACGTTGAGAAAGGCAATGAAATAAATAGATTTCTTTTTGTATATATATTTTAAAGAGGGTACACTTTAAAAGTGTTTAAAAGTATTGTAAAACTGTTGGTAAATGAATATAAAACTACAAATTTTTCTATTTGAATCAAATTTACCCGATTATTTAAATTAATATAATTTTATATGCTTTTCATGGCATGATATTTCTCTGAGTGTAGGTACATTTTCCACTAGAAAAAAATAAAACAGTAATAACCATGGATGCGCAAAACAGTAATCCAATTATTTTCAATTCAAAATATTGATCACTATAGCTCCTGCATAGAAAAAAAACAATGAGCTCTTGACACTACTTTTATGAATGGCAATGTAGGTATATATTAAGTTAATTAGTGTTCTGCGCCTTTATGGTAAGTGTTCTGTGATCAATGGTTAATGTTTTATTTTTTCCATTTTTAATACGAGGTTGACCCATCAGGCAATTTTGGACGCTTTAGGTTTTTTACCACCATTTCTTTAGTTTTTGTAGACACTATTTCGTCAAAAACTCTAAATCAGTTAAGTGCTCTGAAAGAAATCAATGATACCTACCTCTTAAAAGCAGTAAACGTTTTTTCACCGCTTTTCTTGTTTTTTAACTTTTCAGAATACCTAAGAGATAAATATAATCTCTAATCTTATTAAACCAAGCTCACACTTACATTTCAGGATTGTCAAAAGAAGACGTAGATGGTTGTGAAATTGTTCCAGACGTATCTTTACCCTACATTTTTTTTTACTTTTTTTTGTTTTCTTTCCGCTGTCTCTTTTTATTCACCCTTGGTTTCAAGGTCACCACTACTCAATGAGCTGACCTTAAAACTAAAGCATGAAAAAATAGAAAGAGTCAGAAGAAAACAAAAAAGTAGTACTCGTACTACTTGAAATACCTCTTCTTTGAAAGAACAACCCTAATGTCTAGAGATGTCTATATGAGATCATTACCGAAATTTACCCTGGAAGAGGTAATCTCCAGTGATTAGCCTGTAGTTAATAATGATATAATTAAAATTGCTCAAACAACTGGAATTAATACCAATGAAATTCAGTGGTATTGATAAAACTGACAGAACCGGATTTATTTTTAAGGACCGGTTTATCCATGTCCAGTTAAGTGTCTTAACTGGTAAATAAAATTAAAGTGGTAGCTAACCTGTTTATCAATATGTAACTAACGTTTACTAAAGAACTTACATTAAGATAACTGGAAGTAAATTTAACTGGAAGCTGCAAGGGTCAGATAGTGAATTAACTAGCAGTTATCGCGGTAAATAGGTTATATTTGTGTTTGTTTAGTGTTGTTTTTGAAATGTATATTGGAGATTTTTTTAAAAGACACGACGATGAACAAATTGTTGATTTTGTGCAACACGAGAGAAGACTTATACCTACAGAACATTTTTAAAATTATGACGGTTTTTTAGATATCCGCTGCAGAAGCAAATATAGAGGAGGAAATAGAAACTTTTACGAATATGTACGTACAAGTTGTACATATTTGTCCACAGGTCTGTGTATTTGTCCATGTATCAAGAGAACAATTTGAACCGAATGATTTTTTTCATAAATTTATTTTAAACATGCGATATTTTTAAATAAATGTGTGTAACAAAAAATAAAAGAATAAATTGTAAAATAGTATATTAAAGAACTAATGTCATAAGACGTCATTTTGTCGCACGCGGACAATTTATAAAACGAGCGACGAAGGAGCGAGTTTTGTTATGGACGAGTGCGACAAAAGGTCTTATGACATGCGTTCTTAATGCTAGTTTATCTATTTTGCAAAAATTCTATAAAAAAATAATTTTATACCTTAAATTTAATTTGGTCGAATTTTACTTTAGATAGTTGGTATCACAGTTAATGTCAAAATCGATTCGCCATGCTGTGCTTAATTTACTTATTTACAATAAGCGGCTGTTAATGTTAAAGAAGAAAAAAAGGATTTTCTTTGGTGTTAAAAAATTTATTGCCAGAAAAGTCTCGTAAGTTCTAGAAAATAATATAACCAATATGAAAAATATTATCCTGTTTAAAGTATAAAATCAAAATTTTGGGTGGGATAAAGTATCTCATTACAGCACCGAAAGCGGTGTTATAATGTATTCATTATGAACGCAAAATAGATAAAAGATATTTATGTAGGTACGTATTTTTATTTAAAAATATACCCATATCCACACCTTTAAAATAATAAAGAAGCATAACAAAATACACAAAATAAGAGTCGTTTGAGGTTATGTGTTTTATGAATTTAAATTTAACCAATTAAAATGTATCTTGACAGTGTTGCCCAATTGCCGAATTGCTAAACTGGCAAATAAGAAACTGGTACCGTACGAGGTGAAGAAAAACACTTCTATTCGGATATATAACTGTCAGATAAAGGTAACTGTAAGATATTTAACCGCCACTTTTAGTTGGACAAGTCAAAAACAAATATTATATTATTATTTTATTTATTTTATTTATTTTATTATATTTTTTTCGGTTATTATTAAATCACTTTGCACAGTCTAATGTACTGAGTGGAATTTTCACAATGTTATCTTAGCTATCGGGATATTTTTGAATTTTTGTTTATTTTCCCGCATGTCCGCACGTACCGTACGAACCAAACTAACACTCTAAAAATACAATTTAATGTTGTGATAATTTTTCAATTGAGTGAAGGATTTAAAGCTGGATTCTATGTGTACGTGTGGGAACTGCATCAAATTAAATAAGAAAACGCCAATAAAACGAAATTACGTGACAGCATCATTATACAACACGCTGAACGTGTTATTTTGATACATGCGGCTAGGAAAATTGATTTTTCTTTATGGAGAAAACATCTTTTTTTCGATGTAACGAAAGATTGAATTCTTGTTCTATCCAATAAACAAGAAGTAAGATTCCAAGGTGAACAACATTTGGTACTTTATGGATTTACTATTGTAATAATGGCCCATTTAAGTAGAAAAAAGCAGCTAAACTTTGCAGAATGCTGTTCAATAAATAAAGATGTACGATTAAGTAATTTTATATTTACCTAATGGTAAGTATTTAACAGTTTAGTTTTTCTGTATTTTTTACAGGGTTCTACATGCAGTTTTAAATTAGGCAAATAAAATATTATTTTATTTCTGCAGCAATGTTTTTTGCATAGTTTCTTCGATAAAATTATTGACTTAAAATAGCCTGGAAATCGCCACTTAAAACTGTTTCTTAAATCCACTTATTAGTTAAGTGTACTTAAGATAAGTAATCTTAAGGCAATGAAAGTATATCCAGTCCTTGCAAGCAAATTAAATTAAACCCACAGTGTAGAGGTAGATCTTGTTAACTTATCATGTGTCATTTATGTAAAACTTTCGATCTCCCTTTTTTATTCAGTTGGTAATTCAATCCCAATCAATCCATTCAATTAAATTCGTTAAAAGCTTAATTTATCTGTGTCCCACTCAGAAATCAATTTAATGCACCGGTTACGCCTGTTGTATTGCATGTGTACGGTACACACTACTTAACATAAAATGTAATAAATTTGTTTGTGTAACTTTTTCATCTGGGTTGGTAGTGAATTTATTTGGCTTCGAACGATTAATTAAATGCTGAAGTCATAAATTCATTGAATAATGTTGTCGGTACCGAGATGACGGCGGTTAATGAATATTGTAATTTAACGTTTTGTAACATTGGGTTGGTTGGTACTTTTATACATAGACTGTTCATTAATGAAAAGGTTAAATTATCCTATAAAATGTATTATTTTAGTAGCATAGTATATCGTTTTCTAAGTATTATAAATATTTCAAGAATAGGCAAAGTAGAATACCTTTAATAAATGGTAGGACAAATCTACACAGTGCCATAAATTAAAAAAAAAATGGTGGGATAAATTCAAAGTAGAATAAATTTAACGAATGTTAGGACAAATTTTATACAGAATTCGAATTTGCAGTCAAAATGCTTAAATATTCTTGAAATAATATGATCAACTTTTAAATGTAATTTAATAATTTTTTGAAGTGAGAAGTAATTTTTAGAAACCCTATTTATTGAATTTTTAAACTTAATTTAACATTTTTTCCACTACCATTACCGTGCATGTTTCTATGACACTAAATACCCATTGACAAGTTGTGACTGTATGGCCTTTTAGTCACAGGCTGGAATGAGTTAAGTTATAACTTAACTAATTTCAGCCTGTGACTAAAAACCTGTTGCTATAGTTGACAGTTGTAAAATATCATACAAGTGCCCGTTTGGTAAAATAATACTAAATATAAAAATTATTTTATCGTATATAATACCACTAGTGGTAAAATTTTACCGATAAAATTTTTGATTTTTATACGAATGTTTTTTTTGGAAATTTCGCAAGTGGCATTAATTTTTAAGACCACGAGCCGCTAGGCCCTAGGCGAAATTTCCAAGGAAAAATCTTGAGTAAATAAAAATCAAAAAATTTTCAGGGAAAATTTTATCACGAGTGGTAAGTATTCGGCAAGACTATTTCACGAATATTTTTAACTGCTGATTCAATTTCTGTATGATTTTTTTGACCAAAACGCATACTTTTTAACATTTTAATTTTAAAATTAAAAACGTCAACAGTGACAATTATTTTTAGCATACCAATTGGTTGCCATGCAACTCGAATAAACGATTGGTTTTTTCGTAAGTAATATCATAAGGGCATATAATTTTTCCGAAAAAAAATTGAAAAAATACGTTGCTAAGTAATATTTTAACAAAAAACATGAGTGCTGGTGGCAACAAAAATCCGAGTCGAGATGTCCGAATGGTATTTGACAAGACTATTTCATGAGTAACAGTTAACAATTAAAATATAAATTGCAATTTTTGGTGACAACAGCTGTCAAGTTTTGCCGCGGTTAAACTCGAAAAAACTGCTGACAGGTGCTGTCACACAGTTTTTTCACCTAGAAACCATTTGTAATTCAAAATTGCGCGTTTGTAATTGGTGAAAATTAAGACGAGGGAAATAGTCACCTAAATAGTAGTTTTATCGCTGCAAAACTGAAAAAAACACTCGTTTTCTGAAATCTGTTTTGTCCATAAAGTAATGAGTGGAATAGTCAATAAAAAAATACAAAAGTATTAAATAGTTTCTCCGCCAATATTTGAAAAGTTAAGTACCTATATGATCGTTGTACCTTTTAATTTCGCCCCCAGTAAACCAGATTTAACTTAATTTCGGGTCTAGACTTCACTCTGGAGTTCCCATAAAACATTTACTTTCACTGTGAAAAACTGCTTATATGGGTTTAAAGTTTAAACCGTCCATTTCGATTTACACATACAAATTTGACATTTTCACCGGGGCGCCGTTAATACATATTGGTTACAGTTGGTAAATCTATTGTTTTATAGATATCGCTCTATATAAATATTTAAGTTAAATCAATTTTTAGATAATAATAAGTATTTGTCGAAAAAAAGTATAGTAGGTATGCAACTCATTTATAAACTTTTCTAGACACTCATTTAATTAAGCACTCGCTTGCTAAATTAAATTCGTTTCTAAAATGGCGTTTATCAAACTTGATAGGTTGGTACATAATATACTATTAAACATCCCTCTTTAAAATCCTGATTTTGAATCTTTTATTATATCCACCATTGTATTAAAATCTTTATTCTAGAGAATTAAAAAGTTAAATTGCAGCTGTTTCTGAGTAGTAAGAAGTTTTAATGATTTTTCTGCTTCATCGACTCGACTAAAATATTGTTTGAAAACATTTTAAGCAAAAGTTCTCCAAAACTAATTTAATCCAAATGTGTATGGAAACAGAATAAATAAAATAAAATACATGTAGTGCAGAAGGAAAGAAAGTGTAGAGGAATTTAATAGCTGTAAAGAAAATGATACACATATCGAATCGTCGCAACAAGCGCACTGCACTATAAATAGCAACGCCTGTTTTTTTTTGTTCGTTGGTTGCATCCAGCAGAGTAAAGGCTCCATTTAAATGACTGTGTCTGTTCTATCCTCTGGTGAAATAAATGGATTTCCGTTCCGCTTTGAACTTTATTGCGCCCTTGATTCATTCACTCTAAATATAAGTTTTTACTTTTTTATTTCCAACAAACGCTAAATTATTTTTCATACGTGTGATGAAGATTAATTGCACGTTTCGTTTCAAGCATCGTGTTTTTAATGTTTAACTGGCGCTACTTTGCTATAGCCTATATTGTTGTATACAGGGTGGTCCAACGAAAACTAAAAAGAAGTTTTTGGGTAGTAAGCGGTGATTAAAAAAAACGGAAGAAGACACGTCAACTTCAGTTTTAAGGGGGAAATCACTTGCAAATCGCTTCCCCCCTTCCCGCAGTGGTCACAACCCTTAAAAATCTTGTCCACAATCCACACAACAAGATCTGTTCTCGTTTCGCGTTAGGCAACCCACTGCACAGACTCTAACTTTACAATTCTTGTGCTTTGGGTTTGTACTGTTTTTACAGATTTACAGAAGTGCTAAGGACAACCATTTTACTCCTCTTTTGTAAAAATAAACCTTATTCTATCAGGGCTGTCATCAAACTGTCAAATGTCAAATTTAACCCTTAAATGCATCGCGTACACCGAAAAAACAATTTGTTTGAGAGAAACGAAATTGATTTTAGGTAAACTAATCCTGTGGTTGTATATTGCGCAACTAATATAGACTTAAGGCAAGTAATTACTTAGTTTGGTAAAGTTGGTTTCGAACAAACTTATATTAATTTGACGTAAATGCATACATTTCTTTACAAATAGCAAATTATGTTCTTGCAACTAAATATTTATTTCTAATAAATTTTTCATTTCTTTGTATTAAACATGCACCTATTTGGGATAAACGCATGTGCTTTATTGCAACACAACAATAATTTCGTCACAAAAAAGCAACTTGTTATCACGACAGAATTAATTTGCCCAAAACGAAAATTTCATTGTCAGGAATAAGCCCTTTATTTGCAATAAAATTATTTAAATGCAGGAGAGGCTGGTTATTAAAAATCTAAATAAATTCAATAAAACAATTTTATTTTATAATATTTATAACAAAATACAGAGTATAATATAGAGTATAATAATATTATGTATATATATGTATATATACATATAAAAATATTTTTAACCAAAAAAATAAAACAAGAATACAAAACAAAATCTTAACTAGCTAACTCATTTTAAACAAAAAATATTCAAAAAGTTATCTCATACTTCAGTAATCATGTACCAACCTATACATAAAATATAAAAAGGTAACAAAAGTCAATAAATTAGTCCTGATTAAAAAGAATAATAGTTTTATTTCCTTGTGTAATTGAATGAAATTTACTTAAATATCATTTTATTATAAATGGGATAATTAATTACACGATTAGTTATAGTTAATAAAAATTGTGGCAATATTTTTCGATGGTTACACAAGATATTTTGTCCTTTTTGCCAATTTTTATATAGATACTTCCTACTTCCTACTTTTCTTAAAAATATATGGACAAGTGACATTTAAATAAATAAGTACTCACCATTAATAGTTCACTCAACACACACTGCATTTTTATCTGCGTAAAATTATGTACTGCATGTATTTCATACACTTGTTTACTGGTTCGTAACAAAGAAGTTCTTTGGTTCACAATGGCTGCCTTGCGTTTGCTAGCATCCCTACCAAAAAATATTTTAAACAAATAAATATTTGGTAAAAACTGATTTCTTTGTGTCAAAATGATATATTTTAATAATCTTATATTTAATATGATAAGTTGTTTACAACTTAATTTCATTTAAATTAATGGCAAAGTAACAACTAATTGACCAATATTGTCACAGAAAAATGTTCTTATTTCTAACCAATATGCGTAAGTTGTGGCAAATACATAATATAGAAACTAAGACCCATGTTTGTAATGACCAAACTATTTTATCGGTGCTATAGCAAATTTGCAACGCTCCGAAACTCTTATAGTAGACATACTTTATTACTTGTATTGGCTCGAATGCATGACACCAAATTTATTTGACCACACTGTTTAAAATATCTGTGGTGTAAAAAGTAATCTTAAAATGGTGTCAAAATCTAACACCAAGTGGTGTTAATATATCACCATGAATTATGGTTGAAAATTTGTAGCGATCGCGGCAAAGGCGGTGTGGATCACGTGATGTTCTTAAATCTCGCCTCTGTTGGCTTACATGAGGAATATATAAACTCAGGTAATCCTTTGCTTTGGTGTGACACTACACTGTCAATACTTGAAGTATTTTAAGTTAGTGCAACGCACTAAAAACATTATCTCTAGCGAGTTGAAGGTTCCATTTTCTGGAATAATACCACTGTTAATATACTAGTAATGCGTCAAGGGACTTCCTGTTTCCTTTTTTTTCTTTTTTCTGTGTAGTATGATATAATTTGTCCACAAACACATAATATTTAACACTGAAAAGCAGTTCAATTTACACCAAGTAAAATTTATTTTAATATTGTGTGAAAGTTAAATTAACAGCATTTTAGTATTTGAATTTACACCGGACCAACGAACCTTATTTAACACCATTTTGGTTTGTATCGATATAGACCATGTTTGGTGTTAATTTGGTGTTAAAATGGTCATGAAATTTTGAACAGTGCATAGATTGCGTTTGAATAACCGTTTTATTTAATTGTTTACTAAATAAAATAGTATATTCATAGGACGTAATTTTGCCGCACGCGGATAATTTATAATGGACGAGTGCGACAAAAGATCTTATGACATGAGTTCTTTATGCTATTTTGTCTATTTTGCAAAAATTATATTAAAAAAAATAATTTTATACCTTAAATTTAATTTGATCGAATTTTACTTTAAATAGTTGGTATCACAGTCATTGGTTTGACAGTTTATGTCAAAATCGATTCGCCATGCCGTCCTTAATTAACTTATTTACAATAAGCGGCTGTTAATGTTAAATAAGAAAAAAAGGATTTCCTTTGGTGTTAAACAAAATTTATTGCCAGAAAAGTCTCGTAAGTACTAGAAAAATCATAAAAATATTATATCCAATATGCAAAATATTGTGCTGTTTAAAGTATAGCCAACCTATAAAATCAAAATTTTGGGTGGGAAAAGTATCTCATTAAAGCACCGAAAGCGGTGTTATAATGAAGTCATTATAAACGCAAAATAGATAAAAGTATTTTACTATATAGGTATATATTATTATTCACAAAAAAGTTTTTGTAAATAATAATTTTGAAGAAAAAAACATTTGGCGATTGTCTTTTTTCTGAAAAACTGGTTTGAGTAGCAAAAAAGGTCTTACAAATGAGAAATTGTTTTTTTGTTGAATTGTTTTTTTTTTCAAAATATTTTTTTTTATTTTAATTTTTTAAATTATTTTTCCTGTATTATTTTATACTTTAAAAACGTTTCATGTATATTTTGTACAACAGTTTGATGACAGCCCTGATAGAATAAGGTTTATTTAAAAAAAAAGGAGTGAAATAGTTGCCCTTGGCACTTTAAGGCCTCTTTTAAGGCTTACAAGTGCCCTCGCAAGTGCCTATGTAAAAAACACAAGGTTTAAAACGATTATTAATCTGTACTAACAGCACAAACCCGAAGCACAAGCATTGTAAACAAAACGCCTTCTAACATTTTAAAGTATTTGGAAAGTTACTTGACGGAAATCATCCACGATACGTTTTCGTAACTCTTGCATGCTTTGTTGTGTAAATTTTACCTTGACCCCACATAATCTAGGGGAGTTAAATCTAAAGATCTGACCGGCCAATTCAATTTGAAGCTTAAGCTTTTCTTCGTCCAATCCATTGTGCAGGAAACACCCGCAGTTCATAGAGTCTTGTTAGAAAATTAAATGGTGTTTCAAGTAGCAGTCACCCTGTCAAATAATATCGACCAGTAAGGGATGAACTAACTACATCTTCTATTAATTCCAAATATGTTTCTCTTGTCAGGTTACCATAAAGAAGAAATGGGTCCAACCAGACGATCTCCAAAAATACCTGCCCAGAGTTTTGCGAAACTATGAACCAGGCATAAAGTTTTTGAGTGTAGACTTGGTGAAAAACCCTTGGATTTGCATCTGAAATGGTCAAAATTCTACTATTTGAAGTATTACTAGAATTTTATACTAATAAAATAGTCGTTTCTACTTTAAATAGTTAAAGTTAAAGTTTGACTAATTTAAGATAAGCCATCTTTGACTGTTTTTGAGAGTAAAAGTAGGATCCATGGTGAAATGGTCTATAAAAACAGAGATGCCAAAAGTTTTGTTCAAAAACGCAACACAAAAAAGTTAAAATATTAATAACAATATTTATAGACAAATATAAGTAATTTTTATTAAAAGTAGCAGTGGCCCAGCGATGAGACGTCCGCTTGACAACCGAGAGACCCGAGTTTAAACACCAGCTGGATCAAAAACTAAATTTAAATCTACTAATTTGACTATTTCATTCGATAGAATTTGACTAATTGCACAAGTTTACAAATTCCGGCCAACTTTTGGACCCGAGTAGATTACAACGATTTTTGACTTTATTTGATGCGCTGAATTCGAATCTTAAATCCGTTTGGCAACATTGGTTCTAGTTTCTCAGTTTTCGCAGGTGAAGGGTGGGCTTTTCAGTACTTATCAAGTTGTTTCCAAATTTGTCGTACGCAAAAATCAAAGAGGGAATATTTGTCGGACCTGATATTCGAAAATTAATGACCGACGGAAACTATACAAAATGTTTAACGCCTGATGAAGCGGCAGCATGGACCTCTTTTCGAAGTGTTGTTCACAACTTTCTTGGTAACCGCAAATCCCCAGATTTCAAGCAAATCATCGGCAATTTGTTGCAAAATTACCGCAAGATTGGATCACGGATGTCTCTCGATTTTTTCCCTGAAAACTTGGGCTATACGAGCGACGAATAGGGAGAGCGGCTACACCAAGATCCCGCAAACATTGAAAGGAGATACCAAAAATTTTGAGATGAACGAGTACTAGATAGATGAGCGAGTACTGTTGGACTCTAATGCGTGAAACGGATCCAAAAAAATATAAAAGACTTAGTTCCACCGCTCTTCATTTCTAATTTATTACTTTTAATTGCCATTAAATAAATATAATTACCAAAGATCGTACAAATTTAATTTATATACCATCTCGAAGACTAGAACCAATCTTAAAAAACGGAGTAAAGATTTGGATTCAGCGCCCCAAGTTACCTTAAAAACAACTTTTGGTTGCTCAGGTCCAAAACCGTGTATACTTGTGTTATTAGTGACTGCTTTTTCTCTATGACAATTAGTCAAATATGACTTTTAGTAATAATAATTAGTTATTTTTGACTAATTCACTTTAAGAGAGCATAGTTTCGCAAAACTCCAATCCCAGGTCAATATGTCCTCATTTAAGTCATTAACTAAATGAATCTTGTAAGGACGAAATTTATGTCCTAAAACTCCTATCTCAGCAACTTTAGTCCTGACCGGACGTTTTTCCTAGGTCCAAAGATCCGTTTTTTGTTCGCTACTAGATATTTATATCTATATATAAATTATACAGATTTTATACCATTTTAAATTTTTATTATTTCTTTGAAAAGAAAAATTTTAAATGTGTATAATTTGGATTTTTTAAATGAAATTTGAAATTTATCGATAAACTATGGCAAATAATAAATTGCACCAATTAAATTTATATTATATTTATTGGGGGCGCCTTGGGGGCCGTACGGCCGAGCAAAAAGTTATCTTTTTTAACCTTAATTTAAATTCTGCTTGCGCATAAATTATTTATTTAATGTCATTATAAACTCATATAAATTTGGTGTGGGTCCCATATCTAATAATTGAGATATCGGTATACCCAAAATCCACCAGCCGCCACTGGTAGCGGAAAGTTAATTTTATTCATATTGGAGTTTTACAATAAATCTGTAAGACGATAGGTACCTGTTTTACCCTAAATATTCTGTATACGGTATAGGTTTCGTATTCATATATATGAATATATATTCCGGTATTTATAGTGGTAACAAAAAGCCAGCGTTTGGTACCGGAATTGACTAGTTTTCAAAGTAAAAAAGCAGCCACTAATAACTGTAGTCCACAATTTAACAGCCAATTCTTCTGTAAAGTATCAAATTACATCAAATGACTAATATTTTAAAGAAAACGTTATATTTACTTTTAAGACGTACAAAAACACTTAATTTGGTTTAGCACAAGATTGCCTTTTTAAGCCTCGTGTTTTTTCCTGCTAAAAGGACACTTGACCTTTGTCACAACATTCTCATTTGATTTATTAAGTCGCTTTTTATGTGTAAAGTGTCGGGTAATTTTCTCTTTTATTTCTTAAATTTCCACTTCTAGCGTACAAACAAATCTTGCAAAGTGCCTCCTAAAAGTAAAAAAAGGACTAATTTAGTTAAGTATCTAACACATAATTTTTGGAAGTCGTGGAATTTTTTTTAGAATGATTAAAAAAAATACATTTTGCTAATGGTTTTTAAATAATTAAGTTTTCATTTTATACATAAAACTTTTTGTAAGTAAATTTATAAAAAAGTTACTTTTTCTAATCCTACATTGACAGGCTGTGACTCTAGGGCGTTTTAGTCACGGGCTGAAATTCGTGCTAAATCCGTTAAAAGTTGACAGTTGTCAAATATTTAACAAATAAAATTGGCTTCAAATTCTTCTTTCTGTTTGTCGTAGATAAAGTAGGTATAATATGCAAATCGTTTATAAACTTTTCTAGACACTCATTTATTTAAGCACTCGCTCGCAAGCTCGCTCGTGACTAAATTAAATTCGTGTCTAAAATGGCGTTAATCAGACTTAATACATAATATACCATTATAAACTTTGTTCTTTATTTTTTCCCCAGGGAATTTTAAAGGTTTAACTTTACTTTTAACTTTTTATAAACTATTACAATATAAATAGCTTGCTAATTAAAGATAAATAATTACTACATGTACTAAAATTATGTAGGTAATTAACCGAAATTTTTGGCAACAACAACCAATTCATTACTTAAATTAAGTTGTTTAAATCAAATCTATACGAACAAGAAGATAAAAGCTATGGACTTTCAAATATGGATTTTAAAATTTAGTTCGTACTAAATATTTTAATGGTGCTTAAAATCATTCGCATTTATATTTAAATTTGTTCTATTAAGATCCTTATCGAACTGCTGGATTTGAACCATATTTAAATGGAAATATATTTCAATACAAATTTAACGTACCTACCTACTGTTAAAAAATACATTAAGATTAAAAGTCTATACATATATTTTATGCATCCAAGTTATGTAAATTTCATGATTATTTATGTTGTTTTTATATTTCAGGTATGTCCCTTATCTATGTTATAAGGTAAGTCAAATTTGTACAGGGTGTCCCGAAATTGGAGGCCCAAAGTCAGTGGCGGCTAGTGTAGGTATAAGAGCTGCAGAGTCCTATGCGTGACTTTAATATTAAAGTGTCTTCCACAAGCCATAAGTAATAAAAGACAATGCGTGTGGTCTCAAGCGCTGATTCCAAACATCCGATAGAGTAAAAACACAGCATAGGGATATCTTTATTAGACTGGGCCAAAAAAATCAACTATTTTTTTTAAAAGTATATCGAAAATATGGTTTGGGGTGACAAAAAAAAATATTGTGAAAGTTTGAGTCCAAAATATTAATATTAAGAGGTCTATTATCGCAATTTTAATTTTTTTTTCCTCAGCAAGTTTTTGTCTCAGAACTCCCAAACCATTGAGTTTAACAAAATTGACTCAATTTTTTAAAGAAAATTGAATGCTCTACAAAAAAGGTTAAAACGAAATGTTCTGTCAGATGAACAGTTTCCTTAAAATCATGCCTTAAACATTGTTATAGTTTTACATTTTGATCTTTTAACTTTGGAATTTTGTATTTCATGTAAAAATCAGTACCTACCCAGAAAAAAAAACGATAATCATTATCATGGGAAATCAAATGCTTTACAAAAAATCGTCTTAACATTTTTGGCTAAATTCACTCAATCAAAAGTTATTCAAGGTTAAATTTGAAGTCAAAACGAAATTTAAAAGATCAAAATGTAAAACTATACCAATTTTTAAGGTATGATTTTAAGGAAACGGTTCATCTGACGGAAAATTTTACTTTAACCTTTTTTGTAGAGCATTTAATTTTCGAGTCAATTTTGTTAAACTCAATGGTTTGGGAGTTCTGCGACAAAAACTTGCTGAGGAAAAAAAAATTAAAATTGGGTTGATAGACCTCTTAATATTAATATTATGGACTCAAACTTTCACAATAATTTTTTTTTTGTCACCCCAAACCATATTTTCGATATACTTTTCAAAAAAAAATAGTTGATTTTTTTGGCCCAGTCTAATCTTTACGTTGTGACTGGCGGACTTAAAAATTAAATATCTCCTGCAGTTTAGCGAATTCGAAAAAATGGTAACTGAAAATTTGTCTTGCAATTTTGTTAAATTTTCAAAGAAATTGTAAACAACTGTAATTTACAAGCAAACACAGTTGTGCTATAAATTCGTAATTTGCAAGTGACTTCGCTTAGTAATTGAAGTGTTAAGCCAACATAAAGTTTTTATGTTCAAACACAGATGTCTTCAATGAGCCTTTAGACTTAATGTCTTTGACGACCATCCAAGAAAAACCGGACAGTTGTTAAACTTTAGGAACTTAAGGAACTTTAAAAGACATTAGATATGTTGATAGATGAAAAAATTGATGAAATGTTAATTAATTATTGTTTTTACTTTGCAACGGAAAAAGCATTTGTTTATTTTGTAAACAGAAATCTAATTAAATATACATATTTTTTAAATTGCCAGTTAGGTAATAATAATTATAATTAAATATATTTTCTTCGTTCAATGTTCGTGGCAAATGTTTTTTTAATAAATAATTCTAATTATGTATAGTTGTTTGTGTATTTTAAATTTAAATAGCAAATGTAATAAGCAATAGGAATATTTGCAGTAAATTAAATAAATTTAAATTTTTAATTTATTTGTGTTTTATCGTAAAAATTCTTTAAACGACAGGTATACTAAATAAAATAAACAATTTATTGTAAATACATTACTGGGCAAGTGCAATTTATATTTATAAACATAAAAAAATTGTACTTTATAAACCAAATAATCATCAATTAACCCTTCTTCTTAAACTGTAAATTTACCCTTTTAGTTTCTCCTTGCATCAATTTTAAACCCCGAAAATTTTCATTAAATTCACACACACAGTTAATGTTTGACGTTAAACCATATTAAGGCACATAAATCGTTGCGAATATAAGCAAAATACAATGTGCATGTATTACAAAAGTCGTCGCTTATTCACGTTGCTTCTGTTTATTGAGTCGCTATGGAATGTGGAACAGGCGAAATTAAAATAAGCACTGCTTTGCTCGATTTCCGGAAATCCGTAATCTCGAGGGACAGAAATTTACAAGATATTTACTTGACGCGTCTGCTATGCCAGTACAAAAGGGGTTAACTAAATTTGTCTTTGTATGTCAAAATTTAAAGAAGTTTATGTCCCCAAAAGACATCATTTTTTGTCAGCCGAGATAAAAACCAAGTAGACAATTGTTTTTTAAGTTATACTTCGACGGAAGAGACGTCACAGCTTACACCGTCTCACGGTAGTCCGGGGCGAAATTGAGCGTGTTTATATGTGCGTGCAGCCCCAAAAAAATTGGACAATTAAAAACTGCCCTTACATTTAATTTCCAAAATTAACGAGATTTTTTAAATTATCCAATTTACAAATGGCAGGACAAATTCTCACAGTGGCATAAATTTAAAACATGGCTGGAGAAATTCGCACAGTGGCATAAAAAAATGTTTTCCGAAATGTTCAAATCTATTCAAAATTTTACAAAATTTAAACAAACGAAAATTATTCAATTAAAAAATGGTAGCACAAATAGCACTGTTAAACATTTTTAAATTCTTTAAAAATATAATAATTTTAAATTAACAAATGCTTGGACAAATTTTCACAGTGGCATAAATTTAAAAAATTGTAGGACAAATTTGCACAGTGGCATAACATTTTTTTTCTAAAATTTTTAAAATGTCGAAAATTTAATTTTTCTTATTTTTTTAAACTTTTCCAAAGTTGTCGAAATATACAAAATTTTCTTAATTTTTAAATTCTTCAAATGAAAAAATTCCAGGACAAATTTGCACAGTGGCATAAATTTAAAAAATAGAAGGACAATTTGCACTGTGGCATAACATTTTTTTCTTACTACCTCGACTCAAAATACGTTGTTTCGTCCCCGATTTCACGGCAGAAAGTTTACGTTTCTTGCATTGGTCAAGCTATACGCGCACACTCTAATAGCGGGAGTAAAAATTTTTTAGTCGTGTGCTTAACATTCAAATTTCGTACTGCCATTTTGCAATTATAACAACAAATAAACAATTTATGTTTTTACTTTTTTACTTTTTATGTTGTTTTAAGTGTTTAATGGTACTTTTATTTGTTATAAAGTAGTAATTTGTTAATTAAAATACAACCTTTTATTTTTACTGTATTGGCACCGCTGAATTACCATGACAACGCTACAGTTTGATTGATTTTGAATGTAAACGTCAGAATTAAATTAAACGTCAGATTTTAATTTTCTGCGGGGTATACACTACACGGGCAGAAAGTGTCCAAATTTTCAAATCAAATCAAATCAAACCTTTATAAATTGTATTTAATATCTTTTTTCGAACATTTTAACGTTCTTTCTACTTACATAAATATCAAATAGCATGCGTAACAATTTTTAACTCTAAAGAAGTTTAACTTCTAATGCACATAAATACCCAGGCCCGTTCCTGGGGTGTCTGGCGCCTACGTGCAGCATTCTTTGGTGCGCCCCTTTTATATTTAAATATAAAACATTAAATATTTCAATTTTTTAGCCCTAAAATTTAAAAAATACAGGGTGTTATGTAATTAATGTTATATATTAAAATGGGTTGTTCCTTAGGATCCATAAAGAAGCACCTGAAACTTATTTTTTCTAAATTCCAAAGTCTAAAAATAATTTATAATAACCTTTATCCTACCAAAAAGTACGGCACTGATCGACTAGGAACTAATTTAATTTATTATGTTATGGTTGGTAACAACAGTGTTTCCAAAAGCTGTCAAAAAAGTTGAATTTAGCTTAATTACAAAAATGACAAAATTAACAATGCAAATTGTCAATTTGGCGTTTTTATTAATTGTTGGTTATGTCATTTTTGTACTGAAGGTAAATTCAAACAAAATCTGCCAACTTTTATGACAGAATCTAGTGCATTTCTTTCAAATTTTAGGTTATGTGCTCAAATTGTAAATATCTTAACTAAGGGAAGTGCTTTTGGATTTATTTACACAAATTAAATGTTTGAAGTTTAACTTGTGAACTGGTCCCAATTTCATCTGAGTATACAGAAAGAAAAAAACCGATGAAAAAATTAATTTTGAGGTTATGGATTTTTTAAAATGGGTACTAAATTTTCTAATCATTGCTTAAGCTATTAGCAGGATGAGTAAATAAATACAGAAGTGTATAAGAGCTATAAGGGCATAAAACTTTTGTATTTATTGAGTTTTATTTATTTTTTGCAAGAAAATTTTTTAGTTATAATTTTTTACATCTGGCAACGCGCAGCTACTTTGTTGGTTGGTATCTATGTACTCACAGAACACAGAGATAAACCAAGTGTGTAACCAGTGGCGTATCACAAAAAATATAAAAAACTTCTAATGCATATTTTTTCTTTATCTTTGGAAAAATATTTTTTTAAATATTTTTCCTTTACTCCTTATGTCAAAAGGTATTCAGTATTTTAATATATAACATTAATTTGTGAATTAAAGTATAAAAAATATTTATTAAATTACCAAAGGACCACCTTGACGAAAAATCAGATGTGTTATTTAACAAAATAAAAAGTATATCTGAAGTCATATAGTTTAATTGCGACGTTATTTATAACCTTAAAATATCCGTACGTTATAATGCTAACGTTATAATGCTATTCCAACACAGTGGAGTTAAAAAAAGGAGTTCCTCAAGGCTCAATTCTTGGCCCAATATTATTTATTTTGTTTGTAAATGATTTGCCCCAATGCCACGACAATATTTTTATGTATGCAGATGATACTACTTCAATTTTTAAATCCTCTACTAAAAATGATCTAATAACTAATATTAATTTTAACACAAAAAAATATATTTCAATGGTTTCAAAATAATGGCCTTAAGTTAAATGTTGACAAAACACAGTACATAAAATTTGGAGAGTATGGGTTTACCAATAACAATATTAATATTAACAATAAATGTACCATCAAGTTGAGTACTTCAATTAAATTTTTGGGTGTTATTTTGGACAACAAATTTTTATGGAAGGAACAAACAGATAGTGTTTTAAAAAAAATCAATAAGTATCTATACTTAATCCTTAATCTAAGATTTGTTGTTTCAAGAGTGACACTCTTAAATGTGTATTATGCATTTGTTTATTCCAATTTAAAATATGGCATAATTTTTTGGGGTAATTCATCCTATACAAAAAATCTATTCATTTTTCAGAAAAAAATTATTAGAATTATTTTTAAGCTGGAATTCAATGAATCATGCAAGCAAACGTTTGTAAAAAATAACCTACTAACACTACCAGATCTTTATATTTTTGAAACTTTAATTTTTTACAAAAAAAACAGTTTTATGTTTAACAATGCTAGTAGACAGCATTCCTACTTCACTAGAAATAAAGATTTAGTGTTAATTAATCAAACAAGGACCCACACCGTTTACAGGAGTATTCAAAACTTTGCTTTAACTTTATATAATAAATTGCCAAAAACAATAAAATACCTTAGTTTTAGGGAATTTAAACCTTGCTTAAGAGCATACCTTGTAAACAGATGTGATTACTGCGTTGATGATTTTTTTAACTAAATGTTTTTTTTTGTATTTGTTTATTTGTACCAAATTTTCTTAGATTTGTTTGTTAGTACATTGTTAATCTTGAATATTTATATATACTTTTTTGGACGTGTTCAACATTGTAACCATTGCAATCTTTCTGAACTAATAAATCTATTGTATTCTATTCTAAGAAGCTAGCATTAACAATAAACACGGAAGAGTTTCAATACTCTATACAAAGTTTAAATGTCGCACCCGTTACATTTTAAGAAAATTTTAGAAAATAAAGTATACAATATTTGTGCAAATTAAGGGTAATATTCAAGTTTTACACAAAAAATTATTACTATATGCTTTCATCCGAAATTTTACATTATCAACTTTAGAAGCCAAAATGTTGCGCCTGCTGCTCGCCAGGAACGGCCCTGTAAGTACATACAAGTTTACTTTGAGACGCTTTTAAAATGTGCTACTTTCGATTTCCGCAATAAATCTGTAATCTCTTTTGACAGGAATATTCGAGATTTACTTGCGTCTACTAATTAAAAATCCATTCAGGTTGAGCGACGTTTTGATTTATCGATGCTGCATTTTCGACTTTGCCTGTCTGTCTTGATTCAAAAACCTTTTTACTTTATTTTAAGACTTACACTTGCCAAATTGATTCTGGATTTTATAGTCAAGTTAATGCACAAGGATGATATTAAAGTAGGCTATATCAAAAGTAGTGAAATGAAGTAATATTTCGTTTTTGAAATTGAAGATATACACGTTGTTTCTTTGTTTTTAGCAATATTTCCTGGATAAAATAATTTACATTTTTTCTTTTATTAATTTTACCTTAATCTTAATCATAAAATTGTATTCGATGTAACCAAGTTTTAAAATATCATGTTTTTCTGTGCTTAATTCTTCAATTTTATGCTAAACCCGGCTAAACCTACTTCCACAAATATATTTTTTTTAGTTTTTAAAAGTTTGTATTTGTTATTTAAAGGTGCGAGACCTATTTTGTTATTAAAATTAAAATAAATAATGCATTTTTAATCAAATTTTATTATATCGTGAAAGAAAACTTTATTTATAATCTTTGTTCGACTTATAAAATTAAAGCTAATCTACATAATTTTGCATCTCCATTCACAAAAAGTACCGATTTATTAACATCCCTCATGGGAGGCCAGGCAGGCTCTGAGTAGGATAATTTATGTTCTAATTTTTCATGTTAATTTTAAACTAAATTAAAATAGCAGCAGCAAACTAAATATGAATTTAAAATTTTATATAAATAAAGATATATGAGGAGTTTGTGCTTTTAAAGTAAAACGTAAAACAAAGTCATTAGTCATTATTGTTGATCATAGAACGAAATGTACCTCAAATGAGTTTAAATCTATGATTTTGCCGAAATTGGCTGTGAAAAAGATACTTTCTTGATTTTCTTAAAGTTTTTTAGGCAGATAGTTTTTATAAAGTCGAATTTTAAAAAAAATTAAAAAATCTTTGCTGTTTGTTTAATTTTCTATTGGGTCGCGTTTGTAAGGATTTGTGGGCCTAGGATTTTTTAAAAGATTTTTAAAAAACTTTAGGCTCCAGCTACAAACAAATGAAGTCCACTACAAATACAAAAATATTAAAAAAAAGTATGGGAACCAAAAAAAGTCTCGAGATGAGCAAAAAACAAAAATAAGAAAATCATGAAAGTTAAAAAGACACTTAAAATAAATAACAAAACACTTTTTTATTTTACTTAAACAAAATAAATCAAACAAAATATCTCTAGATAATTACGCTTTGCCGGATCTTCTAGACAAAAATGACAGATTGATAATTTTGGTTGGACACAGTCAACATTATCGTTTATCATTGAAAAACTGTGCGGAGAAAGTTCACGTTAGAAGATGTGACTAAATTAAATACAAGGTGTGGTTTTAGCAATGTCTTTTAAGTAGACTCTACCACAACCTAGAATATTTTCAACCTCCTTAAATACCAGTGGCGGCTGGTGGATAAAATACCAATATTTCAGTTATTAGACATGGGACCCACACCAAATTTATAATAGTTTATAATGACATTAAATAGACAAGTTCGGCGCAAACAGAATTTAAATTGAAGTTTGCGAAAAAAAGTTAGTTTTTTAATAATTCAAATTAAAGTGGTGCAATTTATTATCTACTATAATTTATCGACAAATTTAAAATTTTATTTAAAAAATCCAAATATTACAGGTTTTAGATATACCATTTTAAATATTTTTTTATTTTAATAAAATAAATAATATAAATTTAAAATCGAATAAAATCTGTAATGTTTGGATTTTTTAAATAAAATTTTAAATTTGTCGATAAATTATGTGGGTCCCATGTCTAATAACTGAGATATTGGTATACATAAAATCCACCAGCCGCCATTGTTAAATACAAATATATATTTTATATTTAAATAATATTGTAAATACTATTACATTTTTGAAATATTATAATATTTAATGGAAACTAATCAAATATTTGTGTGCTTTATTTCCCAGAAAATTACGTAAATTAATAATATATTGAGCGAGTTAATTATATTAAATATAAATTTCATATTTGTGGGAATTCTATAACTATAAAGCAAATATGGATAATTTATTTTATATTTGCTTTATAGTTATATAATATTATCGAATAGTTTGGTTTACTATTTAAAAAGTTAGTGCCAAATGTATGGAATACATCATTTCAATATAATATCTTAGCTATAAATATATTATAAATATAAGGTCAGTTCAATTTAAAATTACATACAGTTCGAAATAGTCAAATATGGCATATCTTAGTGGTTTATTATTAAAGATTTTCTTTTCTGTAACTTTTAAGTTCTCATCGCCGGTATTTGATCGATTATGTGATTCTTCCGTAATTATTTTATGTTGAATTTTTTATTTCTATATTTAGTAATTAACTTGGCTGTCATAACCACCAATTATCAGGAGAATGTTGAAAAATCAAAAACTACTGCATTTGTGAACCAAGGTTTTTGAATAAAACTTTTCATGCAAAAGTTTTTTGATTTTTTTGAAAAAATTCTTAAAAACCCAACTTTAATAAAAAATTAAAGAAACAGAAAATAATGTTTTCTACTTCAACGCCCATTGTGACAAGTGCCAATTGTGGCTTTATGGCGTTTTAGTCACGGGCTGAAGTTGCCAACAGGTTTTTAGTCCCAAGCTGAAGTTAGTTTTAAGTTAGTTGAAATGTAATACAATCATAATCAATAATAATAAATGTTAAAATTATTTTATTATCTTAACACACAAACACAAAAGTATTAAATAGTTTCTCAACGCCAATATTTGAAAAGTTTATATGAACATTGTACCGACCTTTTAATTTCGCAGGAAGTAAACTACATTAACTTAATTTCGGGTGAAGACTCCACCGTGAAGTATCAGTAAAACATTTTCTTTACTTTCACTGCAAAAAAACTGCTTCCATATCCGATTAAACGGTCCATTTTCAAGGAATACATTTCGATCTACACATAAAAATTTGGCATTTGACATAATACACATTCCCAAGTTGGTTACTTTATTGTTTCATAGATGTCGCTCTATAAAAATATTTAATTAAATCATTTTTACGTGTATCAAACTTGATACACTATTGTATGTGGAAGCCTACACTGCCGTGCTTAATGAAAACGCCGTAACCAACAATTTTGCGATTTTTGTTTTACGGCATTTTCTACTAGAACAATTCATCCTGCGTCTATCCCCGGTACTCAAAAAACCGTATCTATATATATATACGGTTTTTTGAGTACCGGGGATAGACACAGGATGAATTGTTCTAGTAGAAAATGCCATAAAACAAAAATCGCAAAATTGTTGGTTACGGCGTTTTCATTAACTACGGTTTCGCGAAAGGATCAAACGGTCGATTTGCAAGGGTTCAAGAAATCGATTGAAACTTTTTTACCTTATTTCTACATCTTGATGCAGTACTTTTTTCAAAAAAAAAATCTCGTCCATTGACAACTTTGTTTTTATTTTAATTTTTTTCTTCGCTGTGTTAAAAATGAAGAAATTTCATTTTTTTTAAATAACTTTTTTATTTCAAAACGTATCGATTTGAAATTTGGACAAAATGTAGATCTTACCAATGACAATTAATCAATGAAAAAATTTTGTTTAGATTATAACGTACAGGGGGCGCTGATGATAATTTAGTTTAAAATTTGACAATTTTTAAAGGGTAAATAATCGAAGAAGCAACTTTGTTTTATAAATTTGAGTTTAGCACGTGAAAGTATTGATATTTGACTATTATTTGATATATTAACTTTTTTATGCAAATGATGTTTCTGTGGCCAGGATCAGTTTTGAATTAGCAGTAGCAGTATTCATAAATGCTTAGTTTAGTACATTTTGTCATTTTTATACAAATATTGTTTTATCTTTTATTAATAATTAAGTAAAGCATAACACATAAATGACGTTTAATATACAGGGTGTTTCACGTACTTAGTCGGTTGGAAGTTTCTAGGGAATCGCGAAAGATATCGATTTAAAATTTTAATAGCGTAAAGTATTCGCTTTAGACTATTTTCCTAAATTATTTTAAACAAAATAATACTTCCTGTTTTACCGGAATACCTCATATATTTTTACATTATTTAATTCTACATAAAATTCTGAGTAAAATGGCTATACCATATCCTATACCTAAAGTCAATATTTTTTGAGTTATTATTTTTTCAATCAAATATTTTAATTAATTTTAAACAATGACAGATTTGGTGGTAACCATGGATACTGTTACATTAAACCACATGTAGAATTTCAGAGGTTTGTTGATACAAAATAGTATTGAAAATATTAGAAATTGTTAAATGTCTCTGAAATTTTAACTTTAGGAAAGAGTTACTATAATACCAATCGAAAGATTCTTTAATGTTCTATTTGATTATGTTAAAACATACAGGGTTTTACATTTATAATAAAAACGTTGTTATTGTTTGAAGTTTGCCTAATTTCAAGTGGTTTTTCTCAAGGTATTTGTTGAAAAACTTTTAAAAAACTAAACAATGTTTTAATATTCCAAAAGTTCCAACCCCATGTCAACAAACAAATTAGAGGCTATTTTGATTAACGTGCATTTTAACGAAAAAAATTAATATCTTGAAAACTATTGACTTTATGTATAGTCTAAATCAAATTGTATATTCTATTAAAATTTCAAATCCATACCGTTTGCATTTCTCCAGAAACACCCTGTATAGCATTATATTAAATATAAAAAAATGCAAAATAACTAATTACAAAAAATCGAAAAACAAATGAATAAAAATATAGGTAGGTATATCTAAATAGCCGATTGCAACATAAAAAGTCTTTATTCTAATTTATTTATTGGGTAAATATTACTTTCCTCAGTTAGGAAAATTGAAGCTTGTTTATCGAGTAAAACATAAATTGAAGCTTGGTTGTGGAGCAAAAAATAAAATTAAAGTAGGTTATAATTTCTAACTTGCTGATACTGTCTATAATTATTATTTAGTGTATTCATTTTAATAAATTAATATTTTAAGTTTAAAGTACACTTATAAATTGAAACGCAATCAGTCATTTGCAACTTATAAACTGAACTTTTAAATTATCTGTCATGCTTCCAATGGTAGGTTACCATAGAGATAAGTCTGTGATGCCTACTATGATCAAAATTAGTAAACTTAAAAAAATTTAAAATTTATAAATAAAACTAATTTTAGCTCCATCTATGGCGATTTTTTTAAATAAATATGTAAGAATTGTATGTTATATATAAAATATTGTATGTAATATATAATACATTATCTTATAAAACTAGTTAAAAGAATTTATAATTTGTAAAACACGTTAGTATTACGCTCTTTGAAGGCTTAACTTAAAAATGGTGTCTCTCGTAGAAACATAATTTGCATTTAGAAGTTTATATATCAAATAATAGTTAATTATCAGTACTTTAACGTGATATACTCAAAATTATAAAACAACGTTGCTTCTTCGACTTTTTAACCCTTAAAAAATGGTAAAATTTTAAATTAAATTGTCCACCGTGCCCCCTGTATATTAAAATCTAAAAAAAATAATACGTGGATTTATTGCCACTAATAAGGTCTACATTTTATCTTAATTTCAAATCGATACGTTTTTAAATAAAAATGTTATTACAAAATATCGAAATTTATCTATTTTTAACACAGTAGAGTGACTTAAGGCCTGAAAACCACAGGGGTCAATGGATAAAAAATTTTTTTTGAAAAAAAAGTACCATTTAGATGTACAAACAAGGTAACACAAATATATTCAATTCTGGCATCACTTGCAAACAAATGTCCAAAATTTGTTCGATTTTTACGCGAAACCATAGTTAAGCACATATGAGCTCTTACTACTTAAGAGTAAGATAAATATTTACTATAACCATTTTTGGTAATGTAGAGTGCTTTATATTTAAATTAATGGAATTAATGCGAAAAATTATACCTATCAAATAAAAATAATTATCATCATTATTAACCAACCGAAATTCCAGACGTAACTGATCTACGCTAACATTTATAACATTTTAACGCTTATCTAAATCAAAACATTGCTGCACCGCTATTAAAATCGAAGGTGAAAGCTTTGAATTTTGTGTGTGTGTACCTTCTACAACAGTACAGCTTGTAATATAACAAAACAATGTAAATCGAATCTGTGTTCACGTCCATGACTTGTCTTTAGTGTTGCGAGTAAAAGGTCAGGGACATACGTACGCTTTAACGTTACGATAACAGTAGATCTACTGTCATAATACCTATATGATGATCTGAATTGCATTGTTTGACCAACAACGTCAATATATAATTATATCATATTTTTATTGTTAATTATTTAGTAGTGCTTTCTGAAGGTAATTTTTCTTTATTTTGCATTTATTTTACTGGAAAAATTTTAAGATATTTTGTAAGCCTTTGAGCGGTAAGAGAAACATCTAATTAGTACCTTGTTTTTGTTAAGGTGCAGAAGTAGAAAATTATTTTTCTACTCCCACCTTTAAAACTGCCATTATCGTACATGTTTCTATGACACTATAGTGATCTTTTATGTACACATTGACAAGCTTTGACTTTCAGTTAGCAGTGGCTTTCGGGCTTTTTAGTCACGAGCGAGCTTGCAAGTGATTAATTAAATGAGTGTCTAGAAAAGTTTATAAAGTTGTTGCATACTATGCCTTTTCTACTTATTATTATCTAAACATGATTTAAATTAAACATTTGTATAGAGCCACATCTATAAAAACAGTAGTAGTAACTTGCGTAAGAATTTTTAACTTGTGAATCTGTATTACCGGCGCGCCAGTCAAAATGTTAAATTTGTATGTGTAAATTGAAATTTATCCCTTGAAAATCTATAGATGGTATACTATAGTATGTTATAACAACCTTAAATGATGATATACAGGGTGTCCCAGAACTCGCGCCACAGAGAAAAAGGTAGCAATGGAGATGCCAAATTTAAAAATAAATAATTTCTAGGTAATAGTGTAATCGAATGAGAGCAAAAAAGCGGCAGCCAATACCGAGAGATCTCGCCTAGGTTAAACGTAGGAGCTTTAAAAATTGCTAGGAGACGATAGAACATTGTTGTATTAAAAACATTTAAAAATCTTTTGGCCAACTGTATTTACTAAGTTGTCAAAAGCTTTCAAAAAATGGGGTTATTAATGTATGACTGATACGCTAATGTTTTAAAGTAAAAAATCAAACCAGTTGTACTTTATTTAGCTTTTTTTGGGCCCACGCTCCCCATAAATAGTTATCATTTCGGTATAATCATCAAGGAAAACATTATGGGCCGGTTTTTCAATCGTTGGTTAACTTTATCTTACGGTTATTTTCTTTAGATACTATTGTTAACACAATAGTATCTAAGAAAGTTAACCGTAAGTTAAACTTAAACAACGATTGAAAAACCGGCCCTAAGTATAATAACTTAATTTATTACCTAATATAATATTAATGACAGGAGTAAAGATTGACAGCAGTTTTACAATGAATTAAATTCCAGTGGACCAAATATTTTACATATTTTTTATTATCAACAATGCAACCTAAGTATCCTAGCAATTTAAAGAATTCCCTGTGGTGATCTATTGGGATTGGCTATCGTTTTTTATTCTTATCTCCCTTATCCTTTGCGTTTGACAATTTGAATTTTTAAATATGTGTTTCAAATTACTTTCGGTACGTTCCCTTTTTCTCTGTGGCGCGAGTTCTGGGACACCCTGTATATAGAAACAGTTTTAAACAGTGAAAGTTGAGAATGTTTAAGTTAAATCTAGTTTACTGTCGGCAAAATCAAAAGGTCAGTATAAATTGGAATTTAAACTTTTTAAATAGATATTGGCGTTAAGAAACTCTTTAATACTATTTATTTTTGTATTAAGATAATAGAATAATTTCCACATTATTATTTCACAAAAAGGGCACTTTATTTTAACAATTAGATGACATTTGACAACTGTCCACCAACTTAATAATACTATAGTATTTTATAAAATGTCGAAATTATTATCTCGATACAAAAATACAAAATTATTTTATGGGTTCTTGACTCGAATCTTTGAAAAGTTTATATGCACGTTTCTTTAAACATACTCTTTAATTTTACTGTGAAAAACTACTTCGACTGAAAAGGTAAAATTTTTAGTAATATCTACTGGGTAAATTACCAAATATCCATGAATTTTTTTATCATGTCATCTCATAACCATAACCAAACAAATTCAAGGCTTTTTTTAAATACAATTAACTTTAATTCTAGACAAACAAAGGATTGTCTGTTATTTTTTTTCTTATTTAAGTTGTTTAGAGATTATAAAATTTAATAAACTATAAAAGAATTTAATTAATATCTTATTTGTGTAAATTAATAACAAATTATGTAGTGGGTAAATAAATACTGCGTGCTTATAGCCATTTTAAAACTTCCTTTTTATAATAGGAAAATATTAAAAGTTTATGATGGGTTTGCGTGTAAAGGTATAAAAAATATTAAAAAAACCTGCAAATAAACTGAAGCTTAATTACTTTAATTTCATGGAATTACAAATTTAAAATATTTATATTTTGTATATTATTTTAAGTTTTAATTTTAACTCGCCAGGTGCAATAACTATTAAGTAAACCTGTCAAAAGCTATTTATGTATACTCAAAAAAACCTAATTTATTTTGTAATATAATTTCAACATGGAATCATTGGGACAATTTAAAAGTACTTATCTGATATTCATGACTTATTCCAAATTAGGCTTGGGATGATTAAAAAACAACCACAATTTTTTTTCTCTTTAAGCGTTCTATAATTTAAGCATTTATATTGTCAACGCTCACTACCAAAGTATTTGACTATCTCCTAGGCTGTAAAAATAATTTAGACCAATCAGGTGAGGTTTTTTACATCCTAGTCTGTAAAAGAACCGTTAGGACCAATGCAAAATTTTTATAACTGCTGACATTTCTGAAGATATGTAATTTTACTTTAAACTTTTTTTAATTGGTATTATAATTTTAAGAACGTAATTTTTTTAATACTGTTTTCTACAAAAAATACCATTTATAAATAAAACACCTGTGCGTGGAATTATGTCTAAAATTGTGCCGCATGCATGTATGCATGCAAATAACTTATGTATTTAGGAAAAATTATAAAATGGTTAATAGTATATTATGTATCAAGTTTTATAAACGCCATTTTAGTTACGAGTTAAATTAAGCACGAGCGAAGCTTGCGAGCGAGTGTTTAATAAAAACGAGTGCCTAGAGAAGTTTATAAACGAGTTGCATACTATACTTTATCTACGTCGAACACAAAACAGAATTTAAAGCCAATTTTATTTGTTAAAATTTTGACATCTGTCAACTGTCACCCGAATTTAACCTCACTTTTTCCCAATTTATAATAAAGCCAATTTCAGCCCGTGGCGTAAAATATCGAAAAGCCACTGTTGTTAACTTCAGCCCGTCAATAAAACACCATAAAGTCACAGCTCGTCAATGTAGGAGTAGATAAAATATATTAGATACAATTAACAATGATTTAATTACAAATTTTACCTATAATTTAAAAAAATAAATTTTAAAATTTGACCCATCATTTTTTAACTTTATGGCACTATGCGAAATTTGTCCTACCATTTTTTAAATTTATGCTGTCCTAGTTTTTATTTGTCCAATTTTGTTTAAATTTGGGCAGTTTTCAATTACCCGAAACATTTACTTTATTGTGCCGTTTTCAATTACCCGGTTACGCCTGGATGTTGCAGAACACTCACACATCGACGTGACTTACCCTTGCGACATCATGGTCTTCTGATACCTAAAGGCGCATAAAAGCGTTTTATATTTTCCGTAAATATCCTGTAATTTTTTTTTGTTAAGGTGTAAAAGTAGAAAATTATTTTTTACTCCCACCTTCTAAACTTCCATTATGTACATGGAACTAAGTAATCTTTTATATACACATAGATAAACTGTGACTTTCAGTTAGCATCAGTGGCTTTTGGCTGAAGTCAGCTTTAGGTTAGTTGATAGTTATCAAATGTTAAAATCGTCAAAATAAAGTGTCTTTCTTGTAATATAATACTGAAATGTAGAAGTTATTTTTTATCCAGGATAAATTATCCTAATACAAAAATACACAATTATTAAATAGTTTCTTGATTCCAATCTTTAAAAAAATTGTATGCACCTTTTGATTACTCCGGCAGCAAACTAGTATTTGCCGATAAAGCATTTAATAATTTCGGGTCGAGTATCCATAAAAAGATCCTCTTCACTTTCGCTGTGAAAAACTGCTTCGACTGAAAAAAAAAATTCTAATAATGTGGACTGGAAAAATTCCCAAAAATCCATTAATTTGTTCATCATGTAATTAAACAAATTCAAGGTTTTTTAAAATACTATTAACTTTAATTCTAGACAAACGAAGGATTAAAGGTTATATTTTTTCTTATTTAAGTGTATTTTAGATTATAAAATTTCTCTTGTGTAAATTAATAACAAATTAAGTAGTAGGTAAATACTGCGTGCTTATAGTCATTTCAAAACTTCCTTTTGTAATAAGAACATATGAAAATTTAATTTTATGATGAGTTTGCGTGTAAAGGTATAAACAACATAAAAAACCTGCAAATAAACTAAAATAATGTGTGGAAAACCGCAAAATTACTTTAATTTCATGGAATTACAAATTTATAATATTTATATTTTGTATATTTTGTATATTATTATAAGTTTAAATTTTAACTTTCCAGGTGCAATAACTATTATGTAATAGGGTAAAAATCTGAAGTTTCACTAAATTTCAAAGAAATGGTTGTTTTGAAGAATTAAGAAATTTAATACTTAGAAGGATTTTTAAGAGAGCCAGATGTCACTTGGGGGGGCCTAGGAGCATGTTTTGGAAGTAATAAATAAATAGATAGAAAGTTTCTTTGTCCCCGAAACGCGCACTAAAAAGTAGCCAGATGATGTTTTTCTTGGAAAAAGCCTTAACGCTCAATTGAAAACGCTTCCCTTTGTTTAAATCGATCGTTGGAAAATTAAATAATAGAGAAAGTAGTTAAAAGAATAATAACAAATTTATTTAGTTAATAATCATTTAGATTAAAGAATTAGGACTAAGATAAGGATATAACCAGCCGTATAGTAGTTTTACCGATAGGTTTTAAGAATTTAATGTAACCCGAGAAAATTGTCTAATTGTATAACTTAGGTTGAAGTAAAAGGGTAGTTAGTAATTGCAGACATAGGATATTTTAATGTTTTGGACTTTGTTAACAGATTTAAATTTTTATAGAAAATAAGTAACTTTGTAGTTAGGCAACCCCGAATTCACCCTAAAGTCAGCGTTAAGTAGGGGTAGAAATTTCTCACTGCACGCCTCTGATTGGCCAGAAACTTCAACCCTGAGGCAAGTCACGCCCTCGACTTAAGAAAGTCTTTAAATACTCTGTACCACAGGGTTTGACAGATTTTATCTTGCAAGATTTCGCGCGCGTCGTTTCCGAGTTCGAAGGTCGAAGTTCTAGCCAGTCAGTGTAATTAATAAAGTCAGGTATATTGTTAAGTTTATTGTAAAGTTGCTTATACAGGTGCTCGCAGTTACGTTCACCTTAAGTGACCGGTTTAGTTTAAAATTTGTAGTTTAAAGTATTAGTTTTATAAGATTCATTTAGGTTACCTTTTTCTAAAGTTAATTTAGTTTTCGCTTATCAGTTTAATTCAAAAGTTAGTTTTTTTAATCTTAATTTCTCCGTAAATTCTTTGTTAATTTTCTTTACCGTTAAATTATTAATTTTTCTTATTTCCTTTGTTAATTTTTATTCTTCTTCTTAATTGTAAATATATTGTTTGTGGTTAGAATCGGCTGTGTTTCTTTGGGTACCTGTTAATTCTAATTACCCAGTGCTTGGCAAGCGTAAGTATATCGGGATTCGCGAAGTGTTCCGGGAGATCCGTCGCGAGTGACTTAGTGTGGTAATTCGTGCTTATTGGGATTACCAAATCATCGGCAACCGTCGCTGGATTAAAGGTCAGATTAGTGGTAACATCCTTGTAACGGACTGATAGTAGTCTATATCAGCCCCGCTCCCCGCGTTAATTAACCCAAAAAACCACCCGTTACAACTGGTGGATTGTACACCTTATATTTAGTTTGTTAGTTTTAGTTTAAGTTGCTTGGTTTTTTAACGAATCAATTTGTTATTTTGCAATTTTTTTTTATTGATTCGTTTAAAAAGGGGGGAGTGATGTAATAGGGTAAAAATCTGAAGTTTCACTAAATTTCAAAGAAATGGTTGTTTTGAAGAATTAAGAAATTTAATACTTAGAAGGATTTTTAAGAGAGCCAGATGTCACTTGGGGGGGCCTAGGAGCATGTTTTGGAAGTAATAAATAAATAGATAGAAAGTTTCTTTGTCCCCGAAACGCGCACTAAAAAGTAGCCAGATGATGTTTTTCTTGGAAAAAGCCTTAACGCTCAATTGAAAACGCTTCCCTTTGTTTAAATCGATCGTTGGAAAATTAAATAATAGAGAAAGTAGTTAAAAGAATAATAACAAATTTATTTAGTTAATAATCATTTAGATTAAAGAATTAGGACTAAGATAAGGATATAACCAGCCGTATAGTAGTTTTACCGATAGGTTTTAAGAATTTAATGTAACCCGAGAAAATTGTCTAATTGTATAACTTAGGTTGAAGTAAAAGGGTAGTTAGTAATTGCAGACATAGGATATTTTAATGTTTTGGACTTTGTTAACAGATTTAAATTTTTATAGAAAATAAGTAACTTTGTAGTTAGGCAACCCCGAATTCACCCTAAAGTCAGCGTTAAGTAGGGGTAGAAATTTCTCACTGCACGCCTCTGATTGGCCAGAAACTTCAACCCTGAGGCAAGTCACGCCCTCGACTTAAGAAAGTCTTTAAATACTCTGTACCACAGGGTTTGACAGATTTTATCTTGCAAGATTTCGCGCGCGTCGTTTCCGAGTTCGAAGGTCGAAGTTCTAGCCAGTCAGTGTAATTAATAAAGTCAGGTATATTGTTAAGTTTATTGTAAAGTTGCTTATACAGGTGCTCGCAGTTACGTTCACCTTAAGTGACCGGTTTAGTTTAAAATTTGTAGTTTAAAGTATTAGTTTTATAAGATTCATTTAGGTTACCTTTTTCTAAAGTTAATTTAGTTTTCGCTTATCAGTTTAATTCAAAAGTTAGTTTTTTTAATCTTAATTTCTCCGTAAATTCTTTGTTAATTTTCTTTACCGTTAAATTATTAATTTTTCTTATTTCCTTTGTTAATTTTTATTCTTCTTCTTAATTGTAAATATATTGTTTGTGGTTAGAATCGGCTGTGTTTCTTTGGGTACCTGTTAATTCTAATTACCCAGTGCTTGGCAAGCGTAAGTATATCGGGATTCGCGAAGTGTTCCGGGAGATCCGTCGCGAGTGACTTAGTGTGGTAATTCGTGCTTATTGGGATTACCAAATCATCGGCAACCGTCGCTGGATTAAAGGTCAGATTAGTGGTAACATCCTTGTAACGGACTGATAGTAGTCTATATCAGCCCCGCTCCCCGCGTTAATTAACCCAAAAAACCACCCGTTACAACTGGTGTCAGGTGTGTCTCATAATTTTTCAGAACTAATTTCTCTTGCATTAAATATTTGATTGTATATAGGTGTATATGGAATTAAATATTGATATAAGTTTTTATTACATGTAATCGTATTATCAAAATACCTTAAATAGACACAACTGGTTTCAGGTGTACCCCCGTAAAGCGCATTTATTTTGTGAAATAGCTATACACTTATGTTGATTTGTAAATGTTAAGTTTTATAGCGATTGAAAAAGTACCTAAAAGTTAAAAGTTGTAAAAAGTCGAAATCTCTAGTAAATAAAGCGCGCGCAAGGTAATTTAGGGGCTGTTAGGACGCGTGCGGATAAAAGCTAGGTAGATCTCCGGCAATAAACTAATCACTCAATGGTTATTGTCGTTATTAATAGCAAAGGGCAATTACTCAAAATTGTTTAAGAAATTAAATAATTTTCTGTAATTGTTTTCATTGTTTTGAGTGTTAGGGTATGTGTAAAGGTGCTATTGTAAAGACAAATGGGAACAATGCATCTTTATTACATTTAAGAAATTAGGAGACAGACAAGTAATTTTAATTTGATTTAAGGCACAATAGCTAACAGGAAGCGGTAAAACATTGCATATATAGATGTATAACCTTGAAAAATTTATATGTTTCAGGAATTAATCGATTTTACACCGTTAATTAAATTTTGTGACAGGTGGAATTAAGAGTTAATTATACAAAATTTTTATTAACGTATTTTGTATTAGTGTGTCTGTCTCCCCAAATAATTAGTTATAATAATTAATATTCCGTTGCGAAGCAATTAAATAATTACGAGTCATATTGGTAAACTATCTCTTTGTTAATTCCTCCAAAAAGTTACTTGCAATTTAAAGAGTCTATAAAAACAATAAATGCAGTTAAGATAAACAGTTTAAGGATTAAGATCGCAGCAGTTTAGAGTTTACAAGGTATAAAGAGTAGACAATAGTACAAAAGCGCAGAAAGTAAACTCGATCTAATTACGTGTGCTTCGTTAATTAGATATAAGGTCGTCTCGATTTCCACAGCAAAAAGTCGTACACAGCCAGGAACTCTGTGACGCAGGAGACCCACAGAGGACCACATAGCCAGACATATTATTTCCTGTGCCAATAAAGTTGTTTTTATTCGTCAACTCATCGTCCCCATAACCGCGAAGTGATAGGTTTGATTTATTTCCATAGCTTTTCGGGTTACAGTTGTCAGTTAGTGATTTGTTAAAATGACAAATCAAACCACAGTATTACCTAATGGAACACTCCAAAATAATTTAGAAGAAACAATAAGCACAAATAAGTTGTCCGACTTATTTCAAAAAATAACATTGGGCACAACTCTAAATTTAATCGACGATTATAAGGGAGGACCTGATTATGACCTCTTCATCAATAGAATCCAAGCAATAGGGCGAAAAAATCAATGGACGGAACAAGACATGATGGAAGCTATGGAACATAAACTCAAGGACATGGCGAAAACGTATTATTTTGCGCTAAGGGACGATGACAAACCAGGTTCGATAGAAGAAATGCGAACATGGTTAAAAAGGGTATTTGGAAAAAGAAAAAATTTCCAACAAGCCAAGTTAGAATTAGCAGCGTGTAAAAGAAAACAGGAAGAAACGTTAGGGGCCTTTGCAGAAAGAATTAAAATGGCCGCTAACAACATCTTTTCGGTAGAGGAACAAACACCGGAGAAAAAAATTTACAAGAATGCATTGATTGCAGAACAGTTTATAAACGGGCTAGACACGCGTCTAGCTAACGAAATTTTGTCCGTAGGTGTTTTTCTTAATTTAAAAGAAGCTCTTGAAGTAGCTGAGAAAAAAGAGAATATTGTAGACAGGTTAAGGGTAAATCCGCCGCAGGATTTAGATGTTGTAGCTACAATAAGAGCTTTGTTGTCGGAGAAGGAACAGCTCACAGGAGATGATATAGAACCAAAGAATCTACCTAATGACAGACACCGGGGGGAAATTCTAAAACACAGCGAAGGCCGCCGAAAGGATGGTAACGAAGACAACCACGATGATAAAAATAACCGCGAACGAAGCCGGGAAAGAAGTAACCGTAATCGTAGCTACGACAGAAATCTTCGCGATCACAGCCGCGATAGAAAAAATCGTGATATTAAGGAAAATAACCGCGATAGAAGTTACGAAAGGAGTAATCGTAACTACGAATATGAAGAACGTAACCGGAGTTACGATTACGATAGCGATCGTAACCGCGGGTACGAAAGGAGTGATCGTGACAGCAAATATGACCACCGTAACCGGGGTTACGATTACGGAAGTAGCGATCGTGACCGCGGGTATGAAAGGCATAGCCGCGATTACAGTTACGAAAGACGTGACCGCAGCTACGGCAGGAGAGAGCGCAGAGATTATAGTCGCGAAAGAGAATTGCAGCGGGAAAACCGCAACGAGGCACGAAAAGTTAATTTTGAAGACAATAGCCCACGCGGAACTAACTACCGAAACGCACCGAGAAACCGCGATGAACGGCTACCGAAATTTAAATATATGTTTAACAGGTGCATAAAATGCGCCAAACCTGGACATTATAGCAGCTGCTGCAGGAGCGAAAAAATATTTTTTTGTTTCAACTGTGGCGACCGCAGCCATACCTACAGTAACTGTTTTTTAAACTGGAACATAGCCTCGATAACACAACAGAAATAACACACACAATTTTAAAACTCAACCCAGAAAATTCAAAATATATTGTGTTGTTTATTAATAATCAAACATCGACTTGGCTTCTAGACACAGGAGCAAGCATAAGTTTAATTAAAGCCAGGATTGTAAGTTTATTTAATTTAACAATACAAGAAGATAATCACATAATAACGGATATATCTGGGAAACAAATAAATAAAACAGGTAAATGTAACATAGAACTAAAATTAAATAAAACTGGCAGTAAGATATTAAAGCATACATTTATAATTTGCGACGATAATTTAAATTTCCCCACGGATGGTCTAATAGGTATGGATTTTTTGGAGTTATACACGCCCCAACTTTGCTTCGCGAAAGGCAGGCTTATGCTATGTGGTTTAGGTTTACCTCTGCTAGACACATCACGGTTAAATCGGACGGTTACTAACAGTAATTCGGCGGAAGAAATAAACTGCAGACGTGTAGGCAGTCGACTCGGACGGCTTAAAAGTTCTTCCGAAGTGTCAACACTAAAAGTTAAGGAAATTAATAGCCCAGAAGAATCTAATCACAATGCATTGACAAAAAATAACGTTCGATTTCAGGAAACAGACAATGGTAGGGATCTGATCAATCCTAAAACCAATACAAATGGTATTAGCTCCAAGCAACCAAGTGTAGTCAGATTGACTGAAGATTTAAGTATACCTGCATTTCACGGTTGTAATGTTAGTATTAGAGTAAGTAAGCGCATACCCTCTGGTACTATGATTTGCGAACCACTCAACAACACAGCTTCGGGAATTGTAACCGAGCAAACAATAGTTAATTTACAAAATACATCAAACAATAACGATAGAGAAATTGTGGTTAGAATTCTAAACGTTACTCCGATACCTCAGTCCATAAAGAAAAATACTCCAATCATTAAAATGACACTTTCGAATAACCGTGTATGTGAAGATTATAGTATTACAAAGGATAGAGAGAGTTTGCCGAGAAACAATAAGGAATTCGTGGTCAGGGCTTCTAGCAGTAGGGAGTTGTGTATTGTAGTTTGTAAGTTTTTAAAGGATTGGGAAGACATTTTTGCAGTGTCAGGTAGACCGCTGAAGTTCACGAAGGGTGTGAGACATGAAATCGAGATAGACGGGACAAAGGGTCCAATTAGAAAAGCACCCTACAGAGTACCAGTGGCTAAAAAGAAAATAGTGGAGGAAAAAATTGAAGAAATGTTAAAAAATGACATAATTCGCCCTAGTTCTAGCCCATGGAGCGCTCCTATAGTATTAATAGAGAAGAAAACCGAGACAGGTAGCATTGATTATAGATTTTGTATAGACTATAGAGCTTTAAATGCAATAACAAAGAGAGACTATTTTCCTATTCCAAACATACATGAAACAATAGATTCACTAGGCGGTGCCGAACTATTTACTAAATTAGATTTAAAATCAGGCTATTGGCAGGTAGAAGTACATCCCAAAGATAGAGAAAAGACAGCGTTTTCAGTACCTTGGGGTCATTACGAGTGCAACAGGATGCCGTTTGGTCTAGTTAATGCGCCATCCACGTGGCAGAGGTTAATGTATTCAGTCTTGGCGGGGTTGATAGGTATTCATTGCTTTGTGTACCTGGACGACATTATTGTTTTTTCAAAAAACAATGTGGAGGAACATTTTAATAAACTTCGAATGGTTTTTCAGCGTTTACGAGATTACGGATTAAGTTTAAACAAAGAAAAATGTGAATTTTTGCAGGAAGAGGTTAAGTACCTGGGTCATATAATTAGCAAGAAGGGAATTAAACCTGATCCTAGTAAGATTTCTACAATCAAGAAAATTCCAGTTCCCAAAAATGTCACAGAAATTCAGTCGTTCTTAGGTATTACGGGTTATTATAGGAAGTTTGTAAAAAATTTTTCAGCTATTGCATATCCCTTAACTCAACTAACGAAGAAAAATGTCAAATTTCAATGGACAGATAAGTGCCAGTCGTCCTTCGAGACACTAAAAAATTATCTTCTTAAGGAACCCATTTTAAAATACCCAGATGTTAATAAACAATTCATTCTTTTAACAGACGCTTCTTCTTATGCCCTAGGCGCCATCCTTTGTCAAGTTCACAGCGGTAAAGAGTTACCTATAGCGTACGCCAGTAGACAACTTTCCAAAGCGGAAATAAATTATTCTACTACAGAGCGCGAATGCTTAGCTTTAGTTTGGGGAATTAAACATTACAGAATTTATTTATATGGTAATGATTTCATTGTTTACAGTGATCACCAACCACTTAAATGGTTAATGTCTGTTAAGGACCCAAGCAATAGACTAATGCGTTGGTCGCTTTCCTTATCCGAGTACAGTTTTAAAGTTATGTATCGTCCTGGAAAAAATCATTCAAATGTAGATGCGCTGTCAAGAATAAAGTTGGTTAGGTTAATAAATGCTACGGAAATTTGGGACCCAATGTGGAGTCGTAACGAAGTAAAAAACTTACAAAAGGTAGATGCGAGCTTAAAAACTATTTATAATGCATTACACTTAGGCAAGGGTAGTAACTATTATTTGGATATAGACGGATTATTGTATAAAAAATCAAAGGATCAGCGCTACGAAGATATGTTAGTGGCTCCGGCAACGATGATCCCATCCATAATGAAGGCGTACCATGATTTACCACTTTCAGGTCATGTAGGAATAGACAAAACATTAGAAAGGATTAACAAACATTTTTATTGGCCAAAAATGGCCGAGGACATAAAAAATTACGTAAACGCATGCATACCGTGCGCGAAAAGGAAAACATCACCGCATATTAAACCGACACTTTTACAAAAATTTACTATACCACCGAGACCTTTCTACAGAATAGCAATGGATGTTGTTGGACCGTTGCCGGTAACCGATCAACAAAATAAATACATATTAACCATCCAAGATGCATTGACTAAATACGTAGAAGCTTTCCCAATGAAAGACCAAACAGCAGATACGGTAGCCAGAACTTTTATTACAGGGATAATTTTAAGACACGGAACGCCCAAACAATTATTAACCGATTTAGGAACTAATTTTACCTCAAAACTCTTCGAAAAAATGTGCAACCTTTTGAAAATTAAACATTTGAAAACGACTGCGTATAGACCGCAATGCAACGGAGCATTAGAAAGGTTTCATAGGACATTAAAAGATTTATTGTCACATTACGTTCAACCGAATCATAGAGACTGGGATATTTGGCTACCGTTCGCTTTAGCATCGTATTGTTCCTCAACACATAGCGCCACAGGTGAAAATCCTTTCTTTTTATTGTTCGGTAGAGATATGGATTATCCATATGACGAGATGTTCAAGCCACTACAGGTAAAGTACGATAACGACGTAAATTATGTCTCGGAATTTTTAAATAGGATGAAAATAGCGCACAAAAATGCAATAGATATGATAGAGAGAAATACAGAAAGGGTGCACGACACATTTAATAGAAAAGCGGAATTACACAAGTTTAAAATAGGAGATAGAGTATATGTGTTCGATCCGTCAGATAAGCCAGGAATAAGCAGGAAATTAACAAAGAGATGGAAAGGACCTTATAGAATTATAAATTTAAATAACGTTACCGCCGAGGTAAAAGAAATACACGGGAATAAAATAGACAAAGTACATGTTAATAGATTAAAATTATGCCTAGCAACGGAAAATCAGGTAAATCAAATGGGACTTATACCCATTAAGGTAAGACAAACGAACGATTTAAACAAGTATCCAACGATCGGATTGTATACCGAGGAAGACCCCGAGCATATACCAAGGAAAGTTAATAATACAATAACACAATCGTCCAGTTCACAACATCAAGAAATTAATTCTTCAGCAAGGGATAATAATTTTTCTTTCAGGAACATTGATAATAATCCAAATCTAGTTTTCAGTAAAGATCCCCCTGTAGCTTTCGATCAGCAAGTAAACCCAACAAATACGGAGACAGCAACAAATTCAACAGCCAACGTGAGGTCCTCTACACCAACCAGGAAAGAAAAGCCGACCGAGTTACATCCCATGGTCCTGCGTAGCAGAGGAAAGGCCGAAACACAGCCATGGATGTATAAGAGAAGAAAATAAATATCGTTAAACCAAAATATTTTAGATCCTCATTTAGTTTTCGAAATGTTTTAGAAATGTCCACCACGGGGGTAATCAAAAGAAGAAGGCGGAAATAACAACGAGCCAACAAATATGCATCCAAGGAGAATCGCACACAATCAAAAGTCCAATCAGACCGTCCAAAGAATCCAATTGGACCAAAGCGGCCTGTTCCAGCCTATCACAGCATCCCAGACGTACCATGCCAAGATGTAAACGAAGAAGACGACCGCACCTCAGGAACAACAATATTGCAAAGGGACGCAAAGAAGTTCAAAAAGAAAGAAAAAGAAGCCAATAGCCTAGAAGAAAGAAAAGTTATGACGAACCCAGCAGTTAGAACGATTTAAGATGATTAGCCACAAAATCATTCTATATGTCAAACGTTACAATGACTAAAGAACCTTGAAGAATACACCAGCAGCATAGCAGATGCAGGAAATAGCAGCAACAACCCCGGTAGCAATCCAATCATCAGCGCCAACACCTACAAGTACAAGGAGCAACGTTGGAGAAAAACTAAACCAACCTAGAAAGTGCAGAGACGAACAAGTGAAGTGTTTGGTGCGTGATACAGTGACACAAACATAGTGAGAGTTAAAGAACAGACCAAGCCTGAGTGAAATCATGGACTAGGGAAAGACTAATTAGTATAGATTTAAGAGGATTGTACACCTTATATTTAGTTTGTTAGTTTTAGTTTAAGTTGCTTGGTTTTTTAACGAATCAATTTGTTATTTTGCAATTTTTTTTTATTGATTCGTTTAAAAAGGGGGGAGTGATGTAATAGGGTAAAAATCTGAAGTTTCACTAAATTTCAAAGAAATGGTTGTTTTGAAGAATTAAGAAATTTAATACTTAGAAGGATTTTTAAGAGAGCCAGATGTCACTTGGGGGGGCCTAGGAGCATGTTTTGGAAGTAATAAATAAATAGATAGAAAGTTTCTTTGTCCCCGAAACGCGCACTAAAAAGTAGCCAGATGATGTTTTTCTTGGAAAAAGCCTTAACGCTCAATTGAAAACGCTTCCCTTTGTTTAAATCGATCGTTGGAAAATTAAATAATAGAGAAAGTAGTTAAAAGAATAATAACAAATTTATTTAGTTAATAATCATTTAGATTAAAGAATTAGGACTAAGATAAGGATATAACCAGCCGTATAGTAGTTTTACCGATAGGTTTTAAGAATTTAATGTAACCCGAGAAAATTGTCTAATTGTATAACTTAGGTTGAAGTAAAAGGGTAGTTAGTAATTGCAGACATAGGATATTTTAATGTTTTGGACTTTGTTAACAGATTTAAATTTTTATAGAAAATAAGTAACTTTGTAGTTAGGCAACCCCGAATTCACCCTAAAGTCAGCGTTAAGTAGGGGTAGAAATTTCTCACTGCACGCCTCTGATTGGCCAGAAACTTCAACCCTGAGGCAAGTCACGCCCTCGACTTAAGAAAGTCTTTAAATACTCTGTACCACAGGGTTTGACAGATTTTATCTTGCAAGATTTCGCGCGCGTCGTTTCCGAGTTCGAAGGTCGAAGTTCTAGCCAGTCAGTGTAATTAATAAAGTCAGGTATATTGTTAAGTTTATTGTAAAGTTGCTTATACAGGTGCTCGCAGTTACGTTCACCTTAAGTGACCGGTTTAGTTTAAAATTTGTAGTTTAAAGTATTAGTTTTATAAGATTCATTTAGGTTACCTTTTTCTAAAGTTAATTTAGTTTTCGCTTATCAGTTTAATTCAAAAGTTAGTTTTTTTAATCTTAATTTCTCCGTAAATTCTTTGTTAATTTTCTTTACCGTTAAATTATTAATTTTTCTTATTTCCTTTGTTAATTTTTATTCTTCTTCTTAATTGTAAATATATTGTTTGTGGTTAGAATCGGCTGTGTTTCTTTGGGTACCTGTTAATTCTAATTACCCAGTGCTTGGCAAGCGTAAGTATATCGGGATTCGCGAAGTGTTCCGGGAGATCCGTCGCGAGTGACTTAGTGTGGTAATTCGTGCTTATTGGGATTACCAAATCATCGGCAACCGTCGCTGGATTAAAGGTCAGATTAGTGGTAACATCCTTGTAACGGACTGATAGTAGTCTATATCAGCCCCGCTCCCCGCGTTAATTAACCCAAAAAACCACCCGTTACAATTAAGTAAACCTGTCAAAAGCTATTTCTGTGTAAAAAAAACCTCATTTATTTTGTAAGATAATTTTAACAAGGAACTAGAGAAAAGTCATACCCATGTACATTGGGATGATTTAAAATCTGATATTTATGATTTATTCCAAAGTATGTATAACTTTAAAGAGAAAAGATATATCTAACCTAAAAATTGATATAACGAGGTGTATTACATACATGTTATTTTATTAATAATTATGCCTGATTGTTTTAGTTATTTATTTTTCTCTAATCACCCGACTGTAGAAAAAACGTAATTACATGAAATTGTACTGATAAACAATTGAAAATCATCATTTATAAAAAGTTTGGGACAAAAATCCTGAAAATTTCATAAAATGTCAATGCTTTATATCTCAACAATATCAATCTTAGCGATTTAACTGATAAGACCTTTTTTAAAGAAAATTAAATTTTTACAAGTTTGTCATTTACATTTCTTCAAAGAATCCAGTCACTTTTGACATATCTTCAAAAATATAAGAATTTTTCACTAAAATAAGATTTATTGACCCGTACCATCCTACAGGTGTAGATTACGGCTATGACACACAAAGCATTTTTGTAGAACTTTTGATAAATCTAGAGTGCTTTGAACTATCTTATTTTCTTCTAATGGATTCACACAATGCCTGAAAAATGGAACTTGCCTTAGAAAGTTGTTATTTAGCTATTCCCAGCAGTCTAAACTTGTCAAAATTCGTTTTTCTCAAATAGTTCAAAGCACTCTAGATTGATCTTTATGATGATGCATTTTCTGATGACGGAAGGTCAATTTGATGATGCTGTCCGACTCAGAATTCTAAATATGTAAAAATATATAGGGCGTTCCATTTAAAAATCGAAAGTTGATATCATTTCCGGCCATTTTGTACTCTTATAAGTGGCATTTTATATCCTAATTAACCATGCTAAATTTCATGTGTCTATCTTTATAAATAAAAAAGTTACAGGGGTGCGACTATTCTCAGATACACCCGGTATATATTAGTGGTTTTTTGGGATCTGCTGCGAGTTAGACGTGGAGCAGAGCAGCAACAGCAGCCCAGCAGATAAGACCTGAAGATGGTACATGAGATTGTAGACATACGGTTCTTTTAAGAACCAAAATCCGACAACACGGAGCAGATCCCGTAACCACTAATACATATAACGCCCGTGGAAACCTAAAGCGGAACATATATATATATATATATATATATATATATATATATATATATATATATTCTTGAATTTCTCCCAATGTGCCTCATGCTCTTGGAGACGAGATTAACATCTCGTTTCTATTTGCCAATAGTTAATAATTTTTGGACATCGTCCAAGCGAGCTTCAACTTGACATGCTTTTCGCTGGAAATAGTTTTCTGTTTGGAGCAAATTTGCAACTGTCACAATCCATTTAACTAACCCATCTCAACTCAGATTATGTTCTCAGCTTCGATTATTGAAAGCCCGTTACATTATAGATAATCCTTATCGGGTTATTTCAACAGAACTTACAATATGGGTTGTTCAAATAAGTTTTACTTCGTGTGCCGCGGGAATTTAGGTTTAGGTTAAGTATGCTGTAAAAGATAATTAATGAATGTAAATATGTAATTTTGTGCGATTGAAAATTCTTAGTAGATAAAAACAAACAACATTAATAAAATTTATTATTAAATAAATTATTCATATTGCTTCCCAAATTAGTTTTTTATTTTGAACTGGTTTATTAAATAAAGACTTAAACTTATTTTATATTAAAATAGTATATTTTATTATGTTTTAAGTTTGATAAACGACATTTTAGTCACCAATTTAAATTGTTTAATTTAATAAGTGTCTAGAACAGTTTAACGGAAAATCCTTTTTATTATCTAAAAATGATTTAAATTATATATTTGTATAGAGAGTCATCTACACAAAAATAGAGTAATAGTAGGAATGGGAATCTGTATTACAGGCGGAAAATGTCAAAATTTTCAGTGTAAATCGAATTTTATCCCTTGAAAATGGACTAAAAAACCGTTTAAATACTATATAAAAGCAGTTTTTCACATTGAAAGTAAAGTTTTATGGGCACTTCACCCGAAATTTTTAATGCTTTATCCGTTAAATCTAGTTTACTGCCGGCCACAGTCTTATATAAGACCGCGCTGCCGGCGAAATCAAAAGGTCAGAACAAAGTTTTTAAATATTCGCGTTATTAATACTTTTGATTTTTTGTTTTAAGATAATACAATAATTTTTACTATTAGTATTATTTCACAGAAATGGCTCTTTATTTTAACGATTGTATGACATTTGACAACTGTCAACTAACTTAAAGCTAACTTCAGCACGTGACTACGGCTCCATAAAGTCATAGGTTGTAAATGTGTATTTAAAAGATCATTTAGTGTGGGAGTAGAAAAAAAATTCAATTTATAAGTTCATATAATGTGCTATAGCACATTATGTCCAATAGAAATTGTCCATATAGTCAGGCTTAAATTAATAAATGGTTTATAATATATATAAAAATTCAGAGTTCAGGTAAAAATCCTTCAGAATTTTATTTCCTCCAATGAGTATTTAAAACCCTTTAACATAAGTCCTGCGGGGTTACATTTATATAAATAAAACTTCTTGAAGCTTTTCCAATATTTTAACATCGTTTAAAAATGTGATTTAAAACCTTCGTTTGAGCACTTCTTTTAATGCATTCGATATTTGCCAGAGTTCTCAAATATCAAACATCAAATATTTGTCGTGTATTTTAGTTTAAAACATAAAGACGTGAATTTATTTTTGGGAAGAATAACATTTCAAATGTTGCGTTCTTATGCTTTAGGTTTATTTTTATAGGTTGTTCCCAATACACCTAATGAATTATTTTTTATAATTAGCTTTTTATTTTTGTATGTGTGCACTGACAAACAGATTAAATATAAAGAAATCACTTTTTTGTGTTTATATTTTATTTTTAGTTATTTTATCTTATATAAATATTATTTGAATACCTATTTATCAAAAACCTCCCAGGAAATATGGGAACGCGTTTTCCAGGTATTGATAAAACAAGATATACGCTGTAGTGCGATAAGATTGTCATTTCAGTGAAGGAAGAGGAAAGCACAAATGGATTTAAAGGCACCCCCGATAGCTTAAAAAGAAATGCGTTTTATCGCCTTTAGGAAGACGCAACGTGACTACAATTTTTAAATTGTATGAAATGGGGACAAGGTACAATTTATTTTTTATATGTTAGCATCAATTTATTATTGCTTATTTAAATTTAAAGTTAAATACATAAATAAGCTATAATTGCAGCAAAAAATTATCTTTACAAAACTTTTTTTTATGACCATTAAAATCGTATACGTATACAAAAAGTCCATAATACTTTCATGTTTAGATTACTGCGGATTTTTCTCTTTTAACGTAAATTATACTTACAAAAACTCTGCCGCAAATAAGCTCGAGGGTTGTCTCAAATCGCAGTAAACTTATTTATTAAACAGTAAAATACGTACGTTATATTTTATTGCCTTTTTATTTTTCTTGCATCTTCTTTCTCTTTTCTTATAATTTCGTTTTATTTATATTTGTAAATATTTTTGTTAACGATGTTGTCAGTGGATAAACTCGTAAATTACACTGTAGGGAGGTGAAAATATCTCAGCTAAACGCTCGGACAGGTAAAGTTAATTTTTGGTCTTGGATTACAAATCCGTGCTTGGTTTAGCTGTAGTATCAGGTTAAAATTTAAAGATATTTAATTTTCAAGTTTTCGAGCATCCTATTATGTAGTATCAGGTTAAAATTTAAAGATATTTAATTTTCAAGTTTTCGAGCATCCTATTATGAAACACCTCGTATAAATTTAAAAAAAATTCTTGCAAAATTTGAGGTAAATTGATCCTGAGGTTTTTTTTTTAGTAAATTCAAAATGTTTTTATAATTGAGGAAATTATATTAAACGAAATAAAAAGCAAATGAATGTTGGCACAATATTATTTTACAAATTATAATATACCAGTATACAGAGTGGCCCAGATCGGATTGCCAATAGGAAAAACTTTTTTAGATCTTATACAGCTAAACTGAGCACGGATTTGGAATGTATGACCAAAAAATATGTTTACGTGTCAAAGCGTTTATCTGTGATATTTAAAAGTTAAAAATTTACCTACAGTGTTATTGGGCCACAATCGCTGTATTATTTAAAATAGTCACATACGAGGTGTGTTCAGAAAATATCGGGAATTTTCGTTTTTTGAAACAAATTTTTATTTATTCGTCTACATTAATGTTGTCGCCTTCAAAATAGTCCCCATTGGATATTATGCACATGTGCCAGCTCTTCTTCCAATACTCGAAACACTTCTAAAACTCGATCTTTGGGATAGCCTTTAGTTCTTTCAGCGATGCGCTTTTAATGTCATCTATGCTTTCTTTATTTTTGGGAATAGGAAAAAGTCAATTTTGTTTTCAAAATTTAACAATTTTAGAACAAATTTTGCTGCCACGCGTTTCATACCCAAAAAATTCCATGGGATGAGCCAATCGATATACCAACATCATCGGCGACTTCTCTGATGGTCTATAACCATTTCTTCCACTTTTTCCATGTTTTTATCGGTTGTTAATGTGCTTGTGCGTTCGGGGCGTTCGTCATCTTCAACGTCTTCACGGCCATCTTGGAAACTCTTATACCACTTGTAAACTCTTGTTTTACTTAAAGCAGACTCACTATAGGCCTTTGTTAACATTTCACAGAATTTATTTCATTTTTTAAGCAAATTGGATACAAATTCTTTGATCCATTTCTTTTAACGGACGAAAAATCGCCGAGCTCATAAAACACGTCTAACCTTAGCGGCTGCCACAGACAAAGTAAACAATGAAAACAGCTAAAGTTTTTATCATACTTCGGGGGCATGTATACCAACATAATAAAGAAAATTTTATGACAACCGGACCCTCCGAACTCGCGAAATTTAACAATTACCGTTATTTTCTGAACACACCTCGTACATTGTATATACTATTGAATTTACGCTTTTTCTATTAAAAAACAATGAAAGTATTAGGTCAATATACGCTTTTACTGGCCTATTTTGTTTGTTTATTCGGTTTATTACAAAAAATTTTTTAGTATTTTAATCATCTTCGTAATATAACCGGGAATATTTTCCCACGCATTTAATAAAAACCGTAATAAATCCCTAGTAACCTTTATTTAAAACGAACTGTGTCTTTGATTTAATTACAAGCAAAAATTATTCATTGATTATCTCCCACATAATTAAATAAACATTACCTATATTATATGATTGCCTCACGCAGACAGCGACTGTAATTAAAATATTTTAGCATTGTTTTGATATATTTAAAATAAATTTTAAACAATAATATTAATACTAATATTTATATATTGTTATTATCTATAGCAAGTACTAATTGGATCGGATATTGGCCTTTGAATTCAAAGGATTTCATTTTAAACTAATTTATGTTGTATAAACCAACATGTTGCTGTCCTATATAATTTAAATGTTAATTTGCTTCATTTATTTGCGGTATAAATTATTATTTAAATAAGCCATTATCAAATGCATTAAGTTGTAAAGCATAAATATACTTATAGGTTTTTGTGTGTAGGTAAACATCGCCCTTTCTGTATACTTTATGGATTAATAATAAACTTTTTGCCATGCCAAACCGACCCTAAGAGGGTTTAATTTAGTATTGAAAATAAATATTTAATTTATATACCTAAATGTTTTTTGGATTTAAGTTGGCATACCAAATAAATAGAACGGCTTAATTATTTTACAAAGAAGCAGGATGTCATGCATTCCACGTCAAAAAACTGAATAAAATATTTATACCTTTAATTATTTTAGATGAGCCTATCTTGTATTCTTTCATGTAAACACATTTTTCCTTTTACAGGTAAAACCAGTTTGTTCCACTCCATTATGGTAAGAGAACTTAATAGTAGCTATATTTTGCAAGTTTTCTATGAGTCCATAAATATGATTTGTAATGTTTAATGGACTTTGAATAATTCAACGCAGACATCACATAAAAATATACAATAATTAAACAATTTTATGTCGCTATTAATAGAAAAGAAAACCTGTTGTGGATTGCCTACAACTACTTTATTTGTAAGTTTATTAAAGTTTTGCGCGGTCAATCCGTTTTCGATGAGAGCGCAATCTTAATTGTGAGTAATTATGTGGTAATGCATGTTTGTTAAAAGATTTATTGAAATGTGTTAATTTAATAATAATATTGCTTATACGATTCACCACGCAACAATGTTGCATATGCATATATATAAAGTAAAATCATATTTTTGTTCAAATATAGAAAATTTTTGAGTCATACGTAATATTTAAAAGGTAGGCAAAACGATAAAACGATTAAAGAATTGTTTTTATTTTGAAAATTTGAAAAACTTTTTTTAGATTTATGATACTGTGCAATTTTCTTTTAATTTATCCTAAAGTGCCACTTTCTCCTACATTTTTTTTTAATTCGTGCCACTGTTTGAATTTGTCCTACCATTTTTAATTTATGCCATTGTACAAAGTAAAAAAATATTTGTTAATTTTAACCAATTAACCAGATTTTTATGTTAATCCAGGTTCACATAACTTTGTGTTAAGTTTACAAGCAACTGTAATCTGTTAACTAATTGAATAAGTAGTTTTTGAGTTTAACAAACATTTTGTAGATTTAATAAAAAAATTACATATCAATATTTCAACCACAATTCCAGTAATTTTTTAAAAAGGGCATTATTTAAAGTAACAACAAAAGTATTTGTTGAAAATTGGAAACTTAAACAAAAAGAATTTTGATAAGAAATGTTGCTTTATTAATCAATTTCCTAAACAAAAAAATTAACACATACCTACATAAATGAACATAAAAATAACGTACACACAATTAAATACACACCATTTTAAAACCATTAAATTATTAAGAAATTTGGTACAATATAACTACACTTTCAGTAACTGTTAGTGTATTTGTTAACATTAACCGACTTGTATTCCCTAATTTTAGTTTGAAAACCAGTAATGGCATCTTTTTTCGGATACTTCGCACTTCTCTCACTCGTTAACTAGGTATAAGGAATCCGAATAGCAATAATAATAGATTTCTGGTTATATATGAGTAGGTACATTAGATGCACAACTCTGTATTTGCAGGATAAGTGATTTTAAGAAAAACCCGAAAAACCGCTCATAAGATCATTTTTGAAAAAAAAATGCAAAAATTGTATAGACGTGCTTTTGCATCATTTCTTATTCAAAAAAGTAAAAAAAAAACTTAAATTTATGTAGTTTAGTAAATAATTGAAATCAAAAGATTTAAAAACATAGTTTTGCATCTTCCTCGATCAAAGACCAAGTTTTGCAAGTAAAAAGTGCAAATACAAAAAAATAACAATTAATCAGGTGATTGTTAAGTCGTCACGTAATGCGTATACTAGCGACGTGATTGGTCTACAACAAATACCCAGTTTTGCATCTGCGTTAAGTTTATAAATGTAGTTTATTCTACAAATATTAACTTATGCATCTGGTTTACTTAGGTATGCTGTGGGCAGTGCAGTTATGTACAGGGTGGTCCACGTAAGGTGACCCATATACTTATCTCAGAAACTACTGGAGTCGCAAAAAATTTGTAAGGGAGAAATATTCACGTTTTAAAAAATATTTTTTAAAAATTAAATTTTTATTTATACAGGGTGTTCGGTTTTCCGTGGGACGATACCAACTTTCTTATTTTCAATGGAACACCCTGTATTTTTTTGCATTTTTAGATTCTACACACTATTTTAGGTATACTTTGTAAATATATTAATTAGGAAAATGTTAATACTTTTTGAGTAAAAAAAAATTTATCAAAATTTCTCTAAATGTAGACATTCGCTAAAAGTTAAAAATAACCAACTAAAACTTATTATTTTTTATATTATATAGTATTCATCTCTTTAATAATAACCAAGCTATAAGTTAAATCTTTTTTTTTTATAAAATATTATACAGGGTGTTTTCTATGCTCCGTTGAAAATAGCGATTTTAAAAGTTCAAAATCTTGTTTTTTTTTCAATGGAACACCCTATATATTTTTACATAATTGAATAAAATATGTAATTTCCTTTCTTTATATATATATATATATGTCCTATACCTAAACCCCACAGAAAAAAAAATATTCGCGAAGCTGAGACGTCGCCTGATAAAAATATAAATTACAAAAAAAAATCTTTTATAATATTTCTTGAGGTGCATTTTTTTGTTAAAAAGTTAGACACGGTACATAAATTCATTTTTTTTTAATTTTATGATTCAAAAACAAACGAAATGTTTGCAAAGAAAATGCTTAAAAAAAATTTCACTCTATTTGTTACCTTTTAACTGATGCATTATATATTTTATTGATGTTTTTCCGAACATTAACTGCAAAAGTAAAACTTTTTATTGCTAGAAAATTTTGTATCCCATTATAACGTTCTAAAATATATTTTTATCAAAGTTTAGTTCATGAACCTAGTTATAAAGAGCGTCAGTGTTAAAAATATAACAGGTAATTCGTATGAATAAATACACAAACATCTCGTGAAACTTTTTTAACACCATAAACTTTTATATTTTATTTACCAAACTGATTATTACCTTGGAAGTGTGCACACTGTGCATGTTAATTATATTATTAACCTTAGGTATTTATCAAACAAAATATAAACACCATTTTGCGTTTCCAATTTATTTCATCAATTTTTTTGTAATATTTGCGTCAATGGCATTTAGCGATTGCTTTAATATAATTTAAATATAAAATATATATGTATGTACATATTTGCCGTTAAAGCATAATTTCAGGTGAAATACCCATAAAACATCTTTTTTCTTTCACTGTAAAAAACTGTTTCTATGTACACAAAATTTTGACAAAATGACACTAACATTTTAAATGCAGGTAAAACAGATTTCTAACACCAATTTTGGTTAATCTGTTTTTGTATAGATGTCGCTTTAAACAAATATTTAAATTTATAAGTAATACACTTTTTTTTCAATAGTATATAAATTTTTATATTATACGACTGATATAGAAAGTTCATAAGTCAAATTATTATACACCGCTGTACAATAATGAAAATAAATTGAAATTACATAGGAATAGTGGTTCCATCTATCGCGTTTAACTCGAAATCAGCAACTGTAGAATAAATTCATGTACATAACCTATAATATAACATGTCAAACGTCAAACCTGACAAAATGTCGCAAACTCGATAATTTCACTGTAAGTAAGTACAAAGTTATAAAATGCTTATCTAACAGGCGGAGAAAGCGCTTATTAAAGACGAGCTCAGCGTTCGCTGCCGAGACGCAGTCGAGGCAGCAGATCTGAGCGAGGCAGTTAATATGCTTTCTCCGCCGTGTTGTATGTACTATTTTTTTCAAGCGTTTAATAATTCTGTACTTTCATTGAAATTCTCGAGTTTGCTGCATTCTGTCATAGGTTTGACGTTTAACTTATGGGGTATTATAGGTTATGAGAAAGAATTTATTCTACAGTGACCTGTAGTTAACTGGACTGATTTCGAGCTAAATGCGATAGATGGAACCAATCTTTCTATGTAATTTTAATGCATTTTTATTATTGTACGACGGTGTATAATAATTTGTCTTTTGAACTGCATTCAAAAATAATATCTTTCCATATAGGCTTATGAGTGTTATAATATAAATATTATAGGCTTGGAAACAAAAATGTCTTTATTAAATCGTTACTAAACATGTTGTCATGTAATATTAAAGAAATGTTGTATTGAACAACTTGTTTGTACAATTGTACCAATATAAATAAAAAAGTTAATTATAGAATTTTAATCAATTGAGTTGTGTTGTGTAATTAATTTAACAACTTAATATAAATCACAGTCCAATTTAAACTGATTGAAAATGTTTATTGTTATAATTTATACCTTTTATATGGAGGCGTGTCTGACAATACATCAATTATGCCTTTAATAACTTTTTTTACTCTAACCTTTTTTTAATTGTATCGTACATGTTTCCATGACACTATGTGACCTTTTAAATACACATTGACGAGTTGTGGCTTTATGGCCTTTTAGTCACGGGCTGAAGTTAGCAACAGGTTTTTAAGCACAGGCTGAAGTAGTTAAATGTCATAAAATCGTTAAAATAAAGTACCCTTCTAGTAAAAAAATACTAAATGTGAAAATTATTTTATTATTTCAATACAAAAATACAAAAGTTTTAAATAGTTTCTTAACGCCAATATTTGAAAAGTTTATATGAACATTGTACTGACCTTTTAATGTAAAAACTGCTATTTTATCTAAACGGTGGTTAGTCCATTTTCAAGGGGTACATTTCAAATTACACATAAACATTTAACATTTATTAAACACTCGCTCGCAATCTTGCTCGTGCCTAATTAAAATTTGTGACTAAAATGGCGTTTATCAAACTTGATACATAATATACTATTATCCACTTCTATTGCATAATTTTGTGTTTTTTTCGTATATAATGATCAAAATTATATATTTCATTTTTAACAAAGTAATAATGAACTCATTATGCACCTTGGCAGAATTCAATATTCACTGTGATTTAAACCAATCGGGATATAAATTGGGAGAAGGCGACTAAAGTAATATTTAATTTGGTAAAAAGTAAGGTTAACATTTTTTTACACAAAATTTAACTAAATATTATGTTTTAATACTATTATTTATATAAAAAAAATATTTTGCTGTCATTTCGTACATTGAAAATACAATATATAAATCTAATACTTGATTGGCCGTATAAGACGTATTGTTATTGACACAAGTCCTATAAATATAAATAAGTTAAATTGCATGTGATTTGGTTGTGTTGAAGAAGGATGTAATAAATTGCGTCTGTGTAAACTAGTTGTTTTACTTTACTGTCAAACAGTTATTAAATCCGAATTGGAAACATGTTCCTACACCAATCTTAAAATAGTTCCCTAAGGTTAAACAGTTAATCTATTTTCATAGTCAATGAATGCAATGAAAATACAATTTACATTTTCATTATAGTTTTTAATTAAAATATTTTCATATATAAATTTATTTAATTTACATAGTCCAACAAAACAATGAAAACAAATTAAATTTTAAATAGCAAAAATTAGTTCTGAAACCAAATTTATTTATAACATAAAACATTTATGTTGTTATTGTTTTGCTACTAAATTTTGCAATTTAAAATTGCTTTGAAGGCTTGTTTTTCTGGAATTGTAAATATTTGTATGAATTTTATAAATTGATTGTTATTTGGCAATGGTTCATAATTTATGTTTTTTTTTATTTTAATGTCTGGTTGATGTCATTAGAACCTATTTATTTGGATTAGAACGACAGTTCTACAGGGTCCACTGAGTATCATTTTCTTATTCTAATAATAAAGTACATAAGTGTATAAGGAATTTTTGCCAGAAAAACAATAAGAATACTAAAACAAGGTTTATCAATCTATTCGGTGCTTAAAATGTCTGCCACCAACCAACAAAAACACAAATTTTGTTTAAAACGCCTTTCAACATGTTAAACTTTTTGTTGAGTTATTTGACAGCATCCATCCACAATTGGTTGTCGCAACTCTTGTAGAGACTACGGCTCTGTAGAGATGCAGAGCTTATCGTACAATCCATTGTCCACTCAGTCCAAAAACTCTCTAACATAGTGTGGAGGTGATCCATCTTGTTAATTAATGGTCTTCCAAGATTATCGATTTTAACTACATCTTCTAGTAATTTAAATACGTTTCTCCTGTCAACTTACCATCAAGAAAAATGGGTCCAACGTCCTCATTTAATTTATGGACTAAATGAATCTCCTAATAACGAAATTTATGAGGTTAAAGAATCCGTTAAATGGTCGTTTTAGGAATGTTGGTAACCGTATCTAATTCCCTACACAGTAAACAAATATTTGTTAATTTTAACCAACTATTAACCAGATTTTATGTTAATCCAGGTCCACATAACTTTGTAACTAGTTTGTAATTATAACTACTCTCTAAAAAGGAATTAGTCAAAAATGACTAATTTAATAGTTATTAGTGGCTGCGTTTTCACTTGTACCATGGTTAACCATGGAATACCATGGTATGCCAAAATTTAACAGTCAATTGTTATGTAAAATTGTCCCCTGAATCCGAAAATGTCGTCAAAAGTTAAAAAAGTAGAACAGTTTTTGAGATATATATATCTCAAAAACTGCAGTTATTTTTCAAAATGAAATTTTGAGTAAAATGTATATTAATAATATAGTGAAATGTAGAATATATTACATTTTTCATTATTGAAAATTTTTCACCGAAACTAAAAAATCTGATTTCTTATTATTTGGTAGTTTCCACATAAGAAACCAATAGCAATGTAAAACTTCTACACTAATACAAAAAAGGATAGCTGTATCTTCGTTAAAAATGGAGCCGTAAAAAAACAATTTGAAGCTTGAAGTTTCTAGTTTTGAGATTTTTAGATGAAAAACGTGCAACGCTCAATCCCAACGAATACCGTAATAAAAAAGAAATTTTGAATTCATTAAATTATAAAGAAATTTGGTACAATAAAATTATCAGCACTACTACAACACTTACTGATGTATTTCGTAACTTTAACCCACTTCACTTTATCCACTAATTTTAGTTTGAAAACCAGTGATGGCATCTTTTTCGGATACTTCGCACACTCGTTAAATAGGTAAAATAAATCCGAATAACAATAATGACAGATATTTGATAATATATTATAAACACTCTGGACCGTAGTTACGAACACGTTACGAATTAGAATAAAGTAAGCAGAAACATAAGTTGCAGATGCTGAATTCAGTTGAACTTGAACAAAATTGTGTATTGTCAGTGTTAAATGTTTTAATCGACTCCCTGAAATCAAGTGTACTATTTGTTAAACGTTTCATAACAAAATAATCGGTAACCTTTGTAATTAACAAAATGCTTACAAAATTGCATATTACCTTTACAAAACTTTCGGTAAAATATTTCTTTGTTAAACCCTGGTTTTCTACAAAAAAAATATGTTAAAATATTACAAAATAAAATTAACAAACCACAAAGTTATGTTAACAAATCTGATTTTTAAAACAGTGCTAAACCTAAAACGACTATCTCAGAAACTTGATTCAGTTTCAGGTCCAAATATCCGTTTTTTGTTCGCTACTGATTTTGTTTCTCGGAACGAATTTTCTATTCCCATGCCTATTCATATAATGTTTATTGAATAAATCTGCTGCACGATTTCCGCACTGACTATTAAAAATAAGGTGATAATTTCAACTTTTCAAATTACTGTTAACCATTGTTAAATGAAACTGAACTTATTTTATGTACTTAAATTTCTAGTTTTTCAGGTATGATTAAATAAAGAAAGGTATTTTATAATAAAAAATAAACATCTGAAATCTTTTTATACTAAAACAAAAATAAGATGCCCAAGTTGCACCCTTGTGGAATACCTTTAAAAACTTTGGCCTATGTCTGGCATTTTATGTGAATTATGATTATTTTTTCAAATATTTTTTTGTTTTTACTTTCTCCACAAATTCTTTAACAAAAACTTGTTTAATCCATCGGGGTACGATAAAATCTAATTTATAATTCCAATGGCCGAATCGGTTTGCAATAAAGTTGATTGCAGTAACTGAAGTAATTGGATAATTGTCTGTGACATTTTTAACCTTGAAATGACCGATGAAAATTTCTATTACCCGCCAAGCATATAAACAAACTTTTGACATTTTTTATTATATAAGCTTAAAAAGTTTAAAATAGATTATCCTTTTTCCGTTGAAAATAATCCCGTGAATTTGAAAGGGCAAAATAAAATATAGGTCAATGTTATTTTGAAGCCTTTTAACTGTTTACATCTAAAATTACATTAATCTCATCCCTATTAAATATGGCATTTAATGTGAGGGTTATTTACAATGCTAAAATCATTACTTTATTGTAAACATAATTAAAATTCAATTTTAGTTACAAAATACAGGATGGCTCATCAAAAATGAAACAGGAGTTTTCAGATAGTAACACTGTTATAAAAATCAGATTTGTTAACATAATTTGTAAATTTTATTTTGTAAAATTTTAACATAATTTTTTGTTTTTGGTTATTATTTTAACAAAGGAAAATATTTTAACGAAAGTTTTGTAAAGGTAATATGCAATTTTGTAAGCATTTTGTTAATTTCAAGGGTTACGGATTATTTTGTTAATGTTTAACAAATTATTTCGTTGAAAAAGTACACGTAATTTTAGGCAGTCAATCAGAACATTTCCCACTGACAATACACAATTTTGTGTCTGCTAATTCGTAACGTGTTCGTAACAACGGTTATAATATATTATACTCGTATATACCAGAAATCTGTTATTATTCCTATTTGGATTTTTTATACCTATAGGTATTTAAAGAGTGTTCGAAGTATAGTTTTCAAACTTAAATTAGGGGATACAGTAAAGTGGGTTAAAGTTACGAAATACATCAAGTGTTGTATTAGTACTGATATATATATTATACCAAATTTCTTTATAATTAGATGAATTCAAAATAATGTGTTATTTAATTGTGTGTATGTTATTTTTTTGTTTATTTATGTAGGTATGGGTTAATTTTTATGTTTAGGGAATTGATTAATAAAGCAAAATTTATCAAAATTCTTTTTAATTAGGTTCCTCAATTTTCAACAAATACTTTTGTTACAGGGTCTACAAAATGTGTGTTACAATTACAAACTACTTATTTAATTAGTTAACAGATTAATGTTTGTTGTAAACTTAACAAAAAGTTATGTGAACCTGGATTAAAATAAAATCTGGTTAAAATTAACAAATATTTTTTTATTGTTTAACTCCCCAAATACTTTGGTTGGTGGCAGGCATTTTGAGCACACATTTTTTTCTTCCAGTATAATAATAATAATTTACCATGTGCACTATCAGTTTTTTTTAAATCACCGCATATCACCCGAAAACTTCTCTGTTTTGTTTTTGTTGGGCCACCCTGTATATGCGTTTTAGGATTTCATAATTTACAAAAACCTAAATATTATTTTGTTTTTTAGAAAATCCGTTTGACAGATGCCAATTTAATTAATGAATTCCGCCTTTCAGTCATTAAAATCTTAATTAAGACGTTGCGTTTGACTAAATTAATATTTTTCTTTGTTTTCTAAATACATTTTTATGTAATCGATATGTACCTTTCAAAAACATCTTTGCCAAACGGTTCTGACAGTCGTAGACTGACGCACATAAATCTATAAATAATGGCATAGCAGGAGAATGGCGCTTAGCAAAAGCATGTGTTACTTTAAACGTTTTTTTAAACTTGACAATAAATTATTTTTAAGCCTGGAATGTTATAATGTGATAAATCACACATTATTAGTTGTGCATTTGTGTAGAGGGCTTTATTTTAATTGGTTAAATCTCGTTTGATTTTTATAAAATTGTATTAAAATTTACATATAAAAATATATTTTTATTTGTGTTTAAACTAAACTTAATTAAAATTTTTAGTAATATTAATTTGGTTTGTAACTTATAATTAAATTAAAATAAATAAAAGTTTAGTTAATCAAAACATCAAAGTTTTAAATTGCATCGAAAAATGTTTAGAATTTTATTGATTCGTGATTACATTATTTACAGCATCATTGTATGTAATTTAATATTTATTATAAAAGCTAAAACATTTATTATAAAATTAAATATTTTTAGATCCGTCAATAATTTAATAATAATAATAATAATAATTTTATACATATTGGCCAGAACATTGTTATAAATTTTAAATTGCATTGTTATTTCTACAAAGCATTTAAAATATAAACTTAAAGAGAGTATAATTTAAATGTATAATTAAGTTGATAATACTGTCTGTTATGCTGGTATTATTTACTCAACACATTTTAATCTTCATTTATTTTTATAATGACCTCATTAAGTTATATTCTTTATGATAAAACAATGAACGTAGTGGTATAGTAGACAAAACGATAATAAATACTCTTTTCAATATGATAATTACTTATTATTAATTAGTATAATGTTTTTATTTAACAGAACTAGGGTAAATAAAAGAAAAGAAAAATTAAATTATAACACAAACTCGTAAATTATTAAATTTCAAAATGTCAAATAATCATTTTTCTAAAAATTGGCTTGGTAGTGGAGGAACTGTTGCTTGGCCGCCAAGATCGCCGGATCTAAATCCTTTGGATTTTTTCTTATGGGGTGATGAAAACCTTATTATTCAAAAACCCGGTGATACTCAGTTTGTACTTCTATATCTAACAATACTGGTTTACCCTTTAATTGGCGAATTAAGCCAAAGAAAAATGCCATTTATACGTATTATTGCCATTTTTGTATTAAAATAAAACCAAATACAATTTTATGAATAAAAAAAAGTTGTATTCTAGCAAACACATTTTTATTCATTAGAATTTTTACTTTAAAAGTAAGCTATTTTTAGATATAAAAATTGTATAATAAATCGTATGTAAAGCGTTAAAAATTTAATAAATCCTGAATGAAAAATGTTCGTAATAACACTTCTTTTTAATTTAACATTCCTATTCTAATTTAACCTGTATAGGATAAAATTTAAAATTTTCCTGGAAAAATAAAAGTTTCTCTTTGCAATATTATAATTTACACAAAATTATTCAGTTACTGTAAATTTTAGAGTGTAAAGGTAATTGACAATTTCTGGTTTGCAAAAGTTATAAATTCTTTAATTATCAAATTTATTTATAAAGAAAAATGTTTAATAAACTGCAAGAGCCAACTTTTTTAAAGGTATAAATCAAGTAAGGCAATAAAACAAGTTCCTTCTAATTTTATTTTAAAAAGGCGGCTGTTGTAACGTAACACGTTTTAGCTGGCGATTTATATAAACGAAAAGGACCCTGTGTCAGCTAAAAGAAACAGCTCCCGTTCGGCTAAGTGGAATATTGGAAACTTACTTGGGGCCATTCAAGCTTTTTCGTCTTTTCGAGAAAATTGATTCCTACTCGTTCACCTTTGTCATGTACTTTTTATTTCCGTGCCAAAAGTTTTTATTTGTTTTATTGCTTGTATTAAAAGTGTCCAAAAGAAAAAAATAACCGTATTATAATAAATACTAAGAACACAATTCATTTTGTTTGTAAATCATGGTTTGAAAGTATATTAAACTTTTTAAATACCTAACTTTTCTTTGTTGCAAAAATGGCGAATGCTCCGGGATTAATTAATTAATATAGAATTTGTTATTAACTTTACAGCGCCATTTATCGAATCCCAGCTATAAAACATCGTCCCGACAAAGCAAATATATCGTGGGAATATGGCCTTAATCAGTCAAGTCGTTCAAAAGTTACACGATTAATAATATTTATTTAAGGGGGTTCGGGCAGTACATTGCGGGGATAGGGGCAAGGGGAGTGGCTTTTTACTTAATAGCGATAGGTTCCAACTTGAAAAAATAATTTATTTTGTCATTTTATTACATTTGATTTAAAAACAGACAATTTTTTACCTGATTTTATAATTATTTTACTTATATTTTAATACAAAAGACCACTTTTGAACCCGACCCCTTTTGATCTGGCCAAAAGTTTTCCATTCTTTTCTACTCTTTGAAAAACATTTTTTAAAATTTTTTCAAATTTTTTTTTCCAACCCCAAAAAAGTTTTAAATTTTTCAAAAAAATAGTTTTTTTATTTTCAAATAGCCATAACTTTCTCAAAAATTGACCTTTTGGTATCTTTTGTTTTTGAATGAATTTTTCGAAAAAATAGACAAAAAAATTTAACATGATCAACTCTATAAAATTATCGCCTTTTTTTAATAAAATCGTTATTTTTGCAAAGTTCGCCTTTTATTTTTTTTTCTCAAAAAAAAAACTTCAATTAATGTTACAATTATTTCCGCCAATCCCAAAGTGGGCCAATTTTTTTCTTCTATTTTTTTATTTAATAGAAAAAAATTGTCTAGTTTTCAAAAATGCATTTTTTTTTAACTGTAATAATCATTAAAAGTCAGTATAATCGTAGCTTTAGCCTATAAATTGAGAATATAATACCTTAAAATCTTTGAATTGCATTTATTTTATTATATAAATAAAGGTTGTGAAAAAAAAAACAAAAAGCCAAAAAGAAGACAAAAAGTCATTTGACGTTTTTTGATTTGACTTACCCTTTATTAGTTTTTAATTAAATAAAAAAGCCAATCACAGGCGTGCTTTACCAGAATAAGTGGAGGTGCGACAAACTAAAAAGAATGTCAGAAAACTTAACCTAAAACCAAAACACTGACATTGACAGTGACAACTATACAATTAAGGTCAATTCACACTACGATAGTTTATAGCTATCTTATTTCTACAAAAATGTGTCTACTCATTAATTTTAGAGACATTAGCTATATAGATTTATTTATTTAACTAATATCTTATAACATGATAATAAGAAATCTATGAATTTTTTCTCGTATGCACTTATGTATACCTGTAGATAAATATAAATTTTTGTTAACATTAACAACACAGTTTAGCAATAATAAACGATAACAGCCCATGTAGTCTTAGCAATTTTAATAATTTTTTACTCAGAAACTAGACGGTCAATCTTTCTGTAAATGTCTTTTAAGTAGACTAGACTCCTTAAGATAATAAAATTAATAAAAAAAATTTGAACAAGTGTATTTTTAAATTACTATTATTTGCAACCGGGGAATTTTCTTTGGCCGTAATCATAATCAAAATAACCATTATCAAGATAAAAATATTACAACAAGCGTTCGCTTTGTCCTATTTACATTGTTGTTATTGTGCTTATAAATAAAATTGCATTATCTATTTAATATTGTGAATATGGTGTAAAAAGCGACAAAATTATTCATGAAGGAAGTTTAAATAGGCTCGTGTTTATGTATAACAATTATTTCCAATTTTGTTTATGTTAAGCACCATAATTATTAGATAAAATTTGTTGATATCTATTTTAAATGTAGGAAATTACCTCCATAATATTTGCCGATAAATATTTTACTGGATAATAATGTAGATAATCCCAAAAATGTACTAGAGATTATTATTTATGTTTATTTTGTTAATGTAAAAACCAATTTTTAAATAGCAAGTACTTCTAGGCAATTTAAAATTAGTGAAACGCATATTTAAAAGCCTTTTAGTAAATGACAAATCTAAGTTGTTTTTTGTGATCGTTAGACCACAATTTAAAAAAGCGACAGGAAATTTTTCAAAACAATAAAAAATATCAGATTAAACATTGAAATATGTATGCATTAAAGAAAAACCAAAATGCTAATTTATACTTTATTATTATGTTTAGTGTTTAAACGCAAACTCCATTCTTTTCAGCCTCATTACTCAGTACTCCACCGTTATAATAAATGTTGAAATATTATTGCAACAAAAAACTAATAATAAAAAGTTTATAAACGAGTTGCATAATATACTTTTTCTACGAAAAATACTTAATATTATCTAAAAAATTATTTAAATTAAATATTTGTACAAAGCGACATCTATAAGAAAATAAAGTAAACATTCCAATTGGCCGTTATTATTTCAATTAAACTTAACAATTATTGATACTTTAAAATATCAAAATTTCAAAATATGATTGTGTTTAGAAAATATTTTATCCTTTGATTCTTTTTATTACTTTAATCGCGAAATATTATGTTCAGAAAATATTTTATCCTTTAATTCTTTTTATTATTATAATTAAAAAATATTATTACAAAGTATTAAAAATTCTTACACGGGAAATGTTAAAGGTAAAAAAAGTGACAGTTGTATTTATTGGACTTAAAATTATAATTCTCATTTGGAAATCTCAAATTTTTTTGTGTAAATCAAAATTTATCCCCTGAAAATAGACTAACAATCGATAGAGATAATGTTTTATAGGCACTGTACGCAAAATTTTTAACCAGTTAAAATCTGGTTAACTGCACTACTATGACGAAATCAAAAGGTCAGTACAAACGTTCATATAATCTTTTCAATTATTGTCGTCAAGAAACTATTTAATACTTTTGTATGACATTTGACACCTGTCAACTAACTTAAAACTAACTTCAGCCCGTTAGTCAAAGTTGACAACACAATTTTCTGTTTGTAAATCGTTTGAGAAAGAGATCTTTAGAAATTTAAAGCTGTCATTGCAAAACTGTAGTTAAGTTTCAAATGATTTCGATTTACTAGCTTAATCTGTTTAATATTTATACAGCCAATGCCGTGTTCAATTTTGTTTAATATATTATATATATATATATATATATATATTATATATAAAAGGGTAAATATAATACAAATTCTGTATAAACTTAAATCTATTACAATTTAAACTCAAATATTATGCCTCGCTAATTATTATGATTGCCAATTATTTTTAATAACCATTTTGTTTTTTTTTATTTTCTACGTTTTATTTTATTTACTTTAAATAATTAAATAAAATTTAATTGAAATGCCTTTGCTTTTAAAAAATTTTCCAAAAAATCTTTAAAACTAATTTTACTAAAATAAAGAGTTTGTAAAGCCAAAAATATCTTAAATATACAAGGTATACTTTAAAGAAAAAAAAAAACACGGTATATTATACATCAAGTTTTATAAACGCCTTTTTAGTTACGAGTTTAATTAAGCACGAGCGAGCGAGTCTTTAATAAAATCGAGTGTCTAGAAAAGCTTTTAAACGAGTTGCATACTATACTTTATATACGACAAACACAAAACAGAATTTAAAGCCAATTTTATTTGTCAACTGTCACCCGAGTTTAACCTAACTTTTTCCCAATTTATAATAAAGCTAACTTCATCCCGCGACTAAAAAGCTTAAAAGGCACTGTTTCTAACTTTAGCTTGTGACTAAAACTCTATAAAGTCACAGCTTTTCAATGTAGGAGTAGATAAAATTTGTTAATACGCTATTAAATAGGGTCATTCCAAGTTTTATAAACGCCTTTTTAGTTACGAGTTTAATTAAGCACGAGCGAGCGAGTCTTTAATAAAATCGAGTGTCTAGAGAAGCTTTTAAACAATTTGCATACTATACTTTATATACGACAAACACAAAACAGAATTTAAAGCCAATTTTATTTGTCAACTGTCACCCGAGTTTAACCTAACTTTTTCCCAATTTATAATAAAGCTAACTTCATCCCGCGACTAAAAAGCTTAAAAGGCACTGTTTCCAACTTCAGCTTGTGACTAAAACTCTATAAAGTCACAGCTTTTCAATGTAGGAGTAGATAAAATTTGTTAATACGCTATTAAATAGGGTCATTCCAAAATGCGTCTTATCCACTTTTCATTAAATCCTAGTTAGCGGTGGGTATAGAAAGCTTTCAAGGCCCTTGTCAAGTTTAAAAAGCATTGCTGTTTCAAACTAATTATTATTCCATATAAAAGAAGCTTTAAGTTTAAGTGTCGTTCTAAAACGCGCTTTATTTAACTGCAGCGTTATTCCAAAATGAGTTATTTATTTGATCAATAGGAGTTATGTTTTTAAGTTACATGGCTTTGGCTTTGTTGCAATATTGTTAAATAGCCATACTATAGTATGGCTATTTAACAATATTGCAACAAAGCCATTATAATTATTTCAAAGAGACGTTCCTCAAAACATACTATACTATACTACTAATATATTAAAATACTGAATACCTTTTGACATAAGGTGTAACGGAAAAAATTTTTAAAAATATGTTCCCAAAGATAAAGAAAAAAATATGCATTGGAAGTTTTTTATATTTTTTGTGATTCGCCACTGGTTACACACTTGTGTTCTGTGAGTACATAGATACAACCAACAAAGTAGCTGCGCGTTGCCAGTTAAAATAAAATAAAGTTTAAACATTGTGTAAATAAATCCAAAAGAACTTCCCTTAGTTAAGATATTTACAATTTTGCCACATAACCTAAAATTTGAAATAAATGCACTGGTATGTCATAAAAGTTTGAATTTGTTTGAATTTACCTTTATTACAAAAATGACATAATAAACAATTAATAAAACGCCAAATTAATAATTTTCAATGTTGATATTGTCATTTTTGTAATTAAGCCAAATATAAACAAAATTTGGCATTTTTTTTGACAGAATCAGGAAACGCTGGTTGTTACCAACCATAACATAATAAATTAAATTAGGCAACTAGATTAACCTAAAGTTCCTAGTCGATCAGTGGCATAGGATAACAGTTATTATAAATTACTTATAGTCTTAAGAATTTAGAAAAAAAAGTTTCAGGTTCTTATTTATGGACCCTAAGGAACAACCCATTTTAATATATTACATTAATTACATAACTATTATTATTATTATTATTAACTAAGTTTAAAGATATATATATGTGTATATGTTTAAAGATATGTATATGTGTATACACATTACACATCACAAGTCAATTGTCCTCCAAATTAACTGTTTGGTCTGTTGAGAGAAGATTTGAATGATCCAATTAAATGAATAATGTAAGTATGGTAATTTTCACTCACAAAATAATTACGCTATAAACAAGACTTGTTTTTATTTTCCATAATTTTGTCTGTGGGTAAGACGCGTTTTGGAATTACCCTACTCATTTTACAGACACAACCTATTAAAAAATGTATCTGTCAACTTTATTGAGTTATATATTAACAACGCTGCCAAGTTGTTTTGAATGGGCACATTAGGGTTGCTTGCGCAATTGCGGAAGTTCTGCACACTTTTTTACACCCGCTTCTGCACCTGGTTCCGCATTTTTTTTTATCAGAAGCCTATTGAAACTCTAAAAATGGCAAGTAATTTAAACCTTTATTTGTAAATTTATAAACTTTTTGTTAATTAATTTATTATTATAAAAATAAATAACAAATATAATTTTAAACATTTAATCAATTAAATTGTTCTTGCCTGTAAAAGTTAATTCATAAAATATTAAGAGCCCACTGACAAATATTTCCTGACAAAACTTTTAATTTTAAAATAAATGTTCCCCCAAGTCTGTATTTTGTATGAAAGTTAAAAGTTTCCATAGCTTGAAAAGTTTGGCGTTAAGGTAATTTAAGATTGACACTGTATACTGATGTTTTACCTCAATTTTATAATCTTTGTTATAAGTGTCTAAGTATGTTTTGTGGATTTTATAATTTATTAATTTTTTACGACAAATATTATTAAAAATATTCTTTAACTAATGAATTGAAATATTTATATTCAGATTTTACGTTAATGTGTTAAGGGAACTTAATGAAAAGAATTTTAATAAGAAATGTTGCTTTATTAATCAATTTTCTAAACAAAAAAATTAACACATACCTACATAAATAAACACAAAAATAACAAACACACAATTAAATAACATACCATTCTTAAATCATCAAATTTTATAGAAATTTGGTACAATATAATTATCAGTACTACTAAAACACTTTCTGGTGTATTTCGTAACTTTAACCCACTTTATTGTATCCCCTAACAATAATAACAGATTTCTGGTAATATATTATATATATACCCTAGACAGTTGTTACGAACACGTCACGAATTAGAATAAAGTTAGCGGAAACATAAGTTGCAGACGCTGAAGTCAGTTGAATTTGTTGATGCGTATTGTCAGTGGGAAATGTTTTGATTGACTGCTTGAAATTACGTGTACTTTTTGAATTAAATAATTTGTTAAACATAAACAAAATAATCTGTTACCTTTAAAATTAACAAAATGCTTACAAATTGCATATTACATTTACAAAACTTTCTGGAAAATATTTCCTTTGGTAGAATAATTTCAAACCCTGGTTTTCTACAAAAAATTATGTTAAAATTTTACAAAATTAAATTAACAAACTACAAACTCATGTTAACAAATCTGATTTTTATAACGGTGTAGAGTAGAGTAACCAAATTGATGTTGGGAATCTGTTTTACCGGCTTTTAAAATGTCGTTATTTCTTATTAGAATCCCTTATACAGATGATTTCTAAAGTAAATTCATGCCATTGGCACCTTAAAAAAATGTTTATGATTTTCATTTTTGTTAGTACCTAAGCTCTCATTTATCGCAATAGGTATAAATTCTAATTCAAACCAAAATTAAGCCGCTCTTGTCTATGATTTACAAAAGCTGTTCTATAATTTCCCAATTATTTTCGACTTACCATGTGGATTGTACTAAAAGCGAGGATTAAACGTAGTGAAATTAGGTTAATTTTAGCCATTACATAGCCGTTCTAGCGTTTATTTAATTTTACTCTTTTAGTGTTAAACATGACTATCAAAGCATTTTATGTGTGTTTGTTTTAAACATTTGTAAATGCTGCCTTTAACAGCTTGGCAGGATTACAATTACATTAATGATAATTGGGATTTTTATATGTATTTCGAAGGTTTTCTTGGATAATAAACTTTTTCATGCATTATGCAGGCGATTATTACGTAAAAGTTCACTTAAATACATATCGTCTGTATTTTATATTTTAATATAAATTGACAACCAAAAGAAAGCCAAGTTTGAATCGCGAAATAACTTGTTTATTATTATAATTCTGATTGACACTATCTGACTTAAATCAAACGGGTACATAAATACACCTCGATTTCGTTAAATAAAACAAATCGATCTACAATTTAATATGGTTGGCAGAACTTTATTTTTAAGTAATTTTTTGGCTAACATTCCTGTGGGAGCGCATGAATGACTAAGCTGATAGAATTAAGTCATATATTTTGTTATTACATAAAGTTCCAAATGATGATATATTTTATATTAAACTGTAATAATTAGTCAGTATTACCAGAGCTCTCGTATGAGACAGTTTGTTGAATTATTGTGCTTTTATATGCATGTACTAGTAATTGTATTAAAGATTAGATTTGTGCGACTAAATATACTACTGCTATCTAAACCAAGTGTTTTAGTGTTCCCTACTCGGATACCACAATTGGCGACTGAGGTAAATACATTAATAATTATTAATAAGTGTTATTCTGTCAATGAATAAATCTAAAACACTATAGTCAATTGTAGAAGCTTAAATGCACAGATAAGATCTAATTATCTAGATCTAAGTTTTTTTTTAATTTTTTTATTTAATTGCTATTATCGTTATTGTTACTTAATTATTCACCTGTAGAATTGTTACACAACCAGAGTGGTAATGGTAGCCTTAATCTGGTTTTATATAAAATTGTAATATACAAGGTGAAGCATTAAATTGCATCAGGAAAACCTATACATTAAATTGTAATATACAAGGTGTTGCATTAAATTGCAGAAAAAAAAGTGATTTACATTAAATTGTATTATACAGGGTGAAGCATTAAATTGCATCAGGAAAGCCTTACATTTAATTGTAATATACAAGGTGTTGCATTAAATTGCAGGAAAAAAAAGTGATTTACATTAAATTGTATTATACAGGGTGAAGTATTAAATTGCATCAGGAAAGCCTTACATTTAATTGTAATATACAAGGTGTTGCATTAAATTGCAGGAAAAAAAAGTGATTTACATTAAATTGTATTATACAGGGTGAAGCATTAAATTGCATCAGGAAAGCCTTACATTTAATTGTAATATACAAGGTGTTGCATTAAATTGCAGGAAAAAAAAAGTGATTTACATTAAATTGTATTATACAGGGTGAAGCATTAAATTGCATCAGGAAAGCCTTACATTTAATTGTAATATACAAGGTGTTGCATTAAATTGCAGGAAAAAAAGGAAGTTTGGTACATTAAATTGTATACTATAATAATATAGTAAATACCAAAACAAATTACATATAAAAAAAAAATTAAATTAAAAAAAAAAATTAATTTAAATTTACGGAATGTGTAATCTTTCTAGTCAGAGGGATAATTAGTAAATAACGATTAAAATGGCAATAATACAACAGCTTTAAATAAGAACATGATTGTAAGCAATCTGGTTTTTTCTTTTTCAGTCTAAACAAAAATATGGCAGAACCATCGGGCATAAAGCCATTTCTCTGTGAAACAATTGATAAAGCGTGCATCAGAAATGAATGGGACAAGTGGATACGTTCGTTTCAACTATACCTTGATGCGGAAAATATAGTTGATAAAAACAGAAAAAGAAATAAATTACTACATTTAGGAGGAACGCAATTACAAGAAGTTGCTTATAACATACCAGGAGCAGTAGTACCGTATAATGAGGAAGAAAATAATGATGTACTTGAAATTTTGGTAGATGCCCTAACAAAACATTTTTCACCCGTCCAGAACTCATCTTTTGAAAGACATGCGTTTAGGAGCATAAAACCAAAAGAGAATGAAACATTTAATCAATTTCTAGTACGACTAAGACGTCAGGCTGCAAAATGCTCTTTTGGTATAACACGCGAGGAAGCTATTGAAATAAATATAAAGGACAAGATAATTGACAATTGGGCATCGGAGGACCTAAAAAAATAAACTTTTGGAAAAAGAACATTCACTAGATGATATGGTCAATTTTTGCCAAATTCACGAGCAAATACTGGAACAATCCAAGTCAATGAATACTCCAGGTACATCCTCAACAATAAATAAAATAAGCATCGGAAATAAACGACATTGTGGTAGATGCGGTCGAAATCACACAACTGACACCAATGAATGCCCGGCCATAAATGCTAAGTGTTTTAAATGTGAGAAACTTGGACATTTTTCGAAATTTTGTAAGACAAGAGCAAACAAGAGGGTTTTTCCTAATACAAGTTCGGCTAAAGGAAATAAGAGATGGAAGCCAACAAAGAGACAAGTAAACTATGTTAATTCAAACGATAATTCAGACGAAGGAGATAATATCAAATCATACGAATGCTTTAAAATCCAAAAAATAAACACAAACACAAAATGTGAAAAACAAGATGAATTAATCGAATGCCAAGTTGGAGGTATACCAATAACACTGCTAATCGATTCAGGGTCAAAAGCAAACATTATTAATGGCCGTGATTGGGAGATACTTCAAAGGAGAGAAGCAACGATATGGAAGCTGGATTCAAAAACCAAAAATTCATTAAAGCCATACGCCGTAGGACAATTGCTAGAAACTCAACATCAATTTGAGACAACGGTTATGACGGCTGATAAAAAACAAGTAGTGACATCATTTTTGGTGGTGCCACAAGGTGAAATATCTTTACTTGGAAAAGATACGGCGAAGCGTCTTGGTGTTTTAAAGCTAGGATTAGGGGTAAACAGGCTTACAAAAATAAAACCATTTTCAAAAATACGAGACATTACGGTAAAATTGTCCATTGATAAATCAGTCAAACCAGTACAACAACCATTGAGACGTATACCCGTAGCTGTCGAAGGGCTTGTAGAGGAAAAACTAGCAGAAGCTTTACAACGAGACATAATAGAAGAAGTCAAGGAATATAGTCCATGGATATCACCAATAGTTATTACATTCAAGACAAGTGGAGATGTAAGAATATGTGTCGACATGCGTAGAGCTAACCAAGCGATTCGACGAGAAAACTTTCCACTGCCAACGTTCGAATCCATTATAGCTAAATTAAGAAATGCAAAATACTTTTCTAGATTGGATCTAGAGTGGGCATATCACCAAATTGAGTTGGATGTAGATAGCAGACCTATTACAACATTTATTACACATAAGGGAATGTTCAGATATAAGAGGTTAATGTTTGGGGTCACGTCAGCTCCAGAAATATTTCAAAGAATATTAGAAACTATTTTAAGCTCATGCCAAAACTGCATTAATTATTTGGATGATGTAATAATTTTTGGACGTACGGAAAAAGAACATGATATTTGTCTAAAGAAAACTTTGGAAGTGCTCAAAGAAAACAATGTTCAACTTAATGAAACAAAATGCCTTAAAAAAGTACAAGAACTAGATTTTCTAGGACACCACTTGTCGCATAAAGGTGTTGACGCAGACAAAAATAAAATAAAAACATTATTAGGATTTCGACCACCCGTTACTAAAGAAGAGGTGCGCAGTTTTTTGGGCCTGGTCACTTACTTGGGAAAATTTATACCAGATTTAGCTACCATCACAGAACCGTTAAGACAATTGACGAAAAAGGATGTTAAGTTCGTATGGTCTAAAGAACATCAACAAAGTTTTGAAAAACTTAAACTAACTTTGTCAAGACCACCAACGTTAAGTTACTTTGACCCTACTAGACGTACCCGACTAATAGCGGACGCAAGTCCTGTGGCACTGGGTGCAGTTTTAATTCAATTTCATGGAAATACGCCTAAAGTCATATCATTTGCCAGTAAGGGACTCTCTGATACAGAAAGGCGGTACTCTCAAACAGAGAAGGAAAGTCTAGCCTTGGTATGGGCCGTAGAAAGGTTTTACTTTTATCTTACTGGACTAGAGTTTGAGCTAATAACGGACCACAAACCATTGGAGGCTATTTTTAAACCAACGTCAAGGGCACCAGCTAGAATAGAACGCTGGGTCTTAAGGCTCCAAGGATTTAAGTTTAGAGTTATATATCAGTCCGGAAAATCAAATATAGCAGACTCAGTTTCTAGACTTTGCCAATTCGAACAGACAAATACATTTGACAAAGAAAGTGATTGTCACATTTACACTATGGTGGAAAGAAGTACTCCAAAAGCTATGACTATATCAGAAATAATTGAAGAGAGCAAAAGGGATTCAGATATATTAGACGCCATTACACAAATAGAGAAAAACTCGTGGACTACCCAAAATAAAAGTGGTCTGTATCCTTTTCGACTGGAATTGTCCAACCTTGGTCCCATATTATTAAGGGGTACAAGAATCGTAATGCCGATAGCTAAACGTCTTCAAACGCTACATCTGGCCCATGAGGGCCACCCAGGGGCAAGTGTAATGAAAAGAAGACTAAGAGCCAAAGTTTGGTGGCCCCTTATGGACAAAGAGGTGGACAAATTTGTAAAAGAATGCAGAGACTGCCTTCTTGTTAGTCAACCTGAAAAACCACCTTCAATGACAAGGCACAAATTCCCGGATGGACCTTGGCAATGCGTGGCTATTGACCTAATGGGACCGTTACCAAATCAGGAACAAGTATTGGTTATAATAGATTATTATTCACGTTACCAGGACATCCAATTTATGAAGAAGACGACGTCTACAGAAATAATAAAGTGCCTAACAAAATTATTCGCTCGATTAGGAATCCCCAAGTCCATAAGATGTGACAATGGGAGACAATTTGTCAGTAGAGAATTTCAGGAATTCTGCAAAGAAAATAATATTAAATTAATTAAGACTCCTCCATATTGGCCACAAGCGAATGGTGAAGTTGAAAACATGAATAAATCTATCCTGAAAAGATTACAAATTTGCCATAATCAAAGAAGCGACTATAAAGACGAAATTCAGAAGTTCCTTTTAATGTACAATGTAACTCCCCATGGTACCACGGGGAAATCACCGTCAGAACTTTTATTTAACAGAATGATAAGAGACAAAATACCATCTATAAATGACATAATTATAGATGAAGTGGACGAAGAAGCAAAAGATAGAGACACCATAAACAAAGATAAGGGAAAAAAGAGAGAAGATGAAGCAAGAGGATCAAAACAAGACAACATAAAAGTCGGAGACAAAGTTTTAGCAAAAAACCTAATTTATCCTCATAAGCTTACCTCTAGATTCGCGAACATTGAATATACCGTCGTGAGTAGACATGGTAATGAAATCGAGTTATTTGGAGATGGAAAAACTATGAGACGCCACATAAGTCATGTTAAACCGATACCAAACGAAACCAGCGAACCAACGAAAGCAAATCCTCTAGTTCCGAATAATACTAGTTTTTCAGATTTGCAAACTTCGACCTCAACACACCCCGAACAGAATGCAGAGACATCACACCACCAACCTGTTTCTGATATGACAATAGAGGATAGTAGTCAACCAGTTAATTCAGAGATCGCTGAGAAGGTGGAGGCTATTAAGCTGAAGAAAAGGGACGGAATGTGGGAGCGCATGAATGACTAAGCTGATAGAATTAAGTCATATATTTTGTTATTACATAAAGTTCCAAATGATGATATATTTTATATTAAACTGTAATAATTAGTCAGTATTACCAGAGCTCTCGTATGAGACAGTTTGTTGAATTATTGTGCTTTTATATGCATGTACTAGTAATTGTATTAAAGATTAGATTTGTGCGACTAAATATACTACTGCTATCTAAACCAAGTGTTTTAGTGTTCCCTACTCGGATACCACAATTCCTTTAACCTTAAAAAATATAGGACATTTCAAACTATGCATATATAATATAATTTCAAACTATGCATATATAATGGAACTATAGTTCCATGGAAATAGTATATAATATAAGAAGGAATATTGAGTGTATTATTCCCGTTTTTAGGTGGAAAAACTAAATAATGTCAATAATATGCATTTTATACTTTTGTACTTGTACTTTTGTAAAGGGTTTTTCATAGTGATAGATCTTTAATCAACGATGGCGTTGTTATTTCAAAAGATCCTGCTGTAATTTTTTGATGTACTTTTTCTACAAAGCTTGTCATTTTATGACACAAAAGTGCTCAAAGATAATTCAAATTTATTATCAAAATAACCGTTCCCCGCGACAAACGTTCTGTGTGTCTCAAAAAATGAATTAGTCAAAAATAGCTTTTTTACTTGTACCATGGAATACCATGGTATCCCAAAATTTAACAGCCAATTTTTATGTAAAATTGTCCCCTGAAAATACCGTCAAAAATTATAAAAGTGGAGCAGTTTTTGAGATATAGTCAATTCCATATTAAATGGAAAATTGACTATATCTCGGAAACTGTTCTACTTTTTTAACTTTTGAGGACATTTTCGGATTCAGGGGACAATTCTACAAAAGAATTTTGGGATATCATGGTATATCAATCACGTAACGGCGAAATCACGTGATCTTAATCCTTTAGATTTCTTTCTATGGGGGTATGTGAAAAGTCTGGTGTATGCAAATAAGCCTCGAACTATTGAAGCACTCGGAGACAATATTCGACACATCATTGGCGAAATTCAACCCGATCTCTGGCAGAAAGTAATCCAAAATTGGGCTTCCCGAATGGACGCAACCCATCAAAGCATTTGCCAGGTATATTTTCCATACATAATGTCATAATTTGTTCTTTAATCTAAAAGCAAAACAAATCTTATTAAGTTACGACATTTTGTCATAGGTAGATAATGTTTACATTTGAAATTAAAGGTTATGTACATGAATATATTCTACAGTGACCTACACGGATTTCAAACTAAATGTTATAGATTGAACTCTTCTTCCTATGTAATTTTAATTTTGTTGTATGTATTGATTGTAAAATCTAATTACCTACGTATATTTACGTCATAAAGCAATACTGCACGTTTTAAATTAATAAATTTTAACGTCAATCATATTTACAATTGTATAGGTAATAATTTTAAATGTTTACAAATAATGAATAATAGAGCAGAAACGTATGGTTTCGAATTATCCTGGCTTTGATAACGACATTTTTAATTATAATTCGTTTAACCGTTTACTATAGTTACTAACTAGTAGTTAGTACCAATCAAGTTAAAATTTACAATATGATTTTTAACCACATTTTTAAATTGCATTAAAATAATATTGTATATCCTATAGGAAAAATAATTTGAATCAACTAAACATATTTTTTTTTATTTATTTTATTTTATTTATTTATATATTTGATTGTTTCTATGGAGATATTAAAATTACCAAGTCTACTTTAAAAAGAAAAGTTTAGCTTAAAAAAGTAAAATTTAAGAATTTAAGTGCAATTTTTGGTGGGTTCTAATCTTTGACAAATAGCATTTCCAATGAACTTGGCACACGTGGCTTTTGCACTGGAGAACTTGGCACCGTTTAAATATTGCCTCTGCAAAAATACGATTTAAATTTGACTGAAACAAATCTTACAAAAACATTGTGTAATGACGCTGTGTGAGTTTAAATTACACTAATAACACTTGAACAAGGATAAATGTCATCTTGGAAGCCAAGCAAACAGGAAACATGATATTGGTAGGTTCAAGACCTATTCATCCGATACAAAAATCAGCGACATTTAATACAATATTCTTGTGTGCACTGGTAATTATGGTTTGCTATTTAAATTTCAACTTTGGTTTAACGATTTTACAAAAAAATGTGTAACTTAAAATTGATATTTATACAGTATTATAGGTGCAAAGTTTCATATTTCTGTGCTAAAAGTTTTAAAATTAATGTTTAACTTTTGGGTAAAATTAAATAGGCATATTGAAATACGAGCGTGGCAAATTGTACTTTATATTTAAATGTGTCTAGCAAGCACCTTAGCTACTTACCCACTTAGCCACTTAGCCGAGTGCATAGTGGGTACTTATCATTGAACCCTTCATTGAACGTTCGATAAAATTTAAAAATATGTGACCTAGGTTCCGATGAAACAATGCATGCAACGATAATTTATTGACACGACGGTGTATGTTAAGCCAACGAAAGGCATTAAGCCTGATGCAATACCTACATGCATACATACGTATCGGAGGCCTTGATGGAAAAAATATTCCGTCTTACATGCAAATATGTTACTATTTAAATGGGGTCAAATTCGGTACACGGTATTCCGAAACAAAATTTCTTAATGGAAAAATAAAATTATTTGTTTATTTTATTCAGTAAAAATCCATTCAAAATTTAAAAAACAACAAATTTATAGTTATTTCTGGTTTTATGGTATATTATGTATCAAGCGAGCTTGCGAGCTAGCTTTTAATTAGTGTGTGGAAAAGTTTATAAATGAGTTGCATACTATACTTTTTCTACGACAAATACTTATTATTATCTATAAAAAATAGAGTAACTCTCGTAACAATTTCTAACTCGGGAATCTGTACTACCACTCAAAATGTCAAATTTGTATGTGTATATCGAAATATATTTCTTGAAAATGGACTAGCAACCGTTTGAATGATGATATAAAAGCAGTTTTTTACAGTGAAAGAGAATAGAATGTTTTATGGGCATTTAAAGAAATATTTAATTTAATGCTTTCAGTTAAATCTAGTTTACTGCCAGCAAAATTAAAAGGTCAGTCAGGGCCGTACCGAGGCACACTTTTTTGGGGGGGTGGGGACGGTAAAAAAAACCTTATTTTTTTATCGATACTTTAGTAGTAATAGTAAAAATTTTCAGTAGTTTTATCATGTATGTAAAGGGCTGTAAAGTGTAGATAAATAATGTCTTTACCTACCATTAGCATGCTCTTTCGAAGTCGATGGGATTGATTCTCGTTCTCTATTTTTTTGATTTGCTGCCAATGTAAGTGGATTATCCGAACAATTTTAATTTTAACCAAATTTCCACCGCGAATATTTTTCTCATGCATTTTTTTTTCTAGTCCTTGTTAAACACAGATCCACATAATGAGCATTTTACTAGAACTCGGCCCGGTCGCATTTTTCCGTCTCCTATAGGGCTAGCGCAACCGGGTGCGCTAATCGTGTAGGATACGTTCCCTAAGTGGTTAATGCACCGCATACAAATAAGCACTCTGCAATGAGCTTTCTAGGTGATCTTTCTTTGTATGTACATATAAAATAATAATAATAATAACCAAACAAACAGATTGGCGTATGTCTTAAAGGCGCGAATCATTGTATGCACGTTATAGCGCGATAATACACTAGAGGCTAAATGTAGCAAAGTATTCCTCAAGGTTATGACAAATAGCTGTCATCTTGGTTATGCAGGTACACTGCATTGTGCCATACCAAACCAACCCAAACTTAACAACCCAACCCAACCGACCCCGCCCCATTGGGCCCCTCCCGCCCCATTGAGCAATAGAGGTATAATATATTATAGGATTATATATATATAATATATTATAGGCTGGATTGTGATAATGGGGCGGGAGGGGCCCAATGGGGCGGGGTCGGTTGAGTTGGGTTGTTAAGTTTGGGTTAGTTTGGTATGGCACAATGCAGTGTACCTGCATAACCAAAATGACAGCTAATCGTCATAACCTTGAGGAATACTTTGCCACATTTAGCCTCTAGTGGTAATACCTAATTACAGGCGGTGCATTAACCACTTAGGGAACGGAGATACAGGTCTCCCTTCTGTATCCTACACGATTAGCGCACTCGGTTGCGCTAGCCCTATAGGAGACGGAAAAATGCGGCCCGGTCTAGCTTTCATATTTCCATATTAAAATTAATTCCTATTTATTGACACTAGTTTTACTTAGCCTAGATAAGCTTCAACTAAATAATAATCTAGAAAAATAAGACGCCGAAAATTGCGGTGCGTAAAAAGAGTCAAACGCAGCCAAAAATAAAGACAAAGCCGCGAGGCGGTGCCGACTTTGTACATGCCGCTTGTGTGAAATATAATGTCCTTTAATAAAAATAAGGTTGACCAATACAATTTTTTTGACGGTAACGATTATAGGAGGTTACAATAGATTAAAAATTATAATTTTGTAATATGTAGGTAAAGTTTAAAAATTATATTTAATTTTATTTATTGTGATGGGTTGGTTGGTAGGGTAGGTATACCCAACCAACCGACCCAAATACTATAGATTTTGCCAACTGTGTTTGGATTTAGAACCAACTGCCAAGACTTTGGGGGGGGTGACTCCCCCCCCTACACCCCCCTTAGGCCCGGCCCTGAGGTCAGTACAAACTTGCATATTAACTTTTCATTAGGTATTGGCGTTAAGAAACTATTTTATATATTTTATTTTTGAATTAAGGTAATAAAATAATGTCCACATTATTATTTCACAAGAAGGGCACTTAATTTTAACGATTGTACAATTGACAACAGTTGACAGTTACTGTCAAGTAAGTTAAAAACTTCAGCCTGTGTTTAAAAACCTGTTGACATCTTCAGACCGTTACTAAAGCGCTATAAAGCCACACCTTGTTAATGTTTATTTTAAAGGTCACTTAGTGTCATGAAAACATGTGCGTTTTAAAGGTGGGAGTAGAAAATGGTATATTAGTTTGATAAACGCCAGTGCGTTAGCGAGTGCTTAATTAAATGAGTGCCTAGAAAAGTTTATAAACGAGTTGCATACTATACTTTTTCTACGACGAATACGTAATATTATCTAAAAAATGATTTAAATTAAATATTTGTATAAAGCGACATCTATACGAAAATAAAGTAACCATCCCAGTAAACATTTTGGACGTAATTTTTACCATTAGTATTGCCCATAATTTATTACTTAAACTTAACAATTTTTGATACTTTAAAATATTAAAATAATTTTAAAATTTTATTCCTTGAAAATAGACTAGCAATCGATATAGTAGCTGTTTTTTACAGTAAAAGAAAAGAGAATGTTTATGGTCACTTTGCGCAAATTTTTTAACGCTTTATCAGTGCAATCTAGTTAACTGCACTACTACGCTGAAATCCAAAGGAGAGTACAAACGTTCATAATTTTTTTTCCAATATCCAATATCCAATATCAAGAAACTATTTAATACTTTTGTATTTTTTTATTGAGATAATAAAATAATTTTCACATTTAGTATTATTTTACAAGAAAGGCACTTTATTTTAACGGTTGTATGACATTTGACTACCAACTCAACGAACTTTAGCCCGTGACTAAAAATCTGTTACTTCAACACAACTTGTCTGGAAACATGTACGATAATGGGCGTTTTAAAGGTGGAAGTAGAAAAAAGTATTTAAAACTAAACAGGGGTTTTTAGGTAGTAAGCAGTTTAATTTGAAAAAACGCAGAAACATGTTAACTTTAGTTTCGAGGGCGATATATTTTTGAATAGATTTTACTTGCTGCACCCCTTCGCGCAGTACTCATTAAAAAGGTCTTCATTAAAAAGGTCTTATTTAAATACAAAAGTAGGAAATTTACGACAAAATCGTGTAGAAAAAATGTTGAATCATACAAAAATCCTTTATCAGTCTTTTATGTAAACAAAATTAAATTTAGTTTTATTCTACTATGGTATTGCGGAATTATTGTCGTTACTGATCAGATGCAAATTGAAAGGTTTTCCACGAAGTCCACACTCAAACTCCTCAAAAACTTAATGTCTTTCGAAAGTCGTCTGGTTGGACCTGTAGTTTATCCCTCGTTGGTCGATATTGTTAAAAAGGATAAAAGACCATTTTATGTTCCAACAAGATGGACCACCTCCATACTATTCACTGCGAGTTTTCGTACATACATAGTGGATTTTTGATGAAGATAAGCTCAGTATTGGCTGCCCAGATCTCTAGATTTGACTCCCCTAAAAGTTCGTAGCAGACATTTTGAGGACCTAATGGATTTACTATTCTTATTGTTTTCTGCCAAAAACTAAAATTCACTTTTTTTTTTTAAATCACTGCTTCCACCCTTAAACGTCTGTTTCGGTAAAGTTCTGTATATAAATTTAATAATTTTAGTTCAGTTAGTTATTGAGAACTTTTTTATATAAAAATCATATTTAGGCAATACCTATTTATTTAAAAATACTAAAATATCTTAAAATTTATAAAACTGAATAATCATTTTAAAATACATACCTACCTAACATAAATATTATCAAAATTTAAACAATATAAAAATACCATTTTGCTCAATGTGCATAATGGAATTCTATAAAATTGTAACTGCAAAATTAGTTAAAATACAATTTATATAAATGATAGATAGATAAATAAAATCATACATTTAATGCAAATAATTAATTTTAATAAAGTTGATACCAATTACAGTTAAATTACCCAAGACATTAAAAATTAATAAGAACCTGGACCATAAATAACTACATTATCAATGTTATAAATTATTCTAACACATTTTTAATTATAAGTATCATAATTAATTAATTTAAATGTAGTTTAACAGAAGTATTGGTTATAACTACGCAGTAGAACAATATTTGAAATTTTAACCAAATATTAACCAGATTTGATGTCAATCCAGGTCCACATAACTTTATGTTAAGTTTACAACCAAATGTAATCTATTAACTAATTGAATAAGTAGTTTGTAATTATAACAAAATTTTGTAGATTTAATAACAAAATCCTATGTCAATAATTTAACCATAATTCTTGTAATTTTCAAAAAGGACCTTATTTTACAAACCTTTTTGTAGACCAAGTAACAAAAGTATTTGTTGGAAATTGGGAACTTAAATAAAAAGAATTTTGATAAGAAAAGTTGCTTTTTTAATCAATTACCTAAACAAAAAAAATTATCAAATTATAAAAAAAATTAACTTTACTTATCCCCTAATTTTAGTTTGAAAACCAGTAATGGCATTTTTTTTCGGATACTTCGCACTTTACACACTCCTTAAATATAAATCTGTTATTCAGATTTCTTATATATATAGATATAAGAAATCTGAATAACAGATTTCTGGTTATATATTATAAACACTCTGGACAGTTGTTACGAACACGTTACGAATTAGAATAAAGTAAGCAGAAACATAAGTTGCAGACGCTGAAGTCAATTGAACTTGTTGATGCGTATTGTCAGAGGGCAATGTTTTAATTGACTGCGTAAAAGCACGTGTATAATTATAATTTTTCAACAAAATAATTTGATATACATTAAGAAAATAATCTGCAACCTTTGAATTTAAAAAAATCCTTACAAAATTGCTTTACAAAACTTTCGGTAAAATATTTTTCTTTGTTAAAATAATTACAAACCCTGGTTTCCTACAAAAAATTTATGTTAACATTTATATAAATAAAATTAACAAACTACAAAGTCCTGTTAACAAGTCTTTTAAAAATGCGTCTTTCGTAGGGAGTGTCTGATTTAAGTTTTTTTAAATTATTTAAATAATAAAATTAAATGTATCACTAGGTATGAGTTATACTATGGAATCGAGTAGGCATAAAAAAAGTCCAATTAAGCGACCCATTTTTTATGATTAATTAAAAACAAACTCGTTGGCAAATAAACAAATTAAAGTGTTTTTAAAACTCGCACGCATAAATTGCATTTGTGATTAATTACGGCAAATCAACATTCAGTGATTTCACATTTAGTGTACAGTTATTTAGTGTAATTTGTATGAATGATTTGTGTGTTTGCGTTGGCAAAAATCGAACTGTTTCTTATGTAAACTACAGCCTGTTTAAATAAATTGGCTAGGCATAAATTTATATAACTTATAATTTTCTAATAAATTATTTTAATAAATAAAGACAAACGTCCCCATTATTATAGATTGTTTGACTTAACAAATCGGTAGTTGTTAAAATGTTGTAAATATACATTATTTAAAGTCGGTGTGGATTTATTTTGACGTTTTAGAAAAAAAAACAGTCCCCACTTTATAAAAAAAACAACATTTTTTTAGAGATTAGTTCATTCTTTTGTTTTAATTAAAATCAGAATAGATTTTTGATTTCTTTTATGAAAAAAGTTTGGCAAAAACCTCTTTAAGCCAATACAAAACAATATCTGGCTTAAATCTCTAAAAGCAATTTGAATTTTTATTAAATCTTCATTCAGTATTCATGGTTTTGTTTAATTTATTTTATTTACAACTTAAACTTTACGATTTACCCAAAAGATAAAATTTCATTGCACTATTTAACAGCTTAAAGTTTATTAGTTTCTTTATTGTTGGTTTACTTGTTTACTTCTAGGAATCACTTATCAAACAAAACATAGTCTTTGTTCTAACAATTGTAGTGTTTGTTGTTTGATAGATGTGTACACTTGGGTACTTGAAAGAGATTGTTTTATAAAATGATATGTATTAATTTTGTGTTTTAAGTTGAACAGTTTTTTTATTCTATGACATTTTAATGAGTACACAAAATTTGGATTTGGATTACATATATGTAGAGAAATATATATAGAGGAAAATTAATATTATGAAACACTAAAGTTAAAAACTATGACATAAAGGATTTTTTATACCGCAGGAAACTGTTTCTGATGTTTTAATTATTTTGGGATTGATTTTTTGATTTTCAATTTTTTTACACATTTTTTTTTCAATATCATTGTTGAACTGTCTAGTACAGTTATCAGTAATATACAAGTATTTGTAATTTATATTTTTAGTTACGAAAATGTGCACTTTGCTGCAGTTGGTGAAGTTTACAAGAAGTTCAATTTTGCACTCCATGGTGTGCGTCGCTCTATGAGATAGTTGTGAAAGCACAGTAACGAGGTTCTATAAGTTTTCACTTTGGTATATTATTATCAAGTATATATAACTTTTTTGATTAATTATCTTGTTGTTTATTATAATATTTGCAGGTAAACAAAATCAAAATTTTTTTTATTTTATTGTAAAAATTATTGTACAAAATTTCTTTTAATAATAAACTAAACATTAATAGAAAAAAATATATACAATTTAAATAAAAACAAAATTCAGTTGTTCACACTGTCAGGCATTAATATAAAACCAACAATAAATAAAAACCCGCTGAAAAAAATCCTCAAAATTGTAGTAATTTTTGGAAAAATAAATTTCCATTTGGCATCTGTTGAGTGCATAAACGTGTCGGTAGAGTAAATAAATAAACTTTCCTGTTTAACAAATGAGACAACGCTTTTTATTTATCGTTTTGCTGCAAATTATTAAATTTAAATTGCCGAAAACTCGTTTTTGCACGTTTATAATAAATAACGCTCAGTCAGTTGCCCGTTAACTGGTTCGCTATTTAAACGGACGAATGCAATCAGCAACTTTCTCAAGCAATTTGTTTTAATTGAATTAATATACAATTTTTGATATTGGTAAATCTAAATACCGTATTATTATTAATGAATTTGTTTTATAAATTCTATGTGATTTTACGTTAACCAGCTTAATATGTACATATCTAATATTCTATTCGTAAATTTTTATAAAATTTACAAAAAAGTTCCAACCAGTAATTTTTGAGTTAGAAAGCACATCTAAAAACGTGCTTAGGCATTGACCAAGCCCTAAGCTCCTTATAAAACCTGTTTTCTACTCCTATTACGGAATTTGACCGTTCTAATATCACTTTTATCTATGGAATGACATATATTCCGTGTTACAGAATGAAATATTCTATCATCGGATGACAGAATAAACACTCGTGGCGACATCTCTGTTTTTAATATCTTAACAAATTTTAGACAATTAAATTATTTTTTTATGGTATTTTTTGGAAACGTAGAAAAAATATAGTCTGAAACACGTTTGGAATTGCATATTCCGCTCTCGTGAATCCGTCAAACTCGCCTTCGGCTCGTGTGAAAAACTCTTCACTCGAGCAGAATATACTGTATTCCAAACTTGTTACAGAATATGCTATTATATTATTATAATATACTTATAAGTATAGTGTACTCTCTAAAAATGAATAAGTCAAAAATGACTTATAGTTATTAGTGGCTGCTTTTTTACTTGTACCATGGTTAACCATGAAATACCATGGTATCCCAAAATTTAACAGCCAATTCTTATGTAAAATTGTCCCCTGAATCTGAAAATACCGTCAAAAATTATGAAACTGGAGCAGTTTTTGAGATATAATCAATTCCATATTAAATGGAAAACTGACTATATCTCAAAAACGGTTCTGCATTTTTAACAATTTTACATAAGAAATGGATGTTAAATTTTGAGATACCGTGGAATTCGATAGTTAACCATGGTACAAGTGAAAATGCAGCCACTAATAACTATTAAATTAGTCATTTTTGACTAATTCATTTTTAGAGAGTATATATATTATTATTAAATTATATATAAAAAGCTTTAAAAACTAAAAATAATATCATTAAATTACAAACTTTGTATATTTTTATTTTTTAAATACACATTAAATTCAAAAATATAGACTCTATACATTAGCAATGTTCGGAATGGGCTGAGGTTATTTTTTAATCAATGATCGTTTTTGTCTTTGGGTCTAACATAATAAATAAATTAAATACCTTCTATACTGAAAGTTCTAGTGATAATTATAATTATTGAAAATAGTTTTACTCATTTAAAATATTAATTTGGCCGCAATTAGAAAAATTAGGTAAAACTCCCTAATAACAGTGGTCGACAAACTAAAATTTTTTGTTTTTCACTAGGAGGTCAAAACCTGTTTTTTTTTCGACAACCGATTTCAACCAACAACAAAGTAGCCGTAAAGGGGAACCGAAACTTTATTGGAGACGTCGTTAAAAATACTATGTTCTATATTTCATAAGCACCTAATTTTTACTCTCACCAACTACTTCATAGTTTCATGACCTATACGTAGTTTGAAAGGTAGACCCCATGTCGTCATTTAATATATATTTATATTTATATAAATATATTTGGTTAAACGGTATCATTGTTTTTTTTTATTTAACCCCTTCAGACCTGGTGTACATTCAGATGTACATTGGCTTTTTAGTAATTTATTTACTATCAATAGGCATTAAATTTCATTTAGAACCTAGTTTTCACCCCCAAGTACATTTGTTTTGGTAAACTTTTGATTAAAAATTCTCTCATATAATGGAGATGCGCATAATGACAGCAACAACTCGTTGACGACAGTTTGTCTTAGCGGGTCTTTAGATGATTTGTAAAGATATTTTTTAAGTATAAACTGGTGTAGTTTGTTCCTAAAGGTATGTACTAAGACATGTAAAAACTATTTTGGTATTATCCACACCTAAACCGTATAAAACATTCGATGTACATGCATGTGAACATCCTGAAATTATCCTGAAATTTCACAATTAAGATTTTTTAGCATCAAATATGTGTTATTTAGGTCCTAATTCGATAGATTTAAGAACTATTTATTTTTTTTTATCGTCGTAAAATAATTCAGGTCTGAAGGGGTTAAGGAGTCGTGCAAGCGCCAGGAGCAAACACTCGGTTGTTTTTAGTGTCATTTTGACAATTTTTTATTTGACTGCGTTGAAATTTTAACACAATAAAGTAAATAGATATAAATAGGCACAAAACTTTGTAAACATTTTTAAAATACAACAAAAATTGTTCATGTTACATCCCTTTGAATTTTAAAAATAATTATTGTAAAATTTTGAATGAATGTTTTATTTTGTTAAATACAAGACCAATTACCATAGAAAAGTTGTTGGCCACCATTTGGTCAGAACACCTTTTGATAAGCAAATTCCTAGTTATATTTACTTTTATCATAAATATCTTAAAATAAATCCTTCAATGAATATTATAATTAAAATGATTACCATGCATAAATTATACCAAAAACGAAAACAAGTATGCGCGACAGTTTAGGTAAACAGAAGCAATTTGCTTTGTAAATAGAGTCAATCAATCAATGTTCCTTGAGTAACTCCCATTTGTTAACATTATCAGTATTTAAACAGCAAACGGAAGTTACGACTATTAGTACCTGAAATAAATTATTATCGAAAACATGGTGGACATTTTAAACTTGGTAAAATATCTTACGTGTCGTGTCATGAAAATGCTAAAAGAATTTCAATGGACCTTTCTATGAGTCAGCGATCATAATAGAAAATTATGTGCACTTTATACTGTTTATTTTATATTATGTTAAAAATCAATATTAAAAATAAACATATAACGGTATTCTTCATGCTGGGCATAATTTTACTGCTCGACAGAATTTTTAAGGGGATATTAGTATAGATCATATTTAAAAAATTGATAGTAGGCAAGATTTCATTAAAAAAGCAATATTTATAGCTATATAAAACGTAAAATTTGACTTAACCTTGAAAACTAATAAAATTTTCCTAAAATTTCCATCAATCTCCTAAAACTCCTAAAAATTAAATATATATAGGTAGTTATATATATAAGGTAATTTTAGTTTCTAGTTTATTAAATTCTTTTTAAAATGATATAGGTATATGAGGCGCCGTTTGTGCCATAATTATGATTTATAAAATATAGAATTATTTGTAAAAATATAAATATTTTTTTTTTAATATAAATAATTTGTTTGAAATATATATATTTTAACTCATTTTCTTAGATATATATTAGTTTTACTAAAATATATAATATTTTAACTAAATAATATATATTTAAAACAGTAATACTAATAATATAAACTCAATACTAATAATATAAACTAAGCTTACAAGACGTAACGCTAGGAGGCGCTGGCAGCTTTATTTAACTTGTCAACGCAGCCTTTCATTTCATGTGAGAATTACAGTGGTGTAAATTAAATAACTTTTTGCCGCACTTTGGCTTTTTGTTATTTTTTATATGTTTAACTGGATGTTTATTGTCGTGACTCTCTTTTTAAACAATTTTTTATTCCTTAATTCTGGGCTACGCAAAACTATGTCGTCGATTTGGTTCCATTACTGCGGTGAAATTTTAAATGACCTATTAATCTGTTAGATTTTAATTTAAACTTATACCCAAGTGCTTTATTACGTACCAGAGGTATTATTATTTTTAATGTATCTTCTAGTTTTATTTAATTTACACCACATGCAATTACAGACAGGCTGCGTTGCCAAGTTAAATAAAGCAGCCAGCGCCTCCTGGCGTTAGGTCTTGTAAGCTGAGTTTATATTATTAGTATTAAAATTATATTATTAGTTCAACTGTCCAAATATATAAATATTTTAAATATATATTATTTTGTAAAAATATTATTATATTTTAGTAAAACTAATATATATGTTATAAAATAAGCTAAATATATATATTTTAGATAAAATATTTATATTTTAAACAAAATATATATTTATTTTAGAAATTATTATATATTTTACAAATCATAATTATGGCACAAACGGCGCCTCATATAGGTATCACAATCTAAATTTTTCTTAAAAAACAAAATATACATAAAAAACAAAATCCATGTAATAACTCCTAGACTTCTACAAAATTGTCAGTTTTAGCCATATTTCGTTTTTTTTTTCGACAAAAATATACCGTGTTATATATCAAACAGAAGAAATTTTTAATTTTCTTTTAAATGATAGCTAAAATAGAAAAAAATTAAAAGTGTGGTGAAATTTCTACTTGTGTATACCTCAGATAAATATGTACAAGTAGTAATTTTACCTCACTTTTAATTTTATTCAAAAAAACTCGCAATTTGGTTAAAAAACTACTCAATGTAACTTATTTGTACAAAAGAATTTATATTTTTGTTAAAAAGAATTATTTACTTTTTCTTATTTTTTAAGTACAGTGTAGAGTTGTTTTTGTTTAATTACAGAAATTTATTTGCATTTGCTTTATTTTACAAAAAAAACTTCCTAAATTAAATTTGTAATTTAGCTGTGGGAGATAAATTCTTTTCGCAGCTTACAATAATAATTAAAGTAAATATTTAGAACAACTCGATGTCTCGTTCTTGCAATAATTAGCAATTTGCTTGAGGATAGTTCAAAGTGGTGCGTTAATTAATTAAGTGCAGTAATTTCGATAGCGCAATCACTATTAGGCCATTGTTGTCATACCAACAATTTATTGAGTCCCTATAAGGCCTGCAAACGTGACGTGTTTATGCATCGGATTTATATGCAATATGCTGTTGATTGGTTTCTGTAAACAAATGGCGCCCTGAATGTTTGTAGAGTTGGGATTAGTAATTATTTTTTAAGTCTCTTTACATTTAAAAAAAAGTAAATATATTAAACAATATTATTATTTTTATTATGAAAAATAGCTTATTACTAATTAATTTAAATATTTGTATTTAAACAAAAATAGAAATCTGTTTTACCGGCTTTTAAAATGTCATTGTCAGTTTGTCAAATTTTTGTAGTGAAAGTAAAGAGAGTGTTTTATAGGTACTCAACCCCAAATTATTACTGCTTCATCGGCAAATACTAGTTTTCTGCGGGCGAAATAAAAAGGCCAGTAAAAACGTGCCTACCCAATAAATAATTTGTACTACTCATGGCAACGATAAATTATATAAAGGTTATATAAGGGTTGTCAAATTATATAAGAGTTTAACAAGGTTTTATAAAATCGCCATTTAGTTTACTAGTTTTATAATGGTCATATAAGGTTACCGTAAACTCTAGGTATATAATTAGGTTATATAATTGTTTCTGCAAACATTTTATATTACCTTTAGTAACCGTTACCAGTGGGTTATAAAAGAGTTTTTTAAAGTTTGCGGTTACCTGTTTTATAAAACTATTGTGTCTTTAATTTTTTAAATAAAAATTTTCTTAAGCTTATGCATCGTGTCGTATTAGTTTACTTTTAAGGCCCCTTTTGATACATAACGTTTCGCATTGTTATTCGAGATGCGGCTCGGGTCAAAGGTTGACATATTGCCTTCCCTTTTAAAGCAACATAGAGAAATATGTTCGTTTATTTTTAAAGTGAATAGATAAATATTTATTCTGTCAAACAGTATTTACTAAATTTAGATAATGCAGTAACTATTTGGCTTGAAGACTTAGCTTGTATAATATAAAGGTTGTGTCAGATTTTAATCAGGAAAATTTAGTAGTCAATAGAACTCGCAATAAAGGAAGTTTATATGAACTTAAAGCTTAGTTTTCGAGATACAGGGTGGTAAAGAAATTTGGCCGAATTTAATTAAATTTTCCAACTAGATATTAAAAAATAAAATTTACGTACGCTACCGCTTTTTTATAAGTATAGTATTATAACTTCTTTGTCTTTAGCATTTTTTCTTCTGTAAATTATGCAGATAAACGATTTTTTTTTAAACTGAGCAAGATAAAAAAATGCGAGAAACAAAAAAGTTGCATTATTAATTCCTTAATCAGTGACGGAATCATACTTTTTTATTAACTTACACAACCTTTATTTCGAAAAAAAGCTTTAAGCACACAACTTCATAAGTCGTATGTCGTAATCGTTTTATTTATTTTCTATTTAGTTTTCTGTATTTAAGATTTAGATCCTAAAAAGATAGATCCTAAAAAGATAGATAGAAGTTACCCACTTTTTTATGCCCGACCCCCTAAATTGTTTAAAACAAAAAATTCTAATTATAATAGTTGTAAATCTCAAAAAAAAATATAAAAAATATTTGGAGTAGTGATAAAATTTTGTCAACCCAGCTGCTAAAAGTTTGGGGATTAAAAAAAATAATAATTTAATATTTTTGTGAAATTCAAAGGCATTCATATGCATTGTTTCCAAGTATCCAATCTTTTAGTTTTACTTCAAATTTTAACTTGTTCTTTGCGGACGTTTTAGGATTAGTATTATTGCAGATTTTTTATCACTAGCCATAAAGAACTGAAAAGATCCTCCAAAAACGAACGTATTTAACTAATAAATGCACGGCGGCGTCTCAAAATAGAGTTTCCGTTATAAATCGTCGCGCCCCTGGACGTTTACTGCTTCCCTTTAACGCAATAAAAACACCGCCATACAGCGTTCAAAAAAGATTATCAAAAATTCTATTAGATTTTAAATGATTAAATATACAGGTTTATTGGAAATTTGCTTAATGGGTATGTAGGTACTATTCATTTTTAACAAAGTCAAAGATTAGTATTGTAAAGATTTTTTTCTACGACCACTATGTAAAGGTCACATTGCGTAATGGCATCGATGCTTAGAAAATGAATCTTTTCTTTGGCAAGGCAAAACACGAATGAAAAGTGACATTTCTTTGTGAAAAGTGACAGGTCTGTGTGAAAAGAAATTGACAGCATCGTTTGACATTCGTTTCAAAATTTTTAAATATATGTCTAAATATCATTTAAAACACAATTAATTGTGTTTGTATAATAAATTCTAATTTTTAATGCCTTTATTTAAATTGAGAAGGTAAGTTTATTGATGTTAAGTAACTTATACCTAAGTACCTAAAAATTAAACGAATAAGATGAAAGTAATTTTAACAGCTGTCAAACACTTTTTAGGTTATTTTGTTTTGTATTTGAATATAATAAAAAATAAAAGGCTCGTAGAAAAAGCATTGTGTTTCACTGCTGAGAAAAGCTTTCTTCAAGCTCGTGTTAATGCACACTCGGCCTGACGGCCTCGTGAGCAACTTAAACACTCGCATGAAAAAGTAGCTTTTCAACACTTGTAAAACAAATAACAATTCCTTTCACCAGGGTTGTTTAAAACAAGTTTTATGAAAAATTAATAAATTAACTATTTTGTGACTTTGTCTCGTGATCGTCTTACCCAAAATTTAACCTCCGTTGTGTTTACTTACTTGTCTTAATAAATACTTTGCTTTAAAAATAATACTTGAGTGAATTAGGTATTATTGTATACAGTATTTAATCTCTAAAAATGAATTATTCCACATAATCCAAAAATGTCGTCAAAAATTATTGTAGATAGTTTTTAAGATATAATCAGTTTTTCATATAATATGGAATTGACTATATCTCAAGAAATGCGCTACTTTAATAGTTTTTTGACTGTATATTCGGATTCAGTGGACAATTTTACATAAGAATGAACTGTTAAATGTCCGAGATAGCAATTGCTGTGGACTACAGTGGCTGCTTTTTATTTTGAAAATTTTTTTGACTCATTTATTTTTAGAGAGTAGGTTACCCAAATTTTATTTACTTTACAAACGTTTTACAACAATCAAGAGGTGGAAAATACGACCAGGAAAAAACCTGCTCGGCTATTACACGATTAGGTATTGTTTGTTTTAAAAGTTTATGCAAACTAATGTGATGACGCGACGCTCGTTTCTTTATCTGTCCCCAAAGGTTCAAAAATAGAAAAAAAGTTAACAGGACAGTTAACCGTTAGTATGTCTACGTTAACGTTGCCCCTGTGGGGAACGAGGACTACACTGGAGACATCTCGCCTAAAGATGAAGGTTCGGGATAAAAGTTGCGATGTCGACTAGATAACCTAGGGGACCAGTTATCTCTCACGGTGTGGAGCATTTTAAGATCTACTGCCTGGCACGTGCACTAAAGAAAAAGGAGCATTCAAAGTTTAAAATTACCACAAAACATGCACAGGCGTGTTAGGGAAGGTCTAAACAGTTAAAGGGACAGTGTACAACTTAATTAAGTGTTTAACAATAAAATAATGAAATCGAAATTTTTACAAAAACAGTAAACTTAAAAGCCAGGTACATTTTGTGAAATTAGCTAAAAGAAAAGTGAATATCGAGTAAAATTCGCTCAATGTAGTAGTGCAAGATATCATGATCTAATAACTTAAAGTTGAATCTTTCTACAGTTAGTGGACTTTACTACATAATTTGGGCTACTAAAATTAATAACTAACCTTGGAGAATACACCAAACACTTGTAACAATTATTTAAACAGAACTTTACAATAAGTTTCGTTTGATCCCATTTTAAAAAACTTTCTGCCTGTTTTCTTGCTTTCCTGTACTCGCTTCGTGTACCTGGATCGTTTCTTGTATCATCTAAAGTGTCCCTTAACCTTGGTTTGCTAAGCCTTTTGCCTTTAACACCTCAGTTTAGAAAATACAAATTTTACTTTAAGATGAATTTGTAAAACGTATTTGAGTACTAAACCATTACAGTATCAATTTTTTTATCTTAAAATCTTGTTTATATAATAATATACCTAATACAAATAGGCATATAGCCACAAATGTGCATATAGCAATTAAAGTATTAACCCCGGCGCATTCGCCAAATTTGCAAGTAATTACTAAATGGCACATGTGTCAAAAAATTGAGTTAAATAGAACTTGTTAATTGGTAAATTCTTAAATACTTTACTTAATAATAATTTAATGCTATGCTATGCTAAATGTTCGTATTTCTACCATAATCAAGCATTTTTTGCGCTTCACCATTATTACACATACTTTTTGTCTCAAAGGACGAGATTTATTTTTAACAATGGTGCGAAAATAATAAAAAAAATAACCTTCTTCATGTTTTATACCGCGCTTATGCGAGAAATTTATTGAGATGTTCCGTGGTCAAGACTTTTTCGCATCTAAAAAGTAACAAACTTGAAATATTTATATGCCATTTTATGCTATTTTAATATTTTAGACTTTTCTTTAAATTATGCCAAAATCACTTTTTTACCGAACTTGTCACTAGCATTATTAGGGATGTAAGCAAATTTTTATGACAATGTCATGTCACGGGTCATAATGAAAATGACGATCATGTCATTTATTTTTATGACACCCTTGTCATTAATTTTTTTCAATTTAAATTAATTTTTGTTTTTTTTTCAAATAAATTTATGTTTAAGTTTATGTCTATTAATGTTTTAGTTACTTGTCTGGTGCTTCTATATCTACATTGAAGATAAGGAAATAAAAATGACTTTAAATGACAATAAATAACAAAAATGACATGTCACGTGTCACATAAATAAATGACCGTCATTTTACATCCCTAAGCATTATTCAGATCATACCATCTTAAGAAACGAATGTACGAAAATTCATACTATTGCTTTGACTTACTACACGGGAAAATAAAACAGTAACAATTGAAGTGCAAAACAGTAATACACTTATTTTTAATTCAAAATATTAATTAATGTGCAGAAAATTGATCACCACAGTAAAAATATTCATATTTTAAAATAATATTTTATAAACTTAATATAACTTAAGAAATGCGTTAATTTGTACTTTTAATGGTGTTTGTAGAAAAATTATTAATTATTTATATTATAGTATCACACTAAATAGGTTTATGAAATATTTTTAATTTATATACTTGTTCGGAAAAAACTTCATAACTATCAAGTTCGATTAAATAATAGTCTTTTTAACTGTTAAATTTTTCATTGTTTTTTGATGAACTTTTATGATTTTTAATACTCAACTTTTTTCTTTTGTTTTCGTCGCGTGAGTTTCACACGATTTCAAGTACATTTTGGTAAATTTTACAGTAGAGCAATTTTTATGGTTTGCATCGAGGCAAATATTTTTGTGTGAAACAGTGTAAAATAATCTATTACTAACGTGTTTAACCTAAAAAGCCTGTAAAATTCTAAAATTGAAAACTCTGGGAGAACATTTTGAAAACGCCTACATATACGTATTTGGAAGCATGTTAGAAGGTTACCTTACTAATCAAAATAATAAAACTCGATTTATAGTGTGATGATCAACTTTTATGTGTAATTAAGGGAATAGCTAATAAAAATAAGTTAAAGACAAGAGAAATTAAACACATACATGCCGTAGTTTTATTTAAAAGTAATAAAACATGCATTTAAAAGAATGAAAATAGGAAGATATTTTCTTTGTTAATTTTGTCCTTATCCCTATCTGCAATGCACATTCATTTATAAGAAAATTTAAAATGCTCTAATTTATCGTCTGGAACCTGTGATACGTGTCACAACTAAACGATGCATACTTTTTGTACATGCGTTGGTGTGCATATCTTAATTTCGACCAAAAGTGTACTTAAAACCCTGTGGAACTCACGCCAAGATTTGAAGCCACAAATCCCATAATTAAAATTACACATATTATCTTATTAACTTATTTATTAAGTTTTAAACATAAATGCTAAATTATTGTTTTGTCAGCATCGTCTTATTTCTGTCATTTGTTAATTAAGTTTTTGCAGTAACCATGAAATCGTGAAAAGAGCGAAATTGAAAAATTACCGTGTTTAATTTAAAAACCGTTCTGGGTGGGAAATTCGATTAAAGGTTTTGGGGTTTGAACCAAAAAAATATTAATTTGCGTAAAAGGACAATTTAATGTTCTAATTACATAATTTAATTATATCGCGAAATTAACAAAAAAAATAAAAAAATTAATTTTCTATTTTATTGACTTTTAAACTTGTACTGCGACTTTAAGATTGGTCTAACATAACAAAACAATATTAATACGGCTTTTATTTTTTGCAGTCTCGGCCTGCTTGACCCAAATGATTTTCACCAAATTTAATTAATTAATTGTATAATTATGTAATATTACACAGTAAAAATATGTTTGTTAACTTTAACCAAATATGAACCAGATTTTATGTTAACTAATAAAATAAGTAGTTTGTAACTATAACAAACATTTTGTAGATTAATAACAAAATTCTTTGCAATTTAACCATAATTCTTTTAATTCTCAATTATTATTATTTTATTTTCATTATTTTTACAAACCTTTTTGGAGACCCTGTAACAAAAGTATTTGTTGGAAATGAAATGAAAAGAATTTTTGATAAGAAATGTTGCTTTATTAATCAATTTCCTAAACAAAAAAATTAACACATACCTACATAAATAAACACATACACATCCATACACATAATTAAATAACACAACATTCTGAAAACCATCAAATTATAAAGAAATTTGGTACAATATAATTATCAGTACTACTACAATACTTACTGATATAACTTTAACCCACTTTACTGTATTTTCTAATTTCAGTTTGAAAACCAGTGATGGAATCTTTTTTTGGATACTTCGCACAAACGTTAAATAGGTATAAGGAATTCGAATAACAATAATAACAGATTTCTGTTAATATATTATAAATACTCTGGACAGTTGTTACGAACACGTTACGAATTAGAATAAAGTAATCAGAAACATAAGTTGCATCAGTTGAACTTGTTGACGCGTATTGTCAGTGGGAAATGTTCTGATTGACGTGTACTTTTTCAACGAAATAATTTGGTAAATATTAACAAAATAATCCGAAGCCTTTGAAAATAACAAAATGCTTATAAAATTGCATATTACCTTTACAAAACTTTCGGTAAAATAATGTTAAAATATAGAATTACAAACCCTAAAATTATGTTAAAATTTTACTAAACAAAATTAACAAACTACTAAATCATGTTAAGAAATCTAATTTTTATAACAGTGTTTGAAGGATAAAATTATGTAGTAATTTGGGTGGAGCTCTATTTGAATTACAATTTTTAACATAATTATTAAATGAAATAGTAGGGTTAACTAAACCATTATTGTCTTTAACATTGCATTTATTTTGGATCACGTCAAAATGTTACATAAATGTCCCATTAAATAACTGTGTAAAAATTAAATTTGCCAATTCTATAAATACTCGGATTGCATGACGGTAATTCGACAAAGGGGCGTTCCTGCTATTCCAAAATCACGGTTACACGTACTTACTAAATTTATACTTTCGTTCGAGTCGATAATGAACTTCGAAACACTTTCCTATCCCATATTGTTTTAGGGTAATTTGTAGGTGCAGTTTCAAGGTTGGTACGCCAAAATACATTAGGTTGGCTGTTTTTTTACCGAAATTTGTAGTTTGTAGGTATAAAATTTGACTTGGCAATTTAAAAGTAATAAAGTTTATGAGAAAATAATTATATACGACCTTAAAATATAAACATCTTTTTAATTTATTTTCAAATGCATAAAAAAATGTCTATATTTTTAAGGTCATAAAAATAAATTTTAATGTTTGTAAAACAGTTTGTATAATTTTTATAACAATTTAAAAAATATATAAATAAAATGTTCTTTTTGTTTTCGCCATGCAAAATTTTATTATAAATGTTTAACAGTAAACCACGGAATAACTTTTCATGTTGAAATGTATTTTACGATAGTTTTTATTTATAAGGAAATGTTATGCATGCACATTGTTGGGTTGAATTTTAGTGCCAATTAATTTTATAAAAATAAACACAAACTTAATGCTTTGCTTATTTTACTATGCAATATATTACAAACAACAAAGTTTTAAATTACTCCTAATGCATTGTTAAGTATACATAAAACAATGTCAAATAAATTAAGTTAAAATTAATATAACGACATTGTCAAAAATGGCGAATGCGCCGGGATCAATACAAATGTAAACTAAACTATACCCACACATATAAGCAACGCAACAGGCCTGGATCTAGGGGGCACGCACTATAAATTTACATACATATAGGGATTTCCAAAGGACCGTTTTTCGCCCCTATATATAGGGTGTTATTTAACTAATGATACAATTTACGGGGGTGGTACAAGTCTAAAATAGCATTTTGCTATAACAAACATAATATGTCCGGAAATGCTCCCCTACGGAGCAACAAGCGTCAAAAATTTAAGACACCTTTTAAATTTCGCGCGCTGGTTTGGCGAGCCGACCGAACAAGTGGTTTGAAAAAAATACGGTAAAAATTTAATATAGAGAAGGTTTTTTGTTTGTTTTTTCTGGACCATTGGGAAAAATTGAAAAATTAAATTACTTTAGATTACACTGTTTAAAATATCTGTGGTGTAAAAAGTAATTTCAAAATGGTGTCAAAATCCAACACCAAGTGGTGTTAAAATAACACCATGAATTATGGTTGAAAATGTGTACCGATCGCGGCAAAGGCGGTGTGGATCACGTGATGTTCTTAAATCTCGCCTCTGTTGACTTACATTAAGAATATATAAACTTAGGTGGTCCTTTGCTTTGGTGTGACACTACAAGTTGTTCGATACTAAAGAGACCTTAAATAGGTGGAAACAGCTGTCAATACTTGAAGTATTTTAAGTTAGTGGAACGCACTAAAAACATTATCTCTAGCGAGTTAAAGGTTCCATTTTCTGGAATAATACCAATGGTAATATACTAGTAATGCGTCAAGGAACTTCCTGTTTCCTTTTTTTTTTCTTTTTTCTGTGTAGTATGATTTAATTTGACCACAAGCACATAATATTTAACACTAAAAAGGAGTTCAATTTACACCAGGTAAAATTTATTTTAATACTGTGTTAAAGTTAAATTAACACCATTTTAGTATTTGAATTTACACCGGCCAGCGGACCATATTTAACACCATTTTGGTTTGTATCGATATAGACCATGTATGGTGTTAATTTGGTGTTAAAATGGTCATGAAATTTTAAACAGTGTAGACAAAAACAACAATTAAATAGATTTTTCCGGGATTTACCGAAATGCGCAGATAATTCGATGATGATTTACATTGCGGCGGCAATTCATCAGTGTCGTGAAATGCATTTTTTATCAAAATAATTTGTAAATAATATTTGAAGTACTACACTTTAACACGTTTTTCTAGTTTATAACAAAATATTAATTTTTCCCAAAATGTCAGTTTTTTTATTTTTCTGGTAAAACCCGTTTTTTTAAGTTTTAGTTTATCCGGGAATTCTAAATCTCTTGTGTATAGGCACAAAGATTTAAATTTCGCAAATCTTTGCCAGGAGCTGGATGTGTTTTAGGACCAGTTTTTAAAGTGCTCTTACTCTGTTATAAAAATCAAATTTGTTAAAATAAGTTTTTAGTTTGTTAATTTTACTTTGTAAAATTTTAACATAATTTTTTTGTAAAAAAAAACAGGATTTGTATTACAAATTTTGTAATTATTTTAACAAATGAAAATATTTTATCGAAAGTTTTGTAAAGGTAATATGCAATTTTGTAAACATTTTGTTGATTTCAAAGGTTACAGATTATTTTGTTAAGGTTTAACAAATTATTTCGTTGAAAAAGTACACGTGATTTCAGGCAGCCAATCAAAACATTTCCCACTGACAATACGCATCAATAAGTTCAACTGATTTCAGCGTCTGCAACTTATGTTTCTGCTTACTTTATTCGTAATTCGTAACGTGTTTGTAACAACTGTCCAGAGTGTTTATAATATATTACCAAAAATCTGTTATTATTGTTATTCGGATTCCTTATACCTATTTAACGAGTGTGCAAAGTACGAAGTATTCGAAAAAAGATGCCATCACTGGTTTTTAAACTAAAATTAGGGGAACAGTGTATGGGGTTACGGAATACATCAGTAAGTGTTGAAGTAGTACTGATAATTATATTGTACCAAATTTTTTTATAATTTGATAATTTCAGAATGGTGTGTTACTTAATTGTGTGTATCTTATTTTGTGCTCATTTATGTAGATATGTGTTAATTTTTTTGTTTAGGAAACTGATTAATAAAGCAACATTTCTTATTAAAATTATTTTCATTTAAGTTCGCAATTTCCAAAAAATATTTTTCTTACAGGGTCTACAAAAAGGTTTGTAACAATAAGGTCCTATTTAAAAGTTTATTATTATGGTTTAATTATTGACATAGCATTTTGTTATTAAATCTACAAAATGTCTGTTATAATTAACTACTTATTTAATTAGTTAACAGATAACACTTGGTTGTAAACTTAACATAACTGGATTAACATAAAATCTGGTTAATATTTGGTTAAAATTAACAAATATTTTTTACTGTATATTGCTCTTAGTATATTGCAAATTATGCAGTCTCAAATATTGCGTTGCGCATATATTGTACTATCCCCACTGCAAGTTCTAAGAGAAGTTTTAGTAAATTATACGTTATTAAGTCAAGATTTCCTGGGCTTGCAATTTGTCAATTAAAAACACTTTTGCACATGCAATAAATTTTGAGGATGCAGTAGATATGTTTGCTGAGTGAAAAGAACGCAAAGATAATTTTTTTATTCTGGTTAGGCATTTTTGTTCTGCGTCCAAAGTTATCTGCTCACCATTGCTACTTCTAACCCCGTTATTATTGGAGCAACAAAGTCGGTTTGAACCTCGGGTTTACGAAATATTCACAAAAATAACATTTTTTAAATGGGACACCCTGTAGACTTTTACATGTTACAAAATAACCTACTAATACTTACTTACTAATAAATACTTATTTTCTAAACAAAATAAATAAATGTTTTTACTCTTATTTTCCTTTTATTTTTCTTAAAAAAAAAAGTAGTTTTGTAGGTCCAGGCCTGCAACGCAAAGTGATATACATACATATATAGCTCAGGGTCATTATTGAGGTAGAGGGTGTTCAAAATCAATATATAATCAACGATTACATGTGTACCATTATCCTATCTGCCATAACATAAATTCTTAGTATACAGGGTGATATATTGATATTATGAAAAATGCTTGCATGAAAATAGGACAAAAAGATCCGAAAACACATTTTTATTTTATTTTTAACTTCGTTTCTAATTTGTTTTGATGTTTGTTCTAGATAAAAACAATTAATAATAAAACGTGTTTGTTTCTTTACTGTATTTCGTATCCAGCTTCGTTTTCTAGAAAAGCATTTTTTACACTTATATACAAAATAAAGTATTTTAGTGCGAGTAAAACATTGAAAGAATGTTGGCGTCAGCTTGCATAAAAACCTTACCTTGCACTTTAACCTTCATTTTAAATTCAAACTTCACATTCGCCTATGCAACATAATGAATGAGCTTAAGTTATTCATTCCGCATGTTCCCATTTAACCAATACGCTTAATTATTCCGCTTGTAGGTACGTACTTAAAACAATGCACACCCTCTCACTACCAGCGCGTCGTCCATTTAATCCTCCTTAAGGAGATAATTATCTGCCTGCTACAACTATGTATTTATTTTAACTTAAACAATAGGATATTGTTTTATACAGTGTGTCCCCGGATTGACTATATATATACCAACAAAATATTATATTATATTTAAATAGTGCCCAACCTAAATTACTACCTTATTCCACCCTTCTTCTAAATTATCAGTTTTCTAATTTCTTCAAGAGGCTCTGATCACATCAGTAATTTTGTTTTAGTTTGCTTTAAAAGTAAAAATTCGTAATTGTTAAACCTGGGCTTCTAGGTTGATATACTCTCTAGTTGAGTGTGGACTGCAACTAATCGTCTTGATAATAATATTTTGTTTGTCTGTTAGCCAAATTTATTACCTTATGGTAATTATTTTAAATAATTTTGCAATATCTGCAAATACACATGCACTTTAAGAAATTTTTGGGCCAGGATTTTGTAAAACATTGAAAAATATCAAACTCAACAAATGTATCAAATTTTATAGTGTAATTATCAAAAACAACGATAGATTGTGGGACAAGAGTAAAATTTAACAATATTTTGCTATTTTGCAAACTTTACCCACCAGGGCGAAATTGTAAAACTTATTAAAGATCTTGCGTTTTGTAATAGTATAGGATGTCAAAATGAAAATAATGTCACAAATAGAAATTTAAGATCCTATATCTCTATATATTATTTATTTTTCAACAGTTTTTAAAAAATAATTTTGATTTTCATAGACATCTTATACAGTGTGTCCGTAAAGTCCCGGAACATGTGATTATTTTGAAAACGGTATTTTTTTTTAAAAAACGCTGAAACACGTCAACTTTGGTATTTTTCTAGCAATATTTTAGCATATGTAGTTGTTCCAAAATCTGCCGCGTAGCGGCGCCCCAATCAAAGTAAGGTTTTTTTAAATTACAACCCTTAATTTTTGTTGCATTTTTGGATAGCTACTGTCGTCCTGAGTACATTGATATGCTACATGTGGAGGGTTACATAAGAAAATTTTTGAGAAAAGTAGGTTTTTGCCGCTGATTAAGATTTTGGTTTTGACGAACTTATTCGCTGTTACGGGCACTATGCATTGCTAGTAAGGGATTATTTAAATCAGGTCTTTCCCAATCGCTGGATAGGTCAAAGGGGTCAAATTGAGTGGCCAGCGCGATCGCCCGATTTGAACCCTTTAGACTTCTTTTTATGGGGACCTCTTAAAAACCGCGTCTATGTAAACAGGCCTTAAAATTTGGACGACCTAAGACACCGCATTCAAGCCGAGATCCAGATGATCACTCCAGCGGTACTGGCAAACGTACAACGCTCGTTTGTAGACAGGCTGTTCCATTTCCAAATAGTTTACGGTGGACACTTTGAGCAACTGCTCTGATTGGCTTTCCAAAAAACATTAAGCAACGCATAGATTGTGTAAGTTTGACAAAATACCAAAATCTCATTCGGCAGCAAAAATCTGATTTTCTCAAAAATTTTCTTATGTAACCCCCCCAGATGTGGCACATCAATGTAATCAGGACAACGGTAGCTATCCAAAAATGCAACAAAAATAAAAGGTTGCAATTTAAAAAAAACTGACTTTGATTGTGGCGCCGCCACGCGGCAGAATTTGGAACAACTACATATGCTAAAATATTGCTAGAAAAATATCAAAGTTGGCGTGTTTCAGCGTTTTTTTTTTTAAAAATTACCGTTTTCAAAATAATCACATGTTCCGGGACTTTACGGACACACTGTATACAGGTATAAGATTGAAAAAGCTGAGTTTTGCGAAAAAATTATTTAAAAGGCTATTCTTTATAAAAGTCTTTAATAACAGCTATAAAACTGCAATAAAAGAAAATAATCATTTCAGTAAACAGAAAGGAAAAATATAGCTTTAGTTGCCCAACGTTCTTAGTCGGAATCACTATCGAAGCTTGTATCGCTGTCAAAACAACCATTTATTGCAGCTTGCTAAGTAGTAACGTTAAACTTACAATTTGCTTTGCATCATTATGTCAATTTTGTAATTAAGACAAATTTATACAAAATGTCCCGATTTTTTTAACAGAATCTGGTAACACTGTATATATATATTATATTTAAGAAAAATCTCAACTATTTTGATTTTAAATAATAAATGTTTCTTGTTCTCAGGGTATTTTAAATTACTTTGCCAATTTATAGGCACCACAGGTCAAATGATTGAACATAAAAAAATTAAAACCACTAAAATTGCCTTTAAATATGACCTTTCGAAAATACGTAAAAACTTTCAAAATGACAGATCACATATTCAAAAACTTTTTTACAATCTAGACCTAATCCCCTTTTAACGTATACCCGAATAGAGCTTTATTTTGAATCAAATTGTAAAAGACCACACAGAAAATCTTGCGTTTTCACCTGGATAGGCAAAATTCGGTAAAAGTTTTTTTTTGATATACTCGGTCATTTCAAGCGGACGGACGGGACAAATCACAAACCTTTTTTGTTATAAAAAAAAATCGTATACAATTTACCTATAGGTAATTTATTATATATATATATATATTATATTATATAGGTTTATTATTTTTGCATCAAAATTGTCAAATATATTTTTCTTTTATTAGGCTATATCTAAATCTACCTGTTTTTGCTCTATAACTCAAAGTTATTAAGGGTGGCTAGTATTTAATTAAAACCCCTGTATATATGTACATTGTACAATGTACTATGCTCCACACTTCAAAGTCCCACCACGTGACCAAGTACGGAACGCAGTCTTTTGATAAATTGTCATTTAAGGCTTTTCAGGTTATGTATCTGTCAAAGTATAGTCAATGCAAGAAATAATATTTATACTGTTACCATTTATGTTTAAGCGTTAAAAGTTTATAAATCTTTATAGTATCACAGTAACAATGGTTGGTTTAAGAGTTAAGGAGTATAAATACTGCATTTAATGAAATTCTAAAGTGTATAGTGCCAAATAAGTAAAATTTTTGTGCATTTGGTTTACATACATATTTCTTGCATCTGGTTTTATCCATTAAATAGTTTTAACTAAACGGCATTTATTAAAAAAATGTAGCTTGTCTATTATGGAATAAGAATATCTGTATCAAAGGTAGGTTAATATATCATAACAAAAAATATCATCTAATTTTGAAATTTTAAGGTTAGAAAAATCTATTTTGATCAAAATAAATAAGTATTTTGGATTATTTGGAAGAGTGTGTTAATATGGTCATATAAATATAGATATACTAAATAATTGTTGAATATGGTTCAAATTAAATTAAAGCTTTTATACTCCTAACAACAAAACTTGTGCATACCTCTCGGGATCCCTTTTTTAAGTTAGATTATAAGGAAACAAACAATTTTTAGAGATACATGCAATGTAAAAATATTTAATACTCCCATAACATGTGATTTTTGAAATTTTTAAAAGTTATAATGATTTTTCGATGAAGATAAAATTCAGTTGAAGCTTTATACGTAATTGTATTGACAAAACTTTATGTAGGTATACTTTAAGCTGGATAAGAAAGACTACTGCAAGTAAAAAATTAGATAGAGTATACTGTGGTTTTATTTAAATTTTAGAATTTATAAGGTTATTTATACCTAATGATTGTTCGATGTAGATAAAATTTTGTCGAAGCTTTTATAGGTACTTGTATTGACACTATGGGTATATTAGCTTACAGTGTAAGGAACTTTAAGAAGGTTAGCTATTGAATTTTCAAAAACACTTGTAAAAACAATTTACAGTTACAGTACCTACCTAATGGTTTTATATTTGAGATCTCTCATGGTGCTTATTTCCAAGAGCAAGTTATTTAATTACAGCTTACATTTAGGTAGTTAATGACTACCTAATTTGTTTTACTTGGGCATAAATATTTATTTATTTAAAGTACTTAAAACTTAAATATATTTCAAGATTTTTAAAAGTGTGTTTTATTCCAATTAAACCAACATTATAGGGGTTTATTTTAAAGGAATCCAAAACAACACCTTAAAATGAATAAACTTGTTTGTTTCCTTATAATCTAACTTAAAGTAGGGATCCTGAGAGGTATGCACAAGTTTTGTTGTTAGGAGTATAAAAGCTTTAATTTAATTTGAACCATATTCAACAATTATTTAGTATATCTATATTTATATGACCATATTAACACACTCTTCCAAATAATCCAAAATACTTATTTATTTTGATCAAAATAGATTTTTCTAACCTTAAAATTTTAAAATTAGATGATATTTTTTGTTATAATATATTAACCTACCTTTGATACAGATATTCCATAATAGAGAAGCTAGATTTTTTTAATAAATGCCGTTTAGTTAAAACTATTTTATGGATAAAACCAGATATAATATATAACATATTATGTAGACCAAATGCACAAAAATTTTACTTATTTGGCACTATACGCTTTAGAATTTCATTAAATGCAGAATTTATACGCCTAAACTCTTAAACCAACCATTGTTACTGTGATACTATAAAGATTTATAAACTTTTAACGCTTTTAAGCGTTTAAAAACATAAACGGTAACAGTATAAATATTATTTATTTCATTGACTATACTTTGACAGATACATAACCTGAAAAGCCTTAAATGACAAATTTTCAAAAGACTGCGTTCCGTACCTGGTCACGTGGTGGGACTTTGAAGTGTGGAGCATAGTACATATATGCAGAGCTGCAACAAGTCAGTTTTAAAAAGACTTAAATCTTAAGTCTTAAGTCAATTCTAAAATCAAAATGATTTAAATCTTAAGTCAATTCTAAGATAAAGTTCAAATGATTTAAGTATTAAGTCTTTGAATTAAATCATTTTCTTTCAAGTCAAGTCATTTTCGCAAATTCTTAAATAAATATTAAGTGATTTAAGTCATCTTATGACTTAATTCTATATTTTTTATTTAAATCGTGATCTAAGAGTTAAGTCAATAAAATGACTTAAATCAAAAATTGTGATTTAAATCAAAATAATTACCCTTAAGTCAATACAACGATTTTTTAAATGTTAATAATAATTTTATGGTATTAATGATACTGATATTATTAATTTATTGTAGATATAATATAATACAGATGATAATAATCCATTATGTTAAGAATTTAAAACGATTTATTTTCAGAACACTTACAAATAAAATAAAAACTTAAAACACATTTTTTGAGTATATAGTAGACAATAAAAATAAAAACTTAAACCACCTTTTTTAGTAGAGTAGACATACAGGGAGGCTACTTTTTTATATACATAAATGGGTAACTTCTAAACAGTAACAGATTCAAACTCTGTTAAAATAGATAAAAGTTGAAGTATTTCAAAAACTGATAACTTGTTGTTTTGTTAACTTTTGTTAGCTGGTTCAACATCCATCTAGAAAAAAAATATTCCTCCCTTAAGGGAGTAATGATGGGAAGTTCCAAACTCTCTATTCACGACCGCTCAAGATGTACGACTGCTCAAGACTGATTGTTTCCACTTTGCACTAATATTCACAAATTAGACCTAACTACGCACGAACACGACGAATGTTGGCAAACAAAATAACAAAATTATAAATCCCCACTTTTTTTAATTCATTTTTGACAGGACATTTTTTAATGTAGCCGTCAAACGGTTCCGAAAAGCTAACTTTACCGCGGCGGTTTTTTTATCCACTAGCGGTAGCAATTGTAGGTAGGAAATTAAAGGAGTTTTTGATCTGCTGCCGCGTGAACCCATGGCAGTTCAAAATAAAATGCTGCTGTTAAAAATTTATAAAAAAATATATGAAAAATCTGACTTAAATATTTTCTAAAAAGACTTAAATCTTTTTTAAAAAGACTTAAATCTTTTTTTGACTTAAATCGTTTCTATCTGACTGAAATCGTATGTACTGATTTAAGCCTTTTATTAATGACTTAAGTTTTTTTTATTTAAAAAAAAATATTTAAGTCACAAATCATTTTGAAAATTACTTAAATTTTAAGTCTTAAGTCAGTTTTAGAGAAATGACTTATTACCAAATGACTTAAGTCATTAAAACGATTTAAATCAAAAAAACGATTTAAGTTTTCTGAGAGCTTGCAGCTCTGCATATATGTCCTGACATGACCATATTTAAAAGAAAAGTTTATTTGTATAAAACAAAATATTTTAAATTAAAATTTTACTGTGTATTTTTTTTAATTCAGGCAAAATTCTTTCATAGAATTAAAAAAATAAAAAGATCATGTATAAAACAAAATATTTTAAATTAAAATTTTACTGTGTATTTTTTTTAATTCAGGCAAAATTCTTTCATAGAATTAAAAAAATAAAAAGATCATGCTTGTTAAAAATTAAGCCAGATTAAATTAAAACACCCCTTAAAATAGTCTCCCTTAATTACATGAAATGATTAAATGTTTTCTTTGTAAAAATATAATAAATTGAAAAGGAATGCGACAGGCATTTAAAGTGGTTGCAATAAATTTTGGGTCGGGTATAATCAATTTATTTGAGTTGTGGAGCACTTAGTGTCGTAATTAACAACACAGAAGCTAAAATTTATTGGATTTTATGAAATAATAAATTGATTATTATATCAGCTAGCTAAAGTTTCATAGCATAACTTATTTTATATTTTCATAGTTGGCAATAAAAATCCCTCTAAATATATATTACTGACCTTTCCTATCGCTGTGGGCAGAAGTCGGTAAACTTAACTTTGCGAAGGAAAGTTGTAGACTTCGACGATATGGCTTGCAAAATTTAACAGGCGGCTATCTTAAATCCGGTCCGGTGGCCTTAGGGACTGGCCGACGGATGTATACATGTATACAGACTGACCGAACGATCCTTTGGGAGTTGCTAGTTGAGTCAAATAACGACGACACTAGAGGTTACAAATTAAATTATAAGTGCAGATATACGCATACACATTTAGAAATTGTAATTTTTTAGTTTCATAAAGATTTTTTGAGGGTAAACCACGTAAGATATACTTATCCCAAAAACACAAAAAAATTGTAAAGAACAATGCAAACTATCTTGTTTTCTATACTTTCCCTGTATTTGTTTGCGGTTTTGGATACTCCACACTTTTTAAGATCTACTTTGTAAATATTTCCATTATAATAAACAAGTTAAGAAAATTGATACTTCCCATGGTAAAAAATAATAATTTTTACTAGTTTATTTTAAACTTTAAGCAGCTGTCAACATAAGAAGATAAAAAAATGTTGGTATACATAAACATTAACAATAACATTAACATTAACAATGGAGTATCCTATCAGGAGCCATTCCAGATATTTTAGAAAAATAGATCACATCGCGGTATAGCTGCAACCAAACGTTCAGGTTGACGTCTCTTTTAGTTATCTATAAACCTCTAATGAATCATAATATTTTACTTATATGTCTTTAAAATCTGCTTCACCCTGATTAAAAATGACACTTCGCTCATTCAATACCTACTTAATAGCCATAAAATTTTGGCTGCACCCTTTAAATAAAAGAATATTGGACAGAGGGTCATAATATTTCTCTTTACGAGAAACAATCTGTATCTTCTAACATAATATAATTTTAATATTATTAGCCTCAATGCAGCCCTAAGAAATTAATCATTATTAAATTTATTTTTTAAATACAATAATGTGATAAATGGGCGTAGACAATGAATCGATAAAAAATCTGTTTTTCTCCTAATCTACTATTTTTTTAAGCGTACTATAATTTTCATATTATACACTTATAAGTTTATTTAGAAAGACTTCATATTAACATTAGTTTCTAAAGTCAAGTTATTATTAAACTATGTACAAAAATTTTGTATGCTCGGCGATAATATGAGCTTTCTCCGCCTGGTCTATAATTTGGGTACTATTATTAACGTTATTTGCATTTGTGAAAGAATACATTGAAAAATCCATTGAATCTTATGGAGGGTTTTAAATTATTTTGCTGGATATTGGTTCTGCTTTATCTGAGATACGCAGGCCGGCTAATGGAATATAACATGCGGAAAAGTTAATTAAAAACATTAAAAATATATTTTGCATAAGAATGTGAGATATTTATTTGATTACAAGATTCCCGATCTTTTATAAATTACTATCTTCTCACAAAAATGCATTTCTAAATTACAAAATTTTGTCACTTTTTAATTTCAATTTTATCGTAAAAAATGCTATTTGTAAACATTTGACAACTGTCAACGGATTTCACCTCACTTTTTCCCAATTTATAATAAAGCTAACTTCAGCCCGTGACTAAAACTCGATAAAGTCACAGCTTATCAATGGGGGAGTAGATAATAGTATAGTATATATAGTAGGTATACTCGTATGTATCAAGTTTTATAAACGCTATTTTTTAAGGAAGAGCGAAGCTTGCGAGCGAGTGTTTAATAAAAACAAGTGTCTAAAGAAGTATATAAAACAAGTTGCATACTATACTTTATCCACGACGAACAGAAATAAGAAATTAAAGCCAATTTTAATTAATAAGTATTTGTCGCCGTCAAATGTCAAATTTGTATGTTTTATAAACACAGATTATAAAGGTTATAAATCGAAATGTATTCCTTGAAAACGGATTAACAACAGTTTTTCACAGAGAAAGTGAAGAAAAGTTTTATGAGCACTTTACAGGGGAGGCCAAGCCCGAATTTATGTTATAGATTATTGCTGGTGAAATTGAAAGGTCAGTACAATGTTCATATAAACTTTTCAAATATTGGCGAGAAACTATTTAATACTTTTGTATTTTTCTATTGAGATAATAAAATAATTTTCACATTTAGTATTATTTTACAATAAAGGCACTTTATTTTAACGATTGTATGACAAATGACAACTATCAACTAAATTAATACTAACTTCAGCCCGTGACTAAAAACCTGTTGCTAACTTCAGCCCGTGACTAAAACATGAAAACATGTTCGATAATGGGCGTTTTAAAGGTGGGAGTAGAAAAAATTATTTAATTTTGACATGCATGTCATCTACAAAATCAACATCCCGCAGCGGCATCTACACACAGTAACTTTCTGCAGAAATCTATAATGGTGGTGTTTTAATATTAATAATTGAATTTATAACTTTGCAAATATTAGATTTTATCAAGCCATTTTTGTTTTAAACTTTATTAAAGCTTTAAAATTTATGGAGTTATTAATTTATTTTATGAATTAGCAAGAAAGCGATTAAAATTTTCCTAAATGTTAATTGTTGAATTATTTTCCGGTAGTTTTCGGTAACATTTTAATTGTGTTCGTAAAAGTCAATTTGCTATTATTAGTACAATGATCTTTGCCTAATAGGGTGATATCAAAGGGTTGGCAATTAATATTTTAAATTAAAAACATATTTAATAATAATTTATAATTTAATATAAAATTGCCTATAAGTTTAAAATATGTTTAAATTATATATATTAAAATAAATATATTTTTCTACTCCCACATTTAAAACGCCCATTATCGTACATGTTTACATGACACTCATGAGTAACCTTTTAAATACTGCAGTAACCTTTTAAAAACACATTGACAAGGTGTGACTTAATGGTGCTTTAGTCAAGGGCTGAAGTTAACAACAGGTTTTTAGTCACGGGCTAAAGTTAGTTTTAACAGTTGACAGTTGCCAAATGTCATACAATCGTTAAAATAAAGTGCCTTTCTTGTAAAATAATACTAAATGTGAAAATTATTTTATTATCTCAATACAAAAATACAAAAGTTGTAAACAGTTTCTTGACGCCAATATTTGAAAAGATTATATAAGCGTTTGTACTGAGCTTTTGATTTTGCCGTAGTATACTATAGTGTAGTTAACTAGATTTAACTGATAGTGCGTTAAAAATTTGGCGTACAGTGCCCATAAATCATGCTCTTCTCTTTTACTGTAAAAAACTGCTTCAAAATCGATTGTTAGTCTATTTTCAAGGGATTTTTGAATAACACAGAAAAATTTAAGATTTTAACGCCCTTAGAACTGTCACTTTTTGTACCTTTAACATTTCCCGTGTGATAATTATTTAAAAAAAAATCAAAGGATATAATATTTTCTTAACATATCATATTTTAAAGTTATTTTAATATTAATATAGTATAAATAATTTTTAAGTTTAATTAAAATCATAACGGGCAATGTTAATGGTGAAAATTAAGTCAAAAATGTTTATTGGGATGGTTACTATATTTTCGTATAGATGTCTCTTTATACAAATATTTAATTCAAATAATTTTTTAGATAATATTAAGTATTTGTCGTAGAAAAAGTATAGTATGCAACTCGTTTATAAACTTTTCTATGCACTAATTTAATTAAGCACTTCCTCGCAAGTTCGCTCGTGCCTAAATTAAATTCAAATTCACTAAAATGGCGTTTATCAAATTTGATACAAAATATACTATTACATATTTATTTATTTATTATAAGTACACATTATAAATTTTGTTTTTTTAAGACCGATATAACTTAAAATAATAAAACAGTATTTGTGTAATAACATAAAAAAACATATATATAAACTGTTGTTTTTGTTTACACTCTATAAAATTAAATTCGTCTGATCGAACAAAATCCCTGAGCAAAATGACTTTGTTTTGTCTGCGTGGAAAACACACGGAAACACAGACAGACACACAAATATGGAATTTCATTGGCGGAATGCATGAGAAGAGTGGAGCAGAGAATAAAGTCGTATGCCGAAGTGGTCGTTGTGCGGAAAACTAACCTCGTAATCATGTCTGTGAGCCAGAGAGATATTTCCCTGGAAAATCACTTTTCCATCTCCTTTTCTCCTCTCTTGAATGCGTCCGGGGTGAACAACACCGCGCAAATGTTTTGTTGAGGAAAGTGGGGAAATGTGTTCATCAAATATTTAATTGTCTGCCGCATAAAGCACGACAAAGACGAAATAAAAATAAATTCGACAACGCAGGATTAAGTATTAATGAATTATAAATTATATATTATAAATTATTGGTGGTGAATTTCTAAATTTCAATTTCCTTAAAAAATAGCGTTTTAGAAAATTTGTGTAGAATTGTAGCTAAAACTTTATTAATAAAAAATATTTTTGTTAGACTTGTAAGAAAAAAAATCACCTTTAAACACCTGACTCAAAACATTTTGCTACACAGTAAAAAAATATTTGTTAATTTTAATCAAATATTAACCAGATTTTATGTTAATTCAGATCCACATAACTTTATGTTAAATCTGTTAAATAATTGAATAAGTAGTTTGTAATTATAACAAATATTTTGTAGATTTAATAACAAATTCCTATATTAATAATTCAACCATATTTCTTGTAATTTTTAAAAATAACCTTATTTTAACAAACCTTTTTGTAGACCCAGTAACAAAAGTATTTGTTGGAAATTGGGAACTTAAATAAAAAGAATTTTGAAGAATGTTGCCTTATTAATCAATTTCCTAAAAAAAGTTAAATTAAATTAAATTAAATTTTTTGCAACCCCCCTAAAAAGCTTATTTTTGATGAAAAAACACAGGGATTTTTTTTTATTAAAAACAACACGTGCCAAAAGACGATCTAAGTAAATTTTTTGGTATAATCATGTTTTTTGGGAATTTTTTATGAAAAATAAAATTTTATTCGAAATATAAACAATTATAGAACCCAAATCAATAAAAAAACAATAGTTAATCAAAATAATAATAGACAAAAATTTAAATTCAAAATTTTTCCCAGTTGATTTGTTCTATTAAATAAAAAAATTAAAGAAATTCAAATTGATATTTTTAATAATAATAATAATAATAAACTTTATTGGAAATCCAAATGGCTAACGACTTTCGTCTTCCTGCCCTTGATATTTTTATTTTAAAACTAAATTAGTACAAACGTAATTTTAATATCTAGATTTCTTCACTCCAAGGTGAAGTTATTTCATTGTTAATAATTTTTAAATCTCAAAAAATTATTATTCAATATTTTCAGAAAAGTCATGATTATACCAAAAAATTAACTTAGATTGTCTTGAGGCACGTGTTGTTTTTAATTAAAAAAAAATCCCAGTGCTTTTTCATCAAAACGAAGCTTTTTAGGTGGCGACAAACATAACAATTAAATAACACACCATTCTGAAATCATCAAATTATAAAGAAATTTGGTAAAATATAAATATCGGTACTACTACAATACTTAAACCCACTTCATTGAACCCCCTAATTTCAGTTTGAAAACCAGTGATGGCATCTTTTTTCGGATACTTCTCACACTGGTTAAATAGGTATAAAAATCCGAATATCAATAATAACAGATTTCTGGTAATATATTATAAACACTCTGGACAGTTGTTACGAACACGTTACGAAGCAATATAAAGTAAGCAGAAACATAAGTTGCAGACGCTGAAGTCAGTTGAACTTGTTTATGCGTATTGTCAATGGGAAATGTTTTGATTCACCGCCTGAAATAAACATTAATGTTTATTTCAGTTAATTAACAAAATAATCTGTAACTTTAAAAATTAACAAAATTGCGTATTACATTTATTTATTAAAATATTTTCCTTTGTTAAAATAATTACAAAGCCCTTTCTACAAAAAATATGTTAAAATTTTACAAACTAAAAACTCATGTTAACAAATCTGATTTTTATAATAGTGTATTGCTGTATTATGATATATTAATTTTATATTAATATTCGAGTATAAATTTAATTTAAATACTGTACATTTTTTCTAAAGCAAATATTTATTTTTAAAACGCATGCTTGCCTGCAGCGCTTGGATTCCAATTAATTTTTCATGGATTTGCTGGCTCAAGCACGCTTACTAGTCAAAGGAATTTATTTTGGGTTGCAACACACAAAATCCTTGACGAAAAGAACATAAAAAGTAAATCCATATATCGGGCAGTATGGCAAACATTTTTAGAAATGCTCAAACGCCTTGTGATTCAGTGGATTGATACGAGATCGCCGTTTGACCGTTCGCATGGAAATTGATCGACAGACCTGTTAGCGTGCGATTCGCTGCCCATGGACCTTTTGTGGTTTGATGCTGGAAAATCAGAGGAACCGCAAGGAAGCACGTGGTAAATTAGGTCGGCAACTGATTCTCTATAACAACGAAACGCGTTTCCTTATTGAGAAAGGTCCTTTGCACAAAGCACTTATGTTATATTTAGAGTCTATTATATCGATAATCCCTTCCTTAAATACAGGGTGTCCCAACATTATCGGACCAAACGAAAGGGACCGATTCCTTGAGAAAATCTAAATCAAAATTTCCTTTACCATTTTTGCGGATTTAAAAAAAAATCGTCTTGGAATTTCATTTTACCCTTTGGTCCGACAATTTTGGTACACCCTGTATATTGCTACCTTATATGAGTGTTATAGATGCAAAACCCGCTAACTACGTTTTAAAATAATAAAAGCGTTGACTAATCAATGATGAAACTAAGGATACAAGTTTTTTATCTTTTACTATTTTAAAATGTACTTGCATCTATCTTATACTCATACACAGTATCGGACAAAATAAGAACTATAGCATTTTTCACGATTTTTTTTCTTCTAGTAGTCTGTCAGCTAGATTGGTCGAAAATATGAAAATCAGCTGTTGCTGCCTTTTAGACCACTTTGTTGTAGATACACATATTTAATCATATAATATATTATACTTTTTTGCATTTGTACAATGTATGTATCACACAAATAAATCTTTTATTATTATTAATTAATATATTATATTTTATTTAATGTAATAATTTAAAAAAATTACCTTAATTTTTCACAATTAAAACGAAAAATGTAACATGTAAAAAACCAACAAAGGCAGTTTTTCTATTACAGCATAAGAGTTATCCGCTGTGATGCGCAGTTGTATGGCACGTCGTTTCACTTTTTAATCGTGAATGTTTTTAATGGTGCGTATATTATTATACGAGAGATAATGCGCATAATCTCGAGTGTTATACTATACTTTATGATCTCCAATAAGTTGATTATTAAATAATTTTTAAAAATTAATAAATTAAATCTGACATCTGTTAAACTTCTAAACTTTTAACCAATTTTAAATGTTATTATAGTGGCCTCCTCCTAATTAAAAACCCGATTGGTTCAAATCACAGTGAATTTTGAAATCGGCCAATCACTGATGCTTAACAACTTGAATAATAAGTTTATTATTCCCGTTTAGGCAGGAAATTTATAATGTTTATCATTATTCACGGTAAAAAAACAATATTAGGCAATAGGAGTACGTACATAAAAAAACATAAAACGTGTTTTTTTAAACTATTTGTCAGACAAAATAATAATTAAATAAAATGAATAGATAATAATAATTATTTTTATGATACAATTTAATTTGATACGCATTTTTTTAAAACATCTAAATATTTTACCCCAAGAATATTTGACATATCATTATTTTAGTTGAATTTATAATATAAAAAACCTCATAAAATAAAAATGGGCTAAATATAAATATCGCAAATAATATATACAGGGTGATTCACTTAACTTAGTCATTAGAAGTTGATGGAGAACGCAAAAAGATATCGATTTGAAATTTGTGTAGTAATTATGAGGCAATGTTAACAATTTTTTAAAATTATTTTCAAACCGGAACCATATAAGTATTATTGCATTTTTAAATTATACGTAAAATTCTAGAAATACTAAAATTTGATTATTTTTAAGTTTTTGAGATATTTTATTTTGACAGATGGCTGGTCTTACTAATATGTCTGTATTACCACTAATTGTAATCTTAAAAAGTTAATTTATTGGGTATCTCTTAACTAAGGAGCACTCTATCAAAAGCCATTAATAGTATTTGAAAAATTTATACAGGGTGTCTGGTATTTACGTTGACTTTTTTGTCACTTTATATACCAATAACTTTCTTATTTCAAACGAAACTACTATAAAATTTTCACATCATTCGACACAAAATAATGTTTTCTATTGAAATGCTGCAGCATCACCTAAAATAAATATTTACAGAGATATTACGAAAAATTAAAAAAAAACGTTTATTTTTTTTTATTTGTAATATCAGTAATGTGCATTGGATCCATCCATCCATTTATCAAAATTTAAAAAAAAAAATCAATAATTTAAAAAAACTGTTAAAAATAAAAAAAATAATAAAATTTTAGTATTAATAGAATTGTACGTAAAATTTAAAAATGCAATAATATTTACATGGTTCCATTTAAAAAAACATTTCCTTATAATTGCTATAGAAATTTCAAATCGATATCTTTTTCCGTTCTCCATAAACTTCTGTACAGGCATCCCAGATCTCACGATTTATCGTTTATTGTTTTATTTATTTTTATTTTAAGGAATGTTTTTTGCTGTACCTGCAAGGTACCTGCTATCCGAGGCTATCTGCTAAGATTTATTTTTTATTTATTAGAAAAAAGTCAAATTTTTTGTTGTTTTTTAATTTATTTTAAATTAAATTAAATAAATTTAAAAAAATTATTAACAACCCTACAACAATTAAGCGCTTATTTAAATTATAGCATAAAATCGACGAAATACGAGATCTCACGATTTTTTTTCCGCCGACCTCACGAATCTAATAGCCTGCCATCTGGGATCCCCCTGGATCCCTGAAAATATGAGTTTATTTATAATACACATTTTTATTATCACATTGTATTTTGACAATAAAAAACGTATTTTTTTTAAAGAAGCCTTTTTGCAAAATTTAAAAATTATCTCTACCGTGTGGGAGCAAATCAAATCATAATACTAATCAAAAATATTTTTTTGTTCTTTTATTAACATAATAATAATAATAATAATAATAAAACGTCTTTATTTAACGAGGCGAGATCTAGCTAGGGCTATTCCACTTTTTAAATTACAAAACTCAAATAACATTGATACTAATTTAAAAATAACAAAAAATTCCTATTATAGAACTTAAAATAATAACATCATGTAAACCTTATGTTTAATTATACTTATACTGTATTAGTTATACACAAAACAAAAGTATTGAAAATTTTACAATTAGAAGAACACTAACTCAATAGATTTATTGAGTAGAAAAAAATAGTGATTTAACTTTGACACGAAATTTATTTGATTTTAACAATTTTAAATCTGAGCTTAATCCATTATAAATAGTTACGGCATTATAAGTGAAAGATCGACAAAACATGGCTAAATGATAATGTCTAGGTAATGAGAGTAGATCTACAAATCTTAAATTAACGTCATGATTTTGTTTATTTAACAAATAGGGTGGATTAGAGGTTTTTAAAATATTGTGAGTGAATATTGATAAATTATACTTAAACATATTTTCTACATTAAGCCAGCCCAGTTCCCTTATCTTCAAGGAAACATGATCATATTTTCTTAACCTAAAAACAAATCTACAGCAGCTATTTAAATTTTTTTGCAAACGTAACTTAGTTAGCTTGTCGAGACAAGGGTAATAAACTATATTACAATAATTTAAAATAGATATTACTAAACTCTCACAAAGTTTTTTTCTTACTTTAAAATTTAAAATATTTATGTTTGTATATAATATTTTTAAAGATACATACGATTTTTTTACGAGAGAGCTTACATGATCTTTGAAACGCAAATTATCATCCATAATGATGCCCAAATTTTTTACTTTATTTTGTATATTTAAATTTGTGTCATTTATTTTTAATATAAATTCCCTACAAATAAAAGGTCTCAGAGTTGTACTGCAATATAACATAAAAGAGCATTTATCAAAATTTAACTTTAAATTATGGTTTTGTGAGAATGCACAAATTGACTGCAAATCAATATTTATTTGATTTCTAACATTAATTACATTTTTAGGACTAAAACTATAATGCAATTGCGTGTCGTCCGCATACATAATAACATAATGGGATACCCTGTATAATTTATTTAATTTTTTATATTATTTTTAAAACGAAGAGTCCTAAATAATAAATGTATAAATACATTGTATATTTCAATAAATGAAATAAACTCTTTATATTTGTTTCAGTGATGGGCCGTAGACGAAGAAGCACCTGACTGCTTCGAAGTCTAGGGCAGCGCCAGCCACGCGATGGACCACAGCGTGAAGGCGATGACGTCGCCGCGCGTCCTAGCGCGCCTCCTTAACCCGCACCGCTTCGAGAACGACGAGCTCGAGCAACTGTACCAGCGGTACATCTGCAAGCTGCAGCACTCGAGCGTGGCGGCCGTGGTCGCCCTCTTCGTCCTGCTCACCTTTCTCATGGCCAACTTGGGACTGGTGTTCACGCAGACGCCCACCGCGCAGAACGTCTACCACGCCGCGCATTGTTTTCTTTTTGCGCTTTTGCTCGGGTTTTTGCACACCAGGTATACCTACTGTTTTCTAATATTTAAAGCAACAAAAACAATTTTTAAAAAAATTGCCTTATATTCTTCTTTTTAACACATCTGACTCTTGGCTTTTACCTAAATATTATATCAAATCTTTATCACACTTTTAGAAAAGATGTTTGGGTTTATGGGAGTTATCACAAATTAAGGTTAATTGTTCTTAGAACCATATTACTTTAATACAAAGCTTAATAAGGCACAATCAAATCTACTTTTAAAACCATAACGCCTATTCTGCCCTACTATGGAGAAAGGCAGTAATTGCTAAACAAGAAATTTGTGGAAAATTAGCATATGAGTATGAGTATGGGAACGTATGGCAGGACCCAAATATATTATCCTCCACTGATCTCCCGGGGTTATTTTACCCCCTTTCCGTTCTCCTGCGTATCCCGCCAAATCACAGCATTACCTGTGTTTGTTGGATCCGAAGTTTTTACGCCGGCTGGTAGATCCACCCTAGGAGCTCGTGGATGACAGTGTCAAAGGTTAAGGCCGCTCCCGGATTTTTGTCAGCCGGGTCGGGCCATACGTCCAGTTTAGGAAGGGTTTTTGGAGGACATTGAACTGACCCAAAACTAAGTACAATCCGGAATCCTCCGCAACCTGGGACTTAGTAATAACCCCATTCAATTGTTATTCATGAATAGGGGTAGAAGTGTTAGTACACTGCTAGAACCTGTCCTTGTTGGTGTATTTCTAATCATCTCTGTCCGAGTCAGTATCAGGTTCCTGGTAACCTCTTTAGAATTGTTTGCCCCCCTGTGTGTTACTGAGTCTTGTTTTCCGTACCGAAGAGTTGGCGGCCAAGACACACCGTAAGTGCCCTCTGCCTTGGTGGATATTCCTCCTGCCGAGTGCCGGCTACCAACCTTGTATATTCTTTATTTCTTTTATTGTTAAATTAGTGTTTATACCGATTTCATTTAATTTATATCTTTGCATTCTTACTTTTTTTTTTCAAATTTAATTTAAAAATATAAATATTAATATACAAAATAGATAAAGCCGGCCCTGTACGCATTTGGCTATTGAGAGGATCGCTCTTCTTATCTTCTGTGATGTTCTTGCATTCCTGAGCTTATTTGGCTATGATTTATGGCTAGTCTTAAATGCATACAATATTAAATATTAACACACAACACTTAATTATGATCTAATTTTTTGTCATCTTGCTTGATTTGGTTTATTTATTCTTACGCCCCTTTCAATTTGGTTAAGCTGTTTATGGTTTGTTTACTCTGAGAAAATGAGGTTGTTATTTTAACTTACGGAAGTGTTATCTTATTATTATTTAAAATTTAGTTTTTGAGACGGTTAAAAAGAAATCTTAGACAAACAATCAGAGTGCTTATATTAGAGATTTTTCATAATTACTTCTGTACCGCTTTATTGAATTCTTTGTACATTTTTGTAGTAGTAAAAATGTATATTCAAACTGTACGAGTTTAATTTAAAGACTGTAGGTATCATAGACTTTTAAATAAACAGTTATGCGCATTGGGCGTATTGAATGTACCCAAAACTGTTCATTTAATTAAAACTTAAAATAGATCACTTTTCTCAGTGTAGGGACCTGTTTAATTTCTGAAGCCAGATGACATTCTTGGCAACCTCGCGAATTTACGAATGTAAACATTTAACGATTAAATTATATCAGAAACGAATTGGTGTTGTTAGGTCATGCAATTAGGAAAATTACTTAGCTGAACTAGTTAGATTCTGCCTTCCTATCCCTAGCGGACAGACCGCGCTCCTTGGCCCTGCCGATTGTGATGACCATACAGGTGATCAGGCATTTCATCGGAGTGACCCAACCTTATCACTCACTCTCACACAAACCTCCACGACGATACTGCACTTTTCGGACTTAGTATTATTTCTTTTCTTATAGCACTTGGATCCGTTATCACGTGCAGAATCGACATTGATTCCTTTTTGTTACTTGAACTTTAGCGGCGACGGCACTGAGTGGCCCTAGGCTCTGATTTCGCACTTAAGTTGCCTAATAAACTTAAATGCGCTGAGTGCGCTTTACTTTTGAGAAGAGATCTCGCGCGCGTCCTCTCTCTACGGTGCGTCAAGTGGTACTGTGGAAAATTAGCATAAACTACATTTTTATAAAAAGCAGTAGGTATTTAATTAATTTTTTTAACTTATGAGATATTTGACTGCATTTCTGTGTTGATTTCGGTTACAAAATGTCCATAGCTTTACCACAGCACAAGAAAACGCATTTTTGCATTTTTTTGCAGTTACTGCCTTTCTTCATAGTAGGGCAGTAATACGCTTATAAGTTTTAACTTTGCTTTATTATGGGATGTCGTTAATACCTTTATAAAAACTTATATTTACTTAAGAGACCCTTAGGACCCATTTAGCTTTAGGGCAGTATTATAATATAATATTGGTTTTAAGGATTATTAAAAAGTATGTTTTATGAAAGCAGTTAAAATCAAATCTCTGGACGAAACTGTACTAAGACTATTTGCTTGTGCTGAAAGTACTTTTTACAGCTAATAATTTAATCTGCTTTATTATACTTCTGTGTGCTAGCTTCTTAAGAGTGATTTGTCTCGATGGCAATACACTAAAATGCATTTTAGATTTAAAACCAAATTACATCACGCGACGCTATGTCGTATTTTAAAAGGGCTGTTAAATTCACAGACCACATAGATTGAACGTAAGGGCGATGCAGTTGAAGCCGGGTACAGGTCTATACAGGCCCAGCGATCGCGATTTATCTCAGTTATAAATCGACGGTGTCGTGATATTTTTTGTATTTATTTTGAAAACATGGGTAAATGTGTGTGATAGGATGTGAAAATAGAACTGAGACCAAATACGACGAAAAAAATTATGTTAATTTTTTATGTAAGTAGAAATATATATAAAAAATTGCAGAAATCGCGCTCTCCTCCGCTATTAAGCGTATTCATGCTCACTTAAAATAAGAAATAAGAATAAGAAATAAGAAATAAGATCGCGATTGATCGTTCATGCTGATAACATAAGAAATAAAAAATGTTGTCACACAATTATATTTTATTATAGTGGATTATATTGGCTATAAACGTAAACAATCGACAGCGACACTTAACGCGATTTCCAACACCATGGCTCCATGGCCAGCACATAAAACCCATCAAAATAATTCACAGACCCATTTTGGTCCTTTGCGCACTTTTATACGCAAGAATAAGAACCAAAGTTAAAATTTGTTAATCTTTATTCTTATTTCTTATTCCTTATTTTCATGAGCATGAACGCAACCATTACTTTACACAGTTTTAACTTTTTATCTTATTTCTTATTCTTATTTCTTATTTTAGTGAGCATGAATGCGCCTTTAAATTGGCTTGCGTCGATGAAAATCAGAGTTGAATTAGTAAATTTCGAGACCAATTAATTTCGGAGAGAGGTCTAATGTGCATGTTTACAATTTTTTGTTGTATTTAATGTTTTTTATAGGTCATTTAGGTATATTTAAAATTCGCCAAGGAATATAAATACTAAATATATTAAACATTTCATATGTAATAATAAAGTTTTAAGTTTTCATTCACTAAAATATTCATTATCAATTGTAGTTTCATTGTTTTTATAAATAAATTGATTCATTGTTTTTGTAAATAAATTTATTTTTCCTAAAGATCTTTATTAAAAATAACTATAAAAATTTATTAACTTGATATTATTAGTTTGAAAGACATTTAAAATTTCAATATATTTTCTTTTCTTTATTGACTTCGTAAATAAATTCATTCAGGCAAATATAAAATGGGTTTTGCAAATCTGTACCTCAGAGGTAAACTGTAGTAAGTCCAATATTATCGAAAATAAGATATTTATAAAAAAAAATTACTTAGTACTGCGTTATCCATTAGTCAAGTAATCATAGATATTAATATTTAAAAACTAATGTCATGATAATCCGTTATTAAATGTAAGAACTAGAAATAATTATGAGTTTTAAAACATTTTTGACTTCTCCTGAACAATTTACTTAATACACTTTACCTCTGAGGTACAGGGTGATCCCCTATAACTTTAACTTTTTTATTTTAAGTGTCCTAAAAAATTTAAAAGTGGTTATGTAGGTACTAAAAAATACTTTTTTCTACGTATAAAGAAAATTGGAAAATTGATCAGTATACAGGGAAAAACCTTCCTTGAAAAGTTCTAAGCATATTTCATATAACATACCATAAGTGGCGGCTGGTGGATTTTGGCACACCCATATCTCAGTTATTAGACATGGGACCCACATCAAATTTATATGAGTTTATAATGACATTATATAGACAAGTTCTGCGCAAGCAGAATTTAAATAAAAGTTTGCGAAAAAAAGTTAGTTTTTAAGTGCAACCCCCAGTCTCCTGCCCCTCCAAATTAAGATAATTCAAATTAAAGTGGTACAATATTTAATTCACTGAAGTTTATCGACAAATTTCAAATTTTATTAAAAAAATTCAAGTATTACAGATTTTATACCATTTCAAATTTTTTTAAATTTAGTATGAGAAATAATAAAAATTATAAATGGTATAAAACCTGTAATTCTTAAATTTTTTTAATAAAATTTAAAATTTGTCGATAAACTTCAGTGAATTAAATATTGTACCACTTTAATTTGAATTATCTTAATTTGGAGGGGCAGGAGGCTGGGGGTTGCACTTAAAAACTAACTTTTTTTCGCAAACTTTAATTTAAATTCTGCTTGGGCAGAACTTGTCTATATAATGTCATTATAAACTCATATAAATTTGATGTGGTTCCCATGTCTAATAACTATAGTATGGCATACTATGGTATGATACCATATATGTAGGTAGGTACCTAAATTCAACCGTTTCTGAAAAATTTAAAATATGATTCAAACATTTTAACAATTGCAGAATTACTAAGCGCCAACTTTTAAATAAAGCCCTTTTGTTTAAAGGACAATAATAATAATATTTAAAATTATTAAAATATGCATTTCCTAAATAAAATAAATTTTTAATTTATTATTATTTGGTTTTATTTATTTAAAATAGATATAGGCATTTAATAAAGGTAAGCATAATATATTTTTGTATTTATTAAAAAATGTATGAACAATAAAATTTGTTTATTTAAAATGTTTAAATATATCGTTTGATATTTTAACAAATTATTATTGTGTAAATTATTTTTCATTTATCTGATCATAATAAATATTAACAATACTAATTATAATTATTATATTAATAATGTATAAATATTACTTATATAATATAAAAATATTATAAATAAAAGTCTTCTACGAGACATAAATCGTAAATAAACTGAAGACAACTCTGGTGAAAACATAGCCACGCCTTTCGCATACCTTTCCCCGCACTCCGCGAAAGCGGCTTCACTTGATTCAATGATACGGAATAGGCATCGTTAAGTCTATGTGGTCTGTGGTTAAATTAATAATAAAACCTAATGTGTTACTTGTTTGAGAAATTCCTAATTTAGGTAATCACATTTAAAAAAAATTTACTTTATTTTTAATGGATTACTCGTTTCATATTATATTTTTATCGCAGGTTCATGCAGGACGCGTACCTGTTATGGGTGTGCTACGTGGTGCTGTTCTTTTTGGCAACATTTTGCGCCCTAGCGCTGCCCCTGTATCCTGGCGGGGCGGGCGCCAAGGTTTCCGCCGAGGGCACCTGGCAAGTGGTTTTCGTCGTGTTCCTGGCCTACGCGATGATGCCACTGAAATCGTGGGTGGCCGCCCTTTTCGGAACGGCGCTGGCGGCTGCCCACGTCGCCGTCTCGTCGGTGTTCGCCACCGACTTTCCTCATCTTAGGTGGGAACAGGTTAGTGAAATTTTAGTTTTTTTCTAAAGCAATTACAATTATTTAATGGGGATTACAGGAGATGTAGCAATTATGAAATATGCTTGAAAATTTCAATATGAAATATCTAATAATATTTTTAAATTCTACTTTTATTTTAAATATGTTACGTATAAAATTTTACATTTAATGATTCTAAATAATAAATAATAATATTAATTTATATATGTTATGAATTAAATATTTACTTTAGCAGGTTATTTGAAAATGCTGTTTTATTTTAGTTAATAGCAAACGTGTTGGTGTTTGTTTGCGTAAATGTGGTCGGAATTTTCATGCACAACCTGATGGAACACGCGCAAAGAAAGGCCTTTTTGGACACTAGAAACTGCATTGCCGCCAGATTAGAAATGGAGGACGAAAACGAAAAATTAGTAAGAAGTGCTTTCTCTGTTTGCAACAAGAGCGCCATTTAAAATCCAATTTTTTACAGGAAAGACTTCTTTTGTCAGTCTTGCCACAACACGTCGCCATGGAAATGAAAAACGACATCATCTCGCCGGTCGAGGGCCAATTTCATAAGATTTATATACAGAAACATGAAAATGTCAGGTAAGGAACCTTTTGTATTTTTGGAGTCATATAATGAAACATTAAATATATAGTTTTTTTAAATACATAATATTTTATTATTATTAAATAGAGTATACAGAAAAAGGTATGAGATCCAGTAAAGTTCGAATAAATGTATCGCCGCAACTAGGGGTCCTTTTTCTTTTATTGTTCCATTTTTAAGAAGCACTTGTAGTAGCAGTAGAAATTTATAAAAAAATTGGTAAGAAATTTTAAAATTTCGAAAATTTAGGAAATTCTTAAAAGTTGTCCAACCATTTTTAATATTTTTATGCGAATTTTTCACACATTTTTTTATTTTGAACAGTTTTGCAAATTTCTCCAACCATTTTTAAATTTATCCTTATTGTGCGAATTTGTTATACCTAGGTAACTGTAATTTATACTTTGGATGCTACATACTAGATGGCGAGTTTAAAATGCACTGCTGGGTAATACCCACTCTTTCTTTATACATCTACGACCCTTTTAAAATTCAGTTAAATTTCTATCTAATTTTGCAAACATAAATATTGTATTTAAATACCTACACTAAAATGTACAAAACAAACCACTTCAAATAATTTTTTTTCAGCATTTTGTTTGCAGACATCGTTGGATTTACTGTACTTGCGTCTCAGTGCACTGCCCAAGAACTTGTTCGATTACTAAACGAACTTTTTGGTAGATTTGATCAGCTAGCCAATGTGAGTACCAAACTATATTTTTTAATTTAATTTTTTAAGAAAATCTCTAAATTACCATATATTACTAATAATATGGCAGAAAAACCGGCCACAATAATTTTGCCAGAGTTTTAATGTTGATTTCCTCCGGAACCGCTCATCTTATTTTGATTATTTATGGTAAATATTTTTATTCAGATTTTAATTTGAGCATATACAAGGAGAAAAAGTAAGAAAAAGTGTTTTTCCCGAAGTTGTGTGTTACCCTGTTGGGTGCATCAGCATAACAGCGAATATTTTTTTATTCACGTTATTATCTCTATTATTATTAATTTATTAACGAAGATACCGTTTTAAAGTCAACGCCTCAGATAAAGTGTTCGTATTAGACACATACCGTTGACTTCAACCACCTTTAATTAATGCCACGATACAAAAACCTAAAATAGTATATCAAGTATCAAGTTTGATAAACGCCATTTTAGTCAAGAATTTAAATTAATCACGAGCGAGCTTGCGAGCGAGTGTTTAAATAAATAAGTGTCCAGAAAGCGACCATCTAGTTGCATACTATACTCTCTCTACGATAAAAAATGATTTAAATTAAATATTTGCCCTTTATTAATTTTAATTAAACTTAACAATTAGTAGTACTTTAAAATATTAAAATAACAAACAAAATATGATTAATAAAAAAATTATTTATCACTTAATTTTTGATTACTATAATTGCAAAATATTATTAAAAGTTTTAAAAAGTCTTACACGGGAAATGTTAAAGGTACAAAAAGTGAGTATTTATTGGAAAATCTGGCGTTAAAATGTGAAATTTTTCTTTGTAAATCAAAATTTATCCCTTGAAAATAGAAACAGTTTTTCACAGTAAAAGTAAAAAAAAATGTTTTATGAGCACTGCAAGCAAAATTTTTAATGCTTTATCAGTTAAATCTAGTTTACTACTACGGCGAAATCAAATGTCAGTACAAACGTTCGTATAATCTTTTCAAATATTGGCTTCAAGAAACTATTTTATACTTTTGTATTGAGATAATAAAATTATTTTCACATTTAGTATTATTTCACAAAGAAGGGCATTTTTTTCCGATTATGTGACATTCGAAAACTGTCAACTAACTTAAAGCTAACTTCAGCCCGTGACTAAAAACCTGTTGCTAACTTCAGCCCCTGACTTAAACGCCATTAAGCCACAGCTTGTCAATATGTGAAAAAATGTACGATAATGGGCGAGTAGAAAAAATATATATATATATTATATATGTTATAAAATTGTATACCCCCCCTAGAAGCAAATCCTGCGTACAGCCCTTACAGAGATAATAACGCTAATAAAAAAAACAAGATGTTCAGAAAGGATAGGGCTATAGAAAAATTTAATTGCCGATACATTCCACATGGTATCACAAATTTCGGGGGAAAATTCGTCTTAATTAAAACGAAGTGGCGCCCGTCCATAGGCGATCCCGACTGACGTCACATACTGTACTTCCGTTTTTATTCCCCGAGCGTTATAAAATTAATATTAAGCTGAATGGCTCAGATGGTAGGGCGGTCGCTTGGCATGCGAGAGGTACCGGGTTCAATACTACTAGAAGTTGTCGAACTTTTTTTATTTTATAAATTTGTTGTTCCTTTGTTAAAAAGTGTTAGATTGGGTTGGTTTGTTTTAGTTCTATAGTAACATAACAAATCTTAAAAATATGACGTCACTCGGGACTGACCTTAAGGGAGCCACAGCGTAAATAAAAATCTAAATAAAAATGTGTATACAGCACCAACAATTAAAAAAAATCAGATTAGCGGTTCGGGAGGAAATCCTACGAAGACTTTACCCGAGAAGTTGGCTTTAAAACAGTTTATCTTCGTTAATAACAGAGATAATAACGTAAAGAAAAAACAAAATATTAAGAAAAGAAGGACTACAGTATGATTTTAATTGATATCCGCTGTGATTGCTAATGCACCCCACAGGGTGTCACAAATTTCAGGAAAAGAGTTCTTCTTACTTTTGCTCCCTGCATATGCACAAATTAAAATCTAAATATTCTTTTTTATCCCAGCATCGTAACTGAAGAGTCAACATACAATTTAAATTCATCAAAATCAGTTGAGCAAAATTGTTGTCAATTTATAGTGGTCGTTTTTTTGCCGGCGAGTGTATACTATGATAATTTCACATACTTCAACTTATGTATCCAAAATATGTTAGAATGTTGACTGACACTGTAATTAATTGTATACGCCGGGTGCAATGTGGTTTGTGGTTTGAATAATTATAATTACTGTAACAGGCAGAATGACCTACTATACAAAATTGAATCTCAATATATCCTATTCCAAATATCAAATCAAATATCCTTAATTAACGTAATATTCATGTTGCATGTGCACTTTACTGGGGTTTAGTAATTAAAAGTAATATGTACATACGTCATACGTTTAGCTAACAATCGTCATGAGGATACAAAATAATATTAATAATAAGACTGGAGACGTGCAGTCTCTTTGAAGTTTTGTTTTAGCACAAAACAATAACATTGCATATGGCCCCAGGTAACATTTTCCGATAAGGATGTGAAAAATCCATTACATCTTTACCAAGACGTGAACTCCTCGAGGGTTATAAATTTAAGCAATTTTGTCAGTGCCCCCGAATAGGTTTACGTTTACGACTAGGTACGTAACTTGACAAAATCGTTGTCGTGTATGTGACGTTGTTGTCAGGAAATTTGAGGTCAACCTCTGACGAAAAGTTAACGCCTTTAACGGAAACGATACAAATTTGTGATCGCTGATTTACCATCCCTGTTGTAAATGACCGATTAATTCCTTATAGAAACCAATTGAAGTATTGGTTGGTATCAATAGGTCTGAATTGGACTTACTGGGTTTAATTGGGAACGATATAAAACAGAAATTGGTTTTTACTGGTATTTTCCATGATGGAAAAGTCCGATTAGGATTCTACTGTTTTTTAGTGGTTTCGATTGGTTAAAGCTACCAATAGGTAATTTCCAATTGAATTCAATTGGGCATTCCCAGTGTAAGATTCTAGAAAGAAATCTGCTAATTGGTTATTCTCAATAATTTAAAATATCGCAAGAGGACTCTCGTGTAGCTGCGCAAAACCAACGTACGCAGTCCTTGTTCGAATGATTGAGACGTCGTCTCATAAAGAAACAAACAAGTCTTTGGACGCTTTTTAATGTCGTTTTTTTATTAGTCGGTTTCTTTTATAATCTATGGGTTTCTGTGCTTAGTGGTAGTTGTGTACTTATAAGGGTGTGGACTTATACCTTAAAAAAATATTTATATGTGTAAGGTTTAGGGACGATGACGTGAGAATGGTAGTTAGAGCGGACAAATAAAAAAAAATTACATAAATAATATTGATTTCGATCATGCCTACAAACATCCTTTGCAAGAAAGACAAAAAAATTATTAAAGGCCGAGTAATTTTATTTATTTTTTATTACTTTTTTAGTGTTAGTAAGTTATATGTATCAATACATATCTCACTAACTAAAAAATTAATAAAGAAATAAAGTTACTCAGTTATAATAATTTTTTTCTCTTCTGTGAAAAATGAATTCTGGTTTTTACCCGGTTATTCTTCTGGGAACTTAATTATTTTTGAATGAAAAATCAACTGGTATTTTGGTTTGAATGGGTTTGGCGCTATGAATTACCAATTCATTCCAGGTGCATTTCTTTGGATTTAGCCAATAGAGACAAGCATAGGTATGGATTGGTATATTTCAATTTAAGCCGCTGACTTCATTGGAGCGCCAAAACACATTTCAAATCAATTACTTATTTTTTATTGGATTCTATCGGTCATTTACAATAGGGATAGCTTTACTGTGTAAAGCAAACGTGACAAAAACTCAACGAAAACGTTACAAATTGTTAATGTTTATGTATTTAAATACGTTATGGAATGTGACTTACTTGCTGCTTTACATTTACCTACTAGGGTATTAAATTAATACAAAATGTAGGGTACTATTAAATAATTTATTAAAAACAAAAAATAAATTATATAAAGATAAACAAGAAGTTAACATTCTGTGAATAATGCTCGCTATTTAAAAAGCGGGCACACATTTTTGTTTCGTCAGGACAGCCTGATTGTTGTGGTTGGGATACAGCATCTTACTCAAATGTATCCTTACAAAGCAATTATAATACGGCGCTTGTAGGAGTTTTTGAAAACCCGTTTTTCTTAAAATAATTAAATTCTTCATAAGTGAGTTTCTATTTCATATCTTACTTTTGTGAATATTTGAGTTATATAAAACAGAAACTCACTTTTTAGCCTTTATTTTTGTGAACAATTGTATTAAGAAAAAGCTCTATTACCTTATTAAAATTGCTCTTTAAGGATACATTTCAATAAGATGCCGTGTCCCCACCTCAACAATCTGGTTGTTCTGACGTCAGCAATGAACGCCCATCAAGCAAATAAAAAATTTCTGGATAAATAAAAAGTAATACTTTAATTATATCATGGGTTCTTGCGCGTTTAATCTAAAAATTGTATTTATTATTCAATTATGTGGTAGAAAGAAGTTTACCTATGATTTCATCCTATCAAAGGAATGTTGGAACCCAAATTGCAGGTAATTTGTGTCTTGATATTTACTATTTGAATTGAATTATTTTTACGACAACATAAAATTCGTAGTTACGTATACGTTGTCTTGAGTATGAGATGCAGACATTTCCGCTACACCAATTATCCTTCAAATAAGTTAAATGTATTTATCTACTTCTACATTGACGAGCTGTGACTTTATGGCGTTAGTCACGGGCTGAAGTTGGCAATAAGTAGTGGCTTTTGGGAATTTTAGTCACGGGCTGAAATTAGATTTATTATACATTAGAGAAAAGTAAGGTTAATTCCATTGACATTTGACAGATGTCAAATGTTTATCAAATATAATTGGCTTTAAATTCATCCTTGTGTTCGTCGTAGATAAAGTATACTTAGTATGCAACTCGCTTTATAAATACATCTTTCAGGTCATAGATGGCGTAAAGCACGCTATATGTCCCGTACAGATAATGTCATGACATATAGAAGACCGCGTTGAAAAACGATAGATGGCACCATTGTGCAAGCAAATTCTCTTCTCGCCGCTTTTGAACTATTCCTTTCCAATATAAAGAAAGGAACTAAAGTTTTCGTTCGGGTCTCGAGCCTATAGCAACTCGGCACTGATGAGTTCCACAAGAACGAAACGCGTCTGTCGATGCTGGCATGAGATCCGAACGAAATTAAACAAAAGCGGTGATAAGAGAAATGCTTGCAGAATATTTAATTAATCGCTTTATAAAGTTATCTAGACACTCGTTTTTAATAAGCTTCGCTCGTGCCTAATAAAACTCGTAACTGAAATGGCTTTTTGTAAAATTTCACAGAAATAAAAAGATTATGTAAAAAAGTAATCGTTCTACGTTTGAGTAAAACTAGTACCAGATTCTTTTAATGTAATAAACAATTTTTAATTTATCGGAATCCCTTGTCCATAATTTTTACTTATCTCTTTTCAATCATTTTTACTTTTTCAATAATACAATAAAATCACATATTTTTAAACATTAACAATTTATTTTCATAAAAATAATGATAATTTTGCAGTCAAAGTAAAAAAATCTAAAAATTACTATAAGTTCAATTTTAACCTTAAATAACTTTTAAACCAGTGAATTTATCAAAAAATCTTAAGAGAGCTTTTTTGTACAGCGTTCATTTTCCTATAAAAATATATATCACTTTTTGCTGTATATTAACTTGCTTCAGAGAAAAAAAAATAAATGTAAAACTTGCCGAAACCCCATGCTATTTAAACGGAAAATGTATCGTCTTTGTGGCACGGTTTAAAATGAATATTTTTTGTTATATTTTTTTTATAATTCCTTAAAGGTCATAAACTAAAAATTTAGGGGGCGCTGCGAACAAAAAAACCAAGTTGGTAAATAACGGACACCCTATTGTTCATATATATCAAGATACGTTAATATAAAAAATAGTATACAAAATTAGGTATTTAACTCAAACAAAATGTCAATAAAAATTTGTATAGAAAACCTTTTATAACGTCATGAATAGCGTAACGGGCGCGACCTTAAAAAATCGACAAATGCGACCAAGTTGGCTTCTAAAGTTGATACTGTAAAATTTTGGATGAAAGCATATAGTAATAATTTTTTGTGTAAAACTTGAATAGAAACCTTAAACAAGCACGTATTTTAAATGCACAAATATTATATACTTTATTCTCTAAAATTTTCTCAAAATGTAGCGGGTGCGACATTTGAACATTTTATCGAGTATTGAAACTCTTCCGTGTTTATTCTTAATGTTAGCTTCTTAGCATCACAATGTACGAATATTTAGCCCCAGGGCCCCTTTTTGCCTTAATCCGACCCTGGTTATTCCTAAATGTTTAAATCTTCTAAAGAGTAAACCGGAATTATATCAGTTTAAAATTTTCATTGACGGGCGTTCTGGTATTATGAGATTGAAATTGAAAAAAATCATGGAGGCCAGTCTCAACCATTCACGGTGTGTCTAAACGAAGTTTAAGTCACATAAAAATGCCGCCAAAAACTGATTGCAGTTTCTTGTTCGGGACCCTTTGGTTACTTAAAAATGATATTTATCAAAATCCTAGCTGCTCCTTTTTTCGAACTTTTTTGAAAATTCATGATTTTTTTTTAATTTTTTTTTATTTCAAAGTCTACCTTTGTACACATTTGTACACCGATTTTTATAAAATTAGAGTATATTATTGAGGAGACTTAAAGAATACTTTTTAATACTGTTCACATCATTTGATATATACAGGGTGAGCCAAAAAGCGCTTATTTTTGATAAAGCAAAAGCGTAATTTCATGATTTTGGCATAACACGCAAAAAAGATTTGTCCCCATTTTTTTTTAGACATTTCTACGTTTATCAGGTAAGCGGCGTAACTAGAAAAAGTGCCGCCCGGGGCAGCAGTGGCTGTCGCCCTCATGTTTTTTTTTTGGGGGGGAAGAGAGGTTAGGTTAGGAGTCAGTTTTGAGGACCGTACGCAAAATTAAAAATATATAATTATATATATAACATATATATATAACATTAAATTGTAATATTTTAAGAATTAAAAACAAACAAAAATTCTTAGACCTAGGTAAAGAAAAACAACAAATAAAATGTGCTTTAACATAATTTATATGAAAAAAACAAATAGATAAATTCTCAACCTTATGTAAAAGTACCTACAAAAAAAACTTAAACCTGAGTAAAAAATAAATAAAAATGTTTAAATATTTAGAATACCGGTCTTGTTTCTATTTTTGCTAGCTTTATTTGATTTGGAATATTTTGGGAGTAATTGTATAAATCTCAAATCTATTGGAATTTGAATTATATTATTTCGAAAGAGAATATTTAATTATCAAATATTTTTTTTATTTTTATATTCTGTCTTCCAGTTTTTTTCGCATTTTCTCTCACGATTTTTGCCGCCCCAAGAAGTGCCGCCCGGGGCGGACCGCCCCCCCCCCCCCGCCCCCCCTAGTTACGCTACTGATCAGGTTACAAAATGGCATTCTTATTAACCTTTTATAAAAAAATAGATTTTTAATAAAATTAAATAAAATAACGCTTACACGGAGAGAAAAATTTTGCCAAAATAACTATCCATTCAGCTGATTTAGCCATACAAATCCTCAGTTTAATAAAACAGTTGACTAAATTCACGATACGTAATTTAACAATACTTTGGATAGTTGTTTTAGCAAAACTTTTCTCTCCGTGTAGAGAATATTTAAAATGTTGTTTAATTTAGGCTCTTAGTAATTTTCAATTTTGAAGGAAAAACTGATTAAAGTTTTTTGATAGGCACTCTTTGGAGATTTAAAAACGATATTTACCAAAATTCTAACTGCTTTTTTTAAATTTGTTAAAAATTAATTTTTTTATAATTATTTGTTTATCGCAAAGTCTACCATTGCTAGAGTACACATTTGTACACCGATTTTTATGTATTGCAGTTTCTTGTTCGGGATCCTTTGGTAACTTTAAAATGATATTTACTAAAATCCTAGCTGCTCCTCTTTTCGAAATTTTTTGAAAATTCTAAATTTTTTTTTAAATTTTTGAAAAAACATTTATCTCCAAAAAAATTTATTTTATTTAATTTTATTTAAAATCAATTTTTCAATAAGTCTTAATAAGAATCCTATTTTGTAGCCTGATAAACATAATAATATCTAAAAAAAAAACATGGGTTGGTATATCTTTTTTGCGTGTTATGACAAAATCATGAATTTACGCTTTTGCTTTATTAAAAGAAGCGATTTTTGGCTAAACCTGTATATATTAAATGATGTGCACAGTATTAAAAAGTATTCTCCAAATCTCCTTAACAATATACTCCAATATTATAAAAATCGGTGTACAAATGTGTACTCTGTCAAAGGTAGACTTTAAGATAAACAAAAATTTAAAAAAAAATCATGAATTTTCAAAAAATTTCGAAAAAAGGAGCAGCTAGGATTTTGGTAAATATCATTTTTAAGTCACCGAAGGGTCCCGAACAAGAAACTGCAATCAGTTTTTGGCGGCATTTTTATGTGACTTAAACTTCGTTCAGGCACACCCTGCATTATAATGGTATACCTATTAAAACCTACTATACTAAAACATTATAATTGTAAACCTACTAACAAACAAATCTGACACGCAAAAAATAAAATGAAAAATAAAATATAAACTATATTTATAAATGACAAGAAACTGTGCAACTTTGTTTCAAGAATTCTTACTACTTAAGTACTGTCATATCTTAAAAAAAATGGAGCTATGACTTGGGGCGTTTTTAATAATTAATCATGTATATGTATAAATAAATATTTAAACTATAGCATCGCAGACAACAAAATCTAGAGCCGAAATTCTGGTAGAGTCGCATTCGGTGATAAAAAAAAACATGAAAATAATGTTAAACCGCGAAGTATTCATAGTACATATTATGAGGCGTGTATATAAAATTTAAAAACCACACACAACTTTTGCCAAATTTACTTTCGATGTGTTTTGATTTTTGCAACTATTTTAATTACGAAATCGTAACAAGTGCGTTAAGTGAGGTTTTATTTTTTTAACATGTACTTGTATTCGTTATAATTTTGACTGCTTTTTCTCTTTACAATGATTATTATATAAAAAAAACTTGCCACGTTTCTGTGACAAAGCTTCTCTATTTTTTTCGTTAACTTACTGATACCCAAAGCATAACAAAACTTGTGCAGCTATTTTAATTATGAAAACGTTATGATTGGATGCAGTAAACTCTATTTTTCGTCACGTAGTATCGTGAACATTTCTGTAGCTTTTTTCGTATCTTAAACGTAACAATTTTGTTTAATTTGGCGTTAATCCAAAAAACTTTCTTATTTTTCAGGACAACCACTGTCTGCGCATTAAAATCCTGGGCGACTGCTACTATTGCGTGTCGGGGCTGCCGGAAGCGCGATCAGAGCACGCAAATTGCTGCGTCGAGATGGGTCTCGACATGATCGACGCTATCGCCAGCGTCGTCGAGGCAACTGATGTGCAGTTGAACATGCGCGTGGGCATCCATTCGGGGCGAGTGCTGTGTGGCGTGCTAGGATTGAGGAAGTGGCAGTACGACGTTTGGTCCAACGATGTGACGTTGGCCAATAATATGGAGGCTGGCGGGGAACCAGGGTAAGTAATGTTGATAAGAGTGCTTCTGCAGCAGGGCCGCCGAGAGGGTATAGGGGGCCTGGAGCAAATTTAATTCTAGAATCTAAATGTTTGGGGGAAGGAAGGGTAACTTTTTTCACACAAAAAATTTATAGTACCCGTAAACAGTAGTAATAAATAGAGCCCGAATTGAAAAAGTGAAATAAGCGCTTAAAAAGCAGGTAATTTTTTGAAAAAAAGGCATAAAACGATAAAAAAATGATTAAAAAATGCTATTTATTTATTTGTTTAATTAACATATATTTCCTTGCAATTTAAACGTCAAGCAAAATCCCTGCTTTACTAATAAATAAAAATATATGAAATTAATGAAAATAATTGCCTATAAAAGGAAACTGTTTAGCAATTTCTTTTTATGACCTTCAAGCTTGATTTAATTTATAAAGGTACCATATTCTTAATTTTAAAATTGCAGTACATAAAGTTTTAAAGGGTTGGTCGACTGCGACTTCTTCTTCTTCTTCTCCTTTTTTGGCTTTTTCCTTCCGGGATTTGGTCTGCTTAAACTTTTTTTCTGGGAGGGCGAGTCTAGGAGTTCCTATAGCCTCTCCCTTCTTTTTCAATATTAATTTTTTTTATCACTGTCAGTGACACTTTTATACTTTTTTTCTGTTTTCGTCCAATTCATAAATATTGTTACAATTCACTTAAAATTCATTTTGTCTCCCATTTAATTAGAGATAATAAATAATATAATAAATTTTCGGTGTTGATTTTAGTTCCAACCATGCACTGTTATTTCTTTAAATATTTCACCCATCCGTCGTGGAAATCCTTAACTTAATCTATTGTAGATTTTGTATATTTGACAAAAACCAGCGTATTTTTGTGCTGGGATTCCAATTTTGTCCCTACAGGGTCGCAAACGACCAGCCGTCTCCAAGAACAAAACCCGACTGCGACTCGTCAGTGACGAGCAGACGAAACGATGCAGTACTGCCAACCACGCACCTCTTATATCACACAAAAACATATCTGTCCGGGTAACTTAAAAATCCCACTTAATTATTTTTCCTTTCGGAGGAAAATTTCTATTTTCAACTCAGTTACATTTACTTGAAAGAGGACAACTTTGTGATATGTTAAATAAATATTAGAAATATTACCCAACACCAAAACAAAAGTGCTTAAAGTCTAGTTACACTTCGCTTTTGAAGATGCCAACATCATTGGCGAAAAGTTCTTTAAGCACTTTGTGTTTTGTTTTGGTGTTGGGGAATATTTCTAATATTTGTTCAGTTACATTTATCAAGTTATTGTGGGTTTCATAGAAATGTTTTTAGACTAATGCATTATTGATAAAAAGTAAATCAACATATTCATTGTTTTCAATTTTTGAATTATTTTTAAATCTAGGCCCCCCTGACGTTGGGGGCCTGGGGCAATGTGCCCCTTTTGCCCCCCTCTAGGTGGCCCTGTTCTGCAGAACTACACAGTAAAAAATATTTGTTAATTTTAACCAAATATTAACTAGATTTTATGTTAATTCAGGTTTACATAACTTTATGTTGAGTTTACAACCAACAGTAATCTGTTAACTAATTGGATTAGTAGTTTGTAATTATAACAAACATTTTGTAGATTTAATAACAAAATCCGTCTTCAATAATTCAACTAGTGTTGGGAAAAACCGATAATTTTTAATAATCGAGTACTCGATACTCGAGCGATTTCAATAATCGAGCGATCGCCCGAGCGATTTATCACTCGAAATTTCAATTCAATTAATGAATGCATTCATACTCGGGTAGATCGCTTGCAGCTTGCATCACTCGCAATAATCCGAGCAATTTTTCACTTACGTTTAGGTGTCATGTGATTCGCGGCTCGTTAATAAAACAAGAGACAAGCGATGGATATCGCCGATTTACTTTTTAATAATTGTAAACATAATTGACAAAAAATCTAACTTTTTAAACTAAAGTGCAATTTCAACCAAATAAAAATTTTATTATAAAATATAAATTACAGAAATATACCTAATTCGGTGCTCGGTAGATTTTAAGCGAAGATTTTCGCTTGAATTTATAACTCGAGTAGTCGTTTCAATAATCGAGTGATGTCGGTTATTTCAATAATCAAGTACTCGAGCGGTTTTTCACTCGAGCGATCCCAACACTAAATTCAACCATAATTCCTGCAATTTTCAAAAAGGACCTTATTTTTACAAACCTTTTTACAGAAGTATTTGTTGGAAATTGCGAACTTAAATGAATAGAATTTTTATAAGAAATGTTGCTTTACTAATTAATTTCCTAAACAAAAAAATTAACACATACCTACCTACATAAATGAACACAAAAATAAATGCACACAATTAAATAATACACCATTCTGAAATCATAAAATTATAAAGAAATTTAGTACAATAGAATTATCAGTACCTACTACCACAACACTTACTGATGTATTTCGTAACTTTAACCAACTTCACTGTATCCCCTAATTTAAGTTTGAAAACCAGTGATGGCATCATTTTTTGGATATTTCGCACACTCGTTAAATAGGTATAAGGAATCCGAATAACAATAATAACAGATTTCTGGTAATATATTATAAACACTCTGGACAGTTGTTACGAACACGTTACGAATTAACTACGGTTTCGCGAAAGGATCGAACGGTCGATTTGCAAGGGTTCAAGAAATCGATTGAAACTTTTTTACCTTATTTCTACATCTTAATGCAGTACTTTTTTCAAAAAAAAAATCTCGTCCATTGACAACTTTGTTTTTATTTTAATTTTTTTCTTCGCTGTGTTAAAAATTAAGAAATTTCATTTTTTTTAAATAACTTTTTTATTTCAAAACGTATCGATTTGAAATTTGGACAAAATGTAGATCTTACTAATGACAATTAATCCATGAAAAAATTTTGTTTAGATTATAACGTACAGGGGGCGCTGGTGATAATTTAGTTTAAAATTTGACAATTTTTAAAGGGTAAATAATCGAAGAAGCAACTTTGTTTTATAAATTTGAGTATAGCACGTGAAAGTATTAATATTTGACTATTATTTGATATATTAACTTTTTTATGCAAATGATGTTTCTGTGGCCAGGATCAGTTTTGAATTAGCAGTAGCAGTATTCATAAATGCTTAGTTTAGTACATTTTGTCATTTTTATACAAATATTGTTTTATCTTTTATTAATAATTAAGTAAAGCATAACACATAAATGACGTTTAATATACAGGGTGTTTCACGTACTTAGTCCGTTGGAAGTTTCTAGGGAATCGCGAAAGACATCGATTTAAAATTTTAATAGCGTAAAGTATTCGCTTTAGACTCTTTTCCTAAATTATTTTAAACAAAATAATACTTCCTGTTTTACCGGAATACCTCATATATTTTTACATTATTTAATTCTGAGTAAAATGGCTATACCATATCGTATACCTAAAGTCAATATTTTTTGAGTTATTATTATTTTTTAATCAAATATTTTAATTAATTTTAAACAATGACAGATTTGGTGGTGATACTGTTACATTAAACCACATGTAGAATTTCAGAGGTTTGTTGATACAAAATAGTATTGAAAATATTAGAAATTGTTAAATGTCTCTGAAATTTTAACTTTAGGAAAGAGTTACTATAATACCAATCGAAAGATTCTTTAATGTTCTATTTGATTATGTTAAAACATACAGGGTTTTACATTTATAATAAAAACGTTGTTATTGTTTGAAGTTTGCCTAATTTCAAGTGGTTTTTCTCAAGGTATTTGTTGAAAAACCTTTAAAAAACTAAACAATGTTTTAATATTCCAAAAATTCCAACCCCATGTCAACAAACAAATTAAAGGCTATTTTGATTAATGTGCATTTTAACGAAAAAAATTAATATCTTGAAAACTATTGACTTTATGTATAGTCTAAATCAAATTGTATATTCTATTAAAATTTCAAATCCATACCGTTTGCGTTTCTCCAAAAACACCATGTATAGCATTATATTAAATATAAAAAAATGCAAAATAACTAATTACAAAAAATCGAAAAACAAATGAATAAAAATATAGGTAGGTATATCTAAATAGCCGATTGCAACATAAAAAGTCTTTATTCTAATTTATTTATTGGGTAAATATTACTTTCCTCAGTTAGGAATTAAAATTGAAGCTTGTTTATCGAGTAAAACATAAATTGAAGCTTGGTTGTGGAGCAAAAAATAAAATTAAAGTAGGTTATAATTTCTAACTTGCTGATACTCTCTATAATTATTATTTAGTGTATTCATTTTAATAAATTAATATTTTAAGTTTATAGTACACTTATAAATTGAAACGCAATCAGTCATTTGCAACTTATAAACTGAACTGTTAAATTATCTTTCATGCTTCCAATGGTAGGTTACCATAGAGATAAGTCTGTGATGCCTACTATGATCAAAATTAGTAAACTTAAAAAAATTTAAAATTTATAAATAAAACTAATTTTAGCTCCATCTATGGCGATTTTTTAAAATAAATATGTAAGAATTGTATGTTATATATAAAATATTGTATGTAATATATAATACATTATCTTATAAAACTAGTTAAAAGAATTTATAATTTGTAAAACACGTTAGTATTGCGCTCTTTGAAGGCTTAACTTAAAAATGGTGTCTCTCGTAGAAACATAATTTGCATTTAGAAGTTTATATATCAAATAATAGTTAATTATCAGTACTTTAACGTGATATACTCAAAATTATAAAACAACGTTGCTTCTTCGACTTTTTAACCCTTAAAAAATGGTAAAATTTTAAATTAAATTGTCCACCGTGCCCCCTGTATATTAAAACCAAAAAAAAATAATACGTGGATTTATTGCCACTAATAAGGTCTACATTTTATCTTAATTTCAAATCGATACGTTTTTAAATAAAAATGTTATTACAAAATATCGAAATTTATCTATTTTTAACACAGTAGAGTGACTTAAGGCCTGAAAACCACAGGGGTCAATGGATGAAATTTTTTTTTTGAAAAAAAAGTACCATTTAGATGTACAAACAAGGTAACAAAAATATATTCAATTCTGGCATCACTTGCAAACAAATGTCCAAAATTTGTTCGATTTTTACGCGAAACCATAGTTAAAACAAAGTAAGCAGAGTAAGTTGCACACGCTGAAGTCAGTTGAACTTGTTGATACTTATTGTTAGTGGGAAATGTTTTGATTGACTGCCTAAAATCACGTGTACTTTTTCAACGAAATAATTTGTTAAACATTTACAAAATAATCTGTAACCTTTGAAATTAACAAAATGCTTACAAAATTGCATATTACCTTTACAAAACTTTCGGCAAAATATTTTCCTTTGTTAAAATAGTTACAAACCCTGTTTTTCTACAAAAAATTATGTTAAAATTTTCCAAAATAAAATTAACAAACTACAAACTCATTTTGATTTTTATAACAGTTTATACAAAACCAATGAATATTTATTTTTTTAAAGGAGAGTTCACATAACTCAGGCAACCCTGGACTACCTAGGCGGTGAATACGAAGTAGAACCTGGTAATGGTGCGTCCAGAAATCAATACCTAAGAGATCATTGCGTTACCACTTACTTCATTGTGCCACCAGCCAGGAGAAGAAAGGTAACAATTTCATTTTATAATAAAAAATATACCATTTTTCAAAATTTTCTTAATTCTTACTTTGATTTTTTATAATTTAAAATCTTAACTTATTTATTACTCTGATTCTTAAATATTTATTTGTAAGAATCCCTATATTTTTATTTTGTTATTAAATTTTGTTTTCCACATTTTGACTGAATAAACCTAATTAAAAGTTAAAACCAACTACATTTAAATTTTTTAGTGCAATGAGCTGTTATTTTAAAACTTCATGAGAATGAAAATCGCACTTATTCGTCAGATAGTGGAAACACGATTTTTTTTATTCCTTCCTTTATGTTTACCTTGCTATCTGTGCTTTCACTGAACCTACCTCTATTGAATTTCATTGTAACCTCATGTTTGCCACTCTATGCTTTTCTGCAACTTTTTCCTCGATTTAATGCATGATGGAAATTTCAATTGAAATTTCAATTAAACGTTTCGTTGATGCGATGTATAAAACTTTTGTTACATTGTAATTTGCAAGTTATTACTTTGATTTTCGGATTCAAATTTATTCATTAAAGGCATACATATGTATTCACCTTTTAAAAAAGTTAATTTCTTTACACCAAATAGCAATTTTATGAAAAAATGATATATTTTAAAATAAAGGGGTATTTATACATATAGGTACCTACCAATAATGAATAAGTATTTTTTATTACTAGCATTAGCCACTACCATTGTTGATAAACATACTATATGACATTATAAGAAAATTTTATTTAATTTATTTTAAGTGACAGAGAAATTAAATGTCTTTTATATTCTATTAAAACTTTGCTCTAATTATGTTAATTTTAATACAAAAAACCGCCTTCGCTTCGCATAGAATAGAATTAACTTACTTCTAATATTTGCCACTGATTTATACAGGGGAACATAACACATACTATGCTAAAACTTACTTTTGTATTAATAAATCTGTCTGTGGAAACTATTGTTAATATAACCTTTTATGTATAAGATCAGTAAAATTGTAGGTTCACATAGGGGAAAAATTATGGATATGTGGATGTCAAATTAAAGAAAACAAGGATTGTTCGCATGAGCACACAGATTCATTGAAATAATTTTCCAGACGCAGTCAAATGAATTCTATGTGAAGTTTATGTTGATAATGATAATCTTAATTATCTGTAATCTTAAATGTCCCAAAACCATTTTGGTTATAAATGTGTAAATGTGGTTTTATAAAATATAAATATGAACTGGGAGCGTTTTTTATTTGTAAATAAAGTAATTCGTTTAGAGTATTACGCAATTTTTTTTTACCCTGAAAAAAATACTCATTTTTATTGAATCTATTTATAAAGACACATAAATTTATTTGTCCAAATATAATATATTATGCTATCCGTTAAAAACATTTTTATAAGGTGAACTGTGTAAATAGTATTAAACTAAATAAAAACACATTGTTTGCCTTTATTGCAAAAAGTTTTGCATCACGAACAATCATTCATTTAAATTCTTTAATCTTTACATTACAAGTAGGAAGGTGATTTCCATGTTCATTTTTAACTGCCCACAAATAGTTTAAACTCACTGACAATAAATTTCGAAGGGGAAAACTTCAACTTTAAATCCCCAGCATTAAATTTAGTTTATTGAAAATTCAGCGGAAACTTTCGCGCAATGTTTGCAACGTGTTTGAAGTCCAATTACTGTTTTGTACAAGACTAATTCTGACCGAAGTGTAACTAGAATTTCGCTAGGAATATTCGGAAAATAAAGTATAAAAGATTACAAAGCCGATTATAATTCTCCCGCTAACGATATTGGGAATTTTATTTTAGGCTATAAAACAATAATTGGACCCTTAATGGTTTTAGAGCTGTGCTAAAATAACAATACGATTTAAAGATAATAAAACTTTTTAGATAGAGCGAAACTAGAAATTAGTACATATTTTTATTGCACAGCAAAATGAAAATGATTAATTGAATGTTATTTTTTTTGTATTTTTCTAAATAACTTTTTTGTTTAAAATTAAAAAATGATTTTTCAAATTTAACTTTAAATAAATATTATAAATACGTCGAACAAAAAATATTAAATAAAAGTTGTTTTAAACGACAAATCCCATAAATTTTAAACAAATACAAAAAATTGAAACAGAATGTATTTTATTTTTAATAGCAAATTCATTTTAATTCTGCATTACTTGCAAAATTCACTTTTCATTCAGTCATTGGTCAAGGAAAAAAATAAAATACAAAAAACTTCCATTCGCAATTTTTAACTTTTTAAATTGGTCAGTAGGGATTTTAGTACAGTCAATGGTGGTCTAAAAGGTAAAATTTCAAATTTACCTGTGGTGGCTTGGGCATTTTTCCCCTTTTATAAAAGAAAAAAATGAATCGTTTTATCTATAGTTTCCCAGAAATGTGGTAATGATGGTTCCAGGAATAGTAAGAATGTTTTTTTATAAAAAAAGCTAAATATACACGGTGTTATACTGCGCACATCATTTGATATATACAGAGTTAGCCAAAAATCGCTTCTTTTAATAAAGCAAAAGCGTAAATTCATGATTTTGGCATAACACGCAAAAAAGATATATACCCATTTTTTTAGATATTTTTATGTTTATCAGGCTACAAAATGCGATTCTTATTAACCCTTTATAAGGAAAATTGATTTTGAATATAATTAAATAAAATAACGTTTAGAGAATATTTAAAATATTGTTTAATTTAGGCTTTTGTTTTTGGTGACTTCTTACAACTTAAACTTTATTTAAAACTACAAACTTAATTTTAAATTAATTTATTTCCAACAAATTACCAACATATTTCCAAAATTGAAAAATAATAAGAAATTACCATTGTTTTGAAGAAATCTATTACAAATTGGTCGAAGAAAAATTAACCACAGCTTTTTTTTAAATTTTTGCCATAGGCAGTGTTGTCCAATGAATTTATTTTATATTTATTCCAATATTTAACAAACTCTTGATGAGCTGACTCAGCTGCCTGTTCACACCAGGTACCCAAACCATCATAATTAAGGAACTTTAGAAAATCTTCCAGGTGATACAAAATAACATGAATTTTTATTTAATTTTAAGAATAGCATTTTGTAACCTGATAAACGTAGAAATATCTAAACAAAATTGGGGATAAATCTTTTTTGCGTGTTATGCCAAAACCATGAATTTACGCTTTTGCTTTATTAAAAATAAGCGATTTTTGGCTAACCCTCTATATATCAAATGATGTGAACAGTATTAAAAAGTATTCTCTAAATCTCCTCAATAATATACTCTAATTTTATAAAAATCGGTTGTACAAATGTGTACTCTGTCAAAGGTAGACTTTGAGATAAATCATGAATTTTCGAAAATTTCGAAAAGAGGAGCTAGGATTTTGGTAAATATCATTTTTAAGTCACCCAAGGGTAACTTCGTTCAGACACACCGTGTATAAAAGTTGTAATCCCAAAAATATCAAAATACGAAAAAAAATGTTTACTTTAGCGCCCTTAATCTTTTTAGGAACTTAATACATAAAGTTATGCCTTTAAAAAGATATTTTTTACATTTAAAGCTCTACGTTTTTTATTTTAACACTTTTTTCACCCGACCAATAGGAAACAAGATAAAACTATTCAAAACGTAAAAAAAGGAGGGAAAGCACCCGAGAGGAAACCTTTTTTAATATTTTTTAGTAAACGATTTTTCGACCATTATACAATAAAAAGTTATTTTAATTTGACCTTGATTAAATACTGATAAAAAAATAAACAGTGTGTAATTATAAATTTCGCTATAATTCAGCTAACAGAGTAAAAATAGACATTTTCCATTGTGTAAAATACGCATTGTTAAATTGCGTAAACTTTTTATAAGGACCTATTTTATATTTAACAAAATTAAAATTATCAATAGTGTTATGGAAACCTCTTACCAATGTAAATAAGTGTTTAATAATAAGTATTACCAACTACAAATGTAAATATTTGTGTAAGTAATTTAGTACTATTATTAATACCTTGTGCTTAAAATACAAGTTATTTCGACATGTCTTCAAAAATTTCAAAATCCTTATAAATCGTTGAACAAAAACCACATCCCGCGCCACTGCACAGTATCACATGCACGCACAGTAGTTGTAGACCGCATTTTGTAACCTGCTAACCCCCTGTGACTAACCTGGTGTCCCCTGCCCGGCGCATTCACGTTTTCAGCCACTGTTGTTCAACACGCTTCAGGTGCGGTCGGCGTTGGGCGCCGCGCAGCGCAGGAAGCTCAGCTTCAAGAACGTCTCCAACGTGGTGGTGCAGCTGCTGCACTCGATCAAGTACTCCATGGAGGTTCCCTTCAGCAACATCGCGCTGCAGACGGAGATGAAGACTGCAAACGCGAGAAAGGTGAGATTCGAGTTTAATTTTTATTTATTTCGTTTACAGATTATGTTATGTATTGCCTCGACGCGTCGCGACGCACTTAGTAGTTTACCAGTTTCATACGTTTTAGTTATGGGATATTATACCTACTAAGAAGTTGTAATGCCCCTATAATGTATATACCTTAGACTGGGCCAAAAAAATCAACTATTTTTTTTTTTGAAAAGTATATCGAAAAAATATTGTGAAAGGATGAGTCCATAATATTAATATTAAGAGGTCTATCATCGCAATTTTAAATTTTTTTTTCTCAGCAAGGTTTTGTCTCAGAACTCCCAAACAATTGAGTTTAACAAAATTGACTCAGAAATATTTTTTAAGAAAATTAAATGCCCTACAAAAAAGGTTAAAATGAACCGTTTCCTTAAAAGCATGCCTTAAAAATTGATCTTTTAACTTTGGAATTTTGTAATTCATGTAAAAATCATTACCCAGAAAAAACCGATGAATAGTCTTATGGGAAATCAAATGATTTACAAAAAAAGCCTCTTAACATTTTTGGCTAAATTCACTCAATCAAAAGTTATTAAAGGTTAAAGTTGAAGTCAAAACGAAATTCTTGTTTTTTCCTCTGTAGATTTATTTTTTTATGGGTGATAATTGGATTTTTTTCTTTATAAATGTGTATTATATAACTAATTAACAATTTCCAATGAAAAAACAACATGATTTTTATTATTTAAACGATTAAATAGGTAACAATGAAAATAATATTTTTTAAAGAAAATTGCTTCTTAAAGCGGAAAAACTCTAATGTGTTATTTTTTTTTTAATTTTCAGTACCTAATTTTATCAATACCATAAAGATTATCATCTATAAAAGAATCCAAGTTTTTAACTGACCCAAAATAAAATCTAGAGCGGAAAAAACAAGAATTTCATTTTGACTTCAAATTTAACCTTGAATACCTCTTGTTAGGAGACTTTTTTTGTAAAGTATTTGATTTACCATAACAATCTATCGGTTTTTTTTTTCGGGTACTGATTTTTACATGAATTACAAAATTTCAAAGTTAAAAGATCAATTTTTAAGGCATGATTGTTAGAAAACGGTTCATCTGACGGGAAATTCCAATCAAACCTTTACTGTAGAACATTCAATTTTCTTCAAAAAATATTCTTAAGTCAATTTTGTTAAACTCAATGGTTTGGGCAAAAACTCGCTCAGGAAAAATCTAAAATTTGCGATGATATTAATATTAATATTATGGACTCAAACTTTCACCATAATTTTTTTTGTCACCCCAAACAATATTTTTGATATACTTTACAAAAAAAAAAATAGTCGATTTTTGTGGCCCAGTCTAATACACTTATAGGATGTTATTGTAAGAGTGATTATTGGTATTTTACTATATTATGAACAAGGGAAAAATATTTTTCTATTTGTATACCATAATAAGCAACTATAATTTATAATTCTTGCCAAATAAAAAAAATAGTATAAAGGACTCATGCCATGACATTTTCTCGCACTCTTCCGTTACATGTAAATTGTTTTCGTTCGAAAAAATGACGTCTTATGACATTAGTTCTTTAATACTATTCGGATTTCCCAGAAAAATGTATCCTTAATGATTTTTTATACATCTTAAAATCCCAAAACAACAATAAAAAATGTAATTTTCTTAAAAACGGTTACAGATTTTTGGTGTTTTAGGGGTTTGAATAGAAGCAGAGAAAAATATCAGGAATAATGTTTTAAATAAATAAAATTAATTTGAATACGTGATTTTAAAAATCACATTTAAATTCTAAGCTAATAAGAATTGTCATTTTGCCATGTTTTAGGAAGCCTCGCTAAAAATTAGCACAACAGGACTTTTTGAATAAAAAAAACAGCTATGGACAATATTTATTTATTTGTATCAAACTAATATTTGAAGGGGTAAGAAGAAAAAGGGTACACAAGTGCAAAAAAGAGAAGCAAGTTATTAACTAAAGTTTTTGCTGGATACTCGTACAATTTCCACGTTACGAGAAAATAAAAAAAATGGATTCTAAACTACCCAATTCTGCACTTAATTATTTGTATGTTAAAATGCACTTATACCCTTTTACTTCTTACTCCTTCATTTATATAATTTGGATAAAATTAAATAAATATTAAGTAAATAATAAGCAAAATATAATAATCAATGACTTTTTAAATGACATCCTGTAGGTTTATATTTAGCCATTTAGGTAATTAATGGAATTACAGCACCAATTATTTGTAAAAGCACTGATGCATTACCATTTACTCCATCTTTTTTATTCTACATAATTTTCCAATTATTTCTCACTTGTCATTTTAATGGGAAATTTTTATTCGAGCACATTACAATCACGCATTAATCTGAAAATTAAATAATTTTATTGGATCTGAAAACGAAATTCTAAAGCGTTTTTATATATATTTTAGATTATTTTTTGAGTAAAAGTTTCCCATATTATTTTAGTATATATTTTTTATTTTTAAATACAACACCTAGACTTACAAAAGCACAATATTTTATTCTTAAAAACATAGTTAAGTATTCAGCTCTGCTATTGCCGCGGATATTTCCTTAAAACTCATTTCTTTTATATTTTTAATTTTGTAGAACTTAATTTAATGAATAATACTTCAAATGGCTGTTTGTTATTTGCTTTTTTTAAAACAAAGATTAAAATATCCAAGCTAAAATAAAATATTCTATATAATCTTTGTTTTAATTTCCTTCTAAAATATGCAGTAGCTTAGCCTCAAAGCTTATAGACTCTATTTAAACAATCCAGTAATTCAAAAACTTTATTCAGGAAAACGTAGCCAAGTTTGCTTGAATAAATCATTAGAATCCACTGAATTTGGATTGTTTATTTTCTTTGCAACCATTATTGCAGCATGTTTTCTTGTGATGCCTTTAAGGAAGACTTTATTGAAAAGGTGCTTAAGCTACAAGAATAATGCATAACCCAACGATTGTTTATTTTACATTTTAATCCAATTAATTTAAAAGTTTATATAAAGCTTGTTTGGTTTTACTTTGTGTCATGTTAAAACATGATTAAAATAGACACACTGACCTTAACAAAATTTTAATAAGCATTTATAAGAATAGGTATTCAAAAAGTTCATTGTTAATTTGCATGAAAATGTTGTTTGTAGGATGCGGTAAGTTTTGAATATACACACACGCATTTGCGTATACAACGTTCAAAAGGTTATGTGGTAAGTTTATACTTGCTACCTACTTCATGTCACACATCCTTAGAGCACAAAAAACAAAGAAAAAGAGAGGGCCAAATTTTGTTTAGTCATATAAAAAATAATAATTTTAAAATAACATTTTACCACAGATCTTACAAAAGTATCATCCCTATTAAAAATGCCATATAGAAACACAAAATAAAAATCTATATGGTTCTATCTGGTTCAATATAGGAATTTGAAACAGGCATTGCACTATTGAACCAGATAGAATTCCATACCTGGAAAACCATATAGAAAAGTGATTTCTATATGGATTGCCATATAGGTTCATATTGCTCTATCTGGCCCAATATGGTTTGGGTGTGAAAAAAATAATTACCATATAGATCCATATTTAACCATATAGGGGAATCTATATGGTTTAATATGCAATTTTCGTTTAAATATATATACATTTTAAAATGGAATTCCATATTCAACCATATAGGGAAACCTATATGGAATGACACATAAAACAGAAACCAGATAAATCCATATAAAAATCCCTAACTTGTACATTTTAAAATGAAATTCCATATTAAACCATATAGATTCCAAAGTGTAAACCAGGTCGTTCCATATAGGACATATAGAACCATATAAATCCATATTAGTTTCCTTATCTGGATCAATATGGGTTCTATAGGGCATTTTTAATAGGGATTTTACATTCACTAAAACTCTTTATAAATGTTTGCAAATATGCTGTAATGTTTAATTGTACAGGGTGATCCCCTATAATTCCTAAAATACTTTTTTTTTGTACGCATAAAGAAAATTGGAAAATTGATCAGTATACAGGCAAAAACAAAAAGTTTATTTTTTTTTCAATGGATCACCCTATATTTGTATTTATTTTTAGATTCCTTGTAAAATTCTAAGTATATTTCATATAACATACCATATACCTAAATTCAACTGTTTCTGAAATAATTAAATTTGTTTTAAGATAATAAGTTGAAATAGTTTGTCATTCTCTGTCTAAATACGCCATTTTTACTTATTTAACAAGACATATTGACATAATGTCACTATAGTAATTTATTTTCAATAAAAATTTTGGGATACTGAGGCTTCTTGATTTCTAACTTTTAATGATGACATTTCGAATGCGAATTTTTCAGAAACGGTTGAATTCAGGTATATGGTTTGTTATATGAATTATGCTCAGAATTTTACAAGGAATCGAAAAATAAAATCTTATATAGGATGATCCTTTGAAAAAAAATTAACTTTTTGTTTTTCCCTGTATATTGATCAATTTTCCAATTTTTTTTATACATATATCTATAGATATATAGAAAAAAAGTACATTATAGGGGATCACCCTGTACAAATAAATTTTGTAGAATGTTTTTTGCGTATCAGATATTTCATTAATTGTTAACTAAACTTTTAAATTGAAAATATAGTTTTAGGGTATTATGAAATTCATTATACCCTTTCTATAGATATGGAGAGACTTTTTTTGTAAAATTTTGTTTTAAACCTTTTACTCAGGACTCAGGGATTTAAATAAACAACTCGAAGGAAACAGCCGGACAATCGAAAAAATCGAAATTCGTACAACTTTGGATTAATTTGAATAGATGGCGTACCTAGCTGCGCTTCAAATTAAATAAGTATTAAACTCGGAAATGGCTCAACCGATTTAAACAATTTTGTTATGTTTTGTTCGCCTAAATACAGGGCTAATTTAAATAAAAAAAACTTTAGGAAAAAACGAAAGGAACTGCCGGAAAATCAAAATTCGTACAACTTTGGATTAATTTGTATAGATGACGTTCGTAGCTTCACTTCAGATTAAATGAAAAAACATAACCACAAATTCATTCATTCAATAGTTTTAGCGAGAAATTAGTTTAAATTGGTTTAAATAGTAATGTTCTCAATTGTTTCAATTAGTTTAAATAGTAAAGTTATCAAAGTAAGTTTGACAGATTTGAGCGGCTGTGAAAACAATTCCGTGTTGAAGAATTTTAGGTGGAACGAAGTTCAGTATCTAATAAGAAAATGTATTACTTTAATAAGTTTAAAACTTAATTTGCAATATTTTTACCTGATTATTAAACAATATGTCATCAAAAACGTATATTAATCTAAACTCAACAAAAAGTTAAAAACATTTTTTTTTAAATTAAAGTATTAATGGATTTCGTTTACCCAGTATATAGTACCAAAAAATGATTTTATTTTAAATCAAATAAAATTTTAGTTCGCGTAGAAAAAAATCACTTTATTTAAAAATATCACAAAAGATTATGTTAAATCTTACAAAAATAAGTCATTTAATTATTTATTAAAGTTTTTTATTTACATGAATGTCCATCCATAGGACACAAATTGTAAAATAAAAATAAAAAAGTAAAATTTTCTATCTTGACTAAACAAAATAAATACTTTGATGCCAAGCCTTCATTGACAATGAAAATTGAATGTTTAATTTTTAAAAGATAATTAAACTTTGTGCACATTCTCCACATCCTCAGCAACAATTACCATACACTATTACACAGGTGAAAAAACTACCGAATAGAAACGAAAGTTTTAAAAAATGTATGGAACAGAAAAAAACTTTCGTGAGTTGTTTTGCACCCACTTGTTGATTTGTTGATTTGTTTTGGTGTGACGTTGTGTCGCTTATAGGTGCTAGATCTACAGCGCGCACTCCATGCAGACCCGGCCTCGTGCGACCAAGCTCAGACGAGCAGCAAAGTGAGTTTTCAGCTTACTTTTGCCACTCACTACACACATACTTTTTTGTCTTTGTCATTGTTTCTAGCACCGCTACATTTGTTGCACTTCGTCACCATGTTTCAACAAATTGCTTCAGATTATAGGCTAAAACCTTGATTGAGAAGGAAAACGGGAAAAGTTGTTAATAATCCCGGCGCCTTCGCCATTTTTAAAACTTGTAGCGTATTAAATACGCTAATTTTATTTGTTTATTTATGTACACATGCAATCAAAACACTAATTTAGTAATTAACCACATAATTAAATTAAATTAATTAAAAAATTAAATTATACCAAAATCATAAAAAAGTAATAATTTGTTTTATATTTATGATTTTGAAACTATCATGTTTTTTAATTGAATTTACTTTAAATTTGACAAGGTATTATATTTGATATAGTTTTTTTATGATCTGAAGCAGTTCTAGTGCACAATATTTAGTTCACAGGTTCATCAACTGTAATTAATAATTAAAGAGTGGAAATTCAAAAGCGTCCAAGTGCTGGTTAAGTAGGAATTTTTAAATTTCAAAATTAACAAAAATCAATTCTCAAAAAACTTTTATCATACAAAGAAAACACGATAAATTTATTGTACAGTGGCGTGGTCCAAAATTGTATGAAGAAAAAACATTATTGAATATCGCCTGCAAATAGGGCATTTTTGTATGTCATTATTAAATAATACTCGTACCAAATTTGATCCCTCTAGATTGCCATTTACTGGTCGCCCATAGTTTAAATATTTTTTAAAGCATTAATGTCACTTGTTTTAGTTTGGATTAGATTGATATTTAGCTTTGTACTCATCAAAGCGAAAATAATACCGTTTTTTTGCTGACTTAAATAATGAACGTTAAAGAAAAAGTTGAGATATTGGTGAATGATGTCTTATTCAAAAATACAACTAGTAACTCAAGGACGAATTTCAGATTCAGTTCGCTTAGTAGTTGCAAATCACCTAGAGATGTAAAAAAACGGTTTTTTTTCAGATGTGAAAAAACATGAAAAAAAAAACTAGAAAAAAACGGTTTTTTTGTTTTTTTTAAATCCGCTACAATAAAGCATATTCTGTCAATAAATAACATAAATCTTAAAAAATGGAGTAATTTTTTCAAATGAAATTTTGGGTAAAATGTATATTAATAATAAAGTGAAAGTTAGAATATATTACATTTTTCATACCGTAATAAAAAAAATTCGAAAATTTTTTTGGCTTTCTTTTTTGATCCACGGAATGTTCTGACTAAACCACCAATGAATAAATGTTTTACAAAAATTTGCTATTGTTTAAAAAAAAATTCCATACTCTACATGAATTTGAAAAATCATGAAAAAAAGTGCTTTTGGTAGCTTTTTGAAAAATCAAAAATATTATAGGTAGTTACTTTTTTTAGGACCAAATCAAAACAAGCGCGAGACTGTATTTACATTTACTAAATGTCATTTAGTAGCTAATTTTAGTCCATGAACTGGACTGGAAACATAAAAAATTAGGTAAATGGGACTAATCTTGAAAAAAAACCTAAAATGTGAAAAAAAACCTAAAAAAAAACGGTCCGTTTTTTTTCAAGTCGCATCTCTAAAATCACCGAAAACCGTTTCTTGAGCCATCAAAAGCCTACCTTATGTAGTAGTATTTTATTTTATTGTTTCATTTTATTCTTTTTTGCTAATTATGAGCGACCTCTAAATGTTTAACACGGATAATATCCGATTCTAAAAAAAAATAATTTTGGTTTCAGAATAAAAAGAAACATGTAGAGACAAAATATTTAGAAACTTTATTTTTTGGACTTCACCAATTTACAGTTTACATTTTACACATTTTTGTTCCGTTGACATTTAGACGCTTTTGAATTTTTCCTTTTCAATTATAAATGTATTTTGTAGGTATAAAGCTATATTTCACATAAATTTAAAAATATATTACAGGTACTATATGTAGCCTAGTTAGACACATATAAAATTATATTTTAAGTAAAGCATGCTTGATAAATTGTTACAAAAGTACAACTTTAAAACGACACGTTAATTCAAAAACTCAGCCTAGGAGGCGTCGATTGTGTCTGCATAGAGAAATAAAATACAAATAAATTTCTCCATGGGCGCATTTTATTGAAATTCATGGACAATGATTGATGAATGCAGGTTTTTTTTAGAATATTTTAAGTTTTGAATGTTCCCTAAATGTTTTGTCTAGGAATAAATCATTATTATTATTAAATATTGGTTTTTCAAAAAACAAATATAATTTTAATAGCGACTAAAGGTGAATTTATGCTCACTAAAAATAAGAAATAAGAAATAAAAATAAAAAATAAGAAATAGGAAATAAGAAATAAGAAATAGTTTCATTTGTTGTCATTTATGTCGGAAAAATAATAAAAATAAGAAATAAGAAAAATATGCAAAAGTGAGGTTAAAATTGATTGTTTGACAGTTCCCAAAGCGTTCGTTTCTGGTTTCTTTGGTTGGTTTGTTCTGTGGTAATCTTTTAAAAATGAGAATTAGAATTAAAAAAATACTATTGCTTACAACAGCATTTTTACTGTTGCAAAAAAGAATTGTTCGTAAGAAACGGGCTGCGAGGCGGTACAGCATTAGACCGCTAAATCGTAATCGCAGGGTTACGGGAAATTTTTAAAGTAATTAAACAACACAACAATTAAGAATTAACTATTAAAAAAACACAAAAACAATCCAAAAACACTAATTATTGTACAAACAGTAATTAAACAACACAACAATTATGAATTAACTATTGCACAAAAGTATTTGCGAATTTCCCGGGCGAAACAAAAACCTGTCAGCTGATGACGAAAATAAATCCTTTGCGCACAAAAATACGCAGAATAAGAATCTTAAGTTGAAAATTGCCAACTTTTATTTTTATTTCTTATTTTTTATTTCTTATTTTCGTGAGCATAAACTGATGTTAGCAATTATAAACCTTTAACTTTTATTTTTATTTCTTATTTTTTATTTTTATTTCTTATTTCTTATTTTAAGTGAGCATAAATTCACCTTTAATTTCTTATGTTAACAACCATATATTTCCAACCTCCATTTCAACTAAATTTGTAAATATAATGCGTTTAAGTTTTGAATGTTCCCTAAATGTTTTGTCTAGGAATAAATCATTATTATTATTAAATATTGGTTTTTCAAAAAACAAAAATAATTTTAATAGCGACTTAATTTCTTATGTTAACAACCATATATTTCCAACCTCCATTTCAACTAAATTTGTAAATATAATGCGTCCATGGTGTCTGTAAATATGCGTATGCTTGTCGATGTCGTATTAATATGATATATTAGTAAAAGTGTCTAACGTAGGTGTCTTCTGTGTCGGTGTCAGTGTTTGAGTTGTTCTAATGTCGCTTATAGGTGCTAGAACTGCAGCGAGTGCTCCATGCAGAAATTTCACGCCCTCAAGAACTGACCACAACAACCATCACCACTCCTTACCCCGATAACGTGGCCAATGTGAGTTACATCTCACCGCTACCGACCTTGTTGGTGTTTTTTTTGCCTAGATTTAATACTTAAGTATTTACTAGTTTCGTCGCTGTTTTCTCCATCTTTTCTCTGACAAGCTTGCGTTTCGCCTTTTTTTTCAAGTTTTAGAACTTAACCGCTCGCTGATTGGTTGATGTTTTTTGAACGTGCTCGTACTACCAAAATTGTTGGGTTTGTCGCAATCGAGAAATAAGTTTAATGCATTTATAAATATAAATATATGGTAAATTCTCAAATAACTTGTTTCGATGCTGTATCCACTTATTTTTGTGAAAACTAATTCTCGCTTAAGGTTTTTTTTAGTGTAATGAGCAAGTAGCATTTTAAGGTAATGGGAACTTAAATTATGACAACCCTAATCTATAAATTTTTTCCTAAAATGCAGGCTTTATGTTGCAAATGTCACATAAGTTACCGGTCACCAACTGCAATATCCTAACATTGATGAATATTTTAACAAAATGGCTGTTGAAACAACTAATGTTAGTGCTTGATTAACTCAAAATAGACTTAATTAAGATTGACGAAAAATTATTTTATCCGAAATCGGCAGTAAAGTAGAACTTTACTGCCGATTTATTTTAATTTACGATTGTTGACTACTTTACTGCCGATTTCGGATAAAATAATTTTTTGTCAATCTTAAGTCTATTTTTAGTTAATCAAGCACTAACATTAGTTGTTTGAACGGCCATTTTGTTGAAATATTCATTGATGTTAGGATATTGCAGTTGGTGACCGGTAACTTATGTGACATTTGCAACATAAAGCCTGCATTTTAGGAAAAAATGAATAGATTAGGGTTGTCATAATTTAAGTTCCCATTACCTTGAAATGCTACATGCTTATTACACTTAAAAAAACCTTGAGCGAGAATTAGTTTTCACAAAAATAAGTGGATACAGCATCGGAACAAGTTATATGAGAATTGACCATATATTATTCCTTATAATTTAGATTTATATTTAACTTTTCAGTACATTTATAAACGTTTTAATACCGTATTTTCACAGTAATTAAATGCTCTAAAAAAAAGGATTGATGTGTTTAAGCGATTACTCTAACCATTTAAAAGATATTTAAGATCAAAGTTTAAAGAATTTATTTAAAAAAAAAATTTTGAATAATTTTGTAATTCATTGAAAATTAATTATTATCAAATGAGTATATTTTTGTAGGAAATTGAACGCTCTACAAAAAAGGTTTGATGTGTTTAATTGATTACTTTAACAATATCTTCTTAACGGTTAGAGTAATCAATTAAACACATCGAACATTTTTTGCTGAGCGTTAAATTTCCTACAAAAACATGTAATACTTATTTGACAATAATTATTTTTCAATGTGTTACAAAATTATTCAAAAATTTGATCTTAAATATCTTTTAAATGGTTAGAGTAATCGCTTAAACACGTCATTCGTTTTTTGTAGAGCATTCAGAAGAATATGAATAGATTTGAGAAGATTCAATAAAACGATTTATTAATAATGAAATGAGGTCTTTTTATAAGGGACTAAAGAAAAATGGAAAACTGTGATGAGGAAGATCTTCCTATTAATATTAAGAGTTCAAATTTGTATGGCACTTTCTAAAGTAAAAAAATATTCGATTTTTTTTAACTACCCTAGCGTTCGGAAGCTGACATTCGGCACTGTATACCTTTAGCGTGAATATACGGTATACACTCATAGATACTGTTTTATAACTATAGTTCAGTGTTTTTAAAATACTTCACCAACCAATTTAAATATTTGTTAAACCTATCAAAAATGGACAAAAAAATAGATTGTATTTATTTTTAGTTAACAATTTTGAATGCATTGAATTACTTCTCGATAAAGCGATACACCTAAATTTAAAAAAAAAACTAAAGACTATCTGGCTTACAAATACTAACAAATAACCCTTTAAAAAAGCTATCAAATACTACAACGATATTCTCTACCTCCGCTTAGTCTGGCCGAGCATTTATCTTGTCTTAATAAATCTTTCTCTCCACTATTTCAATCCTATTATTTGTCAGTATCTCCAATACTATTACACTCTTATCTGACGTATTTGTGGCAGTTATTCTTTTCTATTAAGATGTTAATCAAAGTAAGCCAGATGTTACGATATGTTATTTTGCACACTAAGTTTTCAAGATAAAAATTATTAAGTTAACAAAACTAAAAACCTTGTTCTGCTCCCTTTTTACCTCACCTTACACTCTAACTTACCTATACTTAAGTACTGCTTATATAGGACGTTTTAGATAAACCAGTACAATACAAAAATTGTACCGGTATATTAAAACCCCTTTGTGGCAATGTTTTTTTTTTTATTTTTTTTTTACTAACTTTTTCAATGTCATCAGTGCAAACATTTGCTAGTCATTTAAACATTTTAACAGTCTTGTGTGACCTTTGTCTTTAACTCTATTTTATTCTTTGTGGGTGCTTTTAGAATAAGGTAACAGAGAAATTCAAAAGGCCGTTTAAAAAACGCCACTCCAGCGTTTATCACCAACCTTCGAACAGAGTCAACAAATATTTGGCGCAGGCCATCGAGGCGAGAAGTGTGGACAGGGAGAAATCCACTCATGTAAATTTGTTCACGCTGTGTTTTAAAGATAGCAACAAAGAGAATCAGGTGAGAATATATAGTTTATTGAAGAGAAACTTACATTAAGTATCTCATATTTTTATTATTAAATTAAATTTTAAAATTGTATTTAACTCAGGGCTCCAACACCTCCTAAAACTCATAAAATTACTAAAATTTGGCTTAAATCTTGAAAACTCCTAAAATTCTCTTAAAATTGTCATCAATGTCCTAAAACTCCTAAAAATTAATGATAAATAGGCCAACCTGGCCCTTAATTAAGGTAAAAATTTCTTTTTAAAAAGGTAATTTAAAACATATATATTTTTAGTTTATTAAATTATTTTTAAAATGATACATCACGACCTACATTTTTCTTAAAAAACAGCAAAATATACCTAAAAAAAATCTATGTAGTAGCTCCTAGACTTCTATAGAAGTTTCGTATACGAAATTGTCATTTTTAGCCATATTTCGTTTGTTTTTGACAAAAATATACCGTGTTATATATCAAAAAAAAGGATTTTTAATTTTCTTTTAAATGATAGCTAAAATAATAAACAATCTAAGGAATGATTAGAAACATATTTTTGGACTTCCATTGTTTTTTTTATGATTAATCATAAAAAAGACAATGGAAGTTCAAAAATACATTGTCTACCACCTTCAAACAAATCCAATATTTTTTCTATTATGAAATTTTTAAGTAACAAGATCCACATTACAAGTTTTGTTGGTTATTAACTAAACGGTTTACATTTTTTTTCTTAAAATATAAATATAACATTATTTGACTTTGACGTAGTTTTTTAGCCATACCTATCGACGCGTTTTTTTTAATAATATTAAAAGTGTGATTAAATTTCTTCTTGTGTATATAACTCAGATATATACAAAAGTAGTAATTTTACCTCACTTTATTAAAAAAACTCGTTGAGCGATTTGGATAAAGAAACTAGTCAATGTAACCTATTTGTCCGAAAGAAGTGATATTTATTTATACTTTTGTTAAAAAATAATTATTTTTTTTCTTCTTATTTTTAAAGTGTAGAGTTTAAATTTGTTATTTAGCCGTGGGAGCCCTGTTAACTTTTGTTTATTTAAAGTACCATGACGATTTGGATGTTGGCTACAGCTCAGCGTTAGCCTGCGCACTCATCCTGCTAGTACTGTTGGGTAGTTTGCAGGCAGCAGTGCTTCCAAGGACGTTAATCCTGTTGCTATTATTTTTAACGGCTTTTATTTGGATTTCCGTGGTCCTCATGTTGCTCTTAGCAGTGCGCCTGCGCTGGATTATCTGGGACATTTCGCACAGTTTCATACTTAGGTTGGCAATTACTGTGTTTACTATTGTTCTGATCTACACTGTCGCTCAAGTCAATGTGGTAAGCACTCAAAATATAACATTGTAGCCAAATAATTTTAAATGCATTCTTATTTCAGTTTACTTGTAAATCAGACCTACACTGCGCAAGTCACTCTACGGCAAACGTAACGTTGGACATTGGAAATGTTATGGAGAGGGATCACAGAGCCTGCCCATTGCCTCAGTACATTGTTTTGTCATGCGCACTGGGTTATTTAGCTGTTGCCATATTTCTGCGACTGCCCATACTGCTGAAAGCTTCGTTGCTTGTCATCATGTCCACCGTATATGTTTTGTTTATCGAGCTGTCGCACATTGACTTGTTTTTGTGTTATGACAAAAGAGTAACGTAAGTAATTAACCCGTAACCGGTACTGTACGACTTTCAGGTCATAAACGGTACTAAGGGGTCTGAGAGACACCTGCCTTTTAAAATTATAATTTATATTTTTTTTATCTGAGGCTTTGGGGATACTAGGAACTACACTACTCCAAGAAATTAACGCACCACTTATTATTTTGTAAATAAAATTTTCTATCAAAGTAAATAATACAATGTTTATATTAATTTTGAAACACCCTCGTATATGACTATTAAAAAGTGTGTAAACGTTTTTATAAGATGTTTAGTTTTTTTGTTATGTCGAATATACCAATTCTGGTAAATTACTACAACAGGTTAAAGTATCGCCGCGCCTCGCAGTTTTGTTAGACTTCATTTATCATCTCTATTTACTTTTTAATTTTCACTTATTGTCAAGATGCAACGGCAATCAAGAAATTTAACTCGCGATGAGTGTGCCCAAGTGGTTGTTTTAGTGCAAGAAGGTTGGAGTTTCCGCAGAATAGCTGAAAGGTTTGGTGTATCCCATACATCCATTTCTCGTATGTATCAATGGTACATTGAGACTGGTGGCCATACTAGGAGACCAGGTCAGGGTAGAAATCGTGCTACGACTCCTGCTCAAGATCGTTTTTTAAGACTTTTAACTTTGAGACAACGGTTTGTGACTACAAGAATGTTGCAGTCTCAGTTGGAAAACGTAGAAGGGGTTCGAATAAGTATTGAAACCATTCGACAACGACTTAGGGAAGATAATTTGCAACCCCGAATTCCTGCACGAGGCCCGCTCTTAACCGTGGATCATCGCAGAGCCCGGCTAAATTTTGCTAGAGAGCACGTCAACTGGGTAACAGCGGATTGAGAACGAGTTCTGTTTACAGATGAGTCTAGATTTTGTCTATACACATGTGATAGACGCGTTAGAGTGTTTCGACGGCCAAATGAAAGATATGTCCAATGTAACTTCCTTAATACGACCTTATTTGGTGGGGGCTCAATTATGGTGTGGGGAGGTATTTCTTTAACAGCACGTACCGACTTAGTGGTGATAAAAAATGGCAACCTTAATGCTGAGCGTTACATTTTGAACATTCTGGAAAAACATGTTGTGCCATATGCCCCTTTTATAGGTCCAATTTTTTTACTAATGCAGGATAAAGCACGACCACACACTGCCCAGGTAGTCCGAAATTATCTTCCTGCCGTTGGGATTAATGCTATGGCCTGGCCAGCTCGCAGTCCAGACCTTAACCCTATAGAACACATCTGGGACATTCTTGGGAGACGTTTAAGGGACCATCCAAACCTTTCGAATAACTTAGAGGATGTAGAGCGCCTTCTACTGGACATTTGGGAGAATTTTGACCAAAATGAAATTCGAACCCTAATTTTGAGTATAAACAGAAGATGTGAGGCTGTCATTCGTAGTAGAGGTGGAAATACTCAATATTAAGTACAAATTTTTAATTTTTATAAAAATCGTATTCTGTTAATTTTTAATTTTTTGAAAAAAACATTATTTTTAGGGATTTTTTTCTGACATAAATAAAAACCTATTTTTAAATAAATATACAGATAGTGTGTACCTTTATCTTTACCATTTTCAAAACATATTAAAAATAATAAATTATTTTTGGTGTGGTGCGTTAATTTTTTGGAGAAGTGTATATATAAAGTTAGAATATCACCAAAAATAATACCCAAATAAAAGAAAAATTTAAACAAATAGGTTTTAATCAAAACATGTACAAAAAGGGGTGTAGTGCAAACTGATTTTTCCAATTATTTTTTCCATAGTAACTTTTTTGTTTTTTTTCAAATTCTTAAAAAATTTCAAATTCTTCTCTATCTGACCCTATAGGGTATAAAATTATTAAAATATATAAAATTATTTTCTATAGACTCTTCACAGACAAGTCCTGAATCGATGATGTGATTATCTTCAACGACATAATCACTATAATGGTTATGTAGTATACTACAGTCATATATATCACTTATTTCGCTGTCGATATCATAAAACCACTACATTACAGTTTCCTTGGAGCCTTTCTTATCACTTTGGACACTTTTAGAAAGCCCTTGTTGCGAATCCATAAGGAATTAATTGTTTTATAAAAATTACGTAAACGGTACACAGTGGTCTACTAGACACCTCAACACTTTGACTCGTAATAATTTGTCCGTTTGACAATCCAAAGTCTGAGGGCATATTGATAATTGCTCAACTTAAAAGTATTGGAAGCCACAGATTTTTAAAACAAAAGGTGAGGGTGTGACAGCGCTTTGTTCGTTGATGAGTGTCTCCCAGACACCACAGTACCGGTTACGGGTTAAATATTTTCACAATGAAATAACGTATGTTAATTTTTTTCTACACATTTTTTTAGGTCTGTGATACCGAACCATATAGTGAGCGTAGTCCAGGTCCTGATGTTCGTCCTTGCCGTGCTTTTGCACGGCAGACAGGTGGAATGGACTGCACGTCTGGATTTTCTATGGCAGATCCAGGCCAACGAAGAGAAACGTGAAATGGATGCTCTGCAGCATTCCAACAAAAGGATCCTATTTAATCTTTTGCCCGCCCATGTTGCCACACATTTCTTGGACAACCAATTTCGAAATAATATGGTAAGGGAATTTTTGCTTGTTTATTTTTGTTTTTAATTGTGTCGTGATGAACATTTGGTGATAAATATAAAACCATATCAAATCGTGATTTCTAGAGTTAAAAAATATAATTTCTTCCAGAACACGCTATCCCAAGAGCTGTACCACCAAAGCTACTCGCGCGTGGGGGTGGTGTTCGCCTCTATCACGAACTATCACGAGTTCTACACGGAATTGGACGGGAACAATCAAGGCGTCGAGTGCCTGAGGCTCCTTAACGAGATCATAGCCGACTTTGACGACCTTTTAGACGAAGAAAGGTTCAAGGCGATCGACAAGATAAAAACGGTTGGTTCCACGTATATGGCAGCGGTTGGGCTTATGCCCGATCTGAGAATTATAGATGAAGATGAGACTACGGCTGGGATTCATTTAAGCACGCTTGTCGAGTTTGTGTTCGCCATGAGGGACAGATTGTTGAATATTAACGAGAATTCCTATAATAATTTTATGCTAAGAGTTGGTAAGTACTATTAAAACTGTATACAGGGTGTTTCACATTCGTGGTCCATTAGAAATTTCCGGGGAACGAAAAAAGATATCGATGTGAATTTTTAAAAGCGTTTATAACCCATTTTTCTAAAATATTTTTAACAAAATTCCACTTTTGGTTTAACCGGAAGTGACATGAACTTTGATATTTCAAATAGAACACCGCATATATTTTTAAATTCTCTACAATATTCTAAGTCTATGTCCTATACCTACGTTAAAATTTGACAAATGCGCGACAATCATAAATAGCCTATAACTTTTTTATTATTAGGTTTGCGGATATGGTAGTGGAATTTTTGGAATATTAAACATTGTTTTAAAGATTCCATGTCAATTCTTTAAAATTTTTTAACAAAGAGAAAACCCAAGGCAAATTAGGCTTGAAACTTGAAAGTTTAATAACCAAAGATAATATCTTTGGTTAATAACTTTTTTATTTTAAATGTAACACCTGGTATGTTTCTACATAATTTTTAAATTGTTTGTCTTGTCAATGTTTTGTATAAGTCACTGACTGCTATTTTTTATTAGTAATATTGTTTAAAAAACACTTAATTAGTGAACAAATTGTTTATAACAACCTGAAAAATTGACGCCATTAATTTTTTTAACAATAACAGATTACATGGAAACCATGGTTCTATGCATAGATACCGTCAACTCAGAAATTGTTAAATATCTCTGAAATTATTAACATTAGGTATAGGGAATAGTTACATCAATCGAAAGGTTTTTTAATTTACTTTATGATTATAATTTATGTAAAAACATACCGGGTGTTACATTTAATAATAATAATAACTTTATTAACGGATCAACCCGTTACAAATTACAATTTTTACAATAATAATACTTTTAAATTTCTTTTAAAGACAGTTAGGGAACAATCGAAAAAATCTAAATTTAAATCGTTTGCTTCAGAACAGATTCTACTTAAAGGCATAAATTTACTATAAGTGGTTCTATGGGTCTTTATATAAAATAAATAATTAAAATTTATTTGCCGTAACAATTCTGGGCAATTAATAAAATTATTCAATAGTTTATATAAAAATACAAATAAGGCTAGAAGAAGAACTAGACGACAAGATTCCACCCCATCAATTTGGCTTTAGAAAAAATTCTTCCACAATCCATCCACTGCTTATTCTAACTTCGAATGTTCAAACAAACAATCTAAAAGGCAACAAATCAGCAGCTCTCTTCATGGACATTAGTAAAGCATTCGATAGTGTGTGGCATGCCGGCCTATTATACAAATTATACAGCTTAAATTGTCCAAAATATCTAATTCACTTTATAAATAACTTTCTAAAAAATAGACTGAGTCTAGTTAAACACAATCAAAAATTATCTAAATCATTTTCTATGCAACAAGGTGTCCCGCAAGGCTCTCCTTTATCCCCCATTCTATACAACCTATTCACATACGACATCTATTCTCAACAATTTAATCCTAACACATATATTCTAGAATTCGCAGATGATAAAGCTTTAATTGCACACCAGAAAAATTTAAAACTCACTTTGATTCACTTACAAAATCTCTGCAATAATATAATCCAGTTTTTTTCCAAGTGGAGAATAAAACCAAATCCCAATAAAACTCAACTAATAATATTCAATCACAAAATAAATATAAATTCCCCCTCTATAAAAATTTTTAATCAACAAATACGACCATCTAATTCATGCAAATACCTTGGAATACATTTAGATAGCAAACTCAATTTCAATTTACATGCCAAATTAATGAAAACCAAGATGATTACAAGAGCCAAAAATTTCAGAAGCCTGACATACAAAAATAACGGTATACAACCTGAAACTGCGATTAAAATCTATAAAATGATATGCAGGCCCATTATTGAATATGCCTTCCTAATCTACCTAAATTGCAAAAAAACTACGGTAGGTAAGCTAGAAGTGGCTGAACGGAGTAGTTTGAGAATAATCACCAAAATGAGACACCCAGATAATCCACTTCATAATCCATCAAATCAACTGCTATACGAAACAACGCAGGTCACCCCCATTTTGGAACGTTTCAAGGAGCTGGCATGCCAATTTGCAAAAAAACACCACAACATACAAATTATGGAAAACTTAATGCACGGTAGAGACCATAACCTGCCCCCAAAAGGAAATATCCTACACAAACTTTATGGGAGATAATCACGGACATCACTAACGAAGACTAAAATATTTGAGATTTATGTTTTTATTACTTTTTTTTTATATAAATTCAATATTGAAACTACAATTAACAATTATTATATTTATAAAATTTTTTTTGTAAAATTGGGCAGAAAGACCACGGTCGATAGCCTGTTGGGAAACCAATAAAGATGTTTATTATTATTATTATTACAATTCCAAATTCAGTTCTTATCTAAATTGGCAACATTTCTGACTAAATCTAAAGAATAAGTACATTCAATGTTAAGTTTGAATGCGCAATATCGCAAAAATTTATTTTGTACTCTTTCTAGTTTAATATTATGGTTAACATAAAAAGGTGACCAAACAATACAATACAATAAATTAAGAAAGTTTTTAACTTTTCAAGTTAGTCTAATTTGCCCTGGGTTTTCTCAGGTAATTTGTTAAAAAATGTTAAAGAATTGACAAAGAATATTTTAAACAATGTTTTGAATTACAAAAATTTCACGCCCATATTCGCAAACCTAATAACAAAAAAGTTATAGGATATTTTTCATTAACGCGCATTTGTCAAATTTTAACGAAAATTAATGTGTTTTATTTGAAATAATAAGGTTGATGTCACTTCTGCTTAAACCGGAATTGCCATTTTGTTCAAAATATTTTAGAAAAATATACTTTAATGGATTATAAACGCTTTTAAAAGTCCAAAACGATATCTTTTTCCGTTCCCCAGAAACTTCTAATGGACCACGAATGTGATACACCCTGTATTTACTAAAAGTATGTGCATCCAATTTTTAATTCAGGTAAAAAACAATCTTTTTTAGAAGCTTTTTTTCCAAATGTGGTTAAGATGATTTTTATATTGCATTATTACTCTCTGTATTATTTTTCTGTATTTTTTAACATTAACCAAATCAGCCACAAGTACAAAAAACAATCCTGAGCGACCCATGTATTATAATTCTTTTTTCAGGAATAAACATAGGGCCTGTAGTGGCAGGCGTGATTGGTGCCCGAAAGCCTCAGTACGACATATGGGGCAACACCGTGAACGTAGCGAGCCGAATGGACTCGACGGGGTTGCCGAACCACACGCAGGTCACCGAGGAGGTGTTCCACGTGCTGCGAACGTACCCGTACGAGTTCCAGTGCCGCGGCAAGGTGAAAGTGAAGGGCAAGGGCGACATGACGACGTACTTTTTAATCGACCGGAAACAGCCGGGCACTCTACGGGTCGAGGAACTGAATAGCATTAGAACGAACTCGAATTTAAGCAGTAAGGGTCTAGAGTTTATTATTTAGTGGCACAACTGGTTATACGTACTACTTGTCTGCGATATTATTTCTCCACGTCTACACAAACTATGCATGTATGTAAAGAACGCTTAGTGTGGATGTTTTTCGAGTCTTTTTCGTAGATTATACAGGACTGTGTGAACAAAGTACAATACAAAATATTATGTAAAGTATTAGCAGTATTACCTTACTTAACTAAATAAATTAATCAATTAATTTATAAAATGAGCACCTATTAACTTTCTTTAGTATTGTTTTACTCTTTATTTAATAAAGTGTTTTAACCTGGCACTAACTTTTAATATTGGTTCACTTATATCGCACATTTTTTTGTTTGTGCATTTTTAATCAATATTAATTTTGCATGATTAAAAAAATATTATTTTTGGGTGTTTCCAAGAATTGTACTTATTTATTTAATTCTGCATTTTTTGATACAACCATCTAAAATTTATATAAAATACTAGTGCTATACCAAGAAATAAGAAACGTCATTTTGAGTACAAAAAAAATATATTTTTTTTTACTAAAAATGACCTACATGTATCGCTCAGGTCCATAGCATAAATGTTTACCCATCAAAACAAAAATTCTTACAATGGAAACACCCCTGTACATAAACAACTTGCAATTTCCTTTGAAAATATGAACCAAAATTATTATTTTCAAAAAATCGCACCCCTCATATTTTCCATCTATCACATTGGACCCCATCATTTTCCCTTTCAGACGCGAATAACATGTACGGCGGGGTTGCCACGCCTTTAGCCTTACTTCATCACGGCGACGTCACCGGCAGGCCCAAGCACATGATGCCGAACCGCTCCAACTCGAGGGACGACAGCTACGGGGCCGGTATCAGGAACCCGCTCAGGTTGCCGCCGCTACGCGAGACCGGTCCCAGAGACCATGCGGTCAATGGCTGTGAAAACGAACCCCTGTTGCCAAATATGCAGTGCAAAGGTAAAAGTAGTTTTATTTTATTTACTCTTTACTTTCCTTATTTTTTTTAAGCATTAAGTACACTTTTAAAATGCATTGACAGAGTGTGGCTTGGATAAATATTTTTTGAAATACTTATTTTGAATCAAATCTTAAGCTTAAGTAGCAAAATAGCCATCAGTAACACATAACACAAAAATATATTTAAAATATTAAATGAATATTTTTGCTAAATAACCTAAATATGTTAGAAATATTAGTCATTATCATTTAAATACCTCTAACGAGTTTTTACAACATTTAGATGTCCCAATTTTTATATTTATACAATATTTTTTCACAACATTTTTGCAACATAACATTTTAAAAACATTACCTTATATTTTATTAATGTTTCCTCAACATCACAAAAATATCTGGAATATTTATTTTAAAAATGTTGTAAATGTTGATAAAATGTTGCTTTTATATTTATAAAAACCGTTTGTTACTTTTTGTGTACTGAATTTAAAAAGTAGAAGTGGTGTGGTATTCTTATATTAGATGTACTAAAAAAAGTGGAATACCATAGCTGGAAATTTATCGTTGCACGCTAAAAATACAAGAAAATTAAGTAGACGTCTTAATAAAAATATTAAAAAAAATTGTGTATTTTAAAAATATTCGATATAAATAAAAATGAAATATGTAAAACAAAAATTTCCTTGAAAAAAGTTACAGAAATAAAAGAATATTTTTGTTTCTACAGTCTTGTTTTTTTTTAAGTTTCTTATTTACTTCCTTTTTCTAAATTTAGCTTGAGCCAGCTATTGTCGTAACTCCGGTAAAATGTCATTTTCCGTCGCAGTTTCGGTTTTTGTATTTTTCCGGATGGAGGCTAAAAAAACTTTAAGTTAAATTAGAGTCTTCGGTTCAATCCCGCTCAAGGAAAATATTTTTTTGTTTTTAAAAACTAAAAAATTATAATTATTATTTTTGGTTTTCTAAGCTATTTTATTAGGTTTATTTCTGTTTTTTGTCAATAAGAAATTTACGGATAGAATAATCGTCTTCAATAGGGTAACAATAAAATTTTAAGGTACCGCCGCGGTTCAGTACACTGCCATTCATAAATAGCAATAATAATCTAAACAATAAAAAATAAATATAATAACTCTAGCAGGCAGCGGCGTAGCTAGAAAAAGTGCCGCCCGGGGCAGCAGTGGGGGGGAAGAGAGGTTTATTAATGCTCGCGATGTGCGAACGCATATCCAGAATTGCAGTGGGCCGGCAGCTTTTCTCGAAAACCTTTATTGGTAGACTGATTACTCATCAAAGGTACAATACCGGAATTGTTTCTATTTTTTGCTAGCTTTATTTGATTTGGAATATTTTTGGTGTAATTGTATAAATCTCAAATCTATTGGAATTTGAATTATATTATTTCGAAAGAGAATATTTAATTATCAAATATTTTTTTTATTTTTATATTCTGTCTTCCAGTTTTTTTCGCATTTTCTCTCACGATTTTTGCCGCCCCAAGAAGTGCCGCCCGGGGCGGACCGCCCCCCCCCCGCCCCCTCCTAGTTACGCTACTGCTAGCAGGAAGAGTTATCTGGATTATCTAAAAAAAGACATGCATAAATGTTGCACATCTCAACAATATTAATAATACAACAAAATCAAAGTAATCAATATGAATATAATCAATTATATTATCACATTGCTAATAATATTTACCTACATAAATCATAGACTCGGATGGTGTAGAAAAGCAAATACAAATTGAATTAATTATCAATGTACAGCAACAAACAACAACAATGTGAAACATAAAGTATAATATAACTCAGGTCAAAAACAACAATAATAAATGGCAGTGGTAAATTAAATAAATAATAATAATAATTATATAAATAACAAGTGGTATAGTAGTGGACAATGGTAATGCAATTTAATTGTACAGTCATAAATAACAAACACAATCAGGTATAATAAAGTAATACAATTATGTCAGTGCAAATCAAGTATAGTAAAATAAAATGATTATCAATAATAATAAAATAAGGCAATGTCACAACAACTTGATAATTACTGGTGATCCCGGGCTCGACCCCTTCGACCTTATCAACACCGTTAAACAATAGAAAGAAAATTCTAACAAGTATTTCTTGTGCCGATATTAAAGCAAAGTCTTAACATATTAAATAATGAATATCAATTTATCAAATAAATAAAATAAGATCAACTGTACAACATTTCATCAACCTTACAATTATAAATATTGTTCTCCAAATGCCCAACATTTTCAAAACATTGTGTTATGTGTTACATAGCACTAAAAAGCAAATACTTAAACATAATATGCATATTACATTTTGTATTTTTAAGTGATGTACTTAACTTAATTATATGTTTAACAAACTATTTTATTTCTTGTTAAATCAAATCCGGCCGGATAGTAAATATAGGCCGGAAACCGGATATTTACCGATTATTACCAATAATAATTTTAAATAAATATTTTTTCAGCAAATTGTTTTAATACAAGAAGTGGTAAGAAACCTCCTCAAGAAGAGAACCTACCTCCCCCGCCTTTACCCCCGCATAAAAACATCTTCTCCCAAAATAACTGGCAGGCCCAGGAAATGAAGTACAATCCACCCTGGCCAAGAGGTCCTAGCCCTTACACGTCAATCAACGCCAATCCCTTAGATAACATGAAGCCTTACTTAAAGCCTTTGCCAAAACCACCAGGTACCTAAGAGATTTGAGTTATAGTGTAGTTTTTGTTTAAAATGTGTTTTGTAGGTAAAGAATCTCCCAACAGACATCATAGAAAGCAAAATTCGGGTCCAATTCCTCCGCCACATCAAAGTTTTGTGCAAATATCACAGCAAAGAGTTCCAGAGACAGAGTTAATTAAGAATAATAAGATTCAAACGAGGCATAATCCGTTGGCGAACAGGCATAGTCCTTTACATTCTAGAAATAGGTAAGACACCATTCAAAATTTTGACTATAATTCATGAGATTAAAATACAACCTTTAAATTTCTTTGTAGCCCACATCACAACAGACACAGTCCACTGCAAAGGCACTATTCTGACGAAAGCCTGGGCGGCTTATACAGCAGCGGCGTACCTCAACGCATACACTCCTCCGCCGACGAAATTAGTTCCCTAAACCACTCGCCGAGCATAAGTAGTTCAGATGAGAGCTACAGCCGCACCACAGACGCAGACGCATCACCCTGTGTCTCTCCTCCTCTGCCCACAGACACACAACAATTCTTATTCCCCTCGGACATTCAAGTTAACCCCCTCTCTTCCCCCGAGGTCTCCCCCAGAGCCTCTCTTGACTACATACCTCCCAATTGCTCTCTAAGAAACAGTTCGAGTGATAGAGCGGGTGGAAAAAGAAACAACCTACCCCCGAATGCAGTCTTAGCTTTAGCAGCCACCTGCAACACCGTTGATTCGTCAATTATAACAAGCCCCCCGGTTTTAGGCGGCGACGAAAGTTACCGAGGTGACAGCTGCACCAGCTTCGAGTTCGTCAGCAAAAAGAAACCTACCTCACTGTTGCGCGCGGCCAGCGCCAACGGACAAGTTCCTAAATCCGCCTTCATCAAGCAGAAGAGTCTCGATAAGCATGCGAGGAACGATAGCGACTCGATTTTGGAGTGCAACAAGTTATCTTCGAATTGCAAGAGATCGCCCAGCTTTAAGGAGGCGGAAGAAATTCGCGAGTTGCTCAGAGAGGATGATACGAAAACTTCGATATGCAGCGATAAGAGTTTGAAGAAGGACGGGTCCTGTCAAACGGATAAGAAGGATTTGAGAAGGCTGAAGATGTCGCCATCTGGGTTTAGGGATAAGATTTCACCAAATGCGAAAGTAAACAATACAGGTAACTATTGAATTTAATATATACATTAGGGTGTCCTTTATTTACCAAGTTTTTTTTTACAGCGGTTCCTAAATTTTTAGTTTTTATAAAAAAATGATTAAACAAATAAGTTCTTAATATTAGGTTTGTTCCTGGACAGTCAAATGGACGTCAGGCACATGCGCAATAGTAAAATCGCGACAACTTCCATTCAACAATCCAAATGCTTAATATTAAACCTTGCTGAAAACACGATACATTTTTCGAACATGGTATTTTTTTATTTTACTTTTAGTAAAATATACCTACAGCAATATCCAATACATACATTTTTGTGGGAAATTAAACTCTCTACAAATAAGATTTTTTGTTACAAATTTAAGATAAAATTATTTTTTCATAAGTTATTCATAGTAAAAGTTGGGTCCATGGTCAATATGGCTGCTTGCCACTGTAGTAGGCCTAAAAAGTTCGATTTTAAGCAACGATAACCGGGGGTTGTCAAAAGGTTGGGTTTTACTTTAGTAACAACCCTGAAAAATCTTAAATTAAAAAAGATATATTTGGTGTCTGAGCAAGTGGATTAAAAAATCGATTTTTTTATAAAACTAATTAGTGTACCTGGTTTTAATAAGGCTGCTAGAGGACCACTGTGATATCATTAGAGTTGGAATTTTAATTTTATTACCTATTTGTCTATGCTAATCCTAACTTAAGGTGCAATGGTTTAAAATCCGTTTTGAAAAACAAAATTCATTTGACCCTGATTTTATTTGACCTATTTTACCGAAAATTTTAATTTTTAAGAAAAATGGACCATATTTTTAAATTTTACCACCTAATATAGTATTATTTTACCTGTTTCACCTAAATTCTTATTTTTAATACAAATGAAATTTTCAAATTGTATCATCAAAAACATGCTTTTTGTAAAATTGGGGTTGTTGTATTTGGATGACATAATTCTTATGCACTATGTAGTTATTTTTGTTGGTAATGTGGGTTGGTTGGTATACCAACCAACCCACATTACCAACTGGGAATGACGTGAGTGACGTGAATAACGTGAGTGACCTGTGCAATGTTGGATTTTTACTAATTCTGTAAAATGTTTGCTTTTTCATGAGAAAGTATTTTTTTAACATTTCTATCATAATACGTTTGAATTTTTAAGTCAGCAATTAAATGCTCATTTATAAAAACATTTTGTGCGTCTGCCTTAAAAAATTATAAAATTTATAATGGTATTTTGATATTTTTTATAAGATATATTTGTAAGTTATTTCCAAATTTTTTAATCATACAAATCTTGTTCAATAAAATTTTATACAATCATAAATTAAATAATTTTACCACCTAAAAGTTGTTTTCCAGTACCTATTTTCGAAAAGAACCTAATTTAAGAATGTTCTTACCTAAAACAAGAAAACAGTTTACCTATTTAGGTACCTATTTTTATTAGTAATGCAACCTAAAATACCATCTTTAGATATCATATAAAAATACAAAAAAACTAATAACGTCCTAACAAGTCTGCTCAATCAAATTCACTTTTTAATAATTTTATAAAATATTCGGAAATTTACATAAAACCTCTTTAGAGTATTTTTATGGGTGATTCTACAAAAGTTGGACAACTTGATGTCATCAGACAATAGAGTAGGTATTTTAATATTTTTTGTAAATATTTTAGTATATTACATAAGATCCAGGTTTTTTAACTTTTTAAACATAATAAATATTCAAAACATCAGAACCTTGGCGTGTCACAACTCCTGAATCAAATATTTGAGTGATTTTATTTTAAAATATATTCAATTTATCTTAAATTTTTCAATTTCACTAGAAACTATAAAACATTAAATAATGTATTTTTCATATTTTATCATGGATTCAAATAATAGCAATTTTTAAAAAATTAATAATCTTTTTACTCACTTTTACCTGTCAGTTCTGTGTCCAATGTTAAAATTCAAAATTCCTGCGAAATATTGAAGTTTAAAGTTTAAACTTTAAACGGCAAGTCCTCGTTTTAACTCAAGTGTTGGTAAAAAAATTACCTACAGGCGAAGTTGTGGTGAATGCACGTATAGTTCCAGTCAAAATTTCAGTACTGTGGTGAGTAGTTATTTTCTTACGTATATAAACTGATCGAAAAAAGTTAAGCATATTTTTTAACAAAGTTGAAATCAAACTGGATACCGACTGATACCTAAAATGCGTTTTTTCGACTTCGTTCTTTTTTGTCTAAGATTCTTTCATTTTTACGTTTTTATTACCAAATATTAAAATAAAGTATACAGGGCGTAAAAAATTGTATCGTTAAATTTATGTTTTGGTCAAAATATCTTAATATGCTTAACTTTATTCTATTAGTTTATATATTTCATTGTAATTTATATAAGGCTGATATTTGATTTGTTGATAAGTAGCATCCACTAATAAAAAAACATCAGTAAAATACTTAATTCCGAATTATAATCTCAAATTTGTATCCCATTCATCTTTTTTTCGCAAACTTCAATTTAAATTCTGCTTGCGCAGAACTTGTTTATTTATTATCATTATAAACTGATATAAATTTGGTGTGGGTCCCTTATCTAATAATTGAGATATCGGTATACCCAAAATCCACCAGCCGCCACTGATGTTTGGTATTATTTGATTTTAAGATATTAAATGTATAATATGCTCAAAGTTGCAATAAATCTTATATTTCCAATAAATTATGTATTTAATTAGTACCCTGGTATACTCGTCACTTGCATTCAAATTTAGAAAACACAGAAACTGTTTGAAAAAGTGACTGGCCCGGTCAGTATATTTATTATATTATCTATGTTTTCATAAAAATATACTGTTTAATTTTCTCCGAAAACTATATAAACAAAATGAGGTCAAAAGTTGCCCAATTTTTGTAGAATCACATAAATGTAGATTTAAAAAAATCAATAATTTTGTAAAGAATTTTAAAATTTATGTAAAACCTCTCTAGCGTATTTTTTATGTAAATTTGGCAATTTTATACAAAATTATTAAAAAACGAATTTAATTGCGCAGACTTGTTAAGCCATTATTATTTCTATTTATTTTTTATTTGACTTTACATGTAACTATACACTGGTCCTCTAGCAGCCTTTAATCCTTTTATCCTAAACTAAGTTGATTAACTTTTAATCCACTTGCGCAGATTTTAAATATATTTTTTTATTAAAGATATTGTAGGGTTGTTACTGAAGTAAAACCACAACTTTAAACAGCCTACCCTAGTACACAAGCAGGCGTATTGACCAATGGCCAATGGACAATAACTTTGACTATGAATAAGTAATTTTATTGAAAATTGGTAAAAAATATTGTTTGTAGAGTTTTTAATTTTTGACAAAAATATGCATTAAAAATTCCTGCATATTTAGGTACCTGTTTAAGAGAAAAAAAATGTCAAAAGTAAAAAAATTTCATGTTATTTAAAGGTTTTGGCAGGGTTTAATATAGAGAGGGCGTTGTTGAAAAAAAAACTTGGTAAATAACGTTCACCCTAACATACATCTACCCAATTAATCTAATTGAAAAATCTTAAAAAGCTATGAAAAACACTAGGTTCAGGGTATAATAAAAATTGAATTAAATTTTAACTTAACTACATAAGTTTTGGTTTCGGCTAAAAATCGTGTTTCGTTCGGACATTAATTTAAACTATAATCATCTTTTTTCCACAGATAACTGCGACAACGCGATAGCGTTCGAGCGCGAAATCCAAAAGCTGCTGGACGAGCAGAACCTGCTGCAGAACATACCTCCCAAGTACGAGCTGACGCAGCAGAACAAAGACCTCGCGCTCGGGCCGCTCGTAAGGTACGCGCAAACGCACCCCGCGGTGGCGGTCGCGAACAACAACCACCAGGTGGGGCTGGCCGCGATCCAGGCGCTGGCGCTGGGTCTGCGCGTCAACCCGGCCGCAGGCAGCGTGACGTTGCAGTGCATGTCGCCCCCGAGGGCAAGCAGCAGGGAGGGCTCGCTTAAGAGGGGCGCGGAGTCGCCGCCCGAGCTGCGCGTAACGCTTGACGCGCAGCCGCACAAGCAGCCCAAAGTGTCGCCTCTCGACAGGTATTTCAGTTGGGGTGCAGCGGTGGCATACAATGCTTTGTTTTTGTTTTTACACTTAATCTTGCTTACTAACTAACCAATAACGCTTTTTTATTAATATTAATTATTTAAGGCACTCATTTGTATGCTTATTTACAGCTTTTTTATTTAAGTGCAAAAAGGTGCACATATCTATAATTTTTATCTTAACACAATATATCATAATCATTATACTGTGTTTTTGATAGGTAAACATATATGACATGGCTCTGCAGTACAAGCTTCGTGAGAAATTGAGCGTACGCTTAAGTCATGTAGAAGACGAAGACACTGTGCATAGGAAATGGTTTAGTACTGTCACAAATAATGTGATTTTTAAATAAAGCTTGTAAGAATCTGTTTTTATAAACACACATTTTCTATGTTTAATTAAAGCATTTTAAGTTAAAATAACTAAATGTTTACTTATAACCAGGGGCGTAGCTACCGCGGTATCAACCGTATCAATGATTATTGAATTATTATTATAGATTTATTAAATTAAAATTTTCCTGAATACCCTTTTGTTCCAACGCGGCCGTGAACGCATACGAATTGTTTCTGCCCGCACCTTTCCACTATGCGTTGTCTGCGCCGCATACTGATTATGCTTTGCGTGTTATATCATAGGTTATATTAATAGCAAATTAGAAATAATTATTAGCGTTACAATTATTTCAAATGACTTGCCTTTATTTTAAAATAGAAACCTTTTAAAAAATGTTGAAGAACGGTAAATAACCAGACCAAATTTTAAAATTTGCCTGTACATAAAAAGCTGTGTATAAATATAGGTATTATTTATTAAATTATAAAAAATTGGTAAATGGAAAAAAATGATACGCTAAAAAATAGTTTTTGTTTGCCCAAAATAGACTTTGGGCGTGACATCCAGAAATTTTTTTGCCAGTAGCTTTTCCCGTATAAGGGCCCCTACCAGATTTTTGATACGGGGCCCCCTCGAGGCTAGCTGTTAAATTAGAAATAATTATTAGCGTTACAATTATTTCAAATGACTTGCCTTTATTTTAAAATAGAAACCTTTTAAAAAATGTTGAAGAACGGTAAATAACCAGACCAAATTTTAAAATTTGCCTGTACATAAAAAGCTGTGTATAAATATAGGTATTATTTATTAAATTATAAAAAATTGGTAAATGGAAAAAAATGATACGCTAAAAAATAGTTTTTGTTTGCCCAAAATAGACTTTGGGCGTGACATCCAGAAATTTTTTTGCCAGTAGCTTTTCCCGTATAAGGGCCCCTACCAGATTTTTGATACGGGGCCCCCTCGAGGCTAGCTACGCCACTGCTTATAACCCTATTAAAAATGCCCTGTAGAACCCATATTGATCCAGATAAGGAAACTAATATGGATTTATATGGTTCTATATGTCCTATATGGAACCACATGGTTTAAACTTTGGAATCTATATGGTTTAATATGGAATTTCATTTAAAAATGTACAACATAGGGATTTTTATATGGATTTATCTGGTTCTGTTGTATGTCTCTTTCCATATTATATGGAAACCTATAATAGGTTTCCCTATATGGTTGAATATGGAATTCCATTTTAAAATGTATATATATTTAAACGAAAATTGCATATTAAACCATATTGGGCCAGATAAAGCTCCAATATGGTTCAATCTGAACCTATATGGCAATCCATATAGAAATCACTTTTCTTTATGGTTTTCCATGTATGAAATTCTATCTGGTTTAATATTGCAATGACTGTTTCAAATTCCTATATTGAACCAGATAGAACCATATAGATTTTTATTTTGTGTTTCTATATGGCATTTTTAAGTTCTTTTTACAGTAAACGAAAACGGTAAAATAACGGCACAGATACAAAAAATTACCAACACATATTAACTATCCAAGCTACCAAAGAATAACGTAAGAAAAACAAATAAAATACTACTCATTTAAGTAAAAATAACGTTAAAACTAAACCTTTAACATTTATATTTTCTTTGTCTCTTTAAATTATGTTTTAAAATGGTATACCTAAAGTAGGTAATAATTATTAAGTACCAAGAAAAAAAACTAAAAAATTAACTAAATTTATCATTAAAACTCAAATGCATCTTATCTTATTGATAAAAATAGCTATCACAAAAAATATATGCCTTCTAACTATTTTAGTGTTTAAAAAAATATATTTGACTTTTGACAAAATAAATAAATCCAAAAACTTAATAATTATTATAAAAACCTTAAACGTATTGATTGAAAGATTATATTTTATTTTTGTATAAAATAAATTTAAATTTTATATTTTACCTCTTAAATAAATTTTACTAATACCATAGTAAAAATATAACTTATAAGAAAAATTTAGTTTAGGGTAAAAATATGTACGTTAAATTTACCGTTAAAAATTCCTTAAAATAAACCTATAAGTCATTTTTTTCCCTAAAAATTACGTTTAATAAACATCTTTAAAATACCTCAAAGTTGTTAAACATTATGGTTATTGAAGAAAGTAAAAAAATTCACAATAAAAACACACAATACACAAAAACCGGTATGTGCGAACCAAAAGCTGGCGGATAACTGGGTTGGAATGTTACTAGCACTGCAAATTCACGTTATATATAAAAATTTATAAATATAGGGACGGCCTGGGTACAATTATTAAGTTTAACGAATGTTATGAGAAAGATAAATTGGCAGCAAGCGCTTTTAATACTAATGTAACATATTTTAAGCACAATTATTTTCCTACCTTCCTATTATTTTTCAAAATATTTTTTATTTAATTAAATTAACTTACTTACGCCATGGCGCGCCAGGCCGAATTTTACATTTTCTTAATGTGAAAAGTAGGTAACAAAAAATAAAAATGCATTTATACAGGTAATAATAACGCACACGTCAAAAAACATCTAAAAAATGCTTTTTTTACTTGTGACGCTTTGGAAGAGGGTTTTCAAAACAATTGTGTTTTAATTTTTATTATTAGTAAAAACTTTTGCAAGCTGTATAAAAATGTGTGGCTAGGGTGAAAACTTACTTTAAGTACCTACTAACAGAAAATTGAGTAGGTATACCAAAAATTCCCTTAACTTCCCATTTTTTATTTTTATTTTATAATAATAATAATAAACGTCTTTATTGAGAAAATAAATATACAATCTAAAATGGCGAAATTTTCTCTTGCACGCATTCATCCACTGCGCTGCCAAAAAAACAAAAATATTTAATGCCTTTGGTGTTTCTATTCATATTTCTGCAGTCTTCTACAGCACAGCCCGGCATATTTTAAATAGTTATTAAAAGTTATTAATTCCCACAAATAACACAAAATAAATAAAAATTACCTGGTATGAAACACTTATAAATGCCTTGTAAATAGTTATTGCTGTTTAATAAATGCAGTGAAAACATTGCAAAACCCCCGTGCGTGGCTTATGACTCGGAAAACACAATAATTGCGTAAAAAACTTAAAAGAAATCGTAAAACACTCGTGCATAGCGTATGCCTATGCAAAACTGTTTGTAACATTTGAATCTGGTTCGCACGTGACGTCACATACGCGGCGTGGACGAGTTTTCGTTTTATAACCAGCATACCGGTGTTTGTGTATCGTTTACTTTTTAGGTTTTTAAGGTTTTTCAATAGAATTACTTAAATTAAGTAATAAATCCGTAAAGCTCAAATATTTGACTTAAACTGCTGCTTTAACACTTGCCCTTTAAAAATGAGTAATATATATGGGGCCGTCCTTTAATCACGTGAGGTTCAAACAGGGGGGGAGGGGGCTAGAATAACATCACGATTGATCACCATGAGGGGGGGAGGGTATATTGGGACAATCACGTGTATTAATTTAATTTTTATTTATTTTTAATTTTTATTATTTTTTTTCCATTTTTTTAATTTAAATTTTTATTCATTTTTATTAAAATCCTTTTTTAATTGTATTTTTTTCACTCCCATTTTTTAATTATATTTAATACTATTTAATACCATATTATATAGAATATTATTGTTGTGCCGCACAAGTTTTGCGAGCACATAAAATTTATCAACAAACATTTTAATTGTTAGTAATTTAATTAACAATCATTTTCATTCCATTACTATTAGTAAAAATAATTTTCAACAAACATTTTAATTCAGCTAACAATTTAATTCAACAATAAAAATAATTCGCTGCAGCACATGCATTATTGTGTTAGAAATTCTAACTTAAAATTAAATTGTTTTTTGATATTTTTAATTATTTCACTAAAATAAATGAAATTAAAATGCATAATATTCTAATTTATTAATAAAAACGAATGTTTTTGAATTAAAAAACTGGCTGAAAATAAAAAAGTATACAATACACGAGTCGTGTCACACGACGCAAATTTCGAAATGATTACTACTGTCTCTACGCGTCTCGATAAACTCTTGTATTGTAATATACTATTTCCATAATATTTTTCCAATAAAAAAAATATTTTTTTAAATACACAAAATATTTTTTAATAAGAAAATATTTTCCGTAATATTAAAAAAATACACGTGATATTGAATGGGGGGGAGGGGTAGCCTAAAACCTCACGACGCATCACCAGGGGGGAGGGGGGGGTAAAAAATGGCTAAAAACACCTCACGTGATTAAAGGACGGCCCCTATAACAAAAATTTAAAAAGAAAATATATAATAAACTTAATATTCTCTGACAAAGCTTGTATGTCACGAAAATAATATGCCTCACAAATATAGACTTTTAGCTTATGAATGCTTCACTAACAAACACTGATCCTAGCTGCTTGCTCAGCACCGTTCATGCTTGCAATTAATCACATAATCATGACTGAATGTTTTTAGAAACAGAACATTCACAAGATACACAAACAATCTATTTATTAACAAAGCCTGCAAGGGGGAATGAAAATTAATTAAGGCGCTTCAAAATTAATAAACACTTGACTAAAAAACTAGTTAAATGTTTAGTGATAAAAAGTCGGTTTTATTAGTCTGGTAATTGAATATAGTACTATATATAGTATACTGCCAGTTTGTAAAATAAGATTAATAAAACCGCCAACTTAAATTGTGGGATTAATTTTAACTGTTTTTTTTGTCTTTAGATCTGTTAGGTCTACTGAAGAGCAAGATTTTGACTGTGATATGCGAGTGCAAAAAAATGACGACGATACCGATATTGAAAGTTTTGAAAGGGAAGAACAGAGAATGCTCGAAGAAGCCGCTCAGGTAAATAAATTAAAATAATTTTTATTTTTTATGTCAATAATTAAAAAATGCTATTTTTGCTCAAAATGCAGCATGTGGATAAAGAATTGGTAGGTTGATATACAATTAAATTTTAATTTTACCGATTTTTTTTTTGTTTTAACAATCTAAATAAAAACTGATTTTTTTCTAATAAAGGAGGAAGAGGTTAAAAGACTGTTAGAGGAAAAGGTTCAAGAGAAACTAAAAAATCTGGAAAACGTTTTTCTGGAGAACCAACACCACGCTGAAGGCAGCATATCAGAGTGGTCGGAAGACGAAGATGGAGGCGCCTCTGAGCCTTTACTCAATGATAGGGAGTCCACTGGATACACAACTGACGATCCAGCATTGGAAAATATTTCTATGTTAAATGAGACTGGACTTACTGACGCTGAAGGTAAGAAAGATTCGTTGAATATATTTACAAGACTTTTATATTTTATTTAGATAAAACTAGAAGGTTTATTATTTCAGGTAGTGTTTCTCTGCTGTAAAAAAATAATTATAAATGGGTTTTATCGACAAATATAATATGTAAGCTAATTGTGGACCCTAAATTTTACAATATTATGTAATACTTATAAGTTGTGGTTTTAAATAGTTTTAATGTTTTATTTTTTAACATTAATGAATCTTGAAAATAATCATATTAAATTCAAATTTACAGCAAACATTAAACAATGATATAGAACCAAAATACGTCAACTGTATTTGTTTTTTTTTAAAGCCCTATGGCGGACAAACGAAGCAATTAAGAGCTGGTTAAATTTAGAGAAAAATAAATTTAAAAAAAACTGAAAACCTGTCAATTTGAAATTTTTTTGCCCACTACATTTTGAGTTTGTTTTTGTTTTTCCTATTACATACATCTCTTAAGATGGTTATATAAAAAAATCAAGGAATCCAACGATGTATTTAATTTACTACATTTTTAAAATTTAGTTAAAAATATATAGTAAAGAAATTGAATGAAAATGTAGATAAATGTGTAGGTATGTAAAAGTTACTTTATCAAAATTCTCAGGAATAACGAAGTTATAACAATTTATGCTTTTGACAGGTTTTTAGTTTTTAGCTACCTTTCCAAATAAAAAACACAAAAAAGCTTTTAAGTATACTAGGGGCACTATGAGGTATTTCGTTTTACAGAATAGTTGTATAAATAAATAGTGAGATAAATAATATATGCCAGATCGGACGCGAAAAACGGATTTGCTTCAAATTTTGAGGGTCTATTATAGGGCGATTCCATGATTACTAACGGGACAAAAAGAAACAAGACAAAATGTTTTATGAATATTAAGATATGTTGTTCCTATAACAATAATAGTTATTATTACTTAATTTTATTGCTGAGAACTATCATAAAATTATTATTAAAGGAACAACACATCTTCAAAAATTTTCATAAAACATTTTGTTGTATTTCTGTTGGTCCCGTTAGTAATGGAATTGCCCTAGAGTAGGTAAACCTAAACAATTAAAAAAACCTAAAATATGAATTTTTGCGGTGCGGTACTCAAAAATTGCGCAAATGTTAGGACTATAAATATGATTTTTTACAGATTTTTAAAAATGGCGGTTTTTCAAAATATTACTACTGTCTAATTTCGGATATATTCTAAAACAAAGGAACACTACTTTCCATTGTTTATAAGTATATGTATTTTGTTCATTTTAAAGTACTGTAAAATCCGCAAAAATGAATAAAAAGTGGTGAAATTTTAGATTTTTTAATTTCAGATTTAGCATAAAAAGCCCCATATATTTTTTATTATAAATTACTCATGTATAAAATAATTTAAAATAGCTAATTTGTTGAAATTAACAGTTAATATTAGTTGCGTTCTTTTTTACTGACTCACTTCAGTCAGCTGGGAATCTCAGCCTGATGTAGTGATGTGATTAAGCTTAAAAAATAACGAGAAATTTAAAGTTCACTTAATTGAAACGCGCAGGGTGGTTTGTAGTGGGGCAACACAGTCTGTGTTACACAAATCATACATACTTGTGGCGACGTGAATTCGAGGTTTGTTCTGTAAAGACCTAAACTTGTCAATTAAACAAAAATATTGTAGATTTAAATTCATAGAACAACATTGAACCTGCGTTATATTATGTATAATACATTAGTAAACGTTTTATTTGATAGACATGTCCTTTAAAGAAATGATATTTTTAAAACGTATCTCTCTCTCCTCCACTTTATTGCCGAATAAATTTAAACTGCAACAATCTCAGCTCACTTTGAGATGAGTGAAGCAAAAAGAACGCACCTATTTTAAGTAAACAAACTATTTATGACCACACTGTATATCATAATTGCTAACTATCAAGAACTTAATCCTTTAAAAAATAGTTTTATAATGCAAGTTATAATTATAGAACTTTAAGTTCTACATTGTATTTTAAATAAAACTTTAATGTACACAACTTGTATAAAATTTAAATAAAAATACCTCCATCATAAAACTATTTAGTAAAATATATTTTTCATAAAATTGGCACAACCATTTTTTCCGACTTATTGCTAGTTTTTATCTTTTTACCCTTTTTTGGAAATCTAAAATAAGACAGAAATTTATATGTGTATAGCTAAAAAGCTATGCTCTCAATAATAAACACTACATAGAGTTATGATTTTTTTGTCTTGCTTTTTAACAAAAAAAAATATCCCTTTTATTGATTGCACATTTTGTAAAATACCAGTTTTATGTATTTAAAATCGTGTAGTTAGTTAAATATTAAAAATAAATATGTTAAAATTTACAGGAAATACCTAATAAAAACACACCCAATTTATTTATTATTTATAAAGTTAAAGCACTACAAATATGTATAAAATTTCATTTAAACAGTCTAGAAAGTTCTTCTTTAGACATTTTGTAGCCTAAAATTTGCTAAATAAATAAGTTTGCCAAAGTGTAATTAACGTAGGTAGTCTCAGAAATAAACCCTTTAAACTACTCTTATTCAAAAACCTTTATAAAACTTAATAAAAGTCAGCCAATATTTTCTATGTTGACTAGGTTCCTTGATGGTGTTTTACAACCCCTGGGTCCCCGAAATATACTTATGCTTCTTCCCATCCTAACTCATCAAGCAGCCTCTTCCATTTTAGCTCGTTTTTGCCCACCTCAATTTTAGTCATGAGGAAGTCTTTTATATACAAAATGTGTACATGTTGTTGTAAGGGGGTCTATCTACCTCCAGGCTCAATCATTCCTCTTTAAAGACCTGCAAAAGAAGTAAAAATTGATTTTCACTGTGGTCACTTTGGCAGGGTTATTTACTAAAATTGCCTTCCAAACATCCACCCCATCAGACCATATTACTACCTTGTAAACCTCTCAAGCTATAGCTATAGTATCCTCCATACACCCAGTAAGCCAGCTTTACCAAAATCTCTGCCAAAATCGCAAAGTGGAAGTTGTATGGAATCATAATTCTTATCCTATTAATCACGAGGGTCTAGAATCTAGATGAACGTCCAAAGGATAGACAACCCATTATGACTTTAACCATGTAAAAATACTGGTGTGTCTACAGGGGGACAATTCCAACCAATAAATAAATAACGTAAAATTAAAGTCAACAATTTTTCGCCATATTGGTTTAACTAGACCCTCGCAAAAAATATGAGGCCAGTCTTTGTCTCTGGATGTTAAAAAAGGAATGATTTTCCCTGGAGACGGTAGAAAATAAGTTACTGAATACAGAAAATGTTCTGATAGACCCCCCTATACCATGAACTAAAAATTTTGTTAAAAAAACTTCCTTATAACCTAAGTTAAGGTAAGGAGGAAGATAACCCGTAATATTATGGTAAAGCATGGAAAATTAAAAATCTTTAAAAAAATGTCTTTCTGAATGTTCGGACGATGCAGGTACTCCAGAAGCATATGTGTATTCCGCAGACCCAGGGAAAAAATCGTTGTTAAACATAGAAAATATTGGCAGACCGTTCTAATACATTTTTGAACGGTTTTTGTAGCATAAGACTCTTATGATACGAGGGTTGCCTTTGATGCACTTGAACCAATTGTCGAAGCATTTTTTTCACTCCGATTGAGGCACCTCCAAAACATGCATTTTGAACGCATCAACCGCTTCTAAAGACCCACACAGTCGACTTCTGTTTACTTTCTGATTCATAGATTAGATTAGATCCGTGATTCGTCACCTGATACAATGTCATGAACATGTTTTGAAGCACCACCATCATATTTTTTAAGCATTTCTTTTGACCACTAGACTCGAGCCTTTTTTTGATCGATTGTCAAATTATGTGGGATCCAACAGTAACAATTTTTTCTGACGGCCAAATGTTCATTTAATATTGAATGTATGCTGGTCCCACTAATGCCCAAGGATGACCCAATCTCACGATATGTCACATGACGATCTTGCAGTACCACTTCACGCAGAGCATCAACGTTTTTTGCGAGAAGGACTGATTTTGGACGACCTTCACGAAATTCCTCGGTGAGGCTCACCGGGTGAGCGAACCACGTCCACGATTGAATTTGGAACACCACCGATATTCACTTGTTTTTTATGGCACTTTGTCGCCAAAAGTCAAATTAAGTTCATCGATGCATTATTGTTGGGATAATCCACGTTTAAAGTTGTAAAAATTATAGCACGAAAAGGTTCACGTGGATTATCCCAACAATAATGCATCGATGAACTTCACGGGTCAATTCTTTTTTTTTTTGGCCGACACTAATTTTTCAAGTGAATGTTAATGATACTAATTGCGCCCGCACGTCAAAACGTTTTCAGTAAGAACACCGTCTAAAAGGTCGAACTTAACGATACAGACATCTGTTGTACGATAGCATCAGCAGGTTCGGCCATTCCCGAAATATAAAAGGCAACCCTCGTAAGAGTAACCTGTGCGTATTTTTAAAAAAGTGGTGTTTTAATTTTGCGCCGTTTTATTTTTTATTCAGGAATTATTTTTATGTGTTAACACTAGAGTGATATTTTCAATTAGATAAAAAATATCACATAAGAATGTTTATTCTGCGAATTAATAATATTATAGCATATGCCAAAGTGATATTTTTAATTTAGTTTATTTAAAATATCTATTTCTTATATCTGTATTTTTTGTCAAACACACATAAACGAATTAAAATTCGCTTAATTAAAAATTAGATTTAATTTTTAGGCCAAACTGATATTTTTTATTTAGTTAATTTAAAATATTTGCTTCTTATTTTGCTAAACACAAATTTTTAATTCGCTAAATTAAAAATAACATATGAGATATTTTTAATTCCGACTGAAGTAGATTGAGAGTTTGGAATACCCCTGTTATTCCAAACTCCACAAAAACCGATCCACTCCAACAACAAACTAACGTGCACTGTCCTTGTTTAGCACACGCTGCGTCAGTGCTGCCATCTAGCGACAGAATTTGTTTGGAATTCCAGGGGTGTCCAAACTTTCAATCTGATTTAAAAATATCACATTTAATTAAAAATATCTACTTTTCAATGCATTTAAAAGTTTCTACTATGATATTTTTAATTTAAGGAATTAAAAAAATATTTTTTACTAAAAAAACAATGTACTATAAGAAACAGATATTTTAAATTCACTAAACTAAAAATATCAGTTTGACATAAAAATTAAATTTAATTTTTAAATATCTACTATGATATTTTATATCTAATTGAAAATAATCACTTTGGTGTTAACACATAAGAATAATTCCTGAATAAAAAATAAAACGGTGCCCCATACACATCAGTTTATATAGCTAAAAATACTAACATACTAAAAATCATAGCAATTATTACAAAACGATTATTATATATACGGATATTATTGATTTAGAGGCTGTATTCTCTGTAAATTTTAAAATATTTATTTTTACATGGACAGCATTCAAATGATCAAAAAAATAATGTATCCCCCCACTTAGGCGCTCTAAGTGACGTTAACTCCGCCTACAACGACCAGAATCACGACGCCGACATGGACGACAACACGAGCATGTCGTCTCGCGCCTCGTCGCGCATCTTCGACTCGGACGCGATGATGTCGCTGGACTCGCTCAGCGCGCTCTACGATTCCGAGTACGACAACTGCTACCGCACCGACGACGACCTCAACGCCGTGCCCGATCTGGACGGCCTCAACTATTTTTCGGTGCCCGTCAACGACGTGCACCTGCAAAACATTCGCACCATGAGCGAGAGCATCACGAGGAACTTCGGCCAGCCGAGGAGCGAGACCGATCCCGACAGCGACGTGTAGTGCGCGCCGCCAGCGGAACGTGACGCAACTAGGTAAAACCCTCTGGGCGACTAAATGAAATTCTGTGGTTGCGGCCGGGCGGCCGACAACTTTTCTTGGGGAATTTGGGAAAATTTTGACAATTTTTATTTGATTGTGTTAAAAATTTTACATAAATAAGTAGATAGGTGTAGCTACAAATTTTGTAATTTCATTAAAATCGTGAATTTTAAAAATTGTCGAATTTCACTTTGTTAACAACAGGATTATTAAAGGGAATAACTTTATGAATTATGATTAAAATTTATTTTTTTCAATTTAATTTGGACCCTTAGTTACTTTACCATGATCCTTGATTAAAAAATATATACAGTGTGACCTATTTGTTTGCGACTCACCCCTGTAAAATCTTTATTTATTGTGCGATTTTAACCGGATTTGTTTTAAATTGTAGATCTTGCTAAACAGTATTTTTGAAAAAAACCGCCATATTTTTACAAAATGCAAGGCCTACTATGTCAGTTTTTGATTGTAAATTTTTAAGAATTCATATTAGTCATTTAAAAAAAATCTGGATTCACCACCCCTCAAAATGATCCTATTCTAAATTTTATTAAATTGTTTTAAGTAGGAACGATTTTGTAGATAAATTAAAAATGCACAATAATTTACAAAAAAGTTAACCATGAAAAAAACATTGAAATAAAATTTAACTAATAGTAACATGGTATAAATTTTCTTATGCTTAGTTTTAACAATTAAAAAACGCAATAGAAACTTAAAACAACAATGAAACAAAAAATAAAGAATTCAAAAAATTCTCTATAATACATTTTTGTCACCTCTACTAATCCACCATTTATTTTAATACACTTTCATATTTGTTCTGTAGTAATGGCTGCGCAGGCTTGCATTTGTTAAAACCTATGGGGTCCTATGGGAGAAAAACTAATTTCTACATTTGTGTATTTTCCCTATTAAGACCAATAGCAAATAAATCAAGAAAGGATATCTCTATAGAACAACCATAAATCCCAACTATGGGTCCTATTCATACCGATAAATCCTAGAAACACCATACAATCCAATACAAAAATCTATCAGTGGGTCTCTTTGTGAACCAGGGTGTTCTTTAAAGGTTTTTAGCGTTTTTTATTTTTCAAGACCAAGCATAATAATATTTATACCATTTTACCTATTAGTTATAATATAGTATTTTTTTTCTTGGATAACTTGACATAATACATTTTTGTAAATAGTTATTATTGTTCATTTTTAATTTGGCTACAAAATCGTTCCTACTTAAAGTTTTCAATAAAATTTAGTTTGGGGTCGTTTCAAGGGGTGGCGAATCCAGTGCTGTGCATAGATTTTTTTAAATCGCCAATATAAATTCTTAAAAATTGTCTTTCAAAAACTGATATAGTAGGCCTTGTATTTTGTATAAACATGGTTATTTTTGCTCAAATAATACAGTTTATCAAGATCTACACTGTAAAACAAACTCGGTTAAAATTGCACAATAAATAAAGATTTTACATGTGTGAGTCACAAACAAATGGGTCACACTGTATACGAATCACGTTTTTTTACAATATCGCAGAAACAAGATCTAATTGAGCAAAATAATGGTCATTTTTGGAATCAGTGCACCCAAATTACCATTGAAAAATTGTTGACCACCCTTTGGCAAATGGCTGTTGACCAGTGTTATGTATCTGAAGTGTGCATTTTTTTAAATATCTTAATGCAAGTTGTTTTTATGAAAAAAAAATTGTAAAGAAGTTTTGGCGCTTCCCGCCAATGTATTAAAGTTTTTCATTTTAAATTTGGTAAAATATTACAGTTTTTCCAAACTAATTTAACCATTAGTTCAATGTACCTAAATAAGTTTGAAACTTTTCTTTCAATGTAAAATTTCTAAACTTGTTGGTATTTGGTGTAAAAAAGTTTTTGATATTTTACTTAAACATAAAATTGTAAAATTGCTTTTCGCTTTCTTCAACTTGTAAGTTTTTATGATATTTAAAGAAATTAAATCATTCTAAAAAGATATTTTGAAAACCATGCTTCCCATATTTAAAGCTTTATTAATCGAAAAATACTCGATATACAGGGTGTTAAGACAATAGAAAATTGTGTAAAGGGTGTGTAGCTTGCGTATGGCAACGTAGTACCGCATTTAATGTTGGTATTACTAAAGGAAAATAATCGCCTTGTTTTGTAAAGTTAGTTGGCTTAAGAAGTGAATGAAAAGTGACTGAAAAATAACGTTTCTTCAAGATCGGACTATTTAAAATTGTGTTTTAACAAAATTGATTATAATACATTATATGTGTATTTTTTATGAACTAACCAAAATTTACCCAGAGGTTGCATGTTATTTACTTGCAATTAAGTAGGTTTTAATTAATAAAACGGTGATTTAAGTGTCGAATTTTGTCTAGTTAGTTCTGTTTTTGTAGTTTAAATTGTAAAAACAGTAAATATTTATCATAATTTTATTGTTAAAAAACTGTGCTAGCTTGATATGTATTATTGACCTTATAGGTACTTCTTAAAAATTGATTTCGTTTGGGTGATGAAATGATAATTAATGTAAGTTACACAATGGTGCTTAGAGCATTAAGGGACTGACAATTTTGTGATTTAAATAGATAAAGCTCTCTATCATGCATCACCCAATATTTTACTTTTGGCCAAAGAATATTAGTTTTTTGAGTAGTACTTTGTAACTTTTGTTAGTTGTTAATTTGATAAACTTATATTTTAATTTGAATTAAAAAAAATAATATTGATTTATTTATTCTTTAGTATTTTTTTGCAATAATTGATATAATTTTTATTCAGTTACCAAAATATCTGCAATACTTCTTTGTTATTATTATTATAATTATAATGTTTATTTTTTGTACTTAAAACATTTTATTTTTCAGAGTTTTCCAGAATATGTATTATTAACCATATTTTTTTGTATATTTTAAGGACCAAAAATTTAAATCTTGTTGGTTAGTTTTTTGCTCTCCTTGTATATTAGATACCTAGTTATTTTTTCTGTGATCACCATTTCTTAATGTAGCACATTCAATTTATTGGTGGTATGTATATACAATTAAAGAATATTTCTCATTGAAATTAAAAAAAAACTTATTATATAAATCCGGTCTTGATATTATACATATTGTTTTTTTCATTATAGTGTTTGTTGTAATTATATTTTCTACATTAATTTGTAAAATTATTAAAGTGTATGTTATAATGTTTTTAATAATTTATTAAAATGCTTTTGAAGTAAAATACATAATCTATTCATTAATTTGTGTTTTATTTTAGTTTTCCCATGAGTTTTTCCTACATTTTAAAAACTTTGAAGGAATATATAAATTGAAATAAGTAAAAAACAGTCTTTGGCTATTTTCAAAATAAAAAGATACATTTTAAAATTATTAATAGTTATTATTTCATTGTCATATACAATACCTACTAAGTCTTATATAATTTTAAATTTATTTATAAAAGCACATAATGTTGGAAGAAGAAAATAAATCATTTCTTCGCCTTGATAATGTTTATAAATAAAACTTGAATTTAACAATTTAATGTATATAAGGAAGAAAAATATTTGATAAATAGGGTTTTGCAAGCAAAATAACAAATTATTTGGAAATCGTGTTTATTTCCCTAAAAAAACAAAATTACTGTTTTTACTTTAATAGTAACTTAATTGTTCTTTTTTAATAAATTCTTTGACCTAATACATCTGCCAATCTCAGGTAATTTTACATTTTAGTAGATTTTCCTTTGGATGTCACCACAGGTATTTTTTAAAATTCTCTACTTCCTTAAGACCTGATTTGTCCTCAAATTTGAAACATTATGGATTTTTATTGCATTTTGAAGATCAATCACTTAAAAATATATTCCTAAACATACCATAACTAACATGATCTTCAGCCTCACATTGTTTCACATAAAGCTTATGAAATTCTTTAACAGAAAGGCTTTCTTTTTCTTGCAAATTACTTATAAAAATTCGTGCTTTTTCCTTTTTAATTGCGCTCTTCTGAGACCTCCGATCACCCCCTCTTCTTTCCTTTGAATCAGTACCTTTTGCAACAGTTAAAATCCTATGTTTTGATATTTCAAAAACAGAGGTAAAAAAGGCATTACAAACTCTTACAGGCTGTCCATTGGCTGTATAAAGCAAATAACAAAGTGTTGCATTTCTCTGCTTTATTTCCTTCATCGATCTACGTCGTTTGGCAGGCACAACAGAAATATATTGACACAATTGTATATCTTGACGAAATTTATCTGCATCACTATAAAATTCCTTTCTAAGAAGTTTAATGTCTTCCAAGGTAATATTACAACATGCATAGGATTTTCCATCATGATTGCATGGTCGTTTAAAATTTTCCAGGGCAGGATCTTTATCTGAATACCTAAAATATGTTTGTTGGTTAAACCCTTTGAGTAAAAAGTTTACAGCCTTACTTTTGTTTCTTGCGTTCTTCGCGCTTACTTTGTTTGCTAATCCTTTTCCTGCATTCATTATTTCCTTCTTCTATACTAATATTATGATAATCCATAATTACTTCACAATTAAGAAGAATATTGTTTTTCTTTATAGACATCACACAACCACAGAATATTTTGACACAACTTTGGGTTTGTTCACAATACCTCCACGAACTACGCCAGAGTAAAATAATAGAATGTAGGTCCTTCAGGATAAAAAAGCTCTTTATGCATGCTTGTATGTATTATTATTAAATTAATACATTATTATGGTTTTATTATAATTTAACTTATAAAAATTTGTTATTGCCTCGTTTACTAATATTTACCTCGTTTAGTAATTATTTAATTAAGGGACTGTCTACAGTTCCTACCAGTAGGAATTTTAGTCGCAGAGTATAAAGTTCCTACTGGTAGGAACTTTAGCCACCTGGTCAAGAGTTACTACCAGTAGGAACTTGGTGTTCTGTGGTTCCCGCTCTTTGTCTATACTGTGTGTGTGTATAGGTAATAGTTCGGCTCTGATCCTAAGCTACAACTATTTTAATATCCATACCATAGATTCTTAAATTGCGTGCATTGAAGATAACGGTGGACATTTCCAACATTTAATTTAACTTTTGAATTATTTTTTATTTTTTTTTTAATTTTGCAATTATCGTTTGGTTTTGTTACTTGTTCTAACGTTAAAATAAATATTGTTTAATTAGTAAAAATTTTTTTTTTTAAATTGACCATGTTTTTAAACATAAAAGTTGATTTTTATATATAATATATATATATATATATATAATATATTAAAACTTGAATATAACTTATAATATAAATATGTATTAGGTTTAGTTTAGTTTATATACAGGGTGTTTCATAATATATGCGCAGGACTTCAGGATGTGATAGCTCATCCAAAAAGATGAAAAAAGTCGCTATTAACTTACCCTCTAAAATGCACAATTTTCGAGATACAGGGTGTTGAAATTTTAGAAAAAAAATCGTTTTTTTCGATTATCTCTGGAACCGTTTGTCGTACAAAAAACAGCTTTTGTAAGCATTTTCTACTCATAATAAGCTATGTTTCGTGCCAGAAAAATTTTTTACTCATAATTGGTGGAGATTTTGAAGGGGTAGCGGGTGTTTTTCTCCTCAACTTCAACGCCCCTGAAAAAAGTACGGTTTTGAGAGGCCCATTCGAACCGCCAATGTTTTCTACACAAAAAAGGTACTGGTCATAAGCTCTAAAGTTGACCGTTTTCGAGAAAAATCAACTTTTATGTTTAAAAACATTTTTTGAAAAAAAATTTTTATTACTAATTAAACAAAATTTATTTTAACGTTAGAAAAAGTAACAAAACCAAACGACAATTGCAAAATTAAAAAAAAAAATAAAAAATGATTTTTTACACAAATGCTGAAATGTTCGAAATGCGTTACCTTTACGGTTTGGAGAATTTAGCAAAGACAACTTTTGAATCATTTTTTATTTTGCAATTATGGTTTGGTTTTGTTAGTTGTTCTAACGTTAAAATAAATTTTGTTTAATTAGTAAAAAAAATTTTTTTTTTTTTTTAATTGACCATGTTTTTAAACATAAAAGTTGATTTTTCTCGAAAACGGTCAACTTTAGAGCTTATGACCAAGAGTACCTTTTTTGTGTAAAAAACATTGGCGGTTCGAATAGGCCGTACATTTTGAGTAGAAAATGCTTACAAAAGCTGTTTTTTGTACGATAAACGGTTCCGGAGATATTCGAAAAAAACGAATTTTTTTCTAAAATTTCAACACCCTGTATCTCGAAAATTGTGCATTTTAGAGCGTAAGTTAATAACGACTTTTTTCATCTTTTTGGATGATTTATCACATCCTGAAGTCCTGCGCATATATTATGAAACACCCTGTATATTTATAAATATATTTAGAAACCTAGATATATTTCTAGATTTCCTACCTAAATCGCAAGATACTTTAATATTTTATTTATAAATAGTTAAAAAGGATTTTATGTTATACCATTAATTTTAAGTTACATTTTATTTTTGTTTTTACTAAATAAATGTTTGTTGTTAAATATATATTTTGAATTTAAGCCTTTTAGCAAAGATACCAAAACTATAGTTATTATAGAAATACTCTTTCTTATAAGATTAGTAAAACTTCTTTATATTATTTTATATATACAATAATGAAAAAATATGTTTGATTCAATTTTTCATTTATAACGCATTGTATATAATATTAGACCATTAAGTAATACTTTACTCAATGATTAAACATTATTGTAATAAAATAAGTTTTCCAAAGATTTTTATAAAATGGTTTTTTTGTGCAGAACAAGTAAAGATTTGAACATTATTTCCCAAATAGGCCATTTCTAATCTAAACAGGTGGTAGTAACTTTGGCGTCCATAACAGAATTTCCGACTGGTAGTAACTTTTGACTCAGTGGCTGCAGTTCCGACCAGTAGGAACTTTAGTCTTGAAGACTTAAGTTCCTACTGGTAGGAACTGTAGACAGTCCCTTTAATTAATGAGGATAGGTCTCTAATCAATGTGCACACTTTTTACTTTCTCAAGCTATAACAAATGTTCTCAAGGTGAAGGAATACATCTGTCAAAATTCATTCCAAGCAAAATTCTGACAGAAATGTCACATGTAGCTTTGTAGGTTATATTTTCGTAAACAAACCTTTTGAATGCCTTTTTATTGTCTCTAATACATTTGATCATAATGGTGAGGCACAAAAACAGGTAATATTTTTTAAAACGTATACATTAGTTACACATATTCTAAATACCTATTACTCTTAGATACATGGTGTTGCAAGTTAACAGCAATAAAGTGTTGGGTACTTACCTGCAAACTTGTATTGTACAAAAGGTACAGTCATTATACGGTGATTTCGGCGTAGCTGCAATTAGATCGGGATTCACAGCAAAATATTGCAATGAAATCACAAAAATAGCAGTTTTAAGGTGTAGAAAAGGGCCACACAAATTTATATCCAGTTCTATACCATTTATAAAGGGAATCAATCAAGTGACTGCTTATATAAACATTTTGTATGTTGGGGCATCTATGAAACATTGTTTTAAGTTCATACATAATTATCAGGAGAAAAAATTTAATGAGTATTGTAAGAATTTAAGGACTGATGAAGAGAAAAACGACTTAAAAAAACGTATGCTTAATATAAATCCGGAGACGGCTACACTTTAATCCTAGACTTTAATAAACAATAAATATTTTTTTATGAGGTTTTATTTAAAAATGCCGCTCAAATTTTGACAGCAATAGTTGCGAGCGCGCATGCTCGTAAGTATTGATTGGTTAATTTTTGACATCAATAATAATAGAATTGTGTTCAACAAGTTAATTTTATATTCAGTTAAAATTGTTTATAAAAACATGTTTTAAATTAAATTAGTGAGTAGAATTTACAGATTTAAAATGTGTACCGAAGAAATATCGGAATATCGCGATGAAAACAACAATGTTGAGAAAAGTATTGATCTAAATACTTTTGATAGGTAAGTTTATATTCACTTGTTGCATGTACTAGGATTTTATGATTTATTACTACCCCCATGTTGCTTTTAATTAAAAACCCTGATCTTCTACCCCTCTAAAACGATTCATGCTGGTATGGGTCCCAATATAAGGATTACAACCCATATATTCTAAAAAATCTTATTTTACAGTGAGCTTGGTTACTATCAACAAGTAATTCGACCGCTACTCGCTCCAGGACACGATTGCGAACTAATTTTTTGGCTTAAAACAACTGGAATGATACCAAATGTACAGGTTTGCAAAAACTCTAAGAACAATGAAAATTGCAACAAAACCATGGCTTGGTTTCCTTCGAGGAACCAGGATTTCTACCAGTGGAAATGCAATAACTGTTTGGTTAAGAAATCTATTCGAGATGGATCTATGTTTTGCGATGTTAAGTGTAATTTTAAGAATGCACTGAGGATTTTGTTGGGATGGAGCAAATGCAATGATTTTGAGAATATTGCTGCTATGTTGGGTAAGTTTTATTTAAATTTACTGAGTATTTGTATTTACATACTAACTTAATTTCCTGCTAACATAGAATAAAAGGAATGTACAAGGTAAATTAAACAATAGTCTATATTTTATTAAATGAATGTCTACATTGTTATTTTATCCATTTAGGCATTAAAAATTGCGTTGTAAGTGGTCTATATAATACATCAGCCCAACTAGCTGAAGAGTACATACAAAAAAACATCACTGAATTTCAAATTGGAGGTCCAGGATCCATTATTCTTTTTGATATTTATCCAACGGGATTTGGACCTACAAGTAGGTCTTTTAGGCCTATTTTATGTTTAGCAGAAGTAAAGGTAAGAATTAAACTTAACTAATAATATACAATCCTGTAAATGACCCACTACCAAAGTTTATATTTAGCTTTAAAATTACAAAAAATCAAGTGTTTATTAACAAATATTTTTTTCAGACTATGCCTCAGAAATACTGGTATCAATCTCTTGAAAGAAACCGCCCCACCCAAAACAAGGAAAAAATTCTAAAAGTAATCCAACAAATTGTTAAACCAGGTTCAGTCCTGGTGGTACCCAGTGAATCCCAATTATGTTCATATGCAGATTTCTTACCATTAAAAAATTTATACCCCACCATTGTCACTGTGGGTTGTTTAAAGAGGCACAATACACCCCAAACCACTTGCGAGGAAAACCTGGAAATAATCTGGAAACAAGCTTCAAATGTTTGTGCACAAGCCCAACTTTATAACAATAATAATGTACAGCAATACTTGACAAGCCAAATGTGGCACCAAAGGTTTGGCAATGAGGCTTTTGAAAGGTTATTACACCAGTTTAGTATCTACTAGATACCAGAGAGAGTTAATTTTACTAATACATTGTAAAATTAATTTACAATTTGAGCAATTATGAAATGTATGGAAGTTCTGGCTTTTTTCCTAATTTAAATTTTTATAATAAAGATTAAGTTTAATTGTTCTCTTAATGACATTTTACATATAGTTAATTAAAATTTATTACAATTTAAAAAAATGTTTTGTTAAAAACAAAAAACGCTAAATGTATTGTTTTGTTTCTCGTATTACGTTGATAACATTTGTTCTTGTTTGATATTTTCAGTTATAAAATTGCACATCTCTTTGTGATATTATTTTTCGTTTTTCTCGTAAACTTGTTTTTTAAGTACTCGGTTTTATTTAATTTATTTACTGGATATTATGTGTATAAACTATGTTAAATTATTAGCAATAACTTGGGTGCTGTTTAACAGTTTCATACTTTGTTTCTTGCAATATTATTATATGAATTGTATTTTAGTTAAGTTTAGGAATTAGTCAACTTTTTGGTTTATCACCAAAGTGCCTTATGTCATATGGAAAGAATATTTGTTTTATTCCATATGTTTCTGTAATTATATAATTTAGTTGATTAAATTGTACTATTGATATTTATAAAGGCTTTTGCAATAAAGTTTATTTAAGTTTTACATTGTTTTTTCCTTAAGCAGTAACAGTGACTTTATATTTTGATAGACCCCTAAATTTATAAATAGCCCAAAATCTTTTTCTTAAAACTAAGGAATTCTTTAATTTTTTTTATCATAAAAGCTTAAAATTAATAAAAATGCGACGTTGTCATGTACAAAAATTCACAGATTTAAGATATTTTGATGTGTACCTACTCAAGTCCAAAATTGTTAATTCTGAAATATAGACTTCATATTTTGGTTGTGTATATATTTATAAATAATATATATTTTCCAATACAGTTTATGATTAATTGGTCAGATAAAACACTTGTGTACCTAGAATTACGGATTTCAAGAAAACGCCAAATAATAAAAGGTTGCTCATAACAAAAATTCGTCTCAAAAAAGTCTTCTTAAAATTTCTCTTTACAACCATCTTTTATTTGTGGTAGATAAAAACACTTTTTTTCCTAACAAAAAGTCAGCTAAACGATATGTTTTTATGTCATAAAAAGTTATTTAAAAATATATTTTATGTAACACTCACCAGGAATATTATATATGTAATTTTGTGGCCCTGCTAAAATTGGTTTTAAATTCCTTGCGGTAGTTGAATAAAATATTGTGTGCAACTATCGGTTGCCTGCAGTGGTGTCTGGTGGATTTTGGGCACACCCATATCTCAGTTATTAGACATGGGACCCACATCAAATTTATATGAGTTTATAATGACACTATATAGACAAGTTCTGCGCAAGCAGAATTTAAATTGAAGTTTGCGATAAAAAGTTAGTTTTTAAGTGTGCCCCCCAGCCTCCTCTCCCCCCATATTAAGATAATTCAAATTAAAGTGGTACAATATTTAATTCACTGAAGTTTCAAATTTTGTTAAAAAAATTTAAGTATTACAAATTTTATATGTACCAATTCTATTTTTTTTTAATTTAGTAAAAAAAATAATAAAAATTAACGGTCATTTACGCCAATTGGCGGACAAAATTTTTTTTTTTCGATTTTATTTCAATTTAAAATATCTCTATCATTTAATACAAAATTGCCTATAGGCAACTTTGTATTAAATGACCTGTTGTCCAGCCATTCCATGGAATGTCCAAAGTAATTTTAAATTACCTACATCTACCCGTTACACCCTATAAGGTGAAGTTTATACATTCTATTTTTAAAATATCCACTACGTTTTAAAAAGATAAATAATAAACAAACAGGGGCTGACTGTCGGATATGTTCGTTAGTTATGCAATGATAAATAAACAATAGGTTGATATGAACATCAAAGAGTAGGTACCTCATATCACCACGTGGTTTGATCAATGCAGAGTCGCAGGCATGCGTAGAAAATAAATTTATTTAATTGCAGCTCTAGGCGGGAGGGTGCAATTTTTGGTCGTGCTGAAGAGTGCGCAAATCAAAAGTAAACTGGTTGAAAAAAGTTTAACAATGAGTTAAAAATAAAAACAGAAAATATATGATATCTCGGAAACAAACCAATATCGGACAAATGTTGATGTGTTTTGTTCAACAAATATTAAGTTGTCACGGTATGCCTCACGGACCTCTTGGGTCCGTTTCTATTTGAGGCCATTATTTGCAAAAGCCTCTAATGGACAAAATAATCAAAATTCACTTTTTTGCAAATTTCATCAGATTTTTTACAAGGAATGTATTGCCACCTTTAAAACGTTTAAAAACTGCTTCTTTGTTATATAAAATCGGTTAAAGTGTTATCGGTTATTTGCAAAACTCTTTCTTTACATCCATTTAGTCGGTAAGCAAGAAACTTAAAATGGATAACACTCCCATTATTGGTTTGCTAGCATTATGGTGAAGACTGGATAAAACTACCAGAATAAGCCTTCTACAAAATTATTCAGGATCAAGCTTAAAATTTAAAAAAAATTGAACATGATCAAGACGTGTGTCAAAACGTAAACGACACTGAAAATATTTAAGTTTTTTTCGTTTGAATACAAATTTGTTTGTTTTTTAATAAATTGTTAACTAATTTCACTGTGTTTACCTTTTTTTCATATGTACGATCATCACATTTATTATTCATGCCTATTAATGTATTGGGAAAAAAATAAATTGAAACCAAGCTAAAAAGTTTTTTGTTGCTCCTGAAAAGTAAACCAAATAGCAAAGAGAGAGTTTTGCAAATAATGGCATCAATGCTTTTTTAAACTATTTTTTCTACTCCCACCTTTAAAACGCCCATTATCATACATGTTTCCATGACACTAAGTGACCTTTTAAATACACATTGACAAGTTTTGGCTTTATGGCGTTTTAGTCACGGGCTGAAGTTAGCAACCTAGGTTTTTAGTCACGGGCTGAAGTTAGTTTTAAGTTAGTTGACAGTTTTCAAATGTCATACAGTCTTTAAAATAATATTAAGTGTAAAAATTATTTTATTATCTCAACATAAAAATACAAAAGTATTAAATAGTTTCTCAACGCCAATATTTGAAAAGTTTAAATGAATATTGTACTGATCTTGTAATTTTGCCGGCTACATTAACTTAATTTCGGGTGAAGACTCCACTGTGGAGTGCCAATAAAACATTTTCTTTACTTTCACTGTAAAAAACTCTTTCTAGATCTGATTAAACGATAGATTTTCAAGGAATACATTTTGATTTACACATAAAAATTTGACATTTGACATAATACACATTTTCAAGTTGGTAATTCTATTGTTTCATAGATGTCGCTTAAATAATAATAAGGTTTGTCGTAGAAAAAGAATAGTATGCAACTCGTTTATAATCTTTTCTAGGCACTCATTTAATTAAGCACTCGCTCGCAAGCTCGCTCGTGCCTAAATTAAATTCGTGTCTAAAATGACGTTTATCAAACTTCATACATAATATACTATTATATTATACATAATATACTATTTTATTATATAATATATATTATGCCTATCTGTGGGGTTTTAAGTAGAGTTATTGCAAAGGCATCTAACTGATACGAAGGCGTAGAAGGGCCAACAACAATATTTTTTTTTTAAACAATTTTTAATCGACAATTGTCGATCGGATCGAGAATTGTCGTTCGGATCGACAATTGTCGTTTGGATCGACAATTGTATATATACAGGGTGTTTCACATTCGTGCTTCATTGAAAGTTGCTGGAAAAACAAAAAAAGATCGATTTGAAATTTTAAAATTTGAACAAAATGCCACTTCCGGTTAAACCGGAACTGGGATCAACTTTGTTATTTTAAAATAAACACTCCATATATTTTTACATTTTTAAATTATGAATAAAATTACCATACAATGTCCTATACCTAAAGTGAATATTTTTCGAATTATTAATTTTTAAACAATTAATTAGTTAAAAAATTGTTTATAACAACCTGAAAAATTGATGAGATTAAATTTTACAAATGACGTGGTAACCATAGAAACCATTCTCTGATAAAAACCGTCAACTCACCCGTCATAGGTTTCGTGATACAAAATAATATGTAAAATTTTAGAAATTGTTAAATATTTATGAAATTATCAACTTTAGGTATAGGGAATAATAACATCAATCGAAAGGTTTTTTAATTTACTATTTGAATATGTTAAAACATACCAAGTGTTACATTTGAAATAAAAAAGTTATCAACCTTTCAAGTTGGCCTAATTTACCCTGTTTTTTTTTCAGGTAATTTCAAATTACTAATTTGTTAAAAAATGTTAAAGATCTTTTAAACAATGTTTTAAGATTCCAAATATTCTAACCCTATATTAGCAAACCTGATAACAAAAAATTTATAGGCTATTTTTGATTTACGCGGATTTCTTAAATTTTAACGAAAAAAAAATAATAATTCGAAAAATATTCACTTTAGGTATAGGACATGGTACAGTAACAACATATGTTGAATTTAAAAATGTAAAAATATATGGCTGTTTCTTTTAAAATAACAACGGTTAAACCGGAAGTGGCATTTTTTTCAAAATATTTTAGAAAAATAGACTCAAATAAATTGTAAACGCTTTTAAAATTTCAAATCGATATCTTTTTTCGTTTCCCAGAAACTTCTAATGGACCACGAATGTGAAACACCATGTATATATACAATTGTCGATCGAATCGACAATTGTCAATCCGATCGACAATTGTCGAACCGATCGAAAATTGTCGAACCGATCGACAATTGTCGATTAAAAATTGTATTAAAAAAAAATATTGTTGTTGGCCCTTCTACGCCTTCGTAAACTGAAGAAACAAATGAGGAGTGATTTTTCAAAAGGCCTTATTTCCATTTTTACTTGAATGTAATTTTTTGACAAAATCCCAAAGGTATGGTTAAAAGGCATATATCAACGGCGAAATATGACAGCAGGTCTGAAGTATTATTAAATATTCATCAGATTTTTTTAAAATAATCTATATTGCCCTAACCTATACAGGTTATAGGTAGTCATTTTTTTGAAAAATTGTTTCAAATGGAAATACGACCTTTTGAAAAATCACTCCTCAAATAGGTATGTATTTCGACGTTTCTTGTTTGGGCAGCTTACCACCGGTACAAAACCGATGTTTGCACCTCAAGGCTTATCCAGCGCGCACAACTTGCGTTTAGGGGAGCGCGACATCGCATACACAGAAGTCGAATTTCCCACCCAGGGAATACTGAACGAAGAGGACGGCACACTTCACGGTCCGGGGCACCATAACCGAGTCGGTTGAACCGACCGTTCGTCAATTCAACCTCGGCAGTTCGTTAAAATCTACGCGATACACTGCAAGTGGAATTATTGTGCAAGTGACCGGTTTTTAACTCTTCGTGTTTTTTTGTGTTTTAACGATTTTCAACGTCTTATTTGATGGTAAGTACTTTTCAATAAATAAACTTTTACCCTTAGTAACAGTATCTTCTTGAAAAATGGTAATTTCATTTCATAATAAGGGTACATTGTAAAGGTACCTAGCCTTCTACGTTTTACAACTGCCCTGCTCTTAAAAGCAATCTAAACCCACCCTTAATGTTTATAATATATAGGTTATGCATTTTTATACAATAGCCAAGGTTTTAAAATCTGCAAAGCATGTTTCTAAATTTATTGCTCTATTATCAAAATGGCTAATATTGTAACCAATGCAATTTTAATTCATACGATTTCAGACATGCAATGCAACATGTGTAGCACCCCTATATAACATGAAAAACGAACATATGGGCTGTGTATGCAGAGCCGGCTTAAGGCAATTGAGCGCCTTAGGCACTTAAAAATGTGGCTCCTCTAACTAGATACTATACTTACGGGGCCCGGGGAAAATTTTAAAAAAGCTTATTAGAGCCACCCCAAACTGTTAGCTTAAGGGCGCCCGAGCATTATAACCTAATTATTCCCTATGAATTAGAATACTTTTTATCATTAAAAAATACATATAAAACATAAATAACATACAAACATAACAAATATAATGTAAATAAAAAGTGTTAGGACTTATAAGTGCGTTTCCCTGCAAGATGTCATTAGTAAGTATTTAAAAAAAATTAATTCAACTTTAATTTTCTGTATTTGTATGTTAGACGTACTGCTGGTTTATTGTAATTAGTTTAATATTAAAATTTCAGAAATACCTTAAAACAAACGGAAAAATTAACACTATCCAAATGTGGATTTAGCCAGCATTTTGTGTAACGTAATCTAACGTAACGTAATTTAACTTAAAAGCCAGGCTAAATCAACCTTAACTATCGAACACAGACTGCTATCACCAAACACACAACACATAGAAGTGCCACTCTTGAATAAACGCAAAAACACCCAAGTCCTTCCGGCAGCAGTTTCCTCTAGTATCGCGTACCCGCTGGGGTGAGCAGCACATCACAGCGGGTACCCGATGCAAGAGGAATTTACGGGGGTTTTGAAATAGTTTAAAGAGTGCTAAAGATATGTTTATACAGGGTAAAGTTTACAAATTAAATTATCTTTTAAGTTTTTGTTTGCAGTTTAACGTTAAAACGCAGTGCCCCTCGTAATCAAGCATGGTGATAAAAACAGAAGTGAATTTGCGGCACGCTTTTTTGTCGCTTTACACCTCGTTATTACAATGGAAGCTAAATTTTTATAAAATATAAAAACAGTAAATAAGTTTTTGTTTTTACAATTGTATATTGTTTATTTGTTTTATTTTTGGAAAAAATAAACATTTTGGTAACAATTTTTATTTTTTTTAAGTTGCCTGGGGACAAGGCGCCTATTTCTACGTGGCGCCTAAGGCAATTGCCTTGCCTGCCTAATGGGTAATATGGCCCTGTGTGTATGCCTTTTCAGATAATTTTATCGATTTCAATTTATCTCCTTTTATAAATAATGTTTATCATAGACAGTGGCGTAAAGGTACTAAGTTACTTTAGTTGTAAAAAATTGTTAAGTAGCTCTTGCCTATGTAAAGTACACTTTAAATCTTGTTTGTAAAAACAAATTTAGTGAGCAAGATTATAGATGGCAACGATATAAAAATATCAATATATATTTTTCGATTTACCGACATACCTATTTTAAAACATTTCGGTATAAAAAAGTGAAAAATTGTCATTTTAAAATACAATACAATACAAAATATTTTTTTATAATTAAAGCGATTTTTAGAGGCAGCTTATCTTTGGGAATCTTAATTTAAAGCAAAGGTTTAGTAATAGCGCTGATTAAAAATTTTAATAAAAATAAACCTTTTTTGTTAATTAATATTAAAATGGTAATAATTAGAGAATGATGGGCACTTTTAATAATGCTCATAAATGCTCAAAAAGTGCTAATAAGCGCTCGATATTTTTTTTAAATAAATTTTCTCATCATAATAAATTTTGTTTTGGGGTGACAAAAAAAAAATATTGTAAAAGTTTGAGTCCATAATATTAATATCATCGCAATTTTAATTTTTTTTCCTCAGCAAGTTTTTGTCTCAGAACTCCCAAACCATTGAGTTTAACAAAATTGACTCGATATTTAAATATTTTTTTAAGAAAATTAAATTCTCTACAAAAAGGTTAAAGTGAAATTTTCCGTCAGATGAACCATTTCCTTAAAATCATGCCTTAAATATTGGTATAGTTTTACATTTTTATCTTTTAAATTGGAATTTTGTAATTCATGTAAAAATCAGTATCCATAAAAAAACTTATAAATATTCTTATGGGAAATCAAATTCTTTACAAAAAAAGCCTCTCAACATTTTTCGTTTTGACTTCAAATTTAACCTTGAATAACTTTTGATGGAGTGAATTTATCCAAAAATGATAAAAGACTTTTTTTGTAGAGAATTTGATTTCCCATAAGAATATTTATCGTTTTTTTTTTCTCGGTACTGATTTTTACATGAATTACAAAATTCCAAAGTTAAAAGATCAAATTGTAAAACTATATAAATTTTTAAGGCATAATTGTAAGAAAACGGTTCATCTGACGGGAAATTTCATAGAGCATTCAATTTTCTTTTTAAGTCAAATTTGTTAAACTCAATGGTTTGGGAGTTCTGAGACAAAAACTCGCTCAGGAAAAAAAACTAAAATTGCGATGATGGATATTAATATTATGGACTCAAACTTTCACCATATTTTTTTTTGTCACCCCAAACAATATTTTCGATATACTCGAGGGGGTAACAACTGCTGGCAATACATGTACAAATTGTAATGCATTACCCCGCATTACTGCGGCATTACATGACATTACCGGCATTATGTGGCATTATGTTGGCATTCCGCAGTATTACGCTGGTATTAGGCGGCATTACATTGCATTACTTACAAATTTCACGGAATTACGTACGAATTACGGCATTACGCTCGTATTTTATGGCATTAAGGTTGAATTTTGTGGTTGTGAATTGCAGTGTTTGTTTAGTTAGGTATTTAAATTTAAGCTCGAGGTAAGTGAAATAAAATCATTTTTAGGTATTTTTAATTTTACTAAGATATTTAGTTTTTGCTCATCATTTAGAACATTTGCTAAGAAAGGGAATTACCCCAAGAACCACAGTTTTCCTTAAAACACAAACTGTCTTTTGAAGCAATTTTTTCTCAAAAATTTCCTGAAATATTTTAAGAAGCGTTTCTACCCAGGATGAAGTGTATTTTTATTTAACAAGAACTTAATGTAGACTCTGTTCACGTGATTGACGAAAACAAGGCCGTATTAAAAGCTAAATATCCATAGGGGCCTAAGATTTTTGTATTTTAAATCGAAAATTGGCATTTCTGCTTTAAATAATTTTAGATAAGATTTCCATACATTTGCCATTTTGACAAATTCTTTAAAAAATTAAAACAAAACGTATTAAATTACAGTAAAACCACAATGTAAGTAAATAATTTTACATTTTTCCTGACATTAAAATTAATTATAGATTAACATTTTTAAGAAAAAATGTATTTTTCTCCCAATATTTTTAAACTTGTGATAGAAAAAACTTAAATCTTCTGGAGCTGGGTGGTAATATTATGGCTTATGCATAATTATGTGTACATATTAGTTTTTATTTCCTGCGAGCTTAGGTACTAATTCTTTCCGCACTTTTTCGTCAACATATTGGCAATCGTTGACAATTGAGCAAGAATAGTATATTCTGTAACAAGTTTGGAATACGGCATATTCCGCTCGAGTGAAAAGTTTGTCACACGAGCCGAAGGCGAGTTTGACGGTTTCACTAGAGGGGAATGTGCAATTTCAAACGTCTTTTTTTTTGCAAAATTTAATAGAATTTAGTTGTCCTTGTTTGAGTTCTTGCTAATTTTAATATTTTCCATCTATTTCAGTCCATATTAAATCAACCGAAACTCGAAATCAACCAAAAAATGGATACTTTTTTCCCTTACCAACTTTGATTTTGATGATTTTTGGTAAATTTGTTTTATAAAAACCCAAATTTTTTTTTCTTCGATGACGTGTTTTTGTTTTGATTTTTGAAAATCGAAAAATTGCCATTTTGGGTCTTGTACAAAAATAGCAATATCTGTCAAGTAATTGAATTAAAGTAATTGAAAATGTAATTAAATTACTTTACAGTTATTTAATTACTTTAATTAAATTATTTTTTTAAAACCTTAGAAATAATTGGCACTTCAATTACTTTCTAGAAAGTAATTGTAATTGGTAATTGTTTTTAAGAAGGACTCAATTCCTTTAAAGTAATTCAATTCCTTTATAGTAATTTAATTCCTTTATAGTAATTCAATGCTGTATGTTGCAATAAAATATAGTTTTCTTAAAAAAAAATAAAAAGGCATTTTTGACATAATATTAAATATTATTTAATTTTTTTTCTCAAAATGATGAAAAAATTAGTCTATGTGATATATCATAAAAAGGCCCCTAAAAGACCTTTAATACAGGACCCACCTTTTACTTTAAATAGTATTTGACATATTGCAATTTTTTGATTTTTAACAAACTTGTTATTACAAAAAAATGGATCTTTGAGTTTTTTAATGATTAAAACAAATTTACCAGTAATAATCAAAATCGGAGATGGTGAGGAAAAGGCCTTCGGGTGATTTGATATGGACTGACCCAGCTATTTCTGTCCCTTGTTTTATAGTTTATTTGATCTTTTAATATTATTAATAGTAGTAGAGTAGTAACGCCATCAACCTATCCAGCTTACAGGCAAAGCCACGATAAATGAACAATTATTAAACTTTACAAAGATGTTAAGAAAAATATGTTAACTGAAAATATGATCGACTAAAATGTTTATTCGCGTGAAAAAATAGTTTAAGAATATGTTTTAGTTGTAGGTACCTATATGGGCGTTTCTCTGTAAACTGGGCAACTCATTGTCTCAAGCTAATATTGTTTAGAAAAATAACAGATCATAAATATTTCGTAGATAACTTTAAAAGATAATAACCTAATCTACCTATGCTCGACGTTCAAAATCCAATAAAATAAACTTTAATGTATCAAAATCGTTTTTATAGTCCTTAAAAACCAGTCCCCTGACGTGTCACCAAAGCAAAATGGTCACTTCAGACTAAAATAATTAAAGACAGTAACTATTTGAATCAACCTAATTGTTTAATTATTCAACCAATATTGTTTGCTTGTTACTGTGACTTATTTATTTTTTATAATTATTATTTTGTAATTCTAAAAAAGTCATCTAAACTTTGTCTCCGGATTTTATAAACAGTCCCCTGTATAGATTTTTCAGAAAATGCTCAATGTTTTCCAAAGTACTAGGAATATTTTTGGTTCATCTGCCTTATACTAATAAATAAACCGATATTTATTCTTCGAATAACATTTATTAAATACAAAAAAAAAATATAACAAAAAAACTTGCCTAGACAATTTCTTACTTCAAGTTGCCCAGTTTACAGAGAAACGCCCATATATGTGTATGTTTGTATATATGTGATAAGAGAAAATAATAAATATGTCCAAACTGTATATTATATTTTGTTTCATACAAATATTCTGTGAAGATAATGCGTTCCCTTCATCCATGTTGTCAAGATTTCTTTTATTTTTATATTATTTTCTTCCAACAAAAATGTATGTATAAGTAAATATGGAATTACTAGCATTACACTGGAATTACTGGTATTACACTGGAATTACTGGCAGTACACTGGAATTACTGGCATTATACTGAAATTACTGGCATTACACTGGAATTACTTACATTACACTGGTATTACTGGTATTACTATAAAAAAGGCACGTAATGCGCAATACATGTACAAATTTTGGTTCAGTTGTTACCCCCTCGGATATACTTTACAAAAAAAAATAGTCGATTTTGTTAGCCCAGTCTAATATTCACACATAATTACCTACAATTTTTTGAGTGAGCATAGTGTCGTATAAACGGGGGTTGCTCTAAGCTTATTGTCCCATACAAAGTTTGAGGATAGGTTTTATAACATTTTATGCAATTTTTCGATTAGTTTGGCTTCCATTAAAAGATGTACCTCTCAAATTTTGATAAAATAAACCGTTTCCGAGATTACAATAATTGTTATAGGTATCGCATTAAAGGATTAATAGGTATATGAAAATTTTATTTTTTAATTGATAAAACTAAAAAGGGCAGTCCACGAGCCTCGAGATTTTTTTTAGTTTTTTCAATAAAAAAATAAAATTTGTTATCCTTTAATGCGGTATAACAATTATTGTAATTTCGAATATTTTATCGAAGAGGTACACCCTTTTAATAGTAGCCGAACTGAGCAATCGAAAAATCATTTGATTTGATTTGATTCAAATGGTATAAAAACCTAACCTCAAAGTTTGTATGGGACAATAAGCTTAAGCAACCCCCGTTTCTGCGACACGTGTTCACTCAAACAATTGTAATTATGTGGGAATAAGTTATATTAAAAAACTGATGTGATAAGTAACACTTTATCACCCTCTATCTTGGAAACATACGTAATTAGGAAAAATATTTATTTAGATTTTCATCTTATTTTGACTTGCTTAATCTACCTACTCCTAAATTTATGCCAGTAAGTTTAGGGACACATTGTATATAATGATAATTATAATTATCTTTTTTTGTTTTTGTTTATTAGTGTGTATTTTTGGAAAAATGTTTTTGGGTTTGTTTTTATTATTTTTTCAGGCTCTAATAGAGCCGCTCTATCGATCATTAAAATTTTTCAGATTAATCCTGGACCACCCTGTATTTAAATTATATTATTTTGGTTATTTTTTGAAGTATAATAAAGCTTTTATATCAAAAACGAAGCCTCAAATCAAAAAAATAGTCAATTTTACCACTACCCCTAAAACGCAATAGATATATCGATGTATTTCTTCCGACATATATTGATATCGATATATACAGTATGTCTAATTTAAAAAAAAACAAGGGTCTGTAAGTGGAAAAGATAACAAAAATTTTTCAAAACAGTTTCTAGGATATGTGGGGGGAATCAGTATGATCACGAAAATGACCACTAAGCAACCCTAACTCAATTTTTTTTTAAATGTAATCACCCTCTTTGTGAAACCTCATTGGAAAGCTCTTAAAAATTGCTATTTAACAGTACTAAAAAAATACTTTTTAATAGTTTAAAAGATACGCAAAATAATTTTTAAATTATTTATTCAAATTTCTCTTTAAAAATATCAAATTATACCATTTTGTTGTATACTTATATAAGAATTATTTACCTAGTTTATTATAATAAACTAAAAAAGCATAAATAAACAAATTGTTCAACAATAATCAAATTTTTAGCTTTTAGTTTTTAAATAGACACCCTATATATACATCGAAAATCATGAATGACACCCTGTATATTAATTACCAAATATATATATCAAATACCATTTTCAATTCTTGATTTTGATTAAAAAATAATTATATAATTGGCTTTTTATACATATAAAAAGTCGTTTAATGTTTTATTATTTATGGTTTAAAACTTAATTTAGTAAAAAACATTCATAAATAACTTAATAATAATTCATTCAGTGTTACTACCTCTTTTTGTACATAAAATTATGTATTTCTATCCCGGGGTTTATTATAGAATATATGACCCCATAAACTTTAATTATATTCAAATAAAACACGTAAATATAAGAAAAAATAGTAAAACATGGTCTTATTTGTCAAGTAAAGTATACTTTATGATAGTGTTGATCTCTTATTTTTATTTTTTAAGTCAAAAACTTAGGTTCAATACACTGACAAGAATAAACACTATAGGTATAGTGCAACTTTGTGTTTACAAACGCCTTCCATGCTAATTATAAATTTATTTTTGTAGAAGAATTTGACAAAATATTTTAGTTATAGGCTATAAATAAAACTGAATATGGGAAGGATGTTATTTAAAAATTAGCATATTCCATTGGGTATATTCTACTCATTTAACGTTGTATATCTATAATGGTTTTAACCTTGCTGTTTTTACTTGACTTTTCTGTATTTGCTTTATTAAATGATTGTAAATGCAGAAATAAAATAGATGCTAAATTAAAAACTGCATAAAACGTTTAAAAGAATTAATGCATGGGGTGCCACAAGGATCAAAGCTGTACCCATTATTGTTTTAATCCACCTTAAGCACTTTTATAGGTAATTTAAATAATTATAAAATATCTAAGAACATTTGCACATTTGGTGCTCGATTAAAATCTTAAACAAAGTGGTTTTCTTGTTATTTCTCTTGCATTTGTTTACTGGTGAAGATTTGACCTTCCAAGGCAGACTGGTTTTGACCGAAACGCCACAGGCAGATGTTTTGTCGGCTTAAATTTGAAAGCTGTAATTTACAAGTCTGCCGATTATATCATCTGTTTAATGCGCCTCTCGAAAAAAACAATTATAAGAAGAATTTTCATAGGGTTTGGTTCTTACGGTTTATCCGAATAAAAATTGATTGGCAAATTAAAAATCTCTAGGGCACTAATTAAACACCTCAGGGGATAAGCTTTTAGTACAAATTTATTGGTTTTAAAAATCTTTTTTTTAAAGAGTTCTTAGGGACAAATGTAGGAACAAACTGTTAGGTATATGGACAGTGAAATAAAAGATATTATAATTTAACTTTTAAATATTTAATTGTCTTCAGTCTAAGACAACTCGGAAAGCAAGCGTAGAGGAGACTAAAACTAAAAGTGATACAAAATATTATTAGAGCACACACGCCCTATTTTATTCTTACATAAACATATGCAAGCACGTAACATTAACTGTGCTGATATTATAAACAGTAAATCTACGAGGTAAAGATAAAGAAGTTTTATTTAATAATATTTGGTTTAACTAATATATGTTTATATCAGCTTATTCAACACGCCACCTCAAATATTATTCAAATAAGTAAAATTAAAATAACATAAAACTAAAATTATGTTAACATAAAACTACAATACCATGTAACTAAATAACATACGTAAGTTATAACTTAAGAATATAAGTATCTAGACCTGCTTTCCTTATGTTTGTCTTTTCTGGGAAAATTACAATGATGGTCCAGCATTTGCTGTTTAAGATTAGGAAAAACCCAGAAAAACCTAATCAAACCATTTAACTTATTCAATACTTTCTAACCCTAATTCCTTTTTTAATTCTTCAAATCTCAGTGCCGGTAATGATTTTGTAAACATGTCAGCTACTTGCTTATCTGTGGACAAATGTTTTAATTTAATTACACCTTTCTCTACTTGTTCCCTAGAAAAATGATACTTTATATCAATATGTTTTGATCTTTTATGATTTGTTGGATTATTAGCAATACTTATGCAACCATTATTGTCTTCATATATAATGATTGGCTTAGATACATTTAAATTTATACTTATTGCTAATGACTTTAACCAAAGAGCCTCCCTGACAGCTTCAAATAGAGCCATATATTCGGCTTCAGTAGATGATGCCGCTACTGATAACTGTCTTTTTGTATTCCAACATATTACACATTTTTCAAATAATTTAAATAGGTAACCAGTTGTGCTTTTCCTATTTTTTACATCATCACCTCCCCAGTCAGAATCTACATAACCACTTAAGACATTGCTATAATCACATTTAACATATGTTAACCTTAAATTAATTGTACCCTTAAGATATCTAAGGACCCTTTTTAAGCATTGCCAAAGCTCTTTATTATTATTGTTTTGGTACCTGCTTAAAATATTAACAGCAGCACTTAAATCTGGCCTGGTACACAACATAATATACATCAAACAGCCGATAAGATTTCGGCAAGGGCAATCATATTTTATTTCAGAATTTAACTCATTAAAATTTAGTTTACTGGGAAGGGGAGTGCTGACAGCATTACAGTCAAACATATTAAATTTATTTAAAACAGTATTTATGTATGACGATTGATCTAAAGAAATTTTATCATTTATTCTTGTAATTTTAATACCTAAAAACAGTTTAATATCTTTTAAATCAACCATACAAAATTTATTTGCCAAATAACTTTTAAAACTACTCATTGTATCACTATTTGCAGTGGCAATCACAAGATCGTCTACATAAAGAACAACATAAATATTTTTACATATGGCACCTCTGTCTAAAATATAAATACAGCGGTCAACTGATGAATTCTGAAAACCTTTGTCTATAAGAACTTTTTCAAATATTTCAAACCAGCATCTGGCAGCTTGTTTTAGCCCATACAAAGCTTTATGCAATTTACAAACTTGGTTTGGTTTACTTGTGACCCCTTCAGGGACCTTCATATAAATTTCCTCCTTTAATGTCCCATTTAGAAAGGCTGTTCCATATGATGTACTAAAAGATTAAATTGATTTGAAAAGGCAATTATAAACCTAAAAGATGTAATTCTTGCTACTGGGGCAAATGTTTCATCATAATCTACCAAGTATTCTTGACTAAAACCACGCGCTACTAAGCGAGCTTTATATCTTAACGGTTTTCCAAATTCATCATTTTTAATCGAAAACACCCATTTGCAGTCCACTATATTTTTATTTTCTGGTCTTGATACCAATGACCACGTTTTGTTTAACAAGAGGGAATTTATTTCATCTTGTACAGCTTGTTCCCACTGAAATGTATCTTCTCTATTTTTAATTTCCTTATATGATAAAGGAATTTGACAAACAACTGATTGAGCACATATAAAATGATCATTTGTCGAATCAGTTTCTTTATAAGAAATAGGCAAAAGATTCTTGATTCTACCACTTCGTCTTAGTTGGGGTTCACACTGAATATTATTATTTGGCCTATCTGTTTTAATTACAGATTTATTACACTCATTATTATTAACCACTGATCTTGATAAACTGTCAGAGGAGTCAGTTTCTTTACCTACTGATCTTGACAAACAGTCAGAGGAGTCAGTTTCATTACCTACTGATCTTGACAAACAGTCAGAGGAGTCAGTTTTATTACCTACTGATCTTGACAAACAGTCAGAGGAGTCAGTTTCATTACCTACTGATCTTGACAAACAGTCAGAGGAGTCAGTTTCTGGCCTGGACGATAAAAAATTTGTCTCATCTACAATAACATCCCTTACTATAACAAACTTATTGTTATTCACATCCCACACTTTATACCCATTTGGTTCAAAACCAACTAGTATAGCTTTCCAGGATTTATTGTCAAATTTTGTTTTTCTAGTTTTATTATGTACATAAACAGTAGAACCAAAAACTTTTAAATATTTTACTTGCGGCTTTTTATTATGCCACATTTCATATGGTGTTTTTAATTCATTTAATGCTTTGGTAGGGGTTAAATTAATTAAAAATGTTGCAGTTAAAACTGCCTCACCCCAAAAACATTTTTTCTAACTTGGCACCAAAAATCATTGAACGAGCTTTTTCAGTAATTGTCCTAACCATTCGTTCTGATACACCATTTAATTGTGGGGTTCGTGGAACTGTCAAATGATAACTTATACCTTTTTGCACACAAAAATCTTTCATTTCAGTAGCCAAATATTCCCCTCCATTGTCACAATATAAATTAACAATTTTTTAAGTTAAAATGTGCCTCACTTTTAGCAACAAAATCTTTAAATACAGAAAATACATCTGACTTGTGTGTTATTAAATATGTAACACAATAGTGAGTATATTCATCAACAAAAAGAACAAAATAATTTTTATTATTAACTGTTGAAGGAGTGATAGGACCACATACGTCAGAATGAACTCTATACAAGGGTCGTTTAATATCCCTTTTATCTTTATGTTTTTGGAATGGCAGTCGTGCTTGTTTACCACTTATGCAAGCTTCACATAAATAGTCATTAGGTGTAACCTTATCGATTTCTCCTAAATCTTTTACCATAAGTTTATTTCTTAATTCTAAAAATTTAAATTTGCTTATATGCCCCAAACGTTCATGCCACAATTTATAATCTTTAGTTATATTTGTACTACTATGTGCTTGCACAATACTATTAATTACATCCCTATTAACAATAAATTCAGCAGCAATTAAAGTGGTTAAAAACTTACCCTTAATAACAGGCTTACTGTTTTGGTAAATAGTAGCACCTTTTTCATTAAAAATAATAGTCATACCAGCCTGCTGCATTTTTCTTACGGACAACAAATTGTAAGGGACCTCTGGACAATATAACACATCCTCAAGAATTCCCTGGATACCCATATTACTTGTAACCTTGATGGTGCCCATTTTGGTTGCTGATATAAAAGTCCCACTTTTTGCCACTGAAATTTTCATTGGTGTTTGGAGCTCGACAAAACTGTTGAATATATCATCTCGGTTGACAATATGATCGGACGCTCCCGAGTCCAGGATAAAAGTAATATTATTTTCTTCCTCCATATTTTGAAAATCTCCAGTCATAAAAGCAAAACCAGATGTATTATCCTTCGATGTTGACGGCTTTTCTAATTGAATTGTTTGAATGGTTCTATTTCTTTCATTATTTTTAGATAGACTCTTTTTATAATAAAAACATTGTTTTTTTATGTGCCCATTTCTACCACAATGATGACACTTTATAGCCGAGGATAAATGATTTGTGGTGTCGGGTTTAAAGTGTCGCCCTTTTAAATGTCGTTGCTGGTAATTATTTTTGAATCTACGAGGGGCTTGAAAGTTTCGTTTCCTGGAGAATGATGCACTTGTAGAAGCAGTATCGACCTGAAGTATTTTTGCACTTGTATCACGATTTTCACTGGTGAGTTTTACCTCGTGATCTAAAAGTCTTGTTTTAACAAAAGTTAGGGTCAAATTATCCTCAGTTAATGTTTCGATAGCTGTAATCACTCCATCGTAAGTTTTAGGAAGGGTCAGCAATAAATGAGATATCTTGTCAGTCTCATCTAATTTGGCACCTGCGGCCAATAAGTCGGTAATTAGTTCATCAAAAATAGTAAAATGATTTAGTAATAGTGTATCTGCTTGTAATTTCAATCCCAATAATTTCTTTCGCAATGCCAACTGCGTAGCCAGACTTTTACGTTCATAGATACGGTCTAAACTACAGAAAATGTCTTTTGCAGTATTGTCACTTTTTGCAAAACTAAGAAAAGAATCTGTCAAATACTCCACGATAATATTTTTGGCGGTACGCTCTGCTGTTATCCATTCGTCAGTCACTTCCTCTGGGATATCTTCATCAATCACCTTTATGACATTAAGTTCTGTTAACAAACCACGTAATCTAAACTTCCATATACTATATTTTTCCCCATTAAAAGGCTTAATGTTTCTTTTTAGTTTAAAATTTTCCATTGTCACTATCAAAGCTCTCACTTTTGTCTATCACTTCACAAACTTCACAAATAACAATAGTTTATTAACTCAAAAATTCCTTTTCGCGATAATTTAAAATTACACGTATCCTGGGCCCATAACCTGTTAGGTATATGGACAGTGAAATAAAAGATATTATAATTTAACTTTTAAATATTTAATTGTCTTCAGTCTAAGACAACTCGGAAAGCAAGCGTAGAGGAGACTAAAACTAAAAGTGATACAAAATATTATTAGAGCACACACGCCCTATTTTATTCTTACATAAACATATGCAAGCACGTAACATTAACTGTGCTGATATTATAAACAGTAAATCTACGAGGTAAAGATAAAGAAGTTTTATTTAATAATATTTGGTTTAACTAATATATGTTTATATCAGCTTATTCAACACAAACAGTGTTTGTACCTCATACATAATCAATTAATGTGAGAAAATCGTGACACCAAAAAAATGCAAATGCACTCTAGATTGTCGAGGTATTTTATTACGAGGCAAATATTGTGCGAATCCTCAAGGAATAATGAATTAGTAGGCGTGGGAAAATCGATAGAATTTGTGTAAACGCGCCCTGTCTCAGTAGAGCCGATTTAGGAGCGGCCTTTAAATTTTACCGACTGTTACATTAATTAAATAAAACAAGTGGATATTAAATTAAAAATGTCACCGAAAAAATTAAGTTTGTAGGTCAACTTTAGTATGTTGTTTGTTAAGTGGATGAAAAAGGTCTAAAAAATTGTGGTTTTGATTTTATTCACAAAGAAATTGAGATATATTTTTGAAATTTTAATGCAATCTTTAATCCTATGGCAAACTCAACACCAAATTTTAAGTTTAAATTTTGATGCATTGCAGAGTTATGCATATACAAATGCATATACAAATTTTTCAGTTCTTTTTCTTTCAGTGAATGCACTTGGTAGTGTGTTTGCTTCTATTATCGTTCCCAGGTAGTTCATACAGACAATGAAAAATAAAAGGCTTAGTAGAAAAAGTAAGGCGTGTCTAAAATGCCCTACTATAGAGCTTTATTTTGCCATATTTTATGTGCAACTTAATTTTTCTATTATGCGTTTTACAAAAAATCATTTTTTTGATAAAAACTCCTGATTGTTTAAAAATGGAGATTCACAAAAATTGATTTAAATATACAGGGTGTTCAGAAATTAAGAAAACATGAAAATGGTTCAAGAGGGAAATATGCGTATTGTACATGTTTCTATATTTATTATTTTATAGAGTTGTTGACAATGCAAATAAAAGTCTTAATGCGAAATAAAACTTTATTTGAACATTTAAATTTGTTTATTTATTTACTATTATATATTTACCTGCAGCTCAGAAATTAAGAAAAAGTTAATATGCTTCAAGAAAAAAGTACCTTTATTTATTAATTAAATTTAAGCCTAAATACGCTATAACATTTTTATTTTAACATTCTGAGCACCCTGTACATTTAATTTAACAAAATAATTGGGAAAACGCATTTCTTAAAAAACAGGAGATTTTATGAATAACGTTTTTTTCGTAAAACGCATAAATAAAAGTTTTTTCAATTGGCAACCTGATCTGGACACACTGTATAGTATACTATTTAGTAAATAGTATTTACTTCTAAATGTACGTTACATGTCTATAAATTAGATTATGTAATCATCATAGATCAACCCAATCAACGATATATTACATAAATGGGTTAATAAATCTGCGTTTAATGGTAATTAAGTATACTATACTATATATAATGTTAACAAAAATCTTAAAAAATGTTGGGGTTTACTAAAAAATGACAATTTAGTAGTTATGAAAACCTATTGGTAATATATACATAACATTTACAATTAATTTTAATAACCCAATTATATTTAATTAAGGACTTATCTCATTGAACAATACATTTCAATTATTATGTTTAAAATAAATTTTGTTATACAGTAAATATGTAAATGTTTGTTAATTTTGACCACATAACTTTATGTTACGTTTACAACAAAATGTAATCTGTTAACTAAGTAAATAAGTAAGTAATGTAATATTACAGAGATTTTGTAGATTTAGTAACAACATTTTGTCACAAAAATTCAACCATAATTCTTGTAATCTTCAAAAAAGACCTTACTTTTACAAAACATTTTGTAGACCCAGTAACAAAAGTATTTGTTGTAAATTAAGGTAATCAAAATATGGTATATAGAATTTTAGTTTAAAAACCAGTGATGGGATTATTTTTCCAGTACACGCACACTCGTTAATATGTACATATGTATAAAGAATACGAATAACAATAATTAAAGATTTTGGTAATATAATAATAAATTATTATCTACTTCTATTGCATAATATTGTTTTTTTTTCTTGAATAATGATAAACATTATAAATTCCTTGCCTAACAACGGGAATAATGAACTCATTATTCACGTTGTTAGACATCGCTGATTGGCCGATATTAATATTCATTGGGATTCGAGTTTTAAAATGGGAGAAGGCGACTATAATAACATTTAAAATTGGTAAAAAGATGTCTGATTTTGATTTATTATTTTTCATTTAATCATCTCCTTATTGGAGTAGATAAGGTATAGTATTACACTCGAGATTATGTGCATTATTCACTCCGATGATTAAAGTCTTTCGTTTAGCGACTCGAAACGAAAATTTCATCCTCGTGGATAATAGCCGCATTATCTCTCGTATAATAATATACTATTAATATTATTAATATATTACGAACAAGTTACGAATCAGAATAAAGTAAACGTTACCGACGCTGACTTAACTTGTTGATATGTATTGTTGTGCTGGATGGTTAACGATAAAAAGCATTGAAAAATGTTTAAATTGGCAGCCTGAAATTACGTGTACTTTTTCAACTCAATAATTTGTTAAACAAGAACAAAATAATCTGTAACCAAAATTCCATATTACCTTTACAAAACTTGCAGTAAAATGTTTGTCTTTGTTAAAATAATTACAATCTCTGGTTTTATACAAAGAATTTTGTTAAAATTTTACAAAATAAAAGTAACAAAATAAAAATTATTGTTAACAAATATGATTTTTATAACTGTAAAAAAATAATTTAAGAATACTTCTGTTTTAATTTTATGAACTCTCAATGTTTTTAAAACAGTAAATTTGGCTAAAAATTAGGATTATATTTTACACTCCATATTTTTTAAACCACCCTAAATAGTTATTTGTTTTACAAGTGTTGAAAAGCGACTTTTTCATGCGAGTTTTTAAGTTGCCCACGAGGCCGTTAGGCCGAGTGTGCATTAACACGAGCTTGAAGAAAGCTTTTCTCACAAGTATAACACAATGTTTTTTCTGCGACCCTTTTATTTTTTATTATTTTTAAATACAAAACAAAATATCCTAAAAACTTTTTTGACAGCTGAATGTCAAACGATGCTTTCCGGTTCTTTTCACACAGACCTGTCACTTTTCACACAGAAATGTCACTTTACATTCGTGTTTTGCCTTGCCAATGAAAAGATTCATTTTCTAAGCAACGATGCCATCATGAAAAGTGACTTTTACATAGTGGTCGTAGAAAAATTATATTTTTTTTTGTAAATTTGTTTATCTACATTGACAAGCTGGGACTGTGGCATTTTAGTCACTGACTGAAGTTAACAACAGGACATTTTATTCACGGGCTGAAGTTAGCTTTATTATAAATTGCGAAGAAGTGAGGTTAAATTCGTCAAATGTAAAATTTTTATAAATCAAAATTGGCTTAAAATTCTTATTTCTGTTCGTCCTAGATAAAGTATACTATGCAACTCGTTTTATAAACTTTTCTAGACACTCGTTTAATTAAGGTCGCAAGTTTCGCTCGTGCCTAATAAAACTCGTAGCTTAAATGGCGTTTAAAAAACATGATTCATAATATACTATTATCTACTCCTATTGCATAATATTCATTATTTTGACCAATTTTAAACTTTGTTATTGTTTTTTCTTTCTCTATACCTATCTGTTTTTATTTCATATTTGTTTTTAAACAGACTTACAGAACATTATTCAAATGCAAGTATTACATGGATATCAATCTAAAATGTTAAACGAAATCCTGGGGCATCAGTGATTGAAACCAATCGGGTTTTAGATTGGTAGAAGGCTACAATAATAACATTTAAAATTGGTGAAAACATAAATAATATACATTATATGTTTCCATAAGTGAGATACACATTGACAATAATGAAGTTTATTATACAATCTTCATAATGATCTTTATTTAAAGAGTGAGGTAAGACAAGTATAACAGACGTAAGCTTTTATTTTTTATTTTTGAAAATTATTATTGTTACTTAATCAAACTTATATAATAAACTATTAAGAATGAGTTTTAAAAAACTTAAAAACTTATTAATCATACAAAATTTTGAATACATAGAGTTTACTTACTTGTAAAATTAAACATTTGAACAAACATAATTTAATTTACTCGACATCAAAACAAACCTTTTTTTAATACAAAAACAAGTAATTGGTGAAACTGTCTGCTTGGCTGCCCATTAATTTCGTTGTTAATTTCTAAATTTGAAATCTTAATAAATAACATTTTTAATAAACAAACAAATTGGGTTTTATTTTATTTTTTTATGGAATATTTATTTAACAGATAACTTAATATCTAAACCGCAATATCCTTGATCGCAGACCGCTTAGAAAAGTAAAGTAGGTCTTATCATTTAATACATGTTTAGTTTGAACACCAAATACGTAAGTGATATTGGGTTACAAAAAGGGGAAAGAAAAATTATGCTGCATGACCAAAAGAATTATAAGAGAATCGAGTTTATTTGATTTTATTTTCGTGTAGGTATGCAAAAAATCACAAGATGAGTTAAAAGGAATTTCTAGAACTGTAAAACCAATTTTTACAAACTTGCATTTAAAAAACTTTTTTTGACTTTTAAATTAAAAGTTTTAATATATATTCTGCTAAGCAAAACTGCAGTATCTACAATATTAAGTAATAAAGAACAAAAGATAATTCGTTTGTTTACATTAAACAATCAAAGCTTACTATTTTACTACTATTTTCGAGAAATTGTTTTAAACAAAATTGTCCGGGGAATGTTTTTATTTATCAATGATATGAAAAGTAAAAAAGTTGCATTATTTTATGTAATAATAATGATGAATTAAAAAAACACAATAGAAAATATTCCATTCTTCTGTCAGTTGGGTATTGAAAATTTCCCTATAACTTTTTTAGAATGCTCCGGGTTATTAATAGTTTTCTTATAGTCAAAACCCGTTATATGGCTGTAATGAAATACCAATTTTCTCAAAGTGCCGTTTACAAAATCGTTTTATAAATATCTATAAATAAAATGTATATTAAAAGGTCTATTTATATGTTTATTATTAGTAAAGACATTCATTTTAAGGCTTAAAAAATGTAAATGAAATATTACACATAATTAATCCACTTTCAAGTGCGGTGGACTTAAACCACTATACAGGGTGTTATTTAAGTACGTGGGGTTCAAGATGTGATTATTTGAAACATTCTAATAATATAATGCTTTATTTTCAACATACAAGGTTTCAAAACCTTTTTTAATCGTTTTTTCGTAAATATCTTAATAATTCTTTAGCCGATTTTGTTGAAATTTAGGGTTATTTATGGTAGTAAGGGGCTAATTAAGCCCAGTGGCGTCCCGGAAGGCACCTGAACCGATATTTTTGACAAAAAAATGTGCGCCATTGACTTTTCGGCTAAAGAATTATCTAGATATTTACAAAAAATCGATCAAAAAAAGTTAAAAAAAAATTGTAATATTAAAATATCAATCTCAAAATATATACGAGGTGTGTTCAGAAAATAACGGGAATTGTTCAATTTCGCGGGTTCGGAGGATCCGGTTGTCATAAAATTTTCTTTATTATGTTGGCCCCGGAAGTATGATAAAAACTTTAGCTGTTTTCATTGTTTACTTTGTCTGTGGCAGCCGCTAAGGTTAGACGTGTTTTTATGCATGAGCTCGGCGATTTTCGTTCGTTAAAAAAATGGATCAAAGACTTTGTATCCAATTTTGCTTAAAAAATTAAATAAATTCTGTGACATGTTAACAAAGGCCTATAGTGAGTCTGCTATAAGTAAAACAAGAGTTTACAAGTGGTATAAGAGTTTCCAAGATGGCCGTGAAGACGTTGAAGATGACGAACGCCCCGAACGCCCAAGCAACCGATAAAAACATGGAAAAAGTGGAAGAAATGGTTATAAACAATCAGAGAAGTCGCTGATGATGTTGGTATATCTATTGGCTCATCCCATGAATTTTTTTCGAATGTTTTGGGTCTGAAACGCGTGGCAGCAAAATTTGTTCCAAAATTGTTAAATTTTGAACAACATTTTTGGCCTTAAACAATACTGTAATGATGCCCCAGCCTCCATATTCGCCAGACATGCCTCTGTCTGACTTTTTCCTATTCCCAAAAATAAAGAGAACCTTAAAGGGCCGTCGCGACGGTCGTTTTGCAAGCATAGATGACATTAAAAGAGCATCTCTGAAACAACTAAAGGCTATCCCAAAGATCGAGTTTTAGAAGTGTTTCGAGTATTGGAAGAAGAGCTGGCACATGTGCATAATTTCCAATGGGGACTATTTTGAAGGCGACAACATTAATGTAGACGAATAAATAAATATTTTTTTCAAAAAACGAAAATTTCCGATATTTTCTGAACACACCGTACTTTTTAAGGACGCGAAATAAAAATGTATGATTATGGTACACCTAGAGGGCGGTGTTAATCAATATATTTTGATCTCCTATATCTACAGTTGCTATATTGTCCATTAGTTACAGGACATCCTGTACAATCTTTAATAAATAATAGACCTTAATTAATTAATGTTTATTAATAACTAAATATATATATATATAGGTATACCTATACTTTCTTAAAATGAAATAGTCAAAATTCTACTATTTGAATTAGTCGTTTTCACCTTGAAATAGTTATTTTTTACTACTTACTTAAATAGTTTGACTAATTTAAGATAAGTCAACATCATTTCTAAGAGTAAAAAGTATACTTTAATATAACTAATTACTTTAATCGTTTTTAATTCTTGCGGCCATTAACAATTATTGTTAGAGTTAAATGCATGTAGGCTCTAGGGTTTTAATTTTCGAATAAAAAACGGAAAAATTGGGAAATTTTCGGAGTTTTTTTTAATTTTATTTAAAGGGTGATACCAAAAAAATTAAAAGGATAATTTTTCTGACATGATTATAATAATTATTCCTATTATTATAATTCAGTAAGGATCTTCTACCGGGTTGCTATCGTTTTATTTGACACATCGTTTTTTAATTCAACTTTATAAATCATTCATTATTTGGTAAATGGATATTTTCAATGGACTCCTATTTGCAAAAATCACTCAACCGACATGTCGCGACAGTTTAACGTTTACGTTTATTTTTTTTTTAAAGAATTCAATTAAATTCAATGTTTACTTTTATTTTTTTTCTGTATTAAACTTATCATCCTTAAGGATATTTTTTTTAATTAAAATAATGTCAAGTTGTTGATTGCTTTGTATATTTTCAGAAAAAAAATTAATTTTTCCCAAATAAGCCAATTTTTCCAAGGCCTGGGAAAAAACAGGTTTTTCCTCAATTTTTTTTTCGGCACTTTAAAACCCTACTAGGCTCCATGGTTAAATGGCCCATAAAAACAAACAAAGATGCAAACAGTTTAACTCAAAACACAAACAAGATATTCAACTGCCCGCACCTTTCCTCTATGCGTTGTCTGCGGCGCAGTCTACTGAGTCTGCTTAGCGTGTTATATTATCATATATTATATTAATAGCAAATGTGCATCTGTGCTCTGCGCCGCATACTGAGTCTGCTTAGCGTGTTATATTATTATAGATTATATTAATAGCAAATTAGAAATTATTATTAGCGTTACAATTATTTTAAATAACTTGCATTTATTTTAAATATAAATATTTTATAAGATGTTGAAAAACGGTAATGTCTAAAACCAGACCAAATTTTAAAATTTACTTGTACATAAAAAGCTACGTTTACATATATTATTTATTAAATTATAAAAAAGTGGTAAATGCAAATTGAAACATTCGCCGCGACAACTATAACTGCTTTTTCGCTATGACAATTAGTCAAATATAAGTCATATAATAATTAGTCATTTTTGACTAATTCATTTTAAGAGAGTAGGTAAAAAATCAGTTAATAAAAATCGATCAAATAAAAATAAAAATAGTAGATAAACTGACTGGTCTGAAACGAAATATTCAATTCGCTTATATACACAAATATTTAATTTTTATAACTTCCACCAGGAAAAGATTTTTTTACGGATAAACGCTTTAATAACTTCTCACCTTACCCAACAAATTACTATTTGCATTTATAAAAATTGGTTTAATCGTTCACTCGTTGAATAAAACAATTAATATAACGGATATTATTATCTATAAGTAAGATATTTAATAACTATATTATTAGCATATAAAGTAAAGAAAACAATAAAAAGTTTTCCTGATTTTGCTGTAAAAATAAAAATTTCTATTTATTAAGCGGTCCACATCGTTAAATTGGCGTTTATGCATATAAACTAGAGTTGCATAAAATGTTTTGGCGAAAGTTTATTAAATTAATAAAAAAACATTTTGTCATGCTATAGCATTTATATATAAAACTATGTTTGTTCATTTTAATTTATATTCTTAGGTTTTTTATTATGCAAACATTTTTTTATTTATATAACGACTTTATAAACATCTAAATAATGAGTAGAAGACGAACAGTAAAGGTCAAACCAATTATAAAACCGTTTTTGAACCTTGCGTTTATACAGTTCACGGTATAAATGATTTGATTTGCGTTACTCTATTTGATATTTATTTAACAATAAAAATGATCTTTTGTCCTTTATTACTTAATTGTAGATAAGACATTTTTGCTTTAAGGGTACCTGCACTTAAGTGGGGGCCTTAAAATAAAAGGGGTATAATTAAACGTGTATGTGTAATACACACATTGTGTATGTTTACATTTAAAACTTTTCAAATTTTTAAATTCTCAGGAATAACAAATTAATAGCAATTTTTGGTTTTAAAGGTTATTAGTTTTTTTCAAATATTTTGAGAACCGCTGGCTTTTTTCCCATTTATTAATTTTATGTTAAAAGGATATATTCTATACTTGGCGCACCCTGTGTTATGTGATAAAGTTAATATTTTTCACAAAGAACGACTTTAAATCTTTAAATAAAATTGTATTAATTAAACCTTCATTTCTTTGGAAAATAATTTTACTTAGTGAAATATCTACCCACAAAAACGCTTTTTTTAAATATTAAACTGAGTTTATAAATAAAATAACAGAAAAATGCAGTTTTACGATCAAATTAAAAAGATCTTGGTAGAAGAAATCCTAAAAATATTATGTTTTAAAATTAATAGTTTTTACAAAAAACGAATTTTTAGCTTTCAAACACATTTTTGCAATTAAACTTATAGTACTTTATTATTAATTTTGTAATTCTCACAAAACACATTTTAAGATTAAACAATTCTTGGGACAAAACATCTTGAAAATACTTATATTATGTATAAAATTGATATTTTGCACAATAAATTACATTTATACTTTAAAACACATTTTATTATAATATCGCCCCCTTTAACTTTTTTATTTTAATTGTCCCAAAAAATTTAAAAGTGTGGTTATTTTTTCTCAATGGATCACCCTATAAATAAATTTATTTTTCGATTCCTTGTAAAATTCTAAGCATAATTCATACGTATAATACCTATACCATATACCTAAATTCAACCGTTTCTTATATTTAAATTATTTTTAAGTTAAAATAGTTTGTCTATCTCTGTCTGAGTACGCCATTTTTACTTACTTAGCATATTTTCAATAAACATTTAGTTATTCTGAAGATTCTTGTTTGTAACAGTTTAAAATTTTTTTTCATATTATAATACTCATAAGCATATAAACACTTCATTTTTTTACTCAGTTTAAGTCAAATTATTATACACCGCCGTACAATAATGAAAATACATTGAAATTACATAGCAAGAGTGGTTCCATCTATAGCATAAAATCAGCAAAGAAAATGTAAAATTACAGGTCACTGTAGAATAAATTTATGTACATAACCTATAATATAACATATTTTAAACGTCAAACCTGAAAAAATGTCACAAACTTGATAATTTCAATGTAAGTTACAGCTCCAATTGGAACTCACCAAGGCCCGATTGATAAAAGAAATGGAATTATTTGTGAATGGGGGTAAACGTGGGTTCAATGTGCCTACGAATTCTTGAAAACCATTCTTCCGTTAGTTTGTTTGTTGTTTTATTTCAAATTGGTTTTAAAATTAATGATATATTTTTTTCGGGACTGATCCCGGGATCCTGGGATTAGTTACATTTGGTCCCGAAAGGCCCGGGATTGGAAAATGGGCTCGGGATTGACACCCCTAATACCAACATATATTAGTATATGATTTATGCTTAGAATTTTTTTTCAAATATTTTTTATACGTGAAAAAAAGTATTTTTTAGTACATAACCACACTTTTAATTTATTTGGGACACTTAAAATAAAAAAAGTTAAAGGGGGCGACATTATAGGGGATCACCCTGTACATAAAAAATACTAATAGTATTTTATAAAATTTATATTTTGCACAAAAAACTACTTTTTAGGCTTTGAATAATAAATTATATATTACGTTTGATAAACGCCATTTTAGTCACGAATTTAATTTAGGCACGAGCGCGCTTGCGAGCGAGTGCTTAATTAATTGAGTGCCTAAAAAAGTTTATAGACAAGTTGCATACTATACTTTTTCTAAGACAAATACTTATTATCTAAAAATGATTTAAATTAAATATTTGTATAGAGCGACATCTATACAAAAAATAGAGTGACTCGCGTAAAAATTTCTAACTTGATAATCTGTATTACAGGCGCGCCAGTCAAAATTTGTATGTGCAAATCGAAATGTATTCCTCAAAAATAGACTAACAACCGTTTAAATGATATAGAAGCGGTTTTTCACAGTGAAAGTGAAGATAATGTTTTATGGGCACATCACGGTGGAGTCCACCCGAAATTTTTAATGCTTTCAGTTAAATCTACTTTACTGCCGGCAAAATCAAAAGGTCAGTAAAAACTTGCATTTAAACTTTTCAAATAGGTATTGGCGTTGAAAAACTATTTTATACTTTTAATTTTTTTATTAATATAATTAAATAATGTTCACATTATTATTTTACAAGATTGTTAGTTTATTTTAAGGATTGTATGACATTTGACCACTGTCAACTAACTTAAAACTAACTTCAGCCCCTGACTAAAAACCTGTTGCTAACTGCATCCCATGACTAAAACGCCATAAAGCCACAATTTGTCAATGTGTATTTAAAAGATCACCTAGTGTCGTGGAAACATGTTCGATAATGGGCGCTTTAGAGGTGGGAGTAAAAAAACACATTTATGCAACAAAACTTAAATAAAATGGTCGATATTTTCTCACGAAAACGCATTTTAATCGTTATAAACACGTGAATCACTCGTTGTATAACTTTTAAGAGAGGTAATTTCATAAATAAAAAAGTTGTTGCGCTCGTTTCACGCGAATTCTCTCACAATTATTTTAAGCGCTGAAATAGAAAGTATTTAGGTGTACACCGAAAGTCACTGGTCTTCTGTTGAAACAACCTTAATAAATTATAGTTCACGTATGCGAAAACAAAACAAGCTTTAGTGTGTTCACTAATCTCACATCGCTTAAATTTGCAAATGGCGCGTTCTTTGTAGCCAATTCTTATGTAAAATTGTCCCCTGAATCCTAAAATACCGTCAAAAATTATGAGCAGTTTTTGAGATATAGTCAATTCCATATTAAATGAAAAATTGAGTATATCTCAAAAACTGTTCTACTTTTTTTAACTTTTGACAACATTTTTGGATTTAGGGGACAATTTTACATAAGAATTTTTATTCCATGGTACAAGTGAAAAAGCAGCCACTAATAACTATTAAATTAGTCATTTTTGACTAATTCATTTTTAGAGAGTGGATATACCGTACCTTTATCTGCCGGCAATAAATTTTCGAGTGGACCAGATAATACAGGGTGTTTTATATGGTCTACTTGGCACACTTGTCCAACAGTATTTTTTAGGTTTCTTCGCTTAGTGTTAACCCTAGATTTTATCTAGGGTGTTAACCGCGTATTATCTGGTCCACTTGACAATGTATTGGCAGGTGAGGCAGTGCCTCATCATAGAGAATTAAAAAATTAAGTATAATTTAAATATTTTACTTTTTATAATATACTATAAATTTTTAATATTTGAATTACATGAATTGTGAAATAGTCAATAAAATTGATTGATTTTATACGTGGAATACCCAGCAACATTTAAATTATTTGAATTTGAAACGACCGCAATTTAAACTAATATTTATAGCTAGATGATTGGGCTCAGAAGCATGCCTGAACTAATTTAGACTCACGATTGGCGTTAGCCTTGTTGTCTCGTTCTATTACAATGCGATATCATAGTTGTCTCCTTCTCTCGTATTAGCATACGCGAGGCAGGCACGCCTACATCCAAGGAAATAAGCAGGTGTTGTGGCAACACTGTTGCGGAATTTTAGATAAATTAAACTTCACACGTTTTTCAAAATTCAATAATAAATGGTATTATTTTTCTTATAATAAATCGATTTAATCGAAATTATATTTCTATTCTAAAATAAACATATTTTAACACTATCGCCATCTTGTAGTCATCACAGTAACGAATAAAATAAATACAGATTCCTTCTTTAGGTTTGTTTTGGTTATAAAATTCTGAACTGTTTAAAGAACAAATCTGTGGTTATTTACGCAATATTTTGTTTATTCTTTTTCTATGAGTTTGTCTATTTTATGATTCTTTTGTAAGGGGTTAATTCTGTGGGTTTAGTTAATTGAACTTGGTGATTTATGTGAATTTAGTCATTATGGATATTACGGTGAGAAATTGTACCGATATTTTTTACTTTTAAGTATAGGTTGTGAACTGCGACGTCAGTTTTTTTAAGTTGGGTTTAAATGAGGGCGAAACCCTGCCTCTGCCTCACCAAAATGAAATGTCACGGGCCGCCACTGGTGTTTTATGTGTTACATTTCGTTGATAACATTGAATATTTTCAAATATTAAATAGAATCCTTTCATTAAATCATATTACAGGACCCTGTACATTCTACAGTTTATATTATACATTCTTAAATAGTTAATTCGTGCTATGTAAAACAATTTATCCGATGTATAATTATTATTGTTAAAGGTTTATTTCGTAACATATTAAAGCACGTACTATTTTCTATTACCGCAGATTAACTTCAATAGGTCTTTTTAAGAATTCAAAGTGCGGAAAAATTGGCTTTCTCTTTACCTTCCTCATTGATAAAGATCCAATATATTTTCAGACTGTGCTCGGCTGAATGTCAAATAGCATTTCGAAAACAAATCTGCCCTGACATTTTCCATTTAGATCCATTTGAATTATTTATGTACCTAAAATAGAATTTTAAATCTATTTACGAGCATTTTGTTATGTTTTTATTGCGGGTCTTAAAGTTTTTGGTTTTTTTTTTAAATGTAGCTTATGGGTATTTCTCTGCAAATTTGGTAGGTTATGATTCACTTTACAAGTGAATATTACAATTGTATGAGAGAGAAAGAGTAGTCGTCCTTGTTCCACTTTATATTGCCATCTTTGTATTTTAAGGTTAAAAACGTATGCGGTAAGCATATCTACTGTGACTCTATATAGTGTTGACAAAAAATGATTCCCCAGAACAAAATCCCTTAATTGTTGATATTCTTGTTTCTACCGAGCATTAATGCCAAATTTGGACTGTCAAATGGACGTCATATGTAATAGTAATATCTCGACCCTATTTTCGTATTGTGCATGCGATTTTAATAATTTGAATAAACTATTAGGTTATATTTATGTAGCCAGGGGACTGTTTTATTTGACAATACTTACATCCTTAGAATATTTATTTGTGTCATTAAGCGGAGAAATTAGTCTTTTTCTGCTGGGCTCAATTAAAAAGACACTTCTTAGATACTTCAAGGCATAATTTTATTTCTTACATTAAACGTACCATTATAATGATTATTATATGTAAAAAGTGAGGTTGGATAAGATCTGACAGCAGTCGAATTTTTTCATTGGCCCAAATGGGTTTTTTACAGACAAGAAAGTTAAAAAACTTTGATTTTGATTAAAGATAATAGTATATTAAAGACCTAGGCGGTAAAGTGACATTTTTTCAGGCTGAAAGAAGAAATGTACAGGCGAGGTTTTCGCGATCCTGGACACTTTTTGAAACCTGGAAAATTACTTTACCGCCGTTATTTTTCTTCTTACACAACGTGACTGCAAACAAAATTTAATACAAAAAAATTTTAACAGCAAATTTTGACCTAAAATTATTTAATTTTGACATGCATGTCACTGATAAAATAACATGATGTCAGACAGACAGCCCGCAGCTGCATCTAGAAGTGAGATGTAACTTTCTTCAGAAATCTACTCTCTAAAAATGAAATAGTCAAAATTCCACTATTTGAATTAGTACCAGCATTTTTTACTAATAAAATAGTCGTTTTTATTTATTTAAAAGTAGTTTTTTTACTACGTAAATAGTTAAAGTTTGACTAATTTAAGATTAATCACCATTTTTGACTATTTCTGAGAGTTAAAAGTAATTTTTAAAACTAATTTCTTTAATCGTTTGCGGCCAACAACAAAGTATTATTTGAATTAAATGCATATAGGCTCCATGGTTAAATAACCCATAAAAACAAAGATGCAAAAAATTTAGCTCAAAACAGCAACATTAATAATATATTCAACTTTAAAGTAATAAGAACAATTTTTATTGACAAATAAAATTGATTTTTATAAGAGCGACTGATAGCCAAATGGGTTATGACAACAGCTTGACAAGCTTGATAAGTGACAGACCTGAGTTCATTCCCCGGCTGGGTCAAAACTTTTTTTAAATTTAAATCTACTAATTTGACTATTTAATTCAGTAGAATTTGACTAATTATTATAATCACTATAGTGACTGCTTTTTCGCTATGACAATTAGTCAAATATGACCTATAATTATAATTAGTTATTTTTGACTTTTTCATTTTAATAGAGTATACTTGTGGTTAATTAAATATTTCAAATTTAATTTAAAATTTGCTAATATTTTATCTAATCCTATTATATAATATTGCAACTTAAACACTCGCATGAAAAAGTCGCTTTTCAACACTATTCTCACCTTGTTTACACGTTACTAAGGATTTTGACGCTTTTCTTGATTTGAGATTTAAATCCTGTGTTTGTTCATTGTCATAATCATTAAAATAATGATTTCTAACAAAAACGAAAAGATCGATGGTAAACGATAATGAAATTGAGGCAAGTTGAATAAAAGATGTTTGATCTTTATTAAAGTCTTTTTATATTTTAAGGTACCTAGTATGTAAGTATCTTCATTTAAAGAGTTTGATAAATAAATAACAGTAGGCCGTGACAGGCTGTCAATGACTTGCTATCAGCGGTGCCATTGTAGTAAAAATAAACGTTGTATTTTAATTAACAAATTAAGTTTAAAACTGTCATATTTTTTTGTTTTTTTAAGTTGGCAGCACGAAATTTTGAATAAAAATTTTAATACGTTCTAAAAAATTTTTTTTTGGGATTTCCATAAAGACGAATTTTTGAAAAAACCATGGAAAATAACACTTGTGCAAAAGTGTTATTTCCCACAATTATTTAGTTAAATTTTGTAAGAAAAATGGCGTATGAAAACATGTAACTATATATAGTTATATTTTATATAGAAAATATTTTCCTTAAAGCACAAAATTTTAATTTACAATGTCTTGTCAAATTTAACTCGTGGTATGATTATTAATCGATGATATTTACTCATAAATACTTGACTTGACTCTTAAAATATCATCGATGATAATCATACCATTTGTTGTATTATTTTATAGGAAATATACAGCTTTTGTTTGAACCAAAAAAATTAAAAAATTAATTAACAATCGTTAGTTTTAATTTAACATATTATTGCAGAGCACTTAATTGGAAAAATTAAAAAAAAAATTAACGCCTAGGCATTTATGATTATTTTTGCAAGGCCTACTTTCTCGCCCCTATATGGAGACGGTAAAATTCAACTTTAACATAGTGTAGGAAGAAAATGTATTTTCTGTTATTTAATGATATTTGTATAAGATACTTTTTATTACCTTTTTTTAAAACAATGCACTAAATAAAATTTAATAAATACAAGGCGACGTGTCCCAAAAGTCTTATTGTCATTTTTTTAAATTTTAAATTGTAAATTTCTTTATTTTTTGAACTATCACTTTTGTTGATGAATAATTTAATTTTGTATCTATCCAGATTCTCTACTAGGTACATACTATTTCTAACAAAACCATTTATAATGATTGGTTTTCACTTAATGCGTCTTTGATTTAATTTAAAAGATAATGTAATTACGACAATTACGATTATTATTAGAATAAAATAAAAAATGGTAAAGTAAATTTACTTTCATTTATTAAATTATATTAAAAGTAAGATCGTTATTTAAGCTTTTATTAATATTATTTTATTTATTAATGATTTTTTGATAAAGTAAGATAAACAGATAAGAAAATAAGAAAATAGAAAACTGTGTAGACACACATTTTTTCTTATCTAGAACTGGTACACACTGTACCGGGTATAGTCTGTACCCATGCATCCTACCATCAAGGCACCCATTGATGTCGCGCCCAGTATCCGCTCGTCATTTGTCTACTGATAACGTCATCAGAACCATAGGCACACGTGATAGTAAAGGACGATGACTTTGTTGTTGGTTGTTGCAAGAATACCGTTGCTTTTTTGTTTTGTCATTTTAATGATGCGAATGAAAGAACTATATAAATTATAGGAAACGCATTTTACTATTCATTTACATGTATATGCTGGGTGCGTACAAATGTACGGAAATAAATTTAGTTGAATAAACTTTTAAATCTATGGGTTTGACGTTTCAATACGCATCGCTTTTTAGTACAGGCCAATTAGATAAATGTATGTTATTAGTTAAATGTTGTCATTTAAATCATTCACTCAACGCTGAAATAGAGACTGTATTATTTAATTATTATGTGAACGGGGAAATGTTAGTAGGTTACAGTAGATAAACAATTACTGACCTAGGATTTAGACTTTTCAAATGACTCAATATGAACGTTTTTTTATTAATTGTGTAAGTTTTGTATCAAATTTTTAATAACTTGCTCATTATTATCATATATCAGTATACTGAAATGGTAAAAGAGGTTCCAAAAGCGACAACATTAAAGTTCTAAAAGATGTTTTTTACAAAACTCCATTAAAAGTAACAGGAAGTCAATTCGCACGATCTTGGTGGCCAAGTTCTGTATCGATTGCGTGAAATTACTTGGACAGGAAACATTACGGCTTACAAATGATTTGATATATAGCGAATTAACTTTAATGCATTTCAAAATAATTTTAATTATTAAAAAATTATAAAATAAAATTATTAAATATATTGGCATGGGTCTTTCTATTTCAAAACGAGTACGCGCAGGTCATGATTTTCTTCTTTTTGCGGTAAAAATCGATTTTTTCCGTTAACCGAAAAAGCTTTTTTTTAAATGCGTATAACTTGTTCAAAAATTGACCGATTTTGATAATTGAACTTGCAAAATACTTGTACTGATGAACACTTTCCATTAAAAGTAACAAGAATTTTAAATTTATGGTGATTTTATACGATAAAAAAACGAAAAGTACAGAATTTTTTTTAAAATTAAATTTTTCAAAAAGTGTATTTTTATTTTTTTAATTTTTCTCATCAAAAAGTAGACAGTCCAAACTGCATTTTGTCTAAGGGACTGTTAGCCAAAACTTTTCCTTAAGATGATTTTTTTTCAAATTCTATTTTTTTCTCTGACGATCGCGTGCTGCTAAATATTTTTTATATTTTATTTTTAAATTAGAACCACAGTTAAACACCTGGCCGACTCTACTTAGTCCGTCGACCCAACCGCTTACTCGTTAGGTAGGTCATGGTTTAAACGTGCCAAATAAAGGCCTAATTGAAATTGAGGCGGCAAAAAAAACCTATAAATAATTGGGAAAGTTTTTTTTAATTTTATTTAAAGGATAATACGAAAACATGCAATAGTAATTTTTTTTGAAAACTTACAAATTTTTAGTGATACTGATATCGAGAAAAAAGTGATTTTACGACGTTAATTATAATCATAATTTTATGATTATGATAATTATTCCATTTATTTTAATTCAGTAAGAATATTCTACCGGGCCGCAAAAAACCTATTCGGTGCTGTATTAATATTATAATTTAACTTTATTTTAATTGGAATTTTTTTAATGGATTCCCTTTTGCAAAAAGGACCCAACCGACATTATATTTAAGTTTATTTTCTTGAATCAATTAAATTCAATTCAATGTTTAGTTTTATTTGTTTTTTTTTCAGTATTAAAGAATTTTTTAAATTAAAATAATGTTAAAGCCTCATTCAGAACCTCGTAATTAGTGGAAAAAGTGGCTTCAATTATACTTATAATTAACACAAAACGATCATTCACAATGCGCAAAATTAACATAAAAAAATAAGGGAATTTGCTAAAAGATTGTCAATTCTTCTTAACCTGAAACAATATTAATAAATAAAATAAAATAATATTTTTTACAACCATTACAATAACATTTATATAACCTTACCTTCACTGGCAAATCTTCAAACTTTTTGCTTTTGACATAAAATATCCGCGCACATACGCAAAGCCGCTTTCCAATTGTAATTAGTGGAAAAAGTTAGAAGTTTGCAAACTTTTTTCACTAATTGAAAAGTACTTCCATTAATTTTTGGTTGTGAACAACACTGTGTATAATACGCATAGAAGGATACTTGGTGCACCCTGTATATTATATTATTATTCTATTATTTTTCTAAATATAATAAATTCCATTATATTTATTGAATATCGATAAACAGCCACTTAAAACGACTTATTCTTCGAAATTCCAACATTCAAATAATCTCATTTATTTTCAAGACACGCTAAAACTAAAGACAGCCTGTCCAAAAATAATCGCGAGCAGATGCATCCCGGTGATACGCCCGAGCTTTAGTTTCATTATTTCTTTTATTTTGTTGCTTTTATTGCATTCCTGCGAAATGCGAGCTTTCATTCCACTCGCATGCAGAAAAATGTCCGACAGCTTGCAAAAACGACTATTTGTGGAACGCACTATGCCCACTACTATACATACGCGTATGTATACATACGTCCCTACACTGTTATAAAAATCAGATTTGTTAACATGAGTTTGTGTTTATTTATGTAGGTATGTGTTCATTTTTTTGTTTAAGAAAAAATATATAAAGCAAAATTTCTTTCAAAATTCTTTTAATTTAAGTTCTCAATTTCCAACAAATACTTTTGTTACTGGGTCTACAAAAAGGTTTGTAAATATAAGGTCCTTTTTAAAAATTACAAGAATTATGGTTATATTATTGACATAGAATTTTGTTAATAACTTTACAAAATGTCTGTAATAATAATAATAATACAAACTACTCATTTAATTAGTTAACAGATTACAGTTGGTTGTTAACAAACATAAAGCTAAGTGTAAAATATTGTTTTACTTTGTATAGGAACTTTCGCGGAAAATATCATGACCGGTATTGTGGTCTGTGGTGGTAGATAAAGCATAACTGTTGACAGAATTTCTAAAGTGTTTTATTATTTGACATTAAAATAAATAAAAATATCAATAAAAAAATACAAAAGTAAAAAAAAAGAAAATAACAACCAGAAAATCCATGGACATATTACAAAAATGGACACGTAATGCTCACTGTTGTGTATTCTAACTAAACATGTAATATGTGAGCCGTACTGTCAGTGTCAACTGTAAAACTTGTTTTGTGTATTTTTGCTTGAGAGAAATCAAAAACGTCGGTTTTAATATTAAAATAAAATGGTAGTTTATTCTGCAGTTGGTTGTAAACGTTATACAAGTCATAATGACAGTAGCCATTGACAGGTAAAAAAATAAAACTCGAAATTTGCTTTTAAAGGTAATAAATATTTTTAAATCACTATCTTTTAAACCAGTTCATAAATAAACAACGGTCTTTTATTTAGAATAATGTCATTTATAATTTAATTATGCATGAAAATATTTACAGCTTGGTTCAAACTTTACAACATTTCAAACGATCTGATTCCACTCTCTTCGATGTTATGGTTTTTAATGATTCTGATCAAATACGATTAAAAAGCATGACAAAAATATATCTATATATGGTAGTTATTTTACCAACTTACTAGAACAGACATTTTATGCTACAAGCTTTTATTATGCGCTCTGTGCAATGCAGTGCACAGTGTTACTTGTTGAGTTGGTCTGAGATGCAACTTTTCATAAAAAAAAATTCATCGAACTATCTAGTCTTAAATATTTTTCAATTTGAATTCAACATTCCATTTCAAGCAATTGGAAAACATACAGGTATAAAATATTATTTCAACCAGTTGCAAATGTCCTAATTAAAGAACACTGACAAGAGGATACATAAATACCCACCCGTCAAACATCTGCTGCATAGTTAAAGGGCATTTTTATGTTTTTCTTTAAAACCTCCACAGTAGTAGAAAATTTTAGTAGAAATTATTATATTACACTGTTATAAAAATCAGATTTGTTAACATGAGTTTGTAGTTTGTTAATTTTATTTTGTAAAATTTTAACATTTTTTTTGTAGAAAACCAGGGTTTGTAATTATTTTAACAAAGAAAAATAATTTAACCGAATGTTTTGTAAAGTGAATGCAATTTTGTAAGCATTTTGTTAATTTTAAGGTTGCAGATTATTTTGTTAATGTTTAAAAAATTATTTAGTTGAAAAAGTAAACGTGATTTAAGGCAGTCAATCGAAACTTTCCCATTAACAATACGCATCAACAAGTTTAACTGACTTCAGCGTCTGCAACGTATGTTTCTGCTTACTTTATTCTTATTTGTGTTTATTAGTATATTATTATACTAGAGATATTGCAGGCTAATATTCACGAGGATAAGGTTTACGTCTCGAGTCGCTAGACGAGAGACAAATCATTCGAGTGAATATTGCGCATAATCTCTAGTGTAATACTATACTTTATCTACTTCAATAAGTAGATAATTAAATGATTTTCAAAATTAAATAAATAAAATCTGACATCTGTCAAATGGTTAACCTTACTTTTTACCAATTTTAAATGTTATTATAGCGCCTTCTTTCAATTTAAAACTCGATTGGTTCAAATCACAGTGAATACTGAAATCGGCCAATCACAGATGCCTAACAATATGAAAACTGAGTTTATTATTCACGTTGTTGGGCAGGAAATTTATAATGCTTAACAATATTCACGGAAAAACACCAAAATTATGCAATAAAAGTAGATAATAGTTATTTACGATATAAGTGGGATAAGAGCTTTATTAACGTACGCATGCGAAATTTGCCCAACGAGTGCGTAGCACGAGTTGGGCAATCGCAAAAGTACGTTAATAAAGCGTTATCACACGTATATTGTACAAATTTTTATCTACGCCTCTAAATGAAAAAATAAACGGTAATTATTTTTGTCTAAGACTTAATTTAGGGTTATTTTGACATTTTGACTTTTTTATTTGATTGGTTAAAAGCAGAGAAAAACGCGTGCGTTAATGAACTTCTTATCTCACTCAAAATGAGTGGCGTAGATAAAATATATTATTGTTTTTCGTATTCCTTATACCTAATTAACAAGTGTGCGAAGTTTTTGAAAAAAGATTTCATCACTGGTTTTCAAACTGAAATTAGGGGATACAGTGAAGTGGGTTTAAGTTACGAAATACATCAATAAATGTTGTACTCTCTAAAAATGAATTAGTCAAAAATGACTAATTAGTTATTAGGGGCTGCTTTTTCACTTGTACCATTGTTAATCATGGTATCCCAAAATTTAACAGCCAATTCTTATGTAAAATGGTCTCCTAAATTCGAAAATACCGTAAAAAATTATGAAAGTGGAGCAGTTTTTAAGATATAGTCAATTCCATATTAAATGGAAAATTGTCTATATCTCAAAAACTGTTTTACTTTTTTAACTTTTGACGACATTTTCAGATTCAGGGGACAATTTTACAAAAGAATTGGCTGTTAAATTTTGGGATACCAGGTATTCCATGGTTAACCATGGTACAAGTGAAAAAGCAGCCACTAATAACTATTAAATTAGTCATTTTTGACTAATTCATTTTTAGAGAGTAGTAGTACTGATAATTATATTGTACCAAATTTCTTTATAATTTGATGATTTCAGAATGGTGTGTTGTTTAATTGTGTGTATGTTATTTTTGTTTTCATTTACGTACTCTCTAAAAATGAATTAGTCAAAAATGACTAATATAATAGTTATTAGTGGCTGCTTTTTCACTTGTACCATGGTTAACCATGGAATACCACGGTATCCCAAAATATAACAGCCAATTCTTATGTAAAATTGTCCCCTGAATCCGAAAATTTCGTCAAAAATTATGAAAGTGGAGCAGGGGACAATTTTACATAAGAATAGTGTTGTAAAAAAAACGTTTTTTTTCAGTTGAAAAAAAACACGTGAAAAAAAAACATGTTTTTTTTCACTGTAAAAAAACAAAAGTTGTTTTTTTTCATCCCCACCCACGTATGGTAAAAGGGCGCCTCGCTGTCGGCAATGCTGACTCAGCATATCGTATAGTCTATACGGTATTATAATAGAAGAGTTAAGACCTGCGGCTTTATAGTAGGTTGATGCATAGTTGGTAGAAATGCCGAAAAGAGAAGGCTCAGGGCGAAAGCCAACAACGTTAAACAATTTGTTTAAGAATATTACTAATGGTAAATAAGAAACTATAATTAGTATTTAATATTCTTCTAGTGACAGAATGTGCCAAAAATTCTTTCCTCAGCAGTGACATTTCGAAAATCCTGTCACTTAATATAATTTGAGTATTTTTGACCATTTTTTTGAAAAAAAAACATTTTTTTTGAAAAAAAACAAGGTCCTCTGTTTTTTTTCTAAAAAAAACATTTTTTTTTGAAAAAAAAACAAGACTGTTTTTTTTCAGTGACAACACTACATAAGAAGTAGCTGTTTTGGGTACCACTAATAACTATTAAATTAGTCATTTTTGACTAATTAATTTTTAAAGAGTAGGTATGTGTTATTTTGTTTTGTTTAGGAAATTTATTTTTATTTAAGTGTCTAATTTCCCAAAAATACTTTTGTTACTGGGTCTACAAAAAGGTTTGTAAAAATAAGGTCCTTTTTGAAAGTTACAAGAATTTTGGTTGAATTATTTACATAGGATTTTGTTATTAATAGTAAATCTACAAAATGTTTCTTATAATAACAAACTACTTATTCAATTAGTTAACAGATTACAGTTGGTTGAAATCTTAACATAAAGTTATATGTGGACCTGGTTTAACATAAAATCTGGTTAATATTATGTTAAAATTAACAAAATTAACAAATATTTTTTTTACTCTGTATATACTTATAGGTTTTTTAGTAGAGTTTTTTAAATTGGGATAGACTACTTAAAAACTTAAGAACTGCTTTTTTTATTTGTAAAACCAGAACTTGTTTTGTAAAATTATTTGGACTGTATATTAACCATAGACATATTATTATTTATTGTAATTTTAAATTAGTTATTAATTAAAATGAATCATAGTCTTAGATCTAGTTATATATATACGTACTCATGATTTTGTTGTTTCTAGTATATTTTTTAGTTATTTTCAGTTTCTACGCTGACACTCCGAAATCACCAAATGCGTAGAAGACAGATTTACAATGTTTTTGTATTTTTTTTAGTTGGTTTTGTAATTACTACCTTCCAGTCATGGAGTAGTTGCCAAAAAGCACACGTATGCTTAATAAATGAGTTCTAGAATCATAAAATATCTAAGGCCCAATTTACTGTTTTTTTTGGTAACCATTTCCATGGTTTTAAATTCATTATTATAAATCTTCACAGTTATAAGAACTAAAGAAAACTAAATATAATAAATGAAACCAGAAAACTAATTTTATGTTTTTTGGTACATTTTCTTGGCCAAACCAACGAAGTTTTTTATCCTTTAGACCTAAATTTAGTTTATATTAAATTCAACCATTAAATCCATTAAAATTTGTTTTCACGTTTTAAAGAATGCCAACTTCAAGATATTTAAATGCAAATTTAATGCAATTAGGTATTATACCTATAAATATTATTTGATTTTGATTATTTTCTTAAACGGTATTTGCCTAATTTTAAAAATTATACCCGTTAGATTTTCTTAACAAATAGAGCAAAGTTAAAAATAAATCCTAAACCGTGATGGGTAGTATTAAAATCTACATCGCGGTAGGTAATTAAAGGAAGCGATGAGCTGTTAAATGCTACAATAAAGGCGCACAGAGATCCAAAACTAAAAATTATACATAAAAATATAATAATAATAGTAATAATATTAAAAAATAAAACAATATATTAATATATAAAATTTTGTTTTTTGTATTTGGTCCTGAAAATAGCAATTTTACGGACCCATTTGAGTCTTCTTAATTGATTCTTCTATATATGACTCTGCCCCTGAAGACAACCTGGAATCAGTTATAATTTAGAATAAAAATTAAATCATATTTCACTGGAAGTAAATCTAACACAATTTTCTTCGCTTTTTTAGATATAACTTGTGAATTCTGCATTTATACGTGCAAAAAAAAGCGTCCAAATTTGTTTGTTTGATTAAACAATCTGGTTACTATAGTTACCATATATGGCGCATGATAATTAAAATTCGAAGCTTACTATTTTCAAGAAGTATTTGCTTTTATGAAACATTCGAATATGTCCCTAAAAACATGATTTAAGGTACTTGGGACTTTTTATTGACATAATAAAACAAAACAAAAGACCAATTTTGTGTTTTAAAAGACAAAAATATATTTTTTACATTTGTTAAGAAAAACATTATTCTACGTAAACGATAATTCTGAGAGATTACGAGCGCGCTTTTCCATATTTTCCCTTTGTATTTTTCTTTGTATGTTTTGTTTGTATGTCAAAGTCCGGAATAAAAAGGCTTTAAGCTATCATAACAGCATGTCAAGTTTTATGAAAAATAAGGCTTAAAAAAATATGTTATGAAATGTTTAGAAAATATTAATTTATGGTTTGCAAAACTTATGCATGCATTTTTTATAGCATGCAGTAGTCACAAATATTGAGGCAAGTGTAAAATAAATTTAATGAAATAAAAACAGTGTGTTATGTAGGTAGGTACTTTTAAAAAAATTGTATTTTAATAAACAACACATCATACTTACCTACACCTTTAATATAGTAATTTTTGCATTTAGTTAAGTGATCTTTTAGTATACTCTTTATTTTTTAGAATTAATTATTTATCTTGTAAATTACTTTGTTACATTGTGCGTTGGTTGGCCGATGTGGTCGTTGATTTCAAACGATTCGAAAATCACGTTTTCACTTTTGTCTTTCAGACTAGTTGAACTTGCGTGTGAGTCATCCGAGACCGTTCAAGTTCAGCCTCGTATCTGTTTGGCGTAGGTAAGGACGATTAAACCGTTTTCAGCGACAACACCTTAATTACAGGACAAACGACTAGGAAATGCAACCAGCCGGTCAAGCTAATGGACATTGATATTAATGGTAGCTGGACATTCTAAAATTATAACCATCTATTTTAGTTGCATTCAGTCCAACTAAATAACTAAATTAAAGGCCGGTCTTAAAAACAGTAATAATTAAAGATATTTATTAGTTTTTTATTCTAGTCTGAAAGACAAAAGTGACATCTAAAATGAGTTAATAACATTAATTAAAGTGACATCTAAAATGAGTTAATAACATTAATGGTCCAGGAAACTGTTTCCGTTGATCTGCATCTGCTCTTCTTCCTTGGTCAGTAACTGGTTGTATTTTTAAATAAGACTGATTCCGCGTTCGGCAGTATCATTACGCACTAAATTTTAACCAAATATTAACCAGATTTTATGTAAATCCAGGTTCACATAACTTTATGTTAAGTTTACAACCAACTGTAATCTGTTAACTAATTGAATAAGTAACTAATATATAACTGAATAAAAAACAAACACAGTTTTTGAGTTTCACGAATTTATTTAAATTTTGTTTAAAAATTGTTTCGCTAAAACTGTAGCTTCTTCAGAAATCATTTCTGAAGAAGCTACAGTGTTAGCGAAACAATTGTCAAACAAAATTTAAATAAATTCGTGAAACTCAAAAACTGCGTTTGTTTTTTATCCAGTTATATATTAGTGACATGGAGTTCCATCAAGTAAAGGTCGAAACAATAAAATAATTGAATAAGTAGTTTGTAATTATAACAAACATTTTGTAGATTTAATACAAATATCTTATGTCAATAATTCAACCATAATTCTTGTAATTTTCAAAAAGGACCTAATTTTTACAACCCTTTTTGTAGACCCAGTAACAAAAGTATTTTGATAAGAAATGTGGCTTTATTTAATCAATGTCCCAAACAAAAAAATTAACACATAGGTACAATTGGCGTCCCCGAAATGTGAACGGCAAAATTTAATCGTGTAATATGGGCTTTGCATCAGTGTCGTCGGTAGTTGTCAAATTTGATAATAGTTGTCAATTGCAATATTAAAAATGCCACCCCACTTAACCGAGGCTCAGAGGTCCAGGGCAATAGCCAAATTAGAAGAAAATTGGTCTTTAAGTGAAGTAGCTGCAGATTTAAATGTCAGTAAAAGCTGCATATTTTATATCAAAAAACATTGGCAAGAACAACAAAGATTAAGAAGACCTATCAGGCAAGGTGTAGGAAAAATCTCCAACGAAAATGAAGACAATGCTCTTGTCGCACATATTAGGCAAAATCCTTTCAATAGCGCAGTTAAGGCCCGAGAAGATACACAATTTCCAGGATCTCTTCGAACAGCTCAAAAAAGATTGAAACAAGCTGGTTTAAAAAACTGTGCTGCTGCTCATAAGGTTTTTTTAACTGAAGAAAATAAGCGCAGGAGAGTCCAGTTCGCCAATGACTATTTAAATTATGGAGAAGATTTTTGGAATAATGTTATATTTTCGGATGAAAAAACGTTCCAATCTTGCAATAATGGAAGGCTGCGTGTATATCGTCCAAGAAACGCAAGATTTGAGGAGAACTATACATTAAAAACCTCAAATAGTGGACGCTTTTCCATAAATGTTTGGGCGTGGATAAGCATCCATGGTCCGGGAGTATGTTGGGAAATTGATGGTAGATTAACGGCTGAGCACTATACCAGGATTTTGGACAACGTTATGCTACCTTCAGTTAGACATGTGTTTCCAGAAAACTTTATATTTCAACATGTAAGAAAACTGTATAGTATTCAAAAACGATTCTAATAAATATTATATTACAGGACAATGCACCAGTTCACACAGCTCGCGTGGTTACAGAGTGGGTATACAACAACCACATAACTGTTTTGCCATGGCCAGCTAGAAGCCCTGACTTAAACCCCATTGAAAACGTGTGGGGTTTTATAGTTAAAAATATATATCAACGGGACTTTAGGCCAGCAAACCGAGATGAACTATGGAGTGCTGTTGAAAATTCTTGGGATGAGCTTGCTGATTCATACGACATGCGTGAGCTAATAATGTCCATGCCAAGAAGGTTGCAAAGGGTTGTCGCAGCTAATGGCTCTGCAATTAAGTATTAAAATAGCTTAGCAGCACAGTTTTTTAAGCCAGCTTGTTTCAATCTTTTTTGAGCTGTTCGAAGAGATCCTGGAAATTGTGTATCTTCTCGGGCCTTAAATGCGCTATTGAAAGGATTTTGCCTAATAAGTGCGACAAGAGCATTGTCTTCATTTTCGTTGGAGATTTTACCTACACCTTGCCTGATAGGTCTTCTCAATCTTTGTTGTTTTTGCCAACGTTTTTTGATATAAAATATGCAGCTTTTACTGACATTTAAATCTGCCGCTATTTCACTTAAAAACCAATATTCTTGAGCAATATGTTAATTTAATTATGTTATTTTTATTGTGTATTTACCTACTTGTTAATTTATATTGTTGTATAAAACCAAATTAAAGTTAATTTATTTGTTATATTGTTTATATTATTGTTTGTTAAAATATTATTAAAAAAATAGAACGATTTAGGATATTGTTCTTATTCTTAGTATTCTCCCTTCTATATGTAACACCACTGGCCGAAGCCAGGAATGAACGAATAAATTTTATGAAAAAAATCCATGACAACAAAATAAAACTACATAAATGAACACAAAAATAACATACACACAATTAAATAACTATGAGGCGCCGTTTGTGTCAAAATTAAAAGTGCAAAATAAACTTATTTTCCTTTATAAATAATTAATTAAATGCATTATTTACCAAACTATTTTTTTTATGAACTTATTTTTGTATGAAATTATTTTGTATCGACTTATTTTTTATCAACTTTTTTTTTATTGCATTATTCTTTTATTAAATAATTTTGTATGGATGACCTTGTTTCCTTTTTTAGGGGAAATTTGTCTATTTCGCGTATCTACCTTATGCGCATAGTCAGTAAGTGGGGGATTTAAAATATATGATAACATAGATATATTAATATGTCCATGTCCAAAATATCATTATTGCATGTGTTTATTATTGTTATTAAAGTAGGGAAAATACCATATTTTTGTCCCCATTTTTAAAGAATAATAAATACTTGTATGAAAAAAAGCATTTAACAATAATAAACACATAAAATGATAATATTTTTGATTTTATAATGGCATGTTTATAACAGCAAGTATTTGGCAACGTTGTATTTTGACCACGATAGTCAAATTTTTTTTATTATTGACATATTAATATGTAGATGGTTTTAATAATTAACCATTTTATTTGTTTTCTGTAGTATACCAGTATAATGTAACGTTTTTAACTGTTCGTAGTGTGAATAAAAACACGCACTGGTTAATTAACGAACTTAACTATTTATTTAATAACTTAACTACACTTAAAACACTATAAAACTAACTAAACACTTAACTACTAATTATTTATATCACTACTAGTTTATTTATTTGCACGTATATTTATTTATTTCAACGCGAGTACCAAAACTGGACTAACTGCCGTGTACTGCTCCGTTTCTTATATATTCAGCGCCAAGGTCTTCTGGAACATTCCAGCGAGCTCCACACTCTCGATTGTTCGAGCGCTGAGTCACCGGCGATGACTCATCGGCGATGACTAACCGGCGATGAGTCATCACTCCGATATCCAGAGCGATACTCGCTACATTGCCCCCGTCTTAAAACATTTTCGTCCCGAAAATGGTCCTCAGTTCCATGGCGATATTTGCATAGAGATCCAAACTTGCATTGTGACGTCCTATAGAAGTAGCAGTCTACGGTCTTCCTTCCGGATATTCTTTTAGGGTTGTGGCAACAGACAAGAATGTGTATGCCACTAAATCTGAAGATAACTTCCACCATACTTCTAATTATTCTCCAGTCTAAGCCGTCAAGTCCACAAGCAATCTTCGGTATCGCCAGGTTCATGATGTCCTTGGACAAAAGGATATCCCTCAATTTATTTAAGGCATTCCATACGTCACGGTAATTTGGCTTCTAATTGGAGAGTTGCTTCGTTACCAGATAGAAGATACTTCTATTGCCTATCTGCTCATTATCCACAATTTCAAGCACCTCTCCAACTTTGGGATTCTGCCTTCGTAGCTCGTCGACCCGTCCAAACTTGTTTTTAAAGACAACCGCTATTCCCCTGGACATCCTAAGGTCTTCCGCAACACAGTGAGCCAGGTAGTAATCGGCCGAAACCGTGAACAGATCTTTTTGCTCTTCTCGAGTGACACCATACCGAGCTTTTTTACCGCTCGAATATAAATACATGAAGTCTTCAAAAGGCAAGTCGTCTTCCGGCGGATTAACTCTCCTTACTCTAGCATCGTCTATTTGAGCATTGTTTCCAGCGTAAGGGGCCAATCGGTTAAAATGGATCACTTTCGGCTTTCCTCTTGGTTGTTTCCTGATCCTGTAGATGATGTCATTTATGCGATCCATGACTTCGTATGGTCCTTCCCAAGAAGTCTGCAGCTTCGGTGAATAACCACGACGGCGCTGAGGGTTGTATAACCAAACTAGGTCTCCAGGTTGAAATCCTCCATTTTCCGCCTTGATGTCGTATGCCTCTTTCATTCTATCACTGGCGCTCTGGATGTTTAAACGAACTCGGCTGTGAATGTCGCTCATTTTCCTACGTAAATTGTTGACGTAATCTTCTCCAGCAATATCATCCCCTGGTAGGCAACCAAACCTCAGGTCACAAGGTAGACGAAGTTCACGCCACTGGGGAAGACCATGGGCTGTTGGATGGTTCGATCACCCCTTCCTTCTCCATTTCTTGCACAATTTTATCAGCTTCCTCTCGCTTGGCAAGTGGTAGCCTTCTTGCCGACTGTCGAATGGGCTGTGCATCACCGGTGTTAATTTTATGTTGGACAATTCTTGTCCTACCCTTCTTTCCTTGTCCGTCGTCAAAGACATCCTGATAATTGTGAATCAGCTCTTTCAGCTTTATCCTTTCATTGGGTTTCAAATCCTTTGAAGAAGTCGACAGAAGATTCGTCAATTCATTGCTAACTTTCTTGGCCGGGACTGCAGACTCACGAATGCCTCTAATAATCGAGGAAACCGAAGAACAGTTTCCTAAAACGATTCCTTTCTTTAGGTTTACAGAGTAACCATTAACATTCAATACTCTTACAGGCACTTCTTTTCCGACACGTATTAAAGTCTTCCCTACTACAACTCCTCGACCGACCTCTTTGTCATCAATTCTCGGCTCCAGAAGCATTATACTTCCATCTTCTGATTTACAATCCAAGGAAGCCTTCAATATCATCTCGCTGTGTTCCGGTATCAAAGCATCTTCTGTTAGCATTACACGAATATTCTTTTCTTTTGATCGATGCAACACGACTTCTTCTCCATTTACTCTCAATATTCCTTGTTGAAAGTTCAGTTCAAATCCTATAGAGTTCATAATGTCCATGCCTACAATAACTTCATCTTCAATATCTGCTACTAATGCTCGATGTTTAAATTTCGTGTTTCCTATGACCATCGTGATGTCCACTTCTCCATGAACAGTAGCAGTATCTCCTGTTGCAGTACGTAGTCGCCGATTGGTAGATTTTATCTTCGACTTTTCGACAATATCTGGCCGAATAATTGTCTTCGTTGCACCTGTATCCAGCAGCAGCACATGTAACTTTCCATTAATAAAGCCATCCACAAAAACACTGCTGGACTGATGTAGAAGAGATGCGACACGTTCGATATCCTCTGGGGCATGCTGGTTACAGGTCGACGGTTGCCCCTTTTCCTCGACCCTATCTAGTTTTCCGACTTGGATGAAGTCGGCGCCTCCTGGCTTTCTCTGCAACGACTTCGTATATGTCCGAGCTTTCCACATCTCCAACACCGGATTTCCTTCTTCTCTGGTAGATTTTCTTTAAAAACTCGCCTGATTGCTTCAATTATTCTGGGTTCCTCCTCTTTCTCTTCATCGACTCTCCTTATTCTAGGCTGGCTCCTGCAGCTCTGCTTTGCCGCCTCGAATTCCAAAGCTCGAGCCAATGCATCAACCAGTTGGCTCGGACGAGCCAGTGTTAGAGCCTGTCTTGTTTCGTTGTCTTGAAGTCCATCCAAAAAGGCTTGAACCGCTAATCGTTCCATAACGGTCGTTGGAGTAGCTGGATATGCTAGCCGGACCAAGCGTGCAATATCAGCCTCGAATTCTTGCAAAGTCTCGTTTGATTTCTGGCAGCGGTTCTTAAGTTGGGAATGGTAGACATGTTCCAAATGTGTCTGGCCATATCGAAGTTCCAGATGTTTAACCAACGCTTCGTAATCTTCTTGTTCGTTTGGAGAAAGCGTCTGCAAGATGTCCGTTGCATCTCCGCGTAAAGCCAGAGTCAACGCTGTAGCTTTTTCTTCTGGTAGCCAGCCATTTGCTTTTGCTGCTGCCTCAAACTGACGGATGTAGTTGGTCCAAGAAGTTTTCCCATCGAACTGAGGTGGTTTCATTCGGACTCGGCTCCCCTCCGGCACTGCTCCTGGTTCCGCCAGCATCATGGGTAGATTTACAGCTGTGAGTTTACTATTTATTTCTCTAATTTTGACTTCCAATTTCTCGTTCAATTTTTCCTCTCTCGAATCCAATTCCTTCCTTACGTCATCAAATTTCTGTCCCATTTTCTCTTCCAATTCGTTGACATTATCTAGAATCTTCTGCTCCAAATATTCTTTTAAATTTTTAGAATTTTCCAGAATTTTCTGCTGCAGTTCGCTAGAATTTTTCAGCATTTTCTGTTGTAAATTGCTAGAATTTTCCAGCATTTTCTGTTGCAAATCGACTTTTAATTCGCTAGAATTTTCCACCATTTTCTGTTGCAAATCATCCTTTAAATATTTCAGTTCTTTAGAATTTTCTAGCATTTTTTCGTTTAAATTTTGCAACATTAAATGCATATCACACGGGCCTTCAAATAAATACGTATCTGGATTTTCACCTTCCTGCTTCAACGCTTCTCGAAGCCGCTGCTGCAACACATTCTTTTTTCCAGTTGTTTCACATTCCCTTTCTTCCAGCTCCCGCTTAAGGTCCGCCACTTTTAAGTCCATTAACGAAACCATTTTCGCGAAGTTTCACACTAATCCCACTTCTGACACCAATTGTAACGTTTTTAACTGTTCGTAGTGTGAATAAAAACACGCACTGGTTAATTAACGAACTTAACTATTTATTTAATAACTTAACTACACTTAAAACACTATAAAACTAACTAAACACTTAACTACTAATTATTTATATCACTACTAGTTTATTTATTTGCACGTATATTTATTTATTTCAACGCGAGTACCAAAACTGGACTAACTGCCGTGTACTGCTCCGTTTCTTATATATTCAGCGCCAAGGTCTTCTGGAACATTCCAGCGAGCTCCACACTCTCGATTGTTCGAGCGCTGAGTCACCGGCGATGACTCATCGGCGATGACTAACCGGCGATGAGTCATCACTCCGATATCCAGAGCGATACTCGCTACAATAATATACTACACTGAGTATATATACCAATTGTTTTGGCATTATTTTTTTATTGTCTTTACGAGATTTTCAGTGGCTTTTACATAATATGCATATTATAAAATTTGATATAACCTAAATTTAATTTAGTTTACAATTCTGTGGGTAAAAGGCATAAGGGGATAAGTCAAAAAAAGCAATTTTTCAGCAGTGCCTTAAACGTGTTCCCATTAATTTAGGAAATATATTTATGGTTAGCGGGTATACCCTTTTGGTAGCATATGACATGTGCTACCAAAAGGGTATACCCACTAACCATAAATATATTTCCTAAATTAATGCGAACACGTTTAAGGCTCCACTGAAAAATTGCTTGTTTTGACTTATCCCCTTATGCCTTTTACCCACAGAATTCGTATCATACATGGACATATTAATATGTCTATGGTATCATATATTTTAAATCCCCCACTTAGGAACTGACTATGCTCATAAGGTAGATAATACGCCAAATCGACAAATTTTCCCTCAAAAAAGGAAAAAAGGTCATCCATACAAAATAATTTCATAAAAAAATAAGTTGATAAAAAAATTATTTGATAAAAACATAAGTTGATAAAAAATAATTTCATAAAAAATAGGCTGATAAAAAAATAATTTGATAAAGAAATAATTTGGCAATTAATGCATATAATTAATTATTTATAAAGCAAAATAAGTTTATTTTGCACTTTTAATTTTGACAAAAACGGCGCCTCATAAATAACACACCATTCTGAAATCATCAAATTGTAAAGAAACTTGGTACAATATAATTATAAGTACTACTAAATAAAACACTTACTGATGTAACTTTAACACACTTTAGTGTATCCCATAATTTCAGTTTGGACACCAGTGATGGCATCTTTTTTTGACATATTTCGCACTTCGCACACTCGTTAAATAGGGAATCCGAATACCAATAATAACAGATTTCTGGTAATATAGTGTATAAATATGTTAAATTATATTAAATTATTAAGCGCCCATCTTTTTGTTGTGATCATTTATTATACATGGTTGGGAAATTGTTCCAGATGTTTTTTTACCCTTCCTTTCTGCATGCATATTTATTTGTATACTTAACGAAAATTTTTTTTTAATTGGAAGCTCTTTGTAATTTTTTTTATATTTAAGTCAAATAAATTTAAAAACTATATTACTTAAGGACTTTTTACTGTGAACTGCAAAAGTTTCTTTAAAAAACGGTCAAGCTCTATCGAATTTGCAATTAATTAAATAAAATTAGTTTACTAAAATTTTATATAATGTTGTAAGTCTTTTAAAATTCTTGTTTATAAAAATGTCAAGGCATCCTTTAAATGTCATGTCGAAATATGCCTTTTAACATTATTTATTTATTTACAGTAAAAAGTTGTCAGGAAATTAAAAATTATTATTTCAGTACAGTTTGATAAATTAATTAACCAACCTTGAAAACATTTTATACAAAACAGGATATGGTGATTATTTAGGATTTTTTTATACTTTTGCAACACTTAAATTAATGCAGATCAAAATTATTTATTATTTTTCTTTTTATTGAAATAAATTTTATTATGTACTTAACACATTTATTTAACACACTTAGTGCATATAAAATATTTTGGCGTACCGTTGATAACCAGTTGGCAAAATAAGATATTGGTCGTGTTCTTGATATTACCAAAACGGTGATAAATTATGAGTAATGTGTAATTCATACCTCTTTTGTATTATGAGTAATACCTATTTTATTAAAACTTTTACCGAAGGCCAGACAAGGTGATTGTTTTAAAAAGAGGCGAAAAACCGTTATGCAACAAAAAATAAATTGACAATACTACCATAAAAATATTTACAGGATTCTTCAGAGGCGTGTCTTAACTTGGTTTGCAATATTTATTGTGCATAAACTTTACTTTTTAATCGATGTAAAGTTCGCATGTTATAAAAAAGTAAAATTACTTATTAAACGCAATTTTTTAAAAATTAATTGATGTAAAGTTTGCATGTGGTAATTTTTAAATGCCTTATTACTTTATAATTCATATTTTGTTGAAACAAACATTAATTTAAATAATTCCCATATAAAATACATAATAATAATAGTTTTTTTGTTGTAATTTTTAATTTAAAAAATTGGGTCAACTTAAATAACCTTAAGTTTTTTATATTAATTTTTAATGTGATTTTTATTTTTCAGATTTATTTTATCAACTCCCAATGGTAAGTTAAAAAGAAAATATTGCCAATAAAATAAACAGTTTACTTAATTTGTTAAAACACCCTATTGTTAATTATTAAATTGTAAAAATGTATATTTAAAAATGGCGAATGCACCGGGAAATAATTTAAAATCTAAATATTATACAGGTTGATCTATTACTAGTGTAACAAAATTAAAGAGTAGAGAAAATACATAATGTCCAAAAATGACAAGTTAGTGAGATAAAGGGTGTTAAATTTAAAAATTAATTAATTAATGGCCAAATAATTTTTTTTTAATGTTATTATACAAGGTGTCCCTAAACTTGGCATAAATTTAGGAAAAGATTGAGCAAGTTAAAATAAGGCGAAAACTTAAATAAATATTTTTCCTAATTACTTATGTTTCCAAGATACAGGGTGATAAACTGTTACCTATCATATCAGTTTTTTTAATATAACTTCCACTATGGTAGACTTGGAAAGGTGATATTTTGCGAACAGTCACTTACTACCAAAACACTTATTCACACATAATTACAATTGTTTGAGTGAACGCAGTGTCCAGGGTGGAAGATGATATAGCTCCTATCTCTACAGTACAGAAGCAAGCGTCCAGATAAGTCAGTATTTCGTTCGTTGTTCGTTAGATGGCGAGTCAAATAAGAACCCAAGGTTTTACCAACGAAATCCATATATTCTATAACAACATAACTTTTAACAATTATAATAATTTGCAGAACGATTGGCAAATTGCCAATGGCAATACTGTAGTATTGCCAACTGTTCTGCCAAAATGAACAGTCGCCACAAACGCACAAAAGTGACGTTGAAATGGTTTTATTTAAATTTTAATTAAGCTTAGTGCTCTATTCTTTGAAGTTAATCAATGCAATTTTACTAAAAATGGGAAAAGTTTGTTGTGCACCGGGATTAAAACAGGTTCTACTTCAATGCGCCATCTATACAGACTTTTAACAAATACTGACTTATCTGGCCGACTTCAACGACAGAGTTGAATCACCTCCTTCTTCCACCCTGGCAGTGTCGTAGAAACAGGGGTTGCTTAAGCTTATTGTCCCATACAAACTTTAAGGTTAGGTTTTTATACCATTTGATGCAATTTTTCGATTACTTAGTTCGGCTATAGCCGTATACTGTTAAATACTGTTAAAAAGGTGTACCTCTCAAACTTCGATAAAATAAACCGTTTCCGAGATATCCGAGATTATAATAATTTGTTTTATTTGTTTTATTAATAATAATAATAATTGTTATATCGCATTAAAGGACTAAAAGGTATATGATAACAAATTTTTTAATTGAAAAAACTACAATTTTTTTTAATGTGACGGTCAGGGCTAAAAGTCCCGAGGCTCATGGAATGCACTTTTTTGTTTTTTAATTAAAAAATAAAATTTGTTATCACATACCTTTGAATCCTTTTAAATAATGCGATATAATAATTATTGTAATCTTGAATATCTCGGAAACGGTTTATTTTATCGAAGTTTGAGAGGTACACCTTTTTAATGGTGTAACTGTGTAATCGAAAAATTGTATCAAATGTTACAAAAACCTAACCTCAAAGTTTGTATGGGACAATAAGCTTAAAGCAACCCCCGTTTCTACGACACTGTGTTCACTCAAACAATTGTAATTATGTGTGAATATGTGTTTTGGTAGTAAGTGACTGTTCGCAAAATATCACGTTTCCAAGACTACCATAGTAGAAGTTAAAAAAACTGATATGATAGGTAACACTTTATCACCCTGTATCTTGGAAACATAAGTAATTAGGAAAAATATTTATTTAGGTTTTCGTCTTATTCTGACTTGCTCAATCTTTTCCTAAATTTATGCCAATAAGTTTAGGGACACCTTGTATTTATCAGAATTTTTTACACAAAAAGTACTCTTAATACATTGCTCTAAAGTGCCTTTTTCTCGAGATATTTAAATTAAAATAAAACAATACGTTATACGTTTCGAAGTTAATATTTTTTCCTTTTATAGTAGGTAATTGAGAAAAAATTATTAGTTTGCCACGATATTTCGTGTAATTTGTAATAAAAGTGATTAAATTTTAAAATCTGCTTGAGATACAGCAGACTTTTTTTGTAGAGAAAGGTATAAAGGTATCTCCAAAAAAGTTGTTTATGATTTTCCAAAAATAAATGATAATTTCCTCACAAAGAAAGCATATTTGTGTTTTTGTCTTACATTAAATCTACTTTTTATTACTTTAGTGACTTTAAGGTCCCTGTGTGATTTCTTATGTTTTTTCAAGGTCGCTTTAAAACTATACAATAAAACTTTGAATAAAACCAAAAGGTCTTTAAGACTAAATTTTAAAACTTTATTAAAACCATTTAGTTTTCATTTTATTTTCTTAAAAAGTTCTTCAAGGCAACTGTAAATTTACGTATTAAAAATTATTTGAATTTAAAATATACTTGGCGCAGTCTAATTACCTTCGGAATCAATATAATTAATCCTTAAAGGGTTTTATTTTGTTTACTTAAAAAAAATATTCAAATGCAAACTATTTTGGTAAACAAGTTGACAACGGGTGGCACTTTTCTTACAAAATATAATCAAAAACTTCTACATAACTTGAGCGCCATCAATTTTTATTTTATTTTTATTTTTTTACAAATTGTGCCGTTTTTGATACACGTACTGCACTGGTGAACTAAATTAGCTTGTTGAGAAGATGGCTTTATACGAATGTGGAGGGGATAAAATTAGTTTTAATAATGTGGTCAAAAATCGATCATGCATTTTTTAAACCAAATTGGCTAAATTAAAACCTTTGAGTTTTATAATATTCTTAATGTACTATTTCGAGAGTATTATAACACCAGTATACGATCAATAGGCCAAGAGCAAGTCATTTTTATATTATTACATTAAATTATTTGCATAAGAATCAGTGGCCTTAGGGTTCTGTTGTGTATTGTTGCTCGAATGACCAAAATGTTGTGTGTTGTTATTTGAAGGACCACAATGGTTTATATTGTTTTGCTCGAAGTTAATTAAAAACTCAAGGTGGTTAATTTGTATTACATTTTATATAAATTTAACTTAACATTTTAACATTAAAACAAACAATGATCATTGGCGATCATTGGAGTTGGAGCTCATTGGCGATCAACTGATGTGGCAAAGAATACAATTGATTCAATACTGATGATTTTTTGGTTTGTTACTTAGTACCTTGCTAATGATTGTATTGGAACAGCCCTTTAGGTGTCGACCTCCCTTAAGCATGTATAGATTGGCCTACTCCTGGGGTGGGCGTGTCAATACAAAAATTAACTTAAGTACTTAATTGAATTATAAATATAAAATTAACCTTAGTTTTAACAGGAACTTTTAGTTTATATTAAGGTAACTTTAAAACCAATATCGCTTTATTGAACCCTCAATAAATCAAAAGTAGGTATTTTACAATTGTTACTTGGGAGATTTGTTTATTTAGAGATTATCTTATAGGGAAATAATGTATGTTATACCGTACCTTCATCTACCGGGTATACATAGGGAAAATACATTGTCGTGGACCAAATAGGACCCAGTAAACTTTTTAAAAAACTGTAGGACAAATATGTTAAGTGCGTTCTTTCAAAACTGGGTGTTTTATTATTGTTTTTTTTAACAAATATTTTTAGGACAAAAATTGGACCACTGTCATTTTTAAGACAATCAGATAATATTTTGACAATACGTACGACTAGCAAAATATCCCTCTGGATTTTGTCTTTTTTTATGATTATTTGAATGTATTAGATAACGAATTTAACTTCACACTCTCTTAAAATGAATTAGTCAAAAATAACTAATTATAAGTCATATTTGACTAATTGTCATAGTGAAAAAGCAGTCACTAATAATTAGTCAAATTCCACTGAATGAAATAGTCAAATTAGTAAATTTAAATTTAAAAAAAGTTTTGACCCAGCCTGGGATTGAACTCAGGTCTGTCACTTGACAAGTTTGTCAAGCTAACGTCTTAACGCATTCGGCTGTCAGCCGCTCTTATAAAAATTAATTTTATTTGTCAATAAATATGGTTCATAATATTTTAAAGTTTAATATATTATTTGTCTTGCTATTTTGAGCTAAACTTTTTGCATCTTTATTTGTTTTATGGGTCATTTAACCATGGAGAGGTATATGCATTTAATTCAAATAATACTTTGTTGTTGGCCGTAAACGACTAAAGAAATTAGTTACTTTTAACTGTCAGAAATAGTCAAATATGGTGACTAATCTTAAATTAGTCAAACTTTAACTATTTACATAGTAAAAAATGCTTTTACTAATTCAAATAGTAGAATTTTGACTATTTCATTTTTAGAGAGCACATTTTTAATATTATTATAATGATCTGTTATACATTTTGTTGCTATTTATCATAAAAATTGTGCAACGCATTGTTTTGTTTTCTTACCTAATTGTACCACCATATTGTAAAGGCAATCAACAGATTATTTAACAGGAAGTCAGCCATCATACAAATAAAGTTGCCCTACGTACTTATAACGGGAGCGTTAACTAGAACAAAGCGAGAGAGAAAATATCCAACAAAGTACCAGACAGATTTATAGTGTTTAATCCTGTTAGACATGTGTGAGGATATTACAAAAATGCGGTACAAATTTAACTTACCTAAAAAATAGATTTTATGTTGGGAAATTACGTAGATAAGATACCATTACACTTTATTTATTGTACCTAGGTATTATATTTGTTCAAATAAAATGGCTTATTTTAAACAAAAAACATATAAAGTTTTTAAAAAATGTGTAGTGCTGGATCTGAAGGGCTGTAATTTTTAAGAATTTTTTTTTAAATTCCATCCCCAAGGGGTAAATTGGGACACGCCAAAATTTGATTATATTAATCCCGGCGCATTCGCCATTTTTGAAAGTATTTAACGACTGAACGTATTTTGATGAAATAATATTATTGGTGATTAATTTAATAGTGAACCTTAATGTAGGTTATTTATTTCTTATTTAAATTATAGGTAATGGGTTTGGTCTAAAAACGGCTCGTAATTGCATGTAATTAATGTAATTAAATTCCTCATGTCTAGTTACCATAATAATAAATTCATTAAATACAATAATTATGAGTCTGCTTAAATTAAATATGTTACCGTAATTAGAAATTATATAATTTTCCTTAATGGTAAACAAATATACAATATATCTTTTTTTGTATAAACTAAAGCATTTGTAATTTTAATTGTGATTAATATGCTCATAATTATTGTATTTATAAAATAAAATGAAAATAGTTAATTTTTTTAAGGATTTCTTAATGTGTAATATAAACCAGTTGCCTTAAATTGTACTTTATTTATAACTATACTTATTTTAAATTAGTTATTTATGCATCCATTAATCTCTACTTACGCGGAAACGAGCAAAATTTCTTTTATCCATATAAAGCATATTGATCGGCTTACATGTTTTAGAAACTAACCCGATTTTTATTTATAAATTATAAACGCATTTTTGCAAATGTTAAATATCATATTAATTCAACGTATAATATTGTAATAATAGACGTTAAAAATACAACTCCCCTTTTAATTAAAGAATTACATTTCATTAAAATTATGGTATTTCCAACATTAAATTCTTAACATTACAAAGAAAACTTTTATATTTTAAATGAAGCATTTTCATTTTAATTAGAATGACTTATATTAATTGAAATCATTAAGTAAATGTGGGATAAGATATTAATGGAGCAAATAAGACCTATCCGGTTTATATTATATAAATTGATGAAACTTTATTTGAACCATATGTTAATAATAATAAAGAACGTATTTACATAGTTACCACTTAGTATTTACATGTTTCCTTTTTTTATAAATATTTTAAATTATATAAATTAAATAAAAAAATCATGGTAGGTAAATAGATCGTAATTTAATATCGATAGTTTATTCTTTAATTAACATATGGTTAAATATCTCCAATTAAATACATTAAAGTACCAATTTTATCTGATTAATTTCATTTTATAAAATAATTACTGCCACGGGAATGATCATATTTTATATATTCAAAGCGAAAGATGCCCATTTTACTATAATATCGTTGGGTCAATCAATGATAATATTAAAAATAATATTGTTTTTTACCAGAGGAGTGATAAGTATTCGACACTATTGTTTTTAAGATATAGTCCACGTGTAAAATAAGCTAGCACCTAAATACCGCAGAACGTTTTACTAAAACATTAATTCCAAACGCACACAGAAAAAAATCTAACATAGTACCAAGAACAGCGCAGCGCTGTCATTGAATGCATTAAAATTTAAGCAATCTAAATTGTTATTTGCTCAATTAATTACTATTAAACCAAAATAGGGAAATATTTTGCCTAAATTTCAAAGAATTTATTGCGTTAAATGTATACATAGTATACATACAATAGTAACGTTATTAAATAAATCAAATTAGTATTTAATGCAATAACATTCTACCATTCTAACAAATAAATATCAATGTGAATATCAATAGATTTAGGAGCGATAATTTTTGTTGTTAATTTAAAAACAGTAAACGATTATAAACCAAGTGCTAACTACCTATTGGTATTATAGGAACTGTTATTCAGGAATACGGATTACAAGATCCCATTGGTTTAATGGCTCACCCATTCATGCTATGCTAGCGTTTTTTCTGTGCAGAGGAATGATGAAGAATTGTCTCCATGGCAATTATATTTTTTGTAGATTTGCATATAGTTTTTTTGCCAGGGAATGATACGTATTCGTTACTATTGTTTTTAAGATATATACCACGTGTTGAATACGCTAGCACTTAAATACCGTAAAACGAGGTAAATGATAATTTTTAAGCCCTGTGATAAAAAGAAAATAAGGGAAAGTGGTGATTTTTCAATGTGAGGTCAATTTTTGACGGTGCAAACTTTGTAAAATATAATATGCGTTTCACGAAATGTTACAAGAATAGTGAATGTTACAAGAAAATATTGCAAGAAACTAACACTTTAACACTGGATTTAAAAATAGTTTAAGAACAAAGGAAATTGCATAAAGTTAAAAGTATACTGGTGAAGCTAAATAAACTTTATACACTTTAATTTGTATAAAAATATAAAAGTATTAAAATAACAATATTTTTATATTGCAGTTTTAATAATTGTACTAAATTATAACAAAAGTTTTAATTCTAATTTTATTTTATTTATTTCATGTTTCTTAAAATAACTAGGTATTTATTAATAATTTTCTTGGGCTCCTTCAAAATACATTTTTGTGGATTCCTTAAAGCAATTTTTAAGATATTTTTCCCCTTTGATTTTGTGTTTTTGGAGCATTTTTTAACTATTTTGAAATTTCTACAAAGCTTTTTTTTTAAATTGTGAAATACTTACCAACTGCTTTTATATAATATATGGGGCAAGCCAAGTTTTCCCCATAAAAAGTTGTTTCCGATTTTGATGAAACTTTGCTAAATCATTGTCCTATCGGACTACTTTAATTAAGCAAGCAGCAAGCAAGGGCAGCGGGAAAGACTGACGGGTTGCAGATATACAAAGGCTTATATGGGTGAAACTATAGTTTCAAAATGATATATCATTTTTAATATAGTAATTTGAAAATAGTTTTTTTGTTCTAATTTTATTTTTTAATTATGCAAATACGTCCTATGGTTTAAAATAAACCCTGCAAAGTGAAAGATCAAACAGTTAAATTGTTTTTTTGAGCAGATTTGCGATGTTTTTGTTAAAAATATATCCAGAGGAATGACGAGGCAAGCAGAGGAATTATTATTTTATTCAAAAAGGCATATAGCATAAAAACTAAATAAGTAATTAAAAATAAACTTAAATAGAAACTTGTTTAAAAACAAAACAGTATCATAAAAAAAACAAAAATATAAACCTTCTTTATTTCGTAAACCATTTTTTGAAAAGAACTACTGGAAGAACTAGGTTAGGAAAAGAATTATCGAGTGAATATTTATTTTTCTATTCTGCCTTTATGTTAGACGACTCCAGATATAACATGCCAGAGGAATGATATTTTAACAAAATTTTTTTCTACAACTTAATAATATTGAGTATATTTTCATAAATTCTTTAGGAAGCCAATATACTTAATCTATATCTTTCTTTAAAAAAAATTCAATTGTAGAAAATAATTTGTTTGGTCAAAATTTTGACCAGTAACAGCAAAAATGATAGATTCTATAGAATTACCCATATATATAAAATATAATATATCAAAATTTAGGGAAAAGAATAAACTTTTCTTAGTACTAATTTTTAAAAAATCAAAATGATTTCATATTGAGAAAAATATATTTTATATCAATTTTTCTTAGCCAAATAATTTTGTTTCGCTTTTGAAACCGAAAAAAAGATATAGGATACATTATTAAATTTTGTCGATTTAAAAAAAAAGTCATTTATATTTTATTTATAAACCAAAAAACTCTCACAAAATAAAAAGAAAAACTTCAAGCCCCTGTATATGTGCAACCCGTCAGTCTTTTCCGCTGCCCTTTTGCTTAATTAAAGTAGTCCGACAGGACAATGATTTAGCAAAGTTTCATCAAAATCGGAAACAACTTAAGTTTTTAGTGGGAACATATGTAGGTAATTTTCAATTTAAGTATTATTTAATACACAAATAAATTTTATCTCTAAATATTATCTTAATGCACTAAATAAGTGCCTTACATTTTTATAAAAAAAGAAAGCTTAAAAGATTATTAAATGTAAACATAGACCCATAGACACATTAATCAATTATTATATTATTATGCTTTTGTCGGCACAAATACTGTTCATATTAAATTTTAAAGCAAGGGAAATTTACTAGATATTTTGTTATTTTTGAACTTTTGAGAAATTTTATTTTCCCGCTGGGCGGCTGCTTTCAATTCGAGTAACTTCATCCAGTTAATGTTCTGATATAAAGATAATTTCTGTGGTCTAGACTTTACGACTGCTTTTGACGCGTTGTTGATATTTTAACAAAACAACCGAATCAATTTAATTTAATTTATTTAATAAATAATAAATGTATTCTTTACATGAACAAAAAAAACACCACCATGTTTCATAAGAATATGTAATAAATTACGTGTCCGATACCGCAAAATCTGCATATCTAATCTTGCTACTTTGGGACAATAAGTTTCAAATTTACTTCCACTAGTTGTCAAGTAGTATACTATACTATAGTTGAGATAATAGTTTTGTAAAAGTGGTTAGTTTTAAATTGTTTGCAATTTTGTAATCTATTAAGTAATTGAGAAGTGTTTTGGAAAGTGAAGTATGTATACATACACATTGGTGTTATTCAAAAAATCTACTATTCTTATTTTTGACTTATGATATCGGAAAATTGGTTACTGATCACCTTAAAGAAGTCTATTTACGTATGAGCTCTTAAGCCTGATTTATAGATTGTCTTCCTTCTTCCCTACGAAAACCGTAGTGCCGTTTACAGATTCCCGTACGGGATTGTATTGTTCATCTTCTACGGGAGGAAGGAAGGAAGGCAATCTATAAATCAGGTTATTAATTAATTAAGAGTAAGATCCTGCTCATTGTAATTTTCCATTTTTACATTAGACCTTTAAAAGTTTTTTAGAACACCCCATATATGTTTACATTTTAGAATTCTAAATAAAATGACTAAACCATGTCCTATGCCTAAAGTGAATAGTTTTCGAGTTATTATTTTTTTTCGTTAAAATTTGACAAATGCGCGTTAATCAATAATATAACTTTTTGTTAGTTGGTAGGTATTAGTTGAGAAACACCATGACAAATTAGGCCAACTTGCAACGTTAATAACTTTTTTACTTTAAATCTAACACCCTGTATATTTTTACATAATCAAATGGAAAATTAAAAACATTTTGATTAATGTAACTATTTAATTTAATAATCTCAGAGATATTTAACAATTTGTAATATTAGACCCAGAATAATCAAATGGAGCAACGTCTAATGTAGAAGTAAGAATTAAGAAATGCTTGAATGTAAATGGAGGACACTTTGAAGATTTAGAAATAAATTAGTAATAAAAATTGTTAATTAAAATATTGTTGGTTTATTAAATTGTTACATATATGCATTCTTTTTATTATTAAAATATTTAATTTTTTTATATTTTATTGTCTTTAATGAGCTAGTGCTTCACCTATATATAGTTGACATTCTACAGCTTTGTTGTTTTTATTTAAATTAGCAAATACTAAAATATTAAAAATGTTTGGCTGCTATTTTTATTAGTAACTTTGTTTACACAACACTTAATCAAATTGTTTATAATAACCTGAAAAATTGACGCCAATAAATTTTGAACAATGACAGATTACGTGGTAACCATAGATACCGTCAACTCACCCGTCACAGGTTTCTTGATAAAAATAATATAATAATAATAATATTAAAAATTTAGAAATTGTGAAATATCTCTCAAATGATTAACTTTAGGTATAGGGAATGGTTACATCAATTGAAAACTTTTTTAATTTACTATTTAATTAGTTAAAAACATACCGGGTGTTTAAAAAGTTATTAAGGTTTCAAGTTAGCCTAATTTGCTCAGGGTTTTTTTGGGTAATTTTTTAAAAAATGTTAAAGGATTGACATGGAACATTTTAAACAATGTTTTAAGATTCCAAAAATTCCACCCTCGTATCCGCAAACCTAATAACAATAGTACAAAACCGATAGTAAATATTTATTATCATCATTTGTATAGGTAGTTAAAATTGGTTATAAAAATAGTTTTCCTGCATTTTACTCCACTCATCTTTTATAAGGAAAAAACATCCACTTAAAGTGATACCAATCGTCCCTGGGAATGTTGCGCATGGTTTCTTAATTGTGAGCGAGGCGAATGATTAAGTGTAAATTCATGTTTTGTATTTTTCACGACCCATTGTTGTACTAAAAACAATAAGCTGCGCTTTAATTAAAATTAAGATTACAGATATACGGCTAGGTGCAGTCAATGTTTAAATGCCCGCTTTCGCTGCCCGAATTATGTAAGCGCGAACCAAAATGTACGTTCATTACAAAAAATTACAATTAAATTTAATGTTGTAGTAGTAACTACGTATCTGAAGTTCAGGCTCTGAACAGATGGCCGTGTGTATTTCATGATTCATTTTTATTATGGTTATACCTACTTTTTATCCTTCAGACCAATCTTGTTAAAATTTATATAAGCCCATAGGTAGGGTTTTAAAGTGTATGAAAAAAACCGGAACAATTGGGGCAAAAATCTGTTTTCCGTTTTTTTCCAGGCCTGGGAAAAATTGTCATTTCTGGTAAAAATTGATTTTTTTTTGGAAATATACGCATTTGAAAAAAATATAATTATTTTAATTTAGAAAAAGTACAGAAAAAAAATAAAACTAAATATTGATTGACTTAAATTAAATTCATTTAAGAAAATAAACGTAAACGTTAATTTTACTGTTTTTTTTGTTGGGTATTTTTTGCAAAAAGGAGTCCCATGAAATTATCCAATTACAAAATAATATTAATATACCTAAATAAATTACAAAATTATATTTTTATAAAACGAAAGTTATGTTAGTTAATACAGCACCAAATATGTTTTTTACGAAAATGCAAGTCATTTTTTCTGAAAATTTTCCAGTTTTTACTGTTTTTTTTTTCACCGAGTCAATGTTTCCGGAAATTTTAAAACCCTAGGTAAACCTAGATTGGGACTAAAGTCAGTTTCGGGTTTATCGCAAATATTTATTTTTGAAAAATGTCGTGTGCTTAAAATTCGTATTACAAAAGTTAAGGGAAATCGATATCGTGTGCTGAAAATTCGTCTGAGCAAATCAGTTTTATTTTCAATTCAATTTTTGCTGATAGCTATCGACAGGTATCTATCCCAATATCAAGATTTATGACGTCCTCACCTCTAAATTGTATTTATTGTTTGATATTCTTTTAATCGAACATCACAAACTATTTATACTTATTTTATAAATGATTTATATGTATGCATTTTCTAAAACCATTTCTGGTATGAACATATTGCAATAAAATTTGACCAGTTAACCAGTCTTCTAAATTTATATACTCAATAAATTAAATACTGCAAAATATTGGCAATTTTTCTGAAAATTTCCCAATTTTTACGGTTTTTTTTTCACCGAGTCAATGTTTCCGGAAATTTTAAAACCCCAGGTAAACCTAGATTGGGACTAAAGTCAGTATCGGGTTTATCGCAAATATTTATTTTTGAAAAATGTCGTGTGCTTAAAATTCGTATTACAAATGTTAAGGGAAATCGATATCGTGTGCTGAAAATTCGTCTGAGCAAATCAGTTTTCTTTTCAATTCAATTTTTGCTGATAGCTATCGACAGGTATCTATCCACAGAAATTTCTGTGTATCTATCCCAATATTAAGATTTATGACGTCCTCACCTCTAAATTGTATTTATTTTTTGATATTCTTTTAATCAAACATCACAAACTATTTATATTTATTTTATAAATGATTTATATGTATGTATTTTCTAAAACCATTTCTGGTATGAACATATTGCAATAAAATTTGACCAGTTAACCAGTCTTCTAAATTTATATACTCAATAAATTAAATACTGCAAAATATTGGCAATTAGTTTATCTATATTTGAAATATTCCTGACACACTTAATACTTCCACTATAAATTAAATGCATCTTTAGCCAGCCTGGCGATAGTTAAAACTTTATTTATTTTGCCATTAGGTGCCAACATAAAATTCACGCCCGCCACGGGGGGTCAACGAAATTACATACTCCCTCCCCTTCCATAAACTAATTTTATCATCGCGGCGACCATTTTAGCTCTATGACATTATAATGCATTATGCACTGCCACTACATTACACACTGCTGCTCGTAAAGATTATTTTAACACTTCCTGTTTGCTATCCGAAGCGAAATATGTGCCATTCTGGCTAAAAAGAAAGAGTGAAATTCCTGGTAAAACATGCGTTTGACTAACGAGAAACTTAACTTTAGCCAAGGCAATATTTATTTTGTAAAGTTTTTTTATATAAAAAGAAATCTAGTTTAAATAAGTGAAACTTTGCCAAACTAAAACCACTTTTAGAGACGTGTTTATGTTTATTTGACATAATAGTATATTATTAGCATTTAAATTAAATCATTGCTCAAACTGTAAATATAAATCACAACGGTATACTTAATATATAAGTATATTATATTACATTATAATGTATGACATTAGGGTGATTTTTTTTAACATTATTTTTCCACCCCTACAGCAAAATTTTAATGTATATATATCGAGAAAAAAATGTTCTTAAAATAGGTAGGTAGGTACTTTAAATTTGAATTTTACATTGGAATAAGAGACAATTTGGAAGTTTTTTCAATTTTTTTATAACTTGGCGGTAGGTATTATACGCGACTACAATTCACATAGGAAAATTATCCTATATTTCCTGTTATTTAAATGGAAAAAACTTTAAAATCAATGTAAAAGTAATTAGGAGTAAGAATAAGGGCTGAACCAATTTTTTTCTTAGATATACATCAATATGGGTATCAAGTTTACTAAATGACATTTTATCCACGAATTTTAATTTAGGCATGAGCGAGCTTGCGAGTGTTTAATTAAATAAGTCTTTAGAAAAGGTTATAATTATTTAATTAATTTAAATGAGTTGCATAGGTACTTTTTATACGACAAATACATATTATTATCTAAAAATGATTTAAATTTAATAGTTGTTAAAGCGACATCATAAAACAATAGTGTAACCATTCTTGGGAATCGTTATTATAATACGGGCGCGCCGCTGAAAAGTTTAATGTGTAAATCGAAATCTATCTATCCCTTGATAATGGACTAACAACAGTTTTTAACAGTGGAATTGAAAATAATGGCGTTGAAAAACTATTTAATACTTTAATATTTTTGTAATAATCAGCTGGCAAACGCATAGGTTACAAACGAGTGTTTTTGAGAATAAAGCCGGAAAATGTTTAAAAAACCGTGGCACGATTTGTTGTTGTTGAGGGTTTTTCGAAAGGAAATCCTGGTTTGAGTTTTTACCGGTTTCCCAATAAACAGTGTTAATGCGAATGAAGAAATAAATTGCATACAGTCACTGCAAATATAAATTATACCTATTTGATACAATAAATACACATTTTAGTAATGATTAAAGTGAAAAGTGTAAATATTTCAATTCAGTAAAAATCGTCAAACAAATAAGTCATCTAAATTCAAACAGCATTTAGCATTATTAAAAGCGTCTCCACTTATGTATTATAATATAATATTATATATTATTATATTATATAATATTTTGTTGCCATGAATTCGTAGCAATATTTTGTTGTTTAAAATACAGTTGTCGGCGTTTTTTAGAGCACTAAAATACAAAAATGTTCAATTTTAAGGTTATGTTTGTGCAACAATTATTTTTTACTAATTTCTTAAAAACGTACTAACTTAAATATAAATTATATTAGGTAAAAGTTATTATTAGTTAATTCTGCACCAACAAATATACTTGCCGAATTGGATCATTTGACAAAACATGAAAATACAACGATTTACCTAGTTGAATTGAATTTTATTTAAAATTAAAAACACAAAAATTCACCCTGATTACTTAGATAAAATACACACACTAATGTACCGTAAACACGGGTGGCTTTGGCTCACTTTCAAACTTAAGCTTAAAATTTTTGTGGTTTTAACAATCATAAACATTAAATTTTGTATACCAAAATTTGAGTCTTGAGTTGCTCTTTCAAAATAACTATGTTATAATATTACATAGGGCTGAGTTTCAAAAATAAAAATTAAAAACTGGGTGTGCAAAGTTACCCCCTGGTTGCGGGTTACTTTGTCTCACAGTGTATTTTCCGTATAAAATGAATTCAATATTATATTTTATTTTTATTAGACACGTGTTAGCAGCGACATATATCCATTGCAAGGGATTACCAATAAAAAAAATAAAAAATCGACCTGTAGTTAACCAAGGATCATCATTCCAATGGATTGCGCATAATATAGAAATTGTAACGCGTGTATTTTTAAGAGTTTTGCACTGATGCGATATATACAATTTTAAAGTGTAATAAATCCCATTTCTTTCTTTAAAACACTGATTTTCCTGTAATATAAACTCAATAGAATCGCTCAATTGACAGGTTTAGATCAACAAATTATAAATGTTAATTTAATCGAGCGCGAAAAGATTTTTCATAAATGGCCATTTTTTAACTTTTAACCCGGGTTAAAGTCACCCGCGGGGTGCAAAGTCACCCGTGTTTACGGTAACTAAATAAGCAAATAAGCGTTGAGTTTCTTAATCAATTATAAGGAATCGGTAATTAATCGAAAAAAATCGAAATCTACACCAAAGTTTTTTAGTTTTTAGTTGCAACGCAAAACACAAATAACGTGAGCGATTTAGCTCAATTGAACATAATTTGTCGAGTAAGATTTCTGCCTTTCTTTCTTTTGTGAAAAAACTACTTATTTATTTAAAACTGATGTGCAGTTGAACAACAATACATTTAAAGCATACAAACTGCAGCAGTTTGTATGCTTTAAATGTATTGTTGACAATTCCTAAATTCACACAATGCTATCGAACTCCATCAGATGGCGGGCGCGTTGCGAAAACCCCATGCTTCTTTGGCGAATTTTCCAGAAAGGGCACTTTATTTTAACGATTGTATGACATTTGACAACTGTCAACTAACTTAAAACTAACTTCAGCCCTTGACTAAAAACTTGTTGCTAACTTCAGCCCGTGCCTAAAAGGCCATAAAACATGCACGGTAATGGGCGTTTTAAAGGTGGTAATAGAAAAAAAATGTTCGTTTAAAACAAATCACCTATTTAAATGTTTTAGCAAACCTTATATTTTGCACACAAACATGCTGTCTAAATATCTAAATTCAAACTGTCAAAAGTATGCCAAAGAGCACAATTAAATTAATCACCTCAAAAGTAATTACACTAACTTTATAGCCCTAGGTCATAAAATATTTTACAGTGTAATACACTGAGTGTATAATATAATAATGGTAGAGTTTGATACATCAACGTTATCAGTCATGCACCGTTGTCACCGTTGCGTTCGAACTCTGGCTTCTAAGTGGAAAAATATTCGATTACATTTTTTAAGGATTTTATTTTTAAATTCCTATTTATTAAAATCATAACTTTTGAAATATTTGAAAAGGGTTTTATACATTTTACGTTAAAATTAAAGAGTTATTTAAAATGTATATTTTTATATTTAATGAAATTAATATAAAAAGTATAAAGGTATATTTTATATAAATTTTATGATCTCATGTAATAATTAAATTGTATAATTTTCGTTTTTTTTTACAAATACTATATTACCTAATATATTATGATCTTATGTTATACATTATAATAATTCCAATTATAAACCATTATCGCACAAAAACGACCAACTCAATGAGCGTTGTTTAGGATATGACCGCATAAACAAAAATTTCAACGATAACACACATGTTCGTAACAATACCCAATGATTAAACATATATTTATAGCGTAGTCTATTTGTTGCAGAATGAATAACACTATAGCCATGGAATCGGAGACGCAGCTTCATTCAACTGTCGACGTTCCCACGGAAACGGACACCTCGATCAACGATACCATCGTGGCAGAGGACCCGGACAACACCATACACGGATTTAACGCGTCCGGAGCGAACGAGACGGTCATAGAGAAGTCGAATAAAGAGCTGCTGGTCGATCTAGTGAAGTGCGAGGGTAGTGACAGTGGGGTTGAGGTGGTTGAGGGTCAGGAAAATTGTGGTTATCAACGCACTCTTAGCTCTAACAGTGGCAATTCGCATGATTTTGACACGGTTTTACCTAGATCGTGCGATTCATCCATTATAAGCTGTTGTTCTAACTACGATGAAGCTTTTAATTTACTAGTGAGGAAAAACTCGACCCTATTAGAAGATTACTCGCGTAACGGTGATGTGACAAGTGAGAACGGTAGTGAATCATCTTCTATATCGGGTACTACATCACGCAACAAAAGAATTCTACTCAACAGTGCCAAAAAGAAGGTTTCCGTGGCTGAAGCTAAAACTAAATCTGCTTTGGCGAAAGAAAGATCGCGTTCAAAACCACCCCAAACGCCGAAAAATACCACACAACCTGCCAGACTTAAATCCTTGGATCGCTTACAAGGCAGATCCAGTACTACTAACACCCCAAAACCCAATAACTCCACCACCACAAGAACAAAATTAACACCAACAACACTAGACTTAAACACATCCTCTAAAAGACCCTCATCGGGTCGTTCTTCATCATCCACTAGAACCCCACAATTGACCCCATCCGATGACGGCAGGTGGCCATCGGTATACTCCAAACCTGCGCCGTTGATGTGCAAAAGCCTACGCGGCAACCTGGAAGGAAAACCCAAAGCACCCACCCAAATGGAGTCGAAAACCATTGAAAAATACGCCACTCTTCCAAGGCGAAAAAAGGAGAAATCCGCGGAAACCATCCCCAAAAAAACAAACAGTAGAGAAAGTAGTACTAATCGTTTAGCGGTAACTAAGAAACAAAGCTCAAGAGAAACGACTCCCTCCAAGTATTCTTCCATTTACACCAACAAGGTTAAGCAAAAGGTTAAAATTTATCACGAAACTAGCATACAGACAGCTTTAACCATGGCGGATGTCGAAAAGGCACTAAATGGCGAAACTGTTTGCTATAAAGACCCCAGAGAGATCGAGAAGGTTAGCCAGGGTGTGCAAGTCGATATCAGTCGGAAGGAGTTTGAGAAACTCGAGGAAAAACTAAAATCGATGACGGAAAAGTACGAGACTTTGCAAGGTGATTACAAAACTCAGACTGGAAAACTTGAAGAGACTGAAGCCAAGTTGAAAGAAGAAGAGGTTGATAAGGAAGGGATAAAAAAAGAGTTGGAAAATAATACGCAAAGGGTTTTGGCCTTGCTTGGAACCGACAATAATCCAGGTATTTTTAAATAATGGGGTAGTTAAATTTTTTCTGACCTTTACTTTTTATGGTTTTATTCAAGGCGTTTTGTAATATTAAACATTTCTGTGAAATCAGAATTTCAATTGAGTTTACATTTCTGTGAAATCAGAATTTCAATTGAGTTTACCGTTTTCGAGATATTTACAAAAAATATAAATTTGACCAACATTCTAAGATTTCTATTGGTTGAAAATTACCCTGTTGTCAAGTTGTCTTGTTAATGATTTCATTCGGTTATGTCAGAAAATACCCGAAGAGGTTATGTGCAAATACTGTCACTGTCAGTTGAGTGAAAGATGGTCACCAAATTCATTAAGTACCTATCTTCCTTATTACGAGGTATCATATTACTGTTTGATATTTTGAGTCCAAGATATATCTAAAAGAATATAAAGAACTAGGCATTATACTAATGAAATGCATTTACGACAAAATATGATTATAATTATAGGTACTTACTTTATTTGTTTAAAAGCTCCAATGTTCAATGTAACCAACCATTCCACAAGATTCCTCTGCTTTGGAGTCCGTTATTAATAAATCACTTATCTAATATCAATTACAAATAACATAACAATAACATTGATTTTCAATAATCTAAATTTAAAAAAACATAACCCGAAAAAAAGAAACGTCAAAAAATCAATTCTTTTTCTTCTTCTCAACTAAAATTATAGATCAAGTGGTTTTAAAACTAAAATATTATAACGTGGCGCCATCTATCGTAAGAATCTTAAACTAAACACACTGGCAACCATAGAAAAAGCTGACAACGTTGTCAATAGCCTAGTGACGTAATTAGGAGATTTTTTTTTGTAAATATCTCGAAAAAGGTAAACTCAATTGAAATTCCGATTTCACAGAAATGTTTAAAATTACAAAACGCCTTGAATAAAACCATAAAAAGTATAGGTCAGAAAAAATTTAACTACCCCATTTTGTAAATATTATAAAAATAACACTATGTTTTTCTTAGATATTCCAAGCACGAGCAACAGCGACAGCCTCCTGGTCCTGGAAAACCGCTTCCAGAACGTAAGCCACGTGGTGATCCGCCAGGAAGAAGAAATCGCACGGCTCAACTCGTACACTAGATCCCTGCAAATCGAGCTGGACAAGTGCCTGAACGTTCAGAAAAATTTGCTGCTGCAACAGCAGGAGTTGCAAGCGGAGAGCATCGAGTTGCAGGACTTTATGCAGGCTGAAAAGCAAATGGTCAGCGATGCTTTGAAAGATGCAGAGAATGAGATCAACAGATTGAAGGAGGTTGTGCACCAGAGGGAGAAGGAAGTGCAAGATAAGGTGAGATAGAAGTAGCATTTGGTATTGATATTTCAGAAATAGGATTGAGCAATTGCCAATTTTAGCAAGTATTTAAATAATTAATAATGTCTATTGGTTTATTTTAATTTTATGGCAATTTATAAATGATGAGCAAGACTGAGAGAAGCAATGAACTTAATTTTGTTTAGACACCAGGAGCATGATATAGAAATCGATTTTGACGATTTATAATATAAGTAATAGATTGAAGAAGCAAAATTTAAGTATTTTAATATTCCAAAACTGTGATATCAAGAACTAATGTTAATGTTATTTTCATTGTATAAAAATTTATTATTGTAATTTATTTAAAATTTAAACTGCAGTGATTTTAAAGTATTGTATTGTATATTTTTAATTTAATTTGTGATGTGTAAGATTAAAAACTAATTATTGTTTTTAATTAAAAATTTATTTATATAAAATCATCTGCATTTTTTTGTTTTATGTCATTGTGTGTAAATTTTTGTCATTTTTGTGTTTGGCCAAAAAAATAAGTCTGTATGTCTAAAAACGTAAATTTTATTGATTTTTTCTCATATTTTCTTAAATTTAATACTTTATTTAAAAATAGGATTTAAGACTTTATTATTAAAATGATCGTGGATTCTTATACAAGGTGTCCCTAAACTTATTGGCATAAATTTAGGTAAAGATTAAGCAAGTCAAAATAAGACGAAAACCTAAATAAATATTTTTCCTAATTACTTATGTTTCCAAGATACAGGGTGATAAAGTGTTACTTATCATATCAGTTTTTTTGATATAACTTCTACTATGGTAGTCTTGGAAAGGTGAGATTTTTCGAACAGTCACTTACTACCAAAACACATTCACACATAATTAGAATTGTTTGAGTGAACACAGTGTCGTAGAAACGGGGGTTGCTATAAGCTTATTGTCCCATACAAACTTTGAGGTTAGGTTTTTATAAAATTTAATGCAATTTTTCGATCACTCAGTTCGGCTACTATTAAAAAGGTGTACCTCTCAAACTTCGATAAAATAAACCGTTTCCGAGATATTCGAGATTACAATAATTGTTAAATCGCATTATTTAAAAGGATTAAAAGGTACATGATAACAAATTTTATTTTTTAATTGAAAAAACTAAAAAGGGCATTTTATGAGCCTCGGGATTTTTTGCGCTGACCGTCACATTAAAAAAAATTGTAGTTTTTTCAATTAAAAAATTTGTTATCATATACCTTTTAGTCCATTAATGCGATATAACAATTATTGTTATCTCGAATATCTCGGAAACGGTTAATTTTATCAAAGTTTGAGAGGTACACCTTTTTAATAGTAGCCAAACTGAGTAATCGAAAAATTGCATCAAATGTTACAAAAACCTAACCTCAAAGTTTGTATGGGACAATAAGCTTAAAGCAACCCCCGTATCTACGACACTGTGTTCACTCAAACAATTGTAATTATGTGTGAATATGTGTTTTAAAACCAATTGGTAGTAAGTGACTTCGCAAAATATCACCTTTCCAAGTCTACCATAGTAGAAGTTATATTAAAAAAACTGATATGATAAGTAACACTTTATCACCCTGTAACTTTTAAACATACGTAATTAGGAAAAATATTTATTTAGATTTTCGTCTTATTTTGACTTGCTTAATCTGCTCCTAAATTTATGCCACTAAGTTTAGGGACACCTTGTATATAAAATAATAATTATAATAATAATAATTTATTTTTAAAATATTTTACGAATTTATAAAATAATTGACAGCGGTATACGTTTTTGCCGTAACTAAAAAAATTGGTAAACAGGAAAAAAATTATCAAAGGTTTGTTTAAATATATTATTAATATTCTTTTAAAGTTTCTTACTTTTAAAATTCAAAATTTGTCTACCATTTTATAAATTTTTCCTATTGTGTGAATTTGTCCTACAGTTTTATAAACTAATACTAGTGTGCGATTTTTTTGTCACTATTTTTTAAAGTTAAACCACTGCAAATGTGTCCTACGTAGGGTTCCCTTTTTAAATGTATGCATCAAGGGCAAGTTTTTTTTGCACACATTGCACACAACAACGTGACTTACTTCTCAGACTTTATGCTCCACTGATACTTATGGGCGTTAAAAGCTTTTCATATTTTCGTGGCACGCGCCAAAACAAGTATAACTTTAAAACCGATTGAAAACAAAAGTGTCATTAATTTCTTTATATGTATTTCCCTCATACTACATTTTGACTGTTTTAATTATATTATAGTATTAATTTTGAAACTCCTAAAATCGCAGTTGTCCTCAAGAGGAAATTATTTGTCCTATAGTTTAATCATAATCAATATAAAAAATAAATTAAAATATTGCACTGTGCAATAAATAGGTCAGGTAAATAACATAATTCTCCTATAAACATAAACTAAACCAAAATTTATATACATTTCAGCAAGATGAATCAAACCATTTGGTACGCCTCTGCGAGGAAAGGAAGCAGGACATGTTAACTCTGCAAGGTAGACTTAATAGCATAGAAAGCAAAAGCCGGGAATTATTGGTACAACAGGGTAGTTCAGTGTCTGGGGCAGCAGTGGCTCTAGCGGCACTTATCGCACGTTTAGAGGGTCTTGTAGAAGAACTAGTCGCCGCTTACAGTATATCTGACCAGGAACTAGACGTAAGTAAAAAGTAGTATATGTTAGGGTGCTTCATTTTAGAGCGACATTTTTTTTTCAATGTCCCACCTGAAAATCTTGTAACCAGTCAGAAAACAAAAATTTTTAGCTATTACAAAGCTCTTTTATTATTTTAAGCCGTTGCTATTCAATTTTTAAATATTTCCCTTTAAAAACCATAAAAAACAATGTTATTCTTTTCTTATTTCGCTAGTACAGTAAGAATATTTTTTTCGAATGTCGGTTCTAAAATCTTTATACAGGATGAAATTATTTTCAAAAATGTCTATTTAAGCAAGTCTGTAAGTTGAATAGGTTCTTCACAAATTGCCGTTCTACTCTAAAATATTCTAAAATAGCAGTAAATCGTAACTGGAGACTAAACTATTTATTGTAGATAAAAAACGTAAATGACAATTTTGTAGGGAATTTTGTTAAGAAATATTTTCCTGTATCACTTATAGTTAAGCTTGTACAAACACCCAAAGTGTCAAATTCTTAAAAATTCAGTTTCTGACTGTAATAACTATACTATTAGAGTTACGTGAAAGAGTGGCTGTACAATAGGGTTGCCATAAGCAGATCATCGGTCACCGGGACATTTTTGTAAAAATGACCATAACAATCGACAAATAAGTTAGGATTAGTGAAAATATATAATAATGGTGGGTTCGAAAAAGTTTTGTTTTGTTTTGATATAAAATGTGAAAAAAATACTCAACTTATTAATTTTTTTATTAAATAATAAAAATATAATATAAATAAAACATAAAATACCTAACCAAATAAGAAACTCAAAAAATTACCAAACTCTTTGGTTTAAAAAACCTCTCATTAATCATTTTTCTTTCGCATGCCAATCTTATTTTTCAGATTTGCTTACTTGCCTTAGTAGTTCCGGTTGACTTTTCACATACTTATAAAATTCTGAACAGGTGATATTATAATTTACTTTCAACAGTTTCTAAAGTAAGCCTATTTCGCTCTTTGGTCCACTGTGAAACTAACAAAGAGAAAATTCTCTCAACACCTGCATTATGGCCAGGAACAGCATATAAATATTGGCAAATCAAAAGTAAATTTGCCTTTTGCTCTTTAATATCACTTTGCTGAAAAAAGAACAACCATTTATCATGCATAGATTTAGCATTCCAGACCGGATCATGTTCTAATTTAGTAATTAAATCTTTCAAGTACCTACAATACTTCTTCAAAACAACAATCATTGATGGTTGTACCTTTTTCTTATAAATAGGATATAGTTTTTTCAACTTCTTCCCATTCTGGTCATCCATGAAAAAACATTGAATTTGACGAGAGGAGCACTCCACTGTAGTAAATATTCCAATGCTGTTTTATAAAAATCCTTAATTTCACCGTCAAATAATTTTATGGTATTAGTAAATTGAGGGTCTCTTTTAATTTTGTCGTACTCCTTTTTCATCTAGATTCCAAGAAATGTTGACTTACTTCGTTCCAACAGAGTGCTTTCCAGATCTTGAATAAGTTCGTTTACCTCTTTTATGCTTGTATGTGATTTTTCAATTCTCTTAACACGTTCGCGGACACGAACGAAAAATGGTGACTGCGGAAAACGCATGACAATATTTGATGAGCTAGAAAATCTGCCGCCAAAACTTTACCAGGGACATTTTTCGTAATTTTTCAATTTCTGCTGGGACACCAAACTTGTACGCATTGAAAATGACCTATAAACCGAGCGGCAAACGCCGCGTTGGTGCAGCAGCGAGATTCATGTTTGGACGGCGTAAGCCGCTTTGTCCCTGTATTTAGAGCGGCATATGCCGCTTTGTCCGCGAACGTGTTAATTTGCTTTTCAAACAGAAAAGATTGGCTATGCAAAAATAGAGTACACTTCAGAAAGAGGATGTGAAAAAAAGTCCACCAACACTTTGGGTGGCTTTTGTCCGGCAAGAAAAAATTCTTCACAAGTTGCCACATATTTAAAATGCGTTCAATAGCTGGTAGCAGGGACAGCCATATTGTTCTTGAATGCGATAATAAACTGGCATAGGTAATATCAGCATCCTCACAAAACGATTTCAATCGTTCATTACGAACAGTGTATATTGAAAAGTATTTATAAATTTTGATCACTATCGATTCGATATCTAATGAAAAAATATCAGCAGCGGTGGAAGCTGCATTATGCAATATGTGAGCTGGACAACCAATACCTTCGACTTCTCTAGAAAGTGACGTTTTTAATTTAATAAAAACATTATTTGTTCCCTGACTGTTTCGGCCTCCAAAATTGGTATTTGTATTGTCCGCACTATATGCCGTTAATGTTTGTAATGGTATATTAAATTTATTTAATGTATCCAAACAGAAATTAACTATACTTTCTGAAGTTTCATTCGGTAAAAATACTGAATTAGAAGGGGGAATAATTTATCTGACTTGTGATTGCTAGCGTCAGTAAGTATTCTGTAAAAAGGGATGTTTTGTAGGTCATTTTAAATAAGTTGAATTGTATGAGGTCCCAATATATTTTTTATTATTGCGGTAGCTTTCGTTCTGGCAGTTGACTGTTTAAATCAACCATTACCTTATTATAAATGATTCAATGAAGTATATTAATTCCTTTAAACACCAATATGCGATCACTAAAGTACAAAATAACCAACAATCTGATAGCTCTGTTTAACGAAGCGTTTTATGTTCTGTGCGCTCTCTTTATCTCCCACTACTCGATTCACAACATTGAGTAATTGCGAAAAAAAATTGTTCTCGAATTTTCTTGATATATTATGAAGTTAGGTAGCTGGTGGCATCAGACCGGGACATTTGAAGCCTAAACCGGGACACCGGGACAAAGCTCTTGATACCGGTGACATGTCCCGGTGTACCGGGACGTATGGCAACCCTACTGTACAAGCTAAACTATAAGTGATGCAGAAAAATATTTCTAGACAAATTTGTAGGGCACACAATTCCCTACAAAATTGTTATTTACGTTTTTTATCTACAATCAATACTTTAGTCTACAAATACGATTTACTGCTATTTTAGAATATTTACGAGTAGAACAGCAATTTGTGAAGAACATATTCAACTTACAGACTTGCTTAAATAGACATTTTTGAAGATAATTTCATCCTGTATAAAGATTTTAGAACCAAAATTCGAAAAAAATATTCTTACTGCACTTAATGGTTTTTAAAGGGAAATATTTAAAAATTGAATAGCAACGGCTTAAAATAAAGATTAAGAGCTTTGTATTACCTAGCTCAAAATTTTTGTTTTCTCACCGGTTTCAAGATTTTCAGGTGGGACTTTGGAAAAAAAAATGTCGCTCTAAAATGAAGCACCCTAATATATGTATGAAATATTTTTTGCCTCAAAGACCATTACATTCTATTAATTCTTTAGGATGTAATATTCCACAACGAGACCTACAACAGTAGCAGCAGTCCGGAATCCACACCGGAAAAATCTCGAAAGAACTTCACCGACAAGAGCCCGTCGCCGAAAAACGGCTCTTCCTTCGTTTCCGCCGTCATAAACGCCATCAAAAACGCAGCTGCGCAGACTCCCTTCTCCAGCTACAGAGACGCCAGCAAAGACAACTTGTGCACTGACCACTCGAGTTCAAACGAAATGTTGGATTCCGAAACTGAGCCTTGCTTGATGATGGAACACGTTTTAGAAGACGTGGTGATGCCTGATAATCATACCCACAACATGGTTTCATCGGGCTGTAGTTTATTGTCAAGTCGGTTGACACAAAGCGAAAGCTTGAAGGATTTATCGCAGGCCATTTTGAATCGACAACAATACGAGCAGGCTAGTATGAGTTACCATGGTAGCCTCAACACGTCATTCACTAGCGAGCCTGCTTCGATTGACGTCTTCCCATCCACGTCGCTTGTAGATCAAGTAATAGAAGTGGATAACGTCATCACTAGACTCCTGAAAGTTATCAGGATCATTCAACTGGAAACAGATGATAGCATGACGGAGCTGCAGGATAACAGGGACAGTCTTGCAGAGCAAGTGGAGAAACAACAAGAGACGAATAAAGTCGTCGTCAAGCAATTAAAGGATTGGGAGATTTTGGGTTCGAGATTGAAGAGCGAGGTTAAGGAACTGATGGCGCAACTTTGGAGGAAAAATACTGAGATGGATAAACTAAAGTCCGAGTTGAATTATCAAAGAGAACAGGTCGAGGTAAGGTATTTGAATTGTCTGTGATGGTTTGTAAGTAAAATTACTTTTGTTTATAGAAATTGAACCAAGATGTTTGTGAGTTATCCACTGCTTTATCGAAAGCGGAGCTAGAAACCAGGATAAAGGAGGAGGAAGTTGCAGAGGAGATTAAGAAATGTGAAGAGACTGGAAAAACTCCTTCAGCTGAGGTGTTGGGGAGGCTTGTAGCTACTCAAAATGAGGTAAAATAACTGTTTTGCTTAGAAATTGCTTTATAAGCATACAGATTGGTGATATCATATTTTTAACTTTAAATTTGAACTTTATTTGTTTTTCCAGATTCCACTACTAAAAGAAAAACTTGCTGATAAAGAAAAACGTCTAAACGATGTCCGAAAAGAATTCCTGGAAAGCAGACAAGTCTTGACAGAGAGTTTGAAAAACGCTGTAAAAGAAGTAAAAAAACAATATGATGCAATTGACAAGGCCCTAGAAGTAAGTGATTTGTCACATTCAAATCATTACTTACTTATTTGGATTCTTTTTAACATTTCTTTTTTTCAGGTTTTAAATAAAAACCAGGCGATAATTCAGCAATACCCGCCGCTGGCGCAGTTGCAAAGGGAGCTGGAAGACACCAGCTTTCAAACAGCTTCAGCGATGCCGATAGTGGCGCCATCTGACTGCAACGCGAACGCAGCGCTGTTGCAAGCCGTCGGCAATTTGGAGATCGCTCCACCAATCAACACCACCGCATAACGTTTACAGAAAACGTAGTCGATAAAAAACTGTTTGTTAAAGTTTGGAAATTTTAAGCGCCAATTTTAGAGTTATTAGTATCGGCAACATTGTATATTTACGCACAATTAAAAATTAAGTTGAGTTGTTTATTAGATATATTACTATATATTACTGCATACTGATCTGCTACAAACTAAATTTTAAGTATCTTCATTTGATTTGTTTTGTCGTCTGAAGACTGAAATTTGATCTCAATAAATTTATCAGATGTATTTTTAATTTTAATAAATGAAGATATTACTACTAAATAAGTATGAGCCTTGCAAAATTTGAACAAAATATTATAACAGTATTGACCAATTTTCACTGCTATATGTAATCAAAACACATTTTTTATAAAAATATTCAAGATTGCAAACGTTAACAAACAGTTTTAACTAAAGGTACAAACATATTAAGTATTTTAAAATTAATTGAACAAAAAATGATTTTGTACCTTGTAAATATTGATAATATTAAAAACCTCAATTTTGCCATGAAGTTTTAAAATTTGTAAATATTTTTTGTATATTTTATTTTACTTTGTTAAGATAGTACCTACCTAATGCAAAGTGTCCCTGAATTTTAAGGATTGTTTTAAATCTAACCATAACTTTATTTATACGTTATTGACACTTGTATTTATAATTTTTGACTTCCTAGAGATCGAAAAGGCTGATAAATGCCATTTAAAAACACGTCCAATACGAATTTTTTATGTTTAGGATTAAAGAATTTGGTGTTACGTAGGAACGCTTTTATCCTTGATAATCAAAATTGGTTTTCTTTATTTCATTAATAAATAATTTGTTAGTTGTATTTTCAATGCTTCAACAAATACATATTTTTAAAATGTTTGTGAGCAATGCCATTATTGTAAATAAATTATTTATTAGTATACATTTGAGTTTTATTTTTAGTAAAATTTGTATTAAGTTCAGATGCTCTTTTTTAAAGATAACTTCTTTAAAACAATTTTATAATAAATAGAATTTACATAAGAAATCCTGAATCCAAAGCTTTAGAAGGAAAAAAAAGAACGTGTAATCGAATTCACAATTAGGGTTTTAAAGTATCGAAAAAAAAACAGAAAAATTGAGGAAAAAACCTGTTTTTTTCCAGGCCTTGAAAAGATTGTCTTTTTTGGGGAAATTAAATTTTTCGTTGGAAAATATACACATTTGAAAAAATGTAGCAATGAACAATTTAAAATTATTTTAATTTAAACAAAAATTCTATATTACAAAAAAATAAAACTAAACATTGAATTAAGAAAATAAACTTAAACGTAAAATATACTGTTGGTTGTTTTTTTTGCACTAAGGAGTCCATTAAAAATATTAACTACAAAATAATAAATGCACAGAATATGTTTTTTTTGTGGCCCGCAGGCTCTGCATTTTTTCCTATTACCCTAAAAAAAAATTAAAAAATGTAAAAGACAAAATTTTTCTAAAAATTTTCCACTTCCATTATTTTTTCGAATAAAAAACGTTTTTTTTTCGCCGGATCAATTTTTCCAAAAATTTTAATTGTAATCAAAAAAGGGGTTAGGAAATTGCTAAAAATCTGAATTAATTTTTTCTACTCCCACCTTTAAAACGACCAATATTGTACATGTTTCCATGACACTAAATAACCTTTTAAATACACATTGACAAGTTGTGGCTTCATGGCGCTTTAGTCATCGGCTGAAGTTAGCAACAGATTTTTAGTTATTTTAAGTTAGTTGACCTTTGCCAAATGTCATACAATCGTTAAAATAAAGTGCCTTTCTTGTAAAATAATACTAAATGTGAAAATTATTTCATTATCACAATATAAAAATACAAAAGTATTGAATAGTTTCTTGACGCCAATATTTAAAAAGATTATATGAATGTTTGTATTAATTAAACTTTTGATTTTGATGTAGTAGTGGAGTTAACTAGATTTAACTGATAAAGTGTTAAAAATTTTGGGTATTGCCCATAAAACATTCTCTTCTCTTTTACTGTCAAAAACTGATTCTATATCGATTGCTAGAATATTTTCAAGGGATAAATTTTGATTTACATAGAAAAATTTGTGTTTTTAACCCCCGTAGATTTCCAAGTTTCCAAGTAACCAGAAATTCCAATAAAAACAACTGTAACTTTAACATTTCCTGTGTAAGAATGTTTAATACTTTGTGATAATATTTTGCAATTATAGTAATAAATAAAGTCAAAGGATAAAATATTTTCTTATAATCATTTTTTGAAGTTATTTTAATATTTTAAAGTATCAATAATTGTTAATTAAGTTGTATTAAAATATTAACGGGGAATGTCAATGGTGAAAAATGTTTATTGGAATGGTTACTTTATTTTCGTATAGATGTCGCTTTATACAAATATTTAATTTAAATTATTTTTTAGATAATATTAAGTTTGTCGTAGAAAAAGTACTTTATAAATTTTCTAGTCACTCATTTCATTAAGCACTCGCTTGGAAGCTCGCTCGTGCCTAAATTAAATTCTTGACTAAAATGGCCACGGTGCTGTTCTGAGAGGTGATTTTTGGACTTCCTGTGAAACCTAATTTTTTTTTATATTCTTGTTAATTAGGTCATAACTAAAATTTTAAGAACAAAATAAAAAAAATTTGACGGTTTAAATTGTTTTAATTGGCTGTTTATTAAAAATATTATGCACTCTTTCAATTATCCAATTAAAACTAGCGATTTAATTTAAATATTTAATATTTGCATAACTAAAAAAAAGGTTTTTACAATTTTTTTTTATATATTTTACTGTTTTGTTGCAATAAACGTTCAAACTTTTAATCTAACCATTGACGTATACATTTATATTCCCTTAATTAATATATCCTTAAAGGTTGCCATGAAACTTAGATCTATTAAAAATTTATTTGATGTTTTAATTGTCATTTTCAGTAAACGTATTCTATAATTTTTGTTTAGTTTTTTAAAGTGTTTTTTATAAACAAAAATGAAAAATTGTAGTAAAAGTTACGAAGAAATTCATGAAATTTAACTAAGGACCGGTTTAAAGTTTATCGGGCCGATAACTTTCATGTCTTGGCAATATCTAGTATCCAAAGAAATTATTCGTCAAATAAATCAAAAATGAATAAATCGGCCCTAAATAAAATGTGGCACCCTTAGAATTATTGTTTAATAAATGTATACTATACATTTAACCTTAAATTAAAACTTTAAACGTGTATTACAACAAAACAGTAAAAGATATAAAAAATGTATAGACCTTTTTTTAGGAAATTAACTAATCTTTAATCTGATTTAAAAAGTTATGATAATATTTAAATAAAAAGTTTTAATTGCAGAATTGAAAGTGTGCATACATATTTTTAATACACATCCAATTAAAACAAAATTAACCGTCAAATTTTTTTTATTTTGCTCTTAAAATTTTAGTTATGACCTAATTAACAAGAATATAAAAAAAAATTAGGTTTCACAGAAAGTCCAAAAATCACCTCTCAGAACAGCACCGTGTGGCGTTTATTAAAGTTGATACATAATATACTATTATTTTCGAGTTTGTTTTTTAGTTTTTAATTACCAAAAACATTAATTTTATTGTGCACTTTTCAATAATACAGTTTTGACGGGCTGGCGCTTCATTGGCATAAAATAAAACCTTGTTAGACATAAAATTAAACTCGCAAGAACATCTAAAGTTGTTTTATTACAAAAAAGATGACATAACGTTACAATTAATACAAAAATAACCTTACCGTACTCCATATACATATGTAAATAAATAAAAAGTTAATTGGACAAATACAAACGATGGTAGTCGTTCGCGCCGAACGCGCAGTTGCACTTCGGGCACTTCCGCTGCCTTGTTTCGTAGCGCGTTTTGAGACAGTCGTAGCAAAACACGTGGAAACACTTCGATAATACCGCGTCTTTCCTTTTGACCTTGCACGAGGGGCACGTCAGAGTCTCCTTGTACTCCCTGATCTCCTCCATCATCACCTCGTCCAACGTGGTGCCGGCCATCTCCATCTTCTTCATGCGCTCCGCCTTTCGTTTCAGTTGCGCGATTTCTTCCTGGAGACGTTTTGTCTTGTACGCTTCCGCCTCCAAGGAACTCGTCTTTTCCGCCACCACTTGCTGGGCTTCCTTCATTTGGGAATGGTATTTTTCTAAAAGAAAATAACAACTTTCAAGTGCTGCCACTACTGCCAAAAATTTTCATTCAAAAGTCGTAACACACAACTTATTTTTTTATCGATACCTTAGTAGTAATAGTAAAAATTTTCAGTAGTTTTATCATGAATGTAAAGTGTTGTAAAGTGTGAATAAAAAATGTCTTTACCTACCATTAGCATGCCCTTTTGAAGTCTCTATTTTTCAAACGAGTCAAACGCCGCCAAAACCAAAGACAAAGCCGCGAGGCGGTGCCGACTTTGTACATGGCATGTACAAAGTCGGCACTACATGCCGCTTGTGTGAAATATAATGTCCTTTAATAAAAATAAGGTTGACCAATACAATTTTCTTGACGGTAACGATTATAGGAGGTTACAATAGATTAAAAATTATAATTTTGTAATATGTAGGTAAAGTTTAAAAATTATATTTCATTTTATTTATTGTGATGGGTTGGTTGGTAGGGTAGGTATACCCAACCAACCGACCCAAATACTATAGATTTTGCCAACCGTGTTTGGATTTGGAACCAACTGCCAAGACTTTGGAGGGGGGGGTGACTCCCCCCCCTACACCCCCCTTAGGCCCGGCCCTGGATGCAATTCCAAACGTGTTTCAGACTATACTTTTTCTACGTTTCCAAAAATACCATAGAAAAATAATTTAATTGGAAGAAAGTGAGGTTGGATCGGTCTAAAATTTGTTTGATATTAAAAACAGAGATGTCGCCACGAGTGTTTATTCTGTCATCCGATGATAGAATATTTCATTCTGTAACACTTTACAGAATATATGTCATTACATAGATAACAGTGATATTAGAACGGTAATATTCCGTAATAGGAGTAGAAAAAATTTAATATCTTTGTTACAAAGATTTAATAGAGGCGCTATCGAAAGACAACCCTGTGACCTCTTTCATTTGTTCTTCAATCACATCCTGTAGTTTTCCATACTTGTTTTTGACAATTGACAATTAATAATTGACAAATATTATATCACGACCGTGTGTTGTAAAATCAATGCATTGCTAAGGTATTTTGATAATTAGAAGTATAAAATGTCGGAAAACACAAAAATCTAGTACTAGCAGGTATTATAATTATACTATACTTTTTTTCCTTTTCCTGCTGAATAAAAAGGAGGCGGCTAAAATATCTTCGCCCTGGGCGGCAAAAAACTTCGGGCCGGCCCTGCTACCTGATTAAACTATATTTTTTAATTTCCAAACGCAAAAATTACAATAGTGTTATTTTTCTAATATTTGTCAATTAATGTTTTTTTGAATTCGCTGCTTAAAAGTTTCGGTATATATCGTCATTATATTTGTTAGTAATTAAAATTATAGTACTTCTAAATAATTCGACGTTAATGCTTTCTTTGTGCTCCAAACAGAGAAACCAATCAAAATTTAGATGTTTTGTTAAATATTCTTGTAATTTTGTTTTAATATACAAGTCCAAATTTATGTAGTATAAATTTTTTATCAAATGTTCTTGATAAAAAGTCCACTACAAGATCCATTACATGGGTACAATAATTTTTAAGCTTCTGTATATACAAAAGTGCTCTTTTAGTTCCACCCTTACTTCCTAAGAAGTCCCAGAAGCCAACTGAATGGCTAGTGCGGGTTAAGGGTAGGAACGGACCGCGGGCTTAAAGTCCCCACCGAAGGGCTAATATATAATAGGACTATCACAAATAAACAACCATACCAATGTGGGACTCGAACCCACGACCTCTCGGTTTGTAGTCAGCAGTACTGACCACTAGTCCACCGTCGGCGGATATTCTTTAAAAATTATAAATTTTGAAATTATATTTAATACAAGTCCAAATTTAGGTAGTATAAAATTGTTATCAAATGTTCTTGATAAAAAGTCCACTACAGTCTCCATTACATTTTTGAGCTTCTGTATATTCTTTAAAAATTGTAAAGGTGTGATCAGTACTTAAAATATCTGTTAGTAAACTTTATTTACAAACTCCGCAATTAATTTTTTTAAATTTTTTAACCAAAAACCCAGCCACATACGTATAGTAGTTTGGTTTTCATAGGTAATGTCTCTATTAGAATAATTTAAATATGGAGGTTTTAAATCAATAAATTCATTTTTAGAAATTTCTACATGATTTAGAGTTGTCAATTTCACAGTTTGAATTTATAAATCTAGATGATGTCAAATTGTTTAAAACAGTTGTCTGCAATGATTTACCCAATAGTTTGGATCTTGGTATCCCTGTACTTCAACTATTCTCACTAAGTGTCCACATGTATTGATCATATAATTTTATTTTGTCAAATACAGTGTCCTATAAAATTAATGTTTGCTGTTTAAACGGTTGACTTTAGAGAAAAAGTAAATACATAAACAAATATTTTAAAAGATATGTATGTATCTGAAGTCATCAAATTTTGGCAATAATTATTTTAACCAAAACCGGCAGTAAAGTAGTCAACAATCGGCAGTAAAGTTAAAGAAATCGGCAGTAAAGTAGAACTTTACTGCCGATTTAATACGAGTATTGTATGCAACCCATTATACATTTTATGATGTGTCTACTGCTCCTCAGCAGCAACTAAATAATATTTTAAAAAAAGCACCGTCGCGGAGGTCGATTGGACCCTTTTATAAAATGTTGTTTAATAAAAATAATAAGTTAATTTTATTAATTAGATTAAAAAATCGCCGCGGCAGGCAAATATATAATAACCGTCGCAACAGCAGTATACGTAGAAACTTGAAGTGTCACACTTCCTACATTAAAATGACATTTGATTTAATCATCAATATTAATAATTAGTATTATTAAATGTGATTTCGGATAAAATTTAATATGCACCTCACGGCAAATAATTCACATTCGTGATAAAAAATACGACTTTACTGCCTTGATACATAAATAACTATTATTTAATCTTTAAATATTTTTGAATTTTAATTGTTTGACATTTTGATGCATATCTCTTAAAATCTTAATTTTAGAGATTTGTCATGACTTGCATTGTACAAAAAATGTATTTTTTTTCTAAAGTCAACATTTTACAAGTTTTTGCCAACATTTTAAATTATATTTGATTAGATTAATAAGGAAAGTTTGAAAAAAAAACATCAAATGTGAAAAAAAACATATGAAAAAAAATTGTTTTTACGTTAATTAAAAGAATAGTGAGTTTTTTGCCAAAGCCAAGCACCCAATTTGTTACAATTTTGCACTTTCTTGTTACTCTGGAAGGGTTTTACGAAACTGCGTGGAAATTTACCTGTTATTATTTTTTACCAATTGAAATACTAGAATGACTGGGCTATAATATAACTTCACTGGACTATTTAAAATGATTAAAAATAGCATTTCAACTAATAATACTAAATAATATTAAATAAATATTAAATAGAGAATAAATTTTATTCCCTTCCACAGATATTTTATATACCAAGTAAGTCAATAAACAGTTTTAAAAGGTTCTCCTTAACTAAAATTTAAAACTAAAACGATATCAAAATGCAGATGCTCACCTAAATGCAACTTGAGATCGGCGGCACTCTGCGCAGACTCGATGGCCTTCCTCTTGTGCATCTCCATGGCTTGCTGCCTCAAAGTCAACTCTTTCTCCATGGTTGCCAGAGTGTTCTGCAAAATCCGCTCCTTCTCCTCCAACCTTCTCACCACCAAGTTGGCGGCGTCGACCTGCGTCGTCAAAGTCGAAACTTGCTCCTTGAGAACGTCCTTTTCCTCGCGTGCCAACTTGTGCAGCTGATTCGATTTAATGCGTTCCGACATCAGTTTGAAGTTGGCGTCGTCCTTTTCGCGCAGCTGCTGAATGAGCCGCGAGTTTTGCTCCTGCATGTCCTCGAACGCCTGGCCGGTGACCTCCATTTCGTTTAGAAGCGCTTCTTCTTCGTGCGAACCCACGAAAGGTCGCATCTGGTGGAGCACGTTGTGACCGCCCCAATTGCCGTCCGACGGTTTTTGGTTGGCGACCTGCTTTTGCAGCTCGTATTTCTGCTCTTCGAGCTGCTTGATCTTCTTTAAAGCCTCGTCGTCTGCCAGCTTACGCTTATCGTCGCGTTTCACGTCCTGGATTTTTTTCAACGTCTGGCGCAAATCGTCCAAATCGGTTTTTAGCTTTTTCTCCGACGCCATCAGTTGCACCTTATCTCTTTGCTCCTTACTCACGCCTTTGTACATGTCCAGCAGCAGTTTCATTTCCTTCTGATCGTTCAGAGCTTTCTTGAGCTGGTTCTTCAAGTCTCTGATCATGTCGCTTTCCGCGATTTTGGCTTCTTTGGCCCTTTGAGCTTCGCGATGATCTTTTTCGGTTTTAACGACCGGCTCCTTCTTCACTTCCTTCTTTTCTTGTTTTACTTCCTTTTTGATGTTTGGAGAAGTCGCGGTGCCTGCCTTGTCCTTCTCGCCCTCAGCTTCTTCAGATTGCTGCAAGGATTACGATAATTTTTGTTCCCAAATTAATTTATTTTCATTAAATTTATCTGGGAAAATATTACAACGTATGTTAGGTACAAAGAGAAAAGTATATTTAATCTGTGGTCCTAATGGGTGATTCAAAATAATCGAATATTTTTTTACTTCTGACACTGAAAAATTGGTTCTTAGGCACCTCTAGAATGTGCTAACGAAATTTGAGTTCATAATATAATAAGAACCTCATCACAGTTTTCTATTATTTATTTAGTCCCTATATTTCATTATTAATCAATTGCTTATCAAATCTTTACACATATTTTTGTAGGAAATTAAATGCTCAAAAAAGGACTGAGGTGTTTGCGCAATTACTCTAACCATTTAAAATATATTCAAGATCAAACTGAACAATTTATTTAAAAAAAATATATTTTTTTAATAATTTTATTATTGTAATATGAGTATGACATATTTTGTAGGAAATTTAACGCTCTACAAAAATGTCTAATGTTTTTAATTGATTACTCTAACTGTTGAGAACATATTTGTATCCGAATCCCTAGCGTACTGATACGAATATCTTTTCAACGGTTAGAGTAATCAATTAAACACATCAGACCTTTTTTGTATGGCGTTAAATTTCCTACAAAAATATGTCATACTAATTTGACATTAATTATTTTTCAATGAGTTTTTCAAAATTATAACAAAAAAATTAATAAATTCTTCAAACTTTGATCTTGAATATCTTTTGGTAGAGCATTTAATTTCCTACAAAAATATGTATAAAGATTTGATTAAACGATTGATTAATAATGAAATATGGTCTTTTTTATAAGGGACTAAAGAAAAAATGGAAAAATGCGATGAGGAAGATCTTCCTATTAATATTAAGAGCTCAAATTTGGTGAGCACTTTCTAGAGGTGCCAAAGAACCAATAAGTAAAAAAAAGAATATTCGATTTTTTTTAATCACCCTAATGTTTGTTTATTTGTGTTCATGCTTTACTCATTAAGTAGTCGTATAGCAAACTGGCTTTTTGGACAGCAAATTTCAAGTTTTTGTACAGCACGACTTCCTCGTGGATTAGATTGTCTCCGAGTACATAGTTCAATTTCATATAAGTTTATATTTTGAGAATTTTTTTTAACTGTTTAGTTAATAACTAACTTTAATTGTAATATGGATCTTGTTCCTCAAAAATCTCATAATAGAAAAAGTATGAAGTTTGTATAATACAGCAAAACATTTATTAGAATGTTTTCCATTTTAGCTATCCTTAAAAGAAAATTAAAAATTATATTGAAATATGGTTAAAAATTACAATTTCTAGGAGCTACCACATGGATTTTGTTTTTAGGTATATTTTGTTGTTTTTTAAGAAAAATGTAGGTGTAATATATCATTTCAAAAGGAATTTAATAGACTAGAATCTAAAAATATAATACTTTTTAAAAAAGAAATTTTTTAGCACAACTACCTTAGTTAAATGTAGTCAGGTTGGACTATTTATATTTAATTTTTAGGAGGTGTGGGAGCCCTAAAATATATAAAACCCTAATGCTGAAAGATTAAAATGTTCCTAATGTAAAAAAATAACACCTTTAAGGAAAAACAATTGTTATTTATGCAAAAAAAAATATAATAGTGTATTTATTTATAAGGAGCTAAAGTGACATTAAATAATAAGAAATAAATTTTAAATTAGGAGAAAGTGAGGTTAGAAACGTCTAACAGTTGTTAGATTTTTGGTATTAGCTTTAAAAGGCAGTAAAAGTACAAATTAGACTTTCTTTCAGTAATTAATCTTAATAAGCAAAAAAATTACCTCAGCTTCTTCCTCTTCTTTTTTGACAACTGGAGCACTGGATGGTTCTTCTTTAACCTGCGTACTCGACTCATTCGTAGATGTATCTTCCTCCTTAACAACTTCCTGCTTTATATTTTCCTTGGTATCCTCCCTGCTTTCCTGGACTTGCTCTAATTTAGCTTTCAAATCTTCGATCTCTTTCTTGAGCTTCGGAATCTCGGTATTGGCCTCCTTGTACTTCCTCTTGTACCTGTGCACCTCCCCCTTGAGCTGCTGCGTGTTGTTCTGCAGCGACGTAATCAAGTGCCGCATCTCTCGGTTGATCGGTCCGGTTTGCTCGTTCGCCGCCAAATTCTGCTCGAACTCGATGCGCAACATCTCGTACTCCTTGCGCAGCTGCGCCAAGAAGTCCTCCAGCTGCATCACCTCCTGGCGCAGCTTCTTCTGCGCGATCAGCTCCTCGCTCTCCATCATCTCGATGTTGCGCAGGTGCGAGTTCTTGCTGGTCTGCAGCTGCTGCCGCGCCTCGTCCAGCTGCGTTTTCAGCTGCATCGATTCGTTATAGAGCACGGAGAATTGCGATTGCAGGCATTTGTATTCGGTGGTTTCCACGATCACGCTCTCGGGCAGCTGACGGATCTGAAGGCGAAAATTAAATGCTGAAATCAGTGTTGCCAACCCTACCGAAATTTGTTCGATTTCTAAATAATTTTACCGATCTACCGACAGAGCTGGGAATAGTACATTCTGTAACAAGTTTGGAATACAGCATATTCCGCTCGAGGAAAAATTTGACACACGAGCCGAAGGCGAGTGTGACGGTTTTACGAGAGTGGAATATGCTATTCCAAACGTGTTTCAGACATTATTTTCTCTACGACTACGTAAGAATAGTAACGCTTATATAATTTTAAACAGAGAAATGAACCTAGCAGTTTTTGACATTTAAGTGTTTTGTATTGTCAAACCATTTTGTGCCGTCACAATTTTATAATGTAAATTATAATAAATTTAAACAAATTGTACAATACGTATGCCTAAATCTTTATTATAATTAAAAATAGTTATTTACACTAAATAATAAAAAAATAACATTGTAACAAATACAAAACTAATTTTACAAGTAATCTATGTCAACATCTATTCTTTTTCTACATTTTTAAAGGTCTTTTTTTAAACTTTTTGAATCTGTCAAAACTTCAAAGCCGGTATAGTAGGTAACTGGTTTATCATTTTAATATCAAATTTATTATAATTTTGATTAGTATATTTGAAAAACAATAAATATAACTAATTTTTTGTGCCTAAACCTTAATTATACAACTGCTATTATTTTTTAATTAACAAATAATACAGTAATATTTAAATATTTTTAAATTTTTTACGTTTAGTAAACAGCCAGGAGATGTCGTTACTTGTGACCATTCTTAAACAAGAGTAGGAATATTCTCGCCCAGTATTGCAGAAAAACATCATTTCTATGATCAAAAATTACACTAGAATGTTACTATAATAAGAATAATTCTTAAGTAGTCGTAGAGAAAGTTACTTCTGAAAAGTATACAGTTACTTTAAACAAAATAACTTAGTTACCTCTGGTAACTAGATACTTTGAGTTAAAAGTATCTTTAGTTACAAGGTACTTTAAAAAGTATCTAAGATACTATCCGAAAGTATCTAAGATAGGTACTTTTGAGTAACTAAGATACTTTTAAGTAACTAAAATACTTTTGAGTAACTAAGTTACTTTTAAGTATGAATAAAAAATATAAAATTATGAAAATTCAACAAGTTGTAGGTTAGGTAATTACTTTGAATCATTCTGGAATTCCCCCAATTTTCTCTAAGAAAGTATCTAAGTTACACTGAAAAGTATCCAAGTTACTTTAAAAAGTATCTTAGTTACTTTAAAATATCCAAGTTACTTGAATGTATCTTATTTACTTTACCAAGTAACTTAGATACTTTTTAAGATACAAGTTACAAGATACTTTTTCAAAGTAACTTAGTTAAAGATACTTTCTGTAAAATATAAAAAGTATCTAAGATAAAGTATCTTTTTTTTCAAGATACTCCCAGCTCTATCTGCCGATAAACATCGATATTTTCCCGAAATTGTGAATAATTACAGCCAAAATGTACATTTAAAGCCACCATTCTACACTAATGTATTATGGCCTGCTAAACTCAAAAATAACAATAATTTTTGTTTTATGGCAAGATTTTCGATGCAGCTTTACAATTTGGGTCATATCTCGAATTGGAAACGACCATTCTGGTTGCAAAAGGTATCAAACTAAACATAATCGAATCGCCGACCAATATACTCTGTTAATGCCCAATAAATTGAGTAGTTTAGGTGCAATATGCTCGCATATTAAAAAAAGTCATTTTTTGGCCAAAATTAGGAATGCAACTTTCACCTTTTGGCCAAGAACGAATAAAAATCATCGAATTATGACCGTTTCGAATTATTAAAGAAGAGACCACACTTTTGCGAATAAAACAATTTCTAAGGTTTTTACGTAAAAAATCCATGTATAAATGACAAAGTTATGAGCATTTATGTACAAGTAGCAAAATTCAACTTTTTGTTTATTTTTGGAAAAAGTTTTTGTCGATATATTAATTTTTTTCTTCTTAAAATTTTGATTTTGACGATGTGATAATTATCGATGATTGGCTGAAGAATTATGCAACAATTGGTATTTGTTCTATTCTTTTAAATTGCATCTTTTATCACATATCTTTTATTCCTTTGATCAACATGCATAAATATGTCCCGGAGAATCCATACAACTCTGTTAAACTTTTTTTTTATTGAACCAGAGTGGAAGACATGAATGAAGATTTCACCATGAAATGAAGTCCATAAAGCGGCGCTACCAGAGATTTTTAGATACTTATATGAATGGGGGGAAATTATTTTTTATTTTATAAGAAAATCAGAAAAAAAACAATCAAAAAGATAAAACTATTTATAATAAACTGTCAAAATACTTTATGGTAGTATTTTTATGATGGCAGTAGGTGAAAAATTAAAATGATCCATCCTTCACACTATTTTTGGACTTTTACCTTAAGTCAAAAAAAAATACCTATTGAGTTATCTGATACAACACAATAACAGAAACAGTATTGTAACAGCAACATCACACTGTGAAATTTAAAATTTGAACAAAAAAATAGCAACAAATAAATAAATGCAGCGCCCCCTGAAATTAAATGTTTGGACTGGAATTCTTGGAGACCATATCATTGGGCCATTTATTATTGATGGTAATCTTAATGGGCAAAAGTATCTAGAGCTACTGCAAAATCAAATTGTTCCGGCACTTCAAAATTTGTCAATTCCGTTTGAAACCATATGGTTTCAGCAAGACGGGTGTCCTGCACATGATACTTTGGTTGTTAGAGAGTATTTAAATGACAACTTTCCAAATCACGTGATAGGTCCTCATGGAGATATTCTTTGGCCTCCAAGATCACCGGATTTGACTCCGTGTGATTTTTTCTTGTGGGGATACGTCAAGTCGAAAATTTATGGATTTCAAGAGCTCAGGGCTAATAATCTCGATGAATTAAGGGTGCAAATCTTTAATACATTGGGAGATATTAGTCCTGAAATGCTGTTTAACGTGCGCAGGAATTTTTATGATAGGCTAGGGTATTGTTTAACTGCTGCTGGTTGTCTATTTGAACATTTAATTTAGAAAAAAAGTTATTTTCGTTATTTTAGAATTATTTTTGTTTGAGAATTTAAAGGTTTTATTTTTATCGAATTCGTTTCTTTTGTAATATACTGCCACCATAAATCATCATTTGGACTTTTGCAATTGAAACTATGTAATAGGCTTAGAAATGAAAAAGTTGTAAAATTTACGTTTTTATTTAAATCAAAATTGTAAAATAAATAAAAAAATAATAAAATAAAAAAGAAAGTATGGGTTGGATTTGGGAAAATTTAAACAGACAAGGAGCTTTTTCAAAAGAATTATCCATCGAGTCTGACGAATCCGACCAATAATAAAGTTGTTATAAATGTGTTAGTTTTTATGTTAAATCACAAATTCCTAAATTTTATTTGGCTACTAATGGTAACCTACTATATATATTTTTATATAAAGACATTATTAAAAATATATATCAAAACTTGATATATATCCAATATTTTGATATTTATATAAATATCATATTTGCCAACCTTGTTTTGCAACCAGATTGACTGTTTGTACCAAATGTACATTTCTTTTTTATTAATTTGTAAACAAGTGTTATTATAATAATAAACATTATAAATTCCCTGCCTAACAACGGAAATAATGAACATTATCCATGTTGTTAGGCATCACTGATTGGCCGATTTCAACATTTACTGGGATTTGAACCAATCGGATTTTAAATTTAAAATTGGTAAAAAGTAAGGTTAAATATTTGACATATGTCAGATTTTATTTATTTATTTTTGAATTATCTACTTATTGGAATAGATAAAGTATATTATTACACTCGAGATTATGCGCATTATCGCTTGTATAATAATATACTATTATTTGTCACAAAAAAAACAATTATCGATTTGTAATCACGGTTACCTACAATCAAACAAACACGGAGCTTGTCAGATCAAACAAAAACACTGCTTTCTCATTGGCGGTTTTAAAAGTGAAATAACTCACGTTTGCGAATTCAAAAAAATGTTTTTTTTAAATATAATTTTAATTAATATGGTTTCTTTATTTCAAATATGACTTATTTGATAGCAATAAAGTTATTCACGGTTTATGGTAAAAAAATACACTTACATCCATTTTAAGCTTCTCAACCTCCTTCAATGTCTCCCGATGGGTTTGATGCAACTTATCCAGCTCCTGAAGACGATTGTTGGCCAGCTCTTTGTACTCCTCAACCTCCTTAATCAAATCCTCCAACTTGGCTTGCGAAACGCTTTGTTGAACCTGCGGTTTGGCCTCTTTGCTGCCCTGGGTAGCCATGCTATCGGGATCGCCATGCATTTGATGGTACGTCTTTAATTTCTCGACAGCTTCGGCCAAATGGGTTTCCAACTTGTCGTTTCTGATCCTGACTTTGTCCAGTTCGTATTGCAAATCGTCGATTTGGTTTTTTAATTCCGCTGTCTCGGTTTCCTTAGCTGTTACGGAATCTTGCAACTCCGCCACTTTTAAACTGTTTGTGTGGAACTTTTCGTGTAATGTCGTGTGTAGAGCTTGTAAGTTGCGATTTTCCGCTTGCAGTTGGACGTTTGTTTGCCTTATTACTTCGTCTACTGGTGGAGCATCCTCTAAAATAACAAGTTTCATAATGCTTCATCTTGCCAAGATTTTAGGTTTTTATTTAAGCCTTTTAAGAGAATGAGTATGTAAATGTTTACCATAACTTAATTATTCTGTGGTCCATTAGAAGTTACTGGGGAACGGAAAAAGATATTGATTTGAATTTTTAAAAGCGTTTATTATCCATTTAAGTCCATTTTTCTAAAATATTTTGAACCAAATACCACTTCCGGTTTAACCGAAAGTGTCATAAACTTTGTTATTTAAAATACCCCATATATTTTTACATTTTAAATTTTGTATAAAATTCTGAGTAAAATTACTATATCATGTTCTATACCTAAAGAGAATAGTTTTTGAGTTAATTTTTTGTTGTTAAAATTTGACAAATGTGCCCATCCAGTGCCTATAACTTTTTTGTCATTAGGTGGAATTTTTAGAATCTTAAAACATTGTTTTAAGATATTTAGCAATTTCTGATCAATTAATATTTTGTATCAAGAAACCTGTGACGAGTGGGTTGATGGTATCTATGGTTACCACATAATCTGTCACTGTTTAAAATTAAATGGGGTGAATTTGTTGACTAATTAAGTGTTTTGTAAACAATATTACTGATAAAAAATAGTCTCGAAAATAGCAGTCATTGACTAATGAAAAACATTAACAATCCAAACATTTTAAAAATTTATTTAAACAGTATATACTAATTTTGAAAAAAATCAACAAAGCTGTAGGATGTCAACTAGATAAAGCACTAGCTCATTGGAGACAATAAAATATAAAATTTATTTTATGAAATATTTTAATAACAAGAATGCATAACTGTAAAAATTTAATAAACCAACAACATTTTAATTAAACAGTTTTATTTATTTTAAGTGTCCTCCATTTACAATCAAGCATTTCTTAATTCTAAACGTTGCTCTTCTTGACTAAACTATTGTTGGTTTATTAAATTGTTACAGTTATAACAACCTGAAAAATTGATGCCATTAAATTTTCAACAATGACAGAGTATGTGGTAACTAGTGGTATGTGGTAACTAGTAACTATAGATACCGTCAATTTACCTGTCACAGGTTTTTTGATACAAAATAATATTTAAAATTTTAGTAATTGTTAAATATTTCTTAAATTATTAACATTAAGTATAAGGAATAGTCCCATCAATAGATCAATCGAAAGGTTTTTTAATTTACTATATGATTATGTAAAAACATACTGAGTGTTACATTTAAAATAAGAAAGTTTTTAACTAATTTGCCCTGGAATTTCTCAGGTAATTTGTTGAAAAATGTTAAAGAATTGACAAAGAATATTTTAAACAATGTTTTAAGATTCCAAAAATTCCACCTCCATATTGGCAAACCAAATAACAAACAAGTTATAGGCTATTTTTGATTGACGCGCATTTCTTAAATTTTAACAAAAAATTAATAACTCAAAACTATTTACTTTAGGTATAGAACATGGTATAGTAATTTTACTCAGAATTTTGTGGAATTTAAAAATGTAAAAATATATGGGGTGTTCTATTTGAAATAACAGAGTTGATGACCCTTCAGGTTTAATCAGAAGTGGCATTTTGTTCAAAATATTTTAGAAAAATGGACTTAAATGGATTATAAAGGCTTTTTAAATTTCAAATCGATATCTTTTTCCATTCCCCAGAAACCTCTAATGGAGCAAGAATGTGAAAAACCCTGTAAAAAATTTAGCTTAGTGCCCAAGCACAATTCCGCGCGCGCTACTTATAAAACCTTAATACAAAGTTTTGATCACCATAAAAACTATAAAGGACATTTTATAACTAATTTATAGAAATAAGTAATCCTAAACAAATTACAACTATCTTACTTACGGCCTTCTACCTCTCCCTTCAGAGCAAGTGTAATTTTCTCATTTCTTTGCATTAACCTGTCAAAAGCTTGTATAACTTTTGCCACTGCCCTTCTTGATACCTGCACCCTATTAGCTAACTTATCATTCAACTCATCCTTATCCCAAGTCGACAACTGCATTAAAAACGATGTGGTTGCCTCGTTTTCATCTAAAATAAATTAACTATAGCACAAAAACAGCTAAACTATTGATTTTACTTTTATTCTCCGACTCATCAGCAGTCTCAGCGTCAAACCGTTGTAACAATATACGAATGTCCTCGTTTAACTGATTCCAATAACGATTGACTACATTGAGCATAGCATCATCTTGTGTTTGCCTTTTTTCAAGCTGTTCTATCCTCTGCCTTAACTCTTGTTCAGTCCTATGTCTTTGCTCAATTCTCTAAGGTTTAACAATGATTGAAAAAGATGAAACTTGACTTATGGTTTATTTTTGTTACCTGAGCCAATTTCTTGTTTTGAAATTGTAGTACTTTGATATCCATTTCCTCCAAAGTGGATACAGGTCCAATAAGATGAGGTTCGAAATGGATTTTTTTGATTGGGGGTTGGCCCCCGCTCGACCCTTCATCAGCATGTCTTTTTGACATTTTGAGGTTAGGTGGCTAAAAAATAAACAAATTGACGCCAAAAATCGATCAAAATAACTTCAACTCAGGTAATATTTAATATAAATACGAACAAAACATTCACAAACCCTTGGAAAGTGACAAAAATTGCTTAGATATCAACTTCAAAACAAAACAGTGATGGGTCAATATTTTTGATAATACAGCAGTAAATTTGGGTTTAATGGGCGCATTTTCGAAATAAGTATGCGGTAAACATACTTACAAATAATTTGGAGCTACTTCATTGGTTTTTCTAATTATTTTTTCCTTAATTTACAATCGCCAAAATCGGGCGGGCGGCGAGAACAAAACCAAATCGACTTTCAAGTGTTATTCGCAGAACCGAATTTAGAACGAGCCTGAATATACAGGGTGTCCTGAAAATGGCGCACTATTAAATTTAATAGTTTAAACTCTGTTTTCAGAAACAAGTTTTTTATAAGGTTATATAAAGAGTGCGAAATTGCTACCACGCCGAACCACTCAATCAAGAAATATAGGTACCTAATACTATTTTTTGCGAAAAGAATCAAGGTTTTGATGTTTATTTTAAATTATTTTAGGCCGATTTGATACTTTAATACACCCATAGGCGTTACGCGTCCACTCCCTTCCCTTGTCTAAAATAAATTTACGACAAGTACTTGTTGAAAAAAAATTTATTTGATTTTTTAATATTAAATTTTGTCTCATAAATAGTCTTTTCAAGGAGAACAAATTTAGTATTCTTGAGTTTATAATACAATAATGTTTATTTGTTAAGAGAGTCTGATGTTAAAGTTCATAATCATTAATTGATTCTTTACGAATCCGATGTTAAATGCATAATTATATTTTACTAATAACAATCACGACGAATATGATATTCGTCGTGATTGTTATTCGGAATATCGATTTATTCGCCAACGGTACTTCTTTCACTAAAATTGGTACCCAAGAATAACACTTGATGTTCTGATCACAAACCTCGCGCATATAGACGATTGTTTCTTTTTCATCTTATAATTTCCTTGAATAAACATGCATTTTCCGTCTTTAAAATGAGCTATAAATCTTAATTCTTAAGGTTTCTTGGATATTTCCATATTTAAACCAAATGTTCATTTATTTTCATTCGAAACGATGATATACTTATTTGCATCAATACTGTATTCAAGGTCTCTCGTTCTGGTTAACTGTATTTATTGAAATTTGCTTTATTTTAGATAATTTAGTGTTTTTGGGTGGATATTTAAAAGGATTATGGAGGATTTATGCTAAATTGAATGCATAATTATTTTTGTATGTAGTTTTAAGAGGGTAAATCCATGTAGTTTACCTGGAATCTAAAAATGATGAAGGTATCATAAAATAAGTATTAGCTATGGGAATTAGTCAGTTTTATTGAAATGCCGTGTGTTTAAGGTTCTCGCTTTCTGATGATATTGTTCGGTCTTTCTATTAATTCAGATGGTAGAAATTCAAAGTGTGATACTGATGATAAGTCATGGGTATATATTGGAAGAAGAATGACGCTCAATGATTATTAGAGAAGCAAAATCATTGTGAACGGAGAAATAGTTGGAAAGATTTTCAGCTTTCGTTGGCCTGTTAGCTGATAACCGATTCCGATTCCCACCATTTGCGCCGTATGCCCAACGGATCAGAGTCAGGCAGTGGGGAGCGCTTGACAACACATCATGGCGTACTCCATCCAAACTTATGATCGTGCTCTAATTTCCGTTCTGTTTGGTGAATTCCGCGTTTTTTTGTAAGGATTTTTTGAGTTTGTTTGGTGTTTTTTGTTTGTTGTTGTGATTATCGTGATTCCATCATGTCGGAGCCGACGATCGGCAATTGTCTGAGCTGCTGCAGGCTCTGCTTGACCGAGAAGCATGAGGATTTGTCGAACGTGTTCGATGAAGATTCGACCCTTGTTCAAAGGATTTCGCATAGTTTATCAGTTGATGTAAGTAATACAATAAGTAGATAAGCAATAATTGATACGCAATACGTTAATGAACGGCTTACTGCTGACGATGAAGCATTCTCCACCCAGACATCGCGAAGGCTGGTAATAAGGTCGAGAATCCTATGCGGTACAATTGCACTCTCGACCTTAATGCTACCCACTGGCATTTAGAATGTAGGAAAATGGATGCCGTTGTTTCTTGAGCTAATTTTTAATATGCTGATTTGTTTACTCATTTCTTCAATCCCTTTAGTACACCAACATGTTGAAGGTCGATTTATGACTTAAAATAACAAATGCTGTTTGATTCTATGAATACCTGGCGTGCCTTTTCACTATACAGGATACTCCGGAAATGCTCCAGACAAATTTCATTATTCACTGCAGTTCTCATGAGAACAAGGAATATTGAATCTATTTACTAAATTTAGGTGTTTTCGTCCATAATATTTATTTTATCTACCTTTTTTAAGCGACCTTGATTCTAGTTGACCTTATTTAAAGCTCAATTAATAATGTAAATAAATGCATCGAAATATTATTGTATTTTTTTTGAATTTTAAGTTCTTTTGCATAGGTATGCCATTTGTAATTTCTTGTTTCAGATAACGACCAGCGATAAACTTTCCACGTTGGTATGTGCACAGTGCGTTGAAAAAATTAACAACTGGCACGCGTTTAAAGAAGAATGCACCTTGAACCAAAACAAACTGGAACTGAGGAAGAACTTCAGCTCATTTAACGAGGTGAGTTCATTTAGAATGATAATTTAAAAGAGGAGACTTTCAATGAAGTTTTCCAAAAAAGTATGGATTTCTTTTTTATTATAAAATTGATTATACAATAATGATATAATTAGATATACTTAGGTAATACCTATTAGGTATACTTAAAATAAACAATAAATGATTTATTGTTATATTATAAATCAGAAGTATATTATATATCAGGTGGGTAATAATAATAACTGGATAATACTTAATTACATAAAATGTTTTGTATACAAAAAAAGATATAGTTAGGTATCCTATAAAAAATATATATATTTTTTATATGATACCCTTGATACCTACCTATATCTTTTTAATTTTATTTGTACATATTTCCTGATTTTGTACATACACAGGCACAGGATGCAACTAAAGTTTAAAATTCTCCCTAAATTTTCTCAAATATTTCCAGTTTAATGTCTTTATTAATTTAAAATACAGTGTGCACAAAAAAGCTGTGTGCATTTTGTCCATTTACTGTAAAATGAGGCAACGGTGCCGTTTATCGAAAAGCACCGCGCTTTTTGCGTACGTGTATTTTACCAAAACAATTTCGCTTATTACCAGTTTCAAGAAATTAACTTAACATTTGAATCAATTTTATAGCATCAGGACTAAGTGATAATTATCACTTAGTCCTGATGCTATAAAATGGACTCAAATTTTTGAAGCTACTGAGCTATAGTGAAAATACATAGTGTGCTGTGAATTTTCATTCAGACGCTTGCCACGGGCGCGATCGAAGTGGGGCGCCACATTTATTTCAACACTTCTTTTTTTTATTTAGGAATTGACGGTTTAAAAAAATATCTATAGATATTTGCTATAGCATCGAAATTAAAACTTGGACTTTAACATGCGAAGACTTTATCGGGTGCGTTTGCTTTAAAACAGCTAATAACGCGAATAAAAAAAGTTCATAAACGATAGGGCTACAGTAAATTAAAATTTCTAATTGTTAAAAAAAACATCAAAATCAGGTAGCGGTTCGCGAGGATATCATACAAACACTTTATCCGAGAAGTTGGCTTTATAAAAAAAGTATGATTTTATTTACATCCGCTATTATGCACCCCGCTTTTGCACAATGTGGGTACCTATTAGGGATGCACCGGATCAGGTATTTTGCCGATCCGGCCGGAACCGGAATTTCGGCCGCTGGCCGAACCGGATCGCCGGAATTCCGGCCGGATCGGGACCTAAATTTAAAATGTATGTGCATGCCTGTTTTTATACGTAAAACATTGAAAATATTGAGGCTGATTTATTTGTACTTTTTTTTAAACTAGCTACAGTATGCAGAGTATTTATTACTATTAATTTTACCTAGATAGAAATTAGTGTTTATTTAAATATTAATTTTTAATTAGTGTTAACAAAATTAAAACAATTCTACTCATTTAATTGGAGAATAGCAGCCACCTGCCAATAATAAAAAAATTAAAAAGAAGTCAGGAAACCACAGCCGCCGGTCTATCATAGTCAAGGAAAGACGCACACCCTTTACTGTTGACCAATTACAAAATATATCTGGAAAGCGATCCGGCCGGAGCGATCCGGCCGGAACGGTAGTTCCGGCCAACTGGCCGGATCGGCCGGATTTAGTGGTACCGCCGGAATTCCGGTGCATCCCTAGTACCTATGTGCTAAAATAAAAATAAAAATGTCTACCATAGCATCATTATGAAAGAGTGAACCTACATAACCATATTAACATTATTATCGATTAACATTATTATTGATTAATATTATTATTGATTGATGTAAACATTAAAATTGTTGACAATTTCTGGTGGCCGAGTTTTTGACGCTGATTGTGTTTACCAAGATAATTTTAGGTTTCAATCTTTTAGAATTATGATTTCATAAATGATGTCTATTGGTATTTTTTATATGATTGATGTAAACATTAAAATTGTTGACAATTTCTGGTGGCCGAGTTTTTGACGCTGATTGTGTTTACCAAGATAATTTTAGGTTTCAATCTTTTAGAATTATGATTTCATAAATTTGGTCTATTGGTATTTTTTATAGGTACTTAAGTACCTAGTAGATATTTTGGAATTTTCGAATGTTAGGATTTAAATTCAAATAAAACTTAACACAGATTCAGGGGCGGACCGTTGACTTTGGGGGCCCTGGGCTAAAGCTCTTTGGGGGCCTATCAATAATTATATATATCGTCTTAAACTGTACAATTTCTCCCCCAATTATATATAGATAAAAACAATATGCATCTTTAAATTAAAAAAAAAAATGCAGATAGAACACTATAATTCTCAAACAACAAATTCTTACGTAAAAAATACAGGAAAAAAGCACCTATTTAAGCATTTATACAATTTGTGCAGATAAAACCTGTACAATGCAAGGCCATATATTTCTTGGTTTAAAATAAATCGACCTAACCCAACTTAAGCCTAAATAAAGATTGCTTTGTTTAGATGCTAGCGGCCTTTAAAATATGTAAAAAGATTATTTTATATTGCAGTATACGTATTATACTGATTAACAAAAATCGACTATTTTTTTCTATAAAATTTTATAGCCTCGTGAGCCTGTTAAAATATCACCCATTAATATTATTGGTTGCTAATCATGATTTTACATTTAAATTAAGTATGTAGGTACATGAGATTTTTTCATTTTGGAATTATATAACTCGTTAACGGATTAATGGACTAAAATGATTATTATTTTATGATAAATCTATAGATTATGTACTCCTTAAAAAGTTATTTAAGACAAATTCATGGTAAATTTTAAGATTTTCTTACTATCCCAGTAAAACAATTGTTACAAAATGTTGACAATGATCATACATTTTTTGTACATCATTTTATCTTCTATAAAAATACGTCATTATTTTTTGTTTTATTTATTTTATAAAGTACTATAACGTTTTGTTATAAGTCTGATAGTTTTAGCGGAAAAATAAGAAAAACTTGAATTTTTCTATAAATGAATTTTAAGCTTAAATTACTTTTGATGAAGTAGATTTATTATAAAATAATAAGAAACCTCTTTGTAGAGCGTTTAATCTATAAAAATAAAATTTTTAAAATATTTTGTTTTCATTTAATTCCATTAATCCGATAAAAAGAAATATAATTCCAAAGTTATTTTTTTCATGCTATTTAAATGAAAAACTTTTTGTCTGATAATAAGTTTATTAGGAGCTGAAATTTTAACAGACTTAATATATAAACTTTATGCAAATATTTTTTATTCGGATTTACATATTTTTTTTATTAAACACGAAGGGGGCCCTCGATCGGACGGGGCCCTAGGCTGCAGCCCATAATGCCCATGCCTAAATCCGCCCATGCACAGATTGGTTTAACTTAAGGCGATATAAGTTGAATTTCGTATCATTTCATCATATACATATCATATACATATATATAGGCAATTCTGAATTAGTTTTTTTATCAATAACAAGGAGTCCGAACTTAATAGGGAAAATTGACAACACCTGACCACTAAATCGCACAAATTGATTGTCTGATTGTTGGTGCTCGGTACAAACCCAACAACAAACGGAACACCAGCGCCATCTTATTTTAGGAAGCTATTTGAATACATAAAGACTCCTTGAGTAGGCTCCATGTTCTCGACGCTTAAGCGTGATTGTCCGAATGCTGTGAGAAATACTTGAACTAAAATTTTAGTTCAGTTCAATGGACATTCGGGTGAAGCCGTGCCGTTGCTGGTGGCTAAAGAAAATCGGCGCAAGGAAACAGATGCCTATGCGGGGCCCGGGAGCGATGAGACAATGTGGCCGGTTATACGTCTCTTATACTCATACTAACTCATAAAAGTTATAATAATTAGGGTAAAAGCACTGAATTCTAGGGGAAAATCGAGTTTCATGATGAAACTTTCATCTGGATAATTTGGGGGAAGCGCTGTAACTTTGAGGCCAACACTTTTTTCAAATAAATATGTTCTATCTACAACATCTATTACGTTGTAGGTACCTTTTGGGCAGGCTCGTGGTCAGTTAAATTAAGGAGGCTAATAAAGTGCAAGTGGTGTAAATTACTATAGTCCGAAATGTTTTAATTTCTTTCTGTTTAAACAAAACAAAACACCACAAAATGTAAGTTAATACAAACGAAAAACCCTTATAAGACTGATTTGAACTGATAATTATTTAATAAAGTAAGCATTATCATAGTGTTCCAATGATCCTGGTACAGATCAGCTTCTCCATTCCAAAACACAGTTAGTATGTTCAGTGGCGTAACTAAGCAAATGTGTGTAAAAATCTGTAGATAATAACTAAACAAAAAAATCACTTTAAATAATTTTTCGAAATTCATACCGATTTTATTATTTTTAGAATCTAAGAATTATACTATAGAAAAATTGACAGTTTTTACAATGAATTTATTCGCCAAATTTTTGCAGAATTTCAAAAAATGATTTAAAGTGTTTCAACAGAATTTATTGACACATTTGACGTGGTTTGACTCTTTAGACCCTTTGTATCTTCGGTGGCCCACCGCAACGCGGGGTCTGCAGGGGCGTTATTTACGCCCCTGAGTTTGTGTAAATTGGGAAAAAAATGTTTTTTATTTGGCCAAAATTTAACGAATTCTTTTGATATGTCGTATCTTTCTTAGGCCGGGTAAAAACGGGCGTCTAAACACATTTTCTGAAAAAAAAATTGTTTACTATGTTTTAAAATGAAACAGCCGAGATGTCGCTAAAAGCTTTATTTTCAAAGCTAGGTAATTAAAACAATAACAAATAAATCAAGACAGTTTTATTATTGAATAGGTTTTTAGTTTTATTAAAAGATTTAAATAACATCTTTTTATTTAATAATAAAACTGTAGTAGTCTAAAAGCCTTTTAAGCTCATTAGGATTTTTTAAATTTTTAACGCGCCATCTATTATTATTATTTCTAGTAGAAATTTTCTACTAATAAGGCGAGTTAAAATTAAGTGTAATTGGTAGTGATGTGAAAAACGTTTTTTTATTAAAAAAACGCGTGAAAAAAACAAAAGTTGTTTTTTTTAAATTCCTACCGCGCGGCGCTGTCAGCAATGCTGACTCGGCATATCATATGCCGAGTCAGTTAAGACCTATTCAGTTATTATTTTATAAAGTTCGTGCACGGTTTTCTTAATAATGCCTAGAGAAAGATTAGGGCGAAAGTCAACTATATTAATACATCTAAGAATATTTATATTTTTAAAAGAATGTACTTTATTTTAATTTTATTTGTTTTAAATACGTTTATTGGCCTGTTTTTGTTTAAATGTTTGTTATGTTTATATTTCAATATATATTCTTTTACAAAACCTAAAAAAAACGGGCCATTTTAAAAAAAAAATACACTTTTTTAAATAAAACCAGACCTTTTTTTTCAATCGCAACACTAATAATTGGTGGATATGGCCGATTTGAAAATTGAATTGTAAAAATTATTTAATGATATTATATTATTATGATATCTACGTAAATTTTTTTAATTTCTAAGTAGCGTTAAGCCCGTATTACAGTCTGCAATTACTTGCAGCAACTTTGCATGCAAGTTTTATTGCTGACTGTAAAACACTTTGCAATTCCAACCGAACGGGCAATTAAAATCGAGCAGGACCGATAATTTGAAACGGCAATAAACTTGCACGAAACGTCGCTATGCGCATGCCTTCGTGCAAGATTATTGCACGTAGAATTGCAGACTGTAATACGGGCTTAAGCCGGGTCTACAATTGTCGCAGGGGTCCGATCGCAGAATATAAGCTTGCGCAAAGCACCCCGCGACGTGGCGATGGATCAAGATTCTTTTGCCAGATGGGTGCTTTGCGCAAGCTTATGTTCTGCGATCTGCGACCTGCGACAATTGTAGACCTGGCTTTAAGCGATCCGCGTCGTGTTCGGTCAGCCGCAGTCGCCAGAACTTTAATGAATGGATTTTGAAAAGCAACGGAATCTTCAAACGCTTAGCCTCCTCTGACGGATTTACTATAAAAAAAGTCCGATTATAAAGCGCGCGGTTCAGACTGAACCGTTCAGTATGTTCATTTTTTACAAAGAGACATCATTGTAATAATAATTAGGTATAATTGGAAATTTAATTACAATTTCACTAATAAATCCATAAATAGCTATTTAGTTAATATTATATTATGTATCAAGTTTTATAAACGCCATTTTAGTTACGAGTTTTATTAGGCACGACTCGTGCCGCACGAGCGAAGCTTGCAAGCGAGTTTTTAATAAAAACGAGTGTCTAGAGAAGTTTATAAAACGAGTTGCATACTATATTTTATCTAAGACGAACAGACATAAACATTTAAAGCCAATTTTAATTTATATATATTTGAAATTTGACGAATTTAACCTCACTTTTTCGCAATTTATAATAAAGGTAACTTCAGCCCGTGACTAAAATGCCCAAAGGCCACTATTGCTAACTTCAGCCCGTGACTAAAACACCATAAAGTTACAGCTCGTCAATGTAGTAGATAAAATAATATAATACATATTTAAATAAAATAGGAAGTAAAATGGTTAAACATTTTAAAAAGGCTCCCTTGCCGATATACCGGGTGAGTTTTTTAAAGTGTTACAATACAATACAACTAATAGAGAGGTGGGGGGACATAAAAAATATTTTTGACATCCACCCCCTTTCCCCATTTTGAGGGGCGAGGGGTAACTTTGGATTTTTAATAAGGGAGGTGTACTTTTTTTTAATCGAATCTACGTTAAAAACTAGGTATGTGTGCACAAAAAAATTGTTTTGCGCTTTCGCTTACCGAATTATGATTTATTAAATTATAAAATACTAAAAAATAATTTAAATTTATTTATTATGTGTACAATATTTATAAAAAAAAATGAGAAAGTGTTTGGAATTTGAAGGGGTACTACTGAAGAATTTCTACGACATGTCGGACGATAAAATAGTTGAAATTTAATTGTTAATATTTTTTAGAATCTTATAATCTAATAAAATTTAATCATAATTCAGTAACCAAAAGCACAAATAAAAAAAATTCAAATCATCCCTATTAAAAATCCAAAGTTACCTCCGCCCTTCAAAATAGAGAAAAGGGATAGGTGTCAAAAATATATTTAAATATGCCCCCCTCTATATTACTTTACCAAAATTTAACAACAAAAAATTAAACCTTTTTCGAAATATCCGCTTGTAAAACTTAAAAAAACTCACCCGGTGTATATGTGTCTGCTTAAGTTTGGACCATATGGAAAACATTTTTATTATTAATGTAACGAAAAAAAGTTATTCTTTATAAAAAGTTTTGCATGGTCTAAAACCTAAAATGCAACCATCAGATATAATTTTTTTTCGGTCGTATTCCTACGAGGTTTAAAAAAATATGGAGTTGGCTCAGGAGTAAAGTAAGTATCTTTATTTTTGACAATATCGAACATTATTATGAAGGCAACTTATTTAAAATTGTTAAATAGGTTGAAATATATAGTTATCTCTTTATTCGTTAAAAAATGTTCTGTTAAATATTTCGACTGCTTCTGGTGGATTTTGGGTATACCGATATCTCAATTATTACCAAATTTATTTGAGATTTTAATGACATTTAATAAGCAAATTCTGCGCAAGCAGAATTTAAATTGAAGTTTGCGAAAAAAATATAACTTTTTGCTCGGCCGTACCGGCCCCATGGCGCCCCCAATAAATATAATGTAAATTTAATTGGTTCAATTTATTATTTACTATATAATAGTTTATCGACAAATTTCATTTAAAAAATACAAATTATACAGATTTTATACCATGTTAAATTTTTAATTTTTCTTTTTAAAGTGGGCATGGCTGTCATCCAATGATGGCTGGATAATTTACAATACAGGCTTACAGGCACATAGTGTGCGCAAGAGCATTTTGCGCATCCGTAGGTTACCACTAAAGTAGGCCTTGCCACGCCTAGCAACGTAGTACTCTCTTGGTCTGAGGTACTCCTGTATTTATTTACTTTTCTTGGTATAGCATTATTGCGTCAATTTCGGAATTTATATTTATGAGTTTAGAATAGGTATAACTGAAGTAAATAAGTAAACCACGTCAAAAATAATTTATATCAGACACCCGAGAAAAATGAGACACCTTTTTGGAATGTTCTTTTCTTTACACCAATTTTCGAGTTAATATCACTCTTTAATTTCGTATTTTCTAGGCTAAAAATGTGGCATTATTAAGATTTTGCTATGGCTATTTTGCATAGGTTACAATTCATAATTCGCAAAGTGGGCGTATTTATTTGCTTTGATAAGACTGCTTTGTTTGGTATATTATATTTTGTTTCGGAAAAACCCATGCGTCGCTGTCTAGAAATACAGTCGCATAGTCCCCCGAGATCTCTGTTTTAGATTTTTAGTACTTTAATCTCATTTAAATTTAATGCTAAAGTTTACCTATTTATTTTTGGATTTTTTTTATTTCAAGATAAATACCATCAAACACACGACAGATTTAACTAGTCACGATTTCCGCGTGATATTTTTCTACAACTTCAAACGTGGCCTAAGCGCCAAACAGTGTCACGACCAGATGGAATGGAGTTTGGGAACGAACTGCATCAGTTTGTCAAACGTTAAAAGATGGTTTAAAAAATTTCGCTCAGGCATCTTCGAGCTGGACTCGAAATATGGCAGAAAAGACATTACCAGAGAAGTCGATTTTGTCATCAAAGATACCATGCATATTAAAACGAATAATAATAGGGAAAACGAAGCTGCAAACCAAAGGTTTCAGGAGAAACAGTCAAACAAGAGCTTTGACGAGGATGACTCGATGTTTCACGAGGTAACATTTTGCAGTGGTGGTTGCATTTCTAACTCACAGTAACTAGATTTATATAAATAGCATTGCTAACACAAAATAACAAATTTTAGTTTTTATTGAGGGTATTTAACTTAAAAGTTATCAGTGTTGCCAACTTGGAGAATTGATTGTTGGTAGCAATCATCGAAAGCCCTGATAGTATATACTCAATATATATTTTAGTTTAATTAATAATTGGTAGTTGGCGTAGATATTTATTGTTATGTGTATTTTTAAATATAGTAAATTAGAGTGTCACCCTGTATAATATTTATTCGGAAGGTTGTTGTTTTTGTTAACGTTTTTTTTTATATTTCACAAACATAGGTAGAATTAGTTTAAATTGGTGAAGGTGCTAGTAACGATAAACAATAAATAAAAGCGAATTTGTGTGATATAAAATTAAACAAAATGATAAAGTCAAAACCACAGTTTAACCTGAGGGACTTTCGTGTAATAATGTACTATAATTTTATGCGACAATTGAACGCAGATCAGTGTTTAGAAGAAATGAAGAATGTGATAAATGAAAAATGCGTGAGCCACACAAGTGTCAACAGGTGGTTCCAAAGATACAAAGCAGGAACATACAGATTTGAAGATGCAAGATTGAAAAAAAGTAATACAGAAAATTTTTCGCCGCAAGAAGATAGTATCGTTCAGGACTCCAAAAAAAGAAAAAGTAGGGGCAAAGATCACACTTTAGAAGAAAGTGATTCAAATTTATTAACCCTCACAAAAACTAATATTTTAGTAGGTGTAGACAATTTTAATGAAACAATCGACTTAACTGACCAAACAGCTGCAGTTGGGGAACTTATAAACAAAAATCAAGGCACTACATATGAAGACATAAAATCAGAATTAAAGTTAAGCAACACCACATTGGACAAAATTATAAAAGAACAGTTAAACTTAAAAAGGTCGGGTAATCTTTGGGTTCCAAATGAAAATAAAACCATCGAAAGTGACGAGGAAGAAATAAATGTGGATACACTGGAAAATGATACAGCAACTATATTGGAAATATCTATTGAAAGTGATCATTTTCATTCTGATTCAACTGAAGAGTGTAATGTTGTTAAGGTACTAATACCTACCTAGAGTTTAAATACACATAGCTGGTGTCTTATATGAGACACATGTTCGAAAATAAGTCAATTGTCAAAGAAATAATACACTTTTTTTCGATTTACCCTTCCATTTTATTGTCGAAATAAAGAATACACTTGCTAAATTGATTCCAAGTTTAGGTTTTTAACAAATTTTTACACAATATTGTTGGGTATTAATTTTTATAAAACATATAAAATTATTTAATTAACTTAAATCTTGTTTCAGAACATCCAAATAAAACCTGAACCACATGTGGAAGACGAGGACATCGACCATCAGCACACGGAAGAAGTGGAACCGGAAACGCCGGAACTGCAAAACGGCGACATCATGAACGAATCTTTGAACGAGCCGCGAATTAAACCGGAACCTGTCGAGGAGGAGTACAACGAATTTCCGCCGGAACTAACGCCCTCCGACTCACTTTTAACTCCTCAGTTCAACCTTTTGGATTCGGAAGATTCGCAGAACAGTTCTGGATGTAAGTTGCTTGGAATTTTTATTGACCCATCCTCGTAACTTTTTATTTTCCAATTATTTTGTACTTAAAAATATCCTCAAGTGTGTCTCACCAAATTATTACTTGTAACTCTTGCGTGACTTTAATTCAATGCATTTTGTTGCAGCAATTGTAAATTCCCACACTTGCCGTTACTGCAACAAATATTTTAGCAGTTCAGCAAATCGTCTTCGACACGAAAGAAATCAGCATTCAGCTCCCAGACAATCCAACATTGGATCTGATATAGGTAAAATACATTTATAAACCATTTTAATACCGAATGTATTATTAATATTTGTACATATAGGTACAGAAGATTCTCAAACCTCCGAATCTCAAACCTCCGAAGTCCCTGAAAAAGTTGTACAGAAAGTAATCGACGAAGCCGAACAAGAAAAAATCCAGTTCGCTGCTGGTTTAAAGCTCCTCCAAAAAGATGCAACTATAATCTCGATGGAGGCACTATCGAAAATCGAAATGAGCTACATAGAAAAGTGCAAAGCCATGGTCACAATGCACAATACTTTAATCTGCGCATGTCACAACGCGTTCCACACTAACATTAAAGGACTTTTATCGCATCTAAGAGCTTTGCGAATATGGTTTCCAGTTTTTACTTGCTACAATTGTATGATTACATTCACCGACAGATCGGCGTTTACCAAACACATGGTTATTTGTAAGAAAACGCCGTTGGAGGCGATCACAAGTCTTTCCAACCTTAAAAAACGCAGCACAGTTAAAACACGTCTATACCAAAACTACAAGTGCACGGAATGCAAGTTTATGTACAGTTTTCACGAAGAATTCTGCAAACACGTGGACGAAGCTCACACCAACGAAGCACCGTATGTATGTTCGTGCTCCCGAACTTTCGAAAACTTGGACGAATACAAAGATCACGTTTATGTGAGTTGTTTGGTGCAGTACTACTGCGATATATGTTTTGTGACTGTTAAAAGTCTGGACGGGTTTGTTAAGCACGCTCAGGATAAACACGACAATTCGGAAGGGTTCATTTTACTGCAAGATGACGGTTATAAACGGAAATCTCTGCCAGTCAAAGAAAAGGTAGTTAAGGAAACCAAAGAGGCCGAAGTACTTGTGGTTTCCGGTAAAAGGCGTAGCTCCTTCTACAACAAATCTGTGAAGGATATGATGGAACCGGAAGAGCCAAGAGAAACAAAGAAGAGAAAATCCATTCCCAACGCACCACCTTTAAATAATGACAGGCCTGGCTTGTGTCCGATATGCTTTAAAGAATATTCCTCATATCATAACATGCTTCGTCACTGGAAGACTCACAATGAACAGAAACCAATAAACTCCATCGAAGTTGGGAAGGACACTTCAATTTATTCATGCCCTGATTGTGGAGGAATGTTTTCTGCCACCGAATGGCAAACACACTTGGCTGAAAATCACGAGACTAAATCTTGTGGGGAATGTGGTAAAGTATTCCAATTTAACACCGAACTGGAGCAGCATAGAAGTGTGCATTTGAACTTGAAGATCTCGAGAGATTCCAAAACGCATTCTTACAGAAGTACAATGCTTAGCCCCAACCAGGAAACACCTATTATAATGATGTGCGAGGTGTGCGATGAAACATTCACGTCGAAAGATGAATTAAAGATTCACAAGCTGCAAGTACACGATTTTGTAACCAAAGAAGAACCCCTGGATGAACCTGAAACTTTAGTATCTGATGTAGAAGTCAAAAAAAGCAAATTTAGTTGCTTGGAATGTGACAAACATTACCAAGGCTACAGCGGCTTGTGGGACCACAATAAAAGGAAACACCCTCATATAAAACCAAATTCCAGTGCATACCCAAAGAAGTGCAAAATTTGTGATAAAGTATGCACAACGGGTGCTGCATACAATACCCACAAAGCAATGCACGATAGAATGAACCATATGGCCGAGAACAATCAAAATAGACCGCCATTACTGAAGCCTGCTACACCAAATATTGATAATAAAGAAAAAAAGAAAGTTGCAGATGATGAGGACGAAGACTACCACACTTGCAAAAAGTGCTTTAAAGTGTTTGCTAACAGATCAAATCTCAAAAATCACATGAAATGCCACGGTATAAGTCATGCTGGCAAATCCAAGATTTCCAAAAAGGTTTGGTGCGATTTTTGTCATTTATCATGCAACAACCAAGAGGCACTGCGTAAACATAAGGAAGATGAACATTCTATTGACGAAGAAATGCCGGATTTGGAAAGCGAAATTGATAATTTGGACGCCAAAATACCGTTCATATTTACCTGCGACATCTGTGTCATGACATTTACAACCAAAAACGGTTTGAAAAAACACAAAGACACCCACAAATCTGAGACAACCATATACAAAGCAACATCCAAGGTACACTGTAGGCACTGCAAAATCTCGTTTGACACAGTAACCAAGTTGGCGAGTCATATGAGAGAGGAACACGATGAAAAACTGAAAACTAAAGTACCCAAAACTAAGGATACGAAAAATTTTGCTTGTTCTATTTGTGGAAAGAGCTACGATAATGCTGGCGGTTTAACGGCTCACTTGGGCTGGCATAGTCGGCAACCAAACGCCAAAGCAGTACTAAAACCCACAAAACTCGTGAAACAAAACAAAGTCATTGAGAAATTGGCCACTGCAACTGTTAGTAAACAAAAAGAACAAAAAAGAACCCCGCCAGAGTTCCAGTGCACCACTTGTTTACAAGAGTTGCCGAACGATACGGCGTTACAGATTCACATCTTGGAAAAACACAGGAACATTGACGCTATTATGTTGGTACCCAGGTGTCACACCTGCAACCAGGACTTCAACAGCCAGGACGAGTATGAGACTCACAAGAGGCTTCACGATCTATTGGAAAGGCAAAAGAAACACAATGAAACGATTAAGGTTGAACCGGTTACTACTATAACTAAGAAATTGCCGGTTAAGCCTTTAAAGAATTTCCATTGCCGTTATTGTCCTTTAGCCTTTTCCAAACAGGATACTATGAATGTCCATGTGAGGCAAAAGCATAAGGAACTTATGCCAACTGAGTTTATATGTAATTACTGTGACAGGGTGTTTGAGAAACAAAACGCTTTAAGCATTCATATAAAAGTACACGAGAAAAACAAAAACAATCAAGCTAACAATGCAGGGAATGCAATGTTTTCTTGTTCCATTTGTAACATGGGTTTTGACTTACCAAAGGATCTTAGAGCGCATACCATTAATGCGCATCCATTCTGACGAATATTATATTAAGTATATTACCTATTATAACTTGTTAAGTAGTACCTATATTTTTCTGTTGTATTTTTTAATAATGTATGTTTTGTGCCTACATTTTTACGTTGAAATGTTTTTAAAAGAAATATGTAGGCATGTTTTATTTAATAATAATCGAACCAAACATATATTTTCTTAAATTTAAAATAGGCACCTTAAAGCTAAACTTTGTTAAATATCTTAGTCTAAGAATAAAATAGAAATATTAGTTATTTTGTTGTATATGTCATATTCTCAAAATTTATTTAGTTTTGTACGTTTGCAAATCTATATATAATTTTACCGGATATACACTTATATGTGCATACATACTTTAATAATAAACTTTTTTTTAATAATATTTTATTTTATTTAAAATGGTCCTTTTAACTTTTTACATATATTTCGGATGGTATTATTAAATTTTATAGTAAATGAGATACACTTGGTTATGTACTTACAATAAGTATATTGTGTGTTTATGAGACAGATATGTATAATTCAAACTAAACGCGGTTGAAACATTTTTTAAATATATGTATTTTAATATAAAGCATAATGCCTCGAGCATTATAAAGTATACATACATACTAAACTAAAAAATTTACAATACATGCAAGTAGAGATGTAAAAAAAACGGTTTTTTTCAGATGTGAAAAAAACATGAAAAAAACCTAGAAAAAAACGGTTTTTTTTGTTTTTTTTCAAAATAAAATTTTGAGTAAATTGTAGAATATATTACATTTTTCATTATTGAAAATTTTGACCTAGACTAAAAAAATCTGATTTCTTATTATTTGGTAGTTTCCACATTAAAAACCAATAGAAATGTAAAACTTCTACACTAATACAAAAAATTAAAGGATAAAAAATTGTTTTTGCAATTTTTCGGATAGCTGTATCTTTGTTAAAAATGGTCGTATTGGAGTCGTAAAAAAAGCAATTTGAAGCTTGAAGTTTATATTTGAGATTTTTAGATGATAAACGTGCAACGCTCAATTCTAACAAATACCCTAATAAAAAAATCGTTTTGCTTTCTTTTTTGGTCCACGGAATGTTCTGACCACCAATGAATAAATGTTCTACAAGAATTTGCTATTGTTTTTTTGGAAAAAAAAATTTCCATACTCTACATAAATTTGAAAAATCATGAAAAAAGTGCTTTTGGTAGCTTTTTGAAAAATCACGCGCTGAATCAAAAATATATGTAGTTACTTTTTTTAGGACCAATCAAAACAAGCGCGGCCCTTATTGGTCCATTCGGTGGTGGTGGCGCGTGCATAGCGCGAGACTGTGTTTACATTTACTAATTGTGATTTAGTGGCTAATTTTAGTCCATGGAAACATAAAAAATTAGGCAAATGGGACTAATCTTGAAAAAAAACCTAAAATATGAAAAAAAACCATTTGAAAAAAACAATGAAAAAACGGACCGTTTTTTTTCAAGTCGCATCTCTACATGCAAGACTAAATAAGTATGTTGATTTTCTATTTATGAGACAGATATGTTTAATTCAAACTTAACGCGGTTGAAACATTTTATAAATATATGTATTTTAATATAAAGCATAATGCTTCAAGCATTATAAAGAATACATACTGAACTAAAAAATTTACAATACATGCAAGACTAAATGCCAATGATGCCCGTGCTTGAAAAATAAATTGGGTTATGAACATTGTCATTGTCAATCAAAAATAAAAATATTCTAAATGTCTTGTTAAAAATGGCCGATAGTAATCTGGAATCAAAAATAACTGAGAGGACACGACGAGCGATTGATAGGATTAAGAGTGAAGCAGAAAACGGAAAGTTCAAAATCCTACAAGTTGCCAAAATTTATCACAAGCGTAAAGAAAAGCAATCAGATTGGAAAAAGCGTTGCAATTCTCAAATTATAAACTGTTGTTCTGGCTTTGATAAAATAAAGAAAGAAAGTTTCTGTGATAAAGCAGATGCAGCGAGTGTCAGAGATTATCTGGACGAAGTAGTTAATAGTATAGATTTTGAAAATTCTGCTATGGATAATAAAAATATTGATGAGGTAATAAACAAAAATAATAAAAAGGAACTAGATGAAAATGCTGTTTTGGATAATAAAAATATTTATGAAAAAATATACGAAAATAATAAAGAAATAGAAGATTTGGATGCAAATATCCGTCAGAAAATAAACGAAAATAATAATAAACCATATGAAAATCCCGTTTTAAATGAAAATATTCAAGAGAAAATAAATGAAATTATTAATATTGCAAAACCTGTATCAGTAAATCATGACGAAATTGGCAATATTAGTGACACCGAAAAAAAAGATATAAATCTTAAAAAACAAATTTTTGATACAATAGATTTTTCGAATCAACTTTCTGTAACGCACGAGGAAGTATACGAAGCAAATGTAAATAAAGTAAATACTAATTTTGAAAAACATATTTTTGAATTAAAAGATTTAGGCAATCACATATCTGTAACTCATGAGGAAATAAATGATATTACCAAAACAGTAATTGAAGAAAGAACAAATAAAGAAAAAGAAACTAAAGATTTAAAACAAGACGTTTTGGATACCAAAAGTATACATAGAGAAGAATTAAAAGAACTTAATAAAATAAGATCAACCATCAGAGAGTTTGAAAAACAAATAAGCAATGCTAAAAAAAGTGATCTAAAAAGTACTGAAGTTAATAAAATAAATATTCCATTGGTGCGGCCTCTTGATTCAAAATCTATTGTTAAACAAGTAAAAGAGGTAAATGAAAGGGAGGTTAATGAGTTTGTGCAAGAGGAATTAAAACATATTACTATAGAAGCAAAACGTAGATTGAACGAAATAGAGCACGATGCTAAAGAAGAGCTGCTTAAATTAACAGTCAACCAGTAATCTTACATATGTATTGAATATACAATGTTTTGTACAAATAAACGTTTTGTATTATAAGAAATTTTACCATTTCAAAATTGGGAATTATTTTTTTTCGGGAATTTATCAGAGGGAATTTGCTGGTAAATTACATTGCCGTGTCGTAAAATACATTTTTTTATTAAAATAATTTGTAAATAATTTAAATATTAAAATTAAATACTATATAGCATTAGGGGCGGATGGGGCATGCCAGACCGGCGCGGGAAATCAAGTGAACCGGTGCCATTTTTTTGGGATAGTTTTTTAGTTATAAATTCTATATTTTGCGAATGCACAACGTGTTTCAGCCCACTGCAATTTTCTTTTTTTTGCATTATCTACATATTTATTTTATTTCAAACGTCCATTGGTTGATACGATTCTTTAAAAAAATACAGCTATAAAAAAATAGGTACCATGCTCCACATATCAGTCCCACGGTGGGACTCCCACCACGTGACTAAAATCATGTAAAGTGTGCTTAAGTAATACTTAAACGCTCCATTAGAGGGACCTTTGAAAAATAAGTAATTTCAAGCAATGGCAATAAATTAAAGTGTTGTTTAGTGTACCCAAAACAAAAGCATTATAATACACACATCAACAAAGTCTAGGGATAATCGTGAAAATTTGCTATAAAACAATTATTTTTATCAAAAAAACTCTTATTTTTTTGTAGGATATTCTCACATGTATTTTAATCATTTGTTATAGTAATATTTTGTTTTTTAATTATTTGTTAAAAAAATATTCAACAAAAAAGTTGTATACTAAATTCGAAGGTAGTGGTCTATATAAAAACTGCAAACAAAAACGCCAGAAAACTTACACTCTGCTGATAAAAATATTCAGTTGAGTTTGCAAAACCATGGCGAAAAGACATTTAACGAATGAAGAAATGTTAAGAGCTATTGGGATGATTGAAGCGGGTGCAACCCAACAAGCAGTTGCCGCTCAGCTAGAAACATCACAAAGCGTGATAAACAGATTGTGTCAACGCTATCGAGAGACCAACAGTGTGAATGAAAGACATCCAGGCCGAGGAAGGCTTACAACGGCAAATCAAGACCGCTTTATTGTTCTGCAGGCCAGAAGAAACCGATCTCAAACTGCATCTGAGTTGGTTGCTGAGTTGCAATTGTCACATAATGTGACTGTGAGTGCTCAGACCATCAGAAGACGATTACATGAAAGAAATCTTCATGCTAGACGCCCTCTCAGGGTTCCCCCTTTGTCCGCTGGAAATCGAGTAGCTAGACTTTTGTGGGCCCAGGAGCACTTAAATTGGTCTGATGAACAATGGTCCACAGTTTTGTTTAGTGATGAATCTCGGTTTGGCCTGCATCCAGACTCAAGAAGAACGAGGGTATGGCGATGTCCCGGACCAGCAGCACGGCTAGAAACTGCTCAAGAGGTCCATACTTACCGTGGTGGAACTGTTATGGTGTGGGGTGGCATCAGCGTTGGAGGAAGAAGTGATCTCATTCCACTTCAGGGATTTTTAAACTCAATTTCTTATCGAGATGTTATCCTTCAACCCTTCGTGATTCCCTATGCTGCAGCTGTTGGTCCAAGATTCATTTTCATGCACGACAATGCCACCCCACACAGTGCACGAATAATAAGTGATTTCTTAGATGAAGAAAATATCGACGTTCTTCCATGGCCAGCACAATCCCCGGACTTAAATCCGATAGAGCATCTGTGGGACATGTTACAAAGGCGGGTTATGCGTAGAAATCTTTTTTTTAATAATCGTCAAGAGCTCATTTTAAGTTTACAAAGGGAATGGGCCGCAATTGACCAGGAGGCAATTGATGCATTAATTTTGAGTATGAACAGACGGTGCAGAGCTGTGGTGAATAGTAGAGGAGGTCACACCACTTATTGACATTATTTTTGCCTTTATAATAAAGTTTGATTTTTTTTGTTATTTTCACTTCATTGTTTAATAAAGCTATTTTAATTTCATTGCATATTTTTATGACTTTTCATTCAAAAATGGAAAAAATATATATGTGAGAATATCACATAAAAAAAGTGAGAGTTTCTTTACAAAAATAATTGTTTCATTGCAAATTTTCACGATTATCCCTAGACTTTGTTGATGTGTGTATATATTACCTACAATATTTTTATTCCGAAAACGTCTTACAAAAGATCTTTTGACAAAGGAAACACATTGGTTCGTTTCGCATTTCTTGATATAAATTCGTCCATCAGAATTTCTAAATCTATTTTGTCTGCCAACTTGTGGTAAATATGTAATATTGCAACATTATTCAAACGTTTTTGTCCCATCGTATTTCACACGTAACATTTTAATATTTTAAAGGTTGCAAAACTCCTCTCGTTTGAGCAAGAAGAAGCTGGAATCGTAATTAGTTATCGAACATATTGTAACAATTCAGGGAAAAGGCCCCCGCCCACCCAACCAATCCCTTGTCTATGCCTTGGCCCATGTATTTTTTCCTAAAAAATCCACGACCTTTTTTAATTCAAATTTACTTCTGCGAGCCAAATCGAGAAAAATGTCTATCGCTAATTAAAGAATGTTTATTAAAATCATCTTTATAGAATAGGATAATTTCATCTACATGGCCATTTTTGCTGAGCACAAAAGCTTTAAGAGATCTAAAAAAATTCGCTGAAGTTGTTCCAAAGTTGAATTTTCGTTGAGCACAAAAGCTTCAAGAGATCTAAAAAAATTTGCTGAAGTTGTTCCAAAGCGGCATTTTAATGATGAAAGAAATTCATCGTAAACTTCATAAAAAAAATGTCTATAGACCTATATATAGGTACCTACATATTTTCGGCAGTCTGAAAAACATGGTTTTCATTATTTTTTTATTCAGGGTCTAAGCGTTTCGAAATTGTTATACGTCGTGGCAATTTGGCTTCTTCTATATAGTCTAGGGTCTCTTAAACATTATCTACACGTTAAAAACGGCAGCTAAATGAGTATATATTAATTAGTATATATTAGGGTGATTCAAAAAAATATTTTTTTTTTGCTTCCGACACTGATAAATTGGTTCTTAGGCACCTCTAGAAAGTGCAAATTTGAGCTCATACAGCCCCTTATAAAAAAGACCATATTTCATTATTAATCAATCGTTTAATCAAATCTTTATAAATATTTTTGTAGGAAATTGAATGCTATACAAAAAATGAATGATGTGTTTAAGCGATTAATCTAACCATTTAAAAGATATTGAAGATCAAAGTTTGAAGAATATTTTTTTAAATAATTTTGTAAAAAATAATTATTGTCAAATGGGTATGACATATTTTTGAAGGAAATGTAACGCTCTACAAAAAAGGTGTGTTTAATTGATTACTCTAACCGTTGAGAAGATATTTGTATCCGAATCCCTAGCGTACTGATACGAATATCCTCTCAACGGTTAGAGTATAATCAATTAAACACATCAGACCTTTTTTGTAGAGCGTTAAACGATTGATTAATGATGAAATATGGTCTTTTTTATAAGGGACTAAAGAAAAAATGTAAAACTGTGATAAGGAGGATCTTCCTATTAATATTAAGAGCTCAAATTTGGTGCGGAAATTCAAAATTTAAAAGTGTTTTATTTCGACAAAATTTAAGGATTTTTAATTTCTTCAATGTCTGTAGAAAATGAAACAACTTTAAATCACCTTCAAATCTGTTCAATTTTTATTAGGTAACCAGTCAAAGTTTAAGATTTTATTACAATGTTTATTAGTAATTTATTCTTACTTTTAAAATATTATTGTATTAAATACTGTCATACTTTATGGCTCGAACAAACAATGATAAGTTTTTATAATTATTGTACTGTCCCTACGTCAATAAAATAACTGCTGAATATTTTTAATGTATGTACCTATAGACATTACTAAGGTTTTAAAAAATGTCACGCATTCTTATTCTGTTTTAGTGTTTTTAATAGCTCACCGTTCTGTCTTTTAAATATATCTAAAATAACGTGCTAGTATATACTAGTATATACTATAGGTACATATGCGCCACAAATATTTTTTCAGTTATTACATACCTATGTAATAATGATATTATCCTTAACTCATAAGGAGTTATGTGAAAATTGGTTTAGTTTGAAGCATTTCAATCTAGTTTTAGATTACTTAGTAGATTAAGCATTCACAAAAATATTTGTATCTCGAAAAAAACTTAATTCTAAATTTTTCCAGAAGAAATATCATTGTATGACAGTATTTAGTCATACTTTGGTGATGGGAACCATCAATTAAAAAGTTAATGATATATTGTTATAACAACGAATAATTTTGAATTATCACATTAAATCAGAAAATATCAATAATTTTACCCAGCACCGTTTCGAAGCGCGAAATTTAAAGGCAATTATTATTAAGTTGCCAAAGCACGGAAAATAACATGTTTACTTTTTACAAACTGACTGTCTAACATCTATCAAACTCTATTTGACAAACCGAAACACAGTAACATACCTAGGGTAACATATTCCACTTTATTTATAACTTCTCTCTAAAAATGAATTAGTCAAAAATGACTAATTGTCAGCGAAAAAGCAGCCACTTATAATTCTCGTCGATAGCAATTTGTATCCCGAACATTTAGCAGTCAATTTCCATGTAAAATAATTATTGTCCCCTGAATCTGAAAATGTCGTCAAAAGTAACTTTAACTGTTAAAAAAGTAGAACAGATTTTGAGATATAGTCAATTTTCCATTTAATATGGAATTGACTATATCTCAAAAACTGCTCTACTTTCATCATTTTTGACGGTGTTTTCGGATTTAGAGGACAATTTTATATAAGAATTGGCTGTTAACCATGGTACAAGTGAAAAAGCAGCCACTAATAACTGTAGTAATTAGTCCTTTTTGACTAATTCATTTTTAGAGAGTATGCATGGTTACTGATAGTTACTTATTATATATTATATATTTTTATAAATGTTCAGTTATATTTTTGTAATATACCTACTCATTAAAATTTTATTTTTATATTAAAATGTTATCAATTAGACCAAAAAAATTAATATTAACTAATAATTACTTATACAAATAATTTTTCCTAGTTAAATCGACTTTCTAGCCCACTGTGTGCCGATTTAAAAAATGTGTACCTACTACTTATTAAGATGTCATAGACATGAGAAATTTGGTATAGACAAAATATTTTAAAAGTTTATTTTTTGGACCTACCAAATGCAGTTAATACGGATAAAAGGATATAAAGAAAAGAAATTTAGTTTGAATTACAATATTATTTTATTAGAAGGTAAAAAAGTAAAACACATTACGTAATCAATGCACAAACATTTTAATATAAACTTAAAAATCGTACAACAATATGAAAAATTATAGACTATATTACACATATTACTTATTTATTTATGACAGGATGGAAAAATCCGTTTTCCACTACCTATATTATTAAATATAGATAAATAACTACAATTTAGTCACAAATATAAGTTTATTAAGAGAATTTTTTTAACGTTCTAACACTGATAGTGACAAACATGTATAAATAGGCCTTGTCCAGGCAACAACATCCTTATTAAGAACATTTAAGTTTTGATGTAATGTATTTAATAAATCATGTAGGGTTAAGTAAATGTGGATGCGTACTTGTAATACTAAATTAAGATAAGAAATGGTTTTTTAACTTTGAACATTTATAAAAATAAAATAAATAAATATTAAATTGTTCTTAAAAGGATGCTTAGTTAATTTAAATAAAACTAGCTCAAATTTAGTGAAAAAGTTTCGTTAAAAATTCTTACCGGAGTCTACTTGTCCTTACTCTAAATCACTACCGATAGTAAAAAAAGAGCCATCACATTTTCTTTGGGCTTCAGTCCCTACATATAATAACTTTTTAGAAAAACAACTGGTTACAGGAGTAAAAAGAGAAAAGTCGTAACCCTTTTACGTGAATTCCCTTTTGTCAATAGGTTTTTAAATTTGTTTTTATTTCGGATATTTATGGCACATTTAAATCACTAAAATTTAAAATGAACCCAAAATATCCAAAGTATGTCTCACGGAATCTCCCACGTGAGTTGGATCAGGGGTATGTCTAAAAATAAAGGGAACAGTTGTAGTTTTTGGATCCTTGATACCGGTTTATTTTAATTAAAATATGTTGTAACCAATTGTTATTGCCAGTAAAATTTGGCATTAAATTTAACTACTAGAGTAGTGTATATATGAATACAAGAGTTTTACACTGAAATATAAACATTTAACTTGGATTATTTACAAATCTTAGGTAAAATGCAAATACTTACAAGCAAGTATATAAAATAATTGAGTAATATCTAATATAAATCATGTACATTGTGTAGCTTGCGACTAGGTTTTACTAAGGTATTATTTTTATACTCAATTTTAGTTATTATTTGTTCTTGTTTAGGTTTTAATCATTAGTAAATTTTATAAAATAATACCTTACCAAACTAGTTTCTTCACAGGTAACACTTATACCGTTGACTTGTCTACAACTTTTTTATTTATTTTAAAAAGGCAGACATTTATCCCGTATCTGAAAGTTCGAGGCGCTTTCTCCAATGTCTGAAGCTTAAAAAAATAGTTTATATCACGTGGAGGGAAAATCTAACTAGTAACTTTTAAGTGAATTATAATGTATCCCAATTTTACTATTTAAATTATAAGTTGTGCTTATTAAATATAGTAAAATAAATTCTCTATTCGATATTATTAGATGATCCACTTATATCCTGGTTAAGGTTTTCATTTTGCTTTAAAGTCTCGAGGACTACATATTAGGAATTAGTCCTTATTTAGTCGTAAAATTAGCCAAAATTCCTATAAATTAGTAGAAAATCGTACACGGCCCCTGAGCGACTAAAGTTTTAAACGGTAATTACAATTTTTGGGAAAAATTACTAAAACTTAGTATTATGGCCGTACAAGTTATCTTAAATCTGGTAGCAGGTTTGAAAAAAAATCTGGAGAATTATTTTGAAATTTAAAGTTTCTATTGATTTTTACAAACGTGAAAAATAATAAAAACAATCCATGAAAGATATCTGCCAGATTAATAAACTGAGTTTTAGACACCCTTACACACGAATTAAGTGAAACTTAACGAGTTTAAGTTGAATGGTGCAAACAGGCCTTAGTGGCATATTAATCAAGCTTTCAGAAGAAAAAAAGTTCAGAAAAATCAGATTATATATTATTATTTATTATATTATTATATAACATTCAGTCGCTTCAAGCAAAGTGTTAATTTCACTCCGATTTTCTTTTAACTTTTAGATTTGCCTAAAAAATGACCACCCTACTATATACACTCTAATTTATTTTAAACACAATACGTTTCTAAACTTAGATATATTGTTTTATAAAAATGGAAAACAAAATTGCTCTTAATAAGGTCCCTTAAGGCAGACCTTTGAATTGTTTTTAAAATAGATTACGGTGTAAGACTCATTCAAAATTCCTTTCTGCGTGTTTTTTGGTATCACTATCATACTAAAGCAATGACAATCACAATTTTGAAAATTTTTGGAAAATTTTCAAAGATTTGTTTATGTTCCTCCGATTTACATTTTAACGATTTTTCCTATAACATTTTTGCGTTACCATTTCAAGCAGTAAATTTAGATTTAATTAGTCAAAATGTAAACGTCGGGACGAAATAAGCGTTTCCTTTGGTAATTTTGATTTTTCGTTGAGAAATGATTCTATTTACATTTAACACATTAGCTATACAGAGTTTCATGTAATACGTTGTCATGGCTTTAGGGGATGATAGTTCACGCCAAAGTCACTTTTGCATTAGTGCTACTGTTTTTTAATAACAAAATTATGAAAATTAACGAAATTCTTGGGTTTTTATTTGGCATTCACTGGTTTCGTTTAAGCCATGACCTAACCAACTTGTAAGCTGTTGGAGTGAACTATCAACCCCTCAAGGGATGAAAACATGACATGACACACCCTGTAGATTTCATAATAGCCGTTGATCTATTACAATGATATATAACAATGTCAGGTACATAGACATAAAATAACACATTTTAATCAAACTATGGCTCATAACAAAATATATATTATATTAAAGTCAACAATTTATACAAATAAAAAATAAACATCAGTGAAAAAGTAACAAAAAATTCAAGCATTACAAAATAGCACATTATCTATCTCAAATCTTGAGAAAAGGAAGCATCTAGGACCCACTTTCTTATTGGTTTTTATATTTCTTCTTATTGGATACAACATGCAAATTACTGAATGGACAAGTTTTGCCCAGTTTACACAATTACCTAGGACCGTACGTCTACCGGTATCTACAATTATTTAAATTAAATACAGTTTGACAGAACAACTGTCTAAATATATCACATTACAGTTCAATTCACACATCATTTATTGCATAGTATAGGATTTTTACATACCAACACAACAGAATATTTGATAGAGTTGGTTTTTTCCAGTCCTCTGGATGTCACGGTTGAAAGTAATTGTGTAAACGTGGTTAGTTAGTATCGATCCAAAATGATATGCCAAACACTTATTGAATATACACATTAATAATCTCTGGGACTAGATGTCGACAGCTTGAGCTTTTATACAAAAATAAAAAAATACATACGATATAAAAAATTTCGGAAAACACGCTAATCTACTTGAATACTGTAACACCATATACAAAGTAAGTAAGAAACACCTATATGACTACGATTTAAAAAAAATCTATCAAGTATCAATCAATCAAGCTGGGATCTGATTTTCTTATAATATATAAGATAATATATAGTATAATAATAATAATAATTTATGTGGATTATTATTAGGTTAGCAATTTTACTCTTTAAAAATTAAACATTTCACCGTAATCTTCGCGGTTTCTATGCCGAATGAGATGTTTTTTTAATTATCAATAAATAAAATTATTTTTACATTTGTATAGTTAAAAAAATAGAGATCAATCTACCTTAATTATTTACACTAAACTTAAAACAAAAGTAAAAAAGTATAAAAAATGTATATAATTTGAGCTAAAAACTAATTTTAGGTTCGAACCCTGTACCAGACAAGGTTTCATAGATTTTTATTATTTTATTAGATCATAGTTACACATCTAGACGACTACGAAGTTTTTCACTTACAACCACCAGATTCGAATTTATGGGTGGCCGCAAATAAAAATCATTTTATCTACAATTCACAGTTAAAAACTTTATTTTTCCCTTTAACGTGGGGCAATCCACAAACTTTTTATTATGTTAAAGTGATGTATTTGCAAGATTGCAATAAGCACAGAAAAACCTGGAGAAGATACAAGGTGACCACTCTTCTACTAAAAGAAAATAATTCTAGAAATTATTGTATGGCTTTTTGAGTTTCTTTCATGTATATTAAGTTAATGAAGGAGGGTACCATGATATACCATACGCATCACAACTGGAGGGCTACAACTGACATTTTAATTTTAATAATAAGAATTTTTGATTCAATGGAGTTGATCAAATTTTAAATTGTCAAACTCCTTGATTCGCTAAAAAGTTAATCAATTTTGTTGAATCAAAGGTTCTTACTATATTTTTATTCATCTTCTGTCGATCAACTATGGATCAATTCAATCTCCAGAACTTAGGTTTCTCTTTTAAAGATCTCCTGGCGACCTTGTAGGTACTACAAACTAAATACGTCAAACATTTAAATTCAAAAGAGTAAAATTACTAGCAATTCGTATCTACAGAAATCTATGACCCTCAGTTAGCGACAAGCAGATGTTGGTACTGTCCGGCGGGTTGGTAGGGCCAGTTGCTGTCCAACAGCTTGCCGGTGTTGTCTTGGGGCGTGGTTGGGGCGCTTTGCGGCGCCACGGTCGCATTGTTGGGGTAGAACGGGGCTAGTGGAGTGTTGGCGGAATACAACTCGGGGCTCAGGAACTGATTGGAAGACTCATACACGGAGCGCGGGGGGAACTGGGGCGCGTAGGGTCCTTGCGGGGGGAAATAGTACGCCGATGAGTCGGGAGTGAGGGCGCGGCCGCCGCCGGGGGAGTGGTGCGGGGGGGCCTGGTGCAGCTGCTGCTGCATGGCCCGCTGCTTTATGTAGTTGGAGAATTCTGTTGGAGACATTCTGAAATAAAGAAAATTTGCTTAAATATTTAATAACATTACTCTCTAAATAGTAAATAGTTAAAGTTTGACTAATTTAAGATTGGTCACCATCTTTGACTATTTCTGAGAATTAAAAGTAACTAATTTCATTAATCGTTTGCGGCCAACAACAAATATTATTTGAATTAAACGCATATACCTAAGCTCCATGGTTAAATGACCCATACAAACAAATAAAGATGCAAACATTTTAGCTCAAAACAGCAACACAAATAATATATTAAACTTTAAAATATTATGAACAATATTTATTGACAAATAAAATTGATTTTTATAAGAGCGGCTGATAGCCGAATGGGTTATGACAACAGCTTGACAATCTTGACAAGTTCAATCCCCGGCTGGGTCAAAAGTTTTTTTAAAATTTAAATCTACTAATTTGACTATCTCATTCTGTAGAATTTTACTAATTATTAGTGACTGCTTTTTCGCTATGATAATTAGTCAAATATAAATTATAATTAGTTATTTTTGACTAATTCATTTTAAGAGAGTAAGAAGTTACACAAGTACTTTATGGAGGACCCCTATATCTAAGAAAACATATTTTTTTCTAACATACACTTATATAAAAATTAAATTTGTTAACATGACATTGTATTTTGTTAATTTTATTTTGTAAAATTTTAACATAATTTTTTGTAGACCAGTGTTTGTAATTATTTTAACAAAGGAAAATATTTTACCGAAAGTTTTGTAAAGGTAATATGCAGTTTTGTAAGCATTTTGTTAATTTTAAAGGTTACAGATTATTATAAAATACACGTGACTTCAGGCAGTCAATCAAAACATTTCCCACTGACAATACGCATCAACAAGTTCAACTGACTTCCGCGTCTGCAACATAATATGTTCCTGCAACTGCAACATATTATGTTCTTGCTTACTTTATTCTGATTCGTAACGTGTTCGTAACAACTGTAGAGTGTTTATAATAATAGTATATTAGTAATAGTAATATTAATTAATTAATATTAGTAATAGTATATAGTGTTTATAATAACAGTATATTACCAAAAATCTATTATTATTATTGTTGTTCGGATTCCTTATTCCTATTTAACTAGTGGGCAAAGTTTTTAAACTGAAATTAGGGGATACAGTGAAGTAGGTTAAAGTTACGAAATACATCAGTTGTAGTACCTAGTACTGATAGTTGAATTGTACCAAATTTCTTTATAATTTGATGATTTCAGAATGGTATGTTATTTAATTGTGCGTTATTTTTGTGTTATTTATGTTGGTATGTGTTAATTTTGTTGGTGAGGAAAATGATTAATAAAGCAACATTTTTTATCAATTTTTTCATTTAAATTCCCAATTTACAACAAATACTTTTGTTACTGGGTCTACAAAAAGGCCCTTTTTGAAAGTTACTAGAATTATGGTTGAATTATTGACATAGGATTTTGTTATTAAATCTACAAAATATTTGTTATAATTACAAACAAGTACCTAGTTCAATTATTTAACAGATTAAGGTAGGATGTAAACTTAACATAAAGTTATGTGGACCTGGATTAACATAAAATCTGGTTAATATTTGTTAAAATTAAAAAATATTTTTTTTACTGTGTATGAAGAAAATTAAAAAAAGGTATTTTTTGAAATATGTATCTTAAACATATTAAATCGGATCATAGGTGTGGTTATTTTGAATACAAAAGAGTACAAAAAATATTCAGTGGGCTTAGTACGGGATTAAAATAGATTTAAAATTTTGATTATTGAATAATATTTATTTAATATCAAAATGTTCCATTTAAGTTGCTTTCTAGAATTATGTTGATAAGTTATTATTATTTGCATAACAATTAAAAATGAAATTTTAAATTTAAATGAACTAATGATTGTTTACGTCTTTCCTGATAAATAATATTTTTACCAAAATTAATAAAAATGTCATGTTTACTTTTTATTTTATGTTATATAATATTTTATATGCCATAAATGGGTTCCAATACGTATGGGAAATTTCTGAATTGCTTTCCGAAGATGTGAGTAAACAAATCGATATTTTATTTTAAATAATTTTTCAGAAACTACTGCATAAGCAATAAAATAATATTTGAAATATGTTACAATTTTACACTCATTTGGTTTTTCCTTCATAAAAAATATAAATATTTATCATCGTAAAAAACCATTTTTGCATACAAAACCGCAAATAAATATTTTGCAAACGAAGGTAAATAAATTAAATCATTGAATAAACTGAAATTTTACGTTGTTCGAGTATTTTTACTAAGCTCTTTTTATAAAGAATCGTTTAATTTAATGACCCCTTTTATATTTTATATATTTTTTTATACATATCGATGACTTCTTGCCAAAGTATCGCAAGAAACATAACCCAAATTTTAGGAATTGAAAACATTTTGGTTGTCTGTTTTAAAATAAATATAGCCTAAAGGTTTTATAATAAGTAATTACTTAGCTTATAATTATAGCTATATACTAGTTATAAAACCTATAGGTTATACAGTGTGTCGCATTTAAGATGAAGACACCTCCATATTTTCGCTATTTCAAGGAATAGAGATTTGAATTTTTTCACATTCATACATGTTGGTGGGTCACATTTTTTAAGATACTCAACTGAAATCTGAACTTTAAACTTGGCCTACTACGAATTCACAAACGGGGCCAGTTGTCGATATTTTGCTTCGCGTTAGAAATATCGAAAAAAATTATTAGAAAAAGTTGTTCAGAATATTATTCTAACCTCGTAAACCGATTTTCATAGCAAAATTCGCATTTCTAATTTATTTATTTTTATTAGTTTTATTATTGTTTTATACCATTTCCTTAATTTAATAAATTATAATTGATTTGTAATTTCCAAAAATTGTTTTAATTATTTATTCAACGGTCATAAACACGAGTTAGTATCAAATTATTACTTTCCATGGCTCCCTTATCATCAAACTAAAAAATGAACTTGTAATAATTTTGTGTGGACCAAAATAAAAAAAATAAAAATGCGAATTTTGTTATAAAAATTGATATATGGGGTTAGAATAATATTCTGAACAACTTTTTCCAATAACTTTTTTCGATATCTCTAACGCGAAGCAAAATATCGAGAACTGGCCCTGTTTGTGAATTTGTAGTAGGCCAAGTTTAAAGTTCAGATTTCAGTTGAGTAGCTTAAAAAATGTGACCCATCAACATGTATGAATGTGAAAAAATTCAAACCTTTATTCCTTCAAATAGCGAAAATATTGGGGTGTCTTCATCTTAAGTGCGACACACTGTATATGGTTTAACCCGAGTCAAAATTTAAATCGTAATTTAAACCTACTTTGACCTACCAAAACTGATTTAAAACCTGTTCAGTCTGTTTACTCCAATTTAGCACTAGAACAACCGAATTAATCTTCATTTGAACCGATTCAAACCGATTTAAACCTCTAATAAAATTTTTGGTTTAAATTTAAACGTAATTAGAACCGAAAAATCGGGAAAATGGACTTATCTGCCATGTTTTAGGTCATAAGTTGGTTATCTAGGCGAATATAAAACCGTTTAAGACAGAAAGTGTCAGACTTAAGGTTTAAATTACGATATTAATTTTGACTCGGGTTTAAAACAAAACATGTTTTCAATTCCCGAAATTCAAGTTATGTTGCTTGCGATACTTTGGCAGAAAGTCATCGATATACGAGTAAGTAATAATACAAATTCTTACCGATTGGCTCGCTTGCTGCTAGTTTTAAGTTTAGTGCTTCCAAATTTGGTTTGAGCAAAAGTGGCTGTGGTGAAGGTAAGCGGGGTGGTTGTTCTCGGTATGAAAGCGGGCACGGGCGACGGTGATCCCTTAAAAGACCCATTGACCATCGGGGTGGGCGACGGAGCAGTAGAATGCGTCTGCAAATGCTGCATGCTGTGGTTCTGCTGAATCTGCTGCTGAATTTGCGCGGGGTTGCCGTTCTGCTGCTGAGGCAACGGATTGGGGAGCTGCTGATGCTGGTGCTGATGCTGATGAGGGTGCGGATGCTGCGGTACGACTGGCACCACGGGGTTCCCTTGGAACGGAGGGATGTTCTTTGGCGAAAGGCTCAGTTGATTCAAGCTGCAGCTGACCGACTCGATCGGCCTGAAGCACTGCGCTTCGGGGTTGAAGGTCTTCGTGACCTCCCTATCGGCGGAATGCTCGTCCTGGGGGTCGGACTTGTCGCTGAAGAGCACCTTGACGGCTCCCTTCTCGCCGATCCTGTAGCTCACCTCGCCAGGGTCCACCCACACCGCCAGTTCTTGAGGTAGGTTCTCCAAGATGTCTTGGATGGGCACGCCGCTTTCTCTGGCCGCCCTTTCGAGGACCTTGTCGATCGGGTCTCCAGTTTTTAGGCATCTGAAGGCCGAGCCTTTGAACGGCTTCTCCGGGTACCAGTGACCTTGGAATTTGTCTTTTAATGCTTTTTCCAGCTCCTCGCCGAAAATGTTGACCCGTCGTCTGGGCAACTTGTTATACAGGTACGATATGACGAAATTTAACGCTACTTGAACTTCAATATGCATTGTGATGCGTTACGTTTTTGGGTTTTCTATAGGTTTAAAACGGTGATGGTTAATTAAACATTGATTTGTATTCCTTTTTTAGTCTTCAATGTTTGTATTCGAAAATTAGGTACGTGATCTGAAACAAGAGAGATAAACATGTTAGTGTTGCTATAAATCATCTGAAATACTAGATTTTATTATTTGTTGTTCATGATTCATACCGATTTAAACAGTGCTGGATTAACCTATAGGCGAAGCCAAAAGGTGCCAGGAAGAATTTTTTCACGTAGGTTAAATATTAAAATTAATCAATAAAAATAAATATTTATAATTATCAAACGTGTAATACCCTTTATTAGTTGTGGTTAATGTGGAAGACTTCAAGTTAGTCATATGGTCAAAACAAATTAAGGAGAAAAACATTACTTCAAAATTTCCCAATGTGAAAATAGTTTTGAGGATTTTTTTATGCCTTCCTGCTACCAACTGTACAGGAGAAAGACCTTTTGTTCAACGCAGTTGCCTAGTACACGAGAAGACTGCGAATCTAGCTCTTCTATCTATAGAAGCAGAAGAAGTCAATAATAGTTATTTATGTCATTAGGTTAAGAAGTAAGGCTTTTTGTGCTAAGCTCAAGGTTTGAAGGCCGATGCATAGCGGAGGCCTACAATTGAGCGAAGCACAAAAAGGCACTTCTTGGCCGAATGACATACCACATTTTATCTTCAAAGCACTTTATATAGGTCAATTTAATTCAACATCAAAGCATCCTAACCTCACTTTTTTAGAATCTCATTTATTTATTAGCTAAAGATTACATTAAATGTACAATAATTAATATTGCTTTTAGAAGCAGTAATAGTTTGACAATACCTAGCAACATGATTTAAGTAGAAATGGATTTTTGCTATTACATTGAATTCAATTAATTGTTTAATAAATAGGTAGGTATCTAATTTCAATTTGTTTGGATTTTTATTTAAAAAATAGGTAGTTCGGAATGTTTTACCTGTGTTTAACATTTAATTTCACTGAAACCTTAAAGCAAATTAAAACTTAAAGATAATTTAAATAATCGTGCGTTTTCGTGGTTGCCTAACCTCACTTTTTGTTTTATTATTCATATTTAATTTTACAATAATTTAATGAAAAATATTAATCATTAACAGTAAAACAAACAAATTAGTGCTTATTATAAATAAATTAAACCAGTTTAGTACGTTAATTTCTTAGAAAAGGATTAATTTGTCAAAACAATACCCCTAGCGAGAAAAATCGAACTAATTACTTGCCTCATAAAATTTTTTATCGGCCTAGGCCATAACAAGGTATTTCTTTATCGAATGACAACAATAAAGTTTAAATTATAGACCGCGTGGAGATAATAGTTATTTATGTATTAAGGGCATAATAAGGTTTTTATGGTCCGAGGCGCTATTTCGAGCCCGAGCGCGTTAGCGCGAGGGCTAGAAAAGCGTCGTAGGACCATAAAAACCAGTTAAATTATAGACCGCGTGGAGATAATAGTTATTTATGTATTAAGGGCATAATAAGGTTTTTATGGTCCGAGGCGCTATTTCGAGCCCGAGCGCGTTAGCGCGAGGGCTAGAAAAGCGTCGTAGGACCATAAAAACCAGTTATGCCAGCAATGCATACAAAACTTTATGCACGATTAATTTATTATTATTTTTAATATATTATTGTTTTTAAAGACGTTTACGTCAAAGAATTTTTGTTATAATTGTCATATTATAAGGTCAACTGACATCAGTCAGTTTTAAAGTTTAAAGATAAATGAAATTAAGGAAGCAGCTGAAAAGGCGAAAAATTGCGGCCTGCTGCCGGTAAAATCAAAATCTTTATACGAAAAAACTTACTTAGAATATATCAAATGGTGTAACATTGTTGTTTTTAATTTTTGACGCTTCATTATAGCCCGCTGGGCCATAATAACGCCCGCGGGCTATAAAAAGACGTTTACGTCAAAGAATTTTTGTTATAATTGTCATATTATAATGTCATCGTGCATAAAATAAATTTTAGTCCTTTTCCGATTTTAAATGCAGGAAAATAAAATTGTAAATCGTCGTTGACAATGCAAAAGGTCGTGTCACTTGGACGCCTTTCGGTAGAAGAGAAATAACCCACAAAAATAAAAATATCGGAATAAATGGGTTAATTATCTCAATTTTTTTTATTTTTGTGGGTTTGTTCCCACAGGCGTCAAAGTGACAAAATGCTATAGGTAAAATTCTATTTTATGTAATTTAAAAATTGAAAAAATTAAGTTACTTCTTTATTGTTTTGTTTTTCTATATAAAAATTAATTATTTTTTATTTATTTTATTGTAATTTTTTTATAAAACCCTACTCGTCCCCTGTCGGCTAACATGGTTTGTGTTATATTAATATCATAGGTACTAATATGGGCTGTAATTATAGGCGCCATTATTATTGGCCTAGGGCGACAAATTGTTTTAATTCGGCCCTGGATTTAAATTTAAAATAATAATATTTTATAAAAATACATCGTGTGGGTATCGATAAGATAAAAGTTGCGAAAATGGCGAATGCGCCGGGTAAATGCCAAATGTCAGTTAACGCTCTTTCTTACGGCTTTAAGCCGATCAATATGAGTTTTGGTATGTTACGCAGCGGCAGAAGCGGCCGTAAAATGTGACAAATTTAAAACTGGGTCGATCCCAGCAGCAACATCGCGTCTGTTTCGACAAATGACACACAAATCCCAGTCGTTGCGAGTGCACAGAACGTTCCAGATAAAACGCAACATTTTAATTGCCACTCATTGCATCTGACGGTTTTCACGCTACAACAATTACGAGCTGCAAAACACACTTGGCACTCTTGTGTGTTCTGTTCCATTTGTTCGATCTAATTGATTCGAACGGTTTAGACAATCGGGAAATATTGAAAAAACATTCGATGCTTGATATTTTTAAAACATATAATATATATTAATTATTATTTTGTATACAGTGTGGCCCCGGATTAAGTTTACAATAGGAATTATTTGTTTAAAAAATAGGAAAACATGAATTCGATTTGTGTTTTATTTTTAATTTACTTGAAAATTTTTATAAAAAAAATTGTTCGTACAAAAATTACGACGGAAATTATAAAGTTGATTTCTTCCAGGATAAAGTTTTATTTGTATTTTTAATTTTTACAAGAAAAGTCATTCTTGAATAAATGTTTTGATTATCAAAAAAATAACATTTACGTAGTAAAATTTAGGATTTTAAGTACAGGGTGTTAAAAAGTTAAGAAAACAAAATCTAATCAAGACATTTTTAACACCCTGTAATTAAAATCCCAAATTTTACCACGTGAAATTTATTTTTTTGGCAATCAAAATATTTGATCAAGAATTACTTTTCTTTGAAAAATCAAAACTAAAAATATAAATTAACTAAACTCTTGAATCGATATTATTTTTTCATAATTTTTGAACACCCTGTAGATAAACTTTTTTTATTTTAATGTTGCGATCAAAACGATTTATCAAGAATGGAAAAACAGAACTAAAAAAATCACTCTTGTATATCTACTGTATAATATATAGTAGGCCGAGGCAAAAATAGTATATTATGTATTAAGTTTGATAGCCATTTTAGTCACGAATTTTAATTAGGCACAAGCGTTTAATTAAATGAGTATCTAGAAAAGTTTATAAAGTGGCATACTATACTTTTTTTACGACAAATACTTATCTTATCTTAAAATGATTTAAATATTTATATAGTGCGACATCTATAAAACAATAGAGTAGAGTACAGTAGAGTTGGAAATCTGTATTACCGACACGCCGATGAAAATCTTAAATTTTTATGGGTAAATCGAAATGTATCCCTTAAAAATGGACTAACAACAGTTTTTCACAGTGAAGGTGAAGAAAATGTTTTTTGGGTGGAGTCTTCGCCCGAAATTAAGTTAAATATAGTTAAAATTAAAACAATGTTTACATAAACTTTTTATATATTGATGTTGAGAAACTATTTAATACTTTTGTATTTTTGTATTGAGATACTAAAATAATGTTTACATTTAGTATTATTTTTCCAGAAGGGCACTTTATTTTAACGATTGTATGACATTTGACAACTGTCAACTAACTTAAAACTTCAGCTCTTGACTAAAACGCCATAGCCTAAACTTCAATTGACTTAAGACTTAAGTCTCAATTCAGCCTCAATATGTATTTAAAAGGTAACTTAGTCTCATGAAAATATGTACGCTAATGGGAGTTTTAAAGGTGGGGGTAAAAGAAATTATTTTTAAAAATCTCACTTGTCCTAATTTAAAACAGTTGTGAGAAGAGTACCTATACAAATAAGCTGTTTTTTTTTCAAATTTTTAAAACAAGCCACGCCCCGGGTGGGTTGAAATTTTTTTAAATTAAGAATTTCCAAAAATATTTTTTTTATTTTTCGCTTCGGCCTAATATACAGTGTTTATACTGTGTTATAAAAATTGCTTTGATTACAAATAGCAAATGTGTTTACAGAAGGTATGTTTAGTTAAATTAATTTTATATAATTTTCATCTATTTTATATCACAATTTTATAAAAAATCCGAAAATAGTATATTTTTTGTTTTGTTACGCCACTGTTAAAAAATGAGCACTGTTCCTAACTGCGTAATTGAAGGAAGTCGTTTCATTACACAATAATTCAATAGAGTAGAGCTATAGTACATTTTAATTTATATGATTATTAGAACAAGCACAAATACAAAGTGTTTTTTATTAATGCAAACAATTTTTATTTAAGGTTCTGTTTTATATAATGTATTGGATTTTTTGCTAAATTAAGCAAATTTTAAATTCACATTAAGTAAGTCTAGATTTATCCAGTACGTTATTTAGATGCGTAAAATTTATTTACGCGCTATTTACGAAACAAAAATTATCTAGTCATCTGATAATCCAGATAATTGTCTGACGCTTTCGTACCATCAAGGGAAATTTAATTTGTTTTACAGCAGGATACTACACCTACGCAAAAAAACAAAACAAGAGAGTAAAATCAATAAAGTGAGCAGAGTAATTTCCATATTCGTGTAGGAAAAGTTTTTCGTTTTTTCAATATTGCTTGTAATTATAATTATAATACAGTGGCATGAATGAAATAACATGTTTAAATAGATTTTGTGAAACGTAGTTTAGTTTTTTTTCTTAATTATTTTGAACATTTGAATACTGTTTAGTAAACTGTGTTTACCAAGGGACTTACCAGTTAGAAAATAAGGTTATTTCAAATTTTTAGGTACCCAATTAGTTTGTGTAATTGCTTTAATTTTAAATGCTAATATGGGTATTATTTAAATTATTTTAGTTTATGCAAACGACAATGATAAAAAAATATATACGAGTTCCATTAAAATAAATATAGTGTGCTATGTAACTGATGTTTTTGTTTTATTTAAGACTAAAATATTAGGTGCATATACAATGTATATTATACATACATACGTGTAAAACATTTCTCTTACATTTTCCCTTTTGTTGTGTTAAGCATTTTTATTTTAATTTGACTACAAAATCTGATCTGGTCAGTTTTTTTAGAATTTCGTGAAAAGTGTTATAAGATAATACTGCCTAATGGGGAATCAGTCTTAATAAAAAATACAACCAGTCACTGACCAAGGACGAAAAACAGATGCAGTAGACGAGTATACTTCACTTTAAATCTTTTTAAAGTCTCCTGGCACATATTTTGTATAACTCAAAAACTATTCTTTGTTTTTGCCAAAAACTCTTCAAAAACAAAGCAATCTTGGAAAATATTAATCCGATTCTTGTCTGTTTATCGTGACGAAACCAATTTAGCCACCAAGGCTGACATGTTGTTTTTGACAGTGTGCCACAAAATACCTACAAATCGACTACATTTTAACGTAATGCATTAAATTTTGTTTCTCAACCAAATGCAAGTCTTTAATAAGAGTCGTTTGGCAATAGCCACCTACATTAATTAAATTGGATGTTAAATAAAATTAAAATTGAATTAAATTTATCTTAAAAATCTCAGATTTAACAATTATGATTGTTTCTAATTAAGGAGAAATTGCATAATGCATTACCCTGATATAATCTAAACAATAAATTAAGGACAAGGGTAGATACTAATAAAACAATGTAAAATTAACATAAGATAATTAATTTAAAGTTTAGGTTAAAAATTTAATAACGTTATTTTTGGGTTTTGTTTGATAAATTACATTTGTAATAAAGTTATTAAAAAGCAATAAAGATTTTACCTTGGGATTATTTTTTGAAAGAGTTCAATTCCGCTAAATCTACATTACCTAGAACTAAACAATATAGGTAATATTAATTTTTACTTATATAATGTGGTTTTTAATTAGTTTATTACCCATTACCTATGCCATGAGAAAAACACTGGGAATTACATACAAAATTGTAAGAAATTTACCAGGATATTGATGTTATAAACAGACCTTGGTTATTTTTTTGAAGTATGGTCATTGTAGACTTTTTTTATTAATATACAGTAGTGGTCATAATTATATCAACTTTTCAAAATTTAAATTTTTCTTTGGTATTGGTATTTAAAATGTTTTGTATTTAAGTTCCTGTAATACTTAGTATTCAATAAAACACCTATAAAAAAAGAAACAGAAACTGCATACGTTTTTACAATTTTCTTTGGATAACATTATAGCAACTTCGGTTTTAACAAAAGCATATGGGCGAATCTCACGAAATGTCCCCCAATGGTGTTACCCCGTGATATTTAATAAAACTAAATGAGTTTGACCTACACTTTTGTTGTGTTTTGATCTTTCATAATTAAGTAGATATTACAGCTCAGGTTCCAGATTTTTAACCGCAATTAATTATTTTTTACAATGTTTTAAAAGTCTAAAACCTATCCTCCGTGACTGTTACTCTTTCTAGGTTAATCTATATGTTTTCAAATATCTGGGGTAGTAAAAGCATACTAAAAATATCAATTTACCAAGTAAATTAAACACATCCAAAGCAATCGAATCAAATTTGATTAATATAAAATATTATTAAAAATTTAAAAAAATAATTTTTATAACCATTTGTGTAGGTGTTACAAAAATTGATTCTATCCTCCGTGAATCTGTTTTTTCTTTAAATTTTATGCAAAGGATGGCGCTTTATTTATTTTAAATAAGCAAAAACCTCTGTTTACGACATTATAGATGCCTGTGATTCCTATGCAAATGAGAGTGTTGCTGTTTTATAATTTAAAAATTTAAGATCATTAATTTGCTTTTTAAAAACCTATCCACCGTGAAGTGTTATTTATCTCAATAAGTAGATTTTTTTATAAATATTTTATGTACGTACAATTGTATTTTTAAAAAATATTAAGGTGTCAAAAGATGCAATAACTTATTTTAAATATAGAAAGGGATGTTTTAAAAAAACATACGAAATCCTAACCTCCGTTAAGCTAGCTCTAATATTCAAAATGTATAATTAATAAAAATTCTTGCATTAGTGCAGAACCACTTATGTTATGTAAAACCCCATTCTAGACTAACAGTGAAAAAACCAAAAATAAAAAATAATCATTTTCGCTTGGGGGACATCTCATTATATTCACCCATATTGTACGTTTCAAGTTTTTTTTATAAATAATAATATAATGAGTCTCTCTGGGTGTAAGATTTTCAAAAGTTTCTATAATTTTGAATACTTCTGTATATTAATAAAAAAAAGTCTACAATGTAGACCATACTTCATGAAAAAAACAAGGTCTATTTATAACCTTAAAATAATTGTATGTATACAGGGTGTCTCAAATCTTATTTGGGAAAATTTAATAGTAAATATAACTCGCAAAAATAAGAAGAAAAGTTTGTATAAACTTGTATGTTTTAAAGCTTCGAGATACAAAGTCGTAATTTTTAGTTATTAAACAAATATTAATTATTTAAAAAAATTTAAAAACTTCGCAAATTTCATTCTTTGAATAATAGCCTGCATTATCTCTCTTATAGATACTTATGCTATTTATTTATTTCTTAAAAATTAAGCAGAATAAGATAAAAATGCAAGAGTTAAAAACTTGTGTTATAAATTGTTTAACTCATAAGATGACACTCTCTATAAAATTATGCAATTTTTAAACTAAAAATATTAAATGTAAACTCAATCCAAGTCATGGCTTCCTTAATTAAGATAAATGAAAAGCGATGAGACAAATCCAGATATATCCATTTTAGATAATTCGCTACTACAATTCCCAGCTCCGTATACTTTTTATAAATAAAATAAAAAATTACTTAATAAACAACATACAATAAATGAATAAACTTATTTATAGTAAACAAATCGTTCATGAAAACGAAAATAAAAAATCAAGTGTGCACATCACGTTTAATTGCAAAATAAATAGCTTCTCACGATATTGAAAAATGAATCGGTTGTTTTTGTTTATGCAACGCATTGCAATTTGTAATTGTTTTAGCGCTCACTTAACAGTAGAAGAATGCATGTATTATTATAGATATTGTTTGGTTCTGTAAGGATTCGCTGGCTGTTGTACGAGGCCCACCTTGACCCACATGTTGCCCGTGATAATTTAATTATCATCGATTTTATTTTGTTTTCAATTAAAAGGTTTGCAGATTGAAAATATATTAAAAATAAAATGTTTTTTTTTATTTAATCAGGTATGTATGTAACTTTCACTAGGTCAAATAATTGTTATTATTTAAATTATAATAATTATCGATCAATCTCTTCAACATTTTTTTCTCAATAAAACTCTTCAATAAATTTACAAGTTTATTTCTTCGGGATTACCGGGTACATTTTGGCGTTTTCAATTTAATCAAATTTACATGATAAGCAAACTTTGGCAAAAAAACAGGGTATATTTTTAAAAAATGATTTTTAAACTCTTTTGTTATTAAAATCTTGCTAGTACATGTAAAACCGCACAAACAAATACATCCGTCAAAATAACAATAATCCCGTTGTTGTTATAATTAATCTAGTTGCCAAATGATGTGTTCTAAAAGTAGGTAAACAAAAAATTCAAATGTTATAACATTCTTCGGTATTTTGGCAATGAAACTTTGTCCTGAGTCATACTTTCGGCAGGTACAGATTTGGCAAACTTCGAAATTTATGACGTAGTTATGAAGTTTTACCTACTTAAACAGTGTTGTCAGATGTGTCAATAATTCCTAGAGTCTGCTACTCAAATGACAAATAATTTCTCAACTGCAGTAATAAATGCATTTTTTGGATATTTAAATATAACAAGAACTAGTTTACTTTACAATGTACAGGGTGTTAAGGGTATTATAGCTAATACTCACAAGAATGCATTTTTACACATGCTGCTAATTTTACTTCATAGACAATTTTTTGGATTTTTTTGCCATTTATTTAATTGTTGAAATTTATTTTAATATTTGGCAATAATTTATTCCATGTATGGGTATCTTTTTATTTGAATCGTTATTAGCTCGTTATTCCTATGAATTTTGAAAACAAAATAGTTTTACATTTAAACATACACAATGTGTATTACACATGTATCTACATTTTCATTCGATTTGTTTTTTTGTGTGCTTTTTTTTCGAATTTGAGATACCAGCACCAACTTTTGATTTTCCTATGGCCGCCATATCGGAATTTTACATGGTTAGATAGAAAAAAAAATCAAGGAATCCAACGATGTTTCAAACCACATCATAAAAACAAAAGATGGTGATGGTACCTAACTCAAGAAATAGTAGTGAAGAAATTAGATGAAGATTAATGTGTAAAATATAAACTTTGTTATAAAATTCCTAGGAATAACAAAGTTATAATGATTTTTGGTTTTTGAAAGATTTTTAGATTTGTTTCAAATATTTTTAGAACCGCTGGCTATTTTTCAACTTTCATGTTAATAGGCTTAGGCATTTTTCTTCTAATTTAACCGGCATTGTAGTTCTTAAAAAAAATACTCATAGAAGTATACAATAAAAGGATACTAGGTGCACCCTGTATACATATATGAGGTATTTGGAAAATTTGTCATCATATCTCATATTAACTAGATAAATAGGTTACTATACTATGCTTGGGGTATTTCAAATTATTTTAATTTTAACTATCTTATATTTTTAGCTATTCTTTAACTCCTACACACTAAATCTATTATTATATGCTGTAATTTAAATATTTTTCACCACTCTGGCCTTTAACTTTGCCAATATAAAAAAAACTTGGAATAATATATTATTATGCGAAAGATAATGCAGGCTATTATTCACGAGTGAATAAAGCGCATAATCTGTAATGTAATGGTATACTTTATTTACTCCAATTAGTAGGTATTTAAATGATTTTCAAAAATAAATAAAAAAAATCTCCTGCAAGATGGCTAACCTCACAAATTTTAGATATTATTATAGTCAACTTCTCAAAATTTTAAACCCGATTGGTTTAAATCACAGTGAATATTGAAATCGGAATAATGAGTTAATTATTCCCGTTGTAAGGCGCGGCGGTTATAATTGTTTTCATGACATATATAATATATTATACAATAGTACATAAAAGGATTTATTTCTACCTTCTTAGTAAATGACATTTTATAGGTTAATTTTGTTATTTTTGTATCCAAGTAAACGATACATTATGGGAACAGACCTGTAATATTTTACGGACTTGTATAAAAGACCTGTAAAGTTTTACAGGCTTGTAGAAAAGCAATTTATGAAATTAAATGTCACATTTGAAATATTAATAAAAAATTTGAAATTGAAAATCGTTATCTAGAGGTGAAAATAAAAGTTTTCCTCCTGCGTCGCTAACCCCACAAACTTCCAGCTCGCCCGTAAAGATTCATTTACAAAGCTTGACACGTAAATAACTATAGTTCCAATAATATATTATTGGAACTTTTTTACACCTATTGATAAATTTATCCTGGGTATATTTGAAATTTTATTGCGCATAAAATTGTATATTTAGATTGCCATTCATCTTTTGTTTTGCGTCTAAGTGCAACTTAGTGTCAATAAAATAACAATATGTGATGGAATGAGAAATTCGCCCATTGGTATTTTCGGAATTTAATTGATTTCAATACAAGATATGCCCGAGTGATTAAAGAGAGTGCACTACTACAAATCCGAGCTCCGTATCCGTGTATTTATGCATATCATGACTCAACTACACAATGCTGTCAAACGTTTTTCATTCCAAATTACACATTAAAGACTTGGCTATAGTTTTTGCTTACTTACGACTATTTGATTGGCTTGAAACTCACCTAGAAAATAAAAATATTATTAATATGTTTAGATGTAAATACAGTTAAATCCTACACAAAACTTATGCCAATATATTTACGTGTTTTTAAATTTAAACATGTTTTTTGACATTATCTTAATGAGATTTGTGGTATTCGTGCCAGCATATGCAGTTTATATAATTGAAGTCATTAGGTTAAGAAATTTACATAAAAATATCAAATATTATAATGGCATTTTATTTTAAGTCTTCTGTTATTTTAACAAAGTCTGGTCCATTTGAATATATCCCGTAGAATTTTCCGTTGTTTTTATTTTGAAATTAAAAATTAGAAATACAAGATGTGAGTCCACTTTTAGACCGGAGACTCATCGTTCGTTCGTCAAGTCCGGCTATTTTTACACTTTGTTTATTCCGCTAAAATTATTACGAAGGTATTTCGGTAATTACTAAAATTAAACACAAATGTTACCATTTAAACGTCATAGTTAATTTTCGAAAAATTGGAGAAACTGCTCAGGAAGTTTTTTAATTTTAATAAATTTGGCCAGACTTTATTTCACTTGTGAAATTTAAAATAATGGAACGTTTATACCTTGGTGGTTATTATTAAAGTTAATAGTTTTTTGGTGTCGACATGTCCTGAAGAAATTCATAAAAAAATGTTTTTTGCATAGGGCCATCATTATAACTTCATTATTTCTGTCAAATTATACACTGTTATAAAAATAAGATTTTTTAACTTACATAAGTTTGTAATTTGTTAATTTTATTTTGTAAAATTTTAACATATTTTTTTGTAGAAAATCGCGGTTTGTAATTGTAAAGGAAAATATTTTACCGAAAGTTTTGTAAAGATAATATGCAATTTTGTAAGCATTTTGTTAATTTCAAAGGTTACAGATTATTTTGTTAATGTTTAACAAATTATTTCGTTAAAAAAGTACACGTGATTTCATTCAGGCAGCCAATCAAAACATTTTCCACTGACAATAAGTATTAACAGGTTCAACTGACTTCAGCGTCTTTAACTTATGTTTCTGCTTAGTTTATTCTAATTCGTAACGTTTTCGTAACAACTTTCCAGAGCGTTTATAATATATATATCCAGAAATCTGTTATTATTGTTATTCGGATTTCTTATACCTATTTAACGAGTGTGCGAAGTGCGAAGTATCCGAAAAATGATGCCATCATTGGTTTTCAAACCGAAATTAGGGGATACAGTGAAGTGGGTTAAAGTTACGAAATACATCAGTAAGTGTTGTAGTAGTACTGATAATTATATTTTATCAAATGTCATTTTAATTTGATGATTTCAGAATGGTGTGTTATTTAATTGTGTGCATGTTATTTTTGTGTAGACCTACATACCTGTATGTGTTAATTTTTTTGTTTAGGAAATTAATAAATAAAGCAACATTTCTTATAAAAATTCTTTTCATTTAAGTTCCCAATTTCCAACAAATACTGGGTCTACAAAAAGTTTTGTAAAAATAATTTTTGAAAATTACAAGATTTATGGTTGAATTAAAATTCAATAATTAATTATTGAATTATAATTGAGGAGCATCCGTGCAAAACCGGCTAAATCCATTTTATTCAGATTTTGTTTTTTTTTATTTCGCATCTTTGGGTTCATTTCTATCGACAACCAAGATAACTCAGTTTAAATCAGACTAAATCCATGTTAAAATCAAATTTAAAAGGTAGCTTTTGGAGCAAAACCGGCCAAATCCACGTTTTTATAGCAAACCCGGCTATATCCAATAAATAATAATAGGTGGCTTGGATATGTCGATACTACTACTAAAATTCGTTCTGTTTTATTTTGTTAATATTTTTGAATAATAAAGGTTTTTTTTCACATTTTATTCGTTTTTTATTCGGTTTTCGAGCAAAACCGGCTATATACAAAACATTTTTTGAAATTTTGGCCTTAATATAAAGTTTTTGAAAACGAAAGTATGTCTTATAAATCAAGTACCACAAAGCCCACAAAACTCAAGTTTGCTTTTTCTTTTATCTGTAAAGGCCAGGAAACCGAGAGTTTTTGCCATTTTCCCAACAATTTATTAAAGTGGTTATAGCCGGTTTTGCACGGATGCTCCTCAATTATTGATGTAGGATTTTGTTATTAAATCTACACAATGTTTGCTATAATTACAAAATACTTTCTCAATTAGTTAACAGATTACAGTTGTTTGTAAACTTGAATTAACATAAAATCTAGTTAATATTAGATTAAAATTAACAAATTAACAATTATACAGAATTAGTTCATTTTATTCAAAATAAAATAAAAATTAGCTACGGTTACCAACATTCCTAAACGAATCGTTTAAAACGATCATCCTACAGATCCTTCGATCTCATAAGTTTCGTCCTTACAGGTTTCATTTAGTCCATGAATTAAATGAGAAAGGCCGGCAAGATCTCCAGATTTGACTCCCCTAGACTTTTTATGCGGGGATATTAAAAAAAATAAGATTTACGAAACGGAGTCTGGGTCTCTACAAGAGTTGGGAAAACGTATCCTAACTGAATGCCCTCGAATGTGAAATATACATTTTTTTTATAAACAATTAGTTCATTTTAATATAAAATTTGTTTAAAATTTGGGATATTTTTAGGGGCTACTCGAGTGTTATCACAATTCTTAAAAATTATAAACCACTTAAAATTTAATCCAAAATCTAAACCTGATCAATATTAAATATTTATCATTATTTTTTTCCCGATAACATTATTATTTTTCATGTAGAATTTAAACAAAACTGTCTAAACATGCGTAAAAGTATCGGTTCGTGTATAAAGTTATTAAATTTTCATTTATAATCCAAAATAATACTAGTTATTATTAAATTATTATTAAAATTACTACACAAAAACAATGGATACGAGTGAAAACAAAAATAACATAATTATTTCCACGTGCTCATTTTTGCAAATATATTTTAATGACAGGCGCGTAAATTATGTTCCAATAGTTTTTTTGCCAAGTCAAAAATACAATGAGTTATGCACACTGGATATGCTTGGAATTTTTTGTTTGATTTCACATAATGTGGCATCAATCCAGATTTAAATACGCTTTAAAATGTTGAAAAAAGATGATTTCTTGACGAACTTTTTTCTATGACCTATGTTTGAATATCAAGCAAGCTTAGTTTATTTATGACCTTATAATAAGACATAATCCAATTAACTAGAGTTTTATGCAACATCAATGTCAAAAATCGATAAAGACTATTTATAAAGTGAGAACTAATGACCTTTAAAGCTGCTCACTGCTGCAAACTTCCCCCCATTCAAGGTCACGGACTCATCAAAGCGTCTAATAGTTTGCGGAGTTCACTTTTGCCGTAAAAAGTATAAATATTTACTATGGTAATTTCGTGTTCGTGAGCGCTAAGGGAGTTTCGTTGTATGATGGTTTTATCTTTTTTTCAGTACATTAGGGGCTGTAAAGCTCACTGCTCTTACACAAAAAAAGAACAAGGCATACGGTTTTGAAGATTTATTATTAAAATTATGTTTTTTTAAATAAATGGTTTTGGAGATTGTCGAAGTTTAAATATAAAGGAAATCGAGTTCTTTTCTTTCAAAAAATATCAGTCACTATATGTTTAGTCATATTCTAAAACATTGAAATTAAAAAAAAACTACAAATTGAAAAAAAATTATTATTGAGAAAATTGCTAAAATATGAAAATAATAGTTATTTATGTCATTAGGTTAAGAAGTAAGGCTTTTTGTGCTAAGCTCAAGGTTTGAAGGCCGACGCGTAGCGGAGGCCTACAATTGAGCGAAGCACAAAAAGGCACATTTTATATAGGTCAATTTAATTCAACATCAAAGCGGCCTAACCTCACTTTTTTAGAATCACATTTATTTATTAGCTAAAGATTACATTAAATGTACAATAATTATTATTGCTTTTAGAAGCAGTAATAGTTTGACAATACCTAGCAACATGATTTAAGTAGAAATGGATTTTTGCTATTACATTGAATTCAATTAATTGTTTAATAAATAGGTAGGTATCGTATTTCAATTTGTTTGGATTTTTATTTAAAAAATAGGTAGTTTGGAATGTTTAAGCTGTGTTTAACATTTAATTTCACTGAAAACTTAAAGCAAATTAAATCTTAAAGATAATTTGAATCGTAGAAAAAGAATCGTGCGTTTTCTTGGTTGCCTAACCTCACTTTTTGTTTTATTATTCATATTTAATTTTACAATAATTTAATGAAAAATATTAAACATTAACAGTAAAACAAACAAATTAGTGCTTATTATAAATAAATTAAACCAGTTTAGTACGTTAATTTCTTAGAAAAGGATTAATTTGTCAAAACAATGCCCCTAGCGAGAAAAAATCGAACTAATTACTTGCCTCATAAAAAATGATATCGGTCTAGCCCATAACCAAGTACTTCTTTATCGAATGTTGACAACAATAAAGTTTAAATTATAGACCGCGTGGAGATAAACAATATTTTGTTAGATTATAGATTTTCTAGACAAAATTATTTAGTATATTGTTTAAACCATTATCAATATTATGATTGGTTATCAGAGATATGTTTATTTAAAACCAATTGTTTTTTTAGTTAAAAACAATGAAATGAAACACAGCTCATCATTAACAAACAAAAATGTTGACAAATATGTTTATGGGGAAATAATTATGGGTGATTTATTATTATAAAAAACATTACAAATTTAAAAAATTGACTGCTACTAGGTTAAAGCTTGACCATTTATTTGTAATTAATTGTGTCAAAAAGTTGCGTCCGTTAAGCCAAAATCCCCAGCATCAGCAGCAACATTTAGCAGGATAGGGAGTACGGGCGTTGGCAGAGTGGCTATCGATCTAAACTGCGACCTCGTTTCAGAACACTTGCTTGAACTTTATTCGTGCTTTTACGACATTATAAATTGCAAAAAGACAACGATGGCTACGAAGAAATAACAAACACGAACATGCTACTACCACCTATTAGTAAATATAGAATTCCGTGTGCATCAGCTGATTGTTGACGTGACTATCCGCCCGGTTCCTGTTTTGATGACTGTTATGAACCTAGTTTAGTTATTAGGTGTTCAGGACATCAACTTGATGTAGGTAGAAAGGAAAAATAAAGTCTTGCAAGCATTGACATTGACGTATTTAGTATTTGTAGTAGTTGCCTAAAATGACGCATTTCACAAATGCTTATAAAAGCTTTTGCTTTATTGATTTGATTCCTAAAATAGGCATTTTAGTTAGTATAGAATGCTTTTAATTGATTTTAATGAGATAATAAATACATTTTATTAAAATTCAATATTTCGAGACAATAATTTATTTTCTCTACTCCCACCTTTAAAACGCCCATTATCGTACATGTTTCTATGACACTAAGTGAGCTTTTAAATACACATTGACAAGCTGTGGCTTCATAAAGCTTTAGTCACGGTCTGAATTTTGTTTGATGTTGGTTGACAGTTTTAAAATGTCATACAATCGTAAAAATAAAGTGCCTTTCTTGTTAAATAATACTAAATGTGAAAATTACTTTATTATCTCAATACAAAAATACAAAAGTATTAAATAGTTTAAGAAAAAATTGAACCTACACCTCGCCAAAGTTTTTTGTTTCGAATGCGTTCCACCAACTTCAAATACCGACAGACAGCTGTTTCGACCTTTATTGGGTCTCATCAGTGTCGGGCAACTTGGTGTAGTGGAACACAATCAAAACAAATTACTCCCTCAGCTTATATGCTCGGTTGTTAAGTCAACAGAGGCGAGATGTAAGAACATCAGGTGATCCACACCGTCAAACGACGTGGCCTTTGCTGCAATCGGTACATACTATGCAACCGGGACTGCACACAGCAATTGTATCACAGATACTAATATGGCCTAAAGGAATCTAGAATTAACCCAAACGGGCTAAACATTAAGGTAAACATTCAATTTTCTTAGTTTCTTTAAGAAACTTTCTTGACCCATCACTGGTAATATTCATAAGAATATAATTTTATTCTTATGAATATTACCAGTGATGGGTCAAGAAAGTTTCTTAAAGAAACTAAGAAAATTGAATATTAAATAGTTTCTTGACGTCATTATTTGAAAAGATAATATGTACATTTGTTTGATTTCGCCCTAGTAGTGCAGTTAACTAGGATTAACTGATAAAGCGTTAAAAATTTTGCGTAGTGCCCATTAAACATTCTCTTCCCTTTTACTGTGAAAAACCGCTTTTATATCGATTGTTAGTCAATTTTTAAGGGATAAATTTTAATTTACACAGAAAATTGTGAGATTTTAATGCCGGTAGAGCTTATAAAATACATATATAGCTTTATAAAATATTTAATTTAAATCATTTTTAGATAACATTAAGTACCTATTCGTCGTAGAAAACTGGTTTATAAACTTTTCTAGGCAATGATTTAATTAGCACTAGCTTGCAAGCTCTCTCGTACCTAAATTAAATTCGTGACTAAAATTACGTTTATCAAACTTGATACATAATATATTAGCTTGTTTATTGCATACATTTGGAGTAAAATTGACACATTGTTTATTAACAAAAAATTAAAAATTGTAGTAATTAATAAGCCTAGAGCTTCTTTTCCTCTAATTCATTGTCCAGGAAATACTCGGTCCGAAAACGCTCTAATACGCGGTGCATAGTGTGAAGGTGCTCCATTTTTTGAAACAATATATGTATATGTCATTGCTTTTAACGATATCGATAGTAATTCAAAATGGGTTTCTCCTGTCACCTGATCTGGTAACCTACCATCAAGAAAAATGCGTCCAACCAGACCATCTCCAAAAATACATCCTCATAAATTAAGTTTTGGAGGAGTTTGAATGTGGAGTTCGTAGAAACCTTTGGATTCCCTGCTTAAAATACCCCATAGGGACCTATACAAAATAATCTATCGGGCGCTACCGGATTCAATATGTGCATTTGTCCATGGTTTTTTCCGGATACGGCCCTATAGAAAATGTATAGGAAATTACCTATAGGCACACCATAACTTTTACATTTTCCCTATTGAGACCGATAGCAAATAACTCAATGAAGGATATATAGGGATATCCCTATAGAGCAACCATAAGACATTTGTCAAAATTTTATTAAAACCTATAGGGTTCATTGGGGGAAAAACTAATTTCTACATTTATGTGTATTTTCCCCATTGAAACCAAAAGCAAATAAATCAAGGGTGGATATCCCTATAGAACAACCATAAATCCCAACTATGGGTCCTATACATACCGATACACCCTATAGAAACACCATACATTCCGATACAAATATCTATCGGTTTGAACAGGGTCTCTATGGGGTATTTTAAGCAGGGTTTGCATCTTATGTTCTGCTGACTACAAGCCGGAGGTCGTGGGTTCGAATCTCACCAGGGGTATGGCTGTTTATTTGTGTTTGTCCTATTGTGTATTAGTCCTTCGGAAGATTGATAGTTAAGTTAAAAAACGTACACTATAGTCTATAGACTGTGTCAAAATAACTTTTTTTTTTTCGATTAAATATATCTAAAAAGTTTCTTCAATATGAAAAAAAAATTCTCCTAAAGTTTGAGCTTAATATCTCTTAAATTAAGCTGGCGCAAAGGAGGGTTCTCCGTTGCTAGCACTGAATAGGAGGGCAAAAATAAAAATCGAATATTACAGTCGATAAAGTTGCTATGTATTTTAATTCTGATGAGTTTAGAGAAAAAATGCATAGGGACAATTTTGTAGAACTAAATTTCCTATAAGGTAGTGAGAAACAAAACTAAAAAAACTATTTTTCTAAATTTTCCATGTATTTTAAATGAGAAAGGGGACTCCCCTTTGTGCCAGCTCAATTTTAGAGATATTGAGCTCAAACTTTAGGATATTTTTTTCTAACATACACTCGTCTAAAAAACAGTTGTTAAAAAATAAATTCATCGTCAGTCATAGTTTCATAAAATTTTATTTGCTGGTCAAAATCGTCCTCATTAATTTCATGAAATGAATAAATTTTATTTAAAATGAAATTTATGAGATCGAAGAGATGCGTTGGGTGGTCGTTTTAGGAATTTTGGTAACCGGAGCTTGTGCTCAAAGATGCAACTTCTATCTCAGCAGCTTTATTTCTGACCAAAGATCCGTTTTTTGGTTGCTACTGACCCTGTTAAATAAATCTGACTCAACTCTCCGAAATACTGTAAACCATTGTTGAATCAAACTAATCTAATTTTGTGTGCTTAAAAGGCTTTTTATGATTCGACAGTTTTTCTATGAAATTTTTGTCAAATTCCTTGTCTGTATTTTTTACGTTTCCCAAAAGAAAATGTTATTTGAAAACAGCAATATTTCTTAGTGACAAGTCGTGACAGTAGTCTTTAATGTTAATCTTAAAAGTCACTAACTTTAAGTTGGGCAAACTTTTTTTTACTTTACTTACTTTTTACTAAATAATTTAAAGTAAAAAAAGTTTGCCCAACTTAAAGTTAGTGACTTTTAAGATTAATTATAATTATTAATTATTAATATAAAAGTTTTTAAAACCTGGCCTAGAAACTTCTACTATTATCTATATAATATAGAGTATGATAAATATTTTGCAAAAAATGCCAAACAAGTTTTTAATATTAAAAAAATCAAACTACATAAAACAATTTATTGCAATTTTGGCGAATGCGCCGGATTTATTCTTAGGGTAAAATGACTAAAGATGGTTCATAACTTATTAAAAAATATTTGTATGTTACAAAGTGTGTAATAAATTAAAAATGATACACCTAATTATCAACAGGGGCATAGGCAACAATTTATTGCAATTTTGGCGAATGCGCCGGATTTAATCTTAGGGTAAAATGACTAAAGATGGTTCATAACTTATTAAAAAATATATGTATGTTACAAAGTGTGTAATAAATTAAAAATGATACACCTAATTATCAACAGGGGCATAGGCAGGGGCCTATAATATTACAAATCTCATTTTAGCAAAACCAAGGGGGAGAATTTTTGTCTTTAATAAGAGTTATGTATGTATAAGAAAGAACGCTAACAATATGGTTTTATTTGTAAAAAATAACTAACGACATAAAACCTATAAATAATTCATATAAAAACATCCCTAATATAATAACGCGAAAAGCTCGACTTCTCCCGAAAGAAAACCACTTTTTTACGTATTGGTTCCCCTTTTTGTTTTGTTCTCTTATAAAAAATGTATTGGCCTATTTTTCTTTCGTCTCTCCCAAATGGTAGGTACGTGACCAAGTTAAAACATTGTAAACGCTTTAACTATTTATTTATTGTTTCCTCTTCTTATTGTTTGTGTGGTTTAGTTTGACAATGGGAGGCCATCAAACTGGTTATCTAATACAAAATAATTGTTTCAAGAGCGAAGTGGTAAGGCTTGAAGGAAATTATGCGTTGTTCAATTTATGAATGGAATTTTTACATTAAAAACAAGTTAAGTTTGTTTTTCGAAAATAAATGCTTACTAATTGATTAATGAGCAAGTATTTAAAAGTAGGTATAACATAAAAGAAATATTTTTGACAGTTCTGACTGGTACCCAACATTGGCGGAGATTGACAAATAATCGAAAAAACTTAAAAATAAAACGAACTAAAAATAGACAAAAAATAATTGAGACACAATGTGCCATAACTAATACACTTAAAAAAAGATCAGATGAAGATTCTAAATTTATCTTAAAAGCAATAAAAAAATACTGTCCTCGTAAAAAAATTGCGGCTTCAGAAGAAAACGTTTTAAACAATTATTATTAAATAAAAGTTGAAATACATTATTTGTTTGCCCACCGATACCTCAAAAATATAATTTTCCAAAGCAAAACAACATTGTATGATATTTTTAGGCTTTTCTCTGTTCCGCAACGAATACGACTTTGTTGGTTTATTTGTGGTTATGGAAACGTTAGCAAAAGTTGTTTGTTGTTGTCAAGGAGATAATTAAGGTGATGCGATAATGAGACTGCATAATCTTAGATTTTAAATTAAAATTTTAATTACATTTATATACTTATTATTTGTTTTGTAATGCATTACATTATTAGGAACGAGCCAAAACCATGGCTTCGTAAGGTTTTGGCTCGTTCCTACTTCTAACCCACAAAAGTAAACGATTTCTAAAATATCCTGGTTTGAGCTTTTATTTTTTCTACTTTTGCCTTTAAAAGCCGGCAGCAAACTATATTTGCCCATAAAGCATAATTAATTTTGGGTGGACTATACCCATAAAAACATCCTTCTCACTTTCACTGCGAAAAACTGCTAAATCATATTCAAGACTTGAATCAAGAAAGAAATTTTGATTTTTTCAGGAAAATTTGACAAACTGACACTGGCATTTTAAAAGCCACTTACTTACCGCTAACTTTATTTTTGTATTGCTCTATGCAAATATTTAAATTAATTGCTAATAAATCATTTTTTAAAATAAGATTTGTACTACAAATTTTGTAGTATAAAAAGTATAGTATGAAGTTCGTTTATGAACTTTGGTATTAAACATTCGCTTGCAAGCTTTGCTCGTGTCTAATTAAAGATCGTGGCTAAAAAGGCGTTTATTATACCTTAAATAATATTTGCATTATAAAACAAGCAACGGTTCTAGTAAAAAATCTTATTTTCTATTTGGTTGGTTATTAATTATTGTAACCACTTTATATAACACTATTGGCAAAATTGGTGGTAAATTAATTTAATGGAAAAGTTTGGTGTACAAAATCAATGTTCCAGTTAATTTTATGTAATTACTTTTTATTGATGGTTATTTAACAATAGTTAAAACAGGTTTTTTTTATAAAATTTAGTTTTATTTAAACAACTCAGGCGTTAACTCATAGAATTAGATTTAAATAGTTAAAAATGTAAATATTTTATGCAATACTTTTCTATTTCCTATATAAATAATACAGTTTATAATAATTTAATTAAATTGTTTAAAGTTGTTTTAGTATGGGTAGGTCATGATTATATTTATATTTACATTAAAAAAATAATTGCATAAATCTTGTTGATGTGTATTTTTTTAATTTAAGAAAGATTTTACAACAGCTTCAACTTCTACTAAATTCTTGGATATTTTTATTATTTTATAAAACGGGATAAATAAACCTATAATAGTATGAAATTATATTATTTTACGTTACCTATTTTTAAATTAATTCTTTCTTCTCGCACTGAATAATCCAAAACAAGTCAACTCACCTGCAACAAAAAGAAAAATAAGATTAGACGCTGCGATTAGCATAAGCATTAAGCGGAAAAATTAGCGGAAAACTAGCTAAATTAAACGGCGATGAGTTTTGATAAATAGACGTGGAATAGACGATGTGCAGCATCAATTTATCCAGGACGAGACAAATTACAATAGAAAAGGGAATTGAACCGGAAAATTTTGAAACACGCCAGACGTAAAGAGAAAGAATTTACTGTAGTGAATTGTCAATAAATAAAATATTGATTTACATAATATTATTACGTACAGGGTGATCCCCTACAATGTCGCCCCCCTTTAACTTTTTTATTTTAAGTGTCCCAAAAAATTTAAAAGTGTGGTTATGTGGGTACTAAAACATACTTACGTATAAAGAAAATTGGAAATTGATCAGTATACAGGGAAAAACAAAAAGTTAATTTTTTTTTCAATGGATCACCTATATATGTATTTATTTTTCGATTCCTTGTAAAATTCTAAGCATATTTCATATAACATACCATATTCCTAAATTCAACCGTTTCTGAAATATTTAAATTATTTATAAGATAATAATTCGAAATAGTTTGTCTTTCTCTGTCTGAGTACGCCATTTCTACTTATTTAACAAGACATATTGACATAATGTCACTATAGTAATTTATTTGTAATAAAAATTTTGGAATACTGATTTCTAACAGTTTAAAAAAACATTTAATGATGACATTTCGAATGCGAATATTTCAGAAACGGTTTAATTTAGGTATAATATACCTGGTATATGGTTTGTTATATGAATTATGCTCAGAATTTTACAAGGAATCGAAAAATAAATTCATATATAGGGTGATCCTTTAAAAAAAATTGTTTTTCCCTGTATATTGATCAATTTTTAATTTTTTTATACGTAGAAAAAAACTATTTTTTATTACCTACATAACCACACTTTTAAATTTTTTGGAACACTTAAAATAAAAAAGTTAAAGGGGGGCGACATTATAGGGGATCATATGTATTAAAACATAAATTTTGATTAATTTAAAAATATTAAGTATTTTCGTTTCCAACATAAATAATTAAAAACGCGTGAAAAAAAATACACGATAAAATCTTTAAAGAAAGTGTATGTAGGTATTTTACAATTAATAAATATTTTATAAAAAAATTTCTAAATTGTAGATTTTGGAACAATTTTAGAATTTTGAAATTTTTAGGAACATGAAAATTTTTAATACTTGTAAATTTTAAAAATTCTGAATATTTTGTAAATTTTGAAAAAAATTATGAAAATTTTAAAATAAAAAAAAATGGAAAACTTTAAAACTATTTTTAAAACTTATCTACTGTGCGAATTTGGTCTGCCATTTTTTATATGTATGTAACTGCGATTTTTTCTTACAATGTTTTAAATTTATGCATTGTGCAAATTTTTTTCACTATTTTTTAATTCTGAACTTGCCATTTATTTAGCAATTTCCCCATTTTTTCGTAAACATTTAGTGGCAAGTTACAAAAATAATGTTAAACAAAACCTTATCTTTAACGTTGTAAATTACTTCGTTTTGCGTAACACATTTATCACATTGATGATAAATTTTTAAAGGCACACAGACTTAATTAATAAGTGCAACATTATACAAGTAAAATATATATTTTTAAATTATTGAATTATTTTTGTTGCAAGGATTAAGGAAGGAAACAATTATTATCTTGCAATCAAACATCAAATTATAATTCATTTTTATTTGTCAATACTTGAAACAATAAGTGTCCTTGATTTTGCTTCTATGTACATAGGTACACGTGAATGCATTAAATTTACTATAAAATTGTATTTAGTAGTTTAAAATAAAAATATCGTCGGTCACCGCAAAATAATTTGTCAATGATCGAGTTATAACGATTTAAAAATAAAAACGTAACAGTACACATCAAACATATTTTCAAAATATAAAAGGAAAAAGAAATATAAAAATTTTGAAGTTACTTACTCTTTTAAATTAATATTTATGGATGTATAATTTAAAAGCATTAAAAATCCTATAGAATATATCACAGTAACTTTAACAACACGAACTGACTTAATTTAATTAAAATTTGCCATCTTATCGTTCATTGATAATTAGTGAGATGTGACCGAATTTTGACGTAATTATTTATATAAGTGGAACTTTTAAAAATTATCTTTTAATATTTGTTGGATAAATATCATGTGACACGCTTGTTCGTATTGCATTATATTTTGCGTTTTAAGGAGATTTACGATTACTAATCAAAGTTGGGATTGCAGAAAATTAAACATAGTACACTTCTAGAGAAGTTTATTGGATTAGCAGAGTGGAAAAGCTTACAATACTCTCAAGTTAAAAGTTTCAAGCAAGTTTTAATGAACCATTGAATTAAATGAATGTGTGGGTTAAAGTTAATTTAGCAGGGGGAAAGTTCGTTTAATATTTAATTTTTGTACTTTAATTCGCTCTAAAATAAAATTTAATTATTGCGATGAGATTACAAATTTAAAAACGTTTATTTTACAATCTAAACAATTAAAATAAATATTAAACAGTTTGTAGCTGATAATAAAAAAATATGTTTTTACTGAATCCTAAAATAAATTTTTTTGTACTCCACTGCCATCCACGAGCTTACCGTCCTACAGAACAATCGCAAGGTCGCGTGACGTCGCCCAAGTCACGTGACTTTTGTTTACCGTCGATAATCCGCATGGTTAATCCATTTTGAGGGAATAAAAAATGGGATGGTTTTGACGGAGAGTCAATCAAACAATTAACAATCGGTTCTCGCGCCCCAAAATAAATAATCACTAATACCCAATTAGCTAGATTAGATTTGAATGAAGCAAACAAATGGAAAATGCCTAATTTTTAGATTATTAGTTATCTATATATATCTATATTTTACAATTATGGTTTAATATTGTTGCAAACAGATTCAGGCTTTATGTTACACAGGGTGCAGCAAGTATTTTTCTATTTATGGGTATATTTTTTATTTGAAGAGCTACAGTATAAGGGGAGAAAAATTGGGTGACTATTAAAATGGCATTTAAAAATTGAAAAAAAATCAGCGGTTTTCAAATAATCTACTCTCTTAAAATGAAATAGTCAAAATTCTACTATTTGAATTAGTACCAGCATTTTTACTAATAAAATAGTGGTTTTCTCTTTTAAATAGTTATTTTTTACTACGTAAATAGTTAAAGTTTGACTAATTTAAGATTAGTCACCATCTTGGACTATTTCTGAGAGTTAAAAGTAACTAAATTCTATAATCGTTTGCGACCAACAACAAAGTATTATTTGAATTAAATGCATATAAGATCCATTGTTAAATGGCCCATAAAAACAAACAAATATGCAAACAGTTTAGCTCAAAACAGCAACACAAATAATATATTCAACTTTAAAATATTATGAACAATATTTATTGACAAATAAAATTTACTGATAGCCACATGCGTTATGACAACAGCTTGACAAGCTTGACAAGTGACAGACCTGAGTTCAATCCTCGGCTGGCTCAAAACTTTTTTAATTTAAGTCTACTAATTTGACTATTTCATTCAGTAGAATTTGACTAATTATAATAATTATTATATTATATTATTATTATATAATAATTATTAGTGACTGCTTTTTCGCTATGACAATTAGTCAAATATGGTTATAATTAGTTATTTTTGACGAATTTATTTTAAGAGAGTAATAGATATGTAAACATAACAAAACCAAAAATCATTATAGCTTCGTAATTCCTGGGAATTTAAAAAAAGTAAGTTTTCCACGTAAACATACACATTTTTCTACATTTTCGTCAAATTTGTAAATTTTTTTCGCCCGCTAGATTTGTTGTTACCACCACTATCTTTTGTTTTTTGTATGGACGCCATATTGGAATTTTACATGGTTAGATAAAAATCAAGGAATCCAACAAGGTATCAAGTTATCGCCATATAAAAACAAAAGATGAAACTCAAAATATTGTAGCAAAAATATTGGTTATACATATGTATATGTTTTCATAGCAAACTTACTTTTTTTTTTAATTTCTGGCAGTACGTTATAACAATTTTCGGTCTGGACAGGTTCCTTTCGAATAATTTGGCAACCGCAGATTTTTTGTCCAATTTTTAAATTTCAAATAGGCCTGTAATTACAAAACTTTTGTTGCAGCTTTTTCTTAAAAAATAATAATAATGCACATTCATAATGATTTCCCCCTTAAAAATAATGTTTTTAACAAAATTGTACATTTTTAAAATAGCCTAAAATTTCAAACCAATCAAATAAAAACCGCGCGTGTCAAAATGTCGCTCCTGGTGCTTGTATATACAGGGTGTCCCAGAACTCGCGCCCAGAGAAAAAGGACACGTGCCGAAAGATATACGAAACACAAAATTGAGTAATTTAGTAAAGACAGTTGGCCAAAAGATTTTTTAAAGCTTTAAGACAACAATGTTCTATCGTCTCCTAGCAATTTTTAAAGCTCCTGCGTTTAATCTATGCAAGAGCTCTCGGTCTTTGCTGCCGCTTTTTTGCTCTCATTTGATTACACTTTTACATAGAAATTTTTTATTTTTTAATTTGACATCCCATTGCTATCAGCACGCCCCCTTTTTCTCTGTGGCGCGAGTTCTGGGATACCCTGTATAATATATTATATGTTTGCATACCGAAAAAAACGGAATATCTTGAAAACAATGCCTAATTGAGGAAAATGGTCTTTGACCAGTGTTATTTTTAAGATACAATGGAACTTTTGGGTCGTTTTCCAAATTTAAATGACTTATTTTTAAACCCATTTAGCACAAAAAAATTGCAGATAACGTACGCCAATTTTTCTGCAGATAACAAATTTATTTAGAACGAGGTTTATTTACAAAATAATATTATAAGTAGAAATACAAGGGCAATGATTATTTTGTGAAAATTTACAATGCAAATTACAAGTTTGCTACGTGTATTGTAAATTTTAAAACATATAAGTTAAAAAAATTTACTCATGTAATTAACAATAATTTGTAAGGCACTTGTTTCGACATTGTTGCCTAATTGGTTTCAAGTCTTTGTAATAAACGTATTGTACCGAATTGCAACTACTTTTTTTAATAATGAATTTTGGGATAAGGTTAAAGTTACCTTATAAAATTTTAGTTAATGAAAAAAAAAACAAATTATTATTCGACTCCCACCTTTAAAAAACACATTATCGTATATGTGCAGTGACTTTTTTGGTAATAAACGCAGAAGTTTATTTACTAAAATATGTTTTTGATTTTTTTTAAGGGTTTTGGTTATACATTATCTATAAAAAACTACTATACAGATATCGTGTCTGCAAACAAATATTACATTTCATAAATAATAGTTAATCAGCGGACATATGTACATATATTTTCCTGTATGGTCAATGATAAAATACTTGTTCTAAAATAATGATTAAAACAAACAGTTTAACTTTCAATATCTAACCTCTCTTTCACACTTCGCCTATAACTCCTATTGCAATATTTTCTTGCAATATCCACTTGTAAAGTGTTTTTGTAATATTTTGTGGAACGCACCCTATTGATTTACTAACTTAATCCACTTCTTTATTCCATTAGTGTATTCTTAAACTTTTTGGCAGATTTCCATGAGATTCTAGGTCACTTTTTTGAAATATTTTAGGGCATGATTTATTCCTGCGATATTATACAGGGCCTTTATAAGGTATTTACAAAAAACTATAGGTATATTTCCTAATTTTTTTTAATGTCTCATTTTTCATGTAAAAATACAAATATCTCACTTAATTTTAAATCTTTTTTGTCAAACCCACTCAGAATTATTAAAATACAAATTTATAAAAACCGTAATCAGTAAATCTTTGAATGGCGCAGAAATACGAAATAATAATTTAAATTAAAAACCATATATTTATATATATATATATATATATATATATATATATTTGCCCCACAAAACTATCTAAATGACAATCATATTTGTTATATGATGCCCATTCTCGAACATGTTTATATAACACTAAGCTTTGTGGTTGAAGTGGCTTACGGGCTCTTTAGTCACGGGCTGAAGTTAGCATTAAGTTAGTTGACAGTTTTCAAATAATAATAATAATAATTTCTTTATTGCCCAACAGATAAATCCAATTACAGGACAATGTTTACAAAATAAAGTATAAACATAAGATAAAAAAAAATAATATGATACAAATAAATCTGAAAAAAAAAATTAATAAAAAAATAAGAATAATCACAAATTCTTTAAATCAAAAATAGACTATTTTCAATTCAAATGGCATAAAGTACCCTTCTTGTAAAATAATACTAACATGTGAAAATTATTTTATTATCTCAATACAAAAAAATACAAAATTGTTTTTGCCGACAAAGCATTTATAATTTTAAGGGTAGTGCCCATAAAAACATGTTCTTCATTTTAACTGCGAAAAACTGCTCTTATAACGTATAACAGGTTACTAACATTAATGTTGGTTACATTATTATTGTATACTTAGATATCGAAAATATTTAAATAAATTGGTAATACTTTTTTTATAATACATATATGTTCTACGGCAAATATTATAATATTTGCCGTAGAAAAAGTACAGTGTGCAACCCGTTTATCAAAATAAATAATATATTCATACAATTTTCTTAAAAACCGCCAACATAAATAAATACAATATTTACATGGTACTTTTACTGCCACACATGTGTTATTTTTATAGGTATTTATGTTTTCATATTAACATGTATGCTTTTATTTTAGTTTATCATCGTTACATACGTTGTTGGGTTTATCTTTTGAAGCTACAATTTATTCCTGCAATAATTATTTAAATAAGCACAAAACGTTCCGTGTTTTAATTTTTTTACGTTTTTTATAATTACCCACTTATCTTCACATTGTACAAACCTTATCTTTAAGTTTAATTATATAAAGATTTAATTTAGTATTGCGTTTTTTGTGAAATTTATTAAAATACAAGGTTGATGTAAATTAATTAATTTAAGTTGTGGTTTAATAATAAAACTTAGTTTAACATATCTTTTGTTCATTGATTCCACTGACCTATTTAGGTTTAATCAATATGTCTCAAATATAAAACGGGATGCAGTGAAAACCAAAAGCTAAACTTTTACGATCCTCCCGGTTTGGTTTACTTTTATTTTATTTCACGCTCGCTGAGTCAAATTTTTATTTTAATATGCTCCGGTTTACTGCCAAAACTTAGTCATAGGCGTATTCGTATTGTTTCAATATAGTGATTTTATTTTATTTTAAAACTTCAAAGAAAAATTAATAAATATTTGTTTTAAAAGTTTCGCTTTAAACTAGAAAAATAATGAAAATAAAAACAACTTTGCATAAGGCGAGATGAAAAAATAATTATATAAATCTATGACTTAATGCCAAGTATGCAGTAAACATTACAAAATTAGCGCGTTCCAGTTGAAACTAAATTTGACTCGAAATAAAAAAAAATAAGTGTTTTTCACGGTGCCTGTTTATGTTTTTATAAATAATTACGTGAATATATTTTGTCGACAGGTGTGAAATGCCATTCATTAATATTTCCACAAAATATAATTTTTATTAAAAAAAATAAGTAAAAATATAAAACTCAAACATAAAATATTAAAATAATTTTTCAGCTATTTTTAAAAATGTCTAAAAACCAGTTTATTTTAACATAATAAAATAATGATTCCTGCAGGAATCATTATTTTATTATGTTGAAAATGTTGGATTTTAAAGTCTAAGGTATTTCAGATTGAAAATTCCCGATTTTAGACGAATAGCAATATTTAAAGACTCATTAATGAAAAGGATGCAACTCTTATTAGGTCTAAAACTTTTTAAAAACTAGTAAGCTTTAAAACCCAAGACCTCTGTAAAATGCAAGATTGGTTGTCGCGTCAATACAAAATGACAACTAAAACAAAACTTAACATCTAAAAAATAGGTATAAAAATAAATAAATTTTATCAGCAACCATCATTGGTTAATATTTAGGTAATACCCAAGTAAAAAAGTAAACTTTCAACCAAATTATGAAATGCAGAATGTTATTTTTTTTTATTTTAAACTTTAACCTCCGATATCCTCCGATATATAATGGATGGTTATACGAAAAAAAAATGACAAAACTATTTTGAAGAGCGTAATTTTTGTTCAAAATTGTTGTTAGACTTTTTGTTTTTAAAACCTACCAATGTAAATTTTTATTTTAGTTAAGGTTTCGTCATTCCGCCACAGTGCACAAAATAAAGCACAAGCGCATGCAGTTACATATGTATGTAGGTATATGAAAATCACTTTGCCGTCGTCGTGAATTAGGTCAATTGCAGTGTTCCGGCCGAGCCTTGTGTCTATTTTATCTAGGCGTTAATATTACCTTGTCTTGTTTTGCCTATTAATTTCTCGGTTTCCACAAAACCGCAAATCAAAGATTAAGTTACGAGGCGGCTGATATTTTCCGCCCATATTGTTTATCTGGTTCGAGAGCCTACTGGCATTGCGTTTTATAAATATCTAGCAACCTTTACGACTATTTTTAAATGCCCTAAATAGTTTTATAAATGAATTAAACCGAAAACCGCAACAATTAGACATTTTATTAGAAATGCCTTGCAGAACCAGTATAGGTTTTAATCTAGACTAATTTATATAATATACAAAAATCTTTTTAAATCCTAATTAACGTTAAAAGTGTTTCTTTGAATAGACAAACCATGATAGGCATTTCTAATAAAATTTCTAATTGTTGCGGTTTTCGGTTTAATTCATTTATAAAACTATAATTTATAAATAAAAACGTGAAACAATTAAAATTTGTATTTATAGATTCAATTATTTTTTAGGTTGTTGAATAAATTTATTAGCTTGTATAAACTTTGCTCTTATCCAGTTAAAACTCGTGACTAAAATCCATTTATCCACTTTACCAGCATTATTATTATTTTTTTACAATGTCTCCTAAGAGGTCATTTCGGTTATACATGTGCGTTTAATGTAGTTGCTAGATAACTAGACAATACTGGTAAAGTAGATTTTACAAAAAAGCAATACTTAAGTATTCAAGTTTAAAATTATTGATTCTTGACTATTTTACTTGCAAATACTCTAGAACAGATTATACCGTTTTTAAAATAAAATACATATTGTTCCCGTTTTAAAATTTAAATTTCGACCGATTTGGTTTTATAACACTGACTTAAAATAGGCCACTTAAAATATATACATTTACAAAAATGGACTGAAAAAATGGAATATAAACAAATATTAAATATTTGTAAATACATTTTAACAAACTTGCTGTTTGATAATGAATCGTTTAAATATTTAATTTGGCTAAAAGTTTTAACATTTTTAAAATGTTTTTTTTGCAAACTTTTTTTAATATTTTATACGTAAGCTAAATTTAATTATTATTTATTTCTTTTAAACAAAAACAAAACAGAAAAATCACTATAGATATTATAACGTTTATCTATTTAAAAATAGCACAGTAAATGCGTAAATACACGTATGCATAATTATAATTACTTTAATTATTATTATTTTAAACTAAGACTTATAAACCTTTCTGGATCTATATAAATAATATGTTAAACTAGAATTAATTAATAATAGTATATTATGTATCAAGTTTGATGAAAGGCCTAATAATAATAATAATTTTAATTATTTCCTAAGTAGGTTCGGTCGATTCGCTATGAGAAAATGTTGAAAAAATTCTAGGCTATAGTAAAGTCTTCTTAAAAGATATTAACAAAGTTTTAGAAAGATTGGCTGTCTGGGTTCTGAGTAAAAATTATTAAAATTGCTAAGACTACACGAGATTTTATAGTTTATTATCGCTAAACTGTATTGAGAATGTTAACAAAAATGTATATTCCTCTTAAACAGGTAAAATATATTATGTGCATACGAGAAGAATAAATGGATTTATTATTGTCATTTTATTAGATATGCGTTAATTAAATACATTTCCTATGTATGCATTTTTATTTGTATGCACTTATTCCTATAGAAGTGCCCTATAAATTTTTGTTAACTTTCACCCCACACTTTTGCAATAATAAACGATAATGTAGATAGTGTCAAATCAAAATTATCAATCTGTCATTCTCGTCTAGAAAATCCGGCAACAGTGGAAAAACGTTCAAAATCGTTTAAATAGGATATAGAAGCAATTTTTCGCAGCGAAAGTGAATAGGATGTTTTATGGGTGCTCCACCCGAAATAATTATTTCTTTATCGGCAAAAACTAGTTTGATGCCAGCGAAATTAAAAAATCAGTACACACGTGCATATATACTCCTTAAAGATTATCAAGAAACTATTTAATAGTTTTGTATTTTTTATTAAGATAATAATTTCCACATTTAGTATTTTTTTACTTTTACTTTATTTTGACGATTACATGACATTTGACAACTGTCAACCAACTTAAAGCTTAGGATTTGTTTTAAGAATACAAAACATTTTTTAAAATAAATCTCCTAGAATAATTTTCCTTAAATATGTATTAATAAGCTACCACGTGACTCCGCCAACTTATAAATAAATTTACCTGGCTTTCATTGATTAAAAAAATCCAATTAGGGAAAGATGGATTTGCAAATAAAAACCCAATTAATAATTACTTACGTCACTAAAAACGTGCAAAATTAAATAACGCACAGGTAGCTACAAAAGCCTTATCAAAAAAAATATTAAAAAGGTATAAATATACCGCTTATCTATTTCACATGGTTTTGTAATAATGCGGCGACTATATATTGTTTGTATTGGTTGATAAACTAAGCAACATAAATACTATTTTTCTTTCTAAGGTGTCAAAATTTTATGCTTTTGCAATTTATCCTGTATATTATTTGTTGTCTTAAATCTTTTTTGTTAAGTTTATTTTAAGTTGAAAATATCAATTATAAATTAATTATTTTATGTTCTATTAAATTTTTATTGATTTATTGCCTTAAAAATCAAGGTTAATGGAAAAAATTGTGTCAATAATCATAAATAATTTACTATTTTTGAACGTGAACCTTAGATCGTTAAAACAAAGAACAAATTATTTAATTCAATAAAATGTTTTCATTGTTGTATAATAAATTATACCTCTTAAAATGAACAAAAGTCCTTAAATTGCACATTTTATAGAACATTAAAAACTTCTTATTTATTTATCTTTAGAGCTCCTTATTTCATTTACCATTGTTTCTATACCATTTATAATTAATAAAATTAATGTTTCTATTTCTATGAATTTAAGCATCGAATTAAGTATTATGTAAACATTAATTTATTGTTATTAAAACATTTGTTGCAAATGACCGAGAATTTAGAGGTTAAGTTTACGTTCATTATTTTAAAACAGTACGGGTGTATAATCTTTTATTTAAAATTATTTTAACTTTGGGAATAGTTTTTAAATATTTTTTAAAAGCATTTTAAACAATTATTAAGCCTGTTAAAAACACATTTTTAAAATATTTATTTTATAAATATGGCAAATGCGCCGGGATTCCTTAACCACCTACGTACACGTAGGTTTTTTCGTTAAGCTTATAAGCTATAACTTAAATTAAAACTAAAAAGCCTTCATCAAAATATTTTTTAATATGGTATTGCTAATATATTAGATTAGGATCTTAAAGTATTGTCAAAACATTGCTATTTAAATAACGTTGTGAATCGTTTTTGCTGTTTTAAAAATAAACTCGACAAATTTGGACACCGCTACAAAACTATTATAAGACCATTTTACTGGCACTGAAGTATAAAAACGCTTACACGGGCTCTGCAAAATTTATGGTAGGTATATAAAATGTCATTTAATAAAGGATTTTCTGAAAGTGATCTTAAAAGATAACATACAGTAAAAGTTTTGATAGCAGACCAACGTTATTATAAAATTATACCTAATAATACTTTATTTTTTAAAATTGTGTACATAACAAATGACCAATTTTAGTATTTAAACACATGTTATTATGGGTCATAGCGTGATTAAAAAAGACCAATGCACTTATTCATAGACATTTTATTATTATTCAAGTTTATTAAAAAGTCATGAATTTATAAAATGTTTATAAAACAACAGTTTGTTAAAACATATTAATACATTGAACTGAACAAAATGTTTTAAAATTACTGTTTTGTATCACTAATTCATTATTTTAAACGTTCATACTTCACTGATATAAACCTTTCTTATTATAAACAGAATATTAGAATTATTTTGTTATCAAAACTTGTTTAATCAATAAATTAATAAATTTTTGACACACATTTAAATCACTTCAATAAATCTAAATTAAATTTTAAAGCCTGACCTAGTGATGGGTGTATATTTGGGGGAATATCGGAAAATTTGGGGTAGTGTAAATCGGGCATTTTCCGGAGCAGTAAAAATCATTACGGTGCAGGAGTAAGGAGACAGTTACGCCCAAATATACTTAAAATCCCCACCGCTGCGAATTTACTATTATAACGTAAAGATCAGCTGAGATACATGTGATATATATATGTACATGTAGGTATAACGAAATATATTTATGTTTTTAAAAGTTATTATTTCAAAAGATGTGAGATTCTTTGATAACTTTGGGATTTTTCAATGTTGGGTTTTAATGTTAAGAGTTTTATTAACATTGTTATTTTATGTTTATTAAATGTTTGTTTTAGGACAATGTTTTAAAGTAATTAAATAATAAACCTTGTGATGTTAAAAAAATATTGTTCCAAAATTAAAAAAGTTTAGGAACAATTTTGGCGTTATCCTTGATCTAACCCCAAAGGACAAAAAGGACTTATCGTATGGTTAAAGGGTACTTACCAAAAGCGTTTGATGAATAGAAGAATTGTTGAAAATAAAACTTGCTGCAAAACCAATAAACGAACAACTATACCGTGTAATAATAATACGACCAATTAATTGTGATAATAATGTAGTAATAAGGTAGTATGTATATAAAAGTAGAAAAATATAAAAGTGTGGACTAGTAACGGATCACTTGGGCACCCGCGTATTCGCGCTTACAATGACAGCGCTGGCGCTCCGTCGTCGATATATAAAACACCGTTCGGAGCGCCGCGCTGCTCGCCGTGCTGACGTCACGCGACGACGTCACTCGCCGTTGCCATGACGACCGTTTGTTTAGTATCAAGCGCCGCCCGGTTCGTGCTTGCGTCACGGGTGCACGTACAGCGGCGCCCGGCGTTGCCGATGCTTGCCAAAATTTTTCGAAATTAATTAAATGTATTTTAATGTACACTCACAGGCAAAATAATCGATCCACACAAATTTTCGATGAATTTCAATCGCAAATAACTTTTTTATTTGATGTCGGATTTAAACAAATATTAAATAATATTGTAGATAAATTAATGGACAATCGCTGACATTTTAAACAATTACTAAAAAATAGACGTACTTTTATAATATACAGGTTTAAACAAAAAGATGTTTTTTACCAGACACTCTGTAGAGTGGCAAAACCGTATATTGTTCTAAATTAAGTTTTATTTATAAAGTCACATCTATTCTTAACAGTTTTGTTTTTGGTTCACCTCGATATATTTATTTTTGTGGAAAATTTTTTAAAAAAACATTGCAATTTACAATTTTTTTCTGTATGAAGAACTAAGGTTGCTATGGTCCATCCATAGGCTATGGAGAATGACAGTGACAGTTTTGTTGAATCATCCCATACTTTGACATGTCATACACGGCTTTCAAAAGCTATCAAATTTTGAGGTGTCTTCTTACTTTAAAAAATGGATATGTCCCCGACTGATGTTGCCAGAGCCATTAATTTAATCCAGGATGGACGGTCACAGTATTACGTGGCAAGTGTTTTAAACGTCACAAGAAGTAAAGTACAAAGGGCAACATCAGTCGGAGACATTTTTAAAAGTGAGAAGACACCTCAAAATTAACACATTAATTTACAAAAAACAATTTGATAGCTTTTGAAAGCTGTATATGACATGTCCAAGTATGGGATGATTCAACAAAACTGTCACTGTCATCCTCCATAGGCTATGGATGGACCATAGCAACCTTAGTTCTTTATACAGGAAAAATATTGGAAATTGCAATGTTTTTTTAAAAATATCCATATTTTTCACACAAAAAATATATCAAGGTGAGCCAAAAACAAAACTGTTCAAAATAGATGTGACTTGATAAATAAAACACAATTTAGAACAATATACGGTTTTTCCACTCTACAGAGTGTCTTAAACTTATGGTAAAAAAACATTTTGTTTAAACCTGTATATTATAAACGTACGTGTATTTTTTAGTAATTTTTAAAATGTGAGCGATTCTCCATTAATGTATCTACAATTTTCTTTAATATTGGTTTAAATCCGAAAACAAATAAAAAAGTTATTTGAGATTGAAATTCATCGAAAATTTGTGTGGATCGATTATTTTGCCTGTGAGTGTATTTCAGCAAAAACTTGTAAACCTTAGAAAAGAATTGTAAATAAATATTTATTTGAAATATATTTCTCCTTTAAATTTACCAAAAAAATTCGAATTAAGAATAAATATTAACAGGAAAACGGCCATAACATTGGCTTTTGTTACCAGGGGCGTAGGGGGTTTTGGGGTGTTTAAAACACCCTCCCCCAGAATGTGAAAACAGTTGTGTTTTGAAATTTTTTTATGATCTTTATAGTTTAATTTTATTCTTATATTTTACAAAAAAAAACAAAAATATTTGGGTGAATATATTGAGATGTCCCCCAAGTGAATTATTTTTGGTTGTTCCACTGTTAGTCTAGAATGGGGTTTTCGAGAAGCCACCAGGTCTTAATAGCATAACATAAGTGGTTCTGCACTAATGCAAGAATTTTAAGAAATCATACATTTTGAATATTAGAGCTTCACGGAAGGTAGCTTCACGGAGGTAAGGATTTCGTTTGTTTTTTTAAAACATCCCATTGTATATTTGAAATAAGTTATTGTTACCTTTGACACCTTAATATTTTTTAAAAATACAATTGTACATACATAAAATATTTATAAAAAAATCTACTTACTGAGATATTACACTTCACAAATAGCAAATTAATGAACTTTAACTTTTGAATTATAAAACAGCAACACTCTTATCTGCATATAAATTCTAACTGACCTTCAGGAATCATATGCATCTATAATGTCGTAAACAGAGGTTTTTGCTTATTTAAAATGATTAAAGCGTCATCCGTTGCATAAAATTTAAAGCAAAAACAGATTCACGGAGGATAGAACACCTACATAAATGGTTCTAAAAATTATTACTTTTAATTTTTAATAATATTTTATATTTGATTCGATTGTTTTGGATGTGTTTAATTTGCTTTTACTACCTCAGATATTTGAAAACATATAGGTTAACCTAGAAAGAGTAACAGTCACGGAGGATAGGTTTTAGACTTTTAAAACATTGTAAAAAGTAATTAATTGTGGTTAAAAATCTGGAACCTAAGCTGTAATATCTACTTCATTACACTGTTCAAAATTTAATGACCATTTTAACACCAAATTAACACCATATGTGGTCTATATCGATACAAACCAAAATGGTGTTAAATAGGGTTCGTTGGTCCGGTGTTAATTTAAATACTAAAATGGTGTAAATTCAAATAATAAAATGGTGTAAATTTAACTTTCACACAGTATTAAAATAAATTTTACCTGGTGTAAATTGAACTCCTTTTCAGTGTTAAATATTATGTGTTTGTGGTCAAATTAAATCATACTACACAGAAAGGAAAAAAAAGGAAACAGGAAGTTCCTTGACGCATTACTAGTTCATTACCAGTGGTATTATTCCAGAAAATGGAACCTTCAACTCGCTAGAGATAATGTTTTTAGTTCGTTCCACTAACTTAAAATACTTCAAGTATTGACAGCTGTTTCCACCTATTAAATAGGACCTATTTAAGGTTTAGTATCGAACAACTTGTAGTGTCACACCAAAGCAAAGGACAACATGGGCTTATATATTCTTCATGTAAGTCAACAGAGGCGAGATTTAAGAACATCACGTGATCCACAAAAAAATAAATACTTATGGGTCAACTAAATTAATATAGTTAAATGAACTATTTCTTTTTTTTCTGTGTAGGTGCACTTCTTAAATATTTTTAGATAAACACCGTTTTGGTGTTCATTTTCAACCATAATTCATGGTGTTATATTAACACCACTTGGTGTTGGATTTTGACACCATTTTAGGATTACTTTTTACACCACAGATATTTTAAACAGTGTATGAAAGATCAAAACACAATAAAAGTGTAGGTCAAACTCATTTAGTTTTATTAAATATCACGAGGATAGGTTTTAGACTTTTAAAACATTGTAAAAAGTGATTAATTGCGGTTAAAAATCTGGAACCTAAGCTGTAATATCTACTTAATTATGAAAGATCAAAACACAATAAAAGTGTAGGTCAAACTCATTTAGTTTTATTAAATATCGGGGTAACAACATCGGGAGACATTTCGTCACCCTAATATAACAAGGTTGTATGTTAAAAAAAACGAAAAATTTAAGTCTATGTTTCTAAAGGATTATCCGTGGCCTACGCTTCCCATACCACTTAAAAATAATTCTATAGAATGTATATTCTATGTATAAATATATATAGAGTTATTTTCAAGTTGTATGTCAAGGGTGGATTACATAAAACCTTGTAGAAGCATAAACTCAAATATTTCGGTTTTTTAACATACAACCTTGTTATATTAGGGTGACGATTTCGTGAGATTCACTCATTTATTCTTAAAAAAATAATAATTATACTCTAACTTAATAAAAACATTTTGGCACATGCACTACAGTTAACAAATAAAACTTTTCTGTTGTAGACCCAAAATCGACCTATTATCAGGGGGGTTATGGGTATTTCCCATACCCTCTCTATAGGGAACGTAACAACGTAAAAAACATCGTTATTTTGTTTCGTTCACCTTTTTTTTAATTGATTTTTTTTACATTTTGTTTAAAAAAAAACAAATTCAGCAGTAAAATATAATTTATAATTTTAGCAAAAACTTGTAAACGGTTGACTTCAGAAAAAAAGTTAAATAAATTTCTAAAACAACAGATGTAGGTATTTAAAATTAAAGTAATTAAAATTTAAAATTTTAGCAAAATGTCATTTTTACCTAATGGTTTTATAATTAAATAATATTTATATTAATTTTTTCCCACTTATTTCATTTTGTAGGTACCTACCAAAACAATTACAAATTGTAAATTTTTTAAAGATTTAGTCAATATATATTTTTTTGTTTTATTTTTTAATGACTAAAATTTGAAATAGTTACATAAAATGTATTATTATGTCTTAAAATATCAGTTTAATCAATTTTTTTTAAGAAGACCAAGTTTCCTACAAAAAGTATTTACTTTTTTTTCTAAAGTCAACAGTTTACAAGTTAACAGCAAAAAACATTAATTTCAAATATCTAGAAGGTAATAATGATTATGAAAACGTGAAATGTGGATAATTATCAAGATGGGGATTTTGGATAGAGATAAATAAGGATATTGATTAAGAAAGATTTGGGATTAAAATAAATACAATGTATAAAACTTATTATTGTAATTGGGCCCTGTGCCTGTTGGATATATATAAATAAATAAAAAATATATATAAATATATGTATATGGGTGATTCTACAAAAGTTGGGCAACTTTTGACCTCATTTTGTTTATATACATAGTTTTCGGAGAAAATTAAACCGTATTTTGTTATGAGAACATAGATAATATAATAAATATACTGTTTCAGACCGGACAGGTCACTTTTTTAAACAGTTTCTGAAATATGTGTGTTTTCTAAATTTGAATGCAAGGGAAGTGACGAGTATACCAGGGTACTAATTAAATACATAATTTATTGGAAAATATAAGATTTATTGCAACTGAGCATATTATACATTAAATATCTTAAAATCAAATAATACCACACATCAGTGGCGGCTGGTGGATTTGGGTATACCTATATCTCAATTATTAGATATGGGACCCACACCAAATTTATATGAGTTTATAATGACATTAAATAAACAAGTTCTGCGCAAGCAGAATTTAAATTGAAGTTTGCGAAAAAAAGATAACCGAAACATCGAACATGAAACTGACGACACGGTACTGATGAATGGGATACAAATTTGAGATTATAATTCGGAATTAAGTATTTTACTGATATTTTTATTAGTGGATGCTACTTATCAACAAATCACATATAGCCTTATATAAATTACAATGAAATATGTATATATACGTAAGAAAATAACTACTCACCACAGTACTGAAATTTTGACTGGAACTATACGGGCATTCACCAAAACTTCACCGCTTGCATGGTTTTCAAGATGACTGTAGTGCAAAGGGCGGGCTCTGTAGGTAATTTTTTACCGACTATTTCCCTCGTCTTAATTTCCACCAATCACAAACGCGCAATTTTGAATTACAAATGGTTTCTAAGTGAAAAAACTGTTTGACAGCACCTGTCAGCAGTTTTTTCGAGTTTACCCGCGGCAAAACTTGACAGCTGTTGTCACCAAAAATTGCAATTTATATTTTAATTGTTAACTGTTACTCATGAAATAGTCTTGTCAAATACCATTCGGGCATCTAATTTTTCCTGTGAAAAAAATCGAAAAAACACAATGCTAAGTAATATTTTTTAACAAAATGCATTCGTGCAGGTGCAAAAATCCTCCTCTTCGACTCGGATTTTTGTTGCCACCAGAACTCATGCTTCTTGTTAAAATATTACTTAGCAACGTGTTTTTTCGATTTTTTTCGGAAAAATTAGATGCCCTTATGATATTACTTACGAAAAAAGTATATATCAGTTTACAAAAAATCCTTGACTAACAAGTATTCTAAAAATAACATACGTATTTAAGTAAATACACTGCTCAACAATTGAAGTGGTGTCGTTTTCGACAAAAAAATTAAAGAACAAATTGTAAAAAGTAACCCAAATAACACTTTAAATAATAAAACGTCAATTTGGCGACAATTTATGTCATTTTGTAATGCGAGGAATTACAAACTACTCGACTCAACATCACAGAAAGATTTAGCAAATATTTTGCTTGATGGGGCATACAATATGAAAAAATTAATGGAGATGATTATAAGGAATACGTTATCAAAACTATGTGGAACTCGGCAACGGCAAAAATGATTCAAGAGAAATACTATCAAGATTTTAATATCAAAATTAATCCATGTGTATTCAAAGAGGCCCGTGATGCTATAAACGCAAAAAGAAAGGAGTTACAAAGAATTCCGGAAAGCAGAAAAAGAAGTTCAAACGCTCTCACAAAAGAGGAAATTATAAAAATGGCCAAGTTATGGACAGAAAAAACCAACGATGGGATGCTCACAGGCAGAATTGAATACAATCCAGTGTTTTCTAAGACTGCACAAGGAGGATCTAAACGATTAATGGTTTTTAAAAAATGAGGAAGTTGCAAGCATTTGTCCAGTAAGACAATTTCAAGTTCTTCTGGAAAGAAGATCTAAATACATAACATCAGATGTATGTTTTTTACTACAAATTCATTTTGGAATAAACAAAATTCTAAAGGTTGGTACAAAAACATGCCCTTGGGTAAAAACATAATCCCAAAATGGACGCAAATCTCAGCAACTGCAATTGGACTTGAAATAGGGGCAAAAATTAGGAACACGCCCATGTAATGAGCTCGATTGCCTCAGTGCTACGTATGTTTTCATACTTGCCAACACAATGGACCAATGACGGATGGATCCGTCACGCGCACCTGCAAACGTAGCCTATGACGGATATATACGTCATGAGCAGTGAACGTGTTAAAAACATATTTACAAATGGATGCAACACATCATAAAGAAATAGTTTCAAATTTACGAAATGATATGAAAATTGCCTGCCAGTCAAACAATGAAAACAATATTCAAAATGCAATCATTACAGATTTTATTGAAGAAAATAATACATTGGCGCTATCTTCTTTTTCTACAGCCAGAAATATTTATAATAATTGTTCATTTACTAACTGTTCATTTAAATAAATTTAAAAAGAAGACTTAATCATCAATTAATCACAAAATTATATCGTCGGATTACACTCGAGCTTTTTTTCTGGCAGGATAAATTTATGTTTTTTAACTATCAAACTTGTTACCTTTTAGCAATTTGACTCGAAAAAATGTCATCTGACAAAATCGCTCGACCTAATTGCGAGACAGTATACTGTCTCGCAATTTTGATTGATGACATTTTTTCTTGTCAAATTGCTAGGCTATAGCTTTTAAGTCCGACAAGAAATGTTCTATTTTCATGCATGCATGCATGCATGCATCCGTTTTTTAATGACGTTTAACGGATTGATTTGGCGACAAATAGAAATTAAGGGCCAGTATATTCACTTCACTAAATTTACCTGATGCTTATTGGCATAGTTACAATTATGTCAATAATTGTAACATTAACAGTTATCTGTCTAATAAGTTTAAAGGTAGGTAAATATACTACACCGAAAAAAATAATGTAGTTGAGTTAACTAAATATCATTTTTGAAAATGTTGTTTCATCAAAAAACCTATTGGATTAATCTATATTTTTGTGTCAAAGCAATAGTCAGAGTTTGTCAAAGTTTATTTGTTCATTTGACAGTTAAAATATTGATTTAACATAAACTAATTTATTGAATTAAAATGTTTATCCTATTTTGATTTAATAGCTGTAATTGGTTGAATCAAATACTGAAATTTTTAGGATTACCTAAAAAATGTATTAAATTAACGTTTAGTTGTTCTTTAAATCCAAAATATTAAATTTGTTCATTTAACAAGTTGTAAATGTTACTTTAAAGATTTTTTAATTTTGCATTTATAAAATTCATCAGGTAGCCGTTTGTTTTGGGTGTGTTCCACAGTGGAACTTCCACAACACCAAATTGCCCGACACTGATAAGACTCCCAATATAGGTCGAATCAGCTGTGTGTCGATACTACCGACTAGGTAGGTATTTGAAGTAGGTGGAACGCACTCAAAACAAAAACTCTGGCGAGGGAAGGTTCAATTCTTTCTCTTTATATAAATTCCATAATTTAATTAACCCAACATTAGTGCAAATTATTTTAATTTAACATTTTATTGGTGTTAAGTAAATATGCTAAAAAGGTTACCTGGACATTTCAAGAAATTTACCTTAACATCTTAAAAATGTTAGCACAACCATTTTCGAAATATTACTCCGACATATCAAGAACGTTTAATTAACCAGATTAGCAGATTAGAACAAATATTCTCATTTTGTTCATTTGACTAATATTTGTTGTTTTATTAAAAAATACAATTTGACATTTTTAGATGGTTAAGGGCCGGTTTATCAATCTCTAGTTAAGTTCCAGTTAGTCTATGTGACAGTTAAATTTCATATAGCTCGTTGTGAGAACAATGGTATCCATGGAAATTATCTAACAGATAACTAACTGCAACTTTAACTGGACATTGATAAACCGGCCCTAAGTAAACGTGCAAAAATCATTGCTTGTATTTAAAGTGCATAAAGAGTTGAATTAATATTTTTTTTGTTGTTTCAACAGCTTATTTTTTTCAGTGTATTAAAAAGAATATACTAGCCTTAATATACATTAAAATGTCCTTTTAGTTCTGGTTTTAATATTTTTTTGTTTATCTTCTCTTTTTTCAGTTCTTATTAAATAAAGACATAACGTAATTACTCCGTTTTACAACCATAATTTAAAAAATATTAAAAGATTTGAAAATAAATTATCTTAAAATAACGTTAGGCGTCAAAAACAGATGTGTAGTGACGGATGAATTAAAATTACGCTGTGGCTCCCGTCCCGAGGCGGGACTTAAGTTCAGTCCCGAGTGACCTCATAATTTTAAGATTTTTTATGTTACGAAAAAACTAAAACAAATCAACCAAACCAAGCAACCCAACCCTACCCAACCTAACCCAACCCAACACTTTTTAACAAAGGAACAACAAATTTATAAAATAAAAAAGTTCGGCAACTTCTAGTAGTATCGAACCCGGTACCTCACGCATGCCAAGCGACCGCCCTACCATCTGAGCCATCCAGCTTAACATCAATTTTATAATGCTCAGGGAATAAAACGGATTTACAGTGTGTGGCGTCAGTAAGGATCTTAGTTAGGTTCTGCCTCGGGACGGGAGCCACATCGTTAAAATTATTTTAACTTTCTCCGTCAGACGTACGAAGTTAAAACTTGACGGGCCGATGAAATGTCATAATTTTTGAATTATAATTGGACCAATAAGAGCGCTCCCGGATAATCGGACTAACGGACAAACGGATACATAAAAATTAAGCTTAACAATAAGATCTTGTGTAAAAACAAATCTTATGCCTATTGCACCTGCAAATGGCACAATTATCGGCTCTATAACCATATCCCGATATATTTTGGTTCCATTAATAAGGATTAGTAGGTCAGTGCGGCCATCAAAACATATGCCTTCCCATACGCAAACTGATCCGGAACCAGAAGAAGTGGTTGGTGCCATGAAATTTTCGTTGTACCGCTGTCCTCTTTCCCTCAATACCAATATTCGATCATCACACGTATACAAACGGAATCTTGACTCGTCAGATAAAAAGACAATATCTTTAATTTTAAAAATTCCAATTTTGTTGTTCTGTAGCCCAACGATATCTGTGTGTGTTAACCGTGGATGTGTAGCTTGTCTTCTTGCTCTTAAGTTAGATGCATCCAACCTTTTTCTGATAGTTTGAGAAGAAATCCCCTTCCAGTAGTTTGCCTGAAGAAACTGTTATTATTTCTTGAAGGTGTTAATGTTTAAACATTAACAGCTTCAAGAAATAACAGTTTCTTCAGGCAAACTACTGGGGATTTCTTCTCAAACGTTTGGTTTCTTCTGGCAGTCAGGAGAATTAAACTGTCCTGAGCATAAGTTGTGGGTCGTTTTCGTCCTCCCCCATAAGTGTATGCTGGAGACCCAGTTGCTACATACCGACATCATGCTCGACTTTCGATACTTTGGGACACATTCAACATTCTAGCGACTTCTTCTTGAAGAAACCTTTACGTATCCAATGCACTTATTGCTCAAGTTAAAGTGCTTCTAATCGCCGTAACAAGTAACAACAACAAAATTTAAACAGAAAAATACACTTTTTTTACTTCAGATGTGTTCATACACAACATTAAAATTTCGGGATAATTATAGTTATACATTTTAATTGTTGAGCAGTGTATAATAAAAATTATCTAATGATTTTTCCCAATATTCCTAATATATATTTATGACTAAAATAAAAAATGCCCATTAAAACAATACATCCAACTTCTTGTATATTAAACAACTCATGAAATGGGTACACGTGCTATTTAATTTTAATGCAAAAACTTCTGCGGTAAATTTGACAACACGGCTTCGATTCACGTCGGAAGCCGCCTCTTGCGTCTCGCGTTCGCGAGCCAGCTTTTGGGGCTGCGGGCGGCGGGGGCGGCAACGTAGCTGCAAAGGGGCGGCGGGACGCACGGGACGCACGAGCATAAGCGATGCTGGATGTTGTTAATGCCGCCGGGTCCTTTATGGGCCTAGTTGACCCAGGTCTACAAAGATGGTCCTACTGAACCAGTTACTTAAATTAGTTACTATGGTTACTATGGTACGTGTTAATTCGGAAATACTTTTTTGGAACCTACACCGAAAAAAATATTGTAGTTGAGTTAACGTTTACCTGAATGTCATTTTTGAAAATGTTGTTTCATCAAAAAACCCATTGGATTAATCTATATTTTGGTGTCAAAGCAATAGTCACAGTTTGTCAAAGTTTATTTGTTCAATTGACAGTTAAAATATTAATTTAACTTAAACTAATTTTTTGAATTAAAATGTTTATCCTATTTTGATTTGATAGCTGGAATTGGTTGAATCAAATACTGAAATTTTTAGGATTACCTAAAAAAACTATTAAATTAACGTTTAGTTTCTCTTTAATCCAAAACATTAAATTTGTACATTTAACAAATTGTAAATGTTACTTTAAAATGTTAAATTTGCATCGTGTTCTTACATCTCGCCACAGTTGGCTTACGATATAAGGTATATAAGCTAAGGTAGCTGTTTGTTTTGGGCGTGTTCCACAGTGGAACTTCCACTACACCAAATTGCCCGACACTGATAAGACCCCCAATATACGTCGAAACAGCTGTCTGTCGGTATTTATAGTAGGTGGAACGCACTCAAAACAAAAAACTGTGGTGAGGGTTCAATTCTTTCTCTTTATATAGAATTTTACTTTTACATTTTAACCCAACCGTTTTGGAACATTAGCGCAAATTATTTTAGTTTAACATTTTATTGGTGTTAAGTGAATATGCTAAAAAGGTTACCTGGACATTTCAAGAAATTTAGCTTAACACCCTAAGAATGTTAAATTAACCAATTTAGCAGATTAGAACAAATATTCTCATTTTGTTCATTTGACTGTTATTTGTTGTTCAATTAAACAATACAATTTGACATTTTTAGATGGTTAAGTAAACGTGCAAAAAGAAGAAGTTGAATTAATATTTTTGTTGTTGTTTCAACAGCTTATTTTTTTCAGTGTATACTTGTAATGTAATGATTTTAATTTGTTTTCAAGTAATCTTTAGAAATATATTAATATTATAGGACATAAAGTTAGATTTAGAGTATTATAGAGTAACAAAAATTAAACTTAAAAAAATGGCGAATGCGCCGGGGTAGGTTTAAAGAATTCAAATAACGCATCACAAATGTATTATTTATTATTTCGTTAAAGATTAAACGTACACTGTGAGAAATTTTTTTATAAAATCAATAAAAACAATAATAATTTAAAGGGATTCAAATATATATTTGGGTCATTGGTGTGTCCCATTAAATTAATAGGTGTATAACAATTTTAAAATGCAAATCTTTTTGAAACAACGTTGAGAAACGCAATGAAATAAATAGATTTTTGTTCGTATACATATTTTAAAGAGGGTGCACTTTAATTGTATATTAAGTATCTAGTTTGATAAACGCCATTTTAGTCACGAATTTAATTTAGGCACGAGCAAGCTTGCGAGCGAGTTTTTAATTAAATGAGTACCCAGAAAAGTTTATAAACAAGTTGCATATAAAGTATACTATAGTTGCAAATATAGTATTATACTATATACTATTAGTATACTATACTTTTTCTACGACAAATACTTAATATTATCAAAAAATGATTTAAATTAAATATTTGTTTAAAGCGACATCTAAACGAAAATAAAGTAACCATCCCAATAAACATTTATGACGTAATTTTCACCATTAACATTGCCCGTTAATATTTTTATTAAACTTAACAATTATTGATACTGGGTAATTCCACGATATTTGGGATTTTTGTACCGCCCGTCACAATAAAAAATTGTGAGTTTTTTACTTCTGAGTCAAACCACGTCAAGTGGGACCAGATAATTTCACGAAATCACCGATTTTGAAAATAATCACATTATTGCGTAGTAGGCATGACTCATATGTCACAGTAAAAAAATTGTTTTAAAATTCGTTTTTTTGGTAATGTTATTAAGGTTGACAATTTTGTCAAACTTTAGAGCAGGGTAAAATTGAAAAAATAGAATCTCTGGGACCACTTTGTATAATTGAATTAAATTTTACACACTATTGTAGAAATGTTTAGAGTATATAATGATCATTTAATTAAGGTTAATTTGTTTAAATAAAATAATTTTGCATACATTTATTATAAACAATTGAAATTTTGTATGTGTTCTTCACGCTGAAAAAAAATTAATCTTGTGTCATAATATGCGGCAAACGTTTCCGTTTAATAAGATGTACTCAAAAATTTGCCTTTCATATGTCATTCCGGAGATATTAATTTTTTTGTCCGGCTGTGCGCTTGATCAGTACGCGGCGCGCTTCGCTGCTAGCTCGTCCGTTCGAACGGTTTAACGGTGTGCCTGAACGAAGTTTAAGTCACATAAAAATGCCGCCAAAAACTGATTGTAGTTTCTTGTTCGGGATCCTTTGGTGACTTAAAAATGATATTTACCAAAGTTCTAGCTGCTCCTCTTTTCGAAATTGTTCGAAAATTCATGATTTTTTTTTAAATTTTTGTTGAGTACACATTTGCACACGGATTTTTATAAAATTGGAGTATATTATTTAGGAGACTTAGAGAATATTTTTTAATACTGTTCACATCATTTGATATATACAGGGTTAGCCAAAAATCACTTATTTTTAATAATGCAAAAGCGTAAATTCATGATTTTAGCATAACACGCGAAAAATATTTATTCCCAATTTTTTTTTAGATATTTCTAGGTCTATCAGGTTACACAATGGCATTATTATTAACCTTTTACAAGAAAAATAGATTTGTATTAACATTTAATAAAATAACGCTTAGAGAGTATTTAAAATGTTGTTTAATTTAGGCTTTTTAGTAGTTTTCAATTTTGAACGAAAAATTGGTTGAAGTTAAAAAATATATTTACCAAAATTCTAACTGTTTTTTTTTAATTTGTAAAAAATTCAATTTTTTTTTAAATTATTTGTTTATAGCAAAGTCTACCTTTGCCAGAGTACACATTTGTACACCGATATTGTAAACGAGAGAAACTGTTTTTATATATATATGCTTAGATTTATACAGGGTTAGACAAAAATCACTTTTTTATATAGTAAAAAGCATAATGCAGAAAAAAGATTTTTCAAAAAATTTCGAAAAGAGGAGCAGCTAGGATTTTGGTAAATATCATTTTTAAGTCACCAAAGGGTCCCGAACAAGAAACTGCGGAATTTTTATGTGACTTAAACTTCGTTCAGGCACACCGTGTGCTGACGAGCTAGCAGCGAAGCGCGCCGCGTACTGATCAAGCGCACAGCGGGACAAAAAAATTAATATCTCCGGAATGACATATGAAAGGCAAATTTTTGAGTACATCTTATTAAACGGAAACGTTTGCCGCATATTATGACACAAGATTAATTTTTTTTCAGCGTGAAGAACACATACAAAATTTCAATTGTTTATAATAAATGTATGCAAAATTCTTTTATTTAAACAAATTAACCTTAATTAAATGATCATTATATACTCTAAACATTTCTACAATAGTGTGTAAAATTTAATTCAATTATACAGAGTGGTCCCAGAGATTCTATTTTTTCAATTTTACCGTGCTCTAAAGTTTGACAAAATTGTCAACCTTAATAACATTACCAAAAAAACGAATTTTAAAACAATTTTTTTACTGTGACATATGAGTCATGCCTACTACACAATAATGTGATTATTTTCAAAATCGGTGATTTCATGAAATTTTCTGGTCCCACTTGACGTGGTTTGACTCTACTACACGTTACAAAATTTATTTTAAAATATTGTTTATTATGCTTGTAATAAGCTTATAAGCACAATAAAAATAATATTATATAATTATTAATTAATATTATAGTATTAATTTAATAATGCAGGTTTACGTCTCAAGTCGCCAGACTAGAATACTATACTTTATCTACTCCAATAAGTAGATAATTAAATGATTTTCAAAATTAAATAAGTAAAATCTGACATTTGTCAAATGGTTAACCTTACTTTTTACCAATTTTAAATGTTATTATAGTCGCATTTTTCCAATTCAAAACCCGATAGGTTCAAATCACAGTGAATACTGAAATCAGCCTATCACTGATGCCTAACAACTTGAATATTAAGTTTATTATTCACGTTATTAGGCAGGAAATTTATAAGGTTTAACAATATTCACGAAAAAACCCAAAAATATAAAATAGGAGTAGATAAAATAATAAAATAACTATGATTATATTCTTTAATTTTTTTATTACTATAATTGCAAAATATTAAGTATTAAGTTGCAGCCCAAACTCAACTCTTTGGAAAAAATGGATTGATAGATTTGGGCCACCAAAAAGTCCGGATTTAACAGTTATGGATTTTTACTTTTGGATAAACGTTACAAATCATTTTTATTCATCATTTTTAATCGTCCGAAATTTCATCTTAAAAAACCTTAAAACCTACAATTTATTTGTCCTATTCTTAGTTTTTTTCAACCCTGCATACGTCTATAGGAAATTAGAAAAACAAAGAACAAAGAATTTTGAAGAACGGTATGTAGTAATTTAGGTGTGGCACTATTTGAATAGGTTTTTAGTGGTATTAGTTGAAATTATTAATTGTGTTCAAATGCAACCAAAGTTGGGCTCTAATTTTCAATGGATAATTATTTTATCCAAATAATTTTTTTTTGTAAAATCAACGGAAATGCCTTTTTACCTACAACGATTTATTTTTTCTTAGATTTTTTAAACTATAATTTGCTTTTCAATTTTTTTTGGCATATTAAACTATCTTAAGGTCAATCTGGGGACACACTGTAGAAACATAATTGTTAAAAACACTGTTAAATAAAAATGCAATTTTTCCTAAAATAAATTAAAATTTATGACCTATTTTTATATCTCAATAAAAAACTAACCGTAAATTACTAAGATCAATACATAAATGTGTCAGTAGCTGCTTAATTGTGTAAGAATGTCTGTTTGAACGGCTAGAAATGTTACATACTAGTACGGTTTTAACAAATATTGATTCTACCTGATCAAATATTTTCGTATTATCATATTTATAACAAAACAGGTATATCCCAAGGTGCATAGTTTTTATGTCAAAAATCAAGCCACTGAAAAAAATATTTTTGTATTATGAATTCTCTTAAAATGAATTAGTCAAAAATAACTAATTATAAGTCATATTTGTAGTCACTAATAATTAGTCAAATTCTACTGAATGAAATAGCCAAATTATTAAATTTAAAAAAGTTTTGACCCAGCCGAGGGGATTGAACTCAGGTCTGTCACTTGTCAAGCTTGTCAAACTGTTGTCATAACCCATTTGGCCATCAGCCGCTCTTCTAAAATTTAATTTAATTTGTCAATAAATATTGTTCATAATATTTTAAAGTTGAATATATTATTTGTGTTGCTGTTTTGAGCTAAACTTTTTGCATCTTTATTTGTTTTTATGGGTCATTTAACCATGAAACCTAGGAATATGCATTTAATTCAAATAATACTTTGTTGTTGGCCGCAAACGATTAAAAAAGTTACTTTTAACTCTCAGAAATAGTCAAAGATGGTGACTAATCTTTAATTAGTCAAACTTTAACTATTTACGTAGTAAAAAATAACTATTTCAAAAGTAAAAACGAATATTTTATTAGTAAAAAATGCTGGTACTAATTTAAATAGTAGAATTTTGACTATTTAATTTTTAGAGAGAATGATTTATTATTATTTCGAAAAAATTCATGTGTCCATGGTTTCAAAATGCAGTGTTTTAAAAATATCTGATTTTTTCCAACATTTAAACAACCCTTATTTCATTGAACCTAGTTTTATTTAATTTTAATTATATTTAGTCTTAATTAATTTTAATTTAATTAGTTTAATTTTAAAATATGCTGGTGCTTTCAAACTTATTTATTTAAATTATGTATTCAATAAATTCTAATATCTCTATTTATCTACAAACTTTAACACATTTGGCAGATCATGTTATTTTTAATGCACAATATTGTTCTAGCTCATTTAAATTTAAATGTGTTTCGAATGTTACTGCAAAATTTGTGTGCCATGAACCATTTTGCTTTGATTATGATTTTAACCATTAATTTGTATGCCATTGTGCTTCCAAGGTTCGGTGATTTAGTGTTTGCCAATTTAAGCCAAGTTTTCACAACAAATTAACACAGTAAAATATAGATTTATAACTTTTATATTTAAAAACATTACATATTTAGATCATATTAGCAAGTCTGATTTAGAATTCTGACACCGGAGTCAATTTTTTGTAGAGGGCCCCATTTATGAAAAATAAACTATTTGTATTTGCTAAAGTGTCAGATACCAAAAAAATCTTAAAAAATCTTATAAAAAACGATAAATACATAAAAGAAGTTGTCACGTTATTTTGTAAAATTATCCGATAAAGAAAACGTCCATCAATTCCTATTCCTGGAGGCGATAAGCTGTGCTAATACGGCCCTGGATAAAATCATATGATTTCTGCGTGTTTAACACATTATTATTATTATATAAAATTAAGAAACATGCATCATGAAGCAAAATATATATTTGCTAATTATCCTTGAACGTATCCCAGTATAACTCTCATTAGTTATTTACAATAGTTAATTGTTTGTGTCTGTTAAAAGCATACATGATACGCTGTATAAAATTTGCCATCAAAATAATTAATAGGCCCGCTTAATTATTGTAAATTTAGGTAGGAATTGTAATTCAGTTATTCCAGTTGATATTCAGATAGTAGGAATTGTAATTCAGCTATTCCAATTGATTTTAAGAGAGTAGCATATGTAATTCAGAAAACACAATTGATTTTAAGAAAGTAGCAATTGTAATTCAGATAACACAATTGATTTTCAGAAACTTGCAATTGTAATTCAGAAAGTAGCAATTGTTTTTCAGATTAAATCAAATGTAATTTAGCCGCAGCAATTGTTTCAGGAACAGTGGGTTGCATACAGTGAATCGATGATGAATGAAAGTACACGTTATCTTTATTAACTAAGTAAATGAAATTTATATAAAGTACAAATGAACAAAATTCGGTCCTTACTTGCAATAAGTTGACAATTATGACAAATATACCTACTTAAATGGTGATAAATTTGTTTATTATTGTCAATTCCATGGAAACAAAGCAATATACAAAGAAATACATTAAATTGAGATTTTAGAAAATAAGTAAAATGAAGTATGAAAATGTTATCATTTGTTAATTTCTGAATTTCAATTGACATATTCTTAATTACAATTGTTACTGTCTGAATACTATTTGTAATTTCTGAATATCAATTGCTACTGTCTGAATATCATTTGCAATATCTGAATTACATCAGCTACTTTCTGAATATCATTTGAAATATCTGAATTACATTTGCTATTTTCTGAATTTCATTTGCAATATCTGAAAATCAATTGCTGCTTTCTGAATATCAATTGCTACTTTCTGAATATCAACTGGAAAAGGTGTAGTAGCATCGAACCCGGTACCTCTAGCATGCCAAGCGACCGCCTTACCATCTGGTATTTTTTTAATCCATTGAAATTTTAATAATATTTAATTAATAAATATATTTTTTTTTAGAGCAAACGTCAAGATAAGAAAAGTCATCTAGAATATAAATTATAACCCTTTTTACATTTTTGAATCATCAAACCACAATAAAAATGGAAAAACCATGGAATTGACTAGAACTTTGATTCAAATAACTTTTGAACCAGTCAAGTTAGCAAAAAATCACAAGAAACCTTTTTTGTAGAGCGTTAAATTCACGAGGCATTCCATGTCAACTCGGCCACCCCCTCCTGTGCAAAATTAACTAAAGTTTTTCGAAACGTGCAACTGATAAATGTTTAGCTTATCGTCTTAACTTTCAAATGCCGAGTGGTATTTTGTAAAATTTCAAAATGGCGGTGTCAATATACCGACTGCAAGCAATATACATCACTTTAAAAAAACCGTATTAGGTAGTTTACATTAACGAACAGCGTTATAAAATTGAAAATTGAATTTGATTATATGCACTAATCTATTATCAGTGATTCTATGTTTTTTACCGCTTATTACACAATGGTTTGCCCCTAACCCCAAAAAAAACTTAAAAAGCAGTTTTGTGTAATTTACAGCCCCTAAATGCATTTTTGATCCATATTTTTGCATTTGTTTTTTGTATTTCTCATTGCCTAATATAAATATGGCCTTACCTCAGAGTCGACATAAAACTGTATGTTCCTAACCTAAAAGAACTCTCAAAAAATGTATTTTTACCTTCTTTATAGCTGTTTAAAGCATTTTAAAGATTGGCGTGAGGTTAAATTTTTATACTTTTTATCGCCAAGTACGTAAATAATCCAACTATATAACTATAACTGCAGACTAAGCAGTTTACCCCTAACCTTAAAAATATTTTCTAAAAATTAGTTTTCTGCAGATACACATGCTGAAGAAAATTGAAATATGGGATGCATAGATTTATTTCCACACTTTTTATCGCTAAATACGTTTATAATCTTTTTTTGACGGCAATTCTTCGTTAACCTATAAAACTTTGCATAAATCGTATGTTAAAAATATTTTTTATATAATAGTTATTACATAAGAATATGCTAATATTGTAATAATCTACATCTACCGATAATTAAATTCGTACCAAAAATAATATTCTTTTGTGGTATTACCAAATAAAAATGTACCCTTAAAAAAGTATTCGAATGCTCCAAATGGCTCAAAATTTAATTATCGTTAGAATCTGATATAGATAATTACAAATTCAGCATATAGTTATACTATATAATAAATATTTTTAACATATCATTTAAACCTCATTTTTATTGCATGGGTATGCAAAGTTTTTTAGGTTAACAAAGAACTGCCATCAAATAAAGATCATAAACATTTTTAGCGATAAAAGTGTGGAAATAAATCTATAAATCCCAAATTTCAATTTTCTTTAGCGTCTGTATACTGCAGAAAACTAATTTGTAGAGAATATTTTTAAGGTTAGGGGTAAACTGCTTTGTGTGCAGTAAATAGTTGGATTATTTACGTACTTGGCGATAAAAAGTATAAAAATTTAACCTTATGCCAATCTTTAAAATGCTTTAAACAGCTGTAAAGAAGGTAAAAATACAATTTTTGAGAGTTCTTTTAGGTTAGGATCGTACAGTTTTATATCGACTCTGAGGTAACGCCATATTTATATTAGGCAATGAGAAATACAAAATACAAATGCTAAACCATCTATCAAAAATGCATTAAGCGGGAGTAAATTACGAGAAACTGCTTTTTAAGTTTTTTTTTGAGGTTAGGGGCGAACCATTGTGTAATCAGCGGTAAAAAATACATAGAATCACTGATAATAGATCAGTGCCAGGGCCGTGCCGTGATATGATGCGAGGATGCGGCCGCATCAGGCGGCACCGTAAAGGGGCGGCATTAGCAGCAACATCAAAAAAAAATATATAGGTACAATTTAGATTTTTCAATACTTAAAAATCTTTATGCGACACTTTTTTAGATTACTCTGTGTAATTCCGGTATTAACGTAGGCATTAAGTAAGACTGACTCGCAAAAAGGCGGCTCCCCCGCACGGAAAAAAAAATGTTGTGGAAAGTACTACAATTGTAGAATTTTCTGGTAGAAATTGTTTAAAAAATACGACCAAGAACAATTTCTTAGAAATAATTTAACAATTTTGTAATAAAAATAAACAACAATTTATTGAAGATATAATTATATATTGTAGTTAAATTACTACAATTTCTGTTTTAAATTAATATTGTTATATATTTTAATACAATATTGTATTGACTAATGCAATTCTTTATTAAAAATAATACAGATTTGCCGTGCTCCAAAATTGTCTACATTAAATAAATTATACGTTGATATAAATGCTTTAAGTTTTAGTTAATTTCAAAACAATTGTATTAAATAATTAAACATTTTTTTTACAATATGGTTGTTGTAAAATTTAATTTAATTTTTTTTCCGTGCGCATATCAAATAACAAGTGCAAGTTTATGTGGAGTAATTCTTTGGTATTATATACAACCTGGGTTTGTAATTATTTTAACAAAGAAATATATTTTACCGAAAGTTTTGTAAAGGTAAAATGCAATTTTGTAAGCATTTTGTTAATTTCAAAGGTTACAGATTATTTTGTTAATGTTTAACAAATTTTTCCGTTGAAAAAGTACACGTGATTTCAGGCAGCCAATCAAAACATTTCCAAGCACAACACACTTATCAACAAGTTGTGTCAGCTTCAACGGTTGTTTATAATATTTAACGGTGACAGGAGTGTTTATAATGTCATTATTGGTTACAATATATGTAACTATCAGTACTTTTAAAACACTTACTGATTTACTTTAACTTCACTATGGGCCGGTTTTTCAATCGTTGGTTAACTTTATCTTACGGTTAATTTCCTTAGATACTATTGTTAACACAATAGTATCTAAGAAAGTTAACCGCAAGTTAAACTTAACCAACGATTGAAAAACCGGCCCTATATCGCCTAATTTTAATTTGTACAATTTGTACCAAATTTCTATATAATCTGATGATCTGGTGTGTTATTTCATTTTGTATATGTTATTTTTGTGTTCATTTATGTCGGTATGTGTTAATTATGTTTTATTTAGAAAATTGTTTAATAAAGCAACATTTCTTATAACAAATTCTCTTTTTTAAAGTTCCCAATTTACAACAAATACTTTTGATATTGGGTCTTCATAAGAGTTTGTAAAAAATACAAGAATTATGGTTGAAATTGACATGGAATTTTGTTATTAAATCTACAAAATACAGTTGGTTGTAAACTTAACAAAAAGTTATGTGGACCTGGATTAACAAAAAATCGGGTTATTATTTGGTTAAAATTTACAAATATTTTTTTACTGTGTATAAATGCAAATGACCTACAAGAAGAACTATAGTTGTTATACATTACGTATACGTAATGTATCCCGGATGCTGAAATATTCTATGAAATCTTTAGACGGTTTAAATTACTTGTGCCAAAATAACTTAATTCCTTTGTATCCGAACGCTTTTATAGTTTTGCGAATATTATTAACACTCCCTGCATCTGTAGCTAGGAGGAAATAAGTTTTTCAAAATTAAAACTGATAAAAAACTACTCAGGAAATTCAATAAGCCAAACAAAACTTAGACATCTATCATTATTATCTATTGAATCTACATTATCTGGCACTCTAGATTACACATCTTTAATTAACGAATTTGCTAAAATAAAAGTTAGAAGGATAAAATTATATTAAAGTCCTGTTATATTTATGTTTTTTTCAAATTAAAAATATTTTCATTTTGTGCAGTTTTCTTCGGAATCTTTAATTAATTAATTAATTTAAAGAGAAAACATTTAAGGGGCGGCATTTCAATAACTTGCATCATACTGAAAAAATCTACCGCACGGCCCTGATCAGTGCATTAAATAAAATTCAAATTTTAATTTTATAAAGTTGTTAGTTAATGTAAACTACGTATTACGGATTTTTTAAAGTGATGTCTATTGCTTGCAGTCGCTATATTGACACCGCCATTTTGAAATTTTACAAAATACCACTCGGCATTTAAAAGTTAAGACAATAAGCTAAAAATTTATCACTTGCACGTTTCGAAAAACTTTAATCAATTTTGCACAGGAGGGGGTGGCCGAGTTGACATGGAATGCCGAACAATCCAGTACAACTAAAATAAAGAAGTATTTATAACTTATTTTTACAATAATAATAACATAACATAATATTTATTCTATTATCTATTAAAGGGCATTTGCAACTTTTTCTCTATTTTTTGACAGAATCTGGTCACTTATATATATATATTATATATATATATATATATATATATATATATATATATAATATATATATATATATATAAGTGACCAGATTCTGTCAAAAAAAAAATATATATATATATATAATATATATATATATATATATATATATATATATATAATATATATATATATAAGTGACCAGATTCTGTCAAAAAAAAAAAAAATATATATATATATATAATATATATATATATATATATAAGTGACCAGATTCTGTCAAAAAATAGAGAAAAAGTTGCAAATGCCCTTTAATAGATAATAGAATAAATATTATGTTATGTTATTATTATTGTAAAAATAAGTTATAAATACTTCTTTATTTTAGTTGTACTGGATTGTTCGTATAAATCTGGTACTGGCTAAGTACAGACTGTCAATCAGATTTATACGAGCCTGATACAGGCCAATACTGTCTGGGTACAGACAGCCAGTACTTAGACTGTACTGGCAAGCCAGTACGGGTGAAGCGTATCATTCTCGTATTCCGCCTGCACTGGCGCAATACCGATTGCCAGTACCACGTCTGTACCGCATGTTAATGGCGATTATGAAGTATAGAATCAGGGCAGCTTGTTTGTTTTTGTAAATTATGTTTAACATTTTTGTTAATCCATTGTTAATTACAATAATAATTTAAACATAGCTTTACCTAAGTAAGTTTAGTGTGAAGTTTACAAACGAAATTTCGCGAGATTTTTTTCTCATCCCTTGTTTGGAAACTCATCAAAGTTGTTACTTCCATTAATAACGTTGCATTATTAATGTTTACCTCAAGAAGGCCAAAATGTAATAGAGTAGAGGCGGGTCGAGTGCTGCTGCAACCGGCAGATTAAAACTTTAATAGAGATCCAGAGGTGGTCCCCAGGGTGCCGAGCCTGCTGGATGCCGCCTGGCTAACTACATCTTATAGGATACGATAATATTCGGAGATACATTTTAATGCAACTCAAGTAATACTGAGCAAATTAAGGCAAGTTATCATTTTAAAAGCCCTCTGCTGCGTAATGGTATAATTTTTATATATATACGAGGTGTGTTCAGAAAATATCGGGAATTTTCGTTTTTTGAAACAAATATTTATTTATTCGTCTACATTAATGTTGTCGCCTTCAAAATAGTCCCCATTGGATATTATGCACATGCGCCAGCTCTTCTTCCAATACTCAAAACACTTCTAAAACTCGATCTTTGGGATAGCCTTTAGTTCTTTAAGCTATGCTTGCAAAACGACGGCCCTTTAAGGTTCTCTTTATTTTTGGGAATAGGAAAAAGTCAGACAGAGGCATGTCTGGGGCATCATTACAGTATTGTTTTTGGACAAAAATTTTGTTCAAAATTAAACAATTTTGGATCAAATTTTTCTGCTACGCGTTTCATATCCAAAACATTCGAAAAAATTTCATGGGATGTGCCAATCGATATATCAACATCATCAGCGACTTCTCTGATTGTTTATAACCATTTCTTCCACTTTTTCCATGTTTTTATCGGTTGTTAATGTGCTTGTGCGTTCGGGGCGTTCTTCATCTTCAACGTCTTCACGGCCATCTTGGAAAATCGTATACCACTTTTAAACTTTTGTTTTACTTAAGTATAGCAGACTTACTATTTATTTCATTTTTTAAGCAAATTTGGATACAAATTCTTTGATCCATTTCTTTTAACGAACGAAAAATCGCCGAGCTCAAAAAACACGTCTAACCTTAGCGGCTGCCACAGACAAAGTAAACAATGAAAACAGCTAAAGTTTATCATACTTCGGGGGCATGTATACCAACATAATAAAGAAAATTTTATGATAACCGGACCCTCCGAACCCGCGAAATTTAACAATTCCCGTTATTTTCTGAACACACCTCGTATATATATAGAATAGAATAGAATAACTTTTATTCAAAAAATCCATACAGGCAAAGAATACGTCAAATAAGTATAAATAAAATACAGTTAAAAGGATAAAATATAAGATAAAATACAATATAAAATTTAAAGTAGCAGACAAATAATACATTATACACTTTAGTAATATTGATAAGTAAAATATAAGAAATCTAATATTTATAAAGTATTATAAACTAGTTTTAAAATCTCAATGTTCAGAAATGATAACTAAAAAAAATCATCATATATATATATATATATATATCGTCGTTTATCTGACAAAGAGGCGTATCTCATTTTTAAACAAAACGGTGTGAATTGAATTACGCCAGTTTGTACGGCACACAAAATGCAAAAATATTAGTTACGCCGAAACTGATTTATGCTAAAACTTTATTTGTACCTATTTATTATAGAGCTACGCCAGTTTGTGAGATTATAAAGTCGATTTTGGTGATCATTCTGGTATAACTCAAAAACGAATTTTTTTGAGTTACGCCTCTTTGTCAGATAAACGACGATATATATATATATATATATATATATGTGTGAGTGTGTAATACAAACTGTGTATAGGTAATTTGGGCAAAGTGGTTAAAAATATTGATGTTATTTTTAATGTTGCATGCAATTTTAAATCGCCTTAGTTGGTAATTTGTTTTTTAACGTTAATTGTTGTTTAAATTAACGTTAAGTATATCTATGATAAGTATATTTTAATAAAATTTTAAGAAATTATAACCCAGCAAATATAGGATAAAAGTTGATGGGAGATTTATTGGCAATATTCGTAGTCGTTCTTTTAACCTACACTTTAATTTAAAAAATCAATTAGCATCACTTTAATTAAAGAAGTTTTGTGCGGACGTTATTTGTAAAAGGCCCGACGATTCCGAATAAATTTTCATTTAATTTTATAATACGGTAAAAACCTTTTAACTTTTCTAATTAATTCGGAAGTCTTAAGCTATTTTAACGAGACCTTTAATTATAAAACAAAATAATTTTCTTTATTAAGGTTAAACAGGAAGTTTTTCTAAAAATTGTGAATACACAGGGGTGTAAATTATAAAATATGATAATAAATTCTAATTCTATTCAAATAAAACAACGTTCTTAAAACTTATATATTTAAATCACAAAACTTTTTAAATTTTAGAAGTGTTCCGTCTCGAGAAGACATAACTTCTGGTTTGCTAAATTGAGACAGACGCCTACGCTGATTTTATTTACTATTCGAATTTACTTATTTTTAAATAAAAATTTAAGTGGTTACATATAAATTGTACTTCACGTTAATTTCCACAAGGAAAACAGAGCGATATTCGTAAAATTGGTTGTTCGCCCACATTTCCGACATATTTATTGCTTTTGTCTCTGTTACGATAATATGCGTATTAAATCTTTTTTTATTTATTTTGTCAAAGGAAAAGTATTATTTTTTAATCTAAAAATACTCGGGTCAAGTTAAATTTAATACAATTTTGTCTTTTTAAAATACTAAAAATGTTATGTCTCAAGCGAAATTAAGCTTATATTTTTTGATACTACCCACAATATATCAACTTTTTAAATATTTCCTTGGATATATTGATTTAAATGAAGGTTATAAACTATTTAATTATGCATATACATATACTTGCTTACACGGAGGAAAATGAATTTGTAGTAGTCACACCCCCTAATAGTAGAACACAGTTTATAAATCTATTATAATATAAATAATTAAAATGTTTGCCCCCAAATTCCATACAAAAATGCAAATTTATTCAAAACGCCTTCTAACATTTCGTCATATCCCTACTAAAAGTCACTAACTAACATTTTATTATTGAGCTTCAAGATAAAATAAATAACTAAATAAATATATCTATTACATCAGTTTATAAACTATATTGATTTTTAACCATACAAAGAAGATATGGTAAATTTGTATACCTAGTTAAATACAATTTGTTAACATTTTTACAAAATGTCAGTGTTAGTGACTTTTGGCAGGAATATGACGATTTATACACGATACTGCTGCGTAAATTTTACTTTTTAAATGACCCCACATAAAAAAGTCTAGGTTAGTCAAATCTGGAGACCTGACCGGCCAATCCAGAGCTGCTATTCGTCCAATCCAGAGATGCTTTTCGTCTAATCCCTTGTCCAGGAAACTGGTCCAAAAACGCAGTGCACAGTGTGAAGGTGCTCTATCTTGTTGGAACCTTAAATGGTCTCCAAGGAGCTGTCATAGTTTTAAAGAATATCGACCTGTACACAGTAAAAAAATTTGCCCGTGTAAATTTTTTAGTGTAGGGGTAAAAATATTAGAGTTGATTTGTGTAAAAGTTACACTACAAAATACACTAGGTAGCATTTAGTGCTTATTAACTTTATTAAACACATTTAAAGAATATGAACATTATTCATTTGTACATTCACATTATTTATTATTAAAATAAATCAAAAGGGTACAAAAAGTTAATCAGGTGTTTATTACCCCTTAATGTGTTAAATAGTGACAAAATGTACACTACAGTGCATGCCAATTTCTTTGTATGTTTTGATGTTACTAATAGCTCTTTTTTCTTTACACTACTAGTGCACATTGTATCACAATTAAAGTAAAATTACACCAATAGTGGCAAAATAGACTGGAAAAACTGGTAATAACCGAAATGCGTTTTAAAATGTTTGGTTGGTACATATCTACCTAGGCAGTGCATATCCGGAGATACCGCGTTGTGGAAGTGTGGCATTTTTGTTCAGTTAGGTTTTAATTACGGTGAATCCATAAGGGGACATTCTTATTTTTTGGTAAGTATTATACTTCCTTTTTCTTTAAGCCTTAATACTCAATATGTTAAAAGGATGTCCATAGTCGACCTATATTATATATCAATAATTAACGGCAGTAGGTCGGGTAACATTAATAAAATAAATACATACACACTTAATTTACTTTTTATTTTCAAGCGTAATGGTTGTTATATTAACCTATACCTAAATTTTTATTAATATTATGGAAAATTTGTACACGTGTGATAAATCCCCGACATACAGCCGCCTGACGCCTCTCTACCAATGGGATCACCCATTTTTTATAACAGAAAAATGAATAACTGATGATAATTCATTGCTTACAAGTTGACAGCCAGTAAAACATTGCATTGATCTAAAACTTTTACGTTTTAAGGAACCATTTTGCTTAAGCCAGCCATATGACTCAATTATAAAATTATATTTTAAAAGGCATCGATTTTGATAATTGTCATATATTTTTGTTCCAAATAAATGTTTCTCTTTATTTACCTTTTCGTTTTATATACTAGCACCAATAGGTTTTACTCAAATAATAGTGTTAATTTACACTAGAAGTTTGCAATAAAAGAGTAAATGTACATTTCTAAAATTAAAACTTTTCCAAAGTACTGTTAATTTACACTGAACAAAAGTGGGATTTTACCCAGGAAGTGTAGAAGTACACGATTTTAGGTAAATTAACACTTTTTAATACAGTGTAAAATTACTTTATCCTCAGTGCTACAGTGTTAAATCATACTTGCTTACTTGGGGAAAATTACACTACAAATTAACTCTAATTGTAATGTTACACTGAAAGAAATTTGTTGATAAAAGTAAATACAAATTTATACTAAAAATTTTATACTAGTGCTTTACACATTTATACTACTGTTTATTATGAATGTATGTTAAATTTTGTAATACATTTATTGTAAAGAAGATATGTTAGATCTAAATAAAAATAAACTTACCCTTAGTATAAAATGTAAACTATAAGAGAATTACAGCAAAAAAATATTGCTAGAAACACCATGGCATTTTTCTTAAAAGTTACAAACATAAATTGTATCAATCTTTAAAATATTTTATGCTGATTCGGTGAGGCGACAATATGATATGCTAAGATTTAGTATATTATTGTTTAGAATTTACATAATAAATCCACGCCAACCCAGAAGTTCCAGAACTGTTTGGTCAGTTTTAACACATTTATGTTTAAAGAAAATATGTAAAATTTGGTAAAATTTAACACATTTATATTGCTATAGGCTGCTAACCAAACAAATATATTTGTTTTAGCAATGTATGTGGTAGTCCATATATGAAACATAAAATATATTTGCCCTAATTATTTTTTTATTTAACTTTAGTATATATTTCTTTCAGTGTATAAAACAACACCATTTAGTGTGGACCTGTGTGAACTCTAATTAGTGTTGTTTTTTTTTACTGTGTAGGTAATGGATAAACTACATCTTCTAGTAATTCCAAATACGTTTTTCCTGACAGAGTACCATCAAGAAAAATAGGTCCAACAAGAGAATCTCCTGCCCAGACATTAAGTTTTTGAGGAGTTTTCGTGGAAAATCCTTGTATTTGTATTTAACCAGTAAGTTAAACACGTCTAAAAATAGATCTGAAAAAGCAAATTATCATTATTAGCTATTTGTTCATATAGTTTCGCAAAACCAGTCGCCGGTCAAAATCGTCCTCATTTAATTCATAAACTAAATTAATCTTGTAATGACGAAATTTATGAGATTGTAGTATGGTAACAGTAGTTATTTTCCTCGTACTCAAAGTTAGATCAGCAAGAACTTGTCCTAAATCTCCTATCTCAGCAGCTTCATTCCTGACGGACGTTTACGTTCAGGTCCAAAGACCCGTAACCATCATATTCAAAATTAATTTTCTATATAATATATTTACATGCCTATCCAGTTAGTGTTCATTGCATTTATCTGCTGCACGATTTCCACACCCGCTATTTAAAACAAAAAGGGTGATGATACAATACTGCAGTTGCAACAGCACACTTCGTTTCTTATTCAAATAAAAAAGCACAGATAATGGATTTAGGAAAAAATGTAGAAAAACTGTCAAATCATAAAAAAGCCTTTATCAATCTTAAGTATATTCAACTTTAATGTTAAATATCTCAAAAACGAATTAATAGAATTTGACTATTTTTTATGAGAAGTGGAGCAAGACCTTTCATATAAGTTATTAGGTACTTGCCCTATTATGCCTATTAAAATGTTAGGGGTTGTGACCACTTCACTCTTGTTTCGTTTTCATTGGGCCTGTATTTCTGTATTTAGTAATATTTTACGGACTGTATAGTAACCATTACTAAACATTTCACAACTATTAATATTTCGTTGGGTATTGATTGTTAATAGCAATGAATCCTAAAAGTTAAGGGTGGATATTTTATTTTTTCTACTTCCATCTTTAAAACGCCCATTATCTTAGATTTTTCCATGACACTAAGTGACCTTTTTAAATACACATTGACAAGTTGTGAGTTTTAGAAACAGGCTTAACTTAGAAACAGGTTTTTAGTCAAGTGCTGAATTTAGTTTTCAGTTGGTTGACAGTTGTCAAATGTCATTCAATCGTTAAAATAAAGTACCCTTCTTGTAAAATAATACTAAATTTAAAAATAATTTTATTATTTCAATACAAAAGTATTAAATAGTATCTCAACGCCAATATTTAAAAATTTTATATAAACATTGTACTGACCTTTTAATTTCGCCTGCAGTAAACTAGATTTAACTTAATTTTCGGGGGAGACTCCACCGTGGAGTGCCCATAAAACATGTTCATCACTTTTAATGTGAAAAACTGTTGTTAGTGCATTTTCAAGGGATACATTTCGATTTACACATAAAAATGTAACATTACCTCAAGAATGGTTACTCTGTTGTTTTATAGATGTCTGATGTCGCAAATATTTTATTTAAATCATTTTTTGATATTAATAAGCATTTGTTGTAGAAAAAGTGTAATATGCAACTCGTTTATAAACTTTTCTAGACACTCATTTAATTAAACACTCGCTCGCAAGCTCGCTCGTGCCTAGTTACAATTCGTGACTAAAAAGACATTTAGAAATAATTTGGACCACCACATAGAAAAACCTGGGGCCCACCCCAGTGTTACCAGATTCTGTCAAAAAAAGACCGTACGTTTCGTTCGAATTTACCTTAATTACAAAAATGACTCAATGGACAATATTAAATAACGTCAACTTGACATAATTGCATTTATTTGCATTGTTTCATTGTGTCATTTTGTAATTAAGGTAAATTCGAACAAAACGTACGGTCCTTTTTTGACAGAATCTGGTAACACTGGGCCCACCAGTTAATTTTTTATAAAAAACGTCACAAACTGTCATTAAAGTAAATAGACAAAATCACAAATTATGGCGCGAGTGTCGTTAATTTTGTGTAGAATTTATACAGTTTTAAAAATATCGGAGTTTGTATTATTACTTATATTATTTATTATAAGAGGAACATGTACCTTTGAATATCGAGGACATAATACAATGAGCGGAATGGAGTTTGCTGCGAATTTTACTTATATGGTGATTATGATAACTTATTTGTCAAGATCTATTTTACAGGACCCTAAATTAGTAACAGGTAGATAAAACATTGTTAAGTTTATTCATACTTGATATTTTAAAATATTTTAGAAGCAATTTGTACAGGATCGGGAGCTATCATTTACGCAGCAGGACTCATTGCTTCTATGTATTATGGGAGTTTTGAAGAAAGAGTAGAATATCAAATTAAAATAGCTTTTCTTGGAATATTTTCTGGTCTACTAAGCATCGTTTTCATATTGGACACATTTCGGATTTATATATTTAAGTATCCACACGTTTGGGACTACACCGATTTCAACTGTGGCCGTTTTTGCCACAAACAACAAAGTGTGGATGATTTCTTCGAGGGTAAGAAACAATTTTTCTAGCTTAAATGTTAATTTTTCGAAAAAGAAAATCATAAATTTAAAACTTTAAAGACTTTACAAAAGAAATCCTTTCTTAATGAATTATTTAAAATGAATTATTCACAAATTACCAATTGTAAGCCATATATAACTTATTGTCATCGCGAAGAAGCACTAATAACACTGGTCGACAAAATAATTGTTTTTGTTTGCCAGCAATAACTTTTTAGGGTACCTAATTTGGGTGCTCTGATTCCAAAAACGACCATAATTTTGCTCAATTAGTTTTTGTTTGATATCCAAACATTCAAATATGTTAAACAAATATTAGAAATATTTCCCAACACCAAAACAAAACACAAAGTGCTTAAAGTACTTTTCGCTAACAATGTTGGCATCTTCAGAAGCGAAGTGTAACTCATTCAGTTACACTTCGCTTCTGAAGATGCCAACATCGTTGGCCAAAAGTACTTTAAGCACTTGGTGTTTTGTTTTGGTGTTGGGGAATATTTCTAATATTTGTTTAACATATCACCAAAGTTGTCCCTTTTCAAGTATTCAAATATGTATACAGGGTTTTTCAGAATAAGATGCTAAACCTTAAGGGTGTGAATCCTTAGTTGATTTTAAGAAAAAACTTCAAATAAACCTATGACCTAAAACTCTTAATTTTTGAGTTACAGGGTTTATATCGTTTTTTTATCATAACTTTAATAACTTCATAGATATTTTTATAAAATTTGGCACACGCCTTTTAAGCATTAACAGTAAATTTTTGACGTAGAAGTTTTTTAATTTTTTTTACCAGTGGCGTCCGTACAGGATGTGGTCTAGAAATTTTTGGAAAAATATTATGCACGCCACTGCTATTTTTCAAAATAAAAATTATTTTTTAAATCCCCATTCGTTTTAGGGCAATGCGCAAATTGAGAAAACAATGCCATGATTAAATAAACATTAAAATTAAATTTAATTATAAAATAATTTTAAAAGAACTAACATTAAATAACGTAAACAAAAACAAAAATAATTTAGATTATCTGTTGAAAGTGGCCACCACCTGCACGTATGCATGCTTCAGCTCTTCTCCTCATTGAGTGATAATAAGATAATAGATCAAATAAGTTACCTATTCCACCAGATAACTTTTCGTTCAACAAAACAAACATTAATTCATAGAATGATAACGAAATTTAAAGATCTAAAGCGTGGCAATCAACGGCTAAAGACAACAGGCCAATGATCGCCGCGTATGACAAAAAACGATCAAATTTCGCGGGGAATTATTAATGCGGGAAACTTGAATTTGGAAGTGTTACCAACTTTACAATATAATATCAATAAAGTTGTACAAAAATATATTATATATTATAAATATGTTATAACTAAATCGCTTCAGTATAAAAGCAATTTTTGTCCGATTTTAATGAAATTTATAAAATTGTAAAGGCAAATAGGATATTCCAAAAAAACATAAAAAACTAAAACTGAACCTTAATAAATAGATACCTAAATGCATTTTTTTCACTATTAAATCACGGGAAAAAATTGAACCTACACCTCGCCAAAGTTTTTGAGTGCGTTCCACCAACTTACCACCAATACCGACATACAGCTGTTTCGACCTATATTGGGTCTCATCAGTTTCGGGCAACTTGGTGTAGTGGAACACACTCAAAACAAAGCACTCCCTAAGCTTATATGCTCGGTTGGTCACCATGAATATTACCAGTATACTGGTATAATGGGTCAAAAAAGTTTCTTAAAGAAACTAAGAAAATTGAATGTTTACATTAAATCACGATTTTATTTGGGTGCATAATGGCTTTGAAATTTAATTTTAAAGAAAAATAATGCCAAAAAAAAGTTAAAAAACTTTTATGTGTCAAATCATTTTTACAAAAGTATTAAATTAATTTTATTTTTTATTTGATTGTGGGACAAAATATTATTTGCAACTCGTGAAGAATAGTCGATAATAAATTCCCCTTTTTGCCCGAATGCTCGTTTATAATCGATTATTTTCTTCACTTGTTGCAGAATATACCATTTTCTCAAATATCTCCAAAGGAACCAACCGACTTTATAAACTAATACACAAACATTTAGCGAATTATAATAAGCTATCACTCGACTCCTCTTTTACCACTGTTTATTTGTGTTATTTTGGTTCACAGGATTTTTTAAAATCCTTAGTAACGTGTAATATTGTCGCTGAGATAAAATGCGTTACTATGGAATATTGGCATTTTATTGGTTCTAATATTAATGAATTGTATTATCACCCATAATATGAATCGTCTAATTTCAAAAGCGGCCATATCCAATTTTTTTTTAAATGAGGTATTTACTCTAATAAAATCGAAATATTACGTAGTATATTAGTGCAAAATTATATCCCAACAAAAACGGCTATTTGCAAGGAAAATATTTCATTAAAGTTTTATGTTAGTTTTAATAACGGCCATCTCCATTGATGTTTTAAGTACAAAAATGTAATTAAAATGCCCATTTCCCTTTTGAAATATATGTTTTTTTAATTAAAACTTAAATCTGGTTACTTATTTTGTAGAAAAAATATTTTTAGTTACCATATGAACAAGTTTTTCAAAATATATTTATTTTTTACCCATTACTGTTTAGAATGTTTTTTTGACGTTTACTTAAAATATTCTTCAAAGGAGATGGCCGCTTTTGAAATTAGACGATTCATATAACAAGTGGTATGATTATCATCGATGATATTTTCGAATTGAAACCGAGCTGCAGATTTCACGAGTCCGCAGGACGAGTGAAATGTGCTGCTTCGGTTTTAATGAGTAAATATCATCGATAATTAATCATACCACGAGTTATATTTAGTGAGAAAATATAATGAATTTTAGGATTTAACGAATTTTTAGTTTGACATTTGAAATTAAAATGTGCTTTAAAATATAAAAAGACTTTAATAAACCTTATTTATTCAAACTTACCTTAATTTCATTATCGTTTACACCAACCCATCGATCTTTTAGAGTTTATAATTCATTATTTTATTGATATATATCAAAAACAGAATTGAAATGACAACAAATGTCAAATCAAAAAAAACGTCAAAATTTATAGTAACGTGTAAACAAGATGATAAAAAATATTGCCGCTGTGATAAAATACGTCACTATGGAATACTGGCATTTTATTGGTTCTAATATTAATGAATTATATTGTCTAAGAAGTAAACATAACTTGGTATTTCATTGCAGTTATGGCTGATGATGACGATGACGATACTCTTAGACACTATTTTTATGATGGCAGCGTACGGCATTCTTCAGGTAGCGATTCAATAAAAACTTTTCAAAAATCGCTTAAGTTTAAAGAATCTCATCCACATTTTAATTCCAAGAAAAAAACATTTACGACTGAAAATGAATCTGACGTAAAAAAGTCTAATACACATCGGCTAAGTTTTCAAGAGCAAAGCGAAGCTTCCTATACAAATAAGAGTTCTTCAAAAAGTTCAAAAGAATCTGCTAAAGAGTTGAATATTAAAGCAAGTGATGCTGAGAAAGGTTTAGACAAATCCAAACAGGCTATAAAAATTGATAATAGCACGAAGTCCTCAAAAAGTAATACCACTAATGATTCGAAAAAATCCTCTGAAAATAAAACTACTAACGATTCGAAAAAGTTAAAAGATAGTAACAAGTTAAAAAGAGGTAAAAATCCTGCCAGCTCTAAAAAATCTAAAAAAGATACCAAAGCTAATGAAGAATAAAAAGTTAAAACCTAGTTACTGTTTTTTAGACTAAAACAATTTAAGAAAATTTAACTGATAAAAATTATATTATATGTTTGTAATATTTATCATAAATATACATTATTTTAAAATAGGTACTATAGTACCTAAAAAAAAAATTAAATCCAATATACAGGGTGGCTCAAAAGTTTGGAATATTCAGTGTAACTTTTGAAATATCGAAAATATTAGATTTTAATAAAAGTTGACAACTTTTTTTAATTACAACCCCCTTTTTTATATCAGAATTTGAAAGAGGCTATTTCTACAACGGTGTAATAATATTGAACCGATATAGGAATGATATCAGGTGGCTGAGCGTTAAACGTTAAAAAAGTTGTTTGTTATAGTTTTACCTGTAATTCATGCCTAAAAAAAAACTGACAAAAAAAATCTGAAACCGGAAGTGTGAAAAATAGGTCTAGAAGCCACTGCTGGAGATGTTGCCCTATTGCAAATCCAGGAAGTACCTACAGTTTCTTGACGGGGGTTGCCCGAGACAACGATATCAAATATGCATCAGTGCTAAGGTTATTTAAAAAAATGCATCCCTACACAGAAAAAAAATCATCTCTTAGCAACAATTAGAGTTTACACAGGTCCACACTAAATAGTGTTGTTTTATGACACTACAATTAGAGTTAATTTGTAGTGTAATTTTCCCCAAGTAAGCAAGTATGATTTAACACTATAGCACTGAGAATAAAGTAATTTTACACTGTATTAAAAGTGTTAATTTACCTAAAATCGTGTACTTCTACACTTCCTGGGTAAAATCCCACTTTTGTTCAGTGTAAATTAACACTACTTTGGAAAAGTTCTAATTTTAGAAAGGTACTTTTACTCTTTTAGTGCAAACTTCTAGTGTAAATTAACACTATTATTTGAGTAAAACCAATAGGTGGTAGTGAATAAAACGAAAAGGTAAATAAAGAGAAACATTTATTTGGAACAAAAATTTATGACAATTATCAAAATCGGTGCCTTTTAAAATATAATATTATATTTGAGTCGTATGGCTGGCTTAAGCAAAATGGTTCCTAAAAACGTAAAAGTTTTAGATCAATGCAATGTTTTACTGGCTGTCAACTTGTAAGCAATGAAGAATTATCTTGAGAATTCGGTTATTACCAGTTTTTTTTAGTCTATTTTGCCAATATTTGTGTTATTCAACTTTAATTGTGATACAATGTGCACTAGTAGTGTAAAGAAAAAAGAGCTCTTAGTAACATCAAAACAGACAACGAAATTGGCATGCACTGTAGTGTACATTTTGTCACTATTAAACACATTAAGGGGTAATAAACACTCGCATTAAGTTTTTCTACCCTTTTGATTTATTTTAATAATAAATAGTGTGAATGTACCAATGAATAATGTTCAAATTCTTTAAATTTGTTTAATAAAGTTAATAAGCACTAAATGCTATATAGTGTATTTTGTAGTGTAACTTTTACACTTACAAATCAACTCTAATATTTATACCCCTACACTAAAAAATTTACACGGGCAAATTTTTTTACTGTGTATAAGGTGCAATGTTGCAGGAATTAAGTGATGACGATTTTGAACGTAGGGCTGAGTTTTGTGAAATTTTGATGGAACGTTGTAATCAGGATCTAAATTTCTCAAGAAAATTTTTATTTTTGGATGAGGCCACATTCATGCTGAACGGTTTTTTTAACCGTCATAACTGCCGCTACTGGTCCCACTAAAATCCACATTGGAAAGAGGAGACACACGCACCACCCTCAAAAGATAAATGTATGGGCAGGAATAATTGACCAACACATAATAGGACCATTTTTTATTGAGGGCAATCTAACATCCATTGTAGAGTTTGTTTCAATAGCGGCTACTTCCAAATTACAGGTTTTTAACATCTGCAAAGAATCGCAGTCACCATGTTTACACAACAGTGACAGTTTCATATTGAGGTTTTTCAGCTAGAGATGTGCGATAGTCAAAAATTCGACTATCGATATTTTCGATATGATAGTTTTTGTGATATCGATACTATCGATATTACTATAGACAGCACGGAAAAAGTTGTTTGAAGTTGAAATAGGTAAAAAAATATATTTAAAACAGAATATAAAAATTTATTTAAAACAACAAATCGTTGTGAAGTTACACCTTAATTAATGGAAAAAACATTATGGAATAAATTGGCAAGAAATTGATTTCCTAGAATATTACAAACAAATACTAACTGACAATAAATTGTTTTCTGCATTTTCTGAAGTTGCCGTCTGTGAAACGCCTAAAGAAACAGAACAACCTATAGGTTGTTCTGTTTCTATAGTATTTAAATAAATCTTTATCTTGTTATATCTTGTATCCTCTTATTATTTTTGGAGTAGGTAATGTTTTCAGAACGCACCATTGTTTTTTCTAAACTGATTTAAATTTAATTACTAAAGAATGTTAGTTAGTAAATAACATTTAATTTGATATTTTTTTACATTATTCTTATAATAAACAATAAAAATGCAAAATAAGCTATTTTATTTTTTTCCAAAACCGGCCAGATCCATATTTTTACTGCAAAATCGGCCGCATCCATACTTCAAGTTTTTTTAAGATCTTTACTATTAGTATAGGATTTCTAGATTTTTGCTCAAAGGTATACCTATAGGTACTATATCAAAATAATTGTTAACTGTGTTAAGAGTGGCAATATTCTTGTCGATTTTGTAAATTATCTTAAAATGGATTCAGCCGGTATTGCAAATAGACGCCTCATATATATACATATGTATATATTAGGGTGTGCCAAAAAAACTCAAAATAGTTTTTTTCTTGCTCTCCACCCAAAATATCGTAGAATATGTCCAAACAAATATTCTGTTAAAAACGGAGCTCATAATTTCAATTTTAAGAGGTCCCTCATCGAATCTGAAGTTTTGCCGCTTAAATAGCACAGAAAACTGACCTTTTTACCTTATTTATTCTTGCAACCTAGGAAGAAATTTTTTTTTCATAAAATCCATGACCAAATCTTACACAGCATTAAATTTGGACGAAAAAATCTTATTAAGCCGAATTTCTATTTTCATTATTTAATTTTTTACAGAGCTTTAAATTTAAATTTTTACGTTTTTTGCCTTTTTCAGCTAAACTATTGAAGTTAGAAGAAAAAGTCAAATGGTAATTTTTTAGCTTGTCTGATGGACCACAAAAAAGTTTTAGGCGAATTTTTTATATCGTCAATATTCTAAAAGTTACAGGCGTATAAAGTCATCATTTTTGTATTATTATCTTTAAATTTAAAGCTATGTAAAAAATTAAATAATGAAAATAGAAATTCGGCTTCATAAGATTTTTTGTCCAAATTTAATGCTTTGTAAGAATTAGTCATGGATTTTACGAAAAAAAAAAATCTTCCTAGGTTGCAAGAATAAATAAGGTAAAAAAGTCACTTTTCTGTGTTATTTAAGCGGCAAAACTTCAGATTCGATGAGGGACCTCTTAAAATTGAAATTATGAGCTCCGCTTTTAACAGAATATTTGTTCGGACATATTCTACGATATTTTGGGTGGAGAGCAAGAAAAAAAAAATATCGAGTTTTTTTGGCACACCCTAGTATATATATATATATATATATATATATATATAATAATAAACTGCTCGTCATAAAAAACGACGCACCTAGTTTTTTTAAAAATATTTGAAAGCTCGTTATTGGAAAATTACTGAATCAATTTTGAAAATCTTTGAAAATTCTGAATAGCTGATTCTTTGACTCTTATGTCTAATTTTGGGAATACGATATTTTGCACATAGCATTATACTACAGGGTGTTAAACGAAGAGATGCATTTTTTTCGAAATTTCAAGTTATTCCCATTCATAGGGCAGTTGACTTTGATAGTCGAAATACCCCTCCCTGATATAAGTTGGGTAATCCCTCGGAACGTTTTCGAGATTTTGTGGATATCTTGGCTAACTACGATTATATGCCAATTTTTTAAAAATTGTCCTTATTCCCCAGTTTAGTCCAAAAAATGAGCAATAGTGGATTCTTCGACTTAAGTCTAATTTTGGGAATACGATATTGTGTACATGACATTATACTACAGGGTGTTAAAAAAAGAGATGTTTTTTTCCAAAATTCGAAATCCCCATTCACAGGGCAGTTGTGCTTGATAGTCGTAATACCTCTCCCTAGTAACAGTTAGGTAATCCCTCGGGACGTTTTCAAGATTTTGTGGATATCATGGCTAACTACGATTATATGGCAATTTTTCGAAAATTGTCGTTATTCTCCATTTTAGCCCAAAAAATGAGCAATAGTTGATTCTTTGACTCTTATGTCTAATTTTGGGAATACGATATTGTGCACTTAGCTACATACTACAGGGTGTTAAAAAAAAGAGATGTTTTTTTTTTTCAAAATTCCAAATCCCCATTCACAGGGTAGTTGAGCTTGATAGTCGTAATACCCCTCCCTAATAACAGTTACTTAATCCCTCGGGACGTTTTCAAGATTTTGGGGATATCTTGGCTAACTACGATTATATGGCAATTTTTTGAAAATTGTCGTTATTCTCCATTTTAGTCCAAATAATGAGCAATAGTTGATTCTTTGACCCTTATGTCTAAGTTTGGGAATACAATATTGTGCACATAGCATGCTACTACAGGGTGTTAATAAAAGGGATGTTTTTTTTCCAAAATTTCAAATCCCCATTCACAGGGCAGTTACGCTTGATAGTCCTAATACCCCTCCCTAATAACGGTTAGATAATCCCTCGGATCGTTTTCGAAATTTTGTGGATATCTTGGCTAACTACGATTATATGGCAATTTTTCGAAAATTCACGTTATTCTCCTCTTAAGTCACAAAAATGAGCAAACTATTTGGGATTTTGGAAAAAAACATCCCTTTTATTAACACCCTGTAGTAGCATGCTATGTGCACAATATTGTATTCCCAAACTTAGACATAAGGGTCAAAGAATCAACTATTGCTCATTATTTGGACTAAAATGGAGAATAACAACAATTTTCAAAAAATTGCCATATAATCGTAGTTAGCCAAGATATCCCCAAAATCTCGAAAACGTCCCGAGGGATTAAGTAACTGTTATTAGGGAGGGGTATTACGTTTATCAAGCTCAACTGCCCTGTGAATGGGGATTTGGAATTTTGGAAAAAAACATCTTTTTTTTAACACCCTGTAGAATGTAGCTAAGTGCACAATATCGTATTCCCAAAATTAGACATAAGAGTCAAAGAATGAACTATTGCTCATTTTTTGGACTAAAATGGAGAATAACGACAATTTTCGAAAAATTGCCATATAATCGTAGTTAGCCAAGATATCCACAAAATCTCGAAAATGTCCCGAGGGATTACCTAAGTGTTACTAAGGAGGGGTATTACGACTATCAAGCACAACTGCCCTGTGAATGGGGATTTGGAATTTTGGAAAAAAACATCTCTTTTTTTAACACCCTGTAGTATAATGTCATGTACACAATATCGTATTCCCAAAATTAGACGTAAGTCAAAGAATCCACTATTGCTCATTTTTTGGACTAAACTGGGGAATAAGGACAATTTTCAAAAAATTGGCATATAATCGTAGTTAGCCAAGATATCCACAAAATCTCGAAAACGTTCCGAGGGATTACCCAACTTATATCAAGGAGGGGTATTACGACTATCAAAGTCAACTGCCCTATGAATGGGAATAACTTGAAGTTTCGAAAAAAATGCATCTCTTCGTTTAACACCCTGTAGTATAATGCTATGTGCAAAATATCGTATTCCCAAAATTAGACATAAGAGTCAAAGAATCAGCTATTCAGAATTTTCAAAGACTTTCAAAATCGATTCAGTAATTTTCCAATAACGAGCTTTCCAATATTTTCCAAAAAACTAGGTGCGTCGTTTTTTATGACGAGCAGTTTATATAATATATATTATATATAAATAATATAAAATATAATATATATTATATATAAATCAAAAAAAAGTTTACAGTCTCAGGTTAACAGAATTAAAGTGATTTTACATAAAAAATAATATACATATGGCATATGATATTTTTTTGTATTTTATTTGAAAATATTTAAAAAAATTTATTAGTGTTATTTTTGATCGCTGATATCTTTGAAACGGTTGATCTGAAGAACTTTGACCTTCAGATGTTTTTTGTAGAGCGTGAAATTGTTTATAACTTCTCTCGCTTGGGTATTGCGAAAACAAACCATTCAAAAGTTATAAGAATTCAAAATTAAAAAAATAAAACTTCCCGTGTTATTGAAATGGAAAAACATTAAATGAATTGAGGCAAACCTTAATATTAATATTAAGGGCTCAAATAATCGCCAACATTTTTGCTTTTTAATGTACTATTAATTTTTCAACACCGTTCGAAAAAAAATAATTGTGTTTTTTGAAACCCTAATTTATATACCAAATTATTAATGCTTTATCAGCAAATACTAGTTTGCTGCCGGCAATATCAAAAGGTCAGTGCAAACGTGGATATAAACGTGCAGAAACTTTTTAAAAATATTGTATTTTTGTATTGATATAATAATACAGTATATATGTAGTATATTCTGTAACAAGTTTGGAATTCCGCTCGAGTGAAGAGTTTGTCACACGAGCCGAAGGCGAGTTTGACGGTTTCACGAGAGCGGAATATGCAATTCCAAACGTGTTTCAGACTATACTTTTTCTACGTTTCCAAAAAATACCATAGAAAAATAATTTAATTGGAAAAAGTGAGGTTGGATCGGTCTAAAATTTGTTAGATATTAAAAACAGAGATTTCGCCACGAGTGTTTATTCTGTCATCCGATGATAGAATATTTCATTCTGTAACACGGAATATATGTCATTCCATAGATAAAAGTGATATTAGAACGGTCAAATTCCGTAATAGGGATAGAAAAAATAATTTACACATTTTAGTATTATTTCACAGGAAGGGCACTTTATTTTGACCACTGTATGACATTTGCTAACTAGTAATTAATGGAGCATACCTTTCTTAATATTAATTACACTCTTACAGAAATGTACCTCTAACGATAATATAGTCAATAGCTTCTCTTTCTATGAAGTTTCACCATCCGACGTATTAAAAGTCATAAGCTCATTAAAAAATACTTCTTCTAGCGGTATTGATGGTAATACCATCATGGTATATCAATAATTATTCTAAAACAAATACAAGATAAAATAGCTCAACCTATTGCATACATTACAAATCTTTCAGTCAACTTTGGTTTGTATCCTGATTGCCTAAAGGTTGCTTCAGTTGTTCCTATATATAAAAAAGGCTGCCAGGATAGCAAAGAGAATTACAGGCCGATTTCAGTACTCTGTGCATTATCAAAAATTATCCAAAAAAATAATATACAATAGAATGGTAGATTTTCTAAATAAGTATAACCTAATAACTGATTCACAACACGGTTTCAGAAAAAACTTTTCAACTGAAACAGCAGCCATTCAGCTTATGCAGTTTGTTTTTGATGAACTGGATAAGGGTAAACATGTTATGGGTCTATTTTATAACCTAAGTAAGGCTTTTAATACAATAAATGCAAGCTTCCTTATTGAAAAATTATCTAAAATTGGGTTTAGAGGTAAAATTTTGGAATGGTTGCGATCATATGTGTCAATTAGGCATTTTAAAATAAAACTTAACAATTCCTTATCTGAAAACTTTAAAAATGATCTAGGTGTTCCTCAGGGTTCGGTTCTAGGTCCTCTTTTGTTTTCAATTTATATAAATGACTTACCTAAACTTATTATGGGTAAACTTACAATGTATGCCGATGATACATCGGTTGTGGTATCAGCACCGAATCCTGAGAAACTTAAACAATATGTTTATTATTTGAAATTCTGAAAAAACTGAATATGTATACTTCTCTCTCCGTTTAAGTGAATTGAGTAACCTTAATAACCTTAATTTAAAAATATCGAGAAATTTTTGGGGCTTATAGTGGATGCTCAGATAAACTGGGATAATCATATAGATAACTTTTGCCAAAAACTTTCAAACGCTTCAAACTTTGCCTTAATGAAACTAAACAACAGTCTATCTTAGACACACTCTTAAATGCCTATTATGGACTTTTTTACTCGCATATATCTTATAATATAATTTTTTGGGGAAGAGGAACATCAGTAAATAAAGTATTTATTATGCAAAAGCGCGCAATCTGAATAATGTTTAACCTACCTGGTAGGGCTTCCTGTAGAGATACTTTTATAAATAAAAAATAACTAACATTATATGGAATCTATATATATATAGTATTATGAAGTTTGTTTTTAATAACTTAGGAAAATTCCCAACTAATAGTAATTTTCACTCATATTCCACAAGAAGTGGCTCAAGATTATGTGTACCGAGACACACAACTTCTTTGTTTAAAAAGTCACCCCATTTTTCTGGCATCAAAATTTTTAACAATTTGCCCAATTATATTAAGGAAACAAAAAATTATAATGTTTTTAAAAGAAAATTGAAAGACTTTTTAATTCAGGAATGTCCTTATGAACTTTTTAGAATAAATTTGTAGGTATTTACGAGTATATTTAATTGTAGTTCGTGTATTGTATTTCTGTGACTTGTCCTATACATATGAATGTTATCTATGTCAATTGGATTAATAATAGTTATTTGTTTTACAAGTGTTGAAAAGCGACTTTTTCATGCGAGTTTTTAAGTTGCCCACGAGGCCGTTAGGCAGAGTGTGCATTAACACGAGCTTGAAGAAAGCTTTTCTCACAAGTATAACACAATGTTTTTTCTGCGACCCTTTTATTTTTTATTATTTTTAAATACAAAACAAAATAACCTAAAAACTTTTTTGACAGCTGAATGTCAAACGATGCTTTACGGTTATTTTCACACAGACCTGTCACTTTTCACACAGAAATGTCACTTTGCATTCGTGTTTTGCCTTGCCAATGAAAAGATTAATTTTCTAAGCAACTATGCCATCATGAAAAGTGACTTTTACATAGTGGTCGTAGAAAAATTATTATAATTATTATTATATTATATATAATTATGATTATATTCAATGAATCCGAAAAATCGACTTTTTTTTCTAGTATTTCATTTTTTTTATACTTTCACTAAATCGTTTTGTTTAATAAAATTAAAATATATAAACAATGTGCTGCAAATAACTTTAGCCCTGAATTTAATAAGCATTTATTTAATAATTTCTAAATGACTACACCAAGCAAGGCAACTACTATAAATACTAACTATTTTACTTATTCGTTCAGGCAACACGTGTGCATGTACTTGCTACTGAAATTATTACGTAGGCACATATTATGCAACAAAAATATCATTTTACATTATTTTTAATGTGAGTTTATGATAAAAGGTTATTAAGGTAACAACAAATTTTAATTTTTTAGAATATTTACACTTAATAAAACTTTATTGTTGATAAATTTAGAAGATTGTCTATGATCCTGGCAAACCAATAAAAAATAGTTTTAAGGTCAACTGCAAGCAAGTAAAATGATTATAATTAGTTGATACCTATTAATAAAGAGTCGGACAAAAATGTCATGTTGATCTATTTTTAAAACTTAAATAAAAGTTTCGAATTGTGTATTCAAATATTTGGTCACGATATTTTTTCAAGTGTTGTTTTTTAAATACAACCTGCAAAATAATGGTATTGTTAAACTACCACATTTGCGCCTAGGCTAAGAATATACTGCATCTGTTCTTCGTCCTTGGTCAGTAACTGGTTGTTTTTTAAATAAGACTGATTCCTAGTTTGACAGTATCATTAACAACCCTCATCTCACCTCTAAGACTTCACGAAATTCTTAGAAAACTAGATCACATGGTCCTGGGCGAATTTAGGTACCTATAGGCTTTATGGACTGCAGCCCTAAGCCCCGCCCGATCCAGGCCCCCCTATGCAGTAATCATTTAAAAAACTAAACTTGTGAAAATTTTAGCTCTTAATTTTTATTAGAGTTCACTCATCGCAATTTTCTATTTCATATTTAAATAACATGTAAAAAATGTTAACTTTAAAACTCGATAAAAGATCAATATACTACTACTACTTTAATAATTTTATGGTAAATCTAATCTTTCAAGCTTAAATAGAATTTATAGTAAATTTCAAGTTTTTCTTACTTTTTATGTCCAGAAAATTTTTGTGGGTTATATTATTTTCCATAAAAATATTGTATTTATAATTTTTAAATGATATAGTTTAACAGGTACTGATTTTACAAAGTAATATTTTTTGTTAGAACAACAATTAATTTTAAATATATATATATATATAGTAATTTATTGCAAAAAATTAATTTGTATAACCAGTAATTAAAAAAAAATTAATTACATATTTTAGTAAAAAATAAAATGATCTACAAAAAAGCTCCTTTAACACTTTGTAATAAACCCGGTGGTTTTACCGGAAAATTAAGTTAAATTTAAAATTTACTATAAATTTAACTTTAAGGTAGAATAACTTTTGAAGTATATTTATCATTAAATAAAAACAGACTTTATTTGTAGAGCGTTTGATTTTCTTTAAAATATGTTTTGTATATTTCAGTACATTGTTCCGTTAACGAGTAATTCCAAAATTAAAAAAATCCCACATTATTTAAATAGGAAATAGGAAATCGACTTATTTTGAACCAAAGAGTATGCGGCCCTACATTGTGCAGGCTTTTTGGGACACCTTGTATAAATCCCAGAATGTTTTATTTTTTTTATTTTAGAATAAGTGTTATTTTTTTTCTTGGTTTTTATTTTTAACCTAAGAATGTTGTTTTGTTTTTTTTGTTAATTAAAGCACCTAATTAGGTTTTAAATTAATTTAATTTTATATTTATATTTTATTTAATTCGTTTGTTATGGGTCGTTTCCACGAAAATATTAAATCCCTTTTTTAAAGTATAACTGTATGTAAGTGCATCAATTTAAAAATTTGTTTAATATCTATAAATATAATATCTATAATATACAAGGTGTCCCTAAACTTAGTGGCATAAATTTAGGAGCAGATTAAGCAAGTCAAAATAAGACGAAAATCTAATTAAATATTTTTCCTAATTACGTATGTTTAAAAGATACAGGGTGATAAAGTGTTACTTATTATATCAGTTTTTTTAATATTACTTCTACTATAGTAGACTTGGAAAGGTGATTTTATCGAAGTTTGAGAGGTACACCTTTTTAATAGAAGCCGAACTGCGTAATCGAAAAATTGCATCAAATGGTATAAAAACCTAACCTCAAAGTTTGTATGGGACAATAAGCTTAAGCAACCCCTGTTTCTACGACACTGTGTTCACTCGAACAATTTTAATTATGTGTGAATATGTGTTTTGGTAGTAAGTGACTGTTCTTAAAATATCACCTTTCCAAGTCTACTATACTAGAAGTTATATTATAAAAACTGATATAATAAGTAACACTTTATCACCATGTATCTTGGAAACATAAGTAATTAAGAAAAATATTTATTTAGGTTTTCGTCTTATTTTGACTTGCTCAATCTTTTCCTAAATTTATGCCAATAAGTTTAGGAAAAGATATATATTTGACAAAACCCAGACTTGTAAAGGCCCCCAAACAGGTTTAGCCCAGGGCCCCCAAAGGTAACGCCCCTGCACATAGTCAATTTTGAGGTGGAACTTTCATAAATTCTCCACTTTTGCATTTGCCTTTAATAATAAGGACATTAAAGAAGAAGATGGTCCTTCAGTTTACACCATGTTCTATACAAAGATTATTTTCCTTAGTTTAATCAATACGGACGCTCTAGTTTTTTACCATCATTTCTCTAGACAAAAATCTATTAAGTGCTCTGAAATAAAAAAGCAGTGTGCTTTTTTAGATCTTCTCTTTCCTTTTAAAGAAAAACTTTTTCCTCAACATTTTTAATTTTAGTCAGAGCGTCTTTCGCAGCAACATCAATCAAATCTTCAAGATCACTTCTGATAATGAATATATTCTCACGGAAAATATTATTTTCGCTTTGACGAGTGCTTGTTGAGAGCTTAATATCGTTCAAAACTGCTTCACACGTCTGTCTGTAACTTACTGGCAAAGTTTTGCCCTTTTCTAAATGTTAAAACTACTCGGAAGTAATATATATATAAAGTCGTTTATTATTATTATTATTATTATTATATATATATATATATATATATATATATTAGTAATATACCTACCCACTTTACTCTACACATTTAGCTATTAGATAAAAGCCCAGCCCTTAGAGTTATTTATTAAACTATTAATTAAAGTTTGCCCGCTTATTCAGGAACTTGACTTGTGCTTAAAAATGTTAATGTTGTATTAGTTCCAAACTGCGATTCATGTGTCCAAAGTTTTAACCACAAGTAAACATTACGAGGAAGTTTAAAGCATGGCGCTAAAACATTGCTGCAACATTAAATTAAAAAATAATCACAAAGTTTTTCGGAACAACTTTGATTTATTATTTTGTTTTATTATCTTAAATTTATATACCCTCTAAATTTAAGGTTTTAATTTTTCTTTTATAGCATCGGCAATTTAAAATTAAACCTTTCAAAGACATATTTTAAATTTTCAAAGCTTGTCATAAAATTACTTGGCAGTTAATGGTTAGATTAAACTTTACGGCTCTTTCATAGGAGGAAATTTGCATCTTAAATGAATATTCTTTATGGACTTAATATCAGAGGTAATTTATTAATTTTGGTTTCAAAAATATATTTTAAATATTAGTTTTAAGTTTAAATTTTTTTCTTTGAAATTATATATTTTTAGTAAAAAATTTTTTTACCTTCAAGCGTTCTATAATTTAAGCTTTATCATGTATGTATCATTCTCAGCCTTATGACATAATTAAATATTATTTCCAGGATACCATTTATGATATATGATATAATATAATATAATATATAATATAATATAAAATATAATATATAATATAATATATAATATAATATATAATATAATATAATATATAATATAAGGTAAAATGCTAAAAATTTAATGTGTGATTAATATTTTTACACCAATTAATATTAGTTCTTATTTATTTTAAATATATATATTATATTAAGTATATATATATATATTATATTAAATATGATAATGTAAGATTGTTTATCTACTCCTACATTGACGAGCTGTGACTTTATGGCTCTTTAGTCACGGGCTGAAGTTATCAACAGTGACTTATGGGCATTTTAGTCACGGGCTGAAGTTTGCTTTATTATAAATTACGAAAAAGTGGGGTTAAATTCGTCAAATGTCAAATATTTATGAATTAAAATTGGGTTTAAATTCTTATTTCTGTCGTAGATAAAGTATAGTATGCCACTCGTTTTATAAACTTCTCTAGACAAGCTTTTTTATCAAACACTCGCTCGCAAGCTTCGCTCGTGCCTAATAAAACTCGTAACTAAAATGGCGTTTATAAAACTTGATACATAATATACTATTATCTACTGCCCCATTAATGAGCTGTGACTTTATGTCATTTTAGTCAAGGGCTGACATTAGCAACAGTGCCTTTTGCGCATTTTAGTCAAGGGCTAAAGTTAGCTTTATAATAAATTGGGAAAAAGTGAGGTTAAATCAGTTGACAGTTGACATTATTAACAAATAAAATTGGCTTTAAATTCTTTTTTTTATCCTTCTTAGATAAAGTATAGTGCAACTCGTTTTATAAACTTCTGACGTTGTAAACCTTTTGGTAATGGCAATAATAAATATTATTATTATTCTTTAGACACTCTTTTTTATTAAACACTCGCTTGCAAGCTTCGCTCGTGCCTAATACAATTCGTATCTAAAATGGCGTTTATAAAACGATACATAATATACTATTATTGCTTATAATTATTAATTACATTATCTAATCTTGTCTATATTTTTTTAAGGACCATTACTATTATTTTGGAAATACTTTTGTCTTGCTATCTCTATTTCTTAAGTGACTGACAATGGTCTTTCTTTAAGTATCTATAATATAAGTATGTTATGTTTGTTCATATGTACTTTCTTTTAGGAACTTTGTGCAAAAAAAGACTCCTCTCAAAAAGCTAATACTTGCTGAATTTCATTTGAAGAATTTAATATTTTATGTAAATAATTCACCATATGTTTCTCTTTATAATTTAATTACTAAAGAATGAAAATGTGAGAACGTTGTTAGTTTATAATCTAAATAAATAAGTATAGATAAAAGTTTACTTTCTATGGTTTTAAAAATCAACATCCATGGACACGTTTTATCTTTTTTACACGTGAAACTTGTGTGGTAATTATAGAAAGCTTAATGTTAATGATGCTATATATAAACTCCATATTATGTCCCTACTCTCTTAAAATAAATTATTCAAAAATATCTAATTACAAGTCATATTTGACTAATTGTCATAGCCAAAAAGCAGTCACTAATAATTAGTCAAATTCTACTGAATGAAATAGTCAAATTAGCAGATTTTTAAAAAAAAGTTTTGACCCAGCCGGGGATTGAACTCAAGTCTGTCACTTTGTCAAACTGTTGTCATAACCCATTTGGCTGTCAGCCGCTCTTATAAAAATCAATTTTATTTGTCAATAATATATTATTTGTGTTGCTGTTTTGAGCTAAACTTTTTGCATCTTTATTTGTTTTTATGGGTCATTTAACCATGGAGCTTAGGTATATGCATTCAATTCAAATAATACTTTGTTGTTGGCCGCAAACGATTAAAGAAATTTGGTATACTTTTAACTTTTAGAAATAGTCAAAGATGGTGACTAATCTTAAATTAATCAAACTTTAACTATTTACGTAGTAAAAAATAAGTAAAAGTGAAAACGACTATTTTATTAGTAACAAAATGCTGGTACTAATTCAAATAGTAGAATTTTGACTATTTCATTTTTAGAGAGTATAATACAGACTTAAAAAAATATATTTTTTAATTTCACATGCTGCCCAATATCGCAATCCACCTTACAAACTGTAGTGTAAGAATGCAATAACCTTTTTTACGTATTTTGGAGACATTTGTAGAACAAACATTGAGTTTTGTTGAACCAATATTACTGAATCAAAATGAAAAAAATGTATTAAATGTTTTATGTATGTACAAAACAAAGTCTATTTTGAAAACGTGCTTATATTAAGTTAATATGAATTTAGTTACGTCAACTATTTACGTTTCGAGAAAACATCAAATGGAAAAGTTTTCCGACGCAGAGCGTCTAATGCCAAAAATAGACTTCGAGTAAATACATATAAAGCTTTTACCCTTAGGTAATATAATCCAAAGTAAACTTTTTCTTAATATAAGGCAGAGTATTTTTCTTTTCTTCTATTAAATTCATATTATTAGAACAGTTTTGAAACTATTTCTGCTATTTGAGAAAGCTAATAAAAGAATTATTTTCTCGATAAAATTTATAAAGTAGGTTAATCTTCCTTTTATCCTCATCAATCTGCTGCATTGATGTCCGCCCCCCAACAGCCTGGACTTTGTAGGCAGCGACAGAGGCAGACGGGACACGGATTCTGTAAGTTACGCCCTAAAGGAATCGATTGGGACCCACGGAGTCGCTTCCAGAGCTGCGATCAACCAAAATACGCATTCATCATCCCTTACCCAAAAATAACCAAGGTCACTCGGCCTCCTTTGTTGTTGTTTTGGTTTCGGTCACACCAAAGGACAACACTACTGCACAACTTTCAGTAGGTAACACTGGTTACTGTAGGTAACACAAACAATTTTAATCCCGGATTATTCGCCATTTTTACAACGTTTTAACTATTGCATTTAATGTTGAAGTTTTAGAAAAATGTGTATGAAAAGTAAATTGTTGCAAATAACTTTATTCTTTGTAAGAGTTTTATAAAATATTATTAAAAGATTGACTATTCATCTAGTAATAATATAATTTCGTTTTTATACTCCCACCTTTAAAACGCCCATTATCGTACATGTTTCTCTGACACTAAGGGACCTTTTAAATACACATTGACAAGTTGTGGCTTTATAGCGCTTTAGCTACGGGCAGTGATGTAACCGATACATTTTTTTCAGTATCTAGGTACAGATACAAATACTCTCTGGCAGATGTATCTGGGTACAGATACCGATACATTTTCCCAAAAGTATCTGGGTACAGATACAGATACATTCAAAAAGTATCTAAGTTACTTCCAGATACTTTCTGTTACTTAAAAACTTAAAAAATTAAATGACAAAGAAAAAAATTGTTTGGACCTTATAACGCAATAGATATTTATAAAGCAAGTTCATCTACTGGATGTCCAATGGATATTCAGGATATCCTATGTATATCCTGGATATTTATAGAGTATATGCATTGGATGTTCCGTATGGGGTTGCAATGGGTAAAATAAAATGTATCTTGTATCTAAGGATCTAGATACTTTCAAAAGGATCTAGATATTAAAGTAGATCCTGATTTTTTTAAGTATCTCGATACGTATCTAGGTACATAAAATGTATCTAGATTCAGTATCCAGATACATGTATCTCGATACATTACATCACTGGCCACGGGCTAAAGTTAGCAACAGGTTTTTAGTCACGGGCTGAAGTTAGCTTTAAGTTAGTTGACAGGTGTGCCTTTCTTGAAAAATAATACCAAATGTGAAAATTATTTTAATATCTCAATAAAAAAATACAAAAGTATAAAGTTAAAAATCATATGAACGTTTGTTTAAGGGTCGTTTTCAAAAAACACCCGCCTTCCGCTGTCCGTAAGTTTGAATTCCAATAACTTTGTTAAAAATTATCGGATCTTATTGAGTTAACAACCAAGTGAAAGCCTAACAAGCCCTTAGTAAACTCTTTCAGAAAATGTTTGTTTAGTTATTTCAGAATATTTTTTTTTAAATTTTGAAACTTGTGAAACACACATTTTCGTTTTATAAAACTTACATACATGTTTTTTTTAAATATTGAATAACCAGAACTTTGTGTTGCTTTATAGCAATCCATAACATCCTTAGTTAAAACAGTTAACAATTTATATATAAAATAATTAATTTTAATATACTTTTTTTAAATTTGACTCATGTCCCAGACATTTTTTCCGTTGCGTTACGTCCGTCGCGTTACCGATAGAATATTAAAAAAACATATATATAAGGCAACTTTTTTGGCACTCACGTGATCCACAATGATGTTTGGACGTACACATTACCCAGCTGAATTTATTTATTCAATCATGAAGAAGATATCGGTTGAAACAGGTGCGGGTAACGCGAATGTAATAATTGTTTGTCCGCTAAGTCACTCAAAAAAATAATAAAAATAAGGTAAGAAAAAATACTATTTTTCATGATTATGTTTATTTTAGGGCACCAAAGCTCATTGAGAGTAATTAATGACTGAAATGTATTATTATTATTATTTTTTAAATATGGTTTCACAAAACTTTGTCCACTGCGTTAACGAGTCCATTATGTTACCTTATGGTAACGCAATGGAATTTAGGGTAACGCAATAGAATTTTTTCGACAACAAAGTGGATATTTACCGTCGCTTTTATTAAAAGTAGTTTATGATAAACCAATTTAAAATTATTTGTGATTACAACTCATGATATAGATTACATCCAAGGGAAAATTCCACGCAATATACAAGTACTAAAAGGGACCTTCACCAGCTTATAGTCAAAGAAAAAGGGTGTCTACAATTTAGAAATCTAAGTTGTTATTCTGCAAGTGAGCAGTGCTCACTGAGCACCACTAAAAGGGATTTTGTTTATGCATTACTCTAAAATCGTATCACCCTTTATAGTTTCTTTTTTACGTTATCTGATTAAGTCCTTTGTGTACCCCAGTCCGTTGTGATACCAATGTCTATTTAGTTACTTTTTTTTGTTAAAAAAATACTTAAAATGATTTTTATACACTATCAGTTGGTAATAGGTGTTTATAAATTAGAGTTTAACTCACTAATACAGTGACTAAAAGAAAATATTAATGGTATTGTTTTTTTAACAAAGAATAGGAATGGTTTCTTTTAAAACGTAACTTAACATACATATTTAAAAAAAGCATACAATTTTTAATAAAAAATAAAATAAAAAAATGGAGTCAAAAGTTTGTGAACTAAGTACATTTTATTTCAAATTATTTTTATAACAACTTCTTTTATTGAATTAAATTTTAAATTTCAAATTGGTAACACAGTGGACATATATAAAGCTAGCTAAACACATTTTTCTGAAAAAAACGTAAAAAAAATTAAATGTAAGTAAACAAAACTCTAAACATTTATAAAAATCCAACCAAAAGTCAATTTAAGCAAAAAAAAATTTGATCTTCATTTTCCTGAAAGCGGGTGTTTCTTGAAAATGACCCATAAACGTTCATATGATATACTGACCTTTAGGTTTGCCATACTAGTGCAGTTAACTAGGTTTAACTAATAAAGCGTTACAATTTTTGCGTCCATAAAACATTGTTTGTCTATTTCAAGGGATAAATTTTGATTTATACCAGAGCTGGCCAAGTACTGAGTACTTTTTTACTCATAAGTATTTTTCATTTGAAATACTTATTACTCGTACTTACAAACCAAATTCAATGTAGGTACTCGTAAAAAATACTCGTGGAATTCATGAATTCCGTGCTTAGGTAATATATACGAGGATTTCTGTTTATTATATCGATGACTTTTTGCCAAAATATCTTAAGCATCAAAGCATTTTGTTTGGAAGTCAGCATGCTTTAAATTATGTAATATATAGTATAATATAATACATTATAGCCTATAGGTTTTACAACAAGTATATACAGTGTGACGTTGATTTGTTTGCGACTCACCCCTGTAAAATCTTTATTTATTGTGCGATTTTAACCAGATTTGTTTTGAAGTGTAGATCTGGATAAACTGTATTTTTGGAGCAAAAAACGCCATATTTGTACAAAATACATGGGTCACACTGTAGGTAAAATTATGAACTATTTAAGAATTGTTATTTTTATTTATTATTTTATGTACAGGGTGATCCCCTATAATGTCGCCCCCTATAATTTTTTTATTTAAGTGTCTCAAAAGATTTAAAAGTGTGGTTATGTAGCCCAGCTCTGATTTATACAGAAAAATTTAAAATTAAATTAAATTAAAAAAATCAAAGGATAGAATATTTTCTTAATATAATCATATTTTGAGGTTATTTTAATATTCGTAAGCTCGCTCGTGACTAAAATTACAGGAGTTTATCAAACTTGATACCTTATATACTATTATCTACTCCACCATTGATAAGCTGTGACTTTATGGGCTGAAGTTAGCAACAGTGGCTTTTGGGCATTTTAGTCACGGGCTGAAGTTAGCTTTATTATCAATTGGGAAAAAGTAAGGTTAAATCCGTGGACAGTAGACATATCGTCACCTGAGAATTATAGTGTTCTATCGGCATTTTTTTTTTTAGATTGAGGTTATTCTTGTTTTAAGTCTTAAAGATGCATATTGTTCTATCTATATATAATTGGGGTAGAAATTGTACAGTTTAAGGCTTAAACTGTACAATTTCTACCCCAATTATATATATATATAAAGAACAATATGCATCTTTAAGACTTAAAACAAGACTAACCTCAATTCAAAAAAAGCAGATAAAACACTTTAATTCTCAGGTGACGATATGTCAAACAAATATGTCAAACAAATATTGGCTTTAAATTCCTCTTTTTGTTCGTCGTAGATAAAGTATAGTATGCAACTCGTTTTATACACTTCTTTAGATACTAGTTTTTATTAAACACTCACTTGCAAGCTTTGCTCGTGCCTAATAAAACTAGTAACTAAAATGTGGTTCATAAAACTTGATATATAATATACTATATAGGAATTTGATGAACAATAAACTGTTTATTAAATTTTTAAAGATTTAACAAGAAACGACATTTTGGTTTTAATGCCCAAAACTTGTAATATTTGTTATCTAATGCAAGGTAAAAGCTTCATTAAAAGTTAGTTCTTAACTTTAGCATCTTTGGGATGAAAATAGGGCATACTCTGTGGGACATACTTACATAACTTATATATACTATAGTGAACAAAATAATGATCTAGCAACTTCAAGTTGCCTTTAGCAAAACAGATAGATTTTCGTAAATTTCCACTTATACATTATGGTGTTAAAATACTTTGTTTCAAGTCACAAGTTTTTTTGCATTCAATTACATTTAAAGCAGTAGTACACACACAGTTTTTGTAATCTGTTCGCCCATAATTAAACGTAGGTATATAAATATTAAGAAAATTAATAATATGAAACTATAAAATTAAAAACTACGACATAAGGGATGCTTTTATTGGTAATTTGCGAGTATTCGAAAAATATACTGCATCCTTGATCAGTAACTGGTTCTATTTTACAAATATTACAAAATCACAGACAAAAATGTTCTACTCTGTTATAATTATATTTATTATTTTATTTATTTTATTTATAATTATTATTTAAAAAAATTAGATTTGTTAACCTGAGTTTGTAGTTTTTTAATTTTATTTTGTATAATTTATTTATTTTTTGTAAAAAAACAGGGTTTGTGATTATTTTAACAAAGAAAAATATTTTACCGAAAGTTTTTAAAGGTAATATGCATTTTTGTAAGCATTTTGTTAATTTCAAAGGTTACAGATTATTTTATTAATGTTTAACAAATTATTTGGTTGAAAAAGTACACGTGATTTCAGGCAGTCAATCAAAACATTTCCCACTGACAATACGCATCAACAAGTTCAACTGATTTCAGCGTCTGCAACTTATGTTTCTGCTTACTTTATTATAATTCGTAATGTGTTTGTAACAACTGTTCAGTGTTTATAATATAATACCAAAAATCTATTATTATTGTTATTCGGATTCCTTATACATATTTAACAAGTGTGCGAAGTGCAAAGTATCCGAAAAAAGATGTATTCACTGTTTTTTTTAAACTGAAATTAGGGGATACAATACGAGTAAAGTGGGTTAAACTTACAAAATACATCAGTAAAAACTTTTTTAAATTTAAATCCACTAATTTGACTATTTCATTTAGTATAATTTAACTAATTATTAGTGACTGTTATTTCGCTTTCAATTAGTCAAATATAACTTATAATTAGTTATTTTTGACTACTTCATTTAATAGAGTAGCTTCCCACGTTCCAACAAATACTTTTGTTACTGGGTCTACAAAAAGGACCTTTTTGAAAATATAAATAATTATTATTGAATTATTGATTTGATTTTGTTATTAAAACTACAAAATGTTTGTTATAATTACAAACTACTTATTCAATTAGTTAACAGATTACAGTTGGTTATAAACTTAACATAAGGTATGTAGACCTGGATTAACATAAAAACTGGTTAATATTTATTTAAAATTAACAAATTTTTTTTACTGTGTATGTGGAGGCAAGATTTAACAATGTTTTTTTTTCTTAATACAATTGTCGAACACCCTATATATTAAACATTCTATGTAAATAAATTTTGTAGACGTTGCCATATTAACTGTTATTATAAATATATAAATAAAATCCATGCTTTAAAATGTAATATTTTAAATTTAACATAATTTAAAGAACTAATTCTTTAAAAAATGTTTCGTGGAATTTGTCAGAAGAAAAGTAAACATGTACCAAAGGTTATCGAGATAAGCGGTAGCAGCACTAGCCTATATCTGTTAGCGTCTGGTTTGCCCTCTCGTAGCGTGGTTTGGATTTTAGTGTTGCCCTGTAATCGTTCTGCCGGGTCGGGCGGGCTTTGCCGAATTGACCCAGTTCCAACATCCGACGAGCGCACCCCTCTGCCGTCCTTTTTCAACTCCGCCGCCGCCATCGTCTCCCGAATTCGTACCGCTGCTTCTGACGCTTTTCAGCCACGCGTGGCCCTGTTGCCAAATCTTCGAGAACAATGCATCGAGTAAGGGCTATTCTACTTTTCTTCCTGCAGATTAATGTACAGGAATGAAATACAAAATACGAAAAATAATTTATTTTTTAGGACATCCCAAACCTAACCATTCTTTTTTATGTTAAAAAATTAGTTTCAAATTAATCGTGAAATTAAAATATTTTAATTTTAGGAATCGACCAATATCCCTAAAATATTTTTTTTTTATTTAGCAATAGATGCTAGTCATAACATATACAAAATATATACAATATATACAGTATTTATAACTTCTCTAAGCAGAAAGGCAATCTTTTCACTGATTCAAAATAATTTTCTAAATAAGCCATTAGCCCACATAAAAAAGAGGCAAAAAATAAAAAATATAAAAAAAAAAAATCCAAAATATTATGTGGGCTCGACATTTTTGAAGACTTCTTAGACTACCCATAACAAAATATACAATTAAAAAAAAATAACTTTAAATCAGTAAACATTACCAAACTGTCAATCTAATTCATATACTTAAACAATTTTACTTAAATAATAATTCTTTAGTTCTGTTTTAAATCTTTTTAAATTTGCAGTTACCTTTAAATTTACTGGCAGATTATTGTATAATTTTAAATCTTCATTGAATAGTGATTTTTTTACAGATATTAAGATTGCATCTTTCCACATTATAATCATCTCTGTTTCTAGTTTGATGTGTATGAAAGCTTGATCTTTTAACTAAATAAGGCTGTAAGTAAGTAGGGGTTAAGTTTTTTTCGATTTTATAAATTAAAATTAAGTTTGACATTTCTATCATTTTATCAATTGGAAGCCACTTTAACGATTTTAACATATTAAAAATTGAGGTGTATTTGTCACAGTTTAAAATTACCCTCATTGCTTTGTTTTGGAGCAACTGTAACTTATTAACATCTTTTTTTGTTGATGTGATCAATAAAGATAAACAATAATTAAAATGTGGGAAAATAATTGTGTTATAAACTAACTTTTTTGTCCAGAGAGATAAGTTTTGAGAAATCCTGTAAAAATATCCAATTTTTTTACCTAACTTTTTACACAAAAAATTTATATGATTACTTAAATTTAATTGAGGATCAAGAATGACACCTAAATACTTTATTTCATCAACATAGTCAATCTTTTCATTATTTATAGATAAAAATAAACTTTTTGTTAGGAATTTATTACATTTGCTACCAATATTTGCAAAGATATATGAAAAATTAATTTTTAAACAAGTCATGTACCACTTCGAGTCCTTTAACCTATTTTTTAACAACTAATTTGGTTTTAGGAAAAATTTATCCACAACCAATGCCATTTTGGCTTTTACGAACGAGATCATAAACTGTTTCGAACACCAAGAATATTCACTGGCTACCTTCCTAGACCTAAGTAAGGCCTTTGATTGTGTTTCCCACACATAGTTATTAAGGAAGCTCTACTTTTTAAAACTTTCATCCCTCAAGTTGTCGTTTATTGTCATCATATTTGGCACAGAGGACTCAATATGTTTCAATGGAAACCTCATCTTCCAAAACCTTGTATATAGAAAGTGGGGTACCTCAAGGCTCCATATTGGGGCCTTTGTTGTTTCTCATTTTTGTAAATGATTTGCCGAATTACTTGTCCTCAGCCAACAATGTTGTTTTGTAATAAGTGACAAACTATTTTCTACTGTTTTGAAACAAACCCAACAATTACAGACTCGTGCCTGTGACTGGTTTGCAGCAAACAGACTGTGTCTAAATATCGAAAAAACGGTTGATATCGTTTTTCCCTCCGTGATTTTGATCCAATATACACAAGAAGTACGAGTTTCCTGGGTATATGTCTGGATTCGAAGTTATCATGGCAATATCATGGGGATCTGCCTGCGGGAAGGCTGTCTCAAATAATTTATCCCAAAATTACCTAAGAAGTGTTTATTTTTCCCTGATTGAGTCTTTATTCAAATGAAGAGTAAGCATCTTTGGCCTGCAAAGAAGAGCTATCAGAATTGTTTCCTGTATTGGCTACCGTGAGACTGTAGACCATTTTTTAAATCTTTAAAAATGTTAACACTACCTTGTCTTTATATATTGGAATGTTTGTTATATATAAAAACTTACATAGTTACTCCACACATGATATTATACGAAAAATCGGTCCGACATTAAAATAGGTGTTAATAGACTTAGCAGGACTCAAACTGGAACTAACTATTATGGTATAAAATATTTTAATCGTATTCCTCTAAAAATAAGAAGTTTAAATTACCATAGATTTAAAATAGTTATAAAAGAACATTTAATTTCCAAGGCATTTTACTCTCTGGATGAGTTCTATCCAACAACTTTTGTGATTTAAATGTGTGATGTTTTATATTATTGTACTTTTTTATCTTAATCATTTTATAACAATTAATATGTCTACTTGTATTTTTATATATTTATATGTATATTGTAATTTTCTATCCATCTGACCTGTGCAAGGATTTTGTACTTTTTGGCATTAATAAATTAATATTATTATTATTATAAAGAGTTGTAGGATTATTGGAAATTCTTAATTTTTAAAATTGGTAGCCTATTCGAATAATTGAATAAATATTTTGTTGTTAATATTTTTAAATACGTGAAAACATTCTAAAAAACGAAGTGATAATTATAAATTGCTGTATGCGTTGTTCGAGAGCTCCTCATAAATATTTGTGTACCGGAATCCATATTTTTTAAATTAAACAGGAAATTAGGTTAATTGATAAAGTTTTTATATTAAGATTTCTTCTCAAAAACAACACTTAAGTAAACAAGCATTATGTAGATCGTAAACAAGGGCAAAAAAGTTTGCAGCTTGTAGATTCCTCTTTGATAGATAGGTGTGAAGCAAAATTTAATATCGATTCAACTTTGTTACCTTAATAGGAAAATTACGTACTTTTAGCTGATTTATGAAACAAAAACATTTATTAAAATAAAAAATTAATTTTATTTTTATCCTCTTTTAGTTTATAATTTAGATTGGCAAAAATATTTGTAGCCACTTTAATATTATTATGTTAAAATAATAATAATGCAATAATTTAATTTTGTAATTATCGACAGAACACTGCAATTTTAAAATTTAAAATGTATTTGTTTGGTTTAGCAATTTTAACCATAACAAATATAAATAAAAGCATTTACTAGAAGCAAATAAAATTTCCATATTGTCTACGAATATGTAATACATTTCTTGGTACATAAAACTTCTTTAAAATATTTTTAAATAAAATATAATGGATTATACGTATTTAGATTATTAAGAAAAATATTAATTTAATGAATATTTATCTGGTTTTAGTGCAAATTATGAAAGAAGAATAATAGTTATTTATGTATTAAGGGCATAATAAGGTTTTTATGGTCCGAGGCGCTATTTCGAGCCCGAGCGCGTCAGCGCGAGGGCTAGAAAAGCGTCGTAGGACCATAAAAACCAGTTATGCCAGCAATGCATACAAAACTTTATGCACGATTAATATATTATTATTTTTATATATTATTGTTTTTAAAGACGTTTACGTCAAAGAATTTTTGTTATAATTGTCATATTATAATGTCAACTGACATCAGTCAGTTTTAAAGTTTAAAGATAAATGAAATTGAGGAAGCAGCTGAAAAGGCGAAAAATTGCGGCCTGCTGCAGGTAAAATCAAAATCTTTATACGAAAAAACTTACTTCGAATATATCAAATGGTGTAACATTGTTGTTTTTAATTTTTGACGTTTCATTATAGCCCGCTGGGCCATAATAACGCCCGCGGGCTATAAAAAGACGTTTACGTCAAAGAATTTTTGTTATAATTGTCATATTATAATGTCATCGTGCATAAAATATAATAATTGTATGTACGTAAAACCCCGGCGCATTCGCCATTTTACAAATATCAAAATTAATATTTTTATTTTTTACCTATATTTGTTAGTTTTCTTTGAGCGGTCTTTGGTGCGTCAGCTTATTTTGCATTTTAAAGAGGTTGTATATTTAGTTTAAACAAAACTAAAATGTAAAACATTTTCAGTCCAGTATTTATACGCCTAAATAAATTTTAAAAAAGTAGCTAAATTTTAACGAGCAAAGAAATACTTTTGAGACCCTCTGTTTATTTTGTTAAGATAGTAAACAGTAAACGAATAATATTTAAGTAAAAATAACCATGTGATTCTTTGGATTTTTACTACAATTTTAATTTTTTTAAAATTGTCCAAACCAATAAACTTAGTTTATAAGTCTCAGTTACTCATAACAACACATTAATTTAATGTTTTCTAAATAATTTTATTTTTTAAAGTGTGTCCTTTCCGAGATCAGATTGAAAATACTCGATTTTGAACGAATCGAAGAATATTTTAGCTCTTTTTAAAAATGTCTAACCATAATATTCGTACACTGCTATCGAGAAAAAAGTAAATTTCCGACACTAATTATAATCATAATATTATAATTATTATAATAATTATTTCTTTTATTTTATTTCAGTAATAATATGTATTCTACAGGGCCGCAAAAAACATATTCGATGCTGTATTAACATACAAACTTATGTTTTATTTGATTATAATATAATATAAAATTATAATTTTGAAATTTAACTTTATAAAACATTTTCCATTTTGTAATTGGATTTTTAAATAGACTTTTTTTGTAAAAAAGACCCAACCGACAGTATTTATGTTTAACGAATACGTTTATTTTCTTAAATCAATTTAATTAATTATTAATTAATTTAATATTTAGTTTTACTTTTTTTCTGTAAATTAAACTAATGTTAAGTTGTTAAGTTGTTGATTTTTTCTGTAAATTAAAATAATGTTAAGTTGTTGTTGATTGCTACTTTTTTCAAGTGTGTATATTTTTCAAAAAATTAATTCCCAAAAAAGCCAATTCTTCCAAGACCTGTAAAAAACGGAAAAATTGGAAAATTTTCAGGAAAATTGACTTTTGCTTTTTTTATTTGATTTAAAGGGTAATCGATCAAAATGCAAAAATCAATTTTTCTGAAAATTTCTAAATTTTTATGGATGCTATTCGTACACTGATATCGAGTAAAAAGTGAATTTTTGACGCTGATTATAATATAATATAATGATTATATATAATCATAATATTATGATTATAATAATTATTCCTTTTATTTAAATTCTGTAAGAATATTCTACCGGGCCGCAAAAAAAATTTTATTTGACACTTCGATTTATAAAATTATAATTTTTTTAATTAAACTTTATAAATTATTCTTTATTTTGTAATTGGATATTTTAAATTGACTCTACCGATAGTATATTTGAATCGTCTAATTTCAAAAGCGGCCATCTCCAATTTTTTTTTAAATGACTTATTTACACTAATAAAATCGACATATTACGTGGTATATTAGTGCAAAATTATATCCCAACAAAAACGGCTATTTGCAAGGAAAATAATTCATTAAAGTTTTATGTTAGTTTTAATAACGGCCATCTCCATTGATGTTTTAAGTACAAAAATGTACTTAAAATGCCCATTTTCCTTTTGAAATATATGTTTTTTAATTAAAACTTAAATCTGGTTACTTATTTTGTAGAAAAAATATTTTTAGTTACCATATGAACAAGTTTTTCAAAATATATTTATTTTTTACCCATTACTGTTTAGAATGTTTTTTTGACGTTTACTTAAAATATTCTTCAAAGGAGATGGCCGCTTTTGAAATTAGACGATTCATTTAACGATTACGTTTATTTTATTAAATCAATTTAATTTAGTTCAATATTTAGTTCTATTTTCTTTCTGTAAATTTTTTCTAAAAAAGACAATTTTCTTCTGAGATAAATCAGATTTAAAATACCCGATTTTGTAAGAATCGCATGCGATTGGAATATTTAAAGACTTAAAATATTTAAAGACTTAAAAAATGATGCAATTGTCTTAGTTTTATTTTTAAAATTTGCAATGGTAAAGAGAAAGTTTTTATTTTGAAAACGTTAACATTACTTATTTTTTGTTTATTTAAAATTAAGTAGGCCCGCAATTAGGGGGGCAAATTTAAACAGTGCAATATGCATGATAATGGCCAAATTTGTTCTAGGTTTATATTTTAAATTTAAGCCTTCTCCTTAAAAAAGTACTTCTGATTTGCATCGCAACAGGTGCATCGCTTAGGTGCACCATTTTTGAAAAATTTCAGAAAAAAATTAATTCATTAAACCAGAAAAAAGTTGCATACTGCACTGTTTAAATTTGGCCTTTTACTTTCGGGACACCCTGTATATATTGTACATTTTATGCTCTTTAAAATGGTTTTTGTTCGAACAAAATATTTAGCAATTATGAACTACTTAAAAAAGTAACCTTGATATTTTTGCAATGATTGCCAATTATATTATTTTTGATATAAAAATGGTTAAACTACCTATTATGGATATAGCTATATATTATTAAAAGATAATTTATAAAAAAATGATTTCTTTGGTCACTAATTTGCCTTTGGAGAATCCTCTTTGGCTTTTTTAACAATGCATTTAGGCTAGAAGTAAGTACTTTTTTATTTAACAATTTTTGCTGTACGATCCAATTTGTGCCTTTTGTTGGAACAAATGTATTTAATGCCAAAGCGTAATAAAAGGGCCATTCAGCGAGGTAAATGAAGCAACAAATAGCAGAACAAGAGATGCGGGTACGATATGATCTAATAATCCACAATGGAATCGGCCACGGGCATGGGCGCCGCTACATAGGGGCAGGGGGGGGCCCGGCCCCCCCCTGGAAATTCATACCCAGAAATTCCGGTACTCCATAATTTGACGGTAAGTGCTGATCGTTATCATTTGTTCATTATATTTTAATTTAACATAATTTGTATAGCGTATACATAAGACGGCTGTACTACTAGAGGAGATTCCTCGGCGATACAATTTTTTTATATTTATATATTTACCAAAAAACTGTGATGTATTTTTTGCAATATGTACCAATATAAATAAATAGGTAAATATACATATAAAGATGATATTTTATTTGACTTAAGTTTAATGTGAACTTCTACAGTGCAACTTGATTATAAATAACATCTATCAAAATTGTAAAAAACTTTAAGGGCCCCCCCTAGACGAATTCCTTCCGGCGCCCATGCCACGGGCCTTCTCGCCGACCGGTCGCGACCCAGCCTTTGCCTCTGCCGCTACTGTTTCATTACCGGACTGTGCCGCAAGCCGCCTTCACGTAACTAAAGCTTTATCCTGGAATTATAAAGTATTAAAGCTTGTTTTATTAATATTTACCTTAATAAGTTATTAATATTAACCATTGTTTTAATTTAAAGTACGTACAATTTACTAAAAAAAAGTAGTTCACTTAAATCTATTCAAAATACAACAGTGGTTAAACGCATGTACAGAGTGTTTTTTTTACTGGGACACCCCCATAAACTCCTAATAAGAAAAGGTATCGAAAATTTTTTAAATCCAGCTTGTCTGGTTTAAAAAGTAATTTTTTTGACAAACATTCAAAAACAAGAAAGCATTTAAATAAATTTTATTCTTCTGGTTTCAAAAATATACCTATAGTTTGTTTATATATTTGTGTTAAGTGTTTTGTTAATAACTTACCCAAAAATTATGCTAAATTTAAAGCGAAAATTATGGTTGCCATGGATAAGGAACTTTTACCTTAAAATATGCATGAATTTGGTTATTAATAATTATTATTAATAAAATGTTTAATTTAATCAAATAGAAATTGTATATTTTTTAAATTAAAATAAAAAACTCTATCTAAACATTCAAAAATATATAGGATGTTCCATTAAAAAAACAATGTTATATCTATTTTATTAGTTTTACCAAATTTTTATCAAAAAAATTCCTTGTTTAAACAATACTAGCTAGATTTTTTAATTTCTCTCTCTAAATAAAGATTTGGGTGCCCTATTTATACGAAAACACCCTGTACATAGCAGGTTTTAATTGTCAAAATATATAAGCTTGTTTAACATCTTTCAAAATTTTATTTTTGTATACCTTTATACAGGTTGTTGGCGCACTAACGCGTTCCAAAGATGCAAACAATTTTACCGACAAGTAGCTTTTGAGTTGTAGCTACCGATTGCGCAACTGTGTGCACAGCAGACGGGCACCTAGGGGGCCCAAAGACAAGCCACTACAAGTTTATATGTTATATGCACATTTGATATATTGTTGCCTAAAGTCAAGTAAAGAATGTAAAACATTTATTTTATGCTATAAATATTTTTAATTGACTTAAATTAAACTCCAAATACCTACTTTAATAAAATCAGAAAAACCTTTCAAAGGCTTTAAATGTTCACCGGAATATTAAATAAGCAGAAGAAGGCAACTAATGAAGAGTTTTTTGTATTTATTTTGAATGTTAAATCTATTCCTGACTTCAATGAGCTTCTCAGGCATCAAAAAGCTCTCTTCTTGCGCGAAATTAAATTAAATTTTTAGTTGCAAAACACCAAAGAGGTACGTTAAAATTTGATTAGGGTCAAAGAATAATTACATCGCATTTTGAATAATTGAGAATAATTATGGCGGAATTAATATTTTGCTATAACTACGCAACCTTAACTTTGTTAATTTTTTGAACTTTACGTATTTGTGTAATTAATCAACTGAACTCTTATATTTCAGATTTTTGTCACACGCAAAATAAAATTTGGTAATTATAATAAAAGTAATGACAGTTTTCTTAGACTAGTTTTTTGATTAAATAACTAATTTTATTTTTATAACTTTTTTACCTACGTACTGATTTTTTTAGTTTAAAGTTATTTTTCACTGCAAGCATACATGGTGTAGCTCGCTTATCTTACCGGATTCCTGTCGATCCGTCCGGATTCGGTCAAATAAGTAATTCAATTTTTGTAACTCAAATTAATTATTAACTTAATGTGCTACGTGCACTATCCCTGCGAAATAAAAAAAAATAAAAAAGGAACACGACTTTTGTTTATAAAGTTTTCATTGCAACAATCCAATAAAAATTAAGTCGTTTCATTGACAGTCAAAAACGAAAATTTGTCAAATTATTGACAATGTTGTCGAAAGAGCAACGAATTTATATAATAATAATGGTAAAGGTGATAAAGCAAACCGACGAGTTATCGAAAAATTTAATCAAGTTTCCCAATATTTACATATCAAAATGTACGTATTTAGAACATTTTCTAAATGAAAGCTTGGACGATCACCCGATTAATTATCGTGCTATACTGCCCTACTATGGAGAAAGGCAGTAACTACAAAAAAATTCTTGATGCGTTTTCTTGTGCTATGATAAAGCTATGGACATTTTGTATCTTAATTTAACTAAGAAATGCAGTAAACTATCTTATAAGTTAAATATATCAATTAAATATCTACTGCTTTTTATAAAAATTTAGTTGATGCCAATTTTCCACAGATTTCTTGTTTAGCAGTTACTGCCTTTCTCCATAGTTGGGCAGTATAGCACCTATAGGTATTACCATAGGCAAGGGATAGGTTGGGTGGGCGGGGGGTTTAGTTAGATAGGCAACTTATTAAATTTTTGTTCCGTGACTACTGCGCCCTCCAGCGGGTGTCGTCAAAATATATAATCAAATTATTGTTTAATTTTTTTTATCCTTTTTTCAGCCTTCACTAGATAAATAATTCTAATATTTTTCTAGGAAAGTTAAAAGAGGAAAAATAAAACATTTTTGAAATTATTTTATTTGTAGTTACAAAATATATAAAGGCAAAAATTCAAAACACAACTTTAAATCAGTCTACATCATATGAACTTATCTAACTATTCCATTCCTAATATTATTCTATAAGGTAAAATAAATTTATAAATATAAAAACAATAAAATTTTTAAGACCGGTGCTTAGAGAATCAACATATTTTTTGTTATTTGGGCAAAAAGCGGGACATACCTGATCGCACACAACAAGAATAAACCATAATAATGAATACTGTATTATGACAACGGTAGTCTCGGACGTTTTTGTACAGTAAAGAGCACAACCACTTTCAACAAGATGGTTGTCCTGCTCATTATGCTCGAATAGTTGTGGAATGGTTGAATCAGTAATTTGGAGAGAATTGGCCAAAATGGTCCTGTTTTATGGCCACCGAGAAGCCCTGATTTGGTTATTGCAGATTTTTACGTTTGGGGCCGTTTGAAACAAATAGTTTATGCGAATGATCTTTCTCCGAATGTAGAACGTTTGAAGGAGATAATCGCTTTGGCGTCTTTACCGCTAGAAGAGATTCGAAAAAGTTATAAGGAACTGCGTCGAAAACTTAAGCTATGCGTTAAAGAATTTGATGAATGGATCAAGTGAAATTTATTATTAGTTTAATTTTTAAATTGTAATAAAAACTTAATAAATGTTTAACTAAATCAACATATGTTTTTATGGTTTTCTGGAACTAAAAGATAATTTAAAAACCTAAAAAATGTAATTTTCTACTACCACCTTTAAAACACCCAGTATCGTACATGTTTCCATGACACTAAGTGACCTTTTAAATACACATTGAAAAGTTGTGGCTTTATGGCGTTTTAGTCGAGGACTGAATTTAGCAACAGGTTTTTAGTCACGGGCTGAAGTTTGTATTAATTTAGTTGACAATTGTAAAATGGCATACAATTAAAATAAAGTGCCTTTCTTGTTAAATAATACTAACTGTGAAAATTATTTTATTATATCAATACAAAAATACAAAAGTATTAAATAGTTTCTAAACGCCAATATTTGAAAAGTTTATATGGACATTGTACTGACCTTTTAATTTCGCCGGCAGTAAACTATTCAATAAATACAGACTCGTTGCTTCAACGAAAGCATTCATTCAATTAATTTCATTGTTTCAATGAACTTTAAACATTAATTTAATAAATTCGTTGCTTTAAGGAATACATTTATTGTCCAATGAACATATTTCATTGATTTAATATATGGGAGATTTAAATGTTAATGAACAGTATCAATAAACTGACTAATTTCATTTTTCACAATGGTGGCGACAAAAGAGTATGATCTACAAACCCCAAGGAATCCCAGAAATTTTTTAAAAAAATTCTACCTTTAATATTTAAAAAGATAAAGGGGATACATATTTTTTTAAAAAGGCAAAATTTTTGATAATATAGTGGTAAAAAAATATTAGAAATATTCCCCAGCAGTAAAACAAAACATCAAATGCTTAAACGATGTTGGCATCTTCAGAAGCAAAGTGTAACTAAATCTAACTGCTAAATTTACCATATTATGTGGTATTTAGGTGGGCTAAGAAGAAATAACGAAAATTGAAAAAAAGTAATAAGCTTACCTAGGTAGGTATCATGACATTTTCCTTATATTTACAGAAAAAGATATGTGGGAGTAAGAATTGTTTATCTGAGTTAAGTAGAGTGTATAAAGGTTTGTTTTGGACAATAAATACACAGGATTTAAAAAAAACTTATGTTCAGTTATGAGAGTTTAAATACTTACACATTTAATTTAAAATTTTCTTAACATGCGCCAACTTTCACAAAGATGTTTAAAATATTTTTTATTCTGTGAAATTCTATGAAAAATGTATTATAAAAAACAAAGATGTTTTAGAATAATTTTTACCCTTTAGATTTCTGTGACAAATTCTCGCACACAATGTGAAGTTTTGAATTATTCTTGGAAGATTTTAATTAAAAGAAGTTTTAATAAAGAAATAAATCACTATACCACGCACACATATATTATACGTCGTCTCGACGTTAAAAGAAATTACTACACAATCCATAAGACACTTGTTATTTTTTCCTATTTCTGCAAAGTAGTACCGTTTAATGAAAAATTTATTGGTTTTATGAAACTCGTACATTCATACAACTAACACTTCATACTTGATATCATATTCCTTATATTGATCAAATCATTTATTAATATAATGTAACATAATCGTTGAGTTGATAATTTGGGTTCATTAATACAATGTTCACTTTTTATCGATAACAGTAAATTTGATTTTTGTTTTGTTTATTGGATTTTTTGTTAAATTATCAATATTTGTGTGCCAAAAAACTATTTTAACTTAATTTTAAAAATTTAGTGATAAGTTTTTATTTTTTCAAGGGGTATTTATATAATATAATCAAACCCAGTTTTATTAAAAACAACAAAAATGATTGACAAGAAATGACAAGAAAGTCAAATCAGAATTATAATTTTAACAAAACATACAATCTAGAAAAGTATATTCTGTAACAAGTTTGGAATACAGCATATTCCGCTCGAGTGAAGAGTTTGTCACACGAGCCGAAGGCAAGTTTGACGGTTTCACGAGAGCGGAATATGCAATTCCAAACGTGTTTCAGACTATACTTTTTCTACGTTTCCAAAAAATACCATAGAAAAATAATTTAATTGGAAGAAAGTGAGGTTGGATCGGTCTAAAATTTGTTAGATATTAAAAACAGATGTCGCCACGACATCATCAGATGATAGAATATTTCATTCTGTACGGAATAAATGTCATTCCATAGATAAAAGTGATATTAGAAGGGTCAAATTCCGTAATAGGAGTAGAACAAAATATTTTTTCTACTCCTATTACGGAATTTGACCGTTCTATTACCACTTTTATCTATGGAATGATATATATTCCGTAAAGTGTTACAGAATGAAATATTCTATCATCCTATGTCAGAATAAACACTCGTGGCGACATCTCTGTTTTTAATATCTAACAAATTTTAGACCAATCCAACCTCACTTTCTTCCAATCAAATGACTTTTCTATGGTATTTTTTGGAAACTTAGAAAAAGTATAGTCTGAAACACGTTTGGAATTGCATATTCCGCTCTCGTGAAACCGTCAAACTCGCCTTCGGCTCGTGTGACAAACTCTTCACTCGAGCGGAATATGCAGTATTCCAAACTTGTTACAGAATATACTATTCTTAACAAAAATTTTTAAATCTTGGCTCAAAAATTAATTTTAATACGACTTTTTCTTTTATATGATGTATTTTCTTCCCGAAGTAGATTCCAAACATAGTCACCCATCATTGTCGCATCCCACCTCCCTTGTTATCACTTTTCCATTGCCCGAATTTCTTGATGAAATCTTTCTCCATGTTCTTCGCTGACATCTCCCAGATTTTCACGGAAAAAGTCAAGATGCGAATGCAAATAGTGTACTTTCAACGACACGGCATCCCATTTCTTTAAAACTTCCTAATAAAATAATTTTCACTTTTGTGGTTACCAAGGAAACCTTTCATTTAAAATCTCACGTCAACTTTTGAGTTTAAAAAATAGGTATGTTATAATAATCAAATTTGTTAAAAAAAAATATTATTTTTTTTACATGTTGTCCGCAAAAAGTTTAATGGCCAAAATCTTACGTGAGGGATAGGGTGGGGGTTTACCACATCTCACCAAATCTCACCAAGGGGGAGGGGGGCTCCAAATTATCAGAAAAATGCCTCACGTAATTAATGGATGTCATTGAAAATTTGACAGTTTGAAAAAACAAATGTATGTTACGTAATCGGGGGAATGGCCTACTACGATTTGTGTAATAAAATCCAGATAAACAAATATCATGTTACATAGTGTAATTAATGAACTCATACATTAATAAAATAAAGCTTGCTCAATGAGTTAATAACTGTAGTTCGTTACTTCAATGTTCTCTATTTATTAATTGACGACATTGGCATTATTGCAATAATTACTGTTTATTTAAGTCCCAGAATGCAAAGGATACACGAATTTATTGATTCAATGAAAAAAATCATCATTTTGATAAAAATTGTATTGCGGTAATTACAATTTTACATTAATTTAAGGACGTGACATTCATTATCTGGATGAATTTGAATTCATAATATTGATGAAAGGTAATATTGATTTATGAATAGCATTTCATTACATTAATGAAATAGTTCATTTGCTCAATGAAATATCAGTTGATGAACAATATTTTTTCAGTGTAGTTCATTTACTGTGTTTAATGGCTGGAATATATGAATTTTTGTGGCGACACATTTTTAATAGCCTTGTAGACTTTGTAATAAAAGCAGCTTTTTTATGTAAAATTATCTGGAGAATTGTATTCCAAGATCAAGAATTCAGCCCAACAAAAAAAGTTAGGAGGATTTTTCCCTGAATAACCCCTTCACGCCTATGGTAATGATTTCTTCAATTTAACACCACCAGATGATTTCTTGCCCAAGAGTTGCCCTAAAAATAAAGCATCATTATTTTAACATTAACCGCTTAGTAACAGCGCCATGACACTGAAATTCAAAATTTGAACCAAAAAACTTTATTAATTAATAAATAAACAACAAAAAACTATTTTCTTAAAATGTATTGTAAATTAATTGCATCTTACTCAATATACGCTACTAAAAGTCCATAAATAAACTAAAAGTTGAATTTTGCCATTAGCACATAAACTGTCAAAACTATGTTATTTATCCATAGATTTTTTTCGTAAATACCTTATTGTCACTGTAAAAGTGCAAATTTTATTTTATTTTTATTCATTCTTGGACAAAATGCTGCATTCTTAATTTTTTCAATATTCGAGCCCATTGCACCAGTCAACTGATAGGGTATCAAGAGAATGATAATTGTCAGCGATTCGATTATGTTTATTTTGACACCTTTTGCAACCAAATTCCAATTCTGAATAGAGATATGACTAAAATCACAGCATGTTTATGCTGTGCTAAAATCATATCTCGAAAACTTCGCCATAAAAAAGTTTTTTTTATTAATTTATAAACCGGTGTTATTAAAGTTATTTATATTACATTTTTAAAGGTCTCCGGCGTCAAAATTTGATATTCGCATTTAGTTAAACACAACATAAAAGTAAATTAGCGACACTTGCACGCAAACAGCCACTCGACACGATAAACTTTTAAATTCCGTGTTTATATTCGTATTAATTTGCAATTTTATGTCGATTAGGCCGATTAGGTTTTTCTGTACGTTCTTATAATTTTTAGAGTTAAAGTAATAAAAAAAACAAAGATTTAGGTTAAAAGTTGGTTATCTTTAGGCGAAAATAAAACCGTTCAAGACTGAAATTGTTCAGACTAAATTAGGATCTAAATTTTGAGAGTGTTTATAATATATTACCAGAAATCTGTTATTATTGTTATTCAGATTCTTTATACCTATTTAACGAGTGTGCGAATTGCCGAAAATATGCCATCACTGGTTTTCAAACTGAAATTAGGGCATATAGTGAAGTGGGTTAAAGTAACGAAATACATCAGTAGTAGTAGTACTGTTAATTATATTGTACCACATTTCTTTACAATTTGATGATTTTAGAATGGTGTGTAATAATTACATTGTAATTTAATTGTGTATGTTATTTTTGTGTTCATTTATGTAGGTATGTATATGTTAATTTTTTGTTTAGAAAATTATCAAAATGCTTTTCATTTAAGTTCCCAATTTTCAACAAATCCTTTTGTTACTGGGTTACAAAAAGGTTTGTAAAAATAAGGTCCTTTTTAAAAAAAAATTCTACTCCCACCTTTAAAACGCCCTTTATCGTACATGTTTCCATGACACTAAGTGACCTTTTAAATACACATTGACAAGTTGTGCCTTTATGGCGCTTTAGTCACGGGCCGAAGTTAGCAACAGGTTTTTAGTCACGGGCTGAAGTTCATTTTAAGTTAGTTGACAGTTGTCAAATGTCATACAATCGTTAAAATAAAGTGCCTTTCACAAGAAAGAAAATAATACTAAATGTGAAAATTATTTTATTATCTCAATACAAAAATACAAAAGTATTCAATAGTTTCTTAATGCCAATATTTGAAAAGTTTATATGAACATTGTACTGACCTTTTAATTTCGCCGGCAGTAAACTAGGGGAAGGTGGGGGAATTTTGCGCGGTGGGTAATTTTACGCATAAACAATTCTTCTTAGATATGAAGTAAATAATACATTTTTTGAATGTTGCAAACTTGGAAACGTTGCTTTGGGTATACGGGGACTAAAGTGTACCGCAATTAAGCTTGTAGCTTTAAGCTAGTAACCATGGTCACTAGCTAACTGTGATACATGTACGTTGATCTAAGAAATCCATGTCGTTTCCGCTACGAGTTAAGTTTAAATTTCTGTCCAATCGCTTAAATGTTTATAACACAACTTTATATGATCTTTCCTCGTAATATGGTGTATGTTTAAATTGTTCAGGTTAACTTTTGGAAAGTTTTTTAGTATCACAATATTTTTCTTGCAATGGGGGTAATTTTAGGCTGAAAAATTGGGGTAATTTTGCGCTGCAAAATTTGGCCAATATGGGAGCCTAGATTTTTCAGCATAAACATTTCCATTTGGGCACACGCGGAGTGTAGCGAAAAAAAACCCCTAAAACTACATATGTCACAAATGCTGCATGTAGACCCTCTTATTTCTAAGAGCAAAAATTTTATTTTTATTTATTTATTTTTGATTTTGTTTGTTTCATAGAGAAAATAGTTTTTTTTTTATTTTTATGTTTTAATATAATACTATTATAGAAATAAACGGTTTATTTAGATACCTACAAATCTTTCTCTATACAGCGCAAATTTTCCCACTATGATGCGCAAAATTACCCTGATAGGTGGGTAATTTTGCTCAAATGCATTATTTAAAAAAATGTAGTTTTTGCATACCAAACATTTTTTTTTTATAAATTGCGCATTATATACACATATATGTAAACATAGTAAACATAGTAGACTATCGCTGGTATTAATTGCAAAATTTCACATTTAAACTTAACAATGATACTAGAGATTTTGCTTAGATGCGCAGAATTCCCCCACCTTCCCCTATAACTTAAATTCGGGCACGGACTCCACTGTAAAGTGCTCATAAAACATTTCCTTTACTTTCACTGTATAATTGTGTTTATAAAGTATATAAAAATTTGACATTTGATGGTGACACACTGATTCCCCTATTGTTTCATAGATGGCGCTCTATACAAATTTTTGATTTAAATCATTTTAAGATAATAATAAGTATTTGTCGTAGAAAAAGTAAAGTATGCACCTCGTTTATAAACTTTTCTATACACTAATTAATTTAAGCACTCGCTTGCAAGCTCGCTCGTGCCTAAATTAAATTCGTGTATAAAATGGCGTTTATCAAACTTGATACATAATATACTATAAGATGGTTGAATTATTAAGATTTTGCTTATAAACTACACGGAGAAAAATGTATGTTATAAAACGTATACTAAAATTTGTTACTAGAAAGTAAATTAAATTATTATATAAATTAAAAAACTGGATCTTAATAAGTATAATAAAAATATTATAATCGTCATATGATTGAAGTTATGATACGGTGAATTAAGTATTATTATATTATTTAATAATTTTACACTTTTAACTTAATATTTAATACAAATAAAGTAATAGGTTAAAGCGGTTTAATATAAAATATTATTATATTTACAATATATCTTAAGTATATTTTTATATTAAAATTTATCATACTGTAACGTTTTTACTGTTCGTAGTGTGAATTAAAACACGCACTGGTTAATTAACGAACTAAACTATTTATTTAATAACTTAACTACACTTAAAACACTATAAAACTAACTAAACACTTAACTACTAAACTGTATTATTTGACTTGTATACCATGAGTGTTAATAAAAAGGGGGTGTGTTTTGTATATAGGTATATTTATTAATAAAATGAGTAGCCAAGCGCTTTCGTCACTTGTCTAGTGACATCATCAGGGCTAGCCTTGTCAGGGTGAGCTTACATTTCTTAGCAGCAGTGAAATTGAACAAAAATACATTTAGCCCTGAGGGGGATTTAACAATCCCCCTCAGGGCTAAATGTATTTTTGTTCAATTTCACTGCTGCTAAGAAATGTAAGCTCACCCTGACAAGGCTAGCCCTGATGATGTCACTAGACAAGTGACGAAAGCGCTTGGCTACTCATTTTATTAATAAATATACCTATATACAAAACACACCCCCTTTTTATTTACTTAACTAATAATTATTTATATATCACTATTGTTCAAGAGTCTATTTATTTGCACTTATATTTATTTATTTCGCCGCGAGTACCAAATCTTAACTGACTGCTCTGTGATGCTCCGTTTCTTATATATTCAGCGCCAAGGTCTTCTGGAACATTCCAGCGAGCTCCACACTCTCGATTGTTCGAGCGCTGAGTCACCGGCGATGACTCACCGGCGATGACTCATCGGCGATGAGTCATCACTCCGATATCCAGAGCGGTACTCGCTACATTGCCCCCGTCTTAAAACATTTTCGTCCCGAAAATGGTCCTCAGCTCCATGGCGATATTTGCATAGAGATCCAAACTTGCAGTGTGACGTCCTATAGAAGTAGCAGTCTACGGTCTTTCTTCCGGTTGTTCTTTTAGGGTTGTGGCAACAGACAAGAATGTGTATGCCACTAAATCTGAAGATAACTTCCACCATGCTTCTAATTATTCTCCAGTCTAAACCGTCAAGTCCACAAGCAATCTTCGGTATCGCCAGGTTCATGATGTCCTTCGACAAAAGGGTATCCCTCAATTTATTTAAGGCATTCCATACGTCACGGTAGTTTGGCTTATGATGGGAGAGCTGCTTCGTTACCAGATAGAAGATACTTCTATTGCCTATCTGCTCATTATCCACAATTTCAAGCACCTCTCCAACTTTGGGATTCTGCCTTCGTAGCTCGTCGACCCGTCCAAACTTGTTTTTAAAGACAACCGCTATTCCCCTGGACATCCTTAGGTCTTCTGCAACACAGTGAGCCAAGGAGTAATCGGCCGAAACCGTGAACAGATCTTTTTGTTCTTCTCGAGTGACACCATACCGAGCTTTTTTACCGCTCGAATATAAATACATGAAATCTTCAAAAGGCAACTCGTCTTCCGGCGGATTAACTCTCCTTACTCTAGCATCGTCATTGTTTCCAGCGTAAGGGGCCAATCGGTTGAAATGGATCACTTTCGGCTTTCCTCTTGGCTGTTTCCTGATCCTGTAGATGATGTCATTTATTCGATCCATGACTTCGTAAGGTCCCTCCCAAGAAGTCTGCAGCTTCGGTGAATAACCACGACGGCGCTGAGGGTTGTATAACCAAACTAGGTCTCCAGGTTGAAATCCTCCATTTTCCGCCTTGATGTCATATGCCTCTTTCATTCTATCACTGGCACTCTGGATGTTTAAACGAACTCGGCTGTGAATGTCGCTCATTTTCCTACGTAAATTGCTGACATAATCTTCTCCAGCAATATCTTCCCCTGGTAGGCAACCAAACCTCAGGTCACAAGGTAGACGAAGTTCACGTCCCATAACAATGCTAGCGGGTGTCTGGCCGGTTGTATCGTGGATAGAAGAACGGTACGCCAACAGGAACAGATGAAGAAAGCGGTCCCAGTCTCTTTGGTGATCAGAGACTACCTTGGACAGGTACCGGTTTATCGTTCGATTCATTCGTTCTACCATTCCATCGGACTGCGGATGTAATGCAGTCGTCCTCGTCTTCCGAATGTTAAGAATCTTACAGACATTCTGGAACAATATAGATTCAAAGTTCCTGCCTTGGTCTGAATGCATCTCCATTGGCACACCAAAACGACAAATCCACTCCTTAATAAGGGCATCGGCCACTGTGCCAGCTTCCTGGTTTGGCAAGGCGTACGCTTCCGCCCACTTGCTGAAGTAGTCCATTACAATGATGATGTATTTATTTCCAGATTCTGTTTCCGGAAATGGACCCGCCACGTCGATTGCAATTCTCTCAAATGGGCTGCCCACATTGTACTGTCGCATTGGGGCTTTTGAGCGCTTCTGGGGTCCATTGCTTGCCGCGCAAACGGCGCACTTCTTGCACCATTCCTTCACATCCCGTTGGCTGTTGACCCAATAAAACCGTTCCCTAAGTCTTCCGAGCGTCCTGGTCACCCCAAGATGTCCTCCAGTAGTTCCATCATGGATTTCCTGCAGCACTTCTGGTATCCTGTTTCTGGGGATTATTATCTGCTTCCGGTCTTCCCCCCCTTCTGGCATCTCCAGAACGCGCTTTAGAAGCCCGTCACTTAAGATGATGGAATTCCATTGGGCCCAGTACGATTTCACATTCGGCGAATATTGGGCGACTTCCTGCCACGTTGGTTTACGGTCGTTTTTCTTCCAATCGATGATAAGCTTCAAATCCGGGTCCCTTTCCTGGTCTTGTTGAACCTCAGCGGATTGCCAATGATCATCCACGATTGTAGTCCTGCGAACCAACACATCCTTTTCTTCGGCCCTGAGACAATGTTTACAGTCTTCCGGGCACGGTCTTCTTGACAAGGCGTCAGCATTTCTATGGATCGTCCCAGCCCGATGTTCTGTGTCAAAGTCGAACTCCTGTAGTCTTTCAATCCATCTTGCTACCTGTCCTTCAGGATTCTTGAATTGCAAAAGCCATTTAAGGGCAGCATGATCCGTTCTTAGCAAGAATTTTCTTCCATACAGGTACTTGTAAAAGTGTTCGACTGCTTTTACCACTGCCAACAGCTCGCGTCGAGTAACACAGTAATTTCGCTCTGGTTTCGATAGAGTTTTACTGAAGTATCCAATAACTTTCTCTTTTCCTTCTTGAATCTGCGACAAAACAGCTCCCAGGCCCACATTGCTGGCGTCCGTGTCCAAAATAAATTCACCATCCGGAAGTGGATAACTCAGGACTGGTGAGCTGGTCAACGCGTTTTTCAGGTTCTTAAAGGCTTCTTGGCATTCGTCGTCCCATTGAAATCGTCTTTCTCCCTCTGTTAAACGTGTCAAAGGCTTAGCAACCTTTGCGAATCCTGGTACGTACCGACGGTAGTAGGTGCATAATCCCAGAAAGCTTCTTAAGTCATGTTTATTCTTCGGTATTGGCCATTCCCGCACCGTCTTCACCTTCTGTTTATCCACTGCAACTCCTTGACTTGAAACGACATGGCCCAGATACTGCACTTCCCTCTGGAACAAGTGACATTTCTTTGGGCTAAGCTTCAGGCCGGAACTTCTTAAGCGCTGAAAAACTTCCTTCAGGTTCTTCATATGGTCCTCAAATGATTTTCCAACCACAATAATGTCGTCAAGGTACACCAAGCAAGTCTTCCAGGATAGTCCCTTCAAAACCATTTCCATGAGCCTTTCAAAAGTTGCAGGGGCATTACATAGTCCAAACGGCATGACAGTAAACTGCCACAGTCCAGCACCCACGGTAAACGCCGTCTTTTCTCTATCTTCTGGTGCCATTTCAACCTGCCAGTAACCGCTTTTCAAATCCAAAGTCGAAAATATTTGGGATCCAGCCAATGTATCCAGGGTGTCATCTATCCTAGGCAGAGGGTAGCTGTCCTTCTTCGTCACGTTGTTCAGCTGACGAAAATCGACGCAAAATCTAGTTGATCCATCCTTCTTCTTAACTAACACCACTGGGGAAGACCATGGGCTGTTAGATGGTTCGATCACCCCTTCCTTCTCCATTTCTTGCACTATTTTATCAGCTTCCTCTCGCTTAGCAAGAGGTAGCCTTCTTGCCGACTGTCGAATAGGCTGTGCATCACCGGTGTTAATTTTATGCTGGACAATTCTTGTCCTACCCTTCTTTCCTTGTCCATCATCAAAGACGTCCTGATAGTTGTGTATCAGCTCTCTCAGCTTTATTCTCTCATTTGGTTTTAAGTCCTTTGAAGAAGTCGAAAGCAGAGTCGTCAATTCATTGCTAATTTTCTTGGCCGGAACTCCAGACTCACGAATGCTTCTAATAATTGAGGAAACAGAAGAACAGTTCCCCAAAACGATTCCTTTTTTCAAGTTCACAGAGTAACCATTAACATTCAATACTCTTACAGGCACTTCTTTTCCGACACGTATTAAAGTCTTCCCTACTACAACTCCTCGACCGACCTCTTTGTCATCAATTTTCGGCTCCAGAAGCATTATACTTCCATCTTCTGATTTACAATCCAAGAAAGCCTTCAATATCATCTCGCTGTGTTCCGGTATCAAAGCATCTTCTGTTAGCATTACACGAATATTCTTTTCTTTTGATCGATGCAACACGACTTCTTCTCCATTTACTCTCAATATTCCTTGTTGAAAGTTTAGTTCAAATCCTATAGAGTTCATAATGTCCATGCCTACAATAACTTCATCTTCAATATCTGCTACTAATGCTCGATGTTTAAATTTCGTGTTTCCTATGACCATAGTGATGTCCACTTCTCCATGAACAGTAGCAGTATCTCCTGTTGCAGTACGTAGTCGCCGATTGGTAGATTTTATCTTCGACTTTTCGACAATATCTGGCCGAATAATTGTCTTCGTCGCACCTGTATCCAGCAGCAGCACATGTAACTTTCCATTAATAAAGCCATCCACAAAAACACTGCTGGACTGATGTAGAAGAGATGCGACACGTTCGATATCCTCTGGGCCATGTTGGTTACAGGTCGACGGTTGCCCCTTTTCCTCGACCCTATCTAGTTTTCCGACTTGGATGAAGTCGGCGCCTCCTGGCTTTTTCTGCAACGACTTCGTATATGTCCGAGCTTTCCACATCTCCAACACCGGATTTCCTTCTTTTTCTTCCTCGGCTCTCCTAATTCTATGCTGGCTCCTGCAGCTCTGCTTTGCCGCCTCGAATTCCAAAGCTCGGGCCAATGCATCAACCAGTTGGCTCGGACGAGCCAACGTCAGAGCCTGCCTTGTTTCGTTATCCCGAAGTCCATCCAAAAAGGCTTGAACCGCTAATCGTTCCATAACGGTCGTTGGAGTAGCTGGATATGCTAGCCGAACCAAGCGTGCAATATCAGCCTCGAATTCTTGTAAAGTCTCGTTTGATTTCTGGCAGCGATTCTTCAGTTGGGAATGGTACACATGTTCCAGATGTGTCTGGCCATATCGAAGTTCTAGATGTTTCACCAACGCTTCGTAATCTTCTTGTTCGTTGGGAGAAAGCGTCTGCAAGATGTCCGTTGCATCTCCGCGTAAAGCCAGAGTCAATGCTGTAGCTTTCTCTTCTGGTAGCCAGCCATTTGCTTTTGCTGCTGCCTCAAACTGACGGATGTAGTTGGTCCAAGAAGTTTTTCCATCGAACTGAGGTGGTTTCATCCTAACTCGGCTTCCCTCCAGCATTGTTCCTGGTTCCGCCAGCATCATGGGTAGATTTACAGCTGTCAGTTTACTATTTATTTCTTTAATTTTGACTTCCAATTTATCATCCAATTCCATCCTTACGTCATTCAATTCCATCCTTACGTCCTCTTTTAATTCCTTGACATTATCTAGAATCTTCTGTTCCAAATATTCCTTTAAATTTTTAGAATTTTCCAGAATTTTCTGCTGTAGTTCGCTAGAATTTTCCAGCATTTTCTGTTGCAAATCGTTGACATTTTCTAACATTTTCTGTTGCAACTCGTTGGAATTTTCCAGAATCTTTTGTTGTAAATCTTTTAAATCGCTAGAATTTTCTACCATTTTCTGTTGCAAATCATCCTTTAAATCTTTCAGTTCTTTAGAATTTTCTAGCATTTTCTGTTTTAAATCGTTAGAATTCTCCAACATTTTTTCGTTTAAATTTTGCAACATTAACTGCATATCACACGGGCCTTCAAATAAATACGTATCTGGATTTTCACCTTCCTGCTCCAACGCTTCTCGAAGCCGCTGCTGCAACACATTCTTTTTTCCCGTTGTTTCACATTCCCTTTCTTCCAGCTCCCGCTTAAGGTCCGCCACTTTTAAGTCCATTAAGGAAACCATTTTCGCGAAATTTCACACTAACCGCACTCCTGACACCAATTGTAACGTTTTTACTGTTCGTAGTGTGAATTAAAACACGCACTGGTTAATTAACGAACTAAACTATTTATTTAATAACTTAACTACACTTAAAACACCATAAAACTAACTAAACACTTAACTACTAATTATTTATATATCACTATTGTTCAAGAGTCTATTTATTTGCACTTATATTTATTTATTTCGCCGCGAGTACCAAATCTTAACTGACTGCTCTGTGATGCTCCGTTTCTTATATATTCAGCGCCAAGGTCTTCTGGAACATTCCAGCGAGCTCCACACTCTCGATTGTTCGAGCGCTGAGTCACCGGCGATGACTCACCGGCGATGACTCATCGGCGATGAGTCATCACTCCGATATCCAGAGCGGTACTCGCTACAATACGATTTAGCTGTCACTATATTTAACGTAAAATATAATCAGTATTATATTTTTTTCTCCGCGTACTTATTCAATTAGTTAGCAGATTATAGTTGGTTGTAAACTTAACATAAAGATATGTGGACTTGGATTAACATAAAATCTGATTTATGTTGGGTAAAAATTAACAAATATTTGTTTAGGTACTGTGTACAGGGTATGACTTTAATCCTCTATAATTCATAGTAGAATTTTGCTTTTATTTTATTTATAAATCTATAATTTCACTTTAAAAAGTAATTTTGATATAAAACTGCAAACATTCATTTTCAAATGATAGCCATTAATTTAGCAGTGAAAACCTAAACGCTTACGCACCACGGCTATCAGAAACAGGATGTATCTCGGTGCCTGTTTGTGACACAAACTTTGTGTGGGTGCTGAAGCAAAAACACGGTGACCAGGTATTTGGCCAGTTTTCACAATATGGCACTACACCTTAAAATTAAACCATTTTTTGAGATTGAAGCAGTGGCGTAACAAATTCTGAGTGGGCCCCCCCGCAAACGATTTTAATGGGCCCTCTTTACAATAAGAAAAAAGTTTATTTAATGGGTAATTTTTAAAATAGTTTATCATAGTACTTTTAAACCTACATTATATACATAATATTTTATAAATTAAAAATTTTGACAGGTAGGTATAGAGTGTAAACGATAGACAGACATACGATAAGCAAATAAAAAAGTATTAGGTGAGAAAAATTGCTGTATCTGCAATTTTTGGTAGTAAAACATAAAATATTTAATTAATTTTGGTTTAAAAATATCTTATTTTATATACCTTTTTATATGCAGGATCATTTTCGTAATTCTATAATATCTTATTAAGATTCTTTAAAAAAATATATTAATAATAATTACCTAAACATTTTCTGTTCTTATTACCAAATATATTAAAAATATTATACTATTATATCAGCAATAATAACAATTTAAAAATAATAATAATTTAAAAAATGTATACATATCTTACCAAGTTTAAACAGTCTTGAAAAAAATTAAAAATATATTGTAGATAGTCTTAAAGAAGTTAAATTTAAAAAAAAATTAAAAACATAAACATTTACTACAAAAAATGGTCTGATCTTCTAGAGTTTTTTTTGCAAATTCAGTCATAATATTGTCAATGTTTAATGTCTTAATAAACTCATGTTCAATACTAATAATTGATAAATTGCAAAGACGTTGTTTTCCCATAGTTTTAACAAGGATATGTTTTCACTATTTTTAGTTTCGAAAAAGAACGCCTTGGGCCCCCTGACCGTCTGGGCCCCCCCGCGGTGCGGGGTCTGCGGGGGTGCTTATTACGCCACTGGATTGAAGAGTTATTTTTTTATAACTCTTCCAGCGGTAACTTGTATAAAGATAAGATGTATTTAATAAATAAAAAGGGGTTATCTGGGTTAAGCTTTTAGGAAATAAATCGTAGATTTGCTTGAAACTTATGAATGTAAATTTTTATGAGTTGGCCAGTAATATGCATTAATATTCTTGCTTAAAAAGTTTTCTAAATATAAAACTCATACATCTGAATAATTGAAAACAGTAAAATAGGTCAATCCTAAAAAATAAAAGGAAAAATATCCAATTTATTTGTTTTTGCTTGTTTCACAAAGGATTTTTCCAGATTTAATATTTAATCACCCTTTCTATTTTTATCTTTTTATCCCAGATTTGAATTTGCCTAATCGGTATCCCCAGAGTATAAATTTTAACGAGAAATGTTTGAAAACATCGCATTGACCTGAATAATACGTTCGAAGTTATTTATTAATAAAAAAATTGATTTTTAACCAATTAAGAGTTCAAATTTACAGTTTTATTAAATTTATTATTTATCTGTATATACTAATCCTGAACCACCAATGGATAAAACGTTTTTTTTTTTATTTCTATTTCAAGCAAATGGAGATAAATCCTGTCAATTCAAGCAACACTATATATATTCATTTTGTTACTATAAGGCATGGTGCAGGTGGACAAAATATAAAAAATGAGTTTTCATGTCTCATAACACTATAAGCATGCTTTGTGTAAATGTTGCAGAACGAAAAATATTAGTTTTTCGCTGAAAACTCGAAACTGCTCAAAACGGATTTATCCGCTTTTGTCTGACAGCTCCATAAATAGGAAAATATAATATATAAAATCAAACATGAGGCTAGTCGAGTTTAACACAGCAAACGCCGGCTCGCACCCGTCAGGCCTGTCTTACAAAGTTTCGTGTTCCTTGACACGTCATGACGTACCTACGCGTAGCTACGCTTAATGTAAAAACAAAAATTATACAAACTAAGAAAAAAAATTAAACCAAAATCAAAGATTCTTATTAAAAAATTTTAAATTAAATTTATAGGGTTTAATGTTGTAAAATAAAACAATCAAACAATTAATGAAAAATAATATACAGGGCTTTTAATTAAAATCTAGCCACCCTTAATAACTTTTGATTTATAGTAAATACGATCTTAAGCAAAAACTGGTCGATTTAGATATCGAGGGGGAAGTACAAATCCATTGTTAAACAATCTTTATGCTGCACCCTCTCACCTCCAGCTACCTTTACTAAAAAATTTTAAATGCCACCCTATACCATTTTAAAGAAAATGAAATGTCTGATCCATTGAAGTTTAAGAAATTAAAATCCGATCACGAATATATTCGTATTCCCGTATACGGGAGTTAGATACAAAAAAGGTGTTATAAATAAATCAAAGAATTCCATAAAAAAATTATATTAAAAAAATTGTTTTATTTGCTTTATTTTAATTTACCTTTAACAGAGTTATTACACGTTTTGGTTAAAATATTTGTATTGATATATCAAACTTTAGTCGTCGCACGTAAGGCAAAATGAGGTATTTACGGCGACAGAAGTAAAAAAAAGAGAATAAAATAATATTCGTTTATTTACATAGCAAAATGTTCCCAAATATTTAAAACCTTAGAAACAACAAAAAAATTGTAAAACGGATAAAGACAGGGTTGAAAAAATGTCATATTGTTCGCGTGTTGTCAGGGCAAGACTACCTACAACATACAAAATACATGTATTTTGCCAAATTTAGTGCTAATACATTGTGTAAATTTGCATTTACCGCGAAGTAAATCCTAAACTTTTAAAATGGAGGTGTTACCATGTTGTAAGTACTTTAAATCAACGTATATATTAACGATCTAAATCTAATTTCTGTGTTTTCGTCTTTATTTTCAAGTTGTGGAGCTAAAAAGTGTATCACAAGAGAATAACTATATTTAGTCCTAAAAAAAGAACGTTTTTACGAGTATTTGCTAATAAAGTGTTATAAACGATTATTTGAATAAATTTTACAGACTTACTCTTTGTATTTAATGTTTAAACCCAAAAATAATTCGTAATAATAATACCTTTATTTTTTCTGGTTCCAATCATAAAATGTATATCATTATTTCATTAACGTATTAAAAATATAATTTTTTTTTAAATAAGATACATTTACAGAAATACATACTCCTGGTATTAAATGGCCTCGGTACCCTGTTGCCAAATTTCGGTTAAATAGAAAGTGTTCGGAGGTATATCAACTGGTATACTTAATTTGGTAAAAATCTGTATAAAACAGTAGCGCCCTCATCGTAAGAATGGTGAACGGGATTGTGTATCTGTATGTGTTTCCAAGTCGAATTTACCTCCTAGCTGCTTTCCAATTGGCCTCCGATTTTTCGAATGCGGCTCCGATTTCGGAGGCGCGTTCTTCACAAAAGTTTTTAAGAGTAAATTTTTAAGAATTCATATTAGCGATTTTTTTTAACAAAATCTAAGCATGGCACTGGATTCATCACCCCTCAAAAGACCCTATACTAAATTTTATTGAAAAATTTTAAGTAGAAAAATGCACAATAATAACTACAAAAATTTATTTTGTCGAGTTATCCATGAAAAAACATTGAAATAAAATTAAACTAATAGTAACATGGTGCCGTGCTTAGATTTTGTTTAAAAAAATCGCTAATATAAATTATTAAAAATCTACTTTTAAAAACTGTCATAGTAGGCCTTGTATTTTGTACTAATATGGCATCTTTTGCTCTAAAAATACAGTTAATCAAGATATACAATCGCACAATAAATAAAGATTTTACAGGGGTGAGTCGCAAACAAATGGGTCACACTGTATATATATGTAGCAACTTATTTTTAGTTTGATTTTTCGATATTAGAATTATTCAAAATATTGTGTACTTTGCTTTATATAAAAAAATGGGTTACTTTGAACACCAAACCGACTTAACTAGATATATCTATTTAAGTTGGTTTGGGGTGTTTTCCAGTATTTTCCTTAGCTACTTTTATTGTTTTTATATAAAAACAATAAAAGTAGCTAAGGAAAACACTGTTTGTACATTTGCCTATCATAAATATTTTTGACGCCGTAAATACATCATTTTGCCCGACGCTCGTAAGTTACGTGCGTCGGGGGGAATGTTTATAATTGCGTCAACAAATTCTGAACCAAGCACAGACATTACAATTGTTGTTTTCTTTTTCGTATGTACCTAATCCAAGGAACCGCTATATATAACATAACCTATAGGTTAGGGCACAATCACTCGGATCTAAGACGCACGCGAGTCCGATGTCACGCTCACGCAGCGTGTGTTAAACAAGGACAGAGCGCATTAGTTTGTGGTTGGAGAGGTTAGGTTTTTGTGACGTGCTCAGCGGCGTTCCTCATCGACATTTAATATTTGTAGTTGACATTGACATTTATATATTTCTATCATTTTTAATTTTTTTTTTGCATCAAATAAGGTATTTTTATAATGAAATTAGTGTTTCAGTATTCGATTTTAGCAAAAATCCGTACGATTCTGACCAGAATGTCCGGAAATCGGTTAGATTGGAAACAGCAGTGAATTGTGTTTAACTTAGGGAACTGGAGCATGGGGGTCCCCTGCTCCCATTAAATTGTATCCAAGAGGTAAAAGCTATAGCGACAACAAAGTGTTGGAGATTTTTAACCGGACACTTAGCCTTACTAAGGAGTGGTTCCAGCGGCAAAGAATAATGGACGAAGTTTCGGAACTAATCATCCACCTCGGAGACGACAGTTTCGACGAAGATGATGACTTTGAAGACAGTATTTAGATAAATAATTTATTGACAATAAAATACATAGTGTACATTACAATAAAAAAAATATAACCAATTTTGAGAAACACCTTCATTCTATAAATAAATATGTTTTCCACCTAAATAATAATAATAATAATAATAATAATAATGGGTCTTTATTTTTCAATTAGTACATACAAGATATTTATAATTAAACAAAAAAAAAACAAAAATTAATAAATCCTAAATGTACATATCTAAAAGAAAAAATGCCGAAGATCGTTTCTGTTAATAAATTGTCCCCACGTAGTTACGGTTTACTTCTTCTTCTTCTTTCTAAGTTCGGTATTGTCAACCTTGGTGCTTGGAATCTAGTCCATGTGACCATATGCTTGTAGTTGGGAACTAAGGTCCTGGATGTTTTATCCCAGGATCTCTACACCCCAAAATGACCCTCTTCGAAACAGTTTCTTCCAGAGGCAATGTAGACTTCCAGGTATTGTGATGGAATTGATTTGAGAGGAATAAACTTGATAGGTAAGGATGGTGGAACGGAGAAATGTAGGAATCTAGAGCACATCATAAATTTAAATTAGATTCTTTTAAGAATGAAAAAATTAGCCTATACGTATCTAAATGAAATGAAGCAAGCAATGGGATACATGCTAAAGGTGGTTGATGCCCCAGGGCTAACAAGCGGTGAAGATTGAAGCTGCTTTATCTATATTGCACGAGAAATTAATTTGGAGATTTTCACTGTAAACCCCATAAGATGTAGACACTGAGGGAACCACTGATCCATCAGTAAAAATATGGGTAAAGTCCGGCCATTTTTTTTTTAGTTACCTCCTTAAAGATGGAATTATTAAACGTTTTCAGACGTGGATCCCTGGGTATTCCCAAATCAAAGCAATGGGGAATTTTGATCTTACATTTAAAATAATCCGAAGAATAGATAGGGAGTTTATTTTTCACAGAAATGCGGCAGCGAACGTCTGCTAGATTATTCATAGCCAACACCAGATCGTTTTTTTCTGCAGAGGCACCACGAGCATACATGCTCGTCCTTAGAATTTCAATGTGGTAAATAACTGGATTATTTGAAATAGAAAAGTTTTTTAATAAAAATTTATCAGTTAAAAAATGTTTTCGGAAACGCAAAGGGGGTTCACATGCCTCAATCTGTAGGGCGTTTGTAGGAGATGATCTCATTGCTCCTAGGCAGACACGAAGAGCTTGGAATTGAATTTTATTGCACCTTGACTCGTTTTTGAGTGTGAAATAGTTTATTAATATTAAGCCGTAGTCAATTCTGCTCCTAATTAATGCTCTATAAATGTACAAAAGGGTTTTGGGGTCTCCTCCCCATCTGACACCAGTTAGACTCTTTAAGATATTTAAATATTTTGTGCATTTTGAACTCATATCTAGGACATGTGCATTCCACAGTAATTTTGAATCCAAAATTATTCCCAGGAATTTATTGGTATTGACACTAGGAATAGGAGCACCCTGTAGGGAAATGCTATTAAATAGGGGAATTCTCTTGGCAAAAATCATATCTCTACACTTACCAGGGTTCAAACTAAGACCTCTTTCTGAAAGCCAAGAGTATACCGACTCAATTGCTCGAGACAAACGATATTCCAGCAAGTTTTGGTCCTTATGTGTGGAAAAAAGGACTATGTCGTCCGCATACTGGAGGAACCGTACTCCGATAGGCAGAGCATCCTCAATCTTTCTAACATATACATTGAATAGAACGGGACTAAGCACGGAGCCCTGAGGAAGGCCCAAACGTGATAAACGAGAAATTTCCACACCAGAATGACGCATGATAAAGTGTTTTTCCTGGGTTAAATTGAAAATTAACGTTGCTAAAAATTGAGGAATGCCCATTTCTATTAGATCATTATAGAGGATATCCGGCAAAACCCTATCGTATGCAGACTCAATGTCGAGGAACAATGCTCTGGTTGCAGATCTTTGCATAAATCCAGTTTGAATTGCTGAAACGAAAATAGATACGCAGTCAATTGTGCTCCTTCCTCCCCTGAAGCCGAACTGATTATCAGGTAAAAGGTCCTTGTTTTCAATCCACCATTGAAACCTGTTTTTAATGAGATGTTCAAAGACTTTTTTAATACATGATGTCAATGCTATAGGTCTATAACTATTGTACAAATTTGGATCTTTATCCGGCTTCAAAAGAGGAAAAATCACAATCTCACTCCAACTTGTAGGGACAGCCTCTCGTCCACTCAGTAGGTCATTGAAAAATTTTAGGAGAAAAAAGAAACCCTCTGGAGCCATGTTTTTTAACATATTATATGTGATCCCGTCCTTGCCAGGGGCGGAATATTTGACCTTATTTAACACCTCAGAAAGTTCAAAACGGGAAAATGGATTCAGCAAAGGGTGCGGATCATTGTTATTTATCGTTAGGTCGATGAAACCGGGACAAAATGAGGGAGCAAGATTATCTATGAATTGCTCCTTCCAAAGTTCGTTATCAGCAGTAAAGGCATTTTTTCTGAAAAGACCCGTTTTAAACCTTTTAATGTTGTTCCAAACTTCTGTGATATTGGAGTTTCTATTTAGGCTCTCTGCAAAAGTTTGAAAGGCCAAACGTTTTTTTTCCCTAAACTTCCTTCTAGTGATCGCACATACTTTTTTATATGTAATGAAAGATTATCTGGAACCCGTAGAATTGAATGCGCGTAGAGCACCTTCACGATTCCTAACACAATCCTTGCACTCTTCGTCCCACCAGGGGGACACTTTATGAAATCTAATCTGACTCTTCATTGGGACAGCCCTATCGGTTGCCTGTAATAGCGAAATAATGAAGTTTTCATAATTGATCGGCCCCGATCTAAATATTTGAGTGCAGACCTCGTAAAATAATAACCAATTTGCCTTTTTAAAATTTCTCTTAGGAAATGTGTTAGAAAGAGTAGTCTGCAGGCTGACCGGCATACAATTGTAGTTAACTGAAATTGGAAAGTGATCACTGCTGTATGTACTAGTCATCGTTTCAGAGTTACAAAGCAAAGCAATATTAGGTGAGCAAATTGCCATGTCAATTACACTTCTACTTTGAAAAGATAGGAGAGTTGGTTTACAGTCGTTCAAAATGACTAAATTGTTATTATTAATGTACTCAAAAAGAACTCTACCATTAGCATTAGAAAAGGAACTACCCCAACTAATATGATTGGAATTACAATCTCCAACCAAGATATATTTATTACCCAGAAACGAAAAAATATCATGCCAAAACCTTTGCCCGTTTGCACCGTTTAAATAACGGAGCAATATAAACTGTGCAATAGATGCAGTCGTTAATTTTGATAGCTACCGCTTGAACCTCGTTAAATTGAAAATTTAAATCAACAACAAAATATCTGATATTTCGTTTTATTAGAAGGGCAGCTCCTCCTTTGCCATCAGCTCTGCAGCAAGGTTCAAAATTGTATTTAGAGTATGAGAAAAATTGTTGGTTATTGGGTTTAATCCAAGATTCGGAGATTGAAATTATATCTGGATTGTTATTATGAATTAAGAGTTCTAACTCGTGGCGTTTGTTAACTATACTTGGGTTCCAGTGTATTATACTAACCATAAAATTTAAATAGATTCGTTATCACTCCCCATGACCATGACTTCATTTGCCTGATCAGGGTTGCAATCGACCGAACCAAAAAATTCATTATATAGCTGAATTAACAAGTCTGGATTAGACTTGGATAATTGAATAAATAGCTGTAGGAAAGTGTTATTAACGTCAGGTACCTCAGTAGACGATTGAGTAGTACTTGACTTTGAAAAGCACGGTGATTTTTGAGGGCTATTTGGAAGCCTTCCGCTTTGATTGACGTGGGTCTGCTCTGAGAATTGGGCTGATCTTTTAACCGGTTGGGAAACCACCTTTGAAATAACTTTGGTAAATTTTCTATTTTTAGAGGGTGAATGTTCCACACTGTCATCAGGAACAATTTGTGAAGTAAGGGGGGGAAATTGACTGGATAAAGGATTAAACGTCGAATTTTCATTAGGAGAAACCGAGTTGTTAATCCTAGGAACTTTTTTGGAAGCCTCAAAAAATGTAAGTTTATACTTAGCCATAATTTCTTTGATAGTTTTTTGTCTTAGGAACTCTGGGCACTTTCTATCTTTGAAAGGAGTCCCTTTTTCAGTGGAGGAATGAGCATTACCACAAAATTTACATTTAATCACACAGGAGTTATGAGAATCTTTATTCTCTATCTTGTCCCCACATTTGTCACATGATTCGAAACCTTTGCATTGAGAAATGGTATGCCCGTAGTGCAAGCATCGAAAGCATTGAATAACCGGCTCTATATATGTGGATGTCAAATGTGAGGAATAGAAAAGGTCCATACGTTCTGGGATGTATTTACCCCTGATGGAGAATATGACCATTGAAGTATTTACAATATTGATATCACCGTCTTTTGTACGTTCTTTTCTTTTAATCCTTCTTACCTCTAGGATATCCCTTTTAGTATTCATAGCCGCTAGGTTCTCCTTAATTTCTTCTTCTGTGAAATCTACATCGACGTTTCTAATAAGACCTTTTGTTGAGATTAAGTGTCTTGGAATTGAGGCAACCAGTTTATTATTATTCAAAAAAGTTTCGTTATCCAAGAATTGATTGGCGGATTCAAAAGTTTTAAAATAAATTGCAGATCTGTTTTTACCTCTTTTTGTAACCCGAATAATATTAGACAATTTATCAGTAAACAAGGACTTTCCCAATTTTTGATGATTTAAAATGGATAAATCCATTGATTGTACGTTAATGACAAATGGTCCCGGATCATATAAACCGTATCTAATTTTATTGTACATTTTATTTAATTCAACATAATGTTCAGTTTTTTCACGCTCCGTTTTTTTATCAAGAGAATGCGTTTTTTGTTTGTCAGCAAATTGCGATGTAATAGCGGCAGGAGTATCTCCAAGTGATAGGAGACCCTCAGCAGCATCAATCAAATGTTTATCTACTACTTTATCATCTAAATAATTGTTAGCCCCTGTCTGAGAAACACCCGGATCAGGTGGCTTTCCGCGGCCGCGACCGGCCATGCTGGTCGCGGTGCCAAATAAAACTTATTTTAAATGATATGCTCCTATTAAAACAAAGGAAAGGTAAACACTCACAGTTGGGAATGCAGCCAAGCTCAAGAAGTGCCGAAATTCGTCGTGGTCAATGCTAAGGTCAATCATATACACAACCGTTCACACCGACGTCGGAATCAGGAATCCGTTACGGTTTACAGTGATCGGGACAGTTGTATATATGCAACTGTCCTATAGGAATACTTTGTCAGGGGCATCTGTTCCCTCACAATTATTGTACAATATTAATACAGGTAAATCAAAAAACCAGGGGCATTAATTTAAAATTGATGCTTAGACCCCTTGAAAATGATACGCTACTGATCACCTAACCTAACATTTCACGTTTTTTATACGTATGTCGAGAAATCTGTTTTTGACCTTCAACATTGATGACGCAATTTGAAACATTCGCCGCGACGACCATACCTTAATATTAGAAAAATTGTGTATTCTTTAGCAAAAAGAACCTAATTAATTTTTATTTACGCAGAGGCATCCAGGCAAAAATTTAGGTCATCAATACGTCAGTGACCTGGTGAAAAAATTAAGGGAAAACTGGTTCAGTGTGCAACAGAAAACACACAAGATCGAGTGTCTGGACGGAAAAGTAGTTGCTTTACCAAATACTACTGTTGGTTCCGTTCATAAGGTGCTAAAAATAAATAAGTTTTTTGCTTTTAAAATTGAAATGTGTGAGCAACTTAGTAGGTATCCTTCAAAAAGCAATGCATGGGCTGGTATTCTTGGCAACAAAATAATTGAACCACTTTTAATCAAAGAAAACTTGTCTGGACAATTATATCTTAATCTTGAAAATGTTATAGACCCACTTATTACCCAGTAATTAATAATAATATTAATAATAATAATAATTTATTTTATTACAGGTACAATTACAGCAAAGAAAAAACTTACAATAAAAATACAAAAATGAAAAACGTCACAATAAAGATTTTTTGTTTTCTTGAAGAGAAAAAAAACATATCTTAAAAGAAAAGAAAATATAGTATAATATTTGACTCACAGACATAGCACATGTTTTGAAAGAGGTTTACGATTCAAAAAATTCATTAATACTGCATGATTCTTTTTTTTAAGTATTAACATTTGCAATATTTCTATGTCTTTCAGGCAATTTGTTAAAAATATTAATACATGAATAGTAACATCATTTTGATGTATATTATTCTCTTGGAAGCAGTTTGGCATCACAGAACATAGATTTATTATTCCACATAAAGATTAAAATTTCATAAACATAAATACCAGTCACAGTAAGCAGATTATTAGCTTGAAATACACCACGACATGAATCTTTATAATTTAAGCCCGAAATTGTTCTAATCACACTTTTTTGATGAATAAAAACATCACCAATACCTTTGGCCCCAGAAAATTATACCAAATCTTAAAATAGATTGATCATTTGCTAGTTAAACCATTCTTAAAGTTTTGGCATTATTGTAAGTTTTTATCATCTTTAAGGAGAAATGTACCTTATTTAGTTTGTTTGTCAATTCATGTATGTGTGGCACCCAACACAAATTTTCATCCAAGACTATACCTAGAAACCTTGTATTGTTTGTAAATTCTGTATTATTATATAGTTGTTTAGTTGTATATTATTTGGTGTAATATAAATAAAATTTGATCTTTTGGTTTTGCAACTTGTTTTTGTTTTATTTATTTTATTTTTAAAAAACCAATTATTAAATGTTGAATACAATAGTTTACATTCTCTCTCCAGATTATCCAAATTTGAGGATGTAAGAAATAAATTTGTGTCGTCTGCATAATTTATCATGTGATGATTTTTTTGTACCATTAGAGTATTTAAGTCGTTTACATAAATTACAAACAAAATTAAAAAATTAGATAGACGAACAAGTTGCTTGAGAAGGACATTTGTACTTTCAACAACATGGAGCTTCTCCTCACTATGCTTTACCAGTCAGAGAATGTTGAACTAAAGGTTTTCCTAGAAATTGATTGGTAGAAGAGGTGCTCAAGAATGGCCGGCAAGATCTCCAAATTTAACACCACTTGATTTTTTTCTTTGGGGTCATTTAAAAACACAAGTTTACAAAACACCACCTGAGAACATTCAAGAACTCAAACGAAAAATAATTCAAGAATGTAGGCAGATAACTTCTGAAACGTTTTAAAAAGTTCGACAAGAGATTGAGAACAGATTGTATTATTGTTTAGCAAATAACCGAGCCACGGCGTTCTAGAGAACGCCGTGACCGAGCACATTTTGAACATTTAAAATAATGTTAACATAAAAATTTTTATGAAATTCTTTGTCTAATTTATATCGCACCTTTTTTGGCTTTAACTTGAAAATCCGTGTTCGAATTATTTTTTTTTTAACTTCAATGGATCAAAAATTAAATTTCCTTTAAAATGACATGTGCAAAGGTATAGGGTGTCATTTAAATTTTTTTAATAAGGGTAGCTAAAGGTGAGAGGGTGGAACATAAAATTTGTTTAACACTGGATTTGTATTTCCCTCTCAACTTTTAAATTAACCTGTTTTTGCTCAAAATTATATTTACCATAACTCAAAAGTTATTAACAAAATAGGGTTAAATCTTGAAATCTTAAAAATTACAATAAAGTTTAAATATAAAACTTAAATTTTACGCTAAAATTTGAGGATAATAATAAAATATTAAATTTGGTAAAAAAAAATGTGTCTTTTTCTACTCCTATTATGGAATATGACTGTTCTAATATCACTTTTATCTATGGAATGACATTTATTCCGTAAAGTGTTACAGAATGAAATATTCTATCATCTGATGACAGAATATCATATATTTACCACATGTGGTAAGTATATGCAGAATATACACTCGTGGCGAAATCTCTGTTTTTAATATCTAACAAATTTTAGACCGATCCAACCTAACTTTCTTCCAATTAAATTATTTGTCTATGGTATTTTTTGGAAACGTAGAACAGAATATACTATTATTTTGTATTTTTTTTAATTTGTCCCACAAGTTTTTCTCGGGTGGTTTGAAATAGAAATCCATTTGTGTGGAGCCGTAAATTTCATTTCGCACACTGGCGGCAAAGGGGGGGGGTTAGGGACTACTACTTAGAATATATAAACCATGGATATACCTTAGAGCATACAATAAGTGGACATTTTTAATGCAGCAGTTTTTTTAATTCAATAAGAAATTCTCTTATGTTTTACAAATAATATCTTTAAATTTAAATAACAAATTATCTAATTTTTTTAATTGCGTATTTTTTATCAACGGATATATTGGGTTGTCCATAATAATGAGCGAAAAAATGTATTAAATTAAAATTATATTTTTTATTTGCTTATTAATAGGGATGGGATATTTAGGTACTAAAAACTGAAAAATAGGTAACTAAAAAGGTACTAAAAAAAAGCATTTTAGGTTAAAAAAACAGCATTTTAGGTAAAAAAAAACATTAAAAGTTTAAGTTTCGTTTATAATTTTGTTTAGCCGCATACCCAAACACAGAACTCACTACACAGAAGTTCTATGACAGAACATAAGCTCACTAGTAGTGAGTCACTACAAAGAAGGTAACTGTAAAGAAAGTTACTGTTACAGTCTGTAACCATAAGAAAAAATTCTATACCGTTAAGTTGCACGGCCTGGATAAAATATTGGCGCAAATTTTAAAAAGAACAAAAAAAAAAATAAATAAATAAACCATTTATTAGCATAAGCTATTTACATTACAAAAAATTTCATATATAAAAAAAAAATCACAAAGTCAAACTATCACAGTAAAAAGTTTTCTTTGACATGTTTAATTACAAGTTTCTTAAATATTTTAATGTTATTACAATTTTTTATATCACTTGGAAGACTATTAAATAATATTAATCCATTAACAAAAACATTTTTTGTTGTTTGTACCCTGTCATACGTTTCAACATAAAAATCATTATTACTCCTAGTATTGTAATTATGGATGGTTTGTACCAAAATTAATTTGTCATTTAAATAAATAGGAAGAATTCCAATTTTAACTTTAAATATAAATAGTAGTGTTTTAAAAACCACATATTGTTTTACACTTAACAAACTTAATACGTCAAGCATCATTTCGATTGGTGTATACCTGTTACATTTTAAAATAATTCTCAATGCTTTATTTTGAAGTTTTTGTAATTTTTGCATTTCATTATTATTTATACAGAACAATACAGTGGAACAATAATCAAAATGTGGAGCTATAATGGCTTTATATAACAATAATTTTACTTGCAACGATAAATTTTTCCCAATTCTACCAAGAAAATATACTTTTTTTGAAATTTTATTTAACAAATATTCAACATGGTTTTTAAAGTTTAAATTCGAGTCTAATATAATACCCAGATATTTTATTTTATCTACTTTTTCAATTTTTATATTATTAATTACCAGGTTTACTTTATTAAAATCAACATTCCCAATTTTACGACTAGATGCAATACACATATATTTGGTTTTACTTAGGTTAAGACACATATTATTATCACACAGCCATTTATAAATAATTTCTAATTCTAAATTTAGAATATTTACCATATCAACAATATTATCACCGCTAACATAAATCATAGTATCATCCGCAAACATACAAATATCACAATTTTTGGCATACTTTGACATATCATTTATATACAATAAAAACAACAGTGGTCCCAGAACAGTACCTTGAGGTACTCCATAATGGTTTTCAATTTTATCAGACATAACACTATTAAATTTAACAATTTGAGATCTACTAGTTAGATATGAACCAAACCAGTTTAAAACAACGTCCTTAAAACCTAATAAGTAAAAATACGTAAAAATAGGTAACAAATATATGAAAATAAACTGACAAATTAAAAAATAGGTAACAAAAGTATAAAAAAGGTAGTTAAAAGCAAAAACCTCCAAAAAAGGTAAAAAAGGTGAAAACAAGTTAGGTTCATATAAAAGAAAATCTTTTAAAACATATTTTGGCATTATTGGTTTTCAAATAGTTACATCGGTTAAAAAAAGGTAAAATAACTAAAATCCCATCCCTAGTTATTAATATTGTATAAATTTAAAGTAAACATTTGAAAAATCTTTTTTATACAAGTTACAATTTTGACACTAAATGATTTTTTAAATATACATTGACAAGCTGTGACTTTAGGACGTTTTAGCACGTTTGTACTGACTTTTTGATTTCGCCGGAAGCAAAAACTGTTCCCACAGTTTGCCTGAACAAGTCTCAGGTCACATAAAAATGTCAACCAAAACGGATTGTATTTTTGGAATATGCATCTATTCTCCACTCCAAAACCATATTTTTCAAAATCCTAGCTGATCCACTTGTTTATTTTTTTGCAATTTTCTGGATTTTTTGCAAAAATGGATGAAGTGATGTCTAAAATCAATAAATTTTCTAATTTGACAAGAGACTAGAGAAAAAAAGTGAAGTTTTTTCTTAATTTAATTTTTATTAATAATGGTAATCTTTTAATTTATTAAACAATAATGATACCTAAAATTACTTTACAGAATACTATGAATCATTTAAAAATTGTTAAAACTAAAGTCTACAGCTTTTTTTAAATGTTCACCATAATCAGGATGTTCAAGTAAATTGATTTTATACTTATTCCAGTTATTTATAAACTCGCGAAGGATCGACTCCCCAGCCTGCTCAGACCATGTGCCCAACCCAGCACCGTTCAAAAATCTAATACAATCTTCCGTGGACAATCTTCGTTAGATTAATAGAAGCATTTTTGCGTGAAGATGATGAATTATTAGATTTTAATACTCGGGTCTTGAGAACTGAAGAAACGACTTGTTCTTGAGTTTTTGGAGTAAATTTTTTTATAATATTGACGACATTTCCATGTCTTTCTGAATTCGTACATATATGTTTTTTTCCTTTACCAAGTCTTGTGAAACAGATTTTGCCCAAAATAATTTTATTTTCGGTATCCTGGGCCTTTTTTTCCTTGTATTTTGTATTTCACCTTCCTCGTGTTACCTTTCTTTGAATCTTGCTGTTGTGCATATTCTGCACGCACACACCTCATTTTGGATATTCCTAGTAGAGTTTGTAATAACATTTTCTTTTTCAAAGTGGCATTTTCACCATCTTGCGTGTTTTAATATTTTTTTCATATTCGCAAAGAGTATGCCTGCATGTACCGCAAATTGCAGTTAAAAACTTGATATTGCTTAGACTATATTTCGGATTACTAAATTTAACAAGCAATCTTTCCAATCTTGCAGTTATTACAAACATGCTATTGGGCAGGGATTTTCCAAAAATTATCTTTTCACCGATTGGGCACAGACTATACCTCTATTTTCTTGCTAAATCTTGCGTTTGTAGTCATTTTTATTTCAAAAACTTCAAAATTATCGAGAGAACAATTCTTTATAACCAATAGATACTATTAACTGTCACTGATAACAAATTACTGCCAATAAGTTGTTTTTTCGCTACTTTGTTTAAAAAACTGCTTAAAGCTGTGTAAGGGCCGGTTTTTCAATCGTTGGTTAAGTTTATCTTACGGTTAACTTTCTTAGATACTATTGTGTTAACAATAGTATCTAAGGAAATTAACCGTAAGATAAACTTAACCAACGATTGAAAAACCGGCCCTAAGCGTGTTAATAAGGTAATTGCACCATTGCACCTTTTTTCTTGCAGCCGTATTTTGAATAGCTACAGAAATTAAAATGTAATTTAAACTAGAGATTCTCCAGTTTTATTCCAATCTTATCCTATACACCCAACGGATATCCATTTTTGAGTGAGTATTGATCTATTTAATATATATTAAATAGATCAATACTCACTCAAAAACGAATCTACCAATTATCGAGCCAATTATATAGAATGACAATCATGTTATAAATCTAATTTAATTAAGCCGATATTCAGGTTTCTTGTTTTTTTTAAATCCAGAAAATTGCAAAAAAATAAAATCAGCTAGGATTTAAAAAAATATGGTTTTGGAGTGAGGAAAAGATGCAAATTCCAAAAATACAATCCGTTTTGGTTGACATTTTTATGTGACCTGAGACTTGTTCAGGCACACCGTGCATATTGTTGATTTCAAGAAAGATTTTTAAAAAAGATTTTTACAAAATATTGTGACAAACTGATACTGACATTTTGGAACCCGCAAAAACCTCATTTTAGTTACTTTTTTATAATAATATTTGTCGTAAAAAAACTATGTAACTGATTTTTAAACTTTTTTAGCTTCGCTCGTGCCGAATTAAAATTTGTGACTAAAATGACGTTTATTATAATATACTAATGTATTAATTACTTAATGCACTATAGTTCATTAAATTGGGAAAAGCAACGCTAAAACCGTTTGAAAGTTGTCAGATTGAATAATAGTGAGGTTAAACCCGTCTGACAGATCAAGATTGTAAGGTTAAAGCAGTTTGAACCTTACTTTTGTCGTAAATAAAGCTTTTCAAGATGACTTATTAATTAAAAACTCGCTCCGCAAGCTCCGCTCGTAAATATAATAACGTTTATAAAACCAGTAACATAATAAAATGAATTCGTTTCCATTTTTTTTTATTTCTACCAATTACATGGAACCTACAACAAAATGTTCTTGTCATTTTGTTATTCGCATTCGGAAATCGTTTTGGGGCCGGTCGTGTTGTTGAAATGTCAAAGTTCGACACGCGGGAACAGGCAGAAGCAACGGTGGCGGCGGCAATCGATATAGCGGCAGCCGCCGTTGAACAAATCGCAATACCCGGGATCCACGTTTTACTCCAGTCAGCCTCCCTTTCCGACCGCCCACGCACACACGACCGCCGCTGGCCACCGTGCTCCTCGGCGATGACGTCGGCACCACGTCTTTCCGACACTACTAAAACTTTTTATGTTTATTTATCTTGAAAATTAAACGAGAAAAGGTCAAAGGAAATATGAGTTTTGCCTTTTATTTGTATTGACAAGCATTTTTTATAATGTGAAATTGGAAATATACTTAACCTTTGTTGCTTTTATATTACTTATTTATACAGAGTGTCCCATAATTAGCGTGCAACAGAATATTATACGTATAAAAATAAGAAAAAAAGTTCTTATAAACATAGGTCAAGAAATGCTTTCTAAGGGAGATACAAATTTTAAAATTTGGTCTGGATTTGAAAATTTACCGTTCTTCAACATCTTTTACAAGTTTTCAATTTTAAAATAAAGTCAATTTGAAATAATAACTATTGTAACGCTAATAAATATTTCTAATTTGCTACTATGATAATAACACGTAAAACAGACTGAGTATGCGGCGCAGAGTACAGAACAATATGCGCAGACTGCGCCGCAGACAACGCATAGCGGAAAGGTGCGGGCAGAAACAGTCCGTATGAGTTACGGCCTCGTTGGAACAGGAGGGTACTCAGGAAAATTTTAATTTAATAAATCGAAGTTTAAACAATTAAATAAAAATATTATTTATTTATTTAATTTCATGCCTCAATGTTTTTAACATGTGTGTAATATTTTTTTGCTTACGCATGTCGAAGCCAATCGGGTGCCCTCCCTAGCCAGGGGCCCCGTATCATTGTTCCGGGTGATACCGCGGTAGCTACGCCACTGTAAAAAACATATTTTTATTTAAACCTGTATCCTATAAACGTACGTTTATGTTTTAGTAAATTTTTAAAATGTGAGCGATTTTCTATTAATTTATCTCCAATATTATTTAAAATTCGTTTAAATTCGACATCAATTAAAAAAGTTATTTGCAATTGAAATTTATCGAAAATTTGTGTGGATCGATTATTTTGCCTGTGAGCGTATTATAAACACTCTGGACAGTTGTTACGAACACGTTACGAATTAGAATAAAGTAAGCAGTCAGTTGAACTTGTTGATGCGTATTGTTGTGGGAAATGTTTTGATTGGCCGCCTGAAATCACGTAGTTTTGGGTCAGTTCAAAAACCAACATTTACCCTCCTTGTCCCGCTCTCCACTAGCCTTAACTGGGCGTGTGGCCAGCCCCGGCGACAAAAATCCGGGAGTGGCCTTAACCATCGACATTGTCATCCACGATCTCCTAGGGTAGATCTACCAGCCGCGGCTGTGGCCAGCCGGCGTAAAAATGCGGATCCAACAAACACAGGTAATGCTGTGCAGTGTGGGATACGTAGGAGAACGAAAAGGTGGTAAAATAACCAGAGATAGTGTACGGTGATATCGATGGGGCCTGCCATACGTCCCCATACTTATACTCATACTCAATTTGTATTTTTTTTTAAATTTACTGTGCAGGAATATTTGGTTTGGACCTTTGGAAATACTTTTGCAAAATATGATGATTTAATATTACTTTTATCAAAGAACAAAAGATTTTCCAATTACAAAATTAACAAAAGAAATATATTTCAGTAAATATTTAACTAAGTCATTATTTACCACACTGAAAAAAATAAGCTGTTGAAACAACAACAAAAATATTAATTCAACTCTTTATGCACTTTAAATACAAGCAATGGTTTTTGCACGTTTACTTAACCATCTAAAAATGTCAAATTGTATTGTTTAATTGAACAACAAATAACAGTCAAATGAACAAAATAAGAATATTTGTTCTAATCTGCTAATTTGGTTAATTTAACATTCTTAGGGTGTTAAGGTAAATTTCTTGAAATGTCCAGGTAACCTTTTTAGCATATTCACTTAACACCAATAAAATGTTAAATTAACATTCTGAAAATGTAAAATTCTTTAAAGGTTGGTATCCAAAACAAAATTATGGAAATAATATATTATTATAAATAAATAAAAAGAATTGAACCTTCACCTCGCCCAGAGTTTTTGTTTTGAGCGTGTTCCACCCATGATACATCTTTGTATCATGTGTTCCACCTACTTCAAATACCGACAGACTGTTTCGCCCTGTATTGAGGGTCTTAACAGTGTCGGGCAATATGGTGTAGTGAAAGTTCTACTGTGGAACCATGCCCTGTGCACTCGCTTTAAACAAACAAAATCCACATTTTTGTCTAGTCGACTTTGGTTTTAGTTTAAACTCGAGTTGCATGTGGCAGGAGCGGCGGTTAATCTTGACGGTTGCTTGGTAACGAAATCAACAAACTTCAGTTTGATAAATTTTGTAAAGTTTTGTAAATTCATATTGTGTTTATTTGGTTTGTTCTGTACGCTTAAAAACTTTTATAATTGCGATTTATCGTTATCTGTGTACTCTATTTTTTATATATTGCTACATTATTTGAACATTAACATGGTGTTGTGCTGTGCTGTGGGCTGCTCTAACAGTCAAGTTATGATGCATACTTTTCACAATGATGACAAGGTTGTATTGTATTATTCAATCATAACTATTTTATTAAAACAAGGTACTTACACAAATGTGGTACATAATATTATTACTTTATACTGATTTGTGTTCTAAAATTCACTTGAATACATTATTATATTGTTAATTGGTTTAGTTTAGTAAATACCTTGAATAATTTAAAATATAATACATTTATTTTTGCTTTTCAAATAAACAATTTAAATAAACTATCAGGCCTTTTATTTTTTACTATTTTGACTGTCAAAATTTGACAGGATAACCTAAATTAAAACCATAACCTAAAACCAATAAATGTCAGGCGGGTACACTAGCGGCATAGCGGGCCGAGTGTGCGTAACAAGGAGCCTCAAATATGTGACAGTGGCGTATCTATATGATTTATTATCTATGTGTGGAACACACCTTAAACAAACAGATATCTCATCTTATATACACCTTATCGTAAGCTAACTAAGGCGAGATGTAAGAAAACGTCATTGTCTAATGACGTGGCGTGAGTGTTCGAAGTGCCATTCTCGGCAATTTTATGAATGCAAATTTTACATTTTAAATTTTAAAGTAACATTTTAAATTTGTTAAATGAACAAATTTAAAGTTTTGGATTAAAGAGCAACTAAACGTTAATTTAATAGTTTTTTTAGGTAATCCTAAAAATTTCAGTAGTTGATTCAACAAATTCCAGCTATTAAATCAAAGTACGATAAACATTTTAATTCAAAATATTAGTTTATGTTAAATTAATATTTAAACTGTCAAATGAACAAATAAACTTTGACAAACTCTGACTTTTGCTTTAACACCAAAATATAGATTAATCCAATAGGTTTTTTGTTGAAACAACATTTTTAAAAATGACATTTAGGCAAATGTTAACTCAACTACATTATTTTTTTCGGTGCACATTCGATAGAAAAAGAAGCTAGAATAAATGAATGAATAAGTGAATGAATTTTGCACATAACGTTCATCTGGCTGTCTATACACACTGTGTATTATACAGTGTGTATAGACACTCATCCGTTTATCACTTCTATGGAGACAAAATCTGGATTCGTCACTAAACAAAACGTTGGCCCAATCAGCCTCTAACCAGTTAACGTGTTCTTAAGCAAATGTTAATCTGGCTCTGCGATGCTCTTCGTGTAACTGAGGGCCTGTTGCAGGTCTTCTTAGTCTTAAATTACATTCACGTAGCCGCTTTCGTATCGTAACACTGCTTACACGAATATTATTTGTCTCTTCCAGGATATTTTGTAGCCTTGGAGCTATAATAAACCGTTCCCTTAACGTTTGTAGCAACAAAAATCGATCTTGGACATCTCTTGTTGCTCGTCTTCTTCCTTAACCTTGTCTTCTTACGTGCACTTGAGTCTCATGATTCGAGATATAGTCGATTGATGGACACCAAGACGTTGAGCGATAAAACGCTGACTTTTGCCATCTTCCGAAAGAGTTACCGCACGCAAAACTTAAGATGCGATTCAGATGAATCACATTCATTCTGACATTCATTATAAAATAATGACATTTTGTTTCAAATGTCATAATTTTGACAATACGCAACAGCCTGTTTTCTTTATATAAATTTAATATAACATTTGCCGTGGTGTTATATTGCACTTTATCACTTGGGGTGTAACTTTTACAGATTATTAGCTAGGGGGGGGTTTGTACGCTTACAGTTATATCCTAAAACCATTTTCAAAATACCAAAAATTTTATTCCCATACCGGGAATCGGTCCCGAGCCTCTTGGTCGAAATCCAGGTATCCTAGCCACTAGACCATTGCATTTTTCTCCATTACTCTGTGTTATTATAAAAAATGGTACACGTTAGTAGAAATAATGAAATAGTGCAGAACAACACCCACCCAGTATATAAACACAGCAGCAGAAACAATAGCCTATAGATACAACTAGAAAAGCAAGAACAGAGGTATGAGGAATTTAAAATCCGCAGTAGATATCTAAAAAACCTTACCTCATAGTAGAAAAAAGTAAAACGGGAACTCCAAACTTGGCTAGTATAGAAAAATTCTACACCGAAATTTTTAGGAAAGATGATGTAGAAGAAAAAACACCTATATTAGACAAATGGTGAAAAAACTGCAAAGATATAGTAAAAATATCACCTATCAAAAACAGCTAAAACAACTCAAGCTTGCTAAGCTCATAAAGACTGTCCTCCAGAGTCATCCTTATACACAAGAAAGGAGATCCTGAAGATCCCAGCAACTACAGGCCTATAGTGCTATTAAACAACGACTACAAGATGCTAACAGCCACAATAACACTGATGCTCAAAGAAAATCTTCCCAAGTGGGCCATACCTAAACAGCTAGCTAGAGTCTGGGGCACCAAGCAGATAATGATGATAGAGAAAGCCTCCACGCAGATAGAAACAGGACAAACCACTCCACCTGGTATGACTTTACAAATGCCTATGACTCCATTAACCACGAACAGCTGAAAAGGATGATAAACACCATCCCCCTCCCAAAAATTGTCCGCCAAGTAATGCGCCAAGCTGTAGGACTCTGGTCAATTAAAGCAGGAATAGGCCTCTCCAAGCATATATATGTCAAAAGAGGAGTATACCAAGGTGACACCATAAGTCCCATGCTATTTGTACTAATAACAGCTTCAATATTGGTGCACCTTAGAGAAGAGATCAACCGACTTACTAAAGCCAAGCACGTAATTATGGCCTTTATGGACGACATCAAGGTGCACACACCAACAAAGCAAGGAAGCAGAATAATGACTGAGGAACTAAGGAGGGGAGGACAGGAACTGGGGCTAAGGCTCAATGAAAACAAATGTGGACTATACAGCCGAGACCAGGAGGGAGAAGTGATAGACCAAGCCAAAAAGTAGAACTTTACAACAGTACCATCGTTTCCGCAGCCATTTATATCCTGGGTAATATATACCCCGACGAAAATCTGGCCACTTCCCTACTGAAATGCAAAAAAATGGATAACAACATTCGAAAGTTCCTAGTCCAGCACAACATCAAGGGCAAAACAACGTCAAATGCCAGGGTATATCTCCTAACCCTAAATATATAAGATAATAAGATGTATAAGATCCATAGAGTTGGAAACCGAACTTTAACTTGTGATAAAAGGAGCGTACCTGGATAACCTGGAGGCGATACAAAAATTCCAAAAATGGGAAGACCTAAAAAAGCTGACACAAAAAATGGTGAAGAGGTGAAAAGCAGTAAAGTGGGCTACACATATGCACTATAGTGGGGTATACCCCAAACGTGTGATTAAAGAAGAAAACAGAATAACGTTCCCTGCATACACTTCACCTTTCCTTAATTGCTGGAGACTGACCCTTCTACAAGCAGCTGCAGGAGAACAGATTCATAGGCTGGGGGCCATCCCAGAATACCGCAGGAGGTGCAGAAGAGGCTGTGCAAATGACGAAACGGCGTACCACGTTGCCACAGCATGCCCAAGCAACGAGTTCATCACCAGGCATGACAACACTGGGTGCGACCGGAGCTCCAAAACCAACCACGGATAGCCTACTCTTCGGTAAGGCAACCCTGAACACTCAGTACACCAATATAAAGAACCAGAGGAACATGACAGTAATAGCAGGCCTGTATATACTCTGCATCACAATAAGCCTGACATCCTAATGAAACTGGAAAACCCCACTAAAGTAATAATTTTGGAAATTGCAGTATCACATATCCAAAATTACAGAAACCAAGCTGAAGCACACAAGATATGCTGTAAATTCTGCTACTCAGCAGCAGTATCAACTACAAACTATTCAAGTATTTTTGTGATAAACTCAATGTGATTTTTTTTTGTAACGTAATCAAATGTATATTTACACACAATGTAATATTTTGTAATAAGACAGTATGTAAATAAAGAAATTACTAGACCATATGGGAGATACTTAAAGAGAAAATGAAGTTTACCGCACGCCACTTAAGTTTGCAATACGAGCCATAGACGGGTGTTAAAAAATCTTACTGCAGATTGTTAATTATATATACTACTAGACCATATGGGACATAGTTAAAGAGGAAATGAAATTTACCATATGGAAAATATTAAATATAAAATTAAGTTTTTCGCACGCGAAATAGCCTTAAACGAATTATCGTATTTTTATGCATTTAATTATTAAACCTTAATACCTACGATGGTTTTATATGTATAGTATGGTAAATTATCAGTTATGTATTAAAAACTTCTTTAGTAAAAAAAAACGACCAATTTTAGCATTTTAAATGAAATTTGTAATAATAAAATAATAATATATTTAAAAACATATAATTAATTTATTAATTAAATCAAAACTAACTTAAAATATCAAAAAGGTTATTCCCATACCGGGAATCGAACCCGAGCCTCCTGGGTGAAAGCCAGGTATCCTAGCCACTAGACCATATGGGAGATACTTAAAGAGAAAATGAAGTTTATTGTACGCCACGAATTTATTACTTAAATTAAAAGTTTAAAAACCAACTTAAAATATCAAAAAGGTTAACCTTTTTGATATTTTAAGCTCGGGTTCGATTCCCGGTATGGGAATAATTATTCCCATACCGGGAATCGAACCCGAGCCTCCTGGGTGAAAGCCAATTCCAATTCCAAAGTAATTTATTTAAATATAATACATTAAAATTTTGTAATCATCCTAACTATGGTATAAAGGTATATAAAGGGAATTTAGAGAAATTTAGGGAGTTTAGTAAATTTTGAGGCAATCCTGACAAGGATAGGTGGTCGAAAAAGGGTATGAAAAACTATAAAAGTGAAAAAAGTGAGTGGAGTGTTTAAAATTTTGTGATGACAAGAAGGTTAAAACTTAAGTATACTTAACTATAGTTAACCTCCCTGTCTGAACTTTATACCGCATAGGGACCCAGATTATTTCAATTGTTCGGTGCTGTTCCGCTTTTACTCGCATAGCGATTTTGGGGAAGATACTCAGTAAATATTTCAGAGAAAAGTAATTAGAGATAAGGTGAAGGTATGAATAAATAAAAATTGTGAATGATTTAAAGGAAAAACAAATTAGAAAAAACCTTCTTTAAGGTTTTGATATTTTTCAGAAAGAATAAAGAGGGGATAGTACAAGAGGAAAAGGAAAAGTAGAAGTGCCGAATATGTCTAGGAAAATTTTGAAAAAACCTAAATCTGAATGTAAGAGGAATATTAAAATTAATTAATAAAAAACCTCGCTGTGAATAATAAATTTGGATTAAAGGCAAGCGCGACTATTGACGAAAAAGTTTCCTATAAATAAGGCCGTGTCTAATATTGTTGTTATCGAAGCGTCTAATGCGTGTAATTTGTAAAATTAAATCAGAATTTTGAATGGAATTTTCGAAAAATTTGCTCGCTATAGCAAAAACAAAATCTTTAATATATTGGATGCCCGTCATGTCGTGCATGCGGGCGATCCTTATCCGTATCTGTCCGAGTTGGTGACATGTCTGAGGGCCTGGTTCTGCAAACGTTGCAGAGTAACGTAATTGGTCTCAGACATGGAGCACCAAACCGGACAGCCGTAAGTTAAGGTTGGCCTAATGAGTGTTTTGTAGAGAATAATTTTATTTTCAAGGCTCAGTGCACTCCTCTTGTTAATAAGAGGATACACTGAACCGATTGCCGAAAATAGTTTGTGTTTAAGTGTGTGCGATGTAAATGTGACTTTGTCATCTAGGGTAACACCAAGATACTTAACCCTTCTCTTGATCTCAACATCATTTCCACATACCCTGATCGGTGAAAAAATTTTATTATTAGTAAATTTCTTTGAAAAATGAATCGCTTCGGTCTTCGTGCCGTTAATTTTGATTTTCCACCGATCAAAGTATTTCTGGAGCAAGTCAAGGTGGATTTGCACCTGTTTGGCAGCTACCGACGAATAGTACGAATCGGTGTATATGGTGGTGTCATCAGCATACAGCCCTAGCTTCGTGCGTGGAAACTTTGGCGTATCACTTGTATAAAGCGTATACAGTTTCGGTGCCAAGACTGTACCCTGGGGAACACCAGCATTCACCGACCGTACCCCGGACATTTGACCGTCCACCTTGACCTGAAATGTCCTGTTTGACAGGTACGAACTCAAGAGAAGTGTTAAGTGGTTGGGAAACCCTAGGACGTGTAACTTGTGTATTAGCCCGTTCAACCATACTGTATCAAAAGCCTTTTCGATGTCCAACAGAACCATAACCGTGTTATGACCACGATTATTAGCCTGCTGAACATCGTTGACCACCCTCACAATCTGGTGAACGGTGCTGTGCCCCTGTCTGAACCCAAACTGTTCAGGGGGAGTGATGTTGTTGTCCAAGTCGAAAGCATTAATTCTGGCTAACATAATCCGTTCCACCACTTTGGATATAGTGCTAAGCAAACTGATCGGCCTGTAACTTGTCGGTTGGGTATGATCCTTACCTGGTTTAGGCAGCGGGATAATGACTGCGTATTTCCACTTGGCTGGAAAGTGCTGAAGCCTCAGAATCCCATTGATAATATAGGTAAGCTGGACAAGCGCTATGCGGGGAATATTTTTCAGTAAAATATTATCCACGCTGTCCATACCTGGTGACTTGCGATTAACAAGCCTATTTAGAATTCCTCGAACTTCAGCAGGGCTACACAGCAGGTCACTCAGTACCTCATTTGACAAGTTACCAGGTGCTGAGTCGCGCAAATTTTGACCGGAGATCCTAATTTCAGTCTGCTCAGCATCCAAATTGGTGGTATCTGTCTGATGGACAGAGGCAAAGTGGTTAGCCAGAACATCCGCCTTCTCCTTGTTAGTGGCGTGTTCTGCGTTCTGTGTTATGATTGTGGGTATTTGTGGTCTAACGTTTTTTATTTTTTTTGTGATCTGCCAGATAGAGTTGTCTTTAGGAGTCAATTTTGAAAGTAAATAATGCCATTTTTGGTTCCGAAAAGCATGAATATCATTTTTCCATTCTAAGGGCATTATACTCATTTTTGTCTATTAACCTTCTATATTTATTGTACTGCCTTTTGAAATTGTTTTTTAATCTAATTTTGTTGACTGTAAAGTGGTAATCTATCCATTTTATTTTCCAGAAGTATTCTTCTGGTGGTCCTCGACCTAGCACTCAGCAGATTCTCCGTAAAGATGCCCACCTCGCGCTCCAAGTCATCAACGCCAGCAAAACGACCGTTTATGCTGACGTTGGCATTCAGAATGGCCCTGAACGTGCCCCAGTCGGTACTTCCATAATCAAATATCAAGCTCATGCATGATGAACGGAGCAATTGCAAGGTCAACATCCTTACAACCAATCAGATCTATTGTGCTGGGCGTAGTGCCATTAGCCGGATAGTGCGTAGGCTCAGGAGGGTAATCAAGGCAATACGGACAGTTCAATAAATAATTATACAAACTAAGCCCATTAGTGTTGGCCAGATTACACTCCCAAGCCTGATGCTTGCTATTAAGGTCACCAACCAGAAGAACTCTAGCATTCGAATCGAAAATGCTATCTAAATCATCGTCACTGAAATGGTTGTTAGGAGGGTTGTATGCTCCCACCAGCACAATTACACACACCTTAATCGCAATGTGCTCAATAGAGAAATTTATGCTGGGCAATCTAGTGTGCGGAATATGCTTTTTTACGAGAATAGCAACCCCCCCACCAACATGTTGCGCTTGTCTGTCTTGTCTATGTACTATATAATTTTGAAATTTTAATTTGTCTGAAGGTATCAACTTAGTCTCACAGATCACAAAAATATCAATTTTGTTTTGTTTTAAAAAATTCGTCAAGTAGTCGCACTTGCCCCTAATTCTATTTGAATTCCAAAAAGAAATTTTAATATTTTGTAATGGATTAGTAGTGTTAGGCATTGCAGAGAAAAAATTTAGATATTATAATTTGAAATGTTAGAATTTACGAAATCCCAAAATACCAAAAATTTCTGTTGAGAATTTGCGGCGTTAGCCATTTTTGCATTCAAATCACTCACAGCCCTGAGCATTTCCCCCAAATTCGCCATGGAGTTCAGACGATTGAATTCACTAATTACCTTATTAAATTCAGGAACAGCACCAACATTACCATGACTAGGCCCCCGCGATGAAGAAGGTTCATTTGCTGAGATATTATTTTGTTGAACAGATCTATTAGCCCACGCATTAGTTGTAGGTGCCGGGGCTGCGACGTATTGGATGGATTGGATGTTCTTCCGACCCGTTTTGCCCTGGATTTGTTCAAGCCTGAAGATGTACGAAGGACACACCATACTATTGGCAGGATGATCACCATTACAATTGGCCCATTTTGCCGGAGTTGTTTTTTCTTTAGTACAAGTATGTGTGGGATGTTCTTCAGCACACTTCAGGCATTTGAACACCCTCCTGCAGTTGGCCGTGGCATGCCCTCAGCCCTGGCACCTATGACACTGAATAACTTTACGATCCTGCTTTCTGAGTTTTCAATAAACCTTGGTATGAAGGCAGAATCGTACATCTTTTATCAACGAAGCTAAAGTTACCGTGTTGTCAGTGATTATCATTTGCAAAGGCCTTGATTTTGTTTTCAATTGGAACGTTATAAACTTCAATTAAGTATTGTTTAATATCTTTTAGATTAGCACCCTTAAGGCCTTTCATGATGAATGCGTGCGTTTTTTCCTCACTGGGAGTGTACGTATGATATGGTAAATTTAGATCAGAATTTAAATTAGCCAAAAGAGTCTTATAATTTGCTAGTGTTTTTTTAAAAATAATAATATTGTTTCTTGTGTATTTTATGTTAAAATCGTCTCCAATGATAAGTTTTAAATTGTGTATTAATTTTTGGTGATTGTCAAAGTTACCAGCAATGACAATAGGCGGTGGTTTAATTTTATTTGATTTTATTGTATTATTTGAGGAATTTTGATTGTTTACGTCTAAATTAATTGTTGCATTGCTGGTACCTTTGTTGACATTGTTATCATTGTTATCATTGGAGGTACTTGGAATTTGATTGTCAGAATTACCTAAAACTTCAAATTTATTGTGAATGGGCGTTTTCGTGATTCTTTGCTTCTTCAACAACTGGCTGAAGGGTACTGGTTTATTGAACAAAATGAAATCATCTCCCATATGGTCTAGGATACCTGGCTCTCACCCAGGAGGCTCGGGTTCGATTCCCGGTATGGGAATAACCTTTTGGAGGGTATGAATTACTGTGGATAAAGAACTCAGATACCGTTACGGTTAAAAATACTGCAAAAGTAAAAATGATATCATAATAATGATAAAAAAATCTAAAGTTAAGCAAATCATCGTCAACCTCGCTCTCAACCTCACTCACACCATCATTATCAGGTTTAATATGCCTTTTTTCGGCTTTTCTATTATCATTTATATCGTCTATATTCTTATTTGTAACTTTTGCCCCAACAGCTGGGGCCACATTGACAATTTTAACAGCACTTGTGCCTGCGTCCATTTTATTATCGTCTACCAAGGTATCGTCTGTCTCCATAACATTCGGTTTATCTCTAATTTCAGCCACTTTATCAGAATTTTTTAAATTTTCGAAAAAGCTGTCACTGTCACTATTATTATTAATTATTTCTGCTGCTTCTACTGGCTTTTTATTAATATCTTCCACCTCTGCATATAGAGAGCTTGCATGCACATAATTTTCCTCAGTTCTTAGCTCATTAATGTCTTCCAAATTGATATTTTTGAATATATTTTTCCTTTAGATTTTTTATTCTTTTTCTCCGTATTATTTCTGTTTTGCTTTGATTTTAAGGCCTCCTTGAGGCCCTGTTTATAAATGCTATGTCTGTATGAAATCGTCTTACCTTCTTTCTTCTTTTTAGGCACTTTTTCAAAATTTATTTTTTTGACAAGTATTGTCAAAAATTTTTATAATTAATTTCTACCTTATTTTAAGGATCTGAGTTCTATCCCCTTTTGTACGGGTTCTCCAATCTTATCTTCCAATATTAATCAACTTCTTATAATATACAATAATATAATATACAATATACAATATCTCAATATATAATATACAATATACAATATCTAATATAATATATAATATACAATATACAATATCTCAATCTACAAATCGCTTTTTTACAATACCTACGAGGACCGGCGTATTCAACGTGGTATGGCCGTTGCCGTAAAATAATGTGTAGGGTGAAAGCCAGGTATCCTAGCCACTAGACCATATGGGAGATACTTAAAGAGAAAATGAAGTTTACCGTACGCCACGAATTTATTACTTAAATTAAAAGTTTAAAAACCAACTTAAAATATCAAAAAGGTTATTCCCATACCGGGAATCGAACCCGAGCCTCCTGGGTGAAAGCCAGGTATCCTAGCCACTAGACCATATGGGAGATACTCAAGAGAAAATGAAATTTACCGCACGCCACTTAAATTTGCAATACGAGCCATAGAAGGGTGGTAAAAAATCTTACTGCAGATAATAAAAGATTGTTAATTATAGCATCTGACCATATGGGAGGTTCTGAAAGAGAAAATAAATTTTACCATATGGGAAATATTAAATAGAAAAATATATTTTTCGCACACGAAATAGCCTTTAACGAATTATCGTATTTTCATGCATTTATTTATTAAACCTTAATACCTACGTTAGTTTTATATGTTTATTATGGTAAATTATCAGGTAATGTATGTAATATTTTATTAAGAAAAAACTTCATTAGTAAAAAAATCGACAAATTTTAGCATTTTCAATAAAATTTCTAACAATAGGTAACATATTTAATAACATATTATTAATTTTAATATAATAATAATATAATATATTATACATATATAGGTACCTATATAATATATACATATTATACTATCGTTGAGTGAAGACAACAATCAATGATAATATAATATATTTTTTCTACTCCCACCTTTAAAACGCCCTTTAACGTAGGTACATGTTTCTATGACACTAAGTGACCTTTTAAATACACATTGACAAGTTGTGGCTTTATGTCGCTTTAGTCACGGGCTGAAGTTAGCAATATTTTTTTAGTCACGGGCTGAAGTTAGTTTTAAGTTAGTTGACAGTTGTCAAATGTCATACAATCGTTAAAATAAAGTGCCTTTCTTGTAAAATAATACTAAATGTGAAAATTATTTATTATCTCAATACAAAAATACAAAAGTATTTCTCAACGCCAATATTTGAAAAGTTTATAATATATTATGAACATTGTACTGACCTTTTAATTTCGCCGGCAGTAAACTATAACTTAAATTCGGGCACGGACTCCACTGTAAAGTCCTCATAAAACATTTTCTTTACTTTTACTTTGAAAAACTGTCAATTTTCAAGATATACTTTTCGATTTATAACCTTTATAATCTGTGTTTATAAAATGTAAAAATGTGACATTTGACGGTGACACACAGATTCCCCTATTGTTTCATAGATGGCGCTCTATACAAATTTTTGATTTAAATCATTTTAAGATAATAAGTAGGTATTTTTCGTAGAAAAAGTATAGTATGCCACTCGTTTATAAACCTTTCTATAGACTCATTAATTTAAGCTCTCTCTCGCAAGCGTGTATAAAATGGCGTTTATCAAACTTGATACATAATATACTATTATACATACTATATTAATAATAATTAATTTAATAATTAAATAAAAAATTTAAAACCTTAAAATATCAAAAAGGTTATTCCCATACCGGGAATCGAACCCGAGCCTCCTGGGTGAGAGCCAGGTATCCTAGCCACTAGACCATATGGGAGATACTTAGAGAGAAAATGAAGTTTAACACACGCCGCTTAAGTTTGCAAACTGTAGACGGGTAGTAAAAATCTTTTCGTGTTACAAATTAAGGCTTTTCCAGACAAAAAATACATACCTTGTATAAATTTGAAAAAAAATAAAAGGTAATAATTTTAATAAATAAAAACCTCAATATTTTTTCTATTCCTACCTTTAAAACGCCCATTAGAAGTTGAGGCTTTATGGCGTTTTCGTCACAGACTTCAGTTAGCAACAACCTGTGACTCCAGACTGGAGTCTTCAGTTGGCAACATGTTTTTGGTCACGGGCTGAAGTTAGTTTTAAGTTAGTTGACAGTTGTCAAATGTCATACAATCGTTAAAATAATAAAGTGGAAATTCTTTTATTAATTTAATACAAAAATAAAAAGTATTAAATAGGTTATCAACGCAAATCCTTACTTGAAAAGTTTATATGCAACTTTGTACTCACCTTCTGATTTTTCCTCCAGTACCTAAACTAGATTTAACCGAAAGCATTAAAAATTTCAGGTTGAGACTCCACCGTGAATTACCTACCCATAAAACATTCTCTTAACTTTTACTGTGAAAAACTGCTTCTATACCATCATTTAAAAGGTTGTTAGTCCGTTATTAAGGGATAAATTTAGATTTACACAAACAAATTTTACATTTTGACTGGCGCGCCGGTAATACAGATTCCCAAGTTAGAAATTGTTTATAGATGTAGCACTAAACAAGAATTTAATTTAAATCATTTTTAGATAATAATTAAGTAGTGGAAAAAGTATAGACCAGTGCAGAAGCCTTTAAAAATGGTAGAAAGAGAAAAAAAATAACAGTAGGATGAAACCCATTGGAAAAGGAGGGGAATATAATAAAAATTAAAGGAAAAATAAATTACGGGCGATCTGAGTTCGGGAAGTGGGAGGGGGGGGGGTTTAAGGGTAAAAAATGGTTTATCTCGATTTCCGGCAAAACTACAAGTCCTATGGAAAAAAGTGAAATGTCAAAGTTGTAGGTAATAAAAAGATCTACAACTTTTGTATTTACAATTTTTTCACATAACCTCAAAATTTATGTAAAAATTCAAAAAACCTAGTTTTTGGTTTTTTATTTTTATCTTTTTCAAAAAAAAAATTTTTTCCACGAAATTTGGTGAAAACTTACCTTTTTATGTCCCAAATACACAGTAATTTATTTGATTTGAAATATTTATTATTTCGCCTTATTTTGACTTAATATCAAAAAAGCACCCTAATTTTCAATCTAAAATTCTCGCGTCAAAATATCAGCTTTTTTCAAAAAGTCGGTGTGCTTTTTGTTCGATGAACTCTCTACTTTCTGATGGTGTAAAAAAATATACATTACTATGGTAAATGTTCTCAGAAAATACAAAAAATATTATAATGAATAACGTAATCAGAATGAAGTATCTAAATTCAATAGTATGATTTACATGTATTTTTATATTTTATGAGATTTTCTGACATAAATGTTATTAGAATTTAATAAATAAACTTTTTAACTAAAAAAAATTGCAACAATCACATATTTTTTTGATGAAATTGTACATAATGATTAAAATAAATTTTCGAATTCGAGTTTTTTTCGTTATTCATTATAATATTTTTTGCATTTTCTGAGAACATTTACCATAGTAATGTATATTTTTTTACACCATCAGAAAGTAGAGATTTCAACGAACAAAAAGCACACCGAATTTTTGAAAAAAGCTGATATTTTGACGCGAGAATTTTCGATTGAAAATTAGGGTGCTTTTTTGATATTAAGTCAAAATAAGGCGAAATAATAAATATTTTAATTCAAATAAATTACAGTGTATTTGGGACATAAAAAGGTAAGTTTTCACCAAATTTCGTGGAAAAAATTTCAGTGGTACAATATTAAATTCACCGAAGTTTATTGACAAATTTCAAATTTTATTAAAAAAATTCAAGAATTACAGGTTTTATACCATTTTAAATTTTTATTATTTCTTTTACTAAATTAAAAAAAATAGATATGGTATAAAATCTGTAATAGGTACTTAAATTTTTTTAATAAAATTTGAAATTTGTCGATAAACTTTAGTGAATTAAATATTGTACCACTTTAATTTGAATTATCTTAATTTGGGGACAGCAGGCTGGGGGGCACACTTAAAAACTAACTTTTTTCGCAAACTTCAATTTAAATTCTGCTTGGGAAGAACTAGTTTATATAATGTCATTATAAACTAATATAAATTTGATGTAGGTCCCATGTCTAATAACTGAGATATGGGTGTGCCCAAAATCCACCATCCGCCATTGATTCAAACTTGATACATAATACTCGTATTTTATTAATGACGTAGGTGTATGCCTATAAATACTGAATAGAAAATATTGTACAACGCACCAATACAAAATGACCGCTCAAAAAAAAACCTGGACGTCTAAAAAATTAATAATTACATCTTTATATCTTTGCCCAGGGGCCCTGGGCCAGGGCTTAAACACAGAACCTTAAGATTATGAGTGGGTATTGTTTTTGTATTAGTTTAAAAAATGGCGATTGTGCCGGGATACTGCTTATAACTTATAAGTTATAAGCAGTTTTTATACCTATATAAAAACCTAAATTATTTAAAAGATAGCATTGTTAATAAATGTTAACAGTTTATTGTCATTATTTTTTTAAATGTATGGGTAAAACTGTAATAACTGTTTTAGGATTCAATACAGTATCATTCATGCTCTTGGCTTGACAGAAAAACCAAATGAAGTTGTATTTGATTTGGGCATTACATTGATTAAAATGGACATTCGTGACCTGTTCATTTATCCGCATCCATCCATCTATCCAGGACTAGATGCCGTAACTGAACCAATATTAATGTAAGGGTATTCGCGAGATAAAAGACTATTGAGTGGGTAATCGATACCCTGCGGCATGCCTCTTTCGTCTTCGCTTTAATTACGTCGACGTGCCTTTCCCTACTAGGCTCCCGCAAAATTGGACGTAATTATTTTAAAATCCATCACCCTTTTATTGCCTTTTTATTTTCCATTCGCCAAAATTGCGCCATTGTTGTGTTTTCAGAGCGGTACGCTCTGGCGGTTACTTATTTTTAGATGATGTTTTGGTTTTAATTTATTGAGTTATTTATGATTTTTTTAGTTTGTTATTATTTTAAAGTTTAAATATTGCAGTTTAAATTGCTTTAAAATTTTTTAAGTAAAATAATTTAAAATATTAAATTGAATAATTTTTTATAAAAGAAATTTATTTATTTATATGATATATAGTTTAAAATCTATATAAAATATATTTTTAAAATAAGAATTAAAATTATAAATAAATAATTCAGTTTAATGAAAATAAATAAATAAAAGTATTCAATAATCTAAAAGAAATAATACTTTATTCACCAATTTTATTGGAAGGTATTTTTTAATCGTATTAAAGAATTTGTAGATTAGTCTTAAACTGTAAAATGAATCTCTTTCTCCACGTTTACTGTCGAACTAGACAACAAGATTTTAATTTTCTCCACGGTTACTACGACGATTATACGGTGGTTCATTATTTTCTTAAAAATTAATTGACATTGAGATTTGACATCGAATCTGAGATTATGCTAATAACACAAAATTGTACTAAATAAATTATTTTATTAAAGATATGGCCATTTTCATGCGGATGAAATATTTCGATACGAACCGAAGGCGAGTGGAGTAATTCATCTGAATTCTCAATTTTTAAACAATATACTATTTTATGTAGGTATTTATAATTTTATTCTTTCCTATGTTTCTTAAGTATTTCTTTATTTTTTTTTATAAATAAAAATATCTGTCATACAAAAAAAAATACAACAACTTAAATTACAAAAGTGACGTAAGTAATCACGAGATAAATGTCGGAAACATACCTGTTTTGTTTATTTGTCAAGATGCAGTAAACCGTCACACAATTATTAAGCTTTATGACGCAAATTTTATAAATAACTTTTTATTATTTTTTCTAGGTACTCCCACCTTTAAAACGCCCTTTTCGTACATGTTTCCATGACACTAAGTTTTAAATACACAGGTTTTTAGTCACGGGCTGAAGTTAGTTTTAAGTTAGTTGACAGTTGTCAAATGTCATACAATCATTAAAATAAAGTGCCTTTGTTGTAAAATAATACTAATTATGAAAATTATTTTATTATCTCAATACAAAAGTATTAAATAGTTTCTCAACGCCAATATTTGAAAAGTTTATATGATCATTGTACTGACCTTTTAATATCGCCGGCAGTAAACTATAACTTAAATTCGGGCAGGGACTCCACTGTAAAGTGCTCATAAAACATTTTCTTTACTTTCACTGCGAAAAAATGTCAATCTTCAAGAAATACATTTTGATTTATAACCTTTATAATCTGTGTTTATAAAATATAAAAATTTGACGGTGACACACAGATTTTCCTATTGTTTCATAGATGGCGCTCTATTCAAATTTTTGATTTAAATCATTTTAAGATAATAATAAGTATTTGTCGTAGAAAAAATAAAGTATGCACCTCGTTTATAAACTTTTCTATACTTACACTCATTAACTTAAGCACTCGCTCGCAAGCTCGCTCGTGCCTAAATGAAATTCGTGTATAAAATGGCGTTTATGAAACTTGGTACATAATATACTATTTATATATTTTACTTTCAGCAATTTAAAAAAAATATTTTTTTCCAATACCATTGTCAAAAAGTCGGCTTCTTTTTTGAAGTTTAACTGTCAAAAGTAGGTATTTTTACAATGCAAAAAAGTTCAAAAAAATTACAACACTTTAAAAGCCTGTAAAAGAGATTTCCAACATACATTTGGTTTTTACTTTTGTATAGATGTGGCCCTAATACAAATATTTAAATTAATTATTAATATATTATCTTTACAGTGTATGCAACTCGTTTTATAAACTTCTCTATACACTCGTTTTTATTAACCACTTGCTCGCTAGAATTCACTTATGCCTTGTCAAAACTCGTGAATAAAATTCCGTTTATCAAGCTATAATAAACTATAATAAGTTTTTTCTTCTAAACTACTCAAAACGAATTAAGGACCACTTTTTAAAATACATGTATCTTTTTTAACTTTTAAGCAACCCTCGTATATTTTTATAGGCTTGTACTCATATTATGTATAATTTATTTTATGTAAACAATCATTTTTTGTTTTCATAACTTTTTGTAGAAATGCGATTTGTTTAAAAAACATTGCATTTAAACATTTATTGTAAGTCATTTTAGTCGTTGTTGTGCATTGTGATAAGTTCAATAATTAATTAAAATGAATGTTGATGCTCTAGGAAGGCCTCTTCATCAAATAAGGCATTTAAATCAGGTTGAAGTAGTGACAGCGGTTACTTTATTTCAAGAAGGACATTCGGTTAGAAGTATTGCCCGAAGACTTCAAACAAGTCATTCGGTAATTTCTAGAAAATGCAGGTAAAAGAATAAACTATAATATATAGCAATTAATACCAAATGTTTATAATAAAATTGTAGCTTTTAATTGTCAGGGTTTGCTAAACAATATCGATCAAATAAATATTTTAGCTAAACAATGGAAACCACATTTATTATGTCTTGTTGAAACACATTTAGGGGAAGAAATTTATGAAAAAGAAATAAAAATTGAAAACTATAAAATTATAAAGTGCGCGACAAAAAACTCTAGAACAGGTGGAGTAGTAATATATATTGAAAAAAAACTCAAGTATAAAGTTATCTGTAATAAAGTTTATGAAGACTATTTATGGTTATTAGCTATAGAAACATGGTTAGGAAATAAAAAGTATTTGATTGCAAGTTTATACCATCCTCCACAAAAAAAGGATAATATATTTCTAAAGTTTATGGATGATTACTTAGAAAGCATGGATTTTAATGGTAAAATAATAATAAATGGCGACTTTAATATTGATCTTTCAAAAGATGGATTTTATAGCAAAAAAATTAAAGAAATAATTTACAGACACGGTTTTTATCAAATAGTTAAAAAATTTACTAGAATAACACATAACAGTTCAACCATAATTGATTACATCATAACTAATGAAAAAGAACTAAAACATGAAGTTCTTACAACACCGAGGATAAGTGATCATAATATATTGACAATAGATATCGAAGATAATATAAATAAACTTAACAATAAATATTCAAGTATAAAAATAAGAAATTTAACAAATTACAGCACAGATAGATTTCAAGAAGAACTAAATAAAACCACATGGAACAACAATTTTACAAATGTAAATTTATTATCTTCACAATTGGAATTTAACATAAAACAATCAATAGACAAAATTAGCGAAATTAGAGAAATTAAAATTTTAAAGTGTCATGAAACAAAAAAATGGATTAATAAAGAAATAATATCATTAATGAGGGAGAGGGATATTCAGTATAAAAAATATTTATTTACTAAAACTGAGGAAGACTGGCAATTATATAAACTAAAGAGAAACCTAATTACAACAAAAATAAGGATTAACAAAGAAATTTATTACAAAAATCAAATTAAAGATAGCAAAAATAATATGGAGTTATGGAAAGAATTAAAAAAATTATTACCAAATAAAGCAGGTGCAATGCAGGACACAATAAGGTTTAACGATATTGAAGCTTCTGATCCAAACATAATAGCATCAAAATTTAATCATTATTTTTTGGCAAGTATCAGTGACATAGTAAAAACTATTAAAACAAAAAATGATTATGAAGTAACATTAAAGAATATTCAGCAAAAAAATGAATTAAATCAGTTTGAAAATATAACAATGCATAAACTAAGAAAAATCATAATGAAATTAAAAAACACAATTAACATTGAAGATTTAGTTAATACAAGAATGATAAAAGATTCATTCCAAGTTATTGGAAATCGTTTTATTGAAGTGGTAAACCAATCGTTACAAACTGGAGTTTTTCCAGATAAATGGAAAGTTTCAGTAGTTATCCCTGTTCCTAAAGTTCCAAACACATTTTTAGTGGAAGAACATAGACCAATAAATACTGTAACAATTTATGAAAAAATTTTAGAAGTTGAGGTTAAGAATCAACTAATGAATTTCTGTGATACAAATTATGTGATTATTGATAACCAGTCTGGGTTTAGAAAAAAGCATTCTTGTGAATCTGTTATACTTAATGTATGTGATGAGTGGTACAAATGTTTAGAAAATAATAAATTTACGGTAGCTGTGTTTTTGGATTTTAAACGGGCATTTGAAACTGTGGATAGAGATTTATTGGTGTGTAAGTTGAAAGGAATAGGACTGGGAGGCAGTGTTTTAAATTGGTTCAAGTCTTATCTAAAGAATAGATCGCAAAAAGTAAAATACAAAAACTGTTTATCTGAAAAATTAGAAACTAAATATGGTGTGCCTCAGGGAACTGTACTTGGTCCTGTTCTTTTTAACTTATACATTAATGATATAGTTTATCATGTACAAAAATGTAAATTGTGTATGTTTGCAGACGATACCATGATATATATTACAGGTAATAATTTAGATAATATGTTTCAATGTATTAATGATGATCTTAAATCATTATATGATTGGCTTTGTGATAACAATTTATGTTTAAATTTGAGTAAATCTAAATATATGTTAATAGGAAAAAAATTTGCTATTTCAAAGCTTAGAAATCTGACACATGAAGTTAAAATAGATAATATTGTAATTGAAAAAGTTCATGAAATTAAATACCTGGGTGTAAACATAGATGAAAATCTTAGTTTTAAAAGCCATGCCTTGCTAATAATGAATAAAATGTCCAAAAAAATTAACTTTATGAGAAGAATAGGTAATTATCTAAGTATGTCAACTAAAATCCTGTTGTATAAATCCATTATAGCGCCACACTTGGATTATTGTGCCTCTATATTATTTCTTTTAAATAAAAACGAAAAGGAACAATTCCAAGTTTTACAAAATAAAGCTATGAGGTCAATCTTGCATTGTAACAGATATACCCCAATTAATATTATGTTGGAAGTCCTCAATTTTATGAATGTTAACCAAAGACTTTTATACCGTACTCTTGATTTAGTTTATAAAATAAAAAATAAAATGACACCATTATATTTATATAGCAAATTAATATTTGTTAATAATGTTCATGAATATAACACGAGAACAGCAAGTGATTTTTATGTGGATACAGCAAGTGGTTGTGCTCTTTATAGAACAATATTCTATAATGGTCTAATTTTGTTTAATAACTTACCTGTGATAATTAAAAGTGAGTCAAATTATAGTAAATTTAAAAGGGCACTATCATTTTATGTACACACACACGTTTGATTTTGGATTGTGATAATAAGTATATTTATATATAAAATGTAACATTTATAGCTTTTGCTAATAAACGATTTATTTATTATTTATTTTATTACTTCTTAACAGACATAGAGAATTTGGTTTTATCACTAGAAGACCTTATCCGGCAAGAGAACGAGTCACAAACCCACGTGAGGACCGTAATTTGGTAAGGTTAGCCACCCAAAACCGAGCCTGAACAGCAAGAAACATTGCTGATTTACATTTTGACGCCAGCGAAAGGCGAATAACCACTCAGACATTTAGAAATAGACTTCATGAAGCCCATCTACGTTCCAGAGTCCGAGCTGTTAGGCCCCAGTTAACCCGTGCGCACTGAAGAGCTCGATTAACTTTTTCTCGAAATCATATCAATTGGGATATGGATCAGTGGGGACACGTGCTCTTTTCAGATGAGTCTAGATTTCGACGTAGCCACAACGATGAACGTGTACGAGCATGGAGGCGTAGAGGTGAGCGTTATTTAGATTCAACTGTAACAGAAACTGTTCACTTTGGAGGTGGCTCACTTATGGTCTGGGGAGGTATAAATTTAACGGGGCGTACAGGTTTGCATATCTGTAGGGATGGTGTGGTAAATGCTCATAGGTATTTGGAAGATATTGTAGAACCCTATATAGTCCCATTTGCCGCAGAAGAAGGTCCACAGTTTATTCTACAGCATGACAATGCGAGGCCCCACACTGCTCGTATTGTCACACAATATCTTGAGGAGAATAATAGCAAGGTTTTAGAGTGACCCACAAACTCCCCGGATCTAAATCCTATTGAGCATCTCTGGGATGTTCTTCAGAGAAGGATAAGGGATCGTCCGGCACCAGAAAATTTGGAACAGCTTGGAGAAATGCTTCAAGAGGAATGGAACAATATTCCCAGAGAAGTAATCAGAAACTTAGTGGAATAGATGCCTAGACGATGTGAAGAAGTTCGGTTAGCCAGAGGAGGACACACACATTACTAATTTTGTTGAAAATATTATTTATAGTTTATTTAAAAAAAAACATTTGTGAAAAATTAAAGTTTTATTTTCCAAGCGTTTATTTTTTATTTGATTTATAAAATATATACTCCATTTAAAATCCTAATGTTTTTCAGAACTAACAGCAGTTACAGAATGTAAAAAAAAGTTTTTGATTAAAAGTTATAAACAAGTTTAAAAGTGGTCCTTAATTCGTTTTGAGTAGTTTATAATATGTATACAGGCGACTTGTCAGAGGAGACAAGATAGACTTATATTACAATAATATCACATTTTATGCGATGTGGGAGGCTAGCCCATAGATAACAAAGCTAGCCTATCAGCCGTTAATGGTTTATTACGGTCAGGCGATGCATTAAAGAGTTTTTGATCGTTATTCCGGCAATAAAATTCAACTTAAAGGACAAGTCTTATATTAAACTTATCGTGTTAGTCCAAAAATAACAAAATATCGCTAAGAATGAAAAATACAAATTTTGTATAAAGCCTAAAACTTACTTGCACAGTATATATAGAATTTTGTCTTAAATTATTTTATTTTATAATGGCAGCTTTTAGCGACGATGTGTCAGGATTATTAAAACACTTTGAATCAAAGTCTTTGATAATATCCCCATGGGGATTTATCAAAGCCTGCAGGCAACTAGAAAGTGCATAAAAATGCACTTATATTTTATTAGCCTCCTTACTTCCACTAACCACGTTTTAAAAAGATATTTTAACTTTTTTTATTAACAATATATTAAATAATTAAAATGTTAAATAACCCAACATATATATTAGGGTAGTTCAAAAAATCTACTATTCTTTTTTTTACTTATGAAACATAAGTTATGATATCGAAAAATGTAGTTCATGGTCACCCCAAAAGTAGTCTATCTAAGCAGCCTTATCACAAACATTTTGTATCTCACTAATAAATAAATACAAAGGGAACCCAATACCTGCATATTTTAATAGGAATTACATACTCCACAAAAAAGGTATCTTTTGATTTTTTCGTAAACCTATCCATTCAGTATAGGTACTAGTAGTTATGTTAGGTTCAAGTTTTAAACTTTTTATAAATTATAATTATTATTATAATTATTTATTAGCAGTGGCGTAGCTAGCTTCGAGGGGGCCCCGTAACAAAAATCTGGTAGGGGCCCTTATACGGAAAAGCTGCTGGCAAAAAAAATTCTGGGTCTCACGCTCAAAGTCTATTTTGGGCAAACAACAAAATTTTTTTAGGGTATCATTTTATTTCATTTACGAATTTTTTTATAATTTAATTCATAGCTTTTTATGTACAGGCAAATTTTAAAATTTGGTCTGGTTTCAGACATTTACCGTTCTTCAACATCTTTTAAAAGACTTCTATTTAAAAATAAACTCAAGTCATTTGAAATAATTGTAACGCTAATAATTATTTCTAATTTGCTATTAATATAACCTATGATAATAACACGCAAAGCAGACTCAGTATGCGGCGCAGAGCACAGAACAATATGCGCAGACTGCGCCGCAGACAACGCATTGCGGAAAGGTGCGGGCAGAAACAATTCGTATGAGTTCACGGACTCGTTGAAACAGGTGGGTATTCAGGAAAATTTTAATTTAATAAATCGAAGTATAATAAACAATTAAATATTAATATTATTTATTTATTTAATTTAATGCCTCAATTTTTTTAACATGTGGCTAATATGTTTTTTGCTTACGCATGTCGAAGTTAATCGGGCCCCCCCTAGCCGGGGGCCCCGTATCATTGATACGGCTGATACCGCGGTAGCTACGCTTCTGTTTGTTAGCAGTGGCGTATTTAGGGGGGGGTCCGCCGGGTCCGGACCCCCCCCGGGCGCAAATATTTTATTATTTTTATTACAAAAAAAGTTCCTTTTATTTACTATTTTATCGGATCAGAAGAGTTCCTAATTTGTGATTTTTTAGTTATTAAAGCATAGCATAGTATAGTATTTAGGATTTAGCTCCGGGGGGGGGGGGTCCAAAAAAACCAACTAAATATGTATACATATTTAGTTAGTTTTTTTGGACCCCCCCGGAGCTAAATCCTAAATACGCCACTGTTTGTTAGTATAACTGTTGTAATGTAATTATTTATATGATTTAGATGATGTTTAAAATGTCTCTCATCCAATAGGCTCGGATATCGGAATACTAATTAAAAATTTATTATTTTGAATTAAAATTTAAAAAAAAATGCGAAATAGGTAAAAGCTTATTTTAATTTAAAAAAACACGAATTAATAAAGATTTTTAAAATCCACAGCTAAAATTAATATTTTTACGGTAATCATTAAAAAAAGGTTAAAGTATGAGTTGAACTTTGAACTTTGCGATTATATTTAAAACACTTTTATCAACAACATCAATTTCCAACAAAAATATTTTTTTCCATTCCATTTTTCCACTTAAATAAATAAATAAAACTAGAAAAGGGGATCTTTGTTATAAAAGACATACAAAATAATAATTAGTTCCCAGAAAAGCCTTTATTTACTCAAAATCTTTTATAACATTTATGGTTTTGTTAATTATTGTACACAAACTTTATTTTCGCATTTTAAACCAGAAGCACAGTGCTTAACTAGTGGTAGTATAATGTAACTTCCACAGGCTTCACCAACATCTACAATAGAAAAGAAAATATTAAATTATATTTTAATTTCATGTTTTCGCAATTTAACTAAAAAAAATAAAAAGAATTTAGATGCCCAATTTATGTTTATTTAGGAAATAGAGGGTGGCCTTTTTGCATATGTTGTTTTCCTTACGTGCATTTTCGATGCATGTGGTGCAACAGCATCCAAAGGGAGTGCCAACGTATTCCATAGTTTCATCTTCAGTACAGTTTTTCTTAGGACAAAAGCTGCAATGAACACAAGATAATTCATGCGCCTGAATATAGTATGTGCAACCAAACATAAACACCAAAACTAAACCAACCCTCATTTTTAATTTTACAGTTGCTTTTTGGAAATGTGAGATTGTTAAACATTATTTAATAAAGGAAAAACGGATTTTATACTATTATTTTAATGATTTTTAATGCATGATGAGTTTTATAGAATAACACAAAGATAAAAAATACATTAACAATAATATTCATAATAAAATATTTATAAAGTGGTAATAAATAGCGAAAGTGGTTTTATTTTTCTGACTTTTATTTTTCCATAAAAAAGTTAGGAAAATTTAACGAACACTTTCATACAGGATGTCCCAGAACTCGCGCCACAGAGAAAAAGGGAGCGTACTGATAGCAATGGAGATGCCAAATTTAAAAATAAAAAATTTCCAGGTTATGGTGTATTCAAATGAGAACAAAAAAGCGGCAGCCAATACCGAGGCTCTCGCCTGGGTTAAACATAGGAGCTTTAAAAATTGCCAGGAGGCGATAGAACATTGTTGTCTTAAAACTTTTAAAAATCTTTTGTTCGACTGTGTTTACTACTCTTTCAAAAACAAATGTCATAGTTCAGGACGCCAATGTTTTAAAGTAAAAATTAAACAACAACAAATCTCTAGCAACCACTATCTAATTTTACTCTAGCGGGATTATCTTCCGACTGCAGGTTCTGCACTCGCGTAAAATGAACGTCCTTCATAACCCGCTGAATTATAGATTGCCTTCCTTCCTTCCTTCCTTCCTCCCGTAGAAGATGAACATTACGTAATTATCACCATTAACATTTCCCGTGTAGGAATATTTAATACTTTGTGTTAATATTTTGCGATTATAGTAATAAAAAAAAATATTCAATAATCTTAAAGCAATAATACTATATATTCTCCAATTTTATTGGAATATATATTTCTAATCATATTGTAGCGAGTACCGCTCTGGATCTCGGAATGATGACTCATCGCCGGTGAGTCAGCGCTAACTTTTGTACTGGCGACGAAATAAATTAAATATACGTGCAAATAAATATACTCTTGTACAGTAGTGATATATAAATAATTAGTAGTTAAGTGATTAGTTAGTTTTATAGTTTCTTAGTATTTTAAGTGTAATTAAGGTATAAAATAAATCGTTTAGTTCGGCAATAAACCAGTGCCTGTTTTTATTCACACTACGAACAGTAAAAACGTTACAATATTAAAGAATTTGTACATTAGTCTTATAAACTGTGAAAAATAATTTATCTCTACGTTAACTGTCGGACTAGACGATCATACGGTGGTTTATTATTTTCTTAAATTAAATTAATTGACATTGAGATTTGTCATCAAATCTGTAATTATCGTAATTACACAAAATTGTACCAAATTATTTTATAAAATTTAAAAAAAGTAAAGTGGTCAACTCTTGAGAATCGGCCATTTTCATGAGGATGAAATATTGCGACACGAACCGAAGGCGAGTGGAGTAATTCATCAGGAATTCTCAATCGTTGAACCATACTATTTTATACAGGGTGTTTCATAATATATGCGCAGGACTTCAGGATGTGATAGCTCATCCAAAAAGATGAAAAAAGTCGCTATTAACTTACGCTCTAAAATGCACAATTTTCGAGATACAGGGTGTTGAAATTTTAGAAAAAAATTCGTTTTTTTCGAATATCTCCGGAACCGTTTATCGTACAAAAAACAGCTTTTGTAAGCATTTTCTTGCTCTTGGTCATAAGCTCTAAACTTGACCGTTTTCGAGAAAAATCAACTTTTATGTTTAAAAACATGGTCAATTTTTTGAAAAAAACTTTAGAGCTTATGACCAAGAATACTTATTTGTGTAGAAAACATTGACGGTTCGAATGGGCCTCTCGAAACCGTACTTTTTTCAGGGGCGTAGAAGTTGAGGAGAAAAACACCCGCTACCCCTTCAAAATCTCCACCAATTATGAGTAAAAAAAAATTTTTTTTCTGGCACAAAACATAGCTTATTATGAGTAGAAAATGCTTACAAAAGCTGTTTTTTTGTACGATAAACGGTTACAGAGATAATCGAAAAAAAACGATTTTTTTTCTAAAATTTCAACACCCTGTATCTCGAAAATTGTGCATTTTAGAGGGTAAGTTAATAGCGACTTTTTTCATCTTTTTGGTTGAGCTATCACATCCTGAAGTCCTGCGCATATATTATGAAACACCCTGTATATTTCTAATTTTATAACTTCTTTTTCTTAAGTATTTCTTTATTTCTTTTTATAAATCAAAAAATTCTGTCAAACAAGAAAAAAATACATCAATTTAAATTACAAAAGTGACGTAAGTAATCACGAGATAAATGTCGGAAACATACCTGTCTTGTTTATTTGCCAAAGTGCGAAGCATGGCAGGCAAGATGCAGTAAACCGTCACGCAATTATAAAGCTTTATGACGCAAATTTTATAAATAACTTTCTATTATTTTTATATATTTTTAGCAACAGTAGGCAATTAATATCGTTATTCTGTCAATAGAATTCAAAATAAAGGACAAAACTATACATCGTATTATTACAATAAAATTGTTGTTTAAATCCATTGTACTAAGTCTTATATTAAACGTGTTGATCCAAAAATAACAAAAGATCGCTAAGAAAGAAAAAAAATTAATAAAGCCAAACAGCATATACAGTAGGATGTTGCCTCAAATTATTTTATTTTAGAAAAACAGCTTTTAGCGACCATGTGACAGGATTATTAAAACTTTGAATCAAAGTCTATGATGAAACTGATATACTGAGTATACTCCTAGGCAATTGGACAGTGCATAAAAAATGCACACGAATTTTTAAAGATATTTTTAAAAATCGACAGTTAAAATTAATATTTTTTGGGGTGATCATTAAAAAAAGGTTGAAAGTTTAAGTGGAACTTTGAACTTTGCGATTATATTTAAAACACTTGCATTTATCAAAAAAACCTTTTTCGCAGATCAGTTTAATTTCAACAAAAAAATGTTTGTTTAAAACTTTAAATTTTTACTTAAAATACCTTTTGAATGACTTGGTTTACATAAAAAACATTTGATACCTTTTTTTGTGAAACATTCAATTCAATATCAAAATTGTTACTCTTAATAGTAAGAGCTCATACGTAAAGCGGCTTCTTTTAAGTGTCCTGCAACCAACTTTTCGATTTCATGAGTAAATAAAAAAGAATAGTAGATTTTTTCACCCTAATATATATTTATTTAAAATTATTTAAAAAATTAAATTATAAAGTATCAACCTATGTACAGTTCTATAGACTTTTAAAACACTGCAAATTTAAAATTTCATTTAAATAAATAAATAAATCTGGGAAAGGGGATCTTTGTTATAAAAATACAAACAAAATAAAAACGAGCTCCCAGAAAAGCTTTTATAACATTTATTGTTATTCAAATTATTTTAGGCTATTACTGGGCAACACACACTTTATTTTCGCATTTTAAACCAGGACCACAGTGCTTAACTAGTGGTAGTATAATGTAACTTCCACAGGCTTCACCAACATCTAAAACAAAACAAAATTTAATTTATTAGAATTTGTTAGAATTTATTCTATTTTAATTTTTTGCTTTCACAATTTAACTATAAAAAAAAAGAATTTGGCATTAAATGCCCATTATATATTTATTTATCAATATGGTCCTTTTGCGGATGCTTTTTCCTTACTTGCATTTTCGATGCATGTGGTGCAACAGCATCCAAAAACAGTTCCAACGTATTCCATAGTTTGATTTTCAGTACAGTTTTTTTTAGGACAAAAGATGCAATGAGCACAAGATAATTCCTGCGCCTGAATATAGTATGTGCAACCAATAATAAACACCAAAACTAAAACAACCCTCATTTTTATTTTTACAATTTCTGTTTGGGAATTTGAGACTGTTAAAATTATTTAATATTTAAAAAACGGGTTTTATACTATTATTTATATGATTTTTAAGGCATGATGAGTTTTATGGAATAACAAAAAGATAAAAAATACATTAACAATCACATGCATTATAAAAATATTCATGAAATGGTAATAAATATAAAACGTGGTTTTATTTTACTTAATTTTATTCTACCATAAAAAATGTTAGGAGAATTTAACGAACACTTTTATACAGGATGTCCCAGAATTCGCGCCACTGAGAAAAGGGAGAGCTCATAGCAATGGAGATGCCAAATTTAAAAATAAAAAAATTCTATATAACTATAGGTAATAGTGTAATCAAATGAGAGCAAAAAAGCATCATCCAATACCGAGAGCTCTCGCCTAAGTTAAACGTAGGAGCTTTAAAAATTACTAGGGGACGATAGAACATTGTTGTTTTAAAACTTTAAAAATCCTTCTTTTCAAAGAAATAATAAAAATTTAAAATGATATAAAATCTGTGTGATTTGGATTTTTTAAATAAAATTTGAAATTTGTCGATAAACTATGGTAAAAAAAAAATTGCACCAATTAAATTTATATTATATTTATTGGGGGCGCCATGGGGTCGGTACGGCCGAGCAAAAAGTTATCTTTTTTTCGCAAACTTCAATTTAAATTCTGCCCCATATCTAATAATTGAGATATTGGTATACCCAAAATCCACACAACAAGGTATGTTCTATCTCATGCTAAAAATACTAAAAATCACTGCAACACTGCACAGAGTTTAACGGTGGCCATTTTTCTTGTTTACAATTCTTGTGCTTTGGGTTTGTACTGTTTAATAATTGTTTTAAACGTTGTGTTTCTTACAAAGGCACTTGTAAGCCTCAAATTAAGTGCAGACAACCATTTTATAAAAAATATTATATACAAGAGGAGTAAAATGGTTTTTCTTAGCACTTTAAGGCCTCTTCTAAGTGCCAAGTGCCTCTGTAAAAAACATAACGTTTAAAACTATTATTAATCTGTATAAACATTAGGGTGGGTCATTTATATAGGGAGAAAAAAAATAATTCAATATTTTATCGGGCACAGTCAAAAATTGGTGTCAAATGACGACCTTAAATAGCATATAAAATTTTATTATAATTGAAATTCATCTTCTGCCTCCGGATCCTTCTTAAAATTACCAAAAAAATCGCTATTTAAGGAATAAACTTATCATATAAGAAATCACTTTAAATAACTGTATAATTTGTAGTGTGTACATAAATAAAAATACTAAGATCGTTTCTTGCCATTTATTAAAAATAAAGTTGGTATGGTTGGCTAAAAAGTCCTTTTTGCAGTCGAATTTCGGCATTGTCTTTCGTGACTCTATTTGGGCTTTTATGAATCCTTCCCTTGCAGTAATTGTGGACTTACTTTCTGCTTCAGTGTTTGCAGCTTGCAACTGTTGAATAGTTTGGTCCTGTTACATTCGGATGTACTACTAAGCTCTTCTTTCCTACATGTTTCATCTATTTTCTGGCGTTTACTTAGAGATTCTTCTCGTTTCTTTTTATTGTTTTTCTGATTTGCGTGGTTGTGCGAACATCTATGCCCCCTATCACCATTTTTCTACAAGTACGTTGGTCTATTAAGAAGCTTTGTTCTCTTATATGTACTTTTTTCTGTTTAGGACAGGTACATTTAGTAATATCTGGGCACTTGCAGGCCGAAATATCAAACAAAGCTTTGCCTCGTAGTCGGAATTCTTCCAATTTATTGTCTGGTATTTTTGGGTGAGACTTTAAGATGTTTTTGCATTTTAAATGATATGCTTGTAACATAGCTTTCACTCGTTTTTCTTCTACTGTAGGAATAGAGGCTTTATCCCATATTTTTATAAGTTTTGAAACCACAATAATTTCTATTTCTTTGTAAATAGGTTCTTTTTTAGTTTCTCTTAGATGTTTTATATTACGTCGGGTCCACTCATAAAACTTCATGACTTCTGCATAAGTGGGTAATATATTGTCTTTTAAATCACACACATCACCAAATAAGGGACAGTTCCAATTCATACGGGTACTCGTCATACTTGTAGGTTTGTAGGAATATATTAATTAAGCACACTTGATAACGAATCTAAATCGAAATAATTTAATCCATGTTATTAAACATTAGCTTTATATATTGTTTTCCATTTTGTAGGTATAGATTTAACTGTAAATTTTATTACCTTCTTTATAATGTTTTATACCTCTTTAATAATTAATAATTAATGTATAATATTTGAATTTTTAGTTTTTAATCCAAGATCCAGATTTTTTTACCTCTTTTAATCAGACCACATATAATTTATTTATATACTTAATTCATGATAAAACCTAAATACATCATTTCTCATATAGGGGGTTTTTAAATTGGAATCGTAAAACTAAAAATGACAAAATTTGACAAAAACAGGTTAAAACATTCCTTTAATAGTATATTTTGTCATTCAATCGAATAAAAAATATATTTAATGTATGAAATACCTTATCTTTTAATTGAGAAATAAATTCAAAAACATGTATTTATTTTTAAAATTCAATCAAAATCCGGAGGCAATTAAACTTAACCAAACCCCAAAATAAAAATATGTGTGGAATAACAATACCATTTTGCACCTTTTTTTTACTGTGCCCCTTAAAACATTAAAAAAATTAAAAAAGACCCATCCTAATAAACATAGCACAAACCCAAAGCACAAAAATTGTAAACAACAAAAATGGCCGCCGTTAAACTACAGTGTTGCAGTGATTTTTAGTATTTTTAGTACGAGATAGAACATACCTTGTTGTGTGGATTGTGAGAAGCCCCTTCAATTTTGTTACAATGCAGAACAACGTTACAGTCCAGAGGACGATCGGGAAAGCGCTGGGAAAAAACTTGTGCTGCCTCCCTAGCATTTCGCCCATACTCCCCATAATATTAATCATTTCGGCATAATCTGAGGAGGAAAACATAATAGCTGTGTCAATGAAGTGGATTCCAGTCGACCAAATATTTTATACAGTGTGTCCGTAAAGTCCCGGAACATGTGATTATTTTGAAAACGGTAATTTTTTTAAAAAAACGCTGAAACACGCCAACTTTGATATTTCTCTAGCAATATTTTAGCATATGTAGTTGTTCCAAATTCTGCCGCGTGGCGGCGCCACAATCAAAGTCAGTTTTTTTTAAATTGCAACCCTTTATTTTGGTTGCATTTTTTGATAGCTACCGTTGTCCTGATTACATTGATGTGCCACATCTGGGGGGTTACATAAGAAAATTTTTGAGAAAATCAGGTTTTTGCCGCCGAATGAGATTTTGGTATTTTGTCACTCTTACACAATCTATGCGTTGCTTAATGTTTTTTGGAAAGCCAATCAGAGCAGTTGCTCAAAGTGTCCACCGTAAACTATTTGGAAATGGAACAGCCTGTCTACAAACGAGCGTTGTACGTTTGCCAGTACCGCTGGAGTGATCATCTGGATCTTGGCTTGAATGCGGTGTCTTAGGTCGTCCAAATTTTAAGGCCTGTTTACATAGACGCGGTTTTTAAGAGGTCCCCATAAAAAGAAGTCTAAAGGGTTCAAATCGGGCGATCGCGCTGGCCACTCAATTTGACCCCTTTGACCTATCCAGCGATTGGGAAAGACCTGATTTAAATAATCCCTTACTAGCAATGCATAGTGCCCCGTAACAGCGAATAAGTTCGTCAAAACCAAAATCTTAATCAGCGGCAAAAACCTACTTTTCTCAAAAATTTTCTTATGTAACCCTCCACATGTAGCATATCAATGTACTCAGGACGACGGTAGCTATCCAAAAATGCAACAAAAATTAAGGGTTGTAATTTAAAAAAACCTTACTTCGATTGGGGCGCCGCCACGCGGCAGATTTTGGAACAACTACATATGCTAAAATATTGCTAGAAAAATACCAAAGTTGACGTGTTTCAGCGTTTTTTAAAAAAAAATACCGTTTTCAAAATAATCACATGTTCCGGGACTTTACGGACACACTGTATATTATAATATCAACAATGCATCCTAAGTATACTACACGGAGAGAAAAATTTTAGATAGTAAAAAAAATATAGTAAAATTTACTTTAACAAATTTTTAGGGTAACAATATTATATATTCGTCAATACAATATTAAGATTGTAATACAAAATACTATTTTTTATTATACAATTTTAGTAAAGATATTACTAAATCATAAATGTATAATATATATTTTAATTTTTAATATGTTCGTATAGTAAATTGATTTAATCAAATGTAAGGTGTACATCTAATATTATTATTATATATTACACAATAATAAAAAATATAGTAAAAATAAAGATACTTTTATGTTTAAGGTAAATAAACAATAGGTATATTTAAATATATTATACAATATAGTAACTCATGACATTTTAAACTTTCAATTTTCTTAGTTTCTTTAATAAACTTTCTTGACCCATTACTGGTAATACTTATAAGAAAGAATTGAACCTACTTGGTTGCATAGTATGTACCGATTGCGGCAAAGGCCACGTCGCGACGCGTCGTTAGACGGTGTGGATCACGTGATGTTCTTACATCTTGCCTCTGTTATATAACCATGTTATATAAGCTCAGGTATTTCTTTGTTTTGGGTGTGTTCCACTACTACAAGTTGCTCGACAGTGTCGGTATTTGAAGTTGATGGAACGCACTCAAAACAAAAAACTTTGGCGAGGTGTAGGCAGGGCCGGCTTAAGGCAATCAAGCGCCTTAGGCACTTAAAAATTTGGTGCCTATTACTAGATACTATGCTTATACTATACAATCTGGTAGCTTAAGGGCGCCCGGGCATACTTACCTTATTATCCCTTATAAATTAAAATATTTTTTCTACGACCACTATGTAAAAGTCACATTTCATATAGGCATCAATGATTAGAAAATGAATCTTTTCATTGGCAAGGCAAAACACGAATGTAAAGTGACTTTTTGTGTGAAAAGTGAGGTCTGTGTGAAAAGAAATTGACAGCATCGTTTGACATTCGTTTCAAATTTTGTATTGTATTTGTAAGGTAAGTTTACTGATTTTAAGTAAAAAGAATGAGATGAAAGAATTTTAACAGCTGTCAAACACGTTTTTAGGTTATTTTGTTTAGTATTTAAATATAATAAAATATAAAAGGGTCGGAGAAAAAATATTGTGTTTCACTTGTGAGAAAAGCTTTCTTCAAGCTCGTGTTAAAGCACACTCGGCCTAACGGCCTCGTGGGCAACTTAAACACTCGCATGAAAAAGTCGCTTTTCAAAACTAGTAAAACAAATAACTATTTTATTAAAAAAATACATATTAAACATAAATTAAAAATGTTTAAGACGAGTTATTTTTTTAGACATATTTTGATTTAGTCTGTAAGTAATATCTATAGATATAGTCTCTTAAAATGAATAAGTCAAAAATAACTAATTATAAGTCATATTTGAATTATTGTCATAGCGACAAAGCAGTCACTAATAATTATTAGCCAGTCACTAATTATAATAAGTTAAATTCTACGGAATGAAACAGTCAAATTAGTAGAAGCACCACTGCTACTTATTAAATTTATGATATCTGTCAATAAATATTGTTAATAATATTGTTAAAGTTGAATATATATTTTTGTGTTGGAGCTAAACTTTTTGCATCTTTATTTTTATGGACCATGGAGCCTATATGCATTTAACGCCGCAAGAATTAAAAACGATTAAAAAAATCAGTTACTTATTACTCTCAGTAACAGTAAAATATGGCGACTTATCTTAAATTAGTCAAACTTTAACTAATTAAGTATACTATAGTAATAAATAAATATTTAAAAGTAAAAACGACTATTTAATTAGTAAACAATGCTGATACTAATTCAAATAGTAGAATTTTTACTATTTCATTTCAAGAGAGTAAATAACCATATTTGGTAAATTATAATTATATATAATTATGTATAGGTAGTTTAAATAAACTTAAATTGACTTAAGAGTTAAAAAGTAGTTAAAAAAGGCTAAAATAAACCAAAAACTATCAAATATTAACTTCTTTTTAACCAAAGTTAACCAAGAAGTTAAGTTTTACTATCATAAGGGGTCATCAATTAATTACGTGAGGCAATTTTGGCGATTTTTCGACTCCCCCCACCCCTTGGTGAGATGTCGTGAGATTTTGCTCGACCCCCTCCCCCCTACTTTAATCTCACGTGAGATTTTTTAAAATGCATGGTTTTAATTTAAATTAATTTTAATTTAAGTTAATCTGTGATTGACTTATATTTATTAAAAAAACAATTTTCTTATAATTGTTAACTTAATTTAACCAGGTTTTCTCGCAATTTTACAGTGTTTAATTCGAAAAGAAAAAATTACGTAATATTTGCCGAGAGCACCCTCCCCCCACGTGAGATTGGGTGAGGTTTGGCTTGACGCCCTTCCCCCCCTAAACACCTCACGTAATTAATGGATGCCCCCTAACATTAATTTTATCATAATTAAATTCCCCACTTATTACAAAATAACGTTAATTTAACCAGTGGTACTACTTGGGTAGTAAGTATTTAAAAAATGTAAAACAGCTTTAATTCCCTGTAGTTTTATGTAAGGCGTTATTACAAAGGAAGCCGCTGTTTTAAAAAATAATAAAAACAGTAAAGAATATTCGGTGCTCTACCGTTCTCAAAATTGTATATATACTATATATAGTTTATTTGCTTTATTTTTTGGAAAAATAAACCATTTGGTAGGTAACAATTTTTTTAAGTTGGTTGGGGACAATGCGCCTATTTTTTTGTGGCGCCTAAGGCAATAGCCTTGCCTGCCTAATGGGTAATATGGCCCAATTCCTTCTCATAACATTTTTGTATAAGTATTAAAAAGTACAATAAATATGTTACAATTTTTAATTGTTAACATATAAAAATATTCGATTTAAAAATATTTTATATTTAAAATGGCAACATAATATTTTAAAATTTACTATACTTATTAGTAATGGATAAAATCTAATTATAATAAGAATTAAAAACAAAATCGGTTGAATAATAATATTTTACCTTAAGGTTTAACATACATGGATATTTAAAAATTACTAAATATGCATAGTATCTGGCAATATACAAGATAGTTGTCCCAAATAGTAATCTAAATTATAGTAAAGGGTATTATAATTATGGTAATCAGCATTATACTTTTCTCTCCGTGTAGCAATTTAAAGAATTCCCTTTTAATTTTCAAGTATGTGTTTCGCATAACTTTTGGCACGTTCCCTTTTTCTCTGTGGCGCGGGTTCTGAGACACCCTGTATACATCAATATTTTATGTATAAATAAAAAAAATAGGAAGATGCATTGATAAAAATAATAAAAGTAATAATTGACATGTGCGAAAATCCTTCACATGCGTTTTCTCTGTTGTCCCTTTCAAATTTTAACACATTCCAGCGAAATACGTTTAAAGACCCTACTCCGGATGACATTTTGTAGAATGCAGCAGCAGCAGGAGCACTGTGGGCGTATTGCAGGAGCAGGGCCAAATCATACGCCAGGAGGTAAAGCTTTGTCGATCGCATCCAGGCCAACGTGAACTTTTCACATTTGACCTTCTGCAATATCTGGTGCAACAGCACCCATTCTGCCTATCTCGATGATTGCATCTACTAAATTTCCTAATTTTATTCAATTGAAACTGCATCGCATTCATTTTGGCCGACATCTCATTTCCATAACCATCATAGCCATCGAATTAGCCGACAAATGTCAACTCCAATTTGAACATGATATTAACATTGTTAAACGCATTATAATGCAAATTTACATTAAAACGTCCGTTTACTTACGCTATAACCATCCCATTTAGCATGCAACAATGCAAAGGAATTTCCCGAAGTATTATTCTACTTGAACTTTAAAAACAGCTTAAAAACTTTAAAATTTACAAAAAGCTTTAATGTTACTAATCTTCATTACATTATATTACATTTTATGTTAAAATGTACTCTCTAAAAATGAATTAGTTACCTACTATATATACTATAGTTATTAGTGGCTGCTTTTTTACTTATAATAATAATAATAATAATAATAAATTTATTTCCTGTTAACATACATAGTATTTACAATTGTCACTAATATAAACATAAAGGTACGTAGAAATATAGACAGGTACAATTTGGTTGAAAAATTAAGGGTACATAATACAAGTTACAATAATATTATACCACAGTCATATCACAGTTTAGGAATTCATGATATGAATAGAAAGACCTTGAAATCAAAAATTTTAGTAAAGCTTTATTTATATGAGTTTGGTTTTAGATTTTTTATTGTTTCAGGTAATTTTTTATAATATTTAGGAGCTAGAAATTTCAATGTCTTTTGCGATTTTGACAGCCTAAAACCTGGCAAAATTAAGTTGTTTTTTGTTCTTGTGTTGTAGTGATGTTCGTGCACACTGAAACTGTCAAGGTTGGTTTTTGCGTAAACCAATACTTCCAAGATATAATATATATTATATATATATATATATATATATATATATATATATATATATATATATATTATATTCCCGGAAGGGTAAGTATGTTTGGTTCAGAAAATTTGGATCTGCAGTATTAAGTGAACCCTAGTCCACTGGTTAACCATATAGGATACCATGGTATCCCCAACATTTAAAACTGCCCCTGAATACGAAAATACCGTCAAAAATTTTGAAAGTAGTGCAGTTTTTGAGATATACTCAATTCCACATTATATGGAAAATTGACTATATCTCAAAAACTGTTCTACTTTTCTAACTTTTGACGACATTTTCGGATTCAGGGGACAATTTTACATGAAAATTGACTACTAAATATTCGAGATACAAATTGCTTTTTAGAGAGTATTAAAGCCTTTATAAAGTGTCCTAAAACAATGTTTTCATAATAACTATATGTTCTTATTTTTGTATCGCTTCGTCAACGAAAATTTCGAAAAAACTCATCAGTTTAATAACCACACATAGCAATTTTAAACGAAAGTTTAGTATTAAAAATTCATACGAACTAATTAACAACGATATTCCATTACCTAACAATGCTGAATTAATTTCTTTTGACATTACAAATTTATTCCCTAGTGCGCCACCATGGGAAACATTCAATATAATCCAAAAACTTCTAGATTGAAATAAAATTAACCTTGTTATCAAAAATGACATTTTAAATACAAATTTGCATTAAACAAAATTATTTTCAATTTAATAATAAAATATATACCAGTCATAAAGATTTAATCATGGGTAACTCACTTAGTCCATTATAATGGATTGCAGATATCTTTGTCAATCAGTTAAAACTAATGGGGTAGTTAAATTTTTTCTGACCTATACTTTTTATGGTTTTATTCAAGGCGTTTTGTAATATTAAACATTTCTGTGAAATCAGAATTTCAATTGAGTTTACCGTTTTCGAGATATTTACAAAAAATATAAATTTTTATGACGTCACAAACCCCGTCATGTGACCAACATTCTAAGATTTCTATTGGTTGAAAATTACCCTGTTGTCAAGTTGTCTTGTTAATGATTTCATTCGGTTATGTCAGAAAATACCCGAAGAGGTTATGTACAAATACTGTCACTGTCAGTTGAGTGAAAGAAGAAGAAGAGAAGGTTAAAGAAAATTCTGAAATTAAAACTTTTATTGATAGGTTTACACATTGAAACACCGTGTGAAACCTAATAAAATGTAATAAATAGGTACCTAATAACTGTCTAAAGCAGAGTTTAATTTATTTCATAGAAAAAAGTGGCAAAATAAAGCTGAAAATGAATAAAATAAATTTACAAAAAATAATAATATATCTAAAAGAATATAAAGAACTAGGCATTATACCAATGAAATGCATTTACGACAAAATATGATTATAATTATAGGTACATACTTTTTTTGTTTAAAAGCTCCAATGTTCAATGTAACCAACCATTCCACAAGATTTCTCTGCTTTGGAGTCCGTTATTAATAAATCACTTATCTAATATCAATTACAAATAACATAACAATAACATTGATTTTCAATAATCTAAATTTAAAAAAAACAACCCGAAAAAAAGAAACGTCAAAAAATCAATTCTTCTCAACTAAAATATTATAACGTGGCGCCATCTATCGTAAACTAAACACACTGGCAACCATAGAAAAAGCTGGCAACGTTGTCAATAGCCTAGTGACGTAATTAGGAGATTTTGTTTTGTAAATATCTCGAAAACGGTAACCTCAATTGAAATTCCGATTTCACAGAAATGTTTAAAATTACAAAACGCCTTGAATAAAACCATAAAAAGTATAGGTCAAAAAAAATTTAACTACCCCATTATCCACAACAACCCACAGATCAAACATTTTCTATATTGGTGATATTGATGATATCATAACCTGCTTCAAAGGTACAACAAGACAACTAAATATTTTTCTAAATTTTATAAATGACATTCATCCAAATATCAAATTTACAATGAAAGAAGAACTAAACAACCAAATTAATTTCCTAGATCTTACAGTACAAAAAAGTAATGGCTATCACACATTTAAAATATTTCATAAACCTATAGGTTACTATAGTTACACAGACATAGTTATTCATAATTCATCTCAAATTCTTGGTCCCAAAAATAGCAACCTTTAATTCAATGCTCCATAGACTTTTAAATATACCACTGTCAAAAACAGATTTCGATCATGAATTAAATTTAATTAAACAAATAGCCGTAAATAATGGATATCAAGCACAAAATTTAATAATCTCTGAAATTTAAAAAAAAACAAAAAATGGCCATTAACGAAATATTCCCTACATTAAAAACCCATACTAATACGTACAACATTTTTACATACATAGGTTATAATAGGAGACACGTTTCCACCCTGTTTGAAAAAATCCACCGGAAAATCGTTTTTAAAACTAACAACAATGTACCTATTTTAATTAAAAATAATACAGACAAATCTAACAAACATAAGAAGTCAGGAGTTTACCAATTAACATGCTCTGATTTTCACAAAACCTATATAGGACAAACTGGTCGAAATTTTAAAACAAGAATTAACGAACATATATGTTCCTATAGGAGATCGTTTAATAATAGGAATATTCCCCTTTTAAATTAGTGAATTCTTTAACTGATATTTTTAAAGAAAATAATACAATTAATTAAGCAAAATCACTTAGGTTTCAAAGATGATACACCTTAGATCGTAAGGGATATTGCCTGAGAATAAAAGAATAAACTGTTTCTAAGGCGATTTGCTTAAATTTTTAGGTATATTTTTCAGGCAAATCATATTTATTTTTAGTGAAAATCCTCTTATTTTTAACGGTAAATATCTATTTTTTTTTTAGATAATAGGTATACCCTAAAAAATTCTACTTATTTTCTAGTGAAATTCCACTATTTCATTAGACAAAAATATAAGGAACAAGAATTGGCGGTGGGGGCATTTAGGAGAGAAGATATTTATACTGTCATTTTTATTCTCACGCATTGCTTTGGTAATATAATATTTTGGAAATATACTATTGTAAATGTTAAACATTATTGTAAAAAGTTACCGATAACCTAGTAGTGTTTATCCCTTTTCGAGCAATGTAAATGAGAAAAGAATGACATTATAAATCCCCCTTTTAAGTGCTGATGGATAAAATAAAAAATACATTTTAGTTAAATTAAATATGTATAAATAAAAAAAATAAAAGTAACAAAAACGAATTACGTTTATTTTAATAATACCTAGATAATTTATAATTTTAATAATACTTATAGGTATACCTACTTTATAAGTTTAATAAAGTTTCTTTTGGCATAGGAATTTTCCTCCAAGTTAGGACTCCTTTTTCTTTATGTCCTAGGCGAATTAACAACGGCGGTTCCGGTACTACAGGGTTAAAAATAAATTGGGGTAAATGGGAAATTCCATTTGGTTTGGATTACCTAACTATAGCACTACAAAAGGTTCACTTATAGCCCAACAATTGTTAACTATGTTGTTATATCAATAGCACACAACGAGGTCTTTACGCTTTCGTTGATTTTGGCATTATGGTCATATAACAAATATATATATGATTATGGTGGACAATATAGGCGCGAATATTTATCGTAAAACGTCGGTATTAGCGATCGTAGCCGATTGCAAGTAAGTCACTAATATTTAAAGGAATTTACCTAAATTAGTTTAATAATTTGTCATAATAATTTAGAAGAATTACCTAAATTAAAAGCAAAATTGTCGTACCTAAAAGTAATTCAGATTTTGACTAAATATTTAGGTAATCGCCTATCTTTTTAAATTTGACAAGTATGAATATTTATCTAGAAGTTAGTGAATACACCATAGAACTAAGGCATTGGTTTCTGCCTAATAAACGAGAAGGTAAATTGCTTTACTCGTTTAAGCATATTACCTTATTTTTCCTTAACTAATTCTGATTAGGTATTTCCACAGAATTCTAAGGTTAAATTGGATAGAATTTTATGTTTTCTTCCAGTGACGTCAACAAACCGTCACATTCTAAGCGTTAAATTCTTAGGTTAGAATTCTAAGGTTAAATTAAATAGAATTTTATGTTTTCTTCCAGTGACGTATTGGGATTAAAAAAAATAATAAGTAGGTAGGTACTTACAAACGATATTTCCATGTATTGTTATTTTTAGTAAAAAATAATGTATTTAAACTCCATAATTAACTTAAACACGATAGAAATACACAAACGAAAACACAAAACATCAAGCTGTCAACCTTTTTCTATGCTGTCAAATATGACGAATTTACCAACGTTGTTAATATTTAATTTTAATAATTATTAAATTATTTACTTTCTTTAAATAGAGAAAAATAGAGAGACAATGATGAACAAATCCTTTTTATAATTTTTGTATTATTCAAACGAGTTACTGGTAATTATTAATGTTCATTATGTTATGATGAACGTCCAAAAAGGCGTGTAATATATACTTCTGACAACGTTGGAAGCCGTGTTTCTTTCGACGGTGTTTAGAATGTGAAACTATGCTTTACTCGCTTTTTAAACGTAAACAAATCCGTCCATTTGTTTTGGTGGTCTGTGGGTATTTCAAAAGGCTTGATTTTAAACAGTGTGTGTGACGAAACAATTGTCAAAAATTAAATAAATCACGTGAAACTTAAAGAAAACATAGTTGGTTTTATATCTACATAATAATTTATGTTACAGTTTGTAGGTTTGTACGTTGACATTTTAAATTTTATAAAGACAAATTTTTTTATTAAAAAAATATTTGCAATTTTATTTTACAACAGAACACGCAAAATACAAAGTTATTTAGGAGTATTTCCGTAATCCTCACCCCACCTTGACAAACAAGATGTGTTATTTAACAAAACAATAACTATATCTGAAGTCAAATAGTTTAATTGCGACGTAATTTATAACCTTATATTCGTACATCATTATGCTGAGAATCTAACTTTATAAGAATAAACACGGAAGGGTTTCAATACTCGATAAAAAAGTTCAAATGTCGCATTCGTTACATGTTTGAGAATATTGTAGAAAATAAAGTATACAATATTTGCGCATTTAAAATACGTGCTTGTTTAAGGTTACTATTCAAGTTTTACACATAAAATAATTACTATATGCTTTTATCCAAAATTTTACAGGATCAACATTGGAAGCCAACTTGCATTTGCCAATTTTCTAATGTCGCGCACGTTACGTGATTCATGACGTTATAAAATGTTTTTTCTACTCCTATTACGAAATTTGACCGTTCTAATATCACTTTTATCTATGGAATGAGTCATTCCGAATGACATATATTCCATAAAGTGTGGCGACAAATTTTAGACCGATTCAACCTCACTTTCTTCCAATTAAATTATTTTTCTCTGGTATTTTTTGAAAACGTAGAAAAAGTATAATCTGAAACAAGTTTAGAATTGCATATTCCGCTCTCGTGAAACCGTCAAACTCGCCTTGTGACAAACTCTTCACTCGAGAGGAATATGCTGTATTCCAAACTTGTTACAGAATATACTATTCTACACTGAGAGAAAAAAATGGTTTTTATTACCAAATCTGCATTTTTATAACCAAATGCTTTATTCAGTATTTGACTTACAAACGGCTACGTTATTAAAAACAAATGATTAGCTTCAAGACATTTGGTCATATTTACTTAATAATTTGTTTTTGGTTATTAAAACCAAACCAATTAGTCGTAATAAATAAGTTATTTATTTATAATAATAAAATTTTTATTTAATAAAAATATATTTATTTATAAAAAACAAATGATCTTTTTTGTTAACAAATCGTTTTGTTTTAAAAAATAAGTAATATACAGGGTATTTTAGACTTGTGGTGCCAAAAGCTCAGGGGAGATTCCTCTCAAGTATGAAAAAAAGTTTTTATGAACATGTGTCCGAAAATGATTCGTTTCCGAGATACAGGGTTTGTTTTTTTTTTAATTGAGTTTTTTATTTATAGCTTAAAAACACTTTTTTATGCATTATTATGATTATTTTTGTAACAAAAAAGTATCAAATTTAAACTTTTTTTTAAATAAAACACCCTGTATCTCGGTAACGAAGCATTTTCGGACACTTGTTCATAGGAATTTTTTTTCATATTTTGATGAGAGGAATCTCCTCCGAGCTTTTGGCACCACAAGTCTGAAACACCCTGTATTATTAAAACAAAACATGTAGGTATTTTTATAATTTAGCGTTTTTATAAAAATTAGGGTTTTCTATATTAAATAACACTCGGCCATTGATAATAATACATTTTATTTTAATAAAAAATAAAAAACATTTTCCTTAAAAAACATGTTTGCAAGCAAAAACTTTTTTTTTTGGTAAACTAAACATTTTAAACTTAAGTAAACTAAACATCTTAATTTAAAATTCTTAAACTTAAAAAACAATTATTTTCAATCAAAAATGTATCCATATTTACCTAATTTAGGTATAAACTATACAGCACGTCCGGACGCGTCCACTCCCTTTGCACAAACTAACACAATGGCCGAACTAAAGCATCTACGGCGAATAATCAACGTGTTTTATCCTGCATTTGTTTTTTATAAGCAAGCAACAACTCGATTTATTCATACAAACTCTATTTGAAAATGGTTTGTTATTATTAAACTATATTTGTTTTTTATAACCAAATACAATGAACCAAATCATTTTTTCAAAATAAACTTAAGTAATTCTGAATATAGTTACTAAGAAGTGCTGATTTGGTATATAGAAGAATTATTTATTATATTTTACCAAATATATTAAAACAAATCATTTTTTAACTATACCCAGACTATTTCTCTCGGTGTATACAAGTTTTTATTGACATTTTGTTTGAGTTAAATATCTAATTTTTTGGACTATTTTTGTATATTAACGTATCGTGATATATCTGAACAAACACTTTATTATCATAAAAAAACGCAGTGTCAGTGTCGCACCTGTTACAAAGGAAATACCCTACAATGAGAGCAAGTGTTGAAGTTAATTAGGTACCCAGTTTTTGATATTTGAAAGGACAATATCTTTGTTATGAAATGTTTCATCCATAATTTCTGCTATTTTTCTTTCTACGTTATTACTTGAGAAGCTGAAGGCTCGTTTAAGTAAAATTAAAAATGACCCTCTTAAATTAGCAGAATATAAAGAAAAAGAAAGATAGAGAAAGTTTGTGAAAAAAAGATAACTTTTTGCTTTTCAAAGAAATAATAAAAATTTAAAATGGTATAAAATCTGTATAATTTGGATTTTTTAAATGAAATTTGTTGATAAACTATGGTAAATAATAAATTGCACCAATTAAATTTATATTATATTTATTGGGGGCGTCATGGGACCGGTACGGCCGAGCAAAAAGTTTTTTTTCGCAAACTTTAATTTAAATTCTGCTTGCGCAGGACTTGTTTATTTAATGTCATTATAAACTCATATAAATTTAGTGTGGGTCCCATATCTAATAATTGAGATATCGGTATACCCAAAATCCACCAGCCGCCACTGATGTGTGGTATTATTTGATTTTAAGATATTCAATGCAATAAATCTTAAATTTTCCAATAAATTATGTATTTAATTAGTACCCTGGTATACTCGTCTCTTCCATTGAATTCAAATTTAGAAAACACAGATATTTTAGAAACTGTTTGAAAAAGTGACTGGCCCGATCTGGAACAGTATATATACTATATTATCTATGTTCTCATAACAAAATACTGTTTAATTTTCTTCGAAAACTATATAAACAAAATGAGGTCAACAGTTGATCAATTTTTGTAGAATCACCCATATACAAAATCATTATTTAATCATTAATTATACTTTATACATTGTCCCAAATATTTTTATCTACTCCTATTGCATAATATTGTTTTTTTTTCGTGAATAATGATAAACATTATAAATTGCCTGCCTAACAACGAGAATGATGAACTGTTCACGTTGTGCATCAGTGATTGGCCGATTTCAATATTCACTGTGATTTGACCAACCGGGTTTTAAATTGGAAGGCGACTATAATAACATTTGAAATTGGTAAAGAGTGAGGTTAAACATTTGAAAGATGTCCGATTTTATTTTTGAAAAGCATTAAATTATTTACTTATTTGAGTAGATAAATATTATAATATTACATTCGATGTTATGAGCATTTTCTCTCGTATAATAATATTATTATAGTAGTTAATGATAGTATATTATACTATCATTAACTACCACCCTAAAAAAATAAATTAATAAACAAAATCAATTTAAATATTAACTACCTATAACGTTAAAAAACTAAGGCTCTTAAACTAGATTGTATGTCCGATATAATCCATTTTTTTGCAGGCATTAAGGGTAGACCCTAATAAAATTAAATCAACGAGTCCATGGAATGCATTCTTAACGCATAAAACATACTTTTTTATATAAGAAACGACTTATTGTTGTGTTCAAAAAACAAAGGACCATAAAGATTTTCATTTTTATTTAAATTCAAAATGGTTCCTAATCAGATTACTTGACAAAAACAGGGATAGAGTAAAATGAGAAAACATAAAAACTAAAACAGCTCGGTGGTGGTCCATTTTATTTTGCTCTCCCCAAATCTCGTAATTTCTTATACTTGTTTGACTTTCCATTTCTTCGGATACTTGAGATGCTAAAATATTTACACAAAGAGTATTTTGTGTTGTATAAACTGCTTTACGAAGTAAAAACTCGAAAATACAATGTTGTAATTGTAATCACAGAGTTTGAAGAAGTTGCACAAACAGTTAAATTCTAAGGAAAAGTAAAACACGAATAAGAATTTATAATTGGTTTTGCTTCTGAAAAGATGTACAGCATTTATTTGTCATTAAGTTGAAAAAATTGTGTGAAAAAACTATCAAAACTTTACAATGGGAGAAAAACGAAAAAAGTTAAAATTAAAGAATCTTCCTACAAACCTTAAATTATAAATACTCATAAATTTTTAAAGCTTTTTTTATATAAAGGACCATTTTTACTTTTTTTTATTCCATATATTTTTCATCCGCATAATTTTTGTGTTGTCGGTGTAGGATTAAAAAAAGGGGAAATATTATAAGAAGCTTTTCGAGGGCGTTGTATTCTTTATACTTCTGGTCATAAATAAATGGCGAAACATAAAGGGTACTTAACTTTTATACCGTTGTAATGAAAATTTTCTTTGCAACTTCCACTTTCTAGCCAAATTTATTGAGAAGCTTTTATAATACTGTCTGTCTCCTAGTGTGTTGTTTTAGAGCAGTCTCACTTAAATAAGTACCGTTATCTGCTTATACGACACTGCTGTAAACAAGTAAATCACCCTTTGTTAACAAATAGCAAAATTCCTTTAAAACGTCCAACGGATGCACACAATTAATTAAGGGGGTAGTCTGGAGTGCCGACGTTTTTTTTAATTTTATTTGTATTTTTGTTAATTATAAGAGGGCTCCATGATCTAATTAAATAAATAAAATTTAAAAAATATTTGTGCCCCTTAAACGTCCAAGGGATGCACACAATTAATTAAACAAAGTGCGGGCGTCAGTTTTATAAAAAAAAATAAAAATAGCAATGGCAAATTTAATGTTATTATGCACGGCACGAATGCACTTGTCTCGCGTTTAGCATATGTTTTTTTTTCTTTTTTTGTTGTTGAAATGTCAACACCTTTTCAATGGAGTTTGTCGGTTTCAAGTTGGGTTATTGACTTTCTTTGTTTTCTGTGAAACTCATATTGAACAATTTAATAATAATCCAAGAATGGTTAAACTTTCCCAGTTTTTCTTTATTATTCCGCTCGTTCTTTTAATAACTTGTCAAAGCTTATTTTCAGTACCGGCTGGGTTGAGCTGGAAAATCAGATTGACGGAAGATAATATCAACAAAATAATATTTTGAAATGTTTAAGGTTTTTGACTCTTTAAATACGAATTTTTCACATTAAATATATGTACAGGGTACTTTACCCTTTCGCGAAGTAGGAATGATGGGGCAAGTGATATCTCATGATAAAAATCAGATTTGTTAACATGAGTTTGTAGTTTGTTAACTTTATTTTGTAAAATTTATATAATTAGAAAACCAGGGTTTGTAAATATTTTAACAAAGGAAAATATTTTACCGAAAGTTTTGTAAGGGTAACATGCAATTTTGTAAGCATTTTGTTAATTTCAAAGGTAACAGATTATGTTGTTAATGTTTAAAAAATTATTTCGTTGATAAAGTACCTACACGTCAATCAAAAAATATTTCTAACTGACAATACGTATCAACACGTTTAACTGACATTATCGTCTGCAACTTATGTTTCTGCTTACTTTATTCTAATTCGTACCGTGTTCGTAAAAACTGTCCAAAATGTTTATAATATATTACCAGAAATCTGTTATTATTGTTATTAGGATTCCTTATACCTATTTAACGAGTGTGCGAAGTATCCGAAAAAAAATGCCATCACAGTGAAGTTGGTTAATGTTACGAAATACATAGTAAGGGTCGGTTTATCAATGTCCAACTAAAAGTGGCGGTTAAGAGGCCTATTCCCTTTCTTGCTGTTCGTAAACATCGATTTCTTAACATGTATGTTCACCCAACGACAAGTCAAACATCACCTATGTTTAAGGCTATTCGGTTTCTCATATGTTGAGAGTCTTGACCTTGAATCTTTCTGAACAGCGATAAATGTTTCTAGGACAGAGAGTATATATATATATAATATATTAGTTTTATAACCTAAAAGTCGCAGATCGTAAACTAAAACTGTGTTAGATAATTATTTTAAAAATCATTGGTGATATTTACCCAGGTAGCACAACGTGACGAAACCGTGACGATTTGTGTCCAATTGGACACAATTGTGTCTTCTCTCGTGTCAACAATTTGTTCAGCGTCGTGACTACAATATTCATTTAAAAAACAACACTACACAAACACAAATATATAAGTTAATTCGCTATCTGACACTTCCAGCTTCCAGTTATCTTAATTTAAGTTCTTAGTAAACGTTAGTTGCATATTGATAAACAGTTTAGCTACCACTTTAATTTTATTTACCAGTTAAGACCTTTAACTATACATTGATAAACCGGCCCTAAGTGTTGTTTTAGTACTGATAATAATTATCATAATTATTATATTGTACCAAACTTCTTTATAATTTGATGATTTAAGAATGATGTCTTATTTAATTGTGTGTGTTATTTTTGTGAAGGTATGTGTTAATTTATTTGTTAAGTAAATTGATTACCTATAGGTAATCAATATTATAATAAAGCAACATTTCTTATCAAAATTATTTTCATTTAAGTTCCCAATTTCCAACAAATACTTTTGTTACTGGTTGTTGAATTTTTGATATAGGATTTTGTTATTAAATCTACAAAATGTTTTTTATAATTACAAACTATTAAATTAGTTAACATATTACAGTTGGTTGTGAATTTAACTAAAAGTCTCTTGGTTAAAATTAACAAGTACTGTAGAAAGGTCTTGCTTCACTAGGCATTATGAAAACATTTTTTTCAGAAAAACAAAGAGAATAGTAGAACGAAGTTTATTATTCTATTAAGTCCTCAAAATATCTTCCACCGACATTAAAATTGTAGAGTATTTTGGACTTATTTGACGGCATTCATCCACATTGTTGCAACTTTTTTAGAGACCCCGGCTCTGTTGCGTAGATTTTACTTTCTAAATGACCCCACATAAAAGTGTATGGGAGTCAACTATTAAAATCTGGCCGACCAGTTCAGAGCTCCTCTTCATCCAATCCATTGTACAAGAAACACTCCAAAAATTCTCTAACACGCGGTGCATAGTGTGAAGGTGCTCCATCTTGTTGAAACATTAAATGGTCTTCCAAGTAGAAGTTTTCAGCAATAATGACTAATAAGGGGTAAACTATCCCCATCAAGAAAAACCAACCAGATACTTGCCCAGACATTAAGTACTTGAGGAATTTGAGTGTGGACTCTGTGGAAAACCTTTGGATTTGCATCTGACCAATAACGATTATGGCAATTGACAGTTAAGTTAAGAAAAAACATACACTCGTCTCAAAAATAGATGTTGAAAAATTGTCATCATTGTATAGCTGTTTGTTCAGTCCAGTCGCTGGTCAGAATCGTCCTCATTTAATTCATGGACTAAATAAATCTTGTAGAAATTCATGAGATCGAAGGCACCGTTAAATAGTCGTTTTAGGAATGTTAGTAATCGTAGCTTAAAACTTGTCCTAAAACTCCTACCTCAGCCGCTTCATTCCTGACCGTGAACGTCCAGGTCACAGGATCGGTTTTTTGTTCCCTACTGATTCTGTTTCTCTAAACTTCACCCAGTGGCGGCTCGTGGATTTTGTATATACCTATATCTTAGTTATTGGAAATGAGAACCACACCAAATTTATATGTTCATAATTTTAAGCACTAAATTAACAAGTTCTGCGCAAGCAGAATTAAAATAGAAGTTTGCGAAAAAAAGATGCGCCTACCCTGCAGCCTGGCCCCCGAATAAAGATAATACAAATTTTAGTGGTGCAATTTATTAAGTTACCATATTTTATCGAAAAATTTCAAAATTTATTTAAAAATTCTAAATAATACAGATTTTATACCATTTTAAATAAATTTTTATTACTTTTCCTAAAAAATAAAAAAATTAAATGGGGTAAAATCTGTAATATTTGGATTTTTTAAATTTTTAAAATTTTTCAATAAACTATGGTAAATTATAAATTTTACAACTAAAATTTATATTATATTTATTAGGGGGGCCAGGCTGCAGAGTAGGCGAAGCAAAAACTTTTTTTTCGCAAACTACTATTTAAATTTTGCTTGCGCAGAACTTTATGTGAGTTTATTATGACACTAAATAAACAATTTGGTGAGGGCCCATGTCTAATAACTGAGATATGGCATATACAAAATCCACCAGACTTAGTCTTTACCACCAACTTCAAAACGAATTTTCTTTTTACTTCTATAATAATAATATTACAAAGTTAAATTTACCATTTCAACAAAAATTTTATTTGACGCGGGACAAAAGAGCTCGTCTCGATTATCCTTTTTATAAAAGTTCCATTTAAAGGACGTAAATGGGCTAAAGGAACGAAATCAGGGATTACAGTGTGGTTATTTTAGATTTAATGAAAATAAACCCGATATTTAACCCTTTTTTTCGAAACCTATTGTATAATATTGGATTTTTTCCATATATAATGATAGCCGCCCGCCTAACAAGGGGAATTATGAAATCTATATTCACGTTGTTAGGCATCACCGATGATTTTAATATTTACTGCGATTTGAACCAATCGAGTTTAGGCGACTATAAAATTGGTAAAGTAAGGTTAACCATCTGATACATGTGAGATTTTATTTATTTATTTTTGGAAATCATTTAATTATCTACTAATTCCAGAAGATAATGGTATATTATTATACGAGAGATAATGCCATTTACACTGCGCGTCAAAATTCACGCATAACAAGTAAAAAAAATCCAACTCTAAAACGCTTTTATCAAACTTTATAAAATTTTTGATAAAAATACTTTAACTTATAACTCAGTTTACGTGTTCAAGGGTTTTTCGAGAAAATATCCTTTTATTTAATAATAAAAAACGCTCAAAAAAATTTTTATAGTGAAATTTTTTTTAAGTAAATAAAAAATAAGTTGTAAAATACCGTATTTTTGTTAGTATACCCTGAAAATGTTGTAGAAATCATACGAAGAGCAACGAAAATACTGCGCTTCAAAGTCGTCAAAAATGACCACCTTACAGCAAAATAATCAAAAAGGGGTAATTTTTATCGACTTTGAAGCGCTGTATCTTTGTTACTGTTCGTTTGATTTGTACAAAATTTTCAGGGTATTCTAACAAAAATACGGTCTTTAACAGCATATTTTTTTATTTACTTTAAAAAAATCACTAAAAGTTATTTTTCGAACGTTTTTTATTATTAAATAAAAGGGCTTTAAAAATATTTTCTCGAAAAACAAGTAAATTGAGATATATGTTGAAGTAAACTGCTCGTCATAAAAAACGACGCACCTAATTTTTTGGAAAATATTTAAAAGCTCGTTATTGGAAAATTACTGAATCGATTTTGAAAATCTTTGAAAATTCTGAATAGCTGATTCTTTGACTCTTATGTCTAATTTTGGGAATACGATATTTTGCACATAGCATTATACTACAGGAAGAGATGCATTTTTTTTTCGAAATTTCAAGTTATTCCCATTCATAGGGCAGTTGACTTTGATAGTCGTAATACCCCTCCCTGGAGAATAACATCGAACGAATGGATTGCTAGATCTCCCGATATGAATGTAATAGAGCATGTATGGAGTAGAATGAAACTTAGGATGAATGCTGGTGAGTATGTATTAAATAATTTGGACGATTTGGTAAATGTAGTAAGATTTAAATGGGAGGCTATTCCCCAAGCATTTATTGCAGACTTGGTCAATAGTATGCCAAGTTTTGAATTTTACCAAAAAAAATTGCTTTTGTGTAAAAAATTTCAGATTTAATGAATCACGCAAAGTACATAAACTGAAAGCACGTTACCTACCTTAAAACTCTGTGTTGATAACTAATAGATACCTTCCGTAGTTTGCTCATTTTTGTGACTTAAGAGGAGAATAACGTGAATTTTCGAAAAATTGCCATATAATCGTAGTTAGCCAAGATATCCACAAAATTTCGAAAACGTTCCGAGGGATTATCTAACTGTTATTAGGGAGGGGTATTAGGACTATCAAGCTTAACTGCCCTGTGAATGAGGATTTGGAATTTTGGAAAAAAACATCTTTTATTAACACCCTGTAGTAGTATGCTATGTGCACAATATTGTATTCCCAAACTTAGACATAAGGGTCAAAGAATCAACTATTGCTCATTTGGACTAAAATGGAGAATAACGACAATTTTCAAAAAATTGCCATATAATCGTAGTTAGCCAAGATATCCACAAAATCTCGAAAACGTCCCCAGGGATTACCTAACTGTTATTAGGGAGGGGTATTACGACTATCAAGCTCAACTGCCCTGTGAATGGGGATTTGGAATTTTGGAAAAAAAAACATCTCTTTTTTTAACACCCTGTAGTATGTAGCTAAGTGCACAATATCGTATTCCCAAAATTAGACATAAGAGTCAAAGAATCAACTATTGCTCATTTTTTGGACTAAAATGGAGAATAACGACAATTTTCGAAAAATTGTCATATAATCGTAGTTAGCCAAGATATCTACAAAATCTCGAAAACGTCCCGAGGGATTACCTAACTGTTATTAGGGAGGGGTATTACGACTATCAAGCTCAACTGCCCTGTGAATGGGGATTTGGAATTTTGTAAAAAAAACATCTCTTTTTTAACACCCTGTAGTATGTAGCTAAGTGCACAATATCGTATTCCCAAAATTAGACATAAGAGTCAAAGAATCCACTATTGCTCATTTTTTGGACTAAACTGGGGAATAACGACAATTTTAAAAAAATTGGCATGTAATCGTAGTTAGCCAAGATATCCACAAAATCTCGAAAACGTTCCGAGGGATTACCTAACTTATATCAGGAAGGGGTATTACGACTATCAAAGTTAACTGCTCTATGAATGGGAATAACTTGAAATTTCGAAAAAAATGCATCTCTTCGTTTAACACCCTGTAGTATAATGTTATGTGCAAAATATCGTATTCCCAAAATTAGACATGAGTCAAAGAATCACCTATTCAGAATTTCCAAAGATTTTCCAAATCGATTCAGTAATTTTCCAATAACGAGCTTTCAAATATTTTCCAAAAAACTAGGTGCGTCGTTTTTTATGACGAGCAGTTTATTTTTATACAAAATTTTATAAGGTTGGTAAAGGAGTTTTAAAGTTAAAATTGTTTAACTTATTATTCGTGTATTTTGACGCGCAGTGTATTATTCACGAGGATAAGGTTTGCATCTCGAGCCGTCAGACTAGAGACGTAAATCATCTGAGTGAATAATGCACATTATCTCAAATGTCTACTTTAATTAAATAATTTTCATCAATAACAAAATTTATTATAACCTCCCTTTCTCCCGACTTTAAATGATCATTATATGTATTTGCCCCTCGTATATATAAAAAAAACGAACATCTGTTAGAAAGTTCCCACCTTACTTTTTCCCAATTTAAAACGCTACTGTAACTGCTACTTGTAACATAACCTCGTATAAAAACGAAACTCCGTTTCTGCTGTTATCGTTTCGAGTAACAGCAAGATTAAAAAATAATTAGAAACGGAACGTTGAAAATCGTTTTCAACAAGTAACGGAAGAGTAAAGAAACTTAAGGTAACAAAACTACCAGCAACGCCACCTGAGTAACGAAATCGGTACAGAAACGAAACGTTTTTGGAGAAGCGAAATTGTAATGAAACCTCTATTAAAACAATAATAACTGGATATTTTTCAACTATTATTATATGCAAGTAAATAAAACAGCGTACTTAAAAATAGCTCAATAATTCTATAATAGTATATGTAGTACATATTATGTACTTATAAAATATCAAGTTATAAAAGCCATTTTAGTTACGAGGTTTATTAGGCATGAGCGAAGCTTGCAAGCTATAAGAGTAGAAAAAGTATTGTATTGTAAGATTATGCGCATTTTTCGCGTATCTCGTCTGGTGAATAATAGCCTGCATTCTCTCTCGTCTAATGATATACTATTTTAATAAAAACCGTACCTACAATATAATTCACTTATTAAAATAGTAGGTAACTAACATCTACTTTATATAGTAGCATACATAGTAATATTATAATACTATGATAGTATTATTGTGGGGAAAACCAATCAAACACTGTAATTTAAATAAAATTCCCTTTATTTTGTATTAACCCCGCACATTAACAATAATTTGGTGAGTATTTTAATGACAATCTAATGAAAGTTCTAAAATTAGATTTTCCTACCCTTAAAAATAGCTGCGATGGTAAATTCGGACCCAAGTGTTGACCTGCTATGATATTGGTAGTGGGTCGAGGTCAGGGCTGGCCTAGCCCGGTCGATGAAGCATTTGCGCGCTCACTGGGCCTGATGCGCCGTTGTTTTTACCCCCACTCCGCCCACACACGTTGCCAAATCACACAGACGAAATTTCGTAGAAAAAAGATATGATTAGAAATTAAAAAAGTTTTGCTAAATTAATACGTTGATTCTTAGAAATGATTAAAATGTTTATAAAAAGGGGAAGGGGATAAATTAACATTTTTTGCAGAGTGCCACGGATACTTATTGATGTGGGTTTAGGTCTTAATTAATGAAAAGCCTTAGAGGATGCTATTAATTTTAACGGCATTGTTATCGTGCTTTATGAAAGTTCTCCTGGCAGTTGTTTTATTAATTGGAAAATTTTGAATTATTATACGAAATTCAATTTTGAAAACCGCTACTTGTATGAATAACAAATTTATATTTGATTAGAATGTTCTTAAATGTTTTTTATAAATATTTCTTATAGATACAAATTAAAAATATATATGTCCATGGATTGAGTTACAAACAAAGACTTTTTTATTTTGATTTACCAGAAAAGACAAAGACAACAATATTGTTTTATTAGTCATAGCGAAAGTAATAGCTATTTATTTTTCACTTATCTGTTATTATTTTAGTTTAATAAATATTATTATTATTAATTTATTTTGTCATAACACCTTGGATATGAGATATGTAAATACATCCATAACAACCGATGCGTAATGAGAGGGCATAATGGATAACATTATTTTGTTCAGTTTTTAAGTAATGAGGGGGCGTAATGGATTCATTATAATGAATCCATTACGCCCTCTCATTTCGCTATGACTAATAAAACAATATTGTTGTCTTTGTCTTTTCTGGTAAATCAAAATAAAAAGTCTTTGTTTGTAACTATACGTATACGCCCTCTCATTACGCCTTTAGAAAATAATAATGTTATATATCAAGTTTAATAAACACCATTTTAGTCACGAATTAGGCACGAGCGAGCTTGCGAGCGATTGTTTAATTAAATTAGAGTTTAGAAAAGTTTCTAGACGAGTTGCACACCATACTTTTTCTACGACAAATACTTTATTATCTAAAAATGAATTAAACAATGTTCATATAAACTTTTCAAATATTGGCGTTGAGAAACTATTTAATATTTTTATATTGAGAAAATAAAATAATTTTTATATTTAGTATTATTTTACAAGAAGGGCACTTTATTTTAACATTTGACTTTGTCAACTAACTTAAAACTAACTTTAGCCCCTGACCTGTTGCTAACTTCAGCCCGTGACTAAAACTCCATAATATATGACAAAACAACAGCTTAGTGAAAAATAAAGTTCTATAAGCGATCTGACAGTGACGTTTGAAAAATTAAATTTACCCACTTGTATGCCTTCCAATTTTAAATAAAGTTTTGTCAACTCCATATTTGGTATAAAAATGTAAGTAGTAAATTAACTGTAAAAGATTGAGTCAAGTCTACATCACTTTTAAGCAGAGCTGGGCAAAGCACTCAAAAAAAGTGCTTCGAGCACCAAGCACCAAGCCCTTTGGAAAAGTAATTGCCAGCACCAAGCATCAAGCACTTTGAAAACTTTAAGTGCTTGCAATTACCAATTACCGAGAAAAGTAATTGAAAAATTCAATTACCAAGCACCAATTACTCAAAAAGTGCTTGCAAGCACTTTTTTCTTAAATAAATTACCAATTACCAAGCACTTTTTAGTTTTCCAATTGCTTCCTACCCAATTAATTAACATCTTTATTTTAAAAATAGGAAACATTTTTGGATGATCGTTATATTAAAATAACAAAACCAAACAATTAAAGTGAAGAAATCATCAAAAAATAAGTACAAATTATCTGCAAGAAGGAGAAAGGTACTGGCCAAGTCGGCCTTCAACCAACCAATCACATTAAAGCTTATGCTGCACCGCACAGCGCATTAGATGATGATGAAACCACAGGGTTGTTACTAAGGGCATTTCCCTCTAGAGTCTAAAGTTCTCGGGAGCACTTTAAATGCTTGCAAGCCCTCAAATCTGATAGTGCTTGCAAGCCCTTTAGTGCTTGCAAGCCCTTTAAAGTGCTTGCAAGCCTTTTAAGTGCTTGCAAGCACTCAAATGGCTTGAAATGCGAAATTCAATTACCAATTACCAAGCACTTTTTATAAAGGGCTTCAATTACCAATTACCAAGCACTGTATTTTAAAAGTGCTTGCAAGCACTGTGCTCGAAGCACTATTGTGCTTGAAGCACTTTTTCAAGCACTTTCAAGTCAATTACTGCCCAGCTCTGCTTTTAAGGGTTTGAAAACAAGCATTTCATTTTATCAAGAGTTAATTTAAGTATTAAATTAACCGTAAGAGTCAAATTGAGATCATTAAAACAATCAGATCATTGTATAAATAAAACCAGTTTAGTAATAACCGATGAATATCGGCAACGCTGTCCTAGTGCGGATACAACAAATAACCCTACCATTCTGGATCTCGCGATGACGACAGCATCGTTATCCCTCGGCATTAGGACCAGAAAGCATTTCCACATCAAGCACATAATTAATTCATTACACTAACGCTACCCGCTCAAAAAATAACACGTTCGCGGTTTAAATTATAATTTATTTTGCATTTGTGTACGGTTTCAATTGTAATGCGAATAAAATTTGGGACCTGAATTTTATTTCATCAAAAAGTAAATTAAGAGTAAACGAAATGCCTTTGTAAACCAAGGTTTTTTAATGCATTAAAAACGACACACAAAAAATAATTTGTGTTAAGCATTGAATTATAATAAAATCAATATATATCTTTGGACATAAATTAGTAGTATTAACGTACAGCATGGCCTACTTTATTTTTTTATACCTTTAAAAAACATAGCCTCAAAGTTATGTCAAGATAAAATTGATTTTTATTTTATGTTATTTGCGTGGTTTTAAGGTTAAAAAATCTCAAATCGATTTTCACATAGCCTAGAATGGGATGAAATAAGCATATTTTGGTATGCCAGTTTTTGAGAGTAAATTATAAAAAAATTATATTAGCGATTTAAAAAAACAATATATTCACGGCACTGGATTAACCACCCCTCAAAACGACCCTATACCAAGATTTAGTGGGAACGATTTTGTAGCTAAATTAAAATTGCACTATAATTACTAGTATATATACTATATATATAATATATACAGTATGTCTCAGTATCTTGGAATCATATGGAAAACTTTTTTATTAATAATTTTAGGAAAAAAAGTTATTCTTCATAAAAAGTTCTGCATGGTGTAAAACTTAAAATGCAACCCACAAATATTAATTTTTTTTAGTCGTATACGAGGTATGTCAAAAAATATGAATTTGGCGCAAGAGTAAAGTACCTTTATATTTGACAATATCAAAAATTGTTATAAAGAAAAGTTAATCAGAACTAAAAACTACGTTTAAATATGCAATTTCATACATTTACATTAAAAAATTAGGTTTTGTTAATTTTTACTAATCTTTCTATTTTAAATGAACATTTATCTGTTATGATTAGAAAAAAACATGAAAACCTTAAGTTAAGTCAGGGGATCTAGCAGGTCAAAAAGTATTAGAATATCAACAAATCATTTGTTTATCAGTGAATCCTAGATTACATGTTACAGTTAAATTTGCATTGATATTGTAGACAAAAAAGAAATAATATTTTTTTTTAATGTTAATGGATGTAATTGCATATTTAAACGTAGTTTTTAGTTCTGATTAACTTTTCTTTATAACAATTTTCGATATTGTCAAATATAAAGGTACTTTACTCTTGAGCCAAATTCATATTTTTTGACATACCTCGTATACGACTAAAAAAAATTAATATTTGTGGGTTGCATTTTAAGTTTTACACCATGCAGAACTTTTTATGAAGAATAACTTTTTTTCCTAAAATTAATAATAAAAAAGTTTTCCATATGATTCCAAGATACCGAGACATACTGTATATATTACAAAAATTTATTTTGTCCAATTATCCTTGAAAAAAACATTGAAATAAAATTAAACTAATAGTAAAGCTTTATTTATAGATTGCCTTCCTTTCTTCCTCCAGTAAAATATGAACAATACGAAAACCGTAATGCTGTTTATAGATTACCGTACAGGAATCTATAAACAGCACTACGGTTTTCGCATTGTTCATCTTTTACGGGAGGAAGAAAGGAAGGAAGGCATTCTATTAGAGGTGGCAAGTTGGATTTCGATTCGTTTAAAAAGAACGAATCATTTAAATGAACCGAATGAATCGAACAAAGATTGTAAAAGAATCAATTCTTTTTTTAATCAATTTTTATAAATCACGATGAGTGGACTAAAAAGTGAATCAAACCATAAAATAAATATAAACTTGGTTACAAGCACTGAATTAAATGCTAGGTTCGGATCACAGATTATAAAGGTTCGGATCACCTTACACTACGCTAAAATGTCGGTCTTTTGAATAACTGGTGATATTTCTAGGGATATTTCAGGGAACTTTTTGTCAAATATCAAAATACTCTTTTGATTCAAAAGTTTCCAATATATCCTGGGTACTTGTATTTTGTTTTTTTTATGTAAGCTGTAATGTTATTGCACCGGAAAAGCCATCGGTTAATTTACACGTAAGCAAAATAAAAATCGAATCCAACAATTTAATAATACAACCGTTGATTCATTTAACGATACAACCAATACAAGTCATCATTACAAACAATTCAAGAACCAAGTCATTAATTCGGTCGAACCTGAATTGTTCGTTAATTATCTGTTCCTGAACCAGAAAGTGAATCAGTCGCGAACGAATCTTAATGAACGAATCATTTTAAAAGAATTGATTCACCAAAAAGAATCGAACTTCTCACCTCTACAATCTATAAATCAGGCTTATCATGGTATGTATAAATATTCTTATGCTTAGTTTTAACAAATAAAAAACGCAATAGAAACTTAAAACAACAATAAAACAAAAAATAGAGAATTTCAAAAATTCTCTACAATTAAATTGTTGTCACCTCTACTAATACACCATTTATTTCAATACACTTAATGTGGTAGGTAGGTGGTTTAAAAATTATTTTCGGTTAACAATAATGTTAACTTGTCAAATTAAATTAGTCTATCATTATTTAGCTGTTTGAACACAAGTAAAAAGTGTTGAAGATATCTACAAACTTTTTTTATTGGGCTGATAAACTGTACCTAGTTCATGCTAAAAAAAAATGTTTTTCAGAAACTAACCATTATGAGTGAAAGTGAGTACTGTGAAAAAGTTAAAAATCTATCTAATTTAGCTGTAAAAAGCTAGGAGGCTGATGTAGATGGAAACGTTATTACCTCTGAGAATTCCCGTGGTCTTCCAAAATGGGTTATTCTTCATCTATCCAGATCTTGCTAGTTTAATTTGAAGCCTCCGGTCTCGCAGAATCTTTTTACCTTAAGCCAGAAGGAATTCTGAGCTAGTAACAGTCACCGAATTATCTGAAGAAGTTTCAGAGGATTCAGAATATTATCCTAGTAGTTCAGAAACTAATGACAGTGAAGGGGAAAGTGAGTACTGAAAAAGAGTTCCTCTAATTTAGGTGTAAAAAGTAATAACGTAAATAATGATAAAGAAGTAATAAGCTCTCTTGCTCCTACAACGTGCGTTAATCTTGATTTATCCAGATCTTATGCGCCAGTTCAATTTGATACCGGTAGGTATCTTTTTTTTACGACAGAACTTAATATACTTAATAAAATTATCCGAAGAAGTTTCGGAGGCAACAGAGCCACAATTTTTAAATGAAGCAATTTATGATGAAGACGTTACAGATCCTGACGATTTAACGGGTGACGTTCACAATATCGAAATTCATTATATCGAATTCAAAATATCGAACACTTTTTATCGAAAATCAAAATATCGAAAATACAAAATGTCGAAAATCAAAATATCGAAAATTAAAATGTCGAAAATGATAATATCGAAAATTAAAATGTCGATTTGAAAATGTCGAATAATTAAAATTTCGAAAATTAAAATGTCGAAAATGATAATATCGAAAATTAAAATGTCGATTTGAAAATGTCGAATAATTAAAATTTCGAAAATTAAAATATCGATTTAAAAATATCGAAAATTAAAATGTATGATTAAAATCGAAGTGTATATGTACAGAGGCGCCTCTGTAGATAAAGTTACGGTTATGCACCGAATTATCTTGGCTCCCTGGCTCCTAGAGATGCGCGTTTTATAGAAATGTACTCAAACTCAACAACACAACACAACCGACCCCGCCCCATTGGCCCCCCCCCCGCCCCATTGAGCAAAAAACCCAACTAAAATGGGCAAATTCATGTTACGATAAAAATAAAACACTTTTTAATTACATAAATTAGCCCATTTTAGTTGGGTTTTTTGCTCAATGGGGCGGGGGGGGGGGCCAATGGGGCGGGGTCGGTTGGGTTGTGTTGTTGAGTTTGAGTACATTTCTATATCAGAGGCGCCTCTGTACATATACACTTCGGATTAAAATAATATGTCGATTAATTGAAATATTTAAACAAAATATCAAATTCAAAATAAGAAAATATGGTTTAGTTTCACATTAATTGTAAAAATAAAAGTAAGAATAATAACCCCAGGTACTAAATAAAAAATTAACTTTATTAAAAATTTGTATTTTCGACATTTTAATTTTCGACATTTTGTATTTTCGATATTTTGATTTTCGATAAAAAGTGTTCGATATTTTGAATTCGATAAAGTGAATTTCGATATTATGAACGTCGATATTTTATTTTCGATAAATTGAAAATTCGGTTAAATAAAATTTCGATATTATCATTTTCGACATTTTAATTTTCGATATTTTGATTTTCGACATTTTGTATTTTCGATATTTTGATTTTCGATAAAAAGTGTTCGATATTTTGAATTCGATAAAGTGAATTTCGATATTATGAACGTCACCCGATTTAACAGATACGGAAGGTATTTGTTTATATAAAAACGTACATGTAATCGAATAAACTAAAAAGGGAACAGTTCGAAAAAGAAAAAAGTTTAAGAAAAAAAGCAAAAATCACGTCGTTCAAAAAAGTTGTAACAAGGGTTGCTTGAAAAAAAAATGCGTCAAAGATTTCAGAAGAAAGAAGAAACACCGTTATAAAAATCAAATTTGTTAAGATGAGTTTGTAGTTTGTTAATTTTATTTTGTAAAATTTTAACATAATTTTTTGTAGAAAACCATTGTTTGTAATTATTTTAACAAAGGAAAATTTTTTACCGAAAGTTTTGTAAAGGTAATATGCAATTTTATTTCCACCTTCTTAGTAAATGACATTTTATAGGTTAATTTTGTTGTTTTTGTATCCAAGTGAACGATACATTATGGGAACAGACCTGTAATATTTTACGGGCTTGTATAAAAGACCTGTAAAGTTTTACAGGCTTGTAGAAAAGCAATTTATGAAATGAAATGTCACATTTGACATATTAATTAAAATTTTAAATTTGAAAATCTTAAGGTGAAAATAAAAATTTGTACGTGTCACGCTTTGCAATTAATCTTTACTATAGTAAAGCCACCATCTTCCATCTCGCCCGTAAAGATTCATTTACAAAGCTTGACACGTAAATAACTTTTGTAAACATTTTGTTAATTTTAAAGGTTACAGATTATTTTGTTAATGTTTAACAAATTATTTTGTATTTCAGGCAGTCAGTCAAAACATTTTCCACTGACAATACGCATTAACAAGTTCAATTGACTTCAGCGTCTGCATCTTATGTTTCTGTTTATTTTATTCTAATTCGTAACGTGTTCGTAACAACTGTACAGAGTGTTTATAATATATTACCAGAATTTTGTTATTATTGTTATTCTGATTTCTTATAACATTTAACAAGTGTGCGAAGTATCCGAAAAAAGATGCTAGCACTGGTTTTCAAACTGAAATTAGTGTTGTAGTAGTATACTGATAATTATATTGTACCAAATTTCTTTATAATTTGATGATTTCAGAATGGTATATTATTTAATTGTGTGTGTTATTTTTCAAAAATAACATACACGCAATTAACCTTTTGCAGCTCTTTGGCATGACGCTTTATTTAAACGCAGTAAAGATTAATTAATCAGCACATTACAGTGAGAACACCAGTTTTTCCTTACTAAAAGAGACGGTTTGAAAATAACATTGTGGCTTGATAATTGCTGCTCAAAATATTAACCATGGTCCTTTTTCTCGTTTTTACTTTATATTGTTAATTCTGATGAGATCAGTGCTAATGAAATAAAATATTTCGAACCTGGCCATATACTGGCTGCCGATTCTTTTGATCACAAAGTTGAGCTATTAATGGAAAATGGGCAGCAAAATTTATAATATTGCAGATTTTGTTCAAGTTGTAATAAAGCTTCAAGCCAAACCAAAGTTCAACTGATGGAATTGCAGTATTTTTTTATTTGGAGCGATTACTCTTCGCAATATAAACTTCTTCGGCTAAACCTCAGGCCGAATATAAGTAAAATTGTTAGTATCTGTATATAGAGGTTTCCTTATAATGATAATAATGATACAGCAATTAAACTTATCGTTAAAATCTGTTAAAAGAATTTAATAATAAGCATACATTTTTATTCTTCAGCAAGTACATCATATAAGAATCTAGTGATTCTGGACGCATCTTAAATTTAAGCTAAAATCGTAAGCCAAAAGGATAATTTTTAATTTAAAATTGACTGTCTAAAAAATTGAATTGGAGTATAGCTGTACTAGTACATACCTCGTAATATACATATACGACTGTTCTCAGTCAAAATCGCTGATGTCGAGGCTGATAGGCGTTTTGCCTCACTGTAAATGTATACATTTTTAAGGAGCTTCTCTAGATATGTGCTATATAAAACTTTATGTAAAGGGTGTCCCAAAATTGGCGTCCCAAAGGGTAAAGATGATTTTTTTTACCATTTTATCAAATCGAAAAATTGCAGGAATTATTTAATTTTCAAGGCCCCCAATTATAGCGAAGTGTATATTTTTTCAGAATGTAAAGCCAAATTCGCTAAAATAATATTTAAATTAAATTTAATAATTTAAATTAAAATAAATAAAATTATAATTTATTTATTCAAATTTTATCAAAATTACCAATTCAATTACAACTACCGAACTGAATTTATAATGGACGAAAAGTTTAATTAAGCCGGAGATAAAATAATCCTAAGAAACATTGTGGTCACACTCAAACATGCGGAATCCAAAATAATGAACTTTCAAGGTGACAGCGAACATTGCAGGGGCTGATTTGTAGGAGAATTATTAGGATAACTTTAAATGAGAGTCGTTATTTCAAACTGAAGTTTAAAAGCTAAATGGCCTTATGAAGTAATTAAAGTAAGGGTTATTATAATTTGCATATCATAAATTTCTGTTCCCCAATTTCAATTTAAATAAAATAAAAGAAAATTACAGTAAGTTACTGTTAGTAAGTATGATATTATTTTTATTAATTTATGTAGGTACAAAAACCAAAAGCCTTTTGTTATTTTAAATGTGTTTCTTACGAGGCACCAACAGGCAGCCTGTTTCGGTGCCGGGTAGCTATGTGATGCAAAGCACACTCAAACAAAATGCCCCCGCCGCTCTAATAGTAGCAAAGCAACGGAACAGCGGTGTCAAGACTGTAAAGGAGGGTTCTCAGCGACATCTACCGTCCAGCGGACGTGGCCATCTATTAAATAGTAAGTTTATTAAATTATATCTTGTTGAAATGGCATTCTATAGAATATATATACCTTACAAGGGTTTCTTGAAAATTAGTTCTAAAAAGTCAAGTACATTTGAGAATGTTTTGTTGTTTAGGTTTGGGCTTCTATTCTCTATTATGTTATTTTTTATATTTTCCTAAATACTGTAGTGATATTATATGTACCTATGCTATGTAAATATTACTAATTATTTTATATTTTTTATTTTCTACTTTGACGAATATTCACATAACTTTATGTTCAAGTTAACAACTAACTGCACTGTTCAAAATTTCATGACCATTTTAACACCAAATTAACACCATACATACAAACCAAAATGGTGTTAAATATGGTTCGTTGGTCCAGTGTAAATTCAAATACTAAAATAGTGTAAATTTAACTTTCACACGATATTAAAATAAATTTTACCTGGTGTAAATTGAACTCCTTTTCAGTGTTAAATATTATGTGTTTTTGGTCAAATTAAATCATACTAGAAAATACATACACAGAAAAAAAGGAAAAAATAAGGAAACAGGAAGTTCCTTGACGCATTACTAGTTTATTAACAGTGGTATTATTCCAGAAACTTGAACCTTCAACTCGCTAGAGATAATATTTTTAGTGCGTTGCACCAACTTAAAATACTTCAAGTATTGACAGCTGTTTCCACCTATTTAAGGTCTCTTTACTAAAGAGTCTTTAGTATTGAATAACTTGTATTCCTTTGCCTTTGCCGCGATCGGTACACACTATGCAACCCGGAATGAACGGCAAATTGTTTTAATCGTTTTAACAGAGTGCTTTAGATATGGACTGACCCATACTTTACAAATTATCTCTAAAACAAATCATTTTATCAAAATTTTATAAGAGACAAATTTTTTTTTACAATAAATGATTACCTGAAAAAATACCGTTTGGAAGTCATTGGCGCACGTACTAAAAATAGGGGGAGTCAGTCAGTACTGGACCCCCCCTATTTTGATTATTTGACAATTGTTTTTTGTTTTGTTGGTCTCAAAAAATTTAACTATTTATGTTGAAGTAGTGTACCGAATTTGAACTTAATATCTTATTAATTACTCGAATTATTAAAAAAAATCAGTTTTAAATTTCAAACTTTGTCGCCCTGTATATCGAACATGAAGCTCTAAATTGAAAAATGGTATTATGAAAGTCCTATTGTTTTAACTCAAAGAATATATGGTTAACGGATTGACTTCCTTTTCCCGGACACCCTGTATATTGTATATACAGTGTGTCCACTTAACTGGATAATGTTTATCGAAAACGAACCAAGCGCCAAACATTTTTTCTGGGCTTGGTAAAAGTAACTCATATTTAATAATGCTCATTTGAAACCTATTTCAGAGGATTGAGAAGGTTCCCTATTCATTATTAATTTTTTGAGCAGCATTAACAATGAGTTATTTTGCAAATAATTTTTTTTAACCCAAAAAAAGTTTTTGGCGCTTGGTTCCTTTTCGATAAAGGATATACTAGTAAAAATATTTTCTTTAAATTTTTCGAGGAAAAGTTATTCTTTATAATTTCTTTTGCTTGTTATCTAAATAAGATTCGGGTTCCATTTTATTGTACAGGGTGCGCAAAAAATATTTATTTGTATTCTCCAATTATAATATAATTATCAGACCCATAAGCAATGTACTGTTCATATACATCAAAGTATTTGACATTTTTTAATAGAACATAATTAAGACATCTTTCAACAATCCTATTTTCTTTTGTATCCAGTAAATTAATGTAGGTGGAACACTTAAATAATATGTTTCTATCAAGTTTATCACCCTTAAAAAATTTACAACACTGACAATAGTGTCCCCATTTTTTATCGCTAAAGTTTATAGGTGTGATGGTTTTTATTAGTTTAAAGGTTCGATAATCCCACAACTGCAAGCATTTGGATTCTTTGTAGGAACCTGTAAGAATGGTTCGATACTACAAATAAATAGTTTAAATTTGTTTTTGTGTTTTATTGTTTTGTTACCCTTGGAGATACATCCAAACAATCGCCAACAATGTAGGGCCCTCTAAGTTGTTGGACGGGGTATTTAACTCGTTTATCCCACATCTAAAAAAAGTATTTATAAAATTTGTATCCAATAATATAAATTTAAGAAATACAAACGTTGTATATGAATAGGTACTTAGAGTATTACCTTTACATGTGAATCTAACGAAGAAGTCAAAAACGTTTCGTTTGGAGGTAGAAGCGTGATATTCGTAATTTGCATTTTATGGTACTTTGTTTGATTTAAATGCAAAGGATTTGCTTTGTATGCATTTATAACCTGTAAACTTTTAAAAAGGTGTTTATTTATATTTTTAGATAAAATAGAATCGATGTATTTTACCGCTCCAGTTGGAATGTCAATTACATTGAGAGCTCCTGAAAGCTCGCCGCAAATAAGGTTTCTCATATGATTTACACCCAAACAGCAAACTCTATTACCTACAATAAATTTATATAATTAATATTAGGGCGCATGGGGTTACTTTAAAATTTTAAATAGAAAACCCTATTTTTTATTGAAGATCAATTTTTTTTTGTAATACGCCTAAAGCCTGAATTATGTATTGCCTTCCTTCCGGAATTTTACACAGAAATCTATAAATTGACTTTTTACGCACAAATCGTACATTCCTCCCGTAGTCGTGCCCGTATGATTTGTGCGTAAAAAATCAATTTATAGATTTCTGTGTAAAATTCCGTAACCATCCGCGATGACACCTAAAATGGTTGACATTTGTTTTTGTTTATATTCTGCGTTTTACCCATTGTGTGTAAATATGAAAGATAAACATTTATATATTAGTGCAGTGATCACAATTTTAGTTGCCCAGGCAGCCTGTTGTATAACAATTAAAATTGTTATCACAATATATTATAATAATGAAAAAAAAACATTGAACAAGACATTGGAAGACTCGCCCACTTTACCAAGACCGGGAAACTACGGGGTTTTACAAAGCAACGTTTCTAAAAGAAATTGATCATTAACAATATCTAAATATCCTATTTAGAAACACAAATTATTAAATAATGCTAAACAATCATGTAGGTATTTTAAATATTTTTTGCCTACGCACTGTCACCCTACGGTGAAAGATAAAACTTAAAAATTTCTACGGGAGGAATGGCACTACGATTTAAATAAACATTTTTGACGTAATTGTCACCATTAATATTGCCCGTTATTAATTTTAATTAAACTTTTATTAAACAATTATTGATACTTTAAAATATTAAAATAGCTTCAAAATATGATTTTGTTAAGAAAATATTTGAAACACGTTTGGAATTGCGTATCATAAAACCGTCAAACTCGCCTTGGGCTCGTGTGACAAACTCTTCACTCGAGCGGAATATGCTGTATTCCAAACTTGTTACAGAATATACTATTATCCTTTAATTTTTTTTTTACTATACCTAATTGCAAAATATTGTTACAAAGCATTAAAAATTCTTCACGAGAAATGTTGACAATTACGTCAAAAATGTTTATTGGGTTTCGTATTGTTCATCTTCTACGGGAGGAAGGAAGGAAGGAAGGCAATCTATAATTCAGGCTTAATTACTGAGATATTTCAAAGTTTTAAGTAAAAAGACTCACCCTGTATATATCTATTATATCCATATCGTCGCCTTCATGAGAAAATTGCTTAACTCCATGTAGTAAAATTTTACAGGAGGAAAGAAAAACATATTAAAGGTGTATTGGTGTATCTCCACATTACCGCCAAAAAATTGTTTAATGGAAAATTACGTATCTCCAATATGTACTTTATGTTAATAAAAGTAACCTTAAATTATTCATGGTACCTTAACTTTACACACTATACAATCTTTTATACTTACTTTTAACAAATTTCACTTCGGAAAACATAGGTTTTACGCGTTAACAGAAAAAATAACTAGGCAATAACTTATACTTGTCAATGGCACTGATTTGTATACTGGAGTTAGGCATTATTCCCTGGACGCTCCTCCACGATTGGAGATACGTATATTTCTTTTTCTAAATTTAAAATTAACGGTTTATTTTAGGACTTCTGTAACTTGCATATAAATTAGTTACAGTTTTATCTAACAGATGCCACTAAAATACCATTTTAATGAAAATGTGGAGTTACGTGATTTTCTCCTGAAGGCGACGATATTTAGAATTTTATTCGAGTTTTTTAAAAGCTAACTGTATAACGCAAATTACCTTCTCCAAACCTAAAACTTCCTTGTCCAATCCTTGAATGAACATAGACTTCTCCCATCCCATCGCAACTAAAAAGATATGGTGCTCTGGTAGCATATCTTAAGCATTTTAGGTCACTGTGTCTACCAAGAACTGTATAAAGCAAATGACCGGTAAGCGATATTTCCTGAAGGTTACCAGACTCGTAACCAACTGCCAAAGATTCTCCATCAGGAGAAAACCTAATCGATGTAACTTGTTTGAATAACGACGGAAATTTGAACATTCTGAAAACGTGGTGTTGTTTCTTTGTATCATCTTCCGTAAAATAAACTCTCTTGATGAAGTATTTTAAATCCTCCAAGGTGTTTACGCTTTCCAAATTTAGATCCATTTTGCCAAAATTCAATGTTTGACGGTGTTTTCATAATTTGACATTGACAATTGTTATGGCAACTATCAGACGTTGTTTTCCGAATTATTTTATCAAAAATCCTCAAGAACTTTTGATACGTTAACAGTAATTTTACAAACACATTAAATTTATAGTTGTCTAGGCATATCATGCGAAAAACCTTTATCAAAGCTGAGAAGGTATAATGACGTTGATGAACTAATATTTTGGTTTGTTATTTTACACACTTTGTCAATTTTTAGGATTCCGCAAGTGACAGCTACTCGTTGGGCAATCTCGATCTACTAAATTTACGGTATTTAAAAATATATTAATCTTTTAACACTTTTAGAGAGTTCTTAATAAGAAAAATGGATAAAAAAACAGGATAAGAAATATAATTTAAAATTAATTTAAATTATCCAAAAATGATTATTAACAAGAGCGATTTTAAAACATTAATTTTTACATGCATAGAAATAATATAATTATTTAATCCCCATTAACTTTTTTTGTCTGTGTCCAGTGATTTGAGAATATACCGCATCTTTTCTTCGTCCTTGGTTGTATTTTTGAATAAGACTGATTCCCCGTTCGACAGAGTACAGTGAGGTGGTACTTTCAGGAAATCTTTACTTCTGCAATTTTCTTTACTATACAGTGTGTCTCACTTTTCATGACTCCCATATTGTAGCTCCGTTATTAGTAATACGATTTTTACAAAACTTTGGTCAATTGGACTTACCCTTCAGGTGATCATGACGAAAGAAGAAAATTTAATTTTCACCAGTGGCGTTCGTTGTTATAATAAAAAAACAACAAATATTTTTAGAAAAATATATTAGGCAATTTTTAAATGGTCTGATAATAGCATATTGTTATTTAGCATCATCGAAAACCCCCCTATACCAAATATGAAAATAATAGCATACAGGGTGTTGACGTAACTAATAATTAAATCTAACTATCACTATAAATTAATTATAACATCGATTTAAACCGAAATGTCAGATTTCTTTATTAGTTCAATTGTTTTTTACTATGGAAACGGTCATGGCACACTGATATTTTTTATTCACAATAATGTACCACACATTCACGATGCCCAAATAATGCAAGCATTTAAAATGGATCTTCATGCCAGTGTTCTGAAAGTAGCTCGAAATAATAAACCTTGATAAATGTAAGGTTTGGAGCTGTCTAAAACGATAAAATGGTGCGGCATTTCAAACGAAAAAAAAATGATAGGATAAAATTCACCGATGTTATAATTAATTTATAGTGCTATAATAAGTTAGATTTAATTATTAATTACGTCTGCTATCAATTTCATATTTGGTATAGGGGGGTTTTCGATGATGGTAAATAACAATATGCTATTATCAGACCATTTAAAAATTGCCTAATATATTTTTCTAAAAAAAATTGTTGTTTTTTTGTTATAACAACGAACGCCACTGGTGAAAATTAAATTTTCTTCTTGCGTCATGATCACCTGATGGGTAAGTCCAATTGACCAAAATTTTGTAAAAATCGTATTACTAATAACGGAGCTACAATATGGGAGTCATGAAAAGTGAGACACACTGTATTTGGCTTGGCTCAAATAAATAATTTATTTCGATATCTACAAGAAGATATTTATTTAGTGGAAAACTTGGGTTTATTTGACTTTTTAAACTGATATTTGGTTAATACAAGTAAAATTTACTTGTTGTTTAAAATAAGAAAATACTATTATTTGGTTGTAAATCATAAGTTTCTTAAAAACAACTTATTGTTGTGATTAATTGTAAAGAAATATTTATTTAGAGCAATTAATTAAATTGTTTGGATGTAGGTTTTGTTTCTTTAAGTAAGCTTCTATTAATATATTAAACCTGAGATAAAAAGTCAACTAGATATTAATTAATCACAACAATAAGTTGTTTTCAAGAAACTTATGATTTACAACCAAATAATAGTATTTTCAAGTTACTACGACTAAGAAAATTTTACTTCGTACAAGAAAACCTGTTTCAAATAAATGCATTTTCTTAAATCAAGGGATTACTTTTCTCTGCAGAGAACTAAGGAAAATAATCTTACACATGTGTAAGATTATTTTCCTTAGTTTAATAAATGCGACGTGGACCATAAGGCAATTTTGGAGCTTCAGATTTTTAACCATAATTTCTTTAGTTTTTGTAGACACCTTCATCAAAAATTCCAAATAAATAGTGCTCTGAGAGAAACCAATGATGCCTCTTAAAAGCAGTGTACGTTTTTCATCGATCTTGCTTTTAAACTTTTCAGAATACATAAAAGCTCTAACTCCAAGTGGAGCTTTATTCCAATATCTCACCTAAACCAAGCTTAAACTTATATTTCAGAGTTTTCAGAAGAAGACGTATATAGTTGTGAAATTATCGTCCTCTTCTATCTTAAATGGTGAATCTAATTTACGAGGATGTATTTTATAAATATATTCATTGTTTTATATTTGCTTGTTTATGCATTATACATATTATTATGATATGAAAAATTGATCCAGGCTTTTTTTGATCACCTTCCATATAAGGTATTTGCTATAATATTATGCGGTATTTTCACATTTAAAATAAAATCTATATCGCCCTTATTACAACGTCTTAAAATTTATTTTTATCTGTTTTATTAGACTTAGCGTTTCTGAAAAAGTTATTGATCCGAAATACAAAGAATTGAGAGAAGCATCAGGTGATACTGGCAGAAGTTCCGAAAGAGTAATAGAAATAAATTTGAAATTTAATATGAATGAAATAAAATCATTTTTATTTTTAGCGACAACACCCCCTAAGAAACCCTGATAACAGGTTACCGAACCTTCATAATCTGCCACAAGGTACCAACAAACTATTTTTAATTATTTTATTGAAATAACTTATGTTACCTAAAAATTTTCGTTAGTAGTGATAGATGAAAATACACTCACAGGCAAAATAATCGATCCACACAAATTTTCGATGAATTTCAATCAACTTTTTTATTTGTTTTCGAAATTAAACAAATATTAAAGAATATTGTAGATACATTAATGGAGAATCGCTCACATTTTAAAAATTATTAAAAAATATACGTACGTTTATAATATACAATATTTTTCCTGTATGAAGAACTAAGGTTGCTATGGTCCATCCATAGCCTATGGAGGATGACAGTGACAGTTTTTTTTAATCATCCCATACTTGGGCATGTCATATACAGCTTTCAAAAGCTATCAAATTGTTATTTGTAAATTAATGTGTTAATTTTGAGGTGTCTTCATACTTTTAAAAATGTGTCCGACTAATGTTGCCCTTTGTACTTTACTTCTTGTGACGTTTAAAACACTTGCCACGTAATACTGTGACCGTCCATCCTGGATTAAATTAAGGCTCTGGCAATATCAGTCGGAGAAATATCCATTTTTTAAAGTAAGAAGACACCTCAAAATTTAAACATTAGTTTGCAAAAAACAATTTGATAGCTTTTGAAAGCCGTGTATGATATGTTAAAGTATGGGATGATTTAACAAAACTGTCACTGTCATTCTCCATAGCCTATGGATGGACCATAGCAACCTTAGTTCTTCATACAGAAAAATATTGGAATTTGCAATGTTTTTTTAAAAAATCCATATTTTCCACAAAATAAATATATCGAGGTGAACCAAAAACAAACAATATACGGTTTTGCCACTCTACAGAGTGTCTTAAACTTATGGTAAAAAACATCTTTTTGTTTAAACTTATACACGTCGTCTATTTTTTAGTAATTTTTTAAATTGTGAGCGATTTTCCATTAATCTATATACAATATTCTTTAATATTCGTTTAAATCCGACATCAAATAAAAAAGTTATTTGCGATTGAAATTCATCGAAAATTTGTGTGGATCGATTATTTTGCCTGTGAGTGTATAGGTATTTAATTTTGTAATGAATTTCAAATTCATACTTTTTAGTTTTTTTAAATTTTAATGAATTTTGTATAATTCTAAAAAATACTAATCAATACAATATTTTAAAAATTTAAACTTATTTCAATTCAAAAAGAATATTTCTGTTTTCGATACTTCTAAATCAGTGATTTTTTAAGGTTATGGTAAAAGAATCGAGTACAAGAGTCCCCCATCGGACTGCGTAGATTGTTTGCAAAATAAAGAAAAATTCGACAATACCTTTGAACCAATAGACAAGGACGATTTTCTTTACCCAAGCAAAAAGAAAAAATCACCAAAAATAAAAACAGTATCTGAGGTCGGAACCAAATCATAGTGAGTGCGAATAGACTGAAATTGTTTAGGTATTTTCTAAATTGACTGCAGAATTTTATCGACAGTTCACCGGAAGTAACAGAAGAACGCTCTTTTCCTTTCAAATTAACACCCAGTGGAAATTTTAAAGTTAATTCTGAACAGGTAAACGAACATGTTTATACGTTATATCTCGCTGCCACCCATAATATTTGCATTTTTATCACAGTGTCGGATTTCATTTAATACTTGTCTGCATTACACTTTATTTTTAACTCCAAGTCAGAATTTTATTTATAACATTCAAGAAAATGGCACTTTACTTTTAAGACATGATCCACATAGTTTGCTTCAATGTATTTAAGGTAGCGTAAATCTTAAAACTTGTTTTAGATCATTTTTGCTTCGGATAAGTTTAGTGTTCTAGTCGCAGATCCTGAAAATACCCAAGTGAATATTCATCCTGACACTGAAAAATTAAAAATAATGGCTCCTGAGCCTCAACCAATGGAAGTACCTAAAGTATCTGCAATGGACGCGATAATGAGTCAAGTAAGTAAAAAAATCAACTGTGTTATAGTTATAGTTATAGTTAAAATCCACTGATGACCATTGTTTTCAAAAATGCGCCGGGATTAATATAAAATGTAATATAATTTAAAGGGGTAAGAAGCAAAAGGGTACAAGTGCAAAAAAGAGAAGTGGAGTTATTAACTTTTAAAGTGTTTGCTATACACTGTTCAAAATTTCGTGACCATTTTAAAACCAAATTAACACCATTCATGGTCTATATCGATACAAACCAAAATGGTGTTAAATATGGTTCGTTGGTCCAGTGTAAATTCAAATACTAAAATAGTGTAAATTTAACTTTCACACAGTATTAAAATAAATTTTACCTGGTGTAAATTGAACTACTTTTCAGTGTTAAATATTATGTGTTTTTGGTGAAATTAAATCATACTACACAGAAAAAAGGAAAATAAAGGAAACAGGAAATTCCTTGACGCATTACTAGTATATTACCAGTGGTATTATTCCAGAAAATTGCGCTTATTTATGAGCTTATTTAAGAACATTACGTGATTCACACCGCCTTTGCCGCGATCGATACACACTATGCAACCCGGAATGCACGGCAAATTGTTTTAATTGTTTTAACAGAGTGCTTTAGGTTGAAGTAACTCTTATTTTACAAACAACATATTTAGTAAAATGAACCATACAGCGGGTTGGTTTCACTAAAGTTTTCTGGGTTAATTTAAACAATTTAAAAAAAATAACTATCTGGTTTAGTACCGTCAAACTAATCATTGTTTATATTAACCTTCCCACAGTTGATTTAAATAAATACTTATGATTCAACTAAATTAATATAGTTAAATGAACTATTCCTTTTTTTCTGTGTAGGTGCACTTCTCAAATATTTTTAGATAAACACCGTTTTGGTGTTTGCTGTATATAACATTTTCAACCATAATTCATGGTGTCTATATTAACACCACTTGGTCTTGGATTTTGACACCATTTTAAGATTACTCTTTACACCACAGATATTTTAAACAGTGTATAAAAAAATGTAGATACTTGTTTAAATATTGTTGTTTGCATTAATCAAAATGCTAAACTCGTACAATTTTCACGTTATGAGAAATTTTTAAAAGAATTTGGACTCTAAACTACCCTTAGAAGAAACTACCCAATTATGCAGTTATTATCATGTTTAAATGAACTTGGACCCTTTTGCTTCTTACCCCTTCATATATATTTTATTAATCCTATTGTGAATGTAATCTAGTAAAATTTAACATCCACATTTATACAGTATCCTCGGATTGACTTTAAAATATTAAGTATACTACTTTTATGTCAAATTGATAGGTGTCTATTTAAGGAGTGCCAAGAGGGCGATATCAAATTAAAAATTTCAAATTGAAACGGGGGCTTGTGATACCTCATTTGAAAGGTATTTCGGTTCTCTATTCGATGCAATATAAATTTTTAAAATCCGTTTAAAGGTTGCTAACTAATTGAGCATTTGAGTGTTTTAAACTGATAAATTTTCTTGCAGCTACCTACGTTGCCTGTTCGGTAAATCGCAAATCTGTATTATTTATTTTTTTTGTTTTGTAAATAAAACGTGCCAGTGTAGTTTTAAGGCGGTTTATAAAATAATTATGCTCTTTGGTGTAACTCTATTTATTAGTTGTGCCTGCAATTTTACTTTTTATTTTGTTCGAAAATGGTTTGCGCTTATTTATGCTGAAGTTGGACGTAATTTGCACTAAGCAGAGAGAATTTAATGAAGGTTTTGGAAGAAAATTTTAGGCATCTTGTACTTGCTTCAAACACAAATTTATCCAATGATTAAAGATATAGTTCAAGCTTATTCTGAAGAAATTGACATGGAAGTAATATTCTAGCAAGATCGAGCACCCGCATAATATTTTAGGGTTGTTAGACAGTGTTCCTACACTGTTATAAAAATCAGATTTGTTAACACGAGTTTGTAGTTTGTTAATTTGTAAAATTTTAACATAATTTTTTGTAGAAAACCATGGTTTATAATTATTTTAACAAAGAAAACTATTTTACCGAAAGTTTTGTAAAGGTAATATGCCATTTTGTAAGCATTTTGTTAATTTCAAAGGTTACAGATTAATTTGTTAATGTTTAACAAATTATTTCGTTGAAAAAGTACACGTTATTTTAGGCAGTCAATCAAAACATTTCCCACTGACAATACGCATCAACGTTGAACTGACTTCAGCGTATGCAACTTATGTGTCTGCTTACTTTATTCTAATTCATAATGTGTTCGTTACAACTGTCCAAAGTGTGATATATTACCAGAAATCGATTGTTATTCGGATTACTTATACCTATTTAACGAAGTATACTTATAGGCTATAAGTTATAGCGAAGTATACTTATAGCGAAAAAAGATGCCATTACTGGTTTCAAACTGAAATTAGGGGATACAGTAAAGTGGGTTAAAGTAACGAAAGTAAGACTTGTAGTAGTACTGATAATTATATTGTACCAAATTTCTCTATAATTTGATGATTTCAGAATGGTGTGTTATTTAATTGTGGGTGTTTTTCTTGTATTCATCTATGTAGGGATGTGTTTATTTAAGAAATTGATTAATAAAGCAATATTTTATATCAAAATTTTATTTAAGTTCTCAATTTCCAACAAATACTTTTGTTACTGAGTCTACAAAAAGGGTTGTAAAAATAAGGTCCTTCTACCTGGATTAACATAAAATCTGGTTAATATTTGGTTAAAATTAACAAATATTTTTTTACTGTGTACCGAATGGCCGGCTCGGTCTCCTGATTTAACGCCATTTGATTTTTTGAGGGGATATTTTAAATCTTAAATCTACATCACCGAACCGAAATCAATTGATGATCTAAAACAACGGATTAGACGTGAATGTGCGAATAATACACAAGAAACGTTTGTAAATTAAAAACAGACTATTTTTTATGACAAAATGTCCAAGGGGAGCATTTTAAACATAAATGAAAACAAAAATTTGATTTAATCATTAATTTTATTTGAACATTTAATATCCTATCAACCATTGAACAGATTTTGGATTTTACAGTGTTTATATAATTTTCTCTCTAAAAATGAAATAGTCAAAATTCTACTATTTGAATTAGTAAAAGCATTTTTTACTAATAAAATAGTCGTTTTCACTTTTAAATAGTTATTTTTTACTATGTAAATAGTTAAAGTTTGACTAATTTAAGATTAGTCACCATATTTGACTATTTCTGACAGTTAAAAGTAACTAATTTCTTTAGTCGTTTACGGCCAACAACAAAGTATTATTTGAATTAAATGCATATACCTCTCCATGGTTAAATGACCCATAAAACAAATAAAGATGCAAAAAGTTTAGCTCAAAATAGCAAGACAAATAATATATTAAACTTTAAAATATTATGAACCATATTTATTTACAAATAAAATTAATTTTTATAAGAGCGGCTGACAGCCGAATGTGTTAAGACGTTAGCTTGACAAACTTGTCAAATGACAGACCTGAGTTCAATCCCAGGCTGGGTCAAAACTTTTTTTAAATTTAAATTTACTAATTTGACTATTTCATTCAGTGGAATTTTACTAATTATTAGTGACTGCTTTTTCACTATGACAATTAGTCAAATATGACTTATAATTAGTTATTTTTGACTAATTCATTTAATTAAATAATATATTTTTATTAGTATAAGCATATGGATGTGGATTTATAAAATGTAATAAAATGAATCATCGGCATGAACCATTTTAAAGGTCCCTCATATAAATGTAAAATTCGACCCAACAAAGCTTTTCTAGTTCGAACGATTGCATTGTCTTTGCCTGGGAACATACATAAAACATTTTTAGGTCGCGGCGCAGCAATCTCCATTATAATATTGTTTAACTTGGAAACATATCAAACAAGACCACTCACTTCTGGAATTTATAAAAAACAACACTTACATTTTCAATGGATAAAATATAAAGCGACTTATATTGTCATAAATCATTATAATGGGATTTTTCTCTTTTCAGCATTTTAATGCAGGTCTTTCAAGCATCGGCTCGCTTATTGGCAACACACCTGTTAGAAGCTCCCATAAAGAGGCTTCCGAGTATGAAAGCAAACAGACTTCGGAAATTTTGGATCCTGAGTTAAATTTGGGAAGATTGGGATACAATGGAACAGATGCCATTGGGTGGGAGAAAGTCAAATTGCCGGAGAAAAAGAATCTTTATTTGGAGTTGTATTCGAGAATCACAAACTACACGTAAGAAGTAATTTCATATTTTGCATGATTTATTTTGATATGAAACTATGTGTTTCGTTTATTATTAAAATTTACATTATTCATTTTGTAGAAATGCAGATTGCAAAGTATACATCGAGAACGAAGAGTTCAACTGTCATCTGATAGTTTTACAATGTTATTCAGAGTTATTCGATGCTTACATTGCCGTGAAAAAAGTTGAATTGCCAAGCGTAAATATTTAAGCTATATAAATTTTGTAGTATGGTAAAAATAGCACTTCTCAAACAGTTTTGTTAACAGCGTAACCATATACGAGGGCAGCCTGAAAAGTAAGTTTATTGACTTCTATATGGGTCACATATATAAAAATCATCAAAAGTATAACCTTTTTCAAGATGGCTGTCAAATTTGAGCCAAAATCATAGTTTTCTTCCTTTCTTATGGTGCTTTAAAGTAAACAAAATCTTAATTTTTTAAAAAATGGAAAAAGAAGAATTTTGTGCCGTTATTAAAGATTTTTATTTGAAGTCAAAGAGGAGTTGGATGGAGTTTATGGTACACCATCATTAAAGACCGTTTGTTTTTGGCTAAATGTACCAGTACAAAAGATGAACCACGACCTGGTTTCCAAAAGACTAACTAACTAAAAATATCATCAATAAATTGCTTGATATTGTTCTGAGTAAACATCTTTTAACATCATTGAAACAATTTATTGAAGAAAAAACTGTCACCACGAAAATTCTCCATCTTATTTATCGAATTTGGTTGCGACAAAAATACATGATTTATGCTTCGATATCCTTCCTCACCCACCATATTCTCCAGACTTGGCCTCTTTAGACTTCTTTCTTGTCCCAAACATGAAAAAATGGCTCGGTGAAAAGAGATTGGATCAAATCAGGAGGCAATCTACAAAACAAATGCTTTTTTGACTAGTTTGACCAATCGTATTTTGCTGAAGACCTTAAGATACTTTTTTTATTAGCTTGGCTGCAATGAGAATTAACGCGTTTTTTTCACAAAGTTGGTATCTTATTTAATTTGTTTAGAGCCATATAAAACTGTTGAATATTTTCCGATTTCGACTCCAAAATGGAACATAAATTTAAAAGCCTTAGTAATTCGAAAGAAAAAATACAAGATTTCCATATAATTCTGTGAAAAAATTGGCAAATCTTATCAAAGAAAAGATTAACTTGACAGATGACCTAACCTCAAATTTAAAGCCCCTTTTGGATCTCACACCGCAAAAAATTAAAGAATGCGCTGGTCTGCACAACACGCATCACGCAGCAAAAGTAACTAGGTAACCAAAATCTAGGGGGGCTACCGTACGTGAATGGATTGAATACCTTTATATTAAAAATATGAAAAAAAAACTTTTTAGGTTGCCCTCGTATTTGAATTTCATTGTATCCAAAACCACACTCTTAAAATAATAACTGTATTGAATGCATGCTATTTTTTCTGTGCTAAAGGGGGTCACAACAAGATATAAAATATAAATTTTAAAAAAATACAAAATCATATTTTGTATAAAATCTGAAAACGTGATAAAAGTTTTCATGAAAATACACTGAAAGAAATATATGTTTGTTTTAGCAATGTATGTGGTAGTCCATATATGAAACATAAAATATATTTACCTTAACCATTTTTATATTTAGTTTTAACATAATATGGTTAAGGCAAATATATTTTATGTTTCATATATATGGACTACCACATTTCTTTCAGTGTATTTATATTTTAATATTTATAATACCACCATATTTTTATTTCATTCTTGTTAGGACACTATTTAATGTTAGAGATATACAACCACAGGCGCAGCAGGGGGGCAAGAGGGGGCAGTTTCCCCCTCCTATAAAATTAAAATACTATATACTAAATATTTAAACATAGATACTTGAAATGGCTCCCCTGGATTATTTTCTGCGGGCGCCTATGTGAACAACTTAAAATTTCAGGATAAATGTAGCGCTGCATCATTTGCTTTCATTTACGAATGGATGATAACTGGAGAGCCTTCTTATAGAGAGCTAAACCGAGATAATGTTTTGGATATATTTAACTCCGCAAAATATCTAAAAATCAAAGGTAGTTCAGTTTGTTTATACTGTTAAAGTGTACTAGTAAAGTGTGTATAATAAATTGTAGATTTGGTCGAGCAATGCTGGGCATTTATAGACAACCCAGATGTGTTTAGCGAGGATACAGCCTTTTTACTTTATGTGGATGCCAAAATAAAGAATCTCCCTGAAGTAAGAGAGTTGATGTTGCCAAGAGTACAATCATTTTTCTTGATGTTGGTCAGTTCGCAAGACTGGTTGGAACTAGAGTTGGAAGATGTCAAGAACTTCTTAAAATCCAACTACATCTCAGTCAACTGGTAGGCCATTTACCTTACATAACATATGTTTCAAAATATCGGTCTAATTTAAACACTTTAGCGAAATGGAAGTATTCATGTCTGCTGTAAGATGGTTAAAGCACGACTGGGTCAATAGAGACAAATACAAGTACGAAATATTAGAATGTGTACGATTTGGCAATATAGCGCCATGGCAATTAGTTGACATTAAAAGAAACCCAGAAAATCCCGACTTTTTGGAGCTGGCCAAAGATGCCCGGATATGTAAAATGATAGATGACGGATTAGCGTGAGTAAACTTTACAATATTTACCTCGCAAAGAATAAAGGAATAATATTTTTTAGATTCGTTATAATCAAATATTGGTATGGTCAGGAAAATAATGATTTTATACACTGGAACTCCGTTCTGGGTCTCATTGAACCCCCCATTAGAAACTGGAGTGGTTGCGATAAAACCTACTTCACGTACAGAGAATTTCTAATTTATTTGGACCAGTACCGCAGAAGTCAATTGATTGAGAAAAACAAACCAAAAGCCATTATGGAGAAGAAACACGCCATTGAGTTAATAAAAAATAACCCAGGTAATAAATAAAGTAAGTTGAAGTATGGTTTACGAAATTTGATGATTTTTTAAGCAATTCAGCAAAGTCAGGATAAACATTCTCCAAGGGTGCCAACTATGGACGAATTTTTAAGCAAGAAAAAAGTAAGTGCAGGAAACCGCAAAAAGATTGGCAAAATTTCTTAGATTTTTTATAAATTATCGTAACGCTCTTCTATTGTATATTTAATTTTAAAAATATAAACCCAAAATCACTTTCTTATACTTATTAAAAAAATAATTCTATTGTCATCTTAAGTTCCAAATCGTTTGAAATTGGCGTAAACACAAAAGGCGTTACACCTTGGCGTCCAGTTAATGTTTTATGTTTGTAAAAATATTTTTATTCATCAAGGAAATTTTTACTTGGGCTTAAAACTGATTCAGTGCTATAAAAAAATCAGAAATATCCTGTCGCCAAAGTCCTGCTAAGGAAGGTCATTTAACACCCTAATAAACAATAGTTTTGTAAGGATTACTGATAAATTTATTAAAGGAAAAGGTAACAAGTTTCATGTAAGTGCATTTCAGAACATTAGGAGCTAAAAAGGAGGAGTTTTGCATTGTAGTGTATTCTACATTTTAACCTAGGAATGCACTTACAATGCCTAACTTTTACCTTTTTAGCTTGTCATAAAAAATTTAAAAATATATATATTTATTTTTAGATGCCTCCCTTTCCTATGCCAAACATTCTAACAATGCCTGCTCTACCGACAAGAAGGAGCAACCTAAAATCTGAGAGTAGTAGTGAATTTTCAAAAACAATAACATCGAGCAGTAACGGCACAACTATATCTGGAAACTACATTAAATTTAGAGACAAAAACTGTAAAAGTTATAAACTTCCTATGGATAGACTATCCAATCCACCACACTTACCAACTAAACAAACTGAAGGACCTTCTCTATTACACAAAAATAATGCAGCTGTGGTGATTCAAAGGGCTTTCAGAATTCATCAGAGAAATGATTTGATAACATATAAAAAACCTGGCGGGAAAAGTAACAGTAAAAGCAACGTTCTTAAAATGTTTCAAAATAGCCAACAAATTTTAAAACCCGATCAAAAATACGTAAGCATCACATCTTTGTTTCATCAAGAAAAAGAATCAGTCATTGTTTTTGGAGGCATCGATCCTCATGAGACTTACGGGGTCGGAAGGAACACCGGAAAGGATATCTTTAAGTATGTGCCGCACGAAAACAATTGGGAGTATGTTGGTGACTTGCCAGAACCCAGGTATTACCATTGCGTCGAGTTTTTTAAAGGACGGATATATTTAGTAGGTATATATCAAGTTATATAAAGTGGTTAATTCTTAATAACCAAGTTTGAAACAACCTTTTGTGTTCATTCTGGGTATATCTAGTAAAAAAGCTCTTCTTGTGCAACTTTTGGGTGCATAGATAAAAGAAATTGACCACCTTGAAGTTTAATTACCCCGAAGTATTAGTTTTTAATTATATTTTTTATCCTGAGGGGGTTGCGACCCCAGAGACGACGACAAGGCCAAAACTAAAGTGGTCGATACAGTGTGGAGTTTTGACCCATCCAGTAGACAATGGTATAAAGAAGAAAATATGCTTATACCCAGAAAGCATTTTGGATTGGTTGTTTTTAATAAATTTATGTACGCCATCGGAGGACAAAACAAACACAAGTAATAAATAAGAAATTTTTAAAAATTTAATGTTTTAGTGATATTTTTTTCATAAAGGGTTTTAAGATCAGTTGAAAAATATAATTCCATGCAAACTTCTTGGGAAGAAGTTGCTTCTTTATTAATTCCACGAACAGGTCATTGCAGTGTAAAATACAAAGAGAGCATTTGGGTGGCTGGAGGACTTTCTGGACTAAAAAAGAATACCCTTTTGGACTTGGTGGAAAGCTACAATCCCAAAATTAACCAGTAAATATATTTTTATAATAATTACACTATGATAGTTTTAGAAACTTTTTTTCCTAACATTGAGTACTCCAGCTTAGTTTAACTAATTTTGGGCCGATGATTTCAAAAATGTCATTTGTTTTTCTCTAGGACGTCTAGGATTTAAAATAATTTCGTAATAAAATGCTCTGCTCAATCACCTCAAAATGTAAGTTTTTTGTTAGTATTTTAATTATTTTGACTTAAATTTATCTTGAATGTACTAAAGTAATTGGTATACAGCAAATAGATCATATTTATCTGAACAATATGACATTTTAAATAGGTACTAAAACTAAAATTTTAATGTATTTTATGTAAAAAAACATTAATTGACATTTTTTGTCGTTTATTTTAATTATTGAATTGAAAGGGCAACAAAGTAAACAAGTTTCGGTCTTTTTTATCCAAATTAAGCCCACAAAATTTAATGCATTGCATAATTAAATTTATTAAATCGTATCAAATATCGAATTGAATTATAGTATTATTGTGCTTAATCCTCATCATCATCGTACATCTTTTGCTGCAAATTCCAGCAAATGTCTCCTAGCAATGAATCCAACTTCTTTCCGCTATACCCATAGATATTTACTTGGTAAAATCGTAATCCATATTCATCAGTTCGGCAAATTTATCAGGATGAAAAAAAAAAGAAAATGTATTTTAAATAACATATTAACGCTAATTCTTTACAAAACGGAGAGCATTTTGGCCCCAATTTTAGGCCTGATATGAACCAAGTATACATTTTCAATAACAGCTTTAACACTGCCATATGAGACAAGCTCGTCTTTTTTAATGCTTTTTGAATGCTCTCATTTAATATTCCTGCAAAATTAAAGTAGTAGTTATATCTCATAAAATATGTAATGAAATATTGCGTTGGTTTTTCTTGGGCGTAAAGGACCGCAACAAAAACAAAACGGCGACATAAAGGTTCTACTCCTTTCTCTTTATCTGCCACTTCCATTACCACTTCCAGTTCCTACTCTTTTTTTGGTTCTTAAAATCAGTTTCAAGTAAAAATACAATACAAGATGCACTTTAATGTGCTTGAACGATAAAGTAGGTAAAGGCGCCTTTGTACTTCATTTCGATATTAAATTTTGAAACCCATTTACTTTGTTGTCTTTTCAATTTAATTAGTAATTAAAGAACGACACAAAAATTTAAAAAAATGATACTTTTTACCAAAAAAACATTATAATTTTAGTTTTGGTATTTAATGAATTTGACATTTATCTACCGATGACTTTGTATGGAGTCCCTGTATATTTTTGACAAAAAACGTCAAAAATATACTGAACATCCAAAGTAGATTTAAGGCAAAATAATTTAATAAATAATCAAAAAAAGTTAACGAAAAACTTACATTTTGAGATAATCGGACAGAGCATTTTATTACGCAATTATTTCGAATTCTAGACGTCCTGGAGTAAAACGAGTGGAATTTTTTAAATCAGCAGCCCAAAATTAGGTAATATAGGTGGGCGTACTCAATGTTAGTAATTCGAACTATCATAGTGTTATCGTTAAAAATAAAAAACAATTACATTTAATTAAAAAAAAGGTCGTGACGAATTTGATTCTAGATGGACTAAAATAACTAAACTCTCATCTCCACGATGTTTTTCCTGCCTCCACGTCGAAGGAGACGTCATCTACTGTGTAGGAGGGGCCGGTAAAAGCCTCTTGGGCCCGAAAGATTCCATAAGTATGTGCAACCTTGAAATGCTGAACCTGAAAACTGAAAAATGGGTGACTCTGACGGAATTGTCTATACCAAGACATGGGCACTGCGTGGCCAAATTGGGCACACAACTTATGGTGATTGGCGGAGTTACCACCACTTATATGAGAGCCTTAAGCAATACTGAATGTTTTTGTTGTCAAAGAGGTGAGAAATTAATTTAATAAATTATTAATCAATGGGTTTCGTTTAGTTTTAGTTGTTTTTTTATCTTTTTGTAAATAAACTTTCTTTAGTTTTTTTAGTTTCTTTAGTTTCTTTAGTTTCTTTAGTTTCTTTAGTTTCTTTAGTTTCTTTAGTTTCTTTAATTTCTTTAGTTTCTTTAGTTTCTTTAGTTTATTTAGTTTCTTTAGTTTCTTTAGTTTCTTTAGTTTCTTTAGTTTCTTTAGTTTCTTTAGTTTCTTTAGTTTCTTTAGTTTCTTTAGTTTCTTTAGTTTCTTTAGTTTCTTTAGTTTCTTTAGTTTCTTTAGTTTCTTTAGTTTCTTTAGTTTCTTTAGTTTCTTTAGTTTCTTTAGTTTCTTTAGTTTAGTTTCTTTAGTTTCTTTAGTTTTTTTTAGTTTCTTTAGTTTTTTTTAGTTTCTTTAGTTTCTTTAGTTTCTTTATTTCTTTAGTTTCTTTAGTTTATTTAGTTTCTTTAGTTTCTTTAGTTTCTTTAGTTTCTTTAGTTTCTTTAGTTTCTTTAGTTTCTTTAGTTTCTTTAGTTTCTTTAGTTTCTTTAGTTTAGTTTCTTTAGTTTCTTTAGTTTCTTTAGTTTCTTTAGTTTCTTTAGTTTCTTTAGTTTCTTTAGTTTCTTTAGTTTCTTTAGTTTCTTTAGTTTCTTTAGTTTCTTTAGTTTCTTTAGTTTCTTTAGTTTCTTTAGTTTCTTTAGTTTCTTTAGTTTCTTTAGTTTCTTTAGTTTCTTTAGTTTCTTTAGTTTCTTTAGTTTCTTTAGTTTCTTTAGTTTCTTTAGTTTCTTTAGTTTCTTTAGTTTCTTTAGTTTCTTTAGTTTCTTTAGTTTCTTTAGTTTCTTTAGTTTCTTTAGTTTCTTTAGTTTCTTTAGTTTCTTTAGTTTCTTTAGTTTCTTTAGTTTCTTTAGTTTCTTTAGTTTCTTTAGTTTCTTTAGTTTCTAAACTGTTAGGTAGTTTATAAAATCTAATATACAGTGTGACCCATTTGTTTGCGACTCACCCCTGTAAAATCTTTATTTATTGTGCGATTTTAACAGGATTTGTAAGTGTAGATCTTGATAAACTGTATTTTTAAAACAAAAAAGCCATATTTTTACAAAATATATTTGCATACAAGGCCTACTATGTCAGTTTTTAAGAGTAAATTTTTAAGAATTCATATTAGCGATTTTTTTTAAACAAAATCTCAGCGTTGCCAACCCTACGGATTTTTCCGTAGATCTACGGATTTTAAGGGTCATTAACGGATAACCGGATTTTCTCTGAAAATCTACGGATATTTTGACATTATCGCATAATTCATAATTACTTGATATTTTATGTATTAAAACCTGCGACAAGTAAAAAATTGCTTGAACCCCTTTTTATATTTTCTAACTATTTCGCTCCGTCCAGTACCCAGATAGCACCATTCGTCCAATGGACGTCCGTTTAAGATCCATTTTAAGTACATTGGTCCACGGACTAAAAATGGATGTACTATGTACGTCCATATATTTACATCCTTTGTACGATTTTAATGGACGTCCATATAGTGTCCATTTTACGTCCATAATTATTATTACGGAAATGTAGTTAAAACGTATTGTTGGCTGCATAATAACAGTTATGATCAATCTCACTGACATTCAAGCAAGCGCGGGCTATAAAGGTCTTAAGCTATCAATGAAATGTTAAACACTTGTAGTATTGCAAATGTAATATTCGAATACAAGGATTTCCTGAAATGTTTAACATTGAATGTTGTAACTTTTAACAACTTTTAGAATATTTATATTCCTAGTGGGATTGTTACTGAGCCAGACAAAAGGCATTTCAGTCATGTTGTAGAAAATTTTCTGCAACATCGCAATGAAAATACAGTCGCAAAAAACAGTTAAAGTAAGCAAAAAAGCAGGTCCTGGATGCTGGAGGAATGGTTTAAACACCTTATAGACGTCCATCGGTGGACGACTTATGGATGTCCAAAGTTGTGACATCTGGACTCTAAACGGATGTCCATGGGACGTCCATAGAAAAAAATGGACATCCTATGTACATACAGACGTCCACGAGCATACGTCCATTGGACGTCCATAGTATACCTTTGTGCTATCTGGGTAAACGGCAGGTATAAAACCTTGCACTGAACGTACTCATGGAACGTTTCATGGAACGCACTCATTAGTTGTTTGTTACCAGCAGGTTACCAGAAAAAGTGCTCTCTGTCAAAAAGATGCTGTGAAAAAAATGGCAACTAAAGTTTTAAATTTGTTTTGGTATCTATTTATATTTAAAAGTTTTTTATACATGTATTACACTATTAGTAGGTATCTAATTACATTGTTTATAAATATATGAATTTATGAAATGTGTAAATCTTAAAAGCGCCAAGCACTACTAAGAAAGCGCCACCAGAGATAACCCTTATCTCTGGCGCCACCTTGCGCTAAATAACTGAACAGCTGATAAATATTGAGTACCAATCAAAATTTTTAGTGAAAATTCGTAAATCTATCCAAGTTTCTAAGTCGTCGCGGTGCCTGCCACCTCTGATCCCTGGTACGGATAAATGTCCGGATTTTACCCTTCACCCACGGATTTCTACGGATATTTGACTAGAGAACTCAGGATTTTTCGAACGAAAAGGTTGGCAACGCTGCAAAATCTAAGCACGGCACTGGATTCACCACCCCTCAAAACGACCCTATAATAAATTTTATTGAAAAATTTTAAGTAGTAAAATGCACAATAATAAGTACCAAAATTTATTTTGTCAAGTTATCCATGAAAAATTAAAATAAAATTAAACTTATAGTTATAGTACCTACCTACCATGTTACTATAGTAAAATAAATATATTTGTTTTTAACATTTAATAATATTTGTCGTTATATTTCGGTATTTCCTTAGATACCCTATGTACTTTAAATTGTTAAAGTTGGCTTTATTATCTAATCTGTGACTATACCTAGTTTATAGCGTTAATAAATGTATGAAACCCTTTTTATCAATTTCAGGGGCCTGGGTTCGTGGAATAGCTTGTTTACCCACTGCTTTGTCGGGCCATGCTGCTGTTACCCTACCGCCTGCAATGTTGTTGCCATAAAAATATTTGAATTACCATTTTTATTGTTACGTTTAAATACAGAAAAAAATATGAAATTACGAATACTTAATTTCTGTATTTGAGCTTTCCTACGTTCATAGATATCTGTAATAAGTTCAATCGATTGCGAAATTCAACCAACAGATGTCGCGTTTCATGTAAGCGTCATTTACACAATGTTAAAACAGTTTTTCCAAGTTTTAAACTTATTATAATAAATAAATATGCCTTCCTAAGAAATATTTTCTTGATTATTTACCTCCTCATAAACTTTTTACCTGAATTACTTTTAAATATGATAATACATTATTTACAGTGTTGTCACATTTAATACCGATATTCCATTATTACGTTGCAGTTGTAATGAAAATTTAACAAAATCAATATGTTAAAACTACTCTAATTTTAAAACATCACAAAATAATTTATGTTAGAGAGAATATTCCAAATTAATAAGTAAAAATGCAAAGCAGTGCGAAAATTGGCAACGCCGTTTAGAACCGGATAATCTCTTGGATAGTGTAAGTGGGGATTTGTAATCTATCGAGGAGTTTTGTGTACGGGTGCGGTGTTGTGACTCATTTTTAATCAAAATAAAGTTTAGGAATCAAGCAGAAGTGTAATTTTTGTGGTGAAAGGTAAGTTTGTGCCCGTTTTATTGCTAATTTAAGAAGTTCACTAAACATAATGTTCTAAAACAAGTGAATATCCAGTCGATAAACTTCCACAACATGGAGGACCTCATCTCTTTGTGCGTGGGTGCATTCAAGATGCATATCTCAAAAATGCACTTGTTACGTTTTTTTGTTTGTTGGTAAACAAATTTCCAATTATCTACTTGTAGAAATTATTTTTATTTATTCGATTATCTTTTACGCAGACGTTGTGGAATTTTCTCTGAAGAGTAATTAACATAGTTGCAGTCATTTCTTGGAATTTGGTGACTAATTTTAATGTAAACTTTTAAACATTATTTCTAGGTGTGAGCACCAACCACCATGAGTTACATGCAGGCAAACCAAAATCGGCCAAGTAAGTTAAATTTTATCATTTATTTCTGCTTATCTTACATTTCTCTGGGTTTATATATAATAATGGATGCATTGTTAGTTTAGTCAAATAGCAATAATTTATGTTTGTAGGATGTGTAGGTATTCGGAATTTATTTTAAAACACATCAAACAAAAAGCATGTGGTAAATGTCACTTCCACAATTCATTTGTTATTTTTGTGAAGTAGTTTTGTGAGACATTTTTGTTTACATAATAAAGTATTTTAAACTTATATTTCCTCTCCAATTCCAATTATTTGGAAAACCAATTTAATCTTCAATAAAACTAAATATTAATTCAGACACCTGCATAGATTAGTTAAAATTCAGGTAGTAAGTTCGTATATACCTTGCTTTAGTCATGGTCCTTTGTGTTACAGTTTTCATATGCTTCAAAAACCATTTTAAATATAAAGTACCTATAAACATTAAAATTGGGGTGAAATTCAATACAATGTTGTCTAGTATTACAAATACCTATATTCTCAAGCGCATACAGTTTGTATAAGATTACTATGTGAAAACAACTTATGAATGTAAAACTGGATATTGCGTTCAAGATTTAAATCATTATTATCCAATTCCCTTTGATATTAACATCGTTAAACCGGAAAATCTACCTTTGAAAATCTGAAATTAGAAAATGCTCGCTCCGGCATTTTTTGTATAACTAGGTTTCTTATCCTTTGTAGCTGCATTCTATTGAAGTTTCATTTCTTTTTCGAGCGCCGTTCGTTATAACTTCCGTCCGTCCGTCCTATGTATAGAAAATAGCGCCACAGGGGACATACAAAATGAACATTCCATCTAAATTTTAATGTGTCCGTCGGTTTTTGATTAGGCAATACATTCAAACGAAATTGTAGGCTCTGAAATTTTTATAAATAAATAACAATAGGCCGTGACAGCAAATTCAGCGCTGCCAATGTAGTAAAAATAAAACGTATTTTAATTAACAAATTACTACTTTATTACAAATTTAACGTATCATTAAAAAACTAAAAACAACATAAAATAGTACAGGCGGAAAAAGCGCTTATTTATACCTGAGCTTAGTGTTCTCTGCCTAGGCCTTAGCCGAGGCTGCAGATCTGAGCGAGGCAGTTAATATGTGTTTTCCGCTGTGTTGCATATACCTATATACTATTTTTTTAAGCATTTAATAATTTTATACTTACATTGAAATTATCGAGTTTGCGACATTTTGTTAGGTTTGACGTTTGAGATATGTTATATGTATTATAGGTTATGTATAATAATTTATTCTACAGTGACCTGTAAGTTTACATTTTCTTTGCTGATTTCGAGCTAAACGCGATAAATGGAATCACTCTAATTTCAATGTATTTTCATTATTGTACGGCGGTGTATAATAATTTGACTTTTGAACTGCGTAAAAATATGAAGTCCATTTGTATAGGCTTATGAGTGTTATAATATGAATATTGTTTTACGCTTGAAAAAAAAGTTAATAAGTAACAATATAAATTGTTAATGAAGGTTTAAAACTTATATTTGTGTCTTTCTTAAGTTGGCAGCACAAAATTTGAAATGTCATTTTTAAAAAGTTATAAAAAATGGAAATCAATCTGTGGTCTCTAAAAACAAATGTAACTTTAAAAATGATTTTTTTTTTAATCTGCCGTAAAAAAATCTGATATTTGTGTCTTATGCCTTGCAAAATCATATAATAAATTTTGAAGACATTCTATGAAAACTCTTTAAATGGATATTATATACAGGGTGTCCCAGAACTCGCGCCACAGAGAAAAAGGGGGCGTGCCGATAGCAATGGAGATGCCAAATTTAAAAATAAAAAATTTCTAGGTAATAGTGTAATCGAATGAGAGCAAAAAAGCGGCAGCCAATACCGAGAGATCTCGCCTAGGTTAAACGTAGGAGCTTTAAAAATTGCTAGGAGACGATAGAACATTGTTGTATTAAAAACATTTAAAAATCTTTTGGCCAACTGTATTTAGTTGTAAAAAGCTTTCAAAAAATGAGGTTATTAATCTATGACTGATACTTCAGAACGCCAATGTTTTAAAGTAAAAAATCAAACCAGTTGTACTTTATTTAGCTTTTTTTGGGCCCACGCTCCCCATAAATAGTTATCATTTCGGTATAATCATCAAGGAAAACATTATGTATAATAACTTAATTTATTATCTAATATAATGGCTGTGTTCCGTAATTTACTGCCATTACTGTCAGTAATTTTACTGTCAGTAGCGGAAAAGGACCGTTCCGTAATTTATTCAGTACTGACGCACAGTGAAATTGGAACGCGCCTCAGTAGCAGCAGAAAGTGACAATGGTTACGCAAGGTTATGATTTGTGATTTACTGACAATTGACAAACTTTACTTTCGGCACAGCAGAGAACATAAATAAAAAATAAATATAACAGTTATTATAAGAAATATAATGTTTGGTTTATGGCAGAGAAATATGGAAAATTTAATGTTATCGTCGTCCGCGTCGAAAAATGTATACCTATAGGAATAGGAAATATAAAATTTCACTGACACCACAACAATAACCCAAATACCAAAAATTACTCTTAAATTCGTCCGCTGAATACAAATATATAACATTTTCTAGGTACTACCTATAGTTAGTAGTTAGTAGTAGGTAGTTTCATATTCTGGGTCTTCGTATGCGTACTCCCCGCCGACCTGTCTTCGTCACTGCTGCTTGTACTTTCAAGTAATATTTTATCAATAAATATTGAAATAATTAGTCCTATAGGTATTCACCAAATACCATTATATGATATAATTTATATCCTTCACTTTATTTGACAGCTATTTTTTGTTTAAAAGTTTGGTTATGTGTTTTACTGGAGCCACAGCACCTCTCTGTCCCCAGTTGTTTCAGTAAAATTAATCTGCCGTACATTTATAAAAGGGTAGTATTTACCACTGAGCTCAGTAACTGAAAGTGGATTTCGGAATGCGTTTTCAGTACCGACAGTACTGAGGCTTTGTTATCTATGGTACTGACAGTAAATTACGGAACATAGGCAATATTAATGACAAAAGTAAAGATTGACAGCATTGTCAATAATAACTTAATTTATAACCTAATATAATATTAATGACAGGAGTAAAGATTGACAGCAGTTTTACAATGAATTAAATTCCAGTGGACCAAATATTTTACACATTTTTTATTATCTACAATGCAACCTAAGTATCCTAGCAATTTAAAGAATTCCCTGTGGTGATCTATTGGGATTGGCTATCGTTTTTTATTCTTATCTCCCTTATCCTTTGCGTTGGACAATTTGAATTTTTAAATATGTGTTTCAAATTACTTTCGGTACGTTCCCTTTTTCTCTGTGGCGCGAGTTCTGGGACACCCTGTATATTAGGGTGAGCCAAAAAAACTAACCTATCGGATTTATGGGTTAAAATGAACCTACATAGGGAGCAAAAAATTTCCCTGCAAGGCAAAATTTTTTGCTCAATTTTAAAAGGTGTTGGTGAGCATTCTAAGTTTTCCATTGAAATAACACGTAAAAAAATCTTTTTTCATTAAAAAGACTATAACTTTTGAACCGTTTGAGATAAAATTTACGTCGCGGATTCTTGTAGAGCATAAAATTTCCCAAAGAATCTATACCAGGATTATTTTTTTTAATTCAAAAATTCGTATGTTTGAAAGCTTTGAAAAGTGTAAAAAATCCCTAAAACTGCAGTTTTTTATCTCAAACGGTTCAAAAGTTATAGTCTTTTTAATGAAAAACGATTTTTTTACGTGTTATTTCAATGGAAAACTTAGAATGCTCACCGACACCTTTTAAAATTGAGCAAAAAATTTTGCCTTGCAGGGAAATTTTTTTCTCGGTATGTAGGTTCATTTTAACCCATAAATCCGATAGGTTAGTTTTTTTGGCTCACCCTAATATATATATATATTATACCGGGATATACCTACTACCTTAAAGTTTTATCAATATTTTTAAAAATTTTAAATAAACACATTTATACATGGCTTTTAAATAAAAATAGTGAAATGCACTAAATTCAGATTATTCGTTGGAGGTGTTATAATAGAAGTACTAATGTAACATTAAATATTTATGCTTTTTAAAAAAGTTGAGGAGGCCCCAAGTATCGAACCCGATATCTCTCGCATACTATGCGAGCGCCCTACCATCTGAGCTTCCCAGCCTAATATCAATTTTATCACGCTCGGGGAATAATATTGATTCACAGTGTATGACGTAAAAATTATGACATCAGTCGGGATCGAACTTAAGCCCAGCTTCAGAAATCTAGACACAACGTTATTTTAATTATTTTTAAGGTTATAAAAATTCTTCGCTGTTGTAAAAAAACATCAGATTTGTCACTTTTCACTTTTTCTAATTTAATATAAGTACAAAGTCAAAAATAAAAAATAGACAGTTTAAACTAAGATAAAATTTATTTAATAAAAAATGTAATGAATGTTTATTTTTTAAAAATAATTTCGTCGTAATTAATTTACTTTTAAATAACAAAATTTTATTGTATAACACCCCACGAATTCCTTGAGATTTTAAGTTTTTTATTATTATAATTATTTTTGCCACTGACTACTGAATTTTCCTATAGGATAATAATAATAATAATTATAATTAAAATCTGTATAATATTTTTAATCACATACTTTAACCGAGGATCATTTGTAATATAGCCATGGTTCCTAAATAAATTAAAATACGTTAATTATACACCTTCACAGCAATTAATGGAAATATGTATTTTTACGAGTTTCAAATAAAAAAAAACAATGACACTGTTTAAAAAAATGTTAAAAATATAAACAAAACCTTGCACCAGTCACTACAAAAATAAATGTAAAAAATGACAAGCATGATTTTTTAAAAAATATAAAGATTGATACGCGCGGTTGTTTTAAGTGCCATTTTGTGAATTTTCAGTTGATTGCGTTAAATAAAGCTACAAATTTTCTTATTTTGTTAAAAATGTGATTTTTTAAACTTAATGAATGGGTATGATTTATTTATTTTTAGTTAAATTAGGACCCATAGGTACATTAACAATGATCCTTACTAAAGGTATTTGATTAACAAAATGTATATATGTAAAAAAATCGGGTTTTCCATAATATAGCAAAAACAAAAGCTAATAATTATTTAGCAAAATGATGGTAATTTTTGGAATCAGGGCAACCAAATTACCTTATTGGCCACCCTGTGACAAACAAAACATTTCATTTTGTCGGCCGTTGTTATTGATGATTAAGTAATAAGTTGTAGTAATTTCAGGATTTCTTACCCAATCCAAAGTTTTTCTAAAAATCTCCAATCAAATTTGAATTACCTAAATCATGAATTTTTTTAAATTCATTTAAATTAAATCACTGCCAACAATTCAAATATGATGGACACACAAATTTGACGAAGTTATCGAACATAATGCTTAAAACCTAAAAATCCTGTACTTATGTTTTTGAAAAATATGCGTCTCTATGTGTATCTTTTATTTGGCTCATAATATAATTATTATTATTATTATTATTGTAGCCTTTGAAGAATTGCGTTTTATATTCGCCAGGGTGAAAAATTATTATATATATTATAAGCAGTTTGTAATCAGAGAGAGGAAAGATGTGGTACACATTCAGAGTTATCTAGTAATTACTCAAACATTTTTAAGATTTAAAAAACATTTCCCCTTATCCCCACTTCCTTCTAAATAATTTACTCACCGCGTTTTCTTATTAACTTTTATTTAAGTGGGCCAACAAGGACACTATCAACAGGGTCCTAACGACCTTCCAATGCCTTCGTCAAAAGAACAAACCCTCATGTGGCAGCAGAACTCCTACATGGGTGACTCAGGCATCCATTCTGGAGCCGCCACTCAGGTCCCGTCGCTCACCGGCAAGGAGGACGAAGAGATGGATCTGTTTGATCTCGACCAAGGTTATGGTCAGGGTTTCACCCAAGACCAAGTGGACGAGATGAACAACCAGCTCAACCAGACTCGCTCGCAAAGGGTGCGCGCCGCCATGTTTCCGGAAACCCTGGAAGAAGGCATCGAGATCCCCTCGACCCAATTCGATCCCGGTCACCAGACCGCGGTTCAACGTCTGGCCGAGCCCAGTCAAATGTTGAAGCATGCCGTCGTCAATCTGATCAACTATCAGGACGATGCCGATCTGGCCACACGGGCTATTCCCGAGTTGATCAAACTTTTGAACGACGAGGATCAAGTGGTCGTGTCCCAGGCAGCCATGATGGTTCACCAACTGTCGAAGAAGGAAGCTTCCAGACATGCCATCATGAACAGCCCGCAAATGGTTGCTGCGTTGGTACGCGCCATCTCTAACTCTAACGATTTGGAAACCACTAAAGGCGCCGTAGGCACTCTGCACAAATTGTCGCACCACAGGCAAGGTCTACTCGCCATCTTCAAGAGCGGCGGCATCCCAGCCTTGGTGAAACTCCTTTCATCCCCAGTGGAAAGCGTTCTCTTCTACGCCATCACCACCCTGCACAACCTGCTGCTTCACCAGGACGGATCCAAAATGGCCGTGCGTCTGGCAGGCGGTCTGCAGAAGATGGTCGCCTTGTTGCAACGTAACAACGTCAAGTTTTTGGCCATCGTGACCGATTGCCTGCAAATTTTGGCTTACGGCAACCAGGAGAGCAAGCTGATCATCCTCGCTTCGCAGGGACCGATCGAGTTGGTCAGGATCATGAGGTCCTATGATTATGAGAAGTTGCTGTGGACCACATCCAGAGTTTTGAAGGTAAGATTAATTTTATTTTAAGCGACTTAAAATTGCAGACATACAGCGTCTAATAATTTAGTCAATGGCTAACTAATAGTACTATGCTCCACACCTCAAAATCCCACCACGTGACTACGTACGGAACGCAGTCTTTTGAAAATTTGGAATTTCAGCTTTTCAGGTTTTGTATTTGTCAAAGTACCTATAGTCAACGAAAGAATAGTTATTTGTTTTACAAGTCATACGAGTTTTAGTTGCTCACAAGGCCGTTAGGCCGAGTGTGCATTAACACGAGCTTGAAGAAAGCTTTTCTCACAAGTGAAATACAATGTTTTTTCTACGACCCTTTTATTTTTTTATTATTTTCAAATACAAAAAAATAACCTAAAAAGTGCTTGACAGACCTGTCACTTTTCACACAGACCTGTCACTTTTCACACAGAAATGTCACTTTACATTCGTGTTTTGCCTTGCCAATGAAAAGATTCATTTTCTAAGCAACAATGCTATTACGAAATGTGACTTTTACATAGTGGTTGTAGAAAAATAATATTTATACTTTTACTTCCTATGTTTAAGCATTATAAATTTAAAAATCTTTATAGTATCACAACAATGAGTTTTATGGAATATAAATACTGCAGAATAAGTAATATTTTTGTTCATTTGGTCTACATTCTCCATAAAATAGTTTTAACTAAACAGCATTTATTTAATCTAGCTTCTCTGAGATAGGTTAATGTACACTGCTTGTCAAAAAGTAGCTAACCTTCTAACTAATATACCCATACCCCATACTGTCAATACAAGTACCTGTAAAAGCTTTGACAGAACTTGATCTTTATCGAGCAATCATTATAACCTTATAACTTTTAAAATTTAAATAAATCCCACAGTTTGGTATCTAGTATTTTTACTATACGATTTCTTCTAAAAAATAGTAATTTTTGACTGAATTTAATCGACATTGAAAAATTATTATAACTAATAAAATTTTAATAAATCACATGTCATGGGAGTATTAAATATTTTCACATTGCAAGTTTCTCTAAGAATTGTTTTCTTATCATCCAACTTAAAGTAGGTATGTGGAGAGGTATGCACAAGTTTTGTCGTTAGAAGTATAAAAGCTTCAATTTAATTTAAACCATATTCAACAATCATTTAGTATACCTATATTTATATATCAAAATTACAAAATGAGATGATATTTTTTGTTATAATACATGGTGTCCCGGGTTTAATGATCTTAATTTTGCCAGTCGGTAGAGAATCAAAAAACAAAACGAATTTTCAAGGAAAACATGTATCGAAAAATTTAAAATAAGTGAGATACAGATCTCCAAAGTTTGAAACTAAAAATCGTTTTTTTCCCATAACTTTTAAACCGTTTCACTAATTTGGCTGAAATTTTATGCATATAGTTGGGAAATACTGACTCACGTACTGCTTATAACAATTCTTTTCAAGGCACTCCAGTGGCATAGATATTGAGGGTGTAGGTTTCCTTTTTCCGACCTATGTTTACGCCACTGACTTTTTTAAAAAACTGACACTATTTTTAAATCCTGTGTTCAATTAGGGAAATAAAGTTACTACGGTAAATTTTTAATAAGACGCTTCGATACAAAAATATTCAAGTTTGAATGTTTGAAAAACATCTCCAGACACCCATGTGTAGGACATGGAATTCATACCTAGGTACTTGAAAATGGGTAATAAGTGTTCGCTTTACCATAGCATACATTTGAAAATTAATGACATTTCAGTAAACAGTGTTTGTTTGTACTTCAAAAGTTAAAAAGTTATGAGAAAAAAATATTTTTTTATTTAAAAAATTGGGGGTCTGTATCTCAGTTATTTTCAATTTTTCGATACATGTTTTCCTTGGAAATTCGTTTTGTTTTTTGATTCTCTACCGACTGGCAAAATTAAGATCATTAAACCTGGGACACCCTGTATATTAAACTACCTTTAATACAGATATTCTTATTCCATAATAGAGAACCAACCATCGTTATTGTGGTACTATAAAGATTTATAAATTTTTAACGCTCAATCCTGATTTATACATTTCCTTCCTCCCTCCCGTAAAAGATGAACAATACGAAAACCGTAGTGCTGTTTATAGATTCCCGTACTCTAAGAATGCCCTTCTGTAAAAAGTTTCAAGTTTTATCTTTTACCGTAAAGGTCTCATGTCAAACCAATCACAGTAATTGATATAAACATGCGCTATAGGGCTATGGCGTGCAGATACAAAATATTTAATATAATACGTATTATTATTAAGAAAAGGTACAAAATTAAAATTTTACCAAGGTATAGGCACATGTTTAGTTTAAATAAAGTTTTTAAGCTATAGCTTGTGTTTCTTAAGAAATATATTAAAAAATAGCAGTTAAGAATACTTACATTTTGGTGTTTACAAGTTGTTAATTATAATGTACTGTTATAACAGGCTGTTAATAGTTATGATTTTTCGCCTTGGGCATCATGACGCACAGGGCCGAAAATTCAACTTTCGGCCCTTGTAGTGTAATATACTATTCTTTCGTTGGCTATATTTTGACAGAGACATAACCTGAAAAGGCTGTAATGTCAAATTTTTAAAAGACTGCGCATTCGTTCCGTACATAGTGAGACTTTAGTGAGTGTTTTGTGTTATAGCCATAGATGGCGCATTTTTCCTGTTGGTGGATGTATTTATTCGAATTATGCCCAAACATTTCTTTTGACCATAAGTATTCTTTGTCAGGTTCTTTCGGTATGTTCGAGCAACAAACCCGCGATCGTGGAGGCCGGAGGTATGCAAGCCCTCGCGATGCACTTGACCAACGCGAGCGCCCGTCTGGTGCAAAACTGCCTGTGGACGTTGAGGAACTTGTCCGATGCCGCCACGAAAGTGGACGGTTTGGAGGCCCTCTTGCAATCGTTGGTGACCGTTTTGGGATCGCAAGACGTCAATGTGGTGACCTGCGCGGCCGGCATTTTGTCCAACTTAACGTGCAATAATCAACGGAACAAAGTTACCGTCTGTCAAGTTGGAGGTAGGTTTAAATTTTGATATTTTTTATCCTTTAGGCAGAGTCAAATTATCTTTATTACCAAAAATTTTACTTTTTTTTCTGAAATGTTAAATGTAGCAAAACTAAAGAAATTTTTCATAAATTTTATATTTATATTTTTTAACTAAAAGGTATTTTCAAATTTTGTATTTTTGAAGTTAAACGTCTTTGCGGCGTAATTTAGTACACAGGTAGGTGTTAAAAATGGTGGGTGTTTTAATATTAAACACAACATGTAATGTAAAATAAAGAATATTTTATATTATTTACAAATTATTAGATATGAATACAAATGGACTTTGGCTTAAAATTTAAAAAAAGAATTATTAATACTACTTAGGTGTAAGTATTCTTATACCCAAGAAGTGTTAATATTTTTTTTTAATTGAATGAAAAGTAGTAATATTTTAAGTTTTTTTCCAGTTTGTGCAAAATCATATTTAGCTTATATTGGTATATAAGTTAAATATGATTTTTAACTAGCTAAAAAATCTTAAAATATTACTAAATTACATTTTTCACTTAAAAATAACAGATAAAAAAAGGTTTTATCACATTAGTTGCATCCACTATCACATTGCACCACTTCACCAAACCACTGAATTTTAATTTAAAATTTAAATAGCATGCATAGGTACACTACCATCAACTGCACTGGAAATACTGATCGCGGCCTTGCCGTTAGCGAATGTTGATGACTACGTGCCTTTTTTATCACAATTTGTGTAGCTGTCAACACATAATAGTATCAAATGTACACCGCGACGAGTTTATGTTAAAATAAACACTAGATTGGCTTGGCGCTGTGATAAATGAATTTAAATTAACACTTCACAATTTAAAATAAATACTTAATATTTTTGACCAATTTTAATGTATATACAGGGTGTTTCATAATATATGCGCAGGACTTCAGGATGTGATAGCTCATCCAAAAAGATGAAAAAAGTCGCTATTAAGTTACGCTCTAAAATGCACAATTTTCGAGATACAGAGTGTTGAAATTTTAGAAAAAAATTCGTTTTTTTTTCGAATATCTCCGGAACCGTTTATCGTACAAAAAACAGCTTTTGTAAGCATTTTCTACTCAAAATAAGCTATTTTCCTCATAATTGGTGGAGATTTTGAAGGGGTAGCGGGTGTTTTTCTCCTCAACTTCTACGCCCCTGAAAAAAGTACGGTTTTGAGAAGCCCATTCGAACCGCCAATGTTTTCTACACAAAAAGGTACTCTTGGTCATAAGCTCTAAAGTTAACCGTTTTCGAGAAAAATCAACTTTTATGTTTAAAAACATGGTCAATTTAAATAAAAAATATTTTTTTTACTAATTAAACAAAATTTATTTTAACGTTAGGACAAGTAACAAAACCAAACCATAATTGCAGAATAAAAAATGATTTAAAAGTGTCTTTGCTTAATTCTCCAAACCGTAAAGGTAACGCATTCGCACATTTCAGCATTTGAGTAAAAAATCATTTTTTATTTTTTTTTTTAATTTTGCAATTATCGTTTGGTTTTGTTACTTTTTCTAACGTTAAAATAAATTTTGTTTAATGAGTAATAAAAATCTTTTTTCAAAAAATTGACCATGTTTTTAAACATAAAAGTTGATTTTTCTCGAAAACGGTCAACTTTAGAGCTTATGACCAAGAGTACCTTTTTTGTGTATAAAACATTGGCGGTTCGAATGGGCTTCTCGAAACCGTACTTTTTTTAGGGGCGTAGAAGTTGAGGAGAAAAACACCCGCTACCGAAAAAAAATTTTTCTGGCACAAAATATAGCTTATTATGAGTGGAAAATGCTTACAAAAGCTGTTTTTTATACGATAAACGGTTCCAGAGATAATCGAAAAAAACGATTTTTTTTCTAAAATTTCAACACCCTGTATCTCGAAAATTGTGCATTTTAGAGGGTAAGTTAATAGCGACTTTTTTCATCTTTTTGGTTGAGCTATCACATCCTGAAGTCTTGCGCATATATTATGAAACACCCTGTATAAGTACCTCAGATATATACAAAAGTAGTAATTTTACCTCTTTTAATTTTATTTTTAAAAAATTCGTCGAGCCATTGGGCTAAAAAACTAGTCAATATAACTTATTTTTACAAAATAAGTATTAATTTTTTTCTTATTTTTGAAGTAGTAGAGTTGTTTTTATTTAATTAAAGAAATTCATTTCCATACTTTATTTCTCCTAAAATTTTACAAAAAAACCTAAATTCCTAAATAAAATTTGTAATTTTGCCGTGGGAGCCCTAATATTAACACCAAATGATTTTACCACTCCATTTGGTAACTTTACACCGAAATATTTTATACTGTATATGGTCCGAGCGCACGTGTATTTTCAACATTTTTTCTCAGGCGTCGACGCCCTCGTAAGAACAATCGTGAACGCCGGCGACCGGGAGGAGATCACCGAGCCGGCAGTGTGCGCCCTGCGTCACCTCACTTCGCGTCACGTGGAATCGGAGATGGCGCAGAACGCCGTGCGTCTGAACTACGGCGTCCAGGTGATCGTCAAGCTGCTGAACCCGCCGTCCAGGTGGCCGCTGATGAAGGCCGTGATCGGTTTGATCAGGAACCTGGCGCTCTGCCCGGCGAACCACGCGCCGCTCCGGGAGCACGGCGCCATCCACCATTTGGTTCAGTTGTTGATGCGGGCCTTCCAAGACACTCAGAGGGTGAGAACAGCGATTATTTTCCAAAAATTCGTTAATCCGAGTGTTTTATTTTGTTTGTTTTTAGCGTGCCAGCGTGGCAAGTGGTGGTAGCAATCAACCGGGTACTTATGCCGACGGAGTTCGAATGGAGGAAATCATAGAGGGCACTGTGGGTGCTTTGCATATCCTTGCAAGAGAGTCGCATAATCGTGCCATCATTCGACAGCAAATGGTAAGTGAAAAAAATGTAGAAAATCATCGTGAAATTTAAAATTTCCAGGAAAATTTACTGCCCAAAAAAACGTGTAAAAAAAGAAATTTTTCGAAAAAAGTTTTTTTACCTAAAAAAAAGCCAGACAAAAAGTTTATAGTATAAAACTTTAGTATTAAAAATATGATTTACAATACAACTAATTTTGATGAAAAAATAGATTTTACGACACTGATAAATTAGCGTTACTATGGAACGCCGTTGTATTTTTTAATCAGGAATTTCTAATATTACTTTTAAATTTTAGATATCTGAAATTTTAAACAATATTTTAAACTTAAAAATATTGTAAAATTAAAAATATCAAAGTGACCAGAAAACTAAAGTAAATTTTTAATTCAAACTGATATTTTTAATTCATGTAAATATTTGTAAAATTAAAAATATCAAAGTGACCAGAAAACTAAAGTAAATTTTTAATTCAAACTGATATTTTTAATTCATGTAAATTTTTGATATCAAATTGACCAGAAAATTCAAGTACATTTTTAATTCAAACTAATATTCATAATTGGCATAAATTATAAATATCTACTTCAATTTTTAATTTAACCTACAGTCAAACTTTGATAACTCAAACCATGACTTGCTACAAAAAAACTGAGTTATCAAGACTTTGAGTAAGTGATTTGTGATTCATAGGCCACATAAAAAGTGCGGGCCATTAAAAAAGGATTTCGGCAACGAAGAACACAAATTTGTCAAATTTTCTTAAAAAAAAAGAACCAGATGGAAAATACTACTTTCTAAAAATGAATTAGTTAAAAATGACTAATTGTCATAGCGAAAAAGCAGCCACTAATAATTCTAGTCAACAGCAATTTGTATCCTGGATATTTAGCAGTCAATTTCTATGTAAAATTGTCTGCTGAATTCGAATATGTCGTCAAAAGTTACAGGACAGTTTTTAGGATTTATTCAATTTTCCATATAATATGGAATTAACTATATCTCAAAAACTGCTATGACGGTCTTTTCGGATTCAGGGGACAATTTTACATGAGTATTGGCTGTTAAATGTCCTGGATGCAAATTGCTGTGGACTACAGTTATTAGTGACCGCAGTGAATTAGTCAAAAAGGACATTTCAAATTGAAAAAGCATGCTTTTTCACTATGAAATATGTTATTTTTGACTAATTCTTTTTTAGAGAGTATGCTTGAAAAAAGTTACAGTTTTACATGATAATAATAATAATAATAATATTGCTTTAGAAAATAACCACAATAAATCAGTTTCTTCAATAAAAACTCCTGCAAAAAAATGAAGAAATAAAATCTTTTTTTGTACTATCAAATATTTACTGATAAGAACTCATCAACTTGATAAACAAGACCTGCCACAGACAAAATTTCAGAGGCATTTTTAAAAATTTCGTTATTTCTGTTATTTTCAGATTGAACAGAAAACTAATGTAATAAGAACCCAACAAACAAAAACCTAAATTAAAAATTATCCCGAAAAAATGAGCTACAGAAAATTTTTTGTTTTTTTTTTTTAAAGAAGTATTGATTTTTTGTAAATGTTTTTGAATTTTATAAACTTTAATAAAAGTTTAGTTTTTTAATTAATCGTTATTCTCCACCAAGAGAAAAATAAATTCAAGTATTACATATTTTTAATGATAAGCTTTACTTACTTTTGCTGACAAAGGGAAGGGGAGTTAAAAATTACAAAATTACTGCTTACCTAATACTTGAATGGCCCCATACTTAAAATTTTAAAAACTAGCAAGTCCAGTTGAAAAAATCATTGAGGGTCAGGAAACCATAAAGAAAACACATTTTGTCTGGAAAAAAATCAGGGAAGGTCAGGGAATTTGGTTTAGACAAATCGGTGTTTTAAACATTATTTTGTGTTTGTCGTAGATAAAGAATGGTATTCAATTCGTTAGTCCCTAAATAAAACTCGTTACGGCGTTTATAAAACTTGTTGCATAATATACCATTAATTACAGGTTGTCCCAATATTCGTTGGACTTCTGTTCAACGACATCGAAAACATACAGCGCGTCGCAGCCGGCGTTCTTTGCGAACTTGCCGCCGATAAAGAAGGCGCCGAAATGATCGAGCAAGAGGGCGCCACCTCCCCACTAACCGAACTGCTGCATTCGAGAAACGAAGGTAACTAACCGCAAAGCGTTATCTATCTTCCCACTCTTTAATCCAAGAGTTCCGCCATAAATATGTTTTTTTTTCTTAAGGTGTTGCCACCTATGCGGCAGCGGTGTTGTTCAGAATGAGCGAAGACAAGCCGCAAGACTACAAAAAGAGACTGTCCATGGAGCTGACCAACTCCTTGTTCCGCGAAGAGAACCTCTGGAACCCCGATCTTGGAATCGGTTCCGAACTACAGGTACGTTAATGTTTTTAACTGTTTATTTGCAAATCATGTGTGGTTTAAAGTAGCTTTAATTGTAATACAGTGTTAAGGTATGTATATGTAGAATGTTATACATAAGAAGATTCTTTAGGCAATTGTTTCTTATAGAATCTTCCACACCCTGTCTGTCGATTTTTTTTGCACATTATCCTTTGGTTGTCGATTTTTTTTTGGTTTGCATTTTTTCACTGATTATTTTAGGAAATTTTGAGTCCTGAGCACTACGATAACCTGTATCCACAAGATCCCCCAAGTGTACACAGCAGCCATGGCAGTAGACCATACCAACAGCAAGGTAAATATCAAAAAATACTTAGGAATAAAAAATACTAATTACTAAAAATTTATTTAATAAAACAAGTTTTCCAAACATTTATAAATAAGATGGAAATGTAAAATTAGAACTAAAGGTTTTGATTTCATAGCAAAATTGACTATAAATGTTTTTTAAACTACTAAATTTTATTGCACTGGATTTTCTATTGTAATAATAATTATTCAGTATAATAAAAAATTAATAAACTAAAGAGATAAAAAAACATAAAACTAAATAACAATAAATTAAAACCGACTGATCAGAATAATAAATAAATGCATTATATTTTTATTCCATTCAGAAAAGTAGAATTCTTCTGTCGAAGCTAACCCAATAACAGGTGACTGTTTGTGATTTTTAGATTTTTTGAATTTTTTTATTATTTTTTTTGTAGTATGTGTTTGAGCATGTACTGTTTTTTATTTTTGTAGATATGTAGATAAAATAAAACGTTTAGGTTTTAAGATATTTTAAAACAAATCTACTGTTTTGGCTTTAATAACACTGGTCAACAGCCATTTTGTGCCACAGGGTCACCAACAACTTTTCTAGGGTAATTTGAGTGCCCTGATTCAAAAAATATCCATAATTTTTTTCAAAAAATACACATTTAAATTCGTAAATATGTTTTTTATCAAATACTTTAAAAAAGGATTGTTGGTCATGACAGTATAGCCAATTTTTTTTTATTTATTCATTTAATTGTTCTCTAGTACTGCCAAACCATTTTAATTTTATATTCCACATTGCTCTTTTTAACCATTCCAGTAAGTCTTCATAATATTTATTTCTATTAAATACTATTTCTTCAACATTTTTATCCTTATACAAAAATTTGGACTTTCCTGATAAAAAAAAAATTAAACACATTTATAAAGTTGGTCCCTTAAAAAAACCTTTTTTTACAAAATGTGGCTTTATTTATCTAATTTATTAAGTTAAGATTTTAACGTAACCAAATAAAATTTCTCAAAAAAACCGCGTATAATACAATAAAGTAGATAAATAAAGCTAAAAAATTGTCGAATTTTTGCCAAAAAAGAAATTTATTTCGGTTTTTTAAGGGTCTTACTATATGAATGTGGATAATTTATTTTTTAAATAAATAAAGGGTCAGTCCATGTCAACTCAACACACCCATTTTACCACACCACCTCAGATTTTCTTAAAATTTGGTATACTTATACTATGTACTAAGACTAAGAAAAATACCAATTTTTAAATTTTTATCTCACACCGTTTCCGATGTAAAGTTTTTAAAAACTCGCGAAAAAAGTGTGAACGTGTATTTTTTAAATTGCTCTGGAAGCTGTCCTAATTCAGCTAGAAAGCTGGGAGAGGTGTCATTTTGCAGCATTTTAAATGCTCTTTCAAATGACATACGAACGCCAAGGGTATTAATGAAAAGATTTTGTTCAAAATCCATATATATATTTTGATTCAATTTTTTTTCAAAAAGTACATAATTTAAAATTCTCAAAATATTTGTATAAATACTTAGTACTGTTTAAAACCATATAGTAAAATATAAATGTGGGGTCTTAATGGGTTCATGTTAAAAAAAAATAATTTGTTTTTTTCATTGGATTATAACACTGCACTCTTACAATAGTAGGCTCCATGTTGACACCAAAATCACTTTAAACACACCTCATTTAGTTTTATTTTTAAATAAACTACGAATATATACAGGGTCCGATAAAAGTTCCCTGAATTTTTTTTTAAATTTATCAATAAGGTTTTCGCGGAAATTGTTTGCTCGAGCAGGTTCCTAGAACCATTTCATTTCTGAAAATATTCATTTTATGTTGTTCTGTTTAAAATTTAGTCCAATATGAATCGCCAAAAAAAGCGTATCACAGTAATTGAATTAAAAAAGTCGGGAATGTAGGCAGTCGATATTATTAGGGTTCTTAGAACCCTTATATTTTTGAAAATATTCATTTTATGTTGTTTTGTTTAAAATTTAGTTTAATATGAATCGCCAAAACAAGCGTATCACAGTAATTAAATTACACAAGTCGGGAATGATGACAGCCGATATTATAAAAAAAATACAATTTTCAGGCTTAAGCCTGATAAACGTTGAATAATGTCAAAATTAGTTTAAAAGTGAAAAACCAGCATCAGAAATATTTTTTTTAACAATGAGCCCATTAAGACCCCACATTAATATTTTATTATATGATTCAGAACACTACCAAGTATTTATACAAATATTTTGAGAATTTTAAATTATGTACTTTAAAAAAAATTTTTTTATCAAAATATATATATGGATTTTGAACAAAATCTTTTCATTAATACCCTTGGCAGTCGTATGTCATTTGAAAGAGCATTTAAAATGCTGCAAAATGACACCTCTCCCAGCTTTCTAACTAAATTAGGACAGCTTCCAGCGCAATTTAAAAAATAAACGTTCACACTTTTTTCGCGAGTTTTTAAAAACTTTACATAGCCATATATCGGAAACGGTGTGAGATAAAAATTTAAAAATTGGTATTTTTCTTGGTCTTAGTACATAGTACAAGTATACCAAATTTTAGGAAAATCTGAAATGGTGAGGAAAAATTTCTTTTTAAAGTGTGTTGATTTGGCATGGAATGGCTCTAAATTAGGACTCATAGCTACATGACCAATGATCCTTGGTTAAAGTATTTGAAAATATATGTATATACTAATTTGAATATTTGCATATCTCAAAAACAAATGAAAAATGATTTTGAATTGTTCTGTGGCAAACAAAAAAATTAATTAGTCGTCAAGTGTAATATAATAAAATTATGCATTCCTAAAATAAAAATTACTACCAAGGAGTATTTTTTAAGATTGTTTTTTAAAAATAAATGCGAGTGGATATCCTATGGCAATTGAGGAATGATTAGCTTAAATATTTAGTAATTTACAAAGATTTACACATATCACGAGAACCTGATATATCAGTCATTAATTAGCAAGTATAGGTTTTTAATATCTTTATTTTGTAAAGTTTGCAATGTTTTAACATTTTTTTTTAAGTTGACATCCAAATCAAAATGTATATTTTGAGGGCTGTTTACAGCAGAAGCCTGTTATTTTTAAAACAGGGATTTTCAAAGATCTAAAAACCATTCTAATCTTTCATAAATAACATTATTCTACTTTTCACTCACATTGCACAAAAAAAAATTAAGTTGTGTTTTTAGGGCGAAATATACAAAATTTATCAGTTTTTTATTTTTAAAGGTCTTTTAAAGTGGGAAAAATTACCGAAACATGGCGAAACTTGCAGTAAATATTTTCGTTTTAATAATTTTTTTTACATATTTTATGTATGTTATTTTTATTATTTTAGAATAAAAGTAACCTTAAACTTGCAAAAACATAATTCAATCACAATTTTATATAATACAGGGTGTCAAAAAAATGCGTATCCAAAAAATTACAAAAAAATCTTTCGGTGTATTTTATAAGCCGTATAAAAGGCATCTACAGCGAACTTTATATCATCATACCTTGTTATTATTCACAAATTTATTTTTGAAAATTATGTTAATTCTTTCTTAAAAACTTAATTAAAGAAAAAAACCCTTGTAATCCAAAACTTATTTGTAAAAAAAATATTTTTTTTACTTACAATACCCCCTCTCCCTGCAACGTGCAACGGACACACTGTATTATTCAAATTAGTTTATTAAAATTATGTTTTTGTAAGTTTAAGGTAACTTTTATTCTGAATTGTTAAAAATAACCTGCATACTTGGTATTTTTGGACAGTTTCGCCATGTTTCAGACATTTTTTCACACTTAGTATAACGTTAAAGAACAAAAAACTTATAATTTTTATATAGTTTGGTCGAGAGTTTGGTCTAAAACACCCTTTAAACTTATTTTTGTTGAAATTTAGGTGAAAAAAATCTGAACTAGCTTGATTTTGGATATGTTGTGGTCCAAAGGTTAAAATGTCCAATTTCCGTGTTCCACAATTGGGTGCTTCCCCCCTTTTTTATGTTTTAATCGTTTAATTTCGTTTCCTATTGGTCGTACAAAAAAGTGCTAAAACAAAAAATGCAGAGCTTTAAATTTTTAACATAAGTAAAACGTTCTGTAGGTATTTAGTTAAAAAAAAGTGGGCGCAATAATTTTTTATATTGACATAAGCATTTTTTATTTTAAATCTCCCACTTTTATATTTAGCGTTTTTTTTATAAAAAAAAACATTATGTAACCATCGTCACAACATAATTAGAAAATGTTAAAATTTGGTTTCACTAAATAAAATCGCATGCAAAATAACTAAAATTCAGAAAATTCCTGTCAAGGAGGTTGTGAATAAATGTGCAATCTGCCATATAAGGTAGCCGCCATATTGGATTATTTTGTTGTTGTAATTTTTATTACTGAAATACAACATTGCATGACAAAATCATTTCAAAAACATTGCTTATACCGAAAAATACTCTGATAAAGCAGTAGGATTGTTTTTAAGTGTTCTGTATGAAATTTTGCCCGATATTTTCTCTATACAACGTTCTTACATAAACAAAAATGGTTTTAAGGGTATGACCAGATACCAATAGACATGCAAGGTTTGGAGATCGGTTCCCACGGAGGCGGCAACGGCTCCACCTACAGTGCAATAGATGCGATGGAAGTCACCAGCGGTGAACCGGATCTCAACTTTGACGGTATCGATCAGTTGCCTACCCCGCCACAAGACAACAATCAAGTGGCCGCGTGGTACGACACTGACTTGTAAATTCGCCACAAGCAACACTCGACAACACTGCCTCATTTCATAACACACGTGTGTACACACACATACAACTTTGGTGGTGTTTTGAAATATGGTAGGTGACAGTCGGCGTTCTATTTAGGGACTTTTTTGGTGTCTTTTTAACTTAATCGCCGTGGAAAATGTTGCCGACGTGTCTCTGAAGTTTTACTTTGTGCTTCATATACTTAATTTTTATATGATTGTCACTGGTTAATTAATTGACTTGGCAGCTTTTTCGGCCATAAAGCTTAAGAGAAACTGTCACGTTTTCCATGAGCGTTAATTTTTAAGTTTTAATTTATAATTTTTGCATTTACTTTACATCAATTTATAAGTATATGTAGTAATTACATAAAGCAGCCATTGAATCATGTTTATTATATTCAGAATTAAGCAGTATTTATAGTATGTAATCATAGACTATAGTGATGTTCTGTTATATTTTTTATTAATTGTCGATTTTTTTGTATTCTATGTATTTTTCTGTTACATTGTCGCCGCACAATCTTACAATTTATTGGAGCCTTTATTTATCGTATAATTTCTATAAAATTCGTTATTCAAACAGGGTAGTTTTTTAAGGCACTGCCTTTTTAACCAAATGCATGGAGTATTTATAGGAAACAATAAAAAATCTAATTGTATTTATTTGTTTTATTTTTCATACCTATATGACATGTGTTGTAAATGAGGGAACGTTCTTGTGTACTCGTAGAACGTTCTCGGCAAAATGCAAAAAGGTAAAATGCGATAAAAATGGCAACATTGCGACCCGCTGCATTACTTGCGTCTGTCTATATGAATTTGTATTATTAATTAATTAATAAAAAGGTAAAAAAACTTCAAAAGTATAAGATTTCTAAAAAATTTATAACATTTGTAATATTTCTAAAAAAGCTACAGCCACTTGTAAACCTGGGAGTAAATGGATAAACATTTTTAAATAATTTTATAATTTGTTATTTTACTTAATTAATTAATCATTAATAAAAATTTATATAAACAAAATTAATTTCTCAAAAACCATGTGGAAAATGAACTTGAAATTATGTTGAAAACGGTCCAGAACCTCATTAGACCATTTAAATTTAATTTGTGTGGCTTAAGAGGACTGATTTTTGTTCCTTTTTTATAATTATAAAGTTAACTTTTGAGGATAAGGATGGGTATTTCGCTTATCTTTAGGAAAAGTTGCACATTTTCATGCAAATCAATTATCTAAAAAGAAATTTGAAATCATTTTTAGTTTTCGAGATATCGTAGAAAACAAGTCGAACAAATATGAGACCTTAAAGACAGATTTCAAAAGAAAATAACTTTGGTTGCAGAACCACCTGTTTCACGTTAAACGGGTTGACACAGATGCCTGCATATTTTATTTAAAATATATGTTTGTTCATTTGTTTGTCCCAAATGTATGTTTGCGTATGTTTCTTGAGCTGTGCCTGTACGACCCCTGAAACTCATAAACTGGAACCAAAATACCCAATAAAGTAACTCAAAAAATGGGGGGCGATGCCCCATGACTCCCCCCGCCCCGATAATATGTCAATATCGGGTCAAAATTTATTAATCCAAGTGGGATAACACAAATTGTAAATGTTAAGTGCCACTTAAGGGGACATAGCTTCCTTATAAAGCATTTTAACCTCGTGTTCTTGGGAACTATTTTTCATATTTTGCTTTGTAGAATAATTCCTAAAATGTATGGTTTAAAAAAGGGTGCCAGATTACTGAAGTCCCCAAAGCAAAAATCAATATTCTTATACTAATTTAATTTTAAAATCAGAAGATTGTAAAATCTTCGAAAATATAGTTTATGTAAGAGACGCTAGTAAGTAAGTGGAAATCCATTAATTACGTGAGATAAAAATGGGGGGAGGAGTCCAGCAAAATCAGAGATATCTCTGGCAAAATCTTACCCAATCTCATTTTTAGGAAAGGGGGGTCATTGAAAATCTCACGTCAACTTTTGAGTTTAAAGAAGATTTATTATATTTCAATTTTGTTAAAAAAAATAATCAATTTTTTTTTACTTTTTTTGGGTTTATCATGTTGTCCGCAAGGAAAGTTTTATGGCTTGAATCTCACGTCAGGGATAGGGGGGTCTACCACATCCAAATTATCAGAAAAATACCTCACGTAATTAATGGATGTCCCATAAGCACAAAACAGTCGGCCACCGCTCCGCATAGGATAATGACCGACGGTACGGCTTGCTCCCAGCCGGCCCGCGGTATGTTACCCGGTACCGTTTGGCCATTTTCGGCCGATACCTTAAAGAGAAAGTTTATGAAAATAGACCACGAACTCTTCTGCAATTGAATCACAACATCCGCACTGAAATGGCCGCTGTTTACAGAGATATGTGTAGAGGCGCAATAGTGAATTTCCGTTTTCGGTTATAACCTCTATAGAGGAATGCCAGCAGCGAAAGGGTCAACATTTGGACAACAAAATCTTTAACACTTAATTTTCCAAAACTTTGTCTAAAAATAAAAAAAAATATTTTTTTCTGACTTTTTTATTGAACTTACAAATACCCCCTACCCTTTGTGGACAATGGTAATTTATGTCATTAGGCCAAGAAGTAATAAAATATCAAATAAAATGCCTTTAAATTATTTGCTCACCCTTGGTGAGATTTGGTGAGATGTTGTAGACCCCCCCTTTCACTCACCTGAGATTCTAGCCATTAAACTTTCTTTGCGAACAACATGATAAACCAAAAAAATAAAAATTGATTACTTTTTTTGACAAATTTGAATTAGGTATACTATATATTCTTTTAACCCAAAAGTTGATGTGAGATTTTTAATGACCCCCCCCCCAAAGATATTTTCTTTGCCCCCCCTCCTTAACATGAGATTTACGTAATTAATGGATGTCCCCTAAGGAATAACAATAATAACAGATTTCTGGTAATATATATATTATAAACACTCTAGACAGTTGTTAGGAATTTGAACTTGTTGATGCGTATTGTCAGTGGGAAATATTTTGATTGCCTGCCTAGGCTGAAATCACTTTTTCAACGAAATAATTTGTTAAACATTAACAAAATAATCTGTAACCTTTGAAATTAACAAAATACTTACAAACTTGCATATTACCCAGCAAGCACAAACATCCTCAGGACGTCCTTGGACCAGCCTAAATGTCCCAGAATGGGATGATCCTATAAGGACTTCCTGAGGACGTCCATAGGTTGACCTTATCGGACATTAGATCTTTTTTAGGTCCCATTTTGGGATATCCTAGGAACGTCATTTAAGGATGTCGTTAGGACCTAATAATATCCTAATTAAAGCCTAAAATGGGCTGATCATAGGACTAATCCCAGAGACATCCTCAGAATGTCCTGTTAGGTTTTGGTAAACATTTGGTATGCACATTTTTCTATAAGAATATTTTATCCATATAATTAATAATACCTACATTTTTTTACATAACTTATTTTGCATAGGCACATCTTAAAAATGTCAATCAATATAATTATTATATTATATTATATAGATTTTTTTAAGTTTATAAACGACTTGCATACTATATTTTTTCTACGACAATCACAAAATTTAAATAACTTTCAACAATTATATATAAATAATCATTTATAAAATCTGACATCGACCAGTCTATTCTAACCTCACTTTTTAAACCCTTTATTTTGATGGTCATTGTTTCGCAATTAACCTCAACCCATGACTAAAAAGTCCGAATGCCATTGCTGCCAACTTCAACCCGTGACTAAAACGTCATAAAGCCACAACTTGTCAATGTGTATTTAAAATATCATGGAAACATGTACGATAATCGGCGTTTTAAAGGCGAGAGTTTAAAAACAATATTATATTTTGTGTATTTGTTATAATATCCAGTTGTATACAAAATATATTTTGTGGTCATATTATGACCACAAAATATATTTTGTATACAATTGGATAGCAGCCAACTTAATACGCATGCGCAGAAATGACGGCTGGTAATTAATAATTGATCAAACACCTTGTTTGTAAGGTACGCGCGTATTGATACATTTTGAGTTTTATAAATAATAAATAAGGTAGTAAGCGTCAGTTAACCTTAAAAATGTAATTACAAACGCAATCTATAACTTATTTAATAGTTTGTGTTACCGATTGTTTTAAATTTGCCGCCTTACGTTATGGTGGTAACCATTGTCTATGGTGGTAACCAAAGATGGTGGTAACACTGGATGGAGAGAAAGCTAAGATCAAAGATGGCTAAGATGACGTATAGCGTCCTTTAGTTGTTTGTCGCCTTTTTGTTAGAAAGAATCATAGATAACACTGTGAAAGGAATTCTTTGTCTGTGCCGTGAATTCTTTTTCTGTGTCGTGAACCTGGTTTAAGGCCGTGAATCTCGTGTTCTCCAAGTGTGTTTGTTAGAATATAATATTATTATAGTGTTCTCTTCGAAATAAACCTTAAATACTAATTTGCTTGAAGAATCTTCAAGCAAATTAGTATTTAAGGTTTATTTCGAAGAGAACACTATAATAATATTATATTCTAACAAACACACTTGGAGAACACGAGATTCACGGCCTTAAACCAGGTTCACGACACAGAAAAAGAAGTGAACAACAACCATAAAATTCTGGTGAGTTATAATAAGCATACTTGTTAAAAAATAAAAAAAATCGTATTTAATTTGTTTCAAAATTTTCAGAAGAAAAAATGCCACTAATTTGCCAATTTAACCGACTTTGTAGCTGCAATAATAATGGAGTTAAAATGGTGAGCAGATAACTTTGGACACTGTGATACATTAATAATATAACTATTATAATATATATATTTATTTAGAATTATTATTTATTTTATATAATTGGCTGTGTAAAATTATATATATGTATACAGAATTAAAATAATATATTTTATAAAGTAATAAAATGATATTTGATTGATAAAATGTATCCCCAACAAATAATAAGGCCATTCAGAGGATGTCCTCAGGACATCCCATTCCTGGACCTACATATACCCATAGGACTTTCAGGGGACATCCTTAGGATGTCCTATTCCTGGACCTATATGGACCTAGGGATATCCCTAGGATATCCTAAAGGCCATTTGCGGGACGTCTGTAGGCTGGCCTTTTTTGCACCACTCGGCCATGGTTGGGATATCCTGAGGAGGTCTGAGGACGTCCTAGGATATCCTTGGGATATCCCAATATCCTGTAAGGCTTTCCTTAGGACGTCCTTAGGACAGACTTGTGCTAGCTGGGTACCTTTACAAAATTTTAACTTTCAGTAAAATATTTTCCTTTGGTAAAATAATGGTTTTCTACAAAAAAATATGTTAAAATTTTCCAAAATAAAATTAACAACCAACACATATTAACAAATCTGATTTTTATAACAGTGTATATACACTGACATATGTCCCCCTTATCGAGACACTATTTTTCGTAGGTTGGATGAAAATGAGAAAATATTCCCCTATAGGGGAAGTTAATCACTAAAATGAATTATCAGTGCAAAATGGAAATAGGTATTTATTTCCAGAACATGATAACTACTTCCTACAACTGTTATAAACCTCAGGCCTGGATCAGAATAAAATAATAAAAACTGATGTCTAATGTCAAAGAGCTAAAGAAATAGGTAGGTAGTCGATTTTTAAAATGTGAAATAAAAAAAGGAAAATATTGTGAAAAAATAATCTTACCAAATATAATTCATGGTTTTAATTTTTTTGGTGTGAGAAAAATTAAAAAAATCTTCAGAAACTTGTTTAATCAATAATTAGAAACCATAGAGCAATTGCAACTTTTTTAATAATTATATTTAAGTCATTAGTATAAACCCCTTAAAAATCTAAAACGATAAAACTTAACTGTAAAGAAGGGGCTCTGAACCACCGTAGATAAAATCTTCGACATAGGCTCGTTCGTATTTGGTGAACGGTGTCGGCGAGTGTCTGCAGACCGGTGAAAGAAAGAACGAATCAAGCAGCAGTTTCCACCAGTACAGTCTTGATACCCGTTCAAACGGCTGATGACCATCCGAGTGAATCCATGCGAGGACCCGACTCGACAGTGCCAACGCCGAAGACCGTTTTTGACGCAACGTGCACCCGCGCTACTTTGGTACTTGGAATAAGAACTTTTATTGAGCGCTTGGTGATTTTTTTACTTGTGTATTGGATACGTTTCTGCTAAAGGTAAGTGGGTCAAACTTTATTTAAATTATTAAATAAATATTTTATTGGTGTATTAGTACAAAATGTAAATAAAAATTCAAATTGAATTTTTATTGAATTATTCAATACAATACGATATTGCAAATGCAAGGTTTTAAAAATTACATAGGTACCAAAATGTTGCCCTTGGTAGTTGATACACTTTTAAAGGTGAGGTTCTTGAGGTGATGACAATGTATTAAATAAATAATTAGCAAGGTGCTCCATTTAAAAGTCTTTACTATTTCTTTATTTAGTTTATCAATTACATTCATGTCAAAAAGTACAATGAACAATAAAAAGTATTTGTGGTGACCATAAACAAAATAAAAGAAATTTATAAAAAAAAATAAACAACAAATATATTTATAAGGCTGAAAATGTATTTGAATTAAGATAAATAAAAAAAAATTAAAAACTATAAAAAAGAATAAAACCCCCTTATGATGAGTCATGGTAATATGGTTTTTAAACCATTCATTTTTATACAGGGTGTATCACAAGCGATTACTTTAATTTGATATATTTTCCGAGAAACAGGGTGTTTTTAAAAAATTCAATACAATACGGTATTGCAATTGCAAGGTTTTTAATTAAAAATAACATAGGTACCGAAATGTTGTCCTTGATAGTTGATACACTTTTAAATGTGAAGTTTTTGAGGTAAATACAATGTATTAAATAAATAATTAGCAAGGTGCTCCATTTAAATATCTTTCAATTTACTATTTATTTATTTAGTTTAATATATCAATTACATTTAATAAAAGGAATTTATTAAAAAAAAATAAACAAAAAATATATTTATAAGACTATAAAAGCCTGGGGTGGTGAAAATGCATTTAAATTAAGAAAAATTTTAAAAAATGTAAAAACTATAATAAACAATAAAAACCCCTTATGATGAATCATGGTAATATGGTTTTTAAACCATTAATTTTTATACAGGGTGTATCACAAGCGATTTTAAATTTAATTTGATATATTTTCCGAGAAACGGTGTTTTTAATTGCTTTATATCTGTAGGAAATATCCATTTGTTACAATTTAGTAGGTACCTAAAATTTCGTAACAAAATTATTAATATAAGACAATGCTAGTTTAATTTAGCATATAATACGAAGATTTTTTTGTATTTAACGCTTTATGCTTATTTATGTTTTCTTATCTGCGATTGGCAGGCTGTAAGTCGTTAATGCATTTATGGCATGATTTTTATCATATGTGGTCATTGGAGGTGAAACTTTCTAAAATTTAAATTCAATTGGCGCCCAACACAAGCCTGTTCACGATTGGCCTCAAACAAAAACAAAAAATAATAATTAATTTAAATAATTAATTAGATTTATTTTTAATATAATTTTATTAATTAATGCCTAATTTTTTTATATACCTATCAATGTTTTGATCTGATTAAAAAAACACTATATATAGACTATAGTCTATATATATATATATATATGGGTCATTATAGGTACTATTAAGGCTCTGCCATTTTTCAGTTGTCCCTAGCATTTCTTATTAAAAAAATTACGTACTCGCCATATGTATAAAATATGTATAAAACATGTTTTATGTTGTACATTACTGATATTACAAATAAAAAAATAGGCGGTTTTTTCACTTTTTTTGGGGAATGCTGCAGCATTTCAATAGAAAACATTATTTTGTCTCGAATAATATGAAAATTGTATGGTAGTTTCGTTTGAAATAAGAAACTTATTGGTATTTAAAGTAACAAAAAAGTCTACGTAAATACCAGACACCCTGTATAAAATTTTTAAATAATATTAATGGCTTTCGATAGAGTGCTCCTTAGTTAACAGGTACACCGAAAATTAACTTTTTAACATTACAATTAGTGGTAATACAGACATATTAGTAAGACCATCGATTTGTCAAAATTTTTGAAAAAAATTAAATATCTCAAAAACTGTTAAAAATAATAAACAAAATTTAGTATTTCTAGAACTCTACGTACGTAGAATTTAAAAATGCAATAATATGGTTCCATTTGAAAAACCAAAGTTAGAAAATAATTTAAAAAAATAGTTTACATTGCCTTATAATTGCTATAAAAATTTCAAATCGATAACTTTTTCTGTTCTCCATAAACTTCTAATGAATAAGTTAGGTAAATCACCCTGTAGTATATGTATAGGTTTCGTATAAAACACAATTTTAAAACTAAAATGAAATAAAAAATACGTTGCTCCTTAGTATTAATAAAGAATGTGATAAAATGTCTGTAAATAATTTGTTAAGCGTGACCAAACCTTGTCCTTATCTTTAATGTCTACTTCGTCACAAACCGCCTAAATTTAAAACAGCTTTGTTATAAAATACACCAGAGTTTAGCATTACATATAAAAGAACTCTGTAACCCATGTAGTTTATAACTGTGGCACGAGATGGCGCCGCTACAGGAAATGGTATCGCTATTGTTATTTTGCGCGTTACAAACAAGCAGCGCGTGTTTTCGAAGGTTATCTTTGGTCACGGCATTTACTTGGTAAGTATTTGCAGTATTTAATTTTCTTTTTCATGTAAAGTAAATCAATTTCTTTCTTTTTCATTAAGGCAATGTTTTATGTACATTTATTGTGTCACTTGGAGAATAGATTTTTCTATTGAGAAAAATGTCTCCTTCATCACATGTCTCCTTTGTTACACTGCACTGCTATCGCTACAACAAACATAAAATAAGAGACTCTTTAAGCGAAACTTTACTGCTTTACTTGCCTAAATAATAGTCACAATGGATATGAAAATGTAAAATATTTATTTTTTAGAGGTGGATGGGCCTAAAAAGTATAACGACCACATATACAGGGTGTCTTAGAATTTAATCTGGAAAATTTAACAATTAATAGAAATCGCAAAAATATTAAGAAAAGTTTAAAGCTTTGGGATGCCCCAGCGCGCTGCAGCGCCGCCTCTGGATTAAATAAATTAAATTTAGTTACTAAAAGGTTTTATTAAATTCAGCATAAACGTTTTTGAAATTTTTGAAAACATATTTATGTTTGTAAACTTTTCTTCTTATTTTTGCGAGTACCACCGACAACTAAATTGTCCCGATTAAAATCTGAGACACCCTGTATATTTTGTAATTTAACTTAATAAATAGAACGTTGTCCTTTTTATTTAGACAGAAAAATGTAAAACATGAATGTTATTAACACTAAGTTGAAGCAAATTTTGACCTCACAACAAACACCTACAGATAAATATATTTTTAGAAAGTGGTATTGAGATAAACAGGTAGTCATCAAGATTCTTTTAAGTACGTTTCAATTTATTAATTTACATTTAAATTTTATTTTTAAATTTTCCATTAAAGTTAATACAGGATAAGTTTTAATCTTGCCTAATGGATGAACATTTACCATTAAAATGTGGGACAAATTTTGTTTATTAGGTAATGCGTTAGTAAAACTTTAGCCCGAGCCCTGGCAATTTTTAAAAATTTAATTGATATTTGCTGTTTACGGCGATATTAAATATAAAGCTGTTTTAAAAGTATCAATCGAATAATTGTAGTTAATAAAAGATAGGAAATAATTGCCTTACAATTTGCGAATATAACTGCAGAACCCCCTGTAATTATTCGTTTCGATAGCGATGCCGTCTTGGTATTTTTAGCCTTTTAGCCGGCTGTGTCCGATTTGCGTTCTTGTTTTTGGGTCTTTAAAGCGTTCAATGAACTTAACAACATTAACGATATTGTATTTTCTTCGTAATTTGTTTTAATTGAGCTTTCGCCTAAAATGTGGTCGGATTCACTGTGGCAAGAAGTGTTTATAGATTAGAAATCAATAATATTACGAAAAGTTACTCGATTGAGTAACAAAGAGTTCGATAAAAAATGCAAATGCAATTTAAGATGGAATGTTAGGAAATGTTGGGAAATTGTATGGAATAATAAATAAATTAATAATATTGTGTAAATATATTAAACAATAGAAAGAATCTCCAAGCATGATGTCCCTCAAATAAAGCTGTTTTTACCAACCAATAACCTGGTGGTTATTTAGCTACTTATAAAATGTGAGATTAGAATTAAAACATTAATTATTGAAATGTTTCAAAAATAAATTTGGAAAAAAATCGGTTTTTAAATGATTAGAAAAAAATGAAAATTTGTCAAACCAAAAAAAGTTATAACTTCCTGGGAATTTTGAAAAAAGGAGGTTTACATCTAAACATATATGTATACGAGGTGTGTTCAGAAAATATTGGGAAGTTTCGTTTTTTGAAACAAATACCTATTTATTTATTCGTCTACATTAATGTTGTCGCCTTCACAATATTCCCCATTGGATATTATGCACATGTGCCAGCTCTTCTTACAATACTCGAAACACTTCTAAAACTCGATCTTTGAGAAGCTTTTAGTTCTTTCAGCGATGCGCTTTTAATGTCATCTATGCTTGCAAAACGACGGCCCTTTAAGGTTCTTTTTATTTTTAGGAATAGGAAAAAGTCAGACAGAGGCATGTCTGGCGAATATGGAGGCTGGGGCATCATTACAGTATTGTTTTTGGCCAAAAATTTTGTTCAAAATTTAACAATTTTGGAACAAATTTTGCTGTCACGAGTTTCATACCCAAAACATTTGAAAAAATTTCATGGGATGAGCCAATCGATATACCAACATCATCAGCGACTTCTCTGATGGTTTATAACCATTTCTTCCACTTTTTCCATGTTTTTATCGGTTGTTAATGTGCTTGTGCGTTCGGGGCGTTCGTCATCTTCAACGTCTTCACGGCCATCTTGGAAACTCTTATACCACTTGTAAATTCTTGTTTTACTTATAGCAGGCTCACTATAGGCCTTTGTTAACATTTCACAGAATTTATTTCATTTTTAAGCAAAATTGGATACAAATGGATCAAAGACCATTTCTTTTAACGAACGAAAATCGCCGAGCTCATAAATCACGTCTAACCTTAGCAGCTGCCACAGAGAAAGTAAACAATGAAAACAGCTAAAGTTTTTATCATACTTCGGGGGCATGTATATCAACATAATAAATAAAATTTTATGACAACCGGACCCTCCGAAGCCGCGAAATTTAACAATTCCTGTTATTTTCTGAACACACCTCGTACATTTTGAATCGAACCCTCCAATATCTTTGAATTTTACATGGTTATAGAGGGTTGTCAAAAAAAAACCTTTAATAACACTGTAGGTAAATTTTTAACTCTTGAAATATCACAGCTAAACGCTCGGACACGTAAACATAATTTTTGGTCGGAGATTCCAAATCCGTGCTCAGTTTAGCATGTATCTGGTACCTATATTATAATTTGTAAAATAATATATTTCACCTCTTGTGCCAACATTCATATGCTTTTTATTTCAATTAATATAATATCCTAATTATAAGTACTCCATACAAAAAATTACCAAAAAAACATTTTGAATTTCCTTAATTAGGTACCTATCTATAAAGAACCCTCAGAGAGTGTTCCTTTTGATCAATTAACTTCAATTTTTGCAAGAATTTGTTTTTTTTATTTGGAATTGATGTGTGGATCCAGCCAAATTGATTTTTTAAAATTTATACAGGGTGTTTAAATTTATATAGGGTGTTTCTAATACCTTTGACCTGATACAGCTAAACCAAACATGGATTTGTAATCTACGACCAAAAATTAAGTTTACGTGTCCGAGCGTTTAGCTGTGATATTTTCATCTCCCTACACTGTAATTTGAGAATCAATTAAAAAAAGTTAAAATTATTTTTCTTAATAAACTTATATCAAAACTCAACACTTTTAAAAATACAATGTTCATAAACATATTTTTTTATTCATTTATTTTACAATTTGGGACATATATGTCGAGATATTATCTTGGCCAACCTGGTTGCAAAAGGTGTCAAAATAAACATAATTGAATCGCCGACCAATGTCACTCTCTTAATGCCCAATTAGTTGTATTTTAAGTGCAATGGGCTCGAATATTGAAAATAAAGTCGTTTTTTGAACAGAAATAAGAGTGCAACATTTACGTTTTTAGAGCAAAAGTTAGAGGATAGGCCAACAATTTGAAAATAATTTAACCTAACTAACCTTTATTTTATTTACAGAAAAGTGTATTACTCCTAATCTTAAAAACTTAAATGAATACAAGATTTTCGCTTTCGTTTGGTCCGGTGATTTTGGGACACCCTGCATAATGTACCTATTAAATTGAATTGAATTTAATCCTAAATAATTTGTTACGCTCTCGATTGAAACACTTTTAAAATGTTCAGAAAATCTCATTTAGCATTACAAAGAAGATATTTCTAAGAAGTTTTCCATTCAAATAGTCAACTTGGTTTCAGTTCTAAAATACGAGTTCTAAATTACAGTCCAAAATATTTCATAAAATCACTTTTATAGTTCCAAATACATTTTTGTGAGAATATTTTAATTTTTATAAAAATAATAATCATATTCTGTAAAAAACCACAAAAATGTACTTTGAACTTTAAAATGAATTTTAAAAAATGACATGTCAAAATTAAATTTTTGTTCTGTTGTACTGTTCTTAATCTTACCGATTCAATTGGTTTATGCTATAATAGTAGTACAAAATCCACATCTCGTTTCATGCGTACTAAAAATCACAAAGTTAGGCAACCCACTACACAGACTTTAACGGCGGCCATTTTTATGTTGTTTACAGTTATTTTGCTTTGGGTTTGTTCTGTTTATACAGGTTAAAAATCGTTTTAAACGTTGTTTTTCTTACAGAGGCACTTGTAAGCCTTAAATAAGGCCTTAAAGTATTAAGAACAACCATTTTACCACAATCCACACGACAAGGTCTGTTCTACCTCGTTTCGCTCATACTAAAAATCACTGCAATACTGCACAGAATCTAACAGCGGCCATTTTTATGTTGTTAACAATGGATAACAATTCTATGGTTAACAATTCTTGTGCTTTGGGTTTGTTTATACAGATTAAAAATCGTTTTGAACGTTGTGTTTCTTACAGAGGCACTTGTAAGTCTCAAATGAGGCCTTAAAGTGCTAAGAACATCCATTTTATTCCTCTTATGAAAAAATAACCCTTATTTTATCAGGGCTGTCATCAAACTGTCGAATTTAAATATGTGGGTTATGGACCATAACTTATGGTAAACTTTAAACAACATAAAAATGGCCGCCGTTAGATTCTGTGCAGTGTTGCAGTGATTTTTAGTATTTTTTGTAAAAAAAAGTCTATTTTAAGGTTCTTCTTCTTCTTCTTCTTCAAAATTTTTGGCCTTTAGCTAATTTAAAAGCTATTTGGCCAGCTCATGATGTTGATGTTAATCCAAATAATCTTGAAGGCCCCCAGTTAAGTGGATCTGGAACTATCCATACCTTCAAGAGGGAATTTTGCATTGGTTTGATAAACATAAGTGGTATAACTTTAGGGTTTTGCTTTTAATTTTCTACATATACGTTTTACGTTCAATATTAGTACAGACATAATTTACAAACAAGGGATAAGACCCTTCACGCTCGGGAGCAACAGCCGAGCGACTTACACAACCTGAAATGTTGCCTCGGATGGGGAGCCTAGGATAGAATTTTTTGGATAGGATTTATAACGGTAAAGCAAAGAAGTTAAAATTTGATTTTCATTTCATTCATGAATTTCAGTATTATTTTTAAAGTTTTTGAGTTGCCTTCTCTTAAGATTGTGGGTATACTTGCGGGTAGGTTGATTTCCTGTGTTGCTAGTTCAAAGTATAGGTCATGGTTTCGTTTTTTGTTAATGGGGCATTGGAGCAGCATGTGTGTTATATTTCCAATCTCACCACATTCACAATACGGGTCGTCCCTGATTCCAATTTTGTGGAGGTGCGCGTTTGACATACCATGCCCAGATCGTAGGCGGATAATGGTAGTGAGGTGCCTCTTGCTTTTAATTTTGTTGTTGTAGAACCATGGTTTTTTGGAAATTCATTTACTATTCTGTTGTACCAGCTGCCCTTTGTCATACATATTTTTTTCCATTTTTTATTCCAATTTAGGTTGATAGTTTTTTTCACTTCTGGTTGTATATCGTTTGTATCAGGAAGTAGATCAAGTGGAATGCTAAGTTCCACCCCTATTTTTGCAAGTTGGTCCGCCCTCTCATTTCCTTTAATCTCTTCGTGTCCAGGCACCCATCCCAGAACAAATTCAAATCCGTTTTCATTGGCAGTAATTATTAGTCTTCTTGTTGCAAGGGTAATATAGTCATCTTGAGCATTAAATTTAATGTTTGTTAATTTGTTTAAGGCGCTAATGGAGTCGCTTAGAATTATATTTTTGTAAATAGATTTTGAGACTGCAATCTCGACCCCTTTACATATTGCTAAAATTTCTGCCGAGCAGATTTGGAGGTCATCCGCTAGCCTTGCTGCGAACTGGATATGCCCCCCTTGACTGTATATTCCCAGCCCAGTTTTGTGCCCCTTTTTGGAAGCATCAGTGTAAATAATGTTGTATTCTTTGAATTTTTCAATTTCAGACTTAAAGGTGGTGAAGTTTGTGAGGTTATGCTTTTTCAGGTTAAGATTTACCACATTGATTTTTTTAAATTGATACTCATACTCCACTTCGAAGCAAGGCAGCAGATGACCTCTTCTGAAGTTATTTATGTGTTGTTTTAAAAGGGCTAAAGACTGCACGACGTACGGTTGATCTTTATTGCGCCAGTATGTCGCTTGACGTATGCATTCTTGGTATAGGGAAGTTGTAATTGAGATGATTGGATGGGATTTAAATTTAAGGACTTTGAGGAAAAATCTGCTTGCTAACCACAGTCTTCTGTCTGCTAGTGAAAGTTCTGCACATTCAGCAAGAAGTACATTTGTGGGTGTGGATTTCATTAGCCCTGCAATGGCTCTAAGGGCACTGAATTGCGTGGAGTTTAGTTTATTATTTAAGTTTTTTGGTAAAGGGTTCAAAATGAAACTTCCAAAGTCTAGGTGCGACCTAACAATTCCGTTGTATAATATTCGTTGGATTTTGGGGTCTGCTCCCCACCAGACTCTTGAAATGGCTCTTAAAACATTTATGCCTTTATTGGCTCCGTCGACCATTCTCCCAATCTGATCCCTCCAATTTAATGATTCCTCCAGTATAATTCCTAAGTATTTGACTTTGCTTTTTCTGGGTATTTCGAAGTTGTCTATTTTGATTTTAGGAGGAGAATTTTTGGATTTTCTTTTTTTGAACCAAATATATTCGGTTTTTTCCAAAGATAGTGAAAGTTTGTGGTTTTTGAGCCAAGAATTTATTTTGCTCAAGGCCAAATTCATTCTCCCAGTCATTTCATTGATATCAGATCCTTTTGTAAAGATAACTAAATCATCTGCATAGGATAAAAGAGTAGTGCTTTTAGGTATTATTTTGAAAATGTTATGTATGTATATATTAAAAAGGAGGGGACTTAATGGTGACCCTTGAGCAATGCCGTTTCTGGCAACGGATGGTCCATGTTTGTTTCCTTTATTATCTTTAATGTATATATTCCTGTGAGCTAAGATATTATAAATCAAGTTTGCATAGTTAAGTGGGATTTTGAGTTTTATGAGGTAATCGTGGAGTTTGGAGATGTTAACGTTATCGTATGCGGATCTAATATCAATGAATACTGCGAGTACGGATTCGTTTGTGCTGAAAGCAAATTGGATGTTAGAAGTTAAGTAATACAAATTTTCGGTGATGCCCATTCCCTTTCTAAACCCAGTCTGAAAATCAGAGAAGACCTGGCGGTTCTCTAGAAACCATTCCATCCTGTTCTTCAGAATAAGTTCGAGGGTTTTTAAGAAACAAGAAGCCAGCACAATTGGTCTATAATTTCCTACAACATTTGGAACTTTATTTGGCTTGAGCAAGGCAACTATCATGTAGACACGCCATTGTTCAGGAATTGTTTGCTCATAGAGGCATTTATTAAAAATATTGGATAGGATATCTAGGGCACTTGTGGGCAGATTTTTTAACATTAAGTAGGAAGTCTCATCCATTCCAGGAGCTGAGCATTTTTTGTTGTTTATAGTAAGTTTGATTTCTACTGGGTTGATTGGTGGAACATTTCTGTCAGGAAGCGTGAAGTTAACATATGGGTTTATATCACAGTTACTTAGTTTGATTAGAATTTTTTGGGCAACAATGTTGTTAGGTAGTAAATTTTGGAAATTTGTGTTATGGTTGTTAGAGAATTTTTTTATTGTTTTCCATACTGAAGCTATGTTTGATTCTCTATTGAGTGTTTCACAGAAAGATTTAAAGTTTTGTTTCTTTTTTTTTCTCAGATATTTTCTGGTCTTGGCTATAATTTTTTTTGTGTTTATATAATTTTCCAAGCTGGAATTTTCTTTAAATTTAATAAATGCTTGTTTTCTTTCATTAACTGCCTCCTGACAAGATTGGTCCCACCAAGGAACCATTAACTTGGGCTTTTTGTTTTGATTCAGTTTAATTCTTGGGATTGAAAGTTCAGCTGATTTGTTTATTTTATCAAAAAACAAAACAAAGTCGTTGCATACCTCCGGAATGGATAGGAATTCCTTACCAACTTCTTTGTTAAAAGTGTTCCAATCTGCTTTTTTAAAATTTCTTTTTGGTTGGAAAGTGGTTTGTGGTGCCCAGTTGTTTTTTGTTTGGAGAGTCACGAGAGTGGGAAAATGGTCACTGAAGCCAGCATCAGGTAAACGATCCCATGTTGTTTTAACTGCAAGACCAGGTGTAATTAACGAAAGGTCTAGGGGATTACTTTGTGTGTTTGGGTTTTGAAATCTTGTGTTGGAGCCATCATTAAGAATGACTAAGTTATGTTCAGATATAGTTTCTGCTAGAATTTTTCCATTTTTATTGATTTTATTTCCTCCCCACATGTTATGATGGGCATTAAAATCTCCCATCACTAAAATGTGTCCTTTAAGATTATTTAATAGGTTGTGAAAAAAGGGTCTAGTTAAGTTAGTTTTTGGTGGGCAGTAAATACCTATAATGTTAATGTTGTTAATTTTTATTTTTATTTGTTGAATTTTGTCTTTTTCCGAGGTTACTTTGGCATTATCGCATATAAAGTTATGGCCACTTTTAACTAAAATGGCCACTCCTCCATATCCATCTGCCCTGTCATTTCTTAAGATTTCAAAACCCATAAGATTAAAAGAGTAGTTAGGTTTTAACCAAGTTTCATTTAGTATAATCACATCTGGTGAGTAAGCTCCCACAACATCCACTAAATTGTGCTTATTGGAGTGAACACTCCTGATGTTCCATTGTAGGATTTTGAGTGACATAGTTAATTATTAAAAGTTTTCGTCTGAGTCAGACCCTTCTGACTCAGTTGTGTAATTTGTAATGTTATTTTGTATTAGTTTTAATTGTGAGAGATGTTGCGATTCAAATAATTCAAAATCTGAGATGTTCTCAGGGTGGGATATTTGTATGGGGTTAGAGTCTTTTGAAATAGGTGAGAGAGTCTCGGTGTGGGATACTTGTGTTGGTAATGAGTTAACTATGGGTGATAGAGTGTTTTTTGTAAGAGAGTTTTCGCATGATTTAAATGAATTCTGGGCAGTGTCTATACTGGCAGATGATTGTTTTCTTTTTTTTTGTGGGGGATGTTGCGAAGTTGTTGGAGTATTATTGGATGGGGTGATTTGTGTTCTTTGTCTGAGGGCTGGAAAATCACTAGGATGTGGTGTGAAAGGTGGCTTGGGTAAGTAGGTTTTGGGGCATTTTACTGATGCATCGAAAAAGGATAAATTTTGATATGCCATAATTTTTTTAATCTCTCTTTGCCTTTTGTATTCAGGGCATGAGAAGCTTGTGGATGTGTGCTTCTCACTTTTGCAGTGAAGGCATTTGCTAGTGCATTCAAGTGAATCATCATGTGATGAAGTACATTTTCTACATTTTTTTTTCCCTTTACAATTATTTTTGGTGTGACCAAACAATAAACAATTAAAACATTGGGTTACTGGGGCGATATAGGGGTTGATTCTGATTGGGTAATTATAAATATTTACGTTACGGGGAAGGATGGACCCTTCAAATATTAATAGTATAGTGGTAGATGGCACATATTTTGTTACCTTTGTTTTTTCATTTTTTTCATTTATTTCTTCCATTATTAATTTTTTATTTAATCTTTTTATGTTTAATATTTTTGTGGAGGACGAGATTGCATCCTCAATTTCCTCTAAAGGGATGTTACAATCAATGTTGATTGCTACACCCTTACATGATATTCTATTATAAGGGATGTAAGCATTTAACCCTTTATTTTTAATGACTGTGGGGTCTACAAATTTATTAGCAGCTAAGTAATTATCAAATTGAATACTTACTCGATTAGCACCTTTCGGTTGAATTTTTGTAATTTCACCAATTTTTAGTTTATATATTTCCCTTGCAAGTGCTATCGGACTGTATTTTCCTACGTTTAATTCATTTCTTGATTCTAACCATACCTCATAAGGCGCGAAATGTCCCTCTTTGTAGTAGCAGGTTGTTTTTTCCTTGTTTTTTTCGGCTACTTTTTTGGCGTTGTCGCCATCTTCAACATTATTCATTTTGCATGAAATATAAGTTTGCTTACCGTTTAATATAAATAGACAGGGTAGATTTACAAAGGAAATGTTAGTAACACGAACAAAATAACTTTAGTTTAAATCTTATATCGAAAATATCGAAATTTTGACTACACGATTACAGAGCGTGTTGCCGTTACGATGGTCAACACGCGAATGTATTTTAAGGTTAATTTCCCATAACCCAAAAGTTTACCATAACCCACAAATTTACCAAACCCACAAATTAACCTTAAAATTGACATTTGACAGTTTGATGGCAGCCCTGATAGTATAAGGTTTATTTTGTACAAAAGAGTAAAATAACACTTTATACATATCTTTTATTATAAAAAAAACCAAACATAAAAGTACCTAGTCAAAACGATGTTATTAGTTGGACATGGTAAATAACTCCTTAAATTTTATTTTAATTTAAACTAATTTTAATGCGTTTATCTTAAACTAAGTGGAACAAAATACACTATTTAGTAGGAAAAACGTAAATGCCTCAAATTGTTTTATTTAGAAAACTGCTGTGTAGGTCATGAAAGCGTTGGAGGAAATACGATGTTGTTCAAAGCAGTGCACATACGTAGATTTAATTAATTTAGGCGGCCAAAAATATTTTTTCGTTCAGACATGTTCGAAATAGGGTTTTAATAGAGTTTAAAATATAAAAAAATATTCCTTTTAAAATTCAATATTATTTAATAAAACTATGAAAAAAAAAGAAGCGATACTAGTATTACATAAATGCAAATTCTAATTTCGTTATTGAAATAGCAGCAATATACTTATATAATTACATTGTATCTTCTAGTATAAGTGTACATACATCATTTAATAATTACAATTGAATCGGTGAGATTAGGAACAGTACAAGTCCATTTTTTTTGTATTATTTTTAAATTTTCCTTAAAAATCTTTGATTTACGTTTTTGTGGTCATCTGCGAGATTCCGCGGCTGACTTTTTCTGTAATAATATGTTAAGACCATGTCAAATTTATTAAAATAGAAAAAATATTAGAGACGAACCCTGAAGTATGTTAAAAATGTTTAGAAATCTTCGATTTGCCAAAATTTTGCATGAAAAACCTGTTGTATTTAAATGATTAAAAAATGTTTGAATCTATATTCAAATAGGAAGTAATATATCACAATTTATAGATACATACCTAAATTATTAGAATCCATCAGTTTTACTTTGATAATTGACTTGGAGAGAAAAATATTTACTTTGCAAGAGACGTTACGCTAGGAGCGCTGCGCTGAGAACATACGTGAAAGCTGGTGACAGCGACTATCAAACTTTAACCACAGTATACTGTGCTTTAACTACCTGCGAGTCAGAGCGCTGCAAGGCATAGAAAGGGTAGGGTACTGTTTCTAAAAGTGTTTGCTACCTGTGGTAGTCAATGTGTAATTGCTAGACTTATTTTGATTTTTTTACTTTTGGCCGCCTAAATTAATTAAATCTACGTATGTGCAGTGGCGGCTGGTGGATTTTGGGCACACCCATATCTCAGTTATTAGACATGGGACCCACATCAAATTTATATGAGTTTATAATGACATTATATACCTAGACAAGTTCTGCGTAAGCAGAACTTAAATTAAAGTTTGCGAAAAAAAGTTAGTTTTTAAGTGCAACCCCCCCAGCCTCCTGCCCCTCCAAATTAAGATAATTCAAATTAAAGTTGTACAATATTTAATTCACTGAAGTTTATCGACAAATTTCAAATTTTATTAAAAAAATTCAAGAATTACAGGTTTTATACCATTTATAATTTTTATTATTTCTTTTACTAAATTTATAAAAATCAGTCTAATAACTGAGATATGGGTGTGCCAAAATCCACCAGCCGAACTTCAAAGGAATAATAAACGTGTAGATCCAATCTTCCGTAATAGTTGTTAAAAAATAATGAATACAAATATTAAAATATATACATTTAACAAACATTCAATAGATTTATTTAAATTTTTAAGACCAATTTCATAGTACAAAAAATGCATACAAATAGTGTATGCCTCTAGAAAATGTTATCTCCTTAGCTAGCACTAAGTACCATGAAGTAAGTTCATGGTATGAACGCCGTCAAAACAAAAGGACCCCTTAAACGACGTCTGCAATCACTCATAATGAGCCTTCTTTGTTTTTTGTTGCCGGTAACGGTACCATCGCAGTGGGTTTCTATCACGTTCTGACAAATTAGAATCGTCGTTGTTCCACTTTTTGGAATGCCACGGCACACTGCCTATTAGCGGCTACTCGCACAAGGTAGCAATTGTTACCGGAGTTGACGTTTAAAACAAATGAATCTAGACTTAATTGAAAATATCAGGAAGTATCGTGTTCTAATATGAAATACGATGCCAATGTTGAGCTTTCTACTTATAAATATGGAACTGGATTTTATTCATTTAAAAACGAGTTTTTAGATAAAATTGTCTATAAAACAGTTGAACCATTGAACCGCGCGCGGGATTGTCTAATCATGTTTGTGAAAGTCTAATTAATATCAAAGTGATTTAATTTGCATTTGACTTTTTAATATCCCAATAAAATCACCTAATTACATACTTATATGGGTTAAAATACCAAAACACCCTGATTAGTTTTAAAAACGATTCCTTACAATATTATGGTTTGGTTTAAGTTAACAATAAAAATACAAAAATATTCAGACAAAATGTTTTTAAATTTCAGTTAACTCGGCACACAAAGGTACATAGATAAAAAATTTTGTAAAAAAAAAATGAAAATAGAACAAAGTTTATTAATCTCTTAAGTGCTCACAATTATTAATATTATTAAATGCTGTGTTTTTGCGTTTTTATAAATCACTGCTTACCACTTAAAAACTCATGTTTCGTTTTGGTTGGACCACCCTGTATGTATTTTTAATGCATAAAGGTCTTAAGGTTAGTTAGTTAGTTAGTCTGTATACCTATAGGTTCGTGAAAATGTTAAATGTAAGTAATATAATAATGCATGATATTTTATTTGCAAATGTTACAAATTCCTTCATGGACACGTATATATTAATTGCGCTTTGCAAATTCAAAATTACTAAGATTAGGTAGTTGCAAAGATATCCTGTATAATTTTCTAAGAAACCAATTTCAGATAAACGTTTTAAAAAATATATCTTTTCTTGTAGGTTCCAAAATTTACTTTCACTTTAAAATCAATGAGCTAGATTGGCATATTATGTTAATTCCAAATATCATTATGCAAATTTACCTATTTAAATCACTAAAATAAGTACGAAAAACAATAAAAAATTACAGTTTAAACAAATAATTTAGATGTATCAAGAGAAAAAGCCACTTATAAATTCAGAAAAAAAGATAATGACAATACTAATTTTTTTATTTAAAATTTTTAATTTTTTATGAAAAAAACATAAAGGAACTTTTTTATAGAGGGGAAAATTTCTTGAATATTTGTCATTTATTTTTTTTTAATTGTTTTTAAACTAAATAAATAATTTAGATGATACAGAATTAAAAAAACAACATGGGAAATAAATATAAAATAGACACAACTCTAAAAATTGTATATGTAGTGCCCACTTCATGTAATCAATTTCATGAAATTGATTATAATCCTAATTTAATTTCATCCAGTAAAATCATCCAATTCGTCCGTTCAGTGTATTCTAATTAATTTTCAACAAAATATTCAAAAATTTGATAATTTTCTGAAGTGGAAAAATGAATTTTCTAACTTTTTATTATTTAAACAATATTGAATAAAAATAATATAATTTAAATATTTTAAAAATAAAGTAATTGTAAAATAATTTAATTATTGAATTATTATAATATAAATTATAAATATTGCTAATTTTAGTTACAAATTTAGTAGGTAATTATTGAACAAATAATATTAGCCCATTCATAAAAATTGCAATTATTTAACAATCTTACCAATTACGTGTTATATGTTACGAATTATTTAGATATTGTAACCAAAGATAATATTATCTTTGATTGTAACTTCATTAAAAATGCCGGATGACAATTGTAAAGAATTGACATATGGCAAAAACGACAGGTAAATTTTTTATTTTTATGAATATTTTCTATATAGATAATATTATTTGTTCAATAATTACTAAATTTATAACTATAGCTGCAATAAATAATAATTTAGATAAATAAAAAATTTTAATAGTATATTTTGTATATCAAGTTTGATAAACGCCATTTTAGTCACAAATTTTAATTAAGCACGAACGAGTGCTCAATTAAAGTGTCTAGGAAAGTTTTTAAACGATTTCCATACTATACTTTTTCTACGACAAATACTTATTATTATCATTGAGTAAGATCATCTTACTCAATGTTATTATCTAAAAATAATTTAAATTAAATATTTGTATAAAGCCACATCTACAAAACAATCGAGTAACTATTCTTGTGAAACTGTATTACCGGGGCCCCGGTTAAAATGTCAAATTTTTAAGTGTAAATCGAAATGTATCCCTTGAAAATGGACTAACAACAATTTTTCACAGTGAAAGTAAAGAGAATCTTTTATGGGCACTCCACAGTAGAGTCTCCACCCAAAATTAAGTTAAATCTTTTTTACTGTCGGCAAATTTGAAAGGTCAGTACAATGTTCATATAAATCTTTTCAAATATTGGCTTTGATAAACTATTTAATATTTTTGTATTGAGATAATAAAATAATTTTTACATTTAGTATTATTTTACTAGAAGGGCACTTTATTTTAACGATTGTATGACGTTTGACAACTGTCAACCAACTTAAAACTAACCGTGACTAAAAACCTGTCGCTAACTTTAGCTCATGAATGACTAAAAGGCCACAAAAGGAAAAAGGTACGATAATGGGCGTTTAAAAGGTGGGTGTAGAAAAAATATTTAAATTATATGTTTTATTTAATATATTTTTTAAATAATTTCCCCTTAAAAATAATAACAAATTTTCCATGATTTTGTTGAAAATTAATTATAATACCAACACTAAGCGAATGAATTTGATATCCTTTTCATGAAATGGATGATTACATCAAGCACGACATATACAACACATGGCTGTACTTGAATATAATAAAACAAAAATACTGCAAGAATGGCAATAGAGAAAATATTATTATCACGTTTCTCATCTGTAGGTTTAATTTAAATCAAACCACAACAATTCAAAACATCATAATGCATATGGATCGAAATAACAGTTACAAACCTTTGAAATGCAATTCAAACGAACAATTTAGGGCTTGTCACTCTCGAATGCATTTAGATCACAAACACATTCATACAAAATAAAGGTGTGATACGTGTTAATTTATATTTCCATCGCATACGAGGTACAAACTCGCAAACATTTAAGTAAATCAGACATAACAGTTATGTTACGACAAAAAACCCATGTCACAACAAAAATGTAACTGTTGTTATAATTCATTAACATGAGTACAACTAATTAACTTTTACATACCGTTTATACGTTGCTAAGAATCACACGTGTTTTGCAGTCGGCTGGACAGTTATTATTTTGTTAAAATGGATAACGCGACTTATAACTCTTAGTAAACGATAATAGAACCACATCATTTGAACATCCTTGTTAGGCCTAACAGATTTTTCATACATTTATAACTAACGATTTTATAATGTTTTTAAGCAACAAATGTTCCTAATTTGTATCTTAAAACCTAATTTTTAGGAATAATCTTCGTTTTGCGTGATTTACAACACACAAGATCTTATATCACCTCCACATATGGTATTTTTCCAATTAAAGAAATCTCAAAAACCGGCAAAAACCTGCAATTAATGTTTTCACCTCAGTAAAAACACTTTCTCTGGTGCATAGATCAAATTGGACGTCCGCTGATGAGGTTATTACAAAGTTTATTGAAGTAGAAACCATCCAGTATTTAAATTAAATGATCCTAATAGCGTCATATATTATATGACTTTCTATATTCCCATTAAATGCATATTACAACCGCTATGAAAATATCGAAATGACCTAAACGTTTCATGAAGCTATATATCAACAGTGATAAATCGGATTTCTTTATTGAGAAATTATTTTAATATCAATAATGTGTTTATGCACATTATTGATGTAATAATAATTTAAATAAAGTATTAAAATTCAAAAAAGTTGGGTACTGTCTGAAAAATATTGCAGTGTTTATTTTATAATTAAACGTTTTTACACAATAATTTTACAATTCAAAGTATTTTTTTTTAAACTGACCAAATAGTCTAAAATAGATTATGTCTCAAGTTTGATAAACGCCACTTTAGTCACGAATTTAATTTAATGAGTGCCTAGAAAAGTTATAAACGAGTTGCATACTATACTTGTTCTACGACAAATACTTATTAATATCTAAAAAATATTCAAATTAAATATTTGTATAAAGCGACATCTATAACCACCACAATAAACATTTTTGACGTAATTTTCATCATTAACATTGCCCGTTATTATTTTAATTATAATTAGAAGCTTAGCAATGATTGATACTTTTAAATATTAAAATAACTTCAAAATATGATTATTTTAAGAAAATATATAGAAGCATTTTTTCACAGTAGTATGTGTTATGGGGACTAAGCAAAATTTTTAACAATCTATCAGTTAAATCTAGTTAACTGCACTACTACGGCGAAATCAAAAGGTCAGTACAAATTTTCATATAATCTTTTTAAATATTGGCGCCAAGAAACTTTGTAAAGCCGGGTCTACAATTGTCGCAGATCGCAGAACATAGGCTTGCGCAAAGCACCCAGCGCAAGCTTATGTTCTGCGATCGGACCCCTGCGACAATTGTAGACCCGGCTTAATACTTTTGGGAATTTCCATTGTAACGGGTGCAACACTAAAACTGCGAAGTATTTGTTTATATATATCAAGATACGTTAATATAAAAAATAGTATAAAAAATTAGGTATTTAACAAAATGTCAATAAAAACTTTCATAGAAAACCTTTTATAACGTCATGAATAGCGTAACGGGCGCTACCTTAGAAAATCGGCAAATGCGACCAAGTTGGCTTCTAAAGTTGATACTGTAAAATTTTGTATGAAGGCATATACCTAGTAAAACTTGAATAGTAACCTTAAACAAGCACGTATTTTAAATGCACAAAAATTGCATACTTTATTTTCTAAAATTTTCTCAAAATGTAACGGGTGCGACATTTGAACATTTTATCGAGTATTGAAACTCTTCCGTATTTATTCTTAATGTTAGCTTCTTAGCATCACAATGTACGAATATTTTAAGGTTATAAATTACGTCGCAATTAAACTATGTGTCTTCAGATATAGTTGTTATTTTGTTTAATAACACATCTGATTTTTTGTCAAGGTGGGGTAAGGTTTCGTGGAAATACCCTTTTGTATTTTTGTATTAAGAAAATAAAATAATTTTTACATTTAGTATTATTTTAGAAGAAAGGTCTTTATTTTAACGATTGTATGACATTTGACAACGTCAACTATTTTAAAACCAACTTCAGCCCGTGACTAAAAACCTGTTGCTTACTTCAGCCCGTGACTAAAGCGCCAAAAAGCTACAACTTGTCAATGTGTATTTAAAAGATCACTTGGTATTATGTAAACATTTATGATAATGAGCGTTTTAAAGGTTGAAGTAGAAAAAATATCTAACGAACAAGTATTTTTTTAAATTTTCTTAATTTTTAGTTTATACATATTATACATTTATATATTTGTTTTATAGTTCCTAATATAGTAATATTAATAAAATCAGGTTTCATATTTTATAATTTATTAGAGAAAATATCAACTTTTATAAAAAATATAATTATTTTTTATAAAACTGTTAATAAAAATGTTAAAATGGTTATTTCATATTATAAAATTTTGTTGTAATTTTTGTAAACAAAAAAATAAAAAATTTAAAAATAAAAATAAATTTTTATTTTTAAATTAAAAAAAAAGTCCTGTAACATAGTTCATCTTTTATGCGCATAGTCTATTTGTGTTATTTCCATTTAAACAATCTTAATTAAGCATTTAGTTCATGCTTGTCATTTTGGGTTGTATCTTTTGTTATAAAATCAAATAAAATAATTACATATATACAATGGGAAACAGATAATTTAAATGAACAATGGATTAAATTATCGATAAAGGTAGTTAAATGTCAGTCAAAATTACTTAATATTGAGTTTGCATTATATGTGGGTGTATCATCTTTAGTTTATATTACACAGGGTATATATTATATGATTTTAATTGAAAAAGAATTGTTTAAAAATAATATTTTTTTATTATTTCGTACATGTTGACAAGTTGTGGCTTTATGGCGTTTTAGTCACTATATTTAACTAGAGACTTCAGAGTGGAGTGCCAATAAACATTTTCTTTACTTTTACTATGAAAAACTGCTTCTATGTCGGATCAAACATATCGATTTACTCATAAAAATTTGACCGGTGCGCCGGTAATACAGATTCCCAAGTTTGTAACTATTTAAATCATTATTAGATATTAATAAGTATTTGGCGTAGAAAAAGTATAGTATGCAACTCGTTTATAAACTTTTCTAGACACTCATTTAATTAAGCACTCGCTTGCAAGGTACATAACCTAAAATGCCTTAAATGTATTCGAAAGACTGCATGAGTTCTGCATAAAATGTCAAAGTGGGAACATAGTAGTTTTTAAATTTAACAAAAATGTTTTGGTTTTTGTTAACCAGAAATACCTATTAAGTGTAAGAATTGTACTGTTTTATTTAACCAATTACATACAATTATGTCGTAAATGTACGTTTATCCAAAAGGTAAGGATTTTATTGCAAAAACATTGATTCATAATAAAAGTGTAACCTTAACATTCCCATTTGGTATTCCGTATTTGAAGCTTATAAATTTTAAAAGGTTAATCCATAATTACCTATTCAAAGGCGTGCTATAACTTATATAGCCTATAAGAGTATGTCTCAAATATCTTTCATTTTATTTATAAATTCTTTGAGAACCTAGTGCAAGAATTACATATTAATGTTTTTTTGTAAAAACAACCTGTTGGATTTACTTTATTCACCTTTACTTAATGTCAGGTTTATTTACAATAAATCATAACTTTTACAAGCCATTGTAAAATAAAAGAGCTTTCTTCTGGCAACTATGACATTTTGCAATATCTCATCTTAATTAGAAGATACACGTAACATGATTTAATTTTAGTTCCCATTATTTTATAAAAAATAAATAATGTTATCGTTATTAACATGCTTATTATTATCTTTTTCAGGAGTGAAAGTGGCAGACCGCTTACAACAAAGAGTAGAAAACATTACGTTCAACGGATTTATCTCGAAATGATGTGAACTCCAGTTTGCAACACTGACGTGCACTCGATTTATTAAAAGTAACAGTTGACAGTCTAATTCATTGAGTGTGTGAATTTTACCAAAAGAAAATTAGTAAATAGTGTATTAGTTGTTTGTGTCAATTTGTGAGAAGTTTTTCTGATGGTTCGTTTTTGAAGATATGACTATTTCGATGGATCACAGAAGTCATAGAAAGAACTCATGGGACTCTAAGGTAAATTAAATAACTTTTTCTACACCCACCCTTAAAACGCCCATTATCGACCTTTTAAATACACATTGACAAGTGGCTTTTTAGTCAAGGGCTGAAGTTAGTAATAGGTTTTTAGTTAAGAGCTGAAGTCAGTTTTAACTTAGTTGACAGTTGTTAAAATAAAGTGCCATTCTTGTAATATAATACTTAATGTGAAAATTATTAATCTCAATATAAAAGTATTAAATAGTTTCTTGACGCCAATATTAAAGATTATAAGACCTTTTGATTTCGTCGTAGTAGTGCTGTTAACTACATTTAACTGATAAAGCGTTAAAAATTTTGCGTACAGTGCCCATAAAACATTATCTTCTCATTTACTGTGAAAAACTGCTTCTATATCAATTGTTAATCTATTTTCAAGGAATAAATTTTAATTTAAACAGAAAAATTTTAACGCCGGTAGATTCCAATAAATATAACTTTAACTTTTTGTACCATTTCCCATGTAAGAATTTTTAGTACTAGTATTTTGCAATTATAGTAATAAAAAAATCAAAGGATAAAATATTTTCTTAACAATATCATATTTTAAAGTAATTTTAATATTTCAAAGTATCAATATGATTAATTAAAATAATAACGGGCAATATTAATGGTGAAAACGTCAAAAATGTTTATTGGGATGGTTACTTTATTTTCGTATACAAATATTTAATTTAAATAATTGTTTAGATAATATTAAGTATTTGTCGTAGAAAACGTATAATATGCAACTCGTTTATAAACTTTTATACACATTTAATTAAGCACTCGTTTGAAAGCTCGCTCGTGCCTTAATTAAATTCCGAACTAAAATGTCGTTTATCAAACTATATACTATTATTATTTAAAATAGATTTTTACTTTAGTTTTAAATTTAAATTAAACGTTGCAAATATGATCAGAGAAAAAAATGTATTTTGGGTACAAAAAATCATAAATCCAAGTAAAAAAAATTAGGCGAAAATAAAATATAAATGTCATTTTTTTTCTATAGAAAATTAGTACAAAACATTTGAAAACAAATTCCTACACTATTTTTAATAAATATATCCATATTTAGTTTTTTTTTTAAATTAAATATAAAAGTTTTATTAAAAGAGTTAATTTTTATCTATAGTGGTTTAATTTTTATTTAATTAATAAATTATATTATATAAATAAACGACTTAAAAATGTTTAGTTTGCAATAACCAAATTAAGTGTAAATTTGATAAGGCAGCTAAATTGTACAACGTGGAAAAAATGGCGAATGCGCCGGGGTTAATTAATAAATGAGGAGCTCTATTCCAAAACTCGGCTTATCCACTTTTTAATAAAAATGAGTTAGTGGTGTCTGTAGCCCCATATACCCTAAAATAGTAATAATATTCTAAAACTCACCTTTATCCATTTAAAATTCATTTACAAATTGACTATCGTTCCAAAACTTGCCTTAACTATAGGTTATATCATGTCAGAACTGACTTATACGTATGTAATTTTAAATTATTTCAAATTGGAACTATACCTTTTTAATCAAGGTATATAAATTTCATACTTATGCCTATATGTTTCGTTTAAAGTATTCTGTTGGCCTGATATGCGTTAGTACTCACGTACGTGTAAGGTTTGCCGAGTTTTGGCACGCACCTCCTCAAATATAGAATGTTTTAATAGAGAGATGTAAAAAAACGGTTTTTTTCAGATGTGAAAAAAAAACATGAAAAAAAACCTAGAAAAAAAACGGTTTTTTTGTTTTTTTTCAAAATGAAATTTTACAAATATTAATAATAAAGCATTGAGTAAAGTTTACTCAATGAATAAAGTGAAATGTAGAATATATTAAATTTTTCATTATTGAAAATTTTGACCGAGACTAAAAAATCTGATTTCTTATTTGGTAGTTTCCACGTTAGAAACCAGTAGCAATGTAAAACTTCTACACCAATACAAAAAATTAAAAAATTAAAGGATAAAAAAATTGTTATGCGATTCTTCGGATAGCTGTATCTTTGTTAAAAATGGTCGTAATGGAGCCGTAAAAAAAAATTTAAAGCTTGAAGTTTCTAGTTTTGAGATTTTTAGATGAAAAATGTGCAACGCTCAATCCTAACAAATACCGTAATAAAAAAATCGATTTTTTTTGGCTTTCTGGCCCACGGAATGTTCTGTCTTAACCACCAATGAATAAATGTTCTACAAGAATTTGCTATTGTTTTTTTTTGAAAAAAAACGTACTCTACATGAATTTGAAAAATCATGAAAAAAGTGCTTTTGGTAGCTTTTGAAAAATCAAGCGCTGAATCAAAAATATTATATCTAGTTACTTTTTTTAGGACCAAATCAAAACAAGCGCGGCCCTTATTGGTCAATTCGGTGGTGGTGGCGCGTGCATAGCGCGAAACTGTATTTACATTTACTAATTGTCATTTAGTGGCTAATTTTAGTCCATGAAACCTAAAAAATTAGGCAAATCTTGAAAAAAAAACTAAAATGTGAAAAAAAACCATTTGAAAAAAAACCTGAAAAAAAAACCAAAAAAACGGACCGTTTTTTTCAAGTCGCATCTCTATGTTTTATATTAATATAACCTGACTGCAGCGCCAGCCATCGGATCCAAGCATAGCTATGAACCATCGTCTCGAAAAAACAAATATATTGTGGCCTTAATCGGTCAAGTCATTCAGAAGTTACAGTAACAAACATACAGGGTGTAGTCGATATAAAAGAAGAAAAGTCCTTATGAGCTTTGAGATAAAGTTAAAAAAAAACGTTTATTTTTTGGCCGAATTTAATAAAACTTTTTAGCTTTTTATTGATGGGTGAAGGGATTAATTTAATGTTACTAAATTTAATTTAGTTAATACAGAGGCGGCGCAGGGGCATAACAACTAGATATTTAAAAATAATATTTGGGTACGCTACTGATTTTTATGAGTTTAATATTATTTTTAGATTGGGCAATTAAAAATACATCTTATATGATTCCTGCATTTTTTCAATCTTGTTTAAATTTTAAGAAAAAAAATTGTTTATTCGCCCCTAGAAAAATTATGGTCACGAGCGGATAAACAACTTTTTTTATACAGCAAGTAAAACTATTTACAAGAGACAAAAAGTTGTATTTTTAATTTCTTAATCTAAATATAATATCAAAAACCATTTATTTCATTTATTAACTTTAACACCATTTATCTCGAAAACAAAGCATACAAGTTCATAATATATATATTATATTATATTATCATATTATATTATATTATCATATTATATTATAATCTTTTTTCTTATTTTTCTATTGACTATTAAATTTTCCCAATTAAAATCTGAGAGTATATAAAGATAAGTTTATCGCCAAAGGTGGTCGTTTTTGAGTTTTGTGCTAAAAAATTAGCTCCCATTTTCCGACAAACGTGCCTATAGGCTAAAAAAAGTTGCTAATACTTGGGGCGACTATAGGGTAGGCTGGGCCGAAATAATTATTTTTGGAAATCTCACTTGCCTTAGTTAAAAAAAGTTGTGAGAAGGGTATTTGTATAAGCTGTTTTTTTTTAAATTTTTAAAAATAATTTTAGCCGCTCCCCCGGGGACTGAATGTTTTTAAAATTAAGACAATTTTTTAACTCACTTGTAACACAAAAAAAAATCCTATTAATATATTTTAATTTTAAGCCCCGCCCCAAAGCTATTAAAGTTTTAATATGCAGCTCTTTCATTAAAAAAAAAGCCTTAAGTAAGTTAATACCTAATAGTTTTTTAATATGCCAAATTTAAAATTTAACTTTGAAAAATATTTTTGGTATTGAATTTTAAGAAATTTTAACCCCCCGGGGGCGCGGCTAAATTTGTTTTTAAAAATTTGAAAAAAAACAGCTTATTTGGGTACCCTTCTTACAACTTTTTTTAACTAAGGAAAGTGAGATTTCCAAAAAAAAATTGTTTTTGCCTTTTTCGGCCCAGCCTACTATAGGGTGTCCATTATTTTTCATGATGTCTTTTTTAACATGAGTATTATCTAAATTATTTGTGTAAAAACAATTTTGAACAAAAATCAGATGTGATTTAACCCTGCTTTTAATATTATAATGACATCTACGCTCTATGTATTTATTTTATTTATTTCAAACTTCGATAACATTAAAATGGATGATTTAAAAAAAACACGCAAAAAACCTTTTTGGTGGAGTGTAAAATTTTCTACAAAAATATGTCTTATTATTAATTGTCTATTTATTAGCGAGTTATGTTTTTTTCTTTTTATTAAAATATCATTTAGGCAGTCAAACCGTTGATTGGTAATATGGGCTGGGTCAACGATTAAACGATATCGAAATTTTGTTTAATGGTTTTTAGAATTTAAACAAAATATTTAGATAATAGCTATTTTGCAAAATAACGAACACCCTAGTGGACAAGTACCTTAAGAAAGAAACTCCCGATGGAGCATTAGATGCTACAGATACAAAAGTATTTTAACGATCGATCATTATATTCATGTGTAATTTAATTAAGAAAAGTAAACTCATCAAAACGCATTTTATGCTTCAAATCTAAATGTATCAAAAAACGTTCAATAATTTAAGCTTTTTTATTGTCAACAATTACTACTAAAGTAATTGATTATCGCTAGATTGTGAAAATAATTCAGACAAATCGGGTAAAGATTTTCACCTCCCATTGTGTTAAAAACCCGTTTGGACCAATAAAAATTCGACCACTGTCAGATCTATTTAACCTCACTTTCTACTTTTAAAAATTATTATTTTTGTACGTTCTATGTATTGTTTAACAAATACAATTATGCCTTGAAGATAAAATGTTGTATGCCATGCGGTTAAAAAGTTTTATAAATAACTACTAAATAAACCAGTCTTATATATCTCCATTAGATTCTCAGAAGGCGGTTTTTATTCCTTAAAAGATTTTAATTTAGAAAGTTTTATTCAATGAAAACATTTTAATCCTAATGATTTCCTAATACTGTAAAGGTAGATTTGTATCTTGGTGGTAAATTACATATTTAACAAGGATTAAACAAATTATTTATAATTTTTTAATTTTCCTAATATTTAAATAGTAATAGTAATATGTAATTAAATAATTACAGGAAACATTTATTACCCCGGCGCTTTCGCCATTTTTGCAAATAACATTTTTGTAAGAATGTTTTTAATTTCATTAAATTGTATATCAACATTTAGCTTATTATTGTAAAAACTCAAACAAGTTAAAAGTTTGTGAAATGTTTTATAAATATTATTATCAACCATTTAAATTTAAAATTTACTATAGAGGTATAATATAGGTATAAATATTATGTTTTTTTATTATTAATTAGTTATTATTATTACAATTATTGTAATATTATCATTTTGCTACTTTCAAACCTAAGAGTATATAAACGATCAATGCGGTTTTATTTTAAATGTCAGACAATTTATACATAGTTGGTTAAATGCCACAATCGCAAGGAAGTTTTTATTTTAAAATTGGAACGCCAACAGCTTACGAACATTTAACGCTACGTTAATTTTAAATAAATTATCCATTTTTTTTTTATTTTGCAACCTATTTACATAACTTTTTATACTTTACGCTAATTTAAAAAAAAATTTTTTTTATGTATTTTCAATCATCATTAACTAATTTTAAATTGAAATGTACAGTATGTTCTACTTACTGCAGTAAAGCTGTATTAGAAGTATTTAAGAACAGAAAAAAAGCAGTACATTTTATATTGCTCGTTATTTTTTTCTAATTGTCCAAAAGATAGCGAGTTTACCTACAAGCTTTAGAAAATGAGCTAATTGTATAATACTTTTATATTGATGCTGCTGACATAAATAACATTTAACCATATCAGCCAATTTACTTTAATCTTTACAAAAAATCTTTTAAAGTAGACATTTTGCAAGAAGTTATTTAAAAACCTATAAACGCTGAGAATATTTCCTGTTGAATCGCTAATATTTTAAAATAAACAAAAAACAGTTACTTAACAATTAGGTAAGGCTATGAAGAATTCAATGTTTTTTAATAAAACTATTATTATATAAACCGACAAAATAATTAAAAGCGGCTTTGTTTTAAATGATTTATTAGTTATTATGTAGGATACTTATCTAATCTAAACTTAACTAAACTAAAAGAATAGACAAAAGACTTATTTACATATAAACGACAAAACAAGTCAAAATGTTTGATATTGTATTTTATCATATACAGGGTGTCCCATAACTAATGTTACACAGTGAAACTTCAGATTGCTTGGATAAAAATATTACAATTTGACCAAACTTATCTTAATTTAAAAGTTGATAGTAACCAAGATACAGGGTATTTCAGTGAAAATTTAATTTTTGGTTTTTCTAATTACCTTTCTTCGTTAGAAAATAAGTTATATAACTTATTTTCGTGTCGTGTCGTGTCGTGGTATTTTTAACTCAACTTTAAAAAAACTAGAAAGCTAACAAATCACATGACAGTTTGATAGAAATGAACCCTACTTTGAAAAAATGATGTTTGCAAAAAAAAATTTAAGTGGAAGCAGTAAAATTATAAATGCAAAAATTTCAAAAACATCAATCCTCAAATCGAATCGACATTATACCTTTTTTGTGTAAAAATGGTGAGAAAATTGATATTTTTAACAAAAACATAAATAAGCCAAGGCGCGAAAAAGTTACACTTGTTTTTATGAATCCAGAGTGCCGCAGAGAGCACCCTCTACAATCTACATCAAAATTATTAAAAAATTCAAATTTATCGACCCAAAAAACCCTTATCACAAAATTGGATGGAAAAATATTGATTGAAAAATTAGTTAATTTGGTTACTAACAACTTTTAACATTGTACATTAAAAAACTATTTTTATCTTATACACTATTATAAAGTTTTTCTTTTGCAAATTTTTTATTTCTACTATTTGTAAATCAAATACCATTAAATACCGTTTCTCGTTTTTACCGAAAAAATATATACGTACATAACTAATGCATTTTATAATTTTAAATACAAATATTGGTTTTCTGGAAAAACAATATTACCCACGTAAGTTTAAAAAACGCTTTAAACCGATAATGAAATATCCTTAACGGTACAAATAAAAGAAGAAGAGGTAACACAATAACCTACAAACAACTTTAACTTGGTGAGTCATTTGTATCTTCGTAGGTCAGTTTACCATTAAAAATAATACATTTAAATTGCTCGGTGTCTAAAAAAAATTAACACACAAACTTACATACACGGAAAATAATTGTATTTGTTTTCATAGTCTGAATGTTTATTGAATACATTTTAATGCCATGTTTAAATAAATTATTATTGTTTTTAGAAAGTTGTTTTTCACTAGTTTAGTTTGTTTTTTAAATATATCCATAAAGGTTTGATAACTTTTGTTTTTCTCTATGGACCAAATTCTGGACATTGTCAAAATCCGTACGAGCGGAAGCAGAAAAGAATAAAAAATTGATTTTTAATGGTTTTTAAAGGGAAATAGTTCAAAATTGAATAGCAAAGGCCTAAAATAAAGATTAAGAGCTTTGTAATAACCCAAAATTTTTGTTTTTTGACCGGTTACAAGATAAGACCTAAAGGTGGTCCATGAGATTGTACCGAAACGTCGTCAGACATACGGTTCCTTTAAGAACCAAAAACCGACAACACGGAGCATATATACATAATATATTTTTAATTATTGTAAAATTTAAAACATAGAATATTATTAATTAATGGTAATCATAAAAAAAATAAACATACTCATATCCAATTATGGAATAATTCAAATGGAGACTAGTACCTAATAATCAAAGCTATAATTCTAACGATTATGCACCTGTAACGTTCAGGACTAGTAAAGATAATATAATCAGACAGACAGTTTAATAACTGTGAAAGAAATAACCTGTCTGTATATTTTGTTATATGGACATTTAATTGGAATCCAGAATCAAGGCTACTGAATTATTTCATACTCCAGTAAGTAACATTAAAGTTAAAGACCATGAAGTAGGAATTAAAAACATATGCATGTAATAAATGCAGTAAAACGTTCATTATGAAGTCTTAATATTAAAAGAATAAAAACTATGTTAACTTTGTAAAAATATTTTTTTTGCAGTCCCACCATTAAAACGCAATGGGCATACTCGTTTCCATGACACTAAGCGACCTAATTACACATTGTGGCTTTATGACGTTTTAGACACAGGCTGAAGTTAGTTTTAAGTTAGTTGACAGTTGACAAATGTCATACAATCGTTAAAATAAGGTGCCTTTCTTGTAAAATAATAATAAATGTAAAAATTATTTTATTATCTCAATACAAAAGTATTAAATAAACTGCGCACCACTCAATGTGTCGCTACCCAAAAGTTCGTCCTTTTTTGTTTCTTGAACGATTTTATTTTGGTCTGTGATTTCTGCTAGCCCCATCCTCTGGCTATTCATGCTATAGATATGAAGCTCACGGTTTTTCAAGTAAATTTCGTACAGGGTGATATGTAAAACGGTCAAAAATTTCAATATCTTCATCCAAGCCCCGTTTGTAAAAAAATAATTTTTTTCTCGTTTTTACTTTTAATAATGAAGTATTTTGTCTTACCTTGAAAAGGTTTTCAATTATTTCGTATTGGAATCTTAGCAAAGAAAATATGATTTTTTTTAAAGAGTACATTTAAGGCTTTTTGGTAGGCAATATACACTAAGAGAAATATCATGTCATGAAAAGCATATGAAATTATATTACTTTAAATAATCGGGTTAATTTGATTCAAATAGAAAAATTTGTAGTTTTATATTCATTTACCAACAGTTTTACAATGTTTTTAAACACTTTTAAAGTGTACCCTCTTTAAAATATATATATAAAAAGAAATCTATTTATTTCATTGCCTTTCTCAACGTGGTTTCAAAAAGATATGTATTATACAATTGTTATACACCTATTAATTTAATGGGACACACCAATGACGCCAAAACATATTTAAATCCCTTTGAATTATTATCGTTTTGAATGATTCTACAACATTTTCTCTCTCAGTGTATTCAGTCTTTTTAAGAACAAGATGGTGAAAGATTGTTCCTTGAATAATTCTGAACAAGCGACAAGCAACAATCTTCCATTATTTTCAGAGGGGCCTAAGCAAAAAGACAACTTTTTTAAAATGACATTTTGGTGAAAATTTGCGAAAACCAATCCTGAAAAGATATTTACGTTCGTGACATGTTTTCTTTATAATTTTGACCTCCTGCTTGTGATTCAGTTGTTAAATTTAAGTTTCAGATAAAACCAAAATAACTAAGAATCAAAATTCGAAACAATTCCCGGCTGTATTCTTTTAGAAAAAAATCATATTTTCGTTGCTACGATTCCAATTCGAAAAAATTGAAAAACGATTCAAGGTAAGACATAATACTTCATTATTTCAAAGTAAATCGAGAAAAAAATTATTTTTTTACAAATGGGGCTTGGAAGAAGTTTATTGAAAATTTTCACCGTATAACATATCAGCCTGTAGGAAATTTACTTAAAGAACCTTGAGCTTCATATCTATATCATAAATTGCCAGAGGATGGGGCTAGGAGAAATCACAGACCAAAATAAAATCGTTCGAGAAACAAAAAAGTTATGTCGTTTTGAAAAAGAACGAACTTTTTGGTCGCGACACATTGAGTGGTGCGCAGTTTAGTTCTACAACGCCAATATTTGAAAAGTTCAAATGCACGTTGTATTGACCTTTTCATTTCGACGGCAGTAAACTAGATTTAACTGATTAACCATTAAAAATTTCGGGTGGAGACTCCATCTTGGAGTGCTCATACAACATTATCTTCACTTTCATTGTGAAAAACTGCTTCTATATCGAATTTAACCGTTTATAGGTCCATTTTTAAGGGATACATTTCGATTTACACATAAAAATTTGACTTTTTAACGGCGCGCCAGTAAACCTACTGGCGGTAATTGGTAATCTGTATTATAATACAGATTACCAAGTTACTTACTTGAGGTTAGAATAGTTACTCTATTGTTTTGTAGATGTAGCTCTATGCGAATATTTAATTTAAATAATTAGAAGATAATAATAAGTATTTGTCGTAAAAAAAGTAGGTATATAAAGTTTAAAAACTTTTTTAGACAATCATTTAATTAAACACTCGCCCGCTAGCTAGCTCGTGCCTAATTAAAATTCGTGACTAAAATGACGTTTATCAAACGTGATCCATAATATACTATTATTTGTGAAATGAATGGTTTGATTTGGGAAATTTTTACTCAATAATTATAACTTGTTATGGAATTAACGACCTTACCCATTTAATACTTAAAGGAAATAATGCAAAAGCAAATGTTTAGTCTTTAAAATTAAAAAAAATATTTGCAATATAATGTAATTATAATGATTAAACAGTTTGACGAAAAAGGTCCGTATAATTAGTTGAAATGTCTTCTTCTTAATTTGGAAATCATTACTAATTTGATGAGGCTGTGGGTATTTAATGAATTAATAAGTCACAAGTTTCTTAATATTAATCCTACGATTAACATTGCATTTCAATTGAAGATGCAAAACCTTTTTGTCCGCAGTACAATAAAAATAATGGTTTAAGATGGTTGTTAAAGAGTTTAATAAGTTGCTCCAAAGATTTGTTGTAAGTTTGACATTTATATATTTATTAATTTCTTTATCAATTTAGAAAGTGGTAAATATCACCTTATTAACTTTTATGCTGCCTACTTTTAATATTAAACATGCACTTAATAACAAACTTAATCAAGAAAGAAATACTTTATTGCAAACCGCAAGATTGAGTGCATATGAATATAATTACCATACTTTCACCGGTTAACAATGAAAATTGCAATAAGATGAAATCCAATATTCAAGAAGAAGACAATATTGGGAATTTTTTAACCGCATTATTAATATCTAATGAACTACAAAATTAAGTCTAAACTTTAACAATATAAAACGATTTAAAAAATAGGTTAACCTATATTAGGTCAGGCTACAAAAACCATTACCTATTTAGTTTATAAACATGCACTTAATTTATCTTGAGATCTTATATTCAATTGTTTCAGATGTCCGTGAGTACGGTAAGCACCGGGACAAGACAATTCCGAAGATCTCCCAGCTCGATATTATCCTCGGATTCGGATATCCGGTTCACAAGAAAAAAACTGACGTCGCAATACCGATGCGGTTGTTGTATTATAGCCACATTTTTGATGTTAATGTTGTTGGCAGCTGCTGGAGTCTACATAGCATGTAAGTAAAAATATTCATGTAGTTAAAATATTAAAAATTCTGTTCTGGTTGTATTTTTGAATAAGACTGATTCCCCGTTTGCCAGTATCATTAACAACTCTCATCTTGCAACACTTTTTACGAAATTCTAATAAATTTTATTTCAATATCTCACATAACCCAAGCTCACACTCTATTTTAGAGTTTCATATTTTCATATTCATTGTGACTATTATTTAGGCAAACTAAATATAATTCTATTCTATACATTATAATGTTAATGTTCTAATGTCGTACCAATAGCAGTGCAGTGTAATGAAGGATACATTTTTCACAATAAAAAAATCTATTTTCTAAGTGATACAATAAATGCACATAAAACATTGCATTAATTTAAAAAAAATTGGTTTGCTTTACATTAAAAAGAAAATTAAATACTGCAAATACTTACCGAGTAAATGCCGTCACGAAAGATATTCTCTGAATTTAATATTTTTGAATACGAAATGTTAGGGACAACTGTGTTTTGTTTTGGTGTTGGGGAATGTTTCTAATATTTATTTAATAACAAATAACAAGCAAATTATTAAAACGTTTAAACTCATTGAAAACTTCGTGTAGCTTAACCAAAACGCATTACAAGTTGTAATTTACAACCTATATTTACCAATAAGAAAATTAGAAATATTTTGCACTTTGTCAAAATTATTACCTCACCATAATAGATCGATTAAGTATTTATTAAATAAGCAAATCAACACAGTAGTTATTTGCCTGTTACTATTAAAGGTTTACCTGACATTTCTTCCAACGAATAGAAAGCAAACAAATTTTTATTTATGTCCAAGGAGTGTAAGAACAAGGACAGATGAATGCTTCGCTGAATAAATTGTGGCATTGTTTAGAGCAAATACTAAAGACTAATATAAAGATTTGCTTTGTGAATTTAAAAGGGATTTTATTATTAACGTTTATAAAATATGTTTTTTCTACTCCCACCTTTAAAACGCCCTTTATCGTACATGTTTCCATGACACTAAGTGGCCTTTTAAATACACATTGCCAAGTTGTGGCTTTACGCCGCTTTAGTCACGGGCTGAAGTTAGCCACAGGTTTTTAGTCACGGGATGAAGTTAGTTTTAAGTTAGTTGACAGTTGTCAAATGTCATACAATCGTTAAAATAAAGTGCCTTTCTTGTAAAATAATACTAAATGTGAAAATTATTTTATTATCTCAATACAAAAATACAAAAATATTAAATAGTTTCTCAACGCCAATATTTAAAAAGTTTATATGAACATTGTACTGACCTTTTAATTTCGCCGGCAGTAAACTATAACTTAAATTCGGGCACGGACTCCACTGTAAAGTCCTCATAAAACATTTTCTTTACTTTCGATGTGAAAAACTATAAATTTTCAAGAAATACATTACGATTTATAACCTTTATAATCTAATAATAATGTGTAGAAAAAGTATGGTAGGCACCTCGTTTATAAACTTTTCTATAAACTCATTAATTTAAGCACTCGATCGCAAGCTCGGCGTTTATCAAACTTGATACATAATATACTATTTTCTACTCCCACCTTTAAAACGCCCATTATGGTAGGTACATGTTTCCATTACACTAAATGACCTTTTAAATACACATTATCAAGTTGTGGCTTTATGGCGCTTTAGTCACGGGCTGAAGTTAGCAACAGGTTTTTAATCAAGGGCTAAAGTTAGTTTAAGTTAGCTAACAGTTGTCAAATGTCATACAATCATTAATATATAGACAACTGAAAATACTTAGTTAGTGGCGTCTATATTTATCAATGTTTAATGTTTTTTGTAAAGAACATCAGTTTGTTTGAAAAATTTTAAAAAATAAAATATTGTAATACTCGTTCATGTGATCCATAGGCTTACAGCCACTGAAAAAAGTGTTTTATATATGTGTATTAAACTGTTTAATTATTTACTCAGTAATATAAAGGCCCTAAGGTCTTGCAAGAGTTTTAAGTATAAAGTTTTGGATTTTTTGTTAGAGTCTGAACCATATTGTTTAAATGAATATTTGTTAGTTGTATAAATTTATTTCCTGTGTGACACATATTTCTTAAATGTAAATTTTATACATTTGTATTATTAATTACCTTTGCTGAAATAAAGATGATTATTATTATTATTATTATTATTATTATTATTATTATTATTATTATTATTATTATTATAAAGTGCCTTTCTTGTAAAATAAAACTAAATGTGAGAATTACTTTATTATCTCCATAAAAAGTATTAATTAATTTCTTGACGTCAATATTAAAAAATTGTGAAAAAATTTATTATATTTCGTTTGTTAGTCTATTTTTAGGGGATAAATTTTGATTTACACAAAAAAATTTGAGATTTTAACTTTGGGAGATTTCCAAGTTACAAATTCTAACAGGTATTCCAATAAATACAACTGTCACTTTTTGTACCTTTAACAATTTCCATAAAAGAATTTGTAATACTTTGTAATAATATTTTAAAATTATAGTAACAAAAAATCAAAGGTTAAATATTTTCTTAACTGTTCGCAAGGTCGCTCATCCCTAAATTAAATTCGTGGTTAAAATGGCTTTTATCAAATTTGATACATAATATACTATTTTTTATTTTCTATTTAAAATCCACCTGATTATCTATAGTAGGATAAAACTGTAAATATTAAATAGGTTATATAAATAACAGTATTGTATAGTATTTAATTAAATCCAATTAAGAAATTTATATTAATAGCGAATAATTATTTATTAATAAATAATTCATACAATAAAATTTAAAGAATGTAATTTTTATTCATTATATTACATTTTTCAGACACATTTTTCCTACCTGGTGAACCCGAAGAACAAGTATTTAGAGCTACGTTTAAAGTAATAGAAGGTGACACTTTTTCCCCGGAATTGGCAGATCCGAGCACCAAAACTTTTAAAGTTAGATCTAGAGATTATAAGGAAAGACTGAACTTACTTTTTAGAAGAAGTCCTATTCGACATGGATACATGGGAACAGAAGTACTTGCATTGGACGGGTAAACAATATTTGAATTCATAAATTTAAATCTTATAAATATTTTTGTTGTAGAACTGAAGACAAAGACTTAATAGTACACTTTAACATCCACATAGACCCCTCTTATATCGACCTGACAACAAAAGATATAGAAGACATCTTAGAGGAAGAAATAACAGTTCAGGAATCACTTTACTTCAAAAACTTGACCATAGACAGCAACAGTTTGGAAGTGAAACCAAGCAATCTTCTTTTAATGACCACAACAACTCTACCAACTACAGTGGTGTCTCAAGCTGTAACCCAAACTCCAACACCTCCAAGGAGATGCTATCCAAGGCAGCTGCCTTATTGCAATAAGTTGCCTTATAATATAACCACGTATCCGAATCTTTTGGATCACCAGGATTTGAAGGACGTCAAGGATCATGTGATTGCTTTTAGGGAACTTGTGGATGCAGAATGTTATAGGCATGCATATGAGTTTGTTTGTCAAGTTCTACAGCCACCATGTGCCAAAGGTGAGTGCTGGGACTGCAATAATGGTTTAAAAATGAGTTTGCTATCCATTTTAGGAGAGGAGGAAAATGAAATGGTCCTTCCTTGCAGAAGCTTTTGCAGAGACTTCATGGCGGGTTGTGGCAGTCGATTACCAGAAAAACTAAAATCGCAACTAGACTGCAGCAGATTTCCTGAGTACGGTGACAAGGGAACTTGTATAACCAAACCTGGTAGGATTTATATTTTAAATTCATAATAATATTAATCTTCACGCCCTATTAAACACCGTTAATATCAAGAAACTTCAATGGTAAATTACGCAAATAAAACACCTCACATCAAATTAAATAATGGTTATTATCTATATATTCTATAGAATTATAAACACAATTGTCGCTTAATTGTGGTAAATGCAAATAAGTTTATTCAGGTTTGTAAAGTATATAACATGTAATTGTTGTAGGTAAATGGTTTGTTCTGTGGGTAAATGTAGGTAAAAGATAATTAGTTATGCTAATTTTATGCTTTCATCACGTGTCTTGTTTTATTAGGTTACTAGTGCATACATAAACATACACCTGATTTATTCTACATATAAATTAATGGAATGGAATTTGGCATACAACACATGAAAAAATATTTGTTGTATGGCGAAGATTTTGTTCCATATTTAATAAGTAAATGTTAAAATTAAACTTTAAATGCAAAAAAATATTACGTTAGCTAAGGAAGTAGTATATGGGTGATTCTAGAAAAGTTGGACAACTTGATGTCATCGGTCAATAGAGTGGGTATTTTAATATTTTTTGTAAATATTTTAGTATATTACAAAAGATCCAGGTTTTTTTAACTTCTCCACCCAATTTTAATGTATTTTTTCAAAAGCACGTTTGTAGAAAAACATAATAAATATTCAAAACATCAGTACCTTGGCGTGTCACAACTCCTGAATCAAATATTTGAGTGATTTTATTTTAAAATATATTCAAATTATCTTAAATTTTTCAATTTCACTACAAACTATAAAACATTAAATAATGTATTTTTCATATTTTATCATAGATTTGAATAATAGCAATTTAAAAAAAATGATCACTTTTACCCGTCAGTTCTGTGTTCAATGTTAAAATTCAAAATTCCTGCGAAATATTAAAGTTTAAACGTCAAGTCCTCGTTTTAACTTAAGTTTTGGTAAAAAATTACCTACAGAGCCCGCCCTTTGCACGACAGTAATCTTGAAAACAATACAAGCGGCGAAGTTGTGGTGAATGCACGTATAGTTCCAGTCAAAATTTCAGTACTGTGGCGAGTAGATATTTTTTTACGTATATATATTTCATTGTAATTTATATAAGGCTATATGTGATTTGTTGATAAGTGGCATCCACTAATAAAAAATATCAGTAAGATACTTAATTCCGAATTATAATCTCAAATTTGTATTCCATTCATCAATACCGTGTCGTCAGTTCCATGTTCGATGTTTCGGTTATCTTTTTTTCGCAAACTTCAATTTAAATTCTGCTTGCGCAGAACTTGTTTATTTAATGTCATTATAAACTCATATAAATTTAGTGTGGGTCCCATATATGGGATATATATCTAATATATCTAATAATTGAGATATCGGTATACCCAAAATCCACCAGCCGCCACGGATGTGTGGTATTATTTGATTTTAAGATATTTAATGTATAATATGCTCAAAGTTGCAATAAATCTTATATTTTCCAATAAATTATGTATTCAATTAGTACCCTGGTATACTCGTCACTTCCCTTGCATTCAAATTTAGAAAACACAGATCCTGTTAGATCCTGTTAGAGTATATTTATATTATTATTTATGTTATACAAAATACTGTTTACTATATAAACAAAATTGTAGAATCACCCATATCTTCAAAATGCCATAACGCGACATTCTATTGGTACTCATATGACCTTTGTGAACCATGTCAACGTCTTTCGAGGTGTCATCAAGGGAAAACAATGAAATCGTTAATCTTTATTTTCTAACTGTGTTTGCTATTTTGAAGGTTGTGTGGACGAGCTGAAATCAAGAGCTCTATCCCCCCGCGTCTGTGATGGTACCATAGACTGTCAAGACTTATCGGATGAAAAACCCTGCACCTACTGCTCCAAAAATCACATGCACTGCGGAATTGGTAGAACCTGTATTTCAAAGACAAAAAGATGTGATGGAAGTGTGGACTGTCCCGATGGTAGCGATGAAAGGGCCTGCTGTAAGTATTTTTTATATATCGTGGAAAAACGTTCAAAAAAAAATTTTTAGTATCTCTTACTCCATCTGTGGAAGAACTTAAAAAAGTTGACACCGTCACTCCACATGTAGCAAAATATTATTCGGAAGGATTTGTGACGTTTAACGAAAAAGGGGAAGTGGGAAAATTGTGTACAGAGAACTTAAACAACAGTCTACCTGCAAATCACACCACGGAAGTTTTGCATACTGTCGCATCTTCTTTGTGCAAAACATTAACATATAAGTAAGTTAAACATTAATTAACTAACAAACGTAAAGAAATTATTTTGTTTTTTTTAGAAACGTCATAGCAGTTCGTGTGGAGAAAGATTTCGAACTAAACGTTCCATATGTAAGCATGAAAGATCCAACAGCTTTAGAGATCAGCTTCATCCGATCACCATGTCTTTCCAAGCAAGTACTTAAAGTGGCTTGCTCCAACCTGGGTAAAATAATTTTTAAATAGTATTTAATTCAATACAAATTAACCTATTTTTTAGAATGTGGGGTTCAAGCAACCCACGGTCCAACAGGCTACAAGACCCTACCGAAAATGTCAATGCACGGCGATTGGCCATGGCACGTGTCACTAATGAAAGAAGACGTCCATATTTGCGATGGTACGTTGGTTTCTGACGAATGGGTTGCCACAACAACATCATGTTTCCAAGGACAACCAAAGGCCGAGTGGACTGCCAGATTTGGCATCATTAGACTTTCGAGTTCTTCGCCGTGGGAGCAAGAGAGGAGGATTGTTGGAATGGTGAAAAGTCCAGTAGAAGGTAAAAACTGAATTATAAAGTTTTACTAAACTGAAATATTCTCTTTTTTAGGAAGTACCGTTGCTTTGGTAAAGTTAGACCAGCCCATTACGTACAATGACTTTGTGAGACCAATTTGTCTTCCAAAACATAATATGGCATTGGTACCAGATCTAGAATGTAATACTTTGGGCTGGGCTAGAAATAGAGAACAACTACAGAGAGTTCAAGTTAAAATAACAACCATGGAAAAATGCGAAAATATCAGTATTTCCAATACAAATGGTCTTTGTACTGACACATTGCATGGGCAAAATGACTGTGGAGTAAGAATACATTTTAGATTAAATTTTTGGAAACAAAACTGTATTTTTGTATTTTTTAGGAGGAAGAATTTGCAGGAAGTCCTCTAGTTTGCAGGATTAAAAATCAGGAAAGCTGGACGTTTGTAGGAGTGACGAATTGGAGAATAGCTTGTTCCAAAAATGGAATGGAAAGACCAAGAATGTACGATAAAATAGGTTCAAATGTTAACTGGATTTTGGACACTATTAGCTCTAAGGAATGAAAAAAAAACCTTTTCAAAGAGGCTATGCCAAAAGAACTTAAGTGAATGTGATATTCCTACTCATTAAAAAGAATAATACCTATAGGTATAAGAAGAATTAGAGTAATAAAAAGAATGAACTTTGTTTTGTAAATAGTGCCAATGTGATTATTTTTTTTTTGTAAAAAATTGTTGAACATTGATACCAGCTGAATTAATTTACATTTGTACCTAATATACTTATATGTTATTGTTAAATATTTAAATTATTGTTTATTTAACTCGTAAGTTGTAACTATATTATTTTTAATAAAATTTTATGGTCAATATAATTTTTTGGATTTAGACCTATTCTGCAGACTGCAAAGTTATAGTATATAGTAATAATACTGCTTATTATTTAAACTTTAAATAAGTTATTTTCATTACATACTCAAAAAATTATAAATAGGTACATTTGTTAGTCGGTTACAACCTCACTTTCTCCAGTTCCAACCTTACTTTCTCCTAATTTAAAACCTGATTGGTTCAAATCACAGTTAATAATGAAATCGGCCAATCAATAATGCCTAACAACGGGAATAATGAATGCATTATTCCCGTTGTTAGACGGGGTGGTTATAATGGGTACCATTACATACGGAAAACTCCAAATAATGTCAATAGTATGCAATATATAAAAGTAGAAAAATGATAATAAAAAAATATATACTTTACAATTAATAAAGTAGTTATAGGGGTCGTCCATAAAGGACGTCACGCCCTATATATATATTATATATATATATATATAGATTTAACTATTACAGGTAAAATTACAGGTAAATTTTCCAAAAAGAACAAGCCAATATTTTAGATACTAAAAGCTCAATTTTCAACATTGTGTCGGAATGATTTCTGCCCTCTCCCATTTCTATTGAACAAACAGAATATGGATTAAAACTTCCTTCACCGAAGAAATTAGAGGCCAGTTTAAATACTAAATTCCCATCGCTGTTTATTTCAAAAAGTCTCAATCTACAAAAAATCTGCTGAGCCCTCTGTTACTCCTTATGATTCATTTTGTTCATTAGTAGAGAGTAGAGACTAGAGACAGATTTAGAAGCCAGAATTTGTAAAACATGCCACCTCTACTTTGCTTCAAAAGTAATGCTTCAAAAACAACGAGTTTTACAAGAGGCAAAATCGAAGTATGAAAAAATAAAAAATTAAAAAATAAAGTAGCAGCAAATCGGCAACAAGAAATGATGGCGATTTTGATAGGCGATCAAGTAGACTCGAAGAAGATAATCTGGATTTGACTGGAATAATTCTCCCATCTGAAAAGAAAGAAGACAAAGAAAAATCCGATTTTATGCCAATTCATTCTGCTGTTAAATGTTTTGAAAATCCTTTGGAGAAAATAGATTTGGTTTTCTTGTAATTTTTTTATTCAGAATTTACTTGTTCAAAAGTAAAAATTAATGTGACTATATTAGGTACAGTGTTCCAAATTTAGAGTCCAGTGGCTAATATATATTTATATTTTAGGTAGGTATCTTTCATATTTTAAAAATAAAAAAATGTTAAAAAAAATTGTTTAGCACAACTACCTTAAATTTTTATTATTATTCAATTATTAGTTTTTTGAATTTGTGACGTGACATGGGGGGGTGGGGGTTCGCGCTGCTGTGACCATTTGTGACAATTGTCACAGGGGAGGGGGGTCAAAAATTTCCTAAAAAAGCGTGACGTCCTTTATGGACGACCCCTTACTGGTTAAAGAAATAAAACAAATACAAAATATAACTATATAATAATACAATCAATGAAACACAAATGAAAAATTACAAAATTTTTAATATTAGATTCAAAATAATTTTACCATTCTTTAATTGTTGAAAACGGGCATTTTAAAAATAAAAATCAAAAAGTTTTTCCCATACCGGGAATCGAACCCGAGCCTCCTGGGTGAGAGCCAGGTATCCTAGCCACTAGACCATATGGGAGATGAAGAATTATTACACCCAAGCAATTGCGTAGCTATATTATTAAGGCATATAGTCATTTAAAATAACTATTTTCAGATATGCCTTAATAATATAATAAAATAACTTATTTTACCTATAACTTAAAATGTGAAGAGAAAATTTTGTAAAGGATGTAGGTAAAAGTATTTAGTAGTAGCTACAAACTTTGTAGTACAAAGGTAGGTAGCAACGAATGTAAAAACTGTTGTTTTGACACTTTCGAAAAAGTTCATCAAAATTTAGGAAGAGAAAATCATTTTTAATTAGGTACCTAAGTATTGAAATTATTATTGCACACCTATATTATTAATTTTTTAAAATAATACAAGATTTTTTATGTGTAAAGATCTAAATTTATAAGATGAAAAATAGATGTTAGCTATTATAATAGGTATACCCATATTATTTTCAGAAAATATAATTTGCATCGTTAAACTAAGATAAGAACCTTAGTTATTTGACTGCCTTCCTTTTTCAAATGTCAAAGTGGGACTTTTTGATGTAAAACATTTTATTATCTGCAGAAAGATTTTTACCACCCGTCTACGGCTCGTATTGCAAAATTAAGTGGCGTGCGGTAAACGCCATTTTCTGTTTAAGTAACTCCCATATGGTCTAGTGGCTAGGATACCTGGCTTTCACCCAGGAGGCTCGGGTTCGATTCCCGGTATGGGAATAACCTTTTTAATATTATAAGTCAGTTTTTATACTTTTGATTTGATTCTTAAATTAATTAAATAGGTATATTATTATGTTATTGTAACTAACTTTATTTAAAATACTAAAATTTTTCGATTTATTTACTAGAATTATACATAATTTAGTTTTTTTTTTAATTAAATATTACATACTGATAATTTACCGTAATATACATAATTTGTTTAAGGCTGTGGTGTAGTTATTTCTTTATTTACATAGGTACTGTCCTATTACATAATATTATATACAGTGTTGGACATAATTTTTGCAACCACTGTAAAAAAAATCTAACTCTAAAACGCCCAACTTATATCTCAGTTTACGTGTTCGAGGGTTTTTAGAGAAAATATTTTTAAAGCCCTTTTATTTAATAATGAAAAAACGTTAAAAAAAACTTTTGGGGAATATTTTTTAAGTAAAAAAAATATGCTGTTCAATATCGTATTTTTGAAAATTTTATACAAATCAAATGAACAGCAACGAAGATACAGCGATTCAAAGTCGTCAAAAATGACTACTTTTCAGCAAAATAATCAAAAAGGGGCCATTTTTACCGACTTTGAAGCGCTGTTACTGTTCGTTTAATTTGTACAAAATTTTTAGGGTATACTAACAAAAATACGGCCTTTCACAGCATATTTTTTATTTACTTAGAAAAAAATACCCTAAAAGTTATTTTTCGAACGTTTTTTCATTATTAAATAGAAGGGATTTAAAATTATTTTCTCGAATAACCCTCGAACACGTAAACTGAGATATAAGTTGAAGTATTTTTATCCAAAATTTTATAAAGAATAATAAAGGCGTTTTAGAGTTAGATATTTTTATAATGGTTCCAAAAATTATGGCCAACACAGTTTATAAATATAGATATTTTATCACAGTCGATTACGTAACAAAAATATTACATAATAATTATAGGGTAGTGTCTTACTTCTGAAGCCTCCGTATCAGGATTGTCGAAGTGGATACCGCAGCTGAGTAGCTACACTTATTTATAGGCCTTTGCAGTCCAGATCACTCAGTCCCAGCCTTTTCAGTAACTTCAGTAATATATTTGTTATACACAGAGAAAAGTAATCTCTTGATTTAAGAAAATGCATTTATTTGAAACAGTTTTTCTTGTATGAAGTAAAATTGTCTTATTCGTAGTAACTTCTTGTTTACAATAAGAAAATACTATTATTTGGTTGTAAATCATGAGTTTCTTGAAAACAACTTGTTGTTATGATTAATTGTAAAGAAATATTTATTTAGAGCAATTAATTAAATTGTTTGGATATAGGTTGTATGGATTCAGTTTTATCAAATGTTAATACAAGCATATAATATCTTATTTTAACAAAATAATAGAATTGATACAATGTATGTCATATAATTAACGTAAACAAGTGATTTGTTTGTTTCAAAAATACATTTACTTAAAGCAAATACATATTTATTTGCTTTTATGTCCACGTGACTCGCGGAGCCAATTAGAGCATTTGACTCCAAAGACAAAGACGCTTGTCCGGCAGCCGGCAGCCGGCAGCATTTGCAAACAAACTCGCAGAGCGTCCTTGGCAAAGCGTTAAGACTCTTAACCCTAGATAGCTAACCTACGTAAAATTTACGTAAAGTTTTTTTTTAATCTGAAATAATTTACCTAATATTGGCATCCTCGTTTCGCCGCTCAAGCAGTGCTTTCCCTTCCATCACTACTTTTGGCAGCCGACGTGTTTTTGATGTGGCAGGTGTGGGTTGTCAGTGACTGAATATAGAGTGATAGTCCACGCGTAAATTTTACGTATAGTTGGCAAATTCGTATGGTTGTTATACGTATATTTCACGTATATTATACGTATATTTTACGTAATCTTGGCAATAAAGTAAGTCGTATGGTTTGAAACAATTTTTGCACATATTTGTAATATATACGGTAAAATTTACGTATTGTTGGCATCAAAGTATAAATTTTGAACGTTGGCTATCTAGGGTTAATATACTTAAGAGAAGGAGGTGTTTAATCAACGGTTATAGTTTTGTGTTTAAGTGCTTATGTTTAATAGTATGGAAGAATTCTTCAAAGAAAATAATTTAACCCATTTGCTTTTTAGTTTGGTTGGTAAGTAAAAGTGATTTAGTTAATTAAAATTTTGTGTACCTAGGAAACTACAAAGTTATATGATAATATGGGTACCTATAGGTACCTATAGGTATAGGTACCTATAGGTATAGGTACCTATAGGTATACCTATTTTATTTTGGATCATGCATGTAACAGACTTGACTTGTTGCTTTTAAATATAATTGCACATTTTACTTAAAGGCCATAAACTAAAAATAAACCGTTTCTTTTTGTATTTGACAAGTGCAAGTAATTTTGGTTGGCAAACTATATGTATTTGTTTTTAAACTATAGGTACCTACCTAGGAAGGTGTTTTCAACAAAGATACCTATCTGATAATAATAAATTAAGTTTTTGAAAATGTTTAAATGTCCCATAAATATATTTCCTGAATTAATGCGAACATGTTTAAGGTTCTGCTGAAAAATTGCTTGTTTTGACTTATCCTCTTATGACTTTTACCCATAGACTTGATGTATTTTATTAATGCCGTGCATTAATATTTACACTGAACTTCAGTGACTGAAGTATTTTTTGTTCCTATTTTTGTCCGCTCATATATTATATGTTTTGTTTATTGTTAATTTTATATTATGTGTTTTTAATGTTCATTGTAAATACGTATTTACAACAAAACAAGTGTACACTTGTTTTGTTCAAATAAAAAATATTGGAATAAACGTTTTTTAATTTAATTTTCCCGACCAAATATCAAGTAATTAACAACATTAAAATAAATAAATCATAGTATTAAAACAAGCAAAAATTTGTTTGGTTCAATCACTATATATTTCGTGAAATTATAATATTAAAAGGTACTAATTATTTGTCTGAAATAAATTGTTTTCTTCATGTAAGTAAATATTTTTTTTCTTTAAGAAAGCTTCACATTTAATTTAAAAAAATGAATTACTTACTTCAAGTAAATGTTTTGTTTCTTTAAGTAAGATTCTACTAAACCTGAGATAAAAAGTCAACTAAATATTTACTTGTATTAAACAAACCATCAGTTTAAAAAGTCAAATAAACCCAAGTTTTCCACTAAATAAATATCTTCTTGTATCATATCGAAATAAATAATTTATTTGAGTCAAGACAGATATAGTAAAATCAAGAGATTACTTTTCTCTGTGTAGGCTTCGGTCCGAATGATCTTCCCATAGCATCCAACCACAAATATCCCCAGTTCCGCCGAGCAAGCATGCATATTCCTCACCTCTGTGACCAGATTTGCTCTGGGACCAATGGATGTGGCATTCTCATTTGTAATGTTATCCACAGAATTAACAGCATATATTTCATTCATTCATTCATAACAAGATGGCGTATAGTAAATAGGCGTTTCATTCTGTGCTCCGTAAAAAGTGGGTAAAAAGTGAAATTGTTACATGAAAACTAGCACCTAATGCTATAGTTTAATGTTTTAATACTAATAGAGTAAGTGTACACCTAGAAAAGGACAAAAAACGTTAAAGAAAGAACTTAATGAGTCGACAATTTAATGTCCAAGTTTCAAAATAAACAAAAAAGTATTCGAGAAGAAACAAAATCTAAAATAGTGGCAAGTAATGATAATTCTGAAAATGGAATTTACAAGAGAAAATAGATGCTCTAGAAGTGAAATATCTAGAAAATATGGCTGAGATAAGGAGGGAAATATTAGAATTTCAGAGGCATATACAGGCTGAACTTAAGTATACTTAAGTATACATATATGTGACGGATTATTTAAATGGTCATAAAATAATAATTCACGGGATAGTAGAAGAAAAGCATGAAAATGTTCTGGAAGTCGTTGTAAACATTATAAATTCAAAATTCGAGTTAAATTTAAACAAGAATAATATAATTGAATGCTATCGCGTGGGCAAAAAATCTTCACAAAAACATCATAGGCCGGCGATCGTTGGATTTGTAAATAAGTGGAAGCGGAACCATAAAGGTATATGTAAATAAACCCAATTTGAATGGCAGTAAAGTTGTAGTATCTGAAGTGTTAAATAAATCTCAACAAGAACTATTTAAGTATGTCAAATAATATATTAATAAAAATTAACTGCAAATGTCTTACTGGACAAAAATACTGATTACCTCAAAGGGCGATGCATGTAGGTAAGCTTGTTAAATTAATTAAAAACTTAACTTAGTATTTGTAAATGTTTTGCTTGTATTCTAAAATTATCATAAACATAATCTGCGCTTTTTTATTAACAATTACTTTAAATTTAACTTTGTTTATATATGGGGAGCAAAGAAAACAATGTGAAAACTTAAGTTAAGAAAAGTTTTCTTATGTTATATTTTTTTAGGAATAATTAATATTATATAATAATAATTATTAGTATATGTGTTTAATAGAATATTCATAGTACCTATAAGTAAAATATTTTCTTAACTAATATTTTTTTGGTAATTTTTGTATTTATTGAAAATAGCTCAGTATATTTGTAAATTAATATTGTTTTGGGCAAATATAATATTTGTTGAATTTAAATTGTTATTTTGTCTGTTTATTAATCAAAAATTAAACATTTCGTTTTTGTATTTAATTTTGTTTAAAGTTTTTTTTCTAAACTTATATTGTTTTGATATAAAATATATTTTATTCATATAATTTTTTTTATTCATTGAATATCGGCCTGTATTATTATAAATCAATTATAAATGTATTAAATGTTTGTGTAAAATAGTACTATAATATGACTAAATTTGCTCATCAAAATATAAGATCAATAAAAAATAACTTTAATAATTTTAAGGCCCATATTAGGGTGTCCGTTGTTTACCAACTTGTTTTTTTTGTTCGCAGCGCCCCCTAAATTTTTAGTTTATGTCCTAAAAAAATTATAAAAAAAATATTCATATTAAACCGTTCCACAAAGACGATACATTTTCCATTTACATAATATTGGGTTTCGGCAAGTTTTACATTTAATTTTTTTAGTTAATATACAGCAATAAGAGACACATATTTTTATAGGAAATTGAACGGTGTACAAAAAAGCTTTGCTATGATTTTTTCATAAATTCACTGCAAAATTAGAATTATTTTTATGAAAATGAATTGTTTATTTTTGAAAATAAGTGATTTTATTGTATTATTGAAAAAATAAAAATTATTGAAAACAGATAAGTAAAAATTATAGACAAGAGATAAATTCAATTTTTTTTATTACATTAAACGAATCTGGTAGGTACTAGTTTTACTCAATTTTAGTACGATTACTTTTTTACATAATCTTTTAATTTCTGTGAAATTCTACAAAATTTTATACGATTTTATAAAATATTATAAATTAAAAAGTTTGCCTTCAGTACATCTAAATGACATAGAAATTCTTTTAACAATTATTTTTACGACAAAATAAAATTCGTAGAACTTTACGCATACGTTGTCTTGAGTATAAGATGCAGACATTTCCGCTACACCAATTATCCTTTTCAAATAAGTTAAATGTATTTATCTACTTCTACATTGACGAGCTGTGACTTTATGGCGCGGGATGAAGTTGGCAATAAGTAGGGGCATTTTAGTCACGAGCTGAAATTAGCTTTTTATTATATATTAGAGAAAAGTGAGGTTAATTCCGTTGACATTTGACAGATGTCAAATGTTTAAGAAATATAATTGGCTTTAATTTCTTTTTTGTGTTTGTCGTAGATAAAGTATACTTAGTATGCAACTCGTTTTATAAACATATCTAGACCCTGGTTTTTAATAAGCTTCCCTCGTGCCTAGTAAAACTCGTAACGAAAATGGCGTTTATAAAACTTGATACATAATACCTATACTATTATATAAAAGATGCCACAGACGATGGGTGATTGACCTACTTCAAACTTCAACTTTGCGACACGAAATCTGTGAAGTGCGACTTCTGCCTTCTGTGGTCAAAGAACTAAATCATACTTTAGTGCGCATGCGTAACTACAAATTTGATTATTTCGTAAGAATTTCAGCTGAAATTTTTCATTGTATAATATTTAAAAAAATCGTATAAAATTTTGTAGAATTTCACAGAAATAAAAAGATTATGTAAAAAAAGTAATCGTACTCACAGCTTCTTAAAGTTGAGGTTTCAAGAAAAAAAATATAGATTCTTTAAAACCTATTTTATTTTCATGTATACATTCACCTGGTTAAAATCAACATAAATTGAAAATCGGCTATGTGGAGTTTGGTGTACAGTCGGCAACAGAATAAATTAGTTTCCACAAAATGAAAAATTCAATAACAAAAGATAAAAATATGAATCTGAAATTTACTAAATAAATCTTTCTTGGGTTCTAGGATTGGCTTGTACTACAGTGGTAATAAAAATGAGTCATAAGAAAACTAGAAATGTATTACTATTACTACTTATTAACTATTATAAGCACAAATACAACGTTTTAAATGTTATAAATAATTTTCAGACTTGAGACTAAGCGTATAATTTTGGAAAAATAAATGAATGATGAACTTGTTCTGTTGCTTGCTCACAGAAAAATTAAAAAACGTCCATCTGGAACACCCTGTATTTAAGAACGGTAAAAATTGATATAGTGGGGTTATAAGTGGCCCCGAACAATAATCCGTGGTCACTTTTTCTCTAAAAAAATCCCTAATAGTACTTTTCGAAATTTCGACCCCAAAAAGAGATCATAGTTTGCCATGAGTTTAGTCGTCAAAACAAGTAACATATGTGATTAAAGCCTTTTTCAGAGATCTATCCAACAAAAAAAAGTTTACGAAGATCGGTTGAAAAATGCAAATTTTACGAGGGTGGTAAGGTCTTAAGCGGGACACACTGTATATACTTATTTCCTAAAAACAAAAGTAGTACGTGAAATCATCGCAAGAGATCTTGAAATTTAATAAAATTAAAAACAACAAACTTAAACAGTACCTGGAACCAGTTCTTCTAATATGGAAACATTTTTAATCAGTTTTCTTTACTATTTTCACCATCTGACAATATGTTAAGGCATATCTTTAGGGAACCCGCCCCACCATCTATACCAATTTTAAGATGGAATTTTTCATCTAAGATACGTTATGTACAGTATGTATGCTACCAGTTGTGATAAATTGTTGCAGTAGACAAATGGTGAGAAAGCAAATTGTTTTTTGGATAATTCCACATTTGGCAAAAACATGCCATCAAAATACTATACAAAATACGAGTACATGTGAACATTCCTGGATCTTCGCAATTGCTTGTTTTTCAACCAAATGCTTGTCTACGTTGGGCAGAGTACTGACAATTTTTTTAACACTGCTCACCGGAAGATTGCAATCAATTTGCATTTCCCTAAGGGTGGTTGATTTGATTACAGGTTTATCTTTTGTATTCGCTTTGCGCAAAACGTTTATTTGCAAGTGACAGCCTCTCACTTTATTTAAAGAAATAGAAGAATCGCCTTGCTAAAGCTCTCCCTTTAAGATTATTTTACATGCTACTTGTTTACAATTTTTTGCTAAACCAGCGTTATTTTTTATTTTTTCTCTCTACAGCAATTTTTTCATGAAATTACATAGTTAAAAAATTGATAATTATTAAATCAATAAAAAAATACTGTTTTCTTTTCGTCAATTATATCTCGGCCGACTGTACACCTAATTCCACATAGACGATTTTAAAAATGCGTTTTTTTAATAGGGGCTATTGTGTAGATTATAAAAAACGCAAATTAAAAGAATCTATATTTTTTTTCTTGAAACTATAACTTTAGGAAGCTGTGTACTAAATTTGAGTAAAACTAGTACCAGATTCTTTTAATGTTATAATTTTTTTTAATTTATCGGAATCTCTTGTCAATAATTTTCACTTATCTCTTTTCAATAATTTTTACTTTTTCAATAATACAATAAAATCACATATTTTCAAAAATTAACAATTTATTTTCATAAAAATAATGATAATTTTGCAGTCAAGTAAAAAATCAAAAAAATTACTATAAGTTCAATTTTAACCTTAAATAACTTTGAAACCAGTGAATTTATCGAAAATTCATAAGAGAGCTTTTTTGTACAGCGTTCAATGTCCTATAAAACCATGTAGCCACTTATTGCTGTATATTAATATTATTATTAATTAACGCTCGGGAGAAAAAAAATGTAAAACTTGCCGAAACCCCATGTTATTTAAATGGAAAATGTATCGTCTTTGTGGCACGGTTTAATATGAATATTTTTTTATATTTTTTTTAGGTCATAAACTAAAAATTTAGGGGGCGCTGCAAACAAAAAAACTAAGTTGATAAATAACGGACACCCTAATTTTTACTTTTTCAATAAAATCACATATTTTCAAAAATTAACAATTTATTTTCATAAAAATAATGATAATTTTGCAGTCAAAGTAAAAAAATCAAAAAAATTACTAAGTTCAATTTTAACCTTAAATAACTTTTAAACCAGTGAATTTATCGAAAAATCATAAGAGCTTTTTTGTACAGCGTTCAATGTCCTATAAAAATATGTATCACTTATTGCTATACATTAACTTGCTCGGGAGAAAAAAAATGTAAAACTTGCCGAAACCCCATGTTATTGAAATGGAAAATGTATCGTCTTTGTGGCGCGGTTTTATTATGAATATTTTTTTTTATAATTTTTTTTAGGTCATAAACTAAAAATTTAGGGGGCGCTGCAAACAAAAAAAACCAAGTTGGTAAATAACAGACACCCTAAACCATATAATTAAAATGTCTTATGATAATTGGGGTGACGGAAACTTGGTTGGATGCAAATATAAATAATAATTTTACAAATATTGAGGGCTGCACATTTTTTAGATAAGATCGACCACATAGAGGAGGCGGTGTTGGTACGTATGTAAATAGTAATATTGATAAATCATCTTTAATGTCTGTGCAAACATTAATTAATATGTTAAATGATGACTAAATATTACACATTTTCTCTTTTACAAGTTATCCAGGGACCAACTCGATTGAAATCAACTACTTCTTAAATTATAGATTTATTTTTTCTTAATAAATCTTTCGCCACTGGGTGTATATTAGGTATATACAAACTTAACTTGATTATGTACACACTTATACACAAACTATATACAAACTTAGCGTGTAATTGCCCTGAGCCGATGATTTCAAAACTGAGAATCTTCCACCAGACTCCCTCGTCCCGTTGGTCGGGGTAGGAAGTAGGTAGAAAATATTTAGAAGGAGGCAAAAATCCAAAAAGCAATAGAGTCTATTATATTTTGGATTTAATTTATAAACGCGAATATATTTATTTTGTAAAGATAAAGGAGAAATAAAGGAATGTTTGCAAATGATGGGAAATTTTTCTGTGTTGAAAGGAACTGCTCCGGGTACTAAAATATTTACAACATAATTAAGGGTTCAGTCCCCACTAATCTTTGTTTACACTATCATCCTGTAACGTTATTAATAATAATCTGTCAATCATTTTTTAACATACTGCTGCTAATAATTTAGTAACGATTTGCATTCACAGCCTATAAAATTAGTTCCAGAAACTTAAAAAACATTAATTTGAACTTAAGGTTGATTGGCATTATCTTTACACAATACCTAACATAAAAGGTAAAATTGAGTATCTTAATATATCTGTGATAAATTTAATTGATTTCCATGGCCTCCCTTATAACTAAATATAATATGAAATTGACTATATCTTAAAAACTGCTATACTTTCATAATTTTTGAAGATCTTTTCGGGTTCAGGGGACAATAATTATTAAATAATAATTGGCTGTTAAATGTCCGGGACACAAATTGCTGTGGACCATAGGTATTAGTGACTGCTTTTTCACTTTGAAAACTACCTAGTCATTTTTGACTAATTCATTTTAAAAAAGAGGGCTTCACAAATCATCAATGCAGTTTATCGGATGCTTTTGAAAAGACAGGGTGCAGTGGGTTAAAATTGAAGATGTCCTATCTGGGCCATTCTTCACTTGATAGGGTTCCACAATGCAGCATTTTGGGTCCCCTACTTTATACGGTATACACCTCCAGCTTTTATCATAGTTTTCGATTATTATTTAATAAATAAAGATCTAGAAATATTACTTAACAAGTGTCATGATCATCTGCTGCGCATAAACCCTGATAAATCCTCAATATACTGAATTATAATTATATTTGCAAAAGAAAATATGAAAGGGGTGGTAAAGACTCGGCTTGGTATTAGGAGAGGAGTGGTCCTGTTAAAGTGGTGGACCAAGTTAAGAATCTTGGTCATCTTTGATAATCAATTGCGATTTACTGGACATGTTAATAACATACTTAAAAAGAATTAAAACAACAAGTATATCCACATCTGCAATATCTAGATAGAAACACTTAAAAATTATTATGTAAAACTCACAAAAATTTGCATGACTATGCATGCAAATTTCAAAGCGGCTTGTAGTATTTCAGTCTCCAGCCATCAGGGAAAGGTAAAGTGTATGCAGGAAAAGTTATTTTGTTTCCTTCTTTAACCACACGTTTGGGGCAGTGCATGTGTGTTTCCCACTTTACTTCCATTTTGGCTATCTGCTTTTCTCTAACCCTCTTCACCATTTTTTGTGTTAGCTCTTTAGGTCTCCCTCCATGTCACCATCAACATTTGTGCAACCATACTTCTCCAGCACCCATGTCTGTTATTGGGTTCCTCCAGGCTTTAGCTTGGAATTTGGGTGGTTCTCTAGGTATGTTTCTTTTCTCACAAGTTGAAGTTTGGTTTCCAGCTCTATGGACCGTATCCCTAGACCACCCTTGAGGGTTGGGAGATATACCCTGGCATTTGACGTTGTTTTGCCATTGATGTTGGGATTTTCGGATGATGTTATCCATTTTTATGCATTTTAACAGGGAAGTGGCCAGTTTCTCGTCAGGGATATAGTACCCAGGACATAAATGGCTGCAGAAAGGATGGAACTGTTGTAAAGTTCAACTTTTTGGATTGTTAAGAGCTTTGAGATGAAAATTACTTACAGTTTCTTGTTTGACCTTATTCTGTATATTTTCGTAATTTTTGTGTATTCCTCTCCAGCTGCTCAATGCCTAGGTAAGTGTTCGACTCTTTGATCTCTGGGAGAAATGGTGGGTCCTGGTGTATCATTTCTCCCTCCTGCTTACGGCTGTACAGTCCACATTTGTTTTCGTTGAGCCTTAGCCCCAGTTTCTGTGCTCCCCTCCTTAGTTCCTCGGGCACAATTCTACTGCCTTGCTTTGTTGGTGTGTGCACCTTGATGTCATCCATAAAGACCATAATTACGTGCTTGCCTTTAGTAAGGTGCACCAATTGATTACAGGATTTTCTCTACACAAATATTGAGACTTTTATTAGTACAAATAGCATTGGACTTATTGTGTCACCTTGATATATATACTCCTTTTGACATATATGAGCTTGAAGAGGCCTTTCCCTGCTTTAAATCTTATTGACCATGGTCCTACAGCTTGGCGCAATACTTGGCGGACAATTTTTGAAAAGAAGAAAGGGGAAGAGTATTCATCACTTTTCAGCTGATCGTGGTGAATTAGTTTGTCCTGTTTCTCATACGGGCTATCTGCGTGGTGGCTTTGTCTATCATTCCCTGCATGGTGCCCCAGACGTTCTCTTTAGCTAGATGTTCGGGTGGTATGGTCCACTTGAGTAGATTTTCTTTGAGCATCAGTGTTATTGTGGCTGTTAGCATATTGTAGTCGTTGTTTAATAGCGCTATAGGCCTGTAGTTGCTGGGAGATTCGGGATCTTCTTTCTTATGTATTAGGATAACTGTGGCTCTTGTGTCAGCTACGTTAATTTGTCTTGCTCCGCTAAAGATTCCTTGAATATGTTGAATAAGGTATGGTCTATAATATCTTTATTTACATACTGTCTTATTATAAAATACTACATTGTGTGTAAATATATACATTTTATCACATTTGATTACATTAGAAAAAAATATCACATTTGGTTTATCACATATACAGAATACTTGGGTAGTTTGTAGGGTAGTGCCCTATTTCTGCAGCCTCCTCATCAGGATTGTTGAAGTTGATACTGCTGCTGAGTAGCTGCACTTATTTATCAGTCCTTTGCAGTCCAGATCACTTAGACCCAGCCTCTTGAGTAATTTGATACATTTGTTATGGGCTTCAGTCGTAATGATCTCCCCATAACATCCAACCACAAATATCCCCAGTTCCGCCGAGCAAGCATGCATGTTCCCCACCTCAGTGACCAGATTTGCTTTGCGACTAATGGATTTGGCATTTTCATTGGTTATGTTGTCCACAGAATTTACAGCATATCTTGTGTGCTTCAGCATTTCTTGGTCTCTGTAATTTTGGATATGTGATACTGCAATTTCCAAAATTATTACTTCAGTGAGGTTTTCCAGTTTCACCAGGATATCAGGCTTATTGTGATGTAGAGTATATTCAGTTATTATTGGGTGGCCTGCTATTACTGTCATGTTCCTTTGGTTCTTAATGTTGGTGTACTGTGCGTTCAGGGTTGCCTTACCGAAGAATAGGCTCTCCGTGGTTGGTTTTGGAGCTCCGGTCGCACCCAGTATGGCCTTTAGTATTCAATATACTATGTTGTCATGTCTGGTGATGAACTCATTGCTTGGGCATGCTGTGGCAACGTGGTACGCCGTTTCGTCATTTGCACAGCCTCTTCTGCACCTCCTGCGGTATTCTGGGATGGCCCCCAGCCCATGAATCTGTTCTTCTGCGGCTGCTTGTAGTAGGGTCAGTCTCCAGCCATCAAGAAATGGCGAAGTGTATGCGGGGAAAGTTATTTTGTTTCCTTCTTTAACTACACGTTTGGGGTAGTGCATATGTGTGGCCCACTTTACTTCTATCCTGGCTATCTGCCTTTCCCTAACCCTCTTCACGATTTTTTGTGTTAGCTTTTTTAGATCTCTCTCCATGTCAACCTCAATATTTGTGCACTCATACTTCTCCAGCACCCTTCCCATGTCTGTAATTGGGTTCCTCCAGCCTTTCGCTTGTAATTTTTGGAATTTTTGTAGCGCCTCCTTCGTGTCTGGGTGGTTCTCGAGGTATACTCCTTTCCTCACAAGTTGGAGTTCGGTTTCCAGCTCTATAGATATATGGATCTTATACCTAAGCCCCCCTTGAGGGTTGGGAGATATACCCTGGCATTTGATGTTGTTTTGCCCTTGATGTTGTGCTGGACTAGGGATTTTCGAATGTTGTCATCCATTTTTTTGCATTTCAGTAGGGAAGTAGCTAGTTTTTCGTCGGGGTATATATTACCCAGGACATATATGGCGGCGGAAACGATGGCACTGTTATAAAGTTCTACTTTTTGATTTGTTGAGAGCTCTGAGGAAAAAATTACTTCAGTCTTTTGTTTGACTTTAGTCTGTATGTTCTCGTAATTTTTTTGTGTATCTCTTTCCAGCTGCTCAATGCCTAGGTAGGTGTATGCCTCTCTGATCTCTGGGAGAAATGGTGGGTCTTGGTCTATCACTTCTCCCTCTTGGTCTCGGCTGTACAGTCCACATTTGTTCTCATTGAGCCTTAGCCCCAGTTCTTGTGCTCCCCTCCTTAGTTCCTCTGTCATTATTCTGCTGCCTTCCTTTGTTGGTGTGTGCACCTTGATGTCATCCATAAAGGCCATAATTACATGCTTGCCTTTGGTAATTTGGTTGATTTCAGGATCTTCTCTAAGGTGCACCAATATTGAAGCTGTTATTAGCATTGGACTTATGGTGTCACCTTGGTATACTCCTCTTTTGACATATATGGGTTTGGAGAGGCCCTTTCCTGCTTTAACTCTTATTGACCAGAGTCCTACCGCTTGGCGCAATACTTGGCGGACAATTCTTGGGAGGGGGAGGGTCAGTTGTTCGTGGTTAATGGAGTCGTAGGCCTTGGTAAAGTCATACCAGGTGGAGTAGTTTGTCCTGTTTCTCATACGGGCTATCTGCGTGGTGGCTTTGTCTATCATCATTCCCTGCATGGTGCCCCATGTTGAATACGGTATGGTCTAAGGGCTAGGATACCTGCCTTTCACCCAGGAGGCTCGGGTTTGATTCCTGGTAAGAAAATACCCTTTTTGGTATTTTGAAAATGGTTTTAGGATATTACCTAGTCAATTATAATTAAATTGTGTGATTGTGAGAAGCAGAGCTGGGCACGAGAAATAAAAAAAATATTCGTTAAATTATAAGTACGAGTACTTACAAGTTTTACTCGTAAGTAGATTTGTAAACGGTTATGAGTAGTAATCGTGAAAAATGTTAGTTAATATAATTGACAATTCCACTCCTGTCAATTTAAACCTATTTAAAACTGTCAAAAATACGGTTTACTGGCCGATAAAAAGGAAGGAACAGAAATGAAAGTGGCCAGAATTACCTTTTCCATACTAATGGATGTTTTATTGTTTAGGGAAATGTCAAAGTGACACATAAATGACTTAATTTATTTACTCGTAGAATTTTCTTAACGAATACCTTCGATTGAGCAGAACAATTTTTTGGATTTTTAACTTGGTGCTTTGTTAATTTTACTTTAAGAAATTTGGGCGATACTTCATTTTCTAGTCGAGTATCTCCCATATGATCTAGTAATTTCTTTATTTACATACTGTCCTATTACAAAATATTACATTGTATATAAATATATATATTTTATCACATTTGATTCCATTACAAAAAAATATCACATTGGGTTTATCACAGATACAGAATACTTGAATAGTTCCTAGGGTAGTCTTATTTCTGCATCCTCCTCATCAGGATTGTTGAAGTGGATACCGCAGCCGAGTAGCTGCACTTATTTATTAGTCCTTTGCAGTCCAGTTCACTCAGACCCAGCCTCTTCAGTAACTTAATACATTATCCCCAGTTCCGCTAAACAAGCATGCATGTTCCCCACCTAAGTGACCAGATTTGCTCTGCAGAATTTACAGCATATCTTGTGTGCTTTAGCCTTTCTTGGTCTCTGTAATTTTGGATATGTGATACTGCAATTTCCAAAATTATTACTTCAGTGGTGTTTTCCTGTTTCACCAGGATTTTAGGCTTATTATGATGCAAAGTATATTCAGTTATTATTGAGTGGCTTGCTATTACCGTCATGTTCCTCTGGTTCTTTATATTGGTGTACTGAGTGTTCAGGGTTGCCTTACCGAAGAATAGGCTCTCCGTGGTTGGTTTTGGAGCTCCGGTCGCACCCAGTGTGGCCTTTAGTATCCAATATACCATGTTGTCATGTCTGGTGATGAACTCGTTGCTTAGGCAAGCTGTGGCAACGTGGTACGCCGTTTCGCCATTTGCACAGCCTCTTCTGCACCTCCTGCGGTATTCTGGGATGGCCCCCAGCCCATGAATCTGTTCTTCTGCGGCTGCTTGTAGTAGGGTCAGTCTCCAGCCATCAAGAAAGGGTGAAGTGTATTTAACCCTCTTCACCACTTTTTGTGTCAGCTTTTTTAGGTCTCTCTCCATGTCAACATCAATATTTGTGCACTCATACTTCTCCAGCACCCTTCCCATTTCTGTTACTTTTTGGTTTGTTGAGAGCTTTGAGGAGAAAATTGCTTCAGTTTTTTGTTTGACCTTAGTCTGTATATTTTCGTATTTTTTCGTGTATCCTTCTCCAGCTGCTCAATGCCTAGTTAAGTGTACGACTCTCTGAACTCTAGGAGAAATGGTGGTCTACATTTGTTTTCATTGAGCATTAGCCCCAGTTCCTGGGCTCCCCTCCTTAGCTTCTTAGTCACGATTCTGCTGCCTTGCTTTGTTGGAGTGTGCACCTTGATGTCGTCCATAAAGGCCATAATTAGGTGCTTGCCTTTAGTAAGTCGGTTGATCTCAGGATCTTCTCTAAGGTGCACCAATATTGAAGCTGTTATTAGCACAAATAGCATTGGACTTATGGTGTCCCCTTTTGACATATATGGGTTTTGGAGAGGCCCTTTCCTGCTTTAACTCTTATTGACCAGAGTCCTACCGCTTGCCGCAAAACTTGGCGGACAATTTTTGGGAGGGGGGGGTGTTCATAATCCTTTTTAGCTGTTCGTGGTTAATGGAGCCATAGGCCTTGGTAAAGTCATACCAGGTGAAGTAGTTTGTCCTGTTTCTCATACGGGCTATCTGTGTGGTGGCTTTGTTTATCACCATTCCCTGTATGGTGGCCCAGACGTTCTCTCTAGCTAGCTGTTCAGGTGGTATGGCCCACTTGGGAAGATTTTCTTTGAGCATCAGTGTTATTGTGGCTGTTAGCATCTTGTAGTCGTTGTTTAATAGCGATATAGGCCTGTAGTTGTATGGTCTAGTAATTTCTTTATTTACATACTGTCTTACTACAAAAATCGAACAATACTTAAATACACTTAAATAATTATAGGGATTTGGCCGATCTGCCTGGGAACATATGTTGGATGGCCTTTAATCTCGCTGTCACTTGGGTTTCTTTTCTACTTGTAAATGCTTCCACCAAACTTTTCGCCCCTCATTTCTCCACTTGTTTGCTTTTTGGCACCTTTCTTCTTGGCTACAGGGTTGTTCGTGCAGGTTTGTTCATGGCTGCCTTGGTTCCCAGGCATAATATTATGGTCATCTCGGGTTATGGGACCTACGGTGTTTACAGCTTTATATTTGTAACTATTTCTTGTATTGCTTAGTATTGTGATATACGCTGACTGGTTGTGGTTGTCACTTTCAAACTTTTTCGTGCAATTGTTAAATTTTTTAAAAATTTTATAAAAAATAGTATCGGCTCTATTGCTCGTATTGTGTTTAGTCGCGTGCGGTTAACGTCATTTTCTAGTTATACGCTTCAGCACTTCTTGATCTCTGTAATTATGGATATGTGATACTGCATATATTATTATATATATAATACCAATATTGAATCTGTTATTAGTACATATTGCATTGGACTTATGGTGTCACCTTGGTATACTCCTCTTTTTACATATATGGGCTTGGAGAGGCCTTTCCCTGCTTTAACTCTTATTGACCAGAGTCCTACAGCTTGTCGCAAAACTTGGCAGACAATTTTTGGGAGGGGGAGGGTGTTTATCATCTATTTCAGCTGCTCGTGGTTGATAGAGTCATACAAGGTGGAGTAGTTTATTCTGTTTCTCATGCGGGATTTCTGCGTGGTGGCTTTGTCTATCATCATTTCCTGCATGATGACCTAGGCGTTCTCTCTGGGATAGGATACTTGGCTTTCACCCAGGAGGCTCGGGTTCGATTCCCGGTATGGGTTAACCTTTTTTATTTTCAAGACAAGTAGCGTTTCTATTATTTTTTTTCCAAACTACCCAAAAGTTTCTGCTTTGTTCAAAGGTTAATTTTTTAAAAATTTTATAAAAAACAGTATCGGCTCTATTGCTCGTATTGCAAAGTAGTCGCGTGCGTTTAATGTAATTTTCTAGTTAAGTATCTTGCATATGGTCTGGTAATTTATTTATTTACATACTGTCCTATTATATAATATTACCATTGAGTAAAGAAGCCTTAATCAATGCTATTTCATTGTATATAAATATACATTGGATTTATTACAGTTACAAAATAATAGCTTATAGGGTAGTGTCTTACTTCTGCAGACCAGATTTGCTCTGCGACCAATGGATGTGACAATCTCATTTGTAATGTTATCCTTAGAATTTAGCGCATATCTTGTGTGCTTCAGCACTTCTTGGTCTCTGCAATTTTGGATATATGATACCTGGCATTTGACGTTGTTTTGCCCTTAATGTTGTGCAGGACTAAGGATTTTCGAATGTCGTCATCCATTTTTTTGCATTTCAGCAGGAAAGTGGCCAGTTTTTCGTCGGGGAATATATTATCCAAGACATAAATAGCTGCAGAAACGTTGGTACTGTTGTAAAGTTCTACTTTTTGGTTTGTTAAAACCTTTAGAAGAAAATTACTTCAGTATTTTGTTTGACCTTATTCTGTATATTTTAGTATATCCCTCTCAAGCTGCTCAATTCCTCTCTGATCTCTGGGAGAAATGGTGGGTCCTTGTCTATCATTTCTCCCTCCTGGTCACGGCTTTACAGACCACATTTGTTGTGAGCCTTAACCCCAGTTCCTTGCCTCCCCCCCTCAGTTCCTTAGTCACAATTCTACTGCCTTGCTTTGTTGGTGTGTGCACCTTGATGTCATCCATATAGGTCATAATTACGTGCTTGCCTTTGGTAATTTGGTTGATTTCAGGATCTTCTCTAAGGTGCACCAATATTGATCTGTTATTAGTACAAATAGCATTGGACTTATGGTGTCACCTTGATATACTCCTCTTTTGACATATTTGTGCTTGGAGACGCTTTTCCCAGTTTTAACTCTTATTGACCAGTCCTACAGCAATACTTGGCGGACAATTTTTGGGAGGGGGAGGGTGTCCATCATCCTTTTTATTTGCTCGTAGTTGATGGAGTCATAAGCCTTAGTAGTCATACCAGTGCTTGTTTTACTTTTTTCTACTAGGATTTAAATGTTGGGGTTTTCAGATATCTATTACTATCTATCGATAGTTCTCGACCCTAGACTGAATAGTGTGGGGCACAGTGGGGTAAACAATTTGCGCGCAGCAGTTTCCGAATTTGCAGCACAGTAATTTTCAGCAGACAGGGACTAACAGGTAGTACTACAAGACCAGCAAAAATAGGTACAAGCAGCGAACTAACCAACCAAACCCCATTCGTGAACCCCAATTGAATGGGGGTATTACTAAATCCCTGGTTTATGGGAATTCCGGATTTTACTTAGTTTTGGATCAGTCCAATGTCCCTCAAATACCAAAATATTTTTCCTCCTTGTCCCACACTCCACTAGCCTAAATCGGGCGTATGGCCCGGCCCGGCGACAAAATTCCGGGAGTGGCCTTAACAATCCAACCACGACCTCCTAAGAGAGATTTACCGGGGTTAAAATACTGATCCATCAAAGACAGGTAATGCTGTGCAGTGGCGGAATACGTATGAAAACTAAAAGATGGTAAGGCGATGCTGATGCTCTAATACTCATACTCATACTCCAATACGTTTCCAAACTACACAAATAGTTTTTTTATACCAAACTTTTTTGGTGCGATGGTTGAATTCTTTTTAATTTTTATAAAAAACAGTATCGGCTCTATTGCTCATATTGCAAAGTTTAGTCGCGGTAAACGTCATTTTAGTATCTCACATATGGTATATTTGTCTTCCAAAACATAATATGGGATTGGTACCAGATTTAGAATGTAACACTTTGGGCTGGGCTAGAAATAGAGAACAACTACAGAGAGTTTAAGTTAAAATAACAACCATGGAAAAATGTATTTCCAATACAAAATGGTCTTTGTACTGACACATTGCATGGGCAAAATGACTATGGGGTAAGAATACCTTATATAGATTATATTTTTGGAACCAAAACTGTATTTTCGTATTTTTTAGGAGGAAGAATTTGCAGGAAGTCCTCTAGTTTGAAGGATTAAAAACCAGGAAAGCTGGACGTTTATAGTAGTGACGAGTTGGAGAATAGCTTGTTCCAAAAACGGAATGAAAAGACCAAGAATGTACGATAAAATAGGTACAAATGTTAACTGGGTTTTGGACACTATTAGCTCTAAGGAATTAGAAAAAAAAACCTTTTCAAAGTGGCTATGCCAAAAGAACTTAAGTAAATATGATATCCCTACTCATTTAAAAGAATACTACCTAGCTATAGGTATAAAAAGAGTTTGCGTAATAAAAAGAATGAGCTTTGTTTTGTAAATAGTGTCAATGTATTTTTTGTAAAAAGTTGTTATACTAGCCAGAGCTGGGAGTATCTTGAAAAAAAAGATACTTAAAAGTAACTTAACTTTATCTTAGATACTTATATTGGACAGAAAGTATCTTTAACTTAGTTACTTTGGAAAAGTATCTTGTAACTTTTATCTAAAAAAGTATCTAAGTTACTCGGTAAAGTAAGATACATTCAAGTAACTTAGATACTTTAAAGTAACTAAGATACTTTTTAAAGTAACTAAGATACTTTTTAAAGTAACTTTAAGTACTTTTCAGTGAAACTTAATAACTTTGTTAGAGAAAATTTGGGGAATTCCAGAATGATTGAAAGTAATTACCTAACCTACAACTTGTTGAATTTTCATAATTTTATAGTTTTTATTCATACTTAAAAGTAACTTAGTTACTCAAAAGTATCTTAGTTACTTAAAAGTATCTTAGTTACTTAAAAGTATCTTAGATACTTTCATATGTATCTTATATAATTTCGGATAGTCTCTTAGATACTTTTTAAAGTATCTTGTAACTAAAGATACTTTTAACTCATTGTATCTAGTTACCAGAGGTAACTAAACTTTTTTGTTTAAAGTATCTTGGAAAAGTAACTAGATACTTAGCTGAATTAATTTACAATGGAAAATTATTCTAAAGAAATTTGTTCGAACGTAAATTTGTTCCAAGGTTTTACTTTATTTACAGGGTTATTTAATTTAAGATCATTAAATTTTAATTTAAAAAAATAAAATAAATTGTAATCCTTTTTCAAAAGGTAATTTATTGTTAAAAATATTATAATAATTTTAATCCTTTTACGAAAGGTATTTTATTTTCAAGGAAATTTTTTATTAAAAATATTAAAATAATTGTAATCCTTGTTAATCTCTGCATTTACCTACATTGGTATAAAGTTACAACAATTGACAACCTCAATTTCGCCACAACTATAAACAAGAACGCTCAAAGAATGTATGCAGGACAAAATCAACCCCAATATGGATCCACCCTCGAAGATACACCCCTCTTTCACCCCCAAATCACCGAAAAAATCGATGTCAACCCACATACAAATATCTCGGAACAGACAAATACCATCAAAAAGCTTACTGATGCACTGATGAGAAAAGACGCTCAAATAGATGCCCTACAACAGCACATCGCCAAGTTAATTGAAGATAGGTAACACTAAACTGCATATGAAATTAGATAAACTGATATGGAAGAAAAAGTTAAACAAGGAACCAACCCAAAACCATAAAAAACAAACAAGAACTAAGAAACGAAAAAACACAGATGACTTAATAATAGATAAAACCAACAAAAAGCAAACAACAGAGACCAACCAATCACAGGGTCCTTCCACTAGTGGAACAAACAAGACACAAACCACAGCCAAAACAGCACAAGATAATGGCATACCACAAGCTACTATTATAGTATAATACCACAACATAAGGGAACACCACAACAAATCCGGAAGATACGACGAAAGGAGATAAAGAAAATCCTGCTCCAAAGATCCCGCCTATTGTAGTACGCAGAAAAGAAAAATAGACTGAGCTGGCAAGTGAACTAGCCAGAAGGAACATAAAATACAATAAAGCCAAGAACATCGAAGACGCCATAAGAATTCTCCCAAAAACAATTGAGGACTTTAGATCAATGACAGCCTTCCCCCAGACAGATCAAATACCATTTCATACCTTTCAACTCCCCGAAGAGAAGTTGCTTCACATTGCGCTCAGAGGCATCCATCGGAGATAAACACAGCGGAAATACAAAAAGATCTCGAAAACCGCGGCTTCCATCCAACCAGCGTACACCGTATGACAAAGGGTCCAACAAAAACACCCACGCCATTGGTACTTGTCCTAATTCCCAGAGGAAAAAAACATCTTCGAACTAAAAGACGTCCTAAATTTGAGAATAACCGTTGAAACCCAAAAAAGTAAGCCAACAATGAGTCAGTGCTTCAGATGCATAAAGACCCAAAAATGATTACCGTCAGTCTCAACAAAGCCCTGCAAGAACTGGAAGCATGGAGTGAAAAATGGAAAATAAAAATAAATTCCACGACAACACAAGCAATGTTCATCTCACTAAGAACCAGAAAACCAATAAACCCACCAAATCTTGAAATAAGAGGCAACCAAATCCTCTGGGTAAAGAAGATCAAATACCTAGGAATAACGTTCAACCAAAAACTTACATGGAAAGACCATATACGAGAAAAATAAAATAAAGCGATAGGAGCGCTGAGACAACTAAGCCCAATCCTCAACTTAACCTCGACAAACCTAAAATACAAAAGCAATAATATACGCCATTACCTATGGAGCGGCAACATGTGCTAACGCAAACATGACATAAAAAACAAACTGCAGACAATAAAAAACATCGCAGCAAGACTGATAACAAAAGCCGCTGGCTTATTAGAAACATTGATATAGCTACAGACCTCAAACTCAACAGTATGGAACATGAAATTCAAAAAGTAATTAAAAGAACCATAAAGTCCATGGAAACACACCCAAACCCACTATCAAGAGAAGCAGTAAGCTATACTTCGTCTGCAGAAAGCGTACCAAAGAGACCGAAACATTTAATAAACTGAAACCAAGCTGTGATATACTCTAAGTCAATGTAAATACCTGTGATAAACCTAGTCGATATCCTGTATAGAATATGTATTTACATTTGTCCACATAGAAATGCCGTTACATACCAAAAACATACAACCAAACAAAGATTAAAAAACAAAAATCATATCCCCAACACTGAAAGTGGTTACTGATATTATAAATTTGGGCAAAGAAAGAAAACCCTGAAAAGTCTCTTAACGGTTAACGGTTTTATTTACACTTCCGATAAAGTTCGTGATTTATTATTATTATTATTTTAAAAAAATCGTGTAATTACATCAGGTGAAACAGTCATCAAAGAAAAAAACTTGCATAATCATTCAGGAGATGCAGCAATGAGGAGAACGATACAAAATGTAAGGAACAAGATAGAAGCTGGCCCTGTTACTCCAAGACACCGGGCCAGTATTAATTTTCCAGACGAATACAAGCAGACAAGCAGTGGTAAAAACTTTCTGTTCTGGAATTACACCCGACAGGATTTTAATTTTTGGCACCCGAAAAAATCTGGAACTTCTCGAGTCTTCTCTACACTGTACATGGATTTAGCGATTGCATTGCAATTCCATTATTATATGCATTGTTGCCCAATAAAACAGAGACAACTTACCGGGAACTTTTACTTGCTATAAAGGAGTCAAATCCAAATGTTAACCCATTATCTGTAATGATTGACTTTGAGAGTTCGATGCTTGCGGCTGTATCCGTTGAATTTCCTAATACAGTTATAAGGGGGTGTTTTTCCATTTCTGTCAATGTATTTATAGACAAATTCAATATTCAGGACTCAAGCAAACTTATGACACTGATGCAAATTTGCATTAAAAATAAGGATGTTAACAGCACTGGCTTTGTCCCTACTGCGCAAGTGGAAACAGCCTTTGAAATGCTTTAAGACAACGAAGTAATTTTAATGGAAGCCCAGAAGGTTGTTGATTACTTCGAGGACAAATGGATTGGACTTACGCTTCGCAACCAAACCCCGTGCACCACGATTTCCGGGAATGGCATCGCGGTTTCTAGGCACAGATTGGAGCAGAGCATACGACAGTTTGGAAGTTCATTATCGACTTAAAACGAGAATAAACTTCGCATTGAACAGGCAATAGCTGGTTAAGCAATTAAGAATAAAAAAATAAAATATAAAGATGCTGCTGCAAGACTTCTAAATGTTAATTATGACCTTCAAGGCGATATCCTAGCATATTTGAGAGGTTTTGCTACAACATTTTGTACTAATTTATTATACACCTATATGAATATAGCTTTTCTAGTCTTTACTAAAAAATATTTTTTCTCGATATTTTGGCTTTCTTTCGAACAAATTTCCTTCGAACAAATTTCGTAGAACCAACTTATTTGTTATTGTTTTAAAAATATTTAAATATTGTTTATTTAATTCGTAACTTACGGATCCAAAGTTGTAACTATATTATTTTTAATAAAACGTTATGGTAAATATAATTTTTTTTTTGATTTAAACCTATTCTGCAGACTGCAAAGTTATAACTTAACATATATAATATATATTATACACCTATATAAATATATATATATATATATATACATATGTTATGTAAATGTTTACATTTAAAAATAGTAGTAATTACATTTACAAATATTACAAATTATCATAATGCTCATTATTCTAACTTTAATTAAGTTATTTTCATTACTAAAAAAAATTATAGATACATTTGTTAGCCGGCGATAACCTCACTTTCTGCCGATAAAGATCAGTATAGTCGCCCCTTGTTCAAATCTGACAACTGTCGGACAGTTCCAACCTTATTTTCTCCCAATTTAAAACCCGGTTGGTTCAAATCACAGTAAATAATGAAATAGTAATCTATAATGCATTATTTCCGTTGTGAGACGGGGTGGTTATAATAATTATAATTATATTATTATATATAATAATTATAATTATTATATATAATAATATAATTATAATTATTATAACCACCCCGTCTCATAATTATTAATGGTTACCTACCAGTGGCGGTTGGTGGATTTTGGGCACATCCATATCTCAGTTATTAGACGTGGGACCCACATCAAATTTACATGAGTTTATAATGACATTATATAGACAAGTTCTGTGCAAGCAGAATTCAAATTGAAGTTTGCGAAAAAAAGTTAGTTTTTAAGTGTGACCCCCAGCCTCCTACCCCCCAAATTAAGATAATTCAAATTGAAGTGGTACAATATTTAATTCACTGAATTTTATCGACAAATTTCAAATTTTATTAAAAAAACTCAAGTATTACAGATTTTATACCTTTTCTATTTTTTTTTAGTAAAAGTAATAATAAAAATTTAAATTTAATTCTCGAAATTTTTTAATAAAATTTGAAATCTCAAATATTGTCAAAAATATGCAATATATAGGAGTAGAAAAAGTAATAATAATAAAATTATAACTTTATAATTAATAATTAGGTACCTAGTTACTGGTTAAAGGGATAAAACAAATACAAAATATACAATCAATAAAACACAAATGAACAATTATAAAAAATATTTAATATTAGATTCAAAATAATTTTACACTTATTTAATTGTTGTGAACGGGCATTTTAAAAATAAAAATCTAAAAGTTTTTCCCATACCGGGAATCGAACCCGAGCCTCCTGGGTGAGAGCCAGGTATCCTAGCCACTAGACCATATGGGATATGGAAAATATTTACACGCAAGCAGTGGCGTAACTATAACATAATGTCATACCTGAAAATAGTTATTTTTCATGTTAGATGGCAAAATGCCACGTTTGAGAATGCAAAAGAATTTCACAATCGAGTATCAAACCACATTTTTTTGAAAACTGGATCACACACTAATAGTGTGACACTATATAAATTAAAATGTGAAGAGAAAATTTTGTAACGGATGTACAAGTATTTAAGTAGATATATCTGCTAATAGCAGACTGCTATAGCAACGAATGTAAAAGACTTTTGTCATCTAGAAAAAAACTGTTGTTTTGACACTTAATAAATAAGTATAATGTAAAAGCATTATTTAACAGTACATGTCAACTTTTAATAAGTTTTCGAAAAAGTATTAGGGTCATCAAAATTTAAATTCATTCATTTAAAATCATTTTTATTTATTAAAATTATTAAAAATATTATTGCACTCCTCTTAATTTTTTTAAATAATACAAGGTAGGTATGTATTTTGTGTGTGTAAAGGTCTTAATTTATTACCTGAAAAATACAACTATTGTATTATTTTCAGAAAATATATTTTTAGCTTTAAACTAAGAAGAACCTTAATTATTTGACTGCGTTTCTTATTCAAATGTCAAAGTGGGACTTTTTGATGTGGAGCATTAGGCACAATAATTAAAAATCTTTTGTTATCTGCACCGAGAGAAAGGTTGGTTTAAAAATAACCAAAATGGTTATTTAGTAATAAAAAAATGATTGATAAACCGACGTAACAAATATTGCTTTTATATCACTCTATCATTTGTTAAAAAGTTATAAATAGATTATGGTTTAGGAATAACCATATGTATTTATATTTAACCAATGTTATTTTTGTAGTGAACCAACTATGTTATTATTAAACGTAGGATTACTTTTTAAATAACAAATTTCTTTATTTGCATTTACTCAATCTATATATTATTTATTAGTATAGGTATTAAAGAACCCCCCCTCCCCACGTAAATGGAAAATAAAAGCAGGTAAGTATAATAAAATACATATATTTATAAAAATATAAAAAATAAATATTTAATTTAATTTTTAATCTATGTCCAATATTTGGACATAACACCTTGAAACTTTCCTCCTCGTGAAGTACCAATTGTTGCAGACTACTTAAGTACTCAATGCAGTTCTCTATATGATAAAAAAGGAAGAAGTTAAACATTAACTATAGCTATAGCGTGGGTATGCATTTTTATTACTATTTAAAACAGTGTGTTATAATAATAAATATACGTACGTTAAAAATAATTACAAGCAATAGCTAAAGACATGCAATGAAAACAAGATTTGGATTTATTTGATTACTTTAGGCACAAAACATCGAGGAAATTAGGCCAAGCCATCATAATGAAATGATAAAGCAGTGGCGGCTGGTGGATTTTGGGTATACCAATATTTCAGTTATTAGACATGGGACCCACACCAAATTTGTAATAGTTTATAATGACATTAAATAGACAAGTTCGGCGCAAACAGAATTTAAATTAAAGTTTGCGAAAAAAAGTTAGCTTTTCCTGTCGCCTCACCCGCCTCCAGGCCCCCTCTTTAAGATAATTCAAATTAAAGTGGTGCAATTTATTATCTACTATAATTTATCGACAAACTTAAAATTTTATATTTTATAAATTTTTTTTTAAATAGGGGGGCCTGGAGGCGGGTGAGGCGATAGGAAAAACTAATTTTTTTTCGCAAACTTCAATTTAAATTCTGTTTGTGCCGAACTTGTCTATTTAATGTCATTATAAACTATTATAAATTTGGTGTGGGTCCCATGTCTAATAACTGAGATATTGGTATACATAAAATCCACCAGCCGCCACTGTGATAAAGTAGCTATAACTTTACTTACCAACAAAAACCGGGAATAGGGAGGGCAAACCTATGTCACTTAAAAAGTTCGTTAATTCTTCCATTATTTCTTAGTGCATTGCACCTGTTGAGGATATACCATTTATGAGAGCTACTTAATACGATTCCCAACAAGTAAACTACATCTGATGCAATTACACGCTTTTATTACACCCACACACCTTCCACAGAACAAAATCACAGAACAAGATGCACCTTTTTTATCAATGGCCGACAAAACAAAGCTTCCGCTGCGCGAGTGGCCTGGGGGGAGAACAAATTTATTTATTATTAATAAAAATGGTTTAAATTAAATGCATTATATACTTCCGATATTTTAAACAATTACAGGTTGACAGTAAAGCAATGTTGATTAACTATTAATAAATATAAATATAAATATTTTTTTTATAAGAAACGCTGTGTTAGCATTAATCCTATCCATATATTTATTGTTAATCTGTAAATGCTAATTTACTTTATACAAACACTCTATTGTTAATAATACCCAAGTTGATTTATTTATTAATATTATTCGTGAAAACAGTCGTTGGTTAATTATAAATCTCAGATTTTTCTCGGTGTGGGTGAATATCCAAAACGGGGATAAATTGGGGTGGTAAAAAAATAAAAAGCAAAGATTAATAAAACACTAGCAAAATAATACCTCAATGTGTATTTCTTAAGGTGTCGTCCCATCTCGGGACCTCCCATCTCGGGACCGAGGGAAAATTTACCTGTTTCTATGCCATCTCGGGACCGAGTCTACAGGTACAGGTTTAAAAGTGCCATCTGAGGACCTAAGTAAAAGGATTACTTCGCGGTCAGTTTTTACATATAAGCATTGAAGGAATATTGCATTATTTTGCAAAATTATTAAAAGCGTCTATTTTATGCTACTGCAAAGATATTTTAAAAACTATAATCTTTCAATCTATTTTATGGATAAACAAACACAAAACATTTAAAAATGGGGGGGCCAATGGGGCGGGGTGACCCCGGGGTCGGTAGGGTTGTGTTGTTGAGTTTGGCTCATTTTTGCTGTGTTTAATCAATATCCATTTTTTACAAGTTTTTTTACAATTTTTGCTTTTTTTTTAATATTTATTGAATTTTTGTCCATTTTGTTGATTTTTGCTCATTTTGTTTTTTGTTTTGTTGTGCTGTTAATATAAAATAAGTTAAAGTGTCCCGTTAATAATAAAAAGCCGTGCAGTCGCTTTAAGTATTTTGTTCATGACAGGTATAAAAATGTATTACCTTGTATAGGTCCCGAGATGGGACTTTTTAATGTTGGAAACATTATGCCTTAGGGTCTGGGTCCCGAGATGGGAAAGGTCCCGAGATGGGAGGTCCCGAGATGGGACTAAGCCATTTCTTAATAACATAAAGTAATTTCAAGGCGGCTATAAATTTATTATTTATTATTATTTTTGAAAGAAAAATTAAATTAAATTTATTATAATTTAACTATATATTATTAATTATCGTTAATAATGCCTTAACTTATATTAGCTAAGAGTTTAGGGCAATAATAAAAAAGTAAACAACTCCATGGAGTTGATGTTTTTATAGTTAAAGTCACAAACTTTAGAAAATGGTACATAATGTATCTTTAGTTAACTTAATTTAAGCAAAGCATATTTGGTTATTTCACCTGGAGAAAGTTTAAAATTCAATATTGTATTTAATAATAATATTGTATTTAAATCCCTTTGTTATTATAGACATGGAGTTGATCTTTAATAAAACTACTTACCCGTTTTTTCGCAAATAATTGTTCTTTATAAATTTTTATTAAATATTACACCCCCTTTGCCTTGCTTACACAAATCAACACTAAATCACTCAAACGACGAAGTCTTCAAACATTACTAAAATACGTTTTATACAGGGGATTTATCATATATTAAAAGACTGCAAAGAACTCAGCTGTAAAATGGTGTCTCACACTGTTCAAAATTTTAGCTAATTTTTACCTAAAATATTAGACTATATAGGACCATTGATTTTTTAAGGCAAACTGCTTAAAATGAATTCAGAGGAATATTCCCCTTTTAAACTAGTGAATTCTTTAACTGATATTTTTAAATAAAATGATACAATTAATTAAGCAAAATTACTTAGATTTCAAAGATGATACACCTTAGATCGTAAGGGATATTGCCTGAGAATAAAAGAATAAATTTCCTGCTTCCAAGGCAATTTGCTTAAATTTTTAGGTAGATTTTAGCTAAGTTTTCAGGCAAATTATATATATTTTTAGTAAAAAACCTAGCATAGGAAGTTAGGACTCCTTTATCTTTATGTCCTAGGCGAATTAACAACGGCGGTTCCGGTACTACATGTACCCTGCAGGGTTGGGATTATTTAAAAATAAATTGGGGTCAATGGGAAATTCCATTTAATTTGAATTACTTAACTATAGCACTACAAAATGTTCAGTTATAGCACAATAATTGTTAACTATGTTATTATATCAATAGCACACAACGCGGTCTTTAAGCTTTCGTTGAATTTGGCATTATGGTGGACAATATAGGCGCGAATATTTATCGTAAAACGTCGGTATTAGCGATCGTAGCCGATTGCAAGTAACTAATATTTAAAGGATTTTACCTAAATTAGTTCAATAATTTGCCATAATAATTTAGAAGAATTACCTAAATTAAAATCAAAATTGTCGTAACTAAAATTAATTGAGATTTTGACTAAATATTTAGGTAATCTGCCTATCTTTTTAAATTTGACAAGTTTATTAAGTAAAGTATGAATATTTATCTAGAAGTTAGTGAATACACCATAGAACTAAGGCATTCGTTTCTGCCTAATAAACGAGAAGGTAAATTGCTTTACTCGTTTAAGCTTATTACCTTATTTTTCCTTAACTATTTCTGATTAGGTATTTCAAAAGGCTTGATTTTGAACAGTGCATGCTTTATTCGACATTTTGGGTTAAAATATCAATAAGTTTGCTTTTGGTTGTGTTTTTTTATACATTCCAAGTTAGAGGAAATGCAATATGAAAGAATCATTTCACAATTGCATCTAAAATATAATAAATATAATTTAAATATAATTTTAGTCTAATAGTATATGGATGATTTGTTGTCCCTACGCTAGGTGGTTACAGTCCATGGAGTTGACTTTAAAGCGTTTAAGCAAATTCAAATTAATAAAATAAATAATGTTTTATTTTTTTGGTTAAGTACGTTCTACTGCTAGACATAAACTATCTATTGTAGACTACAATTTGACTGGCGACTAGCCGTACCGATTCCACTTTGATTCCTCGATCCCCGCATGCGCGGTAGTGTTCTGTCACTTGAAAATGTTAAGCCGCGTCCAGATTTGTACCACGTCGCGCAACCGTACCACGTCGCGAACCACGTCGCGTGCAATCTGGACGTCGAAACGAACGCCGTCGCGAACCGAATAAGCGCTTATTCGGTTCGCGACGGCGTTCGTTTCGACGTCCAGATTGCACGCGACGTGGTTCGCGACGTGGTACGGTTGCGCGACGTGGTACAAATCTGGACGCGGCTTTAAAGGCACGTTAGTTACATTATAATTATAATCCGTAGATAGCTCAGATGGTAGGGCGGTCGCTTGGCAAGCGAGAGGTCCAGGGTTCGATACTGAGAAGCTATCGAACTTTTTTTATTTTTTTATTACATAAATTTGTTGTTTCTTTGTTAAACAGTGTTCGGTTGGGTTGGTTTGGTTGGTTTGTTTTAGTTTTATCGTAACAAAATCTACTAGAAGTTGTCGAACCTTTTTTTATTTCAAAAATTTGTTGTTCCTTTGTTTAAAAGTGTTTTATTTTTATCGTAACATAAATTTGTCCATTTTAGTTGGGTTTTTTGCTCAATGGGGCGGGGGGGGGCAATGGGGCGGGGTCGGTTGGGTTGTGTTGTTGAGTTTGGGTTGGTTTGGTTTTATGACGTTTGTTGTTGACGGGGATCGAGGAATCAAAGTGGAATCGGTACGGCTAGTCGCCAGTTACAATTTGTAGTGTTATTTAAATGCTAACAACTTTCATTAGTATATTTTATTTAAGAGTTTCAGCATATTTGCTCCGTTCTGGAGAAAAACCCATCTGCAGAAAAATTTTTACCACCCTTTTACGACTTGACTTGCAAAATTAAATGGCGTGCGCTGCACGCACGTTTACCGCACGGCGCGCCGTGCGGTAAATTTCATTTTCTCTTTAAGTGTCTCCCATATGGTCTAGTGGCTAGGATACCTGGCTCTCACCCAGGAGGCTCGGGTTCGATTCCCGGTATGGGAATTTCCTTTTTTGTTTTTTGAAAATGGTTTTAGGATATTACCTAGTCAATTATAATTGCATCGGTTAGATTAAAACAGTACAAGTCCAAAAATTTAAAGTTTAAAATGTATTATTGTAAGAAGATATAAATTATTTTACAAATACAATATGTAAGTAGTTGAAATCTTCTTTGGTTGAAATATTATGAGGCGCCATGTTCCATAGTTATTTCATTCAATTATATAATGTTTTTAAATGACTGCAATTTTTCATATAAGTATGTACATATATTCATAAATATAATTTTTATATAAGTTGATACGATTCGAAAAACGGTTAAAAATGCCGCCTCAACACTGAAATTTCATTTAAAGTTATATTTTTGATATCTTATTTTTTTAAAATTAGAATAACTAATTTATTGCAGAAAATTATATTAGAATGGTATGGAGTTTTTAGACAAGTAGAGTTAATATTAATATTTGTTTCTACACAAAAAGTTTTTCTATGCCACACTTTTTTGCTATTGCTTATAATATATTATTGCATGTACCTATATTGCAAAGTTTAGTCGCGTGCGGTAAACGTCATTTTCTAGATCAGTATCTCCCATATGGTCTAGTGGCTAGGATACCTGGCTTTCACCCAGGAGGCTCGGGTTCGATTCCCGGTATGGGAATAACCTTTTTTTTATACCTAGCAGGTAGGTATTACCTACTTGTCTTGAAAAAAAACGCTATAGCGTTTATATTGATATTTTTTTTATTTTATATTGTAATTTATTTAAATTTTTATAAAAAACAGTATCGGCTCGTATGAGGCTCTATTAATAGCAATTGCTCATATTGCAAAGTTTAGTCGCGTACGATAAATGTCATTTTTTAGTTAAGTATCTCCCATATGGTCTAGTGGCTAGGATACCTGGCTTTCACCCAGGAGGCTCGGGTTCGATTCCCGGTATGGGAATAACCTTTTTATTTTTATAACAGAATGCCATATTATCCACGCACGTTAAAAATTTAGATGACTCTCCTCGACCCATGAAATTAATAAAAATATCTATTTGTTAGTTCTAAAAAGAATTGTTAGGGTCAGGATAGTGAGCAATAATTTTTAAAAGTTAGAATTACCACACTGATAAAAAAAGTTGTTAAAACATAATTTAAGTAACCGTAAAATAAATTAATGATCGAATTAAACCAATTTTAACGGGTCATTGAACTTTGTAGCTATTTCGGTAATATATTTTTTAAAATAAAAAAAATTTCCCATACCGGGAATCGAACCCGAGCCTCCTGGGTGAAAGCCAGGTATCCTAGCCACTAGACCATATGGGAGATGAAAAATAAATTGTCAATGGTGTTTAAAAATACAAAGGTCCTAACCTTAACAGTTTATTTTTCATAATTATTTAATCAAGACAATATAACAAATAAGATTTACTTTAAATAATAACTACTATTTTACAGTAATCCTTTTAGGCGCGATAACGATAGATCAATTTTTTTAACCTACATAGGTACCTACCTAATTTAAATTAGGTTATTTATGCATAAGGCTTAAAAAGTGAGTCTTTTTGTGCTAAGCTTAAATTGAGTAAAGCACAAAAAGACAGCTGAATGGCATACAACACAGAACATAAGGGTACCTACTTACCTACCTACATTTTATTTTTAAGACCGTTTTATTGTTAAACGATACCTACTTAAAACGTATTTACAATAATTGTATATAGTACCCATAGAAATAACACTGTTATTTCTATGATAGTACCTACACACATGTCCAAAAGTTTGGAATACTTACAAATAATATATCTACGCCTATGGTAGTTTAAAAAAACTGTTGTTAATATTTACTCTATTTTCTCTGTCTTTGAGGTTTATTTATTATTGGTCGGAGTCGTTATAAAATGGTATTTACCTATATAAAAAAAATATATATAAATATCAATAAAAAAAGAAATATTGCAATATTCCAAACTTTTGGACATATGTGTATATAGGTACATCCGATAATTATTATAACACATATTAAAATTATAAAGTGAGGTTAGATAGGTATCTATCGATGGCTTCAGATAAGCCAGCAATTATCGATGTTTTTGATTGATCCTAACAGGTTTTTTACAGTCTAGGATGTAGGTAGGTACTATGCTCCACACTTCAAAGTCCCACCACGTGACCAGGTACGGAACGCAGTCTTTTGAAAATTTGTCATTTAAGGCTTTTCAGGTTATGTATCTGTCAAAGTATAGTCAATGAAATAAATAATATTTATACTGTTACCGTTTATGTTTTTAAACGCTTAAAAGCGTTAAAAGTTTATAAATCTTTATAGTATCACAGTAACAATGGTTGGTTTAAGAGTTTAGGAGTATAAATACTGCATTTAATGAAATTCTAAAGTGTATAGTGCCAAATAAGTAAAATTTTTGTGCATTTGGTCTACATAATATGTTAATATATTATATCTAGTTTTATCCATAAAATAGTTTTAACTAAACGGCATTTATTAAAAAAATGTAGCTTCTCTATTATGGAATAAGAATATCTGTATCAAAGGTAGGTTAATATATTATAACAAAAAACACAGAACATAAGAGAATTAAAAGCGCTGTAGTCAAAAGTGGCAACAAGCATTGGTTGATTTTTAAATCTAGCAGCCTTGGAAAACCGAGTTGTTTTTTTCGGCGGGAAATTTGAATGATTGGATATTTGAATTTTTATTTAAAACAAGGAAATATAACCGAAAATTGTTTAAATTTTATATTTTTTTTGATTTTAAAAGGATTATATACGTAATATTGTCCATTAAAAATCAAAAAATATAAAATTTCGACAATTTTCGGTTATTTTCCACTAATTAAGTGGAAAAACACAATTTTTGTTTTTTTTAATAAATATATTTAACAAAATATACACTTAATTTAATTTTAAATTAAAGTATAACTAACAAATAATATTTAAATGAGGAGAAATTCAAAGTTAATTATTCTATAACTTTTAGTGATATTTAAAAAAAGGTTTATCAAACATGTATAATAATTTATAATTATTTAGGTATAATTTATCAAAAAGTATGACATTAAATTGATAATTACCCTCTTATATATGCCTACAAGACAATTATCGCTTGATTACAGCGAAATTTTAATTTTGTGTCACATAATAACAATTTTTATAGGTTTTTTAAGATTTCTTAATAAAAATGCAAAGGTTTATAAACAAATTAACTCTAAAACTTATTACAAACCATCAAAATATTTGATAAATTCTTGATAAACAATAGTTCAATACTTATTGGTCCTTATTAGAAAACAACCTTTTAAAACAGTTTGAGTATATTATATAATTAAAATTATTTTAACTTTGAATATGTAATTCATAAAAATAAATAATTTTGTAATACATACTGACTTATTGTATACCTATAGGTATTTCCAAATTTCTTTATTGGAATAAACCAAAATGCTTATGCCTAAAATGTTTAATGCCATAATTAGACTAATAAGTAATAACAAGCCATACTCTTATAATTTTTAGGAATTATGATTATAATTTGTTTTTAAAATAAGCACAATACTGTAGTTTTGTAAAATATAGAATTTTTGGCAAAAAGGAATTCCTACTTATCCAAAAATTAAATTACATTCTTTGGAATATTTAATTTTTAGTAAAATTGGTTTAATTAAAATTAATAATCAATAGAACCACTTAAATCTCAATGTTAAAAATATTGTTATTATGTATTTGGCAAAATTAAAATCTTTATGTATGATTTAACTTTCTGGTCAATATTAAGTATTAATCGTCTTTTTTCTTGTTCATGATTCATGGATTGAACCTGCGTCTTTTTCTTGATTCAATGAAGAATATTCAACTGCAATTAATATTTTCTATGTTCTTTTGCAAAGAAGTTTGATAAATTCAAGTCCTGTCTGCTTCTTCCATTAACACAAACCCAAACCTGAAATCAATACCAATTTTAAAATCAATTTAAATTGTAAAACAATTGATATTACCTAATAATTTTTAAAATAAAATAAAAATAATGTATCAATATTTATGCTACTTATTTATGCTAAAGGTAATTGTTTTACCAGCATAAAAATAATTGAATGGTTTATTGTAAAAATAAGCTAAGTAACTAACTAAGTATGATTTTGTTTATTTTTTAATTTAAAAATCTTATAAAAACTAATAATGGTTAACTTGTGCTGTTTTAACATGAAAATATCCTTTTTTAATATCCTAATAAAAATCCTAAATAAAATATTTCTGCCTCAAAATAATAATTTAAAGCAGAAGTGTATGTAATATAAAAATGTCAGATTGCTTGTTTCAACAATAAACAATTTAATTATATTTGGAGTAAATACTAAAAGTGTACTTTCTTTTACTTTTTTTATATTTGGATTGTAACTATGGATGTGTGAATATTGAATTCAAGAATTATTTAAATAGTTTGAATGTTTCAAATTTTTAAATGGTTCAATTAGAAAATTAAAATTTTCCAATAGTAATTGAAGAAATTGAACATTGGAATTGTAATTTAAAATTTATTTTGAAATAAAAAGAATTTTATTTACTTGTCATTAACCCTTAATTAACTTATTTGAATAGATTATGATTGTAATTATTGAACTATTCAAATAATTCAAACTATTTATGTAGTTTAAATATTTAATTTTAAGTTTGAATTAAATATTACTACTTAATTTATTTGGTAAAAATATTCACACACCACCAATTGTAACTAAAAATGTATTCTAAATTAAAAAAAATATATCTACCTATTATTAAAAAAATTTGGTCAAATATTTCTGTTTGGGATTGACGAGTAAAGCTTTCATTCTTTTTCTTCATGCAGGATAAATCTTGTCTAATTCTTCCATTATTGCAGAAGCTAAAATTAATTATATTAAATTAAAATCAATTTATATTGTAGCAAAAAATAATTGAATTAAAAACTTTAAAAATAATTCTTTAAAAGGTTTGCTTATGAATTGTCTAGTTATTTATGTACATTAAAAATGTCAGACTTTCAGATAGAACAAATGAAGGGGTCAATGCAAGAATTCTTGCACTTAAGTGCCTAAGTCGCATTTTCAATTAAATTTACATTGTGGCTTCATCTAAGAGTGTTTCATGTAAGGTTTCAGGTGGTATTTTCAAAGTGGCAGAAATATGTGCCCAAGTGCCTTAGTTTGCATTTACTTCAATGGGAGTTTGCCTGGTTTTCAACTTATGTGAAAACTCTTGGATGAAGCCACAATAACAATTTAATTGAAAATGTGACTTAGACACTTCTTGCATTGACCCCTTCAAATAAAATAACTATAAAAATACTGTAAAAGATTATCACCCTGTAGTTCAAAATGCTATATTTATGTAAAAAAAAACATGGAAAGCACAAAACATTTGTAATATAATCAAGTTTTGAACTGTATGCTTACAAGTGTTTAATATGACCTCTTCCAGCTGCAAACATCTTGTAGATACTCGGCAGTTCCAATTCGTGTATTTAGCTTTTACAAATCTTGGGGCTCATAAACGTTATCTTTTATAAAGCCCCAGAGAAAGAAGTCGCACACTGTGATATCGGTTGAACGTGTTGACCATACATGAAGTGCAAAATTGTTGGGCCCTTTACGTCCGATCCACCGATGAGGGGGCTGTTCGTTCAATAACCTCCGCTCCACCAAATGCCAATGTAGTGGGGCCCTGGACCCAGGTCCAGTTTTCGCGTAGCTACATCAAATAATTTTAACAAAAACATACATTTTGACAAAGATTATAGGTATATTTAACATTTTGTATAACAGCAACTATAGTGTCGAGAAAAAAAACGTTAAAAACTGTTTTGATTGAAAGTTTTGAATCAAAACGCTTTAAAACTATTTAAATTCTATCAAAACTTGCATTAGTTAAACAACCCATAAGCAAAGAGTCTTTACTCTTTGCCATAGGTTTCATTACATAAAAAGAATTTTATTAACTACATGTGTTTTCGGTAAACATAGAGAAAAAAACCAATAAGGTTTATCACACGTATTTTCTTATTTTAAACGCGGTAATGTTGCTAAAACTAACTCAAACTTGACTAAAAACACCTAATAAAATGTTAAAGCCGAAATTAACAAGTTTACTTACCTAAAACAAAGAAAATTTGGATTATAAAACTTAGTACACACCACTTCAACAACGCTGTCAGCCATTTGTAATTTCTCAAACCGAACATCATCGAACAAGTTGGAAAAGACCAATCACAACAAAGTAAGAATCACGTGGTTAATAACTGGGGTTTGTCAAAAACAACTTGGGTTTCAACGCATGCTAGATTTATTTTACTGTTGCCTGTTGTCAAATTCCCCTTATACCCCCCTGACAAAAAATATCCACAGTGACTAGAGGCACGCTAACGTACCGCGATTGGAAATATTAAAGGCACGTTAGTTACGTCATAATTATAATCCGTTTTTGTTCCCTGTCCATTTAATATTTGACATCAAGCTAAATAGCTTATATGGTAGGGCGTTCGCTTGGCATGCGAGAGGTCCGGGGTTCGAAACCAAGTAGCTGTCGAATTTTTTTTATTTTTTTATTTCATAAATTTGTTGTTTCTTTGTTAAACAGTGTTCGGTTGGGTTGGGTTGGTTGGTTTGTTTTAGTTTTATCGTAACATAAAATCTACTAGAAGTTGTCGAACTTTTCTTATTTCATAAATATGTTGTTCCTTTGTTAAAAAGTGTTTTATTTTTATCGTAACATAAATTTGCCCATTTTAGTTGGGTTTTTTGTTCAATGGGGCGGGGGGGGGCCAATGGGGCGGGGTCGGTTGGGTTGTGTTGTTGAGTTTGGGATGGTTTGAGTTTATGACGTAACTAACGTGCCTTTAACATTTCAAATCGCGGCACGTTAACGTGCCTGTAGTCACAGCGAAAAATATCATCTAATTTTAAAATTTTAAGGTTAGAAAAATCTATTTTGATCAGAATAAATAAGTATTTTGGATTATTTGAAAGAGTGTGTTAATATGGTCATATAAATATAGATATACTAAATAATTGTTGAATATATATTCAACAATTATTTAGTATATCTATATTTATATGACCATATGGTTCAAATTAAATTAAAGCTTTTATACTCCTAACAACAAAACTTGTGCATACCTCTCGAGATCCCTACTTTAAGTTAGATTATAAGGAAACAAACAATTTTATTCATTTTAAGGTGTTGTTTTGGATTCCTTTAAAATAAACCCCTATAATGTTGGTTTAATTGGAATAAAACACACTTTTAAAAATCTTGAAATATATTTAAGTTTTAAGTACTTTAAATAAATAAATATTTATGCCCAATGAAAACAAATTAGTTATCAACTACCTAAATGTAAGCTGTAATTAAATAACTTGCTCTTGGAAATAAACACCACCCAGATAACATTCGTGAATGCACATTAAACTCACACCGGGCGCACGCCGTGAATCTTCAAAATTGAATGCATCGTGAATTCACCGTGAGTTCACAGATAACATTTGTAATGCACATTTAATTCACATAGGGTGCACGCCGTGAATCTTTAAAAATGAATTCATCGTGAATTCACTGTGAGTTCCCAGATAATATTCTTAATGCACATATAATTCATGCCGGGCGCACGCCCTGAATCTTTAAAAATGAATGCATTGTGAATCCACTGTGAGTTTCCAAATTACATTCCTGAATGCACATTAAACTCCTACCGGGCGCACGCCGTGAATCTTCAAAATTAAATGCATCGTGAATTCACCGTGAGTTCACAGATAACATTTGTAATGCACATTTAATTCACATAGGGCGCACGCCGTGAATCTTTAAAAATTAATTAATCGTGAATCCACTGTGAGTTTCCAAATTACATTCGTAATGCACATTAAATTCACACCGGGCGCACGCCATGAATCTTTAAAATTAAGTGCATCGTGAATTCACCGTAAGTTCACAGATAAGGGGTCATCCATTAATTACGTGAGGCAATTTTGGCGATTTTTCGACTGCCACCCCTCCCCTTGGGAAAATGCATTGTTTTAATGTAAATAAGTTAATCTGTGATTGATTCCATTAGATTTAATAAAAAAAAACAATTGTTATAATTGTTTACTTAATTTAACCCAGTTTTCTCGCCATTTTACACTGTTTCATTTTTTTCAAAAATTACGTGATATTTGCCGAGACCACCCTCCCCCCACGTGAGATTGGGTGGGGTTTGGCTCGACCCCCTCCCCCCCTAAACACCTCACGTAATTAATGGATGCCCCCTAACATTTCTTATGCACATTTAATTCACACCGGACGCACGCCGTGAATACAGATCTGTTAGCACGTTTAATTAAAGATCTTCAAATTTATTTTGATAGGTTAGCTATACCTCTGTTTGATAGGGAAGGTATACCTACCCTATCAAAATAAATTTGAAGACTGAATTCGAAATAAGAAAAAGAAAACATAACATTAAAGGAATATTAATTAAAGATTTTTATTAAATATTAAACGGAAAATAAAAAAGTACATTTTTTAATTAATATCAGTTATTAATATTTAATATACCTATAGGTAATTATATATAATAATTGCAAAACCAAATACGCGGGCACTCGTGAGCTTGCGCCTATGGCCGTCACATTTCAACTAAATGCAGGGTTGCCGCTTGCAGGTATTTGACCCGAAAATCGCGTATTTCATCATGCTTGCAAGTAAAATATTGAAGCAGGTATTTTATAAATTTTACTTTTCAAAGAAATTTTCAGTAAATAATATTGTATAACTACTAACTAAACATAATTCTTTAATTCTATCCTTTTATTTTTCTCTTAATTTATTCAAAATTTAATTCACTTTTCCAAATTGAGCAAATGTACTAGAAATTTTTACTCGTGTGGGTAATTTCTAGTATTTTGTAATTTTTGGTCGGGAACTTTCACGAAAATCATCCGGCTGCAATCCGGCAACACTGCAGCGTTAGTGTGCGTACGCAGCTAAGAGCCACGAGGTTTTCTATAGAATACCATATATGGTAAACCGTAAACATCTAGCTAGATATCCTGTATACCGGTAAAACGTTCAGTTCATATCCTTTTTCTATGGTTCAGAGATTAACGTTCAGTTTCAAGGTGTATGTATCTTGGTTCAGTTTTTCAGTTTTATAATATATAGGTATTCAGTTCAATAAATACTTAAGTTGCTAGCCAGGAATTCCAAAGGTAAGTTTGACATTTATATATTTTAGCATGATCAAATTTAAGATACGAATTTTATTGTATATATACTATAGTAGATCAGTGCACTGATAATAATTGTTACAATTATTGCAAAAACAACAAAAACAATGAATAACCATGGTTATATTTTTTTATAAAGTTTTTATTCATTGTTTTTGTTTTTGAGTCAGATACAACAGGGTGTTAAAATCTTCAATGATCTACCAAACTCCATTAAATCCTTGGATAAATATGAAAAATTTATAAAAACATTGAAAAAGTACATCAAGGACAATTTATAATTATTATACTGTTATTCAATTTATAAATCTATTTTTTCTTTATTGTAATGATTACTCTACGTTAACAGCTATTACAAGTTGATTTGTAGTTTCAATTTAATAAATAAATAAATAAATCACGTCAAGTGGACCCCCCATTTTCCACTTCAAATAGAATTTAAATTTTAATACATCAATCGTTAGTAGTCATTAGTAACAATATTTCCTTAAAATATATTTTTTTTTATTTTAATTTTAACAGTTTTTTTGTAACAAAGATTTTTCTCACTTTTAATTAAAAAATTAATTGTGAAAAAACTGTTAAAAGTTTCGTAGTGAAATTTTCAGGACTTTTTTTTAAATTTTTTTATACTTTTTTTGATCATTGAAATATACAATTCAAATTTTTGATAAAGTCTCTATCAAATAATCAAGTTTTTTTCATGGTTACATGTACTTGATATAAAGGTTTCATATCCTGAAAAAAAAATTTCACTGCCCAGCATTTCTTTAAACATTATTAATTTTTTACTGCAAGGCTCCGCGCCTCATGAGTCGAAGCCGCGCTCGGCTGAATTGGTTTGAATCATTTGTTTTTATTTGAATTCAAAATATGACATCCATTTTAATATTTTTATTAGTAAATATACAGTCGACAAATATTTTACAATTTTTTAATCAATAAAATAAATGAATTAATTAATTAATACAGAATATTTTTATTAGCTATCGCAAGACTTTTCTTTTTAAATAATATTTATTAAATTTTATAAAATGAGTCTTGTAAATAAATGCTTTAATCCATTAATAATGTTATAATTTATATATTTTTTAAGGACCAAAAAGAAATTAAAATAAGGGGAAAAAATGATGAGTTATTTGACTCATTTGATGATGTGTCCAGTGATGAATCAGTAAGTATACTTATCTGTAGATATAATTTCATATATGTGATACATAATATATATTATAATAAAATATTATACAGTATTATACTCATGTGTATGCATTAATTAGTATTATTGATGTTATAATTCATATTTTTTTTAAGGTTAAAGAGGACATTGAAACCTCTGAGGTTGATTCGGAATAAACTTTACAACATAACACTTTGTGTTTTATTTCAGTATACTATTGTACCTCAAGTTTAATTATACAAAGTTTATACAAAAGTGCTCTTTTAGTTCCACCCTTACTTCTTCCAACTGAATGGCTTGTGCCCGTTAGGGGTAGGAACGGACCGCGGGTTTAAAGTCCCCTTCGAGGGACTAATACACAATAGGACAAACACAAATAAACAGCCATACCCCTGGTGGGATTCGAACCCACGACCTCCGGCTTGTAGTCAGCAGCACTAACCACTAGACCACCGTCGGCGTGGATGGCGTAATTGTCTAAAAAATATTCTCCAATTGGACATAAATCACATCTTTATTTAACATTTTTCATTTGACTTTATTTACAAATATAACAAAATCTGTTATTTTAAAAAATAACACGTTTTATTTTGTGTTCCAATTTAAAATTAAGTGCAAAAAAATTGAGTATACGCACGAAATTCACCGTAAATACGCACGCGAAGATGCGCCCTCCCCTTGAATTCAGCGTAAATGCACAAGTGAAGCTCGAAGTGAGTGCGCATGCATGCTAAAATTCGCGCGAAAAAATTGAAATTATGGTGAATGCACATTTTTTGTTCAGAAAACTTATTTTACTATATAGGTGAAAATATGTTTTCTGAACATGCACCCTTATTTCATTTTTTTCGCGCGAATTTAGAACACGCATGCATTTACGGTGAATTTAAGGGACGGACGCATCTTCACGTGTGCATTCACGGTGAATTCATGTGTGCATTTAAGGGGCGGACGCATCTTCACGTGTGCATTCACGGTGAATTCAATGGGCGGATATATCTTCACGTGTGCATTCACGGTGAATTCCAGGGGCGGACGCATCTTTTAGCAACCGTGAATTCACGCGTGAAGCAATATTTTTCACCGTGCATTCACGGTGAACTCACGAATGTTATCTGGGCATGAGAGATCTCAAATATAAAACCATTAGGTAGGTACTGTAACTGTAAATTGTTTTTACAAGTGTTTTTGGAAATTCAATAGCTAACCTTCTTAAAGTTCCTTACACTGTCAGCTAATATACACATAGTGTCAATACAAGTACCTATAAAAGCTTCGACAAAATTTTATCTACATCGAACAATCATTAGGTATATAAACCTTATAAATTCTAAAATTTAAATAAAACCACAGTATACTCTATCTAATATTTTACTTGTAGTAGTCTTTCTTATCCAGCTTAAAGTATACCTACATAAAGTTTTGTCAATACAATTACGTATAAAGCTTCAACTGAATTTTATCTTCATCGAAAAATCATTATAACTTTTAAAAATTTCAAAAATCACATATTATGGGAGTATTAAATATTTTTACATTGCATGTATCTCTAAAAATTGTTTGTTTCCTTATAATCTAACTTAAAGTAGGGATCCTGAGAGCCTCTCAGTGAGAGGTATGCACAAGTTTTGTTGTTAGGAGTATAAAAGCTTTAATATAATTTGAACCATATTCAACAATTATTTAGTATATCTATATTTATATGACCATATTAACACACTCTTCCAAATAATCCAAAATACTTATTTATTTTGATCAAAATAGATTTTTCTAACCTTAAAATTTCAAAATAAGATGATATTTTTTGTTATAATATATTCACCTACCTTTGATACAGATATTCTTATTCCATAATAGACAAGCTAAATTTTTTTAATAAATGCCGTTTAGTTAAAACTATTTAATGGATAAAACCAGATATATGTAAACCAAATGCACAAACATTTTACTTATTTGGCACTATACACTTTAGAATTTCATTAAATGCAGTATTTATAACCAACCATTGTTACTGTGATACTATAAAGATTTATAAACTTTTAACGCTTAAACATAAATGGTAACAGTATAAATATTATTTCTTGCATTGACTATACTTTGACAGATACATAACCTGAAAAGCCTTAAATGACAATTTATCAAAAGACTGCGTTCCGTACGTGGTCACGTGGTGGGACTTTGAAGTGTGGAGCATAGTACCTAAAAAACTTTATCTGATTGGTCTAAATTATTTTTTAGGAAATAATCGAATAGGTACCTATACTTTGGTAGTAACCGTTGACAATAAGCTTAAATAGAATATAGGTATAGAACGATTTTAAAACAGGTAAATTTGCTATACCATACCAATTTATTTAAGTACTTACAAAGAGGTATTTTTCTTTAAACAATTCACCAGCCGGTCTTTTATTGTCTAGACAGCAAACCGTTTTATCACACTACCTGCCAATAGATATTTTACTTATAACAATGCACCATTTATACCTTATCTCGAATGGTTGCATCTAACACCAAATAGCTACATACAATTATTGTTTGATCCACTTAACACTCGGTCTATTGATACTAATTTGCATACAAAAAGACCTTCTATTGCCACAAATCCCTGTTATTCTCGAATAACCGGGAATCTCAGTTCAAATTGATCGCTTTCAGAAAGCGTTTATAGGTACGGGTTGACCAGTAAAATTGTTTAGTAACTCGAACTTTATCGCTGGTACAAGTCGTGTTCCTATAATACCGGTCTGAATAAGTTTAAGGTGATAATTTCGCGAAATACTTTACTATGGGCTCTACTGACAGTAGTGTGCCGTGCTATTTGGTGCTGGAAGATGGAACGGTGCTTCCGGGAAAATCTTTTGGTGATAAAAAGCCTACGGACGGGGAAGTCGGTAAGTTCAACACGTGGTGGCGATGTTTTCGTTTAGAATAGTAGCGCTTGTAAATAACGTTTCCCGTTACGACTTTAGTTCCTTATTTTTTAATTCTCTTACCTACGCACTTGTGTTTCGATTTATTTATTTTTAGATTTATCTTTTTCAATTTAATCATAATATGATAAATTGGCTGTTAAAATATTGGTAAATATTTAGTTATACATTATTTAATTGTTTGTTGCATCTAATTTAATATAATAATATATAATCAACTATTAATCAATTACAAATTAAGTATTATTTGTAAATAAGGTGCAAAAATTAGGTTATGTATAACATAACATGTTTTCCTAAATATTCAAATTGATAAAGTTCAATCCGGTTCAATCATATCGCCGGGTTGCGTATTGGCATTGTGTACTACGATACAGAGCCATAGTGTTCTGAATCGCAGTAAGGATTGACAAAATTAAACGCCAGTAAGTACAATACAATCCATACTACGATTCAGCACATCTCCCAGTTTGTGATGTTTTGAATCATAGTAGAGAATGGTGCAGTGCTGCCAGAGCAGATGGTCGGATAATCCGTATATATTCGTGGAAAGGGTGGAGGAAGCCTCGAAAAATCCGTAAAAATCCGTTTTTGTCTAAATTTCGAAAAATTTCTTCTATAAGGGGGATTTTCGTGACAAAACATACCTTTCGTCAAAGAAAATCCGAAACATCTCATAATTTTTCGGGGGAGTTTCAGAAGTTTGAACCTCTTCGTCAGTGATATAATTCTCGTCACTTTCCATTTTTCACAAAATAAAGTATTTTATATACAGATTCGGATATATAATAAACATTGACTTTGAGATCAAAATATTGCCACAATGCAGTTCAATGCACTGAACTGGAGTCAGTATTGGTTAGTCGTTACCAGGGGCGGCTAGTGCATAAGGGCTGCAGAGCTGCAGAACTCCCAAAATTTTCTTATTACTTGACTAATTTTTTAATTATTTAATATTTAAGTGCGACAGTGTATGAATATTTCAAACGCATGGCTGCATAAAAAGTTTTTATTATAAACATTCGCCGTACTTGGCCACTACAGTCATCCAAACGACCGGTAAAGGTCTCTAACGCGTAACGCTTACAATACAACAAAGCTGGGCCACTTTCGAGTTCTGGATCCCATTTCAATACCGTAATTTTGCTCCGCGCCGCTCTTGGTCCTAGGTTGAGATAGTGAAATTTAAGCCAAACCGGAGCTGCACCAACATACAGTTCCTACTTCCCGGTCGTTTGTTTTTCGCTTCGCGTGCACGTTTGTTATTTTAACTAGAAGACTGTTAATTCGGTGTATTTTTGTGTTTGTTGTTGTATTCTTTTGTAAGAATGAATGTGGTGTATGATTTAATTATGATTTAATTAATTAACTGTAGGTACCATTTAATTAAATGCCCACTGCGCCACATTTTTTTAAACCCCACTGGCAGAACTCACAAATTTTACTGCCACGAGCCGCCACTGGTCGTTACTATTGATGGCATTGCGCCGCTTATATATTGGCAGCAATAACAACGTGTTATGAAACCTTAACAAATGATATGAAACTATCGTTCTCTTTGTCACACTCAATGAAAAAGCATATGTTTCGCATATATTCGGCGTTTAAGAACCCTATATTAAGAACACATCCTTTTTCAATCCGCTTTCTTTTTCTGTAAAAAGGAAGAGGAATAGAAGCGTGACAAAGATGATCAAAAAACGGGGCAAAAATGATGTTTTTTTAGTATTAGTATGAAGCTATCTTAAAAATCCGTAAAAATCCGTATTTGATGAAAATCCGTTCAAAATCCGTTTCCAATTTCTCTAGACCTGGAAAATCCGTAAAAAACGGATAAATCCGTTCATCTGGCAGCACTGGAATGGTGTAGGGCATAGAGAAAGGAAAAAAGGAGAGGAACACTTTACGTGTTACGATTAAGGCACATAGTTTCGAGCGCCCTCGGTGGCTACGGGAATGAACTAGGTGTTTGGAGGGAGATTTAAAACTAAAATAGATCTATTTATGATAGGAATAATAAAAATGCATATTAAGATAAATTTTTTTATTCAAGAAACAAATGTATATAAATAATAGTATAAATAAATAATAATAGTAATAAATAAATAAAGTAAATATTATAAAGTAAATAGTAATAAATAATAATGTGTGCCTGGTTGCCAATTGGAAAAACTTTTTTAAGACAAAAATTGTTACGTTTTAAGAAAAAATTTAAACAAATATACAGGGTGCTTCCAAATCACGGATTAATTCATTTATAGAATTTTTTTAGAGAAAGTCGATGAAAATTATAATACGAAATAATAAAATATTGAATGCCTAATTTTATTTAAAGATGTTAATTTTTTAAATTTATTTACGTTTTAAGAAAAAATTTAAACAAATATACAGGGTGCTTCCAAATCACGGATTAATTCATTTATAGAATTTTTTTAGAGAAAGTCGATGAAAATTATAATACGAAATAATAAAATATTGAATGCCTAATTTTATTTAAAGATGTTAATTTTTTAAATTTATATTTGGTCTTTAAATTGCCAACTATAAATATATATCTATAGATATTATAAAATATTATAAATAAAGGTACTTTTTGAATTTTCTTAATTTTTAAACAACCTGTATATTTGATTAATTTTTTAATGGGAATCTCATTTTTAAATAATTAGAAGATATTATGAAGAATGTTTTTTCGTAAAACGCATAATAAAAATGTTCACAAACCCCTCTGGGGAAACACTGTATATAACACTGTATTATAAAACAGAACAAAAATAAAAAATAACAAATAGGTACCTAACAAATAAAAACATTTTTAGCAGATATAATATGGTGAAAAAATTAATAAACTTTAATCTTAAATATAAACAAAACAAAAGAAACATTTTTGCATAAAAACATCTTATACAGGGTGTCCCATAATTAGCGTGCATACAAAAATAGGTCGAGAAATGCTCTCCAAGGGAGCTACAGCCCCCAAAACAGGAGCCCCTGAAGATGGTTTTTATTAAATATCTCCAAAACCGTTTAAGATAAAAAAGTGAAATTTTGGGATATAATCAAACTTTATATAGCCAATAAATTGGAATGATAAAAAATTCAAAATTTTTATAAGGGGTGGGTCAGATAGAAATGGAGGGGGGGTAAAACTACCCTAACTTTTTTGTACGTATCATGTGCTATGATTTGATATCAGATCATAAAATTTCAGAGTTTTACACACAAAAACGGTCCTCTTGATGAACTTCGATAGCATGCACCGTTTTCGCTTAAAATCGATTTAAAAATTACCTTACATAGCATAAAAATTCATAATTAAATCACAACTAGAGAAAAAGATTCAGCGTAGGCCATGGACAATTTTTAAACATGGCCATGGACAATTTTTAAACACCCTGTCACATATTACATAAAACTGTCACCTGTATTAAATAATTTTTCCTAAAGATGGCAGCTGTGTTCCATGGCCTACTCTGAATTTTTCTCTCTTGTGAATTCATTATGATCTTTTATGCTATGTAAGGTAATTTTTTTTAAATGGATTTTAAGCGAAAACAATGGAGAATATCAAAGTTTAACAAGAGGACCTTTTTTGTGTGTAAAATTCCTAAATTTCATAATTCACATCAAATCCCAGCACGAGACACGTACAAAAAGGTAGGGTGGTTTTAACCCCTATACCCTATCAATCTGACCCACCCCACATGGAAATTTTGAATTGTTATTATTACGTAATGTACATCTTATTGGCCATAAAAAGTTTGATTAATTTCTACCTTAACGATTTTGGATATATTAAATAAAAACCATCTTCAGGGGCTCCTCATTTGGGGGCTGTAGTTTCCTTAGAAAGCATTTCTCGGCCTATGTTTATGGGAACTTTTTTTTCTTATTTTTGCACGTAGTATTGCACGCTATTTATGGGACACCCTGTATATTACATATAAACCATATAAATTTTAATATTATTACCTCAAATAAAGCTGTAAACCATATGTGGTTTATATTTTTATAATAATAACAATTTAAAGTTTAAACTGCCCATTATTATCTTTAGGGACATTGAGAATCTCCTACCAGGTATATCAGAACGATTAGATCCTAAAAAACAAAGTATTAAGGAGGTGCAGAGTGTTTATAAAATTATTACCTTTAATGTAGCTCTGGACAAAGCATACACAAAAAAATAAACAAATAAACCATGTACACAAACAATGTAACCTCACAAAACGAAGTTTTATAATACAAAAATTACTCAAACACACCCGCTAGAATGTTGTCTTTGTTGAATACATATAAAAACAAAGACGGCTGCAGAGCAGTATGACAATTATTAGTTGTATATAGTTCAGCCGCTCACCACCATGCGCTATGCGCTACGGGAACGTTATGCATGCGCCGTCCTATTCAATTGGTGGTCTTTTTCTTTTCTTTTGTCTATGGTGTAGGGTATGCGCGACCGCAGCAGGCCATACTTTACTACGATTCAGAAAATAGTATTCTAATTTGAATTGTAGTTGGATAGCTTACCTACAAATACGCTAGCTGCACGCCTTATCAATAAAAACAAATTATTATTTTTAATTGGAATTTATTTATTAATAAATATTAATAAAAACAAACTAGGTACTCTCTGCAGTTTTAATAATAAATATACATTAACCCAAAGGAAAACAATCATTTTAAACTTATTAACAAAAAGATCGTTTTACCCAAAAATTTTGCAAGTATCAGATATAAACGTACCACAACGGATTTAAATAATATTTGAAATAGTTAATAGGCTTCTTTTCTACTTTTACATATATGTATGTATGTTTTATAAAACTATTAATTTTGCAAAAACATTAACATAAAATATACATAAATAAGAAATTTTATTTTATTGTATTGTATTGTATTATATTATATTTTATATTGTGTTGTTTTCTTTAATAGACACCAAATAAAAATATAAATATAATAATTTAAAGTTATATATATTTTTTTTTAAATATATAAAATCCTTTGCTTTTTTCTCTTATATTTAAGAAAGAAAAATAGAAACATGAGGGCATTAACTACTAAAATATTTATAAAAATCTATTAAGGATTGACAATCCTGGATTGTCGATGATAAAGCCAAATAAAATTTTAGGGTAAAACGATCTTTAAGTTAATTAACTTGAAAAATCGATAATAAAAAATAAATATTGTCAGTGAGATTTTTGGTTGGGTCTGTTTCACTACTATCAATTAATTTCTAACTTAACCTATAACTCTGGCTTATTACTTTATGCGTGCGGCACATATATTGCCAATACTTTCTGAATCGCAGTAAAGTATGGCCTGCTGCATTCGCGCAAACACTTCAACATTCTCTACTATGATTCAGAACATCACAAACTGGGAGATGTGCTGAATCGTAGTATGGATTGTATTGTACTTAGTGGCGTTTAATTTTGTCAATCCTTACTACGATTCAGAACACTATGGCTCTGTATCGTAGTACACAATGCCAATACGCCGCCGGGTTACTGCAAGCAGTGGCGTATTTAGGATTTAGCTCCGGGGGAGGTCCAAAAAAACTAACTAAATATGTACTATGCTATGCTTTAATAACTAAAAAAACCACCTCTTTCTCTTTAATACGTAATTACGTAATTACTTAAGTAGTTGATTTTTGATTTTAATGATTTTATATTTAAATATAATTAATAAATAATAAAGTACGTTGACAGTCTTGAGGTTTTTATTTTTTTTAAACTTTTTTTTGTAATAAAAATAATAAAATATGTGCGCCCGGGGGGGGGTCCGGACCCGGCGGACCCCCCCCTAAATACGCCACTGACTGCAAGAATAAGATAAATTAATTTTTTTAATTTTTTGACTTAAGTCGGTACATTTTTTAAATACCTAATAATTGTGTCTGCAAGGACAACTCAACTAAAAGCATAACAAAATCGGTTAAACCGATCAATGTCGAGCGCAACAAAAATGGTGTAACTCCATTTTTTAGTAAATAGAGCCAATGAAAATAAGTTACAAATTCAAATTACTTAAAACAGTTTTTTGGGAGTTATCTGGTTTTTGCAGTAACCCCACATATGCTAAGTATGAAAACAATTTATTACTATAGTCGCCGCGGCGAATGTTTTCCGTTGCGTCATCAATTTCAAATGTCAAAACGGTTTGTCGAAATAGCAGCAAATTGTAATGTCTGCTTGGTTCTTCTTCTTAACACAGTGTACTGTGTTCAGGGGTAATGGCCTTTAGCTTACTTAAAAATCTATTTAGCCAGCTCATTATGTTTTAAGTTAAATTTCAATACGATCAAGGGTCTCAATCCAGAGAATCTGAGTTTAACTCATCCCTTGAATCATTTATACAGGGCCGGATTTAGCATGGGGCCAGCGGGGCCACGGCCCCAGGGCCCCCACCATTTAGGGACCCCCACCAATGCAATAATAGCTTTTTAATGAACCGAATATGAAAAAAATTGGAGAAAAAACAAAAAATTGGGTCGGTTATACCCAGCGAATCCTGTAATTTTCAATTAATTTTTCGTAGATCTAACTCTAATTTTTCGCGGATTTTTTATCGCTTATCCGCTTGCAAATCAGAATGTAAATTATCACACCCAAAGTTTTGGTGCGCGAAGACGTTTTTATAAAGTCTCTGGTCATAATTATGTTATGACTCATAACAATTTTAAGCAGTTGCTCCTTTTCGTAAATACAGGCAAACTTATAATTTAATATTAAAGTTGTCCCAGATTTTTATTGGTACATTGGAGTGTTGTGGAATATTTTCCGGTGTTTCGTGCTTTTCTTTGGACAAAAGATTGTTTTATTGTTTGATTTTGTATGAAAAACAGACAAATAATACGACTTTTGATGCACTTTTTTCAGTTTGCTTTAAGTATTAAATATACAAACAAAACATAGATCAATTTATATTTTCCTTGAGTAATTGAGTACCTATGTTCAGCGCCGTAGCTACAATGGTTCCGTGGGTTCAGTGGAACCAGGCCCGCTAGCTCAAGGGGCCCGCGGCCAGCGATTGGAATAAATTTTTTTTTTCAAATATTTGGATTAATTTTTTTAAATATATTTCAACATTCTTTATAATAATGGCTTAAGGCTTAGTAAATAGTAAAAGACCACCAATAATAATAATAATAATAATAATTTTTGCTTGAATCATGTAAAGGCGAGTCAAAATTAAAACTTAAAAAACTATCAACAACCCGTTGGTCTTCACGCAATGATGCAATAAAGCCCTACGTTTTAGGTATCTTGATGTTCTTAAGGCCTTGTCAAAAATTATTTTAACATCTAATAATAAGGCTGAAATAGACGACTCGAAAGGATTTAAAAGTACATTGGAGGACTTTGAAACAGTGTTTTTGATTATTTTACAATCTAGTAAGCTTTTAAAAAATGTGTTAAATGACAAAAAAAAAATAAGCAAACTTCGGAATGAATTTTTAGATATAAAAAAGAGGCCAATATTACATCAAGCAAATGGGGTATAATTCCAGAATTTTGCCAAAAACGTATTCGCAAACGTTTTTTTGATGAAGTTGCAAATGACTTTGTTTTTTAAACTGCTGAAGATACTTTTAGAGTTGAAGTTTTTTTTAAGACCCTAGATATTATATCAGACAGTTACAAAGTAAAACAATTAGTTTACATCAAATAGCCACTAACTTCAGTATTTTGGAAACAGAAGTTCTGTTAAATTCTACTGATACAGAAGTATACCAAATGGCGGAAAACATTCGTGAAATATATGAAGATGATATTTTAGACTTCCCTATCAATTAATAGCTTTTCAAAAATGTTTTTCTGACGAACTAAAAAATATTAAGTCAGTAAAGAATTTGCTAAAAACTATGTTTTCTATCCCTTACAATTCCTGTGACGGTTGCATCGGCAGAACGATCGTTCTCAAAACTTAAGTTAATAAAAACGTATTTAAGGAACTCCATGAGTCTATATCGATTATCGTCTTTGGCAATGATCTTCATTAAAAATACAGTTGCCCGCTCCATAGATTTTTAAGGAATTATTACAAAAATTTCCGCTGCTAAATCTAGGAAAGTAGCTTTTTAATGGACACACTTTTATTTTTTATGCCCTATATTATTATAAATAGTTTTATTATTTTTGGTTTATTTTTCCTGTGTATATTTTATATACTAAAAGTTTATAGACAATATATAGTCTTTTATTTTTTCTTCACTATTAAAGCCGTAGATTTAAGGGGGTATAAAGATTATTATGTTCCTCCCAATTATAACATAAAAAATATTAATTAGTTCCAAAAAAACACCTCGAGGCCCGTGGGTATAGCCTGGAACCCGGGCCCGTTGGGTTGTTGCTACGGCGCTGCCTATGTTCGTATTATTCAAAATATATAAAATATAAAGTATATAAAAACACTTTCATTCACAATTCTATTCTACTATCTACCTTTTTATAGTTTTGCATACGAATTTTCCCAGACTTGGGTAAAATGTATATAAGGTTATGTTCGTATTATTCAAAATATACAGGGTGTTTTAGACTTGTGACAAAAGCTCAGGGGAAATTCCTCTCATCGAAATATGAAAAAAAGTTTTTATAAACACGTGTCCGAAAATGCTTCATTATTGAGTTTTTTATTTATAGCTTAAAAACGCTTTTGGCCGATTTTATTAAAATTTATATGGTTTATTAAATAATAAATGATTCAAAGATAATAAAAAATCACTTAGCTTAAAAATTTACCATGAGTTTTAATTTCCCAAGTGTCAAAAATTTTAGAAATATTGAGGGCCCCCACCAAATGTCGGCCCCAGGGCCTCAAAACTCTTAATCCGGCCCTGCATTTATATAATATTTTCCTATAGATTAAAGTTTTTTTAATAATAATTTCTATCACTGTCACTTTTATACACTTATTTGTACACTTATTTTCTTTTTTAATTCGTTTTTTTTTTATTTCATTTATTCACCATCTTTCCACATATATTTTGTTACAACACACTTAAAATTATACATATAATTCTTCTTAAAAATCAATTAATTTGTTTCATTTTTTCTTGCACATTTGTTTCTTCTTTAATTCATATATCGTCGCCTTCAGGAGAAAATTGCTTAACTCCATGTTGTAAAATTTTACAGGAGGAAAGAAAAACATATTAAAGGTGTATTGGTGTATCTCCACATTACCGCCAAAAAATTGTTTAATGGAAAATTACGTATCTCCAATATGTACTTTATGTTAATAAAAGTAACCTTAAATTATTCATGGTACCTAAACTTTACACACTATACAATCTTTCATACTTAAATACAGAAAAAATAACTAGGCAATAACTTATACTTGTCAATGGCACTGATTTGTACATTGGAGTTAGGCATTATTCCCTGGACGCTCCTCCACGATTGGAGATACGTATATTTCTTTTTCTAAATTTAAAATTAACGGTTTATTTTAGGACTTCTGTAACTTGCATATAAATTAGTTACAGTTTTATCTAACAGATGCCACAAAAATACAATTTTAATGAAAATGTGGAGTTACGTGATTTTCTCCTGAAGGCGACGATATTTCACTTGTCCAAACCATTTATTTATTACATGCATTTAAAATAAAATTCATCCATATAGGTATACTTCTTTAATTCTTTTTTCATATAATCACCGATAATAAATAGTATTATACGTTTTTCATTGCTCAAATTCCATTTACTTAGTTTAATTCCAACCATGCACTGCTGTTTCTTTAATATTTTACTCATCCACCGTGAAAATCCTTCGTAAATCAATCAATCTATTGTAGATTTTGTCCCTCCAGGGTCTCATTGAGATATAAGTGACTTGAGACCGTCTCAAGTCACAATCATTGTGACACAATAGTGTGCTTGGTTCACAAATTGATTACGCAACGGAAAACATTTGCCGCGGCGACTACAGCCCAAATCACGAGAGAAGTCCGTTGCGTCATCAACCTTGAGTAAACAATCAGTTCTAGACTGCAAATAATCTGTTGTCTTTGTTATCATTGCGGTTTTACCAATACACCTAAGAAGAAAAATTTTCCATCAGGGTTCGGAGATATATATCACTTGATACATATCGATATACTTGATATATATATCCGATATATAAATCCGATATATATCAATGATATATATCCGATATATATATCGGATATATATCATTGATATATATCGGATTTTTAAATAAATATCATGATATTTGCGAACCTTAGGGTTTGCAAATATATATCACTCGATTTATATTGAATATTTATATAAATATATTGATATTTTCGAACCCTGTTTTCCATACTGTTTCCTTTCAACTCGTGCGTGCGTAACTTGACAATAAATTTATGATGCAACGGACTTCTCTTGTGATTCGGATTGTATAATAAATTATTAATAAATTATTAGTAAAGAGTACAGTGGCGTCCCCACTTCCTGCGCAAACATGATTGTCTTTAAGACAATGTCTTATGTTCTGTGATTGTCTCTCTCTTTTCTCTCTCTCTCTCTCACGCCTTGGCAATTCTACCAGTGGCGGCCTTGACAGATATTGGTTCTTTGCGCATCTTACGCCACTGTACTCTTTATATAAGTATATTTAATCTTTGCTCTAAGTTAGACCCGGACCCAAATGAAATAACGGTTTCCGTCCGGTTCCGAGAGAAACGACAAATTTCGGTTTGGGTTCAGTTACGGTTCCAAAAATTTCTGTCCATACGGTTTTTTCGGTTCCAATTTTTTTACCATGTAGGTATAAATAAGTAAAATTATAAAATGAAAAAACTTTTTGTAAATTTTTTTTGGCATGCATGTAATTAAATTACTTTGTCTATTCTTTTTTTCAAATCAGGTTCTTCAATTTTTAGCTCTTTATTCTCTTTTTCTTTACTTTTATTCTCGATCTTTTTCTTCTGATCTTGCACTTAAAAAAGTGGAAAATTCATATTTAAAATAAGTTATCCAAAAATAAAAAAACTGAATTTTCAGCTTTTGTTCATCTTTTTCTCCAAAAATTGGTTCTCATAAATAATTGTTCCTCTACATTTTTTCTTTTATGTTTGATCTTGTTGGGGGAAGTAAAAATTTGTGACCAGAAAACAGCCTTTTAACGGTTACTTACTTGTGTTGCAGGTGTATACATTAGACTGGGCCAAAAAAATCGACTATTTTTTTTTTTGAAAGTATATCGAAAATATTGTTTGGGGTGACAAAAAAAATTATGGTGAAAGTTTGAGTCCATATATTAATATTAAGAGGTCTATCATCGCAATTAGATTTTTTTCTCCTGAGCGAGTTTTTGTCTCAGACAGTCAGGTTCCAGCGCTTGAGAAGGTACGACGCGTGTGGGAATGCTTTTAAAACGTAAAAGTTTAAAGATTAAAACCAACAATAATTAAAAAAAAAAGTGATAACTAATAAAGTGAAACAAACAATTTTCATAGAGTGCAAACTAAAATGGTGTAACGGTCATTGAGGAGTAAAGTGTTAAGTGATATGAATGAGTTAAGTGCCACCTGTCATTGGACGCTTTTCACTGGACAAACAAAGAAGGTCAAACAAGAGGAGGTGGCCATCCGCAAAAAAATTGTAAGTTACCTTAAGAATATGCATGACCTAATACAAAATTTGCAAATTAAATACGGCAGATATATCTTTAAAACCTATGAAAGGCACACGGCATAGGGCAATAAACCTGTCAACAACAAATGCGTAATGCAATCCCAAACGAAACCGAAAATAAACACTAGACTCACAGAATAAACTAACACATTAATCATTATAATCCTAACACAGTAAAAAAAGGCCTAATAGCCAAACTCTACTAGATTTGTAAACATTAGACAACAGAATAATTGCGCGTGTCATTTGTTTAACTAATAAATAAATGCAATGCTTAATTTTGGAATATAAGAAAAAAAGACAAAACTCTACCACAAAACGTGCTTGGGACAAAATTTATTAAAAACAACTGACACACTTTACCAAGTGCAGGAACTATCTGACCAGGACACGGACAATGACAATAACGAACAAGATAAAGACCTCGACTAGGAAACTACACCCCTGCAGCGAAATAACAACTCCCCAACTCCAAATAGTAATCACAAATGTTTGGAGTAATACTAATCGACTGGTCTGAGGGGATTCCGCGTCGTACTTAGTTTTAAGTCGGCGTAATTGTCCCCCAAAAACCACCTCCCGTCCCTCCTCCCTACTCCACTGAGCGTATAGCATAGGCTCGGCGAACCCGAGAATGGCTATTAAAACTATTCGCCTCTCGCTCTCGAGCCCCAAATAGGGGACAGTACGGAACGCAATGGACATTCGCACCCAGCAAACACGGGTGAAGCCGTGCAGTTGCTGGGGAAGAACAAAAATCGGCGTAAGTAAACAAAGGCCTGTACGGGGTTCGAGAGTCAAGAGGAAATGGGGCAGGTTATACGTCTCTTATACTCATACTCACTCATACTGAGCGAGTTTTTGTCTCAGAACTCCCAAATCATTGAGTTTAACAAAATTGACTTAAGAATATTTTTTGAAGAAAATTGAATGCTCTACAAAAGAGGTTTGATTGGAATTTTCCGTCAGATGAACCCTTTTCTTACAATCATGCCTTAAAAATTGGTATAGTTTTACAATTTGATCTTTTAACTTTGGAATTTTGTAATTCAAGTAAAAATCAGTACCCTGAAAAAAAAACGATAAATGTTCTTATGGGAAATCAAATGCTCTATAAAAAGAGTCTATTGTCATTTTTGGCTAAATTCACCCCATCAAAAGTTATTCAAGGTTAAATTTGAAGTCAAAACGAAATTTTAACCTTGAATAACTTTTGATTGAGTGAATTTAGCCAAAAATGTTAAAAGGCTTTTTTTGTAAAGCATTTGATTTCCCATAAGAATATTTATCGGTTTTTTATGGGTACTGATTTTTACATGAATTACAAAATTCCAAAGTTATAAGATCAAAATGTAAAACTACCAATTTTTAAGGCATGATTTTAAGGAAACGGTTCATCTGACGGAAAATTTCACCTTAACCTTTTTTGTAGAGCATTTAATTTTCTTAAAAAAATATATTCAAGCCAATTTTGTTAAACTCAATGGTTTGGGAGTTCTGACCCTAAAACTTAGGGGCAGATTAAGCAAGTCAAAAAATTAAAATTGCGATGATAGACCTCTTAATAATAATATTATGGACTCAAACTTTCACAATAATTTTTGTTGTCACCCCAAACCATATTTTCGATATACTTTTCAAAAAAAAATAGTTGATTTTTTTGGCCCAGTCTAGTATACATAATACTAGGCAACACTGTAATTAATAAATCCTCACTACAAATGTACCTATAGGTATATACAGTATGTCCACGGATAGAGGGCCCAAGAGGACAAATGGACTAAAATTTTCATTTTTCGACCAAAAGTCATTCTTTATAAAAAGTTCTGCTTGTGTTTAAAAGTCTATTGTCATACATTAAATTTGAAAATATTATACAGGTGGGTCGAAAAACAAGAAAACATGAAATACTATCAAGAGTAAACTACCTTTATTTTTCATTTTGGAGCAAAATGATAAATAAAAAAAGATTTTAAATCCTATTCAAAGACTATTTGTAAAATTTTAAGTCAGTATTCCAAATTTTATTTTTTACTTTTAAAGTTCTAAAATTAAATTTTTATACTTGTGTACCTTAATTTCACGTATTCTTTACCTATGCATGACAAAAAACTAACACAGTCTTAGATATTAATTTTAAAATTTCTTATTCTAAATATGTCAAGATACAATATCCGTATTGTAAAGTTAGGCAAATATTTTATTAAAAAAAGTTGTTTATAATGTCAGGAAAAAAAAACTTTATAACAAATTGAGCATATAAAATTATCCTATTTATTCAAAAACCCCTCCACCGTATTCGACGCATTTCTCAAACTGCCGTCTAATGTGATCATAACTTCTTCTTATCTCTTCAAGTGAAATCATTTGAACTGACTCTGAAATCCTTTGTTTTAGAATATCGATATTATTTTTAATCGGTTGGTGATACGTTAATTGCTTCAAACCACCCCAAAGAAACGCATCAGCAATTGTGAGGTCCGGACTCCTCGCAGGCCACACAATTGGTCCATTTCGGCCAATCCATCGATCTCTAAATTTATTGTTTAGCCATTCCGTGACTTCGCTAGCATAATGTGCAGGGCAGCCGTCTTGTTGAAAGTACATTTGTCCACGGTAGTGTAATGACAGCTCATCCAGCTTGTCCGAAAGAAAAGATTCCAACATTTCCATGTATGAATTCCTATTGCATGTATCCTCAAAAAAATATGGTCCCATTATCCCATAATATGTAATGCCACACCAAACGTTAACTTTTTTAAGATATTGCCGACGTGCAGGAATTCTGAATTCTGGATTTTCAGTGCTCCAGTATCGTACGTGTTGGGAAGCTACCGTACCATTTGTGGAAAAAGTGGATTCGTCGGAGAATAAAATAAGTTTGTAAAACTGATTATTTTCATTTAAAATTTTGTCCCCTATCCACAAACAAAAATCTAATCGTTTTGCTTGGTCTCCATCTTCTAGAGCTTGATTAAAATGTGGTTTATATGGAAAAAAATTGTTGGCTTTTAAAATTTTTTGGATTTGACTTTTTTGGACCAACTGTAAATTTTGAGCTCGTTTTCGTAACGACAGAATAGGGTTTTCCACAACAGACTGCAAGACGACAACTGTAGCCGCATCATCCTCGTCAAAAAGTTTCTTCTTCTTTTTTAAATTATCCACCGACCCAGTGTTCTTGAATTTTTTAACCAGTTGACGAATTCCATGTATTGAAACTGAAACCCCTGGAAATTTTTCAACAAATCGTTCTTGTACATATCTGTATGAACGGTCGCCAGTTCCATAACACTGCACCAAAAATATTTTTTGTTCAATAGTTAGCATTTTGAAAATATTTTATAAAACGAAATTTATAATCTAAGACTGTCACTGTGGCATTTTTTGTCATACATAAGTAGGCTTTCCAACTTCTGTCAAAAAAATCCCGAGGGGTAAACCACTCTAAAATCAGCGAGACCAACGTTCAACATTATGTGGACGTTACGCTTTGATTTCTCCTTATTCGATCATTATCAATCGTTATCAATACGGAAAAATCCTTATGAATAGGAAATTTCTCTTAGCGACGCGTTGCTGACTTCCCTTGTGATTTTTTCCTTAGACGTTAATTCGTATGCGATTTATAATTTTTTTAAATCAGTGGTTTACCTCGAAAAATCCAGTAAATTTACAAAAATGACACAATCAACAATTATCAAGTAACGTAAATTTAACAATTTGCATTGTAGCATTGTTTATTTTTGTAATTAATGTAAATTTTCACAAAATAACCAGGTAAATGAAACGTCAAATGGGGTACAAAAGTATAAATTAGAAATTAAATTTTAAGAAAAATAAAATTAGGAATACTGAGTTGAAATTTTACAATTGGTCTTTGAATATGATTTGAAATCCTTTTTTATTTGTCATTTTGCTCCAAAACGAAAAATAAAGGTAGTTTACTCTTGATAGTATTTCATGTTTTCTTGTTTTTCGACCCCCCTGTATAATATTTTCAAATTTAAAGTATGACAATAGACTTTTTAACACAAGCAGAACTTTTTATAAAGAATGACTTTTGGTCGAAAAATGAAAATTTTAGTCCATTTGTCCTCTTGGGCCCTCTATCCGTGGACATACTGTATATATATATGGTATACCACCCATGCTACACAAGATACAATGTATCTTGTCCTACATACACCTACATGCTAGTCATTTTAATAAATCAGTCTTCAACCTACTCTGGTATTATTTACTTCATGGCGCAGTCGGTAGGATATTTTGTAGTGGGGGTTTATTAATTACAGTGTTGCCTAGTATTATATAATATATATATACATATGACATCTTTCTTTTTCCAATAAAGTTATTTTAATTTACATTTACAATAATTATAATTATTGTAATAATTATTTATACAATATTTACAATTAGTATTAACACAGCAGGAACGCTTACAATACTTGTGGTAGAGTGTATAATTTTTAGATTTATAGCCCGTGCTCAAATATTTATTAAAACTAATTTTAACAATGCAAAATATTTTTTTTAAATTTTTGCAAAAAGGAATTAAGAAAAAAACCGAAATTAACCCAAAAACCGTTTTAAATTTAAAGGGTTCGGTTTCTAGAGTTACGTTTAAAAATAATATGGGATCGGTTACGGTTCCGGTCCACGAATAAATACCGGTTCCGGTCCGGTTTTCTGTCCAAAAACGGTCCATGGCTCTAACATAAAACAATAGCCAACAAAAATAAATACGAAACAGGTACAACCTAATACCTAGGTATGTTTTGCCATTTTAAAACTTTAATTTCACTTATTTAACACCCGCAACGAATATGTAATTTCATGGCCCTGCTGAGAGTGAGCGAAATAATTACCTGATTGTTCATTTGTAAAGTTTAGCCCATACCTTATTTATAAATAAGTTTAATATAAAAAGCTCGGGCAAATTTTATATTAAACCAATTTACATTTCGAAGTAATGCAATGTGGCCCTAAAAATGTTCTATTTATAAATAACATTTTATTTCTTCAACATACCATATTTTTTTTTTGTTTTGTTAAAATTGATTTTGGAATGTGACAACAATTGGATGCCTTTTAATAAAATTGGGAATCTAAGTCATTTCACATTACAGACGGACTAAAATTATTAAAATCACGCTAAGCATTATTATATTCGAAAACTCAAAGCGATAACACTGAACAGGACCGTATTTAAAGCTATCGATTTTACGATATAAATGAATTAATTAGAACCAAATTTGTTGTCATTTTAATGTCAATATTATTTTATTAATTTTTTCAATTCAATATTCTTAGACCGCAGCCATTTTTTTTGTGGAACATGTCGGTACTTTTCCAGTTCTTCGAGAGTGAGGTGCGTTATCAAGAACGATAACAGCATTCTCTTCTAAACGAAATAAAATGTCAGAAAACCACTGTTTAAATGAATCCATTCATTTCCTCGTGGTAATCTCCTGTCTTCTTGGATTTGAAGCTCCATAAGCCAACGTTAACAAATTCATTATCATTTCCAATACGACAGAGGAATATTCGTTTCCATTAAAAAGTAGAAATGCATTTATTACACCAAACCACTTAAATATGCATTTATATTCGAACATTTTTACTTCTATAATTTTTTTTCATAAGATACGTTCAATTTAATTAGAAATTTTTAGGAGATTTAGTACTTAAAAATGTATGTATAGTTGAAATGCGTCTTTTTTGCTAAAAGAATAATTTAATAATAACGAGATGAGTCTTTTTGGCTTAGGACGGCAGGATAGTCAATACTTACAAATTGGTTACATTTTCGCACCCAACAACAATACATTTCACAACCATTAACACGTTTTATCACTTTTAAGGCGCAAAAATGTATTTAGTAATTCAAAAATTATGATCGACATCAATAATTATGATTGACATTGACATTTGCAAATAGCGTTTGTACAGATGTCTGCAATTTACAAATAGATATAGTTCAGGTATTGTAGCTCTAGAGGGCAGTGGTGGGAGAGTTTCCAATCTATGGGGTGAATTATCTTTGGTGTACCACCGTTTTACCCTGGTTAATCTCCTAGAGTAGGCGGAGCTATGACTGACCACAAGCGATTTTTGAATGTCGTTACTACTGAGCTATTGCTCCCAACTGTACATCACGCGTTTCCAATGTGTTTGTTTTGGTCCGTATATTATGTGAAAAGACTGTAGAAGATTCTTCTTTTTTCCACTAGTCGCATAATACGTTCTTGTATTCATTGCAATGACCAATATATTTTAATTCTTAAACAATCCCAGTATTAAACAAATTTTTAAAAACACTTTTTCAAAATAAGAAAAAGTTTTTCCCATACCGGGAATCGAACCCGAGCCTCCTGGGTGAAAGCCAGGTATCCTAGCCACTAGACCATATGGGAGATACTTAAAGAGAAAATGAAGTTAACTGCACGCGACTTAAGTTTACAATACGAGCCTAGACCAGATATAGTATATATGATGGGGCAGTAACTTATACATGCATAATAAGTATATAAGGGCCGTGCGCAGAATTTGCTTCTGGGGGGATATCAACATTTCAACATTTAGTAATAAACCTAGCTTAATCCACAATCCATGTGGATTGTGGCTTAATCGACAGGTATGCGATTATAATCCAGGGCCGGATTTACCTATAAGCAAGGCTCTGACTTGCTTAGGGCCCTTAAGAATGTAAATTCGGGCCCTGGCTAGGTTTAAACTTCCATGTTTAATTGTTTATTTCTTAAACACCACAGACAATTTTTTATCATGTATTACTTACTTATTTATGGGCGCCCAACATTTTGTATATAATACAAACTGCTGATAATTATTGTTTATTTAAATAAAAATATATACAAAAAAAAAATATTTTTTTTTCTTCTCGTCTCTTGTGAAAATATGTTGGTTTGTCATGTTTTAAGAGCCCTGTCAAAAGATCAGCACCATTAAAAAATTTTTAGGGGTCGCTCAAGATTTTTAAAAATTACCAAAATCGTCAAAAATTGGATTTTTTTTTATTTGAATTTTTTTTCACGTTCCGATATTATTTTTTAATTTAAAAATAATAATGATTCTGAAAATTTCAAATCGATATTTTAATTTCTAAAGGTCGCTCAAGATTTTTTTAACTTTCAAAGTAGAGTAAGTTTTTTAATGTTTTCGAGCGACCTCTGAATATAAATATCAACGAACTTTTAGCGACCTTTAGAAATCAAAATATTGATTTAAAATTTACAGAATTTTTATTATTTACAACCTAAAAAATAATATCGAGACGAGAAAAAGAATTAAAATAAAACAAAAATCCAATTTTTGACGATTTTGGTAATTTTTAAAAATCTTGAGCGACCCCTAAAAAATTTTTAATGGTGCTGATCTTTTGACAGGGCTCTTAAAACATGACAAACCAACATATTTTCACAAGAGACGAGAAGAAAAAAACATTCTTTTTTTTGGGCCACCCTAATATATATATATATATATATATATATATATATATCGTCACCGTTCTGGCAAAAGTCATTAACTCCATTTTTGTCTAAAAGTAGTTAACTACCTTCGCGATCCTAGAACAATTATATCTGTGGTCTAGAAAAACTCGCGAAGGTAGTTAACTACTTTTAGACAAAAATGGAGTTAATGACTTTTGCCAGAACGGTGACGATATATTAAATGTAGTTTAAAGCGATATATTTTTATAAGTCATAAAATCAAGATAAACATTGTTTCAAATTTTACTTTAAATGTTTTATTTTTAGTCTTTCAAACTGGCATGGTGGGATACCCAGAATCCCTAACAGATCCAAGTTACCATTCTCAAATTTTGGTCCTTACTTACCCCCTCATTGGAAATTATGGCGTTCCAGAATCCAAGGTTGATGAAAATGGACTTCCATAGTAAATAAACTATCCAATATTATACAGTGTGTCCTACGGTCAACAGAAAATATTTAAATAGGAATTTCTTGTCAAATTCAAAATTTTGCCTTTGCCTGTATTTAAAATTGAGCAAGATATAGCACTTTTCAGTATGCCAAGAAGTTCTTTATAATTATATGCGACTCAAAACTTAAACATTATTTTTGGAAAACATTAAATTTTACCCAATTAAACGTTGTCACCTTGACAGTAATGTTGAGAGAAAGGCTCAGAATCCATTGTGGATTTTGGGCTACATATTATAATAATTATTAAGATCGTCTACAAGCTCAAGGCAGTGCATTTCGCTCAATTTTGTAAATTATGAAAATTGGTAAAGAAAAAACTCCGTAGTTAAAATATTTTCGGATAACCATGGGACAATCTGTATAGAAACAATATTTAATGCTATTTTTTAGTTTCTTTGAATCTCATCGTATATGGGCAGCAGGTCTCGTGGTTGGCGAACATTGCGACAACCCAAGCCATTGGCGTAACACACAGACTTTGTCCAAGTGGATGGAAACAGAACACATCCCAGGTATACAGGGCATCGATACCAGACAACTCACTAAAAAGTTGCGAGAAAAAGGAAGCATACTCGGAAAAATTGTCTATGAACTTCCAATATCTGATAAAGTAAAAATTCCCGACCCAAATTTGAGAAATCTAGTGGAAGAAGTATCTGTTAAGGTATTAAGATCCAATACATATTCGAATGCTTCTGCCAAATAAAAAAATACCTACATTAAAATTGTTTCTAGAATTTTATTTTATTATTTAAATGTTTTTAATGTAATATATTTTCAGAGCATAACAACTTATAACAAAGAAGGCTCCCCAAGGATATGTGTCATAGATTGTGGTCTAAAATACAATCAATTAAGATGTTTACTGAAAAGAGGCTGTCGAGTGGATGTTGTTCCATGGAATCACAAAATAAACTCAGAGGATTACGATGGTTTATTCCTTAGCAATGGTCCGGGTAATCCAGAAATGTGCAAGCAAACCATACTAAATATACGCGGCATTATAAACAGCGGAAAAGTTAAACCTATCTTTGGTATTTGTTTGGGCCATCAGTTGCTGTCAATGGCTATTGGATGCAAGAGTTTTAAAATGAAGTATGATTTAGTCGTAATAATGTATTCTTAAATACTAACATTTATCTCTTTAGATATGGAAATCGCGGTCACAACCAACCCTGCATTCATCACGGAACTGAAAGATGCTTCATGACATCTCAAAATCACGGTTTCGCTATCGACCAATCGACACTTCCGAAAGACTGGAAACCTCTTTTTACGAACGCCAATGATCAGACTAACGAAGGCATAATACATTCAACGTTGCCGTATTTTAGCGTGCAGTTCCATCCCGAACATACAGCCGGTCCTGAAGATTTGGAATGCCTTTTCGATGTTTTCATTGATAGCGCCAAGAACTACAACAATACTAAAATGGAGGTTATAGCTACATTAACTAAGGCTATAGAGTCTAAGAATGTGGCTAAACCTTTGGATAAACTTCCGGAGAAAGTCCTTATTATTGGTTCTGGTGGTTTGTCTATAGGCCAAGCAGGAGAGTTTGATTATTCAGGTTCTCAGGCTATTAAAGCATTGAATGAAGAACATGTCAAGACCATCCTGATTAACCCCAACATTGCCACCGTGCAAACATCTAAAGGACTTGCCGATAAAGTCTACTTTCTACCCTTGATACCAGAATACGTAGAACAAGTTATACGAGCTGAGAGACCCGATGGAGTTCTTTTAACATTTGGAGGACAAACCGGTCTAAACTGCGGCGTTGAATTGGAACGACTAGGTGTGTTTAAAAAGTACAACGTGAAAATCCTAGGCACCCCAATACAAGCAATTATAGACACAGAAGACAGAAAAGTGTTTAGTGAAAGAGTAGCCAAAATCGGGGAACGCGTAGCGCCAAGTATGGCTGCTACTTCAGTGGAAGAGGCTTTAAAAGCCGCCGAACAACTAGGCTACCCTGTAATGGCGCGGGCCGCCTTTTCATTGGGTGGGTTGGGTTCAGGTTTCGCGGATAATAAGGAAGAACTAAAAGCTCTGTCCATCCAAGCTTTGGCCCACTCAAGTCAATTGATCATCGATAAATCCCTCAAAGGCTGGAAGGAGGTTGAGTACGAAGTTGTGAGGGATGCTTTTGACAACTGCATCACGGTGTGCAATATGGAAAACGTTGATCCACTTGGTATTCACACTGGAGAATCCATTGTAGTTGCGCCAAGTCAAACGTTATCTAACAAAGAATACAACATGCTACGTACTACTGCTATAAAAGTTATCCGCCATTTTGGTGTCGTAGGAGAATGCAACATACAATACGCTTTGAATCCAAACTCCGAAGAGTTTTTTATCATCGAAGTTAACGCTAGATTATCCAGAAGTTCGGCTTTAGCCAGCAAAGCTACTGGTTACCCTCTGGCTTACGTAGCAGCAAAATTAGCTTTAGGTACTCCCCTACCTAAAATCCACAACTCTGTAACTGGCATTACAACAGCCTGTTTTGAACCAAGTTTGGATTATTGCGTGGTCAAAATACCACGCTGGGATCTGCACAAGTTTTCTAGGGTTTCCACGAAAATTGGTAGTTCTATGAAAAGTGTGGGAGAAGTAATGGCAATCGGTAGAAATTTTGAAGAAGCTTTTCAAAAAGCATTGAGAATGGTCGATGAAAATGTTAATGGTTTCGATCCAAACATCAAGAAAGTGGACGACGAAGAGTTAAAGGAGCCAACTGATAAAAGAATGTTCGTAGTTGCTGCCGCTCTAAAGAATGGCTACTCTGTGGACAAACTTTACAATCTCACTAAAATCGATAGATGGTTTTTGCAGAAAATGAAGAACATCATAGAATGTACATTACACATGGAACACATAGATCAGCCGCATTTGCCACATGATATTCTTCTTAAAGCCAAACAAATGGGCTTCTCAGATAAACAAATAGCAGAGGCTGTTAAAAGTACAGAGTTGGCTATAAGAAAACTACGTCAAGAGTACAACATTTTGCCTTTTGTTAAGCAAATTGATACTGTGGCTGCCGAGTGGCCCGCAACTACAAACTACTTGTATCTCACTTACAACGCTTCATCGCATGATTTGACTTTTACCGAAGAACACGTCATGGTGATAGGTTCAGGCGTGTACAGAATTGGAAGTTCAGTTGAATTTGATTGGTGCGCTGTTGGTTGTTTAAGAGAGTTGAGAAACTTGAACAGGAAAACTATTATGGTAAATTACAATCCGGAGACTGTTAGTACCGATTACGATATGTCGGACAGATTATACTTTGAGGAAATATCGTTTGAAGTCGTAATGGATATTTACGATCTAGAAAACCCAACTGGGATAATTCTTTCTATGGGCGGTCAACTACCGAATAACATCGCCATAGATTTGCACAGACAACAAGCTAGAATTCTTGGAACGTCACCCGATTCCATTGATGGTGCAGAAAACCGATTTAAGTTTTCCAGAATGTTGGATCGTATTGGAATAATGCAACCTAGGTGGAAAGAATTAACGAATTTAAAATCAGCTATAGATTTTTGCGAAGAAGTGGGTTATCCTTGTCTTGTCAGGCCTTCGTATGTTCTTAGCGGCGCCGCTATGAACGTAGCTCACTCAAATCAAGATTTAGAGACATATCTTAACGCCGCCAGTGATGTGTCCAAAGAACATCCAGTGGTAATTTCCAAATTTATCCTGGAATCCAAGGAAATTGATGTTGATGCTGTGGCACTTGACGGAGTTATATTATGCATGGCAGTATCGGAACACGTTGAAAACGCCGGGGTTCACTCAGGCGACGCCACTTTAGTAACACCGCCAAGAGATATCAACATAAAAACCTTAGCCAAAATCAAACAAATCGTCAACTCGATCGCTGCTTCCCTAGAAGTATCCGGACCCTTTAACATGCAATTAATAGCTAAAGACAACGACTTAAAAGTCATAGAATGTAACGTAAGAGTTTCAAGATCTTTCCCATTCGTATCCAAAACTTTAGATCACGATTTCGTCGCTATGGCCACCAGAGTTGTCATGGGTGAACCCGTGGAACCCGTTGATGTTTTAAACGGCTGCGGAAAAGTAGGAGTCAAGGTTCCACAATTCTCATTCTCTCGATTGGCAGGAGCTGATTTTATGTTGGGAGTGGAGATGGCTTCCACAGGAGAAGTGGCCTGCTTCGGGGAAAACAGATACGAGGCTTACTTAAAAGCTATGATGAGTACTGGTTTCAGTATTCCCAAGAAGTCTATTCTTTTGTCTATTGGAAGTTTTAAGGTACGATTTAAATAAATATTAAATCATTATGTATAAAGTTTGTTTTTTAGCACAAAATGGAGTTATTACCGAGCATGAGAGCTCTACAGAAAATGGGATATAAACTTTACGCGAGTTTGGGAACGGCAGATTTTTATAATGAACACGGTGTCGATGTGAGTATCTTTTATTAAAAAAAAATAGTAAATAATACAGTAATGTAATTTAACAATCATGTGAGGTACTTGTTATAAAATTAAAGTTAACGTTTTTATCGGGAGTGGAATTAGACGAATCTGTAGTGTCCAAATTAAAACTAACATTTTTAGTAGGTGAAGATGGCGACACCTCCCCACTTCCCACATTTTCTTCTGAATTTGATACTAATCTTGACGTTTTTGCCTTAATATATAGTTTTCTAGGTCTTAAAGCTACGGTTGACGAATTTTTTGCCTTGTAACTATTATTTCCTTTGTCATCCTGTTTAAGGGCTTCGCCATAAACAACGGAAGGTCTTAAAGGTGGCGTTGGAGGTTTGTTTCTTGAAGTTTTTGAAAGTTTTATTTTAGCATGTTCTTCGTATTGTTGTATATCCCTGCGGAAATCTGCGACTTTGTCTATTTCCGTTGGGTATAATTGCTGGTAAATATTCGTTAGGTATGTTGTCAGTTTGCAATAGCGTATCGTCTGTTGGGGAGTCGACATATCCATGCTTTTTGTGAAAATTCCTATAAAGTTTTTAATAAAAATCGTGAGGATTTCTCTTCTGTTGATGAAGGTTAAGTCGCCAGTTGGTGTCCACTAAAAATTTTAAATTATTATTTTCATACAAGAAGCAAAAAAAAGAACTTACGTCTAAGTTGATAGAATCAATAGAATTCTTTCTTTCTTCTTTTGGTTCGTTGAGATTCTTTAAAGTGTTTTTCTTATACGTTTCCTGCAGAATGTTATTCCATTTTTGTCTGGGATCTGATTCATCGTAAATGTTTTCAATTTTTTTAAACCCCTTTCTTTCCACAACGGCTTTCTTTACTAAATTCTCGTGTAGTTTATCAAAATCTAAAGTTGAATAATAACTATCCGTATTGTACTTTATGTTCCTTAAGGCTGATAGTAAACGCATTAGGGGTCTTTGTAGAATTGAGTGGAATACTTCCTGAGCGGTCAGTAAATATTGGCTTGGAATATTTTCAAACAGATTTCTTTGTTTAATAAAAAAATCGGGGAGAGATTGACAACCAAGCCTTTCAACCAAGTTATCTATAATGCTGAGTAATTTATCGAATATCTCAATATCAGACCAATTAAATGTGGTTTCCATTTCCCAAAACATATGCATCCGAATGTGCTCTGGCAGGAGACCTTGCTGTTTAGTCTTGGGTTCTATAAAGTGTTTATGGATTGCTAATAAATATAGGTAACATCTTATTTGGCAATGATTCATGGTGCATTGTAGAATATGTTCTGCCTTTGGAAAGCATATTTCCCATTCTATGTCACTCTCAGGATTTTTACCTTTCTTTGGAGTGTAACCTTTTGGTATAGCTACCGCTTTAGTCTTTATAATGTCTTGAATAACTTTATCTGAAGGCCATTTAACTTGTTTACCAGTTTCCAGAAAGTTCCTAACAGGTCTTTCTTCTCTATCGACAAAATCATAAGCATACTCAGTGGGCCATTCTATGGTTACTGCAGGTATGATTTCCCATGGTACCTGTTGTTTTAGACAACCATCGGTGCCATCCTTTACAGTGCACAACACTTTTCCAGCAATGTAATCGGCTCCTTTGATGGCATCTTCATTGAATCCCAAAGTTTCTGCTGCAATATGAAACGAATTGTTCTTAAAATGTTTCATATACATTTTGGAATCCAAATAAGTTATTTTCTTGTACAATTTTTGCACATCTATTTCGTCGCCTTTATTTAAATTCTTAGCAGCCTCATAGTCTTCCACTTGGATAGATTTAAAGCACTCACTTGGTAAATTTGTGTCTCTTCTTTCAAAATCGAACTTCCCCCCTATTGGTTTTGGAGTTCTTGAGTAGGTGACTTCTTTGTAAAGCTCCTCTTCTGAGTTTTGTTTATCTTCGGTATCATTGATATTTGTTTTATCGTTATCGTCATTATTTGGGTCTTCTTTAAATATAAATTTGACAAAACCTTAAATAAAAATTAGTAAAAACCATAATTAACGTTATTAAAGTTACCTTTTCTTTTGGTAAACTCCATGTAAAACTGATACCTTGGCTTATCCACGGTATCATATTCGTTCAAATTATCCTCATCGTCCAATGAAACCATCTCGACACGGTCATCTATAAGAAATATTCTTCTGGCTGCCAAAGGCTCAGAAATCGATTTGTTCGGGCCGTGTTTCGGTCTGTATGACACGTGTTTATTCACGATCTTTAAAATGCAATCTGGTTCGATCTCCATCATTTTGTTTTCAGAAAGAAGTGTTGTGTTATGGTTTCCAAGATTTACAGTTTCCGATTTTGTTTCTATGAATTTTGTCCTAAATGGTCCCAATTCTCTGCAACCAAGTGTTTAGTATCTTAACATTGCAAATATTACATATAAATATCTTAAAAATACTTCTAAACAGTACACTGTAGAAGGGCAATACAAAAAACAAAGATGGTTTATTTTTTTTGCTTCGAAGCTAGGGGCCGCGCTACCAGTTTTGACGAAAGACCTACCTGATTTATAAGAATTTTGGGGAACCTAAACATATAAGGTATCTTAGATAAGTTAACTAAGATAATTATAATTAATCAATTAATCCTTTATAATATTTTATTAAAAGGATTAAAATGATTTACAACTCATTATTGTAGCTCTTAAATACATTTCAAAATTACTTACTTGTAACTTTTAAAAAACATTATACATAACAACATGTTATTTAACACAAATTTATCCGGTTCACTTTCAAGTTTCTGCCTTAATTCTTCGGTGATTCTTTTGTCAAAATCAGCAAAAGAACTAACTATGGATCTTCGGTCAGTAGCCACATTTCTTGTTTGATCACTGCCTGCTGTTGACTGACCATCATCATCTTTTGAAAATTTACAGCCCATTTGTGCGGCGGATTCGCGTCGACTGATTTTTGAACGTGTATCCAGTCGATAATCAAATTCTTATCGATAAATTGTTTTCTTATCGGATTTAAAACCAAGTGGAAATTCTACTGTTTAAAGTACTTTAAAATGTGCAAAAATGGTCCTACATCTCGAAAGGAAGGAGTTGAATGATTTATTAGGGGCTATGAATCATTCATAACAGTGCATCACAAATAACATGCCTACAAAAAGATTGTTTATTAGCATAAACAAAAAAATGTAGCAAACGAAACGCTACAGTATCAACTAATTAACTAATTTTCATTCGTATTCTTTCTTAGGTTGAGTCTGTGCAATGGACCTTCGATAATATAGACGATATTACCAGCCAAGGAGAGTTGACACCTCTGGCCGAATTTTTATCCAAAAAGGAGTTTGACTTGGTCATCAATTTACCAATGAGAAATGGAGGTGCAAGAAGGGTTTCTTCCTTTATGACGCATGGTTACAGAACCAGAAGATTGGCTATAGATTATTCCATTCCATTGGTTACTGATGTCAAATGTGCTAAACTTTTGGTCGAGGTAAGTGTTTTTATTTATTAATTAAGAAGCTTTAATTCGACCACTTGGGTCAAGGTAATATAAAATTCCTAGAATTTGCTATCGTTATAGTATCTTATAAATGTCAACATATTAGAAAAACTTGCTGATAAAACAAAACAGAATTTTTATTTATTTATCTCGATTATAATTTATAAAAAAAATTGTTGTCAAGATTGCAAAAAAGCAACAACGTTTACATTCAATTATTTTATTCTGATATTCCAGTTATAAATGCAAACCCATAATATAATGTATACAAAATATAAAATAATAGGGCTACACTGTGGTAAACAATCCACATAAAAATATTTATTATAATACCACAAGCTATGTCCTTATAAAATAAATAAATATACAGTATCACAAAAACAGACAAAATAAATAATGCCACAACCGTATGGGAAAAATATTTTTCCTTGTATTGTTCCAAGATTTTGTCACTGGTGAGGGGTTTTTGAAAGATTCCTCGGAAAATGTTATCCAACCGTATTAAATCATTTTCATCCACTTTTTCACATTCTGAATACTTAAGAAGAGACTGATAATCATTATTTTTCAACACTATCAATCCATAATGTTTACTATCAGATGTATCGGCTTCTGTAGCATTTAAAATAAATCCTATAAGACGTTTCAAATATGGCACCGAATCTTCTTGATCATCACTTATTTTTATCACTTCTGTTTTATACAAAAAATAGCCTCCGAAAAAGTAGAACAACGTCACCGCTATCAAAATTTTTCTATACATCTAAAAACCATTTAATTTAACAAAGTTTGTTAATTTATTTTAATAGCCTACCTTTGTTCAAGTGCATTGTGGAAACACAAATAAAAAACGTAAAAATACAAATCTATTGATATTATTGTTACTATCTAAACGTCATATTGGTATTATCTAAAATAATTAGTTTGATCGTGGCATTGGCCACTGCACTTTAAACAAAGTGTCTTATCACTTTTAAGCACATGTAAAAATTAAGTGATACATTTTAAAATGTATCATTTAATTTTCACATGTGTTTTTAATCCAATAATATATATTTAATATATAGGATTATTTAAATCCTAGTTATCAGGTTTAGATGCAATTAAATAAATAAATTTTAATGAAAAAAAAAATGCGTTTATTGTTAATGTTTATTGATTACAAATGTTGTTCAATAATATTCCAGCAAACACAACCGTAAAGGTTCTATAATGACCATTTATAAACATGCGTTTAATAAAATTATAAAGGCTAACTCTAATGGAACTGTAGGTACATATTAGGTAAGAAATGGAATCCATAATATTTAAATAAATAAAAAAAGTTTACTTGATTTTTTTGCTAGATTGTCTGTAACAAAGAAAACCAGGTTTTCTTTGACAATAATAATTTATTTAATTCGCAATTGTCCCAATTTTGACCTCAATCAATTAAACCTTTCTACTAAATTCTTTGGCAGTATTTTGTCTGTAATAAGAGTTCTAAAATTTGTAAAATTAGAAATGCACCTACTTACTCATTTAAATTTAACAACCATTAGGTATTGTGGTATAACATACTATTAAAACTATAGGAATTACACTGGGCGCCATTTTTAAATTATGTCCTTAACCAAAGGATAATTGGATAACGTTTATCGAAAAAAAAACTAGCGCCAAAAACTTTTTTTGAGGTAAACAAAATTATTTGCAAAATAACTAATTTTTTCTTGCTCAAAAAATTAATAATGATTTGGGAACCCTCTCAATCCTTTTGACCACAGTTTCAAATGATAATCAGCCATTTGAGCATTATTAAAAATGATAAATTTTACAAATAATTTTACCAAGCCCAGAAAAAGTTTTTGGCGCTATCCAATTAATGGTTTGGTTGGAGTCCCATTAAGTTGATACTAAAACTTGCCATATATGGTAAAATATACAAATATTAGCATGAAAAGTGCCATTGCATCACGACAGCCTCTTATCAAAATTAATATTTTTATTAAAACTTTTCTGTAAAGGCCCAGTACAAGAAAAGCTTTGGCTAAAAATGCCATTATTAAGCCATGAAACTATGTAATGGGCCATTACATGATTGAGACATGTGTTTGCTGGGATGTTAATCTTTAATCTTAATAGTTTTAAAAAACTTACGGTAGTAAATAATTACCTTTTTTATAAGAGTAAAAGTTCACATGGCTACAAATTGCTCATTCTCAATACAAAATCCCTTTTTAGGCCATAAGATTGATAGGCCAAGCGCCCCCCATGAAGACCTCGATGGACTGCATGAGCTCCAGAACGGTTGTCAAGCTTCCAGGTCTGATCGACACCCATGTGCACGTACGAGAACCCGGCGCAACCCATAAAGAAGATTACAACACGTGCACTGCAGCTGCTTTGGCAGGAGGTGTTACTTTGATATGCGCCATGCCCAACACTAACCCAGCGATTGTCGACGAAGATGCCTTCCTTTTGGTGAAAAAGTTGGCCAAGGATAAAGCTAGGTGCGACTACGCCATTTTTGTCGGGGCTTCTTCGACAAATTACGATAACATATTTGAATTGGCAGGTGATGCAGCAGGTTTAAAAATGTATCTTAATGAGACATTTACTACTCTGAAGCTAAATGATCTTGATGTTTGGGGTAAACATTTGGCTAATTGGCCCAAGAAAGCACCACTTTGCGTTCACGCCGAATCTCAAACAACCGCGGCGATTATTTTGCTTGCAAGTCTTCACAATAGGCCAGTTCATATCTGTCATGTGGCTCGTAAAGAAGAAATACTCATCATCAAAGTTGCTAAAGAGAAAGGTCTAAAGATTACATGCGAAGTTTGCCCTCATCATTTATTCTTGACAACCAAAGATGTGGATCATTTAGGAGAGAAGTTTAGTCAAGTGAGACCGGTTTTAGTATCGCCTGAAGATCAACAAGCCCTTTGGGATAATTTGCACATCATAGATTGCTTTGCAACCGACCACGCACCACACACTGTAGAGGAAAAAAATAGCGACAATCCACCGCCAGGTTTTCCAGGTTTGGAAACGATTTTGCCGCTTCTTTTGAATGCTGTTAACGAAGGCAGACTTACGATCGAAGACATAATTAATAAATTTCACAAAAATCCGAAAAGAATTTTCAACTTGCCAGAGCAACCCAACACTTACGTGGAAGTTTACTTGGATGATGAATGGGTGATTCCAAATGCCATGCCTTACTCAAAATCCAAATGGACGCCGTTTGCAGGCAAAAAAATCAAGGGCTCCATCCACAGAGTGGTTTTACGCGGTGAAGTGGCCTACGTTGATGGTCAAGTTTTGGCCCAACCAGGCTACGGACAGAACGTACGAGATTTGGACATGAAGAGAACTATAGAATCTCGTACCAGCTCTGCACTTCGTATTGATAGTAGACCAATGTCGCCTGCAATGTTCCCTAGCATCGAGAAAAGTGAATACGAGCAGGAGGAATCTATGCATAGACTACTCAACGATAGTGGTAGAGTACACGATCATCACTTAGAAAGTGGTAGATTGAGCGCAATATCACCAATACCGCCATCACATGCCAGAATCCGTACTGAAAGTGGTTCTTACAACGATCATCATCACAACAGTCATGGACTACATGGAAAACACATCATAGGCGTCGACATGTTCTCTAAAGAACAACTGAACGATATCTTCAACTTAGCTCAAACATTCCGTATTTACGTGCAAAAAGAACGCCCTTTGGAACACATTCTCAAAGGCAAAATCATGGCTTCCGTGTTCTATGAAGTTAGCACCAGAACTAGCTGTAGTTTTTCTGCTGCTATGCAACGTCTTGGTGGTAGGGTTATCCACATGGACGAATCCAGTTCTTCGGCGAAGAAAGGCGAGACTTTGGAAGATTCCATTACAGTTATGGCTGGGTATGCTGATGTAATTGTTTTAAGACATCCAGAACCAGGATCTGTAGTGGTGAGTAAACATTTTGGAGGTTCAATTTCTTGCTGTTGTTAATCAATTGCAAAAAAACCTTTAAATTAGGATCTAGTTTATATGAACTGTTTTTTTTTACAGAAAGCATCCCATTTCTGCAGAAAACCATTAATTAACGCTGGTGATGGTGTCGGTGAACATCCAAGTCAAGCTTTGTTGGATATATTCACAATTCGTGAAGAAATTGGTACAGTTAATGGATTAACCATTACTTTAGTGGGTAAGTATCTAACTATTAGTATTTAGTATTTAACTACAAGGACTTTAATTTCTGAACTTTGTACACTTATCATTTGCGATGCTTTCTATCTCAAGATGTAAAATATCTCTTTTTTTTAAGGCGACTTGAAAAACGGAAGGACCGTTCACTCCTTAGCCCGCCTTTTGACACTCTACAACGTTCAACTGCGTTACGTCAGCCCGGCAAGTCTCAAAATGCCCAGCCACATAAAGAAACTCATTGCCTCAAAGGGCATTTCTCAGGAAGAATACGACACCTTGGAGTCGGTTTTACCGGACACAGACGTTTTGTACATGACCAGGATCCAGCGCGAAAGATTTGACAGTCAAGAGGAATACGAAAAAGCTTGCGGCCATTTCATCGTGACTCCGCAGATAATGACGAGGGCTAAAAGGAAGATGGTGGTTCTCCATCCTTTGCCGAGGGTGTTCGAGATCAGTCCCGAATTTGACAGCGACCCTAGAGCTGCCTACTTTAGACAAGCCGAGTGCGGAATGTATGTCCGAATGGCCTTGCTCGCTATGGTTTTGGGAAAATGTTAGGTTTTATAATATGTTTTAAATATATGATTTAGAGATAACTTTTAATTTTAATTTATTTTTTACTCCCATCTTTGTTGTCAAGCTATGACTTTATGAAGTTAGCAACAAGTTTTTACTCACAATCTGAAGTCAGTTTTAAGTTGGTTGATAGTTGTGAAATGTTATACAATCTTTAAAATAAAGTCCCTCTCTTTTAAAATAATACAAAATGTAAACATCTTAATAGAAAAATACAAAAGTATTAAATACATTCTCAACGTCAATATTTGAAAAGTTTAAAATAGGTTGAACTGACCTTTTGATTTCGCCAACAGTAAACTAGATTTAACTGATTAACCATTAAAAATTTCAGGTGGAGTGCCCATAAAACATTATCTTCACTTTAACTGCAGAAAACTGCTTCCATATTGAGTTTAACCGGTGCTTAGTTCAATTTCGAGAGATATATTTCGCGCATAAAAATTTGACATTTCGAACGGCGCGCCTGTATTACAGATTCCCAAGTTACTAACTTAAAGTTAAAATGGATAATCTATTGTTTTATAAATGTCGCTCTATAAAAATATTTAATTTAAATCATTTTAATAATAATAATAATTTTAATAATAAGTATTTGTCGTAGAAAAAGTTTAATATATACTATACCTATATATGCAACTCGTTTATACACTTTTCTAGACACTCAATTAATTAAACACATTAAACCAACATTTTGATGAAAAAATAAATTTGTTCGGCATGAATTTTACATCCCACAATAAACTACTTCTAAAGTGCAAATAAACTATAATGCATTGTTTGTACAGTAAATTAAAGGCTACGCTAAGTGATAAGTGACAGTATACCTGGCGGACGCACCAACTCTGACAATGGGAAGAATTCTATGTGAAGAACAAACGAGGCTAACCAAGAGTGGAAAGGTCCATCATCTGCAAACATTTTATAAGTACTCTTAACTGTCTGCATGACCTAATATATTAGGTACGTAAATTTGCAACATTAACACGTTCAGACTACACAACACTAATAGCGGTTCTTTCCGCTTAAACACAACCCTAGTGAAAAAATGTAAAACAAAGAGCGACATCAATATTTAATAAGACAATAGTAACAAAACAATACAAAAAATCAATAAATCCAAGAATTTCCAAATCTTATCCCTGACAAATAAATCAATCACGAAGTCACAAAATCTATAAACTTAAAAGACCTTTTCCAATAAACAAAAGTGTGTAAACTAACCGAGACATAAATAAACATAGGAACCTAGGAACTTTTAGACCCTACGTTGAAAATGAAATAATCGATCTCAGCAGTCGTTACGAAAACATAAAAGACAAAGACGTACTTAAACCACAGTATAAAGAACTGTATACTGTGCTTAAACAACTAGGGCATAAACGGCTATTTTGTAGTAGAGGAAACAACACTACCGGCCTCGGACGTCTTCAACGTCGCAAATGAAATCACGAACAGGGGGAGAGACAGTCCCTACAGCTAACTAACAACTCCCCAACTTTAAATGTTTGGAGTAATACTAATTTCCCGGTCTAGGGGGTTCCGAGTCGTACATAGATTTGAGTCGGCGTAATTGTCCCCTAAAAACCAAAATGTCTTTCCCCTTGTCCCCACCTACTTTTGTTCCTACTGGGCGTATAGCAATGGCCCGGCGAAACCGGGAGAGGGTATTCAAACTATTCGCATGTCGCAATCGAGCTCCAAATATGGTACAGTACCGGACGCGGTGGACATTCGCGGGTGAAGCCGTGCAGTTGCTGGTGGCGGAAAAAAATCGGCGTACGGTAACGGAGGCTTGTGCAATGCTCAGGAGAAATGAGGCAATGAGGCCGGTTATACGACTCTTACCGTGGATTCATGCAAGCATGTCTTAATACTAACTTAGTCTTTGTCCTTATCTTAAAGAGATAAAACTGTAATAATGAGCGGAACCGTACATGCAATTTAAATTCGTCTTAATCTAACTTAATTTAAATCCTTATCCTAAGGAAAGTTGGTTTACTTTTATCCTTATGTCCTAAGTTCTTAATAAAAATAGGCATGTACTGGTAATGTAGCCAACTTCATAGTCTAATGTAGCTACTTTCATTGTATTTACATTTTTGAAAATTTAGTATTTTGTGGGTTTGTTTTATATTTTTATATGTAAAAATTTAAACAAACTGTTTAACAAATTTTACGCGAATTGGCGCCAAACAAATAACGCTGATAAGCAGTAATAATTATTAATAACATTTTTGGTTTTGGTATTACTGGTCACTAAACGTAATGCGCATGTAAAATCCTTAATAGTAAATGTATGAAAGGTTCATTTTTATGGGATAAAGATTAGTACAAGATTGGTACAAAGTTAAGTTAAGTTAATTTAAGACATGCTTGCATGAATCCACCTTTATACTCATAAACCTACTAAATTATTTTGTTTTACTAAATGTAGCCAATTAGGTATAATTTTAGTATCCCTAAATTATGCCCACTAAACCCTAACATTTTTGACTTCAAATTCCGAATAAAAAAACAAACTTTGGTTTATGCTCTCTCTGACCAACAAAATTCACTAAAAGTGGATTTATTGCGTTTTATTTCATCGCTCCTCAATTAAATATATAAATTTCCTATATTTCCTAGAAGTGTAAACTTCTATACATTTTTTAATGGACTAGTATTTTAATACTTTGCAAGTTAATAACTTGTACACAAAGGATAAAGCACAATTATCAAGAAATTAACTAATCTTTCTTATTTTTTAATAATATGTAAAGGTACTTTCATAATCAAATATAATAATAAGTATACTTATATATCGTTTTGTATGTTACAACTAGGGGTGTCAATCCCGAGCCCTTTTTCCAATCCCGGGACTTTCGGGACCAGAGATAACTAATCCCGGGATCCCGGGATCAGTCCCGAAAAAATTGATTAATCATTAATTTAAAAACCAATTTAAAACAAAGAAATAAACAACCTAACGAACGGTATCCAGGGCCGTTTCTGGAGAGCGTGCAGTGAGTGCACGCACGCAGGCGCAACATTTTGGGGGCGCAAAATCAAAGTCAATCGGTACTTTGTAACGATAAACTTTCTTGCAAATAAACTAATACTTAAACATACATAGGATAAAGGTTGCCGCTATTTTTTTCGGCCGCTATACAGCGCCTTTTGCCGCTTTAATATTAGCGACTTATTTTTTTGTTGTCGATATAAGTATCAAAATAAAATGAAAGAAATTGTCATAATATTTTTAGTATTTGTTTGATAGTTGCAGTTGACGGTAGCAAAGTTTAACAGTAGTCTACACAGTGCACGACTTTGTAACTATAGGTACTTTCTAAAAATGAATTAGTCAAAAGCAATTTGTATCCCGGACATTTAGCAGTCAACTCATATGTAAAATTGTCTGAATCCGAAAATGTCGTCAAAAGTTTTAAAAGTACATAGAACAGTTTTTGGGATATACTCAGTTTTTCATATAATATGGAATATAAGATATCTCAAAAACTGCTCTACTTTTATATTTTTTGACGATCTTTTCGGATTCAGGGGACAATTTTACATAATAATAAGCTGTTAAATGTCCAGGATACAAATTGCTGTGGACTACAGTTATTAGTGACTGCAGTCATGCTCTTTCACTTTAAAAACTAGTTATTTTTGACTAATTCATTTTTAGAAAGTACGTCACTAAAAACCAGTTGTAGTTTTTTTTTTTAATTTTGTTTTCTTTAGAGTATTTTTATTACTAACTATTTTTCGTGATTTCGTTTGTTTGGTAATTTAATACATATTTTTTATACTTAATTTCAGCAGTTTTTTTACATTTTCAATTACATTTTGCCAGTTTGTTGCAAAATATATATTTTTGAAATTTTAGGGCTTAAAATTAAAATATTTAATGTATTATATTTAAATATAAAAGGGGCGCACCAAAGAATGCTGCACGTAGGCGCCAGACACCCCAGGAACGGGCCCGACGGTATCTTTCGGACTTTTACTAGTTGGAGGAATGGTTTCCAAGAATTCGTAGGCACATTGTACCCACGTTTACCCACATTAACAAAAAATTCCATATTTTTATCAATTGGGGCTGTAACTTACATTGAAATTATCGAGTTTGTGACATTTTTCCAGGTTTGACGTTTAAAATATTTTATATTATAGGTTATGTACATGAATTTATTTTACAGTAACCTGTAATTTTACATTTTCTCAGCTAATTTTATGCTAAACGCGATGTATTTTCATTATTGTACGGCGGTGTATAATATTTTGACTTTTGAACTACTTACAAAAATTAAGTATTTCTATATATGTAGGTATGCTTATGAGTTTTATAATATGAAAATTCTCATACGCTTGAATAAATGTATATTACTAAGATCCCGGGATTGTGACTTTTGATCCCGGGATTTTCGGGATCGGATTTTTTACGGGATCCCGGGATTGACACCCCTAGTTACAACCCAACCAAAAGTTAATAAAAATCATATAATATATAAAACTTTATATTTATTAAAATTTATTTATACAGTAACAATCAGTCTTATAAAAATTAAGACGCAAGTATTTCATAAAATTATTTCTCTTATAAAAAATACTGTTGTAATCTTAAGACAATTTATCATTAAGAATGATTACAATTCACAGATCTTTTAAATCTCAATGATACACATGTTAATAAAACTCAGATAAAAATTAAACTAAATAAAAATGAACTTAAACATAAAGTTGATGATGCAACATCAATTCCATTTAAATGTAAAATTGTATTTACTGGTTGTAAAGTCACTGATATGTATATTTTCCTTATTGAGTTACTTTTTATATACATTATATTATATAATTTATATACTATACTATCACACTTGCAGATGTGGATGGTTGCTCCATGGCATCAGTTAATGTGTCCTCATCCTCCACAATCCTTTTTAGTCTTGGTATTCTTAAAAATTTACGCTTTTTCTTTACTTCTAACTGGTGGTTTGTTAATTTTCTAAAATAAAACAGTATATTCATATTTGACAGTTGGACGGAGTTTGAAATAATATCTGCTCAATTTTTCCAATTTTAAATCACTACAGTGTTTTAAAATTGAAACAATTGAGTCGGTGAAAAAACGAATTTCCTTTCTGAAAAAAAGTAAAAAAAACATAAATATGGGGAATTTTGAAAAAATTGACTTTTCCATTTATTCTCGTATTATCTATCAGTACAGGAATTAATCCTGTTTACGATTGAAAAGAGAGGAAAAACATAAATATGGGGAATTTTGAAAAAATTGACTTTTCCATGGAATGCATTTATTCTCGTATTATCTATCAGTACAGGAATTAATCCTGTTTACGATTGAAAAGAGAGGAAAAACGTAGAAAAAAAAAATATGTAACGTATTTTTCCTTAGAACCACGCATGCGAAAATTCGGGTTTACAGGTATATACCTATAGGTATATATATCTAGGTATAAGAAACAAAAGAGCGGTTTTCAAGGTTTGTGCATTTAATTTCATACGTTTTCCATATAAAAATCGATTTCAATGAATATAATTCTAAATAGTTATGCTGGATTACAAATGTTGATTCATCCTATTAAATGAAAATAAACGTTTTAAAATTGCCCCTGATTATGAAAGCCAAGGTCAAATACTTGGAAAAAATAATTGTGAGAAATTTTGGGAGCTATTTGATACGTTCTCGTAATTGATAAAGATACTTACTGCTGCCTACAGTCTATGAAAATTGCTATCACAAATAATAAGGTAATTGTTAGCACAGCCGAAATTACAAATATTATTACAGTCCCCAGTTCACTGGTCTCTTCCTTTAGTACTTCTGGAAAACTTGTTGATTGATTGGAAAAATCTAAAAGAACAAATATTAACGAATTTTTTGTTAGGCCTAAAAAATAATCATTAATAGCAACACGGTCATTGAATCTAAACATAAATGTTTTAGAGTTTATTTAATTTTAAGGGCTTAAAGTTATGTACTTGATTATCAAAGTCCGATGATGCGTAATAAATGCTTTTATTAACCAAAGTGTAATGATTTGTAATTTATTGTAGTTGCAAATATTTGTAGTTCTGTTAATTCTGATTTTAAACACGTTTAGCGTTACGATCGTGACATTAGCTATTATAATATAGGTATTTTGGTTTTAACTAATTTCAATATTATTCTACGTGCTTATACGAGTACCTATAGGTAATATAAAATATAAAAACTTTAAAAACATTAATATATTAATGTTTTTAAAGTTTTTATATTTGTTTTATCGTATTTACCACTAGTGGTACAATTTTACCGAAACAATTTTTTTTATACGAATGTTTTTTTCTTGGAAATTTCGCAAGTGGCATTAGGTTTTAAATTAATGCCACGAGCAAAATTTCCAAGGAAAAATCTTGAGTAAATATAAATCAAAAATTTTTTGAAGGAAAATTTTATCACGAGTGGTATTCGGCAAGACTTTTACACGAATATATTTTTTAAATTAGAATTAACTGCCGATTCAATTTCTGTATGATTTTTTGACCAAAACGCATATTTTACGACATTTCGTATAAACGAGTGGTTTTTTCACCTTAATAGTAGGTAGTTTTATCGCTGCAAAACTGAAAAACCCACTCGTTTTCTGAAATCTGATTGGTCCATAAAGTAATGAGTGGAATAGTCGCCAAATAGGTAAGGAACTTAATATACGAGATGTGTTCAGAAAATATCGGGAATTTTCGTTTTTTGAAACAAATATTTATTTATTCGTGTACATTAATGTTGTCGCCTTCAAAATAGTCCCCATTGGATATTATGCACATGTGCCAGCTCTTCTTCCAATACTCGAAACACTTCTAAAACTCGATCTTTGAGATAGCCTTTAGTTCTTTCAGCGATGCGCTTTTAATGTTCTATGCTTGCAAAACGACGGCCCTTCAAGGTTCTCTTGATTTTTGGGAATAGGAAAAAGTCAGACAGAGGCATGTCTGGCGAATATGGAGGCTGGGGCATCATTACAGTATTGTTTTTGGCCGAAAATTTTGTTCAAAATTTAACAATTTTGGAACAAATTTTGCTGTCACGCGTTTCATACCCAAAACATTTGAAAAAATTTCATGGGATGAGCCAATCGATATACCACCATCATCAGCGACTTCTCTGATGGTTTATAACCATTTCTTCCACTTTTTCCATGTTTTCATCGGTTGTTAATGTGCTTGTGCGTTCGGGGCGTTCGTCATCTTCAACGTCTTCACGGCCATCTTGGAAACTCTTATACCACTTGTAAACTCTTGTGTTACTTATAGCAGACTCACTATAGGCCTTTGTTAACATTTCACAAAATTTATTTCATTTTTTAAGCAAAATTGGATACAAATGGATCAAAGACCATTTCTTTAACGAACGAAAGTCGCCGAGCTCATAAAACACGTCTAACCTTAGCGGCTGCCACAGACAAAGTAAACAATGAAAACAGCTAAAGTTTTTATCATACTTCGGGGGCATGTATACCAACATAATAAATAAAATTTTATGACAACCGAAGACGCGAAATTTAACAATTCCCGTTATTTTCTGAACACACCTCGTATATTAAGTTCCTTACAAAGTTTAACCTTAACTTTTTGTTTGAAAACATGTTTAATATCAGTGGAAAGTTTCCAGAGTAGGACTTCTTAATTATATTATATTAGTCTTGGGTGGATGTTGGCATGATACATCGGTTTAGTGCGCTATTTTTGAGACATTCTGTATACTAATACAGCAGCAAATTTCTGTACATCCTTACTAATATAAAGCTTAAGTTGTTTTTTTAAGATAAATAAAAGTGGAAGTGAGGTACTTTCATATAAAAAATTAACCAACATGTTAATAAAAATTAACACATTCCAATGTAAATAAACACGCCCTTGTATTAAATGACACAACACACGTGACGCACGTAGACTATTATAAATATGAAGAAAAATCTTATTTGCTTTTACATGCAAAAATAGATCAAAATAAATTATAATTTCAAGTTTTTTTCTAATTTATTTAAGTTTTGACGCAAGTAGATGTTTTTAAAATAAACTTGTTAAAAAAACAAAGTTAATTTAAGAAAATTGTATTCGTGTCAATAGATGAACGTAAAGTATGTGGAAATATTTAGAATTTATTGTGCAGATATCTCACGTTTATTGTAAAGTTTATGTTTATAATGCTACGATGTTTTGTCGTGTTAACCTTGTACATATTTTACAATAAAATTATTCAATTTTCTTAGTGCACATAAACCAAACCGTGCCTAAAACAATTATTAAAAATCCAAAAATCGCTAATATGAATTCCGCGAAGACTAGAGACAGGAGTACACACCGAAATGGAGGCAAAATGGGGCAAAAAGCGGCGGCAAAGATGAAGTTTTTCAGTGTGCCAAATTTACCTCCAAATCTGTCATAATCATAAGTTAAAAAAATCGCACAATAATTTATTGTCAATAAATAAAGATTTTAAAAACTCAATAAATTGTGCTATTTATAGATATTAAAGCATGGAACATTTATTTGATTATGTAATTCCGTGGAATTATTCTGAAGAATTCAAGTAGAATTTAATTTAGTCTTGATATCTTTATTGTTGTAATCCTATTAAAAAATGCGTTTAGCTAATTATTTCTTGTTAATGTAAGTATTTATAAATTATAATTAGCAACTTCTACTGTTTACATTTAAATTTTATTAAAAATAAATAAATTATCTCTATTCAAAGAACAACAAAATGTATTTTTTCTACTTCCACCTTTAAAACGCCCTTTATCGTACATGTTTCCATCACACTAAGTGACCTTTTAAATACATATTAACAAGTTGTGGCTTTATGGCGCTTTAGTCACGGGCTGAAGTTAGTTTTAAGATAGTTGACAGTTGTCAAATGTCATACAATCGTTAAAATAAAGTACCTTTCTTGTAAAATAATACTTAATGTGAAAATTATTTTATTATCTCAATACAAAAATACAAAAGTATTAAATAGTTTCTCAACGCCAATATTTGAAAAGTTTATATGAACATTGTACTGACCTTTTAATTTCGCCGGCAGTAAATTATAACCATTGACTAACTCAACGCTATAACTTAAATTCGGGCACGGACCCCACTGTAAAGTGCTCAAAAAACATTTTCTTTACTTTCATTGTAAAAAACTGTCAATTTTCAAGAAATACATTTCGATTTATAACCTTTATAATCTGTGTTTATAAAATATAAAAATTTGACATTTGACGGTGACACACAGATTCCCCTATTGTTTCATAGATGGCGCTCTATAAAAATATTTGATTTAAATCATTGTAGAAAAAGTATAGTATATGCATATGCATATATGCACCTCGTTTATAAACTTTTCTATACACTCATTAATTTAAGAACTCGCTCGCAAGCTCGCTCGTGCCTAAATTAAATTCGTGTATAAAATGGCGTTTATCAAACTTGATAAATAATATACCATTATCAGTGTGTGCCACACACTGTGTGGTATTTTAATTTAATAATAATTATTGCCTGTAATGACATGAACAACAGTTGTTCATGTCATTAAAACAATTCTTTAAATTTAGGAATTAGGTTTTTTAAAAGAGTTGGCAAAAGCGAGAGTTAAATATAAAAAAATATAAATAAATCCATTACAGGTTGCCTCAGGTTATATTAAGAATTTTACCACCCTATTCCTACCTACATACAATACGGCATTATATATATATATTGGCTGTATGTATTGTATATAGGTATTGCCAATACCTATATAGGTACAATACATACAGCCAATATGTATACCTAGTTTGTCAAATAAAATATAGTCGAGTTTTGCTTCCTGTTTGAAAGAGACTCTTTATTATATGCTATAAAGGTAGCTTTAGTAGACTGGAGCATGAATCATTTTTTATAATCCCTATATACAGGGTGTCCGTTTTTAGAGACTAACCATAACCTTTCTTGGCAGTTTTGAAAAAAAAATGGCAGATTTGAATTTCCCTTGAAAAAGTACGTGATATAGTAACGTCTGAATTAGAAAGGGCTACCTTCAACCGTTTTTGAAATAAAAAATTAAAATAAAAAGTGATACCTAAGTCAAATTTCTTTTTAGATTATTGATCGGTTAAATTAGGAAAAAGGTTCACATTTTTATGCCGATCAATGATCTAAAAATAAACTTATCTCTAAAGATAAGCGATAGCTTTGGAAACTGTGTATTAAATTAAAAAAATATCAGGAGCAACAAAATTATTTAAAAATATTAGTGTAGTTATGTTTTTTGTATATTTCGAGGAAACCCTTAATGAGGGTAATCCGCTGTGTTTTAAATAAAATAATTCCTTCTTTTTTTAAAAATGATGTACTTTTAACAAACAAAAAATAAAAATAAAACTAATTTAGGTACTCAAAGAGAAAGCAGAACCCAAGCCACAATTTAAGTATTTGTTACGTATATGGGACTATTTAAGTAACTTAAAAGTGTTTTGCGACAGTCGCCGGTCTCTTTATATTACTCTTTCATTACTAAGTTACGACTGGGGAACAATTATTGAGTTCCAAAAAGGTAACAAATATGTTACTACCTATAAACGTAACGTAGCTGCTACGTTACTAGAACGTTTCAATATCGTTGCTAGAGCGTTATACTTACTTTTATTTATTTATTTTTACTTCTATATTAACTGTTTTTGTCAAACTTATATTAGATTATACTATCCCTCCTTTTTTAAATGGAACCACTACGGACTTGGCTTTTCAATGTAGTCGTTTATTAAATATGTACTGGTAGTTTACTTCCAGAATAACAATATAATGTTTAATTAGGCAGGTAAATTTAAATTAAATTTTACTGGTGAACTTATGAATTTAGTTTTTGTAAAATAAATGCGCTTCATCAATATTTAAGTATAAACAAATTATTTATTTAATAATGTTTATAAATAAAAAAATCTTAATATTTATTATTAATTTTTTATTTAATTATTAATACCGTCTATTACCAACAAAATTACTATTTATTAAAAAATTAACAACCATTTACAAACAATTAAAATAATTTATTATTTACATTACCACTTGGTACTGTACAATGAAAAATGGCCGATAAGAAGCATTTTCCTTTGAAGTAGTTTTCGCTACCTACTTTAAAGTTTTTTTTCCGCCTTAATATACTTTACGGTAGTTTTGGTTAGTACCATAAACGTTCCAAATACTAAAATAATAACTTTTAAGTTATTAACTTTGTACTTTTTAACTCATGTTTCAGTTTCGAGATTTTAACTTGCAAAGTAAAAATAATTATAATGTAATCTTTAGGTAGCCACCGAAAGTAACTGCTACAAATTAAATTTACTTGCACGTTTTTTACTTATAACACATTTTTTAAAGTTGCAAAGTCTTCTTGGGGGCAACCAAGTTTTACCTAAATGTTTATTACTTTATAGTAACCATTTTAGGAAAAAATAAAAGTTTCTGTTACAATATTGCTATTTAAAAGTTGGAATTACTTTTAAATAAAAATTAAAGTAGCTGTTTAGTATACCTAACTAATTTAAAGTTATCACCACTTTGGTAATGGTTTTGGAACCAAAAATGCTGCTTGGGAAGTTTGACAAATTTTTACGAATGAACTGGATTTTTTTATAAACTATCGGCTGGTGATGCTTAGGGTTGCAACAGACCTCTGCTTCTACTTCCGCAACTAAAGAGGTTCTGCACCTTTTTTCACATCCGCTTTCACGTTTTTATATAGGAAGCTTATCTAAACTTTCTAGAAATGACAAGATTAACAATAAGCACGCTTATTGGCCGGAGTAGATAGCTAAATTACTGTTTATTAATTATAACCTGCCGATATTGCATTTTGAAAAAAAAATACCGCTTCCGCAAAAATTTACTATTGACATTAGTGATGCAACGGTTTCGGGTTTTACGGTTACGGTTACGGTTACGGTTAGCTATACGGTTACGAATAAATTCACGGTTATTCAAAAAAAAATTACAGAATTACGAAAAATAAAGTTTTGAAATTAATACACACGTTCAGTAAAGGTTAAATAATAATTTATCTAAAACAAAAACAGAATTTCTAATAAAACTGTAAAACAATAGGAAATGAGTTACACTTTAAACCTAAAAATAGTAAAGTAAAACCTAAGTAGGTACCTGAATAAAATATTTAAAAATATAAAAAAATTAAATGTTAATATTCAAAATTTACGAGTCAAATTTTTATTTAAAAAACATAACATCTGCAAATTCTGCGAAATCAGCCTGTTCCTATTTGGTGTTTGCACAAGACCTGCAGTCGAAAACAACCTCTCCGAATTCACTGACAATGGTTTGTATAATACCTTAGTGCCAACACTCTTAAACGCCGAAACGTGTAACACGTTTTCCAGAATGTAAACGGATTTGACTTAGGTGGTATATTTGGTAACGTTAATTACTCTTCAATTTTTTTTTTTACATGCATTCACAAAGTAGCATGAAAAACCGTAAATACGGTTAACGACATACGGTTACGGTTAACCGTATAATATCGAAAACCGTGAATTAACCGTAACCGTAACCGTAACCGTTGCAACACTAATTGACATCTGTTTTCGCTTCTACTTTTGTTATGAGAACTTTCGTTGCATCATATTATAATAATAATAATGGTGATGATATAAAGTTAATATATATGTATATGGGTCAACCGTTTTTAAATATCTTGTTAAATAATTCTTTTAAATAGGTTTTAAGAAGTATGTTACGGCATATGTATTGTATTTATTTGTACTATTATAGTACCTACATATACTTAAGTATACTGCAGTTAACTGTTGGGAAAGTCCTTGTAAATATTAAAATAAATGGGTTTTACCAAATAAACTGGTTAAATTAAAATAAAATGTAGGTACCTGCTAATAATTATTAATGTTTTATCTTTATTGATAAGTAGATATTATAATGTTATATAGGTAGGTAATTAACTAGTTTTCTACTAAAATTATCAGTCAAAGTTACGTTTAATTTAACACTACCAAAGTAATTTTATGGAAAAGATTTTAAAGAGCAGGTAAAAGTACGGTCTTTAGTTTGCATTTATACATAAATACCAACGAGAGACCTAAATATACCTGTAGGTATGTTTATTAGAATTTTTTTCAAATGAGTGTTATAATATGTATTGTATTAGTCAGTCAGCTATTGATAAGCCAAAAATTTGCAAATGGTTTAAGTAGATGATACCTATATAAATTTAAATAAATTATTTTTACAAAATAAAAACAAATTTTCACTAATTTAAACACCTACCAAAATAAAAACAAATTTTCACTAATTTAAAAACCTACCATCCATCCAGGGTATTCCTTTGCTACTGTCAATATTTTGAATTTCCATCGTAAACCCAAATCAAAACCTAAACTAGATTTAAACACAGTACACCGCACTAGAAAGTTTTTCGATTTATGTCACATTGATTAACACATGGATGTTTGGACTTGAAGAACTACAGCTAACCAAAGTGGTACCAGCTTGGCGGAGTGAAGCACAGATTTTAAACGTTGGAGTGAAGTGTTTGTTGATGACAGAGAGGTAGTAGTAGATTGTTTGGTGCGGCAAGTTTTTAGATACACTGCTATAGGTGGGAGTTTTACTGATAAATACAGGACCGTACTAAAGAAATTTACTCGAGTAAAAATTAAAAAAATATTTATTTTTGATGAAATTTGGCAGATATAGGTGTCTTCAACGATCGTTTTTATATGTTTAGACGACCCCCTATTTTTCCTTAGAACCACAGGAGCGAATCTGCGAATTAACAGCTAGTTAATAATAAAAATAAAATATTATGTGATGGCTAAATAAAGTTATGACTGATTATAATAATAATTATTAATCAGTGATTATACTTAGATACATTTAAATCTTTGGTATTGAATTATTTAAACATTTTTTTTTAATGGAATACTATGGAATATATTTTTCAATTTTATCACGTTAATACAAATTAATTCACGTTTACAAGGTTTTAATTACCAAATTCTTGGATTTATTTATACATTTTTAAACGCACTTTTAAACTTATTTCTGCTGTTTTGAAATTTTATTATTTTTTAAGAAACCAACTTATGTAATGGTGTCGTTAGTTATGTGTACGTATTAGATGACAATGTACAAGGTGTACGAAGATAATATTTCATTTCTTTGAATTATCTCTTATCTTTAATGTTGATGATTATTACATTTTTAGTTTAGTTTATTCATTCTGTATCTTGCTTCTCGATTGTAAACCTCGTATAATTAATAAAGACTGTTTTTAAAAACCAATCTATCAAATTAATTTATTTAATTCGTTTAACCCTGCCTAAGCAATATAAGAAAAAATTCATAACTCGGTAATAAAAAGACATGCAACAAAATACTAGACATATTTTTGTGGGAGATTTTACGCTTAAAAAAATATATTTATGTTTTTTTTCGTAAAACCATCCATTTAAATGATTTTGGAGATCAAAATTTGAAATAAATAAAAAAAATAACTACCTATCTAAATTATTTGGTTATCTAAAAACACAAAATTTTGGAGGACCTTTCATTTTTATTTATTTCATTCATTTCAAACTTTGATCTCCATACATTTATGGTTTTACGAAAAAATGTAAAAGACAATTTTTGTAAAGCGTGAATTTTTTTACAGGCATGTCGTGTCTATTTATTTGGCGAGTTATGAATTTTTTGTATGTCATTTAGGCAGGGTTAAACGACATCGGATTTTTTTAAATTAGTTTTTAGACTAAACTAATAATTTAGAATCTAAATCTAAATTTTAAATGATCCCCAAGTAAAAAAAACATCGGGCTCCTCGTAAATTTTAAATTGTTATTTTTACTCAATACAGTCCTGTCTTACTGCACGACTTGCTTCTTTCTATGAATGGTTGCTTCCGCTTTTATTTTGTTCATTTCTTTCTTAGGAATAATTATCGAAAATCAGGATGGGATATTCACTCCGCGGTATAATCCAATGACGTAAAACTTTTTTTAAATAAGACCTATGTAAATTAATAATTAATTTTTATTTTATAACTAGGTTCTTAGTTATTCATAATAGGTATAATTTATCCAGTAATTCTGTAAATTATTATTTGTTATTGAAATATTTTTTTCTAAGATTGAAAATGTATCGAGGTTGTTTTATTTGGTGCATCATGGTCGGATTTAGGTATGGGGTGCAGCCCTGGGCCCCATTTGATTCATACATATTTTATAATTTTTAAATCCTATAGTTCACGACTTATTTTACAAATTAATATTGTTGGTTAGAAAAACAATCAATTTCAAGAAAATTAGAATTTTATTGCTAAAAATTCATTTGTATAACCAGTAATTAAAAAAAAAATAAATAAAATATATTTGTATATAAAAAAAGATCTAGAAAGAAGGTCCTATGACATTTTGTAATAAGTCCGTCCCAAGTAATGCTTTTATTGCGATCTCCAAGGTCGCTTTAAAACTACAATAAAACTGCGAATAAAATCAAATAATCTTCAAGCCTTAGGACCATCATATAGCAGCTTCCAGCCAAAAAGGGCCCATCCTAAAAAAGTCTTCAAGAGAAATTTTAAAACTACATTAAAACATTTAGTTTTAATTTTATATTTCTAAAAAGTTATTCAATGCAACTTTAAATTTATGTATTAAAACTTATTTGCATTTAAAATATACTTGCAGCTGGCTAAATTACCTGTTATTTTATTTACTAACTTTTGTGTGAAATATTTAATGGCAGTGTGGTAATATTTTAAACATAAATATTCAAATGCAAACTATTCTGGTAAAAAACGGGTGTCACTTTTCTGACAAAATAAAATAAAATACTTGTACATAACTCGAGCGCCATCAATTCTTTTATTATTTAAAAATTTTAAAAAATCTCATCAAATTTTATTTTGCATCTAAATATCTAAATGCTTTTCTTTATTAAAATTTATGTTTGGACACACCATTCTTCAGTTATTTAAGAGGATGTAAGGCGCATATTTTTTAATTATATGATTTTTTCTTTGGCCATTGAAAATGGCGCGATCTAGATTAAAACTGATTACAAGAACATTTTAAATCTTACAAGACTTAAAACATATTTTTATTTACCACTTTAAGTACAATTACTCTCGCAAATGTCTATTTATTCTTCATTCCCAGGTAGCACACTGATATTTGCTGACGTTTAAATGACGTCATTTCAACGTCATTTAAACGTCAGCAGAGTGCTACCTGGGTTATTGATTTAAACTTTAAATTTTAAAGTGATCTAGCGCACGAATGAAATCCTTACCTTACAAATTGTCCCGTTTTTTTTTAAATTACACTTTGATTTATTTTAAATGCTTGTCGCTAATATTTTCCATTTTAAATATGTGTTCTTATTTTCTTTTACGTATAAAGTAGATAGACAAACTGCACTGGTTCACTAAATTAGCTTTATCCAAATGTGGAGGGGTAGAATTAGTTTTAATAAATCGAACAGGAATTTCTTTGAACCAAATTGACTAAATTAAAACCTTAAATTCGAGCTTTAAAATATTGTTAATGTACTCTTTAAAACGTTAAACATATATGTGTTTGGATTTAAAGTGGAACTTTATTAAGCATAAGATAAAATAGTTTTCTTAATGCTTTTAAATGAGTTCATCAAGGGTAGGTACTCCATAAAACTACATTAAAACTATTTGTTCCAAAATGGATTGTTTTAAAACCAACTTGCTATTTAATCCTTTAAAAGCAAGTTAGTTCTAAAATAGCCAATGTCGAGAGTATTATAAAACCAGTATAAGATCAATAGAGCTTTAGGAGCCAAACGTTTTTTATTTAAAGAGTACATTAAATTCTTAGCATAAGAATAGGTTGCCTTTAAGAACTTTTAGTTTATCTTAAGGTAACTTTAAAACCAATATCGTTTTATTGAACATATTAAAACACTTTTAAACCCTAAATAAATCAATAATATCTTACTATAAATTTAAGTTTAAGCTTAAATTACTTTTGAACGAGTATATTTATTATTAAATAATAAGAAACCTTACTTGCATGGCGTTTATTTTCTATAAAAATATGTTTTGTTCATGCCCATTAATTAGTTTACGAGTTATATAAATTCCAAAATTAAAAAAATCCCTCTTAATAATACTAACAGTTTCCTGAGACTATTGAATTAAAAAAATAGTGTTTTTTACAAAATTTAAAGACTCTAAGTAAGTTGGGGCTGAAGTTAACAACAGTGGCTTTTGAACATTTTAGTCACGGGCTGAAGTTGGCTTTATTATAAATTGTGAAAAAGTGAGTTTAAATTTGTTAAATATTTATGAATTATAATGGGCTTTAAATTCCTATTTATGTTCGTCGTAGATAAAGTAAAGTATGCAACTCGTTTTATAAACTTCTCTAGACACCACAAGCAACAATTTAAGTATTTGTTACGTATATGGGACTATTGAAGAAACTTTAAAGTGTTTTGTGACAGTCGCCGGTCTCTTTATATTACTCTTTCATTACTAAGTTACGATTTAAGTGGGGAACAATTATTGAGTTCCAAAAAGGTAACAAATATGTCACTAGCTATAAACCCTGCTACTATTTGGAACGTAGCTGCTACGTTGCTACTTCTATGTTAACTGTCTTTGTCAAACTTACATAGGTATATTAGATTATACTATCCCTCCTTTTTTAAATGGAACCACTACGGACTTGGCTTTTTAATGTCATCGTTTATTAAATATGTACTGGTAATTTATAACTTCCAGAATAACAATATAATGTTTAATTAGGCAGGTAAATTTATAAATCCTTTAAATTTAACTGTTGAACTTATGAATTTAGTTTTTGTAAAATAAATGCGCTTCATCCATATTTAAGTAGGTATAACCAAATTATTTATTTAATAATGTTTATAAATAAAAAAATCTTAATATTTATTATTTAATTATTAATACCGCCAACAAAATTACTATTTATTAAAAAGTAAACAACCATTTACAAAGAATTCAAATAATTTATTAAAATAATTATATATTTATATATTTAAAAAATGGCCGATAAGAAGGATTTTCCTTTGAAGTAGTTTTCGCTATTTTAAAGTTTTTTTCCATCTTAATTTACTTTACGGTAGATTTGGTTAGTACCATAAACGTTCCAAATACTAAAATAATAACTTTTACGTTATTAACTTTGTAGTTTTTAACTCATGTTCCAGTTTCGAGATTTTAACTTGCAAATGAACTACAAAGTAAAAATAATTATAATGTAATCTTTAGGTAGCAAAAATTAAAGTAGCTGTTTAGTATACTTAACTAATTTAAAGTTATCACCACTTTGGCAATGGTTTTTGGAACCAAAAATGCTGCTTGGGACTCGTTTTTATTAAACACTCGCTCGCAAGCTTCGCTTGTACCTAATAAAACTCGTAACTAAAATTGTGTTTATAATACTTAATACATAATACCTACTATTAAGAATAAGTGTTATTTTGTTTTTGGTTTTTATTTTTTACAATGTTGTTTTGTTGTTATTTGTTAATAAAAGTAATGGCTAGCCATAAAAATTAATATAAAAGCTTTTATATTTATTTTTACATTTGTTTGTTATGTGGGTCATTCCCACCAAAAAAATAAATCCTTTTTTTATTATAACTATATGCAAGTGCATTAATTTAAAAATTGTTTAATATCTATAAATTTAAGAAATTTTTTTGACAAAACCCAAACTTGTATAGATAGGTATTACTATTTAAAATAAATAGTATTTTTGTACCTATAACTTTATTAATTCTCTTTGGAAACCTTAAAAACTAATTAACTATTAAAAAATAGCTAAACTAAATTTGATTACCTACATAATAAAATATATAGAAACCATAAAGTATAATGACAGGATTCTCCTTATGATGTTGGTATTTAAGAAATACATACATGAACATACTAATGTTTATGAAGAAATATTATCTATGTTAGGCAACCCACATTGCTTTTTAATTAAATGGCTCATGGATACTAGAATCCAGAGAATCCTTGTCTCTGCTAGAATCTATAGATAAAAGAAGTAGCAATGAAATAGCTCCAGAAGCGAAAAAGATTACCAATTTAAAAACTCGCTGATAACACTAGTAAACAATAAAAAAAGGTCGGTAATAAAAATAGCTCAGTCCTATAGATTTTGACCTGCTCGACGCAAATCCGGCGCCCAAAAAATTTTCTGAAGTCTCGTTTAGACGATAAGGGCAGGACCATGATACAAAGAAAAATTGTTAAATAATAACGATAAAAATTAGTAAATAAAAAAGATCGGTAATAAAAATAGCACACTCCTATAGATTTTGACCTGCTCGATGCAAATCCGGCGACCAAAAAATTTTCCAAAGTCTCGTTTAGACGATACGGGCAGCACCATGATACAAAGAAAAATTGTTAAATAATAACGATAAAAATTAGTAAATAAAAAAGGTCGGTAATAAAAATAGCACACTCCTATAGATTTTGACCTGCTCGACGCAAATCCGGCGACCAAAAAATTTTCCAAAGTCTTGTTTAGACGATACAGGTAGCACCATGATAGAAAGAAAAATTGTTAAATAATAACGATAAAAATTAGTAAACAAAATAATTTGAACGATAAAAAACATCAAAAAAACATGCCTTAAATTATTACAATATGTACAGATATGTTGTTCATGGAATAATGAAATATAAGTTAAAAGTATCGTCATCTTAAAATTTTCAAATGGTGTATCTATGCAATAAATGGTACCAAAATACTGTGCTCCTATTTTTTATTTACGACTTCAGAAAATTTTTTTAAAAACATTTTGGATATATTTCAGTTATAAACAATCGAAAAATTTTATTTTTAACCAGGACCTTTTTTTTAAGTTAAAATTTGTTGCCTAGTGTAATTTAAGTTAATTTTGCCCATTTCCAAACAATTTATTTATGAAGCTACAAATGTAAATTTCATTTCAAATTGTCGTATATTGGTTAAAAAATCGATTTTATGTTGTTTATATAAACATGGTTTTCGAACTTTGAATATCTATAATTTATTTGTTTAACTAAATAAAGTCCCATAGCTATATTACAATTATAATTGACAATGATTAAATGGTTAATGGTTAAATTAATACTTTTATTTTTTATTAACAACAATATCTTAAAAAACTATCAAAACAAAATCGTTTTTATCCTGACTTATTCTAAATTTAGATAGACTAAGGCACAGACGGAAATTTTTGTTTTGAACGCGAAGTGTGACAGTCGTGTAAAACATCCGGATAAGCAAAATTAAACGGATCCTAAAATAGCCACAGTTAACCCCTACAGAGAGCCGCTGAAGTCAGTCTAGTCACCTGGGTAGATGGCATTGAGCCGGCACGCTTCTTGCATGCTTTGTCTAATTTTTTTGAAAAAATAATTTTGTTTTTAAACGAAATGCCAACCATTGTGACAATAAACCCCAGTGGCGGTGGTGGGATAGGGTGCTGTTGCTGTAGATGTTGTACGTGTATTAATATTAATTTTATAAGAAGTCCACACGGAATTATTAAGTCGGCTGAAGTGGTAAGTGCAAAATATTTATTTAATTTTTAATTTTTTTTAATTAATATTAAAAATTAAAAATAACTTTTTATGTTGTTATAATATTTTGTAAATTTTGGAATAGTTATAATGAAATAGGTTTATTATTAAAATTATAAAATTTCATTTCATTAATAATAAAATTATATTACTTATTATTTGAATGTTTTACAATAGGTGCAAAATAATTATTTAATTTTTAAGAAATTTTAATTAACATTATAAATTAAAAATAACTCTTGTAAATTTTGTAATAGTTATAATAAAATAGGTTTATTATTAAAATTATAAAATTTAATTTAATTAATAATAAAATTATATAATTGTTTGAATGTTTTACAATAACTTTTTTTGTTAAGAGAAACAAACAAAAAAAACAACAATAAAATCCAATATATTAAAAAATATATATCTATATATTAAATTTAAAAATTTTATTTATAGAAAACCCTTAAAAAACATATTGGGTACAAATTGTGAATAAAGTGAATTTCTTGTAAAATAATATTAAATGTGAAAATTATTTTATTATTTCAATACAAAAATACAAAAGTATTAAATAGTTTCTCAACGCCAATATTTGAAAAGTTTATATGAACATTGTACTGACCTTTTAATTTCGCCGGCAGTAAACTATAGTTATATATAACTTAAACTCGGGCACGGACTCCACTGTAAAGTGCTCATAAAACATTTTCTTTGCTTTCACTGTGAAAAACTGTCAATTTTCAAGAAATACATTTCGATTTATAACCTTTATAAAATATAAAAATTTAACATTTGACGGTGACACACAGATTCCCCTATTGTTTTATAGATGGCGCTCTACACAAATTTTTGATTTGAATCATCAAGATAATAATAAGTATTTGTCGTAGAAAATTTATAGTACCTATGCACCTCGTTTATAAACTTTTCTATACACTCATTAATTTAAGCACTCGCTCGCAAGCTCGCTCGTGTCTAAATTAAATTCGTGTATAAAATGGCGTTTATCAAACTTGGTAAATAATATACTATTTATTATGAGTTGTTAAAAAAATTCACACTCGACAATTTAAGAATACCAGTAGGAATATTATTTTCTAAAAAAATTAAGGTTGCATCTATCTTAATTAACGCATCTCGGTATACCCCGTAATGTTGTGACGCGTGCCACATTGAGACGCCACATGGTTGCATAAATGCAGGGGGTCGACTGTAAAACTTCAAACGCGTTTGTTTTATTACTGACTAGCTGTTAATCTTTTATCTATGCTGTTACCCGCGACTTTGTTAGCGTGGAATTAGAACTTTACATTAGCTATGATCCTAGACGAAACCAGTTTTTGTCTAGGGCTATGATGAAGGGTCAGTCAACGGTTAAAGGTCAAGGATCAAAGGTCAAAACCCAAAAAGTTTCATAACACTAGCTCGATTAACCCTTCTTTTAGAATATTTATTTATATTATTTAATCGTTTTTTTTAATGAAAGGGCTCCTTTGGTTTGTAGGTGTTGGGTTTCTTCTGCCAAAGTTTGGCTTTAAATTATGGAATCAAATACTCTGGTCAAATCGGTCCATCTTTTCAATCTTTCATAACCACAGCGTCATGGTGCCTAATGACAAGCTTTTTGCTACTATTGTGCTACGTTTTTAATGAAAAATCCATTGGTCTGATACGGCAATCATTATTTGTAAGTATTAATACTTAGAATTATTTATGAAATTTGATTGAAATTATAATTTGGGTTACAGGAGACTGCTTTTAATTGCGTGGCCGCTTTTGGATACATCTCGTCCTGTTCATATTTAGGATACGCTGTTAATACATTTCTGGAGCCAATGTACTTGATAACTCCATACTATCAAGTATTTCCTGCCATGAGTGCGGCATACGTAAGTAAAATTTAATTGATATGATTTGGTTATTTTTAAAATACCTATTTTTATACCATTTAAGAAATTGATTATATTTAGTGATAACCTTATTATAAAAAAAAACTTATTAAAACATTTTTTTTTTAATTTGATTAATAAGTCTATGAGTCATTAACGCCCAGACCTAAATATTTGAAATTTTAACAGTGCCTTCCTATAATGACATAGATAACCGCTAAGTTAGTTTTGAAATAAATTTGAAAACATTCAGTATTAATCCCGGCGCATTCGCCATTTTTTAAGTATTTAACGGCTGAACGGATTTTGATGAAATTGGCGCATCAGTTAAAAATTAAAAAAATAGGAGGACAAATTAGCACAGGAGTTCAAAATTAAAAAATTGTGGGAAAAATCGCACAGTAGTATAAACCTAAAAAGTGGTGGGACAATTTCCAAAATTTCCGAAATTTTCAAATTTTTAAAAATTTAAATTTTTCAATATATTGAAAATTAAAAAGACAAAATAGCCCAAAGAAAAGTTAAAAAGTTTAAAAGCTAAAAGAAGCTCAGAAACTCAAAATCATAAAAAAGCGTAAAAGTTTAAAACTTAAAAACCTTGAAAAAATACTAAAGGCTTTCAAGGCTAAAAAGCTTGAAAAAAACTGAAAAGCTCAAAAACGCTTTTGGGTAATTGAAAACTGCCCAAATTCGAACCAAATGAGTTAATTGAAAACTGGACTTAAAATTAATGTTTTGGGTATACCGGTAATTAAAAACTTTCAAAATCGAAAAAAATTTGGAAAGCAAAAACCTGCCCTTACATTTAATTTAAAAATCGGTTGAATTTTAACACCCTAATAAAAAATATCTAATGATTATAATCATTATAGATATGTTTTCAATTAAACCGATATTTATCGATTAAATAAAAAAAGATCAATTAAATTGTGCAAAAGCTTTCTTTATGCAATTTTTTTAAAATTTATTTGGCTTGACTAGTGAGCGAAGTAGCATTCGAGGAATCTTCTCTTTTTCCCAATAATCACATACTATTTATGCTTTTTTCCTAATAATAAAATACTTTTTTGTTTCAGATGGTTGGTACAATTTTGGGAATAATATATGCCTATGATGCATATAAATCCTATAGGTATTTTAAGGGATACAGATAAATTAAGTTACTTACTTATTATATAAATTTAAGTATATTATAATAGTTCAAGATAAATTATTTTTATTAAATTTATTGTTAATTTTTTATATTTTTACGTTTGGCAATAAAAATTTAAGTTATTTTTTTATTAACAAGGACAATCAGATTGTTTAATATTTAAATTTTTTAATCTTATGATTAAATCGAAACCTCGAAAATACCACAAAATGTGTTTTGTATAAATGCAATAAAAATGTAAAAAAATGTGTACCTATTCAAAATAAAAACTTTTATTTATTAATAAATATTTTTTATTTTAATGTAACAAAAATACATCGAATAGCAGTTTAGTAAATTACAAAAATTGTATAAAACATTGGAGATTTTACTTATCTATTGATAATAAAATTATTTAAAAGTAAAAAATCTAACATCGTTTTTAACAGACAAAAATTGTGTATGTATATGCCGCATATAATATGCGTATATTATTATATTCAAGTCACAAAAAGGCACAAAATACAAATGGCAGCTTACAACTATTTTCTATTAATAGTACTAAATCTAAACACAATGAAAATATTCCTGAAGATTTAAAATAAAGTACAAAATGACCTTTAGCATGTGAAACCAGGTAATTAAAGCTTACAATACAATGTTGGTATTTAAAAATTTATAATCAACTGATGTACGCCTTCTTTATTTTTAAAATAACATTATTATATAAAATACATTTATTTGTATAAGCGTAGTGTAACCTAATTTTTATACATAAAACACTTAAATAATTTGTTTTTAAAATTACAATCCTTTGTAGCGTAGTGTAACCTAATTTTTATACATTAAACACTTAAATAATTTGTTTTTAAAATTACAATCCTTTGTAGCTTCTCATTGCAAAAATTGTGCTCAACAAATATAGAGCTGAAATGACTAAACCAATGATCTGAAAAAATATAAATGGTTTAAATTAGATACGAATATTGTTAAAAAAATATTAAAGCACTTACAGACGCAACCAAATAAGGTTCATAATCCCTACGACTATAGCTTGATTTATTGTGGTTAACTTCTATTAAAAGAGCGAGACTTGCTGCTAAATACAAAACAAATGCAAATCCATGGTAAACCACTTCCTGAAAATTTGTCAAATTACAAATTAGTTCCTACGTCACATTAAAATTTTATTTTTTTACTTACGTGTATGGTTTTTGAAATTATTGATGCGGTTGAGATTGAAATTAGGCACGATAGCAAAAGAAGAAATGATCCCACCAAAAATGTAACTGCCATCAGTAAGAAAAACAGTTCTGGGGTTTGGGTATAGCCTAAGTATCTGTTGACATAATAACTAACTAATCCAACTGCAACTATGCCCAAGATCTAAAAATAATTAACATTATTATAAATTTATTAATATTTTTACGATAAATATTGTAAGCGTTTTTTTTATAAACTGTAGAATACGTTTCTAGATTTTGGGCCACCGTAGACCTCTAGTGGTTAATTTTGAGTGAAGTAAAAAATTTCACAAAGTATTTTTAAATTTATTTATCAAATCTTACCTTATATGTACAGTGTGACCCATTAAAATCTTTATTTATTGTGCGATTTTAACCGGATTTGTTTTAAACTGTAGATCTAGATAAACTGTATTTTTTGGGCAAATATTAATCTACGCACGGCACTGGATTCACAACCCTTCAACTATATTATTACTGTTAGTTTAATTTTATTTAAATGTTTTTTTCATGGATAACTTGATAGAATAAATTTTTGTAAATAGAAATTATTGTGCATTTTTAATTTTGCTACAAAATCATTCCTACACCGAAAAAAATAATTTAGTTAACTTTGCCTAAATGTCATTTTTGGAAATGTTGTTTCATCAAAAAACCTATTGGATTAATCCATATTTTGGTGTCAAAGCAATAGTCAGAGTTTGTCAAAGTTTATTTGTTCATTTGACAGTTAAAATATTGATTTAACATAGACTAATTTTTTGAATTAAAATGTTTATCCTATTTTGATTTAATAGCTGGAATTGGTTAAATCAAATACTGAAATTTTTAGGATTACCTAAAAAAACTATTAAATTAACGTTTAGTTGCTCTTTAAATCCAAAACATTAAATTTGTTCATTTAACAAATTGTAAATGTTACTTTAAAATTTGTTAATTTTGCATTCCCACGCCACGTCATTAGACGGTGTTGATCACGTGATGTTCTTACATCTCGCCTCAGTTTGCTTACGATAGGAGTATATAAGCTCAGGTAGCCGTTTGTTTTGGGTGTGTTCCACAGTGGAACTTTCACTACACCATCGCCGACGGTGGACTAGTGGTTAGTGCTGCTGACTACAAGCCGGAGGTCGTGGGTTCGAATCCCATGGCTTGTATGGCTGTTTATTTGTGTTTGTCCTATTGTGTAATAGTCCTTCGGAGGGGACTTTAAGCCTGCGGTCCGTTCCTACCCCTAACCCGCTCAAGCCATTCAGATGGCTTCTGGGACTTCTTAGGAAGTAAGGGTGGAACTAAAAGAGCACTTCTGTATATAAACTTCTGTATATAAACCAAATTGCCCGACACTGATAAGACCCTCAATATAGGTCAAATCAGCTGTCTGTCCGACAGACTCTGTCGGTAGGTATATGAAGGTATTTGAAGTCTTCAAATACTTTCAAGTGCGTTCCACCTACTTCAAATTGAAGTAGGTGGAACTCAAAACAAAAACTCTGGCGAGGGAAGGTTCAATTCTTTCTCTTTATATTAATTCCATAATTTTTTTGAATACCAACATTTAAAGAATGTTACTTTTACATTTTCATGTTCAATGTTAACCCAACCCAATTAACCCAACATTAGCGCAAACTATTTTAATTCAACATTTTACTGGTGTTAAGTGAATATGCTAAAAAGGTTACCTGGACATTTCAAGAATGTTTAATTAACCAGATTAGCAGATTAGAACAAATATTCTCATTTTCTTCATTTGACTAATATCTGTTGTTCAATTAAACAATACAATTTGACATTTTTAGATGGTTAAGTAAACGTGCAAAAACCATTGCTTGTATTTAAAGTGCATAGTTAAAGTAATATATTTTTTGTTGTTTCAACAGCTTATTTTTTTCAGTGTACTTAAAATTACAAATAAAAATTTAGTTTAGGGTTGTTTTAAGGACTAGTAAATCCTGTGCCGTGCATTGTTTTTTTTTAAATCGCTATTATGAATTCTTAAAAATGTACTCTCAAAAACTGACATAGTAGGACTTGTATTTTGTAAAAATATGGTGTTTTTTGCTTAAAAAATACAGTTTAACAATATGTACATTTTAAAACAAATAGGTCATACAGTATATATTATATATGTATAATTGTGCAAAATTTCAAATGTGTATTTAACCAATTAACATAAGTATATTATTATTACAAAAACAAATTAATGCATGCCTTTTAATTTGTTTTTAAAATCGTGTTTATTTTCCTTTAAATTTATTACAGGTGCCAACGATTAAATCAGTGAAAACCTTCAATAAGACATCAGAAAATATCTTTTGCATTGAGTCACTGTATGACCTAGTCCTTATTTTAATAAATAATTCACTGTAAAAGGCACTGGTTTTCATTATCAGTCAGTCAGTGAGTCGTTCAATAAAATTAAAACTTAAAATTATATTCAAAAGTATGATGTTTTTTAGTGGGAATATAAATAATATTATTAGTATTGGATCAACGTTGTTAAATATATAGATTTATTGTAACTATAAAATGAAATTTTCACATTCTAAATGATTAATTTAAAAAAAATATATTTGGGATTATATTTTATTTAAAATTTATTATGCAATATAATTGAAATAAAAATGTATACAAAAAAATATATCTTGAAGTTTGAGGTTTTGCTGAATTATATAAAAAAAAACGTTGAACAGTATATTTAACCCAATTTCGCTGTATTTTTAAAATATAACATTGCTAGGCGGGTTATTTTAAGATTTTTAGCAGTTTCAAAATAAAAATTAGCTTACCACTTGAAGTACTTTAAGAATTCCCGGCCATGATTTCAGATAGCCTGTGTTAAGGATTATGGCTGAGGTAGTTGTTGTCGTGGTGGTCCTTGTTACTGTTACTGAGTGGGACATATTGGCTTCGATGAATTAACCCTAAAACAAAAAAATACATATATTAAATTGGTTATTAATGATATATAAAAATCACAGAAAATATCTTAAAGTGTTTAAAAATCAACAAGAGGGAAATGTGGTTTTATTAAAAAAGCTCATAAACAAATTGGTTTAAAAAACTTTTAATAAAGGAAGGAAAAATGTATTAAAAACTTGAATGAACATTTTAATTAATACATGTGTGTTTATATATTATGCATTAATAGTATATTATGTATCAAGTTTGATAAACGCCATTTTATACACGAATTTAATTTAGGCACGAGCGAGCTTGCGAGCGAGTTCATAAATTAATGAGTGTATAGAAAAGTTTATAAACTTTTCAAATATTGGCGTTGAGAAACTATTTAATACTTTTGTATTTTTGTATTGAGATAATAAAATAATTTTCACATTTAGTATTATTTTACAGGAAAGGCACTTTATTTTAACGATTGTATGACATTTGACAACTGTCAACTATCTTAAAACTAACTTCAGCCCGTGACTAAAGCGCCTTAAAGCGACAACTTGTCAATGTGTATTTAAAAGGTCACTTAGTGTTATGGAAACATGTACGATAATGGTCGTTTTAAAGGTGGGAGTAGAAAAAATAATATAATACATTTTGAAATTTCCAAAAATGATTATAATTTTGCTCAATTAGCTTTTGTTTTTTCGTTTTCGATTTTATCGACAAGCAAACAATAAAATTCTTAAATCAAATACTTTCACCGATGATCATTGGTAATGTAACTATGGTTCCAAATTAAAATAAAATATATACAGTGTGATGCACTTGTAAAATTTTTATTTATTTTGCGAATTTGCTTTAAAGTGTAGATCATGAAAAACTGTATTTTTAAAGGAAAAAATGCCATATTTTTACAAAATACAAGGTCTACTATGTCAGTTTTTGAAAGTAAATTTTTAAGCATTGATATTGGCGATTTAAAACTAATCTATGCACGGCATTGAATTCACCACCTCTTAAAACGACCCTTTATTAAATTTGATTAAAATTTTAAGTAGAAACGTTTTGTAGCTAAATTAAAAAGGCACAATAATTACTATATACAAAAATTAATTAATTCAAAAAGTTCTCTACAATTAGATTTTCGTTTCCTTTATTATTACTATAAGCCAATAAATGTTAGTCAATTTATAAGGGTTACTCTGTCAACTCCTATTTTTTTGTAAATTAATTATCTCTAATTTTATCCAATATTCTTTTACTTTGCATTTATGTATATTAATTACATTTTTATTAGAAGCGAATTTAAATACATATATGTATGTATATAAAGAATAATGTTCGGAAATTTTAAACAATTGAAACACAAGAAGCACTCTCAACAATATTAACAATCAAGTATTTAGTTAAAAACTAGATCAAGTTAATTTAAAAACTTACGTAAAAATTGTTAAAGAATACACAACATAACAATGAAATGAGAAGCTAAAATGGGCATGGTTTTGTTATGACTCAGACTTAAAAACAGATCAATAAATGCGAAAATCCACTGATAAGAAAACCCAATCCTAATAAAAATCTATAAGATAAAATACCGCATTAGTAAGTCATGGAAATATAAACAAATAGTGTTTAAAGAAATAAAATATATTTTATTATCATGTAGTTACTTGCCAATTGTATTTTTAGAAATAAGGAATAATAAAAATATTAAAAATAAAAACTATTGAAACCTTACTATAAAAAATTATTTATAAACATGTCTATTTTCTTATTTGTTTTTAAACCTTGAGACGGGAATTATTTAAACAATTATTTAATATATCCTCGTTTAAAAACCACACCTGAAAATGGGTAACATCACTTTTATATACCTTAATTTAAGAAAATATCATATATTTTTATGATCATGGCAAACAATGCGGTCATTTCAAATTATAATAATGTGAGTCATCATGATATTTTAATTGGTTCACCATGATAATAGTATTTTATGTATAATGTTTTATTTGATAAACGCCATTTTTGTTATAAATTTTAATTAGGATCTAGCAAATTTACGAGCGAGTGTTTAATTAAATTAGTGTCTAGAAAACTTTATAAGGAAATTGAGTTCCATATTTTTTCTACGACAAATACTTATGATTTAAATAAAATATTTGCATTGAAAAACTTTGTAAAACTTTATATTTTTTTATTTGGATAATAAAATGATTTCCAGACAATTTTAACGATTGTATGACATTTGACAACAGTTACTGTCAACTAATTTAAAACTAACTTTAGCCCGTGACTAAAAACCTGTTGCACTTAGTATCATGAAAGCATGTACGATAATGGGCGTTTTAAAGGTGGGAGTAGAAGAAGTATATAGGAATCATAATATAAAAAAAAATTGTGGGTTTTCAATGAAAGTGTAAGTTAATTAAATTATTTAATAATATTACCAACATGATTAATTACGGTAATTAGCTTTCAAAATTATTTGGCTTTGTTCCAAATTACGTTTTGTTTATTTTTGTATACATATATGTACGAGTATGTACATATTTCATTCAGAAAATGATTTATATTAATTATTAAGTATATAAAAGCACGCACTAAATTTGACTTAATTTTTAGACATATGGCAACGCTGAGATAAGACATAAATAATGTTTCCCCTGTCGGTGATAATAAATAAAAAAATGGAGAAAAGTTTTTATTAAAAGAGTGGTGGTAAAAATTAAGCTTTTGTATTTAAAAATAAGTATTACATACAAGTGGTAATACAAAGTGCAATCACGTTTTAAAATGCCTACAGTTATGTCATCCAACTCCAAAAACTACAGGCAACCTTTATAAAAGTAGCAAGATTTGTTTTTATGCAAAGAGTATAAATAGTTACAAAACTCGCATATAGGCAAGCGCTTTAAAATATTTTCTTTACACTTAGATACAAGTATTTATAAATAATAAAATGCAAGTAAACTTAAAGCATGTAATAATTAACCAGCGATAAAAGGTAATTCACTGTAAAACCTTGTATAATAAGTAAATAATGATTAACATGGTATGGTAAAGTAAAAAATAGCGTTATTAAAATCGTTTTAAAAATAGCTCCCTATCCCGATCAAAAATACGTGTATGAGGTAAACATCTAATGTATGTGCAATCACTTGGTTAAAAATAGCAGTGACAGCAGTGAAGCACTTACCAAAAATAGATGAAAAAGGGAAAACAATCGTTTGGAGGACGCGTCGCGATGTAAGGAAAGCATAAACAAAACTGGCGTACGTTATTGACTTACCTGGTTTGTTTACAAGCAGGTGGGCGGTAACTTTGTGTAAAAAACAACGTCGGACGACTCCTCCACTAGGTTCTGGACGATGACTGAGAAAGCGGAGTGGAAATGCGCGCCTCGCTGGCCGAGCTCCTCTGCGTGGCCCATTTTCGTTGCTCGTGTTGCTTGATGTTGTGGTCATCGCCTACGTCGATGCGGGGTTCGGCATTTACACATTATCGTTAATCAAACGGTTTTTTCTTTCCAAGGGCAATCGCCCTTAGCTTACAGTATGCTTTTAATTTGACCCACCCCTGATTACTCGTTGGGTGTCGTTGCAAAAAGAAAATCAATTTTTTTTATCATTTATTATCAAAAATATTTACAGAAATGGTTATTTTTTCTTTTAATTTAATGTTGCTAGATTTAGATAAATAAAAAGTCCTCGAAACATGTTTTGTGTGATTACCTTAGAAATAAATAGAGATGTGATTTTAGTGCTATTACACAGTAAAAAAAAATCAACTCTAAGCAACACTAATTAGAGTTCACACAGGTCCACACTAAATAGTGTTGTTTTATAACACTACAACTAGAGTTAATTTGTAGTGTAATTTTCCCCAAGTAAGCAAGTATGATTTAACACTGTAGCACTGAGGATAAAGTAATTTTACACTGTATTAAAGTGTTAATTTACCTAAAATCGTGTACTTCTACACTTCCTGGGTAAAATACCATTTTTGTTCAGTGTAAATTAACACTACTTTGGAAAATTTCTAATTTTAGAAAGGTACTTTTACTCTTTTAGTGCAAACTTCTAGTGTAAATTAACACTATTATTTGAGTAAAACCTATTGGTGGTAGTGAATAAAACGAAAAGGTAAATAAAGAGAAATATTTATTTGGAACAAAAATCTATGAAATTTATCAAAATCGGTGCCTTTTAAAATATAATTTTATATTTGAGTCGTATGGTTGGCTTAAGCAAAATGGTTCCTTAAAATGTAAAAGTTTTAGATCAATGCAATGTTTTACTGGCTGTCAACTTGTAAGCAATGAATTATCTTGAGAATTCATCAGTAATCCATTTTTCTGTTATAAAAAATGGGTGATCCCATTGGTAGAGAGGCGTCAGGCGGCTGTATGTCGGGGATTTACCACCCGTGTACAAATTTTCCATAATATTAATAAAAATGTAGGTTAATATAACAACCATTACGCTTGAAAATAAAAGGTAAATGAAGTGTGTATGTATTTATATTATTAATGTTACAAGTACCCGACCTACTGCCGTAAATTATTGATATATATTATAGGTCGGGTATGGACATCTTTTTAACATATTGGTATATATTGAGTACTTACCAAAAAAATAGAATGTCCCCTTATGGATTCACTGTAATTAAAATCTAACTGAACAAAAGTGACATACTTCCGATTCCGATTCCGATTCGATTATTAATAGGTTTTTCAGTCTACTTTGCCACTATTGGTGTAATTTAACTTTAATTGTGATACAATGTGCACTAGTAGTGCAAAGAAAAAAGAGCTCTTAGTAACATCAAAACAGACAAAGAAATTGGCATGCACTGTAGTGTACATTTTGTCACTATTTAACACATTAAGGGGTAATAAACACTCGTATTAAGTTTTCCTACCCTTTTGATTTATTTTAATAATAAATAGTGTGAATGTACCAATGAATAATGTTCATATTCTTTAAATGTGTTTAATAAGCACTAAATGCTACAGGTCTAGTGTATTTTGTAGTGTAACTTTTACACTTACAAATCAACTCTAATATTTTTACCCCTACATTAAAAAATTTACACGGGCAAAATGTTTTACTGTGTGCCTATGCTAATCATAACTTTAGGTGCAATGGAATAAAATCCGTTTTGAAGAAAATAATTTCATTTGAGCCTGTTTTTATTTAACCTATTTTACAAAAATTTTATTTTCCAGAGAAAAGGACCTAATTTTTACATTTTACTACCTAAACTAGTGTAATTTTACCTATTTTACCTAAATTCTAATTTTTAACAGAAATGAACCAAATTTTCAAATTTTACCATCAAAAAGATTTTTGTAATATTGCGGTTGACGTATTCGGATGACATAAGTTATTTTGGTTGTACAGGATTGGTAATGTGCGACCGCATTAAAAAATTATAATAGTTATTTACGTGTCAAGCTTTGTAAATGAATCTTTACGGGCGAGCTGAAAAATTGTGGGGTGAGCGAACCCCATAATCCAGTGAGCCTAGTAAAGATTAATTGCAAAGCGTGACACGTACAAACTTTTATTTTCACCTTTAGATAACGATTTTTAATTTTAAAATTTTAATTAATATGTCAAATGTGACATTTAATTTCATAAATTGCTTTTCTACAAGTCTGTAAAACTTTACAGGTCTTTTATACCAGCCCGTAAAATATTACAGGTCTGTTCCCATAATGTATCGTTTACTTGGATACAAAAACAACAAAATTAACCTATAAAATGTCATTTACTAAGAAGGTGGAAATAAAATTTATGATGTTATTATAATATTTTTACAAGATAATATTCGTCAGTTATTTTCAAATTTTTCAAATCAAAAAAATCAATACAATGATAAATTACATTATTTTACCACCTAAAAGCACTTTCGTAAAGTACTTACCTAATTTAATAATTTACCTACCTGTTTAGGTATCTATTTTTATAAATTTTGCAACCTAAAATCCCATATCTAGTATGTAATAAAACATGAAAAAAACAAATGTATAAAATCAAACGGTGTTGATGTAAATTGTACTGCTAGTGATAGTTATTTATTTAGATAAATATTTGGCGACTTTTTAATAGAAAAGTTACATCAAATAAGACATTTTTGTAAATTCGGTAAAAAATATAATTTCAAAAATGGCGAATGCACCGGGGTTAATTTTTTTAATTAACGACAATTAATGATTAATGGTCCTAATGAGTATAAAAATCAGAGTTAACATGAGTTTGTTGTTGGTTAATTTTATTTTGTAAAATTTTAACATATTTTTTTGTAGAGAACCAGGGTTTGTAATTATTTTAACAAGGGAAAATTTTGTAAGCATTTTGTTAATTTCATAAGTTACAGATTATTTTGTTTAACAAATTATTTCGTTGAAAAAGTACACGTGATTTCAGGCAGTCAATCAAAACATTTCCCCCTGACAATAGGCATCAACAAGTTCAACTGACTTCAGCGTCTGCAACTTATGTTTCTGCTTACTTTATTATAATTCGTAACGTGTTTGTAACAACTGTCCAGAGTGTTTACAATATATTACCAGGATTTCTTATACCTATTTAACGAATGTCCAAAGTATCCGAAAACAAATGACATGACTGGTTTTCAAACTAAAATTAGGGAATACAGTGAAGGGTTAAAGTTACGAAATACATCAGTAAGTGTTGTAATGGTACTGATAATTATATTGTATCAAATTTCTTTATAATTTGATGATTTCCGAATGGTGTGTTATTTAATTGTGTGTATATTATTTTTGTGTTCATTTATGTAGGTACCTACGTGTTAATTTTTTTGTTTAGGAAATTGATTAATAAAGCAACATTTCTTGTCAAAATTCTTTTAATTTAAAACAATTTCTAACAAATACTTTTGTTAATGGGTCTACAAAAAGGTTTGTAAAAATAAGGTCCTTTAATATAGGATTTTGTTATTAAATCTTCAAAATGTTTGTTATAATTACAGACTACGCATTCAATTAGTTAACAGATTGGTTGTAAAATTAACAGATATGTGGACCTGGATTAACATATAATATGGTTAATATTTGTTAAATAACAAATATTTTTTTACTGTTTGGTATATCTTTCGATGCCTAGTTTAGGTGAAAATTATGAAACATATCCTAAATTCAAAGTGACTGATTTTGTTTACCTGCAAGACTTAGTATTAGGATCAGAGACGTAGCGAGAGGGGGTGTAGGGGGTGTCACCCCCCGCAGTTTTCTGTCCGCATAAGCTATAAAATATTTAGCTTTATTAAAAAAAATAGTTAAAGTTACAAATGTGAATTCAGATTCTTATTTTTTTGATAATTCAGTCGGCATTTTTGAAAGTTTTATTAGCCGACTAATGCCAAATGCAGCTGCAGCTAATGCCGAGTCGGCATTGCTAAAAGATTTAAAATATAGCAAAGAAAAAAGTCGGCCATAATCGAAACCTTCGCTACGTCCCTAAATAGGATAAACAACAAGATAATTTTTGTTTCAAAATTAATTTATTATTATTAATTTTATCAGAAAAAACCCTAAATCGTTTATTATATACAAAGAAAAAAGTATATTTAATCTGGGGTCTATGTTTAATTGTATTCATGCTTTACTCATTAAGAAGTCGTTTACCTGCTTAAAATACCCCATAGAGACCCATACAAATAATCTTTCGGGCGCTAACGGACTCAATATGTGCTTTTGTCCAAGGTTTTTTTTCGGATACGGCCCGATACAAAATGTATAGGAAATTACCAAGGACCGGATTTTAGGCAAAATGCCTTTTTGTTTCTAGTTTAGGCATTTGTTTGGGACCTTGAAATTAATCCTAAACTTAAAAAAATAAAGCGTTTGACACCCCTTTGTTTCTGCCTAAAAGCCTAAAATGGCGAAATTTTGATTTATTGTCCTAAAAGGACATTTTTAATTTTTCAGTAAAAATATATTTTTCATTGCGGAAAAGTAAATTATTTTTAATTAGACCCTTATTTCGCATAGACTCCCTTGGCTTGAAATTTTTATAGCAATTATAATATAATTTAAACAATTTTTCTAAATTATTTTGAACAAAATTCCTCTTCCAGTTTTAACGGAAGCGATATCAACTTTGTTATTTTAAATGGATCATCACAATTTTTTTTACATTCTTTATAAAATGGCTATACCATGTCCTATACCTAAACTTAATAGTTTTTGAGTTATTAATTTTTTTGTTAAATTCGGTCAGTTTCACCCTCAACAAAAAGAGCTTATAACTTTTTTAATATAAGGTTTGCTGATATTCAGTTGGATATATTGGAATCCTAAAGAATTGTTTTAAAGATTCCCTGTAATTTATTTTAGGTAGCCAACTTAAAACAGCAATAACTTTTTTATTTGCAATGGAACGCCCTGTATATTTTTATGTAATTAAATAAGAAATTATAATACCTTTTCATTGGTATAGCTATTCCCTATCTACCTAATCGTGTTGTTTTTATTTTATGTCTCGTATTTTAGGCAGTTGAGGCCTATTTTAGACACTTTCGGCCTAAAACGGCCTAAAATGTAAGTTTTTATTGCCTATTTATGTGTCCTAATTTCCAATTTTTAAGGGCCTAAAATCCGGTCTTTGGAAATTACCTATAGGCACACCATAACTTTTACAAGGATATTTAGGGATATCCCTATAGAGCAACCATAAAACATTTGACAAAATTTTGTTAAAACCTATAGGTTATATATGGGGTCCTATGGGAGAAAAACTAATTTCTACCTTTATGTGTATTTTCCCCATTGGTACCGATAGCAAATAAATCAAGAAAGGATATCCTTCCTTGATTTATTTGCTACCCTGCTTAAAATAAAACTACGGCCCGATAGAAAATTTATAGGAAATTACCTATAGGCACACCATAACTTTTACATTTTCCCTATTGAGACCCATAGCAAATATCTCAATGTAGGATATCTAGGGATATCCCTATAGAGCAACCTATGGGGTCCTATGGGGGAACTAATTTCTACATTTATGTGTATTTTCCCCATTGAAACCAATACACCTTTTCCAGTTGATATTCAGAAAGTAGGAATTGTAATTCAATTATTCCAGTTGATATTCAGATAGTAGGAATTGTAATTCAGCTAATCCAATTGATTTTAAGAGAGTAGCATATGTAATTCAGATAACACAATTGATTTTAAGAAAGTAGCAATTGTAATTCAGATAACACAATTGATTTTCAGAAACTTGCAAATGTAATTCAGAAAGTAGCAATTGTTTTTCAGATTAAATCAAATGTAATTTAGCCGCAGCAATTGTTTCAGGAACAGTGGGTTGCATACAGTAAATCCATGATGAATGAAAGTACATGTTATCTTTATTAACTACTCTCTAAAAATGAATTAAATTTAAATTAAATTTTGGGATACCATGGTATTCCAACAAGTGAAAAAGCAGCCACTATTAACTATTAAATTAGTTACTTTTGACTAATTCATTTTTAGAGAGTAAGTAAATGAAATTTATATAAAGTACAAATGAACAAAATTCGGTCCTTACTTGCAATAAGTTGACAATTATGACAAATATACCTACTTAAATGGTGATAAATTTGTTTATTATTGTCAATTCCATGGAAACAAAGAAATACATTAAATTGAGATTTTAGAAAATAAGTAAAATGAAGTATGAAAATGTTATCATTTGTTAATTTCTGAATTTCAATTGACATATTCTGAATTACAATTGTTACTGTCTAAATACTATTTGTAATTTCTGAATATCAATTGCTACTGTCTGAATATCATTTGCAATATCTGAATTACATCGGCTACTTTCTGAATATCATTTGAAATATCTGAATTACATTTGCTATTTTTTGAATTTCATTTGCAATATCTGAAAATCAATTGCTGCTTTCTGAATATCAATTGCTACTTTCTGAATATCAACTGGAAAAGGTGTAGTAAATAAATCAAGGGGATATCCCTATAGAACAACCATAAATCCCATCTATGGGTCCTATACATACAGATACACCCTATAGAAACACCATACAATCCGATACAAACTATCGGTTTGTCTTTATGTGACATTTTAACTAGGGTTATACGTTTCAAAATGTCGACGAAATCTGCAACAACTAACTGGCTTTTTGGACAAACAATTGTGAGTTTTTTTACAGCACGACTTCCTTATGGATTTGATTGTCTTCGAGTAGTTTAATTTTAGCTCTCAACAAGCACCAAAATAAAGAACGTTGAAAACAAAGTTTTCCTTCAAAAGCAAAGAAAATATTTTTCAGGTAACATGAGTAGGAATGACCTTTGACAGTTGGGCATCCGTTATCAACGCCAAAGCCTGTTCCGTTGGCATATACATTTTCTTTGCAACATTTTCGGGGGATTCCGCAGCTGCAGATAAAAAGTCTGATTCAATGGATTCTTGCTCAACGCTTAGCACAATCCGAAAAATGCTTCTTTGGTCTACACCTTTTCCAGTTGATATTCAGAAAGTAGCAATTGATATTCAGAAAGCAGCAATTGATTTTCAGATATTGCAAATGAAATTCAGAAAATAGCAAATGTAATTCAGATATTTCAAATGATATTCAGAAAGTAGCTGATGTAATTCAGATATTGCAAATGATATTCAGACAGTAGCAATTGATATTCAGAAATTACAAATAGTATTCAGACATTAACAATTGTAGTTCAGAATATGTTAATTAAAATTCAGAAATTAACAAAAGATAACATTTTCATACTTCATTTTAATTATTTTCTAAAATCTCAATTTAATGTATTTCTTTGTATATTGCTTTGTTTCCATGGAATTGACAATAATAAACAAATTTATCACCATTTAAGTAGGTATATTTGTCATAATTGTTAACTTATTGCAAGTAAGGACCGAATTTTGTTCATTTGTACTTTATATAAATTTAATTTACTTAGTTAATAAAGATAACGTGTACTTTCATTCATCATCGATTTACTGTATGCAACCCACTGTTCCTGAAACAATTGCTGCGGCTAAATTACATTTGATTTAATCTGAAAAACAATTGGTACTTTCTGAATTACAATTGCAAGTTTCTGAAAATCAATTGTGATATCTGAATTACAATTGCTACTTTCTTAAAATCAATTGTGTTATCTGAATTACATATGCTACTCTCTTAAAATCAATTGGAATAGCTGAATTACAATTCCTACTATCTGAATATCAACTGGAATAACTGAATTACAATTCCTACTTTCTGAATATCAACTGGAAAAGGTGTAGAAGCTTCCAACCCCTGATAAATCTTCATTAAATTTAATTTTCGTTTTTTAACCATTCTTTATTTTTAATTTTAATAGTATATTATGTATCAAGTTTTATAAACTTCATTTTAGTTTTATTGGGACGAGCGAAGCTTGCGAGCGAGTGTTTAAATAAAACGAGTGTCTGGAGAAGTTCATAAAACGAGATGCATACCAAACTTTATCTTCGACGAACAAAAGAATAATTTAAAGCCAATTTTATTTGTTAAAAATTTGACATCTGTCAACTGTAAACGGATTTAACCTCACTTTTCCCAATTTATAATGAAGACAACTTCAGCTCGTGACTAAAATGCCCAAAATTCACTTTTGCTAACCCCTTGCTTAAAACGACATAAATTCACAGCTTCTCAATGGGGGAGTAAATAAAGTTAGTTAAACACCGATGTGATAACAACCACTTACAAATTTCGGTTTAATTTTTTTCATAATTTTGAATTGATTTTTATCTCAATTTGGGAATCTTCTCTTTAAATTTTTAGAAAATAGACTGACTTCTTTGTAACAGTTAAAATTTTTAAAATAATTCTGTTAAAAATCTTTGTTATGAGTACGAAATTAATTATTAATCCTCCTTTGTATATTTTTTAATAATTTTAAAAATAAAATAAAGTAAATAAAGTTATTTCTCTTTCTTAATTTTACCAATGTGTCTTTAAAACCTTATAAGTTTTAATCTTCTATTAAAATGAAAATTTTTATACAAACATATTTAAAAAATAAATATACATTATTTTACTAGATTAAAAAATATGGTTTGTTTATTAAATTTAAAAACATTTTACGTAATTTTTAGTCAATTTTACTGTTTTAAAACCATTCTACTGTAAGGTATCATAAATTCAAAACAGATTTATTTAAAAAAATATATTTACCGATATATATTGGTTTGAGATGTTTTTACCAAATTTGATATCATTATTAAAAAAATGCATAAGTGAAGAATTTTTAAAAGTAACCTCTTAGAATTTGCCATCTGATCCTGTTTTTTTAGAATTTCGTGTTGTATACATAGGATGAGAGTTGTTAATGATACTGCCGAACTATTATAAAAACAATTATTTATTTAAAATAAAATATACATTGATTAGGTACGATGTTACACAATAAAATTGGAAAACTTAAATACATAAAGTATTTTAAAACATTTTTAATCTTTTACTAGGAGTTGCTTTTTGGGTACTAAAAACTAATTTTAGTGAATAATTATAGTTAATTGACGAACAAGCAATTTTATAGTATCATTTAAGAGTGGAATAAAATTTGAATTTAATTTAAGTATAGAAAAGTAAAAAAACTATGTATGTATATATGTATACGAAGGAAAATAAATATGTATGTATTTAAAAACAAAATAATAATAATTTTTATTCTTAACAATTATAGAAGTATAACAATTAACTTCATGATGACTATATTGCAATTTAAATTAATAAATAAAAATTGTGTGTATTCAAACTGGATCTAAACCCAAGTTGTAAGATGTTGGTCAGAATGACAACAATGAATTTTCAGATCTAACTAATCTGAGATGTATGTTCAGTCGATAATTTACTACTAATTAGTAACCGCTTAGGCTGCACTGTTGCTCTTGTGTTCCAAATAAAGTAAATAGGCACCAAACCCATACGCCAAAGCGTTAAAAAGACCAAAAACCTAAAAAAGAAAAACTATGAGAAATTGATAAAAAAAAATTCTGGAGTATTAAATTTTATTTTATTTATTATATCTAGATTAAAAATACATAAATAATAAAAAAATATGTAGAATTTATATACAGGCATATATTTTATAATTCAAGATAGTATATTATTTATCAAGTTTGATAAATGCCATTTTAGTCAAGAAATTGCGAGCGAGTGTTTAATTAAATGAGTATCTAGAAAAGTTTATAAACACGCTGCATAGGTACTATACATTTTCAACGACAAATACTTATTATTATTTAAAAATGATTTAAATTAAATATTTTTATAGAGCGACATCTATAAAAAAAATAGAGTAACTCGCGTAACAATTGGAAATCTGTATTACCGGCGCATGTTTAAATCAAAATTTGTCCCTTGAAAATGGACAACCGTTTAAATGATGATATAGAAGCAGTTTTTACAGTGAAAGTAAAAAGAATGTTTTATGGGCCTTTCACCCGAAATTTTTAATGCTTTTAGTTAAGTAGTATTATAAAGTTTGTATAGAGTTTGTTAGGTACCTGATTTGATGCAATATAAATATTCGGGTAACGCTAAATAGATTTACAAACAACATTAAAACAATTTTGCTTTTGAAACTCAACTTTAATTTTTATATACTTTTAAATTCTTTAGATTATGCCAAGGAAATCTTTTTGCAACTCTTAATTTCAATTTTATTATGTTCCTTATTGAGTATCGAGAAATAACACAAGACAATGTTTTTTTTTCATTTGTTTTATATAAACGACTCATTATCCTTAAAAAGCATTAAATTATCGTTGAGGCAAATTCGTATTGATAATATAATATTAATAATATTTTACTTACAAAGACGGGTTTTTAAGATCTAGAAACTAAACTATTTATAATAGGTCAAAAAGTTAAATAGCAATTTTGTAGTACCTTTAATTTCCTACAAAATTGTTTAAATAAATTTATTAAATCATTATTTTGTGATTTTTAGTTAATATTACGGGTTTATTGGATCTAAAGATTATTTAAGATGGGTTAAACTTTTAATTACAATTTTGTATTACTTTTAATTACCTACAAAATTTGATGTTCTGAATTCAAATGGCATTATTTTTCCTATCAGCTCACATTAGTAAATTATCTCAAATTAAGTAAAATATAGGTTACACGCGTTTTAAATCCTTGAATCAAATTAAATGTAATGTTTATTATTATCATTGATTAATAAGTGACTTAACTACTTCTTTACTCAACGTTATTATATTATACAAATATATAATTAAATTATAGTATATTATACTCGTATACAAATATAGTCATCGATGAAACCAACTACATGATCACTGAACACTGAAGTCACTGAAGGTTCTTTTCCGCGACTTTCTTGAATGTATTTTGGAACAGACCCTTTTTAAACTCCAGCCATAGTTTTATTATTTGGTGAAATCTTTTACCAATTTTTAAATTTCGCCTTGAACTGTCTACAAATAGGCCCCAATATATTGAACATCTTCAGGAAGACCCATGTTTTCAGGAGTCCTTTAATATAGTGACAAAATACAAGATGTGTGAGAAGAAAGGTAGCAGACCGTTTTTCCTTGTACGGTAAAAGGTAATTTTGGTTCCTTTTTCTACTGAATTTTTCTTTTAGCCTGGAAGCAACTAATTCAAAAGCTTCTTTTAATAGATTCAGATCTCTGGTGAAGTCATTCAAATCATCCTGTTTGAAACGATGTGGAATTAATGACATCCTCCAGGTCTCGTATCTGGTGAAACGTTAGAAGGGGCACCTCCTCTGAGTGAGGGACCGGGCTTCTTGCAGAGATTAAATCAGGAGAAGTCCACTTAATACGGTTGTATTGATTGATTCCAATAATATTTACTGTGCAGAAATCGAAGTGGTTTTGGGATTCTCTCCTAACCAAATTTCAGACTTTTCCTTTTACTGGTAGTCCACTATTGAAAATGTTTTGTACAAGTTTTGCAGATCTGATGTTGTGCCCAGGTTTTATCCTGGTCACTAAGCCTAACACCAAAGTATCCAAGACAAACAAACAAAGTGACTAACATTTTTTCTGTTTTACACATCAGAATAATTTACACAACTTCTTCTACTTGAATTCATTTTAAGCTTAATAAAATGCAGTGCCTTTTTTCCTTTTTTAATTTATTTACACTGTCTTTACCTTCTAGTTATTTAATAACTTGCCCAAAAAAAATATTATTTAAAGAGATTAATAATTAGTAAAGTACCTTGTCTACAAGGATAGCTGAATATCCTGAAACATTTTAATACGACCAAAATTTTTTATATTGTCGAGATTGCAGTGATGTAATGTATCGAGATACATGTATCTAGATACTGGATCTAGATACATTTTATGTACCTAGATACGTATCGAGATACTTAAAAAAATCAGGATCTACTTTAGTATCTAGATCCTTTTGAAAGTATCTAGATCCTTAGATACAAGATACATTTTATTTTACCCAACCTGATTGCAACTCCACACCGTGTGGGCCACACGGAAAATGAACATCCAATGGATATACTCTATGGATATCCAGGATATATACCTACATTGGATATTCTTGATATCTCCCGTAAGAGATGAACAATACAAATAATAAAAAGATATTTTATTTCTTTTTCCCTTCAACCCACTTTGGAGTGCGAAGTGCATAAAGTAACTCTTAGGCACTAGTGAGTAAAGTTAAACAAAAGCGCTGTAGGTTACCTATAGTTGGCTTTGAAGGCATTTTTCTTCGTTCTGATAATTTTGAATTTGTACTACAAATTTTGTAGTAAGCTTTCATATGGCGCGTAAATATAAAATTTATTTCCGTTTTTCATGGATATTTCGTCAATTTTATCAAAACAGATTTATTTTATAGTTAACACGCTTGTTTATAAGGTCCAAATTTTTTTTTGTCATTTAATTTTTAAGTTTTTTTAACATAGTATCTGGAAGTAACTTAGATACTTTTTGAATGTATCTGTATCTGTACCCAGATACTTTTGGGAAAATGTATCGGTATCTGTACCCAGATACATCTACCAGAGAGTATCTGTATCGGTACCTAGATACTGAAAAAAATGTATCGGTTACATCACTGCGAGATTGTAAGAAAAATATTTCGTGCGCAACAAAATTGTTATGGACCAGCATCTAAAGACAAATATTACTATTTTATATTAATTAAAGTTTTTCATAATGATCACCGGAAGAGCATTTAATAGGTTTAGATATAAGTTACATGATATAAATAAATAATTTAAAATCAAACATCAGAAACGGATTTTTGCAATACATAATAAATGCATTGTCTTTCTTTACGGTAGGTCCAATAGTGGAGTGGGTAAACTCGTCGTGTATAATCTGGACAAACTGCACAGTAGCATACATTTAAAAATTGTAGGAAAATTCGAACAGTGGCATAAATTTCAAAAAAAATGGTAGGACAAATTAGTAAGTTTGTAAAATGCGAATGTAATTCGAAGTAAATTAAATAAGTAAATAATTTAAACATTTTTGTTTTTGTTGTACTTACTCCAGCAGTAATATTGATACCCTTGAAATGTCCTGAGTAACCGGACCATATAGCCAATTGAATAATAAAAGCTAGTATGTAGAAAATCGTGCAAATTGCTGTGTTAACAAGTTCCTAAAACAAAACAAAAAAACATTTTATAAACAAACTTTAATTTATAAAATACACACTAACCTAATGTGTTATGTCCCTTAAAGTATTATAATTGAAGGGGTTAGAATAGAAAGGGTATAAGTGCAATTTCTTTAATTTAGGAGATAAGTTCGTTTTGTGAAAGATAAGGTTCCGACGTATCGAAATGAAAAGGATTTAAGTAATTTTCATACTTCTAGCGACCTCTATTATCCCGTAGAAAAACATTACTAAACAAAATTCTTCACTTTTTTATGATAACATAACTTTAACTTCAAATATCTCCAAACAATGAAAATGTTACTTATACCCTTTTTATTCTAACCCCTTCAATTAAACACTGTTTAATTACATTTTAATGGTTAAAAATCAAGTTTTATTTAAAATTTAAAAAGAGATACCTAATATATGTTATAGCACCATTTACTAAGCCAATAAGTTTGCACCATTTTTATTAATTATTTATCTTAAACAGTTGAGGTTTATTTCACCCAATTTTTTCAAAAAATAAGCCGTTTGTAAAAAATGGCGAATGCGCCGGGATTTCTATTATTATTAATTAAGCATTTTTTTTAGTTAATACAGAATGGATGTTTTTTTTTAAAAAGGACCCCAAAATTATTTTTTTATGTAGGTATTCCTACCAGTGTTGCCAACCGTACCATAATTATGATATTTGTACCATAATTTTAAAGGACTGTACCTTCTATTTTTTAGCATATCATAATACCATAATTGTAGGTACTACAATTTCTTCTTTGTTTTAACATAATTTAAGTCCTGCCAGAATAGTATTAAATTTTCATTCAACTGTTTATAAGCTATTTATGAAAATTTAATGTTCTAGGTTAGCAGCAGTTATAACTGTTATGTTGATTGAAACTATTGAAACTTTTGTTTTTCACCTCTATGGTTTTTAAGAAAAGATTTTTACGAGCGGTATAAAAAATTTAACAAAAAAAATTGTATAAATTTCGAGCCCTATGAAAATATGTGCAAATACATGACTAAAGAGAATGTATACAATAATCAACACTGTGATGAATGCGATATTATTTTTGATTAAAAGTGTTAATTTATTTAGTTTAAAATAATTTATTATTTTTATACCAAATTTTATTTTTGTTTGTTTATGCCTAATTTATTTTATTTTATCACAGTTTGTGTTAAAATAAATATGACTGTTCTTAACGTGCCTAGTTGCTTGAATTTTAGTCCTAAAATGTGCCATAATTTGTTTGGTGCTATGTTAAATTTAATTGTTTTTTTGTAGAAAATTAAAACAAATATATAAAGCAATATAACATATATAATACATATACATATATATGTTTTAACTTAAAAAAGCCCATGTCCATTAAAAAATATATATTTAATCTACCGCACCCTATACAATACGAATTTCGTTGTTATTATATTTTTTTATTCTTAAAATAAGTACCAAAAATGAATATCTTTATCTTTGTTACTTACGGTGAGTATCCAGTTTATGGGCAATGTTAACGCTTCCCTAACGCCCAGCAAGTAAATAAACACCCATATTAAAGTACCAATAAATGAGGTTGTGGCTACGAACAGGAAAAAATGCGTTCCTGACAGATATGGTGTGGCCAGTGACATACACAGAATACCAAGTATCTGAAAAAAAATAATGTTAATAATATTATATAATAATAATAAAATCAAAAATATTTTGAACTCTATTGACTTGTTTTTTACAGAAACTTAAATAAAATTACTTTTTTTAATTACGCCAAATTTTTTGTTTGTTTTCCATTACTTGAACAATTATAAAGTATATTATATTGATGTAATATATATTTATATATATCAGATAACTATGCCTGATTTTGTTTATCAAATTTTATTAAGTTTCTTTTATAATTTTTCCCTGTTACATGCTTCTAAATACGAATGAATTTAACATAGTAAAGTTTTCTTAAGCGTGTAAACAATATTTTTATCCACTTCTAAATTGACAAGCTGTGACTTTATGGCGTTTTAGTCACGGGCTGAAGTTAGAAACAGTGGATTTTAAGTTATCTTATTATAACTTGAAAAAAAGTGAGATTAAATTCGGGTGACAGAGGTCAAATTTTTAACAAATAAAATTGGCTTTAAATTCTGTTTTGTGTTAGTCGTAGATAAAGTATAGTATGCAACTCGTTTATAAACTTATCTAGACCCTCGTTTTTATCAAACACTCGCTCGCAATCTTCCCTCGTGCCTAATAAAACACGTAACTAAAATGGCGTTCATAAAACTTGATACATAATATACTATTATAACAATGTTTATTATTGTTTAAAACTTTTAAATTAAAAGAGATCTTTATAATAATGTTTTCAGAGTTGCATGTATGCAACTATGAAAACATTATACATGTTTTAAACGTAAAAAATGTTGAACTAGAATTTGTTTGTCAAATAATTTACAAGACGATACATTTTATCGTGGACCGAACAGTGAATTAATTTCGGGAGGCGATAACCAAATTTTATCGTTGTGTGTCATATAATGTTATTTTCTATAGCCTAAATATGCACGCCTTAAGTAATAAAATAGTACATTATAGACCAGGCAGAGAAAGCTCACATTATAGCCGAGCAAGTATAAGCATTCGTCGCCTTGTTTTATATACAATTTTTTTTAAGCGTTTAATTATATCTAATTAATTAATTTATTTAAAAAGAGACAGGTGTAACACCTAAGGTGTTACATTTTTATTTTTGTAAAGCAGCAGTGAAAAAGTAATTTTTTTGTTGTAACTTTGTATCTTTGTTTTAAGCTAATATTGAAAACATATTGAAAAAATATACAAAAATATCAAAAAAAAAGCTTTTAAGTGAGTTCTACCCAAAAAACTCATTAGCTAAAGAAAAGCATTTTTAGCATTTAACAATGACTAACATTATTACGTGTTTGTTAAAAATAACAATAACGCAATTAAAAAGCAATTTTTGTTTTTATTTAAAAAATTCCAATCCTGATTTACCATTCAATTATCTTTTTTTCTATAAAAACGAATGCGTTGATTTGACAGAAATAATTTATTTTATACACTGCGCGTCAAAATTAACGCATAACAAGTAAAAAAATCTAAAACGCCTTTACCAATCTTTATAAAATTTTGTATAAAAATACTTCAACTTATATCTAAGTTTACTTGTTCAAGGGGTTTTCGAGAAAATATCCTTAAAGCCCTTTTATTTAATAATAAAAAATGCTCAAAAAATACTTTTATAAGGAAATTTATTTTTAAGTAAATAAAAAATATGTTGTGAAAGACCGTATTTTTTTTAGTATATCCTAAAAATTTTGTACAAATCAAACGAACAGTAACGAAAATACATCGCTTCAAAGTCGTCAAAAATGACCACTTTTCAGCAAAATAATCAAAAAGGGGTCATTTTTACAGACTTTGAAGCGCTGTATCTTCGTTACTGTTCGTTTGATTTGTACAAAATTTTCAGGGTATACTAACGAAAATACGGTCTTTAACAGCATAATTTTTATTTACTTAAAAAAAATCCCTTAAAGTAATTTTTCGAACGTTTTTTTTAATTATTAAATAAAAGAGCTTTAAAAATATTTTCTCGTAAAACCCTCGAACACGTAAACTGAAATATAAGTTGAAGTATTTTTATAAAAAAAATCATAAAAATTGGTAAAGGCGTTTTAGAGTTTGAATTTTGAATTTTTTTACTTATTATGCGTTCATTTTGACGGTCAGTGTATTTGTTGCAAAATATAGGAAAATAAACCATAATGTAACGGTATATCATATTTGTAAAGTTTAGTATCATTCACAGGAAAAAGTCACCACAGTTATCTTTAAAATATTTATTTATTTCAAAAAAATGTACGACACTTCATTGACTTAATCCGTAAAGTTTCCGAATATGGTTTTGTTTCGAATGACCCATATCGCGTACACCGAAACCTGCCTCAATGCCCGTTAACTTTTAAACAAACGGTAAAATAAAACTTGCCGGCATGCATATAAAATACAAATTAATTCCGTCCAGTATTTTTTTAAATCAAGATAACGCATTAATTATGACCGCAGTGGTTAAATGATTGGGTACATAAATAAATATTCAAGGTTAAATACAATTTACGTCAAAATTATAGTTTTTTATATTTCCCATAGAAATAAATAAAAATATCTCAAGTTGTTTGGTTACAATTGATATTACATATAAGTTCTATAGTACTTTATAAAGTTTACTCATTTAATTCAATATATTTACTATGAAAAAAATCGAACTACAAATGCTTCCGTTTGGTGGTGCGTAACAGTCAGCGAACAAAGTATACGCTTCTTCTGCTTTACGTTACTTCCGATGCATATCCCCTGATGCATTGTGCTGTGGATGCGGTGCCGCCGCACCTGGGGGCTCTGCTGCACCGGTCATCCACCTCTTAACAAGCCACATCCAGCACCCAACCGGTGACGGCTTAAAAATTCCTTAGACGACGTCTACAGGCCAACACGTCTGGTTTTAAACGTGGAAGTAGAGGTAGTAGTATGCACACCATATCAGTTTCTAACATCTAGGATTTATAATGATCAAAAATTTATATCGATGGAGGTGAAAGTTTTAAGTTATAACAAGTTTTCAGTGTTTTAATTTTTTTTTCAAATTATTAGAATAAATTAAACAAATAGGCTTTTCATAAAATATAAAAAATGAGGGTAGTCAGAAAACTATATAATTTAAATAAAAATTTTATAGTTAAAAAACAAAAAATTAATTATACGAGAAGCATTCTATTTTAAATAAAGAAGTTTACAGTAAAAAAAATATTTATTTTAACCAAATATTTACGAGATTTTATGTTAATCCAGGTCCACATAACTGTTAACTAATTAATTAAAAATCCTATGTCAATAATTCAACCATAATTCTTGTAATTTTCAAAATGACTTTTTTGTAATCCCAGTAACAAAAGTATTAGTTAAAAATTGGGAACTTAAATAAAAATAATTTTGATAAGAAATGTTGCTTTATTAATCAATTTCCTAAATAAAAAATTAACACAAACCTACATAAATAAACACAAAAATAACCCACCATTCTTAAATCATCAAATTATAGAGAAATTTGGTACAATTTAATTCAGTACTACTACAACATGTTTTGATTGACTGCCTAAAATCACGTGTACTCTTTCAACAAAATAACTTGTTAAACATTAACACAATAATCTGTAACCTTTGAAATGAACAAAAGGCTTACAAAATTGCATATTACCCTTACAAAACTTTCGGTAAAATATTTTCCTTTATAAAATAATTGCAAACCCTGGTTTTATACAAAAAATTATGTTAAAATTACAAACTCATGTTCAAAAATCTGTTTTTTATTACAGTGTAATATACTCACTCAAATTATGTTTTTTTCAGATATTAATTTTTCAAAAAAGTTTTCATGTTTTCACTTTATTTTATGTTGAAACGTTCTTTTGTTTGAAAATAAGTCAATTTTAAATTAAAATTTTAAACCCCTTAAATAAACAAGAAAACTTTCTTCTACGTGATAATATCCAATGTTTATAAAGAAAGTACAAATACATAAAAGTTTAAAAATATTTTTAGTAGATAAATTCTGATGATGAAACTTAAAATTAGGCAAAATTATGTTTAATACTACAGGGAGAGAACTGTTTTGGGAATGGTTACTATAAAATCTAGTAAATTGGGGACAACTTTAATATTTTAGATGTGAGCGCTTTTTCTTTTAGTATGACAGACAAAAAGAACAAAAACAAAGAGTAGGTAGGAATTATTAGATTTAGGGTTTGAATTCGTTAATATTACACGTGCATAAAGTAAGTTTTTTCCTCAGTTATGGCCTTTTTTTCAAACTTCAAGAATATATTAATATATTACAAAAAATAGGCTTTACATAAAATATAAAAATAGTAGAAAACTAAAAAATTGTTTAGTTAAAAACCAATAAAATTTAATAATAGAAGCATTCCATTTTAAATAAAGCAGTTAGGTAATCAATGTTTTTTTAGATATTAATTTTTCAAAAAAGTTTTAATGTTATTTTCATGTTTTCACTTTATTTTATGTTAAAATGTTCTTTTGTTTAAAAATAAGTCAATGTAAACACACACCCAATTTCTTCGATACTATACATTGTTGAATTCCTTGATTTTTGTTCTATCAAACCATTTAAAATTTTAATACGGCGGCCATAGGAAAAAAAATCTGGTAGGCAAATGTTTACATGTGTAACTAACTTTTTTTTTAAATTACCCAAAACCAAAGATTAAATGCACTTTTTTATATATTTATTCATTGCCGAAACAACGAAGTTAAAATGATTTTTGGTTTGACAGGTTTTCAGTTTTTTTTTAAATTATTTAAGAACCGCAGGTTTTTTCCAATATTTAAATGCCATTTTAATGAACTAACTAATTTTAAGTGTAATAAGGTGTAAGGGGCAGTCCATAAATGATGTCACACGTTTTTTTTAACATTTTTGACCCCCCTCCCCCCCCTTGTCACAAATTATGGGACCCCCCCTCCCCATTGGCGTCACGTCACACTGATTTAATTTTTATGTAAGGTCTACCCCACGAAATTTTTGCTTAAAATAAAATCATTGAGTAAAGTGTTACTCAATGATAAAATCTTAATATCTAGTTTATAACCATTATTAATTATTAAATTCTAAAATATTTTTATAATTTTGTGACATCACAACCTCCCAAACCCCCAGCTGTCACAAACTGTCACATTTTCGACTACCCCCCTCCCTCATAAGTGTGTGACATCATTTATGGACGGCCCATAATATGGTGTCAATCAGTTTTAAGTAGCTAACTTCTCTACAAGTTTAAATAATTTTTCCTAAGGATATCTTATAAAAGAATTGCTTTATAAAGTATAATTTTCCCATTATAATATTTTATAAAATGGACAGTCCAAAAGTATTTGACCTAATACCTATTCACCTGTTGATTGCACTTGTTACATAATTTTCAATACATTTGTTTGCGAAAGGAACTCATTACATCTTGTAAATACATTAGCCTTTCACTTTAAATATAAATACCTGCTTATGAATGCACTTTTGCTTCGTTAAATTAAGCCTCAATCAACAGAACTCTTAAAAATCATTGAAAACGTTGTTTCTAAAGCCTGATAAACATTTTTAAAATATGAAAATCCTGTAGGTTGCATCTAACTTTTTCTAGCACCTCTCAGCTAGACACGAATGTCCTTGTGACGTATTATAATAGATAAATACCTTCTGTCGAACAATATAAATATAAATAACGACTGGATAGACGACCGCGCCTTTAAATAGTTGTGATGCTGTTTTTGTCTACAAATTTAGGTTAACATACCTACTAAACGATGCAAATTTGTAAACAGAAAAAAGTTTTATAGAAATTTTAGGATTTTTAGTTGTAGGCACCAAATATCGAAAGATCTAAATTGTCTGGTTTATAAAGTTTCTTGAATAATATTTTGTCAAATATTGGCTAAAAATAAATTTGCATTTTGGTGGGTTTTAATTTAAAACAAACATATTTATAGTGATGATACATAGTTTTCGATAATTATTTTGCATTTAAATAAAAATTAACATTAACTAAATAAATGTTATATCTTATTATAAGCTGAAAAAATATATTTGTTTTTAAAAATATTTAAACGTTTTTGATAATTACAAGCTATTTATAGAAAATTACAATTACAAATTGTGTAATTACTATAACATTGTCTTATCTGTAAAGAATTTTAATTTTTGAATTACAAAAATATAATTTTATGCATATTTATATTTATATTTTGAAATACAAATCCCAGAGGCGTTGATATTTATTTAACTGCTTACCTACACCGTTATAAAAATCAGATTTGTTAACATGAGTTTGTAGTTTCTTTATTTTATTTAAAATTTTAACATAATTTTTTGTAGCGAACCAGGGTTTGTAATTATTTTAACAAAGCAAAATATTTTACCGAAAGTTTTGTAAAGGTAATAGGCAATTTTGTAAGCATTTTGTTAATTTTAAAGGTTACAGATTATTTTGTTAATATTTAACAAATTATTTCGTTGAAAAAGTACACGTGATTTCAGGCAGTCAATCAAAACATTTTCCACTGACAATAAGCATTAAAAAGTTCAACTGACAGCGTCTGCAACTTATGTTTCTTCTTACTTTATTCTAATTCGTAACGTGTTCGTAACAACTGTCTATAGACACTATAGTGTGTTTATAATATAGTGTGTTTTCAGTGGCGGCTCGTCAGGGTAGGCCTCTGAGGCCGCGCCTCACCCTTAAAATAAAGGAACGAACGACTTTTTGTATTTATATTTTTGCCTATTACAAGTGTATTTTTACAACAGTTCTACCCAATAAAAAGTAAAAAACCAATCAATCATATTATAAGCGTAAATAAAAATCCTGGCGCAAAGCGCGTCAAGTTAACGTGCATCGTTGAGTCGCTTGGACAGAGGCTAAATTTTCACAGCCTCGGAAGCTCCCATTTACCTCTTGAAAGCGAAAATGACTCACCAACAAAAATATCGCCGTAAGTTCGCGAATAAACACCGTAGATGAGGCGAAATTTAGTTGGCTTGGTTTGTTCTGATTGGTGGTCCGTTTATGGTGGGATGCCAGCGGAGACAAATAAGGTTGCCAGTCTTCTCTTAGCGTTTGTAGAGCACGTTATTGTTTTGATTCAGATTAAATTATTTAAAACTTTTGGCTGATCTTTTATAGTTTTTGTCTCGATTAGTAAAATTTCTTATTTAATTATTGTAGGGAACACACTAAGGTAGATTTAGCAGTTTTTATTAAGCAAATTTTATATTTTGAAATAATAGATTGCATAATTCTTCAATTAGAGACGCGGTTTGAAAATTTAGAATTACTTTTAAATCTCACTGCAGACCCACAATTTTACGACCAAATAATAGATAAATTTTCAATCTTAAAAGATAGACGTATAGTATTTTATATTTTTTAATACTTAGGTAGGGGTCGACTTTTTAGTTTTATTTTTATTTTTTGATTAATTTATTTATTTTTAACTTTTTTAAGACTATATTTTAAGTTTAAGATTAATACTAGTCTTTGATGTGATATTTTGTTTGTTTTGTTTTTTAGAGTTTATTTTTTGGTTTAGTAGTGCTATCGGCTCCATTTTAAAAAAGGTCAACGCGTCGCAGAATAATACCTCCCGGGTGACGTGGAAATTTATTCGTATTTAGACAAAATTAACCTTATGTAGCCTCACCCTCCTGTACACCCACGAGCCGCCACTGTGTGTTTTATTTAGGAAATTGACTAATACAGCAAAATTTTATATCAAAATTCCCAATTTCCAACAAATACTTTTATTACTGAGTTTACAAAATTACAAAAATTATGGTTGAAATATTGATGTAGGATTTTGTTATTAAATGACGGTACCAGTTATAAAACTGTTTTGTTAAACTATAATACAGTGTTATATTTAATAAATTAATAAATAAAATTAAAAAAATTAAAAAAATCTACAAAATGTTTTTTATAATTACAAACTACTTATTCAATTAGTTAACAGATTACAGTTGGTTGTAAACTTAACATAACGTTATGTGGAAAGAAATTAGTATAAAATCGGGTTGGTATTTAGTTAAAATTAACAAATATTTTTTACTGTGTAGGTACCATTTTTTACGATTTTGAATAATTTTTTAACGTTATTTTTGGACGAAATTGTTTTCATATAATATTATGCTAATTTAGTAAATTTGTGGCCACCATCATATGTAGTAAAAAATTGAATTTGTCTTGAGTACCTAGACACACTACGGCTCATAGGTAGGCAAGACAAATTATATTTTCCTGGGCCCACTATTAAATGTTTGCGATATCGAACCAGAAAAGCGCAACCGATAAATGTAGTTCTGTAATTCCATGAATTTCTAAATAATAAAACTGCCTAGACTAGACTATTGGTAGGTTATGATTTAAATGAAAAATTTGGACATTAAGAACAAAATATGTACCATTTAATACCAGTGGTGGCTGGTGAATTTTGCATATGCCATATCTCAGTCATTAGATATGGGACCCACACCAAATTTATATTAGTTTATAATGACACTAGATTAACAAGTCCTGCGCAAGCAGAATTTAATAAGAAGTTTATTTTATTTTTTATTATAATAAATATATTTTAGGAAAAGTAATAAAAATTTCAAATTGTATAAACTCTGTAATATTTGGATTGCTTTAATAAATTTTGAAATTTGTTTATATTATAAACTATGGTAAATTATAAGTTGCACCACTGAAATTTGTATTAGGGGGGGCAGGCTGCAGGGGAGCTGCAGCAAAAACTTTTTTTTGCAAACTTCTATTTAAATTCTGCTTGAGCAGAACTTGTTAATTTAATGTCATTATAAACTCATATAAATAGTGGTCGTCCCATTTCTAATAACCAAGATAATCGGTATACGCAAAATCCACCAGCCGCCACTGCTTAATACCATTAAATAGAAAACATGTGTGTACCATTTAATTGACTCGGTACCACTTTTTTTTTCACTGGTCTACCATATTTAAATCGATTAGCTTAGTCGGCATTAACTGCAGCTTATTTTAACCTATAGCCAATAGGTATACAAACTGCTAGTTAATGAACTGAAAAACTTAATTCATAAATAGGCTACAATTAGCGTAGGTGTCACCCAGCTATTTAGATCCTTAATCCTAACTAATAATTAACACGATAACCTCGAATATTTTGGCTTGCATACATTTACAATCTTGTTTAACATTAATTACAAGATTCTCTATGTATTTAACTACATCAATATTTGCTTTTATTTTATGCTTTAAATTTGTTCGGAATGGTTTATATTAAATCGGTGTAGCACACATAAAGACGCATAATAATAATGATGTTTGGCTTCTTAATAATTTCTATGACCCACATATGCAAGACGTGCGCCGGTGAAAGCGACAACTTTTTTGTCTCTTTTAAGATCAAATTTTACGCAGTGATTTCGGTTCTTATTTTTTAACTTTAGGTATATTCCCATGCACTATTTTAAGGCGATTAAAAGGGTCCATGGCTTACCTATTTCAACCGGCTCAAAATAATTTTAATAATTGTTAAAAATATTGTAAATTTCGCAAAAAACTTTTATTTAAATTATAGAAAGTCACTAATAAAACATCACCAATCTTAAAAATGATAGTGTACAGTTTCTACTAAACATCGGTTTAAGTAAATAGCGTTGAAAGTAGGTGTGTGAGTGTAGCAAAACACGCTGAGAGTGACCTTATCTTGTATTTCAGTTTCTTCCTACGGAAAATAGATTCCATTAAAAATATTAGTTTATGTAAAAAGGGTGGGCGGCTCCGATTGTGTCACAGGTGTAAAAAGTACAAACTTATAAGGCGGTAGTAGTTGCAATTCGATGACGAATTATTATTATTTCAAAGCATCCGCCTACTGATATCTTCATTAACAGTAAGTGGACAAGAAAGAATGAATGAATAAATAAATGTAGAAGAGGATTTATATGGAAAGCATAGCTATTATTAATTGTTGCTATAGCAAAAATGTTGATACTTTTGCGCAAAACATAAATAATATAAGTTAATACCAAATCAATGAAACTACTGGAAAATTACCCAAACCATCAAATATTTATGCATAGATCATTTACAACAAGATAACTTTTGTTCCAAAATTAATTTATTTTTATTAATTTTATCATGCTTTACTTATTAGGTATGAGTTAGTCATTAAGAAAATAGATCTAAAAACTATATCAAGAGCGAATAAAAAGAGGCAGCAGTGTGAGATTGATTTATGTGAGATATTGTAATTAAGCTCTTCTTGAAATTAGAGCGTTCTATAACGATATTTAGCTTTTAGGTATTCTGAAAAGTTTTAAAACAAGAAGATATAGACACGAAACTATAAAGTTTAAAGAATCAATCAACATTTGTATTGATTTATTATTAAAGTGGATAGGTAGGATATTAAATAATAAATTAGTAAAACCGTATTAAATACAAATTTTGTAAACCTGGAAGCATTTGCTGGTGATACTCGTTTAAATCGATAAAAGTCCTTATTAAGGACATTAAAGGAATAACTAAGTATTCAAATAAAAACAAAAATCATCATAACTAAGTATTTGTAGTTTCCCATTATTTTAACTGATTTTTTTTATTACAAAATTACAAACAATTATTAATAAAAAGTAATTATTGCATGTTATAGTGGATAGTCAAAACTTATTTAAACTGTTTTAGAAACTAAACAAAAATCTTAGAACGTATTCTAGGGATGATTTAAAATATTAAAGATGGCCTTAAGGCATTTTTTAGAAGAGTGAATCATATTCTCTCTCGTTAAGAAACTAAAACTAACTGCATCTATCCAATAAATTAATATGAAATTAAACAGCATTAAATCAAACTATTGTAAACTCGTAAATATCCAGTTGTGTATAATTGCAAAAATAGCATTTCAAGGAAAACAGTCCACAATTACTATGCCACAATAACAAAATGTCACTGCTAAAAATATATGAATTATTGTGATAATTTATTAAATAAAAATGTTATTGTTTACTGCAATGTGAGCCTACCAATTAAGAATTTAATTTTAAGCAAATGGTCCCTGAAATAAATAATTCAAAGAAGCATGTAGGAAACACAAATTATTTATAACCCATAAATAAGACTTAGTAGGTATATGTAAATTTAAAATTTCATTATGATAATATAAGTAGCCCATTTAAATTTATTAATAGATTTAAATGAACAATTAAGAAGAAAACATTGGACGTTATTGAATTTTAAGAAGTTGTGACATTTATTAATAATAATATATAGTTTCTACTAAGATTCAAGACTGACCTTGTGATGTGCATTATTAAATATGTTTACATCACGTTTAATTTTGCAGTTTTACGTGCATAATTACGCAACTTTAATGGTTTAATGAAACAAAATTGACGCCCATGCAAATAAAAAAATATTCATTATTCGCATTTTTTGTCAAACATCATCAAAATCTGATTTGACTAATTCGTTCAAATTTCATGAAATTTCGAGTACCTATATGTTTGAGAGGTGTGTATATAAAACGGATTTTCTGTATTTATTTCCAAAACCAACAATGAGTAGGGGTTTGGGCCTGGAGGGCCTGACATTTTGCTATTGTTACGCCACTGATGAAAACGGTATTCTCCAGACTTGACTTTTAGGGAACTATTTTAAAAAGGAAAATCGAATTTAAAAAAATAATTTTTATTATTTTTTCTCTAATTATTAGGTCAGTTTTGAGTAAATTTTAATTATTAGATAATATTAGTTAATTTACGTTCATAAAATTATTATTATTATTATCTCGATTAAATAAAATGTTTAATTTATATGTGTGTATCAACCAAATTTAACTATACTAATAACATAATTATAACTTAAGTATTTGTGGTACGTTGTTGCTTCTGTTCTTTTATACAGGGTCTATACACTGTATAGTATACAGCTTACTGCATATAAAAGTATAACATGTATTAGTAATAAAATATAATATAAATAATATTATTTTTTTATAAAATACACTGGTCGGCAGCAATTTTGCCACATCATTTTTCTCAATTATCTATTGTTTTCAATATATTGCAAGAAAACCGTTTTTTGTTAACATTTGCAAACATTAAAATTCGTATATATTAAATTAAAAATTTAATTTAATTAAAAATGCATAATAAATACTTAAAAAAAATATATATTCTGTCAAGTTATCCATAAAAAAAAACATTTAAAAAAATTAAACTAATAGTAATATGGTATAAATATTCTTCTGCTTAGTTTTGACAAATAAAAAACGCAATAGAAACATAAAACAACAAGGAAACAAAAAATAGAAAATTGGAAAAATTCTATACAATTACATATATTTTTGTCACCTCTACACCACAAGAACTACGGGCTGGGGTAATACAAGCCTGCGCAGCCATTACTTCAAAACAAATATAAAAGTGTATTGAAATAACTCCCAAAAACTGACATAGTACATACGAGGTGTGTTCAGAAAATAACGGGAATTGTTAAACTTCGCGGGTTCGGAGGGTCCGGTTGTCATAAAATTGTCTTTATTATGTTGGTATACATGCCCCCGAAGTATGATAAAAACTTTAGCTGTTTTCATTGTTTACTTTGTCTGTGGCAGCCGCTAAGGTTAGACGTGTTTTATGAGCTCGGCGATTTTTCGTTCGTTAAAAGAAATGGATCAAAGAATTTGTATCCAATTTTGCTTAAAAAATGAAATAAATTCTGTGAAATGTTAACAAAGGCCTATAGTGAGTCTGCTATAAGTAAAACAAGAGTTTACAAGATGGCCGTGAAGACGTTGAAGATGACGAACGCCCCGAACGCACAAGCACATTAACAACCGACAAAAACATGGTAAAAGTGAAAGAAATGGTTATAAACCATCAGAGAAGTCGCTGATGATGTTGGTATATCGATAGGCTCACCCCATGAAATTTTTTCGAATGTTTTGTGTATGAAACGCGTGGCAGAAAAATTTGTTCTAAAATTGTTAAATTTTGAACAAAATTTTTGGCCAAAAACAATACTGTAATGATGCCCCAGCCTCCATATTCGCCAGACATGCCTCTGTCTGACTTTTTCCTATTCCCAAAAATAAAGAGAACCTTAAAGAGCCGTCGTTTTGCAACCATAGATGACATTAAAAGCCCATCGCTGAAAGAACTAAAGGCTATCCCAAAGATCGAGTTTTAGAAGTGTTTCGAGTATTGGAAGAAGAGCTGGCACATGTGCATAATATCCAATGGGGACTATTTTGAAGGCGACAACATTAATGTAGACGAATAAATAAATATTTGTTTCAAAAAACGAAAAGTCCCGATATTTTCTGAACACACCTCGTACAGTTTCTTAAGATCTATCTACCCATTTGTTTGCAACTCACCCCTGTAAAATCTTTATTTCTTGTGCGATTTTAACCGTATTTGTTTTTATACACTTAATATAAATACGGTTAAAATCGCACAAGAAATAAAGATTTTACAGGGGTGAGTCGCAAACAAATGGGCCACACTGTTTGTAAAAATTACTATATTTAACAAAATAAAATCGTTTTTTAGCCAATACTAGACAATTTTCAAAATTAAAAGTGCTGTAATATGTAATTTTTTGTCAGATTTTAAAGAAGTTACAAAATGTTGTAGCTTTATCAATTACATAAAAATTGGCAACAGCACTTTGAATTTTAAAAACTGTTCAATATTAGATAAAAACGATTTTATTTTGTTAAAAACATGTTTTTGTAGGGGAATAACTTTACGAATGTATAATTTTTTTTCAGTTTCCTAGGACCCATAGTACTTGATTAACAAAATATATATACTTATACGAATTTTAATATTTGCATGTCGAAAAAATGGTTTTTCTCCAATGTCGCGAAAAAAAGTAATTAAGCAAAATGATGGTCATTTTTAAATCAGCGCGCCCAAATTACCCTAAAAAGTTATTGGCCACCGTTGGCCCTTTTTGAATTTATTGTTGTCTTAAACTAAATTTAAATATTTTCCTTTTTATAAATTGAGTATAAAATCATATAAAAATATACTTATGGTTGTACTTATTTTGTGTTAACCCTATAATAGGAAGCTATAAATAAATTGGTTTATTGTGAAAAAAGAAATATTACTTAAATTTTTCATAATCTCCAATTTTAGAAGTTGAATCATAAATTGGTATGTTAATGGTTTGATGAAATTGTTGATTAAAATAATCAATAATTTGACACGAATTTGTTTGCTAGTTAAAAAACAATATACTAATTTATACAACAAAAATCACAAACATTTTTCAAACAAAATAAAAGAATAAACTTTAGGTTGTAAATAAAATTATAATCTTTAATGTTTTCCTAATCTTCATAATTATTTTAAGACATGAAGTAACAGAGCAGCTACAGATTTTATCTTAAAGCATAGTAAATCTATTTTAAAAACGACAATTGGAGTCCGCCCAAGAGCCTCTATAATTGAATAAATTAATGACACAAGATACAGGGAAACAGTTATAAATATTAGGATGTTAAACGAGATGCAAACAAAAATTTACAATGATCATGAAATGGAACCGTTTCAAGGGGACCGAAATAGTTCAATTGACTTTGTAGTTTTGATTAAGAGTTTTAGTACTTTTTAAAATATAAAAAAAGTGTTTAGTTTTTCCATTGTTTAAAAATATGTTGACAGCAAAGAATTAAAAACGAAAAATGTAATATATAAAAAAAACTAACAGATTAACTTGTGCTATTGACTTATTATATTTTTAGTTTCCGTATTACTCAGATAAATTACAATAGATAAGTAAAAAGTTGCATTTTGCACAATATTAATTTCTACACCTGCAAAGTTAAGTTATGGTAAAATAGGTCATTGATAAGAAACTACATACATGGAATTTCATGTAGAAATATAAAAACATAACAAAGCAGGGTTTCTGTCCGAAGTATGTACCTTTAATGAAAATTCTCAACAAAAAAAAAGAGTAAAAAAAGTGTGCTTATATATGAGAATAGGTATATACATATAGAACATGTTAAGGCATTTTTTTAATAAAGAAAAATTTTCGTGTACATTTTGTATATATTTTGTTAAAGAAATACTTCAACCGAGGATCATGATTTTTAAAGGAAATAATTTTATATATTTTTTTATTTTAATTATGACCCATAGCTACATTACCAATGATCATTGGTTAAAGTATTTGATTAAGAAAATATATATACGAAATTAAACTTTGATAATCGAAAAACCTTTAAGTGCTAATTGAGCAAAATAATGGTCATTACCGTAACCCAAATTACCCTAGAAAAGTTGTAATTAATAACAAATAACTTATTTAGTATGTTTCCAAAATATTACACTACAATTAAAGTGAACAGAACGAAAAAGTTTGATTCGATTTTTAATATTACACAAATTTTGTGGACAATTTTATAAATAGAAAGAGGCTTCAGCTAACAAGCTTGACAAGCTTTCGCATGAGTTATAATTAAAATAACTTGAATCGAAAATTTTAAATAGGGACTTCATTATAAAATTTTAAATATTTTTAGTTATAAAACAAAAAAATGGTAATCAGCAGTTTTACGTATAATTTAGTTTATGGCTTATTTGAATGTTAATTTTTATAATGTTAATAATATAATATAGAATAGGAGGAAACTTGTTATGATAATAAAAAATATTCTAAAACGTACCGTAAAAATTGTTAGTATAATGTTTTTCACCGAGTAAGTACTGCAATTGCGTAGAAGGTAATTACAAAATAAAAAACAACTGTTTAAACGCAATATGTACATTTAGGGATCGGCAAGGTAAATAATATATTATACATAACAATTCACATCTTTAAAGATTCTGGAGTTCTGATAAAATATTTTTTAAAACTTACCAGTTCTGCGATTTTTATTAATCCAGGTGTCGTTTTAAAGTAATCCACATTAAACCTAATCCAAGAAAGAGGTTGATCACTGGTGTGAGGTTTGTTGGCCGCATTATTGTTAGGTGCCTCCTGCACGTTTACAACAGTTTCTGTCATCATTTATATGGATTTTTTTCGAAAATAACTAGATTGTTAATCGCCTTTAACAGTACTTTTGTAAACACCTGTTAACACAACACTGTCGCAACAAAATCTAACAATAATTTCCGAAGTTACCGCGCGACTTGCGCTGTTGCCGGATCGTTTAAAAAGAAAGCACCTAGCGTAGGCATTTTTAGGATTGTGTGGATGGTTTTCTAGAATCTAAAATCTAAGGCAGATTACATATATTGAAAGGAATAACCCAGCTTTAGGCCTTAAAATAAAAAAATAAAAATAAATGTAATACATTTTTTTCGGACAAGTTATTTTGATCGTTATAATTTGGTTGTCCATTAGGCTGGCTCAAAAAAATCAACTATTTTTTTTCTCTAAAATTTTGCACTGAAATTTTTTCACAGTACCAAAAAAGGACACCTGTGAAAACCGTAGCTCATAATTTTAATATTTAGAGGTCGCGCATCGAAAATTTCTATTTTCCCATTTCCCATTTAAATAACATGGGAAATTTTGTTTTGTTTTTTTATAATTTTCTAGCTTTTCTATGTTCAATAAGCCTTTTAAATTAATTCCTCTGAAACACCTACTATTTCTGGAGAGAATTCATTAAAAAGGATTTTAGTCAGTCAAAAAGGTTTTAATCCTTTTTCTATGGTTTTAATCATATATTATATCACGAGAACTATGAATTTAATCGATTAAACTAGGCTCAGTAGTTTTTTGTTTGGTTTTTGTTGGAAAATGTTGAATGCAAAATAATTTAATAAAATCACGAGACCGCGTAGCGGTCGAGGGGTTTTATTTTTAATTATTTTGCATGAAACTATTTTCTAAAAAGAAAAATCTAATAAAAAACTTACTGAGCATAGTTTGACAGATTAAATTTATAGGTTGAGTGATATACGTCTAGATTATTTCTCGAATTAAAGGAAACTATTTGACAATTCATAAAATCTGACGCAAGTGTCAAAATTTATAAATATGTTTTTAAAGAAAAGTCCATTAATTTAAGGTATGTAATAAGTAATATTTGATATTTCGTAAACTAGATAACTTATTGTTTATTGTTTTTTAAAAAATGCTTGTTAAAACTTGTAAATAACACCATAAAATCGTAAACAAAAATCCAATATGGAGGCTAAAATTTAATCGCTGTTAAATAGTTCTAGTGATTTAATCGCTTATTTAAACGAAATTTATTCGAAAATTCAAGGCTTTTGATTGGTTCATATTATAATGAGGGAAATAATCAATCAAAAAGAATTTTAATCAATTCTTTCCAAAAATAGTAGGTGTTTCAGTGGAATTAATTTAAAAGGCTTATTGAACATAGTAATTTTGATTGTTTGAATGATTTTTTTTTTATTTGATAATAACTAACTAATGACTTGGCCTAAAATTGAAGTAAAAAATGCAATTATGACATAAATTTAACTTCGACTTTGAATAACTTTTGAAATCGTTGGTTTATCGAAAAATGATAGGAGACATTTTTTGTAGAGCGTTTAATTTCCCACAAAAATATATATCGCGCTTAAAAATCTGTTAATTAGTTTATGAGCTAGAAAATTATAAAGAAACAAAACAAAATTTTCCATGTTATTTAAATGGGAAATAGAAATTCTAGATGCGCGACCTCTAAATATTAAAATTAAGAGGTCCGGTTTTTACAGGTGTCTTTTTTTGGCACCGTGAACATATTTCAGGGCGAAATTTCAGAAAAAAAAATAGTTGATTTTTTTGAACCAGCCTATTGTCCATGAATAAATCTGTAAATAGCAAAGATACCTACAATATTGACCATTTTTTCTTTAAGTAAGGTTAGTTAGTAGTGGTCGTTCAAAATTACGTGTTCGACACTATACTTTAGTAAAGAATAACAGTAAAAATAAATACATGATTATAAAATTATTTATTTTTTTATTATAACCAAATTCTAATATTCGGACCAATCCACTAAAATTAGTGGTAATCGTTATATTTATTCGGTCTGATTGGTCGGATAGGACGATAACCATTGATTTTAGTGGCTAACTGGCTAACGTTAACGACTCATGTTAGTAAATTGGCCTGAATGTTATTCAATTTCCACTAAACTTCTACATAGGTATCCATAATATTTATAGTATTTTCTGCTATTAAAGAGAAGCTTGGCAACGCCGCGCCAAACATCACATTCGCCTCGTCGTAGCCGGAAAGGTGTAGCCGCAGTTACAAATTTATTCTATGGTTATAACAGTAGATTCTGGTCGCGCAGTTTTAATTATAGAAGTTAACCTATTTTGGTGTCAAGAGTGCTGCTAAATTTTGAACAAAAATGCAGAACCCCGACGAAGATACAGAATGGAACGATGTCCTTCGAGCCAAGGGCATCATACCGCCAAAAAAGGAGACGGAAATCACGGAAGACCAGATTGTCAACATGCTGGAAGACACGATAAACAGGAAAACAAACGACGGTAAAAACATGGAAGACATGACTTTGGACGAGTTGGACGAGCTGGAAGACTCGGAGGACGAGGAAGTTTTGCTGCAATACAGAAATAAAAGAATAGCTGAAATCAAAGCGTTGACACAGAGAGCTAAATTTGGGTATGTGGGTGAAATATCCGCCCAAGATTATGTTAATGAAGTGAATAAAGCCGGTGAAGGCATATGGGTTATTCTCCATTTATACAAGCAGGGAATACCTTTATGTGCTATAATTAACGAACATTTAAGGATGTTGGCTCATAAATACCCTGCAGTAAAATGCCTTAAATCGATCTCAACAACCTGCATACCTAACTACCCCGATAAAAATCTCCCCACGATATTTATTTACTTTGAGGGCGAGCTTAAAAAACAGTTTGTGGGCCCCCTGGAGCTTCGCGGGCCGAACATAACCTATGACGAATTAGAGTACATAATCGGAAAAACCGGGGCCGTAGAAACGGAGATTAAAGAAGATCCGAGACCGGCGATCAAGGATAAAATGATGGCAGATTTAAGGGACACGAACGATTGGTAGTAAGAAATTTCCAAATAAAGTAAATAGAACGGAGTGTTACTCATGTGCCTCGTCATCTGTCGACGTCATTTTTTGAAGGAGAATTTAGTTTTGTATGTATGCAACCCAGATTGCATATGCAGGGCTGTACTGGTATACGTTTTCGTGTACAATTTGTTTATGATTTTTCGTTTTTAAATTGTTGATTATTTATTTATTAATTGTATTTTTATACATTTACAAAATACCTACTTTTAGTCAAAAACCAAATATATCAGTTGATATCTAACCTGTAGTTTTTTTATAAAATAAATATAAATTAAATAAGAAGTAGGTATTCAATTTATATTTTTTTTAACTATTAAAAAGTCCAACTACCTTCATCCCTAATACCTTGCATAAAAATGGTAATTCTTTTTCATTAGAAATTAAATGAGTTTATACTAATACACTTTAAATATGCCTACATAGGTATTCATTATTTATTTTAACTCTATAGAGTAGGTATATATAAAAAATAGATAAATCTACCTATTAATTTAAAATAGATTTACTATTTAAATTATTTAATAATTAACAAATGGTTATATGCACACTGTTAATGCATTTATTGAAAATTTCAAAAAACAACATTCGCAAAAATGTATTTACTTAATACAATCGCTATATTATTTTTAATCTCAAGCTTAGTTCTGGTGGTAATTGGGAAATACTTTGTAAGTTAATTTGAATAAAATTACTTGTCTAAATTTTTTTTATAATAAAATTTAGATCTTAGGGCCATCAGGAATTATTATTCATAAAGCTGAACCATGTAAGGAATACAAAAATTTACCAATTCAAGCTGAATTAAGATTTCGTATGATTAACAAAACCACGCAAGTTTTGGATGGGCATGTTTTTGCGCCATTTGTTCTCGAAAACGACGTTGGAGTAAGTTTTGTTTTTAATTTTAAAAGTCATAATATTAACTAAATACATTAAGTAAGGAAATTATTAATGCCTATACTATTGATTACTAAATGTCCATACTATTGTTTCCAGTTAAGGTTAAAATGCGGTAAAAAAGAAAAAAATAATGTAAAACAGAACGCTTTTACCCTTGAGGATAATCATTTATGCGAAACTCTAAACAGATACGTTGGTCCATTATGGTGGGATGTTCAAAAGCAGATTGGCATGGAACCAGAAAAATGTCCCATAAAAAAGGTACCTACCTAGGTATATATAGAATCTATATTATAGATATAAATTTTGTTCTTTATTATTTTTATTATTAATTATTATTAACAATTGTTGTATACAGTTTGTTTTATTCGCAACTCCGTAACTTTATAATTGGATACATTAAACTATTGTTAAGTGGAGAATATAATTCGGGTTATTTTATATAATTCTAATGGATCTATTTGGTAATAATTTGTTCATACCCAAACCATATTGGGACAGATAGAGCTCCAATATGGTTCAATCTGAACCTATATGGCAATACATATAGAAATCACTCTTCTATATGGTTTTCCATGTATAGAATTCTATCTGGTTCAATACTGCAATGCCTGTTTCAAATTCCTATATTGAACCATATAGAACCATATAGATTTTTATTTTGTGTTTCTATATGGCATTTTTAATAGGGAGTTCTTGGTTCTTTCTCTATGAATAGGTTTATAAATGTCAAAAATAAGTTGTTAACAAATGCAATAACTTTACCTTTGATGAAATATAGGTGACTTAACGACCCAAAAAAGGCAAATATGCATTTCCAGCGTACATAATTTAATACACAATATAGGTAATTCTGTCAGTTAAATGACAAATGTTAAAGTATTTCAAATTAAGAGCTTGAACAGGAGTTACTGTAATTTTAAACATTAAAAATACCAAAGTATTTTAACATAATCAACATAATCAAATGTTTTAAGTTACAAATAAAAAAAAGGAACCTTACCTATTGAATATTACAATTAACGAAAAAAGTAATTGCTAAAAAAGTATTTTTTAGGGAAATTACAACATTAGCGGTTTATACTTGGACCTATCCAAAATGAAAGTTCAAATGATTTTGGAGGGAGTCTTTTTAACAAGAATTCAGTTTACAAGAAAAACTAAGACCATTTTTTGTATGGATTTTGAGCTTGAAACTTTTAAAAGGGACTGAATATAAATACAGTTTGGGTTTTAAATAAGTAATTAAAATATAATATATTATGTAATACGTACATCAAAAATTCTTAAAAAAAAATAAATTGAGTATTATTAGTGCACATTATAGTAATATATTACTACGGATATATGGGTATATCTATTAGGGTGTTTCATTTAAAACGATTTTTTTTTCTTGCTGACACATAAAAATTTTGTTTTTTAGGTTGAAAAAAAAATTCCCTGAAAATTTGAGCCCTTAATTTTGATTCTAAGTAGGTACTTCCTTTTTAATTTTGTAGTTTTTCCATATAAAAAGCATGTATTTTTAATCATTTTTACTTTAAATTTCTATATTTTGGCCGGGTTTTGAATTATAATTTTTATCACCATAATTTTCTGCATAGTATTCACGGTTTTTGAAAGGCCCTGTGACTATTACAAAGTTCCGTCCGTTACGCTTTAAATTATTAGTTTTTAAGGAATTAAACAGTCAACCACGATACCTAATTTTGCCAAATAAAAACCTTGTTAAACAGCTTTAGTTTAGAACTATTTATAAAAATTTGACATTGGTAATATAATAGAACAATATTATTTTGTAAATAAAAACACGGCAACTGTCCTATCCGTTACGCGTGAAATGGCCCTATATAATTTTTACACCAGTGCCAAAAAAACGTATCGAGAATTTTACTTTCAGGTTGCGCTTTATTCTAGCCAATCGCGCTAAATCATAATTAAAATGTCACAAAATTATCTTTCCAATAAAGTAAAAACCATAGGCCTATATATTGTCTATAGACAAAACCTAGTTTTTTCTGGGACCAAGATTCGTAGGTATACCTAAATATATGCAAATACATGTGTTCCTATTTATGTACATGTATACGTATATGTATATACCCCAATACATATATGTATTGGGGTCCTTGAATAAAAAACCTTAGGAAGGACCCTGCCGAATCTCGTTAATGTAATAAATTTACGACGGAAGTCGCCGTTTTAGGAGTCCAATTATGAGTCATTTTTTCTGACAGATGACAGTTTGTGTTTGTTTATTTACCTGTTTGAGCGTTTTTGGTTTGCTTAATAGCGTTTTTTTGTTGTTTAATAGCGCTTATGATTTGTTCTATACGTTTTTGTTGTTTAATAATTAAACCTTCCAAAGAATTAAACGTTATAGGTGGCGGAAACGATAGTCCGCCATTTGTGACCACCAATTGGTTAGCCATTCAATTTTCTTAGTTTCTTTAAGCCCCCTGTACGGTCAGCTATTTTCTATCATTTACTTCTTCCTGAGGTTTTTTATTCAAAGATTGGGGTGATTCACAAAAATATTTTTTTATAAATTCTTCAAACATTGATCTTGAATGAATATGGTTAGAATAATCGCTTGAACACATCAGTCTTTTTTTCTAGAAAATTCAATTTCCTACAAAAATATGTATAAAGATTTGATTAAACGATTGATTAATAATGCAATATGGTCTTTATATGTATAAGGTAGTAAAGAAAAAATGGAAAACTGTGATGAGGAGGACCTTAATATTAATATTAAGAGCTCAAATTTGGTGAGCACTTTCTAGAGGTGCCTGAGAACCAATTTTTTAGTGACGGAAGTAATACAAAATTATTCGATTTTTTTTTAATCACCCTAGTATATGTATAATATACATAATGTACATATTATGTACAGTGGTGGACACGGAATTTAGAACATTATAATTTGGTCGTCCTTGTGTAATTCTGTAAATAGCATAGATCGATACAATTTTTGCTTTTGCTGTCAAAATTACAAGAATTATACTTCCGGTTATCACTATTCTTGAAGAATCGATATTGACATCAAATGATATATTGAAAACACAATATCGATGTCATATCGAAGAGAAAAAATCAATATTGATAAACATTAATGCGTTTAAAACTTAGTTAGTAAAACAAAAGTATTTTTATTAAAAAAATACAAACAAATATAAAAATTCAAAAAGAAATAAGGAAATCTATAGTTTTTTCATGTTTTCCATTTCAGGCAACATAGTTTTGGAAAAAAGAAACTGCTTGCTACCGGAAAAAGCTGATAAATTGATTTTTTTAAATCAAAACTCAATAATAACAAAATAGGGAGTTTTGTTATTAATTTTTATCACGTAACTATAATTTGACGATAACTTGAATAATGTTTGTTTTTGTTTTTTAGTTTTTAGTAAAATTGGTGGTATTTTTATTATTCTAATTTCATTTTTATTGAGTATACATACATGTATGTATCTATTTAAAAAAAATCAAGCATGAACTGCCTGGTTGTCACGGGTAAAGAAAAGTGAAAGGGTTAGTGAAGTGATCCATTTTTATTAAAAACAATGAATTTGCTACGATTAAACCGGTGACGGCTACATGTAACTGCAGTTAAACCAGTTACGGTTAATCCGCCGATCCGGTCTAACCGGTCTGGCTCGACCGGCTCGGTTTGATCAGATCGGTTAACCAGATAATCGGACTGGTTGACCGGTTAATAGGACCGGTTAACCGGATATCCGAACCGGTTATAATATACTTCCGGTTATCACTATTCTTGAAGAATAGTGATAACCGGAAGTAAGGGTAGTTGTCCATAAAGTCAGTTAAGATTTTGATGTCAACGGAATGATAAGTCGTTCGAAATTCGCGGTGTCCCCAATTGTACAAGTGTTTTATTTTAATATAAAGTTCAATCTTCAATTCAAAAAATACAAAATCTTTCTCTTCCCCTTCCTCTTTACAGTGCTGCACTAAGAGTAAAGTCTTCCTAAGCAATCTTTCTTCTGGTATTTTTTTAGAAACACTAAACATAAAATAATAAAGTTTCTTGTGAACAAACTGCTTTATTCAGTGCTGAGCGCCAATACCACCCTGGCCAAGACAGCCAAGGGTCTACGGCTGAGACTCGCGCACATTGTGTTGCCTACGTCGCAGGCGTTCTCAAAGAGAAACGCGCCACTAGGTCACGTTACGTCAGTTATTTTCAATCGCCACTTCGACTGGTTGATGTTTTCCAGTCGATCCTCGACAAAGTTCTGCGAAACAAAAGAGCAATCTGAGTGAAACACCATGCGAACAAGTGCATTACGCGAAAGGTCACCACTAGCCAACCCAGAATTAAATACAAAATCGACGTGATCAACTGATGGGGTGAGTTGAAATGTTTGTATTTGACAGAAATAGAGGTTAGGGTATGATTGTATTGTTTGTTGTGGTTCACATAGGTATTTGGAAAGATGTAAAGGAATCGGATGACACACATAGGGTCAGTTAACCAGTAATTGACCATCAACCAGTTATTGACCAACTTACCGATTAAATGATAAAAGCAAGGTCCCTGTATTACCTAATTAAAAACTTATATTATTTGCATAGTGTTTTACCCCTAAACTTCTAGATGGCACAGTTTTATTAATGATATCTGCTTACAAGGCATTGGTCAACCACTGGAAAATCATGAATTTTCGTGCATTAAATTTTTTTCCGTCGGCATAGAAACTCTTTTTATTTTTTAGTCAGCTGTTATCAAATCTTAAAACAAAATTAAACTCAATGATATTTTTTATTTTATTTTAAACTAAAAATAGAGGAAAATATAATAATTTATTCACGAAAATTTCCTTAACTGGTCAATTACTGGTTAACTAACCCTACGTGATTAAATTACATTCTGTTATTTTTGTATACAATTTAATTTATTTAATATAATATGTGTCCGAAAACCAGTTTCTATTGAGGTTTAAATATGTAGATAATTTATTGGGTTAGGTCACTAACATGGAAAATTGTTACATGGATTGTAGAATATATATCAAGTTTTGAACTGTTGAACCGTTGGCATTATTTTTATGATTTTAAACTTGTAAAGTTTTTTATAAACAGTAGGAATTAATTTAAAATATTGAATCATTACCTATTTTAGCTTAAAATTCATTTAAAATGTTTTAAAATTTAATTCAATTATTGGTTATTAGTCATTTACATTTAATATACTAGTGTATTAATTAACTTAAGTTAACTAGCGTATTAAGTTAACTTAATAATTATTTAATATACTATAGTTCATTATTTTGGAAAAAAGTAAGTCAGATGTCAGAGAAAATGTCAAATAAAAATAAAATTCGTTTAATAAACTTCTCCTTTATTAAAAACTCGCTCCGCTCGCGTAATATTAAACTCGTATTTTAAATGACGTTAATAAAAATAGTTGCATATTATGCAAGATTAAATCTAATAAAAATCTTGAATCATTATAAAATAATGATTAAATATTTTTAACTAAAATAATTTATTTTTTTTACTCCCACCTTTAAAACGCCCATTATCGTACATGTTTCCATGACACTAAGTGACCTTTTAAATACACATTTACAAGTTGTGGCTTTATGGCTCTTTAGTTACGGGCTAAAGTTAGCAACGGGTTTTTATACTATAGTCACAGGCTGAATTAAGATATTTTTAAGTTAGTTGACAGTTATCAAATGTCATACAATCGTTAAAATAAAATGCGTTTCTTGTAAAGTAATAGGGGAGAGTGGGTAGACATTGTACAATTTTTAGATTTTTTTGCCTGGGTCTCTTAGAAATGTAATTATTTCTAATTTAAAAGTTTCAGGTAATAGTGTTGACTTTTGAAAACGCAAAGATATAAATATGTGCACTTTAAATCGTAAGATGGGTTTGCTACGAATTTTTGAAAATTTTCGGTCATCTGTCCAAAGTCACCCCACATACGGGGAGATTCTGGACAAAGTACGGGGTGCATTTGGACACTATAAAAATATTATAAATTTAGGAATTTTATTGAAAAAATCAGAGCAAAACTTATTCAATACTAAATTGCGACAAATTAAAATTAAAGTAAATCATGTTATGGAATCGAACTCCGTCAGTGGGGGGGAAGAACCAATACCACGTCCTTAAAATCCACCAAGGCTTCATCTTTATGTGTTTCTTTAAATCTGTATGATAGAAACTGCCTTTTAAGGAATTTTACTGTATATCCTTGGTTTAATTTTTGCAATATTCTGTTAACGAAGTGCCGGGACTATGTTTGGACAATAGAGGAAGACTCTAGACAGTGTGTCCAAACTCTCCCTACATGATGTGAAACAAAAAAAATGTTCATAATTTCAAAATATAGCAACGGAATAAAGTAAGGATATAACAAAAGTTCCATGCTTTATACATGCTTTAATATGTAGTAACTTTAAATTATTTATCTACAACGGTCTGGGCAGAAAAGCTTACAAGGGGAATGTAAAATATTACATGAAAAAACTCGAAAATATACTTTTCCACTTACCTCTTCTACAGCTAAACTCAAACTTATTTCACTACCACTATTTGATACCTTACCAACTTGACGATGTGTAATAGTAGAACCAACCTGAAATTTTTACTGGAACCGCGAAATTCGTCCATTGTCCATTGTCTCCCAGTGTCCAGACTCTACCCACTCTCCCCTACTAAATGTGAAAATTATTTTATTAGGTAAGTAATAAAATTATTTTATTACTTATTTTTATACAAAAATACAAAAGTATTCTGACGCCAATATTTGAAAAAATTATAGGTAATACACAAAATTAAAGGATAAAATATTTTCTTAACATAATCCTATTTTGAAGTTATTTTAATATTTTAAAGTTTCAATAATGGTGAAAATACGTGAAAATTGTTTATTGGAAAGGTTACTTTATTTTCGTATAGATGTCGCTTTATACAAATATTTAATTTAAATATTTTTTTAGATATCATTAAGTACCTATTTGTCGTTGAAAAAGTATAGTATGCAACTGCTCGGTTATAAACTTTTCTAGGCTCTCATTTAATTAAGCACTCGCTCGCAAGCTCGCTCGTGTCTAAATTAAATTCGTGACTAAAATGGCGTTTATCAAACTTGATACATAATACACTATTATATACTATATTAGCTTTAATTTAATGTTTTCTATATTAAAATATTGACTAGTCATTTACATTAAATGATATTTGTAAAATTTTGTCATACAAGTAGCCTAAATACCGGTATGAATCATTAACAGGCCTGTTAATGATTAAATATAGGTACCATTGTTTAGTAAATAATAATCCCAACATGCATTAAATTCAAATTAAAAAGCACTTGTATTAATTATGATATTTTGACTGCCAATAATGATGTATATTTATGCGCATAATAATTACGACCTAAATTATTTGTAATCTCCCTGGTAAAAATGCAACAAACTTTTCAACGTTTATTGTATATTATGTATCAAGTTTTATAAATGCCATTTTAAACACGAATTTAATTCTCGTAAGCTCGCTCGTGCATAATTAAATGAGTGTCCAGAAAAGTTTATAAACGAGTTGCATACTATACTTTTTCTACTACGAATAATATGTAAATTAAATATTTTACATTTTTGACGTAATTAATTAATTTATTTAATTTAATTCAATTTTCACCATTAACATTGCCCGTTAATTAAACTTAAAAATTATCTATTGATACTTTAAAATATTAAAATAACTTTAAAATATGACTGTTAAGAAAATACTTTATCCTTTGATTGTTTTTAATACTATAACTGCAAAATATTACATATCACAAAGTATTAAAAATTCTTACACGGAAAATGTTTAAGGGACAAAAAGTGACAGTTGTATTTATTGGAATTCCCGTTGGAATTTTTTACTTGGGAATCTACCGGCGTTAAAATCTTAAATTTTTCTGTGTAAATCAAAATTTATTCCTTGCAAATAGACTAAAAATCGAAGCAGATTTTCACAGCAAAAGAGAAGAGAATGTTTTATGGGCACTGTATGCAAAATAAAAAAGTCAGAACAAATTTGTTAACTTTTTTTTTTAATTTGGAGATCCATTTTATAGCAGTAGTAATAGATATTTAACTCAATATTTATGAAATAATAGCACTTCTCTGCTTCAAGAAGCAGAGAAGTGCTATTATTTCATAAATATTGAGTTAAATTTGTTAACGTTTAAATACACAGTAGTAAAGACATAAAAAATCGCCGGTACATATATATATATATATATATATTTTAAGACACCATAATCCCTCTTAAAATATCTTTATTTATTTATAATTAACATTTTTGGCCAACTCCAATTTTAAAATCTATTAAAATTTATTTATTTCTAAAAAATTATTATTTATCAATAATAAATTTGTCAGTTAGTAGTATAAAATATTAAAATTAATTTATATTTTAAAAAATAAAAAAAACTACTTAAATAACAAGTTGTAAAGAATGTAAATAATGTTTAATTTTATGCCTCTTTGAAGATTGGCCAACAAAAATCAGCAAGCATCGAGTCGAATTTTTTGCCAGAAAACCGATCTTCAAATGTCATAATGGTTTGATGAAATCGTTCACCAGCTTCATCGGATTTGGTTGAAAGTTGTTTTTCATAAAAATTAAAATGAGCATGCAAAGTTTGTAGCTACATATTTATACTTACTTAACCACAAAACTATGTAGCAAAGAATTATTTCAATTGTAAAAACTAAAAACAACATTTATACAGGCTGTACTTGGTCTATTTACTAGTAAATGAAATTCTCAAATTTTATTAAATTCGAATATTTCCCACTAATACCAGACAATAAAATTTACTAAAACAAATTTATTTACAAAAAAAGAAATATGCGAAAAATCTAATAAAATTAAAAAAATATGAATATTATCGGCTTAAACACGAATGTTAATTAATTTAAGAGACAAAAATTTATGAATTAAAAATAAATACAGACATTTTAAAACGAGTTATGCTATATTTTTCTTTAAAACCAGCACTGAATTCTACACCCAAAAATTAGGTTTACGTGTCCCGGCGTTTTTATGTGTCTTTTCAAAAGTTTGAAATTTACCTACAGTGATATTGGCGTTAAGAAACTATTTAATACTTTTGTAATAAGATAATTAAATAATTTTTATATTTAGTATTATTTTACAAGAAAGGCACTTTATTTTAACGATTGTATGACATTTTACAACTGTCAACTAACTTAAAACTAACTTCAGCCCGTGACTAAAGCGCCATAAAGCCATTACTTGTCAATGTGTATTTAAAAGGTCACTTGGTGTCATGGAAACGTGTACAATCAACGTTAAAAATTATGATTTATATCTATGCGCATAATAATTACGACCTAAATTGTTAGTAACATTCCTGTTAAAAATGCAGCAAATTTCATTCATACGAGATTTAAGTATTATAACATTTAAAAATATACGATTTATTCAAAAAATAATTTCTATACCACAGGATTATTTGGTTCCAGATCTGTGGGTGCATTGGTTTAAGCGGTACTTTTACATTTTTAAACTTATTTTAATTTATTTTAGTCATGAATCACCAATTTAACGAAAGTAGGATTTTTCCGCAAATATTCGTTTGCACACCCGGTAGAGGAAAATTCTACCATCTAACTGTTCATTGACTTGAAAAGGCATTCATTAAATATTCTTAATTATTAATTTCTATCATTTTATTTTATTAAATAACGTAACACACAATGAGTTCACATAATCCAACAAAAAATACCTAACAATGGGTAATTAGAACTGACTGCGTTTTGCTAAGAATTATTTTTAATTCCTTATTAAAGTGAAATTGTTTGGTAACTCAATTTTTTTCCAAACAGTTCTCAACAAAGATCAGCTGCTTGAATTGAATTTTGGCCAATGCAAGCTTGTTGAAGACCTCGGACATAAAGTGTTCATCGTAAACATCTCTTAATATTTTTATTCTTAAATGCGCCTTTCCCTCGTCCACTGTCAGTGGAAGGCAATTCCACGGGGACCATTGTTCATTTACATTCCATCTCACCAATCTTAGCTTGGAAATATCGTTACATTCACTTAAGGCCGACTTGCCATGCCAAAATTTGTCCATGATATAAAAAACATCGCTTACTGTTACAATAAAAGCTACGGATGTGTTGCTGTGATGTTCAGCTTCATATTTTTTTACTTGTTTTAAAATGTATTTATACGGGGTAAAGTCTATGCAAGGGTCTTCGCTTTTATTTAAGCACTGACAAGCGTTGCATATGTTGGTTTTGCTCATACGCGCATTTATGAGAAAAGAGTCCATTGATTTTAATTTTTGGCAGCTTCGGCAACAAACCAACTTGTTCTCCATTGATTTTTCCTTTAATTTGTTTAATCGTGAGGTTACGCCTTCATTGCACTCGGGCAGTTGAAAATGATGGAACATTAACTTTTCAATCATGTGTTCTACAGTGAGGTAATGAGATTTACTCATGCCTCTAGCCAGTAAGGTGCACATTCTGTCTATAAGTTTATTTAGCTCAACTACAGTTGGACATTTATGGTTCTCGAAATACTTCTTGATCTTAGTGTATAAATCCACTTTTTCGTCCACACTTAAATTCTTGTCGCCTATAGATTTATACATTTGAAAGTAATCGCGACCTTTCTGTGTTTCCAACGTGTCCATTTCAATGGGTAAATTTTTGTACTCGCTATTCCATCTAATCGGCATCCCTATGGACTTGAAGAACCTAACTTCCTTCCGCGTTTCGATATCGTCGCTAATTGTTTGTCTCACTTTATCTATCGAGTGTAGCAATTCGATTTCTTTGTCTAGAAGAACTTGAAACTCGACTATTTTAGCCGGACCACAGTATTCCTGGGATATCCTTTTTATTTCAGCTCTCTTCCATCTCTCGATCATGCTGTAAAGCATATCAAAATCTTCAGCGTCCATTGGAAAAGCTTTGTTCGTCAAATCTTTCTTAAATCTTAATTCTTCCCTGATTTGCTCTTGTAGATCGTCTTGTGTTTGTTTTGACATTCTTTTTTTGTATTCCAAACTAAGTTCTTTAACTTTTTTCTTTAATTTCCACGCTCTATAGCATTTCTGTATGAACCTAACCTTTCCAGGTATATCCAACCTAACTGCTCTTTCCTCTGCCGTTTCGTAAGGTCTAGGTATTAAAATTTTGTCACCACCTTGAGGTATATGCGTTACCTGTGTAGCCTTACTCATAGCCAAGTTGATCGTTTTATTTTTAGTCGAAGGAGTTTGTGAATCTCTATGCGCCAACACCAAACCATTTTTCTTCAACAAATAAGGCCCAGTTTGACTATAGGCATTATGGTATTCAATACCGGTCGACGTATTTTCGTAACCACCCAAATTTGGCTTGTAAATACATTTATTCTCGACCTCAACGACAACGTTGTAAACCCCTCTATCTTCCGTTGGTACTTGTACTGTCAAGACATCTGGCAACACTGGAGGTACATGCTGGTATATTTGAGCGACATCTTCAGGTTCCAATTTTAGGTGGACATTCGAGAACACAAGAGTAATTTCCAGGACACCAAAGTTATCTGTTTGAAAGTCGCCGATTTTGTCTTCATTGTTCAGAACTGCATCTCCGAGTTTAAGAATAATGTTTACAAAGGGTATATTAAAGAATCTCTCGATATTCTTCTTGATGGAGGCCACCAAATAGTTTGACGGATAAGAGTTCGTAAAAAGCAGTTTTTTAGTGGATTCCAAGTAATATTTAACGATTATTTGTCGTCCAGATTTGGTTTCCACTTCAATAACATCTTTATTATTTTGAAACTCCTCTTTATCAGACGTTTCCTGACTCATTTTCAATTATTACGTGTGATTTTACAGGAACTGTTTACGCGTTGCCCAGCAACCGTATTTATTGATTTTATTTTAATATGTCTCATGATTTTATTTACAGTTAAAATAGCGATACAATTTATTGTCATATAGTAAATTAACTATAATTAAATATCGCTCGAATTATTATAAAAACTGTTCACGCTCTAGTATAGCGTTTTCTATTACAATTACAATTTATTCAAGGTCATTTCTTGTAAACCCCTGATTAGTTTATTGCGTACAGTTTTTATTATATTGTTAAATAGCTTGTCAAACAAGATAAGCGCCTATTTGCATTTTATATTGCTTCACAAGGTTACTTCTTGAAGAAAAACTTTTTCTTCAACGTTCTTTATTTTACCCAGAGCGTCTTTCGCAGCAGCATCAAACAAATATTCGAGATCACTTCTGAACATATCCTTACGCAAGTATTATTTTCGCTTTGACGAATATGTACGGTGAATGTTAAGAGCTACATCTCATTTATACAGTTTTGTCCAATAAGTCAGTTAGTTGAAGCAGATCTATTTGACATTCTGAAACGTATTACACACGACCACTTATTAAGTAAAGCATGAACACAAATGAAAATATCCACAGATTAAATATACTTTTCTATTTTTACCCAACACGTAAATTGGTATTTTCCCCTACTGGGTACCCTGTATATTTGTAAAATATCTTTCTATTCTATGTTTTACACAAGTTCTTGGCGTTGAATAAAATTAAAAAACCTGTTAAGTTTCTAGGCCTCTGGTAATTGTAGCTCATTTAAGTGATAGTTAATTTATAAAATAGAATAATGCATTTGCAAATAGCTGTTTGATATTAAACCGCAAAGTGCTTTTCTAAAAATAATCTTGATTAAATTAAAAGTAGTGAAAGTATTTCGGTATTGACACTAGCAATGCAGCGGAAGACCCAGAAGTGTAATAGTTGAGTGACTCAACGGAAATATAGTTTAAAGTTGAACATAAAATCATACGTATTTTTAGAAGGCATAATTCGTTTTTTCATATACAATAATTCTTATTTTATGATGGTCAGACCTTGAAAACTTTTACAATTATTATTTGTAAATAGCAAAATTCTAATACAATAAAACTAACACAAAACTATTAAAGAACAGTTTGTTTTGGCAGAATTTCGACAGATGGTTGCTGCGAGCAGAAATAAGAATACAGTTATGTAAAAGTATCCAACAATTGCCTATAAATTATTAACAACATAACAGTTCAAATTATGTTAATAGATAATATCAATTTAATGGTCTTAAAAAGCTGGTTGCAAATCTAATTGGACCAGTGGCGGCTCGTGGTTAGTCAAAGTAAGAAGCATAGAGCCTACACAAGAAGTCTGAACTTCATGTATACAATAATCTTCCTAAGATAAGAAAGCGCTGGTGGTAAAAAAGACTTAATTTGTGCGATTTATAGGGCAGGTTTTGTCAATTTTGTTGAAAGATTAGCGTTCTAACATACACTCTTACTTATACTTATATACTTGTTGATGTTAGTTACGTATATTGTTTTGTTTTTTAACGCTGTATAAAACTGTATTGCTGAAGTGTTAAAATATATGTATTAAACTAATACGGTGTTTGAACTAAAGCTTGCTCAGTACAATTTACAACAGGTTATGGGCCCAGATAACGGAAAAGAATAAATTTCAAAAAGTAAAAGTTGAGATATTTTTTGACAGGCAAGAGTTGTCAATATGGGAGATTGTAAAGGAAAATTTGAAAAGTTGAATAATTCAAATTACATGAACTGGAAGTTCAAGATCGAGTTATTAATGAAAAAGGAACTTTTGTGGACGGCAATTAATAAGGTACGACCTAAGGATTTACCAGCTATTGCGACGAATGAAGAAAAAAAAGCAAGACAACACCTGCAGGAGGAGTGGGATCGAATTGACGAACAAGCGTTTTCTTTGATAGGCTTATCCATTGACGATGACCAAATTGTTCATGTTCGTAGCGAAACTACAGCGCTAAATGCTTGGAACAAATTAAAGCAGTACCACGAAAAGGCAACATTGAGTAATAAAGTCCATTTAATGCGAATGATTTGCTCTTTAAAAATGGAGGACAATGGGCAAATTTCTGAACACATTAATGAGATGCGAAATTTGTTTGTGAAACTCAAGGATATCAGCAATGAAGAATTATCAGAGCCCTGGAGTGTCGCAATGTTGCTTAGTAGTTTACCCAAAACTTACGACACACTTATAACTGCACTTGAGGCAAGAAATGAGGATGATTTGACATTGGGATTTGTACAACAGAAATTAATTGCGGAATATGAGCGTTGTGTCCACTCAAGGGGAAGTTCTGGTTCCGAGACGATTCTGAAAGTTGCTGAAAAGAATAAACATCCAGATATCACCTGTTTTTTTTGTAAACAGCCAAATCACATAAAAAGAGACTGCGCAGAATACAAAAGGTGGATTGAAAAAAGGCAAACGCAGAGATTGAATAGGAAACAAAATGGAGAACAAGTTAATTCAATTAACTCAGAGCATAATGATTTTGTTTTTTCAGTCAATCAACTGAGCAGGGACGGATGGTTGCTTGATTCAGGGGCAACGAGGCATGTAACCAACAGCAAGCAGTTTTTCAACTCTCTAGATGAATCATACAAGGCGACGATCGAGGTTGGAAATGGCGAAAGGATCAACGTGGTCGGAATCGGAAGCGGAAAGGTGAAATTTTCTAACCAGAGCAAACAAGTCCAGGAAGCGATAGCACATGAAGTATTATTTGCACCGGAGCTTGTTGGGAATGTTTTGTCAATTGGAAAATTGGCCGAAAATGGGTTTGAAATAGTATTCAGACAGAATTATTGTGAAATAAACAAAAATAACAGACAGGTCGCAATGGTAGACAGAAAAAACAATTTGTATGAGTTGCGCACACTTGATAAGGTTAACAATTTGAGATTGGGTCATAATGATAATTGTATTCACAGCTGGCATAAGAAATTGGGACATCGAGATGCAGAAGCAATAAGAAAGATGGGCGCAAGAGGACTGGTTGACGGAATTAAGATAATTGAATGCGGAATTAAGGAACTTTGTGAGACATGTGCGAAAGGAAAAATGACAAGGCAACCATTTCCAAAGGAATCTTTGAACCGAAGAGAAGCCGTGCTGGATCTTGTGCATACAGATGTTTGCGGACCCATGCAAACCAGAACCCCGAGCGAAAAACGTTACATTATCACGTTTATAGATGATTTTTCGCGCTTCACAATTATTAAATTGTTGAGACACAAAAGTGAGGTCGAAAAATCAATCAGGGAATTCGTTGAGATGATAAAGACAAAATTCCAGAAAAAACCGAAAATTCTCCGTTCAGATCGAGGAGGAGAGTATACAGGAAACCAGCTCAAGGACTACCTGAAGGACGAGGGAATTACAATTCAATTGACAGCAGGATATTCGCCACAGCAAAATGGAGTTGCAGAAAGAAAAAACCGAACAATAATCGAAATAGCGCGGTGTATGTTGATCGATGCGGAACTACCGAATTCTTTTTGGGGAGAAGCAGTGTCAATGGCAGTTTATATTCAGAATCGTGTCATAACTAGGGCAACAGAGTCAATTCCGTACGAGCAGTGGAGTGGAAGCAGAGTGACACTCAAAAATATTCATCATTTTGGAAGCAAATGCTTTGTACACGTGCCAATAGAGAAAAGGAGGAAACTTGACAACACAGGAATTGAGATGATTTTTCTTGGATACGACATCGAGTCAAAAGCATATCGATGTTATAACCCAGTAACACGAAAACTAGAAATCAGTCGTGACGTTAAATTTCCTGAAGAAAATAAAAGGTTCACAGAAATGGATGTTAATTTTCAATCTCCTAAAAGAAGAGACAATGAAAAAGAAGAAATTGATACCCAGATAGAAGAATCTAAAAATGAAGAACAGGAAATACATATGAACGAGAAACCAGTTTCCCTTAGAGTCAGCACAAGGCCAACAAAAGGAAAACCAGCCAAGAGATTGATCGAAGAAATGAACTTAACGAGTGAAGATGAAACCTACGAGCCTAAGAGTTTTAAAGAAGCGATGTCTGGCAAAGACAAAAATAAATGGATTGTGGCTATGCAAGAGGAAATGCAATCCCTTGAAAAAAATAACACGTGGGAATTAACTCACTTACCTGAAAAAAGAGAAGCCATAGGATGTAAATGGGTATTCAAGATTAAAAAAGATGAAAAAGGGAATATACAGCGATACAAAGCACGACTTGTGGCTCAAGGTTTTTCACAAAAATTCGGAACAGATTTTAATGAAGTTTTTGCACCAGTCGTTCGTCAATCAACGTTTAGAACTTTGTTGTCAATTTCAGGAAACCAAAGTTTAGTTGTTTATCATTTTGATGCGAAGTCTGCTTTCCTCAACGGAACTTTGGAAGAAATCATTTACATGAAACAGCCCCCCGGTTTCCACCATGAGGATTCAAACAGAGTATGTTTATTAAAGAAGAGTATTTATGGACTGAAGCAGGCAGCAAGGACTTGGAATGAGAAAGTTAATGCAACCTTGATTGATGGGGGATTTGCACAAGGAAGAGCTGACCCGTGCTTGTATTCGAGAAAAATCAGAGATGATTGGTGTTACGTATTGATCTATGTTGATGATATGATCGTTGCCTGTAAAAGGGAGGAACACGTAAAGTTGATAAAAAATCTACTGGCAGCAAAATTCGAAATGGAAAATCTTGGAAAGATAAAGCATTATCTCGGGATCGAAGTGACAAAAGATGAAAGAGGAAATTTTCAACTATGCCAAGCAAAATATATTGAACAAATCGCAAAAACGTTCGGATTGCAGGATGCAAAAGAAGCGAGGACACCGATGGAAGTTGGGTACTACAGATCACCTACAGAAGCATCTCAGATGATCAACAATTCAAATTATCAAAAGTTGCTCGGATGCCTTTTATATGTCTCTATTAATACAAGACCGGATATCACAGCAAGTGTCAACATTTTGGCTCAGAAAACATCAAGTCCGAATCAAGAGGATTGGGAACGACTTAAACGAGTGGTAAAGTATCTTAAGGGAACGGCAAATTTGAAACTAAAACTCAGCGACAATAATAACGAGAGAAAGGCGTTGATTGGATACTCAGATGCCAACTGGGCAGAGGATAAGGAGACACGAAAATCAAACAGCGGATATGTTTTTTTTTTGAACGGAGGAATCATCAATTGGTCATGCAAAAAGCAAACTTGTGTGTCATTGTCGTCAACCGAAGCAGAATTCATTGCGCTATCCGATACTTGTCAAGAGTCAATTTGGTTACAGAGGCTGCTGGAAGATCTGAATGTGGAAATTAATAAACCGACAATTGTATATGAGGATAATCAGAGCTGCCTAAAGATCATCAAGGAAGAAAAATTCAGTAACCGTACAAAACATGTAGATACAAAATTTCATTTCGTAAAGGATCACATTGATAAAGGACATATCTACTGCGAATTCTGTCCAACAGAAGAAATGATTGCGGATCTTCTTACGAAGCCCTTGTTACCAACCAGACACATCGAACTTAGGAAACGATGTAAGATCATCTAAATGTTTGAACGAGGAGGAGTGTTGAAAGATTAGCGTTCTAACATACACTCTTACTTATACTTATATACTTGTTGATGTTAGTTACGTATATTGTTTTGTTTTTTAACGCTGTATAAAACTGTATTGCTGAAGTGTTAAAATATATGTATTAAACTAATACGGTGTTTGAACTAAAGCTTGCTCAGTACAATTTACAACAAATTTTCCATATAAAGTTCGGGCTCCTTGGTAAGGAGGCTAACAGGGGCGTGCTGGCTGAATCAATGTAGGCCTGGACTAGATGTTAGAGCAGTCCAGGCCGAAGCCAATTTCATATAAATTGTTAAAATACATCACAATTAAATACCTCGACTGATAAAGCTTCCAAATTTACGTCACTTCACACTAATATTAAAGGAAAGTATTATCACAAATAAATCAAGACAGAAACTGCGAGAGGGGGCTTTTTTGGATGCTTTTGTAATTATGTTTCTGTTTCTCTATAAATCCGAGCTGATCCCCCCTTCCGATAATTTATAAATTTACTAAAATTGCATTTTATCGAAGTGGCCCCTATTCAGTTTGGATTTACAAAGAAACGGAAAAATAATTACGAAAGCATCCAAAATATCCCCACGGTTTAGGGTTTCCACCTGCGACTTCTTGGTTAAGGGTTAGCATACAAAATACCTGTTTTAGATTTTTTTACGGGAGTCAATTAAAACTTTCTTTTTTTTAATTTATTTTAGTGTTTAGTGATATAACTTGAAAAAACTTTTTGTTTGGTATAAAAATCTTTTTTCTATTTGCATACCATAACAAGTCCAGCAGACCACCATGGTAGCGCAGGCCACCGGGCATTCGCCCGGTGTCCCGGCGGCCCAGCACGCCTCTGGAGGCTAATAAAGTGCAAGTGTCTTAAATGTTTGGTTTGTGGCGCCAAGAAAAGACTATTAATATGACTTACAAATACAAATCTCCCCACATTTTAATTCCTTCCAATTTTTTCATGTTAACCAAAACAAAACACCACAAAAAGTAAACCGGTGACCGCTCTTGATCATTCCGTCATAAACAGCGGCACAGTCTGTCGTCTGTGGCTTTGTTATCTATGGTATGTGGCACAAATTTTAAAGGTCTGTTGCCATCCTCCCCGGTTCAGTATTTTCATTTATTACGAAAAGATATCATTAATAATAATTATGATTGGAAATTAAATTACAATTTTACTAATTGAGTATGAGTACCTATATGAGTATAAGGAACGTATGGCTGGCCCCATCGGCAACGCCGTTCACAGATCTTCCAGGGTTATTTTACCACCTTTCAGTTCTCCTACGTATCTCGCAACTGCACAGCCTTACCTGTGTTTGGTGGATCCGAATTTTCACTCTGGATGGTAAATCTCCCCTAGGAGGTCGTGAAAAACAGTGTCGATGGTTAAGGCCCCTCCTGGAATTTTGTCGCCGGGCCGGCCCTACGCCCGATTTAGGCTAGTGGAGTGCGGGACAAGGGCAAATATTTTGGTTTTTAATGGACATTAAACTGAACCAAAACTAAGTACAATCTGTAGTCCCCCTCAACCAGGGATGTAGTAATAACCCCATTAAATTGGAGTTCATGAATTGGGCTTGGTTGGTTAGTACGCTGCTGGTCCCGTAGTACTTCCTGTTCGTCGGTGTCCGTGTTTCCGAGTCGCACCTAATAGAATTAAATTAAATAACTACAATTTCATTAATTAATCACTAAATAGCTAATTAGTTGAAATATAATACATATTTAAATAAAATAATTAAAATAAGTCATGTTGAGGAGGCTAAGCCCTACCCAGGGGCTAAGCCTTCCTTGCGTCCCCTGACCGCCAATGAAATGGACGATACAAGCACAGATTATAAAAGATACAAGTTCGTTTTGTATGCTGTGTGTGGTATGTTTTGAACCAAATTAATTTAAGTTAGGAATTAAATTTAAAGAATAAGTTTAGAAGGCACCCATTAATTTTGGACGGGATCTCTATTATTTTAGAATGGTTACTGTTGCCATCAAAGACATTTGTCAAAGATATTTGACACCATTAATAACCCTTTTATTTGGGTACATGTTTGTTTCTAGACGTATTGTCAATTATTTCTAATTTTTAATCCTTTTTATGTCAACGATGATGATGATACAAGAACACCGTATATTATTACCATCAAAAGTAAACTTTAAACTCATTCACCAAGAGAATTCAACACAACCTTCACAACCAATTTTTTTTAGCTGTACACATTTTTGCCATACTATAAAATGACCAAGACCAAGGAAAAATATTTGCACGACAAGCCGTTGCACACCATCTTCTACGAACATGCTCCTCATCCGAACACCCTTCTGGTGGGGCTCAATTCACTCAGGGAAAAAGAGGAACTTATGGACATCACATTGGTCATAGAAGGGAACCTGTTTAGAGCGCATAAAGCCGTTCTGGCTGCCTGTAGCGATTATTTCCGTGCAATGTTTACAGACAATATGCTGGAGGCGAGGCAAAATGAAATTTGTCTAAATGGTAAAAAACATCAGGATATTTAACATATGACTTTATAAATTTAATTTGTAGGTATCACAGCAAAAGGTTTTCAACAACTCCTGGAATACGCCTACACTAGCAGACTAGCCCTTAACTTAGCCAACGTTCAAGACGTATTAGAAGCAGCCTCCCATGTACAAATGATAGCAGTAATTCAAGCTTGTTCGAATTATTTACAATCGCAAATCGATGTGGACAATTGCGTCGACATTGCCACCATTGCCGAAACTTATTCACTCACTCAGCTGAGAATGAAAGTTTACAGCTTTATGAGCGGGCATTTGTTGGAGTTTTCCAATTCCAATGAGTTTTACAGACTGACTGCTATGCAGCTCGAGAACCTTCTTGCCTATGATTTTCCAGTGGACTGCTCCGAAGGAGACGTATTGAGAATTGTGCTCACCTGGTTCTTCAGATTTGATACTAATGAGTAAATTTTTTTTGTTTTATGCATGTATTTTATCATCTTATAAATGTTGGTCATTTAGCTAAAGGTTGTTACTTATATAAATATTTGTTTTACAGCTTGGACACAAGACTGGCATACGCTCAAAGAATATTCCACTTTATACATTTCAAAGAGGTACCTCAAAGGAAACTGATGGGTATCTTGGATAAGGCGTTTCAGGGAAGAAAGTATGAATGGAATTTGTACAAAATAGTGTTGGACGAGATGTATTTGCAGGTGGGGAAAGAACAGTCCAGTTTTAACTCCACGCTACTCAACTCTAGGGGAATGGAGATGGCTGTTTTAAAAATAGGCGGATTTGGTTTAAGTGGCATTACGAACGAAATAACGTACTGTTTCTCGAGCGAACGGAAATGGAAACACTTGACTTCCATCCCGCACGTGGAGCAATGCAATTTTGGCACTGCTGTATTCAATAACGAACTATATGTGGTCGGAGGCTGTTTCAACCAGTCTCTGCAAGAAAATATTCATCCGTTCGGCTTTAAGTACAGTCCCAGGTACAACAAGTGGTCCACGCTGGCACCAATGAAAATCGAACGGTGCAGATTCACGTTGAACGTAGTGGACGACATGCTGTATGCTGTAGGTGGCGCTAGTGAAGCGGACGAGTTCGAAACGAGTACCTGCGAGTGTTACAATCCAATATTGGACTCTTGGTTTATGGTGCAGCCTTTGCCTGCGTTTATATCGCAGCACGCCGGGGCTAGTTACCAAGGCAACTTCGGTTTTCAGCTTTACATAAGTGGTGGCATAGACAGGGATAACGTGCAATCGAACATGTTTTGTTACGATGTTAATAACGATGAATGGCGGTATTGTCAGGCCATGTTGAAAGCCAGAGCGGATCACGTGATGCTGACCATAGGCAAGCTTTTGTATGTTTGTGGTGGCTGGACTGAGGACGAATCGAGATCCAGAGTGCTAGTTGACACGATAGACGCTTACGATGTCGAGAATGATTGCTGGTTTGTTGTGACTCGGGTGCCTACGCCGAGGTACCACGCGGGGATCGTGAGTGTCGGTGACAAAATCTACTTTATCGGCGGGTTTCACAGTGACGCGATGTTCGATAAAGACACGGCCGCCGTGGAGACTTACGATATCGACAAGGATCTGTGGACCACCGAGGACAAGTATCCGCAGGATATTTGGGAACATACGTGCGCCACTTTGTTTATACCCAAGTGCAGAGACGATATGGAGGTTATACCAGCTGCCGAAAGCTCCGTATAGTATTTACTGTTTGTGGAGCATTCTCAGGGAAAGTTAAAAATAAAGTTTATTAGAATGAAGATATGATTATTTCAATCATAACTTTCTGTAGATTTGTATTTGCAACTTTCCCTAATAATGACTGTATATAAAAAATACCATACCTAATTTATAAAAAAAATATATTGTAATAACTAATTTTTATACATTACGCCTTATTCAAATTGTATATTACACATAATAATATCCATAGTTTTTAATTTAAAGAATTTGTTGCCCTAAAAACATATAGGTATTAAGTATAAATAAATCTCTTATAAAGGGATCACCTAAAATCATATTAAATATCTTCATAAATAAATTTGATGAACATAAATAAACAATTACACATTTTCCGCAGATATAAATATGAGTGTTTGTAATTGTATACGTTTATTTATGAATATTCTTACTTTGTACGATCAAACAAATCAATTTTTTGTTCATTGAAACTTGTAGCCATCCTGGATGGCCCATGTGCCAAACTGTTTTTTTAGCCAATAGTTTTAAAAATAGCCATTTTGACTAAAATTAGCCATACCTGGCAACCCTGGCGGATGGCGAGTCTGTTATTATTAAGTTGCAGTGCCGGCGCTAGATATTTTGCCGCCCCAGGCAATGAGTAAATTTGATTATTTTGAATGGAAGACAAAATAATGTGTCACATAATAAGGGGTATTTCCACGAAAACTTACCATACCTTGACAAAAATTCAGATGTGTTATGTAGCAAAACAAAAACTATATCTGAAGTCAAATAGTTTAATTGCGACGTAATTTATAACCTTAAAATCGTTGCAGGGTAGACCGGGGTAGAACGGGGGAAGGGTGTTTTATTTAAATTTCCCGCTGCAGATGATCGATAGTACTATCGTCCTTTCACAGCAAACGAAAAATTATAGAAGTGTATAGGATGACTCCGCGTTTGAATATCAAATCTTAAAGTTTTATCATAACTGTATTGAATCGTGCTTTGTTTTTATATTTTTCGGCTCTATACCTATGCACGACTATATTTAAAGTCAAACTCAATGGTGTCTTACAAGATACATTATTTTGATTTTCTATATTCAACAGAGGAGTAGAAACTCGACCCTGTCGAATGGTGCAGTCATTTATGTCTCTAGAAATTATTAAAAAAGGGTTCAGTCCAATGGTGCAGCAACTTCGGATTCCTATTCTCCTCAGAGACATAGAAACTTAAGCTTTTCGAATTTTACTGGCAATGATTTTCGTTAATGTCCCCGAGAATTATACAAAAACAGCGCAATGCAATATCGCAACGGTTTCGACTTCTCTTTACTCTACCAAGTTATAGAAACTGGAGTCTCTCTAATACTGTTCTAGTCAATATTTCTGAGAGTATAAAAAGAGGGTGTAATATTGCAAGAAGTTTTGATCTTTTGATGGATGCAAGTAGTTTGAATTTTCTCATTTCTGCATATGATTTTGTTGAAAATAGTTCCTTTCTTTGGTTCCTTTGTGTGATTTTTATTTACCGTAACAACTTAGGTATGTAAAGCACAGAGGATATGATGTTAAGTATATTTATGTATTATATAAAGTACCTATATTTGTATTAAAAATTTCAGAGGTTATGTTGAAAAAATGATCGATATGCTATTAAACTTTAATAATTTAGTAATTAGGTCTGTTGGTAGACCCTGCACTATCTCCACTGGTATATGTAATATTTAAATCTGGTTGATGAAAAAGTACACACCAGTGCAGGTTATTGTAGCATCTACGAACAAATGAATTAATGGCCCATTGGCAATTATTCCTTTAGGAAAAATATTCAACACAGCTTAATTAATTAATAAAATGAAAAAAATCACAATCATGTCGTATATAGTTTTTTTTAAGTATAAAATTATTTTTATATTAATACTAGTTCAAAAGTGAAATTACGACCTCTATACTATGGAGAGTATTGAAACGCTCGACTGACGAATACAACTCTATACCGTAGGGAGATTTAGAAAACGATATTCAAACGTGGCGTCATCCTATACACCACTATAATTTTCCGTTTGCTGTGTTGCTATCATTTACTAGAAGGCCAACACGTCAGTTGGTAATGACAAAAGGGTTACTACAAACGTTTTACTGTGTTTTAGACTAAACGTGGTGAAATTGTAAAGGACACTTTTTTTTTAATAAATCGTTCTGCTTTTTTTGAATTTGTACCACGTCTCTACCCTACTAAAAATAATTTTTAAATGTTAGAGTCCCAATTCCGCCCCGGTCTCCCCTACATTGTTATGCTAAGAAGCTAACTTTAAGAATAAACACTGAAGAGTTTCAATACTAGATAAAAAGTTCAAATCGCACCCGTTCCATTATGATAAAATTTTAGAAAATAAATTATACAATATTTGTGCATTTAAAATACGTGCTTGTTTGAAATCACTATTCAAGTTTTGCACAATAAATTATTACCCGGTCAACATTTAACGTAACACAATATTGCCGTTATATAACATAGGAATAACATTGTAATGTAACGATGTTACTAAAATGCAACGCAACAGTTACCTAATGGTAACATTGTTACCGTCCCAAGTTAACCAATATGTAATAATAATAATACTTTATTGCCCAACAGATTTACATAACAATAACGTAACATTACGATACTATTGCAATGTAACAAAATAACCAATAAGCAATGTAACAAAATTACCAATAAGCAATATAACAGCAACGTAACATTGTGAAACTATAGTTTACAATATATTGTAATGTAACAATATTACTAATAAGCAATATAACAGCAGCGTAACATTGTGAAACTATTGTAATGTAACAAAAGCAATATAACAGCAACGTAACATTGTGAAACCATTGTAATATAACAAAATTACCAATATGCAATATATCAGTAAAGTAAAATTTTGAAACTATTGTAATGTAACAAAATTACCAATAAGCAATATAACAGCAACGTAACATTGTGAAACTATTGTAATGTAACAAAATTACCAATAATCAATATAACAGTAACGTAACATTGCAATACTATTGTAATACGTTTGTTACGTAACAGTTACATTTATGTTACGTAACAAACTTATACTTATACGATACGATATCCATCTTATTTTGCAAAATTATTGTATCCTTTACCAGTTGAAAAAACAGTATATAGTTAAAAATTTATACATATTAAACTCTTATTTTGGCTACCCCTTGCGGCCTTGAGTTTAGGGTGAATTCACCGTTTGCGTGAATTTACCGTGAATACACCGTTTATGTGCAGTGAATATACCGTCCATTTGTGATTTGTAGACGGTAATTAAACGGTGAACTCACGCTGTTTTTGCGATAAATTCACGGTGATTTCACGGTTAATTCACGGTCATTTCACGGTAAATTCACGGTGAACTCAAGTTTGCAAAATCACCGCAAATTCACTGTGAAAGTACCGTAAATTTATCGTGAAATCACCGTGAATTCACCGTAAAAGCGCTGTGAGTTTACTGTGAAAACACCGTAAATTGAAGTCCCCATCTCCATCCTCATCTGCTCAGTAACGAATAATGGCTAGCTATAGTCGATTGTGTTAAACCTATAGGATATACCTACTTTTGCGGCCTTGAGTGCACGGTGAATTCACCGTGCTTTCACTGTGAATTCACCGTGAATATACCGCCAAAAAACGGTGGGTTCACAATTAAAATACTGTGAAAAGTGCGTGAATTCACCGTCTAACTACCGTTTACAAATGTCACAAACAGAAGGTTTATTCAAGGTGAATTCACGGTGAATTCACGGTGAATTCACAGTGAATTCACGGTGAATAAACCGTGAACTCAAGGCCGCAAGGGACCAAATATCATTAAATTATAATTTGTCGCTTATTTTTTTAGCACCCTAGGGTGTTTTAAAAACAAATTAACATTATCAAACAGGTTTAAAATCGCCCTTTATATACTTACAAATTCAGCCTCTACTTCTTTTTGCAATAATGTTTTCTCAAAACTTTTAACAGATCATTAATAAAAAGTTGACTAGGTAAGTATCTATTACACAAATTTTGCAAATCTTCCACAAAAGTATGGGAATTTTCCCTAGGACCTCCTGAATATTCTCCCAAATTTTCTGTAAAAATATTTTTATTGAGCTGTTTATTTATTGGCTGGTTAGGGGAAGATAATACTTCGGTTTTAGCCTCAGTATATTCTGGCAAAGGTACACTTTCCACATTGTCTTGGGTATTTTGTATACAATTTCTTACCTCCACGCCCATTATTTTAAGATCTGCATTAATTCTCCTCCGCTTTTGCCTCCGGGATAGGGAAATATATTTTTTTCTATTTTTTTGTTCCATTTTATTATAAAACAATGGAATCAAATTTAACTTAACTTAAAACACAATAGAGAGCACTCGACACAAACGTTTAAACGAGTTCGTTAGTAAGATAAAAAGTCTATATAAATACTATAAAACATTCCCGACAAACAATCGTCCGTCGGCCGCTAGGCTGCAACCGATCATCGCTTTTTACATCGAGTCGACGTCGGACCGACGTCGGCAAAACGAGCGGTAAAACGTCTGTAAACGATAATCGATTTTCGACGTCGGTCCAACGCGTTGCAACGTCGAAAAACGATAATCGATTTCCGACGTTAACCCAGCGTTGTACCGACGTCGGCAATACGAGCGGTAAATCATCTGTAAATGATAAGCGATTTTCGACGTCGGTCCATTGTCGGCAAACGATAATTAAGTTCCGACGTCAACCGAATGTTTAACCGACGACGGCAAAACGAGCGGTAACCCGTCTGAAATTGATAATCGATTTTCGACGTTTATCCAACGTTGGACCGACGTCGGTAAAACTAGAGAAAAAACGTTTGCAAAAGATAATCAATTTCCGACGTCGGCCTAACGTCGCCAAACGATAATTCATTTCCGACGTCAACCCAGCGGTGTACCGACGTCGGCAATACGAGCGGTAAATCATCTGTAAACGATAAGCGATTTTCGACGTCGGTCCATTCTCGGCAAACAATATTAATTTCCGACGTCAACCGAACGTTTAACCGACGACGGCAAAACGAGCGGTAACCCGTCTGAAATCGATAATCGATGTTCGACGTCAATCCAACGTTGGACCGACGTCGGTAAAACTAGAGAAAAAACGTTTGCAAAAGATAATCAATTTCCGACGTCGGCCTAACGTCGCCAAACGATAATTCATTTCCGACGTCAACCCAGCGTTGTACCGACGTCGGCAATACAAGCGGTAAAACGTCTGCAAACGATAATCGATTTCCGACTTCGCGATGCGTCGGCCCAACGTTGGACGTACGCGTCGCAACATTGTCAAACGTCTGCAAAAGACAATCAATTTTACGGTAAACGCGTTATCGCGATAATCAATACCATTAATATTTATTTATAAATTAACTATTAGTACATGAATCACAGAACATAAACATGAATTATGGAACATAACCTCACACAATACACGATTCTGCAACGTTGTTTGCTTAAAGTTACAACCCAATGGGTTGTTATCTATGGGTTGAACCCATTGCGGGATTCTAGATCTGACGTTGACGTTGCCGTTAAAATAGTAATATTTATTATGAGTTTTGTATCTATGGAGAAGTAATTAATATTAAACTGCTAATTATTAATTATCAGACTCACAATGTGTTGTAACCAAAGCGACTTGACAACGTTGCAGAATTGTTTATTGTGTGAGGTTATGTTCTGTGGCCAAACGAATTAAAACCGTTGCGTTTAAATCATAGATAATAAATCATTTGAGTGTGTGTATGTTATGTTCTGTGGCCAAACGAATTGAAACCGTTGCGTTTAAATCATAGATAATAAATCATTTGAGTGTGTGTATGTTAGCTGCAGCTTTTCAAATTTAATCAAAGATAGAAAGATGTCCAAACAATATAAGTAAGTACCTAATATATATATATATATATATATATATATATATATATATTTATTTAAGTATATATTAGAATAAAATATAAAGCAATATAAGACTATATATTTTATTCTAATGCCCTAAAATATCCGGAGAGATTGGCTATATTTGGGCTTTTATAATATTTTAGAGCTAATCGAAAGCGGTCAAGAAGTTATGTTTATAAATTAGCAGCCAAAGAAAGGGAGGAGTCCTTTAAACTATATAAAATTGATAACAATCTCTCAAGTAATATTTCTGAAACTAATAATAGTAAAAATAATCATATCGACTCAGAAGAAAAATGTTTTTATTTTAAAAACGTTAACACTTCCCTATTTTTTTGTTAATTTACAATTAATTAATTAGTAGGCCTATTATCTTGTAAATAAAGTAAATTGTATGTGGTTTTTGTTTGAAGTAGATATTTTTAAAATCTAAGAAGGTACAGAGATTAACGCAAACCTCTTTAGTGCAAAATAGGCTAACGCCACAATACAAAATCCCAGCTCACAAAAAAACTGAATATTAATGAGTATAAATAAAAAATAAATAAATTTTGTCAACAACCATCATTGGTTGATTTGATATGGATTTACTTATATAAATATATATTTTTTTAATTTAGCTTCTTTAAGAAAAAATCCAATGACCAGGGAAGCTACAAATAAAGAAATTGAAGATGTACATCTTCATCGGAGCCAATTTTTTAACACGTGTTAAAAAATTGGCTCCGGACTGCTGGCGATCGGGAAGGCGGAAGGTGCCGAAGGAAGACAGATGGCAATAATACTGAGGCAATCGCTAATTAATTATATATATATATATTATGTATATATACTTGAGAATTCACATTAATTTTATTACTTTTATTTATTATTTTTATTAAATAAGAATATTGTTTTTCTTTAAAGAATATTATTTATTTATTTTATAAAAAGAATATTATTTTTTTATAAAGAATATTTATTTAATTTATTAAAAAAAAAACTAATACTGCTAATTTTATTTTACCCTTACAGCATTTTGACCTAGCTAGTGAATACCGCCATCTTATACTGACGATCGTTTGCCGAAGTCGTTTCCTAATGGCGGGGTCTGCGATCAACAGAGGGCTATAATCCGTCGGCCGCCCGATGGCCCCAGTCTTCTATTGACTGTTGGCAGTCGTCGTATGCCACCGGCGTGCTAACGTCGGCATGCGACGAATAACGGCAGGCTTTAGTCCGTCGGCCGCCTGATGTCTCCTATTGATGCAGGGCCGACGTCGTTTGCCACCGGTGGGCCAACGTCGGCAAGATCATTTGTAGACCATCGGCCGCCATGCGGCCGACGGACTATTGACGGCGGACCGACGTCGTATGCCACCAGCGGGCTGATGTCGGCATACGATGAACAACGGCGGGTTATAGTCCGTCGGCCGCCTGATGGCCGCTGTCTCCTATTGATGTAGGGCCGACGTCGTTTGCCACCGGTGGGACAACGTCGGCAAGATCATTTATCGACCGTCGGCCGCCATGCGGCCGACGGACTATTGACGGCGGACCGACGTTGTATGCCCCCAGCGGGCTGATGTCGACATACGATGAACAACGGCGGGCTATAGTCCGTCGGCCGCTGTCTCCTATTGATGCCGGGCCGACGTTGTATGCCATCAGTGGGCCGACGTCGTATGCCACCAGCGGGCTGATGTCGGCATGCGATGAACAACGGCGGGCTATAGTCCGTCGGCCGCCTGATGGCCGTTGTCTCCTATTGATGCAGGGCCGACGTCGTTTGCCACCGGTGGGCCAACGTCGGCAAGATCATTTATCGACCATCGGCCGCCATGCGGCCGACGGACAATTGTTTGTCGGGTTAATATATAACATTTATATATCATTGTTACAATGTAGGTATAAAACATTGTTATATATCCATGACATATATGTACTATAGTAGGGATGTAAATATAACAAGAACGGATAATTTTTATATAACTATTATATTAAAATGTTTTATTATAATTATGTAACAAAATAAAGAAAAACTATGTAAATACCATACAGGGTGTCCGGGAAAAGGAGGTCAATCCGTTAACCATATATTCCTTAAGTTAAAACAATAAGACTTTCATAATACCATTTTTCAATTTAGAGCTTCATGTTCGATATACAGGGTGACAAAGTTTGAAATTTAAAACTGATTTTTTTAAATAATTTGAGTAATTGATAAGATATTAAGTTTAAATTCGGTACACTACTTCAACATAAATAGTTACATTTTTTGAGACCAACAAAACAAAAAACAATTGTCAAATAATCAAAATAGGGGGGTCCAGTACTCACTGACTCCCCCTATTTTTTAGTACGTGCGCCAATGACTTCCAAACAGTATTTTTTCAGGTAATCATTTATTGTTGAAATTTTTTTGTCTCTTATAAATTTTTGATAAAATGATTTGTTTTAGAGATAATTTGTAAAGTATGGGTCAGTCCATATCAAATCAACCAAAGGTTCTTCCCCCACCATCTCCGATTTTGATAATAGTGTACCGAATTTGAACTTAATGTCTTATCAATTACTCGAATTATTAAAAAAAATCAGTTTTAAATTTCAAACTTTGTCGCCCTGTATATAGAACATGAAGCTCTAAATTGAAAAATGGTATTATGAAAGTCCTATTGTTTTAACTCAAGGAATATATGGTTAACGGATTGACCTCTTTTTCCCGGACACCCTGTATATTAATAAGGTTATATGGATACTATAAAACATTGCCATATATCAATTATGTATCATTGTTCCATTGTAGATATATAACATTGTTATATGGCTGATACATAAGGGGGATGTAAATATAACAAGAGGGGAACATATTTAAATAAATGTTATATTACTATGTTTTATCATAATTATGTAAAAAAATAAAGAACTAATATGTAAATGCTATGTAAACAATTTTATATGGCAATGTTCTTTGTTAGTTATATCATGGCTATGTAAATGGAACGGCCTGGTTTGCTGGGTTTGTATACAAACTAAAGATACTTTCAACTCAAAGTATCTAGTTACCTGAGGTAACTAAGTTATTTTGTTTAAAGTATCTTAGAAAAGTAACTAGATACTTTTCAGAAGTAACTTTCCCAGCTCTGCCTGGCGGCCGCCCATAGTGGGCACTTCGCCCACACCTTAGGTCGGCTCTGTTCATATTCTAGAAAAAGCTTTTTCTATGGTTTTTGGAAACAATCTCCTGTTCTACTGCTTAAAGCGAGTCCCCACAAGTTTGTTCTGTATTTTTGTTAAAATACAAAGGTGGTTATTTCTGTGATGGTTGTAGAAGTTAAATACCTATGTTATAATCAGGGCCGGCCCGAGGTACGGGCGATCCGGGCAACGGCCCAGAGCGGCATAATGGGGGGGGCGGCATTTTTACGATTTGTTAATGATAATCAATTTTAATCAATATACTAAAACTTTTTAGATTGGCGATTTTTTTAAGAATTACGCTCGAGAAATGCAGTTTAGATAATATAATATCTTTGTTACAAAGATTTAATAGAGACGCTCTCGGAAGACGACCCTGGCGCCCTCTTTCATTCGTTTTTTCAATCACATACTTTTGTTTGACAATAGACAACTAATAATTGACAAATATTATATCACGATCGTGCTTGTAACATCAGTGCATTGCTAAGGTAGTTTGATAATTAGAAGTATAAAATGTCTGAAAACGCAAAAAGTTTCAGAAATTTGTTATAAACATTTGTTTGTAGAGGTTTAAAATCAATGATCTGACGTGCATCACAGCAGCATTCGGTTTTGCCAAAGTCCGCTAAACTCATTAGGTAATAAAAAAAATTGAACCTATGAATATTAACAGTAATGGGTCAAGAAAGTTTCTTAAAGAAACTAAGAAAATTGAATGTTTCATTACGTAATTATTGAGTTAATTTACTTTTAAAGATGATTCATCTGAAGTAAGTTAAAAATACGATATTTTAACAGCAATTATGTATGTAATAATCTGAGCTATCGCGGAATATTGCGAAAGTAAATTTTAACAAACCAAAGAATTCTTGTAACTTAAAAATATTGTTTAATTATACTCACTGTAGTGAGTATAATTAAACAATATTTTTAAATTATAAGTAGGTATATAATAGTGACACTAGTATATAATAATATATAGGATATAATCATTGACAAGTGATGCAATTATTAACAGTATATTGCCTTACCTTGTAATTCTAAAGCATAAAAACTTTTATAAAAAATTAATAAATTTGAAAAAAAATTACGTTAAACTACTTTTTTTCCTATTCCTGCTGATAAAAAAGTGGGCGGCAAAAATATCTTGGCCCGGGGCGGCAAAAAACGTCGGGCCGGCCCTGGTTATAATGACGAGAATAGCTTGGAATGACCTTTCACAGATAAAATAACCTTTCACAGGTAACATAACCTTATTGATTATAACTCGAAATTACCCTCTAAACAAATGTGCAGTCTTTCATCCAGAAGTATTTAAAAAATACCGTTATTTATTTGAATCTCCTGCTTTTTCTTAAAATCTTTATTAAAAAGCGATCTGGCAACACTGTAGAAGAAGAAGCAGAACAAGGTCAAGCCAAAACTAACCTACAAAACGACATTTCATCTTAGATCATAACATAACAAATGGATAATAATCATACAACAAATTAAATAATTAAAGTATTGTTAAACAATTAATGTTATATGTTTGTGGCGTGGTCAGCGGCGTTCGTAAGTCATTTAATATTAAATAAATTTTGTTCTTTTATTTCATCATTCATCATTTTATGTTTTGCATCCAATAGGTAGGTGCTTTTAAATGAAATTAATGTGGCGTTGGTTTCAGTATTCGAAAAACAGTGCCATTCTGACAATAATGCCCGGCGAGCACTTAGATGAGAATCAGCAGAGATTTCTGCTGAATTTAGTTGACTATTTTCAAAAGGAACTGCAGCATGGGGGTCCCCTGCTTCCATTAAATTGTATCCAAGAGGTAAGAGCTAATGTCTGTACTGCAATAACTATTCTGCCCTACTATGGAGAAAGGCAGTAACTGCAAAAAAATGCAAAATGTGTTTTCTTGTGCTATGGTAAAGCTATGGACATTTTGTAACCTAATTCAACACAGAAATGCAGTCAAATATCTCATAAGTTAAAAAAATCCATTAAATACCTACTGCTTTTTATAAAAATGTAGTTTATGCTAATTTTCCACAAATTTCTTGTTTAGCAGTTACTGCCTTTCTCCATAGTAGGGCAGTAATATATAGTCTGGCAATGATGCAACAACAAACATTTGTTTGCCAGACTTTATGTGAAATGTAATTATAAACCACAACTTTTGCCACAGCGTGTGGCAAATGCCTTTGGCATTTCAATTCGCACCGTGAGTAATTGTTTAAAAAGGACAGCAGCCAAAGCTCCACTGGCTGAGGACCCACAATCTGAGACCCCACCTTCCAGCAGCAAGATGAAGCGAGCTGACCGCAAGGCTACATTTCCTTACACACCCCGGAAAAAATGGAAAACCACCGATTTACCGGATCCCATTAAAATGCAAATTAGGAATGAGATTCATGACATGTATGCCACAGGTTTGTTTACTTAATAATTAGGCCACAACGGCCGACAATAATAATTATTTTAGTGGTTCCGCATTGATATGTTTTTACCTGTAGGAAAGCACGTAACCCTGGCTACATTAAATGAGCAGCTTAAACTTCGAGATATTGTTCACATCAGCAAAACCAGTCTAAACATCTTGCTGCAGGACATCGGGTTTGCATTTAAGAAGGAAGGCAACCGCTTGATGTTAATGGAACATAGTACTGGGGACGTTTTCAGGGAAGATATGGACAATTCAAAAAAATGTGAAAAAGTTGGTTAACAACCAGGAGTTCTGCCCCAAGGAGGAGGCTGTTACACTAATGTAAATAGGGACGATAGCAGGGAAAGAGTTGATGGCCAATGGCAGAAAAATTGGTGAACCTAGGTTTTTGAATAAATGAATACTTTTTATACCATCAGGAAATTATGTAAAAAACTAAAAGGACCAATAATTTCAAAAACCGCCCCGCCCAGGCTTCGCCAGGATTTTACTACAAAGCAAAACAATTTTTCTGTAAATAAAAATCAAAAACAAATAAATAAAAAGTGAAAAAATGGAATATAGAATTTCTGAGTTTTGCACGTTTAAGTATACTCACTTACTTAGATTTATAAAAATAATTGTTTTTGTCTTCATTTCTCCGACGAATATTGGACACTTCATGAATAAAGTTAATAGTCTTAGCTTTTAATGTTGCATAATAAATAACATGGTTAAATTAATAAATTTTTGGTTATTTTTACCCTAAACCAATTTTGGATGTTTGTTTTGCTAACATTTATACAGGGTGGAACAAAAGTATCAAATAATGGCTTTAACTTTGTTATTTGCAAAGTTTGCAATATAATAGTTATTTTGTATCAAAGCAGTAAAGTCGTATTTTTTATCACGAATGTGGAAATTATTCAATAAATAAACAAGTGAGCAGGGTTGCCAACTCTTGAGATGCACATTATAGTATTTTCTCAATTTAATTATAGTATTTTTTAGAAAAATTATAGTACAGATGATGTATAGGTTTTTGAGAAGCAGGAGCCCACATTTTTTCCCCTTTTTTTTCCAATGGGCTACTAGAAGTTAAATAATTTTAATAAAGACAGCTTCTTTATTATATTACATAATATTTATTATCTTTTTTCAAAAAACGTTTGTTGTGACAATAACTGATAAGTTTACAAACTTTGTATGCAATTGAAAATGTATTCTGTACATACCATAGAAAAAGAATATACCCCTTATCATAGAAAAAGGATATAATGTACACACTGTATTTACACGTATAACCTATAAAAATCTTGTTCTAACAGTAACCTTTAAATCAGAATTAAGAAGAAGAAGAGAATAAATGCACGCGCCGCGGTAATGCGCACCACGGTATTTCATGTGGCTAGTTTTGCTTTTGTATAAAAGAGGGCGCGAAAATACAAATTTTGCAGTTTTCTTTTTTAAAAATTATAGATTTTATTTATGGGTTGCCTACATATTGGCGAATTTTGAAACATTTTGATCCTTTTTCTATGATTTTGATGACGTCGCATATTCGTCTGATTTTGGTATCAAATAAGTGGTCAGATAATGGCGAGAAATATACGTAATTTTTACGTTTTAATAAAAACGGTTTTATTTTGTCGTTTATTTTCACGTCTTAAACGTCGTTGGTCATTTTTTGTTTGATGGGTACCTACTTATATTTCGTCTAAATTTTACGTGTATCAAACGTATTTTTAAAACTTCTCAGAATTCCTGTGGTAAGTACCTTCATGATTTCGACTGAAAGAACTGTATGGGAAGTTTTTTTATGCTCATGTAATATTTTTAACAAATATAGAGTTTTAATTTTTTTTTAACATTTGGTTTTTCAAAACGTTTATTTCACGTAAATATTCCGTTACTTTAAAACTCGTTAAATAACAAACAAAATGCGACGTGAATAACACGAGTTGCCCAGGTAGCACAACGTGACATTAAAAATTGGAAGTGACGAAAACGAGACAATATTTCGTTACGATTAAGGAAATTTTAATAAAAAGTAAATAAATTGCGTGACGCCAAATTCGTGACGAGGGGTCTATGAAAATACGTGACGAATTTGTTCTTAAAGTCGTTAGTTACACGAAATAGTGATAATTTTACTTTAAATTTTGGTATAAAATTCTTGACGTGCAGCTCGTTACAAAAACGTTACAAAATATTTATACAAATCGTCACGAAAACATCACGTAAAGTCGTGACACCAATGCGCAGTCGCCAATGTTCTGTGCATCTCCATCAGATATAAAGTAGGATCTCCATTTTGAATGTTTGGTAACGACCCAAGCCATTGGTTTCTGTAGGTTTTTCTATATTTCTGCAAAGTTTTTAATGGTAAACAAAAGGATAGTTTAAAACCGTAAGTACTTTTGCTTTTCTATATTTCAGTAGCTTAAGACAATTGTCTGCAAAGCTAAACAACTCCACACTCTAATCTAAGAAATGTTTTGCTGTTAGCAACTTAATATAAGTAACCACAACATTTTTAGTGTGTCAATATATCCTTAACAAATTTATTATTAGGTATAGCTTAAGTATTTTAAGTTGAATTTCTACTGAAAGAGGATAAAATACATTTTTTTGTACGTGAAATAAATTTTAATGAAGCCATGGAGAAAACTACTTATTTCTTATGATCATTTTGCAGGTCAATAAAAATTAAAAAAATGGTAACCAACATAACATAGACTGTTTTACAGTCGACACTCTGGACACACTCCACACAACTGGATAGGGGCGAACGAAAACTTTAGACTAAAAGACATAATATTATTGATGGCAAACACAATTGTCTTGGGTTGTCTCGGGGGAAAGAAATATTACAAAGGATGACGTTGAAAAGCACATTATGGATGCCTTCCAGCATACATATGATAAGATGAAATCACAGGTTTGTACTTCAGCTGAACCCTAGTTTTATTTAAGTAAGTTTATTATAAATAAATGTTGCAGTTAAAGAAACTGCAGAAATAAAATAAAAATTTTATACTAAATGAATTATTAATTGACTTCATTCATTTAATTTTTAATTTATAAGAGAAATACTTGTTTAGTTTGTTTTACTGTTTTTTATATTAGGTATATTTTAATAAAATAGTGTTTTATTCTACAGGAGAATTATATTTTTGTGTACTGTTTTATCCTTAAAATAAAAAAATAATTTAATTTTTTTTTCAAAGATGAAATTTGAAAACTAATTGAAATTATTGCTGGTTTTCAAAAGTGTATTTTTATTTTATAAGAGAAATATTTTTTTATTTTGTTAGTGTTTTTATACATATAATATATATTATTATAGTTTATTGTAGAATATGTTTTTACTGTTTTTCTAATAAAATATAATTAATTCAGTTAAATGTGCTTTCTTTGCATTAACATTGCAAAACTAAACAATCCTAACAACAATATATTATTATTTGGGGGTGTAATAATATTGTGTAGTGTAATGCAGTACGGTATAGTGGGTTGTTTTGTGTATTGTGGAATTATTGCTTACCTACAAAGTTTTGTAATTTGATTTCAACCTGATGATGAGGTTGAAATCAAATTACAAAACTTTGAAGGTAAGCAATAATTCCACAATACACAAAACAACCCACTATACCGTACTGCACTGCATTACACTACACAATATTATTACACCCGCAAATAATGCAACTATACGTCACAATTACGTGACCAGTTCAGTTCACTATTCGGTAACGAAGCGTCGTGACGAAACCGTGACAAATCATCGTGAAGAATCCGTGGCGTATTCTTAACTACATCGTGAAGATTTTTATTCATATTAATGTAACGTATTCGTCACAAAAACTATGCTTAAATTTAGCGCGGTTTGGCAACTGTTTTTAATTGAAAACGTTACGATTTTTAAATAACGTCCAAGTCACGACTGTCTGAAAACGTCTCGTTTACGTCAAGATTTCGTTACGTTGTGCTACCTGGGTGGTTACTGCTCTGTCGTACTAAATGTGTTTTCAAAAATTGCTAAATTTTATTACTGAATAGATAAAAATATGCTTTTTGCATTAAAAAAAAAGATTGCCATAGAAACAAAATAAAAAAGATATTATAATTATTATAACAAACTAAAAAACTCAAAACATGCTTCGGAATGAACCAAATTACTTTTAATAAAAAAAAAAATTAAGTTTCTAAATAAGAAAGTTAAAGCAATTATTTGATACTTTTGTTTCACCCTGTATATATATGTTTTTGTACAACAAATATTAACACATTGATGTTATGAAATATAATTTTTTTAAAACTACTATTTATTTACCTATTCAAACCACAAACCCATAGGTAGGTTCAGTATAATTAAATCTTTAATCTTAATTATATTATTACTGGCTGTGGACCCGCCCGCGGCTTCGCTTGGGTGGTTTTAAGGGTAAAAAAGCCATCGCCTCCGCGGGATTTTAGTGAAAGTAACAAAGTAACACTTGAATACCATGATACAAGGATCATGAATCATGTTGAATACATCCACAGAACAGCGCCTTTTGAAAAAAAAATATTTTAAATGTGTAATATAGACAACCCAGATTACTTTTAAAGGTGTTTTTAATTTACCATTTAAGGGCTAATAATAGATACTATTGCTTGCCAAAACTGTGAGAGTACAATTAGGGTGCGCACTATTTAATTTATTTTTTTGATTTGACATAAAATATGAGTTTATAATTTTTTTTAAATAGTGATATTTTAAGTCAAAATTATAGTAAATTGGTAACACTGAATAACGGAAATAGTAAAATTACAGATTTCTACGTTATGCGTAGTTGTCAACTCTCCGTTTAGGATCAAACATTCAGATAATTATCACCTACACGCACACAAATTTTAAGAATATTTAGACTTTTTAATTGTACAATATTATAAAATGTTCTTATTTCTGTATGTGTAATAAATAAAAACACTGCTTCATTACTTTTTTTGGTAATAATGATAAATCAATAAATGTGAACGTTGTCAAAGTAAGACTTGGCAACGCTGTTTTACTAGCAGCTGTTTAATTCGTCCATTGACAGTTGGATGGCATTAGTTGTCAAATGTATAAACAGAATTAAATATTGCATTGTCGGCGCAAGTCTCGTAGTGGTTTTCGCTAGTGTTACCGTCGTCAATTCGTCAGTGTAGGATCGGTTTGACTGTCTCACTCACAGAGTTTGTCTGTGGATCACTAATGAACAGAAGACTTTGTTGTTTTGTGAGTCTCGTTACAGCCTGTAACAGTAATACAACTGATGTTGTTAGTGAAACTCGTTAACAATCTAACTTTGTTGTATTAGTGCCTAGTTATTTAGTTTTCGATGGTGGTGAATTCTTTGGTTTTAGTGAAAAAGTTTAATTGTAGTATTTGTTAGCAGTTTAGTTTTTCTATCATCAGTGAATTTTATTTAATTATGCGCTGATGGAATACATTTATTGCTGTATATCTACTTCTTCGAATAGACCTAAACTAGTGTTCTTCCTAAGGGATAATTTACTGAAATTATAATGTCTGGAAGTCATATGAATAAGGAACCTGAACACAAATCGCCAAGGGAGAGTGGCGAGGATTCAGAGGACGAAAGCGAAATTTTAGAGGAAAGCCCCTGCGGAAGATGGTTGAAACGTCGAGAAGAGGTGAGCACTAATTGTAACTTAAATACCATATCCAATAACCTAGTAGGTGGAGAACTATCGATGGCAACTATCGGACTATCGATAGTTTAACCACTATCGCCATCTATCGATAGTCTGAGGAATTTGAACGATAGTCACCGAAAATCGCCCGCTAAAAATTCATCGCCTTAAAGTTTCTTATTTTAATATATCATATTAAATATAATTAAAAATAAAAAATATTAAAAAAATAAGTAGAAAGTCACTAAATTTTAATTAAGAAAGCAACCTTTTTTACCGACTACATGACATTTGCTGTGCGAAATAGTTATCTATATAATTTAAAGTCCGTTTGTGCGAGCATAACACAGAGGTTTTCTATGGGTATATGCGTGCAAGGGGTTCCCAAAAGTGTTCGTGATACTCGACCTATGATTTATTTTTGTTTATTATTCCCCCAATATTAAATTTAAAACTATCGATAGTACTATCGATATTATCGATAGTGTTAGAATCGCACTATCGATTAATCGTAACCCAGCACTATCGATAGTTCTCCACCTCTATAACCTACCAATATGACAAGTAAAAACCTAACCTAACAAACTATCTACCGGCAACCATTTTGCAAAAATCATTGCAAGCCGCATGCCTAAATGACGTCACGAATCGATGTTGGCGCTAGCCCTTTGATAACACGACTTATACAGGGGATTACCGAAGTATTTCCCGCAACATGTGATAAAACTATTTACTTGGAATCAGTATTAACGTGATCCAGTTGCTTCAAAACAATGTTGCCAACGAAACCACAATAAATTATTTTAAAAATAAATAATTAGGGGTGTTTTCATAAAACTGGGGCGCTCTGAATTCATGCAAGCACATGTCGAGATAATACGAACCGTTTTCTAAAGTTTAAACCAATTTACAGCTAAATTAAACAGTTACAATTACATTCATTTTAATTACCAACCTCAGTATTTTAATATCCGAAATAACACTAAATATAAAGAGATATCAGCGTTAAGTGCAGACCAGACATATTATGTGTGTGTAATTTTTTTTATCTTATTCCATTTAACTAATCATTTTATTTTGCAATAAAGGTAACTAAGGTATTTTTAGAACTCAAGAACTATGACCTTCTCTGGCTACCCGACCGGTTTCTGTAATTTCTTTTTTTAAACTTATTTTCAAATTATTTTTAAACATACATTTTTTTAGGAAAATAATATATTATGTATTATTTTTTTATTGATAGGTACCTAGTACCTATTTACAACCTCTATAAAAAGGTTGTAAAGTTTAAAATAAAAAAAAAATCACTTTTCAAATGAAATTGGTAGGTATGAATGAGCCCATTCACTTTAAATAAATGTATGTTTTGTGGCCCTCACAAAGAAAATTCTTTTTCTTATTGCTCTATTCACATGTTAGTGGGTTAGAATACTTATACATATCTTATACATATTCAGCATTGTAAAAAAATAATCTACTTTACACCTAAAAATAAACCATTGTAAAGATTAGCATATATTTTAACGGTACATCCTTGAATGATTTTTTTGTACAGCCTTCATTATGCCTTATTTTTATGCACACAAGTTATTAAGTAATTAAATGTACGAAAATTGGCAAAAGTCGATAGTTTTAATTTTAAATTTTTTTGGTGGTACAGACAACCTTGACCCAGAGGCCTTGAATTATAAAAAAAAGCATGAATCGGTTCCAAATTTTTTCGCTTTATTTTCAATGTCTTTGAAGGAAGCAACAAAAATAATTCATGTTTAAAGTACATATTGCGTGTACAGGGATTGAAAAATTAAAAAATGGTAATAATTTGTAGTGGTAAGTGCCTACATATGTACGTATAATTTTTGTTGCTCAAAATTAGGTACTCTCTAAAAATGAATTAGTCAAAAATCACTAATTACTTCAGTTATTAGTGGCCGCTTTTTCACTTATACCATGGTATACCATGATATCCCTGATAATATCCAATTCTTATGTAAGTATACTCGATATATCGAGGTAAGTATATAAAATTGTCCCCTGAATCCGAAAATACTTTCAAAAATTATAAAGGTAAAGCAATAGTCAATTCCATATTATTTGGAAAATTGACTATATCTCAAAAACTGTTTTACTTTTATAACTTTTTCGACATTTTCGGATTAGGTATGCGAACAATTTTACATAAGAACTGGCTATTATATCGGGGATACTATGCTATCCCATGGTAGGTATACCATGGTATAAGTGAAAAAGCAGCCACTAATAACAGTAGTAATTAGTCATTTTTAGAGTAGTATATTTTATTCCATATTAATGCAAAATTAACGATTACTACTTATAAATAATTTTTTAGATTATACAGGGTGTCCCACAATTAGTGCGACAAAATGAAGGTGTATTATCTACAGACCCCCAGAAATTCCAGAAAATTGTTTAAAAAATTCTTCCTTCATTATTTAAAAAGATACAGGGGAGTCATATTTTCTTTATATGGCAAAATTGCCTCAAAAAAAGGGGATAGTTTAATTCTTAATCATCATGTTAACATTGTTGTTTGTTGTCATGATGATTAAAAATTAAACTATTACTTTGTTATGAGGCAATGTTGCCATACAAAGAAAAAATGACTCCCCTGTATCTTTTTAAATAATGAAGGAAAAATTTTTTAAACAATTTTCTAGAATTCCTGGGGGTCTGTAGATAATACACCTTCATTTTGTCGCACTAATTGTGGGACACCCTGTATATATCTTCACTTAAATTAAAGTAAATAAACACGTTTATCTAAATACGTAGTAGTTTAATAATAAAAAAACATATCACCGACTAAATCCTAAAAAACAAACAATCGTATGAAAATTTAACCCACCTTAATAGTGAATAAAATGTAGTGTAATTAAAATGGCTGGTGATAGGACAGCCTTTGGCATATGAGTCATGCTAAATCTACAGCTACACAATTAATTAATCTTGTATTGTAGATCTTGTTGCAATATTTTATTACTCATCGGTCGGTCTATTACAGTAAAACCATTAATTAAGGTGTTCTTCTTCACTCAACGGTAAAACGTTGTTTCGGTTTTTTTAAACGTGAAACAAAAACACTTTAGATACCTATTTGTTACAAATTGTTAAGATTTGTATCAGGGTCAATAATAATAAAAGTTACCTAATTTAAACCTTTACTTCTAATTTAAAATCTTAAAAATAATAGGTAAATTTTTTACAAAAATGGACTGTTAAGACTTATAAAAATGCATTTTTAAAATATAAAAATTATGGCCATTAGTATTACAAAATCCATTGCTTAGTTTGATGTTTGGGTGGAATGTTCGTCCACAGCGAACATGTAAAAAAGGAAATTAATAGTTTTGCCTGAATGTAGACAACCAAAATTACACGTGGATGTAATGTTGATAAAAAGTACCTTCGTCACTCTTTGGCCAATAAGAGTTTATGAGCAAAAAATGACGTCGATCTGTTGCTGCTGAACACACTTTCGAATTTATAATACATATTAAGTAAGGATAACACCCTATTTATTTTTAACTTACCTGCTTTAAATTAAAATAAATTATGATTCTTATCTACGTTTTACCCTCGTTTTTTTTGATCATATAAATAGATTTTATTCATTTTCATAATATGTGCCAAAAATAGTGCATGATTTTTCATTTTGTTTGATGACAAAATTATTATTTTTTTTAATAATTAAGTATTATATATAAGACTCATATTAATACTAGTTCAAAAGTCAAATTATTATTAAACTCCGTACAGAAATAAAGCTGTCAGTTAAACGTAACTTAAAAATGATTTGACAGAATTTTAAGAAATTAAATGCTTGAAAAAGTAGTACCCGAGGTAGTACCTATATAAAATCCGGCGGCGAAAGCTTATTAATTGCCTCGCACCAGTGGCGTAATAAGCACCCCCGCAGACCCCGCACCGCGGGGGGGCCCAGACGGTCAGGGGGCCCAAGGCGTTCTTTTTCGAAACTAAAAATAGTGAAAACATATCTTCGTAACACTATGGGAAAACAACGTCTTTGTAATTTATCAATTATTAGTATTGAACATGAGTTTATTAAGACATTAAACATTGACAATATTATAACTGAATTTGCAAAAAAACTCTAGAAAATCAGACCGATTTTTCTAGTAAATCTATAAATACTTAGACAATCGCATTTTGTGTTTGTTTTTAATTTTTTTTAATTTAACTTCTTTAAGACTGTCTACAATATGTTTTTAATTTTTTTTCAAGAATGTTTAGACTTGGTAAGATATGTATACATTTTTTAAATTATTATTATTTTTAAATTGTTATTATTGCTGGTATAATACTGCCGTTCTAAGAAAGGCAAAATTTGGTAATAAGAACAGAAAATGTTTAGGTAATTATTATTTAAATATTTTTTTAAAAGAATCTAAATAAGATATTATATATTATAGAATTACGAAAATGATCCAGCATAAAAAAGGTATATAGAATAAGATATTTTTAAACCAAAATTAATTAAATATTTTATGTTTTACTACCAAAAATTGCAGATACAGCAATTTTTCTTACCTAATACTTTTTTATTTGCTTATCGTATGTCTGTCTATCGTATACACTCTATACCTACCTGTCAAAATTTTTAATTTAAAAAATATTATGTATATAATGTAGGTTTAAAAGTACTATGATAAACTATTTTAAAAATTACCTATTAAATAAACTTTTTAATTATTGTAAAGAGGGCCAATTAAAATCGTTTGCGGGGGGGCCCACTAAGAATTTGTTACGCCACTGCCTCGCACACAATCTACTAAAGAAAATGTATGCTCGGCGATAATATGTGCTTTCTCCGCCTGGTCTATAATGTAATATTTCTTTCGAATTTTTAGCAATATTTACAGGTTTAAATTTAATTTGGTTTTGTTTTAAGAATGTCAAAATTGTAATATTTGTATACCTACGTCTATATATAGATATAAATATATATAATTAGATATACCTATGTATTTAACAATATTTTATCTTTTCTGTAGGTATATCAATAATTATTACAATAATACTATTATATTAATATACAATAATCCAAGACTTTGTATAGGATGTGGTACCATAATATTGGTTTACCATTTTAGTAAAGGAAACTTGTTTTGCTGCAGCAACCATGGTTGACGTGCAAAACCCTTATTACCTACAAAAAAATATGCCATGCTCATGTGTCGATATAATTATTACTTAACAAAATACGATGTTTGATTTTACAACCCAATTTTCCTTTACATGATTCATTAAAAATAAATTAAATGAATATCTCAACAAAAAAAAATGTTGAGCATTGCTTGTTTTTAAAGTGTTCTAAATTATTTCACTCTATTTTTAATAAGAAATTGAGGAGGTCGCGTTCAAAACCAGATATATCCACTTTCTTGAAAGTGGGTTTAGTTTTGAACGCGACCTCCTTAATTAAACTTGACATATTCGTAACCTAATTTAGTACTTATAGGTACTTTTTTCAATAAAATTAATGATATTTTTATAATACAGAAAAAAAAGAATAAAATAATACAACACTCTTGTATAGATGTCGCTCTTGTAACATCGACATCTATAGAAAAATGAAGAGCATCCGTGCAAAACCGGCTATATCCACTTTAATAACCGCCCTCGGTGGTGTAGTAGTTAGCACTGCGGACTACAAGCCGAGAGGTCGTGGGTTCGAATCCCACCAGGGGTATGGTTGTTTATTTGTGTTTGTCATTGTGTATTTCTGTAATTGGACCTGGTGCCTGTTGAAAGCACATTAAAAATAATAAAATAAATAAAAATAAAAAATAAAATGTTGGGAAAATGGCAAAAACTCTCGGTTTCATGGCCTTTACAGATAAAAGAAAAAGCAAACTTGAGTTTTGTGGGCTTTGTGGTACTTGATTTATAAGACATACATTCGTTTTCGAAAAATTTATATTAAGGCCAAAATTTCAAAAAATGTTTTGTATATAGCAGGTTTTGCTCGAAAACCGAATAAAACACGAATAAAATGTGAAAAAAAACCTTTATTATTCAAAAATATTAACAAAATAAATTTAGTGCAAACATGATAAAACAGAACAAATTTTAGTAGTATACTATAGTATCGACATGTCGATATATAGTATCGACATATCCAAGCCACATATTATTATTTATTGGATATAGCCGGGTTTGCTATAAAAACGTGGATTTGGCCGGTTTTGCTCCTAAAGCTACCTTTTAAATGTGATTTTAACATGGGTATAGTCGGATTTAAACAGAATTATCTTGGTTGTCGATAGAAATGAACCCAAAGATGCGAAATCAAAAAAAAAACAAAAACTGAATAAAATGGATTTAGCCGGTTTTGCACGGATGCTCCTCAAATAGAGTTTATATTAAGGCCAAAATTTCAAAAAATGTTTTGTATATAGCCGGTTTTGCTCGAAAACCGAATAAAACACGAATAAAATGTGAAAAAGAACCTTTATTATTCAAAAATATTAACAAAATAAATTTAGTGCAAACATGAGAAAACAGAACAAATTTTAGTAGTATATGGATATGTCGATACTATAGTATCGACATATCCAAGCCACATATTATTATTATTATTATTATTATATATATGAATCGTCTAATTTCAAAAGCGGCCATCTCCTTTGAAGAATATTTTAAGTAAACGTCAAAAAAACATTCTAAACAGTAATGGGTAAAAAATATATATATTTTGAAAAACTTATTCATATGGTAACTAAAAATATTTTTTCTGCAAAATAAGTAACTAGATTTAAGTTTTAATTAAAAAAACATATATTTCAAAAGGGAAATGGGCATTTTAAGTACATTTTTGTACTTAAAACATCAATGGAGATGGCCGTTATTGAAACTAACATAAAACTTTAATGAATTATTTTCCTTGCAAATAGCCGTTTTTGTTGGGATATAATTTTGCACTAATATACTACATAATATTTCGATTTTATTAGTGTAAATAACTCATTTAAAAAAAAAATTGGAGATGGCCGCTTTTGAAATTAGACGATTCATATATATATATAAAAGAGAACAAATTAAATTAAATTAAATATATATATTATTATTATTATTTATTGGATATAGCCGGGTTTGCTATAAAAACGTGGATTTGGCCGGTTTTGCTCCTAAAGCTACCTTTTAAATGTGATTTTAACATGGGTATAGTCCGATTTAAACAGAATTATCTTGGTTGTCGATAGAAATGAACCCAAAGATGCGAAATCAAAAAAAAAACAAAAACTGAATAAAATGGATTTAGCCGGTTTTGCACGGATGCTCCTCAAATAGTTACCGGCTTTAAAGGCAGTTTTGCACAGTAAAATATATATCACTTAGTGTCATGGAAAAGATGTACGATAATAAAACTTTTAAAGGTGGGAGTAGAAAAAATTTTTTTTAATATTAATATGTAAATAAATTTTATTAATTCAAGCAAGCGCAATATTAAATTATTGGTTATATCGAATAACGGTTTGAAAAGTATGGTTCATAAAATTTAATGGTGATTAATCAAACTCGAAAAAAGTAATTATAATTTGAAACTCCATATTTAGGTGCCATTTGTAGAAAATAATATCCCATAAAAAATGATTATTGACTACGCTTTTATCAATGAAGAATTTAATTTAAAAAACAAAATATGCTAGAAATGTCCAATGAATTGAGAACTTTTCGATTAAAATTTCTCATTTGTGATGTTAGACGCTAATGGGTCGAACCTTTTCCCTTAATTTTCCCCCGGTAAATTCATACCTTTCTTATTTTTTTCACCGGGTTGACAGGTTAAATTTAAAATACACACAAATCAATCAAATGCCTTTTTTCCAATTAAGAAAATCAAATTGAAATTATTTTATAAAAAAGCTAAATCCTTTTTTTGGTCATTAATTAAATCAGATTTAATTTTTGCACAATTGACACTTTTTCGCGTCCCGTTCTCTAAGCGGATTCCGGAACACAAACCGGCTGCGTCCTTGAACCGGAACACGGCGGCCGATTGGTTTATTAAATATAAAAGTTATACACACCCATAGAGGGCGCCGAAGGGCGTCGAGACGGAACTACGTAACGGCGCCCCGGGCAAGGTTAATCTATGCACTGTTGACGGAAAAAATGAGGCAAAATACCAAGGTAATATTTTTGTATACAGTGTTTACAAATCCAACGAAAATGGGTTTGAGAAGCAATTAGTTATTATTAAACAATTCTGAGAAATTTTGATTTAAATTTTACAACACGCTGATCAAGTAGTAGGTATCTGTTTGGAAGCTTTCCTTTCCATCTGTTTATGTCTTTTATGGTGGCGATTTTAAAAATATGGTTGCAACTTTGTTGCTTATTTAATGCTTGTTTGTTTAATAAAGTAGTTAAACCGATTGACCCTGGAATTTGATTTAGAAAAATCCGGAATGTCAATTGGAGATTGTTTACTTCTGGTTGGTACTTATGTATGATTAATCTAATTGATGTTAAAAAAATAAATAAATGAGAAAAAATTCCATGATAATTGTAAAAAATCAAAAAGGAGAACTAATAGAAATTACAACCAAATAAATATTACTTCATTTAATTATTACTTCATCTATAATAGTTTTAGGCACAGGCGAGTGCTTTATTAAATGAGTGTTTATAAACGAGTTGCAAACTTATTATTATATCAAAATGATTTAAATTAAATAATTGTATAGAGCATCTAAACAAAAGTAACCGAAAGAATGAGAATCTGTATTACCAGCGCGCCGGTGAAAATGTCAAATTTATATGTGTAAATCGAAATTTATCCTTGAAAATGGACTAACAGACAATAACAGTTTCTCACAGTGAAAGTGAAGAAAATGTTTTATGGGCACTCCACGGTGGAGTCTCCACCCGAAATTAAGTTAAATATAGTTTACTGCCGGCGAAATTAAAAGGCCACTACAATGTTTATATAAACTTTTCAATTATTGGCGTTGAGAAACTATTTAATACGTATTTTTGTGTTGAGATATTAATAAAAATTTTATATTTAGTAATATTTTACAAGATGGGCACTTTATTTTAACGATCGTAACTTAAAACTGTAAATAAAAAAACATGTCGATAATGGGCGTTTTAAAGGTGCAAGTAGAAAAAGTTAAACCTAATGTGATATACGAGGTGTGTTCAGAAAATAACGGGAATTGTTAAATTTCGCGGGTTCGGAGGGTCCGGTTGTCATAAAATTTTCTTTATTATGTTGGTATACATGCCCCCGAAGTATGATAAAAACTTTAGCTGTTTTCATTGTTTACTTTGTCTGTGGTAGCCGCTAAGTTTTTTATGAGTTCGGCGATTTTTCGTTCGTTAAAAGAAATGGATCAAAGAATTTGTATCCAATTTTGCTTAAAAAATGAAATAAATTCTGTGAAATGTTAACAAAGGCCTATAGTGAGTCTGCTATAAGTAAAACAAGAGTTTACAAGTGGTATAAGAGTTTCCAAGATGGCCGTGAAGACGTTGAAGTTGACGAACGCCCCGAAGGCACAAGCACATTAACAACCGATAAAAACATAGAAAAGTGGAAGAAATGGTTATAAACCATCAGAGAAGTCGCTGATGATGTTGGTATATAGATGGGCTCATCCCATGAAATTTTTTCGAATGTTTTGGGTATGAAACGCGTGGCAGCAAAATTTGTTATAAAATTGTTAGATTTTGAACAACATTTTTGTCCAAAAACAATACTGTAATGATGCCCCAGCCTCCATATTCGCCAGACATATCTCTGTCTGACTTTTCCTATTCCCAAAAATAAAGAGAACCTTAAAGGGCCGCCGTTTTGCAAGCATAGATGACATTAAAAGCGCATCGCTGAAAGAACTAAAGGCTATCCCAAAGATCGAGTTTTAGAAGTGTTTCGAGAATTGGAAGAAGAGCTGGCACATATGCATAATATCCAATGGGGACTATTTTGAAGGCGACAACATAAATGTAGACGAATAAATAAATATTTGTCTCAAAAAACGAAAATTCCCGATATTTTCTGAACACACCTCGTATATATGCAAATTCAAAGTCATATATATATATATAAAATTAGTATCTTATATAAAATTTAATAAAAACACGAAAAATAGCCAAATAAGCCATTACCTTAGTGAAGTGTAAATCTTCATTGTCGTGCAAGGAAATCCCGGTGATTGCAATGTTCAGACAGCAGGATGCTTCCCCTCGCAAGGGAAATTAACAAACATTTAGGGTACACCGTTATTTATAGGGTCTTAATTTTAGTAGCGGCGTTAAGGGGCCACTCTGTATCCTCTTTAATTTATGGGTTGTAGCTTTAGCTAATCGTTAATATCAACTAAAGCGAGGCGCATTTAACAGTATTTTCTTTCTAAAAGGAGATCTGTCATTAAAGAACATCATCAACAATAACGCTCCAAAAAGGATTCCTTGTGGAACACCTACCATTTCCTACATTATAATTGTTTTCGTTGACATCAATCATCTATATTAATGTTTTAATTTTGTTTCAGGTAAGCATCAGCACACCTTAAAACAGTTTTGGTTTCCAGTCGGGTACGTATAAAATCGACTTCATTAACTCGAAAAAAAAGCATCTGCAGCAGCTTAAAATTTTCTCTCGCGCGCTGGATAATTTTGCACTTTACGACGACGACGCGTTGTTTTCATTATCAAAAGAGCGCGGAATCGTGACCAATTTTGTAATAGGACTCATTTCCAAAACCTCTTGTGTTCTCTTGTCTTGCGAGCGGCAGGGAGCATAAGATCAAAGACGTGCGAAGGGGCGTCGAGGCGCTACAAGGACGATACTGGCCTAATTAGTTGATTGTTTGTTCATCGTTTAATTTCAAGAGAAATTAACTTACTGTGTTTGCAAGTTAAGACTGAATAGTTCGGTGTCTAGTCGATGGAACAAGGTGTTAATTTTCTTGAATATTTGAAGGATGAGATTATTTTTTAATAGGTTTACAGTTTGTTTTTTCTAACTTTTTTAAATATATTTTGCATAGAAGTTTCGGAATAAAAATATTTCTAAATATTTCTAAATGTTTGTTTATTTGTTGGATATTTAACTTTTATAATAATAATTTTAATAATAATAGATTTATTTCTTGTTAGGATTTGCATACATTTTATAGTTTTACAAAAAAGTAATATGGGTGATTCTAAAGTTGGGCAACTTTTGACCTCATTTTGTTTATATAGTATTTGGAGAAAATTAAACAGTATTTTGTTATGAGAACATAGATAATATAATAAATATACTGTTCCAGACCGGGCCAGTAACTTTTTCAAACAGTTTCTGAAAAATCTGTGTTTTCTAAATTTGAATGCAAAGGAAGTGACGAGTATACCAGGGTACTAATTAAATACATAATTTATTGGAAAATATAAGATTTATTGCAACTTTGAGCATATTATACATTAAATATATTTAAGATATATCTTAAATCAAATAATACCAACCATCAGTGGCGGCTGGTGGATTTTGGGTATACCAATATCTCAATTATTAGATGTGGGACCCACACCAAATTTATATGAGTTTATAATGACATTAAATAATAAATAAAGAAGTTCTGCGCAAGCAGAATTTAAATTAAAGTTTGCGAAAAAAAGATAACCGAAACATCGAACATGGAACTGACGACACGGTACTGATGAATGGGATACAAATTTGAAATTATAATTCGTATTTTACTGATATTTTTTATTAGTGGATGGTACTTATCAACAAATCACATATAGCCTTATATAAACTACAATGAAATATATATACGTAACAAAATAACTACTCACCACAGTACTGAAATTTTGACTGGCACTATACGTGCATTCGACACAACTTCGCCGCTTGCATTGCTTTCAAGATGACTGTCGTGCAAAGGACGGGCTCTGTAGGTAATTTTTTGGGTTTAAACGAGGACTTGACGTTTAAACTTCAATATTTCGCAGGAATTTTGAATTTTAACATTGGGAACAGAACTGACGGGTAAAAGTGAGTACAAAGATTATCAATTTTTTAAAAATTGCTATTTGAATCTATGATAAAATATGAAAAATACATTATTTAATGTTTTATAGTTTGTAGTGAAATTGAAAAATTTAAGTAAAATTGAATATATTTTAAAATAAAATCACTCAAATATTTGATTCAGGGGTTGTGACACGCCAAGGTACTGATGTTTTGAATATTTATTATGTTTTTTTACAAACGTGCTTTTGAAAAAAAATACATTAAAATTGGGTGGACAAGTTAAAAAAACCTGGATCTTTTGTAATATACTAAAATATTTACAAAAAATATTAAAATACCTACTCTATTGACTGATGACATCAAGTTGTCCCAACTTTTGTAGAATCACCCATATCCATAATACGTATTTTTACAACAAAAAAAGCAACAGAGCTGATATTTATGTTTTAAACCAAAACAACTAATTATAATCAAAAGCATGACCAAACTAGCAGCAAACATTAAAAAAAGGTTTAATAACAAGTCAACAAATAATTTTTGATTTCTTTTTTTAAACCAGGGTATTTTAAGGTTTTTGAAAGAGTTTTAAAGCAGATAACTGTTGTATGTAAAATATCTCTTATATATTTCTGTTTTATAAGTTGGGGTTAAAATAAGACCTTAATGTTTTAAATTAACATTATGAACGTCTGTTCTGTACTTAATTTTTTGGTATAGGTAAGAGGGTTTTTCATGTAGTGTAGCTTACGTCTATTTGCCATGCTTAACCACTTACTTTCAGAAAGTTTGTAAGAGCTTGCTTCATATTTCCTGAAGCCAAATGCATATCACAGGCAACATCTTTTTTTTGCACAGTCTGTATTCTATTTATGGTTGTTTTTTTTTAAACATGGCCTGTAAAGAATATCGCAATAATTAAAGTGACTAAGAACCAGGGTGTCGGTAAGTTTTAGTTTTAATTTTTGTTATACTACATGACGATGAGGAGTTTTAGATTACCTACAAAATGCTTTTTAGCCATTAGCCAGTATCCATTACCACACCCAAAGTCTTGGCTTTATCAGAAGTTGGCAAACCAAACCTTTATTTTGATAACATTTTCTAATACTTTATTAAATCTTCCAAAAACCAAAGCTGAAGGATAAGAGTTGATGCTTACCAGACATTTGCACCAAAGTGTTAAGATCACTATTAATGCACTCTATAGCTTGTTTTGCCTCTGCATTTAAAGAGTTTTTTATTTGACTAGCATCAGTTCACAAATAAGGCTTGCAGTATTTAAGGCATTTGGTCATAGGCAGAATAACGGCGGTCCCAAAATGGACCCTTATGGTACACCACACATTATGTTAGATTTACCCTTATTAGTTGGTTAAATAACTTTTTAAAAAGGTTATTGCCCAGTTAAAAAATCCTACAAAATGCAGAAGGAAATAAAATATTTCGTGGCTAATTGTGTCAAAAGCTATACAATAATTAGTAGAACCGGCGCCACAGTCAACATCTCTCAGAATATCATCAACAGTATCACTGTAACTGTAACCCTGGCGAAAGCCGGATTGAAATTCTCGAAGAATATTAAATTTTTTGATGTGCCTTTTAATCTGTCCATTCATAACCTTTTCTAATAATTTTGATAGTACTTTTAATATATATATATTGGACGCAATTTATCAATACCAAATATATTACTTTTTTTAGGAAAAGGCATAACTCTAGATTCTTTCCATTTTTTAGAAAATACGGATTGCAATAAACTGGAATTTAGAATATGTGTTAAAAAGAGTAAAATAAAAGGACAATTTTTAAAATTTCTTCTTCACTTGTCATCGAAAACTTAAATAAATCATTAAAAAAACATGTTAGTGTTATTCTGATAAAAGTTAATAAGGTCTTTATGTGGTTCTGCTAATTTGGAAAACCAAAACAGTAATTATTTATTTCTTCTGGTTTATTTACAATGACCTTACTAGATTTTTTATTGTGACCTCTAAGATCAATAAACTTTAGAACCCTAATAACCCTCCTTCCTTGATGGTTTATTTTAATTCATTTTCATCTATATTTCCCCGAAAACCTCGTTAGTCGTGGAGTCTCGGACTCCATGACTTATAGAAGCGGAGGAATTTTTGGAAATGCGACTTCCCGGGCAGTTAGATATGACTTTATATATATGTATCGACTCGGAATCGAATTCTGAACAACTTTCATTTTTTCTGTTGTCTGGATGTCTGTGTGTCTGTGTGTCTGTGAGTCTGTCATCAAATTTTTAAAAATTCATAACTCGAAAACCTTAAACGGTGGAAAGTTTAAATTTACACCCTTTTTTAATCCCCACGAGAGGCACCTCTCATCCAAATTTGGTTATTGCAAAAAAGGTCCAAGTGCACTTTTTATCGATTTTTTCGACGAAATTTTGGGGTTTTTCCTATCCGGATTCCAGGTTCGAAGGGATCGACGTGGAAAGACCAAATTTGGTAAAAAGGTGTACGAGGACTATCTTTTGAAGTGTATAGTATATGGGCTTTTCAGGCCTGCAACTTTCGAAAAAAAAATTTTTTTTCGACTTTTTCAAGAATTTTTTGAAAATTTTTTTCTCCAAAACTAAAAAGACTTTAAGTAAACGAAAAACACGAATAGATGTGCAAAGGATTGTTATTTAACATACTAAAAAATAAAAATCATCAAAACAAACTAACATGGCCTACTGCTCAATTTATTTTTGTTGCTATTTTTAAAAATGCAGGCAATTTTTAATTAATTTTTTTCTACTGTTTGTAAACACATTTTTTTAATGTTCACCCTACGTTAAGGTATACTATGGTCTTGTAGACCAATTTGCCAAAAAAAAATATTAAAATTTTTTCCTCTTCTTCTTCTGCGATTTATTTGACAAAATCATTAATATCTCTTGACCTATAATAGATGGCGACTTAAAATTTGGCAACAATGTGTGGGCTCATGGTGCAAATGTCCCCTTAAAAAACTATCAAAATCAAAAAACGATTTGGACATTTTTTTCAAAAATTCGTCAATTTTTTTAAATTTTTTTTGAAAATTCCCTTTTTGATGCAGACAATTTAATTTTAGCAAGACAATGTATATGATATTAAAAAAAGACATTTTTATGACAAATCGTTTGGTGAAAGCAGCATAGGTGTATCTTTATTAGTTTTCGAGATATGATTTTTTTTAATTTAAAAGTTGTCGGTTTTTTATTTAATTTTCAGTTTTTCGGCAGAAATCTTTATTTTAGCAAGATCATGTATACGACATTAAAAAAAGACATTTTTATGGCGAATTTTTTGGTGAAAACCGCGTAAGGTTATCTTTGTTAGTTTTCGAGATATGATTTTTTTAAATTGAAAATTTAAGAAACGTCAAAATCTGACGTTTCTTCCACGTACATTTTTACGTCTATAACTCGCTTAATTTAAGGCCGAGAAAAAATTCCTTCACTAAATTTGTGTAAAATAACTTCCTCTGGAAGACCAAAAAGAAAAAAATCAAAAATTTTGAAAATTACGGAAAATTATTTTTTAGGCATTTTTTCCAAATAAAATAACCGTTTTTATGCGTTTTTGGGCATAACTCGGTCAATTTTGGCCCGATCGGGCTGAAATTTTAAACGTTTGCTCTCACACGGGCACCAGTGAGGCCGGTTATGTAAAACCGGAAGATTTCCGGAAAACCCGGAAACGGATTTTTCAGCTGTTTTAAAAAACGTCAGATTTGACGTAGTCACATTTGCTCGCGATAAGCGATACCTGTGTCCTAAGGGTAAAAAATAAATCATTTATTTAACGCAAATAGCGATAGCGCAAATGTACGCGCGCGAGCACGAATTCAAAGAATTTTGGTTGTTTTTTAAAATAAGACATTCAAACAAAAAATATTTGGCTATTTCCGGAGTGTCATCGGTAAGTTATTTGTTTAAATATTTTAAACTTTTCACACCTTTAATTTAGTCGTTGCACATAAAGTTTATAACCACATATGCGCGACAGCGCAAAGACATGCGCGACAGCGCAAATACATGCTCGACAGCGCAAAGTCATGCGCGACAGCGCAAAAACATGCGCGACAGCGCAAAAACATGCGCGATAGCGCAAAAACATGCGCGACAGCGCAAAAACACGCGCGATAGCGCAAATACAGGCGCGACAGCGCAAATGTACGCGCGCGAACCCGATTTCACAGGATTTTGGTTGTTTTTTAAAATAAGAACTTCAAACAAAAATATTCGGCTATTTCCGGACTGTGATCGGTTTTTTATTTTTTCTTATTCTTTTTGGTACGATTTTTTGTTATTAAAATATTGCCGCTTTTTTGGAAACTTCATTTTGAGACAAAAAACTTTACTTTAGAAAAATAAATGTACCTATATTTACAAGGCGCAAATACACGCGCGATAGCGCAAATACACTCGCGAGAGCGCAAATGTACCCGCGCGAGTTCGAATACAAATAATATTGTTTGTTTTTTTGTATTTTAAATGTATATGACATAAACAGAAGGCATTTTTATGACAACTCATTTGGTAAAAACAAAACAAGTCCATCTTTATTTGATTTTAGGGTATATATAAGCGAACACACACAAGTGCGCGCGAGCGCAAATATATGCGCGATAGCGCAAATGTATCCCCGCGAGCCTGAATAAACAGAAACTTGTGTGTTCTTTTATAATTTAAATGTAAATTATTTGTCTGTTTTTAAAGTGTTCTCGGTATATATTTTTTAATTTTTTTAATAATAATTCCTGGGTCTTCAAAAATTACCTCTAAAATATTATCCAAACTTTGTTTTAGAACCATTTTCAAAAAATGTGCAAATTCGCAATTGTAACAAATAGCAGAATAGAGGCGCGCAGCGCCGATTTTTATAATATATATTTTTTATTTTGACCATAATTATTTTGAGACTTTTTTTAATTAAAATTTAAGATAAGATTTCTTTGTAATAAAAAAATTGATGCTTTTTTGTGAAAACAAAACAAATTCATCTTTATTTGTTTTTGGGATATCTTTTTTTTTAATTAAAACATTGAAGCTTTTTTTAAAAATTTCTATTTGAAGAAAAAAACTTTACTTTAGCAAGATAATGTATATAATATTTAAAAGGCGCAAATACATGCGCGACAGCGCAAATATACACGCGGTAGCGCAAATATACGCGCGCGAGCCCGAATACAAATAATATTGTGTGTACTTTTTTAAATTAAATATATATGACATAAACAAAAGGCATTTTTATGACAAGTTATTTTGTGAAAACAAAACAACTTCAACTTAATTATTATTTGAAGCAACTTTAATTTTGCAAGATAAATATATATGACATTTAAAAGGGGCTAATACATGCGCGAATTTATGCGCGATAGCGCAAATGTACGCGCGCGAGCCCGATTTCACAGGATTTTGGTTGTTTTTTAAAATAAGAACTTCAAACAAAAATATTCGGCTATTTCCGGAGTTTCATCGGTAAGTTATTTTTTTAAATTGTAAACATTAAAAACTAATTTTCACACTTTTAATTCAAAGTTTATACCCACTCACGCATGTATACATATGCACGACAGCGCAAATACAGGCGCGATAGCGCAAATATACGCGCGCGAGCCCTAATAAACAAAAAATTAAACCTTCAAACAAAAAAATAGTTGTAGTTTCATCAGTAAATTATTTTTTTTTATTTTAAACAATAATAACGGTTTTTCTGGGTCTTCAAAAATTACCACTAAAATATTATCCAAAAAATAACAGAATAGAGGCGCGCAGCGCCGATTTCTATATTATAATACATTTTTTTTTGACTGTAATTGTTTTAAGGCAATTTCTTTTTATAAATTTGTTTCTTTAACTAAAAAATTTACACTTCTTTTGGAAAATTCCAATTTGAGGCAAAAAACTTTAGCAAGGTAAATGTATATCATTAAAAATACGCAAGTACATGCGCGACAGCGCAAATATACGCGCGATAGCGCACATCTACGCGCGATAGCGCAAACGTACGCGCGCCACCTCGAATACAAATAATATTGTCTGTTTTTTGGTAATTTAAATGTATAACATAAACAGAAAGTATTTTTTTATCAAATAATTTTGTGAAAACAAAACAAATCATTCTATATTTGTTTTTGGGATATTATTTAGAATTCTTATTTGAAGCAAATAACTTTTCTTTAGCAAGATAAATTTACATAATATCCAAAAGGCGCAAACCATGCGCGACAGCGCAAATATAAGCGCGCGAGCCCGAATAAAAATTTTATTGTCTGTTTTTTTCTAATTTAAATTTATATGACTTAAACAAAAGGCATTTTTATGACAAATTATTTTTTTAAAACAAAACAAGTTCATCTTTTTGTTTTTGGAATATAGATTTGTTTATTTACAAAATTGATGCTTTTTTGAGATTTTTTATTTAAGGCAAATAACTTTACTTTAGCAAGATAAATATATATGACGTTTAAAAGGCGCAAATACATGCGCGATAGCGCAAATACAGGCGCGATAGCGCAAATGTACGCGCGCGAGCCCTAATAAACAAAAAATGATGTTTGTTCTTTAAAATTAAACCTTCAAACAAAAAAATAGTTGGAGTGTCATCAGTAAATGATTTTTTTTTGTATTTTAAATAATTATAATAATAACGTTTTTTCTGGGTCTTCAAAAATTACCACTAAAATATTAAAAATAACAAAATAGAGGCGCGCAGCGCCGATTTCCATATTATAATAATTTTTTTATTTTGACCGTAATTGTTTTAAGGCAATTTCTTTTTATAAATTTGAGGCAAAAAACTTTACTTTAGCAAGGTAAATGTATATATTATTAAAATTTATATATATATATATATATATGTGCAACAGCGCAAATATACGCGCGATAGCGCAAATATACGCGCGATAGCGCCAATGTACGCGCGATAGCGCAAATTCACGCGCGATAGCGCAAATGTACGCGCGATTTTTTCTTATTCTTTTTGGTACAATTTTTTGTTATTAAAATATTGCCGCTTTTTTGGGAACTTCATTTTGAGACAAAAAACTTTACTTTAGTAAGATAAATGTACCTATATGACATTTATAAGGGGCAAATACATGCGCGATAGCGCAAATACACTCGCGATAGCGCAAATGTACCCGCGCGAGTTCGAATACAAATAATATTGTCTGTTTTTTTTGTATTTTAAATGTATATGACATAAACAGAAGGCGTTTTTATGACAACTCATTTTGTAAAAACAAAACAAGTCCATCTTTATTTGTTTTTAGGATATAAGCGAACACACACAAGTGCGCGCGAGCGCAAATATATGCGCGACAGCGCAAATGTACCCCCGTGAGCCTGAATAAACAGAAACTTGTGTGTTCTTTTATAATTTAAATGTAAATTATTTTTCTGTTTACAAAGTGTTCTCGGTATATATTTTTTAATTTTTTTAACAATAATACCTTAATTCCTGGGTCTTCAAAAATTACCTCTTATATATTATCCAAACTTTGTTTTAGAACCATTTTCAAAAAATGTGCAAATTCGCAATTTTAACAAATTACAGAATAGAGGCGCGCAGCGCCGATTTTTATATTATATTTTTTTTATTTTGACCATAATTATTTTGAGACTTTTTTTAAATTAAAATTTAAGATAAGACTTTTTGTAATCAAAAAATTGATGCTTTTTTTGAAAATAAAATAAATCCATCTTTATTTGTTTTTGGGATATATTTTTTTAAAATTAAAACATTGAAGCTTTTTTAAAAAATTCTTAGTTGAAGCAAAAAACTTTACTTTAGCAAGATAAATGTATATAATATTTAAAAGGCGCAAATACATGCGCGGTAGCGCAAATATAAGCGCACGAGCCTGAATACAAATAATATTGTGTGTACTTTTTTAAATTAAATGTATATGACATAAACAAGTTATTTTGTGAAAACAAAACAACTCCAACTTAATTCTTATTTGAAGCAACTTTAATTTTGCAAGAAAATATGAAATTTAAAAGGCGCTAATACATGCGCGATAGCGCAAATATACGCGCGATAGCGCAAATGTACGCGCGCGAGCCCAAATACAAATAATATTGTCTGTTATTTTTTAATTTAAATGTATATGTCATAAACAGAAAATTATTTTGTGAAAAGAAAACAATTCCATCTTTATTTATTTTTAAGATATGATTTTTTTGATTAAAAAAATTGACGCTTTTTTTTGAGGCAGAAAACTTTACTTTAGCAAGATAAATATATATGACGTTTAAAAGGCGCAAATATATGCGCGATAGCGCAAATACAGGCGCGATAGCGCAAATGTACGCGCGCGAGCCCTAATAAACAAAAAATGATGTTTGTTCTTTAAAATTATGTCATCTGTAAATGATTTTTTTTTGTATTTTAAATAATTATAATAATAACGTTTTTTCTGGGTCTTCAAATATTACCACTAAAATATTAAAAATAACAGAATAGAGGCGCAGCGCCGATTTCCATATTATAATAATTTTTTTATTTTGACCGTAATTGTTTTAAGGCAATTTCTTTTTATAAATTTGAGGCAAAAAACTTTACTTTAGCAAGGTAAATGTATATATTATTAAAATTTATATATATATATATATGTGCAACAGCGTTTTTTAACTAAAAAATTGACACTTCTTTTTAAAAATTCCAATTTGAGACAAAAAACTTTAGCAAGGTAAATGTATATATCATTAAAAATACGGAAATACATGCGCGACAGCGCAAATATACGCGCGATAGCGCATACATACGCGCGATAGCGCAAATGTACGCGCGCCACCTCGAATGCAAATAATATTGTCTGTTTTTTGGTAATTTAAATGTATACTATAAACAGAAGGTATTTTTTATCAAATAATTTTGTGAAAACAAAACAAATCATTCTTTATTTGTTTTTGGGATATTTTTTAGAATTTTTATTTGAAGCAAATAACTTTTCTTTAGCAAGATAAATTCATATAACATCTAAAAGGCGCAAACCATGCGCGACAGCGCAAATATACGCGCGCGAGCCCGAATACAAATTTTATTGTCTGTTTTTTTCTAATTTAAATTTATATGACTAAAACATAAGGCATTTTTAGGACAAATTATTTTTTAGAAACAAAACAAGTTCATCTTTTTTGTTTTTGGGATATAGATTTTTTTATTTACAAAATTGATGCTTTTTTGAGATTTTTTATTTAAGGCAGATAACTTTACTTTAGCAAGATAAATGTTTATGACATTTAAAAGGTGCAAGTATATGCGCGATAGCGCAAATACACGCGCGATAGCGCAAATGTACGCGCGCGAGCCCGAATACGCAGACTATTGTTTGTTCTTTTGTAATTTAAAAAAAAATAACGATATATTTATGAGGATTCCTGTGGTCCAGCGTAATTAATTTTTACAATATGATTGTTTTAAACGTATCCTATATTGTACTATAATAAACAGTCACTATCGGCGGACAAACCTATACTGGACTCCACGACTCTATTGTCAGTTTACTGGCAACCCCCGGCGCTAGAGCTAAACTAGCGCAAGATGCGCTAGTTAATTTAGTTACTATCCTCGTTTGCGATAGTTTCGCTTTCGTTTGGTCATAAAACCGGGCCCGTTAAATTTTTTACAACTCCGTTCGGTCGTAAAGTGCCGAAATAACTTTATCCGATAAATGGAAATGTTTCGTCGCTTTTTTAATTCGAAATCGAAGTCGTTCTACAAACTGTGGGAACCGATTTCAAGATTAATCACCATTATAAATTTTATTATCTTGTATGAATGAATAACCTCTTTTTACTAGTATTGTAGTATTAGGATGTAAATTGGAAAATATTCTACACGTCGTTAAAATTGCGCTTTAAAACTTTACATCGTCGTAAATGTAGGATAAAACCAGAAATGACTTTTTAATATGCTTTATTTATTATAAAAACGATTGATACTAGGCGTAAAATGGATCCTTGTGGCATACCATTTATATTAAGGCATATTTTTATGATGTATCCGACAAAAAACTAGTATTTGCCGATAAAGCATTACAAATTTCGGGCATCCTTTTCACTTTCTCTGTGGAAAACTTCTATATAAAATTTAAACATTTAAACAAAAATAGTTATATTATGTATCAAGTTTGATAAACGCCATTTTATACACGAATTTAATTTAGGCACGAGCGAGCTTTCGAGCGAGTTCTTAAATTATTGAGTGTATAGAAAAGTTTATAAACGAGGTGCATACTATACTTTTTCTACGACAAATACTTATTATTATCTTAAAATGATTTAAATCAAAAATTTGTATAGAGCACCATCTATGAAACAACAGGGGAAACTGTCAAATGTCACATTTTTATATTTTATAAACACAATTATAAAGGTTATAAATCGAAATGTATATTGAAAATTGACAGTTTTTCACAATGAAAGTAAAGGAGATGTTTTATGAGGACTTTACAGTAGAGTCCGTGCCCGAATTTAAGTTATAGTTTACTGCCGGCGAAATTAAAAGGTCAGTACAATGTTCATATAAACTTTTCAAATATTGGCGTTAAGAAACTATTAAATATTTTTGTATTTTTGTATTGAGATAATAAAATAATTTACACATTTAGTATTATTTTACAAGAAAGGTACTTTATTTTAACGATTGTATGACATTTGACAACTGTCAACTAACTTAAAACTAACTTCAGCCCGTGACTAAAGCGCCGTAAAGCCACAACTTGTCAATGTGTATTTAAAAGGTCACTTAGTGTCATGGAAACATGTACGATAAAGGGCGTTTTAAAGGTGGGAGTAGAAAAGTAATTTAATTTAATAAACTTGCTTTAAGAAGATTTTAATCATTTTAACCCTTATAAAATCGCTGCCACTGGGCCAATTGAATTAAAATTTGTACAGGATCAGGATTAATACCAGTTGGTCCACGATATTATTTTTTATAATAATTATTAATCCAAAGGGCGAGCACAAAACAGTTCAAACGGTTTATAAATTTTAAGCATTAATTAATTTTTCTTTAAACGTTAAAAATCGTAGGCTCATTTGGAAAATTTTCCACTCTCTAAACCAACATTTTGTAAAAAAACTTTAAAAATGTTATTTACTAAAAATTCTTTTGTTAAAGTAAAAATAAAATATTTGCTAAATTAACACTGGATATTAAAAAATATATATGCACAGTTCTCTTAAACAAACAATTAATAGTATATTACACTACAAGGGCAGAAAGTGTGAGATTCCTGCACTGCGCGCCATGATGCCCGAGGCGAAGCCGAGGGCATCATGGCGCGCAGTTCAGGACTCTCACACTTTCTGCCCGTGTAGTGTATACTATTTTTCTTACTACCCTGCAGAAAATACGGGAAAAAATTAAATGTATATAAAAAAATTTGTGTCAAAATTAAAATCTGACGTTTAATTTAATTCTGACGTTTACATTCAAAATCAATCAAACTGTAGCGTTGTCATGGTAATTCAGCGGTGCCAATACAGTAAAAATAAAAGGTTGTATTTTAATTAACAAATTACTACTTTATAACAAATAAAAGTACCATTAAACACTTAAAACAACATAAAAAGTAAAAAAGTAAAAACATAAATTGTTTATTTGTTGTTATAATTGCAAAATTATGGTTTAAAACTGTCATATTTTTGTGTTTCTCATGTTGGCAGTACGAAATTTAAATGTTAAGCACGCGACTAAAAAATTTTTACTCCCGCTATTAGAGTGTGCGCGTATAGCTTGACCAATGCAAGAAACGTAAACTTTCTGCCGTGAAATCGGGGACGAAACAACGTATTTTGAGTCGAGGTAGTAAGAAAATTATTTTTTTGCCATAATATTACGTAGGTGACTGAAGTTTTATTATTTTTCTTTAAAAATTTAAAAATTGAAATTTGAAAACAATTATAAATAACAATATTATTACTTATTTTATTATTAATTGCAACGTCATATCTAATCATTTTTGCGGTATATTTGCATGATTTATTTTTTTGAATTTACTGTTATCGATTGATTTAAATTTATTTTTTCTGTTGAACATAATGTCGTTAATATTTATGCAAGATAAAAACACGTACCATTCTACTTATATGTGATTTTTATCAAGTAATCGCAAACCATACTCGTTTCGCTGTTTTTAAACACATGCAAGTCAAATAAATTAAATTTAGTTTAAACAAATATTATTTTTATCCCGAGACTAAAATATTACATCATCAATTTAATGCTAACGCGTATTTAAAACAATATTAAGCCCGGCTCTATCATGCCAACTATGATCGTCTCGAATAAAATCCGATTCATTATTCAACTACACAAGCCTGCTTTGCGAAAATCTCGAAACGTGGCCCATAAAATAATTTGTTATGTCGATTTTTTCCTGTCTTTATCGCCCACTTGGAATTCGATTGCAATTGCTTTATTGGGTTGAACAGAGTCAAAATATAAATCGGCACTTGTTCACTCAGAAAAATTTTTAATAAATATAACAAAAAAAGTAGTTTGTCTTAATAAAGTAAAGATCCCTATTCGTCCAACAATTGCTTTTGTTACGGCAAAAATATCATTTTTATAAAAATTATTTATCTATAAACGCTGCTTTCAGTAATAGCATTTGTATTAATTATAAAGTAAATTTACGTTATGTTTATAAAAATAACACTCTACCAGATGCAGAAACGCATTGATAAATATAGTTATTATTATTTGTCCTAAAAAACAGTTTCATACCGTTTACAAAAACGTTTTGTAGTTTTAATGAAACCCTAATGGTATTATTCATAGAAATTTTGTAAATTTTACAAATCCCTTTTCGTTTAAAATAAAACTTGTTTTATAATATTAATAAAATTTTTGTAAATTTAACAACAAATTAATTGTTAATTCAATAAACTATTTTCATTGTAACAATGGTCACATTTTCAACCTATTGTTGGGTGTTGGGTAGTTTTTTTTAAATAATGCAAGGCATTAAAACAAATTATTTATTATAACAAAAAAAACTCCTATTATATAATGACCAAAATAAAAAACTATGAACTCAAAGCAAAAGTATACAACATAGGTATATTTTTATACCAATATATATTTTTTAATATTAGTAAAAGTATTAAAAAATATATATGTATACAAATATTATAAAATATAATTTAATAAAAATATTTCTGTTACAAGCGGTATTAATTTTGTTTATATGTAAATGAAATTAATACCGTGTAATAGAAATATTATATTATTATTATTATAAAAATGTACATTTTTAATACAAGTTGTATCATATCGTTCTCATTATCATATAAGGGCCTATCTTATAGGTTAAAATTTTATAGAGCATGTTAAAAACTTAAATTTTGAGCTAATTTAAATAATTAAAAAAAATATATTTTACTAGGTAGTACATTTAATGTTATATCCATAGGGGCGTATCTCATATTTTACAATTTTACAGGGCATTTTAAAGATTTGAAGTTTTTTGTTTTTATTTTTTGAACTACCTAGTAAAACTTTTTTTTTTAAATTTTTATATTAGTTAAAAACTTTAAATTTTTAATATGCTCTCCAACATATGAGATAGGTCCTTATGTGATAATGAGGACGGTATGATATTAACATTTAACGTCAAGATTCTAATATAAACTTAAACCTAATAGGATTAAGATAACTAACTTAGGCTAAAAGATCCTATACAAAATTTAAAGTCCAATAAAAAACACTGTGGTGGGGGGTTTTAGTAACGCAGTTGATTAAAAACTTATTTAATCAGCGTTAATGCGCTTGTTTAATTCATTAATAAAAATTGTTACATTTGGCAGTACAACGTCGTACTCTGTTTTGATGTTGTACAAAAATTTTTGTATGAAAAGCCATACAGCTTGACATTCTATTGGGTACTTTAAATTAAAAACATGTAATATTTGAAAACAGCAATTTAGCGCCGATATAACTGAAAAAAATTTGTACTTTACATTATCAAAATATACAAGGTATTGTTTTGGTTGAAAAAGTGTATCCTCTAAGAGAACAACTAAAAGTGGCTGTACTGGCAGTTGACGACTTTTCTGTCTGAGAAGTTTTTCTTCTATCTCTGTTATGCTATGTCCCGTTAGCATAAATGAGTCTTGAGAATCTGTTATGGTACATTTTTCCAAGGTTTTTTTCTTTCCACTTTTTATAACTCTTTTTGACGTAGGAACTAAGGCAGCATGGATTGTATGGAGTATTACAGCATTTTTTCCTTCTAAAAGATTATGTTTAATATTAAAAAAAAACCGGTGGAAAACAAACCTTCTGAAATGTTTTCAACATCATTTAAATATTTTTCAAGAATTTGTTTGCACAGCTTGTCCTTTATTTTAGATTTAAAAATATCCAAGACATTGTCAGAAAATGGCACCCATTTAGTAAAAATATTATTTTCAGCGTCAGGAAAGGTAAGTTTAAAGTCAATTTCAATCTAAAACAAAAAAAAATAATAAATAAATACATTCGGAACAAAAAAATCACTACCCACCAAGGTATATCCCATTGGATTTTTATAAGCGGGCCATTCCTTTAAAAAATCCACTACATTTTCGGCATTGCTCTCGAGTAACATTCTTTTTCTATAATTTTGGGAAGACCTCCACAACGTTTTTATTTCTTCCCATCTTTCCCCTTCTTGTGCATATTTTAATCTCTTTTTTATATTTTCAGAGTCTTCTTCTGGTTCAGGTAAAGCTAAAGCAAACAGATTACCATTACCATGATTTTTTACTTAAGTAAAATTACTTACGTTCGCTGGGCGACTTGGAATGCTTTCTTTTTAGTAGTTTTGCTTCCACTAGTCCACAAGTTTTTAGCTTTCTAATTTGATTATAAAATTTAGCCAACAGCTTTCCTTTTGGAGCTTTACCACCTTGAGGTGCAAAGTAGTATTCCTATAAAATATATAAATAAATTAAAAAGTATTTTCAATCTTAGAATTTTAATACCACCACTTCATCGGGAAACAGTTTTTTAATTTGCTGGGAGATTGTATCCGATGCTGTCACATTTAGTTTTAAACCATTTTGAATAAAATAATCTACGGTTTTATCCACTAATATTTGCTTATGGGATTCCGGAATTTCCTTCTTGCCTTTGTTACACAACTGTAGGATGGCTCTACCCTCAGCATAATTATTTAAAATTGATTTTAAATCAACCACTGATGAAGCTTCTCGGCTCGTACTTGGTATCGGATCAAAAGTTTCAGTTTCTTTTTCAGGGTTCACTGATAAGGCAGCATTTGTGTTTAAATCCTCAAATATATATTGTGAGCCACCTACGTTATCACCATCGGTATTTTGATTATTGGAGGCTATAGCCCCTTTATCAGAGACACCAGGGCCTTCTGGAGCGGACCCAATATTGTCCATGACATTTTTTTGCATTGTCAAATTTTGCATATTTGTACTCTCTTTGTCGTTCGTGAAGGTGTTCTGAAATTAAATATCCAAATTATTTACCACATCATTATCACATTTTTATTTTACCATGTATTTTTGCCATTTGAACAGTTCGTGTTCAAACTTTATTCTCAGTCCCCATGGAATTTCTTTTTTAAGCTCTTCCAAATGCTCATGACGAGCGTATGCTAAAGCCTTTAAGTCAACGTAATTTTCTAAAATAAAACATTTTTGATTTACAATTACTTTATTAAAAGAACGTTAAATGCTTACTTTTAAAAAGTTCTTTTAATTCAGGTAGTTCCCACTGGTCAAGTAAGTTACTAACTGACATATCTTTATTTTGGCATATATTTTCTTTATTTGATAAGTCTAGATCATCTGTTATTACAGCAGTGGAAGACAGTAAAGGATCAGAATCATTAAGATAATTAAAAGCATTTCTAAGTATTGTCCCTGGCGAAGGATTGTCCACTTGGTAATCATTTAATTCACAGGTGCTTCTTATTGACTCCATAACTTATAATTTAACTATTTTACACATTAAAAAACTTATTACTATACAAAATACAAAAGATGATAGATGGTGCAGTCGATCAACTCTTAGCCAGAAAGTCGACACACATGTTCTTACAAAGTATTTAATACAAAACACAATTAATCTAAAAATTATTATATATAAAAAACCTGCTAGCAATATATTTTATAACAATTAGTGCAAGCAAAAAAAACTATTGATTTGGTGTTAAAATACATACAAAAGAGTCTATAATAATTATTGGTATGTTCAAATAGCAACAATACCATAATGTTCATTTATTTAATGTGACATAGGTATATAACAATATGATATAGTTAATTCAATGCAGTTTTAATTTATATTATCATAGACTTTTTAATGTGTAAATTGAAACGTGATTAAAAGAAATATTCCTTTAATCGAACTAAATGTTTTAAATTGCCAAGTTTAGAAGCATGGATTGGTGGGCCGGATATACTTATCATATTTATTAATTTTAAAGTAACTTCAGCTTTATTGGTATTTATTTCGTAGGCCTCGTAATGTAAGTTAAATTCAGCATTACACTCTTCACAAAGGACATAAGCTTCATCCGTAGATACTAATATAAACACAATTATCTTATATAATAAAAGTTTCTCAAGAAACTGCGAAAAATAGTCGTTTACCTTATATTTGATCTCCCTATACTGCATTTTGTTGTAAAATTTTATTTTTTTTGGCCCCAGAACATTTGCAACGAAATCGTTATGAATAGGTTCAGTTTCATTTTTGTCAGTCATAGTAAACATATTTTTTTGGTGTATATTATTTATGATATTATCTGCAAATTTTAATTGATATTTTTTGGATAGCGTAAGTGGAATATTAACTCTTGAATTGATTGCGTGAGCGTAAAGTTTTAATTCTTTATGCTTGGATTCAAATTTAAAACACCAATAGTTTCTTGGAGGGCCGGAGAAGTTTATAACAGTCGTGTAATGTACAAGATTGTGGTGTTTGGGTTTTAAAGTATCATGAAAAAGTTTGCAGTACATTTCTAAATGACGCTGAATTAAACAATCTAATAATTTTAAGGTCTCCGAAGAAATGTTGTAGGATAAAAGAATGTCTATAATTTGCATAAATTCAAGAAAAAAATTCCACACCGGGTCATTTTCTGGGATTAATTCGCCAATAATTAAAGAAAAAAAATGCACAAAGCATAACATTTCGCGGGCTGACATTTTTAGGTGATGTTTTTTAATATGTTCAACTTTAATATCTGGAGAAATATTGCCGATTTCGGTACGACCATAATCAAAATACCTTTTTCTAAAATTCAGTTGCTCTAAAGTAAAAAACTTTACATTCTCAGTATAGTAGATTATTATATGGCATAAATTATAATGACATATGCCCTCAAAAAAATCATGCATAATGTCTACTGCAAAATTAGTTACCACATGGAACGAACCGATGGTATTAAGAATTGAGTTCTCTAAAATCCCTGTTTCCGAAATATTGTTTAAAGCTACGTCTGTATTATAATTGTCTATGTTTCTTTGTAATGATATGTCTGCTTTAGAACTTGATTGACAAATGTTTCTGTGCATTTTACAAAATCTACAGTAGTAGTTTGAGTTAAAACTTTTGGTAAAACCTAAAGTACCATTTAATCCTAAATTGTCCCCCAGTATAAGACCTAAGACAGGATAAACTTTCAATGGCCCATGTTTTGTCTCAATCATAATGCCCTCATTTTCCAATAAATTTATTTCTCTTACTATGAATTTTAGACACTCACTATTACCAAATGTTTTTATATCAGTAGATTTAATAAGAGCAGCTAAATATATATTATCGAGTTTAGAATTTTCGCAAATAGACGGAAATGTATAATAAAAAGCAGTAATGGCTTGAGTCGTGGAATGACTGCCGAGTGGATCGTTAATCTCAAAATCATCGACGTATAAATAGTAAGGAACAACAATTCTGGATTTTGGGAATTTTTGAATTTTTTCCTGCCATAATTTTCCATTTAAAAAACAACTGTTTTGCGTATTCTTTAAACTACCTGCCTCATGTACTGATTTAATTATATTAGATTTTTCAAGTGTTTTCTTCATTTGAAATTGCAACGGCAACATTACTCCTGTAGAGAACTTTTCGCTATATTCAAATTTACCTTTTTTGCAGATAGGAGCGATGTTTGTGTCAATAGTAAATTCAAAAGGTTTTTTTAAAAGATTATTGTCTTGAAGCCAAGAATTTAACTTATAATCTGTGCTACAGAATTTGAAGGCGTCCTTTAACATATTTAGAGTTTCATCTAAATCAATGTAGTCTTTGTCAAAATTGTGAATTCTATTTTTTAAGATTATCTTGATAGTACATATTAAAGAGTCTAGGATATATTCTTTTACATTTTCCTGAATCACGAAAACGTCTTTTTTGGTAAAGTTGTTTTTTGCATGAAGACTTAAACAAAAGCGAATTGCAGCGTTTTGTATAGATTTTAAGCACTGATTTATATTAAATTGGTTGTCACCGTCACCCGATTGTAAGACTTCGCCTACTGCTTTACAGTTAGGGTCGAGGTAGGGATAAAAGTTGCCCTCAAAGTTATGATTAGTAATTTTGACATTGTTGGTAACGTTATTTAATTTTGTACTATTAACCGCCGGTTTATTTACTTCAATATTTATTTTGCAATTAGGATGTTTTTTATTGACATGTTTCTTAAAACTACTTAAATTTGGAAATGATTGAGAGCAGGTTTCTTCTAAACATTTAAAATTATTATTTGTACATAAACCGTGTTGTAATTTAAAATGTCTAACTAGTGTATAAAGATCAGCAAAAGTTTTTAAACAACAAAAACAAATCATTTTGAGAAATATTTGGGTAGATTACCTATCTCCTGCCACCTATTTTTTCTTGAATTTGCCTTACTATCTCTTGAAATAGGATACGATCTCTTAAAGAGATTGGAGGATCTTCTAAACAAAATGCCTTTATATGGTGTGGTTTAATGAGAAGTAACGCCTTCAAATCGATTTTCTGATCTAAAAGTATAAAAAAACAATACATATATACTATATGTATATATTATGTGGGTATCCCTAAATATATTTAACACGGAAGACCAGAAGTCAGACTGCCACCTGTTTACATAGAAAAAGAAAACCAGCCTCATAAAAATAAGGGGTGACAGAGGTGTGGGCGGAAATAAACCGAAGCATCGCATTATTATAATAATACAAATGTTTTGTCTATGTCGCGTATTCTCGTAAACAATGCACAGGGCCGCACTTCGGTTTTTAGACGAAAAAAATACCTTTACAAAATATCAAAAATACCTTTTTACAATTTTTTGGTGGTAATTTTATATGTTTATTAAACTTATTTTTTTAATTAAAGTCCTCTGTTTTAAATAAAATAGGGTAAATTATATCTATTAAGTCTTACAGGTAAAAAAAATATATATTTTTAATAAAAAAGTTGAATTGAATTGAATTTTTTTCACAAAAAACAAAAGTCCCAATAAGCATAAAAAACTATGCCTTTTTGAATTTAGTTTTTTTGTGGAAATAATAAAAGTAATTTCTCAAATAAGGCGTTTACTGCAAGATAGGCCCAACCAACAAACAAATAAATAAGAATTTAAATTTATTATCATCATATTAAGTTAAGCAATACTTTAGGTTTTTTTACACAACAAATATTTTACACATAGGCCACTCTTGCAAAAAACGCCTCAAATAGTTATAAAAGTAATTATTTAAATGCTTTTTGCATAAGCAGCAAGAATATATTTGATTTTTTTGTTAATTTTTAAAGCTACGCCATGTGTTAGACATGAAAATGCAAATTTACTTACCAATACACTTTTTAAACAACAAGTCTGCTTCGTATATGGAATATACCTTAAAAATTTCTTTAAGAAAACGTCGAAATTTTAATTTTCTTGGTCTTTTTGGTATTTGTATCATACTAAATTTTACCACACTTCATTTAAACAAGTGCAATCAATAAGATTATAACACAAACTGGTTTATAAAGTTATGTTCACCAAGGAAAGCGCTGGCCCTTTCCCTCTCTTTTAAAGGGAAATAACAAAAATTTTGTTACCATTGCAAAACAATAGTAAATATTAAAAAAGTCTTTTTATAGCAATAAAATATTTTTGTTATTGTTCTTAACGTAAGCTATTAACAAAGATTTTCTAACTGAAATAAAATTAATTTGAATTACAACGATAATAATTTAAAAAAGACAAATATGCCATTGTAAAATGAACAAATTTTACTATAATGCGCATTACTTTTTGTAAGCGCAATTCACACACAACTATAGATTTAACAAAAACATTTTAAGTTCAACAAAGATTTAATATAAACATAAAGTATTTCTTATTGCCATGACAATATGATAACAACTATTTCTTTGTTGGATTAACATTTTTTTTATAAAAGCTCAACATTGCTGCTTCATTATAGTAAATGAGAATTTTATTAACAGTAAAAAAAGTTTATTCTGTAAATAAAAATAATCTCATTACTTTGACAAATCGTAGGTTTTTGTCCCAATAAGACACTGAAAATATAATAAAAAAGATACCTTAGGTGGTACATTTTTTTATAGCCATTAAAATTTTAAATTTAAGTTAAATAATATTATTTTATTAATCGCTTACAAAATTAGTTTTATTATCAGTGCATGTACATTTTTCTGAGTGTTGTTCATATATTAATGCGAACAACAGGCGTCTTTTGATAAATTATCTTGGAAATGACACGTAAATAGGCAAATATAAAAGCTATAAATAATGAAAAACGACTGTCTCTGTTTGGCGTTAAATGTATTTTTTCTACTCCCACCTTTAAAACGCCCATTATCGTACATGGTTCCATGACACGAAGTGACCATTTAAATACACAAGTTGTGGCTTTATGGTGCTTTAGTCCCGGGCTGAAGTTGTATTTTATTATCTCAATATAAAAATACAAAAGTATTAAATAGTTCCTTAACGCCAATATTTAAAAAGATTATATGAACGTTTGTTTTTGCGTACAGTGCCCATAAAACATTCTCTTCTCTTTTACTGTGAAAAACTGCCTCTATAACGATTGTAAGTATATTTTTAAGGGATAAATTTTGATTTACACAGAAAAATTTTAGATTTTAACTCTGGTAAATTCCCAAGTTAAAAATTCTAAGGGGAATTACAATAAATACAATTGCCACTTTTTGTACCTTTAAAATTTCCTGTTTAAGAATTTTTAATACTCTGTTATAAAATATTACAATTATAATAATAACAAAAGGATAACATATTTTCTTAAGATAATCATATTTTGAAGTTTATAAATTTTTCTATAGAAAAATTTATAAACTTCAAAATGCCTATAGGCACTCATTAATTAAGCACTCGCTCGCAAGCTCGCTGGTGCCTAAATTAAATTCGTGACCAAAATGGCGTTTCTTAAACTTGATACATAATATACTATGACAGATTTGCCAAGGTATTAAACTTAATAATTAATAATTATTATAAACATAGAAATATATTTAGAAACAACCAACAAATTAAATTTTGTAAAAACTGAATGACTAGTCAGTTGTCTGAAATAACCCTTAAAACTTTTTAATAAGGATTCAACAATACGAAATTTATAAAAAATTTCTCTGAAATAAAACCTAATTTTTATAACCTAAAATAATGAATTATTTAAATACTGAGTCGACGCCTATTTGTCTGATCAATAGGATAACAACTCTATGTAAGGATTATATATGATAAAGTGAATTCCTATTCAGGGACGAATATATTTTATAATAAGAAATCGAATTCTATATTTTTTATTTATTGTAAATTTAAGGGGAGGAAAAAACCTTAAAATTAAAAATACTTAAATCGATAATTATTTCACTGAAATTACAGCACCCATACTCTCTGAAATTAAATATTTAAAATTCTACTGTTTGAATTAGTACCAGCATTGTTTTCTAATAAAATAGTCGATTTAACTTAGCTATTTTTTACTACTTAAATAAATTTTGAGAGGAAAAAGTAATTAATTTCTTTAATCGTTTTTAATTCTTTCAACAACAAATTATTCTTGGCGTGAAATGCATATAGGCTCCATGGTTAAATGGCTGATAAAAACAATGTTGCAGAAAGCTTAGCGTCACAAAAAAAATATTCAACTTTAAAATATTATTAACAATATTTACAGACAGAAATATAATTGTTATAAAAGTAGCATTGGCGCAGCCATTAGACATCGCTTGACATGTAAGAGAGCCTAGTTCAAACCCCGGCTGGGTCAAAACTTTTTTAAATTTAAATTTACTACACAGTCAAAAAATATTTGTTAATTTTAACCAAATATTATTCAGATTTTATGTTAATCCAGGCCCAAATAACTTTATGTTTAATAATTACAGCCAACTGTAATCTGTTTAATAATTAATTAAGTACTTACTCACTTAAAATGAATTAGTCAAAAATAACTAATTATAAGTCATATTTGACTAATTGTCATAGCGAAAAAGCGGTCACTAATATTTAGTCAAATTTTACTGAATGAAATAGTCAAACAAAAGTATTTGTATTGTCAGTGAAAAATGTTTTCATTGAATACCTAAAATCACGTGTACTTTTTCACGCTTTTTCAACGAAATAATTTGTTAAACATTAACAATCTGTAACCTTAAAATTACCAAAATGCTTAGAACATTGCATATTACCTTTACAAAACTTTCGGTAAAATATTTTCCTTTGTTAATAATAATTACAAACCCAGGCTTTCTACAAAAAATTATGTTAAAATTTTACAAAATAAAATTAACAAACTACAAACTCATGTTACACTGTAATTTGACTATTTCATTCGATATAATTTGACTAATTATTAGTGACTGCTTTGTCGCCATGACAATTAGTCAAATACGACTTATAATTAGTCATTTTTGACTAATTTATTTTAAGAGAGCATAATGGTTACTATCTCTTTCCTCTAAAAATAGCAAACTAGTTTGCCGAAGCTTTATTAAGAAATTTCTGATTAACTTCGCGATTAAGAGCAGACGCGCTCTTTATCAAGGCGACGACGACGACGACAAGCCGACGAGAAAAGGTAAAAGCGGTTAGCGTTTAACGAACCTCTTTGTCCGAAAATAGAATTCCCATTAGTACCATAATTTTATGTAAATTAACCACCGCGTTTCTCGTTTCGCCAGCATCTTTCCTCTCTGCTGCTTCTGGCCTTCCTGCTGCCAATGCAGAGTGCTCCTGCCACTTTTGCTGCTGTAAAAACCTACACAACAACAGTGATACATAGAAATACTTTTGAAAAAGTAGTTAAGTGTATGGGTTTTTAAAAATTACCCATTATTAACACAATGAATTAAGTTCGTTAACTTTGAACATGATTCTGTTTTTACATCTTCATAATCATCCTTTATATGCAAAATGCATTGTACAACATAAGTGAGATGGATCAATACACCTCACCACTGACATCCTTTTGTTCGTTTACAAAAAGAAGCTCCTTCCATATGTATTGTACAAAGATAAAATAAAGTTCTTGTTGTAATTCCAAGTTGCCTTGGCATCAAGGTCGACTTTTGCTTCTGCAAACCTCTACTTTGTTGCGCTATCGGAATTCCTTCCACTGGTTTCCCTGAGTATTTACGCTGGAGCTCACAAAAAATTAACCTACAATAAAAAAAGTTTGAATTATTAAAAATATTTTTACCGGATCATGGTATGAATTAGCCATACCTTTAATATTCTATAAGATACAAATCTTTAAAGCATCGCGATGCATCTGTTTAAAAATAAATTAGCAAACTTTTTATAAAAAAATTACAAAAAAGAATATCATTAATTTTTTTTTGGAAATCTCGGATTCAGCACGTTACGAAAATCGGTCCCAATACGTAAAAAAAGACTAATATAGAACTAAAAAACATTTTAATAAATTATAGTGACCTTAGGGGCCATTTATTAATTACGTAAGGACAATTTTGGTGACTTTTGACCCCTTACCCCCATGTAAGTACACTGAAAAAAATAGGCTGCTGAAACAACAAAAAAAATATTAATTCAACTCTTTATGCACTTTACATACAAGCAATGGTTTTTGCACGTTTATTAAACCATCTAAAAATGTCAAATTGTATTGTTTAATTGAACAACAAATATTAGTCAAATGAACAAAATCAGAATATTTGTTCTAATCTGCTAATCTGGTTACTTAAACATTCTTGATATATCGGAGTAAAATGGTTGTGCTAACATTTTTAAGATGTTAAGGTAAATTTCTTGAAATGTCCAGGTAACCTTTTTAGCATATTCACTTAACACCAATTAAATGTTAAATTAAAATAATTTGCGCTAATGTTGGGTTAATTAAATTATGGAATTAATATAAAGAGAAAGAATTGAACCTTACCTCGCCATAGTTTTTGTTTTGAGTGCGTTCCACCTACTTCAAATACCTACCGACAGACAGCTGATTCGATCTATATTGGGGGTCTTATCAGTGTCGGGAAATTTGGAGTAGTGGAAGTTTTTATGAATGCAAAATTAACAAATTTTAAAGTAACATTTACAATTTGTTAAATGAACAAATTTAATTTTTTAGAATTAAAGAGCAACTAAACGTTAATTTAATAGTTTTTTAGGTAATCCTAAAAATTTCAGTATTTGATTCAACCAATTCCAGCTATTAAATCAAAATAGGATAAACATTCTAATTCAAAAAATTAGTTTATATAAACATAGGATAAACATTCTAATTCAAAAAATTAGTTTATATAAACATATGTTAAATCAATATTTTAACTGTCAAATGAACCAATAAACTTTGACAAACTCTGACTATTGCTTTGACACCAAAATATAGATTAATCCAATAGGTTTTTTGATGAAACAACATTTTCAAAAATGACATTTAGGCAAACTCAACTACATTATTTGGTTCGGTGTATACGTAAGATTTCTCCCCTTTCTTACGTAAGACTCACTTTAAACTATTTGGAATCCAAAATGGAATTAGATTTTTAATATTGAATTTTGATTCACGAAATATTACGTAAGAATGAATTTCACTCCCCTCCCCCCAACATAAGGACATGCAGAGATTTTCTTAATCCCCCTCCCCCTTAATAACCTTACGTAATTAATGAATGGCTCCTTATAAGGCCCTCTGCAACAACATTTCTTTAGGGAATTAATAGTAATAATTTAAATCATAAATCGAATTTAACACATTTATCACTTTTTATTTCTTTTCACAATAAAGTCGACAGTTAAATAACAAAAACTTTACTAGTTATAGCAAAAATCCTTAGATATAATTTTATTCAAAAAATATAATCGTAATTAGATTTAGTTAAAAACCACGAACAATTATGTATATATATATTTTTTAAATTTGAATAACAGGTTCATTTGTAAAACTTATCAAGTTTAAGACTTAAACAAACTCTAAGTTAAACTTGGCGTTAAGTTAAGGAATGGAAACTTTCTTATCATTTTTATGTACTTTACAATGCTGGTGTCAAATATCGCTTTACTAGTATGTATACATGTATGTATACATATATAAATAAATATAAATATCACATGAAATAAATTAGCGATGCTAAGCTAAAATAGAAATTATTTTCTCTTGGATTTTTTCAGCGAAATTAGTTGGTCGTATGGATTTTCCACGAATCGTAAATTTTTATGTATTTCAAACAATGATTTTACTTCAAAAGTTAGTCTCATCGATTTATAGTAAAACGCTAATAAAAGTTTGTAGTTGGTTGATTGTGGGTAAACGAACTCGTAAAAATTTTGTTACAATTTCTTTGAAAGTTAATAATTAAATTTGGTGTTGTTCACCTTTTGCAAGTAACTAAAAATAGTTACATTAGCAATGCAGTTTACATTCACAAAGTGCATGTAATATTTATTTATTTATTTTTAGACATTTATTGCTATGTTAATGTTTCTATTGAAAAAATAAGGTTTATTTTCTTAATGGCAAATACAGTGTGACCCATTTGTTTGCGACTCACCCCTGTAAAATCTTTATTTATTGTGTGATTTTAACCGGATTTGTGTAACTGAATTTTTGGAGCAAAAACACCATATTTTTACAAATTACAAGGCCTACTATGTCAGTTTTTAAAGCATATTAGCGATTAAAAAATCTATGTACGGCACTGCATTCAGCACCCCTCAAAACGACACTATACTAAATTTTATTTAATACCATAAAAACATTTAAATTAAACTAATAGTAACATGGTATATGTATGCTTGGTTTTAGCAAATAAAAAACGCAATAGAAACAAAAAATAGAGAATTCAAACAACAATGAAACAAAAAATAGAAAATTCAAAAAATTCTCTACAATTAGATTTTCGTCACCTCTACTGCACAAGAACAGTTCTTATTATCCTAGCCCGTAGTTCTTGAAGAACTACGGGCTAGGATATTACAAGCCTGCGCAGCCATTACTCCAAACAAATATGAAAGTGTATTAAAATAAATGGTGGATTAGTAGAGGTGACAAAAATCTAGTTGCAGAGGATTTTTGGAATTCTCTATTTTTTGGTTTCATTGTTTTAAGTTTCTTTTCCGTTTTTTATTTGAAACTAAGCATAGCAATAAGCAATGTTTTTTTCATGGATAACTTGACAGAATAAATTTTTGTAAATATTTATTATTGTGCATTTTTAATTTAGCTACAAAATCGTTACCACTTAAAATTTTTCTATAAAATTTAGTATAGGGTCGTTTTGAAGGGTGGTGAATCTAGTGCCGTGCATATATTTTTTTTATTAATAGCTAATATGAATTTTTAAACATTTACTCTTAAAAACTGACATAGTAGGCCTTGTGTTTTGTAAAAATATGGTATCTTTTGCTCCAAAAATAAAGATCTACACTTAAAAACAAATCCGGTTAAAATTGCACAATAAATAAAGATTTTACAGGGGTTAGTAATTTAATTAAAAAAAAGTTTAATTAAGTATTAACTTTTATGGCTTATAAATAGGTATTAAGTTGTTTTACAACGTTTTATGTTCGACCAACTACTAATAGACATCTTGCAGACACATTCTTTTTACAGCAGAAGTTCCTTCCTCTAGAATGAATGGGACCATTGTGCCCATAACAGTCATATTTTACATGAAAAGTAATTTTTAAAATGTAATAATCTTTAAATAAATTCATTAATTTAATATTAAAGGAACTAAACAAGGAAAGTCCAGAATGACAAAATGGTGACCGTTTAAAATGATGAAATGAAGATAACATGGCGAAGCGCAAAAGTGCCAACCACTGAATCTAATTTTGGGTATATTATGTCATTTTCCACATCTCTGGTCGACTTGTTGAATGCGAATATCAAGATCGGATGCGTTCTCATAAAATCGCTTGAGTGTCGACAAAGGCCACAAAAGCGAGCGATAGTACGGCTTTTAAGCCCTGTGTCGTCTTGGTAATATGATGACGTCGTTTCTGGATGCACGCTGCATCTGAGAGGGCGTTATCCACCGCCAACGATCGATATTTAATTCGGAAAGTGCATTTCATTGTTCTACGGAAAATGGTGTCAGTTGCAAGAACAAGGTTTATATTAGTTTATGATGTCCTAGAGCTCTTAAAATGTTAGGTTTAGTCTTATACCACTTTTAAATTGTATTAGAAGATAAACATTCAATTTTTCTTTCTTTAATAAAGTTTTTTGTTTTGAGTGCGTTCCACCAACATTAGAAGACAAAATAGGAAAGACCTTTTGGAACAAGACAAGTCAACATGAAGTCAAGCTATAATAAAGTCAGGCGAAAATGACGAACAGCTAACAACCAAAGGGGGCAAGATAATTTTTTACAGTTCGAATAAGGAGATCTTCTTTTTACCCTGTTTTTGTCCTTTTAAAATTTGCAAGCCGGGATTCTGGTTTAACCAAGTTGAGACTCAATTTAATATTCACGGGATCCCGCAAGATGGTACAAAGTTTCATTATCCTGTTGCTCGTGCTGTGAAAAAATTTCTATGGTAAGTCTGCTAGGAGTAAAACAAGAGTTTATAAGTGATATATGAGTTTTCAAGATGGCCGTAAAGACGTTGAAGATGACGAACGCCACGGACGCCCAAGCACTTTTACAACCGATAAAAACATGTTTTTCTGAACACACCTCGTATATTAAATCATTAACAATATTTTCATAAAATAGTTGACATTGCCACCTACTTTACACAATGAAAATCAATTTCGATGGCAAGTGGTTTCAGAATACGTTAGGATGCTTCCTGCTGTCTTGCAAATAAAGCCGTGGCTAAAAGCTGTCAGTGGGAAGATGAGATGACGTGTCGGTTCAGCCGCAAGCCCTCATTACCTCTACCTGCGCCCCCATTAGAATCGCGTTAATTAATTGTTTGACTGATAATTCTGGAACGCATTACGGCTTCAGACCGAGTAAATTAACTGCCGTAATGACCGAATGGGCAATGTAAACAATGAGTATGAATAGATAGATTAATTTCTATACACACGTGTGTGGGGTTTACTGTATTAAAACATTTTGACCCTGGATTTAGCACCAGTCGATAAAGGGTGTGCGTTAAATTTGCACGAGCGTTTTGTTTTAAACTAAACCGATTAATGAGCTCCCTTAAAATAAATTAGTCAAAAATGACTTATTATATATATAAGGGATATTAGATTAATTGTGAGCGACTAATAATTAGTCAAAATCTACCGAATGGAACAGTCAAATTAGTAAATTTGTTTGATCTCAAGTCTGTCGATTGTCAAGCGGATATCTAACCGAGGCGCCACTGCTACTTTTATAAAAATATCTGTCTATAAATGTTGTTAATATTATTTTAAAGTTGAATATATTTTTTGTGTTGCTGTTTGTTTTTGTGGGCTATTTAACCATGGAGCCTACATGCATTTCACTCTAACAATAATTTGTTGTTGGCGGCAAGAATTAAAAACGAATAAAGAAATAAGTTACTTTTTACTCTTAGAAACAGTCAAAGATGGTGACTTAAATTGGTCAATATTTAACTATTTAAGTTGTAAAAAATAAGTATTTAAAAGTAAAAACGATAATTTTATTAGTAAACAATGCTGGTAATAATTCAAATAGTAGAATTTTGACTATTTCATTTTAAAAGAGTGGTTTTATAAGTAGCTCAGGCGGGCTTGGTGTCAGTTCCTGAGCACCATTCCGCGCGCATTCATAAAAACTTAATAGAATCCATCACCTTTTACATACGAGTCAATCCAAATGAAAACACCAAAAATGAATTTAAAAGTGCGCTGCATAATTTTTTATTGTTATGAAAAAATTTGAGGATGATCTTTTAGGTGTCAAATATGAAAATCCATTGCCGTTTTAATTTTTTGTTGCTTTACTTTTATTTGGCACCCCTTAGAAGTCTGAAATAGTGTCAATTTCTTACTCTCTTATAGTGGGCCAGAACTTTTTTTCTGTGACAAATATTGAAATAATTTTAATTTTGTTTTACTGTCCAGTAAGTGTGTTTTCGATATAAATTATTATTATCCAATTAGTTAATCTCATAAAAGAATGGTAAACCACTAAAGATTCATGATAATTTGCCAATTTTTGTGATTTTTGTCTGGCTCCTGTGCCTATTCTACTGAATTTAGAAGGTTCATTTTTTTCAGGTATAAAGTACTTATACAATAGAAAACGTAACTATTATTTTAAGTTTCTAGACTATCAATTTCTTTATTAAAAAAATTATTGAAAATTGATAATTCTCAAAATTAGCCAATTTTGCCCTCAGAAATCATTATGTTGAGGAAAAAATAAAAATCTGAAACTTTCAGGAAATGTAGTCCCCACATTCATCTTTTCAGTCCAGTTAGTCTTGTTTTGTTATTTTTATCCATGTAAAAGATATAATAATTTTTTTAATGCCAGTTAAGAAGCGATATTGTTAGTTTTATTTATAATTTAAAATTTAGATGGCTTTGACTTTGTCAATTGATGTTTGATGGAGAAATGTCAGAATGCGAAAAATATTTCATAAATATTATTTGTGCGTATTTCTTTGGTAAATTTTGTATATAACATAATATGTCATATTATGTTATATACAAAACTTTTTAAAGTCACCAAAGGAATACCACAAATAATAATTATGAAATATTTTTGTTAGTTCAACCATTCCACGCTACTCGGGAATTTTTGTAGCGTCCGTTACAATCAAAAATTGTGAGTAAAACTACCGTAATTATTATGCTTATAAGTTTAAGCCTAATTATTACAAGCATAATAAACATGTTTGCAATATTAACTATTGTAAAGGTATTTCATTTAATTACGGTAGCATTTAATTACAATTTTTTATTGTAACGGACGCTACAAAAATTTCCGAGTAGCTTGGAATGGCTGAACTATCAAAAATATTTCATAATTATTACTTGTGGTATTCCTTTGGTGACTTTAAAAAGTTTTGTATATAACATATGACATATTATGTTATATACAAAATTTACCAAAGAAATACGCACAAATAATATTTATGAAATATTTTTCGCAGTTCTGACATTTCTCCACCAAACATGAATTGACAAAGTCAAAGCCATCTAAATTTTAGATTATAAATAAAACTAACAATATCGCTTCTTAACTGGCATTAAAAAAATTATTATATCTTTTACATGGATAAAAATAACAAAACAAGACTAACTGGACTGAAAAGATGAATGTGGGGACTACATTTCCTGAAAGTTTCAGATTTTTATTTTTTCCTCAACATAATGATTTCTGAGGGCAAAATTGGCTAATTTTGAGAATTATCAATTTTCAATAATTTTTTTAATAAAGAAATTGATAGTCTAGAAACTTAAAATAATAGTTACGTTTTCTATTGTATAAGTACTTTATACCTGAAAAAAATGAACCTTCTAAATTCAGTAGAATAGGCACAGGAGCCAGACAAAAATCACAAAAATTGGCAAATTATCATGAATCTTTAGTGGTTTACCATTCTTTTATGAGATTAACTAATTGGATAATAATAATTTATATCGAAAACACACTTACTGGACAGTAAAACAAAATTAAAATTATTTCAATATTTGTCACAGAAAAAAAGTTCTGGCCCACTATAAGAGAGTAAGAAATTGACACTATTTCAGACTTCTAAGGGGTGCCAAATAAAAGTAAAGCAACAAAAAATTAAAACGGCAACGGATTTTCATATTTGACACCTAAAAGATCATCCTCAAATTTTTTCATCAAAATAAAAAATCACGCAGCGCACCCCATTTGGTGTTTTTATTTGGAATGACTCATACTAATAATTTATTAGAAATATAAACCATTTAATTTAGATTTATTATAAACCGAACCTTCATTCCACGTGATAAATATTCATAAATTTATTTTAAGACATTATATTTTACATCATTGTTTCTTTTCCTCACCTGGTTTATTGATTTTTCTTGAATGTAGCAAAGAAAACGATACTTTAAAAGATTTATAAAACCGTGTTGTTTAATTATTAATGCCTCATGCATGTAATTAACCTTCAATAATAATTACGCAGAAATATAACCAACTCTGTACACATTATCACGTAATTTATGATATTCTAAGTAAATAAATTAATCACGTGGGTGTTTATATTTTTTATAAATAGATTTTGCGCTATTATAATTGTGCAATTATTAAAAACATTCTCCAATAGTTCATAAGAAATGTGTGGATTTAATTTATTAGTTTAAGTTAAGAAAATGGTAGTTATAGTTAATAATGTTAATACATTTTATTGTACACTGCAACATGTTTAAAATATATGTGATGTAAAGAGTAATCTTAAAATGGTGTCAAAATCCAAAACCAAGTGGTGTTAATATAAACACCATGAATTATGGTTGAAAATTTTATATACAGCAAACACCAAAACGGTGTTTATCTAAAAATATTTGAGAAGTGCACCTACACAGAAAAAAAGGAATAGTTAATTTAACTATATTAATTTAGTTGACCCATAAGTATTTATTTAAATCAACTGTGGGAAGGTTAATATAAACAAAGATTAGTTTGACGGTACTAAGCCAGATAGTTATTTTTTTTAAATTGGTTAAATTAACCCAGAAAACTTTAGTGAAACCAACCCGCTGTATGGTTCAGTTTACTAAATATGTTGTTTGTAAAATAAGAGTTACTTCCTAAAGTACTCTTTTAAAACGATTAAAACAATTTGCCGTGCATTCCGGTGTGGATCACGTGATGTTTTTAAATCTCGCCTCTGTTGACTTGCATGAAGAGTATATAAGCTCAGATAGTCCTTTGCTTTGGTGTGACACTACAAGTAGTTCGATACTAAAGAGACCTTAAATAGGTGGAAACAGCTGTCAATACTTGAAGTATTTTAAGTTGGTGGAACGCACTACAAACATCTCTAGCGAGGTTAAGGTTCAATTTTCTGGAATAATACCACTGGTAATATACTTGTAATGCGTCAAGGAACTTCCTGTTTCCTTTTTTTCCCTTTTTTTCTGTGTAGTATGATTTAATTTGACCAAAAACACATAATATTTAACACTGAAAAGGAGTTCAATTTACACTGGGTAAAATTTATTTTAATACTGTGTGAAAGTTAAATTTACACTATTTTAGTATTTGAATTTACACTGGACCATCGAACCATATTTAACACCATTTTGGTTTGTATCGATATAGACCATGTATGGTGTTAATTTGATGTTAAAATGGTCATGAAATTTTAAACAGTGTATAGTTGATCACCCTTTTAAAAAAATTGCAAGTGCAGAAGTCGTTTATCAGATTTTTTGGAGTTGGATCTTTGGATCTGAGTGTGAATGTCCGGTTAGGAATGAAGCTGCTGAGATAGGAGTTTTAGAAAAAGTTGTCAACTTTGAGCACGAGGAAATTAGCTACGGCTACCAACACTCCTATAAGACTATAAAACGACCATCGAATAGATCCTTCGAGCTCATAAATTTCGTCCTTACCAGATTCATTTAGTCCATGAATTGAATGAGAACAATTTTGACCGGCGACTGGAGTTTTGCGAAACTATGACTGAACTGTAGCGGCATTACCTCCACTACTCAGGCAAACAAACACCATAAAAACAGGCAAAAGTATAAAACATTTTAATTACAATTACGTGACAAAATGTACGGATTGTCGAGGCTCACATTTAATCCTACCGACAATAAAATAATCCCACAACCAAACTTCACAATACCATAAACATTTCCTTATTCTTCGAAGAATTTCTAGCCTAATTAATATCCAAAATCCCAGCAATTTGGAAAGCCCTTGCGTTAGCTCCAAATTTCAGGTCGACGTACAACGAGCACGTAAAGGCCGAACTACCTGTATCTAAAATATAAAACCTAGTCCTGTCCTAAACTCAGAACTCAGAACTCAGTCATTTCAATTCAGTGAACCCAGTTCCACCATCCGGTCGACATCATTCAGTTAAGTTCCAAACTATCGGGCCTCGACATCCAACTTAAACGCTGTTGTAAGTTACACCACTATTTTCATTTTTAAATAAATAACGTACTACGAACAACACAAGTGTTTAACTTCACACGCAAAATACCTCACTACAACCCCCGCAGAACAAATAGCTATGGATGACAATTTGTTTTTTAACATCTGTTTTTAGACGAGTGCACGTTTTTTCTTAACTCAACTGCCAATCGCCATAATTGTAGTTCCTGGTCGGTTGCAAGTGCAATGGTTTTTCTGAGCAGGGATTTTTGGAGATCGTCTGGTTGGACCCATTTTTATTAATGGTAACCTTACATGAGAAACGTATTTAGAATTACTAGAAGATATAGTTCCTCTTTTACTGGTCAATATTGTTGAAAACGATACTTGGAAGACCATGTTTCATTACTGCGTGTTAGGGAGTTTTTGGACCGAGTGTTTCTTCCTGGACGATCGATTGGGCGAGGAGGAGCTCTGGATTGGCTGTCCAGATCTTAAGATTTCATTCCCCTAGACTTTGTTTTAGTAAAATTTACGCAACATGAATCTCGTCAAATAACTCCACAAATACTATATAATAAATGTTAAAGTTTGTTTTACTAGGTATTCTCAATATTTTTGTAACAAAAATTCCTTTTCTCTACGACTACTTAAGAATAGTAACATTCTAGTGTAATTTTTGATCATAGAAAGGATGTTTTTCTGCAATACTGTGCGAGAATATTCCTACTCTTGTTTAAGAATGGTCACAAGTAACGACATCTCCTGGCCGTTTACTAAACGTAAAAAATTTAAAAATATTTAAATATTACTGTATTATTTATTAATTAAAAAATAATAGCAGTTGTATAATTAAGGTTTAGGCACAAAAAATTAGTTATATTTATTGTTTTTCAAATATACAAATCAAAATTATAATAAATTTGATATTAAAATGATAAACCAGTTACCTACTATACCGGCTTTGAAGTTTTGACAGATTCAAAAAGTTTAAAAAAAGATCTTTAAAATGTAGAAAAAGAATAGATGTTGACATAGATTACTTGTAAAATTGGTTTTTTATTTGTTTTAGAGCAGCAAAATGAATGTTTTGGAGTTTTAGGAAATAGTATTATGTTCTTTTTAAAACAGTTTTATTTCTCGTAAGGTACAGAACCAAAATGTTATTTTTTATTAGTTACCTAGTGTAAATAACTATTTTTAATTATAATAAAGATTTAGGCATACCATTTGTTTAAATTTATTATAATTTACATTATAAAATTGTGACGGCACATAATGGTTTGACAATACAAAAAACTTAAATGTCAAAAACTGCTTGGTTTCTTTTCTGTTTAAACTTATATAAGCGTTACTATTCTTACGTAGTCGTAGAGAAAATAATGTCTGAAACACGTTTGGAATAGCATATTCCACTCTCGTAAAACCGTCACACTCGCCTTCGGCTCGTGTGTCAAATTTTTCCTCGAGCGGAATATGCTGTATTCCAAACTTGTTACAGAATGTACTATTCTGTACTTTTTTATTTGAAAAGAATCGAATTTTTTTCATAATTATTAATTTTAATGACATTAATTTTAGCAAAAAAGTCCCCATCGTAGCTGAAGTTGACGTGTGTGGGATCTAGGATTTTTTTTCTTTTTATTTTGATGGTGTTTAAAGAAAGATCTGTATTTAACAAACGACCAATAAGATTAAAATCTTATTCGCGCATTGCAAACAGACCCATCACTTCTTCTACTCGTGAAACACTTTTCTATTGGCGTTAAGTACTTTACACTTTTAATTTTACGGTACGTCGACGGCAAACGATGCCTGTCTGGTGCACTTAAGCAAAATAGTATCTAAAATTACATCTCCGAACTATCGGGTGTCTACCGACACGTACGGAACAAGTTTCAGGACGTTCCATTAACATCTTAAAACCATTATTGCCGCAAAGTAGGTGGTGTTGAGGATAGGGTAAGCATTTGAAAAAACAAATTTGAGAAACTTTCTCATCCCTTTTGTCCATGCATTATATTCGGCAAATGTCTAACCTCACTTTATACATTACCATAGTATTTAAATTTTTCATGTACACAGTAACAAAATATTTATTAATTTTAACCAAATTTTAACCAGATTTTATGTTAATCCAGGTCCACATAATTTCATGTTAAGTTTACAACCAACTGTAACTAGTAAGTAGTTTGTAATTATAACAAATATTAATAACAAAATCCTGTCAATAATTCAACCATAATCCTTGTAATTTTCAAAAAGGACCTTATTTTTACAATTTTTTTGTAGACCCAGTAACAAAAGAATTTGTTGGAAATTGGTAAAATTTTGATAAGAAATGTTGCTTTATTAATCAATTTCCTCAACAAAAAAATTAACACATACCTATGTAGGTACATAAATAAACACACTCTCTTAAAATGAATTAGTCAAAAATAACTAATCATATTTTACTATGTCTTAGCGAAAAAGCAATCACTAAAAATTAGTCAAATGAAAGGATTGAACTCAGGTCTGTCGCTTGTCAAGCTTGTAAAGCTGTTGTCATAAGCAATGTGGCTATCAGTCAATTTTATTTGTCAATAAATATTGTTCATAATATTTTAATGTTGAATATATTATTTGTGTTGCTGTTTTGAGCTAAACTTTTTCCATCTTTGTTTGTTTTTATGGGCAATTTAACCGTGGGGCCTATATGCATTTAATTCAAATAATACTTTGTTGTTGGCCGCAAACGATTAAAGAAATTATTTACTTTTACCTCTCACAAATAGTCAAAGATGGTGACTAATCTTAAATTAGTTAAACTTTAACTATTTACATGGTAAAAAATTACCTTTTAAAATGAAAACGACTATTTTATTAGTAAAAAATGCTCGTACTAATTCAAATGGTAGAATTTTGACTATTTCATTTTAATAGAGCAAAAATAACATACACACAATTAAATTACACATCACAATTTGGTACAATATAATGACTTTAACCGACATTAATCCGAATAAGAATAATAACAGATTACTGGTAATATAGGTATTATAAACACTCTGGACATTTGTTACGAACACGTTACAAATTAGAATAAAGTAAGCAGAAACATAAGTTGCAGACGCTGAAGTCAGTTGAACTTGTTGATGCGTATTGTCAGTAGGAGACGTTTTTATTGACGTGTACTTTTTTAACGAAATAATTTGTTGTGAAAATAATCTGTAATCTTTGAAATTAACAAAATGGTTACAAAATTGCATATTACCTTTACAAAACTTCCAGTAAAAATTATTTTAAAATTTTACAAAATAAAATTAACAAACTAAAATTCATGTTAACAAATATAATTTTTATAACAGTTTATTGTTTTACAAATAAAATTCTGAAAAACATTTACTAATTGATAATAATAATAGTTATAAATAAAGTTTTTATTTGTTACTTTTTGAACCATATCGCGGCCAACCAAAATTTAATGTAGTTCTCATTTAGGTATTTAAAATTTCTATTTTGCACAAAACATTCGGAAACGAAAACAGATTCTCCACGTGCCTCCAATTGTAAATCACGTAGGCAGTGTGTCTGTTTTTCTGGGTCCGAGCAGTCGTCGGTGCATTCGGCACCTGCGTAATAACAATAATAAAGACGGTTCATTTAAAACTGTGCGGGTCGGGTATTTATTTCACACATGCATAAACAAAACAAACCTTGAATCGACCGATAAAATAATGTTGTGCGTATTACAACTAAATCGCACAATACGTTTTGTAGATTAGAAACAATACGTCGTTGTTCTCGTTGTTATAATTTCATAAAAAATTGTTGCTATTAATCGGAGTTTATCGGCGTTAAATCGGTGACACCGTAATAAATATGTCTTGATACAAACAAATGGGTTCGTTTGCTTTTATTGTTCAAGTGCAATAGAAATGCACTTTTAAATTAAACCTTATTATAAAGTTTGATAAGGCAATTTTATTTCATAGTTGAGTTAACGACTGTAAAATATATTGAAATTAAATAAGGTTTTCGGAACCATTTTCGTTAACACATAAAAAAATTGCAAATCTTATTAATTTTGCACTTTTATGAATTTTCCACTCATGAACATAGACATGAGGCCTAAATTTTTTTTTGTCTTTTTTGAAAGTTGAACCCACGGTTTTACTTGGTCATCTTAAGAGATGACCAAGTAAAACCGTGCGTCTCTCACGTTCTGCTTGTCTTTTAGCTTCGTTGGTCAACTTGTTTCGTGGTTTTGTCATTTTAATTAATTTCCCACTGAAATGAAATATTTTAAATTGGTTACATGTAAGGGACACGACAATGACGAGCCCGGTAATGATGATTTTAAGGTTCAACTTACCATTTGCTTTTTGTTAATGCAAGACTCCTTTGTATTAATGTAAATATATTGTATGTCTATACTTTGAAATAATACTTACGCCGACAAGGGTGGAACTAAAAGAGAAAAAAAAATCACGGTCTTAGACGTAACAAGCCGTTTTCGATTTCATTCGGCGCACGTCTTAACTTTATGGTTTGACATATGCTAGTGGACGTTAGACAGGCAGGATATTTCCATATCAGACGTTCGATAACCTCCGGCATTTTCCGAATTTATCGCGTATTTAAATATGAAATTAGACACATTTTAAGTAGCCACGGCAATGACGCTCATGTCCAACAAAGTTTAAACGGCATTAAAAGAAAAGTTAACATTTTAAAATGCAATTTTTTGCTTGCATTGTATTATTTTGTATTTTCTTCGTCTGTGTTAGACAGGATATTGCAAGATTTAATTTGTAAATAAATGTAAGAAAATAATATGTTGTTGTTCTTCGAATGTGAACAAGGCACGGTAATGACGTTTGCGACACAAAAATTAAAATATATGTTTTACTATGCTCGTTTAGACTAAAATAAGTAAGTAATCAAGTAAAAATAGTTAATTAAACTAGACATCAAGTATTTTATTTTCAGTGGGAAATTAACTTTTGAAATAACAAGCCAGAACCGATTGAATTACACTTTTGAAATATTCACCCATATATGGCACAAAATATATGGGTTAACCTTTTTTTAACTGCATGCAATGTAGGTCACACTTTCATCCCTAATTCGTTTGAAAAAACTCTTTCATTTTTAATGGATCCCCGATCTCATTTTTATGACGATGCTGATTACCACGAAATATTTAGTTTAAATAGGCATGATAGTAATAGTATCATAAAAGAAGTCAAATTCAATTTAATCGTTTTCGATATATTTAAAATTAAAGTTGCAACAGAACACTTCGTTTCTCATTCAAATAAAAAAGTAGGTACAGATAAAGAATATTTGGCAGAAAAACATTGAGAATAGTTAAACAAAGTTTATTAATCTATTAGTGCTCAAAATGTCTTCCACCAACTTTCATACAAATTTTGTTCAAAATGTCTAACATTTTTAAGTACTTGAGGAGTTATTTGATGGCAAAAGTCTAGGGGAGTCAAATCTAGAGATCTGACCGGCCGATACATGCTCTGCAGAGCTCCTCTTCGTTCAATCCATTGTAAAGGAACACTCGGTTCAAATCCTCTCTAACACGCAATGCATAGTGTTGAAACATTAAATGGTCTTCCAAGAAGCAGTAATCGTTTTCAACAATATCGACCAATAAGGGATGAACTATATCTTCTAGTAATTCCGAATACGTTTCCAATGGTTCCAACCAGACGATCTTCGAAAATACCTTCCCTCTCTCTTAAAATGAATTAGTCAAAAATGATAAGTTTTCAAAGTGAAAAGGCAGTCCTTAATAACTAGTTCACAGCAATTTGTTTCCCGGACATTTAACATCCAATTCTTATGTAAAATTGTCCCCCGTAATCCGAAAAGACTGTTAAAAATGATAAAAGTGGAGCAGTTTTTAAGATATGCCAATTTCATATTATATGGAAAATTGACTAAATCTTAAAAAGTGTTTATTCAAAAACTTTTATAACTTTACAATATTAACAATATTTTCGTATTTATCGGATAAATTTACATGAATTAAATGCTAAATGTCCGAGATACAAATTGCTGTTGACGATAATTATTGTTGGCTGCTTTTTTGCTATGGCAATGGGTTATTTTTGACTAATCATTTTTATAAAGCAGACATTAAGTTTTTGAGGAGTTCGAGTGCGGACTTCAACCCTTGGTAACGACAATTATGTCGATTGAGTTAAGAAAAAAGTACACTCGCCTGAACAGATGTTGAAAAACAAATATTCATCATTAGCTATTTGTTTAGTAAGTTTCGCAAAACTCCATTTGCCGGTCAAAATCGTCCTAATTTAATTTATGGACTAAATGAATCTTGTAAGGACGAAATTTATAAGATTAAAACATCAGTTGGATGGTTGTTTTAGGAATTTTGGTAACCGTAGCTAATTTTCTCATGTTCAAAGTTGGATCAGCAACAACTTGTCCTAAAACTCCTATCTCAGCAACTTTACTTCTACAGAAGTCATGACCGGACGTTCACATTCAGGTACAAAGATTCGTTTTTTATCGCCACCAACTCCAAAATGAGTTTTCTATTTACATGCCTATCTGGTATACTATTTACAAAAAAAGGGTGATTATTTTAACTCTTTTCGCAATACTGTAAACCATTCCTTATGTGAACTTTTTTTATTTGAATATATAAGGGGCCGTCCATAAATCTCGTGACCCCCAGCATGTGGCGATGTAAAGATCCCTCCCCCCGAAGGGTCACGTGACAAATTATCAAACCCCCCTGCCCCTAAAAATATATTATTCGGTTCTTTTTTGTCTCACTAAAAATGGAACAAATACGCAATTTTATTCGATTTACTTTGTTACGTGACGTTTAAAAAAACCTTCCCCTCTCGGGCATGAAAAATCGTGACCCTCCCTCTCCCTTCCAGCGTCACAAGATTTATGGACGGCCCCTAAAGAACAAAGTGCTTTTTAATATCTCGAAAACGAGTGATTAAAATTTGACTATATTTTTAGATGATACTCAGTGAAGCAAGACCTTTAAAATAAATATATCTTATCTTATCTTTCTTAAAATTAATTTTTAATAATGCCAATCTTTCGACCATAGCTCGTTAGCGCCATTTAAGTAAGTTAGGTTTTACACAGCCGACGCGTCGCGACGCGTCGTAGATTAACACCAGTAAATATGTGAAACGTGTGATACGAGCATAATTTAATTAGAGCGAGCCAGGAACAGGCGTTTTTAATGAAACCCGTAATTAATGCAAAATGACTGCTCGCACCAATAATTAAAACGTTGAAAACTGACACTCAGTACTATACTAGTAGTAGCGAGGCGAACATAAATTATAATTTGTTTGGCCATGAAAAACGTGCGCGAACCAGGCGCCTCTCTTGAATGACACTGCGAAAATGATTTATTGTTTGTGCATTATTTGAAAACATTTAAAACGTAGAGAACCAAAAAGTCAAAAAAGATACGTGGAGCTATTAACTTTGAAAGTTTTTGTTTCCACAATCTGGATTGTTTTGTGTTAATATTGTTTGCATTATTCAACATGCAGAACTCGTACCATTTTCACGTTATGAGAAATTTAATTTATTATTTAAAATGTATAGAAAATAAAAGTATATTATGTATCAAGTTTATTAAACTCCATTTTAGTCACGAATTTAAATTAGTAACGAGCGAGCCTGCGAGCTAGTGTTTACTTAAATTAGTTTCTAGAAAAGTCTAGTTATATACTATACTTTTTCTACGACAAATACTTATTATTATCTAAAAATGATTTCAATTAAATATTTGTATAAAGCGACATCTATAAAACAATAGAGTAACCAACTTTTACCCTTCTGCCTCTTACTCCTTCAATTCTGATTATTTAAAACGTAGTAAATAGTTTATTATGTATTAAGTTTGATAAACGCCATTTTAGTCTCGTATTTAAATGAGTGTCTAGAAAAGTTTATAAAATAGTTGCAAATACTTATTATTATCTAAAAATAATTAAAATTAAATATTTGTTTAGAGCGACATCTATCAAACTATAAAATAACCAACTTGGGAATCTGTATTACCGGAGCGCCGGTGAAAATGTCATTTTTTTATGTGTTATAAATCGAAATGTATCCCTTGAAAATGGACTAACAACAGTTTTCACACTGAAAGTAAAGAAAATGTTTTATTGGCACTTTACGGTTGAGTCCACCAGAAATTAAGTTAAATCTAGTTGACATTTGACAACTGTCAACTTACTTTAAATTAACTAGCCCGTGACTAAAAACCTGTTGGTAACTTCAGCACCTGAAGATAATATTGTGCGTTTTAAAGGTGGGAGTAGAAAAAATTAATAAAAACCTTAAAATCTTGAATTCTATACACGTAAAGCATTTTTAATTATTTCTGAAATATTTTTTCTTGATTAAAAGCGTTTTTAATTATGTTTCCCTCGTTACTACTTGGGAAATTAAAAGTTAAATTAAAAATGTCACCTAAATCTTGTGTTTATTCGACGAGCATCTGCTGGATACATTTCCTAGAATAAATTATTTTTCTGCACGAGAGTTGTTGCACTATATAAAATTAACCTAGATCTGCCGGTTGCAAAAACGCAAATGTCCAGCGGAAAATAAAGCAGTTTCCGTCAGGCGCTAAATAAAGTTTATCCTTGCTCGCCTAACCCGCGCTGCTCTCCACGTTGCATCTGGGAAATTATTAAATGCACATGTTAATTTATTGTGACGTTTCAAGTGCATATATTTGTGTACATGTTTTGTAATTATTTTGTCTATCTCGCCAACGTATGTCTTTTTAAAATTTGCATAAACATATCAATTTGTCTAGTATACTCTCTAAAAATGAATTATTCAAAAATGACTAATTGTCATAGTGAAAAAGCGGCCACTAATAAGTGTAGTAACTAGTCATTCTTGACTAATTCATTTTTAGAGAGTATGATTTTTTGCAAAACCACCGGGTCACCGGTGGTAAATTTCCGATTTTAAACTAAAATAAATTTTTATTTTTCAAAATACACTCAAAATTGCAGTAGGTATTGCGCATGAATCATTTAAAAAAGAAGCACCCTATTTTAGCCTCCCTGCTCTCCTAAAATGAATTAGTCAAAAGTAACTAATTATAATTATATATAAGTCATATTTGTCTTATTGTTCTAGCCAAAAAGCAGTCACTTATAAAATAGTACGACAAAATTAGATTTTTTTCCCTCCAATGAAAAATTCCTGTAGATTTTGAAAATATACCTAAAAAAATGATACCTGTGTCTCGGCGTTTTTTCAGATAACGTCAATTTTTTTAAGTCCAATAAAATGTTATCAACGGTATTCGGCACACAATATAACAGCTTCGAAAACAGGTAGACTAGTTTTAAAAAATATTATTCACTGAATGAATGGACAACCGTAAAGCTACATTTTAAAATTATTTTATGAATATACAGGGTGTTGCACATTAACGAAATACAGGGTTCGTGGTCCATTGAAAGTTTCTGGGGAACGCCAAAAGATGTTTATTTGAAATTTTAAAAGCGTTTATAATCCAATTAAGCCTATTTTTCTAAAATATTTTTAACTTAATGCCACTTCCGGTTTCACCGAAAATGACATCAACTTTGTTATTTCAAATAGAACACCCCATATATTTTTACAAATTCTGAGTAAAATTACTGTACCATGTCCTATAACTTATACAGTATTTCCCCAAAATTTCCCCAAAATGTTCCATTAATTTTATGGGGTTTTTTAATCTTATTTACGATTACCTTTTTGTTGTTTTAACTATTTTATTATTGTTTAGTATATGACATTTTTTAAGGCATTAATACTACAAAAATAAAAAGATAATTATAAAATGTTTATTAAAAATGTTTTTTTTTCAGGTAAGCTTAACTTTGAATAATGACCGTCGTAGAACTGTACTTGGTATGTATATATTAAAACATTTATTGATAAGTCTGTATTTAAACTTGCATAGAAATGTAGCTCAATCATTAAGAATTAATTAGGTATAGATAACCCGAACTGCATTTCCGGGATACGCAGTAATAATCACTCCATAGTAAATTAGCTGCTTATGTATCATCAAAAATATTTAAATGAATGAATATGTTTATAGCATAAACAAATTTTAAAGTTTTAACGTGCGAACTTTATTTTATTGTTTTTACTTTTTACTTATATGTTTCATAAAATATTTGCAATTATTAAATTAAAATCATCATTTAAAAGTATACTTTTTATTTATGATACAGAAATTATTAATTACGTGCATATAATATATTATGGTCAAAAAAATATGTTTATAAAATTAAATAAAAAAGCAATTAAACTATTAAATTACATTAATAATAATTGGCATTCACAGGATACAGGATATATTTTGCCATGGCAATATACATATTTTGTTGTGGAAAATTTGGGACCATACATGTTTTTTTGAGTCAAGGCAACACTGGAAACTTATGAAATTTATTTAATGTAGTATCAAATTTACGTTTTGATTTAAAAGTCATTTTTTAGGTTTATAAATTTGTAATTTGAATAGATAACATCGTTGGGAACTATTGTTTTTTTCCCTTATAATGGAATGGCTGATCTTCTGAGTATTCTACTCTAATCCTGTTCTACACGTATCTAAATAATAATTCAGTCCAAGAAGTAGAACAACATCGTTAAAGTTTTTTAAAGAAACCAAAACTAACCAAAAAATTTTCAGTCCAAAATTTTTTGAAAAATCAAAATTGCATTAACCATATACAAGAATTGTAAAATATATTTTTTTCTTTTTGCAACTCCAACCGTGGATATATATATCCACAGTATACAGTGTGACCCATTTGTTTGCCTCTCACCCCTGTAAAATCTTTATTTATTTTGCGATTTTAACCGATTTTTTTTTAAAGTGTAGATCTTGATAAACTATATTTTTGGAGCAAAAAATGTCCTATTTTTACAAAATATATTTTGCCTTGTATACAAGGCCTACTATGTCAGTTTTTAATAGTTAATTTTTAAGAATTCATATTATTATTTATAAAAAAATATATATGCGTGGCATTGGATTGTAGATGTTTAAATTGTAAAAGAGTTATTTTTGTTTAAAATAAATAAGGATAAAAAATTCTACAGTTTATAATATTTATATATGGTTTAAGCGACTGTGCGCGTCGTTTTCATTATTTGACCCTAATTACATGGGCGCCAGACCAGCAGCACACGTTATTATAAACGTTAACAGCACTTTATTCTCGTCCTTTTTTGCGCACGTTGTTGCTTATTTTTCTCTCTTTAAAATGTTCTGTGAGTATGTGCGGATTAGCGCGCCTAAGCCGCTTACTCATTGTCTACACGAGCCACAGGCTTTTCCATCAAAACGAATCCGTATAAAAATTGTAAATAAGTTAATTATTACCTTCATACATTTCTAAGAAATTGTTTACATGCAAAGACCCTACAATTACTTTAAGAGGTAAGAGATCATTTTTTTTATAAGAAAATAAAAATTTAGATACCTATTTTTTTCCAAGCTAATCTATAAGGTTGTGATAAAAAATTTACCAGAAAGTACTACAAAAATTGGATTATATTTTTTGTTGTATTTCATTAAATACCTATATATAGGTGTACCTATAGGTATACCTTAAAACTACCAAATATATACACTTTATTAGATTTTAGATTAATTAGAGCAATATTTGCAAATATACACAACAGGAAAATAATGTTAGAGGCAGAAAAATTATTAAAACAAAACAGAATCTGCTAGCACTGCGACTTATGCGTTAGTGCGTTATTTTTAGGCCACCGTGTATATAGAGATGCAACTTGAAAAAAAGACGTACCGTTTTTTTTGTATTTTTTCAGGTTCTTTTTAATACTTTTTCAAATGGTTTTTTTCTTCATATTTTAGGTTTTTTTAAAAGATTAGTCCCATTTGCCTAATTTTTTATGTTTCCAGTCCAGTTCGTGGACTAAAATTAGCCACAATGGCATTTAGTAAATGTAAATACAGTCTCGCGCTTTGCACGCGCCACCACCACCGAATTGACCAATAAGGGCCGCGCTTGTTTTGATTTGGTCCTAAAAAAAGTAACTACCTATAATATTTTTGATTCAGCGCTTGATTTTTCAAAAAGCTACCAAAAGCACTTTTTTCATGATTTTTCAAATTCATGTAGAGTATGGAATTTTTTTTCAAAAAAACAATAGCAAATTCTTGTAGTGGATAAGTCAGAACATTCCGTGGACCAAAAAAGAAAGCCAAAAAAATTTTGAATTTTTTTATTAGGATTGTTAAGATTGAGCGTTTTTCATCTCAAAACTAGAAACTTCAAGCTTCAAATTGCTTTTTTACGACTCCAATACGACCATTTTTAACGAAAAATCCGAAAAATCCTTTAATTTTTACTATTAGTGTAGAAGTTTTACATTGCTATTGATTTCTTATGTGGTAAATACCAAATAATAAGAAATCAGATTTTTTAGTTTCGGTAAAAATTTTCAATAATGAAAAGGGTACCTACCTAATATATTCTATATTTCACTTTATTATTAATATACATTTTACTCAAAATTTTATTTTGAAAAACAAAAAAACTGTTTTTTTTTCTAGTTTTTTTTACATCTCTACCTGTATATATAGAATAGTTTTCGCAGAGCAAATCCCGAACATCCTATAGGAATGCTCATTTTAAAATTTTACGAACTAGTTTGGGATTATCATCGCAAATAAATGTAAAACAATAGACATAGCCGCAGTTCGGATGATCCCTTAATTGTCCCAGACATGTTCGATGGGATTCAGGTCTGGACCTCGGGCTGGCCAGGCCATAGTACAAATCCCTAAGATCGCAAGATATATTTGGACCACGCGTTCTTCGAGAACAGCATTAAGGTTGACATTATTTAACTAAGGGCCGGTTTTTCAATCGTTGATTAAGTTTATCTTACGGTTAACTTTCTTAGATACTATTGTGTTAACAATAGTATCTAAGGAAATTAACCGTAAGATAAACTTAACTGACGATTGAAAAACCGGCCCTAAGTCGGTTAACAAAAGGCTTTTTATACCGGAAATAATATGTGGTGCGTTAAATTCTTGGAGCAGTGTATTTGATCTACTTTTGAAACTATAGGTAATTCGATTGTAATACGGTCGAAATTCCGTCTGGTCGTCTACCAATCGGGTTTCCATTGTTTTAAGCCGATCAATCCAATTAAGTTGGGGTTTGCCTCATTTGGTCGGTTTGCCATTGCATATTCGCTTAACAACTTTAACCGAAATAGGGTCTGGCAATATTACAATTTAAAAAAGAACTCAAAAGTTATTTGTTGACATGTTAAATTTTATTAATCTTTACTTTAAAATTTTGGTTAGTTATTTTTGGTCTAAAATATCAGCTGCCTTTTAGACCATTTTGTAGATACACATAATTAATCATAATTTTAGCGAATTATTAAATTTTCCCAAGAAATCGAAACATAAAAAACACAACCGAGTCCACAAAAAGCAGGAAAACGGAAACGACATTGATAAAATGAGGAAATCAAAGACCAAAAAAATGGATCGCATCGACCGCAAGGTTCAAAAACCTTTTTTCGACATCATAATAAATCGAAATTAATTACCAATAACTGTTGGGTAATAAATCACTTAATCACCAGCTTATTGCACTCTTGCACCAAGTGAGGCGAGGTCGATAATAACCATACTTACTGCACTAGCAAAATTTTTTTTATTTTTATTTCTTTTTTTAATTATTTACAATATATTTGTTTGTTTTGAATTATTGCCTTTAATGAGATTTTGCAAATTTTTTAATTTATAATATCTTAGATTTCATAAATATTAAATTAAAATTGTAAAATATATTACTTTGTAATTACATATACACTGTTGGCCATAATTTTTGCAACCACTCTAAAACGCCTTTATTATTCTTTATGAAATTTTGAATAAAAATATAAAATGGCCCTTTTTGATTATTTTGCTGAAAAGTGGTCATTTTTGACGACTTTGAATCGCTGTTCATTTGATTTGTACAAAATTTTCAGGGTATACTAACAAAAATACAGTCTTTAACGGCATATTTTTTATTTACTTAAAAAAAATTACCCCAAAAGTTATTTTTTGAACGTTTTTTCATTATTAAATAAAGGGCTTTAAAAATATTTTCTCGAAAAACCCTCGAACACGTAAACTGAGATATAAGTTGAAGTATTTTTATCCAAAACTTCATAAAGAATAAAAAAGGCGTTTTAGAGTTATAACTATAGATTTTTTTTACAGTGGTTGCAAAAATTATGGCCAACACTGTAGATTTTGATATAAAAGTACCACTAAATAATTCTGGAAACTTTTAAAGGTTTAAAGTGGTATAAAAACCTTTAAATGAATTAACAGGAAAAAATAACTAAATAAAACTAAACGGTTAATATTACACTGTTAAAGATACCATGCAATATTTAATAACAATTTATATAATAGTTTTTTTTACTTTTATTTATTTTCTAATTAATTTTAAACACGAATATGTTTAGAGTGTATTTATGACCTAACTTTTTCCTATTTTAACTTAAAGCTAACTTCAGCCCGTGGGCGTAGTAAAATTTCGCTCACCGGTTAAACGAGAGATAATGCAGGCTATTATTTACAAGTCTCGGGCCGTCAGGCGATAGACGTAATTCATTCGAGTAAATAATTCGCATTATATCGAGTGTATTTGCTTTTTCTACTTTTCTACTCTACCCGATTTTAAAGATCATTATAGTCGCCCCTAGTATATATAAACAAATCAGAGATCTGTTAACCTTACTTTTTTCCAATTTAATCAGCCAATCATTGATGCCTAACAACGTAATTATTCGTTGTTAGGCCGGGCGGTTATATTGGTTACCATTATTTACGGGGAAAAAACCAAATAATGTCAATAATATGCAATAGGAGTAGAAAAAATACTATTATCTACAAAAGTTCTCACTACCAAAGTATTCGATTATATCCTAGGCTGTAAAAATAATTTAGACCAATCAGGTGAAGTTTTTTACATCCTAGTCTGTAAAAAAACCAAATCAATCAAAAAATTCGATAACTACTGACAGCTCTAAACCATCTAACCTTACTTTATAGTTTAAATAATTGTTATTTACTAGTAACCACGTTTTTTGTATTTAACAAATTAAAAAATGCGAATTAACTGAGACATATTTTCAATATTTGTTATCTGGTATACAATATATTCTGATATATCACAAAAACAAACACTTGGAATGTTTATTTTTGAATTGATTTATCTGCAAAAGCAAATTTGTTTTCTTTATTCTTGCGGTCGACGAATCCAATAGATTTCCTATCTTCGATGCAATAATGTTGCATAAAAATGAAGATTTTTAATTGAACAAATAAACTGGTTTCGAACCCGAGTTTAATAATATTTACCAACACAACAAGAAACCCTAGAAAAAGGAAAGGTAAAAAACTCATACAATATTAAAATAAAATATTTGTTTTTTTTGAAAACTTATATTGCATTATCTTTTATAAAATAAGGATAAAATAAAATCTCTTAATTAAAATAATTAATACACAACAAAACAAAAATATAACTATTCATTATTATCAAGGCAATTAAGTTAATAAACAAACGCTTTCGCTAATTATGATCTCGACTACTGGCGTTCGCGGATAATTAAAAATCTTGATAGAGAAAACTAAATTATAATTCGTATAGGAGAACGAAAAAAATCGTAAATAGTGCAGTGGCGCCGCGCCTACCGAAATAGAAGACGCGGCACTATTTTAAACGGCACGACGTTTTCGATGCCAAGATGCGTTTGGCATGTCACTCAGTGTTATGTCGCGCCGTGTCGATTTGTTGTTTTTTATTTTAGATGCCATGCAATTTTTAGATAAACTTTAAATAATGCTTTTGAAGAAAAACCTCACCTCCAAATTTTTTTAAATTGGTAAATTTTAATTTAATTTATTTTAGGTGGGCATTAACCAGATTTTATGTTATGTCCAGGTCCACATAACTTTTTACAACCAACTGTAATCTGTTAACTAATTGAATAAGTAGTTTGTAATTATAACAAACATTTTGTAGATTTAATTAAAAAATCCTATTTCAACCATAATTCTTGTAATTTTCAAAAAGGACCTTATTTTTACAAATATTTTTGTAGACCCAGTAACTAAAGTATTTATTGAAAATTAAATGAAAAAAATGTTGATAAGAGATGTTGCTTTATTTATCAATTTTCCAAACAAAAAAATTAACACATACCTACATAAATGAACACAAAAATAACATACTCGAACACACAATTAAATAACACACCATTCTGAAATCATCAAATCATGATTACTAATGTATTTCGTAACTTTAACCTACTTCACTGTATCTCCTAATTTCAGTTTAAAAACCAGTGATGGTATCTTTTTTCGGATACTTCGCACACTCGCCTGACTGCCTGAAATCACTTGTACATTTTAAACGAAATAATTTTTTAAACATTCACAAAATAATCTGTAAACTTTAAAATTAACAAAATGCTTACAAACTTGCATATTACCTTTACAAAACTTTACAAAAACTAAAATATTTTTCTTTATTAAAATAATTACAAACTCTGGTTTATGTTCAAATTATACAAAATAAAATTAACAAACTACAAACTTATGTTAACAAATCTGATTTTTATAACAGTTTACTCTCTAAAAATGAAATAGTCAAAATTCTACTATTTGAATTAGTAAAAGCATTTTTTACTAATAAAATAGTCGTTTTCACTTTTAAATAGTTATTTTTTACTATGTAAATAGTTAAAGTTTGACTAATTTAAGATTAGTCACCATATTTGACTATTTCTGACAGTTAAAAGTAACTAATTTCTTTAGTCGTTTACGGCCAACAACAAAGTATTATTTGAATTAAATGCATATATCTCTCCATGGTTAAATGACCCATAAAACAAATAAAGATGCAAAAAGTTTAGCTCAAAATAGCAAGACAAATAATATATTAAACTTTAAAATATTACGAACCATATTTATTGACAAATAAAATTAATTTTTATAAGAGCGGCTGACAGCCGAATGCGTTAAGACGTTAGCTTGACAAACTTGTCAAGTGACAGACCTGAGTTCAATCCCAGGCTGGGTCAAAACTTTTTTTAAATTTAAATTTACTAATTTGACTATTTCATTCAGTGGAATTTGACTAATTATTAGTGACTGCTTTTTCACTATGACAATTAGTCAAATATGACTTATAATTAGTTATTTTTGACTAATTCATTTTAAGAGAGTACTTACCTATTATTGATCCATAACACCTTGCAAATTAAACAAGTAAACATATTGCAAATTAAACAAGTAAACAACCGCAGGGCGGCGTTATAGCAGGGCGTTATTATAATGTCCGCAAATTTAATTCCGCAAAACATCAAACGATATGCAGCCAAAGCTGCAGACAATTTGTTGTTTTTAATTACTAACTATAGTATAAAACTAAGCTTTATTTCCAAAATAAAAATTCTCAAATTTTCCCGAAAATAATGCTGAACCAACGACAGAATGATCCGCTTTTCTGATGATGCTCCTCTGAGCTTCGCCAACGTTCGAAAGTTAGATTCTTCCCTTATTTGCTCATTTTAATTTGATACTATTGAAGAATTATTCTCTTTTACCTTTTCTTGTTTTTTGAGAGTATCCCTCCGCTACGGTCGAACTTTTCCACTTTCCATGAATTTTTAACGTTTCAAAAGTAGCACCTGCTCCAACAGGAAGAGTAGACGCCGCAGACAGTGGCCGGTGTATTCCTTTGCATTATCTAACAAAATACTCTCTTAAAATGAAATAGTCAAAACTCTACTAAGTACCAGCATTTTTCACTAATAAAATAGTCGTTTTTACTTTTAAATATATAGTTATTTAAGATTAGTCATCATTTTTGACTATTTTTAAAAGTAACTAATTTCTTTAATTGTTTGCGGCCAACAACAAATTATTGTTTGAGTTAATTGCATATAGGCTCCAAAACAGCAACACAAAATATATTCAACTTTAAAATATGTATTATGAGCAATATTTATAGACAAATAAAATTGATTTTTATAAAAGCGACTGATGGCTCATTGGTTATGACATACGCTTGACAAGCAACAGACCCGAGTTCAAACCCCGGCTGGGTCAGAAGTTTTTTTTAAATTTAAATCTACTAATTTGACTATTTCATTCAGTAGAATTTGACTAATTATTAGTGACTGCTTTTTCGCTATGACAATTAGTCAAATATAACTTATAATTCGTTATTTTTGACTAATTCATTTTAAGAGAGTACTTTGCCATAATTGCTGGTACACTTTCTATCGTATTTTTACCAACCGGCTGAACTGTGCAGCGACTGTTTGTGTAAGTAAAAAAAATCGCTTCTTTATACCTGTCGGTCTTAAGGCTACGTAGTGTCTAACTATATTTAAGGTACCTATGTTTTCTTCCTCAACTGTGAAGCTTTTTAATGTTAGAGTTTAAGTTTCTGGTATCTTAACAAGTAAAACAGATCCTTTATCTTCGATATCGTCAATCATCTTCTTAACCCACCAAAAATAACATCACCTACTTTATTAAGGTAAATTTCATCGGAAGCATTTATTATAAAAGTTAAAACTTGATCTTCTTTTAAAATTTTGGATGTCTGAGGTTCGTATCTTTTGGACTTTACTTTTAGAAATGATATCGGGATATCAAACGATGGAAATTTGAAATGTCAATATTTTCATTTAAAACGTAGATCTAAGCATCGAGTACTTGGTCCATAGAGGGTTGAGAGAGTATTTTTTCGATTAAAATAGAACAAAAATTAGATCGAAGTAGTAAGTCCTGGAAGTAGGCCAATAAAACGGTCTTGTTAATATTACCGATGCTGCTTTTTTCTTTCGTTTCAAAAAGCAACTATAAACCACAGGTCACTAAGTAATGAAGCCTATCCGTACAGTGACACAGTAGGAAATTTGACAAGATTATTTGATACTTAAATTATTGATAAAAAAACATAATATATTAAGTAAAAAATAAAGCATTGTATACACCACAGGCATTATAAGGCTATTATGCCCATAAGGCGAAATTCTAGCCCTCGGACCAAAGGCATTAAAGCCTACATAATGCCCTTGATATATAAATAGCTATTATTTACCTAATCCATAAAATCTCTATACATTTAATTTTTTTGAAAATTTTTCTTTAATATTTTTTAAAATAACACTTTTTTATTTTGTAGTTTAAACTTACAACATCTTCATCCTTCCACACTTGAAATTAGACTTTGTCCTATCTTAAAAGTGAAAATGCAATGAAACTGGTCTGGCGATGTGTACACTCATGAAGCTTTGCTTTATTATTTTAAAAGTTTACCTTTAGACTTTTTATCAGTTAAATATTTTTGAATGCCAATAATTGTATACGTATATATACGTATATATACGTTGACATTTTGAGAAACCCAATTTTAATCAAAATTATTATATTTGCAAATTTGTTTTGAATATAACTAAAAATTATAAATAAGTTATTCAAATTAAATTTATTGTCTATTTTTTAAATTTATTTAATACCCGTCTTGGTTATGTATCGATACATGCAGTTTTGGAATTCATACGTTGACATTTTGAGAAACCCAATTTTAATCAAAATTATTATATTTGCAAATTTGTTTTGAATATAACTAAAAATTATAAATAAGTTATTCAAATTAAATTTATTGTCTATTTTTTAAATTTATTTAATACCCGTCTTGGTTATGTATCGATACATGCAGTTTTGGAATTCATAAAAAGATTTGATGCCAAATTGGCAATTATAATTCACAATTTTCTTCAATGGATTAAAAATAATCCTGCCCAATTTAATTTCGCCGGTTCCCACAAGAGAGTGTGGGAATGTAAGGAATGCAGCAGCGACAGTTATAATTCACTGGAAAACGGCTGAACTTTTCCAGTTTTATTTTGAGAGATGTGATACATCGGCACTCGATAAGTCAAACGGCTTGCCTTTAATACTTAAAGGCTTAACATATGGACTCTGTTTCCACTCTACGAACAAGTCATTGCTTAGTCAGTTTTCGAACTAAAGTATATAAATAAATCTTTCAGAAGAACATGTAAATTGTTTGCATGAAATTACCTTAAGCTGGGTTTAAACTTTAAACCAACTGACTTTTAACGATATGCAGATTTCTTTTTATAATTATACATCTATAGATGTAGGTATAATAATTAATAATTAATTAATAATTATTATAGAATGAAAAAAAAGGAAGCGTAAATAGGTGATACCAATTAATGGGGTTTTGGACCCCTCATACTTTTACTGAATTTTTCGAACAAAAGCTTACTGCCTTTATACCAACTTAACAACAATGAAACTGTACCGTCAAGTGAGAAATTTTTAAATATCTGCCTTTGTCTAAAGGATAAAAGCAGGGTCATTTATCTTGATTAAGGCATTTCTTTTTTTAGTCCAAGTGGTAGGTACTTCCATTCTCTCTTGGGTTTCTTTTGAATTTACTTAGATTTATTAGTCTGGTCAGCAACGTTGCAACGTTTTCGTATTTTATCTTTGGCACAGGAAAATTAATAAAAATAAAGTCTATAGTTTATATTGTATTCTTTGAAAATATATTTAAATAAAAGTCTTCGATAAAGCGGTATTCTATGAATCAGTGTTTTGTTTAGCTCAGTCACGTGTCGAATTTACATTAGCTTGCTAGATTAACAATACAATGACGTAATTTACGTTTAAAAAAGCACTAAAATACCTGACGTATGCACCGCGAATTAGCAGAGGTCTGCAAAATTAATTGCAACGCAATCTCGATCGAGATAAAACAAAAATCCTATTAACATTAACATTCGTGGTATTTTGATTTTTTGACCCCACCCAACAGAGCCGGTTTATTTTTTATTTTGCATATCGAAAAAGGTTACTTATTTAACCTATTAAATGACTCAATACGATTTATTGTTTTTAGTTTAGATTACAACTGACATTGAACTATTAAAAACATTTGTCAAGCGAGTTCAATCAATTGGCTTTATAAATTTTCCTTGATATATCAATAGTATTCTATTGGTTTTAGGTTTTTTTTATTTGTAAGGTTTTTTGGCATATTTAAATTATATTTCTTTTAGTATACTATAAGGTTCGCAATTATTTTTTTTAGTATACTTAAAAGGTTCGTAATTTTTTAATGAAAAGATATAAATTTAATATGCAATTTTGTAAGCATTTTGTTAATTTCAAGGGTTAGAGATTATTTTGTTAATGTTTAACAAATTATTTTGTTGAAAAAGTAAACGTGATTTCAGGCAGTCAATCAAAACATTTCCCACTGGCAATACGCATCAAATGACTTCAGCGTCTGCAACTTAAGTTTTTGACTACTTTATTTTAATACGTTAAGTGTTTATAACAACTGTCCAGAGTGTTTATAATACATTACCAGAAATCTGTTAATGTTATTCGGATTCCGTACACAGAAAAAAATCTAACAGCGCTGTCATTGAATGCATTAAAATTGAAGCAATCTAAATTGTTATTTGCTCAATTAATTACTATTAAACCAAAATAGGGAAATATTTTGCCTAAATGTCAAGGATTTTATTAAGTTAAATGAATACATACAATAGTAACATTATTAAATAAATCAAATTAGTATTTAATGCAATAACATTTTAACATTCTAAAAAATAAATATCAATATGAATATCAATAGATTTAGGAGGGATAACTTTTGTTATTAATTTAAAAACAGTAAACGATTATAAACCAAGTGCTAACTACCTATTGGTATTATAGGAACTGTTATTCAGGAATACGGATTACAAGATCCCATTGGTTTAATGGCTCACCCATTCATGCTATGCTAGCGTTTTTTCTGTGTATACCTATTTAACGAGTGAGCGAAGTGCGAAGTATGCGAAAAAATATATCATCATTGGTTTTCAAACTGAAATTAGGGATACAGAGAAGTGGGTTAAAGTTACGAAAATGTATTATGTATGTATAAATGGTTTTCCGGATTTTAAGATTTTAACAAATATTTTTTTACTGTGTATACATATGTATGTATATGTATATACATATATTATTTTTTCTAAAGTCTGAAGAAATTACGAACAAGAAATGACAATATGATATTATTGTAATTATATGTATGTAAAGACGTTTTAGGGGGATTTAGAACTTTAAAACTGATTTAACTGATTTTCAGGCATGTATAATCAACATTATTTTCAAATTTATGAAACAAATCAATTAAAATTAAACTATAGTATACTAGATGGAGTAGTAAATGTGATGATATGGTCATATTTTTTTAAGCCACTTTACACAAATACGTTCTAAAGCGCCTTCTTCTTTACTAGGACATTATGTACCAAGTTTGATAAAAAACATTTAAGTCACGCGTCTTAATTAGGCACGAGCGAAGCTGTCCAGAAAAGTTTATATACGAGTTGCATTCAATACTTTATTTAGGACGAACACAAAAAAGAATTGAATGCCAATTTTACTTGACAACTCTCAACGGATTTAACCTTACTTTTTACCAATTTATAATAAAGCTAACTTCATCCCATAAATAAAACCACTGTTGCTAACTTCAGTCCTGTAACTAAAATGCCATGTCAATGTTAAAGCACTTAGTGTCACGGAAATACGTACGATACACGAGTAGAAAAATAAACTAAAGACGAAACATGTTTTGCTTGTTTCTAGACAAAACTTTAAGCCATGTTGGTCATCTCGCCTTTATAAATAAGTTGCTGGTGGTAATTGGTAGACCTGCTGATTGCGATGTACGTCATTATTTATAGTAATGAAGAAGTAGCAGGAGGCTGGTATAGCAACGAGGAGCTGAGGCATTAGGAAAAAACGACACGTCGTGTGTGTTGTGCATTCGTACTTCTTTAATTATTTGCAATCGGCCTTGCATAGCTGCGAGTTCGTTCACATAAATGCACAAGATATTCTAGAGAAATTACATACATAAACACTATGTCTATATTTATATTCCGGTCTTTTTTATCGTTTTGAATAAAGTGTATCTTACACCGTATTTAAATTCTACATAGAAGCATATGGTTGGCAAGACTGAATAAGTGTTTCGTTACTTCAATATTTTTGTTATGTTAAGTCAGTGGTTGGGTTGGGCTATATCATCTACAGATTTTAATGTTTTTTAGCAAAATAGGTATTATTATTAAGTGAACTAAAATTACTTAAAAATTTCAGCATAACATTGATTTCAGTATTTCAGCAAACATTGATTTTAAGTACTTTTTATGAGTTTCCTAAACAGTTTAATTTAATAATAACTTTATTTTACAGCCGGTTTCTATTTCCATCTTGTAGAAAACTTTTTACTGAAAAGATTATATTAAATGTAAGCAACTATACCCTATTCCAATCAACCAATGTTTGGAAACAATTTTAACTTTACCAGCTCATTTTTGACACGAGCAATTTGTGTTTAAAACATTTGTGGAATGTTTTAAATCTTTCGCTAGATTCGTTTAAAATTTAATAATCGTAAACTTGTGGTTTTGAGATTTTACGACCAATTTGATAGAATAGTATTTCAGAAATACGTTGTTTTTTATTGCCAATTTAGCTAGTGGATTTTATAAATATAAAGTTATAAATAAATACAATGTTATGAAATTTAAAAAGCTTGAATAAGACAATACTGTATTTTGGATTTAATATTTTGTAATAAGTTGTCATCTCTTGGGATGGTAAAGTAAGCAAGTTTTAGGATAATACCAGTGGCCCATCAATTGCCTAAAAATTATGTTAATTTTCATGTTTTTTTTTATTTAAAAACAATAGCTCTAATGCATGAGTAATTGAGTATACAGACTGTATAGAATCAAGTAAGTAAGGCTGGAGACAAGGATGACAAATTATATTCTGATCAGAGAAAAAGAAACAAACTTTAATTGGGCGTGGTTTAAACCAAGCCATTCATAATTACGAACCATAGTTGCCAGGTTGTTTTAAATCAGAAGAGAACGATTATAATTATTTAATAAATAGTTCAATTTTAATTGTTTGAAACTTTAAAAATATCAAAAAAATTAATAATTTGTCAAAAATAATTTGATTTAGTTTATTTTCTTACTTTTAATATTAAAAAATAAGAAAAACAACCCTTTTAGGAAACAATAATAGCATATGGCAACAGCGCGGCATCCAGTTTGATCTACTGTGTTTGTTCAGTAGTTCCGACGCTGTCATAGGGAAATGTGTATAGTTTTTAAGAAATACATTTTCGCCATTAACTGGAATTTATTGGATTTTAAACAATACTTAGTTTTTATTTGCAGAAATGCATTAAAACAAAACAAACGAATTCGATAAAAATAAAACCTATAAATTCTCAATCCCTACCACAGTGGGCGGGGTTTGGCACTTGTTTTATTTAAGTGTATCTGTTCGTTTTAATACACACTGTATATGTATTCTTGTACCATTTCCTAAAACGCACTTTCATTTACATTTATGTGTTTCCAACTATATCAGTAGGTATACAGAGTGTCCCAGATTCGCGCTACAGAAAAAAATTAAAAATAAAAAGCCTAGCTCTAGCCTAGGTTAAACGTAGGAGCTTTAAACATTGCTAGGAGGCGATTAAAAATTGTTGTATTAAAACTTTTAAAAATATTTTGTCTTACTATATTTACTAACCAAAAAGGAATGTCATACTTTAGGACGCCAATGTTTTAAAGTAAAAATTAAACCACTACTTCTGTACCCCAGAGCCAAAATCTCTAGCAACCACTCAGAATTCCACTCTACCGGGATTATCTTATCTTTCGCTACGTTCCTGTATAAAATTAGTGGAGCTGCCCTGGGACTAATAAATACTAGTTTAGTTCTAAAAACTAAATCAAAGGCTATTTTGTTTTTTTAACATAAATAACAGTCCCTAATAATACCTATAATATTTTCCTGTTTCTGCTGTTATTTATGTAAATAAGCATCTAGTGTTTTCCAAGTAAATTTATATGCAAATAAAGGTATGCGTTCCAAAGTTTCTAGGTTTTATTTTTAATTTAAAACATGTGCATTTATCATTTTTCCATTACCTCCATCGGATGCATGGGGTATTAGAAGCAGTTATTCTTTGAAATCAAATTTGTTTTAATATTTCTTGACGTTAAGCTGTCCAATAATGTTCATCCCATTAAATTTGCATGTATTTGAAAATCTTGGTCATAAAATTTAAATTTTTAAGATTTATACATGCGAACCTATAGTATAGTAAAAAAATTTAACTTTACCAATCTTTATGAAATGTTGTATAAAATACTTTAACTTATATCTCAGTTAACGTGTTCGAGGGTTTTACAAAAAAAAGAGAATTTTTTTAAAGTAAATTAGAAATATGGTGTTAAAGACCGTATTTTTGTTAGTGAACCCTAAAAATTTTGTATAAATCAAACGAACAGTAACAAAGATACTGTACTACTTCAAAGTCGGTAAAAATTAACCCTTTTTGATTATTTTGCTGAGAAATGGTCATTTTTGACGACTTTGAAGAGCAGTATTTTTGTTACTGCTCGTTTGATTTGTACAAAATTTTTAGAGTATACTAACAAAAATACAGTCTTTAACACCATATTTTTAATTTACTAAAAAAAATTCTCTTAAAGTTATTTTTAGAACGTTTTTTTTATTATTTAATTAAAGGGCTTTAAAAATATTTTTTTATAAACCCTCGAACACGTAAACTGAGATATAAGTTGAAGTATTTTTAATACAAAATTTTATAAAGATTGGTAAAAAAGTTTTAGAGTTAGAATTTTTTTATTTATTATGCGTTAATTTTGACTGGCAGTGTATTTATATATTTATTAAAAGTCAAAAATGCCGACTTAACAATTTTAAAGAAGCACTTTGGTTATCCGATTTTATGCACTAACGCTGTCGCTGAGTTGATTGGTGTATGTATACAGAAAATAAATTGGCAAGACAAAATAAAGACAAAGGTCGATAGAAATCATATGGTTTTGTGTATAGGTATAGAGCCGCGTTTTATTATTGTTATGCCGAGTCAACAAAAAAAATCCGTCTAATAACAATAAACAATTGAAACGCTAGTTCATCACTACGTAACCGATTGCATCTATTTATATTCAGTACCTGGACGAACGAGCTTTGTCATGGGAATGTGAAAAACCTTTGGGATCAAAAAATAGGTGGTTAATTTACATGTGCGCAGGTTATATATATTAATAAATTAATATTATTAGTAATTTAAACCACATTATGTGGTTTTCCATTTTAATATTTATCAAGCATACATTTTATGGCCACAAATTATAATTACACACTAAAAAATAATTTAAAAAAAAAATATTGTAACTTTATTCATAAATTAAAATTAAAGTTAAACATGCAATTTTGTAATATTTTAGTAAAATGAAAATTTATCTCACACTTAAGCAACAGAACAACCCTTATATTTAAGGTAAACTTAACAAATTTAAGTGGCAGTTCCATTTACTAGTATACTACTTCGTTTAGTGATAATAATATCTATAGATATTATTATCACTGAACAACGAAGTAGACACGAAAGCCGGTGGGGCTCGAGTGTTTTTTGCAAACAAGTTTAAAAAAAGATCTGGAGAATAGTTTTGTATTCATTTTTACTCTCTTGTGATAATATATCATCATATACTATTGATAATTTTGGGTTAATACAAATATAATATAAAATTTAAACTTTTTAAATATTCTGTTACATTTTTATAGCTACTTATATATAAGATTAATTTTATATTAATGAAACCGCTAGTTTTACAATTTATGTCTATATAGTCCATATTTTTTATTTGCAGTATACCGACATAATATGTTTCGTTACGACACATTGGCACGCGAATCATTTTTCTACCTCTCATTTCGCCACGGTATCGTTCCAGACTAGACGACGACCGATTAAAACGCGGGTTGTGTGTTTTAAGGGCGTTCCCCACTTGTCCGTACCGGTTAAATGGACCACGACACGAACGTCCATAAATAAGTCCAATTAAATGGTTGGCGATATAATACCAGTCGGGTACTTAATTGCTTGTGAACTGGGCCTTAATTTAACTAATGCAACCGCCTGGTTTCATTAATTAAATAACCTAAAATAAATACTCATTACAATAAGTGTGTTTCATTTTATCCAATCATTTAGCTATGTGTCAAAAATTAGTGGGTAATAAAAAAACAAATTAAATTAAATTTTGAATAACTTTTCTTAAACTTATGTTAATATAACAATCTTCCTGTTAAAAATTTTGTAATACAAAAATTTACTTTAAACCAAAGACATATTTCTCGACAGTAACAGCATACCTAAACAACACGCTGTTAAGTGTTATTAGCAATAGCACGGCAAAAACGAATGAAAATAAATGTGCAAATAAATATGTTTTGGCAACATTGTAGCAAATTGCCTTGTTGCACATCTTCGTTCGATGCGACCGACCGCGTAGCGCAAGATTGCGTCGGTGACCCGCGCACGGCGGTCCTCAAGGGTGAATAGGTTGACCAAAAATGTAGCCAAAAACTATTTACTACATCTAATTGTACTCCACTTGGGCTCTCTAAAACCATTTTTAGGTAAATCGCAGCTGATCGAAAACTTGATTTTTTTTTAGTTTTTAGAGAAAATCATGGAATTTTATTAGTTTTTTTTTGTTACATTTTTTGTTATATCAAAAATATTTGTAATTTTGGTTACACTCGAATAAAAATCTCATCCTTTGATCTTTTCAATAACATTAGGTAACTACTTTTACAAAACATGAAACATTAATAACTAAACCTACAAATGACAAGAAGAAAAAAATCTACTACTGCTTTTGTCAAACTAAAACCAGAGCTTGCATTGTCCAAACAATTAATTTTATATTTTTCCCAGGTAAGTTCTAAATAAACCAACATTTGAAGTGCCATTTCTTGATTCATTAATATCAGAAAAAAAAGGGGACAACAGACAACAGAATTGTGCTTCCTGCAATTGTGGGAAATTCCTTTACCAACTTTTTGCAACATTCACTACATGTTCTAAAATTTGCTTTTTTGTTCTTCCATTTAGGATTTTTGCGTGTTAGTTTGTGACCTTTAAAACTAGCAATGGTACATAGTCGACAGCTACATGGTGACATGTGAGTCTCGTTCTTGGATGTAGCTCAATTTTGTCAAAACCCGGTTCTTTTTTGGGAAGAGGTATTTTTAAGATATTCTGTCTTCTATCGTATCAAGACAAACGACAATTGCCACATACTGCATTGGGATATCTACTGTCATTTTTGTCAAATTTAAAGCAGTGTAGATTTATCAAATTGTATAGGCTATCATTTAATCTAAATCTTGATGGATTGCATTTTCCAAAAACTATCTTTCTGCCGCAGGCAACACAAACTTTCGATCGGTTTTCTTCATGATTATCTTAAAGTGGCGGCTGGTGGATTTTGGGCACACCCATATCACAATTTTTAGACATGGGACCCACATCAAATTTATATGAGTACCTACATTATATTCAATTTAAATTGAAGTTTGGGAAAAAAAGTTAGTTTTTTAGTGTGCCCCCCAGCCTCCTGCCCCCCAAATTAAGATAATTTAAATTAAAGTGGTGCAATTTATAATTTACTACAGTTTATCAACAAATTTCAAAATTTATTTAAAAAGTATTACAGATTTTATATCATTTCTATTTTTTTTTAATGTAAATAAATAATTAATAAAAATTTTAAAATGGTATAAAATCTGTAATACTCGGACTTTTTAAATACAGTTTGAAATTTGTTGATAATATTGTGAATTATAAATTGCATGTATACCCAAAATCCACCAGCCGTCACAGAGACTTTTTGCAGTATTACTTTGAACTTAAAACACTACTTTAAATAACACAACAAGCACAAACATCCAAATAAAACCTATTTTCTCTGTTCAATAACAATTGAAGTGTTGTCATAACAACATATTTTGTTTTATTAGATTTCATGGCACCCTTTACCTACATTTTTATTAAATTTTTTGCAGTACGGATGAAAATTTGATACTTAACCAATGATTTCAATTAATAAATACCTACCACTAAATGTTATTCAGAAGATTAAATAATTTGATTTTCAATAAGATAATATATAAAATTACACAAACTTTTGATATAAAAAAAATGTAACAAAAACAAAACTACTAAAATTCCATGATTTTCTTTTAAAACTAAAAAAAATCAACTTTTCGATCAGCTGCGATTTACCCAAAAATGGTTTTAGAGAGCCTAAGTGGAGTACAATTAGATGTAGTAAATATTTTTTGGCTACATTTTTGGTCAACCTATTCACCCTTGAGGACCGCCGTGCGCGGTGGCCTTCTGGATCGTAAAAAGCCCATGGCGGAAGAAGCCAATAGCAAAACGCAAATAAAGCTGCAGGCAACCCTACACTCTGATTGATTTACGTTACGTACGTAAGTAAGCTATGGATTCGTTGGATTTAGAGAGAAATGTATGGTAAATTTTAGATAGTAAAAAAATATAGTAAAATTTACTCTAACAAATTTTTAGGGTAACAATATTATATATTCGTCAATACAATATTAAGATTGTAATACAAAATACTATTTTTTATTATACAATTTTGGTAAAGATTACAAAGATTACAACACCAATATTACTAAATCATAAATGTATAATAGGTATATATTTTAATTTTTAATATGTTTGTATGGTAAATTGATTTTACTATCTACAAATAGTAATATTTCCTTTATGATTTAATCAAATGTAAGGTGTACATCTAATATTATAATATATTACACATTAATAAAAAATATAGTAATAATAAAGATACTTTTATGTTTAAGGTAAATAAACAATATATCAATTTTCTTAGTTTCTTCAATAAACTTTCTTGACCCATTACTGGTAATACTTATAAGAAAGAATTGAACCTACTTGGTTGCATAGTATGTACCGATTGCGGCAAAGGCCACGTCGCGACGCGTCGTTAGACGGTGTGGATGTTCTTACATCTCGCCTCTGTTGGCTTACCAACCATGTTATATAAGCTCAGGTATTTCTTTGTTTTGGGTGTGTTCCACTACTACAAGTTGCTCGACAGTGTCGTGTCGACACTGATGATACCCAATATAGGTCAAAACACCTGTCTGTCGGTATTTGAAGTTGATGGAACGCACTCAAAACAAAAAACTTTGGCGAGGTTTAGGTTCAATTCTTTCTCATAACATTTTTGTATATTAAAAAGTGCAATAAATATGTTACAATTTTTAATTGTTAACATATAAAAATATTCGATTTTAAAATATTTTATATTTAAAATGGCAACATAATATTTTAAAATTTACTATACTGATTAGTAATGGAAAAAATCTAATTATAATAAGAATTAAAACCAAAATTGGTCGAAAATAATAATATTTTACCTTAAGGTTATACATACATGGATATTTAAAAATTACTAAATATGCATAGTATCTGGCAATATGCAAGATAGTTGTCCCAAATAGTAATGGGCCATTCCACGCTTAACGGATAGGACAGTTGCCGTGTTTTTATTTACAAAATAATATTGTTCTATTATATTACCAATGTTTTATAAATAGTTCTAAACAAAAGCTGTTTAACAAGGTTTTTATTTGGCAAAATTAGGTATCGTGATTGATTGTTTAATTCCTGAAAAATTAATAATTTAAAGCGTAACGGACGGGACTATTACAAAGATTGGCCGGCAAGATCTCTAGATTTAACGCCACTTATTTTTTTTCTTTGGGGTCTTTGAAAAACAAGTCTACAAAACACCACCTAAAAACATTCAAGAACTTAAACGAATAATTATTTAAGAATGTTTTATTTACAATCACACCTTGTTTGGCTCTAAGTTGCAAAACCGTGAACGGATTTTAATTTTTTTAACTTTAGTGGATCAGAAATTGAATTTCCTTTAAAATGATGTCGCAAGGGATAGGGTGTAATTTAAAATTTTTATACTGTATTTAGGCAATAACCATTCTATTTCAAGATTTTGTTAGTAAATAAAAGTATTTGAAATTATTTTACCACAGGTAAGCGTACACTTTTTATAGGGGCGTGAACTCCGATGTAATTCCAAATTGGATTAACGTGTTTGTAACCGGATATATCTAGTCAACTATATACTATAGTTTTTAATTAAAATGTTTAATAAAATAAACATCGTCTTGTTTACTTCGACACTGTATTATAACAACATAATTACAAAGTTGAAAATTTACATTTTCCTAATTCTGATTTTTCACAGTTGCATCTTCCACTTTTCCTTTCATATTCCAAGTTATCGCCCATATAAACTTCAAACCCAGTCTGAGCATTAAGTAGAACATAAAGTTTTGAGACAGTCTTATTAATATGCTGAAAAAATCCATAATTTTTTAAAAAAACATTAATAATTGTGACGTTTCTTTAACCATTTTTATGTCAAATATTTAATTTTATTGATAAATAGGTCCTTAATACTAATACTTAATACACTTGGCTACATTGTTTTTTCTATAAATAAAGAATTATTGCAGATATTGTTTTGATCTCGTTAAAATCAATCTAATTTTATTATTATTTTTGATCGAAATATATTGTTTTTAATTTATATTTTTAATAATTTTTATTTTTTTTGTTTCAGGTGTGTATTAAATATAAAAGAAAAATAGTCCGTAACATGAGTAAGAAAAAATATTTTTTTATTATTTTATGCGTCAAACATATGGTTCATTTTTCCACAATTCGTATTAAAATTCAAATAAATCTTATTATCTTATTCGTTCACCTTTCGCGAAAAATCATAAAATCTTGTCACGACTGTCGCAGGAGACAGTAAACGAATTCCAAACTTTCCGAATACCTTACTTATAATGGCGGGCGCCACAAGAGTCTGCTTCTGTTTGTGTGCAAAGAACAGACGACACACTTTACGACGATTATTGTTTCGAAACTTAGTCTATTCCAAGTATTTCGAACGTCATTCGCAGGTGATTCAGAGGGAATTATCGCTGTGAACTAGGAATTTTATCTTTTTTGTTTTCGTGACTAACGGATAGCAAAAGTTTTTGTTCATTTTTTTTTTCGGTATATTTAAGGAAAAACAGTGTATGTAGGTAGCACAAACTAATATCAAAGTTATCCTTGAGAGCCTATTTAGGTATTTTGTACCTGCGCCACGATAAAATTTAATGAGAAATGCATCAACTTGTTCATTAGGAAATGTAGGTACTTGAAGTAATTCAGTGAGTTTTAACGACCGCTGTAATGGGCATTCCTCGATTAAACCCATAACAAATTGGAATAAATTTACGAGATCGTTAAGTTATATACAGGGTGTTCCAGAAGTCGCGCACCACCTTGAAGGTGGATGATATAAACCCCCAGGAATCCCAGAAAATTGTTGCCTAAGGCATGATGTCAACAGATAACAATCAATTAACCAATTAATTGGTGTGATAATCAATTCTTGCACATTCTGTTGCCAAACGCCAGTGGCGTCCATACAATGAAAGCACAAATGCATTGCTTACCCTGATTTAAAAAGTTATCTTAATCGCCAATTAAAATTTTTATTATATGGGTCATTTTCAAGAAACACCCGCTTTCAGGAAAATGAATATCAAATTTTTTTTTGCTTAAATTGACTTTTGGTTGGATTTTTATAAATGTTTAGAGTTTTGTTTACTTACATTTAAAATGTGTTTAGCTAGCTTTATATATCTTCACTGTGTTACCAATTTGAAATCCAAAATTTAATTCAATAAAAAAGTTGTTATAAAAATAATTTGAAATAAAATGTAGGTACTTAGTTCACAAACTTTTGACTCCAATTTTTTATTTTATTATTTATTAAAAATTGTATGCTTTTTTTAAATATGTATGTTAAGTTACTTTTTAAAAGAAACCATTCCGATTCTTTGTTAAAAAACAACCTATTACCAAGTGATAGTGTATAAAAATCATTTTAAGTATTTTTTTTTAACAAAAAAAATTACGAAATAGACTCAATATTGGTATCACAACGGACTGGGGTACACAAAGCACTTAATCAGATAACGTAAAAAAGAAACTATAAAGGGTGGTACGATTTTAGAGTAATGCATAAACAAAATCCCTTGTAGTGGTGCTCTCTTGCAGAATAACAACTTAGATTTCTAAATTGTAGACACCCTTTTTCTTTGACTATAAGCTGGTGAAGGTCCCTTTTAGTACTTGTATATTGCGTGGAATTTTCCCTTGGATGTAATCTATATCATGAGTTGTAATCACAAATAATTTTAAATTGGTTTATCATAAACTACTTTTAATAAAAGCGACGGTAAATATCCACTTCGTTGTCGAAAAATTCTATTGCGTTACCCTAAATTCCATTGCATTACCATAAGGTAACGCAGTGGACAAAGTAACGCAGTGGAAAAAGTTTGTGAAACCATATTTAAAAAATAATAATAATAATTTTTTTACTCGCTTCGTGTGCATTGACCATCGTTTCTTGTATCATCTGGACACCAGATTTTTAGGCAAAGTTCGAAAAACTTGTAATTTCTTTATCTAAGTGTCCCTTTTTACTTTTTTGCAAAGATATTTGCCTTTAACACCATAATTTAGAAATTCCAAATTTATTTAAAAATAAATTTGTATAATATATAAAACTACGATATTTTCCTTGAAAATAATTTGTAAACCGTATCAAAGTATGGAACCATTACAATATGTTAAAAATCCTTGATAAAAAGCAATCCTTAACACCCTAATTACGAACAATTTACTTAAAAGCATTCGTGTATTTTTGCCGTTCAGGGGGACCTGGTGCTAATGCTCCACCAGCTGGTGACTGATGGGTCCGGCGTGCCGGGGGCACCGGAAACCCCTTACACCGAAGGCCGCGCGCACTCCGGCGGCGAGACACCGCCCGTCAAGGCCACCGCCGGGGTCGGCGACCGCGCCTCGTCCACGCACAAACGCAAATTTTACCTCAAAACGACAGAAGTAGTATTAAACAAATATTTATTAAGGTTCAGTCTTTTAACTTGAAACTTCTATCCAAGTAAATGGGCATTTTACGAAAAAATGTTAAAAATAAAAATTAAATGATTCGAGGGGGGAAATTAATTAGTACCAAAATTATTTCCCATACGCTCATCATAATGGACGTAACTAAGATGTCCATAAAACCTAAACATAATATCACCATAATTTGTACGTAACGATGAGCTGTGTTTTTAATGAACGTATGCCTTATGTATATGTATATGTAATAATAATAATAATAATAATAATAATAATGTTTATTGTTTAAGGATCAATACAAAATTGATATAAAACTCGTCAAAATAAAATACAAATATAAAAGTTTCTACAAATAGTAAAACTGGTTTGAATGGATGTAATATATAAAAAGGCAGTTCTAAAAAAAATTTAAAGTTAGTGACATATAGTAAAATCTAAATAAATATAGTACAGAATAATAAATGTATACAAGAAACAACATTTAGTTAAAATTACTTACAAAAGAAAAAAGTCTGACATGGTATAAAATGTTTTTTCGGTTAAAAGATTTTTTTATTTATGTATATTAATAAGGCGCGCATGTCCAAGTTGACTAAAATTATTATGTCTTAAAACTATCAGTGTTATCATAACCTTAGTCATCTGTTTGCATGGCTACCAACAATGTTGCTACCAACAATGTTCTAGTGAAATCATGAAAATTACTCAAATTCACACATAAGATACCCGTAATGATTTCAACTTAACGTATTTTTTACGGTCACCCATAAGATCTTATGTTCGAACGTAAAACGTAAAAATTACGGTTACTCATTATAAACAGCCACACTGCACAGTAAAAAAATATTTGTTGATTTTAACCAAATATTAACCAGATTTTATGTTAACCAGGTTCACATAACTTACAATCAACCGTAATCTGTTAACTAATTGAATAAGTAGTTTGTAATTATTACAGATATTTTGTATATTTAATAACAAAATTCCATGTCAATTTCAACCATAATTCTTGTATTATTTACAAACTTTTATGTAGACCCAGTATGAAAAGTATTTGTTGCAAATTGGGAACTTTAAAAAGAGAATTTGATTTAATAAATGTTGCTTTAATAAACAATTTTCTAAATAAAACATAACTAACACATACCAACATAAATGAACACAAAAATACCACAAAATTAAATAACACACCATTATGAAATAATCAGATTATATAGAAATTTGGTACAATATAACAGTACTACTAAAACACTTACTGATTTACTTTAACTTCACTATATCGCCTAATTTTAATTTGAAAACCAATAATGACATTATAAACACTCCTGTCACCGTTAAATATTATAAACACCCGTTGACGCTGACACAACTTGTTGATAAGTGTTTTGTGCTTGGAAATGTTTTGATTGGCTGCCTGAAATCACGTCTACTTTTTCAACGGAATAATTTGCTAAAAATTAACAAAATAATCTGTAACCTTTGAAATTAACAAAATGCTTACAAAATTGCATTTTACCTTTACAAAACTTTCGATAAAATATTTTCCTTTGTTAAAATAATTACAAACCCAGGTTGTATACAAAAAACTTTGTAAAAATTTTACAAAATAAAATTAACTAACTACAAACAAATCTTATTTTTATAAGAGTGTGGTTTTGTTAAAAATCAACTTTACGTTTTACGTATTTCTTACGGACATCTTATGGTTACGTCCATTATGAATGAGCACTTATAGGGAGGGCATAGGGTAACTTTAAAATTTCCAATGGAACACCCTATTTTTCATTGCAGATTCGGATAATTTGACTAAAAATATGTAGATTCTGTATCTGTATACGATTCTGCAATAATTTTTTTATAAAATATGTTACTATTAATAATATAAATTTAGCTCAATACAATTTTTATTTTTCGAATTTTTATTAAAGTATGTACTTAAAATGGCGGCCTTCGACTTCAATGAACTTTATATATATCTATAGATTCAGATTTTAAATGAGTCTACAAAAGTAAGTAGGATATCTGCTGGAATTTCGGCACAAGCATTTCTAATTCGCTCAATCATATTTTCACGGGTTGTTGGTACTTGTTGATACACGCCTAGATCCCCCACAAAAAGAAATCTAGCGAAGTAAGATCTGGTAAGATCTAACAGGCCAACTAACCGGACCAGCTCTACCAATCCAGTGACCATTAAAATTGCGATCAAGTACTTCAAAAAATAGGGAGGTCCATTGGAAATTTTAAAGTTACCCCATTGGGAATAATTTTGGTACTAATTTATGTCCCCCCTCCAATCATTTAATTTTTATTTTAAACATTTGTTCGTAAAATCTCGTAATATTAATGAGTTTCTAGTTAAAAAACTTACCCTGTATATGGGGAATTTCATGCCCTTAACAGTTACTTTTACCTGCAGATGCAATTTTCGAAGATCAGGGTTCCCATTTGTCATACAATTTTTAAATATCATAAAATTGGTTAAATTGTCCTTAACTGTCATAAAATTCACATTTTGTCATAGAAATCATAAAATTTCATTATTTTTTAACAATTTTCTCACCTTTGCTCTTTTTTATTAAATGGAAATTTTGCAAAATAAAATTTAAAGCCGGTCCTGTATAATAAAACGCAATAAAATGTTTTAAATACGGCCATGTTTGTTGACGTACGAACTTCATACTATGAAGGAAGAAGAAGATTTATTAAGTTAGGTTAGGAAATGAATTTTAATTTTCAAAATTTGAAATAAATAATGAGAATAGTAAAGTTATTTTTATACTATATTACTTTATAAAAGGAAAGCGCAAACACAAAGAAGGACTTGAAGAAATTGATAGTAGTTTGGCAAGTAAGGAAGCAGAGTTAAAAATAGCAAGAAATTTTATTTCTGAAGGAAATAAGAAATTATCGAAGTATCTTAAAATAAGACTACTCTTAAAAAATCTGAAATATTGGAGGCTCAAACAATGATTAACATGGGTCTCAAAAAACCAAAAAAAAATAATATGTGGTTTTAATTATTTTGGGATGTAGTTTTATTTATTTTGAGATTATAATACCTATTATAGTAAGATACTAAAGTAACAAACATACATATATTAAAAATATAATAATATAAGAAATATTTATTTTTATGAGACAAAAAATATTTTTCTTACTACCTCGACTCAAAATACGTTGTTTCGTCCCCGATTTCACGGCAGAAAGTTTACGTTTCTTGCATTGGTCGCAGTTCAGGACTCTCACACTTTCTGCCCGTGTAGTGTATACTATTTTTCTTGCTACCCCCGCAGAAAATACGGGAAAAAATTAAATGTATATAAAAAAACTTGTGTCAAAATCTGACGTTTAATTTAATTCTGACGTTTCAAAATCAATCAAACTGTAGCGTTGTCATGGTAATTCAGCGGTGCCAATACAGTAAAAATAAAAGGTTGTATTTTAATTAACAAATTACTACTTTATAACAAATAAAAGTACCATTAAACACTTAAAACAACATAAAAAGTAAAAAAGTAAAAACATAAATTGTTTATTTGTTGTTATAATTGCAAAATTATGGTTTAAAACTGTCATATTTTGGTGTTTCTCATGTTGGCAGTACGAAATTTAAATGTTAAGCACGCGACTAAAAAATTTTTACTCCCGCTATTAGAGTGTGCGCGTATAGCTTGACCAATGCAAGAAACGTAAACTTTCTGCCGTGAAATCGGGGACGAAACAACGTATTTTGAGTCGAGGTAGTAAGAAAACATTTTTTAGTCGCGTGCTTAACATTTAAATTTCGTACTGCCAACATGAGAAACACAAAAATATGACAGTGGCTTCGCCTCGGGCATCATGGCGCGCAGTGCAGGAATCTCACACTTTCTGCCCTTGTAGTGTAATATACTATTCTTACTACCTCGGCCGAAAACACGTTGTTTCGTCCCCGATTCCACGGCAGAAAGTTTAGGTTTGATGCATTGGTCAAGCTATACGTATTTTCGGCCGAGGTAGTAAGAAAATGTAATTTTTTATCCTTCTACAAAATAAAAAATATACAAATATATCGATATATGGTCAAGCCCTCTATAATATCGCTCGTGTCGCAAATGTCGGGGCAGGCATCAATATGTTTCGATATACACATTTAATTTTTTCCCGTATTTTCAGCCGGGTAGCAAGAAAAATAGTATACACTACACGGGCAGAAAGTGTGAGAGCCCTGAACTGCGCGCCTCGGGCATCATGGCGCGCAGTGCAGGAATCTCACACTTTCTGCCCTTGTAGTGTAATATACTATTATTTTTATTTATCTAATAAACAGTTAAAAAATACAGATTTTTTCTTAAAATAACTTAAGAAATAATAAATTCCTGTCATAAAAAGTGTAATAAAATTTGAAAAATTTGTCATAAAATCATAAAAAAAGTACAAAACAATGCTGGGAACCCTAAAAGGTACCTTAAATTTTTAAAGTTTTTTTGCCGATAGCTTTTAAAATGTCGAATTTTTCAAAGTTTGAAGATTTGTTTTCATCTTCCAACTTTTTTAACAATTGAGGGATTAGAAAATTTTTCAAATTATTCGTGTTTTAATGTAATTTTTAAAAACATTTCTAAGTCGCATTTTTAAGGATGTGTGGGTCCTTATTTTTTCTTCAAAAAAAAACGAATTAACGTGTCTTTACTCCCAACCATAATATAAACATGTTAAGTTATTTCTGTCGCAGATTTCTTTAAATTGCTAGACTGGTTAAAATGTAGCACCTGCACTTTCGTAAGCGGCGAACCTTTTCGCTTTGGACTACCGCTGCCAAAAGTGCATCATCGTAATCGTAACAAACTGCTCAATGTGTAGCAAGTTACATGCACTGTGGCCGTGTTGGTGTATTATTAGGGATCGTAAATGGTGCGGAACCGCGCCATCAATTATTTTAACTACGACTGATTTAGCAAACTTAACCTTGTTTTGGCCAGAACAATGCGGAAATGTGTCTCTTTATCATTTCAATTGCAATAGAATTTTGCTGACCTCGACCGGCGACAACTAATATATGTATACCCATTATTGATCCAAGTCAGAGTATACGTAATCTAAAAATACATCAGTAATTTCCATAAACCACTTTGGTTTCTTAAAATTTTTCTTTCTAACATGTTGGGAAGAAAATTTTAAGAAACCAAATTGGTTTATGAAAATTACTGATGTTTTTTTAGATTATGTCTGTTGCAACATACAAATTTCCTATTTTAGCATTAGCATTGTATTTTCTTGTATTAAAATAAACTTAAGTTGACACTTGATGCCTCCAGAGGTAATTCAATTTCACGCTTCCAATGGCAAATAATTCTCCTCTTTAAGTTTCTCATTCGAAATGTGCCGCGTGAGTAAATCTATCAAAAAACTAAAAATAGATACATCGCTCTTTTACACGTCCGTTAATGACAATTATTTCAACGTTCAGATAAAAATCTTGTGTCTATTTATAAATGGAAAATGATTTATTGTCATATATCTATTTTATTCTATTTTTATACGTAACGAATTTAAGAAGCGCCTTCAAAATTTCTCTTGATTCATTAATGACTCCGTACGCCACTGACGTTGCGATGCAAATCGAAATTTATTGCATAAGCGTTTAATTTATGAGGTGTTTGTACGGTGTAAACCCAACCCATTGGCGTGGTATACCCTGCAAACAATGTGTTGTTGTCGAGTGGAGCTCTGGAATGTAGTTAACTGATTCGTAATGTAAGGTGTCAAAACCAAGTTATTAGATTAATTTATGTGCATATATATTTGCATCCTTTGGTATGGTCAGTTTTAAGGCCGGTTTATTACATTTTTAGTTAGTTTTAGGACCCCTAAATAGCTAAAAGTATTCGCGACCCTCCTTCAGTGGCGGCGCCAGGGGTGGGCGCGGTTGGGCGAGCGCCCAACCCAAATTGTTCCCGCCCAACCGCTCGCCCAACCTGCTAAACTAAACATTTGAGCAAAAAATTGTGAGAGGTCGTTTAGTGGCTTAAAAAGGATAAAAAAACTATTTAAGGACTACAATGTTACAAGAGAGGCTCACAGATTTAGGAATATTGTACTTTGAAAAAGTATTGTAAAAGCAATGGACTTAGATATAGTTGTAGATTCTTTTGCAATTAAACATAATAATAGAAAAATAGCGCTTTCTAATCGACCTAAACGTTAGACTGTGTCTGTTATAGTTATGGGTCATTCCACGCGTAACGGATAGGACAGTTGCCGTGTAATAGTCCCGCCCGTTACGCTTTAAATTATTAATTTTTAAGGAATTAAACAGTCAATCACGATACCCAATTTTGCCAAATAAAAACCTTGTTAAACAGCTTTTGTTTAGAACTATTTATAAAAATTTGACATTGATAATATAATAGAACAATATTATTTTGTAAATAAAAACTCGGCAACTGTCCTATCCGTTAAGCGTGGAATTATATAATCATGCGTTTCCGTGTAAAATAAACTTTGAAATAATTTCTGTGTTTTTCTTTTTCGTTTTAGTTTGTATTTCACATTTATTCACAAATCCGCAAAATATCTATAATTAGTGGGTACATTATACAATTTATACCTATTATCTGAAACGTTACCTAGATAACTAAAACATATTTTTGCTGCCCACAATTCAAATTTTTTTGCCGGGTGTCGCCCAACTGGAAAGAAAAAGCTGGCGCCGCCACTGCCCTCCTTTTACTTAAATATGACCTTACAAGTTAAGAAAAAATATTGACTTCTCAACAATTGAACTGGATAATTATAATTATCTCGAAATTTTAATGTAATCAAAAAGGTACAAAACTAGTTTTGCCCAATAATAAATGCAAAATACTATTTTTGCTTATTTGGTAACACTCAACAGCTCTATTGTAAAAGTCAAATTTTAGGTTTAGAAAAAAGTGTTTTTTCATCAATTCCTGAATTCGGGTACCGGTTTTTATAAAAAGCCCAATGCTTGAGAATATTTTATCATTTCTGGCATTATTTAAAACCCTTACTCATAAAATTTCCCATTTGAAACCCCTATATAATATAAACATTGACACAACATAAAGCAAGGGAAATTAGTTCAAATTTATCCTTTGACAAAGTTTCCTAAACTAATTTAAAGAAAGGTTTGATCCGCCGAATTGGCTGCCAAAAAGAGGAGATCTTGGGATTAAACTATAAGCAAATTTATTATCTCGAATTTTACGTTCGTAAATTTTATGAAATTCGTTTTGGCAAAACGAAAGCGAACCCGCAAACTAATATAACTTTGTCGATATTTCGCTTTTAATGAAAACGAGACCAGAGAATGCTTGTTTGCGAAATTCGATTTAAATTAAGTTTAAGAAAAAAAATTAATATTAAAATGACGAGCTAGTTTCTTGGGCATTGACTTGACCACACAGTAAAAAAATATTTGTTAATTTTAACCAAATATTAATTAGATTTTATGATATTCCAGGTCCACATAACTTTAAGTTAAGTAATGTAATCTGTTAACTAATTGAATTAGTAGTTTGTAATTTTAGCAAACATTTTGTATTTTCAAAAAGGACCTTATTTTTACAAACCTTTTTGTAGACCCAGTAACAAAAGCATTGAGATCTTAAATGAAAAGAATTTTGATAAAAAATGTTGCTTTATTGATCAATTTCCTAAACAAAAAATTAATACACACCAACATAAATGAACACAAAAATAACACACCATTCTGAAATCATTAAATTATAAAGAAATGGTACTACAAAGACACTTACTGATGTATTTCGTAACTTTAACTCACTTCACTGTATCCGCTTATTTCAGGTTAAAAACCAGTGATGGCATCTTTTTTTGAATACTTCACACTTGGCACACTTGTTAAATAGGTATAAGAAAACCCAATAACAGATTTTTAGTAATAAATTATAAACACTCTGGACAGTTGTTACGAACACGTTACGAATTAAAATAAAGTAAGAAGAAACATAAGTTGCAGACGCTGAAGTCAGTTGAACAGTGGGAAATGTTTTGATTGACTGCCTGAAATAACGTGTACTTTTTTATCGAAATAATTTGTTAAACATTAACAAAATAATCAGTATCCTTTGAAATTAACAAAATGCTTACAAAATTGCATATTACATATACAAAACTTTCGATAAAATATTTTACTTTGTTTAAATAATTACACACCTTGGTTAAAAATATGTTAAAATTTTACAAAATAAAATTAACAAAACTTCAAACTCATGTTAATAAATCTGATTTTTATATATAACAGTGCAAAAATAACCTATTCATTTAAAGTGTATAAGCTTGGGTATACCCAATCACAAAAACGTATTCTGTAATAATTCAGTTATTCGCACGTGTAAAATTTAATATTAAAGTCAATTGGATCCTTCCTCCACATGTCCATTAATGTGTTGCAAGGTACTTTGTCCGGCCACTTTACCACTTCATCATCTGCATGTCTGTCTACTATTCTTCAATTTGCTTGCGTGTCTCGATGCGCCATGCGAAGGTCAACAATTAAAATATTCCCCCGCGCAATGGACGTCGAACATTTCAATTACCATTCAATGTCGGCTGTCAATGATCTGATGAGGATAATCATTCCCTTCCCTATTGACATCCGAATGCAGTTAAAGCTTTATTGTGTAAATTAAATTTAATTAAATACGTTTTTATTTAGAAATTATTCATGAATGTTATACAGGGTGTTTCCTAACCTTCCTGGCAAGATAAAGGATGAGGATGTTCTTTAAAATTTTATGTACAGATCATCTTACACTGTTTTAAAAATCAGATTTATTAACATGAGTTTGTAGTTTGTTAATTTTATTTTGTAAAATTTTAACATACTTTTTTTGTTGATAACCCTGCAGGGTTTGTAATTATTTTAACAAAGGAAAATAATTACAATAATAATAATAATTATAATATGCAATATTCTACAATATTGCCTATTTCCTTTACAAAACTTACTGCTTATGCATTTCGTTAATTTTTGACAAAATATTTCGTTGAAAAAGTACACGTGATTTCAAGCAGTCAATGAAACATTTCCCACTGACAATACGCATCAACAAGTTCAACTGACTTCAGCGTCTGCAACTTATGTTTCTGCTTACTTTATTCTAATTGGTAATGTGTGCGAAGTATAAAAAAATGCCATCACTGGTTTTCAAACTGAAATTAGGGGATACAGTGATAAAGTTACGAAATACATCAGTAAGTGTTGTAGGTAGTAGTACTGATAATTACATTGTACTAAATTTCTTTATAATTTGATGATTTCAGTATGTTATTTTTGTGTTTATGTATGTGTCAATTTTCTTGTTTAGGAAATTGATTAATAAAGCCAATTTCTCATCAAAATTCTTTTCATTTAATTTCCCAATTTCCAACAAGTATACTTTTGTTAATGGGTCTACAAAAAGTTTTGTAATAATAAGGACCTTTTTAAAAATTACAAGAATTATGGTTGAATTATTGATATAGGATTTTTTTATTAAATCTAAAAAATGTTTGTTATAAGTTATAACCACAAACTACTTTTTGAATTAATTAACACATTACAGTTGGTTGTAAACTTAACATAAAGTTATGTTGACCTAGATTAACATAAAATCTGCTTAATTGTTGGTTAAAATTAACAAATATTTTTTTACTGTGTATACAACTATAGGTACATTATTATTATTATTATTATTATTATTAGTTATAAAGTTATGTTGACCTGGATTAACATAAAATCTGCTTAATTGTTGGTTAAAATTAACAAATATTTTTTTACTGTGTAGGTACATTATTATTATTATTATTATTAGGTATATTATTATAGCCTAATATTATTAAATCCTATAGGTTATCTTGGCACATTTTTTCTTTACTTTTCTTTTCAGAACAAATTTTATCCCGACTTACAAATAAAACTTCAAAAGTTTCCATTCTGCAAACTCGAGGGTTCTTAATTCAGTTTTCTTATCGACCAAAACTTTTTTGTCGCCCACGGACCGGAATGTGTGAAGTAACCGGAAACTTTCCCGTTTTCCGCTTTTCCGATGACTCATCTTTCCCGTAAAATGTCAGCGTTGGCTAATTAATGAGGGCGACTTAAATAGGTAATTTTCGGGTAGTGGTGACCGCACTTAAATAATTATGTTTAATTAATTTAATTCGCTTAACATGGTTTGTAGATATAAATTGTGATTCCTGACATATCCTTATTCCCTTGAGGATCTAAAACCTCGAAAATGTTTAGACAAGATCGTTAAAATAGTTTTTTTTATCTACTTCTACATTAAAGAGCCTTTAATTTATGGCGTTTTAGTCACGGGCTGAAGTTATTATATTATTATAAATTAAGAAAAGGTTAAATCCGGGTGACAGTTGTCAGATATCAAATTTTTAACAAATAAAATTGGATTTAAATCAAAAATTGTTATTCTTGGGAATTAAAAAAAAAATTAATTACCCATGTAAACATTTAATTATATCCACATTTTCATCCAATTTCTGATTTTTTTGCCTACTAGATTTACCAACACCATATTTCATTTTCCATGGCGCCATATTGGAATTGTAGGTACATGGTTAGATAGAAAAAAAATCAAGGAATCCAACGATTATTAAACTACATAAGTTATGGCGGCCCTTATAAAAACAAAAGATGGTGATAGTTACTTAAAATAAAGTACAGAAAAAATTGAATGAAAATGAAGATTAATTTGTATCTTTACATGTAAAACTTACTTTTTTTTTAATTCCCAGGACCAACGAAGTTAACGTTTTTTGGTTTTGAAAGATTTTTCGTTTATTTTAAATATTTTGTGGTCCGCTGGCTTTTTTTCAATTCATAAATTTAATTTTAATGGGTTTGTAATTGCGTAACTTTTCTGTAATTAAACTGACCTTGTAGCTCTTTAAATAAAAAAAAATCCATAGAAGTATACACATAAAATGATACTTTGTGCACCCTGGATATAATATCATTCATAAAAAGAAACAGGAATCAAGATTATGTAGGTAGTTTATATTCTTAAAAAATGGTTAAAAGTGTAAATTAGGTTTTTTTTATCTAAAATTAGAATAATCTATGAATAGAATGAATATATGTATTGAAACACTAAACCTAATTTGGTGTTGAAGGTCGAAGTTAAATTTAAAGCTTAATTCTAAAAATTAAGTAATTAAAATTTAAAATTAAATAAAATAGAAAACTTAAAACTCATAAAATATCCTAAAAAAAATATTCATATACGAAAATGTATACATTTTCACAATTACCTTCAATTTATAGACACGTTAATAAAATTTGTAGGCATTTAATCGAACTAATTAGGATTGTTTAAAAACTGGCGAGTTGTTTTTAAATTATGAGGCGTCACAATATAAAATACTACACGTTTAATATAGTTATATAGCAGTTGTTATGGAAACAAATCAAATAAGAGAGATTACATAAGTATTAGGGTGTCCCTTATTTTTATTTTTTTTACGCATACCCTCTAATTATATTTATTACTTGTTTATATACTCCCAGTAAAAATTTCAGCTCATTCTATAAACGGGAACCGTGCCGACTTCTAAACCCTCCGTTAGCCAACGTTAGGCGCGCGCGGTATTTTGTAACACGAAACACTTTGAAAAGAAGATATACTTTATGACTGTATTTTTCTAATGATTCTATTAAATATGATTACTAATTAATTAGTTAACAAATTATTTAAAAAACTATAAATTGACGCCATTAAATTTTAAACAATGAGAGATTACGTGGTAACCATAGATACCGTCAACTCACCCGTCACAGGTTTCTTGATACAAAATAATATTTAAAATTTTAGAAATTGCTAAATATCTCTAAAATTATTAACTTTAGGTATAGGGAATAGTAACATCAATCGAAAGATTTTTTAATTTACTATGTGATTATGTAAAAACATACCGGGTGTTACATTTAAAATAAAAAAGTTATTAACCTTTCAAGTTAGCCTAATTTGCCCTGGGTTTTCTTAGGTAATTTGTTAAAAAATGTTAAAGAATTAACATGTAATCTTTTAAACAATGTTTTAGGATTCCAAAAATTCCACCCCCATATTCGCAAACCTAATAACAAAAAAGTTATAGGCTATTTTTGATTGCCGAGCATTTGTCAAATTTTAACTTGAAAACTATTCACTTTAGGTATAGGACATGGTATAGTAATTTTACTCAGAATTTTATGTAGAACTTAAAAATGAAAAAATATATGGGGTGTTCTATTTGAAATAACAAAGTTGATGTCACTTCCGGTTAAACCGGAAGTGGAATTTTGTTCAAAATATTTTAGAAAAATAGTTTCAAATGGATTATAAACGCTTTTAAAATTTCAAATCGATATCTTTATTCGTTCCCCAGAAAATTCTAATGGTCCACGAATGTGAAACACCCTGTATAAGTGGTACTTAAAAATAAGTAACACTTAAGTAATTAAAAAATACCTTTTTTAATATTTTTGACATTTCATTGTCGTATCATTGTTTAAAATAAAAAGGGGCATTTTGCAGACTTTTGCATCTCTTTGTATACTGATAATTTAAATTTATATAAAACCAAAATATTCCATGAATACCAGTAGACTTAAAATCAATTTAAATTTATAAATGGTATAATAAATAATAACACGCTTCGAAAACGTGATCCATAATTTTTATGGAATACGAATAAATTTCCACCTAACCAAAAATTTGAAATATGAATAGTGACGTTTTTCAATTATGATAGATGTAATAATGGTCTGTAACAAGAGTTCTGCAGTGTATTTATTTATAGCTGTTTAGTTCCAGATTGGTGTGGACGTGGAACCATAAAAACCATAAATACAACTAATGAATGTTTGCTTTCTAAGCAGTTTGTTAATTAAGTTTCTCTGGCCCGATTTTAATTAAAAACCTTTTTTGGAAACAAATAAATAACAATGATAAATCGTTTACCCATTGCAAATATACCTACATAGAACTGTTAAATGTTACTATGCAAACTATTGCTATTTAAAAAAATATATATCGGGAAATCAATATTTAATTTGCATTTAAAATTAAATTATTCTGCCTGTAAACATAACATTTAAATCATTATTAACATCTGCTTTTATACAAATTTGCCGTCGGGGCATTCTTTCATACACAGTAAAAAAATATTTGTTAACCTTAACCAGCGTGGATGGTTTTCAAAGAAATAATAAAAATTTAAAATGATATAAAATCTGTATGATTTGGATTTTTTAAATAACTTGAAATTTGTCGATAAACTATGGTAAATAATAAATTTTTGTAGATCCAGTAACAAAAGTATTTGTTGGAAATTGGTCACTTAAATAAAAATAAGTTTGATAAGAAATGTTGCTTTATTAATTTATTTCCCTAACAAAAAAAAAATAACACATACCTACAGAAATAAACACAAAATTAACACACACAATTAAATAACACCATTCTAAAATCATCAAATTATAAAGAAATTTTCTACAATATAATTATCAGTACTACTAAAACACTCACTGATGTATTTCGTAACATTAACACACTTTATTGTATCCCCTAATTTTAGTTTGAAAACCAGTGATGGCATCTTTCTTCGGATACTTGGCTCTTCCCACACTCGTTAAATAGGTATAAGGAATCCGAATAACAATAATGACAGATTTCTGGTAATATATTATAAACACTCTGGATAGTTGTGACTAAAATTCCGTGTACTTTTTCAACGAAATAATTTCTTAAACATAAACAAAATAATCTTTAACCTTTAAAGTTATCAAAATGTTTACAAAATTGCATATTACCTTTACAAAACTTTCGGTAAAATATTTTCTTTTGGTTTTCAACAAAAAATTATGTTAAAATTTTACAAAATAAAATTAACTACAAACTCATGTTACAAATCTGACTTTTATAACAGTGCACATAGGTAGGTTATAAACAGGAAATTTTAGTATGTTAAAGTAGGTATACATTAAATTCTCATGTTCTGTGAATTAAAAAAAAGGAAGAAAATATAAAAGAGAGCTTATGTTAATCTCCAGCCAATATATGTAGGTACAGGGTGATCCCCTATAATGTCGCCCCCCTTTAACTTTTTTATTTTAAGTGTCCCAAAAAATTTAAAAGTGTGGTTATGTAGGAACTAAAAAATACTTTTTTTCTACGTATAAAGAAAATTGGAAAATTGATCAGTATACAGGGAAAAACAAAAAGTTTATTTTTTTTCAATGGATCACCCTATATATGAATTTATTTTTCGATTCCTTGTAAAATTCTAAGCATATTTCATATATCATACCATATACCTAAATTCAACTGTTTCTGAAATATTTAAATTATTTTTAAGATAATAAGTTGAAATAGTTTGTCTTTCTCTGTCTGAGAACGCCATTTTTACTTATTTAACAACACTTATTGACATAATGTCACTATAGTAATTTATTTTTAATAAAAATGTTGGTATCTTGATTTTTAACAGTTTAAAAAAACATTTAATGATGACATTTCGAATGATAATATTTCAGAAACGGTTGAATTTAGGTATATGGTTTGTATATAAATTATGCTCAGAATTTTACAAGAAATCGAAAAATAAATTCAAATATAGGGTGATCCATTGAAAAAAAAATAAACTTTTTGTTTTTCCCTGTATACTGATCAATTTTCCAATTTTCTTTATACGTAGAAAAAAAGTATTTTTTAGTTCCTACATAACCACACTTTTAAATTTTTTGGGACACTTAAAATAAAAAAGTTAAAGGGGGGCGACATTATAGGGGATCACCCTGTACCTACTATTACTATGAAAAAAATCACGTCGCACTAGTAATAATTGATTATTGCTACAAAATATAATATTAAAAAAAAACTTTAAAAAAGTATTTTTTATTTATGTACAAAAGACAATCACTGTAAAAAGTAAATCGAAACAAAAATACATTAAAAATTGTTTACAAAGTAGTTCGTTAAAAATGTTAAAGACAGTTCTAGAATACTGAACGAAATCTAAACAAATGGGTTTCCTCATTAAGGACAATCCAAAAATAACCAAGAGAAGATTGAAAATAGACCTAACAATGTTGCGAATAACAATAACAACGATTTAAATAAACTACAATTGAACGACCGAATGCGAAACGTAATTCGCCAATTGAATTTTGTTCTTATGTAACACTGCGGCACAGCGGTTTTGATTGTGCGACGCTGTTTTTCAGACAATTTTTCAATTAAGCAAATCCAAACAAATAAAATCATTTGACTTATTGAAATCATCGTGCTGCATTCATGAATTGTTCATTAAATAGAAGGACAATAGGGCATTATTGCAGTATTGTGCAGTATTGTGTTTATGTAGGGTTTTCCATAAGACTACATATAAATACAAATACATACAAATAAATAAATAAAAAATTACATTTACTGCCGCTATACTTTTCTTACAGGTAAGTACAGTTTAACCCGCTGAACACAAAAATAGCATTACAAATTTTACAGAAATTCTTCACTTTGCAATTTCCTTTAATGAAAAGAAAATCAAAGAAAAACCTGTTTTTTTTCAGTAACATTTTCTATATACCTATGCACTGTTATAAAAATCAGATTTCTTAACGATTGAATATTTAACGAGTGCACATGTGCAAAGTGCGAAGTATTCTAAAAAAGATGCCATCACTGGTTTTAAAAATGAAATTTGGGGATACAGTAAAGTGGGTTAAAGTTACGAAATACATCAGTAAGTGTTGTAGTAGTAGTGATAATTATATTGTACCAAATTTCTTTATAATATGATAATTTCAGAACGGTGTGTTATTTAATTTCAACCAATACTTTTGTTACTGGTTCTACAAAAAGGTTTGTAAAAATCTACAAAACATAAAGTTATGTGGAGCTCAATTAACATAAAATCTGGTTAATATTTAGTTAAAATTAACAAATATTTTTTTACTGTGTGCATACAGTGTGTCCACAGATAGACTTGACAAGAGGAGAAAAATCTGTATTATTAATTTTACGACGAAAAGTCTTTCTTCTGCTTGCCAAAAAATGAGGTTTTCATAATAAAATCAGATTAGAAATACAGGTGAAAATAAATTTATATAAAAGAAAGTTGTTTATAATCTAAAATAAAGACTAAATACAAAATTTGAAATAAAAATTCCCATTTTTTCATATGAAATAATTATTATTTAATTTGATTATTTGCTGTATTTAACAAAAAATCACTGAGCATACATTTCACATGGATTGTGCGCGAGTCAATTAATAATATTTTTTTTATGAAGCATTTAATTTAAGAATTTCTTAATATTCTGTCACATCCTTTTAGGTTAAGTTGTAACCTTCGGGTTTGGTTTTAACTATATTTTTTGTTTCACATTAAATTGTGCTTTACTATTTTTTGTTTCACATTAAATTGTGCTTTACTACTTTTTGTTTCACATTAAATTGTGCTTTACTTTTTGTTGAATATATTATACCATTGGTTTAGTGTTGAGCACTTAAATCGGTGGGTTTTTCCTTTAATTTTTCCGATGTTAATATTCATAACTTTAAAATCTTGCCTTAATTGTTTTAATTATTACCTGCTTAACATTCATAACTTTAAACTCTTGCTTTAATTGTTTTACTTATTACTTACCTAATATTCATAACCTTAAAATCTTGCTTTAATTATTTAACTTCATAACTTGCCTTGATATTAAAACTACGTATAACTCATGAGACTTTATTGAACAACAACAGCAACAATACAAAGTGTTTTATAGCCATGTCACTCAGGTTGTCATATTCTTGGCAGTCCATTCGGCTAAGATTTCCTAAAAGGAAAAGTGGTGTTATCAAGCGAATATGCATTTTTAATCGAGTCATAGCTTAAATATTATTTGTTTTCCTTTTATTAATAACTTTGTGGGATGGGAATAAAAGTTTACCTTTGTTTATTAGTTGCAGAACATCCTACTTGTATTTTGCGTATTTTGGCTGTTAAAGGGTTTGTCAGGCCATTGAGGTCACCTAAAAAGAATACGTTTTATTATTGCCTTGAGACAGCTAGGGATACGTAAAGAATAAGTTAGGATAGTATATATTCAAGTTACTTACCACTTTTTTTGTTTACAACATTTAGAATTGTATGTCAGTCGGCAAAGTCGTCTGCGGTATTTGACGTTTCATCTGTCACAATTAGGAGATTTCGTTCGGTAAAATTTAGACATTCGACTGGTATAATACCATTGGTATTCATTGACGGTTGCGGGGTTGCCAAATACAAATCTTTAAGATTTTGAGCACGTACGGCGGGTCCGACTCATGGTGCAATACATAAATATAGTGTTAGATATCGCGAGGTTGTAAACGAATATGCACAGTATGTTCGACGTTAGAGGCAGGTTCGCTGATAATACTATATAAATGTAAAGACCCATCCGGCAACACCGAGACACTTGAACTACTCGGCTGTTACATTATTAATTAAAATGTCAAATTTCGAGCGATAAAGATTGTCTAGATTCTCCTGTCGTTGTGTTTTGTTCTTTGTTTGAACTATGGGTTAAACTAAAGTCTTAAAATCATTCTTATTCTTCTGCGTTTAATTTCTACTGTTAGATGTTTTGATTTCCGTGCCAATTTTTGGTAGTATTACGCACATCCGGGCAAGAAGGTTCTAGAACCTGGTGGAAACAGGAAATGGTTTTTTAAGGGACGCGATCCCTCACCACTTGGCAATTGTGTGTTCAGCAGACAAGTACGTAGTAAATTTTGGCTTTTCACGCCTAACCTGATAAAGGGATATAAACGTGCTTTTCTAACTTGGAAGTTGTGCTGTTGTTTTGGCATTGTGTTTTGAAGGAATCAAACGGCTTCCAAACGGCTTTGTAGCCGGATTAAAACTGAACCACTGCTAACATTTTTCCACGTGGGTTTCCATACGTTTCCACCATAAGTTCGTAAAGGACATCAACTCCATATAGGAGACAACCCAGAGGAATAAGAATCATTTAACCCTTATTATCAAGGTAGGGCATATTTTTTATATTGAGAGACGAGTTCTCAGGTGGGTTTATTTTATTTTTAGGGTTTTAATTCTGGGCCTAGAGCCTCAGTCTAAGTCTCGAGCAAGTTTATTGTATCAAGTATAAAGATCAAATTGTTTTAAGTCGCACCTCCTGTGTCACCCACGATCACCAGGATATGAGATATTGGATACCGTACACGGATGGACTGACGTACAATTCTTACCGGAAAAGCTCCACGTACACCAATTTTGTACTACAAAGTACAGATCTAAGGTCAGATCCATTTCTTTCACTAACAATTAGGTCCTGGTAGAATATTTTTTTAATTTAATCATATTTAATATAAACTTCGATTAGTGTGAACTGCGGGTACATTGGCCAATATACACGAAGGGTGTTAAATATCATACTGTAATACCAGGGTACTTTTAATTAACTTGTACTTTAAAATAACTTATCTTGAGATCTGACTACTAGTATTTTTTTTATACTGTGTAACTTCGTGTGAAATACACTTCAATTTTTTTTAGTAATTTCTTTTATTCTAATCTCACAAAAAAATTACTTGGTGCCCAATTTTAAAAATTTATAAGGTAAGTAGTAATTACGAAGGACATTCACCCACGACCATCTGAGCTAGCGGGATTTTGTGGTTCAGAGTCTAAGTAAGAGATTCTGCGCTATAAATTTGGCGCCCAAACGTTCTTCGTGATTGCTACTGACTTTTTGTATGTAAAAAATTTTTTTTTTAATTTAGATTTTTTTTAAATATTAGTTTTTTGAATTCTAAAACCCAAATACTTTTGTCTAAGCAACACGGGTTGCTTAATTTTTTTTGGAAGGGGGTGAATTTGAAATTGACAAGCACTTAGTACACTGACTAATATTTTTTTTTTTAAATTTTTTTGATTTTTTTTTTATTGTATTGTCGTTTGATAACATTACTTTGCCACTTATATTTTTTTCGCTGCGTATTGTTGTTGTTGTGTTACTGTATCCATCATGAGCGTTAATAAACTTAAGGTTTATCTGTTGAAACAAGATGAACTTCAATACGAATGTACTATACGAGGGTTAAATACGGGTACAGTTGCGGAGATGAAAAAGTCTTTAACATCTTTTATGAAAATGCAAACCGAGGGTTTAACTTTTAAGACACATACCTATCCATTTACTTTTGCGGAAGATAGTACGGCGATTAAGGCAAAGTTAGACGAAATACAATCTGCGGTTGACAGGGTTCAGTCAGTGTCAGAGTTTCAAAAGGTTTTTCCTAGGCTAGAGTCGAAGTTAGTCCATGTTATAGGTAGGATAGAGAAGTCAGTCCCTACAGGTGAGGATGAACAAAAACAGGTTCGAGACCTGCTGACCATATCGGTCATGCTCATGGAAACGCTCAAAGAAAAGTGTGAGTTTTCCACAGATACCCTTGCAGATATAAGTGTACTCGTTGTTGAATCGGACTCTGACCACTCCGAAATTGAAGGAGAGGTTACTGGGGAAGCAAATGTTTCTTTGGGGCAAAACCAAAGTATTCGTTTTGACAGGCGATTGCAACTGAGCAAATGGAATCTCACTTTCTCCGGTGACAAAAAGGGTATGTCGTTCAACGCATTCTTTGAGAGAGTCCAGGAGTTGGCTGTAGCAAGAGGTGTTTCAGAGGCTGAGCTATTCAATGGAGCGGTTGATCTTTTTTCAGGCAAGGCTCTTATCTATTACAGGGCCATAAAACATACAGTTTCAGATTGGAAGTCCTTAGTTAAAAAGTTTCGCGAGGAGTTCCTTCCCCCTTTTAACAACGAAAAACTTCTGGAGGAGATTAAAAAGCGCACTATGGGTGCGGATGAGTCAGTTGGTATTTATGTATCGATCATGATTTCACTTTTCAATAGGTTGACCTGTACTATCACCGAGAAAATGAAGATCGAAATAATCCGGCGAAATATGTTACCCTTTTTCCAGACACAATTAGCCTTGTTAGATATTTCCACCATTGATGACCTTGTTAGTCGTTGTAGGCAGTTGGAAAATACCCGTGTCTCGGTTGATAGCTATGTACCTCCTCCGAGAAGAAACTTGGCAATGTTGGAACCTGACCTGGCATATATTGGTAGCGATCCTGAGCCTAATTTAGCTATAGCTTCTACCTCAAACTCCCCATATGTGGACAATTCATCTAAGCCTTTAATCTGTTTTAATTGCCAGCAACCCGGACATAGAGCTATAGGTTGTGGTCAGCCTAAGCGGAAGCAGTGCTACCAATGCAAGTTGGACGGTCATACGGTACGAACTTGTCCCCGGTGCAATAAAGGTCAAAGGTCGGGAAACGCCAACGGTCATTCATAGGTGGTCAATATGAAGTGACCAATAGCTCTATTTTGGCCAATAAATTTCAACCTATTCTAAACTATATTTTGGATCACGCAAAGAATGATGAACGCCCTTATTTAAATGTACGTATTTTTGGAATTTGTGTAATGGGTTTGTTAGATTCGGGTGCTTCTAGAACGTTCTTGGGTGGTTCTGGTTATGAGTTGTGTCAAGGTTTAGGTTTGAGCGTTGATAGAAGTAAGTCGACCAGTGTTGTTTTGGCCAACGGAAATAGATGTACGACGTTAGGAACTTGCACTTTGCCGATAAGCTTGAGAGATCGTACTAAGTTAATCGAGGTTATAGTTGTCCCTGAGATGCCTCATTTTCTGATTTTGGGGGCTGATTTTTGGGTGATGATGGGCATTGTTCCAGACTTGCGGAATAACGAATGGACTTTTTCCAAAGAACCTCAGTGTCATTCTCTTGATTCCCATCTTAAATCTCACTGTGTTTTATCACAAAGCCAACAAAAACTCCTCCAGGAAGTAATTGATAGAAACCATGAGTTGTTTGGAGAAGAGTTGGGTTGCACCAACATGATGGAACATGTTATCATAGCTAAGTCAGCTCCGTTAAAGCAGAGGTATTATCCGGTTTCTCCTGTCCTCCAAAAAGCAATAAATGATGAGCTTGATAGTATGTTGGCTAAGGGTATAGTGAGGGAAAGTAAGAGTGCTTGGTCTTCTCCGGTAATCATGGTTAAGAAGAAGGATGGTTCATATCGATTTTGTGTAGATTATCGTCGACTAAATGCTGTTACTTCCAAAGATTCGTATCCTCTACCATATATCACTAACACCTTGGATCAGTTGAAAAACGCCAAATATCTATCAAGTATCGATGTAAAGTCTGCTTTTTGGCAAGTACCCGTTGCAGAGTCATCTAGACCTTATACAGCCTTCACTGTTCCCAATCGAGGCTTATTTGAATTTTGTCGTATGCCTTTTGGCTTGTCTAATTCTCCTGCTACTTGGCAAAGACTCATGGATAAAGTTTTGGGCTATGATCTCATGCCGAATGTCTTCTGTTACCTAGACGATGTGATCATTGTGACCGATAATTTTGAGGATCATCTCCGTGTTTTGAGTGAAGTATTTTCCCGGCTCAAGAAAGCTAACATCACGATTAGTAAAGACAAATGCCAATATTGTCGAAGCGAATTGAAATATTTGGGATATGTCGTCAATGCCAGCGGAATCCATGTAGATCCTGATAAGGTCCAGGCAATGTTAAATTTACCTGTTCCTAAAAACGTTAGTCAAGTACGGGGTATTCTGGGTACCTTTGGTTGGTATAGACGATTTATTCCTAATTTTTCTACGCTGATCGCTCCTATTACTGATCTTCTCAAAAAGTCTAAAAGGTTCGACTGGAATCAGAAATGCCAAGATGCCTTCCAGACCATGAAGGAGATGCTGGTGGTCGCTCCCATTTTGAGTTGTCCAGATTACTCGTTGCCATTTGATGTCCAGACAGACGCTTCCGGATTCGGAATAGCTGCAGTACTTAGTCAACCTCACCCCGAAGGTGAGAAGGTAATTGCTTACCTAAGTCGTTCCCTGACTAGGCAGGAAAGGCAGTACAGTACTACGGAGCGTGAATGTCTTGCGGTTATCTGGGCACTGGAAAAATTAAGACCATATATAGAGGGCGTACCAAATGTAACGGTTATAACCGATCATTATTCGTTGGTTTGGCTGAGTAATCTGAATAATGTCAATGGTCGACTTGCCAGATGGGCTCTTCGTATGCAAGCGTTTGATGTGAAGATAGTGCATAGGAAAGGCAAAGAACACATAGTACCTGATACTCTTAGTCGTTCTGTCCCAGTTTTGGATTCAGTAAATCTTCCTTCGGACCCCAAAGATCGGTGGTATGATTTGATGTGTGGTAGAGTCAAGAAATTTCCCTTAAAGTTTCCTTTGTGGCGATTGGAAAATAACGTTTTGTATAAATATGTAGCTCCGGAATATCCTAACATGTCAGAGGCATGGGAAAATTGGAAGATAGTAGTACCGAAGGGAAAGAGAAAGGAAATTTTGGTTAAGGCTCACTCTGATCCCACATCAGGACATACAGGCGTTTATAAGACCTTTTCTAGGATTTGTCAGTCGTACTATTGGCCCAAGCTGAGGAATGATGTGGCTAGATTTGTCAAAAGCTGTATGGTGTGTGTAAAATGTCGCAGCGACAATAGGAAGCCTGCAGGTTTAATGTTGTCTCACTCCCATTCGGTTTCTCGACCATGGGAAATGATATCTTCTGATTTAATCGGCCCCCTTGTAAAGTCGAAGAAGGGAAATTGTTATATTTTGGTTGTAACCGATTATTTCAGTAAGTTTAATTTGGTTTTTCCTTTGAGAAACTCGAAGGCTGCTGTTATTGCTAAAAAGATTGAGGACGAGGTATTTTTGATGTTTGGTGTTCCTCGTGTAGCCTTGAGTGATAACGGTCCACAGTATCGAAGCCGAGAGTACAAGAACCTGCTGGCCAAGTATAACGTTCATCCTAAGTTTAACGCACATTACCATGCCCAAGCAAATCCTACGGAAAGGCAGAATCGCACTATCAAGTTTATGCTCATGGCGTATGCTTCCGAAAATCATCGATCTTGGGACGAGAATTTAGCTCAGATAGCGTGTGCAGTCAGGTCATCAAAGAGCGAAGCCACCAAACAGTCTCCCTATTTTGTTAACTTCGGAAGACCTATGATTTTGTCCGGTGAGGCGTATAACAGAAAGGACGTTTTTGGACCCGATGAGGACATCGGAATAAAGGATAGAGCCGGTGGGTTTGAGGAAATTTACGCAGACGTCAAATCTAGGTTGAAGCTCGCATCGGAGAAAAATTCTCGGTATTATAATCTACGTCGTCGGCATGAAGAGTTTTTACCCAATCAAATGGTATGGCGTCGAAACTATGCTTTGTCGGATGCTCAGAACTTTATTTCCAAAAAGTTATCTGCGCGATTTATAGGGCCATTCCGAATAAAGTCTAAAGTTTCACCCTGGACATATGAGCTGGTCGACGACTTGGGAATCAAGAAAGGGATTTGGAATGTGAAGGATTTGCGAGGTCATCCTCCGGAGTACGCGTGAAAGCGTAACGATCAGGCCGATGATTACTCTTCAAGTAATCGTCGCTACGGTATGCTCGGCCAAGCCGTATCGCCTGTAACCACCAACCCTACGACATCATTTGTTTTGTTTTATCGGATGTGGGATGGCGAGACGCAGAGGGCCTGCTCTTTTGGCGGAAGACTTCTATCAGGGTGTCATGAGCGTGTGTAAAATTTTGGCTAGTTGAAGTACGCCGATCTTGGTGAGATGGGTGCTTGGACGGCCGTGGTAGACTTCTTGCGGTGATTGTGCTGGTTTCTTTGTTGCTGTCGTTTCCATAGCCGTTGAGGCAGCAATTTGAGGTAACTGTTCGGGTTGTATGGTCGTACTTGTGATGGGCGCGGGGAGATTTTCCTTGCTATTCGGGTGCTCGGCGTGGAAGCATTTGGGGTCCCACCCTTGATGCCTATGGGGTTGATTGTGCGTTTGTGGGGGTCCAAATAGTAGGCGGAGTATGCCGCCGGCGCGCTGCACAACATCTCAGAGCGATGGCTGCTCCGACCCCATGTCGAGTCTCGAACGGGATGGGGAAGTTTCTCCGTGACATCATATCACGACCAGGAGCGGCAATACTTAATTTTTTTTGTCTATTTTGAAGTTTTTTTTTCTTGGGGGAATTTTCGGGAATTTTCTTGATGTTGAAGTTAACCTGTGGAAACATTGGTCGGAAGGGTGTTATCCTTGTTCGGGTTATTCGTCGTGGGAAGGTATGTTTTGTATTCCGCACTTTATTTTTTGGCTTCATGATCGTAAACTCCTGTTTTAGAGTCGAGTAGGTTAGGCGATCTGTGAAATTGTTAGTGATCTAGGCGGAGTACACTTTATTTTTTTGGTTTCATGATCGTAAACTCCTGTTTTAGAGTCGAGTAGGTTAGGCGATCTGTGAAATCGTTAGTGATCTAGGCGGAGTACACCGACGGCGCGCTGAATTACATCTCAGAGCGATGGGTATTCCGACCCCTACGACGAGTTTCCCGAGCGAGAGTGTTTCCCGGTATTCGCTGGTTGTCGCCTTCTATAGCGTCAGGAGTTTTCATTGTTTGAGAAAATTTCAGGAAATTTTCTTAAGGTTGGGGGGGAATTGTAACCTTCGGGTTTGGTTTTAACTATATTTTTTGTTTCACATTAAATTGTGCTTTACTATTTTTTGTTTCACATTAAATTGTGCTTTACTACTTTTTGTTTCACATTAAATTGTGCTTTACTTTTTGTTGAATATATTATACCATTGGTTTAGTGTTGAGCACTTAAATCGGTGGGTTTTTCCTTTAATTTTTCCGATGTTAATATTCATAACTTTAAAATCTTGCCTTAATTGTTTTAATTATTACCTGCTTAACATTCATAACTTTAAACTCTTGCTTTAATTGTTTTACTTATTACTTACCTAATATTCATAACCTTAAAATCTTGCTTTAATTATTTAACTTCATAACTTGCCTTGATATTAAAACTACGTATAACTCATGAGACTTTATTGAACAACAACAGCAACAATACAAAGTGTTTTATAGCCATGTCACTCAGGTTGTCATATTCTTGGCAGTCCATTCGGCTAAGATTTCCTAAAAGGAAAAGTGGTGTTATCAAGCGAATATGCATTTTTAATCGAGTCATAGCTTAAATATTATTTGTTTTCCTTTTATTAATAACTTTGTGGGATGGGAATAAAAGTTTACCTTTGTTTATTAGTTGCAGAACATCCTACTTGTATTTTGCGTATTTTGGCTGTTAAAGGGTTTGTCAGGCCATTGAGGTCACCTAAAAAGAATACGTTTTATTATTGCCTTGAGACAGCTAGGGATACGTAAAGAATAAGTTAGGATAGTATATATTCAAGTTACTTACCACTTTTTTTGTTTACAACATTTAGAATTGTATGTCAGTCGGCAAAGTCGTCTGCGGTATTTGACGTTTCATCTGTCACAATTAGGAGATTTCGTTCGGTAAAATTTAGACATTCGACTGGTATAATACCATTGGTATTCATTGACGGTTGCGGGGTTGCCAAATACAAATCTTTAAGATTTTGAGCACGTACGGCGGGTCCGACTCATGGTGCAATACATAAATATAGTGTTAGATATCGCGAGGTTGTAAACGAATATGCACAGTATGTTCGACGTTAGAGGCAGGTTCGCTGATAATACTATATAAATGTAAAGACCCATCCGGCAACACCGAGACACTTGAACTACTCGGCTGTTAAGGAACGCCTAAATGCAGGAATGGGCTCCATCTTAATATAAATTTTGCGTAAAATAAAACCAAATCAAACCAAACCCAACCAACCCAACCCCCCGTAACCGCCCTATTGAAGCCTAACCACCCTATTGAAGACGATTATTCCATCGGTAACAAAGTTCGACATAAAGGGCAATGCACGAAGGAATAATCGTCTTCAAAAGGGTGGTTAGGCTTCAATAGGGCGGTTACGGGGGGTTGGGTTGGTTGGGTTTGGTTTGATTTGGTTTGTTTTATTTTACGCAAAAATTATATTAAGATGGAGCCCATTCCTGCATTTAGGCGTTCCTGGCTGTTACATTATTAATTAAAATGTCAAATTTCGAGCGATAAAGATTGTCTAGATTCTCCTGTCGTTGTGTTTTGTTCTTTGTTTGAACTATGGGTTAAACTAAAGTCTTAAAATCATTCTTATTCTTCTGCGTTTAATTTCTACTGTTAGATGTTTTGATTTCCGTGCCAATTTTTGGTAGTATTACGCACATCCGGGCAAGAAGGTTCTAGAACCTGGTGGAAACAGGAAATGGTTTTTTAAGGGACGCGATCCCTCACCACTTGGCAATTGTGTGTTCAGCAGACAAGTACGTAGTAAATTTTGGCTTTTCACGCCTAACCTGATAAAGGGATATAAACGTGCTTTTCTAACTTGGAAGTTGTGCTGTTGTTTTGGCATTGTGTTTTGAAGGAATCAAACGGCTTCCAAACGGCTTTGTAGCCGGATTAAAACTGAACCACTGCTAACATTTTTCCACGTGGGTTTCCATACGTTTCCACCATAAGTTCGTAAAGGACATCAACTCCATATAGGAGACAACCCAGAGGAATAAGAATCATTTAACCCTTATTATCAAGGTAGGGCATATTTTTTATATTGAGAGACGAGTTCTCAGGTGGGTTTATTTTATTTTTAGGGTTTTAATTCTGGGCCTAGAGCCTCAGTCTAAGTCTCGAGCAAGTTTATTGTATCAAGTATAAAGATCAAATTGTTTTAAGTCGCACCTCCTGTGTCACCCACGATCACCAGGATATGAGATATTGGATACCGTACACGGATGGACTGACGTACAATTCTTACCGGAAAAGCTCCACGTACACCAATTTTGTACTACAAAGTACAGATCTAAGGTCAGATCCATTTCTTTCACTAACAATTAGGTCCTGGTAGAATATTTTTTTAATTTAATCATATTTAATATAAACTTCGATTAGTGTGAACTGCGGGTACATTGGCCAATATACACGAAGGGTGTTAAATATCATACTGTAATACCAGGGTACTTTTAATTAACTTGTACTTTAAAATAACTTATCTTGAGATCTGACTACTAGTATTTTTTTTATACTGTGTAACTTCGTGTGAAATACACTTCAATTTTTTTTAGTAATTTCTTTTATTCTAATCTCACAAAAAAATTACTTGGTGCCCAATTTTAAAAATTTATAAGGTAAGTAGTAATTACGAAGGACATTCACCCACGACCATCTGAGCTAGCGGGATTTTGTGGTTCAGAGTCTAAGTAAGAGATTCTGCGCTATAAAGTTCAACTGACATGCTTGTATTAATATGTCTGTCTACTCTCTAAAAATGAAACAGTAGATTTTCACTGATTGACAGTGCATATTAACTATTTGCCGCAGTGATAAGTATACCACTAGCAATTAGTGAATACTCACTTTTTCATGTAGCGATTTCTTTGCACTAATTTATTTAGTGGAAATTACACTTTACAAATTAGTGAAATAGGTTTAGTTCAAAAAACTTAAAATTTCACTATTTTATGTCGAGAGTTCCGGAAAAGTAGTGATAATAAAAAACACTAATTTGGAGAAGTTAAAATTTCACTAATTTATATTGAAGAACACTAATTTTACAGTGAATAACTCACTGACGGAAATAGTGATTGACAGTGCATATTAACTATTTGCCGCAGTGATAAGTATACCACTAGCAATTAGTGAATACTCACTTTTTCATGTAGCGATTTCTTTGCACTAATTTATTTAGTGGAAATTACACTGTACAAATTAGTGAAATAGGTTTAGTTCAAAAAAGTTAAAATTTCACTATTTTATGTCGAGAGTTCCGGAAAAGTAGTGATAATAAAAAACACTAATTTGGAGAAGTTAAAATTTCACTAATTTATATTGAATAACACTAATTTTACAGTGAATAATAACTCACTGACGGAAATAGTGAAAATTTCACTTTTTCACTTTTAGAGAGTATATACACTTATGAGTATATATATTATAATATGAAAATTATTGTACGTTTTCTTCCAACACTATAGTGTTAAGTTAAATTTTACCGTCTTCATAGGGGCCAGAAAGTAAGTGTTTCTACGGCTAACCTTGCAAAAATTATCATAAATGCCTAGGCAGTAATTTTTGTTTACTTTTTCAATAGTATGATAAATTAAAACTAAAAAGTAAAATTTTCACGATAGTAATTAACCTTTTTGATTTAAACAAAAGTTGCATTCTTTCCATAAAATAATCAGCATAATAAAATCTAATAAAATCAAATTAAATTTTTAAATTTAATTACCTTTGGTGTAGATTTCTGCAGAAAGTTATATTTATGTCTGTTTTGTAGATGACATATGTACATGTCAAAATTAAATATTTTAATTTTCAAAATTTGCTGTTCACTTTTTTTGTTTTTTTTTGCAGTCATGTTGTGTAAAGTGATTTTACGGGCTATAACAAGTGTGATATTATTATAATATGAAATATTAATATTATATTTTAAAGCACACTCGTAAAATCTGCATCTCGGTTTCAATTCGAAAATAATATCGATGATAATTATAATCATACCACCTGTTATATTATAGGTGACAATATAATTATTTGATTATTAGATTGTAAAAAATAATTTTAAATATTCAAAAATTTTGCCAATTACAATACAAAGTTTTTATTTTATGGCCATAATTATCAGAAATAAAGCAATGTTATTGGCAAAACTATTAAATTACAATTAAATTTTATAAAAATTTGCATTTTTAAAAGTAAGGTCATTATTTTTAACGTTTTTTTAAATAATCCCCATAGTGCTTGTTTTACATGTCATTACCATATTTTTAAGTCTAATTTATTTCAGCATTTTTGTGGTCATTTTAAAACACAACTTTTCGTGTTATTTTATTAAATCCTGTACTTTATAACGAAAATACTGCATGGCATTTACGTATGCCTTTATTTGGAAGGATTATAATCCTTATAAGTTTATGCATAATGAACTTTGTAAAGAACTTTGTAAAGAAAAATATGGCTCTTTATAAGCCAGGCAAAAAGAACGACTTGCAATGTACGCTTTGTGCATTAGATAATGTTTTTATTTATAATGAACTATGTACCTAAATAGGAATGCAGAATTTATGTTTTTAATGTTTATTGTAATTAAGTGGGTGTAATTAATGGCCACTTGATTTTTAAAACTAATTAAACGTGATGTTGATTTAATTCATTATGGAAATAGATTATTTTAAAGCTTTCTAATTATTAATATAAATAAAATATTAAAATATATTTTCAGAAATTTCTTTATAAATAAAATTAAAGGTAAAAGATAATTTATTAAAGAGTAGTGTAAGAATACTTTTTCGACAAATACTTATTATTTGAAATAGATTTAATTAAATATTTGTATAGAGCGAAATCTATAAAACAATAGAGTCAAATGTCAAATTTTTATGTGTAAATCGAAATCCCTTTTAAAATGGACTAACCACGGTTTAAATCCGATATAGTAGGCACCCCAGTAGGACTCCCGAAACGAAATTTTTAATGTTAAATCAGTTAAATCTAGTTTACTGCAGGCGAAATCAAAAGGTCAGTACATTTAAACTTTTTAAATATTGGCGTTGAGAAACTATTTAATTCTATTGTGTTTTGTATTGAGATAATAAAATAATTTTCACATTTAGTATTATTTTACAAGAAAGGCATTTTATTTTAACGATTGTATTAAATTTGACAACTGTCAACTTAAAACTAACTTCAGCCCGTGACTAAAACGCCATAAAGCCACGACTTGTCAATGTGTATTTAAAAGGTCACTTGTGTCATGGAAATATGTCCTATAACACAGTGCAACAGCAAAAAAAATGATGGGCTTCTGAAAGTGGTTTTCGTTTCTCCTATTCAAATAATGCCTTTTTGCGTTTACAGAATGTTTGGATTGACTCAGGTTTTTTTTTTTTAATATCGATTTTAAGTTTTATTTGGAACCCTAAAACCCGTTATTTATTAATTTAAACCAAAACAAAAAAATTATGGGGTTCTGAAAGTGGTTTTCGTTTCTCCTATCCAAACAATGCCTTTTTGCGTTTACAGAATGTTTAGAATATCGATTTTAAGTTTTATTAATTTTGGAACCCGAAAAACCGTTATTTATTAATTTAAACCAATTAACGGGCAGGAAATTGTTGTCATAACAATAAATTAAAAAGAAATAATACAAAAATTAAAAATGGGTGTAAACATGTCACTAAAAGTAAATTTGCTCCATGCACATCTTGACCTGTTCGAAAATCAGCTATCCACCGAATCAGAAGAGCATCAAACAATAATGGAAATGGAAAATCGTTATATAGGAAAGATATTTGATTCGATGTTGGCAGATTTTTGTTGTTCTAAAAATTATAAATAAAATTTGTTATATCTTTTATGTTGATTCATTCTATTTGTTAAAAAGAATATATTTTTAATAATTAATATAATAATAATAATAATAATTACCATAATTATTATTATGGTAGAAGCGAAAGAACTAAGAAATTGCACTACAACATATTAAATCCAAAAAAAGGTGCAATTTAAAAAAAAAAAATTATTTTATTGTTCTCATTATTTTTTTCTTTATTAACCAATAATTATCTTTTATGTCCTAATTATTTATTATTTTACGATATTTCGGGATCCAGAATTACTAAAACTTTAAATTGATATAAAAAAAACCCAGAATCAATCTAAACATTCTGTAAACGCTATAATTCATGATTTTGATTGTAGAAACCGAAAATACTTTCAGAACCTCGTCATCTTAATTTTTTTCCGAAAATGTTGCACAGTGTAATGGGCGTTTTAAAGGTGGGAGTAGAAAATAGTATATTTTGTATCAAGTTTAATAAACGCCATTTTAGTTACGAGTTTTATTTTAATAAAAACGAGTGTCTAGAGAAGTTTATAAAACGAGTTGCATACTATACTTTATCTACGACGAACAGAAATAAGAATTTATAGACAATTTTATTTCATAAAATTTGACATTTAACAAATTTAACCTCACTTTTTCGCAATTTATAATAAAGCTAACTTCAGCCCGTGACTAAAATGCCCAAAAGCCACTGTTATTAACTTCAGCCCGTGGCTAAAATGCCATAAAGTCACAACTCGTCAATGTAGGAGTAGATAAAATAACATAACCATTTTTTTCTTTATTGAGGTTTAATTCAACAATTTCCTCAAAATTTTTGCATGGTGATTTTTTTGTTTAATTCAATGGTTAATAAAGGCACTTTAGAAGAAACAACGCATTGCTATCATGTTTTCAGAAAATAAATCAGCACACAAAAACTAAATAAAATTTGTGAATATTAGAACGAAAATCCAATCCAATAAAGCTAATTCATTAACCAAGTTTTTCCGTAATCAAAATGATTTGCGTAATATTCGATCAATACGAAATATCCGGATATTTAGGATAAATTTTTGATACAAAATTTAATGTTTTTAATTTTTGCGCATCGTAAACACGTTTAATTTGATATTAATTTTATTAGTATCTTTGCGTGTTGCGTTCATTCATGAAATTTAAGCATGCTACCGCCGCTCACCGGTTTTTTTTTTGTTGCTATTGATACTTTTACTACGATCAAATGTCATTGAAATTTAAAACAATTATTATAAGTCTTTTTGTAAAATCAACGGTGCATTAAATGTAAAATGTTATGATACAAAAACTATAGTTAATTACGTCGTAATATATATAAAATAGTAAATTTTAGAAGTAAGGCTTAAGCCGAGCACAGGAATCGTGCAAGCACTTTGATTATAATCATACTTATAAGTATGATTTTTTTCAATTATTTGTAATTCTATTATATAACATTTTTAAAAAGGTATTTTGAATAAATATTAATTATTTTTAACATTCTAAGTTAAAAATGTTCACAAGAATGTTAAAAATCTAAATAATGTAAGTTTTCTTTTTGATCAACAGGTCTCATTTAAATAATTGTATGCATTAAAATAATAGTTGCACATGATAATTTATTATTTTGCATAAATAGAAACCTGAATTACAGTATGTAATGCTTATTGCATACATTTAATTTAAATGTTTGCACTAATGTGTTTAATTTAATTACGAAATATTAACGACTATGCGATAACTTAATAAAGTTAATAAAATAAATTTTAAATATTTGTTTTATTATCTTTGTATGTGGCCTTTAACTACACTGGTCGACAAAATAAATTTTGTTTGCAACAGGGTGGCCAATAACTTTTCTATGGAAAAGTTATTGGCCTTATAGGGGAATTTGTGTGCGGTGATTCAAAAAAGACCATAATTTTTCTCAATTAGTTCTTTTTTTGCAACATTGTGAAAAAACCGATATTTTCGACATTTAAATTCGTAGGTATAAATATTTTTTTAATCAAATTACATTTAAAAAAATAAATCATACATTAATAACGTTTTTTTCTTTTATTAACCAAATTACCCTGGTCACCACGTGGCAAAATTGCTGTGGCAAAATTGCTGTCGACCTGTATTATTTAAAGTAGGTACCTGCCATAAACCTTATTATCATGCTGCAGCAAACATTTTACGCATTATCATAGGTAAGTAAGTGGCACACATCTTTATCAGTTTTAAAAACCGCTTTACATTGACTTCCTTTATATGATTAGAGGCAAATATTTAAACCAATAGTCAAAATGATTTAGATAATTTTTATTCAAGGGTTTTGTCATGATGTTGTGCAATAAAACTTTTGGTTTGTTTCAATATAAAAAATGCGATTTTTCATATACAGTGGTGGAAAAAAAGTATGAAAACTTTTTTTTTAAATAAGTTAATGTTCAATTTTCTTAGTTTCTTTAAGAAACTGTCTTAAACCATTACTGGTAAAATTCATAAGAAAAAATTGAACCTACACCTCGCCAAAGTTTTTTGTTTTGAGTGCGTTCCACCAACTTCAAATACCGACAGACAGACAGCTGACAGTTAATAGTTAAGTTAATAATTAATTATTAATTATATTAACAATAATAGTTACTATTTTCTTAAATTTTTTTATTTAAGCTTCATATTTTTTTATATTTATTTGCATGTTTAATAATACAAATCTTATAGAGGGTGTCACCAAATAAGTTGTCATCCTTTAAGGAGATAATAGTACACGCCAAAATAAGAAACTTTTTCATCTATCGTTTTTGCATTAGTGCCATTTTATTTAATAAAAAATCATTAAAATTTGTATTAGCTAAGTAAAAATTTTGTTCGGCCACTGGTTGTTCATGAACTGTGACAACTGACGCAAAATATGCTTGCACAGTGGGCAATAATCTAAATTAATTAAAAATTTACATTTGTGTTACTATTAGGGTTTTAAAGTGTCGGAAAAAAACCGGAAAAATTGGAGAAAAACCTGTTTTTTGCCCAGGCCTTGGAGATATTGGCTTTTTTGGGAAAAATTGGCTTTTTGGGGAAAAATTGTTTTATATTTTTAAATATACACACTTGAAAAAAGTGGCAATCAACACATTATTTTAAATAAAAAAACTAAACATTAAATTTAATTTAAGAAAATAAACTTAAACGTGAAATATACTGTCTGTTGTTTTTTTTTGTTGCAAAAAGGAGTCCATTACTGTCCGTTCAGGCTAAGTTGAGCGGTCTTAGGAATGTCAAGCCGTCCATCATCTCTATGTTTAGGCACAATTAAATACATGTATTTTGGTAGCCCCTCTGTACGAACAAACGGCAAGCTGCGGCACTGATAAATCATCTTCTTGTCACCAAAATCTCGCGACGATTCGATATTTAATTTAATAAACGGCCATATAATCCCCCGCCAAAGCGCTCAACTTAGCCTGAACGGACTGTAAAAATATCTAACTATAAAATAATGAATGATTTATAAAGTTGAATTACAAAATTATAATTTTATAAATCGAAATGTTAAATAAAAGTTATGTTAATACAGCACCGAATAGGTTTTTTTGCATCCCGGTAGAATATTCTTACTGAATTAAAAAAAAGGAATAATTTTTATAATCATAATATTATAGATTATAATCAGCGTCGGAAATTCACTTTTTTCTCGATATCAGTGTACGGATACTATCCGTAAAAATTTGGAAATTTTCAAAAAAATTTACATTTGCATTTTTTCATATTACCCTTTGAAAAAAATTTAAGAAATTAAAAAGTAAATTTTTCTGAAAATTTCCAATTTTTTCCGGAAAAAAACGGTTTTTTTCCACCGGCTCAATTTTTACAGAAATTTTAAAACCCTAGTTACCATTGATTACTTTTTGGTTTGTTTTGCATAGTCAGCTATTTTTAGGTGCTTTGAATAAAACAATATTAAGGTGAGGTATTTCGAGATTTCCGTTGTTTTCTCGTCGATTTTAAATTCACTTTTTTCGTCGATTTATACTCATGTAGCTATTTTTGAAGGGTTTAATGTATCAACTTTGCTCTGGTACACTAAACTGTTCATGTTCAGAGAAACCACAATAACAACCGATTTTAAATAAGTTTAAAAGTTTGCTTGATATATTACATGATACAGTGTGCGCATACCTGTTTTTTTTGCTTGGATAAATAATATCATTGTTTTTATAGGTAAAACAAAGATTATATACATGTATAGGATAGTTAAGTGACATCCAGTGGCTTCCTGGTTGTGTCAAATTTTTTTTTTATTAATAAACAGTAGTTCTAATGCAAAAATAAGGAAAAACTTTCTTCATCATCCCAAAGGATGACAATTTTTTAGGTGACACCCTGTATTTATTTTCTATACTCCCATACTTTTCGTAGTATTTTGAATCGGATTAAAGGGTTAAAAACCTTTGCACACTTAATTCAAATTTTAAAAATTTAAATTATTTTGCGTTGCAACAAAGAACACAGCAACGGATAAGAATGGGTCAACATCCTTAACAGCACAATACCAAGGTCGAGCTACAAATTTACATTGGGACAATCCAAAAAATAATTTGAAGAATAACCCATTGTGCGCAGACCGGAATACGATGTGTCTGGCGTGCCGTCTGGACGTAGACGGGTCTCCTCTTCTCAATCCATCCGCCCCTTCGTGTTCCCCCCTTTCGCCGCCCAGGTGGTCCTGCTCTCGCGCTTTCCCCCCATCCAAGGGTAAAGGAGAAGTTTCGTGATCGATAAACAAAAGAAATCGTGACATGGCAACGCCGCATCAACTATACGCTCTTATTATTACGTCAACGTACCCGCAAGATTGGGAGATATTTTATTTGGTTGCAAAAATGGCGGATGCGCCGCTATTAACCCTCTATCGGTACCGGTATTAACCCTCTATTAGACTGTAGAGGGTTTAATTTAAAGATATGATATAAATATGAAATATTTTTTTAAAACAAAATTGGTTTGAGTCTTTTTCATTAAAAATTACATTTTTACTTTCGATTTTCTGATTTCCTATATATTTATGAATGGTAATCAGTGACTACTAATCACAATTTGCTATTGCATTCAACGAAATAAAAATATTTAATCAATATGAACGCCTACAAGTGTTGTCCAAATTTATAATGATTTACGGTTGATTACCGACATAAATCTCCAACAAATTTTTCCCAGTACCTACCCCATATGTACACAGTAAAAAAATATTTGTTAATTTTAACCAAATATTAACCAGATTTTATGTTAATTCAGGTTATGTTAAGTTTACAACCAATTGTAATATGTTAACAATTCAACCATAATTCTTGTTATTTTCCAAAAGAACCTTATTTTTACAAACCTTTGAAATTGAATTCAATGAAAAGAATTTTGATAATTTTGATATGTTGCTTTATTAATAAATTTCCGAAACAATTAACACATACCTACATAAATGCACACAACAACAGTGCTGTCAATTTGCGGGTAAATGCTCACATCGGTGAGCATTTAGATATGCTGTGGGGTAAAGTGTGAGGATTAACTTTTTGTGAGGATTTGTGAGGATTACTACTATACTACTGAACATTGAATTATTTTAATAGTATACAATAAAATTATTAATTTATTTAAAAAAATTATTTATTTTTCGGTAAGTCCGGCAACACTGATGATCGATAGTTCAGACTGTTGACTAGAGATGGCACTGACAGTCTATGACATTCACATACTTCCACTGTGGAAGTATGTGATGACATTACAAAATACAAACGAAATCATGTGTGCCAACAGAATAAGATTAAAATGTAATAAAAACAAAAACTTCGTTTATTTTGCATGGGTTAATTTTATTTGATTAAAAGTTAGAGTAATGGATAAGTGGCTTAAGAAATTAAGTTCAAATACGGTAAGTTATCAATAATATACTGTTGAAAAACTTTATTTTAATAATTATTTTTTAAGTGAGTATTTACTTATAAATAAAATTAAAAAAACCTTTTTAAATAAATCATAAATGTTTTATTAGACAGTGACTGGCTCATATTTGAATACGATTCTGCTTATAGGTAAAAGATAACTGTGATATTAAAATATTTTACTTTTTTTTTCCTTTAAAATTTTATTTTTGTTTGGTTGTATATAGAATGATTATTTTTTTAATTTATTAATTGTTTATTATTTGTTTTTAATAAAAAAATCTGTGATGATATAAATGTTTTTTAATATAAATAAGCTCGTAAATAAGTGATAACTTATTAAATTGTATATCTTATTATTTTTTTAAGTTTTGGTGAGGATTTTGTGAGGATTTTGATTTTATTGCGAGGATTACTGTGAGCATTTTGAAAACCTATTGCGGGTATTATCGCAGTTCTCGATTGACAGCACTGCACAACAATAACATATATGTTATACATGTATGTGCACACAATTAAATAACACAACATTCTGAAATCATCAAATTATAAATAAATTTGGTAAAATATAATAATTATAATTATAATCAGTTCTTCTACAACACTTATAAGTATACTGATGTATTTCGTATACGAAATAAATCAGTATACTAAGTGTTGTATACAGATTTCTAGTTGTTTCGAACACGTTACGAATGAGAATAAAGTAAGCAAAAACATAAGTTGCAGACGACTGCAGTTGAACTTGTTGATACGTATTGTCATTGGAAAATGTTTTGATTGACTCAGTAATTTGTTAAACATTAACAAAATAATCCGTAACCTTTGGAATTAACAAAATACAAAATTGCATATTACCTACCTTTACAAAACTTTCGGTAAAATATTTTCCTTTGTTAAAATAATTACAAACCCTGGTTTTCTACAAAAAATAATGTTAAAATTTTACAAAATAAAATTAACAAACTTAAAACTCATGTTAACAAATCTGATTTTTATAACAGTGTATAGGTACTACAACTGCATGTTAAAAACCGATTTAAACCTCAATTTCGACAATGAAATAAACGTTCTGAAACCAACATGCAAAACGTCGATGTTTTTTTCCATGAAAGTAGTTTAAAATATTTAAGTGCCGCTCTCATTTTTTGTTGATTTATCGAGAAGATCGTTTAACGAAAAAACAGCAAAAACGAGTAAATCGTGCAAAGATAAATTGCAGTTAGTCAGTGTTGCCAGATTATTAAAGAGCTCTTTCCCCAAAATGATCCAGATTTTTCCCTAGAATTCAGTGCTCCCCCTAGTTATTAAAATTCAAAACTACAATTCTGTCTAATTTTTTTTTAATTTGGGGGGTTTAAAATGTTGTCCTTTATTAATTCATATTGTAGATAGGACCTACAATTTTAGTTCAACTATTTACATCATTCTGACAAGCGTCAAAAATTGTATCGATAACATCAAATTTAAAATGACTATTTTGATATTTGACAGAAATTTACTAAAATATACCGAGTTATCCGCACTTTTATTATTCAGTGCCTGTAACCAAATCGATCCCACCAACGTTAAAAATACTAAATCTAGGGAAAAACCCCTGATCTGGCAACACTGCAGTTAGTTATAACTAAACGGTATAGCAGAGATATAATGAGAAAAGTTTGTTGTAGTTTTGCTTGCAATAATTTTTAATTGATCAATCAACGTCAATTCAATTAAATTGCTAATATAGGAAGAAAGTTATTTTGAGGTTATTAACTAACTAATTGTCGCATTAAACACGATTATAGCTATAAAATGTTTGCATATTAGCCATTAATTGAACCTATTCATAGCTTTTTTTACCACATTTAAGTTGCTTCTTTTTTTTGATGTTTTATCAGTCAGGGCCGGCTTAAGGCAATTGAGCGCCTTAGGCACTTAAAAATTTGGCGCCTATAACTAGATAGGTACTATACTTCCGGGTCCCGGGTCAAATTTTAAAAAAGCTTATTAGAGCCACCCCAAACAGTTAGCTTAATGGCGCCCGGGCATACTAACCTAATTATCCCCTATGAATTAAAATAGTTTTCATCAAATTTATTAAAAAAAAAATACCTTAAAAATAAATAACACACAAACCTAACAAATATAATGTTTATAAAACGTGTAAATGTTTTCCATATTATATGTTAAATTTACTATATCTGACTGTTCTACTTTCATAATTTTTGACTACATTTTATTAGTGGCTGCTTTTTACTATGAATACTAGTAATTTTTGATTAATTCATTTTTAGAGAGTATGGACGCGTGGCTTCAATATTTAACGTAAAGTAATGTAATAAAAAGTTGGCCAACTTTTAACTTTTTTTAAATTATATTACTTGAAAATGAATCTGCCCTTGCGTAATACTCTCTAAAAATGAATGAGTCAAAAATTACTAATTTAATAGTTATTAGTGGCTGCTTTTTCACTTGTACCATGGTTAACCATGGAATACCATGGTATTCCAAAATTTAACAGCCAATTCTTATGTAAAATTTTTCCCTGAATCCGAAAATACTGTCAAAAATTATAAAAGTGGAGCAGTTTTTTCGATAAATTACATTAAATTACGTACCTTAACTATAAAAAACAGACTGCCATCACCGAACACAACACAGAACTGCCATGGCCTATTCTGCCCTACTATGGAGAAAGGCAAAAAAATGCAAAATGCGTTTTCTTGTACTATGGTAAAGCTATGGACATTTTGTAACCGAATTCAACACAGAAATGCAGTCAAATATCTTATAAGTTAAAAAAATCAAAAATACCTACTGCTTTTTATAAAAATTAAGTTTTTTTTTGCAGTTTTTGCTAAGGTTTTTTTTTGTTTATCATACCGAATTACTGTACAGTGAATAATAAAATCTCTTATTCTACTTTAAAACCCAGTGCCCACGAGATTACGAAATCAAGGACCGCCTTCAAGTAAATCTGAAATAAATTTATGTATTTGGCATAAAAACTGACGCGAATTTGCGGCACGCTTTTTTGTCGGCTTTACACCACGTTATTACAAAGTAAGCCGCATTTTTATAAAATAAAAAAACAGTAAAGAATATTCGGCAACGTACTTATAATTGTTTATTGTTGATTTGTTTTATTTTTGGGAAAAAATTAACCATTTGGAACAATTTTTATTTTTTTAAGTGGGTATTTCTTCGTCGCGCCTGATGGGTACAGTTGAATTTAATTTTTACACGAATAAAAGTCAATTTTTAAATTTGTTACTTATTGCTATAACTTTGGGAAAAGTTACTTAAAACTTAATCACTAATTACTTTATTTGTAAAACCAGAAAATATTTTGTAATATTATATGTAATGTATACATATGTAATGTAATGTAATGTAATATGTAATGTATACATATGTATATAATAAAGATTACTAAACATTTGACCAACTATTAATATTTCGTTGGGTATTGATTGTTAAAAGTTATGAATACTAAATATTATTATATATATTAAGGATTGATATTTTATTTTAGAGTATCGTATTTGTGTCAACAATTTATAAATTTTCTAATTTCAAATACTTTATTTATTATTATTACTTTTACTTTAATTACACATTTCTTTAAATTTAATATGTTTTGTTTTTATTTCTTAATGTACTTGATTTCTTTATTTTAAATATTTACGTTGACAATTTTAAAATTCTTCTAATATCCACTTGCATGTGCAGTATTGTTGAGAAGTGTATATATGCATATATGCATATGTATACATATATGTATTTATGCTATATTTTATATCTTATTTTGTGCATTTTGTTGCTTGCTTATCGTTTTAATTGTGTACTTTAAAATGAATTAGTCAAAAATGACTAATTGTCATAGCGAAAAAGCAGCCACTAATAGCTGCAGTTTACATCAATTTGTATCCTGGACATTTAACAGTCAATTCCTATGTAAAATTGTCCTCTGAATCCAAAAATATCATCAAAAGTTATGGAAGTAGAACAGTTTTTGATATATAGTCAATTCCATATTATATGTAAAATTGATTATATCTTAAAAACTGTTCTACTGTTATAACTTTTGTCGATATTTTCGGATTTAGCGGACAATTTTAAATATAAATTGACTGCTTTTTCGCTAACACAATTAGTCATTTTTGACTAATTAATTTTAAGAATTTATTTATTGATAAAATTATTTCTATTATTCTTGCTTTATGCACGTATAATAAAAACGAATCTTAACCTTAAGTTAAATTTTGCATACTTGTTTTTGTTGTTATTTTTGTCAGTCGTACTTTTCTAGTAATTTTAAGTTAGCACGTTGGCACTGCGAAATCACCTCATGCGTAGAAGGAACATTAAAAATGTTTTGTATTTATTTTAGTTAGTTTTGTAATTGCTACTTTCCAGCCACTTATGTTATATGTATGTTATTATAATAAACATAAACTTGTCTTTCTTAATACCCAAACTTCTGTTTTTATCAGAAAATTCTCAAATATTCTTAAAAAATTCATTATATTTTATAATTATAATTAGTATTATGATTGCCCTAAAAATTAATTAATAAATAAGCAATATGAATTATTTAGTTTAGTATACATTTTTATACTTAAATATTGATCGTTGTAAAACATTCTTATATATCCTTTAAAAAATATTCCACTCATTTTAGACATAAATTAGTCAAGGTCATTAATAATATAGTTTGACAGTTGACCTTTACCTCGACTAATAGTTGTAAATGTATTATCATTTTCGTACCATCCTAAAAATTGATTGCTACTTTTGAAAATTATAAAATCACGAATGCTTTCAATAAATATGGCATATTAGTCTGTCTTTAAAACTGGCAAGTAAAATACTAGGAATATTTTACGATGAAGTTTATTGGGTTTAAATGATATTTCAAACCAAATAAGGAGCTGAAATTGAACGTAATTAACTATAATAATATTATGTATATGTAATGTAATGTCAGGTTTGATTGCTTTGATATCATTTTAATCATTTAGTTCGAATTTGATGATTATTAAGTTAATTTCTTTCTTGATTTATTGATCGTAAACCTAAATTCATTTACAACTTGGCAGAATTGAAAAAAAATGTTTTTCCTTATTTTATTTGTTTTAATATATCTTAAACATTTTAAGTATACCTACTGTGACAAAATTTCTAGAACTTTCACATTAAATTATTTAAAGCGTCACAAAAAATTTTAATGCTTTAGATTAAAAATACAATAAAACTATAGTCTACGTGCGATACCAAGCTGATGACGCAAACTCCAAAAAAATCGCAGTTTTCTATTTATCTAATTTTTTCAACAGGATTCAGTAACGGCTGTGCAAGCATAAATCGTTGAATTGATTTTAAAATAAATGTTTTTTTGATTTAGCTGCCGTCAATTGCTTTTAAAAGTGATTATTTTTTAGTATCGATTGAAAAATTAAGTAGGCACCGCCCCATGGGAGACCATAGTGGGTTTTAACTTTCTAATTAAACAGAAACGGTTGGAAAAACACACAAAAGCGACTCTCCATTGAACGTATTCATTAAAGTCATTAGCATTGAAGTGTTCGCTTTCAATGCCCCTTACAGATGCTTCCCTGAATTCGATAAAGAAAACTCCTGCCAAACGAAAATATTTAACACTCTTTAAATATTATACGTGACATTTTTCAATAATTAAATTACCATGAAAAAAGATTACCTATGTAAAATAGTCGATATCGTTTCACATTTTCGAGCTATAAAACTAATTTTTTCTACTCCCACCTAGAGATGCGACTTGAAAAAAAAACGGTCCGTTTTTTTTTCAGGTTTTTTTCATTGTTTTTTTTTCAAATAGTTTTTTTTCATGTTTTAGGTTTTTTTTCAAGATTACTCCCATTTGCCTAATTTTGTATGTTTCCAGTCCAGTTCGTGGACTAAAATTAGCCTCTAAATGATATTTAGTAAATGTAAATAGTCTCGCGCTTTGCACGCGCCACCATGGTGCACCACCGAATTGACCAATAAGGGCCGCGCTTGTTTTGATTTGGTCCTAAAAAAAGTAACTACCTATAATATTTTTGATTCAGCGCTTGATTTTTCAAAAAGCTACCAAAAGCACTTTTTATTCATGATTTTTCAAATTCATGTAGAGTATGGATTTTTTTTTTCAAAAAAACAATAGCAAATTCTTGTAGAACATTTATTCATTGGTGGTCAGAACATTCCGTGGACCAAAAAAAAAGCTAAAAAAATTCGAATTTTTTATTACGGTTTTCGTTAGGATTGAGCGTTGCACATTTTTCATCTAAAAATCTCAAAACTAGAAACTTCAAGCTTCAAATTGCTTTTTTGACGGCTCCAATACGACCATTTTTAACAAAGATACAGCTATACGAAAAATCGCAAAAAATTTGGAATTTTTTTTCTATTATTGTAGAAGTTTTACATTGCATTTTTAGAGAGAATGTCTAGTTAAATATGCTAGATTTAACTTCAGCCCGTGACTAAAGCGCCGTAAAGCCACAACTTGTCAATGTGTATTTGAAAGGTCACTTAGTGTCATGGAAACATGTACGATAAAAGGCGTTTTAAAGGTGGGAGTAGAAAAAATTAATTTTTGGTCGTAGATTACAAATCCGTGCTTGGTTTAGCTGTATCAGGTTAAAATTTAAAGATATTGGAAACACCCTGTATAAATTTAAACACCCTATATAAAAAAAAATTAAATTCAATTTGGCGGGACCCACACATCAGTTCCAAATTAAAAAAAGAACAAATTCTTGCAAAATTTGTTAATTGATCAAAAGATACACTAAGGGTTTTTCTTAGATAATTTAGGAAATTTGAAATGTTTTTTTGCTGATTTTTTTTATTGAGTATAATTGAGGATATTATATTAAATGAAATAAAAAGCATAAAACTGTTGGCACAAGAGGTGAATTATATTATTTTAAAAATTATTATATACCAGTATACAGTGTCTCCCCGGATCGGATTTTCAATAGGAAAAACTTTTTTAGACCTGATACAGCTAAACTGAGCAAGGATTTGGAATCTACGACCAAAAATTATGTTTACTTGTCCGAGCGTTTAGCTGTGATATTTCAAAAGTTAAAAATTTACCTACAGTGTTATTAGTGACTGCTTTTTCGCTATGACAGTTAGTCAAATATGACTTATAATTAGTTATTTTTGACTAATTCATTTTAAGAGAGTTTAGCTAGGTATAATTACTGTGTACATATAAGATTAATAAACCAACTGATAATAATGATATGATTTATATAGTTAATGAAGGCTGAACCCCAGACGGAAGCTTAACCATTTATACAGGGTGTTCGTTAATGACATGCTAATATTTTTTAGGTATATATTTTATGAAGAAAAGTTCCTGTATGTTTTAACTTGCCTTATAAAAACATGTTTATATATCTTGATTTAGGCATTTTTACTACTTTTGATACGTGTTTAAGGATTTTAAATTTAAAAAATATAATTATGGCCTCATTAAAATTAACAAAAAATATGAAAAAAATTAGATACTTACTAATTGAAATAAATCATGGAGGCTGTCTTGTTTTATTTTATCACCCTGTAGGTAAAGACATTCAGTGGAAAATTTGGTTGTAAACTTAATAAACAGAAATTGCGCTTAGCTTAAGGAATCCCAAGTGTTTCCGGTCGATTATTGTAGTTGCTATACAAATTTGTTTTATATGACACTGCAAGGTCTAACTGATATTAAATTATTACTTTTTGAAACTATTAACGGATTCATCAAAATATCCATATTGAGCCGAGTTTTTGTTCAATTTCTTCGTATCAATAAATTAAACTGCCATTCAATTGTAGAACTCGTAATCTCTGTCAGAGAGTAAAATCCAATAAGAATTTGATTTGATTTACGGCTAGAAAGCCCAACCGTGTTGTAGTTGAATTGTCGCGAACGGTTCTGCAATTCGAAACACCCTTTCTGAGATTAAGAAAAATCATCGGCACCGAGGCCAATGAATCGTGAACCGGCTGCTAAGGTGCAGCAAGGCACCAAATGACAAATACCTAATCAACATTCATCATACCTTTACTACCTTTGGTGTGTCTCTGACAATATTTGTTGTTTAAAATTTACATTTAGGGGCAAAAAAATTTAGATTTATGCATTTCCAAGCTAATAATTAACAAGCATTGTCATCGATATCTGCAGGTTTTTTTTTAAATTTATGTGGTAATATTTAAAATAAGAAAGTTATTGTCATTTAAAGTGGCAAAAAAGTAAACAAAATCAAACACCGTGTCTTAACACATTTTTGAATTATATTAATGGCTCCTGATAGGATACTTCTTTGTTAACGTGTATACCAAGAATGGACTTTTTACCATTACAATTGTATTACAAACAATTGAAGGGGTTAGAATAGAAAGGGTATAAGTGCAATTTCTTTAATTTAGGAGATAAGTTCGTTTTGTGAAAGATAAGGTTCCGACGTATCGAAATTAAAAGGATTTAAGTAATTTTCATACTTCTAGGGACCTCTATTATCCAGTAGAAAATTATTACTAAACAAAATTCTTCACTTTTTTATGGTAACATAACTTTAACTTCAAATATCTCCAAAAAATGAAAAAGTTACTTATACCCTTTTTATTCTAACCCCTTCAATTGTAATGTAAAAAAATCATTAATTTCTTATTGTCATGTAAGATATGTGTTAATTAAGTACATCTATACAGCCCATGTCTTTAATTAATGCATATCATATAAATTGACATTGAAAAATTAATCTTTTTTTCTTGTATGCACTTATGCCTTGTCTTGAAGAAACGGCAACACTGGATTATGAACACGTGGTCTGGTGACTATCATAATCTCGTTTTTGAAGTAAATAATTAAAAAAACACAATTGTATCAAGTTATTTATTTTATTAAAATAATTAGACAATCCCTTTACCTCATTGTTTTCTGCTCTTCTCTTTAGACTTTCGCTGCATTCAACACACTGCTTCTGTTGCTTTATTTTTTTTCTCATACTTTTTTTATATATTTTTTTAGTGGATTTATTTTGTTTTTACAACTTATTTTTATATTTTAAATAACACTGCATACAGAACTGTCACTGTCAAAAGAAAAAAGCGGTACCATATACATTTCTATAGAAACCAACCATCAACAACTCGTATAGTTATCGGGTTTAAATCCTTTTATATATATATTTACGTTTTTTAATTCACGTTGTTGTGTTACGATATATGTATGTAGTGCCTTTAGTGTTAAAATAGTAACATTAATTGCCTCCCTACTATTATAATATAACATATTATGTAGGTACTCGCATTATTTTTTTTTAATGTTTTAAAATCTTTTAAAAAACTAAATGTTTTTTATTATTTTCAGGTAAGGAGATCCAGTTAAACTATAATTTCAATGAGGTTTGGTAAATATGAAATTTAAATTATTTTTATAAAACTATTTTAACTAATTAAAATTAACCAGAAAACTAATCTTTTTTTGTCAAAATTTCTTAAAAATCTGAGGTTATGAATTTTATCTTCGAATATGTCTATGAGTCTAGTCTTGTTTCTCGCTTAAAATTTAGTCGGTAGGCTACTTGATCCATATCCATACATTCCAATAAGCTAACCTAATACACAGTAAAAAATGTTTATTAGTATTAACCAGATTTTATGTTAATTCAGGTCCACATAACTTTATGTTAAGTTTACAACCAGGGTTGCAACTGTAATCTGTTAACTAATTAAATATATACTTATTTTGTAATTAGAACAAACATTTTGTAGATTTCATTACAAAATCCTATGTCAATAATTCAATCATATTTTTCTTGTAATTTTCAAACCTTATTTTTACAAACCTTTTTGTAGACCCAGTAACAAAAGTATTTGTTTATAAATTGGAACCTTAAATAAAAAGAATTTTTATAGGAAATGTTGTTTATTAGTCAATCTCCTAAACAAAAACAAATTAACATACCTACATAAATGAACACATCAATAACATACACACAATTAAATAACACACCTTTCTAAAATCATCAAATTATAAAGAAATTTGGTACAATATAAGCATTGATTAATATGTAACTCCTTCACTCAACGATATAAGTATTAGTAATAAAGTATACTACAACACTGATGTATTTCGTAACTTTAAACCACTTCCCTAATTTCAGTATAAAAACCAGTGATGGCATCCTTTTTCGGATACTTGTTGACTGCCTGAAATCACATGTACTTTTTCAACGAAATAATGTGTTTAACATTACCAAAATAATCTGTAACCCATGAAATTATCATAATGCTTACAAAATTGCATATTACCTAAAGGTATAAAACTTTCGGTAAAATATTTTTCTTTTTTTTTATAATTACAATCCCTGGTTTTCTACAAAAAACTATGTTAAAATTTTACAAAATAAAATTAACAAACTACAAACTCATGTTGACAAATCTGTGTAGTAATTTTCCCCACAAAACTTATTTTTCTTATTGTATCGTATCGAATACCAAATTTTAATTAAGTATCACACCCCCGTTAAATTCCAAAGCTAATTAATTTTCTCGAAATCCTATCCTTTAAAATTAGTCATACGAATTTATGCCCACCCCCTTCTAGGTTTACGTAGGAGACCTCGATATTCGAGTCGCAATGACCGCGCCTATCTCTCGCATTTCCATTACATTTCATTCATAAATGCAACAAGTACACCCATCAAATAAATAAATAAACTCGCTTTGAAACTATTCCCCTGTCGGGCGGGATAAAAAATCGAGGCGACATAAACGGGTGTGTACAGAACAATTAATAATAATAAACGGTGCACCGGAAATGTTTGATGCTAATTAGCTTGAGTGGACAAGCAAAGATACTAGATAAAACTACTCTTTGGTATAATTGCACTTTGGCAAGATCGCGTGGGTTATTATTAAACATGGGTGGAAAGAGGTTTCTTCTCAATAAAATATGCATGACATTGAGCATTACTTCCTCATATAATAAAATGTTAAAGATATTTATGTTGCCAATGAATTTGGTTTTTAGTTTTCCATTCCATATAGATGAATCTTTTTTTATTTTAATACCCAATTAGTAAAATGTATCTACTTATATACATATTCCATTATATTAAATTCATTATGAAGGTAAATGAATCCAAGTAGGTATTATTAATTGCATGGCTTTCTAAACGCCATTACATACATAATAATTATCCTTGTTTTTATCGATTTGTGATAGAATATCGTGGTTTTTATTTAAAGAAAAATTAAAAAAAGTGATAATTATTTTAAATTACCTTAAAACAATTAGGTCTTTGGATTTTTCTTTTTGGATTCGGCCATCTTATCTTGTTTGGAAGCAAGGGAAACAACAGTTCGACAATTAAAATAACTCGCGGAAGACCCGACCGAGCGTGAAATGTTTCGAGCATGATTCATAGAAAATAGTAAAAAGCTGGCGTCTGGTTTACTGTAATTAATTTTTGCTATTACAGTCAAGATCGGATTTAATAATAAATAATGCAACTATTATTTAACATTCTTAGTTTTTTATTGAGTTAATGAGAAATTATAGGTCATTTATAGTCTATACTTTTTATTTGTTAATGTGGAATAAAACTTAAAATGAGTGCGAGTGTCTTAATGGCCCATTAAGTGGGAGTAGCATGCACCATTTTTGTACGACTGTCATAATAAAGTAGAAAATTAAGACTAAATAATAAGTTGTTTGCGCCTTTTACGCCTGTTGCAATTTCTGGCGGGGTTAAATTTTTAATTTTGCATTCACTATCGCACAAGTTCGCTAATTTTAACTAAAAAATGTTCTATAAAAATAGTTACTTATCAAAATTGATTAATATTAGATCTATCAGATAGGAATATTGCCATGTACATGCATACATAATAAATATGTAGGAATTAATTTGAAAACTGAAAAATAGGTAATTTATTTAATCACAAAATACTACAAACTTAATTATTTACGGTACAATTTATGTCATACAGTTTTTCCACCTAGAAACCATTTGTAATTTAAAATTGCGCGTTTGTGATTGGTGGAAATTAAGACGAGGGAAATAGTCACCTATAGGTGATTTATAAATAGTAGTATTACACTGCAAAAGTGAAAAAAACACTTTTCTGAAATCTGATTGGTCCATAAAGTAATGAGTGGAATAGTTCTACTTTTACTAGTTCATATGTATAATAGGTAGTATATTTTGTAAGGTATGTGTATACAGAATAACTGTTACTCATGAAATAGTCTTGTCAAATACCATTTGGGCATCTAATTTTTCCTGTGAAAAAAAAAACGAAGAAACATTTTTTAACAAAATGCATTCGTGCAGGTGCAAAAATCCTCGTCATTGACTCGGATTTTTGTTGCCACCAGCACTCATGCTTCTTGGTAAAATATTACTTCTCAACGTGTTTTTTCGATTTTTTTTTTCGAAAAAATTAGATGATATTACGAAAAAACACTCGTTTATACGAGTTGCATAGCAACCAATTGGTTGAAAAATAATTGCCGTTTCTAATTTTAAAATAAAAATGTCAAAAAATATGCTTTTTGGTCAAAAATTATTTCTAATTAAAAATAAAATATTCGTGAAATAGTTTTGCCAAATACCACTCATTTTTATTTACTCAAGATATTTCCTTGAAAAAAACATTCATGGGTATATTTTTATCGGTAAATTTTACCAGTAGTGGAATTATATACGATAATTTTATTAAAATTTTTATAGGAAAAGAAAATTATCCATAATATTATAATGTAATAGGTATAATATTACTAATATAAATTACAAAATAAGCTTCCAAAAAAAATAGAAAATTTTAATTTTGTTCACGTGTATCTACCTCACTAAATAAAATGAAACATCCTGTATAATTAATTCATAATTTCTACCAAATTTTGCTATCAACGTTAAACATTTATGAAGGTCGTCTACTAAAAATGATAATTTGCCGGCATAGTAACTTAATATAAATTTGCGCCTACAGTTCAATAGCACCAATTTTTTAGCGTTTGCGTCAAAAAATGTAATCCTCGAAATCCTTGACATAAATGTTGCTATATAATAGTTTATCAGTAGAGACTGGATTCTATGTAAAATGCCTATATTGTGGACGATATCGTCAATTTTGATATGCTGTTAAAAAATTGTTATTCAAAATGTGTTTTGGATATTTTTAATGCATTTAAACCCAACATTATTTTTGCCTTTTTTGACTTAAAAAAAGACTAAAATGCTTTACTAAAGTTCCATTTTAGTACTTTAATTTTTTTTTATAAAAAAATCGTTTTTTTTAATAAACTCGGGAAAATAGTAATCTAAATCGCAACACACTCAAGTGTACAGACACACCAATTTGGTGTCACCAAAGCGCCTACCATAGCATCAAACCATAGCTCACCAAAATAAATAAACACACCGATTTTTACAACATATATGATGTAAAAATCGGTATACCTTTTTAAAGCTTTGCTTCGACCAATGGGCCGATGTTTTTTTTCGGATAAACGACATAATTTAACAAAAGCAAATGTCTAATAAATTAACAAAACCATCAAAAATTAATTAATTTTGTTAACTTAACTTTTTTATTAATTTATAGTGTATTATGTATCAAGTTTAATAGACGCCATTTTAGTTACGAATTTTAATTAGGCACGAACGAGCTTGCGAGCGAGTGCTTAATTAAATGAGTGTCTAGGAAAGTTTATAAACCAGTTGCCTACTATACGTTTTCTACGACAAATACTTATTAATATCTAAAAATTATTTAAATTAAATATTTGTGTACAGCGACATCTATCAAACAATAAAGTAACCATTCTTGGGAATCTGTATTACCAGCGCGCCGGTAAAAATGTCAAATTTATATGTGTAAATGGAAATGTATCCTTCGAAAATGGGCTAACAACAGTTTTCCACAGTGAAAGTGAAAAAAATATGTTATGGTCACTCCACGGTGGAGTCTCCACCCGAAATTAAGTTAAATCTAGTTTACTGCCGGCGAAATGTTCATATAAACTTTTCAAATATTGGCGTTAAACTATTTAATCCTTTTGTATTTTTTATTGTGATAATAAATTTTTTTACATTTATTATTATTTTACAAGGCACTTTATTTTAACTATTGTATGACATTTGACAACTGTCAACTAACTCAAAAATAACTTCAGCCCGTGACTAAAAACCTGTTGCTAACTTCAGCCCGTGTCAATGTGTATAGAAAAGGTCACTAAGTGTCATAAAAACATTTTTTAAAGGGTAGAAAAATTAGAAAATAGTATATTATGTATCAAGTTTGATAAACACCATTTTATACACGAATTTAATTTAGGCACGAGCGAGCTTGCGAGTGTATAAAAAAGTTTATAAACGAGGTACATACTATACTTTTTCTACGACAAATACTTATTATTATCTTAAAATAATTTAAATCAAAAGTTTGTATAGAGCGCCATCTATGAAACAATAGAAGAATCTGAGTGTCACCGTCAAATGTTAAATTTTTATATTTTATAAACACAGATAATAAAGGTTATAAATCGAAATGTATTTCTTGAAAATTAACAGTTTTTACAGTGAAAGTAAAGAAAATGTTTTATGAGCACTTTAAAGTGGAGTCCGTGCCCGAATTTAAGTTATAGTTTACTGCCGGCGAAATTAAAAGGTCAGTACAATGTTCATATAAACTTTTCAAATATTGGCGTTGAGAAACTATTTAATACTTTTTTATTTTTGTATTAAGATAATAAAATAATTTTCACATTTATTTTTATTTTACAAGAAAGGCACTTTATTTTAACGATTGTATGACATTTGACAAATGTCAATTAACTTAAAACTAACTTCAGCCCGTGACTAAAGCGCCATAAAGCCACAACTTGTCAATGTGTATTTAAAATGTCACTTAATGTCATGGAAACATGTACGATAATGGGCGTTTTAAAGGTGGGAGTAGAAAAATATATTTATGAATATTAAAATATGTGGAAATTCCATAAATTTAAAGTTAATTATAACCAAGCAAATTTTAAGCCTTACTGACTTTTTATGCCAAAAAAATGCATCATTTGTAAAACCATTTTATCTCACTTTGTACTATTTTTAAAGTATAGTGAAAAAGTATGAACGCATGTGTTGCGGTAATTAATAATAACCTAAATGATAAATGAATGAAAGTTACTTGTCCAAAACATAAATATAGCATTGCGGAGGTTCGTAAAATATTATCACAGTAACGTATTCTAAACGGTTCACCTAATAAAAATTTCCTATTAATAGGTGGCAGCCAAAAAGCATAACAAATCGATCGGAGCGAATTTGACAGCATGCAAGTGCTATGCTATGAGTAGGTGACGTCAAGTGAATCGCACGTCATTTTGCCAGATTTATAGAGGAGGCGTTTAAAAGATATTTATCACTTGAAAAACATTTGCATGTATGCGATTCGGATAAAAATAAACGTGATTTTAACTGTGATAACTTAATAAAAGTGTTTTTAATGGAATGTTTAAGATTACCCATAGTTACCAATAAAAATAGTTCATTATCTAACAGGCGGAGAAAGCACTTATTTAAAGCCCGAGTCATGTATTCGCTGCCGAGGCCTTGGCCAAGGCAGCAGATCATTGAAATAATCGCTCTCTAAAAATGAATTAGTCAAAAATGACTAATTTAATAGTTATTAGTGGCTGCTTTTTCAATTGTACCATGGTTAACCATGGAATACCATGGTATCACAAAATTTAACAGCCAATTCTGAAATTATGAAAGTGGAGCAGTTTTTGAGATATAGTCAATTCCATATTAAATGAAAAATTGACTGTATACAGATATATCTCCAAAACTGTTCTACTTTTTTAACTTTTGACCACATTTTCGGATTCAGGGGACAATTTTACAGAAGAATTGTCTGTTAAATTTTGGGATACCATGGTTAACCATGGTACTAGTGAAAAAGCAGCCACAAATAACTAATAAATTAGTAATTTTTGACTAATTCATTTTTAGAGAGCGAGTTTGTGATATTTTGTCAGGTTTGAAATTTAAATTATGTTATATTGTAGGTTATGTCATGAATTTATTTTACTGTGACGTTTAAGTTTACATTTTCTTTGCTGATTTCGAGCTAAACGCAATAGATGGAACCACTCTTCTTATATAATTTCTATTAGGGATCGACCGATATGGATTTTTTGGCCGATACCGATTATCGGCCGATACCGATATATGCGATATCTATATCGGCCGATACCGATATATCGGCCTCATTTTTATTTTTTAATTATTATTTATTTTTGATTTTTTTGTAAAATACTTTGCAAAAAAATTAATGACTGAATGTGCCCTAGAAAATTTAGGTAGTCGTGGACACCTCCGAATTGACCAATAAGGACCGTGCGCTGTCCACCACGTGATTATCGCGTGGTAACGGGCCATGCGCTTGTCAAACGGCTGTTTTGTTTGTTGTTCTCATAGACAAAGTTCTTTGTTTTTCGATACGTGAATTAAGTTGAATGTCATGTCCAAAATAAAAGCACTACTTTTGATGAAATACAAGTACAACTAAACATGGGACCAAAAAAATGATTCAAGCTGTCAGCACTCGTTGGAACTCCGTGTATTATATGTTGGAGCGCCTCTTGGAATTGTAAAAAGCTATCAATCTCTTCATTGTGAACAATCCAAATTTGACTGATTTGAACTATCATGAGTGGGAACTGGTACAGAGCCTTATCAATCTATTGAAGCCCTTTGAAGAGATCACAAAAATCGTCAGTCACTCAAACTGTTGCATATCGGAAGTTATCCCACTCGTTTCAACACTTGAAGCTTATTTGAACAGTGAAGGAAGCAATTTCGCTGGCGTCGGAACAATGAAGGACGAATAAAAAAATAATTTGAAGCTTCGTTTCAAAGATGCAACTTCAAAAAATTATCTGTTGTTTGCCACGTTCCTGGACCCGCGCTTTAAAGGAAATTTTTTTACACCTAACAAATGCAAAATTGTTATTGCGGACCTTAAAAGAAAATACGAAATTATCCAAAAGCACGACGTCGAAGTGGTTGGGAGTGACAAAAATGACATTAGTAATGATATGTATCATTGGCAACTTTGATTTCATCAACTGCTAGTGCAACACCACCACCATCTAAAAAAAAGAAAAGTAATGAAACCACCCGCGATTCCCACGAGCTATTTTGGTCAGTTTATAATGAATTGGCAAAAGATCCCTCTTCTTTAAAAGCTGAACCTACAAGGATCGAGGAAGAAATAAAGGGCTACAGCCTGTAGCCTACAGGTCGTGCTTGGTGCTCGAAAAAACTGAAAATCCTTTTAGTTGGTGGAATAATAAGAAAGACATGTTCCCGGCCTTGTATTTGCTGGTCAAGATTTAACTTTCTGCGCCTGCTGGGAGTGTTGCTAGTGAGCAGCAATGTTGCCGTTTGCGGGTATTTTACCCGAAAATCGGGTATTTTTGTCATGCTTGCGGGTAAAATATTTAAGCGGGTAAAAGCGGGTATTTACCAAATTTCGGTCAAAATATTTAATTAATTTATTTTTGCAAACAGAGCTGAAGAATATATTTTTTAATAATTTTATTTTATTAAGAAAATATATATTTATATACAGGGTATCCCTAAAATGGCGCACCTACTCCATGCTGTAGAGGAGGTTATTTTAAGCATAAAAAAATTGCAACAAAAAAATCCGACCAGTAGTTTTCGAGTTATTAAGCATTTAAGTTTAAAAAATTTGGCAACGCTTGTACGTTTCAAGCCCATTTAAGAGACATCTAAAACGATTGTTATGGAAACAAAGCATCTACAGCCATTTTAAGTTAACATGGTTGACAGATGTATTTTTTAGCAGTTCCTGTCAGAAAACCCAAACTTTAAATCATCATAACTTTGTTAATATTAATAAATTTAAACTTTTAATTTTTTAAACTTGATTAGGAAATTGTGTTTAATCCTTTTATAAAAACATATATTCTTAAAAAATTAAAATAAAGAAAATTTAATTGAATTTTTAAATATAAGGTAAGTATTTTTTTACTCTTGCGGGTAAAATCGGGTATTTTGTAATTTTTGACCGGGGATTTTCATGAAAGACCTCCGGCAACACTGGTGAGCAGCTTTCGCAAGCCGGTAATATTTACCAATCGGCGAGGAATCGGCTAACACCCGACAGGGCAGAAAGCCTTATTTTTCTTCATTACAATTTAGAAAAACTTAATTTTAATTATTAATAATTAATTCAATAATTTTAAAACTGCTTTAGAATATTTTTTGTTTTTTTTTTTAATTAAGAATTTTTTTATGTTTATTTATTTTTTGTTTTGTTATAAATAAAAGATAATACGTTTATATGATTTTTAATTTTTCTATATTTCAAGATCATTCTGAATATAATTTTTAAGTGTTTTTAAGAAGCGTTTTCAAATTTAAATATCGGCCGACATATCGGCGAAATATAGGCCGATAGGCCGATATACCGATATACCAAAAATAGGCCGATATACCGATATACCGATATAGTATATCGGTATCGGTCGATCCCTAATTTCTATGTATTTTCATTGTTGTTGTATTTTCATTGTTGTATAATCTGTGGTTCGGTGGTGTGAAATAATTTGACTTTTGAACAGCGTAAAAATATGAGGTCTTTTTATATATGATTATGAATGTTATAATATGAACACAACACAATTTGGTAAGATATGTACCGCTTTCCTAAGTATTTTGAGTCACTTTTTTAAATCCACACAAAATTGCGTTTATTGGATTGAAACATACCTATTAAATGTTTTCATATTCCTTAAATACATAAATAAAAGCTTCTATAACCAAATAAGGAGCTAATAAAATTAATTTTAATGAAATCAAATAACAACCTCTAAAGAGGTCGCCCATAATTTAAGGTATATACTGGGAAAATTAATAATATGAAACACTTAAATTAAAGGGATGCTTTTGATCATTATTCTTGTTGAGAGCTAAATATTGTTCATTGAGTTTTTTCAAATCAATTAATAATAATAATAATAAAATGTCTTTATTTAGGTAAAAAGTATTTTTTACATTTTCTTAAACTAGGCGAAGTCTAGCCTCAGGCTACTCCACTTAACCTAGTATGACAATTTTTACTTACATCGAAAAATTGAAAAAAAATAAAACATTTCTCAATTAAATAATTTTAAATTATTAACAATTTAAATAAATTGCTAAAAAAATATTATATATACAATTAACATTAATACAAAAAATGTTGTTTTAGCCAAATAGTCAAAACTGCTTCATACATCTGTTTGTAACTCCCTCAAAGTCTTGCCCTCTTCTAAATGGTGAAATTAAACTATTTGGAGATAATCTAATCTTCGAGGAAGTCGTGCAGTATAAAAACTTAGTTGGAGCAGATCTCGTCGACATTCTGACACGTATACACGACTAACTTAATAAGTTTATATTATACTGTTATAAAAATCAAATTTGTTAAAATGGGTCTGTTAATTTTATTTTGTAAAATTTAACATAATTTTTGGTAGAAAACAAGGGTTTGTAAATAATTTAACAAAGTAAAATATTTTACAAAGTTTTGTAAAGGTAATGTGCAATTTTGGAAGCATTTTGTAAATTTTAAAGGTTACAGATTATTTTGTTAATGCTTAACAAATTATTTCGTTGGAAAAGTACACGGGATTTCATGCAGTCAATCAAAACATTTCCCACTGACAATACGCATCAACTAGTTCAACTGACTTTAGCGTCTGCAACTTATGTTTCTGCTTACTTTATTCTAATTCGTAACTTGTTCGTAATGACTGGCCAGGGTGTTTATAATATATTACCAGAAATCTGTTATTATTGTTGTTCGGATTCCTTATACCTATTTAACGAGTGTGCGAAATAACCGAAAAATTAAAATAATACAGTGAAGTGGGTTAAAGTTACAAAATAAATCAGTAAGTGTTGTAGTAGTATTAATAATTATATTATACCAAATTTCTTTATAAATTGATGATTTTAGAATGGTGTGTTATTTAATTGTGTGTATGTTATTTTTGTGTTCATTTATGTACGTATGTGTTAATTTTTTTGTTTAAGAAATTGATTAACAAAGCAACATTTCTACAAAAACGTTTGTAAAAATAAGGTCTTTTTTAAAATTAATTAATTATGGTTAAATTATTGACATAAAATTTTGTTATTAAATCTACAAAATGTTTGTTATAATTACAAACTACTTCTTCAATTAGTTAACAGATAACAGTTGGTTGTAAACTTAACATAAAGTTATGTGGACCTGGATTAACAAAAAATCTGGTTATTAGTTGATTAAAATTGACAAATATTTTTTAACTGTGTAATTATGAACACAAATTAACATAAAATTAGACCATGGTCTATGCAAATATACGTTTTACTTTTTATTGAATGCAAATTGGAAAAAATTAAATTTGTTTATACTATTTTTATGTGTGGGTTGTGGCGCCTTTACCTACTGCCGTCACAGTAGTGAAAATATAAAAACCTGAATGATAATTGTATTGGAAATACTCCAATTTCCTCGGTTTCCAAGAAAAATTAATTGTTTACCTATAACGCCCAAAAAAAATCACGCAAAATCTACAATGTATTTTCCTATATCAGAAAACGAACCTCTATTAATACTTTGTTTATAACCATTAATTTCAAAGGTCAAATCGTATTATAAACAAGTGAGATTTCTAAATATAAATACACATAACTATAAAAGCAAGCCAGTGTTTATAATGCTCTTGTTGTGTAAGGCCCTGGAAATTGTTGAATGCTAAAATAACTTTAATGGCTTTCTTCGTTTTTACATTGCAGTAGATACTCGCTACTGCTATTTACAGTACAAAAGCCAATTATTGTTTTGTTTCTTATCAATCAGCTTGCTACTACGCATTTTCTTAATAAATGCATTCAAATGTTTTTTATTTCTTTTTTAAGATTTTAAGACTTGACCAGGTGGAAGATTGGAACCAATCTTTAAAATTCAATCAAATTTTTGAGATAAAGTCATTTGTCGGCCGTTTGGTTCGACTGTGAGTGAGAAAAATGTGTTTGTCGCTCTATAGAAACTTCTTATCTTATCTTATCTTATTTATCTACTCTCTTAAAATGAATTAGTCAAAAATAACTAATTATAAGTTATATTTGACTAATTGTCATAGCGAAAAAGCAGTCACTAATAATTAGTCAAATTCTACTGAATGAAATAGTCAAATTAGTAGATTTAAATTTAAAAAAGTTTTGACCCAGCCGGGGATTGAACTCAAGTCTGTCACTTGTCAAGCTATTGTCATAACCCATTCGGCTGTCAGCCGCTCTTATAAAAATGAATTTTATTTGTCAATAAATATTGTTCTTAATATTTTAAAGTTTAATATATTATTTGTGTTGCTGTTTTAAGCTAAACTTTTTCCTCTTTATGTCATTTAACCATGGAGCTTAGGTATATGCATTTAATTCAAATAATACTTTGTTGTTGGCCGCAAACGATTCTTTTAGAAATAGTCAAAGATGGTGACTAATCTTAAATTAGTCAAACTTTAACTATTTACGTAGTAAAAAATAACTATTTAAAAGTGAAAACGACTATTTTATTAGTAAAAAATGCTGGTACTAATTCAAGTAGAAGAATTTTGACTATTTCATTTTTAGAGAGTATAGATTTCTCGACTAAAAGAAAAATTAATATGGACATTTTTATGAGTATTAGTCATTAAGAGAAAAAACATTGTTATTCATGTAACAGCCCATAGACTATTTTTGCAAAACAGAATTGGGTGGGCATTTTATCAGATACGTGTTGGCGCCACAGGTTATTATATTAAAAAAAACGCGATTAAAAGATTACGGGAAATGAAACGCCAACGCAGTGAAATAATTATTATTGGGCAAGAATAATAAATATTCAAAAAGTAGGTAATATATTTTTTCGTTTCTACTTAAGATAATTTATTAATAAATTGCTTGATAATTCCCAATAATTGCAATCTCTTTTGATTTGTATCAAAATTGCCTATATAATAGTCACAATGGATACGAAAATGTGAAATATTCATTTTTTAGAGGTATATAGAGGGGTGTATTATCTTTGGTATATATCTCGTTCATTTAAACCAAGAAGACTAAATACTAATGTAGCACATAAACCTATAATTACACCATTGTCTTTGTAATCTCGAGATTTAATTTAGTTTGTATTATCTGACTATTCATGTTGTTATAAAATTTATTGACGTCAATACCTTGTGTTAAATAAAACATTTGAGTTTACACGAAACCTTTAATTAAATTTTATTTTTTACATTTAAATTCCAAATCTTACATTTTAATACGCACTTTATTGTTGTTATATGTGTTGAGACAGAATATTAAAACAATAATTAGCTTATTTATTTTAGCTTTCTTTCTTTTTTTTTTCATGTCATAAGTCTATACCTACAGTCTATAAAGATTCATATTAATACTTCGTACAGAAATAAATCTACAATGTCATTATGTCAGTTGAACTTAAGCTAAACATGATGTGAAAGAATCTTAAAAAAAATTATTATTTAATGGTTAAAAAATTAGTATATAAAACACGGTGGCGAAAGCCTATTAATTGCCCCGCACACAATCTACTGAAATGTATGTTTGGCAATAATGTGCTTTTTCCGCCAGGTCTATAAAGTACTATTTGAAGCGTAAATATTTAAAAAAAATGTGTTATGAAGAGAATTTACGCAAATTGATTTAATATGAACACCATTTAAAAATATAAAAAATGTTTATCATAAATTCATCTGAAAATCGTTAATTTTCTTTATAAAAAAACCGACGAGTTGTATTTTTATCCTAAAAACAAATTAAGTTTTCCTATAGAAAATAATGTGTTGTATTTGCTTTCTATTTTGAATTGCCGTTACATTTAATCGGTTTTTGGTATGTATAAGATTTAACATGCAATATGTCAATTAAAATGTAATTTGATTTTTGTTTAAGTTATGCGATTATTTTGCAATACCATTCAATTCAATTAATTATTAATTTTGTTTTTCCGAATGAACTTTTATGTATGTAAAATTACTTATTTATGTACATATTCAATTCAATTAATTATTAATTTTGTTTTTCCGAATGAACTTTTATGTATGTAAAATTACTTATTATTTATGTAAATAAATTTATGTACATATATTCCAAAATATAATGCAGACTATATATATATATATATTATTTACGAGGATGAGGTGTGCGCCTGAAGCCGCCAGGCGAGAGACGTAAATCATCCGAGTAAATAATGCGCATTATCGCTAGTTTAATACTATGCTTTTTATATTCCAATTAAGTAATTTTTATTACGATATACAAAATTTATTATAACCCCTCAAAAAATCTGACATCTGTAATCCCAACCTCACTTTTTTCAATATAAAACTCGATTGTTTTAAATCACAGTGAATATTAAAATCGGCCAATTAGTGATGCCTCACACCTAAATAATAAGTTCATTATTCCTATTCCTATTCCTATTATATTTTTATTGTTTTAAAAATGTATCTTCTTATTTACTTCTTATTTAAATTTTGTTTATAACTTGCCTACTACTGTATTACTTTGCATGTACAGTAGGGTGGGCCGAAAATCCGCTTTTTTAGAATTTCGTTTAGTAATAGCAAAAATTTTGTACATTATGTTGTAAAAAAAATTTCTGTAAAAGATTAAAATTTTCGATCAACATCCTAGGCTCGCCCAACGCAATTAAAGATCAAAATGTTCAAAAAAATTTTGATACTAAAATCGGGTTTATTTCTGAAACTATCCATCTGAAGTAATTTTGTGTAATGACCTTTTTTGAAGAGCATAAAATTTCCGATCGAAATAAGTTAAGAACAAATTGTTTTGAACATTTTGATCTTTAATTGCGTTGGGCGAGCCTAGGATGTTGATCGAAAATTTTAATCTTTTACACAAAATTTGTTTACAACATAATGAACAAATTTCTGAAACTATCTATCTGAAGTTATTTTGTGTAAGGACCTTTTTTGTAGAGCATAAAATTTCCGATCGAAATAAGTTAAGAACAAATTGTTTTGAACATTTTGATCTTTAATTGCGTTGGGCGAGCCTAGGATGTTGATCGAAAATTTTAATCTTTTACACAAAATTTTTTTACAACGTAATGAACAAAATTTTTGCTATTACTAAACGAAATTCTAAAAAAGCGGATTTTCGGCCCACCCTAATGTACAGATGTTTTTACATTTATTGTGCAAACTAGCATATTTGTTGAAATTCATTGTTTACTGTAATTCAGTTGTGAATGACAAAGCAATAAATATTATTATTATTAATAGTCGGGGCGGTTATAATGGTTGCCATTATATACGAAAAACCCAAAAATATGCAATAGGAGTAAAATAAATCAAATTTATTTAGAGAGTAATAAATTAAATTGAAAACTTATTTAAAACTGTTTGTATTAGGTATTGCTAAAATTTAGTAGGACATTTTCCCGGCGCATCCGCCATTTTTTCTATTTTGCAATTTTAAAGTAGCTATTACCCACAATTTTGCCGTTAATTGAATTATCCTGAATAAACTTTTATAAAAATGGCGTTTATTAAACTTAATATATAATAATATTATATTATGTATCAAGTTTGACAAACGCAATTTTAGTCACGAGTTTAATTTATTGAGTGCTTAAAAAAATCTGATTTCTTATTATTTTGTAGTTTCCACATAAGAAACCAATAGCAATGTAAAACTTCTACACTAATAGAAAAAATTAAAGAATAAAAAAAATTCCAAATTTTTTGAGATTTTTCGGATAGCTGTATCTTCGTTAAAAAGGTCGTATTGGAGCCGTAAAAAAAGCAATTTAAAGTTTCTAGTTTTGAGGTTTTTAGATGAAAAACGTGCAACGCTCAAAATCCTAACGAAATTTGTTTGGCTTTCTTTTTTGGTCCACGGAATGTTCTGACTTAACCACAAATGAATAAATGTTCTACAAGAATTTGCTATTGTTTTTTTGAAAAAAAATAATATTCCACATGAATTTGAAAAATCATAAAAAAGTGCTTTTGGTAGCATTTTAAAAAATCAAGCGCTGAATCAAATATATTATAGGTAGTTAGGTTTTTTAGGACCAAATCAAAACAAACGGGGCCCTTATTGGTCAATTGGTCGGTGGTGGTGGCGCGTGCATATCGCGAGACTGTATTTACATTTACTAAATGTCATTTAGTGGCAAATTTTAGTCCATGAACTGGACTGGAAACATAAAAAATTAGGCAAAAAAAATATGAAAAAAACGTACCTTTTTTTTCAAGTCGCATCTCTACCATTGAGATTGCCCGTTACTATTTTAATTAAACTTTACAATAATGGATACTTTAAAATATTAAAATAAGTTAAAAATATGATTATGTTAAGAAAATATTTTATCCTTTGATTTTTTTATTAGTATAGTTGCAAAATATTATCAAAAAGTATTTAAAATTCTTACACGGGAAATGTTAAAGGTACAAAAACTGTATTTATTGGAATTCCCGTTAGAATATCTAACTAAATTTATCCCTTGAAAATAGACTAACAATCAATACAGAAGTAGTTTTTCACAGTAAAAGAGAAGAGAAAGTTTTATGGACACTGTAAGCACAATTTTTAAAATCCAGTTAACTGAACTACTACGGCGAAATCAATGGGTATTGGCGTTGAGAAACTATTAAATACTTTTGTATTGTTGTATAATCCAACTTGTATTGAGATAAAATAATTTTCACATTTAGTATTATTTTACAAGATAGGAACTTTCTTTTAACGATTGTATGACATTTGACAACTGTCAACCAACTTAAAACCTGTTTCTAAATTCAGCCCGTGAGTAAAGCGCCTAAAAGGTCAATTAGCGTCATGGAAACATGTACGATAATGGGCGTTTTAAAGGTGGGAGTAGAAAAAATATTATATCAGCAATACATAAAAATGAATGCTCTATAAATTTTCGTACTAAACCTTTGCGTTTTGCAAATAGTTTTAGATTAGTTTACGTTACCTTGGCCGTGACCTATCATGTAACCCATCCCCAAGTTTATTGTTTCGTTAACTGAAATAATTCGCCCCGAAACTGTCTGTCTGACCTTCTGTCTCGTCGACGACGACATTTCCTGCAGCCCCACTAGCCCCCATTTTCGGGGGTACCAGCCGTTCGGCGCGGATCGATGAAATTGTTTCAAACCAGCCGCAGTCGAAGTTGAGGCAATTTGGCCCGCAGCCAAGTACTCACACAAGTATATTACTGTTTTGTATTGCTACGTATATCAATGGTGGTGGACAGGTGCAACCTTGAATCTTCGCGGATAAAAATATATCGTCTAAAAAACGTAATTTTAGAAATAAAAATGGTAAAATTGCATATTTAATGTGTAGCATATTTTTTCTACTTTAACAAAATACCATTGCTAATAACTTTTCTGAACACTGTTTTAAAATATAAAAAAAATCGGTAAATTTCTGTACCCCATTATTTCTCTTTGATGTATCAAAGTTCAACAGCATCAAAAGGTTCACGTTCTTTATGCGTGACAATTACGCTTTTATATTAAAATTTATATCTGAATCATACCAAAAATGTGTCAATAACTCAATTTTGCAGATAACGTAAATCATAAATTAAAGAAATTGAATATTTGAAAAATTTTATACTATCAATGTGCACCTTTATATATTATTAATAAAAATTGTTGGCCACAAGTATTCATAAGTACTTGCAAATATTACTTTATTTTATTTTTTACCAAGTTCAATGTATATTTTAACTGGTAAAACCCTGAAATAAAATAACTGGTAAAATTTTAATAATTCACACAATAAACATCTAATAAATTTCAAGACTTTTTATCAGACTATTGTCAAAAATTCGTATTCTATTTTTGGAATGACCTTTATCTTATCGACAGCACATTGTATACATGTTGTTAGGTTCGATACCCACCAAATCTTCCGTTTCTTATTTACTGACCTATCCATCCAGATATTAGAATTATAAAGACTGTTACCATAACATATAAAATCGTCTTATGATCAAATTTTTTTACTGCACTGTACTTGATTTACCATTATTAATTACTATAATATTATACATATGTGCATTTCCACGCTAGCTAATTAGGAATTGTTTACCATGATTAACCTGTAACTAATTACGTTGTCTTTATTACGATTTGTAAACACCACATGATCGATATGTCATTGTTTATATTTAAATTGAATTTTTGATTTTTCAACTACTAGCGACACCTTCTAACGTTTTCTGTAAACACAATTTAATATGTGTCGGATAAAATGTAGTGCTTTAATAGTATATTAAAGATATAATGTCATAAGACGTCATTTTGTCGCACGAGGACAATTTATAAAACAAGTTTTGTATTGGACGAGTGCGACAAAAGGTCTTATGACGTGAGTTCTTTATGCTATTTTATCTATTTGGTTGAATTTTACTTTAGATAGTTTGTATCACAGTCATTGGTTTGAAGGGTTAATGTCAAAATCGATTCGCCATGGCGTCCTTAATTTACTTATTTAAAATAATCGGCTGTTTATGTTAAAGAAGAAAAAAAGGATTTTCTTTGGTGTTAAACAAAATTTATTGCCAGAAAAGTCTCGTAAGTACTAGAAAAATCATAAAAATATTATAACCAATATGCAAAATATTATTTTACTAGTATGCTGTTTAAAGTAGCCAACCTATAAAATCAAAATTTTGGGTGGGGTAAAGAACCTCATTACAGCACCGAAAGCGGTGTTACAATGAAGTCATTATGAACGCAAAATAGATAAAATTAATTAATAATAGTTATCAAGTTTGTTAAACACCATTTTAGTCACGAATTTAATTTATAAATAACACTATAGTGTTTAATAAAATGAGTGCCTAGAAAATTTATAAACAAGTTGCAGACTGTAATTTTTCATGGTCTAACAGCCGTTTAAATCCGATATAGGATGCAGTTTTTCACAGAGAAAGTAAAGAAAATGTTTTATTGGCACTCCACGGTGGAGTCTCCACCTGAAATTTCCTGGTTTACTGCCAGCCCCTGTCTTTTATAAGACAGTGCTGCCTGTCTTATATAAGACAGTACAAACGTACATATGTATAAACTTTTTAAATATTGGCGTTAAGAAACTATTTAATACTTTTGTATTAAGATAATACAATAATTTTCACATTTAGTATTATTTTACAAGAAGGGCACTTTATTTTAACGATTGTATGACATTTGACAACTGTCAACTAACTTAAAGCTAAGTTCAGTCCGTGACTAAAGCACCATAAGGCCATAGCTTGTCAATGTAAATTTAAAATATCACTTAATGTTATGGAAAACATGTACGATAATATCTTTTATACACATGTGAAAATGCCTGCATTAAACTTAAAATATTTATAATAAAAATAAGCCAAACATTTAACATTTTATTTTTAATTACATTTTTTTATAAAAAAAATGTAAATGCATTTAACAAAATAGCTTAATTGCACACTTTGAAGCGTCGAAATAAACACACCGATTTGAATACCTTTGCTTCGACCTATACTATGCGCCTTGATGTCCACGGATGGGGTTACAAAAATTGTTTTACATTTATCAGAAACTTTCATCCTTGATAAATGTTTTTGCTTGATTTCAAACTCCCAGAATATTCGACACCTCATTTTTATGACTAATTTGCAATTTTGATTTTTCTGAAAATTTTGGACCAACATTTTTCTGATAAAAATCATTTTTCGTTTATTCGTCATTTTATTTCCAACAAATGAATGTTATTATTACGATAAGTAAAACTCTCGAGATTTCTCCACTGATGATGACAATTTTTACTACAAAAACTATAAAACATGCATTAAACGTCGATGAAAAATGTATTTTTGGCGATAAATTAAAAAATACAACTTTAAACGTGTGAATTTTGAAATCTGAAAAATTACGGAAAACTGACCAAAAATATTTTTATCAAAAAAATTGGGAAAAATCAAAAAATGCATTGCATAAACAATAAAAATAAAGTGTCAGATATACTGGGAGTTTGAAATCGAACAAAAACTTGTATCAAGAATTCTGCCGTAACCAACAATTTTGCGATTTTTGTTTTACGGCATTTTATACTAGAACAATTCATCCTGCGTCTATCCCCGGTACTCAAAAAACCGTATCTATATATATACGGTTTTTGAGTAGGTATACCGGGGATAGACACAGGATGAATTGTTTTAGTAGAAAATGCCGTAAAACAAAAATCGCAAAATTGTTGGTTACGGCGTTTTCATTAAGCACGGCAGAATTACAGTTTAGGAGAAATGTAAAATATTTTCTCTTTGTATAACCCCAGCCTTGGACATGCTATAGATTTAAACTACGTTTAAAACTGTCAAAAAATGCATTGATATTTTGTTAAATTCTTTTTTTTTAGGTAATTTAAATTATTTATGTTGTGTTAAAACAATTTTTGTAATTATTTTTGTTACCTAAATTCAACCGTTTCTGAAATATTTAAATTATTTTTAAGATAATAATTTGAAATAGTTTGTTTTTCTCTGTCTGAGTACGCCATTTTTACTTATTTAACATATTGAAATAATGTCACTATAGTAATTTATTTTTAATAAAAATTTTGGTATACTGAGGCTTCTTGATTTCTAACAGTTTAAAAAACATTTAATGATAACATTTCGAATGCGAATATTTCAGGAACGGTTGAGTTTAGGTATATGGTTTGTTATATGAATTATGCTCAGAATTTTACAAGGAATCGAAAAATAAATTCAAATATAGGGTGATCCATTGAAAAAAAATAAACTTTTTGTTTTTCCCTGTATATTGATCAATTTTCAATTTTTTTTACACGTAGAAAAAAGGTATTTTTTAGTACCTACATAACCACACTTTTTAATTTTTTGGGACACTTAAAATAAAAAAGTTAAAGGGGGGCGACATTATAGGGGATCACCCTGTACATATATTAGAATAAACGTGTTTATTTTTTAATATTGCCTTTTTTGGGTGCCCTTTTCAATTTTGTGTGCCGGTCTTTAAATAATAAGAAGAAACAGTTTTGTTTAATCCATAATAAAAAATTTGAAATATGATTGCTGTGCGTTATAGTTATCTTGTCAGCTTTCAGTTGTTGGCAATACAATTTGGCCCAGTACCTATAGGTATACTTCTTTAGTAAAGATAATGTGTTTCATATAATAACCAGGTACAGTAGTCCTGTTAACCAGGTTCCATAACAACTTTTCTTTGTCGAAAAGCAAACTAAAAAGGTCATAGGGAATGACCACATATTTAGAGAACTCTAAATATGTGAGATTGACAACAAATTTTTTAGAATAGGTTTCTAACTGTACAATTGAAGGATTTTCTATTTATATTTTAATAAACAAAGCATAGAATAATTATATGCTTTGTTCCCTGCATACAAATTTTTTTGCTATAATATAAATAATGCTTGGACGGGATCAACTTTTGATCGTAGGGAACAAAGAGTTCATTGAATATGGTTTTTAAATTGAACCATTGTTAAAATTTCGAAACGAACCCCGTACAATGCGGATCGGCCCGGATTATATCGTGGTCTTTTCGGTGACGTCAAAGTTGCTGAATGGAACCATATACAAAAAAGACGACTTGGCAACAGTCAAAGTATGACGTCACTCGGGATCGAACTCGCGAAAAAGTTCCGATTCAATGACAGTGCGTGGGAAACAAAGGGCTACGAAACAGTGTAGGCTGGTAGCGACAGGTAGACCTGCATTGTTATTTATGAGTTAATTGAAAAGTTAATTAAAAGCGCCTATGTTTATAAATTGCAATAATTTTTTACATAAAGTTTTTCTATTTTTGTTCGAGTTTTATTTATAGGAAACTGAACTTTGAATTTCTCTTGATGGAATTTTTTTTATATAGGGCTAAAATATATCAGATGAGAAACATTCAGAGAAACCACCTAGATAAATAAATAATAAATAAATCTAAAACTCTATAATACACCCTTATAAAGAATGTCAATTTGTGACGAGAGTGTAGTCACGTAGCAAGTCATATGCTGTTCGTAGAAAAATTCTTCTTTCTCTGTCCAATGGAATAAACAAAATAAGATCCTCCGATGCGACGTTTGAATGGTTGGCCGGACCAGTCGGCTCATTGATGGCTGAATCAGATATCGAAAATAAAGCTGCGGGACCGGGCAATACATAAATATTGAACACAATGCCCGTACATAATGGCCTGCATAAGGTTGTTGTCGATAGAAAATGGCTTTTGTCCTAAAACATTTTATAGTACCAAAAATTTGTAATAAATTATAAATATACAGTGTGACCCATTTGTTTGCGACTCACCCCTGTAAAATCTTTATTTATTGTGCGTTGTTAACCGGATTTATTTTAAAATGTAGATTTTGATAAACTGTATTTTTGGAGCAAAAAACGCCATATTTTTACAAAATACAAGGCCTACTCTGCCGTGCTTAATGAAAACGCCGTAACCAACAATTTTGCAATTTTTGGTTTGCGGCATTTTCTACTAGAAAAATTCATCCTGCGTCTATCCCCGGTACTCAAAAAACCGTATATATATAGATACGGTTTTTTGAGTACCGGGGATAGACGCAGGATGAATTTTTCTAGTAGAAAATGCCGCAAACCAAAAATTGCAAAATTGTTGGTTACGGCGTTTTCATTAAGCACGGCAGTACTATATCAGTTTTTAAGAGTAAATTTTTAAGAATTCATATTAGCGATTTTTTTAAACAAAATCTAAGCACGGCACTGAATTCACCACCCCTCAAAACGACCCTATACTAAATTTTATTAAAACATTTTAAGTAGAAAAATGCACAGTAATAACTAAAAAAAATGATTCTGTCAAGTTATCCATGAAAAAACATTGAAATAAAATTAAACTAATAGTAACATGGTGGTAACATGGGAGTCGCAAACAAATGTGCCACACTGTATATGCTTTATATTTTATTACAAATTTTTGGTAGGTACTATGGTCCACCACGTAAATTTGTCAGTGTCAAGCTAATTTCGTCTTATTTTCTGAAAATAATGCAATAAATGTATTTTTTGTTTTCTAAATTAAGACAATACACAAAAATACATAATATATTATATTGTATTCTTTTCAGAAAATAAGACGAAATTAGCTTGACACTGGCAGAAAAATAACCTTAATTATTTGAATTAAAGTCGCGTGGAATTTTGGATGTGGACCATATGATGGTGACCACACAATCCACACATTGTGGATGACCATATGATCATGATGCCCAAATTTTGTTAAAAGAGTGTCATGTTTTATGGCTTCTTGTTTTGTTTTACTTACGATTTAATGTACCGGAAACCACAAACTGTATTCGGAAATGCCAAATTAGGAAAACAAATAAATAACAATTCTATATTTATTAGCTTGGGCCTTAAACCTTACCAACAATTTTGGCATTCTTGATTGTTTGGAAACAACCTGCTTCCACGAAATGGACTCAAAAATAATAAAATATTAGTTTATAAATAATCAAGCAAACGAAAAATACTCAACAAGGAAAAATTCTGTTTATTTTTAATTACATAATAATTTATGATTCATAAAACTTTTAATTTATGCAGTAATTTTGTTCGCAACTGTACAATACAGACGTTGCAAATTATGAATCATTAAACTCTTCAATGCATACAAATAGCCGAATTATAAAATTGCAATTAGGTTGGGCCACCATTTAGGCAACAAAAATGTCTTCATGAAATAAACATGTTCAAAAATTAAACTGACTTTTATTGTTAAAACTTGTAAATAAAAAAAAACTGTAAATGTATTAAATAGAGGTTTGTAGATAATAATAATTATAATTAGTTACAAATATTGGGTCTAAAATTCTTAGCTATATTATAAAAACGCATAAATAATTTGTTTTACTTTTGCAAACTCAAACAGATTGAAATAGAATATAACAACTGTTAAGTTTATTGCTACAAGAATTTGGCCAATTCTATCAAACCAAAGTTAATTTTATTAGTTTTTACATAATTTGCCAAACACTTGCAACTAAATATAATGCATTAATTCACTGTCCATTTTAATGGCTCCTTAAAAAAATGACCCCTAGTTTGAATGCCAACTTTTTTAGACATTGAAAATATTTTCGTCCCCGACTCTGAATAAGTGCTTTCTACGCATCGTAGCACACAATGGTCATAAACGTAATAATTTGGAAAAACACATTCATAAAAATTTTAATGGTCATTTTAAGTTTTATTATTAGATTAAATAGTTTAGATTTTAGATTAGTTAATAGAATTTTTACACAGCTTGCGCCATCTGTTAGGTGTATTACGAAGATATGTAATCTTGGTTGCATACGATGCATTTACTTCAGCAAATTTATTTTGTTTTAATTTGTTTAATATTACCGTTAGTCTATACAATTTGTTTAAATCTAATCTATTCATCTAATTTACATACATTTTCTTACATATTTTAAAAAATCCTTGGGTCACCCTGTATCTTTACTTTATGTCTATTATATATACATACATATATATTAGGGTGTGCCAAAAAAACTTGAAATAGTTTTTTTCTTGCTCTCCACCCAAAATATCGTAGAATATGTCCGAACAAATATTCTGTTAAAAGCGGAGCTCATAATTTCAATTTTAAGAGGTCCCTCATCGAATCTGAAGTTTTGCCGCTTAAATAGCACAGAAAACTGACCTTTTTACCTTATTTACTCTTGCAACCTAGGAAGAAATTTTTTTTTCATAAAATCCATGACCAAATCTTACAAAGCATTAAACTTGGACGAAAAAATCTTATTAAGCCGAATTTCTATTTTCATTATTTAATTTTTTACAGAGCTTTAAATTTAAAATTTTACGTTTTTTGCCTTTTTCAGCTAAACTATTGAAGTTAGACGAAAAAGTCAAATGGTAATTTTTTAGCTTGTCTGATGGACCACAAAAAAGTTTTAGGCGAATTTTTTATATCGTCAATATTCTAAAAGTTACAGGCGTATAAAGTCATCATTTTTTTATTATTATCTTTAAATTTAAAGCTATATAAAAAATTAAATAATGAAAATAGAAATTCGGCTTAATAAGATTTTTTTGTCCAAATTTAATGCTTTGTAAGAATTAGTCATGGATTTTACGAAAAAAAAAATCTTCCTAGGTTGCAAGAATAAATAAGGTAAAAAAGTCAGTTTTCTGTGTTATTTAAGCGGCAAAACTTCAGATTCGATGAGGGACCTCTTAAAATTGAAATTATGAGCTCCGCTTTTAACAGAATATTTGTTCGGACATATTCTACGATATTTTGGGTGGAGAGCAAGAAAAAAAAATATCGAGTTTTTTTGGCACACCCTATATATATATATATATATATATATATATATATATATATATATATATATACAGTATGTCTCAGTATCTTGGAATCATATGGAAAACTTTTTTATTATTAATTTTAGGAAAAAAAGTTATTCTTTATAAAAAGTTCTGCATGGTGTAAAACTTAAAATGCAACTCACAAATATTATTTTTTTTTAGTCGTATACGGGGTATGTCAAAAAATATGAATTTGGCTCAAGAGTAAAGTACCTTTATACAGGGTGTCCGGGAAAAGGAGGTCAATCCGTTAACCATATATTCCTTGAGTTAAAACAATAATACTTTCATAATACCATTTTTCAATTTAGAGCTTCATGTTCGATATACAGGGCGACAAAGTTTGAAATTTAAAACTGATTTTTTTTAATAATTCGAGTAATTGATAAGATACTAAGTTTAAATTCGGTACACTACTTCAACATAAATAGTTACATTTTTTGAGACCAACAAAACAAAAAACAATTGTCAAATAATCAAAATAGGGGGGTCCAGTACTCACTGACTCCCCCTATTTTTTAGTACGTGCGCCAATGACTTCCAAACGGTATTTTTTCAGGTAATCATTTATTGTTAAAAAAAATTTGTCCCTTATAAAATGTTGATAAAATGATTTGTTTTAGAGATAATTTGTAAAGTATGGGTCAGTCCATATCAAATCAACCAAAGGTTCTTCCCCCACCATCTCCGATTTTGATAATTTTTGGTAAATTTGTTTACCTCACTAAAAAACTCAAAAATCCCATATATGAATTTTTTTCGATAGGTGGTTTTTGTTTTATTGATTTTTGAAAATCAAAACATTCCGATAAATTTGGGTCTTGCAAGTACTTACAAAAATAGCGATATCTCGTAAACTATTAAAAGTAGAAAGGTGAGTGATTGCTTATTTTAAACGCCTATTAGAGAACTTTTTTATGATATATCACAAGACCTACATTTTTTCAAAAAAAAAAATTAAATTTTGAAAATTTGATATGGACTGACCCATACTTTACAAATTATCCCTAAAACAAATCATTTTATCAAAATTTTATAAGAGACAAAACATTTTCAACAATAAATGATTACCTGAAAAAATTCCGTTTGGAAGTCATTGGCGCACGTACTAAAAAATAGGGGGAGTCAGTGAGTACTGGACCCCCCTATTTTGATTATTTGACAATTGTTTTTTGTTTTGTTGGTCTCAAAAAATGTAACTATTTATGTTGAAGTAGTGTACCGAATTTAAACTTAGTATCTTATCAATTACTCGAATTATTAAAAAAAATCAGTTTTTAATTTCAAACTTTGTCGCCCTGTATATCGAACATGAAGCTCTAAATTGAAAAATGGTATTATGAAAGTCTTATTGTTTTAACTCAAGGAATATATGGTTAACGGATTGACCTCCTTTTCCCGGACACCCTGTATTTGACAATATCGAAAATTGTTATAAAGAAAAGTTAATCAGAACTAAAAACTACGTTCAAATATGCAATTACATCCATTTACATTAAAAAAAAAAATATTTTTTCTTTTTTGTCTACAATATCAATGCAAATTTAACTGTAACATGTAATCTAGGATTCACTGATAAACAAATGATTTGTTGATATTCTAAAACTTTTTGGCCTGCTAGATCCCCTGACTTAACTTAAGGTTTTCATGTTTTTTGTAATCATAACAGATAAATGTTCATTTAAAATAGAAAGATTAGTAAAAATTAACAAAACCTAATTTTTTAATGTAAATGTATGAAATTGCATATTTAAACGTAGTTTTTAGTTCTGATTAACTTTTCTTTATAACAATTTTTGATATTGTCAAATATAAAGGTACTTTACTCTTGCGCCAAATTCATATTTTTTGACATACCTCGTATACGACTAAAAAAAAATTATATTTGTGGGTTGAATTTTAAGTTTTACACCATGCAGAACTTTTTATAAAGAATAACTTTTTTTCCTAAAATTAATAATAAAAAAGTTTTCCATATGATTCCAAGATACTGAGACATACTGTATATATATATATTATATAGAAACTTTTAACTATTGGTTAATAAGATTTTTCTTCCTTTTGAGTGGTTTTTAATGTACTGAAACCAAATCTGTCCTCTATATATCCAGTTACATAATTTTTTGTATTTTCTTTTGTATCCTATTTTATCCAAATTTTTATAATTTATAAATATTTGTTTTTTAGGTTGAACAAAGGGATGTCCCTGGCATCGACAGCGCCTACCTCGCAATGGACACCGAAGAGGGCGTTGAAGTGGTGTGGAACGAAGTGCAGTTTTCCGAACGAAAGAACTTCAAAAGTCAAGAGGAGAAGATCCAGCTCGTCTTCGAGAACTTGACGCAGCTCGAGCATCCGAACATCGTCAAGTTCCACAGATACTGGACCGACACACACAATGACAAACCTAGGGTAAGCTTAAACATATTATAATTAAAACTGTTATGTACATTAGGGTGTGCCAAAAAAAAAGTTATTTTTTTTTCATGCTCTCACCTCAAAATCTCTCAGAGAATGCTCAAATAAAGCTTCTGTTAAAAGCAGAGATCCATATTCAAATTTTAAGAGGTTCTCCATCAAACTTACCACTCCAAATTACAAATCGATAATAATGCGCTTTCATTGGCGGCTTTAACTGCTGTAATATTACGAAAACGAAAAAATGGTAAAGAAAAAATTCGTCTTTAAATTTGAAGAGGAATTTACCATTACAATTACTTATATGTACATTAGGGTGTGCCAAAAAAATAGTTATTTTTATTTTTTCATGCTCTCACCCCAAAATCTCTCAGAGAATGCTCAAATAAAGCTTCTGTTAAAAGCAGAGATCCATATTCAAATTTTAAGAGGTTCTCCATCGAACTTGAACTTTTTCCGTCTAAATAACATGGAAAACATGGTTTTTTGACACTTTTTTGTCCTGCAAGGTGTGAAATTTTTTTTTTATGAAAATACATAAATGGACCTTTTTTATCATTAAATTTACTACAAAAAGTTCTATGAAGTCAAATTTTTATCTTCAATACTTGATTTTTGACAGAGCTTAAAACTTCAAATTAACGGTTTTCTGCATTTTTTAGCTATACCATAAAATTTGAAAAAATGAATATTTGTAGGGCTATAACTTTGTAGCTATTGGTGATACAAAAAAGTTGATCAGAAATTTTTGTAGGATTTTAAACGTTCTAGAAATCGGCTATTTAACATTTTTCTCTAACTCTTATGGTATAGCTGAAAAATACAGAAAACCGATAATTTGAAGTTTAAAGCTCTGTCAAAAATCAAGTATTGAAGATAAAAATTTGACTTCATAGAACTTTTTGTAGTAAATTTAATGATAAAAAAGGTCCATTTATGTATTTTCATAAAAAAAAAATTTCACGCCTTGCAGGACAAAAAAGTGTCAAAAAAACATGTTTTCCATGTTATTTAGACGAAAAAACTTCAAGTTCGATGGAGAACCTCTTAAAATTTGAATATGGATCTCTGCTTTTAACAGAAGCTTTATTTGAGCATTCTCTGAGAGATTTTGGGGTGAGAGCATGAAAAAATAAAAATAACTATTTTTTTGGCACACCCTAATGTACATATAAGTAATTGTAATGGTAAATTCCTCTTCAAATTTAAAGACGAATTTTTTCTTTACCATTTTTTCGTTTTCGTAATATTACAGCAGTTAAAGCCGCCAATGAAAGCGCATTATTATCGATTTGTAATTTGGATTGGTAAGTCAAACAATTTTGCGAATTAGAAAAAATACCAAAGGAAACTTCGTTTTGTAATTTCAAGAGGTATTTACCTTTACCCTTTGGACCGCCAATTTTGGGACACCCTGTATAATAAAGGAAACTTTTGTTTGGTAGGTCTTTCTATGCAACATTTTATTCATTCAGTTGTTATACATACATTAGCAGGGCTTTCAATTGTCCTAAAAGTCCTAAAATTCAGCATTCTGCCTAAATGTCCTATAAAATTGGTCTTGCCCTGAAATGTCCTAAAATTTGGCATTTTTTCTTTTGTTAATATTTAAAATTGCCTCATAATCAACCTGTAACATGATTTCGTCATGATAAAAACACCAAAACATTAGTTTGTGATCTAAGTTGCCTACTCTATGGTTGGTTGATCAAATTTAACGAATTGGATGATCAAATTGACTCATATCAAAAGAAAGTTAACAATTTGGACCAGCTAATTTCAAAGGGAAATGTAAATATCGAAAAAATAATTAATAGTGTAAAGAACACAATTAATAAATCGGACCTACAGAGTGCCTTTACTGCAAGTATAATTAAGCACTAAACAAAAGGAACTCTTATCTGATAGAATTAAAGGTTAAAAAAAGAAAAAAAACGCCGTATTAAATCCAAAACAGTGATACCCTATCGTATAAGACATGAAAATATTTTAGTTTTCTTTTATCAATATTGAATAAAAAATTGTTTATTTTTTTATTTTAGTATACCTACCTTAGGATAAAAATTATTATTTTGTTTTTGTTATCCAATGAATAATTTATTTTTGTCTGATAAATCGTTTGCAAGTTTTTAAATTTGTCTGAAATGTCCTTAAATTCTACTAAGATTTGTCCTAAAATACTAAAAACACCACTTAAAATTCGCTGGGAGCCCTGCAGTAGGTATATTAAACATTATTGGTCTTCTTGTATTTTCAATATTATACTTGGGGGTGTATTTACAAATTTTTTGGTCAAAAATAAACAGCGTTTAATAAAATTAATAAATATTAGTCTTAATATTTGGTATTAATTAATCTTTATCTTTTAGGTAATATTCATCACGGAGTACATGTCGTCGGGATCGCTAAAGCAATTCCTGAAAAGAACTAAGCGAAACGTGAAAAAACTTCCTTTGCAAGCGTGGCGTCGATGGTGCACCCAAATACTCTCAGCGTTAAGGTAAATATCCACCGCATAGGGCGCAAAAACCCCACCCGACTGCCTATGACTTAGTATACTGTAAGATTTATCGATGATTTTTTATATAATATAACATGTCTATACTAGTTTGTAAGAATATTCTATGTGTATTTGTTATCCTCCGCAATGATTGTATTTTGTAAGTACCTCCAGTCATTGTGGTCGATTTATTATTGTTATTATTATATGAATTTGGTATTGTGTTAATCCATGTGTTCACAGTTTCATCGTAAAGGTAAGTGGTATGGAAAATTAACTTTAAGTCCTTTATGTAACCTTAACATTGCTTTAGAATGAAAAGGTGGCTATTTTTCTGCAAAAGAATACATGATTTCGATCATTCTTTGTTGTCTTGGGAAGGATCCTAAATTTGAGGAAGGTAAATGATGAGTAAATTTAACTAGAAGAGTTCCAATTATAAAAAGTTATACTCTGTTTTCTAATTAAGGTTTCTTTTAATATAGAGTATACATTTCCCATATGTTTATATGAACCTTTCTACCTGAAATGACTCATTGTTTTATCTTCTAAACGATTTTAGATTCCTGCTGATAGGCAATGTATAGTAGTGACCTCGTTCGTCAAATATCGTATTGTTTTAATGAAACTTGGTCACTTAATTCTTTCGTCCAAAAGAGTTTGCAGCGAAGATCGGGCGGCGTTCGTCAGTTCTATGATCTGCAGTCTGTTTTCTTTCCAGCTACTTGCATTCCTGCTCTCCACCGATCGTCCACGGCAATCTCACCTGTGATACCATATTTATACAGCACAATGGCCTCGTCAAGATCGGATCAGGTAATCACACATCACAACAAACAAAAAAGCCAAGTATAAAAACTATATATACATCATATTGATTGATATTTATTGATTCAAATTTCATGTTTTTTCAATTTTATTATGTGCCCTTGATTAATCAGTAATTGGTCTTTTGAGCTGATTCGACGTTTTGCCGGCTCCCTTCTCTATCCGCCGAACCGGATCGTTACGCGCACGTCGGACTTTCTTGTCTCAACCGTTTTTTACACGTGCCTGGTATAGATGGCGCTGCTCAACACATTTGGCAGACAATTAACCCACTCTGATTGGCCCAGTCACGAGGTTTTACCTACTGAAAATTGTTTCATATGTAGCTTTATTAAGAAACCGAATGCTTATATTTAAAAAGGGTGATATGTAACAAATATTAGAAATCTTCCTCAACACAAAAACAAAACACAAAGTGCCAACGATTTTGGCATCTTCAGAAGCGAAGTGTAACTAAATCGAAATGCTAAATCTACCATTTTTATATTAATTATAAGCTAAGGTTGATTGAACCGTGGAATGTAACCGCTTCAGTGAACACGTAAAGAGAAACTAACAAAACTAATTTAAACAAACTAGAGTTGGGTCCGTTATCGCTATTAAAAGATTTATTTCTATTCTTATAGATGTATAAACTTTCTTATTATTCTTATAGATGTATAAACTTTCATAACTATCCAGCAGACTTGTTTACCTATCTTCCTTAATAAGTTTAAAGTTGACAAATCCTATTCTATGACCATCATCAAGTATATGTTGGGCAACACTCGATTTCACATATATGTTGAGGACAGAGACTTGATGATGGTCATAGAATATTTGACAGTCTTAAACTTATTAAGGAAGTTAGGGAACCAAGCCTGCTGAATAGTTATGAAAGTTTATACATCCATAACAATAGAAATAAATCTTTAAATAGCGATAACGGACCGGTAACTCTAGTTTGTATAAATTAGTATGTTAGTTTCTCTTTACGGGTTCACTGAAGCGGTTACGGTCCACGGTTTAGTAAACTGTGTCCGTTTTCGGTTCAGTCAACCTTAGCTTATAATTATTATAAATTTGGTAGATTTAGCAGTTATATTTAGTTACACTTTGATACTGAAGATGCCAACATTGTGCATTGTAAAAAAGTACTTTAGGCACTGTGTTTTGTTTTGGTGTTGGTGAATATTTCTAAAATGCTTAATGATTTTACCAACTCACCTAAATAAAAATTTTGCGCGTGGTCAATTGAACAATGTGTTTAAAGCATATATTAAGCGACTGGGCTATAATTAGTGAATTACTGCATAGACCGCTGTGTTTTAAACTTTGTGAGGCAAAAAATGCACCGACGTGGGCATGCGAGTTGTTTTTTGCACGGTGGCCGTTAATCCGTCCCTAGACATTGACGCGCCCGTCTCATACTGAACGCCAAAGTGTGCTACGGCCGTGAAAAAATGCCTCGGGATCGGATATTCTGTAAAACGTGACCGCTGCCAATCGACAATTTAACCGTCTTCGAAAGTTAAGTTTTAGTTTGTCTAGGATTTTTTGGGCAGTGGTGTTTGTTATGAGACCTGATTGAATTTGTGCTGCTGATTCAGTCAGTTTTGATTGGTACTATAATAAGAAAGTTTAAAGGAAAAATAATAAAGGTAATTAATATTTTTTCATAACTAATACGCTTTCTTAAAAATCGGTTTTATTTTTTTTAACAGTTCTGCCTAGAAACTAATGTTTGGTAACTAGGGATAACTATTTAAAAAATAATTAAAAACCCAGGATTTTCAAATTTAATTTTTTAAATATTTTAACACTTGTTAAGAATTTCTAATAGTCTAAATACAACAGTCAGTCTTTATAAAAAAAACCGGCTGGATTTTGGATAGGTATATCAAAAGAATAAAAAGGAATCGTTTTATGTCGTTACAAGTTTAAGAACAAAAAATATTAAGCTTGAAATTTTTAACCTATTTGATTATAGCCAAAACCTTCTGTAGTTAGTTCCTAAAAAGCTAGAGGATGACAAAAGTTGATTAAAAATTCTAAATAGAGAAGTTTTGGATATAATAGTATATTATGTAACAAGTTTGATAAACGCCATTTTAGTAACGAATTTAGGCACGAGAGCGCTTGCGAGCGAGTGCTTAATTAAATGAAAATTTTATAAACGATTTGCATACTATACTTTTTCTAAGACAAATACTTAATGTTATATACTTAATGTTATCTAAAAAATGACATTTTTGACGTAATTTTCACCATTAACATTGCCCATTATTATTTTAATTAAACTTAAAAATATTGATACTTTAAAATAACTTCAAAATATAATTATGTTAAGAAAATATTTTATCCTTTGATTTTTTTACTGTAATTGCAAAATATTATCACAAAGTATTACAACAAGGGAAATGTTAAAGGTACAAAAAGTGGCAGTTGTATTTATTGGAATTCCCGTTAAAATTTCTAACCTGGGAATCTACCGGCGTTAAAATCTCAAATTTTTTAAATTATTGTAAATTAAAATGTTTTCCTTGAAAATAGACTAAGAATCGATATAGAAGCAGTTAGTCCGGGAGGCAGTGAAGATTTTCGGTACTTATTTTCCCAGTCGGCAAACACCGATACAATTATTGGGTTTGTTATTCTGAGCAAAATTTATATATATTTAGGGGGGGGGTTTCCGATGGGTTAAGGCGGAAAATGCGTTATAAAGTACAAATATATTGCACTTTTTTTTGCAGTGATAAAAATAATTCCAGAGATATAGTGAACTTAAGAAAAAAAATAGTCTGGCTAATCTGTGAGTATGGGTAATATGTCTGGCAGGTGGAAAAATTATCAAAACCATTGCCCTTATTTTCGCAGTCCTAAAAATTTTGTGAGATGATAGTTTATATTATAATTACAGCTGCAAATATAGTCTGGCTAATGTGGAACACTCCGAAAGCCTTGCCAGACTCGTTCAACCCTCCACAGGCGTGCTAAATTCGGCATGTTCAATTATACAGGCGATTGTTGCCATCTCTACATGTTTTTACTTTTCATAATGTATGATAAGAAAATAATTTGTGTGAAGCAAAATTTAAATATGGCTAAAAAAAATGTCAGTCCGTCCGCCACCAAAAAACTTCTGGCGGGGCTTTCGTGATTGTAAATAACAGCCAGACGTGTATTTTCTACGAAATTATAGTATTATTTATCATGTGACAAATTTTCAAATCCGGGAAAATAAGAGCAACATTTTTGTAACTCTTACGATTTTCAAGATGCCGCCAGAACAATTTGCCAATTTCATAAATCAGCCAGACTTAATTTTGATTATAGTTTATGACAGTACCAAATAATGGGTTAAATTTTAAGCATGGGAAAATAAGGGCTACGTATTTCAAAAACCGGTCAAATTTTTGCTTCCGCAAATTTTCAGCCAGACTGACTTTCCTTCACTTGGGATGTGCCAGACTGTTATTTCCATTAATAAAATGACTCACTTTAATTAATGTGAAATATTTATGACTGGGAAAATAAGTGGACTTGACTTTTTAGCTCATCTAGTGAACCCATCCGAAAATTTTAGCCAGACACACAAATTGTCGTTTTGTGTCACCATTTGAACAAACTTAATGACATTCACAAACTGGGAAAATAAGAAGATAAAAATCTTCACTGCCTCCCGGACTAAGTTTTTTACAGTGGGCAATGGGCACTGTAGGCAAAATGTTTAACGCTCAGTTAAATCTAGTAAACTGTACTACTACGGCGAAATTAAAAGGACAGTTCATATAATCTTTTCAAATTTTGGCCTCAAGAAACTATTTAATACTTTTGTATTGATTAATAAAATAAATTTCACATTTAGTATTATTTTACAAGAAAGGCACTTTATTTTATTTTAACTAACTTCAGCCCGTGACTAAAAAAAAACCTGTTGCTAATCCCGTGACATAAAGCCACAATTTGTCAATGTGTATTTAAAAGGTCACTTAGTGTCATGGAAACATGTACGATAATGGGCGTTTTAAAGGTGGGAATAGAAAAAAAGTATAAGAAGTCTTAATAAAAAAATATAAAAAATAGGTTTTGTTAACTTAGGCGCCCTCTATCTTTTTTTATGAACTATAAAAACAGCAAGTTCTGGCTACAACAATTATTTTGAAAATTAAAATCTCTACATTTTTTGCCTGACAAGATAAAACGATTCAATTTTCAAATCAAAGGGAAAGCGCCGAATGGGTATTACAGAACATTTTACCCTTATAATGATTAACACATCCAAAATTCGGCCTGTTCGGATTGTACTAAAATCGTATTTATATCTTACTTAATAAGTTTCAATCAGATCGTATGGCAGCCACTTTGCAGATTATATCGTCGCATTTTTTTCTCCAAGCTGTTAAGAAAATACTTTCGAAGATGGTTCGACGTTTTGGTTCTGGCGGATTGTCGGCCAGCCGGCCACATTTTGGAGCTATCAACTGTGCCCACTAATTTCACTTTCGTTTCTCTAGTGGCTCCCGATTCCATAAACCATCACGTTAAAACATGCCAGGACGATTTCAAAAATATGCATTTCATTGCTCCCGAGCATCCTTGTAAGTACTTTATTTCAAAATTTTAAAACGTTATGTTTTGTTTTTGGTTGCTTGATTTGGGTTTTGTAAATTTATTTTGTTTTTACGGTATTTACGCATATTTTGTTTTTGGGTAACATGGATTCATTTATATTTTACGATAGATTTTTTCCATCAGAATTTAGTTGCCACAAATCAGATCTTGATGTTTGATTTTGTCTTACTAATTTATAACTCCTGTTGGAAAAAATCTAATACATGATCTATATTCTGTAAAACAATTTAGTCAGGGAAAATGTACATTTTGCTAATTTTTACACAATCTAAAAAAGTTTATTATTATAAAAAATTCGCAAAACATTTCCTTGACTGTATCATAAATGTGTTCATATATTACCCTTATTTGCTTTTACCAATATTCCTATATTTTATATCATTAATACCGTGTTAATTAATGTGTGTGGAAAGGTGAGGGTGTATTTACTTATTAACTAATAAATAATACCAACAAATATAGGAAAATTGTTAAAATTAAATATGATTTAATTTGATTTCGGTGATGGTTTGTTAGACCCCTGCTTGCTTCCCTTTTTATGCATGTTCTTTTTTTTACTATTCTGTACATAGTTCCTTTTATCATAATCATTTTGCTTTACTTAGTTTAGAGTAGATACTAATTAATTTAGCTAGTCGGCCATTTCAAGCTTACGTACGGGACAAATCATAAAAATGTTTTTATAAATAATAATTTATTATATTATATTATTTATTATATATTATTTTTGAATCAAAATTGTCAAATATATTCTTCTTTTATTAGGATATACACTTCGCGTCAAATTTAACGCACCACTAAAAATTTGCCACAATTTCAAAGTTGATTTTCTCGCGAACCGTCAAACCGAATTAGGTGATTTTTTTATTAAATTGTAGGTTTATTCTTCGGTAATAATACGTTTATTGAAATATTTTTTCAAATTTAAATTTTGAGTATATACAGGGTGCACGAGTGATAATACGTTTTTTTCCCGGAAATTTGAAACGCCCTGTGGGTTGTACCAGCTTTATTATATATGCTGTATATGACTCATGTAATTAAACTGTAGCCCTATATTTACTTAACATTTTGTTTTTTGATTCACGTCGCTATCTATTTTTTTAAATGAGATATACGGTTAAAGACTAAATAACTCCAGTTTAATGTAAAATGAAAGAACTTAACATAGATGGTAGGTCGGAAACGGTCATTTTCTTTGTTGTCTGCATAAAGTTATTGTAATGGAGCGGCAAGTGAGAAATTTGAATCGTGATGAATGTGTAAGAATTATTACATTGGCCGAGCAAGGATTAAGCTACCGTGCCATAGCTCGGAGATTGGGACTCCCAATTTGGGAGTTAATCACTAATTGTTAAGAAACAAATGATCATAACAGACGTGATGGGTAGGGAAGGCGTCGAATGACAACAGCCGTACATGATCGTTTCCTTTATTCGCATGCTTTGAGAGAACGATTTGTAACAGCAAGACTTAATTCTACTAATAATTTTTAAACAAGTGTGTCCACCGTAAGAAGACGTCTTGCGGAAAGAATTTTAGCTTCAGAATTCCAGCAACAGGACCGAAGTTAAATGCAAATCATCGTAGAGCAAGACTGCAATTTGCCAGACAACATGTTGGCTGGAATATTGAGGATTGGCAGCGTGTACTATTTACAGACGAGTCAAGCTTTTGTTTATCCAAATGAGAGATTTTCACAGTGTAACATTAGTGAAACCACGCTATTCATTGGAGGTTTTGTAATGGTTTGTGGATGAATTCCTTGACAGCTCGCACAGAACTCTTCATTGTTCGTGGAGGTACTATGAATAGTGTACGATATATCGAGGACGTTTTATCGGAGCATGTTGTCCCTTTCGCCCCGTACATCGGTAATAATTTTTTACTGCTGCAGGATAACGCAAGACCTCACACCGCCCATATAGTGCAAGAGTATTTACATCAGGTGGGTGTTGAAACTTTAGACTGGCCTGTAATTAGTCCGGATCTCAGTCCCATTGAGCATTTTTGGGATAATATGGGTAGACGACTAAGAAATCATGATCCCTTGCCTGCCTCCCTTGATAACGTAAAAAAAATGCGAAATATGGAATGTCATTGATCAAGGCGAGATTAGACATCTGGTTTCGAGTATGAGCCGTCGATGTAAGGCCGTAATTAGAAGTAGAGGCGAAAATACGCGATATTGATATTCTTTAATGTTGGTTTTATTGATTTTGTTCATATTTTTATTGTTATTGTTACAATCGTTCTTTTTACATTTTTTTATTAAACTGGAGTTCTTTAATATTTAACTGTATATTTCTTTTAGATAACGCGGTGAATTAAAAAACAAAATGTTAGGAGAAGATTGGGCTATAGTTTGATTATAAGAGACATTTGCTGTTGTAGTTGGTGCAACCCACAGGGTGTTTCAAATTTACATGAAAATTTTTATTATTACTCTTGCACCCTGTATATACTCAAAACGTAAATTTTGAAAAATATTTTAATAAAGGCGTCATAACCAAAGAATAAATCTACAATTTAAAACAAAAACTACCAAATTTGGTTTGACGGTTCGCGAGAAAATTAACTTTAAAATTGTGGCAAATTTTTAGTGGTGCGTTAAATTTGACGCGAAGTGTATATTAAATATAAAAAATTGCAAGAAATATTTTATAAAATTAGAGATAATTTCAATAATTGACAGGTGTGGATGGGACAAGATAAATCTTTTTTTTTTGTCCCAAACACACCTTTCAATTATTAAGATTATCTCTACTTTTATAAAATATTTCTTCCGTTTTTTTAATGTAATGTATAACCTAATAAAGAAAGAATATTTTTTAAAATTTCGATGACAAAATATATAATAAATAATCTAAATTTTTTTTATACAAACAGTTTTTTAATTCTTGCGTTTCGCGCGCTTGAAATGGCCGTAGTAAAGTAAAAATATGCAATGTATTAAAATTTTAATTTCTTTTTTGTGTAAATAGAATTTCTTAAAATTTTAATTATGCATTCTTTATAAAATCTAATAAATTCTAAATTAAATTATGTTTTAAATGAACTCTTTGTTCTATTACAAACATTTTTTTGTGGTTTTATGTTTCTAATAATACATTGTAATTTTTTTTTTTAATAAAACGCAGAGGATATATTAAAAGTATTTGTTTTAATAAATTCATATAATGTACATTAGTTTTTTACGGTTATATCCTTTGTGTTGGGTAGTTGGTGAATTTACATACCATTTGAATCGGTGAGATTAAAAGCAGTACATGTCCAAAAGTTAAAATTTTGACAAATTACTTCAATTGAATGGTGTTATGCAACAACTAAGATAATAGCGTCCGAAAAATTACGTTGTTCCTTCATTACTGTGGTCTTAATTATAGATTCAACGTTTTAATTTTATTTCCAAATCACTAATTTAGTACTAAATTTTTATTTCTTATTATATGTTTTTCATTATTTTCAATAAAATAAGTAAATTTGTTGGTTGGTCCCTTGTAAAATAAATAAAACTGATAGTTATTGTCTATTGTTTTATTATAACATGGAAACCATAATTTGGAATAAGGTGATAAATAGATTTTAAATCTTTTAATCTTAGCTCTGAGATCCTCCTGATCTTCTCTTATTTTTTTGTTGAAATATTGATTTTGTAAAATAAAACCATTCGTTTATTTTTTTCAACTTAAACCAGATCCAAGTAGCATGGATCCTTGTTGCAGTATAAATATACGTATACTATTGCGTTTAGTCAAAAGTAACGTTAACGTTAGCCGCTTCGCGCTGTATAACCTTTCACAATTTCAATATATAATTGTAAGTTGGCACAACCATGCAGCTTAAAGCTTGTTGAGATTTAAAAACTTTGATTATAGAGTTCTATATTATTTTAAATATTTTAATTCAGTATTTTTCCGCATGTTTTATTTCTTTAAAATATTTTCAAAAGGTGGCCCTACATGGCCCTATCACTTTATTACATTTATCCCGCTTTTTTATTATGAGGGATGGTTCCCTGTTGCATAACACCATTCAATTTATCTCCTTACAAAAATGCATTTTAAACTTTTAGATTGCTTTTAGAAAATGATTTGTTTAAATAAAAATTTCTTAATCTCACTGATTCAATTCATTTTAAAAGTTAATTGACAGAAAATTTTGATTGTTTTTGAAATTTATTTAAATTTAATTTTTAAATTAAAATTCAACAGAATGTTTTTAAGATGAATCTCAAATATTTATAGGCTTGTTTCCACCGAGTATTTGGACTGTTAAATGGAGGTCCAAACGCTTGATAGGAAAAACCTTATATTTAACAAAATACATTCCTTTGCCATTTTTTTGAATTCGCAAAATATCAGGAGTCCCAAAATGCATCTTAGTTAATTCAAAATAAAAATAATTTGTTATTTGTAACGTTTTAGCCCACAACGGTCCACCGATCGACATCTACTCGTTCGGCATGTGCGCGTTGGAGATGGCGGCGCTGGAGATAGTCGGCAACGGCGACAGCGGCAACAAGGTGACGGACGAGAACGTGAAGAAGACGATCGACTCGCTGGACGACGAGCAACAGAAGGATTTCATCCAGAAGTGCCTGCGGACGAGGCCGGAGGAACGGCCCACGGCCAAGGAGCTGCTCTTCCATCCGCTCCTATTCGAGGTGCACAGCCTCAAGCTGCTGGCCGCCCACGTATTAGTTAGGAAATCCGGTAAGTTTACCATTGGTTTAAAAACATTCTGTCCAAATTCCATATCAAAAACACAACTTTGCGCTAGATTTATGAAGAGTCATCTTTTATCAACATTTTTGTTGGGTAGTTGTGTAGATAGATAATGGATCAGGTTTAAGTTTAAAAGGTGGAGAAATATTTATAACAACACAAAAACAGGATGAAGGTAATATTGTATGTGTAGCATAAGCTCAGGAATGCAAGAACATCACAGAAGATAAGAAGAGCGACCCTCTCAATAGCCAATTGCGTACACCACAGGGCAGGCTTTATCTATTTTGTATATTAATATTTATATTTTTAAATTAAAGTTGGAAAAAAAGTAAGAATGCAAAGATATAAATTAAATTAAATCGGTATAAACACTAATTTAACAATAAAATAAATAAAGAATATACAAGGTTGGTAGCCGGCACTCGGCAGGAGAAATATCCACCAAGGCAGAGGGCACTTACGGTGTGTCTTGGCTGCCAACACTTCGGTACGGAAAACAAGACTCAGTATCACACAATTCTAAAGAGGTTACCAGGAACCTGATACTGACTCGGACAGAGACGTTTAGAAATACACCAACAAGGACAGGTTCTAGCAGCGTACTAACACTTCTACCCCCATTCATGAATCCCAATTGAATGGGGTTATTAAGTAATTTAGTACTAAGTCCCAGGTTGAGGAGGATTCTGGATTGTACTTAGTTTTGGGTCAGTTCAATGTCCTCCAAAAACCCTTCCTAAACTGGACGTATGGCCCGACCCGGCTGACAAAAATCCGTGGAGCGGCCTTAACCATAGACACTGTCATCCACGACCTCCTGGGGTGGATCTACCAGCCGGCGTAAAAACTTCGGATCCAACAAACACAGGTAATGCTGCGATTTGGCGGGATACGCCGGAGAACGGAAAGGGGGTAAAATAACCTTGGGAGATTAGTGGAGGATAATGTCTTTGGGGCCTGCCATACGTTCCCATACTCATACTCAACACAAAAACAGGATGAAGGTGAGCTTAAGGTGGTCAGGGAAAGTCATCACAATCACGGAAATTCGAGATTTTAAACTGTTTTTTAATTGAGGGATATATTTTATGCTCTAGTCTTACCCTTACTCCTCATTGCAAAAAATATGAAGATTATAAAATGATGCATTATTTACATTACATTATTTTTCATTCTTTTTTGAAAAATTTATGAAAAACTTGCTTTAAAATGAAAATGATTGGCCAGGTTGAAATTTTTTTGGCATTTCCAGCACAGCATGCAAAGATTACACAGGCCTAGGATTTTGAAGCTGATTTTATTTAATTTTGAGTCGCCAAATCCAAATATGAAATAAGCAGAGTAAATTGAAATCGGCACGGGTTAAATAGTTTACTTGGCCCAAACAAAATATAATTTATATACTTCAGCCCGTGACTAAAAACCTCTTGCTAATTTCAGCCCGTAACATAAAGCCACAACTTGTCAATGTGTAAGGTCACTTAGTGTCATAAAACCATGTACGATAATGGGCGTTTTAAAGGTGGGAATAGAAAAAAGTATAAGAAGTCTTAATAACAAATTATAAAAAATAGGTTTTGTTAACTTAGGCGCCCTCTATCTTTTTTATGAACTAAATACAGCAAGTTCTGGCTACAACAATTATGTTGAAAATTAAAAGCTCTTCATTAAAAAATGATGCGTTATTTACATATTTCTCATTATTTTTTGAAAAATTTGGGGCTTAAACTTGCTTTAAAATTAACATGATTGGTCCGCGTAACGGACGGGACTTTGTAATAGTCCCGTCCGTTACGCTTTAAATTATTAATTTTTAAGGAATTAAACAGTCAATCACGATACCTAATTTTGCCAAATAAAAACCTTGTTAAACAGCTTTAGTTTAGAACTATTTATAAAAATTTGACATTGGTAATATAATAGAACAATATTATTTTGTAAATAAAAACACGGCAACTCTCCTATCCGTTAAGCGTGGAATGGCCCAGTTAAAAAAAGTAATTTGCGAAAATGCTACATGTGCAGGAGAAAACATCGCGCCGTCTTTTAAAGGACACAAACAGATAAGTACCAGAGCTTAAAATTGCAAGATTTAATTCGAATTCTTTACTGATAAGCGGTCTTGCCTTGTCTAACAGTATCCGACACAAAATACACAAAAAGTCGTCTCGAAACGCTATGTTAAACAGACTGAGATGCTCAGTGAAAAGTTAACGATTTTCGCACAGTGAGGTAATAGTTATTTGTTTTACAACTGTTGAAAAGCGACTTTTTCATGCGAGTGTTTAAGTTGCTCACGAGGCCATCAGGCCGAGTGTTCGTTAATAAGAGCTTGAAAAAAGTGAAATACACTGTTTTTTCTATGACCCTTTTATTTTTAATTATATTCAAATACAAAACAAAATAACCTAAAAACGTGTTTGATAGCTGTTAAAATTAAATTCCAATTTTAGTGCCTATTTATTGATTTTAAGTAACTTATGCCTTAAAAATTAAAAGAATAAGATGAAAGTTTTAACAGCTGTCAAATACGTTTTTAGGTTATTTTGTTTTATATTTGAATATAATAAAAAATTAAAGGGTCGTAGAAAAAATATTGTGTTTTACTTGTAAGAAAAGCTTTCTTCAAGCTCGTGTTAATGCACACTCGGCCTGACGGCCTTGTGAGCAACTTAAACAGTCGCATGAAAAAGTCGCTTTTCAACACTTGTAAAACAAATAACTATTAAAACGAATGTCAAACGATGCTGGCAATTTCTTTTTACACATACCTGTCACTTTACATTCGTGTTTTGCCTTGCCAATAAAAAGATTCATTTTCTAAGCAACGATGCCATTACGAAATGTGACTTTTACAACTACACTAGGTCGTAGAAAAAATAATTTGTGTATATCTATTTCCTACATTTTGAGCTGGGTAAAATAACGACTGGCTGGATTGGATAGTGCTTATTTGAAGTCAATGCTTGGAAGAAGCAGCTGAATCTCCCTTGAAGTCAGCTGCTTATTTTGAACAACCCGAAGGGAACGGCAATACTTCGGTATTGAAGACGCATATCTGCTATATATAAAACGACTGACTTAATACGGTTGACTCTTCTTTGAAGTCAGTACTTGGAATGAGCAGTTTGGGGGGGGGCGAAAGAGACAATGCAGATGGGGCCATACGCTACTTATGTTAATGTTAATTTCTTTTTTACTGCGTTTCTTTTCTTTTTTTCATGGTTTTCAAGGATTGGTTGCTCTAATATTAAACTAACAAAATCGTAAAATAATCGTATCCGATATCGCTGGGCGACAAAATTTAATAAAAAAAAATAGCTGGGTTACACCAACTGGGACTAAAAAAAATAAATACAGTATGTTTTTTAATTTGGTTCCCTATACATGTATAAAAAATCCATTTTCACAGTATTTTTTTTTTATTAGAATTTTTTATATTGTCAAAAAATTCAACTTAAAAATATAATATCTCGAAAATAGATCCAATAAGAAAAAATCCCGAAATACGTATTAATTTTTTCCGGTCCCAGCGTAGCTATTATTACTTAATTTTACCAGTATAGGTATAAGTTATTATGATAAACTGATATATGCATATAAGATCAGTGATTTATGTTTAGTTTTTCTATAAAATTAAATTTTAAATAGATCAATATATTTTGGCGCATTCGCCATTTTTGTAACTTTTATTATATTAGGTATACCTATTTTTGTTCTTACTTGAAACCATATAACAGATAAAGTTACCAAAGTATGCTAAAAAGGTGAATTTTTAAGAGTATTGCCGTAATAATTTTGGCAACCTTTAAACTAAAATATTCTGTATTCTCAGTTGCATACATATATGTAGAAATGGCTAATTTTATAAAGTATAAAATTTGTATAAAAAAATGTTTTTGATGTTTCAAACAATTATTAATGTTTTTGTTTAATTTTTATTTGATTGGCCTTATGCACAAAACTTTAGTCAAATTAAATTTTAACTGATTAGGTAATAAAATATGGTAAAAAAATTTCTATTACACTATATTTCTTTTTTAGTATACTTATAATTATACAACAATCTTTTAAAAAGTCTGTTTAACCCATTAAGGACCACTATTTAAAAAAACAGTAAAATTTTAAGTTTCTTTTTCTACACCCACCTTTAAAATGCTCATTATCATACATGTTTCCATGACACTAAGTAATATATTAAACACATATTAAATACACATTGATAAGCAGTGACTTTATGGCGTTTTGGTCTTGGACTGAAGTTAACTTTAAGTTAGTTGACAGCAGTTTTGCCAATCTGTGAGTTATTCCATTTGTGTGGAAGTACAATTGTGAGTAAAATGTGAGTAGTTAGAAGATAACGTATATTTTCAGTTGCATTTCAGTGTATTTCAAGAGCTTTAGTCTCGGGCTGAAGTAAGCAATAGTGGCTTTTGAGCATTTAAGTTACGGTCCTAAGCATGGGCGCCGGAAGGAATTCGTCTAGGGGGAGGCCTTAAAGTTTTTTACAATTTTGATAGATGTTATTTATAATCAAGTTGTACTGTAGAAGTTCACATTAAACTTAAGTCAAATTAAATATCATCTTTATATGTATATTTACCTATTTATTTATATTGGTACATATTGCAAAAAATACATCACAGTTTTTTGGTAAATATATAAATATAAACAAATTGTATCGCCGAGGAATCTCCTCTAGTAGTACAGCCGTCTTATGTATACGCTATACAAATTATGATAAATTAAAATATAACAAAAAATTAAATACAAACATGAGTAATAGTTTAAAAATAAGTTATAACAATAACAAAAACTTAAACATAAAAAAATGTGGTTGCACTGTAGCGACTTTTTTAGGTAATACATATCGATGTTATGCTATAGCATGACATAGCTATGTACGAAAAATAAAACGTGTTACACACAAAAATTGCCTGTTATTACTACTCTAGAGTAGTAATAACAGGCAATTTTTGTGTGTAACACGTCTTATTTTTCGTTTTGCAACACGCCTATTAGGTATTATGGTTATTTATAATATTATACAAATTATGGAGTACCAGAATTTCTGGGTATGAATTTCCAGGGGGGGGCCCGGGCCCCCCCTGCCCCTATGTAGCGGCGCCCATGGTCCTAAGTTAGCTTTATTATAGTTTGCGAAAGTTCGTCAGATGTTAAAAATTTAACATATAAAATTGGCTTTAAATTCTTCTTTTTGTTCGTCGTTGATAAATAATAGTATGCAACTCGTTTTATAAACTTAGACACTGGTTTTTATTTAACACTCGCTAGCAATCTTTGCTCGTTCCTAATGTAACTAAAATGGCGTTTATATAACTTAATACATAATATACTATTATCCATTTGCACATTGACAAGCTGTAACTTTATGGCTTTTTAGTCACGGGTTTTATTATAAATTTGAAAAAAGGTTAGTACCCTTTGAGAGATTTTAGATTGGGAAAAAGTTAGGTTAGAACTGCCTGACGGATGTCAAATGTTAAGCAAATTGGCTTAAAATTCTAAAAAACATTACTTTTTCTTAGTTGTAGATAAAGATTCGATCGTGCATACTTAAAACTATTATATTATTATATATTTTTTATGGTAACATTATTGATTAAATTTATTACTCAATGGTAATTTATTAAATATAAATTCAAATCCACACTGTATATCGAATAATGAAAAAAATACGAGTAGAAAAATCTCCATATCAGGTGATAAGGTATGTAAGTGGCTTAGGTACTAAATCCAAGTTTTTTTTGGGGTGGGATGTTTGGTTGTGGTCGTAAATTGGTGCTAAACCGTAACCCGTACGATTAAGTCTCAGTAAGATAAATTGTTCAGAAAAATCCGGGCAACATGAAAATGTCAGCCACAAATTGTTTTATGGCAGCTTTATCGTGCGATCAATAGTTTTCCCAGAATTCGATTTTGAATTTTCAACCCCCCATAGGGATAGAAAAATAAATAATTGTAGCAATAATAATGCACACATTTTGCACATTTAGACCCTCTTCGAAAATGTAACTGTTTTTGACTTTGACATTTTTGCAAATTGTTTTAAGGGTGTTAACATTTTTCTAGGGGTTGATCAGATACTTCATCGACGCGGCTCTTTGAGGGCTACAACTTTGTCATTTGAAAGAAAATTGCATAATTTTTTCCAAGCGCGAAATTTAATTGAAACTGATTTTTCAAAACTTCACCCCCAAAATTAACCTTGACGACTTCGCCCCTGTTCAACTCGTACAGGTTTAGCACCAATTTATGACCAATCCCAATCATCCCCTAACAAAAATCCATCGGGGAAATTTTGCTTGCAAACTTGGATTCAGTGCCTGCACCACCACCTGATGTGGAGATTTTACTTCTCGTAATTTTTTCATCATTTGCTACACAGGTTAACTTTATAAATATAAGAATAATCCATATATAAGAAAACAAAATTTTAGATAAGATAATAATTATAGCATATAAATAATAATTATTATAACGCACAGGTCTGTGTTATAACGTATAAATATGTATTCTGGGTTGCATACTATAACAAAATTCTTTATTAATTTATTTTGGTGTTTATTTTGTTTTTAAAGAGCAAAATAATTTTAAAAAACCCGTAAGAACGCAAAATCAAATTAAATAGAATTTTAAATTGAACCATAAAATTCAAAATTTATCATTTCCAAATTGTAAGTATGAGGCGCCGTTTGTGTCAAAATTAAAAGTGCTAAATAAACTTTTGTTTTATAAATAATTAATTATATGCTTTATAAAATTATTATTATTTTTGATTCGCAGAAAAATATTTTATAAAAAAATAATTTTATAAAAAAATTATTTTATAAAAAAAAATTATTTTATAAAAAAAATTATTTTATAAAGAAATAATTTTATAAAAAAAATTATTTTATAAAAGTCGACGGGCGCATTTATAAATTTTTACTGCAGCCATCTCTATTTGTTTGTAGACACTCGAGTAAACCCGAGGGAACCCGAACGCCCCTCCCCAGATAAAATTTTATGACGGACTGGGCTTTTGTTTGACGCAATTAGGGGAAACGATTGAAAATAATAATTTATTATTTTTATTAATTAATTAATTAATTTTTTTATCTACATTTATTTAGGTTTTTAGTTTTTAACAAAAATTCTTTATGTTTAAACGTTTTTTATAAGAAAGCACTTTTAGTTAAATGCAAAACAATGATTTACACCTTTAACTAATAATTAACTTTTAAAAGTGATTACGTTACATTTTAAATGTCTGAATTTTTAAAAGTAAATTAACTTAACCTTTAATTCGACACCTGAGTCCCCGGGACTCGCATGCGAATTTTGTTGAAGCCTAAAGCCTAATTTAAAGATTGCCTTCCTCCTTTCTCCCTTCCTCCCGTAAAAGATTAACAATTCGAACACCGCAGTGCTGTTTATAGATTTTAACAGTTAATTATTAGTTAAAGGTGTAAATTATTATTTGTTTTGCATTTAACTAAAAGTGCTTTCTTATAAAAACCGTTTAAAAACTAAAAATCAAAATAAATGTAGATAAAAAAATTAATGAATTAATTAATAAAAATAATAAATTATTATTTTCAATCGTTTCCCCAAATTGCGTCAAACAAAAGCCCAGTCCGTCATAAAATTGTATCTGGGGAGGGGCGTTCGGGTTCACTCGGGTTTACTCGAGTGTCTACATACATTTATAAAACAAAATAAGTTTATTTAGCACTTTTAATTTTGACACAAACGGCGCCTCATATGTAAGAATACATTTAATTTACGTTTTTAAAATGGTATAAAATCTTTAATTCTTGAATTTTTTAAATAAATTTTGAAATTTGCCGATAAAATTTAGTAAATTAGGGGTGACAGGGGGCTGGTGAGGCGCGCTTAAATTTTTTTTTTCAAACTTCAATTTAAATTGTGCTTGTGTAGAACTTGTCTATTTCATGTCATTATACACTCCACAATCCCCTACTGTTATCTATTTTTTGGATACATAATGTTTCAAATAAACAACATTTGATAATAAGATAAAGATCTTAAAAAATAAACATAAAATACTATAAGTACTATAATATTTTGAGGATAAAGGAATATAATTTTTAAATTCAAGGTCTTCTTAATTTTGGTAAAAAATATTGCGTCAAAATATTTTTATCAAAAAGCATTACGCAATTAATACTAAGAAATGCCTTATATTACCAATTGTAATATTTAATTAATTTGTTTTTGGTTATTTACCATTAATTAAATGATATACAATTAAACCACACTTTATGTAAATTGCCAACAACTCCTTTAGCAACAGATCTTATTTTTACACAAAGTATTTTATTTAAATCTCAAATTAATTTAATTAAAAATTAATGTAAATACCATATTTTTTTTTAAATCATAAATAAATATTGAAATAAGTATGCGGTGCCGAATTGTCTGGTGATTTTGTTGGCATATTTTATTTTTCTAAAAATAATTTATGATGAGTTAATCTTTCATTGGATCAGCTGCTATTTAAAATTGTTATTGCAAAAGTAAATGTTTCAGACAATATTTAATGTTATACTTATTGTTAATTTAAACGTTCAATTAAGGTCTGAAACTATTTTTTATTTGAAAACACGTTATTTGTAAAAAGAACAACAAAAGTTAATTATCACGAACCCAAACAAACCATCTTATTTTGAAGTAGGTACCCTAATTAAGTTATTGACACATTTTACCTTAAAAGAAAACAATAAATTTTTATAAGTGTTTAATTTTTATGATCTTATTGTTTAAAGATAAGCCTTATCTTTAACACAAAAAAACTAAAACCATGCTGTCTGTTAACAATAACATGTTGGTAATATTTATCTAAAAAGCATTGGTGTAGTAATTTATTGTTAATTATACCTAATCAATTAAAAATGATCTATTTAAAAACTTAATTAAATTTAATAAATGAGTGGAAAGATAGGTAATATTTTTTAAGGAATTATTTAGAGGAGTAAGTATGGCGAGAATAAGTACTTAATTAATCGGACGAACGCAAAAAAAAACAGGAAAAGTTGGTAAATTTTCAACAAAAAAAAACTTTTGCATTTTTTTTATTTTATTTAAAGGATACTACAAAATTTCAAAATTTGTACGGATAATATCCAGTACACTGATATCGAGAAAAAAGTAAATTTTCGACTGATTTAATTCAGTACTAATAAAAAAACATATTTGGTGCTGTATTAACATAACTATCGTTTTATTTTAAACATCGATTTATAAAATTATAATTTTGTAATTTAACTTTATAAATCATTCATTATTTTGTAGTTGGATATTTTCAATGGACTCCCTTTTGCAAAAAGAATATATTTTCTTGAACCAATTAAATTCATGTTAAGTTGTTAAATGCTACTTTTATTAAAATGTGTATATTTTCAAAAAAAATCCCTAAAAAACAATTCCATTGCCTGGGAAAAACAAAAAAACAATTTATAATTTTTTCCGATACTTTAAAACTACCCGTGACTATTTAGATATTTCGTTTAAATTCTTATTAACAAATCAAACGATAATGGGTTGAAATGTAGCCCTTCAAATAATTATTTCATTAAAATTTACTAATGAATCATGTTAAATCATACGACAAATGACAAATTTAATATAAAAATTATATTCTGGTAATTATTTAGTAATTGTTTTTTATTAAGTTTCGGTTATTATCCTTAACCAACATAAATTAACAATGCCCAATAAAACACGAATGAATCATGTTAAATCATACGACATCTAAATATAGCATATTATCATAAGTTATGGAATTTATATTTAAAATTGTTTAGCAAATATTTTAATATTACTTTCTTTATAATGTTGAGACTTTTTTCTTGATTAATATATCGATATCAATATATTTTTTAAATCGTTGTTGAATATTCCTACATGTAGATTTAAATAAATTGTTATAAATTTTCTATTTTAGCATTAAATAAATTTGATTGAGGTGTAATCATGTGTAGTCCCTTAAAAAATTGTAGATCAAGTACGCCACTGAATTATATTTAGTTTCTTAATAACAATAAATCATCAAAAATGTTGTGTTTTTGATATTGGCAGACAGCAAACAGTTACATAACCAGCTCTCTTAATAAATTAAATTACGAAATGGACGGCACATTTAAAAATGTTTAATAAACATCGTGTGTTTTGTTGCAGCAAACATATCCGAGACGATAACGGACGAGCTGATGCAAAGGTGGTACGGACCGGAGGTGATTGTGGCCGAGATCAAGATGCGGGAAGCGGAAAAACCGATCCAGACGAAGATGTCCGACGTGCCGGTCAACGAGAAGCTGGAAAAGTTCGTCGAAGATGTCAAGTAAGCACAAAATCCTTGGTCATTTAAATAAACAAATGAATTGTTATCTCAAGTCTCATTTCAATTGAGGTTAAAATAATTATTATAAGTAGCTACACTCTTAGCAAAAAGTCTTACAAAGCTGGATGTACACTTTTAAATCCCAAAATCATTATAAAGAATAGCATAAAGTTAAAAACATAAATTTTGACTTAAACATGTATTAAAAGTGAAAAAAACAAACATCAAGAATCTAAATATAATATTATGAGTATTTTTAAAACTTAATATTTATAAATACACCAGGAAATATCACATAAACAATGGGACCACAGTGTAAAAATACCTTGTAGGTCATAAATTTACGTCAATGCGATTTTTTATATTTCAAATTGAAAATTTAAGAGAGCTGTATTTGAGGGTTAGTGCATTATGTTTAATTTTACACCCTTTGCAACCAGATTGACACTTTTTAACTTAAGGAATAACCTAAATTAGAAATCTGTCTTTGAAGAATTAAAGGGGTATAACACAGCGGGGTATAACGAGTGTTTTTGAGAATAGGGCCGGAAAATGTTAAAAACATTGAGATATTTAAACGTGGAAGGATTTGTTGTGTGGTTGAGTGTTTTTCGAAAAAAAATCCTGGTTACCGGTTTTCCGATAAACAGTGGAAATCTGAATGAGGAAATAAATTGCATACAGTAAATATAAATTGTACCTATTCAATACAATAAATAAACATTTAAGTAATGATTTACGTGAAAATTTCAATTTTGTAAAAATCATATCAAAAAGAAGTTCTCTAAATTCAATCAACATTATGCATTATTAAAAGCGTTGATTGAGAAAGTCTACTCAACGGTAAAGTAGGTACCAAAACAGGTATTATGTTGCCATGAATTTGTAGATATAATTTTATTTTCAAAGCTTTTAAAAACAAAGCCAGTTTTTTTATTGTAATTTGTTTAAAAAAAATAAAATTCAATTGTTTAAATGTTTTGTATGGAACTCGATTGTACCTAATGTATTTTTATATATATTTTATCAAAATTAAAGTAATTTTTAATACTAAGTAAATAGAGGACACATTATTTTTAGATTTAGGTTTAATGTTAAAAATTTTTAGATAGATTTCTTTCATTAATTGTATAATATTTCTAACCCAGTTTTCCATTAATATTTTTGGCAAGATTATACAAAACAATTGGTTAACCGAACATATGGCAACATTAGCGTTATCAATTGTTTATAACAATAGGTAATCTCACACGGAGAATTTTTATGAAGATTATACTTTACGCAATTTTGATAAAAAACTTAATAACAACATTATTATAATTTATAACTTATCCACTCAAATTAAAATTAATCCAATTTAACTTTCCTTAATTAAAAATAAAATAATAATAAATAACTTTAAAACACATTTTTTCCACCAAGAATTGTGCTTATCTTTTGTTTACATTAATCGTTTTAGGTCAGCAGATTTACGATTAATCAGTAGGTATATGGACTAACATCAAAAACATGAGTTCATTGTTTTTTTCGAAATTAAGAATCCATATTTATTATGCGGTTCAATGCAAAACAAATATTTGGCCGAGAAGGTTGACCTTTACTTCAATTAATTAATGTTCTTTGTTTGTGCACAGGCTGGGAAAATACTTAAAAACACATATTTAAAATATATATGTGTTAAAATGTTCAATTAGGTTTTGTACTTTGAAACTTTAAAAATTAAACATATAAATTATATAATCATAAAATCATACTTCATACAAAACGCGAGAAATTAATAAATTGCATTTTTATAGATTAATAATTTTCCAAATTAAAATTTCTAGGAAGAGTACCTACTGAATTATTTTATTATTTTTTTTAAAAGCAACGCGGAGAATAAAAACTAATTTGTAAATATAGATTGTACTAAATACCAAGTTATTTTATTTTATGAATCGTTTTTAATTAATTTAAATTATTGTTTGTCAAACACTTATAAATTCAATTATTCAAGCTTTGATTTGATCATACTCATATTATAACAACTTAAACAATGTTCCCAAACTATGTGGTAATATATTTGCATGTTATTCACATATCACAGGGTAATAATAAGAACCATCGCTTAAAATCGCAAATTTCCGAACTAAGATCTGACATTATTGCATGCCTATCGCAATTAGCTTTGATTTTCATTATTTCTTTTAATAAAACTATTCTTGGAAAACATTATACATTATTATTATACATAAAGGGGTAAGAAGCAAAAGGGTACAAGTGCAAAAATGAGAAGTGGAGTTATTAACTTTTTGCTATTTATACAAGTGCATTTTAGCATGAAAATAAGTTAAGTGCAGAATTGGGTAGTCGGGAGTACAATTTTTTTTTTAATTTTCTCATAATGTGAAAATTGTATGAGTCCTGCATGTTGATTAATGCAAACAACAATATTGAAATAAGTATCCAGATTTTTGTTTATAAACTTATATAACTTATTTTCATGCTAAAATGCACTTATAACTTTTGCTTCTTACCCCTTCACATTACATTTTTTAAATTAGTAAGAACAATAATGAGTTTAATAAAACCTTGTAGTCTCGTTATTTGCCTCTAAATCCCACATTCTAGCTGTAAAATTGTAGGAAATTATGAAAAATCAAACATTTGAGTATTTAACCTGGTGTCTCCGAATTATATCCAAAAATTTTAAGGGGTTAATATACAGAACATGGGGTAAAAATGCTGTATAAGGCCCCTTTGAAGTTAAGTGCCATACTCAAATTTTTGAAGCGATTTTTCTTAAAAACGATTGGTTTTTGGACCATTTAAAATAGAGGACCTTTTATGTGTAAAATTAAATGAAAAATCATTACGGACACCCGTTATTTCCAAACTTGTTTTTTTTTTACTTGAGTATCATCTAAATAATCTTTTCATAGTCTAAAAACAATTTTACAAAAAAGGTCTTTTATGATTTTTTTCTTAAAACCATTTATTTAAATAATATCTGAGGACAATCTTTGAAATAAACAAATTAAGTCTTTTTTTTGAATTTTATAAGTTGTATTTATTTTTTTTACTTGGGTATTTATTTGTTTACAGTTTAAAAACAATTTTTAAAAAATCTGATGCCGTTTAACATGACTAAATGATGATACAAAGTTTTTATTTTTTTTGTATAATTAAAACTTGCTTATTAATTGACATAACACAATACACAAGACAAATTTTTTTAGTCAATTATATTCTGTACTAAAAAGGTCTCTTACGCCTTTTTGTAAAACCATCAATTTAAATGATATGGAGGGTCAAAGTTTAAAATATATAAAATAATTAAAAATTAAAAGTATCATCATTTAGGCAGGGTTAAACGACATAAAAAAATCAAAATTATTTTTATACTTTAAACAAATAGTTTAAATGATAACCAAGTAAAAAAAGATAATGACAATAGTTTTCATTTTGATTTATTTCAAATTTTGACTTCCGATGATTTTTACAAAAAAAATATAAGACCTTTTTCCTATAAAAATATGTCTTATATAATAATAATGAATAATGTCTATTTATTGGTGAGTTATGTTATGTCATTAAAATGTCATTTAGGAAGGGTTAATTGCATGGGCGTAGCCAGAATCTTCAGCAGGGGGGCATTAAAAAGGCATTTTTACCACATGTTCTTAATAACTTTTTATCAAATTTTGCGCTGTAGATTAAAAAAAATAAACTAATTTAATGGGCACCCTAGTGCCCCATAAACCTCCTGCTAGGGTCCGCCCTGATAAAAAGTCAAAAAATGTATATATATCTTACGGCTAATGTGCAAACTTGGATAGTTTATAAACTAGCTGGATAGTTTATAAACTAGCCAAACTGTCAGCTATTTTAATTGAAAATGTATTTTCAACTAAATTAGCGGCTAGTTTACAAAATAACCAAGGATCTTGGCTAATTTACTTAAAATTATTAGGGAAACTAAAATAGCTGGATATACTATCCAATTCAATTTGGCTAATATGAAAACCAAAATTTCTAGTAACACAAAATAGCCAAGCTTTAGCTAGTTTGTAAACTAACCAACTAATTCTCTGGCTAATTTATTAAAAAAGTGAGGTTACGGCATTGTTTTTCGTTTTGCCGGCTTAACCGGATTTGTTTTGTGCATTTTAACGTTTTTAAAATGAATCATAGGCAAAATTTTAACGCTTCCTTGTTAGAAAACTCAGCAACAAAACCCTACAACCAAGTAAATTAGCCAAGATCCTTGGTTATTTTGTAAACTAGTCGCTAATTTAGTTGAAAATATGTTTTCAATTAAAATAGCTGACAGTTTGGCTAGTTTATAAACTATCCAAGTTTGCACATTAGCCGTGACATATACATAGATATACATATCTAAGATAAAAAATAAAATGTAAATGTTTTAGTGCCGTCTTCAAAGTTCTCTTAAAACTTGTTTTCATATTTGTTTTTACTTTGTATTTAAATGCAAATTACATCAATGCATTGATATAAATAGATTTTGTAATTTTCAAAAACCATAATTGAGTTTTCAACAACAAAACAGCGTTTCCGACCGCAACTGTTAGTTCATCTGTATTTATGTGGGTAAATAAATACAAATATGCGTCCGAACAACAAGGTTAGAAAGAGCCGATCTTGTGGCATTGTATAAGCGCTGCTATAGCAAGAGCAGTGCGCGCGATAAGATAAGAGATCGGTATCGCGGCCGCGTCCATATAATTCGGCAGGTTGCGAGCCGAGCGCTCAAATCTCGACTCGTCCGTCTATGCATCGCGCCCCATTCGAATCCTGAACTTGAATTGTTTTTTGTGTTTTCGCTCCCGCGTGTCGCTCGTCCTCTCGGTGCGTGGTGTTTGGTTTATTTTCGTCTAGCAATAATAACATAATTTTCGGTGGCAGTGATTCTATATTTATCGCACTCGCGCAGTCTGAAAAACACCTTGTTGGTTGGGCTATTTATATCGACGGTTTATGGCAGTTTTATGATTTTTCTCGACATCCGAACCAGGTAAATCAGTCAGTTTTTTCAATGCTGCTCCAAGAGAAGTCCATGCATTTGCAAAGCTCGGATATTTGTGATTTGAACTCGGTGCTAGGAGAGATATTTTCCACTAAAAAAACACTCAGGTTAGTAACGACCAACGGATGGTCTAATAGTATAAGCAACTTCCGGTTTTTCCGGTAATAATATGTAAATTTAACACAAACAATCATTATGGCGAAAAATAATAGTTTTGATAACCAATTATAATTTAATACATTATAATATATAAACCCTATTAACAGAATATTAGATAAGCAAGCCAACTAACAACTCGGTATAAGAAGTTTATTTTGTTTGCCTTTCTAGTTTTTTTTATACTAAATTAAACTTTCAAAGCTATACATTTTTTTAAACTTTTACTTTTACCATGATAAAAGTTTTAAACTTTTTATTCTGTTTATTAATTTACTCTTTGTTTACCAAGTGATTCACTAGAAATATATCTAAAAATATATGAAAAAATATTCGATTTTTAAACACATAACTTTGCCAAATAATGGTTAAATATTTAACCTTTAGATTAATTTTTTTGTAATTAAACAATTTAATTTCTGACGGTCTAAAAAGTGCAATGCCCGTGCCCCCTTTTTAAAGTAAATAAATGAATCGTTTTATTTCGTTTCGGACAAAAAATGTAGAACTTAAAATTTTAACACTTTTTGTTTGACCAATAGAAAACGATATAAAACGATTAAAAACTTTTTAAAAAGGGGGAAAAGCGCCAGAGGGGGGAACACGGGTATTCAACATTTTACCCTTTAGACCACTGGTACCAGAAATGTTGTGTGTTAAAAAGTAAATTTAAATAAATAAATAAAACATAAAAATTAAAGAAAATCACATATTATGTTGTGACAGCAAAACATTTTTTAATCTTGCTTTGTGGTGTTAATAAAATGTTTTACAAAATATGAAGTACAGTCCTTGGCCAAATTAGTAGACCCATTTACAAATTTTCTTTAATTTTGTGAATTTGTAAAATAGTCTATATCTTCTGATAAAAATGCAGTTTTGAATACAAAATTGATTTTATGAATAAAACAGGTTAAAAACTCTTTTTAAGACATTTTAAGATGGAATTTAAATTAAACAAAATGATGGTTAAAATGACTAAAACACTCAAATTATGTTTAGGGTTTTAAATTGTCGAAAAAAAGCGTCGAATATTATCCGTAAAAATTTGGAAATTTTCAGAAAAATTTACTTATGCATTTTTTTCCTATTACCATAAATAAAATGAAAAATTTCCCAATTTTTTCGTTTTTATCCAGAAAAAAACGGGCTTTTCCGCCAGCTAAATTTTTCCGGAGATTTTTAAACCCTAATTATGTTATAAAATTAATATTTTAAAGGAAATACTTTTATTACAAAATGTTTAGTGCAAAAACCGTTTTTGTCAAAAGTAATAATTTTATAACATATAATATATTATGAAGTTTAGTAATTTTATATCATTACTTGAGTCCTAAAAAGCATTTTCAACGCAATTCATATTCATAAAACCACTTTTGTACTACAAAAGTGGTTTTATGAATAGCTGGTGGATTTTATGTATACCATGGGTTCCATGTCTAATAACTGAGATATTGCAATATCTCAGTTATTAGACATGGAACCCACACCAAATTTATAATAGTTTATAATAACATTAAATAAACAAGTTCGGCGCAAACAGTTTGCGAAAAAAAGTTAGTTTTTCCTGTTGCCTCAACCGCCTCCAGGTCCCCCTATTTGAGATAATTCCAATTAAAGTGGTGCAATTTATTATCTACTATAATTTATCGACAAATTTAAAATTTCATTTAAAAAATCCAAATATTACAAATTTTATTTGATTTTAAATTTGTATTATTTATTTTATTAAAATTAAAAAAAATTCCCGTGCCCACTTTTTAAAACAAATAAATTAATATATATTCTGTTGTAAGAAAAAAAAATGCCTTTTTAATATTGCTTTGTGGTGTTAATAAAATGTTTTACAAAATATGAAGTATACCGCTAATATTTTTACTTTATACCTAAAATTTATATATAAATGCAAAGATCACACAATGTCAGAAGAACTAGATAATAGTATATTCTGTAAAAAGTTTGGAATACAGCATATTCCGGTCGAGCCGAAGGCGAGTTTGACGGTTTCACGAGAGCGGAATATGCAATTCCAAACGTGTTTCAGACTATAATTTTTCTACGTTTCCAAAAAATACCATAGAAAAATAATTTAATTGGAAGAAAGTGAGGTTGGATCGGTCTAAAATTTGTTAGATATTAAAAACAGAGATGTCGCCACGAGTGTTTATTCTGTAATCCGAAGATAGAATATTTCATTCTGTAACACTTTACGGAATATATGTCATTCCATAGACAAAAGTGATATTAGAACGTAATAGGAGTAGAAAAATGATTTTATTACATTTATAATGTTTATTAACATATTCTTTTTTATGTTCTAGAAACGGTATTTACCCTTTGACAGCGTTTGGCGCGAAACAGCCTCCACCTGCGCGATCGCGAGCAATCTCGCCCGAAATGGCCGAATCGGTGAAATCGGTGACGCCCGAGCCGCTTGACGTAGAAAATAGGAAAATAATCAATATGATGTGTGATGTAAAATCCAAAGAAGAAAGCTGTGATTTAATGGTGAGTAACAAAATACGCAAACACAAAGCTGGTTGTGCTAATTGTCGGGTTTGCTGTTAGTCATTGTTTAATTTTCGCGAAGATATAACAGTGTAAGCAAATTAAAGGTCGAGCAATATTATGGGTGATTCATTTGATAAATAAAAAAATCTAATTTTTTTATTGTGTTTGTTCTTTTATTTTTATAAATGTACAAGGGATGTAACTTCTAAAAATAGATTAACATGTTTTTTATTTATCTTTATCTTATCTGAACCACCATAAAAACAAATCTGCACTTGTTGTCTAGTGTATTTTTAAAATATTTATTTTAATGGCTAATTAAGTAACAAACACATAATAAATATTTACGTGGGTTGTATTATAATAATATCTATAAAAAAATGTTATTTTTAAGACCTTTTGCTCACTTATCCTCCTTCTAAAAATTAAAAGAATACAAGAAAAGCAGGACCAAATAGTTTATAAATAAAACTTTATCATTTGAGAATACTAAATTTATCTCTTTCTTTCAGTTGACTATTGTACTTAGGATGGACGACAAAATGAATAGACAATTAACTAGTTGCATATCCGCCGGCGACAACCCCAAAGAGTTGGCCCATGAACTTGTTCATTATGGTTTTATAAACGATGTAAGTTTTTCTTTTTTATTCCTTTAACCTTTTTAAATTCGTATTGAGAACCTTTCAAACACAACCGGATGAATCGGTTTTGTTTATTTTCGTTAGGTAAATTTAGTTTAAATAAATATTACACAATAATTTGTTCAAAATACTATGTTATAACCCTTACACTCCTGAGAAATTAAAATTAAAATTTTAAAGCAAAATTAAAGTTTTCTCGACAAAATTGCTTTAATATGAAAACCAAAATAAAATTTTTTTTTTAAGAGTCAAAGAATTAACCTTTCCTGAAGACACTTTAAGCATTCTACATTAAATAAAGCCATTTTTGTAATAAAAAGACAATAACTTACTATTAGACGCAATGATGTAAAGAACTATAGCACGTTTAAATTGCCATCCAAAACAAAAACAAGGCAGAAATTGGTGAGCGCATGCTTTTGTCTGCGTAGTAAACACATATCACAATTGTACGATTGAGGAGTGGGAGCTCCACTGTATCATTTTAACCCATAAAGTATATGTACATAAGGAAGTCACAATTGTAGCCACATGGAGCGTAAGGGATAAATTGTTAAAAGTATTCCACAGAAAACATTTTTAAATTAAACGTTTATTTACCATTCAAAAGCAGATGAATCCATTTAATCAAGCAAAAGTCCATTGTTTATCTTGTATTGTTATTAAGAAATTAAAGCATATCAAGTTTTTATTAAAATTTATATTACCTATTAAAAATAAATTATTTTGCATTGTTTGAAACTTTCAAATTAAAGTACCTAGTACATGAGTACCTAAGTATCTAATAATTTTTACGCGTGCTTATCTATAAAGAATAGATAATTAGAAACTAATATATATCACAATTTATTAAAAAAATGATACATTGTAGTATTTCATTTAATAGGTGCATTTTGCAAAATTTATCTTGCCTTAAATTATTCTTTATTTATTACATTTTTAGAGCAAACAATGAGTGCCCCTTGCCAAAGGGGTGTAGCCCCCTTATAAAGCATTTTTGACCCTATGTTATTTTTTTCCATATTTAGCGCTGTAGAATTTTTGGAGAGACCCTGTATATTTTATGACACTAAAAAATTTTTTGGGAAATTTTTATAAGAACAAAAAATAAAAGGTTATTTATGTAATAATATTATATAAAATAAAATTTAGGGTAAAACATATTCCTTTTATATTTTATTTTTACACCAATATTTTTGAAAAGGGTAACTTACAGTTGTATTATAAATTAAAAATAATTCAAGATTAAAAATAAAAAACATATTTTGTTATGCAGATTTATTTTAATAAATAAATTAAATTATAATTATATTTTTTTTAAATCATAAAATATGAAAGGATGTAAAAAATAAAATAAATAAAAAAGTTTTTTTATACCATTTAATACTCTTATAACTTATAAGTTATAAGGGTATTGACTGGTATTAGAAATATAAGTTTTTCATAATAATAACAATCAATCATTAGACCAATAAAGAAAAAAATTTGATTTTATCATAGACCATGTCTATATTTTCATATTAGTTTAAAAGATTCATAAAATGTGTTTGGGTCTTTCATAATTTTACCACATTTTATTTATTTGACTCTCAAATATGTATAGGGTGAACACTTTCAAAAGCGATCATTTATGCTTAATTTGGCGCTAAAACTAAAAAGCTGGACATAAATATCCAACAAATAACCACGTCGTAAACGATGTAATCATCAAAACATCCAATTACAAAATGATTAAAAATGAAACTGAGGTTTGGAGTTTTTTTAATAAAACTTTTAAAAACAAATAAATATACTACTTGCAATTCATGCAATATTTTAGTATTGTAGTACCTTTATTTTATTTAAAAAAAATTTCAATAAAAAAATTATAATGATCTCTCCATCACCATAAAAAGAGTAATAAAAATCGACCATTTTTTTAATTTTTGTATAGTATTTATATTTTAGCATTGACACCAGATTCTGTTTCCGTTTCTGTTATGCAAACTGGTAGTGAAAGATCCTTTATGTACAGTGTTTCTTTTTTATTTGAAGAGCTACTAGGTCGGTTAAATAAGTAAAAAGTTGCGTAATTACAAGTCTATTAAAATGGCATTTAAAAAAAATCGGCGATTCTCAAATAATTTGAAGCAAACTAAAAACTATCAAAACCAAAAATCGTTTTAACTTCGTTATTCCAGAGAATTTAAAAAAAATGTAAGTTTTACATGTAAACATACACATTTATCTACATTAGGGTGTCCCTTATTTTTTATTTTTTTACGCATACCCTCTAATTATATTTATTACGTGTTTATATACTCCCAGTAAAAATTTCAGCTCATTCTATAAACGGGAACCCGTGCCGACTTGCATCTGAACCCTCCGTGAGCCAACGTTAGGCGCGCGGTATTTTGTAACACGGATGGTCGCGAGGTCTTCGATCGTAAGTCATTTTGTGTTTGTTATTATGTGACCCTTATATTATAAATTATTGACAAATGTTAAAATATAGTTTTATTTATGTGTATACTTTGATAAAAATGTATATTTTCACAGGGAGTGGCTAGTTACCCGGAAGGGTCTAGTGAATATGCCGTAAACTCTGAAATTGATAAACTTAATGGGATTTACTCTAAATAACTAAAAGAGTCTATTGTGAGAGATGACTACCGAAAACTGTCTGAAATATTTTTGGGAGGATATCAAGAAAAGAAATGCTTATAAAAAGCTGAAATTTCATATAACAGTATATTTTAGCAATACTAATTAGTATATTAATATATTTAAGGGATAAAATCAACTATTTTTTTTTTGGTTATTTTTTAGCTGTCATTCAGATATAATAAAAAAAAGAGTTTCGGGTAATTAGTTTTACGGCCTATTCACCCGACACTTCCGGGTAACTAGCCACTTCCTGTAAAAATATTCATTTTTATTAAAGTATACACATAAATAAAACTATATATTAACATTTTTTAATAATTTATAATATAAGGGTCACATAATAAGAAACACAAAATGACTTACGATCGAAGACCTAGCGGCCAACCGTGTTACAAAATACCGCGCGCCTAACGTTGGCTAATGGAGGGTTCAGATGCAAGTCGGCACGGGTTCCCGTTTATAGAATGAGCTGAAATTTTTACTGGGAGTATATAAATACGTAATAAATATAATTAGAGGGTATGCGTAAAAAAATAAAAAATAAGGAACACCCTAATCTACATGTGAAAAAGCAACCACAACTATAGTAACTAGTCATTTTTGACTAATTAATTTTTAGAGAGCATTTAAAAATTGAATAAAAAATCAGCGGTTCTCGAATAATTTTAAAAAAACTAAAAACCTGTCAAAACAAAATTTTAAAACAAAGTAATAATAATAATAATAATACTTTATTCATATTACCATACAATTTGTATTTACATTCGTCAAAAAAAAAGTTTTACATTCAAAAATATACTATATAATATATAATTTTCCTATTTTACATGGTTGAATGAAAAAAAAATTAAGGAATCCAATGATGTATCAAACTACATAAGTTATAGCGGCCATTATAAAAACATTAGATGGTATCGCCGACGTTGGTCTAGTGGTTAGTGCTGCTGACTACAAGCCGGAGGTCGTGGGTTCGAATCCCACCAGGGGTATGGCTGTTTATTTGTGTTTGTCCTATTGTGTATTAGTCCTTCGGAGGGGACTTTAAGCCCGCGGTCCGTTCCTACCCCTAACCCGCACAAGCCATTCAGTTGGCTTATGGGACTTCTTAAGAAGTAAGGGTGGAACTAAAAGAGCACTTTTGACTTTTGTATATAAACTTTGTATAAACTTTGTATATAATGGTAACTCAAAACATAGTAGCAAAGAAATTAAATGAAAATTTAGATTAACGTATATGTTTGCATGTAAAACTTACTTTGTTTTAAAATTCCCAGGAATAACAACGTTAGAACGATTTTTTGGTTTTGACAGGTTTTTAGTTTTTTTTAAATTACTGTTCTACTTTTCCAACTTTTGACGACATTTTCGGATTCAGGAGATAATTTTACATGGAAATTGACTGCTAAATGTTCGGGATACAAATTGCTATTGACGAGAGTGTCGTTTTAGTAGCTCTTCAAAATTCAAAATTTTGCTGTATTATCCAGAATTTGCAATACAGCATTCTTCATGTAAAGCAGAATGTAGAGCATTTGCTTAAAGTCCTCAATATTTTTAAACTTCACTTACTCGGCGACTTTCGGTTTTTTGAATATTTCGTGATATTTTTAGGGATATTTTAGGTTGTATGTTCTGTCAAATATGAATATAGTCATTCGAAATTTGATTTTGTCGATGAAATCCTCGACAGTTGCCCTTTATGATGCGCAACAATTTTATTTAAGTTAAGTATTATCAGTATTATACTGCCAATATAAGCACAAAGGTCCCATCTGCAATATTAAGTATTAAAGGGCAAGATTATTTTTTTATCACTATTAAAAATTTTACTTTTAATTTTACACTGTAAAAAAATAAAATTTCAATAATTAGGAGGAAAGCACTAAATTCAAGGGAGAAAATGAGCCCCATCTGGATCATTTGCGGGGGAAGCATTTGACAATCTGGCAACACTGGTCTAGCGCCATCTAACTGACAAAAATTCTTGTGTACGCTATACATTACACTACAGGAAACAAAGAACAGTAATAAACACTTTAATTATATTCTTAGTAGCGTCCTGTACTTTTTTCCTTTTGTACGAGTTCTTTGTTTCCTGTAGTGTAATGTATCTCTATAGAGAATGATCCAGTAGGTATTATTAAAAAAAATCGATTAGGAGAGAAATATTTATAGCTGATTATTTCCCTCATTATAATATGATAATCATAATGAACCAATCAAAAGCCTTGAATTTTCGAATAAATTTCGTTTAAATAAACGATTAAATCACTAGAACTATTTAACAGCGATTAAATTTTAGCCTCCATATTGGATTTTTGTTTACGATTTTATGGTGTTATTTACAAGTTTTAACAAACATTTTTAAAAAAACAATAAAAAATAAGTTATCTAGTTTACGAAATATCAATTATTACTTATTACATACCTTAAATTAATGGAATTTTCTTTAAAAAAATATTTATAAATTTTGGCACATACGTCAGATTTTATGAATTGTCAAATAGTTTGCTTTAATTCGAGAAATAATCTAGACGTATATCACTCAGCCTATAAATTTAATCTGTCAAACTATGCTCAGTAAGTTTTTTATTTGATTTTTCTTTTTAGAAAATAGTTTCATGCAAAATAATTAATAATTATTATTATTAATAAACCCCCTCGACTGCTACGCGGTCTCGTGATTTTATTAAATTATTTTGCATTCAACGTTTTCCAACAAAAACCAAACAAAAAACTACTGAGCCTAGTTTAACCGATTAAATTCATAGTTCTCGTGATATAATATATGATTATTTCCCTCATTATAATATGAATCAATCAAAAGCCTTGAATTTTCGAATAAATTTCGTTTAAATAAGCGATTAAATCACTAGAACTATTTAACAGCGATTAAATTTTAGCCTCCATATTGGATATTTGTTTACGATTTTATGGTGTTATTTACAAGTTTTAACAAACATTTTTTAAAAAACAATAAAAAATAAGTTATCTAGTTTACGAAATATCAATTATTACTTATTACATACCTTAAATTAATGGAATTTTCTTTAAAAAAAATATTTATAAATTTTGACACATACATCAGATTTTATGAATTGTCAAATAGTTTCCTTTAATTCGAGAAATAATCTAGACGTATATCACTCAGCCTATAAATTTAATCTGTCAAACTATGCTCAGTAAGTTTTTTATTTGATTTTTCTTTTTGGAAAATAGTTTCATGCAAAATAATTAAAAATAAAACCCCTCGACCGCTACGCGGTCTCGTGATTTTATTAAATTATTTTGCATTCAACATTTTCCAACAAAAACCAAACAAAAAACTACTGAGCCTAGTTAAACCGATTAAATTCATAGTTCTAGTGATATAATATATGATTATACAATATAAGTTTGTGGAAGTACTTGAAAATATTGTGAAATTTTGAATTTCCTACAATTCCAGGATTAATCTGACACATAAGAACCAATTAATACTTTTGTTAAATTTAAGTTGACACATGATTTAAGTGTACACGTCCCCCCTGTTTTTTCTCAAAAAGTTTTTTGTTTGCGGCATTTTACCCTTTTTGGCCTATTTTAACTGCCTTACCTTTCGCTATGTACAGGGTGATCCCCTATAATGTCGCCACCTTTAACTTTTTTATTTTAAGTGTCCCAAAAAATTTAAAAGTGTGGTACTTAAAAATACTTTTTTTCTACGTATAAAGAAAATTGAAAAATTGATCAGTATACAGGGAAAAACAAAAAGTTTATTTTTTTTCAATGGATCACCCTATATATGTATTTATTTTTCGATTCCTTGTAAAATTCTAAGCATATTTCATATAACATACCTAAATTCAACCGTTTCTAAAATATTTAAATTATTTTTAATATAATAAGTTGAAATAGTTTCTTTCTCTCTGAGTACGCCATTTTTACTTATTTAACAAGACATATTGACATAATGTCACTATAGTAATTTATTTTCAATAAAAATTTTGGTATACTGAGGCTTCTTGATTTCTAACAGTTTAAAAAACATTTAATGATAACATTTCGAATGCGAATATTTCAGAAACGGTTAAATTTAGGTATATGGTTTGTTATATGAGTTATGCTCAGAATTTTACAGGGAATCGAAAAATAAATTCATATATAGGGTGATCCATTGAAAAAAAATAAACTTTTTGTTTTCCCCTTTATACTGATCAATTTTCCATTTTCTTTATAGGTAGAAAAAAAGTATTTTTTAGTTCCTACATAACCAAACTTTTAATTTTTTTAAAATAAAAAAGTTAAAGGGGGGCGACATTATAGGGAATCACCCTGTACAGGGTGGTTATGTAGGTACTAAAAAATACTTTTTTTCTACGTATAAAGAAAATTGAAAAATTGATCAGTATACAGGGAAAAACAAAAAGTTTATTTTTTTTTGATCACCCTATTTATGTATTTATTTTTCGATTCCTTGTAAAATTCACCCTAGAGTACATTGACGTAAGCTGCGCAAAGAACCGATTTCTGTCAAGGCAATCATGTTTGCGTATAAAAATAAATTGAACTCTACTTTACTCCGCTCAAAGTAAAGGGTTTTTCATTTAGAGCGTCAGAACTTTTAAATGAGATAAAAAAATAACTACATGTTATAATCCCGTAATCTATATTTTATTTTGAAGAACGATCGATGACATTATGTTTTAAATATAATATCGTTTAAATGTCCCCCTCGACTTTGCCTGACTGAATGCATTATGAAGGCCTAATTTCTACTATTCTTTTACAAATATCGCGTGGTATACTTTGAATAGTGTGTTTAATGTTTCGTTTAAGGTCGAGAATTGTTCGTGGCTTATTTTTGTAAACCTGAGATTTCACATGATCCTTTAGATGCACAAAAGTTGACTTATTTGCCAGTAAACCAGTTTTTTCCTAAACGATAAACCTTATATTTCTCGCAACTTGCAAGTGTTTGGCAAACCGAACATGCATTTTGATGGTAAATACGAATTATTTCTAAGCGCTGTTAAATTGTTATCTGTCCATATTAATTTGACACAATGTACTGAACACATGTGTTGTCAAGATTTGACATTTACATTCCAGAGCAGCCTTATTTTTAGGGTTAAAGTTATGACACTCAAAATGGAAAACCCTTTATTTTGTTAATATTTTTTTTTGTATTAAACCTCTCTTTTCTAGATCGACCGCGATAAAATAGCGGGCCTAATCGAGGAGGCGATCCAGAACGCCGCCTCGGGCCACAGCAGCCCGGCCAACTTCCAGATGACGCTGCCGACGCTGGCTGCCGCCGTCGCCCACCAGCAGCAGCAACAGCAACAACAGCACCACCAACAACACACCTCCGCCCCGACGACGGCGCCCAGCACCGGGAACGCGACCGCAGCGCCGCACCTCGTCAACTCGCTGCCGTCGGTCGTCACCAACGCCACTCAAGTGCCCATGCATACGACCAGTTAGTAACTGCTGAACGGTAATTTAATTCGACAGCGACGCAAATTCGGGATCCCCACTGCCCCCCGAGCGCATCTAATCAGTTAGTCCTAGTGATACTCTTACGAAACGGTTTCGATCGAATTTTGCGGATTTGTTGGCAACGCTGACATACAAGACGTTTCTCGCCTTTTACCTCGTCCCTGTGCTTCGTTTTAGATGTGCTCAGTGCCCAGGTGAAACTAAGCACAAGACCAGTTCTTATGAATTTGGTAAGTAGTTAAATCCATGGTAACACCATGTTTGATATGCAGACATTGTTTGTACTGCAGAATCCATGTTTCCGTAGAAACTAACCAAAATAAATAATACTAGCAGGCTTAAAATTATACAGTCCCTGGCCAATTTATTCTTTAGTTTTGAGAATTTGTAAAATAGTCAATATCTTATGATAAAAATGTATTTTTGAATGCAAAAGTGATTTTATGAATAAAACACGTTAAAAACTCTTTTTAGGACATTAATTAGATAAAATTTAAATTGAAAAATGTATGGTTAAAAATTACTAAAATACTCAAGTTATGTTTAGGGTTTTAAAGTGTCGAAAAAAAGCGTCACTTTTTTCTCTAAATCAGTGTACGGATGTTATTCGCAAAAATGTGAAAATTTTCTGAAAAATTTCCTAAGTTTTCCGTTTTTTTCCGCCCGCTCCATTTTTCCGTAAATTTTAAAACCCTTATTACGTTACAAAAATAATATTTTTCAGAAAATACTTTTATTACAAAATGTTTTGCAAAAAGCCGTTTTTCTGAAAAGTGATAATTTTATAACATTTTAAAAATGAGTCATAAAAAGCGTTTTCAACGCAATTCTATTCATAAAACCACTTGTAGCACAAAAAAGCATTTTAGTGACAAGCAATTTTTGGAATTTGTAAATAGTCAATATCTTCTAAAAAAATGAATAAAACACGATGAAAACTGTTTTTATGAAATTTTTAAGATGAAATTTAAATTTAAAAAATGATGGTTAAAAATGTCTAAAATACTCAAATTTTGTTTAGGGTTTTAAAGTGTCGAAAAAAAGCGTTGAAAATTTACTTTGTCGAAAAAAAGCGTTATTTTTTTCTTGAAATCAGTGTACGATTATTATCTGTAAAAATTTGAAATTTTTTGAATAATTTACTTATGCATTTTTTTCCTATTACCATAAATAAATTGAAAAAAAAGCATAAGTCAATTTTTCTGAAAATTTCCCAATTTTTCCGCTTTTATCCAGAAAAAACGGTTTTTTCCGCCGGCTTAATTTTTCCGGAAATTTTAAAACCCTAATTATGTTATAAAATTGGTATTTTATAAAAAAGACTTTTATTGCAAAATGTTTAGTGCAAAAAACCGTTTTTGTGAAAAGTAATAATTTTATAACATAAGTATTTTAGAAATTTTTAAACCATTAATTTTTTTATTTTTAAATTTCATTGTAGAAATGAATCCTTAAAAGCGTTTTCAACGCAATTCTATTCATAAAACCACTTTTGTAACACAAAAAAGCAATTTAGACTAGGCATTTTACAAATATCTAGGTTAATAAATTGGCCGGGGTCTAAGCACTAAAAAGTTTGGTTTTTACAAGAAAATTTAGGGAACCTAAAATCAGTGTTGCCAACACTCGCATATTTTGTCGAAACGATCTGCGCATGCACGTACCCCCACACACACTCAGACAGTGTCCAAGTTAAAAAATAATTGCCATAGACTATTTCCCCCAATTTTGCGATATATCTTAAGGGTTACTAAGTACTGAAATGCAGGGTTAAACTTACCTTAAAAATCAAATACCTACTGTAAAGCGATTGAGAGATGGATTCCTAGAATGTTGTATTTTCTACACGCCGGTTTTTAATAGTTAAAATAGTTATATTTAAAATTACTTCAGCTTATCGAAGCACTTTTAATGTACGTAATTAGACCTTAAGATTCAACTATGTAAACTAAAAAAATATGACATTTTATTATTCAACTCTCAAGCACATTGATTTAAAAATAAAAATTAGGTTTTTAAATAACAGAATTGATATTTAGCGAAATTTATAATTAAATTATTGAATAACTAATTTTGAGGAAAATATTTTAAAACAAAAATAGGCTTGCAGCTTCTAGACCCTCAAAAATGTTGGGGTTAGTCTAAAAAAAAGGGACTAACAAAACAAAATCCACGTTTTTAAATCAAAATTTTGCATGTCACTAAGAACAATCACACAAATGCTGAATCTCAAACTAAATTTTTTATGGGTTTAGTTTCTGTTGGTTCCTTGTTTTGTCGGGTTGGGTCTGGTTTTTGTTTGGTAGGCTTAGATTCTCGAGAAGACTGTAATTTTTAATGCTGGACATTTTCGCTAGTCATGTGACCATGTGTTTTACTGTGATCAAGCTCCAATGACATAACACTGGACTGTTTAATCATTTAAGTTTCATGATAAATGTGATCTTTATAAATTATAAAACAAAAAAATTATGTAAATTGTAATTTTTTAAGTGGAAAAAATTGAACCTGCTGTTTTTTACACGACGACGTGTCGAGAACCGTTTTTTTGTTACATAATATATTATTTTAAATAACCAGTGATTTTACAGTCCCTGGCCAATTTAGACCCGTTCACAAATTTTCTTTAATTTTGAAAATTTGTAAAATAGTCAATTTCTTTTGATAAAAATGCCTTTTTGAATAGAAAAGTGATTTTATGAATAAAATTCGTTTAAAACTCTTTTCAGGACATTTTTAAGATAAAATTTGAATTAAAAAAATGATGGTTAAAAATTATGTTTAGTGTCTAAAAAAAGCGTCGGATTTTTTTTTTCGATTTACCATAAATAAAATGAAAAAATGCAGAAGTCAATTTATCTGAAAATTCCACAATTTTTCCGTTTTTTCCAGAAAAAATCGGTTTTTTCCTCCGGCTCAATTTTTCCGGAAATTTAAAAACCCTAAATTTTTAGAAAAGATTTTTATTACAAAAAGCCGTTTTTAAGTAAAGTAATAATTTTATAACATAAGTATTTTAGTCATTTTATACCATTACTTATTTAATTTTTCCTAAAAAGCGTATTCAACCCAATTCTATTTAATAAACCACTTTTGTAGCTCAAAAAAGCATTTTAGTGAGAAGCAATTTAGACTAGATATTTTACAAATATCTAGTTTAATAAATTGGCCAGGTTCTGTAGTAGGTTATTCTCGATAAGTTGTTGTAAAGCAAATAATTTAGCTTCCTTTTATAAATTAAATAGAATACTCTCGCAAATTTTTCTTATTTGCCCCTTGAGACTGATTATTAATTAGGCTTAGATGGTAGTCTTTATTGGGACAGGACCAAAGTTGAGAACGATTAGTTTGGACCGAAAGGATGGGACACTCTAACTTACAAACTCATTTGATTTAAGCTAAGGGTCAGATGAATTTACTTAAAGTAAATTTTATTTTGACAATTATAGAAGCTTTTTAAACAAGAATAATTTAAATATTTGCAGTTAAACACATTCAAATGTATCTTTTGCTGCAAAAATGGTTTAGTGTAAAAAAAGTTTTGGCGTGATCAAAATTGTATACGATTGTTAAAATTTGTTGCATATAGGATATAAAAGTTTACATTTTGTTAAAAAAGTTTTAATTTTATTTAAGTTATTTTTAAAGCAAGTGAGTTTGTTGGCAAATATGAAAAGGGTTGCAAACTTTATGTTTTTTCTATATTTTAAGCTATCCTTATTTTTTAAAGTCTGTTTTAAGTATTATAACTTTATGATTAAGTATAAACACATTATTTTTGTAAAAATACGTAAATAGGTGTTATATTTTAAATGTAGTGTAAAGTTTGCAACCCTTGTTTAGAAATATCTAAATTTGTATTTAAAACAGGATATAAAGTATTAATTTTCCCAATAAAAATTATTTATTTAATTTATAATATTTGTGCCTGCTTTAAATTCAAACAAAGGGTCATGTTAAATCATTTTAAATAAATGTAAATATATATAACTGTATAAGATTGTAGATATTGATTTTTTTATTGAGAAAAATATAGAAATAAGCATATTATTTATTTGTATTAATTTTTCGAGAAATGAAAGGAAGAGCTCTGTTAGAGGTCCCCGTGTGATATTTCGCTCAAAAAATTAGATAAGTTTGGCTAAAGACTAACCCACAATAGTTTTTGTTTTCAGTCCTGTTTTGTCCATCATTTTATTCTGAAACATACACTCATATTGTAGAAATAACATCAAAAAGTTCAAAGTCCAACTAAAAATAAATCATTTTTTTCAGAATAAAGTGGTATCGCATATTTTGCTATTTTCACGTTGTATCCTGTAAAATAAAAAAAAATACAATGTATTGCTCTTCCGTTAAAAGTGATTTAAGCATGCAGAGTACTATTTATGTAATCATTAAAACTAAAGCTATAATATCACAATAATCACTATTTATGTTACAGATATTTTATTTTTATATTACCTAATATTAATAATTTTATGTACATATAAAGTTAATTTATTTTACCTCTGCATGTTTATTTAACCACTAATTGCTCATATTGAGCACATATATAAATTATATGTGAATGCTATTAAGTTACAACTATTTTAATATTTGGTAATTTGGATTTAAATTCTTAAAAAATATTTCTTTAGCGAAAAACTTTTTTATTAAATATTAAATAGTTTTAACTGTAAAGACTTGCATTTAATATGCTTTATGCCAAACACTATGCTGTCCTGGAGTGTAATATTTTAAAATGCAAATAAACCACTTGTATTTAAAGAAATTAAAAGATAAAAAGCCTCCAATAATAATTAATCAATAAGTGGTTTATTGGCATGTTTCTATTTTATTATAATCATTAACGTTTCATTTGTATTGTATAGTACACCACAGGCTGTTACTGTATACCTAATTTGAATAAATATGCAATATGGCCAATATTTAAGTGTATAATCTTTTATTTTTTCGTTTAGTTTTATTAGTTTTGCCATCAGATGTTTAATAAAAAAATATCAATAATTAAAGATTTTTATTGTAGTAATATTGATGGTAACTAAATGTAAGTATATACATATAAAAATCTCAATTTTCTACAAGAATTTACACTGTCCCAAAATTGGCGCACAAAAGGGTAAAGGTAAATTATTAATGATTTGAAATCTGGGTTGCCTACCTACAACTTTGGGAATTCTAAAAAATGGTAAAGTGCCTTTGGGACACCCTGTATATTTTTAATTAATTACATTTTATAATTTTCAACAAAACCTAATTAGGTTAGCTATATGACTTTTATAATAATAATTATTGATCAACATTACTAGAAAAATATATAAAAAAACTCACAACTTAGAAATTTTTTAAAATTATTATAATTTTTATTTGTAAAATATAAAAAAAATCAGTCAATTATGTATTGAAAACTTAACCAAAGGTTTCTTTTAAATATAATTTAAGAAAAATATATAAAAAAACTCACAACTTAGAAATTTTTTAAAATTATTATAATTTTTATTTGTAAAATATAAAAAAAATCAGTCAATTATGTATTGAAAACTTAACCAAAGGTTTCTTTAAAATATAATTTATTAATTAATACCTTTAAAGATAATTAATTAATTAATTAAATTATTTTAATTTTAAACAAAGTAGTACTTCCAAATCATTTAGGATTATTCATTTTTTACATTTAAAATATAATATAAAGGTAATTTTGTAATTAAAAAACGACTCTGTTGTGCTGGTTGCATAATAAAGATTTAAATTAAAAGAACGTTGTTGGCAACAGCTTGTTGCATAAACTCCTATAGATGGCGCTGCTGCTGTCAAATTTGAATTTAATCCGTTAATTTCAAAGTTGTTTTTTATATTTTTATTATAATAAATTGAGAAAATAACAATGGAAAACAACTTTAAGACACCTTCTAAAAAGAAAACGTTACATAAGGATAGTGTTAAAATACCTGCTTCGCCGTTTTTAAAGAAAATAGGGTTTGGAACTGGTAAATATTCTAACCTTTAATATTTGTTTTTATTTCTTATAATAATTATTAATAATTTATTATGAATTGAAGGTGTTGCTGTCTATGAATTACAACGTTCTCCAATATCTAATATAGTGCAATCTCCATGGGCCATTAAAAAGTTAATTAGACGAAACATCAGGAATCCTGAATTAAACGCCAGATTGTTGGACGAAGCTGAAATTTTAAAAAAGTTGTCCCATCCAAATGTTGTTGGATTTCGGGCTTTTGTCAAAGGTAAATAAATTATATTTGAATTTAGGTAGTAGTTAGATCAAAATTAATATTGTACCTTGGCATTGGTTAAACACAGTAATTTGTAGATTCCAATGGTGGAAATATCTTAGCAATGGAAGAGTGCCAATCATGTTTGGGAGATATGATTGAAAACCGAAGAGACAATGAGTTACCACCATACAGTGCTAAATTGATTAAACAAGTTGCAAAGGATACTTCAAATGCATTAAATTACTTACACGACACAGCTCTTTTGTTACACTGTGACATAAAATCGTACAACATCCTTATAAAGGGAGATTTTGCTGTATGTAAACTATGTGACTTTGGTGTATGTTTACCATTGACAAAAAATGGGGAGTTGGATGAATCCAAAGCAGGGAAAGATATTGAATACACAGGCACACCTGCATGGTTCTCTCCAGAAGTGTTAGATTACCCTCCAAATATTACAATTAAAGCGGATATTTTTGCTTATGGTTTAGTTATTTGGGAAATGATAGCCCTTATGCCACCTGTTGATAATGATTTTGGGGACAGCATAGATGAATCTACAGACAGTGTTGAAGTAAGTTGTAGTCGTAAAAGACCACCCTTGCCCGATAATGTTGAGTTAGGCAAGGAGTATGACTTTATTTTGCAAACTTATTTTTGCTGCACTGAAGATGATCCTAAATTTAGACCTAAGGCTGCAACTTTGCTCCAAATGTTTGAGCAAGTAGACAGAGAATAAGTTTTAAATTTAGTTTTTATTTGGGTACTTTTTAAGTTTTGTTAATATGACTTCTTCTGTAATCTTGGCCTTTAGTCTGTGCACCCAATCTTACGATTTTTGTTTCCTTGTCTCATTAAATCAAAAACAATAGGGCATATAACAAAACTTTCTTTGACAGTAACAAAATGGTTCCCATGTATCCTCATCCTTAAGTCTTTTGCTGCAGCATGAGAAACCCAACTAAAAATAAATAATTTTTTTGGGTAAAAAGTGATCACATATTTTGCTTTTTCACATTGAATCCTGTAAAATAAAAAAATGCAATGTATTGTTCTTCCCTTTAAAGTGATTTAAGCATGCAGAGTTTAGTATTTATGTGGTCATTAAAACTAAAGCTATAATATCACAATAAATACTATTTATGTTACAGATATTTTATTTTTATATTATAATATAAATTAACTTTATATGAACTTAACATTATTAATATTAGGTATACCTAATATTAATAATGTTAAGTTCATATAAAGTTAATTTATTTTACCTCGAGGTGCATGTTTATTTAACCACTAATTGCTCATATTGAGCACATACATAAATTATATGTGAATTCTATTAAGTTACAACTATTTTAATATTTGATAATTTGGATTTAAAAAATATTTCTTTAGCAAAAAACTTTTTTTATGGAAAATTAAATAGTTTTAACTGTAAATACTTGCATTGTATTGTATAGACACACAGCCCCAGCAAGCTTAGATTTACCTATAGGTACTAAAAGAAATTTATGTTTATGAGATATTTAGTTTTGGTACCTTATAATCCTTTTCCCCAATATACAAATGCAAATAAACAAGTTTTCAAAATTATTTTCCTTACTTATATGTTACCCCCCCACAAAAAAAATATCGAGGCCCTTGATATAGTCGACGCGGCGAATGTTTCAAATTGCGTCATCAAATTCTGAACTGAGCACAGACATTACAATTATTGTTGTTTTCTTTTACGTATATAATCCAAGGAACCGCTAGGTTAACCGTATGTCGAGAAATCGGTTTTTGACATTAGAAATTGATGACGCAATTTGAAACATTCGCCACGACGACTATATCAAGGGCCTCGATAATTTTTTTTTGTGGGGGGGTAACATACAGGGTGTCCGGGAAAAGGAGGTCAATCCGTTAACCATATATATATATATATATATATATATATATATATTCCTTGAGTTAAAACAATAAGACTTTCATAATACAATTTTTCAATTTAGAGCTTCATGTTCGATATACAGGGCGACAAAGTTTGAAATTTAAAACTGATTTTTTTTAATAATTCGAGTAATTGATAAGATATTAAGTTTAAATTCGGTACACTACTTCAACATAAATAGTTACATTTTTGGAGACCAACAAAACAAAAAACAATTGTCAAATAAACAAAATAGGGGGGTCCAGTACTCACTGACTCCCCCTATTTTTTATTACGTGCGCCAATGACTTCCAAACGGTATTTTTTCAGGTAATCATTTATTGTTGAACATTTTTTGAACCTTATAAAATTTTGATAAAATGATTTGTTTTAGAGATAATTTGTAAAGTATGGGTCAGTCCATATCAAATTTTCAAAATTTATTTTTTTTTTTGAAAAAATTTAGGTCATGTGATATATCATAAAAAAGGTCTCTAATAGGCCTTTAAAATAAGCCACCACTCACCTTTTTACTTTTAATAGTTTACGAGATATCGCTATTTTAGTAAGTACTTGCAAGACCCAAATTTATCGGAATTTTTTGATTTTCAAAAATCAATAAAACAAAAGCCACCTATCGAAAAAAATTCATATATGGGATTTTTGAGTTTTTTAGTGAGGTAAACAAATTTACCAAAAATTATCAAAATCGGAGATGGTGGGGGAAGAACCTTTGGTTGATTTGATATGGACTGACCCATACTTTACAAATTATCTCTAAAACAAATCATTTTATCAAAATTTTATAAGAGACAAATTTTTTTTTAACAATAAATGATTAACTGAAAAAATACCGTTTGGAAGTCATTGGCGCTCGTACTAAAAAATAGGGGGAATCGGTGAGTACTGGACCCCCCTATTTTGTTTATTTGACAATTGTTTTTTGTTTTGTTGGTCTCCAAAAATGTAACTATTTATGTTGAAGTAGTGTACCGAATTTTAACTTAATATCTTATCAATTACTCGAATTATTAAAAAAAATCAGTTTTAAATTTCAAACTTTGTCGCCCTGTATATCGAACATGAAGCTCTAAATTGAAAAATTGTATTATGAAAGTCTTATTGTTTTAACTCAAGGAATATATGGTTAACGGATTGACCTCCTTTTCCCGGACACCCTGTATAAGGAAAATAATTTTGCAAAACTTGTTTATTTGATTTTGTATATTGGGGAAAAGGATTATAAGGTAGGGTAAAGTAGCCAGTGGTCAGCCACTTAAGCTCGGTATGGGTTTAAAAACTCCATTAAAAAAATCAATTTTATACTAAAAGCAATATAAATGGTAAAAAGTGTTTTATAAACTATAAGATTATGTAAGAAAACATAAAAACATCATTAATTATTAGTATTTTATTTCTTTAATATCAAAAATATAATAAAACAGCAGATTTTCCTATGTTCGGCCACAAAAAAATTATTTTCGGCCAGGAGATTGCTAGTAGTCAGCCTTTTTAACAAATTGAATAGTGAAGGCAATAGAACTATCTAACCATGGAAATAATAATAGTATTATTTCTATGAAAACATCGGTTATAATTTATATGGTGTATAATTTATAACCAATGTTTTCATAGAAATAATACTACTATGTTTACTTCTATTGCCTTCACTCTTTAATTCGTTAAAAAGGCTGAATAACTTATAATAAATGTATTCTTAAATTAAACAGGTACATTAAAAAAAACCTAATTAGGTACAAAATGAACAAACAAAATTCTCATTTTTTATTTGATTGTAGGGCAATCCAATAAATTCGGTAGACATTACGTGATACCACCTAGTACACTTATCACACCCAACATGTTTCAAATCTTCAACATCACTGTCTAGTAACTCTTCCTCGCAGGGCCGGGCCTAAGGGGGGTGTAGGGGGGGTAGTCACCCCCCCCAAAGTCTTGGCAGTTGGTTCAAAATCCAAACACGCTTGGCAAAATCTATAGTATTTGGGTCGGTTGGTTGGGTATACCTACCCTACCAACCAACCCATCACAATAAATAAAATGAAATATAATTTTTAAACTTTACCTACATATTACAAAATTATAATTTTTAATCTATTGTAACCTCCTATAATCGTTACCGTCAAGAAAATTGTATTGGTCAACCTTATGTTTATTAAAGGACATTATATTTCACACAAGCGGCATGTACAAAGTCGGCACCGCCTCGCGGCTTTGTCTTTCTAAATTATTAATTAGTTAAAGCTTATCTAAGCTAAGTAAAACTAGTGTCAATAAATAGGAATTAATTTTTTTTTAATATGGAAAAGAAAGCTAGACCGGGCCGAGTTCTAGTAAAATGCTCATTATGTGGATCTGTGTTTAACAAGGACTAGAAAAAAATGCACGAGGAAAATATTCACGGTGGAAATTTGGTTAAAATTAAAATTGTTACTGTTCCGGATAATCCACTTACATTTGTAGCAAATAAAAAAAATAGAGACTTCAAAAGAGCATGCTAATGGTAGATAAAGACATTCTTTATCTACACTTTACATTCATGATAAAACTACTGAAAATTTTTACTATTACTACTAAAGTATCGATAAAAAAATAAGTTGGTTTTTTTATCGTCTCCACCCCCCCAAAAAAGTGTGCCTCGGTACGCCCCTGCTTCCTCGCAGGTTCCACATTTTAGTTGATCTTCGTTTTCTTGAATAGGCTTTTGAACTCGTAGCAATTTGGACACAGCTGAGTTTGACTAGCTATTTATTTCTGATAAAGGCCTTTTCTTTGCCTTTTTTTGTTCTACCTTCTGCATTCTTGCTTCTTTTCTTTTTTTAACTTGCTCAATTTTTTCCCTTTTTAAATCAATTTTTTTTTGTAAAAATTCTTTAAATTGTCTGCTTGATATTGCTGCTGGTTATTTTTCTGTCACTTTTTTTAATGTTTTTGATTTTTCTAATGGTGCCGGCCAAAAAAAGATTTATCCATGTCTATTATTTTACTTATATCTGGTATTTTATTTTTTTTATTAGCATTATTTGTATATTCGGGCTCAATTTCTTCCTCTTCTAAATTATCTTTACCAGTAGTTCCATTGGAGTTTTCGTCTTCATCTTGTATTTTTGTTTCTTCTACTTCATTTATGCTATTTTTTTTTCTGGTCTTCAAAGATAATTGTACCTCCCTTATTTTCATTGTCCTCAATTTTATCTTTATTTTGCCTATCTTCATCTCGATTTCCTTTTTTAATAAGGTTATTTTCCGTTATATTAAGTTCAATTTTACTATATTCATTATTTTCAACGTCTCTTAATTTGTTATTTGCAGAAGATAATAGACTTCCTTCTAAATTATCATCTTCAATAATATTATTTTCAGTTAAATTTAGTTTAACTATTTTGTTATATTCACTGTTTTCATCTAAATTACACATTACTTCACCTAATTCTTTGTTTGCAAAAGATATTAAATTATTTACATATAAATTGTCATCTTCAAATTCTTCCGGATTTTGTACATTTTGTTTATCAAACTCCACGGCATTGTCTTGTGTCTCCAAGAGTAAAACACCCTCATCATTAACTGTATAAGTTTCAACCTGGACTATTTCCGCTTGATCCTTATTCTGTATTTTTTTTTAGCTCTCCATTAAGAAGACTACATATTCTTGAAATATCTACTCCTTTCTCATTGAAACTTTCTTCCAATTTATTCAGAACTTCAATTGTGTTTTTCAGCTCTCGCTCTGTCACCTTTGGCCCTTGAATATTAGTAAAATATTCTAGTCTATTTTGAACGTATTTGCTGTAATCTACTGCATTGGGATTAAATGGGTATAAACCACATTTTTTGAACCCATTCATTATTGCATCTTTTAGAGAATGTTCATTAAGTACAGCTTCAAGTAACGGAGCAAAAACTGTTTTATTTATCACCATATTGGTATTTTCAGGAAGTGATTGCCATTGTCTAACAGTTTGTTTCCAATGTGATTTAAGCGGTTTAAACACACTAACGTCCGCTGGTTGAATTAAATGTGTACAGTTGGGTGGTAATGCATACAATATAATTCCATGATTGCTGCAAAACTGGCTAAGTTCCATTGTCAAATGAGATTTATGCCCGTCTACAAAAAGCAATACAGGTCTTCTTATTTCCTTCTCATTTAACCAATTATGTACCCCATTGGCAATGTACTCGTAAAACGTCTCCGCTCGCATCCAGCCAGATTCAGTTCTTCCTATAAACCAATTAGAGGGTACACTATCTATAACAGTTTTGGGAGGGCGAATATAGGGATAAACTATCATGGGGGTAACAGTTTCTCCACTTGCTGTAAAAACCATCATTACAGTGAGTGTTTCCTTCTCACTACCCTTTTTAATCTCATACACATTCTTCCATCCTTTTGGAGCCAGTACTTTTCCCGATTTTGGACATAATGAAAAACTTTTTTCGTCTCCGTTTAGAATACGACTAGGATCATCCAGTAAATCAGCATAGTTGTTATCCTTTAGATACTGATTTAAATCCTGGAACCATTTTCTAATATATTCTTCGGTAACCGATGCCCTAGACTTCGTAAAAGTTTCGGGTTCTCTTACTGATATTTCCGGATGCCTTGCCAAAAAATTATAGTACCATTTATTTCCCGGTCGATTGTTTTTGAAAGGTATTTTTCTTTTGTTTTCTTTTCCTGCAGAATCTTCTTTTCTTGTAACCTCTATGATGAGCTGTTCGACGGTATTGAGAACGTCATCTTTTTTTCTGGGAAACCCTGCTTTTGCTAGTTCACAAATCCAATTGGAAAGTTTCCCTTCCTCTTCTGTGGAGATTGCTGTAGATGGTCCCATTTTTCTTGGTCCCTCCTTAACACGACCGTGTAGCCTATCTTGAATTGTGCCTCTTGGAACATTATAAACTCTACTGGCTTGTCTTATTTTCAATTGGTTGTTACGGACAGACTGCAACGCTAATGCTGGAGCTTCCTCTGAATATTGGTGAATCACCTTCTTTTTTAACTTTTTTTCTTTAATTATTTTTTTAGTTTTTGACATTTTTCTGTAAAATAAAATCAAATGTATTAAACGACAGGTTCGGCTGAATATAGGAACCTTTATAATCTGTGTATAGGAATAGTACATTTCAATACTCAGCCCCCTAAATTTAAGGTGGCTGTAATTAAATAAAGGTGGCTGAATATAGGCAATTAAAAACCTATTTATTATACTAATAAGATGGTCATCCCCAAAAATGCGACAAAAATGTACTTAATTTTGCATGAGAAAGACAAAGAAAGAAAAAACCTTGTTTCCAGTTTTCAGCCCTCTGGCTGAACTAAAGGTTTTCTTAAAAAATGATTACCCCTAGTTCAGCCACCAAAAAAATTAAGTTTAGGTTAAAAAAAATTTTATTCTTTTTTCTCTACAGGATATTTAATAAACTATAGTTTTTCCTAAAACAATTAGTAGCTGACTTTTACTTACCTATTGAGGTAAAACCACTATTTACTTTCTTAACTTTTCTTACATAAAACGAACAGTTTCAGGAGCACGATATGACTCTAGCAAATGGCGCGATTTTAACTGTCATTTTAGTACACCGAGAGAAAGGTTGCTTTAATAATAACCAAAATGGTTATTTAGTAATAAAAAAATGATTGATAAACCGACGTAACAAATATTGGTTTTATATCACTCTATCATTTAAATGATTGTTAAAAAGTTATAAATAGATTATGGTTTAGGAATAACCCTATGTATTTATATTTAACCAATGTTATTTTTGTAGTGAACCAACTATGTTATTATTAAACGTAGGATTACTTTTTAAATAACAAATTTCTGTATTTGCATTTACTCAATACCTATATTACACAGAGAGAAAAGACTCATTTATTATTACAAAATATAAGTTACGAACACATTTCTTTTTAAGTACCATAAAGTTATAATTTTTAAATTTTGAAATATAATAAATAAACTTTTTGTTTAATTGGTAAAACATGATGAATTCCTACAACTTAATTATTGCCTCAAGATAAGATATCTCTAATTTTTTAATAAATAATATAGAATAGATTTTAAACACGCGAAGGTGTTTTGCTGGTTGATGTCTTGGTTATTAACAAAAAAAGAGTATTAGGTAATAATTTTGCGGTTATTTAAGAAGTTATATGAATAATAGTTAGCTGTCATGGTTTAAATGTATTACACTGGTTTAATATCAGTAATCTTACAATAACTACAGAATATTACACTATGAGGTAATAGTTAACTTATCGGGTAATAATAAATCTACGAAGAGATGACTCGTAGACGTTTTTATTATTATTATCCAAACAGATTTCTTAATACTTATTATTATATATTATTTATTGCTATAGCATGGTGTTATATGTAATAACTTATTACTATTTATTAATAAGATTCATTTATACCCAATAAACCACTGGAGTGGGGATAAAAAATATGCCGCATAGGCTATGCGAGTTTCGATTAGTTCAGTTAAGACTCTTAAGAGATTTAGTCGATTCCCATCATAGAATAGTAATAGTTGCACCATTAAGTGGAAACGTTTTTTTGTGTGCAAATTATGGAAAATTCCAATGCAGATTGTCAGGAACTCTTAACTAACTAACTAACTACTAACTAAGGAACTCTTAACTAAGTGTACTACTGTAAAGAATATCACTCCAGTGGCATTGCACAGAAACGGCAGTTATGTTTTCTTGGTAAAAAATACTAAAAGTAATATTTTTATGAAGAATAATGAAATCATATTTTGTTACCGGAAGCTCATTATACATGAGTGGTAACTTCGGATTTTTAGTCAGTTCTAAAAGGATTTTTTTTATTTTTATATACCGGGCTCGGTATTTACCTACGGATATATAGGGAGCCCGGTAAATAGAAATAAAACAGGAAATATAAAGCATTAAAAAAATAAAAATTAAATTCTTTTAGAACTATTATAGTTCTAACTACAAATCACTGATTTGAAATCAGAAGTTACCACTCATCTTTAATGAGCTTCCGGCAACAAAATATCACTACATTTTTTTTTTAATATTACTTTAATTATTATTATTTTTATGTACACCGAAAAAAATAATGTAGTTGAGTTAACATTTGCCTAAATGTCATTTTTAAAAATGTTGTTTCAACAAAAAACCTATTGGATTAATCTATATTTTGGTGTTAAAGCAAAAGTCAGAGTTTGTCAAAGTTTATTTGTTCATTTGACAGTTTAAATATTAATTTAACATAAACTAATATTTTGAATTAAAATGTTTATCGTACTTTGATTTAATAGCTGGAATTTGTTGAATCAACTACTGAAATTTTTAGGATTACCTAAAAAAACTATTAAATTAACGTTTAGTTGCTCTTTAATCCAAAACTTTAAATTTGTTCATTTAAAAAATTTAAAATGTTATTTTAAAATTTAAAATGTAAAATTTGCATTCATAAAATTGCCGAGAATGGCGCTTCGAACACTCACGCCACGTCATTAGACAATGACGTTTTCTTACATCTCGCCTTAGTTGGCTTACGATTAGGTGTATATAAGATCAGATATCTGTTTGTTTAAGGTGTGTTCCACAGTAGAACTTTCACTACACCATATTGCCCGACACTGTTAAGACCCTCAATACAGGGCGAAACAGTCTGTCGGTATTTGAAGTAGGTGGAACACATGATACAAAGATGCATGCATGATACATGTATCATGGGTGGAACACGCTCAAAACAAAAACTCTGGGCGAGGTGAAGGTTCAATTATTTCTATTTATATATAATAATATATTATTTCCATAATTTTGTTTTGGACACCAACCTTTAAAGAATTTTACATTTTCAAAATGTTAATTTAACATTTTATTGGTGTTAAGTGAATATGCTAAAAAGGTTACCTGGACATTTCAAGAAATTTACCTTAACACCCTAAGAATGTTAAATTAACCAAATTAGCAGATTAGAACAAATATTCTTATTTTGTTCATTTGACTGTTATTTGTTGTTCAATTAAACAATACAATTTGACATTTTTAGATGGTTAAGTAAACGTGCAAAAACCATTGCTTGTATTTAAAGTGCATAAAGAGTTGAATTAATATTTTTTTTGTTGTTTCAACAGCTTATTTTTTTCAGTGTACTCATAGGTATAAGCTTACTCTAAATGTATTCATTTTTCAATGGCGGCTGGTGGATTTTGGCTATACCGATATCTTAGTTGGTGTGGGTCCCATGTCTTATAACTAAGTATCGGTATACCCAAAACCCCCCAGACGCCACTTTCTTTTTTTTGTTCTGTTACACCTTAAATATTTTTAAACTTTTTTCAAAAATAAATTTTCTTATAAATACACACTTTTATTTATTACCTTATACAATCGCACTGTTATAAATACATGCTATACTAATAATCATACATTTCTAATAGTTAAAATATGAATTGATAATTGCAATTAATTAAAATATTTATTATTATTTCTCGCATTATAATAAACACCTATTGCATTTTTAATACAAAGCTCTTGTGGATGAAATATTACCTTAAGTTCATTTACTATAAATAGGCTTTTCTAATATAAAGCGCCTGTGGATTAACTATTAAGTGAAGACCAATTACTATAAGAATACTTTTCTAACATAGCGTTTTTTTTATTAATAGCTAACTAACTCATGTTTTAACTGTTACCGAACTAACTTTTATTAAAAAATAAATATGATATACTTTAAGATGTGTTTACTATAAACCCATATGAGGTCGGCAAAATACAATGCTACGTTAAGGTAAATATAAACCTATTACGGTGTTTACAACCACTCCTTTCTCTCTGTGTATTTATTAGTATAGGTATCCACGTAAATGGAAAATAAAAGCAGGTAAGTATAATAAAATACATATATTTATAAAAATATAAAATATTTAATTTAATTTTTAATCTATGTCCAATAATTGGACATAACACCTAGAAACTTTCCTCCCCGTGAAGTACCAATTGTTGCAGACTAGTCCTCAATGCAGTTCTCTATATGATAAAAAAGGAAGAAGTTAAACACTAACTATAGCTATAGCGTGGGTATGCATTTTTATTACTATTTAAAACAGTGTGTTAATAATAAATATACGTACGTTAAAAATAATTACAAGCAATAGCTAAAGACAGGCAATGAAAACAAGATTTGGATTTATTTGATTACTTTAGGCACAAAACATCGAGGAAATTAGGCCAAGCCATCATAATGAAATGATAAAGCAGTGGCGGCTGGTGGATTTTGGGTATATATAAATTTGGTGTAGTTTATAATGACCACACCAAATTTGTAATAGTTTATAATGACATTAAATAGACAAGTTCGGCGCAAACAGAATTTAAATTGAAGTTTGCGAAAAAAAGTTAGTTTTTCCTGTCGCCTCACCCGCCTCCAGGCCCCCCTATTTAAGATAATTCAAATTAAAGTGGTGCAATTTATTATCTACTATAATTTATCGACAAACTTAAAATTTTATATTTTATAATTTTTTTTTTAAATAGGGGTGCCTGGAGGCGGGTGAGGCGACAGGAAAAACTAATTTTTTTTCGCAAACTTCAATTTAAATTCTGTTTGCGCCGAACTTGTTTATTTAATGTCATTATAAACTATTATAAATTTGGTGTGGGTCCCATGTCTAATAACTGAGATATTGGTATACATAAAATCCACCAGCCGCCACTGGGATAAAGTAGCTATAACTTTACTTACCAACAAAAACCGGGAATAGGGAGGGCAAACCTATGTCACTTAAAAAGTCCATTATTTCTTAGTGCATTGCACCTGTTGAGGGCTACTTAATACGATTCCCAACAAGTAAACTACATCTGATGCAATTACACACTTTAAAAGTGTCACTTTTATTACACCCACACACCTTCCACAGAACAAAATCACAGAACAAGATGCACCTTTTTTATCAATGGCCGACAAAACAAAGCTTCCGCTGCGCGAGTGGCCTGGGGGGAGAACAAATTTATTTATTATTAATAAAAATGGTTTAAATTAAATGCATTATATACTTCCGATATTTTAAACAATTACAGGGTGACAGTAACGCAATGTTGATTAACTATTAATATATAAATATTTTTTTTTATAAGAAACGCTGTGTTAGCATTAATCCTATCCATATATTTATTGTTAATCTGTAAATGCTAATTTACTTTATACAAACACGCTATTGTTAATAATACCCAAGTTGATTTATTTATTAATATTATTCGTGAAAACAGTCGTTGGTTAATTATAAATCTCAGATTTTTCTCGGTGTACTTATTTTCCCAGTCAGGGCCACAAAATTTTAAACTAAAGGTGGAAAGGGTGGGCTGAGCATTGGGAACACATTATATTTATGATTTTTAACTGCCGAAGACTATTTTAACAGATTTATGCCAAAGAGGCTGACTACTGGGAATGGCAACTCTACCCTACCAAAACTAAATATCTCATAAACATATGTATTTAAAAAAATAGTACCTAGGTAATCTAAGGATATCCATCATCTAGAGTGAACGTCCGCCCCCAGCATATGCTGGGGGCGGACGTTCACTCTAGATGATGCCCACAAGATGTGAAATCATTGCGATTTTGCGAATTAAATTTACTATCTGCAGTATTGCGCGAATTAATGTGAACATTAGGAATGACTGAATATATTCAATTCCAAGCTAGACTAAACAAAAACGCCCAGACGCGTTCTTATTGGTTGATTCTAATATCGTGACTCGGATTGTGAGTTCTTATTGGTCGGATGATTGTGTTTACATTTAGTCCAGCTTGGATTTGAATGGACTTTACTCCTTTTTGTATTTTTTATTTCAATAAATAATATATAACGTAAATCTATTTTTCTACGACCACTATGTAAAAGTCACTTTTCATGATGGCATCGTTGCTTAGAAAATGAATCTTTTCATTGGCAAGGCAAAACACGAATGTAAAGTGACATTTCTGTGTGAAAAGTGGCAGGTCTGTGTGAAAAGAACCGGAAAGCATCGTTTGACATTCAGCTGTCAAAAAGTTTTTAGGTTATTTTGTTTTGTATTTAAAAATAATAAAAAATAAAAGTGTCGCAGAAAAAACATTGTGTTATACTTGTGAGAAAAGCTTTCTTCAAGCTCGTGTTAATGCACACTCGGCCTAACGGCCTCGTGGGCAACTTAAAAACTCGCATGAAAAAGTCGCTTTTCAACACTTGTAAAACAAATAACTATTGTGTTCACATTAATTCGCACAATATTGTACCTTACCACCATCTAGTGCAATAGTAATAAAATAGGGCTTTAATTATGCCACACTTTAAAAACTATTTAGAGGGCTACTTGCATTCATAAATTACATTTGTAGTAATTTTTTTCTTAGGACTTCTATCTTGGGGGGGTTAATTATTCCCATTACCCCCCCTTATCGACGCCCTTGGTATTAATTAAAATTAATATGCAATATGGCCAATATTTATTTTATTTTTTCGAGTAGTTTTATTAGTTTTGCCATCAGAAATTTAATAAAAAAAATCAATAATCAAAGTAGTAATATTGATAGAAATCTGTCATTCTTTTACAAAATTACTGACTAAATTAAGCACTCACTCACAAGCTCAAGTGCCTAAATTAAATTCGTGTTTAAAATGACAAAACTTAATATATTAAGTTTCGTCATTTTAAACACGAATTTTATTATTCTATTTAAATATAATATACCATTTTATAATATTTGTTGTAGAACAAATGCAACTTGTGTATTAAATAATGTTAATAAAACTATAGTTACATAATGTAGTATTATGAAATAAAAGACTGCTTAATTTTGTATAAAATTTATTTCTTTATATAATAGTTATGTACAATAAAAATATATACGATCTATATACACAATAAAAGAATAGATGGCAATAGCCTAATTATTGGAATATTTTTAAAAAATAATTTTATGAGCACATGATAAATTACAAGTCTATAAAAATGATTTAAATTAATTCTAAAAACAATTATTTACACTTTAGTCCCATTTTGTTGATTCTCTCCTATTGTGACGTGTGTTACAAAGGGTCCCCTTTGTCCCCTCATCTGAAGCCGACCCTGGACTTGTTGCTGCTGCTGCTGTTGTTGCTGTTGCCTGGGCAACGAGTTGGAATTCGTATCCTGGTACATTGGAGGGGGTTGAGTTGATTGCATGTTGTGAATTGGAATGTTTTGACGATTTCCTAAAAAAAATTAGTTTATTAGATACATAGGTAAGTAAAGTTTCGCAATTAAACCTACCCCTATTGTTTATTAATACTGATTGCACACTTTCATATTCGTAATAGTTAGACACGGGTCTTAACGAATTGTCCGTCCTTGGTTGCCGTTGTGAATGATATTGGTGTTGTTTTCGGCTGAAAATTAAAATATAAAATTTAATGACGTGGAATAGTTAAATAAAGATATGCCAAACCATACATTAGTGTTGCAAGTGCAAAAAGACAAAATAAATTAAAAAATAATCACATTTTTAATATTGATAAATATATCGCACATAGGCGACCAGTGTCACAAGTAGTAAAACCTTAATTCCGAGATAATGACCGTAAAAGATTTTTGAATAATAAAATTCTATTAACTTACAGTGTAAGTTACGGTCATTATCTCGGAATTAAGGTTTTACTACTTATGACACTGTTGTCACCCATGTGCGATATGTGGTTTAAAACGAGGAATTATGAATTTTAAGTAAAAAGACATTATTTTCTGATTTGATTTCAGCCAATAAAGTTTTCTCGTTTTAAGACACTTTAGATTTCACTAGCTTTTAAAACTATAATTTAAATTTAAAAAGCAATATGGCAAATTATTTAGGATTAAAAAATATCTGTTCTCAAAAACAAGACTATTTTTTTAGCAAAAAGTACAAGTTTCGCATAAGTTATAATATCGATGACTTTCTGCTATCGCAAGCAACATAACTCAAATTTCGGGAATTGAAAACATGTTTTGTTTTAAAGTCTGTTTTAAACCATATGTAACCTATAGGTTTTATATCTAGTATATAGTTAATAACTATTAGTTATAATTATATATTTACTTATTATAAAACCTTTAGGCTATATTTATTTTAAAACAGACAAGCAAAATGTTTTCAATTCCTAAAATTTGGGTTATGTTGCTTGCGATACTTAGGCAAAAAGTCATCGATATAGGTACTTAAAAGTAGAGATGTAATGTGAAAAATTGTTTTGTTTCTTTTTTCAAAATTTTTCTTATTAATACAATCAAGCATAGTTTTGGCCATTTTGCCAGTTTTTCGCAGTAAAATATAATTTAAAATTTTAGCAAAAACTTGTTATAAATTTTTTTTTAGGAAAATTCGTTTTTCACAAAAAAGGTCATGTAAGTAAAAGTAAAATCTCTAAAATTAATATTTTAAGAAATATACAAAAACTAATTAAGTTAATTTAAATTTTTAGAAAATTGAATAATAATGGTTTATAACTAAATAATAATTAGGTATATTAATAATGTTTGCTTTCACTTATTTTATTTGTTAGTACCAAAAACAATAAAAAAAAAATATTTCAAGAATAAATCAAAATATTTTTTGCCAAAATTTTAAATTTTGATACATGTATATGTATATCTCTTAACATATTAATTTTAGACTTTTTTTGCAGAAGAATAAATTTATAAAGTTAGTAAATCAAACTTTAATCCAATGATATAATTTAATGTGGGTCTGAGGGTAATTTAATCAATCAATGGAAAAACTTTAAGTTTAAGTTTTTTTAGTTCTTAAAATTTTTGTTAAGAGCTCAAGTTGGACTGAATTATTATTTACATACGTATGGAACAGAATTTAATTTATTGTGAATTATTAAAAAAAGTTTTTTTGTTTTTTCAATTTAAAAAAAAAACGTACATCTCTACCTTTTGCTTTTTAGTTCCACAACTCAAAAAACAGAATCTCTAGGGTAAGCAATATAAACTTTAACTTTGAGTTTTTGAGATAATAATTATTATTAATATCACATTTTATTTAGGAGAAATGCAGTTTTAATAATTTACAGAGCTACATGTTGGTTAAAAGTTGCTTAATTACAAGTCTATTAAATTCATTTGTCAAAACCAAGAATCGTTATAACTTTGTTATTCTTGGAAATAAAAAAAATAGATAGAAAAATAGATTTTAAGTTATCACCACCATCTTTTGTTTTTCCTATGGCCGCTATATTGAAATTATACATGGTCAGATAGAAAAAAATCAAGGAATCCAATGATGTATCAAACTACATAAGTTATGGTGGTCATTGTAAAAACAAAAGATGATGATGGTAACTCAAAATATAGTAGCAAATTGAATTTTTTTTTAATATTTCGATTTATAAATAGGCTTATAATTATGCCCACCTTCCCAAATTTAACCGACCTTGAAGCTCTTTAAATAAAAAAATACCCATAGAAGTATACTTGATGCACACTGTATAATACTATAGTAATAAAAAACGCATTTCCCCTAAGCTAAAGCAGAATAAAAAAATATCAAAAAGTAACTCAATAAACTTTTTTGAAAATATTTATAAATGAGTTTTTTGAGTTTTATTTACACAACACCTATACGTTTAACAAATGAAAGTAGTACTTTTGCCAAAAAGTTATGTTTCTTACGTTGTTTCGCCAACTATCTATAGATAATATATTAAAATAAAACAAAAACCAAATTACCTATATATAAGCAAAAACCAGGCCCAAGCATAATACATCAAACACATGCCTCACATTAGTAATTAGTAAATGAAAAACCAAAACGACTGTATGTACAAAACAAAATATATATACTAAAATCAAATGTGCAGTCCTACACCAGGTCGCCAAATGACATAGTAGTACTTGTAGTAGTAGTATCATAGTGTGCATAATACAGTGCATACCTTTCTTCCTCCACCTTTAATCTTTGCTGTTGAACTTGCAGACGCATCTGAATTATCTGACTGTCAGATAGGGGGTCTTTGCGGCTGAACGGGACAAAACCAATTATTTTAATTACAAAGTTTTCAGATATTTGTACAAAAAATTATACGAAAGATGTTTTATTTTAAACTACGCCGATATAATATTTGGAAATAATTTGTTAAAACCAAAAATAAATTTTAAAAATGTTTTATACAGGGTGTTATGTAATTAATGTTATATATTAAAATGGGTTGTTCCTTAGGGTCCATAAAGAAGCACCTGAAACTTTTTTTTTCTAAATTCCAAAGTCTAAAAATAATTTATAATAACCTTTATCCTACCAAAAAGTACGCCACTGATCGACTAGGTTAATCTGGTGAATTTATTATGTTATGGTTGGTAACAACAAAAAAGTTGACAAACATTGTTTAAATTTAGCTTAATTACAAAAATGACAAAATTAACAATGCAAATTGTCAATTTGGCGTTTTTATTAATTGTTGGTTATGTCATTTTTGTACTGAAGGTAAATTCAAACAAAATCTGCCAACTTTTATGACAGAATCTAGTGCATTTCTTTTAAATTTTAGGTTATGTTTTCAAATTGTAAATATCTTAACTAAGGGAAGTGCTTTTGGATTTATTTACACAAATTAAATGTTTAAAGTTTAACCTGTGAACTGGTCCCAATTTCATCTGAGTAAACAGAGAAAAAAACTGATGAAAAAATTAATTTTGTGGTTATGGATTTCAAATTTCAAAGGTACTAAATTTTCTAATCATTGCTTAAGCTAATAGTTGGATCAGTAAATAAATACAGAAGGGTATTAGAGCTTTAAGGGCATAAAACTTTTGTATTTATTGAGTTTTTATTTATTTTTTGCAAGAAAAATTTTTAGTAACAATTTTTTACATCTGGCAACGCATAGCTACTTTGTTGGTTGGTATCTATGTACTCACAAAACACAAGTGTGCAGAGATAAACTAAGTGTGTAACCAGTGGCGTATCACAAAAAATATAAAAAACTTCTAATGCATATTTTTTCTTTATCTTTGGAAAAATGTTTTTTTAAATATTTTTCCTTTATTCCTTATGTCAAAAGGTATTCAGTATTTTAATATATAACATTAATTACATAACACCCTGTATTTTACAGTGGAGAAGCTTGAGGGTAGACAATGTATACCCAAAATAATCTTAACCAATTAAAATTCTTGCTGAGCACCTCAAAAAAGCCTATCTAGGTATAAACTCTTAATATATTAATACTAAGATTTTTTTTTTAATTTTGTCTTAGAATAGTTAGGATTTTAAAATGAGTTTTAAGTATTTTTGTTGGAAATTAACTGAACACAAAAAAGTTTCTATAGTTTTTTTTGATAAATTTCACGTAAGATCACACAGTGCATTCACACCAACACAGATTTTCCTTAAATTTTATTTTTTATAGGCTAGGATAACAAAAAATAAAAAACTTACTTTTAACGGTTCCCCGATAATTAATTTTTTGCAAATATGCCATTTAATTCCTTAAATAACTGTTAAGGTTACTAAAGTAACAGTTTGTTTCTAAGGGTAACTTTTTAAGTTGATTTAAAAAATTTAATTATAATTGTGTTCCATTGTTTTTGCATAATCGTTGCAAATTTTTAAATGTTGTCAAGAAAATTCATCTTGGCTTTCCGCCTTCAAGCTTAGAAAAAAATGCAAACACAATAGAAGTTACTGGAAGATACACAAAAGGAGTTATTAAAAATTAAAATATTACAATAATTAATTATCTTGGAACCTTCAACATTGAGATTTGTGGTTACCTTATTAGCATATACAAAAAATTTTAAAAAAACATTGGTGGTAAACTTTTTCCATTATTGTGTTTTACGTGGAATGACCCAAATGTAATGTATTTAAAATATAATTTACCGTCAAAAATATTAACTTTATTTGTCGATTTTAAAAATGTCTTTAAAAATTTGTTTTCCTATTATTTAAAATAAGCTTTAAACTTTTTCCACATTTTTTTCTGAAAATTTATTTGGGAAGTATTTATTTTTAAAAAGCATTCCGATGCTGGGAATCTAACCTATGCCTCCTGGATTGGAGTCATTTAAAACATATATTTGTCACTTAAGTGAAGAGTAATAGTATATTCTGTAACAAGTTTGGAATATAGCATATTCCGCTCGAGTGAAGAGTTTGTCACACGAGCCGAAGGCGAGTTTGACGGTTTCACAAGAGCGGAATATGCAATTCCAAACGTGTTTCAGACTATACTTTTTCTACGTTTCCAAAAAATACCATAGAAAAGTCATTTGATTGGAAGAAAGTGAGGTTGGATCGGTCTAAAATTTGTTAGATATTAAAAACAGAGATGTCGCCATGAGTGATGATAGAATATTTCATTCTGTAACACTTTACGGAATATATGTCATTCCCTAGATAAAAGTGATAATAGAACGGTCAAATTCCGTAATAGGAGTAGAAAAACATTTTTAATGTAGAATTACATATATTTCTTACAAATGTTACAGAATAACGGAATAAACACTGGTGGCGCCATCTTTGTGTTAGACCAATTCAACCTCATTTTCTCCCAATTAAATTATTTTTTCCATGGTATTTTTTGGAAATGTAGAAAATGTATGGTCTAAAACTAGCCTATGATTGTTTTTGCTATATGAAAAGTTTTGTCATTTTTATTACAAATTAATGTGCCATCAAGAAAAGACACATTTACACAGTCAAAAATTAGGTGTAATTATTCATTTTCGTGCAACTACTAATTTTAAAACCCTAACTTTTCTGCAAGTTACAAAATTTTGTTTTTATTTAACTTTTCAAACTTTGACCCAAGTTATCACCCCAGGCTGGCTGTATTATTTTAATTTTGAAGCATACACAAAGTGCAATTTTTTATTGTATTGAACCTTATCATTTAAATTATTAAATATTACTCAGTCCTAAAAAAAAAACAACCAATTGTATATGAAATTTTTTACCACTATTTGTCTACCCATACAAAAATGTCATGCTTCGCCACTGCATTTTAAATACATTTTAAGAATAATGATAATATTTTTAATCAAATTTAGATATGGTGGTTTTAAAAAAGTTCTTAATATTTCCTTAAATAAGAGACATTATAAATTTGTGTATTGACATTGATATTATCAGAGTCATGCAACATACCACATTGTGTTAGTTACATATGAGTTGTGCACAACATAGAACATAAAAGACAACAAATAAACATTGAACTGAATCGAGGCCCATTGCCTGTTAATTTAAAAATAAACGTGTAAAAGTTAAGTGACAACATCCATAGCCCAGATTAGTTGTGCTTTCTTACCTCAGGTGAGTCTGCAACTCGTTGTAGTTGACGTAGTGCGTGAAGGGGACCGGGGGCTCGGTGATGCCCGAACGACTGCCAGGGCGACCGTACAGCTCGCCGTAGATTTCAGATTGACGCTAAAAAAAGATAAACAAAACAGTTTTATGATTTTTTTCGTCAATTTTTGAACAGTTTTATGACTGAAATGACCTGAAACTGAACATTGCAAATGTCGTAAAACTTACAGGAATCGGCTGCTGCTGTTGTACACGGTGATCATAAATATTTTCCCGCTCTTCAGTCGGATAATAAGTATGCCTTTGTGCCAATCTTTGTTCGTGGAATTTACGATCTCTTCTCTCGTTACGGTATTTTACAGGTGGAGCCACTGAATTTTCAGGGATAACCTTTAATAACAAAGATAAAAGTGAATTTCCGACTCTTATAACCATTTAATACTATAATTATAAAAAATATTCATATACTTTTAATTTAAGTTTTACCGGGCCGCAAAAAACATTCGGTGATGTATTGACACATCAATTTATAAAATTATAATTTAACTTTATAAATCATTAATTAATTTGTAAATGGGTATTTTCAATGGACTCCTTTTTGCAAAAGGACCCAACCAAAATTTTATTTAACGTTAACGTTTACTTTCTTAAATCAATTTAATTTAATTCACTGTTTAGTTTTGTTTTTTTTCTGTAATAACGGATATTTTTTAAAATTAAGTTTATTTTAATTTGTTGATTGCTACTTCAAGGTGTAAACCACTTTAAAATCACCAAGACCAACGTTCAACGTTATGTTGTTTAAAAAAATCAGTGGTTTACACCTCGTGCTACTTTTAATAAAATGTGTATCTATATTTAAAAAAAATCAACTTTTCAACAAAAAAAAGGCCTGGGAATTTGTTTTACAGGTAATATCGATATCGAGAAAAATGTGAATTATTTTAATTCCCAAAGAATATTAAACCGGGCCGCGAAGAAACATATTCGGTGCTGTATTAACACAAATCTAGTTTTATTTGACACATCAATTTATAAAATATTAAATTTGTAATTTAACTTTATAAATCATTCATTATTTTGTAAATGGATATTTTCAATGGACTTATTTTCTAAATCAATTGAATTCAATTCAATGTTTAGTTTTATTTGTTTTTTTTTACTGTAATAAAGGATATTTTTGTAATTGAAATAGTGTTAATTTGTTGATTTATTAATGTGTATGTGTTGATTTTTTTCAAAAAAGACAATTTTCCAAAGCTTTTTTAAGGAATAATCCGTTCACTGATATCGAAGTGAATTTCCGACTCTGATAAAAATTATTTAATATTATGATTAAAGTAATTATTTCTATTTTAATTCAAAATAGTATATTATTATACAAGAGATAATGCGGGTCGAGGGACTTAAATCATCCGAGTGAATAATGCGCATTATCTCAAGTACCATACTTTATCTACTCCTATTGCATGACATTAGGTTTTTTTCGTGAATAATTACAAACATTATAAAGTTCCTGTCTAAGAATAGTAATTCACCTTGTCAGGCATCAGTGATTGACCGATTTCAATATTCACTGTGATTTGAACCAATCGGGCTTTAAATTGAGGGAAGGCGATTATAATAACTTCTACTTAATAAGTAGGTAGAAAATTAAATGATTTTTAAAAATAAATAAATAAATTCTGACATCTGTCTAATGGTTAACCTCACTTTTTACCAATTTTAAATGTTATTATAGTCGACTTCTCCCAATTTAAAAGCCGATTGGTTCAAATTACAATGAATATTGAAGTCAGCCAATCCCTGATGCATAACAACGTGAATATTAAGTTTATTATTCCCGTTGTTAAACAGGGAATTTATAATGATAATCATTATTTACGGAAAAACACAATAGCAGCAGATAGAATATTATAGCGTGCCTAAAAAACATATTTGGTGCTGTATTAACATTATTATCATTTTATTTGACAAATTGATTTATAAAATTATAATTTTGTAATTTAGCTTTATCAATTCATTATTTTGTAAATGAATACTTTCACTGGACTCCTTTTTGCAAAAATAATCCAACCAACAGTTTACTTTTATTTTCTTAAATAAATTGAATTCAATTCAATGTTTAGTTTTATTTGTTTTTTTTCTGTACCGTAAACACGGGTGACTTTAACCCTTTTATGAAAAATCTTTTCGCGCTCGATAAAATTAACATTTATAATTTGTTGGTCTAAACCTGTCAATTGAGCGATTCTATTGAGTTTATATTACAGGAAAATTAGTGTTTTAAAGAAAGAAATGGGATTTATTACACTTTAAAATTGTATATATCGCATCAGTGCAAAACTCTTAGAAATACACGCGTTACAATTTCTATATTATGCGCAATCCTTTGGAATGATGATTCTTGATTAACTACAGGTCGATTTTTTATTTTTTTTATCGGTAATCCCTTGCAATAGAAATATGTCGCTGCTAACAAGTGTCTAATAAAAATAAAATAAAATATTGAGTTAATTTTATACGGAAAATACACAGCCAGTTTTTAATTTTTATTTTTGAAACTATGTAATATTATAACATAGTTATTAAGAAAGAGCAACTCAAGACTCAAATTTTGGTATACAAAATTTAATGTTTATAATTGTTAAAACCACAAAGTTTGAAAGTGAGCTAAGGCCACCCGTGTTTACAGTACTAAAGGATATTTTTTTAAATTAAAATAATGTTAAGTTGTATATTGCTACTTTTATTAAAATGTGTATATATATTTTCCAAAACAAATTCAAATGTTTCCAAAAATAGACAATTTTCTTTAAAAAAAATAACAGTTTTTTCCGTTTTTTTTTGTCGAAATTTTTAAAACCTAGGTATGACACAAGGTATAGTTCTAAGACCCACATTATTTGAAGCATGCATTAATGAATGTTTTTTCGTATTTTTTTGGAAAAAAAGTTTTTAAAAGTTCTTACCTGTACCTGTTCAGCATGTCGGTGTATTAGGCCATGCCTCTGATAAATCTGTTGATGCATATTGTGTGGCTGCTGATTCTGCTGCTGTTGCTGCATTTGTTGCTGTTGCTGGGAATGTTGTGATTGCTGGGAATGTTGCGAGTGCTGGGAATGTTGCGAATTCTGACTTTGATTGGCCAATTGTTGATCTTGCAGTCTTTCCGTTGATTTGGTGCTTTGGTTTTCAGCGTGATGTTGATTGTCGCTATCCGCGACTTCGTGTTTTTGTGATTGTTGCTGTTGAGGGTTCGCATTGGAATCGAACTCGTTCGTGTGATGATAGTGTTGCTGTTCTTGCACGGGGAAATCCAACTTACGGTGTTTACCGAACCTAAACATGGACCCGATACCCTTGAGAAGTCCGGGCTTCTTTTTGCCGGATTTCTTGTCGATGGCAGCGTTCAGGGAGGATTGCCTCGGGGCACCTCTAACGTTATTAAAGCCGTCTATTTCTCTCTCGTTCTCCAAAGGACCGTCTAGCAACCAGTGTTTTTTCGCACCCATCTCGTTTCGATGATTCGGATCCACGACCGCCGCTCTGAAGCTTTCCTCGCAGCCTCTACCTCTTATTACTTTCAGGGCGCCACTTGGACCTCTGTAGCTGTAAGCCGGATCGGCTTCTTCTTGCATTTGAATCTAAAAATTAAAAATTAACATTTTCAAGTAAAAATAAATAAACGTCTTACCTCCTGAACCATAGTTTGCAACGACTCCAAACTTGATGACTTCTTCATGCCCAATGAAGGTCCCAGTTGCCCTAACTTGTCTGCGTCTAATAATATATAAAAAATCACATTAAATATGTTAAAAAGTTCATGTAAGTTAAATGAACAAGCACAATTATACCAAACGTTTCCAAAACCGATTACAGCCAAAATGTACATTTAATGCCACTATTCTTTTCCAATGTATTTTGGCCTGATAAACTCAAAAATCACAATATTTTTTTTTCAAGATTTGAATTTTCAAATACAGCTTTACAATTTGGGGACATATCTTGAGTTAGCCAACTGGTTGCAAAAGATGTTAAACTAAATATAATCGAATCACCGACCAATATTACTCTTGTAGAAGTTTAAGTGCAATGGACTATTAAAAAAAGCGGTTTTTTTAAACAAAAATAAGAATGCAACATTTAACTTATTAAAATATGACCGATTTTAAATTATCTTCAAGTAGTCACACTTTTTCGAAAAAAATATAATTTTTTGGAAGATTTTAACGAAAAAAATGTATGGATAAGTAAATTTTGACTGTTAATGTACAAGTAGGAAATTTCAACTTTTTGTTATAACTTTGTCATTTATTGTTAATACCTTACTTTCTTCATAAAAGTTCAAACTCTATGTAGAATATGGTATTTCAATGATTTTTATTCATTCTTAAACAAAAAAAATTACGCATTCTTATTTTTGTTCAAAAAAGGCCATTTCACTTACACTACCCGATTTAAGATTAATGATATTTGTTGCGATTGGATTACTATTGTAAAGCTACCTTTAAAAAAAATAAAAAATGATATCTCAAAAACCTTGTAATAAAAAAATAATACATTTAATTAATTTATAAACCAGTGTTAAATGTGATGTATTCCGGTTTTGAAAACGTGTGATTCAAATAAAAGGATGGATGCTTACATTCAGGGTGGTCAGATGAACGATTTACACTAATGACAGATTCCACAGAACCGACTCGTACTAAATTAGCTGTTAAAAATGGAACGAAAAAAAACAATAATATTAGCACAATGTACAGATGCAAGCCATAATGTTATTTACACATTTAATGTTAATATACTAACAATCTTTTAAACTTAGACCTCGCTGCTGAAGTGAAACTACTTTTGAACAATTTAATTACAAGCATAAACAAGCAAGGAAGTATACATTATTTTTAAAAATTAAACACTCCATAAACCTTGCTAAAAATGGATTACCAAAACCTAATGAAATTTAATTACAGTCCCTGGCCAATTTATTAGACCCATTCACAAATTTTCTTTAATTTTGAGAATTTGTTAAATAGTCACTATCTTATGATAAAAATGTATTTTTGAATGCAAAAGTGATTTTATGAATAAAACACAACAAAACTATTTTTAGGACATTTTTTTAAATAAAATTTAAATTAAAAAATTAATGGTTATTAATGACTAAAATACTCAAGTTATGTTTAGGGTTTTAAAGTGTCGAAAAAAAGCGTCACTTTTTTTCTCGAAATCAGTGTACGGATGTTATCCGCAAAAACTTGAAAATTTTCTGAAAAATTTCCCAATTTTTTCCGTTTTTATTCAGAAAAAACGGTTTTTTTCCGCCCGCTCAATTTTTTCGGAAATTTTAAAACTCTTATTATGTTACAAAATTAATATTTTTCAGAAAAGACTTTTATTACAAAAAGCCGTTTTTGTGAAAAGTAATAATTTTAGACATAATACTTTAGTTTCTTCATTGTTAATTTCGATTAATTCTTCTGAAATATTCCAAGTTTCCATGTAACTAACAACATTTTCATTTTTATTGTTTAGTCTGAAATGTTGTTAATTAAATATCACCTCTCACACTATACTACCAAAGCTTACCTATATGTGTTAATTAAATTAATTATTATTTCTTTTCTATTATCAAATTCACTTGTTTTACAATTAGTAGGTAAAATTGCACCTTTATTTTTTTGCAAAAATATTTGGCTCCATATCTTCATATGTTTTAGTGCAAAACTCAGCTAAATTAAAAATAAGTGGCCAATGACCAGGTGAAATTTTAAATTGTTTTATTAAATTATAACTTTTTCCATATATTCCAAAATAATCTTGCAATTGTTCTGGGGACAATTTTTCCCCTTCAATAATTGTATAAAGGGACTCTTTTATAAATGACATAAGGTCTTCGCAAGCATCTTTCGAAACCAAAGCTTTTAAATTTACCGGTATACAGCGGTATTCAAATATAGATGACGCGCACCGTTACGCGCAAAATGTGCATATTATGTATTACGTATTACTCAAAGTATTACGTGGTATTACGTAGTATTTCGTTGTATTACTTAACTATCACGTGATATTACGTGATATTACCTGCTATTACGTGATATTACGTGCAATTACATAATATTACTTCAAGTAATATTATGTAATACCAAGTAATTTACTTGGTATTACAATAAAGTGTAATAGATTACATCCAATTTGTACGCCTATTACGCCCGTTGTTTAGTGAGAAGCAATTTTGGAAATTTGTAAAATAGTCATTATCTTCTAATATAAATGCATTTTTAAATACAAAAGTGATTTTATGAATAAAACACGTTAAAAACTCTTTTTAGGACATGTTTAGGATAAAATTGAAATTAAAAAAATGATGGTTAAAAGTGACTAAAATACTCAAATTGTATTGAAACTTTAAAAGGGGTTTAAAGTGTCGAAAAAAAGCGTCGGAAACTTTATATCAGTATACGGATATTACCCAAAAAATTTGGAAACTTTCAGAAAAAATTACTTATGCATTTTTATTCGTATTATAATAATTTATTATTAATAAATAAAATAAAATAATGCAAAAGTCAATTTTTCCGAAAATTTTCCAATTTTTTCGTTTTTATTCAGAAAAAAAAACGATTTTTCCGCCGGCTCAATTTTTCCGGAACTTTTAAAACCCTAATTATGTTATAAAAATTAATATTTTTCAGAAAATACTTTTATTACAAAATGTTTAGTGCAAGCCGTTTTTATAACATAAGTAGGTATTTTAGTAATTTTATAGGTACTATTACTTTTTTAATTTTAAATTTCATTGTAACGCAACGCAATTCTATTCATGAAACCACTTTTGTAGAACAAAAAAGCATTTTAGTGAGAAGCAATTTAGACTAGATATTTTACAAATTGGCCAGGGTCTGTAAATTCTTATTTTTAGAATCGTACAATTTTTTATATTTATTGTACTGTTTTTTTCCCATTTTTTTATTGTAAACGAATTTATCCTACCATGTTTTAAATTTATGTTACTGTGCAAATTTTATTCAAAAAATTTTGTTTTCCCCGTCCACAAAGAAGTTTCACTTCAAAAATATTGTTATTACATCAAGCCATAGCAACGTGTTAAACAAAAAAGAAATGAATAACCCATAAAAACTTACTCTCTTTGCTCTTGATCCTCTCTTCTCTCATCTTCTTGGTCCTCTGATAGGTGTCGGTACTTTTCGCGTCCAGGGTCGCGTGTCGTTTCTCCGACATGCTTTGCCTGCCAAAGGCGTCCCTGGAGAACCCCTTTGGATTTTCGAGCGACAGTTGGCTGGCGTAGGTGGCGTCGGTGGGCGGAACGGCGGAGTTTTGCGACGTTTCGACGCTTTTATCGCCGTTGCCGCCCGAAAGTGAAGCTTTACCGTCCGGTTCGTGATCGCTGCGGTTTTCCGGCAGACTGCCGTTCGATAGGTACATTTTGTTCGTCATCATAACGTTGATCCTACAAAAATAAATTGCATATTATTTCAAAGGTTTTTTACAATCTAAATCCTGCAAAATTGTTGGAAATGAACATACCTTGCGTTTTGATGGTCAATCACGCGTGAACCGTATTCATCTTCAATCAAAATTGGCTCTGCAGGTGTCATGTTTACAGTGGTACTGGTCATATTCCCATAGGAATTATTGCCCATCATACTGCTACTCCAACTATCATGTGCAGCCTAAAAATAATAATCATTAAAACAAATAATAAACTTTAACATTTAAAGGTTTGTAGAGTTTGAAATCGACACTGTAAAAATATGTTTAATAATGTCAAAAATATATCTATAAATGTCAGAAACACATCTAGGAATGTCATAAACAATGTTATCAAAAACATTTTTAAATTGAAAAATACATTATAGAATGTCGAAAACATGTTTAATAATGTCAAAGACATTTGAAAGAATGTTACACACATTTTGCAATGCAAAAACATATCTGAGAATGTTAAAACATGTATAAACATGTACATATAAGTATGTCAAAATCATAGAAATGTCAAAAACATGTTTATAAAATCAAACATGTCAGACAAATATCTAAGAATATCATAACCACATCTAATATTATCAAAAACCTTAAGAAAGTAAAACACGTTTAAGAATGGTAAAAACATTTTAAAATGCAAATCTAAAAATATCAAAAACATTTTAGAATGTTAAAATCATATGGAAAAGTCAAAAACATGTTTAATAATGTCAAAAATGTGAGACAAATATCTAAGAATGTCATAAACATATTTAATATTATTAAAAACAATAAAAAAGTAAAACAAGGAAAAGAATGATAAAACACATTTTAGAATGCAAAACCACATCTAAGAATGTCAAAAACATTTCTAGGAATGACAGAACATGTTTAAAAATGTTAAATACATTTTATAATGTCAAAATCATAGAATTGTCAAAAACATATTTTTAAGTAAAAAAGTCGGTCAAATATCTAAGAATACCATGAGCATATCTAATATTATCAAAAACTTTACAAAAAGTAAAACAAGTTAAAGAATGATAAAAACACATTTTAGAATGCAAACATCTAAGAATGTCAAATACATTTCTAGGAATGACAAAACATGTCTAAAAATGTCAAATACATTTTATAATATAAAAAACATATGTAAGAATGTTTAAGAATGTCAAATACATTTAAGAATGTCAAAATCATGTTTATTATTATTAAAAATGTCATAGAAATATCCAAACATATGTTATATTATCAAAAACATTAACAAAATTAAAGAGTGCTAAAAACACTTTTTATAATGAAAAAACACATCTAAAAATGTCAAAAACATTTCTAGTTATGACAAAATATTTTTTTAAATGTCAAATACATTTTTAGAATATTAAAATATATGTATATATATATATATATATGTATTCGTATACGAACGTCAAAAACATGTTTAAGGATGTCAAATACTTCTTAGAATTTCAAAATCATTAAGAAATATCAAAAACATGTTTAATAATACCAAAAATGTTAGACAAATATCTAAGAATGTCATTAACATATTTAATATAATCATAAACATTAAAATTGTAAAATAAGCTAAAGAATGCTAACAACACTTTTTATAATGCAAAACCACATCTAAGAATGTCAAAAACATTTCTAGGAACGACAAAACATGTTTAAAAATGTCAAATACATTTAAGAATGTCAAAAATATCAGGCAAATATCTAAGAATATCATGACCATATCTAATATTATCAAAAACATAAACAAAAGTAAAATTTGTTAAAAATGTTAAAAACACATCTGAGAATGTAAGAAACATTTCTGAGAATAAAAAAAACATGTTAAAAAATGTCAAATACATTTTAAAATTTTATTATAGGTAAGAATGTCAAAATGTCAAAAACATATTTAATAATATCAATTATAAAAATATAAAAATCATTAAAAAAGTAAAACAAGTTAAAGATTGCTCATAACACATCTAGGAATGTCAAAAATATATGTAAGAGAGTCAAAAACATGTTTAAGGATGTCAAATACATCTTAGAATGTCAAAATTATATAGAAATGTCAAAAACATGTGTAAAAGTATGAAAAATGTCAGACAAATATCTAAGAATGTCAAAAACATTTCTAGGAATGACAAAACCTATTTAAAAATGTCAAATACATTTTGGAACATTAAGAAGGTTAATAACATGTTTAAGAATGTCAAAAACATGTTTAAGTATATCACATGGATCTAAAGAACGTCAAATAATATATAATAATCTTAAAAACACATTTTAGAATATCAAAACCATATTTAAGTATGACTTACCTTATAGTAACTCTCGTTCCTCAGCTGCGGCTGTTTGCAGCTATTTCCCGTTAACCTCTCCAAAACAGGATTCCACGTATGCATCGGACTCAACGGAGGACTCGTCATTTGTTTGTTATCGACGCCGTTCGGGTGCGGATTAAAAATTACAGTGTTCGTTGAGCCGCCACTCGCCCCGGAATTATCGTTCGTGGTGGATTCCGATGATTCCGCTGATTTGTACATGTCGGAAGATTTGTATCCGTCGTTCGGTTTGCTGTAGATTTCTGGTTGCGAGCTGCTCGATTTGTTTAGAAGACTTTCATCAGATCTAAAAAAAGAAAATTTATAAAAGTATTACGATTTTGTGTCGTCACTTCCGTTGCCTGCCGAAATTTTACTCTCACTAGGGTTTTGAAATTTACATAAAATTGGGCCGGCGCACAGTGGTCGGAAAAAGGAAAAGCTGGCCAAAATTGAAAAATCAATGTGTTTTTTTTCGTAAAACAAAATACGGTATTCTATAAAGAACCTATTTCTGCGCCAAATACCCATTTGGGCTATGACAAAGCGAATAAGAGAGCCTACCCGCCATACCTGAGCGAGACGTTTCGAAACGTCAAATTTTACGCTCTGTTAAAAGTGCTGTAGATTTTGTTTAAAGTGCGCGATTTCTTCGTCGATACATGCATGATGTATTATAAAATTGACCTTAAAGTAATCTAAACTGCGCACCATTCAATGTGTCGCGACCAAAAAGTTCGTCCTTTTTCAAAACGACATAACTTTTTTGTTTCTTGAACGATTTTATTTTGGTCTGTGATGTCTGCTAGCTTTATCGTCTCCCAATTTATGCTATAGATATGAAGCACACTGTCCTTCAAGTAAATTTCCTACAGGGTGATATGTAAAACGGTGAAAAATTTCAATAACTTCATCCAAGTCCCGTTTGTAAAAAAAATATTTTTTTCTCGTTTTTACTTTGAAATAATGAAGTAAAAACGAGAAAATAATATTTTTTTTTAAAACGGGGCTTGGATGAAGTTTTTACTCTCTCTCTATTTGATTTTGGCCAGCTTTTTGTGTGTTTCCGACCGCTGCAGCGCTGTGCGGCGAAAAAAAACCAGTTAATTTGGAAAATTTTCAAAAAAATTGACTTAAATATTTTTCATTTTATTCAAAAGGTAATGCAAAAAATATTTTTTCTGAAAATTTCCCAATTCGTTTTATTTGACACTTCAGTTAAAAAATTTTAACTGAAACTTTTAAAATTTTAATTTTTAATTTTAACTTTAATTGTAATGGGATATTTTCAATGGACTTATTTTTGCGAAAAAGACCCAACCCACAGTACACTAAATAAAATTATATTAAATTTTGACGTTTACTTTTATTTCCTTAAATCAATTTAATTCAATTCAATTCAAGTTAATTTTTTTTTGTAATAAAGGATATTTTTATTAAATTAAAATAATGTTAAGATGTTTGCTACTTTTGTAAATTGTGTATAATTAAAAAAAAAATCCCAAAAAAAAACAATTTTTCCAAGGCCTGGAAAAAACGAAAAAAAACCGTTTTTCCCTATATTTTTCGTTTTTTTCCGAAACTTTAAAACCCTACTCTCAACTCGCGAAAAAATTAGAGTTTTGTTATATCGATTAAAAAATAGTGACTTAAAACTTACCTATTGAAGCTTCTGTTGGCACCGGGAGACGCCGCCCTTCTGGCAATCGTCAGAGTGATGTTGCCGGGCACGGGACCCTCGGTGTGCAACATCGCCTTACGCAACGTTTCCATGGCGTCGCTGTTCGATTGTTGCAGCAACGAGATCCCGTTGACGTTCAACAGTTGATCGTTGGTTCTCAGTCTCTTGTCTCTGGAGGCGGCGCCGCCGTTGATCACGCTCTTGATGAAGATGCCCAGGTCCTGGGTGCCGCTGGTTTTGCCCTTCACGCTGATGCCCAGACCGGCTTTCTCAGAGTCGTGCACCGGGATGTTCAAGGTTAGGATTTCGCGGTGCTTCCACGGGAACACCATGCTGTCGTCGGTTTTATCCGATACCTGAAGAAAGAAGAAATTGCAGTACTGTTTTCAAACGTCCAAAACATAAATAAATATGTGTTTAATTGTAAATTCCTTTTACGCCTATAAGGCATCATCAGGGTTTTTACAAAAAAATACAGATCCTGGCCAATTTATTAAAATATCTAGTCTAAATTGCTTCTAAAATCCTTTTATGTGCTACAAAAGTAGTTTAATGAATAGAATTAAGTTGAAAACGCTTTTTAGGACTCATTAACAATGAAATTTAAAAAATAAAAAAGTAAAGGTAAAAAATTACTAAAATACTATTATGTTATAAAATTATTACTTTTCAGAAAAACGTCTTTTTGCACTAAACATTTTGTAATAAAAGTAATTTCTGAAAAACATTAATTTTATAACATAATTTTAAAAAAATTCCGGATAAATTGGGACATTTTCAGACAAATTGACTTGGTGCTACCGCTAGCCACCCCCAACCCCTCCTTAAGGGTGAAACGGGGGGTAACTTTGGAAAGTCAAATGAGATGACCCGATTTTTTTTATAGATTTTGGTAGTGCATACAAAAATGAATTGAATTGAAACTTTTTTTCAATTTATCAACAGATGGCGCTGTAATTCAAAATTTAAGAAAAATGGGTTTCCTTGTAAAATGTACGCCATCTGTTGATAAATTGAAAAAAAGTTTCAAATAAAAGTTTTTTTATGTAATACCAAAATATGTGAAAAAAATTGGGTCATCCTATTTGACTTTCCAAAGTTACCCCCTGTGTCACCCCTATGGAGGGGTAGGGGGGTGGCTAGCGGTAGCACCAAATAATGTCCCCTTTGGTCAAATTAACCTTTTATTTAAAACATTTTTCCTTGAAATGCGTATTTCTCAAAATATTGAGCTGTCTCAAGTTAAAAGAAACACCCTGTATATATTCTGAAAATTTACAAATTTTTACGGATTATATCCGTACACTGATATCGAGAAAAAAGTGAATTTCCGACCCTTTTTTACCCTTTAAAACCCTAAACATCATTTTTTAAATTTAAATTTCATCTTAAAAATATCCTAAAAAGAGTTTTTAACGTGTTTTATTTATAAAATCACGTTTGTATTTGAATATGCATTTTTATCAGAAGATATAAACTATTTTGCATATTCACAAAACTAAAAAAAAATGTGAACGGGTCTAAAATAGATATTTGTAGAATATCTGGTCTTAATTGAAATGCGTTGAAAACGCTTTTTAGGACTTTTACAATGAAATTTAAAATTTAAAAAAATAATGGTACAAAATTACTAAAATACTCACATATATATGTTATATAATTATTACTTTTCACAAAAACGGGTTCTTGCACAAAACATTTTGTAATAAAAGTTTTTTCCGAAAAATATTAATTTTATAACCTAATTAGGATTTAAAAATTTCCGGAAAAATTAAGCCGGCGGAAAAAAAGCTTCTTCTGGATAACAACGAAAAAATTAGTAAATTTTTGGAAAAATTGACTTGCATTTTTACATTTTATTTATGGTAATATTACAAATATTGTATTTACAAAGAAAAATGCATAAGTAAATTTTTTTGAAAATTTCCAAATTTTTACGAATAATATCCGTAGAAAAAAGTGAATTTCCGACGTTTAAAACCCTAAACATAATTCGAGTATTTTAGTCATTTTTATGATTTAAAAAATACCCTAAAAAGAGCTTTTAACGTGTTTTATTCATTAAATCACTTTTGTATTAAAAAATGCATTCTTATCAGAAGATATAAACTATTTTACATAATCCTAAAACTAAAAAAAATGTGAACGGGTCTAATAAATTGGCAAGGGACTGTAGTAATAGTAAATATGATTAAAAAGCTACAAGCATGCAAAAAAGATTCAAGAAAGTGTTAAAGAAAGTACTAAACGACAGTTAATTCTATATAAAAAACTAATTATTACGCTATTGATCGATATGTTCGCGGCATCCTGAAAATGGCTGATCATTTTCGCGACGGAGTTGCTTTTTTCCAAAGGATTGCCGCCCTTATTTTGTTGCAGCGCCTGTAGATGGCTCTGCGGCAGCGGGGGAATGTTGGGCGGCACGTCACCGTTGTTTACGTTGTTTATATTATTATTATTCGGGTTGCCGAATGTTGCCGCTGGTTCTGGGACGCGTTCCTCTTTTTCTTTATGATTAGAATCCTAAGCAAGACAATACAACACATTGCAGTTAAATCGTAACACAAATATGGTGAGTGATGGTGCAAATGTACAAATACAGTTTTCTTGCTATGATAAAGAATGCACAACAAATAAAATGTAATATTTTAGGTTTCCTTTTAATTGCATTTTAAATCGGACATAATATTATTTAAGACATATCTTGCGGAAGAGTTTAAAACTATAATAATAAAGTATGATGTAGGTACTATGCTCCACACCCAAAAGGCCCACTTTGACCTTTAATTAAGAAACGCAGCTCCATAATTTAGGTTTTGCATCTGTCAGTTTAACGCCAATATAGTCTAATTTTCCAAAAATAGCGGTTTTCGGGGTGCCATATGCATTTTAGCAGTTATTATTTACATCAAAACAATGACTCATTAAAGATTTGAGCCCTAATATTAAGTACTTTTGTAGTAATGATTTTTCGAATTTTGACGATATTTTTTTAAACTTATTTGATATTTTTGTATGCAAATAATGTTTAATAAAAATACAAGCGGATACTACTGTTTCTTTTTTAATATTCATTACTTATTATTAAGTAACAGAAAAAATTCAATTTTATTTGGAATTCTATATTTTTTTCTGAAAGCTAAGAATTTTTCACACAAAATACGTCACTTTCACAATTGGGTTATTTTTTGTTTAAATACAATTAAATAACAAAGCATAATAATTATTGTAATTTATTGTTATTTACAATTATTGTAAATAAAAAAGCAAATATTGTATATGAGGCGCCGTTTGTATCATTATATTATATATTTGTTTATTTATTTATTTTTATTAAATATAAAATATTTTTTATTGCAAATATATTTAAAAACTTTAATATACCTATATTAAAGTTTTTAAATATTTTTTTTGTTGAAAATTAATAAAAATATTTTTCTTTTACTTTCTTAAATGAAATCATGTATTTTTCCAATTTATTTTATTTTTAAAAAATATATGTACAGGGTGTTTCTTTTAAGTTGAGACAGCTCAATATCTCGAGAAATACGCATTTCACGGGAAAATGTCTTAAATAAAAGGTTAATGTGACCAAAGGGGACATTATTTGGTGCTACCGCTAGCCACCCCCTACCCCTCCTTAAGGGTGAAACTGGGGGTAACTTTGGAAAGTCAAATGGAATGACCTGATTTTTTTCACGGAGTTTGGTAGTACATAAAAAAATGAATAACTTTTATTTGAAAGTTTTTTTCAATTTATCAACAGATGGCGCTGTAATTCAAAATTTAAGAAAAAGGGGTTTCCTTGTAAAATGTATTATTTGAAACGTTTGAAAAACAAAAATTAACATTAAATCAACAATAGTCGGCTCTGAAAACAATTTATAACAAATGTTCGAAATGTCGTCCTTCCATTTCGACACCAAGTGGAGCACCAGCGCCCCTGGTCGGTAAACGTTTGGTGCGGTACCTTAAGCGAACGATTAATCGGACCCTTCTTTATTGACGGTGCATTAAATGGCGAAAAGTACCGGAATTTTCTAGAAAACGATCTGATGGACCTTTTGGAGGATGTACCACTAGCACGGCTCCAAAACATGTGGTACCAGCAAGATGGTTGTCCTGCACATTATTCGACAATTGCTCGAGAGGTGTTGGATCAGGAGTTCAATGGCCGGTGCACCGCGGTGGATCGGTAGACGTGGTCCAGTAATTTGGCCTGCTCGATCACCTGATCTTACGCCACCAGACTTCTTCCAGTGGGGTTACTTGAAAGAAAAAGTTTACGCTGCAATTTCTACAACTTGGGAGGACATGGTGGAGCGGATCAGGAACGCCTGTGCGGCGATACCGCCCGACATGTTGGCGCGTTGTGTCACACAACTTGTGTGCCAGAATTCATTACCCGCATTCAAAAATGTGTTGAAATGGAATGACGACATTTCGAACATTTGTTATAAATTGTTTTCATAGCCGAATATTGTTGTTAATGTTAATTTTTGTTTTTCAAACGTTTCAAATAATACATTTTACAAGGAAACTCATTTTTCTTAAATTTTGAATTACAGCGCCATCTGTTGATAAAATGAAAAAAGTTTTAAATAAAAGTTATTTATTTTTTTATGTACTATCAAACTCTGTGAAAAAAATCGGGTCATTCCATTTGACTTTCCAAAGTTACCCCCCGTTTCACCCTTAAGGAGGGGTAGGGGGTGGCTAGCGGTAGCACCCAATAATGTCCCTTTTAGTCACATTAACCTTTTATTTAAGACATTTTTCCGTGAAATGCGTATTTCTCGAGATATTGAGCTGTCTCAAGTTAAAAGAAACACCCTGTATATACGAGCCCCGTCCCATATTAGTAGGCCCAGCCACAAGAAAAAATTGTAAATGTATTTTCTAATGAAAACGTAATTTATAATACAGAATTTAACTATAACATTATTTATTACTTAGAGTCAGTTAGTTTACAATTTTCTTCAACACAATAAATTATTTTTGCTGTTGCTAGTAGAAATGAGCATAGAATAATTTATACAATCTTATACTGTACAAAACAGATTTAGCAATATAACTCAAGAGTCAATACACTTGCCATAGTAACAAATTTTTATATAAAAATTTGTCATAATAAAAAAAATTAAAAATTAAGTATAATTTTTTTTAAATTATGAGTAACAATTTAAAAATCTTTTCTAAGATTAAGAAAAAAATGTATCTCAGTGTACAAATATCATATCATGTTGACGCAAAACAATCAACTCCAACGAAAAACTTACTGGGCCAACTAATATGGGACAGGGCATGTATATATATATTTTTTTGTAAGTCATTTTTTTTAATAATTGAATTATGCAAGTGTCAAATCAACGCCAATTTTTTTATATTTTCTGAACATAATATATGTATGTTTTTGTGACATAAACTAAGAAGTTTGTAAAAAATTAGGTATATTAGGTATACTATTTTCAGAAAATAAAACAAAACAAAATTCTCGTTAATTTGACAGGTGCATAATCTGAATTATTTGCTATTTTTACTATTTATTTGTAAGTATATAAACAAAAAAGAACCCCATCCTGAAAATTACATATTTTATGTAAAAAAATTTCAGCTCAAAATTCGAAAAATTATTACTATGAAAGTACTTAATATTAAGAGGTCAAATCTTCAGTGAGTCATTATTTTAATGTTAAAAGTAACCCTACAAAATGTTAAAAAAATCCGCCCAAAAAAATTATTACATTATTATAATTTATCTCATTGATTTCTTGTCATCATAAAGCTGAGTTCCGCATTCACATTTCAAAGTGTGGCTTTTGGATGTGGACCAAAGTACCTAACGCACTTTTTGATTATAATAAAAATTAAAAATATTTAGTATTTTTAATTTTTTTTTTGTAAATTTGTGTCCTACCAATTGACAAATTTTGATAAATTTTAATATTTTGTACATTCTTTATCGTTATTGCTACATATAAATAAACCAACTAAATTACACCCCACAAAACAAAAATACACTTACCATAACTCTTGGCAATGTATCCGGGACATCTTCCTGCCTGGACACCACAATTCTAACCTTGCTGCCTGGAGGAGCATTCCTCAGGACAGCCACAGCCTCCGACTGACTTTTACCAGTCATCTCCACAGCATTAACCTCCAACAGCCTGTCTCCAATTTTCAACCTCCCGTCCTCCACTGCCGCCCCTTTGGGGATGATGTTTTTGATGTAAATCGGGCAGTTTCCGCCCGCTGGGTTGTCTCTGGTTGTGATGCTGAAGCCTAAGCCGTGAGGTCCTTTTGTAAGTTCGATTTCGATTTTGCGACCTATTTTACGGGTGTTTGCTGTTAGAAGACCTGACTTGAGGTTTTTGGATATTGCCGGGACTTTCTTTGTGGGTGACACGGTAGCCACTTTCGTGTTTGTACTCTCTGCAACAAGACCTAGTTAAAAAATGACCTTAGAAAATATTGTTCTGTATTTTCAGGATTCTAGGATAAAACTCTTTTTGTCATTTAAATTTAATATTTACTTATTAATAAAAAACCCATTTCTTGCATATTTTCCATTTGCTAGTCCTAGAACTCTTTGGTTGTAAAAGTGTTTTGTTGACTTACGTTTTTGTTCGCATTCCACCAGAACGTTTTCTTTATCCTCAGGGTATGCAGGATAAACTGGTGCAGGAGGTTTTCTTAGACTTTCCAAGCCAGATGCCTTGATCACTTTCAATCTTAATTCTGGAGAAATAAGTGAAAGTTTAAACATCTCTTGAACCCTAAAAAATTATGAAAAAAAACATAATTAACTAATTTAAAAAAGAAATTCTAATCCTATTGTATAAAAGAGCGTTTTTCGAAATTAATTTTTTAATTTAAAGATTAATATTTTTGGTTTTAATTTCGAAAATAGAGGATATTTGACCCACTCTATTGTATAAATATAGAAAATATTTGTGTTTTTACGTAGGTATATGTATAATGGTAACCATTATAGATAATGCAGACTATTATTCACGACGATGAGGTTTGCGTCTCGAGACTCAAATCATACAAATGAATAATCTTGAGTGTAATACTATACTTTATCTACTCCAATAAGTAGATAATTAAATGATTTTATCTACTCCCCCATTAATAAGCTGTTTTAATCACGGGCTGTAGTTAGCAACAGTGTCTTTTGGTAATTTTAGTCATGGGATGAAGTTAGCTTTATTATAAATTGGGAAAAAGTGAGGTTAAATCCCTTGACAATTGGCAGATGTCAAATGTTTAACAAATAAAATTGGCTTTAAATTCTTATATCAGTTCGTCGTACACAAAGTATAGTATGGAACTCGTTTTATAAACTTCTCTAGTCACTCGTTTTTATTAAACACTCGCTCGCAAGCTTTGATCGTGTCTAATAAAACTCGAAACTAAAATGCCGTTTATAAAACTTTATACATAACATACTATTAAAAATTGGGTGACGTTCATAATATCGAAATTCACTTTATCGAATTCAAAATATCGAACACTTTTTATCGAAAATCAAAATATCGAAAATACAAAATGTCGAAAATCAAAATATCGAAAATTAAAATGTCGAAAATGATAATATCGAAATTTTATTTAATCGAATTTTCAATTTATCGAAAATAAAATATCGACGTTCATAATATCGAAATTCACTTTATCGAATTCAAAATATCGAACACTTTTTATCGAAAATCAAAATATCGAAAATACAAAATGTCGAAAATTAAAATGTCGAAAATGATAATATCGAAATTTTATTTAATCGAATTTTAATGTGAAACTAAACCATATTTTCTTATTTTGAATTTGATATTTTGTTTAAATATTTCAATTAATCGACATATTATTTTAATCCGAAGTGTATATGTATAGAGGCGCCTCTGATATAGAAATGTACTCAAACTCAACAACACAACCCAACCGACCCCGCCCCATTGGCCCCCCCCCCCCGCCTCATTGAGCAAAAAACCCAACTAAAATGGGCTAATTTATGTAATTAAAAAGTGTTTTATTTTTATCGTAACATGAATTTGCCCATTTTAGTTGGGTTTTTTGCTCAATATGGGGCGGGGGGGGGCCAATGGGGCGGGGTCGGTTGGGTTGTGTTGTTGAGTTTGAGTACATTTCTATAAAACGCGCATCTCTAGGAGCCAGGGAGCCAAGATAATTCGGTGCATAACCGTAACTTTATCTACAGAGGCGCCTCTGTACATATACACTTCGATTTTAATCATACATTTTAATTTTCGATATTTTTAAATCGATATTTTAATTTTCGAAATTTTAATTATTCGACATTTTCAAATCGACATTTTAATTTTCGATATTATCATTTTCGACATTTTCAAATCGACATTTTAATTTTCGATATTATCATTTTCGACATTTTAATTTTCGAAATTTTAATTATTCGACATTTTCAAATCGACATTTTAATTTTCGATATTATCATTTTCGACATTTTAATTTTCGATATTTTGATTTTCGACATTTTGTATTTTCGATATTTTGATTTTCGATTAAAAGTGTTCGATATTTTGAATTCGATATAATGAATTTCGATATTGTGAACGTCACCCTTAAAAATTAAATAAACTAAATCTGACATCTGTCAAATGGTTAACCTTACTTTTTACCAATTTTAATTTTTTTTCCAATTTAAAACTCGATTGGTTCAAATCACAGTGAATATTGAAATCGGTCAATCACTAATGCCTAACAACGCGAATAATGAGTTTATTATTTACGTTGTTAGGCAGGGAATTTATAATGTTTATCAATATTCACGGAAAAAATCCAAAATTATGCCATAGGAGTAGATAAACTCATTATTTACGCTGTTAGGTTTCAGTGATTGACCGATTTTAATATTTAGTGTCATTTCAACCAATCGGGCTTTAAATTGGGAATAAGTGTGGTTGTACTCACTATTGACAAGCTGTGACTGCGTTTTAGTTACGGTAACAATGGGGTTTGAAATTGGAAGAAAGTGAAGTTAAAACCGTCCGACAGATGTCAGATTTTATGCTGATTTATTGGTATAATTTTAGTATTTTTGTGTTGGTTGTAGAAAAGTATAGTATGCAATTCGTTTTATAAACTTCTCTAGACACTTGTTTATAAAACACTCGCTTCGCTCGTGCCTACTTAAAACTCGGGGTTTAGAATGCCGTTTATTAAACTTGTTGCAATTACAGATACCTGCACACTCACACAACTGTTATACGCATATTAGAGTGAATTTAAAAAAAGGTAGGATAAATTCGCAGTGTGGGATAAATTTTAAAAGTATACAATTCAACAAGTGTAAAATTTAAAAATGTTGGGACAAATTTGCACAGTGGGATAAATACAAAAATGGTTTGGCACAATAGTTCAAAATTTGAAAAATTTGCACAGTAAGTAGTATAAAAATAAAAACAAGAGGACCAATTTTCAAGGTTTTTAAAATTTTCAAAATTGAAAAAATTTAAAAAAAAATTCAAGATTTTAAAAAACTTTAAAAATTGTGAATTGTATAAATGATTGAATGGATGTTTCAAGATTGAAATTTCCACATTGTCAAACGGCGGAGGTAGTTCTTTCTGAAGCCGTGAGACGTTAAAACAAGCATATGGTCACATGGACTAGATTCCAAGCACCAAGGTTGAAAATACCGAAATTAGAAAGAAAGAAGAAGAAGAAAGAAAGATTTAAAAAAAATTTCAAATCTAAAATCAAATCAAATTTAAAATCTTTAAATCTGCCTAAATAAAAAATCTACCAAAAATATTCAGACGTAATGTGTTTCTTACCTTTGAAAGGGCATATTAATCAAACAGGTCCCATTGATCTCCACAATCCTATCGTAGATGGCCAACCTGCCATCCCTGTCGATCCTACCTCCAGGCTCGATCCCCTGCACCATCAGTCCCCTGTCTTTGCCCGAGCGGTCGTAGTCGGGCACCACGTGAATACCCAGCGGGCCGGGTTCGTTGCGTATGACGACGAGGTCGCCGCCGGCAGCGATCAGCAGCGATTTCGGCGACGATACGTGAGGCGACAGGCGGCTGGGGGCGGCGGTGCTGTTAGCTTGCCCTAGAGGCTCTTTGCGGCGGGTCTCGCGCGGCAGCGAGGTGCTCTGGTGGATGGGGCGCGAGTTCGCCGCGCGGTCCGCTGCTTCTGCCCAACGGTAACTTAAAAAATAAAACATAATATAAGAAAATGTTATATTCAATGAAGGGGCTATTCGAATACAAATAATCGAAGTATTCGATTCTGACGTGCATTCGAATGCATTCGATTCTCAACAAAGTATTCGAATACTTCGAACCTTTTGAATCGAATCGAAAGCGCTTGCGTGTCATCGAGTGGAATATGGGAGACGAGAGAAATGTATACTTCAAAGAGGAATCTGACTAAAAACTAACTTTAAATTAGAGTCTCTAATACATTCAGTTCTTACAAAAAGATGCACTAAACCCCTTAGTGTGGCCCTCTTAAAGGAATATTATATCCAAAAGTAATTTATGAGACGTTTGACATGGTTCTTTACTTACGAATCGCACCAAGGGTGCTGGTGTTAATTTTAATATGTACTCAAATCTAGTAAATATAACGGAGACATAATTATCTAACAATTATTATTAAAACTTTATAAATGTCACAAAAATAAAACATATAACCGACGTTGCAACCAAATTAAAACTAAAGAATATTAAAAAATTTTGGTGAACATTTAAGGATTTTAATTTTGAATCAAAAGGTATTATTGTATTAAAAATAAAGAGCATACATTTTTACTTTATTATCGATTCTTTAGGGTATTCAAATACAAAGTATTCTATTCTAAAAATCATTCGATTCTCCCTTCACTAATTATAAGTATAATTGGAAGTTCCAATTTGGAACCACTAATTTTTTCCACTAATTACGAGGTTCTGAATGAGGCTGTACTTAATAATTACGTTTTAAGGTAGCTAAAACAAAATACTAAAGATTACGATACGCAAAAACCGGTATGCTGGTTATTATGAAAACACGTCAACTCTGCGCATGTGACGTCACTTGTGAACCAGATTCAAATTTTACAAACAGTTTTGCATAGGCATACGCTCTATACACGGGTGTTTTACTACGATTTATTTTGAGTTTTTTCCGAAATTATTGTGTTTTTTTAAGTATAAGCCACGCACGATGGTTTTGCAACGTTTTTCGGAAAGTTTTTACTGCATTTATTGAACACTATTGAACTATTTACAAGGTAATTATAAGCCACGCACGGGTGGTTATTTATTAGGTTTGTGTTTTATTTGTTGAACTTAATAACTATTTAAAATATGCCGGGCTGTGCTGTAGCAGAGATTAAAAAATTTCGATTTCCAAAAAATAAAACTCTGGCAGCACAATGGATGAATGCATGCAGAGAAAGGATGAAATGATAATAAAAACTGTAAGTAAAAGCAAGGTATACCCAATTTTCTGTTAGGTACTTATAGTAACTTTTTACCCTAACCACATAGGTATTTTTTTACAGCTTGCAAAAGTTCTTACTAATAATAAAAATTTAAAGAAAATTGTAACCGAATCCCGCTTCAAAAGTGTCACAAGTAAAAAAAGCAGTTTTGGGGCTTTTTTTTTCTTTTGACACAATGCATTTTTATAATTTTGTTATCTTTCACATTAAAAAAATGTAAAATTTGGTCTGCTAGAGATGAGAATCGGAAAGTTTCCAGTCTGGAATTAATTTTCGTTTTAAAACTTTCTTCTAAAGTTACCGGAAACATTCCCGGAAACTTCCCTGTTTTTTATGTAAATGTAAATTGTTTAACAGCTGATTTGCGAAGTTAAGGCCAAGAAACTGAATAAGAAGAAGTTAATTTGTGTTCATTTAAAAAAGAAGAAGATTGTTGAAGATCTCATCATCACAGTTTGCAAAAAACCCTTAGCATAAAAGCATTTTAAAAGGTAAACAAAATAAAAACAATTAACAAAGTTAAAATCAATCTAACGTTTTTGTTGTTTATTTATAGGTACAATGCCAAGAGAAAACTCTTATATTTGAAATTATTAAAAAATAGTGCAAAAAAAGACCATGCTTAATGCAAGTTCTGTAAAAAAAGATATATAGTTGATGCAACCAAAATGGTCAAACATATAAAAGTGTCTTAGTGCCCCACAAGATAATATCTTATATTATAAGATTATCTATGCAAAATTTTAAGCCTACTGAAAGTCAAGAAGAGAGTCTAGCAATGCCAGTTCTGGAAGAATCTGTTGATAACATGTCTCTTAACGAACAGAATAAATTGGAAGGCTCACTCAATAATGTTGATTTTATTTTCATCCTGGCACAAAAAACTCAATTCCGCAATAAAACTTATTTTCCACGGAAAGTTTCCAGGAATTTTCCCATCTCTACAAAATACCACATTCAACTAGGTAGTTATAAGAACATGGGATAATTGTTGAATAAGCTGATATAAACATATATTAGTTAAACCAAATATTATTAAATAAAACTTCTTTATCTTTACCTCGTAAATTTACTGTTTATAATATCAGCACAGTTAATGTTACGTGCTTGCATATGTTTATGTAAGAATGAAATAGGGCGTGTGTGCTCTAATAATATTTTGTATCACTTTTAGTTTTAGTCTCCTCTACGCTTGCTTTCCGAGTTGTCTTAGACTGAAGACAATTAAATATTTAAAAGTTAAATTATAATATCTTTTATTTCACTGTCCATATACCTAACAGGTTATGGGCCCAGGATACGTGTAATTTTAAATTATCGCGAAAAGGAATTTTTGAGTTAATAAACTATTGTTATTTGTGAAGTTTGTGAAGTGATAGACAAAAGTGAGAGCTTTGATAGTGACAATGGAAAATTTTAAACTAAAAAGAAACATTAAGCCTTTTAATGGGGAAAAATATAGTATATGGAAGTTTAGATTACGTGGTTTGTTAACAGAACTTAATGTCATAAAGGTGATTGATGAAGATATCCCAGAGGAAGTGACTGACGAATGGATAACAGCAGAGCGTACCGCCAAAAATATTATCGTGGAGTATTTGACAGATTCTTTTCTTAGTTTTGCAAAAAGTGACAATACTGCAAAAGACATTTTCTGTAGTTTAGACCGTATCTATGAACGTAAAAGTCTGGCTACGCAGTTGGCATTGCGAAAGAAATTATTGGGATTGAAATTACAAGCAGATACACTATTACTAAATCATTTTACTATTTTTGATGAACTAATTACCGACTTATTGGCCGCAGGTGCCAAATTAGATGAGACTGACAAGATATCTCATTTATTGCTGACCCTTCCTAAAACTTACGATGGAGTGATTACAGCTATCGAAACATTAACTGAGGATAATTTGACCCTAACTTTTGTTAAAACAAGACTTTTAGATCACGAGGTAAAACTCACCAGTGAAAATCGTGATACAAGTGCAAAAATACTTCAGGTCGATACTGCTTCTACAAGTGCATCATTCTCCAGGAAACGAAACTTTCAAGCCCCTCGTAGATTCAAAAATAATTACCAGCAACGACATTTAAAAGGGCGACACTTTAAACCCGACACCACAAATCATTTATCCTCGGCTATAAAGTGTCATCATTGTGGTAGAAATGGGCACATAAAAAAACAATGTTTTTATTATAAAAAGAGTCTATCTAAAAATAATGAAAGAAATAGAACCATTCAAACAATTCAATTAGAAAAGCCGTCAACATCGAAGGATAATACATCTGGTTTTGCTTTTATGACTGGAGATTTTCAAAATATGGAGGAAGAAAATAATATTACTTTTATCCTGGACTCGGGAGCGTCCGATCATATTGTCAACCGAGATGATATATTCAACAGTTTTGTCGAGCTCCAAACACCAATGAAAATTTCAGTGGCAAAAAGTGGGACTTTTATATCAGCAACCAAAAAGGGCACCATCAAGGTTACAAGTAATATGGGTATCCAGGGAATTCTTGAGGATGTGTTATATTGTCCAGAGGTCCCTTACAATTTGTTGTCCGTAAGAAAAATGCAGCAGGCTGGTATGACTATTATTTTTAATGAAAAAGGTGCTACTATTTACCAAAACAGTAAGCCTGTTATTAAGGGTAAGTTTTTAACCACTTTAATTGCTGCTGAATTTATTGTTAATAGGGATGTAATTAATAGTATTGTGCAAGCACATAGTAGTACAAATATAACTAAAGATTATAAATTGTGGCATGAACGTTTGGGGCATATAAGCAAATTTAAATTTTTAGAATTAAGAAATAAACTTATGGTAAAAGATTTAGGAGAAATCGATAAGGTTACACCTAATGACTATTTATGTGAAGCTTGCATAAGTGGTAAACAAGCACGACTGCCATTCCAAAAACATAAAGATAAAAGGGATATTAAACGACCCTTGTATAGAGTTCATTCTGACGTATGTGGTCCTATCACTCCTTCAACAGTTAATAATAAAAATTATTTTGTTCTTTTTGTTGATGAATATACTCACTATTGTGTTACATATTTAATAACACACAAGTCAGATGTATTTTCTGTATTTAAAGATTTTGTTGCTAAAAGTGAGGCACATTTTAACTTAAAAATTGTTAATTTATATTGTGACAATGGAGGGGAATATTTGGCTACTGAAATGAAAGATTTTTGTGTGCAAAAAGGTATAAGTTATCATTTGACAGTTCCACGAACCCCACAATTAAATGGTGTATCAGAACGAATGGTTAGGACAATTACTGAAAAAGCTCGTTCAATGATTTTTGGTGCCAAGTTAGAAAAATGTTTTTGGGGTGAGGCAGTTTTAACTGCAACATTTTTAATTAATTTAACCCCTACCAAAGCATTAAATGAATTAAAAACACCATATGAAATGTGGCATAATAAAAAGCCGCAAGTAAAATATTTAAAAGTTTTTGGTTCTACTGTTTATGTACATAATAAAACTAGAAAAACAAAATTTGACAATAAATCCTGGAAAGCTATACTAGTTGGTTTTGAACCAAATGGGTATAAAGTGTGGGATGTGAATAACAATAAGTTTGTTATAGTAAGGGATGTTATTGTAGATGAGACAAATTTTTTATCGTCCAGGCCAGAAACTGACTCCTCTGACTGTTTGTCAAGATCAGTAGGTAATGAAACTGACTCCTCTGACTGTTTGTCAAGATCAGTAGGTAATAAAACTGACTCCTCTGACTGTTTGTCAAGATCAGTAGGTAATGAAACTGACTCCTCTGACTGTTTGTCAAGATCAGTAGGTAAAGAAACTGACTCCTCTGACAGTTTGTCAAGATCAGTGGTTAATAATAATGAGTGTAATAAATCTGTAATTAAAACAGATAGGCCAAATAATAATATTCAGTGTGAACCCCAACTAAGACGAAGTGGTAGAATCAAGAATCTTTTGCCTATTTCTTATAAAGAAACTGATTCGACAAATGATCATTTTATATGTGCTCAATCAGTTGTTTGTCAAATTCCTTTATCATATAAGGAAATTAAAAATAGAGAAGATACATTTCAGTGGGAACAAGCTGTACAAGACGAAATAAATTCCCTCTTGTTAAACAAAACGTGGTCATTGGTATCAAGACCAGAAAATAAAAATATAGTGGACTGCAAATGGGTGTTTTCGATTAAAAATGATGAATTTGGAAAACCGTTAAGATATAAAGCTCGCTTAGTAGCGCGTGGTTTTAGTCAAGAATACTTGGTAGATTATGATGAAACATTTGCCCCAGTAGCAAGAATTACATCTTTTAGGTTTATAATTGCCTTTTCAAATCAATTTAATCTTTTAGTACATCATATGGATGTTAAAACAGCCTTTCTAAATGGGACATTAAAGGAGGAAATTTATATGAAGGTCCCTGAAGGGGTCACAAGTAAACCAAACCAAGTTTGTAAATTGCATAAAGCTTTGTATGGGCTAAAACAAGCTGCCAGATGCTGGTTTGAAATATTTGAAAAAGTTCTTATAGACAAAGGTTTTCAGAATTCATCAGTTGACCGCTGTATTTATATTTTAGACAGAGGTGCCATATGTAAAAATATTTATGTTGTTCTTTATGTAGACGATCTTGTGATTGCCACTGCAAATAGTGATACAATGAGTAGTTTTAAAAGTTATTTGGCAAATAAATTTTGTATGGTTGATTTAAAAGATATTAAACTGTTTTTAGGTATTAAAATTACAAGAATAAATGATAAAATTTCTTTAGATCAATCGTCATACATAAATACTGTTTTAAATAAATTTAATATGTTTGACTGTAATGCTGTCAGCACTCCCCTTCCCAGTAAACTAAATTTTAATGAGTTAAATTCTGAAGTAAAATATGATTGCCCTTGCCGAAATCTTATCGGCTGTTTGATGTATATTATGTTGTGTACCAGGCCAGATTTAAGTGCTGCTGTTAATATTTTAAGCAGGTACCAAAACAATAATAATAAAGAGCTTTGGCAATGCTTAAAAAGGGTCCTTAGATATCTTAAGGGTACAATTAATTTAAGGTTAACATATGTTAAATGTGATTATAGCAATGTCTTAAGTGGTTATGTAGATTCTGACTGGGGAGGTGATGATGTAAAAAATAGGAAAAGCACAACTGGTTACCTATTTAAATTATTTGAAAAATGTGTAATATGTTGGAATACAAAAAGACAGTTATCAGTAGCGGCATCATCTACTGAAGCCGAATATATGGCTCTATTTGAAGCTGTCAGGGAGGCTCTTTGGTTAAAGTCATTAGCAATAAGTATAAATTTAAATGTATCTAAGCCAATCATTATATATGAAGACAATAATGGTTGCATAAGTATTGCTAATAATCCAACAAATCATAAAAGATCAAAACATATTGATATAAAGTATCATTTTTCTAGGGAACAAGTAGAGAAAGGTGTAATTAAATTAAAACATTTGTCCACAGATAAGCAAGTAGCTGACATGTCTACAAAATCATTACCGGCACTGAGATTTGAAGAATTAAAAAAGGAATTAGGGTTAGAAAGTATTGAATAAGTTAAATGGTTTGATTAGGTTTTTCTGGGTTTTCCCTAATCTTAAACAGCAAATGCTGGACCATCATTGTAATTTTCCCAGAAAAGACAAACATAAGGAAAGCAGGTCTAGATACTTATATTCTTAAGTTATAACTTACGTATGTTATTTAGTTACATGGTATTGTAGTTTTATGTTAACATAATTTTAGTTTTATGTTATTTTAATTTTACTTATTTGAATAATATTTGAGGTGGCGTGTTGAATAAGCTGATATAAACATATATTAGTTAAACCAAATATTATTAAATAAAACTTCTTTATCTTTACCTCGTAAATTTACTGTTTATAATATCAGCACAGTTAATGTTACGTGCTTGCATATGTTTATGTAAGAATGAAATAGGGCGTGTGTGCTCTAATAATATTTTGTATCACTTTTAGTTTTAGTCTCCTCTACGCTTGCTTTCCGAGTTGTCTTAGACTGAAGACAATTAAATATTTAAAAGTTAAATTATAATATCTTTTATTTCACTGTCCATATACCTAACAATAATTATATTGAATTATAAATGTAAAAATAATCATTCTTTAACATGCACCTGCCGCCAGGTATAGTCTTTATTTGTGTAATAAAATATCAATTATTTGGTAATCCCATTAATAATATACCATTATATTCATTATTATTAGTTTAAGGTAAATTTAAACCGTACTTAAAATTATTGCTGCAATAAATCAAATTATTTAAACATAATTAACTTAGTGGAAACAATTTATTAAAAAAAAAATCTTTATTTACATTAGCTTCTGGGTCTTTATATCTCAAATCGACCAATGTGGTAAATATGTCAAAAAGTTTTAAATTACACCACATATAGGTAACCCCAGTTTCATGTCCCTAGATAAAAAAATAAATTTTTGCGATGGACCACGAATTTACCAGAAAATTACATTTCTCGATTTTTATGTAAGAATGTCATATTCTCGCACGCAAAATCGTTGAAGAATGAAGCTCATTCTTAAACGATTTTTGGTAACATTTAGTTTTTAAGTATTGGTACCCCCAAAATGTCAAACTGATTAATAACCTCAAGTTCATTACTTTTATTGAAAATGAAGCCTTTATTATTGTTTTGTAATATAAAGTTTGCTCCAACAATGCATTTTAATGCAAAATTTTAAGTTTAATGTGTAAAAGTGCAGTTCAGGTTGTACTTGTGAAGGATAACAAATATTGTCATTTTGTGTTGCCAACTGACATTTTGCGAGAAAAATCCCCTAACTAACAACGACCACAAAACAATTAAAAAAACCTAAATAAAAGTTAAAATCGAGAAAATAGTATAAATCACACGTTGCAGAAGGCTATTCTCGCACTCATTCGTTCGTCCACTCGCTCCTTCGTCGCTCGAGGCCAAATTTCGAATTCGTGCGAGAATATGTGGCCTTCTGCAACTTGTACTTTAATATACTATTTTGTTAAAAATAATGAATTAAAATAATAATTTCGAAACGACGAATTGGCCAACTCGGGGCTTTTGGTGAAAGTTTTCATATTATCAACTTCAAACGAAAAAAATATGAAGTAAAAATAAATGTGGCAATGTCAATTTTCTTCAATTTTTTTGTTGCCTTTTTTAGAAAACAAAACATTAAAAAATTAATTGATTTTTTATAAATTTTTTGTATGTTGAAAGCATTTACCTACAATTTAAAAAAAAATTGCAACGATCGAAACATTATTGGCCAAGTTATCGCATTTTCAAGAAAAAATGTCACTTGTAAAAAGAGAAAAATCGATGTTTATGTCCATTATTCAAAAATGCCCTACGGGTGAACAAAACAAATTTAAGCAAAAAGAAAAAATACAGGTCTCATCGATTTCGGTACAGAAACTGTAAAAAAAATTTCGTTAAAAAATAACGACCTACCCCTTTTTGTCTGGTCGATAAAAAGTAAACTTGATAAAACCATTGGAACTTACCCTGCACCGTCTCCGAGAAACTGCATCGACAACCTGTTGCTTCCGTTCTGGCCAACCCGTTTAAATCCGCTGTGATCCTCGTCCTCTTCCCTGGAGTCCTCCATCCAGTCCGGGCTCGCGTACCCGGAACTGGGCGGCTCCAGGATCAGCGGGGCGGCGCTCCATCGTTTCGTGTGCTCCGATGGGGCCGGAGGTCCGACCGGAAGTTGGTTCAGCGCCGGCTCGCTACCTGAGAATTAAGAAAGAAATATTATAGTTTAGGACTTTGTATGAACGAACCTATTATTAACAGTAGGTCTTTATAATATAAAAACATACTTAAAAAAATATACAGAAACAGGTTAACAAATGTAAAAAATTCCAAAACCGTACAGTGAATATTTCAAAAAATATAACAATGTAAATTAAGTGTGATACAGATTACAAAATGTGTTTAAACATTTTAATTTTTACAAATAATACCAGGGCTCCCAAGGCTAAATTAAAAATTTTGAGGAATTGAGTAAGTTTTTTGGAGAAATTTCCGAAAAATAAAGTGTGTAAATGAATTTATGTAATTAAATAAAAACAATTTTACACTGTATTTAAAAAATAAGAAAAAATAATATAATAATAATAATTCTTAAAAAAAATATAAACAAATATCACTTCTCTTGTACAAATAAGTTATATTGACTAGTTTGAGTTTCTTTCAATAAAATTAAAAGTGGGGTAAAATTACTACTTTTGTATACAAGGTGTCCCTATACATAGTGGCATAAATTTAGAAGCAGATTAAGCAAGTCAAAAATCAAAATAAATATTTTTCCTAATTAGGTATGTTTAAAAGATACAGGGTGATAAAGTGTTACTTATCATATCAACTTATCATATCAGTTTTTTTAATATAACTTTTACTATGGACTTAAAAAGGTGATATTTTGCGAGCAGTCACTTAATACCAAAACACATATTCACACATAATTACAATTGTTCGAGTGAACGCAGTGTCGTAGAAACAAGGGTTGCTTAAGCTTATTGTCCCATACAAACTTTGAGGTTAGGTTTTTATACCTTTTCATGCAATTTTTCGATTACTCAGTTCGGCTACTATTAAGAATGTGTACCTCTCAAACTTCGATAAAATAAACCGTTTCCGAGATATTCGAGATTACAATAATTGAGGAGTGACCATTCAAAACGAGACATGTCCATTTTAGCGATTTGCAGAAACAAGTCAAAAATAACAGAATTCTTTTGCTTTTGACTTATTTCTGAAAATCGCTAAAATGGACATGTCTCGTTTTGAATGGTCACTCCTCAATTGTTATATCGCATTAAAGGACTAAAAGGTATATGATAACAAATTTTTTAATTGAAAAAAACTACAATTTTTTTTTAATGTGACAGTCTGGACAAAAAGTCCCGAGGCTCATGGAATGCCCTTTTAAGTTTTTACAATTAAAAAATAAAATTTGTTATCATATACCTTTTAAATAATGCGATACAACAATTATTGTAATCTGGAATATCTCGGAAACGGTTTATTTTATCGAAGATTGAGAGGTAGGCGAACTGTGTAATCGAAAAATTGCATCAAATGTTATAAAAACCTAACCTCACAGTTTGTAAGGGACAATAAGCTTAAAGCAACCCCCGTTTCTACGACACTGTGTTCACTCAAACAATTGTAATTATGTGTGAATATGTGTTTTGGTAGTAAGTGACTGTTCGCAAAATATTACCTTTCCAAGACTACCATAGTAGAAGTTATATTTAAAAAAATGATAGATAAGTAACACTTTATCATCCTGTATCTTGGAAACATAAGTAATTAGGAAAAATATTTATTTAGGTTTTCGTCTTATTTTGACTTGCTCAATCTTTTAATAAATTTATGCCAATAAGTTTAGGGACACCTTGTATATCTGAAGTATATACAGAAGTAGACATTTCACCACACTTTTAGTTTTATTTAAAAAACGCGTCGATAGATTTGGATAAAAAAAGGCCAAAGTCAAACTATGTTAACCGTTTAGTTAATAACTAACAATAATTTTAGTGTGGATCTTAATACTTAAAAATCTCATAATAGAAAAAAAATATGAAGTTTGCACAATACAGCAAAACATTCTTTAGATTAAAAATTAAAAATTCTTTTGTTTGATATATAAAACGGTATATTTTTGTCGAAAACAAACGAAATATGGCTATAAACATGACAATTTTGTAGAAGTCTAGTAGCTACTACATGGATTTTGTTTTTTAGGTATAGTTTGTTGTTTTTTAAGAAAAATGCAAGTTGTGATATATTATTTTAAAAGAAACCAGAAATATAAATTTTTTAAATTACTTTTTAATTAAACGCATTCAGGTTGGCCTATTTAAATTTAATTTTTTAGGAGATTAATGGCAATTTTAGGAATTTTATAAGTTTTAGGAGGTGTGGGACCCCTGTAATACAAATACTAAAGTAACCTTACCTCTTCTCACTTGTAGAACACCCGGCACACCAGATGCTATCTGTTCACCGGTGACTTCGATATCTGTCCTTGGATAATTGGGTCCGTATTTGTGATCGCCATCCTGCAAGAATGGATACTTAATTACACGCAAATACTTCAAAATTCTTAAATCGCACGTGTACATAACAACAGTAATTTTAAAAAAATGAACACGTGTGCATCTACTTTATTCTCTTCATAGACTGGTTGGTTAAACGTTCCACGATTTGCCAATAAGGATAGATGAAGAGATATGTACAAAAATGGAAAAAGTATTAGGATTGTTTGTTACATAAGAACCACTTAATGAGTATTCCACGGGATGAATAATTATTATGTTGGGAGAGAATAATAGGTACTAAACTACCTACAATTAACACACCTACCCAAATACAATGAAGACGTTTAACACAAATAAAGTATATTTTGCACGGTCATTAGTTTTTTATTGTTTAGAAAATTATGTAAACGTTGAATATTCAGATAAACCTAACTTTTTTTCGAAAGTGACATCTGTCAAACAGTTTTAACCTCACTTTTTCCCCACTTAAAACACTAGTGTATTAAATGTAGAAGAACATAATTTAGGCTTAAGGGTTCATATAATCTTTTTAAATATTGGCGTCAAGAAACTATTTAATACTTTTGTATTTTTGTATTGACATAATAAAATTATTTTCACATTTAGTATTATTTTACTCTAAAGGCAGTTTATTTTAACGGTTGTATGACATTTGACAACTATCAACTATCTTAAAACTAACTTCAGCCCGTGACTAAAAACCGGTTGCTAACTTCAGCCCGTGACTAAAGCGCAATAAAGCCACAACTTTTCAATGTGTATTTAAAAGGTCACTTAGTGTCATGGAAACAATTAGAAAAATTAAATAATCTCTTAAGTTAATGTTTTAAAAACGTTATATTACACTACATATTAATAAATATTAATATTTCTACAAAAACAAATCATTGTAAACAATTGGACTTCATAAAAATAATTTGGAAATTTATTTTTGTAGTCATCATCTTATTAAATCTTAAAAAACTTTGGGGATGTTTTTTAGAAAATTTTATGTTTTTTGGTTTTTTAGTAAAAAAAAAATGGGGTGTAAATTAAACAAATTTTTGAGTTTCATGAATTTATATTAATTTAATTTTGACAATTGTTTCGATAACACAGTAGCTTTTTCAGAAATGATTTCAAAGTATCTAATAACAAACTTATAACACAATTATTGCAGGTAATGGGTTTTTTATGAAAATATAAGTAGAATATGACAATTTTACTTGTCAAAGTATATTGTAACAAAAGTTGTAATAAAACAATTTTTGGGGGATTTTTTATCTTATATAATATTAAGCCTCGTACAGACTTGAGCATTGAGCCGAACAACAAGCCGAACAACGAACCGAACGGCAAACAGAACACCAATTTGGACGGGGCTGCGAACGCGTTTGCGAACATGTTCGCGAATCCTGACCGTTCGGCGAACGGTTCGCCCCGTTCCCATCACTTGTCGGTTTTTCCTTCAACATCAAAGGAAATGCTCGCGAATGCGTTCGGAGGTTTGGACGGGTCAAAACAAAACGGCGAACAGACCAGTGAATTGTTCTCATTTAAGTGTTTATTTGTCTCCTCCTTTAAGCGAGTTTGTTTATTTTAATATAATTAAAGTTCAACACAAGTAAATAGAGTGGACAGAAGAAAAATCTCTGGATCTAATTGATATTTATAAAAAAAAAAAGAGTTGTTGTGGAAACCAAAACACCCACACCATTTTAATAAAATTAAAAAACAAGATGCTTGGGAGGAGATTGCTACACTTTTTTCCATCTTTAGTAAAACTCTAACTGAGATTTACTACGAGCAATTATGGGAACAGCACGAACGTTCCGTTTGTTGTTCGGATCGTCGAAATCAAAAAAGGCCATTTGCCGTTCTGTTTGCCGTTCGGTTCGTTGTTCTGCTTGTTGTTCGGCTCAATGCTCAGGTCTGTACGAAGCTTTAGAATAAATTTAATAGAGGAGAATAAAATATTTGTTTCCATTTGATCATTGAGGATAATTTCAGATTTTTTTAATTTTTTAAAATTTTGGCCTGTTTGGCCTATGTAAGTTTTTGTAGTCTGCACATTGTAGTTGGTAGACTCCGGATTTCGTATCTTTCTTAGGTTTATCATTTGTTGTTTTATACAATAATTGAGTTATTTAAGTTTGTTCTTAGATAAAGTTTGAAATCATTTCTGAAGAAGCAACTGTTTTAGGGAAACAATTGTCAAAATTAAATTAAAATAAATTCATGAAAACCAAAAAACAGTGTGTGTTTTTTATCTAGTTCTAGGTACATTAGGTACAGGGTGATCCCATATAATGTCGCCTCCCTTTAACTTTTTTATTTTAAGTGTCCCAAAAAATTTAAAAGTGTGCTTATGTAGGTACTAAAAAATACTTTTTTCTACGTATAAAGAAAATTGGAAAATTGATCTTTATACAGGGAAAAACAAAAAGTTTATTTTTTTTCAATGGATCACCCTATACACAGGGTGTTATGTAATTAATGTTATATATTAAAATACTGAATACCTTTTGACATAAGGAATAAAGGAAAAAAATTTAAAAAAACATTTTTCCAAAGATAAAGAAAAAATATGCATTAGAAGTTTTTTATATTTTTTGTGATACGCCACTGGTTACACACTTGTTTATCTCTGCACACCTGTATTTTGTGAGTACATAGATACCAACCAACAAAGTAGCTATGCGTTGCCAGATGTAAAAAATTCTTACTAAAATTTTTCTTGCAAAAAATAAATAAAAACTCAATAAATACAAAAGTTTTATGCCCTTAAAGCTCTAATACCCTTCTGTATTTATTTACTGATCCAGCTATTAGCTTAAGCAAAGATTAGACAATTTAGTACCTTTGAAATTTGAAATCCATAACCACAAAATTAATTTTTTCATCAGTTTTTTTCTCTGTTTACTCAGATGAAATTGGGACCAGTTCACAGGTTAAACTTTAAACATTTAATTTGTGTAAATAAATCCAAAAGCACTTCCCTTAGTTAAGATATTTACAATTTGAAAACATAACCTAAAATTTAAAAGAAATGCACTAGATTCTGTCATAAAAGTTGGAGATTTTGTTTGAATTTACCTTCAGTACAAAAATGAAATAACAATTAATAAAAACGCCAAATTGACAATTTGCATTGTTAATTTTGTCATTTTTGTAATTAAGCTAAATTTAAACAATGTTTGTCAACTTTTTTGAGAGATTTTGGAAACACTGTTGTTACCAACCATAACATAATAAATCCACCAGATTAACCTAAAGTCGATCAGTGGCGTACTTTTTGGTAGGATAAAGGTTATTATAAATTATTTTTAGACATTGGAATTTAGAAAAAAAAAGTATCAGGTGCTTCTTAACATTAATTACATAACACCCTGTACGAATTTATTTTTCGATTCCTTGTAAAATTCTGAGCATGATTCATATAACAAGCCATTTACATAAATTCAACCGTTTCTGAAATATTCGCATTCGAAATGTTATCATTAAATGTTAGAAATCAAGCAGGCTTAGTATACCAAAACTTTTATTGAAAATAAATTACTATAGTGACATTATGTCCAAATGTCTTGTAAAAATGGCGTACTCAGACAGAGAAAGACAAACTATTTCAACTTATTATCTTAAAAATAATTTATATATTTCAGAAACGGTTGAATTTAGGTATATGGTATGTTATATGAAATATGCTTAGAATTTTAAACGTAGAAAAAAAGTATTTTTAGTACCTACATAACCACACTTTTAAATTTTTTGGGATACTTAAAATAAAAAAGTTAAAGGGGGACGACATTATAGGGGATCACCCTGTACATGTAGTTTCATTAAGTAAAAGTCGAAACAATAAAATGTGTAAATTAAATATATTTTTTAACTTACGTGGAATATATCTGGACTGCCAGTACCCACAGAGCTACCGCTTGCACCGTCGCCTCCTCCATGTATATGGGCGCCTTCGCCATCTTCGAAGCTGGCCAAAATTTGCTCCCTATCGTCGGCGACGTCGTTTAATTTATCATCGGGGTCCAGAATACCCCCGCCTTGCGACTGAAGGTTATGGACGGAAACCCACGAATCGGTACCCTGAAAAAATAATAACAATGTTAGATCAAATTTAGAACGATGGTTTATATCAGATTTGTGCAATTTATTGTTCACAAAACTTGCCATAAAACAGACAACGATCGATGCAGTCATTTCACAACCAAGCAAAATCCGATTAATCTAATTAAAACGTCGATAATTAGTTTTTATTGCACGAAGGCACGGCCGAATGGGTTTAAGGACCTTGAAAGGAAAGCTGTTTGGCGCATTTCAGATCTGCTGACCGAGGCCTTCGCCGACTCGTCGGTCATTTGTTTCCTAATGGCCCGCGCCCGATGACCACTTTCACTGCAAACTTGATTTCTTCTTATGTACGCATAAATAAAACAACAAACGAGTGCGGCGACTGCACAAACGCACAGCTGATCGTCAACTTTTACCGAAACAATCGGCCTCGCTTTTTTGCGATTATGTCGGCGATAATTGCAAAAAATTGAAGATGATGGGAAAGTGAAATTTTGGTTTAACATCGACAAGTATTGTACATGTAATTATTAATGGCATACTTTTGACAGTTTATAGGCATAGTTACTATGTAAGTTTGTTAAACGTCCTTTTAGTCACGAATTTAATTTAGTAACGAGCGAGTGCTTAATTAAATTAGTGCCTAGAAAAGTAGATAAACGAGTTGCATACTTTACTTTTTTTACGACAAATACTTAATATTATCTAAAATAGTATATTATGTATCAAGTTTGATAAACGCCATTTTATACACGAGCGAATTCTTAAATTAATGAGGGTATAGAAAAGTTTATAAACGAGGTGCATACTATACTTTTTCTACGACAAATACTTAATATTATCTTAAAATGATTTAAATCAAATATTTTTATAGAGCGCCATCTATGAAACAATAGGGGAATCTGTGTGTCACCGTCAAATGTCAAATTTTTATATTTTATTAACACAGATTATAAAGGTTTTAAATAGAAATGTATTTCTTGAAAATGCACAGTTTTTTACAGTGAAAGTAAAGAAAATGTTTTATGAGCACTTTACAGTGGAGTCCGTGCCCGAATTTAAGTTATAGTTTACTGCCGGCGAAATTAAAAGGTCATTACAATGTTCATATAAACATTTCAAATATTGGCGTTGAGAAACTATTTAATACTTTTGTATTTTTGTATTGAGATAATAAAATAATTTTCACATTTAGTATTATTTTACAAGAAAGTCACTTTATTTTAACGATTGTATGACATTTGACAACTGTCAACTAACTTAAAACTAACTTCAGCCCGTGACTAAAAACCTGTTGCTAACTTCAGCCCGTGACTAAAACGCTGTAAAGCCACAACTTGTCAATGTGTATTTAAAAGGTCAATTAGTATCATGGAATTCCATGTTTAAACATGTACGATAATGGTCGTTTTAAAGGTGGGAGTAGAAAAAATGATTTAAATTAAATATTTGTTTAAAGAGACTTAATTTTCACCATTAACATTGCCCGATATTAATTTAATTAAACTTAACAAGTATTGATACTTTAAAATATTAAAATAACTTCAAAATAAGATTATACTAAGAAAATATGTTATTCTTTGATATAATTTCAAAATATTATCACAAAGTATTAAAAATTCTTAAACGGGAAACAAAAAGTGAGTTGTATTTATTGAAATTCACGTTAGAATTTCTAACTTGAAAATCTACTGGCGTTAATGTATCAATTTTTTCTGTGTAAATCAAAATGTATCACTTAAAAATATACTAACAATCGATATAATATAATATAGAATGTTTTATGGGCACTGTACGTAAAAATGTTAACGCTTTATCAGTTAAATCTAGTTAACTGCACTACTACGGCGAAATCAAACGTTATAAACATTCATATAATCTTTTCAAATATTGGCGTCAAAAAACTATTTACTTCTTTTGCATTGAGATAATAAAATAATTATCACATTCGTACATATTATTTTACAAGAAACATTTAAAAATCGTCAACTAACTTAAAATTAACTTCAGCCCGCGACTAAAAACCTGTTGCTACCTTTAGCCCGTGACTAAAGCGCCATAAACACACAGCTTGTCAATGTGTATTAAAAATGCCACTTAGTGTTATGGAAATATGTACGATAATGAGCGTTTTAAAGGTGGGAGTAGAAAAAACTATTCAGTTTAATTTATGGAGAGAAATTAAATCAAATAGAATATTGAAACAATTTATGTACAATGTACATATTTTGTTTCATTGTAGTTTTTGTACAATATCATTTTTTAAAGAAAAATAAGACTAAACTAAGTAGCAAAGGTCGACACTTCAAGGATGTTTCCAACAGACCAGAAAACGTTTAGCCACACTACATTACCGAACAATACATTTTTTCGCTTTTCAGCAAGTGTAACAAATTTTAAAAAATGTCTAAAAAACATAGCCAGCCAATAAGTTGTTATTCAACAAATAATGTTGACCTATTAAATTTGAAAATTATTGCTTTTTTCTAATAACAGTTGGTAAAAGCACTTTTTAATAGTTTTTATTTTGACTTGAGAAAATAAATGCATTACTTTTAAAATGTGTTAACAAAATTACAATAAATTAAAAATTACAATACATCCTTAAAAAAGTCGATGTGACGGTCTTTACGTCCTTTTAAAACTCAAAATAAGTCCTTTCCTAAGCACTTCATTTCATTTAAATTGGTAAAAGCACTTTGTTCCATTTTTCATTATAATTTAGGTATAACCTGTTGTTATCTTAAAAACAAATTAAGAACGAAAAAAACATGTATAGTTTAAATTTTCTGATTAAATCTGATTTTGATCAGGTAAATGTGGTAGTTTTTCTTATTGGTAACTGGTATTTCTAAATGTAGGGCTGCCAATTTCTGTCAAGAAAACAAACCATCAAATAATTTTTAAATCATTTGACAGTTCGTTAATAAGTTGTAAAAATTCTTGTCAAATACAAAAGTTTTTATTATATATTTTTTTACTTTCTTTAATAACTATAGTTTTAGAAGTATTTTAGTGATTTTTTCTTTCTACTTTCTACACTAAATTTTATTCATAAATCAAATTTTTACTATATTAAAACCACTTTATAACCGTAAAAAAAATGTGTGTGTCTGGGAACTTTTAAAGGTTTATATTGGTATAAAAAACTATTAATAAAGAACTTTAAGTAAAACAAAACTAAAAGGGTAATATTTCTGAAAGACGCCTTATAAAATTATAAATTATATACATATTTAAATTATATTTTACAAATTAATACAAATTTATATACCTAATTGTTTAATATTTTTTACAAAAAAGTAATATAAAAGTAATCTTCCATGGAGAATAATAATTATAGAGTTTATGTGTCAAATGATTTGAAAATACGGGACATTTTATTTAAAATATTTTTGGCATTTAAAGTGTCATTAAAAGTAAACGGAAAAACCAAACACTCTGTCTAACATTTTGGAATACTATTAATCGCTTTTGATGGGATAGTTCTTTGTTAAGGTGTATCTATGCCAAGAATTATCTTTTTAACATTACAATTGTTGGTAATACAGATATACATTTAATACATTGCAGTATCTCAAAAACAATTGAAGATTGATTTCTCTTTCAGTTCTCCATCAACCTCTAATGAATCAGTTATGTGAATCACCCTGTATATTAAAGTAAATAAGTATTAAATACAAATTTGTAGTGAAAGACCTTATGGCAAATATTTTTAATAATTAAAATGTTTTATATTAAAGATTAACTGTTTTTAATGCCGGTTGTATTCATTAATATTATCATGTCCTTATAAATACAAAATTTATAAATGATCAATTAATAGTCAATTTTACGTAATAGGCTTTTAAAGTAAGTATACAGACATGTTTTGAGTGACAATAAATAATTGTTTTCTACAACCAAGCGAAAAGTACAAATTTGCGCTTCCAAAAGAAAGCGCAAAATTGCACTTTTCGCTCGCTTAGTTACCATGGAAACCATAATAAAAAAACGTTTAGTGTATTTGCGACTTTTGACACAAACGTCAAATTTGAGGTTAATAATTATTAATTTTTACCAAACATTCTTATAGAAACACCGGTTGTAGAAAAAATATTGTGTGTAATTCGAGCGCAAAGTGACATTGCCGCTCTCGCGAGATAGCCAAACTTCTCGCTCAGACCGGCAATGTATCACTTTGCGCTCTTAATAAACAAATAGCTATTTGACGTTTATTATAATATTTTGTTAGGTTTTGACAGATGTCATATTATTTTTTTTAGTCTTTATTGATCAAAGGGCGAAGTTCAGCATAGCTGTTCTACCACTTAACCCTGGACAAACACAAATAAACAGCCATAACCCATATGGGATTCGAACCCAAGACCATTGGACTTGTAGTAAAATAATGTTTAATGTTTAGTAGGTTATTCCCACTATAATAATGACTGAATTTTCTGTTGGTTTTTATAAACTTACAAAAATAATCAAGTTAAGTTTGAATAACTCGGCAACGCTGTGTTGTTGATATGGACAACAAATAAAATAAATAAAAAGTCAGTTTTGAAAAACATTGTACATATTTCTGCCAAAGTTCCTTGGAAATAATCAATAATTAAATTCGTACCCAATTACAAACCAATGAAACATGAAATATTATTTGCGTGCCGGTAATATCTGCAAATTTACCGGGAATTTCTATTTCTAATTACTCTTCGAACGTGTCTTGGACAACAAAGTAAAAATCAAAAATAATAAACGGGCAATTTTGTCACGACTCTATAGGCGGCAGGTACTATTTACCATTTTAGAAATTTCGCTTTATTGCAAACAAACTCTTTTAACGGCCATGTACTCCCAAGATATGATGATAAAAATAATAAAAGAGCTGACAGTCGACAAGGAAATGCAAAGTGCTTTTTACTGGGCACTTACATCCGGTCGGCAACAGGTGATTTGGCGCCTCAAATGGCACTTGTTTCGTCCGTTAGGATTTTGTTCTTTATGAGGTCATAGTCAACTCGAAAACATTTTTAATTTTACTTAATGATTGCATTTGTTGTTAAAGTTTTTTTTTTAATTAATTAATGCCTACAAGTTAATTTACTTTAGGTGAAAAAGACGTCATTTAATTATTTAAATAAAGCTTTTTATTAACATTTATAATTAAACGGTTAATGTGGGAATTTTAAAGCAAATAAAACAAAAAAATTAGGTAATCTTTAAATTCCAAATAAAAAATGTTTCCTGTTAATTTTAACTTATCAAGATTTGGTTTCTTTGTTTTAAAACTATAAATATAAATAAAAAAGCTATAATTTGCGAATTTAAAGTAAAAAACTTCCTTCAGTTAAGGAATCGTTTACTTATAATTAATTAATAATTATTAGTATTAATTTAAATTAGAAAATTTACTATTTTGCTTCTGTTTATAAAGCTTGTTTTACTTAATTACATTTTTTTGTTTTACCTAATTTTAATTATTACACAAGAAACTTTAAAAGTAGGGATAGCAATTTAGATAATAAAATGTTGTAACACAAATTCTTTAAAACATTTTTTATGTTAAGTACTTGAAAAAACAATGTACCCAAAACAAATAGATTAAGCTATCTCTTTACAGTTTTGTTGTTATTACCTTTGTTTTTCTAAGTAAAGCAAACATGGCCGTGTCAAACTTGTAATGTTAACACTACTTTTTCAAATTACACATTAACATATCAATTGTTTTACATTTAATGGCTGAATGAACAAAAATAACAACTTTTTGTGTGAAAATGCAAAATTCTAAAACCCACAAATTGCGTATTTTAAAATGTACATAACATGCGATAAGTTAATTTTTTATAAAATTTAGGGCGCCAAGTGAGTCATCCATGATAAGTTAGGCTAATTAAATGTTTTTTCGTTTAAAAGATTATAAACCTATTTAAGGTAGTAGTAATTTGTTTCATATTTTTTTTACATAAATTCAGGTACTTAATAATTGTGATGACAATTTTAATTTATACCTTCGGATGTCTATTAACCGGGTTAATTTAACACTGAATAAAATAATACTCTTTAAGGTTATAGTTGGTTTAATTTGGTTAATTTAAGGTAAGATTAAGTTGTTCTTTGTTGTCTAAGACAAATCTAGCTATTAAAAAAGCCACTGACTTAAATTATTTATTTGTCAAAACAAAAAAAAAACAACAGTCAAAAATATTTGGATTGGGAATTAGTATATTAAAGAACTAATGTCATAAGACGTCATTTTGTCGCACGCGGACAATTTATAAAACGAGCGACGAAGGAGCGAGTTTTGTAATGGACGAGTGCGACAAAAAGTTTTATGACATGAGTTCTTTATGCAATTTTATCTATTTTGCAAAAATCCTATAAAAAAAAATTAATTTTATATCTACCTTAAATTTAATTTGGTCGAATTTTACTTTAGATAGTTGGTATCACAGTCATTGGTTTGACAGTTAATGTTAAAATCGATTCGCCATGCCGTCCTTAATTTACTTATTTACAATAAGCAGCTGTTAATGTTAAAGAAGAAAAAAAGGATTTTCTTTGGTGTTAAACAAAATTAATTGCCAGAAAAGTACTAGAAAAATCATACAAATATTATAGCCAACCTATAAAATCAAAATTTAGAATACTCCAATACGTAGATTAAATGATTTTCAAAAATAAATATATAAAATCTGATATCTGTCAAATGGTTAACCTCACTTTTTACCAATTTCTTCTTCTTCTTCATAAATCTGAACACAGAGTACTGTGTTCAGGGGTAATGACCTTTAGCTTACTTGAGAGCATCCGAGTTTACCTCATCCCTTGAATCATTTATATAATATTTTCTTTCCACATACATGTTGTTACAATACACTTAAATCAGCCATATAATTCTTCTTAAAAATCTATTAATTTCTTCCACATTTGTTTCTCCTTTCATTCTACTTTATATATATTCCACTTATCCAAACCATTTAATTGTGACACACATTAAAAAAAAATATATCCATATTTTCTTCAGTTTTCCATAAAATCACATATAATCAATAACATTTTTCATTGCTAAAACTCCATTTTATCGTTCAATTCAAACCATGTACCATATGGCTGCATGTATTTTTTTAAATATTTCACCAATCCATCGTGGAAATCGTTCGTAAATTATAATTATAATGATTATAATCCATCTATTATAGATTTACGTATGTGGCACTGACCAGCGTATTTTTGTGCTGGAATTCCGATTTTGTCCCTCCAGGGTCACAAGTCACTTATATTTCAAACTGTTTGCATAGAGCAAGTGACCAGCTCCAAGAACAAAACCAAAATCTTTTACCAATTTTAAATGTATTATAGTATACTATACTCCCAATTTAAAACTTGATTAGTTTAAATCACAGTGATGCCTAACAACGTGAATATTAAGTTTATTATTTCCGTTGTTACGCAGGGAATTTATGTTTATCATTATAAACGAAAAAAACAATATTATGCAATAGGAGTAGATACAGTTATATTATATTAATAACACATAGTGATTTACCAACACCCCGTATAATAGAAGAGTTGGGTTAATATTGAAGGTAGGTACTCACAAAAATTTCCGAACATTCCTCGATAACTTCAAACTTCGACGGCGAACAAAACTGTTTTCTCGGCGAGAATTCCAATTTTTTTGGCGAAAATTGGAATTTCGACATCAACCCCACCACTTTCATCATAGCTCACAGTTACACAGTAAAGAAAAATCGAAACAAATATTTGTTTCCCATCGAACCGTTCCGTGGCACTGCGTCCGACTGAATGACGAGACGAGGTCTTAGATATTTAAGGGACGTATGAGAAATTCCATTATAAAGGGCCACCAAATATTTTACCTGTCTGGGGCATTAAATCTAGTTTTATGGATAGTATTGCCTGGATTAATGCATTTTTAGAAGAAAGGTAATAAAAAGGTAAAATCTTGTAATCCCGACTACGTTACATAATAGGTCAAAAAGACATCATAAAAAAAAGATATTTATAATACAAATATTTTTCTACTCCTATAACGGAATTTGACCGTTCTAATATCACTTTTATCTATGGAATGACATATATTCCGTAAAGTGTTACATAATGAAATATTCTATAATCGGATGACAGAATAAACACTCGTGGCGACATCTCTGTTTTTAATATCTAACAAATTTTAGACCGATCTTCCAATTAAACTATTTTTCTAAAGTATAGTCTGAAACACGTTTGGAGTTGCATATTCTGCTCTCGTGAAACCGTCAATCTCTGTATTCCAAACTTGTTACAGAATATACTATTCTTGTACTAATGTATATTCAAACCAATTGGATTAATGTGTAATAGTACATTATGTATCAAGTTTGATAAACGCCATTTTAGTCACGAATTTAATTTAGACACGAGCGAGCGAGTGCTTAATTAAATGAGTGTATATATAAGTTTATAAACGAGTTGCATACTATACTTTTTCTAAAAGTGATTTAAATTAAAGATTTGTTTAGAGCGACATCTATAAAAAATAGAGTAACTCACGTAATCTGGGAATCTGTATTTCCGGCTTGACAGTCAAAATGTCAAATTTGTATATGTACATCGAAATTTATCCCTTCAAAATGGACTAACAACCGTTTAAATTATGATATAGAAGCAGTTTTTCACAGTGAAAGTGAAGAGAATGTTTAATGGGCACTTCATAGTGGAGCCTCCACCCGAAATTTGTAATGCTTATCCCGGCAAGAAGTCACTAACTAACATTTTTTTATTGAGCTTAAAGATAAAATAAATAAGTAAATAAATATAGCTATTCCATCACAATAGTGATTTTTAAACCATGCAAAAACAACCATTTCCAATATCTAGTGGCTTTTAAACAGGGTTTGAAAATATCGTGATATTTATATAAATATCCGATATATATCCATAATAAATATCCAATATAAATTGAGTGATATATATTTGCATGTATATATATCAAATAGTTATTGGCTTTGAAAAACTATTTTATACTTTTTATTATTATTAAAATAATAAAATAATTTCAACATTATTATTTCACAAGAAGGGCACATTATTTTAACGATTGTATGACATTTGACACCTGTCAACTAAACTTAAAACCTACTGCTAACTTCAGTCAGTGACTAAAACTCCATAAAGCCATAACTTATCAATGTGTATTTAAAAGATCACTTAGTCATAAAAACATGTACGATAATGGGCGTTTTAAAAGTGGTGGAAGTAGAAAAAATACAGTAAGTCATTGTTAGTTTTTTTTTCTTAGTTGTTAGGAGTATAATTTAGGTATATAGTTTTAAGGTTAAGTGGAAGAACGGGAGTTCACCTCGTGTGTCCAACCAAACTTCGCCTTTTGCAATGTTTTAATAATATTTACATTCATGTGTTTTGTAAGCTATTTATGATATTGCAATAAAGACTATTATTATTATTATTATAAATAAATTATAATAAAAAATCCTTCTTAAAATGTATCTAGGGGTTCTGTTCCATGTAACTGTTGATGTATTTTCAAGTTGATAATTTCAACTGACCAATTTGTTACTTAATTGGTTTTTAAAGAAAAGCTAAATTAAATGAGTTACAAAAATAATTGAACAAAGCTACAAACTATTTTTTTAAAACATGAAGATATCCAAATTACATTGACATTATCAAAAAATGTTGTGACTAAAAACTAGTCATGGAATAGCTAAGTAGGTATGTGTGAGAAGAGCCCATTAAAAACACGATAAGAAAAATTCTACTCTTGACAAACAACAGCGATACAATTTTCGAGGAATGCGTATAAGAAATAAAGACTAAGTCTAGACTAGCAATGTTATAATTACAAAGAGATTTATAAAAAATACAAATTTATATGATTTTATACTCATTATATTTTAAAATTTACTATAGGTAGTCCCTATAACTCCTCCTTTTTTCCTTTATTTTGAACCAATTAACTATTCCTTCATAAAATATTAAATAGTATTATAATAATATTATAATAATAATCTACTCTCTAAAAGTGAAACAGTGAAATTTTCACTATTTCCGTCAGTGAGTTATTATTCACTGTAAAATTAGTGTTTTTCAATATAAATTAGTGAAATTTTAACTTCTCCAAATTAGTGTTTTTTATTATCACTACTTTTCCGGAACTCTCGACAGAAAATAGTGAAATTTTAACTTTTTTGAACTAAACCTATTTCACTAATTTGTACAGTGTAATTTCCACTAAATAAATTAGTGCAAAGAAATCGCTACATGAAAAAGTGAGTATTCACTAATTGCTAGTGGTATACTTATCACTGCGGCAAATAGTTAATATGCACTGTCAATCAGTGAAAATCCACTGTTTTATTTTAGAGAGTAAGAATGCCAATTAGGCTTAAGTTTGCATGAAACAAAATGCTAGTTTTTATACCTTCCGTTTTCTATAGAATAAACCACCTGTTAAAATATAAATCCTGCCCGTTTAGGAAAGTGTATCGGACCGTGGAAGGAGGATTTCCTCTCTCCCATGCTTGCAGTCGACCGAAACAAACATTTTTTTACGCCCGTCGTTGTTTGGGATCGCACCTTACGATGCTTTTTTCGACATAAATTACTTCAGTAATTTTACGTCTAGACTAATTATGATTTTTTATCGCAGAGAGATTAGGTCGAGTTTTTTAAAACAAAGAAAAACCTGGTTTGATTTATCACCGAAAAGACAACAATGTTTTGTTTGTTGGGTGGAAGTGCTTTTGGAGCTACTAAAATTATTAAATATAAAAAAATCTTTTTAGTTTATAAACATTTATGTATTTATTTCAGCTGTAAATTAATAATAACTAAAAGAAAAGAGAAATATAAAAGTTAATATACTTTGCATTAGGTATATTTTTCTATAATTCGATACAACAAAAATTTAAAAGGTTTAATTTTGGATTGTTGTAATATTTTCCCTAAATTATTTGGAAAATTTGATACTAAAAGTTGTTTTTATGAAAACTATTAATTTTATAACATAGTATTTTTCTACTCCCACCTTTAAAACGCCCATTATCGTACATGTTTTCATGACACTAAGATATTTTTTAAATACACATTGGCAAGCTATGGCTTTATGGTGTTTTAGTAACGGGCTTTTAGTTAGTTTTAAGTTAGTTGATAGTTGTCAAATGTCATATAATCGTTAAAATAAAGTGCCCTTCCATTTTAAAGGGATAAACTTCGGTTTACACAGAAAAATTTGACATTTTCCGCCGTTAATACAGATTCCTATTTTTACGGTTACTCTATTTTTGTATAGATGTAGCTCCATACAAATATTTAATTTAAATCATTTTTAGATATTAAGTATTTGTCGTAGAAAAAGTATGGTATGCAACTCCTTTATAAAGTTTTATAGACACTCATTTAATTAAACGCTCGCTCGTGCCTGATTTAAATTCGTGACTTCGTCACATTCTTGGCCCATTAGAAGTTTCTGGGAAACAAAAAAGTTATCGATTTAAAATTTTAAAAGCGTTTATAATCCATTGAAGTCTATTTTTCTAAAATATTTTAAACAAAATACCACTTCCGGTTTAACTGGAAGTGACATCAACTTTGTTATTTCAAATAGAACATCCCATATATTTTTACAATTTATATATATTACTAATTATAATTACATAATTTTATATGGAATTTATGAATTCCACATAAAATTATGAGTAAAATTACTATACCATGTCCTGTACCTGAATAGTTTTCAAGTTATTAATTTTTTTCGTTAAAATTTAAGAAATGCGTATTATTCAAAAATAGCCTATAACTTTTTGTTATTAGGTTTGCGAATATGGGGGGTGGAGTTTTTAGAATCTTAAAACATTGTTTAAACGATTCCTTGTCAATTCTTTAACATTTTCAACAAATAACCTGATAAAAGTTAGGGCAAATTAGGCTAACTTAAAAAGTTAATAACTTTTTTATTTTAAATGTAACACCCGGTATGTTTTTACATAATCAAATGGTACAGGGTGATCCCTTTTAATGTGCCCCCCTTTAACTTTTTTATTTTAAGTGTGCCAAAAAAATTAAAAGTGTGGTTATGTAGGTATTAAAAAATCCTTTTTTACTACGTAAAAAGAAAATTGGGAAATTGACCAGTATACAGGGAAAAACAAAAAGTTTATTTTTTTTCAATGGATCATGATCATGATATAGGGTGCACCCTATATACATATATGTATTTATTTTTCGATTCCTTGTAAAATTCTAAGCATATTTCATATAACATACCATATACCTAAGTTTAACCGTTTCTGAAATATTTAAATTATTTTTAAGATAATAATTTGAAATAGTTTGTCTTTCTCTGTCTGAGTACGCCATTTTTACTTATTTAACAAGACATATTGACATAATGTCACTATAGTAATTTATTTTCAATAAAAATTTTAGTATACTGAGGCTTCTTAATTTCTAACACTTTAAAAAAACATTTAATGATAACATTTCGAATGCAAATATTTCAGAAACGGTTGAGTTTAGGTATAAGGTTTGTTATACAGTGTGTCCGTAAAGTCCCGGAACATGTGATTATTTTGAAAACGGTAATTTTTTTTAAAAAACGCTGAAACACGCCAACTTTGATATTTTTCTAGCAATATTTTAGCATATGTAGTTGTTCCAAATTCTGCCGCGTGGCGGCGCCACAATCAAAGTCAGTTTTTTTTAAATTGCAACCCTTTATTTTTGTTGCATTTTTGGATAGCTACCGTTGTCCTGATTACATTGATGTGCCACATCTGGGGGGTTACATAAGAAAATTTTTGAGAAAATCAGGTTTTTGCTGCCGAATGAGATTTTGGTATTTTGTCAAACTTACACAATCTATGCGTTGCTTAATGTTTTTTGGAAAGCCAATCAGAGCAGTTGCTCAAAGTGTCCACCGTAAACTATTTGGAAATGGAACAGCCTGTCTACAAAGGAGCGTTGTACGTTTGCCAGTACCGCTGGAGTGATCATCTGGATCTCGGCTTGAATGCGGTGTCTTAGGTCGTCCAAATTTTAAGGCCTGTTTACATAGACGCGGTTTTTAAGAGGTCCCCATAAAAAGAAGTCTAAAGGGTTCAAATCGGGCGATCGCGCTGGCCACTCAATTTGACCCCTTTGACCTATCCAGCGATTGGGAAAGACCTGATTTAAATAATCCCTTACTAGCAATGCATAGTGCCCCGTAACAGCGAATAAGTTCGTCAAAACCAAAATCTTAATCAGCGGCAAAAACCTACTTTTCTCAAAAATTTTCTTATGTAACCCTACACATGTAGCATATCAATGTACTCAGGACGACGGTCCCATATATGGGACATATGATTTGTAAAAAGTATATTTTCAATTTTGTGTAGTCTATTCTCCTAACCTAACATACATATATTTTTCTCGATTTCTTTCCGAATCGATTGCTTGATTTTCACAATTATTGTTCGGCATCGCATCTAAATCGCCGTCATCCGGGTATTCACTGCCCATTATGGTATCAATTGGATTGACTGATTCGATCCGATTGCAGTTTCGTTCCACAAACCCACTTCGGCCTCAAGTCTCATATCTTATTTGTCGTTCCTGCATTCAGGCAGGAAATAAGTTTAACAGTGTACATTAGGGTGTCCGTTATTAACCAATTTGGTTTTTTTGTTTGCAGCGCCCCCTAAATTATTAGTTAATGACCTACAAAAAATTATTAAAAAAATTATAAAAAAAATATTCATATTAAACCGTGCCACAAAGACGATACATTTTCCATTTAAATAACATGGGGTTTCGGCAAGTTTTACATTTAATTTTTTTTTCCCGACCAAGTTAACATACAGCAATAAGTGATACATATTTTTATAGGAAATTAAACGCTGTACAAAAAAGCTTTTCTATGATTTTTTCATAAATTCACTGATTTTAAAGTTATTTAAGGTTATATTAAACTTATAGTAATTTTTTCGATTTTTTGACCGCAAAATTATAATTATTTTTATGAAAATGAATTGTTTATTTATGAAAATATGTGATTTTATTGTATTATTAAAAAAATAAAAATTATTGAAAAGAGTTAAGTAAAAATTATTGACAAGAGATTTCGATAAATTTTGTAAAATTTCACAAAAATAAAAAGATTATGTAAAAAAAGTAATCGTTCTAAATGTGAGTAAAACTAGTACAAAATTCTTTTAATGTAATAAACAATTTTTAATTTATATATAGGAATCTCTCGTCAATAATTTTCACTTATCTCTTTTCAATAATTTTTACTTTTTTAATAATACAATAAAAATTATTGACAAGAGATTTCGATAAATTTTGTAAAAATTCACAGAAATAAAAAGATTATGTAAAAAAAGTAATCGTTCAAAATGTGAGTAAAACTAGTACAAAATTCTTTTAATGTAATAAACAATTTTTAATTTATATATCGGAATCTCTCGTCAATAATTTTCACTTACCTACCTCTTTTCAATAATTCTTACTTTTTCAATAATACAATAAAATCACATATATTTTCAAAAATTAACAATTTATTTTCATAAAAATGATGATAATTTTGCAGTCAAAGTAAAAGAATCGAAAAAATTAATATAAGTTCAATTTTAACCTTAAATAACTTTGAAACCAGTGAATTTATCGAAATATCATAAAAAAGCTTTTTTGTACAGCGTTCAATTTTCTATAAAAATATGTATCACTTATTGCTGTAGGTTTATTAACTTGCTCCAGAGAAAAAAATGTAAAAATTGCCGAAACCCCATGTTATTTAAATGGAAAATGTATCGTCTTAAAATAAATATTTTTTTTTATAATTTTTTTTAGGAAATAAACTAAAAATTTAGGGGGCGCTGCGAACAAAAAAACCAAGTTGGTAAATAACGGAAACCCTAGTTTGCATGCAGAAGGGACAATTTTTTTTATTATTATTTAAACAATATAAAATATGCAAAAAAAATTAAAAAAAAATTTTTAATACAAAATCCCAAAAATCAGTACCTTTTTTATAATGTGTTTTTCCGTGTTGGGCCTGGTGATGGATATCCTGGTGGTGGCCCTGCCAGGAACGTTTCGTTGCAACTTTTCCACATTATACGTTTGCCGCCAACCGAACAGTTGCACAATTTTTTCCGCCACTTCAGTGCACTTTGGTCCCGCTGTTTGACAAGCGTCAAACATCTCACATCACAGGAAATTTAGGCAGAATAGTTTACCGCGCAAAGAACACTGTGGGGAAACAGGTGCGATGTCAGATCAAAGCTTGCCATGTTGCGAATTGACAGACGGTTTTCATGGCAAACCGTGATTTGTCATCATCATTGCACAAATTTGCATTGTTTGTAGAGTTGCTTTATTTGATTTATAAGAGATAAATAGTTGGGGAATTTGTCATTGCACTTGCGTTGTGAAATAATTGTTTTCAATTGGTGTCATGTATATTTTAGTATATAATTGCTCGTGTTTAAAAGGATATAAAATGCAAAAAATGTCAGGTGGTATAGATATACTTTGTTTTTAGTCTAACGCAATTGGTTCTTACAAAACCACAGCATGTTTCTTATGATTAAGTATAATTAATAATAATATGAACTAACGTTCAGTATTGGCTTCAAAAATTTATAAAGATTGTTAAGTTTAGGCATAAATCATTTGTTCTTTTACTTGTATACCTACCATAATTATTAATAACGCATTTGCGTTTCATAATGTCAACAGTAAAATAATATAAATTATAATACAAATTTTCCTTAAAATTATGCCAAATAAAAAAATAGTGTAAAGAACTCATGTCTTAAGACATTTTCTCGCGATTGCAAAAAATGACTTCTTATGACATTCTTGCTTAATATACTATTAAAAGCTCACAACACAATTTTTTTTCTGATATTATCTAATAAAGAATGTACCAGAAATCTAAAACTTATACCTATAGGTATTAATACCTAATTATGCCCGATCTTTGGTCATCCAGAGATGGAAAATGCTCGAGAATGTATTTTTGAGCAACGAGAATGAACAAGCATAAACCAAAAAAAAAATTAACAGCATGGCAGAATTAGGCCTTTAAACATTTTTTGTCAATAATCTCGTAAATAATCTGATTGTTCTTATTATTCCCGATAAGATTCTTAATTTTCATAAAGTTATCGAGAAGATTAGCAGTTTTCTCAATATTTTTACAGGTTTTAAAATCTTTTTTCTACTTCTATTAATGAAAATGACTATAGTATTATAGTATGACTATAGTATTATAATATTACTTTTTAATGTGGAATAACATATTAAAGTGTTACAAAATGAATTATTTTATCATCGGATGACGGAATAAACACTGGTTGCCAACCCCACTTTCTCACAATTAAATTATTTTTCTATGGTATTTTTTTGGAATAGTATAAAAAGTATAGTGAGAAACACATTTGGAATTACATATCCCAAACTTTTTACAGAATATACTATTCTCGATTGTGATAAAGATGAGGCTCATTCTTAACCGATTTTTGGTAAAATTTAGTTTTCAAGTATTGGTACCCTCAAAAATGTCGAAATTTTTTATAACCTCAAATTCGTGACTTTTAAGATTATTTATATTCTTTTCGACAAACATTGACAAATAAATGAGCCAAACAGGTCAATAATAGTATATTATTATACGAGAGATAATGCAGGCTATTATTCACGAAGAAAAGGTTTGTGTCTCGAGTCGCCAGACGAGAGACTTAAATCATCCGAGTAAATAATGCGCATAATCTCGAGTGTAATACTATACTTTAGGTATCTATTCCAATAAGTAATTAAATAAAATCTTACATCTGTCAAATGGTTAACCTTACTTTTTACCAATTTTAAATGTTATTACAGTCGCCTTCTCCCAATTTAATACTCGATTATATGTGGCCTTTTGCAAAAAGCAAAAAGATTTTGTCAGAATTGAATTCCTCTTGAAAAGGTGCCTTAATAATGAATTAGAAAAGGCTACCTTTAACTGTTTTTGAAATAAAAAATTATTATAAAAATTACAAATTCTCGTTTCCTACGATATCTCGACTTAAAATGATAAGTCAAATTTCTTTTTAGATCATTGATTGGCATGAAAATGTGCAACTTTCTCTCAAAGATAAGCAAAGTACTCATGCTAAGCCTTAATAAACGGACACCCTGTGTACTATTAACAAAAATAATGAATGCATCACCGAAAACATTATTATAGCTGAAAAGTGTAGTGGTCAGCAGATTTAGGTATTGCTACCTGCTTTCTGATAGCTTTCTTATTTTACACGAAATATGGTTACCCTTAAAATTTTGCTAGCTAAAGCCGAACCTGTGTCGTGGTTCAACAGCTATCCGTGCGACATAAATAAGATTGTCTTTTATTTTAAACAAACCAAAAACAATGTAGATATGCAAGCAAGCAACAGTTAGGTAAGATTATTACTGCATTCCGTTTTGAAAGATCAAAAATAGAAACCGTACGCCGAGATAACCTCGAACGAATTCCTTTACTGGGTGTAGAAACCTACACGAAACTATTTTAATAATGGACATTTGTGCAAAAGAAGAAACCTTACTTTTAGGTGAAATATTAATGTTTTGTTAGATTTATAATTTATCTACTTCTTGCAAAAAATTTAAGCGTTTTAAAAGGCTGAGGTATTTGGGCACTTGGAGCTTCATTTTCAATACCTACATAAATTTTGTCATACTCTCAATCAATCAGGCATATCCTCTTTTCTCAGAATGCAACTCAAATTCGATACCAATCAGCTTTGATTTATATGATTCACACAAACCTCCAATTTTATTGTTACCTGTTGAACTCTGCAAAATTTATGTAAAACGTTCTGCAATAATACGCGGTTTTTCATTTTTTAAAGGAAAACACGACGATTTCCGCGCATTGTACAAAATTCTCACAGCGCACGTTTTAATTATTTATATAATTTATGGGAAATCCGACAACGGGATTATGTTAATTTATTGGTTGATAATGAATTTAAAAAATATTTTGCTTCGAGAATAAAATAAAAACCGAAAGCAAATATTTGCGATTCCTTTACAAAGAAAAGTGAAATTATCAGCATTTCTGTTTAGAAATGCGGTTGACATAATAGTTAATAAGCACTCTTCCTTTTTTAGATAATTGTCGAGCTCTGATACATTCTGATAAAAGAATTTATCATAAGAAATTAGATTGTTTAATTTGAAGTATGTAACTTTTATTGCCATCCGGTGCTAATAAAAGTAATTCTGCTTTTAATATGCATGATAAGTATATAAAACCTTAATTAGACTTAATAATAGGATTAGCACATTAAAATGAAGTTCCCACTCCAATTAATTTACTATAATAGCCTTATTATCCACATGTGGATAATTATTTAATAATTAATATTATGCATAATTGGACCTAACGCAAAAAATTAAAAAACATTTAAAGTTTGAAAAAAAATTATATACGTAGGTATGGGTTATTTCACGCCAAATTTTCATTCAAAATTGAAATTTGTCTGAAATATTTTTGTTTCGTTTACGATACGATCCATTTTTTTATATATAATTATAATTTTACACAGAATAGTCAAGAATGTAGAAGTATGAATTAAGAAATGCTTAAATGTAAATAAATTGTTTATTTTATTGTCTCCAATGAGCTAGTGCTTCATCTAGTTGACATCCTACAGCTTTGTTGATTTTTTTTTTCAGACACTGTTACAAATTTTAAATATGTTTGGCTCGCAAATATTTTTTATAAGTCACTATAATTGCTATTTTTTATTAGTAATTTTGTTTACAAAACACTTAATTAGTCAACAAATTGTTTATAAAAACCTAAAAAAATTGATAAAATTTTGAACAATGACAGATTACGTGGTAACCATATATACCGTCAAATTGTTCAATATCTCTGTAATTGGGTAAGGAAATAGTTACATCAATCGAAAGGTTTTTTAATTTACTATTTAATTATGTAAAACATACCGGGTATTACTTTTAAAATAAACTATTTATTAACGTTTTAAGTTTCAACCCTAATTTGCCATGGTTTTTCTCAGGTAATTAGTTGAAAAAGGTTAAAGAATTCCCATGAAATCTTTAAACAATGTTTTAAAATTTCAAAAATTCCACCCCCATATTCGCAAACCTAATAACAAAAAAGCTATATATTAGTGATTAACGTGCATTTTTAAATTTTAACGAAAAAAATTAAAAACTCGAAAAATATTCACTTTAGGTATAGGACATAGTATAGTAATTTTACTCAGAATTTTATGTAGTATTTAAAAATGTAAAAATATATGGGGTGATCTATTTTAAATAACAAAGTTGATGTCACCGGAAGTGGCATTTTAATCAAAATATTTTAGAAAAATAGACTTAAATGGATTACAAATGCTTTTTAATTTCTAATCCAAATATTTTTCCATTCCCCAGAAACTTCTAATGGACCACGAATGTGAAACACCCTGTATAAAGATGGATTTCTCTACGGTTGTAACCGTATGTAAATGGAATAAGATTTAACAAACTACTGTTTGTATACAATATAGGCAAACGTTATATAGGCAAACGTTGGAGATTAGATCTTGTTCAAAATATTTAAATAAAAAATCTTCAATTTGTATTTTGATGCAAAATTTTATAAACAAATACATTTTTTTGAATTTTCCACTCCTTCGTTTCGTCTTTTAACCCCAAAATCTTTCCAGTTGCATATGCGCATAAAGATCGATTGTTTAAAAAAAATCTTTAAATTTTCTATAAAAAAAATTCAAAATGTTTAAAATGTCTATAATAACCCAAAATGGATTAGAACTGACTAAAACGTCCCCAAACCGTTTAAAATGTCTCCAAAACTTTCCCAATTATTTAAAATAAGCAACTACTCAAACAACCATGGTTGTTTTGCAAAAACCATTTTAAAATAATGTTTATAAAATCAAAAACTATATCTATTACTATTTTCTACAAATTACAGTTTTAAAAAACTGACCTACTTCATAGTTTTAAAATTTAAGATTAAACTTATCTTTGGGGAAATTATAGTAGAATTAGGTAGCCCCAAAGAAAAAATCCAGTTAGTTTCTAACATTTTAAATATTATTTTTTATCAAGAAACCTGTGACGGATGAGTTGATTTAATTGCGTCAATTTTTTAGGTTTTTATAAACAATTTGTTGACTAATTAAGTGTTTTTTAAACAAAATTACCAATAAAAATAGCAGTTATAACTATAGTGACTTATAAAAAATATTGACAAGCCAAACATTTTTAAAATTTGTAACAGTATTTGAAAAAAAATCAATAAAGCTTTAGGATGTCAACTAGATGAAGCACTAGCTCATTGGAGACAATAAAATATACAATTTATGTAGCAAATTATACAATGAATGAATTGAATAGTCTTCATATTTACAAAAAAACACAATATTGTCTATAAACAATGGATAACAGTTACCCTGACAAATGTATTTAGTTCTGCACATACCAGCCAATTTGCAGGACAAACGTTAACAAAACACCTTTAGGTAATTGTTAATTGGCCTAGGCTATGTTACGCGTTATCTTCTAATGCCTTACGCACGTAAGGAGAAAATTACAACAATTGTAACCTGAGGGCGACCGTGCCCTTAAATAACTGCATGCTTTCCTATATCTTGCTGCAGGCATCATAACTTGCAAATGGATAATAAAGTGTTTCAATACGAGGGACTCAAAAAAAAAAGTATTTATTATAGAATTTGGTTAATCCGTTAACATTTATGTTAGGGGATTTAAGCTTCAAAATGTATCAAAATTTATATTTATTTAACTAAATTTATGAGCAACCAAAGTAATAAAATAATACATATATGTATTATTATGTTTCTTTGGTTATTATAATAATGTAATAAATGTTTCTTAAAAACAACGATAAAATAGGTGAAAATAGCTTTAAACAGGGAAGATAACCTCAGGATACCGCTTTCCTTTGGTGATGAATCTCTATATGGTTTTACATTTTAAAATGGAAGGCCCCTCGTAGTAAACTTAAGTGCGGTAGGTAAGTTGAAAAATGTTTTTGAGTCAATTTTTCACTCAAATTGTGTTTGCTAATTACTGCAGCCTTATAAGGCAAGGTAGGAGATAAGCAATTTCATCTTTGCACTAATATTTCTAGGATAATTTACTTTGTATACGATGTGGGTGTGGTAAATTGTTTTAGCCAAGTATTCAAGGAATTTGTTTTTTATTTTCAAAAGTAATCGAAGCAATGCCTATCTGCAGATAATGTAAAATTATTCGTGCTCATGAATCTTCATGAGGTTTATGGGCTTTTTAAAGTCAATTAGTCAAAATGTTCCAATTTCACTTTAATATTTCCTAAACTAATGAGCAAAACGTAACTCTCTAATTGCGAATTTATAAGATTAATTAGTTTTTAAAATACTCTCACGATATAAAAATATTTTCAATATCACGAACACCATTTAATTTCTTTGGCATATTAAAATTTAATGCTACTGCTATATTTTGTAAAAGGTGTTTTTGTTGCCGTAACATTGCAATTTAGCAATACCTTCACATTCATTGTTTACGTTAAGATGCAGAGATTTTTTTAAAAAAGGTTGCAGCAGGCAGCGACAGCCCACAAATATTACATTCCGCAGTGCACATAGTTGTATGTGACCAACACTATAGTTACAATATATTTTGCGAGAAGTCCAACAAAATAAAATAATTGATTTTCACTGTTATAAAATCAGATTTGTTAACATGAGTTTGTAGTTTGTTAATTTTATTTTGTTAAATTTTAACATAATTTTTGTAGAAAATCAGGATTTGTAATTATTTTGACAAAGGAAAATATTTTACCGTTTTGTAAAGGTAATGCAATGCAATTTTGTAAGCATTTTGTTAATTTCAAAGATTGCAGATTATTTTGTTAAATGTTTAACAAATTATTTAGTTGAAAAAGTACACGTGATTTCAGGCAGTCAATCAAAACATTTCCCACTGACAATAGGCATCAACAAGTTCAACTGACTTCAGCGTCTGCAACTTATGTTTCTGCTTACTTTATTCTAATTTGTAACGTGTTCGTAACAACTGTAGTGTTTATGCGAAGTACCAGTGATGATGCCATCACTGGTTTTCAAACTGAAATTAGGGGAAACAGTGGGTTAAAGTTACGAAATACATCAGTAAGTGTTGTAGTAGTACTGATAATTATATTTTGACAATTTTATAATTTGATGATTTCAGAATAACAAATATAGATTTGTGTTCATTTATGAAGGTACCTATGTATTAATTTTTTTGTTTAGAAATTGGTTAATGAAGCAACATTTTTATCAAAATTCTTTTCATTTAAGTTCCCCATTTCCAACAAATACTTTTGACACTGGGTCTACAAAAAGGTTTGTAAAAATAAGGTCCTTTTTTAAAATTACAAGAATTATGGTTGAATTATTGATAGGATTTTGTTATTAAATCAACAAAATGTTTGTTATAATTTCAAACTACTTATTCAATTAGTTAACAGATTACAGTTGGTTGTAAACTTAACAAAAAGTTATGTGGGCCAGGATTAACATAAAATCTGGTTAATATTTGGTTAAAATTAACAAATATTTTTTTACTGTGTAGAAAGGTAGGTACATAAAATGGTCTATATTTGATTATTACATAATTAAACAAAAATGTTTCTTTAAACTTTTTGACATCCTGGCACCCCCTGATTTTTTTGCTTATTAATTCCGCACACCCTGAACATTCATGTAACGCCACTGTTTCGCATGTATGTGTTACCTACGTGCCTATACATGTCGCGCATATTTTCCACGCCAGATATCCTTGGGGTAATCGTTTGGAATTTAATCAATTATATATTGAAAGTGATCGTAGAAAATTGAAGCTGGCGTAAAAATTGACTACCACGCTTTGAGAACAACATTTACCGCGGTACATTGGGGTTATAATGTGAAATTTTAAGATAAGCCTTCCAGGGAATCGTTTTAGAATGTAGGATTTAACATTAAATATAACGAAATAAATAATATCTCATCATATTCGTTAAACGTCATTAAACGTATTTCATTTATTTTTATCGACAAAACAAATGCACGACGGCATGTATCCGGTCATTAGATCTAGTTGACCGAGGGCTCATAAAAAAGACGTTTTTAGTACTATGTCGTATCGACGAGAATTTTTTCGATTCACTGCAAAATCTTTCATTCATTACGTTGCTTCTAAATGGTTGTTTTTATTAATGAACAGGAAAATAATTCAATTAATGAAGATGCATTTTTATTTTTATGATGGTTAGTTTTTATAATACTCGCAGCAACATTTGTTTTGATTGAAAAACTGGATAAACCTCACAAGAGTTTTACTAGAAAATGTTATTCAATTGAATTAAATTTCAATTTATAAACGTTTAATACAAATTTAGCAAAGTTCTTTATATTTTTTTTATTTTAAGGTAACGGGTAACTTTAAATGTATGTATATGCCTCAATAATTGGGTCATGCAATTATAAATTAAAAACACCCAATATGAAAATTTTAATCTAGTTTATAATTAATTAAAAACGCGAAATTTTAATATTATGTGGGATATATTCACAATGAAAGGCGAAAAATTAAAATTAGAAATACACTTTCTAAATAACACAGATACACAAATGTAAGTTAACATGGAAAGTTTCCATTGGAAATATCAAAATATTTTTTATAAAGACTTGTTTATCCGAGGAGAAAATACATTTTCAAAAAGTTTTTATTTTGGGTAATTTTTTAAAAACACCTTATAACAATTATTATGGGTTTGGCAAAACATTTTTTAGATTACTTCTGTTTATAATTTTATGAACTTGTACTTTGGAGAATGTTTTTAAAACTGTAAAATCCAAAAACGAATTAAAAATAAAACCTTTATTTTTTATATGCGTAATAACTAAAGGCGCATTCATGCTCACTAAAATAAGAAATAAGAAATAAGAATAAGAAATAAGAAATAAGATAAAAAGTTAAAACTGTGTAAAGTAATGGTTGCGTTCATGCTCATGAAAATAAGGAATAAGAAATAAGAAATAAGAATAAAGATAACAATTTTTAACTTTGGTTCTTATTTTTGCGTATAAAACTGCGCAAAGAACCAAAATGGGTCTGTGAATTATTTTGATGGGTTTTATTTGTTATATGCATGGAGCCATGGTGTTGGAAATCGCGTAGAGTGTCGCTGTCGATTGTTTACGTTTATAGCCAATATAATCCACTATAATAAAATATAATTGTGTGACAACATTTTTTATTTCTTAGGTTATCAGCATGAACGATCAATCGCGGTCTTATTTCTTATTTCTTATTCCTTATTTCTTATTTCTTATTCTTATTTCTTATTTCTTATTTTAAGTGAGCATGAATACGCCTTAAGTCTTACTTAACATAGTAAAAAACAAAACAAAAATTTATTTATAATAAAAAAGGTGCTTTTTGACCAGTGTGCCATGGTCTGTGATGGCTACCTACTATGATTCTTGCGTTAAAATTAGCATTACTTTCGGGTCAATAAATATTTAAAAGTTCACCGGATATCTCTTAAAACTTCGCCGAGATTTTTTATTTTATTATACAGTGTTTCCACGGATCGACGGTTGTATAGGTGTAAAAGACAAACAAAATTTGCTTGATTAGAAACTAATTTGTGACATATTTTCATTTTTCAAAAATCAAGAATTCCCTGGATATATATATATATATAAAAACTGATTTTTTACATAAGTAAAGCACCTTTCCTGTACAAGATATGACAAAATTTTATCAAGAAAAGTTTTTCAGAAAGAAAAGCTACATTTATATTATATTTATACATTTATGTTTATGTAGCTTGTAATTCAAAACAATTTTTCGTATAAGCATTCAATTTTTTTTTTTCAAAGTGATCAAATTTTTTAGAATTTTTTGTTTTTTTACCCCTTGATCTTTAATTATTTAAAATATTTCAAAAAAAAATAAAAAAAATTGTTTCTCATCTCAAATTTCATAAACTATAAAAACTATAATAAAGTTTTTTAAATGTTTTTACCTCTTAATTTTGGCGACGTTGGACCATATTTTATTGTAGAAAAAATTATAAGCAGCATTCTTACCTAAACATGCTAAATCAGTTTCTGGATGAATTTTTTGAATTTGTGGAAAAAAATGTTTTCTTTTATGCTACAAAAGTAAAAATTAATGCATAACTATATTATTTATCACGAGGAACAACTTTTTACAATATTTGTTTCTAACATTTTTAATAGTTCGAGATCAAGAGGTTAAAAAATTTAAAAAAACTGAAATTTTTAAGGTGTTCAGAAAATTATGAAAATTTGCATGTTTATGTAGCTTGTAATTCAAAACAATTTTTCTTGATAAAATGTTGTCAAAGGTACTTTACTGATGCCAAAAATCAATTTTTTGTATATTTACAGGGCAAAAAAATAAAAATATGTCGCAAATTAGTTTTTACTCAAGGAGGGCTGAACCCAGAAGATCATTTCAATTCAATTCAATATTTTTTTGTCTTAAAAAAAATGAATTGAAATGTACATATGTAGGTACCATTTTTATATCATTTATATAGGTACATACAATCACCCTGTACATAAAGATAAACAGAAACAGTTATTGGGTAAGTAATCCCATCATAATCATAATTATAAAATACTAATTAAAAATGCATAGCCTTAAAATATCTGATGTTCAAATTCAGTGTGGAGGAAAATGAAGTAGACTTTATGGAATAATAAATGGAGGGTGTAATAATAGCGTAGAGATGGGCATTAGAAGGCACTGTAACATTCAATTAAAGCGTTTGTTATGGTCCCGATACATTTTTATAATTATAATATAACAATATTAATGTATTATTATTTCGAATTAATGCATTGTTATGGATGCTCACTGGGCATGCCTCGAACGGATATATTCCTAACTGTAAAATGTGAATGGACAGGAAGCAGGAATTATTAGTATTTATTTGGTTTGTGAATCGCTAATTCAATGTATAATTTAAATTGAATATAAAAATTGATTTTTACTGATTCAGAATCTGGAGAATTATTCTCAATGTATCGATCTCTCGTGTGGTGTAAAATTGTCCCCTGAATCCGAAAATGTCGTCAAAAGTTAAAAAAGTAGAACAATTTTCCATTTAATATGGAATTGACTATATCTCAAAAACTTTTCTACTTTCATAATTTTTGGATTTAGGGGACAATTTTACATAAGAATTGGCAGTTAAATTTTGGAATACCATGGTACAAGTGAAAAAGCAGCCACTTATAACTGTGGTAATTAGTCATTTTTGACTAATTCATTTTTAGAGAGTAGAAGTTTAATTTATTTCAAACATCCGATAATACTTTTCAAAAAATTTTTTGTAAAGCGTTAAAATTTTCAACAAAAATATGTCTTCTATATTGTTGCATGTCTATTAATTACACTGTAGGTACATTATCAACTCTTGAAATATCACAGCTAAACGCTCGGACACGTAAACATAATTTTTGGTCGTAGATTCCAAATCCATGCTCGGTTTAGCTGTATCAGGTCTAAAAAAGTTCCTATTATTTTATATTTCACCTATTGTGTCAACATTCCTATGTTTTTTATTTCGTTTAGTATAATATAATATCCTCAATTATATATAATTAGGTTCCTTTACCTAATGAAAAAATCAGAATAAAAACATTTTGAATTTCCTAAATTATTTAACAAAAACCCACGTGTTCCTTTTGATAAATTAACCTCAAATTTTGAAAGAATTTGTTTTTTTTTAATTTTGAACTGATGTGGGGGTCCAGCCTAATTGATTTTATTTTTATTATGATTTATGCAGGGTGTTTTCTAATGGGATGCTCTAAAACTTAAAAATTAAATATCTTTGAATTTTGACCTGATAAAGCTAATAATAATAAAGTTTTTATTTATTGTCAGATAAAAAAAATTATTTACATAAAGAAAAATGTAATACATTACTAGAGTAAGAAATGACAATAAAAAAGAGCTAAAAGGCAGTTAAAAACTTATAGAGAATTTTAGCCCTCAGATAATCCCAAGATAACCAAGCACGGATTTGTAATTTACGACCAAAAATTAGGTTTAAATGTCCGAGCGTTTAGCTGTTATATTTTCACCTCCCAACAGTGTTAGCGAGTTGAATATTTTCTTGTAAATGTCATTTAGGTAGGGTTACTTAGATGATACCCATGTAAAAAAACAACTTCTAAAATAACGGACTTGTTCACCCTAATACAAAAAAAAAACATATAATGTATTTAAAGTTCATCTTAATAAATCATATTTGGGTATCGCATTTACAAATTCCAAACATTACTTTTTTATCCGATTAGATTAAATCTAATAATCGAATTCGCTTAATCACATTAAAGTAAATCTTCGTCATGACGAATATATATGAATATATTTAATATATTTAACCGGCAATAGGAATTTATGGTTTACAGCTACGCGAGGCGGTAATAACGTTAGTCAAAACGTCCTCTTAGTGTGTAGTCTTATTGGTCACCGCGGACCCATAACTGTTTTATTTAACTTTTTTCGTAATATATGCAAATATGCTTAATGCATAACGTGTTCCTTATTTAATGTATTGAGTAAATAAATGTTATTCGTACGATATTGAAATCTGTAAATATTAACGAATGCCTTTAAGCAATAGTGTTTTAAAAACTGAAGGATTTTTGGCTCAAAATTTTCCCATCGTTATTTTTTACAACAAACTAAAAATAAAAAACAAAATAAAATCACTTTTAGTATGTAGAATATAGAATCAATTTTTTCAACATTAAAAATAAAATCTTGACATTGAATCTTCGATACATTAGTTGCATTATTTCTATTATTATGTATGAAATAATAATTGCTATAACGACGATTTTTATGCTTTTTCCTGTATTAACATTAATATTTCAAAACCATGCGTAATTATTATTCTTATCATGTTAACCTTCAAAAATGTTGCAATATAAACAATAACGTACAATTAATTTGTGTTTAATCTCATTTTTAAGTAATATAACAATAGAACATTCATATACATACATTTGTAAGCACTTAGGTATAAATATATGAAAGTAAAAAAAAATATTTAATTTTATACACAACTGGTTTTACTATTTATTAGACGTTGAACTTTTAAACCAGCCATTTTACAAAAAAAACATTGTAAAAAACGTTTATTCCCACAATTAAGTCGACACATTATAAACTTATATGGCATGTGTGTAAAATTATGAAAAATTATAAGCTAAAATGGCCAAGACATACAGAATCTAGAACGGGTTTTGTTTTATTATAGATATGATAATTTGTGTATTGTTTATTAAAGGAAATTGGAGAAACTTTTACTAATTAAATTTATTAAAATAATAGCTATTTCTTCTCACAAATTATATTAATTTTTATCTGGTCTAGATGATACATTTTCATTGATGTCCTTTTTACAACTATAAAATAAACTTAAAATTTGCGCAAAAAAACAAGCATTGTAACCGTATTTTCCTAGAAATTTGCGCAATGTAAATTAAAGCCGGTCTGTTGATTATAATTATAAATAAATATTACTTATAGAACCAAATTAATAAAATGTTAACCTACTTTTTCACTTAAATTAACCATCGCTATAAACACTTCACTAACAAACTAAATATAAGAAAAACCATAAAAAACCGACGAGGGTCGTGTCATTACACCTTTTTTATTATTGATGTTGCGTTGACCTTGACAGGTTAAAGTCATTTGTTTATGTAATTCGGCACATCGACATATTTTTTTAAATAATATTTATGGTTTTAAAATAGTGAATCAATTTTTAGATGCGGTTAATACAGGGTGTCCCGGAAATGGCGCACACACGCGAAGCAGGTAAGTTTGAAGTCATGTGTAGTCAACATTATTAAAGTTTTGTGTTGTCAAATAGCGTAAACAACGTGTTTTTGTACAAAATTCATAAAACGTATCGTAGTAGGCTTTCTATTTTCACATATATATGTATATGTTTATGTTTTTATATATATATATATATTTATATATAATATATAGGGTGGGGCTTATTTTGGCGAAGTCCGAATTTTCTCCATTCCCGGCCTAAAAAGTAATCAACTCATCTAAAAAAAGTGTTGTGTAAAATTTTAGCCAAATCGATTAACATTAACACGTGCCGCAGAGCACTTGAAATTTTTAATGGGAAAAACATGCATTTATTTTTTACAGCCTTTTATTTATACTTTTCTCAAAAGTAAAATAATTAATAGAAAATTTTCAAACTCTGCACAATTTTTAAGTACATTAAGGAGCATCGAAAACTATTTTTTCCAAATTTTTAAAATCATACCTTCCCCGTTGAGAGTATTTTTTTCTTCAATATTTTAATACACAGCCCCACAAAAAAAAGAAAAATGGGAACTCCGACGCGTCGCGAAGTACCTGAATAGTTACATATAATGGATTTTGGGTTGCTGAGTCCGAATCCGTGGTCGGAATTCCGCCATCACCCCCAAGTTTTTTATAACCTCAAAAAACATTGTTTTTTGGTCAACTTTGCATTGTAAAACTGATTTTAAAAAACGCGTATTTTTTTTTTTTCGATTTCGACCATAAATTCGGATTCAGCAGCGAAAAATATATAGAAAAGTGTGCCGTATTTTTAATAGCCACTCATCAGCACTTAGTATAGATTCTTTTTAGAAAATAAACACAAAATTATTCATATATATATATATATATATATATATCTGATATAGTATTGATACTTATTGTATTAAAATATTGTATTTAATCTTAATATTAGTATTATATAATAATAGTATAGATTCTATACTAAACAACAAAGAAAATATTAAGATTAAGCATGGGCAACATTATTGGGTAAATATTAGAATAATGGATCATTCTGCGGAAAATTTTAAGCAGTAAAAAAATGAATAATTTTGTGTTTATTTTCTAAAAAGAATCTATACTAAGTGCTGATGAGTGGCTCTTAAAAATACGGCACACTTTTCTATATATTTTTCGCTGCTGAATCCAAATTTATGGTCGAAATCGAAAAAAAAACACGCGTTTTTTAAAATCAGTTTTACAATGCAAAGTTGACCAAAAAACAATGTTTTTGAGGTTATAAAAAACTTGGGGGTGATGGCGGAATTCCGACCACGGATTCGGACTCAGCAACCAAAAATCCATTATATGTAACTATTCAGGTACTTCGCGACGCGTCGGTTCCCATTTTTCTTTTTTTTGTGGGGCTGTGTATTAAAATATTGAAGAAAAAAATACTCTCAACGGGGAAGGTATGATTTTAAAAATTTGGAAAAAATAGTTTTCGATGCTCCTTAATGTACTTAAAAATTCTGCAGAGTTTGAAAATTTTCTATTAATTATTTTACTTTTGATAAAAGGATAAATAAAAGGCTGTAAAAAATAAATGCATGTTTTTCCCATTAAAAATTTCAAGTGCTCTGCGGCACGTGTTAATGTTAATCGATTTGGCTAAAATTTTACACAACACTTTTTTTAGATGTGGTGATTAATTTTTAGGCCGGGAATGGAAAAAATTCGGACTTCGCCAAAATAAGCCCCACCCTAATATATATATATATATATATATATATATATATATATATATATATATATAGGTATATGTTATGATGTAAGTTACATCATGTAACGCCATTGTTAAAAACCTTCCAATTTTATCTATTAGCCAAGGGGAAAAACATGCATAGCCATTTTTGAAATGATATTATATACGAGGCTAAGCATTGACTAAGGACTACTTCTTCACTCAACGAGGCTAAGCTTCGGTATCTCAATTATATTTAGAGATATGTACATTGTTGGTTAAATTAGGTAAAAGTTGCGTATTTTTATGCCGATCAATGATCTAAAAAGAAATTTGGCTGAAATGTATAAATTTTGAGTATAACTATATTTTAAATTTGGTATGTACCAATTTTTGAATAATTAAATAGTTTAAAAAATTATAACCTGAAAAAAGATGTTGAAACACAACAAATTTTGAAAAACACATTCTGCTTTTATATCTATCTTATACACAAATGTACACAGAAAAAAATCTAACATAGTACCAAGAACAGCGCTGTCATTGAATGCATTAAAATTGAAGCAATGTAAATTGTTATTTGTTCAATTAATTACTATTAAACCAAAATAGGGAAATATTTTGCCTAAATGTCAAAGAATTTATTGCGTTAAATGTATACATATATGTACGTTACTATTGTATACTATTGTATGTATACTATAGTATACAATGTATACTATACATACAATAGTAACGTTATTAAATAAATCAAATTAGTATTTAATGCAATAACATTCTACCATTCTAACAAATAAATATCAATATGAATATCAATTGATTTAGGAGCGATAACTTTTGTTGTTAATTTAAAAACAGTAAACGATTATAAACCAAGTGCTAACTACCTATTGGTATTATAGGAACTGTTATTCAGGAATACGGATTACAAGATCCCATTGGTTTAATGGCTCACCCATTCATGCTATGCTAGCGTTTTTTCTGTGTATAAGATAGGTACGTAAGCCATTATTAAACACAATTGTGTTAAATCCTTATATTACCCGGTATTACAACTATAACATTATAAGTTATTTTTTTAGATTTTATCACTCTTGACGAATATACTCTCTTAAAATGAATTAGTCAAAAATGACTAATTATAATTCATATTTAACTAATTGTCATAGCGAAAAAGCAGTCACTAATAATTAGTCAAATTCTACCGAATATAATAGACAAATTAATAATTTAAATTTAAAACAGTTTTTGAGGCACAACTGCTACTTTTATAAAGATCAGTTATATCTGTCTATAAATATTGTTATTAATATTTTAATGTTATTTTTGTGTTGCTGTTTTGAGCTAAACTTTTTGCATCTTTGTTTTTTATGGGCCATTTAACCATGGATCGAACATGCATTTAAATCTAACAAATTAGGAAAGAAATTAGTTACTTTTTACTCTTAGAAACAGTCAAAATTGGTGACGTAAATTGGTCAAACTTCAACTATATAAGTAGTAAAAAATAACTATTTAAAAGTAAAAACTACTATTTTATTAGTTAACAATGCGGGTACTAATTCAAATAGTACTATTTCATTCTAAGAGAGTACACAAACGGTCATTTATCCACAATGGTCACACATTATACGTTCAAGGCACATGTGACTTAAATTTTTTGCAATATTTCCTTGTAATATTCGCTTGTATTCTTGTAACATTTCGTAAAACGCACCTTAAATCCTTTTTTACTCGCCCTCTTTAAAAATGAACAAAATATTTTTTTTTTAAGTTTCTTCTATAAAGATTTTAAGTTTAAAAAAAATCATTATCTTTACTTTGTATTTTTTTCTTCATCTTTAGAAAATTTAACTTTTATTATTTATCAACAAACTTTTAAAAAATGTATTATTTGGTGAATGTTTTAAAACATAGATGGTCTCGTCATGATACCACTGGGGATAAAATACTAAACTTAAACGTATTTAATACCAACGTAAATCTCAAAATTAACACGCCCAAAATGACGATTTAAAAAATAAAAATTGCAATTTCCACTTTTATTATTATTATTTTATTTTTACAGTTGAAACACTAAAAAATTAAAAGAATAAAATTGGAGAAAACATTTCAAAAATATATAAAAATGGATGCATTTTCACGTATTTCTTGGTCTATTAAGCATCAAGGTTTAAGCAAATCGTTGAAATTATTGTTAAACTCGCTGCGGATTTATTTTAAAGTTATGTTGCTTGAGATTCTATTGTTTAACAAACAATTTTATTGTCAGTCCTTTTACTTTCTCTTTAGTTTAACATGTAATTATGTTGTACACCTCTATAGACAAATGCAATGAAATCTTTAAATCGATCGCTATCTAAAAATAATGAAATGAAACGTTTTATTTTATTTTGTTTGAACATTGAGTGGCATATATGTTAATATAAGTAAAACGGTAAATTTGTGCTAATTAGTAGGTATATATTATTATTTGCATTCAGGTATTGGCTACTTAAATATTGTTAAAAATATAAAAAAAATATATTTTAAATATTTGCATTTTTAAGATTATCTTAAATTAGTTACATTACAGAATTTTTATGATGGTAATAAATTATACGACTATTAGAATGATAAAAAAACAGCTACAAAGCATTTAAACTTAAAATATGATAATTTTAAGGTAAATAGTTACTATTTTAAATTGTATATTAAGTTAATTTTTTTTATTAACAGTAAATATTTAAATAAAGGTCATAATAAGTCCTCGGATTGACTTTGAGATAGGTGTAATCAGACCTGGGCACCAGTGGTAAAAAAAGTATTCGTACAATTTTAAGTACCTACTAAGTACATTTGTAAAGAGGGGTTACGTATACGAGTCGTAATTGTGAAAACACGAGTAAAGAGTACGAGTACTTTTGAAAAACAAAATATTATTTAATATAATTGACAATTCAACTTCTGTAAATTTTGTCAATAAATACCACTTGAGGTTCGATTGAGCAGGAATTTTTTTGGACTTTTAACTTAAACTTGGTGGTTTGTTAATTTGACTCTAAGAAATACATACATTATATGACTTTTTGTCAAAGTATCGCAAAAACCATAACTCAAGTTTCGAGAATTAAAAACATTTCTTGTTTTAAACTATATATATATATATATATATAGCCTATATGATTTATAACAAGTAAATAGTTTATAATTTTAGCTGCTTACTTGTTATAATTTATAACAAGTAAGCAGCTAAAATTATAACTTATAAAACATATAGGGTATATGTATATTATATTATACTATATATATAATTTAAAACAGACTTCTAAACAAAATGTTTCGATGCTTGCGATATAATAAACAAAAATACTCTTATGTATATATTAATTGTGAATATTTTTTACGAGTACATTGAATTTGGTTTGTAAGTACGAGTAATATGTATTTCAAATGAAAACTACTTATGAGTAAAAAAGAACTTGCACTTTTTACTCATAATTGAAATACTACTCGAGTACTTGGCCAGTTTTGGCTGTAATATACCATTAAAATTTTCAGTTCAAAAGTCGCTAATGATATTTCCTGAATCAGTAGGTAATATTTCCATGATTCTGATACAATACATTCCCTGACATTTCTCGGTTTTTCAGTTTTTTTTTAAATGCCCACCATGTTTTATAGCAATACAGAAAATGATAAAATTCTATGGTGGTATCTACGTTTTCACTAGGAGCGTTATTGGCATTAAACCTAATATTCAGCCCTGTCAATTATAATATAAATTATTCGTATTTAATTGTTTATAAGTGCATTGTTTTTAACTGGCTTCTGTTAAATACGGTAATTTTTGCAAGGGCATTCTCAGACAATTTTAGACAAATTTAGCCATATCCTTTATTAACACTAGTTTTTACATGACATTTCCCCAACCAATCATATCTTTTTATTGCGTCAATAGATCATATCATACCACTGATAAATTCAATATCAAATCACTGATACATCCGATAAACGTACTTATATCACAACAAAACAAACGAAATCCCCTTAAAACGCCACCAAAATCTTCCTTGTATGAAACGGTTCTCGCACCTGTTTTTAACGCGCGTAACGAGCCGGTGTCTCGCCGAGTACTACTAAAACGTAAAACCGCTCGCGTCAAATTCTACCGGAGTCCGGTGCCCATTTCCCTCACTCTACACTGTCTATGTAGTGTACTCTGTATGTAAATGTAAAGTGGTAAAGAAAAGTCACGTGTAAGATAATTAAATAATTGACTTAATATTTTTATTTTTTAAATGATTTTATTCTTGTAGGTAGGTACATAGGTATATGAAAATAAAATAAAAATCTGATGCTTTACAGGTTTATTTGATTTTTATTTTTTGAATGGTTATTATAGATTTAATTCAAATAAGGCTAAGCTGCAATGGTTTCTGACACTTTGTTATTAGCAAATTTTAAATTTTTTAATACGTCACTATTTTAAAAAATTGAATTTTCAAAAATAAACCTAAAAAAATACTGAAATCTTATTTTTTTTTTGTTAAAATTCGAAAACCTAAAATCATACACTGCCCGTCAAAATTAACGCATAATAAGTAAAAAATTCTAACTCTAAAACGCCTTTATAAAGGCGTTTTAGAGTTAGAATTTGTTTACTTATTTTTTTACTTATTATGCGTTAATTTTGACGGGCAGTGTATTAACATGTATGATTTTAGGTTTTCGAATTTTAACAAAAAAAAATTTTATACAAAATTTCATAAAGATTGTATAAAAATACTTCAACTTATATCTCAGTTTACGTGTATACTAACAAAAATACGGTCTTTAACACCATATTTTTAATTTACTTAAAAAAATTCTCTTAAAGTTATTTTTATTTTGAAGCGCTGTATCTTTGTTACTTATTATGCGTTTTTTACTTATTATGCGTTAATTTTGACGGGCAGTGTATAATTAAAGAAATATTTTAATTTATTGTAATTATTTACATTTTTAGTTTGAATTTTAACATTGTATTAGGTGTATTATATAATTTTTCATGGCAGTATTATTATAACGTATGAATAAATTAATTAACATTTGGGCATTTCTTATTTAAATGTAAATTGATAAAATTCACAACACGAAATATAATTTATTTATTTCCATTGATAACGGTGTAACACTATAGTGTTATAAATGTTCTCGTATACATAAACAATGCATACAATTTTTAATCAGAAAATTCTGCATACAATGCATTTCTTCGACATGCATGCAATATCATTATTGCTCTCTAGCACTATCTTTTTGTTTTCTGATTGCCTCTAATAAGAAACTAAAAAACGATGAAGAATAGTACATTATCTAACAGGCGCAGTTAATATGCTTTCTCCGCCGTGTTGTAAATACTATTTTTTTAAGCATTTAATAAATCTGTACTTACATTAAAATCATTGGGTTTGCGACATTTGGACAGGTTTGACGTTTGATATATGTTATATTATAGGTTATGTACATGAATTTATTCTACAGTGACCTGTCAGTTTACATTTTCTTTGCTGATTTCAAGCTAAAGGCGATAGATGGAACCACTCTTCCTATATAATTTCAAAGTGTTTTCATTATTTGACTTTAAACATTGACATTTGACATTTGAAATTTTAAATAGCGTTTTTTTCAAAAACGGTTGGCTCCATGAGTTTGTAACAAGAGAACCTTTTTTACGAAAAATTATCTGGAGAATTAAATTCCAAGATCGACAATTTAAAAAATTATGAGGATTTTTTTCCCCGAGTAGCCCCTGTTTCGCACGTATCCGATTGGATACCATAAATAAAATATCAATATTTGAACACTAACATGTTTTCAAAATAATTCAAAAAATCTGATTTTGCGAAAAGGGATGGAATACTCCGCCTTATCACGAAATAAACTTATTTTATAAATAACTGTTTTGTTGATTAGTGTATATTTACACCACTCCTTTTATTTGTTACTCCTGCATATTTTGCAATGTAAATACGATTGTTTATTTTCGCTTATAAGCATATATGTATTCCATAAAGTTTATGGCATAAACAGTCGTTGCATTAAATAATACATGTTTTTTATAATTATATATAACTTTTCATGGTGTGCAAGTGGTATTATTAACTTTTTTGTTGCCTTGTTGCTAGAGGTAATTACATATTGTTTGTACAAGTTGTTTGATTTGAGACAATACACAATAGAAGTGATAAGACGGTGTTGTTTTTTAGTTTTAAATTACAATTTAGATTGGTTTATATTAACCGCCTGTTGAATGCATACCACTAGAAATAAAATGCATATTCTCGATGTTGAATTTAAATTACCTATTAGTTAGTTTTTTGATAATAATTTAATATTGATTATGACGTTTCATAACCACCTATTTAATATAAATTATAATTATGGCTTTTTGAATAGTTAACAGTATATTTTATTTTAACATTAGATTTACATATGACATGATAAACCTGACAACAAATTATTAGATTAAATAATAAAAAACATGTTTTTAAAAAAACAACTTGTTTTTTTTGTTGATATAATATCTGTTTTCCTTTTGATAAAAATATTTTAGTTGATTTTTCATGCTATCATTACATGAGTTTTCAGGGTTAAAGTGTTTTTTGCCATAAAATTTAGCAAATAAAACCTTCGGTAAAATATTGGAAAGGTTATGGCCTATAAATAGTTTCTTAATTTAATATTATTTCATAATATTTGCCTGCATAATTTGGAACTTGGGAACTAGATGCATGGTAAATGTTTATTACCAATACAAAAAATTAAATTAAAGTGTTTCGACTTTATCTTTAAGCTCTATTTGTGAGCCTTTATTGTAGCCATAACATAACTACCCAGATGCTAATGCCACTTTGATCTTTAAGTATATAAGTACGTACTTAAATGTTATTTTATTTTAACGTTTAAGTATGACCATTAGCTAATTATTTAATTAAATGTGTATTAGAAACTAAGAAACAAAAATACGTACCACATCATTTTTTTTAGTATACAGGGTGGCCCAACAAAAACATATTTTTCGGGTAGTATGCAACTACTCCCTATAGGGACGTAGTTGCATACTAATAATACCTAATAATTTTAAGTAAATTAGCCAAGATCCTTGGTTATTTTGTAAACTAGCCGCTAATTTAGTTGAAAATACATTTTCAATTAAAATAGCTGACAGTTTGGCTAGTTTATAAACTATCCAGCTAGTTTATAAACTATCCAAGTTTGCACATTAGCCGTGACATATACATATAAAACGCCGAATATATTATATATAATATTATGTTGCCATGAATTCGTAGGTATATTTTGTCGTTTAAAATGCAGTTGTCGGCGTTTTTTTAGAGAAATCAAATAAAAAAATATTTGATTTTAAGGTTATGTTTGTACGACAATTATTTTTTGTAAGATTTCTTATAAACGGACAAAAATGGCCATCCTTTGGCAAAACATAAAATGCAACTATTTAGTTCTTGAATTTTATTTACAATTAAAAACACAATAATTCACCATTATCATTTCGATAAAATACACACACTAACGTAACTTTATAAGCATATAAGCGTTGAGTTTCTTAAACAATGATATAAGGAATAATAAATTAAAATCGAGTACTAATCCAAAGTTTTTTAGTTTTTACTGGCAACGCGAAACAAATACGTGCGCGATTTAACTGTGCAATTGAACAAAATTTGTCAAGTAAGTCTTCTGCATTCCTGTTTTTTGTGAAAAAAACTACTTATTTATTTAAAAATAATATGGAGTTCGTATGCTTTAAATGTATTGTTGACAATTCTTAAATTCACATAATGCTAACGAACACCACCAATGGCGCGCGCGTTGCGAAAACCTGATGATTCTTTAGCGTATAATAAAATCTTAGTAGTAAACAGAACCGTTTGTTAAAACTGTGAATAAATTTATGAACCAATCAGTATTACTGTCGTTGCATAAAAGGTAGACAGTAATGATGTTAATTTTCATTCTCGCGTATAAAATTTTGCAATGTAAAATCGGTCGATGGCAAGTTGTTTAGTATTTCAAATAACTGATGTGCAGGTTTTTATCCCTTTTATCCCAAATTAAAACAATTTTCAACACAGCAGAAACATCCACAGATTAATATATACAGGGTGTTATGTAATTAATGTTATATATTAAAATACTGAATACCTTTTGACACAAGGAATAAAGGAAAAATATTTAAAAAAAACATTTTTCCAAAGATAAAGAAAAAATATGCATTAGAAGTTTTTTATATTTTTTGTGATACGCCACTGGTTACACACTTGTTTATCTCTGCACACCTGTATTTTGTGAGTACATAGATACCAACCAACAAAGAAGCTATGCGTTGCCAGATGTAAAAAATTGTTACTAAAAATTGTTCTTGCGTAAAATAAATAAAAACTCAATAAATACAAAAGTTTTATGCCCTTAAAGCTCTAATACCCTTCTGTATTTATTTACTGATCCAGCTATTAGCTTAAGCAATGATTAGAAAATTTAGTACCTTTGAAATTTGAAATCCATAACCACAAAATTAATTTTTTCATCAGTTTTTTTCTCTGTTTACTCAGATGAAATTGGGACCAGTTCACAGGTTAAACTTTAAACATTTAATTTGTGTAAATAAATCCAAAAGCACTTCCCTTAGTCATAAAAGTTGGCAGATTTTGTTTGAATTTACCTTCAGCACAAAAATGAAACAACCAACAATTAATAAAAACGCCAAATTGACAATTTGCATTGTTAATTTTGTCATTTTTGTAATTAAGCTAAATTTAAACAATGTTTGTCAACTTTTTTGAGAGATTTTGGAAACACTGCTGTTACCAACCATAACATAATAAATCCACCAGATTAACCTAAAGTTCCTAGTCGATCAGTGGCGTACTTTTTGGTAGGATAAAGGTTATTATAAATTATTTTTAGACTTTGGAATTTAGAAAAAAAAGTTTCAGGTGCTTCTTTATGGACCCTACGGAACAACCCATTTTAATATATAACATTAATTACATAACACCCTGTATATAAAACCAAAAGTGCACATGCTTGTCGATTAACCTTCTTTATATCTGTTGTTAATCTTTCAACTAATGCGTGCACGTCAAGTCAGTCACGTGAGTCGACGATCTATGCGCGGTTGAATAATAATCATTCATGCGCATTGTACACTTCCCCTCCTTTATTCCGCTGCTAAGCGACGCGTTTCCGGAGTTGACGCTCCTAACTTAGGAGTCCTAAGAATAATCTTTTTAAGTAAACCTTTAAACGGTTAAAAACGTTAAGGTATTTCTTTAATAATAGTTTATTTCCATCTTTCATAGGAAAAACAATGATGCGTATGTTCTTCCATCGGTCATCGTGTTCAATGGACGCGCCCGTATTAAATTTAATTAACGCTAAATGTAAATCAGTTGCAATTAAGTCTAATTTAGATGGCGTCACGATATCGACGCGATGCACGCATTGTGTGCGCTAGCGTGAGTGTGTACCTGTATGCGTTGTTTCCTGTTAATCGTTCCTGCTAATTTAATGGACCGCATACAAAGTGCAGGTTTATGATCATCGCAGGTTATTAGAAAATTATCTGCTACACGAATCTTAATCAGGCTTATGATAAACTATGGTAAAGTTAATTGAATGATTGTGTAGGTATGGAAAATTCGTGAAATAGCATAGAAAATTATAGTCATAGAACAACAAAAAACAAATTATATTAAGTAGGGGTGTACCGAAGCAACTTTTTTCAAAATGCCGAATGGGAATGTACATAAATGTGTATACACCTATAGGTCTTTAGTTTTTTTGAGAACCGCTGTTATCACATTTCTCAGATAGAAACAATCTTGTAGCTTTTCAAATAAAAAATACCTATATGTATTAAACATAGACCCTGTAGCCAAGCATAGAAGAAAACTAACACTAACTCTTTATTAAAAAGTTAAAATATAATTAAATTAAACTAAAAAACAAAAATGGCTAAAGTGCCGGGATATTGAAGAAATTTTTGATATTTTAAATTTTAACATTTCCGTTTATATTTTATATATACATACATACAAATCCAAAATTAGGTTGTATATTTTGTTATAGTTTGACAATTAAAATAAATTGTTTATTAATTTATTGACTATATATAACCTATAGCTAGCAAAATAGTTATTTACTACCGCTTGGTCTATATTAAATTTTTTCTACTCTCACTACGGAATATGTGGAATTACATATATGTATATTTTTCTACTCCTATTACGGAATTTGACCCTTCTAATATCACTGTTATCTATGGAATGACATATATTCCGTAAAGTGTTACAGAATGAAATATTCTATCATCTGATGACAGAATAAGCACTCGTGGCGACATCTCTGTTTTTAATATCTAACAAATTTTAGACCGATCCAACCTCACTTTCTTCCAATTAAATTATTATTCTACGGTATTTTTTGGAAACGTAGAAAAATTATGGTCTGAAACACGTTTGGAATTGCATATTCCGCTCTCGTTAAACCGTCAAACTCGCCTTCGGCTCGTGTGACAAACTCTTCACTCGAGCGGAATATGCTGTATTCCAAACTAGTTACAGAATATACTATTCCTAGTGTTACAGAATGAATTCTTTTTTTCACCTGATGACTGAATAAACACTGGTGGCGCCATCTCTGTGTTTATTATCTAACAACTTTTAGACCGATCCAACCTCACTTTTTCCCAATTAATTAATTTTCTATGGTATTTTTTGGAAACGTAGAAAAAGAATGGCCTGAAAAACATTTTTAATTGCATAATTCGCTTTCGTTAAACTGTCAAACTTACCTTCGGGTCGTGTGACAAATTTTTCACTTTAGCGGCATATGCCGTATTCCAAACTTGTTTCAGAATATATATACTTATTCCATTCCGCGTAGGCAAAATATAAGAGTATTAAGTTTGTTAGAATTTCTAAAAAAGCTTAGAACACAACTGGGGGTTTAAACCCCAAAACACCCCTGCCTACGCCCCTGTTTCATTCCTTTATATTCTTCTTATATTCTTTCATTAAATTGCAATATATTTTATTATTTCAATATCCCTGCGCATTCGCCATTTTTGCAACTTTTTTAATTTAACTACAATATAGTTAAATATTATTTTAACTTCTTTTCTTCCATATATATTTTTGCATCATGTATGCAGTCTTTTTTCCAATAACAGTTTGTGAAGTATTTCAATAAAAATTTTAATAAGTAAATTTTTCTTAACGTAGGTAGTTACTACATAAACTGGTTCCTGTTACGTGAACAATAAACGCATATAGATACTGGGTGTCTTACTTAAAATTACTTAAATTTTGACGTTATCAACAAATATTTATTTTTTTAACAGTTAATAACAAAAATTAAAATGTACAGGGTGTTTTCGTATAAATGGGATCCCCTCTAAAATCTTGAAGAGATATTAAAAAATTAAAAAATCCAGCTTGCATGGTTAAAAAAAGTAATTTTTAAAAAAATCAAAAAAACAAAAAAGCATTCTTGTATATTTTTAAATATTTAGATACAGTTTTTAATTTCAAAAAGATATAATTTGAATTAAACATTTTATTAATAGTTTATCCAAAAACCTGCCTTATTTTTACTTTAAAAAATCATTATTGCCATGGATATAAAACTCACGTTTAACAAAATGCTAATAATTGTTCCAAACGCCATGCTTATTTTAGGGTAAAAGTTCTTTATTCATGGCACCATGATTCTCGAGTTAAATTTAGCATAATTTTCGGGTCAGTTATTAACAAAACACTTGACATAAATATTTATTAAAATATTCAAATATATGCAGGGCAGTGGCGGCTGGTGGATTTTATGTATACATAAAATCCATACATATATAATGTATACATAAAATCCACCATACATACAAATATCTCAGTTATTAGACATGGGACCCACTCCAAATTTATAATAGTTTATAATGACATTAAATAAACAAGTTCGGCGCAAACAAAATTTAAATTGAAGTTTGCGAAAAAAAGTTATTTTTTCCTGTTGCCTCACCCGCCTCCAGGCCACCCTATTTAAGATAATTCAAATTAAAGTGGTGCAATTTATTATCTACTTTAATTTATCGACAAATTTAAAATTTTATTTAAAAAATCCAAATATTACAGGTTTTATACCATTTTAAATATTTTTTTATTTTAATAAAATAAATAATAAAAATTTAAAATCGAATAAAATCTCTAATATTTGGATTTTTTAAATAAAATTTTAAATTAGTTGATAAATTATAGTAGATAATAAATTGCACCACTTTAATTTGAATTATCTTAAATAGGGGGGCCCGGGTGAGGCGACAGGAAAAACTAACTTTTTTTCGCAAACCAATTTAAATTATGTTTGCGCCGAACTTGTCTATTTAATGTCGTTATAAACTATTATAAATTTGGTGTGGGTCCCATGTCTAATAACTGAAATATTGGTATACCCAAAATCCACCAGCCGCCACTGATGCAGGATGTTTAAATGAAAAAACAATGTCAATGCTATTTTATTAAATATACCGATATTTTTTTGTTTTTGAATTTTTGTCAAAAAAATAACTTTTTTAAACCATGCAAGCTGAATTTTAAATTTCTAATACAGATTTTAGAACATACAATATGTGAATTCCCCCGTTTTTTACAAAAACCCGCAGATTTTTTAACATTTTTAAGAGATTCATTAGTTTCTGATGTGGAAATTTTACTAGCTGGTAAAAAAAATATCTTAGCTAAAGTATATTTTTTCAAATAAATGAATGTCTCCAAAACTCATGATGAAACTGAAACCTCAGTAAGGATTTAAATTTAAAACAAACACCTGCATGCAATGATGCAACAACCAAAATAAGAAAAAAATTACCCCGACGTGAAATACCATCACCATACAAAAGCTCTTCATGAGTATACAATCAAAACGCTCTCTCTTGTACGGGGTACTTGAGTTCGTATTGCACAAACGTTGTTTGTTGTTTGCTGTCTCGTTCAATTAAAGAAGATGTAAATCCACGTAAGGAACATAATACTTCATTGTTTAAAAAAAAATATAAATATTTCCTGAAGAGAATTCAAGTAGGTATAGGGGTCTAGTCTAAATGTATTTTTTATTTTCCAAATTTTTTTGTGGGCACAACTAAACAACAACTGAAAAAACATTTTAAAGCAATTGAACGTTGGAACAAATTTATATTGATTAATATTGTATTAATAATTAATTGATGAGAATACGTAAACTATTCTTTGTTAATTGCATTTTTTTAAATTAATTAAAATGAATGGACTTTCGCCACCAATTATATTTCACAGGCATCAATCCGAATCTGGTTTAATTAGATTTTTTATTTATTCGAAAGTAAATAGTAAATAGAACTCGGTATGCAATTTGCTAATGATACGTACAACGAATTTACTAATAATTACGATATAGATTTTAATCGGGAAAATTAAGTAGTCGATAGAAGAAAAGTTAATTTATATGTTTAAAGCTTCGTTTTCGAGATGCAGGGTTGAAAGTTATTAAAAAAACATTTAATTTTTCAAAAAATTGACCGATTTAAAAAAAAATTCATGTTTTAGGAACGATACCGCTTTTTTATAAGTTTAATGTTATTTTTAGATTAAGCAAAACAAATTTATTTTTTTTTCTTAAAAATTAAGAAGGCTAAGAAGTTGTATTTTTAATTTCTTAATCCAAATACACTCACAGGCAAAATAATCGATCCACACAAATTTTCGATGAATTTCAATCGCAAATAACTTTTTTATTTGATGTCGGATTTAAACGAATATTAAAGAATATTGTAGATAAATTAATGGACAATTGTCAATTAATCGCTCACATTTAAAAAACTACTAAAAAATAGACGTACGTTTATAATATACAGGTTTAAACAAAAAGATGTTTTTTACCATAAGTTTAAGACACGCTGTAGAGTGGCAAAACCGTATATTGTTCTAAATTAAGTTTTGCTATGCTATGGTCCATCCATAGGCTATGGAGAATGAGTGACAGTTTTGTTGAATCATCCCATACTTGGACGTCATACACGGCTTTCATAGCTATCAAATTGTTTTTTGCAAATTAATGTTTAAACAGGGTTCCCTCTTTTAAAACCATTTCAAATTCCCTGACTTTTCCAGGTTTTCCCTGACCAAAGTCCCTATAATTCCAGATAAATAAAAGAAAGACATAAAGACAATTATCTCCCAAAATAGTGTCCCATCAGAATTATGTTAAGTCAAAAATAGCGTTTATTTTTGTTAATATTTATTTAAAAATTAAATATTATAATAAAAATTAAAATAAAATTTTAATAAAAACAGTTTAACATAAAATAGATTCTTTGGTACAAAACATTCTTTGGTATACATTTACACAAATATACCATATTCATCAAAGCAATGCACAACAAACTTTAACAATTTAAAATTAATTATGACAATTGTTTTAATTATTGTTAATTGTTAGTTTGTTTATCAGGTGCATTGCTTTGCGATTTTTTAGTGTGTACAATTTTTTTGTGTAAAATCCTTGATAATTACCGCCGTTACGGCGGCGCCGTACGAAAACAATTGTTTACGATACCAGTGTTGCTAATACGGCGACTTTCAACGAAAAAGGGTCAGAAAACAAGCCGTTTTATAAATTTCCCTGACTTTTACCATAATATTAACAAATTCCCTGACTTTTGCGCTGACTTTCAAAATTCCCTGACTTTTCCCTGATTTTATTGGACTTAAACGGATTCCCTGACTATTCCAGGTTTTCAAGGATTTCCAGGTGGGAGGGAACCCTGTTAAATTTTGAGGTGTCTTCTTACTTTAAAAAATGGATATGTCTTCGAATGTTGCCAGAGCCATTAATTTAATCCAGGATGTACGGTCACAGTATTACGTGGCAAGTGTTTTAAACGTCCCAAGAAGTAAAGTACAAAGGGCAACATCAGTCGGAGACATTTTTAAAAGTAAGAAGACACCTCAAAATTAACACATTCATTTACAAAAAACAGTTTGATAGCTTTTGAAAGCTGTATATAACATGTCCAAGTATGGGATGATTCAACAAAACTGTCACTGTCATCCTCCATAGGCTATGGATGGACCATAGCAACCTTAGTTCTTCATACAGGAAAAATATTGGAAATTGCAATGTTATTTTTAAAAAATTCATATTTTCCACAAAAATAAATATATCAAGGTGAACCAAAAACAAAACTGTTAAAAATAAATGTGACTTAATAATAATAATAATAATTTAGAACAATATACGGTTTTGCCACTCTACAGAGTGTCTTAAACTTATGGTAAAAAACATATTTTTGATTAAACCTGTATATTATAAAGGTTACGTTTATAATATACAGGTTTAAAACGTACGTGTATTTTTTAGTAATATTTAAAATGTGACCGATTCTTCATTGATGTATCTACAATATTCTTTAATATTTGTTTAAATCCGAAAACAAATAAAAAAGTTATTTGCGATTGAAATTCATTGAAAATTTGTGTGGATCGATTATTTTACCTGTGAGTGTATAATATCAAAATCCTTAAAAAACAGTTACTTGATACAATTTCTATTGATCATTAAATTTTCCTGATTAAAATCTGCGACACCCTGTACCTAGGTACATAATATGTATATTAGGGTGAGCCAAAAAAACTAACCTATCGGATTTATGGGTTAAAATGAACCTACATACCGAGCAAAAAATTTCCCTGCAAGGCAAAATTTTTTGCTCAATTTTAAAAGGTGTCGGTGAGCATTCTAAGTTTTCCATTGAAATAACACGTAAAAAAATCTTTTTTCATTAAAAAGACTATAACTTTTGAACCGTTTGAGATAAAATTTTTTACGTCGCGGATTCTTGTAGAGCATAAAATTTCCCAAAGAATCTATACCAGGATTATTTTTTTTAATTCAAAAATTCGTATGTTTGAAAGCTTTGAAAAGAGTAAAAAATCACTAAAACTGCAGTTAAAATTGAGCAAAAAAATTTTCCTTGCAGGGAAATTTTTTGTTCGGTATGTAGGTTCATTTTAACCCATAAATCCGATAGGTTAGTTTTTTTGGCTCACCCTAATGTATATTATATGTATGTATTTAATACAAAATCCAATTTTGTTTTGCGTATTTACACTTTAATTTGAATTGTCAACGAATTTCTTCTATAAACATGTTCTATAAAATATTAAATAAAGTCATGTTTTCTTAATTTCTGAGCAACCAGAACTTTTTTTATGGGAATTACATTTTTTAAACAATCAGAACCCTTCTCTCTTGAAGCATTTTCATGTTTCTTAATTTGTGTGCACCCTGCACATTTAATTTTTTTGTGGTAATCACATTTTTTAAGCAAGAAGGAGTTTTATGAGGAAAGATTTTTTTTCCAAACCGCATAATAAAAAAGTTTTTTCCATTGCCATTCCGATCCGGGGACCCTATAGTATAATTACTAAACGTAAAAATAAAAACAAAATATTTTGTAGACAAATTGTTAAACTTGAATGATTAATTTTTTTTATAAAAAAAATAGGAATATTTCTTTAAATATTACGCTCGAAAACTACTTTTAAGAAAAATGTTTTTTTAATTTTTTCAAGACAATGTTTTTTTTTCATATTTAGTTTTTTGAAAAGTTTTGATTTAGCTTTTCAGCTATGGTTTTGTGGTCCAAATTATTAAAATAATAAAACAAAATTAAAATTTTACCATATCAATTTAATATTCTTAAATCATAAATCAAAAATTCATTACCCACGAATAAAAAATTGCTAATAAGAAATTTAACTCACACATGATGGATTACATCCTTACACTAATTAATTGTCTAAGTATACAGATATATAGCTATTTATTTTGATTTGTAACTCATCAAGCAATCCATCAATAATTTAAATGGCAAATATTCGTATAAATAGCAGCAGATGCTTTATAAACTTGAATATTACCATTGAAAAAACAAAAAAGTCTTTTACAAGTTTCAGGGAACTAGCTTTTGAATTAAAAAGAAAAGAATTTATAAATCGTGAAGAATTTCTGCGCCTGTATAGTATGCAACCCATATAACACAGAGTATAATGGGTTTCCTAAGCGTTGGCGTTCGGTGCTCCACTAAAATTCCAAAGCGCGCTTTACAAAACACTTTCAAATGGCAATGAGTCATTTTACTACCGAACCGTGCGTCGTTTGGCAATGTGTATTTTTTGCGATAACTTTACGAGATATTTAAACCTTTATTACACCGCTTGCTGGTGTTTTAGACGATATTTATTATGCAGTAATTTTTAGTTCAAAGGCTCTTGTGTTTTACGTGTCAAAGATGTAAACAATCACGCCTTTTATGGGTTTTATTGTTAACTGAAAGCGAAGGTCGCGTGGGTATCGATATTTTTTTTGCGGAAAATATACAAGTTTTGTGTTTACCTAGTTGCATTATTTATTGTTTCAATTGAAGATTTTTTATTGATGTTTGATTGGGAGTAGGTGTGGATCTTTAATTACCTGGAACAAAAAAAAACGAATTAGAACGAATTTCGCAATTAAAATGATTTTATACAATTATAGTCATAGTATAATAAAGCTTTAATGGTAATTTAAATTATAAAAACATTTTTATTATTTAATAAAATATTGTTTTTTATATAATTTTTTTGTAATTTTTTGTACTTTCGTGTACAAACGTATTTTCAGTCATTTGCATTTTTAAGATATAAACGCTCAAAATTGTTGACTTGTTAAAATTATCTAAATTAAATGGTGGTTACTTAATCAAGTGAATACAAATTATTTGACAATTATTATGGGACAACAATTTGCTTATCTAATCATGACCCGTTTCGTCCCAGTGGCGTCGCTAATTGGGTCGGGACCTTGCTCGCTTGAAGCCCGTGCAAATCTGTGCAATTGTCAGTTTTATTATTTTCTCACCTCTTCCAGTTTTGATTTGATTAAATTTAGAACAATCGATGATGTAGGTACTGTAGACTGCATGGTACAGATTTTTGCCAATTTAGTTTTTGTCGGCACAAAAGTTCGTTTTGGTAGCGTGGCAATTCGCCATGCGATGTAAATTATATAAATCATTTGCATTCCATTGTACGACAAACATAAATATTTGGGGATTAAGGTACCAGGTGGATTTAATTAAATGTTAACTGCAAAACTAGGACAATAGAAAAATTATTAAAATTTAGTTTTTAGAAAAATAGTATTCAGTATAGTATAGTATGGTTTAAGGTAGGTAATTATTATAATTTGAATCAAGATTAACACGAACATAAAATCTTAAAAATACAATAAACCAAGATGCTTAATATGTTGAAAATTGGAATTTAGAAAACAAGAAATGCCCATGGGTAAAATAAAGTTTTACTTTCATTTTTAATGTCCCCATTTAATCCAAAAGTGTTCAAAATACTGTTTTATAAACATAAACATGTGTTTTTAACTATAGTTAAGTTATTGATTGTTGATTGTTTCGACCTTTTTGATGAAACTCCATATTATTAATATATATATGAATGAAAACAACACTGTTTTAAAGTTTCACTATTTTATAAAAAAATTAATTAAATTTTATATTTTTTCTACTCCCACCTTAAAAACGCCCTTTATCGTACATGTTTCCATGACACTAAGTGACCTTTTAAATACACATTGACAAGTTGTGGCTATATGGCGCTTTAGTCACGGGCTTAAGTTAGCAACAGGTTTTTAGTCACGCGCTGAAGTTAGTTTTAAGTTAGTTGACAGTTGTCAAATGTCATACAATCGTTAAAATAAAGTGCCTTTCTTCTAAAATAATACTAAATGTGAAAATTATTTTATTATCTCAATACAAAAATACAAAAGTATTAAATAGTTTCTCAACGCCAATATTTGAAAAGTTTATATGAACATTGTACTGACCTTTTAATTTCGCCGGCAGTAAACTATAACTTAAATTCGGGCACGGACTCCACTGTAAAGTGCTCATAAAACATTTTCTTTACTTTTACTGTGAAAAACTGTCAATTTTCAAGAAATACATTTCGATTTATAACCTTATCTGTGTTTATAAAATATAAAAATTTGACATTTGACGGTGACACACAGATTCCCCTATTGTTTCATAGATGGCGCACTATACAAATTTTTTATTTAAATCATTTTAAGATAATAATAAGTATTTGTCGTAGAAAAAGTATAGTATGCACCTCGTTTATAAACTTTTCAATACACTCATTAATTTAAGCACCTAAATTAAACTCGTGTATAAAATGGCGTTTATCGAACTTGATACATAATATACTCGAATATACTATTATAAAATAGTAAAACTTTAAAACAGTGTTGTTTTCATTTATATATTAATAAGTTAAGTTAGTTGAGTAAGTTGACAGTTGTCAAATGTCATACAATCGTTTAAATAAAGTGCCTTTCTTGAAAATACTAAATGTGAAAATTATTTTATTATCTCAATACAAAAATACAAAAGTATTAAATAGTTTCTTGACGCCAATATTTGAAAAGATTTTATGAACTACAGAGTGATGGACGTTTGTAATGACCTTTTGATTTCGCCGTAGTAGTGCAGTTAAGTAGATTTAACTGGTGCCCATAAAAAAATCTCTTCTCTTTTACTGTGAAAAACTACTTCTATATCGATTGTTAGTCTTTTTTCAAGGGATAAATTTTTATTCACACAGAAAAATTTGAGATTTTAACGCCGGTAGATTCTCAAGAAATTCTAACGGGAATTACAATAAATACCACTGTCACTTTTGTACCTTTAACATTTCCCGTTAATATTATAAAGTATCAATAATTGTTAAGTTTAATTAAAATAATAACGGGCAATGTTTATGGTGAAAATAACGTCAAAAATGTTTATTGGGATGGTTACTTTATTTTCGTATAGATGTCGCTGTATACAAAAATTTCATTTAAATCATTTTTTAGATAATATTATGTATTTGTCGTAAAAAACAATAGTATGCTCGTGCCTAAATTAAATTCGTGACTAAAATGGGGTTTATCAAACTTGATACATAATATACTATTGAGCCAACATTTAAGTAACATTTTTCATTTTCTTAATGTCAATTTATGACAAAAATGAATACCCAAAAAATACAAATAATAACTGTTTAAATCTTGTTACTAACCACAAAGATGTCTTACAACTCGAATATTACCAATTACTTAATTTTCAACAATATTTTTAAAAATGCCTTAATATCTTGATGTATTTTTTGTATAACAGAGGAGATACGCAGGTAATCATTAGAAGGAAGCAGGTGCAGGCCCCTCGTTATGCTGCACTGCATAAAAAAATAACCACGGGGTGGGTTCCAGACTACATAGACGTACGTTTAAATAAATATGTCTCATTCAATAATAATATTTATTGCTAACATGATTGTTCTGATTTCAGGTTTTGCACATTAATTAGTCCCAACTAATTTTATTTAGATTTCCCATGCAAATATAAAAAACTAACGTCTCATGCTATCAAACAATAAAATAAATACGTATAATTTACACTGGTTATTATAATGATTAAAATTTGTCCACGAATACTGTAAAAATGTTTTACAATTAAAATAATTGTTTAAAGTACAGTGAACCTGACGTTGTCCAACTTTTAAATGACTACACTGTTATAAAAATCAGATTTGTTAACATAAGTTTGTTAATTTTTGTAAAATTTTAGCATAATTTTTTGTAGAAACCCAGGGTTTGTAAGTATTTTAACAAAAAAAAATATTTTATCGAAAGTTTTGTACAGGTAATATGCAATTTTGTAAATTTCAAAGACTACAGATTATTTTGTTAATGTTTAACAAATTATTTCGTTAAATTAGTACACGTGATTTCAGGCAGTCAATAAAAACATTTCCCACTGACAATACGCATTAACAAGTTCAAGTCTGCAACTTATGTTTCTGCTTACTTCATTTTAATTCGTAACGTGTTCTTAACAACTGTCCAGAGTGTTATGCCAGAAATCTGTTATTATTGTTATTTGCATTCCTTATACCTATTTAACGAGTGTGCAAAGTCCGAAGAAAGATGTCATCACTGGTTTTCAAACTAAAATTAGCGGATACAAAGAAGTGGGTTAAAGTTACGAAATACATCAGAAAGTGTTGTAGTAGTACCCACTGATGATTATATTGTAATAATTGTATTACTAATTAATTCAAATATTCATATGTAGCGACATCTATCTAAAAATAGGGTAGCCAAAATTGGTGTTTGGAATCTGTTTTACCGGCTTTCAAAATGACAGTGTCAGTTTGTTCAAAATAGTGACATATTTTTGTTGGATCATTTGGAATATCTCACGGCGTTCTCTATACAGAGAACGCCGTGAATATCTCCATCTATACGTCAACAAATTAAATCCCTATTCTTCTTAAATACATTTATTCCAGTGTTGTTGCGAGGATTATCATAAAATAATAAAAGAAAAACGTTTGTGGTGATAAAAGAGGCACTTGTTTTTGAAAAGGCAATAAAACAGGTAGTCTTAAAAGGCGTCAGGTGCATTCAAATGCCCTTCTAAGCCGACTAGTGCATTACCTACTACGTGTTTTTAATGGGAAAGGTTTCTGGATTATTAGAAGAACAAAAGCTTAGAGGCAAGTTTCGAATATTGAGTTTAAAATAGGTAAATAAAAATAACACACAAATACTAAAAACTCAAAAAAAAGAAGAAAAATACTTCCATCACGTCCTATTGTTAATATTTTAATTGGTTTTAATTAGTCAAATATTTTAACAAAATAATATTATTTTAAGATTTTAACCCAATAAGATTATTATTACACACATTTAAAACCAGTTGTAGGTACTAATGAAGCGATGTAATCTAAAAGCATCAATCTTGAAATTACAATAATACCTAATGGTGGTCGTAAAAAATATTTAGCTTGTTTGTTTAAATTATTGGTTTATTTAATGGTATGCCCATGGGCAAGTACGCTTCTAGTTATTTTGCAAGAATGCTAACCACCATTATTATTAGAATTATTATTTTTTCGCTCGATGATGCAGACTTAAGGTATTCCATCCAAGGACACTTTAGTATATACGTGTATATCGCGTAGGCATACTAAATAGTTTTTTGTTGTAAAAAACTAACAATAGAAGAATTTAAAGAGGTTAACACGCTACAGATAAATTAAATTAAGCCAGGAACTTATTAGTCATATTTAAAATATTTACTGTAGAATAATGCCAAAAAATAATTTCGAACACATTTTATAGAGGACATATAACAAAAAAATGTGAATTTTTTCTAGAATAAAGTTTACAGTTAGTTAAGAGGAAATAATGGGTTTTTGTTAATTTACTAATCAGTGTTGCCACCTGTAGCGTCAATGTAAGTATAATTTTGACAAGGCAAGGCAAAGTTATTTTAACGAGCTCTAATCCTTGTTCTAACCCTATCCCTCAAGTTCTTAATTGGATTAAGATCCGGTGAACAAGAAGGCCACTTTAAAACAGACACAACAACAATTTTTGGCAATTCTGCTGATATGTGGAGGTGAATTATCCGACATAAATAAAAAAATCGTCGATGACAGTTACGAGCAGGGCTCCCACGGTTAAATTAAAATTTTTTTTAATGAATTTAGGAGGTTTTTTGTACAATTTTAGGAGAAATAAAGTATGGAAATGAGTTTCTGTAACTAAATAAAACAACTCTGCACTGTAATTAAAAAATAAAAAATAATAATAATTCTTTTTAACAAAAATATAAATAAATATCACTTCTTTTGTACAAATAAGTTACATTCAGTTTTTTTGAAAAAAATTAAAAGCGAGGTAAAATTACTACTTTTGAGTTATATACACAAGTAGAAATTTCACCACACTTTTAATTTTATTTAAAAAAACGCGTCAAATGGTATGTTATATATGTTATATTTATATTTTAAGAAAAAAAATGTTAAACGTTTAGTTAATAACTATCAATAATTGTAATCTTGTTACTTAAAAATTAGAAATCTATCAGTACTGAAATTGGTCCTCATACTCTCCTCCTTATAGGGGGACCAGGGGGTAACTTCTTATAAGATTCTGCAATAATTTTTCTAAAAAATATCACTTTTTTTGGTAATAATTATCTTATTAAATTAAATCTGATTTTTTAACTAATATTTAAGTTTCCTTTGGTTTAAGTTTTATACATTATTTCATTCGGTGATAATTATCAATTGCGCACCATGGTCACTTTTTACCTGCCAGCATTAAATCCTTTAATTTAAAGGATTATTGTAATATTTTTAATAAAAATACCTCATTTAAGATTTAAAAAACATTATTTTGTCAATTAATTAATTTAATCCTAATTGAAGTATAAAAAAATGGTATTTAGTTATAAATAATAATTATTATTGAGATATAAAGAAACTATTTATACATAATTTAGCATTATTTAATCAATTTATTTCCAAGATTAATTTGCAAACAAAAATACCTGCTTTCGTTAAGCAGTTACTCATAATGGATCTTTTAACAGTGGAAGATAAAATAGAAATGATTTTGATTTATGGAGAAACAGGCAGGAATCTTGATGATGCTGTTAAGATCTACGCTCAGCGTTTTCCGGAAAAAAATCGATCACGTAGTTCATTTTACCGGACAGTCAAGCAGTTTACTACAAACGGGAGTGTTCAACCGAAAAAAAGAGTTCGTCGAGCAAATATTTAATATTGGATACACAGAAGAAAAATCGAACAAAATTGATTTTTTTTTCATTACAGCGCCATCTATTACAAATATGAAAAAATGATTTAGACAAAATCTACTTATTTTTAGTCGAATGATCCGAATCTGCAATAAAAAATAGGGTGTTCCATTGGAAATTTTAAAGTTACCCCCTGCTCCCCCTATAAGGTATGAGGACCAATTACTAACTGAGATATTTTAAAGTTTTAAGTTATTTGTCGTAAAGATTAATTTGCAAACAAAAATACCTGCTTTCGTTAAGCAGTTACTCATAATGGATCTTTTAACAGTGGAAGATAAAATAGAAATGATTTTGATTTATGGAGAAACAGGCAGGAATCTTGATGATGTTGTTAAGATCTACGCTCAGCGTTTTCCGGAAAAAAATCGATCACGTAGTTCATTTTACCGGACAGTCAAGCAGTTTACTACAAACGGGAGGGTTCAACCGAAAAAAAAAGTTCGTCGAGCAAATATTTATTGTTATTTTGAGCACCTACTTTAATTAAAATTTAAAAAATAAAACCTAGTATTTTATTAAAAAATTATTGGATAAACAGAAGAAAAATCGAACAAAATTGATTTTTTTTTTCATTACAGCGCCATCTATTACAAATTTGAAAACATGTTTTAGACAAAATCTACTTATTTTTAGTCGAATGATCCGAATCTGCAATAAAAAATAGGGTTTTCCATTGGAAACTTACCCCCTGTTCCCCCTATAAGGAGGAGAGTATGAGGACCAATTACTAACTGAGATATTTTAAAGTTTCAAGTTAAATGACTCACCCTATTTAACACGGTAAATTTTTGTCGAAAACCAACGAAATATGGCTAAAAATGACAATTTTGTAGAACTCCATGAGCTATTACATCAATTAGTTTTTGGGTAAATTTTGTTGTTTTTTAAGAAAATTGTAGGTTGTGATATATTATTTTACCAGCAGAGTTGCCAAAAATTATTTAGAAATAAAAGGTGTGACTGGCCTTCTTGTTCACAGTATTAAAATCCAATTGAGCAATTGTGAGATAAGGTTAAAAGAATTAGAGCTAGCTTACATTTCTTCTTAAAGAAATTTACATTTTTTGTTTTTGTTTAAAACAAAATTGGCTTTATTATTTTTTATTTATTTAGGTATGTGATAAAAATGGTTTGGATAAAGTGCTTTTTATTTTCAAATCACTTCTCTCAATTACTATACCGGGTGAATCTGAGAATAGGCGCACCCCTGTAACTTTTTTATTTATAAAGATAGACACATGAAATCTAGCATGGTTAATTAGGATATAAAATTCCACTTATAAGAGTACAAAATGAATTTTTTGAACTTCCGGTTTCACCGGAAATGATATCAGCTTTCGATTTTTAAATGGAACGCCCTATATATTTTTACATATTTAGAATCCTAAGAAAATTCTGAGTCGGACAGCATGCTCAAATTGACCTTTTGACGTTTCGTCGTCAGAAAATGTATTATCATAAAGATCAATCTAGAGTGCTGTGAACTATCTTATTTTCTTCTAATGGATTCAAACAATGCCTGAAAAATGGAACTTGCCTTATAAAGTTTTTATTCAGCTATTCCCAGCAGTCTAAACTTGTCAAAATTCGTTATTCTCAAATAGTTCAAAGCACTCTAGATTGATCTTTTTGATGATGCATTTTCTGATGACGAAACATCGAATAGTCAATTTGAGGATGCTGTCCGACTCGGAATTTTCTCAGGATTCTAAATATGTAAAAATATATAGGGCGTTCCATTTAAAAATCGAAAGTTGATATTATTTCCGGCAAAACCGGAAGTTCAAAAAATTCATTTTATATCCTTATTAACCATGCTAAATTTCATGTGTCTATCTTTATAAATAAAAAAGTTACAGGGGTGCGCCTATTCTCAGATACACCCGGTATAAGTTTGGTTGTGTGTAAACATAATCCCACTTTTGTGCACTATTTTATTTTCTATATATTTTTAATTTATACCCGTTTTTTTATATTATTTTAAAATTTTTAGGTTTTAAAAATGGACTTTGGTGTTGCAAAATATTGTACCTATAGGTTTTTAGTTTTAAGTCACTCTCAACAAGATTTTCTAACAAATGGATGACGCAAATTAAATAACAGCCTACATGCGAGCACATTAAGATTCAAAAACTCGTTATGCTTTTATCCAGACCTAACTATAACGAGTATATTTTTCTACGAGCCGCGTTTTCTATCCGAATAGATCTGCTCTCGATATTAACGTTGTGCTCTTGAAGCCGAAAATTTACGGCTACTGTGTAATTAATGCCAACCTGTTTTCGACCGCGTTGTGAACGTATAAAATATGGATCTTGTTTTGTATGTGTATGCGCCTGCTGAACGAAGGTTTTGTTTTTTTCTTTCTTAAAAATTATCTTGATTATTACCAAACGTTCATTTTATATCCGACACTTAACACCACATAGGAAATCTTATTTTTGTGATTATAACAATTAATTTTTTTTATTTAATGTTACACTGGATCAAATTGGATTTTAAATATTTAATAATACACTGCCCGTCAAAATTAACGCATAATAAGTAAAATAAATTAACTAAACTTTACCATTACCTTTATAAAATTTTGGATAAAAAACTTTAACTTATTTCTCAGGGTTTTTCGAGAAAATATTCTTAAAGCCCTTTTATATAATAATAAAAAACGCTCAAAAAAAAACTTTTTTAGGGAATTTTTAAGTAAATAAAAAATATGCTGTGAAAGACCGTATTTTTGTTAGTACACCCTGAATATTTTATACAAATCAAACGAACAGTAACGAAGATACAGCGCTTTAAAGTCATAAATGACCACTTTTCAGCAAAATAATAAAAAAAGGGGTCATTTTGTATCTTCGTTACTGTTCGTTTGATTTGTACAAAATTTTCAGGGTATACTAACAAAAATAGGGTCTTTAACAGCATATTTTTTATTTACTTAAAAAAATTTTTCCTAAAAGTTATTTTTCAAACGTTTTTTTTTTTATTATTAAATAAAAGGGCTTTAAAAATATATTCTCGAAAAACCCTCGAACACGTAAACTGAGATATAAGTTGAAGAATTTTTATACAAAATTTCATAAAGATTAGTAAAGGCGTTTTAGAGTTTTTTTACTTGCGTTAATTTTGACGCGCAGTATATTATGGTTTAATTTTGATAATGAATTCTTTACCTTAAAGTACCATTTTCTACAAATAATTAACTCTGTATTTACTGTGTTTACAGGTGACTTTTAGGTTCTAAAATCTTCTTTTTTAACTTATTTATCTAAAATGCCAGCTACCTAAACATGACGGTATTAATGGTTAATAATAAATTTTTAAAAATAACTTTTGAATTTTTTTTTAATTATGAATTATTGCCAATAAACTTCCACTTGGACATTTTGATGAATTTCCTTGGACAAAAACCCATAGCATTTGGCGTGCAAGAGATAAACAAGTGAATCATTGGGCATTCTGTCGATGTTTGAATGGTTTATGTCGGACCTCGAGACCATGTCACATGTCCACGTCCGTAAAAATTATTACGTTCATTTTGAACTGACTGAACCTGAGTGACTGGCGTCATATTGATTTTATCTTCGTGTGTCATTGAGGCTTTTGACTTTTGACTAGCGTCTAGGGAGCAGCAAGTCACAGATGATCCCAACCAATAAGAATTAACAATAGTAACCTTGGTGGCGATAGAAGCAGTGTTGTCAAATTAAAATAATATACAAATTGCAACAATAAAAAAAGATTTCATTGTTTTGTACTGTATAGGTAACAAATATAAATTTATAAAATTTCACAAATTATAGTGTAAAATTTATTTAATAGTATTATTTATATGGCAATTCTCGGGTATTTTACATTTTAGTAAACCATTGGCAACAATGCAGTCATAATTTTGTGAGGTTATCTTATCAGTTGTTGTTGGTGTTCTTTGGTTGTGATTTATTTATCGCATTATATTTTTAAAATAAATCATGAATTCTGAATGCAAGGAGTGCAAGAAATACTTTTCAAATAATTCTAATTTACGTAAACACGTAAAGAAATATCATGAGTCAAAACTCGAGTTGCTGCCATATAAAATAAAATATGTTAATAAAGAGTTTAAGTGTGAAGTGTGTGGAAGAAATTTTAGTTTAAGAAAACATTTACAATTTCATAAAAAAAAACATGATAGTGCTAATAATGTGAAAATACATATTTAACTAAGAAAACTATTATTTTTAACTAAAACCCTACCTTCAATTGCCAAATTAAACAAAACAAGTTATGTCGTAACTTATGGTATATTTTATGTAAATCATAATGTAATAGTTTTTCTATGCGTATTTTTAACTAAATATCTAATGGGTGTAAATAAGCAACAAAATTAAACACTAATATAATTTATTTTAATAATTTAATTTTTTACACAATAGTTTACCTATTTGTGCTCACAAGCTTATCGTTGGTATGCTACAAAGTGTGCAATTAATTAATTTCTGGTACCATGGGTTATCACAAAATTTACTGATGTTTTTACTAGTGTGATGAGGGCTTTGTAATAAAAGGGCAGTGGCCCATATAAGCAAAAACTTTATTATTATAGATAACATGTTTTTGCTTATTTAGGCATTTGCATATTTGGCCCTCAATACAAGCTCTCTGATCTTATTCCTTCCTTCCATCTCTTACCACTAGAAACGTAATGACCCAAGGGATGACACAAAGTTCTGTGTTGTCTTTAAACAACACATATCTGCAATTGCAGATATGTGTTGTTTAAAGACAATTTAATTTGTGTTTTTTCAACTTCTTTCATCTTTATTTGAATAGTGTTTCATTTTTCAATTCAATTGAATGTTATGTTCTAAAATATTTAAAAGAAATGATCAAAAAATGTGCTAAACGTAATATTTACCCAAAATATTTACCCTTCTTTTTGTTTCCACATTATTCAATATCTTGAACCTTCAATTTGTTTGATCGTGAAATCGTTTTCCACACTCTGTACATGCAAATATGTACTACGTGGAACTTTTTGGGATGTTTTCGTAAATTTGAAACAGTTCCAATTTATTTTCACAATAACACAAACAAATAGGTTATGTTCTGTGGATGACAAGCATGCATGGGGTTGCATATCAAAGTTCTTTGTTCTTTGTTGCATATATTCGGCGCGGAAGTAACTCTTTATTTTTATTGGTTGGGATCATCTGTGACTTTCTGCTCCCTAGACGCTAGTTGACTTTTGGCATCTTCAATTTAAGAAGAAAGATATTTTCAAGAGAAACACTTAATAATGAAATTTACTTATAATTTGAAGCTTTTCGTAGAAAAAAAACAAAAATACAGCGTAGTCAATTTTATCCAAATATTAACAGAAATTTATGTTTATCCAGGTCCACATAACTTTATGTTAAGTTTACAACCAACTGTAATCTGTTAACGAATTGAATAAGTAGTTTGTAATTATTATTTAATAACAAGAAAAAAGGTGTCAACGAAATTGGTTGTGTTAGTATTTTTTTTCCTTAAAAGACAAACATGGCGATATAAAGTGGGTCAAGGACCCTCCCTCTCATATTTATACAATCACCCTTTCACTTACTTCTTGAAATATTTTGTGAGAAAATATGATTTTTTAAACATGCTGCAGCATATTTTTTCTATTAGTTATAAAAAAAAAGATACGTTTTTTAGTAAATAATCACTGTATCTCAACAAAAAAAGTTATTTAAAAGACTTCCTACATTCCAAAAACCTATATGTATTGCAGATTTGATCTTTAAATTCTTGGCGTGGCTCCCAAATTCTTAGCAGAATTCCAAAGGGCAAAATTTGAATAACAATAGTGCCGAATTGCCAAAAGCGTGCACAACGACGGGTTAAAATAAAAAAATAGCGCCAAGATTTAGACAAAACACAATCGGCCAACGAGCTAAAGACACCCACGCCAGTTATGCGCATTGGGACAGAAGGTATTTAAACATGTCAATTTTAAACATGATGATTTTTTGATTTTGTAATAATAATTTTATTTTACTTTTTAATAATGTATCATATTATTTATTTATATTTAGATCTAAAGTAATTTTTTTATATATTTTCTAAAAATATTTCTGCTTTTTATGCATTTCTATGATTTTAATACTTACTTAAGAGTTACTTGGAAATATATTTATACATATTTTATAATATAATTTAGTTTTTTGTTATGTTTACACTTTAACGGTATATTACCCATTTTCCCAATTTTTGGTTCACTGTGCAAAAATAAGTAGGTATCCTAAAGGAGATCAAATAACGAACGAAGTTCGTGGGTTGGCAAATCGAGCGTGCCATGCCAAAGTTCACGGCCAATGCGACTTGCACTTGTTTAAGAAAAGGCCATCATGGCCACCGCTGTTGCACCGAACGAGTCCCAAACTCTCGACTTAAAAATATTTTAACGTTTGAAGATGAAATAAAATTTTAACTAAAAATATTTTATTATATATATTATAAAATATTAGTTTTTTAGCAATTTTACATGATTTTAAAATAATATGGTGTCTAAAAGATGAATGTAGATATTCTTCTGTTATTTAATAACAAAGTTGCTAGTGGCTGTTGCAACAAATGAACAATTTTTGCTTTAAGATCAAGTGAACGTGTTTTCAGTGTTAAAGCACGGCCTGTTGGATTGATAAGGATTGTCGTTCGTACAAGGCAAACTCAGAAACCGTGCAAATATGACGACGGTCAGGTTGGCGAGGGCGATAATAATAAACAAACAATACGCGACACAATGTATAATAGTAGAGATTTTGTGTCCAATGAAATAAGAAAAGAAAAGTTAATAAGAGAGTTAAATTTGTAAACATATAATATTCTTAAAACTGCTTTTTAAAAATCGACAAAATGTCAATTTTTTTATCATATTTTGGAATCTAACTTTTTATTTTACCAAATTAATGAATTTTAAATATGGTGGGAAATAAATATTTTGTTATGTATTGCTGAAACAATTTGCAATAAACTTGCAAAGAGCGTTAAACCTATTAAATAAATAAGGGTTTAGAAATGCTATTGTACGATAAGATTAATACATGTATGCAAAAAATATATTTTATTTAAACATACATTACACATTATTACGCAAATTAACCGTACTTTCCTTATCTGCTCTTTTATATTTATGAAAATGCTGTTATAAATTAAATACCAATACATTTTTTGTAATTTATAATTAAAATATCCTGTAATTTATTTGCAAATCAATATTAATTTTTTTTATTTTTATATTGTTATAATATTTTAACCGTTAATAATTTATTATTTCCTTAACCCAACTTTATTAATTTACTTTTTTTATCAACAAAACATGTTTAATAGTATAGGTATACTAAATGTATAAAGTTTGATAAACGCCATTTTAGTCAAAAATTTTAATTAGGCAAGAACGAAACTTGCGAGCGAGTGTTTAATAACAATAAGTGTAAAAATTTATAAACGAGTTGCAAATATGCACGCAGTAGGTATACTAAACCTACTTTTATACGATAAATATTGTTATAAAAAATTATTCATTACTAATTAATTTAAATATTTTTATGGGGCGACATCTACTCTGTTATAATAATCAGATTTGTTAACATGAATTTCTAGTTTTTTCATTTTATTTTGTAAAATTTTAACATATTTTTTGTAGAAACCCAGGGTTTGTCATTATTTTAACAAAGGAAAATATTTTACCAAAAGTTTTGTAAAGGTAATATGCAGTTTTGTAAGCTTTTTGTTAATTTTAAAGGTTACAGATTATTTTGTTAATGTTTAACAAATTATTTCGTTGAAAAAGTACACGTGATTTCAGACAGTCAATCAAAACATTTCCCACTGACAATGCGCATCAACAAGTTCAACTGACTTCAGCGTCTGCAACTTATGTTTCTGCTTACTTTATTCTATTTCCTAACGTTCCGTATCAACTGTCCAAAGTGTTTATAATTTATTACCAAAAATCTGTTATTATTGTTTTTTGGATTCCTTTGGATTGGTATCCGAAAAAAGATGCCATCACTGGTTTTTAAACTGAAATTAGGGGATACAGTGAAGTGGGTTAAACTTACAAAATACATCAGTATGTGTTGTAGTACTTCTAATAATTATATTGTACCAAATTTCTTTATAATTTGATGTTTTCAGAATGATGTGTTATTTAATAGTGTGTATACACACTATTAAATAACATAATAATATATATATGTTGTTTTTGTGTTAATTTGTTTGTTTTGGAAATTGATTTGTAAAGCCACATTTCCTATCAAAATTATTTTTATTTAAGTTTTCAATTTCCAACAAAGGTTTGTAAAAATTAGGTCCTTTTGAAAATTAGAATTATGATTGAATTATTGACATAGGATTTTGTTATTAAATCTACAAAATGTTTTTACAATTACAAACTACTTATTATTGACAGATTACAGTTGGTTGTAAACCTAACATTAGGTTATGGATTAACATAAAATCTGGTTAATATTTTGTTAAAATTAACAAGTATTTTTGTATTGTGTACACCGAAAAACACAAAGAAAAATTGGAATAAGAAATCTGTTTTAGCGGCTTTTAAAAAGGCAGTGTCCGTTTGTAGAATTTTCCTGTAAAAATCAAAATTTCTCCCTTAAAAAAACTTTTAAATTCGACATAGAAGTAGTTTTTCACATTTAAAGTGAAGAATACCTTCGTTTTTATGGGTACTCCATCCGAAATTATTAATGCTTTATCGGCAAATACTAGTTTGCTGCCGGCGAAATCTATAGATTTTATAAAGACGTTAAGAAACTATTAAATAATTTTAAGAAACTATTAAATAATTTTGTATTTTTGTATGAGATAATAAAATAATTTTCACATTTCAGTATTATTATAAAAATAATAATTATAATATTATAAGCTTTAAATTTTAAAGGATCACTTAGTGTCAAGAAAACATATTTTAAAGACTTGTGGGAGTAGAAAAAATAATGTTTTTATTTACCGCTAAAGTTTCGCTTCTTTATCCACTGTTGTAGTCTCTCCTTAAAATAATTGGGTACATACCTGTAAACAGAAAATAAAAGTTAGAAAATACAATTACGTACTAAAAATCCTTAAAATTGATATTTTAATTTTATCACAATTTATGAGATGTTTATGTTATTTATGAAAAATAATAAATAAGATTACGCCCACTTTTCTGCAAAATAACTTTCTTTCCATTGACAATAATTATAACCAAACCTAAAACAATTTTCTAATTTCTGCACCCACATGTTTTGCCTTTCATTGTTCGTTGCAATAAACTGCATGAAGCCTATTTTGTTTTTAATATTTATTAAAGTAATAAAACATTGCAAAAATCAATTGTATGAAAAAAATAGGCAATATAATATAATTAGGCTAACAAGTATAGGTAGACATTTTTGAACTTAACGATCTTAAAATTCTATAAAATTATGAAGTAACTCGTTTAAGTGATACTTAAGATATCCTCATAAGAAAACAATTTAAGATTACGATTTTCTGTGTACCCCATGGCGGTTATGGCTGCCCCCATAAAACGTCATTTATCATGACATTTGAATAGGCATGGAGGTCGGAATATGGAATGCAAGTGGGATTCAGAACACTTAACAATTTAAAGCAGTGTTTCGCGTAATGCCAACAACAATGCGGAATGTTTCATGAATCATATTACTCCGCTCTCGGCAAATATGAAAAAAAACCCAAATGTTGCTTGAAAAAAATTGAGGGTTAAATTGATATAGAAATGCCCTTTTTTTAGTTGAGATAAAATTTGCCCTTCGTCATGTGCAAGAATTGGAATGTAAACATATAATTTTCCACTTTTATCTCTCCGTTAAAAAAATTGTTTTTTTTTATTAGTGAGCTATAACTCACTTAAAGCATTTTTGACGCCATTTCTTATATTTTGCGCTATATGGTTTTAGCAATACGTTTATTATTCATTTATGTAATTATATTTGTTGGTACTTACACTGTTATTAAAATCGGTATATCGGCCTATTTTTGGTATATCGGTATATCGGCCTATCGGCCTATATTTGGCCGATATGTCGGCCGATATTTAAATTTGAAAACGCTTCTTAAAAACAATTAAAAATTATATTCAGAATGATCTTGAAATATAGAAAAATCAAAAATCATATAAAAGTATTATCTTTTATTTATAACAAAACAAAAAATAAATAAGCATAAAAAAATTCTTAACTAAAAAAAAAACAAAACAAAAAATATTCGAAAGCAGTTTTAAAATTATTGAATTAATTATTAATTATTAATACTTAAAATTAAAATTTTCTAAATTGTAATGAAGAAAAATAAGGCTTTCTGCCCTGTCGGGTGTTAGCCGATTCCTCGCCGATTGGTAAATATTACCGGCTTGCGAAAAAAGCTGCTCACTAGCAACACTTCCAGCAGGCGCAGAAAGATAAATCTTGACCAGCAAATACAAGACCGGGAACAGGTCTTTTTTATTATTCCACCAACTAAAAGGATTTTCAGTTTTTTCAAGCACCAAGCACGACCTGTAGCCCTTCATTTCTTCCTCGATCTTTGTAGGTTCAGCTTTTAAAGAAGAGGGACCTTTTGCCAATTCATTATAAACTGACCAAAATAGCTCGTGGGAATCGCGGGTGGTTTCATCACTTTTCTTTTTTTTTTAGATGGTGGTGGTGTTGCACTAGCAGTTGATGAAATCAAAGTTGCCAATGATACATCTTCATTACTACTGTCATTTTTGTCACTCCCAACCACTTCGACGTCGTACTTTTGGATAATTTCGTATTCTCTTTTAAGGTCCGCAATAACAATTTTGCATTTGTTAGGTGAAAAAAAAATTCCTATCAGGAACGTGGCAAACAACAGATAATTTTTTGAAGTTGCATCTTTGAAACGAAGCTTTAAATTATTTTTTAATTCGTCCTTCATTGTTCCGACGCCATGGCGCTCCAGCGAAATTGCTTCCTTCACTGTCCAAATAAGTTTCAAGTGTTGAAACGAGTGGGATAGCTTCCGATATGCAACAGTTTGTGAGTGACTGACGATTTTTGTGATCTCTTCAAAGGGCTTCAATAGATTGATGAGGCTCTGTACCAGTTCCCACTCATGATAGTTCAAATCAGTCAAATTTGGATTGTTCACAATGAAGAGATTGATAGCTTTTTTCAATTCCAAGAGGCGCTCCAACATATAATACTCGGAGTTTCAACGAGTGCTGACAGCTTGAATAATTTTTTTTGGTCCCATGTTTAGTTGTACTTGTATTTTATCAAAAGTAGTGCTTTTATTTTGGACATGACATTCAACTTAATTCACGTATCGAAAAACAAAGAACTTTGTCTATGAGAACAACAAACACAACAGCCGTTTGAGAAGCGCATGGCCCTTACCACGCGATAATCACGTGGTGGACACGGTCCTTATTGGTCAATTCGGAGGTGTCCACGCCTACCGAAATTTTCTAGGGCACATTCAGCCATTAATTTTTTTGCAAAGTATTTTACGAAAAAATCAAAAAATAAAAATGAGGCCGATATATCGGTATCGGCCGATATAGATATCGCATATATCGGTATCGGCCAAAAAATCCACATCGGTCGATCCCTAATTAAAATCAAATTTGTTAACATGGGTTTGTAGTTTGTTAATATCATTTTGTAAAATTTTAACATAATTTTTTGCATAAACCCAGTTTGTTAATATTTTAACAAAGGAAAATATTTGTAAAGGTAATATTGTAAGCATTTTGTTAATTTCAAAGGTTACAGATTATTTTGTTAATGTTTAACAAATTATTTCGTTAAAAAAGTACACGTGATTTTAGGCAGCCAATCAAAACGTTTCCCACAATAATACGCATCAACTGACTTCAGAGTCTTTAACTTATATTTCTGCTTACTTTATTTTAATTCGTAACTTGTTCGTAACAACTGTCCAGAGTGTTTATTTTATTACCAGAAATCTGTTATTATTGTTATTCGGATTCCTTATTTAACGAGTTTGCGAAGTATCCGAAAAAATATGCCAACACTGGTTTTCAATACATAAAGTGGGTTAAAGTTACGAAATACAACAGTGTGCCAACACTGGTTTTCAATACATAAAGTGGGTTAAAGTTACGAAATACAACAGTAATTGTGGTAGTAGTACTAATAATTATATTGTACGAAATTTCTTTATAGTTTGATAATTTCAAAATGGTGTGATATTAAATTGTTTGTATGTTATTTTTGTGTACGAGTTAATTTTTTTGTTTAGAAAATTGATTAGTAAAGCAACATTGCTTATTAAAATTATTTTCATTTAAAAAAGTTTTGTAAAAATTAGGTCCCTTTTGAAAATTACAAGAATTATGGTTAAATTATTGATGTAGGATTTTGTTATTAAATCCACAAAATGTTTGTTATAATTACAAACTACTTATTCAATTAGTTAACAAATTACAGTTAGTTGTAAATTTAAGTTATGTGGACCTGGATTAACATAAAACCTGGTTAATATTTGGTTAAAATTAACAAATATTTTTTTAATGTGTATTAGTAAAAATATGACATTGTATATTAAGTTGATTAGGGATCTGCGCATCAATGGTTAGTGTTTTGTGTATCGCTCACCGCTGTTGCTGTACCTGTTGCTTATAAAGGGCGACCGTCAGCGTGTTTCTAATGTGCTTACATTTATTTTCTTCTATCAATGTTTATTGGAAAATAAAATAATGATTGCAATAAATGTGTTTAAAAACCTTGTATAATTATAGAAAGTATTGTAATACATAACAACTAAACATTAATAACGCGATTTAACATAATAATGCCTTGATTATAGCATACTTAGTTTACAAACATTTTACAATAAAATTAATAGACACTAAGTAAATTATATTTATGTTTATTTAGATCGGATACAAGTGCAGTGAAATCATACGCATTAAAAAGATACATTCCACTTACAACCGTTGTTTTGCAAAACGGTACAACTTATTTATTACATGTAGGCACCAAAAGGAAATGAAAACCATATCCTGCATTTTGATCATGCCATCCATGGTATGATCAATAACCATTTTATTAAGTGAGAAATACTTACCACAATAATAAAATATAACTCATTTAATATCGACCATTTAAGAAAATTCCTTTATTTTTAAAAACTTAAGTTTAATCTTATTTCATAAAACATAACTGAAATTCTTATTTTTCAAGCGGAAACCGCCAATACCGCGAACGCATGAATGCAAAAAAACACACGTGTGAAAAATTGACCGCCGTAACGCGATACATTGGCTTTTTTATTGGCTATCGATAAAAAATACGCCCCTTCTCGTATAACACGTATATTAGTTTTATTTCAGTTGAAAAAACAACCATACAATAATTATTCGAACCTGTTCGATAGTGGAGCACAGTTTCCGTTTGACATTCTCTCTTTAGTAAGTTTTTAATTTCGGAAACCGATTATGAATTTTAATACAGTTTGGTAATATGTAAATTAAATTATTTATATATATATATATATATATATATATATATATATATATATATATATAGTCGCTAAACTAAGTTATTTGAAATCTATTTATGAGAAACTTTTTAAATTGTTTCCTTTTCACTTAGTAGATAAGTACTTTTCATCATTGTTAGACCAAATAACATGTTTAAACTTATCACGTGAAATCACTATTATAATTTATAAAATCTTGTTAAACTTCGGTTCGTCAAACTTTATGAAAAACTCTAGTTAATACCGATTTAACACAACAATTGTTAAAATAGATTGCTGATAAGTAAATCTTTATGGACACGTTTATAGGCGTTGTCAAAGTATGCCATGCATGGTATAAGTAAAAAAAGTTATACACAATCAAGTCAAAATTGAATTACAATGGAGCATGTGACTAATCCAGGTGATATTTGAATGTACTTTCAGGGAATTAATGTCATTTAAGAAGTGGGCGGTAGTTTTAAACAATGAGTAAAATATAACAGCACAAAGAAAAAATGCATTTATGATATAGGAATCCCTCATATTTTATAAAATGTTGCAATACTTGTGAATATTATAAGAAAATATTGAAAGAAATTTAAATCATGTATGCTTTGCATTTTATGTATTACATGTTTATGAGCATAATTATTTATAACCCTTTAAAACACATATATGTGCACATGGATCCATGGATCCCACAGAGCACTTTTCAAAATATTTTGCCCCTTTGAAGCACTTTTTAATTATTTTGAAGCAATTTTTTTTAAAGGAATACTTATGGATAAATGAACCTTTATGTAAGTTTATCAAATATTTATTTAAAAAAAACTATAATTTGCATCTAGATCACTACATATATTCGTCAAGAGTGATAACATTTAAAAAATACTAGGTACATTATAGACCAGGAAATTTTTGTTTCAAAAATTTAACTAAATAATTTCTTAAGATTCTGTTACATCATTTTTAGGTTAAGGTCAAATCATATGATGACATTTTAGCTTTATCCGGAGTTAAATAAAAATTTGTTCTTTGAACTCGTATTATATGAGGACCCTAGAAGCCAAGGGATATAAGTACATTTTGTTTAGTTTTAAGATAATCATGGGTTTAAAGTAAAAAAACACTTGTAATTTGGAGTCAAAATTGTTTGTTGTTTTATGACTGTTTTTCAAGATGTCTAAGCTTAGAATTCAGAACACAAAACATTGGCAAAAACATCTACTTTACCTATGGAATAGAATAATTTTAAAACCTTATCAAAACTAGAGAGTTATTAGCACTCTATAGGGTGTAAGTATACTTTCTAAAAACACTACATTAGTGATCTTTAAAATCTTTTAATCGCATAGCTATGGTTAGAGATGGGTATTTCCTTTGTAACGGGTGCGACACTGGCACTGCGTTTTTTTCATGATAATAAAGTGTTTCTTCAGATATATACCAAAATAGTATAAAAAATTGGATATTTGACAAGAACAAAATGTCAATAAAAACTTGTATGGAAAACCTTTCATAACGTCATGAATCGCGTAACGGGCGCGACATTAAAAAATCGGCAAATTTGACCAAGTTGGCTCCCAAAGTTGATCCTGTAAAATTTTGGACGAAAGCATATAGTAATAATTTTTTGTGTAAAACTTGAATAGTAACCCCAAACCAGCACGTATTTTAAATGCAAAAATATTGTATACTTTTTTTTTTAATTTTCTGAGAATGTAACGGGTGCGACATTTTTTATCGAGTAGTGAAACTCTTCTGTGTTTATTCTTAAAGTTAGCTTTTTAGCATTACAACGTACGAATATTTTAAGGTTATAAATTACGGCGCCGTTTAAACTATTTGATATAGTTTTTGTTTTGTTAAATACCCAGATATATAGTGAAAAAAAACATCCGTTTTTTTCACCGTTTTGGCCTTTTTCTCAAAAAAAAAAATAAAGTAGCAGTACATAAAATATAATTTAAAATGTTTTGTAAACGGTTGACTTTTAGTTTTCCACAGTCAAAATTTGTAAAATATAAGAATAGGCTCGAGAATAAGTACATCAAAATAATTTTTGCTGAAATTTTAAATTTTGATGTCTTTAAATACCTATAGGTATACATATCTCTTAAAATATTACCTTATTTTAGACTTTTTTGCAGATGACTAAATTTAGTACAAAAAAGTATTTTTTTTTCTATAGTCAACCGTTTACAAGTTAGTTAACAACAAAAAACTATCAATTTTATAGAAAATCAAACTTTCTTAAGGTATACTTTTTGGCATAATTTCCTCAAGTTACTTCATAATTTATTCCCATCAAGATAGAATTACAGAGTGTAACTAACAAGAATCAATTAAGCCTTTGTTACCTGATAAGAATGAGATTATACATTTCACTTTCACAGCTAAATTGAGAATCACCATGGCTGTGAACATTGTCATAAATTAAAAGTAATAAAGTAATTTAATAACTCTGATATTCTATATATAATTTAGTATGGTGCAAAATCTTAATCTACCTTATAACTTACACAGTAAAAAAGTATTTGTTAAATATTAACCAGATTTTATGTTAATCCAGGTATGTTTACAACCAACTGTAATCTGTTAACTAATTGAATAAGTAGTTTGTAATTATAACAAACATTTCGTAGATTTAATGACAAAGTCCTATATCAATAATTCAACCATAATTCTTGTAATTTTCAAAAAGGAGCTTATTTTTACAAACCTTTTTGTAGACCCAATATCAAAAGTATTTGTTGGAAATTGGGAACTTAAGTGAAAATAAATTTTATAAGAAATGTTGCTTTATTAATCTATTTTCTAAACAAAAAAACTAACACATACCGGTATACCTACATAAATTAAGACAAAAATAACATACCTACACACAATTAAAAAACAGACGATTTAAAATCATCAAATGAATCTTAAAAAATGTAGTATTTTTTCAAAATGAAATTTTGAGTAGAATGTAGGTATATTAGTATATTAATAATAAAGTGAAATGTAGAATATATGTATATATACAGTTTTCGCCATAATTTTTGCAACAAAATTTCATAAAGAATAATAAAGGCGTTTTAGAGTTTTTTTTACAGTGGTTGCAAAAATTATGGCCAATACTGTATATTACATTTTTCAGTATTGAAAATTTTGACATAGACTAAAAAATCTGACTTCTTATTATTTGGTAGTTTACACATAAGAAAATAATAACAATGTAAAACTTCTACACTAATGGAAAAAATTAATAGATAAAAAAAATCAAAATTTTTAGGGATTTTTCGGATAGATGTATCTTCGTCAAAAATGGCCGTATAGGAGCCGTAAGAAAATCAATTTTTAGATGAAAAATTTTGTAAAGCAACGTGCAACGCTTAACGAATACCGTAATAAAAAATTTTTTGGCTTTCTTTTTTGGTCCACGGACTTGGAAAAAATATTTCTTACTTAACCACCATTTGGACCGGATAACATTTTTTGCTGAGATATCGGACTTTGAATGGAAAAGGATGATTTCGTCTTTGACCATCGATATCTCAGCAACCAAAGATTGCACAGAAAATTCAAGGTGGGTTTTAAAAACTTGAATAAACGCTCTACAAGAATTTGCTATTGTTAAAAAAAATCTGGAAAAAAGGGCTTTTGGTAGCTTTTTGGGAAATCAAACGCTGAATCAAAAATATTTTAGGTAGTTACTTTTATTAGGACCAAATCAAAACAAGCTCGGCCCTTATTGGTCAATTCGGTGGAGGTGGCGCGTGCATAGCGCGAGACTAATATTTACTAAATGTCATTTTAGTCTATGAACTTGACTGAAAACATAAATAAGTAGGCAAATGGGAGTAATCTTGAAAAAAAACCTAAAATATGAAAAAAACCATCTCTAGCTTGTTTATTACGAACACGTTACGTTAAATTAAGCCGAAACATAAGTTGCAGACGCTGAAATCAGTTAAACTTGTTGATGCGTATTGTCAGTAGGAAATGTTTTGATTGACTGCCTGAAATCCCGTGTACTTTTTCATCGAAATATTTTGTTAAACATTAACAAAATATAGCCTTTGAAACTAACAAAATGCTATAAAATTGCATATTACCTCTAGAAAACTTTCGGTAAAATATTTTCTTTTGTTAAAATAATTACAAACCCTGGTTTTCTACAAAAAAATATGTTAAAATATTACAAAATAAAATTAACAAACTCATGTTAACAAATCTCATTTTTATAACAGCGTAAGAGATTTTGAGTTGTGTTCAAAAGCTTTTTGACCAAACTTGTCGCCCACATAATACACCCATAAATGGATAAAGGTGTTCGTACAAAGGCACACAAAGCAAAACGACCCAGTTCCACGCCACCACATCTGTACCATTGCTTTGATGCGTTCGGTACTCGAGGACCAGATGTCGCAGAATAGGAAACGAAAACGATGCTGCCTATGATGATTATGAGGAACAAGTGTGCTTGTTTGGTCTGTGCCTTGAATAGGCATGCACATTCGTTGCCGAGAAGTCCCACAAATGCTGGGAACTTGCCGGGTTTCCGAGAGAGAGCTTTGTTTAATCTTAAGTAGTTGGCTGGTTAAATATAGGAGAGCAAGATCCACTCTATTGATTGGCGGTTTTCGAAATGTCGTCTTTTTTGTTTTATCAAGATTATCCAATTATGTAAAATACATGCATAAGTGGATCAGTTTTTTTTTATAATAACACGCCGAAGGTATTTTTAATCCAATTATATAAATAAAAAGTGCAATTTTCAAGGCTTTTCTTGGATTATGTGTTATTTACACTAATAGGTACTAATTTAGTTAAATAATACTCACAGTAATGGTATCCTAGTGGATACACATTAAAAAAATATTTGTTAATTTTAACCAAATATACCTATATTAGGGTGAGCCAAAAAAACTAACCTATCGGATTTATGGGTTAAAATGAACCTACATACCGAGCAAAAAATTTCCCTGCAAGGCAAAATTTTTTGCTCAATTTTAAAAGGTGTCGGTGAGCATTCTAAGTTTTCCATTGAAATAACACGTAAAAAAATCTTTTTTCATTAAAAAGACTATAACTTTTGAACCGTTTGAGATAAAATTTTTTACGTCGCGGATTCTTGTAGAGCATAAAATTTCCCAAAGAATCTATACCAGGATTATTTTTTTTTATTCAAAAATTCGTATGTTTGAAAGCTTTGAAAAGTGTAAAAAAACACTAAAACTGCAGTTCAAAAGTTATAGTCTTTTTAATGAAAAAAGATTTTTTTACGTGTTATTTCAATGGAAAACTTAGAATGCTCACCGACACCTTTTAAAATTGAGCAAAAAATTTTGCCTTGCAGGGAAATTTTTTGCTCGGTATGTAGGTTCATTTTAACCCATAAATCCGATAGGTTAGTTTTTTTGGCTCACCCTAATATATATATATATATATATAATGTATTAACCAGGTCTTATGTTAATCCGGGTCCAAATAACTTAATGTTAAGTTTACAACCAACTGTAATCTGTTAACTAACTGATTAAGTATACTTATACTACTACTATAATTTTTAATTATAACAAACATTTTGTAGATTTAATAACAAAATGCTATGTGAACAATTCAACGATAATTCTTGTAATTTTTTAAAAGGATCTTATTTTTACAAACCTTTTTGTAGACCCAGTATTAGTTGAAATTTGGGAACTTAAATGAAAGGAATTTTGATACTAAATATTGCAATTTCCCAAACAAAAAAATTAACACATACCTACATAAATGAACACAAAAATAACATACACACAATTAAATAACACACCATTCTAAAATCATCAAATTATAAAGAAATTTGGTACAATATAAGTAACTATCAGTACTACTACAACACTTACATTAGTATTTCGTAACTTTAACCCACTTCACTGTAACCCCTAATTTCAGTTAAATATGTATATGGAATCCGAATAACAATAATAACAGATTTCTGGTAATAAATTATAAAAACAGTTGTTACGAATTAACATAAGTTGCAGACGCTACAGTCAGTTGAATTTGTTGATGCCTATACGCTAAAGAAGAATCGGGTTTTCGCAACGCGCGCGCCATCTGGTGGAATGCATTGCGTGAATTAAAGAATTGTCAACAATAAATTTAAAGCACCGATTATACATCATTTTTAAATAAATAGGTAGTTTTTTTACAAAAGATAGGAAGGCAGAAGTCTTACTCGACAAATTTTGTTCAATTGCACAGCTAAATCGCGCACGTTATTTGTGTTTTATGTTGCAAGGAAAAAATTAAAAAACTTTTTTAGTACTCGATTTTGATTGATTATTCCTTATATCATTGATAAAGAAACTCAACGCTTAAATGCTTATATAGTTACGTTAGTGTGTGCATTTTATCAAAGGGATCATGGTGAATTATTGTGTTTTTAATTGTAAATAAAATTCAAGAACTAAATCGTTGCATTTTCATGTTTTGCCAAAGGATCCAATTCGGTAAGTATATTTGTTGGTGCAGAATTAACTAATGATAACTTTACTTAATATAATTTATATTTAAGTTTGGACATTTTTAAAAAATTAGTAAAAAATAATGTTTGCACAAACATAACCTAAAAATCAATCATTTTTATATTTGAGTTCTCTAAAAAACGCCGACAACTGCATTTTAAACAACAAAATATACCTACGAATTCATGGCAACATAATATTATTATAATAATATTATGTTGCCATGAATTCGTAGGTATATTTTGTTGTTATAGTATAATACATAATATAATGGTATTTTACCGTTGAGAGGAGAACGCCGTGGTGGAGACTTTAAAGAATTCTTAATCAACGCTTTTAATAATGCTGTTTAAATTTAGACGACTTATTTGTTTGAAGATTTTTACTGAATTGAAATGTTTACACTTTTTACGTTAATCACTACTAAAATGTGTATTTATTGTATCTAATAGGTACAATTTATATTTACAGAGACTGCATGCAATTTATTTCTTAATTCAGATTAACACTGTTTATTGGAAAACCGGTAAAAACTCAACCCAGGATTTCCTCTCAAAATATATGGCGCGCCTTTTTGGTATTTAAGTTTTTAACGATATCAAGTGATGTAAAAATTAATAAATAGCAAAACGGCGCGTGGAAAATCAATCCAAATTACTATTTAATCCATGGATAATACCTAGGCACATATTTTTGGTATTTAATATGCATGTTAGAATTGGTAACTTAAATAATTGCAATTATCGAAAACTATATTTTTTCTGTGCAAATTATTATTTTTAATTCTTATCCTATTGAGTGGTACATAAAATACGTTAATGCCTTAAAGACTCATGTAATGTTTAATTCTGTTAAAAAGCTGAAGATTAAATATTTTTTACCTTTTGGATCTACTATTTAATACTCTAAACAAATATTTAATTATTTTTTACGTTAGACGTATAACGAAAAAATGTAACCGAATTTTATAAGTAATATTTACACAATAATTTTTTATTTTAGTTATGAAAAAAAATAATTTGTACAGCATCTTCACTGATAAATAAATGATTTTATTCGGTCCCGATTACTTTACTCAATACATTTGAAAGAGTGTTTTAAAAAAATTAATGTATGCAGCTGTAAAAATTATTTAATACCAAGGATTTTTTGCAGGAAAATTAATTTTTACTTGACATGTGATGTAAATATTATTTTTGCCCCACATGATGTGCATAAATGAATTTTTACATCACATGTGAAGTAAAAATTATTTTTTTCGTCACATATGATGTAAAAATTATTTTTTTCATCACATGTGGTGCATAAATGAATTTTTACATCACATGCGATGTTAAAATTATTTTTTCCATCCCATGTGGAGCATAAATGAATTTTTACATCACATGCGATGTTAAAATTATTTTTTACATCACATGTAGTGCATAAATGATTTATTACATCACATGTCATGTATAAATTCATTGTTGGTTGCCTAGCCTCATTGAATGATGGTACTACTGTGTTACAATAAATAATTCCCTAGATTTGGGACCATCACCAAGGGTTGCCAACTTGGTTTAATTTATACTTTATCTAGTACTATTAAAGCTGTTTTATATATAGATGCGAATTGAGATACGAAATACAAAAATTCGCATTTCGAAAATCCTATTTCATATACATGCGAACTATTTTTATTAAAAAAATTAGCCAAAGTAAACACAAAAAAAGAAAGAGTTAGAAAGGTTCTGACAGATTCAGCCTACTTCTCAAACAAGTATTGCCAACTGGCCGCAAATTACTGGCGTGGCATCATTTTCTGTTGGGGAACACACCTCTGCCTATGGTGGCTCGGAATATTTGGCAACCCTGTTCCAAATCTAGGGAATTATTTATTGTAACACAGTAGTACCATCATTCAATGAGGCTAGGCAACCAACAATGAATTTATACATGATATGTGATGTAATAAATCATTTATGCACTACATGTGATGGAAAAAATAATTTTAACATCGCATGTCATGTAAAAATTCATTTATGCACCACATGGGATGGAAAAAATAATTTTAACATCGCATGTGATGTAAAAATTCATTTATGCATCACATGTGATGGAAAAAATAATTTTTACATCATTTGTAACGGAAAAAATAATTTTTACTTCACATGTGATGTTAAAATTCATTTATGCACTACATGTGGGGCAACAAATAATATTTACATCACATGTCATGTAAAAATTAATTTTCCTGCAAAAAATCCTTGATAATTAAATTAATTATTTTTACAGCTGCATACATTTATTTTTACAACACTCTTTCAAATGCATTGAGTAAAGTAATTGGGATCGAATAAAATCGTTTATTTATCAGTGAAGGTGCTGTACAAATAATTTTTCTTCGTAACTAAAATTATTGTGTAAATATTTCTTATAAAATTCGGTTAAATTTTTTCGTTATAAGTCTGATGTAAAAAATAATCAAATATTTGTTTAGAGTATTAAATAGTGAAGCCACAAAGTAAAAAAATATTTATCTTCAGCTTTTTTACAGAATTAAAAATTACAGTCTTTAAGGCATTAACGTATTTTATGTATCACTCAATAGGATGAAAATTAAAAATAATATTTTGCACAGAAAAAATATACTTTTCGATAATTGCAATTATTTAAGTTACCAATTTTAACATGCATATTAAATACCAAAAAGGCGCGCCATAGAAATACACCCAACAACACAACAAATCGATCCACGGTTTTTTTTTCGATAGTTTTTTAATATTTTCCGGTTTATTCTCAAAAATACTCGTTTGTAACCTAAGCGTTTGTCAGCTGATTATTAAAAGTTCTACTTTTGTTACGATGATAACAGCCGAATGGTGGCGCTACTAGCGATACTTCTTTAGCGTATTGTCGGTGGGAAATGGTTTGATTGACTGCCTGAAATCACGTGTACTTTTACAACGAAATAATTTGTTAAACATTAACAAAATAATCTGTAACCTTTGAAATTAACAAAATTGCATATTATACCCTTACAAAACTTTCGGTAAAATATTTTTCTTTGTTAAAATAATTACAAACCCTGGTTTTCTACAAAAAATTATGCTAAAATTTTCCAAAATAAAATTAACAAACTACAAACTCATGTTAACAAATATGATTTTTATAACAGTGAAATAATTAAAATATTTCAAAAATTAATAATATTTGCATGAAGCGTAAGCTAACAATACGTTAATTTGGTACCACCACTTTCCAAGTACTTTGTTTCTATAGAAACAAATTGAACGATGCAAAAGCGCGCACCCCTTTAACGGTCCGGGTTGAAAACAGCTGCTGGAACCGTTAACGCGTGACAGTCACAGTGACTTCCACGCGCGCCAAATCAAACCCCAATTTTAATTCGCGTCCGGTTGGCCAGGAATTTTTTGTGGTGTTTTATGATGACAGGATGTAAAAGTGTAGTATAAAGGAAATACATGTCGCTAAGTAAAAAACTGGGAAATATTTTTTTGTATTTTTTTTATTGACCATAAATTATATATGAAGATTTCTGGAGGGGTGGTAAATATATTGTTTTACATTTTATAACATTTTTTAATATTAAAAATCGATTTTTATTTAAAGTAATTTTGACGATATTTAAAGGTTATTTATAATGATAAATTTAACGTTAAAATTTTCACCCTATAGGGTTTTGTTTATAAACAAAATTTTACTCATAAGTCATATTCTTACAATATTAAAATTCTGCTAAAAAATATAAACAAAATAAATAGACTATAAATGTTTAGAAAGAGAGAACAGACACAAAGTCATTTTAACGCTATTTGTACGAAAATATACATATGTGGTATTTAATTTGTTTTGTAAAAATCACATATTCGGATTAAATGGAAAATTCGGATTAAATGGAAAATTTACTATATCTCAAAAACTGCCTTTTTAACTTTTCTGGAGGTGTGGTAAATTTATTGTTTTTTCATTTTATAAAAATTTTTTAATATTAAAAATCGATTTTTAAGGTTTGACTCTAAAGTATGATTTTTATTTAAAGTAATTTTGACGATATTTAAAGGTTATTTATAATGGTAAATTTAACATTTTCAACCTAAACAAAATTTAAGTCATATTTTTACAAAATTAAAATTCTGCTAAAAAATACAAATTAAATAAATAGACAAAGAAAATATAAATGTTTAGAAAGAGAGTCATTTTAATGCTATTTGTATGAAAATATACATATGTGGTATTTAATTTGTTTTCTTTTGGTCGCTAGGATAGTTATTATGTACCTACCTAGTAAAAATAACATATTAAACCATTCTTGGTAATTTCTCGTATTTTGTATTTTATAGTTTTTTTTATCCTATTCACTGTTATAAAAATCAAATTTGTTAACATGAGTTTGTAGTTTGTTAATTTTATTTTGTAAAATTTTAATATATTTTTTTTTGTAAAAAACCAGGGATGTAATTATTTTAACAAAGGAAAATATTTTACCGAAAGTTTTGTAAAGGTAATATGCAATTTTGTTAAATTCAAAGGTTACAGATTATTTTGTTAATGTTTAACAAATTATTTCGTTAAAAAAGTAAACGTGATTTCAGGCAGTCAATCAAAACATTTCCCACTGCCAATCATCATCAACAAGTTCAACTGTCTTCAGCGTTTCTGCTTACTTTATTCTAATTCGTAAGAACTCTAGAGTGTTTATCATATATTACCAGAAATCTGTTATTATTGTTATTCGAATTCCTTATTAAATCCCTATTTAACGAGTGTGCGAAGTATCTGAAAAAAGATGCCATCACTGTTTTTTAAACAGAAATTAGGGGATACAGTGAAGTGGGTTAAAGTTACGAAATACATCAGTAAGTTCCGGTTTATCATGTCCGGTTAAAGTTGCAGTTAGTTATCTGGCAGATAATCTACATGGATGCCATTGTTCTCACAACGATCGATATGGAATTTAACTGTCAGATAGACTAACTGGAACTAAACCAGAGATTGATAAACCGGCCCTAAGTGTTGTAGTATTACTGATAATTATATATAATTTTCAGTACTACTACAACACAGGGCCGGTTTATCAATCTTTGGTTTAGTTCCAGTTAGTCAATATATTGTACCAAATTTCTTTCTAATTTGATTTCAGAATTATGTATTATTTAATTGTGTGTATGTTATTTTTTTGTGTGAGAAATTAATTTATAAAGCAACATTTCTTATTAAATTTTGTTTCATTTAAGTTCTCAATTTCCAACAAACACTTTTGTTACTGGGTCTACAAAAATTATGGTTGAATTATTGATATAGAATTTTGTTATTAAATCTAGAAAATGTTCGTTATAATTACAAAATACTTATTCAATTAGTTAACAGATTACAGTTGGTTGTAAACTTAACAAAAAGTTATGTGGACTTGGATTAACATTAAATCTTGTTAATATTTGGTAAAAATTAAATTTTTTTTACTGTGTAGGCATACTTACGTATTTTATTTATATAATATTCTGTTTTTAATTATTTTTCTTTTTTTTTTAGTTTTATTATTATTAATGCCGTAGACTTGATTTTTTTTATTCAATAATAATTTATAGGTATTGTTTTTCACATAATTAAATGGTAGGTATTATTTCTACATTTTTAGTGCCAAATTTTCAGGAATTAAGTTTAAATACTAAAAAATCGCTTGTAGACTAGATTTTTTTATTTAATAATAATTTTAAATTGTTTTTGACATTATTAAATAGTATACTATATAAGTATAGATATTATTTCTACATTTTTAGTGCCAAATTTTCAAGAATTTAATATAAATACTAAAAAATCGTAAAACAATATTTTATGGCGCGCATTTGAAATTGTATACAATAGTTAGTACATATGCCTGTGAAATATCAAAATCAAAAACTGCTTAATACAATGCAGCTGACAGCAATTTGTTAACTGTGAAGTAATAGGACCATTAATAAAAATTACAAAGTAATATCGATAGTGGCAACTGTGGAAAACGACTTGGGTATTTTCTATGCGAAAGTTGCGTAAAATGAAAACCATTAAAATTTCGATGGAATGCAGTTTGCATAACTGACCAACAATATTATCTCCGTTATTGCTTATAAATTTTAATATGGAGCAAAATTGAATTTATGCTAATAGCACTATTATAGTAATCTCTAGGCCGATGGGAAGTTGTTTCCAATATATTTAGCTTTGTTAGGTTAGGTATACCTAGGTACAGATCAAATACAGGTGTTTATAATATATTATATTAGATAAGAAATGTATCATAGATCATTGTAAAACCTATTTTATTACATATGTTTAACTAAAGAACAATAACAGCTGTGTAAAACATAGTATTTATTATTTATTACCTTTTAAACTGTATAAAGTTTTGTTGAAAAAAGTATGTTTTTTTTTGCAAAAAGAACTAGTTTTTGAGGTCCCTTAAACAAATGTACTTATAAAATCTTATTAATAAGTTTAATTTAATAAAAAAGTTTGGGCAATTTTTTAACTACCCAATCTGGGTACATTTATGAATTTAAAAGTACAAATTATAAATAAGTTATTAAATAAATTGTTTCCATAACAACGTGAATAAGTTTATTATTCCCGTTGTTAGGCAGGGAATTTATAATGTTTATCATTATTCACGATAAAACCCAATATTATGCAATAGGAGTAGATAAAATATTTTTTCTACTCCCACCTTTAAAACGCCCATATCGTACATGTGTCCATGACACTAAGTGACATTTTAAATACACATTGACAAGTTGTGGCTTTATGGCGCTTTAGTCACGGGCTGAAGTTAGCAACAGGTTTTTAGTCACGGGCTGAAATTAGTTTTAAATTAGTTGGCAGTTGTCAAATGTCATACAATCGTTAAAATAAAGTCCCTTTCTTCTAAAATAATACTAAATGTGAAAATTATTTTATTATCTCAATACAAAAATTCAAAAGTATTAAATAGTTTCTCAACGCCAATATTTGAAAAGTTTATATGAACATTGTATTGACCTTTTAATTTCGCCGGCAGTAAACTATAACTTAAATTCGTACACGGACTCCACTGTAAAGTGCTCATAAAACATTTTCTTTACTTTCACTGTGAAAAACTGTCAATTTTCAAGAAATACATTTCGATTTATAACCTTTATAACACTGCAGGGAGGTGAAAATATCACAGCTAAACGCTTGGATACGTAAACTTAATTTTTGGTCGTAGATTATAAATCCGTGCTTGGTTTAGCTGTATCAGGTCAAAATTCAAAGATATTGAAAACACCCTGTATAAATTTAAACACCCTGTTTAATTTTTTTTAAATTAAATTTGGCGGGACCCACACATCAGTTTCAAATTAAAAAAATATCAAATTCTTGCATAATTTGACGTTAATTGATCAAAAGATACAAGTGTCCCTAAGGGTTTTTTTTAGATATTTTAGGAAATTTGAAATGTTTTTTTGCTGATTTTTTTTTTATTGAGTATAATTGAGGATATTATATTAAATGAAATAAAAAGCATAAAACTGTTGGCACAAGAGGTGAATTATATTATTTTACAAATTATAATATACCAGTATACAGTGTGTCCCCGGATCGGATTTCCAATAGGGAAAAACTTTTTTAGACCTGATACAGCTAAACCGAGCACGGATTTGGAATCTACGACCAAAAATTATGTTTCCGTGTCCGAGCGTTTAGCTGTGATATTTCAAAAGATAAAAATTTACCTACAGTGTAACCTGTGTAACACAGGTTTTTTTTTATTTTATAAACACAGGCTGTGTTTATAAAATAAAAAAAATTGACATTTGACGGTGACACACAGATTCCCCTATTGTTTCATAGATGGCGCTCTATACAAATTTTTGATTTAAATCATTTTAAGATAATAATAAGTATTTGTCGTAGAAAAAGTATAGTATGCACCTCGTTTATAAACTTTTCTATACACTCATTAATTTAAGCACTTGCTCGCAAGCTGGCTCGTGCCTAAATTAAATTCGTGTATAAAATGGCGTTTATCAAACTTGATACATAATATACTATTATACTACTACTTCTTTTAGAGAAACTATGTAACATAACATTTTGTGAATAATGATAAAAATTATAAATTTCCTGCCTAACAAGAATAATAAACACATTATTCACGTTGTTAGGCATTTCAATATTCACTGTGCTTTGAACCAATGGGGTTTTGAATTGAGAGAAGGCGACTATAAAAACATTTAAAATTGGTAAAAAGTGAGGTTAATAATATACTAATAAACTATTATGACTAACTATTTTATGGTATTATTGCAATAAAATACTACCAATTATTAAAAAAATAATAATAAAAAGTGAATACTTGAAAATCCAAATTGTTACAGTAAAACAAAATAATTTCGTAATATCTACAACTGGGAACTAAATTGTACAGTTTGTTTCTGCCTAGAACAAGCTACCTACCAAATTAAAAATAATAAACTGCAACTAGTAAACCCAGGTAACTAAACCGTGTAATAGTTTACTTGCAAATTAAATTTGTTTATGAAATAAAAACTTAAATTGGACGATTAATTGTAACTGTGCCTAACGGTTGGATAACAAATGGTACCAAGAATTTCTTGTTAATTACCTATGTGTCACAAAAGGTCTCAGTCCCAGATTTAATTTTATTTATAATGTTCTAAAAATGTCAACAGTAACCTGATAGTTATGAACTGTTTTTAAAGTGAAGTGGGTTTTGGAACTTCTGTAAACAATTGAGGATTTACAGACTGTCACCATATGTCAAAACTTAGTCCAAGTGTAAGTAGATTGAAGTGGTCATTTCTAATAAAAATATATATTTTTAAAATTACAACCGTGCCCTGCAAGTATCATGAGACTCAAGTTGAGAAAGATGTTATTTTAATCCATAAAAGCTTTCCTAATTTACTAAATCAAATTAAATAAAATGCAGCATCTTTGGTGTCAAATTAGCAAATCAAGTTTGTATTTTTTTATTACCTAAAAGATGAGTTGTTTTTACTTTAGCAATAAAAATAAAACAATTTATTTATTTTCTTTTTACATACCTACCTATATAAAAGTTGTAGAATGATGCATACTCGGATGTATACCTAACAAAATTTTTGGAAATTTTGTAATAAAAATATTCTTATAACTCTGTTGATTCAGATTGAAATTATTTTATTTTTTAATTGAATACATTATAAAAAAGTGGTCCGCATCACAATACGGGATTAAAGAACCAAAACAATGTGACCTCATCAGATACCTTGAACAGATTTATAAATCAGAAAAAGAATTTCGACTGACGGCCGACACCATCCTCGCCTTTGGCCAAAAGGCAAAGAGGTTATTAAATGCGAGGTTGCCAAATCACACCTTGAACCCAAACCAAAATTGAAATTTTATTATTAGTACTTCAAAAAACGTTTTTCCTTTAAAGAAAAGCAAAATTACTAATTTAATATTATTTTATTATTAACCAAATGTAAAATTTGTATTTATAAATATTTAATTAATAATTTTTTATAGGTTCGTTTGATCAAGCATGCTCAGTAACAAAAACCTACACGGCACTTTTTAAGTTTGTACGTTGGCACTCCGAAATCACCACATGCGTACAAGACACATTTACAGTATAAGTATACCTACTTGTGTATTTCTCATAATCTTCTTCAAAATGGTAGAGCTGGCAACACTTTAAAACTTACTGTGACGTCACGGCCTCAAGAAATTCCGATTGTGACGATGATGATGGATCTTTAAATTGTTCTCCGAAGGTCGACCGTTTTTTGTTTTCGAAACAAAAAATTAAGATGAAATTGTTGGAGTCATTTTTCTTCGAGAATTTTGTTCCTGTTACGAACTGATTACCAAGAAGATAATTTTAGGGAAAAATTATTTTGATTGGTTTCCAAGAAATATTTATTAAAATTAGTGGGTTCAGTATTTAAACTTCCTTATTTAAAACATTAAGGGACAAATTTTAAAATTATGTTAAGTTTTTGAAATGGTTGACAATACAAAAATAATACCAGGAATATAAACATACTTATTGCAAATAAATATTAATAACATTTTTCTATGTATATCTAAACAATTTTGCAACTAAAATAAATATTTTTAACGGTTATTTAAAATTAAAATTAATGCAGACTTATTGTTTGTATTTATAATTAACTGTTACTTTTATTGATAACACTAGACGACAATGTATTAAGTTTGATAAACGCCTAGAAAACTTTATAAACGAGTTGCAAACTATACTTTTTCTACGACAAATACCTAATATTATCTTAAAAATACTTAATATTATCTTAAAAATTAAATATTTGTTTAAAGCGACATCTTTACGAAAATAAAGTAACCATCCCAATAAACATTTTTGACGTAATTTTCACCATTAACATTGCCCGTTATTATTTTAATTAAACAAACAACAATTATTGATACTTAAATATAAAAATAATATAATAATATATTAAAATAACTTCAATATATGATTATGTTATGTATAAAAAGTGACAGTATACAATAAATACATATTGGAATTCCCGTTAGAATTTCCATCTTGGGAATCTACCGGCGTTCAAATCTCAAATTTTTCTGTGTAAATCAAGATTTATCCCTTGAAAATAGACTAACAATCGATAAAGAAGCAGTTTTTCACAGTAAAAGAGAATATAATGTTTTATGGGCACTGTACGGAAAATTTTTAACGCTTTATCAGTTGAATCTAGTTAACTGTACTAATACGGCGAAATCAAAAGGTTAGTACAATCCGAGGTACAATCGTTTATATAATCTTTATATATTGTAGTCAAGAAACTATTTAATACTTTTGTATTTTTGTATTGAGGTAATAATATAATTTTCACATCCAGGTATTATTTTATAAGAAAGGCACTTTATTTTAACGGTTGTATGCATACAATGTCATGACATTTGATAACTGTCAACTAACTTCTGCCCTGTTGCCAACTTCAACCCGTGTGCGTAATAAAGCCACAACTTGTCAATGTGTATTTAAAAGGTCATGCACTTAGTGTCATTGAAACATGTACGATAATGAGCGTTTTAAAGGTGGGAGTGGGAAAAAAATTTCCTTGCCACAGGGTGGCCAATAACTTTTCTCACTTAAGTCTTTTTTAAGCGAAAATGTGGAAAAACCTTTTTTTCGACATGCAAACATTAAAACTCGTTTATATATTTTGTTAATCAAGTATACTTGATATACTGTATATATACATACATTATTGTGTGAATTAATGTGAACACAAATAGATTTAAGTTAAATATTATTTATTGAAATAAAAAATACAAACAGTACTACACCTTTTCCAGTTGATATTCAGAAAGTAGGAATTGTAATTCAGTTATTCCAGTTGATATTCAGATAGTAGGAATTGTAATTCAGAAAGTAGCAAATGTTTTTCAGATTAAATCAAATGTAATTTAGCCGCAGCAATTGTTTCAGGAACAGTGGGTTGCATACAGTAAATCGATGATGAATGAAAGTACACGTTATCTTTATTAACTAAGTAAATGAAATTTATATAAAGTACAAATGAACAAAATTCGGTCCTTACTTGCAATAAGTTGACAATTATGACAAATATACTTACTTAAATGGTGATAAATTTGTTTATTATTGTCAAGTCAAACAAAGCAATATACAAAGAAATACATTAAATTGAGATTTTAGAAAATAAGTAAAAAGAAAGAATGAAAATGTTATTATTTGTTAATTTCTGAATTTTAATTGACATATTCTGAATTACAATTGTTACTGTCGGAATACTATTTGTAATTTCTGAATATCAATTGCTACTGTCTGAATATCATTTGCAATATATGAATTACATCAGCTACTTTCTAAATATAATTTGAAATATCTGAATTACATTTGCTATTTTCTGAATTTCATTTGCAATATCTGAAAATCATTTGCTGCTTTCTGAATATCAATTGCTACTTTCTGAATATCAACTGGAAAAGGTAGTTTATAAATATTTTAGTATTATTTATAAGTATTTAGTATTATTTATTATTATGTCCCCCTTTTGTACTTTATTAAAGCTTTAACTCGTTTTGGCATAGAATTAATCAATGTTTTACAATTTTCCTTTATTTTGTCATCTCGAAACCATACCTGAATTAAAGCCTCAATCATCTTAGTTTTTGTTGTAGAATTCATTTTTAGCAACCTGTCCTTGCATATAGCCCACAAATTCTCAATAGTATTAATGCCCGGTGAGTTTACAGGCAAGTCTACACCGTTTCCAATTGATATTCAGAAAGTAGGAATTGCAATTACATGTAATTCAGTTATTCCAGTTGATATTCAGATAGTAGGAATTGTAATTCAGCTATTCCAATTGATTTTAAGAGAGTAGCATATGTAATTCAGATAACACAATTGATTTTAAGAAAGTAGCAATTGTAATTCAGATAACAAAATTGATTTTCAGAAACTTGCAATTGTAATTCAGAAAGTAGCAATTGTTTTTCAGATTAAATCTAATGTAATTTAGCCGCAGCAATTGTTTCAGGAACAGTGGGTTGCATACAGTAAATCGATGATGAATGAAAGTACACGTTATCTTTATTAACTAAGTAAATGAAATTTATATAAAGTACAAATGAACAAAATTCGGTCCTTACTTGCAATAAGTTGACAATTATGACAAATATACCTACTTAAATGGTGATAAATTTGTTAATTATTGTCAATTCCATGGAAACAAAGCAATATACAAAGAAATACATTAAATTGAGATTTTAGAAAATAAGTAAAATGAAGTATGAAAATGTTATCATTTGTTAATTTCTGAATTTCAATTGACATATTCTGAATTACAATTGTAACTGTCTGAATACTATTTGTAATTTCTGAATATCAATTGCTTATGTCTGAATATCATTTGCAATATCTGAATTACATCAGCTACTTTCTGAATATCATTTGAAATATCTGAATTATATTTGCTATTTTCTGAATTTCATTTGCAATATCTGAAAATCAATTGCTGCTTTCTGAATATCAATTGCTACTTTCTGAATATCAACTGGAAAAGGTGTAGTTTATAAATGTTTTAGTATTATTTATTAGGAAATATGTCCCCCTTTTGTCCTTTAACTCGTTTTGGCATAGAATTAATCAATGTTTTACAATTTTCCTTTATTTTGTCATCTCGAAACCATACCTGAATGAAAGCCTCAATCATCTTAGTTTTTGTTGTAGAGTTCATTTTTAGCAACCTGTCCTTGCATATAGCCCACAAATTCTCAATAGTATTAATGCCCGGTGAGTTTACAGGAAAGTCTAGAAGGGTTACCTTTTTGTCCTATTGTAAATTAGTCGCAATAACCGGCAAAATGACTGACATTAGCAAGTACTTAATGCAGAATGATAGATTATGGGATATGTCAAGAAAAACCTGTCAAAATTGTCACAGCAGTGTTCGAAGTTAAAATAATATAGAAATTTCTAATGTTCACATTAATTCGCACAATACTGTACTTACTATAGGTACTTAAACCGAGAATTATGTTTCATATAATGCACACAACAGAAAAGCAAAATGTCCATGCGTGTCCATGTGTTTATAAATAATAAAAACGTTTAACAAAAAAAAATAATAAATATAAAGTGAATAATTTAAATTGCAAAATTTAAATATAAAATTCTATTGACTTGTGGCCAATAGATACAATATATTTTAATTAGCCACTAAAAAGTTCGTTTTATAATATTTAGAAAGCATGCCATTCTTCACAAGGCGGGTATTATGTCTAAGTATCTCTCTCAATTTTAATAACTTGGTAAAAAAACAGCTCTTGCGTAAAATTGTAACGTATGTATACTCAGAAAATCCGTGAGCGAGCTTAATAGTTACTATCATTGGCGTATTTAGGGGGGCACGGGGAGCAGTTGTTCTCCCCTGGAAGGCCTGACAAGAAACTATTATTGGCATGGACAATACTAAATTGTAAGTAAATAAGCATGTTGTTTTATTTAAATTTATTTACAAACCAACTAAAAATATACTAATGAATGAATCGCGAAGGTTACAAATTTAACCGAGATGATTCATGTTATTTTTTATTTAGTTTTACCTTTTTACGAGGCTTTTTATCAAACATTGAAATGTTAATTGAATAACAAAATTTATTTCGTGGCATTGTTAAAATTTTTACGATGCGACTGAAGTAAGGTATGGGAACCAGGAAATAAAATTAATCTAGTTTATTTTTTGCAAAACTGGCCAGGTCAACCAAACAATTTCAATGTCAAATAAAATTATATAAGCCACAGTTTTACATACAATGCTTTGAAAAAAACTTTAAAAGGAAGTTCGCACAAAAGAACTTTTAAATGAAGGTTTGTGATGAAATAATTTATTACAATATGAATACAATAAATTATTATCCAATTTAGTTTTTCGTTTATATTTAGGAACCTAGGTCTTTTATTAATTTACTACAAGAGATGAAAAAAATTGTTTGTTTAATTTAATAAATAACTTATTTTAATATTGCTTAAAACCGAGGGGTCAACCACTGTCGGCAATACGTGCACAAATTTTATGCAGTACAAAGGCAGTACAAAGGCAGTGACGGCAATACTTCGACAGTATCGGCAGTATGCAGCTATAAATAGGCAATATAGGCAGTACATGCAGTACTTCGGCAGTACATGGGCAGTATCGGCAGTAATTCGGTAATATTTAGCATTTAAGTCTCACCTAACGTACTCTCTGAAAATGAATCAGTCAAAAATAACTAATTATAAGTTATATTTGACAAATTGTCATAGCGAAATAGCCGGGTATTGAACTCAGGCCTGTCACTTGTCAAGCTTGTCAAGTTGTCATAACCAATGTGGCTATCAGCCGCTCTTATAAAAATTAATTTTATTTGTCAATAAATATTGTTCATAATATTTTAAAGTTGAATATATTATTTGTGTTGCTGTTTTGAGCTAAACTTTTTGCATCATTGTTTGTTTTTATGGGCCATTTAACCATGGAGCCTATAGGCATGCATTTAATTCAAATAATACTTTGTTGGCCGCAAACGATTAAAGAAATTAGTTACTTTTAACTCTCAGAAATAATCAAAGATGGTGACTAACCTTAAATTAGTCAAACTTTAACTTTTTACGTAGTAAAAAATAACTATTTACATTTACATTCAAAATTCACAAGTAAAGACATAATATACATATATGTAAAACTATGGACCGTTTGTGGGCAGTAAAGGCAATGTTGAAAGTAACTAGGCAGTAAGTAGGCAGTATAGGCAGTAAGAGCAATAAGTAGGCAGTATAAGCAGTAAGTAGGCAGTAAAGGCAGTATAAGCAATATAAGCAGTATAGGCAGTAAGTAGGCAGTAAAGGCAGTAATTGGCAGTATAGGCAGTTCGGCAATACGTGTACAAATATCTGGCTAGTGGTTGACCCCTCGCTTAAAACACTCTGTATATATACACAAATATAATATATATATTAATAAAATATAGCAAAATATTAATTAAGGTAAAATATTATACAAAAAAGTGACATTTTACAAAATAGGAGAGTACCTAGGTACCTATATTACACAGTAGATATAATAATTATTATAATTATAATAATAATAACGCAAAAGCAGATATTTTCAAATTTGAATGAATTTAAATAATAACAAAAATCCAGTAAATTGGGTACAGCTTTGATATTTTAGGGGTGAGCGCTTTTGTGTTTAGTAATGATTCCCAAGCTCATATATTTAGCATACCGTCGTTGATACTGCAGGTCGTATGTCACTTTTGTGTATAGTTTTTTAAGAGGACAAAAAAACGTTACTGTGTACTTTTCTAAAAACCTAAAAGCAGGAAGAAATAGAAAAATATAGTATAAGACATACGACCTTGTGATCGCTTGTGATATGTTTGGCAAGTAGGTATTTCTTTACTGAAAAATAGTAATTACAAAACTAACTAAAAATAGTATGTTATGTATTAGTTTGATAAACGCCATTTTAGTCACGTATTTAATTTAGTATGTTATGTATTAGTTTGATAAACGCCATTTTAGTCACGTATTTAATTTAGGCACGAGCGAGGTGGCGAGCGAGTGCTTAATTAAATAAGTTCCTAGAAAAGTTAATAAACGAGTTGCATACTATACTTTTTCTACGACAAATAACTACTTAATATTATCTTAAAAATGATTTAAATTAAATATTTGTATAAATAAAGTAACGATCCCAATAAACATTTTTGAGGTAATTAACATTGCCCGTTATTATTTTAATTAAATTTAACAATTACTTCATAATATGATTATAATGCATAATCATGTTAAGAATAGTATATTCTGTAACAAGTTTGGAATTCAGCATATTCCGCTCGAGTGAAGAGTTTGTCACACGAGCCGAAGGCGAGTTTGACGGTTTCACGAGAGCGGAATATGCAATTCCAAACGTGTTTCAGACTATACTTTTTCTACGTTTCCAAAAAATACCTACCATAGAAAAATAATTTAATTGGAAAAAAGTGAGGTTGGATCTGTCCGAAATTTGTTAGATATTAAAAAGAGAGATGTCGCCACGAGTGTTTATTCTGTAATCAGATGATAGAATATTTCATTCTGTAACACTTTACGGAATATATGTCATTCCATAGATAAAAGTGATATTAGAAGGGTCAAATTCCGTAATAGGAGTAGAAAAAATATTTTATCCTTTGATTTTTGTATTACTATAGTAATAGTAATTGCAAAATATTATAACAAAAATGTATGGGCACTGTACGCAAAATTTTTAAGGCTCTATCAGTTAAATCTAGTTAACTGCACTACTACGGCGAAATCAAAAAGACATACATAACAGTACAAACGTTCAAATAATCTTTTCAAATATTGGCGCCAAGAAACTATTTAATACTTTTGTATTGAGATAATAAAATAATTTTTACATTTAGTATTATTTTACAAGAACGGCACTTTATTTTAACGATTGTATGACGTTTGACAAGTGTAAACTAACTTAAAACTAACTTTAGTCCGTGACTAAAGCTCCATAAAGCCACAACTGGTCACTGTGTATTTAAGAGGTCAGCTAGTGTCATGGAAACATGTACGATAATGGGCGTTTTAAAGGTGGCAGTAGAAAAAATACAAAAACGTTGTAAATGTGTCTTCTACGCATGTGGTGATTTTGTAAAAACTTAAAACAACTAAAAAAATACTAGAATTATGAACAGTTTTAATATAACTTAAAATTAATTAAAATTAATATTTAAGATTAATTATTATTATAACAATTAATACCCAGCGAAATAGGTTTCCCTTTGTAACTTTTACGTGTTGGCAAACTTAATTTAGTAGATAAGATAGCAATGACCTGCTTTTCAAAAAATCAATTGCAATTTATCACACTGATAAAAATATATTTATTAAGTACATTACAAAACTACCAACCCAAGGTACAAAAAATCTCTTCCTTGATAAAATAATTATTTTGGTGTTAATTTAATTTGTCAGTGCAATTAATTACTAATCAACAACATTATGCATAGGTACGTATAAGTACCATAGCCATAATAATAAATGCAAGCCTGTATGTACATATGTACATATATGTATATCTATAGATACAAGTACTGGAAAAGACAAATAATACTTTAATAAATATTAATCAGTACGTTTATTAACCAACCTTGAAATGCACACTCGGTATACCAAATTGTGTTGCAATGTTTTATTTATGACACCGATTACATATATGGGCGCCTATGAAATTCATAACAGAGATATTTATCATTAAATGTACCTAGGTAAATACTTGAAAGAATATTTTTATATAACCATGTTTTAATTTTAAATTAATTTTGTTATATTTATAAAAATTATTTTTCTCAAAGTGGGGATATTTAAAACACTGGCTTCCAGAAAGCTTATTTGCATAACGTGATTCGATCTGCGTAAAATAATGTGCCTTCTAGATCACTTTTGTATCAGCACAATCTAAAGCAAATGTTCATTGCAGTAAAAAGTGCAAGTAATAAGAAATGAAAATCTACGTGCCGTGCCTTCGTTTCGATATTAAAACAGGTAGCCGATGCTCTTATGTTTATGCAGATGGCCACTTGTTTTCCTGGAAAGAATACTAATTCAACCGCAAGAATTTCAATTTAATATGACTAAGAGAATACACAATTTTATAAAATCCTAAAGAAAATTTACATTTAGATAAGTTGACATTCTAGGAAAAATAATAATTTTTAAATAAAAAATTTGTTGTTAACAAAACGTTAACTATTATCTTAAATTTACCTCATGAATCATATTAAGTTAAAATTTGCTTTGTTTAACTGTATGAACGAAAAACCATAAATTATAAATACATTTAGTAGTACCCACCTACTACATTTTATTCATACCACTTAACTGGTAATTAACGTTTATTTTTATTAATCAAGAGTTTAGATATCTTTTTAATAATACGGAGAAGATAACTACTTCACCTAATTCTCACGACACAGTCAGAAATCGGAAAACTGCATTATTAAGTATTCATAGACTTTTCACTACCTTTGTTTACATTTTGTTTTATACTAAACCAAAATAACAAAAACCTGTAATTTTCTAGTCTAGGTACCTACACAATTAGTATTCTAATTTTGTGTGATGAACCTGAGCATTTAAATAATGAAAAAATTACAAATTTATTCAGTGAATGTCTCCAAAATTCTTGTTCGTCCATTGGGAGCGATAAATACTGTTTTGGAATACGTAATTTCAATACAAAAATAAAAGTAATTGTTCTATTCTAATATTCTCTTTAACATGTTTTAATTTGTGTCATGAAATTCAATTAAAATTATTCCACACAAATTAAAAAATTAAGTTGTACAGTTACCTAATAGATGTAAATGGAAAACAAAACAAATTAAAAATTACCCATACATACATGTATGCGGAATAGTTAAATAATGAATCATATTATGAATAATTTTAAAAATGAATTTGTATTGCATTATTTCTTCTTTTGAATAAAAATTATTGTGAAAATAAATTTAATTTTTAGGTTTAAAAAGACTGCTTAAATCCATATAAAGGGCTGTGACAAATTTAAAATGCATTGGAAAATGTTGACAATATTTTTTTATAATTTAAGGATTTGAACTGAATATAGGTAGGTTTTCAGTTTTAGGTAAAAATTAAATAATATCGTCTTAAAAATACGTTAAAAAACGTATGTGACCAGTAAAAAATGCTGTCAAAACATGAGTAAAATGTCAAGAATTTGTATGACATTTATAAACAAACCAGACCTCTTGATTTTGACTAAAATATAATCAAATTGATGAAAACATAACCACAAAGTGTACAATACAAACAAAACTTACCTTTCCAGTAGCCTTTTTGTATCTGAGGGTGGCTTCCCTGATGAGGTCCCTGACGAAAATATCCCCGTCCCCGCACGGCACAACCACTCTAACATTGCCAAAGCACACCGTTACCTTCATTGTAACCAATAAATTCAAAATAAAAACAAATGCACACTTATTTCACGTAACTCGATGACGCCATGCTCCTCTCTATAGTTTGTTTCTTTCAATAACCGAAAAATTGACACCTGCACAGGTCGATTTGTCGGCAAACCGGCAACGTTTGACACGATTTATTTCAATACGCGAATTGTTGCGGCTGCACCGATGCACATTTTTAAAAATAACAACACGATTACGGTTACACATACGTTTCGCTAGGTTGGCATTTTACTAACTAAAAATTTCAAACGAGTTTTCCCCCCTCTGCGACCACTACCTGGATGCGATTGGACGGTGGTTGCGACGTTGCCGGCTCTGCGCATCCCTTATACGCTTCTTCACAATTTCAATGGCCAAACATTTGTTTACATTTAAATTATTTACCTCTCCGGTAATTTTTTATATCCGTATGGTTAAATTTAATACATTTCGTTTAAGAATTCTCAATAGGATTTATTTTTGATAATATTCTATAATATATATTATGATACCAAGACTATATTTAGGGTTGCCACCTGCCTTTTCTTGGTTACCACCATTAAAAATACAGGTTTTAGTTTTTTTAAAGGAGACAATTAAAACAGCTTTGTTTTATGACGAAATCCTGTTTATTTTTACATTTATATATTTTTAATATTTAATGAAATTACTTTTAAAAACTTTTTACCCTGTATTTTATTTTGCCAATCGCAGATTCTTATATTGCTATAGGTTAAAAACGTCAACTGGCAACCCTAACTAGATTTACATTTGTTTTAAAGTTTTATCAACAATTTAAGAAATCGTATGAAAAGAAAATGATCCATGGCTTCTTAAATTGTATGTAAAATCCTCAGTAATAAATTTCAAAACAAATAAAAAGCGAAGTATGAAACTGTGACAATTTGACGACTTGGCAACACCACATCAAAACGTAAAGGTGTTATTTGCGGTAAGAATGCGAACTAACGTGGGAATGTTGGAGTTAAAATCGGATCTCTATAGGCCAGGTAAGGAACTATTTCATATTATTTCAAATCATTGTTTTCGCGCTTTAAAAGTACATTCATTGGAATTGTTTTAGCATTGAGTAAAGTGTCTTCTTTACTCAATGGTTTTAGAATAAATAATTTTAAATCTGTTTATAAATGTCATTTGTTTTGGGCTGCCATTTTGTTGATTTTTGAGCTTGTAAAATTTTCTTGTCGACTCAAAACAGTTTTTCCTAGTTTTTGTTATGTTCTGTGATTTTTGTTACATATTATGCAAAGTAGTGGTAAATGTAAGCTTTCAACATGATCCTATTTTGTTTCTCGAATTTGAAAACGCATTTTTAAAATAATCAATGGGACATCTAAGGGAAATAAACAAGTGGTATTTTTTATAGATAACTAGGCACTTTTATCTCAAAAACATTTTTTTCTTAGCTTCTTTTAAAATCGTCATTTCAAATTTCGTGCTGCCAACCAGTGTTACCAGATTCTGTCAAAAAAGGACCGTACGTTTCGTTCGAATTTACCTTAATTACAAAATGACACAATGAAACAATGCAAATAAATGCAATTAAGTCAAGTTGACGTTATTTAATATTGTCCATTGAGTCATTTTTGTAATTAAGGTAAATTCGAACGAAACGTACGGTCCACGGTCTTATATACAGGTCTTGCAACTTCGCCCAATTTCAATAGGAAAAGTGACCTCTCTAATGAGACACCCACCAGATGGCGAATCGAGTTGAGGGTGAACCATAGATGTTTAAAGGTCGTTTTTACCTTCTTTATCTTTGGGTTTTACAATCGTTAGATAAGCTCTCTGGTGGATAATTTTCTTAGATAGAAGGTTTCTATGAAATTTATCCGCCAAATAAGCTAACTTAATCTAACGATTGTAAAACCGGCTCTAAGTCCTTAAAGTCTATGGGATAAAGGTCAAATGAACTACCTACCTACTTATGTTCTGTGAACATAACCTACATTTTTATAAACAAGCTTGTGTATTTTGTTACAGGGAGTTTTTAGTTATTGTTATTGTGATATTCGTTATTGTTATATTATATTGTTCTATTTTTTCTTGTTATATTTGTTCTTGTTATATTTGTTCTTGTTATACATTTGTATTTGTGCTTTTTAATAGACTTACTATCGCTAACAAAAAAAACTCACACAGCTTAAAAATCTAGTGTTCCTGATTTTCTATCATTTTGTTGGAGTAATTATGGCTTTTAACATGATACGTCACATTTGAAAGGTCTAAAATTAAATACCAAGTTAGGTTGAAGTTTGAAAAAAAAATAATTTTTTGTCATCCCTCTGTTTTTGTCAATTACTGCCCGCAAACGGCAAAGCATGGAAGTCGCCGTCTTGCTTTATCTATAGATATAGAACTATAGTTCCAAATGGCTTCAATGGCTTGCCAGAGTTCGTCTGCATTGTTTGGTTGAAAATGTTAAAAAAGTCATAATGGATGTGACAAAGCTCGATGTCAGCTTGACATTGACGGAAAAGTTATATTCACACAGCCACAATATAGCTGTATGAGTTTTTTTGTTAGCGATAGTAAGTCCTGTGTTGTGCCAAAATGTAACCAGCAAAGCTATCGTTCCGGCCATGGAGCCTACACAAGGAGCCCGAACTTAATAGGGAAAATTGACAAAACCTGTCCACTAAATTGCACAATTTAAGTCTTTTTTTTTCACCACCAGCGGCGCTGTTTGTCAATGCGTCCGTATGACGTGAAAATAGTATCAAAAATACATGTGAAGTAAGCAACACAGAACATAAGGTAAGCAACATAGAGTAAGTCTCTGGTAAGCAAGTAATTTTGACAATTGATTTGCAATAATGTTTTGACGTACGAATCGTTTTGTTATTTATGGCTGTACCTGGTAGGTAGATTCTAATAAATAGGTTTTGGTTGTGAAATATAAGTGATTCTTTATAATCTGTGAAGTGATTTTACGACTCTGGAGAAGCAAAATAAATAGGTTTTGGTTGTGAAATATAAGTGATTCTTTATAATCTGTGAAGTGATTTTACGACTCTGGAGAGGCAAAATTAGATTTCCAGGTTAGAAATACACCGCTATTTAATAATTTAAATTTAATTTAAATAAAAATGTATGTATAAAATGAGTAAACAGCATATTTAATAATTTCCACCTTTATTTGTTTATATTGAACTTTTATTTAAGCCATCTACCTATAAAACTAAAAATAAATACCATATCTATAGATTTAATATTCTGTTAGTTTATGGTTTTACACGATTTAGCATCACACGACATTATTTTATAGAAAAAAACACGTATTTATAAAAAAACTGCACTATACTCTACATCAGAAAGTCCAACATGAATTCCAATGTTAAATTTGATAAATTAAGACCTTTATACACAAAACCAGGTACATGTGTACATTGTTTTCAAAAAGCGATAAACTGACAGTTGCATAACCTCAATTATTTCCACAATAATAAGTGGTAGGTAGTGGCGCCATCTCTGGTTATACCACTTTACTGTTTTGGACCGGTAGTACACTAGCGCCCTCTTATCTTAGGAAGATTCTTGTTTACATGAAGTTCGGGCTCCTTGTATAGGCTCCATGGTTCCGGCATTAAAATTAAGCGGTCCATGTTTAAAGTGCTAACAAATAAGGAGCGGTTAAAAACATGGCAATGTGCAATAAAAAACATATTATTGACACCTTCACATTTTGTATGATTATTATATAATTAAGCACATCGTGTTGGTGAAATATATATTATTTTAAATAAACAATCAACCCATCCCCGTCAAGACAATAAAAAAATCGGTTATTAATAAATTTGCCAGAATATTGGTTGGTTAGTTTGTTGTGTTACCTACTAGAAATTTTGGTTTTCATATTAGCCAAATTGAATTGGATAGTTTACAAATTATCCAGCTATTCCTAAATAATTTCAAGTAAATTAGCCAAGACCCTTGGTTGGTTTACAAACTAGCCGCTAATTTAGTTAAAAATACTTTTTCAATTAAAATAGCTGACAGTTTGGCTAGTTTATAAACTACCCAGCTACTTAATAAACTATCCATGTTTACACATTAGCCGTAACATACCTATATATGATATACGTATGTATTTTATACATTAACATGTTTGGTCTGGGCATGTGACGGCCGAGGAGTCCTCGGCGAGGACTTTGTGCATAGAGTATAGACTTTGTTGTCCTATTTTGTTAACGTAAATTATCCGAAACAAACTCACAAATATTAAATTTTTGAAAATGTAAACAAAACATAGAAAAAGAATTTAAAAAGTTAGGTTATGGTTATGCAGTAGTTCCACATTTAACTAAGTAGTAGTTTAATTGACTTTACCCCTTCGATCTTAGCGCCACCTAGCGGCTTGGCACGTTAAGGAAGCCACCTCGAAGCTTAAAGTTGCAAGACCTGTATATAAGACCGTGGTACGGTCTTTTTTTGACAGAATCTGGTAACACTGCTGCCAACTTACGAAACACAAAAATCTTACCGTTTAAAAACTTAATTTTGCCATTATCGCAACAAATTAACAATGTATATTGGTACCTATTGACTTTTTATGTTGTTTTTAGTTTTTAATAATACTTTAAATTGTAATAAAAAAACATTTTATTTTTACTACATTGGCACCGCTCAATTTGCTGTCACAGCCTACTGTAAATTGAAAAACTACCATAAAAGTAATACTATCGCTAACAAAAAAAACTCATACAGCTATATTGTGGCTGTGTGAATAAAACTTTTCCGTCAATGTCAAGCTGACATCGAGCTTTGTCACATCCATTATGACTTTTTTAACATTTTTAACCAAACAATGCAGACGAACTCTGGCAAGCCATTGAAGCCATTTGGAACGAGATAAAGCAAGACCATGCTTTGCCGTTTGCGGGCAGTAATTGACAAAAACAGAGGGATGACGAAATATTATGTTTTTTTCAAACTTCAACCTAACTTTGCATTTAATTTTAGACCTTTCAAATGTGACGTATCATGTTAAAAGCCATAATTACTCCAACGAAATGATAGAAAATCAGGAACACTAGATTTTTAAGCTGTATGAGTTTTTTTTGTTAGCGATAGTACCTACCTTACTTTTAATATTAATATTTTTGATTTTGTGAAAATAATTCTAATAATTACAAAAACCATAAAAATGCGGTTTATTTGGTATAAATGAAAATATTTACATAATAAATAAAGCATTTATGAATTAAAATATAAAATCAGATTGTTAGTTCTAATAAAAATCACTTTTTTGTCCCTCTTCAGTTCTCTTGGATTTTCTCTCTGTACTGTGCCATATTCCGTAAGAGAAATAAATAACCAAACCTGGAATAAAGGTAAGATTGGATTTAACAGCAATAACCACTAATAATTAAATGTAATTAAATAACAATACAAATACAAAAGTATTAATTTCCATTATCTCTTGAGAGTGTCCCATTTATTTGGTTTGACATAAGGTAGGCAACCCAGATTACTTTCATTTCAACTTACCTATAAGCAACCAAATGGAAAATTTAACCCATGTATCAATTTTAATATTTGTCATTAAATAAATATTAACCAAAATACTAATTCCTGGAACCCAGGGCACACCGGGAACCTAAAAAATAAAAGTAATAATAAAATATTGCATTTTCCTTAATTAAAAATACTTACAGTGAATGATAATTTGACTTGAGAAGTGGGTTGAAATGATATGCAAAGCAAAATTATAAATAAAACCAGGAGTAGAGCTGCTGCAGTTAATATCAGCCACGTTTCACCTCGGTATAATTCTTTGTCATAAATTGTCAAAAGCCAGGAAACAACGAATGAAAATACAACTAAAAATTAAAATAGTACCTAATTGGAGAACTATCCAGAAACATTTCTGTCATTTTGGAAATTTTAAATTTTATTGTGTTAAACCAGCCCAAAAAGACTAAATAAAGAAGGAGTAACATTTTTAAAATGTATGGATTAAAAAAAACAAATGGCGACGCACTGCTACAAAACAAGTGGTCATGTCACATATCATTTGAAAGGTCTTTTGAAGTTATTTATATGTACCTAACTACCTACTTATTTTTTCGATTCTAAAGGGTGAAACAAAAAAATTACACTTTCACCTAACGGCGTCATTTTCAAATTTTCTTGCCAAAAAGTATTCTTTAAGACATGCTAAATTTGTATATTTTTGTAATAGCGAAATTTGGAAATTTATAAATTTACAAATTTAGCTATTACAAAAATAACACGTTCTAAATGTAAATTTTATGTAGATAATTTTTTTAAACCCTTATATATATAATTCTATTCTATATAATCTGTAGCACATTGTAAATACCTTTTTAATGATGTGTTACATGTGTCACTTCTCATTGAAAAAATGAGAGCCTTTGACAGTACGACGCCCTTTTAAATATTTTCTACGCGCAGTAAATATACATAAATATGATCAGGATTCCTATATCAGGAATGTTTCTATACTTACAGTATACAAAAACCAAAAATGACACCAAGCTAGAAGTCAGAGAGTTTGCTATTTTGGTGTTGGTGGAAAACATTTGTTTAACGTAATTTCGGCAGTTCTTTTGTACTTTTTCATTTTTTTCGTCCGTTTCGAATCTAAAAGTTTGAAAAATTAAAATTTGTGAAAAAAAAAGTATATTTTTATTTTTTACCTTAAAACCAGGACACAAGCAGCTACCATAGAATAGGCCAAAAGTGTTCCAATTGACATCATTTCTACTAATTTATCAAGGTCCATAAGGCATGCCAGCACACCTGAATTAACAGAAAAAAATTTAATAATGGTAATAAAATATTAAAATTTGTAGGTTTTTACAACCATTTACAAAGATAATGCCCTCCATACCCTTTTATCCCAAGCAACAATTTAAGTATTTGTTACGTATATGGGACTATTGAAGAAACTTTAAAGTGTTTTGGGTCAGTCGCCGGTCTCTTTATATTACTAAGTTACGACTAAAGTGGGGAACAATTATTGAGTTCCAAAAAGGTAGCAAATATATCACTAGCTATAAACCCTGCTACTATTTGGAACGTAGCTGCTACGTTACTAGAACTACTGGAGCGTTATAATTACTTTTATTTATTTGTTTTTATTTCTATATTAACTGTCTTTGTCAAACTTATATTAGATTATACTATCCCTCCTTTTTTAAATGGAACCACTACGGACTTGGCTTTTCAATGTCGTCGTTTATTAAATATGTACTGGTAGTTTATAACTCCCAGAATAACAATATAATGTTTAATTAAACAGGTAAATTTATAAACCCTTTAAATTTTACTGTTGAACATATTAATTTAGTTTTTGTAACATAAATGCGCTTCCTCAATATTTAAGTATAAACAAATTATTTATTTAACAATGTTTATAAATAAAAAAATCTTAATATTTATTATTAATTTTTTATTTAATTATTAATATCGTCTATTACCAACAAAATTACTATTTAATAAAAAGTAAATAACCATTTACAAACAATTAAAATAATTTATTATTTACATTACCACGTGGTACTGTACAGTAAAAAATAGCCGATAAGAAGCATTTTCCTTTGAAGTAGTTTTCGCTACTTTAAAGTTTTTTTTCCACCTTAATTTACTTTACGGTAGTTTTGGTTAGTACCATAAACGTTTCAAATACTAAAATAATACTTTTAAGTTATTAACTTTGTAGTTTTTAAGTCATGTTCCAGTTTTGAGATTTTAACTTGCAAGGGTACCTACTACAAAGTAAAAATAATTATAATGTAATCTTTAGGTAGCAACCGAAAGTAACTGCTAGTAGCAGTCTGCTACAAATTAAATTTACTTGAAAGTTTTTTTACTTATAACCTTTTTTAAAGTTGCAAAGACTTCTTGGGGGCAACCAAGTTTTACTTAAATGTTTATTACTTTATAGTAACCATTTAAGGAAAGAACGAAGTTTCTGTTACAAAATATTGCTATTTAAAAGTTAGAATTACTTTTAAGTAAAAATAAAAGTAGCTGTTTAGTATACTTAACAAATTTAAAGTTATCACCACTTTGGTAATGGTGTTTGGAACCAAAAATGCTGCTTGGGATGGTATATATTTTATTTTTTGTTAAATCCGATACAAATAGTAAATTTTATTTTAAGGGTTTATATAAAGGGTATTTCACCTTTTTTCCCAAAGTCCACAAATAGTCCAGTCAACAAAAAGTTGTAGAGGGAAATGGATTACACTTTATGACTTTGGAGAAGGTAAATATCCTGTCCTAGCCATGGTTATCTATATTGGTAGTCTTTTCAGCCATTTTTGAGACCAAACATACATATAGAATATCGAGTTCTAAAGTTTTAAAATTTTAAAAATATCAGACATGCAGCGTTGCCAAATGTCTAAAAATGTTGTCGTTGAGCAACAAGTTTTGTACATACAGCCGTAAATGTCAAAATGTTTTGGGTTTTGTATTTAGACACCTAATTTAATCTTTTACTTTACACACTGTCCCTCAACATCGATAAACGGTCATAAAAGTGACTCCCAAATCTGACTATAGGATTTTGTTAAGAATTGTTTCCTCTTTATAAAAAGATAAAAAAGTAAATCTCAGCTGATCGTTTTCACGAGAAAAATGGATTTTTTGTTTTTTTTGCCTCAAAAATTATATTTTTGTTGATTAACAGATAAATATTTTAGTTTTTTCCATAAAAACATCGTAATTTTAAAGGACATGGTTATAACCATATGGAAGAAAAATCAGGTAGGCTATGGTGAAACAAAAACCGTTGCGTGGTAATAAAAAATGGAAAATCTAAGCCTTTTAAATTTAAAATTTCTAAGAGTTGTTGTGCATTAATCAAACAATATATCTGTAGTGATTTCGATCTGAATGACGAAAGGTATCCAACATCGATATGTGTGACATGCAAGTTGGCTTTATTGGTAAGAAAACTAGGTATAGCTTTTCTGCGAGCGTGCGCAAATAGCTACTTTGTACACTTAACTTGGAAGTTTGCAATTTTTCTTCAAAATTACTTTCTTTTTATACACGATTTTTAAACGTTTTAATAAGAAAAAAGTTTTACATATTTTGGGTTATATTTTAGGAGAGACAAAAAGATGGTGTATTTCGTAGACCCTTACTACCAATGCCGGAATTCCACAAACTGGATTTAAGAAAAACTTTGCGAAGCGGAAAACCCTGCACATGCTTGATTTGCAGCGAAGCACGTAAAAAAGGTCACAAAAAAGTTTTTTCCGGAAGGGGAAACAGTAGAGTTCTTAGTAAAGATGTTGTACTAAAGAAAAAAAAATGTATATGCGCAACATGCTTGCAAGAAATTGGAAAGGGAAAAAAACATTATTGTCATTTATCTAATATTGCACATAACGTTTCGGACCTTGTACAAGCAGTGCCGAAAAACCAGAAACAACAGATTGTAAGCAAAATAATACATGAATATGTTGAAACTAATAACCAATCAAGTATTGGACTAGCAACACTGGGCAGACCTTCTAGAATTGCTATAAACCCACCACCCCATGCCCAGAAGGAAATAAAGTTTAGTTACGAAAAGCTTAGTCAATTTCAAAAGACAACATGCTTATCGAATAATAAAATGGAGTTAGTTACAAATTTTGTTAGGACCTGCGCCGGCAAAAAGTCCGTTTCTTCCAATTTTAGAGAGAAATTACGCGAAGAGTCCAAAACTTTAGAACCATTTTATAAATGTGCTGAGTTAGAGTTTGACGTAAGTGACTGTAAAGAAAAGCAGAAAAGGAAAGTGATATATGCTGATGCAGAAAGTATTCTAGAGGCTGTGATTACGCACAGACAGTTGATAGGAAGTCCAAAAATTAAGGTCATGGCTGACGGTTGACAAGGCTTTTTTAAAATATGTCTTTCTGTGTTTCAAAGTGAAGATGAAACTAAAGTAGGAAGATCTGTTTATAGTGAAGGTGGTAAAATTTCAAAAGGGTTTAAGTTTACGGGCGTCAAAAAAATTCTGATTCTTTGTATTGTACCTGAAATCCAAGAAACATTTGAAAATTTAAAATTACTGTTTTCCGTTATAAAAATTAACAATATTTCGTTCAAATTTGTTTCGGACCTCAAAGTTACATTAATTGTTAATGGATTGCAAACCGCATCCTCTACATTTCCGTGTCCCTACTGCTACGTGAAACTAAAACATTCAGTTGGAAATGAAGCTAGTACTTTAAGAACTTACGGAGACATAAAATTGCATTATGAGAAGTTTTGTCTATTCGAAAAAAATAGGAAATACGCGAAAGACTGCTTTAGTGTAGTAAATCATTCAATATTTGATGAAGAAGGCGACTTTTCGGTGTTGGAAAAATGTGTGATACCAGAACTACACATTTTGCAAGGATTTGTGAACCATTTGTTTTTTAAGGGGTTGGTCCCACTATTGGGAAAAGATGTGGCTTTTATTTGGCCAAAAAAATTGAATATTGTTTCAAAGAATTATCATGGCGAGCTATTCGAAGGAAATGCTTGTAAAAGTTTGCTAAATGCTGCAGATAAACTGTATGATAAAGAAATTTTAAATTTGGTTCCAGCAGTCAAAATTACACCTTTTGTAGAATCCCTGAAAGCAATGAATAAGGTGGTTGCACATTGTTTTTCATCTACAATCACTGATCAACATGGGCTTAAAAACCTATTAATGCACCTCGAAAAAGTTTTTAAAGCCACTGAGCTTTCTGAAACTCTCAAAATTCATATTTTATTTAATCATCTTATAAAAGGCTTAGACAGTTTGGAAGGAGATGGACTTGGAGTATGGTCGGAGCAAGCAATTGAGTCTGTACATAGAGAGTTTTTAATATATTGGTCTAAATATAAATTAAACGATCTTGATGATCCCCGATATGGTAGAAACCTCTTAAAATGTGTAGTAGAATTTTCTTCAAGACATTTGTAAAACTGGTATTTTTTTACTTTTTTTAAATACTTTATTATACATATTTGTTACATTTTTGTTCACTTAACTTGGTAGGTAGTTTAAATTTTTGTCATTAAGTAAAATTATTGTTTAGATTTAAGTTGTTCAAAAATACATTTTTATCTATATAAATTATGTTTTTGAAATGACTTACTGATACAAATAATCTTGCTCTTTTATAAAAAAGGATATACAATGTATATATATATTATGTATATTAGGATATACAATATATATGTATATTATAATATACATATATATGTATACATCATTTACAAAATGGATAAAACATCTTATCTCAAGTAAAAAAAATTGAAGATCAATTTTTCTTGAGAAAACGATCAGCTGAGATTTAGTTTTTTTCACAATATATTGAGGAAACGGTTCTTAACAAAATCCCAAAGTCAAATTTGGGAGTCACTTTTATGACCGTTTTTCGATGTTGAGGGACAGTGTGTTTACGAATTACTGGTCCAGGACTAGAAGTGTCATACATGGTTGCACATGCCATAGCTCACTAAACCTGGACTTTTATATTGTAGTAACTCAAGTTTGCGCATTAGTTACTGACGGTCAGTATTGTCAATAATGTTAAAGCATGCAGAACCCAAATGTTACTTATGATGCCTAAAAAAAATAAGCTGTAATAAACAGATTATTTTTTATTTTTGCCTCGGGGCACAACAGTAATTCGTGCAAACCCGTTTTCAACGTGGAGCACGTTGTTGCGCACCAGCACTTTTTGTATACTTCATTACCCGGGGAGGACTTCAAAGAGATCCAAGGAATTCTTGAACTTCAATTCAATTAATCTTTTATGTGAGTGTATTAATTAAAATTATGTTTTTAAAAAAAATATTGTTATATAATATTAAGTCTGTTTTATATTGTAAAGGAAGTTTTGAAGCAGTCGCCCAGGAAATTCATTTGGAATCCCCCTTTCTAAACCTTTCACTTAGACCAACTTTAGTTCAGTTGTGCAATCTTTGAATTGTTGTTAAATTGAAATGGTAGATAGATCTTGAAGGCACATCGGTAATCCGTGCCAACCCGTTTCTATCGTGGAGCACGTTGTTGCGCACCGGCACTTATCTATTTGTATCTTTATTATCTGTTCTTTCCTTTTTCTACCCTTCCTTCTCTAATTTCTTCACTTCGACCCGACATGTAAGAATATCAAAGAGATCCAAGGACAGGGTCAATAAATATTATATGTAAGTAGTAATGATAAAAGTATGTTTTTTCATTTGTTGTATAATATTTTAATAATCATTTTATGGAACCGGGCGCAAAGGATTTTTGGTAATGACGCTTCATCGCTATGGGTCGTTATTTTGAATTTAAAGGAGTGCAATTGATATCTTGGTTAAGTCCTACGTTAAAATTTGTTATTACTAACATTTTAAAATTGTACGTGCTTTTTTAAATTATAGTTATGTAGTGACTTTCAGAAGGGGAAAACGAGTTTACCAATAGGTCTAAGTTGTAGTTTATATCAAGACCAACAATGTTGTATGGTTTTTTATTTTAACTTACCCACTACCCACCATTAAAATTTCAATTTACTCTGATTTAACACATGATTGCATTTGTTAGTCAACTATACTAAATTAATTGTGGTAATTACTATGTCTTTTTAAATATCTTACCAGTAAAGACCCCAGAAACCAGCGTTCCCATAAACGGGGTACGGAATTTTGGATGTATATTGGCCAAAAATTGAAAAAGAAGTCCATCGGCGGCCATAGCATAGATGATTCTGGGAAGTGGGAACATGGCACCAAGTAAACTAAAAAAATATGTTTTTATAAAAGTTTAGCAATGTGAACAAAAAACACACCTAGCAAAAAGTCCACACATAGCTCCTATACTGACGATGTATTTTATAACAGTCCATCCCAAAATATCATACAAATGCGGCAACGGCGCATTTTCGTCCTTAAAAATAAATTAAATAAATTATAATTAAGTAATTATTTTTGAAAAAATTCAAATAAATGTAATTTTATCACCTTCTTTGTTATACCTGTTTATCATAAGGCAACATCATAGTGAGCACTGTCGACATTCCGAAGTAGGCCAAAAATACCACCAACAAAGATACAATCACACCAATTGGAATGGATTTCTTAGGATTTTTCGCTTCTTCCCCTAAAATAGTTTATGTAAAAAATGCATCTTTATTACATTATTATCTTATTGTACCTGCAGTTGCTATACAATCAAACCCAATGAACCCAAAAAAGCATCTGGCCGCTCCTTTGATGATCCCCTCGACTCCATAGGGAGCAAAACCTCCTTTTCCGTGTCCAGGACTGATTTTGTCTTTTGGGAGGGTCCAGTTGCTGGCTTGAACTTAAAAAAATCAAAATTAAAATTTTTAATTAAGTATGCTCATTTTTGGCGTACCTTTCCAGAATCCTGAGATTATAACAATCAGTACCACGGCTATGTTGATTATGGTGAATATATTGTTCATCCATGATGATTCTTTCGCGCCAAAAGCTAATGCCACTAAAAATGAACAAAAACCAGTGTTAATTTTTTTTTTTAATTTTTGTCAATTGTTGATGTTAAACAGAAAAAAACTACAGTGGACGTTTTTGAATAAGAAGCGTGATTTCACCATTTCTAGGTTAAACATGATGACGCTACCTGCCATACTTCACATTGCGTTTGGGAGCCCAGAATTGACCCCCAAGAAGTTGCGATTTAACACACTTTTGTCGCATGTTTATTACTCTCTAAAAATTAATTAGTCAAAAATGACTAATTTAATAGTTATTAGTGACTGCTTTTTCACTTGTACCATGGTTAACCATGGAATAAAATGGTATCTCAAAATTTAACAGCCAATTCTTATGTAAAATTGTCCCCTGAAATACCGTCAAAATTTATGGAGTGGATCTCAAAAACAGTTTTACTTTTTTCACTTTTGACGATATTTTCGAATTCAGGGGACAATTTTACATAAGAATTGGCTATTGAATTTTGGGATAACATGTTATTCTATGGTTAACCGTGGTACAAGTGAAGAAGCAGCCATTAGTAACTATTGAATTAGTCATTTTTGACTAATTAATTTTAGAGAGTAGAAGAACCATCTTGACAATCGAATTTGTGAATAATTTAAAAAATGCTAAATAAAATTACCTGAAAATATTAGTGATAAACCTAAAGAAAAAATATCACAGTAACTGGAAATTTGATCGCCACCCATCGGCATGGTTTCTTTAAAATAATTCATCATGGTATTGTTTGCTAATTTGTCTATGTATAAAAATATGGCCTTGGTTACAGTTGCTGAACCTAAAATAGATTGTTGGTTAAAAAAATATTTTATTTTTTTGGTGACAAATAATTTTATTTTACCTATTAAATACTCCAATATAAGATTCCAACCTATAACAAATGCAAAAAATTCGCCTATACAAACGTAGCTGTAGACGTAAGCAGACCCTGCTTTTGGGACTCTGGCTCCAAATTCAGCATAGCAAAGACCTAGTTAAAATTAAATGTTGATGAATAAATAAACAAAATTTATTTTATTGAAGGAATCATTTTAAAATAACAATACTGAAGTTTATTTGCTTATAAAAAAGGCATACATCAAAACTAACCTGCTAAGACTGATGCCACCGCAGCAATAAAAAACGAGATAGTGACGGCAGGTCCTGCGGTGTTTTTGGCAACATCGCCGGCCAGAACGTAGACGCCCACCCCTAGGGTACTGCCTACCCCTAGAAGCGTAAGATCGAGGGTGCTTAGGACCCTGGCCAGTCGGCTGTCGTCTTCGAGGACCAGGTGTTTTCTGCGGGTGAGAGACTTTTTGGCCGACGACCAGCTTGGTTTGGGCAGACGGAGGTTCATGTTCTCCTCACCTGAACCCAAAATAAATAAATTTAAATAAGCTGTTTTATTGGAAACTTTGTATTTAATTTTTAAGTGAAGTTTTGTATTTGAAACAATTTATTATACATTTATGCAGTGGCGGAGTAAGCCCGTCGGGGGCCTGGGGCGGTAAAATAAAATGCGCCCCCAAAGTCTGCTTGTGAAATGATGTGATTATTTTGTAAATAATAATTTTATGTTATTTTAAATTGGTTATAACTTCAAGAGATCCTCTCAGCAAGTCTTTTGCAATGGGGCCCCAAGACTCTTAATGTAATCATGATTACATTAAGAGTCTTGGGGCAGGTTAGGGTTTTAAAGTGTCGAAAAAAAAAACGGAAAAATTGTGAAAAAACCTGTTTTTTTTCGTTTTTTTTTCACCAGGACTTGAAAAAATTGGATTTTTTGGAAAAAATTTTTGGAAAATATACACACACATTTTAAAAAAGTAACAATCAATATCTTAACATTATTTTAATTTAAAAAAAATCGTTTATTAATATTATATGATCAACGCCTGAAATCCACTTTTTTCTCGATATCAGTGTATATATGGATATTGTCCGTAAAAATTTGTAAATTTTCAGGAAAATTGACTTTTGCCTTTGAATAAAATGAAAAAAACGCAAAACTCAATTTTTCTGAATTATTTCCCAATTTTTCCGGTTTTTGTTTTGGAAAAAAAAAAGTTTTTCCGCCGGCTCAATTTTTGCGGAAAGTGTTAGACCCTGTATATTTATTTGGTAAGAGTTTGTTTTTCTAATGTATATTAAATAATCTTTTAGTCGTGATCTTTAGGGTTACAAAAAATAAGTCCATAAATTAAATTAATAAAAAGTTCAAATAGTTCAAGTAATTATTACGCATCATTAGATATTTCATAATTTCAAAGACAGCGCTTCTATTTTTCCATTAACTGATAAAAATTATCGCGCTGTATAAAAGCTCATTTTAAGAAACCAAAAGAACACTTACTATTTACTTTTCACTCACTTAACTTAAGATTTAACTTCTCGAATATTTATTATTCATTTAATTATTATGTAAAACTTATTTACAATAAACGATCTTACGAGTCAAAGTGTTAGTTCTTCGTATCCCAACATAAAATTTGGCGCAGTCGTATTGGATTTGGTCACAAGAAGAAGAATCAAAAATCAAATAAATCAAGAATCAAAAGGGCAACTCATCTATATTTCTTCAACTTGGCGAGTTTCAACTCCTTGGATCAACAAAGAATCATCAAGCAACACAAAGAACCCTCAACCACAACGAAGAACCCACAAGACAGACAATATCAAACGTAAGTCGTTTATTCCTTTCTTTTTCCTTATTTCTGTTTCCCCATTTTATATAGCAGGTTTAAATCTTTTTTTACTTTTCTTAAACATTTATTTGTATTTTCGCGTCTACTAAACTTTTACTATTCACAATGCCTGAAAATAACCCTCAAACGCTTCGAAATGCTGATAGCAGCAACATAAGAGACATTCCTCCACACAAATTAGCTTTTCTTTGTTCACTTATACCTAAATCATTCGACGGAAATCGCACAGAGTTATACGAATTTATTTCTAATTGCGAAAACGCCTTTAAATTTGCACACAATTCTCAAAATGAACCTCTTATAGCATACGTGATTTCGAAAATAACAGGTAGTGCAAAAGCACAATTGCGCGATAAAGAAATAAATGATTGGAAGGACCTTAAAGAACTTTTAATACAATTATACGCAGACAAAAAACATTACACACAATTAATGGAAGATCTTAATACGATAAGACAAAATTTTAACGAATCTATTCTATCTTTTCACAACAGAGTCGATAAATTATACACCCGCATTGTTAATTGTATTTCCGATAACGACGAAGGCACTCGCAAAGCCCGAGTTCAAATTATTAAAGAATTAGCTTTGCAACGCTTTATCCTTCATAGTCAACCGGAAATATCGCGTTTTTTAAGAAGTAAAAACTCTAATAATTTATCAGACGCTCTAACTAGTGCTTTAGAAGAAGAAAGAGCTCTTCAAATTTCGAAATCTAGTTCTTTAGGATCCCGTCCATCAAAATTCTGCAAAAATTGCAAAACAAAAACTCATAACACACAAGATTGCTTTAAAAATAAAAAATTTAACGTACAATTAAATAAACCTAGCGAAAATTCAACTACAAATAACCATTCAAATACAAATTACAATTCAAATAAAAATTATAAATCAAATGGAAACTATAACTCATCTTATCAGTCTAAATTTTGTAATTACTGTAAAAAGAATGGTCATTTAATAGACGATTGTTTCAAACGTCAACGAAAAAATGAAGGAAATAGTTCCAATCAAAATATAAATTATAATTCAAATTTCTCCAATAATACCGAATCTTTAAACGAGAATGCGTCCCAGAACAACGTCGTTTCTGCGGATTGGGAATAATAAAAACCGACGTAAAAATCTTAAATAAGCCCTTTCTAAATAAATCTTGCCGTAGACCTAATAATTTTGGTTGTTATCCGGTTCCAAATAATTCTTGCCGTAGATCTGAAAACTCAGGTTGCTATCCGGTTCTAAATAAATCTTGCCGTAGACCTAATAATTTTGGTTGTTATCCGGTTCCAAATAATTCTTGCCGTAGATCTGAAAACTCAGGTTGCTATCCGGTTCTAAATAAATCTTGCCGTAGACCTAATAATTTTGGTTGTTATCCGGTTCCTAATAATTGTAACAAAATAATTAAAAATCTTAAAACATTTAATATTCTTTTAAATAATAATGTAAGTCCGTGTATCGAAACATATTGTGATAACATTAAATTAAAATTTTTAATAGATACGGGAGCATCTGTATCACTTTTAAAAAATCAAGCGCATTTTTCTAAATTTTATGTTGGGATACGAAGAACTAACACTTTGACTCGTAAGATCGTTTATTGTAAATAAGTTTTACATAATAATTAAATGAATAATAAATATTCGAGAAGTTAAATCTTAAATAAGCCCTTTCTAAATAAATCTTGCCGTAGACCTAATAATTTTGGTTGTTATCCGGTTCCAAATAATTCTTGCCGTAGATCTGAAAACTCAGGTTGCTATCCGGTTCTAAATAAATCTTGCCGTAGACCTAATAATTTTGGTTGTTATCCGGTTCCAAATAATTCTTGCCGTAGATCTGAAAACTCAGGTTGCTATCCGGTTCTAAATAAATCTTGCCGTAGACCTAATAATTTTGGTTGTTATCCGGTTCCTAATAATTGTAACAAAATAATTAAAAATCTTAAAACATTTAATATTCTTTTAAATAATAATGTAAGTCCGTGTATCGAAACATATTGTGATAACATTAAATTAAAATTTTTAATAGATACGGGAGCATCTGTATCACTTTTAAAAAATCAAGCGCATTTTTCTACTTTATTATCAAATCTTAATATTAATGAAAAAATTTTATTAAATGGGCTTAGTGCTAATTCTCCTGTAGAAACAGCAGGAAGCATAATTCTTCACCTTAGTCTAAACGATCAACCTATACCAATTAAATTTCAATTAGTTGATCAAAATAATAATATACCCTACGACGGTATCATAGGAAACGATTTCTTATCATTACAAGGCGCAATAATAAATTTAAACAATAGTGAGTTACAATTAAATTCACTAAAAATACCTTTAAAAATTATATCTCAAATTCCTAATAATCATAATAATGAAAATTTATATTCAGTTGTATTAGAACCTAGATCAGAAACAATTATCAAAATTGAAATCTTAAATAAAAATTTATCACAGGGTATCTGTCCAGAAATAAATATTGCCGAAGGTGTATTTTTAGCAAAAGCTATTCTCAAAGTGGAAAATGGCACTGCCATTACTACTATATTAAATACCCAAAATCGAAAATTAAAAATAAATAAATTACAAGTTTTTCTAGAACCTTTTGAAGAAAAACAATCTACAATCTTTATTAATGTTAAAAATCAATCAGTAACAAATAATCGCATCAAATTACTTAAAGAAAATCTAAGACTAGACCATTTAAATCCCGAAGAAAAATATTCTATTTTAAAATTATGCGAGCAATATAACGACATTTTTTATCTTCCTAATGACACATTAACTCACACGAGTATTCTCGAACACGAAATTAAAACAACCGACCCTACCCCAGTTGCAACAAAAATTTATAGATTTCCAGAAGTTCACAAAAGAGAGGTCGAAAAACAAATCGAAAAAATGCTTAAACAAAAAATTATCAGACCATCAGTCTCTCCTTATAATAGTCCCTTATGGATTGTACCTAAAAAATTAGACGCATCAGGTGAACGTAAATTTAGAATTGTAATTGACTTTCGCAAATTAAATGAAATTACGGTTGGAGATAAATTTCCCTTACCAAATATCGAAGATATTTTAGATCAATTAGGACATTCAAAATATTTTACAACCCTTGACCTCGCGTCCGGATTTCATCAAATTCTCATGAAAAAGGAAGATATTGCTAAAACTGCTTTTTCTAGTCCATTAGGTCATTACGAATATCTGCGAATGCCATTTGGTTTAAAAAATGCACCAAGTACATTCCAAAGAGCAATGAATGCTGCCCTAGTGGGTTTACAAGGCCTTCAATGCTTTGTATACTTGGATGACATCGTTATTTTTGGTAGTACGCTAGAAGAACACTCTTTACGTTTAAAAAATGTTTTTGACAGATTAAGAATTAATAAATTACTTTTACAACCCGATAAATGCGAATTTATGCATAAAGAAGTCGCTTATCTTGGTCATGTTATAAATGAAAAAGGTGTCTCACCGAATCCAAATAAAATATCAGCTATTAAAAACTACCCTCAACCTAAAACTCCAAAACAAATTAAACAGTTCTTAGGACTCATTGGTTACTATCGTAGATTCATTAAAGATTTTTCAAAACACGCGAAACCATTAACACAATTGCTTAAAAAAGATACTCAGTTTACCTGGGGACTTGAACAGGAAAACTCATTTTGTCATTTTAAAAATATTTTATCTCAAGAACCAATTCTTCAATTTCCAGATTTTTCTAAAGATTTTATTTTAACCACAGATTCATCAAACTTTGCAATAGGTGCCATTTTGTCACAAGGTGAAATTGGTAAAGATTTGCCAATCGCATATGCCTCTCGCACGTTAAATAAAGCCGAATGTAATTATTCTACTACGGATAGAGAACTTTTAGCGATCGTTTGGGCTACACAACACTTTAGACCATACCTATATGGTAAAAAGTTTATTATCTGTACAGATCATCGTCCACTTAAATGGTTAGCAAATTGTAAAGACCCTAATAGTAGATTAGTTCGTTGGAGACTTAAACTCGAAGAATTCGAATACGAAATTCATTATAAACCAGGTAGAATAAATTGTAACGCTGACGCACTTTCGCGAAATCCCGAAAATATTCAAATCAACTTAAATAAAAATAAATTAGAAACTTATAGCGATTTTATTAAATTTCATTATATGAATCAAAAATTAGCTGACATTGAAACGATAAAAGATAATGTTTTTTCAAAATTTCCCAATATTCTTTTATATTCAAAAGATCTCGATGAAAACAATCCTTGTTACGAAAGTCTTATTATTAATCAAGACATTAATCAATTAAATCATGACAACATTAATCTTTATGACACTATTACTTTAAAAAACTCAAATAATCAAACCACATTTTTAGTAATTTCAAAATTAAATCATTTTGACAAAATAACTTACAATGACTTATTTTACTCTTTGCAAAAACTCCGGTCTATTCTTTTAACAAATAAGATTTTTACAGTATATCTTAAAAATCCTGTAGAAGGAAATAAAAATATCAAACAAGATTTATTTAACGAATTAATAGAATTTTTATTCTCAAAATCAAATATCAAAATTGTACTTGTAAACAAACCAAAATTTTGTCCTAAAACCCGCGAAGAAATAAAAAATATTTTACAAGAGAATCATTCTTCGTCAGTAGCCGGTCATCCCGGATTTTTAAGAACTTATCATAGAATTAAAGAAAATTATAAGTGGCCAAACATGAAAGGTGATATAAAACACTTTATTAAAAGTTGCCAATCTTGTCAAATTAATAAATTAGTTCATAAAAGCCCAAAAGCTCCTATGGAGATAACTACAACGAGCGAACGACCTTTTCAAAGATTAGCTATCGATGTAGTTGGTCCCTTATCATTAACAGAGGTAGGCAATAAATTTATCGTTACCATGCAAGACGATCTAACAAAATACTCATATGCAACATCTGTACCTAATCACGAAGCAAAAACAGTCGCTGACGTACTTTTGCAATTTATTTGTATATTTGGTATACCCGAGACAATCTTAACAGATCAAGGTACAGACTTCACCTCAAATCTAATTAAAGAAGTAAATAAACTTTTTAAAATTAAACACATTTTATCTAGCCCTTATCATCCCCAAACGAACGGTAGTTTAGAAAGAAGCCACTTGACTCTAAAAGAATATTTACGACACTACATAAACGATAAAACAACTAATTGGGACGAATACGTACCCTTAGCTATGTTCACTTACAATACCCACTATCATAAATCTACTAAATTCACACCTTACGAACTACTCTTTGGTCATAAAGCTTTTATACCTAGTACTCTTACCTGTAAACCAGAATTTAAATATACTTACGATGATTATTATTCTAACTTAAAATTAAAATTAAATAGATCATTCCAACTAGCTCGAGAAAATATAATAAATGCCAAAGAAACTTCTAAAATTTATTATGATAGAAATGTTCATTCACACAATTTTAAAGTAGGCGATTTAGCATATATCCTAAATAAAAATATTACACCCGGTATTAGCAGAAAATTACAGCCAAATTATAAAGGTCCCTATAAAATCATAAACATTCATCCTAATCAAACGGTCAAAATACAAATTAGTCACAAGAAAACATCAGTCGTTCATCATAATTTATTAAAACCTTTTGTTCCAGAAGATGAAAACCCTTCTCGTTCTGACACTAATTAACATATTAACACTCCCGCCTATATCCGGTAATATCCCCTATAAAAACCAAAAATTAGATTTTAAATCAGGAATATTTTATCAAGACTTAGGTCAAGTAAAACTAACCCAAGACTATTTTACACTCTTATCATTCAATAATATAAGCATTTATGAAATGAAATTAAAATTTGCCGAAAAATCGTTTTATATCTCAAAACCCTTATGCATGCACCCTAACGATAAAAATGTAACATTCAGACATTCTGAATTTTTATGCAAAGAATCTCTAGAATTAATAGAAATTCGACTTGAAAAATTAAATAAAAAACTAGAAGCCATAAACCACCTAACAGGTCATGAACCTGATAAAATGTCACTTAGAGTAAAAAGAGGATTAATTAACGGTGTATCTTATACATTTAAATGGTTATTTGGAATCCCCGATGCAGATGATGCAGAATATTATAATGACGCAATTCATGCAGTAGTAAATCAAAATCAAGACATGCAAAAACTTTTAAAGCAACAAGTTCATATAATCTCTGAAGCGATCTCTGGTTATAATAGGTCAGCATTGACACTTAAATTTAATGAAGAAAAGTTAAACAAAAATATAAAAATATTTAATAAATTTTCAAACTCAAGCATTATTAGAATAAATTCATTAACCTACGTTCAAACAGTAATGGATCATTTAAATTTATTGTCTCAAATTACCGAAGAATTAGACGAAGAATTCGATGTTATTATTTCTTCAATATTATTTTCCAAACAAAATATTTTACACCCTTCAATAATTACTCCAAAATCTTTACGCGAAGAATTATTGAAAATTAATAATAAAAGAACAGATTTAGATTTTCCAATAGACCTAGATGATAATGCAAACATTTTTAAATACACGCAAATATGTTCACTCTCAGTAGTTTACACAAATAAAGTTTTAATTTATGCAATTAAGATACCACTAGTAACTAAAGATTTGTATCAACTATATAATTTGATTCCCTTACCTGTCCAATATCAAAACTCTTCAATATACTCCTATATAAACCCTTCTTTCCCTTACCTTATCCTAAGTACGACAAGAACGTATTATGGAGAGATGTCAGAATTATCGAAATGCCAGAAGATATCACCATCCGAGTACATTTGTTCCAACATCATCATACATCTAATCAAGGAAAGACCAACCTGCGAAACGATTCTGAAACTTCAAAAACCTGAAAAAATCCCATCAAACTGCGACACCAAAACCATGAAGTCAGAAATCGAAGTTTGGCATCCCCTCTCAACAAATCAATGGCTATACATCTTAACACAACCAGTCACTGGAACCATAAGCTGCGAAAATTATGGTGCTTCACAAATCACAGACGTTGTACTTCAAGGCTCCGGTATTTTTACATTACAACCGAAATGTAAATGCTACACTACATCCACGTTATTGACTTCAACTTCCAACCAAACGTCAAATTATACAAACTTTATACCTTTACTGGACATCAATAAAGACGATTGCTGCATCAAGGAGCAATCCTACCTCAAAAATGAAGAAATGTCTTCAATCAAACTCCATAGCCTCAACCTCAATGAACTGAGTCATGCACAACATAAACTCCAACAGTTCGACGACGTCCTACAGAAAAATATAAACCAACCATTCATTATCAACCATTCCAAATGGTACAACATCTTCTTTGGAATAATTGGAACATTAGTAATGCTAATAATATGCTACTATGTTTGTTGCCGATGTTGTCGTTGCAGATTTCTAAACTCAATAAAGAAATATTTCAACCCCGACCAATGCCGTCACCTGGTTTGTATCAACAGCCACAATACTGTATCTGATAACCGAGTCAACCTGGATGATTTTCCACCTCACAGAAGAAGCTATCGTAGTCTCAACTCCGAAGCAGATGCAATGCCCATGGAGGATTTAGAACCTGTCTACACGGAGATGCGTAGGCCTCGTCTTTCGAAGAAATCTTTTAAAATTTAATTTCCCATTTTATTTTATTTTATTTTAATTTTATATATAGTACACTAATTTCATAATTATAGTTTTGTTTAGGTATTATAATAATAACAATTTTATTTTAATTTTTATTTTATATATTGTACACTTTAAATTTTAATTGTATCTTTGTAGTTTACTTAGTGTTTTATAAGTTTTAGAGTGTATAATTTAATTTTACCATTTAGTGTTTCAATAGGATTTTTAACCCTTATCGAAACACTTAACGGGGGAGGTTTGTTAGACCCTGTATATTTATTTGGTAAGAGTTTGTTTTTCTAATGTATATTAAATAATCTTTTAGTCGTGATCTTTAGGGTTACAAAAAATAAGTCCATAAATTAAATTAATAAAAAGTTCAAATAGTTCAAGTAATTATTACGCATCATTAGATATTTCATAATTTCAAAGACAGCGCTTCTATTTTTCCATTAACTGATAAAAATTATCGCGCTGTATAAAAGCTCATTTTAAGAAACCAAAAGAACACTTACTATTTACTTTTCACTCACTTAACTTAAGATTTAACTTCTCGAATATTTATTATTCATTTAATTATTATGTAAAACTTATTTACAATAAACGATCTTACGAGTCAAAGTGTTAGTTCTTCGTATCCCAACAAAAGTTTAAAACCCTAAATCATTCCAGTTCCCTGGAAAAAACCTGTTAACAGTTTTTTCCATTTTTTTTACTTATATTTGAACTTGTTGGTAATTTAATTTTTTAAATCAAGGGGCCCACTTAGGCACTCTAAGTTTAACAATTATTTAATGTAATAATAACCTTTTTATAATTCCTGTAGAAGCCTATTGCAGCCGGGGGCTCCCAAGACCAAAATATTAAATATCTTTTCTAGTTTTTTCTTATATTAGTTTATATTTTATGGTAGCTTTAAGGTCCTGGGGGCCCCTTGTGGCCGAAGGCCCCGAAAACCGAAATTATTTATATCTACATACAATTTTTTTTATTAGACCAACAGACTAATCAAGATTTAGGGGCCCCTTTAGACTGGTGGCCCGGGGCCCTGCCCCCCTTAGTCCGCCACTGCATTTACGTTACCAATATACAATTTTTGTACAAAAACATGATCATGGGAAACGGTGTTCGAGTATTTAAAACTTGTTCTACTCGATACTCAGCAAACAAAAAATATATATATTTAGCCATTTTTAAGGCAAAAATGAATCGATCCCTGGGTATAATAATTTCAAAAAAAAATTTATTTTATTAGTTATAGCAACAATATTCTACAACAAAATTAAAAAAATAGTTGCTTATTCAAAATTTCTTGTAAATAATTAATGTAGGTAACATTTTAAAGTCAAGGTACTTCAAATTAGAACACGAACTACTTAATAATTAAATATGTTCTACAACAGAATTTCGAATATCTTACCCAAAAACTTCGTTAATTCATCCATCATTATTATTTAAAATTTTCCACAATCACAGCACAGTTTATTTTAACAATATTGACATACTTTAACAAACAAGCATCGGAATTATCGCCTAAATATTGTGTTACCGCCAACAAAATTATTAACAGGTGACTGTACCTCGTTTACTGCACTAGAAAATTAAAATTTGCATGGTCAAAAATATTTTTATTATTAAAATTTCGCAACCGTTTTCTACAACATTAAACGTCAATCAAGTGTAGCCAATGGCAGATAAGAAAATTCACGGTATAATTTATCTTATATAAATATCAGTTCCTTCCGCTATTTAATTTAATTAAAAATTGCATCACCAGCACTTTAGCACGTGGTTTTTAATATACACAAGTTCACTATCACAGCCCATATAACAAATGAATATTATGCGACTAGTGTGCAGTGTTCTATTAATAATAAAGTTAAAAATACACTTATTGATGACTGGAACATTTTTTTTATTTGTATAGGTACTACGAAATTCTGCGAATGAATGCAGGAATGCGTTGAAAGCGAAATCGTTTTAGGCGTATTTTTGGCATGCTCTCAATAATTTTTCTAGTGCTAGGTTTGTAGATATAATATGTAATTAACCTAATACCTATAATACATATCTATATTGGTCTATATACAAGGTGTCTATTTAAAATCGAGCAATGCTCTATAAGTCTGGACCTAAAAAAAGATATAAAAAATTTCTCAAAACCATTTATAGAATATGTGGGGGAAATCAGTCACTAAGCAGCCCCTGGAGCTGTAGCCACCCCAGCTCAATTTTTTTAAATGGCTTTGTGATACCTTATTAGAAAGCTTTTAAAAATTGCTATTCAACAGTACTAAAAAATACTTTTTATTAGTTTAATTTTTAAAAAATACTCAAATTAATTTTCATAGTTTTTTATTCCCATTTCTCGTTATAAACTAAACCATTAAATATCAAATTAAATCAAATTAAACCACTTCGTTGTCGTAAAAACATTAGTAAGGGAGAACACAAAATAATTTTAACAAAAGTATACTTAAATAGAAAAGCATAAATAAACAAATTTTTCAACAATATTACAGTAATAGAGTATATAGTTATTTTTGTTGTTGTGCACAAACAGAAGGCAGGTAAGTATAAATAAATATGGATGGCAAGGTAAATATTTTTAAGTGTTAAAAGTATGTTAGGCCCATTAGTTTGTTGCCATCTTTCTCTAAAATATTTGAGCTAATAATGACTAACAGATTATTGGATTTTTTTAATATGTTTAATTCGTGCCAACATGGATACTTAAGGGGTAGATCTATAGAAACAGCAGTGTTTGACTTTATACAATAAATATTATTAAGTTTTGACCAAAAACAGCACTGTATGGGTGTGTTTCTAGATTTGTCAAAGGCCTATGATTGTTTAAACCTTAAAATTCTGTTAGAAAAACTTGATGATTACGGAGTGAGGGGAAATGCACTGCTGTGGATACAGTCTTACCTCACAAATAGAACTCAAAAAGTTGTAGTAGAAAGGAATGGTCATCAAACTACTTCTGACCCTCTATAATACAAAGATTGGAATACCACAAGGCAGTGTCATAGGACCAATTATTTTTATAATATATTTGAATGATTTAACTTCAACAAACAAAAACAAAACAAAATCCTTCTCAAAAATTGATAAATTTTGCCTATGATACAAATCTTTTGATTAAATCATTGAATTATAATACATTACTTACGGATACCAAGACTTTTGTATCAAATATTGAAACATGGTTCAATGACAACATGCTCATACTTAATAAAGACAAAACAAATTGCATACATTTTAAGACCAAACATTCAAATGTTCAAAATTTTAATGAAATTACATTTAACAATACTTTAATTAAAATCAATAAAAATACAACATTTTTAGGCCTTCAAATAGATGAAAACATAGATTGGAAGTATCATGTTGAAGAGCTATGTAGCAAATTAAATAAAACTCTGTTTTCTATAAGGGTTACACGAAAATATGTAAATTTTCAAACATTGAAAACTGTATATCAAATTTTCAGTCTTTATTAAGGTATGGTATAATTTTTTGGGGTCAGAGTACTATTGTACAAGAGGTATTTTTATGTCAGAAAGGAGTTTTACGTGAAATGTTAGGATTAGGATTTATGTCTTCATGTAAAGGGCATTTTAAAAGAAATAAAATACTTACTGTAAGTGGTGTATATGTTTATGAATTATTGTTGTTTATGTTTAAAAACAAACAATTATTTGAACAATATAGGTCGAAAAATTTGAAAAATGTACACTACTACTATCCTTATCATAGACTTTCCAGTTTTGAAAAAGGTAGTTTATATATATGCCTGTATAAAATGTTTAAACACATTACCAAATAATATTAAAAACATAAATACTTTTAAATTATTTAAAAAGAAAGTCTATGATTGGATTTGTGATTTAGAGCCCTACTCATTAAATGATATGTTTGTTTTGTAATGTTCTCATTTCTTTTTTTTTTATATGTTTCACTTTTGTATATATACTGTTTAATTAATTTTGTATGTGCAAATTTTGAAATAAAGATTATATTATTATTATTATTATAGTTATGTTTCTGAGTCGTGCTTTTGAAATTTACACAAATACTTGTCAGTGTAGTTTTATGAAAAAATTACATTGAAATTGCATAAATCCGTAAATATGTTGTAAATTTAAGGCAATAACCTATTGTACTTAATGTAAAATCAATTAAAACTTATAGGATACATTTTATGTAATTTAAGAAGCTGCTATAGCAGCTTTTTAAATTATATATAAAATTTAAAATAATAAATAAAATTTTACTTTATAACTTATCAAGAAATATAGTTAATCCAGACACCACAAACACAAAACATGCAATAGGCAAATAATTTGAACAAAAACATAAAAAATCGTGTAATTACCTAAATATTTAATTAATTTCTTCATTTTCTAGATTAATGTTACCACACACAATGCCACAGACAACAGACGACCGCCACAACATAAATTAACAAAACAGATCTGCCTATAGTAAATTGGACGAATTTGGCATTCAATTGATTTTAATTAAATTTAACACGATTTGTTTGTAAAATTAATTGGCTATCTGCTATCAAAATAATTTGCCAGCAGAAGGCCGGGATTAGTTCTTTAGCATGTTATGTATGGGTTTTTTCAATTGTAGTTAACTGTTTGACTTTAGTTTTAATTGTTGCGTGCTAAAGTTTCTTAAACTTTTGATACATAGGTTGGGGGATTTCAGGAAGCATTTTTAAATAAAGGTAGTACCTAAACAATATTTTAAAAATGCAGGAAAATATGCGAAATAGTTAAAAAACTAAAATATATCAAAGAGGTACCTACATTTTAAAACTGAAAAAATTATATATTAGATTATTTTTTCAAAAACAAATAGAAAATTTTAAATACAGTCATGGGTACCTATGTTTTAAACATATTAAACAATATTACATCTGAAAAAAACAAAATTCTATAATAAACGTTAACACATAATCTTTAGAAAACATAGCACTCAAGAGTTCAATAAATTAGAATAGTATATTCTGTAACAAGTTTGAAATACGGCATATTCGAGTGAAAAGTTTGTCACACGAGCCGAAGGCGAGTTTGACGGTTTCACGAGAATGGAATATGCAATTCCAAACGTGTTTCAGACTATACCATAGGCAAATAATTTAATTGGAAGAAAGTGAGGTTGGATCGGTCTAAAATTTGTTAGATATTAAAAACAGAGATGTCGCCACGAGTGTTTATTCTGTCATCAGATGATAGAATATTTCATTCTGTAACACTTTACGGAATATATGTCATTCCATAGATAAAAGTGATATTAGAACGGTCATATTCCATAATAGGAGTATAAAAAATAATTTCCAAAACTTGTTGTCAACAGGCAATAGCCCCCTAGTGTTCGAAATATCTGTCGATTCTTTTCAATTTATTTTTACTCTTTGGCTACATTAATGTTAAGAATACTCGGATCCAGACATATCCCTAAAATTAAAATTCTCTATTCCCTAATAAGCTTATTTTATTTTTCCTATTGGAAATATGTATCAAGTTTGATAAACTCCAATTTAGTCACGAATTTTAATTACGCACAAGCGAGTGTTTAATTAAATTAGTGCCTAGAAAAGTTTATAGACAAGTATGCAACTACGACAAATACTAATACTATTATTATCTAAAAATTATTTAAATTAAGTATTTGTATATCTATAGAGCATAGACACTATAAGAAAATAGATTAACTCCCATAAGTATTTCTAACTTGGGAATCTGTATTACCGGCGCGCAAGTCAAAATGTCAAATTTTTTGTGTAAATCGAAATTTATCTCTTGAAAATGGACCAACAACCGTTTAAGTGATGATATAGAAGCAGTTTTTACAGATAAAGTGAAGAAAATGTTTTATAGGCACTTTACAGTGGAGTCTCCAACAGAAATTTTTAATGCTTTCAGTTAAATCTAGTTTACTGCCGGCAAAATCAAAAGGTACTTACTTATAAACTTTTCAACAGTTATTGGCGTTAAGAAACTATTTAATACATTTTTATTTTTGGATCAAGATAATATAATAATTTCCTTATTATTATTTCACAAGAAGGGCACTGTATTTTAATGATTGTATGACATTTGACTATCAACTAACTTAAAACTAGCTTTAGCCCTTGACTAAAGTCGTTTTTTCGCGTAAATACCATGAAATACTATGGTTATTAAACTTAACCGTGGTTAATAGTTAAGGCATTTTTGCGTTTAGAGTGCGTTCAAAAATCCTAACTATGACGTCACAAATACCAGACCATAAAACTATATCGCTGAGCTAGTTATTCAACGTGGTTAATAGTCTTTCTCTTTTTAATATATATTTTTCTGTTTCGATCTGTCAAGAAGTTGTTTACATTTGAAATTTAAAATATTTTAAGTAGGTACAATGGCTCTTAAACCGAATTTAAACTTTGTATTAAAATGGTAAACGGGGTGTTGTCAGTAAAAATAAATGATAGGGTGCTCCATATTGTGAATCTCCACAAGTGGAGGAATTATATGCAGGTTTTTTTTTATATTCTTCCTTATTTTCTATTAAACATGTAGGAGAATTGGATAACGTGTATTAAAAAAACTAGTACCTATAGAAAAAGAATATACTAGGTATAAAAAGAGGCAAAGAAATTTATTTACACCGGTAAAAGCATAGAAATTAAATATAAATAGGTAAAAACACATTTCAAAAATTATAGGTTATGAACAAGAAATTTATTTACACCGGTAAAAGCATAGAAATTAAATATAAATAGGTAAAAACACATTTCAAAAATTATAGGTTATGAACAAGTAAACAAATGTCAAATGTTAGAAACCTAACCATGGTTATATGAATTAACTGTGACGTCATGACTTATTTAACCGTAGTATTACATAGTATTTACGCGAAAAAACGACTTAAAACTCTACAAAGCCACAATTTGTCAATGTGTATTTAGGTCACTTCGTGTCATGTACGATAATGGGCGTTTTAAAGGTGGGAATAGAGAAATAGTATTTAAAAACAAATTTAACAATTTGTTTTGAACTTTATTTAACTAATTAAATTTATAGTTTTCTGTAAAATATTTGATTAATACAAATTTTATTAGTTTTATATAATATATTATATTTCATATAATATTTTTACCAATGCCTTGTGTTTTAAAAAATATTTAAATAAATGTAAAATTAAAACTTACTGTTATTTGAGTTTAAGTAAAACAAAACAGAATCACTAACAAGTGCACATCGTTGCGTTTATATGACAAATCATCCAAAATACTAGTTATTTCAAAAGCACACAATAAGTGTGCCCATAATTATAGACAAGTACCTATACTTGCTATAGTTTAAAGTACACATTTAAAAACAATTACCTAATTACCAGCTACCCATTGAAAGATAGTTATCGCTTTTTAATATTTTTTATCATTTCTATAAGGAATTTGTAATGCAAATATGTGTTCATGAATGTTGTAATTAACAAGTAACTGTAAAATGTTTGCAAACTTTATTTGTCGAATAATGAGTAATTTTTGAATCGAAACTTCTTTGCGAAAGGGGTAAAACAACTCTTGGCCACAATACTTCTTCCATTTTTTCTATTACTTATTCGTTCTCTCTGTGGAGAACTGGTCTTGAGTCCTGATGACTCTTAAAAGTGTTGCCAACCGTACCAAAATTATGGTGCTTGTATCATAATTTTAAAGGTCTGTACCTTCTATTTTTTAGCGTACCATAATACCATAATTGTACCATAATTTCTTTTTTTACAATATTGTTTTAACATAATTTAAGTATTATAATTTTTAAGCATGCTTTTGCACCGAAAATAAATTAGGCAACGTTGCGATTAGTCCTGCCAGTATAGTATTAAATTTTCATAAACAGCTGTTTATGAAAATTTAATGTTCTAGGTAAGCAGCAGTTATAACTGTTATGTTCTGTTCTATTCAAACTTTTGTTTTTCACCTCTATGGTTTTTAGGAAAAGGTTTTTTCGAGCGGTAAAAAAAATTTAAAAAAAAATGGATAAATTTCGAGCCCTCAGAAAATATGTGCAAATACATGACTAAAGAGAATCTATACAATTGTATTGTTTTATTAATAATCAAGACTGTGATGAATGCGTTAATTTATTTAGTTAAAACTAATTTATTATTTTTTTACCAAAATTATTTTTTTTTTGTTTTAAATTTATTTTATTTTATCAAAGTTTGTGTTAAATTTAAATTTAAATAAATATGACTTTTCTTAAAGTGCCTAGTTGCTTGAATTTTAGTCCTGAATGTACCATAATTTGTGCCATAATATTTGTTTGGTGCGTACCATAATGTACCATAATTTTTCTAAATGTGTACCATAATTTTTATTTTGAGGTTGGCAACACTGACTTACTGACTAGATACAAGTTTTAACGTCTCACGGTCCTAGACCTAGGCTCACGGTTTCATTAAGCTACATCGGCCATTTGACAGTGGAAATTTCAATCTTGAAACATCCACTCAATACGTTGTACGAATCCCAAAATACCTCGCTAAAAGGTCGATATTGTTTAAAAATACATGTATATTTCTATACCGGAACCCCCATTTTGCCCCTCCCAGGTCTAGAAGTAACATTTATATAACTACTCTTTCATTGAGCAACCGGACACAGTTTAAGTCTTAGTCTTAGTTTTTAAGTAAACATACACATTTATCTACATTTGTAATGTAATTGTAATTTTTTGCCCACTAGATTTTAAGTTGCTACCACCCTATTTTGTTTTTTATATGGCCGCCATATTGAAATTGTACATGGATAGATGGGAAAAAAATCAAACAATCCAACGATGTATCGAACCGCATATATGTACCTATAGGCCATGGTGATGGTAACTAAAAATATATTAGCGAAGAAATAGGATGAAAATGTAGATTAATATTTATATTTACATTTTTTTCAAAATCTCAGCGAGTTATAACTTATAAGTTATATATATATATATATATATATATAAGTTATAAGTTAAGTTAAGTTAAGTTAAGTATATATAAGTTATATAAATATATATAAACCGCCCTCGGTGGTGTAGTAGTTAGCACTGCGGACTACAAGCCGAGAGGTCGTGGGTTCGAATCCCACCAGGGGTATGGTTGTTTATTTGTGTTTGTCATTGTGTATTTCTGTAATTGGGCCTGGTGCCTGTTGAAAGCACATTAAAAATAATAAAATAAAATAAAATAAAATAAAATAAAATAATAAAGATGTTTGGTTTTAAAAGGTTTTCAGTTTATTTCAAATATTTTGAGAACCGCTGAGTTTTTTCCGATTTATACAGGCTTAAAAAATACAACCTCCAAGTTTTTTGTTATACCTACTTCTTTAGAGATTTGAGAGTTTGGCAAAATTTCAGTTCTACTAAAAAATTGTGCTATTATCTGGCGCCCACCAGCACACTCTCGAGCCGAATCTTTTTCTACTCAGCACTCGATTTATGTTACCTGGCATTTTTTATTCTCTTTTGCAAGATCTGGTATAGAAAACCCTTTAAAGTCACTAGATAAAGGATTTACCGCAATCTGCCGCCATTTTGGGGCAAATATTTGGTGGTAAATATAAAATATCCAGACAAAGATCAACAATACAAAAATACCTATTTATTTTAAGTTATTATAAATTTTACTAATAAGGGCATTGTGGGGCAAAACTATTGTTATCTCTTTCTAACTTCTGACTTAAAAACCCCGGGAGAAAAGGCAAACACTTTTGGCAATATTCCAAATATTTTTTTCTACGACCGCTATATAAAAGTCACATTTCGTAATGGCATCGTTGCTTAGAAAATAAATATTTTCTTTGGCAAGGCAAAACACGAATGTAAAGTGACATTTCTGTGTGAAAAGTGACAGGTCCGTGTGAAAAGAAATTGTCAGCATCATTAGACATTCGTTTTAAAATTTGTATTGTATACAACATATATGTGAATATGTACCTATGTCTAAATATCATTTAGGACACAATTAATTGTGTTTGTATAATAAACACTAATTTTTAGTGCCATTATTTAAATTGAGAAGGTAAGTTTATTTAAGTAACTTATACCTTAAAAATTATAAGATGAAAGTAATTTTAACAGCTGTAAAACACGTTTTTAGGTTATTTGTTTTTTTATTTGAAAATAATGAAAAATAAAAGGGTCGTAGAAAAAACATTGTGTTTTAATTGTGAGAAAACTTTTCTTCAAGCTCGTGTTAATGCACACTCGGCCTCGTGAGCAACTTAAACACTCACATGAAAAAGTCGCTTTTCAACACTTGTAAAACAAATAACTATTTTATGTGTTATCTGGATTGATACTTAAATTTGCGGATGGTAAATATATGCTGATAAATAGCTTAGATCGAGCCCGGGCCCCCAACATGTCAGCCTGACATGTTGGGCCCCTAAAACTCAATAACCAGTGGTTCCCCTGGGTGCTGTATACAGGGTGTCTTATTTTAATCGGGAAAATTTAGTACTCGTAAAAATAAGAAGAAACGCTTTTTTCTATTTGTATAGCATACTGTCTCCATGGCAACAGTACCATACGCAGTTCTTTAATATACTATTATGAACTCTAAAAGCGTCGTTTTCAAGATACAGGGTGGTAAAATTATTATAAAAATATTTATTTTTTAAAAAATTTCAAAAACTCCTTGGCCGAGTTTAATAAAAACTTTTTAGGTTATTAGGGCAAATGGGTTATTAATTTAATGAAATTAAAGAGGCGGCGCTGGGACATCTCAACTATAGAAATTTAAAAATAATATTTGAGGCTTCTCAGCCATTCCACGCTACTCGGGAACTTTTGTAGCGTCCGTTAAAATAAAAAATTATGAGTAAAAGCTACCGTAATTAAATTAAATACTATTACAATAGTTACTATTGCAAACATGTTTATTATGCTTGTAATAATTAGGCTTAAGCTTATAAGCATCATAATTACGATAGTTTTACTCACAATTTTTTATTGTAACGGACGCCACAAAAATTCTGTTCTGTCTTTTTAATATTATTTTTACATTAAGGAATTAAACATATGTATAACTTTTTTGTCTGCTGCATTTTTTCTCTATCTTGTTTAATTTTGAAGAAAAAAATGAAATTCGTTTATAAGCTTGCCCTAGAAAAAATGATGGCACGAGCGGATAAACAAATAATTTTTTTTTCTTGAAAATTAATCTTAATATAATATTTGATATTATCAAAATTAATAATATTTGATATTATCAAAGTCACAAAAAAGCAGTGGCGTGACCACACTTTTTTATTAACTTTTCTTCTTATTTTTGCAGTCAGGTTCCAGCACTTGACAAGGCATGACGTAATGTAGCAGCAAGAGATCTTAAAACGTAAAAGTTTAAAGTTTAAAACCAACAAATAATTTTTTAAAAGTGCAAACCACGTCTATACGTGATAAGGAAGAGTTAAGTGACAAGTTTCAGCTTCTGGTCCTATAGGTATACCACCTGTCACTGGACGCTTTTCACTAGACAAACAAAAGAGGTCAAACAAGAGGGAAAGTGGCCATCCGCAAAAAATTGATAAGTATCCTTAAGCATATGCATAACCTAACACATAATTTGCAAATTAAACACGACAGATATCTTTAAAACCCCAAGAAAGGCACACTGCTTAAACTTGTGATACACCAAAGCTGTGTAGGACAATAAATCTGTCAACAACAAATGCGTAAGGCATGGAACCCAAACGAGACCAATAATAAACATTTGACACACAAAATATAAACTCAATAAACCATTAAAACACTAACATAGTAAAAACAGCATACTAATCAAACTCTATTGGATTTGTAAACACATTAGATTATAACGGAATAATTGCGCTTGTCATTTGTTTAACTAATAAATAAATGCAATACTTAATTTTGGAATTTAAGAAAAAAAGACAAAACTCTACCACAAAACGTGCTTGGGCAACACAATAACTAAAAAAAACATCAAAAGCTACAAGTTACATATCCAGCTACTGTCTACTATCTATTGATGGTTTCCGGCCTCAAGACTGAAGACACATGTGCAGGAACAATCCTACTTGAACACGAACAATAACGACAAAGACTTAGACCAAGACGTAGTCTCCTGCAGCAAAATAACAACTCCCGAACTCCATACACTAATCCCAAATGTTTGGAGTAATACTAACTGGCTGGTCTAAGGGGGTTCCGCGTCGTACTTGGATTTAAGTCGGCGTAATTGTCCCCCAAACACCAAATTGTCTATCCCTCCCGTCCTACCTCCTTTATTACCCTACTGGACGTATAGCATCGGCTCGGCGAACCCGGGAATGGCTACTAAAACTATTGGCATTTCGCTCCCGAGCCCTAATTAGGGGACAGTACGGGACACAATGGACATTCGCAACCAGCAAACACGGGTGAAGCCGCTGGTGGCGAAAGAAAATCGGCGCAAGGAAACAGAGGCCAAGCGGGGCCCGGGAGCGATGAGGCAATGGGGCCGGTTGTGTCTCTTAAGCCTGGTTCTAACAGAAAAGTAATTTAATTTAAGATGTAATTTAATTTAACTTAAAAGTTAAAAACCCAACAATCTTTTGTAACGTTTATACAGTGATGTAATTTAAAACTTAATTTAATAGTTGGCCAACTTTTATCTTTTAAATTAAATTACGTTATTTCAAGGTTATTTCGTATTATCTAACCTATTTTGGGAGAATCTAACCTATTTTGTGTAAACGGTTCTAATAATAAGACAAATATTTCGATTGTAATTACCAAAGTAAGCCATATATATCTAAAACTTTAAGTTTTATACATTAAGTAAGCACTTTCTTTAAAATATTGTTTTTAATTTCAAACACTATTAAATTACGTTACTTTTTGTATGAACGCAAGTAAATTAAATTAAATTACTTTTAAAGTTAAATTAAATTATATTACGTTATTTCTCTGTTAGAACCCAGCTTTATTCTCATACTCATACTCATAAAGTTTTCTTCTTATTTTTGCGAGTCTAGTGACTATTAAATTTTTCCGATTAAAATCTGCACACTTACATATGAGTACCTTAGATGCAAAACTGCAAAAACCGAGTTTTGCATCTAAGGTACTCATATATTTTATTATTTTCCGTGAATATATAAATAATTCAATACCTATCTTGTTTTCTGCAACTAAAAATATTTTGTGTTTTTTCACGTCAAAATATTTATTACTTAATAAATAATTTATTATTTTTTAAACCGGGTAATTGAACACTGCCCAAACTATTATATATTACCTATATTTTACTATTTTTTATAATCTAACTTTGTATTTACTTACACTTTTAACTACACTTTTTTATTTTGAGAAACACCAGTTTATTAAAGCGTCTACTTAAATTACAACGCACAGTGTATCTAGTCATTAATAAGTAATTAACTTATAAATGAAGTGTGAGGTTTATCAGATAGTGAGGAAAAACACATTTTAATAATATTATCAAAGATTACGATTAACTACAATGAACTGTTAAACTTTTTACAACTTTATTTATGAATTTGTCAATAGTACCAAAAAGGGGATTAAGTTCTTGGGTACCTATATTATTTTGGGCCAATAAATCACTAGTATTAAAGATATAAAAATAATCTTCTAATTTAGTCAAAATTTGTGTGTATTGGGAGGTTTTTAAATTCAATTTATCTAAGAGATGGTGGAAGCAGTTTGATTTGTTACTTAAAAAACAAAATTAAATTAAATCTTCATGAAGCTTACACTGTGTAGATCTACAGGGTTATGGTTAAATCTTTATTGGTTACTGTAGACAACTCCCACAATCATAATCAAATTTAAAAAAAAATATATGTATTTTATTCATGTAATTTTTCTTTTTCTACTGTTATAAAAAAATTAACAAGCTATAGCTATAAGTAATCTTAAATTATTAAAATTATTAAATATAAAAAAAATATATAAATCTTTTATATTAAATGCCAATAAAAAATTAATAAGTTTATCTACTCCTACATTGACGAGCTGTGACTTTCAGGCGTTTTAGTCACGGGCTGAAGTTAGCAACAGGGGCTATTAAGCATTTTAGTCACGGGCTGAAGTTAGCTTTATTATAAATTGCAAAATTCGTCAAATGTCAAATATTTATGAATTAAAATTGGCTTTAAATTCTTATTTCTGTTCGTCGTAGATAAAGTATAGTATGCAACTCGTTTTATAAAGTTCTCTAGACACTCGTTTTTATTAAACACTCGCTCGCAAGCTTCGCTCGTGCCTAACAAATCTCGTAACTAGAATGGCGTTTATAAAACTTGGTACATAATATACTATTATTAATAGGTTTTCTGATTAAATGATTAAAACTTTTTCCTTCTCCTACCTTTAAAACTCCCTTTATCGTACATGTTTTCATGACACTAATTGATCTTTAAATACACATTGACAAGCTTTGGCCTTATAGCACTTTAGTTACGGGCTTAAGTTAGCAACAGGTTTTTAGTCACGAGCTGAAGTTAGCTGACAGTTGTCAAATGTCATACAATCGTTAAAATAAAGTGCCCTTCTTACTATATACTAAATGTGAAAATTATTGTATTACCTAGAAATATACAGAAGTATTAAATACTTTTTTAACGCCAATATTAAAAAAGTTTATATACCGTACCTTCATTTGCAAGCTATACATAGGGAAAATACATTGTAGGTGGACCAGACAAGTTGAAGTCAGCGCAAAGCGAAAAAGTTTTCAGAAATTATTTGGACGTAATAAAATTTTAATCGTAAACAAGGTCACCTGTTACGTCGCATGTTAGTCTACTCATCCACTCGTCAAAATAATTTCTGGGAATATTTTCGTTTCGCGCTGACCGCGCCGACTTCGACTTGTCTGTTCCACCTACAATGTATTTTCCCTATGAATAACTTGCAAATGAAGGTACGGTATACGTTTGTTCTAGGTATACAGCTGTAGTCAGGGCCGGATTTACCATTCTTGCCGCCCCTGGGCAGTCATGATCTTGCCGCCCATTTTATCAAAAATCAAACGAATTTAACATCAGTTTACATCAATGTTTTTATTTTTTACACAATATCTTATACAAATTTGATTGTTGGAAACTAACCATACAAAAATACAGTGCGAATATAATTATAAGAAACTATGCATACAATATCAAATAACTATACAATCACGATAATCAGAAACTAGTAACTTTTCATTTTGTTTTGTCAGAACGCTAACATTATTCTCAGATAAATACTCGCCAAACTTTTTTATTAGCAAATTGAGTGATTAAGTTTTCGAAGTCTAAAGAACGGAGCAATTCAGATTCAATACTCAAAATTGCTGAGCTGTTGAGGCGATCTTCTGTCATCGTGGAACGCAAATAGTTTTTTATCCATTTTAAACAGGAAAACGACCTTTCTGCGCTGCAGTTGGTTACAGCAATAGTAATGAATATTCTATAGGCGATTTCAACATACGGAAAAACGCAGGACAATTCATTTTCACGAATTGATTTTAATAATTCTAATGGAGACTTTTTGTGAATTTTTTTGGCATGACAAAATGCGTGGAAGTGAACAAACTCATCGTTCAAAGTCTGAGTGATAGATTTCTCTCAGTAATTTTGATTTTTCACGAATTTCCTCAGATTCCAGCTTATCAAATTGAACGATAATGGCAAAGTTTTCGTAAATTTCTTGATATTGATACAAAGATGCTAATGTTATTAATTTGGTTTTCTCAGTGGACCTCAAAATTTCCCACCGATGTGTTGACGTAGTAAAGAAGTTGTACAATGATTGAACAACGTTAAAAAATGATATTTTAGACCATATTCCGCCATCCGATGATAGAATATTTCATTATGTAAGAGTTTAAGGAATATATGCAATTCCACATTAAAAAGTGGTATTATATAATTACATTGTATTATATTCCGTAATAGGAGTAGAAAAAGACTGTTCCAGACTGTTCTGTTTACATAGTACCACATAGTACATACACGGTAATGTAATATTTGGCAGCACTACACTAGATAAAATTATTATACGACACAATATGGCAGCCACGGGGGAGGCGCCGTGTCGGGCAGAGCCAAAATTCAAATTTCCACTGCGCAATGTATAGTTTGAGATAAACTGAGTTAAGTTGATGAATTTTTTTCTAAAAAAATCGCCCTGTAAAATCATACATTTAGTTATATGTAATTATGAGGAGTTTGGATTTAACAAATGGGTGAATGTTTTAGCTTTCACTAATATTCTTAGACTATAATGATATCTTCGTAACCAAATTTTAATGTTTTGGAAAATATTAATCTTTCCACCAAAATTTGCCGCCCCAAAAATTTGCCGCCCTGGGCAGTTGCCCAAAGTGCCCATGATTAAATCCGGCCCTGGCTGTAGTGCCCGGCAAAAGTATGGAACAAATTCATTTAAAAATTTCCTGTAATTTTTCCAAAAAAATCCTTGGAACACGTCGATTTTGTTTTTCAATTACGCACATTTGTATGTAACATTCTTATTTGGTGCCATTTTTGTAAAAGCTATGACGTCATCGGCCATTTTTTTTTAACTGCACCCCCAACTTTTTTTTGCAGTATGAAATTCTGATTTTAGCAATATGCACATATACCTGTAACAGTTGGACTAATAGTTTTGGGTATTATTAAATTTCAAAGTTTGTGATTTAATTTTTTTTATTTTCAAGAAATTGCCACACGTTGGTTTCTTGGCAGTAAGTAAGCCTATCCGAAAATTCTCTGACAACGTTTTGAATGACTGACACAGCGACATTCTTCACGAATTTGATTTCTCAAGTCTTCTAAATTTTGGGGTCTGTTGATGTAAACTTTTGATTTAATTCATCCCCATAAGAAATAATCGAGAGGGGGGAGATCCGGAGATCTCGCGAGCCACTCTATCGGTCCGCGTCTTCCAATCCACCATTCAGGAAAAAAAAGACGGACAGCTGTCCTAGGACGCCCATAGTGCGGAGGTGCCCCGTTCTGCTAAAACCAAATAAACTGCTCGTCATAAAAATCGACGCACCTAGTTTTTTGGAAAATATTTGAAAGCTTGTTAATAGAAAATTACGAGGGGTCAACCACCCAAAGGGAAAACGTCCAGGGATTCCCATGTATTCCCATTATATTTTATTGTATTCCTATGTATTTCCATTGTATTCCTATGGTATTCCCCCTCTCAAATGTCCAGGGATTCCCAGGTGTGGGTGACCCCTCGGAAAATTACTGAATCGATTTTGAAAATCTTTGGAAATTCTGAATAGCTGATTCTTTGACTCTTATGTCTAATTTTTTTAATACGATATTTTGCACATAGCATTATACTACAGGGTGTTAAACAAAGAGATGTATTTTTTCCGAAATTTCAAGTTATACCCATTCATGAGGCAGTTGAGTTTGATAGTCGAAATACCCCTTCCTAATATAAGTAAGGTAATCCCTCGGAACGTTTTCGAGATTTTGTGAATATCGCGGCTTACTACGATTATATGCCAATTTTTCGAAAATTGTCGTTATTTCCCAGTTTAGTCCAAAAAATTAGCAATTGTGGATTCTTTGACTTCCATCTAATTTTGAGAATAAGATATTGTGCACATAGCATTATACTACAGGGTGTTAAAAAAAAGAGATGTTTTTTTCCAAAATTCCAATTCCCCATTCACAGCGCAGTTGAGCCACTATTGCTCATTTTTTGGACTAAACTGGGAAATAAAGACAATTTTCGAAAAATTGGCATATAATCGTAGTAAGCCTCGATATTCACAAAATTTCGAAAATGTTCCGAGGGATTACCTTACTTATATTAGGGAGGGGTATTACGACTATCAAACTCAACTGCCTCATGAATGGGAATAACTTGAAATTTCGGAAAAAATACATCTCTTCGTTTAACACCCTGTAGTATAATGCTATGTGCTAAATATCGTATTCCCAAAGTTAGACATAAGAGTCAAAGAAACAGCTATTCAGGATTTCCAAAGATTTTCAAAATCGATTCAGTAATTTTCCAATAACGAGCTTTAAAATATTTTCCAAAAAACCCATCTCCATCCTCGTTGGGAAATATTTCCGCTAATGTGGGAAGAAGAGAGATTTGCAAAAATTCCAAATATCTTTGTCCTGTCAGATTCTCGTCAAAAAAGAAAGGACCTATTATTATCCGATTTTCCACTATTCCTGCCCAGACATTCATTTTTTGCGGAAATTGAGAATGTGCCTCTACCATTCAATGAGCATTTTCCCTGCTCTAGTACCTACAATTTTGACGGTTAACTGTTCCATTTAAGCAGAAGGTAGCTTTGCCCGAAAAAGTATTTTACGAAGAAATTGTGGATTATTGTGACATAAATTCATCATAGTTGTAGTCTACGGTCCGGATCATCTTCGTTAAGTTCCTGCACGAGTCTAATTTTGTTTGGATGGTACTTTTCTTTCTTCATCAGACGTAATACTGAGCGTTGACTGACTTGACTTTCAGCTGGGACTAGGCTAGAAGCACTGTGAGGATCTTCTTCTACACTTAACAAAATGTCAATTTTTGGGTCTAACTAATCTCACTAATTTTCGGACGCCCAGGTTTTGGAATATCTTTGACATGTCCAGTCTCTCTAAATTTCTGTTCAATTTTACTAACAGTAGAACGAGTAATAGGAAGAGCTGGATACTTTGCATTAAACAAATCGCATGCTTCTTGTTGCGTTCTAGTTTTATTGCATCCTACGAGAATTAAAACTTCAATTCGCTGTGTTTCTATCAAATGGGTCGTACTTGGAATGATTTAAAAACCGCTGAACACTCGACTAAAAGTTTGTACCTGTAGTAGCCAATTTTTGTTTAAAATCACACACCAACAAAGAAATATATCGTCACCTGCCGATCGACCCGGCAACAGCTGATTGTGGCGCTTTACCTTGGTGCAATGAAATCGAGGAAATAGGAAAGGAGTTTAATTGGAGCTCCTTAGAAATTGCAGTAAGAGCAGGCAAGGTTCTACGTGGTATTCAACATGGCAGCCCGACAAGTAATACTAGAAGGCATTTCGCAGTACCATCGTTGATTTATTTCCGCCTAAACGGAACTTGGGTGAGCGACTAAAAAAGGCTATATTATTAAATTCGGATTGTTTCGATTCATATTGATAGTACGCTAGAGAAAAAATTAACTTAATCACAAAAACTCAAGTAAACTTTAGTGAACACGAAATTATCGAAATTGTTATTGGCGAAATCAGTGACAATACTATAAAAATGGGGGCCCTAAACAGAAACGTTTCAACTACAAGCGAGTTAATCACTTTATTATCGTCTTATACTAAAACACCGCGAAAAATAATACTTGCTGGTGGTGACAACTTTAAACCACCTCGAAAATTCAAAAAGCGGATTGAATCGAGGGATTGTTTTACGTGTAATAGACCGAAGCACCTAGCCGCCTCTTGCTCAGAGAAAATTATAGCGGCAATTTAACTAGTTCTACGACATTTTCGAGAGGCTTGAACACGCAAAATAAACAAAGTTTCCGCTCGAAACAGGTCGCTTGTACGTTTTGTAATAAACTTGGTCATTCAGAAGACCGATGTTGGTCTAAACAGAACAAAGCAAAACAAATAAATTTTTGTGAAAAATTAAAACATACCCTTTACACCGAATGTTTGATAGACCAGAAAAAGGTTCCCTGTTTAATTGATACTGGTTCGAATTGCTCACTAATTAAAGAAAATTTATCCACCCTATTATCTGCAGGAATTGAACCATACTGTATTACTCTTGGAGGATTGGGGTCCGGCTCTGTACGAACTATTGGCAAAGTTATACTAAACTTACAAAATAACAATGTTAATATTGATTTAGAGTTTTTCGTAGTACCGAGTGACCAACTATCATACGTTGCAATCATAGACAGGAATATTACAGATTTTGAAAACTTTAACATTATAATGGACTGTAAAGGAACGCGTCTAGTAAAAACGAAAACCGTATATTGTATTGATGAAGACTTCAAGCCCAAATTCGAAAATATAAAAACAGACCTTCGCAATGTCGATCTAACTTTACTTTTGTCTATATTTTCCAAATTTTCCAAGATGTTTACGACAGTCAACGTTGTTCGAAAAGTGACTATAGCGGAATTGTCAATCAAGTTAAAGGAAGATAGATCAGCCTTACTGGTTAGCTCCTGTAGAAAGGGAAAAATATATGGTTCAAGATCTTTTACGCAATGGAATTATTCGTGAAAGAAGCTCTCCATTTGCAAGCCATCTTTAAATGTAAAAAAGAATGACGGAACAGACCGATTTTGCGTAGACTACAGGGCCCTTAATCAAAATACTATAAAAGATAAATTCCCTTTACCGATGATAGAAGATCAAATGGACAAGCTTGGCAATGCCAAATATTACACCACTTTAGACATGGACTTGGCCATTCCAAAAACAGCATTCGTTACTCCGGACAGCAAGTTCGAGTATCTGCGAATGCCCTTTGGGTTGGCAAATGCCCCATCTGTATTTCAGAAAGCAGTAAATAATGCCCTTGGTTCTTTAAAATATGAGGGAATTTTATTGTACTTGGATAACATTCTCATACGATCGTCCACTGTAAAAGAAGGGTTAAATAAGTTAGATCAAGTACTGTCTTCATTGGATTGCGCTGGATTTAGCCATAGAATCAAAATGTAGGTTTTTTCAAATCCTCCCTAGAATATCTTGGACGCCACATATAGTCAGACGGTATACGACCTGGAACCGAGAAAACTGAAGCTCTTATCAACTCGCCGATACCCACCAATGTGAAGCAACTAAGACAATTTTTGGGTCTCGCCAACTACTTTAGAAAATTCGTGCCTGAATATGCAGCCAAAACCGCCTGTCTCACAAAATTGACGAAACAGAATGAAAAATTTATTTGGACATCCGAACATGATGAAGCACCATTATTACAAGTTATTAACCCACAGTTAAGTACGGAGCTTCACACTAACGCGAGCTCCATAGGTTATGGTGCAATACTATTTCAAGGCCGCCTGCCGAAAGTAGGTATTCATCTTATGAACTGGAAACGCTTGCGATTGCACAAGCCGTTAAACATTTTCGGCACTATCTTCTCGGGATTACATTTAAAATCGTGACGGACTTCAATTCAATTAAATCTACAATGAATAAGAAGGACTTAATTCCCCGTGTGGCCACTGGTGGACTTATTTACAAGAAATAATTTTCCGTCGAGTACCGAAGAGGCCAATACGTTCCACACGTCGACTTTTTAAGTAGGAATCCACAAGTAATGACGATCAATTCAGAGTCATGGTTGGAAGCTGCACAACCCAAAGATGCTGAAATTCAGAGAACACGCAGTGGCGATACGGTTGGTAGTGACTATGAGGTAAAAAAAGTATCTTCTTTATCGAAGCCGTTTAGGACTTCTTAGAATATATCATGACGAGCAGTGCCACGTTGGGTTGGAAAAAAACTACCAAGAACATTTTGGTTCCCAAACTTAACGAAGTTTACCAAAAAATATATCGAACACTGTTTTACCTGTCTTATAATTAAACGTCAAAGTGGTAGAAAACATGGTTACCTCCATCCAATTGATAAAACTGGCTTACCTTTTCATAAGGTAAGCCAGTGTGCAGGCTGACTGTCCTATAGGACCTTTCCCAGCCGACACACGAGCTTTTAAACATTTACTTCTTCTACACTGTTCAAAATTTCATGACCATTTTAACACCAAATTAACACCAAACATGGTCTATATCGATACAAACCAAAATGGTGTTAAATAAGGTTCGTTGGTCCGGTGTAAATTCAAATACTAAAATGGTGTTAATTTAACTTTCACATAGTATTAAAATAAATTTTACTTGGTGTAAATTGAACTCCTTTTCAGTGTTAAATATTATGTGTTTGTGGACAAATTAAATCATACTACACAGAAAAAAGGAAAAAAAAAGGCAACAGGAAGTTCCTTGACGCATTACTAGTATATTATCAGTGGTATTATTCCAGAAAATGGAACCTTCAACTCGCTAGAGATAACGTTTTTAGTGCGTTGCACTAACTTAAAATACTTCAAGTATTGACAGCTGTTTCCACCTATTTAAGGTCTCTTTAGTATCGAACAACTTGTAGTGTCACACCAAAGCAAAGGATTACCTGAGTTTATATATTCTTCATGTAAGTCAACAGAGGCGAGATTTAAGAACATCACGTGATCCACACCGCCTTTGCCGCGATCGGTACACATTTTCAACCATAATTCATGGTGTTATATTAACACCACTTGGTGTTGGATTTTGACACCATTTTAAGATTACTTTTTACACCACAGATATTTTAAACAGTGTAGTTGACGGTTTCACTAAATACTTACTGTTGCTACCATTGAAATCCTTAACGGGAGAGAAAACTTGTAAAGTTCTCGAAAATACCATCACACTGTTTGGCATACCTTTGCGACTTATAACAGACCGAGGAATAAATTTTACCGACTTCAAAACACTATCCATGTTAAAGAAGTTAAACATAGAACACCATTTGGTTGCTGCTTGAGGATCTAGAGCCAACGGTCAAGTTGAACGCTATGTTGGTACTGTGTCATTGTTAGCAGTTGAAACAAGGAATGGGTAAGAATGGACGAGTGTTTTACCCAAAATTCAGTTAACACGGAACACAACTGTTCAAACATCAACGGGGTTTTCACCACTAAGACTTTTAATCGGGGTTGATACTAACTCTCCCAGTGTACAATTGAAGACATTTTTTCAAAAACGACACATGTCCAAAATCTGCATTTTTCATGATAAACAAAAAACTTTAAAAAATGTCTGATATGCTACTAGATGGCGCATTTAGCTGGATTTGAGCATTTTGTGACATGTGAGGTTTTTGAAAGAAAGTCTTCAATTAGTTATGAATATAGAAAAGCAGAATAATTCTAAAAAATCCCAAAAACCATTAACACGGAGCAGATCCCGGAAAACCATGAATATATACAGAGCTGTCAGACAGCAGAAAGCTTAAGTCTTTTTTTTAACTTAAGTCATTTTTGTGACTTAAGTCATTTGATTTAAGTCTATTTTTTTTTGGACGACTTGAGACTTAAGACTTAAGTCATTTTCAAAATGATTTGTATTATTAAGCTTTTTCTACATTTGCGTAAGGACTTAAGTCTTTTTAAAATGACTTAAAACAAAAAAATGACTTAAGTCTTTTTAAAATGACTTAAGTCTAAAAATGATTTAAATCTTTTTAAAATGACTTAAGTCTAAAAATGATTTAAATCTTTTTAAAATGACTTAAGTCAAAATAATGATTTAATTCTTTTTAATAAGTTTTAATATTGTGGTGTTTTTAGTGGAAAAAAAAGTTTAGGTCCGGTCCTGATTTTTTTTTTTTAATGTCCGATACAGCGCTGTGCAGGTACTTTATACTTAAGTATGTATACAGTGCTTGCAAATCCAAGTCCGACCGCACTGGAAAGGACGGCTGTTCAATACCCGCGTGAAAAGAATAAGGATAGAATGCCAAACAGAATTTGATTGGTCAGAGCGTCAGGCGTGCGTATTGTAAGCGCCTTCTGTTTGGCGTTCTATCCTTGTTATTTTCACGCGTCCTTCTCAAACCGGTCGGACTTGGATTTGCAAGCACTGTATAAAATTTTATGCGATTCTATTGATACATTCCCAAGATATGATTTTTCAAAATAACTCTTAAACGATGGACCTCCGAATTTTTTCAAAGCCAGATTCGGATTCACCTCTGAAAACTACACCTACCCTTAAGCTATGTCGGTTTCCTCATGCAACACCATGTATAGAGGTTTAAATTGTTACACGCTTGAAAAAATTGACATAATCAAATTAAAGCTAGTCCGTCCCTGGCGAACTAAATACGCCAAAGGTGTTTAAAAGTTAACTATAGTTATAACTAGTTTTTTTATATTAAAAAATTATTAAGTTACTTTAAAAGTTATTAAACAATTTTCACATAAGTTTTAAAATAAGCCAACTGCTAACTGCAACTAACTTTAATTAAAGATAACATAAGTTTGGTTACATATATAATAAATATGTTTTCACTAAAAAATCGTTTTATCCACCTAAAATAAGTAATTCATTTAAAAATAGCATATACTTTAATGATAATTAAAAAAATAATATTTGAAAAAGTACCTTTTTACTGGTTACTTGAAATGGAAAAAATCACTTCAAGAAAGTTCAAATTTGACCTTCTCTACTAAATCAGTTATGAAACTTAAGAAATTTGTTATATGTTTTTAACATACCTTTATTAGTTTACTAATGAAAAAAATTTAAATTTACTCAAATATATTAATGTAGATTTTATAGGTTTTGGCCAGCTTTTTGGGCATTTCCAACACTGTGTGCCAGTACATTATTATATACAATACAATAATTGACTAATTAAGTGATCAACTTTTTGTTATGCACCTATTTTAAAAATAAATTTCATTAAAAGTCTTGTCAAAGAGTATCTATTAGATATATACTCTTTGATCTTGTTTTGAATCTCTCAAAATGAGTAAGGTTTTTGTTTTTTTTTACTTAAATCTTTTTTTTTTCGACTTAAATCTTTTTTTTTCGACTTAGGTATTTTTAGGGACTTAAGTCCCTAAAAATGACTTAAGTCTTTTTCTAGATTTAAGTCGTTATATATTTGATTTAAGTCATTTTTAATAAGACTTAAGGCTTAAAAAAAAGACTTAAGTCTTTTTGAAAGGCTTAAGACTTAAATCTTTTCTGTTTTATAGAAAAAATGACTTAAGACTTAAGTCATTTTTATTTCAAAAAAGACTTACGACTTATGACTTAAGTCTTTTTAGAAGTGACTTGTGACAGCTCTGAATATATATATATATATATTTATACAGGGTGAGTTTTAAGTTGACGCGTTCCTTTTAACAGTGTGTAGAAATCAGCTAGACAAATAAATATTTTAAGTAACTTTTTTATCAAAACTCAAAAATAAAAAAGTTATAGCCCATCAAAGTTTAATTAAATTTTAAGCCGGTCCTGGCTATTGTTAACGAAAAACATAACCATAAAAATATCAAAATAAACAATGCAAAATGTCATATTTGACAACAAACATAACCATTTAAATCAAATTGACATTTTGCAATAAAAAATACTTAAGTTGCAGCATTTGCATTTTGACGACACTCTCCATAAGTTAGTAACATTTCCACTAATTCATTATTGCTATAATTATGAACCATTTTTAACAATAATTGAGGCACAAAAAAACTGACATTTTTCATTGCTAAATGTCATTTTGATTTAAATGGTTATGTTTGTTGTCATAGATGACATTTTGCATTGTTTATTTTGTTATTTTTATTTTTATGGTTAAGTTTTTTGTTAACAATAGCCAGGACCGGCTCAAAATTTAATTAAACTTGGAAGGCCTATAACTCTCTTATTTTTGAGTTTTGATAAAAAAGTTACTTAAAATATTTATTTGTTTATCTGATTTCTACACGCTGTTAAAAGGAACGCGTCAACTTAAAACTCACCCTGTATATTCAAGGTTTTCCGGGATCTGCTCCGTGTTGTCGAAAGTAAACCAGTAAATTTCAAGTGGATACTCAACTATGGGTTGCCCATAAAACATTCTTTTTACTTTCACTGTAAAAAGCTGCTTCTATATCGGATTTAAACAGTTGTTAGTCCATTTTCAATAGATATATTTCTATTTACACATAAAAATTAAAAATTTTCCGCCTGTAATATAGATTCCCATTCTCTATACAAATATTTAATTTAAATCATTTTTAAATATATAATAATAGTTGTAGAAAAAGTATAGTATGCAACTGGTTTATAAACTTTTCTAGACACTTAGTGCCTAAATTAAATTCGTGACTAAAATGGCGTTTATTAAACTTGGTACACTAATATTAGTTATTTTTTAACTGCCCCAAATAAAACATTAATAAAATTAAAAACTAAATTTATTTTATAAAATCTTTAGGTAATAAAATACTTTTGTTTTGTAATAAAAATATCGGTAAAGCTATCACATATATCATTGACATTAATTAATTTGTTGGTCAGGTTTTTTAAAACGTATAAAATACATACAAAAAAATAAATTAATTTATTTACAAGTTAAATTAAAATCGTGTCACTTCCTTTTCTGGCGATTTTGACTGTTTCTTAATTTCGGATTTTTTTATTTTTTCTCCTTCTGCGCTGTTCCTTATTCCATAGCAAAAGTAAATAATAAATCCTAAAAACAGATGTTACAACTTTGTTTTCAGTTTTATAAATTTTAATATTTATTTACCAATAATAAGCCAGCCAACAAATCTAATCCAGGTTTCCAAATCCAATTCTAACATGAGGTATAAGTTGAATATCACGCTAAGGCAAGGTATAAATGGCACCAAAGGAACCTAAAAATTCAATTTTTGAATATTACAATTTTTTTTTGAGCCTTTTAGAAAGGCTTGCTATAAAATTTTATAATAATAAACAAATTGAGATTATCGCAAAAAACATTAAGATATTTATTTTTAGTAGGAAATTAAATTTTTCCTCTAAGATTGTTTTGGAGGTCGCCCATAATTCTATGTATTAAATGTATATAAGGAAAATTAATGATATGAAACACTACAAATGAAAACTACGACATTTCCGGTGATTTGCGACTGAGAATATACGTTCTTCATCCTTAATCAGTAACCGGTTGTATTTTTGAATAAGACTGATTCCCTGTTCTGCAGTAACATTAACAACTCTCATCTTACAAAACAAAACAAAACATTATATCGCATTAATGATGTGCAGCAAGAATATAAAAATCTTCGAGATCACTTCTGAACATATTCTCAAGCTTTGAGAGCTAAAGTTGAAGCAGATCTCGTCGACATTCTTAATTAATAAATCATGAACACAAATTAACATAAACATAGACCATATATATCTATAGATTAAACATACTTTTGTTTTTGTAGCTAATTCATTTATTAATTGAACATGATTTAATTTTGATATTTATAATATTTTCACCTCAACACCTGAAGATATCCTAGAAAGACAAAATTTTGTAGCATAAATTCTACACCAAAAATACAACTTTTGGTTACCCATTCCATTTAAAATTCGAAAAAAACAAGCAAAAATTGAAACGCACAAAAATGACCTCATTGTGGAGGCAAGATTCAACATGATTTTTTTTTCATACAATTGTGGACTACCCTGGTGTTCATTAATAGATATATCTATATATAAATAGGCTTTTTGTGCTGAGCTCAAGGTTTATAATTGAGCGAAGAACAAAAATACCCGTCTCAATCAAATGGCATACAACATTTTATCTTTTAGGCACAGTTTTATTTGTTTAATGGTACTTACAATTATAATCTGTGGCGGCTGGTGGACCCACATCAAATTTATATGAGTTTATAAATTATAATGACATTATATAGAGAAGTTCTGCGCAAGCAGAATTTAAATTGAAGTTTGCGAAAAAAAGTTAGTTATTAAGTGTGCCCCCAGCCTCCTGGCCCCCCAAATTAAGGTAATTCAAATTAAAGTGGTACAATATTTTACTCACTGAAGTATATCGACAAATTTCAAATTTTATTAAAAAAATTCAGAAATTACAGGTTTAAAGACCATTTTAAATTTTTATTATTTTTTTACTAAATTTAAAAAAAATAAAAATGATATAAAATCTGTACCTAATTCTTGAATTTTTTTAATAAAATTTGAAATTTGTCGATAAACTTCAGTGAATTAAATATTGTACCACTTTAATTTGAATTATCTTAATTTGGGGGGGCATGAGGCTGGGGGGCACACTTAAAAACTAACTTTTTTTCGCAAACTTTAATTTAAATTGTGCTTGCGCAGAACTTGTCTATATAATGTCATTTTAAACTCATATAAATTTGATGTGGGTCCCATGTCTAATAACTGAGATATGGGTGTGCACAATATCCACCAGCCGCCATTGATTATAATAAAAAATTATTAAGGGTGGTTAGGGGTGTAGAGTTTTTTATTGGTTCTTACTTACTTATAAAAAACTTCACCTGATTGGTCTAAGTTATTTTTACAGACTAGGAGATAATCGAATACTTTGGTAGTGAGCGTCAGCGGCGGCTGGTGGATTTTGGCACACCTATATCTCAGTTATTAGACATGGGACCCACATCAAATTTATATGAGTTTATAATGACATTATATAGACAAGTTCTGCGCAAGCACTTTAATTTGAATTATCTTAATTTGGAGGGGCAGGAGGCTGGGGGGGCACACTTAAAAACTAACTTTTTTTCGCAAACTTCAATTTAAATTCTGCTTGCGCAGAACTTGTCTACATAATGTCATTATAAACTCATATAAATTTGATGTGGGTTTTATGTCTAATAACTGAGATATGGGTGTGCCCAAAATCGACCAGCCGCCACTGGTGAGCGTTGACAATAATAAAGCTTAAATTATAGAACGCTTGAGACAAAATTACTTTTGAAGCTCCAAAAACATGAATGATTGGATAATTTTGTATAGTTTTCTTAATTTGAATAATAACATCTTGTTTTTCAGTTTAAAAAATGTTATGGAGATATTTGTATACTAAATATTTGGGAATTTTTAAATATTTTGAAAACTTTTGTCAACTTTACCTTAAATGTTAGGAAATCACAATTTTCGACAGGTTGTCGAAGAATAATTATAAAAGACACAACCATTCCAACGACGGCAATAACGAATAGGAACAAAACATAGTTTGGTTTTTGTATTTCATCTAATAAATTAATTATCATTGCGCAGACAAACCCAGTGAAAACACCTAAAAAATTTAAATAATTTAATAATTGGCGTCATAAATTAATTGATTAACTCGTTACGATATACAATCGCAGATTAAATTTTAATAGAATTCTTGTAAAATCAAAAATAAGAAATATAATAAAAAATCTCTTACTATAAATGCAAATAGTCCAATTAGTAATTTTTGAAGTCGACATATTTGGATATTTATTGTTGTTTAAATTGAATATTGTTTTAATGGACATAAAATCATCTTTGGATTCTAATCCTGGGTAGCTCTTTGCTTCATCGGGTTGGTATCTAAAAATAAAAAAGTTAATATAATACCTATTAAATCCTACTCGACATATATGAGGCTAATTTTAGAGGAGAAAGGAAAGAACAGGCGACCTCGCTAGGCGGCAGCACCAACGGAATTTGAAATAAATTTAATAGAATCCAAATTTAATTATTTGAACAACGTATATATTTGAAACGAAAAAATCATGAAATGCACTTTTATTGTAAATAATTTGTTTAAATACAAGTTTGAGGTTTTTCAATTCATTAAATTTGGAATCAATAAATTGTTTTTGTTTGAAATTATCAATTTTTTTCAGTGTATGCTATATATCTTTTTACAAAATTAAAAATATGCAATAGAAAAGTTTTGCAAACGTTTATTTGTATTTAAAATTTGGTTTATAATAACAGTTGGAAAATAATTCATAATAAATTTACAAAATGTTTACGTAAAAAATAGGAGATAGGTAGATAGGAAATTCTACGAAGTTATTACTTTGTCTTACAGATATATCTATAAAACTATTTTTTAAAAGTACTTTGCTTTTAAGGAGCTCTTATTAAAATTCTGTATTATTATACTTTCTTTTTAAAAAATATTTGGATAAAACCCTAATAAACCTTTTAACATTAGTTCTAAAGAATCGTGTGCGTTAAAATATTAAATTTTCACACTAACAATAAAAAATCTATGTGTAGCCATAATGTATACGAGAAGGATGCTCTTAAACCATGATGCGTCGAACATGAAAACAGAACAAAAAATACTTCTATCGAATCTATCGAAAATTTTGAAGTTGAGAGTTAAAAATACGAAATAAAAAAGCTTTGACTAAAAAAGGTTCTTTGAAAGTTTTATGAAGGTATATTAAATATAAATAAGTCCAAAACAAATCAAAATAGTTTTGACTAAGTGCATTTGCTTCTATGAGGTAAAAAAATAAAGATTAATGTTTTTATAATTCTCAATTTGGTTTTATTAATTACTAAAATTTAAGGATATGTTGCACTATGGAATAAAATATTTTTATAATTGGAATCGCTTGATTTACTACTCTTATAATAATACTTTTTGGTTTTAAAATACCCGATGCCAGAACCTTAGAAAAAGATGCGCGTATTTTAGCTTATTGCTGCGAGGATCTTTTCAGGAGATTTATAAAAGTAAAGAATAATTCTTATAATAAAGATATTTAATTCTTATAATAAAGATATTTATTTAAGGCCATAATAAAACTAAAAGTGATACTTGGGAAACAATACAAGCCTTTTTTAAAAAACAAGGTTTAAATTTATAAATCTTAATCTTAACCTTAATACTTATTAACATGAACAAAATCGTAATATTAGTTTTGTTTTATAATTTTTAAATATGAATTTAAAAAACTATAAATACAAAATTACTGCTAAATTCTAAAACCTTGCTTTTTTGAACTCTTGTTACTTTTTTACTTTTTATAATTTAAAACTTTTCTTCAAAAAAATATAAATACTTATTAACATATTGTTTAGATATGCACAAAATGGTAAACGTGCATAAAAAATTTTTTGATTTTTAAATAAAACCATAAAATATTACCTCAAAATAAGAACACAGACAGCCACAATTGTATAGGCCAATAAAGTTCCTATCGACATCATATCGATCAGTTGATTTAAATTAAACAAAGCAGCCATGATCCCTAAAAAGAAAATGATCGTTAATATAGTACATCATTTTAAGTAATTTTTTTTTCAAAATATTTACCTGAAAAAATTCCGGATAAAACTGACGCATAAACAGGTGTTTGTGTTTTGGGGTTAATTTTCGCTAGACTCTTGAAGATGACACCGTCATTGGCCATGGCATAAATGACCCTAGGTAAAGGAAACATTGCGCCCAACATACTGGTACACAGCGCGAAAACAGCACCTGACGTTACGATCCATTTTATGGTGTACCATTCCACTTTTTCGAAAGCCATTGGGAATGGAGCATCAGCATCCTAAAAATAATCCCATATGTATTTTTAAATACTTTACTAAAATTTAAATTAAAATTAATTTGTTATTAGGAAATATGTAAGAACAGGAACGGAAAGTGCATTTTCTAATGCAATAGTTGATGTATGAAATCATGAAATTAGTCTTGAAAATTCCTTTAAAATATGTGTATTTAAAATAATGGACACTTTAATATACAAATTACCAGATATTTTTTGTACTAAATAGATGCAATTTTAATTTTTAATTTAAATAAATAATATGAAAACAAGTCACTATAATTTCTTTTAAATCCTTTCATGATTATGTTATAAAAATCAGATTTGTTAACATGTTACAGTTTACAAGTTTTGTAAAGGTAATATGCAATTTTGTAAGCATTTTATTAATTTTCGAAGGTTACAAATTATTTCGTTAAACAAGTACCTACACGTGATTTCAAACAGCCAATCAAAACATTTCCCACTGACTTTTGGTACATCCAACTTCAGCACAACAAGTTCAACTGACTTTAGAATCTGCAACTTATGTTTCTGCTTACTTTATTCTAATTCGTAACATGTTAGTAACAACTGTCCAGAGTGTTTATAATATATTACCAGAAATCCGTTTTTATTGTTATTAGGATTCCTTATATATACATACACGGAGAGAAAAGTATAATGCTGATTACCATAATTATAATACCCTTTACTATAATTTATATTACTATTTGGGAAAACTATCTTGTATATTGCCAAATACTATGCCTATTTAGTAATTTTTAAATATCCATGTATGTTAAACCTTAAGGTAAAATATTATTATTTTCAACCAATTTTGTTTTTAATTCTTATTATAATTAGATTTTTTCCATTACTAATAAGTATAGTACATTTTAAAATTTTATGTTGCCATTTTAAATTTAAAATATTTTTAAATGTTAACAATTAAAAATTGTTATGAGAAAGAATTGAACCTACACCTCGCCAAAGTTTTTTGTTTTGAGTGCGTTCCATCAACTTCAAATACCGACAGACAGGTGTTTTGACCTATATTGGGTATCATCAGTGTCGACACGACACTGTCGAGCAACTTGTAGTAGTAGAACACACCCGAAACAAAGAAATACCTGAGCTTATATAACATGGTTGGTAAGCCAACAGAGGCGAGATGTAAGAACATCACGTGATCCACACCGTCTAACGACGCCTCGCGACGTGGCCTTTGCCGCAATCGGTACATACTATGCAACCAAGTAGATTCAATTATTTCTTATAATTATTACCAGTAATGGGTCGAGAAAGTTTATTGAAGAAACTAAAAAATTGAATGTTTAAAATGTCATGAGTTACTATATTGTATATTATATTTAAATATATTGATTATTTACCTTTAAACATAAAAGTATCTTTATTTTTACTATTTTTTTTTATTAATGTATAATATATTATAATATTAGATGTACACCTTACATTTGATTAAATCATATAGTAAATATTACTATTTGTAGATAGTAAAATCAATTTACTATGCGTTCGTATATTAAAAATTAAAATATATATTAAACATTTATGATTTAGTAATATTGGTGTTGTAATCTTTACTAAAATTGTATAATAAAAATAGTATTTTGTATTACAATCTTAATATTTGTATTGACGAATATATTATATTGTTACCCTAAAAATTTGTTAAAGTAAATTTTACTATATTTTTTTTACTATCTAAAATTTACTATACATTTCTCTCCGTGTATATATAACGAGTGTGCGAAGTATCCGAAAAAAGATGCCTTCACTGGTTTTCAAACTGAAATTAGGGAATACAGTGAAGTGCACTTCCCATGGGATCAGTAAGTGTTGTAGTAGACTGATAGTTATATTGTACCAAATTTCTTTATAGGTAATTTGATTATTTCAAAATTGTGTTATTTAAATGTGTGTATTAGGGAATACAGTGAAGTGCACTTCCCATGGGATCAGTAAGTGTTGTAGTAGACTGATAGTTATATTGTACCAAATTTCTTTATAGGTAATTTGATTATTTCAAAATTGTGTTATTTAAATGTGTGTATGTTATTTTTGTGTTCATTTATGTAGGTATGTGTTACTTTGTTTGTTTAGGAAACTGATAAATAAAGCAACATTTTTTATTAAAATTCTTTTCATTTAAGTCCCCAATTTCCAACAAATACTTTCGATACTGGGTCTAGAAAAAGGTTTGTAAAAATAAGGTCCTTTTAAAAATTACAAGAATTATTGTTAAATTATTGACATAGAATTTTAATAAATCTACAAAATATCCATTATAATTACAAACTTCTTATGCAATTGGTAAACAAATTACAGTTGGTTGAAAACTGAATTAACATAAAATCTGGTTAATATTTGGTAAAAAATATTTTTGTACTGTATAACTTACCTGTTCATAATAGGGAAGCATAAGAGTCAAGACGGTTGAAATGCCAAAGTAGGCGGCGAAAATAATTGCCAACGAAGTGACAATGGCCCAAGGAATGTTCTTTTGTGGATTTTTGGCCTCTTCGCCTGTAGTAGCCACTGCATCAAAGCCAACAAAACCGTAGAAACATTTTGCTGCTCCTTGCATGACTCCGGAAAATCCGAACGGCATAAAACCGCCATTTCCAGCGATACTCTGGAAGTTTGCTGGGATTTTTTCTTTTGGGATGTTCCAGTTAAACGTATTTGCTAAAAAATATATTTAATAATAATAATGATTATGACTACCTATTAACAAAGTAAATGTACCTTTAATGGACCCAGCAACAATAACAATGCCCACCGTTAATAAATTTAATACTGTAAATATGTTGTTTAAAATTGATGATTCTCTTACGCCTGCAGAGAGAAGTCCTAAAAATAAAAAACATAATTCGTAAATAAATTTTACAAAAATGGCGAAAGCGCCAGGATTAATTTAAAAATTATTATTATTGGGTAAAAAATGTTAAAATTAATAAATAATATATATGTATATTAGGGTGTTTAAAAAAAACAATTTTTTTTTCTAATGGTGTTGAAAAATTAATAGTACATTATAAAACAAAAATGTTGACGCCTATTTGAGCCCTTAATATTAATATTAAGGTTTGCCTCAATTCATTTGTTTTTTTCCATTTCAATAACACGGGAATTTTTATTTTTTTAATTTTGAATTCTTATAACTTTGGAATGGTTTGTTTTCGCAACACCCAAGCAAGAGGAGTTATAGACAATTTCACGCTCTACAAAAAACATTTGAAGGTCAAAGTTCTTCAGATCAACCGTTTCAAAGATATCAGCGATCAAAAATAACACTAATAAATTTTTTTTTTAATATTTTCAAATAAAATACAAAAAAATATCATATGCCATATTTATATTATTTTTTATGTGAAATCACTTTAATTCTGTTAACCTGTAAACTTTTTTTTTATTTATATACAGGGTGCCCCATAACTAGCGTGCAATACGTATAAAAATAAGAAAAAAAGTTCTTATAAACATAGGTCAAGAAATGCTTTCTAAGGGAGATACATTCCCCGAAAGAGGAGCACCTGAGGATGGTTTTTATTTAATATCTCCAAAACCGTTCAAGAGAGAAAACTGAAATTTTGGGAATTGATCAAACTTTTTATGGCCAATAAGATGTAATATTAACAATTTCAAAATTTCCATGGTGGGTGGTCAGATAGATGGGGAGTAGGGGTTAAAACCACCTCAACTTTTTTGTACGTGTCTTGTGCAAGGATTTGATATCAGATTATAAAATTTTTGAGTTTTATAAATAAAAAAGGTCATCTTGTTTAACTTTCATATCATGCACCGTTTTCGCTTAAATTCGATTTGAAAACTACCTTACATGGCATAAAAATTCATTATGAAACTAAATAAAAAGATTCAGCGTAGGCCATGGAACACGGCCTGCCATGTTTAGGAAAAGTTATTCAAGATAGGTGACAGTTTCATGTAATAAGTGACAGGGTGTTTAAAAGTAGTATTTAAAATCTACCCCGAAAGAGGAGCCCCAGGGCTCCCAGCAGTCCATGTTGCGAGAAATAGTGACTTAAGAGACTAATAATAAATAAAAAGACTAATAATAAAAAGACTAATAATAAAAAATAAACGACCAAATATAGACCAAATTAATTACCGAAATAACTATAAAATGGAGGTAGACATTTTTTGGGATAAAAGATCTAAATTTGAATTTAAAATACATAGATCTATAGTTATCTCTATAGAGATAACTTGAAATTATAAATTTTTATTGAATTAAATTTAACAAGTAACCATAACTGTTATAAAATACATAAATAACAAAAAAAATATTAAATTCTGTAATAAATTATAACTTATAATAAATAGAATCACATTTAGACCAAACCAGAAACAATTCAGTAATAATTTTGGCGGGCGGTTCGGGTCTGGACGGCGGGAACTTTAAATGTAAACTGCGAAGTTTTCGAATGTTTCACTTGGTTTACTGTGGTTTCGATATTTATAAAACTATGAATATTTATATTATTTTTTAATAGTTGATTTTAACAGAAAATATAGACTTTATAGACTTTAGGTAAAAAAATAGACTTTTATAGCCCTGAGGAGCCCCTGAAAATGGTTTTTATTTTATATCACAACCGTTCAAGATAGAAAAGTGAATTTTTGGGAATTGATCAAACTTTTTATGGACAATAAGATGTAATAATAACAATTTTAAAAATTCCTCGAGGGGTCTACCCCTCATGGAAATTTTGAAATTGTTTTTATTACATCTTTTTGGCCATAAAAAGTTTGATCAATTCCCAACACGTACAAAAAAGTTGGGGTGGTTTTAACCCCTACTCTCTATCTATATGACCACCCCTCATGGAAATATTGAAATTGTTATTAGTACATATGTATGTAGGGTTAATATGAATTTTTTAAATTAAAGTGCTGTAACAAACAATTTTTGAAATTTGTCCAATTTTGTAAAAGAAACTACCTATTTTATTTTTTTAAAAACATAATTTTAGGGATAAAAACCTTATGAATGTGTATAATAAATTTTTTTAGGTTAAACAAAGTGGTTTATATCCCTAGAAAATGGTATATGTGGTATATGTATTGTGGTATATGTTGTATATGTATTGTGCTCTGCTAAACTCAAAAATCACAATATTTTAAGTTAAAACGGCTAACGTGATTGCTAAAGGTGTCAAACTAAACATGGACGTCTACTGTTTAACTTATTAACACTTATCTTTCCAACTTTTTTTTGTTGAAAAATCTCAATAACCAGAGTGACGACTTGGTGGAAGATTTCTCCAAGAAATGAAGTCCATGAAGTCGCTCTATCAGAGTTTTTTAGATGAACTATTAGTGAGAAACTATATTTTGTTTCTCATAAGAAAATCAGATACCGAAAAAAACACAAGACGATCAAAAAGATAAAACTAATTTATTATGATTTTTATTCTTTTTTGGACAAAAGGTAAAAGTTGCATTCTTAATTTTGTAAAAAAACTCGAGATATGACCTAAGTTGTAAAACCACCTTAGAAACCCAAATGAAAAACAATCATATCTCAAAAACCTTGGAATATAAAATTTCATTGTGTTTTTTGAGTTTAGCAGACCAAAATATATTAAAAAAAATAGTGGCATTAATTTGTAAACCTGTATAATTGATTAAATCTTTATGAATAACATTTTGGGTAAATGTTTAAAAATTCACTTTACTAATTTTGTATAACTTTAACAATATTGTTTTCCATTCAAAATTGATGGAATTTTTATTTTAATTTTATTTTTACATACACACCTTCACATGTATGTATGTACATATTTATTTTTATTGCTTAACAGCTTAACAGCTTTATAAACATGAATAAATAAGTAAATCTACCTCAAGGGACTTACCCATGTACCATGTAAACAATAACATTCGTAATAACATTAAATATTGGTAATGAACAACATATTTATAAAAAGTGGTACTTTTTATTACTCACAGGATAAGTTAATAGGTTTAATTTGTTTACCAGTACATAGAGCAAAATTTGTCCAACCCCGAAACATTTTTTTTAACTCAGCTCTTCAACAAGAATGTGGTTTATCTCGAAAAAGCAAAATTCATATAAACTTTTTTCCTACAATGGACCGTTTAGGAGTTATAAAAATTGGGATCATAAAATTTCCTTTTAATAAAAATGATTTTTTTTGTTTTCACCCTTATCAGCAGGGGGTAGGATCCCGCAAAGTTGGGGTTAAGCTTTTCTGATGAATATGGTAAGGTAATTTATAAATAAATAAATACCTTTTTATTATTAAAATTCCAACGTGATACTTGAAATTTGTGATTAAACTTTGATTTTATTTTCTAACTAATGACGATATATTTTGTTTGTTAATAATATAAATGTTTATCTCTAGTATTGGCAATTATACAAATTTTCATGTTTTTTAATCTAAAGATTTGTTGTCACATTCTTGAAAAAACAATTAATTATTGTTGTAGAATATTGTGAAATAGATAGGTAGGTACATATTAAAGTTTCATTTATAAAAAGTATATAAGCATTAGTATTACTTAGATATACGGTTTGTTCTATGCGTACGATACAAAAGCCGACAAATATATAATATTTGAAGGGGTGAGAAGCAAAAGGGTACAAGTTCATTTTAACAAGAAAATATATGTACAGAATTTATTTCTATTCAAAATTCTTTTCATTTACTTTTCTCATAATGTAAAAATTGTACGAGGTTTACATGTTATTAATGCAAACAACAATATTAAAACAAGTATCCAGATTTTTGTATAGAGCAAAAACTTTAAAAGTTAATTACTCCACTTCTCTTTTTTGCACTTGTTCCCTTTTGCTTCTTTAATTTATTTTGGTTTTATATATTCTAGTAAAATATTTAAACAAAAAGGCAAATATTATTTGTATCTATTACTAATACTCGCAATTGAATTTTAAAACTATATTTTACTTTTATTAAAAATCGCCATAAAAAATTGTCACATCTTTAAAAACATTTGTATGTAAATTTTTACCCAGTTATATGTATTTTAATAGATCATTAGTATATGTAAGTGTACTTGAACTTTAAATAAATAAATAAATTTTGAAATAAGTGCATAAAGAATTATTGTGCAGAATAATATCAATAATTTAACAATTAAAAATTTGTTGATTACCTTGGTTTACATAGAACACATAGTCGTGTACACTTTTTTAACTGGAAATATTTAATTTTGTACCTTCAGTAATAGACCAGTCAATGCTTAAAAGGGTCGTGTGGAGGGAAATGGTGGGATCACAAATTTTGACTCTGGGACTTTGTTTGGACTACTTAGAAGGTAAACTTACTTTTAAAAGTCCCCACTCCAAGGAGGTAAGCGGGGTGCAAGGGGTCACGAAGAGGGTTAATTTGTTTGTTTTTTTTTATTATAACCCAAAAACTATACAAAACTAATTTCATTTATTTTTACTATCTCGCATAGTTTACGAGATATCTTTGGTCAAAATTTGCTAATTTGGAAAAAATAAATTGTAAAATATTATACAGGGTGTAATAAAACAATATTGGTTTTAAAGTTACCTACCTTAAGATAAACTATAAGTTCTTAAAGGCCACTTATTCTTAGGAATATAATGTAAAGTACTCTTTAAATTAAAATAAAAAACTATTTGCTCTTAATGCCATATTGATCTTATACTGGTTTTATAATACTAATTTGCTTTTTTAAAGAATTAAATAGCAAGTTGTTTTTAAAACAATCCATTTTGGAACAAATAGTTTTAATGTAGTTTTAAGAAGAACTCTTGTTGTACTCATTAAAACCCATTGAGAAAACTATTTTATAGGCCTATATGCTCAATAAAATTTCACTTTAAATACAAAAACATAACTTTTACGTTTTAAAGAGTCCATTAAGAATATTTTAAAGCTTAAAGGTTTTAATTTAGTAAATTTGGTTAAAAAAATGACTGTTTCATTTTTGACCACTTTATTAAAACTAATTCTACCCCCTCCACATTCCGATAAAGCCATCTTCTCAATGAGCTAATTTAGTGAACCAGTGCAGTTCGTTTATCTACTTTATACGTAAAAGAAAATAAGTACACAGATTTGAAATGGAAAATATTAGTGACAAGTATTTTAAATTAATACGAAGTGGTAATTTAAAACAAAAACGGCACAATTCGCCATGATAAACATTTTCAATAGCCAAAGAAAAAATCATATTATTGAAAAATATGGGCCTTACACCCCCTTAAATAATGCAATTTAATAAAAAAAAAGCATTTGGATGTTTAGATGCAAAATAAAAATTAATATTTTTTAATGTAGAAGTATTTTATTGTATTTTGTCATTGTGGACCAGTTGTTAAATTTTTGAGCAGAATAGTTTTCATTTGAATATTTTTTTTATGATCTGCTTTATATATGGCGTTATGTTTAAAATATTACCACTTTGCTATTATTTTAGGATAGGCCCTTTATAGCTAGAAGCTGTTTTAGGATGATCATCTTGAAGATCATTTGATTTTGTTCAAAGTTTTATTGTATAGTTTTAAAGCAACCTCGGAGTTCGCAATAAGAGCATTCGTGTTACTTGGGGGGTCAAACCTTTGATCTTTAAGTGTCTAAGCGCGACAAAAATTTAAATGAAAAAGTAACAAATTTAGATTTGAAAATTAATGTCGGAAATTATCTATATCGCCCTAATACAAAAACTTACCTGTTAATAACAAAACGAAGAAGAAAGATAGAAAATCAGGATATTCCGACAAAAAACTAACATTCATTGGAATCCATTCTGTTAGGGTGTCCCTTATGGCGTGATTTGCAAGAGAATCTATGTAGTTACTTAAACCTCTCGCAACACTAGCTGTGCCTAAAAGTAATAAAAAAATGCCAATTAAAACTATTTTTTTAGCAAATTTTTATTTACATATCTTGAATCATATTTTTAGCAAAAATTTAAACTTACCAATTACATATTCCAAAATAAGATTCCAACCTATAATATAGGCTACGAATTCTCCTACACTAACGTAACTGTAGACATAAGCAGACCCTGCTTTTGGCACCCTTGCGGCAAATTCGGCATAACATACACCTTAACAATAAAATTTTTTTATTAAATTAGAATGTATTCATGCATTTTAAATATTTTGAAATAATACAATTATAATTAAATTTTTGTTGCTTCCACCATTATATAGGTTATGTTTCCATGATGATAAGTTATTTTAAAAATACAAATTGACAAGCTGTGACTTTATGGTGTTTAGGTCACAGGCTCAAGTTAGCTTTAAAATAGCTGACACTTGTCAAGTGTCATACAATCGTCAAAATAAAGACACTAGAAAGTGAGGTTATAATTATCCGACAGATTTAATTTTGAAAACTATTTAATTTTTGTAGAAATAGTATAGTATGCAATTAGTTTTATAAGCTTGATACTTGTTTATTAACCACTTGTGAGTAAAATGCCGTTTATTAAACTTGTTGTATAATATACTATTAAAATAATATAAATAAAAATGTTATTACATAACAAAAAAATTCAAATTATTTATAAATATAAAAATATCTATATTAATTTTCATAATTATCTGTAATGTAAAAACCCAAGGTTAAATTTGTACAATAATAAATAAAAAACAATTTAAAAAAATCGCGAACAATTTTTCGATTACCTAAATAATACTCTGCTCTATAGGTCGGAAGAATGTAAATTGATCAGTTGATCAGTGTAGCAATAAAATTAAACATATGTATGTGTATGTGTGTTTGTATAAAAATAGAATTACTTTTAATTTTACATATATTTGTAGCAGGCAATATAAATTGACCACCCATAACAAAAATTATAAAAATGGCGAATGCGCCGGGGTTAAATTTTAAAACGCTATTTGCCCACAGCTGCTGTGCACAGGTTAAAGTTAAGAAATAAACAATCAGGCATTTCATTATTTCGCCTTCCTTGCGAGTGTTAAAAAAATTAAATTAAGTTAAATAAAATGTGTCTAGTGGTACTATGATAATACTGGCGGATCCAGAAATTTCACATAGCCCAATTTTATATTTTTTTACAATGCTCCATAACTACAAAAAATAATGGCCAGATAATATATTATGTTTTTATTTAAAAAAATTCTTCATGGTTCGGAGTTCATTCGTAAGTTTTGGAATCCCCTGTATACAGGAAATATAGGTATACCTCAGTGGCATGCACACACTGAAAGCACAAATGCATTGCATACCGTTTTAACATTTTTTATATTTTCCCATTTAATTTTAATTCCGATAATATAAATTATAATTTTATTAAAAAGTATAATACAAATTTAAAAAGTTTTCTTAGGCGCCAATTAAAATATTAATTATATCATAGAAAAACATTAAAGTCACAGTCATTAATTACGCTACGTCTGACCGCAATCCGTTACATTAAAAAGCATCCCATAACAAATCAAAGGCATGCATTTATACCGCCAATACTGGATTTATTATGCAAGCAAAATGCAATGCTTAAAAAAAGACAGCCTAATGAAACGATACATAAAAAGACTAGGCGAAGCCACGTGACGGCGACTAGGCGACAAACAATAAGTGAATTTCACTAGATTCACCGTTGCCAAAATGTGCTATGTTTAATATTCTGAAAAACTTTTTCATATTTTTCGAGTCATCTCTGAGACTGACGGGAAATTGGTAAATGTATAAACTGAATTTGTCATTTCTAAATAAGAAAAAACTTTGATATGGACTTATCTCAAAAAATGAAAAATAAAAAAGTTTTTCCTCTTATGAAATCGGAGGTCGGACTGTATACATATATATATTAGGACTGTATACATATATATATTAGGGTGCTTCATTTTAGAGCGATATTTTTTTTTCAAAGTCCCACCTGAAAATCTTGTGACCAGTCAGAAAACAAAAATTTTGAGCTATTACAATGCTCTTAATCTTTATTATAAGCCGTTGCTATTCAATTTTTAAATATTTCTCTTTAAAAACCATTAAAAAACCATGTTTTATTCTTTTCTCCTTCCGCTCGTACAGTAAGAATATTTTTTTCGGTTCTAAAATCTTTATACAGGATGAAATTATTTTCAAAAAGTCTATTTAAGCAAGTCTGTAAGTTGAATATGTTCTTCACAAATTGCCGTTCTAGTCGAAAATCTTCTAAAATAGCAGTAAATCGTATTAGGAGATTAAACTTTTGATTGTAGATAAAAAACGTAAATAACAATTTTGTAGGGAATTTTGTGCCCTACAATTTTGTCACAAAATATTTTTTTTGTATCACTTAAAGTTTAGCTTGTACAGCCAAATTCTTTCTGACGACTGTAATAACTATACTATTAGAGTTACGTGAAAGAGTGGCTGTACAAGCTAAACTATAAGTGATACAGAAAAATATTTCTTAACAAATTTGTAGGGCATAAAATTCCCTACAAAATTGTTATTTACGTTTTTATCTACAATCAATAGTTTAGTCTCCAAATAGGATTTACTGCTATTTTAGAAGATTTTCGAGTAGAACGGCAATTTGTGAAGAACATATTCAACTTACAGACTTGCTTAAATGGACATTTTTGAAGATAATTTTATCCTGTATAAAGATTTTAGAACCGAAATTCGAAAAATATATTCTTACTGTACGAGAGGAAGGAGAAAATAATAAAACATTGTTTTTTAATGGTTTTTAAAGGGAAATATTTAAAAATTGAATAGCAACGGCTTAAAATAAAGATTAAGAGCATTGTAATAGCTCAACATTTTTGTTTTCTGACCGGTTACAAAATTTTTAGGTGGGACTTTGAAAAAAAATGTTGCTTTAAAATGAAGCACCCTAATATGTATATATATTAGGGTGTTTAAAAAAAAACATTTTTTTTTTCTAATCGTGTTGAAAAATTAATAGTACATTAAAACACAAACATTTTGGCGCCTTTTTGAACCCTTAATATTAATATTAAGGTTTGCCTCAATTCATTTGTTGTTTTTCGATTTCAATAACACGGGAATTTTTATTTTTTTAATTTTAAATTAAAAACGGTTGACCTGAAGAACTTTGACCTTCAAATGTTTTTTGTAGAGCGTGAAATTGTCTGTAACTTATCTTGAGTGTTGCAAAAACAAACCAAAGTTATAAGAATTCAAAATTAAAAAAATAAAAATTCCCGTGTTGGAAAAGCAACAAATGAATTTAGGCAAACCTTAATATTAATATTAAGGGCTCAAATAGGAGCCATAACTTTTGTTTTTAATGTACCATTAATTTTTCAAAACCATTAGAAAAAAAAATAATTGTTTTTTTTTAACACTCATTAAAGAAGAATAATTTCAGTTTCCCTGTGCCCTATTCTTATACAAATAATACTAGAGTAGAAAAGTATATTATTATTTATATACATATTCTTGAGGTGAGATTGGGATTTTACGCGCTGCGCTTTTAATTATTATTTTAAAACTTTAGTTAGTTCCTATTCAAGGGAGTGTTGTTTTGTTTGTGATTGTAAGTTTGTTTTGTTGGTTAGTAAGATTTTGTGAATATTTTTAGTGTTTTTAATTATGGAGTGCCAGTGCGATGACAGTGTAAACTGTCTGGAAAAACAAAATTTAATTAAGATTTTTAGATTTACCCTTGGCTTAAAAATCGTGCAGCAACAAAAGAAAACTTCTTGATATTTTATTAAATAAATCGATTACAATTATAAATGACTCTTCGGATTTCGTCTTAAAAATAAAATGTGTTGTTGGCCATGCTTACTCTTGGACAAAGATAAAAATAATTCGATTCTGTTGCATCCCCCATTTTAAATGGCGCTGCACGCCACTGGTATAGGTACCTATATTTTATGTATTTGTAATTTTTAGATAATATTAGTAAATATTTATTTAAAAACAAGGCTATGATCTAATTAATTTTATCTTGGTATTTAATTTCTGAATTTTTATACCATTATTTTGTATTTTTATAAATTTTTAAAAACATTTTTGATTGCTCAAAATATTATGGGATGCAAAATTTATCACAACAATTTAATTTAAATTTTAATCAAAATACGAAATTTTTATTTTTACAAACTTGTAGAAAAATTAAATGTGCTCAATATGGACTAAAACTAAAGAATACTTACACTGAGAGAAAAAAATGGTTTTTATTACCAAATCTGCATTTTTATAACCAAATGCTTTATTCAGTATTTGACTTACAAACGGCTAGGTTATTAAAAACAAATGATTAGCTTCAAGACATTTGGTCATATTTACTTAATAATTTGTTTTTGGTTATTAAAACCAAACCAATTAGTCGTAATAAATAAGTTATTTATTTATAAGAATCAAATTTTTATTTAAAAAAAATATATTTATTTATAAAAAACAAATGATCTTTTTTTGTTAACAAATCGTTTTGTTTTAAAAAATAAGTAATATACAGGGTATTTTAGACTTGTGGTGCCAAAAGTATGAAAAAAAGTTTTTATGAACATGTGTCCGAAAATGATTCGTTTCCGAGATACAGGGTGTTTGTTTTTTTTTAATTGAGTTTTTTATTTATAGCTTAAAAACACTTTTTTATACATTATTATTATTATTTTTGTAACAAAAAAGTATCAAATTTAAACTTTTTTTTTAAATAAAACACCCTGTATCTCGGTAACGAAGCATTTTCGGACACTTGTTCATAGGAACTTTTTTTTCATATTTTGATGAGAGGAATCTCCTCCGAGTTTTTGGCACCACAAGTCTGAAACACCCTGTATTATTAAAACAAAACATGTATTTTTATAATTTAGCGTTTTTATAAAAATTAGGGTTTTCTATATTAAATAACACTCGGCCATTGATAACAATACATTTTATTTTAATAAAAAATAAAAAACATTTTCCTTAAAAAACATGTTTGCAGACAAAAACTTTTTTTTGGTAAAGTAAACTAAACATCTTAAACTTAAGTAAACTAAACATCTTAATTTAAAATTCTTAAACTTATAAAACATAACAAATTAAATTTTGGGAGGTGATGGCAGCCTTTTTATTTTATTTACAAATTTAGAAAAATATTATTTTACCTTTAAATGAGGAACTTAACTCTGTTAAATTATTTTCAATCAAAAATGTATCCATATTTACCTAATTTAGGTATAAACTATACAGCACGTCCGGACGCGTCCACTCCCTTTGCACAAACTAACACAATGGCCGAACTAAAGCATCTACGGCAAATAATCAAAGTGTTTTATCCTGCATTTGTTTTTTATAAGCAAGCAACAACTCGATTTATTCATACAAACTCTATTTGAAAATGGTTTGTTATTATTAAACTATATTTATTTTTTATAACCAAATACAGTGAACCAAATCATTTTTTCAAAATAAACTTAATTAATTCTGAATATAGTTACTAAGAAGTGCTGATATGGTATATAGAAGAATTATTTATTATATTTTACCAAATATATTAAAACAAATCATTTTTTAACTATACCCAGACTATTTCTCTCGGTGTATTTAATCTTTGACGGAAATTCCTATTTTAATTTAAAAAGTATGGGTATTCGAATGTATTTACCTGCTACTGCAGAAGCAATGGCTGCAATTAAAAACGATATGCAAACAGCCGGTCCAGCCACTGTTTTTGCTACCGCCCCCGCCAACACGTACACCCCCAAACCGAGAGTGCCACCCACCCCCAGAGCAGTAAGATCCAGAAGCGACAAGCACCTGTCCAGTTTGCTTTCCTGGTCTTCCTGTGTCTTTCGTCTTACGAGTGCTGACCAAATTTTGCTTGCCATCTAAAATAAATAAACAGCCAGTAAAAAATGTGTTTTGAAATTTTTGTGACACTTTTTTTGATTTTTTTTAAATTTTTTTAGGAAAAATAATACTATCAATATCTGGTTATAATATTAGAATTATTTTAAATAAAAATTAATTTCAAAAAATGTCCATAATTCATATCAAAAATCTTTATCTTATCTAAAAAACAAATGCTCTCTCCAATGGAATTTCAGATGAAGTTATAAATTAATAAAGTGTTCCAGACGGATTAAATTATTAAGCATTTAAGACACAAATTTTACTAATTTGCAACTTTTCGACATGTTATGTTGTTAAACAAATAAGCTTAAGGTTGATTGCATTTAAATCATAAAACAATAAATATAATTTAGAGTTTTATGTTAACAGTAAAAATGACATAATATATTAAACAAAGGTAATTGAAAATAATTATTTTAGTATAGTAGTACTAAAAAATGTTTGCCTAAAAATGCTAAAAAAAGTATATATTTTTTAATTTGCGAACTATTTAATTTTGTAGGCATGTAACCACTACACTTTTAACTAATAAAAATATTTGCTGTTGCTTACGAATTTCTTAAATCAGTGTACACAGTAAATTCTTTGTTTAAATGTTGCAGAATATTTGCCATTTAGGTGACAAAAATTAATAAAGTAATTAATACTTTGTAAGAAAGATAAAACTTCATGGATTATTGTTTTAAACAGTTTTTTTAGTTATTCTGGGTTATGCACACTGGACATTTAATGTGTCAAGTATAAACAGAAGCAAGGTAAAATATAATAATAAAAGTATGAACTGAATTTACGATTAGTTTGGTATTTACTCGTAACAATTTATTCAAAAATTGTATCAAAATTAAAATACCCCAAGGATAATATTATTATTTTAGATAGGCGATTTAAGCTAACATATTTGTTGCTTTAACAACTGATGATACTTATGGTATATTTCTAACACAACATCAAGTGGTTAAATGAATAATCTTTTTATTTGAATTTACAAATTTTTTGTTAAAAATATTAGATATTTAAAAAATGTATTTGTTTTTTGAACCAATTATGGTTTGTTTCTATGACCATATCAACCACAGGCTTCAACCAAAAATTAAATTAAATTAAATGTGACATCAACCAAAAATTAACATTACTTTGTCAAAAACAATTTTACCAAATTTATTATTAAGACGATAAGAAGAAATAGTGACCACATGTTCATAGGAATAATAAATAATTATTTAATTATAATTAGTACACCAAGTTTTTGACATATCCTCACATCATGTAATTTTAATTTACAAATGCTCTTTCATTTTATATATAACGATATTCGTTATGACCGTGTTATTTATTTAAACATTTATAAATAAAACATACAAATGTTAAATTTTTATTATAGCCATTTTTATACCATAGTAAACTGAAAAATTGAATAAATAATAAAAATAATGTTGATTTTTTTATTTGAATTTAAAAAATAGTTCACAAAACCCAATTTAAAAAACGGAAATAATTTTTATAAAATAGTTGATAATTATTTAAGTGAGTAATATATTCTATTACATGGTACTTTGTATAAGTTTTAGTGTGTAAGAAATAAAAAACGGGGTAAATAAATAAAAAGAATAACCCCGCAAAAGCTATTTATGGAGCTTCTCGAGATCGTAATATCGATAGTTATGTTTTTCCGAATTTCCAGAGCTGAAAAAAAAGGTTTTTTTGAATATAATATATAAAAAATCAAATTTTATTTTTTGAAGCACCTACATATTATGTAGGTGCTTCAAAAAATAAAATTTGATTTTTTTTCGCTCTTACCCTCTCAAATGGTTCTATTTAATATAAAAAAATCCTCACCAAATAATTAACATGGGAAAACATAATTTTTTGTTTCGAATTTTATACCTCTGTATCAAAGTAACTTATGGCAATAATCATTGCAACGCTCTACAAAAAAGGTCTCTTATTATTTTTCGATAAATTGATTTCTTCTAGAGTTATTTGAGGTCAAAGTTTGATTAACATCAAATTTTCTGTTCTTTTTAATTTTATGGTACAATTAGCAGACGGGAGGTGAAAGGGGGCAAAACAAGGCAGCGGGGGGCAAAATGGGGTACCTAAAAAATTTCGAAAAAAATTTTTTAGATTGTTTTTTTTTTGGTTTCTAAATTATTTGAAAATATATTGACTCACAAGTTTACGCTTTTAATCGAAAATAATTATTCTGAGCCTGTAGAGCGAGAAAAAGGATGGTACAATTTTGGAAAACTTTTCATATGCTTATTTTTTGGGTACCCCATTTTACCCCTCCCCCCGATGCCTTGTTTTGCCCCCTTTCACCTCCCGTCTGCTGATTGTACCATAAAATTAAAAAAAACCCAGAAAATAATAAGAAAGCTTTTTTGTAGAGCGTTACATTTTATATAAGAAACTGCAATGATCATTGGCAATGATTCATTGCCATAAGTTACTTTGATACAGAGGTATAAAATTCCAAACATGAAATTATTTTTTCCCATTTTAATTAAATGGGACACCAAAATAAAAACAGCGACCTCTTAGAGTTGAGCTGGAACGCCCATATTTCGTGAGGATTTTTTTTATATTAAATACAAACATTTGAGAGGGTAAGAGCGAAAAAAAAATTAAATTATATTTTTTGAAGCACCCTAATATATAAAAATAAAACAAACAAATAAATTGGTTTTCGACCCAAAAAAAACAGAAAACGAATAAATTTGTAATTTTTTTCCATAAACCTAATTATTTAATTATAAAATTTAACAAAACTTGTTAGCCTTTCCAATTTGTCATTATTTGCAAAGAGGCCTTCTAGATTTTGCAATGGGCCATTGTCGTTTATGTATTGGTACATCCACTCCATTTTTTAAAACAAATTATACGCCTTATTTAGTTAAATTATTTATTATAATTCCTACGAATTTTAATCTAAATAATTTTTAATACCTATTAATAAAAATATTTAAATTTACAATAATTTTATTCTTATTGTTATAAATTTGTAGGGAAAGTGATGTTTAAAAAATAAATAAAAAATTTGCAAGTTATTAAGCATTTAATTAAAAATGCATATCGCACATACCTATAAGAAAGGATTGATATTGAAACAAAATTAACAAAGCATCTAGCAGTTTTATTATAACTGAAGAACTACTTTTTAGAAGAAAAAAATTCTAATTTTTTTATACGCACCCCGTGGGTGCGCCATTTTCCGGACATGCTGTATATTTATTAACAATTAAATTGTTAATATCATTAGTATGTATTTATTTTGCCTTGAATTACGATTTTTTCATATGGAAAACGACAAGGTTAGATAAAAATTGAAATTTAAAAATGAAATCTTTACATTGCATTATGATAGTAATAATAATAATATTATTAATAAAAAATGTATTGTCTTAATCAATCAGGAACTAACATTTTTGACGAGCTACTTGAAAAGGTTGAATTACATTTTAGACAAGCCCTACCTTAATTATGTTAGTTTTATAGAATAAAAAACCCAAATCTAATTATTAAATTAATATTATTTAATGCTATCCATATTTTTAATAAAATAACGTTCTTTCTTTACATTGGCCTAATATTAACAAAAATACTGAAAAACTGCTTGAGGTCACGCTCAATGAGGTGAAAGAAAATGGAAATAGCGTATTTTTAAATTTATAAAAATGTAACTAAAATGGACTTTGTTGGATTTGATATTAGACCTCTGAAATATCAGTTAATAAACTTTTATAGTCAATATGTATTTTTACATCGGCAAAATTACGAACTGGCTGGATTTGGTATTCCTGGCACTGTAAAAGTTGGAATACCAAATTCCCGTGTTAATATTTTAGGGGTATAGAAGCAAAATCAGCAATATCAATTTTGTAAAAATTTTTAAGGCACACAATTTTCTTATACAACGTTAAAATTTTATTTATTTTTACGTTTTTTTTATATTTATGTTAATTTTGACATGTAAAAATAAACATACATTACAAAAAATCATAAAAAATACATGAAGTTTTAAAGCTGTATTGGAAAACTGTGTGCCCTAAAAATGTTTACAAAACTAAGATTGCTGGTTTTGCATATATCTACCCCTCACTTCTTTTATCCCGTCCACAACTTTTATTTATTGTATATATAGTAGGGTGTTTCAAAATAGGGCAATATTTTTCTTTTTTCAAATTCAAGTGAAATTATCGTCACTTATGCTAAAAAATTTCTGTCAAAATTTGAGCTTATTATGAAAATAGGATTTTAGACACTTTGAAATGTAGGTGATAAAAAAAATTGTTTAAAACGAATTTGAAGAACATTAAAAGATCTTCAACATTGCTAATTGACTTTTTTCTACGATTAGTAGTTTAGCCGCTAAATGTAAAAATGTCAATTTTTTTTTAGAATTTATACGTTTCAACGTTAATAAAAAAGAAACAGTTAAATCTACAGACTGGATTCTGAAAGATTTTTTGTAGACAATTTAATGCTAAAAATGGTCCAGTGATTGTTTATCAAAAAAAAGTTGTACATAGTATGTCGGCGAAATAAATCTTAAAAAACTATTTTTACTTGTTAACTGAAAGGAAAAATTCGATGATGGACCTTTGAAAATTAATATTACAGACTGGACTAATGTATATAATTTAATGCTTAAAAAGGACCAGTGATTGTTTATCAAAAAAAAAGTTCTACATAGCATGCAGGCGAAATAAATCTTAAAAAACTATTTTTCCATGTTAAATCAATGGGAAAACTTTAAATTCGATGATGGACCTTTTAAAATTAATATTAAGAGCTCAAATTTTGACAGAATTTTTTTTTATCATAAGTAACGAGAATATCACACGAATTTGAAGGAAAAAAATATTGCCTAATAAAAGAAGAATATATTTGACAATGTTGATGACAAAATAATATATAATAAATTACCTATAACTTTTTTTTTATAAAAAAAAGTTTTGTGTTTTGTATCTTCGGCATGCTTAAAATGGCTCAATTATAATCTATTAAAAGGTTGCTATTAATAAAATTGATGGGCCACTGGATTGAAATTATTTTTTCATCTATCATCTTAAATTCGCGAGCAACCGGTTTGTTGGGGCCTTCCAAAATTGGGTCTCACTTTTAAAATAACAAAAGGTCCCAGCTGTTTGTCTGTAACAGGTCCTGTAGCAGTACTATTGCGATTTACAGGTAATAATTTACGAAAATAAATTCGCGAATAAATATATTTTTTATACGGCTTACTTTCACTTACATACTTTAATTGGGCAATTTTGATTTAAATTAACCAAATTTTATATCAATAGCACGCCTATTTAATATTATTTACATAACCCTTTTACTTTTCATATTCAATTATGGATATTTTGCACGATCTAATGATTGTATTTTTTTATGAATTCCACGGATTACTTGCAATTTGTAATAGTTATTCAAAATATAGATTAATCATAAATACTTATATTAAAGTGTCATTTTGAATTTATAAATTTTTAAACGATAAGCTTCACATAGCAAATTAATTTTCATTTTAAAATACGTCATAGTGGTTTTGTAGTTATTAGTAATAAATTATTATTAACAATAAAAATAATTGTCACGGAACTAATCGTTTTTTATGAATATTATTTAAGTTTATATATAGACTCCATACCATCTTTGTATTAAATTTTTATTAAAAAAAAATTGTTACTTATTACAAAAAATACTATGTTTACTAGGGTGCTTCAAAAAATAAAATTTAATTTTTTTTCGCTCTTACCCTCTCAAATGTTTCTATTTAATATAAAAAAAATCCTCACCAAATATGGGCGTTCCAGCTCAACTCTAAGAGGTCGCTGTATTTATTTTAGTTTCCCATTTAATTAACATGGGAAAAAATAATTTTATGTTTGGAATTTTATACCTCTGTATCAAAGTAACTTATGGCGATGATCATTGCAGTTTCTTAAATAAAATGTAACGCTCTACAAAAAAGCTCTCTTAATATTTTTCGATAAATTGATTTCTTCTAGAGTTATTCGAGGTCAAAGTTTGATCAACATCAAATTTGCTGGGTTTTTTTAATTTTATGGTAAAATTAGCAGACGGAAGGTGAAAGGGGGCAAAACAAGGCAGCGGGGGGGCAAAATGGGGTACCCAAAAAATGAGCATATGAAAAGTTTTCCAAAATTGTACCATCCTTTTTCTCGCTCTACAGGCTCAGAATAATTATTTTCGATTAAAAGCGTGAACTTTTGAGTCAATATATTTTCAAATAATTTAGAAACCGAAAAAAATAATCTAAAAAAAAATTTCTTTTACGAAATTTTTTGGGTACCCCATGCTGCCTTGTTTTGCCCCCTTTCACCTCCCGTCTGCTAATTGTACCATAAAATTTTAATAAAACAGAAAAATTTGATTTTAATCAAACTTTGACCTCGAATTACTCTAGAAGATATCAATTTATCGAAAAATAATAAGAGACCTTTTTTGTAGAAAGTAACATTTTATATAAGAAAATGCAATGATGATTGCCATAAGTTACTTTGATACAGGGGTATAAAATTCTAAACATAAAATTATGTTTTCCCATGTTAATTAAATGGGAAACTAAAATAAAAACAGCGACCTCTTAGAGTTGAGCTGGAACGCCCATATTTGGTGAGGATTTTTTTATATTAAATAGAAACATTTGATATTGATACTTTTGGTGTGAAAAATTGTTTTTAGTCCTTTTATAAAAATACATTATCTACTATAGTATTATTAAAACCGCCCTTATGACTAGGCTTGTCACTTTGTTTTACCCGAGCGTCTACAAAAAACGATTTAATCTGAAAAGTGTGTGGACGGCAGGTTTCTTGCTAAAATGCTTTCGTACCCTTTTACTCAGTTTTCGGTCCCAAACATAGTTGTGTTAACAATTAAGCCCTTAAAAACAACTTAAAATCTTTAAATAATAATATGATATTAAATTTTATCCTTAAAGCTTTATAAAGATCAAATATTAGTTACACAATTTTTTTGTGTTTTTTTTAATTTAAATTCAATATTAAGAAATAATTAAAAAAAAACAATCTAAATAAAATGGAAAACTTTGAGAATTATTAAACAAAGTTCATTGTATTTATAAAATTGTTATTTTAAATATGTTGTTTACCTGCTATATTTGAAATCAACATTATTATTTCAGCCAAAAAGGTTAAATAAATAAGTACTCACCTATAAGCTGTTCATTGTTGACAATTTTTTGTCAACAAACGTTTTTATGATTCTTTTTTCTGATTTATTTTCCCAATTATTTGCAGATTTTACAAAATATAAAATTTTTGCTTGACCAGAGAGTTTATTATCTATAGATATATAGACCCATAGGTCTCAAGAAAGACTTTTTTTTAATTTGCAGTTAAAATCCTGATTTACAATTTTAATTTCAAGTACTGCAGGTATATGTGTTTGCAATTATCTTAAGATAATTACCTTTTAAAAAATATAAATAATACAATTTCCTGAGTAATGCACAAACTAATAAAACAATTATTTAAAAATATCACAGTAAATATTTTCTGGTTGATTTTTTTTTAAACTTAAAACACTGATCACTAAGGTTCGCACATTGATTTGTTTGTAAATAAAAACCGCGACTTTGGTGTTGCGATACCTTTTAACTAAATACAGAGACAGGTAGAAGGTACCTACACTGTGTAGGCTACACACCGTGCACTTGCTTAATCGCCCCCCCCTCTTGGCGAACTTTAATTAATGAAATTTGAAGGGGCAAAAAAATTTGCTTGCACGTGTTTTAAAAAAAAAATTAATGATTTTTCAGATCTTCTAGTGGGAACATTCTTGTCTCTAATTAATAATGTTTTATAAATATTGACTTTAATCTCATCGTCTACGATCTATAGATATATTTTAATTTTAAGTATACCAAATGATACAATGTAAGGGTAAAATATCTTGAAAATGTAATTTTTAATGATGTGCTTATACTTTGGGGTGTACATAATTTCCCAAATCATTTTGTGACGAAATAAAAAAAAATTGCCCCACCAGTGGTGCACGTGCCCCTGCAAACATATTTTAAGATATTTTTTTTACAAAAATTAGGAGATACAACTTATCTTATTTAAATGACTTGGGTTTAACTAAATAATTTTCGGAAAATAAAGTTTTTTTTTTAAATCGCCGAAATTTTGGTCCCATTCATTGGAAATATTGAAATATATAATACATTATAGGAACCTCGGAAAAAGGCGACTCCGAAAAACTTTAGGGGGTGTGATACCCCCCTAACACCACCATTGAATTTTGAATTTTGAATTTTTACCACAAAAATAATCTTCCTAGACAATAAGACATTTTTAACCTCCATGAAAAATTACTAGATGTGTTTTGATTTATCATTAAATTATACAATAGTAGGTAAAACCAAGTTCTAAAAAAAGTACTTTTTTTAATTCAAAAAAAGAATATAATCAAAGAGTAGGTATAGCTACTTATAGGGACACCTAATTAAAAATGTTTGTACACCTAATTAATACAAGAAATAATGCACATAATCTCGAGTGTACCTAATACTAGGTATACTTATCTACTCCGATAAGTAGATTATCTACTGTAGATAATAAAATGTTTTTAAAAAATAAATAAATACAATCTGACATCTTTTAATTGGTAACCTTCACTTTTTATCTATTTTAAATGTTACTATAGTGGCCTTCTTTCAATTTAAAACACGATTGGTTCAAATCACAGTGAATATTTGTATAGAGCGACATCTATAAAACAATAGGGGAATCTGTGTTACCGTCAAATGTCAAATTTGTATGTGTAAATTGAAATGTATTTCTTAAAAATGGATTAGCAACAGTTTTTCACAGTGAAAGTGAAGAGTCCGAGTCCGAATTTAAGTTATATTTATAGTTTACTGCCGGCGAAATTAAAATATCAGTACAATGTTCATATAAATTTTTCAAATATTGTCATTCATAAATTAACTTTTTTATTTTTGGATTGAGATAATATTTATAATATTTTAAAATAATATTCACATTTAGTATTATTTTACAAGAAGGGAACTTTATTTTAAAGATTGTATGACATTTGACAACTGTACTTAAAACTAACTTCAGCCCGTGACTAAAAACCTGTTGCTAACTTCAGCTTGTGACTAAAACTTGTAAATGTATATTTAAAGGTCACTAATTAGTGTCATGTACGATAATGGGCATTTTAAAGGTGGAAGTAGAAAAAAATGTTTTTTTAAGAGCACAATAATTTATTATTAAATTATTATTAAATTCTGTACAGAAATAAAGCTATAGCTATAGCTATATATAATATATATATATATATATATATATATATATATATATATATATATATATATATATATATAAACATATATATAATCTTCAGAGATTTTTTAATTAAATGCTTGAAAAAAATTACTATAATATATTATAAAACTCGGAAAGCTTAATAATTGCCTCGGCACCAGTGTTGCCAGAAATGCAGAATTTTCTTCAATATGCAGAATTTTAGCCTACATGGAGAGCTAATGAAGAAAAGAAGAATATTTTACAAAAACCACTACAATATGAAGAATTTTTTAAATTCACATGTTTTTTTTATTTTTCAATTTTTTTCAATTTTCTAAAATATTTAATTCTTTAACTCGATTTTAACACTGTTATGATATGATTTAAAATTTAAATTTTAAATGTAATTATTTTATTCATTTCGTATGCATTCTGACATCTCTCGGTAAAATGGTATAAAGACTCGAATTGCATCACTGGTGCTACACTGGGGAAGCCCCGAATTTTAATAGATATGATTGGTATAAAATAGGTATATTTATTTTATTTATAATTCATAAATCATAACTCCATAAAATATAATATACCTACTATATTATAAATTATAATATACCTAGTAGGTATATTATATTTTAAGGATTCGCATGGATGCACATGTGTATTGTGTATTAGAGATTTATTTAAAAATGCGTTCAAGTGAAGAAGATTCTTAAGGGTAAATATTACAATTTTAAATATGTATGCATATTTAATAATTAAATGAGTGCCTTTGCCACAGCAAATAATAATTAAGTATTTTGTATCTTATCTTATAAGATTTTCCAAAATCCTCGAACAGGGTGGCTCTGTGAAGTGCCAAGTGAAGACACAAAATTTGAATGTCGATGGTGTAATGCAATACTTTATAGGGGTGTTTTCAATAATGAATGATGTGAAAACAAAAAAACGAAACAGACTTCAAGAAAATACTTTGAATTCATCGATTAATTTCCTTTGCGTATTGCGTACCCATTTTAAAGATACTAATTCCTAAATCATGGTGTAGTTTTTTGTTCTGCCTATAAAATTAATTTAATTTTAATTTTCTGTAATTTGTAATACCTGTTTACCATAAAAGATATTTGACTTTTAAAAATATTTTTTTAATTATTATTAAGTACCTAATCCAGTCAGAAGGTTTTTTATCTAATGACGTTTTACATCTCTGCAGAAATATGAAGAATTTTTAAGGTTAAATTGAAGAAAATTGGTATAAAGAATCTGGCATCACTGCTCGGCACCATAGATTCGGCACTGCCGAGTCGGCAGTGAAATGTACACTGAGAGAAAAGAATATTTTTAACAAACGTTGCAATTGTTTGAGCCTGATAGCTTTGAATCAAACAACTGAAATTTAATTCAAAATTAGTGCTTTTGCTTAGAATAGGTGAACTGCTTTGCCAGAAATGGTTGATTCGTTTAGGGTGCTGTGTTTGCTTGGAATATTATTAAGTTCTATGCAAACTTTGTACTGATAGTCATTAGGATTGTGTTTTTTACGTTTGAATAAAATTTTTGTAGGTTTCCATAAAACGTGCAATATTTTCCACTAAAATTTATTAATGGGTTAACTGAAATAGATAAAACTTATTATAAATCTGCTACCCTTTTTGCGAAAAGCTCAGCATTTGAAACAAATATATATATAAGTTTGTAGCAAACATATCGAAGTTAATGGGTAATTGTGCTTAGTTTGGAAAGGGCAATTTTTGGAGGGGGGGAACATCTCTTGAAACGCGTCTTCTCGTGCACGTACAGTGTCTTATAAAGTTTTAAATTTACCTCCACTTATACATACGGTTCTTACAAAATAATTTTGCTTCCATGCAAACATTTGGATGAAACGGCATAACGTTTAAGAATATCGTATAAATCGTCGGCCTTATCACGAAGTGGCCTAACCCACAAAATTGAAAACAGTGACATTTTGCGAGAGTTAACTTACGTTGGTCTATTCTATTACTCCACGAGGTGACCTATAGTACAAAGTCTGTACAATAAAAATACATTTCTTGATAATAGAATAAACCATTGTAAGTTAATCTGCGAAAAATCTCATTTTGTTTTTCAATTTTGTGGGTTAGGCCACTTCGTGATAAGGCCGACGATTTATACAATATTCTTAAACAGTATGCTGTTTCTTCCAAAGAAACCGTAATTTCTTCAGAAATGCACGTACGTTGTATGAAAATGAACTTAATTGGTAACAAGCAGATACAAATTTTTTCTAAAATTAGTAAGTTTAAGGCAAACCTACATCGATTTATACAAAATCGACTATACTGGTAGCAAGCAATTACCAATTTATCAGAAAAGTATTCAACAAAGAATTCAAACTCATCAAATTTGACACAAATCTAGATGCGTTTCGTTCAAAAGCAGTTTTCCGGAATCTCCAAAGTGATGGTTTTTTACCATTAAACCTTGGTATATTCCGCCGTATTTAAATATGTCATACGTTTGAAACAAACTTTATGCCTTTCGCTGAAATACAACCTTCTCTCAGTGTATGCTCGGCGATAATATGTGCTTTCTAGGCGGAGCTCCGCCTTGTCTATAATGTACTAATTACAAAAACTGTTTTTATACAAAAAATTGTAGAATAGTATATTAAAGAACTAATGTCATAAGACGTCATTTTGTCGCACGCGGACAATTTATAAAACGAGCGACGAAGGAGCGAGTTTTATAATGGACAAGTGCGACAAAAGGTTTTATGACATGAGTTCTTTATGCTATTTTATCTATTTTGCAAACATTTCATAAAACAAATTAATTTTATACCTTATATTTAATTTGGTCGAATTTTACTTTACATAGTTGGTATCTCAGTTTGAAGTTTGAAAGGTCATTAACCTTTCAAACATTATCACATTCTTTCGCTATGGCGTCGTTAATTTACAATAAGTATTTACAATAAGCGGCTGTTAAAGAAGAAAAAAGGATTTTCTTTGGTGTTAAACAAAATTTATTGCACGAAAAGTCTCGTAAGTACTAGAAAACAAATCATAAAAATATTATAACCTATAGGTATTCAAAATTGTATTTTACCAGTAGCCAACCTATAAAATCAAAATTTTGGGTGGAATAAAGTACCTCATTAATGAACCAAAAGCGGTGTTATAATGAAGTCATTATGAAACCAAAATAGATAAAATTTATTATATAATATTTGACATCAAAAATATTCTTATTTTATTAGGCTATACCTACGTTAAATTTAAAAAAAAACGCAAGAAATATTTTAGAAAAGATAATTTTAATAATTGAAAGGTCGTCACCCTAATATAACAAGGTTGTATGTAAAAAAAAATTATATTAGGGTGACGAGGTGTGGACGGGACAAAAAAAAAGATTTATCTTGTCACACCTGTCAATTATTTAAATTAACTACTACTACTTTTATAAAATATTTCTTGCATTTCTTTTAATTTAATAATCTAATAAAAGAAGAATATTGACAATTTTGATGCAATAATAAAATACTGGGTGGCTCAAAAGTTTGGAATATTGAGTGTAACTTTTGAAATATCAAAAATATTAAAAATTGATTTTAATAAAAGTTGTTTAATAGTTTATTTCAAATTTTGCGGTGACATTACCAACTTAAAAAAATAGATACGCAGCCCCCCAAGGGGGCCAACTTTTTTTTTTAATGGTAATTCCCCTTTTTTACAACTTAATTTAAAAGAGGCTTTTTTCTGATTACAACAGTAGGTATATTGATTATAACAGCATATTAATTAATATTAGTATGTTACATAGGGATATTTAAGTAAAATGGAATAGAATTAAAAAAACCTTTATTCAAATACTTAAAGTAAGTTTTCAAAATGTTCGCCGTTAACGGCAAGACAGTGGCCTAAACGATTTTCAAATTCTTGTTTTACATTTGAGTCATTCCAAATAAAAACACCAAATGGGGTGCGCTGCGTGATTTTTTATTTTGATGAAAAAATTTGAGGATGATCTTTTAGGTGTCAAATATGAAAATCCGTTGCCGTTTTAATTTTTTGTTGCTTTACTTTTATTTGGCACCCCTTATAAGTCTGAAATAGTGTCAATTTCTTACTCTCTTATAGTGGGCCAGAACTTTTTTTCTGTGACAAATATTGAAATAATTTTAATTTTGTTTTACTGTCCAGTAAGTGTGTTTTCGATATAAATTATTATTATCCAATTAGTTAATCTCATAAAAGAATGGTAAACCACTAAAGATTCATGATAATTTGCCAATTTTTGTGATTTTTGTCTGGCTCCTGTGCCTATTCTACTGAATTTAGAAGGTTTATTTTTTTCAGGTATAAAGTACTTATACAATAGAAAACGTAACTATTATTTTAAGTTTCTAGACTATCAATTTCTTTATTAAAAAAATTATTGAAAATTGATAATTCTCAAAATTAGCCAATTTTGCCCTCAGAAATCATTATGTTGAGGAAAAAATAAAAATCTGAAACTTTCAGGAAATGTAGTCCCCACCTTCATCTTTTCAGTCTAGTTAGTCTTGTTTTGTTATTTTTATTCCTTTAAAAGATATATTATTTTTTTTAATGGCCGTTTAGTAGCGATACTGTTAGTTTTATTTATAAATTAAAATTTAGGTGGCTTTCATGTTTGGTGGAGAAGTGTCAGAACTGTCAAAAATATTTCATAAATATTATTTGTGCGTATTTCTTTGGTAAATTTTGTATATAACATAATATGTAATATTATGTTATAAAACTTTTCACCAAAGGAATACCACAAATAATAATTATGAAATATTTTTGAGAGTTCTGATATTTTTGGTAGTTATGTTATATTTTATGTATTGAAAAATTACATATATATATATATATATATATATATATATATATATATATATATATATATATATATATATATATATATATATATATATGTATATATATTATATACATTATATATACATTATAATGAAGTATTTAATTGGCTAATTGGTGTTTAAAGAAGAAGAATGTAAAAAATATATTTAAGATCCTTATGCATAACCATGGTTTATATCGTTAAGTATAATAAGTGAAATTAATAAAGAGTTAATTTAAACGTATAAAAAATGCGTTAAGCAGTTTTTTGTCGGTTTCTTTCACAATTTAAACCAAGTTAGTCTTGTTCTATTATTTTGATCCCTTTAGTAAGGCACTAAATAGTTAAAAGTTACATGTATGTATTAGGGTGGGCCAAAAAAAACTTTTAATTTTCTTTTCCTTAGGTACCATGAAAATATCGTCCAAGATGACGAAAAAAAAATTCTGATAAAGTTTGAGCTCTTAATATTAATATTAAGAGGTGGCTCATCGCGATTTTTTATTTTCCATTTAAATAACACGTAAAAAAAACATTTTTTTGTTTTTAATTTTATTGCGTTTTAATGAATCAGTAAGTTGTAAAAATCAATATATATTCTTGTAGGCAATTGAACGATCTACAAAAAAGATTTAATATGATTTTTTGCTTAGTCGACTCTTTTAAAAGTTATTTGAGGTTAAAGTTCAACCTCAAATAGTAAATGATGACTTTTATAGTTTTTCATACTCTATTACGAAATATTGGCTTAGGTACCATGAAAATATCGTCCAAGATGACGAAAAAAAAATTCTGATAAAGTTTGAGCTCTTAATATTAATATTAAGAGGTGGCTCATCGCGATTTTTTATTTTCCATTTAAATAACACGTAAAAAAAACATTTTTTTGTTTTTAATTTTATTGCGTTTTAACGAATCAGTGAGTTGTAAAAATCAATACATATTCTTGTAGGGAATTGAACGATCTACAAAAAAGATTTTATATGATTTTTTGCTTAGTCGACTCTTTTAAAAGTTATTTGAGGTTAAAGTTCAACCTCAAATAGTAAATGATGACTTTTATAGTTTTTCATACTCTATTACGAAATATTGGCTTAGGTACCATGAAAATATCGTCCAAGATGACGAAAAAAAAATTCTGATAAAGTTTGAGCTCTTAATATTAATATTAAGAGGTGGCTCATCGCGATTTTTTATTTTCCATTTAAATAACACGTAAAAAAAAACATTTTTTTGTTTTTAATTTTATTGCGTTTTAACGAATCAGTGAGTTGTAAAAATCAATACATATTCTTGTAGGGAATTGAACGATCTACAAAAAAGATTTAATATGATTTTTTGCTTAGTCGACTCTTTTAAAAGTTATTTGAGGTTAAAGTTCAACCTCAAATAGTAAATGATGACTTTTATAGTTTTTCATAATTTATTACGAAATATTGGCTCAAAAACATGAAATATCATATTTTTCGTGAAGTTTATCGAGTGCTCTTCGGTAAAACAATGCATTTTTTACGAAATATCAATAATCGTGAAAAACCGTTTTTTTTTTCTATACTTGATTTAGACCAATTAAAATAAAAAAAGTTATTCCATAACTTGTACTATCTTAGAATCAAACATTTGTTGTACTCTTCTATTAATGCATTCCTCTTTCTGCTACATCATTGAAAACGCTAAGACGTTTGAAAAATACTAGATTATCTTGATAGCTTTCATCCTGTGTCCAAAATTCTACATTCTTATTGATAAAGTCAATGGGAAAATCAAATATATTAAATATATATATAAATATATATATATATATATATATTTTGATATTATGAAATAACATTTTTTATTTTAATTAAAAAATTATTGAAACATGGCTTTTATTACTATACATTACCTAATAGTCTAAGGTAAAAAAAATATTTCGAATTAAAAAAAAAAATTAAATATAGGGAAAAACCGGTTTTTTCATGATTATTGATATTTCGTAAAAATTGTATTGTTTTATTGAAGAACATTTGATAAACTATGATATTTCATGTTTTTGAGAGAATATTTCGTGATAGAGTATGAAAAACTATAAAAGTCATCATTTACTATTTGAAGTTGAACTTTAACCTCAAATAACTTTTAAAAGAGTCGACTAAGCAAAAAATCATATTAAATCTTTTTTGTAGATCGTTCAATTCCCTACAAGAATATGTATTGATTTCTACAACACACTGATTCGTTAAAACGCAATAAAATTAAAAACAAAAAAATGTTTTTTTTACGTGTTATTTAAATGGAAAATAAAAAATCGCGATGAGCCACCTCTTAATATTAATATTAAGAGCTCAAACTTTATCAGAATTTTTTTTTCGTCATCTTGGACGATATTTTCATGGTACCTAAGGAAAAGAAAATTAAAAGTTTTTTTTTGGCCCACCCTAGTATGTATTTTAAATGTTAGTGTTGGAAAAAATGTACACAATCTGTAAATACTTCTTTAAATTTTAGTTTTTAGGTGACTGGTTAAAATAAAACATGTTATAATAAAGGAGTTTATTTGGAATATTTTTTGGTTTTTGCTTATTTTTAACAATTTAAAACTTCTCAGAACTTAAATATTTTCTATAAGAAAGAGGTACAAAATTATGAATGTTCTTGCATTTTTAATTGCAATTAAATTCATGAATCTCGAACACTCCGTCATTTATTACACTTGCAAACTTGCAAATTTTTTGAAATCACAATTTAAATACACACAAATAAAATTTATGAAATATTTTTGACAGCTCTGACATTTCTCTACCAAACATGAATTGACAAAGTCAAAGCCATCTAAATTTTAAATTATAAATAAAACTAACAATATCTCTACTAAACGGGCATTAAAAAAATTAATATATCTTTTAAAGGAATAAAAATAACAAAACAAGACTAACTGGACTGAAAAGATGAAGGTGGGGACTACATTTCCTGAAAGTTTCAGATTTTTATATTTTCCTCAACATAATGATTTCTGAGGGCAAAATTGGCTAATTTTGAGAATTATCAATTTTCAATAATTTTTTTAATAAAGAAATTGATAGTCTAGAAACTTAAAATAATAGTTACGTTTTCTATTGTATTAGTACTTTATACCTGAAAAAAATGAACCTTCTAAATTCAGTAGAATAGGCACAGAAGCCAGACAAAAATAACAAAAATTGGCAAATTATCATGAATCTTTAGTGGTTTACCATTCTTTTATGAGATTAACTAATTGGATAATAATAATTTATATCGAAAACACACTTACTGAACAGTAAAACAAAATTAAAATTATTTCAATATTTGTCACAGAAAAAAAGTTCTGGCCCACTATAAGAGATTAAGAAATTGACACTATTTCAGACTTGTAAGGGGTGCCAAATAAAAGTAAAGCAACAAAAAATTAAAACGGCAACGGATTTTCATATTTGACACCTAAAAGATCATCCTCAAATTTTTTCATTACAATAAAAAATCATGCAGCGCACTTTTAAATTTATTTTTGGTGTTTTCATTTGGATTGACTCATTTTGCAGCCAAACGTCTTAAACATAATGAATTTCATTAACTATTCTTTCTCTGAGAACCTAAAGATTACCCGGCCTATTTTTGTACACTACTGACTTCAAATGACCATACAAAAAAGTCCAATGGTGTTAGGTCTGGAGACCTAGGCCTAGCTAGCAGACCACTCTATTGGCCCTCATCTACCAATCCACCTGTTCGGAAATACCTGGGATAAGTATCTAGTTACTGACAAACCAAAATTTGGTCGAGCACCGTTTTGCTGGAACCAAATGGTGTGTCTACTCCATAATTTTAATATATTTTCCCCAGGGTACAATGCCCTTACTGTCTGGAGGAGGTTAAAATATTGTTCTGCAGTTAGATTTTCCTCAATAAAAAATGGTCCTATTATGTGTTGGTCAATTATTCCTGCCCATACCTTTAAATGTATGGGCATTATCTTTTGAGGGTGCTGTGTTTAATAAGGATAACATGGCGTGACTTATAAGATGGTGCCGATTTGATGACTTCATTGCATTATGGGAATTGTGCGGGTAATTTGATTTAAAAACTTTCGCTGGGTTATTTTAAGGTTATTTTTTTTAATACTTGCTCATCATCATACTCATCGTTTTCAATACTCAAAATCCTACATTAATGTTGTTTCTATTACAACAAAATAAGATGGTATCTAATTATATCTTACTATGAAGTAGCTGATTATAGGATATAATATCGATTATGACTTGTCAAAATTCACTATTTTATCAAAAAAATAAAAAAAAAAATAAGCGTTGGTATCAGCCCTGATAGCACACTTTATTCTAAGAATGTTTTTAAACCTTCCAGTGAGAATATTCTTAGGATCATGCTATATTTCTTCTAAAGAACATGCTTAAAAGACATTAAATACTAAGTAAAAAAACACAATCCAAAATATTTTTTTATAGTTATTTGCCAAATTAAAACAATATTCGATAACAAAAATACTATAGGTATTTTATTTTATGTTAAAAATAAATATTTATTAATTTGTATACCGATTTTTTATTTCTGAATTAACATTTTTATTTATAATAATCCTAACTATCTTCAACTTCAATCTAATCTCGCTGGTATGTCCATGTTTAAAGAATTGGAGAAAAACCATATTAAACATTTCTATTTATTGTAACTAAATTGTTTTTTGCATCATTCTTTAAAAAATTGGAAGGTTTTACATCCAAAGAATAATAAATAAATACAAATTATGCAAAAAACAATTTAGTTACAACAAATATAAAGTTTAATAGTGTTTTTCTTCAATTCTTTGAAAATGGTCTTGCACCAAACCAGCTATCTGACTTATCTCACAAAATTTTCCAATTTTACTTGCCATAAAACTTATGGTTTAGAGGTTAAATTGTTTATTTAATATTTTTAAATAAATATATATTAATGTAGCGAGTACGGCTCTAGATATCGGAATGATGACTCATCGCCGATCAGTCATCGCCGGTGACTCAGCGCTCGAGCGATCTAGAGCTGTGTGGAGCTCGCTGAAATGTTCCAGAGGACGTAGGCGCTGAATATATAAGGAACGACGCATCATGGAGAGTCAGTTGAGCTTTGGTACTCGCGAAGAAATAAATAAATATAAGTGCAAATAAATAAACTAGTAGTGATATAAATAATTAGTAGTTAAGTGTTTAGTTAGTTTTATAGTGTTTTAAGTGTAGTTAAGTTATTAAATAAATAGTTTAGTTCGTTAATTAACCAGTGCGTGTTTTAATTCACACTACGAACAGTTAAAAACGTTACAATTGGTGTCAGGAGTGCGGTTAGTGTGAAACTTCGCGAAAATGGTTTCGTTAATGGACTTAAGAGTGGCGGACCTTAAGCGAGAGCTGGAAGAAAGGGAATGTGAGACAACTGGAAAAAATAATGTGTTGCAGCAGCGGCTTCGAGAAGCGTTGGAACAAGAGGGTGAAAATCCAGATACGTATTTATTTGAAGGTTCCTGTGATATGCATTTATTGTTGCAAAATTTGAAAGGTGATTTAAAACAGAACATTCTGGAAAATTCCAACGAATTTTAACAGAAAATGTTGGAAAATTCTAGCGAAGTACAACAAAAAATTCTGGAAAATTCTAACGAGTTGCAACAGAAAATGCTGGAAAATTCTAACGAGTTACAACAGAAAATGGTAGAAAATTCTAGCGATTTAAAAGTCGATTTACAACAGAAAATGCTGGAAAATTCTAACGAATTACAGCAGAAAATTCTGGAAAATTCTAAAAATTTAAAAGAATATTTGGAACAGAAGATTCTAGATAATGTCAATGAATTAGAAGAGAAAGTAGGACAAAAATTTGACGACGTAAGGATGGAATTGAATAACGTAATGAGGGAATTAGATACAAGAGAAGAAAAATTGAACGAGAAATTGGATGTCAAAATTAGAGAAATAAATAGTAAATTGAAAGCTGTAAATCTACCCATGATGCTGGCGGAACCAGGAACAGTGCAGGAGGGGAGCCGACTCCGGATGAAACCACCTCAGTTCGATGGAAAAACTTTTTGGACCAACTACATCCGTCAGTTTGGGGCAGCAGCAAAAGCAAATGGCTGGCTACCAGAAGAGAAGGCTACAGCATCGACTCTTGCTTTACGCGGAGATGCAACCGACATCTTGCAGACACTTTCTCCCAACGAACAAGAAGATTACGAAGCGTTGGTGAAACATCTGGAACTGCGATATGGCCAGACACATTTGGAACATGTCTACCATTCCCAACTTAAGAACCGCTGCCAGAAATCAAACGAGACTTTGCAAGAATTCGAGGCTGATATTGCACGCTTGGTCCGGCTAGCAAATCCAGCTACTCCAACGACCGTTATGGAACGATTAGCGGTTCAAGCCTTTTTGGATGGACTTCGAGACAACGAAACAAGACAGGCTCTAACACTGGCTCGTCCGAGCCAACAGGTTGATGCATTGGCCCGAGCGTTGGAATTCGAGGCGGCAAAGCAGAGCTGCAGGAGCCAGCATAGAATTAGGAGAGTCAAGGAAGGAAGAAAAAGAAGAGGAACCCAGTATAATTGAAGAAATCAGGCGAGTTCTTAAAGAGAATCTACCAGAAAAGAAGGAAATCCGGTGTTGGAGATGTGGAAAACTGCAGTCCCATGGGACATATACAAAGTCGTTGCAGAGGAAGCCAGGTGGCGCCGACTTCATTTAGAAAAATAAATAGGGCTGAAGAAAAAGATGTGTTTGTTCGCAGGACTACAATCGTGGATGATCATTGGCAATCCGCTAAGGTTCAACAAGACCAGGAAAGGGACCCGGATTTGAAGCTTATCATCGATTGGAAGAAAAACGACCGTAAACCAACGTGGCAGGAAGTCGCCCAATATTCGCCTAATGTGAAATCGTACTGGGCCCAATGGAATTCCATCATCCTAAGTGACGGGATTCTAAAGCGCGTTCTGGAGATGCCAGAAGGGGGGAAGACCGGAAGCAGATAATAATCCCCAGAAACAGGATACCAGAAGTGCTGCAGGAAATCCATGATGGAACTACTGGAGGACATCTTGGGGTGACCAGGACGCTCGGAAGACTTAGGGAACGGTTTTATTGGGTCAACAGCCAACGAGATGTGAAGGAATGGTGCAAGAAGTGCGCTGTTTGCGCAGCAAGCAATGAACCCCAGAAGCGCCCAAAAGCCCCAATGCGACGTACAATGTGGGCAGCCCATTTTAGAGAATTGCAATCGACGTGGCGGGTCCATTTCCGGAAACAGAATCTGGAAATAAATACATCATCGTTGTAATGGACTACTTTAGCAAGTGGGCGGAAGCGTACGCCTTGCCAAACCAGGAAGCTGCCACAGTGGCCGATGCCCTTATTAAGGAGTGGATTTGTCGTTTTGGTGTGCCAATGGAGATGCATTCAGACCAAGGCAGGAACTTTGAATCTATATCGTTCCAGAATGTCTGTAAGATTCTTAACATTCGGAAGACGAGGACGACTGCATTACATCCGCAGTCTGATGGAATGGTAGAACGAATGAATCGAACGATAAACCGGTACCTGTCCAAGGTAGTCTCTGATCACCAAAGAGACTGTGACCGCTTCCTTCATCTGTTCCTGTTGGCGTACCGTTCTTCTGCCCACGATACAACCGGCCAGACACCCGCTAGCATTGTTATGGGACGTGAACTTCGTCTACCTTGTGACCTGAGGTTTGGTTGCCTACCAGGGGAAGATATTGCTGGAGAAGATTATGTCAGCAATTTACGTAGGAAAATGAGCGACATTCATAATCGAGTTCGTTTAAACATCCAGAGTGCCAGTGATAGAATGAAAGAGGCATACGACATCAAGGCGGAAAATGGAGGATTTAAACCTGTAGACCTAGTTTGGTTATACAACCCTCAGCGCCGTCGAGGTTATTCACCGAAGCTGCAGACTTCATGGGAAAGACCATACGAAGTCATGGATCGAATAAATGACATCATCTACAGGATCAGGAAACAACCACGAGGAAAGCCGAAAGTGATCCATTTTAACCGATTGGCTCCTTACGCTGGAAACAATGATGACCAAATAAACGATGCTAGAGTAAGGAGGGTTAATCCGCCGGAAGACGAGTTGCCTTTTGAAGACTTCATGTATTTATATTCGAGCGGTAAAAAAGCTCGGTATGGTGTCACTCGAGAAGAACAAAAAGATCTGTTGACGGTTTCGGCCGATTACTCCTTGGCTCACTTTGTTGCAGAAGACCTAAGGATGTCCAGGGGAATAGCGGTTGTCTTTAAAAACAAGTTTGGACGGGTCGACGAGCTAGGAAGGCAGAATCCCAAAGTTGGAGAGGTGCTTGAAATTGTGAATAATGAGCAGATAGGCAAGAGAAGTATCTTCTATCTGGTAACGAAGCAGCTCTCCCATCAGAAGCCAAACTTCCGTGACGTATGGAATGCCTTAAATAAATTGAGGGATACCCTTTTGTCCAAGGACATCATGAACCTGGCGATACCAAAGATTGCTTGTGGACTTGACGGTTTAGACTGGAGAATAATTAGAAGTATGGTGGAAGTTATCTTCAGATTTAGTGGCATACACATTCTTGTCTGTTGCCACAACCCTAAAAGAACAACCGTAAGGAAGACCGTAGACTGCTACTTCTATAAGACGTCACAATGCAAGTTTGGATCTCTATGCAAATATCGCCATGGAGCTGAGGACCATTTTCGGGACGAAAATGTTTTAAGACGGAGGCAATATTGCACATATGTAGCGAGTACGGCTCTGGATATCGGAATGATGACTCATCGCCGGTGACTCAGCGCTCGAGCGATCTAGAGCTGTGTGGAGCTCGCTGGAATATTCGGGAACGTAGGCACTGAATATATAAGGAACGGCGCTGCATGAAGCAGTCAGTCAAGTTTTAGTACTCGCGTCGAAATAAATAAATATAAGTGCAAATAAATAGACTCTTGAACAGTAGTGATATATAAATAATTAGTAGTTAAGTGTTTAGTTAGTTTTATAGTGTTTTAAGTGTAGTTAAGTTCCCAGTCAGCATCCAATTCAGAAAGATTTCAGTATGAAGTCTTTTAAACAACTTCGTGTAGAAGTTCTAACATGACGTCTTAAACAGCTCCTTTTTATGAGCTCAGAATTCTGAACTGTTAATTAACAGTTCAGAATTCTGAGCTCATTAATGAACTCATAAATAAGAAGTCAATTTTTTTACTTACAAATGAAGATCTTTTCTTATATATATATATCAAACACAAGCAGTATAAGCGGCGAAGTAGAATTTAGAGCATCGTTTCTTAACCTCGGGTCGCGACCCAAATTTGGGTCGCGGGCCATATCGAGATGGGTCGCGGGACTTTCGGGATTTGTGTTAGTTGATTCCTAAAATTTTTTTTAACTTATTTAAATAAAGAAAATGTAGAAAATTGATGATTTTATTTTTTATCGGGTCGCGAGCTTCTAATATTTTTGAATTGTGGGTCGCCAGCCAAAAAGGTTAAGAACCGCTGATTTAGAGCGTGCTCCATACCAAACGGTCTTAGACCTAGGTAAACGGCTACCCGATACTGACGAGCTCCAAAAGAGTCAAACAGGCCGTCTATCGGTGTTTGAATTTAAACAAAAGTGAGACGAAGTAATCGCAATTCCTAAAATAAGCGAATACGAGCAAATTATTAAAATGATTTTAATAAAATCAATTTAACAAATTAATAAAATTAATAAAATAAAATTGACATGTCAAAATAAGCAACGATCCAGTATGCAATTTCTTCATCAGTACCCTAGTAGTACTTCTATATCCAAAACGGAAAATTCTAAAGAAGTATTTTTATAAGTTTATACAGTAGGACTCTTTAAAATGCTTAATTGCGAAGTCAAAGAAAAGGGTTCCTCAAGAGTTCTTTTTTGAGAAGTCTTGATTAGTTCAATAGGTGGCGCATTCGAAGTCTTAAGAACTTCTTAAAAACTTCTTTCTGATGTTGTATTTGACGTCCAAATCATAAAATAGAGCTTATTCAGACTTAATAGACGTCATATTGCTGTCTGGGTTATTAAATAAATAGTTTAGTTCGTTAATTAACCAGTGCGTGTTTTAATTCACACTACGAACAGTTAAAAACGTTACATTAATATTTCGCAAAATTTAAGGGGACGACAAATTCATTTCACTGTTATATTATGATAGTGGGGCGTATTTCTCCTGAAGAATTTTACGAATGTAGAATACAACATATTAGAACGTGGGTATCTGAAATATTCTCAAAAGCTTCCTAGAAGCTCCATAAGAAACCTTCTAAGAACATTCCAAAAACGTATTCTTAAAATGTTCTTAGGATGCTTTTTAGGAAGGTTTTAAGAAGCTAATTGCATCATTAATAGGACTTGCATCATTAATAGGAATCTAATTGCATCATTAATAGGGTATCTATTGAATGTTTTAAAAGTCCCTAAGAACATTCTTAGCAATAAGGGAAGGTTCTAAGAATATTCCATTTTCCAGTTCATATATTACCGACGTCTGAAGATCTAAAAAGACGTCTGAAAGACGTCTTTTAATAGACGTCTTAAAGATATCGATATCTTTATTTAATGTTCTAAATACATCTTATATGATATGATATCAAAGTTTGAATTTAAGACGTCTTTTTTTAGATCTTCAGACGTTCAGGCATAATACTGCCGTGCTAAGCCAAACCCCGCAATATTAATAAATAATAGTAGTATTAAAGGACAAAAGATAATTTTTATTGTTTTTAACAATGAAAATGATCTTTTGTTCCTTATAACTCAATATTGTACAAAGGGGCCCAGTCAGTATCCAATTCAGAAAGATTTCAGTATGAAGTCTTTTAAACAACTACGCGTGTAGAAGTTCTAATGACGTCTTAAACATCTCCTTTTTATGAGTTCAGAATTCTGAGCTGTTAATAAACTCATAAATAAGAAGTCAGTTTTTTTACGTACAAATGAAGATCTTTTCTTGACCTCTTTTTGAACAATTTATTTTGAGCTTACAGAGTATTCTTTTTTCTTACTTCCAATTGAAATCATATTATTAACTCTTCAACAAATTTTCATGCGATTACTTTCTTCTCACCACTGTAACTGCTTGTGTTTGATATAAGAAGCGGCAAACTAGAATTTAGAGCGTGCCCCATACCAAACGGTCTTAGACCTAGGTAAACGGCTACCCGATACTGACGAGCTCCAAAAGAGCGAAACAGGCCGTCTATCGGTGCCGGTGAAGATCACGCTTGAATTTAAACAAAAGTGAGACGAAGTTTTCGCAATTCCAAAAATAGGTGAATAGGTACGAGCAAATTATTAAAATGATTTTAATAAAATCAATTTAACAAATTCGTTTGTTCTATGGTAATTAAACTTGACATGTCAAAATAAGCAACGATCCAGTATGTAATTTTTTTATCAGTACCCTAATAGTACTCCAAAACGGGAAATTCTAAAGAAGTATTTTTATAAGTTTATACAGTAGGGTCATTCCACGTTACTCAGTAATTTTTGTCCCGCCCGTCACAATTAAAAATTGTGAGTAAAAACCACAAGTTATTAAATTATTATGTTATAATATTATTTTTATTGTGCTAATAAGCTTATTACAAACAATATTTTAAAATAAATTTTATAACGTGTGGTTTTTACTCACATTTTTTTATTGTGACGGGCGGGACAAAAATTACTGAGTAACGTGGAATGCCCCAGTAGTACTCTTTAAAATGCTTAATTGCGAAGTCAAAGAAAAGGGTTCATCAAGAGTTCTTTTTTGAGAAATCTGGATTAGTTCAATAGGTGGCTTCTTAAAAACTTCTTTCTGGAGTTGTATTTGACGTCCAAATCATAAAATAGAGCTTATGCAGACTTCATTAAGACGTCACATTGCTGTCTGAGGGGTTTGGCTTTACAAGGGCAGAATATAATATATACAGACATTTAAAATTTTGTTTTCTAGACCGGTCTGGAAAACGAGGACAGTGGCGTATTTATATTATAATCACAGATCTAGGATTATGATCATTATAGTCTAAGATCCCAAGTAAGGTCGACCTTCACCCATCTGCTTACCAGATGAAAATTATATTTTATCAAATAAAATATGTTTCTGAACATAAACCAATAGGGTTGCCATAAAAAATATGATCAAGGCTAGCTATAATAAATAAAAAATTAAAAAAAAATAATTAATTTTTTAAATTTCACCGACTTGCTTGCCAAATGAACGAAATTCCAATGGAAAGCATACAACATACAGAATATGTAACAGCTAGGTTGCCTACCTTTTTCTGGTCCCTATTCCTGGTTGCTTTGTACAGGGTGATCCCCTATAATGTCGCCCCCCTTTAACTTTTTTATTTTAAGTGTCCCAAAAAATTTAAAAGTGTGGTTATGTAGGAACTAAAAAATACTTTTTTTCTACGTATAAAGAAAATTGGAAAATTGATCAGTATACAGGGAAAACAAAAAGTTTATTTTTTTCAATGGATCACCCTATATATGAATTTATTTTTCGATTCCTTGTAAAATTCTAAGCATATTTCATATATCATACCATATACCTAAATTCAACCGTTTCTGAAATATTTAAATTATTTTTAAGATAATAAGTTGAAATAGTTTGTTTTTCTCTGTCTGAGTACGCCATTTTTACTTATTTAACAACACTTATTGACATAATGTCACTATAGTAATTTATTTTCAATAAAAATTTTGGTATACTGAGGCTTCTTGATTTCTAACAGTTTAAAAAAACATTTAATGATGACATTTCGAATGCGAATATTTCAGAAACGGTTGAATTTAGGTATATGGTTTGTTATATAAATTATGCTCAGAACTTTACAAGGAATCGAAAAATAAATTCATATATACGGTGATCCATTGAAAAAAAATAAACTTTTTGTTTTTCCCTGTATACTGATCAATTTTCCAATTGTCTTTATACGTAGAAAAAAAGTATTTTTTAGTACCTACATAACCACACTTTTAAATTTTTTGGGACACTTAAAATAAAAAAGTTAAAGGGGGGCGACATTATAGGGGATCACCCTGTACAAAGCAACCAGGTAATAGGGACCAGAAAAAGGTAGGCAACCTAGCTGTTACATATTCTGTATGTTGTATGCTTTCCATTGGAATTTCGTTCATTTGGCAAGCAAGTCGGTGAAATTTAAAAAATTAATTATTTTTTTTTAATTTTTTATTTATTATAGCTAGCCTTGATCATATTTTTTATGGCAACCCTATTGGTTTATGTTCAGAAACATATTTTATTTGATAAAATATAATTTTCATCTGGTAAGCAGATGGGTGAAGGTCGACCTTACTTGGGATCCTCTACTATTAGGTAGGTATGATGCAATTATTGTTTTTTTGTCACGTTTGAATGTTTATTTTAATACACCCCTTTTGATCTTCAAGGAAAATTTGACATCTCTATTAACTGTCAAAGTTTCCAGATTATTCTCACACAAAACACTGAATAAAAATGCCGCCAAAGTTTGATCCTTCAGAAGTAAAGTACGTAAACTTGCGATGCATTGGCGGAGAAGTGGGGGCAACATCCTCCCTCGCCCCTAAAATCGGTCCCCTCGGTTTATCACCCAAAAAAGTTGGGGACGATATCGCGAAAGGAACCGCGGATTGGAAAGGCCTTAAAATCACGGTTCAGCTAAAAATACAAAACCGCCAAGCCACAATAACCGTGATACCTTCGGCAGCTTCGCTAATAATTAAAGCTCTAAAAGAACCACCGCGTGATAGGAAGAAGGTGAAAAATGTCAAACATAGTGGAAATTTACTTTGGGATGAAATTTTGAATATCGCAAGGGAAATGAGGCCTCGTTCTATGGCTAAGCAATTTTCTGGAACGGTAAAAGAAGTCCTAGGAACCGCTCAATCTGTTGCATGCACCATTGATGGAAAATTACCTCATGATCTCATTGATGAAATTAATGCTGGAACACAGGAAATACCAGAAGAATAATAGTTTAATTTTTATTTTCATAAATAATAATATTATGTCCTATTCAATAAATAATTGAAATTCAAATCAACAGTTTTAAATTTCCCACCATAAGGTTGTTTACATACCGCGCCACCTCGCGACGAATTCTTCACTCTTTTAGTTTTGCAAGTGAAGTAATTCCCGTGAGTATTTTTTAATTCTTCAAACATCGTTATAAATAAGTAGGTTTTTAATTGCATATCTATGAAATATCAACCACCAGTATTCGTTTTAACTATTTGCGAAAGCAATTTTTACAAATTTTGGTTTGTTATTGAAAAAAGTCAAGAAAATTGACAATGTCAAGTTTTTAGGTTATGGCGACATGTTATGTATCTTTTTACCTTGATACACGCAATAAAAGCCTACTTATAAAATGGTATTCATACACTCCATTAACGCCTTCATTCTTTTTTTAGAACAAAATGGGTAAAATTATGAAACAAGGGAAAGTCGTATTGGTCCTCGGGGGCCGATACGCAGGCAGAAAAGCCATCGTGGTTAAAAACTACGATGATGGTACTTCTGACAAACAATACGGACACGCTCTTGTAGCTGGAATTGACAGATACCCAAGGAAAATCCACAAACGTATGGGTAAAGGCAAAATGCACAAGAGGTCCAAGATCAAGCCTTTCGTTAAGGTAAGAACAACAATTTTTCATGCAAGACAAGTTGTTACAGTTAGCCAATGTATACATTTGATTTACCTATATTGTTTTATTTTGGTTATTTAAGTTTGGAGTGTAGATTTTTATTTTTATTGAATATAAGGTATTATAAGTTCTAATGTTATTAAGGATGTATAAAATCTAAAAAATAATATTTGTATGTACAATATTCATATTTTTACTTTTTCATGGTTTTGTTTTATGGAGTACAATTAAAAATATGTATTTGTAAATTTAAAATTTTTGTATTTGACACTTAAATAACTTGTCAAAGGGCTGTTAGGTTGGCCTTTTAATTAAATTGTTAGTACTCAGCCATTCCACATTACTCAGCAATTTTTGTAGTGTCCTTAATAATCAGAAAAAGCTACCCTAATTAAATTAAATACTATTGCAATAGTTACTATTGAAAACATGTTTATTATGCTTGTAATAATTGAATCGGAGAGATTAAGAACAGTAGGTACAAGTCCAAAAGTTAAAATTTTGACAAAATATTTCAAAAAATTAGTTTTATAGTTTTAAATGCATTTTTGTAAGAATATTTTAACTATTTTATAAAATATAATATTCATATTCTGTAAAATGATTTATATCTTCTTACAAACATTTATTTTGAACTTTAGCCAAGTTGTTTTTATCTGACACTAGTGATGTATACTTTTTTACAAATTGTTGAACTTTAAACGGTTATTTATAAACAATTGGACGGTCAAAAATTTGTAATTATTTTTTTTTAAACTCAACAAAAATACATTAAAAGACTGTTAGTTTTTTGAAAGCTTCTGACAGTTAGTTTTTTTTATAACTAAGAAACTGGTACCAAACTACAGAAAGCGCATACAATCCATGTTAATTATCCAATTTTTAATTGAATTTATCTCTGGTTAAAGACGGTCAAATTTAAAGGATAATTGTTTTGTCATGTCCTTAATAAGTATACAAAAATTTAAAATTTTCTGATGGTATGCTTACAGCATGACAACTACCTTAATTTTGCCAAAAGTTTTTAATCAAGAAATAACTCAATTCAATTTATAGAAATAAGTAATGTATAGTGTTTTTTGACTAAATTCAATAAATGTTGCTCTTAAAGCAATTTTCTTGATTTTGTTACCAATTTTCTTTAATTTTTTTAGGTATTGAACTACAATCACTTGATGCCCACTCGTTATTCAGTAGATTTAACCAGTGACCTGAAAGTAGCGCCAAAGGATCTTAAAGACAAAATGAAGCGCAAGAAGATCAGATTCCAAACCAGAGTTAAATTTGAAGAAAGATATAAGCAAGGTAAAAACAAGTGGTTCTTCTCCAAACTAAGGTTCTAGATTATGAATACTTTATCTTTTTTGTTATTTAACGCCAATAAAAAATAAGAAACATAATGTATTTTTACTATACTTTAATATTTATAATGTATGTAAATACAGGGTGTCCTGAAATTAGTGTGCACTAATGACAACTTGACTTTTATAAAAAAAAAATTCTAAAACAAAATGTGCCTTTCTGATACAAACATCTTGGATTTAAAAATTGTCTTTATTTAATAGTTTGAGATGAAATTTTGTTTTAGAAACTTTTTATAAAAAGGTCAAGTTGTCATTACAAAACCTTTATACTCAATTTGAGTAACTCAAATACCTACGCTATTAAGTTACTTAATCCACTAGTGCATATATGCACCCTATAGGGTTGTCAGATGCTGCATTTTTTAGGTTATAAAAATATAAAATAATTATAAAAATAAAATACGAGGTAAACACTAAATAAAAGGGATAAAGGTGTTTCATTGCACAATAAATATAAATTAAAAACATCAGGTTTCGTCAAAAATAATGCTGTTTTAATGGTCTCCCCTTAAAAATCTAAAACCCTTTAAGCAAGAAGTGACAGGTGGCCACTTAGATTGGTAAAAAGTGAGGTTAAAACCTTTTGACAGATAAAATGTTCAATTGAATAAAGTTTGGCAATTCGTTTAATAAACTTCTCAAGATTACTTGTTTAGTAAGAACTCGTTCCGAAAGCCCCGCTTGTGCATATTTAAACTCGTGTTTTAAATGACTTATGAAACTATATATAGTTTATTTTGACATTTTTATGTATACGCGTTAACTGCGCTTTCTTTTGAAAGCGCAAATTTGTAGTTTTCGCTCGCTTGTAGAAAAAGTACTTTTTCTTACTACATCGACTCAAAATACGTTGTTTCGTCCCCGATTCCACGTCAGAAAGTTTACGTTTTATGCATTGGTCAAGCTATACGCGCACACTCTAATAGCGGGAGTAAAATTTTTTTAGTCGTGTGCACGGTCTTATATACAGGTCTTGCAACTTCGCCCAATTTCAATAGGAAAAGTGACCTCTCTAATGAGACACCCACCAGATGGCGCATCGAGTTGGATGGATAAACCATAGATGTTTAAAGGTCGTTTTTACCTTCTTTATCTTTGGGTTTTACAATCGTTAGATAAGCTCTCTGGTGGATAATTTTCTTAGATAGAAGGTTTCTATGAAAGTTATCCGCCAAATAAGCTAACTTAATCTAACGATTGTAAAACCGGCTCTAAGTCCTTAAAGTCTATGGGATAAAAGGTCAAATGAACTACCTACTTATCATAAGTAGGTAGTTCATTTGACCTTTTATCCCATAAGTAACTTATGTATGTTCTGTGAAGAAACATAACCTACATTTTTATAAACAAGCTTGTGTATTTTGTTACAGGGAGTTTTTACTTATTGTTATTGTGATATTCGTTATTGTTAAATTATATTGTTCTATTTTTTCTTGTTATATTTGTTCTTGTTATACATTTGTATTTGTGCTTTTTAATAGACATGAAGTCCTGTGTTATGCCAAAATGTAACCAGCAAAGCTATCGTTCCGGCATTAAAATTAAGCGGTCCATGTTTAAAGTGCCAACAAATAAGGAGCGGTTAAAAACATGGCAATGTGCAATAAAAAACATATTATTGACACCTTCACATTTTGTATGATTATTATATAATTAAGCACATCGTGTTCGTGAAATATATATTATTTTAAATAAACAATCAACCCATCCCCGACAAGACAATAAAAAAATCGGTTATTAATAAATTAGCCAGAATATTGGTTGGTTAGTTTGTAAACTACCTATCTAAAGCTTGGCTATGTTGTGTTACTAGAAATTTTGGTTTTCATATTAGCCAAATTGAATTGGATAGTTCACAAATTATCCAGCTATTCCTAAATAATTTCAAGTAAATTAGCCAAGACCCTTGGTTGGTTTACACACTAGCCGTTAATTTAGTTAAAAATACGTTTTCAATTAAAATAGCTGACAGTTTGGATAGTTTATAAACTACCCAGCTACTTTATAAACTATCCATGTTAACACATTAGCCGTAACATATATATGATGTACCTACGTATGTATTTTATACATTAACATGTTTTACTTACATGTTTGGTCTGGGCATGTGACGGCCGAGGTATTGTGCATAGAGTATAGACTTTGTTGTCCTATTTTGTTAACGTAAATTATCCGAAACAAACTCACAAATATTAAATTTTTGAAAATGTAAACAAAACATAGAAAAAGAATTTAAAAAGTTAGGTTATGGTTATGCAGTAGTTCCACATTTAACTAAGTAGTAGTTTAATTGACTTTACCCCTTCGATCTTAGCGCCACCTAGCGGCTTGGCACGTTAAGGAAGCCACCTCGAAGCTTAAAGTTGCAAGACCTGTATATAAGACCGTGGTCGTGTGCTTAACCATGGAGCCTACACAAGGAGCCCGAACTTCATGTAAACAAGAATCTTCCTTAGATAAGAGGGCGCTGGTGTACTACCGGTCCAAAACAGTAGAGGGGTGTAACCAGAGATGGCGCCACTACCTACCACTTATTATTGTGCAAATAATTGAGGTTATGCAACTGTCAGTTTATCACTTTCTGAAAACAATGTACCCATGTACCTGGTTTTGTGTATAAAGGTCGTAATTTACAATAAATTAATATCAAATTTAACATTGGAATTCATGTTGGACTTTCTGATGTAGAGCATAGTACAGTTTTTTTTATAAATACGTGTTTTTTTCTATAATAGAATGTCGTGTGATGTAAAATTGTGTAAAACGAACAGAATATTAAATCCATATGGTATTTATTTTTAGTTTTATAGGTAGATGGCTTAAATAAAAGTTCAATATAAACAAATAAAGGTAGAAATTATTAAATATGCTGTTTACTCATTTTCTACATACTTTTTTATTTAAGTTTAACAAAAGTTTTGCAAATACTATAAAATATTTAAAATATATCAAACCCATGACCTCTCGGCTTGCAGCACTGACACCATTGGAGGTTGTTAACAGGTCCAGAAATGGATGGAATAATTACCCTGGCGAAAATAAAGCGTGCATAAAAAGTGTGCAATAAGTGTTTATTTGGAGTGCAAGTCTTTATAACAATGTGCATACACGCTACTTTGTGGTAATTTCACACTTTTTGAAATAATTAAGTTTTTTACTCTTATTTATTTGTCATATGTCACGCTTATATTACATTATATTTTAGCACATTATATTATATTACATTATATTTTGGCACATTGTTTGCACAGTTTTAGTACATTGTTTAAAGACATTTTGCAAAGCTTCAGTCTATCTTACGTATGTCACATTTTATACACACTGTTGGCACACTTTAATATTTTTCATTTATGACGCTTATATTACACCTTTTATAGCACATTTTTTGTACAGTTTTAGCGATCACTCAACAGTTTAAGCACATTTTAGATATATCTCGCTTGAGTTGGGGTACAACATTTATTTAAAAGGTGAGGTAGATTCCATCTTATGTATCGCTTCTCTGCCTATTGCTAACGTACAGCCATAAAAAACAAAATGATTCGTACATCAAAACATTATTGCAAATCAATTGTCAAAACTTACTTGCTTACTTCACAACATAGACACATGACACATGTCATGTATTTTCGATACTATATTCACGTCATTCGGACGCATCAACAAGCAGCGCCGCTGGTGGTGAAAAAAAAAGACTTAAATTGTGCAATTTAGTGGACAGATTTTGTCAATTTTCCCCAGAGATATATATATCTCTGATTTTCCCTATTAAGTTCGGGCTCCTTGTGTAGGCTCCATGTGCTTAACATTCAAATTTCGTACTGCCAACATGAGAAACACAAAAATATGACAGTTTTAAACCATAATTTTGCAATTATAACAACAAATAAACAATTTATGTTTTTACTTTTTTACTTTTTATGTTGTTTTAAGTGTTTAATGGTACTTTTATTTGTTATAAAGTAGTAATTTGTTAATTAAAATACAACCTTTTATTTTTACTGTATTGGCACCGCTGAATTCACGGCCTACTGTTATTTATTTATCAAGCTTTTCAAATGGAGATAGGTACATAAATACACATTTAATTTTTTCCCGTATTTTCGGCCGGGTTGTATTTTCGGCCGAGGTAGTAAGAAAAATAGTATACACTACACGGGCAGAAAGTGTGAGAGCCCTGAACTGCGCGCCATGATGCCGTCGTCTTCGCCTCGGACATCATGGCGCGCAGTGCAGGAATCTCACACTTTCTGCCCTTGTAGTGTAATATACTACTTATAGCGTTCATCAAAAACTCTTTGATTTCCATATCTAAAAAAAAATCCCTAGGAACTTTTAGCAAAAACGTGGAGTGTACACTGTACACCCCTCGCGGGTTGGCTCGGTATTCAGAAATGCAATGCGCCAATCAGAAAGCCTCGCAGCAACGTGTACTGTACTTGATAGTGAAGTGAGTATTGCCGATCCATCGCGAAAAATACTACGAAACAGCTGTATTTGACGTTTGTCGCGTGTGTCAGACGAAGACGGCAACATTGCCCAACGTAGTTTTCGTTGTTTGAATGGTGTTTTACGATGCTGCGCAATGGACGAAACACCACAAAAAGAGACAACGTTGCCAAGCCTACTGCTTTTTCGGTATATCTACCAATTTCGGTTTAAATAATCTGATCTACTAAATAGATATCAGATCGGGGAGTTAGGTACCTACTTGTAAAAAATACACAGTACAAGTTTATTTTTATTCAAATTAGTGCGTTTGTAACCCGTAAAATTTTTTAAAAACATTTATTATTGTTTATGTAGATAACTCCTAGCAAAACTCGCAAAAATTCCTTGGAGAGTATGTTACGGGGCTCTAAATTCCATTTGTGTTTTTTTAACTGACCATGGTAGATTTTTGAGAAAAAATTGTCGCACGGTGTAATTTACTTACCTACCTTATTTTTTATGTTCTGTTGTTTTATTTAAAATGGGAATAATTAAAATTAATGCTTTAAGTACAATGTGTCAATAAATTGCCAAAATAGGTATTTGAAAGAAAAAAGCCGTATTTAGTGGAAATCAAAACGGCAACACTGTGTAGGACTGTGTGTAATCTCCAACAATGAACTCGAGTAGTGAATACTTTGTTCAAGAAATGTATCCCTAAAACAATGATTTTAACAGTGAAATAACCCCGTGGTGAAGTATTTTTGATTGTCTACAAAACTGTTCGATCGGTGCGGTTCGTATTAATGTAGAACAGCGTTAAATCGCTGTTATAAAATGTCCGGGCAGAGCAATCAATCTACTCCGGGTAGGATGCAAAAATCTTCGCCGAATTCCTGCAAGCAGGGCCCGCTGAAGGCCACCATTCCCATTTCTTCGGTTCTCAAGCAAAACAGCGGCTTAATCAGCGACAACAGTCCGAACATTTCCCCGACCTGCAACTGGAAAGCCAGATATTCCCCTGATCCTGCTTTTGGACAAAGGAGTCCCGGATCTCCCTGCAACAAAGGTAATTTATAAAATATAGGGTGTAACGTAAACTATAAAGTGTCTTTAACTATGTTGTTTTAGAAGTTTTTTTGTATTAAAATATTTAGAAAAATAATTATTTTCTTATTTTGCCAATATTAAATTTTATTGAAAATGTTCAATTTTAGTTTATTATAATTTATTTAATTTATTAACGTATCTACCTATAGGTAAGTTACCTAAGGAACTACCTATGCTCCACACCGAAAACACTTTGACATTCGAATAGAAATAATTGAGGTTATCTTTCTGTCAGTTTAACCATTGATTAATACTTTTTACTCAACGGTTTAACGCTAATTTTGTCATATTTTCTAAAAATAGGTTAGTAAAACAATATATATAATTTTTCTGTTCCAAATTAAGACCTTTATACACAAAAAATACATATGTATATTGCATTATTTTCAAAAAATAAGACAAAATTATTGTTAAACCATTCAATCATTATGATTTATTATTATCTATGCATTCAATCAATGGTAAAACCCTCTTTTATCTAGGGGTTAAACTAACAGATACCTCAATTATTTGTATTCAAATGTCAAAGTGGGACTTGGGAGTGGAGCATAGTACCTACCTACCTTATGTTCTATGCATAGTAAATTAATAAATTTTAAAACTTAAATTATATTGTAAAAAGCAAATGATTTAGCATTAAAATTAGTACCATTTTACCAGAAATACCTTTAGCTAAAGCCTATAGGTATGTGCTTCATATCAAAGAGTGTATATTTGAATGCAGTCAAATAAGGTATTTGGATAACTTATCAAAAATGAACCAAGTGCCAAAAACTTTTTTTGGGCTTAGTAAAATTATTTGTAAGATAACTCATTTTTAATAGTGCTCAAAAGGCATTAAAAGTTAGTTATTTTGCAAATAATTTTGTTTATCCCAGAAAAAGTTTTTGGCCCTTGGTTCATTTTCGATAAACGCTATCCATTTTTTTGTGTATAAAAATCTTTATTAAATAACATGTGGAGCATTTTAATTTTCATATTTGCAGTATGTTAGAAAATTTCATTCTTGATTAAAGTTAATGCTTGATTTTAAAGTTTGAAATTAAAAACCAAAATTACAAATTAACCATAAAGAATAAAAATGATGTGTAACATATTTTGGGGATTTGAAATCAAGCAAAAAATTTAAAAATAATTTTTTAAGAAATTTGTAACTCCTTCCTTGGACATACAAAATAAACTAAGCAAAAAATATTTTTTTAAATAAAATATCCTTAAAATTTGGTTAATCAATTAATTATAAATCATTAGATTTAGATTTAACCCCATTTTTACATTTTCAGTAAGTTTTTATCAATAATTTTGTATGTATATTTTTAGAAAAATCTAAACTAGATGGGCACTGTGAAGGTAAAATAAGACGTACAGCATCCTTAGACACAATTTATTTAAAAGGACATTGGCCAAGAGACCACTTCTTCTGGCATACTGGAACCTTGCAAATTAATAAGTCAACACAGGTAAAATATTTTTTTGTTTTAATATAAGAAAATGTATTATTATCAATAATTATTTTAATTGTTTTAGACTGAAGATTCAGATTATATTGAAAGTAGAAAAATACAATGTATTTCTGAGTCAGGAGATAAGGTTGAAAAGGTTATGGCATGGCAAAAAATTAAAGGCAATAGGGAACCTTTATCCAGGCATGGTTCGCCAGATACACTTAATACAAGTTCACAAACATTGGCTTGTAAGTATTTATTTATTTATTCCATAAACTGTAATTTTTTAGTTGGGCAATTTCCTATTAAATTTTAAAATGTTAAATAGGAAAATAACCTAAAATGACAAATTTCAATTACATTAAGATGAAAAAATAAAATTTGTTTTATAATATATGTTAAAAAATATTTATTAATAGTCATTATGTGGCAAAACTTATTTTTCTTCTTAACCCAGGATCTTAAATGATTAACTTTGTAAAACTTAAAAAATCCATATTTATAATAAACACAATCCCAATAAGTTTAATATAAATTTTCTTAAGTTTGTTTATTTCACATTTTAAACTTGGCAATATTAAAATTTGTAATTTGTATTATCTTAAAATGTTGCAATGATTATAGTCGCGGCCAAATCTGCATGGGTGCACGTCATCAGCGGCATGACGTCAGCGTTAAGGTCCATTCATACGTGCCCAGGCACAATCTAACGATCGTGTATTGTTGACTGTTTATTAAGATGGAATTATAACATCATTGTTATAATCTTCTACACTAACTAATTAGGAGTTTGTTACGGGCATATTCTGATTAAATGTGTTTAGAGAGGAAACAAACGGAGTTTATTACATTTTTATTACATATGACCATAACAAAAAAATACTAAATTACCAGTCGTCAGAGCGAACCAGGTCAGAATTGGAGTGATTATTTCCCGAAATTTATTATTAAAGGCGCTATGTCTTCGCAATCTAATAACTGTTGCCAACAAGCCTTGTAACATTATTTGCACAATCTAGTGGTAGAATATGACAATAACACAATGTATACAATTATCTGAATTTTCGAATTATTCGAAATTCTACGAATAATTTGAGAAAAATCGAATATTCCGAAAAATTTCGAATTATTCGAAAAATTTGAAAAATTTCGAATAACTCGAAAATTTTCAAATAATTCGCGAAATAATGAAATATCTCTGGATTTTTAATTGCTTCCATTTAAATTCCTTTAAATCGTGTATCGAAATATTCTACTTACGAATAATATACTTTTCGTTAAAAAATCAATTACACTATGAAAAAAAATCTATAAGTAAAAGGTTACTCATGTGATGTTTCAGTATCGTATTTATTATTTTTGCACTAAAATTTGTAGCAAATTTTCATATATAATACCACAAGAGCTTCAAAATTATCGGGTAATTCCCGATAGGTTCGTTGCAAACAAATGAAGGAGTCAAGTTTTTCAGGTTAAAAAATCACGAGCGCGAAGCGCGAGTGATTTTTCCTGAAAAACTTGACGACTTTATTTGTTTGCAGGGAACCTTGAGGGAAATGCCAGATAATTTTGAAGCTCGTGTGGTATTCGGGGGATTATTTTTTTTGACAGTTCTCTGTATCTGTATGTTGCCCTCACCACCTTTCCAAGCCAATTCCACTGATATTATCATGAATAATTTTTTCTGGAGGCCATCAGGAGTTTCCTCGTCCCAAACAGTGGTCATTGCATCCCAATCTTTTTCCTCCAACGCTGCTGCACTTGCCCTCCGTTTTTCCGGAATAGATTGTAAAGCCTTACGCTTGGCATCACGAGCTCCTCGAGCGGTCTTGAATGCAGCATCCGAAAATGGGTTGATTTTGATGTCGAAATCGTTCAAATACTTTTCTTCTTTTCTGTCTGATTCCACATTGTTTTTATTGTACCTTCCTTATAGTCTTCTCCATCCATTTTCTTCATATTGTAAGCGTAATCTTTCATAATGTTTGCCAATTGCGCTTCACTCGTTTCAGCACTCAATGTGTATTCCCTCTCAGTACAAAAAGTAGTAAATTGGTTCCAAACTGTTTTTTTTGACTTCTCCGTATTAATGGGAACATTTCCTTTGACTTTTTTATCGATGGTGGACAGAGAACAAACTCCAAATCGACTCATTTTCATGCAAAATCTCCAATTTTCACAATTGAATTCAACCTGTCAGTTTGACGTGTGGTTAATTTGACTTTTTTATATATAGCAACTACCAGAGAAAATTTTCAAAAAATTATCGCTGTAATTCGCTGTAGGTTCCCTCAACAACAATGCCTCAACAATGTCCCAACAATACAGAGAACTGTCAAAAAAAATAATCAAATGTATTTTTTATAATACTGTATTTGCTACGATATAATTTCGGTTATTTCATTCTCTTTAAAAAAAACTACTTATTGTTCTATTTGTGTAACTATATTTCATGGTTTGAATAAAATATATATTGACTGTTAAATTCATATTTGAATATTGAACATACATAAGAAACCCTGAATTCAAAATACTCGAAAATTCGCTAATAATATAATAGTTTAAGAATACTTCGAAACGACTTCGAATTATTCGAAAAAAATTCGAATTTTTGAGAAATTTCGAATAATTCGAATTTTCGAATTATTCGATTCGAGTTCCGAATCGAATATTAATATTCGATTCGGAACGAATAATTCGTAAGTTCGAATTATTCGCACACCCTAAACAAAAAAAATCCTTAAATAAAATAGAAAATATTTAAAATTAAAATATATATTTACAAATAAGTTTACTTAATATTTTTGGTAGATTGTCTTCTACTAAAACCAGGTTTTCTTTGCCATTATTAATTTCTTTTGGGGGCATCCATTAATTACGTGAGGCAATTTTGGCGATTTTTCGACCTCCTCCCTCCCTTTGGTGAGATGTCGTGAGATTTTGCTCGACCCCCTCACCCCTCCCTTAATCTCACGTGAGATTTTTTAAAATGCATAGTTTTAATGTAAATAAGTTAATCTGTGCTTGATATCTAATGAAATATTTCATTAGATTTATTAAAAAACAACAATTTGCTTTTAATTTTTTTATATTTAATACTAGTATTTAAGATTTCTATTATTATTAGTTAAACGTAGCATACATGGTGAGAAATTTCCATTAAATTTTAGTGGAGAAACGTTTTTTACTTAATTTATCCCAGTTTTCTTGCAATTTTACACTGTTTCTTTCGGAAAAAAAATTACGTGATATTTTCAGAGACCACCCTTCCCCCAACTTGAGATTGGGTGAGGTTTGGCTCGACCCCCTCCCTCCCAAACACCTCACGTAATTAATGGATGCCCCCTTTCTTCGCAATCGCCCCAATTTTGACCTTATCAATTAAACCTTTCTACTAAATTCTTTGGCGGTATTTTGCCTTTAATAAGAGTTCTAAAATTTGCAAAATTAAAAATGCACCTACTTACTCATTTAAATTTAACAACCATTAGGTATTAATACCGTATTATTATTATTTTTTATGTGGTATAACACACTATTAAAACTAAAGGAATTACACTGGGCGTGAATTTTAAAATATGGCGTTAACCAAAGGATAATTAAAGGTTCATGTAAAACATTTGGAACCCTAATGTCTTTTATGGTAAAATATACAAATATTAGCCTGAAACAAACCATTACAAGACCTTATCACGACAGCATTTTATTAAAATTTAATTTTTTATTAAAACATTCCTGTAAAGGTCTAGTGCAAAGAAAGCTTTGGCTAAAAATGCCATTATTAAGCCATGAAACTATGTAATAGGCCATTACATAACACTGTAGGGAGGTAAAAATATCACAGCTAAACGCTCGGACACGTAAACTTAATTTTTGGTCGTAGGTTACAAATCCGTGCTTGGTTTAGCTGTATCAGGTCAAAATTCAAAGGTATTTAATTTTCAAGTTTCGGAGCATCCCATTAAAAAACACCCTGCATAAATTTTAAAAAATATCCAATTGGGCTGAACCCCTACATCAGTTCAAAATGTTTTTTGCTGATTTTTTTATTGAGTGTAATTGAGGATATATTATATTTAATGAGATAAAAAGCAGGAATGTTGGCACAATAGGTGAAATATATTATTTTACAAATTATAATACAGCAGTATACAGTGTGTGAATTGGATTGCCAATATGAAATTTTTTTTAGACCTGATACAGCTAAACCGAGCACGGATTTGGAATCTACGACCAAAAATTTTGTTTACGTGTTTTTGCGTTTAGCTGTGATATTTCAAGAGTTAAAAATTTACCTACATTGTAATCAGACTTATGTGTTTGCTGGGTAGGGATAGAGTTGTAATATTTATAAATATTAAAAGTAAAAGATCTTTTAAACATTTTATAAAGTTTATAAGCATAAACTTTTGAATATGTCTGTGTTAATATGGGTGAATATCCAAAACAGGGATAAATTGGGGTGGTAAAAAAATAAAAAGCAAAGATCAATAAAACACTAGCAAAATAATACCTCAATGTGTATAACATATAGTAATTTCAAGGCGGCTATAAATTAAACTTAATATATACATATAGTTATAATAATAATACTATTAAAGAATTTTTTTAAAGAAAAATTTAATTTAATTTATTATAATTTAACTATATATTATTAATTATCGTTTATAATGCCTTTTAAGTTAAAACTTATATGAGCTAAGAGTTTAGGGCAATAATAAGAAAGTAAACAACTCCATGGACATACCTTTTAACTCCATGGAGTTGATGTTTTTATAGTTAAAGTCACAAACTTTAGAAAATGGTACATAATGTATCTTTAGTTAACTGAAATTTAAGCAAAGCATATTTGGTTAATTCACCTGGAGAAAGTTTAAATTTCAATTGTATTTAAATCCCTTTGTTATTAAAGACATGGAGTTGATCTTTAATAAAAATACTTATCCGTTTTTTCGCAAATAATTGTTCTTTATAAATTTTTATTAAATATTACACCCCCTTTGCCTTGCTTACACAAATCAACACTAAATCACTCAAACGACGAAGTCTTCAAACATTACTAAAATACGTTTTATACAGGGGATTTACCATTTATTAAAAGACTGCAAAGAACTCAGCTATAAAATGGTGTCTCATGCTTTATTCGACATTTTGGGTTAAAATATCAATAAGTTTGCTTTTGGTTGTGTTTTTTTATATATTCCAAGTTAGAGGAAATGCAATATGAAAGAATCATTTCACAATTGCATCTAGTCTAATAGTATATGGATGATTTGTTGTCCCTACGCTAGGTGGTGACAGTCCATGGAGTTGACTTTAAAGCGTTTAAGCAAATTCAAATTAATAAAATAAATAATTTTTTATTTTTTTGGTTAAGTACGTTCTACTGCTAGACATAAACTGTCTATTGTAGTGTTATTTAAATGCTACTACTTTCATTAGTATATTTTATTTAAGAGTTTCAGCATATTTGCTCCGTTCTGGAGAATCACCCATATAAGTTTTTAAAGTAAATATATGGTGGAGCGGAGAAAACATTGCCTCTGTTTAATTTCAGCCAGCATATTATCGCCGACGATGAAAGCCATCCCGATGAACATCCCGTGCAAGCCGATGCCGAAATCCTCGATGCGCAACTCGGTCGAGGGCCTCAACCAGGAGATCGAACGGATCGTGTTGAAGACGTGCACGGTCGGCATGCAGTTCGGCGCCGACGGCGACATGCTCGACGACTACCGCAAGTTCTCGCAGAGCACGCCAGAGGGCCACAGAGCCCCGCACCCGGACATGTTCAGGGCGGCCGCCCGGTCTCGCTCCGTCAACACGCAGACCCCCAACGATTTCAGCGAAGGTAAGAGAATATTCCTTCTCGCCTTATAGGGTCTCGATAGCACTGTACAAGTTGAAAACTCCGTATCCCATGCAATAGTGCCATTTCGCTTAATTTTGGTTTAAAAAAGTCCAGGGGTATACCTTCTCATTTTTTAAAGATAACCGATTTTAATTTTGAAATTCTCGCACTTATTTTGTTTTATCTTAGTTCAGGTTAAAAAATAATTAGTGCTTTTAAAGTTACCCAAAAACTAGTGTCATTGAGTCGTAAATCATTTTTTGAAATTCCGCACCGTTTTTGTTATTGATAACTCTTGAGCAAAGCTGTCGGTAATTGAATTAAAATAATTGAAAAATCGTAATTGAACTACTTTTTGTAATTTAATTACTTTAATTCAATTCGATTTTTAAATTACTGAAAACAAGTAATTGTAATTGCTAATTGATTTTAATTAATATTAAAGAACTAATGTCACAAGACGTAATTTTTTCGCACGCTCGTTTTGTAATGGACGAGTGCGAGAAATTGTCTTGTGATATGAATTCTTTTCACTATTCTTTCTATTTGTTAAAATGTTAAGAAAAATTTAAATTATATTTGCGTATCTTACTATTGCCATGGACAGTACCCAGCAAACACAACCGTAAAGGTTCTAAAATTGCCCTTTATAAACGTGCCTTTAATGAACTAAAGACCCTATAAACTTAACTCTAATGGAACTGTACATATTATGTTCACCTTTAATGGGCATGTAACGGCAGTCAATAAAGGCACTTAGGTACAAGAACCATTACATTTTTTGATATGGCACATTAAAGGTACAAATGTGGTAAACTAAAGTTTCTGATATGGGATGTTAAAGATTCTATAGTTGTGGTAGGTATATATTTATTAAATAAGGATATTCCACGATAATCAGAAATTGTTATCCCTACCGTCACAATACAATTTCTGACGGTCGGGATAAAAATTTACGATAATCGTGGAATATCCAACCCAATAAATATAAACTTACCACATTTAATTCACCATAATGTATACTTTACTTATCCATTACATAAATTAATATATTATTGTAAAATGTAGTACTAAAACATTCATAAATTTACAAGTTGTTGTAATCAAGACCTGTATAAGTAAAACATAATCAAATTATTTTAAAAACTGTTTATTATGCAATCCATAATATTTAAATATATAAAAAAAACCTTAAACTAAATAGAAAATATTTAAAATTAAAATATATTTATATATATACAGTGCTTGCAAATCCAAATCCGACCGCGTTGGGAAGGATGGTTGTTCAATACCCGCGTGAAAAGAATAAGGATAGAATGCCAAACAGAATTTGATTGGTCAGAGCGTCAGGCGTGCGTATTGTAAGCGCCTTCTGTTTGGCGTTCTATCCTTGTTATTTTCACGCGTCCTTCTCAAACCGGTCGGACTTGGATTTGCAAGCACTGTATATATTTACAAATAAGTTGTCCTCTATTAGAAAACCAGGTTTTCTTTGTCATTATTAATTTATTTTATTTGCATTTGTCCTAATTTTGACCTTATCAATTTGTAAAATTAAAAATGCACCTACTTAAATTTCACAACCATTAGGTATTATTATTGTTTTTCTATTACACTGGGAGTCATTTTTAAAATATGGCGTTAAACAAAGGATAATTAAATTAAAAATTAATAAAGGCTTATGTAAGTTTTATATACAGAAAGCATTTGGCACTTGGCAATGGTTTCCATTACCTTGAAACTGAAAATTGCCATTGCAAGACCCTTTAATCAAAATTAATATTTTTATTAAAATATTCCTGTAAAGGCCCAGTACAAGGAAAGCTTTGGCTAAAAATGCCAATATTAAGCCATAAAACTATGTAATGGGCCATTACATAATCAGACGTACATGTTTGCTGGGTACAGTGCGTATCGAACTGTGCTTATTATCAAAGACCGGATTTTAGGCCCTTAAAAATTGGAAATTAGGACACATAAATAGGCAATAAAAACCTACATTTTAGGCCGTTTTAGGAAGAAAAGTGCCTAAAATAGGCGATATGAAATAAAAACAACACGATTAAACATAACATTTAATCAGGTCCTATCAATAAAAATAAAACATAAAATACATGTCTCTCTTAATATAAAATACATAATAAAAATAATAACACAAACTCTTGAAAACAATTGCCCGTATGAATAAACAAAAGGAACACCTTACTTGTAAAATTTAAAGCAAATGTTTTGCCAATATATACAGTAGGGTGGAGTGAATTTTTTTAAATTTATTAATTGATTTTTCCTATATTATTAATTGTTGACTAAAGGCGTAACATGAATAAATATCGAAAAAATATTCCAATTTTTTAATATCTTGAGGTGGCGCATCAGTCTCGAAGTTTTGAAAATTCTAAAAAAATATTACTTCAATCAAAGTAATAAAAATAGCATTATAAATAAAAAGTTTATTTTAGTAAAATTAACGTGAAACGTAAACATATTTAATAGTAAATCATAAGCTTTAAGTAACTTCAGGAGTGTTTATTGGTAGAAATGAGATCTTCTTTTTCGCGAAAATACTGACATTTGGTATCAAAATTTGGTAATTATTTTCTGACTTTAATTCTTGTTCTGATGAAACCATCTCTTGCTTCCGATCCACAAACCGAGACTGAAGATTCAGTATACTGGTTATAACCAGTTTTACACAGCGTTCCACTGCTTGGGTGTGACACGGAAATTTTTGGAAGTATAGGAAATGGTCACCCGAAGAAATCATATCGGTAATTTCTGTCATCGTATTTCATAGTCATAGGTGGTTCAGTCACCTTTTATGTCGCCCAGTGAATTAACTCGTACAAACGTAATGCTTTAGTATTTAGTTGTGGAAGCTTTAATTCCCGTAATCTCGAACATTTTCATTCTTTTCTCGCCTTTAATATTTTCGGCAATGCTAGTTCTCTGATAGATAGATATATTGTAGGTAACATAGCAAGTAATAGGTTTTCGGGATAAATATTTTGCTGAATATTCTTTATAACTATAGTTATAAGGCCTTCAAGTTTTTCTGGAGGTGTAATGCTCTTTTAGTCATATTAAATATGTGAATAGGACCATGTTTGCACGTAGGCTTGATGTTGATGTAAAACCACGATAAAAGTAGCCAATTCTTTTAGGTTTTCCGATGGATTTGCTGTCCCCATACATAAACAAATAATCCTATTAGCCCACGTCAGCCATAGGGAATGTGCTAGCTTTCCTGGATCTTTGTTAGCTATAGCTAATATTTATCCCGAAAACCTATTACTTGCTATGTTACCTACAATATATCTATCGATCAGAGAACTAGCATTGCCGAAAATATTAAAGGCGAGAAAAGAATCAAAATGTTCGAGATTACGGAAATTAAAGCTTCCACAACTAAATACTGAAGCATTACATTTTTACGAGTTAATTCACTGGGCGACAGAAAAGGTAACTGAACCACCTATGACTATGAAATACGATGACAGAAATTACCGATATGATTTCTTCGGGTGACCATTTCCTATACTTCCAAAAATTTCTGTGTCACACCCAAGCAGCGGAACGCTGTGTAAAACTGGTTATAACCAGTATACTGAATCTTCAGTCTCGGTTTGTGGATCGGAACAAGAATTGAAGTCAGAAAATAATTACCAAATTTTGATACCAAATGTCAGTATTTTCGCGAAAAAGAAGATCTCATTTCTACCAATAAACATTCCTGAAGTTACTTAAAGCATATGATTTACTATTAAAAATGTTTACGTTTCACGTTAATTTTACTAAAATAAACTTTTTATTTATAAATAATGCTATTTTTATTACTTTGATTGAAGTAATTTTTTTTTGGATTTTCAAAACTTCGAGACTGATGCGCCACCTCAAGATATTAAAAAATTGGAATATTTTTTCGATATTTATTCATTTTACGCCTTTAGTCAACAATTAATAATATAGGAAAAATCAATTAATAAATAAAAAAAAATTCACTCCACCCTAATATATATTATATATTATTATTATTATTATTATATATATATACAGGGTGTTATGTAATTAATGTTATATATTAAAATGGGTTGTTCCTTAGGGTCCATAAAGAAGCACCTGAAACTTTTTTTTTCTAAATTCCAAAGTCTAAAAATAATTTATAATAACCTTTATCCTACCAAAAAGTACGCCACTGATCGACTAGGAACTTTAGGTTAATCTGGTGGATTTATTATGTTATGGTTGGTAACAACAGTGTTTCCAAAATCTTTCAAAAAAGTTGCCAAGCATTGTTTAAATTTAGCTTAATTACAAAAATGACAAAATTAACAATGCAAATTGTCAATTTGGCGTTTTTATTAATTGTTGGTTATTTCATTTTTGTACTGAAGGTAAATTCAAACAAAATCTGCCAACTTTTATGACAGAATCTAGTGCATTTCTTTTAAATTTTAGGTTATGTTTTCAAATTGTAAATATCTTAACTAAGGGAAGTGCTTTTGGATTTATTTACACAAATTAAATGTTTAAAGTTTAACCTGTGAACTGGTCCAATTTCATCTGAGTAAACAGAGAAACAAACTGATGAAAAAATTAATTTTGTGGTTATGGATTTCAAATTTCAAAGGTACTAAATTTTCTAATCATTGCTTAAGCTAATATTTATTTATTTATTTATTTATTAAATTGAAACTACAAATCAACTTGTAATAGCTGTTAACGTAGAGTAATCATTACAATAAAGAAAAAATAGATTTATAAATTGAATAACACTCGGAATAACAGTATAATAATTATAAATTGTCCTTGATGTACTTTTTCAATGTTTTTATAAATTTTTCATATTTATCCAAGGATTTAATGGAGTTTGGTAGATCATTGAAGATTTTAACACCCTGTTGTATTGTTGATCCAGAAGCCTTTTTGGTCCTAACTCTGACTGTTCTGAGGTTTTGTGCTCCTCTAGTTTCATAGTTGTGAAAATCCGAGTTTATGTTCAAGCTTGCACTTGTTTTAATGTCTTTGTTTTTTATCTTATATACTAATTTGCACAATTCGAAACTAATTAACTGTTTAATATTCATTACCGGAATTATTTTATAAAGGTCTTTAGTTGGTGTATCATACGGTAGATTAAAAATTGCTTTTAGCGCTTTATTTTGCAGTCTTTGCATTCGGTTTAGATTTCGTTGGGATGTATTTGACCATATTGCTATGAGATAACTTAAGACTGATTTAATATATGAGTTATATATAAGGAATCTGCAACTCTCCGTCAAATATTCATTTACACGTCTAAGCGCACCAACTAAGCCACTAAGTTTGTTATATATTTCACCAATATGTTCATTGAAAGTCAAGTTTTGATCAATTGTTAATCCAAGGTATTTATAGAAAGTCACTTTTTGAATGGGTACATTGTTTATTTTAAGATTCACTTTTGGGTTGTTTTTATTCTTTAAGCTAAACTGCATATATACAGTTTTTATTTCATTCACTATTAATCCATTTGAACATAGCCAATTATAAAACTTTTTTAAGTCTTTATTAATGATGTTTTCTATTGTTTTCATATCCTCATGATAGTACAAAAGTGCTGTATCGTCTGCAAACATGTAGTGTTCTCCTAGTAAACCAGCTTTTGTTAGGCTTTCTACATATAATAGATACAGTATAGGGCCTAACACTGATCCCTGAGGTACGCCTGTCTCCACTTTTAATGGGTCACTGATGCAGTTATTAGTGCTTGTATACTGTTTTCTGTCATGGAGGTAAGTTTTCATAAGCAATATAGCTGGACCTTGAATACCATTCTTTTCTAATTTTTTTAAAAGTAACTCTAATTTTACTGTATCAAACGCTTTTTTCAGATCGACAAAAACTACTATAACTTTTAGTTTTTCTTCTAGTTTTTTAAAGATTTGTTCTATTAGATCCATAGTGGCACTTTGTGTGGAGCTGTTTTCCTGGAAGCCATACTGTTTAGATGATATTTCAAAGAAGTTTATAAATCTTATTTTTATTAACTTTTCAATAATTTTAGAGAAAATTGAAGTAATAGATATTGGACGGTAGTTTCCTGGATCTTCTTTACTACCTTTTTTGTATATAGGAAGAACCTTAGATATTTTACATTTTTCAGGAAAATTGCCAGTCTTAAAGCAGTTATTTATACATCTGAGTAAGGTTTCTTTTATGTTAGGATAAATCTCTTTAATATCTTTAGTAGTAATGTTATCATCACCTGAGGAGTTACTAGAGTTCAAAGATGCGATAACTTTTCCTAATTCACTCAGTGTACAAGGGGACATAAAAATAGTTTTATTATTTGTAACTTCTTCAAATTTTATATCAGCTATTATTATATCTTTTTGCAGTTCTTTAGCAACTTCAGTACAGAATTTATTATAGATATTAGCTATTTCTTTACTCTCAGTGTATTCTTTATTTTTGTATTTTAATCTATCTATCTTATTATTTGTTTTTCTAGGTTTTATATTAATTATTTCATCTATAGTTTTCCATATTTTTTTCACATTACTTCCTGTTGACAAAAATTTTTGTGTGTAATAAGATATTTTTGATTTTTTTATCATTTTATTTACCATATTTTTAAGGTTTTGAATTCATTTTTGTAGTATCTGCTTAGAGGATTTTTTTTCCATTTTCTGTAGTACTTGTCCCTTTTTTTGATTTTTTTACTTATTTTTGCATTGAACCAAGGCTTTTTATAAATTTTTATGTCTTTAGCACTAGTACTTTGCATTTTAGCTTGCTTAATTATGTTTATAAGTTCATCAAAAATATTTGTATTTGACTTTAGATTTTCATTTAGTATTTTTTAAAATTTTTCGTAGTCTGTTATTAATATTTGTTTTTTTGATTTACTATTAATTTTTACTGCTCCTGGTAATGTAAGTTTGATGCATAGCATTTTGTGATCAGATATGGATGTATCTTTAGTTTTGATACAGGAGGTAACATTTATAGGTGCAATTACATGATCAATTAAAGTACCATAGTTTGTTTTTAAATTTCTGCGTGTTATTTTGTTTTTATTTGAATGTAAATTTTTTATTTCATATGAGTTTAATTCAATGATTTCTTTGTATTTTTTTGTTTTACAGTTGTCCTTTAAAATGTCAATGTTTTTATCACCAATTATAATACAGCTGGATCAGTAAATAAATACAGAAGGGTATTAGAGCTTTAAGGGCATAAAACTTTTGTATTTATTGAGTTTTTATTTATTTTTTGCAAGAAAAATTTTTAGTAACAATTTTTTACATCTGGCAACGCATAGATACTTTGTTGGTTGGTATCTATTTACTCACAAAATACAGGTGTGCAGAGATAAACAAGTGTGTAACCAGTGGCGTATCACAAAAAATATAAAAAACTTCTAATGCATATTTTTTTTTATCTTTGGAAGAATGTTTTTTTAAATATTTTTCCTTTATTCCGCATGTCAAAAGGTATTCAGTATTTTAATATATAACATTAATTACAAAACACCCTGTATATATTATGGTGCTTCAAAAAAAAAATTTTTTTTCGTTCTTATCCTCTTAGATGTTTCTATTTAATATAAAAAAATCCTTACCAAATATGGGCGTTCCAGCTCAACTCTAAGAGGTCGCTGTTTTTATTTTAGTTTCCCATTTAATTAACATGGGAAAAAATAATTTTATGTTTGGAATTTTATACCTCTGTATCAAAGTAACTTATGGCGATGATCATTGCAGTTTCTTATATAAAATGTAAAGCTCTACAAAAAAGGTCTCCTATTATTTTTCGATAAATTGATTTCTTCTAGAGTTATTCGACGTCAAAGTTTGATTAACATCTGTTTTTTTCATTTTATGGTACAATTAGCAGACGGGAGGTGAAAGGGGGCAAAACTAGGCAGCGGGTGGGGGCAAAATGGGGTACCCAAAAATTTACGTAAAAAATTTTTTTCGGTTTCTAAATTATTTAAAAATATATTGACTCACAAGTTCACGCTTTTAATAGAAAATAATTATTCTGAGCCTGTAGAGCGAGACAAAGGAAGGTAAAAATTTGGAATTTATTTGGATCTCTCCCAAATGTTGGTGATTGAAATTTTTTTTGAAGCACCCTAGTTTGCATACAATCCGAAAAAAAGTTCGATGGAAAAGTTTTCAAAATTTTTACCTTCCATTTTCTCTATCTACAGGCTCAGAACAATTATTTTCGGTTAAAGGAGTGAACTTGTGAGTCAATATATTTTCAAATGATTTAGAAACCGAAAAAAACAATTAAAAAAAAATTTAACGAAATTTTTTGGATACCCCATTTTTCCTTTTACCTCCCGTCGGCTAATAGACCAGTGCAGAAAGAAGCCTTTAAAAATGGTAAAAAGAGAAAAAAAATAACAGTAAGATGAAACCCATTGGAAAAGGAGGGGAATATAATAAAAATTAAAGGAAAAATAAATTACGGGCGATCTGAGATCGGGAAGTGGGAGGGGGGGGTTTAAGGGTAAAAAATGGTTTATCTCGATTTCCGGCAAAACTACAAGTCCTATGGAAAAAAGTTAAATGTCAAAGTTGTAGGTAATAAAAAGATCTACAACTTTTGTATTTACAATTTTTTCACATAACCTCAAAATTTATGTGAAAAATTCAAAAAACTAAGTTTTTGGTTTTTTATTTTTATCTTTTTCAAAAAAAAATTTTTTTCCACGAAATTTGGTGAAAACTTACCTTTTTATGTCCCAAATACACTGTAATTTATTTGATTTGAAATATTTATTATTTCGCCTTATTTTGACTTAATATCAAAAAAGCACCCTAATTTTCAGTCGAAAATTCTCGCGTCAAAATATCAGCTTTTTTCAAAAAGTCGGTGTGCTTTTGGTTCGATGAACTCTCTACTTTCTGATGGTGTAGGTAAAAAAAATATACATTACTATGGTAAATGTTCTCAGAAAATACAAAAAATATTATAATGATTAACGTAATAAGAATGAAGTATCTAAATTCAATAGTATGATTTACATGTATTTTTATATTTTATGAGATTTTCTGACATAAATGTTATTAGAATTTAATAAATAAATTTCTTAACTAAAAAAAATTGCAACAATCACATTTTTTTGATGAAATTGTACATAATGATTAAAATAAATTTTCGAATTCGAGTTTTTTTCGTTATTCATTATAATATTTTTTGCATTTTCTGAGAACATTTACCATAGTAATGTATATTTTTTTTACACCATCAGAAAGTAGAGATTTCAACGAACAAAAAGCACACCGACTTTTTGAAATAAGCTGATATTTTGACGCGAGAATTTTCGATTGAAAATTAGGGTGCTTTTTTGATATTAAGTCAAAATAAGGCGAAATAATAAATATTTCAAATCAAATAAATTACATTGTATTTGGGACATAAAAAGGTAAGTTTTCACCAAATTTCGTGGAAAAAAATTTTTTTTTGAAAAAGATAAAAATAAAAAACCAAAAACTTGGTTTTTTGAATTTTTCACATAAATTTTGAGGTTATGTAAAAAAATTGTAATTACAAAAGTTGTAGATCCTTTTATTACCTACAACTATGCCATTTAACTTTTTTCCATAGGACTTGTAGTTTTGCCGGAAATCGAGATAAACCATTTTTTACCCTTAACCCCCCCCCTCCCACTTCCCGAAGTCAGATCGCCCGTAATTTATTTTTCCTTTCATTTTTATTATATTCTTCTCCTTTTCCAATGGGTTTCATCCTACTGTTATTTTTTTTGGTTTCAAAAATTATCGACCCTGGTCTATAATTGTACCATAAAATTAAAAAAAAAAAAAACAGAAAATTTGATGTTCAATCAAACTTTGACCTCGAATAACTCTGGACGAAATCAATTTATCGAAAAATTATAAGAGACCTTTTTTGTAGAGCGTTACATTTTATATAAGAAACTGCAATGATCATTGCCATAAGTTACTTTGATACAGAGGTATAAAATTCCAAACATAAAATTATTTTTTCCCCTGTTAATTAAATGGGAAACTAAAATAAAAAAAGCGACCTCTTAGAGTTGAGCTGGAACGCCCATATTTGGGGAGGATTTTTTTATATTAAATAGAAACATTTTAGGGGGTAAGAACGAATAAAAAACAATTAAAAATTTGTTTTGAAGCACCCTAATATATATATTTATATATATGAGCCTATTTTAGGCTCATAAAAATGTCCTTTTAGGACAATAAATCAAAATTTCGCCATTTTAAGCTTTTTGGCAAAAACAAAGGGGTGTCAAACGCTTTATTTTTTTATGTTTAGGATTAATTTCAAGATCCCAAACAAATGCCTAAAATAGAAACAAAATGGCATTTTGCCTAAAATCCGGTCCTTGCTTACATAGTATGAAAATAGAAAAAATTACATTATTTTAAATTAGGCTCCAGCGCTGGGTCGAGCCCCGACCGCGAAATAGGCAAGCTGGGCACCTCGCCGCACATCAACCGATTCCTGGCGCGCGAGCCGCCCGACGGCTGCGAGCGCGTCAGCCTGAAATCGCTGGACGACGAGCTGCCGAAACAACCGACTGCGGTGGTGGCGCAGCAACCCTTGACCATGTTCAAGTTGCGCTCGAGCCTCGGCTCGGCGTTCCAGCTGCTGCAGCCGAACTCCGTGGAACACCACGAGCACGAGCACGCGCAGCAGCCCGCGCCCGACCAATGATCGGCCCGCTGTTTTTATTACCAAGCAAGTACGTAGGTACCTTTGAAAATTGAACGCTAAAAGCAATAAGATGGTGTTAAATTTTTATTTACTTTAAGTTTAACTCATTTCACAATTTCATAAACTAAAAGTGGGCTAATGATAGTTTATTGCTTCATTTTTGGCTTCAAACTTAATAGGTTTAAATTAAAAAAACTTGTTAACTTGAACATGTTATCAGAAAATAAACAAGTTTTGTTTTTAATTGTACATTAGGGTGCTTCATTTTAGAGCGACATTTTTTTTCAATGTCCCACCTGAAAATCTTGTAACCGGTCAGAAAACAAAAATTTTGAGCTAGTACAAAGCTCTTAATATTTATTTTAAGCCGTTGCTATTCAATTTTTAAAAACCATTAAAAAACAATGTTATTCTTTTCTTCTTCCCCTTGTACAGTAAGAATATTTTCGAATTTCGGTTCTAAAATCTTTACATAGGATGAAATTATGAATAGGTTCTTCACAAATTGCCGTTCTCCTCGAAAATAGCAGTAAATCGTAACTGGAGACTAAACTATTTATTGTAGATAAAAAACGTAAATGACAATTTTGTCGGGAATTTTGTGCCCTACAAATTTGTTAAGGAATATTTTTCTGGATCACTTATAGTTTAGCTTGTACAGCCACCCAAAGTGTCAAATTCTTAAAAATTCAGTTTCTGACTGTAATAACTATACTATTAGAGTTACGTGAAAGAATGGCTGTACAAGCTAAACTATATGTGATACAGCAAAATATTTCTTGACAAATTTGTAGGGCACACAATTCCCTACACAATTGTCATTTACGTTTTTTATCTACAATCAATACTTTAGTCTCCCAATACGATTTACTGCTATTTTAGATTTTCGAGTAGAACAGCAATTTGTGAAGAACATATTCAACTTACAGACTTGCTTAAATAGACATTTTTGAAGATAATTTCATCCTGTATAAAGATTTTAGAACCGAAATTCGAAAAAAATATTCTTACTGTACGAGCGGAGGGAGAAAAGAATAAAACATTGTTTTTAATGGTTTTTAAAGGGAAATTTTTAAAAATTGAATAGCAACTGCTTAAAATAAAGATTAAGAGCTTTGTAATAGCTCAAAATTTTTGTTTTCTGACCGGTTACAAGATTTTCAGGTGGGACTTTGGAAAAAAAATGTCGCTCTAAAATGAAGCACCCTATTGTACATCCAAAAATATAATATATTCTATGGGGCGCAGTTTTATTTTTATTCAGGAACTATTCTTATGTGGTAACTTTAAAGTGATATTTTCATTTAGATAAAAAGTATCATGTTAGAAGTTCTATTTTGCGAATTAAAAATATCATAGTGGATATTTAAAAATTTATATATGCCAAAGTGATATTTTTAATGTAGTGAATTTAAAATATCTGTTTCTTATATTTGTATTTTTTAATTAAACACATATTTTTAATTCGCTAAATTAAAAATATCGTAGGAGAAATTTTTAATTGCATTAAAAATATCATAGGAGATATATTTAATTCATTTTAATTTGAATTTTTTTAACATAAGCAGATATTTTTTTATTGAATGTGATATTTTTAATTCAGGTTAAAAGTTTTGATACCCCTGGTATTCCAAACGAATTAAGTCGCTAGGTGGCGGCACAACCACTGTGATCTACGTCGTACGTGAGTCCGATATTTTTTATCTAATTAAAAATATCACTCTAGGGTTAACATAACATAAAATAATTCCTGAATAAAAAATAAAACGGCGCCCCATAAGATTGTATCTTAATTTTATTTAAGAACTAGAAAATTATTTGATTGCCTTTATAATGTTTATTAAGTTTAAATATAACATTTCATTGATGCCAAACAAGTTAGTTTTAAATAAATATATTTTTTTAATAAATGCCATCTTACATTGCTTTTAGCTTTCTTAGAACGACGATTTTTTCAAGTGATGGATACTGTATTAAATATTTTTTTATTCGTGATGTTTTAGTTATAAAGATGAAATTATGCTGCCAAGCAGATTATTTTTTATTAGCGTATTACATTACTAAATTAAGAAATCGTCGTTCCTTATACATAACTATTATTATGTAGTAGGATTTCCAAAGAATTTTTGGATTTTTGCTTAACTTTGCATGTCCAAAATGCTCACTTCTTAAATAAAAATTATGTCACAATAATTTAGCGAACTGCATGGATAGATAATATAGACAATATAAGAAATGGGTAAGCGAATCAATTGATGAATTTAAAGTCTGTGATAAGTCTGGAAAATTCTTATGCTTTTCGATAAAATAAATTATTTCGAGGTACATATGTAGAGCTTAAAATAATTGGTTAACAAAATTGTGATTATGAAAAACGAGCTTAGGCGAAATTTGCTACCAAAGAAATTTGTGATTATATCCCGCTTAATTAATAAAAAAGAAAACCAATTATTGTGATATTAATTTTGTGTTTTGGACATGCGCAGTATTATCAGGTTGTTTTATACTGCAATGCCAGTATGATTATATCAAATTATTTTAAATAAATCTTCATTTCGTTCAAAAAGTTATCAGCTTGAAACAGAGATGGTTCTTTTCACAACCGATATTGCTCTGTTTATTTTAAATATGAAATTTTTCTTTGTGAAAAATTACAATTTCCCGCATCGTCCATTTCGAAATAATACAGTGTGGCACCAAAAAAGGGGTTCTATTATAAAAAATACTTCCGATAACCGGGTTATATTCGAGGTTATATTATGTGCAGGGCCGGATTTAGGCATGGGCCACATGGGCCCGGGCCCAGGGCGGCAAAATTTTAGCGGCGGCAAATTTTGAAGGCCAGTTAAAATTTTGCTAAAAAATCAAGAGCGTTTTATGCAGAATTTTTGTTTTCACACAGATTTATACACTAATTAAAACTATAAAAAGTTGGAAGAGAAGTTTTTTAATACATTAGATAATTTTATATCAGACTACACTATTATTCTGCGTAGTGCGTCACTGCGTAGAAGGGCGGCAGTCGATGTACACGAGGCGAGTGGGGCGCGACTCTAGCTTATTCGCTGAGTCATTCGTTATTCGGGGTAATGATGCGTTGGGCCCATGGGCGGCAAATTCGTAAATCCGGCCCTGATTATGTGCACAAAGTATTCTTCTATTAAGGAATCCAACGATGAGCTTCAAGGTCAGTTAAATTAGAGAAATGTTGCATATTACAATAATCAGCTCTTCTCAAATAATTTGAAAAAACTGAAAACCTGTCAAAATCAAAAATCGTTATTACTTCGTTATTCCTGAAATTTTTGAAAAAAAATTTCACATGTTTGTATAAAACATAAATTTATCTACAATTTTATCAAATTTTTGATATTTTTCGCCTAGTCAACACTACCATCTCGGCCGCCTCATTTAAATTTTACATGGTTAGAAAAAAAATCAAGAAATCCAACGCGGCCATTATAAAAACATTAGTGATGAATTAAAAATGTTTGCTTTTGAAACGTTTTTAGTTTTTTTGAGAACAGCTGGATTTTTTTTTAATTTTTAAATTTAGTTTTATAGGCTTATAAAACCTTGTAGCCCTTCTAATAAAAAAAATACCCATAGAAGTATATATAGAAGGATACTTGATCACAAGCGACATCTATGTTTCCCTTTAAACAGTTGTTTTTTTTAAATTAAATTTAGTAAAACTGACATAATCATACTTAAGTTCATTGAAACATACGTTTATGAAGTGAATAAAATTTGTGGTAGATGCTTTTTTCTACCTCTGAACTCTACAGTCCATAATTATAAGAAATATGCTAACTTAGAAACGAACTAGTTTTTTAAATGAGAATTGAGAAGCTGTATTTTTTATAAATTGTTAATAGTTTTGCTACTCAGTTTTTGGTTTGCAAAAACCAATCTAAGCAAAATCAAAATATATTATAGGTACTACTATAAATAGAATTAATGGAAATTTTCAAATTTGATATAAAACAACCTGAACAATTACCTAGACAACAGCTCATTAATTAATAATAAATGTAATTAAATAATTTTGAAAATTATATTAATGCAACAAACTTAGATTTAAAATAAAAAAATACCTAAGTACATTCCATAAAGGAGCATTTCGTGGTTTTAACGGGACAGTTTGTACAAAATTAATTTGTAATTAATGTAGTGCTTGTTTAAAAAAAATAATCTGATTCATTAATTACACATTAATTTTGTACAAACTGTCCAGTTCGAAACACGAAAGGCTCCTAAAGAGGTTTGCCGGTAAGATTTGGGCGATGAAAAATCGGATCACTGGGCGTTTATTTAAAAAGACTGAAATGATCAAATAAATGTTCCTTGTAAATGTTTCATTAAAAGTGTTTACTTGTCCAATTTTAGTCATCTGTACATTGCTGTAAACCTTAGAAACCTAAAGTAGATATTAACGAGTTGGTACAAATTTGGGTTAACACAAATCTATAACTTTTATGTCTCAAAGTATGTTATATTAACATACAAACACCGTATTTTTACGCTTAAAGTATACAGTGCCAAGTGCATCAGCAATGAAGTAGTGAGGGGATATTTTGCATCAGTTGCAGCAGATATCCAAAAGTTTAAGAAAAACGGTTGTATTTTGTACTTTTTAGTTTGACTTCTTGAGAATTGTTTTATGTTTAAATGTTTTTATAAGAAAACTCCGTTTAGTTACATAAACATATTACTAAATTTACACTACTAGGTTAAATTTTAAGTGTCTGAATCATTTTTTAAAGTAAATTAACAATTAATCACCCAACGTCAGTGACTGGGCAACTGAATATTTGTTGTTAAAGCGAATTATTCCCCCACTATTAAAACCGAATGCTGCTATGACGCATCAGCTGTATACACCAAAAATGAAAAATTCCTGTAAATTTGTACTACTACTCTTTTGATGTGCCGTTTAAAACCCATCTGTAGGAATGTAGCTGACAACTTTTTTAAACAAAATTTGTTTGACCTAAGCCTTAATCTTACCCATTTATGTATTATCTAAAAAAGTAGATTGTTTACAAAATAATTGTAAAATGTGGAATGGACTGTTTTGAAAGCTGTGATGTTTAAAAGTATGGAGGTTTTAGATTACTGAAAGAATTTACTTTATCTGTTATTTTTTGATTTTTATTTTTAATATTTGAATGTTAAATAAACACTTGTACATTTTTCGAAATATGCAGAAGGTGATCCTAATTTTTTAGGGATTTGTAAATTGTTTTAATGTGGTATTATATTTTTGTCTATTTTCAACATATCTAAATAAACAGACTGATGTAAGTAAGAATAAAATTAATTATTTATCTACCTTTTAAACTAAATTATGACAACATTTGTTTCTTGAAGACTAAAGTTAAAAGTGCTTCAACTGTGAGCTCCTTTGGGTCGCTCTTATGACTTGATAGAAAGTCCCTTTGCTTTGTGCAAACAAGTCCAAAAGCGCAGCTAAAAAGTGTGGCAGGTTTTTGCTACCTGCTTTTTGACCCTTTAAAAAGTTTTTGGTTGTTACAGTGATTTTCTTACTTTACACATAAGCACTATCAAATAGTAAAAGCACCTTGATTGCGTTTATTTTTTAAATTACTTACTTACCTAATAATCATTTGGCAAATTGTGTTGTAAAGTATTGGAATTAAACTGCAAAGTAATTTTAACGTTTTATTATGTACAAAATTGTACACGTATAAAAATACAGACTAATGACTAGAAAAGTATATCCTTTGTACAAAAAAATATGCTACAAAATTATGTTTTAGACATAAAAATTAAGTACTTAACAAAAAGGAAATTTATTAAAATATATGGCAGGAAGCGTGGAAAAAATCGCATAAGTTTACTTCAATGCCATTTAAGGTGCATGGATGTATTAAATAACCGTTAAAATTAAATATATATCAATTTGTACAAAATAAAATAAAAAAAAACATTGTTATAAAATGCCCCTAAAATAGTTTCTCAAATACATCCACGGCTTTAAAAATTGTAATCAATTCGCTTATTGTAAATAAATAATAAATATATATATGAGGTGCATGAAAAATGAATGCAGAAATAACATTTTTCTCATTTATTAAGGCATAAAAACGAGAATTAAAGCTGCTGCACAATTCTACAATGTTGTAAATATGTAACATTATATGTATCGTAGTGTTAACAGTGGATTGCTTGTAATTCTCTGGAACAGAGATCAAATACTCATATAATAATAATTATTATTATAGAAGTGGTGCATATAGAGAAACCGATTACCAATACAGATACTTCTTGACGCAATTATTGCCCAGATCTACAACGATGACGTGATTGTCGTTGGTGACGGCAACGCCGCTTGCCCTTTTCAGCTTGTTCTCGTTCGAGTCGATGGCGTTGTTCAGGTTGTTGTCGGTCAACGACAGCAGCTGAACGTACGCCTTGCCTTTTTGTTCGGTCCTGCTCGCCAGGATTTTGCTATCCGAATCCACTACGATGCCTCCATAACGTCCTTTACCTAAAAAAAATTGTTTAAAGATAATAGTTCTTCATGTCTCAGCAAACAAGGAATTGCCCCCACTTCTGAGTCAACTTTACTGACCCAATACAATGGGGTAGTTAAATTTTTTCTGACCTATACTTTTTATGGTTTTATTCAAGGCGTTTTGTAATTTTAAACATTTCTGTGAAATCGGAATTTCAATTGACTTTACCGTTTTCGAGATATTTACAAAAAAAAATCTCCTAATTACGTCACTAGGCTATTGACAATGTTGCCAGCTTTTTCTATGGTTGCCAGTGTGTTTAGTTTAAGATTCTTACGATAGATGGCGCCACGTTATAATATTTTAGTTTTAAAACCACTTGATCTATAATTTTAATTAAGAAGAAGCAGAATTGAATTTTTGACGTTTCTTTTTTTCGGGTTATGTTTTTTTTAAATTTAGATTATTGAAAATCAATGTTATTGTTATGTTATTTGTAATTGATATTATTGATAACGGACTCCAAAGCAGAGGAATCTTGTGGAATGGTTGGTTACATTGAACATTGGAGCTTTTAAACAAATAAAGTAAGTACCTATAATTATAATCATATTTTGTCGTAGTATAATGCCTAGTTCTTTATATTCTTTTAGATATATCTTGGACTATAAAATATCAAACAGTAATATGATACCTCATAATAAGGAAGATATGTAGGTACTTAATGAATTTGGTGACCATCTGTTTGAATAATTTTAATCAAAATGTCTATTTGTAGACCCTGCACTATCTTTACCTACTATGTACGTTATTGCAGCAATATTTAAACCAGAATTGTCGAAAAGTACAAAAATGTACTCTTGAGCATAGTATCTTCGAACAGTCCAAAAGTTTTTTTTAATCTTACAAAAGGTTTTGATGCTCATATGAGCATGATGATATCATCAGGGATGCAAGTTTTATAAAAACTATACACAAATATCATAAATACCATTGTTAACTTACATTTACTGTTATTTTTTGTAAATTTATTTAATTCATTTTCAGCTTTATTTTGCTACTTTTTTCTATGAAATATATTAAACTCTGCTTTAGACAGTTATTAGGTACCTATTTATTACATTTTATTAGGTTTCACACGGTGTTTCAATGTGTAAACCTATCAATAAAACTTTTAATTTCAGAATTTTCTTTAACCTCCTCTTCTTCTTCTTTCACTCAACTGACAGCAGCGTTGCCATTCGTACGGTAATTACCGTATTTGTACGGTAATTTGAATGAAAATACGGTATACGGTACAAACCTCAATACCGTACACAAATGTACGGTAAATTTACTAACTGACATATTTTCATACATAATATTAACAATATTTTTTATTTTTGGTGTTTTTGTTCTATTTGTTTATTGTCTATAGAAAAACCTCTATGGTCCTTTCCTTCTTTTGTCTATGGTTTTTCTACACATTTAAACACATACTTCCACACATGGTATTTTTGGTGTTTTTGTTCTATTTGTTTATTGTCTATAGAAAAACCTCTATGGTCCTTTCCTTCTTTTGTCTATGGTTTTTCTACACATTTAAACACATACTTCCACACAGTAATATAATTAATATAGCGCCATCTCGGGTTTAGCTGCATAAGAGAATAATGATGAGTTTTTAATCGAATAATAATAATATTATTATTAATTTTAAGTTTCATTTGCCTTTTATTTTTGTTATTTATGATTTTTTTATAAGTACATATTCCAAAAGTCCAGCTCATATATCTAGGATTAGAATGAAATTCTTGGAGGAAATTATGGGCTGCATTTTTGAGTTGTTTTGTTAAATGTTTTTTATTTAAATTAACTTTTATTTATTTTAAGTTTTCATTAAAATATATTTTTTAATTTTGTTGCTTTTATATTTTAAATATTTTATTTTAATTTTTCAAATGTACGGTAATTTTTTCATAAATACGGTAATTTTTACCAAGCAGGTACGGTAATTTCATTTTGATCATCTGGCAACGCTGACTGACAGTGACAGTATTTGTACATAACCTCTTCAGTAGACTGGTCGTAAAAAAATTTTTTTCAACCGCCGGGCGAAAAAAGTTTTGTTTTGGCCTAAATATGTCTCATTTAAAATTTTGTAGTTATAAGATAATATTTAGTGGCCGCGCCCAGGCAGGTAAATATGAAAATACGGAAAATATTAATAAAAATAATATTTTTAAAACAAATTTAATTATGGCGTAGTAAACTTATTTTTTATGTATAAATTAGTATGTAGTTGCATTGCTAATAATTTGACTCAAAATGAAGAACAGAAGCAATTTGTCATCAGTTTGTTGAAGCATATCGCAAAAAGTTTCCTTCCTGTAACAAAACCGCACTTAGTAATTTAATGTAAAATATTCAAGAACCTTTTTTAAATTCTAACCGAATTTGGACATTAATAGCTTTTTGTGAATGTTGTTCTATTAACCATTTAACAGAATATTTATTTCTTTGATTAATTTAAGTTTTGTGCATGCATTCACTCATAAACAATCCAAATAAAAACAATTTTCTGAATATTTTGTATATTTAAATTTCCTCACCTGGGCGCGGCTATTAAATATTATCCGATCGTCACCAAAATTTAAATAGAAAAGTTTTAGGTTACAAAAAAACTTTTTTTGCCCGGCGGTTTAAAATCAGAAAAAAAAATTGAATTACCAACCAGTCTACTCTTCAGGTATTTTCTGACATAACCGAATGAAATCATTAACAAGACAACTTGACAACAGGGTAATTTTCAACCAATAGAAATCTTAGAATGTTGGTCACATGGCGAGGTTTAACATACAAATTTATATTTTTTGTAAATATTTCGAAAACGGTAAACTCAATTGAAATTCTGATTTCACAGAAATGTTTAAAATTACAAAACGCCTTGAATAAAACCATAAAAAGTATAGGTCAGAAAAAATTTAACTACCCCATTGTGCTATTGTATTGAGTACTCTGGAATATTTGTAGAATATAAAATTTTTATTTTTATGGTTTTATTCAAGGCGTTTTGTAATTTTATATTATAAATGTTACAAGGCATTACAAAAGAAACATTCTTGTTGAATGCATCATTGCGTTACTTAAATTCAATAAGGGCGTGTGCAATTCTCGCATTATAGAGTACAGGTACCTAATTCTTTTCTGGGCTCAAAACTTTTCCTTTTGTAACAAATTTTTTGTCTTAATTTTTATTCATAGGTTAAGTAGTAAATCCTTAAAAAATCCATAAAATTTTAGTAATATAATTATTGTAAAGAATATTGACACTGGTCGACAAAATGAATATTTTTGTTTTCACAGGGGAGTCAACAACTTTTCTAGAGTAATTTGGGTGTGCTGTTCCTTTGTTTTCGAGATAATATAAAAAACGTTTTTTTCGATACGCGAACAAATTCGTATATACAGGGTGTCCCAGAACTCGCGCCACAGAGAAAAAGGGGGCGTGCCGATAGCAATGGAGATGCCAAATTTAAAAATAAAAAAATTCTAGGTAATAGTGTAATCGAATGAGAGCAAAAAAGCGGCAGCCAATACCGAGAGATCTCGCCTAGGTTAAACGTAGGAGCTTTAAAAATTGCTAGGAGACGATAGAACATTGTTGTCTTAAAAACATTTAAAAATCTTTTGGCCAACTGTATTTACTAAGTTGTCAAAAGCTTTCAAAAAATGAGGTTATTAATCTATGACTGATACTTCAGAACGCCAATGTTTTAAAGTAAAAAATCAAACCAGTTGTACTTTATTTAGCTTTTTTTGCGCCCACGCTCACCATAAATAGTTATAATTTCGGTATAATCATCAAGGAAAACATTATATATAATAACTTAATTTATTACCTAATACAATATTAATGAAAAAAGTAAAGATTGACGGCATTGTCAATAATTACTTAATTTATAACCTAATATAATATTAATGACAGGAGTAAAGATTGACAGCAGTGTTACAATGAATTGGATTCCAGTGGACCAAATATTTTACATATTTTTTATTATCAACAATGCAACCTAAGTATCCTAGCAATTTAAAGAATTCCCTGTGGTGATCTATTGGGATTGGCTATCGTTTTTTATTCTTATCTCCCTTATCCTTTGCGTTGGACAATTTGAATTTTTAAATATGTGTTTCAAATTACTTTCGGTACGTTCCCTTTTTCTCTGTGGCGCGAGTTCTGGGACACCCTGTATATATATTTTTTAATTAAATGCTTCAACCAAGATCAGTGGCTATGATTTCTAATTTAACTAAAAAACAATTATAAATATACATAAAGTAATTCCCTTAAAAAAAATATTTTTAACAAAATAAAATCGCTTTCTTGGCAAAAATTCGACAATTTTTAAAGTTTAAGTGCAAATTTTTTATCAGTAGGTATTTAATGAAATTTAAAAAATGTGTCCAATTGAAATAGTTAAAATTTCACTGAAAAGAACCGCGTATGTCGAAATTTATATTTAAGATGAAAATAAATTAAAATTAAAAGTACAACACCAAAATGTAGGGATTTGAATGGCCTTAAAAATTAGTTATCACTCAAACTCTCTTCCCTTTAATTGTAGGTGTAGTGGGTCGCTTAGGGGTTGATGTGGGATTGAAAATATAAAAATAAATTGTCCCCCTAAAATTAAAAATAGTGTGCGGGCGTTCTTTTTTACGTAACACCTGAGAAAACTGGGGTGGAAACATTTCATTGGCCCACCCTGTTGTGAACTCATGATAAACTTGAAGAAAATTAAATGTAATACGTTTTTTTACGTCAATATACTTGAAAGCTGCTAGACAGATCCAAGGGGTATTTTCACGAAACCTTACCCCACCTTTACAAAAAATCAGATGTGTTAAATAACAACTATATCTGAAGTCAAATACGACGTAATTTATAAACTTAAAATATTCGTACATTGTGATGCTAAGAAGCTAACATTAAGAATAAACACGGAAGAGTTTCAATACTCGATAAAATGTTCAAATGTCGCACCCGTTACATTTTGAGAAAATTTTAGAAAACAAAGTATACAACATTTCTGTGGGCAAAAGGCATAAGGGGATAAGTCAAAATGATCAATTTTTCAGTACAGCCTTAAACGTATTCGCATTAATTCAGGAAATATATTTATGGTTAGCGTGTATACCCTTTTGTTAGCACATGTCATATGCTAACAAAAGCGTATACCCGCTAAACATAAATATATTTCCTAAATTAATGCGAACACGTTAAAGGCTCTATTGAAAAATTGCTTTTTTTGACTTATCCCCTTATGCCTTTTACCCACAGATTTGTGCATTTAAAATACGTGCTATTCAAGTTTTACACAAAAAATTATTACTATATGCTTTCATCCAACTTGGTCGTATTTGTCGATTTTCTAAGGTCGCGCCCGTTACGCTATTCATGACGTTATAAAAGGTTTTCTATACAAGTTTTTATTGACATTTTGTCTGAGTTAAATACCTAATTTTTTATACTATTTTTTTATATTAACGTATCTTGATATATAAACACTTTATTATCATGAAAAAACGCAGTTTTAGTGTCGCACCCGTTGCAATGGAAATACCCCAAGACATTGTGTTGTTAAGAAATTTGTGAAAACGTTTGAAAATTTAACGTTTTTTTTACAGTTTCGTTACTATGTTACTGTTACTAGTTTTTTTTCAATATCCTGTGTTTCTGTAGTAGTTGCGCTACTGCAATTTTCGTTATGAACAGTTTTGATAGCAATCTTGTTACCGCTGAAACCTTTACCAAGATTTTGTTACTCGTTTTGGTACTAATGAGTATCGTTTCTCATAGTCATCATTTTTTGTGGCGCATGTTTTGATACAGTTTCGTTTCGTTCCTTATATAAAGAACGATAGCGTAACAGAAACGCGTTGAGTAAGATCACGTCAAGTGGACCCCCCATTTACCTCTTGATCGTGGAATTCAAATAAATATATTTTAATATAAAGTAGTCACCATCAATAATAAAACCCTAAAACAGTTTTTTGAAATTTTCATTTTAACACCAATTTTTTTTACAATGAAAATTTTGGAGACTTTTAATTAAAAAATAGATAACAGAAAAACCGTTAGAGATATTTTAATAAAATTTTCAGGATTTATTGTTTAATATTCACATTTTGAAAAACAATTAAAAATTTTAAATTATTTATTTATTATCATATTTTTAATTAACTTTTAAATAAACAAATAAAAATTTTAATGACTTCTCCCTCAAATTATAAATTTGTTTTATTTCAGTTATATGCATTGTACACTAGTTAAATATTCTGCAAGAAAATTCCACTGCTCGCTATTAGTTTAAACAATATGAATTTATTCCCGAGCGCGAGCGCTCTCGGTATAGCGCGCTGCCGCGCGCCGTAGGCTCGGCATCCGCTCCAATTAGTATTAATAAATAATAAACTGTCGTTGACAATAGAAAACCATGTTATTTAGCAAATTTAATTTTTTTAATGTAATAATTATAACAAATAGATATTATATCTACTGTTTTTATTGTTTTTTAAATTATCTTTATTTATTTTTTATATATAAACAATAATAACAAATTAAGTTTACAAGCCATTCAAAATTTTCAACAATTTTTTTACAATGAAAATTTTGGAGAGTTTTAATTAAAAAATAGATGACAGAAAAACCGTTGGAGATATTTTAATGAAATTTTTAGGATTGAAAAATAATTCATAATTTAAAATTTTTAAGAAAAAATATAAAAAAGTAACATGCTGAGGGAAAATTTATGTTTCATTTAATTATTTGTTAATGATTATAGTCTTTATATATAAATATATACAAATATTATATCTATTTGTTATAAATTACATTAAAAAAATTATTTTTTTTTAACATTGTTTCTTATTGTAAAAGACAGTTTATTTTCTTTAAATACTAATTGGAGCGGTGGTCGTGTCTACGGCGCGCGGCATGCCGCGGCAGCGCGCTGAACCGACAGCGATCGCGCTCGGGGATAAATTAATTCATATTGTTTAAACTAATAGCGGGCAGTGAAATTTTCTTGCAGAATATTTAACTTAAGTGTACAATGCATGTAACTGAAAAAAACAAATTTATAATTTGAGGAAAAAGCCATTAAAATTTTCATTTGTTTTTTTAAAAGTTAATTAAAAATATCTCCAACGGTTTTTCTGTCATTTATTTTTTAATTAAAACTCTCCAAAATTTACATTGTAAAAAAATTGTTGAAAATTTTGAATGGCTTGTAAACTTAATTTGTTATTATTGTTTATATATAAAAAAGAAATAAAGATAATTTAAAAAAACAATAAAAACAGTAGATATAATATCTATTTGTTATAATTATTACATTAAAAAAATTAAATTTGTTAAATAACATGGTTTTCTATTGTCAACAACGACAGTTTATTATTTATTAATACTGATTGGAGCGGATTTTCTGTCATCTATTTTTTAATTAAAACTCTCCAAAATTTTCATTGTAAAAAAATTGTTGAAAATTGTGAATGGCTTGTAAACTTAATTTGTTATTATTGTTTATATATAAAAAAGAAATAAAGATAATTTAAAAAAACAATAAAAACAGTAGATATAATATATATTTGTTATAATTATTACATTAAAAAAATTAAATTTGTTAAATAACACGGTTTTCTATTGTCAACGACAGTTTATTATTTAATACTGATTGGAGCGGATGCCGAGTCTACGGCGCGCGGCAGCGCGCTATACCGAGAGCGCTCGCGCTCGGGAATAAATTCATATTGTTTAAACTAATAGCGAGCAGTGGAATTTTCTTGCAGAATATTTAACTAAAGTGTACAATGCATATAACTGAAATAAAACAAATTTATAATTTGAGGGAGAAGTATGAGGCGCCGTTTGTGCCATAATTATGTTGCTAATATATATTTATTTTTGTTTGAATATATATATATTTTTTAATATATTTTTAAATTTACTTAATATATTTATTTTTTACTTAAAATTTATTTATTTTTTAAGAACAATATATTTATTTTTTTGTGTTAATATTAATAATATTATAATAATATTATTAATAATATTATGTTTTTTTGACATCTGCTAATATATATTTGTTTTTTTGACAGACAATTCAATGTGGCAACGTTGCATTGTCATTTAACCCGTTGTTCATAGATGTCGTTGTTGTTTTAAGTTTACCTTCTTTAACCCTTTCACTGCCGGCAACGCGGCTACCGCGTTCTTGTGTATTTTACAATATGCCGAGCACGCGGGACCCGCGTTCTGTACGGTGGCATATAGCATGGTTTTTGTCGCTGGGTGCCGCCAACGCGTCTACCGCGTTTGTTTATTTGTTTTTTGTGTTAGTATTTTTTCATATAGAACCTTTCAATAAGAAACGAAAGAAACAACTTTAGTCCATTTTTATTTAAAATTTCTAAAAAAAGCTATCGGCACTGCAATATGGGCGGACTTTTACGTCGGCAGTGAACGTGTTAAGTTTTTCTTCTAACAAGTTTACTGATACTTTACCGGCAATATTTTTTGAATGTTTGAGGTTAGATTCTATTAGCGATTGTTTTTATTTAAAAACGAAAGAAAAATTCGGTGAATTTTCGGTGGCTACTCAAAACAAGTGTGCTACGCAACTCTGGACTACTTCTTTCCATTATTACTAAAATTTCGCTTTCACAAAAAATATTCCAGAAAATTAATTAAAAAAAATGTATTGGGTATTTACCTGTTTCAAATAACCGCAAAAAATTGACCGTCTTCACTATTTCTTTCGTTTATAAATAAAAACAAAGTCGTTAACAGGGTTGGGTATCTACCTACATTTTTGTTTTCGACATGTAGAAAACCTTTTTCGACGTTTTCGACGGTAGAAAACGTAAAAAAGTAGAATACTGTCAAATATCAAAAAATGTGAGGTTATGCAAGTTTGTTGTTTATTATGATTTGTTAAATGTTGTGAAAAATCAGACACCTACCATTATTTGGAGTTTTTTAACATTATTATGGTGGGAAAAAAAGGGCCACGTTTGGTTGGGAGACCCCAACATAATTTTTGGCATGAGGGCAAATTTTTATCAATTATAGAGAAGTGGAAGGAGAAGGTCGAATACAGTAATTTACGTAGGTAGAAAACCCTATAGGTTTTCGACGCTAGTCGAAAACAAGTTTTCTACCCTTTTCTACCAAGGTAAATTACCTAAGGTTTTCTACTGACCCAACCCTGGTCGTTAATGGAATCTAACCTCAAAAATTCAAAAAATATTGCCGGTAAAGTATCAATAAACTTAATACAACAACGACATCTATGAACAACGGGTTAAATGACAATGCAACGTTGCCACATTGAATTTTCTGTCAAAAAAACAAATATATATTAGCAGATGTCAAAAAAACATAATATTATTAATAATATTATTATAATATTATTAATATTAACACACAAAAATAAATATATTGTTCTTAAAAAATAAATATATTTTAAGTAAAATAATAAATATATAAAGTAAATTTAAAAATAAATTTAAAAAATATATATAATCAAACAAAAATAAATATATATTAGCAACATAATTATGGCACAAACGGCGCCTCATAGAGAAGTCATTAAAAATTTTATTTGTTTATTTAAAAGTTAATTAAAAATATGATAATAAATAAATAATTTAAAATTTTTAATTGTTTTTCAAAATGTGAATATTAAACAATAAATCCTGAAAATTTTATTAAAATATCTCTAACGGTTTTTCTGTTATCTATTTTTTAATTAAAAGTCTCCAAAATTTTCATTGTAAAAAAATTGGTGTTAAAATGAAAATTTCAAAAAACTGTTTTAGGGTTTTATTATTGATGGTGACTACTTTATATTAAAATATATTTATTTGAATTCCACGATCAAGAGGTAAATGGGGGGTCCACTTGACGTGATCTTACTCTGTTACAAGTCCCTTTTAAATAGTATAAAAATAAAAAATCAATATTTACCTTTTCCTTCATCATACAAAACTTCCATAAAATCACCTTTTGCAGAAAAAACTTGAATCCTAGAATCAGCAACGACTATCTCACCAAGAGGACCAACCGTCACTGAAGAGATGAGGTTAAAGGTACCCTTCTTACCAACCTGAAAATAATTTTATTCAAGACAATGGGCAAAAATAATTACAGATATGTAAGAACTAGGGTTTTAAAATTTCCGGAAAAATTGAGCCGGCGCCAAAAAACCGTTTTTTTGAAAAAAAACTGATAAACCGGGAAATTTTAGAAAGATTGACATTTGCTTTCTTTTTCATTTTATTTAAAGGATAATACGAAAAAAGTGAATTTCCGACGCTGATTATAATCATATAATATTATGATTAAAATAATTTTTCCTATTATTTTATTTCAGTAAGAATATTCTACCGTGTCGCAAAAAAACATATTTGGTGCTATATTAACTATCGTTTTACACACATCGATTTATAAAATTAAAATTTTGTAATTTAACTTAATAAATCATTCTGTTGATTATTTTATTACTTTTATTCTAACTAAGAAGGACCATCGTGTTTTAATCTTTAACTTTTTGGGACTTACCAGGAATTTCTGTTCTTTCTTCGTGCCAGCTGGCTGTTGATCCGCTACAGCCCCTTAGTTTGACCAAAACACGCAATTGATGTTAATGTTATTCGTGAAACTGTAATGCTCCAAGAGCTGGCGTCAACGTATTTAATATTTGCACTTTTTAACTTTTCTAATACTAATAACGATAACTAAAAATAGCGAACAAAACTATCAAAACCACGCGTCGATGCCTCGATCGGTTGTGTCCTTTTTCTGCCAAACGAAACTGCTTTTTTTTTGTTTTCCCAAGAAGCAAAACATTTACTATACCGGGCGGACTCCAGACAAAGTTAAATTAATTATAACAAACAAAACTAAACATTCTCCCCCCCATGAAAGGATCCACTCCTTTTATTATAACCGAAAAAATTCTGCAATATATTAATTGGAAACAGCACAAACATAAATCGCAATTTAAACTATTGCGTAGGCAAGACACACAGCTTGACTAGAGGACGCTTAAATAGGCCCTGTTTCGTACGTACTGTTGCCACTCTGTTGACATTATCGGATCCTGGATGGAGTTCCTGGACTCTACCAAGAAGCCATTTACCGGGAGGTAAGTTTTCATTTTTGATAACAACCAAAGATCCTTCTGCAATTTCCAATGCAGGCCTATACCACTTGGCACGTGACTGAAGGGTTTGTAAATACTCCTTGTGCCAGCGGCGCCAAACGGACTGGTGAAAACTTTGCACCAACTGCCAACGAGACAAACGATTTAAGGTGATAGTGCTTAAATCTTCATCTGGAGGAGCGGACACCGGTTCCATATTAAGAAAGTGATTCGGCGTGAGAGGAGTCAAGTCGTTTGGATCCGAACTAATGGCCATCAACGGCCGAGAATTTAAGACCATTTCTATTTGGCTTAATAAAGTAGTCATTTCCTCAAAAGTGATAATCTGCTCACCGATAACACGAGAGATATGCGTCTTAACGGATTTAATTGCTGCCTCCCAAAGGCCACCCATGTGAGGGGCTGACGGTGGATTGAAATGCCACTTTATGGCCAAACTATCACAAGCTTGTTGAACATATTGTATTAGCATAGTATTGGCACCGACAAAGTTGGTGCCACAGTCGCTGTATATATCGGAAACCCGACCTCTTCTAGCAACAAATCGGCGAAAAGCAGCCAAAAAGGCTTCTGAACTAAGACTGGAAACTAATTCGATATGAACAGCCTTAGTGGCAAAACAGATAAAGACACAAATGTACGATTTAATGGTTTTTGCACCGCGATAACGACTAACAAAAGTACTATAGGGTCCACCCATATCTACTCCAACATGCGAAAAGGCCTTAGTTTGAGTAACCCTTGCAGAAGGCAAATTACCCATAATGGGCACCAAAGGTTTTGGTTTAACCCGAAAACATCTGTTGCATTTCGACAAACAACGATGTATTACTCTCTTTGCTCCAATGATCCAGAACTGCTGCCCTAATAAGTAGTGCAGAGTTTGAACTCCTGGATGCAAATATTTTTCATGAAAATATCCAATAACCAAGTTCGTAAATGTATGAATTTTGGGTAGAAGGATGGGATACTTGACATCAAAGGAAAGGTCTGAATGCTTGAGTCTACCTCCAACTCTAATTATTCCCCTTTCGTCCAAAAAGGGAGCCAATTTGCGAAATGGTTTAGGCAGAAGTTTACTATCTTTAATTTGACGTATTTCCTCTTGAAACACATCGGATTGCACATTTTTACAAAGGGCTAAAGTAGCTTTATGAAGCTCAATATGTGAGAGACCACCTGAACGAGAAGCATCCTGCCTTCTCACCTTTTGCAAAAATCGGAAAACATAGGCGATAATACTAATAATTTTGTAGTAAGAAGAAAAGCTTTGTAAAAGCCTGTCAAAAAAATTATCTGGTTGAACAGCTACACAAGCTAACTGGATAGGTTTGGCGGCTTCGCATTCCTCCAGTTGGATTGGAAATATCTTCGTCATGGGCCAAGTTTCCGTTGAAGTTTGAAGCCAATTTGGACCGTTCCACCAAATGCGGGCTTTAACAAGATCTTTTGGCAATAAGCCTCTAGTAGCTGCGTCTGCAGCATTATCAGCTGACTTAACATAAAACCATCTGTCAGGAGCCAAAATGTCTTGTATATAACTAACCCTATTAGCGACAAACGTTTTCCACTTGTGGGGAGACGATTTTATCCACGATATTGCAATAGTAGAATCACACCAAGCAAAAATGTTATCAACATGTATTTTATTAGCGACAGAAATTTGCACAAAACGAAATAAATTAACTAATAAAACGGCTCCACATAGCTCAAGTCTAGGAAGTGTAACCTTCTTAAGAGAAGCTACCTTAGATTTAGCACACAGGAGATGCACAAGGATACGGCCGTCTGAATGAACCTGTCGTAGATAAATACAGGCTGCGTAACCTTTCTCACTGCCGTCACAAAACCCGTGCAGTTCTACTTGACCCTTTGAACCATTAAGCTCTAAAAATCTTGGAATTTCTAATGAACTTAGCAAAGGTAATTCACGTTTAAAATGAGACCACTTTTCTACCACATCAGAAGGAGGAACTTCGTCCCAATCCAAACCCAAAGACCACAAATATTGAATGAGATGCTTCGCAAAAAAGGTAATAGGAGCTAAGAAACCTAATGGATCATAGATCCTAGCGATACCTGATAAAATGGAGCGTTTTGTAGTAATAGTTTCATTCGCAACTGGACCAACACTAAATGTAAAGCAATCGGATGTTGGAATCCACTGGAGACCCAGAATTTTAAGCATGTCGCTTGAAGAATCAAAGTTAATTACTTGCCTGTCATCATTTGGAATATCTGCTAACAATTCAGTGGAGTTGCTAGCCCATTTTCCCAACTCAAATTTTCCCCTTTTAAGCAACTCTATTAGCTCAATTTGCAACTGTTTGGCCTCTTGTAAAGTATTTGCTCCACTACAAACATCATCTACATAAAGACATTCAGACAAAGCCTTTGAAGCCAGTGGAAATTCAAGACCTTCTTCGAGAACCAACTGTTGTATCGTGCGTTGCGCTAAAAAAGGCGACGAAGTTAATCCAAAAGTTACTCTTGTTAGTTTATATTCTTGAATGGGTTCAAGAGGATTAAATCTCCAAAGCAAACGTTGATAATCCCGATGTGATTCCTCTACCAGTATCTGAAGAAACATGCCCTTAATATCAGCCGTAAAGGCGATCCTATTAATGCGAAAATTAACCAGAAGATTAGCGATATCGGTTTGTAGCTTAGGACCAGCTAAAAGACAACTATTAAGCGATTTACCTTCGCATGACTTTGCGGAGGCATCTAGGACAATTCGAAGCTTTGTTCCCTTACCATCATGTTTTTTAACCGCATGATGGGGTAAGTAGTAATTAGCCTCCTTCGAACTAGGAGGCTCGGCAATTTCCATTTTTCCTGAGTCTAAATACTCTTGAAATATTGCACCATAAGAAGATCTGAAAGAATCATCTTGATCAAATTTTCTCTCTAAAGATTTAAAGCGACGAAGGGCTATCGAACGGGAATCCCCTAAAAATACCGGCTCTGGTTCCTTAAAGGGAAGTGAAACAATATATCTACCATCTGAATTACGATGAACCGAGGCAGTATACTTTTCCTCACACAGTTGATCCTCCGACGATAAAAATTGTTTCTGTGGAACTTCTTCTATCTCCCAGAATTTCCTAAGATCAAAGTGATCAACAGAAGTAAATAAAGAGATCAACGGTGAAGGAACAGCGTCAACTCTACCCATCAAAATCCATCCAAAGGAGGTTTCAATGGCAATAGGTTGACCTGGATGGCCCGAAACTCTTCGAGATTTTATGATCTGCGAAAAGACTTCAGCACCTAATATCATATCCACAGATTTACAACTATTAAAATCTGGATCAGCCAACTGTAGTCCCACAATATGATCCCACTGTGACCCGTCAACCATTCTGGAGGGCACCTTGGAAATTAGTGAGGATAAAACAATGGCTTCAACCTGCAACTGGGGGTCTATTCCCTTTCTCGGCCTTAAAACACAAGATGTTATTCCTTCTGCCCTAACCGGAGAACTATAATTAATTCCAGTAATACTGGCGCGACAATAGGAACTTTGAAGACCAAGACGGTTTAAACATTTAAGCGAAATAAACGAAGTTTGAGATCCAGAGTCCAGTAACGCTCTTACTGGTTGGAAAACATTGCGAGAATCACGAACAAGAACAAGAAGAGTTGAGAGTAGAACCGACGAATTCGATTCTGCTGCCAAAGAAAGTATATTGTCTGTGCGGGCAGAAGTTGAAGCAACGTTGGACGTTGGCACATTCACCTTTGATTGCGAAACAAAATTTTCTGAACCACTGGTTTTATTTTGCAAAGTCAAATTGGAATCGAAGTGCAACAAGGTATGATGCTTTCTTCCACAAACTGCACATGAATGAATAGAGGAACAAAAGCGGACACCATGTCCTTGCCGCAAACAATTGATGCAAAGCCCCAATCGCTTGACAACACCTAGCCTATCATAGGAACTGTTACTTAAAAATTTTTGGCATTTCGAAAGAGTATGGTTATTTTTACACAAAGAGCATTGGTCTACATTCAGTCTACCTTGCTTTAATTCATCTGCCTTAATTTCTGGAACATCTGTATGACTTGCGACAAAGGAGTGTTTATTATTACCCTTAGAAAATGTACCTGGCAACTGATATTTTTTATTACCAAGAGATTCTACTGATTCTAAGGAATCACAATGACCTTCAATAAATTTTTTAAGGTCATCAAAATTTGGTAATTGACTTTTATCAGATTGGTCCTCAAACTTTGTGCATAAGTGCCTAGGCAATTTTCTAAAGATTAAGTCAAAAATAATGTAACTCCATTCAGATGTTGGTAACCCTATATTATTAAGAGCTGCTAAGTTTTCAGCTACTGTACTCAATAAGTTAATCAAAGCAGAAGAATTGTCAGATACGGCGGGTGGTAAATTAATAATAGCGTGCCAATGCGCGGCAGCCAATCTACGTTTTGAGTCATATCTTTCATATAACTGCTTTACTACAACTGGATAGTTTGCATTCGAAATTGCAACGGATTTTACAATTTTTAGTGGTTCACCATTTAATGATGAAATTAAATAATGGAATTTTTCAATATCTGTTAAGTTTGAGTTTGAATGAACTAAAGCGACATATAAATCTTTAAAAGAATTCCACTCCGTGAACTTACCATCAAACTTGGGTAAATTTAATTTAGGTAATTTAACATTATTATGAGTACCACTAGCAGAAGCGGTAGCTCCAAATAGCGCGTCATATTTCATTTGAATTTTCCAATAATATTCATCAACTAATTTTGCTGTATCTTTCTCTCTATCCTTATCTTGTTTTTTAATAGCTTCAGTTTTATCGTCATCACATGCAATAGAAAGATAAATATCATCTGTTATTTTAGCACAAACTTTGTAACATAAATCCGATGTTCTAAAAGCAACTTTAAAATTATTTAACTTAGATGCATCACCTTCGGCAGCTTCAGCAATCGCCAGTATGCGTTTAAGACGCTCTATTTGGCCTTGTCTTTGGTAAATTAATGCATTAAATTCTGCCATAGCGACAACCTATTGTATAAAACTGAAACCGTTACTTAAACAAAATAAAACCATTAATTGGAATGTTTTTCCTTTTTTCTTTCTTTTCAAACAAAGCTATTCAAACTCCAACTTAATATTATAATAACGCTATAAACCAATATACAACGTTAAAACTACAAAACGAGAAAAAACTAAATAATCCGATATTTTTGAGTCACCCTGTACCCAAACGCCAACAAAATTGCAACAATTATTTTTGTTTTAAACGTGTATGTAGATATCTACCTAATGTTTTATAAAATGTTCGTTATGTTTCCAACAATACAAAGCGAAAAAACAGCGATAAAAAAACAATGCCAAATAATAAATTTAATGATTATAAAATTTATTAATTATTTAAAGTTAATTAAACCAATTAAATTCAACGAAATGATTTATTATAATTTATTTAAATAAACCACAAAAGCAAAAGTTTATACCTACTAATTATTACAAGTAACACAACTGAAATTATCTAAATGTTTGTAATAATTGAGTTCGGTAAATTCGATAGAGAAAATTCTGCTAAAAAGTGCAAAATCAAATAACGTGATTCGGTTCGAAGACCAACAATATGTTGATTATTTTATTACTTTTATTCTAACTAAGAAGGACCATCGTGTTTTAATCTTTAACTTTTTGGGACTTACCAGGAATTTCTGTTCTTTCTTCGTGCCAGCTGGCTGTTGATCCGCTACAGCCCCTTAGTTTGACCAAAACACGCAATTGATGTTAATGTTATTCGTGAAACTGTAATGCTCCAAGAGCTGGCGTCAACGTATTTAATATTTGCACTTTTTAACTTTTCTAATACTAATAACGATAACTAAAAATAGCGAACAAAACTATCAAAACCACGCGTCGATGCCTCGATCGGTTGTGTCCTTTTTCTGCCAAACGAAACTGCTTTTTTTTTGTTTTCCCAAGAAGCAAAACATTTACTATACCGGGCGGACTCCAGACAAAGTTAAATTAATTATAACAAACAAAACTAAACACATTCATTATTTTTTAAATTGATATTTTCAATGTACTCCCTTTTGCAAAATGGACCCAACTGACAGTATTTTAAACATTTACGTTTCTTTTCTTAAATCAATTAAATTCAATTCAATGTTTAGTTTTATTTGTTTTTTAGTAATAAAGGCTTTTTTGTTGATTAAAATAATCTTAAAAAATATTTAATTTTTCCCAAAAAAGCCAATTTTTCCAAGGCCTGGGAAAAAACTAAAATAACCCGTTTTCCCCCAATTTTTCCGGTATTTTTTCGACACTTTAAAACCCTAGTAAAAACCTCCTAAAAAATTTACAAAACGGTACAATTAACACGCTAAATAACTAATAAATTAAAATTTAAAAGTAATTTTTGAATAAGAATTCTTTTAAAGGCTAGTCCGGTTTTATTTCTGGTTTCTTTCCTCTTACCTTAAACAGTATTTTTCCTTCTGCATCGAATACGAACACGCAACTCATTCCGTTATCGGCCACCAGAACGTGACCGTAACTTTTGTCGACCGCCAAATCGATCGGTTCCTGAAACGCGTTGTACGTGAAAGACTTCAAAGTTTCGCCGTCGGTGGTCATCTCCGTTATGAATTTCGTGCGCCAATTCACCACCACCAAACCGTCATTGGAAATCGCAATACCTAACGCAAAACGAGAATGTTTATTTACTAGAGATGGGAATCAAAAAGTTTCCATTTAAAGGAAAGTTTCCAATTTGGAACGTTTCCAGACGAGAATTTATTTTCATCTTGAAAGTTTCATCATCACAATTAATAAATCGTTTGCAAAAAACCCTTTGCATAAAAAAGCCTTTTAAAAGGTTGACAAAATAAAAACAATAACGTTTTTGCTGTTTAGATACAGTACAATGCCAAGAGAAAAATCTTATATTTGGAATTATTAGAAAATGGTGCAAAAAAAGACCATGCTCAATGCAAGTTCTATAATGCAACCAAAAACATATAAAAAAGTGTTTATCTACTCCTACATTGACGAGCTGTAACTTTATGGCGTTTTATTGACGGGCTGAAGTTAACAACAGTGGCTTTTCGACATTTTACGTCACGGGCTGAAGTTAGCTTTATTATAAATTGGGAAAAAGTGAGGTTAAATTCGGGTGACAGTTGACAGATGTTAAAATTTTAACAAATAAAATTGGCTTTAAATTCTGTTTTGTGTTCGTCGTAGATAAAGTATAGTATGCAACTCGTTTATAAACTTTTCTAGACACTCGTTTTTATTAAACACTCGCTCGCAAGCTTCGCTCGTGCTTAATTAAACTCGTAACTAAAATGGCGTTTATTTATTTATTTATTTATTTATTTATTCGTATCCAACAGGCTTGATACATAATATACTATTTTGTGCCCCACAAGATAATATCTTATATTATAAGATTATCTATGCGAAATTTTAAGTCCAAAATCATTTATTTATTTTAAAATTATTTTAATTACCTATATGTTGCACATTTACGAAATACGGGTGTTTTACGTTCGTGGTCCATTAAAAGTTTCTGAGGGACGGCAAAAGATATTGATTTGAAATTTTTAAAGCGTTTATTATTCAATTAAGCCTATTTTTCCAAAATATTTTAAACAAATGCCACTTCCGGTTTGACCGGAAGTAACATCATCTTTGTTATTTTAAATAGAACACCCCATATATTTTTACATTTTTAAATTCTACATAAATTTTTGAGTAAAATTACTGTATCATGTCCTATACCTAAAGTGAATCGAGTTATTAATTTTTAAAGTTAAAGTTTGACAAATGCGCGTCAATCAAAAATAGCCTATAACTTTTTTGCTATTAGGTTTGCCGAAATCGGGGTGGAATTTTTGAAATCTCAAAACATTGTTTTAAAGATTCCTTGTCAATTCGTTAAGATTTTTTAACAAATTATTCAAGAAAACCCAGGGCAAATTAGGCTATTTTGAAACTTTAATAACTTTTTTATTTTAAATGAAACACCCTGTATGTTTTTACATAATCAAATAGAAAATTAAAAAACATTTCGATTGATGTAATTGTTAAATATCTATAGGGAACTCGAAAACTATTTACTTTAGGTACGTATAGAAATGGTAAAAAAATAGTAAGTTTGCTCAGAATTTTATGTAGAATTTAAAAATGTAAAAATATATGGAGTGTTTTTTTGAAATAAGAAAGTTCTGGTAAAACCGAAAGTGGCAAAAATTAAAATTTTTATTTTCTTTAAGTATAATTTTTTTATTATGTAAAAACATAAAATATTTGAAGAAAAGTAATGATTTATAACAAAATAGAGAATTAAAAATATGTTTAGGTTAAAAATAATAATGGCTGTATAAAAAAATTAAATGACGTGATTTCGTGAAACGGTAAGACACGGGTACGTTTTTTTAAACTTTATTTTTAAAATCTTAAAATTTTTCATGGAGGAAAATCGAATTAAACTGTGTAACATGGCAATAATTCTTTGGGTAGCACTAATAAATTTAATTGTAGCGGCTCGTTTTTAAAAACGATAGACTCAGGCTCACACAAAAATGTTGATTTTATTTTACCTGTAGTTTTTTTTTATATTTTATTGGTCAGAACTGTAATAATATTTTTAACATATTTTACTTTTTAATATTGTATAGGTAGCCAATATTATTTATTTTTGGAATAAAAAAACTCATTTCCAAAATTTTTTGTTAAAATAAACTGTTTCACAAAGTATAATAAAACCATGAAACCAAAACAAACTAAAAAAAATATTGCTTGCATTTTACCTGTACAGCTCCTTCCCAACAGTCCATCATTAGTGATGTGCTTAACAAACTCCATGTCCTCGTTCAACACTTTGATTCTCGAATTGCCTGTGTCCAGCACATAGACGCTGTTGTCCTTTTCGTCCACAGCCACTGCGACGGGCTGCATGAACTCGTCCTTTCCGCTTCCCCTTCCGCCGTACACGCAGATCGGATTGTTGTGATCGGTGACGTCGAAGTAGAGAGGGGTGTCTTTTATCGGCCGATCTATGACGGCCAGGTTCACGCCGTATCGGCCAGCTCTTGGAGCCCTAAAATGGAAGAGAAGGAGAGTTTTTAGCGATTTATCGTGAGATCTCACGAATATTCACGATATAACGAAAAATCTTTTAAATCTCACGATTATTTCAAATTACACTGTTTTACATCACCGCGGTGCACCGTGTATAAAATAACTGCTTAATTATAGCAAATCGATTAAAATGGACTCATTAAATAAAGAAATCTAATAAAAATCAAACTTGTTAAAAAAATAAACTAGATTTTCTAGAAATCTATCATTAAGAATCTCTCCATCTAGTAGCTATTTATAGTAGTAGCGTTGAGTGAAGAAGTGGTAGTATTGAGTAAACAATAGTTAAGAATAACATAGAAATAACATACAAGTTACAGTTAAAAAATATGCATTATATTTTTTTACTACCTATGTAAAAACTGTGCAAATACAAAAAAATTAATAATGGTTGAAATATTTATTAAAAAGTCATAAATCGACTAAAGATTTTTTGTCCATCATGAATATCAAAATTATCCGTTAAAATTTGAATTTATGGATCCTTGCAATAAGTAAAAAAAATGAAGTCTTGCAGATGTTGCCACCAAATTTCCCAATTTATTAGATGGATCCTTACAAGATATTAGCAGTAGTGGAGCTTGCTTAGTAATTTCAATGAATTTGATTCAGTGGTGCCACCACTGTGGTGGATTGTGGATGTTGGGTTTACCAATATCCAAGTTAATAGACATGGGACCCACACCAAACTTATATGAGTTTATGACATTAAATAGACAAGTTCTGCGTAAGCAGAATTTAAATTGAAGTTTGCAAAAAAAAGTTATTTTTTCAGCGCGCCTCACCAGCCTCCTGCCACCCCTAATTAAGATTATTTAAATTAAAGTGGTGCAATTCATAATTCACTACATTTTAAAATGTTGGTTTTTAAAAATTGTAATTTTAATATTTTATTCTACAAAATTATTGGTTTAAATTTTTAAACATTTTTAATACAAAAATTCTCACATTACATTTAAACCAATAATTTTTATTTTTATAGTATATTATTTATCATGTTTTATAACTGTTAATAAAGTTACGAAGTTTATTAGGCACGAACGAAGCTTGCGAGCGAGTGTTTATCTACGACGAACACAAAGAAGAATTTAAAGCCAACTTTTTTTGTTAAAAATTTGACATCTGTCAACTGTCAACGGTTTTACCTCGCTTTTTCCCAATTTAAAATAAAGCTAACTTTAGCCCTTGACTAAAATGACCAAAAGCCAATGTTGCTAACTTCAGCCCGTGACTAAAACGCCATAAAGTCACATCTTATCAATGGGGGAGTAGATAATAGTATATTATGTATCAATTTTGATAAACGCCATTTTAGACAAGAATTTAATTTAGGCACGAGCGAGCTTGTTAGCGAGTGCTTAAATTAATGAGTGTCTAGAAAAGTTTATAAACACAGCGCATACTATACTTTTACGAAAAATACTTATTATCTTAAAATGATTTAAATCAAATATTTGTATAGAGCGCCATCTATAAAACAATATTGGAATCTGCGTTACCGTCAAATGTCAAATTTGTATGATAATAAAGGTTATAAATCGAAATGTATTCTTTGAAAATGGGTTTACAACAGTTTTTCACAGTAAAAGTAGAGAAAATGTTTTATGACCACTTCACAGTGGAGTCCGAGCCAGAATTTAAGTTATAGTTTACTGCCGGCAAAACTAAAAGGCCAGTACAATGTTTATATAAACTTTTCAAATATTGGCGTTGATAAACTATTTAATACTTTTGTATTTTTGTATTGAAATAATAAAATAATTTTTACATTTGTATTATTTTACAAGGAAGGCACTTTATTTTAACGATTGTAAGACATTTGACAACAGTTATCAACTAACTTAACTTCAGCCCGTGACTAAAGTGCCATAAAGCCACAACTTGTCAATTTGTATTTAAAAGGTCACTTAGTGTCATGGAAATATATACGATCTACTAATACGCCCATTTAGAGGTGGAAGTAGAAAAACAAATTTAAATTGATAAATTTTAACACAAATATATTCACATTACATTTAAATGTAAGTCGATACTTTTTAATTCACAAAGTGTAAACGCTGCTTTAGCTGTAAAGTTATCAATTTAAAATTGTTCAAAATAAAAAGTTTTGTATTTTTGTATTACAAATTAATTAATTTAAATGATTCTACTACTACTACTAAAATGTTTAAAAATCAATATTTCTAAGCTTAAAGTTTTACAGTTGTATTTTATATTCAAAATATTTTTTGACTATCAATTGTTTAAAAAAAATAACTTTGTAAACTTAACACCAATAAAGTGCTAACCTTTAATCTTTAAAATATTATCTAATAAATGCTAAAACGGCGTGCTTTGATTTTACTTTGGATAAATATTTAATTAAAAAAATGAACAGACAAGTTCTTTATCCAATAACAGACCCACCCCAAACGTCCGAATCTGAATCTGAGTAATTTTTTTAATACCAACTATTTTTTTTTGCTTAAATAAATTTGTTTTTTTAAACTTAGCAAATTTTCTATTTGTTGTTTTATTTTAAGAAATGTTTTTTGCTGTCACTAAGAAACCAGTCAAATTTTTGTTTGTTTTTTAATTTCATTTTAAGTAATGTTTTTATTTTCCAAAATAATTAAATTTAATAGTTATTTATGTCATTAGGTTAAGAAGTAAGGCTTTTTGTGCTAAGCTCAAGGTTTGAAGGCTGACGCGTAGCGGAGGCCTACAATTGAGCGAAGCACAAAAGGCACTTCTTGGCCGAATGGCATACAACATTTTATCTTCAAAGCACTTTATATAGGTCAATTTAATTCAACATTAAAGCGGCCTAACCTCACTTTTTTAGAATCTCATTTATTTATTAGCTAAATATTACATTAAATGTACAATAATTATTATTGCTTTTAGAAGCAGAAATAGTTTGACAATACCTAGCAACATGATTTAAGTAGAAATGAATGTTTGCTATTACATTGAATTCAATTAATTGTTTAACAAATAGGTAGGTATTTAATTTCAATTTGCTTGTATTTTTATTTAAAAAATAGGTAGTTTGGAATGTTTAAGCTGTATTTAACATTTAATTTCACTGAAAACTTAAAGCAAATTAAAACTTAAAGTTTAAATCGTAGAAAAAGAATCGTGCGTTTTCTTGGTTGCCTAACCTTACTTTTTGTTTTAATATTCATATTTAATTTTACAATAATTTAATGAAAAATATTAAACAGTTTAGTACGTTAATTTCTTAGAAAAGGATTAATTTGTCAAAACAATACCCCTAGCGAGAAAAAATCGAAATAATTACTTGCCTCATAAAATTTTTTATCGGCCTAGGCCATAACAAGGTATTTCTTTATCGAATGTTGACAACAATAAAGTTTAAATTATAGACCGCGTGGAGATAAAAAAATATATTAACGTTGGTTTTTTAATATGAAAACGTTCCAACCCTACAAAATTTCAGCGCTTACTTAAATTATAGCATAAAATCGCCTCTCATCTGGGATGCCTGTTTTTTAGCATCATTTAGCACGATTTTTTTCCGAATCCTTACCTAAAGCATATCTTGTACGTGCCATCCTCGCCGTCGACTATCCTCAACGGCACGCTGCCGGTGGCGCCGACCACGTCCGCGCTGACCAGCGCCATGTCCGCCTTGATGGGATCGCCGCCGTTCTTCTGCGGATTGCCGTGGTAATCGACCGTTTTAAGCGTGATGAAAGCCTCGATGCCCGAGATGACGTCGCACTCCAGCGTGGCCGAGCACAGGCTCGGGAAGGTGGTGCTCGTGCGCACCCTGCCCAAGTTGTGCAGGTGGCTCTCGATTTGCTCGATGCAGTCGTTTTGCCGGAAGTCGCACGTCAAGAAGGAGTTTTCGCGCGGCTCGCCCAGACCGGAAGCGGCGTCCAGGCGTTCGGTGAGTATTTCGATTCTTTGAGTTATGTTGCGCACTTCCACCTGGTATTGCAGGCCTTGACACTCTTGCTCCACCTGCAAATAAAATATAGTAATATACCGTACTTTCATTTTTCCTGCATTCGGTTTTTAAGAGAGGAAGAATAATTTTTAAGAGTGGGAGACTTCAAAAGATGGTTTTCGTAATTCAGCAGTAGACCCTTCACCGACGATGGGTGCTCTCAGATTATTCAGACACTTAAAATGTAACGAAATCACTTTTAACAGTAAATTACACTATGATAGTTTGAATTACTAACATTGAGTACGCCCACCTATATTACCTAATTTTGAAATGCTGATTTCAAAAATGCTACTCATTTTGCTCCAGGACGTCTAGGATTCAAACTAATTGCGTAATAAAATGCTCTGCCCAATTATCTCAAAATGTAAGTTTTTCTGATTATTTATTAAATTATTTTGCCTTAAATCTATTTTGGATGTTCATCGGTAGATAAATGTCAAATAGAACATTTTTTATTTCATTGTAGCTATAGTATTATATAAGGGATATTTAATAAAGCACTTTTCTGACAAAACTAAAATTATAATGTTTTTTTTGTAAAAAGTATCATTTTTTAAAATTGTGTGTCGTTTTTTTAATTACTAATTAAATTGAAAAGGCAACAAAGTAAATGGGTTTCGGTATATACATTACTCTTCGACTATTATTTGAAATTTTTTTATTTATATCATGCCTAAAGTACCCAAAAATTTAATCTCCAATCTTATTTATTAAGTCGTATCAAAATTTAATATCGAATTGAATATAAAGGCGCCTTTATCTAGCACATTAAAGTTCATCTATTAATTTTTGACATATAAAATTTAAACTTTAAATTGTATTTTTACTTAAAAGTGATTTTAAGAACCAAAAATTAAAAAAAGAGCAGAAAATGGAAGTGGCAGAGAAAGAGAAAGGAGACGACTTTATGTCGTCGTTGTAAATTTGTTTTGTCCAACACAATATTTCATTACAAAATTTTGCAGGAATATTAAATGGCCCTGATATACGACGTTTTATGAAAGATCGAGCATTCAAAAATGCTTTCAAAGTTGACGTTAAAGCTCTCATTGAAAATGTTCTTGGTTCATATCGGGCCTAAAATTGGCGCCAATTTATTGAAAAAATGCTCTTCGTTTTGTAAAGGATTAGTAGTCCAGTCATCTAGGCATTTCACCTCGGAATCTAACGGAATAAGCTGAATTTTTGTACAAACCTTTATTTTAGCATTGGAAATGTTGTCTCAAAAGTCACATATGCCAGCGTGTGAGCGGCCTTAGATATTCAAGGTCAAAGGTCGCAAAAATCAATTTTTTGAGAATATCTCCTTTTTTCTGCTTCCTATCGTATTTGCATTTATTATACAAGTTGTAGAGAATAAAATTCTCTACAAATTTTGTTTAAAACATTTTTTATACGTCAAATCGTTTTTGAGATAGAGGGCGCAGAGTGTGGAGCGCTCAGCCATACGTACCTTTAGCGCAAGGTAAATCCTGAATACCAATCTATTATACAGTTTTTTTAATTAATTATTTATTAAATATTACTTAAATAACAATTTAATACCTTATATTTATTTTTATATATTTTTTTTAAAACAAATAGTCATTAAATATTACTTACTTTTGACATACAAATAATTAAATAATGAAGTAAATCATTCTAAATATATTCTAATGTTATTCCAATTAATGATAAATGCATTTTAAGAAGAAAAGACATTAAATGAATTTGCCTTGAATATGTCTCTGGTCATCTCTTGGATCCAGATATTGGTTTTAAAATAACAGACCTGGAAATACTATAGTAGTCTTGTTATAATATATATATATATATAATATATATATATATATATAGTACCGTCTTGATGCTCGAAGAGGTCGGATGCGTCAAGATCCTAAGTGGCGTATACGATACAAACGTAAAATGCCAAAAGCGAAACGAAGTGTCCGGAAATGTCGGTGATCGTTAATGAATAATAAATAATAAATAAATACATAAATAAACAAGAAGTGCGAAAATTGTGAGATAACGCCGTAAAGGTGTGCAAGTGAATAAGTGCCTGATTGAGGCTGGGCAGCAACGATAAGTCAACCGGCGCACCTGGATCGGAGCGTTCCAAAAACGTCCTTTTTCTATGCAAAAACCTACAGGAGAGGGACTCCCCGCGAAGGACAAAGCATCAGGTTTATAGCCTAATAATCAAGCTAAGTAATTCTTCTAATTGCATGTCTTGCCGTATAATCGTTAAATGTTTATATAAGCATTTCACAAAGTTGCAAAGAATCTAAGAAATCTATTCGTCTTAAAAATTAAATTTAAAAAATAATAAGAACATTTCCGTAACTGTTAAATAACAACCTATTTTCTCATGGCAGACAAACGTAAACAACCAGCGTAAAAGGCGTAAGCAAATAAACCAATTCAAGCAAGAAGACAAAAATTTATCATAAATAAATTTAGGGTCACACTCATAAATCAAGCCAGGCTAATACACGGAATTCAAGAGCCAAGCAGGCCATAAAGACGCATTCCACTATGCACTACAGGGCCGGCTCTATTTTGAAGATCGATTTACATAAAGTGATTAATTAATTAATTAATAATTTAATTGATTGATTGATATTGATATAATCATATTGGTATTGGTATTGATGGTAATATTGTTGGTATAAGTGTTGATGTTGATATTGGCATTATAGATATTGATATTAGTATTAATATTGATTGATTAATTGGTTGATACTGATATTAACGTTAATATTGATTAATTGATTGATTGGTTGATATTGGTATTGATTATTTGTATTATTTGGTATTAGTATTGGTATTGACTAATTGAAATTTATATTGAATTTATATAGATACTAATTTAACAGGAAACCAGGCAACAATTGATCATTGCAGAGGGCAGCGTGCGTGTGTGAAGGGAAATCAAGTGGGTGCGTCGCAATATTATATTATTGTATTATATATATTATATAATATACACATAAGCTCACGCAAGCAAGGCTTGGAGGATGGAGAAAGTAAATGGGCAAAGCCCCCACGCGAAAATGAAGTGGTAGGCCATCTATTGAGGCATGCGTTGCACGCCTGACATAGGGGCCGGGTTTCAAATTGATGCGATACACCACAGGGCCGGCTTTATCTATTTTGTATATTAATATTTTTATTTTTAAATTAATTTGAAAAAAAATAAGTAAGAAGGCAAAGATATAAATAAATGAAAACGGTATGAACACTAATATAGCAATAAAATAAATAAAGAATATACAAGGTTGGTAGCCGGAGTAAGCAGAAAAACTAACATACCCACCCCCATTCAGGAATACCAAATGAATGGGGTTATTACTAAAGCCCTGGTTTAGGAGGATTCCGGATTGTACTTAGTTTTGGGTCAGTTCAATGTCCTCCAAAAGCCCTTCCTAAACTGGACGTATGGCCCGACCCGGCTGACAAAAATCCCGGGAGCTGCCTTAACCTTTGACACTGTCATCCACGAACTCCTAGGGTGGATCTACCAGCCGGCGTAAAAACTTCGGATCCAACAAACACAGGTAATGCTGTGATTTGGCGGGATACGCAGGAGAACGGAAAGGGGGTAATATAACCTCGGGAGATCAGTGGATGACAATATATCTGGGGCTTGCCATACGTTCCCATACTCATACTCATACTCATACTCATATATAATATATATATATATATATATATATATATATACCTATATTTAAAGCAAGTTGTGACCCTAGGTATAGGTCTAGGGTTGTGACAGGTAATATTGGTAATATTTTAAAGGTTAACATGGCTGATTTGTGTTTTATTTGTAATAAGTTACTTTTTGAAGGTGATTCTGTGACTTTTGTGCGTGGTATAAAGATTTTAAAAGAAGCAATTATTGAGAGAAATAAACATAAACTACCTAAATACTTTGACTTCTGTGAACGTTCATATTGAGTGTCGAAAATTGTACGCTATAGCGTACTATAGTAAAATTGCAGCAGCAAAACGTCGCCTTGAAGAGACTGGACCTTCAACGTCATGAACTATACCTCGTAAAAAAGGGAATGATGTGTTTGATTTTAAAATATTGTGCTTATTTTGTGGTGAAGTCGCAGATGAGGCAACAAAGGCAAACAATTCTGCAAAGTACAAACGCGTTATAAGTAAGTTTTTGAAGATATGACAATTAATGTCAATGATAAAGAGGAGAGTGATGATGAGAATGAGTCTGAAATTGCTGGCCAACCTGAAGAAGACGAGGATGAAGAAGATTAATAATAATAATAATATTGATATAAATAAAAACATTTTTTCCTACTCCGATCCAATTTTCCTTCATTAAAATTAAATTAAAATATAAGATATATATGAAGATAAAATATATTTGATTTAAAAGAAATATAAATATAAGTATAAGGTATTAAATTTTTATTTTAGTAATATTTATTATATAATTAATTTAAAAAACGGTATAATAGATTGGGATTCACGATTTACCTTGCGCTAAAGGTACGTATGGCTGAGCGCTCCACACTCTGCGCCCTCTAGCTCAAAAACGGTTCGACGTATAAAAAAATTTTGTAAACAAAATTTGTAGAAAATTTTATTCTCTACAACTTTTATAATAAATGCAAATACGATAGGAGGCAGAGAAAACGAGATATTCTCAAAAAACTGATTTTTGCGACCTTTGACCTTGAATATCTAAGGCCGCTCACACGTTGGCATATGTGACTTTTGAGACAACATTAGTAATGCTAAAATAAAGGTTTTCACAAAAATTCAGCTTATTCCGTTAGATTCCGAGGTTGACCCCTTTTTTTGACTAAGATGACTGTACTATAGCGTTAATATGTCATTTAAAATATATTTTCTTTTTTTTTCATCCTGATAAATTTGCCGAACGATTTTACCAAGTAACTGCAAATCTAGAGCATTGGTACATATTTATGGGTATAGGGGAAAGAAGTTGGATTCATTGCTAGGAGACATTTGCTGGAATTTGCAGCAAAAGATGTACGACGATGATGAGGATTAAGCACAATAATACCATAATTCAGTTCGATATTTGATACAATGTAATACATTTAAAGTAGAAAAAACAAAATTATGCAATGCGCATTATATTTTGTGGGCTTAATTTGAATAAAAATACCGAAACTTGTTTACTTTGTTGCCCTTTCAATTCAATAATTGAAATAAACGACAAAAAATGTCAAATAATGGTTGTTTTTTTACATAAAATACATTAAAATGTTAGTTTTAGTATTTAACATGTCATATTGTTACTTCAGAACATTCAAGATAAATTTAAGCCAAAATAATTTAATAAATAATTAAATACTAACATACTAACATACATTCTGAGGTGATTAAGCAGAGCATTTTTATTACGAAATTAATTTAAATCCTAGACGTCCTAGAGAAAAACAAATGACATTTTTGAAATCAGCGGCCCAAAATTAGTTAAACTAAGCTGGAGTACTCAATGTTAGGCAAAAAAGTTTCTAAAACTATCATAGTGTAATTAATTAAAGGTGTAAAACCATTATTTGTTTTGCATTTGACTAAAAGTTTTTTCTTATAAAAAAAACGTTTTACTATTTTCTTTAAAAACCAAAATAAAAAAATATAATAATTCTCTTGAAAACAAATAAATAAATTAATCTCTTTAAGCAAAACTAAAAATCAAACTTCATAAAATAAATGAAAATAAATTAATTAATTGACAAAATAGAACGATTTGGATATTTAACAGAATAGGTCTCTTGCTTGACGTAGAAAATTGCCCCCTTAATTTTTTTTTTAAATAAATTAATTTATGTTAAAAAGTTTGAAATACACACTTGCAAATGCAAAACATAGGCTTTAGGGTTCACTCGAGTGTATATATTTCAAATGAAAATACGGTATATCACTAGATGTATTTTGCTTTTTACCTTATTTTTTTCATTTTCTATCAATAAATGCTGCTCTTCGAGAACTTTTTTCTTTTCGGTGCACATTTTGTTGACCTCATCTATTAATTCTTGTTTTCTTTTGTCGAGATCGTTTTGAATCTGCTGGAATGTCGAGTTAATCTGTTCCAGGCAAGCGTCTTTGGCGGCATCTAGTTTTTGCAGTTCGCCACTTACGCCCTCCTGAGCCTGTGTCAACTGAAAAATAAAATGTCGCAATGAGAAACTAGTTATATATGTCATTAGGCCAATAAGTAATTCGTCTTTTTGTGCTGAGCTCAAAATTTGAGGCCTACAATTGATCAAAGCACAACAAGACCTTCTAGACCGAATGACATAAAACATTTTATCAACAAGGCACTGTAAGCTTTTTCAGGATTTAAAGTCAATTTTATATTTTAAACGATACATGTATGTAACATACAATTATTAAAAGTATGTGTATATAACCCAAAAAAATATTAATTTTTTTTTCATGGCGTTTTTTGACACTTTAAAACACTAGTTGCAAAGACAACTTGTTTATTTTATTTCTCAGAAAATTTCATTCTTGATCAGTTTTTGCTTGATTTGAAACCGCCAGAATATGCGACACATCATTTTCCATGGTTTATTTGCAATTCTGATTTTTCTGAAAATTTTGGAATAAAATTGTTTTAATAAAAATCATCAGTTTTCGTTCATTTGTCATTTCAACCTTAATTTAACGTCAAAAAATACATTTTTCATCGACGTTATATGCTGCCCTGTTAAGCCAAACCCCCGTATGTACAAAATTAAGTATTACAGGACAAAAGATCCTTTTCATTGTTAAAACAATAAAAACTATCTTTTGTCCTTTATTATTTAATATTGCAGATACGGGGGTTTAGCTTAGCACGGTAGTATGCATTTTTTATACTTTTTCATGAGTAAAAATTAATGAGAGATTTCTACCTACCGTGGTAATAACATTCAAGAAAAAGACAAATGAATAAAAACTGACCAAAAATGATTTTTATCAAAACATTTTCTATCCAAAAAATTCAGAAAAATCAAATTTGCAAATTAACCAGACAATAAAAATGATGGCATATTCTAGGCATATTGTGGGGGTTTGAAATCAAGCAAATTCAATTCAAATATCAAGAATGAAATTTTCTGAGAAATGTAAATATTATTTTTTCTCTCCCCGTTGACGTACTATTCATATATGTCCACTCCAAAAAGTCCCACCACGTGACTGACTACAAATAATTAATGTTAATATTCTTTCAGTGACATTATCTGAAATTAATGCAATATATGTATTTTTGTGTGTGTAAACTTTACACTGTAAAGGTCTTAATTTAGAACACAATAAATAAATATATTGTATTATTTTTAGAAAACAAGACGATATTTAGCTTGACATTAATAGAAAATTATCCTTAATTATTTTTATCAGTCGCGTGGTGGGATTTTTGGGTGTGGAACATAGACTTTCTCTATGGGGTGGACCAAACATAAGCTTTAAACGGTGGGACCAAAATTCAAAAATTAACTTTTTAAAATTTCTAAAGTATCGCTAAAATGTATTTTTAAACTGTTTTAAAATGACATTTAATTGTTTTTAAAATGTATTCAGGAAACACCTTTTTATTTTTTATCCAGAAATTATTCTTATGTGTTAACACCAATTAGATTAAAAATATCATATGAGAAGTTTTATTCTGCAAATTAAAAATATCATGGTAGATATTTTTGGATTTAATTTAATTTTTGTGGCAAACTGACAATTTAGTGAATTTCTTATATTTGTATTTTTCATTCGCTAAATTAAAAATATCATAGGAGATATTTTTAATTTATTTTAATTTAAATTTTTTTAAATAAGCAGATATTTTTAATTAAATGTGATATTTTTAATTTAAATTGAAAGTTTGGACACCCCTGGTATTTCAAACTAATTCTATCGCTAGATGGCGGCACAATCACTGGGATATACGACGTACGTGAGTCCAATGTCGCACTGCCCCAGCGTGTGCTGAACAAGGACAGTGCACATTAGTTTGTTGTTGGAGTGGGTCGGTTTTTGTGGCGTTTGGAATAACAGGGGTATCCAAACTCTCAATCAGTCGGAATTAAAAATATCACATTCGATTAAAAATATATGCTTATTTAATATAATAAAAATTAAATCGACTATTTCCCTCGTCTTAATTTCCACAAATCACAAACGCGCAATTTTGAATTACAAATGGTTTCTAGGTGAAAAAACTGTGTGACAGCACCTGTCAGCAGTTTTTTCCAGTTTACCCGCGGCAAAACTTGACAGCTGTTGTCACCAAAAATTGCAATTTATATTTTTAATTGTTAAATGTTACTCATGAAATAGTCTTGTCAAATACCATTCGGGAATCTAATTTTTCCTGTGAAAAAAATCGAAAAAACACAATGCTAAGTAATATTTTTTAATAAAAAACATTCGTGCAGGTGCAAAAATCCTCCTCTTCGACTCGGATTTTTGTTGCCACCAGCACTCATGCTTTTTGTTAAAATATCACTTAGCAACGTGTTTTTTTCGATTCTTTTCGGAAAAATTAAATGCCCTTATGATATTACTTACGATTAAAAAATATCATCTATAATATTTTTAATACATTTAAAAATTTCTCCTATGAAATTTTAAATTTAGCGAATTAAAAATATGTGTTTAGCAAATAAATACAAATATAAGATTTTTTTTTAAATAGGTAACTAAATAAAAAATAAGTTTGGCATAAAAATTAAATCTAATTTTTAAACAAGCAAATTAAAAATACAAAAAAATACAAATATCTGCTATATTATTAATTCGCAGAATAAAAATTCTTATGTGATATATTTTATATAATTGACTATTTCCCTCGTCTTAATTTCCACCAATCACAAACGCGCAATTTTGAATTACAAATGGTTTGTAGGTGGAAAATCTGTATGACAGCACCGTCAGCAGTTTTTTCGAGTTTACCCGCGGCAAAACTTGACAGCTGTTGTCACCAAAATTGCAATTTATATTTTAATCGTACCATAAATAATTAGGTTTATAGTATTTTGTGATTAAATAAATTATCTAATTTTCACTTTTCAAATTAATACCTACATATTTATTTTGTATGCATGTATAATAGGTAGTATGTTTTGTAAGCTATGTGTATGCATAATAACTGTTACTCATGAAATAGTCTTGTCAAATACCATTCAGGCATCTAATTCTTCCTGTGAAAAATATCAAAAAAAAACACAACGCTAAGTTATATTTTTTAACAAAATGCATTCGTGCAGGTGCAAAAATCCTCGTCTTAGACTCGGATTTTTGTTGCAAACAGCACTCATGCTTCTTGTTAAAATATTACTCAGCAACATGTTTTTTCGATTTTTTTCGGAAAAATTAGATGCACTTATGATATTACTTACGAAAATATCAATAAAACGGCGCCTATATAGCTACACATTTTAAACGTTACTTACCTTTGAAATACACTCGTTGGCCTTATAGAGCAAAATCTCGCTCATCCGTTTGATCGCAATGGAAAACGGTATGATCGTGTGCTCGCAGCTGTTCGCCGAATCGTTGTGCGAGCCTCCGGTGCACAGCGTGCAAAAAACCGTGTCGCACGTCTCGCAGAAGAGCAGCTCCTGGTTGATGTGCACCGAGCACTTGGGTATGACCTCGCGCCTCTGGCGGGACATCAGGTCCAGCAGCTGGTTGACCAGGAAGGAGGGCGGCAGCGCCGAGACGCCGCCGCGGGGGATGGTGATCAATTCCCTGCATATGGGACAGCGGAACGAGCCGGTGTCGCGGGTCTGCGAGGCGGCGATCCGCGTCAGGCAGTGCAGGCAGACGGTGTGCGAGCATTGCAGCAGCTTCGGAGTGTGCTCCTGCCCGTCGTACATGCCTGCAACAATTACAAAAAAGTGTTCCGTTTTTTAACTTGATGTTACTCAAAATTAAACTGCGCCCCATTTAAAAGAGAGTGCTCGAAATGAAGGTCATCCTTTCTCTATTAAAAATGCCATATAGAAACACAAAATAAAAATCTATATGGTTCTATCTGGTTCAATATAGGAATTTAAAACAGGCATTGCACTATTGAACCAGATAGAATTCCATACATGAAAAACCATATAGAAAAGTGATTTCCTTATGGATTGCCATATAGGTTCAGATTGAACCATATTGGAGCTCTATCTGATCCAATATGGTTTGGGTATGAAAAAAGTATTACCATATAGATCCATATTTAACCATATAGGGGAATCTATATGGTTTAATATGCAATTTTCGTTCAAATATATATACATTTTAAAATGGAATTCCATATTCAACCATATAGGGAAACCTATATGGAAAGACACATAAAACAGAAACCAGATAAATTCATATAAAATAAAAAGTTGTACATTTTAAAATGAAATTCCATATTAAACCATATAGATTCCAAAGTGTAAACCAGTCGTTCCATATAGGACATATAGAACCATATAAATCCATATTAGTTTCCTTATCTGGATCAATATGGGTTCTATAGGGCATTTTTAATAGGGTTGTGAAATCTACAATTCTTTGATCGCCGTGCTCCATCAGTGAAATTAATAGTTGGGTAAAGAAATTTGAAGAGACAGGTAACACAAAAATCACTGCGCGGCGATCAAAAAATAGCACGAGCACGAGCACACTTTTAAATGCGGCGGAGTCTTATTTCGAGTTATTTCAAATTTAAAAACGAAATTTGTTTTATCAAAATTAATTAAAAATATTACAAGTAGCATTATAGTGACGCACTTCAAATAAGTGGAAATAACATTAAAATAACTAAATCTACCACGATCACTGATGGGCAAGTACCCGGTATATTGAAATTTGGTATGTATCCGGTATCCAATGGGTGTATTCAATTTGGTATTTACCCCCACCCCACCGTTTTTTGTAGTAATTGTATGTTGTTTTAGCGTCAAATAATTTGACTCAAATTTATAACGGTTAGATCATGGTACCATGCATGGGTTAGATACTGATTTGTGAATAAAAATCGTTCTTTTTTTCAAAGAAAGCTAATGAAGATTTTCATTTTCTAACATTGGCAAAATATCGTTGGTGATATTTTATAAATTAATTTTTTTGTAATTTTTTTTTATTTAATAATAAAAGTAAAAAATAAATGTCGCTAACGATGTTTTGACAAAATCTATATCCCACAAAGTAACGTAAATGTAACTTAAGCGACAAGACTAATTTTTCATTTTCCTAAAGATGTTTTTATAAAATATCCTATGCCACAAAATTGAATGAAAATTTTAGATTGGATTCGATCTAACTTAAATATCTGAATTCTACATTAATAAAATAATGCCTCACCAGTTTTCAGATACATAACTTTAAAAATAAAGCTCCCACACAAAAAAATCTCTACGTTTCATCCACTAAAATGCTATTTGGGAATATATTCATTACAAAACAAAGCCTCTTATTAACCCCGCATTTTGTGGACTTTTGTAATTGTTATTTTTTTATAATTTTTAAAATTATCTGTGTTTTGACTTAATTTTTACATTTAGGAACCCAACTCCATTTAATTTTTGATTGTATACCATAAAGTGTACAAAAGTTATCCCGGCGCATTCGCCATTATTTAAAAATTATCAACATGATGGTCCAAAGTTTTGAATATTTTGTCTCCACGTTTTTTTTATTCTATTTCATCTAAATAAGTAATAAGTAAACTCCATACTATGGTAGGCTATAGCACACAATTTTTTTTTAATTTGATAACGTAGATATTAGGGTGGTCCTTATTTTAAAAGTCTAAATTTTATTTGTGCTACCCTCTAAAACGATTTTCTACCATAAAAAATTAAAGTGTGCAAAATTTTAGCTCCCCCCGGTCAACTTTAAAAAAATAGACTTAGCAGTAATTTTTCTACACATATAGAGTAGATTGCACGGCATTTAATGCATTATTAATACATTTAAAACCCATATATCTCATATTTTTAATTAAAAAGAAATTGTAAGAATATACAATGTGACCCATTTATTTGCTACTCGCCCCTGTAAAATCTTTATTTATTGTGCGATGTTAACCGGATTTGTTTTAAAGTGTATGATAAACTGTATTTTTGGAGCAAAAAACTCTATACATATATACAAAATCCAAGGCCTACTATGTCAGTTTTTAAGAGTAAATTTTTAAGAATTCATATTGGCGAGTTTAAAAAAAATCTATGCACGGAACTGGATTCACCACCCCTCAAAACGACCCCATACTAAATTTTATTGAAAATTAAAAAAAAACGATTTTGTATTTAAAGTGCACAATAATTACTACAAAAATTTATTCTATCAAGTTATCCATTAAAATAAAATTAAACTAGTAGTAACATGGTATCAATATTTGCTTAATTTTAACAAATAAAAAACGCAATAGAAACTTACTTAACAATAATGAAACAAAAAATACCCGGCACAGGTTTATGTCAAAGAATAGAGCTGAAAATGTATGGACATTATTTTTTCATTGTAGAGAATCGTCCTAGGAGGTAGTTATATAGTAGATATCGTCCATAATTGAGGAGCATCCGTGCAAAACCGGCTATATCCATTTGAAAAAATGTTGTGAAAATGGCAAAAACTCCCCGTTTCCTGGCCTTTACAGATAAAAACATGTATCTTGTGTTGTGTGGTCAGTAAGTACTTGTATTTTTAAATAAAACTTAGTACTCTCATATTTCTTTTACGAAATTCAAACAAAACCGGATCAGATGGCCAATCCTAGTACCAGTACTTTAAGGACACTTTAGCATTTTCCTTCAATAACAAGGACATCAAAAAAGAAGCTGATTCTTTCAGTACAAAAATGTTGATAGTAAGATAATTTTCCTTCAATGCGACAATCATTTCTTTAGATTTTGTATACACTATGTCGTCCAAAATTCCAAATCTAAGTGCTCTGAAAGAAACCAATGATTCTTCTTAAAAGCAGTGTACGTTTTTTTACCGATCCTCTTGTTTTTCAACTTTTCAGAGCTGAATATCGTGATAGGAAACTCTAAACTCAAAAGTAGATGGTTCCGAATTTGTCCCAGGCGTAAAGATACTTTCCCTTTCTGCATATTTATTATTGATAGATTTCTTGTCAAATAGTAAAACAGTTTCATATTTTACATTAATAAAACTAATAGCCGAGCGTTCCAAGCAAAATTATACTTACTTTGTGATATGGTCATAAAAAATAATTGCAAAAAAATAAAAACTAATTTGTAATCTAATACAACTAAATTACTTAGCATGCATTATTCGATTACATATACACCCACCGCTCCAAACGCTATCTGTAACAACAGAAACGTTGTTTAATAATAACTTTTAATTAATTGATTAATTTTATCTTAAATTTAATACCCCAGAACCAATAGAAATGCCTATAACATTACATACATGCATTTTTAACATTTCAACGCAAATTTCTTCGTTATAAATTCTAAATAAACTATTTTAATTGGTAATAATTTGTTTATACATACATAGACATGTTCCGCAAGTCAGAAAGCTCTCATTAAAATCTTCATAATTTATACTGACTGTCTCCACCAGGGTTGAATTCATGCTGACCATCCTCTCTCCAAGCCTGGTTCTGAAATAAAAAAATATTATTAGTTTGCGTTGAGGTATTCAAGATATTATTTTTTATATTTACAAAAATGGGCATAATTCAATTTGTGTTGATATTTTAGAAAAAATCATAATTAAAATATAAACATAGGAACAAAATTAATAAACAAGAAATGTATAGTATAATTATTACAATACTTAAGATTTGATACATTTGTATACAATTTTGGCGATCAGTGTAGTTTAGAAAATAAACTTTTTCATATTTATAAATTTATGCGACCCTATAATATATGGACCATATATTATAAAACAAATAATTCAATAAGGTGCTTTTATAATTGCGTTATCAGAACACTCTTATAAAAATAAGATTAGTTAACATGATTAGTAGTTTGTTTATTTTATTTTGTAAAATTTTACCATAATTTTTTGTAGAAAACCATGGTTTGTAATTTTTTTTAACAAAGGAAAATATTTTACCGAAAGTTTTGTAAAGGTAATGTACAATTTTTTAAGAATTTTGTTAATTTCAAAGGTTCCAGATTTTTTTGTTAATGTTTAACAAATTATTTCGTTGAAAAAGTACACGTGATTTTAGGCAGCCTATTAAAACATTTCCCACTGACAATACGCATCAACAAGTTCAACTAACTTCAGCGTCTGCAACTTATGTTTCTGCTTACTTTATTCTAATTCGTAACTTGTTTGTAACAACTATCCGGAGTGTTTATAATTTATTACCAGAAATCTGTTATGATTGCACAGAAAAAACGCTAGCATAGCATGAATGGGTGAGCCATTAAACCAATGGGATCTTGTAATCCGTATTCCTGAATAACAGTTCCTATAAAACCAATAGGTAGCACTTGGTTTATAATAGTTTACTGTTTTTAAATTAACAACAAAAGTTATCGCTCCTAAATCTATTGATATTTATATTGATATTTATTTTCATTGTATGTTAGAATGTTATTGAATTAAATACTAATTTGATTTATTTAATAACGTTACTACATTTAACACAATAAATTCTTTAACATTTATGCAAAATGTTTCCCTATTTTGGTTTAATAGTAACTAATTGAGCAAATAACAATTTAGATTGCTTCAATTTTAATGCATTCAATGACAGCGCTGTTCGGTACTATGTTAGATTTTTTATGTGTGTTATTCGGATTCCTTATACCTATTTAACGAGAGTGCGAAGTATTTGAAAAAAGATGCCATCACTGGTTTTCAAATTGAAATTAGGGTATACATGTATACCCTACACTGCAGTGTTGTATTAGTACCAAATTTCTTTATATGTTATTTAATTGTGTGTTTGATATTTTTGTGTTCATTTATCTATAGATATATAGATATTCATATATGTATGTGTTCTTTTTTTTGTTTAGGTAATTGATTAATAAAGCAACTTTTCTTATCAAAATTATTTTCATTTATCTTCCCAATTTCCAACAAATACTTTTGTGACTGGTCCTACAAAAAGGTTTGTAAAAATAAGATCCTTTATGAAAATTACAAGAATTATGGTTAAATTATTGACAAAGGATTTTGTCATTAAATCTACAAAATGTTTGTTATAATTACAAACTACTTATTCAATTAGTTGACAGAATACATTTGGTTGTAAATTTAACATAAAGTAAGTTATGTGGACCTGGATTAACATAAAATCTGGTTAATATTCGGTAAAATTAACAAATATTTTTTTACTGTGTAAACATAATAAATCGTTAAAAAATGTTTGCCAATTTAAATGCAATTGCTCCCATGACAAAAGCACTATTTTTTCCAATTAAAAATTTTTTTTTTATTTTATATATTTTTTAAGACAGACGAACAGAGCATAATTCAAATGCAAGTATTACATGGATAACAAACTAAAATATTATCAATTTTTTTGTTTAGAACGAACTTTCTGGAAGATAGGTGAAATTACAAATTGCTCCCTTCCTAAACGAAACCTGGATACGCGCCTGATTGTTACATATTATTTTTACACAAATTCGTAACGTAAACGATAAACTTTAAATTTTTAGTTTAAACACGCATTAATAAATAAAGCAACAATTCACAGTTCACTTACAAAACTTAATCCTAATTTAAATGCAAACTGCAATGGAGATTTTATTTGACAAAGTAATGAATGGCTCTTGGCTTGAACACACAACTTGAAGCGTTTTAAATGAGTGGAGGTAATTAAACACGACACATTTAAATAAAACTGAAGCAAGTTTGTTTGAGCTTGATTTGAAATGTAAATATTTGTTAATTATGAATGCAAGGAAATTTAAACCTTTATATAACACTGTCTTACAAGTATTTTGCAACATAGCTGGGATATTTCTTGTGTGTTCAGGTCAGTCTAAGATTTTTTTGCGTAATAGCCAGTTTTTTTTTTAATTTAAAAAATCCCTAGATTTTGTTATTATTCCTGAATTATCAACACAAATACACGATATATAAACAATTCTAACTTTATCTTGATGAATGGAATATTGCGCAAATTTAAAGCTAAATCCATTAATTCATAATATATGGTCGAAAATGTCAGATGCAAATCTAACGAAAATCTCATTTTCTTCATCTATGTCGAACGTCAACGTTGAAAATCAATTTAACACAGCCAGAGCTGGGCACGAGTACTAAAAAAAGTATTCGTAAAATTTTAATTACGAGTAAAATATTTACTCGTAAGTACATTTGTAAAGAGAGGTTACGGTTTCGAGTAGTAATCGTCTAAACACGAGTAAAGAGTACGAGTACTTTTGAAAAAAAAAATTTAGTTAATATAATTGACACAAATTTAATTTAGGCACGAGCGAGCTTGCGTATATCTATTAAAGAACTAATGTCATAAGACGTCATTTTGTCGTGTCGGACAATATTTGTAATGGACGAGTGCCACAAAAGGTCTTATGACATGAGTTCTGCTATTTTATATATTTTGCAAAAATTCTTAAAAAAAAAAAAATATATCTTAAATTTAATTTGGTCGAATTTTACTTTAGATGGTTGTTATCACAGTCATTGGTTTGACAGTTAATGTCAAATTCGATTCGCCATGCCGTCCTTAATTTATTTATTTACAATAAGCGGCTGTTAATGTTAAAGAAGAAAAAAAGGATTTTCTTTGGTATTAAACAAAATTTATTGCCAGAAAAGTCTCGTAAGTAGGTACTAGAAAAATATGCAAAATATTATGCTGTTTAAAGTATAGCCAGCCTATAAATTCAAAATTTTGGGTGGGATAAAGTATCTCATTACAGCACCGAAAGCGGTGTTATAATGAAGTCATTATGAACGCAAAATAGAAGTTATTTATTTTAAACATTAGGTACATAAAATAATAAATAAAAATTACAACTTCACAATTATTAATTAGTTTATAATTTTACTTATATAGTTGTTATAAAACCTATTTGTAAGTGAGAGTAATATATATAGCTTAAAATTTGCGCAATATTCTATTATTAAAAAAAGTTCAAATTGTTGTATATCTCGTGTATTGGTGTTGTATTCTTTTAAGGCATAGTTAAGGCATTAAACAAAATTAAAATCCAATTGTAACTTTACTTCTCATGGTCGGTTAACCATGAAAACATGGGCAGTAGTACATAAATAACAGGAGAGTGAGATTTAAATAATGCAGTGGTCTCAACTACCTCGTTGTTAATTTAATGGCCTAATTAAATTTAGCAGTTTGTCAACATCATATGACCATTTTTGTCTTTGTTTGTGATTTTATGTACGTTTTGTTTAGTTGGCTACAAAGCTTTTTAACGAGTTTTATTGTTATATTTTAATTATTCATTATATTTTAGTTTCAAGTCATTTGTAAAAATAGCTGATATACTTTTCTAAATTTTTTACTTAAATATTAATGTAATTGTACATTTATTAGTTCCTGTAAAACAAACTACCCATTCTTCTAATAAATTAGTTGCTCCATCCAACAAGACAAAAATAGTGTTTATGGTTTAAAAAGGGCACTTACTCTTAATAATAGTTGTGGTCTCAATTACACATACTCACATTGTACAATTAATAAACGTTATCAAGCTGTAGGTAAATGGCTTAATAAATCATAGTTGGCTGCATAAGGCAATAACCCCACTAATGGAAAAGATTAATATTGTTTATTTTTATATAGCACCCAGTTGTTTTGGTGTTTACCATGTTCAGTTTTTATGCTCTAAATATGGAACCACGTGTTTAAGATATTTTCTGACAAACTGAATTCATGATTAATGTCATCAGGACTGATTTGTTCTTATAAAATTTTAAAAAATAATTAGTTGTCCCACAAGAAGGTTTTATAAATTTATTATATAAATAGTATTCTTATAATTGCCTTTAAGTAGTTGAACAATCTATCTAATTAAGAATTAATAAATCATTTATCTCCTTTGATAAACAATTTTGGTAATTAAATCTAATAAACACTTGGTCAATTAAAGTCAATTCAATTAAATTAAAATGAAGTGGTATAAATTTATGGAAGCCCCAATAAAAACAATTATGAATATCTAAAATTTTAATTAAGTTTACTGACCAAATAAAACATTGTTTGTGTCAAAATAATAACCACAGGCCATTATAAAATAATTGTACGGAGTTTTTAATTATTTAATTAATTTCATTCTCGTTTTTAATTACATAATATTATTTTTTTATAATGGACAAAATTTCTTGCAATAAGCATGAAGTCGCAGACGTAAGTCACGTTGCAACGTGTTGATGTGTGCGATGTGTGACACAAAAAATAAACATCGACGGTTTTAAGTAACTATAGAGAGCATGAAGTCGCATTTATTTTGCCGCGAGATAAATATCCAAGATAGATTTAAACAGTGGTAATTAATAAAAGGATTATTTAAAAAAGTATATATATATATATATATATATATATATATATATATATATATATATATATATAGTACAAATTTGCACGGTGGCACAAATTTAAAAATGGTAGGACAAATTCGCACAGTAGCATTTCCGAAATTTTTAAAATAAAAAAATATTAAAATTTTTAAAATTTTCAAAATTATGTTATTATGTTTTTAATCAAGCCTTTATTAATTGTATTTAATTACTGTCTTCGATAATTTTATCGTTTTTCCTACTTACGTAAATTATTTGCATGCAGATTAATTTTTTCTGATGTATTTTAAGAAATGAAATTTAACTTTCTTTAAAAAATTAACCGTATAAAATCTAAATCTCATCCGATTTCGATCCGTTTTCAACTTACCGGGTGTCAAAAAATCGTTATTTCACAAATACCTCAATAATCCCTTAGATGATTTTGTTGAAATTTAATAGTGTTATAAAGGATAGAAGGGGGCTAGCCCTAACTTTAAAGGAGAAGCCCCTGATGATAGTTTTTATTTAATATCTCCAAAACCGTTTAAGATAGAAAAATTAAATTTTGAGAATTGATCAAACTAACTGTTACTTTGCATAAAATGGCCCAAGCTGAATCTTTTTCTCTAGTTGTGATTTCATTATGAATTTTTATGCCATGTAAGGTAATTTTTAAATCGATTTTAAGCGAAAATGGTAAATATTATCGAAGTGTGTACCTCCAAAATAAAATAATCTGACATCAAATTCTGGGCAAGACACGTACAAAAAAGTTGGGGTGATTTTACCCTTACTCCCTATCTATCTGACCCACCCCTCATGGAAAATTTGAAATTGTTATTATTACATCTTATTGGCCATTTCGAGGGCTGTAGCTTCCTTAGGAAGCATTTCTTGACTTATGTATAGGATTAGATTTTGATATATTTTTAAATATATCGGTAAAAACAACTTTATATTTTTCAATCAAAATTTTTTATTTTACCGAATTTTTTTAAAGGCAGCTTAATTAAAACAAAGGTTTAGTAATAACGTTGTTTGAAAATTTTAATCTAAATTAATCTTTTCTGTTAATATCAAATATGTAATAAAATATAATATTTTGGTTGGTTAAATAAATGCATTGCAGTGATAAAAGTTACTATTTTAAGTACTTTTTGTACAAGTTCAAATAAAAAAATGTAATACATACATGTATATTTAGCTCTTTACCTTTTCATAATATCGAGTCCCTTTGATCTACAGCTGTTAGTTTTATAAATGAAAAATATAAACAATTTTTACTTATTTGGCAGCGTGTCAGGGTTAACACTCGGAGAAATCTATCAAAACTGTATGAACGATATTTAGCTTTCAACAAGCACAAGATTTGTTTGACGTTGCTGCGAAAGACGCTTTGACTTAAATAATCAACGTTGATGACCAAGTTTTCCTTCAAAAGCAAAGAATTTTTAAGTAGCATGAGTAGTGCAGAACTTTACTACAGTAAGGGAGAATAGGATACAGTGGGAAGAAAACTAGAAAAAGTTAATAAATAATAAATATACAAAAGATCTACGTCTTCTTCTAAAAACTCTGAAATAAATGTTATTCAGTTTTGGAGCATCATGATTTGTTTCTTTCAGAGCACTTAATAGATTTTAATTTTTTTGATGCACTTCGCATTGATTAAGGAAAATGACTATAAAAAATGTTGATAATGAAAAAACAGCTTCTTCTTTGTTATACATATTATTAAAGGAAAATGCAGAATTCCTGAAAGTACCACCTTAGAATTGGCCATGTGATCCGGTTTTCTAAGAATTTCGTGAAAAGTATTGCAAAATAAGAGAAACTGGACGAAGAAAAGATGCAGTATGCCCAGTCGCAAATTACCGGAAAAACTTCAGTCATCAAACTTATCCCTTATGTCGTAATTTTTTAATTTAGTGTTTCATATTATTAATTTAATATCAAAAATATTTTGTGGGCGATTCATTTAGATGATATGGAATGCAAAAAGCGCGTAGAGTCAAAATAGTATATCTGAAAACATCGGAACAGCTCAACTTATCAACAAGATAAAGAGCAATTCCTTAGATAAAGAATGAAACGTTGTAAAGAGAAAATTACAATGTTATGAATCAAAACATTTCGATTCAAGATAAAGCACCTCCCGATACCGCGAACGCAAACTTAATATTTATGAAGTTAGTCGATAAAATCCTCATCACCATTTCACTCACGATTTCGCAATATGGCATGGAATTGCAACGAAAAAGGCCATAGCCGGTGTCGATAATAATGGCGAATAACGAACCGTTTATGGTTGCATAAGTGCAATTTAGCACCGGCACCGGCTTTCTAATGCAACGCAAAACATGGACACTTAATTTTTTTCTGCCTGTTCTCGCATACGATTTAATTAAAACAAACGATCCGATTTAGATAATAAATCTATAAAATGGTGTTAAACGACCTATTGTGTAACTTTTCAACGGGTTCTGGTCTATATATTACATCATTAAACATATTTTTTCGTAGTCAAATGCCAAATTCATAATTTAATACAGATAATTTGTACTCTGTTATTAAAATCAGATTTGTTAACATGACTTTGAAGCTGGTTAATTTTATTTTGTAAAAATTTTTATATACATTTTTGTAGAAAACCAGGATTTGTTATTATTTTAACAACGGAAAATATTTTATCGAAAGTTTTGTGTAATTTTGTAAGCATTTTGTTCATTTCAAAGGTTTATTATTTTGTTAATGTTCAAAAAAAAGTACACGTGATTTCAGGCAGTCAATCAAAACATTTCCCACTAACAATACGCATCAACAAGTTCAACTGACTTCAGCGTCTGCAACGTATGTTTCTGCTTTTCTACTTTATTCTAATTCGTAACGTGTTTGTAACAACTGTCCAGAGTGTTTATAATATATTACCAGAAATCTGTTATTATTGTTATTTCAATCCCTTATACCTATTTAACGAGTGTGAGAAGTGCATAGTATCCGAAAAAAAACCTTCACTGGTTTTCAAACAGAAATTAGGGGATACAGTGAAGTGGGTTAAAGTTACGAAATACATCAGTAAGTATTGCCGTAGTACTGATAATTATATTGTACCAAATTTCTTTATAATTTGATGATTTTAGAATGGTGTGTTATTTAATTGTGTGTATGTTATATTTGTGTTCATTTATGTAGGTATGTGTTTTTTTTGTATTGGAAATTGATTTATAAAGCAATTCTTTTCATTTAAGTTCCCAATTTCCAACAAATACTTTTGTTACTGGGTCTATAAAAAAGTTTGTAAAAATAAGGTAATTTTTGAAAATTACAAGAATTTTGGTTGAATTATTGATATAGGATTTTGTTATAAAGTCTACAAAATGTTTGTTATAATTACAAACTACTTCTTCAATTAGTTAACAGATTACAGTTGGTTGTAACATAAAGTTATAACATATATGTGGACCTGGATTCCAGGCTGGAAGGATATAATATATATTATATGATATATTTATATCAGTGATAAATATCCTGATATATATCTTGATAAATATCATGATATTTATGCGACGATATTTATCCTGATATATATCAATTTTTTTCTTCTAAAATTCTATTCATCAGTAAGTATAAATGTATGGAAAATAGTATTTTTGTTTAAAAATTTGCGCAAAAGAGACCATTTAAAGAAACGTGATCTTGATTGGGTTTGACTGAAGCAACAGAAACATTAAGAAAATCCCTCTACAAATGAAAATGAAGATTCAGATTCGGATCTGGATCTACCATTAGCCAGACTGATTTCATCCTAAACTTACTGGTTTCTTGCCAGCCTTTTTTACTCCTTTTATTGTTTTTGTTTTTTATTAAAAATATTATTTTAGTAGTTGTTTTCTATTGGCTGTTGTACGTAATTTTTTGTTTTTAGTTGCAAAAGCAAAAATATATGATGTGATAATTCATAAAATTGAATTTTTTACCTAAATTTTACATTTCTAGGTATACATACTGGTAATAAAAAAAATTCTTATTGTGATAGCAACTTTCATTGAATAGAATAGAATTGAAATACAAATTTACATGTTTTTAATAACATATTAAAATTATATTAATTTGAGTAATTTTTAATTTTAAACATAGGTATATCATTAATTCTCTAAGCAAAAAATAGTTATAATAAAAAAAAAGAAATAAATATCCAAATTTTGATATATATCGATATATATCAGATATTTGTATATTTATATAAATATCATGATATTTACCAGCCCTGCCTGATTAATATTTGGTTAAAATTAACAAATATTTTTTTACTGTGTATACCTACTGGTACTGAAACCCAAATTTGATTCGTTTTGGGACAACTTGAGACTACTTTAACCTAAAATATAGTAACTCAAAACCGTTAAAAACTATTTAGAAAAAGGATGTTAAATATCACTTTACGCCGCTCGTAAGTTTTTCGCTTTAAGAATGCGTTGAACAGAAAGAAATCCAATCCGTCAAGTTAGAATGGCGTAACAAAATATGCAATTTTCGTTAAAAAACGGGACGGCAGCAGTATGAGAAAGATATCGTTGTTATTGCGATACACGATACTGGATAGCGAACGCATAAAATACGCGGCGATGCAGATAACGCGAAATTTACAGAGCTTGTACAAAAGTCGACAGTTTAAGGTTACACGTTCGTAATTGAATGGAGTGAAAGAGTGCCATTTTGGAACCGATACAAAAAAGCTAATTATAGCGAGATATAATATTATGATTTATGAATGCGTTATTTAGACTGTGCAATAAAATTAATACCCTAAAGAGTTTAGCCACTTTAATTTATAATGCTTACTTGGTGGTTTCTTTTGATGTTAAAGCACCCAAGTAACATTTTTAGTTTTATTATGGTCTTCAAGAACGCTTTAAAACAAAATTTTGTTTTAAAGCGTTCTTGAAGACCATAATAAAACTAAAAATGTTACTTGGGGCAGTTCCTAAAATGTATTCACATGTTCATACATTGTTGATATATACTTGGCGTCCCAAAAATGAGATTTAAAAAAATTCTCTGACAAGAAGTGTTCTAATAAGGTTTTTGTATTTGAATTTTATTTTTGTTATTTAAATTTATTTTTTCTATTCCTACCTTTAAAACGCCCATTATCGTAAGTGACATTTTAAACACACATTAACAAGTTGTGGCTTTTGTGGCGCTTTAGTCACGGGCTGAAGTTAGCAACAGGTTTTTAGTCACGGGCTGAAGTTAGTTTTAAGTTAATTTACAGTTGTCAAATGTCATACAATCGATAAAATAAAGTGCCTTTCTTGTAAAATAATGTGAATATTATTTTATTATCTCAATACAAAAATACAAAAGTATTAAATAGTTTCTTGACGACAATATTTGAAAAGATTATATAAACGTTTGTACTGACCTTTTGATTTCGCCGTAGTAGTTCAGTTAACTTGATTTAAATGATAGAGCCTTAACAATTTTGTGCACAGTGCCCATATTTTTTTTTACTATTTTCAAGGGATACATTTTGATTTACACAGAAAGTTTTTAGATTTTATTGCCCGTATATTCCCGTTAGAAATTCTAACGGGAATTCTAATAAATACTGTAACTTTAAAATTTCCCGTGTAAGAATTTTTAATACTTTGATAATATTTTGCAATTATAGTAATAAAAAAATGGATAAAAAGATACAATATTTTCTTAACATAATCATATTTTGAAGTTATTTTAATATTTTAAAGTATAAATAATTGTTAAGTTTAATTGAAATAATAACGGGAAAACTTTATTTTCATATAGATGTCGCTTTATACAAATATTTAAGTTAAATCATTTTTTACATAATATTAAATATTTGTCATAGAAAAAGTATAGTATGTAGCTCGCTCGTGCCCAAATTAAATTCGTGACTAACTGGCGTTTATCAAGTATTCTTCTATGTTTTTTTAGAGAATTACCTTTGTTACAGGTTTAATTAAGCAACTAAACCCCTCCCCCTTGACGCATATTACTTTGCATTTTTAAACTTTTTAAAAATAGGTTATTAGTTTGTTATTTTTACTTTTGGGTTATTACGGATTATAAAATGCCAACCCCCCAAATTCAATGCTTGCGCTACGCCCTTACTAAAAAGAATATATGGTTTTTATAATAGTATCTAGAAGGCTAAACAATCTGAAAAAATTGTAGAACAAAACTGGACCGCTTTTATATATTTTTTTGGTGCCAAAGAAGGCAAAACGCTTTATTTTTTATGCGATTTTCATAACCTGCTTACTTTGAATTTTTGACGTTTGTTACAATAAAAATATTAGTTGCAAAGAATTAGCGATTGTTCCAAGTTATTTGCAAAACATTTCTTAAAATCTGCGGTACTTGGTAAAGAACGGATCTCGCATTTTTTTTTAAGCAAAATCATAGGCCATAAATAATTACATTGTATAGGTACACACCTACAATTCGACAATTTTTGTACAGTTAGCTTTCAACTGGACTTATTGGGACGAATAAAAACAATATTAAAGAGAGTGTCGATGCATATAAAGAGAAAAGGATATGAAGTAGGTTTTGAAACATTATATAAATGTAATAATGACCCCCAAAACAACAATATTTTCTACATAATAATAACAGTATTTATATTTATAAAGTATTTTTGGTTTTGCACTAATTTAATTTTAACAAAAAACTACTCGTCAAAAATTATTCTTATAAATTTTGGTTTGCATTTTCTTATATAAAAAATTATAATAAATCATTATATTAAATTGGTCTTCATTCAGTTAATAATGACATAATAACATAAACATTTCAAGATTAATCCAGTTGTTATCTACCTCATTTTTATGATTAATTTAAAAGTTCAAAAAATCTAGTGATGGCCTCCTAGTCTACGAATTTTTGCTAAAGTAAACCTTACGGCAAACATTAAAACAATAAAAAAACATATTTAAAATGTTATATAATTATTTATTTAAAAACTAATAAAAAATCCAATTGTATCTTTATAATCTGACTTCCTTGTTAGAATAAAGGAAAGGTATAAATTACTGCTAAGCATTCAAATCGTTTAATGCGCAATATAAAATATACACTAAAAAGTTAATCGAAAAAGTGTTATTGTGGTGACTTAATATTATGCCTTTTGAGTTTTAATCTGCTTGACAATAAAATTCCAGTTGGAATTTGTTCGAGTAAAAACAATAAAGAAAATAATTTTCACGGAAATAAGTAATGCCTTCTTTTGTTTTGTGTTTCCAAAAGAAATTATACCGAGTATAAACCTGTTGAATTTTAAATAATAATAATAATAAGTTATTTATTTTATTTTTCGTGAGGTCCAGGCCTTTCGCAGTCGAGTAAAGATGATTTTTTCTCGTTCAACTAAGGGGTCGTTAATAACATTATTTTCCACACGTACATTAGGGTGGGCCGAAAAAATTATTTTTTGAATTCAATTTAGGGGTAGCAAAAAAAAGTTTCCTTATGCCAAAGGTAGTTTGTAAAAAAAAAATTAGCATACTAGCCCAATATTTAAGGGTCCCCCTGGGGGCCCAAAATATTATTTTTTTATATTTTGTTTGGGGTGGCAACAAAAAGTTACATTATGTTGACAATACTTGTAGAAAAAAAATTAGCGTACTAGCCCAATATTTAAGGGTGCCCCGGGGGCCCAATATTTTTTTTTATATATTAATTGGGGTAGCCACAAAAAGTTACCTAAATGTTACATAAATGTTAACAATATTTTTACAAAAAAATGTCCAATATTAGAGTTTGACGTAAAAAATTTGGCGGTTTAGCAAATTCTATAGGGTTAAAAATGTTTATAAATTTGTAAATGTTTTTTTTAAATAAAAGAACTAAAAATATTTATAAGTCGAGCAGACGACTTCTATATAAGGTTCGGCAAGTTTCCCTTTCACACGCAAGCGGTAAAAAAGTTTGTGAAGCTTGTAACAGAAGCTGCATTAAAAATTTGCTGTGAGGTAGCAAAAAATGGTTATAACCATATATATATAGATGCGCGGACATCTTTACCGGCCTATATGACAACAAGTCTATTATTTAAATAATAAAAAAACTGGGTGGGAGGGAGCGGATGGAACTCGAGGAGCAAATATCCAATTAAAGGCTGCGTTCGTAAGGACGTTCTTCCATACCACCTACTAAGAAATTAAATCTATTTTATTCTGCATATCACATATTATTTAAACTAAATCCTATAATTTCATATCACACCAGTTAATAACAAATTTTTGTACTCTAAATTAAATGTGTTTGGATATTTAAATATTATGTTAAAGAATTCAAAAGTTCTATAGATAGGTCTATAAACGAATCCTTAGATTTTGAAGTTTTGTGACTAGGTATTTGAAAAAGATTGTGTCTTAAATCAAGATTGTGTTTATTGGATCCTTTAATAAAGTTGTTGAATAGGTATTCAGGCAATTATTAGGTATTTACTTTCTGCACTAATTTTCCAAAATTATGCTTGTAAGGATCAATTATTTTTATATGCTTGTTTTCCAAATAGATTGAAGTAATGGGGTCAAATTTTCCGACTAAATATATGAATCTAATACATGAGTTTATTTTTAAATGTTTCAGTATGATATGAGTAGTAGACTGGCATGCAATAGTCTATAATAGGGTGTATATTAATGTTGAAACAATTTTGCACTTGGTGTTAGAATTTAGAACATACTTAAATTAATATAGTGATTTCAGCTTCATATAACATAACATATAACTAAGTTGTCTTGTAGCATGGCTTTTAAAGTTCAGGTTTGTATAAAAAATAACACCCAGATTTCTTGCTGTTTCTTCCTGAGGTATTTCTATATTATTTATATGTATGGTATTAAAATTATATTGTTTTTTATTTATCATATATACTGTACCAATATTTATTACAAGACTCTTTTTGGCATTTAACTGAAGTCTATGATTAAGTGACCAAGCATTTACTTCTTTTAAGACTTTATTTATTTCGATAGTGGTTGTGTTAATTAATTTAGAGTAACGCAAAATCTTTTTTAAATTTAATAAAATCAAGCTAAGAGTTGCTAATTTTTTTCATTAAAAGGCGTCTTAATAAAATAATAAAAAAAACTTACGACTGATACAGGCATTTGGTTTGTCTTTGCAATAATACATGGGGTAACTTTTTGTTGCCATCTCAATTAAAATATATATAAAAAAATTTGGGCCCCCCAGGGCACCCTTAAATATTGGGCTAGAAGGGCTATTTTTTTCTAAACATACTGTTAACATGAGGTTACTTTTTGTGGTTACCCCAATTAAAATATGAACAAAAAATATATTTTGGGCCTCCGGGGCACCCTTAAATTTTGGGCTAGTACGCTCATTTTTTTTTTTAGAATTACTTTTAATATAAGGTAACTTTTGTGGTTACCCCAATTAAATTATGATAAAAATAAATATTTTGGGCCTCCGGGGCACCCTTAAATATTGGGCTAGTACGCTCATTTTTTTTTCTACAATTACTGTTAACATAAGGTAACTTTTTGTTCCCACCCCAGTCAAAACATACAAAAAAAAATATTTTGGGCCCCCGGGGGACCCTTAAATAATGGGCTAGTACGCTACATTTTATTCTAATAAATTACTTTTAACATAAGGTAACTTTTAATTGCTACCCAAAAATAAATATCTCAAATATTTTTTTTTTACGTTTTTCGGCCCACCCTAACGTACATGTTTTCTCCCTTAGGCCACTCTTTTCCAACCCAGTGGTGTGTTTTTTCTCTGCTATCCCAACGGCCAAAAGAAGCAAGGAGAAAGTTTACCATTTTTAAGTCCACACAAATCACCCATTGATGTTCATGATACTTTATCTTTTCCAAGACCAAAGCTCTGGGAGATTTAATCAGGATGTCCACTTGCTTAGGTTGTTTTGATTGATTCCAATAATATTTTCTAGACTGCAGGTTTTATCCTGATCACCAAGCCTAACTAACCAAGTATATATACTAGCAAAGTTATAACTTTGTAAAGAAAGCTTATCTGCTAGTATACTAGCATTTTTTCTGTTTTGTTTTAACTTGTCTACTCCACAATGTGGAGTCCATGTGCACATATGTAGCAAAACACAGGATGATTTACACAACTTCTTCTAATTAAATTCATTTTATGTTTAATAAAATTCGATGCCTTATTTTTCCCTTAAGGCAATTAATTAGTAGAGTAGTAATTTAATTACTACAACTTGTCCAACCAAAAGATTATATAAAGAGATTAATAATTAGTTAAGTACCTTGTACACTGAGAAACGTGAACTCTTATTTCAATGTTTTAATTATTAACTGAACAGATTTTGCACATTCAATGTGCATAATTGTTTTATTAGAAGTCTCGAAATTTTATCTACTGTTTTTTACATTAAACTCGTTAAGTTTTTGAATATACATTTTTATTAATTACTACAAAAATGTACAAAGATTTCAATTAATGCATTTCAGATATTAAATTAATGAATAAAATCTTTGATTGTTTGTTTAAGATTTATTTGTTATTTGTTTCAAAAAAATAATTTTTATTTAACAAAAATAAGAATAAAATTCCCGTAAGTGTTAAATTAACAACCAATTTACTTTGCACGGCAACAACAGCACGTAAAAAAATACAAATCTAAAAAAGTACAGCTAAAAGAGAAAAACTGATTTTATATTTGGATTAAGCGACTCAAATATAAATGACGAAAATCAGTTTAAAAATCCTAGGCTCCAAAACAATTTTTTTTGGCCTGTATTATTTTTTGCAGCAGTAATTTACCGTAAATATAAATTTTGTCCATTTTCAGAACCCAAATTAACCCTAAAAAAGTTATTGGCCAACCTGTGGCAAACATTTTTTTTATATGTTAAATCTTAACTATCCTTTTTGCATGCCACACATAAATTATTTTAAAACGGCACAAGTTTTTGATAGAATACACCTTTCCATTATATATTTTTATGACTCATTGCATACTAAAATGACTATCAAGTTGTTAATTAGTTTGCAAAATCACGTAATACCTTTGTGCTCAACACAATTACATCCAAAGCCTTTTAAGCAAATAGTAAAACCGCTTTGTTTATAATTCAGTCCTATAGACACAAAGTTGTTCGACATTGCCGCATTGTGGAGATCATAAACTTCAAAGAAATTTATTGCAAAACTATAAAACACAATGGATTTATGGTTTTGCATTTGAGAACGTAAAAGGGCAAAGGATTTAATTTTACTTGCGTCGTAAATTTGAGAGCAGCATGAGTAATAACCTTTATTGTCATTACTTAGTTTAGTTTTAATACTCGACAAATAATATTATAAAAAAAATGTATTACTAATTAAATTAAATATTTGTAAAGAGCGACAACTATAAAAAAATAGAGTATCCAAAATTGGTGTAAGGAATCTGCGAGCAAATTAATGAGTGTATACAAAAGTTTATAAACGAGGTGCATACTATACTTTTTATACGACAAATACTTATTATTATCTCAAAATGATTTAAATCAAAAATTTGTATAGAGGGCCATCTATGAAACAATAGGGGAAACTGTGTGTCACCGTCAAATGTCACATTTTTTTATTTTATGAACACAATTATAAAGGTTATAAATCGAAATGTATTTCTTGAAAATTGATAGATTTTCACAGTGAAAGTAAAGAAAATGTTTTATGAGGACTTTATAGTAGAGTCCGTGCCCGAATTTAAGTTAATTAAAAGGTCAGTACAATGTTCATATAAACTTTTCAAATATTGGCGTTGAGAAACTATTTAATACTTTTGTATTTTTGTATTGAGATAATAAAATAATTTTCACATTTAGTATTATTTTACAAGAAAGGCACTTTATTTTAACGATTGTATGACATTTGACAACTGTCAACTAACTTGAAACTAACTTCAGCCCGTGACTAAAAACCTGTTGCTAACTTCAGCCCGTGACTAAATCGCCTTAAAGCCACAACTTGTCAATGTGTATTTAAAAGGTCACTTAGTGTCATGGAAACATGTACGATAAAGGGCGTTTTAAAGGTGGGAGTAGAAAAACTTAATAACGTATTAATTCCGAAGCAAAAATCCAATAAAATTAAGATAAAAATAAAGTGTTTGAGTCAGACTTTTACGACCGATCGCTCGTTTAAGTTGGTTTTTATCTCCGGTCAATTGTCTATCAATAAATTAATAGCCTCTAAGTTGTCATTGAATGAAATAATTGAAGGTGACATTTTTTCTAAACTGTATTAAATTAGTCGTTAATCTTTAATAACGCTTTAACAAAGGATTATAAATTATTGTCGTTATATTAAGTGAGAATAAAGAAAATAAAGAAAGAGACAATATACTAATAAAAAAATGGGAGTGTTTCTTTAAGATTAAGATAATAAGAAATATTTATAGTTTTTTTACTATAGGTAAAACGTTATATTTTGTAATTTCTATTCTATTATATTCTAGCATATACTCGTACAATCAAATCTTTTCCCGTAGGTATGCTCATTAAAATTTCACTCGGGTGGAAAATTATAAAAACCCAATTATCTTGTCTTAAGTATTTACAACCACCTCCATCATTTCCTTAATAAAACTCGATGGTGTCAAAACGTAGCCCTATTTTTTTCCCAATTAAATCCCGTCGGCTTACTTCAATCGAGTCAAATTAACAACCATTAAATAAAAGCGATCGACTTCCCAAATAATCGCGGCGATCTTAATGCAAACATCTCTCCGGCAAGGAAAAACGTAATTACAGTGCTTTCGGTTTTATTAAATGGACAGAACGAAGCAACAAGGAAAAGCCTAGAGCGCATCTGTAAAAGGAAAGAAAGCTCCATCCATACTAAGTACGTGCCACCAAAGGAGAGATGAATATCGTCTAATGAACGTAATGTACGAGGGTGGATCAATAAGTACCCGTGTTTGAAGACAGGTGGCGTTGCTGAGGGAAGTTGGCTTTACCATCGTTTACTGTCATCTGTCACACGACACCATACTAAATTTCAAACGGATTCATAGATTGGTTTTTATTTGGCAGCCACTTGTACCATACGTGTGTCGCATTAATCGATAAAATGGAAAAAGAACAGTATCGATCCGTAATTCGCTTTTTATTTTTTGATGGAAAAACATGCGAAGAAATAAAAGTTAAGTTGGATGCTGTCTATGGGGACCCTTCACCATCTATGACAACCGTAAGATATTGGTTCAACGAATTTAAACGTGGTCGTACATCTGTTTTTGATGAGGAGCGACCAGGCCGCCCGGCAGACGTTGTTACCGAGGAAATCGTTAAAAAGGTCCAAGACATGATTGTCGCAGATCGCCGAACGAAAGTGCGAGAAGTAGCAGAGGCCGTAGGCGTATCATACGGAACGGCAATTAATATTTTGCATGATAAGTTACACATGAGAAAGGTATCTGCCCGATGGGTGCCGCGATTGCTTACGGTGGACAACAAGCGGATACGGCTGTCAATGTCGAAGCAGTGTTTGGACCTCTTTAATCGAAATTCGAGTTTTTGCGTCGAGTCGTCACCGTTGATGAAACCTGGATACATTATTATACGCCAGAGACTAAACGACAGTCGAAGCAATGGATTTTTCGGGGTGAATCTGCTTCGAAGAAAGCAAAGACGGTCCCATCGGCCGGAAAGATCATGGCCACTATTTTTTGGGATTCCAAGGGAATAATCCTCATGGACTTTTTGCAGAAAGGAAGTACGATCACAGGGCAGTATTATAGTGAATTATTGGACCGATTCGATGAAAAATTGAAGGAGACACGGCCTCATTTGGCTAAGAAAAAAGTGCTGTTTCACCACGATAACGCACCAGCACATTCATCGAGAATTGTCGCGGTCAAATTGCAAGAATTGCACTACGAATTGCTGCCGCACCCACCGTACTCGCCCGACTTGGCTCCATGCGACTTTTTCTATTCACCAACATGAAAACGTGGCTCGGGGGAAAAAAATTCAGCTCTAACGAGGAGGTTATCGTCGAGACTGGAGCGTATTTTGCTGAGTTTGAGAAATCGTATTTTTTGGAGGGGTTAAAAAAATGGCAGAAACGTTGGGAAAAGTGTATAGCACTTAAAGGAGATTACGTTGAAAAATAGAAATAAAATTTTTTGAAAAACTTGTCTCTTCCTTTCTAACACGGGTACTTATTGATCCACCCTCGTACAAGACAACGAGACGTTATCCCGTCTAACATTCTCTATGGTTGATGTGTTTTAAGATAAAGGAAAAAATAAGAGAAAAGTTTAACATAATAACGATAAATGTATCTTAATTAAATGAATCAATAGAAAAAGTCCCTATCAAATGTCAAAAATATACACGGGCTCCTATTTCAAACAAAAAAATATTAGGTTTAAAAGTTTTACAACGCTATGTATGTTATAAGATAAAAAAACATAAAAGTAAAAAACTCAAAGACTACTCTAAGGGCCAGTTTTTCAATAGGCTAGTTAAATCCAGAGTTGAATAACTCTAGCTTATCTCTGACTTAAGTCAACCCCGATTTTAGGTCGCATTTGGGTTTTTCAATTACAATCAGTGAGGATTTATCAACTCTAGGTTTGTATAAAATTTGTAAGGTTGATAATGCGTTGTCATGGTAACGGCTGCACACCAACGTCATTTTTGACTCTGTTTTGCGGTTTTAACCTTAAAAAAAAAGAATGTCACGAAGGTAGTGTGATCATTATTATAAAATTTTTAAATTTATTGATTACAATTTTAAGATTACTGTGAGTTTATTTTTTGCTTTAGTGGAAAATGTGCTGCAATTTATTAGGTATATTTATTTAAAGGCAGTTTTGTCGTGTAATAAAACTATACAGGGTGTTCCGAAATTAGTGCACCATACTTTAACAGCAGATTCTACGTGCAAAAATAAGAAAAAAGTCCTTATAAATATAGGTCAAGAAATGCCTCCTAAGGGAGCTACAGCCCCCGAAAAGGGAGCCCCTGAAGATGGTTTTTATCTAATATAAATAAAAAAGTAGAAAAACCCTGTCACTTACTACATGAAACTGTCACCTGTCTTGAATTATTCTATTTTTTCCTAAACATGGCAGCCGTATTCCAAGGACCACGCGAGTCAATTTCTATGGTTGTGATTTAATTGTGAATTTTTATGCCATGTAAAATAATTTTCAAATCGATTTTATGCGAAAACGGTGTATGTTATCGAAGTTCAACAAGATGACCTTTTTTATGTGCAAAACTCTAAAATTTCATAATCTGACACCAAATTCTGGTACAAGATACGTACAAATAAGTTAAGGTGGTTTTAACCCTACTTCCTATCAATTTGACCCAAACCTCATAAAAATTTTTAAATTGTTATTGTTACGTCTTATTGGTCATAAAAAGTTTAATTAATTCCCCAAATTTCACTTTAACGGTTTTGGAGATATTAAATAAAAACCATCTTCAGGGGCTTTCTTTTTGGGGGCTGTAGCTCCCTTAAGAGGCATTTCTTGACCTATGTTTATAGGGACCTTTTTTCTTATTTTTGCACGTACAATCTGCTGTTAAAGTATGGTGCATTAATTTCAGGACACCCTGTATGTGATGTTAAACCGCTCAAAAAAAAAATCTCGATCTAAAACTTTTTTTTCGGCTAAAAAGAAAGTAAAAAATTAGGAAATCGAAAGAAAGTCATGGGTACTACCCAGCCGTTGAGGGGGCGCAAACCTGTCCGGCTAAACGAACAGCTAATTCAAGACAAAATTGGTTTTGTTAAACTGCAGAAAGAAAATGGTTTGAAAATGAAAGTGTTGAGGCTTGATTATAAAATGTTAAGAACCCGTGGCGTAAAACCGCAGGGTAAGCAACAATTGGTTTTCCGCGGATAAAACGTCATTTCTACAACGAACAAAATTAAAATATGACATTTAGAAGGACTCAATAAGCTGAGAGTCGTCTTGGAATACTTTTTGCTGAATAAACTTTTCACCTGTTTGTATGGTATTTATTGTATTACATCAACAATTTCTTCTTAAATATTTTCTTCCTTTCTTGAAGACAACCGAAATCTGGTTAGAAAATCAATATTGTCCCACAATTCAAAATGATTTATTCTTGGACAAATAACTTTTGGTCTACTAAAGTTCTCTTCATCATTACTATAGGCATTTACATCATAGTCCCACATTATCACTTTACACAACTTCACCCCGTGACTAATGCGCCATAAAGCCAAAACTTGTGTAAAAGGTCACTTGTCATGGAAATATGTTCGATATAAGGCGCTTTAAAGGTGGGAGTACAAAAAAAATTATATCATCGAGTTTTTGTAATTAAACTAGCAGTGTTCAAAAATCATGACATACATCTCTGAGAGTTGTATTATTAAATAATTTATCTATAGATATAAAATGGTGATCCTACGATGATAACTATAATAACGAAGCCGGTGTTTTTAATAAAGTAACAGCAGAGATTGCCTTCGGGTTACTGGGGAAAATTCGTGACCGGTTTTTGCAATTACCATCAATCCGTAGAAAAAATCCACGGTCGATGCTTTTAAATCTCTAATAAGACCAAATCGAATGTCATGATTTTAAGTACAACTTTACGGTTGGCTGGACACATAAACAAGAGAATATCTATTTGAGAATTTATTATTTAAACGATTTAGAAATACAGAAATACGTTATCAGCTCCAACTAACTGGCTTTTTGGACAGCCAATTTAAGATTTTCTACAGCACGACTTTCTTGTGGATTATATTGTTTTCGAGTAGTTTAATTTCACCACTTACAAGAGGGCAAGACTTTGCCAGTGGTGTTACAAACATACGTGTGAAGCAGTTTTGAGTATGTTTAAAAGTGATATCGAAGATTTGCTTGATGTTGCTGCGGAGCTTAAGCTCTGACTATAAAATAAAGAACGATGGCGACAAAGTTTTCCTTTAAAAGCAAAAAGAAGTTTTTTTTAAGTAGCATGAGTATAGCATAGGTACTACTCATGAGTAGAACTTACATTGGGTAGGGCTGACCTTAAAACTAGGGAGCAAGGGAGAATAGAAAAAAGAAGCGAAAAAATAAAAAATGAATATGCAGAAAGGGAGAAGTAAAAATACGTCTGGAACAACTTCACAACCATCTACGTATTCTTCTTAAAAACTCTGAAATAAAAGTGGTTTATGTGAGATATTGCAATATCTCACATAAACCACTTTTATTTCAGAGTTTTTCCATGGAATAAAGCTCTACTTAATAGTAAAACTTTCTATAACGATATTCAAACAAGAAGTTCAGTAAGAAATGATATTAAGAAGGCTTTCAAAAATACCTGATAGTTCACGTCGCATTAATTAAAATAAGGAAAATGATCTTATTATAGTAATATATGGAAAGTTTTGTTACTGAAATTACCAGCTTCTTCTTTGAACGTACCACTCCAGAATTGGCCATGTGATCTGGTTTTAAAAGAATTTCGTAAAAAGTGTTGTAAGATGAGAGTTGTTAATAATAGTGCCGTTTGAAGAATCAGTCTTATTCAATAATACAACCAGTTACTGACCAAGGTTACTTCCTAGTCGCAAATCACCGGAAATAGCTTCCTGAGCCATCAAAAGCATGCCACCCAGTTTTATTTAAATTCGCAATAATATAAAATGTTTTTAATTTTTATCAAGATTTACGTGGACCACCCTGTACAACTTGTAACAACGATAAATGAAAATAAATGAAATATTAATAGGAATTTATCAAAGAAAACTTCACCCTAAGACAAGGCAACATACCCGTAGGTATCACCATTGTTTTTCAAAAAACAATGGTGTATATCTAAAGAAATGGGATCTTTGAAATAAGATACCCATTCCTAGATGTTAGGTTTGTTACTGAGCGCGGTTATACGGTCGTGCAGAGAGGTTCGTAGATAAGGATAATATAATAATGCATTACAATGGCTTGAAGTTTCCACGAACGTCGACCAACTGCAATGCCATGGCTTTGTCACATTAAAAAAACTCATTTACATTTTCCTTTGGTGTAGCATTATCTATTTGCAGCGAACCCAAACATTTTTAACCTTGCCGACAACGCGCTGGTGCAAAATCTGCATAGATAGTAATACATAGTTATATACATAAGTAAGTGTACCGTATGATATAATCGGGTGCATTCCGACGATTTATTTTTGATATTGGAAATCAGCCAGGGAAAATATAGAGGATTTACTGAGAAACCGATGGTTTATTTATGTCTGTTTTAATGCAAATGCATTTAATTTTCTGCTTTTCCGTTCTGCGTGACTCTGCAGTCACATTTATTATATATAGATGTATACATTACATACATTTAGATAAATCTTTAAAAAGTATTTTTTAGGCAAAAACAGTTAGTCTTATTACATTTTTATCGCAAATTTTGGTCCTAGCAAAATATGGTAAAATTTTACGTTAAACCTTCATATTTTTGGCTAAAGATTCTTTAGTTAGCGTATGACCCATTAATCAAGAAATACCCTGTTTAATTTTTTACTATTTAATTTTCCCAAATTAAACAATTTTAATCTCAGATCAGGGTACTGCTCGTTCCCTTCCTAAAAGCAGTCTAGAACAGTCCGCTTCCATAAAATGTATGGCATAACCACTTAAAGAATAACCAAAGACAGTTCAAATCAAAAGTGCAGTAATATGTGCAAAATATTACCTGGATATAACCACCTCCTAGCGTTACATTTAATTAATCGCATGACCAATTGCAACGCATAAACATTTAATTAAAGAGCAACGAAATTCAGTCAACTTTAGGTACGCCAGATAAACACTCGGCGCCTACCAAGCTCGTTTACAGCCATAAATTAGGTACCTAACCAAAGTGGCATCCTCCTTGTCTTAAACTCCACTAGCCTAAACGGGCGTATAGCCCGGCCCGGCGACAAAATTTTGGGAGGGGTCTTAACCATAGATGCTGTTGTCCACGATCTTCGAAGGGAGACCAGTGTAGAATGACACGGATGGGGCCAGCTATAGGTTCCACGTTATCATACTCATTAGCCAATTTTGATCGCAGATATCTCGAAAACAATGCGAAATAGCAAAAAAACTAATAGAATTAGTTTTATGGCAAATTTTGGCAGATTTAATTTTGTATAAAATGATTTTATCGCTAAGACCTATATTTTCCGGGTTATAAGCAAAACACCGAAAAAATAGACCTACGTTTAGTAACTTTACCTCCTAACTAGTCCAAACAAAGTCCCAAAGTCAAAAATTGGGATTCTTCCTTTTCCCTTTGTAACCTTTGTTGACTGGACTATAAATATTTATTGAAAATGTGATCGAACTGTAGCTAATCTTCCCCAACCCATAGCATTGTACAATGAATATTTTTTGGAGTAAGCACTTTCATTGATTTCAAGTTTTTACAGTGTTTAATGCAAAGCATACTTTACTTTAATTTATATTATAATAACTTTTGTTCTTTAAATGCAACGAAAGTTGAGTTATTGCTCTTATTTTCAATGCAAAATATTTTAACCAAATACAATTTTTCCATAAAACCAGCTACTACGATTTATTTTCTTCTATAATATAGAATCTATACTATAGACTATCAGAGACTTATGTGGATCCCTTTAAAACAGTAATTTGAGTGAAAATTTATTTTAGGTCAAGCAGAAAATAAAAATCGTACTGTCTGTCCACTCTAAGTTGGCTGAACTAAGGAATTTTTTTGTTTAGATATTAAAGAATTGTCGTACTGTGTGCTTTTAAAACAGATTTTATATTATAAATAATACTAGTATATAATATGTACTAGTATTATTTATAATATAAAATCTGTTTTAAAAGCACACAGTACGACAATTCTTTAATATCTAAACTACAAAATTCCTTAGTTCCGCCAACTTAGAGTGGACAGACAGTACTAATATTTTATTATACCAAATAACCTACCTCAAAGTTAATCTGGGGACACACTGTATGTATATTTTTTCCGAAAATGCAATTGCATTTAATTTTTTAACCCGTAATAGTGGTGTTTCCATTTAATGCAAATGCATATAATTTTTTGTTATCCGTTCTGCATGCGTCTGTGGTCACATTCACATATTAATTCCAGATAAATATTTTAATTGGCATTATTCGAAAAAAACGGCATTTTCCAAATAAGTTGACGTCGGATGTTTAATTTATATGTAAATAACAATTAATTAATTTAAAAAAGTGTTAAACGTCATTTTATATTTTATCGCATTATTATAAGTGTCAGAACCAATAAATTTTACAGGATCAGGTTTAATTAACATAAATCCCAGAAATATAATAAAAATAAAAGGTTTACAAAATTCCACTTTAAATTACATTATTTATGAGTTAGGTCGAGAAGAGTTCATTATACATTTATTTTAAAATTAACATTAATAAATTGTGAAAATTAATAAAATTCCCAACCGGTCAGTTCAAAAACAACAAATTAAAAACATAAAGATGTACACAAAAGCACTATTAAAAAAGCGTTCTATACAGGGTGAGTTTTAAGTTGACGCGTTCCTTTTAACAGTGTGTAGAAATCAGCTAGACAAATAAATATTTTAAGTAACTTTTTTATCAAAACTCAAAAATAAAAAAGTTATAGCCCATCAAAGTTTACTTTAATTTTAAGCCGGTCCTGGCTATTGTTAACGAAAAACATAACCATAAAAATATCAAAATAAACAATGCAAAATGTCATATTTGACAACAAACATAACCATTTAAATCAAATTGACATTTTGCAATAAAAAATGTAATTATTTACTTAAGTTGGAGCATTTGCATTTTGACGACACTCTCTATAAATTAGTAACATTTCCACTAATTCATTATTGGTATAATTATGAAACATTTTTAACAATAATTGAGGCACAAAAAAACTGACATTTTTTATTGCTAAATGTCATTTTGATTTAAATGGTTATGTTTCTTGTCATAGATGACATTTTGTATTGTTTATTTTGTTATTTTTATTTTTATGGTTATGTTTTTTGTTAACAATAGCCAGGACCGGCTCAAAATTTAATTAAACTTGGAAGGCCTATAACTCTCTTATTTTTGAGTTTTGATAAAAAAGTTACTTAAAATATTTATTTGTTTATCTGATTTCTACACGCTGTTAAAAGGAACGCGTCAACTTAAAACTCACCCTGTATATAATTTAAACTTGTCAACACTCACTAGTGATTGGTGATCGCCTAGGCTGTAAAAATAATTTCGACCAATCGGGTAAAGTTATTTACCTTCTAGTCTAGTAAAAAAAACCCGTTTGGACCAATACAAAAATTGCACTGTTAAAACTATCTAACCTTCAAACTTTGAGCTCATCACAAAAATACTAACTTACCTTCCAATTATCACTTTAACGGCGTAATTCATATTTAACAATTTTACAAAGCAATTTAGGATTGAAATTTTTTAGCCAATAGAAAAAAAATGTGCTATAGGTTATAGGTAGTACATTAATTGTACTACATAGTTAAAAATATTTGTTTATTTTAACCAAATATTAACCAAATCCACATAACTTTAGGTTAAGTTTACAAATAATTGTAATCTGTTAACTAATTGAATAAGTAGTTTGCAATTATAAAAAGTATTTTGTAGATTTAATAACAAAAATCCTATGTTGATAATTTAACCACAATTCTTGTAGTTTTCAAAAAGGACCTTATTTGTACAAACCTTTTTGTATTTTGATTTCTGGTAAAATGTTATAAACACTCAGGACAGTTGTTACGAACACATTACGAATTAGAATAAAGTAAGCAGAAACATAAGTTGCAGACGCTGAAGTTAGTTGTTCTACAAAAAATTATGTTAAAATTTTACAAAATAAAATTAACAAACTACAAAATCATGTTAACAAATCTGATTTTCATAACAGTGTAAAATTGTTTAATATCGGATACGCCCTTATAGTAGAGAATAAAAATAAAGGGAACCGGTCGCCGCTGACACTGACCTTTTGTATCGCATGTATTTTTTTGCCTTTGCCTTCTTCTCTCGATTCGCCTCCGGTGGTTATTGTGCGGTCGTTGTTAACCACCTGTTGCGGCTTTTGAATTTTTTTCCGTGCGTTTCGTTTTTCTTTTTGCGCCGTCCGATCGCGGCCTCCATCTCGGGAGGCGCACACGTCTCGCGATGGAAGCAGACAATGAGGAACGAGGTGCTTGAACTTGGCACGCACTCAATAATTTACAATTATACGCGCAAACGACCAAAGACTCATGGAAAATTTATAAGTTGTAAGGATGCTTTAGCATAAGCATGAATGATACAAAAATAATTTTGATAAAAAAAGCATATGGGTGATTCTACAAAAGTTGGACAACTTGATGTCATCAGTCAATAGAGTAGGTATTTTAATATTTTTTGTAAATATTTTAGTATATTACAAAAGATTCAGGTTTTTTTTAACTTGTTCACCCAATTTTAATGTATTTTTTCAAAAGCACGTTTGTAGAAAAACATAATAAATATTCAAAATGTCAGTACCTTGGCGTGTCACAACTCCTGAATCAAATATTTGAGTGATTTTATTTTATTATATTCAATTTATCTTAAATTTTTCAATTTCACTACAAACTATAAAACATTAAATAATGTGTTCTTTATATTTTATCATAGATTCGAATAATAGCAATTTTTAAAAAATTGATAATCTTTGTACTCACTTTTACCCGTCAGTTCTGCGTCCAATGTTAAAATTCAAAATTCCTGCGAAATATTGAAGTTTAAACGTCAAGTCCTCGTTTTAACTCAAGTGTTGGTAAAAAATTACCTACATAGCCCGCCCTTTGCACGACAGTCATCTTGAAAACAATGCAAGCGGCGAAATTGTGGTGAATACACGTATAGTTCTAGTCAAAATTTCAGTACTGTGGTGAGTAGTTATATTCTTACCTATATATATATATATTTAATTGTAATTTATATAAGGCTATATGTGATTTGTTGATAAGTAGCATCCACTAATAAAAAATATCAGTAAAATACTTAATTCCGAATTACTCGTATAATCTCAAATTAAATTCTGCTTGCGCAGAACTTGTTTATTTAATGTCATTATAAACTCATGTTTGTCCCATATCTAATAATTGAGATATCGGTATACCCAAAATCCACCAGCCGCCACTGATGTGTGGTATTATTTGATGAAGATATTTTAATGTATAATATGCTCAAAGTTGCAATAAGTCTTATATTTTCCAATAAATTGTGTATTTAATTAGTACCCTGGTATACTCGTCACTTCCCTTGCATTCAAATTTAGATATTTCAGAAACTGTTTAAAAAAGTGACTGGCCCGGTCTGAAACAGTATATTTATTATATTATCTATGTTCTCATAACAAAATACTGTTTATTTTCTACAAAAACTATATAAAAGGAGGTCAAAAGTTGCCTAACTTTTATAGAATCACCCACATAATATGTGGGTGAATACACGTATTTCTTGAAACATTGTTTTTCTTTTTTCACCATTTAAACGAAAAAAAATGGTAGCAATGATGAGCAGATAACTTTGGATACGGTGTATAACGATAAAAAAAAATGAAAAAAGAAAAACAATGTTTCAAATATTCACAAAAATAACATTTTTTAAATGAAACACCCTGTATATTTTTACATTTTTTAAAAGACAATTTAATTAGGAACAAAAAATTATTACTGCATAACTTAAAATAAAAATAAGCATTTATTACGCCCTTTAACTTTCTGATGGTTGTTGAAATAACCAAATTATTAATTTATTTTAACAACAATCAACAAGTGCTAACTAATTGTTTATTTTTAAGTTACTACCCTAGTAGTTATGCAATAATATTTTTTTGTTTAAAATATGTAAAAATAGTCAAAACCAATTTCTGATCTTTGCCTAACATAAACATATAAACCACTCGACACCTTAAACTATGGAACAAAAGTAATAGCCTTCTGCGAGCCACAACAGTTATAATTGCTCTTAACATGTCTTCTAAATAATTTAATAAAAATAAATGCAACATCTTAATTGTTACAAAACGTAGACAACGGAACGGCAAAACATTAACTAGAATTATTTGACAATTTTCGCATTACCTCGGTAATAAACAGTCCTATTTAAAAAACACTTTTACTAATTACACAATAACCGTATATTGCGTACGCTTAGTTTAGTACCAAAGAAATTAATACAATTTGCATAAATAAATACAAATGGCCTGCAAAGGTGACCAAAAAGTAAGTGTTTAATTAAACTGGTTTCACTGGATCTCGCAAACGTAAATGATACAAGTAATGAAATATTGACACCATTTTAAAGTGTTTGTAAACAAACTGATACACTAAAAAAGTCATTTTTTGTGAATAATAATTTATTACACCATAAAATATGTAAATAAATAAGTAAATTCCGCATAAATAAAACGTTGATAAAATTTAATTAACAATATAAAAGTGTTGTTTACTATCGCTGGCATGTTGGGCATATACTTAATAGATTAACATTTGACCTTAACTCGAAAATCGTTTAACAAACAAAATATAAAACGCTCGAATTAATTAAACTGCGTTGACCTATGACAACGTTAAAACACTGGCTTAAAATAAATGCTTCAAAACTCTAAAACATGACATTGTTTTTAAGTATTCTGCTTTGCGTGGATAAATTTGATTTATTTTATGGTTGGAACATAACATTACGGATTAATAACTGGTAGCAAATAAATTTGATGAACATAATAATAATATGTATGTTTAAACGTAAAGTAAACTTTTTCCAAAATTCCCAGGACATTTTTTTCTTTGATATAACCGACCTTGTATACTATAGCACTTGAAGTTTTTTCATCCTCTTTAATTTTTCGCCGACTAGAGCTTGTTTTAATGGTTATAGTAAAAGTTATGCCAATTTTAAACTTATTTAACAAATATTTTGCGCGACCTAATTAAGCTCAAATTTGTACAGACATCATGTATGAAGTGTTTAAACACATACTAAAAGAAAAGGTTAAAATAATAATTTTTGTGTCATAACGCCTTTTTATGCTGAGCTCAAAGTTTGAACAATTGAGCGAAGCACGAAAAGACACTTCTCAGCCGAAAGGCATAAAATGTTTTATCTCAAAGGCACAATTTTATTTGTTAAACGATACATAAAACGTACAATTATAATAAAGTGATGTTAGATAGAAATAACAGTAGTCGAATTTTTTGATCGGTACAAACGGGATTTTTACAGCCTAGGATGTAAAAGTAAATATTGAAATCGGAAAATAATTGATGCCTAAAAATGAATTTATTATTCCCGTTGTTAGGCACACTCAGAGAAAAACATGTTTTTACTTAAGGGGATTATAAGTTTATTTACCTAAATTATCAATAAAACTTTATTTTCTTTTTATTTTGAATGGAAATAAACTATTTTTTTTACTCCCACCTTTAAAACGCCCTTTATCGTACATGTTTCCATGACACTTTTAAATACACATTGACAAGTTGTGGCTTTATGGCGCTTTAGTTACGGGCTGAAGTTTTAAGTTAGTTGACAGTTGTCAAATGTCATTCAATTGTTAAAATAAAGTGGCTTTCTTGTAAAATAATACTAAATGTGAACATTATTTTATTATCTCAATATAAAAATACAAAAGTATTAAATAGTTTCTCAACACCAATATTTGAAAAGTTTATATGAACATTGTACTGACCTTTTAATTTCGCCGGTAGGAAACTATAACTTAAATTCGGGCAAGGACTCCACTGTAAAGTGCTCATAAAACATTTTCTTGTATAAAATGGCATTTATCAAACAATAAATATACTATTATTATTATTTAAATATATTTTTCATTGGTGTATCCCATTAAATCAACATTGAGAACGTTGAGAAACGCAATTAAATAGATTTCTTTTCGTATAAATATTTTAAAGAGGGTGCACTTTAAAAGTGTTCAAATACATTGTAAAACTGTTGGTAAATTATTTAAAACATTTTCTATTTGAATCAAATAAACCGATTATTTAAATTAATATAATTTTATTTGCTTTTCCTGGTGGGGGAATTTATAATGTTTATCAATATTAACGAAAAAATAGCAATAGGCGTATACTATAGATAAAAACATTTTTTAATTTTGGGCCAGTCTAATACACATTAAATGATACTAGGTGCACCCTGTATATTATATAAACAAACCTAAAAAAAGATTAAAAACTATTCTCACAATAATCTCGAAGAGTTTACTTTTTTAGTATCAACTGTGGGAACTAATCTACTGAACGTTACTTTCTTTATAATAAATTCTTAACAATTATAATTACACAATTAATTATTGTCAATTAATTTAGTATTTGTACTATAATTGTAATTATTATTAATCAATTACGGTAAGTAATATTAAATGGTAGAATTTTGTATCTACATAAATTTACATGTGCTGATAAAATAATATTAACCCAATTATAGTGTTTTTATTGCACAACTTTATATAAATAAATTAATATAAAGTTTTGTCATTATTGTTATAAATAAAAAATACATTTGTTTAGTTTATTTAAATTTAAATAATATATTATATTATGTATATTGAGGTTTACCATGGGATTAATTAAGTTTATTTTATGATAGGTTCCAGTCTGGAAGTTTTAGTTATTTATTAAAATGTTTTTACACATAAATAATTTGTTAATATAATTTTAAATTAAAATTAAAAAAACACGCATTTATTAGGTAGATAAATACAATTAATTTGTGCTAATTAAAACTCATGTAGAAACTATTTACGATCAACAAACCCATTAATTTGTATTCTTATCTTAGAAAAAATATTTCCACCCGCAAAAGTTATAAAAATAATACATTTTACTAGCCATTGTTTCTGCATTTCTCACGGTCGTTAAAGTCTGGAGTACCTGTAGCATTAAACTGCTTTAATTAAAGAATGCTTTGCAGAAACATGTTAACCAACAAAGGTAAGTACTGTATACGTTAATTAAAAAGTATAAGGTTTTATAATTGTATATCCACGTTTTTTAAAATAGGAAATTTTTTTATAAAATTTAATTACATTTCACCAAGCAAATTTCTTCGATGAATAAGATTATTACATTCAAAATCGTGCGTTTCCAAACATAAATATTACTCAATGCAATTTTTTGCGTATGACACAGTATTGCAAAATGCCATACAAGAAGGATTCCATCTTCCATGTGAACGAATCAGTTCACAGAGGACTTTTTTAAATGGAAACCGTCTAGTGAGCAGTTTATTGCGTATTATTCTTTACTTAACTAACAAAGGTGGCTATTTTTTGCGGTGATGCGATCGGAAAATTATCTTTTTTACGATGAAGAGGTGGCGCAGCATTGTAATTAATTATTTAAATTAGCGTTTGTTTATAATGGTAGTCTTAATTAGGAAAATTGGATTTATAATTGAACATCATCATGCGATTTTGTGGAAAACATTAGACTAATTTAATTAACAATAAAAATAAATATACGATTGTAACCGCGTATAAGACTCTCATAATATATTGTATACAACAAAAAGAAGAATGAAGAAAAGTTAATAATTTAAGTAGATTGTTCTTGTTAGTCTAATTTGATGACCAGTCACTTTTAGTATAATTTTCCTGATTCATTCTCATTATTAAGTATGATAAAACTAAGTGATCCTAAAAACTTTCTTAGCTAGTTTTGAAATTTATCTTTTTGTCCCTATATACAGGGTGTCGTGTAATCAGTTGTTATTCCTGTTATTCACCCAAAAGTAAGTAAGTAAGACATTTTCCTTAATCACTTTTGCATTAATGCAATAATTAGTGCTACTGTTTTCAAATAAAAGAATCATGAAAATTAAAGTAATTTTTTCTATACTCTTTTTTATACTATATCTTTGTTATACTGGGTGTCCTGAAAATGGCTAACTAACAATAATAGTATAAAAAAATAATGTTTTTTTATTATCTTTTTACAGAAAAATTTCAATATAATAGGGTTTAAAAAAAATAAAAATAATAGTATATTATGTATAAAGGTTTATAAATGCCATTTTAGACACGAATGAGTGTCTTGAAAAGTTTATAAACGAGTTGCATACTTTCTATGCAAATTTTAATGATTTAAATCAAATATTTGTATAGAGCGCCATCTATAAAACAATAGGGGAATCTGTCTGAATGTAAAATTTGTATGTGTTGTATATACAGATTATAAAGGTTATAAATCGAAATGTATTCCTTGAGCACTTCACAGTAGAGTACGAGCCAAAATTTAGCAAGTGACTAAAAACCTGTTGCTTTCAGCCCGTGACTAAAACGCCATAAAGCCACAACTTGTCAATGTGTTTTTAAAAAGTCACTTAGTGTCATGGAAACATGTACGTTAATGGGCGTTTTAAAGGTGGGAGAAGAAAAAATAACTTAAACGTAATAAATTAGATATTTTCCCACAACTAAAAATGTGCAATTTCCTCGTCTCGATCATGTGATTAATATTTATAATTAACATTAAAACACGTTTATATTTTTAACCGTTTAAGTCACATTTTACACGATTTTTTAACAGGATATATACATTGAGTCAATGATATATATCTGTAACAACATTCCCGCTTCAAAGTATTGCCATTATAAATAACAAACAAACCACTTATTTCAGTCATCGCACTTTGTTTAAAATTTGTTTGATTTAATGCAAATTTTATTTGTTTATTGTTTGATTTATGGCTACCGAGAAATAAAATCTTATATTTTTAATTTATTTAGAGAAGAAAGAAAAATATTACCGTTCAAGTCATTATTTCTTTAAAATTAATTTTAACCATAAAAGATCAAAAGCGCTAAAAAGTTTAAAAATTGTTTGTTTCAGAAAATATGTAGCAGACAAAGTGGAACAAAAATTTTGTTACTCAAAACAATGAAACGTAACATATCTGTCAGCCAAATCAAAGTCAATTAGATATGACTTTTTGAAAGGTGAACGTGATACGGTCGCAATTTACATAATTTCCATTTTAAAGGTTGCTTAAAATGTTACTGTGCATACGTAAATAACTGAAAAGGCTCGTTGCTTAAACAATGAACGTTTTAAAGTTTTAAGGAAATTATAAATGCAGGTATGTTGTGAGAACTGAATATGAATCACGTTTGTTTGCTATAATAAAACAAAAAATGACGTCAGTTTATAAAGCTGGCCCCCTACCAACTTTATGTTAAAAATTGGGAAAACGTATGCAATGTTAAAATAAAATATTTTTTTTATTTTTCAAAAATGATTTATGTGGTTAATCTAAAATTAACATTTTATCAACACCATTTAATATTTAATATAAATTAAAAAAACATTAGTCACCTTTTGTAATTCATATTGTTTTAATATATTTAATAATTTAAATCATTTTTATTAAACGTCTGTCAGTGACATTACATTTTTTTTCACTAATCTTTTTCAACATGAAAAAAAAATATGTAAAATTCTTTTTTTTATAAAACCAAGCTTTAATATTTTATTTTTATAATGCCTACACGTGGCCCCACAAACAAAATCCAGTAAACAAGCATGTTATATAAAGCCATAAACTTTAAAATTTACTTCCTCAATTACAACATAACAAACTTTTTTGTTATCATTCATTAGCGTTCCTGATAAATTAATTGGCTCAAGTACTGGCCACACTGACCTACTTTTTGGCCTTATCTACCAAATTCATATTACGCAAACTAGCCTCCTCATATAAGTAACACTAATGCTCTTATTGCGATCTCTAAGATCGCTATAAAACTATACAATAAAACTTTGAATAAAACCAAATGATCTTCAAGGCAGCCTAAATTAATAGCCAATACTAAATTTTTAGACTATATTAAAACCATTTAGTTTTAATTTTATATTCCTAAACAGTTCTTCGAGGCAACTTTTAATTTATGTATAAAACTTATTTGCATTTAAAATATACTTGCAGCAGACTAAATTACCTTAATAATCAATATAATTAACCCTAAAAGGGTTTTATGTTTACTATAGTGGGACAACTTGTGTGTGAAATAGTTAATGGCAGAGTGGTAATATTTTAAACATATGTGGTAATATTTTAAACATATTTGGCTTTATAACGCTATATAAAGCAGATCATAAAAAATATTGAAATGCAAACTATTCTGGTAAAAAATTTAACAAGGGTTGGCACTTTTCTGACAAAATATAATAAAATACTTCTAAATAACTTGAGCGCCATCAAGTTTTATTTTGCATTTAAAGATCTAAACGCTTTTCTTTATTAAATTGCATGTTTGGTCAAAAATCGAACAAGCATTTTTTTAACCAAATTGATTAAAATATTTTTACACTTTAAAACGTAAAAATTATGTATTTGGAAATAAAGTGGAATTTTATTGGCCTAAGATAAAATAATTTTGTAAATGGGTACTCCACAAAACTACATTAAAAGATTTGTTACAAAATGGATTGTTTAATCCTTTAAAAAAGCAAATTAGTTTTAAAATAGCCAATGTCGAGAGTATTATAAAACCAGCATAAGATCAGTTGGGCATTAAAATCAAATAGTTTTTTTATTTTAATTTAAAGAGCACGTTAAACTATTTGCATAAGAATAAGTGGCCTTTAAGAACTTTTAGTTTATCTAAAGGTAACTTTATCGTTACAATATCGTTTTATTGGACATATTAAAGCACTTTTAAACCCATAATAAATCAAAAGTATCTTACAATTGGTACTTGGGCTACTACCAAACCCAATAAGTTCATATATTGATAGTTAAATAAAACTTTGTTTTTCCAAAACACTTTTTAAGTTCTTTAAATGTTTAGTTTTAAAAATCTGCTTTTGTCATTAAATGGTATTTGACCAAATTCGCTACAAGTACTATATATACGTATACGAGATAATATGACACTTGAATCCTCTAGTATCCGTTTTGATAAAAATCAGATTCATGCATTAAAATATTCCTACCTATCAATGTGTAAATAGAAATGGTTGCAGAAGCCATAAAATATTTATTAAAAAAAATGAATATATGGGGTATTCCCTGCCAAATCGACCACTTTTGAACCCGACCCCTTTCGATCTGGCCAAAAGTTTTCCATTCTTTTTTACCCTTTGAAAAACTTGTTTGAAATTTTTTCAAATTTTTTTATCCAACCCCAAAAAGTTTTAAATTTTTCAAAAAAATAGGTTTTTTTATTTTCAAATAGCCATAACTTTTTCAAAAATTGACATTTTGGTATCTTTTTTTTTAAATTTTTGTTTTTGTTTTCGAAAAAATAGACAAAAAAATTATCGCTTTTTTAATAAAATCGTTATTTTTGCAAAGTTCGCCATTTTTAATTTAAAATTTTTTTTTCTTAAAAAAAACTTCAATTAATGTTACAATTATTCCCGCCAATCCTAGAGAGGGCCGATTTTTTTTCTATTTTTTTTAATCAATTGAAAAAAAAATTTGTTTTTTTCACAAACTTTATTTATATAATAAAATAAATGCAATTCAACGATTTTTAGGTATTATATTTTAAATTTATAGGCTTAAGCTACGATTATACTGACTAGGATTAATGATTATTACAGTTAAAAAAATTTTTTGAAAATTAGACATTTTTTTTTCAATTGAATAAAAATAATAGAAAAAAAAGCGGCCCACTTTAAGATTGTCGGGAATAATTGTATCAATAATTAAAGTTTTTTTTGAGAAAAAAATAAAAAATGGCAAACGATTTTATTAAAAAAGCGATAATTTCATAGAGTTGATCCTGTTAATTTTTTTTGTCTATTTTTTCGAAAAATTCATTTAAAAACAAAAATTTCAAAAAAAAGATACCAAAAGGTCCATTTTTGAAAAAGTTATGGCTATAATAAAAAAACTATTTTTTTGAAAAATTTAAAACTTTTTTGAGGTTGGATAAAAAAAATTTCAAAAATGTTTTTCAACGGGTAGATGAGAATGGAAAACTTTTGGCTAGATCGAAAGGGGTCGGGTACAAAAGTGGTCGATTTGGCATGGAATACCCCATATACATTTCGTGGCTTTTTCAACCATTTGAATGCACAAATTGATAGGTAGTTTTTTTTAAGTATGGTTCTCATTTTTAATCAAAACGTATTTAAGGGATTTTGATTATAGGGGATTCACTTGTCAGTATTGTTAAATACATCAAAATGCCTTTTCGATTCACGAATTAAGAATACGCAGGTATGCACTTCGTTTACGGATTTTGTGATGGAGACGCGTTACAAGCAATTCTGGAATATCTAAGGCGATTTCCCACATCGACTCAACGTGTATTAAAACAGGTCACAGACAACCCTTTCATCTTCAACCAGTTCAAGGCTTACATACATCTAGGAGAATGGTATTTTCTCGATTTTTATGTAAGAATGTCATATTCTCGCACGCAAAATCGTTGAAGAATGAAGCTCATTCTTAAACGATTTTTGGTAACATTTAGTTTTTAAGTATTGGTACCCCCAAAATGTCAAACTGATTAATAACCTCAAATTCATTACTTTTATTGAAAATGAAGCCTTTATTATTGTTTTGTAATATAAAGTTTGCTCCAACAATGCATTTTAATGCAAAATTTTAAGTTTAATGTGTAAAAGTGCAGTTCAGGTTGTACTTGTGCAGGATAACAAATATTGTCATTTTGTGTTGCCAACTGACATTTTGCGAGAAAAATCCCCTAACTAACAACGACCACAAAACAATTAAAAAAACCTAAATAAAAGTTAAAATCGAGAAAATAGTATAAATCACACGTTGCAGAAGGCTATTCTCGCACTCATTCGTTCGTCCACTCGCTCCTTCGTCGCTCGAGGCCAAATTTCGAATTCGTGCGAGAATATGTGGCCTTCTGCAACTTGTACTTTAATATACTATTTTAGGTGGCTTCTGGACTCGATTCAAAATGAAAAAAAAATGTTAACAATTTTTTAATAAGGTTTTATATGTATTTTTACATGAAAAAATACAAATGCTAATTATCCTGCTGTTTTGGCCATAATAGCCATTATAAGGTTCTTCTTTCTTAATAACTTTGTCAACAACGAAACGCTTAAAAAACATTGTTTACAGGTAAAAGTTTACATAAGCAATTGGCACCAACTTTTGAAGAATAAAAAAAACGTTGAGCAGACAGCTGTTTTTTCTCGTGTATATACAAACAACCCTGGCCTAGCAACAGAGGCAGACGTTTCCGTTGAGCTGTCCTGTGCAGGTGCAAAAATACCTACCTTTACCATTGCAATGTAATTATTTTATTTAATTACGAAAAGAAAATGGCATAAGGTATCACCAGGAACAAAATATTTGTCAACGTTGCATTTTACGTTTAGTTTAAAACTGACAACAATGGAAATTAATTATAAAAACAGTAAATAATTGAGATTTCTACTAGAGCAATAAAAATATTATTGTTTAAAAAATGCCTGTTATATTAACGAAAATAAACAACGCTTATCTGTTAACAAGTTTAATTGTCTATTAAAATCGAGTTTTGATAAAAAGTTCCTAATGGATTTTCAAATTATTTGTACGTTAAGCGTTATTATGAAAGGAAATGTTTTTTTAATATAATACTCACACAAATGGCTTAAGATAAAATGGAACTTACCTGTAAAGAAAAAAAAAGGTTAGAAGCACTTTACAAAAAACATTTTTTTGATTTATTACTTTGCAACATTTTATAACTAATCAAAATTTAATAAGGTACATAAAATACTACTTGGTACTATAAACTTAGGCACAAAAATAAAGTACCACACCCCTTTTTTAATGGTTTAGCTTGATTTTTCTACAAGGTTTTCAATGTTTGCACTTTGTTCGTTTACTGTGAAATACGGCAACAGCGGCTGTCGTGCTGGTAGTTATTTTATGGAAATTTTGATGCAAATTAAATAAAAATCAACAAACATTTATTAGCATATTGCCGTTATGTTAATTCGACACAAAAATTCTTCAAACTGATAATAATATTATTAGGGTGACCCAGTGCTCTGTGATCGGTGCATATTTTTTTTGCTATTAAAGATATCGATATGAAATTTTTATAGAAAATATGATCCAACTAAAGCTATTTTTCAAAATTATTTTGAACAAAATTCCACTTCCGGTTTCACCGGAAGTGACATCGACAATGTTATTTCAAATGGAATACCCTGTATATTTTTTGATTTTAAATTTCATATGTAATTCCTGATAAAATTTCTATAACATTTCCTATACCTAAACTCAATAGTTTTCGAGTTATTAATTTTTTTCGTAAAAATTTGACAGTTGCGCCTTCAACAAAAATAGCCTATAACTTCTTTGTTATTAGGTCTATTGGTATGCGGTTTGGATTTTTGGAATGTTGAAACATTGTTTTAAATATCCCGTATCAAACTTTTCCATATTTCTAACTAATTACTTGATAAAAATTAGAGTGAATTTGACAAACTTTAAACGATAATAACTTTCTTATTTTTAATGGAACGCTATGTATATTTTTGCAGAATTAAATTTCTTATTAAATTCCCTTTTGATTGATATAACCATTCCCTATACCTAAAGTTAATAATAACAAAGATATTTCACAATTTTGTAATAATTTAGGTATCAACAAACCTGAGAAATCGACAAGCGACTTATTTTGACGTATCCATGGATACCAATAACAAAAATTGTTTAAAATCTAATTGTTTCACTTTTTCTAGTATTTGTTTAGTTAAAATGGATTTTACGCGACAAGAAATGATAAATATGGTTTATTGTATTGGAGAAGCGGATCGAAATGTTCTGCTAGCTAGTAGAATTTATCATCAAAAATATCCAGATTCAAGATTGCCCCGAGTAATTTATTTCAAAAATTGAGGGATAGATTTGAATTGACGGGTAATATTTCTTACAAGAAAGAAGAATTGATTGGACGGAGAATTAATGAAGACCATGAATTAGAAGTTCTTTTGACGATAGAGGAAAGTCCTTTTTTGAGTACTCGGGAGATCATAAGAGAAACTGGTCTATCGCAAAGCAGTGTGAATTTTAAACCATAGATAAATTTCACCCGTACCATATGGAACTTCATCAGAAACTTTATGATGACGATTTTCGGCATCGAGTAGATTTTTCAAATAGAATTCTTGAAATTGTGCATGCTAATGGCAACTTCTTAAACGGCATTTTATTTTCGGATGAATCTACTTTCGAGAGTAGTGGATCTGTTAATAGGCACAATTTGCACTATTATACGACTCATAACCCTTATTGGCTGAGAACCATGGATCACCAAAATAGGTGGTCATTGAACGTTTGGGGAGGTACTATTGGAGGCCGTGACGTAGACTTGCATACAAGACCGAACATGTGGATTCAGCATGATGGTGCTCCTGTTCATTATAGCCGTATCGTACGGCAGTTTTTAAATCGGAGTTACGCTAACCGTTGGATAGGAAGAGGAGGAACTATTGCTTGGCCAGCTTGCTCCCCAGATCTGACACCCATTGATTTTTTCCTTTGGGGGTATGTAAAGGAAAAAGTTTACAGAGAACGACCAAGCACAGCTGAGGATATGATGCAGCGAATAACCGATGCATTTAATTCTGTTAACGAGGATATGCTAACCCGCGTGAAGCAACCTTTTCTACATAGACTTTGTGACATTTTGTGTGTTCAGCAGAATGGCCGTATATTTGAGCATTTATTATAATTATTAATTAAAGTATTTCGGTAAATTAAATTTTTGATTCTGATTTAATTGATTTTTGTGCTTCTATTATAAGAATAAATAATAATACAATTCAACGAAAGAAATTATTAATAATTATTTCTCTCTGTATTACGTTGAATTGTATTATTTAGAATAACTGGTGGATTATGTGATATGTACTCCTTTTTACCAAAAAGATAATTTCACACTTGAAACAATTAGATTTTAAACAATTTTTGTTATTGGTATCCATGGATACGTCAAAATAACTAGCTTGTCGATTTTTCAGGTGTGTTGATACCTAAATTATTACAAAATTGTGAAATATCTTTGTTATTATTAACTTTAGGTATAGGGAATGGTTATACCAATCAAAAGGTAATTTTATAAGAAATTGAATTTCATTAAAAATAAGAAAGTTATTAACCTTTAAAGTTTGCCAAATTCACCCTAATTTTTATCAAGTAATTGGTTAGAAATATGGCAAAGTTTTATACGGGATATTTAAAACAATGTTTCAAGACTCCAAAAATCCAAACCGCATACCAATACACCTAATAACAAAGAAGTTATAGGCTATTTTTGTTGAAGGCGCAACTGTCAAATTTTTACGAAAAAAATTAATAACTCGAAAACTATTGAGTTTAGGTATAGGGAATGTTATAGAAATTTTATCAGGAATTACATATTAAATTTAAAAATCAAAAAATATACAGGGTATTCTATTTGAAATAACAATGTTGATGTCACTTCCGGTGAAACCGGAAGTGGAATTTGGTTCAAAATAATTTTGGAAAATAGGTTTAGTTGGATCATATTTTCTATAAATATTTCATATCGATATCTTTAATAGCAAAAAAAATATGGACCGATCACAGAGCACTGGGTCACCCTGTATATATAGTATACCAAATATATAGTATTAGTAGTAGGGTGATTCCTTTTAAAGGAACATTTTTTTACTCCCCAAGCAAAATAATGATGTTTATATATTTCGAGAAAAAACTACCTTAAAGTTTCAGCCCTTAATCTTAGTCCTAAGTACTTTTATTTTGATTTTTAAGTGTTTGCATTGAAATAACAGAATATTATGATTTTTTTTCAATTTTCTATAGCTTGGTAATATTTTACGTTACTACAATTTACATGTGTAGGCGTGATTTGTACATAATACCTAATAATAATACATAATAACTTTAAAAGTACTTGCAACAATTGTAATACAAATCATATATTTCGACCTGTCACCAAAGTTATATTTTTAATAAAAAATAGTATTTTTGCATTTTACCCTAAAACAGTTAACGTTACTTTTATCTGTAAACATGATTTTTATAGAAAATTTTATTTCCCATAAATAAGATTAAATGAATTAATTCAATAAATTCAATTTCAATTTTCAATTTATTTTAGGAAATAATTAAAATATACATAAGTTTTTTATAAAAAACGTAGATCATAATAATAATAAAAAATATATATGCATACTTAAGAGATAAGGAGGATTTAATAAAATTTACTGTCAAATATCGATAAAAGTAATTATTACTGTATAATAGTATATAAATAGTTGACAGTAAAATTAATTAAATCTTTTAAACTATATATTTTATTGCATCAATGCGTAAAACTTTTTTTGTAGGAAATTGAATTTCTTATACAAATAATTTCTACTTGGGGCAATTAGTTAATCAATATTTGACAGTAAAATTTATTAAATGCTTTATATCTTTTAAACTATGCATTTTATAGGATTATTGCAAAGGACCTTTCTTAATAAGAAATTCTTATAGAAAATTGAATTTCCTATAAAAATCGACATTGCCTTTTACCTTTAACTTTAAAAATACTGTTTTTATTAAAAATATGACTTTGGTGACGTATACAAGTGTAATATACGAATTGTAGTACTTTAAAAGAGAATCAATAGTGTAAAAATCTATGTAAATTCTAGTAACGTAAAATACCGACAAGATATAGGGAATTAAAAAAACATAATTTCAATGGAAAAACTTAAAAATTAAAATAAAAGTACTTATGAATTAAATTAAGGGCTGAAACTTTACGATAATTTTTTATATGTATGAACATCAATAATTTGCTTGGGGATTTAAAACGAATCACCCTTATAAGTACCTAAATACATACATAAGTACCTAACTTATTTTTATTAAATTTTATTTTTATGAAATTTAGCCAATTTTCAAAATTTATTCCAAAATTGTTTTTACCCTCGTAAAATTTTAAGGCGGTTCGTTATTTGTATAATTCTTTAATATTATTAAACTGCGTGAATATATTTACGCCTTATATAAATCTATTGAATATGTGTTTTAGTTTATACGAATAAAAATCACAAATAAAAGACGTTGCAAATATTATTTTAATAGAACGCACTAAAAACATACATTTTTATCTTTGTAGAAAAAAACTAGTTTTAAATCTGACAATTTGTAGGTTTTAACCATACATTATATTTACATAATAAATATTAACAAAAAAATGCAGTTCATACGAATCGAGGTTTGTAAATAACTCGATTTTTGACAAAAATTAGTTAATCATTTTCTTATATAAAAGTGTCGTCTTTTTCATTTAAAATTTTTCAATGCATAGATAAATATCATAAAATATTTTGTATTTGTTTGTACTTTGCTTACTCAATACATAATTGTCGGTAATATATCCAGTATTTTACTATTTACATAAAACTATATAAAAAAAAAAATAATTTAAACAATGCACGTGCACTTTTTATAAATTCTATTTCCGTACGCAAAGCTAACCTTATTAATTATTTAAACAAACGGTTAATATAAGGGGGAAAAGTAAAAAGTCAATATATTAAAACTATAAAATAAAATATAAAAATCTTTGCAGTATTTTGGATGGTTTAAAAAATGTAAGTTTAAATTATTTGCAAACTTAGTTATTCAATAATTTAAACACTTTACCTAAAGGACTGTTCAAAGAATACAAATTTGTAAGTGATGATTTATATCATTTTAGCATTTTTTATTTATTTTTGAAATGAATAAAATGTATGCTGAATCATTCAAAAATGTTATGGTAAAATTGCAAACTAAAAAATAAGATATAATCTTACTCGATAAAACAACAAAATTTATTTAAAAAGTTATTCTTTTATTTCATTTAATTGCAAAAACATTTAGATTTATAGTGTGTAATAAATCATATCTTGTGTTAAATTGTTAATGTTTATATTTTTAAGGTCATATTTTGGTTACTTTGCACGCTTTAAAATTTCCAATGTCAAGGCTACTACAAAAAACGTGTTTTATAATTAAATTTTTAAAATATAAATAAAGTTGATTTATTTACATTATTTATTATTCAGGATTTCTTTAGGTAGGTAGGTACCTATAACGGATCTGAAAAATGAATAATAAATCTATAAATCCCAATGCGGATTTAATCTTAAAAAGTATTATTATTTTATATCTACACTTCTTAAAGAAAAACAGTTAAAATATTATTATTTGTTGCAGTACTTTTCATATTTTTAGTTATACTATTAAGACATGTCTAATTCTCATGCTCATGCATGAGCATGAGAATTATTACATGAGTCGAAGGCATATAACATAATGAGTGCGAGTGTCTTAATAGCCCAATAAATGGGAGTTGCATACACTATTTTTTCTACGACTTTACGGCCTTTTAGAATTTCTGGAGGGGTTAAATTTTTATTTTTACATTCTCTATTGCAGTTGAATTTTTTTAAGTAAAAATTAGTAAACATTAATTTTTACTTAAAAAAATCAACTTTTAAAATTGTTTTATGTAAACAATAACATGTCGGTTACATGTACGTGCACGGAAAAAAAGTTAATTTTTAATGTTTTAAATGTTAATCTGGAAGCTGGCTCAGAATCTGTTACTTATTAAAAATTAAAAAGTGAAAAAATAACAGTGGGTACATCTTAATTTTTAAAATTTAAAATACTACTTAATTCAAATACTAATTATTAACAAAGATTATTTAATATATAATGTAATCTTTAATAAGTATTTTTTTCCGTGCCATAATAAATATCATTATAGTAGAAGTAGGAAATGTCTAATAAACAAATTAAAGTTGGGAATAGAAAAAAAATATTTTGTTTGCCACTTTTTATGTGTTGACCACGGTTTTATAAAAATAAATATAAAATCATCAAATTATAATATTATACGATATATATTAATAACATGATATTGATTTTTAACTAAAATATGAATATACAAATTTGTGTACTTTGTACAGCAGTTGATAGTATTTGCGAATGTAAGTAATATATTATAGTTATTTATAGTTATTTTAACAATAAAATACTTTTATCTTTGCAAACTTACTGTATGGCCATTCGAAGTCCTTCCATACTTCGGACACGACCGATATAAAATTTAAAAGCCTTTTGACGTTCTTCGAATTATTCAAATTGCATCAAACAGGCGAAACAAAACAATAACAAAATAACAAACGAAATAGTCTTGACCTCGTGCACAAAAACAAAACTCTATCCAACATCGACGTCAAGTTGCCAGCGACTGAATAAGATCGGCAGCTCAGCTGTTTTGAAATTGTCGAGGGGCGCTGTTGTCAAGTAACACCGAAAGTCTCATAAACGACGAATTTTAATTTTTTTTTTTAGATTTTAAAACTCTAATTATTTAAACGCAATAAGTGATTTAAGGTGGCGCAAGTTTTTATTTATTAGTATATTTTTGCGTAAACTGTTGTTGAATTTGGCAACAAGGTCAGTTATTATGTTGGGTCCCACAGCTGTCCAGTGTTTGAAACAAAGAAATATGTATTTTAACCCTTTACCGGATGTGTAAAACCAATTGCAAATTAATTTTATAAACAAGGTCTGTCACTGACATGTATGTAATTTAACAGAAATAAGCATTAATTAAAGGGGTTTTAACCTTAAATCTAATTAACCATATGATAAGTACTCTCTGTAAAAACAGAAAAAAGTCTGTCATACTGTTCTAGTATTTTTGTAGTAATCACCACATGCGTGGAAGACATTTACGTTTTGTATTTTTTTCCTTAGTTTCGTAATTAATACTTTCCAATCAAGGAATAGTTGTCAAAGCCCACGTATGCTAAATATTTGAGTTTGGGGATCATTACTTAATACTATTTCTCAAAAAAAGTATTTAAAACATGCAACTTGGATCCTAATAAATTGCGCATCAAAGTATTAAATTTAATATTCAATATTATAGGTAGGTGTAGCTAAAGTTCTCCTTACGTAATAAGAAACTTAAAACCATTTTATAAGAATGAAGCTATAATAATCATCAAATAAAAAACGATAAACAATACCATAAATTTATAAAAAACTATAGGTATACCCAGAGTAGGGCAATAATCGAATAAAATTGTAATCATGAATATAAATAGTAATTATTTTGGGGATTAATGATTATTTATGTAGTCATTATTCATGAATACTTTACTTGAATAATATTCATTATTTATAATAAAATTTTACATTGTAATCATGAATAACGTTATTTATGAAAGTATGATTATAATTAACATTCATAATCAGAATTAAAGAATAAATTATGTAATTATAATCATTCTGTATAATTACTTTGGTAAATAATCCTTGCTTAACGAATTTAAAGTGAGAACAATGTAACCAAGAAAATTCATTCACTCGTTGTTATATAATTTCGCCGGGATTAATCATATACAATGACTACAATTATTAATCATTATTCTTTTCCGATAATTGACGATTTCAGTATTTATAACCACTCAAAACGTAAATAATAAATAATATTCGTTATTCATGTTAGAATGATTTATGATTACTTTATTGGTATCATTATTCATGATTACATTTCATAAATAATAATCATAATCATAATCATAATCGAATACAATTTGCCCCACTCTGGGTATACCTACTGACGTATTTTAAAACAAGGAGATATGTGTTAATTATAATATACACAGGCAAAATAATCGATCCACACAAATTTTCGATGAATTTCAATCGCAAATAACTTTTTTATTTCTTTTCGGATTTATACAAATATTAAAGAATATTGTAGATACATTAATGGAGAATCGCTCACATTTTAAAAATTACTAAAAAATATACGTACGTTTATAATACAGGTTTAAACAAAAATATGTTTTTTACCATAAGTTTAAGACACTCTGTAGAGTGGCAAAACCGTATATTGTTCTAAAGTAAGTTTTAATTATCAAGTCACATCTATTTTTAACAGTTTTGTTTTTGGTTCACCATGATATATTTATTTTTGTGGAAAATATGGATTTTTTTTAAAAAACATTGCAATTTCCAATATTTCTCCTGTATGAAGAACTAAGGTTGCTGTGGTCCATCCATAGCCTATGGAGGATGACAGTGACAGTTTTGTTGAATTATCCCATACTTGGGCATGTCATATATACAGCTTTCAAAAGCTATCAAATTGTTTTTTGTAAATTAATGTGTTCATTTTGAGATGTCTTCATACTTTTAAAAATGTCTCCGACTGATGTTGCCCTTTGTACTTTACTTCTGGTGACGTTTAAAACACTTGCCACGTAATACTGTGATCGTCCATCCTGGATTAAATTAATTGCTCTGGCAACATCAGTCGAAAACATATCCATTTTTTAAAGTAAGAAGACACCTCAAAATTTAAACATTAATTTGCAAAAAACAATTTGATAGCTTTTGAAAGCCGTGTATGACATTTCAAAGTATGGGATGATTCAGAAAACTGTCACTGTCATTCTCCATAGCCTATGGATGGGCCATAGCAACCTTAGTTCTTCATACAGAAAAATATTGGAAATTGCAATGTTTTTTTAAAAAATCCATATTTTCCACAAAAATAAATATATTAAGGTGAACCAAAAACAAAACTGTTAAGAATAGATGTGACTTGATAAATAAAACTTAATTAAGAACAATATACGGTTTTGCCACTCTACAGAGTGTCTTAAACTTATGGTAAAAAACATCTTTTTGTTTAAACCTGTATATTATAAACGTACGTCTATTTTTTAGTAATTTTTTAAATTGTGAGTGATTGTCCATTAATTTATCTACAATATTCTTTAATATTTAAAATCCGACATCAAATAAAAAGTTATTTCCGATTGAAATTCATGGAAAATTTGCGTGGATCGATTATTTTGCCTGTGAGTGTAGATATATACTAAGTATATTATACTTACGTTCTTTTAAATAATTTTGAAACAAGGAGATATGTGCCTATTATAATATACAGGATGGACCATCGAAAACAGTCCAGCAAGCTTTACGGCTTTGTATGTAAAATTTAAAGACAATCTTCGGAACCGTATACTTTTATTTTCAGGGGGACATATTTACACATTACTTTCATTACTGTAACCAACCCCTTAGCGGCATTCTATATTATTGTTTTAAATGGGAAGGGGTATGTTGTGATTTATCTTTTAAAAGGACATTACATTTTCATTAAAATGGCGCTTCGATTTTTAAATTTGGGCTACGGGTTGCCGAGAAATGTATGTGTATTCGAGGTGTGTTCAGAAAATAACGGGAATTTTTAAATTTCGCGGGTTTGGAGAGTCCGGTTGTCATAAAATTGTCTTTATTATGTTGGTATACATACCCCTGAAGAATGATAAAAATTTTAAATGTTTTCATTGTTTACTTTGTCTGTGGCAGCCGCTAAGGTTAGACGTGTTTTTATGAGCTCGGCGATTTTCGTTCGTTAAAAGAAATGGATCAAAGAATTTGTATCAAATTTTGAGTAAAAAATGAAATAAAGTGTTTGAAATGTTAAGAAAGGCCTATGGTGAGTCTGCTATGAGTAAAACAAGAGTTTATAAGTGATACATGAGTTTCCAAGATGGCCGTAAAGACGTTAAAGATGACGAACGCCCCGGACGCCAGCACATTAACAACCGATAAAAACATGGAAAAAGTGGAAGAAATGGTTATGAACGATCACCGAATCACAATCAGAGAAATCGCTGATGATGTTGGCATATCGATGAAATTTTTTCGAATGTTTTGGGTATGAAACGCGTGGCAGCAAAATTTGTTCCAAAATTGTTAAATTTTAAACACATTTTTTTGCCAAAAACAATACTGTAATGATGCCCCAGCCTACATATTCGCCAGACATGGCTCCGTCTGACTTTTTCCTATTCCCCTAAATAAAGAGAGCCTTAAAGGGCCGTCGTTTTGCAAGCATAAATGACATTAAAAGCGCATCGCTGAAAGAACTAAAGACTATCCTAAAGATCGTGTTTGAGAAGAGTTTAGAGGATTATAATCATCTATAGATGAAGCGCTGGCGCAAGTGCATAATAGTAGTAGTAGTAGTAGTAGTAGTACGGTTGGGTAGGCTCGAAGCCTGACAATTAGACTCCATGGTCCTTTTTATCTGCCCCTCCTAAACCAACCAAACTACTCCTCATCTTCCTCTTCGCCCATACCAGCCCTTTCGAATCTTCCAGACCTACTTATAAAGGTCAGGATATCCTGCCAGGTAAGAGAGGCCAACTCTTCCCTTTGGAGTGTCATCACTCCAAAGATTTTATACCTTAGTCTGCCGAGGGCCTCACACTGTCCCAGGAAGTGAAAGGAGGAAGTGCATAATATCTAATGGGGACTATTTTGAAGGCGACAACTTTAATGTAGACGAATAAATAAATACTTTTTCAAAAAACGAAAATTCCCGTTATTTTCTGAACACACCTCGTATAAATCCCCCTGAAAACAAAATTATACAGGTCCAAGATTTTTTATTTTCACATACAAAGCCGTAAACCTTGCTGGACGGTTTTCGATGGGCCACCCTGTAGATATAAAGTTAGTACATTGGCACTCCGAAATCACCACATTCGTATAAGACAAATTTACAACGTTTTTGTATTTTTCCAGTTAGTTTCGTAATTACAACTTTCCAGTCAAGGAATATGTACGTACATATAATAATATTCTTTTTATCAAGCTACAATTACCAACATTTTCTGGTACAAAAATTAAATTTCAACTGGACTTTCATGAAAGTCGGCAATAATCGAATTTTGATCTTCGATCGTGATTGAAATTTTATTTACTTTCTAGTCGATTAATTTCGTTTGATAATGAAATAATTTCCTCCATTTAATCCTAAATAAAAGTGATCTCCTTTCAATGATCAGCTTATTGTTGCTTATGTCGGTCGACTCGTTTTTCAATTAAACCATAACAGACATAAAAGCACTGGTATAAATGGAATTTGATATTGTGTTGGAACTTCCTTTATTATTTTAGATCCTTGATGCAACTGGCAAATGTCGTTTAATTATCAATAGGTATGTATCTAAATATTATTTAAAACCTTTCGTCTTATTTAAAAAATCAAATCACAAGTAAAATGTTGTCTTTTGTTAAAAGGTGTCATTTAAATTTTCCGCCCCATTTTGTAAGAAGAAGAGAAAAGTCAAATGAAACTGACAAAGCAATTACACGTGTTTTAATGGAATTCAAATTTATTTATTAATGCAAATTAAAAACGTTTATAAATAAATAATCTTAATCAATACTGAGAATGAGGTTACAATGCAAATATTTTTAATAGATTTTCTTTGGCCTTTCAAAGTAAAGTAAATCCTTTGAAATTGTATACTTATTTTCTTAACAAATAAATTTATATTAATCCTTTATAATCACGGTAATAAGTTATTCTGTAACAAGTTTGGATTACGGCATATTCCGCTCGAATAAAAAGTTTGTCAAACGAGCCGAAGGCGAGTTTGACGGTTTCACCAGAGCGGAATATGCAATTACAAATGTGTCTCAGACTATACTTTTCCAACGTTTTCAAAAAATACCATAAAAAATAATTTAATTGGAAGAAAGTGAGGTTGGATCGTACTAAAAGTTGTTAGATATATAATCACAGAGATGGCGCCACCAGTGTTTATTCCGTCATCCGATGATAGAATAATTAATTCTGTAACAGTTTAAGGAGTATATGTAATTCCACATTAAAAAGTCAAGTTAGAACGGTCATATTCCGTAGTAAAAGTAGAAAAAATAATTATGAACTAAATACAATCTGCTTAATGTAAATTTAATTTAATTTAACGGTTTACCCTGTGCAAAAAATACCGATTTTTCAAATATTAAGAAAAAATAACCCTCATAATATGTAATAAAATAGACAATGTATCCAAAATAATAATAATAAACTACTATATATTTTAATTTATTTTAAAGGCATTCAGAAGATTATAACCTGCACTTTTTATTAACCCGGCGCATTCGCCATTTTTGAAAAATAGTTAAAATTGTAGAAATTAACTTTGAACAATAATAATGCAGCACTATTGGTACAAAGAAATAGTATATTACACTACAAGGGCAGAAAGTGTGAGATCTCTCACACTTTCTGCCCGTGTATTCCACATTATAAAGTCAAGTTAGAACGGTCATATTCCGTAGTAAAAGTAGAAAAAATAATTATGAACTAAATACAATCTGCTTAATGTAAATTTAATTTAATTTAACGGTTTACCCTGTGCAAAAAATACCGATTTTTCAAATATTAAGAAAAAATAACCCTCATAATATGTAATAAAATAGACAATGTATCCAAAATAATAATAATAATAATAAACTACTATTTATTTTAATTTATTTTAAAGGCATTCAGAAGATTATAACCTGCACTTTTTATTAACCCGGCGCATTCGCCATTTTTGAAAAATAGTTAAAATTGTAGAAATTAACTTTGAACAATAATAATGCAGCACTATTGGTACAAAGAAATAGTATATTACACTACAAGGGCAGAAAGTGTGAGATCTCTCACACTTTCTGTCCGTGTATACACTATAGTGTATACTATTTTTCTTACTACCTCGGCCGAAAATACAACCCAACCCAACCCGGCCGAAAATACTGGAAAAAATTAAATGTGTATATCGAAACATATTGATGCCTGCCCCGACATTTGCGGCACGAGCGAAGCCTTCGTAGCCCTTGTAGTGTAATACACTCGAAAATACGTTGTTTCGTCCCCGATTCCAATGCATCAAACGTAAATTTGACCAATGCATCAAACGTAAACTTTCTGCCGTGGAATCGGGGACGAAACAACGTAATTTCGGCCGAGGTAGTAAGAAAAAGTTATTTACCTTACTAGTGCAGAAAGTGCTACTGCCGTTAAACAAACGACGCACGTGTTCGTGCAATGTTTTTTCTAGAAGCATGGGAATCGCGCAATTTTCAATTTGTAGAAAAAATATTTGTTTTACAAGCGTGCGGAAAGTTGCAACTTTCAGCACTGTCGACCGTGCGAAAAGTAAGGGTATGAAAAAGTATCAACCTTCCGCACTTGTAGAAATTTTTTTTTTTGTTAACTTCAAATTTATCGAAAACAAATTTTTAAAATATTTAAAGTAACTTTTTGCCAGCATGAATTTTGTTAAAAAATACTAGGTTTTAGATATTTATTTAGGACTAATTTAATTAATTATGTAAATAAACACTTTAACACTGGATTTAAAATAGTACATTATACATCAGGCGAAGAAAGCACATATTATAGCCCAGCATACACTTCACCGAGGCGATAGCCGAGACAATTAATAAGCTTTCGCCGCCGAGTTTTATATATTATTTTTTAAGCATTTAAGTTCAACTAACATGATGACATTTAAGCTTAATTTCGGAACGGAGTTTAATAATAATTTTACTTTTGAACCAGGAAGTTAGTATTAATATGAAGTTATTTCTTTGAAGTATGAAAATTATTGTACGCTTGGAAAAAAGTATATTAACTACTTAGGTAAAAGTGTGTAAAAAAATAGAATATTATGTATCAAGTTTGCGAGCGAGTGTTTAATTAAATGAGTGTCTAGAAAAGTTTATAAACGAGTTGCATACAGTCGTATGCAAATAAAAAGCGTATAGGTTATAAAAAATACATTGCCGTAGATGTAAACCAGTTAACTAACGGCTGGTTTACATCTACGCCTGTATTTTTTATAACCTAACTCGCCATATTTGACAAGTGCAATACCTCTCATTCTAAGGCGTATACGCCTTTTATTTGCATACGACTGTACTATACTTTTTCTACGACAAATACTTATTATCTAAAAATGATTTAAATTAAATATTTGTATAGTGACATCTATAAAATAATAGAGTGAAAATGTCAAATTTTTATGTGAAACTCGAAATATATCCCTTAAAAATAGACCGATTAAATCCAATATAAAGGCAGTTTTTCACAGTGAAAGTAAAGAAACTGTTTTAATTGCACTCCACGGTGAAATCTCCACCCGAAATTAAGTTAAATCTAGTTTACTTCCGGCAAAAAATGAAAACTTTTCAAATATTCGCGTTAAGAAACTATTTAAAACGAAAGTCTAATTGTAAAGATTTTTTTAAATTCTCAATTTTTTTTGTTTAATTGTTGTTTTTAGTTTTTATTGGGTTTTTTATTTGTTAAAACTAAGCATGCTTGTGCATAAGAATATTTATACCATGTAACTATTAGTTTAATTTTATTTCAATGTTTTTTCATGGATAACTTAACAGAATAAATTTTTGTAAATAGTTATTACTGTTTATTTTTAATTTGGCTACAAAATCGTTTCTACTTAAAAATTTAAATAATATTTAGTATAGTGTCGTTTTGAGGGGTGATGAATCCAGTGACGTGCATAGATATTTTTTAAATCACTAATATGGATTTCTAAATATTTACTCTCAAAAACTAACATAACAGGACTTGTACTTTTTAAAATTATGGAGTTTTTTGCTCCAAAAAACACTTTATCAAGATCCACACAAATCCGGTTAAAATCGCACAATATAAGTTACCCTTATTAGTGATTAATAATGGTTTACGTAGTAAAATGTTTGCAGTTTTTAGGTGTATTTTCAACATTTATTTTCAGGTTATGTTTATATGGCATTTCAACGATTAAAGGAATCGTTAAATTTAACGAACCTTGATTAAAATAAAATATTATATCAGTTCTGAATAATTTATTGACTAGAATATGTAAAATTTACAATGTAATTTAAAAAAGGAAACGTTTAATGCAATTATACAGATTTTGTAATCGCAACCAATTTTTATATATCAAAACTATATTAAAACAAAATAATGATTCGTTTACAACTTCCTATTTATGTAGATAGAAGCTAAATACGCATGAAATTGTTGCACAACAATTTTTCATTAAATATTTTTATTTATAAAATAACAAGATAACTCATAAAAGTACCTTTTGTAAATATGTATGTAATAAATTTACATGTCGTGCGCTATCTTTGGTCTATCTGGGTTTTATTTAGGCAACATTGGGCAACATACATATGTTTACAAAAAAATAAGCTAAATTGTTTAGATAAAATATTTAGTGGCATGCACACATATATTATTTTTTTTAAACAAAATAATAAGGTATTACCGAAAAAACCGCCTTGAATGGTCGGACACCGTAACGGTCTTATTGTTTTTGAGATAATTACAGAACGTTGTTTGAACCGGTATTTTTTGTTTTTCATTCTTGCGGCCATAATGACTAAACGCTTTTAAATTGTCAAATTAATTTCGTTGGGCACTTAGTAGTAAGTAGTGGACCTAAAAGTGTTTTGTTATTTAAATGGTGCATTGTTTTTTTGACCCATGGACATCTACTTATGCTGATTTTTTACTATGCCACCGAGTTTGCTGAATTCATGGCTTATTCATGGGAAACTTGTGGATATATTGAATGTTTGTGGTCGATGGTTTATTGAGAAATGTGTGTTTTTATGAAAATTTTAATTATCTTGAAGTTAACTTCCTTTGAAAAGTTATTTTCCAAGTATCTACTACACTGTTATAAAAATCAGATTTGTTAACATGAGTTTTTAATTTTGTTAATTTTATTTTGTAAAATTTTTTGTATACAACCTGGGTTTGTAATTATTTTAACAAAGGAAAATATTTTACCGAAAGTTTTGTAAAGTTAAAATGCAATTTTGTAAGCATTTTGTTAATTTCAAAGGTTACAGATTATTTTGTTAATGTTTAACAAATTATTCCGTTGAAAAAGTACACGTGATTTCAGGCAGCCAATCAAAACATTTCCAACACCCTTATCAACCAGTTGTGTCAGCGTCAACGGGTGTTTATAATATTTTATTTCCACCTTCATAGTAAATGACATTTTATGGGTTAATTTTGTTGTTTTTGTATCCATGTAAATGATACATTATGGAAACAGACCTGTAATATTTTACGGGCTTGTATAAAGGACCTGTAAAGTTTTACAGGCTTGTAGAAAAGCAATTTATGTAATGAAATGTCACATTTGACATATTAATTAATATTTTAAATTTGAAAATCGTTATCTAAAGGTGAAAATAAAAGTTTGTACGTGTCACGCTTTGCAATTAATCTTTACTAGACTCACTGGATTATGGTGTTCGCTCCTGCGTCGCTCACCCCACAAACTTCCAGCTCGCCCGTAAAGATTCATTTACAAAGCTTGACACGTAAATAACTATAACGGTGACAGGAGTGTTTATAATGTCATTATTGGTTTTCAAATTAAAAAAATTAGGCGATTTAGTGAAGTTAAAGTAAATCAGTAAGTGTTTTTGTAGTACTGATAGCTATATTGTACCAAATTTCTATATAATCTGATGATTTCAGAATGGTGTGTTATTAAATTTTTGTATGTTATTTTTGTGTTTATTTATGTAGGTATGTGTTAATTATGTTATATTTAGAAAATTGTTTAATAAAGCAACATTTCTTATAACACATTCTCTTTTTTAAAGTTCCCAATTTACAACAAATACTTTTGATACTGGGTCTACACAAAATATTTGTAATAATTACAAACTACCTATTTAATTAGTTAACAGATTACAGTTGGTTGTAAACGTAACTTTACGTGGACCTGGATTAACATAAAATCTGGTTAATATTTGGTTAAAATTAACAAATATTTTTTTTACTGTGTACATTTTACATTTCTATACATACTAAAAACACTTGTTATTGTGATAGCAACAATAGAATAGAATTGAAATACAAATTACATGTTTATAAAATTTTAAAATTATATTAAATTAAGTAATTTTGAATTTTAAACATAGGTATATCTTTAATTCTCTAAGCAGAAAAGTTATAATAAAAAAAGAAATAAATATCCAAATTTTGATATATCGGATGTACATAAATTGATATATATCAGATATTTGGATATTTATATAAATATCATTATATTTGCCAGCCCTGGTTGTAGTAATACTGAAAATTATATTGTACCAAATTTCTTTATAATTTGATGATTTTAGAATGATGTGTTATTTAATTTTATGTATGTTATTTTTGTTTTCATTTATGTATGTATGTGTTAATTTTGTTTGTTTAGGAAATTGATTAATAAAGCAACATTTCAAAATTATTTTCATTTAAGTTCCTAATTTCCAACAAATACTTTTGTTACTGGGTCTACAAAAAGTTTTTTATAAATAACGTCCTTTTTGAAAATTACAATAATTATGGTTGAATTAGGATTTTGTTAGCAAATTTACATAATTACAAACTACTTATTTGATTAGTTAACAGCTGTAATCTAGATTACAGCTGGTTGTAAACTGGATTAATATAACATAAAATCTGGTTAATATTTGGTTAAAATTAACAAATATGTTTTTACTTTTGGTCGATAATTTATTGAGAAACGTTTTTTGAGAATTTTAATTATCGTGAAAAAGTTAACTTTCTTTGAAAAGTTATTTTACAAGTATCTACTGTTAATCTAAATTGGATTTATCGTTTTTATCAATAATCAATTTAAAAACATGATAGTAAATATTTATGAATAAATGTCGTAAAAAACACCCTAGAAAATTATATTAAAAGTATTAAAAATTTATTAAAACTTAAGAATTTCCAAATCCTTTTAATACATAAAACTGACATTGCACAATTATAATTATTATTTTAGATTACACAGCTGAAAATACCGTTTAAAAACTTCTTTACAAACAAAACAACCCTCATCGATTATTTTTAAAGGCGACATGAAATTTTCACAGCAACAACTCGCTTAAATACTCACAATCTCGAGCAGCAAAACATGCAGAGACCACTTGAACACCACCGACAGCTTCTTTTACATCTCACCGCCCCCACGAAACGCTTTTGTCACGGTTTTTCGTGCGTTTAAAACAAAAGGCGACGACTGCGATATACGGGCAGCGATTTTCAGCTGTTTTGTGTTTTGGTCTGTGCGAGAGCCGAACGAGGATCAATATCTGCGGGGCAGCCTCAGTTCGGGTTTCCTTTCGCGAACGAAGAAAGGAAATCTAAACTGCATGCGGGAGGAGATATCTCATCTTTGTTTTAATTTTGTTTGTTTTTTTTTGTATGATGACCACTCCAACGACAAACTATAATATTTAAAATTTACAATTTTATACTCATTTTTCAAAAAACTACTATTTTATACTTTTTCTAGGTATTTAAACTCATATAAAGCGTTCCTCCCTTACTACTTCTACCCCATAAGCTCCGTGTTTACAAACATACCCGTCTGAAACTGGCGCTACGTGCCCTAACATCGCAATGCACTCCTCTGCACTTCTGTACCGAACGTTAAGTACCGCTAAATATGATTAATTGATAAGTTTTTAGGGGGATCAGACCTAAACCACATTATAACCCTCTAGATTATTATTTTAATATAGACGTTAAGGGGGAAAACTGGCACCTTTTCCACGACAATGCATTATATTCATGGATATAGTGTGGCTGACGGGTCTTTAAAATATATAAGTGATACAAATTGGGTTTGTTAATACCTATATAATTATAACTTCATAATCATATATCTTTGGTTACATTAACAAAAACAAAATTTCAGTCTGAAATTTTCAGAACATTAGACGTAAAATATGATATCAGGACCTTGAAATATTTATTTGTTTTACAAATGTTGAAAAGCGACTTTTTGAAGAAAGCTTCTCTCACAAGTGAAACAATGTTTTTTCTACGACCCTTTTATTTTTTATTATATTCAAATATAAAACAAAATAACCTAAAAACGTGTTTGACAGCAGTTAAAATTACATTCATCCTATTATTTTAATTTTTAAGATATAAGTTACTTAAAATCAGTAAACTTACCTTCTAAATTTAAATTAAGGCACTAAAAATTAGAATTTATTATACAAACACAATTAATTGTGTTTTAAATGATATTTAGACATACATACCTACACAAATACAATACAAATTTTGAAACGAATGTCACTTTTTACACAGAAATGTCACTATACATTCGTGTTTTGCCTTGCCAATGAAAAGATTCATTTTCTAAGCAACGATGCCAATACAAAATGTGACTTTTACATAGTGGTCGTAGAAAAAATAAGAATTACATAGGTAAATAATCATATTTATTTAAAACATTGTAATTATTTTACTTAGGCTTTCCTTTTATTATCACCCATAATATAACAAGTTGATCATCGATTATTAATTATAACACGAGTTATATTTAGTGAGAAAATAAAATGATGAATGCTTTAACAAATTGTCAGTTTGACATTTGAAATTAAAATGTGCTTTAAATATAAAGACTTTAATAATTATTATTTATTATTTTAATTATTTATTCAAACTTGCCTTAATTTCATTATCGTTTACACCAACCCATCGATCTATTAGAGTTTTTAATTTATTATTTTAACCATATAACAAACGTCAAATGTCAACAAAATTCAAAATCCTTAGTAACGTGTAAACAAGGTAATATTAGTATATTATGTATCAAGTTTGATAAACGCCATTTTAGTCACAAGTGAGCGTGCGAGCGAGTGCTTAATTAAATGAGTGCCTAGAAAAGTTTATAAACAAGTTGCATACTATACTACGACAAGTACCTACTTAATATTATCTAAAAAATGATTTAAATTATATATTTGTATAAAGCGACATCTATACGAAAATAAAGTAACCATCCCAATAAACATTTTTGACTTAATTTTTACCATTAATCTTGCCCGGTATTATTTTAATTAAACTTAACAATTGCCGTAAACACGGGTGACTTTAACCCATTTATGAAAAATCTTTTCGCGCTCGATAAAATTAACATTTATAATTTGTTGGTCTAAACCTGTCAATTGAGAGATTCTATTGAGTTTATATTACAGGAAAATCAGTGTTTTAACGAAAGAAATGGGATTTATAACACTTTAAAATTGTATATATCGCATCAGTGCAAAACTCTTAGAAATACACGCGTTACAATTTCTATATTATGCGCAATCCATTGGAATGATGATCCTTGGTTAACTACAGGTCCATTTTTTATTTTTTTTATTGGTAATCCCTTGCAATAGATATATGTCGCTGCTAACACGTGTCTAATAAAAATAAAATATATTATTGAATTCATTTTATACGGAAAATACACTGTGAGACAAAGTAACCCGCAACCAGGGGGTAACTTTGCACTCCGAGTTTTTATTTTTTATTTTTGAAACTTAGCCCTATGTAATATTATAACATAGTTATTATGAAAGAGCCACTCAAGACTCAAATTTTGGTATACAAAATTTAATGTCTATGATTGTTAAAACCACAAAAATTTTAAGCTTAAATTTGAAAGTGAGCCAAAGCCACCCGTGTTTACGGTATTGATACTTTAAAACATTAAAATAACTTCAAAATATGATTATGTTAAGAAAATATGTTATTATTTTTTTTATTACTTACTATAATTGCAAAATATGATCACAAAGTCTAAAAAAATTAACACGGCAAATGTACAAAAAGTGACAAAGGTACAAAAAATGACAAGACTTCCCGTTAGAATTTTTAACTTGGGAATCTAACGGCGTTAAAATCTCAAATTCTTCTGTGTAAATCAAAATTTATCCCTTGAAAATAGACTAACAGTCGATATAGAAGCAGTTTTTCACAGTAAAAGATAAGAGAATGTTTAATCGGCACTATACGCAAAATTTTTTACGCTTTATCAGTTAAATCTAGTTAACTGCACTACTACGGCGAAATCAAAAGATCAGTACAATATAATCTTTTCAAATATTGACGTCAAGAAACTATTTAATACTTTTGTATTTTAAAATATTTTTTACATTTTGTATTATTTTACAAGAAAGGCACTTTATTTTAACAATTGTATGACATTTGACAACTGTCAACTACATAACCTTTCTCAATTCATTAATCTATATTATTCTTCAAGACTGAGATACAGTACCTATTTGTTTCTGGGGAAGCTCACCTCTTTTTAAAAATGTATTTGTTTCACAGAATTTTTTTTTAAGAATTATAGCCGGTGTCAGGATTCATGTAGACAGATTTTTATCAATTTTAATATTTTAACTTTGTCCAGTTTGTATATTTTAGAAATAGGAATTTTTATTTATAAAAACAAATCTAAATACAAGGAACAATAAAAATTTTGATATGCCATTAACAAAACTTGGTACCTATTAAAGTTAATTCACCTGAGCATTTAGGATTAAAAATATTTAATAAATTGCCGCAAGATGTACGGAACTCTAAAAGTATTAACATTTTTAAAAACTATTCAGGTACTTTGTGTATGTATGATTTCTCTGATTTTTTTTTCTCTTGTAACTTTGTAGTAAATATTTAATTAATTTAATTAACCCTTAAAGTTAGTTGTAAGGTTTTTTATTGTGCATTTTTTTTATTGACTATTCCTATACAAACTTATATTTGGAAAATAAAAATTATTATTATTATTATTATAAAACTAACTTCAGCCCGCGACTAAAGCGCCATAAAGTCACAGCTTGTCAATGTGTATTTTAAAGGTTTAAAGGTGGGAATAGAAAAAAAATATTGTCGCTGTGAAAAATGCGTAACTATGGAATACTGGCATTTTATTGGTTCTAATATTAATGAATTGAATTGTCTCAGCATATATGCACCCCTTTAATAAACAAAACAATTCAAACAAAATAATAAATGTTTATCCTTCTAGGAATCTCGAGACACAAATTGTTGCCATGTCTGAATTATAAATAGCACAAGGAAGTAAGGCAGTTAATTAGAATTGTTTAAATAAAACCCAATTAAAATAAATCACTACGATTTATTTCCCAACGATTTTATAGACACAAACCAGAATCAATAAATATGTTCGATAAAAATTCAATGAAACAAATGTAACTTTAATAATAATAATAATAATCCAGTTCGAACTTAGCTATACAGGGTCTCCAGATAATGACGCAACTTTTAGTATTTAAAATGTAATATTTTAAAAGTTTTATTTTATATTGTTTTATAAAGAAAACCTACAATTAGGTAGCTGTACACCAAAATTGATGTTATATAAATAAAAAAATAAAAAATGTAAGTATGTCTTAAAATCTAAAAAAACGCCCTTTCGTATCAGCACGTCATTAAGGAACCTTATTCAATTTGAATAAAAGAAAACTCGTATAACAGTATTTTGTATAATTCTGATTGAGCCGTGTATTTAAAACTGCATTTAGGTCGATCTGGGTTAACATTAACAAAACTCGGTGGTTTCGTAATGTTTACACGAAAAACCGGAAACCGAGCTCTAAATCTAAAAACGTTTAATGCAGTCCCTGGTGTTTGCTTTTGGCAGCGAACACAAAGGAATAAGTATCAGCAAGCAGCGAGTATCGTAGGAGATATCGCTGCCAGTTTACATTGCATTTAGTTATTCTAGGCCGTTTTTAAATAAAAATTTTGTGGAACAATGTGTTTCTGTGCTCCACTTTTACTAGGAAGTTAAACATTCTTCGTAAACATTGATTTTAGTTTCTATAGGAACTTGCCGAATGATACTCTTGCTTCATACATACACATAATTTAAAATAACAGTTTATTATTACAGCGCTACAAACAGTTAGGTATATAAAAATTAAAATTGTTTATCTTATTTTTATTTTTATATCTAATTGCAGAAACTAAAGTAAAGGAGCGTTTAAGTATTTCCGTTATTATTATTATTATTATTAATTATGGTTCCTATGGTGTTAAAGCCCCATTTTCGGAGCACGTCCAAATGGATTTTATTAAGGTAAAGCCATTTTAATATGGAGAAATACAGATTCCAAGAAAATAATGTTTAAACTTAAATTTGTTTTCTTACGCCATTTTTTTATTTTGTATCTCACGAGCTCCCTTAATAATAATTAATAATTATGAGATTTCCATAAAGAGTAAACTAAATCTTCAATTTTTAAACATTATACCTACTATTTTGTTTCTTAAGTTGGAAAACGAATTTTTTAAATAATCTATGGGAAATCTATGGAAAATAACACTTTTTTACCACTTTTTTAAATTTTCATTTTAAATTTAAGTAGTGCTGCAAACTTAAGAAACACAAACAAAAACTGACAGTTTTAAACCTTAATTTTGCCATTATATCAACAAATTAACCAAAATATTACAGTTTTAAACCTTAAATTGGCCATAACAAGAAATTCCTTAGGTATAAGTAAATAAATTTACTGTATGTTTTTTTTAGTTTTTAATAATAGGTAGGTACTTTAACTTGTGATTAAGTATAAATTTGTTAATTAAAATAAAACATTTTATAGGGATAAAATATTTTGGTTGTAGATTTAAACATCCTAGGTAAATACTTTTTTACAAAATTGATAAATGACATTAAGGGTTGTTTTTTATATAAAAATCAACAATAAATCTAAGGTGACCAACTGTTCTAATTTAATCAGAACTATACTGTTTTTGATGTCTTCATTCTGACAGGAAATCGAAGGAAGTAAAGGTTCTGATTTTCCTATTTTGGTTCTGGTCTGTTCTGATTTAGGTTACCATATAAAATTAACTATAGCTTATAGGCTAAAAACACAAATTTCATAATAATTATACCTATATTCATATATAAATATGAGGAATTCCACGCCAAATCGACCACTTTTGACTCAATCCCTTTCGATTTTACTGAACTTTTTAAATTTTTTTTACCCCACTAAAAAAGTTTCTCAGAATTTTTCCAATTTTTTTACCCAACCAAAAAAGTTACGAATTTTCAAAAAAATTGCCAATTTTCTTTTAAAATACACATAACTTTGTCAAAATTGACTAAATGGGGCGGTTTTTTTTTGGTTTTAAATAAACTTTTTAGAAAAAAATACTTACAAAAAAGTTTGGGAAAAAAGACATTTTTTGAAAAATGTTTAACATGTTTTTGGTCGGGTGAAAAAAACTAAAAAATTCCAAGAAAAATTTTTATTGGGGTGAAAAAATATAACATAATTTCAGCCAAATCGAAAGGGGTCGGGTTCAAAAGTGGCCGATTTGGCGTGGAACGACCTCAAACGACCCTTATATAAAATAAATGTTTTTAAACTCAATTGAGAGTAAATATTAAAAACATAAAACAGGCAAAAATAGGGCAACACCTCTTTTTCTAAAAAAAACAGTTGGTCACCTTAATAAATCACATAGGTATTTCCCCATCATTAGCCCTACAATAAAGGCCCATAAATCGTGACCTGAGTCATAAAAATTGGTTATAAATCATAACCAATTTTTATGGCCCAAGAATAGTTAAGCTAATCCATATAATCCATATAATTCAAAAATAGCACTTTTTAGCTCTATTCAAGAAGATGTGTGATTGCCGATCGTCTTTTTCTGTTCGAATTTGGAAGCATTCACCCCAAGAAATCATTACATCTTACATTTCTAACAAAAACTTACCGTAAATAATTCTACTGTTGCATTTCTTTAAAATTTAAACAAATTCACTAACTTTCACTTTCACTACAATGCACATGCTATCTAAAAAATAAATAAAAACAAGCGTGTGAGACTGCGCGAAGTTAGCTACCGTTAAATAGACAATCAGTGTGACCAACATTCTACGTTGGCCAACCTGTTGAAAACAGCTGTTGACATTATAACCTAAAAGTACACGTCAACTTTCAGCAATATTGCGAAAATTTTGTTTATAAAGTGAGTTCGTGGTATATTTGTAATCGTGGCATCCAGTACAATGAGACGAGCTCATGCTGGCTATGGTTATGAGCCGTTATCGCAAAATTCTAACGAGATCGAGGACGAAAATGATCGAATGACTAATGAGTTAAAAGACAAAATTGGCGTTCTGAAATCTCTATCGATAGACATCGGCAATGAGGTGAGGTACCAAGATAAACTGCTTAACGATGTCGACGACGACTTGGAAAGGACTGGGGGGTTCCTTGGGAATACCATGAATCGAGTGATGCGACTAACAAGGGGGGGACATAACTATTACATTATTTACATGTTTTTGTTCTCTATATTTGTGTTCTTTGTTTTATATCTAGTACTTAAGTTTAGATAATAGAAGGCGTTGTGTATGTGTGCTAAAGGTTATTGTTTTTTATTATTAGGAATTATTATTTATCCGCTATATTTATACCAAAAGAAAATATATGTTTTATAAATAAATATTTTAGTTGAAACAGAGTTTACTTTGGCCCATAGATATTGTCTACAGAACTTTACAATGATGATTAGAAATGTATAATAGGTACATTTTGGTAAGAGTTTAAAATTAAAAAAAAAAAACGAAAAAATTGGGGGAAAACTGTTCTTTTTATAAAATTTACACATTTTAATAAAAGTAGCAATCAAACTTAACATAATTTTAATTAAAAAAAAATCCTTTATCACAGAAAAAAAATTAATTGAATTTAATTGATTTAAGTTACATTTACAAAATAATGAATGATTTATTAAGTTTAATTACAAAATTTTAATTTAATATTTTGGTGTCAAATAAAACGATAATTATGTTAATACAGCATTGAACGTTTTTTTACGGCCTGGTTGAATATTCTTAACCAATTAAAATAGTAGAAATAGTTATTATAATCATAATATAATAATGATTTTAATCAGAGTCGGAAATACACTTTTTTTTATATCAGGATGTTATCCGTAAAAATTTGAAAAAAAAATTGACTTATGCATTTTTTAGTATTAACCTTTGAATAAAATAAAAAAATTCTAAATTTATCCTTTTTTCAGGAAAAAAACGTTTTTTTCCGGAGGCTTAATTTTTCCGAAAATTTTAAAACCCTTATTTTGGTAAATGTCATGTTTTCTATTTAAACTACATATAAAAATGTAATTCATTATTGTTTATTAATTATAAAATTTCTCTAAAAAAATATTTCAGAGGTTTTAAATAAAACAGTATTTATTTTGATTAACTTTTATTAATAATAGGTACAAGTTGAACAGGAAACACAATTCAATCAAATTCCTAAACATCTCCAATAGTTTGTACATCTTAAAATATTTTCTGAGAATCAAATGGTCCCATATTGGGAATAATGATTTGGCCTTTTTCATACATATTGACAAATATAAGAAATAAAAGTTACTATTTACAAGCAAACACCTAAAATAATGTTTCTCATAACAAATGTTATGTTATAGTTCTATTTTTTAATTATATAATATTAACATGTTATATACATATTTCTGCCATATTCATGTTTGTTTGGGCCTCAGCCATTACAAAAAAGTAGGTTCACATGAATCCAAAATAGTAACAATTGCCAAAAATTCTTAAAAGCAGGCAGAGTCCTGCAATTAAATGTATGAAAAAAGTTTCTTTGATGATATTACCAAATGCATGGTATCACTATATTAAATCTTTTTAACTGCTTCAACAATTTTTAAGATAAAAAGCACAATTTGCATGTAAATATCATTAAAAACGTTTAATATAATTGCGATACCAAAAAGTTTATTACCTCATATACCCATAAGTTACTATTGCACTTCTATAATTAATTTTTCAAATACTGGAATGTCTAGAAATTATTAACTTCCATACTTATAATCTTTTACTCCAAAAATGTTTCATAAAAAACTATACATACAAACAAACAAAATCACAGATTTTAAATAAAGAATTTTCTATAAGGAATAAGAAAATAGGTTTTTCTGTTATTGTAACTTTAAGTTAGCTACATTTGTACACAAATACTGTTGCAATTAAACAAATACTTCTCATACAGTTAAAACTATTTACAATTTGTCACATATAAAATAACAACATATTAATAAAATTATATCAAAATAAACAATTTTGTCAAAATATAATAATATAATATAACTATTTATTAATAAAAGTAGAAATAATAGGTTTATATACAAATGGCAGCATCACAATCATGTTTGATTTGAGGACCTATTATAGTAATACACTCAATCTGTATGAGATAGGTAGCTGACATTGCAAGGGCGTGCAAGGGGTAAATTTGCAAATACACCAAGAAAAAATAGATGTTACCTGTAACTACCCAAATTCAGCCCATTCTAGGCCTACTAGAGGCGACATTTGCAAACTTACAGGATGTTCCCCATAAACAACTCACAGGGCCGCCCGAACGCCCAGCGCATATTTCTGAGATCCAAAAGTAAGCAGCCTCCGTCGTCTCCGTCAATCTCCGCGGTTTTCGCGTCGCACCCGTCTAACCTTCGGCCAAAATCTGCGACAGGAGACGTTTGAGACTGTCCAAGCCGGTGAGGAAGCCGCCGTCGGGTCCCTGGTGCACTGCGGCGGCGCTCGAGCTGGATTCGGACGATTTCGTGACGAACGACGTGTGCGCGAAGTCGATCATGCGCACGTCCACGTTCGCCGGGGCTGGGGTTCTGGATCGTCTGAAATAAAGGAACCATGTTAAAAATAAATTACTTAATTAAGAAACGAAGCTAAATAGATTATATCTGTACAGACTGTATAGAATGAAGTAAGTAAGGCTGGAGACAAGGATGACAAATTATATTCTGATCAGAGATAAAGAAACAAACTTTAATTGGGCGTGGTTTAAACCAAGCCATTCGTAATTAGGAACCATAGTTGCCAGGTTGTTTTAAATCAGAAGAGAACGATTATAATTATTTAATAAATAGTTCAATTTTATTTGTTTGAAACTTTAAAAATAAGAAAAAAATTAATAATATGTCAAAAATAATTTGATTTGGTTAACTTTCTTACTTTTAATATTAAAAAATAAGAAAAACAACCCTTTTAGGAAACAATAATAGCATATGGCAACAGCGCGGCATGCAGCCAGATACAAGGACATGCAGTTTGATCTACTGTGTTTGACGCTGTCGTAGGGAAATGTGTATAGTTTTTAAGAAATAAATTTTCGCCATTAACTGGAATTTAATGGATTTTAAACAATACTTAGTTTTTATTTGCAGAAATGCATTAAAACAAAACAAACGAATTCGATAAAAATAAAACCTATAAATTCTCAAACAAAAATAATTCTAAAATCCAATCCCAACCACAGTGGGCGGGGTTTGGCACTTGTTTTATTTAAGTGTATCTATTCGTTTTAATACACCCTGTATATAGTCAGTATACTGACTTCTCGGCCATTTCAAGCGGACGGACGGGACAAATCACAAACTTTTTTTATAAAAAAAATGTAGGGAATTTATTATACAGTAATGTAATTAATGTTATAAATTAAAATACTGAATACCTTTTGACATAAGGAGTAAAGGAAAAATATTTAAAAAAATATTTTTCCAAAGATAAAGAAACAATATGCATTAGAAGTTTTTTATATTTTTTGTGATACGGCACTGGTTACACACTTGTTTTCTGTGAGTACATAGATATCAACCAACAAAGTAGCTTGCGCGTTGCCAGATGTAAAAAATTGTTACTAAAAATTTTTCTTGCAAAAAATAAATAAAAACTCAATAAATACAAAAGTTTTATGCCCTTAAAGCTCTAACATTCTGTATTTATTTACTCATCCAGCTTAAGCAATGATTAGAAAATTTAGTACCTATTTTAAAAAATCTATAACCACAAAATTAATTTTTTCATCGGTTTTTTTCTTTCTGTTTACTCAGATGAAATTGGGACCAGTTCACAGGTTAAACTTTAAACATTTAATTTGTGTAAATAAATCCAAAAGCACTTCCCTTAGTTAAGATATTTACAATTTGAGCACATAACCCAAAATTTGAAAGAAATGCACTAGATTCTGTCATGTCTGTTATGTCATATGACATAACCGACAATTAATAAAAACGCCAAATTGTATTGTTAATTTTGTCATTTTTGTAATTAAGCTAAATTTAAACATTTTTTGTCAACTTTTTTGACAACAAAACAACCATAAAATATATGTTATGGTTGTTTTGTTGTCAAAAAAGTTGTTGTTTTGACAAATTAATCCTTTTCTAAGAAATCAACGTACCTACTAAACTGGTTTAATTTATTTTTAATAAGCACTAATTTGTTTGTTTTACTGTTAATGTTTAATATTTTTCATGAAATTATTGTAAAATTAAATATGAATAATAACACAAAAAGTGAGGTTAGGCAACCAAGAAAACGCACGATTCTTTTTCTACGATTTAAATTATCTTTAAGTATTAATTTGCTTTAAGTTTCCAGTGAAATTAAATGTTAAACACAGTTTAAACATTCCAAACTACCTATTTTTTAAATAAAAATCCAAACAAATTGAAATTAAATACCTACATACATATTTATTAAACAATTAATTGAATTCAATGTAATAGCAAAAATCCATTTCTACTTAAATCATGTAGCTAAGTATTGTCAAACTATTACTGCTTCTAAAAGCAATAATAATTATTGTACATTTAATGTAATCTTTAGCTATAGCTATAGCTATTATAATAAATAAATGAGATTCTAAAAAAGTGAGGTTGTGCCGATTTGATGTTGAATTAAATTGACCTATATAAAGTGCTTTGAAGATAAAATGTTGTATGCCATTCGGCCAAGAAGTGCTTTTTTGTGCTTCGCTCAATTGTAGGCCTCCGCTACGCGTCGGCCTTCAAACCTTGAGCTTAGCACAAAAAGCCTTACTTCTTAACCTAATGACATAAATAACTATTATTGAAAAATTTTAAGAAAAAAAATGCACAATAATAACTACAAAAATTTATTTTGTCAAGTTATTCATGAAAAAACATTGAAATAAAATTAAATTAATATTAACATGGTACTATTACTATAAGTTTAATTTTATTTCAATGTTGTTTTCATGACAGAATAAATTTTTGTAGTTATTAGGTATTGTGCATTTTATTGAAAAATTTAGTAAAGGTTCGTTTTAAGGTGGTGAATCCAGTGCCGTGCTTAGATTTTGTTTAAAAAAAATCGCTGATATTATTTTTTTTAAATTAACTCTTAAAAAACGACATGGTAGGCCTTGTATTTTGTACTAATATGGCGTCTTTTGCTCCAAAAATACAGGTTATCAAGATCTACACTTTAAAACAAATCTGGTTAAAATCGCACAATAAATAAAGATTTTACAGGGGTGAGTCGCAAACAAATGGGTCACACTGTATACATTAAATAATATTATTTTAGAAAACGTGGTTTTATAAAAGATTTAGGTGTTTACTTCGATATTAAGGTGACATTTGGCTACCATGTTAATTTTATTATAAATAAGGCTTTAAGAATGCTGGGATTTGTTAAAAGGAGTATGAAAGATTTTAATATTCAATATATTAAAACTGTCCCATGTAGGTACATTTAAGAGTATTGTTGTTTAATTTGGTCCCCTTTTTATGTTAATTCTGTAAGAATTAAAAAAGTTCAAAAGAAGTTTTTGCGATATTGTGAATTTAAATTAAATATTGAATGTAAATATAGCTTAGAATTGGTAAGAAATACAATACAACTAAATTTATTAAGTCGTATAAGAACAGAACATGGAATTATTTTATTAATTGCTCTGACTTATCAGCGCAGATTAATTTTAATCTCCGGATGAGACGGACGCGAAATATATTATTATTTCACATAAAAACATATAACTTAGAATATTCGGTTCTATAGAACCGAATATTCTAAATTCATGCCAATAAACAGAATATGCTATGATGCAAACAAACTTGATTGATTGCTTATTGGAAATATTTAAAAAAACAATGTAATCAAAAAATGAATACCAATTCCAATCCTAATGTAGTTATTTAGTGTAGGTATATTCGTTAATAAAGTTTATTATATTATTATTATAAATTATTTTTCATACCTTGATCCAGACGGCATATCCTTGACGCACAACCTCTTGGTGATGCTCTTGTGCGATATGGTCGGACTCAACTCCTCGTCCTCCTCGTCTTCGAGCTCCAACTCCGAAAACTGCACCGTGCAGTTGCGTTTGTTTTTGTGCGGCGACGAAGGCTCGAAGTCGGACGCCTCGTCGTTCGAGCTGGCGCCGCCGTTCAGGTGCCCGGAAAGCGAATACTCGTCCGAGCTGCTATTCGAAAACATCATCCAGCTGTCGACCGGACTGCTGGTCGTTATGCTGGGGACGGTTGGAGGGGAGTCGAGGAATACGGTCTCTTCGGATATGGGGTAGAAGGTGCTGGATTTTGCACCTGAAAAAAACAATAACATACCTGTTTAAAAGGTCACATTAAAATGTGTTGATGGGTAAAAATTTATGTTATGGACCGGGGAAAATTGAGTGTAACTCCTAAGCCATGTAGTGCGTGCGAAAATCAATATTATTGAAGTGGGGACGCTTGAATATAACGTAGAAGGAATCATATTTGCATTAGTGGCTGCGCATAAATATAAGAGAGGTAAAAATAACTCAATCCAATATGGCGGCCGCCTTAAGACTGATTGCCTATTTCTCCTTGCCATGAGTAATTAATGAAAGAGTTTGACGAGTAGTAGATAGGGTGGGTAAAAATATTTAAAATTTCCAAAATATACTACTACTACTACTTATGGTTTACTACTATTCAAACTGTTTCATTTGAAATACGAACTTTTTTGAGATTAAGTAGTCCTTTAAAATCAGATTTTGTAGTGTTCGAAATTGTATGGAAAATAAATGGAGTAGTAATTATAGTAATAAAAAGATGTTGGTTAAAATTTAAATTGTTTTAGTAAGTAAAGGGTGCGTAATTTCTCAGCAGTGGAACAAGCGTGAATCTTTGATGTGGTCTCATTTGAAAGAAAAACTCAAAATGTTTTGTAACAATATTTTACAAAAAAATATATACAGGGTGAAAAAAATGCCCTCAATGTAAAGTGTAAAAAAGCGAATTAAGGAGTTATGATTAACACAAACAGATGCTCATGTTTTGAAGATTACTTCGAGGCTGGACATTTCCCATCACGTTTCGTAACATTTCCTACGAAATGGCACTTATTTGTCTCCTGATGTTCTCCTTCAGGGTTCTACATTTGGAGGGTTATTCGTATACACCCTACTTTTCAAGTATCCCCAAAGCCAAAAATCATTTGCCTTAAAAAATCTAGGGATATTCTGGGCATGTGACAAGTTGCCATGTCCTACTGAAACGACATTGTGTGTAATCTTTTTAACAAAGGATTTATAGTCCAGTAAAAGCGGATGTTGACCCAATACTTTTATACCAGTTGAAATTTTATTTTATTAATCGAAAAAGCAAAATTGATTCGTATTTATTCTGGTTTTCGGATTGATCTCCGCGTCCCCATTTTTTGATTTTAATAACTTACGAACCGTTTATCGCACACAGGCCAACAAACTTTTTAATATATAGGCAATTTCAATAACTACATTTTTTATAAAACCTCGTATAAAACTTATTTTGTTGTTAACGCAACTTTTTTAAAATTGACTTTCTCCCTTCTTAGCCCTTTTTGAGGTTTTTTTAGAACATTCTCTCTTGAAATTTTGTAGATCTAAAAATGTTCTAAAAATTGAATATTTAACCTAATTAAATTGGTCTAGTGTGGGACTGGACAATTTACGCTCGAAGTCGCGAGCTCTGTTTCGCGGGCGCGTCGATATCACATTCGAGTGTTTTTTTAAATTATGCAACAATGTATTAACAAAAAAGTAAGTAAATCCTATTAAATTGCGCTTTTATTAGACATATTTTTAATTTGTCACCAATAAATTATAATATATTATATTATAATAACATTTTATGTAAGGCTGAAATGTTATTTTTAAAGTAACGTCAATATGTTGTAGATTGTCCAGCCTACACTGGAGCAAATTAATTTATAGTAAATTGTCATTTTATAGGAAATTTCAAAAGCTACAATTTTGTTTTAAATATTGCAAAGGGGATAAGAAATGAGAAGAGCACAGACAGGTGGTCCGTGGAGAAGACCTTTTTATAAAAAATGGTTGAGTTTTTTTTAAACACGTATATTTAAGCAACTTTTAGAATATTAAATTTAGAATATTAAATTTCTATTATTATTTTTATTATAAAAGTAACAAATAAAATAAAAAATATTACTCAGTTAAAAAACAAATCTGTCTAAAAAATATTTTAATATATATACAGTATATATTAATAGTATTATACAATAAATAATTTCATTTATAATATAAAGTTTATATTAATATATGTGTATTGATTTTTATCTCTTCTAAGAAATCCTGATGGTCTTATCACATAATTAGGTTACTTTTTAACAATTTAATGCGCATATTACACGCTATGCGTTCATGATTCATTTTAATAAGTTTTTGGTATTGGACAATAGCAATTTATTCCAATTTCGAAATTTAGAAGGATTTTGTGAAAAAAATAGATTAATAACTTTTTATTTTGTATTTTTTTGCTTTTAAATATTATATGGGATATTTTGTATACCTCGTAAAAAATAGTGTTTTTTTTTAGTTTTTTTTTTGTTTTTAATTAATCTAACATACATTATTTTAGAATGTACAGTCCCTGGCCAATTGATTAGACCCATTCGCAAATTTTCTTTAATTTTGGGAATTTGTAGTCAACATCTTCTGATAAAAATGCATTTTTGAATAAAAAAGTGATTTTATGAATAAAACACGTTTAAAACTCTTTTTAGGACAATTTTAAGATGAAGTTTAAATTAATCAAATGATTGAAAATTACCAAAATACTCAAATTATGTTTAGGGTTTTAATGTGTCGAAAAACCCGGCGGAAATTCACTTTTTTCTCGGTATCAGTGTACGGATATTATCCGAAAATTTTCAGAAAAAAATACTCATGCATTTAGTATTACCATAAATAAAATGAAAAAATGTTAAAATCAATTTTTCCGTTTTATCCAGAAAATGTTTTTTTTCCGACTGCTCAATTTTTCCGGAAATTTTAAAATCCTAATTCTGTTATGACATTAAAATTTTTCAGAAAAGACTTTTATTACAAAATGCAAAAAGCCGTTTTTGTGAAAAGTAATAATTTTATAACATAATGTAAGTATTTTAGTAATTTTTGTACCATTATAATGTATACTTTTTTAATTTTTAAATTTTATTGTAAAAATTTGTCCTAAAGCGTTTTCAACGCAATTCTATCCATAAAACGACTTGTAGCACACAAACGGATTTTAGTAAGAAGACTAGATATTTTACAAATATCTAGTCTAATAAATTGGCCAGGGTCTGTAATTTTTGTTGTTGATACATTAAAAATGACATTTAGTAAACATATGAAAGTTATCTCACCTCTGGCAGCGGCTTCGCCAAAACCTCGATGATGGGAATCCTGCGACACCTCGTCGTGGCTGGAATTGAAATCAATGGAAGAGTTGCTGGTGTCGGCGTCGTAGCAGCACGCCATCTCGCGGCTGTTGTCCTCAGAAGCCCGCGTGCAGTCGTTCTCGCAAAAGATCGGATCCAGCGTGCTCGAACAGCACGAGTCCGGTTTTGTAACCGTCAACAGGGGAATGCCACCGTCGCCTTCGTATACTATTAGTAATGAACTAAAAAAGCAGAGAAAATTGCAATAAAATTTGTTCATAGAACACAATGGATGTTATAAAAAAATGAATAAAATGACAATTTAAAAAAAACATAAAATGAGATGCGGAAAGGCAAAAGGGACGTCCCTCTTGTTGAAATAAACAAATTTGAGTTATAAGTTTCTTAAATTTGGAAAAAATAATTCTGAAAATTCATGATAGGTATCTAAAAAGTACAGCATTTAATGATAAACAAAAAAACTGTAAAATTTGTAGATAATCATTATTAACCTTAACATTTACTTACCTATTAGTATTATATTTATTTATTTATAAAGCAATGAATCACAGATACAAATGATGCTTTCATGATGGTCTCAAATGACATAAATGTAAAATTTACTTACCAGGAATAGAATCTGTAGCAGCTTTGTCTTTCTATTACTCGTCTAAGCTGTTCTAGTTTCGATATAACCTTTCTTATAACTGATACTCGTAGACCGAATCCGTTGTCAAAAAATCGGCATAGAGCGTTTTTGAAGCCGTCTTCGTTTAACTCTCTACCCCAATACTTGTCTTTCTTAAGATAAATGTCGGATTCCGCCTGGTAAACCTAAAAAAAAACAGATAGTTTTTTATGTTTAATTAAAAATCACACTTTTTTACAAATCATGCAACAAAAATTTATTTTTTCTGGCATATGCCACATTTTTTTCTGGCATATGCCACAATTTTTTTCTGGCATATGCCATTTTTTGGCATAGACCACAAAATTGTATTAATTCTGACATGGGCCACATATTGATAGATTCCAGTGCACTTTTTCTTACCTGCATCCCACACAATCTGACTCCTAGCGAAGCTGACGTGCTGGCGGCACATTTGGCCATCTGTTTGGATCTTTTTTCTGCTGACGCGTCGTCTCCATGCTGCCTGGTGCCCATTTTCAAGTCCAAAATGCACGGATGTGTGTAGTGAGACGTGATGTTTTCCAACATGAGGAAGTATTGCTTATTTGTATTGTCCGATTGCGAAATACTTTTGATTACGTCCTTGGGGTGTCCTGTATGATGAATTCTCATTCTAAAAATAAACGTAATTTTGGTACGGTCAAGATCAAGATACCAGGTTATTGCATAATGTTTGTTAAATTGATGAATATAAAGAGGACACATTTTTGTTTGTCGAATTTTTGGTTTGATTCCAATTCTTTCTATACACACCATTGAAAACTAAAAATATTACGGACAAGCTAAAACATTGGATTTCATTTGGAATTTATATCAATTAATAAACATGTCATGGTTGTTTCAATAAAAAGGTATTTTTGAAATTGCGGGAATCACAAAGAATAAATTTCCTTTGTGTGAAATTTATTTTATGAAACTAAAATTAAAATGTTTTTAAAAGTGTTGAATTGAAAAGATAATAACTTACTTTAAAACGTCCTCTCTTTTTCTTTTCCTATCACTTTTAGATCTGGAAGATTCGTCTCTAAAACTGGGACTGTACCGTTTTTCCATTTTTCCTCCGCTACACAAAGTTGCCTGCATAACTCCTGAAACAATCCGCATACAAAATTTAACTACGAATTTTACAACCCCACAATTTTTCGTAAATGTATTTCTCTTCCACAGTAACTGACTTTTTTAGTTAAATTGTTAGGTACAGTTAGATGAAATCAAAAATAAAAATAATGAACAAAAAACAATTGTATACAAGAAAGCATGTGTAGAGCGTATGACTTAATGCTTAAGCATTTTGGTATAAATTTAATAATTAATTAAAATATACTTTTTTTCAATGAAATTGAAAATTAGGTTATTGTAACTGGATTTATTTTCTTATAACAATGCCTCAATATAATTTTTATGCACTTAAGTTAAGTGAAACATTCTCTCTCCCTTTCTTATTAACAATCAACTAGCCATAACTTATAATTTTATTATGGAATATTTTATAATAAAAAATGTCAGTCAATGGAACACTCCACCTAACTTTTCCGCCTCAAATTTGGTAGTTTGTTTATCTCCTTAAATATGCATGCCACATAAAAATGGTTATTATCAATATTGTTAAGAAATGTATTTCAAACAATTTTTTTTGTTGATATTTTTAATATTTAAAGTTATATATACAAGATTAATAATAAAAATGTGAACAATTTGAGGCAAAAAACTAGGTCGAGTGTTCCATTGGCAGCCACATACCATGAAAATTTTATGGTTTGGAGTAATTTTTTTAATTTTAAAAATACATTTAAACTGTAACACACCAAAATTATAGTTATTATCAGAATTATAAATTTTAGAGTAGTTTTTGTATTTCGCGGGGAGACAGTCTTGTAAATAAAAAATTACATGAGGCCATTGCAATAACAATCAATGTAGTAGTAGTAATAATAAAATAGCCTTTCCAACCCGTTAAAACAATTGATTGTAGATATAAGAGAGCATCCATACAAACCCTCGACGTTGGAGATTGGGAATGCTCGATTATGATTCTGCATCTTCAGTTCTGAACCGGCAGGTGGCCCGCCATCTGCCATTATTTCAGCCAGTTCCCAACTGGAAGGCGATTCCTCAATAAAACAAGTAAACGAATTTTTTGTTTGTTTTTTTGATGGAAGCGAATTTTTATCAAAACGTTCGTTCAAAAATTCCCATTCGTACAACCTGGCATTCTACTTAAAAGCTGGCATATTGAACAAACGTGAGCGAGATGTATGATGTATACACTGTGTTAGAAAAATTAGTGATAAGTGGTAATTTGCCACCGGAGAAGAAAAAATGCTCATTTTTTTTTTCAATTTTGACTTGGTTAAGAAGATGCAATAATATTAAAATCTCCTAAACAAAGCCAAACAGGAAAAAAATCAGGAGGCATTTTTTGTTGAACAAAAAATTGTCTATATAATAATAGCCTTAAAAATTCTAAAACTTCGTCACTAACGATTCTTCAATAATTTTTAATGAAATATTTAGAACACATCTGTATTTTTTTAACATCACAAAAATTACGATTTTGGATATGGCCTGGAAGAAAAAAATTAATCATTTTATCTCGTTTCGTATTAGTCGGACAAAATCAAAATATGTTTCAAGCTCCACATTTTTTACCACTCTTTTGTCCAACCAACAGTGGCGGCTGGTGGATTTTGGGCACACCCATATCTCAGTTATTAGACATGGGACCCACATCAAATTTATATGAGTTTATAATGACATTATATAGACAAGTTCTGCGCAAACATAATTTAAATTGAAGTTTTCGAAAAAAAGTTAGTTTTTAAGTGTGCCCCCCCAGCCTCCTGCCCCCCAAATTAAGATAATTCAAATTAAAGTAGTACAATATTTAATTCAATGAAGTTTATCGACAAATTTTAAATTTTATTAAAAAAATTCAAGTATTACAGATTTTATACCATTTCTTTTTTTTTTAAATTTTTAGTAAATAATAAAAATTTAAAATGGTATAAAACCTGTATTTCTTGAAATTTTTTAATAAAATTTGAAATTTATCGATAAACTTCAGTGAATTAAATATTGTATCACTTTAATTTAAATTATCTTAATTTGGGGGGCAGGAGGCTGGAGGGCACACTTAAACTTTTTTCGCAAACTTCAATTTAAATTCTGCTTGCGCAGAACTTGTCTATATAATCTCATTGAAAACTCATATAATTTGATGTGGGTCCCATGTCTAATAACTAGAGATGGGAATTGGAAAGTTTCCATTTTAAGGAAACTTTCGTTTTGGAAAGTTTCCAATTGGGAATTTATTTTCATTTTGAAAGTTTCTTTTAAGCAACCGAAAACATTCCTTGGAAACATTCCTTGGAAACTTTCCTTGTTTTTTTCATTTAAATGTCAATTGTTTAACCGCTAATTTTCGTTAAGGCCATGATACAAGGCCAAGAAACTTTGAATAAGAATTTAATGTGTGCTAATTTAAGGCAGAAGAAGAAGTATAAATAATGTAAGTTATGTTACATAACCTCAATGTAGCCGGATTATTCAGCATCATCACAAAAAACCTTGGCATAAAAAAATATTTTCGCAATAAAAACATTTTTTTTTTAAACTTTCGGAAAATTTCGGGAATTTTCGATGGAAAGTTTCCGGGAATTTTCGTCAAATGGGAATTTTCCCATCTCTACTAATAACTGAGATATGGGAGTGCCCAAAATCCACCAGCCGCCACTGCCAACCAATAGGAAATAAGATAAAACGATTTAAAACTTAAAAAGGGACTGTTACCGTACCAATTACTGTTTTAAAATTTGGATAATTATATACCTAACACATTGTATATTAATAGCTTTTTAAAATAGCAAAACTCGATTGAAAACCAATAAAAAACTCATCAAACTGGATTAAATTAATTATAAATATTTGGATTCTTTCCAATATTAAATGTTGTAAAAAATTGTACATTTAATTTAGTACTTCCGACGAAAATATATGCCAACCCTTTAGTATCGATTATTTGATTTGAATTTTAGATTTTCAGATACTTACCTGAGAAAAATATTGCAAAATTACTTACTCAAATTATCCCACTTTTATTATGACGAGTTTTATACAATACAAAATACATTTACACAACAAGCAAAATTACAGACATACTTTTAAAGTTTATTTTTATAAAATGCACAAAATTGCATCAGCATATTTATTGCATATTTTGCGAGATCCACAAATTATATGCGCAATATAAAAAACAAACCCAACAAAACTTCATTAATTAAAAAAGTCTATTTTTAGCGCATTTTATAAAAATATTCCTCCATTGAAATATGAAGTTGGACCCCTTTCATTCAAGATAAATATAGTAAAAAAATTTGTATTAAAAATAAAATAGAACACGTTTAAAGTTTATTTAATAATTTAACAAATGTATACCAACATTTATGTTAAGAAATCAGTAAGCGTAATAATATCACACTAAAAATGGATTTAGTTGCGTAAATTTGAATAAAAAAAATAAAACAAAACATGAATGGGATTGGGTTAAGATGGTCATGTTTTGATGTATTTTTACAGCAAATTATGTCTCATGCATCATAAAACATGAATATTTATTTTTCTTTGGTCCCTTTTACAACAAAAATACAAAATACAAATCTATCACATATCACCAGATAATGCAAAAATATCACAGATAAGAGTAAAATAGTTGATGACACAGTATCTGATAACACATGGATAACAAAAATACATGTAGATATCCCAACACTTTTTGCTAGATTACTAGAGTCTTTTGCTTGAGTCACTTTTTTTTGGCCTTATGCTACTCAGCTTACCTTTATATTTAGGTACAAATGTTTTAATCTCTTGATCTTGAATGTTCTGGTAGAAATCGAGTTCTCTATAGTTGAGGGGCTTGCATATTGTGCTGGGGTTCAGTACCATTAGTCTAGTGTGGCCTCCAACCTGAAACCAATTTTAAAAAAATTAGACGTTATCCAATCCAAAGAAAAATAATTAAAGAGGAATAAATAGATTTTTTAATATTAATTATAATATTTCAATACTTTTAGGGATACAAAATTGGTAAAAGAAAATATAAAAACCATGCATCGTATATTTGTTTTTATTAGTATTTTCAGTAAATTTGTGGCGAGAAATCTAGGTTAAAGCAAATTTATTGTACAACTGTAAAACCAACCAATAACATCTTTATTTATTAGTTCAAATCGATTTGAAATTTATAGTGCCAGAAATACATCCACAAACTATTTATATTAGGGACAGTGGCGTGCCCATGCAGGGGGGTTGCGGTTAAACAAAAAAGTGAAGAAATATTTTTTTTCATAAACTAACCCCCCATACAATATTTCTGGGCACGCCACTGATTAGGGTGGTCCACAATTATTGTATTAACTGTGTATTAAGTACAAAAAGAAAAGTATATTTAATCTGTGGTCTATGTTTATGTTCATGTGTTAATAAACAACAAGCACTTGAACTTTCTAATGCATTAAAATAAAGAAATAATTTGGTTATTTCAACAACCATGGTTGTTGAAATAACCAAATTATTACTGTTTGTAAATTTTCAATATAAGTGCCTTAAGCGCCTCAAGCGGCATGCGCCACTTAAAGCTCCTCCCCCAAGGGCTTACCAAGGGATGATTTCTTTTAAAATAGTTAGTCAGGCTAGTACAGCCGCTCTAGAAAGGAATATTGTTAAATAATTAAGCTACCATTTAAGTCATTGTATTATTCAGCAGTTAACTGAATAAAGAGTTAAGTTTTACATACTTCGTGTTCAATTCCTTTCTACTAAGCATCACAAAACAAACAACTTTACATTGGTCCTTCGAACCGGATATATACATATCCAAAGCAAACTTCGCATACATACACAACGAGTTTTAAGTGCAGCGAACATTAATTTCAAATAATACGTAAAATACATCATAAACATCGAGCGCTAAGTGCAGCGTACATTCATTTCGTATCAAACGTGGAATACATCATACATCGAGCGCTAAGTGCAGCGTACATTCATTTCGTATCATACGTGGAATACATCATACATATCGAGTGCTAAGTGCAGCGTACATTCATTTCGCATCATACGTGGAATACATCATACACATCGAGTGCTAATTGCAGCGTACATTCATTTCATATAATACGTGAAATATATCATACACATCGAGTGCTAAGTGCAGCACTGCATCTACACATACGCATTGGAATAAAACATCATCGTCGTATAGGATATCCCATACGAGTCAGAAAGTGAGTACCTTCCTTTACATACTATTTTCCTTTATATAAGTCAATATTGATTCGCAATCAACATGTCAGAGTTAAGTAACTTAACGCGAAAACGCGGTAGTCTCAAAACCAAATTTACGAACTTTTCGAAATATTTAAAATCAGTGGAAGATGAACTGAAAAATAGAATTTCTACTGCTACTGATACAGGTAGCATCGCGTTATCGGAAGGCACTATAGCCGCTGTTAAAGAAACATTAAAGCGCATAACAACGGCATTTTCTGAGTTTGAACAAATTCAGGATGAAATTGAGCAATTAGTAATTGGGGACGATAACCTCCCCGAGCAATATGCGTACCGAGCCGATATCGATAGCACTTACCTTGATTTATATAGCCGATCACAAGAAATCGTTCTCGTACATAGTCCCAAACAAATTTTACCTAGTGATAGCAGTAGCAACGAACCGCCGGGCTCAAACGTATTTGATCTAAGTAGTACGCGGTCAAGTTTTTTAAAATTGCCAACGATTCCATTGCCTATATTCGACGGTACTTTGCTAGACTGGTTAGAGTATCGTGAAACCTTTAACTCATTAATTAATAATAATTCTAAACTAGATCCCATTGAAAAATTCCACTATTTAAAATCATCAGTTTTAAAAACGCCTAAAGAGATAATAGAAGGTATAGCGTTTACAGCTGATAATTATACCCTAGCTTGGGATTTAATCTGCGATCGCTTTAATAATAATAGGCGTCTCATTGATTCACACGTAGAAGCTCTTTGTAATTTGCAACCTCCTCAAAATGAATCAGCCTATTTATTAAGAAAGGTTCTTGATGGCATGAATAAAAATCTGCGTGCGTTAAAATTATTAGGTCAGCCTACTGAACACTGGGACACATTAGTAGTCTATCTCATTTCGCGTAAATTCGATGAAAAAACATTTAGGGCTTGGGAAGAATACAAAGCAGAGCGTCCATCAACGACAATTAATGACTTAAAAACATTCTTACTCAACAAGTGCGATTTGCTAGATTCTTTAGGTCATAAATCTACCCCTAATAAAAATAACTTTAAATCCATTAAAACTACCTCTAAGAATTTTTACGTCTCAAATACAACATGTACCATCTGTAAGGGCACTCATCCTACTTACAATTGTAAAGAACTAATACATTTGGCGCCAGCAAATCGCCTGGAGTTTGTCAAAGCTAAGGGGCTTTGTATTAATTGCCTTAAGCCAGGTCATAAATCTATCGATTGTAAATCTAGTAACTGTAGAAAATGTGGTCGCAGGCACAATACTTGTTTACACACAGATCGAACAGGTACACGTAATTTAAATGACATCAATCCAGAATCAAGTAGTGCCAATCATGGACCTACCTCGAATTTAGTTACAACAAACACTAGTAATTCATTTCATCAAGCTTTCAATGTTCAAACAAATACGCATGTATTACTTTCTACGATTTTGGTTAAATTACGTGATAAATTTGGTAACACGCATGAATGCAGAGCCTTATTGGACAGCGGCTCTCAGTCTAATTTTATAACCCAAGAATTGTGTAATAAGATGCACCTGTCAAAATCGGAAATTAATCACAGGGTTAGCGGTTTAAATTCGGCCTCTACTCAAATAAATTACCAAACAAAGATTCAATTAATGGCTCGGCATAACAATTTCGCACTAGATCTCTCTTGCCTAGTTATTCCAAAAATATCAGACCAACTTCCTTCTATATCATTAAACAATGTAAATCTTACATTGCCAAATGTGATTTTGGCTGATCCTACGTTTACCCGACCAGGCCCTATCGATATATTAATCGGGGCTGGTAACTTTTTTAACATATTGTCGGTTGGTCAAATCTCATTAGGGGCAGGAAGGCCAATATTACAAAAAACCCTCTTTGGGTGGGTCGTTTCCGGACCTCTACAGCTTCCCAGTCATATAATAAATCAATCTGCATCTCAATGTAATTTTTCGAACGACTTAGCTTATAACTTGTCCCAATTCTGGGAAATTGAAAATATTTCAATGCCTACATCGGCTACAATGTCCAAGGAAGAAAACTTCTGCGAAGAACATTTTGTAGAACACACAAGACGCGATGCAGATGGTCGATTTATAGTAAACATTCCTTTTAAACGTGATCCTAAAATATTGGGAAATTCTTACGAAAACGCAAGGAAACGCTTTTATGCTCTTGAGCGCAAATTTAATTCAAATGCTGAATTAAAAGAGTCTTATACTTCATTTATAAATGAATATATTGAGTTAAATCACATGAGTTTAGACAATAATCGTACATCCGCTACTCATTCACATTATTTCCTTCCGCATCATGCGGTAATTAAAATTCACAGTCTAAGCTCCAAAACAAGAGTTGTATTTGATGCATCCTCAAAAACCACGACAGGCATATCTCTTAATGATATTCAAGCCATAGGTCCCGTTATCCAACAAGACCTTTTTTCTATTGTATCTCGCTTTCGCAAATACAACGTTGCCGTTACTGCCGATGTAACAAAAATGTACAGGCAAATTCTCGTTTCTCCTGAACACAGATCACTTCAATCCATTTTATGGCGCCAGAATTCTAATGAACCGTTAAAAATATATAATTTAAACACAGTCACTTATGGCACAGCATCTGGTTCTTTTCTTGCGATAAGATCTTTGCAGCAGACAGCCCATGATCATAAATACATCTATCCTCAAGCCTCTCAAGCCATCCTACGGGATTTTTATGTTGATGATTTTTTATCGGGTTGCGATACATTAGACGAGGCGATAGAGTATATAGGACAAATTTCTGAAATTTTATCATCTGGATGTTTCGAGCTTAGAAAGTGGGTTTCAAATGAACCCCAGGCCCTACAATTCATTAAGCGTGATTCAGAATTAAAAATATTACAAATCGGTGAAAATGAAAAAACAAAAACCTTAGGTTTATGGTGGAATCCCAAAGACGACGCGTTTGAATTCTCAATTAGCCTTGATTGTGTTAGTAATTTAACAAAGCGAAAAATACTTTCATGTATAGCACAGATTTTTGATCCATTGGGACTATTGTCACCTGTCGTCATTCAGTTCAAAATTTTTATGCAACAATTATGGCAATCGAAAGCCACTTGGGACGAATCGCTTCCTCAAGCTCTCCAAACGCATTGGTTAAAGCTTTATAATCAATTACCTTATGTAAATAACATTCAAATTCCGCGACGCGTTATTATTTCGAAACCAAAAGTAGTCGAATTGCATTGCTTTTCTGATGCAAGCCAAAATGCTTACGGCGCATGTCTTTACATTAAATCTGTAGATAACGAAGGCAATGTGCAGGTTAAACTGTTATGTTCAAAAACAAAGGTGGCACCTATAAAAATTTTGACCATACCTAGATTAGAACTCAGCGCGGCATTAGTGTCTGCCGAACTCGCAAAAAAGGCAATAGAATCGTTGGATGTAAAGTTAGCAACTGTTCGATATTGGACAGATTCAACTATTGTTTTGGCTTGGCTTCAATTAGAGCCAAATCGCTTAAACACCTTTGTCGCCAATAGAGTAGCGGCTATTCAATCTTTAAGCGATTCAAATTCTTGGAGCCACGTATCAACTGCAGATAATCCCGCTGATCTGCTATCTAGAGGCATAAGTCCGAGTCAGTTGCAAGAAGTTTCATTATGGTGGGAAGGCCCACCGTGGCTCCACAAATTAAATATTACCTGGCCAATCGTTAATTGCGACTTGGAAGAAATTCCCGACATAAAAACTACGAGTGTTAGTTTAGCCAGCATTAACGAAGAATCATTTTTTAAGTTTAAAACTTTCTCGTCACTAAACAAATTGAAACGTATAATGGCATATATTTTGCGGTTTTGCTCGCCAAAGCCAAATCGACTTAGCGGCCCTTTGTCGGCAACAGAATTAGACAAGGCATTTAATATACTTTTACGAGTTGCGCAAAGGGAATCGTTCTCACAAGAATACGCTAAACTATCACAAGGTAAAGGTCTTGGGCACAAAAATAAATTGTCGGCATTAAATCCTATTTTTGATGATAAATTGATCAGGGTGGGGGGCAGGTTAAGCAATTCTAATTATACTTATAGTAAAAAACATCCAGTTATTTTGGATGCTAAACACCCTCTCGCGACATTATTATTTTCATATGAGCATAAACGTCTACTGCACCCTGGCCCTCAGCTTCTTTTGTCATCAATTCGCGAATACTGCTGGCCAATAGCAGGTAGAAATCTTGCAAGAAAGGTTACAAGAAATTGCATAACATGTTTTAAGGCCAATCCTAAGAGCAATAATCAAATTATGGGAAATTTGCCTGCCGACCGTGTAAATATTAATAGTCCATTTAATGTCGTTGGCACTGACTACGCCGGCCCATTCACCCTTAAGGATAGAAAGGGCCGTGGCTGTAAAACTTTAAAGGCATACATCTGTTTATTTGTTTGCTTTGCCACCAAAGCAATTCATATCGAATTGGTTACTGCATTAGATGTCGAGCATTTCTTATCGGCTTTTAAACGTTTTATTTCTCGGAGAGGTCGTCCTTCTCGCATTGTATCAGACAATGGTACCAATTTTGTGGGCGCATCATCTGAATTACGCAATCTATTTAAATTCATTGATGATAATAATGCTTTTATTTCTAACGCAATATCAAATGAAGGAATAAACTGGAGTTTTATTCCTCCAAGGTCTCCACATTTTGGCGGACTTTGGGAGGCAGGTGTAAAAAGCGTCAAACACCATTTAATTCGCGTGACAAAGGGCAGTATATTTACTTTTGAGGAATTTTATACAATTTTAACTGAAATTGAATCAATACTGAACTCCCGTCCAATGACCCCTCTTTCAAATGATCCCCATGACTTGACTCCTTTGACTCCCGGTCACTTTCTAATCGGAAGGTCGATAACGAGTTTACCTGAACCTGACTTGACTCAAATGAAAACTACGCGATTGTCGAGATATCAACACTTAATTCAGATTCGACAACATTTTTGGTCACGTTGGTCCAAGGAATATATTTCCGAACTCCAGGTGAGGTCTAAATGGCATAAGGCGACACCCGGTATACCCATTGGAGCACTGGTCGTGATCAAAGAAGACAACGTTCCTGTAATGCAATGGAAGTTGGGGCGCATTTTAGAAAAACACTACGGTACGGACAACGTGTGTCGTGTAGTGACAGTGAAAACACAAACGGGTGTGTTTAAGAGAGCAATTTCAAAGGTGTGCGCGCTTCCGATCGAAGAGAAAGGTGCCAGTGACTAAAAACATTAAACATTAAACATTGTATATAAAATTTAAAATTACTTGTTAATACTGATGTAGTTAGTATTTAGTTATTAATTTTAGCCCTAGTGAATATTGTTTGATTCACTATTGTACTAATGTTTATATTCTATTATTTATGCCTTAATAATTCATTGAAAGGCCTCCTTTCAAGGTGGGCGGTATGTTTGTAAATTTTCAATATAAGTGCCTTAAGCGCCTCAAGCGGCATGCGCCACTTAAAGCTCCTCCCCCAAGGGCTTACCAAGGGATGATTTCTTTTAAAATAGTTAGTCAGGCTAGTACAGCCGCTCTAGAAAGGAATATTGTTAAATAATTAAGCTACCATTTAAGTCATTGTATTATTCAGCAGTTAACTGAATAAAGAGTTAAGTTTTACATACTTCGTGTTCAATTCCTTTCTACTAAGCATCACAAAACAAACAACTTTACAATTACTTTATTTTAACAGAAATCAGTAAGTTTAAGTGCTTATTAATTGTTTATTTTTAAGTTTAGGGTAGTTATTCAATAATCATTTTTTCTTCAAAATTAAATTCTTTTAAAATAGGTACAAATGCCACTAATTTGCTAATTTAACCGACTTTGTAGCTCCAATGATAAATTTGGACACGGTGTATAAATTTATTTATTTTTAAAAATAAAACATTATGCCATTTTGAGGACTCCCTGTTTATACATCGTAAAATAAATATTAATTAATATGGTATTTTTTTACTTTCCCTGCCAACTAAACCCTCCTAAGCCCGGTCCTGTGCAAAAGCACACGTGTAGTAACCATATACTTAACAGCAATGTATATGGTAGTAACTTAAAATCTTACGCAATAGCTTGTACACGTGCTCTTTGTAATACAAAATTTGACTTTTAAAGAGCGGTTTAAAGATCTTTTGAAAAGCGGCGAAGATTAACCTACATACATTTAAATTCAAAATCCGCACTCAAGTTTCACTCATCGTTGATTTATAAAGTAATCCCAAAAACACAGAATTATTAATCAATATGACACCTGTGCTTCGGTATAATACGTGTAATCAAAAAACCCGGCTTATATTGGAATTTCCCAAATTATATAATGTATTATTTTTTTAATAAACCAAAAAAGATGACGCAGTTTATTGCCACTTAAGTGCGTGTAAACGTGCTGTTTGTGTTTTTATCTTAAAAAGCTAGCTAAAATTATGCGCAAATTTTAATTTAGAATTAGAAAATATTTACCTACCTAATCCCTATTTAAAAATAAACAAACAAATACTAAATTTTATTAGTTTTTCGTGATGCTATTTTAGAGTTAACCAAGTTAAATTTGGCATCATTAAAACTTCAAAGTAAGAATTACCGGATTCTATTATTATTTGTATTTAAAAAAATTATAAATGAAAAAAATATACGCAGAGTAATAGCCAAAATTAAAAAATAATAATTATTAATGTTAACATGATTTTTTGTGGTAAAATGTTTATATAACATAAAAATAATGCTAAATTTACTAAATATTTACTGAAAAATATAGTAAAATTACAAATCTTAGTTTCAAGAATGACAATTAATATACTGAATCAGGATATTCACATAATGTAATGGTATTCTTAGTATTTTTGTTGTAAATTTACAAAATCAACTTGTAAAAAGTTTAGGATAAATACAATACTACTACAGTAATATTACTTATAAAATTAGGTACAAAACTTTCTATTTTTATTGAAAAATTGGAATAGAAATTTGTAATAGTGTATAAAAGTAACAAATTGGGCGTTATTATTGCTGTAACAGCACCGATAGGGCCTCTTTTAAAATTACACCTTAAACTTTAAGGCTTAAGGCTATTTGTACTTGCGCTGTTACAGAAGGCTTAAGACTTTCGTGGAAACAGAAAGGAGAATCATTTTATTGCCTTCAAGACCTATTTTTGCATCGATAATTACTTTAATGAGGTCACAGCTTTCATAAATCCTCTTCTGACACCTCCATAAAGCTAAATGGTAGTTATAACTACTTATGGTGTCCTTGATAAAGCTAGTTCTAACTATTATAATATATGTATATACTGTATGTATAACTATAGCATGTAAGCAGTATATTTTTTAAACATTTTGGCCGTAGTATATACAATGTTGCATTGGTTTAAAATAATATTAAAACTATTATCTCTCGAGTAAATACTAAATATTTTGTGAAGGCCCAAGTACAACTTTAAATTAAATATGCTTGTATGTAGTTTATAATAATATTTAAAAGAAATATTTTTTATCCTGGGGTAATATTTTAATGCCACTACCACATTTTTGATGAAAGTTAATGAAAGACTTCTTAAATACAAATAGGCCTTCGCATCAAGCTAAGTTTGTATATCATATTTATGGTATTACTTAATTAATTAATTAATTTTAATTTAATTATTTTAGCAAAGCATTTTAAAGTACACAAATATGGATGAAAAAATGGTGGTCATACGCCTTTAAGAGCAGTATCTCCTGCATTAGGAATTAATAAAACCAATTTATTTTATTAAAACCAAAAGAATGTTATAAAATCAATAGGCAGTTAACAAGGTATTTACTAGAGTGTTTATTTTAATTTAAAGCAACATTTATTTTCTGGAAACAAAGTGGTTTTAAGAGGGAAGTAGTTCCAGCACTTCAGAATATATAATAATTACAAACTATAATTTATTTTTTAGTCGGTCTCAAGCGCGCTTTATTTCATAGTGTTTTATTCAAAGTATTATTACGATTACGACGCTTGAAGCAGTTTTCTGCGACGCCTTGTCGGATAATGATGACATCTTGCATGTGTTAATTAGATTAACCTGAATACGACACCACCTATAATAGCGGCGCGTGGTGTCGTAATTTGGTTTTAAATCTAAAATGCCTTTTAATGTATTGCCATTAAGACAAACTGCTCTTGAGTACTTAGCCCACAGGAGTATAATAAAGCAGATTAAAGTTTTAGCTGTAAAAAGTCTTAGGACAGTTTCCTCCAGAAATTTGGTTTTAACTGCTTCCATAAAACATACTTTTTAAGAACCTTAAAACTAATATGCTGCCATCAGGTAAATTATTTACCTTAGGGTCTCTTAAGTAAATATGGTCCTTTAAAGGTATAAATGACATCCCATAAAAAGCAAAGTTAAAACTTACAAGCGTAATAGGCGTTATGTTGTGTCTAATAAAGCTTTTTATTTAAGTACCTATACTTTACTTATAATATGGTTCTAAAAACAATTAACCCAAACATATTTTCAGAGTGTGATAAAGCTTTGATACTCACCCCTCTAATAGTTATTTGTTTTACAAGTGTTGAAAAGCAACTTTTTCATGCAAGTGTTTAAGTTGCTCACGAGGCCGTCAGTCCGAGTGTGCATTAACACGAGCTTAAAGAAAGCTTTTCTCACATGTGAAACACAATATTTTTTATAGGACCCTTTTATTTTTTATTTTCAAATACAAAACAAAATAACCTAAAAACGTTTGACAGCTGTTAAAATTACTTTAATCTTATTCTTTTAATTTTTAAGGTATAAGTTACTTAAAATCAATAAATCAATTTAAATAAAGGCACTAAAAATTAGAATTTAGTATACAAACACAATTAACTGTGTTCTAAATGATATTTAGGCAAACATATACAAATACAATACAAATTTTGAAACGAATGTCAAACGATGCTGTCAATTTCTTTTCACACAGACCTGTCACTTTTCACACAGAAATGTCAGTTTTTGAGAGTACTTTTTTTGAGAATTCATATTGGCGACCCTATACTAAATTTTATTAAAAAATTTTAAGTAGGAACTATTTTGTGGCCAGATCACAAATGAACAATAATAACTATTTACAAAAATTTATTCTGTCAAGTTATCCATGAAAAAAAAATTGAAATACAATTAAACTAATAGTAACATGGTATAAATATTTTTATGCTTAGTTTTAACAAATAAAAAACGCAATAGAAACTTAAAACAATGAAACAAAAATAGATAATTCCAAAAAATGATCTACAATTAGATTTTCGTCACCTCTACTAATCCACCATTTATTTCAATACACTTTCATATTTGTTCTTGTGCATTTTTAATTCATAATCGCAAATATTTTAGGGTTTACCATTAGTTTTTCCACTTTTCAATCGTGTAATAATTTATAATAAATAAATTTTAAATCTGAAATCCCATTTTATCGAGAAAAGTCAAAAGCTCTCGGGACACCAGTTACTACGTAATACGTAATAAAAGGAAAGCCGCCCGCATGGGATTTCCATTGGACCGAGCCATGCCTTGCAAGGGAAGGTTGATGTGATGCGTAGTCCGTCGACAAAACGCAAACTTTATATGTCAAGGCGAATTGAAAGGACCGACCGACTACCGCGGCGAGTTTAGGGACAAAAAACAGATTCAATCGAAGGTTCGTCGTAAAAACTTTTTGCTATTTCTCTACGATATGATATACAGGAAAATCCTTGGGGTTTAAGCGAAATAAATTAGTTTAGTTCCCTGAAGTTGTTGCGACAAACTGAGGTTCCCAGAGACGTTGGATAATTGGTTTTAATAGAAAAGCAATATTGATTTATTAAAAATAGAACGATTACTAGATGAGAGAAAATGCGGGTCTGTGAAATATAAGAAAATTGACTATATTTTAAGAATAAAAAATAGACCATACTGTTATAAAATTTTAACGTACTTTTTTGTAGAAAACCATGGTTTGTAATTATTTTAACAAAGGAAAATATTTCACCGAAAGTTTTATAAAGGTAATATGCAATTTTGAAAGCATTTTGTTAATGTTTAACAAATTATTTCGTTAAAAAAGTGATTTCAGGCAGTCAATCAAAACATTTCCCACTGACAATACGCATCAACAAGTTCAACTGACTTCTATTCTAATCTGTAACGTGTTCGTACACAGTAAAAAAATATTTGTTAATTTTAACCAAATATTAACCAGATTTTATGTTAATCCATGTTAACATTTTGAAGATTTAATAACAAAATCCTGTCAATAATTCAACCATAATTCTTGATATTTTCAAAAAGGACCTTATTTTTACAAACTTTTTTGTAGACCCAGTGACAAAAGAATTTACTGGAAATTGGGAACTTGAAAAAAAAAAATTTTTATTTATGTAGGTATGGGTTAATTTTTTTGTTTAGGAAATTGATTAATAAAGCAACATTTTTTATCAAAATTATTTCCCAATTTCCAACAAATACTTTTGTTACTGGGTCTACAAAAAGGTTTGCAAAAATAAGGTCCTTTTTGATAATTACAAGAATTATGGTTGATTTTGTTATTAAATCTACAAAATGTTTGCTATAATTACAAACTACTTATTCAATTAGCTAACAGATTACAGTTGGTTGTAAACTTAAGATAAAATTTTGTGAACCTGGATTAACATAAAATCTGGTTAATATTTGGTTAATTATTTTAAATATTTGTTTTACTGTCTACGATACGTCCCTGGAATATATTGCAAAAATAACCCCTAATATACAGTGTGTCCGCGGATGGACTATACTTGTAAAAATATTTATTTTCAATTTTTCGAAGAAAAGTCACTTCTCATAATTTCTTCTGCTTCTTATATTAATACCATTCAGGATAAAAAACTTCTATTTTGTTATACAGGGTGGGCAAAAAAATACAATGGTAGATTTTGCAAAATTAATAACTCTTAATTTTTTTTTAAGGTCTAATATGAAGAGCTTTTAAGGATAAACCAAAATGCCAAATAAAGTTTTTTCATGTGAGTTGTTGTTACTAAGATATTTGTTATTAAAAATAAAATCAGTTTAGGTCCTAACTTGAGTGGTCCTATTATTTGGTTTTCAAAAAACACCCGCCTTCCGCTGTCCGTAAGTTTGAATTCCAAGAACTTTGTTAAAAATTATCGGATCTTATTGATTTAAAAACCAAGTGAAAGCCTAACAAGCCCTTAGTAAACTCTTTCAGAAAATGTTTGTTTAGTTATTTCAGAATATATTTTTTTTAATTTTGAAACACACATTTTCGCATGTCCCATTAGCGTTTTATAAAACTTACATACATGTTTTTTTTTAATATTGAATAACCAGAACTTTGTGTTGCTTTATAGCAATCCATAACATCCTTAGTTAATAAAGCAAACAATTTATATATAAATTAATTAATTTTAATCTACTTTTTTTTAAATTTGACTTATGTCCCAGACATTTTTTCCATTGAGTTACGTCCGTCGCGTTACCGATAGAATATTTTAAAAAACATATATGGCAACTTTTTTGGCACTCACGTGTTGATGTGTTGATGTTCGGACGTACACATTACCCAGCTGAATTCAATCAGGGAGAAGATATCGGTTGAAACAGGTGCGGGTAACGCGAATGTAATAATTGTTTGTCCGCTAAGTTACTCAAAAAAAAAATAAAAATAAGGTAAGAAAAAATACTATTTTTCATGTTTATGTTTATTTTAGGGCACTAAAGCTCATTGAGAGTAATTCATGACTGTATTATTATTATTTTTTAAATATGGTTTCACAAAACTTTATCCACTGCGTTACCGAGTCCATTACGTTACCTTATGGTAACGCAATGGAATTTAGGATAACGCAATAGAATTTTTCGACAACAAAGTGGATATTTACCGTCGCTTTTATTAAAAGTAGTTTATGGTAAACCAATTTAAAATTATTTGTGATTACAACTCATGATATAGATTACATCCTAGGGAAAATTCCACGCAATATACAAGTACTAAAATACACCAGCTTATAGAAAAAGAAAAAGGGTGTCTATAATTTAGAAATCTAAGTTATTCTGCTAGTGAGCACCACTACAAGGGATTTTGTTTATGCATTACTCTAAAATCGTACCACCCTATATAGTTTCTTTTTTACGTTATCTGATTAAGTCCTTTGTGTACCCGAGTCCGTTGTGATACCAATGTCTATTTCGTTACTTTTTTTAGTTTTTGTTAAAAAAAATCCTTAAAATGATTTTACTATCACTTGGTAATACCTGTTTAAAAATTAGAGTTTAACTCACTAATAAAGCACTTGACTAAAAGAAAATATTAATGGTATTGTTTTTTTAACAAAGAATCGGAATAGTGTCTTTTAAAAAGTAACTTAACTAACATAAATATTTAAAAAAGGCATACAATTTTTAATAAAAAATAAAATTGGAGTGAAAAGTTTGTGAACTAAGTACATTTTATTTCAAATTATTTTTATAACAACTTTTTTTATTGAATTAAATTTTGGATTTCAAATTGGTAACACAGTGGAGACATATAAAGCTAGCTTTCTGAAAAAAACGTAAAAAAAATTAAAAAGTGCACTGCCTGTCTTAAATGTAAGTAAACAAAACTGTAAACATTTATAAAAATCCAACCAAAAATCAATTTAAGCAAAAAAAAAATTTTGATCTTCATTTTCCTGAAAGTGTTTCTTGAAAATGACCCATAAATTAACTGCTATCTCATTTTGTGATTGACATGTTTACAATTATTTGTTAAAATTTGAAAACTAATATCTTAAATTTTCAATATCATTTGACTTTTTGATTTCTCCTTACCAGCTCTTCATATTAACACTTCAAAAAAAATATTTAAATTTTTTTTATTTTGAAAATCTGTATTTTTGCTCACCCTGTACAATAAAATGGATGTTTATCAACGCGAATCGTATTTATATAACAAGAAAAAAATATATAAAAAATTACTTATTCTCAAAAAATTTAAAATAAATATTTTTACAAGTATAGTTAAGTCCATCCGTGGACACACTGTATAAATGTTATTTTTCTTCAAATAATTGTTTTTTTAGAAACAAAATGTAATAAATAAATAAAAAAAACTATCTTACTTGATTGCTGAGGGGGTGAAGGTCAACTTCGTCGTTTTCATCACGGAGCAGTTCTAACTGATTGCTGGAGGGTTTCTGGCCGACCGTTGATTGGACTGCGAGCGTTGTGGTTGTTGTTGATGATGTTGATAAAGTCGTTGAGTCCGCATAGTTTCGGCCGCGGGTTTCAGAATCTCCCATGCCCCAATCTGCTAACAAGTACACCATTCCCCCGTCACCACAATCGTAAAAAGGAGTTTGTCACCACCACGATGCCACTTAACACTAACACGATGATGTGGTGAAGAAATTTTTGAAGAGGAGTATTGTCTGGAAAAAAAAGAAAGAAATATATATAAATATCAATTTACAAATTAGTATCTCTTTCCATATATACCACCCCATAAATTTTTACATTTTTAAATTCTACATAAAATTCTGAGTAAAATTACTATACCATATCCTATACCTATACCTAAACCTAAAGTTTTTAATTTTTTCAAATTAAAGAAATGCACGTCAATCAAAAATGACCTAATTTTTTGTTAATACATTTGAGAATATGGGTGGAATTTTTGGAATCTTAAAACATTGTTTAAAAGATTCCATTTCTATTCTTTAACATTTTTTAACAAATTACCTGAGAAAACCCAGGCCAAATTGGGTTAACTTAAAAAAGTTAATAACTTTTTTACTTTAAACATTATACCCGGTGTTTACATAATCAAATAGTAGGTAAATTTAATAATATTTAATGTTAATAACACTGTGCAACATTTTCGGAAAAAATTTAAGATGATGGGGTTCTGAAAGTATTTTCGGTTTCTACAATCAAAATCATGAATAGCGTTAACAGAATGTTTTTTTTTAATATCAATTTAAAGTTTTAGTAATTCTGGATCCCAAAATAACGTAAAATAATAAATAATTAGAACAATAAAATGCAATCTTTTTAAAAAATTGAACCTTTTACTGGATTTAATATGTTGTAGTGCAATTTCTTAGTTCTTTCGCTTCTACCATAATAATAATTATGGTAATTATTATTATTATTATATTAATTATTAAAAACATATTCTTTTTAACAAATAGAATAAATCAACATAATAGATATCACAAATTATATTTATAATTTTATGCCAAAATTTCCATTGCCATACCCCAACAAAAATCTGCCAACATCGAATCAAACCTCTTTCCTCTATAACGATTTTCCATTTCCATTATTGTTTGATGCTCTTCTGATTCGGTGGACAGCTGATTTTCGAACAGGTCAAGATGTGCATGGAGCAAATGTACTTTTAGTGACATGTTTACACCCATTTTTAAAATATCTTTTATTTTTATTATTTCTTTTTAATTTATTGTTATGACAACAATTTCCTACCAGTAAATTGGTTTAAATTAATAAATAACGGTTTTCGGGTTCCAAAATTAATAAAACTTAAAATCAATATTAAACAAAACCTGAGTCAATCTAAACATTCTGTAAGGCAAAAAGGCATTTTTTGGATATATCCTATAGGAGAAACGAAAACCACTTTCAGAACCCCATCATTTTTTTGTTTAACGGGTTTTCGGGTTTCAAAATTAATAAAACTTAAAATCGATATTAAAAAAAACCTGAATCAATCTAAACATTCTGTAAACGCAAAAAGGCATTATTTGGATAGTAGAAACGAAAACCACTTTCAGAACCCCATCATTTTTTTGCTGTTGCACTGTGTAATTTAAGAGATTGTTGGTTTATAAAATTGTTACATTTTACGCAATCTTTTTTATAAAGCAAATACTGTTTTTATGACTTTTTAACTTTTAAAATGTTTTTATAAGTCACAGACTACTATTTTTTATCAGTAATATTGTTTAAAAACACTTAATTAGTCAACAAATTGTTTATAACCTGAAAAATTGACGTCATTAAATTTTGAACAATGACAGATTACTTGGTAACCATATCTATAGATACCGTCAACTCACCCGTCACAGGTTTCTTAATACAAAATATTATTTAAAATTTTAGAAATTGATAAACTATCTCTGTTTTAATTTACTATTTGATTATTATAAACATACCGGGTGTTTAAAATAAAAAAGTTATTAATCTATTAAGTTAGCCCTGGGTTTTCTCAGGTAATTTGTTAGAAAGTTGACAAGAAATCTTTTAAACAATGTTTTAAGATTTTAAAAACTCCACCGCCATATTCCCAAACCTATTAACAAAAAAGTTATGGGCTATTTATGATTGACGCACATTTGTAACGAAAAAATGTAATGATTTGAAAACTATTCACTTTAGCTATAGAACATGGTATAGTAATTTTACATATGTATATATATTCCGTTCCCCAGAAACTTCTGATGGGCCACGAATGTGAAACCCTGTATATTATATTTATTACAGTGGTTTACAAATTAATTAAAAAAATGTACATTTGGTGCAAGATTTTACTATGTATGCGCTATTTTTTCACTATTTGATCCCATTGCAATTAAACTACTCAACTGATTGAGCATTAAGAGAGTGATATTGGTCGGCGATTCTATTATGTCAGTTTGACATCTTTTGCAACTCGAAATATGTACCAAAATTTGGTAACCAAATTGTAAAGCTGCATTCAATCAGGTCAAAATGCATTATAAAAAATAGTGGCATCGAATCTACATTTTGGCAGTAAACCAGTTTTATTATTAAATTTAGATATTCTTCTTTGAATAATAATTGCCATTCTAAAAAATACTGTGATTTGGAAATACAAACTATAAAAGGCTACACAAGTAGGTATTTTACTCGTACTTAGTCCCTTTATCTCGAGTTTCAATTTGTCATCAATATTTTTATTATTTAATTTATCTACTAAAATAAACTAAGGTTTTTTTTAATTAAAATGTCATTACCTGTTACGGCCACATTGAATTGATTGTTTTATGGATTTATAATGGCTTACAACACTTATAATGTTATATAATTTATATCACATCTTAACTAGAAATTTTTCATGTTTTGACAAAATTGTCAACTGTATTAACCTGTATTATGTTAATTAAATATTTGTGTTTTATATTATAAAATTTATATAATATAAATCTACGCTTTAAAATTGTATAGTTCAATAAGTGTATTTTTTAAATAGCAGATAAAAGAATAAAACGTGCTTTAAGCTAATTAAATGAGATTGCAGTTACCTATTAAACAATGGTTAATAAAAAGTAGTCTTACTCAATTAGTTTTTTTATAATATCCCTTAATATACCTTTTTATTGCACGTTTTATATACTGATTTTTTGCAAATAAAAACGTCAAAAATATTTTTCTGATATCCAAGTAACGCAGTAATTTAATAACCTTATATTTTAATTGTCATTATCCTTTATACACAAAGATTTTTATAAAACCACACAAACAAAATTCTTTTGTGTTATTAGTAATGATTCTTAAACTCATATATTTAGCATACGTGTGCAATATGGCAACTATTTCTTGACTGACTAACTGAAGAAAATACCTCGGAAAATACGAAATTCTGTAAGTTTGCCACAAGAGCCGAAGGCGAGTTTGACGGTTTCACGAGAGGGAAATATACAATTTGAAACGTGTTTCAGACTATACTATTTCTACATTTCCAAAAAATACCATAGAAAATAGTATATTATGTATCAAGTTTGATAAACGCCATTTTATACACGAATTTAATGAAGGCTCGAGCGAGCTTGCGAGCGAGTATAGAAAAGTTATAGAAAAGTTTATAAACGAGGTGCATACTTATTATTATCTTAAAATGATTTAAATCAAATTTTTTTATAGAGCTCCATCTATGAAACAATAGGGGAATCTGTGTGTCACCGTCAAATGTCAAATTTTTATATTATAAAGGTTATAAATCGAAATGTATTTCTTGAAAATTGACAGTTTTTCACAGTGAAAGTAAAGAAAATGTTTTATGAGCACTTTACAGTGCCCGAATTTAAGTTATGCCGGCGAAATTAAAAGGTCAGTACAATGTTCTTATAAACTTTCAAATATTGGCGTTGAGAAACTATTTAATACTTTTGTATTTTTTTATTGAGATAATAAAATAATTTTCACATTTAGTATTATTTTACAAGAAAGGCACTTTATTTTAACGATTGTATGACATTTGACAACTGTCAACTAACTTAAAACTAACTTCAGCCCGTGACTAAAAACCTGTTGCTAACTTCAGCCCGTGACTAAAGCGCCATAAAGCCACAACTTGACAATGTGTATTTAAAAGGTCACTAGTGTAATAGAAACATGTACGATAAAGGGCGTTTTAAAGGTGGGATTAGAAAAAAGTTATTTACTACTTACTATATAGTCCGTATAATAATACAAAATTTGTTCTGGTTTTAAAAACAAAGTTATCAGTGCTTAAATTTTAAGTAACTTTTCTTAAAGTTATAGCAATAGAACTTTTTTGTTAAACTATTATACAGTGAAATATACAATTAAATAAATAAGGAAATAAATAAGTAAATAGGTACTAATTTTAAAAATTTACGTGTTGTTTGACGCAAAACCTAGGTAAAGAATACAATTTGTGCATAAATTTTGAAGTACTTCGCTATCTTACTTTTTAACTACTTACTTTTTAACTACCTATATCTACAACTGACACGCGATTTCAAGTTAATAGTTATAGATAATGCTAACAAGAAATATTTATTTATAATATAAAATCCAATAAATTTTAGTTAATACCTAGTTAATTAAAGTGACTTTACTTTGAAAGGAATATATACAAAGCGGCATAATTCAAGGTTAAAATTATTTGTTTTTATCTAATATTCTAGTTTTTTTAGCTATAATAAATTATAGCGGAAAATGACGTAACTGAAATTAATAATGTAATAATGTACTTAAATTGAGAAACTCAATATTTTTTTAATTATCAAAAGGAAATTTTGGTTTAACCAAAAATTGTCATTGATGAATTTTAATTAGGAAGCTTGCGAGCGAATGAATAATAATAATACTATACTTTTTCTAAGACAAATAGTATTGTAAAAAATTATTTATTAATCTGTTTTAATCAGTTTGTCAAAATTGTCTGTAAAAATCGAAATTTCTCCCTTGAAAAAGGACTAACAACCGTTTAAATCCGATAAAAGGAGTTTTTTTAGTGAAAGTAAAGAAAATCTTTTTATGGGTGCTTTATCAAATACTAGTTTGCTGCTGGCAAAATTAAATAGTCAGTAAAAACGTGTATATAGCTATATAGCTAATCTAGATTGGCATTAAGGAACAACAATTTTATATTTTTGTATTGAGATAATAAAATACTTTTCAATGTTAACATATTATAATACAAAGTATAAAGGTATAATTTTAAAATTAATAACACACCAAAAGATTAGAAGGTAAATAAAAATAGTAGTTACCTTTAAAAAGTAATTACCTAGCATATTTTGTTAAACACTATGTAGAGGTAATTTTAATTTAATAGACATGAAATTATTTATGTTAATTAAAAATAAATGGGTATTACCTATTATGTTTGTTTAATTACAGTTGTGAGAATTAAAACAAGGAAGTCCCTACGTAGCTTTAGTTTTTCGAAGTTTTATGGTCTTATATTTTATCTATTTTAACAAAAATGACCCGTAAATAAAAATTGTATAAAAATGCTTCTCACCTAACAAATAAAAATACCTAACAATAAAAACTAATCACAAACACACCATGAACAATAGTCTGGAATATGAATCACTATTTAATTTGCTATTATTTATCAGCTGACTTTGCAGTAGACTGACTGACTCGTTCAATTGTTCTAAAACGTATGAGAATCGCTTTACTATTTAACTATCAACTGTTCGCTACGAAGCAGAAACATAGACTGAGCGCCGAGCTCAGACCGCACACACGACACCAACTCGCTTATCGTTGACGTTGAATTTTGCGACCAAAAACGAAACATCCACGATTATATTTACGTAACTAGAATTCTAATCGTCACACATTTAATGTTGTACGCTAGTTTGGTTTTTCAACTTTGGCAGCCCTTAAAATTGTGACAGTCAAGCATTTGACATTTTTAAATCAAGCGCCGTATTTGTTATTAAAAGTTTTATTAATTTAAACCGTTGATAAAATACACTGCGCGTCAAAATTAACGCATAACAAGTTAAAAAAAATCCGACTCTAAACGCCTTTACCAATCTATATAAAATTTTGGATAAAAATACTTTAACTTATATCTCAATTTATGTGTTCAAAAGTTTTTCGAGAAAATATCCTTAAAGCCCATTTATTTAATAATAAAAAACGCTCGAAAAATAACTTTTATAAAGAAATTTTTTTAAGTAAATAAAAAATATGCTGTGAAAGACCGTATTTTTGTTAGTATACCCTGAAAATTTTGTATAAATCAAACCAACAGTAACAAAAATACAGCACTTCAAAGTACTCAAAAATGACCACTTTTCAGCAAAATAACCAAAAAGGGGTCATTTTTACCGACTTTAAAGCGATGTATCTTTGTTACTGTTTGTTTGATTTGTACAAAATTTTCAGGTTATACTAACAAAAATACGGAAAATAGGAATTTTTTATTTATTATGTGTTAATTTTGACGCGCAGTGTATAAAACATGATAATAATGCAATTGCACTATTATTGTAGTTTTGTTTATTTACAAAGTATTATTTTTTTCTGGAAGAAAATAGACTTTTAATTGTCAAAGATGGCGAATGCGCCGGGGTTAATATTTTAAAATTTTAAGAGAATCGAAATTTGGTAGGCAAATCTAAAAGAAAATGAAACATTTATTTCTCCATGCAATATTGCATTAGTAATCGATTTCACCTACACATTTTACTGGTATCGCAATTCGACAAAAATGCGATTTAAAGCAATTCTCAAATACCTAGTTCTGTGCAGGAACATTTGCCAATAATCAAAATATCGAGTGCGTCATGGATATACAAAAACAAAACAGACGCCTGCTTAATTTAAAATCGCTTTTAAAATAGGCGTGTTACTCTGTCACAGATTGCGTATTTAATATATTTGTTATTCATTCTAGAATAAATTAATAAATAAATAAAGTAGCAGCGCTACTTATAATAATGCTCATATATGTATGTGCGTAATTAAAATTATAATTGGTTAGTGATCGTCATAATTTTTCGTTATTAAATAACTTAAATTTAGAAATAAAAAATGCTGGATTTTTGTTATTCAATGTTTTATCTGATTTTAATGTATTTAAAACTATTTTTTCTACGACCACTATTTCACATTTCGTAATGGCATCGTTGCTTAGAAAATAAATATTTTCATTGGCAAGAGGTAATTTATCGAAAAATAATAAGAGACCTTTTTTGTGGAGCGTTAAATTTTATATAAGAAACTGCAATGATCATTGCCATAAGTTACTTTTATACAGAGGTATAAAATTCCAAACATAAATTAATTTTTTCCCATGTTAATTCAATGGGAAACTAAAATAAAAACAGCGACCTCTTAGAGTTGAGCTGGAACGCCCATATTTGGTGAGGATTTTTTTTTTATATTAAATAAATACATTTGAAAGGGTAAAAGCGAAAAAAAAATTTTTTTTTGAAGCACCCTAATGTACATATGTCTAAATATCATTTAGAACACAATTTATTGTGTTTGTATAATAAATTCAACTTTTTAGCGTTGAGTCAATGTTTTTAGTGCCTTTATTTAAATTGAGAAGGTAAGTTTATTGATTTTAAGTAAAATTAAAAGAATAAGATACAGAGCAACTTAAACACTCGCAAGAAAAAGTCGCTTTTCAACACTTGTAAAACAAATAACTATTGTGGGATATAAAGGTTACGCCTATAAATAAAATTATATCGCATTCTTTTATAGGTGTCGTGATTCATTCCATAAATCCACATAAAAAATTGACATTTTCGACAATGTTTATTTTAAGTAAATAGGATAAGTACGTCATCATTATTTTTAATATCATATCAACGTTTTAAAAATAAATATTATCTACGTACAATATTGCAACAAAGAACGTATTTAAACCACACCTTTAAAAGGCAATAAGTGATATTTTAAATACACATAGACAAGCTGTAAATTTATGGCGTTTTAGTCACGAGTTATGGAGTGCCCTTTTTGTGAAATAAGTCGTTCTTTACAAATATTTATATTTTTTGGTAATAAATTATTTTTATAATAACTATTTGTCGCAGAAAAAGTATAATAAGCAACTTTTCTAGATAGTCTAGGTCTATAGCAACTGTAGGTACCCATTTTTATTAAACACTCGCTCTCAAGCTAATTAAAATTCTCGACTAAAATGGCGTTTTTTAAACATTAAACATAATATACTATTATAATGCTTAAAAATAAAAAACATTCGCAATTTTAAAAGTCTAAAAATAAATCTTTTATAACATAACAATTCTTATAATATAATCAAAACACATAAAAATATTTTTTCTACAAAAACAAATCATAAATTGTTTGCACATTTAAAAAGATACCAGAAAAAAATAACATGTTCACATAAATTTGGCAATCACGTAAGTTATTTAAATTATCTAACTCATCATATTAAGCTATCTGTTTTATTGTAGATTTTTCCGGATTCAGGCAATATAAGGTCAAATTATTAGAAAGAAAGTCAAATAACTTATTCATTAATCGTTTTAAATTTAAATAAATTTCATAATTTAAATGATTTTAAGTATATTAAAAATAGTCCAATATGATGAAAATTCTTAATTTTAGTGAAAAACTATTTTTGTAGCATTCATACATGGAAAAATAGTATTGTAGACCTAGGCGGTAAAGTGACATTTTTTTTAGGCTGAAAGCTTTAGCAAGTCTGAATAGCCTTAAAAATCCCTTTACCGCCTAGGTCTACAATATTTTATTGTAGGCAGTATTATTTCATTCAAAGTTTTATATATAAATAGTTGGCTCACAATAATTTTGGCAACTAAAACCCAAATTTAATTAATATAAGTTGTAGCACATACTTTAATTAAACATTGTATAATTAACCAATGAATATTAAACATAAATAAACACTTAAAGCACATCTAAACTAGCTTCGAATAATTTACTTTATAAATTATTATTAAACATCTGCTAATGTACATAATTGTGTATATGAATAGCTAGCTATTAAAATTAGTGTGGAAAATTTTGTACATGCAAATATAGTGTGGGAATTAGGTGTACCGTATTATTTGTTGTTAAGGTTAAAATTAAACAATGTCTGTATCAATTTTGTTTTTTGACGCAATTATTTTGCGGTTAAAATGCGGTGAACAGTTTGCAAAAAAGTTCTAAAAATATAGCAACAACAAATAACAAATAATTAATAATGAAAACCTAACAACATTTTTATTTATGTAAACCCAAATTTCCCAAATTAATAAAAATATACAAAACATGCACATTTTAACCCAAAATGCGTGTTAAATGGTATACCTAATTAGAGTAAACAAGATTACTTAAAATTAAGTTTACGCAATAACTAGTTATTAGTTAATTAATTTTGTTATGAAGTTTTGTTAAAAACAAACAACTAAGGTATTTGTTTGTGTTTTTTTTAATAAAAAATCGAGTTTAAAAAAATATTATTTTATTTAAATAACATTTATTTAGGTAAAAGATAAGTGGGGGTGAAATAAAAAATTTCATGTAGGTAAATATTTTTAAAACAAATTTAAGTAACACAAAATCTCTCAAACCAATAATAAATTGCCAATTGGAATTATATTTTAAATGTATGTATAACATTTTTTCCATACTTTCAAATAACCAAAGCATGTCCCAAATAAGCGCCAAAAAATTCCATTCGTTTTAAATTATATTAGAAATTTCTTAATATTATAAGTTTGCATATAATTTGTCCATGTAAATACGTATTATAAAAGATATTTATACAAGAAAGCTAAGTTTAGTTTTAGTTTTCATACTATGACCATAATAATTTTATTGTTACCATAAGCCATGACATTCATACAATTTCAATAATACGTAAAGTATTAATTTTAGGGGCGTAAACCTAATTGGTACATTGTAGTATACTCATTCGTGAATCACGTATGTGAATGTAATTATGGATGTGAGTCAATACCTGCATGCATTCAAATAATCAATAATGACTATTAATTTTATAACTATATCTAATAATATTTAAATGGAAAAATTTTAGTCTGGTGCGTCAAAGTATTGTGATACAGAATATTCGTAAAATATTCTATATATACGATACATATCTACAAAATTACATGTCCTGATTCATCAACGCCCAGACTAGACCGCTGGACCTAAAGGGCTTGAAAGTACATTCCTATAACGACATGTATATCCAGTAAGAAAGGATTTTATCCCTAAGGGGGTTAATTTAGACTTTACAAAATTTATTTATAATTAATCCCAGCGCATCCGCCATTTCTGAAATTATTTAACGTCTGAACGGATTTTCATGAAATTTGGTGTCTTAGGTCTTGAAACAGGGCGGGAATGGGACAAATAAAGAAAGTTTTGTTTTTATATCTGTTCCCCAGTAGCAAACTGTGTTAAGTCCACTTTTTTAAAATTACATAACACATTTTTCGCCCGATTTTTCCTCTCTTTCCAATAATAAATAGGATTAAGTCCTAACTTACTTAATTTTGTAATGTATTAAAAACTAAGTAAGCCAGGACTTAATTATGTTGACCAATTGAAAGATCGGAAAAACGCAGGCAAAAAATATGTAACATAATTTTAAAAAACTTAATACAGTTTGGTTTTGGAGCATAGATATAGATGACCTCTTATTATTTCTAAGAACCACGGGAGCGAAGCTCCGGATATACAGCTAGTTTGGTAAATTTGGTATAAACAAAAATTTTATTTAAAAAAGTTTAAGATATTATTATATTTTAAATTTTAATTTATTTTTTATTCATTAAATATTTAAAAAAAAATTGTAATTTTACAAAAATATTCGTCAAAATAAATTTTTTGTATGCCAAAACATGTATAATTTTTTTTTAATTTTGATAAGTCCATAATTTTTTACCAACTTAAAAACTTCACATTAAAATACTGTATATTTATATATAGTCAAAAATGATCGGATTTTCAAACTTAAATAGGTTTTGGATTATAAAAAATTTATTTCTACGTAAATTTTTTCAAAATTACAATTTTCTACATTTAAAAACAATTAAAAAAGAATTATAAAAGAATTGTAATGCTGTATCCATTTTTTCTGCCATTTTTTTAATTAAATTTTGTCGCACAGTTTATTTGATGTTTTAAATGTTGCTACAACTTAAAAGTGATTCCGCTATAGACAATTCCCGACATCAAATTTCTAAATCACAGTATTTGTTACTTTTTTTATAACAATGCAAATAAGATCTAAATTTAATAATGAAACTACTTTTTAGTTCCTCTTTAAATTTATGTCGCGCTTAGAAACACTTGTGCAAACTGAAAATCGGTACTCGCGCGTAAAGTATGATATACCATATATGGTTTAGCCTAATGATATTTTAATATTTAGGGAGGTGAACCCAACTTAAGTTTTCAAATTATTAAATAAAAAATTGTATTTTAATAACAAAAAATAATATGCAAGGATATTTATATCAGCTATTGTAAGGTTTATGTATTTTTAAAGGTTATTTTTATCAGCCAGACCAATTTCTTTCAATTATTCAGCAAACAGAATTTACATCCTAAAAAAATTACAAATGACACGTTTTTTCCTACAGTGTCTACCAAAACATAATAAACACAATAAACTAACCTTACCTGTAAATTACTCAATTTTTTCCAACTAAACATTTCAAGTCCGTGCCTGATTATATCGTTATCTAACATGCAATGTTAAAAAAATTCTAGAAAACAAATGAAAATCAATAATAATTATACATAAATAAACACCCTTGTGAATGTTAAAGCATTAATTGAAATGCAACTTCACCTGATTGGTCTCAATTTTTTTACAGACTAGGAGATAATCGAATATTTAGGCAGTGCACTGCACGCTCATGGGCTTTGACAATAATAAAGTTTAAATTATAGAATGATTGAAGATAAATATTATTTGCATTATTTAAAAGTTTAATTTGTCATTTATTTTTATTAAATGATATTTATTTAAAAAATCTTTTTATGTAAATAAGCATAAAATCGTCTCCGGAATTTTAAATTTGTTAGATCTAATTATCCATGTAATGTTATTGGCAAACCTAATTAGCATCCATTTACTAAACAAAACATAAAATTTGAGAGTCATAATTTTATTTAAACCACATTTGCGCATGTACTATGTAATAAAGATAATTCAAAAGTGCTAATAAACGAAATTAGTTTAGCTTAATATTTAATTCTTAAAATAGGAATTTTGTCATAGTTTCATTCGATCGATCATATCCTATTTTATCCATTTTAGGACGATTTTCTCAATTTTGTTGTATTAAGTCAAATGTTTAATTACTATAATAATACACTGTTATAAAAATCAGATTTGTTAAAATAAGTTTGTAGTTTGTTAATTTTATTTTGTACATTGGTTGCCAAATTTTAAGTTTTTTGTAGCACTTTTGGCATGCACCTGGCACGTTGCATTTTTCTTATAAGGATGCACCAATCATCAATCTTGTTATCCTAATTTTGAGTTGGTTTGTAGTAGTTTTAAAATACACACTTCAAGGAATTTATTTAATAATATTGCTAGGTACAATTTAGGTGATGACGCTTAAATATTTCACTTTAAATACATTGCCAAATGAAAAAACTGAAGTAATTTATTTTTTGCTAAGAAATCAATACACTCGTAACCCCAAAATTAAAGCCAATGGCAAGCAAAGTGTATAACCAAATCAATACGTAAAGTATTAAATCGCTTTTTGTTTATTACATTGGCGGCTAGCCAAAAAGCTTTAGCAAATTAACGTTAAAAATTCAAATTTACTGATTGAAAAATTGTATATACATATATACATAACTTGATTATAAAAACGCTTTTAACGATTGTGTGATTATTTTTAAATTAATAAATTTTGTGGGGTATAAATAATTCATAATAAAATACTTTATACAATATAATTTAATACATTATTAGATGAACTTTTATATTGAAATTTTGATATTGAAAATATTGGTATACGATTTTTAACCTCTTAATGTATACATTAAGGAGTTAAAAAAGATACAAAAAACTTTTTAGTTCTAGACTTATATTATAGACCATTGCTCGTTTTGAACTAGGCACCATGTATATATTTTAAATCAAATGGTTTTTGTTTCCTTTATGAGAAAAAGTATAGTTTGGGCAAATGACGCGTTTGCAATCATGATTTATTATCAAAAATAGATGTATCCTTATCATATTTCATCTATTTAATCTTAATCTCATTATAAATAAAGAAGATAAGCGATAAAATTTATTCGCCCTAAAAGTTCTTCAACAATGTTTGCGTAATTTGGCACTTCAGTTTTATTCTAAAATCTTAGGGTATTATTATTTATATTAAACATAATTCATGCTTGACGTCACCAAAAACGATTGCACTTAAATTTACACGCAAAAAATCTGACTGCGTAATTTGTCAATGTAAATGCGAAGCCAACGGGCGTATGGAAAAGTTCCTGTGAAGTTATGAATATTTTTAGTTTTTAACCATAATTTGATGGTACGTGGTAAGTGGTCAAATATTTATAAATATGTTATTTAAACATAGGGCGAGAAATGACTTCCAAGTGAGCTATAGCTCTATATATAGAGCCACTTATATTATATGTACAGGGTGTTTCTTAATGATAGGCTATACTGTATGGGTTTAATCCTTGGATGATTTTAAGGAAAAAAGTGTATTATGATTGTACCTACTAAAAAACTGGGTTAAGACCAGACGAACTTTGTTTATAAAAAACTTTATTACCTATTTAATATTGTTAAAAAAGTTAAGGTTACATTTTTCCACCCTGTTTGGAATGCCCCTGACAAAAATTTTATTTTATTTACAGTAAGTTTGGCACAAAATGCATTGGTATTGATAGTAAATATTTAATTATTGATACCAAATTTCACTCTTTTATATCCTCAGGTTTCGGAAATATTTAGAAAAACCATTTTTTGGGAGGGACTTTAAAGGGGCTCTAGCACTATATTTATATTACATTTTTTAGGTATTATATCTACCACTTGCTACATTTTTTGACAACCTGTACATAACACCCTGTATAGAAAACTGGATACACGTATATTGTCTTTTACTACTACAAATGCAGTTGCCAGTCGTCTAAATAGACGACTAATATAGCAAATTAAAAATAGTAAAACTTCGGGTTGGTAGGTTATTTTTGTTTCTTAGTTTAGATGGAACAATATTTATATTTGTGATAAAACATAAAAAGGGGTGTTACCCCCCAAACTTTTCTGGAGTAGGCATTTTTCGAGATTTCAAAAATATTTTCCAATATTTCCAATGAATTAAAACTAAATTTCGATGATTTAAAAAAATAAATCTGGAAATTATTTTGTTTATTTTTCTGTGCAGCTGCAGCTAACGCCAAATAACAGTCAATCGATTTGAATATGCACAGTAAAAAAATAAAGTAAATATTAAACTCTAAAGTTCACTAATTAAATACCAGAGTTAATAATGACTCTATAAAAGTTAAAATTTAATTGATTGTGTGTACATATATGCAATAAATTTAAAGTAGTGCTTAAAACTTTAAGATTTAAATTTCGAGAAAATCTTCGAAAAAGTCGGTACTTTATGCCCTTGATTGAAAATTATACAAACAAATTATTTTTTACATAAATAATACTAATTTTAAAAATTCAATAAAATTTTTAAACTAAAACTCACTCACCGTAAAGTCTAGCACATTTACAAAAAGTTTTAACACATCTGACTCAATTTTTATGCAGTCCAGAAAATTTATAATGCATTGCATACTACCCCACCCTTTAGTCTAAAATTAGATTTGAAGAGCGTGTACTTAAATTTAACGAAAATAATGCAGATCATAAGAAAAATATTCATAACAAAAAATATTTCATACATGATTTTCGAGTTTAAATTAGTATAATTATTTATTTATTTATTTAAAGGTAATTAAGATTAAATTAGGCAAATAATATTTTTGCCAAGAGTATTGAACTTGAAGAAAATATTGTTATATGTATGTACACACGCAGATATGCTTGTATTTTACTTATCTATTTACCAAAAAAGAAACAGATTAATGTTGTTTCGAATTTGCCAAAAATACTTAAAATACGAGTTACTTTTTTAACGTTGATTGACACAATAATAAAAACATTGCAAAAGAGATAAATGATATTTTAGTTTGTAATATCAACATCCACTTACTTTTAAACAACTTGTATATGCACTTATTGTCGAAAATATTTAATCAACATGCGTAGTTAAATATTGGCAATTAAAATGTTATATTATTTTTAGAAGAAAAATTAAAAACAAAGCATATTATTAGAAGTGGGCAAACTAAAATTGTTTTTTATGTGGGTGAATAGACCGAACTTAGTCTTGAAAAGTTCAGTCAATACCTACTGTGTTAAAAATATACCTACTCTTTGTAAAATGGTATTTTTTCTTAAGACTAAAAATACAGCTCAACAAAAACAGTAGTTTTCGCAGTGATTTTTTAAAAAACCCAAAGAATTTCGAGATATTTCAAGATGAAGTTGCTACAGCGCACTTCGTTTCTTATTAAAAAAACGTGTAAATCAAAAAGCCCTTATGAATCAGTCTTTTAAGTATACTTATAGTATAGTATACCTATAGGTACATAATACATATTAGTTCAGTTTCATTCAACAATTTATTTAATAAACACCACCCGGATAGGCATGCGAATAAAAAAAATAATTTTGGAGTTGCTGGCGAAGATCCTAGAAACGGTAACGAACAAAAAACGGGTCTTTGGACCTGACCGTGAAGTTGTTGCTGATCCAACTTGCTGAGCACGAGGTAATTGGCTAAGGTTACCAACATTTCTAAAACGACCATCCAACGAATTATTCGATCGCATAAATTTCGTCCTTAAAAGATTCTTTTAGTCCATAGGTTTAACCTAGTGATTCCCAAACAATGGATTGGATTGGCCAGTCAGATCTCCAGATTTGACTCCCCTAGACTTTTATACGTCATTTAATATGTAAAATTTACGCAACTGAGCCGGGGTCCCCACAAGAGTTGCCGTCAAATAATAATAATTTTTACAATTAATAATAACCCTGTATAAGTTGTATTTATTTTAGCATTTAACAATTTTATAAAATAAAAAACGTCATTGAAAAAACATCATACAAAAATTAATTATAAATTGAGGACAACAAATCATATTTTTACAGTTAATTGAATGTAGAAAAACAGTGGTTGTAATTTTTTCAATTACACTGGTTTACAGCAAAAAAATAGAAACTTTCTCTTACATTTTTTTAAGGTAATTCGGGTGCGCTTAACACGAAAAGCATATTCTTTTTTTTTTCATTTGGGCCATTCACCTAGGTAACGGTATATTTGTGTTTTTCTATTTATGATTTTACTTGAATCAGCATCTCGAGTAAACGGCAGGCCCGATCGAGATAATTAATATATTGTTAAAAAGGTGATTTCAATGCGGGTCCAACGGTACCCAATTTTTTTTCGATCGGATGAAAAATGGCTGAGTTGCAGTTGATAAAAGTTTAAATTTCATACAATTTTTGACGATTTTTAGCCATTTTTGTCAATTGAGTAATTTTTTACAACAACAAATAACTCCAATATTTTAAGTTTAACATTTTTAATCAAAAGTTTATTTAATTACAAAAAAATTAAGCCCTAACAGATTAAGAACGCATAAAAAATAAAAATATTATGATAAAAATAAGAAAAAACTAGTTTTTAAATTAACTGCAAATATTTTTAGTTTTTTCTTATTTTTATCATATTTTTAATCCGATCTTGGTCTTCTAGGGCTTGAAATTTTTATAATTATATATACAATTGATTAGAAATAAAACTTGGGATATTGGAATTATTTGTTGTGGGAAAAAAATTACTCAAATGACGAAAATTGCTGTAAATCGTCAAAAATTGCATGAAGTTTGAAATTTTATAAGCTGTAACTCAGCCATTTTTCATCTGATCAAAACGAATTTGGTACCTTTGTACGCGTAATTTAGTCACCTTTCTAATAACTTATCTGAATTGGGCTTGCCGTTCAATCTGGGCTGCTGCGCGCTGGTTTAAGTAAAGTAATTCATCGAAAAACAAAAATACACCGTTACCTAGGTGAATGGCCCAAATGAGAAAAAAATGAGTATGTTTTTCGTGTTCAGCGCATCTGAATTACCCTAAAAAATGAAGAAGAAAGTTTCTATCTTTAAAAAATTTAAATTTGTAAACCAGTGTTATCTAAAATTATGCAACAAAGTCTTAGCCAAGCAAAAAATAATTTGCTAATTCAACTTTTCCATTGATTTATGTAATCTTTTTATTAGTTGTTAATAACAAAAAATCAATTACATAAGCGCAAAAAATTCATTTAGTGAAAGCGAAGAAAAATTCCAAAATAACCTGATAATGTTTTTTTTAGTTTAATCAGTTAAGTTCAAATAGAAACTTGTATGTGACTATAATTTTTTTTGCAAAAACACTGTTTTATCATTCTATTATATAAAAACGTCATTTTTTGTCAATCTGCAAACAAGTTTTTCTACTCTCACCTTTAAAACGGCCATTAGCAAACATGTGATCAAAATTATTAAATAGTTTCTTGACGCCAATCTTTAAAAAGTTTATATGCAAGTTTGTACTGGCCTTTTGATTTTGCCGATAAAGCATTATTAATAACAGGTGGAGTACCCTTAAGAACAACCTTTTTTACTTTCACTGTAAAAAACTACTTATACAGATTTAACAGATTTATACGGATTTAAACGGTTGTTTCAATTTTTTTAAGGAAATTACATTTTGAAAGGCGGTAAAACAAATTCCATATACCAATTATGGTTACAATATTTTTGTATAGATGTCGCTCTATACAAATATTTAAATTAATTAGTAATACCTAAATTATTTCTTATAAAATTTGTTGTAGAAAGAGTATAGTCTGTATGCAACTCGTTTATAAACTTTTCTATGGCGTTTATCAAACAATACACAATAGACTATTTTTTTCAAGCGTATAACAATTTTCTATAACATAAGCCCATAAAAAAACTTGTATTTGTACGCTGTACACAGTCAAATTATTATACACCGCTGTACAATAATGAAAATACATTAAAATTACATAGAAAGAGTGGTTCCATCTATCGCATTTAGTTCAAAATAAGCAAAGAAATAGAAAACTTACAGATTACTGTAGAATAAATTCATGTACATAACCTATATTATAACTTATGTCAAATGTCAAACCTGACAAAATGTCGCAAACTCGATTATTTCAATGTGAGTAAAGAATTATTAAGTGCTTAAAAAAATGGCGGAAAAAGCAAATTAGGTCTTTTACACCTTTTTTAACGTGATTGGACCTTTATTACCTGTTATATGCATGTTCTAAACTTATTCAAAGCATTATTTTTAAACACCTTATTATAAATCAAACTGTACAAATGATCACTTTTAAATAGTATCTAGAGTATTTTGAAATGTTCAAATTTATAAACTCCACTATTTTATTTTAAATGCCAATAATAAGTGTCCAGGGAAGTTTATAAAACGAATTGTATACCATGCTTTTTCTACTCCAATTTAAAAATAAATAAATAAAATCTGACCTTTGTCAGACGGTTCTAACCTCAATTTATAAAGATAATTTTAGTTGCTTTATTTTCATGATTGTATGACATTTAACCTAAAGCTAAACTTCAGCCCGTGGTTTAAACTTTACAAAGTCACATCTTGTCAATGAGTATTAAAAATATTACTTAACGTCATGGAAACATACAATAAGGTGGGAGTGGAAAAATTTCTGTATAATTCTGTATAATTATCCCGGCGCATCCGCCATTTTTGACAACCATAAATTGTTCATATTACTAACAACATGTTATTATAAATAAATAAACTTAGACATACATTTATTATTTGTTAATTCTGGTTTTAAAAACTTTATAATTTATTATTTTACCAAATGAAACCATATTATTCTCCCTGATTAATTTATTGTAAAACATTAAAATATATGTTCACCTAAGAAATCTAAAAACCCAGATTCCTTATTCAGTAGTTGTAAATAAGTTAAACTATTCCAAATTAAATACGTCACGTCTCTTAATAGATTCAACAGTTTATGCTTAGTTTTACATACCACAAGGTAAACTCGTGCACTATAAATTTGGTAAACCGGAAGCCTAAAGTTTGATACGCTCAGTTTAATTATTATTATAAGCGATTTATGAGACAATATGTGTAGAAAATTAAACATTAAAATATAAAAATTAATATGCTTGAAAAATTAAAATGAAAATTACATTAAAAAGAATTAAAAGACAAAGCAGCTCTTTGTTAAAACTTTACCATAATTGAGTTTTATTATAGACTGCTAATAAACATATTTTTTAAATAAAAATATTTTTCTAATATACACTGAATAAATAAAGATAAATAATGGATCTTGTTGCTTATGATAAACAAATAAATATTAATAAGAACCAAACATTTATTCAATTTATGCACATAAATGGCAAATAGGTATACACCAAATATTCCATTGTGTATTGCGAAAACAAAGGACGACCAAAAACAAACAAAACCTAATCTATGTTTACTAAGGTTTTGTAAACTATTCTGTTGCTAAGTGTTATGTGGCGTATGGAATTTTTTTTAATTTTCTACGTTTTAATAAAGAGGCCTTTACCTTTATAGAAACGTTTACTTGTGATTAATTATACGCTTAGTGCTTTATTGGTTTTTAATTTGTTTGTTTGATTTTATTGATTTTTAATCTAAAACCTATTAAAAGTTTTATTAAAAACTATAATCTACTATGTTGAGTAACTGATAAACTTCTATTGTTATTCAACTGAATAATTTTCTAATTATTAAAAACTAAATATAATGTTATAAGTTATTTATTTTACCTTTATCAACAATTGTTTCTATTATGTCTTACCCTGAAACAAAAAAAAAATTACATAAATTGGTAACACTGGCCAACAGCCATTTTGCTGCAGGTTAAAAATTAATCATTCTACGGTAAAAAATGAATATCATTTTTCTAAATCAGCTCTTGTTTTCAAAATATTGTTAATATAAACGTATTTTTTTAATATGCAAACAATGAAATTCGCATGCAAGAGAGAACTAATTTTCTTTAAAATCGGGGAAAAGTGAGGTTATAATAAATTTCTTAATTGGAGTAGAAAAAGCACAGTATTACACTCGAAATAATGTGCAATAATTTTCTCGGATGAATTACGTCTCACGCCTAACGGCTTGATACGCAAACCTTATCCTTGTGAATAATAGCCTGCATTATCTCTCGTATAATAATATACTATTTTAAGCGTATAATAACAATTTTTATATGAGAACACTCATGGGAAGAGTGGTTCCATATATCGCATTTAGCTCGAAATCAGCAAATAAAATGTAAACTTACAGGTAACTGTAGAATAAATTCATGTACATAACCTATAATATAACATATGTCAAACGTCAAACCTGACATTTTGAGAGTAACAAAATGTCGAAAACTCGATAATTTCAATGAAAGCACAGAATTATTAAATTCTTGAAAAAAATAGTGTGTACAACACGGAAAAGAAAGCATATTAACTGCCTCGATTAAATCTGCAGCCTTGGCTAAGGCCTCGGCAGCGAACACTGAGCTCGGCTTTAAATAAACGCTTTTTCCACCTGTTAGATAATATACTATATTTTGTTAAAAACATAATTTTTAAGCGAAAAACTTGTGAATACATTTATAGTTTTGTAGTATGAGGCCTTAAAGTGCAACAACTTTTTATAAAACAGTTTTTTTCAAAACCCCAATTATCTTTAAAGTTAATATAATGTTTAAGTAATAATTAACTTTCCCATTGTTCTGAATAACCTTTAAAACTAGAAAAGCTAAGGGATTATTAAGTCTAATCCTTTCACTATTCGTAAATGGTAAATGTATAATATTTTTGTATGGTAAATGTCAGCAAGTATTTTTAGACGTTTTTTAAATTTTATTTTACGTCAACCCAAGTAATCAACAGTTTATTATAAATAATTATACATAGGTAAATAGGTACAAGGTGCATTCCAAAATTTCACAATACGAAAAAGACTTATTTTGTCAAAAATCATTAATTTTATTCAAAATATGTCCTTGGGTCTCGATACAGCAGTTTGCTCGAAGAAGAAGCATTTTAAATGAGCTTTTTAGGTCGTCTAATGGAATAGCTATGCTGTTTGTTAACTGTTTATAAATTAGTTGGAAATATCGTTTTTTAATACATAAAAAATCCTTGTAGCCCAGAAAATAGCTAATAGCTAATGGGTATGTATATAGGTAATTTAAATAAAATAATATATTAGTAGGTATACAAGTATACTTTTATGCAATAGTTTTTATTAATAGATATTTTAAACTATTTAGTTATATTTTTAATTATACATTTTTATGAAGGTGTTTAATTAAAAACTACGTACCAACTTAAAATTAACCACTTGTTTTTAAGTTAGCTAATACCTAACAATAATAAGTTGAAATAAGTACATTTAAAAAGTTAAAAACATATTTAATTTGCGTCAAGATGGCATTATAAAGTTGCGTCAAATATATTCTTATTACATTGTTATTGATTATCTACAAATGTAATTAATTCTCCTATACTATAGTATATGTATGCAGTTTTTCACACATAACACCAAAACGTTAAGTATGCATATAGGACTATTTATTTCAACCTCGCTAAAATATTTAGCTCAATCACATGAATCATTTTTGATTTCGCAAAAAATAAATTAATTTTTATCTGGCGCCAAAATTCCCAAACGAAATTCCATTCACATTAATTTTTAATGCTCTTGGACTTTTTCCAAAAATTGTACTGCTTGAATACACAAACCAACATATGCTAATATAGCCAGATGAACAATAATGTTTTACGATCATTCCCATAACGAAATACGAAGACACTGTCTAAAAAATGTGGGTGATTATCAGTACTCTCTAAAAATGAATTAGTCAAAAATGACTAATTTAATAGTTATTAGTGGCTGATTTTTCACTTGTACCATGGTATCCCAAAATTTAACAGCCAATTCTTATGTAAAATTGTCCCCTGAATCCGAAAATGTCGTCAAATATTAAAAACGTAGATTAGTTTTTAAGATAAAGTCAATTTTCCATTTAAAATAAAATTGACTAATTTCAAAAACTGCTCCACTTTCATAATTTTTGAAGGTATTTTCAGATTCAGGGGACAATTTTACATAAGAATTGGCTGTTAAATTTTGTGATACCATGGTATTCCATGGTACAAGTAAAAAAGCAGCCACTAATAACTATTAAATTAGTAATTTTTGACTAATTCATTTTTAGAGAGTAGTAAACAGTTTTCATAAAGTTTTAAAAAAAACTTAAACACATATATATGTATAGGTATATGATGTATCAGCCATTTTAGTCACGAATTTTAATTAGTCACGAGCGAGCTTCCCCGCGAGTGTTTAATAAAATGAGCTTCTAAACGAGTTGCACACTATACTTTTTCTACGACAACCATTATTAGCTATAAAAAACAATTTTTTACTATGTAATTAATTTAAAGATTTGTATAGAGCGACATCTATACAAAAATAGAGTAAACTGTGAATCTGTTTTACCGGTTTTTAAAATAGTATTAGGGTGTCAAGTTTTTCTGTTAAGACCGAAATTTTTCTCTTGAAATGCACTAAAAATGTTAAAATCCAATATGTAAACAGTTTTTTACAGTGAAAGTGAAGAGGAAGGGTTATAGATTGGCGCGCCATGGCGTGAAGAAACTGTTTAATAAATTTGTACTTTTGTATTGAGATAATAAAATAATTTTCACATTTACTATTATTTTACAAGAAGGGCACCGTATTTTGACGATTGTATGACATTTGATAAGTGTCAACTAACTTAAAGCTCGTGATTAAAAACCCGTGACTAAAACGCAATAAAGTCACAGCTTGTCAATGTGTATACTTAGTGTCATATAAACATGTACGATAATGGACGTTTTGAAGATGGGAGTAAAAAAATATTTTTACTACTACCAATTATACGAAGCTTATAATAAGCCCTCGAATAAGCCTATACATTTTTAAATGCATTTCATTTTCAAAATGTTTTTCAGTATTAAATTTTATATTTGAAACATCCAAATATTAGAAGTATTAGATTTATTATGATAGTTTTATTTTAATATAGGTAGTTAAAATAGTTTTAGGTTGATATATTGTATTGAAGAAAATGTATTTTCTAAATGTTACATGGCCACTCCGACACGGGGAAATCGTGTAAATTTAGATTCTTATAAATAAAACGGGGTTTATTAAATTAATAAATTAATTTTTAATTAAAGCAATATATATTATATGTATTTAGGTACCTAACTAAAGTTTTTTATTTTAAAATTTCATATAAAAATAAATATCCAATACTTATAACATAACTATACTATAACTATGATTTAATTAAAAAGTTAAACAAAGTAAATCCCAGAACTTTATGTTCAAATAAAATTAGAATACTAATTTAATATTTCAATAGGCAAATCCCGTTATTAAAATGCAAATGCGTGCCAAAAGCCAACCGTACGTCCACGTGACACACACTTTTTTTATTTTAAAATAATCATTTTAGCTTATCTTTATTATGTGCCAACAAACCTCAGTGTTCAAAATTCAGGTACGCTTGTTGGTCTGTGAACAAATGTCTTTGTAATATTTTATTTTTAACTTTTAGATAGTATTCACAAAGAAAATAAATGTGCAAAAGGATTCTTTGTTTTAAATATAATACTTCTAATATGAGGTGTATAGGTGCAAAACTCAATTTTTGCTAAATTCCTACCTTTGGCAATGTGCAGAAAACTGTAAACTATAGTTTTTACATCAAAATCCCACGAATAAGAAGAAATTGAGCTTTTAAAATGACAAACAGAGTTTTGCAACTGATTATAGCAAAACAATAAAAATAAGAGTTAATTCGTACAAAATATACAATGTACCCAACGTATTTTATTGAATTTTAATAAATAACTAATAATCTAGAGGGTAAAGTGCTTGCAATTTTTTTTGTTTTGAATTTACATTTTAAAATAATACAATTTGGCGCTAAAAATGTTGTTAATAGTTAATTAGTGACTTATGCCACAAACTAATAGGTTCAATATTGAACCTATTAGTTTGTAGCATAATCCATATGGATTCCTTCTAATAATATTTCTTTTTTTATTTTGCAAAAAGTGAGTTTTGCATCTATAAGGTTCATATAAAATTCATACCTACTCGTTTGTATTATGTTAATAATCTAAAGGAAATAGTTTTATTTTAAAAGTTAAGGAAATAAAACTAAAATTAAGCATTCAAGGAGAAGACGATTTTCTAATGCGGTGTGAACAAGGTGAATCTAAAATTTGCAGGAAATTTGTATATATAGCTTTGGCACAGAGTTTAAAGTAATAACTAATACAAAAATAAATACTCATTAAAATATTTTTGGAATACATTTTTGTATTCTTAATTGCAACAAATTTTTATGGTTAAAATTGCCAGTTTTTATTTAAAAACGTTCTTAAATTTATGTTACCTAAATTGGTGTTGGAAATCTGTTTTACCGGCTTTCAAAATATCAGTGTGAGTTAATTTTTCCCATGAAAATGGACTAACCGCACTGAAAAAAAAAATCATGTAAATTTCCGGTAATGGAGATTGGTTATTTTGATGCCTTGTTGAAAACTGAAATACTCCATTTCATTATTATTTTACATGTAAATTGTAATAGCATAATTGACGTGAAACTCATTTATATTTTTTATGTAAAATAACATTTTTAATGTAATTTGTTTTTTATTTGAAATGTATTTATACATGATAACATAAACATGCCGATGCGTGCATGCACCATACCCATGGGTATACCCTATAGGGTATATATATATAGGCAAGCGTGAATTCCCATCCAATAGGCTTCTTCTCCGGTTACATATGAAATGTAATTTTGCGATTTTTACTACACTCCGAATGTAAAAAAAGCCTTTAAACCTGTAATATTAAGACTAATAAAGTATATTTACATTTGAAATAATACAGTAAGACGTTATAATTGTATTTGATACATTTAGTTCGTTAAATTTACTTGTTGTATCAATAATTAATACATAACATTAGTAATTTTACAAACAAAATTGTTTATTTACTTGAAATATATAAATTTTAGACGAAAATAAAGGTAATTTTACAATTTGTCGTAAAAATTAGGAATTTATATGGTAATAATCCTGTAACTTTACATTTAAATGTAATAATTTTTTTCAGTGCGATATACAAACAGTTTTTCACAGTGAAAGTGAAGAGGATGTTTTTTTGGGTACTTCACCCGAAATTATTAATTGTTTATTGGCAAATACTATAGTATACTGCAAGCGAAATCAAAAGATCAGTACAAAGGTGCATATACACTTTTTAAAGGCTGGCGTCAAAAAACTATTTCATAATTTTGTATTTTTGTATTGAGATAATCTATTTAGTATTATTTCACAAGAAAGGCACTTTATTTTTAAGATTGTACCTATGCCATTTAACAAGTGTCAACCAAAGCTAACTTTAACCCGTGACTAAAAAGCTCAAGAGCCACTGCTGGTAACTTCCGCCCGGGACTAAAACGCCATAAAGACACAGCTTGTCAATGTGTAATTAAAAGGTCACTTAGTGTCATGGAAACACATACGATAATGGGCGTTTTAAAGGAGAACGTAGAAAAAAACGTACAATTTATTAGCCTTGTATGGTTCTTATTTTATTTAATGTTATACGTTATTAAATCAAAGTAGATTCACAGAAAACAATAGTAGATTATAGTGTATAAGTGTATCTTTCTAGAATAAAGGCATTTGAACAACTAACTCAATTCATTGATTGATCAACAACGAGGCAGAATTCTAGGAACCGTGGTGACAAAATGATAGCACGACCTTTTAAGGTCGTCTTTGTTAGGTCACAAACCCGATTAAATAAAATACTACACGTTCGCGCATACGTAACGCATCGTATGGGTCAATTGTATAGAGGAAGGTTGCAGGAAAATGCAAGTTTGTTAACCACAAACACAGGGCCGCAGTCAGAACCAGAAGCTTATAAATTTTGTTATAATTTTTTTATTTTTTTTTTAATAATAACATTCACCTTTTAAAAGTTTACCCAAAAAAATTATAAAGGATTTCAGCTTTTTTTGCAGTCATTTATATATTTTTTTATAGGTCCCCAAAAATTGCATCCCAAACACGACGCGTTAGATGAGGTAAGTAATTTTTTCTACTCCCACCTTTAAAACGCCCTTTATCGTACATGTTTCCATGACACTAAGTGACCTTTTAAATACACATTGACAAGTTGTGGCTTTATGGCGCTTTAGTCACGGGCTAAAGTTAGCCACAGGTTTTTAATCACGGGCTGAAGTTAGTTTTAAGTTAGTTGACAGTTGTCAAATGTCATACAATCGTTAAAATAAAGTGCCTTTCTTGTAAAATAATACTAAATGTGAAAATTATTTCATTACCTCAATACAAAAATACAAAAATATTAAATAGTTTCTCAACGCCAATATTTGAAAAGTTTCTATGAACATTGTACTGACCTTTTAATTTCGCCGGCAGTAAACTATAACTTAAATTCGGGCACGGACTCTACTGTAAAGTCCTCATAAAACATTTCCTTTACTTTCACTGTGAAAAACTGTCAATTTTCAAGATAAATTTCGATTTATAACCTTTATAATTGTGTTTATAAAATGTGACATTTGACAGTTTCCCCTGTTGTTTCATAGATGGCGCTCTATACAAATTTTTGATTTATATCATTTTAAGATAATAATAAGTATTTGTCGTAGAAAAAGTATAGTATGCACCTCGTTTATAAACTTTTCTATACACTCATTAATTATCATAACTTTAATAACTTCCTAGATATTTTTATAAAATTTGGCACACGCCTTCAAAGCATTAACAGTAAGTTTTTGATGTAGAAGATTTTTTATTTTTTTTTACCAGTGGCATCCGTACAAGATGTAGTCTAGATATTTTTGGAAAAATATTATGCACGCCACTGCTATTTTTCAAAATAAAAATTATTTTTTAAATCCCCATTCATTTTAGGGCAAATTTGATTTTTTGACCATTTTTCGTACGACCAACGGTTTTCGATGAAAAAAATAAAAAGCAATTAATGCGCATATATGCAATATATTGCCATGTGCCTACAATTTCTGAAAAGGAGGCTATAAACTTTGTTGTTAAGGAAACAGGAATGACAAAATAAATAATTTTTAACAGTTTTGACAAATATTTAAGTACACGGCTTTTTAGTTAAAATTTTTCTAAGGGTACGAAACTCAATGAGAAGAGCTGAAGCATGCATACTTGCATGTGGTGGCCACTTTCAACAGCTAATCTAGATTATTTTTGTTTTTGTTTACCTACGTTATTTAATGTTAGTTCTTTTAAAATTATTTTATAATTAAATTTAATTTTAATGTTTATTTAATCATAGCATTGTTTTCTAAATATGCGCATTAAATGCTTTTTATTTTTTTCATCGAAAACCGTTAGTCGTACGAAAAATGGTCAAGAAATCAAATTTGGCCTTAAGTGAATGGGAATTTAGAAAATAATTTTTATTTTGAAAAATAGCAGTTGCGTGCATATTTTTTTTCAAAAAATATCTAGACCACATCCGGACGCCACTGAAAAAAAAATAAAAAATCTTCTACATCAAAAACTTACTGTTAATGCTTAGAAGGCGTGTGCCAAATTTTATAAAAAAATCTAGGAAGTTATTAAAGTTGTGATAAAAAAAAACGATTTTTTTCTTAAAACTTAAAACACCCTGTGACTCAAAAATTAAGAGGTTTAGGTCATAGGTTTATTTGAACTTTTTTTCTTAAAATCAACTAAGGATTCACACCCTTAAGGTTCAGCATCTTATTCTGAAACACCCTGTATGTATTAAGGTTACATCTGTTTCTAAATTCCGGTTTTGCCCCGATAATACTTAAAATTAAAGTAAAAAAAAACGTTGTACTATTTAAAAAATATAATAACAAATACGTAGTAGGCTATATAAATTTTTAGTGCAAAAAATTGTGTAATTTCTCTCTATTACAAAATCATGTATACTTCTGTTATCACTCCAGATATTTCTAAACCGTGGGTCACTGAAATAGACACTAGGCAATCTATTATTAGAAATTTAATGTATTATAACACCTTTCTTATTCTATCCAGGGTTTTCTATACTATAATATTGCCATTTCCTATAGTATAGGCTCTAAAATATGATCTGCCCTCGGATCTGCCTTTTCAATATATATTATGTGTCCTCGCCAATAGGAAAAACTTATTTATTATGCGTTTTACGAAAAAAATCCATTCTTCATTTTTTCATAAAATTTCCATACAAAAAATTTAAATGAAATTTACCTTAAGAAAACATAAAAATGCTTTAAGAGAGACCATAATTTATGGTTTTATACAAAAACTTATATTGACAAATAAAATTTAAGTCTAAATACGAAAAATATTTGTTGATAATATTTGGTTTTATTTAAAAAAATTACTGAATAAAATTAAATGTTAAAATATTTTTTTTATTTATACATAATAAATAATTCATAAAAGTACTTTCCTCTAAGCACCCTGTACATTTAATTCAATTTTAATTTACCTATAGGTAGTAATCTCATTTTTTTAAACCAGCAGGAGTTTTTATAAAGAGTGATTTTTTTTTCCGTAAAACCCATAAAACATGTTTTTCCTATTGGCAACCCAGTCCAGGAACACACTGTATATCACGATATTGTAGCTGCAAAATTTAATACAATTTTTTTTTGACAAAAAAAACTTAAAAACCTCTCAAATCTCGAATAATAAAAATAATCACAAACTACTAAATTTTGAGTTGCCAAACTAATTTTTTTATTTAAATTGTTTTGTATGTTAAAATGTGACATTTGCTTTATCCTTATCCACAATCCCCACAACAAGGTCTGTTCTATATCGTTTCGCACATACTAAAAATCACGAAGCTAGGCAACCCACTGCAGACTTTAACGGAGGCCATTTTTATTTTGTTTACAATTCTTGTGCTTTGGGTTTGTGCTGTTTATACAGATTAAAAAAACTGTTTAATCCTTGGGCTTCTTACAGAGGCACTTATGTTAACTTTAGGGCCTCATTTGAGGCTTACAATTTTAAGCCTCAAATGAGGCCTTAAAGTGCCAAGGACAACCATTTAACTCCTCTTTTGGTAAAAAATAATCCTTATTCTATCAGGGCTGTCATCAAACTGTCAAATGTCAATTTTAAAGTTAATTTACCAAAACCCACAAATTTACCATTAGCCGGCCATACACAGACGTTATTGCGCGCGGTTTATCGTGTTATCTGCAAAAACATATGGAAAATCATGTACGTGAGTGAGTGTCGCCGCGCGCAATGATAGAACGGGAAGGGATTTCAGACGTGCTTTTCTCTGGAGTGTGGCGTGTCCACACGCCACATTCCGCGTCACGGTTTACCTTTGCTTGGCAAAATTTCACGTTGAAAATTTGTACATGATCACATGCAGTTTCAAACGACTCGATAAATGACACTTTTTGCCCACTCACATACGATTTTTCCTTTGAAACTGATATACCACGGGCAATCACTTGCTAAATCATTTGAATACTTTATTAAGTGTATGGAACATGACGCTTTTTTTGCCACGCCGTTCTTTCGTGCATGCAAACCGCTACATGCCAACACGCCACGATAAACCGCGCGAAATAACGTCTGTGTATGGCCAGCTATTCCCACAAATTAACCTTAAAATTGACATTTGACAGTTTGATGACAGCCCTGATATAATGAGGTTTATTTTTTACAAAAGAGGAGTAAAATTGTTTCCCTTTGCACTTTAAGGCCTCTTTTAAGGCTTACAAGTTCCTCTGTAAGAAACACAACGTTTAAAACGATTATTAATCTGTATAAACAGCACAAACCCGAAGCGCAAGAATTTTAAACAACATAAAAATAGCCGCTGTATGTGCAGTTCGTGATTTTTAGTATACGTATATACGCGAAACGAGATAGAACAGACCTTGTTGTGTGGATTGTGTTCTTATCTACATATGTGTATATATAATCATAAACATCGTCAAATAATAGTATATTATGCGATATTATGTATTAAACGCCATATTAAAAAAGTTTATAAACGAGTTGTATACTATACTTTTTCTACGACAAATACTTATTATTATCTAAAAATGATTTAAATTAAATATTTGTATAGAGCGGCATCTATAAAACCATAGAATGTGTAATAATGTCAAATGTCAAATAATGGGTATATATAAAGGTGGAAGTAAAAAAAATATAATTAATGGAAAATTTATCATAATTGTAATTTACGTGTTTGATATACATACATGTGAGTGGACGCACGACAAAAGCTATGCTTCTCATGCTTTTAATTTAAAAAAAATTTGAAAATTCTTGAAATCTTAAGAATTCTTGAAAATTTAAGTTATTTGAAAATGTATTTATAGATACTACTGTGCGAATTTGTTCTGCCATTTTTAAATTTGTCCTACTATTTTTTTATTTAGCCCACTGTGCGAATTTGCCCTACCATTTTATAACTTTTTACAGGTAACTGTAATTTGTACTTTGACGCTAGCCTAGCCTCGCTAGGTATATATGGCGAACTGTTGCGACAAATCTTTGCTCATTTGGCTAAATTCCCATCTCGAAGCCTGCGTTAAAGAAGCATAACTTCAAAATTCATACATATTTCCAAAGCTTGTCATCAATAAGATTATTTGCACCAGAAATATAATTATTTATATTAAAACCAAAATATTGTTTGTGCAATTCTAGGAACCGGTTTTAACACAAATACGGATAAGAGTACCAAGAAAAGTAGTCTCTTTTACAAATAATTACCCACTATCTAAAGAAAGGTAGGCATTTTTCACGCGATCCCGCGATAATTTCCCAACAATCGTGATAGATCAAAGACCTAAGGGAACAAAGAAAGATCGAGCAGAAGAGGGAGTGATTGCAGTATGTAGGTGCCATGCACCTTTGTGTTTTCTTGCGAGCAGGTCTATATTTAAGTTGGAAAGTCTATAATTGCCGGAGCCTTGTGGCTCGCAAAAAGACCACAAAACGAAAGACATTCACATTCGAAACTATGTACGTCTAGTAGCCCGAGTCGTCGGGAATTTTATTCGACGCGAACAAACGATTCTCATTTATTTTCGTCTCAACGAGAGGAATGACTTTTGCTAATTGCTAACATAAGCCATCTAAAAAGTGCCAAAGGATTACCCCAAGGTTCCTGATTTAGGAATCCTGACGGAAACAAAAATATTATGTTCTGTGACAAAAATAACATGCTTGAAATGAAAAAGTCATAATAAGTATGACTAACTATGTGTGAAATAAAATTGGTTGGATTGGGTAAAATTATAAAATAGATTTTACTAAAATCCGAACAAAACCATAGTTAAAACAAAATTAAAATTTTTGTGAAAAACATTTAGGTATGTTAACTACGGTCTTATTCATGTTTGTATAACAATTTTTGAATGCCTTAAAAAAAGTTTAAGTAGGTAGGTACGAGAATATAAAATTTCTTCAATGAATTTGGGTCAATGTAATGCACTTCTAAAAATAAATGACATCAAACAAGTTTATTGTTACTGGCAGTTAGTTTAAAAACAATGATAAAATAATCGCGATTATTGGTTTTGAAAGTGTCCCAAAATATTCAATGTATGTATAGTTATATATAAAGCGTGGCATAGCTTGTGTAAAGGTACCTTAACAAATGGTAATATTTAGGTATTAGTTTATTTATAATACCTACATAATTAAAACAATTTAATGCCTCTAAATATAAAAACTGTGTCAAGGCAAGCAAAAAATGTGTAAAAAATGTTATTTTAACCAAAAACAATAAACAAGTGAAAGTGTTGTTCACGTGAGAAGCGTGATTTACACTGTCTTTGACACGTGGGGAATAATTAAATAGCTGTAATAACATAACAAACATGACAGTACTATGTTTATTAACTTCAATGTATTAAAATAACAGAGAAGATTAAAATCAAGTTGCAGATATTTTAACTTACTGTGTGGTTATGGAAGATCAACGTTGTCAGATAAATAACGGGAAGTGCGACTATTGGCAACACCGCAATAGTATCGATTAATACAGTATATGCAGTCAAATACTACTTTTTTACCCAAATTTGGGCTCACTTCACCTCGCACAGTTATAAACAAAATAAAAATAACACAATCTAACGGCGAATATGTCACATTACACCTTTTTATTCACTAGACACTCTATCTGTAAGGTGAAAGTCGTAGTCGTAACAGATTCTTGCAATTAAAAATGCTACGAATGCGTAAATCTCTAGGATATAGTTAGAATAACCAAATTAACGGGTTATGTGTTGAGAAACTTCTGAAAATCCTTTTTTATCTAGTGTTTTTATTGCAAATTTTTAAGGGAAACTGTCATACGTCCTCCCCGTATGCAGTCTGAAACAATACTAAATTAGGCAACACGGATCTTAGCATGGGCAACACTGTAAATGACTATGCTCGGCTGATTATTGAACTGGGCTGCCGTGTTGCCAATTCGCCAATTTACAATTTTCATCTGCGATCCAGAGCCCTAAGTTCAATCTATCTAGAACACCTTGGCAAATTTAAATAGGTAAAATTAATATTTGGTATTTCTTAAATTTTGTCCGGACCCCCGGAGACATACTTTATTTTTAAATACCTGTATAATACAGGCTGTTTTCTCTCTGGATTTAAAATTAATTTAGTTTTTGTAAAAGCGTTAACTAAAAAGAACCTATACCCATCCCTTTTTTTGTAAAGTAAATTTATTAATACATTTATATTTTACTAAAGGGGTAGGTACCTACTTTTATTTTTCGTGGGTTTTTATTAAACTAGAAGACTGGTGATATTTTTCTCTCGGGAATGTATTTTTATATTGCATATACTTGTGGTAAGTATATGGTATATTGTGCTTTATGCGCCATCTATTTAAAAGTAAAAGAAATGTATATTTTAATAATGGTTTCTTTAACAAAATTTTAAACCTTATTTTACCTTATGTTCAGTGTTGCCACTTGCTTATGTTCTGTGGCCACTTGTAACATAATTATCGAATTGTAACATAAATTTTTCTAAAAACAAAGCTTGAAAATTATATGTAACATAATCGATAATTGTAACATAATTTTTAATCCAAGTATCTGGACAAAATTAACTTAATTCTATCCAGATTAATTAATTTAATTAAGCATAAAGCCTGATTTATAGATTTCCTTCCTTCCTGCCGTAAAAGATCAACAATACCGTAGTGCTGTTTATAGATTCCCGTACGGTATTTATTGTTCTAAAGGTAACGGTAGAGGCAGAGCTCTGCAGAGGTAGCGGTAGCCAAGTTGGGCATTGAATATTATATGAAACAATTTATAGTTGTCAGAGGTAGCGGTAAGGGAAGTAGAGGCAAGAACGTAGCGGCAAGAGATGACCATCTTTCATCTTTTCTTGCCTCAACCGCTACTCCAGCCAATCACATGGCAGTTTTTAGTTGACAGCCTCGCCTTGTAAGTTTAGTGTTTATGCGAGGGCCCGCCATTACCGCTACCGCTACTTTCTGAACTATAAATCCAGCTTTATAGTTCATTCCAACCAGCAGTAATTTCCAAAAAATCGATAATATTTTCAACCCTGCTTCTTTCACTTTTTTATGATTAAATTATAATAATTATTGTAACATAATGATTACAATTATTGTAACATAATTTTCCGAAAATTCGATAATTTTATTAACCAAATTCGATAATTTCAACTTTTACATCTGGCAACACTGCTTATGTTGGTATTTTATTTAAAGGTCGGTTCACAGATTATAAAGGGTCGGTTTGAAGTTCCTAGCAAAAATGTTGTGTGGATTGTGCATTATACCACAATCATGTGCATTATACATTAATATGGTAAAATACAACAGGCATGATGGAATATTCTACCATATGATTTAAATACTTTAGGGTAGTTAATAAAGGCGCGCTACGAACAGACATTTTATTTAAATCTAGATTTAAACACTAGAGCTCTTGTGTATATTTGTTGTTATTTATATAATATAATGAAAAGAAAATAAATAAAAATAAACATTAAACTCCTAATAGGTTTGTTCGAGTACACAGTTATTTTGAGTTTGTTCCTACGGAGCATTTTAACTGTCAAATGGACGCCAGGGCCTCTGACGTTCGGGGACATGGAGCCTGCACAAGGAAATTCACAAAACCTGCCCTCTAAATTGCACAAATTAAGTCTTTTTTCACCAACAGCGGCGCTGATTGTCGATGCGTACTGACGTTTGCTCTTTTGGTAGCGTTTCGGTACAAATTAGTTTCAGAACAAACGGAACACCAGCGCCCTCTTATTTTAGGAAGATTCTTGTTTACATGAAGTTCGGACTCCTTGTGTAGACTCCATGTTCAGGGACATGCGCAATACAAAAACTTGCGCGATTTTACTATTGTGCCTGCCCTGACTTCCATTTGCCTGCAAATTTTGCAGTTTAAATGCTCGGTATAGGAATTAGGAATTATTGGCTTAAGCCTAAAATATACTTTAGCAATAAATAGTTTAGTAAATTAATTCCGGTTGCGGGATTCATCATGAAGAGTCTATCAACTGGGGTTAGTGAATCACTAACTCCAGTTTATAGACTTTACATAAATGATTTACGATGAATCCCGCTATCACTATAGTGATATATGCACAATTTTTGAAACAGAAAACTATATTAATGGCGGGTTTGTTCAACTTATATTAATTTATTTCATAATTCACAATTTAGTGGTTAAGCATGGAAGTTATTTAAAATTAAGTATGTTCACACCACAAGAAGCTATAATTAATTCATCGATTATTCAAATCTGCTGTCTTGCAAATTTGCCATGCTACGGTGTTGGATTACCGATCCACTTAAAAGTTGACTACACATGTAAAAAATATTTTCATCGGGTACTCCTAGAGGATTTCAAAATCAAAATTCCCTAAATCCACAATTGTGGCTAAGTCCGTCTCTGTGTGAAAACCTTGACGCGTAGTTACCGTCTATAGGTTAGAATATATTTTTATCATATTTTTATTATCAAAATTGTGAAACAAATTTGGAATAAATATGGGTAAGTTAGTCAGCAATTGATTAATAAAAAAAATATCATAAATGCAATGCCCATGTTTATCCTGCTGTTTATTTTTACTAAAAGTCGGTGAAATACCGTTCCCCATTAAGTGACGTCATGTGGCTTAGTAAGAATTCTAAAAGGGGAAATCCCTTTTTCTATATTGAAATTCGTTTTGCAGATAATTGTCGCAGTTTTGTTTTGAACATTGTATGTGACACACCATCGTGTTTTATTAACAGTATTAAATTTACGAAATTATTTATTTTGTAATTACCTCTATTGTGTGTGTTGTTCTTGTTTACAATATAGGTGATATTTTTGAGTGTTTATTCTAAGAAATAGCACACAAAACTACCGTTTCCCAAAGCATGTTTGGCACACAATTCCTGTTTCACCCATCACCAACATTTAACATTTACCTATTCATTGTAGCTTTTGTTGTTTGTTGTGTAACCTTTATGATCTGTTGTTGTGTTCTAAATATTCTTTGATATTTGCAGATACAATCAGTCTGCATGGAAACTATAACTCCCATAGCTCCACCGATTAATTACAATTGGTCGTGGAACAACACAAAAGAAATGAGTTTCCCAAATATACCAACGCCCCCCTCAAGTAATGAGGATTCTCCAAGACCTATGTATTTTGTTGCATCCCCAGGTTCAAACACATTCAGAGCAGATGCATTTACAGGAGAAGGGCATGTATATTCTGTGGGGACTTCATATATTCAAAACGAAGATACCATGATGGTGGACCAGCCATCCTTAAAGATTATCGAACAGCCCATAGATAAATTCAGATTTCGGTACAAATCTGAAATGGCTGGAACACATGGCAGTTTAACGGGTACCTCATCAGATAAGTCAAGAAAGCAGACTTATCCAACAGTTGAGCTGTTGAATTTTCATAGAACTGCCATAATTAGATGCTCTATTTATCAAATTAAATCAGAAGGTAAATATATTTTTTTTTGTAAAACTACTTTTTACTAGAGTATTTTTATTTATAAGTACATATAGTGTTTTAGACAAGGTCATGGTAAATTACCATGCTAAGCAACAAAGCATGGCATGCTTTGTTGTTTTGTAGTAAGTAGGTACCCAATAAAGTATTTTTTATTTATTAAATTATTAATAATGATCACTTAAATTAAGTTTTTTTTATAAATAATAAAATAAAATTAGGGAATTAACTTAAATAACTAATTTATTAAACCACATGTCAATTTTTGTATTTATCTATTAACATTATCTAGTGTAGCAAAATTATCTTATTTGTTTGCTTATAATCTAACATTATCTATAAACGTTTTTTTACATATCTATGGAGATGTAAATAAAAACGGTTTTTTTTCTCAGTTAGAAAAGAAAACATTGTTTTTTTTAAACTGCAGACTTTATTGTAAATTATTGTATCATGATACAATAATTTACAATAAAGTATATTCTGTCAATAATCATTAACATTGTCATCTACTCTATAGAGTCTGCTTGTATGTAAATAATAGTTTAGTCCAATTTTGGGCTTATAATAAATAATATTAATAATTATTTTAAGAACTGGAACGGCGTTTTCCACTAAAAAGCTTTGTTTTTTTTTATTTGATTGAATAAAACTTAGCTTTACATTAAAGTCCCTACCTTAAATATTTTACAAATTTAAATTGTTTTTGGTACCCAATAAATAAAATAAGTGGAAAAACTCTAAAGTTTTAATTTTTGACGACTTTAATATATATTTCATATATATTTTAAACTAATAATTTTAGAGATTCAACTTATATGAAATTTTTTGTGGAAAACTACATTTCCTACTAAAAAAGTATTTCCTTTTTTTTCTAAAATCAACCTTTTACAAGTTTTTGCTAAAATTTTAGAGATTCAACTTATATGAAATTTTTTGTGGAAAACTACATTTCCTTATGTATTTCATTTTTTTTCTAAAATCAACCTTTTACAAGTTTTTGCTAAAATTTTAAATTATATTTTAATGCTAAATTAAATATACTTTCTTTGCAAAAAAGGGCCCAAAAAGACAAAACTATGCTTGATTGTATTAATAAAAGTTTTACGTCACATTTTTAGTTGTAACCCATGAGTTTTTACATTTTTTGTATCATACTGTTTGTTATAGTAAATTATTAAAAAAACTCGCAAATGTCCTATAATACAGGGTACGGCAACTTAATTTCCTTTTTTGAAATGCGCGCCATTCAGGCTGTAGGAGTCGTAGCGGGGCGAAAGTGGTCTCATTCGACAGGCGTGGTGTTAAAGTTTTGTTTCCTGCCCGGAAACAGCGAGAAGCGCGCGATTGCCTTCGAGGCCTACTTTTAGAACGGATGTTCTGTGATCGAAACCCAGCGTGCCTTCCAAAATCGCTTTAATGTAGCGTTGTTGGGCCCTGTCCCTGCCCGGAAATCAATTGTAAGATTGGTCAATACGTTTAGACAAACCACAAATACGAAAAAATCAAGAACTGCAGTCTCTCGGCCCATCAGATCACCAGAAAACATTAAGGCAGTGAGGCTTCAATCTTGCGATCCCCATGGCGTTCTGCGCGCAAACATGCTTATCCTTTACGATAACCTTCTTTACCATCCATACAAGATGGCGATTGTGCAAGAACTATCCGAACGTGACTTCGATTCTCTGAGAAACGCATGTGAGGCGCTTCTCGAAAACCTTCCAATTTGAAGTGATCAGCCCGTTCTACCGATTTGACTCCTTGCGATTTTTTGTGGAGTTTTTTAAAATCTCCAATGTCCGTGAAGTAACTGCCAACATACCCGCTGATATGCTGGTAAGAGTTATGGCAAACGCCAAAAATCGGTTTATTCAGTGTATGGAGAATAGGGGCCGCCACTTACCTAATATGATTTTTAAAACTGTTTGAAACAAAACTTTAGATATTTACCTACATTATAAAAAAAAATTCTGTTTCATAAAATAGGTTTTATTGCGTTTTAAAAAAAGGAAATTAAGTTGCCGCACCCTGTATTATATATTCTATAATAGAGTTATGTAAAAAAATATCCCTTTCTTAAAATAATTCCAGTGTGTTAACTTGTTTAATACTTTTTAAACCATAATAAAAAAATCGAACAAGGCACTGGCTTACAAGAAAAAACTTTGGGTAATATAAAGATCCAGTAATCAAAACGTTAAAAATGTGAACCAAAAAATGACGTCGATAAAAAATTCAAGCACATTTGTAGGTTATGTTGAGGGGGAAACGACCATAAGGTCAAAACAACGGATTAAGTGTGCCATTTATCAGTCGGCTCCATTTTTAAATTCCTATTCACGCAAAAACACAAAACAAACTTGGTAACACCTTGAAGCGACGCAATTTTTTGGTTCACTTTTGGCACACTTCACTACTTGGTTCGCAGATTGAGCTATTTATAGCAAATTACGTCTTCTTTGGCTTTCAAAAATTCCAGACGGCTACAGGCTTCTACTTGGGCTACATTTTTAGCAAATTGGCTATAAATGGGCTACACATTTTTACAGGAATATAAAAAGACATTTTCCATTCATTGATTGGTTTTTGATCATCCATGAAATTCTATAGATAAAATGGTGTTAACGCACGCTTAGTGGCTACATAAGAAGAAGAATAAAGTTGTGCGGGTGTTAAAGTCTGTGGGTAAAAGGCATAAGGGGATAAGTCAAAAAAAGGAATTTTTTAATAGAGCCTTTAACGTGATCGCATTAATTCAGGAAATATATTTATGTTTAGCGGGTATACGCTTTTGTTAGCATATGACATGTGGTAACAAAAGGGTATACCCGCTAACCATAAATATGTTTCCTGAATTAATGCTAATACGTTTAAGGCTCTACTGAAAAATTGCCTTTTTTGACTTATCCCCTTATGCCTTTTACCCACAGAAGTGTTGACACAGCAAAAAATGTGGGGTGTTACCCATTACAATGAGTACAAACTCAATAAGAGGAATTAACAGAACCTGTCCACTAAATTGCATAAATTATGTTCTCTTTTTACCACTTTCCATTTTTTACTGACGTCTGCTTTCACCCCTCCAGTTTCGGTACGAACCAAACAACAAACAACACCAGCGCCCTCTTATTTTGGAAAATTATTTATATACATGAGGGTTCCGACTGTTTGTTTAGACTTCATGATCTAGGGTGCCAATGCGGCTATTCCTACTGTCAAAAGTATCTGTCAACCCTGAAGTGAAGTTTATTAAACCTTCATTACGCGTTCATTCTCATTAATTGTCTAAGATTTAGTTTGTTTCCATATTAAATGTGTTTTGCCGAAATTTGCCCTGGCGTTTTTATATTAAACCAAACTTATTGATAAGATTTTAAAAGTAGTTTAGATGCCAATCAAGCCTGCCTGAGCTACTTATAAAACATTATTAATAATTTTAACTATTTGCTAAATGAATTGTTATTTTTTAGTATTAATGTTAACTACATATTTTGTTAAAGAATAATTATTTTTACAATAATTATTGATTAACTGTAATTGTCTACTTTGTAGGACTTAACCCTCATATATATATACTGTTTTATATTGTAATCCTGTTAATGCAATAAAAAAAATGCTAGGAATTTTTTTTTCTGGTGTGGATTATTATTTTTGCAAAGAATGTATATTTAATTGTAAACTTTATAACTTTAATTTTTCTTACAGAAACAGATATGAAACCCCATGCCCACAGATTGATAAAAAAGCACGGCAAAGACGAAGTCGACGATCCCCACTCCTTGGTCGTATCTCCAGATGAAGGCTACGTTGCCAGCTTTCATTCTATGGGGATAATTCACACGGCGAAAAAGAACATCGTGTCTGAACTGATGAAGAAAAAAACTAACTTAAAAAAAGAAGCGATTGCGAGAAACGAGGGCGTGAAACGCGACTTGAACAAAAAGGAAGTTCACGACATAAAGCAAGAAGCAGAATCGGAGTGCAAGTCGATTAATTTGAACATTGTTTGTCTAAGATTTGATGCCTTCGAGGATATCGAAGGTGTATTGTATCCAATATGTAAACCCATATTTACCCACGGGATAAACAACTTAAAATCGGCTCTTACTGGAGAATTAAAGATAGTCCGAATGGACCACTGTACGAGCCCTGCAAAGGGCAACAGAGAAATATTTATTTTAGTCGAAAGAGTTACAAAGAAGAACGTAAGAATTAGGTTCTTCGAATTGGACGACGACGGCTCGGAAGTTTGGGAGGACTACGGTAAACACTCCGATTTGGACGTCCACCATCAGTACGCGATTGTGTTTAAAACTCCGCGGTACAAAAACCTCGACATCACCAGCAAAGTCAAAGTCTTTATCGAGCTTGTGAGGCCGTCGGACAACGCGAGAAGTGACCCCAAGGAGTTCATCTACACCCCGTCGGACAACATTTACCGACCCGGGCGGAAGAGGCCGCGATCCGACGGCGTCAGCACGAGCTACGACAGCTCCAACTTCCCCAGCGACGAGCTGCCGGTTACCATAGCGAACCCACAGGACACCAACTGGGATACCGGTCTGCCAAATTTAAGCAAGGAGTTTCTGAACGCTTGCAATAACATAGATTCGGCAGAGTTCAATCAATTGTTGCAGTCGATGCAGCAGAGCGATTTGATGCAGATTTATACCTCTCCCGATACGTGCGCCACTGACGGTCACGTGGTCGAATCGCAAATGCAGGAGTTGGCGGTGCAGGATTCCGTTGTGATTAAAATGGAAGTTTCCTCTGTCGAGCACGTCAGAGCCTACGACACGTTCAGGCAGTTGCAAAACTTGATCAGAAGCAAACCGTCTCTGGAGAGAATCAAAGAGATGTTGCAATGTTACCTTGGTAACGACGGGGAAACTAATCCTTTGCACGTGTTTATACTGGAAAACAACACCAGAAACGTCTTAAACATACTCAAGTTGGTGAATTCTTGTAAAGCGCACGATTTATTCGAGAAGCTGAACACCCACGGACAATCGCCTCTACATTTGGCTGTTATATGCAACAATGTACACTTCGTGACGTGGTTACTTAAATTGGAAGTGAATCCTTTGATTGAAGACACCAAACAAAACACCCCGTTGCACCTGGCGGCCAAGTGCCGATGTTCCATAGAAATACTGGAGCTGTTGATCAGCAAAAGCATTAATCTTGACGTTACAAATGATAATGGTGATACGCCCTTGAACATAGCTATAGAGAAAAAGCACATGCCCGCTATTAAGCTTCTCATAAACAACGGCGCTGATATCAACAACCAGCATAATAACAACGGGTTTACACCTCTTCGGTTTGCCATAGAAAAAGACTACGAGGAGGCTGTCAGATTCATTTTGTACCACAAGAATTTGGATTTCTTTAAAAAGGACTTTAACGGCATTGCCGCTTTCCAAGCCGCCATAATCAACGAATCGACGAATACAAAAATACAACAAATGATACAAAATTATATGACGGAACACAATATTTCTCTGAGTATTAAGCAGGAACTGGATATGGATTCTTCAGACGACGAAATGCAGATAGACCTGAACGAGGACGAAACAACGGTGGTTAAAGTAGAAAAAACTGACGAATTGGAACTGATGTACAACAAAGTCGCCAGATTTACGCCGGAAGCGTTGAAAGAAATATCTTTTTTGGTCGACCAAAGCGGCACAAGCGATCTGGCGAAACTGCTCGATTTGGAACACTTAATAAGAAGCGGTATTTTGAAGTCAAGCAACAGTACTGCAATGAGTTTACTAAAGTATGCGATTGACAATAATAACGAGAAACTGTGGGTTATAAGAAATTTCCTGGATCTCCTTGAACAAACTGCTGCTGTTGCTGTTATGGACAATATGGTTATAAAATGTTATAGTGAAAAATAGTTAAATCCTAAGGCACAGTAGGTTTCGAGAAGGGATCACTTTAATGACTATTCATTTTGTTTATTTTTTATTGTAACTGCAAATATGTTGTATGTACATATTCCCCAATCTTTTTACCTTATTTGTAAATAGTTTTAGAATAATTATTAAAAATATAACTTTTTTAATATAAAACCCAATAGGTGATTTATTAATATTACTAAATTAAAACAACAAATTTTACTGCACGTTATCGCCCCTATGGAACTCGTTAATCTCTTCAACTGTGGCTTTCACTGAAGTATCACTGAAATTTACGCAGTTCACAATTTCCACATCACTAATGTCACCATCTGATAGTGATGCTGGAGTATTGCTTGGTGGATTAATCGCCGTTTCCTGATCTGACAAATGTATTGAACTGGATGGAATATATCTAAAAAAAATAAGCACCAAAAGGTTCTTTCTTAAATGGTTGAAAATGCAATAGGTTTATTTTTGTGGAGCAAATGCAAAAACCCATAAATACACTTTTACATTTAAAGAGTAAAGTACCTATTTCACTATAGTGGTCAAGAGTTTACCAAAATTAAATTTTGGTAAACTGAGTTTAAGAGTTTACTAAACTCTTAACCCCAAAGCAGAGACAAACCAAAAGTAACAACATCCCCCTAAAATTAAACTTTCAAGACGAATTTTCCTTTACCATTTTTTCGAATTCGCAAAACTTTTAAAGCCGCCAATATATTATTATAAGAGCACAGTATTATTGATTTGTAATCTTAAGACCAATTGGTAACTTACCTACATTTGCCACTTCCCCCAACAAAATGTTTTTAAAAATATGTGGTATACAGAGTGATTCATTATTATTGAACAAAAATTTTGTTTAAGATTCCTTCCATAAAAATAACAACAATAAAAAGTAAGTTTCCCATTAACTAGTTTTTGGAAACACTAATTTTAAAATGATTATAGTATCATAATATCTGACATTTGTCAGATAGTTTTAACCTCACTTTCTCTCAATTTTTAAGATCATTATAATGTTAGTATACGAGTGGCGACTATATATAGTCGCCACTCGTATACTAACATCAAATTTGGCGGTTCCAACCGTGACGATTTGTGTCCAATTGGACACAAACCGTCACGGTTTCGTCACGTTGTGCTACCTGGGTGTAATATTTTACTTTTACTATTTATTTTTTGTTTCATTACTTATATGTAATTTGATAAATCCGTATTGAATTGTAATTTCTCTGGATTTCTGAAAAATAAATGTATTGACTTTTGATCTTAATTTTCCTGATTAAAATTTAAGACAAGAAGTTTTTAAAAAATCGAATTAAGGGTCTTTGATACATAAAAAAAAATAAGACATTTTTACAAACTTGCACTCTGTATCTCAGAAACAAAGGGTTTCCAGAAACTAGTTGTATATAAAAACTTTATTTAATTTTCATTTCAGGAATTTTGCAATATTAATGAACCACATGGTAGGTACCATATATAGCAAACGTTAATTTTAACAAAATATCTTTTTATGATTAAAATGATATATTGCAGCTTTTGTAGAGATGTCTGTAGGTGTTTCCCCCAATTAGTAGACATTAATGGCTACACATGTAGTCATTAATGTACTATAGTAGGTAGGTACTATACCTGACAATGGCCTCTCTCTGCCACCAATGGTACCAAAGCCTTGCATGCAACCTTATAACAGAATAAGTCCACAAATAATAACCAATCAACATAACAGCAATCATTGCCAATAAAGATATGGAAGTCCATTTTGCAGCTGGTACGGTACTAAATTTACTTTGGTTATAATAATCAGAAGAAAACAAACAAACATATGTTATAACTATAGCAAAAGGCGTTATAAAAATACAGGCTGATATGTCGCCCCTTAAACCTCGTCCAGCGCTTGAGGCTGTCTTACACCAAATCCAAATGGACTGAAATGTGGTGTGCTTGGGGGTGCGTTCTGTTTTTATAGGTTGATGGCATAACTCGCAGGTCGAGGCGTTTGCTTCTGCTAGCCAGGTTTCCAAGCAAGAACGGTGTACAAAAGCCACAGTGCCCTAAAAGGACTACATTGATACAATACAATTTTATTTGTATAAATATAAGAGTATAACTACCATACCTTACACTTGCAGGGCGCTATTAAAGGTTCCTCTTTATCATTATCATAGCAAATTCTGCAAACCATTGAAATAACAGACATGTTTTGCTCCATTTTGTGCGATTTTAGTTTTTCTCAACCACTGCTTCTTGTAAAATATATAATCTTCTGACCATAAATTTAATTAAACAGCTTTATTTTTACAAATAACAACCACAAAAATCGTTAAAATATTGAAAAGGAAAGTATTTTTGTACGTCATTTCAAATGTCGCGTTTAATTTTGTCAAAATACAGATTTGCCAACAGCTTACCAAAACTTACCAAAGAAAAATATTAATGCTCTATTTTGAAGTTTAAATTACTTTACAACCATAGATATCTATGTTTACAACTTATTTTAGCACAACAGAATAATACATTTAATAATAAATTTATTTAAATTAATATTAATAATATTATTTGTATTTAAAAATCTAATTAAACTTAGTACGGATAGATGACACTACATCATCTTGCGCCTATTTATAGAAAACTGAGATTACAAGCAGAAAAAATATGAAAAATTCTTCAATACTTTGACATTTGGGGCATTAACCTCAATGTTATCTCTGATCAGTACTTAATTTGCATTCCAAATGCACCAGTATTCATAAATCTGTTTTAAAATAATTATTGCAATTTTAAAGTCATTAACCTTTTGTTGCATTATGTGGATAACTTCACGTCTCAAAAGCTGTTTGTTTGTGTTTAACCTTTGTATTTGTTTGAATATTTTGCGACAATGATTCAGTAAAACTTGAAGGTAATTACATTAGTTAACTAATATAATAATTATTTTATTGCTAAAACAATGATTTATATTTTTTTTAAAGAAGTTAAAAAGTATAGGTAGTATTCAAGTCAAGAAGGTATTTTACCAATCCTTAAAAAAAGCTGCAATTTTGATTAGAAATGTTTGTTATACAAGTAGGTGGTCCTTTTAAAATCATAAATAATGTAGGTGCAACTATTGCATGCACATAGATATAGTTTAAAACGTAATTAAAGGCTGGAAGGTTAAGTCAAATAAATGTATGTATATTTATAATGTTAAATGAACAGGATAAATAATTTCATACCATTTCAGAATAAAGGTAAAATATTCTTTATTTTAAAAATTTTCTATGTAATTCTAAACCCATTTTAATGTGAACTACAAAAATTATTAAAACTTTTGACTTCTCCGATGACAGAATACAAAACAAACCCCCCGCCCACCCAACCAATCCCTTGTCTATGATACAAAAGGTTAAAGTGGTGGAGAGGTTATTAATCTATGGTGGAAGTAATATATGAGTACATTAGATGCAAAACTCGGTTTTTGCAAATTTTTAAAAAATATATATATTTTATCCTATTTATGTACACTGCACTGCCCACAGCATACCTCAGTAAACCAGATGCATAAGTTAATATTTGTAGAATAAAATACATTTATAAACTTATCGCAGATGCAATACTGGGTATTTGTTTCTTCCTGTTGGATGCAAACTTGCTGTAGACCAATCACGTCGCTAGTATACGCATTACGTGATGACATAACAATGAAATGTTATAACAATCACCTGATTAATTGTTATTTTTTGGTATTTGCCCTTTTCACTTGCAAAACTTGGTCTTTGAACGATGCAAAACTATGTTTTTAAATCTTTTGATTACAATTATTTACTAAACTACTTAATTTTAAAGGAATATTTTTTACTTTCTTGAATAAGAAATAATGCAAAAGCACCTCTAAACAATTTTTGCATTTTTTTTAAATCACTTATCCTGCAAATACAGAGTTGTGCATCTAATATTATTTGGGTATTAAGTCCCTGACGCCAAAGATTTATCTTTGCCTGACACCATTTGAATAAAAATAATTAAGGTTATGTATCTCTGTTTAACTCTAATTTTGTCTGATTTAAGAAAAATAATCCAATTTAGGTATGTATTTTTTTGTAAATATGTAAAGGTAAAAATTTGGAAAATTCTCAAAAAACATATATTGAATTAATTATAGGTCCAAATTTAGAACAAAAATATATTGAATTAATTTTAGAAAATAAGAGGTAAATTACGTCTTATTTTCTAAAATTAATTCAATGTTTTTTGTTCTAAATTTGGACCTTTAATTAATTCAATATGTTTTTTGAGAACATTCTAAATTTTTACCTTTAAATATTTACAAAAAAATACATAATTACGTCACGTAATTAGCGTTAAACTGTCAGATAGATAACCTCAATTATATATATATTAGGGTGCTTCAAAAATAAAATGGGCGTCTCAGCTCAACTCTAAGATGTCTCTGTTTTTATTTTAGTTTCCCATTTAATTAACATGGGAAAAAATAATTTTATGTTTGGAATTTTATACCTCTGTATCAAAGTAACTTATGGCAATGCTCATTGCAGTTTCTTATATAAAATGTAACGCTCTACAAAAAAGCTCTCTTATTATTTTTCGATAAATTGATTTCTTCTAGAGTTATTCGAGGTCAAAGTTTGATAACATCAAATTTTCTGTTTTTTTTTTTATTTTATGGTAGGAGGCAGGAGGTGAAAGGAGGCAAAACAAGGCAGCGGGGGGGGGGGGCAAAAAATGAGCATATGAAGTTTTCCAAAATTGCACCATCCTTTTTCTCGCTCTACAGGCTCAGAATAATTATTTTCGATTAAAAGCGTGAACTTGTGAGTCAATTTTCAAATAATTTAGAAACCGAAAAAAACAATCTAAAAAAAAAATTTTTACGAAATTTTTTGTGTACCCCATTTTGCGAATTAATAAATAAGTTAATGGTTGATGGTGATATACTTTACTTTGCTTTTTTAAAAAAAGTAAAAATAAATATTTTATTAATATTAAAAATAATTAATTTAAACCACAGACCTGTGATTTAAACATTATTATTTAATTACAGATATTTTAATGAATAGGTAATAATGTCATGTTTGTTAAAAAAAACTTTTTGAAATGCCTCGCGCTTTGGGGGCATCCATTAATTACGGGAGGTGTTTAGGGGGGAAGGGGGTCGAGACAAACCTCACCCAAGGTGTTCTCGGAAAATATCACGTAATTTTTTTTCCGAAAGAAACAGTGTAAAATTGCGAAAAAACTGGGTTAAATTAAGTAAAAAATCATAAGCAAATAAATCTAATGGAATCAAGAACAGATTAACTTATTTACATTAAAACTATCTAAAATTAAGATGCACATTATAGTTCTGCCACCTCTAATCATTCTGCTAAAACACGCCTGTGATTGGCTACTTTATTTTATTAATAACTAATTAATGGTGCGTCTGATCGAAAATCGCAAAGACTATTTGACTTAAAATCCCATCCACTATCCGCCCCTTTTCTGCTGTCCTTGACTTTTGAGACACCCTGTATATTCAAATATCAAGGTGGGATTTTTGGGTGTGAAGCATAATACCTATATTATAGGTCCTATAATATTGTGTTACTATGGTTTACAATTATTCACAGATTATAATTTTAATTAGTGTAATTTACCTACTTTAATTATTTGCATATTTTTTTTCATAAGAATTTAAATTCCTTTTTATTTATTTATTTTATTTTACTTTTTTCAGTTGTGTGACATGTATAATACTGCCGGCTTAATCCCAGCACGATTTTTAATTTTGATAGCACATTTTACAATTTGCGTTACTTTACTATGGAACAGCAGGGAGAGCGTGAAGTCCTGTTTGCCGGAAATGATAACAGACCAAGCATACAACAGTCACCATACACAGTAAGTGCATATATTTGCTAATGCATGATAAGTATTTGTTTTACATTATAAATTATAATTAGGTTGGTTATAGGTTTCCAGCCTATCTATACAAACAGCGCATAAATTATCCCAATGTAAATAGTATATTATTGGTATACTTAAGCTAAAAAAAGTTAATTTTGATCAAAAAAGATCGGATAATTGTAAAATTGCTTTTCTTTTTTCGGAATAGTCATTTATTTGGTTTGTTTCTGCAAAGTTCACAAGTTTTATCACTTATGTTCTTCAGAAATATTGATCAAAGTAAAAAAAAATGTTTTGTTTATCAAACTGTAAGTTTAAATACCGTACGAGGGTTGCCTTTTATATTTCGGGAATAGACAAAACAAGCAACAATTAATCATCGTACATGGCTTTATTGTTTTTAAAAATATTCTCCATGAAGATCGACACACTTTTGCATGCACTTGAACCAATTTTCGAAGCATTTTTTCACTCCGATTGAGGCACCTCCAAAACATGCATTTTGAACGCATCAACCGCTTCTAAAGACCCACACAGTCGACTGCTGTTTACTTTCAGGATCATACGCATAGATCCATGATTCGTCACCTGTTACAATGTCATGAATATGTTTTGAAGCACCGCCATTGTATTTTTAAGCATTTCTTTTGACCACTAGACCCGAGACCTTTTTTTTCGATTCTCAAATTATGTGGGATCCAACGGTAACATTTTTTTCTGAAGGCCAAATGTTCATTTAATATTGAATGTACACTGGTCCCACTTATGCCCAAGGATGACCCAATCTCACGATATGTCACATGATGATCTTGCATTACCAGTTCACGCACAGCATCAATGTTTTTTGCAAGATAGAGTGATTTTGGACGACCTTCACGAAATTCGTCGGTGAGCGAACCACGGCCACGATTAAATTCGGAACACCACCGATATTCACTTGTTTTTTATGGCACTTTGTCGCCAAAAGTCAAATTAAGTTCATCGATGCATTATTGTTGGGATAATCCACGTTAAAGTTGAAAAAATTATAGCACGAAAATGTTCACGGTCGAACTTAACGATACAGACATCTGTTGTCCGATAGCATCAGCAGGTTCGGCCATTCCCGAAATATAAAAGGCAACCCAACCCAAAGCCTATTGCCTATGTTCTGTGCCTATTGCGCAGGCGTCTGACGGTTGTAAGACTATTAGCCTTAATAGTACTTGAAATTACTAATTTATTTATAATGTTAATTTTTAATTATTTACTTTATTAATGTAGGTATTGGTGTTATATTTAAATAATATTTACAGATTGGTGACTGGACTTAGCGTAGCAATAACCATGATATGCTTTGAATTATTTGCCTTTTTGATTGGACTTACAATGTTTAACAGTACATCTGCCTTGCTATGTATCCTTTTTTATTGTTTGTATTTATAAAACAAAAAATATTATTTAAAATGAATTCACATAAAATAAGTCTATTATTATTTTTATTTAATAAATAGTATAGAGGTTTTTAAAATTAAATCACTTAAAAGGCTGCCATCGTGTGAATACATTTTGATTATTTTTTCCCAATAAACTCCTTAACATTCCCTAGCTGTAGGTGGCCATGCATCATCGTGCGTTTTGCTGTGCTATTTTATTTTGGACAGTTGGCAATGCGGTTGGTTTTGGTGGATTTTTGCATTTGGTTCTGTTTTGCCGATATTGAATGATGTTTGCGTTGTTTTCGATGTGTTAATCAACAAAAAATATTAATTAAGACTGAAACAAATAATTTATTAATTTTGTATGCATTTATACTGCATAAATTGTTTTACAATTGTGATTTGTAATTCTAGTCACTAGTACTGACTCAGTATCTACCAGGCCATTTAATAAAATATAAGAAATTTTAAATAAATTTCTATTTTCCTTTGGTATTTATGTTATTATTTTCAGTTATATTGACGCATTAAGAGTTAAATAAATACAAAAATAAATTTACTTTTAAAATTCTTAATTAAATTTATAATTAAAACTGATAATAATTAATTAAATTTTATTTAAAAACGCAAATGTTGCTAATAAATAATTTAGTTTGATTTAGTATGGCAGCTGAAAAGGTAATTAGGTTAATCAATTTTAATTATAAAACCTTAAATAAGAATGGTAAAATTTATACTTGAACTAAAAAGGAATGTTTAAATTTTTAATTTTTTAAAGGAACTTTCTGTAAAAAGGCCAGGATGGACAAAAATTTTGGTATTAGCTGGTGCTTCGACTACTTTAGGTTGTTCTCTTTGTGTAGGATTTCATATAGGAGTGGTAAATACCCCAGCTGATGTAAGTATATGACTTTTTGTCTAAATATCATTACTAATTTTTAAACTTCATCTTTATTTTTTGCTTATTATTAAAAAAATTTCCTATCAATTAGGGGTGGTGTTTTATTGATGGTATATATTATTTTTGGACTTTAAAAAGTACCAATATATATATATATATATATATATATACAGGGTGTTTCTTTTAACTTGAGACAGCTCAATATCTCGAGAAATACGCATTTCACGGAAAAATGCCTTAAATAAAAGGTTAATGTAACTAAAGGGGACATTATTTGGTGCTACCGCTAGCCACCCCCTACCCCTCCTTAAGGGTGGAACGGGGGGTAACTTTGGAAAGTCAAATGGAATGACCCGATTTTTTTCACAGAGTTTGGTAGTACATAAAAAAATAAATAACTTTTATTTAAAACTTTTTTCAATTTATCAACAGATGGCGCTGTAATTCAAAATTTAAGAAAAATGAGTTTCCTTGTAAAATGTATTATTTGAAACATTTGAAAAACAAAAATTAACATTAACAACAATAGTCGGCTATGAAAACAATTTATAACAAATGTTCGAAATGTCGTCATTCCATTTCAACACATTTTTGAATGCGGGTAATGAATTCTGGCACACAACGCGCCAACATGTCGGGCGGTATCGCCGCACAGGCGTTCCTGATCCGCTTCACCATGTCCTCCCAAGTTGTAGGAATTGCAGCGTAAACTTTTTCTTTCAAGTAACCCCACTGGAAGAAGTCTGGTGGCGTAAGATCAGGTGATCGAGCAGGCCAAATTACTGGACCACGTCTACCGATCCACCGCGGTGCACCGGCCATTGAACTCCCGATCCAACACCTCTCGAGCAATTGTCGAATAATGTGCAGGACAACCATCTTGCTGGTACCACATGTTTTGGAGCCGTGCTAGTGGTACATCCTCCAAAAGGTCCGTCAGATCGTTTTCTAGAAAATTCCGGTACTTTTCGCCATTTGCACCGTCAATAAAGAAGGGTCCGATTAATCGTTCGCTTAAGGTACCGCACCAAACGTTTACCGACCAGGGACGCTGGTGCTCCACTTGGTGTCGAAATGGAAGGACGACATTTCGAACATTTGTTATAAATTGTTTTTAGAGCCGACTATTGTTGATTTAATGTTAATTTTTGTTTTTCAAACGTTTCAAATAATACATTTTACAAGGAAACCCCTTTTTCTTAAATTTTGAATTACAGCGCCATCTGTTGATAAATTGAAAAAAATTTTCAATTAAAAGTTATTCATTTTTTTATGTACTACCAAACTCTGTGAAAAAAATCGGGTCATTCCATTTGACTTTCCAAAGTTACCCCCCGTTTCACCCTTAAGGAGGGGTAGGGGGTGGCTAGCGGTAGCACCAAATAATGTCCCCTTTGGTCACATTAACCTTTTATTTAAGACATTTTTCCGTGAAATGCGTATTTCTCGAGATATTGAGCTGTCTCAAGTTAAAAGAAACACCCTGTATATATATATACAGGGTGTCCCAGAACTCGCGCCACAGAGAAAAAGGGGGCGTGCCGATAGCAATGGAGATGCCAAATTTAAAAATAAAAAATTTCTAGGTAATAGTGTAATCGAATGAGAGCAAAAAAGCGGCAGCCAATACCGAGAGCTCTCGCCTAGGTTAAACGTAAATGCTTTAAAAGTTGCTAGGAGACGATAGACCATTGTTGTATTAAAAACATTTAAAAATCTTTTGGCCAACTGTATTTACTAAGTTGTCAAAAGCTTTCAAAAATGAGGTTATTAATCTATGACTTATACTTCAGAACGCCAATGTTTTAAAATAACGATTAGGAAAGGGCTGGGAAAAAACTCGCGTTGTCTCCCTGGCGTTGCGCTCACACTAAATAAATAAATAATTATCATTTCAGTATAATGATCTAAGGAAATAGTAGATTATGTCATAAGGAGTAGAAGTGACTCTTTTTGTGGTGAGTGCAGAGATTGACGGCCGAAGCGTAGCTGAGGCTGGCAACTGTACGAAGCACAAAAAGAGCTTCTACTCCAAATAACATATACAATTTTTTTTTCAAGGGCGTAATATAAATAGGATAAGAAATAGAATTATTTTATCTACTCATAACTCATGTGGTATAAAATTTTGGCTAAAAGCATTAGAAATTATTGATAAAAACTAAAAAAACTTATAACCCTTACTTACAATGCCGATAAATATCCTAAACCATAGATAACAAAGCCTAAACTAAAAATAAACCCTGCTCTGTCAAAATGCTGCGCTTGAATTAATTTTGACGTACTGACATTTGTTTGGAGTTCCGACATTGGCGACTCGTCTATCATCATAATATTATACTAATAAACTAGTTGTTCTTTATTTCGTTCAATTAAAATTTAATAAATAATCCCTAAATATTCCGTGCGATTATAATTAATATAATTAATACATCGTGATTGCTTTGTATGAAATGCTAAATTAATTTTATTATTTGACGTATATTGGGACACCTATGGATTTACTTCTATCCCTAGGCTTTTTTGAGTTTTTTGTCTGCCGCAAATGAAAAAAGACGCACTTCAACTATCTCTATACAGGCATATAAGGTTGTACAGTTGTATTCATTAAAAAAGCGTACAAGAATTAGAATGAGAGAAAACTGTCAACATTATTGCGTAAAACCGGCTTTCCACTGACTTAAGTCACTATAACTGACAGTAGAAAATAAAAATGCCTCGTCAGTTGAAAAGGCTCAAATAGTATCAAGAATCGAAGAAGAATGGTCAATTCGTACCATGGTATAATAGAAATAAAAAATCTTTATTAAAAATTAATAATTTTTGTAATATTATTTAATTAACCTACGACGTCAATGCTCTTTATAACCTATAGTAATTATTTTAATGACTTATGTCAGTGATAAGCCGGTTTTAAGCAATAATATTATTTTGACAGTTTTCTCTCATTCTAATAGAGTAATTGCATCAAAAATGAAAATCTCTAAAAACCTTTTTATTGTAATCTAGAGGTAAAAACACATTGCGAAAATATTTTTTTATATTCCAAAAGTTCAACCCGGCCCCAAAATATCAAATTGAAAAAAAGGTACTTTTCAAACGTTCCGAACTCCCGCCATATTGCATGACGTCATAAGCTTCACCAGCTGTCAGAAATCAAGATGTCAACAAATAATAAACACCGATAAGTTTATGTTTATACATGGAAAACGCGAAACCAAAAATTGGTTGTAAATATTGTTTTGTGCCTTGTTGTACAAATACAACCTGGAAAACTCCTGGGAAAGTTGTCCCTTCAATTATCAAAAGCAAAGTTTATGACCCTACACTGAGAGTAGTTACGGCTCAGCCGTATTTTCTTGAATTTATTAATATTTAACATACCTATTCAAACCATATACCTAGTAAACGACATTTTATTTTACTTACATTAAAATGATCCTTAAAATGAGCAATAAAATGGTGACGATGTTTTGATATCGCGCCGAGCTATTTTAATCCACTTTATCCTTATTTTCCCTTTTGGCACGGTGATAAACCTTTTCCCAGGAGTTTTCCAGGTTGTATTTGTACAAGGCACAAAACAATATTTACAACCAATTTTTGGTTTCACGTTTTCCATGTATAAACATAAACTTATCGGTGTTTATTATTTGTTGACATCTTGATTTCTGACAGCTGGTGAAGCTTATGACGTCATGCAATATGGCGGGAGTTCGGAACGTTTGAAAAGTACCTTTTTTTCAATTTGATATTTTGGGGCCGGGTTGAACTTTTGGAATATAAAAAAATATTTTCGCAATGTGTTTTTACCTCTAGATTACAATAAAAAGGTTTTTAGGGATTTTCATTTTTGATGCAATTACTCTATTCTTGTACGCTTTTTTATTGAATACAACTGTATATCATGGCCGCTTGAAAAAAAACATTATTTATAATAACTTAATTTATAACCTAATATAATATTAATGACAGGAGTTTGACAGCAGTGTCACAATGAATTGGATTCCAGTGGACCAAATATTTTACATATTTTTTATTATCAACAATGCAACCTAAGTATCCTAGCAATTTAAAGAATTCCCTATGGCCATCTATTGGGATTGGCTATCGTTTTTTATTCTTATCTCGCTTATCCTTTGCGTTAGACAATTTTAATTTTCAAATATGTGTTTCACGTTACTTTCGGCACGTTCCGGTTTTCTATGTGGCGCGAGTTCTGGGACACCCTGTATATATATTTATATGCATACTTGTAGTTAAATATTTAACAGAAACAAATTAAGAGCCGCCTGTATCTGATTATTTTAGTAAATTCTTCACTTTTTAAGGATTTAGGGGCAGTGATTTATATTTTGATGAGTGTGTTAAAGTACATAATTTAACATTCATTTTAGATAAATTCATGAAACTGATTACGTTCATTTAGTTTAATCAAAAAATATTAAATTTATAAATACTATCTTTAAATATAAAATTCTTTTTATAAATTTATTGTGATTGGCTTATTGATCATATGTGGGTAATTCTTTTACAAACCGAACACCTTTTGACCGACACATCTCAGATTTGGCTGAAACTTTTTTTACGAATTCTATGTCGAAAAATAAGAGATACGTGTCCGAGGAATTTTTTCTCTCTCGCATATTTTCGATAATACAAGCTATCGAAAATTTGAGAATAACGAGTTTTTTGGCTTGGAGACTCATTTTCAAAAATTTATAACTCTGGTTCTATTGGAGATACAAACTTCTTTTTTTTTTCATTTTAAAGCTAAAGGACTGAATTTTGATAAAAAAATATATTTAATAAATATTATTAACAATATCATATTGTTATTAACAATTTCATTGTTTAAATCATTTTTTAACAATGGCCCCCACCTCGTATTAAGTTTTTTGTATTTTTTTCATATTCTCCGTCAAATTTTACATAAAAAACAAGTTTTCAAAATATGGTACCTTTATTAATACTATTGTTAAAACATTTATTCATATTGCGCGACACATAAAAAAACGGTTTTTTGTTAATAAAAAGAAAACTATAGCTCGGATCAAAAAAAATTAAATATAAAAGTTGTAGATAATAAAAAGATCTACAATATTTATTTTAACAATTTTTCGACATGACCTCACTTTTCAAATAAATTGAAAAAAATGTTAAAAATCACCTCTTTTAAAATATTTTTCTATAATTTATAATTAATTTATGTTTTTTTTCATGGTATTGATTGCTAATAAATTTAAAAGAGGTGATTTTTAAAATTTTTTTCAATTTATTTGAAAAGTGAGGTTATGTCGAAAAATAGTTAAAACAAAAATTGTAGATCTATTTATTATCTACAACTTTTATATTTAACTTTTTTTGATCCGAGCTATAGTTTTCTTTTTATTAACAAAAAACCGTTTTTTTTTATGTGTCGCGCAATATGAATTAATGTTTTAACAATAGTAATAATAAAGGTACCATATTTTGAAAACATGTTTTTTATGTAAAATTTGACGGGGAATGCGATAAAAATACTAAAAACTTAATACGAGGTGGGGGCCATTGTTAAAAATTGATTTAAAAAATGAAATTGTTAATAACAATATGAATTAGTTAATAATTTTTATTAAAAATATTTTGTTATCAAAATTCAGTCCTTTAGCTTTAAAATTAAAAAAAAAAGATGTTTGTAGCTCAAATAGAACCGGAGTTATAAATTTTTGAAAATGGGTCTCCAAGCCAAAAACCTTGTTTTTCTCAAATTTTTGATCACTTGTATTATCGAAAATATGCGAAAGAAAAAAAAATCCTCGGACACGTGTCTCTTATTTTTCGATATAGAATCCGTAAAAAAAGTTTCAGCCAAATCGGAGATGTGTCGGTCAATTTTTATCAAAATCCGTACGGTTTGTAAAAGAATTACCCATGTTCAAGAAAACACATTTAATTTAAAACATACAGGGAGTCTGAAAAATACATTACTATAGATTTCATCTTTAAAAATAAGTTGATTTACCCAACTGACATAATATTTATATCCAAAGTTGCTTTGTTTAGCTACTAAAGGGATGTTTTCCTAACAATCTATTAATTATATTTATATACCTTCTGTGCCAGCTGCATTAAAACATTCCGTATACGTATTTGGCACCCGATCGATAATACTGTATGGATTAACATTGCTCGGGCGTTTTTTAATATTAAATTTAAACCTAATAGTCAAAGCATTAAAAGTTAAAGGGCAAAATCAATGGCCAGGTTTGAGCACAATTCTGCGCGCGGGCGTAAATGAGAATAACTCGCAAACTATTTGTTCTTAATATTTTTTTAATGACCAAACTGAAAGTAGGAACGTTGAAAAGTATAAACCTAGTTACATAATGACTGGTTTCGGTACATTAATTACAAATTAATTAACGGCAAGCCGTAATAAGGACGGGTCAACCCGATTAATTTAAGCCAAGGAATCTATAGTATTTCGTTAAAATATTTTTTGGGCACCCTGCGTAGTTTTTATTAGCTTTCTAAGGATAATAGAATCATTTTAGAGATAGCTTGTAGAAAATTGTTTATTAGGTGATTCTGTTAATTTAAACTATACGGGTATATATGGGTATATTTTTTATTTAAAGAGCTAAGGTCGGGTAAATTGGAAAAAAAAGTTCCGTAGTTACAAAAATGGCATTTGAAAATTGGAAAAAAATCAGCAATAATTAAAAAAAATTGAAAACTTGTTAAAACTAAAAACCGTTATTTCTGGTAATTTTGAAAAAGTAAGTTTTACAGGTAAACATACACATTTATCTACATTTTCATCATATTTGTACTTTTTTGCCTTTGCCAGATTTTAAGTTATCACCACCATCTTTTGTTTTTCCAATGGCCGCCATATTGGAATTTTACATGGTTAGATAAAAAAATCAAGAAATCCAATGTGTCAAACTACATAAGTTATGGCACAATTGAGGAGCGATCAGACAAAACGAGACAAATCCATTTTAATGATTTTTAGAAATAAGTCAAAAGCAAAAGAATTCTTTTATTTTTGACTTGTTTCTGCAAATCATTAAATTAAATATTTGTCTCGTTTTGTCTGATCGCTCCTCAATTATAAAAACAATAGATGAACATGGTAACTCAAAATATAGTAGCGGAGAAGTTAGATGAATATGTAGTTTTAACAATTCGGCCATTCCAAGCCCATGGACAGGACACATCAGAAACATGTCTAAATATATTCTTGTTACTTCCTTAAGTTTACTTATTTTTTCTTCGAGTATTTATGAGAAGTATTAGCCAAATTTTTCTAATACTTCTCATAAATTATCGTAGAAAAAATAAGTAAACTTAAGGAAGTAACAAGAATATATTTAGACATGTTTCTGATGTGTCCTGTCCATGGGCTTGGAATGGTCGAATTTTAAGTTTTAAAATGTATTTTATTTTTTTTTTATATTTTTCAAATTTCAAGTTTTATTTCATTAGTCTTTGATATAACAGACCTTGTAGCTCTTCAAATAAAAAAAATTTCATAATATACACAAAGGATACTTTCTGCCCATAGATTATATAACCGACCTTGTAGATCCTTAAATAAAAAAATATCCATAATATACACAAATAAAAGTATACTTGGTGCACTGCACATATGGTCCTAAAATCCTTAGAGCTAGTAAAAATTTCTTAACAACTTACTTTTTTCATATTTACTAACCTAGTAGCTACTAATTTCAAAAACTAAATATTTTTTCTAGATCATAAAATCCTTCTGCAATGAAAGCATTCATGAAAGATACAATCAAATTTTAAGTGTAGGTTCTTTAAACCTATTGTGGTCTTCCATTGTTTCTATATTCTTAGTGGGGGGCGCCGTAGGCTCCCTGGGGGGGTCGCTATTGGCCGATAAAGTCGGCCGCAAAGGTGCCTTAAACCTAAGCTCCGTATTAGCCGTAATAGGGGGTTTATTATTTTTGATTAGCAAAACTGCCAACTCGGTCGAAAGTATCATTTTGGGAAGATTACTTGTTGGACTGTCTTCGGGTAAAATATTGTTTTTAAGTTGATTTTATAAAAATTATGCATGTATTTTTTAGGCTTAATTACTAGTGTTATGCCAATGTACTTGACTGAATTAGCTCCCTTACATTTAAGGGGCGCTACTGGCGTTTTATGTCCTTTAGGCGTCACTTGTGGGGTGCTGGTGGGACAAGTTATGTCCATGTACAAAATATTGGGTTTGTAGCTAGTTGCAATTACATTAAATTTTAGACTAATATAAAAATACTATACAGATCCAGTAAAATTACTAACAAAAAATATGCCTTTAGTTTATCTCTTCCAGTGTTTTATATTATTTAACAAGACGCTAGTATTTTGATGAAAACTGCGAATCTAATAATATATCCATAAAAACTAAAATAGTTTTTAAATTGTTATAAATTTATTTCAGGAAACGAAAGTTCATGGCCCAATTTATTGGGATTCTACTTAATACCTTTACTATGCTCTACTGCCTTACCATTTCTTCCAGAAAGTCCCAAGTACATTTTCGTTATAAAGAAACAACATCAACAAGCTTTATTAGGTAACAATTAACATAAATAAAAAAAACGATTTAATTAAAATACATTTTGCAGAATTATGTAAAATAAGAAACGCAAAAGAAGAATCTCTAGAAGACGAAATAAGAGAACTCAGATTGGAAGATCAAGACAATGCCGAAGTAGGGGATACATGGACAATAGGAAAAGTTTTAAAAAGCAAAACGTTGTTATTGCCTTTGCTTTTAACTGTTACATTACAAGCTGGCCAACAGTTTAGCGGAATAAACGCTGTAAGTAAAATAGTTTATACAATCTTGTGTTCCTGTACACTGCAAGAACTCTTATAAATTGAGAATGCGATTTTTCAATATTTTTAATACAAATACAATATTGAGAAAAAGCTATTTTGGGTCGGAAAGGAGGTAGAAAAAAACAGAGGGACTTGCTATCAATTCGTGTCACAACAACCAAATAGATCCATCCACATCACATTTTTTGTATTTTTTTTTAGGTTTTCTATTATTCTTCGACAATTTTCGCGCACGCAGGCCTTAGCAGAGAAAGCAGCGAATTGGCTACTATAGGAGCAGGATGCTGTAATTTATTTATGGCTATTCTTTCAATATTTTCCATGTCAACTTTTAATAGAAGATTCTTATTGCAAATAAGTCTTACATCCACTGCCTTCTTCTTGGTGCTATTGGGATATGCAATTAGTTATATAGTAAGTTAATAAAACACTTTATTATAGCTTTAGTGCCAGACACATTTATTTTTACTTTTAAATAAATGTAAAATTTAAAAAAGAATAATACCAGAAAATATCTAGTACATACATACATAAAAATTATAAAAATCTTACTTTAGGATTCCTATCATTGGATGCCTTACATTAGTATATTAGGAGTGTTGGGTTTTGTGGTATGTTACGGGATTGCGTTGGGCCCCATCCCATACTTTGTCGGCTCGGAATTGTTCGAAGTTGGACCACGACCTGCCGCGATGGCCTTGGGAAGCATGGCCAACTGGGGAGGCAACTTTTTCGTCGGTCTGTTATTTCCTACAATGCAGGCGGAAATTGGAGCCGCTTCTTTCTTTATTTTTGCCACGATTGTCGTCCTTATTTTTGCTTTCACCAGGTAAATACAAGTTTGTTTATATCATGACAGACCAAACAGTGTGTTCAAAAACATACAATTGGCATTAGGCAACTTTTAAAATATATATACCAATATTGTTTTATATATAACGTTATTTTTTAGATGGTATCTACCCGAAACAAGAGGCAGAGATCCGTCGGAAATCGCGCACATGTGCAAAGATGGTTTTTCCTCAAAACCGTTGGGTTCACCCCTAAGTTCTTCAGGCACTGAGGAAACCTTTGAAATCAACGATGTCAAAACTTCCGCTTAAATCTAAAAAATGATCTGACAATTCGAAATATTGAGATTTTTCAATATATTTAATATAGGTACATTATATTAGAGAAATAATTGTTAAGGAATTTTTAAAATTAAAATATTTTTGACAACACTTTTTGTCTCTTTGAAACCTCTTCTTCCAACCATGCGCAATCCGCAACATCTTCAATTGTGACTCTTTGAGTACTATCAGGTTCAAGAAGACAACTATAAAAAAAACTAATTTTTTCTTTACATTTTACAAAGTGGGGATATGAATAATAAACTAATTTTTTTTCCATAATTGTCAAATACAAACATAAAAAAAGTTATACATTTTAGTTGTTTCACAAGGTGGCGTCATACGTGTTTTGCCATATGTTGTATATCGTTTAACCCTACCTTATTAATACCTTGACAGCATCTGATTGCTTGGGCCATTTGGCAATGGCATCATTTATAATGCCGGTTAATTGTGCCTTCACCATTTTTTTAATGTTGGCATCGTCAAAAGGCATCGAAGCAGCCAACATGATGTACAATATACAGCCTAGCGACCAAATATCGTACTTCTTAGGCTCATACAACACCCCCTAAAACGTCGACTCAATAAAGATATTTTTAAATTATTTTGGTACCTGTAAAATTTCCGGTGCAGCGTAAGCCGCTGATCCGCAGAAAGTACTGGATTTAATTTTTTCGCCGTAGTGATTTTTGCAATGCCTCGCAAAACCAAAATCGCCTAGTTTCACCCTGTTATCACCCATTAAAAAGACGTTTTCGCATTTTAAATCTCTGTGAGCCACGTCCAAGTTGTGAAGATATTGAACTGCGTCTACTATTTGTCTTAAAAAAAGGTTTCTTGATAATTTTACATTGGAAAGGAAAACATTTAAATATTAATAGTTAAAAAACAGACTAATATTATTTAATTACAAAAATCTCACCTAAAAATCCATTTTGCTTTATCTTCCGAAAGCGCTCCTTTTAATCGTATAAATTCGAGTAAATCCCCGTTTTTGCAAAAATCCATAAACATGTAAATTATACTATTTACTTCTAGTACTTTGTGTACCGTAACTATATTTGGATGTTTTATTGAGCAAATGATACTAAAACACCGTATAATTAAAAATAATCGTAAATTATATTGTGTTGGTACCCTAATTCTCTAGGCAAAAATTTGTCGATAAACTCAATCCCAGCACATTTTTTATTTATAATCTTGCACGCCAAAACTTTTCCTGCTTCATTGGTAACTGTACACACTTTGCTGTAAGTTCCTTGTCCAATGGTTTTTCCGAAAGTAAAGCCCAAAGCTTGGAAAAATGAACTTGTACTTGGTTTCTTTAAAAAAATTTCCTTAGTATGTTAGTCAAAAAATATTTGATATGGAATCACAAAAAGTTGTTTTCTGAGACGCGGCTACGGAGCTCGGAGATGCAGTAGTGCATCAAGCACCCTTAGCTTTGAGCTCCGACTGTCAAAATATATTTTACATTGCATCAATATAAAACCCCAAAAATCTTTTTTCTTATTCCACATCACATGTACAGTATACATACCCCCGATACGGCTGAAGAAAGTGCATGTCTTTTGGACCTTGTAAAAGACATGACACTGCTCGCGATGGATTTTATAAACCAATAGGATTAATTGTGTATATCAGAAAAGCAAACATGAATTTTAAGTTTTGTTGTTTCTCTTAAAAATGACAAACAACTTATGTCAATTGACAGTTTTATAATCTGTGGTTTTATTATATGGAACGCAGTTTATATTATTTTTTTATTTTTAAGTTAAAAATCATTTTTGTGATTATTTATTTTATTAGAACTTTATTGATTGTTTAAAAAACATTGCGCATTTAGGCTAATTAATTGATAAAATAAAAGGTTTCCATTTTAATTGCCAATCAACAAACATTCATTCAACCTAAGACCAAGGGCAAATGTTTATAATTAAAGGGTTGAGAAGTTAAAGGGTACAAGTGCATTTTAGTGTGAAAATAAGTTAACTGCAGAATTGGATAGTTTAGAGTCCATTTTTTTAAATTTCCTCATAACTTGAAATCTGTACGATTCTGCATTAATGCAAACATTGAAACAAGTATGCAGATTTTTGTATATAGTAAAAACTTTTGTTAATAACTCCTTTTTTTGAACTTGTACCATTTTGCTTCTTACCCCTTTAATTGACAATTTAATTGACTATTATAATAATGAAGCATACTAGTCAAGTTGGTTTTTTTATAAAAGTTTTTAATTAGGCTAAATTAAATAATATTGGGAATTCAATCTCCTGAGTTTTAAATCATTCCTCTGGTTAAACTTGTAAATGATGTAGGTATCATTTTTTATAATTTTCGAGTATTTTTTTAATCTAATTAAAGTGAAATGTTCTTTGTATTATAATATTAATAATTCTTTATTGAACTGTTTCTTAAATAAATTTGATTTATCTATGTAGGTTTTAGGTAACTATCTTACTTTGTATGAAAAATAGGCAAATACAAATAATAAAATCTTTAATAAATTCAAACGATTTACAAATCCACACAACAATAAACAAAATATGCGTTTAATATAAATATATAAAGCCAAAAATTAACTTAAAGGAAGACCCTACTCACTAATTTAAACTTTTTCTAAAAGATCACTTAGGGACTCTGTCACTTCAACCATCGAAGGCCTCTTCTTTTTATCCTCCAAACACTTCAGGGCAATCTTAAACAAATCCTCGGCAAAACTGAAATTGTTTACGGACCACGACCCCGCAGTTTTATCCAACAATTTGCCCGCACATTTTTCGGCGCCCTTATCAAATTCTTCCTCCACATAATCTCCCTAAAAGGCAATGTGATGATATAATAAATGTTTTCTGCGGTTTAAAAATGTTTACCAAATCGGCTTCCGAACGTTCTTGGTCGAAAACTGGCAACGCTGTTAGAAGTTCCAGCAAGACTTTACCAAAACTGTAAGTGTCCCATTTGTGAGATATTTCACCCCTAAAATAAAAATGTCAGTGAGTTTATTTTTGTTTTAGTGAATTTTTAGTACTATTTATTAAGCCAAAAAGCCGTATATACAATATCAAGTAATAAAGGACAATCAGTCATTTTTATTATTTGTTAAAAATTTAAATGTCGTGTCAAACTTTGGTCTCTATTCCTGAATAAAAAATAAAACGGCACCCGATAAACTTTCTTCCCCATGAATATTTTACTATTGATCTCAATCTTTAAATAAAAATGAACATTTTAGTTTACGAATTTGTTTAAAAATAGCCCAACTTAAAAGTTTCGAAATAAATAAAAAATGAATATGGCTCTCCCCTATTTCTCAATGCCAAAACTCCCACATTCTTATTATTGTAGTACTTACCGAAAAGCTTCCGTTGGCATATACGAAGAAGTACCGATAGGTTGCGTGAAAGTAATCGTATTCTGGTTAATATTTCTGATCAAACCAAAATCGCCCAACTTTGGTTTGTTATTAGGATCTAACAAAATGTTGGCACTCTTGATATCCCGGTGTATAACATTGAAAACAGTATGAAGATAGGCAGCCGCCTTGGCTGTTCCAAAAGCAATATACAACCTATCAGTCCAAATGAGTCTGTTTTCTTTCGATCGCAGTCTGTCTTTCAGGGAACCACCGGAGATATATTCATAGACTAAACAATAAGTGGGACCGTCGCAAGAGAAGCCCAGCAAAGTTAACAGATTGTCATGTTTGAAGCGTCCGAGGCTTTCGACCTCTTTGCAGAATTGCTTTGTGATTATGGTCATGTTAGCACTGTCAAAGTCGTCTAGGATTAATCTTTTGACAGCTACAGGTCGATCTAGTAGGTCTAGAGCGTAATAAACCGAACCAAAGGCGCCTTTGCCTAATAATCTCCCTTCGTTATCTTCAGCAGAAAATGGTTCGTCGTGAAAATCATTCGTGGCATCTTCCAATTCAGGGTAAGAAAAGTGGGGTAGTGATGTGTTCAAAGATAAATTTGGAAGAGGAGAAGGACACTTGTTAAAGCTTAAGGATGGCGATGATAACGATTTCTCTTTCTTCTGGAATACTGATAAGTTCGGTAGTGAAATTGCCGGGCTGGAAGAATCTTGTTTGTTGAAAATAGAGAGGTTTGGACAATTATCTGACATTTCTTCTGAAGTATTAGTTAATTGTTCTGCGGAATGTCTTAATATACTTAAATTGGGAATGCCTAGTTGTGATAATTCATTTTCGGAGTTATTATTGGAAGAATTTGTTGTATTTTGAGTTGCATTGTTATTGAAAGAAGTATTTGAATCTTGAGTTGACTCCAAGGTTACATTATCAATAGTACTTTGCTGCAAAAGCATATTCAATTCCGGAATCAATTCACTTTTTGTCCCATAAACAACTTCACTTTTCATATCCGTATTATTTTCACTGAGGGAAATACCATCCTTGCTATTGTCAATCTTATTAAAATCGCTTATATCAGTGGATACGTAAGCTGCCGGTCCACTTTGAGGCCGGTTCGGTTTCTGGCAACCGATTATATCCGAAAGATAGTCGGCCGCTCGGTAAAGTTCGGCGTTTACTAGTAGATGCAACAAGTGGCCCAGGGTAGGCAACACTCGGCCTGACGTGCCCCATTCCTCGAACAGGATGTTCGTGCATGATCGGCCCGTTTTGTTTGACACGTTTTCGATTATTCTTAAACAAAAATACACTATAATATTTCTAATTTTTTATACTTAAAATAAATTCCTTGTGCATCATTTTTGAGACACTTCATATACTAAGAAGATCAAGGAACATGTTATGTCCCGAGTTCGATCCTGACTGACGTCATAATTTGAAGTCACACACTTCAAATCGGTATTATTCCCCGAGCGTTATATAATAATTATTATTATTATCAATTATTGATATTAGGCTGGGTAGCTCAGATGGTAGGCGCTAGCTTAGTATGCGAGAGGACCGGTGTTCGATACTAGGCGCCTTCACAACATTTTTATAAATGTATACATAACGAAATAATACAACGTTGCATATATTGCAATATAATATATGTAGTACATATTATGTACATATGTAATTAAATGAAAATTCTTTTGTTAAAAAGTGTTGAGTTGGTTGGTTTGTTCAACTTTTATTATACAAATTATATACATGAAATCGTTAAATTATGACGTCAGTCGGGATCGAACTTAAGTCCCGCATTAAAGTTTAATTTTCCGTCATCCGTATGTCAGTTTTTCAATAAAATCGTCCGATAAGAAATGTTCTAATTTTCATGCTTGCGTTTTTTAATGACGTTTAACGGATTGATTTTGCGACAAAAAGAAATTAAGTGTAAGTATATTCACTTACTAAATTTACCTAATGCTTAATGGTCATAGTTACAATTATGTCAACAATTGTAACTTTAACAGTTAGCTGTCTAATAAATTTAAAGGTAGGTAAATATACCTTATAAAAAGAATATACTAGCCCTTATAGACATTAAAATGTATAGTTTTAAAAAAGCAGGTCCTTTTAGTTCTAGTTTTAATTTTTTTAAGTTTGTCCTTTCTTTTTTTCTGTTATTCTTATTAAATAAAAACTTAACAGTAAAACATTATTCACATAACGAACGTAATATTTCCGTTTTACAATCTTATTGAAAAAATATAAAAATATTTGAAAATAAATTATCTTAAAATAACGTTAGGCGTCAAAAACAGATGTGTAGTGACGGAAGAGTTAAAATTATTTAACCTTTCTCTGTCAGACGTACGAAGTTGAAACTTGACGGACCGATAAAATGTCATAATTTTCGAATTATAATTGGACCAATAAGAGCGCTCCCGGATGAACGGACAAACGGATACATGAAAATTAAGCTTTATTGGTATTTCTGTTTTAAATATGTTGACAATTGACAATTATTGACAAATATTTTGATAATTTTATTTTTATATGATTTTTACATAATAACATACCTAGTACCTACCTACTCAGGTATTTACAATTATAATTTTACTTGCTATCTAATACTAAAGAAAAATATACATCATATGTATAATGTAAGTTATAAAAAAGTATACCTAAACATAGATAATTTGAAACCAACAAGATTTAGTTTAATAACCTGGGACATGTCCAAAAATCTACTTATTTATAAACCAGTTGCATAAGTGATCACACACCCAAAATCAGCGTCAGTTTGAAAACTCAATGAAACAAAATTCAAAAAATGCATCAGCATGGAGTTTATTGTGGCCGGTGTAGCGGCAGTGTGTGCGGGTTGCATAACAAATCCTCTGGATGTCGTGAAAATTAGAATGCAACTACAGGGTGAATTGAAATATAAAGGAGAGCACCCTGTATATTACAAGAACTTTGCACACGCCGGTTATGTTATCGCTCGAAACGATGGACTATGGGCCTTGCAAAATGGCCTTTCGGCTGCTCTTTATTTACAGTTTTTCATGAACGGTATAAGATTAGGTAAATTATATTTTAAGTTTTTTCTTGTTTTTTTCATATACTTTTTTTTTAAATGATATTTTAAAATTACTTACCTAAAGTGTTCTGTGTTGTATTTTGGTGGATTTATCCTGGATACGTTTGCTTTTGTTGGATCAGGGCATAATGTTTTTGGTATGACACACATTAACTTCTTCCAAAGCTCGTAGGGATCTAAAATGTGTTCTAGTTCCCGTTGATACATTATGTTTAATTTTCGTAATTGTGTTTTGGGTTCCATTTTTAATACTTTAACACATATAGTTTAGGTATTAATTAACAATATTAACAATTTAATATGGTCTTATAAGCCAAAATCCATTTTATAAGTATTTTTTATCTGCATAAGTATGTGTGTGGTTTGTTGAAAGTTTGGTTTTGTTGCTTTCTTTTGCTTGCCTTTAAACATAAAAATCTTCAAAAATGTTAACTGAATTATTTTATTTTGTGAAAGTGACAGCTGTCACTTAACCTATAATAATAATACAAGTGAAGTTGGCCACTTTTTAATTGCCTCATTGCCAAATTGTGCATGAAAATATTGCTAAATGTCGAGAAGTCTAATTTTTATTATAGAAATTGTTAGTTAATATGTAGTTCCTATTGTTTTTTTTAAATATTTGTCGTTTGTGAACAAGGCTTATCATTTTTAAACACATTTATTTTTTCAATATTAAATAATAGGCAGCGTGGCATATTAAAACATGTGATTTTAAGGTCATATATTTAAATACAATTGACATAAAAAGTTGTAGATTCTGCCATATAAATATGAATACGGCAAATTATAAGGTCTTAAATTAAGACTCTTAATTAATATTTATAATTATTTACGATGAAGAATTATCTTGTTATTAATTTTAAATACAAAATTTAAAGGGTAATGAAATTGTATTACGTTCTACTTTATTTTTGTTAATGATTAATACACATAAGGAGGTCAAAGGAAAAAAACTATTTTTAAATTTATATTTAATTATTTATTGGTTGAAATAGCGATAAGAAATACGAAACAATGTAACGGATGCTTTGTTTTTAAAATCATGTCTTAATTCTGCTACAAAGATTTTGTAACAAAGTGCATCTTAAATTTGTATTCTAAATAATGTGCAGTTTACCTACCTACTTAATTTTAATAATGAGTTTACCTATCTAAATCTCATCCGATAAGAAAAATAAATAAAAAATGTGTAGTGTTTTTAAATAAAATTAAAAAAGTATTGTTTTTAAAATCAAAATGGAATTTTTAATAGGCGGTTCGGCCGCAGTGTGTGCCGGTTTTTTTACGAACCCCCTTGAAGTGCTAAAAACGCGAATGCAACTGCAAGGCGAGCTACGGGCAAAAGGTCAACACGCTGTGCATTATCGAAATGTGGTGCACGCGGGATACACGGTGGCCAAAAATGACGGGATACTGGCATTGCAAAAAGGACTCAGCCCGGCCCTTTGGGTTCAATTGGTCATGAATGGTCTAAGATTAGGTAATTTCAGATTATTTAGGTTTATATTCCCACTGAGCATGCAACATTACACAAGCTTAGGGCAATATTGCTTCTGTAAGGGTTTTGAAATGTTGTAATGTAACATTTGGGCAAGCTTAATGTAACATTGCATATAAACATTACTGTGAATAATGTTGTACCAATGTTACAATACTAACATTGAGACAATATTTTCAAAGCAATATTGCTGCACAGTTATTGTCAACAGGTTTGAAAAAGATAATATTTAGATAAAATTTAAAATGAAATATTCCCTCAATTTTAAGGTGAAAAATTATTGCGAAATCAATATTGCAATATCACCCTACTGTACAGTAGGGTGATTAAAAATCGGCAATTTTTGATTTTTTTTACTGAGCAGGTTTTTGTCTCATAACTCATAACCCTGACATATTTCTTAAAAAAAATAAATTCTCTACAAAAAAGGCCTGATTAAAATTTAATTTTCTTTAAGAAATATCTCAAGGTCAATTCCATTTATCTCGATGGTTTGGGAGTTATGAGACAAAAACCTGCTCAGTAAAAAAAAAACAAAAATTGCGAAAAAGAAAAATAGTTAATTTTTTCGGCTCAGTCTAATATGTGTGTGTATCGTGGATGTAATGTTTCTAATGAAATGTTCCTGCAACTTTGCTCGCGCACAATTACTGCCATATCATTTTCGGTACATTGCTGCATCATTGAAGAAGCAACATTACTGCATGATTACTCCAACAGATTCGAAAAGTTTAGGTCCTAAACCCGTAGAGCATACGCCCCGCCCACTGACGGCGCGAGCATGCAGATAGGCAAGACAGAGACTCTATACACTTTTTCTATGCTCTGTCACAGAGTAAGGAAGTCGGCTCCATATTTGTTATATGGTCGGCTCGGTTTCGAATATCCGAGCACTGCATCAAGTCTTTTATCTATGCACTGCATAGAGTACAGGTTTACTGTGAGGAGAGACGCTGGTCAGAACATAAGGCTATTCTTTTTTGTGTTGTGCTGTGGGCAGCCATTAGGTATTTCAAAGTACATAGTTTTAAAGGCGTGCAACAGGTGAGTTTTATTTATATCATTGCTTATGATGCTTATCACCATTGATTTTAGAGGTTCTATAAACAGTGGTATTGTTTCTATGTAAACTTTTAGTTTGAAGGAAATACACGAATTTAAACAACAATTAATTTGTAAGTAGAAAACAATTGTAAAGAATTTAAGGCAATTCAATTTTTGTTATATTTCAGACCATTTTTGTGCAGCGTATCGGTGGTGAGGACGTGTCGAGTTTCACTAAGAATATATTAAAAATAGTTTTTGCTAATAGTTTAGGTCATTTTCTCAGCTGGAAAGGGCATAAAGGAAATGTCGCACTGGAATATATATTCCAGTGCGACATTTATACAGCAATAATTGAAACAATTCAAGGTAATATATTAAATTTTGTTTTATGTGTATATTTTAACACTCATAAGCAGTGGCTATCTTGTACTTAAAATACTTAAAATTACTTCACAGACTTTAACGGCGGCCATTTTTGTTCTTTGGGTTTGTGCTGTTTATACAGATTAATAATTGTTTTAAACGTTGTGTTTCTTACAGAGGCACTTGTAAGCCTTAAAAGAAGCCTTAAAGTTCTAAGAAAAACCATATTACTCCTCTTTTGTAAAAAATAAACCTTATTGTATCAGGGCTGTCAAATGTCAATTTTAAGGTTAATTTACCATAACTCACAAATTAACCTTAAAATTGACATTTGACAGTTTGATGACAGCTCTGATAGAATAAGGTTTATTCTTTACATAAGCTAAAATGGTTTTTCTTAGCACTTTAAGGCCTTTTTAAAGGCTTACAAGTGCCTCTGTAAGAAACAACGTTTAAAACGATTAATAACACTGTGCAACACAAAAAATGAACTGGGATAAAATCTGAAAAAATCGAATCTAGGCAACCCCCAAAACAAATCCTTTAAGGGGTTTTACCAGTTTAGCTCTAATAATGGAGATATACAGGGTGTTTCTTTTAACTTAACAATAGACAGCTCAATATCTCAATATCTCGAGAAATACTAGAAATACTACTAAAGGGGACATTATTTGGTGCTACCGCTAGCCACCCCCTACCCCTCCTTAAGGGTGAAACGGGGGGTAACTTTGGAAAGTCAAATGGAATGACCCGATTTTTTTCACAGAGTTTGGTAGTACATAAAAAAATAAATAACTTTTATTTAAAACTTTTTTCAATTTATCAACAGATGGCGCTGTAATTCAAAATTTAAGAAAAATGAGTTTCCTTGTAAAATGTATTATTTGAAACGTTTGAAAAACAAAAATTAACATTAACAACAATAGTCGGCTATGAAAACAATTTATAACAAATGTTCGAAATGTCGTCATTCCATTTCCATTTTACAAGGAAACCCCTTTTTCTTAAATTTTGAATTACAGCGCCATCTGTTGATAAATTGAAAAAAACTTTCAAATAAAAGTTATTAATTTTTTTATGTACTACCAAACTCTGTGAAAAAAATCGGGTCATTCCATTTGACTTTCCAAAGTTACTCCCCGTTTCACCCTTAAGGAGGGGTAGGGGGTGGCTAGCGGTAGCACCAAATAATGTCCCCTTTGGTCACATTAACCTTTTATTTAAGACATTTTTCCGTGAAATGCGTATTTCTCGAGATATTGAGCTGTCTCAAGTTAAAAGAAACACCCTGTATATCTCCCTTATTCGAGCTAAACTAGCAAAACCCCTTTAAAGATTAGTTTTGGGGGTTGCATAGATTCGATTTTTCCACATTTCATCCCAGTTCAAATTGTAAGGTCAAAATTTGTCGCACAGTGTAATCTGTATAAACAGCACAAGCCCAAAGAACAAAAATGGCCGCCGTTAAAGTCTGTGCAGTAATTTTTAGTATTTTAAGAACAGACCTTGTTGTGTGGATTGTGCGTTTACCAATTTGTACCGCGTTTTTTTTAAGAGACAGCATTGTGTCAAAATTTTTGATTGTTATGTTATTTTTTTTCGTATATATGTAAATTTTATTTTGTTCTACAAATGGAAAACTTTTTTGTTATTAATTTTACAAAAAAAAGTTACTTTATAAAACGTTCTGCTATTAGACTATTAAAACATAAAATAACATGAAATCATAAAGTAGGAAAATTTATAATTGGCACAAGAGAGAAGTACCCTTAATTTTTATTGGAGCAAAATGAAATAAGTTTAAATCCATAGCCTCCTGTTAAAAAATTATTGATATTTCTAAAATTAATAAAATACTGCAGAACAGATGCTTAACCTTAACAAAAAAAGTGTGTAATAGAAATGATATCATGTTTGTAAGCCCAAGTTCGATATTTAAATGTAATGTAATTATTTATTTTATAATTACAAGAATTTTTTAACAGGAGGCGATTAAAACTTGGATATAACTTTTAATTCTAAGCAACATTTTCTTATTTCATTTTTCTAAAATAAAAATTAAGGGAACTTACTTGGGCCAATTATAAATGTTCTTACTTTATGACACCCTGTACATCCTAGGAAAATAGCTATTTTAAGTTTTAATAGTCTATTTAATATTATTTTTTCAGAAAGAACTTTTTATTAAGACGTAACTTTTTTTCTAAAATTAATAATAAAAAAGTTTCCCATTTCTGGAGAACTTTTGTTAATAATTGAATCGGTGAGAATAAGAACAGTACAAGTCCAAAAATTTTATTTTTGTGAGAAGATATAAACCATTTTACAAAATTTGATTATTATATTTTATAAAATATTTGAAATATTCTCACAAAAATGCATTTTGAACTTTTAAATTGATTTTAAAAATTGAGTTGTGAAAATAAAATTTTTGGACTTGTACTGTTCTTATTCTGATCGATTCAATTAATATTAATTATTAGGATATAATTATAACACTGATAATTTTGATATTTAATTTTTTTATAATGTTTATTTTCTTTTTCATTGAACTGAGATAATTGTGATATTTTATTTTTTTATTATGTTTTTATTTTGTTTTAATAAAAAAATGAAAATTTCAGATTTGTTTAAATATTGCTTCTTAACCTCCCTTTAATATTTTAAGGTAATATTGCTACATGGATTTAAAAGCTATATTGATACAATATTGCAATTTAACCGTTCACGTACTTTTCGACGGTAATATTGCGGCAACATTGCATCAACAACATTTATACATATTGCTACATGGATTTAAAAGCTATATTGATACAATATTGCAATTTAACCGTTCACGTACTTTTCGATGGTAATATTGCGGCAACATTGCATCAACAACATTTATGCATCATTCGTACCTTGCATTGCAATATTGCTGCAAGGAAGAATTAGGGTTGCTACAACATTGCAGCAATATTGCTTTACGGTTTGATGCAACATTACAGATTACAAAGCAATATTGCGTCAACATTGCAGCAATGTTATTTTGCTCAGTGGGTTTATATGCCGGCTGAGCAAGTTTATCTCGCGGTTTTTGTTGACATTTTTATTGGGTCACTATAAAAATGCATTGAAATGAAATGGCATTAAATTTTTACTAAAATTTAAACTTTTAATTATCTTAGGTACTTTTCAATTTGCTGAGTCAAGAGGCTACATGCAAGACAAAAATGGCCAAAAAGTGTTTTACAAACAAGTTCTTTTTGGCGGAATCGGGGGGGGTATTAGGACAATTCTTAGCCAGTCCCTTGTTCTTAATAAAAACTCACTTACAATCCAAAGCGGTAGCGGCAATTGCAGTAGGACATCAACACGAACACACTGGATTATTTGGAGCTTTATCGAATATTTACAGAAAAAACGGGGTAAGATATTTTAATTATTTTCAAAATATTAAGTTTTTTAAATGGATAAATACCTATAAACATTTGGCTTGTTCCAACGAGTATCTTTACTGTCAAGTGAACGCCAGGGACATGCGCAATACAAAAATCGCATGCGCAGTTGAAAGGCTTGATAGGAACAAACCCAATGTTTTAAAACTAAATAATACATAAATTGTGGAAATAAATGTTACTTAATTTATATTTTATACTTTTTGTGTAAAAATATAGAATAATGATTTTACCACTAAAAAGTACTTTAACTAGTTAAATTATATGTATATGTATATATTTAGCTTTACAAAATTGCTACGACCTATTGTTTTTAATATAGTGGCGGCTGGTGGATTTTGGGCACACCCATATCTCAGTTATTAGACATGGGACCCACATCAAATTTATATTAGTTTATAATGACATTATATAGACAAGTTCTGCGCAAGCAGAATTTAAATTAAAGTTTGCGAAAAAAAGTTAGTTTTTAAGTGCAACCCCCAGCCTCCTGCCCCTCAAAATTAAGATAATTCAAATTAAAGTGGTACAATATTTATTTCACTGAAGTTTATCGACAAATTTCAAATTTTATTTAAAAAATTCAAGAATTACAGGTTTTATACTATTTATATAAATTATATAATTTTTATTATTTCTTTTATTAAAATTAAAAAAATTATAAATGGTATAAAACCTGTAATTCTTGAATTTTTTTAATAAAAATTGAAATTTGTCGATAAACTTCAGTGAATTAAATATTGTAACCTTCTTTATCTCTGATTGTACCACTTTAATTTGAACCATGGTTTTTATATGACAGTTATATTATAACTACCTATCATAAATTTCTTGTTTTAAAATACCTTTGTATGTTACTTAAGTAAAATAGTTATATCGCCTAGTTCCAAAACCTTCTAAATCCACCTTAACATTTTATTGAGGAAACGCGAATGTTTGCTGCTGGTCATGAAATAAGGTTACTAGATTTTTTAACATAAAAATTAATAGGCAGAAGCATAATAAACAGAAAGCTTAAGTGGAAAAATTCCACTTTAATTTTTTTTTGGAAAACTTAAGAAACTTGTAGGATTTAGCTGTTTTAGAAAATTGCTTTGGTTTTAGTGGATTTTGGTTTAAAATTTACATGCTCTTTTAAATTGAATCAGTGGAATTTCACTAATTTTCCTGTGGATTCCACAGGTTGTACAGTAAAATCTGAATTTCGCTGATTGAATCAGTAAATATTAATGCATTACCATATATGGTACTATAGTGAAATATATAAGATCAACTGGTTCATTCAGTAAAAAAGCAGAAGCATAATAAACAGAAAGCTTAAGTGGAAAAATTCCACTTTAATTTTTTTTTGGAAAACTTAAGAAACTTGTAGGATTTAGCTGTTTTAGAAAATTGCTTTGGTTTTAGTGGATTTTGGTTTAAAATTTACATGCTCTTTTAAATTGAATCAGTGGAATTTCACTAATTTTCCTGTGGATTCCACAGGTTGTACAGTAAAATCTGAATTTCGCTGATTGAATCAGTAAATATTAATGCATTACCATATATGGTACTATAGTGAAATATATAAGATCAACTGGTTCATTCAGTAAAAAACCTTAAATTTAAATCTGCGCAGAGAACTTTCTACTTGCTGGTCGAATCAGTAAAATTCCACTGATTCATTTTAAAAGAGTGTGCTTTCGGAAGTCTAGAGTTTATTAGCGTAAAGACAATTTTATTGCTAAAAAATAAATTTTGTAGAAAACGCATTCCTGAAAGTCACATCTCTCGCAGAGTCCTTCCGCCTCTCCAACGTGACTATTTTCATTTTCTACTGCTTCATTGCAATGTCATGACTGCAATGTTACAATACAAAAGATTTTCGTGTTCATCTTTTTTTTGCCAGTCATTTCCAAAAAGCGCCATAATGAATCCAATTACCTAGATTTAGTGGGTTTTGTTTATGATTTTCTGTGTACATGTTTAATTTCATTTGAATTTAGTTAGTAAGTTTTTGTTATTCAATGGATTTAGCGATGTTTGAATATCACTTAAGTGATACATATGCAGGGCCGGATTTAGGACAGGGCCAGCGGGGCCACGGCCCCAGGGCCCCCACCATTTAGGGGCCCCCACCAATGCAATATGTAGCTTTTTAATGAAACGAATATGAAAAAAATTAGCGAAAAAACAAAAAATTGGGTCGGTTATACCGCGCGAATTCTGTAATTTTCAATTAATTTTTCGTAGATCTAACTCTAATTTTTCGCGGATTTTTTATCGCTTATCCGTTCGCAAATCAGGATGTAATGACTCAAAACAATTGCTCCTTTAGTGCTTTTCGTAACGTTTTTGTAAATACAGGCAAACAGTCAATTACTTATAATCTAATATTAAAGTTTTTGTCCCAGATTTTTATTGGTACATTGGAGTGTTGTGGAATATTTTCCGGTGTTTCCGAAATAATGTTTCGTGCTTTTCTTTGGACAAAACATTGTTTTATTATTAATGATTTTGTATGAAAAACAGACAAATAATACGACTTTTGATGCACTTTTTTTTAGTTTGCGGTAAGATTAAAAATACAAACAAAACATAGATCAATTTATATTTTACTTGAGTATTGTTCGTATTATTCAAAATATATAAAATATAAAGTAGGTATATAAAAACACTTTCATTCACAATTCTATTCTACTATCTACGTTTTTATAGTTTTGCATACGAATTAATAATTTCTCAGACTTGGGTAAAATGTATATGGTTATGTTCGTATTATTCAAAATATACAGGGTGATTCAGACTTGTGGTGACAAAAGCTCAGGGGAAATTCCTCTCATCAATATATGAAAAAAGTTCCTATAAACACGTGTCTGAAAATGCTTTATTATCGAGATACAGGGTTTTTCGTTTAAAAAAAATTAGTTTTTTATTTATAGCTTAAAAACGCTTTGGCCGATTTTATTAAAAATTTATATGGTTTATTAAATATTAAATGATTTAAGGATAATAAAAAATCACGTAAAGTTCCTCTAGCTTAGAAATTTACCATGAGTTTTAAAGTGTCAATTTTTTAAAAATATTGAGGGCCTCCACCAAATGTCGGCCCCAGGGCCTCAAAACTCTTAATCCGGCCCTGTACATATGGATTTAGGGGATTTTGAATCTAACCTTGGATTCCTACAGTGATTTAAACCAGGATTAAGCGGGTTTTAAAACTTATTTATCATCTAAAAATGTAATTTAGACCTTCTGCATGTAGATGACATACCAAGTTCGATTTTTAATAAAAGTGGATTAAATGGATTTTGGAACTAGGCGACTTATATATTCAAAATTGCTTTGTTAAACCGCTAGATGGCTTTAATATAATTTTTTTCCTCGATTTGAAAACACGATTTTTGAGATGTTTTACTCCACAATACACATAATTTCTTGTACCATGTTTTACTTATAGCGCACTGCTTTTCCCATTTTTAGGTAAAAGGATTATTTAGAGGTGCAGGAGCTTCAATACCAAGAGCATTCGTTGGTTCAACTTCTCAATTACTGTCCTTCGACTACGCAAAAGCCTATTTAGACAATTACGAATATTTTAGCGGAAGACCTCTTTTGAAATCCTTTTTGGGAAGTATGGTGGGCGGAGTTGCTATCAGTGTGATGATGACCCCCTTTGATCTAATTTTAACTAGATTATATAACCAACGTAAGTAATTCTTAAAAAAAATTACCCAATGAATTGCAATAATAAAACATTGTTTATTTTTTTTACATAGGTATTTTCATTAAACGTTTTTTTTTATTTAAGCAATTGGTGAAAATGGCAAAGGAAAACTGTACATAAGTTATATGGATTGTGTATCAAAAATTTATCGATCTGAGGGGATAAGTGCCTTTTATAAAGGAGTGGGGCCCATGTATTTGAGGTTAGGACCGCACACTGTTTTGTGTTTGGTTTTTTGGGATATATTAAAGGATTTTCATGAAAAATATACAGTTAATGTCAATTCAGATATAATAGAGAAGACTATAAATTAAATTTTACCTACCTTTTAATTAAATTGTGATTTACATTGTTACCTATATTTTTGTATTATTAAAAGTTGTAAAATAAATATTGTTATTTTATTTAAACTTACTATAAGAAAGTAGTCTAAAGTCGGTTTCATATAGATGCGAATGCGAAATACGAATATTCGCATTTCGCAACTCCTATTTGAGGAGGTGCATTCCAAAACTTGGCTTATCCATACGGATATATATTAGGTGATTTTAAGCAAAATTGTCACAATCCAGCCTGCCCTTAGATATATTACACCTCTATTGCTCAATGGGGCGGGGTCTCTTGGGTTGGGTTGTTAAGTTTGGGTTGGTTTGGTATGGCACAATGCAGTGTACCTGCATAACCAAGATCAGATACAAAGAAGGTTACCAAGATGACAGATAATTGTCATAACCTTGATGAATACTTTGCTAAATTTATCCTCTAGCACAATCCACATGTGTGGATTGTGGCCTCTAGTAAAAAATTTTTTAGGAAGGCAACTCCTATAAACTATGTTTGTAAATTGATTGCCTACCTTCCAAATGCGCCATCTATTGAAGTTAGGCTGAACTAAATGAAGGATTAGTTTAGTTTTTTTTAATAGATGGCGTTGGCTACTTGCTTATATTTTTCTATTGTTGGTAAGTTTTATTATAAAACTTTTATAATCTGTGGTTGGTAATATTAATTGGCAACACTGTTTGCAATGTTTGCATCTGTTTCAAAATTTTAACGTTTGTATTTGTGTTCTGTGCATTTGCTGTTCTTGCGAAAATGGCAAACTTTTTTACTTATTTAGAAGAATTAAATCAAATATCTTTTACTGAACTTGAAACGGATCCTGGCAATAAACTTGCAAACGAATTGGAGGTATGTTAAATAATTTTTCACATAGGTTTCGATTTCAGGAAGAAGAGGTTATAAAATATGCCGTTTTTTTGGATGAATATATTTGAAAGAGATTTCTTTATGTAGCAAAATTCAGTATAATTTTATGGCCTTTGTATATCTACGCCTCTTTTAAACCATATGTATCATACAGATACAAAATATTGATGAGTGGAGTAAACATGCAAAAACCGATCAATCCATTTTAACATTTTAAGAGACTAGTACCTATTCTTACTAATTTTGGTAAAGTCTTTTAATTTGGCACAGCATTTTAAGAAAAAACCGAACAGAGAGAACCCAACAGGAGCAACATCCCCTTTTAATAGTGTTTACATATTTGTGGGACTCTGCTCTACACATTTTTGGCCAATATCTCAGAAGAAATTAAAATGGATTTATATAATATTTATAATATTGTTTTTTTAATACTGTTTTGATCATTTTGTACAAGAGTGTAAACCGAGTGTAAACTGGGTGTAAACATACAATTTTTGATAAAAGTTTTAACTTAAGTACCTAATAATATTTCCAAATAGGTATACCAAAACTTGATGTATATGAAACAAGATGTATTAATACTCGTTATTTATTAGCATATATTGTTTTTATAATAATTATGAGCTTTGCATATAAGCTGGATTATTTAGCCTGAATAGGTTGATACTGTTAATTACTTATTTATAATTTTTGGTCACATTTTAAACAATACCTTGTTGTATCTCTCTTTGAATAGTTTGATAAATAAATAACAGTAGGCTGTGAATCACAGCCTACTTTTATTTATTTATCACAGCCTGTGATAGCAAATTCAGCAGTGCCAATGTAGTAAAAATAAAAAGTTTTTTAATTAACAAATTTGTTGTTATAACAGCAAAATGAAGGTTTAAACCTGTCATATATTTGTGTTTCTTAAATTGGCAATTTGTGCAATTTAGTGGGCAGGTTTTGTCAATAATTTTCCCTATTAAGTTCGGACTCCTTGTGTAGGCTCTATGATCTAAGCCATCAACATGATCCTTTTATGTTGCTCAAGTTTGGAAACGAATTTTTGAAAGAATTTTGTGCAGGACTCCTGCAGCAGGAGTCTTATTTCCACACATTTCCCATATATTATGTAATAGCTTATAAATTGGTTGTTATAGTAGGTATATATTTTATGGAAATCTTTTGAGCAAGCTCATACCTATAGGTATTTTGAGAGAAAAAACCTTAAATTAAAAATAATCCATTAATATGAACTTTATGTTAACAACTATAGGGAAGTTTAAGTGCTTATTAATTATTATAAAATTATTTTTATTAAATTTATATTCAAGTTTAGTGTATATTCAAGTTTTGTGAATATTTCCAATACTCTTCTGTTTTCACCATTTCAATCAGTGAAAAATGCCACAAATTGCTTATTTAAACGACTTTGTAGCACAAATAACTAGGATTTTAAATAAATTTTAAAAAATTCATTACAATTAATTTATTAAATTCTATGATGAAGGTTATATGACCAATTAAATAAGTTAAAATATCATATTAGGGTGGTATGTTTTTGCTAGTTCTAAAATAAAATTATAAACTTCAAAAAGCATCTAAAAAACAAAAAGAATATATAGGAACTTGAAATTCTCTAATGATATTAATTTATTTTTTAAAGAAACGTATAAATGTTTTTTGTTTTTAGAAATTCTTTAGGGATTGTCAGCATGTCAAATCTCAAATTGGAAAACGTAAATACGTACCTTTAGGCGAGTTATATGAAAGTAGTAAGTTAAATATTTACAATTTTTAGTTTAAGGTTTAAGATAATAGCAGGGTTGGAAAAAGTATTACTTTTTATAAAAAGTCAGACTTTTTAAATTAATTCACTTTTTCTAATTTAAAATAAATTAAAACTAATAATATTTCTTTTATTGGGTTAAAATATACAGTCATGAGTTGATAAGTTAAATAAAAAAAACTATTTGAACAATTATTGTCGTACTTTTAAATAATTTCGTCATAATTATTTTACTATGCAACTGCAAAATTCAATTTAATTTAATTTTATAACACATATTTAAATTAAGAAGAAAACAGAAAATCTCTTTCCCAATATTTAAAATTCCCAAAACTAAGCACTTTTTGGTTAGCCAAATTTTCTAAAAATGGTATTAAATTGTAACAGGACACTTAAGATTAAATGTTAATCAAAATTATATAAATTAAAGGATAAAGTATCATTTTTTACTTCTTTCCTGATGCAATTAAGTTAGAAGTAAAAGTTTGAATTAATTCATGCCAACCCTGTTCACTGGAACCTACCAGATTTACTAATTTGTTTTTAAAAACTAAATAGGACTGCTATAATTTGTTTAATAGTTAAAGAAAATGAAGAGCCAGAATGTGATGAAACAAAAAATACAAATGAGACTGAAAGCGGTAGACGTTCACGTCAATTACGCTCCTCAGAAATTAAGCAGGAAAATTTGTTTAACACAAAGCCTGTAAAAAAGCAAAAAATTTCTGACATAACAGAAACGCGTGAACCTTTGGATAAATCAACCAATGATGAAGAATCCATACAAATTAAGAAGGAAAAAGACCAAATGCCAGCACCAACACAATTGCCTCCAAGAAAAAAGAAAGTCAAAGCTGAAGTTCCGGAAAGGCCTGCGCGTACTACCAGAAGTAAAGTAAACAAAACCAAGGTAAATATTAAAAGTAATATTTAGCAATTAATTCTGTCTATACTACAGTAAAAATTTTGATCTAAATTTGGATGACAATAATTATTTATAATGTGTCTACTTAAGTTGACAACACATTGGAAACTTTCTTATTATTATTATTATAACTTTCTTATAATTATAATTTTACAAAGTTATTCTTTATAAAAAGTTCGGCATTTTCTAAAATCTTAAATAAAATCATCAAATAACAAATTTTTTCAATCATATATGAGTTGTTCCGAATGAAAAACTATGTTTTAATATGTAATTACATCCTTTTACATGAAAAATTTAATTTTGATGATTGATGATATAGAAGATAAAAAAAATTTGGTAATCGTGAAAATTTCGGACAGTAAACATTACACATCAAGAATCTTTGTGATATCTGATGAAATTAATAATGGTCATTACTTACAACTGTTTCGAAAATATTCAAATTTGCGAAAACCCAATACCCCGCACAATCTGGTTTTTGTCAATTATAAAAGAAGAGCATGCACTATAGTGGGTATACCCAATGTGTAGGAATTAATACATTTGGTAAAATGCCTGCATATCTAAAACTTAAAAATCCTGAGGAGTACACAGGTCATAGTTTTCGTAGATCCTCTGCTACCATATTAGCCGATTCTGGGGAAGGAATTTCCAATGTTAAGCGACTTGGATATTAATAGTTGTTCCTTTGTAATAAACATTAATAAAAATTTATGTAATGATTACAATCATTGTTATCTAACTTTGCGCACGCTAGTAGAAAAAATATTGTTCCTAACACATGCGCAATTTTTTCCGCACTTACTGCTTGCCCGAACTCCGATTCGCGTCGTTCGTGCAATTGCAGTAGCGAGCGGAAAAATGTAACTTTGCGCACTTGTTAGGAAAATAACTATTTCCATGTGAATGGAAGTAATTGCATATTTAAACGTAGTTTTTAGTTCTGATCAACTTTTTTTTATAAGAATTTTCGATATTGTCAAATATAAAAAATATAAAGGTACTTGAGTAAGATTAATATTTTTTGACAAACCGCGTATACGACTAAAACTTTGTTATATCTGATGATTGTACTTTAGATTTTAGAACATGCAGAACTAATAATAAAAAAAATTCCCATATGTTGCCAACTTAAGTATCCAACCTGTATATATAAATATATTGATAAAGGGTACATTGTCACCTCCAAAACGGAGACCCTTCATACGTTGTGACCTCATATATGACGCTGTGACCTCCAAATTCGGAGGTCACAGTGTTTAACCATATTTTTGACATTGGGGGAGTGTCAGTAATCAATCTGTGCAAAAATATTTCGGAGGTCACTTTGACCCCCCAGTCTCTTAAAAAGGAACTTTTAGTTCCACCATATATGAATTGGCGCTAGTGTCGCTTTTTAATCAGATTCAGCCACACCAAAGTTACCTCCGTCATGTATACGTACATTTGTTACCTCCGAAATTTGGCAACCTTGCAATATCTCGCGCAGTCATAGATGTTCAGACTTGATGATCTTTAATACTTATTATTTGTTACGCAGTTTCGCTTTTGTTCTAACATCTTAAGTGTAAAATAACTATTTAAGTTAAAAATATATCTTCCAGGACTTAATTAATAATCCAGAGAGTCGGTTTTCAAGGTAAGTTTTTAGTACATAATTAGAAAAATGCATTATGTTTATAGAAATGGATATTGTAAAATAATTCTTTTAGATTCATTACCAAAAAAGATAAATAATTTAAACAAAAAAAGTACAAAATGATTTTAACACATAAAATGTGTTTAAACAATATTTTTTACTCACAAAATCTTTTTTCACTTTTATTCGTTTAAAAATGTGTTATTATTTTTAGGCTGCACAAATATGGAAATCGGGTTAATAAAGGATAAATTCCTTAACCATATTAAAAAAATATTTATTCATCTAGCAAAGAATTTAAATCTTTTCTAGAACAAACGTAAATAAAAATAAGTGTATCCCTTATTAAAGCCAAAGTCCAACACCTTAAGAAAAACGAAAAAAAATATTAATTAGTTACCCTTATGATAGTTATAATTATAATAATCATTATTCATAACTATTTTAATAGATAAAAATGTTTTACTTTACTTATGTTTTTTAATTATCCCTATTTATTGTTTACTTAAATTTCTTTCTTATATTTTTATTAATATAATAATAAAAATATCAAAAATATTAAAAATAAAAATATTAGAAATAAAGAAATAATTAAAAAAGTAAAATTGATAAAAATAATAAAAAAGTATACTAATAAATATATTCAAAATGATTGGGTATAATAATTATTAGAAAAATTAATAACAATAAGATTAATTTTTTAAAATTTTAAATAAAAGTAATGAAGATTATAAAAGGAATATAAATAATTGAAGTAGATACCTACGTAATAAAAATATTAACAAAAAAAAATAATTATAATAAAAATAGTAAAAATAACAAAAAAATTAGAAAAAATAAAAATAATACAAAAATACAATTGAAATATTAAAAATAATAATAATATCTACTAATAAATATTAAAATATCAAAACTTATTGATAATAATAATATTAATAATTCTTTCAAAAGTCAATCGGTTTGAAAAGTTTTTAAAAAACTACTTGCAAGCAAAACAGTACATATACAATGTGACCCATTTTTTTACAACTCACCCCTGTAAAATCATTAATTATTGTGCGATTTTAACCGGATTTGTTTTAAGGCGTAGATCTTAATAAACTGTATATTTGGAGCAAAAAACGCAATATTTGTACAAAATGCAAGGCCTACTATGTCAGTTTTTAAGAGTAATTTTTTAAGAATTCATATTAGCGATTTTTTTAAACAAAATCTAAGCACGGCACTGGATTCACCACCCCCTCAAAACGACCCTTTACTAAACTTTATTAAAAAATTTTAAGTAGAAAAATGCACAATAACTACAAAAATTTATTCCGTCGTTATCCATGAAAAAAACATTGAAATAAAATTAAACTTATAATAAGTATACCATGTTATACTATTAGTTTAATTTTATTTCCATGTTTTTTTCATGTATAACTTGACAAAATAAATTTTTGTAGTTATTATTTCTCTATATTTTTCTATTTACATTTTTAATATAATTTAGTATAAGGTCATTTTAAGGGGTGGTGAATCCAGTGCCGTGCTTAGATTTTGTTTAAAAAAATCGCTAATATGAATTCTTAAAAATTAACTCTTAAAAACTGACATAGTAGGCCTTGTATTTAGTAAAAATATGGCGTTTTTGCTTCAAAAATACAGTTTATCAAGATTTTACCTTTAAAACAAATCTGGTAAAAATTGCACGATAAATAAAGATTTTACAGGGGTTATGTAATAAAACATTTTTTTTGCCATTATACCTGCAAGACCTATCATATACCAATACGTTCTTTTTAAATCAAATAAATTATTTATTTCAAAGTACTCCATTTTTATTATTTTTATAAAAATTATTATTATTATTATAATATTTTGTCTTTTATAACAAAAATAATAATAATTATTATTATTACTAAATAATGTATGGCACATATAGCATGAAGCAGTGGACAAAATAAATCTGATATATATCCCAGATACTAAAGATACGTTGCGACCTCCGAAAATCCGGCAACACTGTCGGAGGATACAAGGCTGTTTGTTTCTCCGAAATTATATATATATTCGGAGGTGACTTTGTATCTTGAGTATCTCCAGTTTACGTAAAAAAATTGACATTTTAAAAAATTAAAAATTGCTTCCCCTCTTGTGGTGGCGTTAATAATTAAGGCTCCCCCCCGCAATATATGCAATCAAAATAAAAATCGTCCATTCCGCAGACCCGGAGGAGAGGTGGCCCTCTCAACTTAACGGAGGTCACACCTGACCACTTATCTATATAAATATATATATATATATATATATATATATATATATATATGTATATCTTTTTTGTAGGTTGAAATTAAAAAAGAACCTGTTAGAAAAGATTCCGATGTAGATATAATCAATACAACTATTCCAGTAATTGAATTACTTGATGAATCGGATTTGGAAAGTACTAAGTCAATTCAAGATGCAAATGATGAACCATCCAGAAGTACAATAACAATTACTAAAAATGCAGAAACTGGTATGTATTTTATCTACTAAATTTAATACACTAGTGTAATAAGTTACTAAATGCACTAGTGAATTAAATTTGAAAAAAGTAAGGTTAAAACCGTATGAAAGATGTCATATTGGTAAAAAGTTGGGTTAAAACAGTTGTCAGAAGTACTGCTCGTGCGTAACACAAAAATACAACACAAAATTTTTTGTTTCGATATTGTGGAGAAACCGTTTTTTTTGGCAAATATTAAAATTCGTATATATATTTAGTTAATCAAATACTTTAACCGATAATTAGGGTTTTAAAATTTCTGGAAAAATTGAGCTACCGAAAAAAAAACGAAAAAATTGGAAATTTTTTGGAAAAATTGACTTGAATTGTTATGCAAAAAAAGCAAAGGTCAATTCGTCTGAAAATTTACAAGTTTTTACGGATAATATCCGTATACTAATATCAAAAGAAATGTGAATTTCCGTCGCTGATTAAAATTATATAATATGATAAATATAATAATTACTTTTTTATTTTAATTCAGTAAGATTTTATGTATTTTTTCTACCGTACATAATAGAACATAATAGGTGCTGTATTAACATAACTTTTGTTTTATTTGACACTTTGACTTATAAAATTATAATTTTGCAATTTAATTTATTATTTTATAATTTGATATTTTCAGTGGACTTCTTTTTGCTAAAAAGACCCAACAGACAGTATATTTAGCGTTTATTTTTATTTTTTTAAATCAAATTAAATTAATCTTAAATCTTATATTGTTTAAAAGTGTATTTTTAAGCGATCAACTTTATGAATGTATAAAATATATACAAATTATATTGTTAGATTATCTTGAAAACAAGGGATAATTGTTGGCCACTCTGTAGCAAAATTGCTTTTGCCCAGTGTAATTAAAGTTTAATTTTAAATATTAAGCTCAGGTATTAAAATTAAAACCAGAATATTGAATCAATATTTTGGTTTAAATAAACCTTTTTTAATAACTTAAGGATCGGACAAAGCCGAAAGCACAACTAGGAAAACTAGAACTAAGACTAAAGCAGAGAAGACTAAACGGGAGCGAGATGTGACTGAAGATCGAGAAAGTGCTCAGCAAAAAAAAAAGTCGAGATCTAATTCAGGGAGAGAAAAAAGTTCAACTTTAAGCAGTACTCGGTCTTCAAACCAAACCGAGTATGAAGATGCTTTAGCTACTGTTAATTCCACTTATGTGGCTACTGACAATAATGCTAACGCCACATACAATGCGAATGCTACGTATGTTACCAATGCAGATTCAGATACTAAGGTTGGTAATTTCTCTTTTTGATAATGTTTGTTTGTTTAAAATAATTTTTTTAGATAAATGGAAAGAAAAAGCCTAAGGAGGACTTATTAAGCGATGAGGATACGGACATTAAAGTTAAGGCAAAGCCAAAATCAAAATCCACCAAAAACCATAACAATGTTAATTCCACCTTTAACAAATTGGATCTCAGTCCGGTAATGAAAAAAGTTAAGGCATTTGAAAAACTTGGATCAGAACCAAGCTGCGATTCCCTGTTAAAGAGCAAACATGATAAGAACATAAAATTAGGAACAGTAAAGGAAAAATCCAAGATGTATACACCAACAACATCGAAAATTATACCCAAGGCATGTACTACGTCTAAAATTCCCAAAGGTGTGTCTGGCCTATCCTCCAATGAAAGTGCACTCTCAGGTAAGTTTAATAATTTTAGGTTTTTAATTTTTAAATGTTTTTCTATCCAAAACAATAATTTGGCAATTTCAGCAAAAACTGCCAGTCAAATTAAAGCATCCCAAGCAGAGTACAGAGAAAGGGAAATGAGGAGAGAAGCAGAAGCAATAAAGAAAAAAGAGGCATTACTTAAGGCACAAAGTGAAGAAAGACGCAAAAAACGAGAGGAAAAACAAATTAAAGCCCAACAGCAAAGGGAACAAATTGAAATGGATAAGAAACGTATTCTTGAACAACAAAAGTGAGTACTACATTTATTTTTATATAAACAAAACCGGTTAAATATCTAAAACAAGTAAATAATTTTTAATTAAAATATTATTATTAACAGGGAAATAAATAAAGTGTGCGGTCGTTTTTAATAATACTTTTATATTTATTAGTAATGTTTAGCAAATAATTTTGAATAGAATTGGTACAAACCAAACAATAATCAGAACATGTGTAATATTATGTTAATATAAACTACACTGCAGAGCTGAGAAAGTTACTTCTGAAAAGAATCTAGTTACTTTTCTAAGATACTTTAAACAAAATAACTTAGTTACCTCTGGTAACTAGATACTTTGAGTTAAAAGTATCTTTAGTTACAAGATACTTTAAAAAGTATCTAAGATACTATATGAAAGTATCTAAGATTCTTTTGAGTAACTAAGATACTTTTAAGTAACTAAGATACTTTTGAGTAACCGAGTTACTTTAAGCAGGGACCCGGACCGGACCGTTTTTGGACAGAAAACCGTACCGGAACCGGTATTTATTTGTGGACCGGAACCGTAACCGAACCCATATTATTTTTAAACGTAACTCTAAAAACCGAACCCAAACTCTTTAAATTTAAAACGGTTTTCAGAGTTTTTTTAGGTTTTTTCTTATTTTTTTTTGAAAAAATTAAAAAAAAAATTGTACCTTTACAAGGTCGGTTAAATTAGACAAAAGTTGGGTAATTACAAGCCTATTATAATGACATTTAAAAATTTAAAAAAATGGTTCTCAAATAGGTAATTTGAAAAAAACTGAAAACTTGTCATATCAGAAACAAAACTTTGTTATTCCTGGGAATAAAAATAAATATGTTTTACATGTAAACATACACATTTATCTACATTCTCATCCAATTTGTGATTTTTTACGCCTACTAGATACCACCACCACCTTTTGTTTTTCCTATGGCCGTCATTTTAAAATTTTACATGGTTGGATAGATAAAAATGGCCACCATTATAAAAACAAAAGATGGTGATGGTAACTCAAAACATACTAGCAAAGAAATTGGATGAAAATGTAGATTAACAGTGTATGTTAACATGTAAAACTGACTTTGTTTCAAAATTCCCAGGGATAAAGGGTTAAAAATTTAAAAAAATGGTTCTCAAATAATTTGAAAAAAACTGAAAACTTGTCATATCAGAAACAAAACTTCGTTATTCCTGGGAATAAAAATAAATATGTTTTACATGTAAACATACACATTTATCTACATTGTCATCCAATTTGTGATTTTTTACGCCTACTAGATACCACCACCACCTTTTGTTTTTCCTATGGCCGTCATTTTAAAATTTTACATGGTTAGATAGATTGTGCTTTGTGTTTTGTTTTGGTGATGGGGAATATTTCTAATATTTGTTTAACAGAGAAGGATATATGGTGCACCCTGTATATGTATATAGTGTCTTGTATTAAAATAAAAAATAATTAGAAAATCAGTCTTTTTTTTAATCAAATTTAATAAAATGACAATTTTGTTTTTGCAAGTGGGGTATCTATTGCAATTTATGAATGCATTTAATATAAAATCAACCCAAAGATAATGTACTGCCAAACCCCCCATAGTATGTCACTTTTTCTTTATGACATTTTTACACTTATTTTCTTAATTACCAATTGGTTGTATTCTTAAAATATTTTTTCTTAATATATTTATTTATACGTCATGATCTTTTTGTAAGTAATATCATAAGGGCATTTAATTTTTCCGAAAAAAATCGAAAAAACACGTTGCTAAGTAATATTTTAACAAAAAGCATGAGTGCTTGTGGCAACAAAAATCCGAGTCGAAGAGGAGGATTTTTGCACAGGTGCAAAAATCCTCCTCTGTCTGCATGAATGCATTTTGTTAAAAAATATTACTTAGCATTGTTTTTTCGATTTTTTTCACGGGAAAAATTAGATGCCCGAATGGTATTTGACTATTTCATGAGTTCAGTTAACAACTAAAATATAAATTTTAATTTTTGGTGACAACAGCTGTCAAGTTTTGCCGCGGGTAAACTCCTTTAAACTCCATTTCATAGTTCCCCAACCATATGGTAAATGGCTTTATGCAGATAGTTTTTAAAATATTTCAATCAACCTACATATTGTAGATTTTGAATTTTTGTTACTGACCAGTGTATTTTAGTGCTGGAAATTTATTTTATCCTCCCAAGGACTGTTTCATGTATTGTAGATTTTGAATTTTTGTTACTGACCAGTGTATTTTAGTGCTGGAAATTTATTTTATCCTCCCAAGGACTGTTTCATTAAGCAACCTGTCGCTTCGGCAGACAACACAACTTGATATTTAAAATTTCTAGGTTAAAGGAAGATCGAACTAAACAGTTAACTGGCGGAAAAGGAAGAGAAACAAAACACACATATCAGAGTGCGTGACCGTAAACGGTTACCAAACAAAGACAAAAGCGCTGCTATTAAGTTGTTAAAAGAGAAACAGGAAGCGCTTCGAATTGAAGAAAAAACGTAGGGCCGCCCTAAAGGAAAAACAGAAAATGGCAACTCAAAAAATGCCTGAATATATGATTTCAAAAGCGCCATTGCTCCTACAGAAGATTGCTATGATTCTGATGATGAAAGAAGTAAAAAAAGGATACCCACTCTACCGTGGTGCACATGTAAGGTTTTATATATAGGATGCTGATCCTTGGTCGGAATAAAATTGTTTTTTACCATTTTATTATTTTAGCACAAGCAATGAAGGAAATGCAAGAAGCAATGCTGGCAGCCGGGGAAGCTTGCAAAAACACATTCTTTTGTTGTCAAGCAATTACACCTGATCTGACTGAAATATTTGAGGCAATAGAATCGCATAAGTTAAAAAGAACATCGAGCGCATTTGGCGAAAACCGCCACGTTACACCCTTATGCCGATTAGTGATCAACCGGAATTTGAAGAAGAGGGAAGATGATTAAGTAGGTAAATTACTTGAATTGAATTTAGTAATTTTTTATATAAATTATTTCATATAAATTTTAAAGCTTGAAACTGAAACCAACAAGAAAAACTTTGAATTAGTTTCAGTATTTATATTAAAGTTTTTCATCACGTTTGGTTTGATGCTGAGCTGATATATTATGTATATTATTTTTAAAACGTCAATATTTTATGTTTATTTAATTTTAATTTATTTTTTCTACATTTTTTATGTTAATTGTAGTTATCTAATTTAATAAATCTTTAAAATATTAAAAATGGATATTTTTATTAAAATGTACAGTATCCACTAGTGTATGCCGATGACAAATTTAACGGTGGCTTAAATTTAGGCCTTGGTTAAAACATTCTTTAAAATAAAAATATTTTGAATTAATTGATTAATTTCTGTGATTTTGAAAAATTTATTACCAAAACAGAAACATAGATCTAAAAAACAGAAAAATTAAGCACTGACAAAAATAATCCATAATACGCTAAAGCAGTATTGGGTTTTCGCAACGCGCGCGCCATCTGGTGGACTTCAATGCATTGCGTGAATTTAAGAATTGTCAACAATAAATTTAAAGCCCCGATTATACATAATTTTTAAATAAATAGGTAGTTTTTTTACAAAAGAGAGGAAGGCAGAAGTCTTACTCGACAAATTTTGTTCAATTGCACAGCTAAATCGCGCACGTTATTTGTGTTTTACGTTGCAAGGAAAAAATTAAAAACTTTTTTAGTACTCGATTTCGATTAATTATTCCTTATATCATTGATTAAGTAACTCAACGCTTAAATGCTTATATAGTTACGTTAGTGTGTGTATTTTATGAAAGGGATTATAGTGAATTATTGTGTTTTTAATTGTAAATAAAATTCAAGAACTAAATCGTTGCATTTTCATGTTTTGCCAAAGGATCCAATTCGAAATTAATTAGAAATTAGACAATATATTTCCCATAACTATATATATTAGAGAATAAAGTACAAGTATAGGTACAGCCCTAAATACTGTCTTATTCGAATTATATCTAATATCTTACTAACTAACAAATTGATTACTAATTATAAGGTGCATATGAAAATATGCTACCTCAGGGAAATGACGTGGCGCACCTAGGGTTCATTGAATTATTTGTTAATAAAAGTCAGCAATTATAAAGTTATTAACTTGTATTTTAAAGCCAATAATGTTTTAATATAAAATTACGGAAATATAAAATAATGACCCTAATGGTTCCACTACAGTAAGTACATTTTTTGGTGCAGAATTAACTAATGATAACTTTACCTAATATAATTTATATTTAAGTTTAGACATTTTTAAGAAATTAGTAAAAAATCATTTTTGCACAAACATAACCTTAAAATCAATCATTTTTATATTTGAGTTCTCTAAAAAACGCCGACAACTGCATTTTAAACAACAAAATATACCTATGAATTTATGGCAACATAATATTATATATGGGGCAAAACACCTCAAGTGTTCCCACCTAAAAATGATGTTGTCTCCGATTTTAACAAAACTTTGCCAAATAATAGTCCTGTTGGACTACCTTAATTTTCCAAATGGGGGGCAAAAAGGATTAGCGGGTTGCAGAGACGAGACGTTAAATAACGCAAAGTATTCCAGTATATGCGCATGCGTCGTATATCCTATATTCTGTTCCAAGATACATACACCTTAAGATAGGATGGTGCGCATGTTGGGCGGGGCTTAATGACGTCACTTGATGAGTGTTTTTAAATCTTTAACGTGCTTTTTAATTATCTGCTGCTAAAATTCTTGTTTTTGCGATGCTTTTGGATGTTAACTTGCTCTTTTTGTTTAACTTGTCGTTTTTGTGTTCGGTAAGGTTCGAATTACTTTTCAGCGTTCAAATTATTGTTATTGCGTTAGGTTAACCTGTTAGGTTTGTTTATTATTGTTTTTGTGTTGCGTTAACTTGTCTTGTTTGTGTTTTAGATTGTATAGTGCCATTTGCATTTATTAAAATGCGGTGTGGCATATTTGGATGCAATTCGGACAACCAGTCCAAGAAAAACCCTTTAAATAAAAACATTAAATTTAAACGATTCCCGAAAAAGTTTGATTTGTGGAAACAGTGTTTAAATGCCACAAAAATAATAGACAATATTTACGTTAAGACCGCTTCTGTTTTCTATAAACATTTTCTGGACAGTGACTATAAGTTTAATTTAAAACACCAACGCTTAAACTACAGCCCTAAATGTTATCAAGGACTGAAAGCATTTATTATCCATATTATAACACTTTCTTCAATATTAAGTTTAATAAAAACGCACTATGTCCAGAAATTTCTCTATTTTCTTTGATAATATTACTATTATTCGTGTATTCGCACGGCAACTACTCATCAAGTGACGTCATGCGCGGGACGAACCAAAACTCGTACACGGGAGCATCCAGCCCTGATTCTGTTCTGTCTCTCCTCTATCAGGTGGGGGTATTTTGAAACACATGTCATGTATCATGTGTAATGTGTCATTTATTGCGTTTGTTATTTATTGCGAAGTTCGAGTATTTGTCTTTGAAACAAATACTTATGGCAATCGTCTTGAGTGTCAATTGAATGTTTTTGAAAGAAAAGACACCATGCCAGTTATGTGTCGCACTTGTGAAAAAGTGTTTAGCACGCAGTATAATTTAAATAAGCATTCTAAAAAAGTTCATCATGCAATGCCTATAGTGGTGTCCTATGACAAAACGGTTTATAATTACAAGTGCCTGGAAATACATTGTAATTGTTCTTTTCGGCAAAATACAGATTTAGTTTACCATTTGCAAAATCAACACCAAATCGATATACAAAGAGAACAACTGTTTTTCAAGGATTTTAAAGGTGAGCCCTACTATATAGTCATAGTTAATAGCACGTAGTCACTACTTTTCAATCCTCATCCTTTTCTTACTTGTAAAAATTGGTTGTAGAATTTAGTGCATGGAAGGAAGAAGTAGAGGTAAAAGAAAAATGTAACTATATTATATCCCGAGGGAAAAGAGTGACCAGCTCAGGTGCAGAAATATCATATTATATTTGTAATAGATCAGGAGTAAGATCAGGTACTTTAATAATGCCTAATCATTAAAGTTTACATTTAGCTATAGCAAAGCTTTTACCAGTTTAAACACATTAGGTACCTTTTAATTAGAATCCTTAATTTATGAAAAAAATTCCACCCTGCAATTTCTAACTTGTTATCCTATGATTTTAGAAAAAACTCCAAGAAATAAAATTGACGCAAAACGTCTTACCAAGTCGCAAGGATCTTGTAAATCAGGTCAGGCTTGCATCAGTCAAATAACTGTGCAAAATAATGGAAATGCCAACATAGAGGTTACGAGGCAGAAAACTCATTATGGGCATAAAGTACAAATTGAACATCTCCGCCTTTCAACTGGGAATCGAAAAGCAATTGCTTCAAAAATTATAAATGGGCATCAAAAATTAAGTAATTATAATTTTTTTTTCAATTGTCATTTGCCATTTAACTTGATTTTTTTGCAGAGTCCTGGATATGAACAGAAATAAAATAGGCCATGAAGTTAAACGAGCTGACCTATTGACTCTTCAAGATATTAAAAATATTACAAGAAGTTTTAAACTTGAAATAGTAAATGGAGTTAAACATGTGGACGATGCAACTAGCATAGATTTGTGTGTCAAAGAATTTCAGTGTAATGAAACAGAAGACAATCCAGTATTAGTCTATAAGAAGCAAGGAGATGTGTCTGAAGGCTTTGCTGTTAATGACTTTTGCTTAATTTTAATGAATAGTTATCAAGAACACATGCTAACTGAACATGGAAGTAATATAATAGCAGTAGATTCCACACATGGACTGAATCAATATGACTTTAAAATGACAACAGTTTTAGTTGTTGATGAGTTTGGAGAAGGGTTTCCAGTTGCTTATTTATTTACTAACAGAAAGGATACTTACGTTCATACAGTATTTTTTGAAAGTATTAAAAGTAGAGTAGGCATCATACAAGCTAGGACGTTTATGTCTGATATTACTACCGTGTTCTATAACGCTTGGATGCTTGTTATGGGGCCTGTCTCAAACCAATTATTTTGCGCCTGGCACATTGACCGTGCTTGGCAGAAAAATCTTTCAAAAATCAATATAAAAGATAAGCGAGAATGGGTGTATAAAACACTTAAAGTTTTGCAAAGTAATTTGGACCCTGACACATTTAAAAATCAACTTGAGACAACTTTAAACAAATTATTGGATGATGCAGACACTAGAAATTTTGGATTATATTTTAAGGAGAATTATTGTAATAATTTTAAACAATGGGCCATGTGCCATCGTAAAGGGTGTGGAATAAATACAAATATGAGATTGGAAAGTATGCACAAAGTAATTAAATATCTCTATTTAAATAAGAAAAAGGTGAAACGATTGGACAAGGGATTGCATGCCGTCTTAAAATATACACGAGACAAAATAGTGGATAGGCTTATCAAACATACTAAGGGAAAATATACAGTTCATACAAAAGAAATTATTGCCAGACACAGAACAGCATTGGCCAGCTGTTTTGATATTAAGTTCGAAAATAACAAATGGAAGGTCTGCTCAAAGGATCAAGAATATTATGTAGAAAAACAACTGTCTGGTAATTGCTGCAATATGACTTGTAACTTCTGCAAAATTTGCTTTCATGAATTTTCCTGTACGTGCACGGATTACTTTGTTAAATCAACTATATGCAAACATATCCATTACTTTGTGATGAACCACATGGATTGTAGCATTGATCATGAAATCATTACTGAAAAAAATGAAGTATCTGAGGAAGATAATGTAGCTATTTGTATGTCTGCTTTAACTGCAACCTCAGTATGTCCTGAAACAATAAAAGAAACAATTGAGAGTAAACTTTCTGGTTTGCAAACTAAGGTACATATTAAAGATGTAACAAGTCTCAATGAGGAATGTTTTTCTCAAATATTGTCAAATTTAAAAAATGTTGAAGCCCTACTAGATTTAACTGAAACAAAGTCTGAATTTAAATCGCCAGATGCAACAAAGCAAGTTTCAGCCAATGCAAATATTGAAAAGCAACAACGTTTTCATTCCACGCAGAACAAAAGGAAAAACAGAGAAAAAACAAAAAAAGCAACTTCAACAGAATTAAAAATTATTCAAGATGATCTGAAAGGCAGAGGAGAGTTCATTTCTTATTATCCCAATCACGATCACGCTTATTTTTAGTTTGTGTTCGATATTGCCCAGTTATTACCTGGTTCATTATTATATTATTTTTTTACCTTATTATTTATTATTACTGTTAATTGTAAATAATTTTTGTGTAAAAATCAAAGTATTAAATTTCTTTTTAAAACGATTTTTTTCTACTATTTAAAACAACCCCAAAAATTTACTATAGTATAAATAAATAATTATGTGCATAAGTATTTAAAAATATATTAATTTAGTTAATGTATATAAATTTAGTTAGTTTGTCGAAATTTAGTTAGCTTTCCTCGAAGTTTTGTGGCCTAGAAATAGGTATCTTTGGATATTGAAATGAAAAGCCTGAGTTTAGGTATACCACAATTAAATATATTAAAAGAAAAAAATAAATGTAACTTACAAAATAAAAATAAATTAATAGATAAGGGAACGTACCCATACTGCGTGACCCATTTTTTTTCATTTAATTACAACTCCATCTATGTAGGTATTTTGGGAATATGAAAAATAGTAATTAAATGCGCATGCGTTGGTAATGGAATACTTTGCGTTATTTAACGTCTCGTGTTGCAGAGATACAGGGGCCTGAAATTTTTTTTTTCTCGTGCGCTTAAAAGACGTCGAAATATTCATGTATATAATAATTTTTTTTAAATTGATAATCAACATATCGTATAGCATTTTTTCCACGCTTTACGATAAAAATGGTCTCGAAAGCGAGAAAAAATTGTTTGGTTATAAAAAAACGATTTTAAAAATATGTTTGTTTTTTTTTCTCGAAATGCGACACATTTGATTTTTTTTAAATTTATATCAAAAGAAAGCTTTTTCAATTCCCTAAATTTTGGTGTAATATGAAGATGGGATCCCAAGAATAAGTCGAAAAAAATAAGGGTAAAGGCGCGTAGGGACCGTGCGGCGAGCAGCTACTATAGTATCCCTATTAAAAATGCCATATAGAAACACAAAATAAAAATCTATCTGGTTCAATATAGGAATTTGAAACAGGCATTGCACTATTGAACCAGATAGAATTCCATACCTGGAAAACCATATAGAAAAGTGATTTCTATATGGATTGCCATATAGGTTCATATTGCTCTATCTGGCCCAATATGGTTTGGGTGTGAAAAAATTATTACCATATAGATCCATATTTAACCATATACCCAGCTAGCATTTATGATTTCATATTGACGTCAGAATAAAATCAGACGTGAAAAACGATCGTCACGTCTGTCGAGAATCTGACGTCAGTAGCGCATACGCGAATGTCAGCAATATGAAGTCAGACTGAAATCAGATGTGATTTTTGTTACTGCTGACGTTGGCTTTGAAATCATACTGATGTCAGAATGAAATCAGATGTGATTTTGTAAAGAGACCGGTAGAAACCGGTAGAAAGAAAACTTTAAAGAATAAGTAAAATCAGTCGAGATTTTTGGTCCCGCTGACGTTGGCTTTGAAATCATACTGTTGTCAGAATGAAATCATACTCCCTAGTAACACAAAGTAACAATTTCGTGTCTTTTTCTACACGTTTTTGCTAAAACGTGAGTCTAACGTGCTTTAGAAATCGTAACGCATTGAAAATAAAAACGTTGCCAAACCGCGCTAAATTTAGCCATAGATATAGTCACTTGTTCGTCTCGACGAATTAGGTATAAATCTCCACGTTATGGTTACGAATACATCAAGTTTTACACTATAACAGTATCTCGTATTCTTAACGAATACATGACGTATTTTTCACTACCAACTACTTACGCATTCATGTCGAATACATCACGCATTTATCACGAATACACAATTATCCATCTTGAATATATCACGCATTTTACTCAAATACATCACGCACTCATGAAAACTAGTAACGTTTCCGTTATAAAATCGTATAGATTTCACCAACGCTTTTAACACGGTTTCATATCTAGTTTTGCCAGGATTTTTTACAGGATATTTAGAGGATATTTACTATAGGGTGGCAATATATTTCCACTTTTTTATTTTTGGAGCTCAGACAATAAAAATTAAAGAATTTGAAGAGTTCCCTTTAAGTTTTAACTCAACCTTTTTTTCAAAATGACAAAAATAGTCAATTCTTATTTAGAAAAAAATATATTTAATATATTTTTTTGCTCGCCAAGGTAAATTTTCGTGCATGAAATATGAATAAGTTTAGTTAAGTTAAGTTTCATAATTTAAATTGAAAGTAAAATAAAAATTAAGTATTAATTAATATTAAAATATTTAAAATTAATATATATGTAAACATTAAATGCAATGAATTAAAAATTAAAAAATTATTAGCGATCTTTAAAAATTTATATTTTGATCTGAAAATATTAGAAATTTACTCATTTTTCGTTTAGAAAAATTTTCCGAGGTGAGAAAAAAATTAAAACAAAAAGTTTCGAATTTTGACTATTTTTGGAATTTTTTAAATTCTTTAGTGACCTCTAAAATAGTTAAAACTCTTTAATTACAAAAACATTTTTCCAGGGGAGCTCCAAAAAAGAAAAAATATTGCCACCCAAATATTTACCAAAAGTACTTATTCGTTTGTAGTGTAGTGATCATGTAGTGTTAGTAAATTGCAGTGTTGTTTCAGTGTTGTAGTAAAATGAAATGTTAGTAAAGTGTAGTGCAGTTTCAGTTCCCAACTAACAATTTAAGTTTTATAGAAACTCTTAGAACGTTTACAGAACATATTTTATAAAATATTAGCTGTTCTATAAACACTTTCACAATGTTCTTACAGCTCTTGTAAGCATGGAATTGGCGCAGATTATAAAACAAATCGGCTGTAAGACATGCTCTATAAATGTTGTTTGTTGCTATAATAAAACAGTTCTTAGAACATTTATAAATGTCTAATAAAAATAAAAATAGAACGTTTATAAAACTGTTTTATAACAGCTCTGTTACTTGGATGAAAAGAGACAGTTAAAGGACTTTTTTAGAGCTGTTAGAAAAATGTTTTGTAAATGTTTTATAAAGCTCGTAACTTAAGCTATTTTGCTACGAGCGCCAATAGTTACAGGATAAAAAAGTTCTTTTAACATTCCTATTGACACAAAATTGTTTTTAAATATGCAATTAGTCTCTTTAGTTGTTGTTTAGAGATGCCAAAACCTGTTAACATTGTAGCAAAAATAAAATGACAAATGGCTGATAGGGTATTAAAAGTAATAAAAAGAATGAGTAAAAAAATCACCTACGGAGCAGATGTTGCTGCGAAATTAAATGTACTGTTAAGTATATGGTACAATCCTAACAAAATTTTAATGCGCCTCTCGAATTATGATAATTAAGGACATCTAAAATATAATTTAATTAATAAACTAAACAAAAAAAATGATATATTTTTGGTAAATATTTTATTACGACTTTCTACATTATAAACTGTCAGTCCAGCATACTCATCTTTTACGAGACACGAAAAAATATAATTTAAAAATGTTGGTCGAGACCTGCATTCATATGGCTGTCGCTTTAAAGGCTCCCAAAATGGCCACTTTCTTATACGATCCTTATGAATCAGAATTGTTCGAATCAGGACAATTATGCTCTGTAAGTAGCTGTTATAAAAATCAAACCGGATTTCTCTAGGCAGAGGCGTACTCCGTTTGCCATGGATTATTATCAGTGGTAAGGGGCCATCCAAAAATTACGTCACACGTTAAGGGGGGGGGGCAACGAAAAGTGACAGTGTGACAAGGGGCAAAAGCTGTGTGACGTCACATGTTAAAATCTAAAGTACCAAAATGCCGAAAGTTATATGCAAACCAAAAACTTAAAAATATTACTAACGATCTATATTTTATTTAAATTTAAAAACAGCTTTTATTTAATTACTTCTAAATATGAAATTAAAAAAAAAGTGACATCACAACAGGAGGGAGGGGGTTTCACAAGTGTGACCACCTGTGATAGGGGCGGGGGGGTCAAAAAACCACAACATTTGTGTGACGTAATTTATGGGGCCCCTAAAGGAGATGGGCGATTTGTGCATACCTGCAAAGACTGCAAAATACCTACATAAAAAAATAGCAAATTTGGCACGTGTGATCGTTTGAAATATTCGAATAAAAAAAGAAAACAACTAAGAATTTACCTAAATAAACAAACCGCAAAATGTCATAAAATAATGGGTATCTAAATTCAATATGTTACTACACTCGCACTGCGCATGTGCAAAACCAAAATCCACTGCGAAATTAAGTCAATATTTCCGCCCCCCAGATTTTAAATTTTGCGAATGGCAAAAATCTTGAAGACAAGCTTCATGTCATTTGTCATATTTAAACTCAACCAATAGGATCGTTATTCGCTTTTCGCAATTCACGATTCGCAAGTATATGAACTAAGCTTAAGAGCACAGGGTTTTGGTTTCTTGTAAAGTGTATAAATATATGTCGCTTTTTCCCTTTGGGTACCTACCCTGTATAATTATTATTAATTATGAAAAGCAAATATAAACTTATTTTTAACATTCAAACGTAAAACAAAATCTAATAGAAACTGTGGTATAAAAAGTAATATACAAATTAATTTAGTCCGGTCCTGTGAGCACGCGCCATATGCCTTAATTTTTTTTGAACGTGGACGTTCGCGCGTAATCTTATAGGTGGCTCTGGTGCTGTCCGTGTAATGAGATATTTATCGAACAGTTAACGGATTTTAACAGAGCAGATTTTCATTTATGTTTTATAAAAGCTTTTTATAATGATCTTATAAAACAAATGGCTCCCATAAAAGCTTTTTACAATGATCGTATAAAACAAAAGGCTCCCATAGCTAATTTATTATTGGCCTATACAAAGCAAGTTTTCCCTCCAATTTTCCTAACCTAAAATAGTTGTCTGGTATTTAAGAGAGTTCGAGGATCTTGAGGTAGACAACCTGGTATGCGTTCATTAATTATAGCAAAAAGCTTCTTTTGGGATAAATGGGGAATATTATTTGATACTGCCCATGACCGAATGTCTTCTCTTAGCTTTGCATTTTTTTGCAGAATGTTGTTCATCGCCGGGAACAGAATCTAATTCGGTAATCCAATTTTCTATTTCAGCTTCCCGGTCAACATAGTTCAGTGCTATTGTCTGATGAGAAACGCAATTAATTATATGGTTATTTGGATTGCTAATCTCCAAGGTCTCTGAATGATTGTTAGAGCCATTAGTGCTTTCTATCTGTGGGTCACTTACGATTTCATGATATTTACTTTTAAGTTTTCTGTAAAATGTACCACTTCTTTTAATTTTTTTCCAGCTACTATGCGATATTTTAATTGTACATGCAAAATGCAAACAAAAATATCATCAGACAAAATGAAAATGGGGGCTATTTTATAATTATTGTTGTGGTAACATTTTATTGTTAAAAGACCTCCTTATGCAACATATTTGGTTTTTAACTGTTTTTTGTAAAACTATAAAAAAACAATTTTATAATTACTCCATTTTATACCAATTTGCTGCAGAAAGCAAATTACTTTTATTAATAACAATTAGAAAACTATTTTATTATTAGGAAATTTGTTCTTAACAAAACAGTTTTATTATTGCTTTTATGGCGATAAATTAATCCAAAAAAGCACCCTTAAAGAATGCCTTTAAAGCAAAGTATCATTCAGAGCTAATATGCTCTATAAAAAGTATTTTATAAACGTTTATAAAATAGCTCTATAACTTATTTTATAATTATTTTATAATTTTGCTGTAAAAACGTTCTCAAAACAATTTTAGTGACAGAATAGTTGAGCGCAACAAATTTATCGCGAAATAATACTTTATAAAACATAAAAGTTTCTACGAAGCGTCAATAAAACAATTATAAAATATATTAGTTCGCTAACGATGTCGAATTGCTAGTTGGGTTAAGTGCAGTGTTTAGAAAGTAGTTGCTTATATAACTTTTAAACACACCAAGTAATTAGTTAATTAACCAAACTTACTACATAATCCAGGCACTTTTCTGATTTTTACAATAAAACACTTTAAAAAGTACGATGGTAAATTATTTTTTATTTTTAGAAGAACATAAATATTTTAAATAAACTAAACAAAAACTCAAAACAAAATAAAAAATTCATAGGTAACAAAACCTAAAAAGAACATAAATATTTTAAATAAACTAAACAAAAACTCAAAACAAAATCAAAAATTCATAACAAAACCTAAACTGAAGAAAAAAATCATTATTCCAACTTTATTACATACTTATTTTTTTTCAATCTTTTTCTAAAAAAAGAACATTATAATTAAGCAACAAATTAAATACAAACCTGTGCTTTTATCCTGTCGTATGTTGAAAAGCATACATGAGGTGCTTTTCAACCTCGTCTTTAGTAACATTTTTCTCATTCGATACTACGTCCACTATGGTTTTTGCGAGCAGAGTATTTTTTCTCAACATTTAGCAATTTCAATAAAATTCCCTGTAATTAACCTAAAAAATACATGTGCTTCGAAGCACATGTATTTTCTAGGTTAAGTAGAGGAATTACAGGGAAATATTAAACAAAAACGAGATAAACAAATAATATGCTGAACAGACACATACCTTTTAAAAGCTTGTTGCTATTATTGCCACAAATAGTATTTTTATAATTATTTTACGGCTTTACTTCGCAAAACAGACGACCACGATGCGACTGACAACAGCAATATGGCGCTTAACTTCCCCGTCTCGAAATGAGGGCCGGTGAGAGATCAGTATCCAATTCGTTATAAACTCGAGACACATTTGTGACGATTTCGTAACTCGAAAGATATAGGTACCCAAAATATTAAGTCACTTTTTCAAGTCGAAAAAACGTGAAGAAATTTAAGCAAAATCTATTTAAAATATTCACGATTACAATATGCCAACGGTTCTGTAAAAAACGACGTGACGGAACCTTGTCTTTACATTGTCACGTTTTTACTATTGCCTTAAAGTGGCGAAATTAATTTTCTTTTTAATAAATTTACGTGTACTTGACGAACTGCTGTCTCGTTTTCGTCACTTGTAATTTTTGGTCGTCACGATGTGTTACTAGGGCTGTTGTCAGAAAAAAAATTCCAGTGAAGCAGGAAATCTTAAATTGCTATAAAAAAATTAAAATAAAATACCAAAATTTTTTGATTAAAAATTTAGGTATTTACAAAAAAAAAGATTTCTTAAATCTGGCGCAATTTAGCTGGCGCCATTCCTCTATGGTTGAGTTAGAACTTAAAATTATACTGAAAATCATATGTGATCTCATACAGACTCCAGTATGAAATCAGGCGTGCTTTGAAACTTAGAATTATACTGAAAATCATATGTGATCTCATACTGACCTCAGTATGAAATCAGGCGTGCTTTGGAACTTAGAATCATATTGAAAATCATACGTGATCTCATACAGACCCCAGTATGAGAACAAACCCACACAGAACACGCTATCCAATGGATATCCAATGGCTATCCCAATGTCCATATAACATCCATGCCTTTTACGATATCCATTGGATATCCAATGGATATCCATACTAGATGTTCAAAAAAAAACAAAAACATTAAAAATATTTTTTTCTTTTTTAAAATAGCCCCTTATAGGATAAATTTATGTAATGATTAATAAATATGATTTAAATCGTTATTAACCCAATTTCAACAAAGTATCTCTAATATATATCCAATGGATAACTAATGTATGTCCAAAGTATATCCACTGTACATCTAATGTATATCCACTGGATATCCACTGGATATCCAATGGATATCCATACTGGATGTTAAAAAAAAACAAAAACATTAAAAATATTTTTTTCTTTTTTAAAATAGCCCCTTATAGGATAAATTTATGTAATGATTAATAAATATGATTTAAATCGTTATTAACCCAATTTCAACAAAGTATCTCTAATATATATCCAATGGATAACTAATGTATGTCCAAAGTATATCCACTGTACATCTAATGTATATCCACTGGATATCCAATGGATATCCATACTGGATGTTCAAAAAAAAAAACATTAAAAATATTTTTTTCTTTTTTAAAATAGCCCCTTATAGGATAAATTTATGTAATGATTAATAAATATGATTTAAATCGTTATTAACCCAATTTCAACAAAGTATCTCTAATATATATCCAATGAATAACTAATGTATGTCCAAAGTATATCCACTGGATATCCACTGGATATCCACTGGATATCCAATGGATATACATACTGGATGTTCAAAAAAAAACAAAAACATTAAAAATATTTTTTTCTTTGTTAAAATAGCCCCTTATAGGATAAATTTATGTAATGATTAATAAATATGATTTAAATCGTTATTAACCCAATTTCAACAAAGTATCTCTAATATATATCCAATGGATAACTAATGTATGTCCAAAGTATACCCACTGTACATCTAATGTATATATACATTAGATGTACAGTGGGTATACTTTGGACATATATCCACTGGATATCCGGTGGATAACTGATATGGATATCTTGTATATATACTTGTATGTATACATGTGGGATTTTGTGATGGTTTAAACTAGCATATGTAAAAAAAACAACTTTACGGTAAATTGATTTTTTGCCAAGAGCTACGAAATTTTTAATTTTGAAATGTTCAGTTTACCCAGATAATAATATTTATATATTAATAATATTATTTCTGTTAATAATATGACTATGACAGTCTGCAATACAATAAAAAATTACTTAAAAAAGTCCCTTTTGTTTATTATTGTATTTCATAGTACTACGCACGCGCTGAATTTGAGAATCTTCAGTGTTGCCGGTTATAAGCAAAATAACTTAACGAAATATATTTCCGTACTTTATTAAGTTTTAATAAATAAATTAAATAAATTTAAAATAATTATTCACCACATTTATGTCAAATAGGTATACTAGGTATACTAATTAATTAAGTATTAAAGATTTAATAATATAACCGCCATTTTGATGAGCTTTCTGAAATTATTTAAACGTCTGACAACACTGCTCAGCAGTGACTGCTGCCGAACACAGAAGATAAAGAAGCGTCCTTTTTCTATGGTAGCGTCCGTTAAATATGATGCCATGATTGTTAGGTACATCCAAAGGGTTTTCATGTTTATTTGCTTCATTCCACAGATTGTAAAGGTTCATTCGCCATCATTGCTATTTGTTATATGTTTGTCATAAAGTTTATTGCCAAGTTATTGTGTTTTGTGGTTATTTGTTTGAGGTCTCTAGTGGTAAGTGAATATTTTATTAATTTTCTAATCATAGTTATCATTTTAAATTGTATTGGTCTAAAACTAATACAATTTTAAATTAAATAGGTATATTTAAGTGCAATTTATAAACTTTCGGTTAGCATTGAAGGTAAAACATTAAAGGTGAATACATGCATGCATTTATATACCGTACCTTTGTTTGCAAGCTATACATAGGCTCGAGGGTAACAAATGGGCTGATGGATTGGCCAAATTTTGGGGATCATAAGGAGACAGTTGAAATAGGCCCTAAATGATTAGGCTGATAAAAAGGCAAATGATAGCTGGAGGAGTGATGTCAAGCCAGAGACTTCACTTCTTTAGTTATATGTAGTTTTCTGTTCTATTTTATGTTTTCATAAAAATAAATATTTAAATTAAAGAATAAGACTTTTATTTTAAAACCCAACCCACACAGAACACGCTATCCAATGGATATCCAATGGCTATCCCAATGTCCATATAACATCCATGCCTTTTACGATATCCATTGGATATCCAATGGATATCCATACTAGATGTTCAAAAAAAAACAAAAACATTAAAAATATTTTTTTCTTTTTTAAAATAGCCCCTTATAGGATAAATTTATGTAATGATTAATAAATATGATTTAAATCGTTATTAACCCAATTTCAACAAAGTATCTCTAATATATATCCAATGGATAACTAATGTATGTCCAAAGTATATCCACTGTACATCTAATGTATATCCACTGGATATCCACTGGATATCCAATGGATATCCATACTGGATGTTAAAAAAAAACAAAAACATTAAAAATATTTTTTTCTTTTTTAAAATAGCCCCTTATAGGATAAATTTATGTAATGATTAATAAATATGATTTAAATCGTTATTAACCCAATTTCAACAAAGTATCTCTAATATATATCCAATGGATAACTAATGTATGTCCAAAGTATATCCACTGTACATCTAATGTATATCCACTGGATATCCAATGGATATCCATACTGGATGTTCAAAAAAAAAAAACATTAAAAATATTTTTTTCTTTTTTAAAATAGCCCCTTATAGGATAAATTTATGTAATGATTAATAAATATGATTTAAATCGTTATTAACCCAATTTCAACAAAGTATCTCTAATATATATCCAATGGATAACTAATGTATGTCCAAAGTATATCCACTGGATATCCACTGGATATCCACTGGATATCCAATGGATATACATACTGGATGTTCAAAAAAAAACAAAAACATTAAAAATATTTTTTTCTTTGTTAAAATAGCCCCTTATAGGATAAATTTATGTAATGATTAATAAATATGATTTAAATCGTTATTAACCCAATTTCAACAAAGTATCTCTAATATATATCCAATGGATAACTAATGTATGTCCAAAGTATACCCACTGTACATCTAATGTATATCCACTGGATATCCGGTGGATAACTGATATGGATATCTTGTATATATACTTGTATGTATACATGTGGGATTTTGTGATGGTTTAAACTAGCATATGTAAAAAAAAACAACTTTACGGTAAATTGATTTTTTGCCAAGAGCTACGAAATTTTTAATTTTGAAATGTTCAGTTTACCCAGATAATAATATTTATATATTAATAATATTATTTCTGTTAATAATATGACTATGACAGTCTGCAATACAATAAAAAATTACTTAAAAAAGTCCCTTTTGTTTATTATTGTATTTCATAGTACTACGCACGCGCTGAATTTGAGAATCTTCAGTGTTGCCGGTTATAAGCAAAATAACTTAACGAAATATATTTCCGTACTTTATTAAGTTTTAATAAATAAATTAAATAAATTTAAAATAATTATTCACCACATTTATGTCAAATAGGTATACTATAGTATATATAGTATACTATAGGTATACTAATTAATTAAGTATTAAAGATTTAATAATATAACCGCCATTTTGATGAGCTTTCTGAAATTATTTAAACGTCTGACAACACTGCTCAGCAGTGACTGCTGCCGAACACAGAAGATAAAGAAGCGTCCTTTTTCTATGGTAGCGTCCGTTAAATATGATGCCATGATTGTTAGGTACATCCAAAGGGTTTTCATGTTTATTTGCTTCATTCCACAGATTGTAAAGGTTCATTCGCCATCATTGCTATTTGTTATATGTTTGTCATAAAGTTTATTGCCAAGTTATTGTGTTTTGTGGTTATTTGTTTGAGGTCTCTAGTGGTAAGTGAATATTTTATTAATTTTCTAATCATAGTTATCATTTTAAATTGTATTGGTCTAAAACTAATACAATTTTAAATTAAATAGGTATATTTAAGTGCAATTTATAAACTTTCGGTTAGCATTGAAGGTAAAACATTAAAGGTGAATACATGCATGCATTTATATACCGTACCTTTATTTGCAAGCTATACATAGGCTCGAGGGTAACAAATGGGCTGATGGATTGGCCAAATTTTGGGGATCATAAGGAGACAGGTGAAATAGGCCCTAAATGATTAGGCTGATAAAAAGGCAAATGATAGCTGGAGGAGTGATGTCAAGCCAGAGACTTCACTTCTTTAGTTATATGTAGTTTTCTGTTCTATTTTATGTTTTCATAAAAATAAATATTTAAATTAAAGAATAAGACTTTTATTTTAAAACCCAATGTTATTTATTGAAAAGTAAATATCCATTGATTCACCATGGATACCCAGTGGATATAGTATTGTATGCAATATGGTTGTCATCTGTATTGGATATGCATATCCAATACAGATGACAACCATATTGCATACAATACTATATCCACTGGGTATCCATTGGATATCCACACTATGTCCAGGAGGGTCGGACATTTATATATCCAATGGTTATCCATTGGATATCCATACAATCTCCATATTGAATACAGATTACAACCATATTGCATACAATACTATATCCACTGGGTATCCATTGGATATCCACACTATGTCCGGGAGGGTCGGACATTTATATATCCAATGGTTATCCATTGGATATCCATACAATCTCCATATTGAATACAGATTACAACCATATTGCATACAATACTATATCCACTGGGTATCCATTGGATATCCACACTATGTCCAGGAGGGTCGGACATTTATATATCCAATGGTTATCCATTGGATATCCCGGATATCCTATGTATATCCTGGATATCCATAAAAGAAATCCATTGGATATCCATTGGATGTAATTGTTCCGTGTGGGAACATGATTTTGAACTAATATTCGCGCCCGATCGAAACTCACGTGGGTATGCATACCCATAACCATGGTTATGGGTATGCATGGTTGTTTATTTGTATTTGTCCCATTGTGTATAGTCCTTCGTAGGGGACTTTAAGCCGAAAGTCCGTTCCTACCCCTTACCCGCACAAGCTATAGCTTGTGCGGGTAAGGGGTATTAACGGACCGCTGGCCTAAAGTCCCCTCGACGATACACAATGGGACAAGCACAAATAAACAACTATACCCTATAGATTACATTACATTACATCTAAACGAGAACTATATATAAGCTATAGCTTAAGCTTATAAGCTTAAATAAAATTAGCTTGTAAGCTTGGAACTTATAGAATAGGTACCCTTAAATGAAAATCATGCCTGATCTCATACTCACCCCAGTATGAAATCAGGCATGATTTGGAACTTAGAATTTATATTGAAAATCATGCGTGATCTTATACCGACTTCAGTATTAAATCATACATGATTTTGAATGACTGAAAATCACATCTGACCTTATACTGACTTCAGTGTGAAATCACAGAGGGAAAACAAAATCACAGAGGCTATCTGGGTAGGGAAATCTATATGGTTTAATATGCAATTTTCGTTTAAATATATATACATTTTAAAATGGAATTCCATATTCAACCATATAGGGAAACCTATATGGAAAAAGACATAAAACAGAAACCAGATAAATCCATATAAAAATCCCTAAGTTGTACATTTTAAAATGAAATTCCATATTAAACCATATAGATTCCAAATTGTAAACCAGGTCGTTCCATATAGGACATATAAAACCATATAAATCCATATTAGTTTCCTTATCTGGATCAATATGGGTTCTATAGGGCATTTTTAATAGGGATACCTATTGCAGCGGTGCTCGGTCTACTACTTAGTGGATTAATTGGAGAGAGTCAATACAACTTTTAAAATTATTTTTATATAGAAATAAATGTATTTTTCGATGGGTTTAAGTCAAAACAGCACAAGCGCCAATTTTTATTTTTTTCGGAAGAAGGTCGATAGAGAATTACAAATTTAAAAAAAATATCGTTTGCCAACGAATATGATATTTTTCCCAATAATAAAAGATAGGTAAAATGTTCAATAAAAAGTTTACATGAAAAATGTTTATTATTATTGTGAGATACTTGCAATTGCATTAAATAGTAGAACTTATTTACATTTACGTGCACGTGTAATTTATTCAGAGTAAGAGCAACTTATTACTTTCTACATTTTTCTTTTTCGACTACAAAAACCAAAACATGGGTTTTAATTGCTATTAATTTGAACTATTGCAATAAAATCGATGAGTTTAAGGCAAAACGACACAAGCGCCAAAAATTTTAAATTTGTCTGCAGGTCGATAGAGAATTAAATTCTCTATCGACCTTCTTCTAAAAAAAAAAAAATTTGGCGCTTGTGCTGTTTTGACTTAAACCCATCAAAAAATACATTTCTTTCTATATAAAAATAATTTTAAAATTTGTATTGACCCTCTCCAATTAATCCACTAAGTAGTAGACCGAGCACCGCTGCAATAGGTATACTATAGTAGCTGCTCGCCGCACGGTCCCTACGCGCTTCAACCCTTATTTTTTTCGACTTATTCTTGGGATCCCATCTTCATATTACATCAAAATTTAGGGAATTGAAAAAGCTTCCTTTTGATATTAATTTAAAAAAAATCAAATGTGTCGCATTTCGAAAAAAAAAACAAATATATTTTTAAAATCTTAAAATTTTTTCTTGCTTTCGAGACCATTTTTATCGTAAAGCGTGGAATAAATGCTATACGATATGTTGATTATCAATTTAAAAAAAAATTATTGTATACATGAATATTTCGACGACTTTTAAGCGCACGAGAAAAAAAATAAATTTTTAGGCCCCTGTATCTCTGCAACCCGCTAATCCTTTTTGCCCCCCATTTGGAAAATTAAGGTAGTCCAATAGGACAATGATTTGGCAAAGTTTTGTTAAAATCGGAGAAAACATCATTTTTAGGTGGGAACACTTGAGGTGTTTTGCCCCATATAATACATAATATAATAATGGTATTTTACCGTTTAGTGGAGACTTTAAAGAATTCTTAATCAACGCTTTTAATAATGCTAACTGCTGTTTAAATTTAGACGACTTATTTGTTTGACGATTTTTACTGAATTGAAATGTTTACACTTTTTACGTTAATCACTACTTAAATGTGTATTTATTGTATCTAATAGGTACAATTTATATTTACAGAGACTTTATGCAATTTATTTCTTCATTCAGATTAACACTGTTTATTGGAAAACCGGTAAAAACTCAACCCAGGATTTCCTCTAGAAATACACCCAACAAAACAACAAATCGATTCACGGTTTTTTTTCGATATTTTTTTAACTTTTTCCGGCTTTATTCTCAAAAACACTCGTTTGTAACGTAAGCGTTTGACAGCTGATAATAATTATTAAAAGTTCGACTTTTGTTACGATGCCGAGTGGTGGCGCTACTAGCGATACTTCTTTAGCGTATATCGTCATTCCTGCCAAAAGTCACAAACTGACATTTTGTAAAAATGTTAACCTAATTATACAAATTTACCATATAGGTATATCTTTAATATTGAAAAGCCACTAGATGGCTAAAATATAATAAATGGTCGTTTTTGTATGGTTTAAAAATCACTATTGTTTATAAACTGATGGGATAGATATATTTATTTACTTATTTATTTTATCTTTAAGCTCAATAATAAAATGTAAGCTAGTGACTTCTTGCAGGGATATGACGATATATTATGGGAGAGGCAAGTTCTATAAAGAAATCTGTTTTTTTTAGAAAACCCATAAATTTTTTAAGTTCGCCATTTTTTATTATTTTAATTTTTGTTTTTAATAATGTTGCTAAATCTAAAAAGAATTTTACATAAAAAATGTTTTTTGGATTTTTTTCTGAAAAGTTTAAAGAACAAAACATTACAAAAATAGTCCCATTTAGTCAATTTTTAAAAAAGTTAGGTATTTGGAAAAAGAGCCGTATTTTTTTATTGTAACTTTTTTGGCTGGTTAAAAAAATTGTGAGAAACTTTTTTAGTGGGGTAGCAACAGATAAAAATTCAGCCAAATCGAAAATGGTCAATTTGGCGTGGAATTCCCCATATAATCTATAGACATATAAATAAAACACTTTGGGGTCTAATTGCTAATTCTTGAACTTAAAACGAAATACGTAAAAAATTACACATATAGGTTACCTATACCTATAATAGGCACCAATTGATGTAAATGCAAAGTATCGAATTAAATTAATAAAATAAAAGTATATTTAAACATGTAAACATTAGGTAATAGGTCTTTTGATAATCTGTGGTTTTGCCAAGTAAGTCATAACTTGGGTTGTACTAAAATCCTGACTGGATCTCAATGGTAAAATTCCGTTTTTCATTTTTAATTCATCCTCTTTTTTTTCAGAAATCTTATTAGTCTTATTTTTTTTCTTAATCTTTCTAACTTTTGTTTTTGACTGAATCTCCTCTTTAGAGTTTACAATATCATTTTTTCCTTTGGTGGTTTTAGTTTTAGTTTTTTTCTTTAAGGTTTTTTTCGAAGAAAGAATAGATTTTTTTTCGTCTTGAACTTTGTCTATGGTAATTTGGGATGAAGCCGATATACTGTCAAGTTCTTCTAACTCTGGTTCTTCATAAATGACGTTTTCATTGGGTTCGCTTTTCTTTTTTAATTCTCGTATTGCTTGAACCATCCTTTCATATTTTGTTGATTTCTTAGGTTTTTCTGGAGCTTCCTAAGGAAACAAATTATATATAGACTTGTATATTAAACACTGTGTGCCAATATGTTTTCATAATTTCTTTGTTCTTTGAATTAAATTTTTTTTTAACAAATTTTTTTGTACTGAAACGCCTCTGTTACAGGAAGTATTCGACGATAATTGTATGTATTGTATTGTATGGACAAATGGTATAAAAATTTATTCGACTTGTTCAAAAAGAGTTGCCACTGCAATTTGCGACTTTTTTTTGTATACCTTTATAACCATTGTTTTCTTTAACATATTATTCAAAACTTTTAATTCTTCCAGTGTTTTTCCATTTAATTTTATGGATGTACCTTGGGAATACCTCTAAAATATAATTTTTATATTTTGTGTGGGATAAAAACTAAACGTTACCTTAAGAACATTATCTTCATCATCAGAACTTTCAATATTAAAGTACCTTCTCTCCTGAAAAACTACAAATTAATAATTTATTCTAAAAAGTTACATTATTTTACAATTTCTTTGACAGTTTGCTTATTTTTTTGTTCACTTCTGAGTATTTTCCCTTGAATATTTGAATTTGGTATTGAAGTTCCTTTAATCACTCTTATTTGATTTTCGTTGCCCCATACTGGATTTATATTCTTAAATAAATTATAATATAGAAAATTAATAATTAATGTAATTTTACCAATAATTTTTTTCTTAAAATCCTTGTAGTTATGGCAAGGTTTGTGGCCTTTAAATCTTTAGGCGGGTCTTCCCTTAAATCTTCTAAACTCATTGAAAAGTTGTTCTTTCAAAATATTTCAAAAACACAATTGACCACAGACAGGTCTGTGCAATTGACCATTAAACATACTCAATGACAGGTGTCAAATATGGCTTTAAAAGCAAATTGTTTTTATAAATTTGTCATGTCAGCTTCATAAATTTCATTAAAAAAAAACAAACAACAAGGTCTGTTCTATATCGATATCTCCCAAGAATTGTATTCCTATTAGAATATCGAGTACATATTCGAATATTCAAATAATCGTATTTTTAAATATTCCAATATAAAATTTTTCAAATAATCGAAACTATTTAATCAATGTAAAAATTCGTATCTCATGTTTAAGTTTTGCTAGGATTATATAATTAAACATTTAATAAATAAATAAATTTACCAATTTTCTCGAAAACAAGTTTTTTAGCGCCACCCTTACATACAGTGTGACCCATTTGTTTGCGACCCACCCCTGTAAAATCTTTATTTATTGTGCGATTTTAACCAGATTTGTTTTAAAGTGTAGATCTTGATAAACTGTATTTTTGGAGCAAAAAACGTCATATTTTACAAAATATAAAGCTTACTATGTCAGTTTTTAAGAAGAATTCATATTAGCGATTTTTTTAAACATAATCTATATCGTAAAATAAAAATCAAATATATGCATATACCTAGGCAACTGTACAATATTAAAATCCAAAAAAAAATTAAAATCTCAAAATATGGAATAATAAGGTGTCTTAAAATAAAAAAAGAATAAATATAGAAGAATTAAAAACAAATTATTTAGTTTAGTTTTGTTTGGCCAAGACTCTGCTCCTTTGCCACAGATTGTTAATAGTACTAACTAATCACAAACTATTCTTCATAAAAAAAAATTTCATTAAAACGGCTTTCATAAATTATTTTTTCTTTTGTGATGCATTTATAAACATTTTTTTACTTGTACCTAAATAATAATACATAAATGTAATTACATACACATTTTTATTTTGGATGTAAAGTGTAGCAATACTTATACTCTAATTATGAATAAAAAAATAACGCCCTTCCAATATTACTCACACATTAATAATGGCGAATCTTCTCAACGCTTCCTCAACTAGTTAATTAGTCACAATTAAAAAAATTACAATCGATTATACAGAGTGTTCTCAAAATATTTAAAATAGTAACATGAACATAGTGCAATTACTTCTAAATGAGCTAAAGCCTTTTTATATTATATATAGAGGGTGTTTTAAGAGAAAAAGTTTATACAAACTAGACATCTGCTTTATTTTGGAGTAGGGTGCTCAAAATTGAAAAAAAATGTCTGTGCAAGGTCATTGACGAACTTTCAATTAATTTTATTAGAAAACTGTGTATCTAATCGGGTTAAGACAAGACGAGCTTGTTTACATAAATAACTGCAACATGTTGATCCAAAAAGTCAATACACAAAATTTAAACTTATTAACTTATTTATAGTAAGTTTGGACTAAAAAGTTAGGTATTTTTTTATCCCCACAGGTTTTAAAAAATATTTAGAAAAAAACATTTTCAGGAAAGGACTTGTAAGGGACTCTAGCTCACTTTGAGTGGATCCACTCCATGGAGTGGTCTCTTACATTATTTTGAGTTCTACCACCTAGTAAATAATTAACTATTAATCGATGTCTCAATCTACAGATGTCCGGTTTCCTTTATAAATATAAGATATAAGAAGGAAATCTTGGTCAATCGGACCAACGAAACTTTTAAAAAGATGTAAAGGGTAAATCCAGTTAATCCCGTCGCATTCGCCATTTTCGGATGTATTGAAACACCGTTTTTTTCCAACACATTTGGCACATCTAGTTAAGTGTATTAAAATTTAATTTAATAATTAATAAAATTTAATTAATTTAATGTGCTTTATAAATAACATGTTTACGAAAATATTGTTTATAAAATGTAGCGAACCAAACGCTACAAGACATGGAACCTTTTTGACAACTGACAACAGACTAAAGTTAACTAAATTTAGTAACTAAACATAATAATAGGCAAAGAACTTTGATGATAAGGCTATATATTACCTATATACGTATAGGTATATAAACACTAGGGTGAGCCAAAAAAACTAACCTATCGGATTTATGGGTTAAAATGAACCTACATACCGAGCAAAAAATTTCCCTGCAAGGCAAAATTTTTTGCTCAATTTTAAAAGGTGTCGGTGAGCTTTCTAAGTTTTCCATTGAAATAACACGTAAAAAAATCTTTTTTCATTAAAAAGACTATAACTTTTGAACCGTTTGAGATAAAATTTTTTACGTCGCGGATTCTTGTAGAGCATAAAATTTCCCAAAGAATCTATACCAGGATTATTTTTTTTAATTCGAAAATTCGTATGTTTGAAAGCTTTGAAAAGTGTAAAAAATCACTAAAACTGCACCCGAGTCAAAATTTAAATCGTAATTTAAACCTACTTTGACCTACCAAAACTGATTTAAAACCTGTTCAGTCTGTTTACTCCAATTTAGCACTAGAACAACCGAATTAATCTTAATTTGAACCGATTTAAACCGATTTAAACCTCTAATAAAATTTTTGGTTTAAATTTAAACGTAATTAGAACCGAAAAATCGGGAAAATGGACTTATCTGAAATGTTTTAGGTCATAAGTTGGTTATCTTTAGGCGAATATAAAACCGTTTAAGACGGAAATTGTCAGACTTAAGGTTTAAATTACGATCTTAATTTTGACTCGGACAGTTTGTATGATTTTTTACACTTTTCAAAGCTTTCAACCATACGAATTTTTGAATTAAAAAAAATAATCCTGGTATAGATTCTTTGGGAAATTTTATGCTCTACAAGAATCCGCGACGTAAAAATTTTTATCTCAAACGGTTCAAAAGTTATAGTCTTTTTAATGAAAAAAGATTTTTTTACGTGTTATTTCAATGGAAAACTTAGAATGCTCACCGACACCTTTTAAAATTGAGCAAAAAATTTTGCCTTGCAGGGAAATTTTTTGCTCGGTATGTAGGTTCATTTTAACCCATAAATCCGATAGGTTAGATTTTTTGGCTCACCCTAATAAACACTTTAGATATGTTCACGAATAGAAGAAAAAAATGACACAAATCGGGTTTATACAAGACGTCTAGTCAATGTTTTTATTTTAACATTTTATTGCTTTTTTAAATATAAATTTACGATGGGTGCTTATAAGATTTATAAAATATAAAATGTCGTAAGAACGCGTTATCACTGTCTAATAACTTAATTATGTGAATAAATGATTTAACAATTTTAAAATCATATTAAAATAACTCAAGGCTACCAATTAAAATAGTGTATTATTACTGCCAACTGTTGATAAGATAGTATAGCTTCTGTACACATAATGAAACGACTTAAAAAAATCTGTTAAACGTGTGCAATATTTAAATATTAAAAATATATAAAAAATGGAGTTTGCAATCGGTGGTATGGCTGCGGTGGGTGCTGGGTTCTTCACGAACCCATTGGATGTGGTAAAATGCAGGATGCAGTTGCAAGGAGAGCTCCAAGCCAAAGGACATCACGCGGTGCACTATAGAAATGTTTTCCACGCCACCTACATGATTGTTAAACACGATGGCGTTTTAGCGTTGCAAAATGGCCTGGCGCCAGCTCTGTTGGTGCAGCTGGTTCTGAATGGAATTAGGTTAGGTAAAATATTGTTAGCGCTATTTTATAATATGTTTTTATTGTTTGTTCTTTAATTATTTATTTCCGTTTAGGAAATAATTATAAAATATCCAATATATGCATACAAAATATTTATTACATACTACTCTCTAAAAATGAATTAGTCAAAAATGACTAATTACCACAGTTATTAGTGACTGCTTTTTCACTTATACCATGGTTAACCATGGAATCCCTTGTGGAAATTTTTCTCTGAAAAAGTTTTAATAAGTAAAAATAAGAGTTTTGAAAGTCTTACTTTCTCTTAAAAACTAAGACTTATTAAGTCTGAAAAAGTCTGAATAAGTCTTAGTAAGTCAAAATAATAGCAAGATTTGGGAGTCTTCTGGAAGAGATAATAAGACTTCTAGTAGAGAAATGGTAGGTACCTATAGCGATAAAAATAAATATCCGGAATAATTCAGAGAGGTTGTATTTGATTATTGTAAAATAAAACACATACAATAATATGATATGAGTTCTTTATGCTATTTTATCTTTTTTGCGTTCATATAGTCATTATAATGACTTCATTGTAACACTGCTTTCGGTGCTGTAATGAGGTATTTACTCCACCCAAAATTTTGATTTTATAGGTTGGCTTTAAACAGTATACAAGTAAAATAATATTTTGCATATTGCCCAGATAACAAACATGAGGGGCATCAAAACGCACATCGCCTTCACATCGTGCGGAATCATGCGTGACGGTAAAAACGCTGCGATATGATATTCATTTTATGACGAATGGGAATACACGCATGTGATTGGTATATGAGGGCATGAAATGATTGCAAACTTTTTACTTTTGCTCACAAAATTGTAGATGTAATACTAGATCTTCATTATATTTTGCGAAAATTGTTCAATTTCGCACTAAATCAATTTTATGAATGATTAACAGCCGAGTTTTGGACTTGCCTTGTCCTAATTTGATTGTTTTTTACAACGTTTCGATTAGTAATTCTAATGGTCTTTAGGTAATAGCTGAAGACATCTAAAGATAATTACTAATCAAAACGTAAGAAAAACAATGAAATTAAGGCAATGAAGTCCAAACTTCACCTGTTAATCATGCCCAGAAAAATTTCTCCAAGTGCTGGCTATATGAACCTCAATTGATGACGCAAATTATGCATATATGTGACATACGTGCGGATTAAGACCAATTGGTTATAATATTTTTATGATTTTTCTAGTACTTACGATTCTGGCAATAAATTTTGTTTAATACCAAAGAAAATCATTTTTTATCTTTAACATTAACAGCCGCTTATTGTAAATAAGTAAATTAAGGACCCCATGGCGAATCGATTTTGACATTAACCCTTCATCAAACCTTTAAATAAAAAACCTCAGGAAGGACCCTGCCGAATCTCGTTAATGTAATAAATTTACAACGGAAGTCGCCTTTTTAAGAGTCCGATTATGAGTCATTTTTTCTGACAGATGACAGTTTGTGTTTGCTTATTTACATGTTTAAGCGTTTTTGGTTTATTTAATAGCGTTTTTTGTTGGTCAATAGCATTTCCCAGATAGCACAGAGACATCTTAAAGATGTCTGATTCGGACGTTTATGACATCTCTAAGACGTCCAGTTTACGATGTAAGTAATCTTTAAGACGTCTTTAAGATATCTAAAGTTACAAAACACAGCGTCTTTGTGTTTTCTTTTGAAATAACCAAATACAACATCGGATTTAGGGAATAATTTTACAAGGAAATTGACTGCTAAATGTTCTGGAAACAAATTGCTATTGACGAGAATTATTAGTGGCTGCTTTTTCACTATGACAATTAGTCATTTTTGACTAATTCATTTTTAGAGAGTAGCCATATTCATTATAATTCTCTGATGGATATACGCGAATACCAAACGTTAAATTTACTTTTGAAATTACCAAATACAACATCTCTGAATAATTCCGGATAATTATTTTAATCGATATAGGTATACCTACCATTTCCCTGCAAAAAGTCTTATTAACACTTCCAGAAGAATCCCAAATCTTGCTATTAGTCTGACGTACTAAGTCTTATTCTGACTTTTTCCGAACGTAAAACTTTCAAAACTGTTACTTTTACTTATTAAAACTTTTTCAGAAAAAAATTTCCACAAGGGATACCATGGTTAACCATGGTATCCCCAACATTTACATCAAATTCTTATGTAAAATTGTCCCCTAAATCCGAAAATACCGTCAAAAATTATGAAAGTGGAGCAGTTTTTGAGATATCGTCAATTCCATATTTTATGGAAATTTGACTACCTATATCTCAAAAACTGTTCTACTTTTATAACTTTTAACGAAATTTTCGGATTCAGGGAACAATTTTACAAGGAAATTGACTGTTCGGGATATAAATAGACTTTTTTAAAATTATTTCCTGCTATTTTCGCTATTTCCAATATGGGTATTTTGTTATAAATTATTTTGCAATTTGTGCAATTTATGAATTGTTTTTCCTATGGGAAAAAATAAAAATAATTATAGTATACAGTGTGTTCCCGGATTGACGTTAAGGAAGGTGTAATAAACCAAAAAAATATTATTACGGCTTTTATTTTATGAAGTCTCAGCCTGCTTGACATAAAATAAGTTTTCACCATATTGGTACCATAGATAAGGTTTTAAGTGTTAAGTGTTAATTAAGTATTAACCAATTGGTACATTAGTGATATTAATTTAATGTATAATACGGGACTTTAAGGATAGACAAGTAGGGCAAAAATAAAGTAAAAATTAGGATATGCAATTGTTTTATTCTGCCCGTAAGTACATATTCGTTGCATACACTGAGGAGATCTGCAAATACCCCTACTAAACAATCCGTGGGTTATTACGAACCTAATTGTTTAAAATAAATGTATTCAAAAAGTCATGTAACATTTAAATTTAGCGGGAAGTATAAATGTATTTGACGTGCCGATTGCCAAACGATTGACGTAGACGGGCACTCCTGTTTTAGGTGGGAAAAGTAAGGGGGAGAATACGGCATTCGAGACGGGAAGGGAAGAATGGACTCCGTTTTTCCCTTCCTGTCTCGAATTCCGTATTCTCGGGGAATTCCCGTTCAACGGAGATCAATCTCAGATCATTCGATGAAAACCGGTGCAACGAAAAACATGCGTAGCAAACAACTGTTAAAATTTTAATTTTTGGGTCGCAAACGTCATTACCGTGCCTTGTTCACATTCGAAGAACAACAACATATTAATTTCTTACAATTATTTACAAATTAAATCTTGCAATGTCCTGTCTAACACAGACGAAGAAAATACAAAATAATACAATGCAAGCAAGAAATTGCAACTTTTCTTTTAATGCCGTTTAAACTTTGTTCACACCTATAAGCGTCATTGCCGTGGCTACTTAAAATGTGTCTAATTTCTTATTTAAATACGCGATACATTCGAACGTCTGATATGGAAATATCCTGCCTGCCTAACGTCCACTAGCATATATGCTGGACGTTAGGCAGGCAGGATATTTCCATATCAGACGTTTAGACATATATGTCAAGCCATAAAGTTGAGACATGCGCCGAATGAAAACGAAAGCGGCTTGTTACGTCTAAGTCCGTCATTGTCGGGGTAAGTATTATTTCAAAGTTTATGGACATACAAAATATTTACATTAATACAAAGGAGTCTTGCATTAACAAAAAGCAAATGATAACTTGAAAATTCCATTACATTTTCGAATAAACATTGTAAAACACTCTAACCTTAAAATCATCATTACCGTGCTCGTCATTGTCGTGTCCTTACATGAAACCAATTTAAAATATTTCAATTCAGTGGGAAATTAATTAAAATGACAAAACCACGAAACAAGTTGAACAACGAAACTAAAAGATAAGCAGAACGTGAGAGACTCAGAAGAATAAGAGATGACCAAGTAAAACCGTGGGTTCAACTTTCTAAAAAAGATAAAAAAAAATTTTACGTTTTTAGTCTTCATGTCTATGTTCATGAGTGGAAAAGTCCTAAAAGTGCAAAATTAATAAGATTTGCAATTTTTTTATGTGTTTATATGGTTCCGAAAATCGACAGTTTTAAAATATTCACCCATATATCAAGAGTTTTATGCTGTCTGGAGAGTTGCTAACTTTTATAAACGTAGCAAATATAACTAATTATTAGTCATTTTTGACTAATTTGTTTAGTGTAAAGCCAGTATTTTAAAAAAAGTAAACGTTTGGTGTGCCGTTTAAACGATGGGATAGTTAAATCTTATTTTGTGGACAGAAATTGAAATCAATATGTATATTTGGAGATTATGCATAATTATTTACAAAATTACCGACGAAATAAATTTGGATAAGAGGCAAGACAAATATTATCAGCAAGAAGGTTGCAGCCCACACTTAACTCTTTTAATTATAATATAGAAATTATATGTATTTTACATTTGGGAAAAATGGATGGTTAGATTTGGGCCACAGCCATTCCCACCAAGAAGGATTTCACAATTATGGAGTTTTACTTTTGGGGCAAACTAAAACAATAAGTTTATAAAGACAAGTTTAATAGTGATTTAAAAAGATTAAAAATAAAAATTGGTGAAGAAGTTACAAAGAATTTAGAACAAAGGTGAGATTATGTAGTAATTTAGGTGGGGCACTATTTAAATACTCCTCTTGCATAATATTGTTTTTTTGCGTATATAACGATAAACATTGTTAGGTATCAATGATTGGCCCATTTCAATGTTCAGTGTGATTTAAACCAATCGGGTTTTAAATTGGGAGAAGGCGACTATAAAAATATTTAAAAATTGTAAAACGTAAGGTTAACCATTTGACAGATTGGAGTAGATAAAGCATAGTATTACACTCGAGATTATGTGCATTATCTTTCGTATTATAATATACTACTACAACGATTTATTTTCTTCTTAGATTAATTAACACATTTATGAAAAAATAAACTAAACATTGTTTTTAGGAACCTTTCAATTCATCGAAAATAAAGGTTATTTGAACGATGAAATAGGACAAAGAAGTCACTTTAAAACGATACTCGGGGGTGGATTTAGCGCCTTAGTGGGACAACTGGTATGTACGCCGCTATTTTTGATTAAAACGCACCAACAATCTCAAGCCTCAGCTGTCATCGCAGTCGGCTATCAAAATGAAAAGGCTGGACTGATTAAATCGTTTGTTAACATTTATGGAAAACATGGAGTGAGTAAACATTTTTTAGATTTACCTAGATGTATTTTATTTTTTACTGAAATATTATACTGTTTGAAATACTTGGACTAATTTGAAATTTTCGTTATGAGATGGATAAATATTTTTTTAATAATTTATTTATAGATTAAAGGTTTGTACAGAGGTGGAGTTGCAGGTATACCCAGGGCATCTGTGGGTTCCGCTGCACAATTAGGTACCTTTAATTACGTCAAGGAGTATATTCAGCAATACGAAAATCTGCGAGGTCATCCGTATGTTGTTTCTTTCTTGGGTAGTTTGGTTGGAGGAGTTGCTATAAGTATAATGATGACACCTTTTGATTTGATTTTGACTAGGATATGTAATCAACGTAAGAAAGAAATATAACCATTACCTTGAAATATTCGATTAAAAAGTATTAACTTTATAATACAGGATTGGCTGCTCAGTGGGTTTTTTTGGGTAGAACCCACTTAAAAAAGCCCGCAGGGTTTTTTAAAAGTGGGTTTTTGTCTTAAACTTGAACTTCGATATTTTTGAATATTTTTTATATTGTAAAAAGATAAAACATTACATTTTTATGTATTTAAAAAGTAGTATTTAATAAAAAGCATTTACGAAACAAAACGTAATTTTAAAGTTTGGGGATTTCCCTGCCGATCTATGCACTTAAGTCGTGAAGGAGAAGGTAATGAATTTTTCTTATCGACAGTATTTCTTTTTAATGTTTTTTTTTAAATAAAACCTAATAAAACCCACTTATTAAACCCAAAAAACCCGGGTTTTTGCCAATCCTGCTATAATATAAAAAAATACTATATGCAAACGTAAAATAAGGGTTTATATAAATTTTATTTTTAAGGTAAAAATTTGCTTAACAATTTTTTCCATTATTATTATTATTATTTATATTATAATATTAATTAAACTGGTTTACAGCCAAAATGTACATTCGTTGCCACTATTTTTTCAATTTTAATTTGAATGTATTTTGGCATGCTAAACTAAAAAATCACAATACATAATTTTTATGGCAAGGCTTTTCGAATGCAGCTTTACCAGAGACTACACTGTTATAAAAATAAGATTTGTTAACATATTAATTATATTTTGTAAAATTTTAACATATTTTTTGTAGAAAACCAGGGTTTCTAATTATTTTAAAAAAGGAAAATATTTTACCGAAAGTTTTGTCAAGGTAATATGCAATTTTGTTAGCATTTTGTTAATTTTAAAGGTAAGGCATTACTTTGTTAATTTTTAACAAATTATTTTGTTAAAAAAGTATACGCCAATCAAAACATTTCCCACTGACAATACACATCAACAAGTTCAACTGACTTCAGCATCTGCAACTTATGTTTCTGCTTACTTTATTCTAATTCGTAACGTGTTCGTAGTAACTTTCCAGAGTGTTTATAATATATTACCAGAAATATGTTATTATTGTTATTTGGATTCCTATACCTATTTAACGAGTGTGCAAAGTGCGAAGTATCCAAAAAAAGATGACATCACTGGTTTTCAAACTGAAATTAGGGGATTCAGTAAAGTGTTATAAACACACTTAATTATAAATTTAAATACATTATGAAGTAGTCACTGTGTGATGAAACAATTGTAAAAAGTAAATAAATCACGTAAAACTTAAAAAAAATAGTTGTTTTTATTATCTAGATAATGATAATAATAATAATAATAATATGGAGTTTCATCAAGTAAAGGTCGAAACAATCAAATACCTATTGGTATTGTAAATTAATTGCATGTTACTACAAATTTTTTCGTAAATACCATATTTTTTTCATAAAGTGCAAACTTTACGTGGATAATTCGAATATGGAAATAATTCAATGATTTGTATTTATTTTTTTGACAAAAGGTAAAAGTTATTATTATTTTTGTCCAATTTTTGTTTCAATATTCCAGACCATTGCACTGAGACTATAGTCAACTGATTGGGCATTTAAAGAGAGATATTTATTGGCAACTTGATTATGTTTAATTTGACACCTTTAGCAAACAGGATGGTCGTTTCTTACTCGAGATATTACCCAAGTTGTGAAGCTGACAAAGAAATGAAAAATAAAATAAAATCTCATGTTAATGGAGGGGGGGATCATTAAAAATCTCACGTCAACTTTTGGGTTTAAAGAATATGTAAAATTCAAATTTTTCAAAAAAAGTAATCAATTTTTATTTTTTGGGTTTATGATGTCGTCCGCAAAGAATGTTTAATGGCTAGAATCTCTCCAAATCTCACCAAATCTCACCAAGGGGAGGGAGGGGTCCAAATTATCAGAACAATGCGTCACGTAATTAATGGATGTCCCCTAGGCCAAAATATATTGGAAAAAATACACTGGCACCGAATTTACATTTATTTTAAATTAATTTATAAAAAAATATATGACCCTAGAAAAAATCTGCTAAAAATTTATAACATGTATTTAATTTTACCTCTTTCTTATTTATTTTTAGCAATTGACAAGAATGGACGTGGTATCCTGTACACAAGTTATTTTGATTGTGTAAAAAAAGTATATAGGGCTGAAGGACCTGCGGCTTTTTACAAAGGCATAGGACCAATGTATCTTCGTCTAGGGCCACATACTGTTCTATGTTTATCATTTTGGGACGCTCTAAAACGATTACATGATAAATATTGGTCTATTTAAAAAAGTTTATAAGATATCATTATTGTTGTTGATGTAAATAGCTAGTTGTACGGAAATTTCAGGAAATGAATATATTCTTACTTAAATTTGTTCATTATTTGATAAATCGTTTTATTTTTCATTCATATATTTATACAAATACTTCTGCAGAAGATTATGCAAAAAATGCTCTTTATAATGCATTAATAATGTGACGCCAAGAAATAAATATTTTTTTCTAAATATTAATATTTAGAAAAAATATGTTTGGATACATGACAGTCATGACTGTCATTATTAATGTCATTTTAGACAAGTAAACTCAAATAACACACTAGTGTGTTATAATCCATAACTCAAAGTAAAGTAGTATTCTATTTATTTATTACTAATACAAGCAGAATTCACATTGATATTAAAATTAAAGTCATTGTAAAATTTGTTGGAATTGGAATTCCATCCTCCGTGACGCTTCAAAGTAGTCATGTTAGCCCCTGCATTGGCCAAAAGAGTCGCCGAAGAACTTCTCAGGCAGTGACCGGTGTAGAGCGCTGGTTCCTCCAATTTCAAAAAATTGCAACTCTTGAAGGTATATTCGACCACGTATTTATTCCCACACACTGGCTGGTACCCCTCCCATTTTTGTAAAAAAACAAAAAAGCGGCTAGAACTAAATTTCTTTGGTCTCAAAGGCATGTATTTTTTACACAAATTGATTGACTGGAAATCCTTCTTCAAGTATGGTGAAACTTCTCAATTTCTTGGTTTTAGTGTCTGGCAAAACTACGTGAAAATATATGCCTTTGTCATAAATATTTTCTATTTTAAAATTGACCAATTCATCGCATCTACAAGCACCGCTTCCGTAAGGATATCCTCAGGAACGTAATTTTCAAGCTGCAGGGAACTGACAAGTGTCAAAATTTATTTAAACATTTGCTAACATAGACCAGGGATTAGTTGGGTGGGCGGGGGGTTAGTTAGATAGGCAACTTAGTATTAAAGTTTTGTTCCCTGACTACTGCACCATCTAGCGGGTGTAGTCAAAAATATGTATTAAAATTATTGTTTAAATTTTTTTACTGGATGGTACTGATCCTTTTTTTTACCTCCACTAGATAAATAATTCTAATATTTTTCTAGGAAAGTTCAAAGAGGAATAATAAAACATAATAAAACTACATTTTTGTAATTATTTTATTTGTCAAAATTATATAAAGGCAAAAATTCAAAACACAACTTAAAATTATATATAATTGTAGATATATCTACATCATATGAACTTATCTAACTATTTCATTCCTATAATATTATTGTATAAGGTAAAATAAATTTATAAATAAAAGAACAACAAAAATTTTAATACTTGGTGATTAGAGATCTCTGTTGATGTTGATTCGAATCAACATATTTTTTGTTATTTGGGCAAAAAGCGGGACATACCCTATCGTTTTTTGGAAATCGATGCATTTTTACACTATCTCCCCTGCTTTTGCACTTTTGTACACAACAAGAATAAACCATAATAATGAATACACAATACAAACTTAAAAGGTTATAAAATTTAATAGGTACTTCACAAATTTAAGTTATTCGTTCAAGTCGAATTATTATGACAACTGTCATTATGACAACGGTAGTCTCGGTGACAAAAACAATTTTGGCGACATTAGCGCCTCTGGTAAGCGTAGTCTAAACTTCTCAGCGGACAAGTTTTTGTACAGTAAAGATGCACAACTGAAGCGTGGTAATTAAAAAGCGTCTAAGTGCCACTGCAGTGCTAAGCAAAAAGGTGGTAACTAATGCATTACTTAATATTGTTCAATACATTTGTGCTTTGCACGGCAGAGGCACTTGGACGCTTTTGAATTACCACGCTTCAACTATGTTTGCTAACAATGTATCAGGCCCGTGGCAATGTAAAAAAGTTACTGTCAAGTCATGTCAAGTCATTCTGACATTTATAGGGTCAGTGCCGGTTTAACAGGGGTTTTTTGGGGACTATAGCACCGGGCGGTAAATATTTTTGGGGCGGTACCGCGTACCGCCCTAATTTTTAAAAAAAAATACTTAATCGTTAGAATTTATAAAAAAAAATATTGCGACACTGCGTCGGCGGATACAACGGATACAAATGAGAAAAATGTTGTTAGAGTTGAAGCAGCTTCTCCATCAGAAAAACTTGATTTATTGCATAGAAACGGAATAATTTTAACTTTTTGGATAGACGTTTTGCAAAGGGTTAATGAAACCAATAAACGGGTCAATTCACTAACACGAGTCGTTAACGTTAGCCACTAGAATTAGTGGTTATACTTATATTTAATCGACCTGATTGGCCGGATTGGCCGATAACCACTGATTCTAATGTTTAACGTTAACGACTCATGTTAGTGAATTGACCTGAAAGCAGTCCAAAAACAAAATATGGATTTAAGCACAAATGCTCATCTTTTGTCATTTTTAGTTGAGAACCTTGATTTTTTACTTGATCATTTTGATCATTACGACACTGAAAGAAATTTGTTGCTTAAAGTAAATACAAATGTATACTAAAAATTTTATACTAGTGCTTTACACATTTATACTACTGTTTATTATGAATGTATGTTAAATTTTGTAATACATTTATTGTAAAGAAGATATGTTAGATCTAAATAAAAATAAACTTACCCTTACTATAAAATGTAAACTATAAGTGAATTACAGCAAAAAAATATTGCTAGAAATACCATTTATATTGCTAGGGCAGCAATAGGCTGCTAACCAAACGAATATATTTGTTTTAGCAATGTATGTGGTAGTCCATATATGAAACATAAAATATATTTGCCCTAATTATTTTTTTATTTAACTTTAGTATATATTTCTTTCAGTGGAGGAAATAAACAGGAAACGAAAATTATGCTCAGAAGCGGATAATCATAAGAAAATTACAATTTGAAGAAAATAATTCAGAAGCAAATTTAAGCAAAAAAGAAACAATGCGAACAATATGTTTTATTTTAATAATTGACAATCTATAATCCGAAATCATTTGTCGATATGATAGCTAGAAATCTGGCACAAACAAATTTGAATTTTTGTTTAATCTAAAAGCATAAATCTTCGTGGAGGATTTGGATGAGTTTTTTTCTCAAAAATGTGTCCAACTCAAGAAACTGGTAAAATAGAAACTTCATTGGAATTAGTATAAGTTTTATACGAAAATAAATTAATATCTTCATTTCCGAATATTAATATTTGTCTGCGAATTTTTTTTTTATAATGGTTTCAAATGCAAGTAGTGAACGATCTTTCTCTACTCTAAAAAGGGTAAAGAACTACCTAAGAAATACAATTCCCCAAGAAAGATTTAACTCCTTAGCAATTTTGTCCATTTATCAAGACCTGCTGGATGAAATAAATGTAAAGTGTTATAAAACAATTTGCTACTATAAAGACTTGAAAACAACCTTTTAATTATTAGTATTAGGATTTCTCAATATTTATTTAAACTAAAGAATAATGTTTTATTTATTTATAACTTTTGATTAGTTTTTATTAGTTTAATGAAACAAAATATTAAACTTTTATTTTTTAATTAGTTTTTCTTAGTATGTACTTAGTATTGTTTATATAAACCAAAGAATGTTTTAATTTTTAGTTAGTGCTTTTGATTAGTTTTTATAATTTGTTTATAAAGGCTCATTTTATATTTTATAGGATACTAAGTTTACTGTTAGATACCAGCCTAACCAACCTAATCTTCAACTTGACGTGAGAAAGTAAGACTTAAAAATTTAAAAATGTTTTTAAAAAGTAATATTTTAAAGCATTGGGCGTTGTGTTTGTGCCAGAACCGGGCGGCGAACTAACTTAAACCGGCACTGTATAGGGTACTGAACGCAAGTGGCTTTGATTTGATCACAAAGCTTTTTAATTATTATCTCATAAAAAATGACTTATTTTCAACATAACACACTAGTACAATAAATAACTATTATTTTGTTGCGTCAAATGCAGAGATATAAATAAAACAAAGAATTCCATTAAAAAAATATATTAAATGTTTAAAATGTTCTCCGTTCTTCATTTGAGTTCCTGAATGTTCTCAGGTGATGTTTTGTAGACTTGTGTTTTTAAATGTCCCCAAAAGAAAAAAATCCAGTGACGTTAAATCTCGAGCAAACTGTTTCCTTGTTCGTGATTTTCTAATAACTGGGTAATAAGTAACATTTTCAAGAAGATTAAGTTGCCAAGAATACCATACATTGGATACTGAGTATTATCCTCTTGAAAAATATGTGGATTTTCATCGTCTCATTACCTACAATTGTGTTTATTTACAAATCCATTTGAAAAAAAGGAGATTTATCCCTGAAACAAAAATTTAAAAAAAAATTGGGAGCAACTGCATTTCTTTGCGTCATTTCCTCACAAAACTGGATTCTTCTGTCGTAGTCATCTCCGCTGAGTTTCTAGAACATTTGCATTTTATAAGGTAAAAACTTTATTTTTAGCACCTTATAAACGGAACCAACAGAAATATTTGTTAAAGCAGCTACTTTTGGAATAGATGTGAATATCACAGCAAAATGGCCGAGAACTTCAATTGTGCAGCTTCATCCAGTACACTCGATCTTGTGTTGTTTCTGTTTACTAGGTTACTGATTACTATAGTATATATATATATATAGCAATGGTTTTTATTAAATGGTGAATATGTTGCACAAGATGTTGAATTTCAAGAGTATAATGAAGAAGTTATGTGTTTAAATAATGAGCCAGAGATGGATATCCTTAAAATATAAGCCTTACATATTTTTCAATATTGGCACAATAAAGATATTTTTCCATATATTATTTTAAAACGGTATTCAATAAAACAGTAATATTTCCAAGTTTGTACACAGTAAAAAGGCACATTTACAAAATGATTTCATACAAAAAGTCTTATTTCCATATAATTTTTAAAAATACCATTGCTATAAATATTTAAATTTAAACCACCAATACGACAGCAGGTCTGAAGTATTATTATAAATTCATCAAATTTTTTTTAAAATAATCTATATCGCCCTAACCTATACCGGTTATATTCGTTTTATGAAAATATGTTGCAAATGGAAATACGACCTTTTGAAAAATCACTCCTCAATTATTTTAATGTTATATAACTTATCAACCGACCATAACTAAAGGTAAAGCGCAGGCGTTTATTTTTTTATTACACCAGTAATGATTGAACTTATAAATATACATAACTTTTCGAATTCCATAAAACAAAAACCATAATTAACCAAATGACAAATATTGGTTAGGAATTTAAATAATTATTTATTGTAAAATGGCATAATAATTATTTATTTTAGTATGCTATAATTAAAAATTATATGGTTTTTATTTCGTTTTAATAAAAGAACTATAAAAATGTAAAAACAACAATTATATAAAAGATAATAATATATAATATTACATAACACACAAAGAAAATTAAATTATTAATTTTAGAAAATTCGTTTATTTGAAACGTCTTTTCTTGTACGAAGTAAAATTTTCTTATTCGTGGTAACTTCACAACAAAATACTATTATTTGGTTGTAAATCGAGGGATTTTTAAAACAACCTATTTTTGGGAATTATTATAAAGAAATATTCACTTAAAGCTATTAATTTAATGGTTTAGATATCAGTTATTTGGAATGAATGTTTAATACAAGCATATAATATCTTATTTTAACAAAATAATAGATTGGATAAAGTCAAGTAAATATTTGCTTGTATTAAAATATAAGTTTAAAAAGGTCAAGTAGGTACCTAAATGTAAATTGTCCACCAAATTAATCATGTTCTTCAAGAAAAGTTCTTGTATAAAGTGTGTTTTATTTTGACATTTGGAATGTATTTAAAAATATACAAATTTAAACAAATTTTTAGTACTCTATCTTTTAAAGAAAAAGCAAAATACTAATATTTTTTACTTTAATTAGTGAACACTCTGTATAAGCTAAAGTAATAAAACTAAGCAAATGAGTAGTTCGTGTAATAACTAAAAAAATTACATGTTTTGCAAAATCTTTGCTAGAATTTATACAGAGGGCTTTGGAAAATTGTTGTTTTTTTTCAACGTTTGTCCTTACTTTTTGATGATCCTGTATACATTTTTTTTACAAAATTATCGTTTTAGGGGTTTTTAAATTTAAAAAATGTATAATAATAAGTTTTTGGATAATAGAAAGCCATGGAAATTACATATGACAATTTTGCATTCGTCAAAAGATAGCGCTTTTCAAATACTACAAACTAAAAACATTTTTTTTTAAATTGGAATATTTTTAAATAAATACCAAATTGTCGCCAATCAAAATAAAATATACTGTATATCGAAATAAAGGCTTTTTTAAACAGTATATTATAGTATAGTAGTCAAAATATGTTAAATTTTCCTTTAATTTTTTTATCAATTTATGGATCTTTTTTCTTTTGCAATAAAATGTCTATATTATGTAACATAACTTAAAAGTGTCCTTTAAATCCCTTACAAGTATTTATAAAAACATGATGATTAGTAATATTTCCCACCTCTATTTATATGTATCTGTTTGTACAATTAATTTTATGTGATTTTCCTATATTAATAGACACAAATCTGCAAGACTGTTTACTTGCATTATTTTTAATTAATTATAATTATAAGGATAAAAGAAAATAACAATAAATTCCAATCATAGACAGTGACTAAACAAAACACGGAAAAATTTAATTAATTTGCAGAAATATGTCTAGGCCACTCTTTGATAAGATAGATAGGATAGACAAAATAATATAGACAAAAAACTGCAAGACTGTTGCATTGCATTATTTTTAATTAATTATAATTATAACGTTAAAAGAAAATAATAATAAATTCCAATCATAGACAGTAACTAAACAAAACACGGAAAAATTTAATTAATTTGCAGAAATATTTCTAGGCCACTCTTCGATAAGATGGAGTAAACAATTAGGAAAAGTAATTTATTAATTTGCAAGTGATTTTCTTATCAAATATAATAAATTTTAATTGGTATATTTTGATTGATACATTTTTCCGGAATAAAATTGTACACTATATAAATTAGGCAACAAAAACACACCCTAAACTTTTTTAATTGGTCGAATAATATTTGTTTTAAAAATTTATATTTTTATTTATAATGTATACATAACCCTTACATAACCAGTACAATTCGAAAATTTTTAGTTGATCCGATTAAAATTGGGACCTAAAAATCAAAATATATTTTTTTAGGGGTTCAAAATTGATTTTATCTTCAAGCGTTCTATAATTTAAGCTTTATTATTGTCAACGCTCACTATAGTCCGGTCAATCTAGACATTCGAAGGTACATAAATTTACAACAAGCTGAAAATCAGTAAAATTGTTCAGAATATAATTATAAATAAAATTTTAAAGTTCCCCATAATTCCCCTGTATGGAAAAATTTTTATTCAAGGTCAAAGGTCAAAAAAATGATTTTTCGCGATTTTCGGCAAAACGGTAAATTTTATCATAAAATACCCCAGAAAAATATTGTAGATCATAAAATTATCTATAAAAAATGTATCAATACTTTTTTTTCTACGAGCCACCGTTTCTGAGATATAACGATTCGAAAAGTTGTAAAAGTTATAATCGTCATAATATGCACACGTTTCCACGCCACCTATTAGGTAGTGTACTTAGCGCGTTTTTTAACGTGGTTTCCCCAGTAGCCTATTCCACGGGTCAGTTGTGAAACTGTTTAATTTGAAACTATTGCAAAATAACGGAAATTAGCAATGATTGGAAAAGATAAAAGCGATGTAAATTAAAAAAAAGTACTGAAGTTAATTAGTCTGATTCGTAACTTTTAAATTCTTCTTCTTATTCTTCTACTTGTTCTTGTTCTTCTTCTTCTTCATCTTCATCCTGGGTACAAGTAAATTGCGTCAGTAGCGATGTATCGCATCATGCGATTCGCATGTCACCTCGTTGGAAATAAATGAATCCTCCACTGTTGGTGATTCAACATTAGAGCACGACCGGCCTTGACAATTCGTACATACCAGAGAATAAAACAGTCCGACTTTTTTGCAACCACATTTAGCACTGCATCCCTTTTTGCAGTTGCAAAAAATTGTGTTCAGCATTTTTTCCGGCGCAGGTGGGAGTAAAGTTTGAACTGGTTCTAATGGGTTGTTGACCAACTTCCAACCCCAGTCTGTAGGGTCTAGCTGATAACCAAGCCACACTTGAACTTGGTAATATTCCCGAAAAATATTTTGATGAGCAGCAGGTTGGAGGAAGACAAGCTAATTGAACTTGTTTTTTATTTTAGTATTTTTAACGAAACATGCATATCGATACTTATCAAAGCAGGTAGTTTTTTTAGGAGCTCCGTATATAGAAAGAAGAAATCGAATGCCGTTGGTGATAACTTCTTGTCCCGAAGCACCTTTTCCTCGAGTTTGGCCGAAAAATCTCCGCTCGTTCGAAAGTTAAGCGAAGACAACGGAACGTGCCAAATTTTACGGAAAAATCGAAAAAAAAGTGGACTTGGGCCTTTTCAACACGAGCGGAGATTTTTCGGCCAAACTCGAGGTGCACCGGGTAAAAGACCAAAGTTTGACATACTAAAAGATGAGCTTTATCGAATGAAAACTAATCGGCCAGAAGCCCGTTTAATTTTTGTTGTGTATTTAAAAAAGTTAACCAATTAAAATCCCCGAAATCAAATCGATTAGGTGGCAAATGACAGTTGGCATTTAACAGGGTCAAATGACAGGTGACAGATGACAGATGAGAGGTGACAGATGACAGGTGACAGATGACAGGTGACAGATGACAGGTGACAGATGACAGGTGACAGATGACAGATGTCAAGTTGACAGATCATCTGTCATCTGTCACAGATGTTGTCTCGATGGCGTATAAATTAATTAATTTATACCCAGTCCCTTAAGGGACTGGGTTTTATTTCACTTGATATTCTTATAGTTATAACTTATGTAGGTATATTTTATATTTTAAGTGTAAGTGAAAATGACCGATAGAAAAATATATTAACATATATTAAAACTCTAGAGATGTATATACGTGACGTACTCATGTATATTATGACGATTACAACTTTTACAACTTTTCGAATCGTTATATCTCAGAAACGGTGGCTCTTAGGAAAAAAAGTATCGATATATTTTTTATAGACAATTTTATGATCTACAAATTTTGTCAGAAATATTTTTGTGATAAAACTTCCCGTTTTGCTAAAAATCGCGAAAAACTATTTTTTTTGACCTTTGACCTTGAATAAAATTTTTTCCATACAGGGGAATGATGGGGAACTTTAAAATTTTATTTATAATTATATTCTGAACAATTTTACTGATTTTCAGCCTGTTGTAAATTTATGTACCTTCACTGTTATTTTTTGGTCTAATTTGACCGGACTACTACCAAAGTATTTAACTATCTCCTAGGCTGTAAAAATAATTTAGACCAATCAGGTGAAGTTTTTACATCCTAGTCTGTAAGCCTATCAAAAAATTCGATAACTGCCAACACCTATACTATGCTGCCGTACTAAGCGCAGAAGCGGTAATTAACATAATGGCTGTCATGAGATATTGGTACTTTTATGTTAATAGCTCTGCCAACTCAGTTTGGTAACAGACACCGCTAAAAATAACTTGATATTTCAATCATTTACTGACAAAATACCGATTTAATACCTTATTAAAGTAGAGATTTTTAACCCTAGGTTCATATTACGGAAAAATGTCAATTTCCTTTAAATGTGCAGTTACCGCTTCTGTGCTTAGGACGGCAGTATGGAGAAAGGCAGTAACTGCAAAAAAATGCTAAATGCGTTTTCTTGTACTATGGTACAGCTATGGACATTTTGTAACCGCACATATCAGAGTGCGTAATCAATTAAATACCTACTGCTTTTTATAAAAATGTAGTTTATGCTAATTTTCCACAAATTTTTTGCTAAGCAGTTACTGCGTTTCTCCATAGTAGGGCAGTATAATAATTAAGCAATTTAAACTTACTTTTATTATTACATTAAATTAATTGTTTTGTTCAATAAACATTATTTAATTTAGGTAGTATTATCTTTGGTTTTATGTGCTGATTTAATTGCAATTGCATTGCAAAAATAGGAGTGCAACAAAAATAAATTAGTGCACTTTTAAAAATGATCTACTTTTGACACTTAAATGTAAACAAAAGTATACAAACTAGTGTGTGCGAATATCGAATATACAAATTATTCGAAACGAATTAATCTAATAATTCGAACTATTTGGATAGTCTAAACTATTCGAATAGTTTCATACTTTCATTCAGAACAATAATTATTTAAAAATCCCAAGAATTTAAAAAAATGGCGAATGCGCCGGGGTTAATAGTTTATCCTACTAATCTTATTTGTTAATTAAATAATCATTTAACCCTACACTGTTTAAAATATCTGTGGTGTAAAGAGTAATCTTAAAATGGTGTCAAAATCCAACACCAAGTGGTGTTAATATAAACACAATGAGTTATGGTTGAAATTGTTATACACAACAAACACCAAAACGGTGTTTATCTAAAAATATTTGAGAAGTGCACCTACACAGAAAAAAAACGAATAGGAACTATATTAATTTAGTTGACCCATAAGTATTTATTTAAATCAACTGTGGGAAGGTTAATATAAACAAAGATTAGTTTGACGGTACTAAACCAGATAGTTATTTTATTTAATTGTTTAAATTAATCCAGAAAACTTTAGTGAAACCAACTCGCTGTATGGTTCAGTTTACTAAATATGTTGTTTTGTAAAATAAGAGTTACTTCAACCTAAAGCACTCTGTTAAAATGATTAAAACAATTTGCCGTGCATTCCTGGTTGCTGTAATGAGATACTTTAACCCACCCAAAATTTTATAATATTTATAATATTTTTATGAGTTTTCTAGTACTTACGAGACTTTTCTGGCAATAAATTTTGTTTAACACCAAAGAAAATCCTTTTTTTCTTCTTTAACATTAACAGCCGCTTATTGTAAATAGGTAAATTAAGGACGGCATGGCGAATCGATTTTGACATTAACTGTCAAACTAATGACTCTGATACCAACTATCTAAAGTAAAATTCGACCAAATTAAATTTAAGGTATAAAATTAATTTTTTTATAGAATTTTTGCAAAATAGATAAAATAGCATAAATAACTCATTTCATAAGACCTTTTTTCGCACTCGTCCATTACAAAAACTCCTTCGTCGCTCGTTTTATAAATTGTCCTCGTGCGACAAAATGACGTCTTATGACATAAGTTCTTTAATATACTATTCTAACATTAAAAATTATTTCCCCTAACCCAAAGATATGTATTTTTTATAAGAAGTATTTTTAGAAGAAACCGTATTAAGTTTATTTAATACATATTATTATGTAATAAGAGATGTTTTTTTTTCTTTTCTTTTTTTAATTTGGGGATTTATTCGTAACACAAAATATTTTTGGGGATTTCATAGATATGAAAAACATATTTATTAACAAGAATTCAATAATGAATCATAATAATAAATAAAAAAATATCTGGGGATTTTTGTTTTAAGTTCCTAAATTTAGGGGATTTTGAAATCCGATTGGGTAAATTCAGCTGACTGATCTGGCAACCCTGCTTTGGTGTGACACTACAAGTTGTTCGATACCAGGTGTATGTTATATGTTGTATGTATCTTGGTTCGATACTAAAGATACCTTAAATAGGTGGAAACAGTTGTCAATACTTGAAATATTTTAAGTTGGTGGAACGCACTAAAAACATTTTCTCTAGCGAGTTGAAGGTACAATTTTCTGGAATAATACCACTGGTAATATACTAATAATGCGTCAAGGAACTTCCTGTTTCCTTTTTTTTTCCTTTTTTTTCTGTGTAGTATGATTTAATTTGACCAATTTGTCGTAGAGGCGAATGTTGCATACTTTGTAATTATAAGTAACTAAAATTTGTTTTAAACGTTGTGTTTCTTACAATGGCATTTGTTATCCTCAAATGAGGCCTTAAAGTGCTAAGTTCAACCATTTTACTCCTATTAGGGCTGTCATCAAACTGTTAAATTTACAAGTGCCTTTGTAATAAACACAACGTCAAAAACGATTAATAATTTGTTTAAAAAGCACAAACCCGAAGTACAAGAATTTTAAACTACATAAAAATGGCCGCCGTTAGAGTCTGTGCAGTGGGTTGCCTAACTTCGTGATTTTTAGTATGCGCGAAACGAGACAGACATTGTTGTGTGGATTGTGGGTGGTTCATTATTTTCTTAAAAATTATTAGACACTGTCATTCGTCATTAATTCTGTGGTTATGGTAATTACACAAAATTGTACCAAATTCTTTAATAATATTAGAAAAATTAGTGTTCAACTCTTAAGAAATGGCCATTTCCTTGAGGATGAAATATTAGCGACACAAGCCGAAGGCGAGTGGAGTATTCATCATTCACCATTCTTAATCGTTGAACAATATACACTGTTCAAAATTTCATGACCAATTTAACACCAAATTAACACCATACGTGGTCTATATCGATACAAACCAAAATGGTGTTAAATAAGGTTCGTTGGTCGGTGTCAATTCAAATACTAAAATGGTGTTAAATAAGGTTCGTTGGCGGTGTAAGTTCAAATACTAAAATGGTGTTAATTTAACTTTCACACAGTATTAAAATAAATTTTACCTGGTGTAAATTGAACTCCTTTTCAGTGTTAAATATTAAGTGTTTGTGGTCAAATTATCATACTACACAGAAAAAAGGAAAAAAAAAGGAAACAGGAAGTTCCTTGACGCATTACTAGTATATTACCAGTGGTATTATTCCAGAAAATGGAACTTTCAACTCGCTAAAGATAATGTTTTTTAGTGCGTTCCACTAACTTAAAATACTTCAAGTATTGACAGCTGTTTCCACCTATTTAAGGTCTCTTTAGTATCGAACAACTTGTAGATGTCACACCAAAGCAAAGGACTAGTTTATATATTCTTCATATAAGTCAACAGAGGCGAGATTTAAGAACATCACGTGATCCACAAAAATATAAATACTTATGGGTCAACTGGGTTAAATGAACTATTCCTTTTTTCTGGGTAGGTGCACTTCTCAAATATTTTTAGATAAACACCGTTTTGGTGTTCATTTTCAACCCTAATTCATGGTGTTATATTAACACCACTTGGTGTTGGATTTTGACACCATTTTAGGATTACTCTTTACACCGTAGATATTTTAAACAGTGTACTAAGTGTAAATAAAATAAAGGTGCGTTTTTGTAACACCCTGTGTATTAACAAATCGTTTTTTATGTCAATAGTTGTTATTGTCCAAAGACAAAGTAAGTTATTAACACTTTTCAGTTCTACATTGCGCGTCAAAATTAACGCATAATAAGTAAAAAAATTCTAACTCTTAAACGCCTTTACCAATCTTTATAAAAATTTTGATAAAAATACTTTAACTTATATCTCAGTTTATTTAATAAAAAATGCTCTGCAATGAAACAATTTTCTGGTAACGACTTAATATAAAAAAATATTAACCAACAAATTCTATATCACGAATAATAAACGACTTACCAAAATACAGTACAAGTATCGAAGGGTCTAAATAGGTCCAGTTTTTGAAAATATTATTGCAAAACTTGTTTGTAATTCTTAGGGAATGTTTTATCTTTGTAAAAATGGTTTAATAAACCTACACTGGTTGGGAAATAGTTAATTTCCTTACAAGTGCGCAAAAATATATTTTTCGCACGCTACTGCAGTTGCCCAAAGCGCATGTTTTGGGAACAATATTTGTTCTACAAGCAAGGGGAATCTCGCATTTTTTTCAGTCCATATTTTACTTTTTTTCTACTTGCTACTCATATTTTTGTATTGAAATATGTTAGCATAATTTTTTGTTTTTAATTAAAAACACTATTAAGGGCATGATTTAATAATTTAACATATCTTGCTTTTTTTATCAGCCTCTAGAATAAAAATATTAAATAAACTAGAAAGAAAATTTTTGTTATATTAAGAAAGGTTTAAAAGATTTGATACATTTTTAAAACACGCAAATTAGAAATTTGTACACTTGACCGTGGCCATCATTTTAAAGATACCTGTTAATAATAGTTTTTTTGTCTATTTGATTCTATTTTGATTATTTCTAGATATTTTTAGACACAAAATCACTCGGTCGTCACGTGAAAAATTGGGTTTTTTAATAGTTAAAATATTTACATATAAATATTACAAAAAAAATTGCAATTTCCTTTAATACTTTTTGCAATACTAAAAATATGCATTTTGCATGCATTTATATCTTATTGAAAAAAACACAAATGTATAGATATACTTGGTTCGTTCACTCCTAATGATTTATGGCATTATCGCATTAAAAAAAAATACGTTTGCCAAAATTCGACACGTGCCACGTTAACGGAACACTGGCAGTACTCGTACACGTGAAAATCATGCTTTTTTAAAATAAATTAAATTATTTTTGAACCAACGTTATTTAGTTATTAACCTTAGACATCTTTTCTGATAAAAAAATATTTTTGTAATATTTATAATGTTTATATTTGTATTTTGTATGCATACAAAAAAATAGTATAATATTTATCTGCTATTGTCCTACCTAATATTTAACTTGATTAAAAACAGACTATTCTTTAATAAAAATATACATTTTTATTTTTTTATCATGCATTTTATCAGTATTGCTAAAGGTTTTTTTACATAAATATTCGTTTTTATTAGCTACCTATAACTTGTAATTCTTTATTAGTTTGATACGATGTCTTTATATTATAAACATTAGGAATTTTTGGATACAAGAATAATAATTCTATCGAAACATTATTACAAGTTCAAAGTTGTTGTAAAACAATAAACAATTTTAGCCAGACAAGTCTACGCTTCATTCAATGCACATTATTTAAAGATTTTCTGTGGGATAAGGCAAATAACAATAAAAGTTTCCATATTAAAATTTTCCAAAAAGTAACTATTTGTAAATAAGATTAGTCTACTAAAATGACTCATACATTTATAAAGTATACAGGGTGCACCCAAGTATCGTTCTATGGATGGATATCTTTTAAAAATCGTTATAACTTTGTTATTTTTGTGAATTTTGTAAAAAAGTAAGTTTCAAATTTAAATATATAGGTACATTTATCAACATTTTTATCCAATATGAGGTTTTTCCCCCAATTGATTTTCTAATAAATTTAAATAAATGTGTATGTGTACCGTTATATTTAAAATTTACTTTTTTTCAAATTCCCAGGAATAAAAATTTTTTTTTAACAGGTTTTTAATTTTTTTTAAATTCTTTGAGAACCGCTAGTATTTTTTCAATTTTCAAATTTCTTTTAATTAGGATTTGACCGACCTTGTGTACAATCTATTGCTATAGCTATGTTTTTTTTAAATTTCTTCCAATCAAGCATAGTTTTGGCCTATTGGCCCCGCAAAAGGAACACAAATTTAATTTAACATTAAAATATAATTTAAAAATAATGCTTTTACCACACATTTTATTTTTTAGGTACCAAAAACAATTTAAATTTGTCAAATATTTAAAGATTCAAACCTAAGTTTTTTTTGGCGAACTGATATTTTAACTTGTTAGTAATTTCTTTTTCAAATCATTGGGCCCACTCATAGCAGTTCTAGATTAAAAATTACACAGGCCTACACTATGTTTTTCTGAAGGTTTTTGACGTGAATTCGACCTCAGAATTGCTCCATCCCCCACGAAATTGCAACCCAAAAGTGATTTTTTAAAATAATTTTTTATGTTTATATTACTTCACACGTTCCTGGAGGCCCCTTACAGCCGAGGGCCCCCTTTTTTTCTCGAAACTCAACCAAACGCCATGTTATCAAAAACATCACTTTCATAGGATATTTACAATCAAACTTTGAACCAATAAGATATTTAAAAAAATTAAATTAAATTTTATTTAATTAACCGTAAAAAGCAAGATTGATATGGTTTTCAATGAAAAAACTTTAACTTCTAAAAATTATTGTTCTTAATTATTAACAGGAAATACTCCATTGTGAATTATTTTGGTAGTTTTGAAAAAAAACCAAAAAAAAACGGTTTATTGTTTTTTTTCTATCTGGAAAAACCAGCCGTTTTTTTTAACATCTCTACTTGTAGCTCCCACATAACACCATATTCTAAGTATTAAAAAATATAATATTATTTTTATTTGAACCAAATAAAAAACAGTATTAAAAAATTAAATTAAAATATTATAACCCTTTTTTGCATTTTCTTACTTATCTTACCTTACCTTTTTGTGATTAACATTTTATTGTGTTTAAAATTTTTTTTAACTATCGGAATTATTTTACGCACTTTTTAATAAGCCAGACATAAAAATGATTGGGGAAAAATCACGTGAATTTCATAAAAATAATACTCATCTATTACATCAGATTCGCATACTGGCGTTTTTTTTATCATCAATATTAAGCGTGTTAAAAATCTTCCTATTGGAATTGGCACTGATTTCAACAAAAAAAACCGCTTCCCCACCACTTTAAACGCGATTATTTAAAATACTTAAATATATATAAGATGAGGAATAAAGAACTCATTTTAAGTTTAAACCATTGACTATAACAACCTAAAATAAGTTTTTTTGATAACTTTGTTCAACTTTTCAACGAAAAATGGAGTTTGTCGTGGGCGGTATGGCAGCTACAAGTGCCGGTATTTTCACCAACACCCTATAGAAGTGGTTAAAACATCACATGGAGCTAAATAAAAAGGCCCAAGTGACAAACAACCAGGGCAAATACAACGGTTTTTGGACGCCGGGTGTAAAGTGGCCAAAAAGGATGGACTTAAGTCTTTGCAAAAAGGACTTTCTCCAGCTCTTGGTGCACATTTAATGAGTTATGGGACCAAATTAGGTACATTTTAGACGCTCTTTTAATTTTTATTTACTTTACTAACAAAATACGTTGTATAGGTTCGTACCAGTTCGGCCAAAATCGCGGTCTAACTACAGACAGGAATGGAAATGTAGTTCTTTTGAAGAGCATATCAACCAGTGGCGCAGGAGGAATGTTGGGGACAATACTTATCCAGTCCCTTTTATTTACTAAAAATACAAAACGAGTATGACAATATGGATGACAAAACAAAGAAGGGATACATGGAAACCATTAAGAAAATCTACAAAGAACATGGAATAAAAGGTTTCTTTAGAGGAGCAAATGCCTCTCTACCTAGAGCATTCATCGGCACTTCTCAGTTGACTTCATTTGCTTTGGCGAAGGAAAATTTATATAGATTTGAGTTTTTCCGACAAAATAAATTTTCCACGACTTTATTGGCCAGCACAATTGCTGGAATCGTCCTTTCAGCTTGCATGACTCCCCTTCGACATGGTCTTAACGAAACTATATAAACAAGGTAGGGCCAATTAAACCAAATCACTTTTACAAGATTCCAATAGTGTTTTGTTACTTACAGCAATTAGTCCCTCAAGTGAACGGTCGCGTCTATGAAAGCTTTCTGGATTGCGTCAAGAAAACATACAAAGCAAACGGTTTCAAGCCCTTCTACAGAGGCATGGGTCCGATATACTTGAAATTAGGTCCACACACAATTTTATGTCTGGACACTTTGGGAAGAATTGAAAGTGTTCAGCACATACGATGTGGATAACGACACCACATCGTTTTACAAGAAATTAGGTTTCGTCGATGACAGCTTTCAAAGATACGGTTCATATACGAAAACCTTCTACGATCTGGATGACCTGAATATAGAGGATATTCACGATAATCACAAATGTGACCTGATCTGGAACTAAGTTAATTTAGTTAACTTCTTCTCAGTTCGTACATTCTGTGATTTTAATTGTAAGGCTCAATAACTAGTTATTTTGGGATACTTTAGTAATTATTATATTTATAATTAATTTATTATATACATATATATTTGTTTTATAAATACCGAGATATTTTATGTTGTGATATTTTTATATGAATAAATGTTAATTTATTATTATTATTTTCTTGATTACCCAAATTACCAAAATGTTTTTAATTTTACATATTTAAAAATGTTTATTACGGCTCCAATAAAGTTTGCAATATGAAAAATAGTTATAGGTTGAAAAAAAGTAATAATAATAATTATTATACAGGGTGTTTATACTTAAAATGGCCAACGTAATAGAGGTTGTAGATTAGGGTGATTCATTTCCGCAAAGTTTTGTTTTTTTCGGTGCTCAATCAAAATAGTAATCTGCATATAGAAAAAAAAAATTCTCACCAAGTTTGAGCTCTTAATATCAATTTTAAGTACCTACTTACTATTTAAATTTTAAGTTTTACCGTTCAAAATTGCTTTGAAGTTTTTTTGGTGTAACTCGCATTGGTTCATCCGTATAGGAGTCGTCAAAGTACAGTTTTGAAAAATATCGTATTTTTTATTTTTTTCGAACAAACCGCCCAAACGTAGGGAGAAAAAAACGACTGACTTATAAAAAAAAGTTATCCAACCAATATTCAATGAATTTACAGCCATTTTTATAACTGAAAACGTAAGAAATTGATAATTACCAATTCATAATGTTATTTAGATTGATTTTTTCTATTTATTATCATTATATTTCCCTACACTAAGAACTTATATGAAAACAACACATAATTCATAAAAAAACAACAAGAATAAAATTGTAACGTAGATTTTGCAATTTTTCAACATTTCCTGTCATATAGCAAAATATATAAATAAAGATTATTTAATTTTTTGAAGCCAAATTAGGAATATGTTACATAATAAACATACCCTTCTGTATATTCCGATTAAAGTTTTGTTGTTTTTTTATGAATTTATGTGTTGTTTTCATATTCATTATGAGTGAGAAATCATAATAATTTCTTAGTGTAGGGAAATAAAATGTTAATAAATAGAAAAAATCAATTTAAATAACATTATGGGTTGGTATTTATCAATTTCTTGAGTTATAAAAATGGCTGTAAATTCATTAAATATTGGTTGGATAACTTTTTTTTTTTATGAGTCAGCACTTTTTTCCCTACTTTAGGCGATTTGCTTGAAAAAATAAAAAAAAAAACGATTTTTTTCAAAAACTGTCCCGTTGACGACTCCTACTGGTGAACCAATGCAAGTAACAAAAAAAAAACTCAAAAGCAATTTGAGTGCGTGAAATTCCCCACAAGGGTGTATCAAACCAATTTGCATTAGATATTTGAAAAAAATATATATATTTTTTACATGCATTTTAAACGGTAAAAACATTAAATTTAAATAGTACTTAAGTACTTAAAATTGATATTAAGAGCTCAAACTTGGTGAGAATTTTTTTCTATATGTAGATGATTATTTTGCTTGAGCACCGAAAAAAAAACCAAAAACTTTGCGGAAATGAATCACCCTATTGTAGATCTTATCAAGGCTAACAATGTTTTTAAATAAATATTAAAAGAACATATTTAAATTACATCTCAAAAGTTATACTAAATGTCGTTAATTATTTAAGTAAGCAAAAACGATTTTATGGTAGAAATTCCTATTCTGTTTTTAATTTAATTTAAATCATATACAGGGTGCAAACGTAAGAAGACGTGTTTTTTCCGAAATTTGTAACACCCTGTGGGGTGCATCAGCAATAACAGCGTATGTTAATTAAAATCATACTGTAGTACTGTAGTCCTATCTCTTTTGAAGATTTCGGTTTTTTATTTACGTTATTATATATGTTATTAACAAAGATAAAGTGAATAAAGTTTAGACACATGGCGTTGAATTCGACCATCTTCAATAATGCCACATAACGAGAAATATCCGTCCACAGATATAGATATAGATATACCGTTGACAATTTTTACCGTCATACTTTAAAATAACTGACTATTTCTTTTTTTTAAACTTGTAGGTATCTTATAAGATAACTATAGTTAATAACAGAAATAATAATGCGAATAATAAAACAAAATGTTCAGAAGAGATAGAAGACACAAGAACTATAGCTCTATAGAGTATAATTTCAAATGACATTCAATTCACATCCCCATACCAATTGTTATCTACTGTTGTTAAAAAGGCATAGGGTGTCACAAATTATGGAAAAGAGTCCACCTACATTAAAAAAAATCATCACAAATTTAAAAAAAAAACATCATAATCAGATGAGCGCGCTCGAGCGGTTCGTGAGGAAATCAACATTAAAATTATTGCCAATTTCTGGTGGCCGGTTTTTTTGTTGGATAATGTATATTAAAAAATCTATTGGTGATACATTTATTAGATCAGACTATTGGAATACTGCCATTTTATATCATTAAAATTAAAAATGTTTGAAATCTTCCTAGTGGAGCTGGTTTCTACAAAAGCCTTGCGCTTAGTGATGCCGCCGATACGAGAGATTCTCGCCTCTCGTCTCGTCTCGTCTCGTCTCGACGAGACGAGAGGGCGATTTTCTCTCGAAAAAAGGCTCGAGACGAGACGAGAGAATGCCCTCTCTCGCTCGAGAATTTCTCGTTTCTCTCGATCTCTCTCGTTCTCTCGATTATAAAAAACAATTTTTTTTTACATAAAAATTATAATTTTGCACATAAATGACGATATTTCTTTGGACCAATGAGAACATTATTCGCATTTTATAATAAACAAAATTTGTTCCTGGTTAACGTTGTATTATTTTATAACACAACTTAACGTTAACCAAGAAAAAATTACTTATAAAATAATAATAATTTTTAAAATTTACCCTGTATAAGCACATCTATGGCACTCCTTATACTTAAAAAAAACCCGTATGCTTAATAAGCATTGCTTATTCAATAAACTTATCAACAACATGTGGTTTTTGAGGGCCTGATTACAAATTTGATATCCATTTTTTTAAAATAAAATGGCTGATCCAATATGACGAAAATTCGTCGTTCGGCTTTAATGGTTTGGGTAAAATTTAGTATTCAGATATTTATGGGGTCCCTGATTCAGAATTTGATATCCATTAAAAAAACAAAATTGCGGATTCAAAATGACGGACATGCGCAGTAGGTACATGATGGTTGGATCTATGCGCAGTAGTTTTCAGATGGATGGATCAAATGATTTGATCCATTGAAAACTACTGCGCCGATACAGGCTGTTTCTTTTAACTTGAGACAGCTCAATATCTCGAGAAAAACGCATTTCACGAAAAAATGTTTTAAATAAAAGGTTAATGTGACCAAAGGGGACATTATTTGGTGCTACCGCTAGCCACCCCCTACCCCTCCTTAAGGGTGAAACGGGGGGTAACTTTGGAGAGTCAAATGGGATAACCCTTTTTTTACAGATTTTGGTAGTACATAAAAAAATTATCATTTCGAACATTTGTTATAAATTGTTTTCAGAGCCCACTATTGTTGATTTAATGTTAATTTTTGTTTTTCAAACGTTTCAAATAATACATTTTACAAGGAAACCCAATTTTCTTAAATTTTGAATTACAGCGCCATCTGTTGATAAATTAAAAAAAAGTTTCAAATAAAAGTTATTCATTTTTTTATGTACTACCAAAATCTGTAAAAAAATCAGGTCATTCCATTTGACTTTCTAAAGTTACCCCCCGTTTCACCCTTAAGGAGGGGTAGGGGGTGGCTAGCGGTAGCACCAAATAATGACCCCTTTGGTCACATTAAGCTTTTATTTAAGACATTTTTCTGTGAAATGCGTATTTCACGAGATATTGAGCTGTCTTAAGTTAAAAGAAACACCTATTATTATAATAATAATATAATAGGTGTATAATACTAGATGTAACTACTCCACATAGATCCAACCATTTGATTCAAATGCGCAACATTTTCGGCGTAAAAAGTCTTACTTTATTATTGTGGTCTTGGCACACATTTTTTTTTATTTCCAGTTTAAATTTCTATATAAAAACATATAAACGAATTCGTATTTCATTCCAAATAATTTTTGTATTCATACTTAGGTACTTTTACCACGAGAGAAAGGAGACGAGACGAGAGAAAGGCACTCTCGAGCGAGAAAAGAGTATTCTCGACGAGACGAGAGACCCATTTTCTCTCGCTGCACGAGACGAGACGAGAGAAGGACTTTTCTCGTCTCGTCTCGCGGCATCACTACTTGCGCTTCCCCACTTTTTATTTTAAACAGTTAATATACATACATGAGAGTTTTTGGTTGAAGAACACATTCTAAGTTTCACTATTGAATGAAGAACATCATCCTAGAATATTTTTAATAAATATTTATTTATTTTTAACTTAAAAATAATAATTAAACAAAAATGGAATTTTTATAAACTCGATAGAAGTGGTGAAACATCACATGGAGTTGAACAAAAAGACCCAAGTCACAAATACAACGATACAACGCTGGGTGCAAAGCGGCCAAAAAGGATGGACTTAAGTGTTTGCAAAAAGGACTTTCTTTAGCTCTTAATAAGTTATGGGACTAAATTAGGTAAATTTTATTTTACATTTTTCTGGTTTTGCCTTTATTAGAAGTCTATAAAGTTGTTTTATTCCTTTACTTTTCTTATTAATTTATCACTAATACGTTTAATTGTAAGATTCTAATAACTTTTTTATTTACAGCAAATAGTCCTCAAGTCAACGGTATATGAAAGCTTTCTGGATACCGTCAAGAAAACCTCCAAATCAAACCACCTGTGCAATTTCAAAACCTAGCAGCTAACAAGTCTAAAAAAATTGGATTTTTTGACTTGCTAGGACCTAGCAAGCCAACCTATGCAAAAAGTCAAGTTGTATTTAGGGATACTTTTCAAATTATTAAATTATTAATTATAATAATTACTTACATTTAAATTCGTAACGAGCTTGATAAAATAAATATTTTTAATTGAAAGAATTTCAAAAGAGTTATTCCCATACCGGGAATCGAACCCGAGCCTCCTGGGTGAAAGCCAGGTATCCTAGCCACTAGACCATTTCTTGATGGCTGGAGACTGACCCTACTACAAGCAGCCGCAGAAGAACAGATTCATGGGCTGGGGGCCATCCCAGAATACCGCAGGAGGTGCAGAAGAGGCTGTGCAAATGACGAAACGGCGTACCACGTTGCCACAGCATGCCCAAGCAACGAGTTCATCACCAGACATGACAACATAGTATATTGGATACTAAAGGCCATACTGGGTGCGACCGGAGCTCCAAAACCAACCACGGAGAGCCTATTCTTCGGTAAGGCAACCCTGAACGCGCAGTACACCAACATTAAGAACCAAAGGAACATGACAGTAATGGCAGGCCACCCAATAATAACTGAATATAATCTACACCACAATAAGCCTGATATCCTGGTGAAACTGGAAAACCCCACTGAAGTAATAATTTTGGAAATTGCAGTATCACATATCCAAAATTACAGAGACCAAGAAATGCTGAAGCACAAAAGATATGCTGTAAATTCTGTGGACAACATAACCAATGAAAATGCCACATCCATTAGTCGCAAAGCAAATCTGGTCACTGAGGTGGGGAACATGCATGCTTGCTCGGCGGAACTGGGGATATTTGTGGTTGGATGCTATGGGGAGATCATTACGACTGAAGCCCATAACAAATGTATCAAATTACTCAAGAGGCTGGGTCTAAGTGATCTGGACTGCAAAGGACTTATAAATAAGTGCAGCTACTCAGCAGCAGTATCAACTTCAACAATCCTGATGAGGAGGCTGCAGAAATAGGGCACTACCCTACAAACTACCCAAGTATTCTGTATATGTGATAAACCACCCAGATAGCACAATATGTCCTGAGGACATCCGGTTTAAATCCTTTACAGACGGTCGCGACCAGAAAACCGATGGACGTACTGAGGCCTAGGCCGATGGACATCCTGAGGCCTAGGCCTCAGTACGTCCATCGGTTTTCTGCCTGCGACGAAAGTTGAAGATACAATTTGATATCACCCTTTATAAAGGGTCTAAGTGAAAAAAAATTACACCTTGTTTTTTATTAAAAATACTCTTTAATCAAGCACGATAAAAGATTTTAAATTAAGTTGTCCATTTTTTTTACTTATATAATTATAATTACGGCCCGCGTTATGTTACCCCGGTACCGTTTAGCCATGTTCTAACCGAAGTCGGCCAGAATACGGCATGCCGATGCAAAATCCTTCGGCTTGCCCTAGCCGGCCCGCTTACGGCTGGAATTCGGCCTGCCGCGGCATAATCGATACATCTCACGGCTGCTTACGCACGCGAGATAACTATAAATAGCGATTGGTTGCAATATTTAGTTGGAAGTGTGTGTCCGTAATGGCATAGCTAAACATTAATTGTTTCTCCATCCTCATCTGCTCAGTAACGAATAATGTCTAGCTAGTCGAGTGTGTTAAAAAAGTATCTTGCGATTCAGAGAATTTTAGGACTGAACTTATAGGATATACCTCTCCAGGACGTCTGTAAACTTTTTTATTATAATAAAACTATGTCCTAATTCGGTCAAATACGGACGTCCTGAGGACAACTGAAACAGTCTATTTCGGAAGTCTGTGGACGTACTACGAACGTACTTTTGCAGACCCCGGACATCCTGAGGACGTTCGGGTTGTCCTGGGTGGAAGTCCTACGAACGTCCTACGAACGTACTTGTGCTATCTGGGCAAATGTGATATTTTTTTGTAATGTAATCAAATGTGATAAAATGTATATATTTACACACAATGTAGTATTTTATAATAAGACAGTATGTAAATAAAGATATTATAGACCATATGGGAGATACTTAACTAGAAAATGAAGTTTACCGCAAGAAAATTGCTTACAGTGTTATTTTAAATTTCAATTACCCCTCCATAGATAATAGGGGAAGGTGGGGGAATTTTGCGCGGTGGGTAATTTTACGCATACAGAATTCTTTCAGATATGAAGTAAATAATACATTTTTTGAATGTTGCAAACTTGGAAACGTTGCTTTGGGTATACGGGGACTAAAGTGTACCGCAATTAAGCTTGTAGTTTTTAGCTAGTGACCATGGTCACTAGCTAACTGTGATACATGTACGTTGATCTATGAAATCCATGTCGTTTCCGCTACGAGTTAAGTTTAAATTTCTGTCCAATCGCTTAAATGTTTATAACACAACTTTATATGATCTTTTCTCGTAATCTGGTGTATGTTTAAATTGTTAAGGTTAACTTTTGGAATGTTTTTTAGTATCACAATATTTTTCTTGCAATGGGGGTAATTTTACGCTGAAAAATTGGGGTAATTTTGCGCTGCAAAATTTGGCCAATATGGGAGCTTTTGGTACAGGAGCCTAGATTATTCGGCATAAACAGTTCCATTTGAGCACACGCGGAGTGTAGCGAAAAAAACAACCCCTAAAACTACATATGTGACAACTGCTGCATGTAGACCCTCTTATTTTTAAGAAGAAAAATTTTATTTTTAGTTATTTATTTTTGATTTTGTTTGATTTGTTTGTTTCATAGAGAAAATAGATTTGTTTTATTTTTATGTTTTAATATAATAATATTATAGAAATAAACGGTTTATTTAGATACCTACAAATCTTTCTCTATACAGCGCAAATTTTCCCCCTATGATGCGCAAAATTACCCTGATAGGTGGGTAATTTTGCGCAAATGCATTATTTAAAAAAATGTAGTTTTTGCATACCACACAATTTTTTTTTATAAATTGCGCATTATATACACATAGTAAACATAGTAGACAATCGCTGGTATTAATTGCAAAATTTCACATTTAAACTTAACAAAGATACTAGAGATTTTGCTTAGATGCGCAGAATTCCCCCACCTTCCCCTACCCCTCCCCCATGTCACACAATAATAGAAGATTTTTCTCTGAGTGAGGAAAACTGGGTAGTTTTTTATTAAGTTAATTAAAACTCATCATAGATCATTATAGTCGCCCTTCGTATAATACTGACATCTGTCAGATAGATAATACATCAGTCAGTCTAATTAGACCGCCTGACTGATATATTATCTGTTAGGTTAACCTTAAAACTAGTAGGTATTTTACTTTACGTTTTATAGGATTTGCTTGGTAAAAGTTTTGTTTTATTAATTAATGCTTTTCCATTAAAAATACGAAAATATCAAATATCAATACCGGGAATCGAACCCGAGCCTCCTGGGTGAAAGCCAGGTATCCTAGACCATATGGGAGATGTTTAAAGGAGAAAGGATTGTACTCCAAGCGTGTGAAATACAAAAAGTTTTTTTAGAAAACTAAAAATAGCACACGTACGGCGCGTACATCAGTACGAGGTGTTCAGAATGTAACAATTATTGTATTGGAAATTTTTTACCGAGACCAGGGAGAAGTGATAGACCAAGACCCACCATTTCTCCCAGAGATCAGAGATTCGTACACTTACCTAGGCATTGAGCAGCTAGAGGGATACACAAAAAAATTACGAAAACATACAGACTAAGGTCAAACAAAAAAACTGAAGTAATTTTTTCCTCAGAGTTCTCAACAAACCAAAAAGTATAACTTTACAACAGTACCGTTTCCGCACCCATTTATGTCCTGGGTAATATATACCCCGACGAAAAACTGGCAATTTCCCTACTAAAATGCTAAAAAATGGATGAAAACATTCGAAAATCCCTAGTCCAGCACAACATCAAGGATAAAACAACGTCAAATGCCAGGGTATATCTCCCAACCCTCAAGGGCCTAGATATAAGATCCATAGAGCTGGAAACAAAACTTTAACTTGTGAGAAAAGGAGCGTACCTGGAGAACCACCCAGACACGAAGGAGGCGCTACAAAAATTCCAAAAATTACAAGCGAAAGGCAGGAGGAATCCAATAACATACATGGGAAGGGTGCTGGAGAAGTATGAGTGCACAAATATTGATGTTGACATGGAGGGAGACCTAAAAAAGCTGACTCAAAAAATGGTGAAGAGTGTTAGATAAAAGCAGATATCCAGAATGGAAGTAAAGTGAGCCACACATATGCACTACCCCAAACGTGTGGTTAAAGAAGGAAACAAAATATCTTTCCCTGCATACACTTCACCATTTCTTGATGGCTGGAGACTAACCCTACTACGAGCCCTAACCACATAATGTTCGGACACTTCATAATTTATACAGAATTTTTTTTCGTGAATACTATCTCAAAATTATTAGAAGTTATGAAAAATTCAGCTTATTTTGGCATATACCCCTCGAAGCGATTTTTATTTTTAAAAAGTTTACCTTTTATTTTTAGCTTTTAAAAAAAGGCTAACTTTTTAACTTTTTTTTGTGTGAGTAAAAAAAGTTATAAATGGACCCATTAAAAAGAGCATAAAATATTATACAAACCCTGAAAATTTGGTAAAAAATAAATAAGTTATAAAAAAGTATAAGTAATTTAAAAATGCTATTTTTAAAGAGTTTTTGCAATTTTCTTAGGAAACGGGAGATTTTGCAGATATATATATCGCTATAACTTTCTTATTATTTATACAATTTTTACCAAATTTTCAGGGTTTGTATAATATTTTATGTTCTTTTTAATGGGCCCATTTATAACTTTTTTTACTCATGCAAAAAAAAGTTAATAAGTTAGCCTTTTTTTAAAAGCTAAAAATAAAAGGTAAACTTTTTAAAAATAAAAATCGCTTCGAGGGGTATATGCCAAAATAAGCTGAATTTTTCATAACTTCTAATAATTTTGAGATAGTATTTACGAAAAAAATTTCTGTATAAATTATGAAGTGTCCGAACATTATGTGGTTAGGGCTCGTACAAGCAGCTGCAGAAGAACAGATTCATGGGCTGGGGACCATCCCAGAATACCGCAGGAGGTGCAGAAGAGGCTGTGCAAATGACGAAACGGCGTATCACCTTGCCACAGCATGCCCAAGCAACTAGTTCATCACCAGGCATGACAACATAGTATATAGAATACTAAAGGCCATACTGGGTGCGACCGGAGCTGCAAAACCAACCACGGAGAGCCTATTCTTCGGTAAGGCAACACTGAACACTCAGTACACCAATATAAAGAACCAAAGAAACATGACGGTAATAGCAGGCCACCCAATAATAACTGAATATACTCTGCATCACAATAAGCCTGCTGGATATCATGATATCCTGGTAAAACTGGAAAACCCCACTGAAGTAATAATTTTGGAAATTGCAGTATCACATATCCAAAATTACAGAGACCAAGAAATGCTGAAGCACACAAGATATGCTGTAAATTCTGTGGATAACATAACGAATGAAAATGCTACATCCATTAGTCGCAAAGAAAATCTTGCCACCGAGGTGGGGAACATGCATGCTTGCTAGGCGGATATTTGTGGTTGAATGTTATGGGGAGATCATTACGACTGAAGCCCATAATAAATGTATCAAATTACTGAAGAGGCTGGGTCTAAGTGATCTGGACTGCAAAGGACTAATAAATAATAAATAAGTGCAGCTACTCAGCAGCAGTATTAACTTCAACAATCCTGATGAGGAGGCTGGAGAAATAAGGCACTACCCTACAAACTACTCATGTATTCTGTATATGTGATAAACCAAATGTTATATATTTTTTGTAATGTAATAAAATGTGATAAAATGTATATATTTACACACAATGTTGTATTTTATAATAAGACAGTATGTAAATAAAGATATTATAGACCATATATGGGAGATGGAGAGAAAGGATTTTAAATGTTAAATGACAACTTTTTTTTAGAAAGAAATGTTTTTTGAAGCAGTTGTTCCTAGTACCTAAACATTAGTTTAGAGTCCGGTAGAGTGCTGTAAGTTTGATACCGCAACGTCATCAGCCCTGCATTGCCCACCGTTGTCGAGCGATGACGTTTTTTCAATCCAATTGTAACATTCTGAACACCTCGTACTGACGTACGCGCCGTGTGCTATTTATAGATTTAAAAAAAAACTTTTTGAATTTCACTCGCTTGGAGTACACTCCTTTCTCCTTTAAGCATCTCCCATATGGTCTAGTGGCTAGGATACCTGGCTCTCACCCAGGAGGCTCGGGTTCGATTCCCGGTATGGGAATAACCTTTTTGATACTTTAGACACAGAATATTCTGTGCTTTAAATAGATTAGTAGGGGTCGTCCACGTTTAGGGAAAAGCTCAAGATTTTGTGACAATATGCAACATTAAATATAGTTGATTGTTCTATAAGTAAAGAAAAGTGTAATTATATTGATTTGAGATTAAATTAAATTTCTATTACATGGAAAATACTTTTCTCAAGTATTGAACACGCTCTATTTTCGTATTCTTAATGGAAAAGCATTAATTAATAAACAAAACTTTTACCAAGCAAATCCTAAAAAACGTAAAGTAAAATTTGTTTAATTATGTAATCCATTTAAGCAGTGGTACTTTAGTTTTGTAAATAAATCTGTTTGGATTAAAATTGCACTTCCCTGCTGTAAGTCCCACTTAGTTTTAAGGTTAGACCGCCTAACTGATATCAGATTATCTATCTGACAGATGTCAGTATTATACGAAGGGCGACTATAATGATCTATGATGATTTTTAATTAAATTTTAAGTTTATTAAAATAAAAAACTCCTCAGAGAAAAATCTTCTATTATTGTGTGACATGGGGGAGGGGTATTATCTATGGAGGGGTAATTAAAATTTAAAATAACACTGTCAGCAATTTTCGTGCGGTAAACTTCATTTTATAGTTAAGTATCTCCCATATGGTCTAGTGGCTAGGATACCTGGCTTTCACCCAGGAGGCTCGGGTTCGATTCCCGGTATGGGAATAACTCTTTTGAAATTGTTTCAATTAAAAATATTTATTTTATCAAGATCGTTACGAATTTAAATGTAAGTAATTATTATTATATAATATATTTTATTTTATATATATTTTGTATAAAACGAAAAACAATTTAAAAAATTTCAACTAAAGTAGTGTCAACACTCAATAGTTCGTTTTTGCATGTTTTTTAAAATTTCCACAATTTTTTTTACGCTTTAACCGAGACACCGGGCCGAGCCGCGCCCCCCAATGGCGCGGGCCCTGGTGCTAAGGCACCACTAGCACCATTGTAGTTACGCCACTGGTTGTCGTTCATTCGAATGTTAAATTACTCGGTAACCTTGACTCGAAACTGCAGCAATGAATACAAAAGTATGAGAAACCTACCACAAAAAAACCAGGGCAAAAACGCGCTGAGATTGAAAAACCATCAACACAAAGCGAGCTCGAGGCGAGGGTGACCGAATACGTCAATGAAAAGTTGGGCAAAAAATACCGAAAGTGCCTGTACAACCGCAAACAGCGACAACGTCATTGATACCATCTAAACCGCCACACTAGAATTTTCTGAAATGGACACCGACGAAGAGCAAATCGTCACCCTAATATTACAAGGTTGTATGTTAAAAAAAAACGAAAAATTTAAGTCTATGTTTCTACAGGATTATACGTGGCCTACGCTTCACATACCACTTAAAAATAATTCTATAGAATGTATATTCTATGTATACATATATATAGAGTTATTTTCAAGTTGTATGTCAAGGGTGGATTACATAAAACCTTGTAGACGTATAAACTTCAATTTTTCGGTTTTTTAACATACAACCTTGTTATATTAGGGTGACGAAATGCTAAGCCCGATACAAGGCAGATCACAAAGAAGCATTACCCTGCTTAAAATACCCCATAGAGACCCTGTTCAAACCGATAGGTATTTGTATCGGAATGTATGGTGTTTCTATAGGGTGTATCGGTATGTATAGGACCCATAGTTGCGATTTATGGTTGTTCTATAGGGATATCCACCCTTGATTTATTTGCTATTGGTTTCAATGGGGAAAATACACATAAATGTAGAAATTAGTTTTTCCCCCATAGAACCCCATAGGTTTTAATAAAATTTTGTCAAATGTTTTATGGTATCTCTATAGGGATATCCCTATATATCCTTCATTGAGTTATTTTCTATCGGTCTCAATAGGGAAAATGTAAAAGTTATGGTGTGCCTATAGGTAATTTCCTATACATTTTCTATCGGGTCGTATCCGGAAAAAACCATGGACAAATGCACATATATATTCCGGTAGCGCCCGATAGATTATTTTGTATTGGTCTTTATGGGGTATTTTAAGTAGGGTACCCAAGAAACCAAGAACAGAGGCCATTGAAAAGCCTATCATCGTTCAAGAGACCAATGAAGAATCTGTACACAAAGAGACCAAAGAAGAGTCTAGCCGAAAGGCCAAAGAAGAGCCTGGTACGAAGACATTCATCAAACCCAAGAAGATAACGTCATTCAGCCAGCTGGAGAGACTAACCCGCAAAATATTCCAAGCCTCCACAGTAACAAGCAATAACGGAAAAAAGGCACTGAAACACAAGCTCAACCAAATAATCCAATGCCATCCACCTTCGCAAGCACTCAACAAACAGTCAGCGACAATGCAGATAATGAAGACGAATACAGAGACGAAGAGGAAGCCACTAAAAAGGCACCTAAGTCAGAGACACCGCCGCCAATAGTGCTGCCTTTCGTTCCAGCTAACCACAGAGAGGTGGACGCATTGGTGAAGCCTCATCTTAAACTCGGGTACCGAATTAAGTATGCCAAAAACACAACAATTATCTAACCGAAAGACCTGAAAGAATATACCAAACTAAAAGAATTTCTCAAAAACTAAGGGGATAGCTTTTACACGTATGGAACTCGCGAAGATAAGCGACACGCTTATGTCATAAGGAGGCTAGACGCTGGCTTCGACATTGAGGAAATCAAGATGGAATTGAGAGAGGAAAATGAAATTATTGTAGAGGAAATGTTCCGCCTCAGAAACACCTTTAGGTGTGGATGGTTACAGTATCTCCACATATAACCATCCAATGGCTGAATGAACACGCCAGGTTAATTCTAAATTCAAGAGTATACTGGGAAAGGAGGAGAAACGAACGGAAGATCACGCAATGCCACCGGTGCCAAGGATGGGGACAGCCACGAACCACTGCTTCAAGCCTTTTAGCTGCCTGAAGTGTGCGGAGCGCCACCCAACGCGAGAATGCACCAAAGACAAAGAATCACCGGCAAAATGCGTCAATTGCCAAGGTAACCACCCGGCCAACTCAATATTCTGCCCAGTATACATCTTTAGAGAGCCAAAGGCTACACTTCCAACAAGACCCGCCAAATTATTCGTACCGGCCCCAAAACCTATCACCAATCACTGGGAAGCACGAAAGCAAGCAGCAGCCGCCAACACCACAGCAGCCAACTATCCTCAACACCAGCAGCCCACGGAATCAGTCAACATAAACACAAACAGGTACAAGTCGCAACAAACACATAACATATTTAATAACATAGTTTCTGAACTTGGCTCCCTTCAAAACCACGTAAATATGGGGGGAATGCTTAGGGCTATCAAAGACCTAATCGCAATTCTTTCAAACTCTCAAACCAAGCAAGACAAGTTTTACGCTTTTCTTGATTTTGCTCTAAACAACGTAGCTAATTACAATGTCTAATAAACTTCACATCGTCACATGGAATTGACAAACTCTTAAAGGCAAATACCAACCTTAATAACTTTCTTATACAGACATGACATAGACATCCTCATTTTAAATGAGACCAGATTGGGACACAGAGATCGCCTTAATGTTAACGTCTATACCACGCATAGACAGGACAGACAACCAGTGAACGGGCTGCAAAGGACTAATAAATAAGTGCAGCTACTTAGCAGCAGTATCAACTTCAACAATCCTGATGAGGGGGCTGGAGAAATAAGACACTACCCTACAAACTACTCAAGTATTCTGTATATGTGATAAACCAAATGTTATATATTTTTTGTAATGTAATAAAATGTGATAAAATGTATATATTTACACACAATGTAGTATTTTATAATAAGACAGTATGTAAATATAGTATATTACACTACAAGGGCAGAAAGTGTGAGATTCCTGCACTGCGCGCCATGATGCCCGAGGCGAAGCCGAGGGCATCATGGCGCGCAGTTCAGGACTCTCACACTTTCTGCCCGTGTAGTGTATACTATTTTTCTTACTACCCTGCAGAAAATACGGGAAAAAATTAAATGTATATAAAAAAATTTGTGTCAAAATTAAAATCTGACGTTTAATTTAATTCTGACGTTTACATTCAAAATCAATCAAACTGTAGCGTTGTCATGGTAATTCAGCGGTGCCAATACAGTAAAAATAAAAGGTTGTATTTTAATTAACAAATTACTACTTTATAACAAATAAAAGTACCATTAAACACTTAAAACAACATAAAAAGTAAAAAAGTAAAAACATAAATTGTTTATTTGTTGTTATAATTGCAAAATTATGGTTTAAAACTGTCATATTTTTGTGTTTCTCATGTTGGCAGTACGAAATTTAAATGTTAAGCACGCGTCTAAAAAATTTTTACTCCCGCTATTAGAGTGTGCGCGTATAGCTTGACCAATGCAAGAAACGTAAACTTTCTGCCGTGAAATCGGGGACGAAACAACGTATTTTGAGTCGAGGTAGTAAGAAAAAGATATTATAGACCATATATGGGAGATGGAGAGAAAGGATTTTAAATGTTAAATGACAACTTTTTTTTAGAAAGAAATGTTTTTTTGAAGCAGTTGTTCCTAGTACCTAAACATTAGTTTAGAGTCCGGTAGAGTACTGTAAGTTTGATACCGCAACGTCATCAGCCCTGCATTGCCCACCGTTGTCGAGCGATGACGTTGCGACATCAAACTTGACCGTTCGAACTCTAAAACATTAAAAACCAGTTTTTAAGATTAAAAAATAGCGTCAATAATTTTCAATCCAATTGTAACATTCTGAAAACCTCGTACTGACGTACGCGCCGTGTGCTATTTTTAGTTTTCTAAAAAAACTTTTTGAATTTCACTCGCTTGGAGTACACTCCTTTCTCCTTTAAGCATCTCCCATATGGTCTAGTGGCTAGGATACCTGGCTCTCACCCAGGAGGCTCGGGTTCGATTCCCGGTATGGGAATAACCTTTTTGATACTTTAGACACAGAATATTTTGTGCTTTAAATAGATTAGTAGGGGTCGTCCACGTTTAGGGAAAAGCTCAAGATTTTGTGACAATATGCAACATTAAATATAGTTAATTGTTCTATAAGTAAAGAAAAGTGTAAATATATTGATTTGAGATTAAATTAAATTTCTATTACATGGAAAATACTTCTCTCAAGTATTGAACACGCTCTATTTTCGTATTCTTAATGGAAAAGCATTAATTAATAAACAAAACTTTTACCAAGCAAATCCTAAAAAACGTTAAGTAAAATTTGTTTAATTATGTAATCCATTTAAGCAGTGGTACTTTAGTTTTGTAAATAAATTTGTTTGGATTAAAATTGCACTTCCCTGCTGTAAGTCCCACTTAAAATACCTACTAGTTTTAAGGTTAGACCATAGACCATAGACCTTTCTCTATGGGTTAGACCGCCTAACTGATATCAGATTATCTATCTGACAGATGTCAGTATTATACGAAGGGCGACTATAATGATCTATTATGATTTTTAATTAAATTTTAAGTTTATTAAAATAAAAAACTACCACTTTTCCTTACTCAGAGAAAAATCTTCTATTATTGTGTTACATGGGGGAGGGGTATTATGGAGGGGTAATTAAAATTTAAAATAACACTGTCAGGAATTTTCGTGCGGTAAACTTCATTTTATAGTTAAGTATCTCCCATATGGTCTAGTGGCTAGGATACCTGGCTTTCACCCAGGAGGCTCGGGTTCGATTCCCGGTATGGGAATAACTCTTTTGAAATTCTTTCAATTAAAAATATTTATTTTATCAAGATCGTTACGAATTTAAATGTAAGTAATTATTATTATATAATATATATTATTTTATATATAAAACGAAAAACAATTTAAAAAATTTCAACTAAAGTAGTGTCAACAGTCAATAGTTCGTTTATGCATGTTTTTTAAAATTTCCACAATTCCTATACATTTTCTATCGGGTCGTATCCGGAAAAAACCATGGATAAATGCACGTATATATTGAATCCGGTAGCGCCCGATAGATTATTTTGTATTGGTCTTTATGGGGTATTTTAAGTAGGGTACCCAAGAAACCAAGAACAGAGGCCATTGAAAAGCCTATCATCGTTCAAGAGACCAATGAAGAATCTGTACACAAAGAGACCAAAGAAGAGTCTAGCCGAGAGGCCAAAGAAGAGCCTGGTACGAAGACATTAATCAAACCCAAGAAGATAACGTCATTCAGCCAGCTGGAGAGACTAACCCGCAGAATAGTCTATAATATCTTTATTTACATACTGTCTTATTATAAAATACTACATTGTGTGTAAATATATACATTTTATCACATTTCATTACATTACAAAAAAATATCACATTTGGTTTATCACATATACAGAATACTTGGGTAGTTTGTAGGGTAGTGCCCTATTTCTGCAGCCTCCTCATCAGGATTGTTGAAGTTGATACTGCTGCTGAGTAGCTGCACTTATTTATCAGTCCTTTGCAGTCCAGATCACTTAGACCCAGCCTCTTGAGTAATTTGATACATTTGTTATGGGCTTCAGTCGTAATGATCTCCCCATAGCATCCAACCACAAATATCCCCAGTTCCGCCGAGCAAGCATGCATGTTCCCCACCTCAGTGACCAGATTTGCTTTGCGACTAATGGATGTGGCATTTTCATTGGTTATGTTGTCCACAGAATTTACAGCATATCTTGTGTGCTTCAGCATTTCTTGGTCTCTGTAATTTTGGATACTGCAATTTCCAAAATTATTACTTCAGTGGGGTTTTCCAGTTTCACCAGGATATCAGGCTTATTGTGATGTAGAGTATATTCAGTTATTATTGGGTGGCCTGCTATTACTGTCATGTTCCTTTGGTTCTTAATGTTGGTGTACTGCGCGTTCAGGGTTGCCTTACCGAAGAATAGGCTCTCCGTGGTTGGTTTTGGAGCTCCGGTCGCACCCAGTATGGCCTTTAGTATCCAATATACTATGTTGTCATGTCTAGTGGCCAGTGATGTAATGTATCGAGATACATGTATCTAGATACTGGATCTAGATACATTTTATGTACCTAGATACGTATCGAGATACTTAAAAAAATCAGGATCTACTTTAGTATCTAGATCCTTTTGAAAGTATCTAGATCCTTAGATACAAGATACATTTTATTTTACCCAACCTGATTGCAACTCCACACCGTGTGGGCCACAAATAATAAAAAGATATTTTATTTCTTTTTCCCTTCAACCCACTTTGGAGTGCGAAGTGCATAAAGTAACTCTTAGGCACTAGTGAGTAAAGTTAAACAAAAGCGCTGTAGGTTACCTATAGTTGGCTTTTCTTCGTTCTGATAATTTTGAATTTGTACTACAAATTTTGTAGTAAGCTTTCATATGGCGAGTAAATATAAAATTTATTTCCGTTTTTCATGGATATTTCGTCATTTTTATCAAAACAGTTTTATTTTATAGTTAACACGCTTGTTTATAAGGTCCAAAAATTTTTTTTTTGTCATTTAATTTTTAAGTTTTTTTAACATAGTATCTGGAAGTAACTTAGATACTTTTTGAATGTGTCTGTATCTGTACCCAGATACTTTTGGGAAAATGTATCGGTATCTGTACCCAGATACATCTACCAGAGAGTATCTGTATCGGTACCTAGATACTGAAAAAAATGTATCGGTTACATCACTGCTAGTGGCTAGGATACCTGGGAATAACCTTTTTGATACTTTAGACACAGAATATTCTGTGCTTTAGATAGATTAGTAGGGGTCGTCCACGTTTAGGGAAAAGCTCAAGATTTTGTGACAATATGCAACATTAAATATAGTTGATTGTTCTATAAGTAAAGAAAAGTGTAAATATATTGATTTAAGATTGAATTAAATTTCTATTACATGGAAAATACTTTTCTCAAGTATTGAACACGCTCTATTTTCGTATTCTTAATGGAAAAGCATTAATTAATAAACAAAACTTTTACCAAGCAAATCCTAAAAAACGTAAAGTAAAATACCTACTAGTTTTAAGGTTAGACCGCCTAACTGATATCAGATTATCTATCTGACAGATGTCAGTATTATACGAAGGGCAACTATAATGATCTATGATGATTTTTAATTAAATTTTAAGTTTATTTAAATAAAAAACTACCACTTTTCCTCACTCAGAGAAAAATCTTCTATTATTGTGTGACATGGGGGAGGGGTATTATCTATGGAGGGGTAATTAAAATTTAAAATAACACTGTCAGCAATTTTCGTGCGGTAAACTTCATTTTATAGTTAAGTATCTCCCATATGGTCTAGTGGCTAGGATACCTGGCTTTCACCCAGGAGGCTCGGGTTCGATTCCCGGTATGGGAATAACTCTTTTGAAATTCTTTCAATTAAAAATATTTATTTTATCAAGCTCGTTACGAATTTAAATGTAAGTAATTATTATTATATAATATATATTATTTTATATATAAAACGAAAAACAATTTAAAAAATTTCGAATAAAGTAGTGTCAACACTCAATAGTTCCTTTTTGCATGTTTTTTAAAATTTCCACAATTTTTTTTACGCTTTAACCGAGCCACCGGGCCGAGCCGCGCCCCCCAATGGCGCGGGCCCTGGTGCCAAGGCACCACTAGCACCATTGTAGTTACGCCACTGGTTGTCGTTCATTCGAATGTTAAATTACTCGGTAACCTTGACTCGAAACTGCAGCAATGAATACAAAAGTATGAGAAACCTACCACAAAAAAACCAGTGCAAAAACGCGCTGAGATTGAAAAACCATCAACACAAAGCAAGCTCAAGGCGAGGGTGACCGAATACGTCAATGAAAAGTTGGGCAAAAAATACCGAAAGTGCCTGTACAACCGCAAACAGCGACAACGTCATCGATACCACACTAGAATTCTCTGAAATGGACACCGACGAAGAGCAAATGCTAAGCCCGATACAAGGCAGATCACGAAGAAACATTACCCTGCTTAAAATACCCCATAGAGACCCTGTTCAAACCGATAGGTATTTGTATCGGAATGTATGGTGTTTCTATAGGCCTATAGGGTGTATCGGTATGTATAGGACCCATAGTTGCGATTTATGGTTGTTCTATAGGGATATCCACCCTTGATTTATTTGCTATTGGTTTCAATGGGGAAAATACACATAAATGTAGAAATTAGTTTTTCCCCCATAGGACCCCATAGGTTTTAATAAAATTTTGTCAAGAAGATAACGTCATTCAGCCAGCTGCCCAGGTAGCACAACGTGACGAAACCGTGACGATTCGTGTCCATTGTGTTCAATTGGACACAAATTGTCACGGTTTCCTCACGTTGTGCTACCTGGGTGGAGAGACTAACCCGCAAAATATTCCAAGCCTCCACAGTAACAAGCAATAACGGAAAAAAGGCACTGAAACACAAGCTCAACCAAATAATCCAATGCCATCCACCTTCGCAAGCACTCAACAAACAGTCAGCGACAATGCAGCTAATGAAGACGAATACAGAGACGAAGAGGAAGCCACTAAAAAGGCACCTAAGTCAGAGACACCGCCGCCAATAGTGCTGCCTTTCGTTCCAGCAAACCACAGAGAAGTGGACGCAATGGTGAAGCCTCATCTTAAACTCGGGTACCGAATCAAGTATGCCAAAAACACAACAAGTAATTGTTCCTAGTACCTAAACATTAGTTTAGAGTCCTGTAGAGTGCTGTAAGTTTGATACCGCAACGTCATCAGCCCTGCATTGCCCAACGTTGTCGAGCGATGACGTTGCGACATCAAACTTCACCGTTCGAACTCTAAAACATTAAAAACCAGTTTTTAAGATTAAAAAATAGCGTCAATAATTTTCAATCCAATTGTAACATTCTGAACACCTCGTAATGACGTACGCGCCGTGTGCTATTTTTAGTTTTCTAAAAAAACTTTTTGAATTTCACTCGCTTGTAGTACACTCCTTTCTCCTTTAAGCATCTCCCATATGGTCTAGTGGCTAGGATACCTGGCTCTCACCCAGGAGGCTCGGGTTCGATTCCCGGTATGGGAATAACCTTTTTGATACTTTAGACACAGAATATTCTGTGCTTTAGATAGATTAGTAGGGGTAGTCCACGTTTAGGGAAAAGCTCAAGATTTTGTGACAATATGCAACATTAAATATAGTTGATTGTTCTATAAGTAAAGAAAAGTGTAAATATATTGATGAAATACTTTTCTCAAGTATTGAACACGCTCTATTTTCGTATTCTTAATGGAAAAGCATTAATTAATAAACAAAACTTTTACTAAGCAAATCCTAAAAAACGTAAAGTAAAATACCTACTAGTTTTAAGGTTAGACCGCCTAACTGATATCAGATTATCTATCTGACAGATGTCAGTATTATACGAAAGGCGACTATAATGATCTATGATGATTTATAATTAAATTTTAAGTTTATTAAAATAAAAAACTACCACTTTTCCTCACTCAGAGAAAAATCTTCTATTATTGTGTGACATGGGGGAGGGGTAATTAAAATTTAAAATAACGCTGTCAGCAATTTTCGTGCGGTAAACTTCATTTTATAATTAAGTATCTCCCATATGGTCTAGTGGCTAGGATACCTGGCTTTCACCCAGGAGGCTCGGGTTCGATTCCCGGTATGGGAATAACTCTTTTGAAATTCTTTCAATTAAAAATATTTATTTTATCAAGCTCGTTACGAATTTAAATGTAAGTAATTATTATAATATAATATATATTATTTTATATATAAAACAAAAAACAATTAAAAAAATTTCGAATAAAGAAGTGTCAACACTCAATAGTTCGTTTTTGCATGTTGTTTAAAATTTCCACAATTTTTTTACGCTTTAACCGAGCCACCGGGCCGAGCCGCGCCCCCTAATGGCGCGGGCCCTGGTGCCAAGGCACCACTAGCACCATTGTAGTTACGCCACTGGTTGTCGTTCATTCGAATGTTAAATTACTCGGTAACCTTGACTCGAAACTGCAGCAATGAATACAAAAGTATGAGAAACCTACCACAAAAAAAAACCAGTGCAAAAACGCGCTGAGATTGAAAAACCATCAACACAAAGCGAGCTTGAGGCGAGGGTGACCGAATACGTCAATGAAAAGTTGGGCAAAAAATACCGAAAGTGCCTGTACAACTTCAAACAGTGACAACGTCATCGATACCATCTAAACCGCCAAACAAATTCTCTGAAATGGACAAAGAGCAAATGCTAAGCCCGAAAGGCAGATCACGAAGAAGCATTACCCTGCTTAAAATACCCCATAGAGACCCTGTTCAAACCGATAGGTATTTGTATCGGAATGTATGGTGTTTCTATAGGATGTATCGGTATGTATAGGACCCATAGTTGCGATTTATGGTTGTTCTATAGGGATATTCACCCTTGATTTATTTGCTATTGGTTTCAATGGGGAAAATACACATAAATGTAGAAATTAGTTTTTCCCTCCATAGGACCCCATAGGTTTTAATAAAATTTTGTCAAATGTTTTATGGTATCTCTATAGGGATATCCCTATATATCCTTCATTGAGTTATTTTCTATCGGTCTCAATAGGGAAAATGTAAAAGTTATGGTGTGCCTATAGGTAATTTCCTATACATTTTCTATCGGGTCGTATCCGGAAAAAACCATGGACAAATGCACATATATATTGAATCCGGTAGCGCCCGATAGATTATTTTGTATTGGTCTTTATGGGGTATTTTAAGTAGGGTACCCAAGAAACCAAGAACAGAGGCCATTGAAAAGCCTATCATCGTTCAAGAGACCAATGAAGAATCTGTACACAAAGAGACCAAAAAGAGTCTAGCCGAAAGGCCAAAGAAGAGCCTGGTACGAAGACATTCATCAAACCCAAGAAGATAACGTCATTCAGCCAGCTGGAGAAACTAACCCGCAAAATATTCCAAGCCTCCACAGTAACAAGCAATAACGAAAAAAAGGCACTGAAACACAAGTTCAACCAAATAATCCAATGCCATCCACCTTCGCAAGCACTCAACAAACAGTCAGCGACAATGCAGATAATGAAGACGAATACAGATACGAAGAGGAAGCCACTAAAAAGGCACCTTAGTCAGAGACACCGCCGCCAATAGTGCTGCCTTTCGTTCCAGCAAACCACAGAGAAGTGGACGCAATGGTGAAGCCTCATCTTAAACTCGGGTACCGAATCAAGTATGCCAAAAACACAACAATTATCTAACCGACAGACCTTAAAGAATATACCAAACTAAAAGAATTTGTCAAAAACGAAGGGGATAGCTTTTACACGTATGGAACTCGCGAAGATAAGCGACACGCTTATGTCATAAGGAGGCTAGACCAGTGATGTAATGTATCGAGATACATGTATCTAGATACTGGATCTAGATACATTTTATGTACCTAGATACGTATCGAGATACTTAAAAAAATCAGGATCTACTTTAGTATCTAGATCCTTTTGAAAGTATCTAGATCCTTAGATACAACACAGCAAACGAAAAATTATAGAAGTGTATAGGATGACTCCGCGTTTGAATATCAAATCTTAAAGTTTTATCATAACTGTATTGAATCGTGCTTTGTTTTTATATTTTTCGGCTCTATACCTATGCACGACTATATTTAAAGTCAAACTCAATGGTGTCTTACAAGATACATTATTTTGATTTTCTATATTCAACAGAGAGGTAGAAACTCGACCCGGTCGAATGGTGCAGTCATTTATGTCTCTAGAAATTATTAAAAAAGAGTTCAGTCCAATGGTGCAGCAACTTCGGATTCCTATTCTCCTCAGAGACATAGAAACTCAAGCTTTTCTAATTTTACTGGCAATGATTTTCGTTAATGTCCCCGAGAATTATACAAAAACAGCGCAATGCAATATCGCAACGGTTTCGACTTCCCTTTACTCTACCAAGTTATAGAAACTGGAGTCTCTCTAATACTGTTCTAGTCAATATTTGTGAGAGTATAAAAAGAGGGTGTAATATTGCAAGAAGTTTTGATCTTTTGATGGATGCAAGTAGTTTGAATTTTCTCCTTTCTGCATATGATTTTGTTGAAAATAGTTCCTTTCTTTGGTTCCTTTGTCTAATTTTTATTTACCGTAACAACTCAGGTATGTAAAGCACAGATGATATGATGTTAAGTATATTTATGTATTATATAAAGTACCTATATTTGTATTAAAAATTTCAGAGGTTATGTTGAAAAAATGATCGATATGCTATAAAACTTTAATAATTTAGTAATTAGGTCTGTTGGTAGACCCTGCACTATCTCCACTGGTATATGTTAGTTTTGTAATATTTAAAACTGGTTGATGATGGTTATTGTAGCATCTACGAACAAATGAATTAATGGCCCATTGGCAATTATTCCTTTAGGAAAAATATTCAACACAGCTTAATTAATTAATAAAATGAAAAAATCACAATCATGTCGTATATAGTTTTTTTAAGCATAAAATAATTTTTATATTAATACTAGTTCAAAAGTGAAATTACGACCTCTATACTGTGGAGAGTATTGAAACGCTTGACTGACGAATACAACTCTATACCGTAGGGAGATTTAGAAAACGATATTCAAACGTGGCGTCATCCTATACACCTCTATAATTTTCCGTTTGCTGTGAAGATACATTTTATTTTACCCAACCTGATTGCAACTCCACACCGTGTGGGCCACACGGAAAATGAACATCCAATGGATATACTCTATGGATATCCAGGATATATACTAACATTGGATATTCTTGATATTTCCGTTTTTCATGGATATTTCGTCAATTTTATCAAAACAGTTTTATTTTATAGTTAACACGCTTGTTTATAAGGTCCAAAAAATTTTTTCTTGTCATTTAATTTTTAAGTTTTTTTAACATAGTATCTGGAAGTAACTTAGATACTTTTTGAATGTATCTGTATCTGTACCCAGATACTTTTGGGAAAATGTATCGGTATCTGTACCCAGATACATCTACCAGAGAGTATCTGTATCGGTACCTAGATACTGAAAAAAATGTATCGGTTACATCACTGGGCTAGACGCTGGCTTCGACATTGAGGAAATCAAGAAGGAATTGAGAGAGGAAAATGAAATTATTGTAGAGGAAATGTTCCGCCTCAGAAACACCTTTAGGCCCCTCTATATGATTACAGTATCTCCACATATAACCATCCAATGGCTGAATGAACACGCCAGGTTAATTCTAAATTCAAGTGTATACTGGGAAAGGAGGAGAAACGAATGGAAGATCACGCAATGCCACCGCTGCCTGAAGTGTGCGGAGCCCCACCCAACGCGAGAATGCACCAAAGACAAAGAATCACCGGCTAAATGCGTCAATTGCCAAGGTAACCACCCGGCCAACTCAATATCCTGCCCAGTATACATCTTTAGAGAGCAGAACATGGCGCCAAAGGCTACACTTCCAACAAGACCCGCCAAACCATTCGTACCGGCCCCAAAACCTATCACCAACCACTGGGAAGCACGAAAGCAAGCAGCAGCCGCCAACACCACAGCTGCCAACTATCCTCAACACCAGCAACACGGAATCAGTCAACATAAACACAAACAGGTACAAGTCGCAACAACCACATAACACATTTAATAACATAGTTTCTGAACTTGGCTCCCTTCAAAACCACGTAAATATGGGGGAAATGCTTAGGGCTATCAAAGACCTAAACGCAATTCTTTCAAACTCTCAATTTTTTGCTCTAAACAACGTAGCTAATTACAATGTCTAATAAACTTCACATCGTCACATGGAATTGCCAAACTCTTAAAGGCAAATACCCAACCCTAATAACTTTCTTATACAGACATGACATAGACATCCTCATTTTAAATGAGACCAGATTGGAACACAGAGATCGCCTTAATGTTAACGTCTATACCACGCATAGACAGGACAGACAACCAGTGAACGGGCAAGTCAGCGGTGGCGTTGCCATCCTCATCAAAAACGCCATTCCACACCACAGACAACTTGACATACATGCAGGCATTGAAAGCATCACCATCAAGCTGATCATTAACCTGTATGTATGCAGAATATAAAACGAACAAGTTCAATCACAACGAACTTGACCAATTGACAATAACATCAAACAAGCGAGATACCTAACCACGCGTAAGACCATAATACGACCACAAACTGATCGCCTGCCCCCTGAAATTCTCGTTCTCATTAAAGAGAAAAACAAATTCAGACGAGCTTTTAACAAAACCTTCAAATCAAAACAGCTGTGCAATTTCAAAAACTAGCAGCTAACAAGTCTAAAAAAATTGGATTTTTTACATAGGTTGCAAAAAGTCAAGTTGTATTTGGGGATACTTTTCTAATTATTAAATTATTTATTATAATTATTACTTACATTTAAATGCGTTGGTGTGTGCACCCACCAACAAAGCAAGGCAGCAGAATAATGACAGAGGAACTAAGGAGGGAAGCATAGGAACTGGGGCTAAGGCTCAATGAAAACAAATGTGGACTGTACAGCCAGACACGAAGCAGGCGCTACAAAAATTCCAAAAATTCCAAGCGAAAGATGACATGGGAAGGGTGCTGGAGAAGTATGAGTGCACAAATATTGATGTTGACATGGAGAGACCTAAAAAAGCTGACACAAAAAATGGCGAAGAGGGTTAGAGAAAAGCAGATAGCCAGAATGGAAGTAAAGTGGGCCACACATATGCACTACCCCCAACGTGTGGTTAAAGAAGGAAACAAAAATAACTTTCCCTGCATAAGCTTCACCATTTCTTGATGGCTGGAGACTGACCCTACTACAAGCAGCCGCAGAAGAACAGATTCATGAGCTGGGGGCCAGAATACCGGAGGAGGTGCAGGAGAGGCTGTGCAAACGAGTTCAGCACCAGGCATGACAACATAGTATATAGGATACTAAAAGCCATACTGGGTGCGACCGGAGCTCTAAAACCAACCACGGAGAGCCTATTCTTCGGTAAGGCTACACTGAAATCTCAGTAAACCAATGTAAAGAACCAGAGAAACATGACGGTAATAGCAGGTCACCCAATAATAACTGAATATACTCTGCATCACAATAAGTCTGACATCCTGGTGAAACTTGAAAACCCCACTGAAGTAATAATTTTGGAAATTGCAGTATCCACATCCATTAGTCGCAAAGCAAATCTGGTCACCGAGGTGGGGAACATGCATGCTTGCTCTGCGGAACTAGGGATATTTGTGGTTGGATGCTATGGGGGAGGTCATTACAACTGAAGCCCATAATAAATGTATTAAATTACTGAAGAGACTGGGTCTAAGTGATCTGGACTGCAAAGGACTAATAAAAAAGTGCAGCTACTCAGCAGCAGTATCAACTTTAACAATCCTGATGAGGAGGCTGCAGAAATAAGGCATGTGAAACCAAATGTGATATTTTTTTTTGTAATGTAATCAAATGTGATAAAATGTATACCTATATTTACACACAATGTAGTATTTTATAATAAGACAGTATGTACTAGACCATGTGGGAGATGCTTGAAAGAGAAAGGTTGACTTGCTAGGACATAGCAAGTCAACCTATGCAAAAAGTGAAGTTGCAACTTCATACATGTATTTGGGGAGACTTTTTTAATTATTAAATTATTTATTATAATTATTACTTACATTTAAATGCTTAATAAACTATTTTAAATGTTTTGCATCTTTGTATTTTTTATAGTGTTTTGACACTGCTAATGTCTTTTGTTTTGTAAGATTAATTGGCAAATAAATTTTATTATTATTTTTATGTATAATTTAAAGAATTTCAAAAGAGTTATTCCCATACCGGGAATCGAACCCGAGCCTCCTGGGTGAAAGCCAGGTATCCTAGCCACTAGACCATATGGGAGATACTTAATTTGAAAATGAAGTTTACCGCACGAAAATTGCTGACAGATTTAAAATTTTAATTACCCCTCCCCCCATGTCACACAATAATACAAGATTTTACTATGAGTGAGAAAAAGTGGTAATTTTCTATTAAGTTAAAAATCATCATAGATCTGCCCTGGTAAGCGAAGACCCGGATATAGAATAATGAGTTATAAGGGACAAAAGATCATTTTCATTGTTAAAAACAATCACAATTACCTTTCGTCATTTAATACTTAATATTGCGGATATGGCTTAGCACGGCAGTATAGTCGTCCTTCGTATAATACTGACATCTGTCAGATAGACAATCTGATATCAGTCAGGCGTTCTAACCTTAAAACTAGTAGGTACTTTTCATTACGATTTTTGGGATTTGCTTAGTAAGTTTTATATTAAAAATTAATGATTTTCCATTAAGAATACGAAAATAGACCATGTTCAATAGGTACCTACGTAGCTACGTGAGAAAAGTAGTTTCTATATCATATAAATTTAATTTAATCTGAAAACAATATATTTTAGTATATTATTATACGAGAGATAACGCAGGCTATTATTTACAAGGATGAGGCCAATTTTCAATGATAACAAAATTTATAAGTTATAATTTATAACCTCACTTTTTCCCGATTTTAAAGATCATTACAGTCGCCCCTCCTATAAATAAACAAATCTGACATCTGTTAACCTTACTTTTCCCAATTTAAAACCTCATTGGTTCAAATAACAGTGAATATTGAAATCAGCCAATCACTGATGCCTAACAACGTGAGCGGTTATATTGGTTTCCATTATTTACGAAAAAAACCAAATAATGTCCATAATATGCATTAGGGGTAGAAAAACACTGATTGTCACAGTCTTCCTAAACGTCTCCCCTAAACGTGGACGACCCCTACTAATCTATCTAAAGTATTAAAAAGGTTATTCCCATACCGGGAATCGAACCCGAGCCTCCTGGGTGAAAGCCAGGTATCCTAGCCACTAGACCAAACTACCCAAGTATTATGTATATGTGATAAACCAAATGTGATAGTTTTTTTTGTAATGTAATCAAATGTGATAAAATGTATATATTTACACACAATGTAGTATTTTATAATAAGACAGTATGTAAATAAAGATATTATAGACCATATGGGAGATGCTTGAAAGAGAAAGGATTGTACAAGCGTGTGAAATACAAAAAGTTTTTTTTAGAAAACTAAAAATAGCACACCGCGCGTACGTCAGTACGAGGTGTTCAGAATGTTACAATTGTATTGGAAATTTTTTACGCCATTTTTTAATCCTAAAACTGGTTTTTAATGTTTTAGAGTTTAAACGGTGTAAGTTTGATATCGCAACGTCATCGCTTGACAGCAATGCATGGCTGATGACGTTGCGGTTACAGCACTCTACAGGACTGTACTAGGAACATTGCTTTAAAAACACTTCAAATAAAAAAGTTGTCATTTAACAGCTTTTTCAATTAAAGATCATAAAAATAACTAAAAATTTAATATAGGTATTATCTACTAGAGATTTTAATAATATTATAGGTTGGCATAATAGTTTTTTATTTACTTTTAAAAAATTTAAGTAAATTAACAATAAAAAATTTGTACAAAATGTATTTAATTCACAATATTTAATTTTGGGAAAAGGTTTACTTAATTAACAAATATTTTTGAAGTGATTAAAATTACTAAATTAATAATTTTATAGTATACAATTAATGATAACAAGACATTTAAAAGATTATTTGTAGAGAAATCAGTTAAAAGTAGATAGATCCGTTTTAAACAGTTAACTAGTTTCGAGTTATCAGCGAAAAACTAATATTTTTCGTTCTGCAACATTTACACAAAGAACAACCCATGTATTCCATAGACTCTATAGAGTATAGTGTCATATAGTAAAAAAACAAAAAGGATTTATCTCCATTTGCTTGAAATAGGAATAAACAAAACTGTTTTATACATTGCCCTAAATAGGGTGGTCCAGGATTAATCTAAAAAATGTTAATACCATTTAAGTTAATTTAAAATAAAAATAATGTGAGTTTATCCCATTTTCATTGAAACAAGAATTTAAATTGTATTAATTTTATATTTATCTGCTTTTGCTGGATTTGCTATGTTTCGAGACTGATATTCTATATCAATTACTTAGTTGGGTTAATTCTGAGTTTACCAATGGACAGCGCCGGATTATAAAAATTTGCGCCCCGGGTCTAATAAAAATTTTCTGCCCCTACCTATATAATAAATTCAAAGAAATGTCACTTCTTAACAAAAGGATTTTACTTAACCATAAACATTAGGGTTGTAGTATTTTTTCGAAATTTTTTTGATTTTGGAGATCAAATAAAAAAAATAAGTCTAAAGTATTTGAGTTTCAACAGATAAAAAAATTTTAGACGTCGCTCAAAACTTTTTTTCTTACTACCTCGACTCAAAATACGTTGTTTCGTCCCCGATTCCACGTCAGAAAGTTTACGTTTTATGCATTGGTCAAGCTATACGCGCACACTCTAATAGCGAGAGTAACAATTTTTTAGTCGGGTGCTTAACATTCAAATTTCGTACTGCCAACATGAGAAACACAAAAATATGACAGTTTAAAACCATAATTTTGCAATTATATCAACAAATAAACAATTTATGTTTTTACTTTTTATGTTGTTTTAAGTCTTTAATGGTACTTTTATTTGTTATAAAGTAGTAATTTGTTAATTAAAATACAACCTTTTATTTTATTTATTTATCAAGCTCTTCAAATGGAGATAGGTAAATACACATTTAATTTTTTCCCGTATTTTCGGCCGGGTTGTATTTTCGGCCGAGGTAGTAAGAAAAATAGTATACACTACACGGGCAGAAAGTGTGAGAGCCCTGAACTGCGCGCCATGATGCCCGAGGTGAAGCCAGGAATCTCACACTTTCTGCCCTTGTATACAACTATAGTGTAATATACTATTAAACCAACCTTTTTTCTCAAAATCTTTGGCTTCTCACTATTTTTTTTGTAGGTCGTATAGGAACATAATAGGTACATTTTTAAGTCAAAATATTATTGGTCGCTCAATATTTTTGAAATACATTTCTTGATTTTTTTAATAATTTTTATCTTGTAACCACTACTATTTTTCCAATTTAGTTGATTTTTTTGAGCGACGTTTATTTTTTTTGAGTTGAAACTTGAATGTCGAAAAAATATTGCCACCCTAAAAACATAAACAAAAACTATATAAAAAACAAATACCTAAATAAGAAAATTAACATTTTGCCAACTCAACTTTGCGTGCTTTTAGAGAAACAAATTTGTTTATCGAAATATTGACGTCATCTTTCAATAGGCTAATACCTATACTGTATATATAGGTACATACATATATATATGACTGGTACTGTATATAACTATAGTTTTAAACTAATTTAAATTAATAGTTGTTCGTAGTTTAATAAAACCTAAAAAACCTTTACGCCCATACGCATCGCATCGGTGGAAATAATCAATTTCTGCAAACTAAAGTTCTTGTCGCCCAACAACTTGTCGGGCGCCCTACGTAATACGGGACATGACATATTTCGTATACTATGCATAGATACTAATACTATGGCAACAATCACGGTTATAATTTAAATAATTTTTTTATTAAAACTGATTAATACACAAAAAATAAAAAAAGGGGAAAACCCTTTAGGTTGTAGTAAAAAACAAAAATTACCAGTCAAAAATTTTGCGCCCCCTGTAAGCTTGCGCCCCGGGTCTATAGACCCCCAAAGACCCCCCCTAAATCCGGCGCTGCCAATGGATTAATCTTACCTCATTTACTCTTAGTTCATACCTAACTAATTTTTAGCAAAACTGGATTTAGGTATCTGCTTTTGTCTGATTGCTCCACATTTAATGTCTAGACAATAAATTAAAAATTACGTAATTTTAGTATAAATAATTTAAAAAAATCTTAATTAAATTTAAAAATGGATTTAAAAAATAGCTTACGTAATTTTAGTATAAATAATTTAAAAAAATCTTAATTAAATTTAAAAAATAGCTTATATCCATTCATATAAAAATTAACCAAAAAGGTTACTGACAAGACTTTATTTTTTTATCCAGGTTTCTACTATACTCACAGAATTAAAAACAGGTAGGTAGCGATCAATTTGTATTGGTGCGTCAACCGTTTCTGCATTTACGAGGTGTGCGTTAAACCGGGAGATTCTATATTATATTTATATTTATTTATTTGTTTATATTATATCTATATGATATTTAGCTAAAGAGTATTTTAAATAAACAAAAATAGGTAAATATTAACGTTTAAAAATTTTCTCTTTTACAATTAAAAATGGATATTTCTGGATATGGTCTTTGTAGTAGTTATTTATTTTTAGGCCCTATACGCACCCCATTAAAGTTTTTTATGTACATTCTTTAAAGATTTAAGTTTGGCAAAATTTTAGTTCTACTAAGAAATTATCTTATTGTTTAGTGCCTAACAGCACATTTCTGTTCTCTCAAATTGAATCTTTTTCTTCCCAGCACCTATTCATTTTTGCAAGATCTACATGCGAGGTGTGTTTAGAAAATATCGGGAATTTTCGTTTTTTGAAACAAATATTTATTTATTCGTCTACATTAATGTTGTCGCCTTCAAAATAGTCCCCATTGAATATTATGCACATGTGCCAGCTCTTTTTCCAATACTCGAAACACTTCTAAAACTCGATCTTTGGGATAGCCTTTAGTTCTTTCAGCGATGCGCTTTTAATGTCATCTATGCTTGCAAAACGGCGGCCCTTTAAGGTTCTCTTTATTTCTGGGAATAGGAAAAAGTCAGACAGAGGCATGTCTGGCGAATATGGAGGCTGGGGCATCATTACAGTATTGTTTTTGGCCAAAAATTTTGTTCAAAATTTAACAATTTTAGAACAAATTTTGCTGCCACGCGTTTCATACCCAAAACATACGAAAAAATTTCATGGGATGAGCCAATCAATATACCAACATCATCAGCGACTTCTCTGTTGGTTAATAACCATTTCTTCCACTTTTTCCATGTTTTTATAGGTTGTGTGTTAATGTGCTTGTACGTTCGGGGCGTTCGCCATCTTCAACGTCTTCACGGCCATCTTGGAAACTCTTATACCACTTGTAAACTCTTGTTTTACTTATAGCAGACTCACTATAGGCCTTTGTTAACAATTCACAGAATTTATTTCATTTTTTAAGCAAAATTGGATACAAATTCTTTAATCCATTTCTTTTAACGAACGAAAAATCGCCGAGCTCATAAAACACGTCTAACCTTAGCGGCTGCCACAGACAAAGTAAACAATGAAAACAGCTAAAGTTTTTATCATACTTCGGGGGCAGGTATACCAAAATAATAAAGAAAATTTTATGACAACCGGACCCTCCGAACCCGCGAAATTTAACAATTCCCGTTATTTTCTGAACACACCTCGTATGTACTTGGCTTAGGGCCGGTTTATAAATCTCTGGTTAAGTTCCAGTTAGTCTATCTGACAGTTAAATTCCATATCGATCGTTGTGAGAACAATGGTATCCATGGAAATAATCTACCAGATAACTAACTGCAACTTTAACTGGACATTAATAAACCGGCCCTTAGTGGGGTCTGGCATAGGAAACCCCGGGAGAAAAAGCGAACTCTATTGGCAATATTTTAACCCAACCCAACCCAATATTTTTCAATGTGTGATCTGGATCTCTACTTTGATTCAGAACAATAATAATAGTCCCAAGGGTATCAAAAATGGCAAATGCACCGGGGTTAATAATTATAATTATACTATTATATTATTATTACAATAATTGTTAGTAGTCAATTATAATTATTATAATTGACTACTAACCTTAAGTCAAAATACACGGTTTCCTAAAAATGGCGTCAAACCACGAATAAGAATATAATACCCTGGGTATTAATAAATTGTTTGTGTCAAGTAATAGTTGGTATTGCCCATAGACAAAGTAAGTTAACGTCACTATTATTTGGAGGCCCTGTATAATTTTTTAAACAGTTTTTAGATATATTTCGTATTTTTAGATGTTAAAAAAAAAACCATGGTGCACCAAGCTATCATTTTCATTAAATTGTCTGCTGTTGTCTGTTTTTTTTTTTTAATAATTTGGTCGTAATTTTCCCTGTTAATAATACTTTGACTATTTAATTTTATTTTGTTTACTTCTAAATAACAAAATCACTCGGTCATCACGTAAAAAATTATAGTTATAGAGTCAATCCAAATGAAAACACCAAAATTGAATTTAAAAGTGCGATGCATGATTTTTTATTGTAATGAAAAAAATTGAGGATGATCTTTTAGGTGTCAAATATGAAAATCCGTTGCCGTTTTAATTTTTTGTTGCTTTACTTTTATTTGGCACCCCTTAGAAGTCTGAAATAGTGTCAATTTCTTACTCTCTTATAGTGGGCCAAAACTTTTTTTATGTGACAAATATTGAAATAATTTTAATTTTGTTTTACTGTCCAGTAAGTGTGTTTTCGATATAAATTATTATTATCCAATTAGTTAATCTCATAAAAGAATGGTAAACCACTAAAGATTCATGATAATTTGCCAATTTTTGTGATTTTTGTCTGGCTCCTGTGCCTATTCTACTGAATTTAGAAGGTTATTTTTTTTCAGGTATAAAGTACTTATACAATAGAAAACGTAACTATTATTTTAAGTTTCTAGACTATCAATTTCTTTATTAAAAAAATTATTGAAAATTGATCATTCTCAAAATTAGCCAATTTTGTACTCAGAAATCATTATGTTGAGGAAAAAATAAAAATCTGAAACTTTCAGGAAATGTAGTCCTTACCTTCATCTTTTCAGTGCAGTTAGTCTTGTTTTGTTATTTTTATTCCTTTAAAAGATATATTAATTTTTTTAATGCCCGTTTAGTAGCGATATTGTTAGTTTTATTTATAATTTAAAATTTAGATGGCTTTCATGTTTGGTGGAGAAGTGTCAGAACTGTCAAAAATATTTCATAAATATTATTTGTGCGTATTTCTTTGGTAAATTTTGTATATAACATAATATGTGTATATAACATAATATATGTCATATATATATAAAATATACATAAAATATATTATGTTATATATAAAACTTTTTAAAATCACCAAAGGAATACCACAAATAATAATTATGAAATATTTTTGACAGTTCTGATATTTTTGGTAGTTATGTGTATAAGTGAAATTAATAAAGAGTTAATTTAAACGTATAAAAAATGCGTTAAGCAATTTTTTGTCGGGTTCTTTCACAATTTAAACCAAGTTAGTCTTGTTCTATTATTTTGATCCCTTTAGTAAGGCACTAAATAGTAAAAAGTTAAAAGTATACATATATATATATATATATATATATATATATATATATATATATATATATATATATATATATATATATATATATATATATATATATATATATATATATATATATATATATATATATATATATATATATATATATATATATATATATATATATATATACATATATGTATTTTAAATGTTAGTGTTGGAAAAAATTTACACAATCTGTAAATACTTCTTTAAATTTTAGTTTTTAGGTAACTGGTTAAAATAAAACATGTTATAATAAAGGGGTTTATTTAGAATATTTTTTGGTTTTTGCTTATTTTTAACAATTTAAAACTTCTCAGAACTTAAATATTTTCTATAAGAAATAGGAACAAAATTATGATATGTTCTTGCATTTTTAATTGCAATTAAAGTCATGAATCTCGAACACTCCGTCATTTATTACACTTGAAAACTTTTTGAAATCACAATTTAAATACGCACAAATAAAATTTATGAAATATTTTTGACAGTTCTGACATTTCTCTACCAAACATGATTTGACAAAGTCAAAGCCATCTAAATTTTAAATTATAAATAAAACTAACAATATCGCTACTAAACGGGCATTAAAAAAATTAATATATCTTTTAAAGGAATAAAAATAACAAAACAAGACTAACTGCACTGAAAAGATGAAGGTAAGGACTACATTTCCTGAAAGTTTCAGATTTTTATTTTTTCCTCAACATAATGATTTCTGAGGGCAAAATTGGCTAATTTTGAGAATTATCAATTTTCAATAATTTTTTTAATAAAGAAATTGATAGTCTAGAAACTTAAAATAATAGTTACGTTTTCTATTGTATAAGTACTTTATACCTGAACCTTCTAAATTCAGTAGAATGGGCACAGGAGCCAGACAAAAATCACAAAAATTGGCAAATTATCATGAATCTTTAGTGGTTTACCATTCTTTTATGAGATTAACTAATTGGAAAATAATAATTTATATCGAAAACACACTTACTGGACAGTAAAACAAAATTAAAATTATTTCAATATTTGTCACAGAAAAAAGTTCTGGCCCACTATAAGAGAGTAAGAAATTGACACTATTTCAGACTTCTAAGGGGTGCCAAATAAAAGTAAAGCAACAAAAAATTAAAACGGCAACGGATTTTCATATTTGACACCTAAAAGATCATCCTCAAATTTTTTCATCAAAATAAAAAATCACGCAGCGCACCCCATTTGGTGTTTTTATTTGGAATGACTCTATAGGCACCTACAAATTTTTAGAAGTTAATATTACAAAAAAAGTAAAAATAGCACTTTCCTTACAAAAATTTTAAAATATAAAAATATGCATTTACCTATATTTAAAAAAAAACGCAAATGTGATTCATGGCATTACCGTATTTAAAACAAATACGTTTGCCAAAATTTGACACGTGCCACGTTATCGGAACATTGGCAGTTCACGTGAAAATCATGATTTTTTATTTACTACTGAAATAAATTAAATTATTTTTGGTCCAATAGAAACCTTATTTAAAGTTATTTGGATATAAAAATTTAGACACCTTTTCTGATAAAAAAAATGGCCTGATTTGTTACTTCTTAAATATATTCATTTTGTATAATTTTTTTTGGAATTTTTATTTGTTTTTTGTATGCACACAAAAATAGTAAAATAGTTTAATATCTCACCTATTTTTTAAATTTCAAACATGTATGAAGTCTATTATTTAATACAAACATACATGTTTATTTTTGATATTATGCATATTATTAGTATTGCTTAAAGTTAGTTACATAAATAATCGATTTATGAGCCACCTATAATTTTTAATTCTTTAATAGCTAATATTTGTAGAAACCACTACTTAAAATATTGTATTTTGATAAAGTTTTTTTTTACATTGGAAATTGTTGTTTACAAGAATAATATGTAATTATATCACAACAATATTAGTCAGACAAGTCGACGCCTTATTCAATACACATTATTTAGATAACGTTATATTTTTTTGGGATGAAAATAACAATAAATATTTCCATATTAAAATTTTCCAAAAAGTAACTAAATAAATAAGAATAGTGTACTAAAATGACATAACTTATCTCGATATTCGAATTCGCGAATATTCGCTCCCGCATTACCGAATATAGATTTTTGAGATTGGCATTCGTAAAAATTGACTACCAGAATAAAAATATCTGCTTTATATAATATAATATAAATAATCGGTGAGATTAAGAACAGTACATGTCCAAAAGGGTGATTCTCAAAATAACAACACTTTCGGTTTATTATTTTTTTAATACTAAAAAGTTTTGTAATATTATTACAAGAGCATTTTTGTAAAGCTTTAGTTAAATCCTAAACTAAAATAAGATTGATATTGCATGCAAACCTTAATTTTTCTATTTATGGGTAAATTATGTCCACAGAAGAGACGTCCACTGAATGGACATCTTTGTATATTATTCTCTATAAGAAAGGTAAATTTTAGGTTATGCCTTCGCATTTGTCATGTGCCAAAAATAAAAACTTTGACAATAATAATGACAATAATTAGAAAATAATTCAATACTTACTGTTTGAAATATAATTGTAACAGAAAGGACAGCCTATATGCTTCTACACTGGAGCCTCGTACATAAACATGAACGCTTCTTTACAACCTTTCAAAAAAGAACTGACAAGGGCGACTTAAATAACAAATGACAGGTTTTTTAATGACATAAAATTAACGGTTGACGTGAGTGGCGCGAAATACTTTTGAAATTTTGCACTTACAAATAAGTCCTCGGAATGGATCGAAACTGGTAACGTATAAATGACTAAACTACAATATTAAATTAAAAAGAATAAAAAGGAATATGAACCATATCTATGTATTTTTGGGGTATTTAATAATAATGGCAATTTTTTAGGTTTTTTAATATGCAGGCTTTTCACTACATTAACTGAAACTTACCAACAGGATATAGTCACGTTCCACGGAAAGGACAATATCTCTATTCAGATCAGTTTTTTGGGCGGTATTTTTTTTTCTTATTTTTTTTTTACTTAAAGTACTGTTAGTTAACGTTGTGTACATTAAAAATGTTACTTATTTTTACATTTTTTTTTTAATATGGGAGAAAAAAACATACGTCACGCAAAGATTGTAGTTATTTTGAGAATAACCCAAAAGTTAAAATAATGACAAAATATTTCATAAAATCAGTTTTATAGTTCTAAATACATTTTTTGAGATAATTTGAACTATTTTATAAAATATATTAATCATATTCTGTAAAATGACTTATTTCTTCTCACAAAAATGTATTTGGAACTTTAAAATTGATTTTAGAAAATGACTTGTCAAAATTAAATTTTTGGACTTCTTAATCTCACCGATTCAATTATAAGTATATATTATTTATACATTTCATTTATAGATTTACTCATTTTGCAAAACAAAACACCTTTTAGTTTTAAAACACTCAAATTGATAGGCATAATAGGCAACCTAGATTATTTGTGTTATGATAGGCAATGCCTATTATAAAACAACCAATATGGTTGCCTATCATGGGCGCAGAAAATGGCGTAAGTAATTTTCATTGATAAAAAAATTTATTATAACTTTTTCTCGATTTTAAAGATCATTATAGTTGCCCCTAGTATATATAAACAAATCTGCTATCTGTTAACCTTACTTTTTCCCAATTTTACCCGATTGGTTCAAATAACAGTGACTATTGAAATCAGCCAATCACTGATGACTAACAACGTGAATAATGAGTTCATTTGTTAGGCCGGGCGGTTATATTTTGTTTACCATTATTTACGAAAAAAAATAATATGCAATAGGAGTAGAAAAACTACTTTTTATTATTAATAAAAAAAGATGCAGCAAACAATAAAAATAATATCAAATGTTAAAAAAAAATATATTTAAGATAACTGTACATTATAGACCAGGCGGAGTATTCTCTGTGCTTTTTAAAAGCACATATTATCGCCGAGCATACATTTCACTGCCAAGGAAGTGATTGTGTGCGAGGCAATTAAAAAGCTTCCGCCGCCGGGTTTTATATACTTTTTTTTCAAGTATTTAATTAAATAATTTCTTAAGATTGTCAAATCATTTTTAGGTTCGGTTCAACCTCTGTGCGTTCAACTGGATGAAATTTTAGCTTTATTTGGAGAATTTCAGAAAAAATAGGTTAGGTACGTCGATGACAGCTTTTTAAAGATACGTTTTATATACGAAAACCTTTTACGAATCGTAGACTACGATCTGCATGACCGATAATCGCAAATATGACGTGATCTGAAACTAGGTTTATTTAGTTAACTTAATTGTTCTCAGCTCATTCATTCGGTGAATTGAGTTATAAGGCTCAATAATTAGTTTATTGAGGATACTTTTTTAATTATTATATTATGTGTTTCACAAATACTTAGATATTTTTATATCAATAAATGTCATTTCTTATTAATATTGTCTTCAATACCCAAATTACCAAAATATTTTTAGTAAAAAAAAATTAACACAAAAAATTTACTACATAGCATATATAAGATTTTTTTTAGTAGGTACCTACTAAAATTACATCTCAAAAGTTATAGTTAAATGTAGTAAATTATTTATTTATATAGGCTTAAATCATAATAGTTTCTTTTACCCATGCCATGTGAAAACTAAAAATAAATAAATAAAAAAGTTCGCGAGGAAATTAACATTAAAATTGTTGCCAATTTCTGGTGGCCGGTTTTTTTTGCCGGATAGTGTATATTAATAATAATAATAATAACAATTATAATTTCTTTATTCACTATTATTCACTATACATAATATAGAATAGGTACTTATATATAATAAACATATAACAGGGCATAAAACCATAATGATAAATTTATTAGATCAGACTATAGTCTTATAAAAGTATGGGAATATTTCTGGCAGTTTTTTATCATTAAAATTAAGAGTGCTTGAAATCTGAAATTTTCCCAGTATTTATTTTAAACAGTTTTTGGAAAAAATCGCTAAATATACATATATGAGAGTTGTTTGACAAACACCTTCTAAGTTCAACTATTAAATGAAGAATATCATCCTAGAATATTTTTAATACACAAGTTTATTTATTTATATTTAACTTTTAAACAAAAAAAAATTTCGTGCTGGAATTTTTACCAACCCAATAAAATTCTATTTTCTTAAGTGGTGAAACATCACATGGAGTTCAACAAAAAGGCCCTAATCACAACCAGGGCAAATACAACGGTTTTTGGAACGCTTGGTGTAAGGCTTCAATAAAAATTAAATTAATTCTTTATAAAACGGACTTTTTTCAGCTTTTGGTGTATATTTAATAAATTATGGAATTAAATTAGGTATATTTTATTTTGATTTTTCCTATACACTACCTATATGTATATTCCAATTTATATACAGTTTTGTTCAATTATTTTTTGTATAAATTTATAAATAATACGTTTAATTGTAAGATTGTAATAAATTTTTTATTTACAGCAAATAACCCTCAAGTCAAAGGTTAAGTCTATGAAAGCTTTCTGGATACCGTCAAGAAAACCTACAAATCAGACCGGCTGTGCATTTTCAAAAGCTAGCAGGGAGATGGGATTTTTTGCATAGTTTGACTTGCTATTATCTAGCAAGCCAATCTATGCAAAAGTAAAGTTGTATATGGGGATAATTTTCTAATTATTAAATTATTAGTATTATAATAATTATAATTATTATATTTAAATGCATAAGGGGCCGTTCATTAATTACGTGAGGTGTTTAGGGGGGGGAGGGGGTCGAGCCAAACCTCACCAAATCTCACGTGGGGGGAGGGGGGCTCTAGGCAAATATCACGTAATTTTTTTTTCCGAAAGAAAGAGTGTAAAATTGCGAGAAAACTGGGTTAAATTATGTAAACAATTATAAGCAAATTGTTTTTTTTTTAATAAATCTAATGGAATCAAGCACAGATTAACTTATTTACATTAAAACCATGCATTTTAAAAAATCTCACGTGAGATTAAGGTGGGGGGGGAGGGGGTCGAGCAAAATCTCACGACATCTCACCAAGGGGAGGGGGGGGGGTCGAAAAATCGCCAAAATTGTCTCACGTAATTAATGAACGACCCCTAACGAACTTAATAACATAAATATTTATTGTTTAAAGAATTTCAAATAATATAATTATTATATTTAATAATAACATAAATATTTATTATTTAAAGAATTTCAAAAAAATTATTCCCATACCGGGAATCGAACCCGAGCCTCCTGGGTGAAAGCCAGGTATCCTAGCCACTAGACTCAAAGAAAACAAAGAAATAGCAGAGCAAATAAGACAGATTAATGGAGAAAAATTAAATAAAAAACAGTACACATTAGTAAAAATAATGAAAAAGTGGAGAACAACACCCACCCAGTATATAAACACAGCAGAAGAAAGAATAAAAAGTCTAGAGATACAACTGGAAAAACAAAAACAGAGGTATGAGCAATTTAAAATCCGCAGTAGATATCTAAAAAACCCAACCTTTAAAATCCTAGTAGAAAAAAGTAAAACTAAAACCCCAAATTTGACTAGTATAGAAAGATTCTACACCGAAATTTTTAGGAAAGATGATGTAGAAGAAAAAACACCTATATTAGACAAATGGCTGAAAAAACTGCAAAGATATAGTAAAAATAACAACTATCAAGAACAGCCAGAACAACTCAAACTTGCTAAGCTCATAAAGACTGTCCTCCAGAAGTCACCACCTTGGAAAGCCCCAGGAGAGGATGGTATTCCCACCTACCTATACAAGATATTGCCAGCTGCAAACAGATACCTTAGCCAACATACGCAAAGAATCCTTAGTGGAGCAACATCAATCAATGAAGCTGATACAAGAGCCACAGTCATCCTTATACACAAGAAAGGAGATCCTGAAAATCCCAGCAACTACAGGCCTATAGCGCTATTAAACAACGACTACAAGATCCTAACAGCCACAATAACACTGATGCTCAAAGAAAACCTTCCCAAGTGGGCCATACCACCTGAACAGCTAGCCAGAGAGAACGTCTGGGGCACCATGCAGGGAATGATGATAGACAAAGCCACCACGCAGATAGCCCGTATGAGAAACAGGACAAACTACTCCACCTGGTATGACTTTACCAAGGCCTACGACTCCATTAACCACGAACAACTGAAAAGGATGATGAACACCCTCCCTCTCCCAAGAATTGTCCGCCAAGTATTGCGCCAAGCGGTAGGACTCTGGTCAATAAGAGTGAAAGCAGGAAAGGGCCTCTCCAAACCCATATATGTCAAAAGAGGAGTATACCAAGGTGACACCATAAGTCCAATGCTATTTGTGCTAATAACAGCTTCAATATTGGTGCACCTTAGAGAAGATCCTGAGATCAACCGACTTACCAAAGGCAAGCATGTAATTATGGCCTTTATGGATGACATCAAGGTGCACACACCAACAAAGGAAGGCAGCAGAATAATGACAGAGGAACTAAGGAGGGGAGCACAAGAACTGGGGCTAAGGCTCAATGAGAACAAATGTGGACTGTACAGCCGAGACCAAGAGGGAGAAGTGATAGACCAAGACCCACCATTTCTCCCAGAGATCAGAGAGGCATACACCTACCTAGGCATTGAGCAGCTGGAGAGAGATACACAAAAAAATTACGAGAACATACAGACTAAAGTCAAACAAAAGACTGAAGTAATTTTTTCCTCAGAGCTCTCAACAAACCAAAAAGTAGAACTTTATAACAGCGTCATCGTTTCCGCAGCCATATATGTCCTGGGTAATATATACCCCGACGAAAAACTAGCTACTTCCCTACTGAAATGCAAAAAAATGGATGACAACATTCGAAAATCTCTAGTCCAACACAACATCAAGGGCAAAACAACATCAAATGCCAGGGTATATCTCCCAACCCTCAAGGGGGGCTTAGGTATAAGATCCATAGAGCTGGAAACCGAACTCCAACTTGTGAGGAAAGGAGTGTACCTCGAGAACCACCCAGACACGAAGGAGGCGCTACAAAAATTCCAAAAATTACAAGCTAAAGGCTGGAGGAACCCAATTACAGACATGGGTAGGGTGCTGGAGAAGTATGAGTGCACAAATATTGAGGTCGACATGGAGAGAGATCTAAAAAAGCTAACACAAAAAATCGTGAAGAGGGTCAGAGAAAGGCAGATAGCCAGGATAGAAGTAAAGTGGGCCACACATATGCACTACCCCAAACGTGTAGTTAAAGAAGGAAACAAAATAACTTTCCCCGCATACACTTCACCATTTCTTGATGGCTGGAGACTGACCCTACTACAAGCAGCCGCAGAAGAACAGATTCATGGGCTGGGGGCCATCCCAGAATACCGCAGGAGGTGCAGAAGAGGCTGTGCAAATGACGAAACGGCGTACCACGTTGCCACAGCATGCCCAAGCAACGAGTTCATCACCAGACACGACAACATAGTATATTGGATACTAAAGGCCATACTGGGTGCGACCGGAGCTCCAAAACCAACCACGGAGAGCTTATTCTTCGGTAAGGCAACCCTGAACGCGCAGTACACCAACATTAAGAACCAAAGGAACATGACAGTAATAGCAGGCCACCCAATAATAACTGAATATACTCTACATCACAATAAGCCTGATATCCTGGTGAAACTGGAAAACCCCACTGAAGTAATAATTTTGGAAATTGCAGTATCACATATCCAAAATTACAGAGACCAAGAAATGCTGAAGCACACAAGATATGCTGTAAATTCTGTGGACAACATAACCAATGAAAATGCCACATCCATTAGTCGCAAAGCAAATCTGGTCACTGAGGTGGGGAACATGCATGCTTGCTCGGCGGAACTGGGGATATTTGTGGTTGGATGCTATGGAGAGATCATTACGACTGAAGCCCATAACAAATGTATCAAATTACTCAAGAGGCTTGGTCTAAGTGATCTGGACTGCAAAGGACTGGTAAATAAGTGCAGCTACTCAGCAGCAGTATCAACTTCAACAATCCTGATGAGGAGGCTGCAGAAATAGGGCACTACCCTACAAACTACCCAAGTATTCTGTATATGTGATAAACCAAATGTGATATTTTTTTGTAATGTAATCAAATGTGATAAAATGTATATATTTACACACAATGTAGTATTTTATAATAAGACAGTATGTAAATAAAGAGATATTATAGACCATATGGGAGATGCTTAAAGGAGAAAGGATTGTACTCCAAGCGAGTGAAATACAAAAAGTTTTTTTAGAAAACAGAAAATAGCACACGGCGCGTACGTCAGTACGAGGTGTTCAGAATGTTACAATTATTGTATTGGAAATTTTTTACCGAGACCAGGAGGGAGAAGTGTAGACCAAGACCCACCATTTCTCCCAGCGATCAGAGAGACGTACACTTACCTAGGCATTGAGCAGCTGGAGAGGGTTACACAAAAAAAATACGAAAACATACAGACTAAGGTCAAACAAAAAACTGAAGTAATTTTTTCCTCAGAGTTCTCAACAAACCAAAAAGTATAACTTTAAAACAGTACCTACCGTTTCCGCAGCCATTTATGTCCTGGGTAATATATACCCCGACAAAACTGGCAATTACCATACTAAAATGCAAAAAAATGGATGACAACATTCGAAAATCCCTAGTCCAGCACAACATCAAGGGCAAAACAACATCAAATGCCAGGGTATATCTCCCAACCCTCAAGGGGGGCTTAGGTATAAGATCCATAGAGCTGGAAACCGAACTCCAACTTGTGAGGAAAGGAGTGTACCTCGAGAACCACCCAGACACGAAGGAGGCGCTACAAAAATTCCAAAAGTTACAAGCGAAAGGCTGGAGGAACCCAATTACAGGCATGGGAAGGGTGCTGGAGAAGTATGAGTGCACAAATATTGAGGTTGACATGGAGAGAGATCTAAAAAAGCTAACACCAAAAATCGTGAAGAGGGTTAGAGAAAGGCAAATAGCCAGGATAGAAGTAAAGTGGGCCACACATATGCACTACCCCAAACGTGTAGTTAAAGAAGGAAACAAAATAACTTTCCCCGCATACACTTCACCATTTCTTGATGGCTGGAGACTGACCCTACTACAAGCAGCCGCAGAAGAACAGATTCATGGGCTGGGGGCCATCCCAGAATACCGCAGGAGGTGCAGAAGAGGCTGTGCAAATGACGAAACGGCGTACCACGTTGCATGCCCAAGGTGGGCATTGCCCAAGCAACTAGTTCATCACCATGGCATGACAACATAGTATATATACTATATAGGATACTAACCCTGATAGCACACTTTATTCTAAGAATGTTTTTTAAACTTTCCAGTGGGAATATTCTTAGGATCATGCTATATTTCTTCTAGGCATGTTCTAAGAATGTTTTTTAAACTTTCCAGTAAGAATATTCTTAGGATCATACTATATTTCTTTTAAAGAACATGCTTAAAAGAAAGCATGATCCTAAGAATATTCTTACTGGCCTATAGGCAGGTTCTTAGAAGGTGCAAAGTTTTAGTGGTAAAAATTAGTCTACTCTAAACATATGCTTAGAATATTAAGAAAGTAATTGCTATAGAAAGTTCATTTAGGAATATTCCTGTTAAGCATATTTAGTTCAGTTACTTATATAATAGTAAAATATACCATAAACTACGTATAAAGGTATACTTATACCCATACTTAAGTACCTAATTAGTAATTAGTATTAAATACTAAGTAAAAAACACAATCCAAAATATTTTTTATAGTTATTTGATAAATTAAAACAATATTCGATAACAAAAATACTTTTACTATAGGTATTTTATTTTATGTGAAAAATAAATATTTATTAATTTGTATACCGATTTATTATTTCTGAATTAACATTTTTATGTATAATAATATCCTAACTATCTTCAACTTCAATCTAATCTGACTTATCACACTAAATTTTCCAATTTTACTTTTTATGAAATAATGTCATAGAACTTATGGTTTAGAGATCAAATTGTTTATTTAATATTTTTAAATATAGTATATTATGTATCAAGTTTTATAAATGCCATTTTAGTTACGAGTTTAATTAAGCGCGAGCAAGTGTTTAATAAAAACGAGTGTCTAGAGAAGTTTATAAACGAGTTGCATACTATACTTTATCTACTACGAACACAAAACAGAATTTAAAGCCAATTTTATTTGTTAAAATTATGACATCTGTTAACTGTCACCCGAATTTAACCTCACTTTTTCCCAATTTATAATAAAGCTAACTTCAGCCCGTGGCGTAAAATGTCGAAAAGCCACTGTTGTTAACTTCAGCCCGTCAATAAAACGCCATAAAGTCACAGCTCGTCAATGTAGGAGTAGTTAAAATATATTAATATGTCGCAAAATTTTTTAAGGGGACGACAAATACATTTCACTGTCATATTATGACAGTGAGGCGTATTTGTCGTCTCCTGAAAAATTTTACGAATGTAGAATACAACATATTAGAACGTGGGTATCTGACATTTGGAAATATTCTCAAAAGCTTCCTAGAAGCTCCATAAGAAACCTTCTAAGAACATTCCAAAAACGTATTCTTAAAATGTTCTTGGGATGCTTTTTAAGAAGGTTTTAAGAAGCTTTTAAGAATCTAATTGCATCATTAAAAGGGTATCTATTGAATGTTTTAAAAGTCTCTAAGAACATTCTTAGCAATAAGGGAAGCTTTTAAGAATATTTCATTATTCCGAGTCATATCTTCTTAGAAGATTCTTAAAATCAAATTTTGCTATCATGGCTGGAGCACTTTAATTTTACGTTATTTATTTACAGACTTATTGAAATCTGAAAATTCTGTATCTTTGACTATTTCAGAAATAGTATTTCTCAGGTTCGTATTTGTATCCTTATAAACTATAGTTATAAGTATATTAGGAACAAAAATACATAAAACCCTATATATATTTTGCAAAAAATATCTCGAAACGTTTTTGGATTTTTTTGCACGTCATCAATGCGATATATGATTTGGATTTGGACTATATTTCTGTTGCTTATTTCAGGAAATTATTTGAATGCTCGTTATACCAATTTTTAGCAAAACATATTTACAAATCAATTTCTAGCGTATAAAGATGGAGAGATTTAAATGTGTAGATGATGTTCCATTGATATCGAGGGAGAAGTGCCTTAAAACGCCCGAGTATAAATCTATTGCTCTGCAAAATATCTGCGCTGGAGACGGAGGAGATGCCAAATTTTGCCACGATTTTAGGATAATATTGGTAGATCTTTAATGTGTGATAACAAATTAACGGGGATATTTGTATATGGATTAAACTGTGAAATACATCCTAGTGTATATGTAAACATGTTTAAATATACACATTTTATTTTGTTTTACGGATTTAATTTCAATCCACTCAATAAACATTGATATGCATATCAATGTTCTTTGAGTGGATTGAAATTAAATCCACATTAAACAAAATAATTCACCAGATACGCCTCACTGTCATAATATGACAGTGAAATGTATTTGTCGTCCCCTTGTATATTTATTTAAAAATATTAAATAAACAATTTGACCTCTAAACCATAAGTTGTATGACATTATTTAATAAAAAGTAAAATTGGAAAATTCCAAAAGTCAGATATCTAATATTAGATTGAAGTTGAAGATAGTTAGGATTATTATACATAAAAATGTTAATTCAGAAATAAAAAATCGGTATACAAATTAATAGATATTAATTTTTAACATAAAATAAAATATAAAAAAACAAAATATTTCCTTATAAAATAATTCTTCATAAAAGAAAAAACCAAATAGTTCTTCATAAAAAAACATTTTTCATTGTATTTAAGTTGGATAGAAGATTTTATGTAAAATCCGGATAATTTAGATACTTATAGTAAAAGTATTTTTGTTATCGAATATTGTTTTAATTTGACAAATAACTATAAAAAAATATTTTGGGTTGTGTTTTTTACTTAGTAAGTATTTAAAACTAAGTATAGGTACCTTTATACGTAGATTATGGTATATTTTACCTAACTGAACTGAATATGCTTAACAGAATGTTCTAGGAATATTCCTAAATGAACTTTCTATAGCAATTACTTTCTAAACATTCTAAGCATATGTTTAGAGTGGATTAATTTTTACCACTAAACTTTGCACCTTCTAAGAACCTGCCTATAGGCCAGTGATAATATTCTTAGGATTATGCTATATTTCTTTTAAGCATGTTCTTTAGAAGAAATATAGCATGATTCTAAGAATATTCTCACTGGAAGGTTTAAAAAACATTCTTAGAACATGACTAGAATAAACATAGCATGATCCTAAGAATATTCCCACTGGAAGGTTTAAAAAACATTCTTAGAATAAACTGTGCTATCAGGGAAGTGGAAGAATGTTCCATGATCAAACTTTGCCCTTTTGATGTATTACTTTTTATATCAAATACAGTCGTTCTATTATTATTATTATATTTGTCGGTGTGTTTGTTTTTAAGATAAGAACGCATACAGTACAAAAGACTGATTTAAATATAATCGGTTTAGACGAATCTACGTAGTCTGGGTTGCCTATTTGGTTTTCATACATTTGAGATATTATAGAAGAACACTCGGTTGCCTATTTTATGGACACTATTGATTTATTTACGTTAAATACAACAGAATCTTGTAAATACAGATGGTTTAGTTGGACTCCAGATATTACAAAAGATATCTGCGGATCTTGGCAATACAACGAGCCTCAAATAATTATTTTTTCTTAGTTAACACCGGGACAGCGCGTACGCAGTCCCGACTACCAAAAATTATGCGCCCGAGTTATCCGCATTAGGGATAATCGCAAGGGTCAGCCCGACCGTAGTGCAATGGACAGGCCTCGCCTCGGAGGAACCGCCTTATTGATCAAGGTTGACCTCTACGCCAGGTAAGTATGCTTTTTCGAGCCCAGCCTCTCCCTTATATTACCCGAACAGTCGGTCACAGCGGTGAGATGCAATGACAAGCATGCGTTTGACTCGTGGCATCAAAATGCACTGCCTAGGTGGTTTGGTCTAGGATGCACTGGTTGTACGCTTAATCATATAACAAAAAATGAAGGGGTAAGAAGCAAAAGTTCATTTATTACAGAATTGGGTACTCTAAATTGGGATTTAACGTGAAAATTGTATGAGTTCTGCATGTTAATTAGCGCAAACAACAGTATTCAGATTTGTATATATCAAAAACTTTAAGAGTTAATAACTCCACTTCTCTTTTTTGCTTCTTAACCCTTCAAATATGGCTTAGATATTACATCGTTTGCACATTTTCACACTAAACTTAAAATTTGTTAAAAATGATTATGAATATTCTTTATGAAAAGTACGTTTAAAAACCAAACATGTTTGCCATCTGATCGCGAACTTCGTTCAAAAGATTGAATATCGTATTTAACCATCAATAATAATAAAAAAATTAGAACAAAATGCACGCATATAACGTCAGTAATTGTATTCAGTATTGTATTCTCCCTAACATTATAAACAAAATGTACAAAAAGCTTTTTGTTTAATTACTTAAATATGGGCCGATCCCGGCGGTACTGCAATACCGGGCCAACCCGCGACGGGAGTGGAGCAAGCCCCTAACTCCCGTCAATTTCCAAAAATCAGTTTAATATACTGGCACCGCATGCGGTGCGTATCAGATATTAAGCTGATAAGAACAGATACTACACTTTGATCTTAGCCATAGGCCGAGAAGCGATAACGAAAACTCATACCACCCCATGTTATAAGCAAAAGTTTTACCCTAGCACAAGCGAGAAAAATCCAACAGTGACGGGCGCCACCTAGGGACGCCGCGTCAAAACAAGAATTGATGTTTGACGCAGCACGGTGGATTTTTAGGGTCAATTTTCGGATCATCACTGATGATCCGAAAATTGACCCTAAAAATTCATCAGGCAACCACGGTTTTTTTTCATAAATCGATTATATGCCTGTTATAGACAAAAATTACCAAAAATAAAAAAAATCTCTCGGTTTTTTTGTTATTTATTAAGAAAAATATAATATAAATGGGTCTAATTTTACTTTTTTGGTTATTTTGCAAAAAGTATCAATTTTATCAAAATTCTGTTTTAACAAAGATAGAATAATAAATTTTCTACAAAAAAGGTTATTACCACATTTGCTTTCCTGTAATTTTTAAACGTAGTTTTTCTAAACAAATGTTTTGCTTAATTTTTTTTATTTAACTTGGGAAAAAAATTTGTTGGTCGGCCTTTCTGTAGATAAGTTTTTAGAAATTGATCTCTTTTTCGATTGTAATACTTTAGGACTAAGAAAAAATCGATAAAAGAAGCATAGAATTAAAAAAAAATCACTAAAAAGAAATACCTAAAAAATCTACTTTTTTGATGCGATATTTAATTTTTAATCATAGTTACCCAAGCAAAATGTAAACGTCAAAACCCGAAAAAAAGGTTTTTCAAGATTTTAAGTGATAAGAACCAAAGAATTAAGTTAAATTTTTTTTTCGACTTAATTAAATAATATTAATTCTAAGTATTATTATATATAATTGAAGAGAGGAAATAAGAAAAGGCTTTTTTACATGTGCCATGCTTTGCAACCTATGAAAAATTCTAATTGCCAAAATTACAATTTACAGCCGCGGCTAGCCGGTCGAGGGATGCAGGTGCTTACCTGGCTTTTATTTAGTTTTTTTCGATTATCTCAAAACTTTATTTTTGGCACTTAGACCCTTTCTAATTTCCACTCTACAATAAAAAATATATAAAAATTACTTTATAATGTAGAAACTTTATCCACTTTTATGTGTCAATGTAATTCCAATTACAAGAACCAGCAAATGCGATTTTTAAAAAATTTATAACTTTGTACGGATATTACTCCTAAAGTATATATACATCAGGCAACCACGGTTTTTTTTTCATAAATCGATTATATGCCTGTTATAGACAAAAAATACCAAAAATAAAAAATATATATATTACAAAGAAAATGCTTATAACCTTTTTTGTAGAAAATTTATTATTCTATATCAATGTTAAAACAGATTTTCGATAAAATTGATACTTTTTGCAAAATAACCAATAAAGTAAAATTAGACCAGTTTATATTATATTTTTCTTAATAAAAAACAAAAAAACCGAAAGATTTTTTTTATTTTTGGTATTTTTTGTCTATAACAGGCATATAATCGATTTATGAAAAAAAAAACCGTGGTTGCCTGATGATCCGAAAATTGACCCTAAAAATCCACCGTGGCAAGGTCATCGAAGAGGTATATGGTAAAGAAACTTGGTTTTTCTATAAAGCATATATAAAAATAAATATATGACAAGATTATTTTCCGATATTTTTATCATTCTAAATTCATTTGACTTTATTTTATATTTTTTGCTGTCGAAAATGTATTTTCCTATACTTCACTGATTTTCAGTAAAATGAGCTTTTTAAACTTTTTATAATATAATTTATAATATATTTCTCATATTAAACGAGTTAGTAGGAAAATCCTACTAGGAATACCAGTGGTATTCCTAGTAGGATTCCTAGGATTCGGAATATTATAGAGGTGTGTAGTTCGCGAACGAACTAGTTCAAAAGATCGAATTTCGTAACTGAACTAAAAGATTCAATCACCAAAACTAAAAAGAGCGAATCAATTCGAACTAAACTAAAAATCCGTAGATATATTTCATTATATCCGTATTTACTAATGGATTTTTTTTCACGCAAATTCGTAATTGTCCCTAAAATAGGCAACCAAATCAACCACTTAATGGTCTTGGCAACAGCGTACCATTTTGACCAGCAGCAAGTGAAATTCCAAGAACACTTCTTTGGTGCAAATCAATCAATCAATCTCAATATAGTTCACTTGAACTACTAGAGAAGTGTAGTTCGTGAACGAAACTACGTAAATCCGACAAATCCGATTATAAATCAGTGAACTAAACGAACTAGTCTTTTGTACTATTCACTTTAATGAACGAGATCGAAAGTGAACTAAACTTCCCACCTCTAGAATATTATACCACAATTTCAAATTACAAATATTTAGGTTTTATTTACTTAACAGGGCCCGACTTTCGTCAGGCCAACAAAAAATTGTTTGTAGACTCATTTGAGTTGTACCTCTCCACGGAAATCTTTAGTAAAAGGCGAAAGATTTATTCGCTTATTGAAGAGATACCAGAGTGACTGGAAATTTGTTAGTTCCCGTACTTATATACCCAAACCTAGATAAACAGCGGCGTTGTGTATAAAGCTGCGTGCGTATGGCAACATGCGGCATATTATAGTAGACTAAATTATAATATTAATTTATTATAATAATTATAAAGTAAACATGTATCTATTTGTATACATAAATTTATAAAAATTAGTACTTCAAATGAAACCACTTGTCACTGGGGTAACAGTTTATTAAAAAATTAAAAACCTGTACAATTACTTTATTTCTTAAATAAAATTGAAATCCTTAATAAGTAAAAATAAATTACTACAAATAATAACTAAAATAAATACAAAATGTGCGCTTATCCTATGTGGTGAATTATTTTGTTTTACGGATTTAATTTCAATCCACTCAAAGAACATTGATATGCATATGCAAATTATATTATAAAAAGTTTAAAAAGCTCATTTTACTGAAAATCAGTGAAGTATAGGAAAATACATTTTCGACAGCAAAAAATATAAAATGAAGTCAAATGAATTTAGAATGATAAAAAATATCGGAAAATAATCTTGTCATATATTTATTTTTATAGAAAAACCAAGTTTCTTTACCATATACCGCTTCGATGACCCTGCCACGGTGGATTTTTAGGGTCAATTTTCGGATCATCAGGCAACCGCGGTTTTTTTTTTCATAAATCGATTATATGCCTGTTATAGACAAAAAATACCAAAAATAAAAAAAATATTTCGGTTTTTTTGTTTTATAATATAAACTGGTCTAATTTTACTTTATAGGTTATTTTGCAAAAAGTATCAATTTTATCGAAATTCTGTTTTAACAGTGATATAGAATAATAAATTTTCTATAAAAAAGGTTATAATCATTTTCTTTGTAATATATATACTTTAGGAGTAATATCCGTACAAAGTTATAAATTTTTTAAAAATCGCATTTGCTGGTTCTTGTAATTGGAATTACATTGACACATAAAAGTGGATAAAGTTTCTACGTTATAAAGTAATTTTTATATATTTTTTATTGTAGAGTGGAAATTAGAAAGGGTCTAAGTGCCAAAAATAAAGTTTTGAGATAATCGAAAAAAACTAAATAAAAGCCATGCATCCCTCGACCGGCTAGCCGCGGCTGTAAATTGTAATTTTGGCAATTAGAATTTTTCATAGGTTGCAAAGCATGGCACATGTAAAAAAGCCTTTTCTTATTTCCTCTCTTCAATTATATATAATAATACTTAGAATTAATAATATTTAATTAAGTCGAAAAAAAAAATTTAACTTAATTCTTTGGTTCTTATCACTCAAAATCTTGAAAAACCTTTTTTTCGGGTTTTGACGTTTACATTTTGCTTGGGTAACTATGATTAAAAATTAAATATCGCATCAAATAGTTTAAAAAGTAGATTTTTTATTTCTTTTTAGTGATTTTTTTTAAATTCTATGCTTCTTTTATCGATTTTTTCTTAGTCATAAAGTATTACAATCGAAAAAGAGATCAATTTTTAAAAACTTATCTACAGAAAGGCCGACCAACAAATTTTTTTCCCAAGTTAAATAAAAAAAATTAAGCAAAACATTTGTTTAGAAAAACTACGTTTAAAAATTACAGGAAAGCAAATGTGGTAATAACCTTTTTTGTAGAAAATTTATTATTCTATATTTGTTAAAACAGAATTTTGATAAAATTGATACTTTTTGCAAAATAACCAAAAAAGTAAAATTAGACCCATTTATATTATATTTTTCTTAATAAATAACAAAAAAACCGAGAGATTTTTTTTATTTTTGGTAATTTTTGTCTATAACAGGCATATAATCGATTTATGAAAAAAAACCGTGGTTGCCTGATGAATTTTTAGGGTCAATTTTCGGATCATCAGTGATGATCCGAAAATTGACCCTAAAAATCTACCGTGCTGCGTCAAACATCAATTCTTGTTTTGACGCGGCGTCCCTAGGTGGCGCCCGTCACTGTTGGATTTTTCTCGCTTGTGCTAGGGTAAAACTTTTGCTTATAACATGGGGTGGTATGAGTTTTCGTTATCGCTTCTCGGCCTATGGCTAAGATCAAAGTGTAGTATCTGTTCTTATCAGCTTAATATCTGATACGCACCGCATGCGGTGCCAGTATATTAAACTGATTTTTGGAAATTGACGGGAGTTAGGGGCTTGCTCCACTCCCGTCGCGGGTTGGCCCGGTATTGCAGTACCGCCGGGATCGGCCCATATTTAAGTAATTAAACAAAAAGCTTTTTGTACATGTTGTTCCTATAAATGTTAGGGAGAATACAATACTGACGTTATTTGCGTGAATTTTGTTCTAATTTTTTTATTATTATTGATGGTTAAATACGATATTCAATCTTTTGAACGAAGTTCGCGAACAAATGGCAAACATGTTTGGTTCATTAAATGAACTTTATTTGGCAAAATTGACCGGTTTTTAAACGTACTTTTCATAAAGAATATTCATAATCATTTTTAACAAATTTTAAATTTAGTGTGAAAATGTGCAAACGATGTAATATCTAAGCCATATTTGAAGGGTTAAGAAGCAAAAAAGAGAAGTGGAGTTATTAACTCTTAAAGTTTTTGCTATATACAAATCTGAATACTGTTGTTTGCGCTAATTAACATGCAGAACTCATACAATTTTCACGTTAAATCCCAATTTAGAGTACCCAATTCTGTAATAAATGAACTTTTGCTTCTTACCCCTTCATTTTTTGTTATATGATTAAGCGTACAACCAGTGCATCCTAGACCAAACCACCTAGGCAGTGCATTTTGATGCCACGAGTCAAACGCATGCTTGTCATTGCATCTCACCGCTGTGACCGACTGTTCGGGTAATATAAGGGAGAGGCTGGGCTCGAAAAAGCATACTTACCTGGCGTAGAGGTCAACCTTGATCAATAAGGCGGTTCCTCCGAGGCGAGGCCTGTCCATTGCACTACGGTCGGGCTGACCCTTGCGATTATCCCTAATGCGGATAACTCGGGCGCATAATTTTTGGTAGTCGGGACTGCGTACGCGCTGTCCCGGTGTAAACTAAGAAAAAATAATTATTTGAGGCTCGTTGTATTGCCAAGATCCGCAGATATCTTTTGTAATATCTGGAGTCCAACTAAACCATCTGTATTTACAAGATTCTGTTGTATTTAACGCAAATAAATCAATAGTGTCCATAAAATAGGCAACCGAGTGTGCTTCTATAATATCTCAAATGTATGAAAACAAAATAGGCAACCCAGACTACGTAGATTCGACTAAACCGATTATATTTAAATCAGTCTTTTGTACTGTATGCGTTCTTATCTTAAAAACAAACACACCGACAAATATAATAATAATAATAGAACGACTGTATTTGATATAAAAAGTAATACATCAAAAGGGCAAAGTTTGATCATGGAACATTCTTCCACTTCCCTGATAGCACAGTTTATTCTAAGAATGTTTTTTAAACCTTCCAGTGGGAATATTCTTAGGATCATGCTATATTTATTCTAGTCATGTTCTAAGAATGTTTTTTAAACCTTCCAGTGAGAATATTCTTAGCATCATGCTATATTTCTTCTAAAGAACATGCTTAAAAGAAATATAGCATAATCCTAAGAATATTATCACTGGCCTATAGGCAGGTTCTTAGAAGGTGCAAAGTTTAGTGGTAAAAATTAATCCACTCTAAACATATGCTTAGAATGTTTAGAAAGTAATTGCTATAGAAAGTTCATTTAGAAATATTCCTAGAACATTCTGTTAAGCATATTCAGTTCAGTTAGGTAAAATATACCATAATTATTAATAATTAATCTACGTATAAAGGTACCTATACTTAGTTTTAAATACTTACTAAGTAAAAAACACAACCCAAAATATTTTTTTATAGTTATTTGTCAAATTAAAACAATATTCGATAACAAAAATACTTTTACTATAAGTATCTAAATTATCCGGATTTTACATAAAATCTTCTATCCAACTTAAATACAATGAAAAATGTTTTTTTATGAAGAACTATTTGGTTTTTTCTTTTATGAAGAATTATTTTATAAGGAAATATTTTGTTTTTTTATATTTTATTTTTTGTTAAAAATTAATATCTATTAATTTGTATACCGATTTTTTATTTCTGAATTAACATTTTTATGTATAATAATTCTAACTATCTTCAACTTCAATCTACTATTAGATATCTGACTTTTGGAATTTTCCAATTTTACTTTTTATGAAATAATGTCATACAACTTATGGTTTAGAGGTCAAATTGTTTATTTAATATTTCTTAGAATGCTTTTTAGGAAGGTTTTAAGAAGCTTCTAAGAATCTAATTGCATCATTAAAAGAGTATCTATTGAATGTTTTAAAAGTCCCTAAGAACATTCTTAGCAATAAGGGAAGGTTCTAAGAATATTCCATTATTCCGGGTCATATCTTCTTAGAAGATTCTTAGAATCAAATTTTGCTGATAGCACAGTTTATTCTAAGAATATTTTTTAAACCTTCCAGTGGGAATATTCTTAGGATCATGCTATATTTCTTCTAGTCATGTTCTAAGAATGTTTTTTAAACCTTCCAGTGAGCATATTCTTAGGATCATGCTATATTTCTTCTAGTCATGTTCTAAGAATGTTTTTTAAACCTTCCAGTGAGAATATTCTTAGGATCATGCTATATTTCTTCCAAAGAACATGCTTAAAAGAAATATAGCATAATCCTAAGAATATTCTCACTGGCCTTGGAAGGTGCAAAGTGTAGTGGTAAAAATTAATCCACTCTAATCATATGCTTAGAATGTTGAGAAAGTAATTGCTATAGAAAGTTCATTTAGTAATATTCCTGGAACATTCTGTTAAGCATATTCAGTTCAGTTAGGTACCTATATAATAGTAAAAAATACCATAATCTACGTATAAAGGTACCTATACTTAGTATTAAATACTAAGTAAAAAACACAACCCAAAATATTTTTTTATAGTTATTTGTCAAATTAAAACAATATTCGATAACAAAAATAGTTTTACTATAGGTATCTAAATTATCCGGCTTTTACATAAAATCTTCTATCCATCTTAAATATATTATACAATGAAAAATGTTTTTTTTATGAAGAACTATTTGGTTTTTTCCTTTATGAAGAATTATTTTATAAGGAAATATTTTGTTTTTTATATTTTATTTTGTGTTAAAAATAAATATTTATTAATTTGTATACCGATTTTTTATTTCTAAATTAACATTTTTATGTAAAATAATCCTTACTATCTTCAACTTCAATCTAATCTGACTTATCCCCCAAAATTTTCCAATTTTACTTTTTATGAAATAATGTCATACAACTTATGGTTTAGAGGTCAAATTGTTTATTTAATATTTTTAAATAAATATATATTAATATTTCGCAAATTTTTTTAAGAGAACGACAAATACATTTCACTGTCATATTATGACAGTAAGGCGTATTTGTCGCCTCCTGAAGAATTTTACGAATGTAGAATCCAACATATTAGAACGTGGGTATCTGACATATTTGGAAATATTCTCAAAAGCTTTCTAGAAGCTCCATAAGAAACCTTCTAAAAACATTCCAGAAACGTATTCTTAAAATGTTCTTAGAATGCTTTTTAGAAAGGTTTTAAGAAGCTTCTAAGAATCTAATTGCATCATTAAAAGGGTATCTATTGAATGTTTTAAAAGTCCCTAAGAACATTTTTAGCAATGAGGGAAGGTTCTAATCTAGGAATATTCTTAAGAATATTCCTTTATTCCGGGTCATATCCCAGGTAGCACACTGACGTCTGCTGACGTTTATATGACGTTGAAATGACGTTGATAACGTCATTTAAACGTCAGAAGACGTCATATAAACGTCATTGTGCTACCTGGGATCTTCTTAGAAGATTCTTAGAATCAAATTTTGCTATCAGGGATAAGGCTGATATCCTGGTGAAACAGGAAAACCCCACTGAAGTAATAATTTTGGAAATTGCAGTATCACATATTATCCAAAATTACAGAGACCACGAAATGCTAAAGCACACAAGATATGCTGTAAATTCTGTGGATAACATAACGAATGAAAATGCCACATCCATTAGTCGCAAAGCAAATCTGGACACCGAGGTGGGGAACATGCATGCTTGCTAGGCGGAACTGGGGATATTTGTGGTTGGATGCTATGGGGAGATCATTACGACTGAAGCCCATAATAAATGTATCAAATTACTAAAGAGGCTGACCCAGGTAGCACACTGACGTCTGCTGACGTTTATATGACGTTGAAATGACGTTGCTAAAGTCATTTAAACGTCAGAAGACGTCATATAAACGTCAGTGTGCTACCTGGGGAGTCTAAGTGAACTGGACTGCAAAGGACTAATAAATGTGCAGTGCAGCTACTCAGCAGCAGTATCTACTTAAACAATCCTGATGAGGAGGCTGCAGAAATAAGGCACTACCCTACAAACTACTCAAGTATTCTGTATATGTGATAAACCAAATGTGATATTTTTTTGTAAAGTAATCAAATTTGATAAAATGTATATATATATATTTACACACAATGTAGTATTTTATAATAAGACAGTATGAAAATAAAGAAATTACTAGACCATATGGGAGATGCTTGAAAGAGATTATAATAATTACTTACATTTAAATGCGTAACGAGCTTAATAAAATAAATATGTATAATTTAAAGAATTTCAAAAGAGTTATTCCCATACCGGGAATTGAACCCGAGCCTCCTGGGTTAAAGCCAGGTATCCTAGCCACTAGACCATGTCAAAAGAGGAGTATACCAAGGTGACACCATAAGTCCAATGCTATTTGTGCTAATAACAGCTTCAATATTGGTGCACCTTAGAGAAGATCCTGAGATCAACCGACTTACCAAAGGCAAGCATGTAATTATGGCCTTTATGGATGACATCAAGGTGCACACACCAACAAAGGAAGGCAGCAGAATAATGACAGAGGAACTAAGGAGGGGAGCACAAGAACTGGGGCTAAGGCTCAATGAGAACAAATGTGGAATGTACAGCCGAGACCAAGAGGGAGAAGTGATAGACCAAGACCCACCATTTCTCCCAGAGATCAGAGAGGCATACACCTACCTAGGCATTGAGCAGCTGGAGAGGGATACACAAAAAAATTACGAGAACATACAGACTAAGGTCAAACAAAAGACTGAAGTAATTTTTTCCTCAGAGCTATCAACAAACCAAAAAGTAGAACTTTATAACAGGGCCATCGTTTCCGCAGCCATTTATGTCCTGGGTAATATATACCCCGACGAAAAACTAGCTACTTCCCTACTGAAATGCAAAAAAATGGATGACAACATTCGAAAATCCCTAGTACAGCACAACATCAAGGGCAAAACAACATCAAATGCCAGGGTATATCTCCCAACCCTCAAGGGGGGCCTAGGTATAAGATCCATAGAACTGGAAACCGAACTTCAACTTGTGAAGAAAGGTATGTACCTAGAGAACCACCCAGACACGAAGGAGGAGCTACAAAAATTCCAAAAATTACAAGCGAAAGGCTGGAGGAACCCAATTACAGACATGGGAAGGGTGCTGGAGAAGTATGAGTGCACAAATATTGATGTTGACATGGAGAGAGATCTAAAAAAGCTGACACAAAAAATCGTGAAGAGGGTTAGAGAAAGGCAGATAGCCAGGATGGAAGTAAAGTGGGCCACACATATGCACTACCCCAAACGTGTAGTTAAAGAAGGAAACAAAATAACTTTCCCCGCATACACTTCACCATTTCTTGATGGCTGGAGACTGACCCTACTACAAGCACCCGCAGAAGAACAGATTCATGGGCTGGGGGCCATCCCAGAATACCGCAGGAGATGCAGAAGAGGCTGTGCAAATGACGAAACGGCGTACCACGTTGCCACAGCATGCCCAAGCAACGAGTTCATCACCAGATATGACAACATAGTATATTGGATACTAAAGGCAATACCGGGTGCGACCGGAGCTCCAAAACCAACCACGGAGAGCCTATTCTTCGGTAAGGCAACCCTGAACGCGCAGTACACCAACATAAAGAACCAAAGGAACATGGCAGTAATAGCAGGCCATTCAATAATAACTGAATATACTCTACATCACAATAAGCCTGATATCCTGGTGAAACTGGAAAACCCCACTGAAGTAATAATTTTGGAAATTGCAGTATCACATATCCAAAACTACAGAGACCAAGAAATGCTGAAGCACACAAGATATGCTGTAAATTCTGTGGACAACATAACCAATGAAAATGCCACATCCATTAGTCGCAAAGCAAATCTGGTCACTGAGGTGGGGAACATGCATGCTTGCTCGGCGGAACTGGGGATATTTGTGGTTGGATGCTATGGGGAGATCATTACGACTGAAGCCCATAACAATTGTATCAAATTACTCAAGAGGCTGGGTCTAAGTGATCTGGACTGCAAAGGACTGATAAATAAGTGCAGCTACTCACCAGCAGTATCAACTTCAACAATCCTGATGAGGAGGCTGCAGAAATAGGGCACTACCCTACAAACTACCCAAGTATTCTGTATATGTGATAAACCAAATGTGATATTTTTTTTGTAATGTAATCAAATGTGATAAAATGTATATATTTACACACAATGTAGTATTTTATAATAAGACAGTATGTAAATAAAGATATTATAGACCATATGGGAGATACTTAATTTAAAAATGAAGTTTACCGCACGAAAATTGCTGAGAGATTTTAGAAAGAACAGATTTATGGGCTGGGGACCATCCCAGAATACCGCAGGATGTGCAGAAGAGGCTATAATAAATGTATCAAATTACTGAAGAGGCTGCCCTGATAGCAAAATTTGATTCTAAGAATCTTCTAAGAAGATACGACTCGGAATAATGGAATATTCTTAGAACCTTCCCTTATTGCTAAGAATGTTCTTAGGGACTTTTAAAACATTCAATAGATACCCTTTTAATGATGCAAGTAGATTCTTAGAAGCTTCTTAAAACCTTCCTAAAAAGCAATCTAAGAACATTTTAAGAATACGTTTTTGGAACGTTCTCAGAAGGTTTCTTATGGAGCTTCTAGGAAGCTTTTGAGAATATTTCCAAATATGTCAGATACCCACGTTCTAATATGTTGGATTCTACATTCGTAAAATTATTCAGGAGGCGACAAATACGCCTCACTGTCATAATATGAAAGTGAAATGTATTTTTCGTCCCCAAAAAAAAAATTTCGACATTTAATATATATTTATTTAAAAATATTAAATAAACAATTTGACCTCTGAACCATAAGTTGTATGACATTATTTCATAAAAAGTAAAATTGGAAAATTTTGTGGGATAAGTCAGATTAGATTGAAGTTGAAGATAGTAGGATTATTATACATAAAAATGTTAATTCAGAAATACAAAATCGGTATACAAATTAATAAATATTTATTTTTAACATAAAATAAAATACCTATAGTAAAAGTATTTTTGTTATCTAATATTGTTTTAATTTGATAAATATCTATAAAAAATATTTTGGGTTGTTTTTTACTTAGTATTTAATACTAATTACTTTCTCAACATTCTAAGCATAGGTATGTTTAGAGTGGATTAATTTTTACCACAAAACTTTGCACCTTCTAAGAACCTGCCTAGAGGCCAGTGATAATATTCTTAGGATTATGCTATATTTCTTTTAAGCATGTTCTTTAGAAGAAATATAGAATGATCCTAAGAATATTCTCACTGGAAGGTTTAAAAAACATTCTTAGAACATGACTAGAAGTAATATAGCATGATCCTAAGAATATTCTCACTGGAAGGTTTAAAAAACATTCTTAGAATAAACTGTGCTATCAGGGTGGGTCTATGTGATCTGGACTGCAAAGGACTAATAAATAAGTGCAGCTACTCCTGGTGAGGAGGCTGCAGAAATAAGGCACTACCCTACAAACTACTCAAGTATTCTGTATATGTGATAAACCAAATGTAATATTTTTTTGTAACGTAATCAAATGTGATAAAATGTATATATTTACACACAATGTAGTATTTTATAATAAGACAGTATGTAAATAAAGAAATTACTAGACTAGGAGATGCTTGAAAGAGATTATAATAATTACTTACATTTAAATGCGTAACGAGCTTAATAAAATAAATACGTATAATTTAAAGAATTTCAAAAGAGTTATTCCCATACCGGGAATCGAACCCGAGCCTCCTGGGTGAAAGCCAGGTATCCTAGACCAACTACCCAAGTATTATGTATATGTGATAAACCAAATGTGATATTTTTTTTTTTGTAATGTAATCAAATGTGATAAAATGTATATATTTACACACAATGTAGTATTTTATAATAAGACAGTATGTAAATAAAGATATTATAGACCATATGGGAGATACTTAATTAGAAAATGAAGTTTACCGCACAAAAATTGCTGACAGATGATATTTTAAATTTTAATTACCCCTCCCCCATGTCACACAATAATACAAGATTTTTCTATGAGTGAGAAAAAGTGGTAGTTTTATATTAAGTTGAATTAAAAATCATCATAAATCATTATAGTCATCCTTCGTATAATACTGACATCTGTCAGATAGACAATCTACTCGAAACTTTACTACTCGAAACCCTGCATACTTTTTCATCCTTATATTTCAACCATAAAAGACCGAAAATTGGAGTATTTTGTATAAATCAATCTTATTAGGTACCTATAACACTATGCTATAGCAATACAATTTATTTAATATAAGTATTAAGAAATCTGTTTTAATAATAATAAAAAAAACTTCTACGAGACATCTTTTCGTAGATTTATAATTTATAATAATAATGCAATGTAGATATTATTTAAGATTATTGATTTTAAAGCAATGTAATACATTTGAACCCTGATAGCTTAGCTATTAATTCAATTAACTTCTTCAATAACCGCTTAATTATTACCTAATAATCTTTTTTGTTACACAGCAGACGGAAAAATATAGAAGTGTATAGGATGACTCCCCGTTTGAATAATAAATCTTAAAGTTTTATCAGAACTGTATTGAATCGTGCTTTGTTTTTATATTTAACGAATCGCAATATTTGAAGACTCATTAAAAAAAGGATGCAACTCTATGGCCTAAAAATTTTTAGTGAAGTAGTATAAAAGACAAATTATATCCAGAAAAATGGTAAATGCTTAGAATTTGGTTAGTTTACTTTGAATACAAAAATTAACTGGTTTGTAGTACTTGAAAAAACAAATATTTTGTTTATATTTAAAATAACTTGAATGTAAAAAAGTTACACAGTTCTGAATACCCTGTAGGTATATACTTACAAAACTGTTTCCCTAATGCAGCATCTAATATCCATTTACAAAAATGGCGAATGCACCGGGATCACTATCTATTTTGCTGTTTCTTTTAAGGGTTTTACTAATATAAAAAGAAAATTATAATTTTTTATATTGCTTTAATAAAATAAACGAACAATATTTTATTACATTTTTTTATTGTCAAATTTCTTAATTAATTATTTACCTTTAATTTTTTTTCTTTTGTTTATTTTTTACACTTTTTAAAATATTTTCCCTCTACCGAAAATTTAAATTATTTTAGGTAATTCTTTATAATATACCTTGGATTACTTAAATTGATAGTTTTATTTTTACCTAAAACAAATCACAACAGTCTTGAATTAGGTATGTGATCTAAATATCACGGCACCATCTATTTTCTAAAAGCTAAATTAATTGTTTTGGTTGTGCAAGCTAAAATAAAAACTTCGCGTTAATTTCAGACAAAAATATTCCAGTGGTTTTTCTATTTATCTAAAACCTTCATTAATTTATTTAGTATCAATTTTAGTAGAAATATAATATAAAATAATTTACCTAATATAATAAAAAATAATAATTATTATCTTAGGATAACAATTTTAACAGAATAAGCAGAAGTAATAAAACAAATATTTAATGAAAACATTAGGTATATTAAGGGATTTAGTAATTAATTATAAAGAAAATTCAAATATTGCAAAAAGCATATTTATTTAACCAGGTGGTAGGTAATCTTATTTAACAATTTATCCCCTTAATTAATAAAGATACCTACTATGGAAAAAAAAAGTTTGCGCAATGTTTAAGTTTAATTACATATAAATTAAGATATTGTTATCACAAATGAGCAGTTCGCTGAAAACGTGTAAAGAGATAAAGTTCAATTCAAACGCTAAAAATATACACGTGAGTAAATTTACGTAATGACAAATTTCGTCGAAACTTAACCTAAAATATTTTGCCAGTGTAAAAATAGCATGAAAACAAAGTGATATTTTAGGTAAGTTGAAATTGTTCTTTAAAACTGTAATAAATTAACAATAATTATTATTAATAAATTAGTTAAACTAATACTTAAATCAATTACTAATTATTTGGCATCACTTAGTCCTTACTTAAAAATATTAAAGTCGGCAAATTAATTTCAAAAAAATCATGTTTAATACGCATAAAACATGTTTATTAATAAATTTTATAAAAAATGTTTTAAAATATATTAGAATTTAGTTAAAAATAGGTGTGTTTTCAATCGATTTTCTTATAACCTACTTAAATTGTATTTTTAGTAAGGAATACCTACATAATAATATATTATATGGCATATAAAACACGGACATTTACTAATAATTAATTTATTTAAATTAAATTAAAATAAAAGGGTTTAATTTTCCATTTTGTAACAAAATTTCCAAAAGTTGCTGTTTCATTTTCAAGACTTTTGTTTATTTTATATCAAATGCGTTGCCAACTTTGTTTGCAACAATACACCAGTTTTAATATACTTGCGAAGAAAATATTTGCTTATTTGTGTTTAAACAGGAAAATATAAAGCATTAAAAATAAGACTTTCCAATGTGGTTAAAAAATTTGCCAATTCTTTGGTATTAACGCTTAATGTCCACATATAACACCAACATGGTCATTATCCGCCATTTTTGCAAAAGTGATTTCCTCGATTTAATATTTTTCTAAATTACAATTACACGGGTCTACAATTTTTTTAAACTAAAACCAGACAATCCAGGGTGATATAGAGAAAACTAATTCTGGGATATCACATATATATCAATCGGTATGTAATTTGGAACAACTTATAATTTTAACTCTTCTAAAATTATTCTTAATTCTACTGAAAGTAACAGATCCCTAACCTCAATTCTACTAAAAGTAACAGATACCTAACCTAAATTCTTCTTCCAATTCTTTCCAATTAGTTTAGGTATTTAATTACACTGTGCAACATTTTCGGGAAAAAATAAAGATGATGGGGTTCAGAAAGTATTTTCGGTTTCTACAATCAAAATCATGAATTATAGCGTTTACAGAATGTTTAGATTGATTCTGTTTTTTTTCTCAATTTAAAGTTTTAGTAATTCTGGATCCCTAAATATCGTAAAATAAGAAATAATTAGTACATAAAAGATAATTATTGGTTTTGTATATTGTTTTATAAAGTAATAACAATCAAATAAAGAAAATAATAATTAAATAAAAAAATATTGAGAACAATAAAATGCAATTTTTAAAAAAAACCTTTTTCTGGATTTAACATGTTGTAGTGCAATTTCTTAGTTCTTTCGCTTCTACCATAATAATTATTATGGTAATTATTATTATTATTATATTAATTATTAAAAACATATTCTTTTTAACAAATAGAATTAATCAACATAAAAGATATAACAAATTTTATTTATAATTTTATGCCAAAATTTCAATTGCCATAGACCAACAAAAATCTGCCAACATCGAATCAAACCTCTTTCCTCTATAACCATTTTCCATTTCCATTATTGTTTGATGCTCTTCTGATTCGGTGGACAGCTGATTTTTTATTATTTCTTTTTAATTTATTGTTATGATAACAATTTCCTACCAGTTAATTGGTTTAAATTAATAAATAACGGGTTTTCAGGTTCCAAAATTAATAAAACATAAAATCGATATTAAAAAAAAAGCTGAATCAATCTAAACATTCTGTAAAAACAAAAAGGCATTCTTTGGATAGAAGAAATGAAAACCACTTTCAGAACCCCATAATTTTTTTGTTTTGGTTTAAATTAATAAATAACGGTTTTTCGGGTTCCAAAATTAATAAAACTTAAAATCGATATTTAAAAAAAAACTGAATCAATCTAAACATTCTGTAAACGAAAAAAAAGCATTCTTTGGATAGGAGAAACGCCATCATTTTTTTGCTATTGCACTGTGTAATTTGTACCATTTAATTAAATTAAAAATTCAGAATTGACCAAAAAAAAACTTTTTTGTTTTAAATGACTGATTATTTTCTCTAACAGTCAGTTTTTTTTCGAAGCACAAGAATTGTTAACATAAAAATGGCCGTTGTTAGAATGCAGTGTGCAGTGGGTTGCCTAACTTCTTGATGCGCGAAACGAGATAGAACAGACCTTGTGTGGATTGTCCTGTCAACCATGTTAAAATCAGTTTTTTTATTTTGATTAAATCAAATTAATTAATTAAATTATTTAAAAATATTAAAATAGGCCATTATAAATGCTAAGTTATTCTTTAATGATTTTAAACAAGCTTGTTACCTAATTTCAGCAGGTGTCCAGTAAAATAATAGTTTTGAAATTAATTATTAACTAATTCCTGTTAAAACGTCATAATGATAAAACATATCCATAATATAAACAACCCATTATTTAGTCCTCATTAAAATAAAAACAACAATCCAAATTAAAATAGGCGATTTTTTTTAGTTCTCATTATAATGAAAATTAAAATAATATCCCAGTAACCCAAAGTACAAAAACCCAACTCACCTAAATTTAAAAAAAAATGGACTTCGCCATAGGAGGCTTGGCAGCTTCGGGCGCTGCTTTATTCAGCAACCCCTTCGACGTTTTAAAAACCAGACTGCAGCTGCAAGGAGAACTTAGAGCTCGGGGGCATCATGCAGTTTTCTACAAAAACGTGTTTCATGCCGGATATGTGGTGGCCAAAAATGAAGGAATTAGAGGGCTACAGAAAGGACTTTCCGCTGCTTTAGTGATGCATGGTATTAGAAACAGTATTAGGTAAGATATATATTTTTATTATTATGCATACATATTTATTATCAGAAGACTTGTTTTATAGACAGATCTTTCTTTGGTAGCAATGAATAAAAAACCCAATTTTACTATACTCGAGTATGAGCCCCGGATCTTCAATTTTTTTTAGGCGGGTCAAAAACTGAAAAATGCCGCCCCCGCCCACTTATATTTATTTTTACCTTTATCAAGGTAAAAATAAATATAATTATATAATAATAATAATAATAATCAGCTGTTGTGGTCAGATTTTCATTAAGTTTAAAATATATGAGATTTTTATCATAATTAAAAAAAAATATTACTTGAAGAATTTAGAAAGTTAAAATTTAATTTGTATGTACTTATAATTATTAAATTACAAAGTTATTTTATAGAAAATATCAATATTTTATGTGTAAAAACATACATGTAAAATTTTTAATAAATTAAACGCTGCTGTTTAGTGACGCTTGCGCATAACAGCGCTTTTAATATAGCCCACAGTTTGGAATGAAATAGATGATAGTGAACCTAATAAATATATGCTTTAATAAAGCACGCACGGTAACCAGACGCGTGCTGCCGCGATCTGGGATTCCTGCGGGCGAGCGGGCGCGTATTTTGAAATATGCCTACGCGCCTCGCGAATAAAAATGTTCGTGAAGCGCGTATTACTCCGCGCTCTCGCCGCGCCCGGTCACGTGGTCCGTGTGCTGTACCCCTGGGTATCGGTCGAGTTGATATGGCCACAGTAAAACAAGAGTGAAATTTCTGTACTTGTACTATTATTTATTCTGTGGTCAAAGTTAAGTAAATAATGAGTTGTCCATTCGTCATTCGTCTGTAAAGTGTGAATTTGGCCGCCCTCTGAACTTGCCGCCCGGGGCATGGGCCCCGGCTTGCCCCTCCTAGATCCGCCACTGGATAGATCTAGATAGAGTTGGCAAATGACCGGTCACATTGTTTTTGTGACCGGTCACATTGCGAATGTGACCCACTTATAAAAACGTAACAACATTACTTTAAACAATAGCTTGTGTTGAGAGCTTTTCATTGATACCAAATACTTGTATTTTTTTTTATTAAATTGGTTAAGTTATTAATAAAAATATGATTCTTTAAATTTTAAACTAAAATTATAGTTTGTAGGTACTTTTCAAATACAAATTTTAAAAGCAATCAATTCTTGTGGGTGTTGAATGCATTTAATTCCTATTCATATACCAAAAATACTTTGGAGTATGCCTCAAAGCTCATTATTATTTAAAAATTTTAAACTAACAATCTTAATATTTTTTATAGTTTTGTGTACCTATGCCTGGCAAAAAAATCTTATATTTGAGCATGGTTGGAGATTTATAAATTAAATTTAATTGCCTCAGCAATTAAATTATTTAACTTTTTGAATTTAAACAATAGATTTTCGTATTCTTATGCAGTTTTTATTCATTATTTGAATATCCCATCAATAGTTTGTACTAAAAATTTAGGTATTTTAAAATAGGAAGCATTAAAATTAAAATAATTTGTAAATTTACTATTTACCTTATTTATAAATAATTTTTTTTGAGATCACATTTGCTATACTTAAATAAAACTTTAAAAAACATTAAACATTTTTAAATAAAACATTAAAGAATAAAATATGAAAGTTAATTATTTTATGGCAAAATTTGTGTTATAAAAAATTTTTGTCCATCAACAAAAATTGTGTTGGCATCCAGGTTATCATCAAGTTTTTTAATTTCAAATGAATCAGTTTTTTAATGTTATCTGGACATTTTTTTACAGATTTTTAAATGTTTATTCATTCTGGTTGCAAGGCTTATATATTCAACTTTACAAAACACATTTGTCCACTTTTTTACCATTTTATCGAAATAATTAATTGAGTATGAGTATAAGAGACGTATAACCAGCCCCATTTCCTCTTGACTCTTAAACCCCGTACAGGCCTATGTTTACTTACGCCGATTTTTGTTCTTCCCCAGCAACTGCACGGCTTCACCCGTGTTTGCTGGGTGCGAATGTCCATTGCGTTCTGTACTGTCCCCTATTTGGGGCTCGAGAGCGAGAGGCGAATAGTTATAATAGCAGTTCCCGGGTTCGCCGGGCCTATGCTATACGCTCAGTGAGGTATGGATGAGGGACGGGAGGGAGTTGGTTTTTGGGGGACAATTACGCCGACTTAAAACTAAGTACGACGCGGAATCCCCCTAGACCAGTCGGTTAGTATTACTCCAAACATTTGGGATTACTATTTGGAGTTGGGGAGTTGTTATTACGCTGCAGGGGTGTAGTTTCCTAGTCGAGGTCTTCGTCTTGTTCTTTTGTCATTATCCGTGTCGGATAGTTCCTGAACTTGGTAAAGTGTGTCGGTTGTTTTTTTTTTTTTTTTTTATTTTTATTGTTGTTTAGTTGCTCCCAACTGGTCTTGTTACTTTGTGAGAAGTGCATGTATTGTGCTACGTGTCATGAAATGTGAAGCATGGTCTACCGATTTTTTTTGTCTTTAAGATCTAGTTTAAGGGTGGCTTGTAGTATGTTGTTGCGTTGTCTACGAGTGACGTGGACCCAGTGTTTAATTGGGCTACTCTTACCCTTTTGGTAATGGTTTTTCCCATTGGTACGATAATCGGCACACATGATAAACTCCCCCGCAAAGAAATACAACCCCCCGCGGCCCCCCCGGAAGACAATCCACACAACGGCAATCGTGCTACGACTACCGCCGTGTAGACCATCCCCCGTATAGGCCACGGGAGGCTGCACCCCCCCGCGGAGGAGCCCATCACTCGTGCCGAGCGTAAGGCCGCAATCGCTGCGATAAGGCAGTTCCCAGTGGGGGTATTTTTTATACTTTTACAATTTTTATAATTTTCTAAAAGTTCGCTTCTTTCTCTTTTACTTTTTTTTTTATGATTAAATTATAATAATAATGGTTACATAATTATTACAATTATTGTATCTTAATTCCGAAAATTCGATATTTTATTTACCCAATTCGTTAATTTCAACTTTTACATCTGGCAATACTGCTATTCACACTCAACGTGTTTATGTTATTTTGTCTTCTTGCATATTTAGTTTATTTATTTATTTATCTTACGCCTTTTTCGATGGTTGTTTATGATTTGTCTGTTATGAGAAAATGAGGTTGTTTGTTTAAACTTAAGGAAATGTTCTTATTCTTTTTTCATTTAGTTTTTGAGACAATAAAAGAATTCTTAGTATTTTCTTTTTGCAACATTGTGAAATGCTTACATAAACATTGTGAAATGCTTTTATAAACATTTAGCGAATACGGTAAGACATGCAATTGGAAAAAATAACTTAGCTTGACCATTAGGTGCTGGAATTGAACCATTTCGCATGCCGCTCGCACGTTTGGTAGTCCAGTAAATTTCGTGGAAGTGTCGTCTCTCTCACACCTTTTAACCAGGTCCAACACTTGAGGATTTAATCAATGGGGGAGGTACCACACACAATTTGCACTTTTTTTGCACTTGGGACAGTTATCACGTTTAGAATCGATTGATTTTTTATTATTTTACGGCGTTAACCAGTTATCACGTTACTACATTTGTATCGTATACGCTGCTTAAGAGAGATCGATGAGCATATGCTTACACTTCAAGCGTCAAGAGCCGAAATGATTTTATCGAAATAATTAATTAAATAATTAATTATTGGAATTCCAAACTATTGCTTACCCTTTTTTTTAAATTAACAATAAAGTTTATTAAATTATCCCGATAAACAAATTCAGATTATTTACTAACGTTTTAAGGTTAGTATACAAGCAGATACAAGTTAAATTATTTTGCGATTTACCCGCGAAATTTAAAATCGGTCACTTTTAAAAATTGGTCGGTCACTTATGGTCACATATCGGTCACTTATCGGTCATTTATATAAGTGACGGCCAACTCTAGATCTATCTAAAGATATATTTAAACTTTTAGATTAGGAACTTACCAATGGCTGAATCGTAACGGGTACTTGACCGACAGCCAAGGAAAAACGATACTCTACAAGTCGGCCGTGGCTAGCGCAATGGCCGGAGCAGCTGGAGCCTTTTTCGGAAGCCCACTCTTCTTGATCAAAACTCAGCTGCAGTCGCAAGCCGCTGCAACCATTGCCGTCGGCCATCAGCACGGGCACAGCGGCCCTGTCGAAGCTTTTATGCTTATTTATAATAAATACGGAGTGAGTAGATATTTTCTTAAGTCCAGTTGGCTTAGAGTTTTTGAAAGGTGTTTGATTAAAAATTCGTATATCAATACAAGATGACAAAATATTTATTTAGTCTTCTTGTACTAATACACAATTTTATTTATTGTTTATTAATAAAACTAAATTTTCATGTCAAAATGTTTGACGAATTTATGAATAATTAGAATTAAAATCTAGTAGGTACCTTAATAAAAACTACTAGACAAAAAATATGTTAAACAAATATTAGAAATATTCCCCAACACCAAAACAAAACACAAAGTGCTTAAAGTACTTTTCGCCAACGATGTTGGCATCTTCAGAAGCGAAGTGTAACTGTTAGTACTTTAACTGTAAGTTCGCATCTGAACATCGTTGGCGAAAAGTACTTTAAGCACTTTGTGTTTTGTTTTGGTGTTAGGGAATATTTCTAATATTTCTTTAACATATCACAAAGTTGTCCTTTTTCAAATACAAAAATATGTTATTTATAATCAGAGTTGCAAAAATGTTAATGTAAAAAATAATGCAATCGTCATTTTTGTACATTACATTACAGATTAAAAAATTAATGAGTAATGTCGAACAATACATAACTCATTAAAATCATTAAGATCTTGACTTAAAAAAAATGGTTGACTTCTTTATGAAAATATTTTTTTATTCTCTATAATTACGGTCTTCGTAAACATTTTCTTGAAACAATATAATTAAACCAAGTATGTTCTTGGTTTTTATAAATAATTTTTACTGATAAGATTAGTAATTTTCATAAAATGTTATCTTTTTCTTCAATAAAGGTGACTATTAAAATAAAAAATAAACAATTTTTTCTATTGAAATTGATTACTTTTAAATAATAAATTATTTCTGCTAACAAAGTCCATGCTTTTTGTAAAAGATCAATTACACGTCTATCTATTGCAAACCGTGCAAAAATTGAAAAATGTGTCATGCAATAAAAATATCTTCCTTGCCCACTAAAAATGAGTAATTCGATACTCATTCATTTCTTATTAAGAATATTAAAATGAATAATGTAAAAAAATACATTACTCATTGGAAAAAATGTAATGAAAATTAATTTAATTTTCATTAAAAAAGAAGTACTGCATAATGAAAATTAAACTCATTACTCATTATTTTAATGATGCGTATTAGGGGTCGTTCATTAATTACGTGAGGTGTTTAGGGGGGGGGGGAGGGGGTCGAGCCAAACCTCACCCAATCTCACGTGGGGGGAGGGGGGTTCTCGGCAAATATCACGTAATTTTTTTTCCGAAAGAAAGAGTGTAAAATTGCGAGAAAACTGGCTTAAATTAAGTAAACAATTATAAGCAAATTGTTTTTTTAAATAAATCTAATGGAATCAAGCACAGATTAACTTATTTACATTAAAACCATGCATTTTAAAAAATCTCACGTGAGATTAAGGGGGGGGGAGAGGGAGTCGAGCAAAATCTCACGACATCTCACCAAGGGGAGGGGGGGGGGTCGAAAAATCGCCAAAATTGTCTCACGTAATTAATGAACGGCCCCTTAAAACCTTAATGCATTCAAAAAATAATGCATTGTTTGCAACTCTGTTTATAATTTAATGCTGATCTTAATAACACAGAAACAATGTTTATAATGGTATATTATTATACAAGAGATAATGCAGGCAATTATTCACGAGTGAATAATGTGCATAATCTCTAGTGTAATACTAACTTTATCTACTCCAATAAGTAGATAAATAAATATCAAATGGTTAACCTCACTTTTTGCCAATTTTAAATGTTTTTATAGTCGCCTTCTCCCACTTTAAAAACCCGATTGGTTCAAATCACAGTGAATATTGAAATCGGCCAATCACTGATACCTAACAACGTAAATAATGAGTTCAATATTTACGTTGTTAGGCAGGGCTGTTATATTGGTTACCATTATTAACGAAAAAAAAAACAAATAATGTCAATAATATGCAATAGGAGTAGAAAAACAATATTGCAATAGAAGTAGATAAATATTTTATTCGGGTTTTCTTTTACATTTGGGTCAGAATTCGTGAAATCGACACGAAAATAATCATTTTTTATTACAAAAATTTTGATAATTTGGTTATATTTGACCATAATGTCTCGACCAATTTTTTTTTAGTCAGTTATAGTAACAATAATTGTAAAATAAAGCTTTCGCCCTTGTGGAAATTTTTTCTCTGAGAAAGTCTTACTTTCTCTGAAAAAGTCTGAATAATACTTATTAAGTCGGAAAAAGTCAGAATAAGACTTATTAAGTCGGAAAAAGTCTGAATAAGTCTTATTAAGTCAGACTAATAGCAAGATTTGGGAGTCTTCTGGAAGAGTTAATAAGACTTTTTAAGACTTAATAAGACTTTTAGTAGAGAAATGGTAGGTACCTACGGAGATAAAAATAAATATCCGAAATAATTCATAGAGGTTGTATTTGGTTATCGTAAAATAAAACACATAGAAAAGTATTTATTAACATTTTTGCTGTTGTTATAAGCCAAGTTTATTGCATAATTACCTATATAATAACATAGGTAAGATGTAATAATTAGGTATAACAATTATAATTTTATACATACGATGCGCTTGACATGCATGCTTCCACAATAGAAAAAGGGTTTGCCACTGTACGTTTTATTTTAATAGTTTCTTTTGATACACGCAAATATTTACCTATCTAAACATTGTCACAAACAATAGACGTAAGACGTAATATCGAGAGACCAGCTTAGCTAGCTGACCAATTAGAGCACAGCTGACCTGTCAGTGGGACACAGTGTTGCCGTTTGCAAGTATTTTACTCGAAAATCGGGTATTTTCATAATATTTGCGGGTGATTTGCAAATTTCTATCAAAATAATAACAAAAGAAATTTTCAGTAAATAATATTGTATATTTACTAAATATGCACAATTATTTTATTCTATCTTGTTACATTTTTATTATTATTTTAGTATTTTGTAATTTATGGTCAGGAACTTTTATGGCAACACTGTACGTAAACACGAAGATCAACCATGATACAAAGATGAATGAAACACGAAGATCAACCATATTTGTCTTATAAGTCTATCGAAAATATCATGTCTATAGACTTGATATTAACTCCTTTTTCTATGTTGGAAACAATGAAAGCATGTTAAGCGCATCGTATGTATAAAATTATAATTGTTATAATTATTACATCTTACCTATGTTAGTATATAGGTAATTATGCAATAAACTTGGCTTATAACAACAGCAAAAATGTTAATAAATACTTGTCTATGTGTTTTATTTTACGATAACCAAATACTTACAATCTCTATGAATTATTTCGGATATTTATTTTTATCGCCATAGGAACCTACCATTTCTCTACTAAAAGTCTTATTAAGTCTTAAAAAGTCTTATTAACTCTTCCAGAAGACTCCCAAATCTTGCTATTAGTCTGACTTAATAAGACTTATTCAGACTTTTTCCGACTTAATAAGTCTTATTCTGACTTTTTCCGACTTAATAAGTATTATTCAGACTTTTTCAGAGAAAGTAAGACTTTCTCAGAGAAAAAATTTCCACAAGGGCGGTCACTTTTTATACAAATAAACCGATATCAGACAAACTTAAAGTTAATTTAATGAACTTTGGTTAATTGTGTAAGAATTTTCAAATAAAAATAACAATTATACAGAGCATTATTAAAATTGAGATACGCTCTTATGTAACAATTGAGACTTTTAGGTCTTAAAATTCTTAATAACATGTTTAATCTTCTAAAATAAGGTTTTAACATTCTAAATTGTAGATTTTGAGATTGTAAAAGGCTAGAGGTGCCACTTTGAATAGCATTTTATTTCGGTTGTTGATTATTTTTTTCTTTAGATAACGGGGTTGTGGAGAGGTTTGAGTGGAACCCTTTCCAGAGCTGTCGTGGGTTCTTCAGCTCAACTAACGACATTTGCGATAACCAAAGATGCTTTAAAAGAAACAGAATTATTTAAAGGCAACCCGATGTGCTCTTCTCTAGTCTCCAGTATTGTGGGCGGTGTGTTTCAAACTGTACTAATGACGCCATTCGATTTGGTGTCTACCAGGCTATACAACCAAGGTAACAAATAGTTAAACTGATGGTTTTCTCTCGAAACTGCTTTCTGATATTAGGATCCCACTTCTTATTTCAAGTCAATTTTTTTAATATGTATATTAATATATTTATATTTTTAGGTGTTGATGCCAAAGGAAAAGGTGTTCTGTATAGTGGTTTGATTGACTGCTTCTTTAAAATAGGAAAAAGTGAGGGTTTCTTTGGTTTTTACAAAGGAATCGGTGCAAATTACATGAGATTGGCACCTCATGGTGCACTGTGCTTGCTATTTTGGGATTATTTAAAAGATTTACAAATACGATATGTTGAAGCAATACCTCAAAAGTCGTGACGAACGTTAAACTAAAATTACCATATTTTATATAGCTAACTGATTTATGTATTTAAAAGCAATAATATTTTGAGATTTTACATTTTAAGTTTTTGTAATCTTGTATAATTATTTTGTACTTAAGCATTTTGTAGAATTATTTTATGTATACGTTGTAAATAATAATAATATTTATACATATTTATTTTTATGTATTCCATAATAATTATTGTCACCATAAAAAATAAACACTGGAATATAAATTGTGTTTTTTAGTAAATAAAACTAATTTTTTAAAATTTTATTAAACCTATTCAACATGTTTACAACTTCACACGTCATACACAAATTTTATTTTGAGTAAGTTCCAGCAAAATAAGTATTCGAAAATTATATTTACAGGTAAAAAATAACATTCAATATAAAAAAATCAAATATTTAACTGTTTGAAGGATATTTGGTTTTCATGAAATCTTTTTACAAAAATTACTAAAAATGCTTGAAGATAATGAATATACACTAATAAATAAAAATATATTTTTTGTTATAACATTAGGAAAATATATTTAAAGCATCCATATTAATATATTAAATTATAGTACTTACATAAACAATCTATGATTTAACATATTAATTTTGTATCAATGTTTTTGGTTACAACACTATTCAGTTATGTAATTGCTTGTCATTTTGAAGACACTTTCGCTGCTGTTTCCTCGTGTCCTTGGTATTTTGGTTTGCTGTGAGTAAATGGTAAATATCTGTATTTAATCATATGCTAAAAAACGAAAAATGTTAGTTTATTAGAATTACAAGAACAAAATTCTTACCCTTATTTGTCTCTTCATTGTGATACAGAACAGAGTAATGAAATACATGACTAAAATAGGCCAGAATACTGGTATGTTAAAACATTCAAAGAACGTGCACACTAAACCTATAAGCGTGCTCTTCGTCACTGAATACCAGAACTTAAACTCCGGCAACCGCCTTATGAAAGGCCTGAACTCCTCGTTCGCCCTGGTTGGCAGTTCAGGACCATTATCTTCGGCTAAAATAATTAATAATAATTTAAATAAATTGTTTATTACCCTACTAGAAACTTTCTTCAATTTTCATAATTAAATTTTGGGAATATGTAAAATAGTCGATATCTTCGCACAGAAAAGCAACGAAATCTTCGGACGTAGTATATATAAAGTGCCATTATAAAACGCGCTGTTCAGTATTTTTATTTATAAGGTAAAGATATTGTTATATTAATTACAATTGGAAATTTGAATAAAGTTTCACTAATTAATTAAGTACTATTTACTTGAAATATAATAAAATAAAATTATTGAAGTAAGGGTTAAAAATGTTACACATTGTCCATTAAATGTGGCCAAGCATTTCAGTTAAACTGAATTTTAAATCTTAATTTAGTTAAAATTAAAACATTTGTGTGCTTTTTACTTACCATCAAAATCCATGGCAGGATCAATTTTTGGCGTTAAAAATGCTATAAACAAATTTAAGTGGTATATTCCCAAGGCGTATGTGACAATGTACCATCCCTAAAAAAGAGAAACACGTAAATATTAATGTTTAATTGTGATAAGTACACATCAATAACAATAAAATGTAAATACTCCCCAACTTTTGTATCACAAAAGTACGGAACTTTTTGCAAGGCAAAAAAGACATACACCCAGGCAAAAATGATAGAGGGTACCTAAACCCACAAAAAAATTAAAAGGATTATTTCTTTTTGTTAATATGTGTTAATGTTAATAAACAAAAAACACCAACATATTGTTTTTAATATTAAACCATCCTTACTATTTTAAATACAGCTTTATTAGATTTTTTCAAAGAGCAGAAACTTTTATTAGTTCTATATAGTATAAACTTAAGTTGTAAATAATATGTTGTATAATTATGGCAAATATAATATAACTTTTATAGAAATTATATTTAGGTATACTACGAGCCCTAACCACATAATGTTCGGACACTTCATAATTTATACAGAAATTTTTTTCGTGAATACTATCTCAAAATTATTAGAAGTTATGAAAAATTCAGCTTATTTTGGCATATACCCCTCGAAGCGATTTTTATTTTTAAAAAGTTTACCTTTTATTTTTAGCTTTTAAAAAAAGGCTAACTTTTTAACTTTTTTTTGCATGAGTAAAAAAAGTTATAAATGGGCCCATTAAAAAGAACATAAAATATTATACAAACCCTGAAAATTTGGTAAAAATTGTATAAATAATAAGAAAGTTATAGCGATATATATATCTGCAAAATCTCCCGTTTCCTAAGAAAATTGCAAAAACTCTTTAAAAATAGCATTTTTAAATTACTTATACTTTTTTATAACTTATTTATTTTTTACCAAATTTTCAGGGTTTGTATAATATTTTATGCTCTTTTTAATGGGTCCATTTATAACTTTTTTTACTCATACAAAAAAAAGTTAAAAAGTTAGCCTTTTTTTAAAAGCTAAAAATAAAAGGTAAACTTTTTAAAAATAAAAATCGCTTCGAGGGGTATATGCCAAAATAAGCTGAATTTTTCATAACTTCTAATAATTTTGAGATAGTATTCACGAAAAAAATTTCTGTATAAATTATGAAGTGTCCGAACATTATGTGGTTAGGGCTTGTATAAATAAAAAAATGTATTATTCATACATGCATCTTCCATTATAAATAAAAATATGGTCACATAAATTTATGTTACAATATTTTTAACTTAAACTTAAATCTTTTTAACTTGTTTTATCTATTACAAAGGTTTGATCGTCATTTTTGGGACACGCTGTATTTCATTTTATTTATGAGTGAATAATGATATATTTATTATGAATCATTCAATATTAATACAGTTATTAACATCAAATTTGTGTATGATTATACCGTTAAGTGAATCAATGATTATATAGTGTCTCCAAATCAAGTTGCCAATAGGAAAAACTTTTTTATTGTGAGTATAAAAAAATAAATTCTGATAAAACAATTGTGCATGGAAGTTAAGAAAAAAAGAAAATGCTTTTTAATTTCTGAGCACCCCTGTACATTTAATTTAAAAAAAATTATTTTTTTTTAAACACGCAGGAGTTTTTTTGGCAATCCGATTCGGGGACAAACTGTATGTTTAATTTTAGTTAGATAAATGACATAATGGTTTAATTAATCTCTAATTTGATGTTATCTTTTGATTTAAATGGAAAGACAATAATTAGTCAAACACGTAAAACAAATTAATTGGATGAAGCATTAGTCAAGCCAAGGTCCCTAAAGAATAGGTTGAATCCATTAAGACTGTGTAAAAAGCCTGTATATTTTTTGACGTGTTTTATTGTGGGAGGACATAATATACAGGGTGCACCATCCCTTTATGTATCTTTTTTTGTTATTTGAAGAGCATTTGAAGAGCTGCAAGGTCAGAAAAGTTGTGTAATTAAAAATCTATTAAAATGGCACTTAAAAATTGGAAAAATATCTGCTGTTCTCAAATAATTTGAAAAGGACTGAAAACCAGTCAAAACCAAAAAAAGTAAGTTTAACATATTTATCTGCAGGCTTTTTTTCCAATTTATAAATTTTATTTTAATAGGCTTTCAATTACGCAACTTATTACTAATTTAAACGACTTTGTAGCTCTTCAAATAAAAAAAATACCTTAGGATACTTGGTGATACAGGGTATACAGTATGTCTCCGAATTATTTCTAAGAAAAAAATATTTATGATGATTCCTGTTTATTTTTAACTTTAAAAGCCCCAAAAACTTTTTTAATATCATAAAAGGTTTATGGAAAAATACGTTTCTTTAAAAGAAAAAAAATTGTTCATTTCACAACCCAAACCATTTAAATTAAAAAAATATATATTTTTTACCCAAACAGAAATTTATAATTTTCTCAATTATAATAAAAAAAAGTTGTAAAAGTAGTAAAAACGATTATGAAATTTTTTTTTAAATCAAAATTATTTTGAAGAATGTAATTTTCTTATAAACCGATATATAAAAAGTTTTTTGGTGTTTTAGATGTTTTAAAATAAGCAGAGAAAATTATTAAAAAATAATTTTCTTTCTATATGTAATTCAATTCGGACATTGTGTGACATTTGCTTACCAGATACCAGATAACATTTCCCCTGAGTTGCGTTCCCCTTAAAAAAGCTTTATTGTCCCAACTCTCCCCATGCAAAAAAAGCAAAAATATACAGAGCTCTACTCAAGACAACCTATTTTTTTGGACCTTGAAGCACTGCACTCTATTGAATCAATGGATTAGTAGTAGTATTTTAAATCAAAAAATTAAAACTTAAAAAATAGATAAAAAGAGATAGATAGCAGTAAACATAAGTTAGGTTAGGTACCTGTGCTAAAAGCACTCGGGCCAGAAAAACTAGGATCAGTAGCACGGCAGCGAGCCATCGTGATTTTTGCCAGGGTACAGTCTTGTCCACCAGCGATTGGTACCACTAAAACACAAAAATCGGGGGGTAAATTATATGTTGAAACTCGCACGGTACCTGTTTGGTGAACACGCGCAGACCAAATATAAGCAGCAAGACTGCCGAGCCGATCCATCTTGCTTTGTGATGAGGCGTCCAACGGTCCAATGTACTTTGGTGTATCTAGATTTTATATGACAAATATTTTTATGAATAATATTTCACCAAGTTTTACTTTTGTTACATATTCGAAATAACATTTTTTTCCTTTGAATTAAGACAATGATCTTGGATTGATTAGGTTAATAGAACCTAGAACGCTTTTGTTTAAAAAACAAATAAAACAAATGACTTTTGGATGCTAGGGATTATTATAATAAATTATTATAACCTTTTTAAAGAATTCCTAGTTTTTTGTATTTTGCGGTGACTTTATAAACTTCAGGAAATAATTACAATATTACTAATAATGTTATTAAATATTTTACAAGTTTAAATTTAAAGAAATATTGCTAATACATTTCTTTAAAAAATGTAACACGAAATTAAAGAAAAATTCAATAGTTTTTTCTATAAAAAGTAAAACCTTTTAAATATTTATTCCACTTAAATAATACCCTGCATATAATAATATGAATTTTACAACTCCAATTATGTTAAATACATTTTATCCATACAGCCGTGGTTTTCCTTATCTATATTACATTTTAATGTACCTAATAACAATAAAATAAGAAAAAACATAAAATTAATTAAAAGTATTTTCAACTGAAGTTACAAAATTTCTATTATAATCAGAGACGTAGAGAGGGGGGTTTTAGGGCGGTCACACCCACCCAACCTTCACGGAGTCTGCATTTTCCGAGGTTTAAATATTACGTTTCAATATTTCCAATAAATGGGAACGAAATTTTAGTGGTATTACAAAAATCGGCATTTTTCGAAAATTATTTAGATAAAAAGTAAATTCGGATCCTCATTTTTCGGTAAATTCTCTAGACGGCATTTTTGATTTTTGAAAGCTGTATAAGCTGCCGACTGCAGCTGCAGCTAATGTCAACTAACAGCTAATCAAAAGTAGAGTTTCTCATTTATTTTAGGAAGACTTGTAAGGATTATTCGGCAAATTCGCGGTCTTTTTGATGAAAAATCGGAAATGATTGAAAGATCTTTTTGTGGTACTTTTAAACAATAAATATAGAATTTGCAGTGACTTTTGAGGAAGTCTGTTTCTTCTTATGTAATATTTAATCACAAACTTACAAAATATTTTAATGCTGGTAAAGTAAATTTGAATTTGTCAGGGAAATTTTTCAGTTGGGAAAGTAAATAATAAAGACTTTTCGTTGTCTGATGCTTTTATGTAATTTTGATATTAAACACAACAAATTTTGTTTGTAAATTTTGTAAATGCCCATTAATGAATTTTAATTTTTGAGTGATTTCAGCGTAATCAAATTGATAGTCAACAGAAAAAGTTTTACGATTTTCCTTATTTATACAATATTATAGTATATATATTGATGGTGCATAGTAATTTATGAACGCTTCTTCAATAACGTGATTGAAAGTAATACTTAATCCTAGCCAGTCACAGGTTGTCTATGTAAATATTAATTGATTAAATGTGTTTCTATACAATACTCTTACCTGCGAAACTCTAGTCCACGCCTGTGAAATTACACCCTTACTGCTTCCGCCGGTTAAAAGTTCCTCTTCCATTTTAATTATTCAAATAATAAATACCTAAAAACCTATCAATATATTATCAAATGTATTTAAATTGACATAAATCCCATAAAACACCCCATTTTTAATTAAATACCCTATTAATAGTATAAATTTTCACCTTAACAACTTACCTAATTAAAGAATACTAGTTAAAATTATATCAGTTTGCTAAATATTATTTAATTTATAGTAAATTCATTTTGTACACGTCTCCATTACTAAAATTATGACAATTCAGTGACACATCGTTAAGTTGGCATCACTTTCGATAAGTTTTCGGAAAAGACTAGTTCACACGATACTACACCAGTGGCGTAGGCAACCGCGATTATTCATGGGTAAAACTTAAAAAATACAACGTCTAATATGTTTGATTATGAGAAATTGGACATAAGTAGATATATACCTATACTATAGTATTACAATCGACATTAGACTCAGATGATTTGCGTCTCTTGTCTGGCGTCTCAAGACGCAAAGCTTATCTTTGTGAATAATAGCCTGCAATATCTTTAGTATAAATTTATATTTTAAAATATACTATTATTTTACCAACTCACTAGAATAAACATTGCATATTACTTACCTCACTTTTGACCAATCTCTCAGTCGGGTTTAACCTTACTTTTTCACAATTTTACATCTGTCAAACGGTTTTAACCTTACTTTTTAGCAATTTAATGCCCTAGAGAACGGTCGTATACGCTATATACCTACTCTATATACTATATATAGTGTATAGAGTATATAGTGTATACGACCGGTACATACACTAGTTTATGAGTAACAATATAACAATATTGATAATGAACGGGGTTGTTTGAATTAAAACACTTGTTGATTATTGATCAAACTTTTCAAAAATTGCATTATTGAGGTATCATAGCGCCGAAAATAAATAAAACACATCAGTCCTCTTTTTTGTTTATTTAAAGTGCTCTTATAATTTTTTTTGGTTGAAATGGCGTCTTCTCCCAAGCCAGATTTTAAAACAAATAAGGGAGAAGACAAGGATTCTTTGTTTTCAACCGAATCCGCAGATGGTGAGTGGCCAATCCAGTTTTTTTGATTTCTAAAATTTTAAAAATTTAAAGTGTCAAATTAATTTGTCATATTTTTTGTACAAATTTTTTATATTATAGCCAATTGATTTATTTTATTCAATGCAGAATTTTGATTTATTAAACTTGCCCACAAAGTTTTAGTTTTATTATTTTATTAATCTGTTTTGGATAAAAGAAAACAACAAAGAAACAAAAAGGGTGTTAAAATTCCGTTCACTGAATAATATTTAAATATTTTTTTTTAATCCAATTAATAAACATAACAAAAAAAATTAAACTGACTTACCTTGAGCAAAAATAGAGTGTAAAAATAAAATTGTAAAGATAAAAACTTCAAAAAACCAGAAGATGTTAAGAGGATTAAATAATTTTGTAGAATTTTAAAATTTATAAAATAAATAAAAACTGTTGTCATAGTTATTAGTTCAAATCAGAAAACTTGATCAACATAAAATTATATTTAAATAATAAATTTATTATAGGGTAAAAAATTCCTTTTCCAAATAAAATTAAATTACTTACGGCAAAAAATTTTTTGGTCATAATTTTTGTAAATTGTAATACCTACATCTAATTTTATAGATGCATAAAAACATGTTTTTTTATTTATTAACAAAACATTGAGGACTGTCACCTTCGGAAATTTAAAAAAAAATGTTGGTTTTAAGAATAAAAATATTTTTTAAAAATTATGGGAACAGAAGCGGTTTACTTAATTAAATTTAATTTTTTGCACGATTTTAAAATTTGAAAGTTAAACCCATGACAGTGCTTACAAATTAATTACGACTAAACCATATTTTCCATAATTTATTTACGAATTTTCCAGATTTTTGATTTTTAACGAATTAAATAATTTAAATTAAAATAAATGAAATACATTATTTGCTTTCTATTGAAGATCTTTACGACTTAAGTAGGGCAATTGTCCTACACATAATATACCAAATAATAAGTTAGTATTAATAATTAATAATTGTCAATCACACTTTCCTTAAATTAAGGATACCTGGGAATATTATTGGCAAATTTGTTAACAGAGTTATTTTCTTTACAGACCACACGGATCTGGCACAAACCCTCCAGGAAGAGGAAGAAGAAGAGCACTTTGAATATGCAGAAGAGGACTTGGCGCAACTAATTTTGAACATCAAAACCATCACTACCCTGTACGACCTTAGGCCGACAGACTGGACTCCCTATTGCGAGGACACCATCAGAGAATGGCTCATTCACAAGGAGTACCCCTTGTTGACCATATTTTTTCAAGGAAACACTCTTATGGCCGAACTTGGCATGCCCAGATGTCCCATATTTGATTTGTTTTATTTTTTAAGGTATGCCTCAGGGAACTGATATGAGTGACTCCTTTGGTTTTAAATCTTGATTAATGATTTCAGAGAGCCCGGTCAAATGTTTGACGTTAAAACGTTTTTTGATACGATTAATTTTGGTTTGTTGGACGATGACATTCAAAAAAATATTTTAAATATTGTTTCAAATGTTTTTGTTCCCGTTTTTATGAGCAACACTAGATGGGCAGATAGTATCCTTGATTAATTAGGAACTTTTATTTTCCTAACTCAATGGTTTAACGTCATATCTTAAGATATGACCAAATTTGGAAATCACTCGGAGATCACTGTGATTTTTGAGTGAGCGATCACGAACCATATAGATATCCGATTGTTGTTATTTTTTTATGTTTTATTTAAAGTTGTATGGTTCTACATAATTATACTTCATCTATTTTTCTTAACAAACATCCTAGGTGTTAAAAACTACGCCTACCACAATATCCACATGTTTATGTCAAAAATGACCGACGTTCATTATCGCAAAATAGGCCTGACTGTTTTGTATATCCCGGTTGGATCAAAGGACATTTCATTGGAAAAAGCCGCACAAGACAAGGAACTACTTAAAAGACTTGAAGCAATAGTGGTGTACTGGACGAAACAAGTTCGCATAGGTATGCAGGAACAAGAAAGATCTACAAGCGAAGATTTGTTAACTATTTTGGACGAGTACGATTTCTGGAAACTTAGATGTAAGAATTCTATAAACTTTAATGTTTATATTTAGTCCTTTGGTGATAAAAACTAAAGCTTTTTTTATAATTTTGTCTGTTTCCAAGTTTCAAGCTAAGAATCATTAAAATTAAAATCGCAAAAGCTATCAGTTATAGTATATAGTATGAGTATGAAAACGAAGGGCTGGCCACATCGGCATCGCCTTACAATAACCTTTCAGAGTTATTTTTACAATTTTTCAGTACTCATACGTATCCCGCAACTGCTCAGCATTACCTGTGTTTGGTGGATCCAAATTTTCACCCCGGCTGGTAAATCTCTTGGGAGATCGTGGAATTTTGTTGCCGGGCCGGGCCATACGCTCGATTTAGGCTAGTGGAGTGCGGGACGAGGGAAAAAATGTTGGTTTTTAGGGGACATTGGACTGACCCAAAACTAAGTACAATCCGTAATCCACCTAAACCAGGGATTTAGTACTACCCTCCTTCAATTGGGGTTTATGAATGGAGTTTGGGTGATTAGTTCGCTGCTTGGACCTATCTTTGATGGTCTTGAAGTACTATATGTTCGTTTGCGTCCATGTCTGCTGAAAATTACTGTGCTGACGTTCGGACAATGCAGTCCGCAATTGTTTGCCCCATTGTTCGAAACTATTTCTTCAGTCTAGGGTCGAGAACCATCAGTAGATAGTTTTCGGTAGTCGGCAATGTAACTATCGATAGTTATCAATAGTTTTTTTTTGTTTATAACGAAATATGCGAAAATTATCTGTAATTCTTTGTCCCACTTTGAATAAGCCTTAGCTTTATTTCAGTAAAGACAGATGGTAGTGTGTTAACATGTTTATTTTTGTAGTCTAGGTGACTTCACTTTACTTTTTGTTTATGTTAACGTTTATTGCGTATCACGGCTGTTTGTTTAGTTTTAGAACTTGTGTATGTTTTGTACCGATTTATATTACGAATAATTACGTTTGTTTTCCTGTAGGAATTCTCTTTTTCTTGTTTGGCTGTTTTGTTTTTCTGGTTTAGATGCTTTGAGGACGCTTGACCTCTTCAAGAAAATGCAAGATTACTTTCTTAGTAGATAATGCACGTTAAATCATGCCTTGCTTAACAGTGACGGCTGGTGGATTTTGGGTATACCGATATCTCAATTATTAGATATGGGACCCACACCAAATTTATATGAGTTTATAATGGTATTAAATAAACAAGTTCTGCGCAAGCAGAATTTAAATTGAAGTTTGCGAAATAACTTTTTGCTCGGCCGTACCGGCCCCATGGCGCCCCCAATAAATATAATATAAATTTAATTGGTGCAATTTATTATTTACCATAGTTTATCGACAAAATGCTCTGTCCATGTTTTTTTCCGGATACGGCCCGATAGAAAATGTACCTATAGGAAATTACCTATAGGCACACCATAACTTTTACATTTCCCTATTGAGACCGATAGCAAATAGCTCAAGGAAGGATATATAGGGATATCCCTATGGAGCAACCATAAAACATTTGACAAAATTTTGTCCTATGGGAGAAGAACTAATTTCTACCTTTATGTGTATTTTCCCTATTGAGACCGATAGCAAATAAATCAAGGAAGGATATTTCTATAGAACAACCATAAATCCCAACTACATATGTATATGGTATATACCAATACACCCTATAGAAACACCATACAATCCGATACAAAAATCTTTCGGACATTTTAACCAGGGTGCGGATTTAAGCTATTAAACTTAACTTTTGTTGTTACTGTCCACTTGACCCTCTCTTTGGTTCCTTCGGGAGACTGGTAAATTGAATTCACCTGCACAGGTAGTGTAACTGATTTCTTACCTTCTTCAGTTGTTGTATTGCACTGCACTACGGTATTATCGCTTTTCTGAGTCTGTAAGACATCGGGACACAGGTACCTTGATTTACCTCCACAGGGCCACTATAGTGGCCCTGAACTCTAATGTCGCACTGTATACACTTCAGATTACCTAAGAAACTTAACTATACTGTGAACGATGTTTGTTACTGATGGGCTTTTATTACTTCCTTACTTTTTAGAAGCGATCGTTTGCGCGTCTATATCTTATGATGTCTCAAGTCGTACTGAAGACAACCGTTTTTTGTATCTATCAAAAACTTTAGCAATTTTATTTCATTCATTTTAGATGAAAACTTGTTGGGCATCCAATACCAACTCGAAGATCCCAATCTAAAAAACATCTGCAGCATTCTGGTGATGCTGCAGTCTACCTACATCCGTCAGTTTTTGGTTTTGGTCGACGAAATCAAAAGCAACATTGAAGAGTCCAAATCGAACATTGACTATCTCACAGTTTTAATTAAACCTGTCAACAAATTGAAGGAACACAAGCACCCCGATCAAATCCCCATCAATCTGGTGGAAATTCTTCATTTGATTAGGTTTATTTGGCTTCAGAGTCCCTATTATTGCACCACTGAACGAATCACGTTGCTTTGCAAATCACTCAGCAATCAGATTATATTGCAATGCACGACCTACATTGATTTGTCTGTGATATTTGACGAAAAGAAAACCAAGAAGGCCATGAAGATGTTGGAGGAGGTCATTTATTGTTTGTCTCAGTACATTAAGGCATACGTCTTGGTAAAAAGAATTATGAACCAATGGAATGTTTTGTATAATTATTTTATTTATTTACTTTCTTAGGTAAGCGAAAGTCACGGACAATTTGGGGACAAACCCTGGGATCTTTCCAAAGCTCCAATTTTTAATCACATTGACTCCTACATGCAGAGATGTCGTGATCTGTTGGAAATTTGTGACGCAATGATCGTTTTTGGTCGATACGACGAAACCGAAGACATTCCTATGCCTCAATTTTTTGGTTCTAAAGGTAGAGAATTCGATACTTGGGCCGAAAGGATCGAGAAAATGTTCAATGATGTTATGAATGAAGTTATGAGGGTAACATCTTGGGTCACCCTTTTAGCTCATTTTAATCATATATTATTTAAGATGAGAGATAGAATCCTCAACGTCCACGCAGTGGAATGGTACGAAGACATTTTAAGATTTAGAACGAAAACCAAAGACATCGAAGTCGTTGTGGAAAATTTAACGAACGCGGTTTTCGAAGAAGTGGCGAATTTAGAAGATGGCATTCTTTTTTTGGCCTGTCTTTTTAACTATTCCAAGAAGAAAACTTTACACATGTTGTTCGAGCAAAAAACTACCCAGGTAATAAATTGCATTTGTTTTTATTTAGTTGTTAATTTCATTTTTTATATTATAGATATACAAAATGTTCTACAAAGAAATCCAGGATTGCAAGGATGAGATTGCACAGGATAAAATATTTTACATCAGTCTCTTGCCTCACTATGCAGGAAAAGCGATAACAGTGCAAATGAAGAGGAAACGTTTTATAATGCTAAGAGAGGTTTTTATTACAATAACAATGAACAGGGTGTCCAGAGTATCTTCTACCCTACAAAATACTTTTGCTTCAAAAGTAAAAGAACCCTCATGATAAAAAAATCGAATCTTTTCATAGAAATGATTTTTATAGAGGGCCATTTCTATTGTAAATGACCGATAGAATCCAATAAAAAATAAGTAATTGGTTTGAATTGGTTTGAAATGTGTTTTGGCGCTATGAATCACCAATTCATTCTAATTCCAATGAAGTCAGCGGCTTAAATTGGAATATACCAATCCATGCCTGTCTCTATTGGCTAAATCCAATAGAAATGCACCTGGAATGAATTGGTAATTCATATATAGCGCCAAACCAATTTGGACAAATTTATTTTTTTAAATTTTGATTAAAAATACCAGTTGTTTTTTCATTTAAAAATAATTAAAATCCCAAAAGAATAACCGGGTAAAAATCAGAATTCATTTTTCACAGAAGTGACAAATTTTTTTTTATAACTGAGTAACTTTATTTCTTTATTATTTTTTTGTGTTAGTGAGATATGTATTACTTACTAACACAAAAAAGTAATAAAAAATAATTAAACTTACTCGGTTATAATAATTTTTTTGTCTTTCTTGCAAAGGATGTTTGTAGGCATGGTCGAAATCAGTATTATTTATGTCAATTTTTTTTATTTGTCCGCTGTAACCACCATTCTCACGCCATCGTCCCTAAACCTTACAACATTTTTTAAGGTATAAGTACACACCACTACACACTAGCACAGAAACTCATGGATTATAAAATAAACCGACTAATAAAAAAAAACGACATTAAATAGCGTCCAAAGACTTGTTTGTTTCTTTATGATGGCGTCTCAACCATTCGAACAAGGAGTGCGTACGTTGGTTTTGCGCAGCTACACGAGAGCCCTCTTGCGATATTTTAAAGTATTGGGAATAATCAATTAGCAGATTCCTTTTTAGAATCTCACACTGGGAATGCCCAATTGAGTTCAATTGGAAATTACCTATGGGTACCTTTAACCAATCAAAACCACTAAAAAACCGTAGAATCCTAATTGGACTTTTCCATATTTTAAAGTATTGGGAATAACCAATTAGCAGATTCCTTTCTAGAATCTTACATTGGGAATGCCCAAATGAATTCAATTGGAATTTACCTATTGGTAGCTTTAACCAATGGAAACCACTAAAAGACAGATTTTTTTGGATTTTACTAAAATATGGACAGATAAGTTTTTGTATATCTTGATTTTTATGTTAAATGTATAAATTCTACACAACGAGGTATTTGTTCCTTAGAAGACTTTCTGGATATCAACTCATATTTTTTGTCGTTTGGTTTTTCTTGATTTTTATGTTAAATGAATAAATTCTCTAGAAAATTTTTGTTTCTCCGAAGACGTTCTTGAAAAAATACCTATCTAATTTGATTATTTTTTTGAATATAGAAATTCGAATTGGCATCAGGCTGGATGATGCCCTGCAGTATTTCTAAAGAGATTTTTGGCCAGTACGACAAACTGATATTTTCCATGCAGGAAAAAATCACGCTGCTGTACAGAAAATGGATATCATCCACTGGGGAAGATATTTCATCAAGACTTAATAGATCTTTGATGTGTAGAAGCCATACCAAGCCCGGCTTAATTGAATGTAACATAGACAGGTAAAATATCAACATTTTACGTAGATACAATGTAATACATTATATTTATTTTAGGTCATTACTGAAAATCTTCAAGGAAACAAAGTATTTCAACGAAGGTTTAGATTTCGAGATACCCTTTCACGTCAAGGCAGTGTACTCAAAAGCTGAAACAATACAATCTGTGTACGAAAGTGTTTTATCGGTTGTTTTAAACTATAACCAAGTTATTTCTTCATTGTCAGACGATGAGAGATTGTTGTTTAAACCTTTAATTAACAATGTTGAGCGTAAAATAGCCCCAGGTTTGTCAAAACTGACTTGGTCCACTGATGTTGTTGACGAGTATATTGCTGAATGTTCCCAACATACCGCAGAAGTATACTTAATTTTGTTAATTAATAATTTATCAAATTATTGTGTAAATTGTTTTTAGCTTCAAGACTTTGTGGATGACTATAAGAGTTGCAATTTAAAAATCATTGGAATTTGCGAAAAGATTTGCGATACTCTCCTCATTAACATCACTCCAAACTATAACTTCGAACTTGAAGAGTTGGTGGATTTTATGAAGACGTTTATGACTGATCAACTTGCATTGTTAACGAAAATGTTCCAGGAGATAATACAATTTTTGATTGTGGTTTTTGAAGGTTTCGAATATAACATTCAACAAGTGTGTACCAATACCAAAATACCAATATATACCTACTAAGTATTTATTATTACTTAATATTTTTAGATGGCTGATCAATGGATAAAATACATAAACAACTTTGACATTCTTTTCCAAGAAGCTTTAAAAATGTGCTGCAAAAATTCCCTGACGAATATTTACGAAATTTTCCATGGCGACGATAACTTGGGTCCTACGCCAATCCTCAAGTTGTATCTATCATTAAATGAAAATAAGGTATTTAAAAAGAATATTAACGCAAAAAATGATACAACGTTTTTTTAGATAAGTTTTGAACCGCCAATAAGTAAAGTGGCTCATGTAATTGCCAATGTCCATCACACAATGGTGCAAGGTTTAAAAGATATTCCCAGACTTAATGATAAGTTTCACGTGGCCTTAATTGACACACCATCGTTTTCCACTGTAATTGAAATGGATGTGGATTGTTGCGAGCTACAAAATAAACTCAATGAAGGTAAGAAGAGTGCTTTGTGCACCACTACTTACACTGTGGTGATTTTATTATTTTGCAGAGGTGATGAAAAACATCAACGCCATCCGAGAGTACTTGCAACTCTGGGAACCGTTCAAAAACCTTTGGGAAGTTGATAAGGATAAATTTATGACCAGATACGCTTCACAACGCCCTACGGCTACTTTATTTGATTCGAATTTGCAACGATACACCGAAGTGGCGAATAGCGTTCAAATACAAGAATCAGTGGCAGCAGTCCATGCGGTTTTAATCAACTGCGATGATTTAAAAAAGTCTATAATGGAACATATCGATGAATGGCAAAACAGGAATGCTCAGCTTTTAATTCAGATGACAAATGACTCCTTACAACATATTTATAACTATGTAACAACCAACTCTGAACAGTAAGTTTATTAACAAATATAAGTTTTAAAAATAATAATAAATTTGTATTTAGGATTATGAAGAAACCAACAAACTTGCAAGAGATGCAAGACGCAATAAGATTGTACGATAAGCTTAAAAATGAAATACCAATTTTAGAAGAAATGTTCCCTACAATCAAAGAGAAAATAGATGTTTTAGATAAATATTTAATACCAGTATCGGACGAGATAAGGGCTGGTCCAACCAGAATTTCTTTAGTATGGGCTGAGTATTTGGAAGTTTTGAGTCAAGCAGAAAAAATGCTGAATTATTCCAAGGTACTCAGCCAAAAGATGGAAGAGAGGAGATAAACTTTTTCTTTCCTTTCCTTCCCATCCTTATTTTTTTTTACTTACTACATGAGATGTTTGGAAAAACATTTTTTTTAAAGTGCTATCAAACTGTTATTTATTTCAACCTGTATTCTAATATTATTTTCCTCTCACAAAACTCAAGTTATAAGGTACTCTTTACTAATTAAATTAAAATTACCAACCAATAATATCATTAAATTTGTTTAGGATAATTTCAAAAAAATTCTCTTGGAGCAAACCGAAGTGCTTCGCCAGGAAGATGCCGCAATGTTGCAAGATTTTTTGGCCCATGGACCTTTTTCATCGGAATGGACTCCAAAACAAGCATTGGGGTACATTGCTGACCTTAAAGAACAGTTGCGCATAATGAAAGAAAAGGAAGCCGAATTGAGGGCCAATTTGGCCGTTTTCGGGCTCAGCTTGCCCGAAAATGAAGAATTGAAAAAGCTTGAAAATGTAATTTTTATATTGACTTAAATATCCTCGATTATTTTAAATTATTAATATAGGAGCTCATGGCACTGGAAGTAGTTTGGCAATTGGCCGATGAATGGGACACTGCGTGGGATAAGTACAAATCTGGAGAATTTTGGGAGATTGAAACCGAAGAAATGGAAGAAACTGCACAAGGGTTATACAGAAAACTTACCAAACTTTCTGGACAGCTAAAAGAAAAGAAGTAAGTAATCTTTAATTTTAAAGGACATCTTCATATTAGGTAATAATAAATACCATTTAGATTTATAAGAAAGGTTTCCCTTCTTCCATATTGATTGATTTATTATGATTGTTAGTTCCAACAACAAAACAAAGTTTATTTTTCTAATCATTTTCTGTGATATTTCTTGCAGTTGGACCATTGTTGAGGATACAAGAGCACGCGTGGACGCTTTTAGAAGAACGTTACCTCTAATTGGCGACTTGAAAAACCCGGCGATGAGATCTCGTCATTGGGATAAAGTTCGAGAGGCAGTGGGCATAGATTTTGACGAAACATCCAAGGAATTCAATTTGGAAGCTATTTATTCCATGCAAATGCACTTGTACTCTGAGGAGATTGCCGACGTTTCGAATGCGGCTACGATGGAGCTTCAAATCGAGAAGGGCTTAAAGGCCATTGGCGATTTTTGGAGAACGATGTTGTTGGAAATGGTGCCATATAAAGATATGGGAATCTATAGGTAACAAGAGTAGAAAACAATAATTAAACTTAATAAATGTCATGTGTTTTACTTCTTATTCCTTCCAAATCAAACAAAACTTTTTGTCATTATTAATTATTATGAGTATGAGTATAAGAGACTCTTATTAAGAGTCATAACTGGCCACATTGCTCATCTTTATCGAGCCTCGCTACCCTGATAGCTGGGTGCAAATGTCCAACGTGTCCGGTACTGTACCCTATTGGGGGCTCGAGAGCGACATGCGAATAGTTTGAATATCCTCTTCAGGTTTCGCCGGGCCGTTGATATACGCCCAGTAGGAACAAATTGAGTTGGAGACGGGGTGACAGGCATTTTGGTGTTTAAGGGATAATTACGCCGACTCAAATCTATGTACGACGCGGAATCCCCATAGACCGGGAAATTAGTATTACTCCAAATATTTGGGGTTACTAATTGAAGTTGGGTTCTTAGTTAGCTGTAGGGACCTATCTTCCTTGTCGTAGGCTACGGCTTGACCATCATTGACTCCTTGTCCAAAAGTTGTCATTTTTATGGCCCTTTTCCTTGTGAGAATCGCGAACGCCTTTGATTTATTTGCTGTATCACAATACTCAGACCATTCGTACCTTTTTGTATTCACGCGTCCCGATGTCATGTACGCATTGGTTTGTCCGTCTTTGTTATATTTTAGTAAAGACTGTTTAGTTTTATTATTGCATTTTCGACGTAGGGTCAATAAGTTCCTAGGTTTTTATGTTTATTTATATCTCGATTAGTTTACACACTTTTGTTTATCGGAACCGGTCTATGGTTTTTGTAATTTACTTGTTGATTGATTTATTTCTCTTTCTAAACTATAATCCCGTGAATATCAGCAATAAGATTCGGGACGGCTTGGTTTTATTGTTTTTTGTATTTTGTAATCGCATTTTTTGTATTGTTTTGTTAGTATTGTCTTATTATTAATATTACTGTTGCTCTTTGTCTTACATTGTTTTTTTCACTAGGGTTGTGTTTAATCGAAAAAAACCGCTGTTAGCGTTGTGTAGGTATCTGAAAGTGGTTAATGTTGCAAATTTTCGTATTAGGTCATGCGGTCAGTTAAGAGTACTTATCAAATTTCGATGATGGCCCTTTACTCTCGTTTGTTCTTCCCATAAATTGCTAAAATAAAATGTCAATCACTTCTCACTTTATTACTTCCGTGAACGTAAGGTGGCTTTTAATTCACTGTAGATACACTGCATTTTAGTTTATTACCCCTGTGGGAGTAGTTTATTGTGGGTTGTAAAATTTGGGTTTTATGCGAGGTCTCGGTTACTATAGCTCTTAGTTTAATTAAAATTATTAAACGATATTAAAAATAAAATTGTAATATTTTTGAGGATAAAAACTGTGGACGATATTTTCCAAGCACTGGAAGAAAACATGATGCAAATATCAGCCATGAAAGGCACAAGATTTGTTCAACCGTTCATCAAGGAGGTGGATTACTGGGAAAAAACGTTATCTTATATTTTAGAAACCTTGGAAATTGGCCTTACCGTGCAAAGGATGTGGCTGTATCTAGAGGTATATTTAAGCCTAAAAAAATTATTTGTTATATTTTAAATGTTATTTTTAGACAATATTCTTTGGAGAAGACATACGTAAACAACTCCCTAAAGAATCAGCCGATTTTGGATATTTAACTGAAGATTGGAGATCGATTACGGCTTACATGTTTTACGCGAAAAAGGTTGTAAAAGCCACGCATTTTAAACCACCTCCATACTTATACAACAAATTTAATCAAATGAGCAACAAGCTAAATGTAATTCAAAGAGAGTTGGAAAGATATTTGGAAACCAAGCGAACAATATTCCCAAGATTCTATTTTATCTCCAACGACGATATGTTGGAGATACTCGGCAACTCGAAGAAACCTGAAATGGTTCAACAACATTTAAAGAAACTGTTTGATAATTTAAACAAGCTTAAGATTGATAAGAATTTGGGTTCAAGTAAGAAATACATTACTTAAAACTTGCCAAGTCAAAAATTAACTATACTACATTTTTATCAACATTTTTTATTTCATCTTGGAGCGGCGGTCTAGATTAATCTGTATCATTTGTATTCTCACCAACACAAAAGTGTGTGCAAATGTTAAAATCGGATTTCTAGATTTGTTACTTACCAGGAAAGCTAATATAAAGTATAATTTTTAGACAAAATTGAAGCCGTCGGTATGTATTCGGACGATGGAGAATACGTGGAGTTTGGGAAAGCCGTGGTTATAGTTGGTAGTGTGGAAAACTGGCTTTTGGACGTTGAAAGTTCCATGAGGCACGTCCTTAGACAAGAATTTAAACCAATTAGAGGTCAGCTAAAGAAAATGTTGAACAAGAGAGACAAATGGTTGTTACCAAACATCGGACAACTTTGCAATGCTTCAAGTTTGGTAAAAAAATACAACTCTCAAAAAGTGAAAAACTAATAATATAATTTAGATACAATGGACCACCGACTGTACCAGAGCTATAGTTCATGCGTACATTATGGAGAGCAAAAAGCCTTTGAAAAAGTTGCGCAAAAAGCAAACGCAAGTTTTGAGTAAACTTTCAGAGCTAAGTAGGCAAAATCTTACAAAAATTCAGAGGCTGAAAGCCAATGCTTTAATTACTATAGAAATACATTCCAGAGATGTAATTGATAGGCTATATAAAGCTAGTAAGTGTTTATTGTTAATAATTTTAGGATTTGTGTTATTAATATTTATTTTTTAGACGTCAGAGATGTAAATGCATTTGAATGGTTTTCACAGTTAAGATTTTATTGGGATAGAGATACAGATGATTGTATAGTTAAACAAACCAACACGCAGTTTAAATATGGTTATGAATACAATGGAAATTCTGGAAGATTGGTTATAACACCACTTACTGATAGGTGAATTTTATAAATAAAATAGTAAACATCATTGACATCCAATGCTGCTTTTATTCGCAGAAGTGGCACAATTTTTAGTGTCAAGTAGACACAAATCCGACAAAAATAATTTTTATGCAAAAAAGTAAACCAGTTTTAAATTTGATTCCGTACACTGAAGAGATGCTAGTTAAATGTAGAGTACCTACCTTAATTCGAATCATGATCCTTTTAAAAGTTAAAAGCCAAGAAAAAATTTAGATTTAAACAAGGGATGATAGAATAATAAAATGGATTTTAATGACTTAAATAAGGCCAAAAACTTTATAAAAAGTTGTAATAACAGGGTTTCTCAGAACTCGCGCCACAGAGAAAAAGGGGGCGTGCTGATTGCAATGGAGATGCCAAATTTAAAATTAAAATTTTTTTAGATAAGTGTAATCAAATGAGAGAAAAAAAAGAGGCAGTCAATACCGAAAGCTCTGGCCTAGGTTAAACGTAGGAGCTTTAAAAATTGCTAGACGATAGAACATTGTTGTCTTAAAACTTTTAAAAATCTTTTGTCCGACTGTGTTAACAAACCTTTCAAAAAGGAATGTCATACTGTAGGACGCCAATGTTTTAAGGTAAAAATTAAACAACTAGTTATGTACCCCAGAGCCAAAATCTCTAGCAAACACTACAGAATTCCACTCTAGCATGATTATCTTCCGGCTGCAGGAGCTGCACACGCCTAAAATGAACGTCCTTCATAATCCGCTGAATTGTGAACGCGAAATTCGCGTGCAACTTTCCTTATGCTCTTCCTACTATTTGCATCAAGTATTGACAAAGGCTTCTTTATTTTCCGCTGATTTAATAAGTTAAGCAGCACCTTCAATTTCGAAGAAGGTGATATAGATTCTATCTCTACAGTACAGAAGCAAGCGTCAGTATTTCGTCCGGTGTTCGTTAGATGGCGAGTCAACTAAGAACCTAAGGTTTTACCAACGAAATCTATATATTCTATAACAATTTAACTGTTAACAACAAATTATAAGATAACGAAAACTCAAGGAGTCTTCTACCCTCCTTAACGAAAAAGATTGGCAATACTGTACCCTGCTTAAAATACCCCATAGAGACCCTGTTCAAACCGATAGATATTTGTATCGGGATGTATGGTGTTTATATAGGGTGTATCGGTTTGTATATTGTTGAGATTTATGGTTGTTCTATAAGGATATCCACCCTTGATTTATTTATCGGTTTCAATGGGGAAAATACACATAAATGTAGAAATTAGTTTTTTTCCTATAGGACCCCATAGGTTTTAATTAAATTATGTCAAATTTGCTATCGGTCTCAATAGGGAAAATGTAAAAGTTATGGTGTGCCTATAGGTAATTTCCTATACATTTTCTATCGGGCCGTATCCGGAAAAAACCATGGACAAATGCACATATTGAATCCGGTAGCGCCCGATAGATTATTTTGTATAGGTCTCTATGGGGTATTTTAAGCAGGGTAGTATTGTAGTTTGTTGTGCACCGGGATTAAAACAGGTTCCACGTCAATGCGAGAATTTTAACAAATACTCAGTTATTTGGCCGCTTTCCGGGATAGAGATGTATCACCTCCTTCTTCCACCCTGATTGCGCCTATACCCCCATAAATAATCATTTTTGCATACTCAGAGGAGAAAAAACAATATAAAATGATAAATATTGACAGGAAGAATAATTGACAGCAGTGACAATGAAGTGGATTCCAGTCGAACAAATATTTTATATATTATATCAACAATGCATCCTAAGTATTCTAGCAATTTAAAGAATTCTCTATAGCCACGTATTGGCGCTTATTCTTGGCGTTAGATAATTTTAATTTTTAAGTATGTTTCGCATAACTTTCGGCACGTTCCCTATTTCTTTGTGGCGCGAGTTCTGGGACACCCTGTATACAAATATACAGAAAAATTAATATAGGATTCGAGCCTCGACTTGGACGCATAAGTAATAAGATTTGTAATAAACGATTGTTTCAGATGTTACATCACCTTAACCACGGCCCTTCATCTCTTTCGAGGTGGAAGTCCGAAAGGTCCAGCGGGCACGGGAAAAACCGAAACGGTCAAGGATCTAGGCAAAGCGATGGGCATGTGGGTGATAGTGAACAATTGTTCTGAAGGTCTCGATTACAAGAGTATGGGCAAGAGTTTTTCGGGATTGGCCCAAACTGGCGCTTGGGGCTGTTTTGACGAATTCAACAGGATTAACATCGAGGTGCTGTCTGTCGTTGCTCAGCAGATCTTGTCCATTTTGTCCGCCGTTTCGGCCAAGAAGAAGTATTTTGTTTTTGAGGGTGAGTGGTGGTTTTTCGTCTACTAAATAAACCATTGTTTTGGTAAACGAAAAATTCTACATCTGAACTTTTAAATTTACTAGTATCCGATTACAAAAGAAGCGAAACTCAAGTAGATGCCACGATTTCTATTACGCCCTTTTTAATGAAATGTATTTTTCTAGGAAGTGAAATAAACTTAAAGCTAACCGTTGGAATATTTATCACCATGAACCCTGGATATGCTGGAAGAACAGAACTCCCTGATAACCTTAAATCCATGTTTAGACCCATATCCATGATGGTGCCAGATAGTGGAATCATTGCTGAAAATATTCTTTTTAGCGATGGTTTTGAAGGAACCAAACTCTTGGCGAAAAAAGTAAGTTTTACTAACACTTTATAATAATATATTTATTCGTTCTGGTGGCACCAAGCTCTAGTTTATAAGATATTTAATATTGTATATAATGTTTGTTTAATTTCTTAGGTTTTCACTTTATACCAATTGGCAATCCAACAACTAAGTAAACAAGATCACTACGATTTTGGTCTACGGTCCATGGTGGCACTCTTAAGATATGCGGGCAGGAAGAGGAGGCTTCTTAGCCATTTGCCGGAAGACCAAGTCGTTTATTTAGCGATGAGGGACATGAATATAGCTAGACTTACATCGGACGATGTTCCATTATTTAATGGAATCATGTCTGACATATTTCCTGGAGTCTCCATTCCAATGGTCGATTATATTGACATGAACAATGCTATAATTGCTTACATGGATGAAACCAATCTACAGGTAAGTCTATAATATTGTCTTAATATTATTATTATTTCGTAAAAAGAACCCTACAAACTTTCTATACAATTCACAATTTTTAGCCCATTCAAGCTGCCCTAACCAAAACGGTTCAGCTATACGAGACAAAGTCTTCTAGACATTCAGTCATGATTATCGGAAAGACTGGAACTGCCAAAACCACGACGTGGAAATGTCTACAAAACTCGATGAGAAAATTGTGGGAGCAAAAAAAACCTGGATTTCAAAGGGTTACGGAATATCCCATCAACCCAAAAGCGTTAAATCTGGGCGAGCTGTATGGGGAATACAATCTTAGCACCAACGAATGGCTGGATGGAGTTATTAGTGCTATCATGAGGCAAACTTGTCAAGGTATGTTTATTTTTGTTTAAAATTATAAAACCTAAAATTTAATGTTAGTTCTCAATTCGCTATTATTCGCTTATAAATCCAGATAGGAATGTAGAACATTTTAAATAATAATCTGTTCTCAGACGAATCTCCCGAGGAAAAATGGATCCTTTTCGATGGTCCAGTGGACGCAGTATGGATAGAAAACATGAACAGTGTCATGGACGATAATAAACTTCTCACGCTTATAAACAGCGACAGAATAACGATGCCCGAGCAAGTTTCGCTTTTGTTTGAAGTGGAAGATTTGGCTGTCGCCTCACCAGCCACCGTAAGCCGTTGTGGCATGGTGTATAATGATTATAAGGACTATGGATGGCAGCCTTATGTTAAATCCTGGTTGAAAAGTCAAATCCCCAAAGGACCGATGTTTACAAAAATAGTAATCAAATGTTATTTAGTCTTAAGTAGTTACCTACTTATCATAATTACTAGACAACTAAAACATTTTTAATTATTCAATTTTAAAATTTTGGAGATTTTTAAAATATCTCCCATAATATTTTAATTTTAAACAAAACGAGTTTGTGCTACCATTTTAAAAATCACCGTTGGTATGACGTCAATTTCGAAGCTTCCAAAATATTTGCTAATAAGCATTATTTTGCCATTTCATGTAAGAATTGAACCTAGATAAATGTACTATTTTTCGCTTCCAGATGCAAGAATTTTTCGATTACTATTTGTCGAATATTTTGGAATTTAAAAGGCTCCACTGCGAGGAAATTGTAGCTTGTCCAGAAATAAATGTAGTTTCTTCTTTGTGCAAACTATTGCATATTTTTGGAACTAAACAGTATGGTTTGAATCCCGCTGATGAAGAACGATACCCGGACGTGGCAAAGGCTTGGTTTATATTTTGGTAATAATTTTTTACATTTAACCTATTGCAACAGACATTTTGAATTTAAAATCACTGTATTTTAAGTCTTCAAACATTTGTGGTTGATACCTGTAAACGTCTGATTAAAAAATCCTAATCCTAGTATTCGTGAAATCTCGACGCTTGTGGTCTGTGCTTCTGAATTTTTAATATTTTAATTTAAATATTTTTTAAATCAAATGTTCTTGTTGGGCACCATTTACTTATTTGCATCTGGATATCCAGGGAAAAAAATTATGTATTTAATATTGTTTTATTTGAAGTTTAATATGGTCTGTTTGCTGTACAACAAACGAGGATGGGCGCAAAAAATTGGATAACTACATTAGAGAAAAGGAAGCGTATTTCCCTGTCAAAGATACCGTGTATGAATATTACGTTGATCATTTTAACGGAAGTCTTCAGCATTGGGAAAACAGACTGCCCAGGGATTGGAGATATGAACCAGAGTAACTATAAATATGCGCCAAAACGCATTTTGTCATTTTAAAGAACCTTCGCGTTGAAATAAATAATTGTGCCTTAACCAATGGTTACTAACCATGCATGTCATACAGTCTTTTATTTCGGGGTTGCATCCTAGCTTTAAGTTCATAAACTAAAGCCGCTTATTTTTCGGACAGAAACCTCATTAATAAAACTTATTTTTTAGCGCTCCTTTCTTTAAAATTCAAGTTCCCACAGTGGACACGCTAAGATATCAATACCTAATGACGGCCTTGCTCCGGGACGGCAATCCGGTGCTTATTACCGGAGATGTTGGAACCGGAAAAACATCATCTGCCTACGCAGTCCTGCAAGATTTTGATCCGTTCACACACACGATATTATCTATAAACATGTCGGCACAGACTAGTTCGCAAAATCTACAGAGCGCCATTGAGGCTAGGGTCGAGAAGAGGACCAAAGGTGTTTTTATACCAACTGGTAACAAGAACATGATTACTTTTTTGGATGATATGAATATGCCTGCGAAAGAAACCTACGGTTCTCAGCCTCCGTTGGAGTTGCTGAGACAATGGATGCAGTATGGATTTTGGTATAATAGGCAGAAGCAAACTAGAACTTATATATTGGTAAGTACCCATTTTACTTGAATATTTTATCGAAATAACTTACTTTAAAATCTGAAAATCATCATCATAATATATGTAGTCTAAAAATAAATATTTTATCTTTATTCTATTCTATTCCATGAGTAGTACGAACTTTTTTTGAAATATTTAGAGGTTGTCCTTAATAATTAAGGGCGACCTCTAAATATTTCAAAAAAGTGCGTATATATTAGGAAATTTAATAATATGAAACCACTAAGCGAAGAATATCTGTCCTTCGTCCTTGGTCAGTAACTAGTTGTAAGAGCTGACTCGTTATAAGAAGCTCGAATTCAAAGTAGAGCTTCATGTCAATATCTCATATAAACCAAGCTCAGATCTATTTCAGAGTTTTCAGAAGAAGACGTAGATTGTTGTGAAATTATCCCTAGACGTATCTTTACTCTCCCTTTCTGCATATTTATTTTTGAAGTTTTCTTTGTTTTCTTCCCACTGTACCTTTCTATTCTTCCTTGCTGTAGTTTTAAGGTCAGCACTACTCATGCTTCTTAAAAAATCTTCTCTCTGCTTTGGAAGGAAAACTTTGTCGTCAACGTTTAGAGCGTCTTTCGAAACAACATCAAACAAATCTTCACGCACAGTATTATTTTAGCTTTGACTAGTACAGTGTACGAAACAGCTCAAAATATTTGGTTCATTGTTTTTATATTTTATAGCAAATGCACGTTTTGGCAGCCATGGGGCCTCCAGGAGGTGGCCGACAAGTTATAACAGAACGTCTACTAAGCAGATTCAACGTAATCAACATGACATTCCCTGATGATGCGACCATAGCCAGAATTTTTGGTAAAATGCTTTCCCAGCACGTTTACAATTTTAACGAAGAAATGAAGGTAGTTGGGAAGAAAATTACCGAAACTACTATAGACCTTTACAAGAATGTATCGACGAAAATGTTACCGACACCCACGAAAATTCATTACATGTTTAATCTCAGGGATATATCTAAAGTTTTCCAAGGATTATTGAGGAGCAATAAGGACTATCAAAGTAGCAAACCTACTTTTCTGAGACTTTGGATACACGAAAGTTTTAGAGTCTTTTACGACAGACTTACAGATGATAAGTAAGAATATTACAAACAAGTGGTGTAGTTTCAATAGCGGACAAGTCATAATAATAATAAAAAGTCTTTATTTAGTAAATAAATTTACATAAATTATTGGGCTGTGTCTAGCCAATGCTACTCTACTTAACCCTAACAGTGTTTCTACCATTGTACAACTGTATAAGAAAATCTTTGGGGACCGAGTTTTTCATGTTCTTGTCCGGCTTTGATTCTACACGACTCAAATAATACCGGGCTAAATTGATTCTAAACTGTACCGTGTAGGGATAGAGAATGGTTCTTCGAACACATGAACGAACAACTCGGTGCTCACTTTGAGTTAACTTTGCACAGTTTGTGTCCTGGCAACGAAATTCCAGTGTTTGCGGATTTTATCAATCCCTACAATATTTATGAAGACGTTCCTGATATTGCCGTGCTTAAGAAGTACCTTGCCGACCAGTTGGAAGAGTATAACGCTTCTCCGGGTGTTGTCAGAATGGACCTCGTGCTTTTTAAGGACGCTGTTCATCATATTACGAGGATTGTTAGGGTTATATCGCAGCCTAGAGGACATACGGTGTTGGTGGGAATTGGTATGTAGGGTAACTGATGATCAGGCACTGTTATTTGAATCTTTATAAAGGGTGTCTCAATATATATTATAGGTACTCGAGATTTGGTTTCTAAATAAATCTAACCAACCAAATTCCGAAGTACCTATTGGAATACCCATTATAATTTATAAAGGTCATACTTTTTAATATATAAGATTTTTTGATATTTAGTATATTTCTTGTAGGTGGTAGTGGACGCACCTCCTTGAGCAGAATCTCTTCGTACATCTGCGAATACCAGACCTTCAACATATCTTTAAAGAAACAATATAGAATATCCGAATTCAAAGACGACCTTAAAGCCCTATACAAATTAACAACCATCAAAAACAAGGCCACCACTTTCATATTCAACGACACTCAAATAGCCGACGAGTCTTTCTTGGAAGTGATCAACAACATGCTGAGCACAGGCGAGGTGGCGAACCTATACAAACCTGAGGAGTTTGAGGAAGTGAAGGGGGACTTGGAGCAGGCCGCCACCAAGGCTGGAGTACTTGCAAGTAACAACGAGCAGATGTACAACTTTTTTATTGAAAGAGCGCGAGCTAATATGCACATTAACTTGTGCATGAGTCCGATTGGCGAGAAGTTTAGGGATCGCCTGAGGCAGTATCCGGCAATCGTTAATTGCACGACGATTGATTGGTTCAACGAATGGCCCACCGAGGCTTTACTTGAAGTCGCCAACAAATACATTTCTGATGTTAATTTTGTGCAGACCATCACGGGGGAAGCATTGGTAAGTAGTATTTTTGCGTTTAATGAAATTGTGAGTTGTTTTACCAACATTGCTGGATAAAATTAAAACGCCTCAAAATACAGGATCCAGCAAGGCAATGTGACGGGACTATGTTTAGGTAGCAGTCATTTATTTTTTATTGATTAGCTTAAACGAAGAGAGTCTGCCTTGGTGACATCACAGGAAAGATTAAAAGAAGCAGTTGCTTCAGTATTTGCCATAATACATGGGTCAGTGTGCGATTACTCTAGAAAAATGATAGATGAAATGAAAAGATACAACTATGTAACTCCAACCAACTATTTGGAGCTGGTTGCTGGTTACAAAAGGTAAAATAACCTCTTTATCAATGAGCACTTTGAATAACGATATTTTTTAAAGAATGCTGGCAGATAAACGTTTGGAAACATCAACCCAAGCCAACAAACTCCGCAACGGTCTGTCGAAAATTGACGAGTGCAAAGAAAAAGTTAAAACCATGTCCGTCGAATTAGAAGAAGCTCAAGTGAAGGTGGCGGAATTTCAGCAGCAATGCGACGAATATTTGGTGATAATAGTGGCGCAAAGAAAGGAAGCCGACGAACAGCAAAAGGAAGTTACGAAGAAGAGCATCAAAATTGGCGAGGAAGAAGTCGAATGTAGGAAGATGGCGGAATTAGCTCAGGCTGATTTAGATGAGGCCATGCCTGCCTTAAATGAAGCCATAGCTGCATTGGACGCCTTGAGTAAGAAGGATATTAGTGAAATGAAATCGTATTCTTCTCCACCGCAAAAAGTTAAAATGGTTATGGAGGCTGTTTGTATACTTAAAGGGGTAAGAAAATAAATTAATTAACCAACTTTATGTTAAGTCAAAGAAATGTCATCTATACAAAAACCTCGAATGGTAAAATGAGTCCATTATTTGCAAAACTCGCTAATCGACAAAACCTTAAAAATTTGGTTTTTTATGCAAACATTTAAATTTCAAAACATTTGCAAAAATGCCTTTAAAGCATTCAAATAGTGTCTAGAAAATAACGGTTATATGCAAAACTGGGTCTTTGCTCTGCCGCCAATCAAATTAAACGCTCGTTGCCCACGTGCTTTTGTCTTTCTTCAATGGCTCCTAGGAAATTACTACTTGGGGAAACACTGAAAGGGGATAAAAAGACTATATGGTAACATTATGGAGAAAATTGGACCAGCCTTCCAGAACTAGATGTTTACAAAGAACACTTGCAGAAATGTTCTTCCTCTTCCTCAGTAGAAAAAACCGTTGATGGTTTAGAAAACTGCCAACTGCCAGGATGACTCCTGTTTTGTTTAAGTTCCCAAGAGTTTTTGTTTTTTAATGTTTATAAGTACTTACTACGTACGTACATTATTTTGTATTAATAAAAATAAAACAGTTATTTTTTCCTCAATAAATCCCTGGCCTTCGTTATTAAACTTTTTTTAAATAAGATTTATTTTCAAAACTGGCTATAGGTATGCAATACACATTAATTTTTTTCTAAAAATATGTAACTCTTTAGGGTGCAAACTTCTACTTTCCACTCCTATAAACCTTAGGCAACAATAATATATATTTTTTTTATTGCTAACGTTAGTCCTTTTTTTATTTCCTAAAAAAATGCATTCCAGCAAATAGCAAGTTTTGCAAATAATGGACTCAAATATAATCTTGGTGTTTGATATTACTTTCTAAATTTTTTTCCTACATGTATAATTGCTTGATTTGGCAGGTAATAATCAGGCTAACTTTTTATCTATTAGTATGATATATCGTGGGACTCGGCCAAGAAGCTTCTAGGCGAACTGGACTTCCTTAAGGCTCTAAAAGAGTTTGATCGTAACCACATCTCCGAAAAAACCCTAAAAAAGATCGCTGGCTATACAATGAACGAAGAGTTTGTGCCAGATAAAGTTGGTATTGTGTCTTTTGCCGCCAAATCTCTCTGCATGTGGGTGATTGCTATTGAAAAATATGCCAGAGTCTGGAAGTGAGTTTTAACGTTGCACCTTGGTGCATCGTTTATAAAATATATTTGTTTAGGATTGTTGGGCCTAAGCAAGCGAGATTGGATGAAGCGCAAGAGTCGTTGAGAGAAAAACAAAGACTGTTAGCTGAGGCACAAGCTAAATTGGCAGAAATTAATGCCACATTGGCCAAACTACAGCTAGAATATGAAGAAAAATTGGCGCAAAAGGAAGAACTTACCAGACAGGTATAAAATTCATTAAACATGTTTAAGATGATTAAATAATAATTTTTAGGCTGAAATGTTAAAACTTAAACTAGAAAGAGCCGCCATGCTTGTTGAATGTCTATCGGGAGAAAGGGAGAGATGGACTGAAACTGTAGAGCTTTTGGACGGCTTTTATGATAGATTACCTGGCGACTGCCTAGTTGCGACTGCTTTTATTTCCTATTTGGGACCTTTTGTGACCAACTATAGAGAAGAAATGGTGGCTATGTGGATCAACGAGGTAAATAAAAATAATGCGAATAAATACATAATGTTTTACTAATTGTTTTTATTAGGTTAACCTAGCTGAAATACCGTATTCAGCAATCTTTAACATAATAAACTTTTTGAGCGACCCTACGTCTATTAGGGAGTGGAACATACAGGGTCTTCCGCAAGATTCCTTTAGCACAGAAAACGGTATAATCGTCACAAGGGGATCTCGTTGGCCTTTGGTTATAGATCCACAAATACAAGCAACGAAATGGATTAAGGCCATGGAGGCCAAAAATAAATTACAAGTAAATTTTAACATAAATGTGTACCTTCATTGCTTACAAATATTTTCAGGTTATCGACTTTGAAATGCCAGATTTCCTTCGATTTGTGGTTAAAGCAGTGCGCGAAGGTAGCCCAATATTAATCCAAAACATTTTGGAAACGATAGATCCTTCGGTGGAAACAGTCGTTTCGAAGCAAATTATACGACAAGGCGGCGAAGATCTTATCAACATTGATGACAATTTGATTTCGTACAATCACGATTTCCGATTTTTCATGACCACCAAACTTACCAACCCGCACTATCCGCCCGAAGTATCGACAAAAACCACGTTGGTTAATTTTGCCGTTAAAGAAGTTGGTCTTCAGGCACAGCTGCTTGGTATTGTTGTTAGAAAAGAGAGGCCTCAACTGGAAGAACAGAAAGATGAAATGGTTACCACCATAGCCACAGGTAAGTTTTAAAGTATTTATGACGTTTTTGCATTTAATTCATTATTTATATTTCATTTGATAATCGTATTTATAGTCTAAATTTTATTTCGATCATATTCTTGAAAAAATTACTTTTTATTTTAGGCAAAAGAACTCTGATGGACTTAGAAAGCGAACTTCTGAGATTACTAAACGAAACGAGAGGTGAACTTTTGGAAGACGTGGAGCTTTTCAACAACTTGCAGACTTCCAAGGCGACTGCAGCTGCGGTAAAAGTGAGCTTGGAAACCTCTGAAGCTACCGAAAAAGAAATTGATGAAGCTAGATCGGTAAAAAACTATAATAACTTACAATTTGTTTCCATTATCAATTTAATTTATGTTTTAGGGTTATCAAGCATGTGCCAAAAGAGCTTCTATACTATATTTCGTTTTATACGATTTGGGAAGAATAGATCCAATGTATCAGTTTTCCTTGGATTCCTATATACATTTATTTATTAACTCTATAACAAAGAGTAAGAAATATCCTCAGTTGGATCAAAGGATTACATCTTTGAATGAGTTTCACACCTATGCAGTTTACAAGTACGTAGATAGTAAACATTAAACTAAACTAAGTTGTGGTTTTTTAGGAATACTTGTAGAGCCCTATTTGAACACCACAAGTTGTTATTCTCATTTCATATGTGTATAAAAATATTATCGGCCCAAGGCAAAGTGGTACCACACGAGTATAACTTTTTGTTGAAAGGAGGTGTTGTTTTGGACAGAGAAAACCAACTCGATAAGCCTTGCGGTAAGTTAGACATTTTCTCAACCACTGAATGTCATTTTAAATGTGAAATTTCAGTATGGTTGAGTGAAGAAGCATGGGATAACATAACAGAATTAGACAAGCTACCAGGATTCCACGGTCTCATGGACACGTTTGAACAATACACACGAGATTGGTACATTTGGTATACCCATACTGATCCAGAAACATTACCATTAATAGGTAATACAAAAGTAATAAACAAAAGTGCTTTTTTAGCTTGATATTTTAGCGGAATGGAATGACGTTTGCAACGAGTTTCAAAAAATGCTGATCGTCAGATCGCTGCGTCAAGACCGGGTGGCTTTTTGCATAGCCAACTTCGTCGTTGCCCAGTTGGGTCCGCAATTCATCGAGCCGCCCATTCTCGACATAAAGGCGGTCGTGGAAGAATCGATTCCGCAATCGCCTTTGATATTTGTGCTGTCGCCCGGAGTGGATCCGAGCAATGCACTGATGCAGCTTGCGGTGTCTTGCAACATGGGCAACAAGTTTCATTCTTGCAGCTTGGGACAAGGACAGGCACCTGTTGCAACAAAGTAAAACCGTTTTTTGTGTAAAAATATATATAATATATACAATTGCTATCTTTTAAGCCACTTTTTCAAATACTGACTTATACCGTACCTTCATTTGCAAGTTATACATAGGGAAAATACATTGTAGGTGGAACAGACAAGTCGAAGTCAGCGCGAAACGAAAATGTTCCCAGAAATTATTTTGACGAGTGGATGAGTAGACTAACATGCGACGTAACAGGTGACCTTGTTAACTGACGATTAAAATTTTATTACGTCCATATAATTTCTAAGAACTTTTTCGCTTTGCGCTGACTTCAACTTGTCTGGTCCACCTACAATGTATTTTCCCTATGTATAGCTTGCAAATGAAGGTACGGTATAGTATTAGTCGGCTTATCAAATGAGATAAATGACATGTCGTCTTTTTATTTAGAATGTTGCAAGGTGGAGTTAAGGAAGGTCACTGGGTGTTTCTGGCGAATTGCCATCTATCTTTAAGTTGGATGCCAAAGTTGGATAAAATTATCGATACTCTTCAGACAGGAAAATGTCATAAAAACTTTAGATTATGGTTGAGTTCCAGTCCGCATCCCGACTTCCCCATTTCTATCCTACAAAATTCCATTAAAATGACAACTGAACCTCCAAAAGTAAACCTTTTAATAATAATCCTTCATTTTATCCATAAATTTATTATCATTAATAGGGTATCAAAGCAAACTTGAGAAGGCTTTATCAATTGATTACAGAAGATCAGTTTAATATATGTCAAGCCAAAGACAAATACAAAAAGTTGCTTTTCTGTTTATGCTACTTTCACGCTATTCTTCTCGAAAGAAAAAAGTTCCAACAACTTGGCTGGAATGTCATCTACAGTTTTAACGACTCTGATTTTGAAGTGTCTGAAAACCTATTAACAATTTACTTAGACGAGTATGAAAATACACCTTGGGATGCCCTAAAATACCTAATAGCTGGTGTCAACTATGGAGGTCACGTTACTGATGATTGGGACAGACGACTTTTGTTGACCTATATTAATCAGTACTTTTCCGAAGATTCCTTGGTTATACCATTCCACAGGTAAAACATCATCGAATGTAATGTAACTGCAATAAAGAACTTGTTCTTATTCACACAGATTATCGTCGCTTGTTACCTACTACATCCCGAAAGACGGCTCAATACAATCGTATCAAGACTACATAACATTGCTGCCAACTGTGGATAGACCGGAAGCGTTTGGGCAACATCCAAACGCCGACATCACTTCCTTGATTACCGAATCGAGAAATCTATTCGAAACGTTGATGTCTCTGCAGATACAAGTGGGCGGAGCAGCTTCTGAAAGTAAGGAACAAAGGGTCGCAGAGCTGGCAAGTGATGTTCTTTCAAAAATTCCGGCAACAATTGACTATGAAAGAACAGATAAATTGATTGGACCTAATAAGAAACCTTTGGATGTGGTTTTGTTGCAAGAAATTCAGAGGTAAGAAACTTTGTAATTTAATTCACAAAAGCTTTAAATCATATTCTCTTGTCAACACAACGAATATTTTTATTTATTCGAACAAAATAATATACAACAAACTTAATCAGTCTCAATAATTACAAAGTTTCAAAGGAAAGTTATCTAATACTAAATATTTTGATTCTAAAATTATTTAATCGGCTTTTGCAGCTTCCTGGCATTCCTCCTGCCTGTTGACCGAGTCCATTCAACTTGGCCATAATTGGACTGAATACAGATGTTAAATGCTTTTGTTTATCCTCGTATTCCTCCACGACTTTTCGTCGTAATCCGGTTAGATCGAATGTACCCAAAAGGTTGTTATCTTTAGTCAAGGCCCTTTCGCCCACGAATATTTAATTGGTTGTCTGCGTACGTGGTGAACGCTTGGGTTTGTTTGCAAGGAATCCTGGCGTTTCGTTCGATTATATTTGTCATAACTCCACCACCAGTTTCAATTCCCATTGATAAAGGTGTATCGTCGACCAATAGAACGTCTTCGATCTTAGAATCAGTTTAGCCCCTAAGGACTGCAGCTTGAACTGCGGCACCATAGGCGACGGCTTCATCTGCGTTGATGGAGAGATTTAAAGGGGTTCCACAGAAGTAGTTTTGTAGCAATTGTTGAATTTTTGGTATTCTTGTTGAGCCGCCAACTAATACAATATCGTTAATATGGACTTTGTCCATTTTGGCATTGGCCAAAGCCTTTATAACTGGCGGCAATAAATCGGAGCATAATTCTTCATCAAATTTAAATGACTAACACTGCCATTTTGAAAGCCGGCAACTTGGTTACTCTATTTTTGTACAAGTATTTAAATAATTAGGTAGGTAATTAATTATTTTTTATAATTGTCGTAAAAAAGTATAGTACAACTCGTTAATAAACTTTTCTGGACACTCATTTTATTAATAAGCTCGTGCCTAATTAAAAATCGTAACTAAAATGGCGTTTATCAAACTTGATACATAAAATACCTACTAAATTATAAATTATTTATTCATCCTAAAAAATACGACTTAATTTTTTTTTAGATACAATAAACTATTAGTGTCAATCCAAACATCCCTTGACATGTTGGGAAGAGCCATTCAGGGCTACACTGTAATGTCATCTGTCCTAGAAAATATTTTTAACTGCATTTACGAAGCCAGGGTGCCTGGTGAATGGCTTAAAGGTAAATATATTTACAAAGGGAATAAAAAAAATTAACTTAATAACAAATACCTACAGCGTATCCTTCACTAAAATTATTGGGTTCATGGACCAGAGACTTGATGGCCAGAGTGGACCACTTTTCCATATGGGCTAACACTGTTAGGGCCCCTTTGTTTTTCTGGCTGAGCGCTTTTACCTTTCCCACTGGATATCTTACTGCAGTCTTACAGGTAAATAGTTTTAAAAAATAGGTACTTTACAGACTCAATTTTGCAAGTTTGGATAATTGGCAGACAACCCTCCTGACCATCTACTGATTACTTCCCTTGCGACCTTGAGTTTACGGTGAATTCACCGTGAATTCACCGTTTGCGCGAATTCACCGTGAATACACCGTTTATGTGCAGTGAATATACCGTCCATTTGTGACATTTGTAGACGGTAATTAAACGGTGAACTCACGCTGTTTTTGCGATAAATTCACGGTGATTTCACGGTTAATTTACGGTGATTTCACGGTAAATTCACGGTGAACTCAATACATCTCACGGCTGCTTACGCAAGCGAGCTAACTATAAATAGCGTTGGGTTGCAATATTTAGTTGGAAGTATGCGTCTGTAATGGCATAGCTGAACATTAATCCTCATCTGCTCAGTAACGAATAATGGCTAGCTATAGTCGTGTTAAACCTATAGGATATACCTACCCTTGCGGCCTTTTAGTTCACGGTTTATTCACCGTGAATTCACTGTGAATATACCGCCAAAATACGGTGGATTCACAATTAAAATACTGTGAAAAGTGCGTGAATTCACCGTCTAACTACCGTTTACAAATGTCACAAACAGAAGGTTTATTCACGGTGAGTTTACGGTGAATTCACCGTGAATTCACGGTGAATAAACCGTGAACTCAAGGCCGCAAGGGTTGTTAATTCATATTTTTATACAAGGTATTTTATGAATTATTATTTCATTTAGACCACTGCCAGGGCCGAAGAAGTTCCAATAGACACTCTGAGTTGGGAGTTTGAAGTTCTGACAGTGGATAAAAACCAAATTCAAGTAGCGCCACCTACCGGCGTTTATATAAAGGGTTTGTATTTGGAAGGGGCAGGTTGGGACCGAAAGAATGCATGTCTTATAGAGCCTCAACCTATGCAACTAGTTAGCCCTATGCCCTTGATCAACTTTAAACCCATGGAGGTTCTTAAAAAGAAAACTAGAGGTAGGTAAATAAACATACACAAGTACAAGTACATGTAATCTATGGACAATTGTCCATACTTAAGTATTTTTTAAGTTTTAATGTTTTGTTTATTTTAAGGGTTATATCAATGTCCATGCTACTATTTCCCTATTAGAACTGGAGTTCAATTTCGACCTGCTTTTGTTGTCGCTGTGGATTTAAAAAGTGGAACCGAAAAGGCCGATTTTTGGACGAAAAGAGGAACAGCCCTATTATGCAGTTTGGGCAGTTAATTTAAATCGTTAAATAATAAATATTGTTAGGTGTCCTATTCTATTTAAACTATGTAAAAAATAAACTATTTTAACTATTATAGAGTATTTTTCTTATGTTCCATATATATGGTAGTATATTCTCCACACCCAAAACTCAAATACCTAGTCAAACAAATATTACAATAATTGTAACTTTTTTATAAAAACTAAAAAAATAAGCAAGAAACAGCTTTACAGAGTTCTGAGGCTGGTATACCTATAGGTCGTATTTCCATTTGCAACAACTATAGTCTGACAGTGTCCAAGATACATACAGTGTCAGACCATAGACCATAGAGCCTACCATAGAAAAAGGAGCCTACCATGCCATAGACCATAATATATAGTAATTTTTTTGAAAAATTGTTGCAAATGGAAATACGACCTTTTGAAAAATCACTCAGTTGTCAACCTAAAAAATTGGACATTGACAAGAAAACAACTGCAGTTATTTCTGGAACATAACCTCAAAATTGTTGCAACTGTCACAGTGACATGTACTAAATTTCTTTGAATAAAAAACCTTTTTTATTCAAAGCTGAATCCTGATCATATTCTCTGATCTATTAATTTATTTAATATATTTTCCAAAAAGTTAACCAAATAGCTTGTCTGGGCATTAATAATTTTTAATGACATAATATAATGCCAGGATCGGCCTGAAAATTTACTTTTGCTAAATAGGTAAACTTTGAAACTTTTGATAAAAAAGGTACTTAAAATATTTGTCTTAATATCTACAGGCTGTTACAGGCAGTACTGTCGATACCGGCGAAGCGAGCGGATGTGTAGTTCGAGCGCTCGGCGCCGATCCACAATAAAATTCTTAAAGAAACATAACTATTATATACAGTGTAGTCGAGTAAAGTACGGTGCGAAACAGTGCTACTATTTGGGTGACTATAGTATGTTTACATAACGGTACAGGTGAAATCAGGGTACCTGTTCTCCGAGGGGTTAATAGAAACATTAAATAATTCCTCAAAAGGCAATCTCTCAACGGTGAACTCAGTGAGGTTCGTGCGGACACGAAGTAATAAAGTGACAGGGGACAGGTCAAGGAATCACCTATTTAAAGAAAAAAACAAGTCTAACAAAGAGCGAAAGGGATCATCACCATCACCATCACCAGCCGACTTTGATAAGTATTATTGCATGACCTAATACGCAAATCTGTAAAAAAAAACTGGCAACAATTAACCATTGCCGAAAACAGCGTAAGTGTGCGAAAAGGAATCAAGCAGGAACGTCGCAATATTATATTATTGTATTATATATATTGTATAATATACGCGACTTGCAACTCAGCCACAAGGCAAAGCTTGAAGTAAGGTAAATAAACAAAGCGCCCACGCAATAACATAACGTAAATAAACCATCTATTGAAGCATACGTTACACGCCTGATACCGGGGCCGTTTCAGATTTTAATGCGAAGCACCACAGGGCCGGCTATTTATTTTGTATTAAGCTAGTTTTAAATTAAATTTGAAAAAAAGTATTTGTCACCATTAACATTGCCCGTATTCATTTTATTAAACATAACATTTATTTTACTTGAAATGTTAAAATAACTTTAAAATATGATTATGTTAAGATCATATTTTACTCTTTAAACAATTGTTTTGTTTTAATTACTATCATTGCAAAATTGTATTAAAAAGTGTTAAAAATTCTTACACGGGCAATGTTAATGGTGATAGGTATCGTTAAAGTGTTTATTGGGATATCTTTAAAACCTATGAAGGGCACGCGGCGTGGGGCAATAAGTCTGTCAACAGCAAATGCGTAAGGCGGTCCCAATCGAGACCGAAAATAAACACTGGACTGACAGAGTAAACTAACATTGATCACATAATTCTAACACATTAAAAAAAAGGGCCTAATAGCCATACTCGAGATTCGTAAACATTAGACAACAGAATAATCGCGCTTGTGATTTGTTTGACTAGTGAATAAATGCAATGCTTTGGAATTTGATAAACAAAGACGGAACTCTACCACAAAACGTGCTTGGGACAAAAATTATTAAAAACAACTGACACACTTTACCAAGGGCAGGAACTATCTGACCAGGACACGGACAATGACAATAACGAACAAGACAAAGACCTCGACTAGGAGACTACACCCCTGCAGCGAAATAACAACTCCCCAACTCCAAATAGTAATCCCAAATGTTTGGAGTAATACTAATCGACTGGTCTAGGGGGATTCCGCGTCGTACTTAGTTTTAAGTCGGCGTAATTGTCCCCCAAAAACCAACTCCCTCCCGTCCCTCATCCATACCCCACCGAGCGTATAGCATAGGCTCGGCGAACCCGGGAATGGCTATTATAACTACACTGAGAAAAAAATGGGACAAATAAACTGTTTACCTAATACTTTTATTTGTAGTGAATATATTGTTTATTACCTCTAAATAGTCGAAATAATAACGATAAATATACTTTAGTAAAACTTTATATGTCAGGAATAAAAATATATTTAGGATAAATAAACTGTACCCTTGTCCCATATTTAAATATTTTTTTTATTTGGGAGCAATAAACTTTTTTCTCCGTGTATTCGCCTCTCGCTCTCGAGCCCCAAATAGGGGACAGTACGGAACGCAATGGACATTCGCACCCAGCAAACACGGGTGAAGCCGTGCAGTTGCTGGGGAAGAACAAAAATCGGCGTAAGTAAACATAGGCCTGTACGGGGTGCGAGAGTCAAGAGGAAATGGGGCTGGTTATACGTCTCTTATACTCACTCTTATACTCATACTCAATATCTACAGGCTGTTACAGGCTGTTAAAAAACGCTCAATTTAAAACACCACTGTAATGCAAGCTTCCTAACCTGTATAGGTATAAATAATATATATTTTCTTCAAGCGTACACATGAAATTTTCCGTTTTAAATTTAGAACCCCTAGGTAGTTCTCTTACCTTAGTAACCTACACCACTGATTTATTGATGGAAAATTCAAAGTCGCAATAACACCAAAGAACACAAGTTCAACAACCATAGACATATACTTTATAGATTATAAATATTTGTTTCCATTCCTACATCAATAAAACCCAGCTATTTAAAAGATTATTTTAAATTATAATATATTTCATTAAATCGTAAAAGATCTTTAACATTATTTCGTTATTAGGTCAAACAAAATTTAGGTCACGTTTGACATTTCGCTCTCTACTTGCAATGTCTACGATTGTTTTCAGTTTTCATGTCAGTTTTGACAAGTCCGCGATTTACTAACAATGGATACGTACGAAAGTGTTATTTTAGTAAAACCTGAGGTGTTTGTTTTCAATATACCACCTAGATCGACAAACAGGGGCTACAGGTAATTTTTAGGGTCATTTTAACTGAGCTTGAGGTTAGAATATTAAAATTTCCGCCCACCAAATTCGGCTTATTTTTGTGATTAAAAAGATTTCCCTTTTATGTTAATTGATTTATTAAACATAAAAAATTGCTGTATTCATTATTATTATTCTATAAAACAATTTGAATTAAGTTTATTTATGGTTGATTTTACACATCTCAACAAAATGTTTGGCAATATGTTATATTTTAAGATTAATGGGATATTTTTGTTTATTATATTTGTAGTTGTGCTGCAATAGGGCAAAATACATTTATATTTTATTTGACAACCAAATATTTTATATAGTTAAAACCAAGGTTAAAACCAAATCTATCAAATAATCTAAATTTGTAATTTTTTATTAAGTTGTTCAGCCATATAAGTATTTATAGAAAAAACTGCCCACATTTTTAGCAATACAAGTAATCAGAGCTAAATAAAACACTAGTGCTATGTACCTTGTTTTAAATAAACTGCATTTAGCTACTGCTATACCTGTATAAATTTTAGCAACAAAACATTACTAATTATTAAGCAGGTTTCACGCAAAATCTCCGGAAATTCACATTAGGTAATATATAATTTATTTTTTCTTAGAGCTGCTGATTGGAATTTATCAGAGCCAGCATGGACAGGAAGGATGCGTCTAATCTCAAAGGGTAACGAGTGCGCCATCAAGCTCGAAGATAAATCATCGGGGGAACTTTATGCAAAATGTCCTATTGAGACATACCCTGGAATTGCTATTGAAGCTGTTAATGATTCCTCCAGATACTTTGTGCTTAGAGTACAAGATGACAATGGTAAATACAATTAATAAATACTTCATTAGATTTTAATTTATTATGTTTATTAAAATGTTATTAATCAGTTTTATAATTGTATTGTAAATCAGCATGAATAATTCATAATGTTACAAAGTACCTACAGTGTGACCCATTTGTTTGCGACTCACCCCTGTAAAATCTTTATTTATTTTGCGATTTTAACCGGATTTGTTTTAAAGTGTAGGTCTTGATAAACTGTATTTTTAAAACAAAAAACGCCATATTTTTACAAAATACAAGGCCTACTATGTCAGTTTTTAAGACCCTATACTAAATTTTTATTAAAAAAATTTAAGTAGAAAAATTTATTCTGTCAAGTTATCCATTGAAATAAAATTAAACTTATAGTAATAGTACCATGTTAGTTTAATTTTATTTTAATATTTTTACATGGATAAGTTGACAAAATAAATTTTTCATAAACCTCTATATCTTCCTTATTTATGGCCGATTTAAATATTATAGATATTAAACTAAACACTCCAAAAAACCGGCCATAAATAACGGGGATTTTTTATCTCCGTTATTTATGGCCGGATTTTATGTAAAAACAAAACATCGAAATAATAAAACAAAAGCTAAAATGAAAAATGTTTATTTGAAAAAAGAGTCTCAATGAGATCTGCTTTATTACATTGTCAATTTTGAGTAGAAACACCCTGTATACAGCATGTGTACAATTCAACTTAAGTTGCTCCAAATAGATTAACTTCATACTTTAAAAATGACTTTAAGGAAATAATAATAATAAAACTTTATTGGAAATCCAAATAGCTAACGACTTTTGTCTTCCTGCCCTAGGAAATATATTATTACCCTTTCAAAATAAAATGCAGTGGGGAAGTCATTGTTTCTTCTAAAAAGTTTCATATTTCTGACATACAACTAGTGATTTAAACTGAAAAAACGTTTTGTTAAAAAAAACTTGTTTTTTTAATAAAGATCTCTATTATAATTATTGCACGCAGTATGACTGTTAACGCGATCTGTTACTTATTATACTTAGATATACATAAAAAAAGAAAATAGTTGTGGTGGATGCTGTAGTTTGCTTTATCAAGCGTTTTAAATTCATCCCGTGGAAGAAAACATTGTTTTGCTGGGAACATAAGCACAAACTTCGGTATTTTTCGAAAGTTAACAGCACTAAAAACTAACTGTGCAGCTAAGCTGTCAAACGACGATTTCTAATAGAAATCTTCCATTTTTCTTCTATTGGGAAGTATTTTGGTCCAGACTTGGAGTTCCTATGCTACCATGTTGTCTTTACACACTGTAGATGGGACACTTGTCCTTGTCATAAATTGTTTTGTTATTTTTTTATAATTTGTAAAAACATGTTTTTTTAAACTTTTTTTTAATTAGAATCAAAAGTTATGGTACTTATTTCTCTGCAGGTATACTGTATACTATACCTACCTTTGGTTTTTTATAGGTAGAACAGCCTTTATAGGAATCGGATTTGGCGATAGATCCGATTCTTTTGATCTTAATGTAGCTTTGCAAGACCATTTCAAATGGCTTAAAAAAGAAAAACAATTCGGCGAAGAAGAGGAAGCAGGTCCAGGGCCTGCTCTGGATTTGGGCTTTAAGGAGGGGGAAACCATTAAAATTAACATGAAAATAACGGTAATTATAACATAACGTAAAAACACAACCATTTAGTATTTTTTTTTTTAGAAAAAAGATGGCGGTGATAGTAGCTCCAGAATAAAAGGCAAGGCTGGATCAGGTCCTGGTCTTGGATTACTGCCACCGCCCCCTAGCGGCAAACTACCGGCACCTCCGGGTAGTTCCCCGGCAGGTTCTCCGGCGCATGCGCCCAAACCCGAAGGTGCTACCGGGGATTCCTGGGGCGAATTTACATCTGCTCAATCTAGGTAAACATTTTTATACAACATTGCAATTTTAGAAAATGCATTTTTGTGTGGTTTTAACAATTAATTTCATTTTTTCCCTTTGTTTTAGTGGTTCACCAGCAAGCTCGCCAGCAAACAGTAATTGGGTACAATTTTGAGTAAAAATTTAATATCAATGAAGAGTTTAATCTTTAGTTTTAGTCAGTGTAGTGAATCGTAGCTTACAATGTTCATAATGATGGTGATTCACTGCAATAATATCATTTAAATATAAGAAAAAATACATTATTTTTTATTGCAAAGTGTATTATAAATAGTATAAATATTGTATTGTTTAAAATAATATAGTTAAAATATGTTATGCTTAAGAAATTTAAAATGGATTAAATTAGGGTTAATGTTAAAAAATTATTTATTCAATGGTTAATTAAAATTTGATACAAATCTTATTTTATATAATTTTTTTTATAATAAAACTGAATACTTACAGTTTTTTTGCAAGTGTTTATATGTTAATGTTGATGTATATAATACTGAACTTTATTTCACGTTTTTAAATATAAATTGTGCACTTCCATACATTCCAATATAGGAGTAGTATTATTACAATGTTGTACTAATAAATATATTATTTGAGTTTTATTGTGTAATATTTTAGGAGTACCTGGAAAAAATTCGTAATTTTGTACCAATAGATATTTGGACGCCTTTCTGCAGAAAGGAACCAACCCACAAAACCAAAAAAATCGAGATATTTAGCCTATGAACTAATTAAGTATGTATAATTTATCTGCAAAATAAGTCGTAGCCAAAATGCAAGTGTAGTGAAATCTATTAATCATTGAACCAACCAACATTCAATAATATATTACACTATAGTGTGGATTACTAATCCAGAATTAGAATCTGTAGAATATCTGCAAGTGGGTTGGATCTTTTTTGTAAAAAAGCAGGCTGGTAGACCCACTACCAAAGTCTTTAAAGATTTCCTGCTTCTGCAAAATATAAAGTCTTGATGCATTTTTTTGGTAGCTTACAAGATGAGGTGGGGTTGGAAGATGATGTGGACGAATTTCAAATAGAATCAAAATTAATTCATATTACCATTATAATAGTAATATCAGTTGTATTTTGTTTGGAAATAAATAATTTTCGCTTTTCTTTAAATACATACATACATCAGATAGTAGTTTTCATAAATTGCAGAAAGGAACCAACCAACAAAAGCCCATTTTTTTTCGTCACCCTTACACATAACATCACAAAATCCACCTGATGAAATTATTAAATTATATCCCTTAAACCTCCGTAAGTCCAAAATCGGCATAAAATTAACAGGTAATTTTAAAATTATCAGGTAATTTTAAAATTATTAAAATCTTTGATAGCTTTTTTCTCAGTTTCATCATGGTGTGGGTTGGTCCCATTCTGCAGAAAGCCGTCCATTTAATGTTACAATATAACAATCTTTAAATTTAAAATTTCTCCTTTTTCGGGATTTTCTGCCCATTCCGACAACCCTGTACTGTTCCTTAAAAATCTGTATATCTAGGGTTTTTAAATTGTTTTGTTGGTACCTGAAAAAACGTCAAATCTGTCACTTTGTTTTTGCTTGTCCAACTAGGTTAGAATCAAATTACGTAATTATTTTAGCAAACACACATAAATATTCAATTATTTTAGATTGAAAATGGGGGTACACGCATCGCCAACCGGGGGCGTAAAGCCCATGACCATCTCCGGTCGCTATAATTCAGAGAGAGAAAGGTTATTTGGCATGACCGATGAGGAAAGGGCTTTCCGTAAACAGTGGCTAAAAGACCAAGAATTGTCCCATAATGAACCCAAAAAAGTACCAGAAATGTACAAGGCTTTAAATAACCCCATTCGTAGATTTTACAGGTTAATTATAGACTTTATTATTATAACTTCGTTTGATATCTTTTTTTAGATTACCATTAGATACTCTTCAAAAAATAATGGAACCTGCTTTGGGAGCGCAAAGGGCTCTTACAATCAGGTATTTTGGTGGTAAATTCTTGATGGGCATTATGGGAGCTTATGCTGCTACCTATTATTTTAAATATAATGCCAATGATTGGACAAGGAAGGGTGGTTGGAGAGTAAACCAATCTAGAATTGCTGTAGTTGAAGGTTTGTTATTTATTTTATAACTACCTATTGCCAAAATTAAACTAGGAATGCTAATTAAGATGTTGTTAAAACTGTTCATTTTAATGCCATTATTTCTATTTCAAGTAATTATTTTAAATTTTAAACCAAAAGTTACTAATTTAGTTTCACTTGGTTTAAACTATAAAAATATTTGTTTAATTACCATTTTTTATTTTAGGTGACCCTGAATATCCCAAAGCATCTGATAAAGTTAAACCTGAGGATTATGCTAGCAGAGGTTTCAAGGAAAATATGGTAAAATTGTCATAACTACCATTGTAGATAATTGTTAAAATAAATATAGTTAATTTATTGAGTTCTTTTAATTTAAATATTCATTTATTAGAATTTATATTTATTATTTGTTCCCACATTTAATACCCTACTGTAAAAAGTTGCTGGTGCATTAAATTGGGAAAAAGTGAGGTTAAAACCGTTTGACAGATCTCAGATTGGAAAAAAGTGAGGTTAAATCTGTTTGACAGATTAAACAAAAGTAAGGTTAAACCGCTAAACAGTTGTGAGATGTCGGATAAAATGTCAAATAAATTTCACATTGTGAAATTCACAAACATTAACTTTGCGTTCGTCGTAGATAAAGTATGGTATGCAATTCATTCTATAACCTTCTCGATATCACTCATTTACTAAAAACTCGCTCTGCTCGTGCATTACACTTGCATAATTATTCTAAATTATTTGTTATTATTATTCTAAATTTTAATATGTAACATAATAGTCTACTTTATTAGATTATAAATAGTGGGTACATTTACTTTTTAGTAGGTATATTTTATCATGTTCTACCCTAATTTATACCATTTAAAACAAAAGCTAATAAAATAATAATTGTTACCAACAAAATTTTGAATCTCCCGCTTAGTTTGATTCTGGTAACATTTAGAAATTTTTCCGAGCAACCCTGTCATCTGTCATTTTAATTTCTGTCAAATTTCTTTAGGTTACATTCTAACGTGTAGTAACATATTTATCGGTTTTTGCTGGTTTTTGTGACTTTTAAAATGCCGGCGGCCGAAGAAGTAAAGTCCAGTTGGGCAGATGAGGTCGAATTGGAGGGAGGAACCACCCTACCAGCCCCTACGGAAGTCTACGAGAACGGATTTAAAGTGGTGACAGAATATAAAATTAACGACGACGAGAAGAAAGTCAAGATTGTGAGAACGTACAAGATCGAAAAAAGAATCGTGTCCAAGTCTATTGCGGTGAGAAAAACCTGGAAGAAGTTTGGCGAGTGTTCCAATGATAAGCCAGGTCCAAACCCTGCCACTACAATTGTTGCTGAAGATGTTTACATGCAATACATCACCAGCAAAGAGGAGGATAATAAACAGGAGGAAGATGCTTTAGATAAGCTTAAAGGTTAGGTTTCATGGTAGGTTATGTTGTTATTTATTGGTTTTTAATGTTTTAGCTCTTGGAGACAAAACTGTGGTTAAATGTCGTAAATGTAATGGAGAGCATTGGACCTCCAAGTGTCCATGGAAGGATACTACTTTGGCTGGTGGTAAAATTGATGACAAAAAACCAACACCCATGGGAGGTATGTAAAAATAAATAAAATTTAGATTTTTAGGTAAATAGCTTGTCAGTTTCAGTCACTAATAATTTTTTTAATTTTAGTAGGACCTGGTGCAGGTGATGCCAACAAACCAGGGGTTTCCAAGTATGTTCCTCCTGGTATGCGTGACGGTGCCTCAAAAAGAATGGACGGCCCGAATATGCAAAGGAGAGATGACCAAACTGCAATCAGGATTGCAAATCTCAGTGAAAACACCACTGATGCTGATTTGGAAGAGCTTGTTAAAAGATTTGGTCCTATTGTCAAGATCTACTTGGCCAAAGACAAACAGACCGGTCAATGTAAAGGTTATGCCTACATCCATTACAAATTCAAATGCGATGCAGCTAAGGCCATCAGTATGTTGAATGGCCATGGTTACGATCACTTGATTCTTACTGTTGATTGGTCCAAACCTCAAAACCCAAATCAGTAATTTTTTGTATTAATCCGATTTCATTTTAAAATATAAAAATATTAAATTCTATTAAATGGTTTTTGTCTAAGGTATTAATGCATTCCAAAACAGGAAAAGTTGTAAATTCAGGTGGAGGGGATAAAATATTTTAAACATTCTCCCTAGACATTGTCACACCACAGGAAACAGCATGTGCATATGCCTGCAAATATTTTCAAAATTCGCACATGCCTATGAACGTTCTTTCTTTTTAAAAATTATAAATAAAAGTCAAATTAAAATTATATAAATTTATGTTTTTCATATACAGGAGAAAATCGTTTTCTTTTGCCTCTTAATTGTACAGCTTTTGGTAGCAAACAGTCTCTAACATAACAGCCCCTTTTTTCAGGAGTCCAAGCAACAAATTTTCCGGTAACGCCTTTTATAATGTTTATTGCCACCCAACCTGTAAAAAATATGTTTATAAAAATGATAAAAATGTAATTTAACATTTCTACCAGCACTGGATAAAACAATATCTTTGGCAGACATTTTATTATTAATTCCTGTTATTGAAATAATATGGGACTGTTCTAAACCTGGCCATTTTTCTAGTCTATTCGAAATATCCATTGGAACTGCAAAAACATCTTTACCCAAAAAGTCCTTGTAAAGTTGATCAGCAATTTTGGTGCTACACACTGTTAGTGGTAATGTGTGTGATCTAAATACAGTAAATCTAGAAAATAAAAAGTTTGCAATCTAAGTTGACCTATTATATAGGACCTAAAATCTAGTTCCACTCATGCGCAGTACTCACCTGACAGAAACGTCACCTTCCAAATAATCAACTCTACCCAAGCCTCCAACAAACAAAGTACTGCCAGGTTTAAGACAAAAACTAACAGGCCTTATTATATGTTTTGGTAAAGTCAACATCAACTCATCTGCTGTTAAAATATTAATAATCTGATCGGGTTGAATGACGCCGGGCGTGTCGTAGCACCACCGACTCAACGCGTAGTCTGGATGAGACTCGTCCACGCCCATTTTTAATTTCCCCGACGCGTTTGAATTCGCCGTCACGCTAAAAACATCTTTTGCCTCATCCTCAGCCTCCTTTTCGTAGGACCTCCCAATGTGACCAATCAGAGTCGCGTATTTTCCCGAGTTAACCTCCTTCAAGTTGGTACTCCTCACTATGTCTTCCTTGATTGACAACTTTTTGGCCGCTGTCAATCGTTCGTGACGTAAGTGGAGACGGTAACCGGACGGGCGCATTAGCGGGAATTTCAGGAGGTTTAAGGTGGTACCGGGCCATAAACTTGTCGTGGCACGCTGGAGCAAGTCTATCGCTTGCATTTTGCAGTAATCTGATTGGATGAGGGCGTTAAAAAGGCTGGATTTGCCCACATTCGTGCAGCCTACTAGATAGACATCACCTAAGAAATTTTTAAAAGGAATTCAATTTTAACTTTCAGGTAGTTGGTACCAGTGGCGGCTGGTGGATTTTGGGTATATCAATTGATATTAAGATATTAATATCTTAGTTATTAGACATTAGACCCACACCAAATTTATAATAGTTTATAATGACAGTAAATACACAAGTTTGGCGCAAACAGAATTTAAATTAAAATTTGCGAAAAAAAGTTAGTTTTTCGTGCCGCCTCATGGCCTCGAGGCCATGAGGGGATCCCCTAGGGGATCCCCTATTTGAGATAATTCAAATTAAAGTGGTGGGACTTATAATCCACTATAATTTATCGACAAATTTAAAATTTTATTTAAAAATTCCAAATATTACAGATTTTATACCATTTTAAATATTTTTTTATTTTAATAAAATAAGTAATATAAATTTAAAATCGTATAAAATCTGTTGGGTATATTTGGATTTTTTTGTCGATAAATTATAGTACATAATAAATTGCACCACTATAATTTGAATTATATCAAATAGGGGGCCAGGAGGCGGGTGAGACATGAAAAACTAACTTTTTTCGCAAACTTCAATTTAAATTCTGCTTGCGCCGAACTTGTCTATTTAATATTATATGTCATTATAAACTTTTATAAATTTGGTCTGGGTCCCATTTATAATAACTGAGATATTGGTATACCCAAAATCCACCATCCGCCACTGGTAGGTACCTATCTCCATTTGAAGAGTTTGATAAATTAATTACCATAGTGTGCCCCCAGCCTCCTGCCCCCCCCAAATTAAGATAATTCAAATTAAAGTAGTACAATATTTAATTCACTGAAGTTTATCGAAAAATTTCAAATTTTATTAAAAAAATTACAAGTATTACAGGTTTTATACCATTTTAAATTTTTAATATTTCTTTTACTAAATTTAAAAAAATAGAAATGGTATAAAATCTGTAATACTTGGACTATTTAAATACATTTTGAAATTTGTTGATAAACTGTAGAGAATTATAAATTGCACCACTTTAATTTGAATTATCTTAAATTGGGGGGGCACACTAAAAAACTAATTTTTTTAGCAAACTTCAATTTAAATTCTGCTTGCGCAGAACTTGTCTATATAATGTCATTATAAACTCATATAAATTTGATGTGGGTCCCATGTCTAATAACTGAGATATGGGTGTGCCCAAAATCTACCAGCTGCCACTGATGTCTAATTTCTCACAAAATCATATATTAAAATTTATTATTATTATTAAATATTTAATATTGACATTTTATGGAAACTCTTTAAATGGAGATACTAATAGTACTAATAAATTTAGTATGTTTTAAATAAAATTTAAATAACTCACTAAACATAAGGTAGATAGTATCATAATATGATACGTATCATATTATGATACTATCTACCTTATGTTTATTGAAATTTATTTAAATTAAAAGAAAAGTAGTTTTACCTTGAAATTTCCATTCAGATTGTAACATAGTAATCAAATCTTCAACCCCAAATCCAGTTTTAGCTGAAATTAAAGCAACATTTCTAATATTTGCAGTGCCAAATCCATACAGCTTGCAATAATCCAACAATTTCCTTTTTATATTATACAAAAATTTGTCGTCATCTTTAGGCAGCAAATCAACTTTATTTCCCACAATTACCACTGGCATATTTTGCCCCAAAATATCGGCCATCCCAGGCCATATTGAGCAAGGAAAGTCCATTAAATCCACCATTAAAACAACCAATGCTTTTTTTTTACTTAATGTTGATAAAATTTTAGGGTATTCATCTGGGGATACTTTTACTTGAAGTGCCATGTTGTAGTTTTTTAGAAAATAACATCTTTGGCATATAATTGCTTCCAGGTTAGCTCCACCTCTCATTGAGTGGTTCTTAAATATTTCTGAAGGGATATATCCTGGAATAGCTGTATCCTAAAAATATAATAGATATAGTTTATCAAAAAAAAAAGTTTTAAATCAAAATTAAAAGTGGCGGCTGGTGGATTTTGTGTTTGGAACCCAAACCAAATTTATATAAGTTTATATATAATTATAATGACATTAAATAAACCAGTTCTGCTCAAGCAAAAATTAAATTGAATTTTGTAAAGTTAGGTTTTTGGTGTGCCCTTCCTTAGTTGACAAATTTCAAAATTAATTTAAAAAATCCAAATATAACAGATTTTATTTATATTTTTTCTTTTACTACAATAAAAAAATAAAATTGTATAAAATCTTCAAGACTTGAATTTTTTCAAAAAATTTTGAAATTTTCTATTATTATTAATTATTAATTAACTATATGTTATAAATAATAAATTGCCTTACTCTAATTTAAATTATCCTAAATAAGGGGGCAGGGGGCTGGAAGGGCACACCAAAAAAAAACTATGGTAAATAATAAATTGCACCAATTAAAATTATATTATATTTATTGGGGGCGCCATGGGGCCAGTACAGCCGAGCAAAAAGTTATCTTTTTTTCACAAACTTCAATTTAAATTATGCTTGCGCAGAACGTTTATTTAATGTCATTATAAACTCATATAAATTTGGTGTGAGTCCCATATCTAATAATTGAGATATCGGTATACCCAAAATCTACCAGCCGCCACTGGTCCCATGTATAATAACTGAGATATTGGTATACACAAAATCCACCAGCCACACTGGTTAAATATAATTTATGATCTAATACTTGAAAACAAAAAATGTTATCCTTACCTTACAATGTAATAGAGCTCCACAGCCTCCACAAGGTACATTACTAACTCTAGAATTAGGATCAGGGGTACCATAATTTATTTCCCAATTTTCATCTTCCATGTCTTCAATGTTTGAATCATTATAATTATCATAGGCAGTCATCCAATTTCTAACTTCTTTCATTTTTTCATGCTTTAATCTAATTTCATCATCAGCAGTTAAATCAACCTTATTTAAATCTTGGTTACTCCTATTAACATTAAAATTACTTGAATCTGTATTCTCGTAAGGAAAACTAACTATTTGTTCCTCAGTTTTTTTAACTACAGGTTCTTCATGTTTTACAGATTCATTATTATTGTTGTCATTAATAAATTTTAATGATAAAGGCAGTGGCTGAATGAGTTGCATGTTACGTTTTATAAATTCTTTACGTTTCTTTATATTATCATTACAAAATGTATTCTTGTTATTACCGTAGGGAATACCCAAACTTTGGAGCACACTGTTATACTGTAAGTGCTCTCCAAATTTATCTATTATGGTTTCTAATTCGTTACATGTCTCTTCATTGTAATTATTTAATTCTTTCGAGGATACTTTACTGTATTTCCTTAATGATTCTTTTATAAATGAATAAGACAATCTAGTTTTACATATTTTAAGTAAATTGGAATACATTTTTACTGTATTAACACTTGTTTTTACATAGTTTGATTCTAATTTGGACTTTATTTTAAGGTTATGTTGCTGTAAAATAGGGTTATGTTGTTTTGAAGTTGTCAAATTTTCAGAATACCAACCAAATAAGTTGAAAGCTCTATAATTTCAGTGACTTTTTCAGTGAGCTTTTCGAACTTGCTTCTGAAACTTCCGTTTCAGGCGACCGAAAATCGAAATCCTAAAAATGTCTTTGTTTACATTTAACGATTTAACCTTGAATTAGTGTAGCGTTCGCGAAGCCGAATCATAAATCTCCCGAATAATCTTGAATTAGATATGAAGTTAGATAACAACGAATTTCCCAGTTTTCCATAGGGTTTTCAGCTAGGTTAAAAATAAGTTGACAGATGACAGAATTTCCCCCTATAATCAATATTTAGCTTAGAAGTCGGACCATTATTTTAGATAAATAAATGAAATAATTGAGTGAATGTGTGAAGTGATAAGTTAAAATGAAATGGCTCTCTCAACTTTGGCTCATCCAAAGTTGCCTTTTAGTGTTTTTGATATTGGATGTTTTAGGGGAATTAGGTAACCCCTACCAAATTTTAGGGGTGCATAGGCGAGCTACCTCACAAGAAATAAGAAAAGCCTACAAGCAACTTGCCAAAGAATGGTAATTACATAAAATTAACACTACCTTACACAAAAAAATCATGTTTATGATTGCTATTTCAGGCACCCTGACAAAAACACTGATGAGGATGCTGAAAACAGGTTTGTTGAAATTAAGCAGGCCTACGAATTGTTGTCAGATCCAGAGAGAAGAAAGCGGTTTGACGATAAAGGTATTACAGAGGATGATTTTTATCGAAAACCTGAATACCCTTCGTTTCACACAACCACACCTCTGGAGGAGTTTTTTACTCAGCAAGGCTCACATTTTAACTTCCAAGATAATGATATCACCTTTTTCCATAAATTGTCCATCACCACAAGGTAAAAATAAAACCATATAGCTTCACTAGTGTAGAATGTCCCTTAGGAAAGTCCTTATTATTTAGGAACATTGCAGGATATAAAAGATTATAATGTTAATTTGCAAATAAAATTCATTTTGGTCAAAGGTCAAAGTGTAATATAAGAAAATTTGCCTACATTAAAGGTCAAATACTTTTTTAAACCTACTATAAAATACTATTTATAAAAAAGATTTTACATAAAAATATTTTAATTTTAAACTTTATAAAATTAGTTGTTGGTTTATAAATATTGCATGTTCAAGTTACAATTGTAACTTATTTTCAAAAAATTATCAACATTTCAAATTTGTTCCAAATGGCATTTCCTTAAGATTGAGTCAAAATTTGTTGAAATTTTCTACAGTTTTAGAATTTACCAATATTTTTATTTTAAAATTAAAAAATATATTATTAACTATAATATAATATAAAAAATCCATTAACTATAGAGCTTGCACATTTTCATTTAAGCAGGGGGTGACTTTTAATAGATTTCTACTTTTTTTTGTAGTTTTTAAGCAAATATTTTGGTAGATTTTTGTCCTTATAATAAACATCTTTATTTTTCTTTGAATTCATTAAATTGAACCATTACAATATTTACATTATTTGCTATTTGAATACCCAATTATTATTTCAAGTCAAAATTTGGTAAGTGATAGTTTTGCCTGTTAATTAAAAAAAACTATGGATTTGAAAAACTTTTGAAGGAGTAGATTTATTATTATAATAAATTTATAGTAGACCTTTTTTGTAGAGCGTTTAATTTCCTTTAAGAATACACTTGGTCTTTTTAATGTACTAGCTGTTAATACTTAATAAAATTCCTGTTATTTCAATGGAAAATAGAAAATCGCGATGAGAACCCTTTAATTATTAATATTAGGAGCTCAAACAATATTTTTGAAAAAAAAGTTACATTAATCTTATTTTTTAGACAATATGACAAAATTATTGTTCCAAAGAGTGAAAAGACGCCTCATTTGATATTTTTCTATACTGATTGGTGCTTTACTTGTTTGCAAACCGCTCCATACTGCCGAAAGTTAGTGGATCACTTGGAACCGTTGGGAATCAGTTTCGTTACCGTTCACGCAGGGAGAGAACAAAATCTGGGCAGACGGCTAAGCATTCACACCCTGCCATGTCTTGTTTTATTACTTGATGGCAACATTTATGTATACAAGGAGACCATTACTAGCATGCAGAAAATTATCGGTAAGAAATCATACCGTTTTGATTTATTTTTTATTTTGATAATAGGGAAAGATTTTGTTTATAAAATTTGTAATTGCGGTGATTTGAGTTTAATTTTTTTTATGAAAATGTGAGGAATTTTATTTTAAATGTTGTTTTCTTTATAGAATTTATTCGAAATCATATGCCATATAAACTGGTGCCAAAAATAAATGATAACAACATAAACGATTTCTTGAATGGTTGGTCAGATAATAGAGTTAGAGGGCTCATTTATGAACCAAGACCACATATGAGGTTAAGATATTTAGTCACTGCCTATCATTTTCGCCATAGAGTGGCTTTTGGGTAAGATACTTATTTTTAAAGTAATCTTATTTTAATTTTGTTTTTATATTTCTTATATAGGTTTGTAGATTCAGATGAAATAAAAGCTCAGTACCAAGTACCGGGCGATATGGATTCAGTGCTTTTGTTCAATGAAAATAGCACTCAGCCAATGGCAAGCATTTCTATGAAAGATATTCCCACCTCTACTCTACATACCATTATTTCTTCCAATCAGTTTTTGGCTTTGCCGCGACTCTCATCGCAGGTAAAAAGAAATAAAATAGTAGTTAATAGTGGGACAAACTGTATTTTTTTGACGGTTTTTCTAATATTAATAATATCTTCCCACATAACACAAAAATATATAATATATAATTAAATGAATATTTTTGCTAAATGAACTAAATATTAGTCAATATTATTAAATGCCTCTAAAATGTTTTAAAAATTTAGATGTCCCACTTTTTAAAACATTTTTGTTTTAGATACATTATTTTATATTTTATTAATGTTTCAAAAATATTTGCAAATATTTTAATAATATTTATCTCCACGCGGTCTATAATTTAAACTTTATTGATGTCAACATTCGATAAAGAAATAACTTGTTATGGCCTAGGCCGATAAATATTTTTATGAAGCAAGTAATTACTTCGATTTTTTCTCGCTAGGGGTATTGTTTTGACAAATTAATCCTTTTCTAAGAAATTAACGTACTAAACTGGTTTAATTTATTTATAATAAGCACTAATTTGTTTGTTTTACTGTTAATGTTTATTATTTTTCATTAAATTATTGTAAAATTAAATATGAATAATAAAACAAAAAGTGAGGTTAGGACATTGCAATTTGACGTTTCTGTGGATTTCACAGTTGTGTTTTCTTTTTCTAGCTACGATTTAAATTATCTTTAAGTTTTAATTTCCTTTAAGTTTTCAGTGAAATTAAATGTTAAACACAGCGTAAACATTCCAAACCACCTATTTTTTTTAAATAAAAATGCAAACAAATTGAAATTAGATACCTACCTATTTATTAAACAATTAATTGAATTCAATGTAATAGCAAGAGGGTAAGTAAACCATTTTCTTACAAAAATCCATTTCTACTTAAATCATGTAGCTAGGTATTGTCAAACTATTACTGCTTCTAAAAGGAATAATAATTATTGTACATTTAATGTAATCTTAACTAATAAATAAATGAGATTCTAAAAAAGTGAGGTTAGGCCGCTTTCATGTTGAATTAAATTGACCTATATAAAGTGTTGTATGCCATTCGACCAAGAAGTGTCTTTTTGTGCTTCGCTCAATTGTAGGCCTCCGCTACGCGTCGGCCTTCAAACTTTGAGCTTAGCACAAAAAGCCTTACTTCTTAACCTAATGACATACTTAAATAACTATTACATTTCATTGCATATTTATTTTAACAATGTTGTAAATGTTGATAAAATGTTGCTTTTATATTCATAAAAGTGCAAAAAGTAGATGTGGTATGGTATTCTTATATCAGACATACTAAAACGGTGGAATTCCATAGCTGGAGATCTATTTTTTGCACGTTAAAAATACAAGAAAATTTAGTATACTTCTTAATAAAAAATATTTAACAAAAAATGTTTATTTTAGAAATAATCAATATAAATAAAAGTAAAACATGTAAAACAAAAATTCTTTGGAAAAAAATACAGAAATAAAAGAAAATTTTTCTGTCTACAGTCTTGGTTTTTCTTTTTAAGTTTCTTTTTTACTTCCTTTTTCTAAATTTAGCTTGAGCCAGCCATTGTCGTAACTCCGGTAAAATGTCATTTTCGCTAGCGGTTTCGGTTTTCGCATTTTTCCGGATGGAGGCTAAAAAGAATTTAATTAAAGTCTTCGGTTCAATCCCGCTTGAGGAAATTACTTTTTTGTTTTTAAAAAATAAAAAACAAAATTTTTGGTTTTCTAAGCGATTTTATTAGGTTTATGTTGTTTTTTTTGCTAATAAGAAATTTACCGATAGAATAATCGTATTCAATAGGGTGGCAATAAAATTTTAAGGTACCGCCGCGGTTCAGTACACTGCCATTCATGAATAGCAATAATAATCTAAACAATAAAAATAAATATATTACACACCCCTTGCAGGAAGGGTTATCTGGATAATTTAATATTTTAACTTAGCGTCGCACTTGAAATTCTCTCAACAAAGTAAAAATGGCCGAACTGACGCTGATTTGTGGATGACTTTAGCGACCGAGCCTTAGACAACAGATACCTTTTTATTGAGAGGGCGCTTACGCCAGAAAACTTTTAATGAACCTTTCAATAAATTTATAAATATTGTTAAATAACTTAACAATATTTAGGAAATAATATTTACATAATTTTGCGAAATAAATGTTGAAAAATATTTACGTAATATTTATGAATGTTTCAGAGATATTTATGGGTAACAGGTATAAAAATATTTATCTCTAAACGGCCTGACAACATTTTTTAAACATATTAAACATATGTGGGTTATTTTAAGGTTGTTTTGGACGATTTGTGTCCGTGCGAATGGAACAAGATGAAGAAAAAACTGTGCGTCATTTTGGTCACTGAAGACAGCAGCAATCACGATTTGCACAGGAAATCTTTCAGGATGTACGCGCAAACGTCGCAGTACAACGTCGAAAAAGTCAGATTTGCCTATATTTATCACGATAAACAGACAGAGTTTGTTAATTCTCTAATTCCAGGTAAGAAATATTTTAATTATTTAATCATATTACATTTTTCTTTGAATTTTAATGGAAAACGCAATATTTTTAACAACTCGTCATTTACAAGTTTATTGATTACTTATATTAAAGTAAATAATAATGATAATAATGCAAAATCGTTGATTCGTGAATATTCGTATTCGCCGAATAGTAGACACTTACTGAACACGAAATTTAAAAAAACCACCGTGGGTAATAAATAATCAGATTAAATCGGACTTCAATTAAGCAAAAGGGCAGCGGAAAAGACTGACGGGTTGCAGATATACAGGGGCTTGAAATTTTTCTTTTTATTTTGGTTGAAAAAAAATATATATATATATATAAATGACTATTTTTAAATCGACAAATAATATATCCTATATATTTTTTCCTGCTTTAAGATAGAGGTGGTTTCAAAAGCGAAACAAAACTTTTTGGCTAAGAAGAATTGATGTAAAATATATTTTTAATTTTTTCTTAAATGGGACCATTTTGATTTTTTAAAAACAAGTACTAAAAAAGCCTATTCTTTTCCATAAATTTTGTATGTATTTAAATGTATTTGTATGTATTTAAATGGGATCTCGAAACCAGTTCGAAAATAAAAGCGTTAAAACGCACAGGGATCGGGCTCTGTTCGATCCGCTAAGTAAATAACTGATAGGTAAAAAGTCTCACAATTTTTTTGAATCATTGGTAAATCAGTAGTTTAATATTTAAGCGTTAATTAATGTAAATTGTACACGAAAAATAAGCACCTAATTAATATCCTATTCCATTTGCAATAAACTTGTCAGAATAGGATTTTTTTTTGCCTGCCAACTTGCACGGGCTGCAAGTCTGCAAAATCGGATTATGATGCCCAATAAATGAAATATTGGGTTAAAAGGTGCATATTTTTATTTTAGTTTTTAAAGAGAATTTTTTATGTTTAAACGTTTTTTTATAAGAAAACACTTTTAGTTAAATGCAAAACAAATAATAATTTTACACCTTTAATAAATAATTTACTGTTAAAAGTGATACGTTACATTTTAAGTATCTGAATCATTTTTAAAAGTAAATTGACTAATAATGCGTAATTCGTATTGATAATCCAGAGCAAACTTCGACTATCACCCAACGCCGGTGAAGGGTCCACTACTGAATTACGAAAACCGTCTCTGGCGTCTCCCACTCTTAAAAAATTACGTTAAGTTTTCTTACATTCTTTTTCTATGGTTTTCTTAGATTAAAATAAAATTTCAAATATGGTTATATTTTGTAAAATAGTCAATATCTCACAAAAACACATTTTTAAACTATAAAACTGATAATATTAATAAAATAAAATAAAAATAAACGTATAAAAGAAGTTTAGTTGTATTTGATTATACATTACCAATGCTTTTATCATTTGTGATTTATTATTATTATTATTATTATTATTAGGGCTTATGTGTAATAATTTAATTTTTTAGAAGGAACATCTGTTGAACCAATGCTTAGCATAGTGATTTTATGGAGAAAAGACACTTCGCACGTTAAATACGAATGGATAACAGACAAGTGGGAGATTGAGAGCGATTTAAACTACACCACGCAAAAGTTGGAAAACACCATCAACAAATTACTGCGTTCATCTGAAGCCTTAACCAACAACGCTTTTGTTAAGGTAAACAATTTTTTTTCAATAAAGGATGACTTGTAAGTGATCGTTTTAGGATTTATTTGACGAACATTCCAAAGGCACATTTTCCAAAATATTCACCAAGATTATCTACTTTTTGGAGTCTACCTACGAGGGAGTAGGAAAAAGTGAAATTTTGGCTGTGGCCTCTATCCTGGGCACCGTCGTTTTCATTGTTGGAGTTGGATATCTTATGGTTTATTTAGTGTAAGTACAACATTTATTTTAGTTTAGAAAAATATCTATAGCAACGTTTTTACTGTGTCACCATGAAATTAATGTATGTTTAGTAATTTTTCATAATAACAAATTTGCCACTTTAAAAACTTTTTAGTTCGATTTAAGTTTCATTCATTAATGATTCATACACATTTTTTATAAATTCATATAATTTTATAAATTATATAATTAAATTTTTTGAAAAGGTTTGAAATATAGTTTTTTATTATAATTTAAAAAAGGAAAATATAAATTATTTAATAAGAAATAGTATTACTTTACATTTATAGAGGGTTTCAAAAGGTAATATAAGTGTTTGGCTACCTACCTAAATACAAATTTTATTTTTAAAATTATCATAAATATGTAGTTATTTTTCTAAGTGCGTAGTTATATTTTTTCGAACGCCACTGCAAGCAGAAAGTGCAAAAAAATACTTTGCGCATGTGTTAGGAACAATATTTTTTTTTAAACCAAGGGAATCTCGGAATTTTTTATCGGCCGCATAACACTTTTTTGGCCGCTTTTATTATTGTTCTTTTTATTGATAATTATATCAATAAATAATTAATAAAATGATTATAAAAGGTTGCCAAAGCAATTTTGTGTGCACCACTATCGCCTTCACCATTAAAATTAAACTCGTCCAAAAAAGTCACTTTTTGGCCTTGGCACACAAGTAACTATTTTAAGCTCAAAAAGTCGTTTTTGTAAAAAATAATAATTTTATAACATTTTTCGCCATCACTTTTTTAATTTAAATTTTATCTTATTTATTGTTCTAAAAGGCGTTTTTAACGCGATTCTATTTATAAAAACACTTTTGTGGTTCAAAAATGCATTTTTGTGAGAAGATATCCACTACTTTACGAATTCCAAAATTAAAGAAAATTACTTTTAATAAATTGGCCAGGGACTGTCCTCTACTAACAAATAATTTTCTTTGTAGTAAGTTAGAGGAAGAATCGATACAAAACCGGCAGAACAAGTCGGGAAACAACAATAACAACATGAAGTCAAACAACCAGCCCGAGCTGAAAATCCACGATCTAAGACCCGAAACTTACAACGGACTTGTCCGAATGCTTAAGCCGGGTTGCAGAACTATTGTGCTGCTATTGGACAATCAGTCCAGAACCCAGTTAATACCTCCATTCCACAAGGCTGTCTGGCCATACAGAAAGTAAGAAAACAATGTTATCCCCATGAAAATTATATGATTAATATTTTTTTCTTCTGTAGAAACAAAACGTTAATGTTTGCGTATTTAAATATTGATAAGGGGATCAGCTGGTATAAGGAGCTGCTGCAGTTGTCCTTGCCGGAAGAAAAGGACTTGCATATTAATCCAAGAAATTGTGTCGGCACAGTTTTGTCGTTGACGGGTCATAGGAAGTATTTTTGCATGTTCCACGAGAAACATAACGATACAAGACGTACTAGAAGATTGGTGAGCAAAAATATGTTTTATTTCATTTCTTCAACAATGTTTTACAACTTAAATGAAAGATTTAATTGTGCGCAGCATAAAATCACAAAAAGAATTTGCAGGCTGATCTGCACGGCTTTAGAAACTAGATATACCATACCAAAAATATTGTAAATCTAGCAAAAATATGCATCATCACTAGATATTAGGGAAAATATAAAATAACCGGTAAAAATGCAAATGCAAATAACACTGTGCAACATTTTCGGAAAAAAATTAAGATGATGGGGTTCTGAAAGTATTTTCAGTTTCTTCAATCAAAATCATGAATTATAGCGTTTACAGAATGTTTAGATTGATTCTGTTTTTTTTTTAATATCAATTTAAATTTTTAGTAATTCTGGATCCCGAAATATCGTAAAATAATAAATAATTAGTACATAAAAGATAATTATTGGTTTTGTATATTGTTTTATAAAGTAATAACAATCAAATAAAGAAAAAAATAATTAAATAAAAAAATAATGAGAACAATAAAATGCAATTTTTTTAAAAAATTGAACCTTTTTCTGGATTTAATATGTTGTTGTGCAATTTCTTAGTTCTTTCGCTTCTACCATAATAATAATTATGGTAATTATTATTATTAAATTAATTATTAAAAACATATTCTTTTTAACAAATAGAATGAATCAAGATAAAAGATATAACAAATTTTATTTATAATTTTATGCCAAAATTTCCAATGCCATAGAACAACAAAAATCTGCCAACATCGAATCAAACCTCTTTCCTCTATAACGATTTTCCATTTCCATTATTGTTTGATGCTCTTCTGATTCGGTGGACAGCTGATTTTCTAACAGGTCAAGATGTGCATGGAGCAAATGTACTTTTAGTGACATGTTTCCACCCATTTTTAATTTTTGTTTTATTTTTTATTATTTATTTTTAATTTATTGTTATGACAACAATTTCCTACCAGTTAATTTGTTTAAATTAATAAATAACGGTTTTTCGGGTTCCAAAATTAATAAAACTTAAAATCGATATTAAAAAAAAACCTGAATCAATCTAAACATTCTGTAAACGCAAAAAAGCATTCTTTGGATAGGAGAAACTAAAACCACTGTGTATTATACTGTGTAATCCGGGCCCTCGTGAAAGGATCCCTTGCAGAATTTTTACTCTGAAAAAATTTTAATGACTAAAAATAAGAGTTTTGAAAGTCTTAATAAAAATACTTAATAAGACAGACAGAGAATGGTAGGTCGATTACAATATATATCCGGAACTATTAAGTGATTTATTTGGTTATTGTAATAGAAAACACAAAGAAAAGTATTTATAAACATTGTTTTTGTGATTTAAAAAAAAAAATCTAAAAATTATTATAATTTTCGAAAAAAATAATAATTATGGAAGGCCCACTACCGGACCAGGCTGAATAGTTGTTGAATAGATAGAAGTTAAAAATAAAATTTTTTCGCGAAAATCGAAGAAGACACATTTTTAAAAACACGATTTAAACTTTAAAACTAAAAAATCTTGACTTAAAACGCTTAAAATATTTTCAATATTTTTTTTTTCGAAAAATACATTTAAAAACGAAAATTTTATATAAAATGAACATTTTGATTTGGACCATTTTTTAAGAAGTTATGAGCGAAAAACAAAAAAAAGTAGTTTTTTTTAAAATTTTATATCTTTTGAACCCGTGATCAAAAAAATCTCAAAATTTACTGAGAAAGGTCTTTCAAGGAGTACTAAAAAATATAAAAAATGGAGTAAAAAATTTTTTTTGAAACCATCCGATTTGGCGTGGAATATCGGATATTTATTATGGATATATATCGGATTTTTATATAAATATCATATTTTCGAACCCTGAGTAGAATAATGTATGTTTGGTGTTCTGTGAACTTCTGTCACAGAACTTCTATGGTTTGACAGTTTAAGAATAATACACTCACAATCAAGAAAACTGTCTAAACTAGACCATTGGTAAGTTAAGATTTAAATGGACAAATTAATACCATTAAATAGAGAATTTGTGTGTACCATTAAATACCATTAAATCGAGAACTTGGTACCACTTTATGTTTTTATCGCCTGGCAACACTGGTTGTGGGTTGTGTTGCCGGATGAATGTCATGAAAGTTCCTGATCAAAAATTACAAAATACCCGATCTTACCCGCAAGAGTAAAAAAACTAGTTATATTTATTTTTATTTTACTAGCGTATTTGCCGTTTTAAAAAATTAATTAAATTAATTTAAAATTTTTATATAAATCAATAAAAATGTAACAGGATAGAATAAAATAATTATGCCTATTTAGTAAATATACTATTTTATTTACTGAAAATTTCTTTAGTTAGTATTTTGATCGAAATGTGTAAAATATTCGATTTTAACCGCTTCAAAATTCTACCTGCAAACATGACCCGATTTTCAAATAAAATACCCGCATACAGCAACACTAGGTACGTACTGACTTAGCAGTGTTGCCAATGGTGTTGACATAATTTACACACAGATTCTGTCAAAATTCCACAATTTTGCCAAATATTCCACACATTTGGGATTTTGGTTTTGTTAGGTTTCTTTGGTGATTACCGCAGAAAGAGTTTCTGAGGTGAATCACCACAAAAACTCTTTCTGCGGTAATTACTGGTGATTACTTAAAGACGTTTTCAAAAACTTACTAGATTACTTACTTTGTCAAAAAGTCTATTGTTATAACCGGTTTTAAGTTACTCGATAACTTACGCTTGCAAGTTTCCAAAAACACCAGATTTTTTAAATTTGCTGTATTTATAGAAATCTGCACAAAAATTTAAAGATAAAGTTTACACGCAAATTCCACACATTTATGTATTACACACAAATTACACACAACAAAATAAATTCCACACAATGCGTGGATTTCCACGTACATTGGCAACACTGTGACTTAGAACTATCTAGAAAACGCGGAAAGATGCGATCACATAACGGCCAGCTGTGATCTAATTGGTTAGCTGAGAAAATCGATATTGCGTCAGAAGTACACATGTGTTATTGTTTTTAGAGCAATTGTTTGGAACAATGTTCAGATGGATATTTGCGTATATAAAAAGAAACTATTAAAATAAAACGTACAGTGGCAACAGGCAACAATAAAAGCTGGTCAAGCGGTCCGCATGTAAAAAAAATATAATTTTTATTATTATAATTATTACGCCTTACATATGTTATTATAATATATTATATTATAGGTAATTATGCAATAAACTTGGCTTATAGCAACACAGAAACAATGTTAATAAATACTTTTATTCGTGTTTTATTTTACAATAAACAAATACAACCTCTTTGAATAATTCCGGATATTTATTTTTTATCGCTATAGGTACAGGGTGATCCCCTATAATGTCGCCCCCTTTAACTTTTTTATTTTAAGTGTCCCAAAAAATTTAAAAGTGTGGTTATGTAGGTACACGTATTAAAAAAATGGCGTATTGATCAATACACAGGGAAAAACAAAAAGTTTATTTTTTTTCAATGGATCACCCTATATATGAATTTATTTTTCGATTTATTGTAAAATTCTGAGCATAATTCATATAAGAAACCATATACCTAAATTCAACCGTTTCTGAAATATTCGGATTCAAAATGTTATCATTAAATGTTTTTTAAACTGTTAAAAATCAAGAAGCCTCAGTATCCCAAAATTGTTATTGAAAATAAATTACTATAGTTACATTATGTCAATATGTCTTGTTAAATAAGTAAAAATGGCGTACTCAGACAGAGAAAGACAAACTATTTCAACTTATTATCTTAAAAATAATTTAAATATTTCAGAAACGGTTGAGTTTAGGTATATGGTATGTTATATGAAATATGCTTAGAATTTTACAAGGAATCGAAAAATAAATACATATATAGGGTGATCCATTGAAAAAAAGTAAACTTTTTGTTTTTCCCTGTACACTGATAAATTTTCCAATTTTCTTTATAGGTAGAAAAAAAGTATTTTTTAGTACCTACATAACCACAATTTTAAATTTTTTGGGACACTTAAAATAAAAAAGTTAAAGGGGGGAGACATTATAGGGGATCACCCTGTACCTACCATTTCTCTGCTAAAAGACTTATTAAGTCTTATTAACTCTTCCAGAAGACTCCCAAATCTTGTTATTAGTCTGACACTTATTCTGAGATTTTCCGACCTAAGAAGTCTTAAGGTGAATTTATGCTCACTAAAAATAAGAAATAAAAATAAAAAATAAGAAATAAAAAGTTAAAGGTTTATAATTGCTAACATCACTTTATGCTCACGAAAATAAGAAATAAAAATAAAAGTTGGCAATTTTCAACTTAAGATTCTTATTCTGCGTATTTTTGTGCGCAAATGATTTATTTTCGTCATCAGCTGACAGGTTTTTGTTTCGCGCCGGAAATTCGCAAATACTTTTGTGCAATAGTTAATTCTAAATTGTTGTGTTGTTTAATTGGTGTTTTTGGATTGTTTTTGTGTTATTTAATTATATACAATTCTTTTTTGCAACAGTAAAAATGCTGTTGTAAGCAATAAAATTTGTTTAAAAAATATTACCACAGAACAAACCAACCAAAGAAACGAACGCTTTGGGAACTGTCAAACAATCAGGTTTAACCTCACTTTTGCATATTTTTCTTATTTCTTATTTGGTAGTGTCTCCCCGACCGTCGGACGGACGTAGAAAAGTGTGTGCTCGACCGTCGGACGGACGTAGAAATGTGTGTGCTCGACCGTCGGACGGACGTACAAACGTGTGAAAATGACTAGAGGCTAAATGTAGCAAAGTATTCCTCAAGGTTATGACGAATAGCTGTCATCTTGGTTATGCAGGTACACTGCATTGTGCCATACCAAACCAACCCAAACTTAACAACCCAACCCAACCGACCCCGCCCCATTGGGCCCCTCCCGCCCCATTGAGCAATAGAGGTATAATATATCTAAGGGCAGGCTGGATTGTGACAATGGGGCGGGAGGGGCCCAATGGGGCGGGGTAGGTTGGGTTGGGTTGTTAAGTTTGGGTTAGTTTGGTATGGCACAATGCAGTGTACCTGCATAACCAAAATGACAGCTATTCGTCTTAACCTTGAGGAATACTTTGCTACATTTAGCCTCTAGTTGAAAATGAGGTTAAAATATGCGACGGTTGAGCACACACATTTCTACGTCCGTCCGACGGTCGAGCACACACTTTTCTACGTCCGTCCGACGGTCGGGGAGACACTACCTTCTTATTTTTATTATTTATTAGACATAAATGACAACAAATGAAACTATTCTTATTTCTTATTTTTTAATTTCTTATTTTTATTTCTTATTTTTATTGAGCATAAATTCACCTTTAATCAGAGTTTCTTATTTCTTATTTTTACTTGTGGAAATTGTTCCCTAAAAGAGTGAAATTATACATTATTTTTTTCATAAAATCCCTCTATAAAATCTAAATTAAACAAAACAATTTTTAAATGAAATGGTTGTGACAAAACTGTCCGATTTCAGAGACAGAGGAACGCCGCTGCTCACAGAGGCGAGCGAGATTGCGAGAGCGGCGCCTTCATCGGCTTCGATTCGGACTCGTCGTCCGAAGACGAGATCCTCCTGCAAGGCAACCTTCTCGACGGCCTTCCCAATTGGCTGGACCGTCTGTTCGAAGGCTCCACCCAACGTTACCACATAAACTACTGGCCCGACTTTTCCATCAAATAACTTCCCTCGACACTTTGAACATCCGATTATTAGCCCCTAATTGTTGTTATTTATATGGATAATTCGATTTATTTATTTATTTATTATGCATACGTTTATTTCAATTTAAGGTGATTTTCTAGTCTAAATACTGATTTTACAACTTATATTAAGTAAAATAATACATTTTCCTTAAAGGTTGCTTTTTAAAGTTGGGATAAAATATGAAAAAAAGTTTCTAAGGTGTGGTCAAAAATGCTGTATAGGGGAACTACGCCCCTTGGAAGATGACACTCAACATTTACATTTTATTTTTTATCTCAGGTGAACACAAAAAAGGTCCGCTTGTTTAAAATGCCTAAAACCAACAGTTTTTTAATAAAAAATCGCATTGTCTGTGTTATGAAATTGAGTTCAATCTTCAAGGGGTTCTTGAAAACTTTTCTTCAAATTTTGCGCTGTACATATCTTTCGACAACAAATTTAATTTATGTTTGTAGTTAAGAAACTTACATTTGCCACTTTGGCTTAACATAATTAATTTGCCCTTTGGATCTGACTAAAAACTACTACTACTACTTTATGAACTAGAAAACCTCCTTATATTTACCACAACTTCAGTGGAATGTCTACTATTATTGTTAATTGTATTGAATATCTTGTTTTGTATAAATTCCATGTATTTGTTTAAAGGCATTTTTTTGTATTAACATTGATTTTAGGAGTAATTTAAATTAAAATTAGGTAAGTAATTCTTTAAAAACTGTACATTATCGACAATTTTTTAAAGTTTTTTTAACTCGTTTGCCATTATTTGGCACTATCATATAAACTCCAACTTCTTCACTACTCTTAGTTTGTTTTTTGAATCAAAATGGATTGTTAGTCTTTAGAATAATTGGGAAAATTTGATATCTGAACGTACGTTTTTTTAAACATTCCCATCGAGAAATATGTTATGCATACAAACATCCCGGTTTTTTAAAAAAATTTCCCACCGCCTTTTACATTTTCCTATACTCTCTCTAGCTACTTTTGCCTGTTTTTTATCTTATAAAAACCGTAGAAAAGTCGCACTGCACCAAAAAGATTGTTACACATGCGCCTTAGGCACTGCATATTTGCATAGTGCTCGAAAAAATAGCCGAAAAGGTATAAAAAATACTTGGAATGTCTTTATATTCCAGCAATAAACTTTTATAACATACGTAGGAAATTATTAAAGTGACCATTTATTAAATTTTAGGTAAGTTAGGATAGAATGAATTGTAGGTAAAGATTTTTCATTCTTTATAAACTAAACCTAGTGATTTGGGGTTATCTTTACATTCAGCAGAAACTGTAATTGTTTTATAAGATAAAAAATCTAAGAGCCTTTCGAATGTTTCTAATCCCAAAATTTGAAGCCCAAAGGGTAAAGGTGAATTCGTCTTGATTTAACGCCGCCAATGAGAGCGCAGTATTTCTGCCGTATCGGACGAGCCCCGTGTTTGTTCGAATGTAAGTAGGCAACCCAATTACCAATCGATAAAACTGCGCTCATTGCCATCTTTATAATGGTAAATAAAAAACATATTGAACTTTTAAAAGGAACCTTTAGCTTTTGGTCCGCCAATTTTGGAGTAACTAATTTGGCGAATCTAGATACTTTTATAAATAACCTCAAGTTAAATATTACTTGAATTTAAATTAATATAAGTAGTTAATAAGAATATACATACCCTTACAAATCGTTTTATAATGTAATTTTTGTTGTGTTAACGTTTTATATTTTCCTGTTTCTGTGCCATACCTATTATTACTTTATTAAATTTATTGTTTATATTTTTTAAAAGACATTGTTGTAAAATGCGTTGCTTGTATATTTATTTGTAAATATATGATTTGTCTATTAATTATGTTTTTCTTAATTCTTAACCTCCTACAAAATATTTCTTTGGACAGGGTGTCCCGAAAATGGCGGACTAACCACTGTATAATAGTTATTAATGTATTAAGGGCATAATAAGGTTTTTATGGTCCGAGGCGCTATTTCGAGCCCGAGCGCGTTATGCCAGCAATGCATACAAAACTTTATGCACGATTAATATATTATTATTTTTAATATTGTAGCGAGTACGGCTCTGGATCTCGGAATGATGACTCATCGCCGATGAGTCATCGCCGGTGACTCAGCGCTCGAATAATCGAGAGTGTGGAGCTCGCTGAAATGTTCTAGAGGACGTAGGCGCTGTAATATATAAGGAACGACGCATCACAGAGCAGTCAGTTAAGATTTGGTACTCGCGGCGAAATAAATAAATATAAGTGCAAATAAATAGACTCTTGAACAATATAATGATATATGATATATAAATAATATATAAATAATTAGTAGTTAGTAGTGTTTAGTTAGTTTTATAGTGTTTTAAGTGTAGTTAAGTTATAAAAATAAATAGTTTAGTTCGTTAATAAACCAGTGCGTGTTTTAATTCACACTACGAACAGTTAAAAACGTTACAATTGGTGTCAGGAGTGCGGTTAGTGTGAAACTTCGCGAAAATGGTTTCGTTAATGGACTTAAAAGTGGCGGACCTTAAACGAGAGCTAGAAGAAAGGGAGTGTGATACAACTGGGAAAAAGAATGTGTTGCAGCAGCGGCTTCGAGAAGCATTGGAACAAGAGGGTAAAAATCCAGATGAGTATTTATTTGAAGGCCCTTGTGACATGCATTTAATGTTGCAAAATTTAAACGAAAAAATGTTGGAGAATTCTAACGATTTAAAACAGAACATTCTAGAAAATTCGAAAGAACTAAAAGTCGATTTGCAACAGAAAATGTTGGAAAATTCCAACGATTTACAACAGAAAATGTTAGAAAATGTCAACGATTTAAAGGACGATTTGCAACAGAAAATGCTGGAAAATTCTAGCGAACTACAGCAGAAAATTCTGGAAAATTCTAAAAATTTAAAGGAATATTTGGAACAGAAGATTCTAGATAATGTCAAAGAATTAAAAGAGGACGTAAGGATGGAATTGAATGACGTAAGGATGGAATTAGAAGAGAAAGTAGGACAAAAATTTGACAACGTAATGAGGGAATTAGATACAAGAGAAGAAAAATTGAACGAGAAATTAGATGTCAAAATTAGAGAAATAAATAGTATATTGAAAGCTGTAAATCTACCTATGATGCTGGCGGAACAAGGAGCAGTGCCGGAGGGGAGCCGAGTTAGGATGAAACCACCTCAGTTCGATGGAAAATCTTCTTGGACAAATTACATCCGTCAGTTTGAGGCAGCAGCAAAAGCAAATGGCTGGCTACCAGAAGAGAAGGCTACAGCATTGACTCTGGCTTTACGCGGAGATGCAACGGACATCTTGCAGACGCTTTCTCCCAACGAACAAGAAGATTACGAAGCGTTGGTGAAACATCTGGAACTTCGATATGGCCAGACACATCTGGAACATGTGTACCATACCCAACTGAAGAATCGCTGCCAGAAATCGAACGAGACTCTACAAGAATTCGAGGCTGATATTGCACGCTTGGTTCGGCTAGCATATCCAGCTACTCCAACGACCGTTATGGAACGATTAGCGGTTCAAGCCTTTTTGGATGGACTTCGAGACAATGAAACAAGGCAGGCTCTAACACTGGCTCGTCCGAGCCAACTGGTTGATGCATTGGCTCGAGCTTTGGAATTCGAGGCGGCAAAGCAGAGCTGCAGGAGCCAGCCTAGAATAAGGAGAGTCGAGGAAGAGAAAGAGGAGGAACCCAGAATAATTGAAGCAATCAGGCGAGTTTTTAAAGAGAATCTACCGGAAAAGAAGGAAATCCGGTGTTGGAGATGCGGAAAGCTCGGACATATACGAAGTCGTTGCAAGAAAAAGCCAGGAGGCGCCGACTTCATCTCAGTCGGAAAACTAGATAGGGTCGAGGAAAAGGGGCCACCGTCGACCTGTAACCAGCATGCCCCAGAAGATATCGAACGTGTTGCATCTCTTCAACATCAGTCCAGCAGTGTTTTTGTGGATGGCTTTATTAATGGAAAGATACATGTGCTGCTGCTGGATACAGGTGCGACGAAGACAATTATTCGGCCAGATATTGTCGAAAAGTTCAAGATAAAATCTACCAATCGGCGACTACGTACTGCAACAGGAGATTCTGCTACTGTTCATGGAGAAGTGGACATCACGATGGTCATAGGAAACACGAAATTTAAACATCGAGCATTAGTAGCAGATATTGAAGATGAAGTTATTGTAGGCATGGACATTATGAACTCTATAGGATTTGAACTAAACTTTCAACAAGGAATATTAAGAGTAAATGGAGAAGAAGTCGTGTTGCATCGATCGAAAGAAAAGAATATTCGTGTAATGTTAACAGAAGATGCTTTGATACCGGAACAAAGCGAGATAATATTGAAGGCTTCCTTGGATTGTAAATCAGAAGATGGAAGTATAATGCTTCTGGAGCCGAGAATTGATGACAAAGAGGTCGGTCGAGGAGTTGTAGTAGGGAAGACTTTAATACGTGTTGGAAAAGAAGTGCCAGTAAGAGTATTGAATGTTAATGGTTACTCTGTGAACTTAAAAAAAGAAATCGTTTTGGGGAACTGTTCTTCTGTTTCTTCAATTATTAGAAGCATTCGTGAGTCTGGAGTTCCGGCCAAGAAAATTAGCAATGAATTGACGACTCTGCTTTCGACTTCTTCAAAGGACTTAAAACCAAATGAGAGGATAAAGCTGAGAGAGCTGATACACAACTATCAGGACGTCTTTGATGATGGACAAGAAAAGAAGGGTAGGACAAGAATTGTCCAGCATAAAATTAACACCGGTGATGCACAGCCCATTCGACAGTCGGCAAGAAGGCTACCACTTGCCAAGCGAGAGGAAGCTGATAAAATTGTGCAAGAAATGAAGAAGGAAAGGGTGATCGAACCATCCAACAGCCCATGGTCTTCCCCAGTGGTGTTAGTTAAGAAAAAGGATGGATCAACTCGATTTTGCGTCGATTTTCGTCAGCTGAACAACGTGACGAAGAAGGACAGCTACCCTCTACCTAGGATCGATGACACCCTGGATACATTGGCTGGATCCCAAATATTTTCGACTCTGGATTTGAAAAGCGGTTACTGGCAGGTTGAAATGGCACCAGAAGATAGAGAAAAGACGGCGTTTACCGTGGGTGCTGGACTGTGGCAGTTTACTGTCATGCCGTTTGGACTATGTAATGCCCCTGCAACTTTTGAAAGGCTCATGGAAATGGTTTTGAAGGGACTATCCTGGAAGACTTGCTTGGTGTACCTTGACGACATTATTGTGGTTGGGAAATCATTTGAGGATCATATGAAGAACCTGAAGGAAGTTTTTCAGCGCTTAAGAAGTTCCGGCCTGAAGCTTAGCCCAAAGAAATGTCACTTGTTCCAGAGGGAAGTGCAGTATCTGGGCCATGTCGTTTCAAGTCAAGGAGTTGCAGTGGATAAACAGAAGGTAAAGACGGTGCGGGAATGGCCAATACCGAAGAATAAACATGACCTAAGAAGCTTTCTTGGATTATGCACCTACTACCGTCGGTACGTACCAGGATTCGCAAAGGTTGCTAAGCCTTTGACACGTTTAACAGAGGGAGAAAGACGATTCCAATGGGACGACGAATGCCAAGAAGCCTTTAAGAACCTGAAAAACGCGTTGACCAGCTCACCAGTCCTGAGTTATCCACTTCCAGATGGTGAATTTATTTTGGACACGGACGCCAGCAATGTGGGCCTGGGAGCTGTTTTGTCGCAGATTCAAGAAGGAAAAGAGAAAGTTATTGGATACTTCAGTAAAACTCTATCGAAACCAGAGCGAAATTACTGTGTTACTCGACGCGAGCTGTTGGCAGTGGTAAAGGCAGTCGAACACTTTTACAAGTACCTGTATGGAAGAAAATTCTTGCTAAGATCGGATCATGCTGCCCTTAAATGGCTTTTGCAATTCAAGAATCCTGAAGGACAGGTAGCAAGATGGATTGAAAGACTACAGGAGTTCGACTTTGACACAGAACATCGTGCTGGGACCATCCATAGAAATGCTGACGCCTTATCGAGAAGACCTTGCCCGGAAGACTGTAAACATTGTCTCAGGGCCGAAGAAAAGGATGTGTTTGTTCGCAGGACTACAATCGTGGATGATCATTGGCAATCCGCTGAGGTTCAACAAGACCAAGAAAGGGACCCGGATTTGAAACTTATCATCGATTGGAAAAATAACAACCGTAAACCAACGTGGCAGGAAGTCGCCCAATATTCGCCGAATGTGAAATCCTACTGGGCCCAATGGAATTCCATCATCTTAAGTGACGGGATTCTAAAGCGCGTTCTGGAGATGCCAGAAGGGGGGGAAGACCGGAAGCAGATAATAATCCCCAGAAATAGGATACCAGAAGTGCTGCAGGAAATCCATGATGGAACTACTGGAGGACATCTTGGGGTGACCAGGACGCTCGGAAAACTTAGGGAACGGTTTTATTGGGTCAACAGCCAACGAGATGTGAAGGAATGGTGCAAGAAGTGCGCCGTTTGCGCGGCAAGCAATGGACCCCAGAAGCGCCCAAAAGCCCCAATGCGACAGTACAATGTGGGCAGCCCATTTGAGAGAATTGCAATCGACGTGGCGGGTCCATTTCCGGAAACAGAATCTGGAAATAAATACATCATCGTTGTAATGGACTACTTTAGCAAGTGGGCGGAAGCATACGCCTTGCCAAACCAGGAAGCTGCCACAGTGGCCGATGCCCTTATTAAGGAGTGGATTTGTTGTTTTGGTGTGCCAATGGAGATGCATTCAGACCAAGGCAGGAACTTTGAATCTATACTGTTCCAGAATGTCTGTAAGATTCTTAACATTCGGAAGACGAGGACGACTGCATTACATCCGCAGTCTGATGGAATGGTAGAACGAATGAATCGAACGATAAACCGGTACCTGTCCAAGGTAGTCTCTGATCACCAAAGAGACTGGGACAGCTTCCTCCATCTGTTCCTGTTAGCGTACCGTTCTTCTATTCACGATACAACCGGCCAGACACCCGCTAGTATTGTTATGGGACGTGAACTTCGTCTACCTTGTGACCTGAGGTTTGGTTGCCTACCAGGGGAAGATATTGCTGGAGAAGATTATGTCAGCAATTTACGTAGAAAAATGAGCGACATTCATAATCGAGTTCGTTTAAACATCCAGAGTGCCAGTGATAGAATGAAAGAGGCATACGACATCAAGGCGGAAAATGGAGGATTTCAACCTGGAGACCTAGTTTGGTTATACAACCCTCAGCGCCGTCGTGGTTATTCACCGAAGCTGCAGACTTCATGGAAAGGACCATACGAAGTCATGGATCGAATAAATGACATCATCTACAGGATCAGGAAACAACCAAGAGGAAAGCCGAAAGTGATCCATTTCAACCGATTGGCTCCTTACGCTGGAAATAATGCTCAAATAGACGATGCTAGAGTAAGGAGAGTTAATCCGGCGGAAGACGACTTGCCTTTTGAAGACTTCATGTATTTATATTCGAGCGGTAAAAAAGCTCGCTACGGTGTCACTCAAGAAGAACAAAAAGATCTGTTCACGGTTCCGGCCGATTACTCCTTGGCTCACTGTGTTGCGGAAGACCTAAGGATGTCCAGGGGAATAGCGGTTGTTTTTAAAAACAAGTTTGGACGGATCGACGAGCTACGAAGGCAGAATCCCAAAGTTGGAGAGGTGCTTGAAATTGTGAATAATGAGCAGATAGGCAATAGAAGTATCTTCTATCTGGTAACGAAGCAGCTCTCCCATCATAAGCCAAACTACCGTGACGTATGGAATGCCTTAAATAAATTGAGGGATACCCTTTTGTCCAAGGACATCATGAACCTGGCGATACCAAAGATTGCTTGTGGACTTGACGGTTTAGATTGGAGAATAATTAGAAGTATGGTGGAAGTTATCTTCAGATTTAGTGGCATACACATTCTTGTCTGTTGCCACAATCCTAAAAGAACAATCGGAAGGAAGACCGTAGACTGCTACTTCTATAGGACGTCACAATGCAAGTTTGGATCCCTGTGCAAATATCGTCATGGAGCTGAGGACCATTTTCGGGACGAAAATGTTTTAAGACGGGGGCAATGTAGCGAGTACGGCTCTGGATCTCGGAATGATGACTCATCGCCGATGAGTCATCGCCGGTGACTCAGCGCTCGAATAATCGAGAGTGTGGAGCTCGCTGGAATGTTCTAGAGGACGTAGGCGCTGTAATATATAAGGAACGACGCATCACAGAGCAGTCAGTTAAGATTTGGTACTCGCGGCGAAATAAATAAATATAAGTGCAAATAAATAGACTCTTGAACAATATAATGATATATGATATATAAATAATATATAAATAATTAGTAGTTAGTAGTGTTTAGTTAGTTTTATAGTGTTTTAAGTGTAGTTAAGTTATAAAAATAAATAGTTTAGTTCGTTAATAAACCAGTGCGTGTTTTAATTCACACTACGAACAGTTAAAAACGTTACAATATATTATTGTTTTTAAAGACGTTTACGTCAAAGAATTTTTGTTATAATTGTCATATTATAATGTCAACTGACATCAGTCAGTTTTAAAGTTTAAAGATGAATGAAATTGAGAAAGCAGCTGAAAAGGCGAAAAATTGCGACCTGCTGCCGGAAAAATCAAAATCTATACGAAAAAACTTGGTAGGAACAAACCCAATAGGTTTATAAGGATTTTAGTATAAAACTCGCCGTTTTCAAGAAACTAAACATTTAATGTAAAAAAAAAATTTACTTAATAATATATTATGTTAAGGCTGAAGGACCCCGGTCGATGGCCTTTTGTATATTTTGTATTATATGTTCTGTATTGTACTGAATATGCAATAAAAACTTTATTTATTATTTTATTTTATTATGTTAAAAATCAATAAATCAAAAAAATAACAAAATAAATATTTAACAAATAAAATTACCCTATTGTATAGAAAACCCTCTACTGTATTCAATTTGATCTACAGCTTCAACAGCTGCGGGAATCGAATCAACCATATTTTTTACAACCTCCAATTTATTAACACAGGTAATATTTTCCAAATGTTTCAATAATTGCTCAACGATTTTTTGTTTTTCTTCATCTATATTAATATTTACAAAAGTTATTTCAGTTAAAGGGGTTTCTTCTTGATGTCTTTCCGCCACAACCAAATTTTGCACGCATTCGTAATTATCGTCATGATCAGGTTCTACAAAAAATAAACATTATTTTGAGTTCAAAAAAATTAAACTAAACAAAAATACCTGTACATGGAAGAGGTTCACTTATTGGCAAGGGTTCGAACATCTTCCGGTATTTGACAAGCAAATGGACATGTTTGCACATGTTAAACCTTGACATGGAGTCCAAGCAAGTGCAAAAATACTTGTGTATACAAGTTTGACAGTCAGCGCAGAACTGCTGGCAATGACATGTAATGTTCCTCTCTCTTATAAAGTAAACTTCCTTTGTGTTATTCGACGGTACTTCCCAACCATAATGTACGATTTTAACCGTGTTTACGTCTAGTTTAAGCATTTCTTTATGGCGCAGTCGGATGGTTTTGATTTTTGACATTATTTTTTCATCGTCGGTTACCAAAAGCCTATCGAATAATTTATCGTTGATATGTTTGGTGAATTCCTTTATCATTTTGTCCAATTCATAGAACTTTTTAAATTTTATTAAGTGTTGTATGGTTTTTCGGGATCTGATTAGGTTAAGGATTGTTCCATAGTCTATGCCTTTGGTGCATGGTGCCCAATCCTTGTAATTATTGAAAAAATTATCTTTGAAGTAATCAATGAATTTGTTTGGTTCGTCGTCGTAGTGTATATTGCACAGTTGGTGGAGTAAGTTTTCGAAATTGTATACGTTTTCTTCTTCTAATAAAGCATGTAGATGCTTTTTTAATTCGGTCTGTTTTCCAATATCTTCTTTTTCCAAATTCTTAAGCCACGCGTTCTCTAAATGCCAAGTACTGATTAATCTAAAAATAAATAAATAAATAATTTGCAACATACCAATTTAAAACTTGTACCTGTGTTCTGGTAGGGGCATCACCTTCAACCAAGATTGAAAGTACTTGTCACCGAAATCGGACATAAAAGTCTTGGTTTGAAACGGTCCAGTTTTCAGTTTGATCTGCGTAAATAATATGTTCAAAACAATTTTATCCGACCTATTGGAAATCAGAAAGGCACACGGAAACCCCTCTCGAAAATCATCGATCACCAAAAGCACATTTATTTCGAAGTCGTTGAAGCTATAATTGTCGACGCACAAAAAACTTTCACCATAGGTTTCCAGAAAGTTACATTGCGTCGGCGTCATAATCACCAACACAAAGTCGCTAATGTCCAACTCCGGTTGGTCGGTGATGTCTGTACCCCTGGGTTTGTAGAACAAAACACTATCGCCTGTGGTGAGTTTTAAGTCGGTTAAAGCTGAGTTTAGACTGGTATCGTCTATGCTTATGTCGAGGGGTAGGTCTTTTAGATTCATGGATTTTTTTATGTTGTACAAATCTTTGGTTGTCAATAGATGCAGTCTTTTTGAGGTTGTCGATTCCGCATTTTTAAATTCTTCTAGAATGTCCTTAAAGGGGACTTTACTTGCTATTCGGCGAGCGATTTGGTGTTTGTCTTGAGGTGATAGGTATAAGTGTTTAACGTCTAATTCATGACCAAAGTGAGTGTCAATGTACGTGACTTTAAATTTACAACTAGGTTTATATTTAACGATTTTTATGCTTGCGGGGCAGAACGCGTTTATTTTATGACTACCTTGGTTTTTTAGATTTCTTATACCTTTACCTTCCGGTATGTAATCTCCAGAACGGTGACAAATATACAACTCGTTGGTATGTTCTTTAAAAATATCGATCCCTTTCTTAATAAACTTACTGTTAGTACTAGTTTCAAGACTATGTCTCCACTGTAACAAATCCTTCTCACAGCTAAACTCCAAGTCCTTCTCAACAACCTCAAAATCGTGGTCCTCCTTAAAATGCTCGTGCATTTTTTTCGCATAGCTATGCTTAAAATCGCACCTCGGGCATTTTTTCGGGTGCTTACTTTTGATGACTTCGTCCGCGAACGCGCTGGAGTCGTGCTTTCTAGCGTGACAAATGTAGTTGCGTCTGTGCGTGAACCCGTGTCCGCACGTTTTGCACGTGTACGTGAACTTTCTCGGCACGAAGTAGGCTTTGATCTGATCGGGGTGGAATTTTTTGACGTGCTTTTTTAAGTTGGAGCGCGTGCTGAATACCGAGCTGCATTCTGCGCATGTCAGAGAGTTGTTGGGTTTTTTGGCAGGGCTGAAAATATTTTGATTTTGGTATTCAAATGTTACATATCTGTGGGTAAAAGGCATAAGGGGATAAGTAAAAAAAACAATTTTTCGATAGAGACTTAAACGTATTCGCATTAATTCAGGAAATATATTTATGGTTAGCGAGCATACCCTTTTGCTAGAATATGACATGTGCTAGCAAAAGGGTATACCCGCAAACCATAAATGTATTTCCTAAATTAAGTCAAACACGTTTAAGGCACTACTAAAAAATTGATTTTTTTTTAATTATACCCTTATGCCTTTTACCCACAGATATATATATCTGTGGGTAAAAGGCATATATGGACCATATAATATGGTTTAATTATAATTCTAATAGCGTTTTTAAAATAAAAAGATAAAATTTGTTGATAATAATTGTTTTATCAAAATTAAAAATAAAATGTACTGGTTGTTATAAAAACAAACCAAATAAGAAAAACAGGCTTTAAGATTTCCCACTAAACACATAAGTCTGATTATGTAATGGCCCATTACAAAGTTTCAAGACTGTGATAAGATCTTGCAATGGCCCTTTTCAGGCTAATATTTGTATATTTTACCATAAATAAGGTGACCAACTGTGTAAAGGGGAAAACCAGAACAGCGGTACGAATTTTTTTTAGAAAAAAGGTGTTGCCCTATTTTTGACTGTTTTTTGTGCAACTACCTGTAATAAGTTATTATTATTTACTCTCAATTGAGTTAAAAAAACACAAATTTCATAATAGTTATTTTATATATGGGTCGTTCCACGCCCTATCGGCCACTTTTGAACCCGACCCTTTCGATTCGGCTAAAATTATGTTATAGTTTTTCACCCCACTAATAATTTTTCTTAGAATGTTTTAGTTTATTTCACCCGACCAAAAACATGTTTAAATTTTTTCAAAAAAATGTCTTTTTTCCCAAATTTTTTTGTATTTTTTCTGAAAAGTTCATTCAAAACCAAAAAAAAACGCCACATTTAGTCAAATTTTGACAAAGTTATGTGTATTTTAAAAGAAAATTATCAATTTTTTTGAAAATTCGTAACTTTTTTTTGGAAAAATTCTGAGAAACTTTTTTAGTGGGGTAGAAAAAAATTTAAAAAGTTCAGTCAAATCGAAAGAAGTTGGGTCAAAAGTGGTCGATTTGGCGTGGTATTCCCCATATATATATTTATAAATTAACTATTATTTTTAGCCTAGTTATTTTTAGATATTAGGTATACCTAATAAATTAATATGGATTTATAAAAATTGGAAGTTTATTTTATATGGTAAGCTAAATCAGAACAGACCAGAACCAAAATAGGAAAATCAGAACCTTTACTACCTTTGATTTCCAGTCAGAATGAAGACCTCAAAAACAGTATAGTTCTGATTAAATCAGAACAGTTGGTCACCTTAACCATAAAAGACCTATATATGGCAATTTTTAGTAACAAGTTAATGGGACATTGAAGTGCCAAATGTTTTCTGTATATAAAACTTAGATAAACCTTTAGTTATCATTTGGTTAACGCCATATTTTAAAAATGACGCCCAGTGTAATTCCTATAATTTTAATAGCATAAAAAAATAATACCTAAGTAATGGTTGTTACATTTAAATGAGTAAGTAGGTGCATTTTTAATTTTACTAATTTTACTAATTTTAGAATTCTTATTATAATAGAGACATAGAGACTATAGAGACAAAATACCGCCAAAGAATTTAGTATACTAAATAGAAAGGTTTGTGAATAAAAGAAATTAATAATGGCAAAGAAAACCTTGGTTTCTTTGTTATAGAGGACAATCTGTCGTAAAAATCAAGTGAACCTATTTGTAAATATATATTTTAATTTTAAATATTTTCTATTTAGTTTAAGGATTTTTTTATTTATTTAAATATTATTATTATTATTATTAGAGTTGGGGATGGTCAATTGACCGCGGTCAATTGACTGTCAATTGACCGCTACCTATTTTACCGGTCAATTGACCGGTCAAAATATATTTAATTTTTGCAGCATTTTATTTAGGTATCAACAATTACCCGTGAATCTCAAAATTTTTGCGATCGTGCAATATCGACACCATTTACAATTTGGTGGTTCCCCGAGTCGAGGGGTTGCTAGACGGGCCATATCTTTTTTAATAGCGAAACATAACTTTTTAAAGCCGCACAAACGTTTCTAAAGATGGACATAACTTTTATAATAATAAAAAAATTGGTAACGTATTTTAATTACCTATTTATTAAGTATAAATAAATCACAGTAATATTTATTTTGATATTTTATTTAATTTTATTTTGGTCAATTGACTGGTCAATTGACCGGTCAATTGACTGGTCAATTGACCGGTCAATTGACTGGTCAATTGACCGGTCAATTGACCAAAAACAATTTGACCGGTCAATTCCACAACCCTAATTATTATACATAATATTTATTACCCAATAAACAGTTCTTAACAGTTTTAAATTTTTAGGTTTTACTTATACAGGTCTTTCTTACAACATATTGTTTTTTTTTTTGTAAATTTATTAATGTTTTAGTATTACCTACATTTCACGATAATATATTAATTATTGTAATGGATAAGTAAAGTATTTATTATAATAAATACTTATTCATATATGGTGGATTAAATGTGGTTTGTTTATATTTATTGGGTCGGATATTTCACGATAATAGGAAATTTTTATCCCGACCGTCAGAAATTGTATTGTGACGGTAGGGATAACAATTTCTGATTATCGTGAAATATCGTTATCTAATAAATATATATCTACCACATTTAATCCACCATTATAGATACTTCACTAATCCATCAAAAATTATTTAAATAACCACTATAGAGCCATTCCACGCGTAACGGATAGGACAGTTGCCGTGTTTTTATTTACAAAATAATATTGTTCTATTATATTACTAATGTCAAATTTTTATAAATAGTTCTAAACTAAAGCTGTTTAACAAGGTTTTTATTTGGCAAAATTAGGTATCGTGGTTGACTGTTTAATTCCTTAAAAACTAATAATTTAAAGCGTAACAGACGGGACTTCGTAATGGTCCCGTCCGTTACGCTTTAAATTATTAATTTTTAAGGAATTAAACAGTCAATCACGATACCTCGGCCATTTCAAGCGGATGGACGGGACAAATCACAAAACTGTTTTTATAAAAAAAATTGTAGGTAATTTATTATATATTATTTTTGCATCAAAATTGTCAAATATATTCTTCTATTATTAGGCTATACATTAAATAAAAAAAAATCGCAAGAAATATTCTATAAAAGTAGAGATAATTTCAATAATTGACAGGGGTTGACGGGACAAGATAAATCTTTTTTTTGTCCCGTCCACACCTTTCAATTATTAAAATTATATCTACTTTTATAAAATATTTCTTGGGTTTTTTTTATCTAATGTATAACCTAATAAAAGAAGAATATTTTCGACAATTTTGATGCCAAAATATTATATAATAAATAATCTACAATTTTTTTTATAAAAACAGTTTTGTAATTCGTGCGTTTCGCGCGCTTGAAATGGCCGACCTAATTTTGCCAAATAAAAACCTTGTTAAACAGCTTTTGTTTAGAACTATTTATAAAAAATTGACATTGGTAATATAATAGAACAATATTATTTTGTAAATAAAAACACGGCAACTGTCCTATCCGTTAAGCGTGGAATGGCCTTATAGAATCTTTAACACCCCATATAAAAAACTTTAGCTAGCCACATTTGTTCCTTTAATCTGCCATATCAGAACCTTTAGCGCGCCTTATCAAAAAAATTGAATGGTTCTTTTAAGTGCCTTTATTGACTGCAGTTACATGCCCATTAAAGGTAAACGCGACATAATATTTACAGTTACCTTAGAGTTAGCCTTTATAGGGCCTTTAGTTCATTAAAGGCACGTTTATAAAGGACCATTATAGAACCTTTATGGTTGTGTTTGCTGGGTTATTTTATACGAATTGTTAAAAAAAAAACAGATTTTAAAATTAAATTCTTCTACATTAATAAATTGTCTAAAAAAATAAAGTAAAATGTATGTAATTTCTGTCTATTGCGGTGGGTCACGCCTTTTTTTAGGACACCCTCTACACAAAAAAATAAAATTTAAACATCTATTCTGCCCTACTATGGAGAAAGGCAGTAACTGCTAAACAAGAAATTTGTGGGAAATTAGCATAAACTACATTTTTATAAAAAGCAGTAGGTATTTAATTGATTTTTTTAACTTATGAGATATTTGACTGCATTTCTGTGTTGAATTTGGATACAAAATATCCATAGTTTTACCATAGCACAAGAAAACGCATTTTTTTGTAGTTACTGCCTTTTTCCATAGTAGGGCAGTATTATGGGTTAAATTAACCCAAAATCCTTTAAAAAGTGTCTAAAATGTAATATCATAGTAACTAATAGGTTTGTTCAACAAACCTATTAGTTATATAAGCTTATTTACATATGTTTGATCATTAATTTCAATAATGCAATAAATTTTAGTGAATTCTATTGAAAAAATAAGAATTAGCTTTAATTTAATACTGATAATAATTAAAATAAAAATCATTTATTTTTCCTAAACATTTGCATAATTTTTACTAAAACTAATTAAAATTTACCTAGTAGGTAAAATTTTATTTTAACTTACTTCTTTAATCTTGTAGATGATTTTTTAAAATAATGCAATGGAGGTAAGTAATCTCTATCTTCCTGTTCCGTTTCATCTTTTATTCTAAAAATTATTCCTGTAATTTTAAAAAATATCTTAATTAAAAAACTTACTCTTCTTCTTTACCCTCATTTGTTTTATCACTTGACAATTCATTCAAACCATCATATACTTTTTCAACTTCTTTACTTTCATCTATTAAATTATTAATATTATCTATGTTGGACGATAAGTTTAAAGCCACATTTGATTCCTCACTTTCACTTTGATGAACTTCATTTACTCTGTAATTTATATATTTATTATTACAAAATCTTAAAATTGTAATAAAATTACTTACATAACCAGACTATTTATGTTATTTGTATCACCCACATTTACTTCTCTATGTATTCTTAGATGTAGTTGCAAATTACGTTGAGAACTGTAACTCTTATCGCAATAAGTACATCTAACAACAGGTTTTTGGGGGTACCACTTCATGGTACATTTTCTTATGGTTGTTAAGACTTGTTTCAGCCCTGAATGATAATTTGCATTCAGGGCAATTAAATTTATATGCTACCATTGTAAAAGTTTAATATTTACCCTTATTAGATTGATTTAAAATCAATTTTCATAGATCGTTTGTAAAATATTATTTAATTTTGTATTAAATATTGATAAAACTGTAATACACTCATATTTTTAACTTACAAATTGATTTTAACCACAACTTTCGACAAACGTCACTTTTTTAGGTTATGTTGTTTGTTTTCATAAAATACACAGGGCCGTACTTAGATACCTAATTTAAAATATTGATTAGTCGACAGGACCGTAACGAATATTTGGATAAAAAATTGGAATGGTCTATAATAATTTTACTTAAAATAGTCATTTATTTACAATTAAAATTGATTTGAAATATTATTATTAATAGGTTTCTGCTTCTGAGTCTTCTTCTTTATTGTCAGATTGTTTCTCTTCATTTTGCTTGTTAGAAGTTTCTTTTTCACTTGTTTCAGTGGATTTATTTTCTGTATTTGATGAAACTTCTTTGATTATTATGAATTTCGGCATAAAATCCTTCTAAAATTAAACATTTTGACACTTTTTTAAAAGTAGGTATTAAATACAAATACTTTGTGTTTAATAGATGAACCATACAATTTTTTCAAAATTTCCTGTTTCTCTTTTTTTGAACGAATGTGTGATTTTGCTGAACCGACTGAATTTCTACTGTTTTGAATTTTTGGGTTTTTGATTAGTTTTAAATACTCAATTTCTTCCACTAATTTTTCAATATTGTCTCTAAAAATATGAATAAACAAAAAATATACCAAAATAATTATTTATTGTTACTCTTTATTTTCAAGTACGTGTTTTGTTTTCAATTGTTCACTTTGTATTATTGATATTGTATTTTTCAAATAATCAACTTCTGTTAACAAATCCAGAAAATGGTCTTCTAAATAATTAATTTCTTCGTGTTTATTATTTCTAGGGTAAAATAATTCCGTTCTATCCAAATCACTTTCAGGGCTAGAATTTTTTATACGGCAAGTCTCACCTTTACTTTCATCTAAAATAAAATCCGCAAAAAATAAATTATGATATATTATAATATCTCTATATTTCATAGGTAGGTATACATTATTTTATATCTATACAACCATGCTATAAATTTATATTTATCTACGCCAGTGAGATAAGAACTTCTTATCCCACTCATTTTGAGTGAGATAAGCAGTTCATTAACGCACGCGTTTTTCTCTGCTTTTAACCAATCAAATAAAAAAGTCAAAATGTCAAAATAACCCTAAATTAAGTCTTAGACAAAAATAATTACCGTAAAACGGGGCGATTTCGGACAGCCGGGGCGACTTCGGACATCATTACCTTAAAGCTTTTAAAAATTCGCGATTGGGACGTCTGACGTAACAGAGTTCTGTAATTCGGGAAAAAACTTCGTAGAAGATGGCTAAAGCTATGGCAAGAGGCGCGTGGGTTCGGTTGTTAGGTGAAATAAGCTTTTTGCATCGTTTAGTCTGGAGTTCAAACTTTACTTATTTTATAACTTGGTAAAAGTAACTGGTGCCAGCAAGTAAATATGCACTGTATGATCAAAATAATATAGATTTTCGGTAGTACGTAATTTTGTTGATAAATTATTTTTTTTTGGTTTACGTTCGTATTACATTAACTTTTATACAGGGGTGTAATACAAATATTTGCATTTTAGGGGGCGACTTCGGACATGGTTAGGGTCTATAAAAAAATGTTGGAGAGCAATTTTTACAGAAACTATACAGAGGACAATATTTTTTAATATACTAGTATTTAGTATAAGAAGAAATAAATTTGTTTTATTGTTTTGATCCTCAGAATTCAATTTTATTTTGTATTTTGATAAATAAAATGCCCTTTTTCATTTGAATGAGTTGTTACCTAATTTCAATGCTTTTTTATCATAATTTTATGCTTTATACTTTTTTTTAAAGCAATATTTCTGTCCGAAGTCGCCACTGAATGTGCTAGCTTCGATTATATACATTTTACAACGCTTGTCCGAAATCGCCCCACCTTAAGGGGTGACTTCGGACAGACTTTGACAAAAAAAAAGTAGTATTAGTATTTGTATGACTATTATAATTTTTACGTAAACTTATACCGGAAGGATGCCAAAATCCCCTGTAAAAAATTTAGTTCAAAATAACAAACAGAACCGATTCAAAATTTGAAAAAACTTAAAAAATCGTCCGAAGTCACCCCGTTCTACGTTTATTTTTTCATTTAGAGGCGTAGATAAAAATTTGTACAATATACGTGTGATAACGCTTTATTAACGTACTTTTGCGATTGCCCAACTCGTGCTACGCACTCGTTGGGCAAATTTCGCATGCGTACGTTAATAAAGCTCTTATCCCACTTATATCGTAAATAACTATTACCACACTATATATATACTATAGTGTGTAAGTATACTTGAGAATGCGGTAAGTAAAGCATAATATAATTAATATAATACCTATTGCTAGGTATATATATATAGATATATATATTTATATATTTATTTATACCTACCTTTTGCTGAGTTTGGTTCTGACATTTCTATGAGAGTTTGTTGATCATCGGGCGTAAAACTAAAAGAAATAAATAATTTTTCATATAATACATATTATGTACAATGTACATTGTACATAGGTAAGTACGTAACTTTTTATGTTTTTAAGACTTACCAATTTGAAACAGGATCTTTTTCTTTTAAATTTAATATTAGCTGTAACTTTTCTTTCCTTAAATCCGAATTTCTGTTGAATTTGTTTTTTTTATTTAACGCCTCAGATGAAGTATAACATTTTGCAATTTTTAAGTTATCCTGTAATTTTTTAATAATTGAATTCTTTTCATTTAATTGCTTTTCCAAATTTTCATTTTCTTCCCGCAACTGCGAAATTATTGCTACACTTCTTTCGCTAAATACTTTCCTAAAATTAGAAATCTACCAAAAAAATAACAAAATGTCAATTTACAATAAATTACAACCTGTTTTGGATTCAACAATGCTTCAATTTCTTTATCTTTTTTGAACATTTGACTTGACAATTTTCTGACTTTAACTTTTAACATTTGATTTTCTTCCCTATAAACACTCGCACGCTTTTTTAAACGAATTATTTCATTCCTCAAATCTATCTCATCCTAAAACATTCACAATATTATTAATGCAGCATTTTATTTTTAATAAAACCAACCATTGTTAGTGCTTTTATTTTATTGATTAAACGCTTCATTCATTGAATGCCATGGCAACTATTTACCCTTGCATAATTACAAAAATACTTTAAAATTTGTAGTTATTCAACAATATTACATCATTAAATATCTGTTATTTAAATTTAAAAAAATCCCTTAAAATTAATTTTTGAATTACCCACTAAATACCGGTATACCGGTATACCGCACAAAACCTCCTAACAATTTGACGTCACAAAACATAACCTCTCTTTGACAGTAGTGACAGTTGTTTATATACGGAAAATGGTTGTCGATAAAAGTCCTATTTCTGGCAATGCTCTGGAGCAATTTGTGTTGCTAAGTAAGTCAGCAAAGGGTGCAGCATGCGTTGAATTAATTAAACAAGCTTTGGAGGCCCCAGGGGTTTATGTTTTTGGGGAATTGTTGGATATGCCAAACATTACAGAGGTTTGTTAGTTCCATACTTGGTGTTTTGGGGTTTTATTATATATTGTATGGTTTATTTTAGCTTGAAAATGGGCCTTTTAAAAATGCTTTTAATGCTTTAAGTTTGTTTGCCTATGGCACATTTAAGGATTACATTGCCAATCCTGCCGAATATTTTGAGTTGACACCACTGCAGAAGAAGAAGTTGCAGCATTTAAGTATTGTTACGTTAGCCACCAAAACAAAGGTAAATGGACATTAATTAAAGAGTTTACGTTTAATTTAGGTTATAGGGTTGGTTATACAATTAATATTTTATTAATTTTTATGCATATAAACATTTTTTTTTCAAGCGTACAATAATTATCATATTATAACACTCATAGGTCTATATTATTTTTAGTTTAAAACTTAAATTATTATTAAACTCTACAGAAGTAAAGCTAAAATGTCATCATGTCACCTAACCTAAAAAAATTTCTTATTATTGTGTATTATTATATGAGAGATCAGTGTAACACTGACAGTGTTGCCAGATTACCAAAGTGATTTTCCCCCAAATGATCCAGATAAAGCTCAATTTCCCCTTAGAATTCAGTGCTATCCCCCTAATGCTGCATGTGTCAATTTTATTTGACATTTTATCTGGAATCTGACAAGGGTCAATCGGTTTTAACGCCACTTTTTAACAATCTGACATCTGTAAGACGGGTTTAACCTCACTTTTTCCTTATCTGACATCTATTAAACGGTTTAAGTAATTAATATACTTGTACCGAAAATGAAGCAACAATTCCATACCCACGTTATCTAAAGGAGGTTTGGCCATAATATGTAGTCATAGTCACTATAAGAAAATTTTACGTTGCAGTAGAATCCCTAGGGTAGAATCTACTAATAAAATATTTACATTGTTTAATTAAGATTGTCTTTTTTTAATTAAAAAAATATTAGCTTGTTAAGTCTTGCTATTGTTTAGTAGAGTCTACTAATAAGATATTTACAAAGTTTCATAGAGAATATCCGACTGATTTTTAAATAAAACATATAAAATTATAATCAATTTACGTACGCTTGCCTGCAATGACAATTAACGCGTTTGTTTTTTCAAAAAGTTGGTATCATTCAATTTTAAAATTTAATGACAGCCATAAAAAACAGAATTTAGTTTGGGCTACCCTATTGATATTGATATTATCTAAAAAAACATACATATATAATATAATATATAATATACAAGGTGTCCCTAAACTTATTGGCATAAATTTAGGAAAAGATTGAACAAGTCAAAATAAGTCGAAAACCCAAATAAATATTTTTCCTAATTACTTAGGTTTCCAAGATACAGGGTGATAAAGTGTTACTTATCATACAGTGTCCTGAAATTAGTGCACCATACTTTAACAGCAGATTGTACGTGCAAAAATAAGAAAAAAAGTCCCTATAAACATAGGTCAAGAAATGCCTCTTAAGGGAGCTACAGCCCCCAAAAGGAAAGCCCCTGAAGATGGTTTTTATTTAATATCTCCAAAACCGTTAAAGATATATAAGTGAAATTTGGGGAATTAATTAAACTTTTTATGACCAATAGGACGTAACAATAACAATTTAAAATTTTTTATGAGGTTTGCGTCAAATTGATAGGAAGTAGGGTTAAAACCACCTTAACTTTTTTGTACGTATCTTGTATCAGAATTTGGTATTAGATTATGAAATTTTTTTTTCATATAAAAAAGGTCATCTTGTTGAACTTCGATAACATACGATCGATTTGAAAATTATTTTACATGGCATAAAAATTTACAATTAAATCAGAACCATAGAAATGGACTCGCGTGGTCCTTGGAATACGGCTGCCATGTTTAAGATAAAATAGAATAATTCAAGACAGGTGACAGTTTTATGTAGTAACTGACTGAGTGTTTCTACTTTTTTATTTATATTAGATAAAAACCATCTTCAGGGGCTCCCTTTTCGGGGGCTGTAGCTCCCTTAGGAGGCATTTCTCGACCTATATTTATGAGGACTTTTTTCTTATTTTTGCACGTAGAATCTGCTGTTAAAGTATGGTGCACTAATTTCGGAACACCCTGTATAAGTTTTTTTAATACAACCTCTACTATGGTAGTCTTGGAAAGGTGATATTTTGCGAACAGTCACTTACTACCAAAACACATGTTCACACATAATTATAATTCTTTGAGTGAACACAGTGTCGTAGAAACGGGGGTTTCTTTAAGCTTATTGTCCCATACAAACTTTGAGGTTAGGTTTTTATAACATTTGATGCAATTTTTAGTTTGCATAGTTCGGCTACTATTAAAAAGGTGTACCTCTCAAACTTCGAGTAAATAAACAGTTTTCGAGATATTCGAGATTACAATAATTGTTATATCGCATTATTTAAAAGGATTAATGGGTATATGATAACAAATTTTATTTTTTAATTAAAAAAACTAAAAAAGGCATTCCATGAGCCTCGGGACTTTTTGCCCTGACTGTCACATTAAAAAAATTGTAGTTTTTTCAATTAAAAAATTTGTTATCATATACCTTTTAGCGATTTAAGAATTATTGTAATCTCGAATATCTCGGAAACGGTTTATTTTATCGAAGTTTGAGAGGTACACCTTTTTAATAGTAGCCGAACTGAGTAATCGAAAAACTGCATCAAATGGTATAAAAACCTAACCTTAAAGTTTTTATGGGACAATAAGCTTAAGCAACCCCTGTTTCTACGACACTGTGTTCACTTGAACAATTGTAATTATGTGTGAATATGTGTTTTGGTAGTAAGTGACTGTTCGCAAAATATCACCTTTCCAATTCTACCATAGTAGAAGTTATATTAAAAAAACTGACATGATAAGTAACACTTAATCACCCTGTATCTTTTAAACATACGTAATTAGGAAAAATATTTATTTAGATTTTCGTCGTATTTTGACTTGCTTAATCTGCTCCTAAATTTATGCCACTAAGTTTAGGGACACCTTGTAGAACATGACATGTTCTATATATGTATGTATTTTTACATTATATACATTGTATGAAATTATATCTCACAACGTGACCATGAGAAATCAATAAAAAATTATCCCTATGCACTTATGTCTGTAGAAGTTTGGTCAATATTTTCAACCAAGTTTTGCAATAATAAACGATAATATTAGACTCTGACCAACCTAAATTATCAATTTGCCTGCAAGGGGGAACACTGACGTGCATAAATTGCCGCACGGTTGTATAAACAATATTTTTTTAAGTAACAAAATTTCAACATTTTAGTTTAAATGTTTATTGTTGTAATGAAATTTTAGTGTATTCAATATAACACATTATTGCAAGAACTGGATATGAAAAATGTCAGGGATCTTGAGGATTTGATAATTGAAGCTATTTACGCAGACATTATCCACGGTAAATTGGATCAAAAGAACAGTCTATTAGAAATCGATTATGCTCTGGGCAGGGATATAAGAGCCAAAGACATAAACATAATTGTCAACTGCTTGGATGAGTGGTGCTCAGCTTGTGAGGGGGTTTTAAGTTGCGTTGAAACGCAAATTATAAGGGCCAATACTGAGAAAACTCGCTGTATGACAAGGAAGGGAGAAATAGAGCAAGAGGTAATTATATTAAATAAATCAGGTGATAAAAAAAAATTTGACGAAAAATTGTCCTTTATTTTACTGTTTCACAGGTTATTATAATTTTAATTATATTATAATACTTTCAATGTTTATTTTAAGATTGTAAATATCAAAAAAACTTTAAAGACTCAATTGCAAGAGAGGTCTGATGGTACTGATGAGGCCATGGCTACGGATAATCGTGAGGCAGCTGCGACAGGGGAAAAATCAAAGAAAACAACAAAAACAAAAGGTATAAGACATAGTGGTAAGTTTTGGTTAAAGTCGTAATTATTAGGATGAGGTAATTAATCGTTTAAATATTTCCAAAATATTAATAAAATATCATTGTTATGTAATTTTGTTGGATTTATATTGCTAGTTAAGCTGATATTTTTTAATATAGATTTGTCTAGAATTAAATAGTTGTGATTCTAACAAAATCAATAAATGATTGTTGAATACAGAAATTTTAATGATCCTCACCTCTTTATGCCTTTTTTAATTTGATTTATTTGGTTTGTTGTATTTTGTATTGTGATGAAATTTTAATGAAAGCAAATTTCTAATTTTATAGGTTTTAAACTACTGAGATAAGTCATTCAGGAATTGGGCCCACATTTTATATAACATATTTTTAGTGTGTCTTTTTGGAATTATGTATGTTCTTTGTGATATGAATAAAGCATTGTAATAAAGAACTTGTTTCATTTGGAGAACCAGGATTGGACTGATAAAAGCACAATTAAAATGTATATTAAAAATGGATAGGTTGTCAAAACTATCACTGTTATATTTTTAAATTTTATTTTCCATTTAATATTTAGTACAGATTAGTAGGTATGCCATTGAAAACGTACAGGTACAATTAATCATTTTTTATACTTGATGTAAATAGTTTTATTATGTCTAATGCTTATAGTTATTCAAAGAATTATTCTCGACTATTTACACCCATTTTCTGGTACAAACTAAATTAGGTCTGACTGGAGTTCTACGTTAGGGCTCATTAAATGGAGAAATCAGTCAGAGCTGGAAGAAATTAGAAAAAGCGCAAATGTTTTTAGTTTCAAGTTAAATTCATTTGCACTTTGTCAAAATGTCAATAAAATTATTACAATTGGTCCATTTACAAACTAAACATTAATGATAAAACAATAATTAAATTAACATATTTTAGTTGATTGAAAATGTTTTTTATCATGAAAGTTATAACTTTATAAATAACCTACCTAGCTACCTAATCTTAGTATGCTTTATTTATTTGAACATAGTAAACCACAACCTTATTTAATATCTACAATTACAATTTATAAACATTGAAACATTTAATACAAATTACGTATATATATTATTGATAATATTTACAATAACACATTAACATATATTCTTTTTATATTTTGAGAAATGTTTTTTCACAGCACCATAATAAATATATATTTTTAGTAAGTAATATACTTACATATGAAGACGTTATTTAAAATAATAAGCTACATTTATTTATATTTAGTTATATAAATATCTTCAACAAAATTCAATACCCTGTTTACAAAATGTACATTAGAACCTACTGGAACATTTTTAAATTATTTATTTTAGTAACTTTTTATAAGTATAATAATTATAGTTGTAAGTATACTTACTATACTTTTACACTTCTATTAGTATTAATTTAAATTTAAGAAGACATTCTGTTGTTGGATATTTATTAATAAACATAACTTTTTCAATGTTTGATTTTGTAGATAGGTATTGTTTTAATTAATTAAATTAATTTTTTAATCAATGTTATGTATTTTTTTATTTTATTATTGGCTCATTAACCTTTTTTTAAATATTCAAAAAAGGTCTTAGGATTCTATTACTAATAGTTTTAGAAGATGCATGGTCCCAAAAGAATAAATTAAAAAAATTGTAGAAAAAATTAATTTTAAAAATATTAAAACAAATTCGCACATTGGTATAACATTATAAAATGGTGGGACAATTTTCAAAAATGTTAAAAATTTCTAGATACCATTTTATCGTTCAATTTGTTACACTGGATTAGTTAAAACAATTATCATTTTTAAATAATTAACAATACAATGCCCCCTTAATAGTTATGGTTAGTTAAACCCATTTTAAAAAGCAACATTTGTACACTTAACATTGAAGTCTCAGTTCTAAATTCCTTAGTATTCTTACACTTGCACCGGATTTCTTCTGCACTTGAGACTAGAAGTTCTAGTCACTAAAGGTGACTGCTATAAGTCAAAATTCTTGATTTGTGTGCCTGGAAGCATCGCGATTGGTCCGTTTTCCACTGAGCAATTGTTGTTCGTTATAACGTTATTCGATGACGTTGCAGTTGTTTGGGTGGAGTTATCTTTTGTTTCTACCTTTTCTTTTTCGGAATCTAAAACAAGTCATAAGATATGAATAAATTATAATTTAAATAATAACACTGTGCTCGAATCGGAAACTTTTTTTTCTAACAAGCAGGGCACTCAGAGGGATTACCTAATTTGAGTACGCTGAATCTAATGGTGTTAGTTGTTTTTTTTAGGTTAGCTCTTGTTTTCGAGATATTTTAGATTTAAATTGTAGACCCAAGAACAACAAAAAAACATTATTTTTAGATCATTTATTGAATTTAAATTTATGAAAACAGATATATATATATATATATATATATATATATATATATATATATATATATATATATATATATATATACAAATATATGTATATAAATATACATACAGGGTGTTTCACATACGTAGAGAACGAAAAAAAATTTTTAAAGCGTTTATAAAAATTTTAAAAGCGTTTATAATCCATTAAAGTCTATTTTTCTAAAATATTTTAAAGAAAATTCTACTAAATGACATCAACAAGAGAAGTTGCACGCGAATTTCTCGTTCACAGTTCAGCAGGTTATGAAGGACGTTCATTTTACGCGAGTGCAGAACCTGCAGCCGATTTTAATGACATTTATAAAAAAAATTGAACTTTATGTTTATCCACTTTATTAAAATTAAATAAAAATTGGGAAAAAAGTACTCAAAACATAAAAAAATTATATTTACGATCGTTTTTGCTCCTAGGGCTTGTACGACCCCTTAAATAAATTTTGGGAGTGCTCAGTAAAAAATTGAAACATGTATTTATACGGCTTTCAAATCGAAAAAACAATAAAACTGTTTAAAATTGTTTACAAAAATATACAAAACGGTTTTGCAGTTTTAAAATAAAATAAAAATGGAAAGCATATATTTTTTAAAAGAAATATTAGATCATTAAGCATTTATCAATTAATGTTTTTAAAAAGTCGTACAAGCGCCAGAAGCAAATAATTTTGATGCGCGCGGTTATTTTGAGTGGCTTTTTCCAATTTTTTTTTATTGCGTTGACAAAAATTGTCAAATTTTGGATAAAAAACGATTTTAATTCCTTAAAAATATGATTTTCAAAGGGAAACTTTATTAATATTTTATTTATTTTTTTTAATTAACAAAATACGATAATTTTTTTTACAATATTAAGTTGGCTTATGGGACTTCTTAGGAAGTAAGGGTGGAACTAAAAGAGCACTTTTGTATAATATCGCGAAAAAATAGCAAATTAAGCAAAACGATAGTAAGTTTTGGAATTAGCACACCTAAATCTTGTAAAGTTATTGGCCACCTTGTGGCAAACAAAAAATGTTAAAAAGTTTTATTATTAATCCTGGAGCATTCGCCATTTTTAATACTTTATAATAAAAAATATCATATTATAAAAACGTTAAAATGAAATTTTAAGTTATATTTTCAATAAAAAATTATTTTTATAGAGAATTAGAACAAACAATTTCTTTCAGAAAATTAAAATACTCATTCACAGTGTGCCTGAACGAAGTTTAAGTCACATAAAAATGCCGCCAAAAACTGATTGCAGTTTCTTGTTCGGGACCCTTTGGTGACTAAAAAATGATATTTACCAAAATCCTAACTGAGCAGCACTCCTCTTTTCCAATTTTTTTAAAAATTCATTTTTTAATTTTTGTTTATCTCAAAGTCTACCTTTGACAGAGTACACATTTGTACACCGATTTTTATAAAATTGGAGTATATTATTGAGGAGACTTAGAGAATACTTTTTAATATTGTTCACATCATTTGATATATACAGGGTTAGCCAAAAATCGTTTATTTTTAATAAAGCAAAAGCGTAAATTCATGATTTTGGCATAACACTCAAAAAAGATTTATCAACCTTTTATAAGAAAAATAGTTTTTTAATAATAAATTAAATAACCCTTAGAGAATTCTTAAAATGTTGTTTAATTTAGGCTTTTCAATTGTTTTCAATTTTGAATGAATGAAGTTTTTTGATCGGCACTCGAGGTTATTTAAAAACTACATTTACAAAAACGCTAACTTCTTTTTTTGAAATTTTTTGAAAATTATTTGTTTATCGCAAAGTCTACCTTTGCCAGACACCGATTTTTATTGGAGTATGTTGTTAACGAGACTTATAGAATAGTTTTCATGCTGAGCACATCATTAGATTATATATATTTTTATAAGTAAAAAGCATAATGCTCAAAAAAGATATATCTTTAAAAAATTTAATTTTATTTAATTTTATTCAAAATCAAGATAGGTATATCTTTAAAAAATTTAATTTTATTTAATTTTATTCAAAATCAATTTTCCCTATAAAAGGTTAATAAGAATCCCATTTTGTAGCCTGTATAAATATATCTATATCTTAGCATAAATATATCTATATCTTTTTTGCGTGTTATGCCAAAATCATGAATTTACGCTTTTGCTTTATTAAAAGAAGCGATTTTTGGCTAACCCTGTGATGATGTGCACAGTATAAAAAGTATTCTACAAGTGTCCTTAACAATATGCTCCAACATTATAAAAATCGGTGTACAAATGTGTACTCTGTCAAAGGTAGACTTTTAGATAAACAAAAATTTAATAAAAAATTAATCATGAATTTTCAAAAAAAATCGAAAAGAGGAGCAGCTAGGAATTTGGTAAATACCATTTTTAAGTCACCAAAGGGTCCCGAACAAGAACCTGCAATCAGTTTTTGGTGGAATTTTTATGTGACTTAAACCTCGTTCAGGCACACCGTGCATTATTACGTAATAAAAAACAAAAACAAAATTGTACTGTTGACCAAATTAATAATATTTTGGTACATGAAAGGAGAGTCTTTTGTTATCTAAAATAATGTAATTATTCTTTTATTTTCTTACCTTCTTGTACTGGTGGCACATGCTTAGCTATTTGTTGCTTTTGATCGCAGGTGGCGGCTGTCACCATAACAGCTGCCATCATGCTGCCGGAACCAGTAGTAGCCGAACTTTTGTTTATAGCGCTGTATCTCATTGGCATCATGCTTTGACGGACGTTTCTCTCAGGCCGTATGAGGATGATATATAGCTGAAAAAAGTTGAATTTTATATAAAAAGTCCCGAAAGTACTAGAAAAGTTCACAAACCAGTAAATAAATAATAATTTTACTTTTGCATTAAAAAATAGGTATGCTTTAAAATGGGTGTAATATATCAATGATCTCGCTCGATTAGACACAGTTAAACTTAAGTTTAAAATTTTCTTTATCAGCAAAGATTAACGAATTAGATTTTTATTTCGAAAAATTAATATTGTTATTTAGTGTAATTTTTGTTTTTTTTCAGAAAATATTAAGTAATATTTTAAAAACTTTAAATTTACTTGATAATTGTTTTTTACTTATAATAAACCATTCCATAAATGAAGTGACTACACGTCTAGCAGCCCAGCAGATAAGACCTGAAGATGGTAGGAGGATTGTCCGCTGAATCCAAAAATGTCGCCAATAGTTAGGTATAAAGGTAGAACAGTTTTTACATATAATATGGAATTGACTATATCTCAAAAACTGATCTACTTTAATATTTTTTTTACGGATTCAATGGACAATTTTGCATAAGAATTTACTGTTAAAAGTCAGGGATACAAATTGCTGTGGACAACAGTCAGTGGCTACTTGACTATAAAACTAGTAATTTTTGACTTATTAATTGAAAACCAGTCATTTTTAACTAATTAATTTTTAGAGAGCATAGTATGTATGGATTTAAAATTTTTATGAGGTATTTGTGACCACTTTTGCTATTATGATATCAACTTTAGATTTTTAAATGGAAAACCCCGTATATTTTTTGATAATTTAATAGATATTTTAATTAAAAGAATGAGTTTTTTTAAAACTCTCTATTATGAAAAATATTGATTTTATGTTGAATAGAATGTTGGGAAATTCTGATTGGTGAATCGAAATTATTATCAAAGATGGCCAAACCAGAATGAATATATAAATAATGTTAAATTAATGATTTTAACCGGCTACACTATTCGACATTAATAATTTTATTATTCCAACTTAGTGATCCGATCAGAGTTTTCCAAACATTTAATCCTCCATTTTTCATCATAGAGAATTTTAAAAACACCATTCTGTAAATAAAAAAATCTCTATCCGAATATCAAAAAATATACAGGGTATTTGATGCTCTCATTTCCGGTTACTTTCGGAAGTGAGAGTGATGCAAAGAATATCAAAAATGGTTACGAATACCTTATAAAAATTTCAAATACATCTTATATGAAAAAGTTATTGGCTGGTGCGCTTTTCAAAAAACACAATATATATAGTTTATACGTCTTTATCGGTTTTAATTTACAAAAAAAATAATATTATCTAATATTTTTGCCAACGCGTGTTGTTATTAATTAATATTTTAAGCGGTTTGTGACTTGTTATAATCTAACATAAAACCTGTTGATGATATTTGCTAATCGAAAATTGCTACCGAAATCGGTCAATATTGAATCTACCCTCAAGATACTCCTTGTTTGTAAAATCGAATATTCCAGCACACTCGATGATAATGGGAGGACGGGAGAGCAAACTCGTGAACTATGTGCAAACATGCATTGCGAATAGGACACGTCGCGACGTCTCGGTGTTTACTTACTTTGGGAGCGAACAGGCAGACAAGAGTGACGCTCGCTGATAGACTTATAGTGACGGACATGCTTGTTATCCTCAATGCTACGTGGTTCGCTGTCCCGAAGTACAAGGGAACGAACGCCAGCCAGATTACGCACGTCGTGTACATCGTGAAGCCTGTAACCAAATCAGACGTTTTTCGTTATCTTGTCGTGCATTTTTATTGGGTAGACACATTTTTGCACAATTGCCTTTAAAAAATTTTAAATTATTTATTATCATAAATATAGCCTATCTTATATTACACTCAGTTTCAAAAATCTTGCACCACTTTGTAATTCCATCTAGAAGTTAGCAAATTTAATGGTAACAAACTATCCTCTTTCTATTAGGTAATTGACATACAAAAGTTTGTTGATACTTACCCAATAAACAGATAGGGGGGGGCAAAAATGAGAAAAAATCGATTTTTTTAGTGACAGGTAAATTTATTTGTACAAATAATCTAAGAACTTTTAAAACTTTATTTTTTTAGTACCTTGTATTGCCACCCCTAATCTGTAAGAATGTATGAACATGTCTGGGCATGCCTCGTATAAGGATATTTAGGTATTCTTAAGGTTGTTGTCGTGGTACAATATTGTCAAAAATTTTTAGATTATGCGCACCGTAAAAGTATTCGAGCTTGTAGCTAAGTGATTCATAATTTTTTCGCAAGACTGTTACCTATACGTAATACTTACTACCATACCTATTCACATATTTTCATAAGTTTTAATCAGGCAACGTCGCTTATGCGCAACCAATAAATATATTGGAGACTTAATCAGTCTGTTTGAATTACTGCGCAAATAATATCTTTACTCGCGTACAGCGTTGCCAAGTTGTTTTTATCTGACTCACTAGTATGTATACTTTTTAAAAATTGTTGAACTTTAAAGGGTTATTTATAAACAATTGGACGGTCAAACATTTTTTATTATTTTTATTTTAAACTCAGCAAAAATACATTAAAACACTGTTAGTTTTTTTAAAGTTTCTGACAATTAGTTTTTTTATAACTAAGAAACTGCTACAGAACTACAGAAAGGGTATACAATCCATGTTAATTATCCAATTTTAAATCGACAAATTTTAAGGATAATTGTATTGTCATGTCCTTAATAAGTATACAAAAATTTAAAATTTTCTGATTGTATGCCTACAGCATGACAACTACCTTAAGAAATTTTATTTTATTCCTCAACAGCTGGTACAATAAGTTTCATGGAGGGGTTTAAACGGTTACGAATCAGTCTGGATAAATACTCCCAGACGTGTTCAATGGAATTCATGTCCGGAAAAAAACGGTGGCCACCATTCTGTCAATTTTACCCTCTCTCAGAAACTCTAAGAAAGCTCTAGTTTGGTGTGGACGGGCATTGTCATCCATAAAAATGAAATTGGGACCTACTTCATCTCTAATTGTTGGAATAATTTGTCCAGTCATAGTGCCAGGGACATGAATCAGTTAAGTTTTTATTCCATACATTATTCCACCCCAAAACAAAACAGTTCCGCCTTCAAATGGCAGAAGCAAGTCGCTGGTGTGCTCTCCGTTTACTCCAGACGAGAACAGAACATTTGGACCCCGTTTTGCAATAAGGAACCAACCGACAATTTACGAAAAAATTAGTTAATTGCATTATACATAGTCAAATATTGTCTTCCCCCGATTTGCAATAGCGATCCAAAGATCTGGCGCTCTAGCGCCATTTGGCGGACGATAGAACTTACTTGCATAACCAAAACTATTTCGATTTTACTATAAAGATCCAAAGTTACTTGGTTCCCTTTTGCTAATTCTGAGATGTGTTGGTTCCCTTTTGCGAAATTCCCACGTGTTTCACGGCGTTCTCTGTTTATTGTTGTTGCCGGCATATTCATTGTTGTGCAGTAGTGTCTGTCAGCTGGTATATTATTATTTTTTTAAATGTTTAAACAAATGAGGAGCATCCGTGCAAAACCGGCTATATCCACTTTAATAAAATGTTGGGAAAATGGCAAAAACTCTCGGTGTCCTGGCCTTTACAGATAAAAGAAAAAGCAAACTTGAGTTTTGTGGGCTTTGTGGTACTTGATTTATAAGACATACTTTCGTTTTCAAAAACTTTATATTAAGGCCAAAATTTCAAAAAATGTTGGTGCAAACATGAAAAAACAGAACAAATTTTAGTAGTAGTATCGACATATCCAAGCCACATATTATTATTTATTGGATATAGCCGGGTTTGCTATAAAAACGTGGATTTGGCCGGTTTTGCTCCTAAAGCTACCTTTTAAATGTGAATTTAACATGGATATAGTCGGATTTAAACAGAATTATCTTGGTTGTCGATAGAATTGAACCCAAAGATAAAATAAAATGGATTTAGCCGGTTTTGCACGGATGCTCCTCAAATAGTGTCTCATTATTAAACATCATGAAAACATGTAGAAAGAAGCGACCCATTGACGTACATGAAATAAAAAAAGATGATTTCGTTAGCACTAGGGCATTAGAAAAAGTAATTGTTAACAGAAAGAAAAGTTGTGAATGTGAAAAAGTTAATTGGCTCCATCTAAAAGAAATAAAACTTATTAGAGAAAAAAAAAATAGTATCTTTATAAAAACGGACTATGTTGATGAGACCGAATATAAAGAATCAAAGGATTCAGACGTACAGTTTTCTCAGTTACTGGAATCGCTATGGCCAAACGGGAAACCAGTGGCTCAGCCAAAACTAGATGACATATTCAGTTATTTGCATCTTATTCCTGAGGCTGATCATAATTTTTATACTAGTCTAATAGGAGACCCTTCAATAGAGGAAGACATAGACGGTTAAAATGACGAGTTAGACTTTGACTTTGAGCAATAATATATTTTTTCCTTATTTCAAGTGTTTTTGTTCATTAAAATTATTGTTCTGTTCATATATAGTAAAATATGATAGCGTTTGTTCAGTTTAAAAGTGTTTTTATAAATAAAGTCTGAAACGTTTTTCCTCATTTTCTCGTAACTGCAAATATGTTGTTTGGTTCTCTGTTGCATAACGGTGTCCATTTGACCATTGAGGCAATAACCAGTTTTGGTGATCTTGAGCCCATTCTAACCGCGACTGTCTAAACTTCCTTTTAAACCCGATTTCTTCCTTAGTTTTTTTAAATTTTTCATTATCACCTGAAGACGATTGCAGATACTTAGCAATTGAAACGTTGTGAATTAATCATAAAAAAGACAATGGAAGTTCAAAAATATGTTTATAATCACTGGTACTGGTACTGGACTGCTGACCGTTATGGACCTGTTTCTCCTAGTTACTTGACTTAAATATCGGTCATTCCTTTAAGTTATAACCCTTGGACGCCCACTTCGATGTCTTCTTTCCACAGAACCCGTCTCATTATGCCTTTGAATCAGAGTAATCGTACTATGGTCACAGCCTAATCTATCAGCTATTCGTCGATGTGACAGACCTTCTTCAAAGAAAAAGATTATTTTCAAACGAATTTTTCAAGCATTTTTAAGAGGATTTTCAACACTATTAAATGTTAAGCGACACGTACAAAACTGCATATTTTGCATATTTAAGATTTTTAAGATTTATTTCTTCGGTTTTTACGGTGATTTTTTTTAGTTCCATAACAAAAATATTCACAATTCAATATTTATACTTCTGGAATTCAATAAATATTAACATTTTTATATTAGATATACTTGGTGCAAGACTTTTAAAACTAAGTGTATTATACTTAATATTATTTAGTTTTATTGGTATATTATTATATGAGATAAGGCATATAATCTCGAGTGTAATACTATACTTTATCTACTCCAATAAGTAGATAATTAAATGATTTTTAAAAATAAATAAATAAAATCTGACCTCTGTCAAATGGTTAACCTCATTTTTTACCAATTTTTAATGTTAACATAATAATATTATAGTCACTGACATAGATTACAGTATGGCCACTGATGTCTAACAACGTGAATAATAAGTTCATTATTTCCGTTGTTAGGCAGGGAATTTCTAATTTTAATCATTATTCACAAAAAACAACATTATGCAATAATAATATTAATAATAATAATAATAATATTAATATTAATTAAAATTATTTATTATTTATTTTTAATATTTTTTGGCAAAATGTTTTTATGCAGGCATATAAGCATCCTTTTTTAAACGTTAAAAGTTTATGATGTGGATAGTATTAATACACATTTCTTAACTTTTGCCCTATTTTGTTCAAATTTGTGTTTGTTTTTAAACATATGCAGTTGGAATTTTAACATTTTTAAAATGTCCTCTATAGGACATATACCATAATCTCAACATTGCACGCAAAACTCTTTTTTTGGCAAACAAAAACCTCTTGTACTCTCGTACTTTAACCCCATTATGCATAAGATTATGCCATACCTAAGTAGAGACTGAAAATAGGCATAATATACAGTTTTTAATGTTTGAAAATCTACATATTTGTTTATGACCCTAATTGAATACAAAGTTTTATTTAACTTACTGCAAAGTTGTTCAATGTGATAATAAAAATTAAAAGTTTTTATCTATTTGAAGGCCCAGAAATTTTGTATTTTTATTTATTTTAATAGTGTAACTATTAAATTGGATTTCATTAGGACATTGAAATTTTGACTATTTGGTCATAAAATATAATATATTATATTATTTTACATTGCATATTATGCAATTTGTTTTATTTTTATTAAGCATGTTGTTGTTAAACCATTGGATACAAAAGCCTGAGTCTCCATAGTTAGTGTTATTCTTTGGGAAGAATTTTGCTTGACCAACTATAAATTATTTAAATATATTATAAAGATAATAGGACCAATGACACAGCCTTGTAGGATTTCAATTTTTATAATAGTAGTAGATAAAATAGGTAGTATAGGTATTATGCAACAACAATATAATGCAAGAACTATTTAATGATGGATACTAAGACAAGCATTAGAATTATGAGTGCGAGTGTCAGTTACATGGTAGTTACGAACAATATTTTTTCTAGGACTATTATAATGAAGTAGAAAATTAACATATATCTGGTAATAAGTTGTTTGGGGCTTTTGCCGCCTGTTACAATTTTTGAGGTGTTAAATTTTCAATTTTACATTCACTATCCCACATGTTCACTAATTTTAAAATTTTCTATGTAAACATTAGGTAACTTGTAAAAATATTAGATATAATTATAATAATAATAATAATAATAAATGTCTTTATTTATTTTTTAAATTTCTGAAATTACAAAATTTACATATCTGGGCGAAGTTCAGATAGATAAAAAAAAATTATCCCCTGCTCTACCACTTAATAATATTGACGAGTATCGCATTTATATTGGTTAATATTGCCGTGGATTGCATTTCTATTGCTTGATAATCTGTATCTTAATAAAAATCTTGTATCATAATGGATCTCTTTATAGGGCAGGAGGGAAATGTCTAATAAACGAAACGAAAGTATGGGAGTAGATTTTGTTTACTTTTTATAAATTGATTTATTTATCCTAATTATTTAAACCTAATAGATCTATACCAAAAAAAATATAAATATTTTGGTAATAACTTATTATTAGGGTTTTAAAGTGTCGAAAACAAAACGGGAAAAATTGGGAAAAAAAACCTGTTTTTCCCAGGCATTGTAAAAATTGTCTTTTTTGGGAAAAATTGACTTTTTTCTGAAAGTATACAAAGGAATCAACAACTTAACATTATTTTAATTTAAAAAAAAATATCCTTAATGATAATAAAATTAATTAAAAAAAGTCAAATAAAATTAATCATTGAATTGAATTAAATTAAAAAAATGAACGTAACCGTTTAATATACTGTCGGTAAGGTCCTTTTTGCAAAAGGGAGTCCATTGAAAATATCGATTTATAAATTAATGAATTATTTATAAAGTTCAATCACAAAATTATAATTTTATTAATAGATGTGTAAAATAAAAGTTATTTCTTATTTGTTTTTTGCTAACCGGTAGAAGATTCTTACTGAATTATAATAGTAGGAATAATTATTATAATCATGTATTATATGATTATAATCAGAGTCGAAAATCCACATTTCCTTGATATCAGTGTTACAGATATTTGGAAATTCTCAGAAAAATTACTAATACGTAACGCTTAAAAAATGGTGAATGCGCCGGGATTAATTGTAAATTAAAATAGTATATTAGGTACACTACAAGGGCCGAAAGTTGAATTTTCGGCTTCGCTCGGGCATCATGACGCGCAGGACCGAGATTTCAACGTTTTGACCGTGTGGTGTATACTATTTTTCTTCATACATCGGTCGAAAGTACTTACTTTCGCCCCTAATAGCAGGGACGAAAGTTTACCTCGGTCGAAAGTACGTACTTTCGTCCCTAATAGCACAGGGAGTAAATGTTTAATTGTATAATCCATTTTAGCAGTGGGATTTTAATATTGTAAATAAAATAACAACATAACCTTAACTTTTACTAAATTTTATTTTTGATTCAAGCTTTAATTAACAAAAATTTTAATGTATTTTAATTATATTTATATCTGTAATGTCCATAATACAACATGTTATACTTGTTCTAATGTCTGTTAAACGTATATTTTTGTAATATTGACGTAAACCCTGAAGATGCCGTAAGGCGAAACCGGTCGGTTATTAAAATAAAATAAAAAATTTACAGCAGGGAAGTGCCTAATTTAATTTTATTTACAATTATTTACAGGGAGTCCCTGCTATTAGGGACGAAAGTAAGTACTTTCGAACAAGGTATAAAGAAAAAATATTTTTTCTACGACAACTATGTAAAAGTTATTTTTTCTACTCCTAATAAGGAATTTGACCGTTCTAATATCACTTTTATCTATGGAATGACATGTCATATATTCCGTAAAGTGTTACAGAATGAAATATTCTATCATCGGATGACAGAATAAACACTCGTGGCTACATCTCTGTTTTTAATATGTAACAAATTTTAGACCGATCCAACCTCACTTTCTTCCAATTTAATTATTTTTCTATGGTATTTTTTGGAAACGTAGAAAAAGTATAGTCTGAAACACGTTTGGAATTGCATATTCCGCTCTCGTGAAACCGTCAAACTCGCCTTCGGCTCGTGTGACAAACTCTTCACTCGAGCGGAATATGCTGTATTCCAAACTTGTTACAGAATATACTATTTCATTATGGCATCGTTGCTTAGAAAATGAATCTTTTCATTGGCAAGGCAAAACACGAATGTAAAGTGACATTTCTGTGTGAAAAGGTGAAAAGGTGACAGGTCTGTATGAAATGAAATTGACAGCATCGTTTGACATTCAGCTGTCAAAAAAGTTTTTAGGTTATTTTGTTTTATATTTAAAAATAATAAAAAATAAAAGGGTCGTAGAAAAAACATTGTGTTATACTTGTGAGAAAAGCTTGTAGTGTAATATACTATTTTATACTCTTACATACCTAAAATACACTTACTTACTTACTGTATATTGTCCTGCTAAGACAAAAGAGCATCATTGTCAAAAACAATAAAAATGATCTTTTGTCCTTATTTACTTAATATTGCAGACACAGGGGTTTAGCTTAGTTCGGCAGTATAGTGGACAGAAAATATTATAAATTTTATGCTCTTTAAAGTGTTTTTTGAACTAAATATCTTTAAGAACCAAGAAGCTACAGGGTTTAACTTAAACCTCTTTAAAAATGCAAAATAAGCTGACTCACTAATACAAAACGATCGCTCGCAAAAAAAAATGAACATCAAAAATAAATAAATATTGTCAGCAACCTTTTTAAATTAAATAAAATAACAATTTGTTATAAAGCTATTATACGAATATAACAAAACTTGTTTGATTTTATAAAAAAGTATTAAATGCCTGAGTTTTATAGCAATTACCACTAAATTTAAAAAAAACAGTTTTGTTCAATCAACTCACCTATGTGTTTGCTCTCGTTAAACGCTTCAGGGATTTTTCTGGTAAGCACGGCATAGATGGTGCAGATCACAATTAAAAAGATCGGGTATGCGAACGCAATCATGTAGGAGGCGTCGGTGTAAGAAGAGCAAACCAGCAGGTTATCCTCCCTGGTTGGATAATGATGCAACGCGCGCTCCGGGGCTATCACCATCCAGACCCCGTTTATTAAAATCTGCAAAATATATAAACATGTGTAGTTTATTGTGCTAAGGGTTTTTAATATTTTATTTCATACTGTTACGGAAATATATACAGTTAGGGTGGTGCAAAATATGAATATTTTTAAAATTAAAACGCCCATATAGAAAACTTGTGTATGATAAAAATAAATATTTTGGTGAAAAAAAAATAATATTTGTTGAATGTCTTTCATCGCCCTATATTCAGGCTAGGGTAGAAAACGGTTAAAAACAAATTTTTTTGAGCCAAGATTTTTTTAGTGCCAAACTATAATTTGGCACATTGATTTAAAAAATGGCATTAACATTGATCGGGGGTCTGCTCATTTTAATGTTTGTTTTTTTTTAATTAAAGTGATCAGCTTGGGAAAACTTACTCATACTTAGCTCAAAATTTTTGTATGTTTAATCTCTAAAAATTAATTAGTCAAAAATGACTAATTTAATAGTTATTAGTGGCTGCTTTTTCACTTGTACAGGGTAATCCCCTATAATGTCGCCCCGCTTTAACTTTTTTATTTTAAGTGTCCCAAAAAATTTAAAAGTGTAGAAAAACAAAAAGTATATATTTTTTTTCAATGGATCACCCTATATATGTATTTATTTTTCGATTCCTTGTAAAATTCTAAGCATATTTCATATAACAACCGTTTCTCAAATATTTAAATTATTTTTAAGATAATAAGTTGAAATAGTTTGTCTTTTTACTTATTTAACAAGACATATTGACATAATGCCACTATAGTAATTTATTTTTAATAAAAATTTTGGTATACTGAGGCTTCTTGATTTCTAATTTAATGATAACATTTCGAATGCGAATATTTCAGAAACGGTTAAATTTAGGTATATGGTTTGTTTTATGAATTATGCTCAGAATTTTACAAGGAATCGAAAAATAAATTCATATATAGAGCTCAAATATTATAAATTTTTATGTTTGCCATGGCTCTGGGGCAGTTAAATATAATTTTTACCAAAATGTTTATTTTGTACATCAGTAACTTTTCCAGAATTGGACACTTTCATTTTCAAAGAAGACAAATCAAATCGGCGGATCCCCGCTTAGTATGAAATATGAAAATATTTATTTATAGTTTTAAAATTGACTGGGGGCCCCCATTTATATTGTTTTTTTAAATTAGGTACTAACCTAATTTTGTAAAAGTTTATTGTACTAAAAAAATATCTTGGCTAAAAAAACCGTTTTCCACCTTCGTCTGAATATTATAATTTTTATATTTAATATGGCTTTGGGGTGGTGGAAGGAATTAAAAAAAATATTTTTTGTTCACCAAAATGTTTATTTTTACCATAGGTACACAAGTATTCTATATACAGGCGTTTTCAATTTTAAAAAAATTCATATTTCGCACCACCCTATACAGGGTGAGTTTTAAGTTGACGCGTTCCTTTTAAGAGTGTGTAGAAATCAGCTAGACAAATAAATATTTTAAGTAACTTTTTTATCAAAACTCAAAAATAAAAAAGTTATAGCCCATCAAAGTTTAATTAAATTTTAAGCCGGTCCTGGCTATTGTTAATGAAAAACATAACCATAATAATATCAAAATAAACAATGCAAAATGTCATATTTGACAACAAAAATAACCATTTAAATCAAATTGACATTTTGCATTAAAAAATGCCATTATTTACTTAAGTTGCAGCATTTGCATTTTGACGACACTCTCCATAAATTAGTAACATTTCCACTAATTCATTATTGCTATAATTATGAGCCATTTTTAACAAAAATTGAGGCACAAAAAACTTGACATTTTTCATTGCTAAATGTCATTTTGATTTAAATGGTTATGTTTGTTGTCATATATGACATTTTGCATTGTTTATTTTGTTATTTTTATTTTTATGGTTATGTTTTTTGTTAACAATAGCCAGGACCGGCTCAAAATTTAATTAAACTTGGAAGGCCTATAACTCTCTTATTTTTGAGTTTTGATAAAAAATTTACTTAAAATATTTATTTGTTTATCTGATTTCTACACGCTTTTAAAAGGAACGCGTCAACTTAAAACTCACCCTGTATACAGTGCGCAAGTTAAAAGTCCCCTTTCTGTTATTTTTTATATTAATATATTAATCTATTAAAGGAGTGCCAAGAAGGCAGTATCAACTTAAATGGACAAGGCGTGCTCACGGTGTGCCTGAACGAAGTTTAAGTCACATAAAAATGCCGCCAAAAACTGATTGTAGTTTCTTGTTCGGGACCCTTTGGTGACTTAAAAATGATATTTACCAAAATCCTAGCTGCTCCTTTTTTCGAAATTTTTTGAAAAATAAGTTTTTTTTTAAATTTTTGTTTATTTCAAAGTCCACCTTTGAGAGAGTACACATTTGTACACCGATTTTTATAAAATTAGAGTATATTATTGAGAAGACTTAAAGAATACTTTTTAATACTGTCTACATCATTTGATATATACAGGGTGAGCCAAAATGGCATTCTTATTAACCTTTTATAAAAAAATAGATTTTTAATAAAATTAAATAAAATAACGCTTGGAGAATTTTTAAAATGTTGTTTAATTTAGGCTTTTTAGTAGTTTTCAATTTTGAACGAAAATTAAAGTTTTTTGATCGGCACTCTTTGGAGATTTAAAAACGATATTTACCAAAATTCTAACTGCTTTTTTCAAATTTGTTAATAAATCATTTTTTTTTTAAATTATTTGTTTATCGCAAAGTCTACCTTTGCCAGAGTACACATTTGTACACCGATTTTTATTGATTGCAGTTTCTTGTTCGGGACCCTTTGGTAACTTTAAAATGATATTTACCAAAATCCTAGCTGCTCCTCTTTTCGAAATTTTTTGAAAATTATTAATTTTTTTTTAAATTTTTGTTTAACTTTCCTTTGACAGAGTACACATTTGTACACCGTTTTTTATAATATTGGAGTATATTGTTAACGAGACTTGGAGAGTACGGTTTTCATACTGAGCACATCATTAGATTTATACAGGGTTAGTCAAAAATCACTTTTTTATATAGTAAAAAGCATAATGCACAAAAAAGATTTATCTCCAAAAAATGTTATTTTATTACATTTTATTTAAAATCAATTTTTCTTATAAAATCTTAATAAGAATCCCATTTTGTAGCCAGATAAACATGGGTTGGTGTATCTTTTTTGCGTGTTATGCGATTTTTGGCTAACCCTGTATATATTAAATGATGTGCACATTATAAAAAAGTATTCTCCAAATCTCCTTAACAAAATACCTACTTTAATATTATAAAAATGGGTGTACAAATGAGTACTCTGTCAAAGGTAGCCTTTAAGATAAACAAAAATAAAAAAAATGAATTTTCAAAAAATTTCGAAAAGAGGAGCAGCTAGAATTTTGGTAAATATCATTTTTAAGTCACCAAAGTGTCCCGAACAAGAAACTGCAATCAGTTTTTGGCGGCATTTTTATGTGACTTAAACTCCGTTCAGGCACACCGTGTGCTTGTGATACCTCATTTCAAAGGTATTTCGATTCTTTATTTGATGCTATTTAAATTTTTATTTCCACCTTCTTAGTAAATGAGATTTTATATGTTAATTTGGTTGTTTTTGTATCCAAGTAAACGATACATTGTAACACCTGTAATATTTTACGGGCTTGTATAAAAGACCTGTAAAGTTTTACAGGCTTGTAGAAATGCAATTTATGAAATAAAATGTCACATTTAACACATTAATTGAAATTTTAAATTTGATAATCGTTATCTAAAGGTGAAAATAAAAGTTTGTACGTGTCACGCTTTGCAATTAATCTTTACTAGGCTCACAAACCAGTTCGCCCGTAAAGATTCATTTACAAAGCTTGACACGTAAATAACTATTAAAATCCGTTTAACGGTTGCTAAGTAATTTAGCATTAAAGTTTTTCAAACTAATAAATTTTCTTGCCGCTCTAGGCAGCTACCTACGTTGCCTGGTCGGTAAATCCGGCCCTGGCTGTACGAATTATCGCAAATCTGTATCATCATTTAGTTTTTTTGCAACTTTTTTTGTTTTTTGTTATGTAAAAAAACACACCAGTGTAGTTTTAAGGCGGTTTATAAAATAATTTTATTCTTTAGTGTAACACTATTTATCTGTTGTGCCTGCAATTTTACTATTTATTTCGTTGGAAAATGGTTCGCGCTCGCCCGTTGGAAGAAAAAAACCGAAACAATTTTTATTTATACAGACAACCCTATTCGCAGAAAATATCTAAGGGAAATAGTGACTAAATTTCAAACAACTGGCGTGTGAGTAGGTTAGGGTAGAAAATCAATCTCAGAAGACAAACAAATAGAAATAATCCTCAACAATCGACTCGACGGTGGCAGTTGCAGGGGATTGTGATATAGCAAAATTAAATATTTAAAACTCACAAATTTTATCCCTTTTATTAAAAATATTACATCAACTTACTGAAGATGAACCGGATCGGAGAGTATAATTGAGGAGGTTCATTTCAAAACTCAGTTTATCAGCTCTTTAATAAAAATGAGTGGTGTCTGTACATTTAACATGTAGCCCCCTATACCCTGAAAAGGTCATAATATTCTAAAACGTACCTTATTCCATTTAAAATTCATTTACAAATTGACTATCGTTCCAAAACTTGCCTTCTCTATAGGTTATATCAGGTCAGAACTGGCTCATACGTATGTAATTTTATACCTATGCATATATATTTCGTTTAAAGTATTCTGTTGGCCTGATATGCGTTAGTACTCACGTGTAAGGTTTTAGACATTTTGCTCAAAATCACCCAATATGGATAAGCCGAGTTTTGGAATGCACCTCCTCAATTGTGAAGTTATGTGTGAGAGCATAATACAAAATTACCTGTACTTGGCATCAATTTATTTTAGTGATGAATGCACTGTTTTCCTAATTGGCAGTACCCACAAAAAGTGAATTATTGCACATTATTTTAGGGAAGTTAGACAGTGGCTTAATGAGACTTATTCAAATAGCTAAATTGTTAGACGTGGTCCCACCGAATGGCGGGCTCGGTCGCCTGATTTAACGCCACTTGATTTTTTTTGCGGGGTTATTTAAAATCGAAGGTCTACATCACCGAGCCGGAATCAATTGATGATTTAAAACAACGGATTAGACGAAAATGTGCGAATATTACACAAGAAACTATTTTTGTGTTAAAATGTCCAAGGGAAGCATTTCGAACATCTAATTTGATGATCAATTGGAAATTCATTGTACCTAATAAATGAAAACCTTGTGATCACAAGCTCCCCTTTTTATTTAAAATTTTTAAGTTGATACTGCCCTCTTGGCACTCCTTAAATAGGCACCTATCAATTTGACGTTAAAAAGTAGTACCTATACTTAATACTGTTGTTCGATGTCGATACCTTTTTTCGTTCAAAAGATAATGGGGTGGGGGGATTTTATCGTACGCACTGTATACAGTGTGTCCCCGGATTAAATTTGAGGTTGGTGTTATATACCAAAAATTTTTGGTACGGTTTTTGATTTTTTGCAGTCTCGGCCTGTTTAACCTTGTCTGCTAAATAAACAATTGATTTTAAGAAAAAAATCTATTTGGATAAAATATTTACTTTCGTTGCATTTAAACAAAAAAAGTAACATTATTAAACACAATAACTAAAAACCTTTTGTTATATTATAATTATAACTTAATTTCTGAAGGAGTACGAAGTATCAGTACTATACTAATTGCAAAGTACGTCGTACCAGGCCGGTCTAAGGTATAGTTCGCCACCCGGTCCTGGCACAAACACAACGCCCAATGCTTTAAAATATTACTTTTTAAAATTAAGTCTTACTTTCTTACGTCAAGTGGAAGATATCAATCTAAACAGTAAACTTAGTATATAAATATGTATTTGTATACCTATAAAATATAAAATGAGCATTTATAAACAAAACAAAAAATATTATTCTTTGATTTAAATAAACAATAGGTAACTACTAAGAAACACTAATTAAAAACTAATAAGTTTATTATTTCGTTTCATTAAACTAATAAAAACTAATCAAAAGTTATAAATAAATAACACATTATTCTTTGGTTTGATACTAATACTTAAAAGGTTGTTTTCTATCAAAATTGTTTTATACTTTCTATACTTTTACACTTTTTAGAGTAGAGAAAGATCGTTCACAACTTGAAACCATTATGGAAAAAAATAAGCAGACAAATATTATTATTTGGAAATTAAGATATTAATTTATTTTCGTATAAAACTTTTACTATTTCCAATGGAGTTTCTATTTTTATTTTCGAAAGGGAAGTTACCAGTTTCTTGAGATGGACACATTCTTGAGGAAAATGTCATCCAAATCCTCCACGAAGATTTGTTGTAGTTGAGTTGCAGATGCTAGAATATTTGTATCATCTTGGGCTTTTAGATTAAACAAAAATTCAAATTTTTTTTAGCAAGATTTGTAGCTATCAGATCGACAAATTATTTCGGATTAAAGATTGTCAATTGTTAAAAAAAACATTTTGATCGCATTGTTTCTTTTTTAAACTTAAACTTGCTTCTGAATTATTTTTTTCAAATTGCAATTTTCTTATGATTATCCGCTTCTGATAATTTTTGTTTCCTGTTAAAGATTTTCCTAAAGCCTCGTAATGATTAAAACGATCACGTAAAAAATCAAAGTACTCAACTAAAGATGACAAAATATGAGCAGTTGTGCCTAAATCCATATTTTGTTTTTGGACTGCTTTGCAAAACGTATACCTAGCCAAAAAGTTAAAATTATTCCGTTTTCCAATAAATTAAATTTTTCTGATAGAGAAGCTGCTTCAATACTTTCTCATTTGTATCCGTTGTATCCGGCTCGCACGCTTTCTTTGCCCTTGTGATCCGCCGATGCGCGCGATGGGTGGGGATAGATAAAACATTGTTTTATATTGTCGCTTGGCGCAGTAATAATTTTTTTGTAAGTAATTGCTAATAATTAAATATTTTTTATGGTGTATTTAAAAAAAATGGACGGTACGCGATTTCTCCCCAAAAATATATACCGCCCGGTGCTATAGTCCCCAAAAAACCCCTGATAAAAAGGCACTGCTTCGTACAGTACTCCGAGTACAGAAATATTCATTTTAGGTGCCGACTCCCAGCCGTTAAAAATATTGCATTACTTTTTAGTGCGAGAATTTTCAAAATCGAACATGCGGTCATAATTTTTCCGACTTGAGAAAATGCATTTCAAGCAAATGTTTTACCCGTGAACTTACTTTTACCAAACATTAAAATTAAGTAATTTATTTGACGATTTTACCAATCTATCTAGATTTTCCTCGAAAAATAATTTTCTTTCCTTTTGCTCCGATGTCGCCCAACTCCAAAACTCTTGCCGTCTTCATCTAATTTTGTAGTATTACTTTTTTTTACCAAATAAAACGAAATTAGGGCGAACCAGGCGAAGACCGCAGAAAATTTGTTTGGTATATTTCACCTACCTCAAAGGATAGTGCTTTTTAAATAAATAAAAGATATTTGTATGTTTTTTGAAACTGATCAACAGCCATTTTATTGCAGCGTAAACATTAACTTTTCCAATAAAGTAGATACTTATTTTTTTTTTAATTTCATTAAATCGATCAACATCTTTTTTTTTAAGATAAATTAAAACTTTGAAAATTGTCGAATTTTTACATTTGAGTCATCCCAAATAAAAACACCAAATGGGGTGCGCTGCTTGATTTATAATTTTAATAAAAAAAATTGAGGATGATCTTTTAGGTATCGAATATGAAAATCCGTTGCCGTTTTAATTTTTGGATTCTTTACTTTTAATCGGCACCCTTTAGAAATCTGAAATCATGTCAATTTCTTACTCTCTTATAGTGGGCCAGAACTTTTTTCTGTGACAAATATTGAAATGATTTTAATTTTGTTTTACTGTTCAGTAAGTGTGTTTTCGATATAAATTATTATTATCCAATTAGTTAATCTCATAAAAGAATGGTAAACCACTAAAGATTCATGATAATTTGCCAATTTTTGTGATTTTTGTCTGGCTCCTGTGCCTATTCTGCTAAATCTAGAAAGTTGCTTTTTTCAGGTATCAAGTACTTATACAATAGAAAACGTAACTATTATTTTAAGTTTCATTCAATCATTTTCTTTATTAAAAAAATTATTGAAAGTTGATAATTCTTAAAATTAGTCAATTTGCCCTGAGAAATCATTATGTTGAGGAAAAAATAACAATTTGAAACTTTTAGGAAATGTAGTCCCCATCTTAATCTTTTCAGTCCAGTTAGTCTTGTTTTGTTATTTTTATTCCTTTAAAAGATATATTAATTTTTTTAATGCCCGTTTAGTAGCGATATTGTTAGTTTTATTTATAATTTAAAATTTAGATGTCTTTCACGTTTTGTGGAGAAGTGTTAGAACTGTCAAAAATATTTCATAAATATTATTTGTGCGTATTTCTTTGGTAAATTTTGTATATAACATAGTATGTGATATTATGTTATATACAAAACTTTTTAAAATCACCAAAGGAATACCACAAATAATAATTATGAAATATTTTTGACAGTTTTGATATATTTGGTAGTTATGTTATATTTTATGTATTGTATAATCATATATATATATATATATATATATATATATATATATATATATATATATATATATATACGTTTTCTATTGTATAAGTAGATTTAGCAGATTAGGCATAGGAGCCAGGCAAAAATCACAAAAATTTGCAAATTATTACAAATCTTTAGTGGTTTACCATTATTTTATGAGATGAACTAATTAGATAATAATAATTAATATTGAAAACATACTTACTAGGCAGTAAAATAAAATTACAATCATTTCAATAATTGCCACAGAAAAAGAGTTTTAGCCTCTTATAAAAAAATAAGAAAATTACACGATTTCAGGTTTTTAGGATTAAAAATAAAGCAACTAAAAATTAAAACGGCAACGGTTTTTTATATATGATACCTAAAAGATCATCCTAAAATTTTTTCATTAATATAAAAAAATCATGCAGCGCAAATTCATTTTTGGTGTTTTCATTTGGATTGACTCACTTGTTAAAACATGATTTTTGAGAAAAAAACTTTATGAATGTTTATATATTTTTTTTAGTTTAATAAGGACCTATAGCTACATTACAAATGATTTTTGGTTCAAATATTTGTTTATATATAAATAAAAATTTATTTACACTGCTCAACAATTGAACTGGTTAATTATTATGGTATTAAAATTACCTTTTAGTAAAGTTATTGTACACCCTTCTTATTAGCAATTAATCAGTTCATTGAATGGACTTCATTCGCATTAAAACTATGCCGTTACGGCAATTAGAAGCACTTTAACTCGAGCAATTAGTGCAATGGATACGTGAAGGTTTACCTCAAGAAGAAGTCGCTACAAGATTGAATGTGTCCCATGTGTCGTATGTCGAGCATGAACTCGGTATGCAATAACTGGGTATCCAGCATATATGCATACACGTATGAAGAAGGACGTGAACGATGCACAACCCATGCTCAGAACTGTTTAATTATACTGACTGCCAGAAGGAACCAGGGACCCGGACCGAAATGAAATATCGGTTCCGGTACGGTTTTGGTTCACCCTATTTTCGTTTTAATGGTTCCGATTCCGGTTTCGGTTTCGTGGAGTTATAACGGTTCGGTTCTTTTCGGTTTTAAGCGGTTCCAGTGAGGTTATTTGTTTTACGTAATTTTAATCTATAACCTCACACATATATATATATATATATATATGTTATATAATGTTATTAGAATGAAAGCAAATAAAGGTTTCGGTTCCGGTCCAACAGATTTTATCAAAAGCGAAAACGGTTCCGGTTCGGGTTTCGGTTCGGAAAAAAAACCGGTTCCGTTCCGGTTTTCGGTTTTTTTCGGTTTCGGTCCGAGTCCCTGGAAGGAACCAAATATTTACAGCTTCAAGAATTAACAATTTCTTCAGGCAAGCTACTGGAAGTAATTTCTTTTCAAACTGAAGGTGGCACACATCTTAGTTAAGAGTAAGAAGACCAAAATTAGAGGTATTGCCTTTTTTCTGACGAGTTAAAATGCCGTTTGTATACATGTGATTGTCCACTTCTTTTGGTGGCGGATCAGTTTGTGTATGGGAAGGCATATGTCGTTTTGTTACTTTTCTTATAATAATACAATTATTGTATCTTTTACTATAATTACCCATTTCTTTAAATTTAATAAATGTTTTTTTTATTTTCTTTATCATAACGTCCATCAGTAAACTATTATTTAATGTACTTGAAACTTTTTATGTTTAACTAAATATTAACTAAATATTTACGCTGACAATTTTAAAATTCCACTTCAATTGTTGAGCAGTGTATATATTTGAGAATTTAAATATTTGCATATAAAAAAACATTTTTTACAATATTTTGAAAACAAAGCTGATTAAGCAAAATTATGGTAATTTTTAAAATCACCTCATCCAAATTACCCCAGAAAACAAAACAAGTTATTTATTTTTTAAACCATCTGGATCACACTGTAATGAAAATTGCATTAGTTTAAAGCATTCCGAGTTTATCATGCACAAAACCATCCACACAAATTTATTACCTGAACTCCCACAAGACCCTTGCAAATAATTAGTTGGGATTTTGGGGAAATAAAACTCGGTCTTTTGGCTGAATGTTTGCCGGCGTTGAAAATGCGAGAAATTCTGTTGGTTTTGGTTAGTAATGCCGCGTAAACTACCGTAAAACTCAATCCAGCACCAAACCTGAAAAAATAGAGAAAACATTATACTTTAATAATTAAAGTTTAATTACTTAATGTTAACATAATTTTGTTTCAACGCGAACAAAAGCTACATTTTGTTAGGATTAATAATTCGTAATTATTAAACTATATTTAAATAGGGTTTAAAATAATAAATTTATGGGTATTTATGTAAATATTACTAATAATATATTTTTTTAAATTTATATAATTCTACTTCTACAAAAGTAAAAAAAAATAAACTGCGGTGTGACCAACTTACCGCCCCTATTAAATAAATGTTTTTGTATTGTACTGTAACTGTGCCGTCATACAATACGTTCTTTTGCCAAGCAAAACAAAACGGGCGTTAAACGTTGAACCAAAAACCAATTTAAATACATATAAATCATTTAACCCTGCAAATGAAAACAACTAACAGAGCATCGCACACTTGTGACAATTTGTTTGTCGTTGACGCGTACAAAATTCATTTATTTAATTTAAAGTTCATGTTTTTAGTGTATTTTGAATGGGACAAGAGGGATGAACAAAAACCGATAAAATATTATAATATACCTACTTGAATTTCTAGACAAAAGACGGGCTTTATAATATTACAGTTGTTAAGTTTGATATGTGAAGCATTTGGATATAAATGCAAAAAGACATTCATCTCTTTAATAATATAATAGTTTTTTTATGTCATAAGGCTAAGAAGTGATTTTTTTTGCTTAGCTTAAAGTTTGAGAGTTGACAATAATAAAACTTTTATAGAACGCTTAAAAATAAAATATTGTTTTCTGAATTTTTTTGGTTTTTATAGTGTGTCCCCTAGGGTGGGCCAAAAAAACTTTTAATTTTCGTTTCTTTAGCTACCATGAAAATATCGTCCAAGATGATAAAGTTTGAGCTTTTAATATCAATATTAAGGAGTGGCTCATCGCGATTTTTTATTTTATTTATTTAATTTTATTGCGTTTTAACGAATACGTGAGTTGTAGAAATCAATACATGATATTGTAGGGAATTGAACGATCTACAAAAATATCTGATATGATTTTTTGCATAGTCGACTCCTTTAAAAATTATTTGAGGTTAAAGTTCAACTTCAAATAGTAAATGATGACTTTTATTGTTTTTCATACTCTATCACGAACTATTGTCTCAAGTTTATCGAGTGTTCTTCGGTAAAACACTACAATTTTTACGAAATATCAATAATCGTGAAAAAATCGTTTTTTTCCTATATTTAATTTTTTTTTAAATTCGAAATTTTTTCTTTACCTGAGTAATGACAAAAAAATTAATCATTTTATTAAAAAATAATACAATTTTTACGAAATATTAGTAAATAGTGAAAAAAAACGGTTTTTTTTCTATACTTGATTTTTTTTTAAAATCAATTTTTTTGTTCTTAATAATTCTTTAATAAATATTCTATTTACACTTGACTATTAGGTAATATAGAGTAATAAAAGCCATGTTTCAATAATTTTTCAATTAAAATAAAAAATGTTATTCCAACTTGTACTTTTTCACTATCTTAGAATCAAACTAAATTTTTCTTGTTACAATTGGGATATTTTTGCCGGTGGTTTTTAACTACTCGCAATAAGTATCAAATATGCATATATATATATATATATATATACAGGGTGTTTCTTTTAACTTGAGACAGCTCAATATCTCGAGAAATACGCATTTCACGGAAAAATGTCTTAAATATAAGGTTAATGTGACCAAAGGGGACATTATTTGGTGCTACCGCTAGCCACCCCCTACCCCTCCTTAAGGGTGAAACGGGGGGTAACTTTGGAAAGTCAAATGGAATGACCCGATTTTTTTCAGAGAGTTTGGTAGTACATAAAAAAATGAATAACTTTTATTTGAAAGTTTTTTTCAATTTTTCAACAGATGGCGCTGTAATTCAAAATTTAAGAAAAAGGGGTTTCCTTGTAAAATGTATTATTTGAAACGTTTGAAAAACAAAAATTAACATTAAATCAACAATAGTCGGCTCTGAAAACAATTTATAACAAATGTTCGAAATGTCGTCCTTCCATTTCGACACCAAGTGGAGCACCAGCGTCCCTGGTCGGTAAACGTTTGGTGCGGTACCTTAAGCGAACGATTAATCGGACCCTTCTTTATTGACGGTGCATTAAATGGCGAAAAGTACCGGAATTTTCTAGAAAACGATCTGACGGACCTTTTGGAGGATGTACCACTAGCACGGCTCCAAAACATGTGGTACCAGCAAGATGGTTTTCCTGCACATTATTCGACAATTGCTCGAGAGGTGTTGGATCAGGAGTTCAATGGCCGGTGCACCGCGGTGGATCGGTAGTCGTGGTCCAGTAATTTGGCCTGCTCGATCACCTGATCTTACGCCACCAGACTTCTTCCAGTGGGGTTACTTGAAAGAAAAAGTTTACGCTGCAATTCCTACAACTTGGGAGGACATGGTGGAGCGGATCAGTAACGCCTGTGCGGCGATACCGCCCGATATGTTGGCGCGTTGTGTGCCAGAATTCATTACCCGCATTCAAAAATGTGTTGAAATGGAATGACGACATTTCGAACATTTGTTATAAATTGTTTTCATAGCCGACTATTGTTGTTAATGTTAATTTTTGTTTTTCAAACGTTTCAAATAATACATTTTACAAGGAAACTCATTTTTCTTAAATTTTGAATTACAGCGCCATCTGTTGATAAATTGAAAAAAGTTTTAAATAAAAGTTATTTATTTTTTTATGTACTACCAAACTCTGTGAAAAAAATCGGGTCATTCCATTTGACTTTCCAAAGTTACCCCCCGTTTCACCCTTAAGGAGGGGTAAGGGGTGGCTAGCGGTAGCACCAAATAATGTCCCCTTTAGTCACATTAACCTTTTATTAAAAACATTTTTCCGTGAAATTCGTTTTTCTCGAGATATTGAGCTGTCTCAAGTTAAAAGAAACACCCTGTATATTTAATATATTTGATTTACCCATTGACTTTATCAATAAGAATGTAAAATTTTGGATACAGGATGAAAGCTATCAAGATAATCTAGTATTTTTTAAACGTCTTAGCGTTCTCAATGATGTAGCAGAAAGAGAAGTTGCATTAATAAAAGAGTACAACAAATGTTTGATTCTAAGATAGTGAAAAAAGTACAAGTTATGAACATTTTTTATTTTAATTGATAAATTATTGAAACATGGCTTTTATTTCCTAATAGTCAAGTGTAAATAGAATATTTATTAAAGAATTAATAAGAAAAAAAAAATTGATTTAAAAAAAAATCAAGTATAGAAAAAAAACCGTTTTTTTCACTATTTACTAATATTTCGTAAAAATTGTATTGTTTTACCGAATAACACTCGATAAACTTTACAAAAAATATGATATTTCATGTTTTTGAGCCAATATTTCGTAATAGAGTATGAAAAACTATAAAAGTAATCATTTACTATTTAAGGTTAAACTTTAACCTCAAATAACTTTTAAACGAGTCGACTAAGCAAAAAATCATATCAGATCTTTTTTGTAGATCGTTCAATTCCCTACAAGAATATGTATTTAATTCTACAACTCACGTTCGTTAAAACGCAATAAAATTACAAACCAAAAAATATTTTTTTCCCGTGTTATTTAAATGGAAAATAAAAAATCGCGATGAGCCACCTCTTAATATTAATATTAAGAGCTTTTTTTCGTCATATTGGACGATATTTTCATGGTAAGTAAGTTTTTTTGCCCACCCTAGTGTCCCCGATTTAGCAATATTTGAACTATTTTTAAAAATGTTTAATTAATAAAGTCTCATCTAAGATACCTATTTACGATTACGGATTTTAGACGAATCGCAAAATTCGAAGTAAAAAAAAAGTTAAATACTATATCCAGAAAAACATTTTTTTGTTTATTAACAATTAAGTAGGCCTATATACTGGTAAGAAAAGTTTGTATATTTTATGCTTTTCAACGTGGTTTTTGTATAAACTAAATATCTTTAAAAACTAAGGAGATACCTCTGTAAAATGCAATGGGGTGACCAATAGAAAGTGACCGCTCACAAAAACTAAATATCCAAAAAATTAATGATTAGGGTAAAATAGACAGTTATCGGACACTTGATGGACAGTTAACATTAATACTGTAAAAACAAGAGTTCCATAAATAGTTACCTTAAAGTCAAATCATTAGATGACGCTGTATACAATTATAAATATCTCAGTCGGTAATAATATAAAACTACTTTATTTTGGGTCCAATATAGGATAAAAAAGTTCTCACGTTACTTTGTTGGTAAGATTTTTGTTTTTTTTTGTTAAGAGCAGGGCTGTGTTTAAATTACAATAAAAAATATTTCTAAAAAGTGCACAAATCAGTGTGTGGTATAAATGTGTTCCTTATGATTTAAAAATTGTCTTAATGCGCTTTAATTTTAATTCTGAAAACAAACAGTAAAATGGCCAATTACTGGTTGGTAAAAAAAATTTAAATTTCTATTATTGGACATATGTCCAATATCATTCTCTATTTGTATCCCGGACATTTACCAGCCAATTTAATTGTCCCCTGAATCAGAAAAGAGTCAAAAACTATAATAGTTAAGCAGTTTTTGAGATATTTTGAGATATTCCATATTATATGTAAAATTTATTATATTTCAAAAACTGTTCTACTTTTATAACTTTTAACGACATTTTCTGATTCAGCGAATAATATTTCATAGGAATTGACTGCTAAATGCCCTGGATACAAATTGCTATTGACGAGAATTATTAGTGGCTGCTTTTTCGCTATGACATTTTTGACTAATTAATTTTTAGAAAGTTAGTAATATAGTGATTTCTTTGCCACAGGACATCTTGCAGAATAACAGTGATTTAAATACAGTGCATGATAGAGAACATAAAAACGTAATGGCAACAAAATTAATAAATTCGGAAAATACTTTTAACATACCACCCGAAACAATATTAGATATATATATATATATATATATATATATATATATATATAAATCATCCTGTTCCGGCCTAAATATTATAAATGCTTCACAAACTAGAGATACCACACTTAACGATATTTGCAACAAACTATTTCAGAAGTCAGTCAAGGAATTAGTAGTTACATAAAACTGCAATTTATCTTTTAAAAATATTTAACAATTTATGTTATTTGATGTAAAGTTATTATGTTTATATAAAAATTGTATGTCCAATAACTATGGTCCAATTACTATATAAAATGTCCAATTACTATACTTTTTTGCATGTTTTTATAAAACTATTATTAAAAATTCAAATATTCTTATTTTTAAGTAAACGTAAATAAAGTTTAAAAAACAAACTATCCTTTTTATATATTTATAAGAAAAAAACTAAAATCCTTAAAACAACGGCATATATAAATTTTAAATAAATAATATTCCTTAAATGTTCAATAACTATGTGGTTTACCCTACCTGTTTTTAATTCTTTAAGTTTAGTGCAACCATATGTACAAAAATAACAAGTAAATATATTTTGTCATCAACCATGGTTGATTTGGTATGGTATTGACCCCTATTTATTTATTTATTTATTTTGCAATATCCCGGAGCATTCGCCATTTTTGTAAATATTTAGGTAGAGAGTTTATAAATATAAATCGTATGTTTTCTACAATGCCTTTAAATACAAAATATGTATGTATATATATAGAGAGACATGTCCAGAAGAAAATGAGGTTATTAAGTCGGGCAGAATTTTTATAAAATACGTTTTTTGCCTCTGTCAAATTATTAATAATTTATTAAAATAAATTATATTTAATTTATATGTTATTATTTAATTTATGACTAATAAAAGCATATTAGGCATTGTATTTTTAAATATTTCAATTATTAGGACACAAAATTTGTAATTTTATAATAAAAGAAAATGTATAATACTTCAAAAATATGTGTTAGACAATAACTAAAACTTGAAACCTATTTAATAATTTAACATAAAAAACGTTAACTAAAATATTAACGGCAAAAGGCTTTTCAAAATTTTCAAGGTAGATTGTTAAAACGTTGCTAAGAAATGCGAAGGTGTACATTAAAAAGATTGTGGGTGTAAACCTCTTATGCAGTCAAGCCCTTAAACATGTTCATTAAAGCGGAATTCGAAATTTTTAAACAAGAAATAATTTAATGCATTACATTATTTCCAGTTCGTTAAAGATTGTGTCGTAGGTACGAAGTTTTTGACACACTTTATATAATACAACGGTATTTTACGATGTTTTTTGTATTCTAGATTTAATACAGTAAAACCTAGGTAATATTAGAAAATAGAAACATAAATGAACAAATACCAAATTAACATTAAAAATTTCGAACATTTGAGAAAACTTAAAATATAGATAATACCTACTAAATTACTGGTCAACCAAATTACATTTTTTTGTTTAACACAGGGGAGCCAACATTTTTTCTGGGGTAATTTGGGTGCGCTTATTCCAAAAATGACCACTATTTTACTCAATTATAAGGCTATAGCCTTTGTTTTCGATATATTGTAAAAATTAGGTTTTTTTCGATATACAAACATTGAAATTCGTGTATATTTTTTTAAATTAAGTAAAAAAAAATTGTACACATTTATGAATTAAGTCCCTTGAAAACCCTATTTTAGCATAATAAAAGTGCTTTTACGTGGACTTTTTTTTTGTCCGATGTTAATGAAATTTACTAAATTATATAGCTTTATTCATATAGTTTATTGTGCTAAAAGCAATCACATAAAAATTGGCAAAATGTCATCTGGAAAAGAAACCTACCGACTTGAGGTATTTAAAAATAAATTGTCAACCTAAAGGTAATGACAGGTACTTTTAAATAGGTACATAATTTTTATTACTCTCTTTAGGTTAAACTTTCTTTAACTCAAACAGTTTAGATGACAAATAAAGTTGACTGTAATACCAAAAATAAACTTGAACTAAGCATAAGAAAACTGAGGGTTAAAACAAAATAAGTACATTTTCGATGATTATTTACCGGTTCGTATGGCATGACCACTGTTGATGGGTGTTAATTTTGTTTGCAAAACAGCACTGAACTTTAAAAATTGTCAAATTTTTACTAAAAACGAGAATTTATTTCGTTAAAATAGGGTTTTTAGAAAAACTTCATAAATGTGATTAATTTATTTATTAGTTAAATTTGAACTTAAAGCTTAACCAATATTGGTTATATGGTTATATCATCCTTCTCTCTTAAAATGAATTAGTCAAAAATAACTAATTATAAGTCATATTTGACTAATTGTCATAGTGAAAAAGCAGTCACTAATAATTAGTCAAATTCCACTGAATGAAATAGTCAAATTAGTAAACTTAAATTTAAAAAAAGTTTTGACCCAACCTGGGATTGAACTCGGGTCTGTCACTTGACAAGTTTGTCAATCTAACGTCTTAACGCATTCGGCTGTCAGCCGCTCTTATAAAAATTAATTTTATTTGTCAATAAATATTGTTCATAATATTTTAAAGTTTAATATATTTGTGTTGCTATTTTGAGCTAAACTTTTTGCATCTTTATTTGTTTTATGGGTCATTTAACCATGGAGAGGTATATGCATTTAATTCAAAAAATACTTTGTTGTTGGCCGTAAACGACTAAAGAAATTAGTTACTTTTAACTGTCAGAAATAGTCAAATATTGTGACTAATCTTAAATTAGTCAAACTTTAACTATTTACATAGTAAAAAATAACTATTTAAAAGTGAAAACGACTATTTTACTAGTAAAAAATGCTGGTACTAATTCAAATAGTAGAATTTTGACTATTTCATTTTTAGAGAGTTAGTTAAATTATTTGATTTAATATATATATATATATATATATATATATATATATATATATATATATATATATATATTAAATTTAAATAGTAAGTACTTCAAATTGATATTAAGAGCTGAAACTTGGTTAGAATTTTTTTCTATATGCAGAATAATATTTTGCTTGAGCACCGAAAAAAAACAAAAGCTTTGCGGAAACGAATCACCCTAATACACACACAAATGTTTACTTAAAAGTGTACTTTGGAATATTTATTGAACTTTTTTCATATTGTACCTGAAAAATAATAATAATAATAAATATTAGTATTATTATTAATATTATATAAATATCTGGAATTGGAATGTTTGCTTATCGAAAAAACCGTTTTTTACAATATCTCGAAAAAAAGGCTAATTAAGTTATGAAATCAGCGCACACAAATTACATTAGAAAAGTTGTTGGCCACCCTAGGGCATAATGGCGGCTGACCAGTGTAATTTGTTTGATATATCACAAACTAAGGAGGCCAGGGCCATTTTCTATACCATGGGCAAGGACTTAATCCGGTATACCATTGTAAAGAGGGGGAAATTGTAGGCTAGATACAATGTCATGTAATGTGATTTAAAAAAAGTGGACTTAATACAGTTTGGTTCTGGGGTACAGAAATTTGTATTTGTACTTAAGGTAGTTGTCATGGTACAATATTGTCAAAAATTTTTAGATTATACGCACCGTAAAAGTATACGAGCTTGTAGCTAAGTGATTCATAATTTGTTCGCAAGACGTTACCTTTACGTAATACTTTCAAATATTTTCATAAGTTTTAATCCGGCAACGTCGCTTATGCTCAACCAATATATATATATTGGAGACTGAATCAGTCCGTTTGAATTTACTGCGGAAATAATATCTATACTCGCGTTCAGCGTTGCCAAGTTGTTTTTATCTGACACTAGTGATGTATACTTTTTACAAATTGTTGAACTTTAAACGGTTATTGGACGGTCAAAAATTTTTAATTATTTTTTTTTAAACTCAGCAAAAATACATTAAAACACTGTTAGTTTTTTGAAAGCTTCTGACAGTTAGTTTTTTCTGTATAACTAAGAAACTGGTACAGAACTACAGAAAGCCTATACAATCCATGTTAATTATCCAATTTTTAATTGAATTTATCTCGGGTTATAGACGGTCAATCGACTTCAAATTTTAAGGATATATGTATTGTCATGTCCTTAATAAGTATACAAAAATTTAAAATTTTCTGATGGTATGCTTACAGCACGACAACTACCTTAAGGTATTTCAAATAAGATTGTATTTAATGTATAGTTGTTATTACCTTTGCAAGCCACATGTCATATTGGTAGGCTTAAAGACAAAGGTGAAGGTGCAGCAGTAGCAGCACATGATGCCGCTAAGCAAGACGTAGCTCAGCTCGCGTCCCGACGCCCTCACCACCGGCGTATCGTTGAACTTCATGAAAACGCCGAGCACGAACGTGGTTAGCAGCACGCCGGTCGCCCCGAAGGACATGGCGCCGATCGCCCAGCCGCTGTCCGGCTGCAGGAACTCCTCGGGAATGTTGTTGCAGCGCACGTGCTGCGGGTCGGGAATCGCCCCCTGGGGACACATCACGCACTGCGTCGGATCGGTCGGGTGGCGGATCTGAAAATTAACCGCATTGTTGAATTACTTACACTGTTATAAAAATCAGATTTGTTTTAGTTTGTAAATTTTTTTTGTAAAATTTTAACATGTTTTTTTGTAGAAAACTAGGCACGGTGCGGTGGTTTGCCGATTTAAATCAACTTCAAATTAACTCATTTCTCTTTCCATACATTGATTTTATATGACGTAAGAAAGATTTTAACCAAAAATTAAAAAAATCTATTGAGCACTTTTTCTTATTAGGTAAGCAAAAACCCCGTATTTTGGGCCCTTAAAAACGGTATTTTATTTAAAGCAAAAAGTCACTTAGTCATTAGCTTAAGCTCTAAAATAACAGTTAACCATACTTTTGGTTTTTTTTTTGGACTTGACATTTAGGCTAAGCCAAGATATATACACCTTAAGATAGGATGGTGCGCATGTTGGGCGGAGCCTAAATACGTCACTTGTTAAGTATTTTTAAATTTTTAACGTGCGTTTTAATTATCTGCTGCTAAAATTCTTGTTTTTGTGATGCTGTTGGATGTTAACTTGCTCTATTTTTTGTTTAACTTGTTGTTCTTGCATTCGGTAAGGTTCGAATTACTTTTCATTGTTCAAAATATTGTTAATGCGTTGTGTTAACCTGTTCTGTTTGTTTATTATTGTTTTTGTGTTGCGTTAACTTATTTTGTTTGTGTTTTAGTTTGTGTCGTGCCATTTGCATTTATTAAAATGCGGTGTGTCATATTTAGATGCAATTCGGACAACCAGTCCAAAAAAACCCTTTAAATAAAAACAATTAAATTTCATCGATTCCCGAAAAACTTTGATTTGTGCAAAAGAATAGACAATATTAACGTTAAGACCGTTTCTGTTTCCTCTAAATATTTTCTGGACAGTGACTATAAGTTTAATTTTAAACACCAACTCTTAAACAACAGCCCTAAATGTTATCAAGGACTGAAAGCATTTATTATCCATATTATAACACTTTTTTCAATGTCAAGTTTAATAAAAACGCACTATGTCCAGATATTTCTCTATTTTCTTTGATAATATTACTATTATTCGTGTATTCGCACGGCAACTACTCATCAAGTGACGTCATGTGCGGCACGAACCAAAACTCGTCCACGGGAGCATCCAGCCATGAAGCTAAGCCTACTATGTTGCATTGCCGCCCATAAAGTCCTTTTATTCCTTCAGATATTTTTTATTTAAATTAATAATCCCTTCGGCTGCTTCATTCTAAAACACAGTATGTGAGAAAAACGTGTTTTAGTTTTTTAATTTGGCCTCTGTAAAGTTTTAGTGAATTCTTTTGATATTACTGCTATGTGTTAGAGTTTTTCATCAACAAATAGGCTGGGTTAGAAGGTGCGTTTTAATATGTGCAAAAATATAAAAAAAATGTTCTGAAAAAATGTTGGATACTGTGTTTTTAATGAAGCAGTCGCCTTGTATTTTTATTATTTTAACGCACGTCTAAAAACATGTCTAGGATTGAACTTCTCTACATACGGGTTCTTTTATCAGAGAAATTAATAAATTGCTCATAAATAATAATAATAATAATAATAATAATAATAATAATAATAATATAATAATATATTTATTAGTCCAAAAGACAATTTTACAATTGTATAAGACATGTCAAAAGATAAAAATACAAAATATTATAACATCAATTATAAAGACATTTACAAAAAGATATAAAGACATTTACAAAAATGTAATAGTATATATTATTTATTTAAAAATTTTAGAAATTCATCTATACTGTAAAAATTATTTTCCTTAAGCATTGCCAGGATCTTTTTTTTAAATTGAGTATAACTGTTTATTTGTTTGACTTCTTCTGGTAATGTATTGAAGAACTTCTGACCCTGGTAGCCTGGTGAATTCTTAAATATGTCAACTCTGGGCCGCGACAGATAAAAGTTATATTTTTGCCTGGTGTTATGGCTATGAACTTTATTGTTGACGTTGTATGTATTTCTTAGACCATAAGCAAATTTAAGAATTTCAAGAATGTATATGGAGGGAAGAGGTAAAATGCCCAATGTCTTAAAAACGTTCCTGCACGAGTGGTATGATGGTAGACCCATAAAACACCTTAAAATTCTCTTTTGTATAATAAAAACGTCTTTAGCTATATGTGAAGAGCCCCAAAAACATAAACTGTAAACCAGTCTCGAGTACACCTCCGCATAGTAATAGCACTTAATCTGTTCCAATGTTAAAATGGGTTTTAAAAATCTTATTTGATAACATTTTGAGCTTAACGTGGAGATCAAGTGCGAAAAATTCTCATTCCACTTTAAAGTATCCTGGAAATATACGCCGAGAAATTTTACCGTCCTGGAATTTGAGACAGTTGTGTTATTTATAGTAACAGTGACTGGCTCTATGCTCTTTTGAATTGTGTGAAATTTTATACAACTAGTTTTGGAAGTGTTAAAGTATAATTTGTTTTGGCAGAACCAGTCACATAATTTTTATACGGCTCTGCTAAACCTTTCCAAGAGTTTATTATTGTCTCTATCCGAGACCAAAACAGTGGTATCATCGGCGTACATCACCAGACACTCTTCATGATGCAGGTACATCATTCATAAACAAAATTAAAAGAACAGGGCCCAGTATTCATCCCTGAGGTACACCTGTCTTATTATCAATGCGTTCAGATGAGACCCCCATGCATTCAACATATTGTTTTATTTCGCTTAGGTACGACATTATCCAATCACTGGCAACTCCACGAATTCCGTAATTTTCAAGTTTATCTAGAAGAATGTTATGATCAACGCAGTCAAATGCCCTGCTAAGATCACAAAATATGCCCACAGGGCACTCGCCCGCGTTAATAAATTCAACTAGTTTTTGGTAAAAGATGTTTATTGCAGAAAGTGTGGAATGTTTAGGCCTAAAACCATGTTGGTTATCTAATAAAATGTTATTTTTCTTTAAATAGCTAGTAAGTCTGTCAAGCATAGCATATTCAAAGATTTTTGAAAATGACGAAGTTAAAGCCACAGGTCTGTAGTTTTCCACACCTTCTGGATCGCCCTTTTTATAAATTGGAATTATGCGTGAAGTCTTCAGAGCATCGGGAAAGGCACCCTTTGCAAAAGAACTGTTAATTAAATGGGTTATAGGAATAATAAGCGGTTCACATACTTCCTTCAATAAACACACCGGAATCTCATCTGGACCATATGATTTTTTGCTTTTAAGCTTGCTAAATAAACCCATAACTTCCGATTCAGTAAATGGCATAAGGCACATACTATGGGATAATTTACTCATATGCGTTGACATTCTAGATATGTTTGGAATTTTGCTACGTGTTGTTTAACAATATCCACAAAAAAATATTAAACTTGTTTGTAACTAATTTAGGAGACTTTATAATTTCATTTTTATGTTTTAGGTGAATATTTGTTAGTTTTTTGTTACCTTGATAAATAATCTGCCAAACAGTTCTGCTCGGATTGGCCGAGGAAGTAATCTGGTCTTGGTAAAACTCTTTTTTTGTACAATTAATTAGTTTTTGATGATTGCTTTTAAATTTATTATATGTTGTTTTGCATATTATATTTTCTTTTTGTAAAAAATACATATTTTTTAGTTTTTGGCTAGATATTATTATATTATTGTTGATCCATGATTTTTTTTGTTTGTGTTAAAAACCTTCACTTCAGGAAAATTAAGCTGAAAATAATAGTTAAATATATTAAAAAACATATTATATTTATCGTTTAAATCCTTCAACATAAACATATTAGACCAAGATTCCCCTGGCAAATCCAGACAGAACTGTTGAATCTTGTTAACACCATACCTTCTTTTATAAGTGGATATAGGTTCTGTTTTCAAGTTTATGCCTATTTTGTAAAATATATATTTATGATCTGAAATAAGATTATCCAAGGTTACAAATTTACAGCAGTTGTATTTGTTTATGTAAACATGATCAATTAGTGTTCTACTATTCCCACACACTCTGGTGGGTTCAGTAATAATTTGTTTTAAATTGAATGTAGACATTATATTAATTAAATTTTTTGTGTTATTATTGCTGTCAATAAGATTAATATTAAGGTCTCCATTTAAAATTATTAAACTGCTGTGGCAATAAATATATTCCAAAACTGCATATAGTTTATTTAGGAATAAATTTAAATCGCCCGATGGAGATCGGTAAATTGTTAAAATTACAATATTGTTTAAATTAATTTTACATTTTAAAGCGCATACCTCGAAATTTTTTTCCTCGCAGAAACGGTCAAGGTCAATTGCTTGGGCATTTAATTTGTCTTTACACCAAATTGCAACTCCTCCTCCGATTTGTTTATTTCGAGAAAAATGCGAAAGTAATTTAAATGTTGGAAAGTTAGCGTTTTTAATTTTTTTACCTGTTGACCAGGTTTCTGTCAAACAAATAAACTGTTCAATAGACTGGGCCAAAAAAATTGACTATTTTTTTTTTTTGAAAAATATATCGAGAATGTCATTCAGAATGACAAAAAAAAAATTTCGTGAAAATTTGAGCCCTCAATATTAATTTTAAGAGGTCTATCATCGCTATTTTTGATTTTTAGTCATAATATGATGTTTTACGTTGGAACTGTCAAAACAATAAAGTGAAAAAAATTCCTTGTCACTTATTTTTATTAAAAATTAAATTCTCTACAAAAAAGGTCTGATTGAAAATTTTCGCCAGACGAGCCGTTTCCGTGTAATTGAGCTTAATAAATCGATGTGTTTTTTCGATTTGCCCTTTTTACTTTGAAATTTTGTAACTAATGAATCAATGAATATTTAAAAAAGCTCACGTCGGATTCTTAAAGGAAATTTAATGTTCTACAAAAAAGGTCTCGGAACATTTTTGCCTAAATTTAATTCTTCAAAAGTTATTCACGAAGAAAAAATTGAAATTTTAAGTTTTTCTTCGATTTTAATCGTGAATAACTTTTGAAAAATTAAATTTAGGCAAAAATGTTAAGAGACCTTTTTTGTAGAACATTAAATTTACTTTAAGAATCCGATGTGAGCTTTTTTAAATATTCATTGATTCATTAGTTACAAAATTTCAAAGTAAAAAGGGCAAATCGAAAAAACACATCGATTTATTAAGCTCAATTACTCGGAAACGGCTCGTCTGACGAAAATTTTCAATCACACCTTTTTTGTAGAGAATTTAATTTTATATAAAAATAAGTGAAAAGGAATTTTTTTCACTTTATTATTTTGACAGTTCTAACGTAAAACATCAAATTATGACTAAAAATAAAAAATAGTGATGATAGACCTCTTAAAATTAATATTAAGGGCTCAAATTTTCACGAAATATTTTTTTTGTCATTCTGAATGACATTCTCGATATATTTTTCAAAAAAAAAAATAGTCAATTTTTTTGGCCCAGTCTACTGTTCAATAAATATTTTATTAGGCTATTGAATAAAATATTATGTATTTAAAAATAAAACTTTGTACAATTATACATTTTTCTTTATTTACAAGGAAGGATACTTTTATAGTTCTATATACAATGTATATATACGGTTTTTTTATTATTAAATTTAAATTTTTTGTTATAAATAATATTTTGCAGTTAGTTTTAACAGAGGTTTTAACGTATAATGAACAAAATAAAATTAAAAAATGAATATAATACGAGTAAATATTTAGTGAATGCAAGGTAAGGGTCCAACATACGGGGTTTTTGCTTAATAAGAAAAAGTGCTCGATAGATTTTTTTAATTTTTGGATAAAATCATCCTTATGTCACATAGAATATATGTATAGAAAGAGAAATGGGTTAATTTAAAGTTGATTTAAATCGTCAAACTACCGCACCGTATAGGGTTTGTAATTATTTTAACAAAGGAAAATATTTTACCGAAAGTTTTGTAAAGGTAATTTTTTTGTTATTTTCAAAGGTTACTACAGATTATTTTGTTAATGTTTAACATATCATTTTGTTGAAAAAGTACACGTGATTTCAGGCAGTCAATCAAAACATTTCCCACTGACTTGAGCGTCTGCAACTTATGTTTCTTCTTACTTTATTGTAATTCAGTATTTATAATAAAGGGTGATTCATTTAGAGGTACTTTTTTCAGTAGAGATTTTATGACAGTTCAGGCGTGCGTTGTGTCAAGCTGTCATGTTATTTTTGTTTAGTATTATTTGACATTTTATTATGGAAAGACTTAGCACGGTACAGCGTCTACAAATTATTCAACTATATTACGAAAATCAGTGTTCCAAGAGGAATGTATTTCGTGCGATAGCGCTAGCTCATGGTCCACATAATAGACCTACCGAACGAACAATTCGCTGTACCATCCAATTTTCATTATTAGATAATACGCGACCAAATATACCACATCCAGCACGTAGTGAAGAAAATATAGCGGCGGTAGCTGAGAGTGTACGCGATGACCGTGATGAATCGCTTCGGCGCCGTTCTCAAACACCTTGGCTTGTCATATGCAACAAACTTGGCGTATTTTACGTAGGGTTACTTGGTTTAAAAGCATACAAAATTCAGATCGTGCAAGATCTTAAACCGGCCGAGCTTCCGAACCGTCACCGTTTCAGTCTTTGGGCTATTCGACCAAAATTTTGTTCAGTGATGAGGCCCATTTCGGGCTTAATGAAAAATTGCAGTATATGGACTGAATAGCAACCCGAAGAGGTTCAAGAGCTGCCATCCCTCAGGAATCAAATTTAGGTCCTTTGCTGTTTAATATACCTATTTATTAATGATTTGTCGTCTTTGTTAAACTGTAAACATCTCCTATTTGCCGATGATTTAAAGTTGTTTGCTAGAATTACAACGGTTGAAGATTGCATTTTACTGCAGAATCATCTGAATGTGGTAAATCAATGTTGCAAATTGAACAAGCTGGTTTTGAACATTTCCAAATGGAAAACTTGAACTTTTTCCCTTAAGAATGATTTGATAACTTAAACCCTTAAATCCTAAAATCCTTATACTTCTGTTTAGTAAGATCTAAAATTGAATACTGCTCTATTATTTGGTCTTCGCACTATAATAACTCAGTTATATTACTTGAAAATGTTCAACGTAAGTTTTTAAAACTTCTGGCATTTAGGCTGGATAATGTGTACCCAAAGAGGGGGCATTGATCAACAATTATTACTTGAAAGATTTGATGTTGATTCGCTGCATTTTCGAAGAGTATGTTCTGGTTTAAAATTTTGTTACAAAGTTTTTCCCAACGAGATTGACTGTTCTGATACCTTATTTATGTTTAATCCACATGTTCCTAGACTTAATTCTCGTAATAGTTATTAGACATGGGACCCACATCAAATTTATATGAGTTTATAATGACATTATATAGACAAGTTCTGCGAAAGCAGAAATTAAATTAAAGTTTGCAAAAAAAAGTTAGTTTTTAAGTGCAACCCCTAGCTTCCTGCCCCTCCAAATTAAGATAATTCAAATTAAAGTGGTACAATATTTAATTCACTGAAGTTTATCGAAAAATTTCAAATTTTATTAAAAAAATTCAAGAATTACAGGTTTTATACCATTTATAATTTTTATTATTTCTTTTAGTAAATTTAAAAAAATTTGAAATGGTATAAAATCTGTAATACTTGAATTTTTTTAATAAAAAAAAAAATATCAAGATGGCTAACGATGAGGATGGTGGTGATGGTGATCGTGTAAAATTGGGTGAAAACTCGAAAGTAAATAAAAATAAACTATGTGAAGTATGCAATAAGGGCATTAGAGTTGGTGTGAAGTGTTCCTTATGTTCCGATATTGCCCACGAGAAGTGTATTCAAGGTTCCAGTGATACAAAAATTTGGACGTGTAAAAAATGTGATCTCCTTGTAAGGAATAGTGGGACAATATCTGCAGGTGATGATATTACAAGTTTAAAACTAGAGAATACCTATTTAAAAAGGGAAATTTCAATCTTGAATAAGTTTATAAAGGAATTAGAATTAAATAATCAACTGCAAGCAGAAAAAATTATTAATCTGGAACAATTAAATTTATGTAAACCTGTAAGTAACTCCGATGTAAATGTTAGTTCTGCCTCTAATCAAAAGGTGTCAATGTACAGTGATATTTTAAAGAAAAACAACAGTGTTTTTATTATACCATCAGATAAAACAAAAAATGTAAATACCGATCAAATATGTGAAATAATACGTCCTGGCGAATTAAAATTAAATGTAAACAACATAAAGTCTTTAAGCAGTGGGTCGGTGGTGATTAACTGTGATGACAAAGAATCCCAGCAGCAGTTAATAGTGAAATTACGCGAAAAGTTAAACAGTGACTTATCTGTGCAATTGCCCAAAAATCTTAATCCTAGAATTGCTATTAAAGGTATTTATAAAAAAGATTTGTTTGAAACCGCAAGCGAAATTATTGCCGAAATCATAGATAGAAACAATCTAACAAAGTTCGCGGATAATATTAAAATAGTATATACTCAACCTACTAAAAACGTTAACTTTGTCAATTTAATAATTGAAATTAATAGTGAGCTTCAAAACATATTACTCGGTAGACAATTCTTATTCTTTGGCTGGCGAAAATGTTCTTTGTACGAAAGTTTTCATGTAATTAGGTGCTATAAATGTTGCAAGTACGGGCATCTTTCAAAAGATTGTAAAGCCAAATTTACTGTATGTCCCAACTGCAGTGATAAACATGACCTCAAAAATTGTACAAGCGAAATTAAAAAGTGTTCGAACTGTATTGACTCAAACAAATTGAACAAAACGAAATATGATACAAACCATTCTGCGAAAGATTCATTCTGCCCTATTTATCTGAAAACATTAAATAACATTAAACAAAGAATAAGTTAATACTTCTTTTTTTTTTCTTTTTTTAATTTTAAATTTATTTAATTTTTGTTTATTCTTGCATATTACTTATTTGTTTATTTTCACATACTTTTTTATATTATTTTAAGATATTTTCTTTTAATATATAGGGAAATAATGGATTTTTCTTTTGCCCATATTAATGTTCGTTCATTAAATCATAATTTTAATAATTTTAGGGAATATGTCATGCAAGAAAACTATTTGATTATATGTGTGTCTGAAACCTGGCTTACAGCTAATGATAATTCTTTTGAGTTACCCATGTATGACTTTATAAGAAAAGACAGGCTAAGAAGAGGGGGAGGAGTTGGTATTTATATTCATACAAGTCTTAAGTATGAAATTTTGGACATTGCATCATTTGACGTTCTGGAACAAGTATGGATAAAAATTTATCTTAATTCCCAAACAATTGTTATGGGCTGTTTATATAGGCCACCACAGGCCAACATATTAGAGTTTATAAGACATTTCGACAATACTCTGTCAGAGCTTTTTCCTATTTGTAATGAATTAATGTGTTGCGGTGACTTAAATATTAATTTTTTTAATTTATCTAGCAGAAACACTACGCTATTTTTAGATAGTATTGAGTCTTTTAACCTCAAACAAATTATAAGTGAACCCACTCGCATTACAAATTTGACAACGACTTTAATTGACATTATATTAATATCAAATGAACTTAATTTTTCTTCTTGCGGTACTCATTTTCCAAATATAAGTGATCATTGCGTTGTACATTGTTCTTTACCTTTACTTTCAAGTAAACCTAAAATTTGTAGTAAAAAAATACGCAATTTAAAATATAGTGATGATGATTCCCTACAGGCTCTGTTAGTTTTAACTCCATTTCATCTAATGTTTAACATGAATAATGTTAATGTTAAACTGGATTTTTTTAATTTTGTTATGTTAGAATTATTTGATACCATTGCACCCGTAAAAAATGTAATCATAAGAAAACCTAATCCTCCATGGCTTACTCCAAATATAAAATATTTAATAAAAATAAAAAACAAAGCTTTTAATAATTTTAAAGCAAGCAAGGAACCAATTCATTGGGATTACTTTAAGCAAATTAGAAACCATACAAACATCGCGATAAGAAATGAAAAGAAACGGTATTTGGAGCAATGTCTAAGTAATAATTCAGGCTCTGAGCTTTGGAAAAAACTTGATGAGCTTAACATATACAAAAAAAGTACTAAACCAAATATACCTGACAATTTAAATAAACCAAATCATATAAATAGTCACTTTTTACAATTCTCTGCTCGTTTAAAAAATGATGATCAAGATCTTATTCAATTTTATAATACCAATTACAAATGTAACTTTATTACTACTTTAAAATTTTCTTCTGTTACCGAAAATATTGTTTATAAACACTTATTGAATATTAAGTCAAAATCTTCAGGCATCGATAATATTAATATAACTATGTTACTATTATGTTGTCCATATATTCTGCAGTATATAACACATATAATAAACTGTTGTATTATAAACAATCAATTCCCAGAGCTATGGAAAATTGCAAAAGTTGTTCCTTTACCTAAGAAGGGTAAACCAGAAACTTTTAGTGACCTGAGACCTATTAGTATTTTGCCAGTCCTATCTAAGGTGTTTGAGAAAATTTTGTACTCCCAGATAATAGCTCATGTCAATACTTATAATATTTTACCTTCGTATCAATCAGGATTTCGTACAGGACATAGCTGTAATACGGCATTAATGCATATTGTTGATGATATTCTTGAAGCTACCGACAACGACAAAACCACCATCCTAATTTTATTAGATTACTCTAAAGCGTTTGACACTATAAGTCATAATTTATTGTTTTCAATTTTAAATTTCTGTGGCTTCGCTAAAGATTCAATTACACTTATAATAAATTACTTATCTAATAGAAGGCAATATGTCGAAACCTCTGAGGGAAAGTCATATTATGGCAACATATTATGCGGTGTACCTCAAGGTTCCATTTTGGGACCATTATTATTTTCTTTATATACCAATAACATCACAAGTTGTCTAAAATTTTGTACTCCACATTTGTATGCTGATGATACACAAGTATACTTTTCATTTTTCCCTTCCAAATTACAAACTGCCCAAGTTAATATAAACGATGACTTATCCAGACTGTTTATTGAGTCAACAAAACACAATCTAAATATAAACCATACAAAAACAGCTATGATAATCTTTGGAAAATCAAAACTTACTGTCAAAGCTAATATTAAGATTACTTTGAACAATACAAAGTTAGAATTTTTAGATGAAGTCAGAAATCTAGGGGTAATCATTGACACTGACCTACGATTTAAGACTCACGTAAACAAATGCTTGCAAAAGTCTTACCTGGGTCTTAGGACAATATACCCTCATAGACAACTTTTATCTAAAAAGAATAAAATCATACTTACTGAATCGATAGTATTGTCACACTTTAATTTCTGTGACAGTGTGTACGGTTTTTGTTTGGACAAGGTATACGAGGACAAAATACAAAGGGTTCAAAAATCTTGCCTTAGGCTTATCTATAGCATTAAGCATAGGTGTCCTGTATCTTATAAACTTAAAGAAACCATGTGGCTAAACATGGCGGATAGAAGAAAATTTCACAGCCTATGCTTGTTTCATAAGATTTTAATTAGCAACTTTCCACAGTACCTAAGAAAAAAAATTAGATTTAGATCAGATGTACATAACTTAGGCCTTAGATTTAAGGGTCTTATATCTCCTCCTCCACATAAAACAGCGATCTATCGAAGATCCTTTTCGTATAACATTTACCTTTTATATAATCAATTGCCAAATGAATTAAAATTGCTTAAGCCTGCTAATTTTAACATTAAGTGTAAGGCCTTTCTGCTTTCTGCTTAAATAGTTTAAATAGTTTTCTTGAATGCTTTACTTAGGTAGTTTTCTTGTATGCCTTACTCTTTACTCTTTACTCTTTCTCTATTACTTTTATTTTGATATGTTTTTATTTTATTTTTGTTTTACTGTTTTGCTGTGGGATACTTATTATGAAAGTAATTATAACTGACAAATTTAGTTTTTCTTTTTTTTTCCTTTCTTCTTGTTAACTTAATTGATAGGATTAGGTTTAGGTTTAATTTTAGATTTAGGTTTAATTTTAGGTTTAGATTTTAGGTTTAGGTCTAGGAATGGCTAAAACTAGATCAACAGTCTCATCGTGAGTCATGTTGTTTTTTAGCCTTTTTCATTTATGGAAATGTAATCTTTACAAACATGTATTCATTTTATATATATATATATATTTTTTTTTTTATTTTTGAAATGTTTTAATTTGGCCATATACATAATTGTAATTTATTCTGTAATTTCTATGAATGAATAAATATATTATTATATTATTAAAATTTGAAATTTGTCGATAAACTTCAGTGATTAAGTTACGAAATACATCAGTAAGTGTTGTAGTAGTACTGATTTCTTTATAATTTGATGATTTCAGAATGGTGTGTTATTTAATTGTGTGTATGTTATTTTTGTGTTCATTTATGTAGATATGTGTTAATTTTTTTGTTTGGGAAATTGATTAATAAAGCAACATTTCTTATCAAAATTCTTTTTATTTAAGTTCCCAATTTCCAACAAATATTTTTGTTACTGGGTCTACAAAAAGGTTTGTAAAAATAAAGTCCTTTTTGAAAATTACAAGAATTATGGTTGAATTATTGACACAGGATTTTGTTATTAAATCTGCAAAATGTTTGCTATAATTACGATAACATTTGGTTGTGGACCTTGATTTACATAAAATCTGGTTATTGTTTGTATAAAATTAACCAACTATTTTTTTATTGCCAACAAAATTAATGTGTTAATTTCCTCTTAAATTTATATCATGTAGCAAAATAAACTGTATTGTCGTTAACACTCGACACTGAAGTAATTAATTATGGCACATTAAAATAAAAATTAAACTGATAAAATCCAATTGGGTTTTATATTGGGAGACATTTTCTCACTACTCGTACAAGGAGAAAAAGAAACAGTACAATGCTATTAAAATCAGATTTTTTAACATAAGTTTGTAGTTTGTTAATTTTATTTTGTAAAATTATAAAATTATTTTTTGTATAAAACCAAACTTTGTAATTATCTAACCGAAAGTTTTCTAAAGGTAATGCGCAATTTTGTAAGCATTTTGATAATTTTCAAAGGTTACATATTATTTTATTAATGTTTAACAAAATATTTCGTTGAAAAAGTACACGTAATTTCAGGCAGCCAATCAAAACATTTCAGTACAACAATACGCATTAACTAGTTTAACTGACTTTGGCGTCTGCAACATATTGTTCTGCCTACTTTATTCTGATTCGTAACGTGTTCGTAACAACTATAGTGTTTATAACTAAAATAATATTACCAGAAATCTGTTATTATTGTTATTCGGATTTCTTATACCTATTAAACAAGTGTTCGAAGTGCGAAATATCCAAAAAAAGATGCTAGCACTGATTTTAAAACTGAAATTAGGGGATACAGTGAAGTGGGTGAAAGTTACGGAATACATCAGTAAGTGTAGTAGTACTGATTGTACCAAATTTCTTTAAAATTTGATGATTTCAGAATAGTGTTATTTAATTGTGTGTAGTTATTTTTTTGTTAATTGTTTGTTTAGGTAATTGATTAATAAAGCAACATTTATTATCAAAATTCTTTTCATTTAAGTTCTTTATTTTTAAAAAATACTGTTGTTACTTGGTCTGCAAAAAGGTTTGTAAAAATAAGGTCCTATTTAAAAATATAAGAATTATTGTTGAATTATTTATTCTGCACATTGAATATAATTTTTAATAGTTTATTGAGTGGATTACTGTTCTGCGCATTAATGGTTACTGTTTTTATTTCTTTGTTTGCTTGAAAATTAGTTAAACTGTGTAATTTCTGGTATTTAGGTTAGTAAGCTAGGTCACTAAAAAGTTCAGTTCTGATCGTAAATTATTAACTATCCAGACATTTACACAAAATTTGCTCATACTGCCCTTTCAATAATGACCAATGAATCATAAATTATTTCATTAACAGCTCCTTTAAAACTACTTAGTTATGTCGGTCTGGGGATATGGTAGCTTTATTACCTACTTAAAAACTCTTAAGTGACAAATATTAAATTAAAGTTACAAGTTGGTCTCTGGAGTTTCGCCAAACATTACAAGTTAATGGACTTGGGATAAAATGGTTTTTAAGTAAAGACACTTTAGCAAAAAGATTTTAAACCTTAATATAAAGTTTTAACATTTAAATTAAAACAAAAATGTGATAAAACATAACCATATTAGGGATTTTGCAACAGTGTAAAATTCACTACATTTCCTAAATTAATAATATTATATTAATTAAATTAACATCGAAATGGACAGCCTTTTTTTACATCTTTTTCCATTAGTCATCCTGTCGTGACTAAAATTAAATTGAAATAAAATTATGCGGTATAATAATATTGAAATTACAATATTTTAAAATTCCACCGGCCTAGAATTTTATAATAGTTTATTACACACATCAAATTTAATAAATGAAATTTTATTCACGAGTTTAAATTAGGCACAAGCAAAGCTTGCGAGCGAGTGTTTAATAAAAAGAGTGTCTATAAAAGTTTATAAACGAGTTGCATACCATACTTTTTTTACGACAAATATTATTATAAAAAATATTGTATCACTAATTAATTTAAATATTTGTATGGAGACATAGACATCTATACAAAAAAGTAGCCAAATTGGTGTAAGGAATCTGCCGGTAAGGCTTTAAAAATAAAAAATTACTCCTTAAAAATGGTCTAACCAAGCGTTACAGAATTGGTTTTGACAGTGAAAGTAAAGAGAATATTTTATGTATACTCTTGGCGTCAATTTAATAATGTTTTGTTTTTATATTGAGATAATTAAATTTTTCATTTGGTGTATATATATCCAATATTTAGTCTAATTTACCATAATTTATATGCCATACCAGGTGATAGGGCAGGGTATTTTAAGTATAAAAAAGTTTTTGGCGACCAGTAGTTTTGGAATAATTAAGCATTAAAGTTTAAAAACTCGACAACGCTTTGTATACGCTAAAGAAGTATCGCAAAGCGCGCGCCATCTGGTGGACTTCGAATGCATTGCGTGAACTTAAGAATTGTCATCAATAAATTTAAAGCACCGATTATACATCATTTTTAAATAAATAGGTAGTTTTTTTACAAAAGTTGTTGAATTGCACAGCTAAATCGCGCACGTTATTTGTGTTTTAAGTTGCAAGGAAAAAATAAAAAACTTTTTTAGTAGGTACTCGATTTCGATTGATTATTCCTTATTTCATTGATTAAGAAAGTCAACGCTTAAATGCTTATATAGTTACGTTAGTGTGTGTATTTTATCAAAGGGATCATGGTGAATTATTGTGTTTTTAATTGTAAATAAAATTTAAGAACTAAATCGTTGCATTTTCATGTTTTGCCAAAGGATCAAGGTAAGGTAAGTACATCTGATAACTTTACCTAATGAGTCAATCCAAATGAAAACACCAAAAATGAATTTAAAAGTGCGCTGCATGATTTTTTATTTTAATGAAAAAATTTAAGGATGATCGTTTAGGTATTATATATGAAAAACCGTTGCCGTTTTAATTTTTAGTTGCTTTATTTTTAATCGGCACCCTTTAGAAATCTTCCTCTATTATAAGAGGCTAAAACTTCTTTTCTGCGGCAATTATTCAAATGATTGTAATTTTATTTTACTGCCTAGTAAGTATGTTTTCAATATTATTTATTATTATCTAATTAGTTCATCTCATAAAAGAATGGTAAACCACTAAAGATTTGTAATAATTTGCCAATTTTTGTGATTTTTGTCTGGCTTCTGTGCCTATTCTGCTAAATCTAGAAAGTTGCTTTTTTCAGGTATCAAGTACTTATACAATAGAAAACGTAACTATTATTTTAGGTTTCTAGACTATCATTTTCTTTATTAAAAAAATTATTGAAACTTGATAATTTTCAAAATTAGCCAATTTTGCCCTCAGAAATCATTATGTTGAGGAAAAAATAAAAATCTGAAACTTTCAGGAAATGTAGTCCTCACCTTCATCTTTTTAGTCAAGTTAGTCTTGTTTTGTTATTTTTATCCATGTAAAAGATATAATAATTTTTTTAATGCAGTTAATAAGCGATATTGTTAGTTTTATTTATAATTTAAAATTTAGATGGCTTTCATCATTATATATAATACATAATATAAGGGTATTTTACCGATGAGTGGAGGCTTTAAAGAATTCTTAATCAACGCTTTTAATAATGCATTTGCTGTTTAAATTTAGACGACTTATTTGTTTGACGATTTTTACTGAATTGAAATGTTTGCACTTTTCACGTTAATCACTAGTAAAATGTGTATTTATTGTATCTAATAGGTACAATTTATATTTACAGAGACTATATGCAATTTATTTCTTCATTCAGATTAACACTGTTTATTGGAAATCCGGTAAAAACTCAACCCAGGATTTCCTATCGAAAATACACCCAACAACACAACAAATCGATCCACGTTTTTTTTGTTGATATTTTTAACATTTTCCGGCTTTATTCTCAAAAACACTCGTTTGTAACCTAAGCGTTTGACAGCTGATTATTAAAAGTTCTACTTTTGTTACGATGATAACAGCCGAGTGGTGGCGCTACTAGCGATACTTCTTTAGCGTATTTTCTAAGCCAGTATAAAAAACATTCATCAAAAATTTATAAATCATCATTACAATGCAGAATTACTATTTGGGACATATCTTTAGCTAAAAACGGTCAACCAGCCAACCTCTTAATGCCAAATCAGTTGGGTGCAATGGGCTCGAATATTAAAATAAAGTGTTTTTTGGACAAAAATAGGAATGCAACATTTACCTTTTCGCCAAGAACGAATTGTCATAAAAAAATATTGTGATTTACGTGTTAAGCAAGTCAAAATACATTAGAAAAAAATAGTGGCACCGAATGTACATTTCTTTTGTATTAATAACCAGTGTTATTGAAACGTGGCAATCGGTTTGTATAGGTACTTTTATATACATAAATAAATAATCTTAAAACAAAATTTGATCTGTTTGGCCAAAATGGTCCTGTTTAAAAATGCTTCTTATGTATGTATAAGTTATATTTATTGAACCCTAAAATATAAAACCAATAATAAAAACCAATTCTGTTTTTAAGTATATTATAAAAAATCACATTGCTTATGAGTAGTTCAAAGAATTGCAAACACACCGCAGGAGTTCGATAAAATGTATTCAGATTAAACTGTCAATTACATTTTCGACTGTATTTCCCAGCAGGAACTTATCACACAGTCATAGGTATTTCTTGCGCATTCTTAGTAAAATACTATTTTATTTTTACAAACGTACATACATTATATACCTCTATTGAAATAAAAAAAGTTCTGCTGTTTTTTTTAAAGAAAATCTTAAGGGGCAAAAAAATAACAAAATAACAAATACATTTGATTTTCTTTATCGCTGCGAAATGTTCCAGAACATAAAAAATAAAACACTTTTGTTTTGCATTTTAAATGAGGGATATTGGTCCATATTTGGTCACTTTTCCTAGCAAATGTTTTAAATAAATTTAAAAATAAAATAATTTAACAAAGCTGCACGTTTTATAAAAGCTTAAAGTATTTTGTTTATGTTAAAGTTAACAAAACAAGTACATTTTCTGGTTGAATTTAAATTCACATAGCAAAACTATGTATATTAAAGCCAGGAAGAAATTCATAAATTACGTTTCTCTAAACTAATTATATTTTATTAGGGCATACAAAAGCTGTAGTTTGTAACAGAAAGTTTTAAATAAATTTTGAATATTCATTGGCAAAGCTGTTCGCAAAATTGTCACGTTTTGAGTGAGATTAATTTTAACCGAGTCGAAGAAAGATTTTATTGTTCACAATTTAATTTCTTAGAATGCTCGAACAATAAACACAAATTTAATGAATATTTATGACGACTAAGAAAGTTAATTTGACAATACAAATTCCGAATGGGTTTTTTACTGCCAACTTTCAACATTTTAAGTTGAGAACAAAAAGGTGTTTCACGTCAACTTTTTTGTTTTTCCAATAGAGTGTCCTACAGAACGTTTTAAAAAACTTTTTAAATAAAAATAAAAATAAAATTGTCTATAGGTTTTAGTGTAAAACCTTTGAGTTTTTAAAATATCAGAATATTCATGAATGTTCTGAAATATGCATATAATAAATTACTAGTTGTACATATATTTATGACTGTGTAGTTTCCAACACACTGGATTATCATGCAAATTTATCTGGATTAAGGTATTGTTTAGAGAAGTTTGATTAAATGGATCAGGGGTATTTGCGTTTGAATCATACTAGCGATAAGGTTTTTATTAAATATATATATTTATAAATAACAAGAAAATCCACTATGTAATAAAATTCAAAGACTGTTGCATTAAAATATAAATAGAATTTGTTGTTACTTACTTACTTATTTGCTATATCGGTCGATACCGATACCAATAGCTATATCGGCCAATATATCGAGTAACGGTATCGTTACATCGTTAATTCTGCAAAAACAATACGTTTTCCCTATTATCATAAAAAACGCATTTAAACGGGTGCAATAATTAATAGTCAATGTGATGTCAAATATCTTACATATTATTATACATATTAAATGTTCAAAATGTGAGGATTTCCATTACTCCAGTACGTACAATTTTTCATATTAACCTGTCCATTTAGGGAAAACGTGCATTCGTCGCTAAAATAAATATTTTTAATGAATGTAGGATCTTCATTTATTCTCGCCGTCTTAATTTCACACAACTCGATTCTGCGATCTGGATAATTATCACGTAACGTTTGTTAAGTCTTCATTTTATAAGGGTGTTTAATACTCTCCAAACAGAATCGATTCGAAATCGAATTTATATTAATAGTACTATTAGTTTAATTTTATTTCAATGCTTTTTCATGGATAACTTGACAGAATAAATTGTTGTAGTTATTATTTAATTTAAACACATTTTCCCGGCTTTGCACTTGAATCTGTTCTCGTGAAGGAATAGTGAAAAACAAATCCGATCTCGCTAATTTACCAGAACCGGCGGTTTACAGAATCGGCGGCTGAAAACCATTATTTTTGAATCTTTCATCCCGTGCAGGCCATGACCTCTGAGTAAAGAGAAATGAAACCATCATCACTTGTCGACATCATTTCGTGCTGGTGTACGAATCAATGTGGCGAACGTGCGGCTGTCGAAAGGCCGAAAAATATGTTTAAACTTTAGATAGATTAACTCTAACAAAAAGATATGTTTGATCTACCAACCATGGTTTCTCTAACAAGATACAGTGAATCTAAAAAAGGTCTACCACACGAAACTTCCACTAAAAATAATTACAGTGAAACGATCATAAATATAGAAGAAATAAAAATATTTTGACGTGGATTACTTTCTTAAAATGAATTAGTCACAAATAACTAATTACACTGTTCAAAATTTCATGACCATTTTAACACCAAATTAACACCATACATGGTCTATAGGTATCGATACAAACCAAAATGGTTTTAAATATGGTTCGTTGGTCCATTGTAAATTCATATACTAAAATGGTGTAAACTTAACTTTCACACAGTAATAAAATAAATTTTACCTGGTGTAAATTGAACTCCTTTTCAGTGTTAAATATAATGCGTTTTTGGTCAAATTAAATCATACTGCACAGAAAAAAACGAAACAGGAAGTTCCTTGACGCATTACAAGTATATTACCAGTGGTATTATTCCAGAAAATTGAACCTTCAACTCGCTAGAGATAATGTTTTTAGTGCGTTCCACCAACTTAAAATACTTCAAGTATTGACAGCTGTTTTCACCTATTTAAGGTCTTTTTAGTATCGAACAACTTGTAGTGTCACACCAAAGCAAAGGACTACCTGAGCTTATATACTCTTCATGTAAGTCAACAGAGGCGAGATTTAAGAACATCACGTGATCCACACCGCCTTTGCCGCGATCGGTACACACTATGTAACCAGGAATGCACGGCAAATTGTTTTAATCGTTTTAACGGAGTGCTTTAGATTGAAGTAACTCTTATTTTAGAAACAACATATTTAGTAAACTGAACCATACAGCGGGTTGGTTTCACTAAAGTTTTCTGGGTTAATTTAACCAATTTAAAAAAATAAAATAACTATCTGGTTTAGTACCGTCAAACTAATCTTTGTTTATATTAATCTTCCCATAGTTTATTTAAATAAATACAATAAATAATTCATATTTTTGTACCTATAAGATTAATAAAGTTGTTTAATTGATGTATTAAAGCATTTTGCTTTATTTAACTTAATGATCCTTAAAAGTTTCCATGGTAACTTTTTGGTATTGAGTACGAAAATTACTCATTTTAAAGGTGTAAACAATGATACTTAAATTTTAACATTTACCTGATACTGGGTACAATTAAAACAGTGCCAGCAGCAACTCTCGCCTTCCACGTATTTTTTCGCCTGGCCAAGATCGCAAGGCAGACTGCAAACGGACTCCGGTGGTTTCGGGTGACCCAATTTGAACTGAATTTCTGAAAAAGAACAGTACTTAAGCTTTAGTGTTGCTTTATTGTTTCTGTTTATTTTGCTTATGACCTATTATGTGGTATTATTTTTTTTATGAAAATAGAAAAATAGGTCCGCTAACTAATTTTTTAAGCTTGTGAATCGTCCACTGTTATAAAAATCAGATTTGTTAACATGAGTTTGTAGTTTAATTTTATTTTGTAATATTTTAACATAATTTTTTGTAGAAAACAAGGGTTTGTAATTATTTTAACAAAGTAAAAGTTTTGTAAGCATTTTGTTAATTTTAAAGGTTACAGATTATTTTGTTAATGCTTAACAAATTATTTCGTTAAAAAGTACGTTATTTCAGGCATTCAATCAAAACATTTCCCATTTAGAATAGGCATTAACAAGTTTAACACTGTATGGTTCGTAACACAAACGAAATTATGATTCCTCGTCCTTATATAGGTTTTGGAATCATTCACTGCGGTGAGACGAAAGTAAGTGGTGCCATCTACCGTCTTTTGACATGTTCTTTATGTTATATGTTTAAGACAATAGATGGCACCACTTACTTTCGCCTCACCGCAGTAAATGATTTCAAAACCTTTGCCATCTATTGTCTTAAACATATAACAAAAGACGGTAGATGGCACCACTTACTTTCGTCTCACCGCAGTGAATGATTCCAAAACCTATATAAGGACGAGAAATCATAATTTCGTTTGTGTTCCGCACCTTACAGCAACTCGGTACTGATGTTCCAATAAAGGGAAACAGCTGTTTATCGATACTGCTGAGGAACACGAACGAAATTAAAGAAAAGCGGAGACGAAATAAATACATCAGTAATTGTTGTAGTAGTACTGATAAATTATATTGTACCAAATGTCTTTATAATTTGATGATTTCAGAATTATGTTATTTAATTGTGTGTATGTTTTTTTGAGTTCATTTATGTAGGTTATTAATCTATGGGTATGTGTTAATTTTTTTGTGTTTAGGAAATTAATTAAAAAAGCAACATTTCTTATCAAAATTCTTTTCATTTAACTTCCGAGAGTTACAAAAAATGCTTTTTTTACTGGGTCAACAAAAAGGTTTGTAAAAATACAAAATTACAAGAATTATGGTTAAATTATTGACATAGGATTTTCTTATTAAATCTACAAAATGTTTGTTATATAATTACAAAGTACTTATTCAATTAGTTAACAGATTACAGTTGGTTGTAAACTTAACATAAAGTTATGTGGACCTGGATTAACATAAAATCTAGTTAACATTTTGATAAAATTAACAAATATTTTTTACTGTGTATAGTGTGTAATACATTAGGAAAATCATTTTTGTATTTGCCTTTACATTTTAAAAGAGCTTTTATTATATCGTAAATACATGACTGCATAATGTGTCTGCATATACGAGAATAAATGTCACATATTTGAAAGCAATAGTAAAGAAAATTTGCCATTCATCGAAAATTGTAGCCTGAATACAATTGAAAGGGGTCAAATGCCTTTGGAACCTAGTTATAAAAGTAATATATTATACATTATTAATGACATCACTTTTCAGGCATTTCTGATTAAATTAAAAACCTTTTATGAAAATTTCTTCTGGCACGCCTCACTCCTGAATTATTTTACAACGTGCTTTATTATTTTAGGAATCGTGATAACGAAAGTATGTTTTTGTGTCCGTTTCCCACACAAAAAAATATAATTATTAGGGGTATAAATTATGACATCGAGGTCGACTTTTTGTCGACAGGCGGTGTTTGAACATGAAAGATAGCCGGATTCCTGACACAAAGAAATAGGTAATTAATTTTGTATTAAAAATATTTGTTATATTTCTTTGACAATAATTATTTTATAAAATGGTAAATATAAGGGAATGGGAAAAATATTTTTTTGTCAAAAATAAAGTAAACATAAAAAAATAACTTAGTGGCATAAATCCTTCTAATAACCAGTCCCTCATAACTCGACTTGATTGTATTAAGTCTTTGAACAAAATTTGGTGTAAAGTGCGATGTTCTACAAGCAAATTTTAATTTGTTATTTTTAAATTAATTTAAAACCCTTAAAAACTACTGATTTAGTATTTTTAATAATTATTTCAGAAACAAGTAGTTTTAAAATAATGATTTATTTCTGGGATAATTTTTGCGCAATAAATCATCTGGTGGTGTCAAATAGGATAAATGATGACTAGGGATGGGATATTTAGGTACTAAAAACTGAAAAATAGGTAACTAAAAAGGTACTAAAAAAAAGCATTTTAGGTTAAAAAAACAGCATTTTAGGTAAAAAAAATCATTAAAAGTTTAAGTTTCGTTTATAATTTTGTTTAGCCGCATACCCAAACACAGAACATACCCACAATAAACTATTTCTATGCAATAAACTGTGTTTTACTGAGTGACACTCACTACACAGAAGTTCTATGACAGAACATAAGCTCACTAGTAGTGAGTAACAACAAAGAAGGTAACTGTAAAGAAAGTTACTGTTACAGTCTGTAACCATAAGAAAAAATTCTATACCGTTGAGTTGCACGCCCTGGATAAAATATTGGCGCAAATTTTAAAAAGAACAAAAAAAATAAAATAAGTAAAAATACGTAAAAATAGGTAACAAATATGTGAAAATAAACTGACAAATTAAAAAATATGTAACAAAAGTATAAAAAGGTAGTTTAAAGCAAAAACCTCCAAAAAAAGTAAAAAAGGTGAAAAAAAGTTAAAAAAATAGGCAACAAAAGTATAAAAAAGGTAGTTAAAAGCAAAAACCTCCAAAAAAGGTAAAAAAGGTGAAAACAAGTTAGGTTCATATAAAAGAAAATCTTTTAAAACACATTTTGGCATTATTGGTTTTCAAATAGTTACATCGGTTAAAAAAAGGTAAAATAACTAAAATCCCATCCCTAATGATGACCATAGGGGCTACTCGGGGAAATAATCCTCAACTATTTTCGAGGATGTTTGTTGAATTTAAGATCTTGGAATATTGTTATCCAGATAATTTTACATAAAAAAGCTGCTCTTGTTACCAAGTCATTGAGATAACAGTTTTAGAAAAAAACGCTATTAAAAATGTCTCTTAACAAAAATTCATAATTTCTAGTTATTAAACACAGTAAATGAACTACAACAATAACGCAAGTTGTGTCCAATTTTTAACAATTATTATTTTAGTATCTGCTTAAAATGACCGCCGTTCTCTTCTACAAATCTATAACGCGTTTTTGCATATACCTTGTAATGTTTTTTAAAAATCCAGGTTTATTTCTTATGGATTAACGTTATGAATTGGGACTGCACACGCCAATGATTTTAAATATCCCGAAAAACAGAAGTCTAGAGGATTTATATCTGGAGAACCAGGAGGCCACGAAATTTGCCCTCCTCGTCCTATCCATCCGGCAGCGTAAACTTAATCTAAATGTGTCCTTAAGTTGGCAGAAAAATAGGGAGGGGCGCCATCAAGCATACAAACATCGACAATCTTAAATGATAGGGCACGTCATCAAAAAGGTTTAGGAAAACGTTTTGAAGAAAATACAAGTATGTCTCTCCGTTCATTTGATTTGGTAAGACTTGAGGACCTATAAAGAAATCGCTAATTATTCCTGCCCAAACGTTGATAGATCTTTGCTGGTGCCTTGATTCAATAAAGGCATGCGGATTTCATCAGCCCATGCCTTGACTATTATGAAAATTAATATTTCCATCCCTATTGAATTAAAAGTTGGGATCTTGTTATGCTATTTTGTTCGTGTCCGTGCATTATTTCCCAAGCTGTAGTTTTTGGAACGTCCTCTTGCATATTAATTCTTGTATTGCTTGTCACAGGGTTAGCGGCAACTACTTTCAGGACTTTTTCTTCATTTCCATTGTTCGAGTTTTTATATTTCTCCCGCAATCACATTTGGTTACTTTAAAAGTGCCAGTTTTACACATTCTTTTATGTAAACTTGAACATCCGTTCACATGGGGATATATCTGGGAATGCTTAGTACAATCTTCGAGCTTCGAGCAGGGTTTATAGTTCTAAAAAGTAGGAGTAGCAGTAGCAGTAAAATGTCTGCAATGTGGTTATCTGGAGTAGGAGTAGCAGCAAGAAAAGTTAAAACTTGGCCATCTCTTATGCCAACGACCTTGGTTGCTACTAAACGCTACTCCAGTCATCCACATTGCAGCATTTATATTATTATATTGGCAACACTGGCTTTTTGCTACTGCTACTCCTACTTTTAGAACTATAAATCCGGCTTAAAGCCATTGGCCTAACCGTGAATGAAATGCATGTTGGCCATTGCTTGGCAAGTGTAATTTACCATTTTTGTTAGAAATTACAGTTTGTTCTAAATTATGTTATGACAAACGATTTGACAAATGTCACCACTGACAAAATAACGAAATTTGCGAAGCAGGCTAACTTGATGATTTTCTAATTCGCTTGATATTTTTTTTTGACTTTGTAACAACAGCACATTTTTTACATAGAATTATCTGGAGATTTGTATTCCAAGATCAAGAATTAAAAAAAAACCCACACAAAATATGAAGAATTTTTCCCCGAGTAAGCCCCTGTTTCGCATGCCTATGATCATCCTTTATCCGATTTGATATCACCAGATGATTTACTGTCTAAAAAATACCCTAGAAATAAAGCATCATCACTCACCGTTTCTAAAATAATTAATAAAAAATGATTTTTCTAAACAGTTTAAAATACCTATAGGGCCCCCAGGAGGCATTTTGGACAACTTTTCTTTTATTTGTACGTGTTCAATCGCCTCCCAAAATATATTAATGTTATTACAGGACATTTCAGTTAAAAGTAAAATATGTATACAAACAAAAATAATTATTATTGTTTTAAGCAATTTATCAACGAAAGTTTAAAAAATAATAGAAAACAATTTTTATTTTTGATTTTAAAAAATAATTTATTATTAATTAAAAGTTTTGATCATTAAAAATATAACAATAACATAAAAAATATGGGGAGAAGTACCTATATCTTTATTTTTTATAGAAAAAAATTTAATTAAAAATAAAGTTTTGATTACCTATCAAAAAAATAACACTCACGTAGTAAACCTTGAGATTTTAACTACAAGGTGTTTAAGAGTTGAAAACCTAATATATTTTCGAAATTTAAAAAAAACCTGTTATTAAAATCCCAAATTTTACTAGGTAAATTTTTCTTTTCATGCGTTTAATAATTTTCATATTATAAAACTTCATATTAATACTAGTTCCAAATTCAAATTAAAATTAAACATTTGGAAATAAATCCAAAATTTCATCATGTCAATTGAACCTTAACTAAAATTGATGTGACAAAATCATAAGAAATTATAGCTGTCGCCTTATCAGTGAAATGTATGCTCGGCATTAATATGTGCTTCGCCTGGTCTATAATGTACTATTTTTTAACCAGTTCTTTTATAATATGTGTGACCTCAAATTTTGGAGAGTTACTTAAAGAACCCAAATGCTACTTATTATATGGGCGAAATCGACAAAAAATGTCATCTAAATTTACTCCGGCCTAATGTGTAGTTTTTTATTAAAAATAAGTAAAAACCCGATATTTGTTGATTTTGGTAATACAATTTTATTCTAGTTTTTAATTGTTTATTTTAAACATCCGCATAAACAGAAAATTTTAAACTAAAAAGGGCATTTTGAATATTCACAAAAAACCGAAATTATTTTACAGTTGATTTCAGTCAAATAAAGGCATAAATATGTTTATTAAAAATGGCAATTCACTCGGTGAAAATATTCATTAAATACGGAATTTATTGAGCAATAAACAAAAAAACTTATAATATCAATGGACTAAAAAGTAATATAAACTCTATTTTATTAAATAAATATTAATTATAATTTACAAATTATTTTTATTATTAAATGTTAAAATTATGTTTTTAATTAAAAATTTAATGTAAAACCGTATTTATTGTGCATTTCATTTAATATTATATTGCTCTGTTGAAGTTATTATCAGTGGCGTAGCGACAGTACCGCGAACGCCCGCCAAGCCCCAAAATATTAAAATACTTATTTCCATCTTACTTATACTAAAAATTGAATAATAATGAATGATTAATTAAAAATATCATAATTTACTAAAATGTAGGTAGGTACTTGATATTATTGGCCTACCATCACAACATAAATGTAAAACATCTAACGGAACCTTTTGATGAATTTTAAAAATCGCACTTATTTAACAATTGACAGCGGGTTTATGCAGGAACGATTCAGAACTTGGAAACATGCGCCTAACTCTAAACAGATATGCGCATTTAGTTATGCGTATTATTCTGACAGTTCTGAAGCGTTCTCTTTGCGAACCCCAGTGTTGTCAGATTAGGCGACTTCTCGCAATTTGGGCTACTTTTAACAATATATTGCGCCAATTTTTTTGAGGAAGTCGCACTGCGCCTTATTGGGCTACTTTTTAAATTAAACTTGTGCAAAAATCGGCTACTGTCATCTCGTTTATAATCTCTGTTAAAACAGTACAAACCCAAAGCACAAGAATTGTAAACAACATAAAAATGGCCGCCGTTAGATTCTGTGCAGTGTTGCAGTGATTTTTAGTATGCGCGAAATGAGATATAACAGACTTTGTGTGGATTGTGGATCGATCGTCCCTTACTGAAAGGTTTGATACATAGATAAATACCTGGTTCGATAAAGAAGTGTCCTGTAGCGTTCAAGTAACAAAATGTTAAATTTTAATTATAGCATTTATAATGACAACTGTTATTAGTGACAATCAGGACAAAATAAATATGTTTTGAAATACTGAATTTGTTAAATTTGTAAAATAAAATGTTTATTTGTCAGTCTAGTGCTATACTATAGTAACCAATTCCATTTCCTGTGGCAAGGTTGCGACTTTTGTGCGACTTTTTTTATCGGCTGTGCGCCAGGATGAAAAAAAATCTGGCAACACTGGCGAACCCCTAAAATTTTGACGATTGTGATTCACAAGTTGTTAGTTTGTTTTTGTTTTATATTCGTATTGGTTCAAGTAGGTTCTTATTTGTGACTGATTCTGATTATTTTATTTTTTCACTGTTTTACATGCGTTTCTCGTCGGTCAGCTGTGGTGAGCACAAAGTGGTCTAGTATTTACATGTAAGTATTTCTTTTATTATTGGTTAGTTTAATATTATAGAGAGTTTAATATATAGAGTTACTGAGTAAATATTATTAACTAAATATACCTATTAGTTGATACAATTTTAGTTAAATTTTAAAATAAGATACTAGTTACAATTTGATATAATTATAGTGGGTTATATTAAACTATAGTGAACATCCATGAGTATATTGTTATTTTTTTATGTTAAAAAAATATGTTATTATTTTCTATTATTTTACTTATAATTTATAAGTAGGTACAGTGGAAAACCTTATTTTTTTTTAATTATTTTTTTGTTACTTTTCGTTTATAAATAATTTAAAAAATCATGTCATCGGATGTATTATTTTTTATTTACAATATAAAACCATGTAAAAAATACTTGAAATTAGGGGACCCAGTAAGAATTTTCGCGGGGGGCCCGAAATTTGTCGCTACGCCACTGGTTATTATATACCTAATAATTACTTATATTATATTAATGAATAAAATGTAGTTTCCTATAGGTATTTATGTTTTGTTATAACAAAACATAAATACCTATATATAATAATAATTGTGTAATAATATTTCTTATATTATAACAGATGCAGCTAACTATGTAGGAATATCTTGTACTTTTATTTAATAATGTAAAAAATGTTAAGTTCGAAAATAAAGAAAACATTACTTATACATTACCTATGCATTTTGTCTTGACATCAAAATCAAATTAATAATATTATAGTTGGGTTAGTTTATACCTATTGCTTTGAAATATATCATATTGCAAAGCAATAGGTATGGCCTATTTAACCCTAACTCTGTAAAGTATTGGAATAGAATTGATGTTTTATAACTACTAAAGCTTACATGATTTAGGTTGTTTATATATTTATATATATATATATATATATATATATATATATATATATATATATATATATATATATATATATATATATATATATATATATATATATATATATATATATATATATATATATTAATTGTATGCTACGACACCCACATAACCGATGTACAATCAAACACCCACACTTATATACGTATAAAATAGAAGGATCACATGTTGCTGTATTAGCACCCATGTAAATCTTGTCTATGAGGCACCAAAATGTATGAACTTGTGATATTGCGTGTCAAACTGACACCCTACAGCGTTGCCAAGATATTTCACTGTTTTATACGTATAAAACAATATTGTCAAAATGGCACCCCCCTTAATATTGGTCCTAATGACACCAATATGTATGAACTTGTGATATAACAGGTCAAAGTGACACCTTACAGATATTCATAAACATAACATATTTTTGGAAAATAACGGTTTTATACATATGACACAAAATTGTCAAAATGGCACCCTCGTTAATCGTGGTCCGAATGACACCAATATGACAGGTCAAAGTTATTCTTACACGAAATATTCCTTTCTTTCTTTTTAAATCTGCAATTTAAGCCAAAAAAAACCTGAATGCACGTAGTACACGAACGCCCTTATTGTGGATATATGGGCAACTAAATAAAAATATGTTTTAAGTACTCTTAGTTTAATAACATAAACATATTAAAAAATAATACAAAAACACATACGTAATTAAAAAAGGTACATTAATAAAAAAGTACTAAATAATTACAAAAATTATGTAAATAATAATTAAAATAATACATGGTGTCTCATTTGGTTTTTCACTTTTTGAATTTAAAATTAAAAAAAACCAATCGATCAATTTTGACAATTTTTTTATTAAATTAAAGAAAAAACTTGGGAAATTTATTTTATTTAAATTATATTGTCCAAATGTTGCCCATTTTTTTCCTGTCACCCTTAAAGTCAAGCTCTAAAAGTTTGCTCACTCATGGCTTTCATTTCTGCTCAAATATTGTGCTTCAAGTCCTCCAAATTGGCAGGGTGGTTGCGATAAACTCGACTTTTAAGATATCCCGATAAAAATAAATCGCATGGAGTCAAATCCGGGCTTCTGGGGGGCCAATTTATGTCACATCTTCGGAAAATCAGTTTTTCAGGAAAAAACGCCTGAACAACCGGCAAAGACCGATTTGAAGTGTGACTTGTGGCTCCGTCTTGTTGAAACCAGCTTTCTTGGTCAAATCCTTCAAATTCTTGAAGAGCATGTGTCAAAAAATCACGTATCATGTCGACATAACGCCTGCGAACCGACAAGTTTGGTTCCTGCCGCACAGACGCTCTCCCCATCTCAATGTTTTCATGGCTTCTTATTGTTCTTAAACGGTTGGTTATGCGTTTATTTGTCGTTGAACCAGTCTCTTCAAACTTACGAACCCATGCCCTAATTAAATTAATGCCTGGGCATTGTTAAATGTCGTGTAAATTGTAATGGCGTCTTAACAAACGTCGAACGAGAGTGCAAGAATTGGTATTTTTATAAAACTCGCGCAAACAAAAAGCGCGTTGTTCTTCTGTGTAAAGCTGCATGTTGACTAAATTTCCCAATACAAAGCGTTTGTTTACGACTAACCCCACTCATCCAACCCACCTAACAACTTTTTTACAGGGCCACAAAAAGTGAAAAACCAACTGAGACACCCTGTACTTAAAATTACGGTAAATATTGTATTTTATTCCCAAATTTAACAAATGGGTCGGTAGTATTTTTTTATTTGCGTACATTAAAAACATATTTTTTTTTAAACATTTAGATTCAACATCTAAAAATGTACGGGTCAATTTCAATTACTGTTACCTTTCATTGAACAATTTTAAATTGTTAAAACGGTTTAAACCCTTAAAGTCAAAAATACACCCCTGTTATTTAATTAGCGGATTACTAACATAACACATAATAATTTTAAATTGTTTGTTGCTGTTGCATGTAAACCAAATTAAAATTTTAAAAAATTAATAACACGCAAAAAAATAAAAATTAAAAAATTAAATTATAAAATCTAATTAAATTGTTTTGTTGCGATATTTTATTTATACCTACTTACCTGCCAATTCCCATGTAAAAAGTGTAAAGATTTGTCAAATTTAGATTATTTAAAAGAGCCCCACTATTTTTGGCATTGCAAATTATAAAGTGATACGTTTTTACACTGCGCGTCAAAATTAACGCATAATAAGTAAAAAAAGTCTTAACTCTAAAACGCCTTTACTAATCTTTATGAAATTTTTTAAAAAATACTTCATCTTATACATGTTATAGGTATATGTTCGAGGGTTTTTCAAGAAAATATGTTTAAAGTCCTTTTATTTAATAATAAAAAAACGTTTGAAAAATAACTTTTAGGGATTTTTTTTTAAGTAAATAAGAAATATGCTGTTAAAGACCGTATTTTTATTAGTATACCCTGAAAATTTTGTACAGATCAAACGAACATTAACGAAGATACAGTGCTTCAAAGTCGTTAAAAATGACCCCTTTTTGATTATTTTGCTGAAAAGTGGTCATTTTTGATGACTTTAAAGCGCTGTATTTTCGTTACTATTCGTTTGATTTGTACAACATTTTAAGGGGATAATTACAAAAATAAGGTATTTCACAGCATATTTTTTATTTACTTAAAAAAATTCCCTATAAAAGTTTTTTTTTGAGCGTTTTTTATTATTAAATTAAAGGGCTTTAAGGATATTTTCTCAAAAAACCCTTGATAAACTGAGATATAAGTTAAAGTATTTTTATCCAAAATTTTATAAAGATTGGTGAAGGCGTTTTAGAGTTAGAATTTTTTTACTTATTATTATGCGCGCAGTGTATTTATCAAATACAGGGTGTTTCAATCTAAAGTTTCCACACCGGTTTTCACACGTCAATTTTTTATTTAGGGGCAACAATTTATTTTAATTTTTAACCCTACAACCTTAACGTCTAAGCGGCAAAAAGACCTATCAACTATCATCCCCACCTAGGAATCAAGATTGAGGGGTTGTAAATATTTAAAAAATGGTCCCCTTGAATAAAAAACGTGTGCGAACGTTTTTTGTATTTTTAACACCTTAGAAATAAATAAAAATTATTTTCTACATAATGGTTTAGAACATTAACTGACAATTACTCCATTAAAAAACAGGTGACCAGCGTTTGCAGACAACTTCAGATAATTAACCAATATCACGTGCAATGCCGAATCAAACACGAAATAAACCCAAACCGACCGACCGAAACTATTAGCGCGAAAGTTTTAAACTTTTAAATCTACAATAGTAGCTCAGCCCTTTTAAACATTTAACTATTAATAATAATAATAATATTAATAATAATAAACCGATTGTATGTAAAAATGCCCTTTTTGTTTTTAAATATTTTTTTTCAGGTTTTAATGATATTTTATTTAACTATCTATGTTTTATCGTAAGTAATATCATAAGGGCATCTAATTTTTCCGAAAAAAAATCGAAAAAACACGTTGCTAAGTAATATTTTAACAAGAAGCATGAGTGCTGGTGGCAACAAAAATCCGAGTCGAAGACGAGGATTTTTGCACCTGCACGAATGCATTTTGTTAAAAATATTACTTAGCATTGTGTTTTTTCCGATTTTTTTCACAGGAAAAATTAGATGCCCGAATGGTATTTGACAAGACTATTTCATCAGTAACAGTTAACAATTAAAATATAAATTGCAATTTTTGGTGACAACAGCTGTCAAGTTTTGCCGCGGGTAAACTGCTGACAGGTGCTGTCATATAGTTTTGCCGCGGGTAAACTGCTGACAGGTGCTTTTCACCTAGAAACCATTTTTAATTCAACATTGCGCGTTTGTGATTGGTGGAAATTAAGACAAGGGAAATAGTCAAACTTATAATATACTTATTATATTATATACGAACAAAACAAACTTTAAAAATAACAAGCAAGGGGGCATTCACTAATTACGTAAGATGTTTAGGGGGGGAGGGGGTCGAGCCAAACCTCACCCAATATCACTTGGGGGAAGGGTGGTCTCGGCAAATATCACGTAATTTTTTCTTTTCGAATGAAACAGTGTAAAATTGCGAGAAAACTGGGTTAAATTAAGTAAACAATTTTAACAATTGTTTTTTTTAAATCTAATGGAATCAATCACAGATTAACTTATTTACATTAAAACCATGCATTTTAAAAAATCTCACGTGAGATTAAAGGAGGGGAAGGGGGGAGTCGAATGAAACAGTGTAAAATTGCGAGAAAACTGGGTTAAATTAAGTAAACAATTTTAACAATTGTTTTTTTTTTTAATCTAATGGAATCAATCACAGATTAACTTATTTACATTAAAACCATGCATTTTAAAAAAATCTCACGTGAGATTAAGGGAAGGGGAGGGGGGAGTCGAAAAATCGCCAAAATTGCCTCACGTAATTAATGAATGACCCCTAATAATAATCAAATAAAATGTTTAATATTTTAATAAAAATTCCCGAAATTTTTATTTATTTTAACAAAATATATTATATAATATTACCGATGGGTTTATTTTAAATAATTATTTATGTTATCTATTTTATCAAATAAAAGTTGTATTTTTATAGATAATTTTATATACTCACAGACAGACTAACGTTAAGAATTATTTATTTTTATTGTATTTAGTTTTTACAAAATATGTTATCAAAAACTGTTATAAATTAATAGATGGTGTCAATACAAAGTTTTCACTCATTTTACTCAGGTGTTACACAAAAAAGTTAAAAAAACGTTTGCACACGTCAATTTTTTATTTTAGGCAGGCATTTAAAAAATATATTTTCTATCATTAAGGGGGAGTAGAGATACAAAGGGGTTTCTCGAGCGGAAGTGACCCAGACGCTACGTGACGTAGGCGGTTCTCGATGGTGGCGCCCCCCTGGTGGGTGGTGGGGGGTGATCATATTAGCTATTGGTGGGCAGGCATTTGGGCAACGCCCTCAACTGATAAGCGTAAGTGAGCCTATTGGTGGGTTGTTGGCGGATGGCGGCTGGCGGATGGCAGCCATGTTTGATAGATATTAGCTATTGGTGTTGTGGTTTAAAGTGGGCGGGGCTTAGGTGTTTAGTTGGCATTACTGGAGATGCAAAAGATAAGCGATATGCATATTGGTTGTTTGTGGTTAGCGTATTAGTTTGGTATTACTGGAGATGCAAAAGATAAGCGATATGCATTTGCTGCAGTGGTTTGATATCCGGGGGGAGATAAGGATTTATTATTATTTTGTTGTAAATTTCATTTTTGACGCCATTTTGAATTGCTGACGTCATCCGACTTGTCCCGACTTGTGTTTCGGGGTTTTAATGCGGTAATCAGTTATTTGGAGATAAGGATTTATTATTTTGTTGTAAATTTTTATTTTTGGTACCATTTCGGCTGACGTCACCCCAACTTGTCCCGACAAGTCTATTTATTGTCCAGAAATCTTTTTCGGTGATCAGTCTTAATATTGCTTTATGTTGATTATGTTAATAATGGGCTTTAAATTGTTATTAATATTTCTGCCAAGTATAATTTTGGTAAAATCAAATAATTTAACTGATAAAGATGTTGTAATAAAACATCTCGAAACATTTGGCTACCTTAATAGTTCAGAGTTTTCGTTGACTAGTTATGAAGAAGCTTTAATATTATTTCAGGAGAGATATAATTTAAACATAAGTGGTGAAATAACGAAAGACCTTTTAGAATTTATAAAAACACGTCGTTGCTCTATACCAGATGACAATATTTATGAATTGACGCAAAACCCACCTAAATGGAATAAACATAATATATATTGGTATGCATATAATAAAGAGATAAAAAGAGTTGCTACTAGAGCTTTCAATGAGTGGGAAAAATTTGTAAATCTAAAGTTTATTTTTTCGCTTAGAAATCCTGACATTCTAATTTCATTTGGGAAAAATAACCATAGAAATTCAGTTCGATGCATGAAGGGTTATTGTATTGCACCATTTGATGGAAAGGGTGCTGTAGTTGGTCACGCATACCACCCAAGTCATATTAATTCCTGTACGGAAATTCATTTAGATTCAGATGAAAATTGGTATTTTGGTTTCGATGTACCTGAAGATAATGATAAAACAAGTCTATATACCGCATTGCTTCATGAAATTGGACATACTTTGGGGTTGAGTCATTCACCAGATAATAATGCACTAATGTACGCATATTTTTCACCAAATATAACAACCCTATCCGATGAAGATAAAAAAAATATACAAAATTTATATGGATTACCCCCAACTACTCCAAAAATAGTAACATCAACAACCCCAAAAACTACTCCAAAAATATTAACAACAACAAAAACAATCCCAACTACTCCAAAAATAGTAACATCAACAACCCCAAAAACTACTCCAAAAATATTAACAACAACAAAAACAATCCCAACTACAAGGAAACTTACAGATAAACCAAGAACAACAAAAACAATTTTAACAACAAGCAGACCTAAAATAACGGGTTCTACACAAAAACCTACACACACATCACCAAATTTAACTGATTTATGTCAAATCAAGTATCCACAACAAATGTTAGTCACAAATAATAATCATCTGTATGTTTTTAACAATGGGTTAGCGTGGATTTTAAATATAGGAGAGCCCTCCGGCATAAATCTTAAAAAGCCTAAAAAAATTAGTGATTATATTAAATATAATGATTTTTTACATATATACCAAACACCTAGTGGTAGTGTGGTAATAATAGATAATTTAAAACGTGTTAGTACGTTTTCTTTTCCTAGTCTTGCATGTGAAACATTTAATCAAACAATAGACAAATTTAATATTGCTCGAAGTAGCAACATAAATGCCATTTTTAACTCAAACAGAGGTAGAACTTATATTATTCATGATGATTATTGGGTTACTGAAATTGATGAATGTAGTTTAAATGCAGTCAATCGGGGGAGTATAAAACAGTTTTTCCCAGGAATCCCTCCAGATATAACTTCAGCATTTCGCTATACAAATGGTAACATTTATTTTTTTAAAAAAAATTTATTTTATGAATATAACGAATTTTCTGGTAAATTAATAAGAGCAGGAGTTTTTGATTGGAGTTTATTTGGAATAAATTGTCCGAATGAAACAATTTTAAATCAATTAAAAAATATATTAACATCCCTTTCAACATACTTTTATTAATAATTATAAAAGGTTAACTTTATTAAAAAAAAAATCATTTCAATGTTGACTTTTAAAGGTGGCGGTTTATTAAATTCTGCAATTAACAACCTACCCTTTGAGCTTCACGTGCCTTCTTATCAATTTTGCGGACCAGGTACTAAATTAGATAAGAGAATTCAAAGGGGTGATACTGGTATAAACCCCTTAGACGCTGCATGTAAAGATCACGATATTGCTTATTCAAAAAATAAAAATTTGGAGGATAGACATAAAGCGGATTGGATTTTGGAAAATAAAGCTTGGGAAAGGGTGAAATCTAAAAACTCTAAATTAGGTGAGAAAGCAGCAGCTTGGTTAGTAACAACGGGAATGAAGGTTAAAAGAAAACTTGGAATGGGCGTTCGAAAAACTCTAAAACCAATCTCATTTAAACGTGGTTTGGTTGATAAAATTAAAAAACATGTTCAAGATTTAGATATATCCAATCAAAATTCACTTAAAAAATCTACTGCAACGGCACTTAAAGCAGCTCGGGTGATTATAAAGAAAGCTGGGGGTCGTAAAAATATTAAGGTGCCTAGAATAATTCCATTTGAATCCGACAAACAAGGAGGATTTTTACCCCTTTTACCACTATTCGCAGCCTTAGGGGCCATAGGATCATTGGCTGGAGGCGCAAGCGCTGTAGCCAAAACGGTGATAGACACAAAAAATGCTAAAAAGAAACTTGAAGAATTAGGTCGACATAATAGGGCTATGGAGGAAATTGGAAAAAAAGGTTCGGGATTATATTTAAAAAGGAATGTCAAGGGAGGATATGGTCTTTTTTTAAAACAAAAAAACTACCAATAAAGCTACCCAATAGAGCCCTATATGATTCTGAATTGGTAAAATATGCACAAAAGCTTAAAATACCCTATTTTAGAGGGGTTTTTATGCGAGACGCTTTACCAAAAATAAAAAATAAAAATGAATCTGCAATCCTAAATTTAGACATTTCGAAAAATTTGGGTACACATTGGGTAGCTTATACTAAAAGAAACAATTCTGTTATTTATTTTGATAGTTTTGGTGGTCTTAAACCGCCAAAAGAATTAGTAAATTATTTAGGAAAAAATGTTAAAATTAATTATAATAATGATTGTTTTCAAAACTTTAAACAAATTAATTGTGGCCATTTATGTTTGTGGTTTCTTTATAAAAATAAATGAGATAAGAAAATATGATTAGTCTATTATTAACCGTTGTTTAAAGATAATGTCCCAGCTATTTACATTAAAAAGTAATAATTATGTTTTAAGTATAGATTTTACAAATCCAATACAACTTAATCCAGATTTTGACTACGGTATAGCTTTAATAGGGTTTTATTCCTATAACAGCATCCCTAATATTGAAGAAGGTGAAAATACATTTTATTATAAAGAAGCGAGTGTGGATAAGAAAATAATAATACCAACTGGTACTTATGAAATATTAGATATAGAAACTTACCTAAGACAACAAATTATTCCTGACACCGTTAAAAAGGAAGATTATGATAAATATTTTTCACTTAAACCAAATAATAATACTTTAAAGTGTGAAATTCAAAGCAATACGTTGGAAATAGATTTTACACAAGCAGATGGTATAGGAAAAATATTAGGATTTTCAAAGCGTACTTTAACACATGGTAAAAAACACGAATCAGATCTACCTGTTAATATAATAAAGGTTCGAACCATTCACATTGATTGTAATATATCCACAGGTGCATATTATAATTACCTACCAACGCATACCATTCACGAATTTTCGGTAGACGTTGATCCAGGCTATACAATCAACGAAATTCCCCGAAACCTTATATATTTACCAATAATAAATAAACAAGAAATATTTAATATTACTTTGGTAATTTTAAACCAAGATTTTAAACCAGTTAATTTTCGTGGAGAGGAAGTTATAGTTCGATTGGAATTAAAAAAATTATCATAATGGGACTAACATTCAATAATTATTATAAAAATCCTAGCACAAACAATTTGAAATCAGTTGACAGCAAACGCTTGCCTAGTTCAAACAGCTTAACTAATTCAAATAGACTTTTTCTACAATCATTAGGATATAATGTCATCATTAGACCAAATCTTCGACATCTATCGAAAACCACAGTTTAGTGAAACAATTCAAAAGGTTGACTACAGAACTTATTACCCCTATGTTAAATCTTTTAATAATAGTGATGTTATAGAAATTTCAATAAATCAAAGAGATTCCTGGTTGCTTATGCACGATGCAGCTCTATTAATAGATGGTAAATTGGAAATAACTAAAGGGGATGGCGAGGCAGCCTTAATAAATAATTTTGGAGCTTTTTTGTTTGACCGAATTTCTTATGAAATAAATGGAAAAGAAATTGATGGTATTCGCGACCCAGGTATTGTGAGCACAATTAAGGGCTATCTTAATTACAGTAGCGATGATTCAAACCATTTAGGCATTGCAGGGTGGAATTACCCAGCTCAACCAATAGTCTCAACAATAGCCAAAATTTCAACTTTTAATATACGTATACCATTACATCATTTATTTGGTATATTTAATGATTATCAACTAGCCCAATTTGGTAAACAAACTATACGTCTTGTAAGAGCTCGAAATGACTCTGATTGTCAAATTATAACAGAAAAAACTGCGGCTGCTGCTGGCACAACAAAGGCTAAATTAACCGTTGAAAATATCTCGTTAAAAGTACAAGTTATTACACCCAATGATTTATTAAAGCTTCAGTTGTTGGAATCAATAAAATCAGACAAACCTATAGTAATTCCATTTAGAAAGTGGGAATCTCATGAGCTACCCCAATTAACTAAAGATGCCACTAAGGAAATATGGTCAGTTAAAACGTGCACTGCATTGGAAAGTCCACGCTATATAATTTTAGCTTTTCATACCAATAGAAGAGGTAATGATACAAAAGATCCCTCATATTTTGACAACATTGATATATCTGATATACGTGTTATCCTCAATGGCGAATATTTTCCTATAGAACGCATGGACCTTAATTTTGAAAAAAATAATTTTATCGAGGCCCATCACAATTATACACAATTTTATTCAAGTTTTAAAAATGATTTAACAATATCAAAACACTCTCTACTTGATTATAAACAATTTAAGAACCACGCTCTTTTTGTAATTGATTGTTCCAGAAGAAATGAATCCTTAAAATCGAGTACAGTTGACATCAAAGTTGATATTGAGGCGAAAAAAGGCTTCCCCGATAATACAAAAGCATATTGTGTTATTATACATGACGTCATTATGGAGCATCTCCCACTCAGCGAAATAGTTCGTAGTTTATCATAATTTTTTTAGTTTAAATTATTCTACCTAAGATGAAGGTTGTGTCTGTTAATATTCAGGGATTTAATTTATTCTTCGAAGAAAAATGGTTTTTTCATCCAAAAGAAGTTACGGTTACCAATGGATTGCAAACAAATCATTATCTCTTAAAACCAATGGTAGAATTTAAGCTGTTATCGCGAAAAAATAAAAAACAAGTTTGCTTTGAAGAAAAAATTCATGGTCTACGATATTCAAGTGGATATATAAATTTTAATGAGATTAACAACATTTTAATGGAATTATTACCTGAATACGACACTGTTTACACAAAAGGAAATCAAAATTATGAATATTTAAAAACAATCTGTGAGCAGTTATTACCAAATATAAAAATTATAAACGTTGAAACATTAAACCTTTGGGAACAACCTATGTTTAAAAACAAACCCCTCATGTGTTTGGATCATTTTAGAAGCGGTAGGTGTAGTACAACACATGCCTTAGTATTACATAATTGGCTTCAAAGTTATCTACCCCATAATCATGGATTGTAAAGAATTTGCTCAAAGAAAAATAAAATTTTATAAAGAATTGCAGGCATTAAAAGAAGACATTGAAATGTATGAACTGTGTAAGGCTTTTGCTGCTATGAGCATTTCTGAGGATCTGAGGAAGAATTCGCTTGACATTACTAATTTAAAAAAAAAATTATGTGCTTTAAATAAAATAATATTATAATAAATAAATAAAAAAATTATATTGTTTTTATGTATATCCTAAAATTAGAATAAAACTCATAGGTAAGTAATATAATATATTTAAATATTTTTACATTTATTAATTGCATAACCTAAAAAATATACAAATGCATAAATAGCTAGTAAAAAAATTCCTACTATTAACAGAGATATAAATTCTATAAATATTTTTGTGGAAAATGTTGTTGAAGAAGCCACCTCCGATTCTGTAGTGGTTGATAAATTGGTTAAATTAGTTATTACACTATTTAAACTATTTATTTCAAAAAGGGTTCTAGTCTTTCCACCATCTGCTGATAAAATATATTTTAATTTATAATGTAATATAGAGCTATTTGCTGAGGCATTAACTTGAATCTTGAATGTACCAGGAGCTGCATCCATTGGATTCCAATCATTTGGCCATTGAGTCTTTACCATTGGATTATTAACACTGAATGCCACATAACAATCCTGAGTGTTTTTGGGAAAATTTACAAATAAAGTATTATTAATGAATGTAGATAGTAATAAAAAATTGGCTACTGAAAACATGTTTACTCAATGATAGTAACTTAACAACTAATTATTTTTCACACTTTTGAATTATAGTTGCCTTATATTATTAATTTTTTATTATAAATAAATTGTTATCTTTACAATTTTTATTAATGTAAACATAACGACCTTGTTTTGGGGGGGGGGGGGGGGGGGTGGTTGACAATTCTGCAGCACCCATATTGGTGGTTAAATCAAATGCGCATAATGTGTTTAGTATTGAACAGAGTAAAATTGGTTTAAGTCCATATGATGATAAAAGGCATTTATTATCAAATTCAACAGATACTTTACCTCATGGGCACTTCAAGATTAATAATATTATGTAATAATTATTTCTAATTTTAATAAATATATTTTATTTATTTTAAATTATTGTGTTTTTATTAACAACAATCATCATTAAAACTCAAGGGTACGTTTAAAAATCAGTATATTTTTCTAAATCATTTGACATTTTCATATCTAAATAGTATAAGCATTCTAAAAAACAATAACTTTCTACACTAGTACCGCAAGAACATAGGGATGACAGAACGTCTAGCACAGCATGAAGAGATGGAGGATAAAAACGAAGTTCAGTTTTCATCGCTTCATATGTGCTTTTTAATAGATTATGATAATAATAATTAAAATTTAAATTATTTAACATTTCAAGTTTTTTAAAAATTAACTTTTTTAATTCAAGAATTTCAAAAACATCATTTAGCGTAAAATAAAAAATGGTACAATCATCTGATATTTTAAAAATTTTATTATTGCCATCAATATTTAATTCAATCTTCATGTTCCTCCAAAGCTGAATTTCATCAGTGTGATGTGCATCCAGAAGTTCTTGGAGTGATTCAATTACACCAACCCATTCACCATATATAAAAGAGAGATGTTCACCAGTAACTTTGTTAATCATTCTTACTGTTGGTAAAAAATCCCTTGCACCACTAAGCCCACATTCCAGCAAGAATAATTGGAAATTATAAGTCGTTGTGTAAATTAATCTTTTTTCAGCTTTAATAGCTTCTTCATATCTATTAAACACTGCATTCAGTGGGGCATCATAACCTTCAAAATCACTACTACCCATTTTATGTGTGCACTGCTTTACTTTACTTTTTAAACTAAATTAAATTTTGATTTTGTGGTGAGAAACTGGAAAAGAGTGGGGTAATCAAAAAGAGTCTGTTTTATTAATATAACTATTATGTGAATCATCGAAGCCCAACCATTTCACGAAGACTTTGTTGCCACGTTTATGTAAAACTTTTTCCACCAGGTAAATATCAGGCTGCATTGTTTTTTGCAACTCATCCTCATAAAATGCTCCACTAATGGGTCTACCATTTAAATCCTCCAAAATGTATGTGGCTGGGTTTGTAATTTTTACTTTCACAATTTTAAACAATTCTGTAGTCCAATTGGGGGTGTATCCTTTATCAAAAACATGTTTTGCTTTACTTATTCTTACTATATCGCCGATGGAAAACTTTTTAGGTTTGGTTGCTAATTTTAAATGAGTAAAGGCAAACTTTAAAACTTTTTTTTCATTTTCTTTACAAACATCAATTGGTTTCATATTAATTGTTCTATGTTTTGTATTATTATAATTTGAAACAATTTGTGGCAATATATCAACCCAATTATATGATCCATTTAAACTAAAGTATTTAAATAGGCGTTCTTTTACAGTCCTTATAACACGCTCGGCGATTGCAGCTTTTTTACAACTAAATGTATTATAGTGATTTATTGAATATTTTTGCATAAGTTCATTAAACTTACTATTAAAAAATTCCTTGCCCTGATCAGTCTGTAAGTTTTGTGGACATCTTTCTTTCAATATTAAATTAAAAGCTTTTGTAACTTCTTCCCCAGATTTATTTTTTAATGGTTTAGCCCATAAATATTTTGAAAAACAGTCAATAACAATCAATATGAACTTAAAATTTTTATTATTTGATGCATACATGTCCATCTGCCCTAAGTCTGATTGCCAAAGGTCATCAATGCCCTTAATAATTGTTTTTCGACGTTTAAAATTTTTTCTTATAGGTCTATGAAGTTCATTAACAAGTTTAATTTTTTCCTTGGTGTGTTTCATGATTATGGTGTGGTGGAAGAGTGAGTACTAGCACCAGCAGCCACTGTAATCACTTTTATTATATTTTTCTCCATATCATTGATTGCGGATTTGTTTTTTTTGACGTCTTCAAATAATAAATCTATAATGTTTTGTCCATTTTTCACGTTTGTATCCAGAGACTTTAAAGCTGTATTAAGATCTTTGATTTGCTTTTTAAAATCTATAATGTTTTGTTCATTTTGCTGTTTTATATCCTTTAAGTTCACATCTTGAGTCTGTTGAAGGAATTTAATTTGCCTATCCAAGTCATTACGTGCATTTACATGCGATCTTGAAATATTCTTTAAAGAATTCAAATCATTGAAAATTATTGTTTTTTGTTTATTAAGTTCTTTAATTTGCTCTTTTAACTCATCGGTATTTTGCGTTAAAATAGCTAGTTCTTTATTTAAATTAATTATTAATTTATCTTGTTTTTTACTATCAAGGTTTTCAATTTCCTTTTTTATTTTTGCATCCGATTGCTCGAGTGCTTTTAATGTCTCTTGTTCAAATTTACTAAGTGATTTTATTGTATCATCATAAAAATTTGCATATATTTGATCAACATAACCCATATTAGTAGCATCTGCATTTAAATTTGGTGATTTCACATTACATATTTTTAGGTTTTCTGCGTCAATATTACCATCGGGAGTATATTTTAGTACATTGTTACCATACTGTAATTTTGATAATAACGAATTTTGATTAGATTGACCGAGAGATTGACCAAACTTGTTAAGAGGCATTGTTAAACTGCTGGTAAAACTTTATTTGTTTTAATATATAACACCTGCTTCTTTTAGTTCATTAATAATTGCTGTAATTTCATTATCATTTGATGTGTTGCCAGCATGCTTGGAGGCTACTAATAACTTTAATCTTTCAACCAATTCATTTACGTCATCCCAATAAATGTACTCTATTGGTTTTTCATTGTATGTTACCAAGGTGGGCGATGCTCTGCCAAACCCAATTTTTTCAGTATGTTCTTTACCAACTCTAAGTTTACGACTATGTTCTTTTTGTTTATCTATATCTTGCTGTTTTATTTGCTCTAAAACAGGCTTAATAATGTTTTTATATTTGAGCCCTCTATGCCCCATGGTTTGTTCGTTGGGATCAAAATTTCTTTTATGCGCGTTTGTAAGCACAACAAGTTCACCAAATGTTTTAAAATCTGATGTCATGTAATTCTTAGGATTTTGTTTAAACATTAATTCGTACAGTCCTGGGGACCCCTTGAATAAATTATTATTTACAATAAAATCAGGACCTTTAAACTCCACAATTGAATCCCCAAATTTGATCTTGCCTGTATCCAAATCGTGGTGAATATAAGTATGATCATATTCATTGCTAGTATCTCTCATATGTCCTTCAACAAAATTTCTAGGTAATTCATTGAAAAAATCCAAATATTCTGCTATAGAATTTTCCGGAAATGTTTCCATGATTGATTCGTTGTCGAGTGTTCTACTTAAGCTTAAGTCATTATCATAAAAATCATTTGTATCATCTTCATAAATAGTTTCATTTCCAGAAAATGTGGGGTGGTATGTTTTATTGGGATTATATTTGCTTTTATAAAAATCATTTGGATTATTTTCATTAGTGGTGTCATTTTCAGGAAAACGTATGCTTGAGATATTTAATGATTTATCTTGAATACCTTTTCTGGGGGATGCTTCAAGTATTTTATCAATAGCTTTATATTTTATAGGAGATTGTTTTTTAATTTTTTTTGCTGGCTGTAATAAATCTTCTTCTTCAGCTTCTTTTTCATTTGGATTATTTTCATTAGTGGTGTCATTTTCAGGAAAACGTATGCTTGAGATATTTAATGATTTATCTTGAATACCTTTTCTGGGGGATGCTTCAAGTATTTTATCAATAGCTTTATATTTTATAGGAGATTGTATTTTAATTTTTTTTGCTGGCTGTAATAAATCTTCTTCTTCAGCTTCTTTTTTCACAAAATCCGTATCATATGCCATTTTTTCAAGAGGCTTTATGATTGGTCTAAAAATTTTATCTAATGTAGCATCATTTTCAGCTTTTCCCAATTTAAGAGCTAAATATTTTTTTCTAATATTTCGAGAGAGTTCATTAATTTTTTCAGTTACATTGACAGTGGTTGGTGCCATGATTACTAATGATACTAAATATAGTTGTTTTACATATTTATATTTTTATCAAACGATAACACCCATTGTTTAAACGGGAGTCTTTTATAACAGCCTGTAGTTTTTGTGACAGTTTTACAGTTTTTATAGCAGTTTTTACAGTTTTTCTATCGGTTTTTGCGATAGTTTTGCAGTATTTACAGCAGTTTTGCAGTTTTTCTAGCAGTTTTTGTGACAGTTTTGCAGTTTTTCTAGCAGTTTTTGCAGTTTTTCTATCGGTTTTTGTGACAGTTTTGCAGTTTTTCTATCGGTTTTTGTGACAGTTTTGCAGTTTTTCTAGCAGTTTTTGCAGTTTTTCTATCGGTTTTTGTAGTTTTTCTATCGGTTTTTGTAATAGTTTTGCAGTTTTTTATCAGTTCTTGCGACAGTTTTGCAGTATTTATAGCAGTTTCTACAGTTTTTCTATCGGTTTTTGTGACAGTATTTTTAGCGGTTCTACCAAGATTATAAGGTTACTTAGCAAAAAATATTAATAACAGCTTAAAGTCTATTACTGTTACTCAACTCAAAAAAAATATTAGCTACATATTTATATATTTATCAAATCCCTTTCGATAACGTCCATTGTTTAAACGAAAATCTTTTATAATAGCTAAACAACCATAATTTTCATTCCAACATTCTGAGCATATTTTCTTAAACTGATTATAAGGCATATCAGGTGAGACATGTTCATCAAATACATGTTTTAAATTCATATCATCCTGTCTAAATAGCACAATAATATTACAATTATCACGTATTAATTGTTTTGGTATTTTTGAATATGTTTGACATAAGTATGCAGCGTCTATGTTTTTATGTCTACCCATTGAATAGTATTCGCGTATTTTATTTTGTTTATCACAAGCTACATCATCAAATATGAAAATTGAATTGTTTCGAGCTTCCATAGGTTCAATTATTTCATCATTATCTTTATATGAAAAATACCCCACACCTTTTACTTTGCTTAAAACATTTTGTAATAATTGATATTTTGGTTGAAAAAGAGATTTTGAATAAACGTAAATATTTTCAAATTTAGCTCCATTAGGATTAAATATTAAACTTAATAAAGCATTTGTTTTACCACACCCACTAGGACCACAAAAAATTGCTCTAAAGGAATTTGGTAGTAAATTACCATGTTTACTAGCATCAGAACTGGTTTCAAATAAATCTAAATTATTTATAGGTAGTTTTTCGGGTTGTTGAACGCAACGCATTTTAGGTACTACTGAACTCAAATAGTTTTGTTAAGGAATATATATTAAAGTTTATTCAATTAATTTTACAACAGCATGTTATTTTTGGCAACTTATTTAACACTTTGTTAGCTTCTTTCGTATAAATTGAAACCATACAGCATGGGCATGTATCAGGACCTTCATCTGAATTTGACCAGGGGCACGACTCAAAATGTTTACCATATTGGGTTTTTACAACATTAGCATTAAGATGTTGCTCCAAAAATTCTTTTTGACTGGTCCATTTTTTAATTTTTTCCTTTTCCAAAAATTCTCGATATATTTCCTGTCGAGTAGGATATTTATTTTCAAATTTTTCTTTATTCTTTTTTTTACTACATTCTTCCAAAAATTTATCAATATTTTGGATTGCCTTTTCAATTTCCTTTACACTAATCATTTTACCCACCATATTATATGTTCTCCTGTTTAAAATGTTGTTATTATAAGGTCGGACGGGAGACTGAACGTCTAAAAATAAAAATTTACAACAAAATAATAAATCCTTATCTCCAAATAACTGATTACCGCATTAAAACCCCCGAAACACAAGTCGGGACAAGTCGGATGACGTCAGCAATTCAAAATGGCGTCAAAAATGAAATTTACAACAAAATAATAATAAATCCTTATCTCCCCCCGGATATCAAACCACTGCAGCAAATGCATATCGCTTATCTTTTGCATCTCCAGTAATACCAAACTAATACGCTAACCACAAACAACCAATATGCATATCGCTTATCTTTTGCATCTCCAGTAATGCCAACTAAACACCTAAGCCCCGCCCACTTTAAACCACAACACCAATAGCTAATATCTATCAAACATGGCTGCCATCCGCCAGCCGCCATCCGCCAACAACCCACCAATAGGCTCACTTACGCTTATCAGTTGAGGGCGTTGCCCAAATGCCTGCCCACCAATAGCTAATATGATCACCCCCCACCACCCACCAGGGGGGCGCCACCATCGAGAACCGCCTACGTCACGTAGCGTCTGGGTCACTTCCGCTCGAGAAACCCCTTTGTATCTCTACTAGGGGGGGTAAAAGTTACCCCAATATTTAGGCTTTTTAATTGCCTGCATTTTGGCATTTTTAAATCGGTTGGTTAGTTCTCGATATATTTAAGATTAAAATAAATTAAAAAATAAAGTTTTTCTCAAATATGTATCTCTAAAACAAACTGACCGTTTTTGATTGAGTGTACCTTATGTTTTTTAATATTTTTTATATTTTAAGTTTTATTTTAATAAAATATTTAGGATTTATAAAACAATAAATAAACGATAAAAATGTTGTATAATTACATAAAATTTAATATATTTAATATATTTTACTATATATTATTTGTATCGTTTAAACTAAATTAATTGTTTTATTTTTATGCCGTAGAAATATACATTAAAAATGGGATATTTTGTTTGACTTCTTGCCTACACAATAATATTTTAAAAATAAATAAATAAAACAGTAACAAATTTACTTATAACAAATGTTGTGTTGAGCATAATATGATATATTATATCAATAAAGGTATTTTGTTGCAATTCCGCACGCCAAGATGTATTCCCGCGCCAAACGAAGCGTTAAAAATAAGTTGACTTCTGAAAAAGAAAGCGGTGTTGCCAAATTTATGGTGCCAGAGAGCAAACATAATTGTATGGTGCCACTTTGCGTCTATTTACCAACTTGTATGCACCGCAGCGCCCCCATCGGAGGATGGTCGAACTAATCAGTATGTAAATTCAGAATTATGGTCAATCCGGCACCCAATCGAAATTTTGCCAGACGCTTCGTTATGCCCTTATATGAACATAGGGCTGACAAGCACTCAAAACGTAACGGCACCCAAAACCGGGTGCCACATGGTAAAATTGGGTGCCGTTTAGACAATTGTCACCTATAAATGGTGCCACTTTGACGAAATATATGTATATATATATATATATATATATATATATATATATATATATATATATATATATATATATATATATAATACAGGGTGTCCGGGAAAATGTGGGCCTGTATATATATATATATATATATATATATAACAACCTAAATCAGCTATAGCTATAGCAAATAGCTATATGATTTGTTTAAGAAACTAATAATTTATTTAAAACAAAGAAAATGTTCATAACAAAATTTATTATTAAATGATTTTATATGTAATATTAAAAAAATAACAATAGCTCCTATATTTATTATGGTTAAGATTATAAAAGCGTAATTTTAAATATAAAAGTCTTTGCCCGCGGCCTTTTAAAAACCACTATAACTCTATAAAACATATATTTATAACCATGTATAGCCTTATTCGTTATTATTTGGGCTACAATTTGGTATAAACATTTTTCTGGACCAACTTGGACCGCATAACTTATCCCTAGTTAAGTGTAAAATTTTATGATATTATTTAATATAACTTATAACTTATTATATACCTAATAATTACTTATATTATATTAATGAATAAAATGTAGTTTCCTATAGGTATTTATGTTTTGTTATAACAAAACATAAATACCTATATATAATAATAATTGTGTAATAATATTTCTTATATTATAACAGATGCAGCTAACTATGTAGGAATATCTTGTACTTTTATTTAATAATGTAAAAAATGTTAAGTTCGAAAATAAAGAAAACATTACTTATACATTACCTATGCATTTTGTCTTGACATCAAAATCAAATTAATAATATTATAGTTGGGTTAGTTTATACCTATTGCTTTGAAATATATCATATTGCAAAGCAATAGGTATGGCCTATTTAACCCTAACTCTGTAAAGTATTAGAATAGAATTGATGTTTTATAACTACTAAAGCTTACATGATTTAGGTTGTTTATATATTTATATATATATATATATATATATATAATACAGGGTGTCCGGGAAAATGTGGGCCTGTATATATATATATATATATATATATATATTAGACTGGTTCAAAAAAATCGAATATTTTTTTTTCTTCAAAGCCCGCATTGAAATATCTTCCTAGTAGTAAAAAAAGAAGCCTGTGAAAATTGTAGCTCTTAATATTAATATTTAGAGGTCGCTCATCGTGAATTTCTATTTCACGTTTAAATAACACAGGAATTCTTTTTTCTTAACTTTGAAATTTTAGAACTCGTTTTTGAGTGAACATATTGGAATGAACTGGAAGAAAATTGAACGTTCTACAAAAAATGTCTCCTATAATTTTTTCGTAAATTCACTCCTTTAATAGTTATTCAAGGTTGAAATTAGACATATAATAAATGTAACGTTTAAATAACAGGCATTTTTTTTAACTTTTAATTTTATAACTTTTTTTTTGAGTGGACATATTGGAACAAGCGATAATTTTTTTTAAAGAAACAAAATTTATATAAAATTTTCAAAAAAGATTATACAGGGCGGTCCAGTTTGTGATACATTAATTTTAAGGTAGACTTCATTAATTAACATTTCTCAAAAATGTTTCCTAAGGAAAATACAGGTCGTCAAAGATTACAAAAAAACTAGTTTTCTCTTTATAACTTTTAAACCACAACATTAATTTTCATCAGATTTGGCACAAAATGTAATATAGTCAGTGCCTTAATAATAATGTGGGGGGACTTCTCCCCTTTTCACCTCAGTCTTTGACGCCACTAAAAATTTTAAAATATTAAATAAATTTGTAGGTCAAGTTTTTAATTTAGAGAAATAATTTACTCCTGTAAAATTTTGATTTGGGTCTTTGTTTCTGAAATATTTGCTCAAAAATGTTTCCTCGCAGAGACGCTTTCCGTCAAAGTTTATAAAAAAAACTCGTTTCCCCATCATAACTTCTAAACCACTTAATCAATTTTTATCAAATTTTGTACACAATATAGTCAATGTCTTAGTAATGATGTGGATAATTATTTAAAAAAACATCAGTTGGGCAGTTACTTGGGGGGCTGCTCCTCTTTTCACCTTGGGCGCCACTGGAATTTTTTTTAATAATAAACACATTTTTAGATTATCTGTTTAATTTAGAGAAAAAAACTACTCATGTAAAATTTTGATTTAGTGCTTCATTTTTTAAATAATTAATTTATTTATCCAAGAATACTTTTGCCGCAGTTTTTTTGGAGTGGGTTCCCAAATATTTCAAAAACGAAGGCCTAAATTAAAATTTTAGCACAGTAGTTTTTTTTCTCTAAATTGAAAAACAATCTAAAAATGTAATTTTGCGAGGAAACATTTTTGAGCAAATATTTTAGAAACCAAGCCCCAAATCAAAATAGGACAAGAGCAAATTTTTTCCATTAATCAAAAACTTGACCTAAACATTTATTTATTATTTTAAAATTTCCAGTGGCGTCAAAGACTGAGGTGAAAAGGGGAGCAGCCCTTTAAGTAACTGCGGCACTGATTATCTACATCATTATTAAGGCACTGACTATATTACATTGTGTGCCAAATTAATTTTGTGGTTTAAAAGTTATGAAGAGAAAACTATTTTTTTTAAGAAATGTTTTTTTATGAAAGTCTACCTTATTTTTGATGCTTTATCACCTATTAAAATTAATGTATTACAAACTGGACCATCCTGTACAATAATGAGTGATAAGGTTTATTATTATGCCACCAATTGAAAAAAAAACGTTAAATTTATTATATGTATAATTTCAACCTTGAATAACTACAAAAGAAGTGAATTTATGAAAAAATTATAAGAAACATTTTTTGTAGAGCGTTCAATTTTCTTTAAAAATATGTGTCGCTTATTCCAATATGTTCACTCAAAAACGAGTTATAAAATTTCAAAGTTAAGAAAAAAGAATTCCTGTGTTATTTAAACGTAAAATAGAAATTCACGATGAGCGACCTCTAAATATTAATATTAAGAGCTACAATTTTCACAGGCTTCTTTTTTCACTACTAGGAAGATATTTCAATGCGGGCTTTGAAGAAAAAAAAATATTCGATTTTTTTGAACCAGTCTAATATATATATATATATATATATATATAACAACCTAAATCAGCTATAGCTATAGCAAATAGCTATATGATTTGTTTAAGAAACTAATAATTTATTTAAAACAAAGAAAATGTTCATAACAAAATTTATTATTAAATGATTTTATATGTAATATTAAAAAAATAACAATAGCTCCTATATTTATTATGGTTAAGATTATAAAAGCGTAATTTTAAATATAAAAGTCTTTGCCCGCGGCCTTTTAAAAACCACTATAACTCTATAAAACATATATTTATAACCATGTATAGCCTTATTCGTTATTATTTGGGCTACAATTTGGTATAAACATTTTTCTGGACCAACTTGGACCGCATAACTTATCCCTAGTTAAGTGTAAAATTTTATGATATTATTTAATATAACTTATAATCTTAAAAGTCAAGGTTTTTTCTTTACATTGGTGTAATATTTTTTGATTATATAAAGTTGACTTTTTGGACCCACCGTGCATCGGAGGGTTTAATAAGATATAACTTAATTGAATATTAAACTTTGTGACGAATAAAACGCGAGATATAATCGATTAAAAAAAATTAATCCAAGATGGGGGGGGGTAATTAAAGGAACAACAAAGAAAAAATAAACACGAAATTTTTGTGTCAATTACTATTATTTTGCTCTTCAAATACAAACATCGTCAAAGTACAAAACTTATACAAACAGGAATCCAGATAAAACAATTAATTTTATTTAAATTAAAACTCTCTAATCTTTAATGTTAATTTTGTAAATTATTTTTAAAATTAGTAAACTTTTAATAAAAGATAAACATGCAATTTTTAAATTTTAATAGTTTGTCAATAAAAAATATTTATAAATGAACTGCCAACAGTGTAAAACAAAATTTAAGTACAATTTGTACCCGATAATATAAACTTTATGAACGATAAAAATTAGTAGCTGCTGGTAATTTTATTCTCGCATGTTCGTGTTTTCAGCTATAATTAATTCCACAAAACAACACCTTTTCGCAAAAGTGGCCTGCTTGAGGTAGGTAATTAAATAAAGAGCTCATTATGGATATGGATAAACAAACATTGTTATTATATAGCTTTAAGGTTAGATTTTTAGATAAAAGGAAGGATTTTTTAAATAATTTAATAATACAAGGTGACGCAAAAGTCATCACACGCTTTTCTCTAAAAATGAATTAGTCAAAAATGACTACATACTACAGTTATTACTAAAAAATTATGAAAATAGAGCAGTTTTTGAGCTAAAGTCGATTTCATGTTAAATGGAAAATTGACTTTATCTCAAAAACTGTTCTACTTTTATAACTTTTGACATTTTCGGATTCAGGGGACAATTTTATATGGAAATTGACTGGTAAATGTTGGGGATAAAAATTTCTACTGACCAGAATTATTAGTGGCTGCTTTTTGGCTATGACAATTAGTCATTTTTTACCAATTCATTTTTAGAGAGTATTTTTTTTTTATAAATAAAAAATATTGGTTCTTCTTGTGAATAATGTTTGGTTGGATATTTAAATTTTTTTCTGTTAAATTGAAAAAATAATATCGGCCAAGTGGCCGCCGCCATAGTTGATGCAAATTGGGCGATGGATTTGTCTTTTCTTTCTTTCTTCTTATTATTAGGGCTGTATGTGCCTTGTTCCAATAAACGCAAGACTTAAAATAACCTTAAAGAATAAAGTCTGGAGCAATCTGCAAATCACCAAACTAAAAAATTAAGCAACCGGGAAATATTGCGAGCAGAATGTCTATTGTTGCTGGCCTGATTTGACTACTCCAGACTTCCTTCTTTAGAAATATTTGAAATTTAGCATTTATGTCAATAAGCCTCAGACCTTAAAAGCCATAAAAGAAAACATTGAAGAAAAAATGGCAGTGCCATTGCCTAAAGTATTAAGAAAAGTGATGCAAAACGCGCCTTTAATATTTTTTCGAATTAACAGGAAACAAATTAAATGTTGAAATAAACATTATTCACAAACACAACCGATTTTTTTATTAAGAAAAAAATTGATAGCTCCAGAAAGTTGGGTGATGACTGTTGCACCACCTTGTACAAATAGGTCAATTCAAAAAATGGCGAATGCGCCGGGATCACACATATTAGGAACCTTTCTTCATATTTGTAAAATCACCCTTTGAAATTTTTGGAGACACCCTGTGGATTACTCTTGTCTTTAATATGAGTTACATTGCATATATCGGGTTTAAAATATAACTTCCCATAAAGTATTTTTGAAAAAAAAAGTAGTAACATAGATAAATAAACTACAAAAAAATGCAAAGTTTGTGTTGGTATGGGCGTTTTCTTTCTAAAAAATACCTTACGAATAAAGATTATCAGGTTTTAACATTTTCTAACCCTATTACTTTAAATTATTTATTTGGTTAAACTTTGTATTATTCCTTTTTGTATTCTGTATTCTTATATTATAACTATGGTCTTAGAGTGTCGAAAAAAAACCGGAAAAATTGGGGAAAACCTGTTTTTTCCGTTTTTTTTACCAGGCCTTGGAAAACTTGTCTTTTTTGAAAAAAATTGTTTTTTTAAAAATTAGCATTAAAAACAAGTGGCAACATTTTCACATTATTTTAATTTAAAAAAATATCTGTTATTACAGAAAAAAACTAAATTAAATTAAATTAATTTAAAAAAAACGTTAAATACACCATCGGTTGGTTCTTTTTTGCAAACAAAAAATCTATTGAAAATATCCAATTACAAAATAATGAATCGAAAATACAGCACCAAAAATGTTCTTTTTGCAGACCGGTAAAAAAAATAATTAGAATAAAAAGAATAATTATTATATTCATCATAATATTATATGATTATAATTAGCGTCAGGTTATAACCCAGATTATAACTAATGCCAGTTTCGTAGCCATGGCACTTAAATGAACGACTACAAGAAAATACAAGACCATCTTAGTTGGGAATGATTTGAATACCGGCTTATGATGGTTATTGTACCAAAGTTGGTTTATTGGAATTTCCAATAAAGTTTGGTTTGTGGTTTACTTGTAAAGTCCCAATTTTTATTAATAACTAACCAATATTTATAGTTATATCCTAGAAGTATTTTTGTTTTTAATTTATACCTAGTAACTTTTTATCATGATCATGTACATAGTTTTTAACTTACCTAGGTATAGCTTTAGATTTTTAACAAATTTTCTTGTACCTCACTGCTTAAATTTTAAAATACAATTTTTTAATCAATATTTTTTAATAATAAATGTAATTTGCTTAAAATCAGAAAACTAAATGATTTTATAGACACAATTTTCTAAATAACTTTTAAATGAAGCAGTAATCAATAGAGCAAAAGCAAAATTGGTCCTCTAAAATGATATTTCTAATAAAACTTTATAAAAAAGTGAATTTTTAAAAATAATACTCATGGCTATAACTTTGAGAGAATTATTTAAAAATTAAGCACTACAGTAGGGATAAACTATGTGTAAAATCTAAACATATTTTGTAATAATATTCGGACTTTATATACCATTATTAAACATTTACCAACTATTAATATTTCGTAGGCTATTGATTGTTAGAGTAAGGTATCCTATTTAGGATTGATATTTTATTTTACATGTCATAATTAAGTTATTTTTATTAGGAATACATTGCAATATTAAAGGTTATATTAAAATTGTTCAGAATATATTAATATGTGGTATTCAATACTAAAAGTTTGTAAATGATGCCTTAAAAAGCCCTTACACAAAATTTAACTAAAAATTTTAAAAACAACTCTTGATGGAGTCGTTTATATTTTTGAAGCTGTCAACGAAAAAACTTTTATGCTGTGTACACTTCAAGCTGTAAATTATTTTTTTTTTAATTTGTTTCCACTTTTATTAAGGTAAAACCGTAAAACCCCAAGCACTTATTAAATTTTGCACATAAAAAGTGGAAAGCTAATAAACGTTTACATTTCTCCATTTAAAAACTAGCGGGAAACGTTTACTATTATGCAAATTTCTCGAGATAAGAAATATACATTTCTATTATCTTGCAACATGGTAAGGATGTCTACTTAATTTGCTGCTCGGATTCGAGATTGCATTGTAAACTTACGGTTTTATAGAAACTTTAAAATACGACCCAATTAAACTTTGTTAAAAATGCTAGCTCAATTGACAAATTTGCAGTTACGGTTACAGGGTACAGGGAAAAATACTACCTACCTAAGATCATGGGTTAAAACATGCTTTATACACTGTTTAAAATATATGTGGTGTAAATTGTAATCTTAAAATGGTGTCTAAATCCAACACCAAGTGGTGTTAATATAAACACCATGTATTATGGTTGAAAATGGTATATACAGCAAACACCAAAACGGTGTTTATCTAAAAATATTTGAGAAGTGCACCTTCACAGAAAAAAGGAATAGTTCATTTAACTATATTAATTTAGTTGACCCATAAGTATTCATTTAAATCAACTGTGGGAAGGTTAATATAAACAAAGATTAGTTTGATGGTACTAAACCAGATATTTATTTTATATTTTTTAAATTGGTTAAATTAAACCAGAAAACTTTAGTGAAACCAACCCGCTGTATGGTTCAGTTTAGTAAATATGTTGTTTGTAAAATAAGAGTTACTTCAACCCATGTACCGATCGCGGCAAAGGCGGTGTGGATCACGTGATGTTCTTAAATCTCGCCTCTGTTGACTTACATGAAGAGTATATAAGCTCAAGTAGTCCTTTGCTTTGGTGTGACACTAAAAGTTGTTCGATACTAAAGAGACCTTAAATAGGTGGAAACAGCTGTTAATACTTGATTTTAAGTAAGTTGGTGGAACGCACTATAAACATTATCTCTAGCGAGTTGAAGGTTCAATTTTCTGGAATAATACCACTGGTAATATACTAGTAATGCGTCAAGGAACTTTCTGTTTCCTTTTTTTCCATGTAGTATGATTTAATTTGCCAAAAACACATAATATTTAACACTGAAAAGGAGTTCAATTTACACCAGGTAACCATATTTAACACCATTTTGGTTTGTATCGAATCGATCCTATCGATATAGACCATGTATGGTGTTAATTTGGTGTTAAAATGGTCATGAAATTTTAAACAGTGCAAGGGAGCTGCGCCCCTTCAAAAAATAAAGTAGGTACTATGCTCCAAACCTCAAAGTCCCACCAAGTGACTTTAATAGAAATAATTAAGGTTAATTTTCTGTCAATCTAATTTCGTCTTATTTTCTAAAAATAATAGAATATATGTATTTTTTGTATTCTAAATTAAGACCTTTATTTAAAAAAAATACATATATTGCGTTATTTTTTAGAAAATAGGACAGAAAATTAACCTTAATTATTTCTATCAACGGCACGTGGTGGGACTATGGACGTATGGAGCATAGTACATAGACAAAATTTGTAAAATATATCTTTCTGTAAAAAGTAACTCCCACATTAGTATTATGTGTCGTTTGAGGCAGGTGAAATAACATAATTGTGCCATTCGTCAGCTTCAGAAGCTTAAAGGCAATCTCTATTCAGCAGTGATTGCGACCATTTGTCACTGATGCTTATTATGTAACTTTCTGCGTAACTACCTTAAAGGATACAGATACAATGTGTTATATTGAAGTCTATTTATGAAAAGATTAATTAAATTAGGGTCATGCTGCGTAAACGCGGTTTTTTTATATTGTAAATAATTTGTTGACGTGTAAAAATTTTTTTGACAGGGTAGGTTTTGTAAAGAGGTAAAGAATCATGCTAAATTAACACACATTGTGGAATGTAGTTTTATATAATTTTATTTTAGGAAGTTTTATTTTTGACAAAAATCTAAATAAATAGCTGCTACACTGAGGGTGGTTTTTTTACAGTAAAACTGGTGTAGTTCCTTTAAAAAAAAGATTGTAAGGATATCAATAAAGTTGGTTCAATTAAATAGTTTTTTTGAATGTATTTGGTTAATACTATCAAATTATTTTGATTATTATTTACCAACACATTTTATTTGTTTACTGTTACAAGCTATAAATTAGCGTAAACTAAGAATGTGTTATTCTTAATTATCTACTGTTACAATATAAATTCATTTGGTAACTAAAACCATATTCATAATTCCAGGAATTAAGTCTTCGCTACAGCGAAACTGAATTTAATAATAATAACATAACATATTCTTAAAACAAAGAAATTGCATTTCGGCTTTCGTCTACCCCAACGCCATATTGCATTTGTTTGCCACGTTTGATCTTAAGTCGATGCAGTTTGTATCCTATGCCTAAAATTAAGTGTGAGTACATATATTCATAGAAAAAGAATATATCTCAGTTACTGTGCACTGCGAATTGACCAATATTATAATTTAATGATTGTAAAGTGTTGTGCTGTGACTTGGTTATTTTTTTATCGTAAAATGAAATTCATTTTGGAGGATGTGGATCTCAGTTCGTTGCCTGTATGACTTTTTTTTTTGATTAATTTCGAAAAACACTGACAATTTAGGTGATGTTATTTTTTTATTATACATTTTTTATTTTAAATATTCAGAAAATATATCAATATTATTGCTATATAGCATTATTATTGCTTCCCTGTTTCATTTGTTTCAGCTTAGCTAACTTATCCAGTGTGGGTAGTTTAGCTAAACATTTTCTTTTATTATTTTGTTTTGTTTTTAGGTTCTATTTTATTACATTCTTTTTAAAACAATATATCACAAGCAATATTATTGTTAAAAAACAAAATCCATGTAGTAGCTCGTAGAATGTTTTGCTGTATTATGCAAACTTCATTTTTAAGCATTTTCAAGGTGTCAACAAAAATAGGTGACTAGGAAAAATTCTTGGTAAGTTAAAAATAATTGTCATCAGTCAAATTTATTTAAAAATAGGAATCTGACTGGCTTTTAAGGAATAAGTAATTAAAACTGTGAATAAAATAAGTGGTTATTTTAAAGTTGAGTTAATAATAGTAAATGAATAGATACTTGTAACACGATACATTATTATAATACTTATTTTACAAAAAATTATATCTACAAAATTAGATTTGAGTCATTCCAAATAAAAACACCAAATGGGGTGCGCTGCGTGATTTTTTATTTTGATGAAAAAATTTGAGGATGATCTTTTAGGTGTCAAATATGAAAATCCGTTGCCTTTTTAATTTTTTGTTGCTTTACTTTTATTTGGCACCCCTTAGAAGTCTGAAATAGTGTCAATTTCTTACTCTCTTATAGTGGGCCAGAACTTTTTTTCTGTGACAAATATTGAAATAATTTTAATTTTGTTTTACTGTCCAGTAAGTGTGTTTTCAATATAAATTATTATTATCCAATTAGTTAATCTCATTAAGGAATGGTAAACCACTAAAGATTCATGATAATTTGCCAATTTTTGTGATTTTTGTCTGGCTCCTGTGCCTATTCTACTGAATTTAGAAGGTTCATTTTTTTCAGATATAAAGTACTTATACAATAGAAAACTTAACTATTATTTTAAGTTTCTAGACTATCAATTTCTTTATTAAAAAAATTATTGAAAATTGATAATTCTCAAAATTAGCCAATTTTGCCCTCAGAAATCATTAGGTTGAGGAAAAAATAAAAATCTGAAACTTTCAGGAAATGTAGTCCCCACCTTCATCTTTTCAGTCCAGTTAGTCTTGTTTTGTTATTTTTATTCCTTTAAAAGATATATTAATTTTTTTAATGCCCGTTTAGTAGCGATATTGTTAGTTTTATTTATAATTTAAAATTTAGATGGCTTTCATGTTTGGTGGAGAAGTGTCAGAACTGTCAAAAATATTTCATAAATATTATTTGTGCGTTTTTCTTTGGTAAATTTTGTATATAACATAATATGCCATATTATGTTATATATAAAACTTTTAAAATCACCAAAGGAATACCACAAATAATAATTATGAAATATTTTTGACAGTTCTGATATTTTTGGTAGTTATGTTATATTTTATGTATTGAAAAATCATATATATATATATATATGATTATATATTATATACATTATAACGAAGTATTTAATTGGCTAATTGGTGTTTAAAGAAGATAAAAAATATATTCAAGATCCTTATGGTTTATATCGTTAAGTAATAAGTGAAATTAATAAAGAGTTAATTTAAACGTATAAAAAATGCGTCAAGCAGTTTTTTGTCGGTTTCTTTTACAATTTAAACCAAGTTAGTCTTGTTCTATTATTTTGATCCCTTTAGTAAGGCACTAAATAGTAAAAAGTTAAATGTATGTATTTTAAATGTTAGTATTGGAAAAAATTTACACAATCTGTAAATACTTCTTTAAATTTTAGTTTTTAGGTAACTGGTTAAACATGTTATAATAAAGGGGTTTATTTAGAATATTTTTTGGTTTTTGCTTATTTTTAACAATTTAAAACTTCTCAGAACTTAAATATTTTCTATAAGAAAGAGGTACAAAATTATGATATGTTCTTGCATTTTTAATTGCAATTAAATTCATGAATCTCGAACACTCATTTATTACACTTGCAAACTTTTTGAAATCACAATTTAAATACGCACAAATAAAATTTATGAAATATTTTTGACAGTTCTGACATGTCTCTAACAAACATGAATTGACAAAGTAAAGCCATCTATATTTTAAATTATAAATAAAACTAACAATATCGCTACTAAACGGGCATTAAAAAAATTAATATATCTTTTAAAGGAATAAAAATAACAAAACAAGACTAACTGGACTGAAAAGATGAAGGTGGGGACTACATTTCCTGAAAGTTTCAGATTTTTATTTTTTCCTCAACATAATGATTTCTGAGGGCAAAATTGGCTAATTTTGAGAATTATCAATTTTCAATAATTTTTTTAATAAAGAAATTGATAGTCTAGAAACTTAAAATAATAGTTACGTTTACTATTGTATAAGTACTTTATACCTGAAAAAAATGAACCTTCTAAATTCAGTAGAATAGGCACAGGAGCCAGACAAAAATCACAAAAATTGGCAAATTATCATGAATCTTTAGTGGTTTACCATTCTTTTATGAGATTAACTAATTGGATAATAATAATTTATATCGAAAACACACTTACTGGACAGTAAAACAAAATTAAAATTATTTCAATATTTGTCACAGAAAAAAAGTTCTGGCCCACTATAAGAGAGTAAGAAATTGACACTATTTCAGACTTCTAAGGGGTGCCAAATAAAAGTAAAGCATTAAAAAATTAAAACGGCAACGGATTTTTATATTTGACACCTAAAAGATCATCCTCAATTTTTTTCATTACAATAAAAAATCATGCAGCGCACTTTTAAATTCATTTTTGGTGTTTTCATTTGGATTGACTCATTTATAATAAAAATCTCATTTGGTAATAGTTACCAAATATAAATTTATAGTAACAATTCGTGCTTAACAAATCATTTTTTTCAGTGAAGAAGACATTTGGTTCCCTGTATCCATAACAAGTATTTGGTTGGGGCAAACAAATTACCATTACTATAACCAAACTGTTTTCTCAGTGTATAAAATAGAAAACTTGATTTGAAAGATAAATATTTAACCATAACATTTAAGTTAATTTTGTATTATTTTTTATGACCCAAAGGAAGTTATAAATAATTAAAGAACTCCGGATAAAATAAATTAAATCAAATAAATATAGTTATTGTTTTCTCTTACATTCTTTGATCTCACCAAAGACTTTGACTGTTTCTCACATGAAATCTTAATTAAAAAACTAATAGAAAAAAGGTAACATATTATAATGGAATAAAAAATTAATAAATATCCCCACAGGGATCTATTTTCGGGGTCTCAACTTTTTATTGTGTACATAAATGATATAAAGGCTGCTCTGCCAAACAATAAGATGGTCTTATACGCAGATGACACAACTTTCATAAATGTACAACGCAACATAAAATACTTGGGAACCTGCATTAATGCCTCTGTCTCCAGCATTTTCAATAAATCCAAAACAATAAACATGATATTCTGTTTAAGAAAATATAATAAAGAGGTTTATCCTAAAAATGTCAAATTTTTGGGAATACAGCTAGATCCAACACTGCAGTTTGAAAATCATATTAACGAGACATCAGGCAAATTTAGTAGGACAATCTTTGTGTTAAAAACTTGGTTAATGTTGTAGATAAAAATGTTTTCATTGTGACCTAATTGTTTTAGTAAAAGTATTAAGTTTAGGTTTTAGTTAGGGCCTATCACGCACTGTTTCAAAGTGTTTGCGTACATGCCTTTTCCATACGACTCATTTCAAATCTTAAGTTTAGGGATGATGAAAAGCTACAATTTAGTAGTTTAAACATAATGACTGGGCATATGAATGTATCTTGTTTGCAAACAATAACTTACTATCAAACAGGGTGTTCCTAAATAACCTTAATATATTTCGGGGTGGGGGGGTGATTCTAAATTATTATTAAAAATAAAAAAAAGTTGCTATAAACAAATGTCCTGTTTCGCAAAATCAGGTTTTTATTAATTATTTTAGAAACGCTTAGTGCGAAAATATTTATGTTTTATTTCTAGGTTATTTTTGGGCAAGAAATTATCTGATGGTGTCAAATCGGATAAATGATGACCATATGCGTGCGAAACCGGGGCTACTCGGGAAAAAATCCTCATAATTTTTTTGTGGGATTTTGAATTCTCGATCTTGGAGTACAATTCTCTAGAAAAGTTTACAAAAAGTCGGTTAGTTTCTGAACTTGATTTTGCGAAACAGTTTAAAATGCCCACCGAAGGCATTTTCGGACATTGCAAATTTTTCTTTTATTTGTAAGTGCAAAATCGCCCCCTAAATATATTAACGTTATTTCCGGAAACCCTTTATAATTCTGGAATAAATACCCATACCCACATTACAAGGGGTAAAACAGATTCTTTTAGACTCAAAATCCAAAAGCTACAATAAATTAATCGCAAGCCTTTTATAATGAACTTCCTGAACAAGTCAGGCAATTAAATAAAAATGCATTTAAATGTTTTAAAAAAAAAATGCCTAAATTCTGTGATATAATGTTACCTACATTTATAAATTCACCCGGTCTGTTTTTTTATACACTTTCGAATCCAAAATTGGTATGATTGTTTATTTGTCCCATTGTAAATTAAGTCCTCTGAAGGGGACTTTAAGCCCGCGGTCCGTTAAAAGCCCTAACCCGCCCAAGCCATTCACTTGGCTTCTCTGACTTCATAGGGTTAGGGTGGAATTAAAAGAGCACTTTTCTATATAACTTTTTGTATGTTATTTACCGACTGGTGAAAATGTTTCTTTGTAAACATAATATGACTAATAAAGATTATTATTATTACTTTAACAAAATAACTTATAGGTTTTTTACCTTTTAGGCATTTTATAAAACTTATTTATATTATTAGTATTTAGTTATTTAATTTTAGGAAAAAAACATACAAATCTACACTCACTTATGGCCACTTGCACCGTTTTCTCCAACTGATCAGTTAAATAAACTGCTAAGTTAAAAGGTAACAGGAGATTAGTGTCCAAAATCTTGCACGGTGATTTTTTCACTATGGTTTAAAATTTAACTAGTGATCTAGGAAATTTGACTAAAAAATGGTGCTAATAGGGCTAAAACAATTAGAGCAGGAAATTAACAATAAAAATAATGAAAAAGAAATGACTCTTTCGGATATAAAAATTTTAGAAGAAAAAGAAAAACTTAATATATTATAATAATAAACAAGAAGTGACTATATATTTTATTTTAGTTTTTAATAAGTATAAATTAAATACAACATCAAAAATATTATTCACATTAAGTTTTATAAATTCGCAAAATAATCTTGTATTAATTGATTTTAAAACATAATGCGATCTTGTGGATGAGTTACAACAGGGTACTTCAGTTCATGGCATTAATATCAGAAGGCAATGGCGGCTCTGGTTTATTCAGTCTCTAGAAATATTATGTACTCTAAAAATGAATTAGTCTAAAATTACTAATTTAATAGTTATAAGTGGCTGCTTTTTCACTTATACTATGGTTAACCATGGTATCACAAAATTTAACAGCCAATTCTTATGTAAAATTGTCCCCTGAATCCCAAAATACCGTAAAAAATTATGAAAGTGGAGCAGTTTTTGAGATATAGTCAATTCCATATTAAATGGAAAATTGACTATATCTCAAAAATTGTTCTACTTTTTTTAACTTTTGATGACAATTTTACATAAGATAGCCACTAATAACTAAGGCCCGGATTTTTAGGTCATAAAAAAGTAACAAAAGGTTCCTAAATTAGGTGATATTTTTAATAAAATAGGTTATTATTTTAGGTACCTATATTTTAGGTACTTAATTAAAAAGTTAATATTGGTTGGCGCGTATTTTTAGGTTATAAAAAAGTAAAAAAAAAATGCAAAAAATAGGTCACATAGTTATAAATTTAGGTTATTATTTTTTAATTTTTTTTTTGATATATTTTTTATATTTAATTTATGTTACAATGTAAAAACTTATATTCTGGAAGGGTACAACATAATACGAATACGATGTCCCATAGCTTTAGCAGGTAAGTTTCTCTTGAAGACTGCTCTGACTGAGCCACTGGTGCCATGTGGTCTTGTCACTTTGCCCCAGATGGCACGTACCTTGGATTTAACTGTTTTTGGTTTTCCAGGCACACAAGTCCTGTTTTTGGCTTTGTATACGTATACACAACGTTTGCCAACATAGAACCAACTTTCTGGTTTGTTTGTGGTGCCTTCTACTTTCAAAAGAGCAGTGTTTTCATTCTGGTTACGGAGTCCACGTTTATAACCTGTAAAGATAGCTTTGGCATATAACCTGCCGTGCCTTTTTACGGGCCTTCTGGAGGCTTTTTTCTCGCCGCCTTCTTTAACGGAAACCTTCTTTTCGGCCTTTTGTTTCTTCGCGGCGTCAGCCATGTCGGACTCTGTTTTAGTTAAAAAAAAGGGTACTTAAATAAAAAAATATAATAAGCTGATTTATTGAAATAAAATGTTTTCATTATAATGTCGACATCGTTGTAAAACCATACATAGGTCTTATGTAGTTTTAGTTACATTATAATTGCTCTGTTAATGTCCGGCAATAAAGGATTTAAATTAAAAATGAAATAGTTATTAAAATAATATTTATTATTAACATTAACTGAACAAAAATGTTTGGTTGGAATGAAATAAAATAAAAGATTCTTTAAAAAATAAATATATCATATCAAAAATAATTTAAAATAGCAAAAAAACATAATAGGAACTCTAAAATTACAAAAAAACAAAATAGGAACTCTAAAATCAAAAAAAATAAATTTTATTAATTTATTTAACGATTATATGCATGACAGACAAAATATTTCTCCAAGTTTTCAGAAGTAAAGCTAGTGCGCTTATCAGTCAAAACATTTTTAAACCAAGAGAATGATCGTTCAACGTCACAGGACGGGTAAAAAAAGTTCATTTTAGGTATTAAAAATACAATTTAGGTGCAAAAAAGGAAAATAGGTGAAAACAATATAAAAAAGGTATTTTAGGTCAAATAAAACTTAGTCAGATGACTACATTTTTTATAAAACGGGCAAATACAAAAAAATATCCTTAAAACCTAAAAAACAAACAAAAGGTGTTTTACCTAAAATCCGGGCCTTACTAATAACTATTAAATTATTCATTTTTGACTAATTCATTTTTATAGAGTAGTACAGCTGCAGCTGGAGTAATGGACAAAGCTGTATCTAGTTTTAATCTTAAGCCATATGCCAACACTGGAAACCTCCTTTTCCAAATTCCAAATACTCTTTCTATTATATTTCCGGTTCTTAGTAGTGACTCATTATACAGTTGCTGACGTGTATACAGTCCGTTCAGGCTAAGTTGAGCGGTTTGGTGGGGGATCATGTGGCCGTTGATTAAATTAAATATCGGATCGTCGCGAGATTTCGGTAACAAGAAGATGATTTATCATTGCCGCGGCTTGCCGTTTGTTAGTACAGAGCGGCTACCGAATGTACATGTATTTAATTTTGCCTGAACATAGAGATGATGGACGGGTGACATTCCTTAGACCGCTCAACTTAGCCTGAACGGACAGTACCTATAACTATAGTTATTGGATTTGCTAAAGATGTCAATAAATAATAACTTTGAAAAAAATATCTTGAATACCGATGACAAGTACTTTTGAGGTTATAAATCGTTAACGGTGGACCCCCGAAATTGGGGGTTTATTTTAACAGTAATTTAGAGGTATTATTAAACAAGGATTAATTTACGATGCAAGCCAGTTATGTAAAATAAACCTGTGTTAAAAATTAAACCACTGTTAAACTTACGGTGCAAGTGGCCATAAATCAGCTAATTGTATGTGTAACATGACAAACAAGATTTATTACTATTATTAGTAAATATTTAAAATTTGATTTAAATTAATTACCAAAATATTTATATGGACATTTAAAAACAATTATTCAATTATTTAATAACACATACATTAATTACATGAAATAAATATATACTTATTAATTTCCGATAAAATTGTTTCCTTTTTTTAAGAAGGATAACGAATAACACAATAAAAATAACAAACCCGCAAGCCTTTACTTGTTTACCAAGTTGTTCACTTGGTATTTTGATTTGGCTGCTTTTGTATTGTTTTATGTGTACTCACGGACGTAGGGGGTGGGTAAATAGAACGTGAAAGTTTCATTTCTTACCGGACATGTTAAGCCTGAGCTCTCCCTCGAGATACTCGCCGACCCTTATCCACTGATACTTTCCGGTTTGGGTTTGTTTGAAGTGGATGATGTTGTAGCGAGCCGGTCCGTCTCCGTTGCCGTCGAAATGAAACCGATCGCCGCTCAGACCTTAAACAAAACAACAGCGTTTAACACTTAAGAGTATTAATTTTTCTACGCCTCCCTTTAAATACACCTGTGCGTTTTAGTCACAGGTTAAGAAGGCAGCAGCAGTGGCTTTAGGGCTACTTGCCACAGGCAAAAATGACAGTATCTGTCAACTAACTTAAAGCTTACTTCAGACCGTAAATCTTTAAAAAGTAAGATTAGAACTTGGAACTTTATTTTTAAAAAATTTAATTATTTATTGATTTTGTGTTCGTTGTAAAAAAAGTGCAGTAAGCAATTTGTTTTATAAACTTCTGTAGGCACTCCCTTATTAAAACTTTACTAAAATGCTGTTTATCAAAGCTTGTTGCAATATATACAGTTTGGTTCTCAATTATGAAATAAAATTCGTTATTTGATGAAAAATATGAAAAACGCTCGGGACCGTAAACTTTAGTTTGTTATTTAAAATTTTATAATTTTAATTTTAAATTTTGTGCCCATACAATTTCCCTTCACCACATTATGCACATTTATCTTAAATAACAACTTCACTTTTTAATCAAAAAAATTAGTGGGGTTTAGTAAACATAGTTTTCAAGACAGGGTGGAAATGTAATGACAAATCAAAAAACTAAATTTTTAATTATTTAACTGTTCTTTAATCTTATAAATGTTCAAAATGTCCCCTGTTCATTTCAAGACACTTAAGTTATCTACTGTGAAATTGTTCCTGCACTCTGTTTAAAACCTCCGGTATTTTGTTCCTAATTTCTGGACTTATTTTGTTTCTTAATTCATCTGTGTTTAAAACCCTGTTTTTTAGATGTCCCCATAGAAAAAAGTCTGGAGGTGTTAGCTCTGGTGAACTTGTCATTTTATGAAACCTCTTCTTCTGATCCCTCTGTGGGGAAAGGTGTCATTTAAATAATTCCGTACAGGAAGAGCATAGTGGGATGGTGCACCGTCTTGTTAAAGCCATATCCTATCATTGGAAAGATTATGTTCCAACAACTCTGCTGAAGTTGGAACAACTTGTTCTCTTGGCATCACCAGGTTCCTTGCCCCGTTAGGATTTACAATGAAAAAGGTCACATGATCACAAACAATACCCGTATAAACGTTGATTTTCTGATGACGTTGGGTATGACTTTGTCGCCCCCAGTATGGGTTTTCTTCTATCAACTATGCCTTTTTACCTCGCCATTTAAAAAAATGTTGATTCATCAGAAAAAAAATATCGGCAGAAAAAATAACATTCCTGTTTAACATATCCAGCATTTGCTAGCAAAATTGCAATCTTCTATCAGAATCATCGTCAATCAATTCTTGAACGTGTTGTACATTTTTTCGGCCTTAAAACATCTTAAAACAGTCGAATGACTTACGTCGTTTTCACGTGCAACCTGACGGGTTTTTTGGGTCTTCTTAAAAAGCTAATAAATTACACTGGTCTGCAACGAAATCCTGCTTCAAAAAATTTCATCATAAATATGAAGATTTTAATTCTTTGAATTTGTTCAAGTTGGCCGATTTTTTTTATCAGGTCTAGATTTTGTGATATGAATTTTTTTTCAAAATGTAATTAATTTAGTTTTTTTAAATTCGTTGTATGCGTGAACATTATAAACAGTGTATATACATACAAAATAGGTTTTAGCGAGTCGTAAGACATATATTAAACAAAACGCGTAATGTATTTATTTATGTAAGAAACTATAATAGCTTTAGCTAAATAAACGTTTATCTATTTATTTAAGAGAAAGAAGGAAAGTACCGAAAGTAATTTTTGTGGTAGTACATATGCGCTTGCGCAGTATTCGCTGTGACTTTACAGCACTTGAAAACTTGTCTTTTAATTGCAATTGTTTACGTTCTATATCAAATATTTTGGTAAGTTTTGTACAAAGATCATATTCTATATATTTTATGTATAGTTTATGTAAAACTTAAGCCTTAGTATTTTTTCACTTTTTTGTAATTGTTAATAATATCGTTTTTTATTAAATGGACATAATATTTAAAATCTATGTGCTGTATTCATTTTCATGTTAAATTCCGTATTTAGAGCACCAAATGTATAATGTTATCATGTATGGAAACAATGAGAAGAAAAAAATATTTTTTTTGCAGACCAGTGTTATTGACTTTTACATATTCATCAATAAAATAAGGCGTAATGGTATAACGTGTCGACATCCAAATTGTGCATGTATTTTAGACACTGTTGCCTGAGAAAGTGGTGGTAAATATGGAGATTTTTTATTAAAAAGGTTTGCAATTTGCTCTTGAGATCTGCATAAATCACCGTAACCAATAATCATTAATATTTATATTCGCACAGTCTCTCTTAATGTCGCATATACACTAAAATATCAAAGTGTTACAGCACTTATTGCAATTTTATTAAGAGCACTTGTATCCAAAATAATAAGTAAAGCGTAAAATGTTTCACTAACAATAAAAATTTAAACAATGCAAAAAATATAAACAACACAATGCAAACGAGACGGCCCCAAAAATACATGTAATAATAATACACGTTAATTAAACAATAATTAAGCAAAAACATGAATAGCTAAATAGCGAAAGCCACAAGACAAAAAACTAAAGCATAGAATAACTATAACCAATTCATAGTTGTAATTTGTAAATAATCACCCTTTATTGAAAACTATGTTTACTAAATTCTATTTATGGGGTATCGTCGTACTCAGAAACATGTGCTCTATCAATTTTTGATGAAAAAAAAATGTTGGTTGTTATTTAAGAAAAATGTGCATACTGTTGTGGAAGGAAACTTCTGGGGAAAAAAATTAAAATTAGAAGATTTTAAATAAAAAACCTAAGTTTACGTGGTGAGAGTTTTTCATAAAAAATTTAGTTCATAAGTGAGAACCGCACTATTATTAAATAAATAAATAATTTATATTTTATACCGCAGGAACATCGTGGGCCAACTTTTCTTTAAATTTTTAAGTTCAATTTTAATAAAAAAGATTTTTTTAATAGCTAGGATGTTTTTTGATTAACATTTTTTCCAGTTGAGTAACAAAAATTGAAAAAATCACAGGAAGTTATTTGGTGGGATAATATATAACAATGTGTGGTTGATTTGTAATGAAATGCACGTGTACGAGTTATGTAGAATTAAAAGCGGAAGTCACATTTCTAGTGAAATTAATTTAAAATAAACTTTTAAAGTAATTCAAAACCGTATAAGAAAATCATCCATTGAACTGAATCGAGTTTTTGCAGGCTATTTCATTTTTTTTTTAAATTAATTTTGCCGGTTTTGGTTGTATACAACTTTTTATGTGTATGTTTGTTTAAAAAATAAATGAAAATTACTTTATTACTTCGTTTCAACCGAAAATCAAATATAAAAGTACAAAAAACCTCAATCGAAAACAAAATCAACATTTTAATGCGTAATTCAATTAAATTCCAATTTTTTGTTGGTTTTCAAAAAACAAAAGCAACATTTGACTACTATACTTTCTATATTTATGGGCATAATGTAAAATGGAACATTAAGTAAAATTTTTATTTTCGGCTGGTTTTTACAATTAAACGATTGTGCAAACAAAAAAATTAAATATGACAATTTTTTTGTTTTAAACTCTAAATACTTTTATTATTGATTAGTTGGTAATATTTACTTCCGGTATACACGATTTAAAATAAAAACCTAAGTAAATATCATTGTTAAATTGCTTCCTGGTAATTTAGTTTGCCTGTATTTGTTTGGAAGACAGCAAGCAATTAATACCTGGAATCGTAAACAAGCCCCTAAATTATATTTAAATCATGCCCCTTACACAAACTGCATTCTAAACTAGAACAAGCATGTTTTGGTTTGCTTGTAAACAAGATGTAATAATACCTATTTATAATCATATATAAGTATACTGATATATTCTTATGACATATTTAAAAAATCTTTGTTATTTTATCGATTTACGCCGGGAGAAATTCATTTTCTTGATCACTTTCCACGTCACGAGATTTTAAGTTACTTGTCAACAAACCTTAGCAACAATAAACTTTATGTATACAATACGCTAAAGAAGCATCGGATTTTCGCAACGCGCGCGCCACCTGGTGGCGTTCGATAGTATTGTAGGAATTCAAGAATTTTCACTAGTAATACCACTAGAGGTCAAAAAATTTTCGGATTTAATTTGACCTCGTGTGGTATTCGGTAAGAAAATTCCACACCAAATTGTGTTTAAATAATTAAAATTTATTTTTTGATTTAACTTGACCTCGACTTGATTATTTAGTTACCATGGCAACTAAGTCAATCCCAACCTAAAAGTTATTTCAATTTTGAAGCTGTCAAGCGGCACGACGTAAAAAAAATGTGAAATTGTCTGCTGTAATGATCAATCATCGTGCAATGACTTATTTACCCGCATTATTAGAGGATTGTGGCTCCTTCTTGAAGAAAGAAAATTTGTTTTGAATTGTTCACGAATATTTGCATCTTAACTATTCAAAACTCAAAGTGCTAAATGGAAAAAAAGGTGAATAGAATAGTGTCTAAATATTATATATATTTCATTAGACATAGACATTTAATTTATTTCAATTCCTGCATTTTTGCCATTAAGAAGAAAGGAGGTGTCCAACGAATATAGAAAACATCTAAACTTTGTAATGGAAATGTATCAAAATTATCATGTAAACAAATAAAAACCAGATTGTCAAAAAAATATTCTGTCATTATAAACGTCAAAAAATTTCCAGTATAATTCGCTGTTGGGTACCCACGAGGAAAAAATTTCCACTAAAATTCAACCGTTGCCATGGTGATCTATCAAAAATACACGTTTTGATTGGTTAAAAATTACAGGTGTGGAATTTTCAACAATACATTTAAAGCATACTAACTGAACATCATTTTTAAATAAATTAGTAGTATTTTCACAAAAGAGAGGAAGGCAACGTTATTTGTGTTTCGCGTTGCAAGTAAAAACTGAACAACTTTAATTTAGTACTCGATTTCGATGTATTATAATAATAAAAAAATAATATTACAATATTAAATAATTATTTCTTATATCATTGATTAAGAAACTCAACGCTTATATGCTTATATAGTTACGTTAGTGTGTTTATTTTATCTTAGTGATCATGGTGAACTATTGTGTTTTTGATTGTAAATGTAATTCAAGAACTAAATCGTTGCTTTTTCATGTTTTGCCAAAGGATTGGTGCAGAATTAACTAATGATAACTTTAATATAATTTATATTTAGGTTTGCACATTTTTAGGAAATCTAATAAAAATTATAGTTGTGCAAACATAACCTTAAAATCAAACATTTTTATATTTGAGTCCTCTAAAAAACGCTGACAGTTGCATTTTAAAATATTAAACGACAAAATATATCAGGAATTCATGGCAACATAATATTATAAACAATACATATGTTATATAATACCGATTTTTGTTTTTTACCGTTAAGTGGAGACTTTCTCAATCAACGCTGTTTGAATTTAGACGACTTATTTGTTTTATGATTTACACTAAATTGAAATGTAAACAATTTTCAAGTAAATAATTACTACACAATAAATGTGTAATTATTGTATCTAATAGGTACAATTTATGTTTACAGGGACTCTTTGCAATTTATTTCTTTAAACGGATTTTCACTGTTTATTGAGAAACCGGTAAAAATACAACCCAGGATTTCCTCTCGAAAAAACACCCAACAACACAACAACTACTAGCGATGATTCTTTAGCGTATTTGATTTCAAAATAATAATTTAAAATTTAATAAAGTAAGAAATTTGTTGATTTGTGCTTTTAATGGTGTTCTAGAAAAACACCCGCATTAAGCCTATTATTTCAAAATATTTAGTTTTGTTAACAGGAGGAATTTTTTTATACAACCAAACTTTTTCACATGATGAGCACCAAAAGAAAATGTGGAAATAAATCAAATTCAAATATTTTTTTTACTTACAATATTCCTTATTTACTTTTTAGTTCAAGATGTACTTTTGTTACGTAAAATTAATGGCATATAAAAACAACAATATTTTTTATTTTCAATTTGAATTAAAAGTTTTATTTAAAAATGCAACTAAATCGTACGAAAAATTAGTTTTATTGGCATTTTACCCTAAATAAAAATACAGAATAAAAAAGTTAATTTCCAAGATGCCTCCAAAGATGATTGATGTTCATAGAACATGACTTACTTTTATGTATTATGTTTTATGACCGATAGGTTGAGATCAACGTTATACCGCGGGTGAGTTTTTTAGTGTGGGGATATTTTGAAACGGCTTAAAACTATAGTTAACTATTATAATAGAGAGGTGAAGGAACATATTTAAATATATTTTTTACATCTACCCCCTTTCCCTATTTTGAGGAGATTTTATAAAATTTGAATTTATATAAAAAACTATGTATGTGTGCATAAAAAATGTTTTGCGCTTTCGCTTACGGAATTATAAATTATTAAATTATAAAAAAATTTAATTTAATTAATTTTTATCAAATTTAAGAAATTAATTTGAAAAAAAATGAGAAAGTGTTAAAGTGGGACTTTTGAAGAATTTCTCAAACATGACAGAAAAGTATATTATTATTATATCAAGTTTGATAAACGCCATTTTATACACGAATTTAATTAAGGCAAGAGCGAGCTTGCGAGCGAGTGCTTAAATTAATGAGTGTATAGAAAAGTTTATAAACGAGGTGCATACTATACTTTTTCTACGACAAATACGTATTATTATCTTAAAATGATTTAATTCAAAAATTTGTATAGAGCGCCATCTATGAAACAATAGGGGAATCTGTGTGTCACCGTCAAATGTCAAATTTTTATATTTTATAAACACCGATTATAAAGGTTATTAATCGAAATGTATTTCTTGAAAATTTACAGTTTTTCACAGTGAAAGTAAAGAAAATGTTTTATGAGCACTTTACTGTGAAGTCCGTGCTCGAATTTAAGTTATAGTTTACTGCCGGCGAAATTAAAAGGTCAGTACAATGTTCATATAAACTTTTCAAATATTGGCGTTGAGAAACTATTTAATATTTTTGTATTTATGTATTGAGATAATAAAATAATTTTCACATTTAGTATTATTTTACAAGAAAGGCACTTTATTTTAACAATTGTATGACATTTGACAACTGTCAACTAACTTCAGCCCGTGACTAAAATCCTGTTGCTAACTTCAGCCCGTGACTAAAGCGCCATAAAGCCACAACTTGTCAATGTGTATTTAAAAGGTCACTTAGTGTCATGGAAACATGTACGATAAAGGGCGTTTTAAAGGTGGGAGTAGAAAAAATAAACTACTTAGTTGAAATTTAATTGTTAATATTTTTTTATATCATATAATCTAATAAATCATAATTTATTAACCAAATCAAACATTTTTTTGCATACACCTAGTTTTTTTTTCGTAGATTTGAATTAAAAAAAGTACAATATTCCTATTATAAGGTATATTACTTACCCGAAATTTCACAAAAAATGTTTAAACCGTTTTCAAAATATCCCCTTGTAACACTTTAAAAACTCACTCGGTATAAAGGAAAAGAAAAACTAATATTAATAAATAAAAAAGATAACAAGTTAATGTGATTTGCCTGTAAATTTGAATTTTGCGTTAGGTATTTTAAAAACTCGGGCGAGAAGATAAACTTTAAAAAACTTTTTACGAACCGCCTTAATGTTTCTTTGGCTTTTTGAATTATGTTTTCCTTTTATTTTATAGGTAATAAATCATAAATCGTTCATCAAAAAAAGGAATAAAACGTTTGTGGTTGCTATTAAAACCAAGAGCTGACACACAGAAAATCTCACGATTTTATTTGCAATAAACCATAAAATGTTCTCATGAAGATTTGAATATAGAGAAAATAAAGGATACCAGAAAGCTCATTTAGAGCACCTTTCGCCATTTTATCGAGGTATTTTGCCACCGAATCCCAAGGTACGGTTATAAAGAATTGTTTAGGTTTAAATTCGCTTTGCTTTGTCTCCCTTTTATTTGAAAATACATATTTAGGTAAATTTATTAAACAAAGTTCTTAATTAACTATTTATTTGACATAATAAAAATATTTTTGACAAAACAGACTGTTTATTAAAACTAGCTTTGGTTTTTTTACAAAGAAAATTGTACAATATTTCTATTTTAAACTGAAACAAAAATAAAATGCATTACCGAACTGACTAAAGACATTTAATATTAAAAACTTAATTCTATTTTTTTTGGTTTTGTTTTTTCTATAAAACCTATGTACACGGTGTCTGACTAAAAAGTATGTCAAACATAATTAGGAAAATAATTTTTATCGGAAATCGGCAGTAAAGTAAAATAAATCGGCATTATAGTAGAACTTTACTGCCGATTTAATACGAGTATTGTATGCAACCCATTATACATTTTAAGATGTGTCTACTGCTCCGCAGCAGCAACTAAATAAGTTAATTTTATTAATTAGATTAAAAGGCATGACGCGTAGTGCAGCGAGAGCTCTTAAGACGTAAAAGTTTAAAGTTTAAAACCTACAAATTTTATAAAAGTGCAAACCAATTATAGTGAAACAAACAATTTTCATAAAGTGCAAACTAAAATAGTATAACGGTCAATAAAGAGTGAAGTGTTAAGTGATATGAAAGAGTTAAGTGACAAGTTTCAGCTTCTGGTCCTATAGGTATACCACCTGTCATTGGACGCTTTTCACTAGACAAACAAAAGTGGCCATCCGCAAAAAAATTGATAAGTATCCTTAAGCATGTGCATGATCTAACACATAATTTGCAAATTAAACATGACAGATATCTTTAAAACCCTAAGAAAGGCACACTGCTTAAACTCTAGAAAAAAAAACAATAAACATCAGTAACCATAGAAACATTAGAAAGACAATACTAACCAAACACCATAAAATAATAAAGAAAAAAGACAAATAAAAAAAACAAAATTTCCCAATCGAACTATCGCGGTGATACATCAAAGCTGTGTAGGACAATAAATCTGTCAACATCAAATGCGTAACGCATGAAACCCAAACGAGACCAATAATAAACATTTGACACACAGAATTAAGTAACACTCAATAAATCATTATAACCTTAAAATAGTAAAAACAGCAAAAACGAATACCAAGACGTAGGCTCCTGCAGCAAAATAACAACTTCCGAACTCCAAACAGTAATCCCAAATGTTTGGAGTAATACTAAGTGCCTGGTCTAGGGGGGTACCGCGTCGTACTTAGATTTAAGTCGGGGTAATTGTCCCCCAAACACCAAACTGTGTATCCCTCCCCTCCTACCTCCTTCATTACCCTACTGGACGTATAGCATCGGCTCGGCGAACCCGGGAATGGCTACTAAAACTATTGGCATTTCGTTCTCGAGCCCTAATTAGGGGACAGTACGGGACGCAATGGACATTCGAAATCAGCAAACACGGGTGAAGCCGCGCCGTTGCTGGTGACGTAGACAATTCCTACATTCAAATGACATTTGATTTGATCATCAAATGACATTTGATTTAATCATCAATATTAATTATTAGTATTATTAAATGTTATTTCGGATAAAATTTAATATGCACCTCGGCATTAAAGTCATTTTTTATCACTCACGTGGTTATTTGCCTCAACAATTTTTATATTTTTAACATGCTTATTTTAGCGCTTAGATGATAGACGATTATAATACCCCATGGTGATTAAAATTTGCTGATCTACAGGCAAAAAAACGTTAATTCTAAATAAATAACTTTTTTAAAGCATTATTAATTAAAATTAAAAATAAAAAAATTTTGTCGTCCTAAAAACACATTTTTTGCTTGCATAGGTGTACGAAGGTGTAAAAACGTAATATTATTTTAATATGTCACTTAATGTTATCATAAATGAACGAAAATATTGTAAAAGGATAAAGGGTCAACGATAAGTGCCGGTTGTGTCAATTTATTTTAATATATGGGCAGCGGTGAAGGACTTTTGGGTGGCCATCAATACACATCGCATGTTCTAAATGCGTGTCATATTTCCAGAGGAAATATCCTATCGCGATCCTCCTTTCTCTTTGGCTTAGGATTACTATGATTTTCTCTCACATTCCTTTTTTGGTTGTAAAAAAGTCTATAAAATTCGTTTTTTATTTATCGTTACATTAAATTGTTTCCATCTAATGCAATCATTACTTATAAGAATATATCCATATTGGTGTATATAAAATTTTGTATGCACCGATCGTGGTTTTAGACGCAATAAAAATAAAAGCAAACATTAAACATTTATATAAAAAAAGATTTATTCCTGGGCGGAAATACACAACATGACAAGATTTTGCAGTTTGCAACATTGATTTAAAGTTTCCTTTTTAAACACAAAAATAACAGATTGTTGAAGCTATGCTTCTTATTGTAGCGAGTACCCCTCTGGATCTCGGAATGATGACTCATCGCCGGTGAGTCAGCGCTCGAACAATCGAGAGCGGTCCGGAGCTCGCTGGAATATTCGAGAAGGCACGTAGGCACTGAATATATAAGTAACAGCGCAGCATGGAGCAGTCAGTCAAGCTTTGGTACTCGCGATAAAATAAATAAATATACGTGCAAATAAATAGACTCTTGTACAGTGGTGATATATAAATAATTAGTAGTTAAGTGTTTAGTCAGTTTTATAGTTTCTTAGTGTTTTAAGTGTAGACGATCACGAATATGCCAAAACAAGTATTTCAGTATACTTAAAGAATCGGGATACAAAAATACATAGTGTACCTTACATAATTATGGATATAGGATTTTGTTGTTAAATCAACAAAATGTTTGTTATAATTACAAACTACCTATTTAATTAGTAAACAGATTACAGTTGGTTGTAAACTTAACATAAAGTTATGTGGAGTTACATGGAATCTGGTTAATATTATAATATTATAATATTATAGGTTAAAATTAACAAATATTTTTACTGTGAAGTAGGCAAAAAAAAATCACAAATTGGATGAAATTGTAGATAAATGTGTATACATGTATGTATGTATGTATGTATGTATGTATGTATGTATGTATGTATGTATGTATGTATGTATGTATGTATGTATGTATGTATGTATGTATGTATGTATGTATGTATGTTTACATGTGAAAGTTTTTAAAAATTCCCAGGAATAACGAAGATAAAACGATTTACCATTTAAATAGACTTGTAATTACGTAACTTCTTTAATTTAACCCAATATAAGGATACTTGGTGTACCTTGTATACTTATGCAACTGCTTTCTAAAGTTCGTCACCACTCTCTGATCTTGAGGTATATGGTCTTTTCAGGCCTATTTCACCATACCAAAAATATATACGATTTGGGAATTATTATGAGTATTGATAATTTTAACGAGCGATAATATTTATTGTATTGTATGTATAATATATTTTTTTTAGAAGAATGAAGCGTAATTAATTTGGGCTGGAAAATTTCGTACTCAAACCTTATCATTGACGTAAACTTTTAACCTAGAGCGTTTTTTAGCAAAAACAAATTTCATCCACATCACTTGTGGAGACTATGAACGTATACGTCGTTCAATCAATCGGAAATTCACAATAACCGAGTCGCTATAGCACGCTTCCAACCTAATACGTATTCATAGGGGGAAAAATCAGCAGAAAAATTCAATTCGGTAACGCCGAAATCAAATTTAGAAATTTTGCTTCGAATTATTTTCGCTAAACGCAGTTTTCTCGGGTGTTTTTATTGTTATTTTGTGTTATAACCAACTTTTTTCAATTTTGATTAGAATCTTTAGAAAACGTTAACAACAATTAAAAGAAAAAACTGCCAAAGCGCTTTTTTATCCATTTTATTTTCAGATTTATTAAAACTTCTTGCGTAAAATGAAGTTTAAGAACTTGTTAATTAACCCAGTTTTATTTAACCATTAATTAAAAAATTATTTAATAGTTTTAGAAGTTTAAGTGTCTACTTTTTTTATTTTTAACATACAGCTAGAAATAATAATAATAATTATTATTACACTGATATACAGAAAAAATATATTTGTTAATAAAGCAAATTTTAAGAAATTAACAAGCCATAAGTACGTAATCTATTGATGAAATGTGCGATTTGCACTCTTTGGAATAAATGGCCTTTGACCAGGACCATTTTTATTTAATTAATTTACAATTTTGACCTGTAGTGGCCACAAACAACTTCAACTTTTGTATTTTTATTTAAGAACATTGTTCATATTATAACTAGTTGAATTTTATAAAATGGTGAATTTACTTAAAAAACATGTTTCAGATTTAAAAGCCGGTATATAACAATGGTCTTATGTATCGGGTTTCTTAAGTTTAATAAATTATTTTAAGGGATTTTATTAAGTTGTTAATCATTTAATTTAATTAATTTAAAAAGTTTAAATCAAGTTAGCCATAAGCATCAACATATCAAGATATTTTTTCGAAATAAAAACGTGTTGTCTTATAAAGATAAACACTTGTTTATTTAGTTGTGTTGACTGAATATCAATCGATACACAGTATTAAATAGATTAGTAAATTCATAAGAAAATTTTATAGGATGTTCTTTAGTAATAAAAGACTTGGGGTGACTTTTTGACTCAATTATCTAAAGTACAGTAAATCTGTAAAAAAATTGGAAAAAATGGATCATAGTCTTCTGCAAAAATCTTTTCGGGATAATCAAAAATCTTTTCGCGAAAAAAAAAGTTGATATGAATTTTGTAGGTTTTTTCGATATAAACAATTTTTTTAGTTACAGTTACAGCCTTTTTTCTGTACTATTTCGAAACTATTTATAGTACAAATAACAATTAAAAAAAAATTACTACAAAAATTAAAAAAAAAAACATTTTTCTTTAAATTAAGTGTTGGATATTTTAACTTCCCAGACACCATAGGTGCTATCAATTAAAGTATTTTTTAATGATATTAAAGCAATACTAATAAAATAGGATATCGGAGTAAAATTAAACCATTCAAGAAATTAAACTTCTAAAATACAATAGAAACATAAACACATAGTTTTGTTGTAGCGATTTTCTTTGTAAAACTTTCCAAAACTAGTTTTAATATACACAATGGTTTTGTTTTCCTTTCAAAAGTTTTCAGTCGGTTTAACTGGCTATTACTTAAGGCTGTTAAATACAGTTGGGGGTAGTTCAAGTATTCCATACAAATAGCATGAACTTTTGTTAAAATATCTTAAATAAAAATATATAAATTTTACAAATCATAAATCTTTTTATAAAACTATATTTTATATTGCAGGCGACACAAAGTAATACTTTTAGAAGAATGAAAAGGAAAATAAAAGTACTCTTTCAATATAAAAATATTTAAAAGCTTTATGTACCTTCAAAGTCGACTTTCCTTAGATATTTGAGAAGTTCGGTGCCCTTTGTAGGTTTCATGCTGTCACACAATCCAGGCTGGCCGTGGCACAAATCTCGATGCATATCCCTGCAAATAAATAAAAGAAAATGAATTTTTATACAGCACGTGTTTTGTGAATCAATTTAAAAGTTCCTAATCAGATTCGCCAATTTGCCAATACTAATTAGCAGGCACGTGTGCAAGGGGGGTTCAAACACCCCCACATGAGGGTGAAATATTAAGTAATATCCTAAAAAATTTTATTTTTAAGAAATTTTACTTTAAAAACTGAAAGATAACCTATAATTATTTATTTTTTATAAAATATTTCAATTAAAATTAAAAATTAACTTAATATTACATATTTTTTATGAAATTTGATAAGCCCCCCTCAGGGGCAAATAATGCGCACGGCCCTGAAATCTGAATCTGAAATCAGAAAAAGGACAAACATTATTATAATATACGTTTATTATTAATATATGAATAAAAACAACACTGTTAAAGTTTTACTATTTTTTCTACTCCCACCTTTAAAACGCCGTACATGTTTCCATGACACTAAGTGACCTTTTAAATACACATTGACAAGTTGTGGCTTTATGGCGCTTTAGTTACGGGCTGAAGTTAGCAACAGGTTTTTAGTCACGGGCTGAAGTTAGTTTTAAGTTAGTTGACAGTTGTTAAATGTCATACAATCGTTAAAATAAATTGCCTTTCTTGTAAAATAATACTAAATGTAAAAATTATTTTATTATCTCAATACAAAAATACCAAAGTATTAAATAATTTTTCAACGCCAATATTTGAAAAGTTTATATGAACATTGTACTGAACTTTTAATTTCGCCGCCATTAAAATATAACTTAAATTCGGGCACGGACCCCACTGTAAAGTGCTCATAAAATATTTTCTTTACTTTCACTGTGAAAAACTGTCAATTATCTATTTATAACCTTTATAAAATACAAAAATTTGACATTTGGCGGTGACACACAGATTCCCCTATTGTTTCATAGATGGCGCTCTATACAAATTTTTGATTTAAATCATTTTAAGATAATAATAAGTATTTTTCGTAGAAAAAGTATAGTATGCACCTCGTTTATAAACTTTTCTATACACTCATAATATACTATTATTTAGGTTTTTTAAAAAATTAACAATTGTTTTGCTACACGGTAGCTTTTTTAGAATAAGTACAAATTTTTCTTAAGTATTTATATACCTAATCTAATGCAGATATTTGATAAAAGTGTTGTTTAAACATTATACCTGAAGGTATTAATAAAACATACACAATTTTGGAAAAACTATGGATTTGGAAAGTCATATTTAATATAATTTTACAATATTAATAAATATTTTTTTAGTAGGTATTACATACATAAATTTAGCAAAGGAAAGTTGTGGGTTTAAATTTGGTCATTAATATCCGATTTTTTATTTATTTTATTAATTTCCAAAGACTCCAGAAGAAATAGTTTGGTGCCTTTATTGGCTACACGTAATATTCTATAGTTATCGTCAAATGTATTAGATGGTTATCATATGAAGAATCCTGTTAATCCACTTAATACAAATTTGTACTTATTTTGAAAAAGTGTAGCGAAACAATTGTTAGTTTTTTAAAAAACATAAATAAAATTTCAACAAGTAAAGGTCGAAACAATCAACAATACGTTTATTACAAAAATAAGAAGTTGACTTTCGAACGCATCAATAATGCACTTGTTTATTTATTTCTTAAAAACTTTGTTTAGAGAAACAATCGAATATTTAAGTTTCAAACTTTTATTTGAGGATTATGGTCTTGATTTGATTTATAAGTAAAGTAAAAGAACTACCGGGTACCCGGAAATTCTCGGTAATCAAATAATGATGAGTCTCGACTTTAAAAAATGTCGGAAAACAGAAACTCTAATACTAAAACCAAAGAATAATTATACGCTAGCAAATAATGAGTTTATTTTATAAACAAAATATGAACAAATTATGATAGCGCCAACTTTCTAGATCAAATAAAAAGTTTATTTTTAAAACTTTAATTTAGATTAGGAGCAAATAGGCTGTGATAGACTGACAGACAGACACGAAAGTAACCCTACATTGTTAATAAAAACCAGATTTGATAACATCAGTTTGTAGTTTGTTAATTTTATTTAGTAAAATTTTAACATAATTTTTACCGAAAGTTTTGTAAAGGTAATATGCAATTTTGTAAACATTTTGTTAATTTCAAAAGTTACTGTTTATTTAGTTAATGTTTAACAAATTATTTCGTTAAAAAAGTACAAGTGATTTCAGGCAGTCAATCAAAACATTTCCCACTGACAATACGTATCAACAAGTTCAACTGGCTTCAGCGTCTGCAACTTATGTTTCTGCTTACCTTCACTGGTTTTAAAACTAAAATTAGGGGATACAGTGAAGTGGGTTAAAGTTACGAAATACATCAGCAAGTGTTGGAGTATTATTGATAATTATATTGTTCCAAATTTCTTTATAATTTGATGATTTCAGAATGGTGTGTTATTTAATTGTTTGTATGATATTTTTGTGTTCATTTATGTAGGCATGTGTTAATTTTTTTGTTTATGAAATTGATTAATAAATCAACATTTCTTATCAAAATTTTTTTTATTTAAGTTCTTAATATTAAAATATTTTTTTTAATGGTTCTAAAAAAAGGTTTGTAAAAATAAGGTCCTCTTTAAAAATTACAAGAATTATGGTTGAATTGTTGATGTAGGATTTTGTTATTAAATCTACAAAATGTTTGTAATAATTACAAATTAATTATTCAATTAGTTAACAGATTACAGTTGGTTGTAAACTTAACATAAAGTTACGTGGACCTGAATTAACATAAAATCTGTTAAATATTTGTTTAAAATTAACATTTTTTTTTACTGTGTATAGGGTTAATTTTAAAGTTACGAAATATACATCCTAAATTAATTTAAAATTAAACAAAGTATGAAAAACCAATTCAACGCAATAATGTAATACAAAGTCAAAGCGTTGGGTGTTCTGTAAATGGTCCAAGTTTGAATATATTGGCATATATACAATTAAGTCCTTTGAGCTTAAACTCATCAACATCATTTTATCTGTAACAAATCATAAATACTGCGCTTGTCGGATAATTATCGTTTAGTATTCGTCTGCAAATATTTGACCGAAACATACGTAAAATTTGATTTCACAGTATGCGTCGTATGCAACAGTGATTCAGTGTATAAGTGTTAAATACAAGTTTGGGGTAATTAAATGCCAGCTTGTTTATTTGCCGGCAACTTTGATGCTATTTAATGGCTTTTAATTTAAACAGCTCGCTGGCATTTCGCTGAAATGCATGACGAATCATAGACATTACATTAATTAGCGTGTAGCCTTTCAATCTAATTTACCCTTTAAAATTAGTTAGTTAAAACATTAAAAACAAATTTAAATTAAAATAACATTTAAAACAACGTAAAAACCTCTTTTAAACTTTTTTTATCAAATTCGAAAAAAAACCCGGATTTCCCAATGTAATCAAAAAATTAATCCAAATTTATACAGGCCACATAAAAAGAATAAGTGACATTAACTTTGTTATTTCAATTAGCATAATATCAATTCTGAGTAAAATTTTTATACCATGTCCTATACCTCGTTAAAATTTGACAAATGCGCGGCAATCAATATATAGACCATAACTTTTTTGTTATTAGGTTTGTGGATATGGGGGAGAAATTTTTGGAATCTTAAAACATTGTTTAAAAGATTCCATGTAAATTTTTAAATTTTTCAACAAATTACCTAAGGTTTTTATCAAATTACCTGAGGTAACCCAGGGCAAATTACACTTGAAAAGTTAATAACTTTTTATTATAACACCCGGTATATTTTTATATATTCAAATAGTAAATTAAAAAACCATTCGAAAATGTTACTATTCCCTATACATAAAGTTAATAATTTTATAGATAGTGGAGTCCTGATATAGAAAGCCCATTTTGAATTACTATAGTATATATCCTGTAAATTTGAAGAGGTGCGTAAAGGTCTAGATTCATCTGAATGCGCAACGCAGACATTGCCTTATGTGATTTGGTCAAATTATTACCTAGTATTTTATGGTAATTATTAAGTTATTAGAGTTTGCCGACTAATGAGGCAAAATGGGCAATTGCGGACCCTCAATTGGATTGACCTCGAAGCTGGTTATTATTTACTCCTTATTCTAACAGTTGATTAAGCCTGAAGTCTAATAAATATTACATAAAAAATTATGTAACATTAAACATAAATTCAACAGTAAATAATTATAAAAACTTTATTTGGAGGATAGAGGCCTAATGCAGATGGAATACTTGACGGATAAAGTTAAATTTAAAATAGAAAAATAAAGATTATACTCAATCTACTTTTATCCAACAAATAAGCAAACAAACAAAGAAACAAACTAAAAATGAAAACGAGGAACACATACAGTATGATGTATTATTTATCTAATGGTATTTATATATTTATTTATTTATATTATATGGATATCGTTTATCGAAAAGGAACCAAGTGCCAAAAACTTTTCTGGGGTAAAAAAAATTATTTGCAAAATAACTCATTTTTAATGCTGCTAAAAAAATTAATAATAAATTAGGAACCTTCTTAATCCTCATTGTGGAAGGTTTTATGAGAGATTTATATAAAAATAAACAGGAGCCTTCCAGGTATTTGACCTGAGTTCAAACGTAATTTATTGTCTTTTATTGACGGTATTTATTATCTCCCTTTTAATACTTTGCCCCTCCAAAGTACCTTGGGTTACTAAATTAATGAGCTTTATTACCGTAAGTTTTTATTTTATTTATTTTTCGTAATTTAATATAACATTATCCGTGGTTTTATAATTCATTTATCATTTGGGGTGTAACTTTTACAGATTCTTTGCTGGGGGGGAAAGAACATTAAAAATAATAATTTTAGCAACTTTTTAATAATAAATAAATAAAGTAATTTGCTTCAACACTTATTTTCCCATCTGGCCCATGGTGCGGAGTTTTCTGTAAATTTATAATTCTCCATTTCAGCAATGAAAGACCGACTACAGCTTAAAAGGCGAAATTACTTTGAGTCTGTGGCCTTTTGTGGAAAGGTGTCAATTTGTACACAATATTCTTTTGCTCAGTCATTTAGACGTGAGAACCTCCAGCAGGATCTCTTGAAACATTTCACACACAGAATCCCTCGCACCTTTTAGTTGAATGAAAAACAAGAAATAAAAACAGGTTATAAACAGAAAAACAATAAATTTGGGCTTTTTATAAAAATAATCTTTTAAACTAAACAATATTTTAATTAAACTTGATTTTGATTAAAGGGTCGTTAATAACCAAAAACATTCAATAAATTACGAAATTAAGACTAGTTAAGACATCGGTTTTGTGCTTGAGAAATGTTGGGGATAATTTGTGAGATAAAATTCGAGTTTGGTCGTGTGTTTTGAATTCAGAGAAACATTTAATTTTATTCGAATTTTTAATTTTGTGAATTATTTTCAATGTTTTTAATTTAAATTCATGAAAGCATTATTTGTTGTTGCTGTACGCAATGCATTTATATTCATGTTAACTATATTTCAATGCAATTTCAAACTTTTACTGTGAAATTACATTTCAAATTTTCGTTTAACGTTTTACCATTTTTACTTTAGACATGCTGTTAACAGTAGATTAAAATTAAAAATAAATTTAAAAATTTACCGGACTTCATTTCAACCTTTGATTTAAAATTCTTTTTAGTGCTTTTATAAGAGATATATTTTTTTGCTGAAAGCTACAAGTTGACAGCCAAAATTTTAATAATAATTAGTTTATTATTTTAAAATAATGAACTTTATACAGGGTGTCCCAAAACTTTGAAGACAACTTATTTTTATGAAATAATTTACGAGGTGTGTTCAGAAAATAACGGGAATTGTTAAATTTTCTTTATTATGTTGGTATACATGCCCCCGAAGTATGATAAAAACTTTAGCTGTTTTCATTGTTTACTTTGTCTGGCGGCTGCCGCTAAGGTTAGACGTGTTTTATAAGCTCGGCGATTTTTCGTTCGTTAAAAGAAATGGATCAAAGAATTTGTATCCAATTTTGCTTAAGTAAAACAAGAGTTTACAAGTGGTATAAGAGTTTCCAAGATGGCCGTGAAGACGTTGAAGATGACGAACGCCCCGAACGCACAAGCGCATTAACAACCGATAAAAACATGGAAAAAGTGGAAGAAATGGTTATAAACCATCAGAGAAGTCGCTGATGATGTTGGTATATCGATTGGCTCATCCCATGGAATTTTTTAGAATGTTTTGGGTATGAAACGCGTGGCAGCAAAATTGTTAAATTTTGAACCAAATTTTTGGCCAAAAACAATACTGTAATGATGCCCCAGCCTCCATATTCGCCAGACATGCCTTTGTCTGACTTTTTCCTATTCCCAAAGATAAAGAGAACCTTAAAGGGCCGTTGTTTTGCAAGCATAGATGGCATTAAAAGTGCATCGCTGAAAGAACTAAAGGCTATCCCAAAGATCGAGTTTTAGAAGTGTTTCGAGTATGGGAAGGAGAGCTGGCACATGTGCATAATATCCAATGGGGACTATTTTGAAGGCGACAACATTAACGTAGACGAATAAATAAATATTTGTTTCAAAAAACGAAAATTCCCGATATTTTCTGAACACACCTCGTATAATGAATTTTTAATGAAGAGCAATTTAAAAATGTTAAATGTTGGAAAAATGTTAAATAAGTTATGATGATTTAAAGTTAAATACATATATCAACCTCAGCTGGCCTATTTAAATAGTTTTGTTAATAACATTTGTGGAATGTGAAATATTTCAGCTTAAAGGTATTTTCTCATAGAAACGTTTAATGTAAAACAATTCTCTTAAATTCAAACTAAAAATTATCTTATCTTCTTCAATCGGTCTATAATTTAAACTTTATTGTTGCCAAGTATTTTCGTTGCTGTTTATTGTATAAAAATAGATTATTTACCTTCCTACATTTATTATTAAATTCCTAATGGCACAAAAATAAATACCTAGTAAATAAAACTCATTCTTAAGGAGATTGGAGATATTTCGCACAACAAAAATGTTTTTAATTAATTAGGTAAATTTAAGGACTTGTTCTTACCTTATAGCATAAGCAAATGCCATCACAGCGTCTGACACGAACTGAAGTTGATCCTCAAAAACAATATTGGATTTGGTTAACTCTTCCTTTCCTGTACACATGTCGTTGTATTTTAAATTGTAGGGTGTTTTGGAACTGTTAGGGTAGCGACATTGGAACTGATGCTCCCAAAATTCTGCAAACAAATAAACAATATTGGTGTTTTATATTATTTATAGCTATTGTTGCAAAAATGGCGAATGCTCCGGGATTAATTAATTAATATAGAATTTGTTAATAACTTTACTAAAACGCTACCTTTTAATTACTAGCATAAACCATCGTATCGAAAATAAATTTTTATTGTAAGAATATGACCTTATTCTGTTAAGTAATTCATTACAATTATTGTAATTTTTTAATTTATAATGAAAAAGCCTTATATAAAACTAATTTTAGAAAAAGACATAATTTACCTATATAATATATAATATTATTAAACCGTCACAGTATTTTTATACGGTTTATGGGTCATGTTTGCATAAAATATCTTAGTTTTTTATTAATTATATTACAGTAGCTTGTAAATTGAAACCTTGAGAATATTATGTTCATCTAAACATGTCTGAAATATAATATAGCGACATAATTAATTGTCACATTTTAGAATATCACCAGGTTTCTTTGTACCAAAATTTAATAAAAAACACTATTAATAGTAATATGATTTTGTGAAATATCCGAACAAGCTAGTATCTGTCGAAAATATAATTTTTCAAGCATATTTGATAGTCCGGGATACGACCCAACGTCTCTTTGTATTCTAAAAAATAATTTCGCCATGTCAGCTATTACTTTTTCAATTTTCTCTTTTAACCTTTTTGTTATAAATCATGCGACTATTTTTTTGTTGTCGTTTTTGACGTGAAAAAGGTATCATTTTAAAAATCAAAGGATATTCAAAATTAAAAAATAAATCAATTAACAATTAAGTGGGTATGTGAGGAAACTCACATTAAAAAATATAAATGCTAAAAAACTTTATAAAGTTTATCCTTAATTAATTATTAATTAAGCATACTCAACATATGGTTTTGGCATCAATTTACTTAACTTTTAAGAACCTACAGGAAAAATAAATTAACTCCGAAATGCTTTAAACGTATTTAATGATCATGCGGAAATTAAAGCGTTTCAAAGGATGCATATAAAAAAATCGTTTCCTTTCTAAAATAAAATGAAAATTTAACATGTTTTTCAAATTTTTATATTTAAATGGTATCCTGTCGATTTTAATTTCTTATCTGCAGGCGCGCGCGTTATTCAGCACCACATTTTTAGTTACAATCAACTTTTAGGTATAAACTTGTTATATAATAACGTTTTGATTAATTTTGGATTACGAATTCTATACATTCATAATATATGTATGTAAGATGTTATTGACTATTTAATTGATCATTTTCTTTAGCCAAACATGTATAAAACGACGCGTTACGATATTCTATTTGTTAATTATTAATATATCATATTTCTCACATAATATGATTTAATAGTTAGAAAATGTGACTTATTTATATTAATCATTATTTACGAAATAAAAATTTGGCAACTAGTAATAAACAATATTTATTATTAATAAACTGTTAACTAAATACGAATATAACGTATATTTACAATAAATTAATAAACGATTTTATTTGACACAAATTTAGTATATTAATAACAAATAAATTTGACCCAAATAAATAATTTTTTTATAAAAAATAAATTAAATTTCAGAATATATTGTTAGTAAATAAAATTGATTTACAGCAAATCTGTTATATTTATTATAAATAAAAAGGTCTCAAATAAATATTTATTAATTATTAACCCTAGTATATCTTTCAGTGCATGCGCGGAGCGATTGCGAGTGGGGTTTTTGACACGACTGCAATTACATACATTACTCATTACTTTGCAGGAGTGTAAAAAAAATATTTAGAGGAATGGTTACTTTTGAGACATCAGCCATTGATGTTTATAGAGTAACTAAATATTGGTGTTTTTGCGGTAATGTGCAAAATATTGCTCACTATTTCCTGGCAGTACCAATTGATGTGACAAAAGTAACCATTGCTGTTGTTTAGGTAAAATACAGGGTGTTATGTTTTTCATGTAATATATTAAAATAACGAATACATTTTAAAATAAGGTGTAACAGAAAAATATTTAAAAAAAAAATCTCCAAAGATAAAGATAATATGCATTAGAAGTTTTTACATTTTTTGTGATAGGCCACTGGTCAAACACTAGTGTTCTATAGGTACTATGTTAATTTTTTGTGTCCTAAATTAAGACACAAAAAATACATATATTGCTATATCAAAGTCACGTGGTTGGATGGGATGGTTGATCAGTGGATAACTCTTTGGTAGGATAATGGTTATTACCCTAAGGACCTACCCATTTTAATATATAATATTAATTACATACACCCCGTATTTTTTTTTAAATGTAAAGTAATTTCTGTGTAGGTAAGTGATTTTTTTGTATATTTGGATGTGGATCAATTTTCAATAAACTTTATCAAAATAATGATATTATCGCCTTTAAATAATGAATATGATAAATTTAAAGCATGAAGATTATGTCAAAGAGATTAAATTTGCTATTAATAAGATAAAACGGCAGTAGAAGGTACTTCTAAAGCAAACCGGTAAAAACTTGTTGACATAGTTTATAACTTATCCTTGAACATAATCCTTATTAATTAAGCATTGCTTAAGTTTTTTTAATTTTAACTGAAATCAATTAAAACTAAAATAATTTCATTTCATCTAATCATGCAAAGATATCAACCTTTTCTGACACAATATATTCTTTTAATTTTTCTAAAAAAAAGATTTTATCCTGTTTCAACAATTTTTATTAAAAAAATGTGTTTTTTCGAACGCAAATATTGTTTTATTTTAACTATACTATATCTCGTCAATTTTATCAAAAGCTTAATTTATGGCAAGGGTTTTAATTTAAATTGCCAGACGCTTAATTACATTTTTAAATAACGAAGCAAAAACAATTCTCTTTTAAATAAAATTTGTTTAATTTTTTATTATTTGAATTATATTAAATTTTAAGGGTTGGTCATATTTCAAGCGTACAATTATTTATATATTATAACACTCATAAGTATATATAGAAATACTTTATATTAATACTAGTTCAAAAGTCAAATTACACTGTGGGTAAATTTTCAATCAAATTGAAATATCAAAGGTGAACGCTCGGACACGTAAACATAATTTATGGGCGTAGATTCCAAATCCGTGCTCGGTTTAGCTGTATCAGGTCTAAAAGTGTTTTTCGTATTGGCAATCCGATCCGGGGACCGTGTATTACAATTTGTAAAATAATATTATATTTCACCTCTTGTCCCAACATTCCTATGCTTTTTATTTCGTTTAATATAATATAATATAATATAATATAATATCCTCAATTATACTCATAAAAAAATCAGCCAAAAAACATTTTGAATTTCCTAAATTATCTAAAAAAATTCTAAAGGACACGTGCTCCTTTTGATCAAGTAACCTCAAATTTTGCAAGAATTTGTTTTTTAAATCTGAAACTCATGTGCCCACTTCTAAATTTATACAGGGCGTTTCCCAATGGTATTTTCCCAATGGTATTTTCAAGTTTTGGTGCATATATGCACCAAAACTTGAAAATTAAATATCTTTGAATTTTGACCTGATACAGTTAAACCAAGCAAAAAATAGTACCTAAAATCCGGCGGCGAAAATTAATATGTGCTTTCTCCGCCTGGTGTATAATGTACTGTCATAAAATATGTTATAAATATAAATGTCATATACAAGGTGGCCCAATGAAAACAAAACAGAGGAATTTTCAGATAGTAAACAAATTCAGTTTCGAGGGGGTAGTAGTCTCAACCATTAAAATTTTATTAGACACGATACGGCAAGTGATACCTCATTTAAAAGATCTTGCTCCACTGAGGATCATGAAAAATGGTCAAATTCTATTAATTTGGGTCCGAAATATTTAGAAATTGCAACAGCGCACTTCGCTTCTTATACAAATAAAAGATTTGATAAAAAATCGTGTAGAATCATAAAAAGGCCTTCATTATTCTTTTAAGTGCAGCAAATTAGTTCACTTTCATTTAACAATGGTTTACAGTATTGTGGTAGGAGTTAAAATAATAATTCTTTTTTTAAGTGAGTGAGTGAGGAAATCTTGTAGCAGATTTATTCAGTGAAAACCATCCGGATAGGCATGTTTTCGTTTTCGTTTTCAAGTGGCGAAGTTTCGAAACAAAGGATCAGTAGCGAACAGAAATGAGTTTTAACACAAGCTGTTGCTGAACTTTAAGTAAGAGGAAATTAGCTACGGTTATCGACATTCCTAAAACGACCATCTAACGGATCCTTTGATCTCATTAATTTCGTCCTTACAAGATTCATTTAGTCTACGAATTAAATGGGGACGATTTAGACCGGCGCACAGTGGATCGATAGATAGGAATTTGTGGACATAGCACCAAAGTGTGAGAAGATGAGGACATTTTAGGTTTAAAATAAATACTTATCAATTAAATAACGTTGTTATTTACAAAAGTAAATATAAAGTCTAGTTACTTGATATACAAGGCGTTTTAATACACCAAGGTCCACTATAGAAAAGGTTTACCAAGTTTTTGGTTTTTTATTTTTATCTTTTTCAAAAAAAAAATTTTTTCCACGAAATTTGGTGAAAACTTACCTTTTTATGTCCCAAATACACTGTAATTTATTTGATTTGAAATATTTCTTATTTCGCCTTATTTTGACTTAATATCAAAAAAGCACCCTAATTTTCAATGGAAAATTCTCGCGTCAAAATATCAGCTTTTTTCAAGAAGTCGGTGTGCTTTTTGTTTGTTGAAATCTCTACTTTCTGATGGTGTAAAAAAATATACATTACTATGGTAAATGTTCTCAGAAAATGCAAAAAATATTATAATGAATAACGAAAAAAACTCAAATTCGAAAATTTATTTTAATCATTATGTACAATTTCATCAAAAAAATGTGATTTTTGCAATTTTTTTAGTTAAAAAGTTTATTTATTAAATTCTAATAACATTTATGTCAGAAAATCTCATAATATATAAAAATACATGTAAATCATACTATTGAATTTAAATCTAATTAGATACTTCATTCTGATTACGTTATTTATTATATTTTTTGTATTTTCTGAGAACATTCACCATAGTAATGTATATTTTTTTTTACACCATCAGAAAGTAGAGAGTTCATCGAACAAAAAGCTTTTTGAAAAAAGCTGATATTTTGACGCGAGAATTTTCGATTGAAAATTAGGGTGCTTTTTTGATATTAAGTCAAAATAAGGCGAAATAATAAATATTTCAAATCAAATAAATTACAGTGTATTTGGGACATAAAAAGGTAAGTTTTCACCAAATTTCGTGGAAAAAATTTTTTTTTTGAAAAAGATAAAAATAAAAAACCAAAAACTTGGATTTTTGAATTTTTCACATAAATTTTGAGGTTATGTGAAAAAATTGTAAATACAAAAGTTGTAGATCTTTTTATTACCTACAACTTTTTTCCATAGGACTTGTAGTTTTGCCGGAAATCGAGATAAACCATTTTTTACCCTTAAACCCCCCCCCCCTCCCACTTCCCGAACTCAGATCGCCCGTAATTTATTTTTCCTTTAATTTTTATTATATTCCCCTCCTTTTCCAATGGGTTTCGTCCTACTGTTATTTTTTTTCTCTTTTTACCATTTTTAAAGGCTTCTGCACTGGTCTATATGCTCCATGACACTCTATGATCTATATTTACCAAAGTGGCGCCTTGTGGCGGCAAATCTCTGTACATTTGTTTTAAATAACCTTTGAACTCCATAACAGCCATAAAAGAAGTTTATGCATATTTAAGCATTTTTTTAAAACTCAAGATAAAGTTTAGATTTGTGTAACGCATTGTATAACAATAAAATTTTAAAAATTATTGTTACTGAATACGTGTTGGTATTAAGTTAACCGGGCAATTTGCAAGCTTAGTTATCATATAAAATAAAACTATAAAAAAATATATAAGTTTTTGTTAAGGTATGAAGTTATGCTGTTTAATTTGTAATAGTCAGTTTAATAAGGAAAATAACAAAAAACATTCTTTACGAAAAACGCCTTCTGTACTGTTTAGTATGTTGCCAAAAAAAAATGTTATGCTTATTTTTAACAAATTTGAAGTTTTTGGGAGACATTTAAAAAAAAATGATATCAAGTTAGTAATTTTGCATAATTGCTGTATGTCCACTAACATATATGAGCTCGATCCACTGTGCGGCGACTGGAGTTTTGCGAAATCGCCATAATTGTCTTTACTGGACAGATGCAAATCCAAGGGTTTTTCAAGAAGCCCATAAGATCGTCTGGTTGGGCCGATATTTCTTGATGGTAACCTGACAGGAGAAACGTATTTGGAATTAAGATGTAGTTCATCCCTTACTGGTCAATATTGTAGAAGACGGTGCCTGCTAATTGGAAGACCATTTAATGTTTTATGTTGTCAGAGTTTTTGGACAGAGTGTTTCCTGGACAATGGATTGGACGAAGAAGAGCTTTGGATTGACCGGCCAGATCATACTTTAAATGTTAGAAAGCGATTTAAACAAAATTTCTATTTTTTATGGAAGTGGGAGGGGGGCATTTTGAGCACTTCATAGATTAATAAACTTTGTTATACTATTATCATTGTTTTTTTTGACAAAAATTCTTTATCTGTACTTTTTTATTTAAAGAAACGTGCTATTGCAAATTCAATTTTAAAAATCCTAAGAAAATTAGTTAAGCAAGATCTTAACTTGACCTATCATGCTAGTTAAAATTTTAGGGGTTGTGACCACTGCGCGAAGGGGTGAAGCAAAGTCATTTAACTTGAAACTTTTAAATATCTCAGTTAGTATGAATGCATTTTACGAAAAAATGTTTAAAATAAAAATTAAATTATTCGAGGGGGGAAATCAATCAGTATTAAAATTGGTACTCTCCTCCTTATAGGGGGAACAGGGGGTAACTTTAAAATGTTCTATGGAACACCCTATTTTTTATTGCAGATTCGAATCATATGACTAAAAATAGGTAGATTTTGTCTAAAACATTTCTTCATATTTGTAATAGATGGGGCTGTAATGAAAAAAAAATCATTTTTGTTCGATTTTTCTTCCTATACGATTCTGAAATAATTTTTCTATAAAAATATCGTTTTTTTGGTAATAATTATCTTATTAAATTAAATCTGATTTTTTTAAGTACCCACGATTTTTTAACTAATGTTTAAGTTTCCTTTGGTTTAAGTTTTATAAATTATTTCATTCGGTGAGAATTATCAATTGCGCACCATGGTCACTTTTTACCTGCCAGCATTAAATCCTTTAATTTATTATTGTACTATTTTTAATAAAAATACCTCATTTAAGGTAAAAAAAACATTACTTTGTTAATTAATTAATTAATTACTCCTAACTAAGGTATAAAAAATGGTATTTAGTTATAAATATTAATTATTATTAAGGTATAAAGAAACTATTTATACATAGTTCGAAGATTAATTTGCAAACAAAAATATCTCCCTTTGTTAAGCAGTTATTCATAATGGATTTTTTAACAGTGGAAGAAAAAATAGAAATGATTTTGATTTATGGAGAAGCAGGCAAGAATCTTGATGATGCTGTTAATATCTCCGCTCAGCATTTTCCGGAAAAAATTTGATCACGTACATCACTTCACCGCACAGTCAAGCAGTTTACTACAAACGGGAGTGTTCAACCGAAAAAAGGGTTCGTGGAGCAAATATTTAATATTGTTATCTTGAGCACCTACTTTAATTAAAATTTAAAAAATAAATAAATAAATTTAAAAATAAAACCAAGTATTTTATTCAAAATTATTGTAGAATCGTATACAGAAGAAAAATCGAACAAAATTGATTTTTTTTATTACACCGCCATCTTTTACAAATATGAAAAAATGTTTTAGACAAAATCTACCTATTTTTAGTCGAATGATCCGAATATGCAATAAAAAATAGGGTGTTCCATTGGAAATTTTAAAGTTACCTCCTGTTCCCCCTATAAGGAGGAGAGTATGAGGACCAATTTTAGTACTGATTGATTTCCCCCCTCGAATCATTTAATTTTTTATTTTATTTTTTTTCGTAAATTGCATAAAAGAGATATTTCAAAGTTTCAAGTTATATGACCCACCCTGTAGATTTGCAAATTGCTTCACCCCTTCAAAACTTAAGTTGACGTGTCTGAGTTTAAAAAAAAATCACTGCTTGCTAACCGAAATCTCCTGTATCGTTTTCGTTTGGCCACCCTCTATAATATGAAATAAATCTACTTTTAAAATTGACCTATTATATTAAAGCAGATTTAATTTAAAATGCTTTAAATAAATATAATTTTATCGATGCATAAATCTCGTATCAGGGGAAATTAGCCTAGCTCTATGCGCCTAATAAGATTCTTTTATTAGGTATAGACGCGGATACTTGACTTTGAGTGTTCCTGAATAAAAATCCAGCGTTGGATTCCGCGGCTGCAATTGTCAGATGTATATTCTCGAGAAATATTAAATGCCCATTCCCCTAACGTGATTTATTCGCATTTCTGTGATGTTATATTATACCTAATAAATTTTCCCATTCTAAATACTATCCACTTACCACGCCTTATAACGTCTTCCATCCCGAATAAATATTGCCTTTATGCACAGTCGTTTTATAAAATAGGTAGTTTTCAATCTTTTATACCTTTATTTCTGGCGCAAGTAAGATTGGTTAAAAAAGTAAAAAAGAAAAATGCTTCTAGATAAGACAAGTTAAAGGATGTAGAATATTAAAAACTCAGATCTTAAAATTTAGGGTACTATTCACTATACTAAGGATATCATTTCAGCTAGGTTGTAATTTTATGAAAGTTTTTAGTTTTTGTTTATGATTTTATTTGGCTACATGTTTAGGCTGAGATCCATTTTATAAATTTTATATATTTCATGTAGTTTAGATCTTAAGCTTTTTAAATCCTTGTAAAACCCAGTCCCTTAAGCCTCTCGAAATAAATAAATCAAAACTTCAAGATTGATTCGTAAGAAGTTTTACATTTCTCCTAATACCTCTTAAAATTCATATTTAAAAACTTTTTCACATTATTAATGAAGTTGGGGTTGGATGTCCCTTAAAAGGCAACCGAAACCTAAACCTTAAACTTTTATGATAAGACATCTTGATGAATATGTCATAAAATGCAAAACTTTTAAAGTACCTTTTTACTTGAGAAGTTTTAAAAATTTTACGATATTTGCTTACGTGTAGTTCAAAAAGTTTTCGGCACTAACGTGGCTGAATTTCTGCAAGTTAAACTAAATGCAACGTATGTATTAAGATCAAGAATGTAGCATCTAAATATGCATAATTGCAATGCGCTAAGACCGTGTTAACGGTTAAAATAATAGCTCGAATTTAATCCTACCAGAGTTGTGTGTAATTGAAATTTAAATGTTAAAGTAGCTAAATAACTATACTTTTGAGCAAAGCTTATGCACAAAGATTTTAATAAACACTAAATAAAGTGTGTAGGAAAAATTTCAAATGTCTACAATGTTTTTAAAAAATATATACAATGTATATTATACATATATATATATAAAAATTAAAGATTCATTTTTCATTTTTTTTTTTTTTCTAAGGTTTTTGTAGTCCATTTTTAGCAAGGTTAATTTTATTTGATTTGATTAGATGATCTTAGATCGAAACTAGTCGCAATAAAAACTTAAAAACAAGCACGGAAGTATCCTTATTAACCAATCTAATCAAATCAAATTCATTTTTCAATTTTGATCAGGCAGAAAAGGTTGGTCTTTAAAGTTAAAAAAAAATAGTAGAGGAGTTTCTTTTTATTTTTTTTGCCATTCATTTTGTTTTCTACACATTGACAAGCTGTGACTTAAGGACGTTTTAGTCACGGGCTGAAGTTAGCCTTAAGTTAGTTGACAGTTGTCAAATGTCAATGGTTAAAATAAAGTGCCTTTTTGTCGCACAGTACTAAATGTGACAATTATTTTATTATCTCAATACAAAATTATTAAATTGTTTCTTGACGCCAATTTTTGAAATGTTTGTGTGCTTGTGTGTTTTGACCTTCTAATTTCTCCGGCAATAAACTGGAATTGGCCGATAGAGCAATACAAATTTCGGGGGAGCACATAAAACATCCTTATCACTTTCATTGTAAGGAACTGCTTTTTAATCGGATTAAAAGGGTTGTTAGTCCATTTTCGATTTTTACAGACAAATTTAACAAGCCGTTAACTTACTAACTCTATTTTTGCATAGATGACGCTCTATACAAATACTTTAATTAATTACTAACTCATTATTGTTTATATTATTTGTTGTTAAAAAAGTATAGCATGCAACTCGATTATAAACTTTTCTGAACAGTTATTTTAATTAAACTCGTTAATAAAATGGTGCTTATTTAACTTGATACATGATATACCTTCTATTATACGGATGGCCAAAAGAAACCTTTTATTCTTCTTGCAGTTAACCGGTTATATCAGGTTATTTTAAAACTACGGTTTAACCGGTCAATCGTTTGGTAGACGTAATAATAATAAACAACGAAAAAGGTTTACTGCACCTTGACTTCGCATTTATGCTTATAAGCAACAAATAAAGTAGATTTGAAAAGAGAAAGAAGGTTTATTTTGGCAATGTTGGCTGCACTGATCTATCAGTGGTTGACTGCCTTGCGCTGCTTATATTTTTATTTATATGTGACTAGAGTTCGATTTTATCCTTCATGTGCTGTGCATCGCTCCATGAAAAAGTCTGAAAATAGTTGACTTTGACCCAGGAGGGATAAAATTGGGTTCCCGGTATAGAAATATACCGGTATTTCTCGACAATATCGCAAGCTTTAACCTTTCAGCGAGGTATTTTGTGATTTGTGCAAGCGTTTTAGTGGATGTTTCAAGATTTGAAATTCCACATGTCCGTGGGTGGGTGGCTTCGAGAAGCTCAGGACGTAAAAACTTGTAACTGGGCAGTAAGAGCCTAAGTGGCTCAAGTCCAATTCCCTCTAAAGAGAGAATAAAAAGTTTAGAAGAAGAAAGAAGACTAGAGACAGGAGTACAAACTTCCTATGCTTAACGCGTATTTTTTGTCGACACAGAACAAACTAAACTGCAATGTGAAGAAACCCAATATGATTGGGTCCGGTTAAAGTTGCAGTTATCGATATTGAATTTAACTGTCTGATAGACTAACTGGAACTAAACCAGAGATTAATAAACCGGCCCTTAGTCAATTAATTTGTGCTACAAAAACTAAAGGCATATTCTCAAAATATATAATATATATTTTGAGAATATGCCTTTAGTTTTTGTAGCACAAATTAATTGACTAAGGGCCGGTTTATTAATCTCTGGTAATATATATTTTGAGAATATGCCTTTAGTTTTTGTAGCACAAATTAATTGACTAAGGGCCGGTTTATTAATCTCTGGTTTAGTTCCAGTTAGTCTATCAGACAGTTAAATTCAATATCGATAACTATTATGTATTGTTGACAGATCATTTTTTAGTTTATGGGTAGGTACTTCTTGCATTGTTTTTCTATGGTTTTCTTGGATTAAAATGTAATTCCAAATATGTGAACAATTTTGAAAATCATATTTATTTAAGTGTGTATCATGGGTGGGTAAAAAATAGCTAATCAAATTTGTAATTTATTGTTTAAAATTGTTAATATACATCTGGTTCTTATTTTACTGATGTAGGTATTTTAATTGTACCGCTGTAAAAAATATTTGTCCTTACATATTTTCTTCCAATGCTGTAACGAGTTTTCCAGATAGAGGATTTTTTTCATAAATGTATTAATTACATATTTAAAATTACTAATATTCTATGAAAAAATATAATTTTTGGAGAACATGTAAAGGACATAAGTTACTCTTAAACAAAAATAGAAATCATGTATTTTCATCCTAAAGTTTTTTTTACCCCGCTGGATTATTACTTACCGTTTTATTTATAGAGGATTTTTGCTTTAAAAGGTAATAATTTTTCAAAATCATTAATTATTAATAATGAAACATTTTAATTTTATTAGGAAATTAAGGGTAAATAAGGTACTTTTAAACAAAAAAATAAAAAGAATTCTTGTATGTCCATCCTAATGTCTTTTTTACTTTACTTTACGCAAAATTATTACTATTATTGATATTTTATTAAAAATGGCATAAAAAACATAGTTTTGAAAAGCATTCTCCGACAAAGAAAAAATGTGCTTGTAAACAATTTTTGAAATACCGAAATCCTAATTATGTAGGTTTTTATTTTGTTTGTTTTTTTCTATTTTAATATTGTTACTTTCATAAAAATTAAATTGTTCGAAAATAATCCAAAAATCAATTTCATTATTTACATAATTGTACTTTTCTAATGTTGGTGCTTTATTTCCTCAAAAAAATTGAATTTTTCATTAATTATTAATGATTTTAAAATATTTTTACGTTATAAAGAAAACGGTAAGTAATAATCGAGCGAAGTATAAAAAACTGATGAAAATACATGATTTCTATTTTTGTTTAAAAGTAATTTATGTCCTCTACATTTTCCCAAAAAAAATATTTTTTCATAGATTATTAGTAATTTAAAAACTACCTCAGTCACGTTCGAGTGTTCGTCAAAGTTAGTCGCATCTTACATCTTGCCGTCGCGCTCTTGAAACTTAAGCCCGCTGCACAACAGGCCGGTGACGGGAGCGGAAACGGGAATCTAAACGGTAAAGGTGGGAGAGACTCAGCGAACCCTATCTATCAACAGTGGTTTTTTAGTCTCTCCCACCTTTATTGTTGGGATTCCCGTTCCCGTTCCCGTTGCCGGGCTGTTGTGCAGCGGGCTTTACAAACAGCAATGCTCGCGTCTCGCGTGCGGGAGATCTCTTGAAACGTAAAAGTTTAAAGATGAAACCAACAATAATTTAAAAAAAAAAGGGGTGCGAACTGATAAGTGAAACAAACATTTTCATGGAGTGCAAGCTAAAATGGTGTAACGGTCATTGAGGAGCGGAGTGTTGGGTGATATGAATGACTTGGGTGCCACCTGTCATTGGAGGCTTATCACTGGACGGACGGGGGAGGTCGGAGAAGAGGGGAGGTGGCCATCCGCAAGGGGAAAAATCTGATAAGTTTTACTTTAAGAGTATGCATGACCTGATACAAATCTGCAATATAAATACGGCAGATCCCAACAAGCATTTTCCGTTATTTGACACCATTAACATTGCCCGTATTCATTTCATTAAACATAACATTTATTTTACTTGAAAATGTTAAAATGACTTTAAAAATGATTATGTTAAGAACATATTTTACTCTTTAAACAATTGTTTTGTTTTAATTACTATCATTGCAAAATTGTATTAAAAAGTGTTAAAAATTCTTACACGGGCAATGTTAGTGGGGATAGGTATCGTTAAAGTGTTTATTGGGATATCTTTAAAACCTAAGAAGGGCACGCAGCGTGGGGCAATAAGTCTGTCAACAGCAAATGCGTAAGGCGGTCCCAATCGAGCCGGAAAATAAACACTGGACTGACAGAGTAAACTAACATTGAACAAAATTCTAACACATTAAAAAAAGGGCCTAATAGCCAAACTCGAGTTTGTAAACATTAGACAACAGAATAATCGCGCTTGTGATTTGTTTGACTAGTGAATAAATGCAATGCTTTGGAATTTGATAAACAAAGACGGAACTCTACCACAAAACGTGCTTGGGACAAAAATTATTAAAAACAACTGACACACTTTACCAAGGGCAGGAACTATCTGACCAGGACACGGACAATGACAATAACGAACAAGACAAAGACATCGACTAGGAAACTACACCCCTGCAGCGAAATAACAACTCCCCAACTCCAAATAGTGATCCCAAATGTTTGGAGTAATACTAATCTAGGGGGATTCCGCGTCGTACTTAGTTTTAAGTCGGCGTAATTGTCCCCCAAAAACCAACTCCCTCCCGTCCCTCATCCATACCCCACCGAGCGTATAGCATAGGCTCGGCGAACCCGGGAATGGCTATTATAACTATTCGCCTCTCGCTCTCGAGCCCCAAATAGGGGACAGTACGTAACGCAATGGACATTCGCACCCAGCAAACACGGGTGAAGCCGTGCAGTTGCTGGGGAAGAACAAAAATCGGCGTAAGTAAACATAGGCCTGTACGGGGTTCGAGAGTCAAGAGGAAATGGGGCTGGTTATACGTCTCTTATACTCATACTCATTATTAGTAATTTAAAAACTACCTTAGGATGAAAATACATGATTTGTTTTGTTTAAAAGTAACTTATGACCTTTTCTTCAAAAAAAATTACCCATAGATTATTAGTAATTTAAAAACATTAATAAATTAAAGGCAAAAAATCCTCTATCTTGAAAACTTCTCGCCGTTACAGGCAATAGAAGAGCCATTCAAATTTGACAAGAATTTTTTTTATATATTTTTAAAAACAAATAAGAGGGTGGCACGATTAAAATACCGATATCGGTCAAATAAGAGCCTAATCTATAGATACATATAAATCAAAGTGTAAAAATGTTTGTCCGGGCTAATCTCCGAAATGGCTAAATCGATTTTGAAGAGACTTTCTTTCATTGGCATGTAGAGGGCTTTTCAAAGAGCATCAATGGGCTATTTATTTGTTTTTATTATTTTTATTTTATGTTTTTTTTCTTTATTTAATAAAAGGCGATGTATATTAACCCACCGCGGTGGGGAAGGCGTAAAAAATATATATTTACATGCCGTTTTGACATTTCCAAAAAATTCCTAGAACCTGGGAAATCTCAAAAATATTGTATTTTTTTGCAAAAAAAAACGTTTTTTGATTTTTCACAAAAAAGTGTTTTTTAGTCTTTGCATTAAGTAGATACAATGTTTCTTTTAAATTACATGGATTTTTAAATTTTACCTTAAAAACCTCACTTTATGTTCCAATCTATTTCAGGTTTACATAATGCAAAACAATAAAGCGGGGCAGAGCCCGCGGGTTGACAGGAAGTAAACAATAAAATCTGAACAATCTAAAACGATTCAGGTATCGCTTCTCAGTTTCACGTAAGTGGGTGACAAAATATTATTTTTTTGAAACGTAAAGCCTTTGAAAGCGCAGTGACGATAAGTCAATCATTGTATAAAGTAAATATCAACCTTAAATCCTGTTTTCAATAGAGTTTTTTTATAATATTGTGTCTTATAGTTATCTGAAGGATCAGTGCATATAACCGACAAGAAAATTGAAAACTGATCCTTTCCCCAATTTACAAAAAAACTATAAATCTTCCCCAGACAATAACAAATTGTTTTTCGCATAGATAAACCAATTTGGTATAATCGTACACAACATCTGACCGAGCGACCGACCACTGAAAGATACAAACATTGGTTGATGTATGCATACTATGCGGCACATACTTTGACTTTTGGACATAAAAACCTGAACTTACCTTAGTCTTAGCATAAAGTGTCTCTCATGTTTAAATTTTATTCTAGGCGTCACACAGTAGTCTCAAGTGCCCGAAGTTAGACTTTTAAGTTCAGCTTTATTAGGTTTCACACATCAGCTTTGTTAACATGAGTTTGTAATTTGTTAATTTTATTTTGTAAAATTTTAACAGAATTTTTTGTACGCATTTTGTTAATTTGAAAGGTAACAGAATATTTTGTTAATGTTTAACAAATTAACTATTTTGTTAAAAAAGTACACTCAGCTTCTGCAACTTATGTTTCTGCTTACTTTAATCTAATTCGTAACGTGTTCGTAACAACTGTCCAGAGTGTTTGTAATATATTACCAGAAATCTGTTATTATGTTTATTCGGATTCCTTATACATACCTATTTAACGAGTGTGCGAAGTATACGAAAAAAGATGCCATCACTGGTTTTCAAACTGAAATTAGGGGGTATAGTGAAGTGGGTTAAAGTTACGAAATACATAAGTAAGTATTGTAGTAGTATTAATAATTATATTTTACCAAATTTCTTTATAATTTGATGATTTTAAAATGATGTGTTATTTAATTGTGTGTATGTTATTTTATGTTCATTTACAATGTTATAACAATAAAATTTGTTAAAATGAGTTTGTAGTTAGTTAATTTTATTTTGTAAAATTTTTTAAAAATTTTTTTATATACAACCTGGGTTTTTAATTATTTTAACAAATGAAAATATTTTACCGAAAGTTTTGTTAAGGTAAAATGCAATTTTGTAAGCATTTTGTTAATTTCAAAGGTTACAGATTATTTGGTTAATGTTTAACAAATTATTCCGTTAAAAAAGTACACGTGATTTCAGGCAGCCAATCAAAACATTTCCAAGCACACCACACTTATCAACAAGTTGTGTCAGCGTCAACGGGTGTTTATTATATTTAACGGTGACAGGAGTGTTTATAATGTCATTATTGGTTTTAAAATTAAAATTAGGCGATATAGTGAAGTTAAAGACAATCAGTAAGTGTTTTAGTAGTACTGAAGATTATATTGCACCAAATTTCAATATAATTTGATGTCTCAGAATGGTGTGTTATTTAATTTTGAGTATGTTATTTTTGTGTTCATTTATGTAGATTTGTGTTAATTATGTTTTATTTAAAAAATTGTTTAATAATGCAACATTTCTTATAACTAATTCTCTTTTTTAAATTACAACAAAAACTTTTGATACTGGGTCTAAATAAAGGTTTTTAAAAATTACAAGAATTATGGTTGAAATTGACATGGAATTTTGTTATTAAATCTACAAAATATCTGTAATAATTACAAACTACTTATTCAATTAGTTAACAGATTACAGTTGGTTGTAAACTTAACAAAAAGTTATGTGTTAATTCTTTAGTTTAGGTAATTAAATAATAAAGCAACATTTCTTATCAAAATTTTTTTCATTTAAGTTCCCAATTTTTTTAAAAATATTTTTTTACTGGGTCTACAAAAAGGTTTGTTAAAATAAGGTCCTTTTTAAAAATTACAAGAACTAAGGTTGAAATATTGACATAGAATTTTGTTCTTTAAAATGTTTGTTATAATTACAAACTACTTATTTAATAAGTTAACAGATTACAGTAACTGTAATTTTGGTCATCACAGCGACAGCGGACGTGGTCAACTATTTGTGTTGCAGAACTCAGCTAATACATGCTTTTTAGGTCTCTAAATATTATTATGGATATGGTTACAGTTGTAGTTTCTTTATTTAAAATAGCTTTCTATTAAAAAGTAGTCAATAAAAGAGCAGCACGAGAGAAATTTAAACTTTCCTCCAGTGGGAAGGAAGTGAAACTTGAAAAAGTTACATTTTCCAACTTTTGAAAAGTCGTAAATATTACGTGTATGGCGCTGTTCTCAGCTCTGGGTCTGTTTGTTTTTCCATAATTTTACTAAAAATTGGCCTTTACAGTAAAAAATATTCGTTAATTTTAACCAAATATTAACCAGATTTTATGTTAGTTCAGATTCACATTACTTTATGTTACCAACTGTTGGTAACATAAAGTAATGTGGATCTGGACTAACATAAAATCTGGTTAATATTTGGACCACGTCCGCTGTCGCTGTGATGACCTTGGCAAAATTACTTTTGGGTTACTTTTTACCAAAAAAATCTTAAACATGCGGTCTTATAGAAAAACTCCAAGGAATTTAAATTTGTTTTATTTTTTTACATCCTTTTTAATTATGTCATAAAGGAGACGAAGCACAAAAAGATACTTCTCAGCCGAATGGCATTTTATCTTCAAGACACAATTTTATTTGTTAAACAATACATAAAATGTACTTCAATTATAATAACAATTATTAAAAGTATAAAGTAAGGTTAGATAGTTTTAGAGCTGTCAGCAGTCGATTTTTTTTGTTGATTAAAAGGGATTTTTACAGACTAGAATGTAAAAAACTTCACATGATTTCTACAGCCTAGGAGATAATCGTGCATAAATGAGGAGTGATTGTTCAAAAGGCCGTAATTCCATTTTTACTTGAATGTCATTTTTCGATAAAATCACAAAGGTATGTTTAAAAGGCATATATTAAATGGTGAATATGTTGCATAAGATGTTGAATGTCAAGAATATGATGAAGAAGTGATGTGTTTATGTAATGAGCCAGATATGGATATCCTTAAAATATAAGCTTTACATATTTTTAAATATTGTTAGCACAATAAAGATATTTTTCCATATATATTTTTAAAAGGGTATTCAATAAAAAAGTAATATTTTCAAGTTTGTACACAGCAAAAAGGCACATTTCCAAAATGATTTCATACAAAAGGTCTTATTTCCAAATAATTTTTAAAAATACCATTGCTATAAATATTTAAATTTAAACCACCAATACGACAGCAGGTCTAAAGTAGTATTATATATTCATCAGATTTTCTTATATAATCTATATCGCCTTAACTTATACAGGTTATATTCGTTTTTTAAAAATGCGTTGCAAATGGAAATACGACCTTTTGAAAAATCACTCCTCAAATACGAACTCTCATACGGAGTACTAGTAAATTGAAGGCGGGTAACTGCACGGTAACGGTACATTATGGAGATTTTATAAGATCATGTTTTTTTATTTGCACCATTTGTTGGGAATAATTTAATGTTTATGCATGATAATGCCAGACCGCACGTAGCCAGAGTGATGCATTAGTACATTCAAGAGGTCGAAATTGCTACAATGGTTTGGCCTCCCAGAAGTCCAGACCTTAATCCCATTGAGCACATGCGGGATTTCATGGATAGACGACTGAGACAACTTCCAAACCCTCCGAACAATTTAAATGAAGATTGGCCGAAATTTGAAATGAAATCACTAAATACCAAATTCGGTCATTCATTTTCAGATCGCTGTCAAGCTGTAATTAATGCCAGAGGAGGAAATACCCGATATTTATATTATTTTATTTACTTCAAAAAATATTTAATTTTGTAGCTTTTTGGAAATAAATTATTTTTAGTTTTTGAATAAAATTAAAGTTTTTATTTAAGATGTTTAATAATTTATCACCACAAGAAAAAATAACGCCTTACAACTTTTAAAGTCCATATATTAAATTATGCTTTAATTTTGACGCGTACCTAGTGTATTTATTTTATAAAAAATCAAAATAATTTAAATAAATTATATACGATATAATTTTTAATAATAATATTAATATAATATTAATTAAAATCCCGGCATACAATAGGTATTATTCTCGCTATTCTCGCACTAAGGCAACCGCAGCAGATATATTTACTCGAAATATGAAGGTCGAAGCTTAACATTTTGTTAAACAAAATCGCCAATAACAATAAAATAAGGGATTAAGCGATGTGACGGATGTGCTTTTCTTTTTAATAACATTGTCTACTACACCGCCTTTGCCGCGATCGGTACACACTATGCAACCGGATAATAATATAATGTAGAGGATAATATATATGTAAATCGTAGTTTTTTCTTTTTAATGACATTGTCTACTAGAGGATAATATATGTGACCTGGACTATGGTTAGAAATAAAGTTTTAGAGAAAATAGCTGTTAAAGATAACAAGTCTTTGCGCTTCTACCTCTTCTTTTTTCGTCTTACCCTTGGCTATCCACTTCTCTTTAGACTATACAGTGGGGCTTGTAACGATAAACATTACGACATCTATGAGACGATTTCCTAACTACCCGACGTCAAGGAAAGAGTTGGACTACCAGAAACCTGCAGTTAGACGAAACTCTAACAGATGGCGCTTGGACAGCTGTCAACCGCATATGTTGTCAACAATTTTTGCACACGGCCCGTGTGAAGGATTTATTGCACGCGGCCCCAATTGTTTTTCATCAAGTCTGTCATCAGAATTTCGTCTATAAAACCGCTGCATTTTTCAATGGAAAACAGATTTGGCGTGCTAACCCAAACCAACGACATGGAAATGGAAGAAAATAACGAAGCGGTAAAAATAATCAAAAAACCCCCGCCAATAATACTTGCGAGCAGCGGCCTAGTAAACTACGCCACTCTCATAGATACCTGCGCAGAAATTGTGGGACAAAGCAACTTTCACATACATTATAGCAAAAAAGCAACAAAACTATATGCGGCCACCCAAGAGGCACACGAAAAACTAGTAAAAGAGCTAGACCAGACAAAAACAGAATTCTACACATTCCAAAAAAGGGAGGAAAAACAAAAGAAAATTGTCCTAAAGGCAGCCCCAAACATGAAACCAGACGCTATCAAAGAAGAACTCAAACTTCTTAACATCGAAATTGACGCATGTATCCCCCTTAAAGGAAAGAACCAACAGACATACTCATACCTAATAAAAACCCCAAAGAGTACAAACCTAAAAAATGTAAAGGAAGTCCGGGCAATGAGCCACGTCGGATGCAAATGGGAGTCATACAGACACACAAAACCATACACACAATGCTACAACTGCCAAGACTTTGGGCACGGCCAATCAACATGCCACAAAAAGGCCAAATGCGTTAAATGCGTAGGAGAACACGCCACAAAAGATTGCACCTTAACAAAAACGGAAAGCTCCAAAGCCCAGTGCACCAATTGCAAAGGTGACCATCCGGCCAACTACTCAAAATGCCCAACACTGATTGAATACCTCAAACAAAAAGATACCACGGGTCTAAAGAAAAAACCAATAAAAGAAATAAACATAAATAAATACAACTTCCCAACACTAAAAAACATGGAATCTCCCAGAGTAACAAATAACAGTACAGGATACAGCGAAGCAATTAAAAAAGGCACTAGCACCGATGCAGGCAATCAATATCTGGAGTTCAAAGAAGAACTTAAAACTTTAAAATCCCTAATTGACCTAGGGGAAATACTGTCTGAAATAAAAGAACTTAACAGACAACTACAAAATGCCCGGCCTGAAGACAGGAAAATAATAATGTACAGACACCTAATGAACTAATATGGCCATGACACTTGAAACAATAAGAATACTTACGTGGAATGCCAACGGGCTGAACAATAAAATTGGGGAGCTTAAAAACTTCCTAATTAATGCGGACTTCCAGTTTCAGATAATATCTATTGTCGAAACCAAAACTGCCACAAACAAAACCCCCAATTTCATACCGGGATACAAAAATATTTTTAAAAACCGTGACCGGCACGGTGGAGGTATAGCAATGTATATCATGAACGGAATCGACTTTGAGGAAATTCAAACTAACACCACATTTATAGAATCTGTAGCTGTGAGAATTAAAGACATAAATATTATAGCAATATACAACCCCCCATACGGTCATTTAAGAACACTTGACTTAGACATACTAACGAACTTAGGCAGGAAATTCATAATGTCAGGGGACTTTAACGCTCGAAACAGACTATGGGGTTGCCGAGTAAATAACCAAAGAGGCAACCAACTGGCGGAATATGTAGACGAACTATTGCTAGACATTACGGCACCAGGCGACAACACATTTGTCCCAACAAACCGCCAACAAGCACCTTCAGTGATAGATTTTAACGTGTCAAAAAACATCAGTGTCACTAACACCTTCGCAATTAACGATCTGTGCTCTGACCACCTTCCAATAGTAACCGAAATTAAACTAAATACGCAACAAAGTACCCAAGCTAGAATTTATAAAGACTACTCAAGGGCCAACTGGGACGGTTTCAAAAATCAAATCAATAGAGGTTTCACAATGAAAAGAGAATTTCTTAACACCAATGAAATTGACGATAAAATAAATGAAATCCAAAACCTTATACAGGAAGCTAACGAGGCAAACATTCCAAACAGAGAGGCAAATAATCGTAATAACACCCCCCAAGAATTACAAGAGCTCATAAAACACCGTAACCGCTTAAGACGGAGATGGCAACGTAACGGCCGGAATGCAGAAGGGGCGGCAGACCTAAGAGAGCTAAATGACATTATCAAAACGATGATCTGGTCACACAACGAAAACACATGGCACAACAGAATTCGAAAGGAGGTAAAACGTAAAGGATGTGTGTGGAAAATGATTAAAGCACGTAAAAGGGGTGTCAATAATGACATTCCGGTAATCGAAGATCAGGGAGCAAGGCACATGTCGACTAATGAGAAAGCCAACGTGCTGGCCGATCATTTTACAACTATAAGGATAGACATTGGTGCGCTCCCTGACCCACACATCATTGACAGAGTCAATAACAAAATTGCCTCAATCGAAGGAATTGTGTTCGACGTTCCCGTTGAACACCAGACATCGCCAAGAGAAGTCAAAGCTATCATTAGGAATCTGCCACCTCTGAAAGCACCCGGTCAAGACGGTATCCAAAACCGAGTACTTAAGCGATTACCAATTAAACTAATAGTGCAACTACACTACATCTTCAACAAATGTATCAAACAACAATACTACCCCTCTGTTTGGAAAAACGCCAAAGTTATCCCCCTGATTAAAAAAGGAAAAAACCCAAAAGATAAGAATAGCTACCGCCCAATAGCCCTACTGAGCAGCCTTGGAAAAATTCTAGATAAAATCATTCTAAAAAGACTTAACAACGAAATTAACATAAATAACATCATGATCGAGGAACAATTCGGATTTACTAGCGGTAAGAGCACAGAACTGCAACTAGGGCGATTAGTAGATAAAATTATGGTTAATAATAATCTCAATATGGTAACGGCAATAACAACAATAGACCTTGAAAAAGCATATGATACCGTATGGAGGGAGGCTTTAACCCTTAAAATGAGCAATTATAATATCAATAACGCCATTATTAAATTAGTCTGGGATTATTTGAAAAACAGAACGCTACAAGTCTGCATCAACAACGAATACTCTAACAAAAACAACGTCACAATAGGAGTACCACAAGGAAGCTGCCTAAGCCCCACCCTATTTAATCTATACATAAACGACATACCAAAGCCCAATGACAACAAAGTACAACTAGCATTATTCGCCGACGACGTAGCTATAATAAGCGAATCCAAACACCATAAATTCGCCCAAATATACGCCCAAAGGTACATAAACCAAATAATTCCATATTTTAAAAAATGGGCCCTTAAGATCAATCCCACAAAAACCGAAAATGCACTGTTTACCAAAAAATTAAAATTGACAAACCAACAAAACATAAACATTTAAGGAACAATCATACCCATAAGCAGACAAATCAAATATCTAGGGGTAACTCTAAACAAGACAATGACATTTAAAGATCACATAACTACCACAAAAGGCAAAGGCTACGCCGCCCTCAAATACATACAACCGTATATACAACTTACCACCCCAATGAATGAGAAGACGAAAGTCATGATATACAAAGCGTACCTCAGATCCATTTTACTATATGCGGCACCCATATGGAGCAGTGCAGCAACATCAAATAAAAGAGACCTCTATATCTTAGAAAATAGAGCCTTAAGATTAATAAAGGGAGTTAAAACGTCAGATATAACTCTGACAGACCTCTACAGATCAGTGGGAATCACCCCACTCAAGGACATGATTGAATATAAAACAGAAAAATTCTTTAACATCACAGTACATAGACACCAGTTTACCGAGAACATCGGCAGACTGAACAAAAATAACGCCCCATTCAGAGTCAAACATAAATTAATCAACGACAATATATTCAATCATGAGCCTTAAGGCTCTAACCCCCCCCAATTAAACACACATAAAAGTCGGAAGCCTCTAGCCGAGAAAAAGGCAGCAAAGAAAATAAGGACAACAAAAAACAAACGACATGCGTAAAAATAAAAGAAATGTGGAGCAGAAATGGAACCACAAAAGGAACAATCCCCTAAAAGTCAAATCCGGTACACACCGCAGTAAGTAAACAACAAATGAAATGGCAAATAAATTTGATTTGATTTGATTTGATTTGATGGAAAATTAGTCGTCTGGTGGCTCAGTTCCAAATGGTGTTATCAATTGTGAGCCCGAAAACCAACCACTAAATCACAGAGAACTCCCAGTGGAATATTAACAGTAAGTTAACCTGTTTTTAATATCAAAGGGCTTTAAGCCGTATATATTAGGTTCATTCCAACCAGCAGTAATATTACCGTAATATTATCGTCCGTAACAGCGTTAATGCGACTGCGCGAACAAAAATAGTAAAATTATTTTGAATAATGTATAAACTGGTTGGAACCTTTTTTGAACTGGTAGTACTCACAATCAGAAGAAAAAGAATATAACCCAAAACCCACAATTGTATTGTGCTAAAAGCTAAGTAAAGCGCATATAGGTATATCTATTTCAATAAAGTATTAAATATGGCAGGTTTTTTAAATAATTACTTGTATGATTCTTCGGATGACAAGGAATTTAGATTTTATTGGGGACATTGCTACTAGAAATGAATATAACCCAGGTTTGTTGAGTTTATAAATATATATAAAAGTATATTTTAATAACATCACACATTGATAATAAATTCTTCCATTCCTGCTCACAAATGACAAAAATTAGATGTATTAACATTAAAAATTAATAAAATCACCTTGTATAGCAGTCATTTTTAAATAATATGTCCACTTTAACAGAAAACAAACTTACAATATTACAAACGTTAATAAATAAACAAAAAGATGAGGTTATGTGCCCCTTCTACGCATGCGTCTAATTTTATTATCAACAGTTCTTGCTCTCGAGCAAGAATCGTTTGAACCGTAATTTAACTGTTCGTAACTCTGGTTGGAACGACGAACTGACAGTAATTGCCAGTTCTTAACTAGTAATTTTAGTTGGTTGGAACGACATTTTACAAACGCGCATGTGTATCAGTAATATTACTGGAAATTACTGCTGGTTGGAATGAACCTAATAGGTTCATTCCAACCAGCAGTAATTTCCAGTAATATTACTGATACACATGCGCGTTTGTAAAATGTCGTTTAATAACAGAGTTAATGAAACTGTAAATCCTGTATGCATATAACATAACCTAACAACATGTATTTTTCCACTAGAGTCCAATTGCAAATCTGCCCTGTCTCTCTGTAGGACTGATAACTACGCCCGTGCCTGCCAGTTGCCTGTGAAAAGCCCTGGAACATTTGCCTGTCCTGATTAAAGGCTATGCAAGAACCCTTGTGTGCAAAGTCTACGATACTTTTGTAAATACTGTAAATACTGTATATAATTTTAATATAATTTTGTACATACTTTTACCTTGGTAAATAAACCAGTTTAAGTTACTTTTTGCATTTTAAATTAAACCACCAACCCTAACTGATTCTTATAAACCCTACTTTCTCCACTGAATAAAAGCAACCCGAGGTAGGTATTCCTCTATATCTGGAGAGTCAACCGGAGAGGAACCTTGGTGAAGTACTTAAGGCCATAACCAGCCTAGGTACGACACAGGCTTTTACAATAAATATTTTTTTACCTTATTCAAGTGATTTCCCCTAAATAGCTAATTTTGTGAACGTTAAAAAAGTTGGAAAATACGTGCTGCTTTTCCTATAGTTCTATTTCCGAGATCGTGGTTTTTCGTTGTTATGCAGCTAATTTAAAATTGTTTTAGTTTCTGAAAGTGCAGAATGGATTTAGAAGAAGAATTTAATGCAGGGGAGAAACAATATTTTGCGGATTGTGATGAACATTACGAAGATCAAGGTGAAGGGGCAGGTGTTAGTGACGTTGTACCAAATTCGTCTTTCGATATGTCTCTTCAGGATATTGATGAAAATAAAAAATCAAAATAGTATATTAAAGTACAAGTTGCAGAAGGCCACATATTCTCGCACGAATTCGAAATTTGGCCTCGAGCGACGAAGGAGCGAGTGGACGAACGAATGAGTGCGAGAATAGCCTTCTGCAACGTGTGATTTATACTATTTTCTCGATTTTAACTTTTATTTAGGTTTTTTTAATTGTTTTGTGGTCGTTGTTAGTTAGGGGATTTTTCTCGCAAAATGTCAGTTGGCAACACAAAATGACAATATTTGTTATCCTGCACAAGTACAACCTGAACTGCACTTTTACACATTAAACTTAAAATTTTGCATTAAAATGCATTGTTGGAGCAAACTTTATATTACAAAACAATAATAAAGGCTTCATTTTCAATAAAAGTAATGAATTTGAGGTTATTAATCAGTTTGACATTTTGGGGGTACCAATACTTAAAAACTAAATGTTACCAAAAATCGTTTAAGAATGAGCTTCATTCTTCAACGATTTTGCGTGCGAGAATATGACATTCTTACATAAAAATCGAGAAAAGCAATTCTTGATCTATTTACAATTTTTTTCGCGATTTTTATAATTCATGTTGATCTTTAAGGATGGTTTCCAGCAAAAGTTTCAAACTTAGGAGTCTGCGGTTTGTTCCATTGAAATATACGTTCAATTTTCTATAAATTTCGATCAAAAAACAGAAATTGATTCTTCCAACCATAGGTACCTTTCTATAGTCCAAGTCACATATATGTAAATCGTAGTTTAGGTTTATTTATATTTATTTATTATTTTATTTCGTTGAACTACCAGTATCAGCCGTATCAATGATACAGGGCCCCCGGCTAGGGGGGCCCGATTGGCTTCGACATGGGTAAGCAAAAAACCCACTTGTTAAAAAATTGAGTCATGAAATTAAATAAAAAAATAATATTATTATTTAATTGTTTTTACTTCGATTTATTAAATTAAAAAATATATTTTACCCTCCTGTTCCCAAGAGGCCGTAAACGCATACGATTTGTTTCTGCCCGCACCTTTCCGCTATATGTTGTCTAGCAAATTAGAAATAATTATTAGCGTTACAATTATTTCAAATGACTTGCCTTTATTTTAAAATATAAACCTTTTAATAAGTCAATATCTTTTAAGGTTTTTGTTAAAATTAATTTTGACAGAAATCGAGCTTTTCAGTCTAGTGTGGGCCGGCAGCGTGTTTCAAGTGTGCTTACACACCACGGTTATCCGGCACTAATTAGGTCTAATCTGTCTCTTTTGTGCAGTACCCTTAAAGAAAACCCAGGTAATAGGCGACTTTTCACAAGTTTTTTTTGTTACACCTGTTGAACCCCCATAGCTGTATCTGCATGCAGCTGTATTAATTAATATTCAAAATTGGTTTATAAGGTTATAGGTAGATTTATAAAACGCAAAGTTCATTAGCGTACGCCAAAAACACATTTCCTGTATCCAATGTTATATGCAGTCTGACTGTAATTAACGCAATAATTCGCCACGACCGCAAAAATGATTTCCAGCCAGATTCAATGAAATCCGTAAAATTCATTCGGTTTGTTTCTGTTTGTTTTAGTTATTATGCCAGCTGACAAGTTTCAATATATATGGTGCAGTTATTGTTGTTTTGCAAAACATGAAATGTAAACAAACAAAATAAATAAATATAAATTTAATTTAAAGAGTTCTTTAATATTTATAATAAAAATAATATTTTATCTTCATTTCTATACATGTAGGTAAAATATCATATGACAAAATTTAATTTCATTAAAACAGCTTATTCTTGCTTAGGATTTTTTAAAAATTTTATATACTCTTACAGGGTGTTCAAAAGGGTGTGTGGTTGAAGTTAAATTGTAAAAAGTTTTATGGAATGTTACCCTTGGTCGAAGAGAAATACCAGGACAAATTTCTATCGTCCCAGCTGCCGTCTGTGCCATTGTTACAAAAATTCCCTAAAACCCTTAATAATTTGACTCAGATCACGACTAAACCCCGTGGTTTGCAGTTAATGGATAAGCAAACCCTTTTTGGACAACCTGTATACAGAATCACTTTTGAATAAAAAAATCATGAAAATTTACGTAATTCTTAAGCAATTGATAGGCAGCCACTGGTATCGTTTGCAACAGGAACAGCTATCCACGTTCGAAGTATCGTCGGCCCGTTAAAATCATCGACAGCGGTACCACAATTAAACAACTGGCCGACTCTACTTAGTCCGTCGACCCCAACAGCTTAAACGTTAGGTATCATGATTAAAACAAATTCAGCGTCGTACCAAACAAATGCCTACAAATTAAGTCAATTTTCATGATTTAAAAAAACTTGCTTAGTTCGGCGTGAACCATCATCCGCCCAAGGGATGACAACTTATTACACGACACCCTGTATATTGTACAGTGAATGTCATAAATTGTGCAAAAATAAACTTTTTAGTGTGTAATTGTGGCACGGAATTGCAACTAAACCTTTTCGGTTTTGATTAAAAATATAAATTAAGCTAAAAATATTTTGATGTTACTCTTTCTGTATTAAAAAATATTTGCCCATATAAACACTTAAATTTAGAATTAAGATTTATTTTCTAAATTTTAAAACAGGAGTTAATTACATTTTTGTCGTTCCAGGAATATTTTCTATATATTCCTATTGTGTCATTTTTGGTATTTATATTTGTGTATTGGTTATTGCTATTTTCATATTTTACTTTACCAATGCTATTTACTTTAGTTTGTATTATTACTTTTTTTAAATGCAGCGAAAGTTGGAATATGGCTTTAATTTTCAATGCAACATATTTTATACAAATGATTTGAATTTTGCGCCACCCAAGACTTACATATTTTATAGAAAGAATAACCGATCGCGCGGAATTGTGCTCAAGCCCGCCTGAGCTAATTAAAAAACTTTGATAATATGATTTGCTTAATTTAAACGGCAACCAGTGATTACGCATGAGGCTCGGGTTTGATTCCCAGGACAAACATATTTTTTATTGTCCAATTAACTTAATACAATTTTTAATTCTTTTATCTTTTAAAAATATTAAATTAAAAAAAAGTTATTACCTTTAAGGGTTCTATAAGTTTAGCTTTATTACTACCAAAGTATTTTACATGGACCAATAAAAAATTAGGTAACTGCTGACAGCTCTGAAGCTATCTAACTTCACTTTATACTGTTGAAAAATGTAAGTACATTTTATGTATTGTTTAACAAATAAAACTGTGCCTTAAAAATAAAATGTATGCTATTCGGCTAAAGTGTCTTTGTGCTTCGCTCAATTGTAACAAACTTTGAGCCCAGCACAAAAAGACTCACTTCTAAGCTTAATAACATAAATAACTATTTTTTTTATTTTCAAAGCAATTTTATACAATGTCACTTAAAATTCTTATTTTATTACTTAAACTTGACAATAACGGCAACTGCATTACCGGCCGAATCTGCGATGACTTTCTGTGAATGTGGTAACAATGAATCTGTGACCGACCAAAGCGCCGGGCGAAGTGAAAAAACGCCAATGTTAATATAGGCACGTACCGCATGAACGGTAAAAACATTGGTTGAATACATCTCACCGCTATTGCTGTGCTTGTTTGCTTATATAAGGCCATGGAAGCGTGTTTCGAGCGTGCCTGCACACCCCGGATATCCGACACTGATGGGTATAATTACATCAAAACAGGCTTTGTCTGTGCCTGACTACGTAGCACGCTCAAAACAAAAGCAACGGTATTTGGCCAAACGACAAAATTTTGGTTTGTGTGTAATGTTTTATTAATTGTTTTAATCAGGGTTCGGTGCAAATATTGTATATTAAGCTAGGGGCGCCGTTTTTAATCTGTGGGGGCGCCTGTCGTAATTAATTGCAAGGTTTTTTTATGTAAGTCAGCATCATGTTTTAATTGTTTGTATGCTCCAGCGTTGTAGGTCTGCAAAGTGCGCCCCTCTGAGGATGGCGCCCCTGCTAGGACGCTGATTAATTATTCTCAACAAAATCTAAAATCACGTTTTGCACTTTTTTAATTTTTGTTTGGTTTATTCATTTGATATGACTCCAGTTAGGTCTTATTGATTAATTAATAATTAATTGAATCTCCTGTTTTAATTATCAGGCACCAAAAACTGAAACTAAAATTATTTCATTTAATTAAACTTCTGAATTCGTATTTTAAACTCGAATTACTGCAAAACTACATTTAAATTATAAATTCATATGAATAAATTTATTAGACGTTTATGTGTCAAAAGTTTGTAATACCCTAGATAGAAACATGAAATTTAAATAAAAACGTTAATGAAAATAGTTCGCATATATTTCAAAATTAATATTTTCTGCAGCACTTAATTTAATTTAAAATTATATACAAAATGAAAATAGATATTTTAATGTTTTCTCTTTGTACAGAACTTTATTTATAATAATAATAATATCGTTTATTTGTTCAAAAAATACCATAATACAATAGTGAAATAGTGTCAATAAAAGAAAAATTAATTAATACAAAATCATTCATAAAATAAAATGTAAATAAAAATAACAAAAAACAATTGTATTAAACAAAAAAACCAGTTTTTGTTATATGCAACAACTTTAGTAGTATTTGTGTAATGTGCGATATTTACCACTTTTCTTTAAAAAATATCATAAACTTTATCTGTTAATTTAAATGTCCCTGGTTTTTTACTGTTGGGCAATAAACGTTATTATTATTATTATTATTATTATTATTTACTATTTTATGGCAAACATTTTTTTGTTGATGGGAAAATCGTATTTAAATCTGTTGTTGTATCTTGTACTGTAAATATGATATTGACTGTTTCTCATTGTTTTAATAAACATTACTACTACAATGTTAATGGAATGTTATGGAATAATTTTTTGGTATACATATTATGTGAATGCCAGCAAGTGTCAGGATATTGTCATTGGAAATTCTAAGTTAGAATAAATATATTTCTTAAGCATCTTTTTTGAAGAACTTTAATTCTGAATATATCAGACGAATTGTACTAGAAAATTATTCCATAACATTCCATTACATGTTTTACTATGACCCTTAGTCCGTAGATATCTTTGGCCAAGGATTTTGCAAGGTTATGTTATGCTGTCAAGTCAAGCCTATAATCAATAATATAATATATTTAAAAAAATTTTCAATTATTAAGATAGCTTGATATCAGTTTTAGGGCTATTCCTCTCACTTCCAAGTATTATAGTTTCTGTAGAAGTGTTTTATGAAACACACTATCAAAAGCCTTTGATAAGTCAATAAATACAAGGAATGTTTTTTCGGAATAATTGAGTGCATCTAATAATAATGTCATACTTTGAAATATGGCTCTATAAGTTAATTTACCCTGTCAAAATCCGTTTTGCGCTTTATATAGTATTTGCTTTTGTTCGAAATATATTATTAGTCTATCATAATTATATATATATATATATATATAATAATATATATATATATAATTATATATATATATATATATAATTCAGACGCGCGCGCTCAGTCATCGTGTTCGTCCAGCGCTAGAGGTCGGAGCACGGTCACAAAAACATTTATAACTTTTGAATAATAATTACTTTTTTTTCACTAAAATTTTCGCAAGGGATTGTAAAATCAGATGAAATTCTCGCAGGCGGAGAAGTTTTGTTAATTTTCAATTGTTTAAAAAAAATAGTTTTTTTTAAGGTTTGCCCCAACAACAAATTTTTTATCGTAAAGTATATTTTTCAACAAAAATGATGATATAAAAAGTATTAAGTTTTTTTCAGTAGTAATCAATTTTTAGGAAAAACATTCACAAAAAATGTAATTATTAATAATAATATGTAAAAATGTAAAAAACACGTGTTAATTTTTTTGATAAGGAAACTGATTAATAGAGCAACATTTCTTATCATTCTTTTCATACAAAAAATACTTTTGTAAAAATAAGGTCCTTTTGAAAATTACAAAAATTATGGTTAAATTATTGATATAGAACTTTTTTATTAAAACTACAAAATTTGTAGATTATCGTCTATTTTGACTAATACGGTCAGTCATTTTAAGTTGTTTTCAGAAATTTCGATGCAAATGTATATTTTTTTATTTGGAAAATCATACACTAATTTTTGTCAAATAATTGTCAATTTTAAGCCTGCCATAGTGTTTTTGTAAATGTTGATCTAAAATTCCTATTCCTTGCCCCAACTATAGTTGTATACAGATTTTTAAGAATTTTCGGTCACTTTTGGCAAGCTTTAAGAATTTTCGGTCACTTTTGGCAAGCTTTAAAAATACCGGTAATTGTTCTCCATTCCATTTAAATATTTCTATAATAATAATATTATAATAGTCTATAACTTTCTTTTTCTTACCCCCTGTCTAATTTGTTCCCAAAATGTTTGAAAACTTATGACAAAAACGTAATTTTTGGATCTCTTAAGTAAATTTAAGTTTTATTTGTAAAACTTTAAAACATCGTTTTAGAGACCTAATGGTAACTATTGTGTGGATATTAATTTTTGGTTGGGAATCTCAAAAAAAATCCATACATGTATGGATTTTTTTTGAGATGCATGATGATTCATAATATAATTTTTTTAATTTAAAAATACAACGAGTCGAAATATTTATTTTCATTCATTCATCAGCATTGATTTATAAATACTATACGTATGTTACTTTTTTTACCAAGACAGGGCATTATTAAGAACTCGTACAAAAAAATTTAACGTTATCAATTTAATTTTTTCCATAGCCACTGTTAAAGTTGCATTTTATCTACTAAAAATGATACTTTAAAAGCAAGGATATATAAAGAAATTTTGTTTTTAAGTATAATTACCTATAGGTACTAATTTAAATCGTTATTTATTTTAATACAAATTTTAATGTTGCAATAATTATTAATATTCTTATAAATAAGTACCTACTTGGTTTTATAATTTTTACTAAATTTTGACGTAAAAAATGATTTAAGAAGATAAAAATACCAACTGTCAAAAGAAACTGGTTGTAGTATAAAAATAACATATTTAATTTAATTGCACTACAAAAATATTGAATTGTGATTTATTATTTTTTTTGGTACTAATGCATATTTATTGTTTATAATGTATGAAGAAATCTAATAGTAATTGTTGAATGTATACATGTATAGTATGCATACATACATTGTATACATACATACATGCATACATACATGCATACATACATTGTATTTTAACCTTTGGGGTTTACGCCAAAATAAGCTAGTTTTTTTTACTTTTGCATTGGTGCCACTATTTTTGAATAATTTTTAATTTTTATAAGGCCTGCTTAGATCTGCCATATGGGTCGAAATTTATTGAACTACCATTGGGCAATTTTTTTCGAAAAAATGTTGCATTTGATTTATACATGCCTTAAATACCTTTATGCAAAGTTTGAGCTTAATACCTTATAATATATTATAGGGTAGCAAATTTTCCTTTTTTTTACTTTCTGACTGACCTTGTATAAAAGTCTATCTTGCGTACAAAAAAGGTGAATTATTCATTTGACGTAGTCATATTAGATATCTAGGGGACGAAACCCCATGAAATTAAAAAAAAGGTATAATCTCCTATTACGGAATATGACCGTTCTATAGATATTATAATGTAGCGAGTACCGCTCTGGATCTCGGAATGATGAATCATCGCCGATGGGTCATCGCCGGTGAGTCAGCGCTCGAGCGATCGAAAGCGGCCTGGAGCTCGCTGGAAGATTCGGGAAGGCACGTAGGCACTGAATATATAAGGAACAGCGCAGCATGGAGCAGTTAGTCAAGCTTTGGTACTCGCGACGAAATAAAATAAATATACGTGCAAATAAATAGACTCTTGTACAGTAGTGTTATATAAATAATTAGTAGTTAAGTCTTTAGTTAGTTTCTTAGGGTCGGTTTTTCAATCGTTGGTTAAGTTTATCTTACGGTTAATTTCCTTAGATACTATTGTTAACACAATAGTATCTAAGAAAGTTAACCGTAAGATAAACTTAATCAACGATTGAAAAACCGGCCCTTAGTGCTTTAAGTGTAATTAAGTTATAAAATAAATCGTTTAGTTCGTTAATAAACCAGTGCGTGTTTTATTTCACATTACCAACAGTAAAAATGTTACAATAATATCACACGTGGAATTATTATATTTCTTAAAGTGTTACAGTATAACTTTACTTAAATTACCAAAATTAAATTTGATATAATTATGTATTTGAATTTTAATTTGGATTTTCAATCAGATCATGCTTCACATTAAGTAGACACTAAACTATCAACAAAATTATAAAGAGTAATATCCTAATCGCAATAAGCAAAATAGTCGGTGTTTGTTATCAAATAATCTATTTAATTATTATTCAGACAAGTGACTAATTGTAGTACACGTAGAATCTAAGCCCCGTTTCTTAGCATTATTACCTACTGTAAGCATTAGGGAAGTCGCAATTTCCGCCTCTGCATTGGGAGCGCAGAATGGTTCCAACCCGGCGAAAACCATGAATTTGCATGGATTACCCCTTAACATCGATCGTCATTTAAGTAATCCTTAAATCCTCGTTAGGGATTGGTCGATTGTCGGAACCTGCGAAACTCTCGAACAAATCGAACAGGGAATTGCTTTAAAAGATTTTTTATTTAACAAAAGTTTACCAATTCAATAAAACACAATTCTTTTACGCTAATATTTTTTTTAGGTCTTTTTTTTGCTTAAAAACAAATTCTACACTGTCATAAAAATCAGATTTGTTAACATGAGTTTGTAGTTTGTTAATTTTATTATGTAAAATTTTAAAATAATTTTTTGTAGAAAACCAGGGTTTGTAATTGTAACAAAGGAAAATATTTTACCAAAAGTTTTGTAAAAGTAATATGCAATTTTATAAGCATTTTAAGAATTTCAAAGGTTACAGATTATTTTGTTAGTGTTTAACAAATTATTTCGTTGAAAAAATACACGTGATTTCAGGCAGTCAATCAAAACGTTTCCCACTGTCAATATGCATCAACGAGTTCAACTGACTTCAGCGTCTGCAACGTATGTTTCTACTTACTTTTTTTTAATTCGTAACGTGTTTGTAACAACTATCGAGAGTGTGTATAATATATTACCAGAAATCTGTTATTATTGTTATTCGGGTTTCCTTGTACCTATTTAACGAGTGTGCGAAGTATCCGAAAAAAGATGCCATCACTGGTTTTCAAATTGAAATTAGGGATACAGTGAAGTAGGTTAAAGTTACGAAATACATCAGTAAGGGCCGGTTTATCAATGTCCAGATAAGTGTCTTAACTGGTAAATAAAATTAAAGTGGTAGCTAAACTGTTTATCAATATGCAACTAACGTTTACTAAGAACTTAATTTAAGATAACTGGAAGTAAATTTAACTGGAAGCTGCAAGTGTCAGATAGTGAATTAACTACCAGTTATCGCGGTTTATAGGTTATATTTGTGTTTGAGTAGTGTTATTTTTGAAATGAATATTGGAGATTTTTTTGAAAGTCACGACGATGAACAAATTGTTGACACGATAGAAGACTTATACAGTTTTAGAACTGGAAGAACATTTTTAAAATTATGACGTTTTTTTTAGATATCCGCTGCAGAAGCAAAAATAGAGGAGGAAATAGAAACTTTTACGGATACATATCCGTAAAAGTTTCTATTTCCTCCTCTATTTTTGCTTCTGCATATATATAGAGAACAATTTGAACCGATCGATTTTTTTTTGGTAAATTTATTTTTAAATTAATGTGTGTAACAAAGAATAAAAGATAATAAATTGTATAAAAGATATTTATGTACGTATTTTTATTTAAAAACATACCCATATCTACACCTATAAAATAATAAAGAAACATAACAATTTACACAAAATAAGAGTCGATTGAGGTTGTGTTTTATGCGCATGCCATGAATTTAAATTTAACCAATTAAAATGTATCTTGACAGTGTTGCCCAATTGCCGTATTGCTAAACTGGCAGATAAGAAACTGGGACCGTACGAGGTGAAGAAAAACACCTCTATTCCGATAACTGTCAGATAAAGGTAACTGTAAGACATTGATAAACCGGCCCTAAGTGTTGTAGTAGTACTGATAATTATATTGTACGTTGTATGTTATTTTGTGTTCATTCATGTAGGTATGTGTTAATTTTTTTGTTTAGGAAATTGGTTAATAAAGCATCGCGTAGTTTGTAGGCCATTTTGGGTCCCTCTGAATAAAAATGCTAATATGACCAGAGAGAGAAAAACTGATTTACTTACCGATAAACCAGGGATTTCTCGGGTTGTTCTCGACATTCAAGCTCAAAAAATAGTCCTTAAATCCTTTGACGGGATTCGCTTGCGGTTGTACCGATAAGGTGCCCTCGACTTCCGCCTCGTTGCCATCGGAGACCAGAGATCGCGCGCTCCAGCCGTCGGAGCCGATCCAAGAAAAGGCACCGGTCGCGTTGCAGCGACGCACTGCTTTCATCAACTCGGCGACTTCCTGGTCCGAACCAAATATTATGCATCCTGAAATAATAAAAATAATAAATAAAAGCAAATTATTTTGGTAGACAGGAAATGAGAGTTCTGCAAAATATTCAAGTAGATAAAAAATGAGGGTTCTGTAATAATTTCTCAACATATGTATCTATATATTAAAGCTGTTACACCAGTGGCGGACTAAACCCGTCGGGGGCCCGGGGCGGTAAAATAAAATGGGGCCCCTATTCTGCTTATGAATTAATGTAATTGTTTTGTAAATATTAATGTTTTGTTATTTTAAATTTGTTAGTAGATCCTCTTAGCAAGTCCTTTGCAACACTCTTAATGTAATCAGGGATATGAAAATTGATTACAAGCTTTTTACTTATACTTAGTATACTTATATTTGAACTTGTTAATAATTTAAATTTTAAAAATCAAGGGGCTCACTCATGGCAATCTAAGATTAACCATTATTTAATGTAATTATAACATTTCTTCTAATTCCTGATGGATTGCAGCTAGGGGTTACCGAGACCAAAATATTAAAAATCTTTTTTAGTTTTGACTTTATATTTTGTTTTTTTTTTCATAGCATGTTATTCTTTAAAAACTTGAAATCACTGTTTTTTTTAATCAGTTTATATTTTATGGTAAAGCTGGGTCCTGAAATATTTATACCTATACTAGGGTTTTAAAGTGCCGAAAAAAAAAACGAAAAAATTGGGGGAAAAACAGGCATTAAAAAAGTTATTTTTTGGAAAAAAATATATACCTACATTTGAAAAAAGTAGCGATCAACAGCTTAACATTAATTTAATTTAAAAAATATAAAACTAAACATTGAATTAAATTAAATTGATTTAAGAACATGATATTATGATTATATTCAGCGTCGGAAATTCACCTACATTAGGGTGGAGCGAAATATGAATATTTTTAAAATTGAAAACGCCTGTATATATGTATATAGAAAACTTGTGTATGATAAAAATAAATATTTTGTTGAAAAAAAAAATAATATTTTTTTAATTCCTTTCACTGCCCCAGAGCTATTCTAAATATAAAAATCATAAAATTCAGACGAGGGCAGAAAACGCTTAAACATTTTTTTTGAGCTAAGATTTTTTTTGAGCTTAACTAACTTTTCCAAAATTGGGGCCATTGATTTTCAAAAAAAAAAGCTAAATGGGGGCCCCCGGTCAATTTTAAAAATAAAAATATATATATACATATACAAAAAAAAAAATTGACTTGCATTAAATATGCTTTTAAGGCTACATTGTATTATTTCGCTATATAAATTCTTTAAGTAAAAATAAAAAAAGTTGTAGAGGCGCCAAGTATCGAACCCCGTATCTCTCGCATTCCAAATTCCAAATTCGAAAGTAATTTATTTAAATATAATACATTAAAAATTTTGTAATCAGCCTAACTATGGTATAAAGGTATACAAAGGGAATTTAGAGAAATTTAGAGAGTTTAAGGAATTTTGAGGCAATCCTGACAAGGATGAGTAGACGAAAAGAATATGAAAAACAAAATATAAAAAATGAAAAATGAGTGGAGTGTTTAATTTTGTGATGACAAGAAGGTTAAAACTTAAGTAATTAACCTTCCTGTCTGGGCTTTATACCGCAGAAGGATCTCGATTATTTTAATTGTTCGGTGCTGTTCCGCTTTTACTCGCATAGCGATTTTGGGGAAGGTACTCAGTAAAGAAATTTCAGAGAAAAGGTATGAATAAATAAAAATTGTGAGTGATTTGAAGGAAAAACAAATTAGAAAAAACCTTCTTTAAAATTTTGATATTTTTCAGAAAGAAGAAAGAGGGGATAGTACAAGAGGAAAAGGAAGAGTGGAAGTGCCGAATATGCAAGGCAAGCGCTCTTCCTTCTGAGCCACCGAGCTTATTGTAAACATTTTATCGCTCGGAAAATAATACCGTAGAACAAGTAAATTTGGCAACTTCGGTATGGTTTTGGCGATTTAGCCTCTCGTAGATGAAAACGTGGAACGCAAGGTGGGAATCTCACCGTGGGATTTAGCCGTTCGTAACCGGAATTCAGCTTTCAATAGACAGCTGTCAAACGCGTATGTTACAAACGAGTGTTTTTGAGAATAAGGCCAGAAAGTGTTAAAAATATCGAAAAAAAACCCGTGGCACGATTTGTTGTGTTATTTGGTGTTTTCAAGAGGAGTTTTTACCGGTTTCCCAATAAACAGTGGGAATCCGAATGAAGAAATAAATTGCATACAGTCACTGTAAATATCAATTGTACTTACTAGATACAAATTGTATCATACAATAGATACAAATTTTATTAATGATTTACGTAAAAATTGTAAACATTTCAATTCAGTAAAAATCATAAAACTGTTTTATTAAAACAAATAATATTCTAAGCGTTGATTAAGAAAGTCTCCACTTAACGGTATAATATCAAAAACCGGTATTATATTATTTATTATTTATAATATTATGTTGCCATGAATTCGTAGATATATTTTGTCGTTTAAAATGCACTTGTCGGCGTTTTTTTAAAGGATTTAAATATGAAAATGCTTGATTTTAAGGTTATGTTTGTACAACAATTAATTTTTGTTAGATTTATTAAAAATGTCCACACTTAAATTTAAATTATATTAGGTAAATTTATCATTACTAATTATTAATCATATTTTAAATTTATTTTAATATTTTAAAGTATCAATAATTGTTAAGTTTAATTAAAATAATAACGGGCAATGCTAATGGTGAAAATTACGTCAAAAATGTTTATTATGATGGTTGTATTATTTTGGTATAGGAGTCATTCCAAATAAAAACACCAAATGGGGTGCGCTGCATGATTTTTTATTTTGATGAAAAAATTTGAGGATGATCTTTTAGGTGTCAAATATGAAAATCCGTTGCCGTTTTAATTTTTTGTTGCTTTACTTTTATTTGGCACCCCTTAGAAGTCTGAAATAGTGTCAATTTCTTACTCTCTTATAGTGGGCCAGAACTTTTTTTCTGTGACAAATATTGAAAGAATTTTAATTTTGTTATACTGTCCAGTAAGTGTGTTTTCGATATAAATTATTTTTATCCAATTAGTTAATCTCATAAAAGAATGGTAAACCACTAAAGATTCATGATAATTTGCCAATTTTTGTGATTTTTGTCTGGCTCCTGTGCCTATTCTACTGAATTTAGAAGGTTCATTTTTTTCAGGTATAAAGTACTTATACAATAGAAAACGTAACTATTATTTTAAGTTTCTAGACTATCAATTTCTTTATTAAAAAAATTATTGAAAATTGATAATTCTCAAAATTAGCCAATTTTGCCCTCAGAAATCATTATGTTGAGGAAAAAATAAAAATCTGACACTTTCAGGAAATGTAGTCCCCACCTTTATCTTTTCAGTCCAATTAGTCTTGTTTTGTTATTTTTATTCCTTTAAAAGATATATTAATTTTTTTAATGCCCGTTTAGTAGCGATATTGTTAGTTTTATTTATAATTTAAAATTTAGATGGTGTGATTTATACTATTTTCTCGATTTTAACTTTTATTTAGGTTTTTTTAATTGTTTTGTGGTCGTTGTTAGTTAGGGGATTTTTCTCGCAAAATGTCAGTTGGCAACACAAAATGACAATATTTGTTATCCTGCACAAGTACAACCTGAACTGCACTTTTACACATTAAACTTAAAATTTTGCATTAAAATGCATTGTTGGAGCAAACTTTATATTACAAAACAATAATAAAGGCTTCATTTTCAATAAAAGTAATGAATTTGAGGTTATTAATCAGTTTGACATTTTGGGGGTACCAATACTTAAAAACTAAATGTTACCAAAAATCGTTTAAGAATGAGCTTCATTCTTCAACGATTTTGCGTGCGAGAATATGACATTCTTACATAAAAATCGAGAAATATTTTTTTAATGCAAAATATAAAGATACTTGGCATAATAATATAGTTAAATCAAAAAATAATCAGTTAAAAATTAAAAATATTTAAGAGTTTATTCAAGAAAAATATACATTGGGGTCAAAATTTACCCCCCTTGGTCATCCGAAGGTTAAGCAAAGTAAATTTATAATAACAGAATTCTTATGGAAAATATAAATAATTCTATGCGCACTAGCTGCTGTATCTGAAATCTCAGGGCGTTTTGTTCTACCGTAACTATATAGGATTTCTTATATAAATCAGACTTTTACACTCTAACAAGATTTCGCGCACATCTATTTAATAAAATAAATTGTCAAAACGTTATAGTTAAACAGAATTGTGTAAATTTAACATCGCAGCGCGTCGCGACGTTACTAGTTGTGCAGCAGGCTTAAAAATTCTTAAATTAAATTTCGCAAATACCTACTTCAAATTTATTTAATACCGTAAGCCAATTAAATGACAAATTTTACTTTTCTTTGGCTATTGTTGTGAAAATTCGTCGCAAATTTAAATTAAATTTTTCTTTTTCAAATTATGTTTATTAATTTGGAGTTAAGAGTTTTTTCTGTTCAATTAAATTTAATATGAATAGGCTTTAGCATGAGAGATTGCCAATTAATTGTGACTTTAAAAACTCATTATTTCTTTAAGAAATTCTTTGATAATTAGTTTAATGCTATTATCAATATTATTTTCTTACAAATTTTGTTTCATAATTTGATGGTTCTAATCCTTAAATAATTGTTGTTTTAATTAGATTATTATTAATTTTTTTTATAAAATATTTTTGTAATTTTATCATAAACCGTCTATAATTTTTAAACTTTTATCGCGCCACAGAGAAAACGGGAACGTACCGAAAGTAATTTGAAACACATATTTAAAAATTCAAATTGTCCAACGCAAAGGATAAGGGAGATAAGAATAAAAACGATAGCCAATCCCAATAGATCACCACAGGGAATTCTTTAAATTGCTAGGATACTTAAGTTGCATTGTTGATAATAAAAAAATATGTAAAACATTTGGTCCACTGGAATTTAATTCATTGTAAAACTGCTGTCAATCTTTACTCCTGTCATTAATATTATATTAGGTTATAAATTAAGTTATTATTGACAATGCTGTCAATCTTTACTTTTGTCATTAATATTGTATTAGGTAATAAATTAAGTTATTATAAATAATGTTTTCCTTGATGATTATACCGAAATGATAACTATTTATGGGGAGCGTGGGCGCAAAAAAAGCTAAATAAAGTACAACTGGTTTGATTTTTTACTTTAAAACATTGGCGTTCTGAAGTATCAGTCATAGATTAATAACCTCATTTTTTGAAAGCTTTTGACAACTTAGTAAATACAGTTGGCCAAAAGATTTTTAAATGTTTTTAAGAGAACAATGTTCTATCGTCTCCTAGCAATTTTTAAAGCTCCTACGTTTAACCTAGGCGAGATCTCTCGGTATTGGCTGCCGCTTTTTTGCTCTCATTCGATTACACTATTACCTAGAAATTTTTTATTTTTAAATTTGGCATCTCCATTGCTATCGGCACGCCCCCTTTTTCTCTGTGGCGCGAGTTCTGGGACACCCTGTATATATTATTTAACAACCTACTGCTTTGTTTAATTTTGAGAGTGCTCTTCTCCGGCTCCGATTGACAGCCTGTTTGGCCTTTTTGGGGCTCAACAATATCGGGTAGCCGTTTGGTGTGGAGCACGCTTGAAATTATCCTTCTCTGCTATTTAAAGCTTACAAAAGCAGTTACAGTGGTAAGACGAAAGTAATCGGTGCGCAGTCGTGCCATCTACCGTCAACTGGACGTGGTCAAGTTTATGCTCTTGAAGTAATTGCAATTTCAAAACATAGGCGAATACGACCAAAAGTATCGAAATCCATTTAACAATGTCGTTTGTTCTATGATAAATAAATTTCGATAATATTTTGTTCGACAACCTACCTTTTTTTCTTAATAAAATATCTGCTGGTGAAATCCTTATGCTATAAACTGGCCCACAAAAAAGAGTAACTCTCTGTATAATTAAAATAATTTTAGGGTTTTTTAAATAAAAATTAATTACAATATCAAAAACATAAAATCAAGCTTAAATTGACAAATGTACCTAGATTCAGTTGCTTCCCAGCTTAAGTAAATAGGTTGGAAACAAAAGCGATGCATAACCGTTTAATTCTTACAATTTGTTTTTATGCTTCTTGACGCTGTTTTATTAAGTGCACGGAACCATGTTACTAGGAAATGAGATTTTAAAATTGTAGGGACTTCATTTATAAATTTACGAAACGACACAAAGCACTGCTTTTATAAAAATAATATGAAAACTTTTATTCCTTATTTAAAAAAATAGTTTTATTTTTTTAATGAAATCTTAAATATTAACTTTGGTAATAATTAAAAAATGAAATTGTTTATCTTTGGACAAATGTACATACCCAGTTTTTATATGATGTAAAAATACTAATATTATTTGATCTTTCAAAGCATTCTTTACATCTGTGTAATAAAAGTAAATATTCAATTCTAAAGTTTTATGCATATACACTGTTCAAAATTTCATGACCATTTTAACACCAAATTAACACCATACATGGTCTATATCGATACAAACCAAAATGGTGTTAAATATGGTTCGTTGGTCCGGTGTAAATTCAAATACTAAAATGGTGTTAATTTAACTTTCACACAGTATTAAAATAAATTTTACCTGGTGTAAATTGAACTCCTTTTCAGTGTTAAATATTATGTGTTTGTGGTCAAATTAAATCATACTACACAGAAAAAAGGAAAAAAAAAAGGAAACAGGAAGTTCCTTGACGCATTAATAGTATATTACCAGTGGTATTATTCCAGAAAATGGAACCTTCAACTCGCTAGAGATAATGTTTTTAGTGCGTTCCACTAACTTAAAATACTTCAAGTATTGACAGCTGTTTCCACCTATTTAAGGTCTCTTTAGTATCGAACTTGTAGTGTCACACCAAAGCAAAGGACTACCTGAGTTTATATATTCTTCATGTAAGTCATGACTGTTGCAACAGAGGCGAGATTTAAGAACATCACGTGATCCACACCGCCTTTGCCGCGATCGGTACACATTTTCAACTATAATTCATGGTGTTATATTAACACCACTTGGTGTTGGATTTTGACACCATTTTAAGATTACTTTTTACACCACAGATATTTTAAACAGTGTATCACTAAATCTGGTACCTGTATAAAATTAAATCCGATCTCATCGAAAAGATTCTAAACTTTTTTATGTCGAGCTTATCTTTTATTTTTGTCAGTAACCATCTTATTATCCAACATTATATTTAAGAAAAACTTGTAAAAACAAGATTTATTTGCTATTAAAGTAAGTTCAAAGTAAGCAATGATGCAAAAAGTAAATATAACTTCATTTAGTGCCTATAAAACGTTTTGGTGCTCACAAATATTTTATATTCACGCAAAAGCGCGAAAAAATCCTTTAATTTAATTAAATGTAATTGAAAGCGTAAAAGCGATTTTGTTTTTATTTTAACCAACAAAAAAGTTTTAAAACCAGCTGTGGTTTTTACTTGTCTAGGGAATACTTGAATGAATCCTTTCACATTTTTTATTTCTCCTGCAAAAAAAAACCTAATCTCGTTTATTAAAACATCTTATTATAAATTTCTCTTGAAAAATATGTTGGGGTTTTTATTTTTTTTAATATAATTGGGTGGTTAGGTTTTTTGAAGGCGGCCGAGCAGTTTATGGACGGAGCGAAAAACATAAGAAGGCGACTTTCGCATTGACAGCGAAACCTTTTTTTATGAGGCGATCGTTAGCACACTGGATGCTCGCAGTTATTTTACGATTCCCGAAGTGTAAAAAAGTAGTTGTAAACCACTGCCGAAAATATCCGGTGTGTTTATGCAATGGTTGCTCGGCTGGGGATTTGGAAAAGTGTTCGAGTAATGTTTGGGCTTAAAATACTTTTTTACACGGATTTTTTTTTATATTATCTAATTTAACACATTTTTGTTATTATTTTATAATTTTGTAAATTAATTAACATGCCGTTTAAATATTTAAAAAATTTATACCAGTGTTACTAACACTGTTATAAAAATCAGATTTGTTAACTTGATTTTGTAGTTTGTTAATTTTATTTTGTAAAATTTTAATATATTTTTTTCTGTAGAAAACCAGGGCCTGTAATTATTTTAACAAAGAAAAATTATTTGCCGAAAGTTTGCAGATTATTTTGTTAATGTTTAACAAATTATTTCGTTGAAAAAGTACACGTGAATTTGGGCAATCAATCAAAACATTTCCCACTGCCAATACGCATCAACAACTGATTGCAGCGTCTGCAACTTATGTTTCTGCTTACTTTATTTTATTTCGTAACGTCTTCGTTAAGAATTAGAATAACTGCCCAGAGTGTTTATATAATTTTAAAAGATGCCATCACTGGTTTTCAAACTGAAATTAGGGGATATAGTGAAGAGGGTTAAAGTAACGAAATACATCAGTAAGTATTGTAGTAGTACTAATAACTATATGGTACCAAATTTCTTTATAATTTGAAGATTTCAGAATGGTGTGTTATTTAATTGTGTGTATGTTATTTTTGTGTTCTTTTATGTAGGTATGTATGTGTTAATTTTTTTTGTTTAGGACATAAAGAAACATCAAAATTATTTTCGTTTAAGTTCCCAATTTACAACAATACTTTTGTTACTGGGTCTACAAAAAGGTTTGTAAAAATAATGTCCTTTTTGAAAATTACAAAAAATATGGTTGGATTATAATTATTGGAGTAGGATTTTGTTATTAAATCTACAAAATGTTTGTTATAAATACAAACTACTTCAATTAGTTAACAGGTTACAGTTAGTTGTAAACTTAACATAAAGTTATGTGGACCTGGATTAACATAAAATCTTGTTAATATTTGGTTAAAATTAACAAATATTTTTTTACTGTGTAGGTACAATTAGGTACGATTTTTATGTATTATTTGACCCTGTATAAGGGTGGTTAAAAAAAGTATCTGTTCTCCGTTCTTGTTCAGTGATTGGTTAAATTGTTTAATTGACAGCATTATTAACAACTCTCATCCTACGAAACTTTTCAAGAAATTTCTAGAAAATCGGATTTCATGGAAAATTCTGTGGTACTTTCAGATTTTTTTACTTTTATCATTTTCTTCAATAATAAGGACATCAAAGGAGAACCTGGTTCTTTCAGCAGCAAAATTGTCTATAGTTATCAATGCGACGCGACGTGTAGAGTCAGGCATTCTGGATGCTTTAGGTTTTTTACCACAATTTAATTTAGTTTTTTTTTTAAATTTAAAAAATAATTAAAAGCTTAAAAAAAGCAATGATGACTTTTAAAAGCAGTGTTCGTTTTGTAACCGATCTTTTTGTTTGGATAAACTTTTAGAATAGAGTTTTTAGAAGAAGACGTACATGGTTGTAAAAATGTTCCAGATGTATCTTTCTTTTTCTTTTCTATGTTTTTTTTCTATGCTACTTGAAAACATTTTTCTTTGCTTTTAAAGAAAAACTTTGTCGTCCACGATCTTTATTTTAGTTAGTGCGTCTTTCGGTGCTTGTTGAGAGCTAAATATTGATAGAACGTAGGTACCCAAATTTTTATTTTTTTATTATATTAAAAGTAGGTTGTATGTAAAGAGACATGATATATTATTAAGTTTTTAATAGTTTTTTGTTTGCCAAAATTTTGAGAATAATTCTCGAATTATAATTTTTATTGCGATTTTGTGATTTATTGTAAAAAAAGTGTAAAAGACTTTTTTCTACCACCACTATGTAAAAGTTACATTTCGTAATGGCATCGTTGCTTGGAAAATGAAATTTTTCATTGACAAGGCAAAACACGAATGTAAAGTGACATTTCTGTGTGAAAAGTGACAGGTCTGTGTGAAAAGAAATTGACAGTATCGTTTGACGTTCGTTTCAAAATTTGTATTGTATTTGGATATGTATGTGTAAATATCATTTAGAACACAATTAATTCCAATTTCAGGACCTTTATTTAAATTGAGAAGGTAAGTTTTTTAATTTTAAGTAACTTATACCTTAAAAATTAAGTGAATAAGATGAAAGTAATTTTAACAGCTGTCAAACACGTTTTTAGGTTATATTGTTTTGTATTTGAATATAATAAAAAATAAAAGGGTCGTAGAAAAAACATTGTGAGAAAAGCTTTTTTAATCGTTTAATGCAACTTAAACACGCTTATGTCGCTTTTCAATACTTTTAAAACAAATAACTATTACATCCGTTGTCATATTAAAATATATGCAGCAAATTGTAGGTGACATACATGTCAAATAAAAATATATTATTATAAGAGAGGTAATGCGCATAATCCCGAGTATAATACTATACTTTTAGGCCAATTCAATAACATGAGTCGTTAACGTTAACCACTAGAATCGGTGGTTATCGGGTAATCGGGCCAATCAGGCCGATTAAATATAACGATAACCACTAATTCTAATGGCTAACGTAAACAACTTATGTTAGTGAATTGGCCTTTTTATATACTCCAATAAGTTGAAAATTTAATGATTTTCAAATTTAAATTAAATCTGACATCTGTCAAATGGTTAACCTCATTTATCACTCATTTTATTATTTATAGTTCCCCAATTTAAAACCGGATTGGTTCAAATCACAGTAAATATTGAAATCGGCCAATCATTGTTGCCTAAAAACGTAAATAATGAAGTCATTATTCCAGTTTTTAGGCAGGGAGTTTATAATCTTTATCTTTATTCACAAAAAAAACACCAATATGCAAAAGGAGTAGATTTTCTCATTTTTGGCTATTTTTAAACTTGAGATAAAGTTTTTTGTTATTTGATACTCGCTAGTAAAGTTCTTTTGCATTCTCGCATGCAATCTAGCATAACAAATATCTATTTTAAACCTGTGTTATTTTTGCTTTTTGGATATTTTAAATATTTCTTATTTTGATATTGTAGCACCTGATTAATATATAAAAACCTTAATACGTGGATAAAAAATCGTAATGCCAGACTTAACAGGTAATTTGAGTTGTATCCAGAGCAAAGTCTGCGGTATTAAATATTTACAAAATTTTAATACAAAGCGGACATAATCCGACTTTCTATGAGCCTGTTCATGTCGCATGCTAGCTATAGAGACTCGTGCGGGATCCTGCTGAAATATGGCCAAAACTAATAATCTCATAGCGAGATGACGACAACGAAACTGACATGTAAGATTAATGATTCAACAAGACAAAACTAACGCGCCAGCCAAACAGGGATTTATTTCAGTAATCTTCTACACATTAACGTTACGTTGCTCCATTTCAGACACTATTATAATTAATATTCAGTTGTTTCCTGAAATTTCAATGGAATGCTGGAAGTTATGAATGAAGGATCAAGCACAATCACATTCAATGCTCAGGAATTATCTTCATGAGTTGTAACATATAACATACAACGTACCTCAAATATATTCAGTTTTATATGAATTTATATCTAGTGATCAAGAGCTTTGAAAGTTACTTCTAAAAAGTATCTAGTTACTTTTCTAAGATACTTTAAACAAAATAACTTAGTTACCTCTGGTAACTAGATACTTTGAGTTAAAAGTATCTTGATTTACAAGATACTTTAAAAAGTATCTAAGATACTCTTCAAAACTATCTAAGATACTATCTGAAAGTATCTAAGATACTATATGAAAGTATCTAAGATACTTTTGAGTAACTAAGATACTTTTAAGTAACTAAGATACTTTTGAGTAACTTAGTTACTTTTAAGTATGAATAAAAACTGTTAAATTATAAAAATTCAACAAGTTGTAGGTTAGGTAATTACTTTTAATCATTCTGGAATTCCCCCAATTTTCTCTAAGAAAGTATCTAAGATACACTGAAAAGTATCTAAGTTACTTTAGTAGTGTAGTTACTTTTAAAAGTATCTAAGTTACTTGAATGTATCTTAGTAACTTAAGTAAATTTACCGAGTAACTTAGATACTTTTTTAGATACAAGTTACAAGATAGTTTTCCAAAGTAACTTAGTTAAAGATACTTTCTGTCCAAATATAAAAATTATCTTAGATACCCACTTTAAGTATCTAAGTTACTTTCAAGTATCTTTTTTTTTCAAGTTACTCCCAGCTCTGTGATCAACACATTTTAATGCGATCTGCACCCTAAAGATACTATGTATGTATGTATGTATGTCATATCCATCTTTGTTAATATCCTTTTCATATACATGTGGGCCAAAAGGAATCATCCTATTTGCTTTGGTTATATTTTTTTCCTGAAATAAAAAACAGATGATTTTTATTTGAACCTTCAAATGGGCACCTTCAGAGTTAATACATAATTGAGCTCTTTTTATAATAATAATAATATTAATAATAATAATATCTTTATTGCCCAACAGAAAAGGTATTCCAATTATAGGACAATTATAATAATACAGAAAATATAAACAAATACTAAAGTAAATATAAATTCAAAATAAGTTTAGCTAACTTCAAAATAATTTATAGCCAACGTTGTAATATTTTCAATAGTGGCAACTGCAATATCACATTCATTGCATATTTTATTGAAGTTACCACTCATGACAAATACTGGAGATTTCAAAAGAACATTGGTTCTGGCATATGTATTATAGAAAGTTAAAATAGATCTAGCATTAATTCGTGGTACGAAGAGTGATATCAAAAAGATACTGTTTATTTCATACTTAATAAAAATCTTCTACATTGCAAGGACCTAACATTAAATCTATTCAACAATAAAATATGTTCAGTACCTCTAGCAGGATAAATATTGTCAAGCCTAAAAGCTAAAATTTTTAAAAATCGCCTTTGTACTCTTTCTAATTGATCAGTGTAGGCATTGGATACCAAACAAGAGAGCAGTACTCTAGCTTGCTACGAACCAATGAATAATACAAAACTTTCAATGCACCCTCACAATTAATTGATTGAGTATTTCTATTTATAAAACCAACCATTTTAAGAGCAGATTTTACAATACTAGTGATGTGGTCAGAAAATGATAATTTGGTATCAAAATATACTCCCAAGTCTCTGGTACCTGTACACCTTGATATGGAATCGTCATTAATTGTGTACTCAAAAATATTTAGATATTTTTTTAGAATAAAGGTACACACCTTACATTTACCGATATTCAAAAAAAGTCTATTGAGAATACACCATTCATTTATTAAGTTTAGTTGATTTTGTAGGTATACACAGTCTGATGCATCTGAAACATCAACGAACAATTTCAAGTCATCAGCAAAAATCAAATGTTGACAATTTACAAAATTGGAAATATCATTGATAAAAAGGACAAATAATAGTGGACCCAGGTTAGAACCCTGAGGTACTCCAGAGCCTGGACTAAAACTATCGGAACCAAAACCATTGTAGGTCACAAATAATTGACGATTAACAAGATAGGAGTGAAATAAATTTAAAAGTTGATTGCTGAATCCAAATGACCTCAGCTTCATTAACAAGACAGGATGATTAACCCCATCGAAGGCCTTCGAAAAGTCAGTATACAATACATCTACCTGTTTACCAATATCCATTTTTGAGCCACAAATTGAGTAAATTCTGATAGGTTCGTAACTGTGGAACGTTTATGCATAAAACCATGTATTATTAATGATTTTTGCCAATATTTCTGGTGATATGTTGCCTATTTCCTGACGGATGTTGTTCTTTAAGGCTTCCAATGGTCTGTGGCACAAATAATATTGACGTCTGGCAAGGCGTCGAATCGTTTGTCCAGTTGAAGCTGGATGCAGGCGAAATCTGCGTCGAAATTCGCGTTGCGTTAAAATAACTAATATTATTCAAAAACATTGTAACAATTTTTCCACGTTCTTGAGAAGTATAGCGCTCCATTACTTATTCTTGTAAATTTTACTTTTTTACTCAACACAAACGTAAACGTCACCCTGACAGGAGGCGCAATTTTAAAAATTTGTAGGAGCCTTGTATGTATACATTTAAAATAAAAATTCTAATATAGAAAATCATGTTTTTACAGTGACTATTAAATTTCCAGTGTTGTAACATAGCCCATATTGCCATATTGCTCAGCTGTTTGATTTTTTATGATAAAGTTCACAAAACGATTCTGTAAGTATTTCGAAGAAGTATTATGTTATCCAGATTCACCTCCTAGTGACTATTTCCGGTTACCAGACCGGCTAAGCAGAAAGGTATTCGGCTCCAACAATGAAATCATCGCCAAAAACCGCCTATTTTAAGGACCTTGACAAAAAGTCACACTTATTGACTCACCTTTGTATCTCCAATCACCCCCGAAAATTGAACAAACAAGCTTAAATAACTTGTCTAAAAAATTTGTAGTTTGGACTATTTTTCTGTATTTAATAATTTTAATTTTTAATAAATAAATAGTAATTGTAGTAAAGGTTTATAAAGATTAATCAAATAGAAAAATATTTTAACCTCTTTATAAGGATCTCTGTCGGTATGTATCAAAAAGTAGAAACTGTCTCCATTGGAGTAAAGGTATATTCTTATTTTTATATATTTGTGTACAGTACGCTGATCTGAAACAAAATAATGGCAGCCTTAACGTTTTCCTTTTCCTTAGTTTTCTATACAAAGCTTTTTAGTCGAACCGTTTGCTGGAAAACTGGATATTTTTTTAAACAAAAAATCTTGCGGTAAGTATAAAAGTTTTGGTTTAAACACATTTATTTTTTAAATTGGTATAAAAAACACTCCATACTAAAGTGAATGGTTATTGACCAGTCTGTAAAAATAATTTAGACCAATCGGGAAAGTGTTTTACCTCCTAGTTTGCAAAAAACCCAGTTTGGACAAATACAAAAAATCGACTACAGTAACTGTAAGATCTATCTAATCTAATTATTATAATTCCCAAGAGATTTTGAATAAACAAGTTTTTTTACACGTTTTGCTTATTATTAATAAATATATTTTTTAATAATATTGATTATATAAAAATTGTAAAGAATTTAATTACTACGCGGGGGGCACTTAACTCCGTCGAAAGTTTTACCTTGTACATTGTTTTATATCTTCCAAAGCTATTGGTAATCCGTATATACGCATGTATATACACAGTAAAAAAATATTTGTTAATTTTAACCAAATCTTAACTAGATTTTATGTTAATCCAGGTCCACATAACTTTATGTAAAGTTTACAACCAACTGTAATCTGTTAACTAATTGAATAAGTACTTTGTAATTATATAACAAACATTTTGTAGATTTAATATCAAAATCCTGTGTCAATACTTTAACCATAATTCTATTTTTACAAACCTTTTTGTAGACCTAGTAACAAAAGTATTTTTTGTAAGTTAAATGAAAAGAATTTGATAAGAAATGTTGCTTTTTTAGTCAATTTCCTAAACAAAAAAATTAACAAATACCTACATAAATGAACTCAAAAAAACATATACGCAATTAAATAACATAATTCTGAAATCATCAAATTATAAAGATATTTGGTACAATATAATTTATCAGTACTACTACAAAACTTACTAATGTAATTATTTCGTCTACGCTTTTCTTTAATTTCGTTCGTGTTCCTCACCAGCAACGATAAACAGCTGTTTCCCTTTATTGGAACATTAGTAACGAGTTGCTGTATGGTGCGGAACACAAACAAAATTATGATTTCTCGTCCTTATAAAGGTTTTGAAATCATTCACTGCGGCGAGGAGAAAGTAAGTGGTGCCATCTAACGTCTAAAACATATAACATAAAGAACATGTCAAAAGACGGTAGATGGCACCACTTACTTTCGTCTCACCGCAGTAAATGATTCCAAAACCTATATAAAGAGGAATCATAATTTCGTTTGTGTTCCGAACCATACAGTTAGTTAAACTTGTTAATGGGTATTCTAAATGGGAAATGTTTTGATTGACTGCCTAAAATCACGTACTTTTTTAACGAAATAATTTGTTAAGCATTAACAAAATAATCTGTAACCTTTAAAATTAACAAAATGCTTACAAAATGCATATTACCTTTACAAAACTTTCGGTAAAATATTATCCTTTGTTAAATTACAAACCGTTGTTTTCTACAAAAAATTATGTTAAAATTTTAGAAAATAAAATTAACAAACTACAAATTCAAGTTAAAAAATCTGATTTTTATAACAGTATATATGTCCAATCAAATAATAGTAAACAATTAACGAAATTTGAAACAGAGTATGTGCTTTCCTCGAGGGCAAAATTGTTAGCTTAAAAAGTGTAGCATCAACAGCACGTGTAACCGGAAAATACGGCAGTTCACTTAAATCCCCCTTTCCTAATTGCGCAACTGCATCATTAAGTTTTTTTGCCCTCATGCAGCTGCAAATAGTTTTTTTTTTGTGAAAAAAAAACCTCATAAATGAACTTGTATCAACCTTTTTTGTTCAAATGTATTGGGGATTTATGCATCATTAAGACCTTTTAGTTTTACTTAGTTACTAATGAAATTGTTAACTTCCTCCCCAATAAATTGGATAAAAACAATCAATCTTTCGTAATTAATGGTGCCTTTACAAAACAATGTTGTCAATCAAGTACAAAAACGTATTTGTCTTCCTACACTATAATAAAGTTAAATTTTACCGTCTCCGAAAAAGTAGGTCTTTCTACGGCTAGGTTTGCAAAAAGTCCTACAAGTGGTTTAATTAAAAGCTGTATTCTTTTTGTTGAATAATCGGCTTGATAAAATCCAATATTATTTATATAAATTCTAATATTCTAATATTACTAATAATTATTATACTATTATTACTAACTGTGTGTAGGTGTAGATGAGGGCTGTTTGTTTTATTAAAAGAGATGTCAGTCAAAATTGTTTGTATAAAAATATAAATTTAAGTAGGTTTTTTTTTTAAATAAATACGTATTATATTAAATATTACAAATTTTGTTATACAGGCTGCACCAAGTATCCTTCTATATATGTATGCTCTCTTAAAACAAAAATTGTCAAAATTCTACTATTTGAATTACTACTAGCATTGTTTACTAATAAAATAATCGTTTTTACTTTTAAATTGTTATTTTTTACTACTTAAATAGTTAAGGTTATTCACCTTCTTTGACTATTTCTACACTTGACTCAAGAGTCTTAAGTAAAAGGTAACTAATTAATTTAATCGTTTTTAATTCTTGCCGCCAACAAAAAAATATTATTAGAGTTAAATTCATGTAGGATCCATGGTTACATGGTCCATAAAAACAAACAAAGATGCAAAAACAGCAACACAACAAAGATATTCAACTTTAAAATATTACTTACAATATATAGACAGACCCGAGTTCAAACCCCGGCTGGTTCAAAACTTTTTTAAATTTAAATCTACTAATTTGACTATTTCATTCGTTAGAATTCGACTAATTATAATAATTATTAGTGACTGCTTTTTTGCTATGACCATTAGTCAAATATGACTTATAATTAGTCATTTTTGACCTATTCATTTTAAGAGAGTGGGTATCTTTTTTATTTAAAGAGCTATAAGGTCGGTTAATCTAGTCAAAACTTATATGTCTATTAAAATGGCATTTAAAAATTTGATAAAAAAAATCAGCAGTTCTCAAAAAAATAAAAAAAACTGAAAACCTATGATATATCAAAACCAAAAATATTTATACCTGGGAATTAAAAAAAAATAAGTCATTTTTATCCAATTTGTTATTTTTTTGCCTACTGGATTTTGAGATACCACCACCATTTTTTGTTTTTCCTATGGCAGCCATTTTAAAATTTTACATAATTAGGTAGATAAAAAAATCAAGGAAACCAACGAATTATCAAACTACATAATTTATGGCAGCGAATATAAAAACAAAAGATTTGATGGTACCTTACTTAAAACATATATATAGCAAAGAAATTGGGTGAAGATGTGGATTAATGTGTATGTTTACACTCTAAAAATGAATTAGTCAAAAATTATAAGTAATTACTAATTTAATAGTTATTAGTGGCTGGTTTTTCCCTTGTACCATGGTTAACCATGAAATACCATGGTATCCCAAAATTTAACAGCCAATTCTTATGGAAAATTGTCCCCTGAAAATTGACTATATCTCAAAAACTTTTGACGACATTTTCGTATACGCGTATTCAGGGACAATTTTACATAAGAAATGGCTGTTTAATTTTGGGATACCACGGTATTCCATGGTTAACCATGGTACAAGTAAAAAAGCAGCCACTAATAACTGAATTAGTCATTTTTGACTAATTCATTTTAAGAGAGCATGTAAAGTTATAACAATTTTTGGTTTTGCAAGGTTTTTAGTTTTTTTCAAATATTTTGAAAACCGCTGGATTTTTTTCTAATTCATAAATTTCACGTTAAAAGGCTTGTAATAAGGCAACTTTTTTTTTTTTAATTTAACCGACCTTGTAGCTCAAGCTTTAAATAAAAAAAGTTTTTTATTTAAAAAGATCATTAAAATTGAATTTAGCGCCACCGATCGGCACATGTTTGAATTTACATTTACTTAGGTTGTTGGTAACGACTGGTAGATAATTTTTATTTACCTTACTAGTGCGGAAAGTGCTACTTTCCGCACGCGACTAGTGTTTTTTTAGAAGAGGGCATCCCGCAATTTTCTACATCAATTGCCATTTGTAGAAAAAATACATAACATTAAATCGTAATTTTTTTTTTTTACCTAAACAACAATATTTTTTTATATATTTTGTTATTTTAAATTCCTTTTTTTTTCTTGTGCGTAGGCAAGTATAAAATTAAGTTGGTGCGATATCAAAATGGCACAGTAATCCGCAATAAATTTCTGGTACGTCATCGTGGCAGATTCAATTTTGTTTTTGTTTTATGGCATCTTCTTTTGAGAGGTCTTCCGGCTCGAAACATTTAACCTTGCCATTCTTTGGGAGCTTAATTTGCTTCACGCGCAAAAACTTTCCTGAAATTTATGGCTCATTGACTTTTTATGACCCGACCGTGGATATTTCCGCATTATTTTGATACAGTATCGGATTTTTCTTTAAGAATGTGTACTTTAATTTTTTATGAATAAAGTGTCAATAAAACTTACGTCACTTCCCTTTTTCCCTTTTAAAATATTATTGGTATTTGAAAGGCTAAAAATAGTATTCAAAAGATTATGAGATACTATAGTATGTATGTATACATATAAGTAAATATACTGTATTTAAATTCTTTTAAGAAGATTTTAAAGTTAATTAACTTAAGTAAAATTTCAAAAATAAAAGTTTTTAACAGTTTATTCTAATTCTAAGAAAGCCAAATTACGTGGCCACTTCTGAGGTGGTACTTTTGGAAATTTTTTACTTTTGTATTTTCTTTTAATAAAAAGGATATCAAAGAATAAGTCAAATTTTTCAGTAGGAAAATTTTCTATATTAGGATAATTTTCTTTAGTTAAATCAATGCGAGGTGGACAATCAGGCAATTTTGGACTTTGGGTTCTTTTACCATCAATCTTCTAGTTGTACACACTCAATTTCCGCTGTCTCTTTCTATTTTTTCTTGCTGTAGTTTTAAGGTCAGCACTAATCATACATCATAGTATTTAACTTAACTTGTAGGAAAACTTTGTCTTTAACGTTCTTTATTTCAGTCAGAGCTTCTTTCCCAGAAAAATCAAACAAATCTTTGAGATCGCTTCTGAATATATCGATGGTTATTTGACAAAACATCGTAAGCGACAATTTTGTTGAATTACTTTTTATTTTATTAAAGTGTCAGTTACGATAAGCTGCACATGTTAACATAATAGTTATCCCAATTTTGGAATCTAATATTGGTCAGTTTGAATATTTTTATTATTGTAAGCGCCTCTTCTTTTTAATTTGTTACCGATTTATAACATAAGCGCCTATATGTTCCCGACAAATAATCGTAAGCAACTCCGAGACATGGCGTTTGCGATTTAAAATTGTGTCACTTACGATAATATTGTGCTCCCGCCTTGATCTATCAAGGCGTTATTCCCGCTCTAAACAGTTTATTCGTGAGTATACCTGCATCGTGGTGATTGCTACCAAGTTTTAAAACAATATTTTATTTGATCAAAAGCTTATAATTCCTTTATTTCATTGTATTATTAATAGTTATCCTAATTATAATTGTTTTTACGTAGTGTGGTTCGTTAAGTGTTTTTTGTAATAATTGTATGTTGTTATAGCGTCAAAGAATTTGACTCAAATTTATAACGGTTAGATTATGGTACCATGGGTTAGATCCTGGAGCCTACGCAAGGAGTCCGAACATCATGTAAACAAGAATCTTCCTAAGATAAGAGGGCGCTGGTGTTCCGTTTATTCTGAAACAAATGTTTAATTTGTACCGAAACGCTAGCATCGACAATCAGCGCCACTGGTGGTGAAAAAAAAGAAACTTAATTTGTACAATTTAGAGGGCTGGTTTTGTCAATTTTCCCTATTAATTTCGGGCTCCTTGTGTAGGCTCCATGGGTTAGATACTGGTTTATGTAAAAAATCGTCCGTTTTTTCAAAGAAAGCTAATGTAGAATTTCATTTTCAAACATTGTTTGGCAAAATATCGTTGGTGATATTTTATAAATTAATTTTTTTGTATTTAATAATAAAAGTAAAAAAATAATTGTCGATAACGATGTTTTGACAAAAGTAATCGTCAAATCTATATTCCACAAAGTAACGTAAATGTAACTTAGCGACAAGACTAATTTTACATTTTCCTAAAGATGTTCTTATGAAATATTGTATGCCACAAAATTTAATGAAAATTTTAGATTGGATTTGATCTTACTTTAATTTTTGAATTCTACATTAATAAAATAATGCCTTACCAGTTTTCAGATAAATAACTTTAAAATTAAAACTCCCACACAAAAAAAATCTCTCCTGTAAAATTTAGATTTTGTCGCTTACGATGTTTTGTCAAATAACCATCGATATCCTCAGGATCATTATTATTTTTAATTTTGCGAGAGCTTAATATTGCTCCTACAGTTTTAATAGTTTTCTAACACATGAATCAATTTGCTGCGGAGGTACCCTGGCAAGCTGCCAAATAGTCAAAACTGTCTGTTTGTAATTTACTGTCAAAGGCTTGCCCTCTTCTAATTGGTGAAATTGAACTACTCAGTGGCAATCTAATCTACGAGTGGTGCTGTAGAAATAACTACTACCGTATCGAAAACGAAGCTTTAAAACACGTATGGGTATATGTTATATTGTTTATTTTATATGCTTGAATATTGTTTAAATACATAATTAGATTTAAATACATAATTTAGATTTAAAATGCAACAATAGCATCTAAAATTCCATATCTCTGAATAGTACTTTTTGTTTGAAAACAATGCTATCGGTTCAATGAGGCAAAATATGAGCACAAATACCGTTATGCCGATAGTGCTTATATCGTGTAATATAATTACATAACCAATCTGCATATTTGCATGACATTGTGCAAACAATAGGTATGTACTAAAAATACCTTAATGTTTATGCATTAGATATGAAATTGCTATATGCTTGCAACTTTATACAGTTAGAATTTAGTAAACACGTTAAAATTAAGTCCACTCGACACATACAGGATCAACCAGCTGAACTATTTTTAAGGTAAATATGAAAAAATATGTTTATATACATAATGACATTTCATTTGTTGGTTACGTTACAGTTTCAGGCACATTTTTCGAAATAACTTTTTGTTTATTTTTCTGGATATTTGAGTTTCAGTTTCTTCATAGACATTAAAAGACCTTAAAATGAGCTTTAAACTAATGATACAACCAACAAAGAAACCAAAAAATGACAGTTTCAGAAACGTTGCAACAGAATCAAAAATTTCTTTCTTTGCCTAAGAGTAAGCATTGCCAACAATAGATTTGCTACATATAGATTTGCTACTACATATAGACTTAGAAGATACATGGAAAATAAATGGAACTTATTGGAATGATGAAGTTAAGGGATTTAAGTTTTAAAAGGGCAGTTTTTACTAGAGATGAGCAGGATTGGAATGAATATAAAAGTTTAAGAAACAGGGTAACACATATTTTAAGATTTGAAAAAAAATACTATATTAATGTTATAGATAACTATAATTATGATAGTATAAAGCTATGGAAAAGTTTAAAACCATTGTTACCAAGTTCTAAAGTAATAATATTGAAAAATTTAAATTTGGAGACTTATTAGAGGACAACTCGAAAGATATTGCTGTTAAATTTAATAAATCTTTTGGGGAAAGCATTGAAACAATAATTGATGATAAACCTAAAAATAATACTTGTAATGAAAGACTAGAAAATGTAAATTACTGCGGCACTTTAAAAAAGTGAAGAAGTATCATATATGAATGAATTGAAAAATGTATTAAAGTCCCTAAAAATACTGCTGATGTGTTTCAACTGTTATATTAAAAGGTGCTGTTGCAGCAAATATGCTTCTGAATGTAGTTAACACTTCGCTCCAAACTGTGTAATGAATATCGACCAATCAACTCAGTAGTGCCGTACGAAAAAGTGTTATGGTATGTGTAAAAAACAGATTGATCAATATTTTGTAAATAATAGTGCAATTGTAAAGAATCAATCAGGGTTTAGAAAAAATCACAGTTGTGAATCTGTGGTCTTGGATGTTTATGACAAATTTTTTAAAGAAATTGAAAAGGGTAAAATTATTATTTCTGTTTTTTTGGACTTTAAGCGAGCTTTAGAAACTGTAAATAGGGAATTATTGCTTAAAAAGCTTAATAAAATAGGTTTTACGTATGTTGTTTTAAAATGGTTTTGTTCATATCTCATCTTATATCATATATCTCAAATTGTTAAAATTAATAATGTAATGTCAGATACCCTCAGGGTACTGCTTTGGGACCTCTATTATTTTTTTTGAATATACATAATTCAATGATATGCCAAAGTACCCAAATATTGTAATATTTCTATATTTGCAGATGATACTATGATTTATTTTAGTGGTGGTAATATTTTTGATATGGTAAATGTTTTAAATTTGGAATAAGAAAATATTTATAAATGGATTTGTGATAATAATATGTGTCTAAATCCAAATAAAACCAAATATGTTGGTCAACTTTATACCTGTTAATATTATAGTTAAGTAGTATTAATTTTATGATCAATTGTATACCTATTTATTTTATAGTCCTAGGATGACATTATAATGTTACAAATAATGTCCATCCTTGATTGGCTGTCAACCCTAAGGGCGGGCATAACTGTTTGCCTACGGCGCAACAGCCACTTGATTTAAGGGAGTATAACTTTCACTTCTTTCACATATTTTAAGAGTCAATATTAAGCAGTCGTAAGATTAACATGTTCGCTTCAGGATCAGCAGATCTCTGGGCAACATTTTTTATTGTACATAGTTAATAAAGTTGTGTTATTTTAATTAAGTGAGTGTTTCAATCAAATTGCACAATCATCAATAATTCGTGATCCATCAAGGATTCAATTTACAACCTCATTTATGGTTCATCAAGCCAGTTTAATTCACAACAATTAACGTCACAACAATTCACAACATTTTTTGGTCCTTCGAACCGGATGTGGGCAATTAATTGGCAACAGTCTACATCTACATAAAAGTGGCATCAGCTACAATCTACACAAATCAATCATCAACGTAGCAACAGTCTACATCTACACAAAGGCAATCATCAAAGTGGCAACAGCCACAATCTACACGCAGCAATCATCAAAGTGGCAACAGCCACAAGCATCGAATTGGAAACTTTCACATTGTGAAATTCACAATCAGCCGATAAAATCCGGTGAGTCCACCAATTCCTTAACACTAATCCTTATAATTTATTGCAAGTTTCTATTTGTGCCATAAAGTTCTTTAATCGTACGAAACACTTAATATTTTTTTTACCACTGGTTAAATCGCATTTATTTAAATCAGCCATACAAGCATTTTTTTGATTTTTTTTGTTTGCTACCTGCACAATTTGCACTATAAACAATGGCGAAAGCAATACAAGCATTAGAGGTTTCATTAGATACGGCAAAAAATCGTTTAAAGGAAACGCGAGACATTGCTCTTCAAGCAGAGACTGATGACACTGTTCACATACCTTTTAAATTTCGATATGAACAAATTCAAGGTTTATTTAATGAATTTCAACATATTCAGCAACAAATCATGACAAAAAAAATTAAGGCTAAAACATTTGACGCGGCTGAACACGAAAGGGCTAGGGTAGAGTGTGATAACTATTATTATGCAATTAAAACTAGTTACGCGAAAATTTTTGGATTAGACAATACGGCAGTCGAAACGGTCAGTAATGGTTCAGCGTCTAGTAATGACGTAACACGGGAGTCTAAGTCCAATGTAAAACTTCCTAAATTACAGCTTCCTATGTTTGACGGAAGGTTTCAAATGTGGTTATCGTTTCGAGATTTATTTCACAGTTTAGTTCACAACAATACTTCGCTGTCAAACATGGAAAAATTTCAATATTTGCTGACCTCGCTTAGTGTCAAGCCAAAATCTTTTATTAAATCTATTCCAGTCGCGGAAGAACATTATATCATGGCATACAATAAATTAATGGACGAATACAATAATAAACGACGTTTGGCAACGGCGTATTGGGATCAAATAATGGCATTCCCTAAGGTATACAACGAATCAACGGGTAGCTTAAAACAGCTTATCAATACGTTTGACGAAAACGTTGAATCATTGAAATTGTTAGGCTTTCCTACAGAAGTGGCATCAGCTACAATCTACACAAATCAATCATCAACGTAGCAACAGTCTACATCTACACAAAGGCAATCATCAAAGTGGCAACAGCCACAATCTACACGCAGCAATCATCAAAGTGGCAACAGCCACAAGCATCGAATTGGAAACTTTCACATTGTGAAATTCACAATCAGCCGATAAAATCCGGTGAGTCCACCAATTCCTTAACACTAATCCTTATAATTTATTGCAAGTTTCTATTTGTGCCATAAAGTTCTTTAATCGTACGAAACACTTAATATTTTTTTTACCACTGGTTAAATCGCATTTATTTAAATCAGCCATACAAGCATTTTTTTGATTTTTTTTGTTTGCTACCTGCACAATTTGCACTATAAACAATGGCGAAAGCAATACAAGCATTAGAGGTTTCATTAGATACGGCAAAAAATCGTTTAAAGGAAACGCGAGACATTGCTCTTCAAGCAGAGACTGATGACACTGTTCACATACCTTTTAAATTTCGATATGAACAAATTCAAGGTTTATTTAATGAATTTCAACATATTCAGCAACAAATCATGACAAAAAAAATTAAGGCTAAAACATTTGACGCGGCTGAACACGAAAGGGCTAGGGTAGAGTGTGATAACTATTATTATGCAATTAAAACTAGTTACGCGAAAATTTTTGGATTAGACAATACGGCAGTCGAAACGGTCAGTAATGGTTCAGCGTCTAGTAATGACGTAACACGGGAGTCTAAGTCCAATGTAAAACTTCCTAAATTACAGCTTCCTATGTTTGACGGAAGGTTTCAAATGTGGTTATCGTTTCGAGATTTATTTCACAGTTTAGTTCACAACAATACTTCGCTGTCAAACATGGAAAAATTTCAATATTTGCTGACCTCGCTTAGTGTCAAGCCAAAATCTTTTATTAAATCTATTCCAGTCGCGGAAGAACATTATATCATGGCATACAATAAATTAATGGACGAATACAATAATAAACGACGTTTGGCAACGGCGTATTGGGATCAAATAATGGCATTCCCTAAGGTATACAACGAATCAACGGGTAGCTTAAAACAGCTTATCAATACGTTTGACGAAAACGTTGAATCATTGAAATTGTTAGGCTTTCCTACAGATGAGTGGAATTTTCCGTTATTCAATATTTTATTAGTTAAATTAGACATAGATACAAGAAAAGCGTTTGAATTAGAATTTAAGTCGGTTGAAGTACCTACGTATTCCGAACTTAAAGGTTTTCTCTTAGAGTACAGTAACGTTTTAAACAATTCATGTATTAAATCGAAAAAATTACTTCACGAGAACAATCAAATAGTCAATTCAAGAAATTTTGATCAAAGAAAACAAGTTCGTTTTGCGGCAACAGCGTCTGAACATTCAAAAAAATGTTTCTTGTGTAGCAAGCAAATTCATCCCATTTACCATTGTCAAGATTTTTTAAATTTATGTCCTTTGGAACGTCATAAAGTCATTAAAGGGGCTAATCGATGTGTTAATTGCCTGAAAGCAGGTCACAATTCGAACGCTTGCATTTTTGGACAATGCAAGCAATGTGTCTTAAAACATAACACCCTCTTACATTTTCCCTCGAAAAATATCAGCAGCGTCAATAACGATAACCGAACCTTCACACAATTCTCGGAAGATCATTCTAATCCCTCTAATTCTAACCATTTAACCACTTCATTAGGGACAACTTTTACAGGCAATGTGTCTAATATCACTCAGGGTGGCCGGGAAACCATGACCCATATACCGAGGGACTCGGTAAAGCAGGACCGGGTGGCGCCTAATTATTTCAATGATTCGAGTATCGTCTTATTATCAACAGCTGTCGTCAATATTTATGATCGATTTGGAAACGTTCACAAATGTCGAGCTTTATTAGATTCAGGTAGTCAAAACAATTTTATAACACAAAGTTTAGCCAAAAAATTGCAATTGCCCTTGGAAACATATGAATTATCCATTGCAGGTATAAATCAAAGGGTGACACAAGTAAATTACCGTACAGAAGCGGTACTTAATTCAAGATATAACACTTTTAAAAGTAAATTACAATTTTTAATTTTGCCCAATATTACCAATCAAATTCCAATAGTTTCATTTCCAATTGATAATCTGCATATAAAAAGAGATATTTTATTAGCCGACCCAACTTTTAATCAGGCGGGACCTATTGATATTCTTTTAGGAGCAGGTATATTTTACCATTTATTGGAACCAAAGACAATGACCCTTGGCAAAGGGCATCCCATTTTACAAGAAACTAAATTCGGATGGATAATTTCAGGGCTATTTCAGCCAAAGATCGCAAAAGCTAAAAACCATATCTGCGCTATCAGTGTAAATGATCAATTATCCAAATTTTGGGAGTTAGAGGAACTCCCGTCGCAAAAAAGATTTTCGCGTGAAGAACAATATTGCGAAAATTATTTTAAGGCCACTACGATCCGGGATGACAAAGGTCGTTTCGTCGTACGGCTACCGTTTAAAGATTGGATGCACAAATTGGGAAAAACCGAAACAATCGCCGAAAAACGTTTAAAATCCTTGGAATATCGCTTTCAGCAAAATCACAATTTAAAAATTGCATATTGTGAATTTATACACGAATATGTTAACCTCGGCCATATGGGAATCGATAAGTCCATAAGGCCAAAATATTTCTTACCACATCACGCGGTGTATAAAGACAAAAAAATTCGGGTGGTTTTTGACGCATCGGCTAAGCCCGAACAGGGAGTTTCATTAAATGAGTGTCTATGCGTCGGGCCTACGATCCAAGAAAATCTCTTTGATATTGTGCTGAGGTTTCGATCGCACAAATATGTACTGGCAGCCGACATCAAAAAAATGTACAGGCAGATTTTAATTAATCAAGAGGATCTAAAATATCAAAATATATTATGGCGAGAAAACAACGCAGAATCAATTAAAGTCTTTAATTTAAAAACAGTCACGTATGGCACGGCATGTGCACCATTTTTAGCTATACGGTGTCTCCACGAAATTGCCCATCAAAACGCCAATAATTATCCTGCAGCATGTAATACGATCATACGCGATTTTTATGTTGATGACCTCTTAACAGGTGCCAACACTTTAGAGGAAACAATGCAACTAAAAACCGATTTGACGTTATTGCTAGAAAATTATGGATTTGACTTATGCAAATGGGCTTGTAATATTTCACAGGTAAACTTAGGGTCAAGCGACACCGAGCCAACAGATTTATTTAAAAAATTTTACGCAAACGATACCGCTGTAAAAACATTATGTTTATTTTGGAACGCGAATTCAGACACTATTCATTATTCTTTTAACTGTCAATCCACAGAATACCAAACTAATTTAACAAAACGCAAAATTTTATCTATTGTCTCAAGGATATTTGATCCGTTAGGGTTGTTAAGCCCAATCACTATGAAGGCAAAGTTTTTATGCAAAAGTTATGGCAGCTCAAGGTCGATTGGGATGATAAGTTACCTTTAGAATTGATATCAACATGGCTAAATTATGTTGGTCAGCTACCACTAATTTCCAATATTGCAATTTCACGTCACTTTATATGCGATAACCCAACAATTGTGGAACTACACGTGTTTTGCGACGCAAGCGAAACGGGTTACGGTTGTTGCGCATATTTACGTTCAATAAACGATCATCTGTCAAATTACACAACTAAATTAATTTGCGCTAAATCAAAGGTAGCTCCACTAAAGAAAATAACCATTCCACAATTGGAGTTGTGTGGCGCGTTATTACTTTCCAAATTGGTACAACAAATAAAATCTGCATTAACAATAAATATCTCAAGGCAGTATTATTGGACAGATTCAAAAATTGTATTGGCATGGTTAAAAATTCAACCATGCTATTTAAAAACATTCGTTGCTAATCGGGTTACTCAAATAAATGAATTAACTAGGGTTACAGATTGGTACCATATTGATGGAAAATTAAACCCAGCAGATATTTTATCCCGTGGCGCAAGCCCCACGACTTTAAATAAGTTTAGTTTATGGTGGGACGGCCCACAATTTTTACACAATGATTTTGACCCAATTAATTATCAATTCTCCGAACCTCACAATGAAATACCTGAAATAAAAAAATCAACTTTCACTTCTTTGTCACTAGTAAACGATTATAGTATTTTTGATAGGTACTCGTCATTATTTACATTAAAAAAGGTCGTCGCCTATATGCTTAGGTTTGTAAATAATTGTAAAATAAACACAAAACGGAGAACATGTGCTTTAACGATAACAGAAATTAATCAAGCCACTACGACCTTACTAAAGCTTGCACAACAGCAAGAATTTGCGGAAGAGATTCGTTCATTAAAACAAAAAAAAAAACCATTATCGCGCCATAGTAAGCTTTTGCAATTAACACCATTTTTAGATCAAGTTGAAATACTAAGGGTAGGAGGTAGACTTCAAAATGCAGTAATTCCCTTTAATCAAAAACACCCAGTAATACTTCCACCAAAACACAAAATAACAGAAATGCTCATTCAAGATTATCATTTAACCAATTTACATCTGGGTTCACAATCATTATTAGCAATTATGCGATTAAAATATTGGCCGATCACGGGCAAACAAGCTGTCAAAAGAATTTTAAGAAAATGCATTACATGCTATCACACTAAGCCGGTCCCAATGAGTCAATTAATGGGAAATTTACCTGTAAGTCGTGTCACAATTGCAAGGCCGTTTCAAAAGTGCGGCATTGATTATGCGGGTCCGCTCTGCATCAAAGACAGTGCAGCAAGAAAACCCAAAATTTTTAAAGCCTATATTTGTCTATTTATTTGTTTTACAACAAAGGCGATTCATATCGAATTAGTAAAGGATTTGTCAACTGATTCATTTATTAATGCTCTCAAGCGATTTGTTGCACGTAGAGGAAAGCCCTCTGACATTTTTTCGGATAACGGTACAAATTTTGTGGGTGCAAATAATAAATTAAAGGCAATTTTTAATCTTTTAGCAACTCAAAATAATCAAAAGAAAATAATTTCACATTTACAACAAGACAATATTCAATGGCATTTTATACCTGCTAAGGCACCCCATATGGGTGGACTGTGGGAATCAAGTGTTAAATTAGTTAAAAATCAGTTAAATAAAATTATTGGCAATGTGTTTTTAACGTTTGAAGAACTTTACACTGTACTTGTCCAAATAGAAACGTGCTTAAATTCCCGTCCCTTGACCGCTATTTCCAACGATCCTTCCGACTTTTTGCCATTAACCCCTGGTCACTTCCTGATTGGTGATTCATTGGCAGCAATACCTGAGGAAGATGTCACCGATATCAAAGAAAGTCGATTGAACAGATTTCAACGTCAACAGCAGATAATCCAACATTTTTGGCAGCGATGGTCGCGAGAATATTTATCTCAACTTCAAGTTCGCAACAAATGGCAGTTTATCAAGGACAATGTGCGAATTGGTGATTTAGTGATCCTTAAAGAGGATAATGTGCCACCGCGAAAATGGCCCATGGGGAGAATTGTCGAGCTGCACCCTGGTCAAGACGGATTAGTGCGGGTGGTATCTTTAAAAATGCCGTCCGGCACTATTACAAAAAGATCAGTCAATAAAGTGTGTTTATTACCGACGGAAAATGAATTAAATAGCAAACCTCAGTGAAGTTAAATCAAAACAATCATTTCGCTATTTTTGTCATGACAATGACAACAACTGTACTTACTGTAATTATTTAGTCAATAGATCATTTATAACCGTAATTGTAGCAATAGATAATAAGTTGTTTGTTTTAATTTTTTACTTTCATTCATTAGTAGATATGTTTTTATTTCATAGTGCACAGGGCTTATTTGAAAGCCTCAAAGCTTTCAAGGTGGCCGGTTTATGGTCAAATTTATACCTGTTAATATTATAGTTAAGTAGTATTAATTTTATGATCAATTGTATACCTATTTATTTTATAGTCCTAGGATGACATTATAATGTTACAAATAATGTCCATCCTTGATTGGCTGTCAACCCTAAGGGCGGGCATAACTGTTTGCCTACGGCGCAACAGCCACTTGATTTAAGGGAGTATAACTTTCACTTCTTTCACATATTTTAAGAGTCAATATTAAGCAGTCGTAAGATTAACATGTTCGCTTCAGGATCAGCAGATCTCTGGGCAACATTTTTTATTGTACATAGTTAATAAAGTTGTGTTATTTTAATTAAGTGAGTGTTTCAATCAAATTGCACAATCATCAATAATTCGTGATCCATCAAGGATTCAATTTACAACCTCATTTATGGTTCATCAAGCCAGTTTAATTCACAACAATTAACGTCACAACAATTCACAACAATGTAAACATATTTATTAATATTATATTATAATATAAAAGTTGAAAAAGTGGATAAAATAAAGTATCTGGGTGTTGTTTTTGATTCAAATTTAAACTTTAAAAATTATGTTGAGTATTTGTTAAATAAAATTTCAAAACACATTTTGATTATTGTTCAACTGTGTTCTTCTGTATTAATAATAATGAACAGCAAACTTCAAAATAAAGCATTAAGAATTATACTCCAATCAACATGATGCTTGATATATTAAGTATGTGGTTTTTAAAACATAATTATTTATATTTAAAGTTAAGGCTGGATTTCTTTCTCCATATTTAAATAACAAATTAATTTTAGTACAAAGTGCCTATAATTAATGGTTTGATATTATTTAATAGCCTTCCAAATGAATTATAAAGATGTGATAAGGTTGAAATATTTAGAAAACTTGTGATGAATTATGTTAAACAAAATTCTGATATTTTGACTATATTATATGTTTATATATAATTATTTGTATTTTTTGTAAAATAGCTTATGCTAATTAATGACGACACACGCAGAGCCATTTATAATTGTATATAATTTGTAATTTTATTAAAATACCTATCGAGAAGTTTTCTTTTATTGCTGCACGATTTTTAAGTCTGGGGTAAATCCAACGATCAATAACATTTTGTTTTTCAATAAATTTCATAATTTTAAAGGGCCTACTCTTACTACGTTTTTCATCGCACTGGCACTTCATAATACGAAGCACTAAAACTATTTACAAAATCTTTCTAACCATGGTTAGAAAGATTTTGTAAATAGTTTTAGTGCTTCGTATTATGAAGTGCAACAAAACTAATTCACACTCACAAACAAAACAACAATCCCTTGTATAGGTACTAAACTAACTAAACTTTCAAAACAATAGTTAAAAGAAATTCCAATATCATACAAAAGTCCAGGAAACAAAGACTGTATGATTATAGCCCAATTTTAAAAGTAATCGATCCCAAACCTTACAAACATAACCTACTACTACTTTACATTTAACAGGGGGTTCTTTTTTCAAAACATTAATTTTTGTGGGGCACTTGCAAGGAAAATAATTTAAAAAAACTACGGATTAGTTACGAGGTTAAGTGTACCTAAAAATCTAGGGTAGAACGAACTGGCTCATTTAAGCCGTTTGGGAAATAAAAAATGTTTTTTTTTGAAAAAAGAACCCCCTGTACATTGAAAAGCTGTAAAAAGTCTAGTACCTCAAAAAATCGTGCATTCAGTTATGTTTGATTATTATTATTAAAATTGGGCTATAATAAAAAAAAACAAAAAAGTGATTTTGAAAGCAACGCTCAACTTTGCACACTGCGCATAGCAAAAGGGCCCATCATATGGGTGCGCAGTGGAGTTTAACTTGTGCCTCAAAAGTATTAGAGGTCAAATTCTAAAAGAATGCACGGTTAGCGAGTTATGGGGTTACATACAGTTAGAATTTTCAAAAAATCGATTTTTTTTATTTTATTTTCTTAACGTACATATATTTAAGAATACACACAAATCGTTCCGGTGAATATTTTCAAAGTTACACGCAAATTTGAAAAGGCGTTTCAGAGTGCTTGGAAGTACAAGGCCGGAGCGGCAGCGACTACCCTTTTATGCACCTGCCTATTGTAAATGCTCTCTTCTAATGTATTTAGATCAACAGTGTGAACAGGGTGTATTATATGGGCCTGGAATAGACGACTCCATGTAAAAAAATTTTATCCCATGTAAACTGCATTCCAAACTTTAAACGCGTTTTTCTCAGAATGGTGTTTTCAAAGTCGGTGACCAACATTACTCGAAAACGGCTAAACCGATTAGTCTCAAATTTTAACACGAACTTCTTAAATATATTTTTTAGTAATTAATCGAAGATTTTTTCTCTCCGATAAATATTTTTGTTTTTATAAACAATTTAAGGCCGAAATTTCGGTGAAAAATCGATTATTTTTTTTGAGAAACCGCCATTTTGTCAAAAAAATTTATTTTGCTTATTCCTTCGATTAATTACTAGATTTAACATTACTTTAACGAAATCTGTTTGGTTTTTTAGATGATCCAGTTCAGAGATATAGTGGTCACCGCAAAACGTCTTTTTTGAGAGGAGCTCCCGGAGATCAGCTGTAGCTCTTTTCCAAATAAACATTTTTACTAGTACTAAGTCTTAAAATATAGTTAAAAGATACCATAATATGTATAAATTTTTGGATCAATAAATTTAAAAGTTTTCTCAGAAAAAATTCTGAAAAATTCACTTTTTTTCGGCCTTCTAACTGTATATAACCCCTTATGAGCCATAAATCAAAAAAACTCCCCTTTCGGGGGATGAAATTAGGGGCCGCGGAGGGCAATTTTTGGGGAATATTCTTGATTCATTATAAGCACCCCTGACTCTACACTGAAAAAAATGTACGAAATTTTACACATCCAAACACACATTTATTTCTGTTTTTTTACTTAAGAAATGTGTTGTTCCATATAAAACATGTACACACATACTTACATAAGTAAAATAGCATCAATTTATGTATATATTTTTTTAAATTAATAAGTAGTTTTTCATATTATTATGTAATAAATCCTTAAATTTATGTGCTTTTACAATTTTTAATGTACTTGTACTATTATTTTCCTAAATTTTAGATTTACATGACCTTTGCATTTTTACACATTATATGTAGTTTTACAGTATGTTTGTACATATACATTTAAATACGTGGCATCAAAATAACCAACGATCAGATGTGTAAATTTACTAAATATTTTTTTGAGTGTACATAAAAAAAAATAAAACCCGACTACCATCGAGATTTCCTTCTACAATCTTTGTTTCCTGGACTACAAGAATGGGCATAATATATTATAATTAATAATATCTATTGTTTTCCTATGGACATAATCCTCTAGAATTATTTATATGAGAATAGAATGTCTTATCGGGTTTCAGTTTTTTACAAAAATGCATAACATTTAAAAGATATAAATATTATTAAATAATAAAGCTTTTTTAATCAAACACGGTAATGATGTAGCCTGTACTCGCTTTCTAACCAATTTCTTAAGCATGCCAGGCTATTAGAATATTAATTAAACAGAGCATATTTTGGCATCGTTTCATTTAACTTTTTTCAAGCACTGCATTTTGTTTGCATAGTAAATCCAGTATTGACGGTAAAAATGCATGCCTTTGATTTGTTACGAGATGCTTTTTAATGTAGCGGATTGCGGTCGGGCGTAGCGTAATTAATATGAGTGGTTGACTGTGATGTTTTTCTATGATATAGGTAATTAATATTTTAACTGGCGCTTAGGATTAACTTTTTAAATTTTTATAATAAATTTTAATAAAATTATAATTTATTTTATCAGAATTCAAATTAAATGTGAAAATATAAAAAATATCTGGGTATGCACGCGTTTAATATTTTATGAAAACTCAGCTCTCCTGAGCATTATTTTTTGTTGGGCTTTTCACATTTTGTGAACAAGAGTTTAAGGAGTAATATACAGAAAAAAAAACTACGAACACAATTACAAATAATTATACAGCATTGGTTACGTTACATGCAGCCATTTCTGCTATACGAAAATGCTTATAATGAAATGGAGATAATCAAACAAATAATGCAATATCCTATTAAAACATAATTATGAATGTATTTCAGCCCGAAAATTAAAATCTATAGACAGCTGAAAATACATTTTCCACGTTAGAAAATAATGTCGTAGAAAATTGCTAAAAAGTAATTTATCTTTGGTAGATCGGTAGATAGACCGCAAAATCGGTAGATCTACCGGAAAATAAGTAGCAGTGGCACAACTAAAACCGTATACCCTTTATATAGAAATAAAAATTTTCTAGATCTATTCAGCCCAGCAGTAAAAAAATATTTATCCGAAATCGGCAGTAAAGTAGTCAACAATCGGCAGTAAAGTAAAAGAAATCGGCAGTAAAGTAGAACTTTACTGCCGATTTAATAGAGAGTATTGTATGCAACCCATTATACATTTTAAGATGTATCTACTGCTACTCAGCAGCAACTAAATAATATTTAAAAAAATGCACCGTCGCGGAGGTCGATTGGACCCGTTCATAAAATGTTGTTAAGTTAATTTTATTAATTAGATTAAAAAATCACTGCTGTGGGCAAATATATCATAAACGTCGCAACAAACAGTATACCTATAGGTCACACTTCCTACATTCAAATGACATTTGATTTCATCATCAATATTAATTACACTGTAGGTAAATTTTCAACTCTTGAAATATCACAGCTAAACGCTCGGACACGTAAACATAATTTTTAGTCGTAGGTTTCAAATCCGTGCTCGGTTTAGCTGTATCAGGTCAAAAAAAGTCCGATCCAGGGACACATTATAATACTATTATTATATTATATTATAATTTGTAAAATAATATATTTCACCTCTTGTGCCAACATTTCTATGCTTTTTATTTCAATAAATATAATATTCTCAATTATACTTAATAAAAAAAAATAGCAAAAAAACATTTTGAATTTCCTAAATTATCTATAAAAAACACTCAGGGACCCCTGTTCCTTTTGATCAATTAACTTCAAATTATTATATATTATATATATAATTTGTTCTTTTTAATTTGGAACTGATGTGTGGATCCAGCCAAATTATTATTATTTTTTAAATTTGAATTTTGACCTGATACAGCTAAACCAAGCAGGGATTTGTAATCTACGACCAAAAATTAAGTTTACGTGTCCGAGCGTTTAGCTGTGATATTTTCACCTCCCCACAGTGTTATTAGTATTATTAAATGTGATTTCGGATAAAATTTAATATGCACCTCGGCATTAAAGTCATTTTTTATCACTCACGTGGTTATTTGCCTCGGCTTTCGCCTCTGCAAATAATTTCCACATTCGTGATGAAAAATACGACTTTACTGCCTTCATATATAAATAACTATTATCGCGCACTAAAAAATAAAAAAACCCACATGTAAAAAAAAGATATGATAAAAATATAAAATGATTTGATTTTGATTTGTAGGTGTTTTGTTTGTACATGCAACTTCCAGTTAACTATTACTAAAATAAATAATTCAAGTAGTTTTTTATCAAGTTGCATCATTCAGGGTTTTTTCCTATTTCTTGGCAATAGTGGATATGCCGGATTATACTTGATTTCTAAGTCCGTCTGAATTTTCACTCTTCCAGCGCTACGTGGTAGTTTTAGCAAATATTCCATTAAATCTCGCTTTGTGTTTTTACCACATTTCTCGTTCTCCCACCTTCCTTCTTTGGACTGAAGTAATGAAACGTTTGCCGACATGTTTTGGCAATTCTGTGCCGTCGAATTTTATATTTTAGACGGGTACGAATGGCCAGCAATGAGTTTTAAAATATGTATTTTATTTCTCTGGTATACTTTATTCAAATTGTTTTACGGATTGTTTTAAGAAATAAAATGCTTAATATTTCTTAAAATTATTCTGGAAGGTTTTAAAAGCATGGTGCTTATGACGTAAGCGTTTTTATGTTTGTAGCTTTTCTTTGCATTTTTATAAAATTAAATGCAAGTTTTTTCTAATGGTTTAAGTTTAATTCCTTTAAAGTAAAACAATAAATTATCGCAAATAGGAACCAAAAAAACCATCAACATTTTGAAAGATCCAAGAATATTTAATATCTTGTCACGATGCAATCGTGTTGTAATAGTAGTTTACATTACAAGAGTGGTAAGTAGCAATTTACGCACAAGCGGAAAAAGTTACGTACGATGCGTCGCGACGCCCGTAAGTGCGTAATTGCTTTATCACTCGAGGAATGTACACTACTTTATCTACAACACAACATTTTAAACCTTTTTTGAATTTTTTAAATTTGACATTAACTGACAAATATTTAGTTTTGTAATAGTAATTTACGTTACAAGGCCAGGAAATGGCTTATTAAAGTACGAGTCTAGATGTTTTCGGACGAGGCGACGAAGGAGCCGAGTCTGGAATTTCTAGACAAGTACTTTAATGACATTTCACGGCCGTGTATCGTACAATGTTTTATTTCATACTGTTCAATATTTTTATCAAATTTTTGGTAATTGAACTGTATATTGTGTGGTGTCAGTAATGTGTCAGTACATGATGGTATCAGTATTGTCTAAACAAACTATAAAATGTAGCACCAGTAACATAGGTTGATAATGTAGTATGCTTTGAATCGGTTGCTAACAGTAACAAAGAGTTTTTTTATTGATTGTCTTATTTGTCAATTCAGCATCGTTTTGAATAATTTCAAATAAAATGGATGCAGAGATTTTGAAAAAAATCTCTGAAGCGACGGCGAAACTTATCCCGGTCAAGTCTTCCGGACGATATCAAAAGGAATACGAGATATTCTGTGAATGGCGCAAAACTTATAATGTTATTATATTGTTAAAATATACCAGTCCGGTAAAGTTACTTTACCGGCCTAGTAATGTAATGTATTATTTTCCGGACTCAAATGAGTCCGGGAAATGACACATTAAAGTACAGTATGAAATAAATAAAATTAAATTAGGCACTTCCCTGCTGTATTTATGTATTTTATTTTATTAACCGACCGGTTTCGCCTTACGGCATCTTCAGGGTTTCTACAAAAATGGTATAAAGATATGCTAATATAGAGATTTAAAATATTACTTACACGTCAATATTATAAAAATATACGTTTAACAGACATTAGAACAAGTATAATTAAAACGTTATTAACTTTTACTAAATTTTATTTTTGATTCAAGCTTTAATTTACAACATTTTTAATATGTTTTAATTATACTTGTTCTAATATCTGTTAAACGTATATTTTTATAATATTGACGTGTAAGTAATATTTTAAATCTCTATATTAGCATATATCTTTATACCATTCTTGTAGAAACCCTGAAGATGCCGTAAGGCGAAACCGGTCGGTTTTTAAAATAAAATACATAAATACAGCAGGGAAGTGCCTAATTTAATTTTATTTACAATATTAAAATCCCACTGCTAAAATGGATTATACAATTAAAAATATTAAGTTTATTTCATCACCATAATGTTAATAATAAACCAACTTAATCCCATGAAATTCCATAACTGTGCAATATTTCAATATTACACTATGCGTAAAGTGAAGTTTATTTTTCTATTCCTATTACGGAATTTGACCGTTCTAATATCACTTTTATCTATGGAATGACATACCTATATTCCGTAAAGTGTTACAGAATGAAATATTTTATCATCGGAAGACAGAATAAACACTCGTGGCGACATCTCTGTTTTTAATATATAACAAATTTTAGACCGATACAACCTCACTTTCTTCCAATTAAATTATTTTGCTATGGTATTTTTTGGAAACGTAGAAAAAGTATAGTTTGAAACACTTTTGGAATTGCATATTCCGATCTCGTGAAACCGTCAAACTCGTTACAGAATATACTATTAGGTTCAGTTGTACAAAAAAGTCGTATTGTAAAATGTATCGTTTCACAGTAAAATTGCAATTTTATTTCACTGTAATTAAATTTTATCATATTTTCCATATGCCCTCTAGTTTGCTTTTTTTAGAAAATAAAAGGTTTGCAAATGATGTAATCATTTTTTTACATTTCAGCCATTCCACGTTTCTCGGTAATTTATATATCGTCCGTAATAATTCAAAATTATGAGTAAAAGCTACCTTAATTAAATTAAATACTATTGCAATATTGCAAACATGTTTATTATGCTTGTAATAATTACGCTTAAGCTTATAAGCATACAAATTGGAGTAGTTTTTACTCACATTTTTTATTATTACAAACGCTACAAAAATTGCCGAGTAAAGTCGGTTTTATATAGATGCGAAATGCGAAATGCGAATTTGGAAATACGAACATTCGCATTACGCAACTCCTATTTCATATAGGTAGATGCGAACTATTTTAGGGACATTCTTATCTCACTAGGCGATAATTGTCATCTTATTTAAGCTACTTAAATAGTAAAAGTAGTTAGTGTAGTATAAAGTAATATAAAGGTAAAATAAAAAACAATTTTTTTTTTAAATTTCGCCAATTCAAATGGACCAATAAAAACATTTTTCGCATTTCGCAACTGTATGAAACCGACTTAACGTGGAATTGCTAAATTTTGAAATTAACAGTTACCTAGTTTAAGAAAATGTAAATATAACTTTTTGAATAAATTCATTTCAATTAATTTATAGCAACAAATTCACAATGTTTATTTTGAAAAAAAAACTATAATTTATATAATAACGATAATACTTAAATATATTTTACAACAGAAACTACACAAAAATATTTTAGACAATAAAAATTAATTTAAATTATTAGACGAGTTGCTCGAAATGTTCAACGCCAACTTCGATACATTTCCGACTTTTGCGAATTAAGGAATTCAAAACCAAAGATATCTGTTGTATATTTTGCCTCATTTCGTTGCATGCCAATATAATTCCAGCAATAACTTCGTCCCTTGTTCAAACTGCATAAATCTAGCGGGATAATTAATATCTGGAGATCGCAGTTACCATGCTACTGGATCTAATTAATAATTTTTATCGAGACATTCGCGAACTATTTATCCAACTTTCACCTCATCATTATTACTAATAAAATGATAAAAGGATGAGTTCAGTCTACTCTCTTAAAATTAATTAGTCAAAAATAACTCATAAGTCATATTTGACTAATTGTCATAGCGAAAAAGCAGTGAATAATTAGTCAAATTATACTGAATAGAATAGTCAAATTAGTAGATTTAAATTTAAAAAAGTTTTGACCCAGCTGGGGATTGAACTCAGGTATGTCGTTTCTCAAGCTTGTCAAGCTGTTCAAAATCAAAATCAAAATCAAAATCAAAATCAATTTATTTGTAAATTAAATAGTTACATAATATAAAAAGGGTAAATAATAAAGGCCGTAATGTGGTGATGTGGTTGACTGTAAAGAGGCGCGTGGAAGTGTGGTTCCACCTCTTGAGCCTCCCTGCGGTGAAGATGCGTGGTACAGGTGGTAGCAGCGCAGTCTTCCGACGGTCTTTGTCCCTTGTACATGGAGTTTGTCTGGCCTTTTCTCGCAGAGCGAATGTGAAGCCAGCTTGATCCGGGTAGAAGAATAAAAGTCTTGAAAATTGGCGGAATAAGAATGTTGATGTTAAAGAATTTAGAAGAATGTTTTCGAGGGAAAAATAAATCAAAAAACCCTCTTAAAAAATTTGGAAAAAATACACAAAAGATAAAGAAAGAATAAAGAAAAAAAGACCTGCAGCACCATGGTACTACGGTTGGATTTGAAGGGGATGTTGAAAGTCTGGTTGGAGATGTCTCAAGGTCGAGAAGCTGTTGTCATAACCAATGTGGCTATCAGTCACTCCTATTTGAGTACATTAGATGCAAAACTCGGTTTTTGCACATTTTTAAAAAATATATATTTTATCTTATTTATGTTCATAACTGCACTGCCCACAGTATACCTAAGTAAACCAGATGCATAAGTTAATATTTGTAGAATAAAATACATTTATAAACTTACCGCAGCTGCAAAACTGGGTATTTGTTTCTTCCTGTCGGATGCAAAACTCGGTATTTGACCAATCACCAATCACGTCGCTAGTATACGCATTAACTGACGGCATAACAATCACCTGATTAATTGTTATTTTTTTGGTATTTGCACTTTTCACTTGCAAAACTTGGTCTTTGAACGAGGAAGATGCGAAACTATGTTTTTAAATCTTTTGATTTCAATTATTTACTAAACTACTTAATTTTAAATTACTTTTTTTACTTTTTTGAATAAGAAATGATGCAAAAGCACGTCTATACGATTTTTGTATTTTTTTTTTCAAATATGACCTTATGAGCGGTTTTTCGTGTTTTTCTTAAAATCACTTATCCTGCAAATACAGAGTTTTGCATCTAATGTACTCATTTGTTAATAAATAATGTTCATATTATTTTAAAGTTAAATATATTATTTGTGTTGCTGTTTGAGCTAAACTTTGTTTGTTTTTATGGGCCATTAAACCATGGAGCATATATGCATTTAATTCAAATAATACTTTTTTGTTGTCCGCAAACGATTAAAGAAATTAGTTACTTTTAACTCAGAAATAGTCAAAGATGGTGACTAATCTTAAATTAGTCAAACTTTAAGTATTTTATTAGTAAAAAATGCTGGTACTAATTCAAATAGTAGAATTTTTACTATTTTATTTTAAGAAAGTATAGATCTTGGGGGCAAGAAGTAAGGCCCACCAAGATTGAGATCTATGAAGCCCAACCAATCATTGACCGACCTCATTTTGAAATGGCGAGAATTTTCTTGTGTCCAAACACGCAAATTCTGGTAGTTTACTACTTCTCTCCTAGTAAACGAAGCTTTATCAGTTAATAACATTTTTCGATGAAATCTATACAGAATTCAGTAACCAGTGACAAAAAATCAAACGTTTTTAGCCTCATCGGGGTGCAAATTTTAGACGGGGGTAAATGGAAAGCTTTTAAATGATTTTTATCCAATGTTCTAAGAATTCTGTGCTTCTAGCATTCTTTGGTTTTCAAATATATTATGTTTTAAACCAAATGCAGCTCAACAAAACTTGATATGATGCCAGGAAAACGCCTTCAATATTCTTCACCAACTGGTTTAGCACTACCGTTTTAAAATCCATTATTTTATCTAAGCAAACCAGACGGTACATGATAAAAATTAATTTTAGTGAATTGCAATTCACAAAATAAATACTGTCGCCCCCGTAGTGACGCCACTGCTTGTATAAAAACCTAATAACCTAACCTAACCTAACCTAATAAAAAGAAAACTGATCAAATTTCAATAAAATATGTTGTTTAGCTTTGGAAAAATTATTTAAAAAAAATATGCAACTTCAATATAAGTTTATGAAGAAAATTAATAATATTTTAACGTTTTTTATTGATTCTCCAATTATTAAAGGTTCTTTTTCAATTAGAAACCAATTATTAGGATAGCCGGCACAGAAAATAGAAATCACTTTTACTACTACTTTAACTTTAACTACAACATAACTCTTAATACATTTTTGTTTAAATTTTTCTTTAAAAAATATCTTAGACTTACCTCTAGCTCTGGGTTTGGTGAGCAATTTCTGAACGATATTGTCATATGCAGATTCCCCAGCCACCCCGGAATCCTTAACGAGCTTTTCTTTTACAGCAATACAGATGTTATATTCACCCAGCAGATCTTCGAGTTCCTCAAAAGCCTGTAAAAAAATAAAATTTATGTTAGGTAGTCTACAATGTTAAATTGAAATCCTTAATTTATTATCTTATATAAATATATAAGGCAGCGGAGACTCATAATTGAAAATTATGATATAAGTTTATAACTTTGATCAATTTAATTAAAGGTTACTTTATGGCTTGTTTTATAGTGGAAATTAACTTTTACGTTTATTATTTAATTAATGTTTTATGAAAACACTTCTTCAATTTGATTATCGCCATAAACTCAAACACAACCTACTTATTATTATTTTCGGTTATTTTTAATTTTATTTGTTAGAATAGAAACGTTTGCCAAAAATTATATATTTTTAGTGTTAATGCAAAACGCTGTTATTTTAATCTGTATTTTTGGCTTTTATAAAACATGGCCAGTGCACTCAAAACAAAAAAGAAGATACTTTTTAAATAGTAAATAATGTTTATTTACTCCTACACTGACAAGCTGTGACTTTATGGCGTTTTAGTCACGGGCTGAAGTTAGCTGTATTATAAATTGCGAAAAAATGAGGTTAAATTCATGAAATTTCATATATTCATGAATTAAAATTGTATTATACAACTCGTTAACTTCTCTAGACAATCGTTTTTTATTAAACACTCGCTCGCAAGCTTCGCTCGTGCCTAATGAAACACGTAACTAAAATGGCATTTATAAAACTTAATACATAATATAGGTACTATTAATTCTTACAACTAATGAACAAATAGAATATTATTATACACAGAAAAAAATCTAACATCGTACCAAGGACAGCGCTGTCATTGAATGCATTAAAATTGAAGCAATCTAAATTGTTATTTGCTCAATTAATTACTATTAAACCAAAATAGGGAAATATTTAAATAGTAACGTTATTAAATAAATCAAATTAGTATTTAATGCAATAACATTCTAACATTCTAACAAATAAATATCAATATGAATCAATCAATAGATTTAGGAGCGATAACTTTTGTTGTTAATTTAAAAACAGTAAACGATTATAAACCAAGTGCTAACTACCTATTGGTATTATAGTAACTGTTATTCAGGAATACGGATTACAAGGTCCCATTTGTTTAATGGCTCACCCATTCATGCCATGCTAGCGTTTTTCCTGTGTATGAGAGATAATAAGCATAATTTTTAGTGTAATACTACTCGTAATATATCTAATCCAATAAGTAAATAATTCAATAATTTTTAAAAATAATTAGATGAAATCTGACATCTGTCAATGGTTAATTTTACTTTTTACCAATTTTACATGTTATTTTACTCGCCTTTTCCCAATTAAAAACCCCATCACTTATGCCTAACAACGGGAATATATTCCCGTTGTCATTATAATGAGTTTCCCGTTGTCATTATAATGAGTTTATTATTCCCGTTGTTAGGAGGGAGTTTATAATGTTAATTATATTCACAAAAAAATTATGCAATTACGCAATGTTTCAGCTTTCAATAAAAATTTAGTACAATGAAGACAATGTAAAAATAAAATTCGAAAGTTCAGCATTTAAAATACATAGAACGTAATATTGTTAATTTGTAGAAATCGAGGAATTAACTTATAAATCCCTAAAGAGACTCCTGGCAAAGGCTAATCTGGGACTAAAAATAAAATTAAGGATTACGGGTTTTCGAAGTTGTAAGAGTTAATTAGTCAAACTAAGAGGTTGTTGGAATTGAATCAAGAATAGTTAATTACTTTAATTTTATAATGCAGTTGGCAGTAACAACCTAAAGTTTTAATTCGCATGGCTGCAACGGCCACGTTGACACAAGGATCTAATTGCCTTTCCATGTTTGCTTTTCTTTGTTTGTTATTTATAATTACACGCTGACAATCCAATTACTTTCAATAGAACATCAAATTTTGATACCCAATTTAAAAAAACTAATTTACAATTGAGCGTTTAAAAATATCAATATGTGCAGAAAATAGAAATATTCCCCAACACCAAAACAAAACACATAGTGCTTAAAGTACTTTTCGCCAACGATGTTGGCATCTTCAGAACTTCTCTAACTTCCTTAATAGGTTTAATGTCAAATCCTATTCTATAGAATATATATGACCATTATCAAGTATATGTTGGGCAACACTCAATTTAAAATTTGTAACCTAAAACTCAAAAAGTTTATAAGACCATAGAAAAAAAAATGAGTTAACTTTTATAAACCCAGCGATGGTTTTACCTAATAAATAGGTATACTTTCAGGAAAAAATATTAATCTGTTGTTTTTGAATAGTGTTAATATATTTTTAAACAGAAATAATTTACACAAAAACTCGGATATTCATAAATTTAATACTTGCACAACAATTCCAGAGGAAATAAATAACACCATCAATTTTTAAATATAAATCTCTTTTAAAATCGTATTAGTTGTTTAATTGTTTGTATAGCATAAGTGAGTTTTTAGATATGTAATGGTAAATTATGTATCAAATTTGATAAACGTCATTTTAGTCACGAATTTAATTTAGATGTTCACTTGAATGAGTGCACTCATGCAGACATGTCTAAAAAAATTTATAAACGAGTTGTATATTATATTGTTTCTACGACAAATTCTAAAAATGATTAAAATTAAATATTTGTATGGAGCGACATATTAAAAAAATATAGAGTAAGTGTACAAATAGGAACCTGTTTTATCGGCAGCAAATGTTAAAGTTTATCCCTTGAAAATGGACTAACAACCGTTTAAATCCAATAAATAAGCTGTTTTTTACAGTGAAAGTAAATAGAATGTTTTATGGGCACTCCAGGGTGGAGTGGAAACTATTTAATATTTTATATTAAATATTATTTTACAAGGGCATTTTATTTTAACGATTGTATAACATTTGACAACTGTCAACTAACTTAAAGCTAACTTCAGCCCGTTACTAAAGTCCCATGTATTTAAAATATCACTTAGGGTCATGGACGCATTAATTAATTCTTCCTTATGTAATTGTTATTCTGTAAGTATTTTTTTACTTAAAATGACGATATTTGTACATGTACAGAAAATAAATATAGGTACTATTATTATAATTATACTACACAGAAAAGTCAAGGAATAATAATTATTTAAAGGGGCAAAATTAATATTAATGAATATGTAAATAAAAAAATCTGTTTCTAAATACTTTAAATTTCTTTTACCGTTATGGAGTAAATTACTATTTTTTCGAAGTTATATAATTACACTACATAGAAAAGTCAAGGAATAATAATTATTATTAAAAATTAATATTGATGAATATGTAATTAAAAAAATCTTTTAAATTTGTTTTACCGTTCTGGATAAATTACTGTTTTTTTCTTAAAAAAAAATAGATAATATAGATAAGTACCTATACGTATACACCGCATTTTCATAGGCGACGATTCATATTTTCGAGCGTTTTAAAATAAATTATAAATTATAATTATAACTTAAGTTATAATGTCCTACACATATTTATATAAAATATATGGGTTTTTGTATACATATTGTATTTGTATTATTTTTATTTCATTTCATATTTTTTATGAGGACCTCACGCCTTTAAAAGCAACGTATCTAGTTTGGCGTGCGGCAAATGAAAATTTTAATTTAATTAAATATTTTTTTTAATATAAAATTTTATTTTTAGGTATGCACTTTAAGAAACTACAATAGTTAATTGTAAATTCACATCTACAAAAATTTATTTTTCCAACCAATTTTCCACCAATTTTAGTTTAAAGGCATTGCGCTGCAAAAATCCCGAAATGTCGGGGAAATATCTCTGAAGCATCGCAAAATATCACGCTAAGCCGTCCAAAAACCGGCACAGCCTGAGCCGCTCAGGTCTAATCTGAAGATACTCAAATAATACAGCAGCAGCAGCAGGAGCAGCTATTGCGAACATTGCCAACCGCCAGAATATACTCTCTTTATTTGTCTAAAGCGATTGTTGTTTCCCTGTTTCGTTTTCTGTGATTATTTAAAACATATATATTATAAATAATATATTATAAACAATAAATACATTAAGGTAGTTGTCGTTCTGTAAGCATACCATCAGAAAATTTTAAATTTTCCTTAAAATTTGAAGTCGATTGACCGTCTATAACCCGAGATAAATTCAATTAAAAATTGGATAATTAACATGGATTGTATAGGCTTTCTGTAGTTCTGTACCAGTTTCTTAGTTATACAGAAAAAACTAACTGTCAGAAGCTTTCAAAAAACTAACAGTCTTTTAAAGTATTTTTGCTGAGTTTAAAAAAAAATAATTAAAAATTTTTGACCGTCCAATTGTTTATAAATAACCGTTTAAAGTTTAACAATTTGTAAAAAGTATGTATACATCACTAGTGTCAGATAAAAACAACTTGGCAACGCTGTACGCGAGTATAGATATTATTTCCGCAGTAAATTCGAACGGACTGATACAGTCTCCAATATATCTATTGGTTGAGCATAAGCGACGTTGCCGGATTAAAACTTATGAAAATATTTGAAAGTATTACGTAAAGGTGACGTCTCCAGGGTACAGTCTTGCCAACAAATTATGAATCACTTAGCTACAAGCTCGTATACTTTTACGGTGCGTATAATCTAAAAAATTTTGACAATATTGTACCACGACAACTACCTTAAAAGAAAAAAAATATTTTAATTAAAAATATAATAAATATTGTTGGACTTATTTGTATAATACATAGGAATTCTTCAGTTTTGCATTTTTCTTTATTTCTAATGACATACAGGAAGAAGCTGGTGTTGACAATCAGGCGATTTTAGACGTTTTATGTTTTTTCTATAATTTCTTCAGTTTTTGTAATCACTCTTTTACAATTATTTATTCATAGAGCTTTATTTTAATATCTTACATAAACCAAGCCCACACTTCTGTTTCAGAGTTTTTAGAAGAAGACGTAGATGGTTATAAAATTGTCCCAGACGTATATTTACTATTCCTTTCTGCCTATTTATTTTCGATATTAAAAACTAGCATTCTTCGCCTAGGAATCAATAAATTAAAATATTTAGTATCTTATAAACGCAATATTATACCAAACATAATAAAGAATTTTCTCTAATTTTGTATCATGATGTATTCATTAAAATTAATTTAATCACACCAAGTAAACCCATGACAAAATTTAATTTTTTATCTTGACCAATGATTCCCTGTGGATTATATAAGGTACATTTAGGTTAGCAAACTCAGTTAGAACCCGTGTAATAAGCGGTAAAGGTAGATGAATTTGGTTAATTAATTTCTAGAAACCCTTAATTGATGATATATTTGCCACAGCTTTAATCCGGAATTAGAAACAAGCTACTTGACAAATATAATTTATATGTGCACAAATCTAGCTAGTCTTAAAATGAATTAGTCAAAAATAACTAATTATAAGTTATATTTGACTAATTGTCATAGCGAAAAAGCAGTCACTAATAATAACTCAAATTCTACTGAATGAAATAGTCAAATTAGTAGATTTATATTTAAAAAAGTTTTGACCCAGCCGGGGATTGAACAAGCAGTAATAATCAAAGATGGTGACTAATCTTAAATAATCAAACTGTAACTATTTACGTAGTAAAAAATAACTATTTAAAAGTGAAAACGACTATTTTATTAGTAAAAAATGCTGGTATTAATTCAAATAGTAGAATTTTCACTATTTCATTTTAAGAGAGCGGATAATCTTAGATCGAAAATGTATTTGCAATTAATTAAGTCTAATCAATTATTCCTGGCGCATTTTTGCAACACAATTGTGGACTTAAGTCCACGAAGCGCTATAGCTACAGACACAGCTACATTATGATATCCCTATAATATATTATAATTATTAATAAAATCGACGTAGTCAACATACTATAGGTAAACTTAATTGTTTTTTCGTCCAGCGCATTTATAAGTAGAAGCTGAAAATAGTAAACAATTATTTTTGTACGGAATTGGAAAAATAATATTAATTAATTAATTAAAAAAAGTTTGGTATCTGTAGAGTAAAATCATAATTTAATTAATCAAACAATACCAAATCTTAACAACAAATTAATCTTGAATCGGCAACTAAGCGTAACTACGCATTTATAAAAATTATTATTATTTCTTGTATCTGGTAAATGCTACTTCAGCCTGTAATTGTGTATGCTTTGTAACCTGATCTACAAAGCTGCGTAGGTACAAGCTTGTAAATGTATACTCTAGTATAGAGTAAAAATATTATTTTCTAGAGTAAAAATATTATTTTTATTTTTTTCTATGGCTACTGCTAAAGTAGCCTTTTATCTTCTAAAAATCGTACATTAAGTATTACTTAAACCGCAAGGGTAAATAAAATTATACTCTCACCTTTAAACGCCCATTATCGTACATGTTTCCATGATTCTAAGTGATATTTTTAATACACATTGAAAAGTTGTGGCTTTATGGCGTTTTAGTCACGGGCTAAAGTTAGTTTTAAGTTAGTGGTCAAATATCATATAATTGTTAAAATAAAAAATGCCTTTCTTGTAAAATAATACTAAATGTGAATATTATTTTATTATCTTAATACAAAAATAAAAAGTATTAAATAGTTTTTCAACGCCAATACCTAAAAATTGTATTTGCATGTTGACCTTTTAATTTTGCCGGCGTTAAACTAGATTTAACTAACAGCATTAAAAATTTCGGGTGGAGACTTCACCGTGAAGTGCCCATAAAACATTATCTTCATTTTCATTATAATTCTTTTATGTTATCATTTATAAGATTGTTAGTCCATTTTCAACGGATAAATTTCGATTTACACATACAAATTTGACAGCGGGCTGCAGCGCCAGAATCCCAAGTTAGAAATTGTTACTCGAGTTACATTATTTTTTATAGATGTTGCTTTGTACAAATATTTAATTTAAATCATCAGTCAAGTATTGTCAAAAATAGCTTAAACTTTAACGTGAAAAATATAAAAATAAAATAGGGATAAAAAATTTACATATTTTAAACGCAAATATTAACGTAACTGTTAAAATTAACTGGTTGTAGTTCAAAGGTTACATACAATTAGTTCAATTGTATACAAAAATATTGCCACTTATATCTTTAAATTACAATATAATTATGATTTTTAACTGTTTTTAAAATGTTTAAACAAATGTAATAGTAATTTTTGAATATAATAATTTTTTAATCTGCTTTGTAGATTTGCAGTTTCAAAATGTAACCATATATGGTTACAACTGTTATAGGTTTGACAACATCTATGATGTTGCCAAACCTATAACAGATGTAAGTCGAAATAACTGACGAAAAATTGTTATGTCTTTTTTACCAAACGCGTCCATCATAATTTACGATTTCATCAGTCCTTTTTTCTTATTATTCTTGTCTCGTATTTATGGATATTCATAGCCATCCAAGCTACTGAAAGAATATCAGGAGGGAGTCAGAAGATGTGGAGATAATATCGGTTGTTTCAAGCCTTCTTCTTCTAAATTGACTTTCTAAACTCGAGAAAAGCAGGGCTATTATAAGTAATATGCATCACGTTTTCTTTTCCCCAGTTTCAGGCACTACAGAGAGGAGTGTCCACTTTTCCCAATGTATGAAGGTGTTTGTTGAATCTGCAGTGACCCGTTATAATTCCGACAAGATAAGAAAGATTTTTGCGGGAGAGCTCTAGACTTATATTTTGCCAACCTGTCGGACGGATTACTAATTATAGTTTTCGTCTGACGCCATGTACTTACCATCTGTGTATTTGTTTTTCGTGGGTTGACATCTTTATTTGTAAATTCAAGGCAGATTTTGATACAGGCAAGATAGGTTTAAGACCTATTGGCAGTTTTGCCGATCCCTGCCTTGCAAGATCATCGGCCTTTTCATTTTCTTTATCTGTAAGGTATGCATTTAATTCAAATAATACTTTGTTGTTGGCCGCAAACTATTAAAGAAATTAGTTACTTTTAACTCTCAGAAATAGTCAAAGATGGTGACTAATCTTAAATTAGTCAAACTTTAACTATTTTCGTGGTAAAAAATAACTATATTTTATAAATTTCCTAGCCTTAGTTTTCGGTTAAATCTAAGCTTGATGCGGCTTGGTTTTCTATTGTTATTAGCGATAAATGTCGGAGTCAAGTTTGGCCTATAGTATTCCTTAAATAATTTTTTATTATTTTTAATTTGCTAAATGATCGTTCAGCTTCTGCAGAAGAGACAGGAATTGTATGAAACAGTAACATTGCTGTAAATACTTCTTTTAGGTCGCATTCTAGCACTAATATTTTCACATTATTTCTTTAGAGAATTGGTGAATAGTCAATGCCTTAGTAAATTCAGGTAGAAGTAGGTGGTAAATATAGTGGAATAGAGGGAGGATAGAGACAATTTTTGACAGTTATTTTCGTCATTTCCAAGTTCAATATTTTTTTACTAGTTCTCATAATCATAATCTACTAACATGACAAATTTTATAACATTTTAAACGGTAACTCTCTGACCGACAGTAATACCGTTGAGTGAAGAAGTCAATGGTAATACCTTAAAGTCGTGTTGCAACCTATTTTATTCAATAGTTCAATACGAGGTTTGGTGGTCAGGGTCCGAGGCCTACGGTAACTATGCTACTGGATGCCCCATTATTTGAATAAATTCATATTATTTTACTATTTACATAAATATTTGCTATTTTACAAGCAGGTTCCAGTATGCCCATGATTTCACATAGGAACATTTTTGAATGTGTACCCATATTGATGGGTTTGAAAGTTCGGAGACTATTTCAGTTCTGGACCCATCTGTAAGAATGTCTGGTGCACTGTTTAAAATATATGTGGTGTTAAGAGTAATCCTAAAATTGTGTCAAAATCCAACACCAAGTGGTGTTAATATAACACCATGAATTATGGTTGAAAATGAACACCAAAACGGTGTTTATCTAAAAATATTTGAGAAGTGCACCTACACAGAAAAAAAGGAATAGTTCATTTAACTATATTAATTTAGTAACGGTCGGGACTTTGCAATAGTCCCGCCCGTTACGCTTTAAATTATTAATTTTTAAGGAATTAAACAGTCAATCACGATACCTAATTTTGCCAAATAAAAACCTTGTTAAACAGCTTTAGTTTAGAACTATTTATAAAAATTTGACATTGGTAATATAATAGAACAATATTATTTTGTAAATAAAAACACGGCAACTGTAGTATCCGTTACGCGTGGAATGCTCAAGGGCTATAATAAAAAAAAGTGATTTTGAAAGCAACGCTCAACTTTGCACAATGCGCATAGCAAAAGGGCACATCATATAGGTGCGCAATGGGGTTTAACGTGTGCCTTATTTAGTACAAAATCAAAAGGATTAGAGGTCAAATTCTAAAAAAACTGCACGGTTAGCGAGTTATGAGCCAAAAAGCAAAAAAAAACCTTTTGGGGGATGAAATTAGGGAATGCGGGAAGAAATTATTGGGGAATATTCTTGATTCATTATTAGCACCTCTGACATAAAAAATAAAACCCAACTACCATCGAGTTTTTCTTCTACAATTCTAAATTGTTTTATTTATAATTTAAAATGTCAATGTATAGAAATCGACTTTTTTAGGGAAAATATAAACGTTGAAAACATGTCGTGTAAAAACCTATATCCACTGATATGCTTAATCAGTTGATATAAATAAATCAACGTTTCTGCATACGGCCCTAAATGATGCTTTAAATTATTTCCTTTATTATGAAACCAAGCATAATTATACTTAACAATCGATTTAATTGTTCTTTTTTAAATTACAGAAAACTCAAATTAAGTTAAATCAAAAATAGCTTTTATCGCATAATAGCATAATTACGATACAAAGCTGGTTGGATGGATGAATTTAAGCGAATGCGAAGCAATTCTAATTTCTAATGAAAGTTTATTACAAAAGGCTTTTGTCCCATTTTCAATTCGAGCACATGTAATTATAGACAGAACCCCCATTTAATCCAATTTGCATCAACGTATGTACTCGTTTCGAAAATTAATTATTTGAATTATCTATTACAATACTCAAATGTCACTTATGTTATACACATCCCTGAAAATTATTTTTTTTTAAATCCAATATAATAAAAAATAATAGTCACTGGTCACTGGCTACTCATGCGATACGTAAATGTGCTTGAAAGTTACATATATTTTGAAATATTAATAATTGGAGTGTCTACCTTTTGATATATGAATATAAATAGTTTTAATGTATTAGCTATCTCAATTAATAATTATATTGCGAAAATGCCTTTGAAGAATTTATATTGATTACCATTCACTGGCACATTCTTATTTCGGGAAAAAAATAAAAAGGAATTTATATTAAGTCATAACAATAAATATTATATTAGGTATTCCAAATATTCAGGAAATCAAAAAAAGAGAGAGTTTTAATCTTCTACGCACTTGACGATTTAAGTATTAAAATAAACCAGTTACTACTCTAAAAAGATCTAAACCTAAAAAAACTAAAATGTCCTAAAACACTCTCTAAAAATGAATTAGTCAAAAATGACTAATTTAATAGTTATTCGTGGCTGCTTTTTCACTTGTACCATGGTTAATCATGGAATACCATAGCATCCCAAAATTTAACAGCTAATTTTTATGTAAAATTGTTCCCTGAATCCGAAAATGTCATCAAAATTTAAAAAAGTAAAACAGTTTTTGAGATATAGTCAATTTTCCATTTAATATGGAATTGACTAAATCTCAAAAAACTGCTAAACTTTCATAATTTTTTACGGTATTTTCGGATTCAGGGGACAATTTTACATAAATGGCTGTTAAATTGGTTCCATGGATAACCATAATACAAGTGAAAAAGCAGCCACTAATAACTATTAATCTAGTCATTTTTGACTAATTCATTTTTAGAGAGCGGCCTAAAAACTATTTTTTGCTTTTTGGGCTTTGACCTTTAAAATGTAAAGTACTAATTCCACGCTAACGAAGTCGTGGGTAACAGTTTAATTGACATAAAAATTAAAATAACAAAAATGTCCCCAAATAAGTAAAAGATAATACCTACTCCGAAGATTTTCATATATTTGATATATTCACATTATTTTTAACTAACGAAAAATACCTTACTATGTAGATGAAATGAGTATGATACCAATAGTATCAATAGTATCATAGTATCATACTATAGTAAGTATATTAGTCATATAATATAACATAGAACGTAACTTTTTGTTTTGCGTCTTTAAATGTTTGGCTTATTAGAGAAATGCTGGTATTTCATATTTGGGTATTATTCACTTCTTTTGGATATTATTTACTTCTTTTCTCTTTCCTCTTTTCAGTAAAATCTAGTTTGCCGTGAAATCAAAAGGTCGTACTGACCGGACATTTAAACTTTTTAAATATTGGCGTTGAAAAACTATTTAATACTTTTGTATTTTTATGTCAAGATAAAAACATAATTTTACATTTGGTATTATTTTACAAAAAAGGCACATTAACAATTGTATGACATTTTACAACTCAACTAACTTAAAACTAACTTCAGCCCATGACTAAAAACCTGTTGCTAACTTCAGCCCGTGATTAAAACGCCATATAGCCATAACTTGTCAATGTGTTTTAAAAGCTTACTTAGTGTCGCTTACGAGCGAGTGCTTAAATTAATGAGTGTATAGAAAAGTTTATAAACGAGGTGCATACTATACTTTTTCTACGACAAATACTTATTATTATCTTAAAATGATTTAAATCAAAAAATTTGTATAGATCACCATCTATGAAACAATAGGGGAATCTGCGTGTCACCGTCAAATTTCATATTTTATAAACACAGATTATAAAGGTTATAAATCGAAATGTATTTCTTAAAAATTGACAGTTTTTCACAGTGAAAGTAAAGAAAATGTTTTATGAGCACTTTACAGTGGAGTCCGTGCCCGAATTTAAATTATAGTTTACTGCTGGCGAAATTAAAAGGTCAGTACAATGTTCATATAAACTTTTCAAATATAGGCGTTGAAAAACTATTTAATACTTTTGTATTTTTGTATTGAGATAATAAAATAATTTTCACATTTATTATTATTTTACAAGAAAGGCACTTTATTTTAACGATTGTATGACATTTGACAATTGTCAACTAACTTAAAACTAACTTCAGCCCGTGACTAAAGCGGCATAAAGCCACAACTTGTCAAGGTGTATTTAAAAGGTCAGTGTCATGGAAACATGTACGATAAAGGGCGTTTTAAAGGTGGGAGTAGAAAAAATAATTTTTTAAACAAGAACTTAAATTAAGTTTAAAACTGTAAAATTTATAAATTTATATTTATAATAAAGCATACTAAGCATTACTTTACTTTTAAATTTTATCCCAGTAAATTCAAATATTTATTTAAGATTATTAACTTTTGACTATGATCATAAAGCAACTCCAGAACAAAATGCAGCGTTTACATTTAACTTATTACAAGAGTTACTTTTTTAATTTATATAAATTATTTTAAGTCAAATTAAAGCAAATTTATGACATTGTTTAAAGTAAATTGTCCGAATCCTCTTTTTTTAAGCAACTGTATCCCAATATTTAACCGACTAAAATTTGCATAAGTAAACAATCTCAAGTTCAATTTTATTCAGATTTATTTGCTCCTTTTATTCATTTAAATACTACAATGAAGCCAATTTAAATACGAACTGCTTCCCCTTTTACTCACTTTTGATATGTAAAGTAGCTAGCTGCCCTGTTTAACTTTAAATTATTTTTTTTAAATTCAACAATTATGTTTCTTGAAGAAGAATACTTGTAACTCAAATGGTAATTTTATAAAACCTCGTTATATATATAAAGTTTAAAAACCTTTACCAAAAGTTATTAATAAAGTTCATTTTTTTCAATATTATTAATTTATTAATATAGGTAAATACTTTGAAAACCTTTATCAAAAGTTATTAATAAAGTTAATTTTTTTCATTATTATTAATAAAGTTAATTTTTTTCATTATTATTAATTTATTTTCTCTGGTTCAACACTTAAACAAGAAGCTGTAACAAAACTCTTAGACGAAAACTTTGATTCAATATTTTACAATTTACTTCTGTAGTTTCGAAGAAAAATAAAAACCAAGACACCGTGTTGTGTGTCTTTTACCATCTTAACAATGCGCATCCTCTGGGTGTAATTTTTTTTATTTAACATTGCACAACGTATAATTTATATTTACCATTCAGTTTCAACACGACAACATTTTTGAATGCATTTTCTTCTTCAAATAAATATCAATACCTTTGAGGGCGACTCTTTTAAAGAAAGGAAAATACATTTTATTTTAAAATAGAAATGAGGTGACATACCTTCATTAAAGAATATTCGAGTTTTTTTAGTTGTTGTTGTTTTTATTAATCTCATACATTTTATTGATTTTATAAATTAAAAAGGTTCTATTAAAATTTTTTTTTAATAGTATAAGGTATAATGTATCAAGTTTAAAAAATGGAATCACAAGTTTTAATTAGGCACGAGCGAAGCTTGCGAGCGAGTGTTTAATAAAAACGAGTGTCTAGAAAAGATTATAAACGGCAGTTGCCCGGGTTGCATTATTGCAAAATTGGATTGGATGTTTATTGTATGCAACTTGCATACAATAAACATCCAATCCAATTTTATTTGTTAAACATTTGATATCTGACAACTATCCTATAAATTAAACATCACCTTGTACCAATTTACAATAGAGCTAACTAAAAAGCCCAAAAAACACTGTTGCCAACTTCAGCCCGTGACGCCATGAAACCAGAGCTTATCAAAATTTAGGTTTAAGAGCAATATTTTAATTTATATTTAAATGCTTTGGGAATTTAAAGAATGGAAAGAATCTTAGGAATCTAAAGAATCTAAAAATTTAAGGAATCTAAAGAATCTATAGAATAAAAAAATCTTAAAAACCTAAAAAGTCTCAAGATTCTAAAGGGTATAAAAAATCTACGAAATCTAAACAATGAAAAATATTCTAAAAATTAAACTTTATAAAAATATTATAGTGGTTTCAAGAAAATAAAATGTATATAAATATTAATTTATTAGATAAATTTATACCATTAGTAAGTCGTGAAAAATAGTGTCTGGTGCAACATTTTAGTGCAAGAAAGAAGGCTGTGCTGCTGGAATAATGAATTTATTAAGGTACGACTCCAGATTACAAAAGGGCCACTGTGAAGTCCGAAGGAGCATTAGCTAAGCTGTCACGAACACCAGCTCATATTAGATATGTGAAAACTTTCCCTCGGGCCACTAACGTTAGCAGGATCTCAAAAATTAATAGGTCAGGCGGCTCGTATGGCGGTTTCTTTACCATTTATTTAATTTATGTTGTTAAATTTAATTATTATTAATTTTTAATTAACCATTCCGCAATCATTTAACTTCTCCAGATACTATCGTCAATGGTTTTCAAAAGTATTTTCAAAGTGTTTACTTGACGACAAATAACACTAATAAGATTAATAATAAAAATGCTTATACTTCTTCTAATATTTTAATAAATGAACTAAACGAAAATGATATAACTCAGGCAATAAAAAAACTTAAAAACAAAGAAACATCGGGTGATGATCAGATTCCTTCTTATTTAATCAAAGACTGCTGCCACTGTTATATTTGTTTAATCTATCCTTAAATACATCAACCTTTCCAGATATGTGGAAGGTAGCCCGTTGTGTCCAATATTTAAGAACGGTGATAATAGTTTAATTAATAATTACCGACCTATAGCTATTTTATCAAATTTTTCAAAGGTTTTTGAAATGTCTTTATATATGCGTATCTACCCATCAGTCAAAAACTCTATTTCTCTTCACCAACATGGTTTTATGGAAAACCGTTCAACGGTATCGAATTTGACTTATTTTACCCAATTTACCTCTGAAGTACTGGATAATCGTGGGCAGGTAGATGCCATATATACAGATTTTTGATCGGATATGTCATCCTATTATTATTTCTAAGCTTGAGTTATTTGGTTTTTCGGAAGCACTTCAGAACTTTTTTACATCCTATTTAAGTAATAGATACCAGTATGTTTCCTATAGTGGTTTTAAGAGTTTAAAGTTTTTATCAACTTCTGGTGTACCACAAGGCTCTAATCTAGGTCCTCTTCTTTTTACAATTTTCATAAATGACATAGGCGACGATATTGTTTGTGAAAGACTTTTGTTTGCTGATGGTTTGAAAATATTTAAAGAAATACGCAGTGTTAATGACTGTAAGGCCCTTCAAAATGATTTGTGTAAGATTGAAGACTGGTGCAGGAAAAACCAGTTGGGTCTTAATGCAAACAAGTGTAAAGTAGTCACATATACTAAAAAAAAGAAAAAAAACATTCTTTGATTACACCCTAAACCTAAGTTTACTTTTCCGTGTCACCGCCATTAAAGACCTGGGAGTATTATTTGATAGCGAATTAAATTTTCTTAACCACATTAATAGCATAATAACATCTGCCAACAGAACCCTTGGTTTTATAATTAGAAATACCAAAAACTTTAAATGTCAAATGGCGTTTAAAACTCTTTATTATTCATTTGTACGCTCTAAGCTTGAGTATGGTTTTCTAATTTGGAATCCAATATACTCTAGTAATATAAGTAACTTGGAGAAAATTCAACGACGGTTTTTAAAATTCCTCTCTTTTAAACAAAACGGTGCATATCCAGATCAGGGTTATGATCACTTAACTCTTTTGAATGAATTCGGGTTTAGTTCCCTGCAGTTAAGGCGAGTCACGTTAAGTGTAAAATTTTTGTACAATTTGGTACATAACAAAATTGACGCTCCCCTACTATTAAACCAAATAAATCATTTAATACCAAGAAATACTCGTACCAACCTTACATTTTACTGCCCCAACGCTAGGTTGAATATTATTCTTAAGTCACCAATTTATTTTATGTGCAAAAATTTTAATATATACTGCAATAAATGTGACATTAACTTTAATAGTATTGGTTTTATAATTGATAGCTTATGTACAAATTTTTTAGTCTAATCTTGTTATACATCTTTTTGTATATGTATATTTTCAATAATATTAGGACTTATTTTAATTTCTTGTATGTAATTGTTCTGTAAATGGATTTTATATCTGTTGGACAATAAACGTTATTATTATTATTATTATTATTTAAGATAACTGTACTATTTAATTTGAAATTATTGTTTATAATAAATTAATTTTTTCAAAAAATTAACAGGATGTGTAAATTTTGTATCTAGACCCAGAAGAGACAAGATTGAATTCCCAGGGTTTATATAAAAAATATAAAGAATTGTTCAAAAAAGAATCGGATTATTCAAGTAAATCTATGCTCTGTGGTATGTGCTTATATCCATGACATGGCCACATTGTGGTGCACGGGTAAAATAGAAATAAACATGGATTTATAAAAATAATAAAAATATAAAAAATATATATTCCTATTATGGGCTGGCCAAATATATAGTCTGAAATAGATTAAAGGTCAAGATCTAAAGAAGAAATAATGTAGAACCCTATATATAGGTTGCCATTTACTGGTGGCCCATAAACCATTAATGTCACTTGTTTTAGTTTTGCTTGTTTTTTTATTTTATTTTATATGGACTAAGTGACCAGAAGTTGTCTTTTTAGGATGGTAGTTATTCTACAAAATTTTGTCTTTCTCCGATAATATCTTCAGGTGCCTATAGTTAAGGTAAAATTTGTGAAAAAAATGAAAAATACAGTAAATTCAAAGTGAGTGATTTTGTTTCCATGCAAGTATTTAAAAAACAGATAAATTAATTTATTTTTAATAATTCTATCAGGGACAATACTATGTGCACAATATCGCATTCCCAAAATTATACATAAGAGTAAAAAAATCAACTATTGCTCATTTTTTGGACTAAAATGAAGAATAAATCGTGGTTAGCCAAGATATCCACAAAATCTCAAAACATCCCGAGGGATTGCCTAACTATTATTAGGAAGGGGTATTACGACTATCAAGCTCAACTACCCTGTGAATGGGGCTTTGAAATTTTGGAAAAAACATCTCTTTTTTAAACACCCTATAGTATGATGCTATACATAGCACATGTGCACAATATTGTATTCCCAAAATTAGACGTAAGTGAACGAATCCACAATTGCTCATTTTTTGGACTAAACTGGGGAATTTTGAAAAATTGGCATAAAATCGTAGTAAGCCACGATATTTACAAAATCTCGAAAACGTTACGAGGGATTACCTAACTTATAATACGACTATCACACTCAACTGCCCTATTAATGGGAACAACTTGAAATTTCGGAAAAAATATATCTCTTCGTTTAACAACCTGTAGTATAATGCTATGTGCAAAATAAGAGTCAAAGAATTGGCCATTCAGAATTTCGAAAGATTTTCAAAATCGATTCAGTTATTTTCCAATAACAAGCTTTCAAATATTTTCCAAAAAACTAGGTGCGTCGTTTTTTATGACGATCAGTCATGGGTTAGGCGCATAATTTAATCATTATAGTCGTGTATAGTATACACTGTATACGTATCCATTGGCTTCTCGGATATCCAATCTCCTGTTCTTCTACATCACGACTCGTCGTGAATTAGATGTCTCCGATTAGTTTGATTTTACTATTACACTGTTATTAAAATTAGATTTTTTAACATGGTTTTTTAATTTTATTTTGTAAAATTTAAACATAATTTTTTGTAGAAAACCAGGGTTTGTAATTATTTTAACAAAGGAAAATATTTTACCGAAATATTGTAAAGGTAATACGCAATTTTGTAAGCATTTTGTTAATTTCAAAGGTTACAGATTATTTTGCTAATGTTTAACAAATTATTTCGTTAAAAAAGTACACGTGATTTCAGGCAGTCAATCAAAACATTTACCACTGACTTCAGTGACTGCAACTTATGTTTCTGCTTACTTTATTCTAATTCGTAACGTGTTCGTAACAACTGTCCAGAGTGTTTATAATATATTACGAGACATTGATATTATTGTTATTCGGATTCCTTATACCTATTAAAGTGCGAAGTACCGGAAAAAGATGCGATGCGTTTTCAAACTGAAATTAGGGAATACAGTGAAGTTGGTTAAATTTACGAAATACATCAGTAAATGTTGTAGTAGTTCTGATAATTATATTATATATTATTTCAGAATGGCGTGTTACTTGTGTTACTAAGTCTACAAAATGGTTTTTAAAAACAAGGTCTTTTTAAAAATTACAAGAATAATGGTTAAATTATTTACATAGGATTTTGTTATTAAATCTACAAAATATTTGTTATAGTCGCAAACTACTTATTCAATTACTAAACAGATTACAGTTGGTTGTAAACTTTGTTGTGTGTTATAAAGTTATGTGGACCTGGATGTACATAAAATCTAGTTAATATGTGGCTAAAATTAACAAATATTTTTTTACTGTGTAATAAGAGAACAACACTTTGCCAGTGTGTTACAAATAGACGTGTGAAGCAGTTTTATCTATTTGGCTGCGAACTGATTAATGTTGCTATCAAAACTATATAAAAGATATTTAGCTCTCAACAAGTATCGTACTCGTCAAAAGCGAAAATAATACTGTGCGTAAAAATATGTTCAGAAGTGATCTCGAAGACTTGTTCGATGTTGTTGCAAAAGACGCTTTGACTAAAATAAAGAACGTTGACGACAAAACTTTCATTTAAAAGCAAAAATAATATTTTTTAGGTATGAATGTAAAATTGAAATATCAACTTGAAGAGAGATAATTACGTTTTATAAAATATATATGAACAGCAGGATGTTGTTTTTCTACTTTGACCCACCTTTTATTTATATTTATTAAATTCAACAGCTGTTCGGAGGGTTCAGCTTATAGTATTCGCATGCGAATGTCCCTTTAATATATATATATATATACATATGTATGTATTTATTGGCTTTTGTATATTAAATAAGACGACGATAAAATTCAAAGAATGCTTTTATTTAATATTATATTTTATATTTTTATGATTTCGCCCTTTGTTATGAGTTTCCGCATTTCTTTGTGCAAGTGTTTGAAGACAATTTTGGGTTGCTTGTAAACATACATGATTTATATATTTTATTAGGAAACTACATTTTTTACGTATAATGTCAAAAAGAGATTTAAATTTGTTAAAACAAATTTGAAACAAAGAAGAGCATTTTTATTTCAATGGCATGGTTTTTATTGCTTCGTAGCTAATGTTGTTTTACAGTGCGAGTATACTGTCGTTTTTTAAGTTATTATTCCTAAATTTTACTCCAAAATTATAAAACAAAATACCGTATTGACATGAAATATTCTAAACACAACACCGCTTCGTTTTAATTGGTTTAGAAGAATGAAAATTAAATATATAGAACTAAATTAATTTTCCTTCGTCCGGCATAGTGTTCGACAGTTTTGTTATTAGTTTTTGGGGTAGTCTAATATTTCTACGTCAATCTATATATTTTAAGTCTCGATACGAACACTGTTTCCCACCAACCAATAAAACTTTGTTGTTGAAATACGTGCCTGGATTAGTTTTGTGTTTTAAATCACATCAATTTATGAAAAAAAAATCACTTTTGCATTTTTAATAATTAATAAGAACATTAAAGAAAACGGTGGTTCTTTCAGTAGCAACACTTTCTGTAGTAACATCATTTTTCCTAGTGTCTAATCAGGCCATTTTAGACGCTTTAGGTATTTTATAGGTTTGTCGTAAAAAATTCTAAATCCAAGAAATCGATGATACTTTTTAGAATATCTAAAAGCTAAATATTTTTATCAAAAGCTCTAATTCCAATATCTCACATAAACCAGCTATACTTTTATTTCATAGTTTTCAGACTGTACTGTCTGTACACGATAAGTTGGCGGGTCGAAGAAATTAAGTTATTTAGTTATTAAACAATTAAAACGTATTTTTTATAATATAAATAATAATTTTATATAATTTTTATATATAATAATAAAAAACATAACTGAGTAGGTATGTTTTTAATATTATTTATCTAAACTCCATGAACATTCCTTGGCTCCTCAAACTTATTATGGACAGACTGTAAATGATTGTGAAATTGTCACAGACGTATCTTTGCTCTTCCTTATCGCATATAAGCAAAAACACAAATAAACATAAACAGTGATTCTACCCATTCCATATGAAATTTAAAAAAAAGTACCTTTTGGGCGACCAGTAAATGGCAAGATTATCTATAATAATGTATTTTTTATATACCTTAGTAAGATTGCCATATTCAATGAACATCCATTGAAAATTGCTGGGTCAAAAAAACTTTTTTGCTGAGCGGTAAAATTTCTTCGTTAGCGAGTTTTATTTCAATAAAATGAAAATTTATTATTTCTAGGCAGGGTAGGCATAAGAAATAAGTTTTTTTGTTTCAGAACTATTTTTGGTTGTAAACAATTTTATTTTAGTGGGTAAACAATCTATAGTCTAAACATTTTATATTGGTTAGTAGTAAATGGCATTAAAATATTTTTTCTACTCTAACCTTTAAAAAGCCCATTATCGTACATGTTTCTATGACACTAAGTGACTTTTTAAATATACATTGACAAGCTTTGGCTTTATGGCGCTTTAGTCACGGCCTGTGAGGTAGCAACAGGTTTTTAGTCACGGGCTGAAGTTAATTTTAAGTTAGTTGACAGTTGTAAAATGTCAAACAATCGTTAAAATAAAGTGCATTTCTTGTAAAATAATAGTAAATGTGAAAGTTATTTTATTATCTCAATACAAAAATACAATAGGTAGTATTAAATAGTTTCTTGAAGCCAATATTTGAAACGATTATATGAACGTTTGTTCTGAACTGATAAAGCGTTAAAATTTTGGGTACAGTGCCCATAAATCATTCTCTTCTCTTTTACAGTAAAAAACTGCTTTTATATCGATTATCGTCTATTTTCAAGGTATAAATTTTTATTTACACAAAAATGAGATTTTAAGTCCGGTAGATTTCCAAGTTAGAAATTATAAAGGGAATTCCAATAAATTCAACTTTTTGCACATTTTTCGTGTGAGAATTTTTAATACTTTGTGATAATATTTTGCAATTATAGTAATAAAAAAAAACAAAGGGTAACAAATTTTTAGATAACTCTCATCCTAGTGCAAGAAGAAGGCAGAAACAGTTCGATCAGGTGGAAGCCAAACTTCGCAGCTGATAAAGCCGAAACCATGCTGATGGGGCCGGAACCCACATGCGGCACCAGCCAAGAATCGTCCAGAAAAAAACTAATTGACTGGTCAGAACTACAACACAAACAATAATGGGAAAGCCTGTCTGGTCTGGAGCATTCGAAAGCACTTTTGGACAATCCATCTGCTGAAGGGCAGAAACCAATGAGGACATATACCAGGATCCAACTAAAGAAAGCATTAGGCCTTTTCACAGGCCATGCTCCATTCAAAAAACACCTTCACATAATGGGGATGACAGATGACCCTTTGTGTAGAGGATGCGAAGAAGGAGAGGAAACACCTCTTCACATTATGTGTCAATGTGAGGGATTCAACACCTTAAGAAGAACACACCTGGGAGAGTCTAAACTCACACCAGAACTTTTAAAATTGCTCCCACTGCCTCGGCTACTGCGCTTCATAGAAGCAACGGAGCTAGAGCTATGGAAGTAATACCATTTACGGCATAATAGGATTGCGAAAGCAAACTACAGTGCAGGGCTTTGAACCACCTAACGGGGGAGTTTTAGTGGGTATACGTCAATAGACGGAGTCCCACAATACTCGGGGCCCCAAGAGGAACCGAGTGTTCGTAAAGAATTTCTCCGCCGGCCAAAGAAAAATTTTTTTTTAAAGTATCAATAATTGTTAAGTTTATTGTCGTAAAAAAAAGTATAGTATGCAACGCGTTTATAAACTTTTGTAGGAACTCATTTAATTAAGTACTCGCTCACAAGCTCGCTAGTGCCTAAATTAAATTCATGACTAAAATGGCGTTTAAATCCCAATGCAATATTAATTAGAACAACATGTATCAGAACATAATTCCTCTAACGTTCAAATAATTTATTGATGCATGTGGACTTAAATGTGTTCTGTCCAATTTGCATAATTTTCAGGAAACAAAAAAGTCTGGTGTTAAGTAAATGATAGGTATATTTGCAGCAGAATTCAAGATGCCAGTAAATTTTAAGTCAACCTCAAAATATTTATCCCTTAATAATTTCAGAAATCTAAAAAGAGATGGATCCTAAATGCTCTTTGATTATCTGAAGCGGACAAAATTCAGTAATAAAAGAGACTTTAATGTTTTATAGTAAAACACATAGTAGATCACACTGTTTTCAGTAAGTTTAACCTTATTTAAAAAAACCATTATTGTTCTTTTAAATTTTTAAATAATCATAAATTTGAAAGCTCAATTAGTTCGGGATTACAAGAATGAATTGGTTCAGTTTAAATTATACAATGTAATTCCCTACTAAAGTTATTGTTTGCACAAAAAGTGTAAATTAACTAAAATTGGTTCACTTTATATTGGCAACAATCCAAAAGCACCTACTTGACTTAAATACTAAATTTTATTTATGTTCTTTTGAGACAACTGTAGAAATTAAGTTTTGATATTCTTAAGGTTTAGAATGCAAGAAAACAAAATGTAGTAAATAAATAATTTAGCCGCATGCAGGCGCCTACAGGCGGGGTTTTTATTTTTTATCGATTATCATTACACACAATACATTTAAAGTTTTCGGTAGAAGTCACTGTATAAAATATTTTATTTGTGTTTCATTAAGACGAATAAAAGTTCATTGTCCTAAACTTTTAGAATGCAGTGTAGTGCATTCAGTGAAACAAACTGTGGCAATTAAAGAACATGGTTCATTTCACACAACTCTGGCTTATCGCGCTGCATTTACGTATTTTACTATCCTATTAACTGGCATGTGTAACTGTGGTCGTAATAAACCACTCAATTAAATCAATCCGACCACTTAGCTTCGCGCGGTAAATATGTTTTATAGAGGGATGTGCAATTAATTTTTCGCACTATTTACTCTCTTAAAATGAAATAGTCAAAATTGTACTATTTGAATAAGTACCAGCATTGTTTACGAATAAAATCGTTTTTACTTTTAAATAGTTATTTTTTACCATTTAAGTAGTTAAACTTTGACTAATTTAAGTCACCATCTTTGACTGTTTCTAAAAGTAAAAAGTAACTAATTTCTCTAATCGTTTTTAATTCTTGTGGCCAACAACAAATTATTATTAGAGTTGAATGCATAAAGACTTCATGGTTAAATGGCCCATATAAACAAACCAAGAATCTTGGTCCAAGATGCAAAAATTTTAGCTCAAAACAGCAACATGAGTTTGTAGTTTGTTAATTTTATTTTGTAAAATTTTAACATAATTTTTTGTAGAAAACCAGGGTTTGTAATTATTTTAATAGAGAAAAATATTTTACCAAAAGTTTTGTAAAGGTAATAAACAATTTTGTAAGCATTTTGTTAATTTCAAAGGTTAAAGATTATTTGGTTAATGTTTAACAAATTATTTCGTTAAAAAAGTACACGTGATTTTAGGCAGTCAATTAAAACATTTTCCACTGACAATACGCATCAACAAGTTCAACTGACTTCAGCCTCTGCAACTTATGTTTCTGCTTACTTTATTCTAATTCGTAACGCGTTCGTAATAACTGTCCAGAATGTTTATAATATATTATCAGAAATATGTTATTATTGTTATTCGGATTCCTTATACCTATTAAACAAGTCCAGAGTATCGGAAAAAAGATGCCATCACTAGTTTTCTGACTGAAATACAGTGAAGTGGGTTAAAGTTATGAAATACATCATTAAGTGTTGTAGTGGTGCTGATAATTATATTGTACCAAATTCCTTATAATTTGATGATTTCAGAATGGTATGTTATTTAATTGTGTATATGATATTTTTGTGTTCATTTATGTAATGTGTTAATTTGTTTGGGTAATTGATTAATAAACATTTATTATTAAAATTATTTTCATTTAAGTTTCAAAATTTCAACAAATACTTTTGTTACTGGGTCTACAAAAAGGTTTGTAAAAATACGGTCTTTTTTGAAATTAAAGATTGCTGACATTGAGGAAAAACATAAATTTCTTCATCTAATACGCGGGGGGACTTAACTTAAGTTTTACCTTGTACATTTTTTTAATTCTTTCAAAGTGATTGGGCTATTACAGGGTTAAATAATACATAAAAATCGTATCTATAATAATTGTACCTACACAGTAAAAAAATATTTGTTAATTTTAACCATATATTAACCACATTTTATGTTAATCCAGGTCTACATAACTTTATGTAAAGTTTACAACCAACTGTAATCTGTTAATTGAATAAATAGTTTGTAATTATAATATAATTACAAACTATTTATTCAATTAGTTAACAGATTACAGTTGGTTGTATACTTAACAAAAAGTTATGTGGACCTGCATTAACATAAAATCTGGTTAATATTTGGTTAAAATTAAAAATAATATTTTTACTGTGTAGAGCAAGTGTTTGACATCTGCTGGACAAGAGACAGGCCGAGTTCAAACTCTGGCTGGGTCAATACTTTTTTAAATTTAAATTTACCAATTTAACTAATTTCATTTAGTAGAATTTGACTAATTATTATTAGTTATTTTTTACTAATTCATTTTAAGAGAGCAGTTTATTTTAAATCTATAAATTGTGAATTGTATAAAAATGTAATATATTTTTAAATGCTATTTTTCAAATTCGAAAAACTGGTAAAGAAAATTTGCCTTGAAATTTTAAGAGGAATTCACCTTTAACCTTCGGGGTGGCAAATAGGACACCCTGTATAAAAATATACAAAACTATTAAAATATGTTATTTGTTTACCACTTTAAGGACATATTGACCTAGCCTGGTAAAACAAGTTTTAAATAAAATTTATTATTGCCAATTTACAAAACTAATCAACATAAATTGATATCATTTGTTTTAATTTAAATAAATTATTTTAAATATTTTGTAAAAACATAAAATGTATTTCATTAATTGACAAATAAAACCATTTTATTTTTACGATAGCAGAAATTTCTTTAAATAAATTATAAAACCCAATATTCATATATTTGTATAAAAAAGCACTTAAATAAAAATTAATAATAAAGGATATTGAATATTTATTAAAAAAATATCATTTTTATTTAAGTTCATCCTACACATACATATTTTTTGTAAGGGATTTTTTTAGCGGTCCGTTGCCAATAAACTTCCCCTGAACTGGCATAATTAAATTTTATAGGTCGCAATCTTTTGTTTTCGACGAAACGTAACGTGACGTTTAGGTCACGTCCATCAAAGCGACCCTCGAGAACTGAAAGTGCGATTTTTCTATGGCGACACCACTTGATTTTTAAACGTTAATTTAAGGTCAGGGGATAGCATAAAATTGTGATAGAAATGTTAAAAGGTTTAGTTGATTTGATAAACGATTTTTTCTTTTAGTTAGTAAGCAGTTGTCAAATGTCTTATAATCGCAAAATAATAAAACCTTTCACTGTGAAAAACTGATTCTATATAGGATTAAACGGTTGTCAGTCCAAAAGAAAAATTTGACACTGATATTTTAAAAGCCGGCAAAACAGATTTCTATCACCAATTTTGTCTACTATATTTTTGCATAGATGTCGCTCTATACGCTAAAGAAGCATCGCTAGTAGCGCCACCACGTGGCCGTTATCAACGTAACCAGAATTCAGCTTTTAATAAGCAACTGTCAAACGCTTATGTAACAAACGAGTGTTTTTAAGAAAAAAACATGGCACCATTTGTTGTGTTAGGTGTTTTTCGAGAGGACATTTTTACCGGTTTTCCAATAAACATGGGAAATCCGAATAAAGAAATAAATTGCATTCAGTCCCTGTAAATAAAAATTGTACCTATTAGATATAACAAATACACATTTTAGTAATGATTTACGCAGTGCCGGTTTAAGTTAGTTCGCCGCCCGGTTCTGGCAAAAACACAACGCCCAATTGGGCTTTAAAATATTACTTTTTTAAAAAGATTTTTAAATTTTTAAGTCTTACTTTCTCACGACAAGTGGAAGATTAGGTTGGTTAGGCTGGTATCTAACAATAAACTTAGTATCCTATAAAATATAAAATAAGCCTTTATAAACAAATTATAAAAACTAATCAAAAGCACTAACTAAAAAATAAAACATTCTTTGGTTTATATAAACAATACTAAGTACTAAGAAAAACTAATCAAAAGTTATAAATAAATAAAACATTATTCTTTGGTTTAAATAAATATTGAGAAATCCTAATACTAATAATTAAAAGGTTGTTTTCAAGTCTTTATAGTAGCAAATTGTTTTATAACACTTTACATTTATTTCATCTAGCAGGTCTTGATAAATGGACAGAATTGCTAAGGAGTTAAATCTTTCTTGGGGAATTGTATTTCTTAGGTAGTTCTTTACCCTTTTTAGAGAAGAAAAAGATCGTTCACCACTTGCATTTGAAACCATTATAAAAAAAAATTGCAGACAATTATTAATATTCGGAAATGAAGATATTAATTTATTTTCGTATAAAACTTATACTAATTCCAATGGAGTTTCTATTTTTATTTCCGAAAGGGAAGTTACCAGTTTCTTGAGTTGGACACATTTTTGAGGAAAAAACTCATCCAAATCATCCACGAAGATTTATGCTTTTAGATTAAACAAAAATTCAAATTTGTTTGTGCCAGATTTCTAGCTATCATATCGACAAATAATTTCGGATTATAGATTGTCAATTATTAAAATAAAACATATTGTTCGCATTGTTTCTTTTTTGCTTAAACTTGCCTCTGAATTATTTTCTTCAAATTGTAATTTTCTTATGATTATCCGCTTCTGAGCATAATTTTCGTTTCCTGTTAATTTCCTCGTAATGATCAAAATGATATCACGTAAAAAATCAAAGTTCTCAACTAAAAATGACAAAAGATGAGCATTTGTGCTTAAATCCATATTTTGTTTTTGGACTGCTTTATTGGTTTCATTAACCCTTTGCAAAACGTCTATCCAAAAAGTTCAAATTATTCCGTTTCCAATAAATCAAGTTTTTCTGATGGAGAAGCTGCTACATTTTTCTCATTTGTATCCGTTGTATAATTTTTTTTCTAAATTCTAACGATTAAGTATTTTTTTTTAATTATAGGCGGTACGCGGTACCGCCCCAAAAATATTTACCGCCCGGTGCTATAGTCCCCAAAAAACCCCTGTTAAACCGGCACTGGATTTACGTGAAAGTTCTAAACATTTTAATTCAGTAAAAATCATACAACAAATTATAAGTCGTCTAAATTCATACAGAAATTAGGATTATTAAAAGCGTTGATTAAGAGTCTCCACTCAACAGTTAAATACCAAGAACCGGTATTATATTATGTATTAAATATAATATTGTTGCCATGAATTCATAGGAATATTTTGTTGTTTAAAATGCAGTTGTCGGATTTTTTTTTATTATTCGATTTTTGTACAACAATTATTTTTTGTTATATTTCTTAAAAATGTCCAAACTTAAATATAATTATTAGTTAAAGTTATTATTAGTTAATTCTGCACCAACAAATAAACGTACCGAATTGAATCAACATTTTATTTACAATTACAATTTACCATGATCACTTAGATAAAATACAGACACTAACGTAACTATATAAGCGTTGAGTTTTTTAATCAATAATATAGGAATAAATCAAAATTGAGTATTAAACCAAAGTTTTTATAGTTTTTACTTGCAATGCGAAACACAAATAACGTGCGCGATTTAGCTGTACTATTGAACAAAATTTGTCGAGTATGAATTCTTTCTTCCTCTCTTTTGTAAAAAAACTACTTATTTATTTAAAAATGATGAACTCGTATGCTTTAAATGTATTTTTGACATTTCTTGAATTTACACAATGCTATCGAACACCACCAGAAGGCGCGCGCGTTGCGAAAACCCGATGCTCCTTTAGCGTATACAAATATTTTAATTTATAATTAAAACATTTTTTATTATAATATTGTTTGTCATGGATAAAGTATAGTATATATATATTATAAACTTTTCTTTAAACACTCGCTCGCAAACTTCGATTGCAAACTAGTAGGTAACTAAAATTCGTACAATGGCGTGTTTCAAACTTGATTATTAATAAACTATAATATAATTAATTAAATATGTACTTTTCTTTAAAAATATATATCAAAATTATTTTTTCTAAAAAAATCGATATAATTTTATAAACTTAATCCTTAATTAAAATTATCAAACATATTTTTTGAACAAGTCGATGCTATCTTATTAGCAGCTGCATTAAATGAGGAACCCCTTCAGAGCTCTTATTTCCATTAATTAAATTCTATTTTAGATAAATAAGGTTTAATAATTAAAGAGGGCGTTGATTCTAAATTAGAAGTTAATGCTATTAACCAAATTTAATTATACTAAGTAAGTAATGAGAAAATACATCCACAGTGAGGTTTAATGATATTTTAATTTAAAACCTTAACTAACAATATTAGCTACTGTTTAAATAAAACCCGTATGTTTAAAGGGAATTGCAACTAATACTATGCATATTTTTACCTTTATGCCGTAGTTGGATTCTTCGTAAATTATAGATACGTAGCTCCATCCTAATAATCGTACTATATCCACCATGGCCTTAACTTGGTAGTGGTCGGATGGTATTGTTCTTGTAAAGTATTCAAATCGTTGTTTGTTGCTTAGTTCTGGACTTGTAGAAAAAAATGATACCTGTAAAAAATAAACAAAATCAGTTGAAAAGTTGATGTAGTTAGTTTTAAATACAAATGTTTTGGAAATAGAGTATATTTTTAGTACTACTCGAAATGTCAACAATATAAATTAATTATAAATATAATTATTAATAAAAAGGGTTATACAGGTATAATTAAGTAATGTATAATAACATTTGTATATACACTGTAGACTCACTAATATTATGTTTAAATAGCAAGTGCAGGAATGGGTCAATTTTGCTCCCTCTGAACTAGTAACTTTTCATCTTTATAGCTTTAGGTAGGTATTTTTGTTCAAACCAATTAATGCTGCTGTTTTAGAATGGGGTTATTATTAGACCCCACGTGGGTTTTTTGTTTAAAATTTTAATCAAAGATCTTTATTAACAGTTTTAAATTAAAAGGCCGCTTTAAAATAATTTTACGTCATTTTAATTTTCGATATACTTTAGGGCAAACATTTTCTCCATAATGAGCTTTTTTGTGAACATTTTAGTTGATTTTTCAAGTTTTTATTTAGGACATTGATTATTTTCAGGTTATTTTTTTTAACTAAATCATTGTTATAAAAATTCTACTAGTAAATTTATTGTTTGGTTTAAGTTATAAATATAACATAAGAGTATATTATGTATCAAGTTTAATAAATGCCATTATAATCACGATATTTTTTTAGGCATGAGCGAAGCTCGCGAGCAAGTTTTTAATAAAAATTAATGTCTAAAAACGTTTATAGAAATATTATTATAAAAATAATTTATTACTAATAAATTTTAATATCTATATAAATAAAAGCAACCAAAATTGCTATTAGGAATCTTTTTTACCGGATTTTAGCATGTAAGTGTCAGTTTGTCAAATTTCCCTCTTGAATTTGGAATAAGAACAGTTTAAACCAGATATAGAAGCAGTTTTCCACAGTAAAAGTGAAGAGAATGTTTTAGGTACTGCCAGCGAAAAAAAAAAGGTTGGCGTCAAGAAACCATTTACTCATTTTGATTTTTTGTATTAAGATAATAAAATTATTGTTTTATTTAAGTATGGTTTTAGTTTATTTTGACAATTGTGTGACAACTTACTTAAAGCTTACTTCAGCCCGTGACTAAAAGCCCGAAAGCCATTGCTGCTAACATCAGCTCGTAACTAACACGTCATAGTCCCAGCTTGTTAATGTTCATTTAAGCTTTTTGTCACGGGCTAATATTGACTTTACTTTAAATTGTAAAAAAATGAGGTTAAATTCGGGTGAAATTTGACAGATGTCAAATTTTTAACAAATAAAATTGGCTTTAAATTCAGTTTTGTGTTTGTCGTAAATAAAGTATGCAACTCGCTCGCAAGCTTCACTCGTGATTAATTAAACTCGAAACTAAAATGGCGTTTATAAAACATGATACACAATATAATATTACAGTTCTGGAGGAAATTACTGTTTTAAGGTGGGAGTAAAAAAATTCATTTTTATACAATTATGTTTTAAAATTATCTTTATTGGTAACATACTGAATAAATTTTATAATATATAATAAACTTTAAACATAAATCATATAGTTACCAAGTTAATCTTTATATAAATGTCAATTATTTTTTACATTATTTATCCTAAGGCTTTATAAAACTAAGAAAAATGGTCAATATAATGCAGAATTTATATTTTATCGTAAAAAACTTTTTAAAACTGCTAAAAGCAATACATTAAAACTTTAGACTATAAAAACATATTTTGTTCGTTTCATTTATTCGAGGTTATTTTTACTTTATCAAATTCTGGTAAGGATTAATAAAAAAAATCATTCAGTATTAAAGAAAATAAGAAAAGGTCTTTATATAAAAGTCAACTTGGGCTTTTTGTGAAGGTGGTAACTTGGAGAGTCTGCAAAATATAATTCGATTTTGAAGGTTACAAATGAAAGCATTTATCGAAGCGATGGTCACAATATAGCATTAACGTCTCCTTTTAGGGATAACATTGTTTTTTCTTTTGTTTGTAACATGGACTATATTACTTTGTATATTTTTTGAACCGCTGGCAGTGGCGTAACTAGGCCCCCAGCAAATAAAAAATCCGCACGCAACAAAAAACTTAAATCAAATTTATACAGAAGTAAATATATTTATAATATATAGTATAATAATATTAAGTAACTTTATTGTTACATTAATGTAACAATAGGCGAAGTTCAGCAAATTGCCACATGGCTGCTGTTCTTCCACTTAACCTTATAGTATATATAAAAAAAAACAATGTAAAAGGGCCGCAATTTCATGACCATTTTAACAACATGCATGGTCCATATCGATACAAACCAAAATGGTGTTAAATATGGTTCGTTGGTCCAGTGTAAATTCAAATACTAAAATAGTGTAAATTTAACTTTCACACAGTATCAAAATAAATTTTACCTGGTAAATTTAACTCATTTTCAGTGTTAAATATTATGTGTTTTTGGTCAAATTAAATCATACTTGGTGTAAAGACTCTTTACTAAAGAGTACTTCTCAGTAGAAGAGATAGAAAAGATCAAATATTTTTAGATAAACACCGTTTTGGTGTTTGCTGTATAAAATTTTCAACCATAATTCATGGTGTGTGTATTGACACCATTTTTGGATTACCCTTTACACCAGATATATTTTAAACAGATCGCATTATTTTATTCGTAATCGTGATTTTTCGCTTTTTATAAAAAGTTCTACTTTATCGATATAAAAATACTATATCGATAAAATAGGTAATATTCTGAGATAGCAAATTATCTGATCATAAAGCCCAAAAAATAACAATTTACAACCTAAAAATCAACGCAAATATTACCAAAACTGTTTTCAAGAGATTTTTAATGACATTAATACAAAATTGTTTAGAAGGAGGTTAAGTGAACTTACTTGGCTATATGTTTATTCTTGTTCTGTGTCAGATGTAAATGCTCAGTGGAGCTTGTTTTTAAATAAATTTTTACCTCTTTTCAATTAATATTTTCCAAAAAACCAGTTAAGATGAACAATGTTAAAAATACTGATTAAACAGGGGCGGCTGGTGGATTTTGGGTATACCGATATCTCAATTATTAGATATGGGACCCACACCAAATTTATATAAGTTTATAATGACATTAAATAAACAAGTTCTGCGCAAGCAGAATTTAAATTGAAGTTTGCGAAAAAAAGATAACTTTTTGCCTGGCCGTACCGGCCACCTGGCGCCCCCAATAAATATAATATAAATTTAATTGGTGCAATTTATTATTTACCATAGTTTATCGACAAATTTCAAATTTCATTTAAAAAATCCAAATTATACAGATTTTATAGCATTTTAAATTTTTAATATTTCATTTCAAATAAATAATAAAAAAGTGATATGTCCTGCAGAGGTTTGTTTAAGTCTAGCAGGATTCTGACAGTTGCCGGGTTATAAATATATATATATATGTATATATATATATATATATATATATATATATATATATATATATATATATGAGCTACTGATTTTTATGTTAAAAAACAAGCACTTGTTTGAGAAATGCAAATCTAGTCGGAAAAATAGAACGGATTGTGACATACATATGTCCCAGTAACAGATTAACCATCTACGAAAAAAGTTGTTTTTATTCATGTATTATGTGCTTTAACAAGTTACCAGTCCGTCTTAAATCTGTTCAAAATTTTAATAGTTCTAAATTGAATGTTTTTAGTTATTTAGTTGAAATGGAGTCATATGATCTTAATGAGTTTCTAGCGTATTAGCATATTGGTGTCCTCCTTTTGTATTTTTATATGTTATGTGTACAAATATTTAAAATATTTAAAATATTTTGAAATAAACATTATTATTACTATTATTATTATTACCAATATTAGGATATTCTATTATTCTCAAATAAAAAAAAAGTGTTCTATAGGAATTAGGCTTACTCTGATGTTGGTATAGCCTGTTAAATGTATCTGAATATTCCAGGTATAGCAGAAAAAAGGATCTGCTAAAGTAAAAATAATTAAAAATTATTTGAGATTAACGATAATTCGGGATCAACTGGGTTTGTTTGACACCGCTATCAATCGAAAATGAACGAGCTAAACAAATAGATATTTCCAAGCTCATTCATATTTTTTTCATGCGAGTGTTTAAGTTGCCCACGAGGCCGTTAGGCCGAGTGTGCATTAACACGAGCTTGAAGAAAGCTTTTCTCACAAGTGAAACACAATGTTTTTTCTCCGACCCTTTTATTTTTTATTATATTCAAATACAAAACAAAATAACCTAAAACGTGTTGCTTTCAATTTATTTTCACACAGACCTTTCACTTTTCACACAGAAATGTCACTTTACATTCGTGTTTTGCCTTGTCAATGAAAATATTCATTTTCTAAGCAACGATGCCAATATGAAATGTGACTTTTACATAGTGGTGGTAGAAAAAAGTAATTTTGCTGTTATACGGTTTTGCAATTTTTAAAAAAACTAGTGTTTTACACTGTGTTTTTATCATGTTTTTTACCAATTTAAATTAAAATGATAGTTTTAGTAATTTTACTCATTATTTTGGTTTTTAAAAGCAGTTTTAAACGTATAAAATTTTTTTTTATAGTGATTTAAACCGTTTTAAACATATTTTTCTACTTTTTTTTATTGTTTTTTTAAACTTTAGCCCTGGGCCCCAATTCACGTCCTTGCCCCGGGGCCCCCAAAGCCTATTTACGCCCCTGGCCGCTGGATTTAGGAATAGAAATAGAAAATTGCAGTATGTTAAACAAGACTACTTTTTGACTTAAACATTTTATACTGGCGTCATACCTACTAGTTTATAATGTGAAATAAATAAAATTAAGTATAGTCGCGGCCAAATCTGCATGAGTACATTTCATCAGTGTGTAATGACGTTATAAGCATTATCAACTTTAAACTGTAAAGTTACTGCTGTTAAAATTTCTTTTAAAAAGTATCATTCATATGCGTATTGTTTACCAAGAAATGCAAAAATTTTTCTGATTTTAAAAGTTTTTTTACGAAATTATAAAAAAACGTTGACGACGTGCACCCATGTAGATTTGGCAGCGACTAGCAAAACTCCAATTATAAAGTTTTTTAAAACAATAAATCTACATAATTTTGTTCATTTCAGCCATTCCACTTTACTTCTGCACTTTGCATTCTACTTTTTAAAATTATGCAAATCATTTAATTAAAGAAAACCACAATTTCAATACCAATTTCAAGATTTTACATAATATTGTAAATAATAAAGGTATGAAGTTAAATTGATTTGAATCCTTAAAAAAGTGATTTTAAAAATCCGATACTTTTCTCAACGACCAAACAAATTGAAATCAATAATCCACCGATGTTAATGTTATTTTAATATTAAATAAAGCACACAACTCTAATAAGATTATTATATAAAAAATCAAACATTTTACTTTAAATAAGTTTCCAATATTTATACAGGGTATTTCCATGATATGATAATATTTAAATGTAATTTAAATTAACCTTACTTGGTATACATTCTCAAGAAACTACAGTGTAATTTTTAAGTTAAATAAACCCCTGAAACAAGTTGTATTTAAATAATACTACTCGAGGTACTACTATTATCAAATTATATTAACAAATTTTGTTAATTACTGTTATGCTAGTAGCGATTAAAAGTAAACGCCAAAACAATTAATTGCACTATGGTCAAAAAATAAAATATGTTGGGGGCATTTAAAAAAATTACTGTGTATAATTTACAGTGAATCCGAAAATGCGGTTAAAATTTATAAAAGTAAAGTTGCAGCCTATTTATAGGATGTTGGGGATATTTATGGATAAACTTCTGATTCTAAGGATAAACCACTGGTTTGACTAAAATTTTAGCAATACGTAAAGTGTCATGAATCTGGTGACGATGCACCATCCGTACATTATCATTAAAAGTTTATAAATAATAAATTACAATAAAAGTTAATTTATAAAAAATTAATGCGTTTTTTCTTGCATTTGTTAAATCTGCATGAATGGTTTACATTTAATATCACCCTTAAAATCTTAAGCATAATAATTACTAAAACAAATTTTAGGCCATTTTAGATTTATATGTAAATAGCGAACCTTTGTAAGTGAGGCCTTAAAAGCATCCGAATATTAGATAAACGACCTAACTTAACTAAAGGTTCACACAACAAGAACAAATTAAAAAACAGTGTTTAAATGAAATTCATGAACATTTTTACTGAATTGTTAAAAATAATGTTGAAAAATTATTTTAAAATGGTTTTTGTTTAAATAAATCTTAAAAAGTTTTTAAACCTTTTTGTGGCTTCTTTTGATCTCTATTTTGTTTAAACCTCATTTAAGTGATGGATTTTTATTTAAATTAAATAATGGTTTATTTAATTTAAACATCAACTTAATGTATAAACAGATAATTTAATTGGATGCAATAATTTTTAATTTAAAAATAAAAACGGGAATCCTAAAAGAAGACTTTTATTCACTATATAAATTGGTTGCGTTTATATTAGATGGCTATTCAAGTGATATTAAAAAGTTCGTGATGCTTATATCGAAAAATAAAATTGGCTATTTAATAGGAAAAATATTGCTTTTATTGCAAGCTGTGCATAAAATATTTTACATAAATACATACCTAAAGCTACCTAAATTAAAAAGCAATTTGTTTCTTTTAATAAAGTCAAATAAATATTACTATCAAATAAATATGTTTTCCATTAAATTTTGTTACACTAGTAAATATTATTATTTAACATGATTTAAAAAACAAAATATAAGAGCCCTAAAAATTAGAAGTTGTAGTGGAATTATGTAGTAATTCAGGTGGTGCACTATTTGGATAAGTTGGTTAAAAATTTATTTGTTTTAAAGAATACAAGACTATTTACTTTATTACAAAGTATTACTTTAATGCAACAAAAGTTTTGATGTGGCTTTAATATTTAATATCACCCTTATAGATTTTTTTCGTAAATCAACGACAAAACCACTTTACCTACAACGATTTATTTTCTTTTTATATTAACTCAGCGACTCATTTTAACTGTAATTTGGTGAACATCTATTTTAGGCGAAACAGGCCAATTCTAAAAAAAATAAAAGCCGTACTAATATTTTGTTGGTACATTATACCTATCTCAAAGTCAATCACGCTGTAAACTATTATTTTTAATACATTGACTTTATTACAAATTTTATTCCTTAAGTTTGATTTATCGTTATTTTGTTGTGATATATCACTATAGTGGTAAAAAATATGGGAACATTGTCAATTTTGTAAAAAGTAAATAAAAAACATACATAATTTAAAAAGTAATGAAAAAATATGTAAATCTAAAGAAATTCATTAAAGTTTTACATAAAAAGTTTAAAAAACAAATTATATTAAGACCTTTCCACCTTTAGTATACGATATCGATTTAATTTTTAATATATCCGGAAGCGTTTGGGATAATCTTAAAATAAAAAAGGGTATTAAACTTTTTAAGCCGTTGAATACTTAATTAAAAAAAGCACCATTATACGGATTAAAAATATTAAATTAAGGTAAAAAGTTTTTTGTCAAATTTTCTAGTTTATAAAAAGCAAGTTGCAAGCTTTTAATACCGAATGTTTAAAACGAAATGGATATGTTATGTAGTATTATTTTTAGGCAATAAAGAACAAAACGTAATACCCTTAAAACCCTTTTTTAAGGCAAACCTATGTTATTACCTGTCAGGGCTGAAAAAATACAAATGTGCTTTTTAAGGAGGCAATGTAATGGTCTACGTGTCCTAAAGGATATCACTTAAGGTTCTGTTAGAAGTTGTAAACAATTTTATGAGATCTTTAGTGAGTGTACTTTTGAAAAACTTTTTTATTGCTAAATGCTATTTGCCCAACGCAGTTAATTTAATTAAGCGATGTTTTTTCAGTCAATATAAACCTAGTAATATTTCATTCAATTTGTATTGTTTATAATTTAAATTAAGGGTGCTTATTGATAAGTACTTGGAGTTGGAATAAAAATGTAATATTTTGTCCCAAATTAATTTTTATTTTACAATACATGTATTCCAATGATACTCTTCGGTCAGAATAAAACGATTGCTAGTTTTCGTCAAAAATGCTTCTACAGCGTCAATAATTTTAGCAATTGATGCATATCTCTTCGCAGCCAACGATTTTTTCAGTTATGAAAAAGGAAACAGTCACGGGGGCCAAATATGGAAAATACGGAGGATGATGCACCACTTCCTAGTTTTTCGAAAATGTAAAAAGACTTGTGAAATCAAAACTTGTTGGCAGATTTATCTAAAATTTAATAATAATAATTTATTTATTGCCCAACAGTTCTCACAATAAAGGACATTCAAATAACAATATTACAGTAGATACAAAAACAATTAATAATATACATAAAATAAATAATAAAATTAAAATACTTAAATATATAAAGTGGTGTTTAAAAAAAGTAGACAACGGATAAAAAAAACCGCAAATATATAATAAAAAAAGAAAATTATTGATAAATATAATAATTAAATGGTTAAAAACATTGTAGTATACTCATCAGACCAGAAAAATTAATATCACTTGGTACTTTATTAAAAGTTAGGGACATTTTATATATCGGCGACCTTACTAACATGTAGGTACGTGCCCTTGGACACTTAAATACTAATGTTTGCCTATTATTAGGTCTTGGTACATAAAAATTTAACTTTCCCAGTAAGTCACTACAGTCTATAACATTATGAATTAATTTAAATAAAAAGGTTATGCAAATTTAATCAAAATTAAAGGTATTAAGCAGTACCAAATGATCAAAACCCTGAGCGGGATATACTCCAACGTTTTGTAACTTAAAAATTTTAGAAATTTACGTTGCACTGATTCAATTGATTAATTGTGGCACAGGTAAATTGGCGACCAAACAATCGAGGCGTACTCCAACTTGCTGGGTACCAATGCATGAAACAACAGTTCAAGGCTCTCAGGTTTAGAAAAGGTTTTGCAATTTCGGATTATAAATCCTAATGTTTTATATGCTGATTTTGTAGTGATAGCGATATGTAAAAGTGAGATGCGTGTCAAAATAAACTCCCAAATCCTTTATTACACTGACTGACTCCAAGTTGACCTCATTTATTTTGTAATTAAAAGTAACTCGATTTACTTTTTTAGTGTATCTGCCTATTTTACATTTCAATATGTTTAAAGTTAATCTGTTTGTTTTACACCATTGACCTAAAATATTAAGATCATCTTGGAGATTGAGACAGTCATTTATAGTAATGACTCGAGAGAATATTTTTTGGTCATCAGCATATAAAAGTTTCAAAGAGTTTACTGGGGGAAAATCATTGATAAAGATAAAAAACAGCAAGGGACCTAAATTGGATCCTTGTGGAACGCCAGAACTGGACACAAAGTGTTGCGAATTAAAGTTATTATATGAAACAAATTGTTTCATGTCTATTAAAAAGGACTGAAAGAGTTTCACAAGAAAGCTATCTAAACCAAAGCTTTTTAGTTTCTGTAATAATATGTAGTAATCAATCTGATCAAATGCTTTCTGGTAGTCAGTGTATATTTATTTAGACAGTAATTGTTTGAAGGATGGTTCATGAGTATTTTTTTATGTTGGTTTGTTTTGTTTTTAATAAATAGTGATACTTCATTATTAATAATAATAATATTCATTTATCCAAAGGATTACAAGGATAAAGGCCTCGTTCATCAGTATTTAATTTGTTTTATTTTTTCTTTCTTGTGTGGTCTTAATAAAATACCTTAACTTCCGCAGTGTATTGATCGAGATATTTTCCGATATCGAACAATATACCGCATAATATTATTCCGATAAATTTCAGTTACGAAGGAAACAATGTACCGCTCATACTCAGAAGTTTGTCGAACTAATTTGTATGTCCAACACCATGACAAGTATGAAAGGAAAGGGAAGTTAGAATGTAATTTACACGCCTAGTATATCGATTTCATTTAAATTTCCTAATACATTGGTAGGGTAATTTTGACAAGGTTGTAGACAAAGTTTAGAGGAAATGTAAAAGAAGTTTTTCTTTGATTAGTTTGTGACATATTGTTGAAAGTTTTTGGGGTATTAATTTTATCGTAGTCTATAATAATGTAAAACCAAATATTTTATACTACCTACTAAATAATTTTATTTTTACATTTTTATAATAAAAATAACTCTATTAATTAAATTAAATTAATAATATTCTTACAAATAAAAGACTACCAACAAAATAAAATTAAAAAATACTTAATGACCGAGTCGGAAAGGCAGCATCCAGGAATTTTAATTTTAGTTAAATATTTTCTATCAATAAGTATAGAAATTTATGCAAACCTATTTGGGTAACGTACGAAAATTTATACAAATAAAATAAACTAATAAAAATTGCAATTTATATTTTGAATATCGCTTTGTATTCCCTTCTACATCTCTATTTGAACACAGTAAATTTAAAATCAAACGTCATTGAACATTCTTGCAGCGGTTTGTCCCACTTCCGGGCTACTCTCCTATCAACAAAAGTATATCTGAATTCTAGAATAGGCAATATATTGTTTATGAGTAAATTTTATGGCCAGGATTTTCATTATTTATGTATATATTTGTATTTCAATATTTCTTAATGTTTGTTATAAGATAAAAGTTCTCACCGTACGAAACTGTTTTTGTAATTTGTATTAGATCTTTACCTAAATATGATTCATTTGTATTTAAATTTATTACCATCATTTTTGATGAAGCAAAAATTGGTATAAAAAATGAGCTTTGGAAATTAAAATTAATTTCTAGAAATATTCGTTATGATCTTATTTATATGGCATCAAAAAAATTAATTTAATTTTGCAGTATTTTTATGAAAAATAAAAAGTCACATGGGTCACAGTTGATTAAAAATAAAAATAAAAATATTTATCTAGGTACTTCTATTGCATAATATTGGGTTTTTTTCGTAAATCAAACATTATAAATTCCCTGCCTAAGAACGGAAATAATGACCTCATTATTCACTTTGTTAGTCATCGGTGATTGTCCGATTTCAATATTCACTGTGATTTGAGCCAATTGGGTTTTAAATTGGAAGAAGGCGACTATAATAACATTTAAAATTGGTAAAAAGTGAGGACAAGCATTTGAAATATGTCAGATTTTCTTTTATTATTTTTAAATTTAATTATCTACTTATTGGAGTTGATAAAGTATAGTATTACACTCGAGATTATGCGCATTATCTATCGTATAATAATATACTAACAACAATTATGCTGTTGTTGTTTATCCTAATACTTGCAGGTTATTATCATCACTCACATTAAATTTATGATAGTTTTAAAATTTTCAGCTCAACTAGACACCTGAATATATTATCCTACAAATTCAACCTTTTGTAGCCTAAACACTACACCAAAAAGACAACTTTTGGTTACTTAGTCCATATAAAATTTATAAAACATGATTTTATGAAAGATATAAAATGTAAATTATCCATTTAAATAAAAACAAGATTAGGTTTTGTGAGTAGATAAATGTAATCAAAAGTCGAAAAAGAAGACGACTAATTTAATAAATTTCCCTACTGCTTGTTAAAATTAAATAGCTTTGAACATTTATTCGTATCTCCATATAACTTGATATTTTTATGATTTTATAACTGCCGTCCAGATTTAAAATGTAGTTATCTAATTTTTTTATCAAAAATATCGTTAAATTCATGATTTAAATTCAACTATGTAAAAAAAATTTAATTATCAATAACAATCAAGTAAATAAATCCACGTTTTCTGCATCTACAGCGACATTCAAGAAAAAAGTGGGTATGAAAAAAGTGGGTATCTACAAAATTTGTATTTAATTTGTCACGGTGTGCCTGAACGAAGTTTAGGTCACATAAAAATGCCGCCAAAAACTGATTGCAGTTTCTTGTTCGGGACCCTTTGGTGACTTAAAAATGATATTTACGAAAATCCTAGCTGCTCCTCTTTTCAAAATTTTTTGAAAATTTTTAAGTTTTTTTTTAAGTTTTGTTTATCTTACCTTTGACAGATTACACATTTGTACACCGATTTTTATAATATTGGAGTATATTGTTAACGAGACTTGGAGAATACTGTTTTCATACTGAGCACATCATTAAATTTATACAGGGTCAGCCAAAAATCCCTTTTTTATATAGTAAAAAGCATTATGCACAAAAAAGATGTTATTTTATTTAATTCAAAATCAATTTTTCTTATAGAGTCTTAATAATATTTTGTAGACTGATAAACATAAAAATATTTAAAAAAAACATGGGTTGGTGTATATCTTTTTTGCGTGTTATGCCATAATCATGAATTTACGCTTTTGCTTTATTAAAAGAAGCGATTTTTGGCTAACCCTGTATTTATTAAATGATGTGCACAGTATAAAAACGTATTCTCCAAATCTCCTTAATAATATACTCCAATATTATAAAAATCGGTGTACAAATGTGTACTCTGTCAAAGGTGGACTTTAAGATAAACAAAAATTTAAAAAAAATCATCAATCTTCAAAAAATTTCGAAAAGAGGAGCAGCTAGGATTTTGGTAAATATCATTTTTAAGTCACCAAAGGGTCCCGAACAAGAAACTGCAACCAGTTTTTGGCGGCATTTTTATGTGACTTAAACTTCGTTCTGGCACACCGTGTTGTATTTAATGTATTACACTTTTTTTAGGACTTCAGTCGGAGTTGCATCCGAAATCCTGGTTTAAAACAACGTTTCTACGCAGATACGTTGTTTGAAAAAAGATCTACTTTGTATAAGGTCTACAAACATTTAGTCTTTTTTAATTTAACATTCCTCGTAAAATGGCATATTCACATGTATAGATAAAAATATATTTTTATTATTGTATTATTTTATTTTAATGTGCTTCCAACAGGCACCAGGCCCAATTACATGAGTACACACTGACACACACAATTAAACAGCCATACCCCTGGTGGGATTCAAACCCACGACCTCTCGGCTTGTAGTCCGCAGTGCTAACTACTACACCACCGAGGGCAGTTTTTTTATTATTATTTTTGTATTAATTTATTATAAGCAGTGGCGTGCAGTGCCATTTAAAATGGGGTATGCAACATATATATTTGTAATTGTCATAGATTTCTTTTGTAGCTGCACGGTTTTTAACTCTAAGGTGAATCTAACAATCTTAATAATATTTTATTTTTTGGTAAATCTCATACTTGTAAAGGGCTTACTCCATAATAAAAAGCACTAAAACTATTCACAAAATCTTTCTAACCAACAAAACTAACTTACAATCAGAAACAAAACAACAATTCCTTGTATAGGTACAGGTCAGACACCCACGGTTGTCTTGTCGGGTTCAGTTTCTCACAAAAATGCATAAAATTTAAAAGATATAAATATTATTAAATAATAAAGCTTTCTTTAACCAAACCCTGTAATGATGTAGCTTTTTAACCAATTACTAAAGCATAAAAAAACAATGGCTATCAGAATATTAATTAAACAGAGCACATTTTGGCAACGGTGAATCCAGTGAAATTCACTTATTGTTTGTCGCCTCGTCACCGTCACGTGGCTTTGTCTCGTTTTTTTCCTTTTCATGTATTGTTTCATTTAGCCGTCTTTTTCTAAGCACTGCATTTCTCTTGCGTAGTAAATCCAGTATTGATGGTATAAATGCATGACTTTATGACAAAATATTTGTAATGGGATGCGTTTTAATGTAGCAGATTAATGGGTGTTTGTTTGTGATGTTTTTCTATTATTTAATTAATATTTTATTTGGCGATTAAGATAAACTTTTTTAATTTTTACTATTTTTTTTAAATAAAATTATAATTTATATTATCGTAATTAAAAAATTAACTTATTATAAGGTTGTTTATTTTTATAATGTAGGCATCAAAAATTGTACTTTATTTATTGAAAATGTAATTTGTTAGTGGATTATGTTGAAGTATTTTTTTAAACATTTCAAAAATATCTTGAGTTTTAAAAATAATTTTTTTAAATATTATAATTTGATCATTGTTGGGCGAAATTAAAAAAAAAATTTATTTAATCAATCAGATTTGAAAGTTTTCATCCGCTAAAGAATATATTTTAACTGAATTTTTCAATTTTTAATTAATTTAATATAAATAAATAAATTACAATTTTTCCTCTTAGATTTTTCTAATGAATTGGTTTTGATGAAAGATAATCTAAACTAATTACCCAAAAAAAACCGGTCATCAAATATGACTAAAATAAATCGAAACCATCATTTTAAAAGAATTTTATTTTTATAGGAATAAAAAGTACAAATTTGTAGATACCCACGTTTATTCCGAAGAAACTCAGTGCTTTCGTATTTGCGTAGATACGGTATTTCAACGTTTTCTCGGAGATTTTACGTTTGAAAGAACAACGTATTTTGTTTAGTTTTGCACATAGGCATTTAGAATTCGTACTTTTTTGAATTTGCAAAAAAAACTTATTAGTCTGAATCGGTTGTTTTCATTAAAAAAAAGCATACAGTGCACTGCAGTACAGGCCAAGTACGTTTAGCTTAAGTTTTTGATTTGACTTTGAATGTTAGCTACCCACTTTTAAAATCAGAACGGCAGATTACTTTAAACTTTAAAGTTTAAAGCCATATTTTTCTTTAAAAGTATGTTAAAAGAAACGAGGTTTATATGTCAAAGTTGTTGGTTTTTTAAGAGCAATTCTGTACTTTGGAAGCAAATTTACACACATACGTTTATTTGAACTCTTTACCTTTGATCGAAAGTTTTTTATTTAAAATATGCAGATTTTTGTATTGCTTTCATTTAAAGTTTTTAAAATTTTAAATGTTTCTGTTTTCTGTCTTGACTTTTATAAATTTTATCATTTTTGTATTAAAACTTTGTGATAATGGTAGGTATGCAGTTGGTCTTGTTGTTTTTTTTCAATTTGGCTGTCAAAAAGTGGTACCAACCTCAGCACAGGACAAATGACTTATGGCACTTGCACTGTTTTTTCTAACTGATGAGTTAAATAAACTGCCAAGTTAAAAGGTAACAGGAGATTAGTGTCCAAAATCTTGCACCCTGATTGTTTCACTATGGTTTAAAATGTAACTAGTGATCTAGGGAATTTGACTAAAAAATGGAAAAGATTGGTGCTAATAACTAACTTCACACTTAATTGTGACGCAAATATATTTTGACCGATTCAGTTGATGGTAAGAGATAATAATATGGATAGAGAACTTGAAAAAAAGAGGATTCGCTCCTAAAATTTTTCAGAAAATGAAAAAAATCATTTAATTAATCTTGAAGATACAAAGGTATCATTAAAAACAAAGAGACAGGGTCTCACAGAGGGCTTAAACAATTAGAGCAGGAAATTAACAATAAAAAGTATGAAAAAGAAATGACTCTTTCGGATTTAAAAATTTTAGGAGAAAAAGAAAAACTTATATTTTAATAATAAACAAGAAGTGACTATTTATTGTATTTTAATTTTAAATAAGTATAAATTAAATAAGACAACAAAAATATTATTCACATTAAATTTTATAAATTAGCAAAATAATCTTGTATTAATTGATTTTGAAACATAATGCGCTCTTGTGGATCATCCACAGTGGATGAGTAAAACAGGGTACTTCAGTTCATGGCATTAATATCAGCACAGCTGCAGCTAAAATAATGGACAAAACTGTATCTAGTTTTAAATTTAATCCATATACCAACACAGGAAACCTTTTCCAAGTTCCAAATACTCTTTATATTTCTGGTTCTTAGTAGTGACTCATTATAGAGTTGCTGGCCTCTATACCTATAACTATAGTTATTGGATTTGCTAAAGATGTCAATAAATAATATCTTTGGAAAAAAGATCTTGAATACCGATGACTAGTACTTTTGAGGTTATAAATCATTAACGGTGGATTAAAGTAATTTAAACCCCCGAAATTGAGGATTAATTTACGGTGCAAGCCAGTTATGAAAAATAAACCTGTGTTAAAAACTTACGGTGCAAGTGGCCATTAGTAAATAACATAAATATGTTGCTTAATTTAAAATTTGTGAATATTATTACACCTGTGGAAAATACCTTTAAGGAATATAAGTTTGAAATATTGATAGAGGCAAACGAGAAAAGGGGAGCATTGTTGAGGACATGAAGCCGGTCGAGATCAGTGGATCACGAAGATCGGATTTTTGTTTTACTTTAAAACCCAACCAAATTTAATAAGCAAATAGTACTGTGAGTTTTGGTTGACATTAACTTCGGTTTAAGTTTGGTTTTAGAGGTGTCTGCGAAATCACGTGCAACATGGTGAGTTTGGTTAGATCTATTATCTTTAATGTACTTGCACTCAGTGGCGTTATTAATTCGTTTGATCTATTTTATCTGCTTTAAGGCTAAACATTTTGAAAAATAAACCGGAGAAATATTGACATACTTTCATTAAGTTTTTTTGGGGTGGTGGACGCAGTTATTTTCTTCAACAAGTCTTCATGAAGGGTCCAGGTTTATTTTATTATTTTAACAATTTTATAACTGATTTCTAAAAACTGTATATTTAGTATATTTAGTATATATTATAAGTATTTATTATATATTATAATGACGTATCAGATAAGCGCCATTTTAGTCACGAATTTAAATTAGGCAAGAGCGAGCTTGCGAGCGAGTGTTTAATTAAATGAGTTTATAAACAAGTTGCATACTACACTTTTTCTACGACGAATACTTATTGTTATCTAAAAATGATTTAAATTAAATATTTGTATAGAGCAACATCTATAGAACAATAGAGTAACCAACTTTGCAATCTGTATTACCGGCGCGACGGTAAAAATGTCAAATCGAAATGTCTTCCTTGAAAATAGACTAACAACGGTTTTTTACAGTGCAAGTGAAGAAAATGTTTTATGGGCACTTCACGGGGGAGTCTCCACCCGAAATTACGTTAAATCTAGTTTACTGCCGGCGAAATTAAAAAGTTAGTACAGTGTTCATATAAACTTTAAATATTGGCGTTAAGAAAATATTTAATACTTGTGTATTTTTGTATTATTATTATAAAATAAGTTTCACATTTAGTATTATTACAAAAAAGGCACTTTATTTTATCGATTATATGACATTTTATAGTTGTCAACTAACTTCAACCCGTGACTAAAAACCTGTTGCTAACTTCAGCCCGTGACTAAAACGCCATAAAGGCACAACTTGTCAACGTGTATTTGAAAGGTCACTTAGTGTCATGGACAAATGTACGATAATGGGCGTTTTTAAAGATGGGAGTAGAAAATAGTTATTTGTTTTACAAGTCTTGAAAATCTTTTTTACGCAAGTGTTTAAGTTGCTCACGAGGCCGTCAGTGAAACACAATGCTTTTTCAACGACCCTTTTATTTTTTGTGATTTTCAAATACAAAACAAAATAATTTAAAAACGTGTTTGACAGCTGTTAAAACTACTTTCATCTCATTATTTTAATTTTTAAGGTATAAGTTACTTAAAATCAATAAACTTACCTTCTTAATTTTAATAAAGGCACTAAAAATTAGAATTTATTATACAGACACAAATAATTGTGTTCCAAATAATATATAGACATAAATATACCAATACAATAAGAAATTTTGAAACAAATGTCAAACGATGCTGTCAATTTCTTTTGACACAGACCTGTCAATTTTCACACAGAAATGTCACTTTACATTCATGCTTTGCCTTGCCAATAAAAAGGTTCATTTTCTAAGCAACGATGCCATTACGAAATACATAGTGGTCGTAGAAAAAAGTATTTAAACATTAAACTTTAAGTAGTAAAAATTTTAGTTTTTTTCTTGACCCCAATTAAAAGTTCTTTTTAGCTTTTAGCTTTAGCTTTTTAGCTTAAAAATAATAAGTATGAAAAATCACAACTTCAAAACCTATCTTTTATACACAAGTGCTGCTGGTGTTGTATATCCAACCCCAAGTTGGTTATAATAGAATTTAGATTGATTAATAAATATCCCTATTGATCTACTTTCATGAATTTTAGATGAAGTTGGTGAATAATAATTAAGGCTGTCTAAAGTTTACGAAAGAAGATTCTATTATTATTAACTATTTAAATTTTGTAATTTTGTTTAATTTTACTACTTAAGTAGTGTTCTTTTTTATTCTGTTTTTTTTTTGCTCCTACATCAGACTTGCCCTTTACATAAAAACAGATACTCGTAGCATTATGTAATTAAAGCCTATATGTAAATTTAATATTGCTTTAAAGCAAACATAATGTGTTTATAATTTACACAAATAAAACAAACTAAGTAAGTTAAGCCTAAACAAAGACCTTTTGTTGTAAAACATTATTTCAGAAAGCCCCAAATTAAATAACACAAACAAACAAACAAACAGCATTTTTTATATAAATTAATCTACACCTTTTAGAAAGCTTCGTCTTAAACAATATACGGTAAAGAACCAAGGACACTGAAAGTAAATAAAGTAGGCAATTTGCGAGCAACAATGTTACAATGTTGCCTTATCTCGGAGTTTTCTGCCTCTCACGCGATCTCCGTTTTTTGCACTAGTGTGCTTTAAGCTTTTCACATAAACCTGTAATGAGCTCCTGAGAAAAAAAGAAGAGCTTTAATACTTGGTTAAATTTGCCTGGGCTTTATTTTTGGGGGAATTAAATTGAGTTTCTTTGGAAAATGTGAGGGTCCATGATTTATGTAATGGATGTTTAAAAAAAGTACCTATAAAGTAGAATTTATACTTTTTTATATTAAGTTTTAAAAAAGATTTAAAAAAATAAGAGTTATAAATAAATAATCAAGAATGTTGTTTATACAGGGAGGTCCATGTGAGATTCCAATTAAAACAATGCAGATATTAGATAGTAAAACTATTATCTAAATATTATTAAATGCAATATCTCATAAATTAATCCCGGCGCATTCGCCATTTTATAAACTAAAAATTGATATAGTCGCATCAAAATTTGCATGGGTACACGTCATCAACAGCGTCAGTGTTAAGGTTTATTCATACGTGCCCAGGTACAATCTAACGCTCGTGTATTAACTGTTTACAGCGGTTGGGGCTGTTTATTAAGATGGAATTATAACATCATTGTTATAATTTTCTACACTTACTAATTAGGAGTGAGATACAGGCAAATTTTGATTAAATTTGTTTATAGAGGAAACAAACGGAGTTTATTACATTTTTATAACATATGTACATAACAAAAAAATACTAAATTACCAGAAACACATAAATACTAAATTACCAGTCGTCTTTGTCGTCAGAGCGAACCAGGCCAGACCTTATTTTATTTATTATTAAGGGCGTAATGTCTTTGCAATCTTATAACTGTTGCGTTGCCAAAAATCTTTATAACATGGTTTTATTTTCATAATTTCCTAAAAAAAACGTTTTAAAACCGGGGAATTGTTAAAGTTTATGGTAAACAATTCGCAAATGAGTGATATAATTAAGCCTTAAAAAAGCAAATTTAACTTTACAATTCAAAGTTGGTAATGCTAACGTCATTGTATAGCATTGATGACGTGCACCCACATAGATTTGGCTGCGACTATGCAAAAATTTAAAAACCCTATTACACCTGAAATATTTTTCACTATTATCGAAAAACGATATATCGTTTTTATAATTATAATTATGGGGTATCGTCAAATGGTGAAATTATTCGACAATATCAAAATTTGAATTTATATACATATAAATTTTGGTTGTTTACCTTATTTTAAGACATTTGTAGTTATATGCAGGTTACATTAACGGGCATACCAACACAACTTCGAGGGTCCGTATTTTGAGGACGCTAAAGTTTTATGTCTTATGGAAAACAGTTTAAAGCGTAGGTCCTACGAAAATAAGTTTAGAGTAGTAGTATTTTTATTAACTATATTTACCATGTCGTCAAACATAACCTATTTCATAAACAAATATTAGAAATATTTCCCAACACCAAAACAAAACACAAAGTGCTTAAAGTACTTTTTGCCAACGATGTTGGCATCTTCAGAAGCGTGAAGTGTAAAACTTTGGAAAATATTTTTAATATTTGTTTAACATATTACCAAAGTTGTCCTTTTTCAAAAACCCATTTTATGTGTATATTCTTTTCTGGCTATTAATAAAGATTACTTAAAACTGTATAAGTTAAATAATACTTTTTTTTGGTATTGTGGTTCTTACTTATCACATTTTTAAACAGTATTTGAGGATATTTGATATGGATCGTAAAATAATGCCTTTCAAAACTATGTAAAAAGCTATAGAATACTTTTATACGAAGGGATACAATGCTGCTATTACCACCTGACGTAGACACACTGACCATTGAAAAAGGCTTTGAGGATGAGAAACTGGAAATATCGGTTTTACCCGAATCAAGACGATATGGACGATAAGGACAATGATGTTTCCGATATTAAAAAAAATCTACTACTAATGCCAAATGGGAATAAGAACAAAATAAAGTTATTACTTGTAAACAAAATCAGAATATTTTTTGGCTCTCTCATTTTCTTTTCGACTGTCACAATTTGCCATTTTAAAGAAATTACTGGTCGGAGTCTAAGTTATTCTAGAGAACGACGCCATGAGTAGAAGTGCCTATTCTGAAATTAAATATTTCAGTTTTCAAGATAACTTCAAAGCTAAGTTACGAAATTTTATGGTTTCCATGGTGTAAATTCAATGTCCATCAAAGATTTTAGAAGTACTTCATATTTAAAACTATAACATGGAACTCCTCTTAGTAAAAAAAGAAGATTGCCTTGACGAAAAGTTTTTGAGGATGCTAAATTTGATCTCAAGAGACACATAATTGACAAGAGTAATTTTCTTTTCACCCAGAAACTAAAGCTAAATACACTTTTTTTGTAAGTTCTAAAAAAAGTAAATTCTAAAAATCGACCTTACATTAAAAAAATTAATGGGATATATTTACGATAGGAAATTTCCAAGATATATAAAATTTTTCTTGATAAAGCACAACATTTATATATATATGTAGTTTTCCAAAATTGTACCATCATTTTTCTCGCTCTACAGGCTCAGAATAATTATTTTCGATTAAAAGCGTGAACTTGTTAGTTAATTTTCAAATAATTTAGAAACCGAAAAAAACAATCTAAAAAAATTTTTTTTTTAGAAATTTTTTGGGTACCCCATTTTACCCCCTTTCACCTCCCGTCTGCTAATTGTACCATAAAATTAAAAAAACCAGAAAATTTGAAGTTAATCAAACTTTGACCTCGAATAACTTTAGATGAAATCAATTTATCGAAAAATAATCCGAGACCTTTTTTGTAGAGCGTTACATTTTATATAAGAAACTGCAATGATCATTGCCATAAGTTACTTTGATACAGAGGTATAAAATTCCAAACATAAAATTATTTTTTCCCATGTTAATTGAATGGGAAACTAAAATAAAAACAGCGACCTCTTAGAGTTGAGCTGAAACGCCCATATTTGGTGAGGATTTTTTTATATTAAATAGAAACATTTAAGAGGGTAAGAGCGAAAAAATAAATTAAATTTTATTTTTTAAAGCACCCTAGTGTATATACATACAAAATACGGATATTGTATCTTGACATATTTTGAATACGAAATTTTAAAATTAATATCTAAGACTGTGTCAGTTTTTATCATGCATGCAGGTAAAGAATACGTGAAATTAAGGTACACAAGTATAAAAATTTAATTTTAGAACTTTAAAAGTAAAATAAAATTTGGAATACTGAGTTAAAATTATACAAATAGTCTTTGGATAGGATTTAAAATCTTTTTTTATTTGTCATTTTGCTCTAAAACGAATTATAAAGGTAGTTTACTCTTGATAGTATTTCATGTTTTCTTGTTTTTCGACCCCCCTGTATAATATTTTCAAATTTAAAGTATGACAAACTAAGTTTAATGCTTCTTGGTAATAGCTAATGCAGTTATTTATAAAAAATATTATCTTGGTCTCTTGAGGTTTAACCTCCTCACACATAAAAACCAGCCGTAGCAATTTTTCAAGGTTTAATAGCAGGCGATAATGAAATTCTGTTTTATAAAATTGGTCTTGACTTTGCCACCGGGACTAATGGATTTTAGCTTGCACATCTGCCTGCCTTGACTCTCGGTCAGTGCCGGATTAAGACTTTTAGAAGTCCTTACATCTCTGATAGCCATGAAAGTACATTCATTTAATATAAGTGATTGTCAAAAAATAAACTGAAACATTGGACAGCTAGTGGAGTATTACGTTTTTTGGCATTAATATTTCTATTTTTATTTTACATATTCAATGGGTTATTCAATACTTTTAAAATTTTAACTTAAATCAAATCAAATCAAATTATTTTATTTTCTTCCTACTTTATTATCTCATTTTAGAAGAGTAAGGCCCACTCTGTACTTTTTAGGGTAGTCCGGCACTGCTTTTGGTCTGCGGTAGCGGACTCTTCCAGTTTTTGCACCGTTCTTGGTTGACAAATAGTCCGGAACAGAGCAGGCGACGCAAAGAGATCAGTTAATGAAGGACACAAAGTGTAGGTGGCGGGTTCGAAGGCGTGTGTGACACAGATAAGAGACACTATATTTCCATATAATGGTGTGTGTATTTCAATCTCATCGCAATTTGATTTAATGTACTGTGAATGAGTTAACCGTTCGCAAAAATTATAGCAGATTTAATTGGTAAAAATTGGACAAATAATACAAATATTTCCCAACACCAAAACAAAACAATATTTCTATTAATAACACATCACCAAAGTTGTCCTTTTTCAAGCATGGTAAAAATTGGATAATTTATATTTTGTTCAAGAGGTTGTTTTTTCGTTTATCATTTTTTTAGAATTTATATAAAAAACAACCATTAACAAAAAAGTACAATGCTTTAAAACTCTTAAATTATACCATCATAAAATGTTTTTTTAAGACCAACTCCTAACAACTTTATACAAAGATGTTATATATCTTCTTCTTCAAAATTTTGTTGGCCTTTTTATTTTTTAATAATAATCTATTAATCATACAGGGTGAGTCATTTAACTTGAAACTTTGATATATCTCAGTTAGTATGAATTTTACGAAAAAATGTTTAAAATAAAAATTAAATGAGTCAGTACTAAAATTGGTCCTCATACTCTCCTCCTTATAGGGAAAACGGGGGGTAAATTTAAAATTTCAAATGGAACACCCTATTTTTTATTTTTATATTCGGGTCATTCGACTAAAAATAGGTAGATTTTGTCTATAACATTTTTTCATATTTATAATAATTTTATAATAATTTGTAATAGATCGATTTTTCTTCTGTATACGATTCTCCAATAATTTTTGAACCCTGTATATAAATAAATTTAAAAAAAATGAAAAAGCAGTAAAATATTTACGAACAATGATTTTAGATATCAGATATTTATTAATAAAATTTTATATGCATTCATAGCCATTGTTACCTACAGTAGGTCCAATGCCTGCATTTTTTTTATTTTATTTAATATTAAAAGGAAAACTAATGCTTTTATACTAGTTTTCTTTCAGTAACAATAGTTTCTATAGTTAGATTATTTTTCTTAGTTTAATCAATGCTACATGGGCATTCAGGCCATTTTGAACGCTTTAGGTTTTTTACCATCACTTCTTAAGTTATTGTAAACACTACTAAGTACTCTAAAAGTAGCAGTGTATTTTTTGAAATTTTCAGAGCTGAATATCGTCAAAGAAAGCTCTAAGTCCAAGTAGATTACACTTCTATTTTAGTTTTAAAAAGAACACGTAGATGGTTGTAAACTTGTCCTAGGCGTATCTTTCCCTTTCTACATATTTATTTTCGAACTTTTTTCGTTTTCCTTCCGCTATCTGTTTCTATTCTTCATTGCTGTAATTTTAAGGTCAGTACTACTCTTGCATAATACTTGCTTTTGTAGGAAAACTTGTTTGTCAATGTTCTTTATTTAAGTTAGAGCGTCTTTCGTAGCAACAAACAAATCTTCGAAATCACTTCTGAACTTACTCTTACGCACAGTATTATTTTCTCTTGGACGAGTATGGAGCTAAATATCGTTTATACAGTTTTGATAGTTTTGTCACACATGAAAAACTGCTTCACACGCCTGTTTTGTAACTCACTGGCACAGTTTTTTCCTCTTCTAAATAGTGAAATTAAACTACTAGGGAAGAATCTATTCCACGAGGAAGTCGTGATGTAGAAAAACTTGAAATTGTCTGCCCGAGAAGCCAGTTAGTATTAGCAGATCTTGTCGACATTCTAATATGTTTACACGACTATAGAATGAGTAAAGCATACACACAAATAAAAATAAACATAGACCACGGAATAAATATATTTTTACTTTGTACCTAACACACGATTTAGTATTTCTTGCTGTTTAATTAGTGACACCACGTCAAATAGTCTGGTATTTTAGTTAACTTTTCGATAAACTTGCATATAGATCAAAAGAGTGGATAAAATTATTTAAATAATAAAGTTCATTTTGTTGGTTGCTTAAAAAAAAGATTTTAGACCACATAAATTAAAATTTTCAACAATTATAGTGTCAGGAAAGTTAAGTATGTTTCAGTAAAACATATTCCTCTTTGTCATTAATCACCCATTGTAACAAAATAAAGCTACACTAGGTAAGAAATTTACGACTACAGGAAAGATAAGATTAAATCAGCTTTTTCATTTATTGTGCTGGCATTATCGGAAAATCCGAGACCTTGAACCGATTAAAGACGGGGCAGGATGGAAGGACTTGACACAAATGTGTAACTTGTTTGCTAGGAAAACCGGAGAAAATCGGATTTATACCGCATTTTCTTACATAGCAGAACACATTTTAGAATAGGATATAATTTCCTTAACACAGGTGGATTTCTCGTCCAAAAATAAGTACGTTAAACATTTTAGAAAGAACCAATATTTTCAGCAGTCATTTTGCTTTCTGTAGACATACGACAGTGACTGTCACCTTAATAAGCATTACCCTGTAGCAAAAGGGCTGTTAATGCTATTTATGATAAAAATATTGGTCTACATAAGTAGTATCCAGGTTATAGGCAGAGCCTACAGGGTTTGGTTCTTAAGCGGTGGTCTACCTAATTTATAATTATTAAATAAATATAAATTTTGTCATATTTTGATATAAAAATTTATATTTTTGAAAAAAATCGTAAAAAATTAACTAAATCACACCACCAAAAGCTGGCCAGAAGTCGTTAAAGGTTTAGATTTGATTAAAACTTACTACACTTTAGTTTTTGAGGTCGCTGATTTCGATTTTGAGGATGTATTTTAAGTTCGTATTAAAAAATACAAAATGGCCGAAATATTGATAAACAAATTAAAATCGTTGGAAAATTTTAAGTTTAAGGTTTCGAGGGAAATTAGTAAATAAATTCATAAATTTAAAATGGTATATTAAACTTGTCAAAATTATTTAAAAAAATCTTGTTTTCGATTTAAAATTATAGTGTTTCGACTACAATTTTACTGCTAAGTAAATCTCGATCTCCGGCGTTCATAAAATTGCACTCAGATATTTATCGGTCAACTCTGAGGTTTTAAATTTTACTTTTCTTAATACTTCGACTACCTTTTTGACGAGGCTTTTTTATACATAAACATAATGTAGAAACCTGCAGAAGTATCCTCAAGATAAATCGGAAACAGACACTTTAATCAAAAACTGCAGTTACTTGAATGCCTAAGCTTTGAAATAACAGCAATCCAGTGCTCTTTTAAAGATATATCTTTTCCTATTTATATTGTGTGTGTCTATAGAACTTCAGATAGCGATTTTAGTATATTTATAGTTCTTTTAAAGGTGTATCTTTTCCTATTTTTATTGTTTGGGTTTAAAGAAATCAAGATAGTGCTTTTACTATATTTATAGATCATTTAGAAAAATGTATGAAGAATATGTTAAAAAAGCATAATATATAATTTGTAATCCCCACAATATAATTTTTTTAAATTATTTACAAGTGTTAATATAACCTAAAATATAAACTTAATGTCCCAACACAGATAACGCCCTACAGCCAAATTATAATTTTAAATTTGGAGATTGTAAAAATAATTGTGGAAACATTTTTATCTGATTATACCTACATATCAAATATATGAAAAATTATTGAACCTTGCTACAATAAAATCTAATTTACATGATTTTGTTACTTGTAGGGATTATTCACAGGAAAATATTGTTAAATTTTTAAATTATTTAAACTCTAAAAGTTGGCATGAAGTATATCATGAAAATAATACAAATGGAAAATTTGATATTTTTAGATTTTGTCATTTTACTATTTGTGTTTTTCTTTATTTAAGAGTGTGTATAAAAAAACCCACTCAATATTTTACAAGATAATTTAAGGAAATTCACTTTCTTTTTAAAAGTAAAATGAATGAATTGTCTAAAACATTTATTCTCAATAAAATTTACGTTATAAAAATTTAAACAAACTATATAATGAAAAAAAGCTGGCAAAAAGAAATTGAATGATAAATAAATAATTAGTTTTAATAATATTAGTGGGAAAGAAAAATTATAAATAACGAAACCAAATAAAAAAATTCAAAAAAATCTGAAATAAAATTTAATAACAAAATAATAGGTTATTTTAAAGAAGTTAGTAATATATTCAATAATACTTATTTAAATACCTACTCTTAAAGATAATAATGCTTAAAATCTTACGCATACATGTGTGTTACAATTGTATTGTTCATTTTATTATACACTTTTACATATACTTGAATTTATTTTACAATATTATATACTTTATACATTAATATGAATAAATATTTTTGATTTGATTTGATTTGATTTGATTTGATCTGTTACAATTGTTTACAGAATTTTTTAGGATATAACAAGCTACTTTTTTAAAATTGGTTTAGGAGAAATAAGTTCACTAACACAGCAATAGAGAGTGCATTAAATTTTATTCTTAAAATTTTAAATGAAAAACAGCATGTTGTTGGAATCTTTTATGACATAAGTCGTACATTTGATACTATTAATCATAGATTACTATTACATAAACTTGAAAATATAGGAGTTAGAGGTGTTGAAAATAAATGGATATATAGTATATTACACTACAAGGGCAGAAAGTGTGAGATTCCTGCATGGCGCGCAGTTCAGGGCTCTCACACTTTCTGCCCGTGTAGTGTATACTATTTTTCTTGCCGAAAATACAACCCAACCCAACCCAACCCAACCCGGCCGAAAATACGGGAAAAAATTAAAGCCCTTGTAGTGTAATATACTCAAAAATACGTTGTTTCGTCCCCGATTCCAATGCATCAAACGTAAATTTGACCAATGCATCAAACGTAAACTTTCTGCCGTGGAATCGGGGACGAAACAACGTATTTTCGGCCGAGGTAGTAAGAAAATTATATTTATTTATACAGAACCCAAGTAGTAACTATAAATGGTTAAAAATCGGATATATCCTGAGTAACATTGGGAGTACCTCAAGGATCGATATTGGGGCCACTTCTATTTTTAATATTTGTAAATGATGTGAATTTAAATACAAATATAAACGACAAACTTATTCTGTATAAAGAAGATACTTATAGTTGAAAATAGTAATATTTTAAAGTGATGCTCTAAAGCAGCGGTTCTTAACCTTTTTGGCTGGCGACCCACAATTCAAAAATATTAGAAGCTCGCGACCCGATTAAAAATAAAATCATCAATTTTCTACATTTTCTAAATTTAAATTAAGGATGCAGTGATTACGGCGCGCTTTTTCAAAAAGTCCCGCAAGTCCCGCGGCCCATCTCGATATGGCCCGCGACCCAAATTTGGGTCGCGACCCCAGGTTAAGAAACGATGCTCTAAAGCATCTTTAAAATCTAAATTATTTAATACATGGTGAGAAAAAAATTGTCTAATCATTAACAAAACGTTTAATGTGCGAATTTATTTATTTATTCCAATTATAGGCAAATCAATTGATTCTGCGGAAACCATAAAGTTTTTGAATATTTACTTGGATAGAAAGTTAACATGGGAAACACACAAAAATAATTTAAATAAAAAATAACTTCTTATTTAAGAGTGTCAGTAACCTTTTCAGTACTCCAGGCACATCTTGCCTATGGCATTATATTTTGGGGTGGCTCTAGTCATTTTAAGAAAGTTTTATAATGCAAAAAAGATCCTTAGGTGCATCGATACCAAAAGTCAAATATATTCTTATAAACCATTATTTAGGAAATACATAATTTTAACGTTTATACATAATTCATTTGATTTATTTTATTTTTGAAAATAAAAGACATTTTGACTCATAGTAACATACATAGTTATTCAACAAGAAGTCAAAATTAGTTAGCTTTGCCACTTTATAGGCCTTCTGTATGTCAAACTTCTTTTATTTATATGGGAATTAAATGTTATAATAAAGTTATTTTCTTGAATCTTATTGTAGATATTAAAAAGCAAGCTGCAGATTATTTTTTAAAAGAAAGAATACTGTTCAGTGGAAGAGTTTATTAACTTTTTAAATATTTTTCTTTTTGGTGTTCCTAGTATTTTTATATATTATTTTGTAATTTTACTTCACTTGGGACCTAATTGTCACCGACTTTTTGCTAGTTGTTTTTAGTAGCGGGACTACTGTGTGAATAAAAATTTATAAATAAAAATTAAAACAAAAATGTTAATATAATTTAATTAAAAAAATTACTTGTATTGTAGAGACAATTGCATTGGAAATACAAACAAACAAAATAATTACTGAGCACTCTTCTTGCATTCAGTGCTAAATGCAGCAATTATGCATATTTTTTTAATAACAAACTATTTTGCATAAATGCATAATTGCTTCATACACGAACATGATTATACCATATATTGCCGAGACGCGGAATACATTAAATACTTGGGATTTTATTTCCAAGCGAAAGGGAGCAATTACAAAATAAAAATAAATATTATGGTGACTTGAAAAAGTAGGTCAAGTATAAAAATGACTAAATTAAATTATGTCAACTCGTAGCTTCGCCACCTCTCGCTGTTTTTATGGTCTGACAAAACGTTTGGCAAAAATTTCGCCTCTTAGCTAATTACCACGATAAAGGTGGGCCTCGCTGGTATTTTTAGCAAAAGTGAAAAGCATGCCTAATTTAATGACCTGGCTTTGTTATACCCCATGACATTGTTATGAGAAGGCAAAATTATATTACTTAATTTATTCGTTACCTATATAAAAGAAACATTATAAAATAAAAAATAAAAAGTAATTTTTAATTAAAGAAATAAAGAAAAACAAATTGTTTCAAATGTTAGTATACACTGTTATAATTTTTTATTTCCACCTTTATAGGTTAATTTTGTTGTTTTTGTATCCAAGTAAACGATACATTATGGGAACAGACCTGTAATATTTTTCGGGCTTGTATAAAAGACCTGTAAAGTTTTACAAGCTTGTAGAAAAGCAATTTATGAAATGAAATGTCACATTTGACATATTAATTAAAATTTTAAATTTGAAAATCGTTATCTAAAGGTGAAAATAAAAGTTTGTACGTGTCAAGCTTTGCAATTAATCTTTACTAGGCTCACTGGATTATGGGGTTCGCTCCTGCGTCGCTCACCTCACAAACTTCCAGCTCACGCTCACTTTATTTTAACGATTTTATGACATTTGACAACACGGCCATTTCAAGCGCGCGAAACGCACGAATTACAAAACTGATTTTATAAAAAAAATTGTAGATTATATATTATATAATCAAAATTGTCAAAAATATTCTTCTTTTATTAGGTTATACATTAATAAAAAAAAAACGCAATAAATATTTTATGAAAGTAGATATAATTTTAATAATTAAAAGGTGTGGACGGGACAAAAAAAAGATTTATCTTGTCCCGTCCACCCCTGTCAATTATTGAAATTATCTCTACTTTTATAAAATATTTCTTGCGATTTTTGTTATTTAATGTATAGCCTAATAATAGAGGAATATATTTGACAATTTTGATGCAAAAATAATATATAATAAATTACCTACAATTTTTTTTATAAAAACAGTTTTGTGATTTGTCCCGTCCATCCGCTTGAAATGGCCGAACAGTCAACAACTTATAGCTAACTTCAGCCAGTAACTAAAATCCTATTGCTAACTTTAGCCTGTGACTAAAGCACCATAAGGCCATAGCTAGTGAAAGTGGCGTTTTAAAGGTGGGAGTTTTTTTTAACTATTTTAACTATTTTTTTTAAAGCTGTATTTTAGTCACGGGCTGATGTTAGCATCACTAGTTTTTAGACTTTTTCGTCCAGGGTTAAAGTAACGTTAATTTAGTTGACAGTTTTTAAATGTTATACAATTATAAACATTTCTTGTGATATAATGTTATTATAACAAAATCTCAACACAAAAATAAAAAATAATTAAATTGTTCCTTGGAGAAAATCTTTAAAAAGTTTACATGCACGTTTATACTGAACTTTTGATTTAGCCCTCAGTAAACTAGTATTGAATATTTTGAGTGGAGTACCCATGAAACATCCTCTTCACTTTCACTGTGAAAAACTGTTTTGATATATTTTTTGAAGAAATTTAGATTTTTACAGACAAATTTGACAAATTGACACTGCTATTTTGAATGTCGGTAAAACAGATTCCTAACACTCATTTGGCTACTCTATTTTTTATAGATGTACATAGTACGTACTATACAAATATATAATTTAATTAGCCATACATTATTTTTTCTACTACCACTTTTAAAACGCCCATTATAGTTTCCATGACACAATGACAAGTTGTGGCTTTATGGAGTTTAGGTCACGAACTGAAATTAATTAATAATACTAAATGGGAACATTTTTTTTCTACGACTACTATGTAAAAGTCACATTTCGGAATGGCATCGTTGCTTAGAAAATGAATCTTTTCATTGGCAAGGCAAAACACGAATGTAAAGTGACATTTCTGTATGAAAAGTGGCAGGTCTGTGTGAAAAGAAATTGACAGCATCGTTTGACATTCGTTTTAAAATTTGTATATATATATGTCTAAATATAATTAGGTTTGTATAATAAATTCTAATTTTTAGTGCCTTTATTTAAATTGAGAAGGTAAGTTTATTGATTTTAAGTAAATTATACCTTAAAAATTAAAAGAATGAAAGTAATTTTTTCTACGACCACTATGTAAAAGTCACTTTTCATGATGGCATCGTTGCTTAGAAAATTAATCTTTTCATTGGCAAGGCAAAACACGAATGTAAAGTGACATTTCTGTGTGAAAAGTGACAGGTCTGTGTGAAAAGAACCGGAAACCATCGTTTGACATTCAGCTATCAAAAAAGTTTTTAGGTTATTTTGTTTTGTATTTAAAAATAATAAAAAATAAAAGGGTCGCAGAAAAAACATTGTGTTATACTTGTGAGAAAAGCTTTCTTCAAGCTCGTGTTAATGCACACTCGGCCTAACGGCCTCGTGGGCAACTTAAAAACTCGCATGAAAAAGTCGCTTTTCAACTCTTGTAAAACAAATAACTATTAACAGCTGGCAAACACGTTTTTAAGTTATTTTGTTTTGTATTTGAAAATAATAAAAAATAAAAGGGTCGTAGTTTGTGTTTTACTTGTGAGAAAAGCTTTCTTCAAGCTCGTGTTAATGCACTCTCGGCCTGACGGCCTCGTGAGAAACTTAAACACTCGCATGAAAAAGTCGCTTGTAAAACAAATAACTATTATATAATACAAAAATACAAAAGTATTAAATGGTTTCTGAACGCCAATATTTGAAAAGTGAACATTTACTCTAAAATTTTCCGAAATTAAGTTAAATCTAGTGGATTTAACTTTATTTCAGATAGGGACTCCTCCGTAAATTGCCCATAAAACATTTTCTTCACTTTGACTGTGAAAACCTGTTGTTGGTCCATTTTTAAAGGATACCTTCCAATTTACACATACAAATTTTTCATTTTCAGATTTCCAAGTTGGTTACTCTATTGTTTTATAGATGTCGCCTTATACAAATATTTAATTTAAATAATTGTTAGATAATAATAAGTATTTTTAGTAGAAAAAGTATAGTATGCAACTCGTTTATAAACTTTTCTAGACACTCATTTAATTAAACATTTGCTCACAAGCTCGCTCGTGCCTAATTTAAATTAAAATATACTATGTTATAATAATATTTGTCGAAGAAAAAGTATAGTATGCAGCTTGTGCCTAATTAAAACTAAAATGACTCGTTCATCAAACTTGATGCATAAACGGATCGATTCCATAAAACAAGTTAAAATAAAAGTGTTTATGATAATAACGTTATTAGAAGTTAATCAGGCATTAATCACCCGTATAATAAGATTTCGATATTTTCCTATTCCATTAGTAAAATCCTAAGTCACTGGTTTAATTTAGGTAATCACGCGTTATTAAATTAAGCTCAAACGTAGATCTGTTACTTCAAATAAATACAGTTGTATTTTTGCAATCGATAGCTCCTTTTACATTAGGAAAATTAAATTTGTCCAAAAATCCTTGCTTCACGTTTTTTACATTTTACATAGGGGGAAAATAAATGTGTGTAAATAATTAGAATTATTTCGTGAATCATTTTGCAAGTAGTACTTAGTGCAACCGCTACGTAACTGTCTGCACCTACTGTGCTTTTATAATCCCATGTGCTGGCAAGTGTTATGCATTGCTTCCAATTCAAGGCAAGGCCCAGTCAATTAAAAACTATATGTTAATATATATTATTATGCAATACTCTTACCATATATACATTAAAATTTAATGTGATAAATTGAATGTAAATTAGAAATAAAAACTGTTTATACCTCTTTAATCGAATGATTGTATAGTTTTAATTGACTGGGCCTACGACTCGTAGGCTACGAGTTTGCCATCGAAGAATAATCATCAATTTTTCGCTACACACCATCTAAAAACTTCTTTAAAAATGAACTGGCAGTAAATGTATATCGCAATGTCGTCCTAAACACCACCAATGGCCTGGTGATAAAAATAACAACTCTCTTTACGTTAGAGTTGTTAAAAATAAAACCACTAACTCATTTAGTCCATGAAACAAAGATTGTAGAAGAAAATCTATGGTAGTCGGGTTTTATTTTTTGTTTAGGTAGAAAGTAATCTAACCCAAACCTTACGGTAATCAAACATAACCGAATGGACGATTTTTGTGGGGCACTTGCAATGAAAATAATTAAAAAAAAACTACGGGTTCGTTACGAGGATAAGTGTACCTAAAAATCTAGGGTAGAACGAACTGGCTCATTAAAGCCGTTTGGGAAATAAAAAATGGGTTTTTTGAAAAAAAACCCCTGTACATTGAAAAGCAGTGACTTTTGAAAAAAGTCTAGTACTTCAAAAAATCGTCCATTCGGTTATGTTTGATTACCGTAAGGTTTGGGATCGATTACTTTTAAAATCAAAAAAGTGATTTTGAAAGCAACGGTCAACTTTGCACACTGCGCATACCAAAAGGGCACATCATATAGGTGCGCAATGGGGTTTAACGTGTGCCTTATTTAGTACATAATCAAAAGTATTAGTGGTCAAATTCTGAAAAAATGCACGGTTAGCGAGGTATGAGCCAAAAAGAAAAAAACTCCCCTTTCGGGGGATAAAATTAGGGGACGCGGAAAGAAATTTTTGGGGAATATTCTTGATTCATAATCAGCACCCCTGACTCTACATAAAAAAATAAAACCCGACTACCATCGAGTTTTCCTTCTACAATCTTTGTTTCCTGGACTAATTACGGAATGCCAATTTTGTTTTAGTGATTAAGTTAACCACTCACCTTTCTTATAACCTGGTTGATAAAATGCTATTATTCACTTATAGAATCGGCCCGAATATAATATAATAAATGAAAATAATCATTTTTTACTAAACATTAACTAAAACACCACAAAGGTTATCTTTTAAGGGCCAGTTTTTCAATAGGCTAGTTAAATCCAGAGTTGAATAACTCTGGCTTATCTCTGACTTAAGTCAACTCCGAGTTTAGGTCGCGTTTGGGGTTTTCAATTACAATAATAGTGAGGATTTATCAACTCTAGGTTTGTATAAAATTTGTAAGGTTGGTAATGCGTTGTCATGGTAACGGCTGCATGCCAACGTCATTTTTGACTCTGTTTTGCGGTTTTAACAAAAAAAAGAATATCCGAAGGTAGTGTGCTCATTATTATAAAATTATTAAATTTATTGTTTACAATTTTAAAATTACGGTGAGTTTATTTTTTGCTTTAGTGGAAAATCTGCTGCAATTTATTGGGTATATTGAAGGCAGTGATGTCCTGTAATAAAACTGCTATATGTGATTCTAAACCGCTCAAAAAAGGCTCGATCTACAATTTTTTTTTCGGCTAAACATAAAGTAAAATGCATAAAAAATTAGGAAATCGCCGTTGACGGGGCGTAAACCTGTCCGGCTAAACGAACAGCTTATTCAAGACAAAATTGGTTTTGTTAAACTGCAGAAAGAAAATTGTTTTAAAAATGAAAGTGTTGCGGCTTGATTATAAAATTTTAACCCGTGGCGTAAAACCGTAGGGTAAGCAACAATTGGTCATTTAAAGCGTCATTTCTTCTTTTTCATAAGCTAAGAGCCGTCTTGCTACTTTTTGCTAAATAAACTTTTTACCTGTTTGTAGGGTTAGGTTGGGTTGGGTTGGGTTGCATTACATCAACAATTTCTTCTAAAATATTTTCTATCTTTCTTGGAGACAACCGAAATCTGGTTAAAAAATCAATATTGTCCCACATTTCAAAATGATTTATTCTTGGACAAATAACTTTTGGTCTTTTTATCATTACTATAGGCATTTACATCACAGTCCCACATAATCACTTTACACAACACTCACAACAGAATGATATATAACCTCTTTTTATTTTAATTCTTACTTAACTCATACCCTTTCTGGGAATTAAAGTAACTCTGAGTTTAATATAAACTCGGGGATCAAAATGAATTGAAAAACGCGAATTAAGTTAACTCCAAATTTAACTCGGGGTTTGAAGTTAAACCTCGGATTAAATCACATTGAAAAACTGGCCCTAACTGTCAAATAATTTACGCTGTAAATTTTAAAGTATTATTATTAAAATTATTTGACATTTAATTCTAAATGAATTAAAATGACTAAATTTGAACTTGTTTAAATGTTTTATAAAATTTATTGCAAAAAATACCCTTTGTGGTGTTTAGTAAAAAATGATTATTTTTTATAAACTTATGTATTAATTATAGGGTTACCGTTAATTATACCATTAATTACTTTAGTGAAATAATTTTTATAAGCATTATAAAATAATATTTTACCCATTTATAAATAAAACATAAAAAATAGGAAAAAAAACATTTTTGTAAAATATATTCTTACTTTTTTATGCAATTAAAATGATTTATAATTTTGCAGTGGTTATGCAGCTCAATCGCAGTGCATTTTACCCTAATTACATAAAAATTATTTTAAAGCACTTACCTAGTAAGTGCCACTTACAAAATAAGTAATTTCTACGTAATCTTTTAAAACATAATTTATAATGTTTCGTATTATTTTTTAGATTTCTCGATAAAATATAACTTTAAATAATACATTTATGTACAGCGCTCAGGGTAAATACATTTATAATCTAATAATTAAAGACCGGACTTTTAGGCACCTATAAATATAAAAAAGTATCCTAAAAAGGCACCAAAAAAATAGGCAGGTAAAAATGCAAAATAGGTACGATATAAAAAAATAAAGGTTCTAAAAGCGTATTATACAGGGTGTTTCTTTTAACTTGAGATAGCTCAATATCTCGAGAAATTAGCATTTCACAGAAAAATGTCTTAAATAAAAGGTTAATGTGACCAAAGGGGACATTATTTGATGCTACCTCTAGCCACCCCATACCCCTCCTTAAGGGTGAAACGGGGGTTATAAAGTCAAATGGAATGAACCGATTTTTTTTTACAGATTTTGGTAGTACATAAAAAAATTATTTGAACCTTTTTTTCAATTTATAAACAGATGGCGCTGTAATTCAAAATTTTAGAGCCGACTATTGTTGATTTAATGTTAATTTTTGTTTTTCAAACGTTTCAAATAATACATTTTACAAGGAAACCCAATTTTCTTATCCCCAAAGGATAGGCAACCCATTATGGCGAACAATTATTGACTTTAATAAAATTATTCTAAGAAGTTTAAACATTAATTAAAAACTTTTAAATTTATTGCTGTTCTATTTTTTGTTATTGTACGAATAAACTGGATAAAGTATTCTGGAGAAGTGTTTAAAATACTGTAGCCCCTTTAGACACCTATTCTTCAGGCGTTAAGCTAGACCCTCGTTAAAAATAGGATAAGAGTTATAAGCCCATACAGTAGAAACCACCAATATATGAACGTGACTCATCGGGTGCCGACCATATCTCAGACATGCTAGCAGTAATGTTTTACTTGTCTTACATTTGATGCAGCGGTAAATGTACTCACACGTAGGTTTTTAAGCATCCGGTCTAAAATGCGCCATCTGTGATATAAAACTGCCTAGGTGTTCGACAAAGATGGACATATGACGCGTGTCCTAGCTTGTTACTTATTTTTGTTGGAATTCAGTAGAGTTCGTGTTTTAGGTAATTTATTTTATTTTATTACATAGTAAGGCAACCAACTCTACCGTCGGCCATTTGTTTTTATATGTCATTTGATCTTTGTTTTTGCATATCGTGTTTCTGCTGTGTGTTTACGGATTAATAATCGTTTTAAACGTTGTAGTGCTAGTGGTTTTTATTGCAATTGTTATTGCACGTTTATTGGACTTTATTGCAATTGTTATTCTACGTTTTTTGGACTTTAATTAAACGTTTGCGTTTGCGTTTACAGTTAAAAGAAAAGTTTATTTATTAATTAGTTTCTAAGAACATTACATTTTGTTTAATTATCGTAGATGTTAATTATTAAGATTTATAAATAAAAACAAATTCTTACAACTAAATCAATAGAAATTTTGGACAATGTCGTTGGTTTTTTCAAATCACATGAGTTTTTATTCTTAAAAAATAGTTGATAAACTTTTTTTAACATTTTAAATATCTTTCACTTTGACTTTGTACCTGACCTGCGTAAACATTTTAGTTTTTTGTCACCAATTCTGAAATATTTGCGTTTAAAGTTAAAAGAAAAGTTTATTTATTAATTAGTTTCTAAGAAAATTACATTTTATTTAATTATCATAGATGTTAATTATTAAAATTTAAGCAAATATATCAGAAGTATAGCAACCAACATTACACTCAAGTGTTTGTACAAATACTTATGCCCCCGTTAGAACAGCACTGCACTGGAATACAATTTCCCGTGACCTTCGATAGATTGCTTCGTACGATTGTGCCTGATGAGACACGTTCATATATTCTTGGTTTCTACTGTACAACATAAGTTTCGCGATATTGGAAAAGTTGGTCTACCTGGTGTATAGAAGATACTATAGTGTATCCCTTACCCGAGTATGGAAACTTTTCAACACCTTTGCTAGAGCTGCGTATTTTGAATAGTTAAAAGCTTAAGAACTCTTCAAGGTGGTAATGTTGACTGATGCGGTGGAACTTTTGAAGGGCGTATTTCTGAAAATACTGCACCCATTTTGATGCCCTTTGGAAAACTTGTTAAGCAAACTTTAGGCTAAAAAATTTACAAAGGATAACTTCCTAGACTATTTAAGTAATATTTTATAGATCCTTGTAAAAGTGGTGTTTTAATTTTGTACATCAGTTTACCCGGTTTTTGTAAAAGAACTAATAATATTTATATAAAATATGTCGGTATGGTATTTAATAACACGGTATCACCTATTTTTAGGATTTTTTTAATCATTAAGGAGTTAATTATAAATTTGAATAAAATACCACTCCATAGATATAAATAAAGTAGGTATATATCCCTAAAGTGCTTTCAAAACACTTTGTATCCTTTCTTTGAAACTTTGTGGAGAAATATTTTTGATGAATTTAATATGCAAATTTCCTATATTCCCAGCAATTTAATTTGAAATAACATCAGAAATAGGTTACCTAGCAAATCTAAATTAAATAACTTTTCTTAAAACCTGTAAGAAAAACCTATTCGTTGACTTATATTTTTCATTAAAAAGTTTATAAAATACTTTTCTAGTCGACTTTTTTTTTAAATAAATTTGCAATCCAACTTTTTAGGCTTGTATTTTAAATTAATTAATAAACTTTTTAAAAATATCTATGTATATAAAGATGTTATTGTTAGTGGAGAAAAACGTTTTGCTAATTATTTTATTACTAACAATTGCAGAAAAAAATTAACGAGAAAATACGATTTAATAAGAAATATAAAAACATTTTTAAAACTTTTAAATAATAATGACGAACAAAAAAATTATTGTGCATATCTTTGACAGGAATTTTAGATTACAAAATAATAACACATACACATAAATATAATGTTTAACTATTGAAGTGGATATTGGAAGAATTTTAAAATTGTCAGCGTAAATAAAATAAAAAATTTCAAGTTTCACTGCTAATATTCGCACAATCTATATCCCCCAGGGATCCATTCTGGGGCCACTACTCTTTTTGATGTATATAAATGACCTACCAGGAGCAATTTCTTCAAGTAATTGTTTGCCAATTCTTTTTGTAGACAATTCAAATTTCTTAGTTAAGGAAAACAAATCGGGTAATATAAATATAAAAATCAAAGAACTGGAAAGTGCAATGGGTTCGTGGTTTAGTGCCAATGAATTATTTCAAAATGAGTCAAAAACTCAAAAAGTTGAATTTAAGCAACAGTCCAATGAAAATTTTTAGGCATTTATATAGATAATTCCTTAAAATGGAAATCTCATGTAAACCATCTGGCAGCGAAACTATCCCGGTCAGTATATGCTATAAGACGTATTTTTAATGTCTCTGGTAAGGATGCTGCTAAAATTACCTATTTTGGTTTGTTCCAGTCCATAATGTGTTACGGGTTAATTGTCTGGAGTAATGCTGCTAGTGTTCACCTAAATAAAATCTTTATTTTGCAAAAGGCTGCAGTTGAAGTATTGTCGGAGCAAAACTAGATGCACATTGCAAACCTCGAGCTTAAAATATTATCATTATACTCCCTAATTGTGTACGAGCACTTAATTTATATCAAGCTTCATTTTGAAGATTATAACAAATTTTTTAAAACTCATTCATATAACACCAGAGGTAAAGACCGAATTATTATACCCAAAAGCAGACTTAAAAAAAAGTAATAATCTTGGGATATCACTTTTTAATAGTCTTCCTCTTCACATAAGAAAACTTCAACTATACTTATTTGGATCAAAAATGAAAAAAAATTCTGTTGTGTAATGGTTTATATTCAATATTGGAATTTTATAGTATTTGTCATGAACTGTAAAAGTTGATTTTATTATTATTATGTAAAAAAATTTTTTATTCTAAATATTTATATTTTAAATGTTTATATTCTATTTTTTACTATTGATATTCTGACGAGTCCTGAATGTATATAGTGCTTGCAAATCCAAGTCCGACCGCGTTGGGAAGGATGTTGCTCAATACCCGCGTGAAAAGAATAAGGATAGAATGCCAAACAGAATTTCATTGGTCAGAGCGTCAGGAGTGCGTATTGTAAGCGCCTTCTGTTTGGCGTTCTATGCTTGTTATTTTCACGCGTCCTTCCCAAACCGGTCGGCACTGTATTTTAAACGGATAAATAAAGAATTTTGATATTTTTTTAAGTTTAATATCGTGTGGGACCATCCCTGGCTGGCCTTAATGCTCTCAGTCTGTTTAGAAGACTCATAATGAAATTATTAATAAAGTCCATAAAGCCATGGCCATGGGTTGCAATGTTTGGGGAGGTTGCTGAAGTCGATTGAATTCCCTAGACATTTCGACTGAAAGGTGATACAATTTATGTCTGGTGAATATGCTGGTCATTCCATTCTTGTAATACCATGATATTTTATCCGATAGTTTACGGCTTGTGCACGATGAGGGCGAGCATTATTATTGATAAAAACAAATCTTTCGCCTATTGCACCTGCAAATGGCACAATTCTTAAGTCTATATCCATATGCACATATCTTTGAGCAGTCAAGGTTTCATTAACTAGGTCAGTTTGGCCATCAGGATATATGCCTCCCCATACGCAAACTGATCCGCCACCAAAAGATGTGGTTGAGGCCATGAAATTTTGGTTGTATCGCGGTCCTCTTTCCCTCCATACCAATATTTGATCACATGTATATAAACGAAATATTAAATTGTCAGAAAAAAGACAATACCCCCAGTTTTAAAAATTCCAATTTTGGTGTTTTGGTATTTTGCGTCCTCCCCCATACGTGTATGCTGGAGTCCCAGTTGCTACATACCGACTCCATGCTTGACTTACGAAAACATTCAACCTTGTAGCGATTTCTTCTTGAGGTAAACCTTCACGTATTCAACGTACTAATTGCTTAAGTTGAACTGATTCTAGTCGCTGTAACGGCATAATTTGAATGCGAACAAGAACTTAAGCTTCACTAACAGGTTGTTATTTGGAAACTACACTTTTACTTATTTGTGCTAAAGAAGTAACAACAAAGATTAAACAAAAAAATGCAATGTTTAATGCAGATGTGTTCATACACAACATACAGAGTGGGATCGACTTAACAAAATTATAACATTCAAATTTTTGGATAATTATAATAATCTAGTTTAATTCTTGAGCAGTATATATGTACACTGCGCGTCAAAATTAACGCATAATAAATAAACAAATTCTCTCTAAAACGCCTTTACCAATCTTTATGAAATTTTCTATAAGAATACTTCAACTTATATCTCAGTTTACGTGTTCGAGGGTTTTTTCGAGAAAATATTTTTAAAGCCATTTTATTTAATAATAAAAAAACGTTCGAAAAATAACTTTTAGGGAATTTTTTTAAGTAAATAAAATATGCTGTTAAAGACCGTATTTTTGTTAGTATACCCTACAAATTTTGTACAAATCAAACGAACAGTAACGAAGATCCAGCGCTTCAAAGTCGGTAAAAATGACCCCTTTTTGATTATTTTGCTGAAAAGTGGTCATTTTTTACGACTACAATTATACATATAAATTATTGTTTTATTTTGTTACGAAATTTTTGTTTCAAGGGGTGCCATTTAGTTCAATTGTTCTAGTTTTCTGTTATTCTTAAAATATGGAAAAAGTTTTGCGAAAATGACTGAGTGAAGGAAAGTCCATCCTTCATACCGCAATAAGCAAGACAATAAATAACAATAAAACAGTGTTACGAAGTGTTTTGTCTTTTCTCGTTTATCATAAGTTTCTTCGCGGTTTTACAGTCTCATATTTCAGTTTAATGAAGACCAACTACTGTGTTTTTTCCCTGAAAAATTTAATTAAATCGCTGTTGTTTTTTCTTTGCACGCTCCACTTTTACAACGCGAAACAATAAAAAGCAAACATCTATATTTCATATTTCTCGGCGTCGGATTGGTTAAACACGAGCCAGGGAATTCTTTCGTTTACACGGTAAGATGATATAAAGGAATAAATTTATTATAAAAAACTGTTGGTTTATTTTGCCTCTGTTTACCTAATAGTAACAGTTGTTTGGTCTTGGTTTTTACTTTATGCTTTAGACACAACCTTAATTGCATGTAATTAAATTACAATGCCGTATAAATACTGTATACACAGTAAGAAAAAATTACAGAATATTATGTTGGCCCCAAATTAGCCAACGTTTTACTGTAAAATATTTACGTTTTTTTCTGTAAAGTCACTCAATAACCGTAATAATTTATGCGTTTATTTGAAACACCATATTTTTTGTTGAAATATTACATATTTTTATCCTTAATTTTACCATAATTTCTTACTGTGTACAGTCCAAAAATTTAGGTGATTATAGATTTTAATCGGGAAAATTCAGTAGAAAAGTTTATATCAATTCATCTAAGGTAGCCCAAATTACTAACTACAAACCAGATTCTGGTTACCTAGTAACTGTTGTTCTGTAATACGTGCCTTGCAGACCATAGCTGCAGCGCATTTTTTTAATTTTCTGCGGTGTGTGATCCAAAAGGGTCTTTAAATTTGAGGTTAGGTTATATTTCAAATTTATCTTTTTTTGATAAATTCAATTTTCGAAATCGCAATGGGTGAATATTTGGACAGTTTTTTTTGGCTATTATTGACAAGTTTTAAATTGAATGAGATATCAACTTTCTGAAAACGCAAATTTTCATTGTAGCCAAGCTAATAAAAAACACTTAGTTTGGTACTGTACGTGCAGGGGCGGATGGGCTCCGGCGGGTCGCCGGGACAGATCCCGGTGGGCCGCTATGTCAGATTGGCCGAATGGACATCTAGACTGGCACAAAAAAATTATAAAAATACAACACCTAACGACTTATAAAAAATTCACCCCTTATAATTTCACATACAAGTTCGTAATTTATATTAGTTTTTTTATAGTTAATTTACGAAATATTAAATTTTAAATACATACTTAGGTATTTTAAAAATGGAACGGGTATTTGTTTTTTTTTCACATAAGAATGTCTATAGTCTATTCATTTTAAAAATTTACTATATTAAACATTTTTATAAAAAATATGTATTTTTAGGTTATTTTTCTGTATATTCTAATTTAAAACCCTCCTGAAGACACCAAAACCCCCCGTGTGCACCGGCCTGGTTTATCCTAGTTTGTGTTTCATAAGATTATAAAAGGGTCAAAAATGAATAATTTTGGTACAATTTTTAGTAAAATAAACATTAGTAAGAGTGTACACTTTGTGTGATTTTACATACGAGTATCACCCAGAAAATGCGTTCTAAACAAAAATTTTAGTTTGTTATCCATGTAATACTTGGATTTGCATAATGCTGTGTTTGTCTGTCTTAAAAAAACAAATAGGTGAGTTAGGGGGGGCAATTGCACCCATTGGTCCCCCCTGTATCCGCCCTGCTTAGGCTCTTAGATTTTTGCATATTGCTGTGTTTGTCTGTCTTAAAAAAAAAACATAAGTGAGTTAGGGGGGGCAATTGCAACCATTGGTCCCCCCTGTATCCAAAGAGAAAAATTTTCACTTTACTTGTTCCATTCAGCTGTGCGCAGGATTTCCTCCTGGGGGGCTATCAAATTTAGGGCCGTCCATGAATCTCGTAAAGCTGGATGGGGAAAGTCTTTTTAAAACGTCAGGTGATAAAATAAATCGAATAAAATTGATTATTCGTTTCATTTTTTGTCAGATCGAGTACAAAAAAGAATCGGAAAAATAAGTTAGGGGTTAGCGGGTTCGATAATTTGATAATCTTCCCATCGTCAGAAGAAAGGGAAAGGGTGTCAATTTTGACCATTTTTAGATTCACGAGATTTATTAAATTCTTAAAAAATATAGGTATATTTACAAATAATTTTTCAGTATTTTAAGTGAAAATTATAGTTTAAAACCCTCCTGAGGAGTTTTGAACACCCAAAACCTCCCGATCCTTTTTCAGATCCCAGAGATTTTTTTCATATTCTGTATCGATTGAGAACAAAAACCAAAAATTGTTTATAATTTGGTATACTTTTACCGAATATTTAATTTTTAAGATTTTTTTAATTCAGTAGTTTTTGCATAAAAAATTTTAGACAACAAAATATAATTTTTTAAGTTACAAAATGAATAACAGAAAAATTTAATTTTGGAAAACCACTCCGCGTGAATAATCAAGGTACCACTTCCACTATATATGCAAATACTTAAGGATTTGGCGGAAGGGGTTGTAAAAAAACAAGATGGGCCGCTTTTACAAAATCCGTCGCGGGCCGTTTAAAACATCCACCCCTGTGTACGTGAATTGATTTTATAAACTTGCATTTTTTAAAGCTTTCTTTTCGAGATACAGGGTGGTAAGGTTATTAACAAAATATTAATTTAAAAAAAAATACATATCAAAAACCGAATTTAATAAAACTTTTAGGTTTTTAGTAATCGTTAAAGGGCTTAATTAAATGTAATTAAATTAAATTTAGTTAATCCAGAGGCGGCGCTGGGGCATTCCTAGAAATTTAAAAATAAAATTTTGGTACGCTTTGGAGTAAATAATTTAAAACACAACTTTTTGTTTCAGACATTTTTTACTTGTTTAATTTTCAAAAAAAAAATAAAATTAGTTTATTTGCACGCCTAGAAATTTAAAAATAAAATTTTGGTACGCTTTGGAGTAAATAATTTAAAATACAACTTTTTTGTTTCAAGCATTTTTTTCTTGTTTAATTTTCAAAAAAAAATAAAATTAGTTTATTTGCACGCCTCTGGAAAAATTATGGTCACGAGGAGAAAAACAAATTTAATTTTTTTCTTTAAGATTGTTTACGCTTGTCTCATATATTATAAATTGTCTGTTTAACAAGTGCATAATATTTACAAGTAAAAGCAATTACCAAGAAAAGGAAGAGTCAATTCCGTTATGACATCTGGAAGATATCAGCCGTCAAGTGGCTGCAACGCCCTCCCCTTTTTAGTGTATTTTCTACCTACACAGAGAGAAAACACTCATTTATTATTACAAAATATAAGTTACGAACACATTTCTTTATAAGTACCATAAAGTTATAATTTTTAAATTTTGAAATATAATAAATAAACTTTTTGTTTAATTGGTAAAACATGATAAATTCCTAGAACTTAATTATTGCCTTAAGATAAGATATCTCTAATTTTTTAATAAATAATATAGAATAGATTTTAAACACACGAAGGTGTTTTGCTGGTTGATGTCTTGGTTATTAACAAAAAAAGAGTATTAGGAAATAATTTGGCGGTTATTTAAGAAGTTATATGAATAATAGTTAGCTGTCATGGTTTAAATGTATTACACTGGTTTAATATCAGTAATCTTACAATATCTACAGAATATTACACTATGAGGTAATAGTTAACTCATCGGGTAATAATATATCTACGAAGAGATGATTCCTAGACGTTCTTATTATTATTATCCAAACAGATTTCTTAATACTTATTATTATATATTATTTATTGCTATAGCATGGTGTTATATGTAATAACTTATTACTATTTACTAATAAGATTCATTTATACCCAATAAACCACTGGAGTGGGGATAAAAAAGTACCTATGCCGCATAGGCTATGCGAGTTTCGACTAGTTCAGTTAAGACTCTTAAGAGATTTAGTCGATTCCCATCATAGAATAGTAATAGTTGCATCATTAAGTGGAAACGTTTTTTTGTGTGCAAATTATGGAAAATTCCAAGGCAGATTGTCAGGAACTCTTAACTAACTAACTAACAACTAACTAAGGAACTCTTAACTAAGTGTACTACTGTAAAGAATATCACTCCAGTGGCATTGCACAGAAACGGCATTTATGTTTTCTTGGTAAAAAAATACTAAAAGTAATATTTTTATGAAAAATAATAAAATCATATTTTGTTACCGGAAGCTCATTATAGATGAGTGGTAACTTCGGATTTTTAGTCAGTTCTAAAAGGATTTTTTTATTTTTATATACCGCGCTTGGTATATACCTACGGATATATAGGTATATAGGGAGCCCGGTAAATAAAAATAAAACAGCAAATATAAAGCATTAAAAAAATAAAAATTAAATTCTTTTAGAACTAGGTATTATAGTTCTAACTACAAATCATTGATTTGAAATCAGAAGTTACCACTCATCTTTAATTAGCTTCCGGCAACAAAATATCACTACATTCTTTTTTCTAAAAATATTACTTTAATTATTATTATTTTTATGTACTCATAGGTATAAGCTTACTCTAAATGTATTCATTTTTCAATGGCGGCTGGTGGATTTTGGCTATACCGATATCTTAGTTGGTGTGGGTCCCATGTCTTATAACTAAGTATCGGTATACCCAAAACCCCCCCGACGCCACTTTCTTTTTTTTGTTCTGTTACACCTTAAATATTTTTAAACTTTTTTCAAAAATAAATTTTCTTATAAATACACACTTTTATTTATTACCTTATACAATCGCACTGTTATAAATACATGCTATACTAATAATCATACATTTCTAATAGTTAAAATATGAATTGATAATTGCAATTAATTAAAATAGTTATTATTATTTCTCGCATTATAATAAACACCTATTGCCTTTTTAATACAAAGCTCTTGTGGATGAAGTATTACCTTAAGTTAATTTACTATAAATAGGCTTTTTTAATATAAAGCGCCTGTGGATTAACTATTAAGTGAAGACCAATTACTATAAGAATACTTTTCTAACATAGCGTTTTTTTATTAATAGCTAACTAACTAATGTTTTAACTGTTACCGAACTAACTTTTATTAACAAATAAATATGATATAGTTTAAGATGTGTTTACTATAAACCCATATGAGGTCGGCAAAATACAATGCTACGTTAAGGTGAATATAAACCTATTTCGGTGTTTACAACCACTCCTTTCTCTCTGTGTACTTTTAGCATTTTTCAACATTAAGAATTAAAACTTAGTCATATACACAACCATGTTAAAATAAAGTTTTGTTTTTTGTTAAACCATCTTTTAATCGCGCAACATACTCAACATACTCAACGCAACGAAAAAAGATAAAATTAAAATTAAGGAGAAAAAAATTTGTATTTTTAAATGCTTAATCTAATTATATCAAACTCATAAAAAACAGTGGCGTCACCATACTTAATTTTAACACCCTGTATCTCGAAAACAAAGCTTTAAAGCATTCAAGTTTTATTGACTATTAAATTTAAATCTGAGACACCCTGTATAATATATTATATTATAAAGTTTAAATATATTTTGTTGTATGAGTATGAGTATGAGTATGGGAACGTATGGCAGGCCCCAGATATATTATCATCCACTGATCTCCCGGTGTTATTTTACCCCCTTTCCGTTCTCCTGCGTATCCCGCCAATCACAGCATTACCTGTGTTTGTTGGATCCGAAGTTTTTACGCCGGCTGATAGATCCACCCTAGGAGTTCGTGGATGACAGTGTCAAAGGTTAAGGCCGCTCCCGGGATTTTTGTCAGCCGGGTCGGGCCATACGTCCAGTTTAGGAAGGGTTTTTGGAGGACATTGAACTGACCCAAAACTAAGTACAATCCGGAATCCTCCTGAACCTAGGCCTTAGTAGTACCCCCATTCAATTGGTATTCGTGAATGGGGGGTGGGTATGTTAGTTATTTGCTTACTCCTATCTTTGTTGGTTTACTTCCGGTTCGTCAGTTTCTGTGTCCGTCTCCGGGTCGGCATGTGCCCAGTATTTTAGTTGTGCCACCCTGACACGTTTGGTGATTGTTTTTCCTTCTAGGAGGACTCTGGGCGATATCTTGTCAGTACATGGAGAGAAAAATTTTGCCAAAATAACCATCCAAAGCACCGTCAAACGACGCATCGCGAAATCAGTCAACTGTCCCACTAAACTGTAGATCTGTATGGCTAAATTAGCTAAACAGATCCTCAGCCCAATAAAACAGCTGACCAAACCCACGATACGTCATCCAACAATACCCCGGATAGCCATTTCGGCAAAATTCCTCTCTCCGTGTACGCCCCTGTTCGTGATGTATTTCGATTGCGACGTTAAATATGTCCGATGCTGCTATTGTTTCCAAACCCAGCCAGAAGCCGTTTTGTGCGTGGTCCTTTAAGTACGCCTCTGTTTTACGTTCCCAGTCGTTATTATGCACGTAGCGGTGGGGTTGGTGAAGGATCGCATCCTGTAAGTATGGGCTGTATGTCTCAATGTGTGTTCGTAAGTGGTTATTTAGTCATTGTCTTAATGCGTATGTACTTGTTGACCCAGTCAGGCTATTATCTAGTTGATGAGCCAAGCTGGCCACTAAGCAATTTCCGTCGGATGGAATTTTTAATTATTCCCACCGAATGATCAATCGTGTTTACTATTTCCATGTTTGTTATGGTTTGTGTTTATTTATTATTTATGGTTTGGCGTTTATTTATGGTATTAGTCGAGTGTTTATTTGGGGGGTGGAGCTAATGTCTTATCTGCCTTTTCTGTTTTGTTTATGTAATGATTTGAGTGTTGTCTGTCTTAATAGGAATGTTTATTTGCTGGGGCTTGAAATTTACTTTTCGGTATATAATACATTTTACTTTAGATTTTTTGGAATAAAATGGTTTTTTTTAATAAGACATGCAGTTAGAAAAATTACTTAGCTTGATTATTAGGCTATAATCCTGATGCTAGGTCTTTCACGGTCTGTCCGTTATTTCTGGACCTCCCTGTAGGTTATTGACAGGCTTTGGTTGTGACTATCCCTGCTGACCAGTTGGACCGGTTTTTTTTGCACTTATCACACTTTCCGCACTTGATTGTTTATTTATTTATTTATTTATTTATTTATTACCGATTACCGATATTTCCGAATACTTAGGTTCGTTTTTGGAACTTTATTACGTTTCTCTAGTATACGCTGCTAGGAGAGGAATCTTTAACTACTTGACGCGTCTATCCACTTCGAGTGTCAAGGCAATACTGTAAAGTTTAAATATATTTTGTTGTTGGTATAAAATGCGTATAAAAAGTATTTGAGGTTAAAAAAAATATTCTGATTAAAGAAATGTATTTTTAAAACGATTTAAAATTTCTCTTTTATCATAATTTATTATAATGTCGTTTTGATATTTCAAAGCAGTTTTGTTAAGTTTGAGGGCAAGCTGTTAATTTTTTGAGTCAACGGTGTCGATTTTTGAATTCAATGACACATTTCAGATAGAATACGCTTCATTTGATGAGATATATTTAGGTATTAATATTAATAATATATTGTGAAACGTTTTAATATACATAACTTAAAATTAATATTATAATGTTCTAAATTAAAAAAGTATACAAAACAAATTATAAAAACTTCAAAAGTCATAAATTATATTTAACGCCTCAACAAATTTTGTAAAAGCTTTATTTTACGACAACGCCATCAAGAAAACTATAAAAAGTTTTAAAATAATAAAACTATAAAGTTGTACTTTTCGTTTATTATTTTTATGCTCTGAAAATTTTCGATTATGAAAATTTGCTAAAAAGGATAAAACCATCGAGGTTTTCCTAAAATCATCCATTATTTAAGTCAAAATCAATTTTAATAAAACGTCAGATGTTTTCCTTGTGTTAGATAAGAATTTGGGGTTTTCATGTTATTTTTTGCCTTACCTTAATGCATCGACCAAATATTAAGTTTAGATACAACACTATAACGCAATTTATCACAAACAGAATATTAATTTTAACCAAACAATAAATATTATGTAGGATATTACTTAAGTTTGCACAATGAATTTAACACAGCGCCGTAGCTACAATGGTTCCGTGGGTTCGGTGGAACCAGGCCCGCGAGCTCAAGGGGCCCAAATATTTGGATTAATTTTTTTTAAATATATTTCAACATTAATAATGCATTCATTTATATAAGTATATTTAGTAAATAGTAAAAGACCACCAATAATAATAATAATTTGTGCTTGAATCATGTAAAAGCGAGTCAAAATTAAGACTTAAAAAAATATCAACAACCCGTTGATCTTCACGCAATGATGCAATAAAAGCCCTACGTTTTAGGTATCTTGATGCTCTTAAGGCCTTGCCAAAAATTATTTTAACATCTAATAATAATGCTGAAATAGACGACTCGAAAGGATTTAAAAGTACATTGGACTTTGAAAGAGTGTTTTTGATTATTTTACAATCTAAAATTTTTAATAGCATAGACACAGTATCAAAACTCACTCAAAATCAACAGCAAGATATCCAAAACTCTAGTAAACTTTTAAAAGATGTGTCAAATGACATACTTAAGCATAGGGGGTATAGGTAATTCCAGAATTTTGCTAAAAACGTATTCGCAAATTACTCTTTTTTAAACTGCTGAAGACATTTTTAGAGTTGAAGTTTTTTTTAAGACACTAGATATCAAGGGCGTCGCCAGCCGGTAAGCTAGGGGGGCAGCATAAAAGAACTGAAGAGAAAAATCAAAAAAGAAAAGTTTTAATAAAAAAAATAAAAAACGAACAAAATAACTACGTACATAGAAAATCAATTGAAAAATAATCTTTGCGAATTCGTTAGTCACTTTGTTGACGAAATCGTCCAAGTTTTTGAAAATGTGTTGCCTGTGTACACTAGGGTGATTTTTTTTTCACGACAATTTTTATTTTTTCGCTCCCAACTCAAAATCTTGTTGAAAATGTTCAAAAAAAAATTCCCTGAAAATTTGAGCCCTTAATATTAACTCAAAGTACTCGACCAAAGCGTATAAAGATTTCCCATTTAAAATACACGTAAACTTTGATTATTTTTTTTTAAATATCTATATCTCAGCCGCATTTTATGCTATTGGATTGTTTCAAAAAAGGGTTTACTCGTAATCAAAAGTTCCACGAAAATGCTTTATGTGCCATAGCTGTAATCTGCACATGTAGGATGGTACGGGTCACTAAATCCTATTTTAGTGAAAAATTATCATATTTTTGAAGATATTTCAAAAGTGACTGGATTCTTTGAAAAAATATAAAGAACAAACTTGTAGAAAATTTAATTTTTTTTAAAAAAGGTCCCATCAGTTGAATCGCTAAGATTGATATTTCTTGAGATATAAAGCGTTTACATTGAAAATTTATGAAATTTTTAAGATTTTCGTATCAAACTTTGTATAAATGATGATTTTCAATTGTTTATCAGTAAAATTTCATGTAATTACGTTTTTTCTACAGTCGGGTGATTAGAGAAAAATAAATAACTCAAACAATCTAGCATAATTATTAATAACATAACTTTAAAGAAAAAAGATATATCTAACCTAAAAATTGATATAACGAGGTGTATTACATACAACATGTTATTTTATTAATAATTATGCTTGATTGTTTGAGTTATTTATTTTTCTCTAATCACCCGACTGTAGAAAAAAAGGAATTACATGAAATTTTACTGATAAACAATTGAAGATCATCATTTATACAAAGTTTGATACGAAAATCCTAAAAATTTCATAAATTGTCAATGTAAACGCTTTATATCTCAAGAAATATCAATCTTAGCGATTCAACTGATAGGACCTTTTTTAAAAAAAATTAAATTTTCTACAAGTTTGTTTTTTACATTTTTTCAAAGAATCCAGTCACTTTTGAAATATCTTTAAAAATATGAAAATTTTTCACTAAAATAGGATTTAGTGACCCGTACCATCCTACATGTGCAGATTACAGCTATGGCACATATAGCATTTTTGTAGAACTTTTGATTACGAGTAAATCCTTTTTTGAAACAATCCAATAGCATAAAATGCGGCTGAGATATAGATATTTAAAAAAAAAAAATCAAAGTTTACGTGTATTTTAAATGGGAAATATTTATACGCTTTGGTCGAGTACTTTGAGTTAATATTAAGGGCTAAAATTTTCAGGGAATTTTTTTTGAACATTTTCAACAAGATTTTGAGTTGGGAGCGAAAAAATAAAAATTGTCGTGAAAAAAAAATCACCCTAGTGTACACTCATCATTGCGAGGCCTATGAATCGAGTTTCAGACATGGTGCTCCTCAACCAGGTTTTGATTCTCCTGAGGCTACTGAATGACCTTTTAACTGTACAAGTCGTACAAGATAAAGCAACAAGGATCTTCAAAGCCTTCTTAATTTTAGGAAATTTCCACAACACTCAGTTTATCGTTTCAATTAGCCGGGTGACTTGTGAGCGTTAACCTCTAGGGGGGGCAGCTGCCCCCCTGCCCCTCTCTGGCGACGCCCTTGCTAGATATTAATATCAGCCAGTTACAAAGTATAACAATTAGTTTACATCAAATAGCCACTAACATCAGTATTTTGGATACTGAAGTTCTGTTAAATTCTACTGATACAGAAATAAACCAAATGGCGGAAAACATTCGTGAAATATATGAAGATGATATTTTAGATAGACTTTCCTATCAATTAATAGCTTTTCAAAAATGTTTTTCTAGCGAACTTAAAAAGTAAGTAAAGGATTTGCTAAAATTTATTATGGTTGAAAATTACTCATCCAGTAGCAGCTTTACCGAAATAATAACACTATGTTTTCTACACCTTACAATTCCTGTGACGGTTGAATCGTTCTCAAAACTTAAGTTAATAAAAACGTCAAAATCAATTATCGTCTTTGGCAAAAAAAAAACACCCAGAGGCCCGTGGGTATAGCCTCGAACCCGGGCCCGTTGGGTTGTTGCTACGGCGCTGATTTAACAGACAATTTTTTGAGTTATTTTAATACAAAAAGTTCATAATTATTATGATACTTTATAAATTTAATTTAAAATTGATCTAAATATGTATTTTTAGTTTTAATTTCTATTTAAGATAACCACTGCAGTTAAAAAAAGTTTAACACCCTGTATCTTGAAAACTAAGCGTTTATCCCATGTTTGAATGAAGTAACACCCTGTATGACCATATAGTAAACTTTTTTGTTTGTTTATTTAGTTGACTAAATGTCCAATTTTATATCAAAGAGAATAATAATTTGTAAGCCTATGCAAAAAATTAATGGGCTAATTTTTTTTCAGATAAATCGCTTTGATTTTCAGTCTAAACAAGACGGATTATTTTTTAGGAAGTCTCGTATTTTTTGCAGTCGTCGAAAGGAAATTTAACGTTGAAAGCAAAGCTGCAATTTACCACTATAATCCTTGGTCACGGACGGGAGCTTTTTGGTGCTTTATTTTGGTAAGCTACTTTTTTTCGACCCCGTATGTCGGATAATGCACGATGTAGAGTCATAAATCAAGCGTGGTAAAATTATTATTACGATATAGAACATTAGCAAGAAAGCATGCACTTATATTCAGCGTACTTTAGTCAGCTTTGAGATGTACTTCATGTAGATCTTTTACATATTTTGCATCCGATAATTTCTTTATAATGATCACTAGAAAATAATCGTGAATGGGTATTACCTTAAAGGATATACTCTCATATGTAATGGTGCAATGGTAACGACATATTAGATTATTTTTTAAATATTTGTTTTTAAATTGTATTAAGTGTTTTCACTTTAGAATTCGATACACCAGTGGCGGCTCGTCGTATAAAGCAACTGAGGCCGGGCCTCACATGTTAAAATTATAATATAATTTGTAATTTTCGATATATTACTTATTTAAATATAAAACGTTTTAAAACTAATTTTACTAATTTACGCGAATTTTTGTAGACATTGAGGCCCACAAAGTTGGGCTTGTACCAAAGTATAGAAGACAGCTGAGTTAGTCCCGAGATCTGTGCGGCTCGCTTATCAGCCGTTGTAAAAGACTGGGCGGGGAATGTTATAGTAAACAAAGCCTATTAATTAGATCTATGCGTGTTTATAGTTTCTTATTTTTGTTTAGTCTTTGCCTTGCGTTAAAATGGAAAGTGGTGATAAAAATGCAAGCGTAAAATACATTATTGTGTTGTGAATTCATGTAAAAATAATTCAAATAATTATAATTATAAAACATCATTTTTATTTTAATTTTTGATTTTAATTATAAAATATCATTTTTATTTTAATATTCTATTATTTCGATGACGATTTAACACTGAACTATAAAAAACATTAATATTTTTATTTATATTTTTACTGTGGTATTTGTGTGTTAATATCGATGACTTTCTGCCAAAGTATCGCAAGCAACATAACTCAAATTTCGGGAATTGAAAACATTTTTTGTTTGAAAGTCTATTTAAACCATATATAACCTATAGGATTTATGACAAGTAAATAGCTATAATTATAAGCTATTTACTTGTTATAAAACATTTAGGCTATATATAATTTAAAACAGACTTTAAAACAAAAAATGTTTTTAATTCCCGTAATTTGAGTTATGTTGCTTGCGATACTTTGGCAGAAAGTCATCGATATTAACACACAAATACCACAGTAAAGATCACAAAAAATATAAATAAAAATATTAATGTTTTTTATAGTTCAGTGTTAAATCGTTGAGTTTCATATATGCACCTACTGTGCTTGTACATTATTATTTTGTTGTGCGGTTGTCCCTTTATTAATCTAAAAATATTTATTGTAGAAGATAGGCAAAAATGAGCAGTACCTCCTGGGTAATGTGGAAACCTGCTGAAGGAATAAATAAAAATCCCACCTCGTCCCGCACTTTTTGTATTATTCTAGCTAAATTTTGAAAATTCTTCTCGTGAAAGAACATATTTTTAAATAATATATTTTTATTATTTAGATTCTGAAGTGCTCCAAAAACGCGAGACTTTAAAAATTTCAAAAAAAATTGCATGCGGTGCCATATAGCGGTTCATGGGCCTCACCTTCATGAATGGTCTCGAGCCGCCACTGCGATACACTCTTTATTTTGTTTATTATGGCATAATAATTATGCCATAGTAATTTATGATTTTCGGCAGGCCGACCACTTGAGGGGTCGTTACAGAAAGACCAATTAAGCAAGTTTTGGTACAATTTGGTTCTTAAAATAAACATAAAAAGAACGTGTAGAAAACATAGATAAGACAGTAGATATTGGACAGTTACAACTGGATGTTTAAAAGGAACTGTTTAAATTTTGTAAGGGAGTAAATTCAACTATTAAATAAGCAAGTTAATTGTATTTATATAAATTCAGTTATTGTGAAATTGTATTTATCTGAATACGTATGTCTTTTTATCGGTTACTTTATAATCTAAGGTAACAAAGATTATAGTAATTTCATTCATTCATTCATTATTTAATATTTAATTTAAACTACATTTTATTGTTATTTCATCTTGTTCTTTGTGAAAGGAGAAATAAGCTATTACAAAGTCCCGTCCGTTACGCTTTAAATTATTAGTTTTTAAGGAATTAAACAGTCAACCTTGATACCTAATTTTGCCAAATAAAAACCTTGTTAAACAGCTTTAGTTTAGAACTATTTATAAAAATTTGACATTGGCAATATAATAGAACAATATTATTTTGTAAATAAAAACACGGCAACTGTCCTATCCGTTACGCATGGAATGGCTCACCTGTTATTTATATATTTTATTTACCACTACCATTTATTATTATTGTTTGTGATCTAAGTTTTATTATGATTTATGTTTCACATTTTTGTTGTTTGTCGCTGTACATTGTTAATTATTTCAATTGGTATTTGCTTTTCAACACCGTCCGAGCCTATTATTTATGTTGGTGGATAATCTTAGCAATACGATAATATAATTAAATATATTCCTATTAATTACTATGATTTTGTTGTATTATTTATATGGTTGAGATGAGCGACACATATTCATGATTAGATTGTATATGTATGTGGGTTCTTAAGGTTTCACTTTATTAACTTAAATCAATTATACCTTTAAAATATAAATGTCTTTTATATATTAATTTAATACTTTTTCGTTGCTTTTAAATATCTTTTTAATTGCATTACCGTTGTCCACTGCTGTAACACCTGTTATTTATATATTTTATTTACCACTACCATTTATTATTGTTGTTTGTGATCTAAGTTTTATTATGATTTATGTTTCACATTGTTGTTGTTTGTCGCTGTACATTGTTAATTATTTCAATTGGTATTTGCTTTTCTACACCGTCCGAGCCTATTATTTATATTGGTGGATAATCTTAGCAATACGATAATATAATTAAATATATTCCTATTAATTACTATGATTTTGTTGTATTATTTATATGGTTGAGATGAGCGACACATATGCATGATTATATTGTATATGTACATATGTGGGTTCTTAAGGTTTAACTTTAACTTAAATCAATTATACCTTTAAAATATAAATGTCTTTTATATATTAATTTAATACTTTTTTGTTGCTTTTAAATATCTTTTTAATTGCTTAAGTACTTACGTATCCAGAACAGTATCCACAACAAAAAGGGTCCTAAATTTATTTCTTTAAACTAGATGATCACGTGTTTTGGCCAAGGCCAAGTTTTTTGTGGTTTTAATATTCTTTCTTATTATTACGTACCCCTAATTCAAGGCTGAATAAATGATTAATAAATCACCAAAAATATTTTATTTAATAAATATTAAATATTTTGGGTTTAATTGCCTTTTTGGCAGCAACATTAAAGATGCTATGTTCATTTTATAAAATCAACCAATCAAAAACTTGTTTTTAAAAACAACAAAAACCTTTTATTCGAACATGTAAAATTTATAAACAATCAAATTAAAAAAATACTTTTAGGGGATGAATTTAAACCCGCAAAAACTAATTCCCTAAATTTTATTTTTTAAATTAGGAAAGCTTTAAAAGGGTAACTAAGTAAAAGTATCCTTTGTTAAAACCGTAAAGAATAAAACAATAATCTGTAACTTTAATCAAACTCAACAATAAGAGAAAAGACGTAAAACGACCTTTACACAGCAGGATACAATTTAGGTTTTACGTTGTTCAATTTTTACAACTCTCAGACGTGTGTTTGAAGTGTTTTGAAGTTTATTGTTTTTCAGATAATAACATTCTTTGACAATTATATTACAAAATTGGAGTTTTTAGGTTTATGACAGAATAAAGTCCTTAGATAGGCGTTTTTAAATTTATATTAAGGTTTAGTTTTAGTACTTCTCTTTCCCAATCTTTACTGATTCAAGCAATAAGTTAACTTTTTTATTTGTTCCCCAAAGCATAATATAATTTTATTATTTACCAAAAATTAATTTTTATAATAAAGTATCAAGTTGTCCAAGTAAATTATTTTTGTTATTTGTATCTACTTTTTCCTTGCAGTTAGAAACTTTAATTATTAAAATATTTTTTTTATTTTTGCCTTGTTTAAATTAATCTTTATTAAACTTTTTTAGCTATCCTTTAGTTTGAGTGGTATATTGTAAAGAAATTTTAATATTAAATATAAAACCAGACATTTCTAAAATTGTGGATTTAAACTTAATATATTAGGTTTGTATTAAAAGCCAATTTGATTTTAAAATGAGCATCAAAACATTTTTTATTCATAGCCGCTTTTAATTAGTCTTTATTTGGTTTTTAAACTTGTCTTCTTATTTAATATAAAAGCTTCATATTAAATTAAAAACTTTTAATTTTTTTGCTTACTTCTATAAAGTGTATTTTTCACATTTACTATTGTTTTAAAGTTGGGAAAACCAAAATGTAATTAAACATGGGTAGATTTTTTCAATAAGTAAATTCGATTAAAAGGGAACTTTATTGCTACATGACAAGCAATTAAAAGCAGATTTAATATAAACGAAATAAAGTAAAGAGCTTAATTTTATCAGTTGATTGTTTTATTAATTGGATGACGGGGATTTATGAAATTTCCTTTTACACTTATATAAATATATTTTGGTACCTAGGTATTATATAAAAATAAATCGTTTAATTTTTTTAGGGGATTTAAGGATCTAAAATAAAAAATGCATAAATATATAACGAATTTATTATCAGTAAACTCCAGAAGGAAACATTAATTTCAAGATACATCGATTTTTTTGATTCTGATACAAAAAACACGGTTTATATTTTCATTTTACTAAAAGTAAAGTAATTATTGGTAAATGTTATGTTATGGTAAAAAATATAATTTTTATTTTATAAATTTAAACTTTAGCACATTTTATCTTTAAGCTTTATTATTGTCAACGCTCACTACCAAAATATTCGATGGTTGATTGCTGTAAAAATAATTTAGACCAATCAGGTGAAGTTTTTTACATCCTAGTTTGTAACAAAACCCGTTAGGACCAATTAAAAAATTTGATAACTCCTGATAGCCCAAGCAGCATTTTAAGTAAAAGCGTAGAGCTTTGAGGCAATATTACTTAATTTAAGTAAATATTTTGTTAAATTAACCTTAAAAATTTACTTAGAAGTAAAATTTTTTTTAATGTTATTTAATAAGTTTTATTTATGTTATTTTACATATTTTAATAACCTTTAAGTTTCAACACTTTAAAGTATTTATGCGGGACGTAGTTATGCGGGACGTAATTTTTACGAAAGAAAATTACTTATAAGTGTATTTCACCTAAAGGAAAATTTTACGGTAATTTTAACGTCAGAATTTTTACTTAATGGTAAATGTTACTCATAAGTCATAATTTTACGATATTAAGACCACTTTATAACCGTAAATAATTCCTATTCGCCTGGTATTTTTTAGGGTTATTAGTGGTAATAATTTATTACTAATAAATACTATTAATATTGACTAAACAAGCAAAAATAAGCTTAAAGTGAAAAATAAAACTTTAAGGGAAAATTTTATTCAGGTCGCCATAATGACTTTTTTAAGATGGTATGGATTTTTTAAAAGATTTTATAAAATTTTGTAGGTTTTAAGTTTTGTTGAATATTTACCCAAGCAATAATTTTTCTTAAAACCGTAAAATATTTAGAGGGCATATAATTTTTAAGAAGTATCGTGGCTATTTTTATCAATAAAATAATGTGCGTTTGAGTTTTAATGCAAAATATTATTAGTTTTTACAATTTAAGTTATATTTTTTAATTTTACTCTAGGGTGGCCTTTATTACTTTGTAAGTACTATTTTGTAAAATATAAATTAAAAGAACAAAGAAATTATGAATTTCAATGTTTTAGAAAGAGAGAGCAAACAGTTAGTAATTATAGCGTTATTTTTACGTAAATTTGTGGTATTTATATTGTTTTTAATACGTTATTCTCTTAGTAGATCAAAAAGGTTATTATGTAGGTAAAATAACGAAATAAACCATTCCCCAAATTTGGTAATTTTTCGTATCTATACCGTTATAAAACCGTTTTGGTTAACCGTAAAAAATACTTTAAAGTTGACTTGGTAGTAAATTTGTAGTTATTTAAACTTAAAATGCTGCTTGGGAGATCTAAGCTATAAAACCTCATACTTTTAATAATTTTTAATATAATTGTAAGTACGTGTTATATATCGTTTAACAAATAAAACTATGCCTTGAAGAAATATGTTATATGCTATTCGGCTGAGACGTATCTTTTTGTGCTTCGCTCAACTGTACTTTGAGCACACCATAAAAAGGCCCACTTCTCAGCCTCATGAAATAAATACCTATTACCTTTCACATTTATTAATAAAGTAATTGATTATCGCCTAGGCCAGGGATGACAAACCTTTTTTAGTGTGCGTGCCAAAAAACTATATATAAAAAAAAATTAAAATTGTAACGTGCCACAAGTAAATTTTTGTAAGTGTTATGAAGATGAAAGTATACAAAAACATTATAAAAAATGTAAATCATTATTTAGAATTTTTTTTATTTATTTTTATATTTTAAGAAATAAATTTAGTCTCGTTTTATTTTCATTAGATTATATCTGTACCGTACGATTTAGAAGAAATAAAAGATCAAAATTTAACATTGATGCAAACTTAAAAATAGATGTTCATAAAAATTGTAAATAGAATTATTTTATTTGGAGCATTAAATTACTAAAAGGTTCTATGTTGTAAATTTCAAGAAAATGGCATTTTTGTTTTTTATAAAAATAACCCATTTTGTTTTAAAATTCATGGTTCATTTTAAAACCATTATTGTTTAAGATATTTAAGTCTGTATAGTATCAAAATCTAGCTTATTCTTACGTTAAACTTTGTAATAAAACATTCAAGATTATAAATTAAAAGCTTTACAAACAAAGAAGTTTTATCGTTGTTTATATTTAACACCTAGATAAAATTCTAGCGATATTTATTAAAAATTGTAAAATTTGTCGCTTATGATTACAAGGCTAACATAGACATTACATTTTACGGAGATTAGTTATAAGTTATGTTTTAATTGGAATAATATACGCAAATTATTAAACTTAAAAATTAGCTTAAGATAAACAAATTTTTTTCTCAAAACGTGCCAAGAAAAATTTAAAACGTGCCACTCATGGCACGCGTGCCATAGGTTCGCCATCCCTGGCCTAGACTGTCAAAATAATTTAGACTAATCGGGTAAAGTGCACTTAACCTAACATTATTAAACAAATCATGTCAAATCTGTCAGTTTAATATTTTTTCTACTCCCACCTTTAAAACGTACATTATCGTTCATGTTTCCATAACTGTTACCTTTTAAATACACATTGATAAGTTGTGGCTTTATGGTGGGCTTTAGTTACGGGCTTAAGTTAGCAACAGGTTTTTGGTCACGGGCTAGTTTTAAGTTAGTTGACAGTTGTGAAATGTCATAAAATCGTTAAAATAAAGTGCCTTTCTTGTAAAATAATACTAAATGTGAAAATTATTTTTTTCTACCACCACTTTGTAAAAGTCACATTTAGTAGTGGCATCGTTGCTTTGAAAATGAATCTTTTCATTGGCAAGGAAAAACTCGAATGTAAAGGGACATTTCTGAGTGAAAAGTGACAGGTCTTTGTGAAAAGTGACAGGTCTGTGTAAAAAAAATTTGACAGCATCGTAATTTTAACAGCTGTCAAACACGTTCTTAGGTTATTTTGTTTTGTATTCGAAAATAATAAGAAATAAAAGGGTTGTAGAAAAATCATTGTATTTCACTTGTAAGAAAAGCTTTCTTTAAGCTCGTGTTAATGCACCTTAAACTTAAACACTCGAATGAAATAGTTGCTAGCGACATCTATACAAAAATAAAGTAAACAAAATTGGTGTCAGGAACCTGTTTTGCCGGCTTTCAAAATGTAAGTGTCAGTTTGTCAAATTTTACTTTAAAAATCAAAATTTCTTCCTTGAAAATGGACAAATCCGTTTTCATCCGAAATATAACCGTCAACAAAGTTAAAGACATTTTCAGCCCTTGACTAAAACGTCATAAAGTCACAGCTGGCCAATTTTTATTTTTATTTTTTTTAATGAGATATTTGTAAGCAAGATAAAAGAAAGATTCTAACCTTTCGATATGCTGCATTATACAAAAGAAAAAAAACAGTCGTAAAAGGAAAACATCAGATGCGCGGAAAACTGAAAGGAACTGGCGCTTTAAAGGTGCAAGAAAACAAAGAGAAAAGCTAATAACATCTAACGCGGTCCCCTTTCAACTTAAGTGAGTCCCATTCCCATCAGAAATAATACTGATACACCACAATGGGACACGATCCAGGAAAAATGTAGATTTTTGTCAAATTAATTTTGTAAATAATTTAATCAAATCTTCTTATAACCTTATTATAACATTTTTAAAATTAAATTGTTTTGGTATTTTAATGTGTTAATATAATATAATGTTCATAGTATAATTGTTACGTATCAAACCTATTTTATAGATTTATAATTTTATGGCTTGTTTTACTAAGGTTAAAATCATGTTTAAGTACCATATATTAGTATATTATTATACTAGAGATAATGCAGGCTATTATTCACGAGAATGAGGTTTGCCTCTCGAATCATCCGAGTGAATAATGTGGATAATCTCAAATGTAAGTCTATACTTTATCAACTCCAATAAGTAGATAATTAAAAACAAATAAATAAAATCTGACATCTGTCAAATGGTTAACCTCACTTTTTACCAATTTTAAATGTTACTATAGTCGCCTTCTCTCAATTTAAAACCCGATTGGTTTAATTCAGAGTGAATATTGAAATCGGCCAATCACCGATGTCCTTAAACGTAAATAATGTGTTCATTATTTCCGTTCTTATGGATGGAATTTATAATGTTTATCATTAATCATGAAAAAAAGCCATTATAATGCAATAGGAATAGATAAAAATAATTATTATTTTAAAATTTAAAGAATAAAAAGATTTTGGTCCCATTGTGCAAAAACAAACACACACACACATGCAGTGTAGCGATAAAAACAAAATGCAAGCGAAATGCAAGTGAAACGACTAAAATGAAACTATTTTTCATTTCGGGACCTCCAGTATGCAATAAAAGGCACTAAAAAGGTTTCGCGAATATTTATTAAGGCAGTTTGGGATAACAAGAATAATAAAGATTTTTGTTATGAGTAAATTAAGTTTATATGCAATAAAATACTTTGCTGAGTTATTTTTGTTTGTAAGGGTTTATACAAGTGTTTGTAGGCTAAAACAATATTTATTTGCGGTAGTAAAAGAATTGGGCAGTTATATAATTTATTTATTGTGAAATATGGTCTTTAGGAGTTGTTGAGGAGCGACCGAACGCTATGACAAAATGTTACTGTCTGGTTTCCGAGTAAAAAATTAATTAAGTTGCTAAGACTACACGGGGTGTTATGGTTTATTATTGCTAAACTGTGTTGAAAATGTTAACAAAAATGTTTAGGCCACTTGTACGGGTGCATACGAGAAAGAAAATCATCTATTTCTTATTGTTATGCGTTAGCTAAATACATCTTATCTTTAATTAATGTATATATTATATCATGACTTTGAAAAATTTATGATTGTTTTGTATGCACTTATGCCTGTAGAAGTACCATTTTTGGAACTTTCACCGCAGAGTTTTGCAATAATTAACGATAATGTTAACTGTGTCCAACAAAAATTATCAATCTGTAATTCTCGTCTAGAAGATTCAAAAAACATACAATATTTTAAAGACTTTCGCTGTATTAAACATATTTATAATTTCTGCTTTATTTTTTGTTTCCACACGTTTAAAAAAAATATTTTTCATAAGTTTGCGTCTAGAGTCGCCAGACGAGATACTTAAATCATCCGAGTGAATAATGCGCATAATCTCGAGTGTAATAATACTTGTTGTAAATTGTTGTGACGTTAATTGTTGTGAATTAACCTGGCTTGATGAACCATAAATGATGATTTATTAGATGATTCGAGTATCGTCTTATTATCAACACCTGTCGTCAATATTTATGATCGATTTGGAAACGTTCACAAATGTAGAGCTTTATTAGATTCAGGTAGTCAAAACAATTTTATAACACAAAGGTTAGCCAAAAAATTGCAATTGCCCTTGGAAACATATGAATTATCCATTGCAGCCTGCAATGGATAATTCATATGTTTCCAAGGGCAATTGCAATTTGCAGGTATAAATCAAAGGGTGACACAAGTAAATTACCGTACAGAAGCGGTACTTAATTCAAGACATAACACTTTTGAAAGTAAATTACAATTTTTTGGCTAACCTTTGTGTTATAAAATTGTTTTGACTACCTGAATCTAATAAATCATCTTACTTAGTGTAAATTAAATAAATAAAATCTCACATCTTTCAAATGGTTAACCTAACTTTTTACCAATTTTAAATGTTATTATAGTCGCCTTCTTTCAATTTAAAACCCGATTTGTTCAAATCACAGTTATTATTTCCGTTGTTAGGCAGGGATGTTATATTGTTTATTAATATTCACGGAAAAAACACAAAATTAGTATATTTGCTTAAAATAAAAATTAGGATGGGTTTATTTTTAATGAATGATCTAGTTTCAAAAGAATATGTAATTTATTTACTAAAATCCTAAACGATTATTTTAAATTTGTTAATTGTTTTAAAAGTTTTAATGATTACGATATCATAATTAATTTGCTTTATTTTCTGCAATCCTAAATTAGTTTAAAAAGGGCAGGTCTGTGTTACCTTTTAATCGTAATACATTAATTTCTGACAGCACACCTTAATAAAAAAAAATATTTTTAATTATATTATAAAAAAATATTTTTTTTTGCATAAATACATTCAAATTTAATTGACAAGAGAAAAATAAGACGAAAAGTTACAACAAACACGTTAAATATTATATTATTTTTAGATCAAGCAATAACAATTTAAAAATACTTTTTTATTCATATAAATGTTATTTTTATTAAAACGTTTTTTAAAAACTTTTTCCACTCCCACCTTTAAAACGCCCTTTATCGTACATGTTTCCCTGACACTAAGTGACCTTTTAAATACACATTGACAAGTTGTGGCTTTATGGCGCTTTAGTCACGGGCTGAAGTTAGCAACAGGTTTTTAGTCACGGGCTGAAGTTAGTTTTAAGTTAGTTGACATTTGTCAAATGTCATACAAACGTTAAAATAAAGTGCCTTTCTTGTAGAATAATACTAAATGTGAAAATTATTTTATTATCTCAATACAAAAATACAAAAGTATACTTAATATTTGAAAAGTTTATATGAACATTGTACTGACCTTAATTTCGCCGGCAGTAAACTATAACTTAAATTCGGGCACGGACTTCACTGTAAAGTGCTCATAAAACATTTTCTTTACTTTCACTGTGAAAACTGTCAATTTTGAAGAAATACATTTCGATTTATAACCTTTATAATCTGTGTTTATAAAATATAAAAATTTGACCTTTGACGGTGACACACAGATTCCCCTATTGTTTCATAGATGGCGCTCTATATAAATTTTTGATTTAAATCATTTTAATATAATATTAAGTATTTGTCGTAGAAAAAGTATAGTATGCACCTCGTTTATAAACTTTTATATTCATTAATTCAAGCACTCGTTCGCAAGCTCGCTCGTGCCTAAATTAAATTCGTGTATAAAATGGCGTTCATCAAAATTGATACATAATATACTATTAACGTTCCGAATACCAAGAACAAAGCTTATACTTAAGTTTTTTCCTTATATTTTCTTCAATAAATTAAAATTCCTTTTCCGAAAAAATTTTAATTTTTAAACATAAATCAACAAGCAAAAAAAATAATTTTATTTTATTACAAAAATAAAGAAAAAAAACAAAATTATTATCTGAAAATAAACAAAACGGTTAATTATACTTTAAGAAGAAATAACAGGTTTTTGTTAATTTAATAATCAGTTACCACCTTTACTTTCTATTAGTTATTAATTTATTTTTAAAGATCATTTCACTAATCCTCTAAAACTACTGACATACATATATTGGTTGCTCTGCGTTACCAGGGTTATTTTAAGGACCTATATTTCTTGTTTTAACCTTATCTCACAAGTGCTCAACTGGATTAAGATTCAGAGGATGAGAAAGCCACTTTAAAACAGTCACTCTAAGCCATTTTTGTCAAACGGGATTTGGAGGTGTATTATTCTGCAGAAATTAAAAAAAAAAGCCTAAGACAGTTCAGGATTCCGCAATTAATACTGCAAAATAGAGTTGTCCATTTAAATTGGTGATTAAAGCATTAAATCTAAACAATTGAAGATTGGCGAAATGTCTTATTTTTCAGACGAAACCAGAATTGGCCGTGATTTAAGAGCAGAGCTGCAAGCTCTCAGAAAACTTAAATCGTTTTTTTGATTTAAATCGTTTTAATGACTTAAGTCATTTGGTAATAAGTCATTTCTCTAAAACTGACTTTAGACTTAAAATTTAAGTAATTTTCAAAATGATTTGTGACTTAAATATTTTTTTCAAAACAGAAAAAACTTAAGTCATTAATAAAAGGCTTAAATCAGTACATGTACTGATGTATCGTATGTATACGATTTAAGTCAGATAGAAACAATTTAAGTCAAAAAAAGATTTAAGTCTTTTTGAAAAAGATTTAAGTCTTTTTAGAAAATATTTAAGTCAGATTTTTCATACATTTAAAGTTAGCTTTTCGGAACCGTTTGACGGCTACATTAAAAAATGTCCTGTCCAAAATGAATTAAAAAAAAGTGGGGATTTATAATTTTGTTTGCCACCATTCGTCGTGTTGTGCGAAGTTAGGTCTAATTTGTGATTATTAGTGCAAAGTGGAAACAAACGATTAACTTGTAAGGACAAATAAATATTATAAAGACGTATTTATATCATACAGGGTGTTTCGGTTTGTTTAAGTAAATAATTACGACAAAAAAACGTGATTGTGCGTGAATAAAATTATTCAAACGTGATTGTGCGTGAACGTGAGTAGTCTTGAATTAATACAGTTGTGAATGGTCGTAAATCGTGAATAATCGTGAATCGGGTGTAGTCGTGAGCAGTCGTACATCTTGAGCGGTCGTGAATCGAGAGTTTGGAACTTCCCATCATTACATCCTTAAGGCAGAAATATTTTTTTTTCTAGATGGATGTTGAACCAGCTAACAAAAGTTAACAAAACAAGAAGTTATCAGTTTTTGAAATACAGCGATTTTAAGAAAAATGCTTCAACTTTTATCTATTTTAACAGAGTTTGAATCTATTACCGTTTAGAAGTTACCCATTTATGTATATAAAAAAGTAGCCTCCCTGTATGTCTACTCTACTGGTTTAAGTTTTTATTTTTATTGTCTACTATATACTCAAGAAATGTTTTGTAAGTTTTTATTTTATTTGTAAGTGTTCTGAAAATAAATCGTTTTAAATTCTTAACATAGTGGTTTATTATCATCTGTATCTATAATAGATTAATAATATCATTAATACCATAAAATTATTATTAACATTTAAAAAATCGTTGTATTGACTTAAGAGTAATTATTTTGATTTAAATCACAATTTTTGATTTAAGTCATTTTATTGACTTAACTCCCGATTTAAATAAAAAATATAGACTTAAGTCATAAAAACGACTTACTAAAGGAATTAAGTCATAAGATGACTTAAATCACTTTATATTGATTAAAGAATTTGCGAAAATGACTTGACTTGAAAGAAAATGATTTAATTCAAAGACTTAATACTTAAATCATTCGAACTTTATCTTAGAATTGACTTAAGATTTAAATCATTTTGATTTTAGAATTGACTTAAGACTTAAGATTTAAGTCTTTTTAAAACTGACTTGTTGCAGCGGAAGTTCCCTCTTGCTGTATGAAAGTTCCGCTACTGGTGTAATGAAAATTAAAGGAATTGTTTTACCAACAATAAATCCACCCCAAAACATTACACTTTCTCCTTTAAGGACCGATCGAATAGCTCGGAGCTCAGCTTGTCTTCTACGGCCTCTTAAATTAAGAGGCCGTAGAAGACAAGCTGAGCTCCGAGCTATTCGATCGGTCCTTAAAGGAGAAAGTGTAATGTTTTGGGGTGGATTTATTGTTGGTAAAACAATTCCTTTAATTTTCATTACACCAGTAGCGGAACTTTCATACAGCAAGAGGGAACTTCCGCGGCACTATTGCTATTGCTATTTTTAAAATATCTTTAACATTTTTAGAGAAAAAGTTAAAGGGTGGCCCCCCATTTTAGGAATAATTTAACCTTACTACCCTTCAGAGCTGCAAGCTCTCAGAAAACTTAAATCCTTTTTTTGATTTAAATCGTTTTAATGACTTAAGTCATTTCTCTAAAACTGACTTAAGACTTAAAATTTAAGTAATTTTCAAAATGATTTGTGACTTAAATATTTTTTCAAAATAGAAAAAACTTAAGTCATTAATAAAAGGCTTAAATCAGTACATACGATTTAAGTCAGATAGAAACGATTTAAGTCAAAAAAAGATTTAAGTCTTTTTGAAAAAGATTTAAGTCTTTTTAGAAAATATTTAAGTCAGATTTTTCATATATTTTTTATAAATTTTTAATAGCGGCATTTTCTTTTGTACTGCCAGGGGTTCACGCAGCAGCAGATCAAAAACTCCTTTAATTTCCTACCGTTTGACGGCTACATTAAAAAATGTCCTGTCTAAAATGAATTAAAAAAAGTGGGGATTTATAATTTTGTTATTTTGTTTGCCAACATTCGTCGTGTTCGTGCGTAGTTAGGTTTAATTTGTGATTATTAGTGCAAAGTGGAAACAATCGTTCGTGAGCGGTCGTGAGCAGTCGTATATCTTGAGCGGTCGTGAATCGAGAGTTTGGAACTTCCCATCATTACTCCCTTAAGGGAGGAATATTTTTTTTCTAGATGGATGTTAAACCAGCTAACAAAAGTTAACAAAACAACAAGTTATCAGTTTTTGAAATACAGCGATTTTAAGAAAAATGCTTCAACTTTTATCTATTTTAACAGAGTTTGAATCTATTACCGTTTAGAAGTTACCCATTTAGTAGCCTCCCTGTATGTCTACTCTACTAAAAAAGGTGGTTTAAGTTTTTATTTTTATTGTCTACTCAAAAAATGTGTTTTATGTTTTTATTTTATTTGTAATTGTTCTGAAAATAAATCGTTTTAAATTCTTAACATAGTGGTTTATTATCATCTGTATCTACAATAGATTAATAATATCAGTATCATTAAAACCATAAAATTATTATTAACATTTAAAAAATCGTTGTATTGACTTAAGGGTAATTATTTTGATTTAAATCACAATTTTTGATTGAAGTCATTTTATTGACTTAACTCTTAGATCACGATTTAAATAAAAAATATAGACTTAAGTCATAAAAACGACTTACTAAAGGAATTAAGTCATAAGATGACTTAAATCACTTTATATTGATTTAAGAATTTGCGAAAATGACTTGACTTGAAAGAAAATGATTTAATTCAAAGACTTAATACTTAAATCATTTGAACTTTATCTTAGAATTGACTTAAGATTTAAATCATTTTTATTTTAGAATTGACTTAAGACTTAAGATTTAAGTCTTTTTAAAACTGACTTGTTGCAGCTCTGCTACCCTTTCTTTTATTTAATTATATTCTTCAAAGTTGTTAAATTACATTTGTTAATATACAATTCAATGAAATATTTTAAATTTATAGAATACTTACCTACTTAATTAATAATACTTACTTAATTTTGCAAATTTCCAAAAAAAATTTGTTGTATTAACAAATATAATTGTGCTATACAATCTTTACTATGATACATACATATACAAAATAATTTTGTATATGTATTATTAGGTTTTCATTAATAGTAATGTAATAGTAAATTAATTTACTTATCATTTTAAGTAAGACATTTTACTTTTATGTTTATTCATATTGGCGAAAGATTTGCTTTAAATTTTACAAGAATAAGTTTTTCCTTTTCTTTATTCATACGGGCCATTGTTTGCTAGAGTTTGTGTTATTATTTTTATTATTATTTTATATTAAGAGACCTGTATTTTTATTTTTTTTTTTATTGATAGTACCTACCTGAATAAATGTTATGTTCAATCATGTTGTTTTTATTTCATATAGGCCTATTTTAGGCACTTTCGGCCTAAATCGGCCTAAAATGTAGGTTTTTATTGCCTATTTATGTGTCCTAATTTCAAATTTTTAACGGCCTAAAATCCGGTCTTTGCTAATAACACTAGTAAACAATAAAAAAAGGTCGGTAATAAAAATAGCTGTCCTATAGATTTTGACCTGCTCGACGCAAATCCGGTGACCAAAAAATTTTCCAAAGTCTCGTTTAGACGATACGGGCAGCACCATGATACAAAGAAAAATTGTTAAATAATAGCGATAAAAATAAATAAACAAAATAATTTGAACGATAAAAAACAGTAAACATCAAAAAAACATGCCTTAAATTTTTACAATATGTACAGATATGTTGTTCATGGAATGCTGAAATATAAGTTAAAAGTAACGTCATCCTAAAATTTTCAAATGGTGGATCTATGCAATAAATGGTACCATAATACTGTGCTCCTATTTTTTAGTCGTTTAGACGATACGGGCAGGACCATGATACAAAGAAAAAATTGTTAAATTTATAACGATAAAAATTAGTAAATAAAAAAGGTCGGTAATAAAAATAGCACACTCCTATAGATTTTGACCTGCTCGACGCAAATCCGGTGACCAAAAAATTTTCTAAAGTCTCGTTTAGACGATACGGGCAGCACCATGATACAAAGAAAAATTGTTAAATAATAACGATAAAAATTAGTAAATAAAAAAGGTCGGTAATAAAAATAGCACAGTCCTATAGATTTTCACCTGCTCGACGCAAATCCGGCGACCAAAAAATTTTCCAAAGTCTCGTTTAGACGATACGGGCAGCACCATGATACAAAGAAAAATTGTTAAATAATAGCGATAAAAATAAATAAACAAAATAATTTGAACGATAAAAAACAGTAAACATGCCTTAAATTTTTACAATATGTACAGATATGTTGTTCATGGAATGCTGAAATATAAGTTAAAAGTAACGTCATCCTAAAATTTTCAAATGGTGTCTATGCAATAAATGGTACCATAATACTGTGCTCCTATTTTTTATTTACGACTTCAGAAAATTTTTTTAAAAACATTTTGGATCTATTTCAGTCATAAACGATCGAAAAATTCTATTTTTAACCAGGACCTTTTTTTTAAGTTAAAATTTGTTGCCTAGTGTAATTGGTCAAATTCTACTTTAGTCAAACTTTAACTATTTACGTATTTACTATAGTAAAAAATAACTATTTTAAAGTAAAAACGACTATTTTATTAGTAAAAAATGCTGGTACGTACTAATTCAAATAGTAGAATTTTGACTATTTCATTTTAAGAGAGATGATTTATGTAAATTTTGTATTATGTAATACGAATCGCCAGCATCAGCATTTTTTAATCTAAAAGGTATGATAAATATTTGCACTAAACGTAATGGTGACATTTATATAGATCTTCCAAAAAAACAACACTGGTTAGTTATCTAAATCACTCCCCAGTGCTGCAGACCGAAATGACGCACGTTTTATCTATGCTTTAAATTTTTGCCGAATTGACCCAACATCGCCGTTTAGGGATTTTAGATATTTATGTTTGTTTTATTAACATTTGGTAATACGATTTGCTTTAAAATAAAATTTATAAAAATGCAATGGACAGAATACTTTACTCATAATTTTTGTTGTAAGGTTTAACAGGTATGCCAGGGAACTTACTTACACGTTTTTTTGTTAAATTGGATCTTAATTAACAAGTTTAGTCCGCATTGGTCTCACGTGGCCTACTTTGCAAAACTAACCTGTAAGTATCCCAGATTTTCCTTAATTAAATGTTTTATGTTTTAGTAACTTACCTGGGGTATTTTAAAAAGTCTAAGTAGGTTGGCAACTTGGATTGAAGTGACACTGGAAGCAGCGCCCACTACGCCGGAAATGACTTTTCGGACTTGTGTCTTGTTGCAGTGATATTCAGCTCCGTCGATGTTACTTATTGAACCTGGAACAATTAGAATATATTATTAATTTAGGATTTTACATTTTATGTTTAAAAGCTGTATATAAAATAGGTTTCATACATGTATGTGCACATAATTAATACAAATTTTGAGGTCCACATGTTAAAATAAAATCAAAATCTTTTTTATTTTTGTAAGAAAAGCCTTAAGAATTCAACAAAAGCCGTATAATATTATGTTTCTTTGGCATTTAGTTGCGGAATTTTATTCAATTTATCATATTTACGAAATAAAAGTAGCAAACAAAGCATTTCCAACCTAAGGCATTGTATTAAGATAAATATAAGGGGATATACAAGTAAATTGTATTACTGTTAATATAGGTTTTTTGTTTTTCTTTTAAATTTACACAATGTTGGTTAAGTTTATCTATAGTTTTTTAACATTAAACATGAAATGATAACTCCCTCTATCCATGCGATATATTTTAGAGGTGAAATTTGAAGTCAGCAGGTCCAAAACTTTCTAAAAAATATAGTCTGGTTTTTCTGTAGGTACATTTATGTGTACATATTTTGATGAAGCTCATACTTTAAAGATTGTTAAAAGGGCCGTTGGAAAGATGGTCAATGGCCTAACACTCCCTTTGCTTTAACCCTACCTTTGTTTAATTAAACCGGCCAAACCTATGTGTGTATGTGAAAAGGATAAATTATCATGGAGAAAAGGCAATTATATTGATAAATCATTGTGTAGTTCTAATTAAATAAAAGGTCCACTTAATTTTGTTTAGTTTTTGTTTAATCATTTCATTAGGATATTTCTTTTGTATTACATTATGTTTAGACACGAGGCTAACGGCTAACGGTATACTATATGCTAAGTTTTAAGCATATATGCTTAAAACTTAGCAGCGCATTTTATGCCATCTTAAAAATGAAATTAAATAGTTCCACGGAGGTTCTTTTTCAAATGTATTATGCACTCGTTTATCCTCATTTGTCTTACAACATAATTTTGTAGGGAAATGCAACAACAATAAAACGTGTTTATGTGATGCAAAAAATAATTATTAGACTTATATTCAATTTAAAAACTTGTAAACATGTTTTTAAATCTAAAAACATATTTACGTGGTTTTCTATTTTAATCTACAAAAGTTCCATCTATTTAAAAAAAATGAGAATATTTTTACAAAAAAACAATTTTAATCATAAATATAAAACGAGAAATGGCGAGGGCTATAGAATCCCTTCTCATTTACTAACGCTTTTTGAAAAATCACCCAAATACTTGTGCATAAAAATATACAACAAACTACCGTTGAAATTATAAATCTGTGATAATTTGAGAATGTTTAAAATTAAATTAAAAAAACTTTTAATCGAAAAAACATTTTATACCATGTCAGAATTTTTGGTAAATTTTCACTTTAGCGACTTTTCCGAAAAACGGCAGGAAAGTTGCCAAAATGCCAAAAATAGGTGTGGAGGGATGTAAAAGTGCATAAACAATCGGCGCAGGGTGAAAAATTTGTATAATTATCGCGTATTTAATAAAAAAAGGGGCTGATAATTGAAGTGACTTACCGTGATTTTCTGTGAAAAAGAACATGCAGCGAGCCAAAACACGTATCTAATAGACGTAGAATTTGAAAGTGGAAGTGAAAAAGCGTGAATTATGAAAAACAACGTCATGAATTGAGGAAAATGCAATTTTTAAAATCAGGTTATGACGATTAGCTGTCATCTTGGTTACGCAGGTACACTAAAATGGGCAAAGATGAGCGAAACCAACCCAAACTTAACAACCCAACCCAACCCAACCCATTGAGCAATAGAGGTATAATATATCTATGGGCAGGCTGGATTGTGAACCTGCATAACCTCAAATTACCTGATTTTAAAAATTGCATTTTCCGCAATTTATGACGTTTTTCATAATTCAAGATTTTTCACTTCACTTTCAAATTCTACGTCTATTAGATACGTGTTTTTGACTCGCTACATGCTCTTTTTCACAGAAAATCACTGTAAGTCACTTCAATTATCAGCCCCTTTTATTAATTACGTGATAATTATACAACTTTTTTATCCTGCGCCGATTGCTTATGCACTTTTACATCCCTCCACACGTATTTTTTGCATTTTGGCAACCCCCAATCCGTTTTTCGGAAAAACCGCTAATGTGTAAATTTAATGAATTTTTTCTTTTATAAGTAATTTAAACTAAATTTTGTTTCTTGTATACATTTATTATTCTGTACTATATTTATTTATATTTTACTGTATGTCACTGCTTTTATAATTTTTTATTTCCACCTTCTTAGTAAATGACATTTTATAGGTTAATTGTGTTGTTTTTGTATCCAAGTAAACGATACATTATGGGAACAGACCTGTAATACTTTACGGGCTTGTATAAAAGACCTGTAAAGTTTTACAGGCTTGTAGAAAAGCAATTTATGAAATGAAATGTCACATTTGACATATTAATTAAAATTTTAAATTTGAAAATCGTTATCTAAAGGTGAAAATAAAAGTTTGTACGTGTCACGCTTTGCAATTAATCTATACTAGGCTCACTGGATTATGGGGTTCGCTCCTGCGTCGCTCACCCCATAAACTTCCAGCTCGCCTGTAAAGATTCATTTACAAAGATTGACACGTAAATAACTATTACAACTGCCTTTTTATATATTACATACTGTCAGTCAAAAAAGTCTCCATACACCTAAGATTTTTGTAAATATTTTACGATATTCGCTTTTTTTTCTTGAAACTTATATGATACAAAACATAAGTAACACATATTCCAAATAGAAGTTAATCAAAATAATACTCAAAAAAGTTTGCTTTTAAAATTTTGGTTAATACGAGTACAACTAAATTTTAGCAAATAATACATCAAAAAAGTCTCCATACACCGGAACTAAAAATATGTTTTGAACTAGTAGTCGCTCTCACATATACGCAGGCATATTCCTTATCAATGTCATTTAACTTTCAAGCGAAATAATTTAGTTTTGCCCTTCCTAAAATTAATTTATTTAACATGTGTGATAAAAACCTGGAAATCCCTACATGTGTAAAAAATATTATAGTAGGCATGTGGAAAGAAGGCCAACCTTTTAGAAAAATCGGCAAAACGCTTGGAAAGTCACATGTCACTATCCAGTACATTGTGAATCAATTTAGGAGAACGGATTCCTATAAAATTCCACCACGAACAGGACTGCCTAAAAAACTCTCTGCGAAAGAAGAAGATAGCATAATAAAAAAAATTTAAAAAGATCCCAAGATAAGTGCTCCACAACTAACCAAAGAGTTATGATGACAAAACTTTGGAGTATTGGGAAACCGTCATATTTAGTGATGAAACAAAGATCAATCTTTTTGGGAGTGATGAACGTATACGTATAATATATTAAAGTTTGAAGAAAAGTCAATAGGGCATTAAAAATTGAAAAGTTGTGTCCTACATTAAAGCATGGTGGAGGCAATGTTTTACTTTGGGAATGCATGTCAGCCGCTGGTGCCGGTCAGTTAAGTTTAATCGATGGCATTATGGACCAATTTGTGTTTTTAAATATTTTAAGAAATAATTTGACGCCTAGTGTTGAAAAATTGGGTTTACAAGGGCGCTACGTTTTCCAACAGGTTAATGATCCTAGCACACTACTAAAAGAGTTCGCGAGTGGATGATCCTTAATGTTCGTCAGCAGTTGCATACACACCACAATCCCCAAATATTAATCCCATAGAGCATTTATGGGAAGAATTGAAGAGACGCGTGCGCAGGAATGCTGTTACTAATAAGAAGACTCTAAAAAATAAAATTATGAATTATGCAATAACATTACACCCGAAATAACAAGAAAATTAGTGTCATGCCAAACAGATTAAGATAGGTTATTAAAGCCAATGGTTATGCTACTAAGTATTAAACTTTTAGTTAATTAATAATGGTTAAGCCAATAAGTATTCAATTTTATTAATTATATCAATAGGCAAAAGTAAGTGTATGGAAACATTTTTGATGTTAATTTTTGAAATTACTTATTGCTTATATTCTTATTTTATAATAAAACATTTTTTACTGTTATTTTGTTCTTATTAGTTAATAATGATGCTGTAGTTACTTTTCCAGAAATATTTTTAATTTCCAAAAGCAAAAATATATTTAATTGGATTTAGTTTAAAAAATGTTTAACTGTATGGAGACTTTTATTATTTGTAGAAACTTTTATATTTGTATTTTCACGAGTTCCATATCAATGTTCTATTGATCCTTAAACAATAAACATTATTATTATTATTATTATTATTATTATTATTATTATTATTATTATTATTATTAATATTATTATTATTATTATTATTATTATTATTATTAAGCAGATACCAATTTTTCCTAAAGTTACTAACCAAGAAATTCAAAATTAGTAAGTTTAATGAAAACTTACATCGATTCATACAAAATCAAATATACTGGTAGTAAGCAATTACCAATTTATCAGAAAAGTATTCAAAAGAATTCAAACAACAAATTTGACACAAATCTACATGCGTTTCGTTCAAAAGCAGTTTTCCGGAAGCTCCAAAGTGATGGTTTTTTACCATTTAACATTGGTACATTCCGCCTTTCGCTGAAATAAAACCTTCTCTCAGTGTATATATTGTTTTTCCTGCAAAACATTTTATATATCCAATGAAATAATTATGGAACATATGGCGCTTCATATGGACCCGTCGCATCCGACTAAATCTCGCATGGTCTAGCCTCGGTTACGGTTATAAAATAAGTACCAAGAATGACTTTTACCAGAACTTATGCAAGACTCTTCTACGAAAAACAAGATGACTTTTTTAAAGTCTCATCTCGTTGGTCTCGTGGGCACCTCCGAGAGTTTTTCTTGCAATATGGAAATGGAAAATGCAATGTGCAACCTGTTGATATCAACACAATGTCAAACATTTCATCAAAAGTGTTTTATTTAAACTACCACTTTCATGCATAATCCTACACTCCTTATTGGCTAATGCAGGGAATAATATTTTTCTCCATCAAGCGCCATGGTGGGTGGAAGTCCACCATCATAGAAGACAGCTAAATTCAAGATTCGGTGGCAAGTAAAATGAATATCTCACAAAAAAATCTAGGTGCGTTTTTGTTTTGTCGATTCTGCTCCTGCGCCATAAACAAGGCTTCAAGTTCAAAGATACCTTAAAGTATAAATTTGTAGACAATTATCTTTGGTTTAATTAAAATTGCATTTTTTACGTGTGGTAAATTGGCTTTATTGTGCAAAAACGGGATAGGATATTCCAAAAATTGGTCAGGGTATAAATGGTTTATCTCAACCTTTTTTACCAAAAAGATATTTGTAAAAAAATGTATGTTTGAGGTTATGTTGTTCTAAATATAATGTTCCACAGGGGATTTTATTTTTTTTACCATTTTTCAACAATGTGTCTACTATGTTTGGTTCAAAATATATAGGAATAAATATATTTTATAAAATTTTTATTAATTTATTACATTTGGACAGATTTTACAGAATTTCCTATTTTATTGATTACTAAAAATAGGGCATGTTTTCTTTTAAAAAGCTAATTAATCTGTTTTCTCTTTTAGTATGTACATTTGTTTTTTCTTTTAGTATAAACATTTGTTTTTTCTTTTTATTTATTTGTTACTGGCTTTTAAGTCTGTATCTGATTAAATTTCTAATTAAAGGTCCCTACAGTGTCTAAGAAAAAAGCTTATAAATAAGACCCAAAACTAATTTAATTAACTTATTTTAAAGATGGGTTTTTAATTTCATTTAAAAAACAAACCAATTAGAAAATTTAAAAATTATGAGCGGGATTAGGTTTCATTAAATTGGTGTCAATTTCTTTTAATGTTAGTTTTAATAAGGCCTAAATTTGGAATTTAACATAAAAAGTTTTCACACATGAGGTTTTTTGTGCAAATTGTTGTTTTAAGTTAAATATTTCACTCTTCTAGAAAGCCGCAGTGGCATCAATTTTGCTTGGCAACTCATCATTTTTAACTGGTATGTAAATTTCCAGTTCTATTTTTCTAGTATACATCTTCAGTCATTAAAAAAGTATCAAACATGTTATTTAACTTTTCAACCTTTTAAGCTATATAGTTAATTAAATTTTTTAATTTATTGAGAATATACTTTTTAATTACAAGTTTATTAATGAGATAAGTTTTGTTTAGGAGATAAATGGGCTAACTGATACGAGCGCTTGGCACATACATTGTTATTACAGGGAGGCTAAGGAGTGTTCAGAATAACTAATTTGAAGAACGCGTTCCCAGTTAACTCGAAACAATTCTCTTAGTAGGCTTATTCTGCTTCGATAAGCCTACCTACCTAACTTTTAATTTACTTAGTTGTGGAAATATGCGGAGGATTACAATATCACAAAGAAAATTTTGTTAGGATTATGTGGTGGTATTTAATTAGTTTCATTATGGCATTATCCAGATTCTTTATAAGTATAATCATAAAATGCATCAAAATTGTTTTCTTTACAAAAATTTTTAATTAACAACTATTTATTAACCTTAAAATTTTATTACAAACATTGATAAGCGCTATAAAACGCTTTAAATAGTAAGTAATACCAGAAAAAATACACAATTAGCAGAAAAAAATAAATACAGAGTGAACATTTAGAGGCAGGTTACTTTTAACAGAGTGTCTAGATTATACACGACGAGTTCCCCCACTCGACTATAGTGACGTAGCGTAAAGACAACGCATTATTTATTTATTGCTTAACGTCGAGTAGATTGTTTCCATTAAAATATATTTTCCTATAGGTTTCCGATGTTTGATCGGGATTAAGATTTATAATTCATAATAATTTATAATATTAAATTATTCATTTATAAAATCTAATTAATATCTAAATTTATTAAATACGCTACCGATGATCATTATAATTTACTAAATAAAAAGATATTAGTTTTTGTCTTTTTGAATCTCTTTTGCGCATGAAATATTTTTTGAACTCGACAATATAAATAATAGCTATTCATGAAGAGCCTATTTTTGTTTACAGGCATGGTAAAAATTAAACTTTTTACAAACAACACGTTATTTTAATAAAAAATCATAAACAGAAGACTTTATTGGTATACCATATATATAATTTTTTAACTATTCGTTGCTTGAGTTCCACAAGGTTCCAAGTACATTTTGGTGAATTTTACAGTAGAGCAATTTTCATGGTTCAAGACAAATATTAGAATGATTTATATTGCAAAGGTTTTTGGGTGGAACAGTGTAAACTAACCTATTAATAACGTGTTTAACATAAAAAACCTGTGTAAATACTAAAATTGAAAACTCTAAAAGAACTTTTTGAAAACACTATATACACTATACCTTACTAATTAAAATAATAAGACGCTATTAAATACAAATTTTGTAGTGCGATGTTTAACTGTTATTTGTAATTAAGTTAATAGCAAATACAAATTAGTAAAAATTTAACAAATTAAACACATCTATGCAGTAGTTTTATTTATTTTATTTAAAAGTAATAAAATTAAAATGAGTGGTAAAATAATCTATTTTTAACGGGTTTAACATAAAAAAACCTGTGTAAATTCTAAAATTGAAAACTATGTTTTTTTTTAAACACTACATACGTTGGTACTGAGAATCATGTAACCTTACTAATCAAAATAATAAAATGCGATTTATATTCCTTTGTTTATTTTTTATTTTTAATTCCGTAAATAGCAAATAAAATTGAGTTAACAATTTAACATTTTAAACACATTTATGCGTTTGTTTTATTTTAAAGTAATAAAATAAAAATGAAAAAGAAAGTTATTTAGTTTCTTATTTTTTTGCTTGTAATCCTTATATTCAATACACATCCATTTATAAGAACAATATATGTGCCTCAACTTATCTTCTAAAACCGTAGCTTATATATGTAAATAAAATTACTTAAAACTACATTAAATTAACGATTATCCTGCCATATTTAGTTCAATAGCAAAGATTTACTTAGAACCCTGTGCGACGGTTTAATGATCCAAATAAATTTGTTCGGGATAATTTTGTAGGAAGTACAGCAAAATTGCAATTTAATTTCTTAACATATTAGTATTACTTGCTAAATAAACGTACTACAAAATTGCTATTTAACTTTTTTACTCATCAAAGTTTATAGATAAAATATTATATTATATAACAAAATTACTACCAAATTATATAATCCTATCCAAAAATTTAAGAATTAGATATTATTCCTACAAAAAAAATTCGGCGTAATCTAAAGAATTTTTTGTTACAAGTTGTTTATAATTTGTTATTTGATTCATTAGAGTTATAAGACAAAAACTCGTTTTTTTCTAGTCACAATATAAAGTTATTCGCCAAAAACTTGGTTTCGTAATTATTTTAGTATTAATTTTAAAATATAAAAATTGGGTATAAAAAGCAATAGATACGCATAAGCGCTTAATAACATAATATGTTGCATAAAAGTTAAAAAAGTCTGTTTTTATGTTGGTAACCTATTTAGCAATAAAATAAAAAAATTAAATTATTCATAATTAAAAAAAACTCGGATGCTAAAAACAGCTGTTGACGTAACGAGAATCGCATTGATGTTTTTTATCAGCACACGACGTCACGAAAGTGAAGTAGGTAAACTCGTCGTGTACAATCTAGACACAATGATTTTTAATGATATAAATGTTGTGTGAAAAAGTTTCGAAATAGTTGTTTCCCAAATAACTACCAACTCCAAAACGTTGGACAATAAAGGTTAAAAAATAAATTGTAGCAAGTCAATTTTTTATGAATGTACTTTTTTATAATATTTGCCTTTCCTGAGATGAAGTTTTATTTAAAATCCAGAAAAAAAACGCAACGAAACTACACTAAATAACTTAAATCCTGTTTAGATAATTAAAATATTATAGGAAAACCCTATTAAAATTAGCCTTCTTCTTTTATTAGGAAAAGTTTAAACAAAGAATTTTATAGACTGCATATTAATTTAACAAACTTTCTACTGACTAAATTAATTTTGTTTGAATGGCTTTTAAATCCGATTTTCTAATTATATTTAGTTTATTAGTAATTAAAAATGTTAGCAATATTACTGATTTATATAAATTGGCTGTTTAAAACTTAAATTTATATTAATAATTTTAATTAAAACAAACCTCTTATGATGATTTGGCAAAATGATTACTTTGATTACCTACTTACCTAGTTTTATAGTCGAAAAGTTTCCACTTTAAAATAATTTTGTTTTTATTAGAGAGGTGATTCTAGGCAAAATGCTTGTCAATTTTAAAACAATTACCACCAAACAAAATACCCGAACCCGAGGGTTTCGTGTTAATTTCTTGCGATTTCGTGGTAATAGCTTCGCTAGTAATCGATATTATAATATTGAACCATCTAGTACCATATACTGTAAGCGTACAAACCCCCCAGCAAACAATCTGTAAAAGTTACACCCCATGGGGTAATAAATAAAATATAACACCACGGTGTCGTATGTCTTTCTCGTTTTCATTTTTAATTTGTTTGTTAGCTTATTTGTTTGTTTGTTGGGTGAAAGTAGATTGAGTCTTAGTCTCTATTTCTGTATTTTAAATTTAACTTTATCCATCAAGCATTCATCTGTATTAGGCCCCCATCAAAAAATAAAGTTTTTATAATTATTTACTGTTGAATTTAATTTTACTGTTACATAAATTTTCATGTAATATTTATTAGAGTTCAGGCTCGAGATCGCAATTGTCTATTATGCCTCATTTGTCGGCAAACTTTAATAAATTAATAATTACCATAAAATACTAGGTAATCAAAATGACACAAATAACAAAACAATGTCTACGTCGCGCAGGCAGATGAAACCAGACCGGCCGGCACCTAATAAAATTTACAGGATAGTAATTCAAAATGGGCTTGTTGTATCAGGACTCCACGGACAGTGGGGATAAATTAAATGTTGCTATCGCACAATTACTGCTGCTACTCATTCTAAACGTAATACCAAATAATTAAATAGGACTGGTAAAAATCACTTAACTAATTATGGGACATAAATGTGAATCTGCGAGTACAATTTAATAAATCCCTTATTTAAGAAAATCGATATCAATTACAGTTAATTTACACAGCGTTTATGGTAAATCCCCTTTAAGAAATATTTATTAAATTAATTAAATAAACTCAAATACAATCCTGACATTTAGCCAGATAAAATCCAATACGACCCTGCATTTTTAATTAGATAAAATCCGTACAACCCTGCTCTTTTAATTATATAAAATCATGTAGCAATTGTTTATAACTTAGAATCTAAATTATAATACGAGATAGTTCAAACGTAAATTTATTTCATGTCGATTACCGGCATGGTTTATTAAAACAGTAGCCATCATGGTGGAATAGATCGATGACGCCAAGTCAATTGATCGAATATTTATCTTTACACACGGAAAAAAATAATCGGTAGAGGCTACCGATTGGCAATCGATAGCAGCTACCGATTGCCAATCGGTAGACTCTACCGAAAAAATCGGTAGATTCTACTGAAAAAATCGGTAGTCTCTACCGAAAAAAAATCGGTTCCCTCAACCGATTTTTATCGGTAGTAGCTACCGATTATTTTTCGGTAGAGTCTACCGATTTTTTCGGTAGAGTCTACCGATTTTTTCGGTAGAGTCTACCGATTTTTTCGGTAGAGTCTACCGATTTTTTCGGTAGCCGTAACCGAGAAAATCCGCATCGATGCGCTGATAGAAAATTAAAAAAAATATATTAATACTTAAAAATATTAACATTTAAAAATAATATTAAACATTATTCAAGTTAATAAAAATTACTCTACTTTGTAGCCACCAGACATTTAATTTAATATTTATTTAGAATTGTAAAAAATTTAATAAAAATTACTCCTCATTTTTAATATTTTTGTATTTCAAATTTATTTATACGTCAAAAAAAAAATACTATTTTCTATTTAATAAAAAGGGAGTATTTAACTTCTCGCTAAAAAAATACAAAAATTTTCAAAAATTGGTAATCGATTTTTTCGGTAGCCTGCACCGAAAAAATCGGTAGACTCTACCGAAAATAATCGGTAGCTGCTACCGATAAAAATCGGTTGAGGGAACCGATTTTTTTTCGGTAGAGACTACCGATTTTATCGGTAGAGTGTACCGATTTTTTCGGTAGAGTCGGTAGACCTGCAATCGGTAGCCTCTACCGATTATTTTTTTCCGTGCACAAGGCATTTGTGTAAACTAATTATACCAAAATGTCCGAGAATATTTATACTACAATAATTTAGTTATTTAAAATGTACAAACCTACAAATTTAAACACTTTTACATTCAACAAATTTACACCTCTTGTTCGCTGCACGGGCTCTTCTCGAATGATCCCCGTTCTTCCCTGCCCGTCTCGAATGCCCTATTCTTTTCCCCTTACTTTTATTACCTAAACAGGAGTGCCTGTCTACGCCAATCGTTCGGCACTCGGTACGTCAAATACATTTCTACTTACTGCTAAATTTAAATGTAAGTTTATTTACATAACTTTTTGAATACATTTATTTTAAACAATTAGGATCGTCATAACCCACGGATTGTTTAGTAGGGGGGTTTTTGCAGATCTCCTCCTATGTTACTAGATGACTCGATTTTCTTCTCTCCCATTAACATTTTGCAAACATTTTTCTTCTTTTTATTTGATTCTTTTATATATGATTCTGTCACCGAACGCGACCTGGAATAAGTTATTATTTAGAATTAAAGAGAATAATCTTGTGGAAAAACTTTATTCCATCCTCGTAGACATTTCAACGAAATTAAATCGACGTCAGCATCTGCCGGAACAGACGCAGAAATTCGCCGCAAGCAATTCTCTGTATACTCTGTCGGGTTCGGTAGAAATTTAGCCACAATAGAGGGGCATTTCCCAAAATAATGAATTTCTACACGTTGTACCGTCCATTTTTTCTTACGAGAGAAAATAAAAAAGATCTTGTTAAATATTCGCTGGCCGTAGTCGAACATATTTCCGGTGCATTTGCTTAAGATTAAAAGCTTCACCTTCAGATACCACGGGAAACACTCTCTTGATGTTGGTCTTTGTGTCGGGAATTATTATAAAAAGACATGGGATGTCTTACTTCTTAAATTTACTTTGATTAATAAATACCGTTTGCAAAACTTTTGACTTTGTGGGCTTGTTGCCCTTTTTATCAAATTGATGCTCCATATTCCTTTCCATGAATCTGACAAGTTGTTACTGAAAGTAAATCTAACACAATTTCCTTTGATTTTTTAGATATAATTTGTGAACTCTTTATTTTATACCGTGAAAAAAATCTAAATTTGGTAATTACAATTACAATTCTAAGCACACTATTTTAGAAAAATATTTGCTCATCAAAAATTTCAATATGTTTTAGGGACCATTAACAAAAAAATGTTATTTGTAACACGTACCTAAAATCAGTTCTTTATTTATTTTTTTATAACTATAGGTTTTTAAAATTTAGCAAACTTGATGGTATTTATAAAGTTAATTAATTTTATTTGACCTTTTTCGACTATATTTGGTCATTTTAATTAAAATCTATACCCAATTAATTGAATTTTATTAAAACTTTCATGAGTTAGAATAAGAAATTTTTGCCGATAATAGTTTTGTATATTTCAGGTTAATTTCATAACAAATTAAAAAAAAAGTTAAGTGGTGTTTATTTTTATTTGGATGATTTGAAACGAAAAACCGTATTATTATTTTTAGAAGGCATTTATGTTTTAACCTGGAATAAAATTATCTGACAAACCCTTAGGCTAAATAATCAAACTATCTCACCAATATGGAATGGATAATAGTAAATTATGTAAATTCAGACGTAACTCTGGACATTATTCGATTTCACTAAATCAATGTAGTTGTGTCCAAGCTTTGGGCTCTGGTTGCTACCGGCTTAGTTTACATAAACCAGAGTCTGATTGAGGGTAATAAAGAATAAATTAAATATTACTCGAAATTTATTGCCTTGTGATTATATTGTATATAAGAGATGTATTAGCTTATTACAATAAATATGTAAATATTGCTAGAGGTAAATGGGTCATTTTCAAGAAACACCCGCTTTCAGGAAAATGAAGATCAAAATATTTTTTTTGCTTAAATTGACTTTTGGTTGGATTTTTATAAATGTTTAGAGTTTTGTTTAAGACAGGCAGTGCACTTTTTAATTTTTTTTTACGTTTTTTTTAGAAAAATATGTTTAGCTAGCATTATATATCTCCACTGTATGTATGTTCGTTAAGTTACTTTTTAAAAGAAACCATTCCGATTCTTTGTTAAAAAAACAATACCATTAATATTTTCTTTTAGTCACTGTATTAGTGAATTAAACTCTAATTTATAAACACATATCGATGACTTTCTGCCAAAGTATCGTAAGCAACATAACTCAAATTTCGGGAATTGAAAACATTTTTTATTTTAAAATCTGTTTTAACCCATATATAACCTATAGGTTTTATAACAAGTAAATAGCTATAATTATAAGCTATTTACTTGTTATAAAACCTTTAGGCTATATTTAATTTAAAACAGTCTTTAAGACAAAAAATGTTTTCGATTCCCGAAACTTTAGTTATGTTGCTTACGATACTTTGGCAGAAAGTCATCGATATTACCAAGTGTATAAAAATTTTAAGTATTTTTTGACAAAAACTAAAAAAAGTAACGAAATAGACATTGGTATCACAACGGACAGGGGTACACAAAGGACTTAATCAGATAACGTAAAAAAGAAACTATATAGGGTGGTACGATTTTAGAGTAATGCATAAACAAAATCCCTTGTAGTGGTGCTCACTTGCAGAATAACAACTTAGATTTCTAAATTGTAGACACCCTTTTTCGTTGACTATAAGCTGGTGAAGGTCCCTTTTAGTACTTTTATATTGCGTAAAATTTTTCCTTGGATGTAATTTGTATCATGAGTTGTAATTAGAAATAATTTTAAATTGGTTAATCATAAACTACTTTTAATAAAAGCGAATGGAAATATCCACTTTGTTGTCAAAAAAATCTATTGCGTTACCATAAGGTAACATAGTGGACTCGGTAACGCAGTGGACAAAGTTTTGTAAAACCATATTTAAAAAATAATATTAAGACATTATAGTCATTATTTACTCTCAATGAGCTTTAGTGCCCTAAAATAAACATAAACATAAAAAATAGTATTTTTTCTTACCTTATTTTTATTATTTTTTTGACAAACAATTATTACATTCGCGTTAGCCGCACCTGTTTCAATCGATATCTTCTTCCTGATTAAATAAATAAATCCAGCTGGGTAATGTTTACGTCCGAACATCATTTGTTGATCACGTGAGTACCAAGAAAGTTGCAATATATATGTTTTTTTAATATTCAATCGGTAACGCGACGGGCGTAACGCAACGGAAAAATGTCTGGGACATGAGACAAATTTAAAAAAAGTAGATTAAAATGAATTATTTTATATATAAATTGTTTACTGTATTAACTAAGGATGTTATGGATTGCTATAAAGCAACACAAAGTTCTGGTTATTCAATATAATATATATAATATATATTTAATATGTAAAAGAAAACATGTAAGAGATCCGATAATTTTTAACAAAGTTATTGGAATTCAAACTTACGGACAGCGGAAGGCGGGTGTTTTTTGAAAACGACCCAAATAGACGAAATATATCGTTTAATATAACGTCATATCAATTTATGTATGCGAAGTAAAAATGATTTTTTATACTTTTTTTTAATTATTGTTTTTAGTCAAAATTGATTTTTTGAAGATCTATGTAACCTTTATTCAAGAGCCAACCAATTTTGAATTGGCTTGACAAAAATTTGATGATTTTGCCATTTTTCTGTATTTTTACCAAAAAATTTTTATTGTTCACTGAAAACCCAAAAACTTAAAAAATGTCAATGATATTTAAATCGAGTACGAGTATAATAATAGCATTATATGTATACATACATAATACAGCCAGATAAGAAAGCTTTTTAACGTAAAAATCAAACCCTTTTCTTGCAATTTTTACAAAGCAAAAAAAAACATGTTTTTATAGTCCACCTCGTTTTTTTTTCAGGATAAAAACACTAAATCTAATCCACTTAGGTTGGTGTATTTTTGTGACACGTTAAAAAGGGACCATGGAAGCATGTGCACAATATATTTTTTTATTAAATATTTGAATAGGAAACTTCTTATGTCGGCAATCCAGTACATATCTATTATAATATATTATATATAACACTATAGTATTTTCAAATGAAAAAGTACAGGTAAGGAATCTTTTTTAGAAAAACAATAAAAAATATTAGAACGTAGTTTATTATTCTATTAAGTGCTTAAAATGTCTGTCCCCAACTTTCATACAAACAAAGTTTATTTAAAACGCCTTCGAACATTTTGAAGTATTTGGGGGAGTTATTTGACGACATTCATCTACGATACGTTATCGCAACTATTGTTTTCGGCCAATCCACTGTCCAGGAAATCCTCTTCGTCCAATCCATTATCCAGAAAACACTCGCTCTAAAAACTTTCTAACACGCAGTGCATAGTGCGGAGGTGCTACAAATTGTTGGTCTTCCAAGTAGCAGTCATCGTTTTCAACAATAATGACCAATAAGGGATGAACTGCATCTTTTAGTAATTCCAAATTTGCTTCTCCTGTCAGGTTATCATCAAGATAAATGGGATCTCCGAAATACCGGCTCAGACATTAAGTTTTTGAGGAGTTTGATTGTGGACTTCATGAAAAACCCAGTAGGAGATTTATAGTTAAGTTAAGAAAAAATTCACACTCGTCCAAAAAACAGATGTTAAGAGCAAATTGTGATCATTAGCTATTTTTTCAGTCTTAGTTTAGCAAAACTAAAGTCGCCGGTGAAATCGTCCATAATTAATTCATGGACCAATAAATCTTATGACGAAATTTATAAGATCAAAGGATCCGTTGGGTGGTCGTTTTGGGAATATAAGTAACCGTAGCTAATCTCCTCGTGCTTAAAGGGGGATCCGCAACAACTTTCCAAACCTAAAACAACAGCTTCATTCATGACCAGACGTTAACATTTAGGTCCAAAGATCCGTTTTTTGTTCGTTCCTGATTCTGTTTTTCAGAACTTCGCTACGACTCCAAAACAATTATTTTATTCACATGGCTATCTGGTTGCTGTTTATTAAATAAATTTGCTGCACGATTTCCGCACGTATTTAAAAAAAGGGTGATAATTTCAAATCTTTTCGCAGCGAAAGTAAATTTTTGTGCAGTTTTTTTATACGACTTTTTCTTAAATTTCTTACTATAACGAAATACCATTTTTTGTATCATAAACTTGAGTTAATTTTAGTTAGTAAAATTATACTCACTTACACTTTACGCTAAAAACTACGCAAAATTAGAGCGTCGCAAAGCAGAAATTTGCAAAATTTTCCGCATAAAAATTAATTAACTGCGCTAATAAATTTTAAAAGTATTCTAGTTACACACCTGGGTAATACGATAACTTCTCATTAAAATTGTCACGGAGACGCAAATAAGGCGCACTTTTATGAAAAGCAATGCTAAGTTCCATATTCCTGTACTATAAGGTTAAAAGAAAATTGTGAAATATAAAAATTAAAAACTAAATTTTGCGCGAAAACGCATATTGCAAGTGTAAAGTACACCCTGTGGCATTATATAAAATTGATTCATGTCGAAGGAGTTTAAATTGAAAATGTTTGAAGATTATTATTGTTGTTGATAATTTGTACATCTTTGGCAGATGTTGTTGTCAGTTTGACATTCACCTAAAATTATCTTTTCGTTTCATTAAGTAAAGATTTTCAACAAAGTCCTATGTGTTCCTTTTCCACCCTCCGTGGCGTTTTTAATTTTTCTTACTGTCGCCTGCCTTGGCAAATAGAATAGTTCGACGAAAACAGTGTCTTGTATAAAGTGATGGTTCTGGCAAACTCAGATAGTTAACAATTTTGCTTGGGTTATTTCCAAAAGTATCCTTAGTAACATTGTAGTGACGAAAACTGATATCGCAACTTCAAATAAGTGGCAATTACGTTAAACTAAATCTACCACGATACATACATGTACTGCAGTAAAAATATCTTCATATTCTATAAGCATAGTTGTATGTGGTTTTACCAGCATAATATACTTATAATAATAAACTTTATTTCCAACAGGAATACACCCAATTACAGTAAATGTAAAAAGAAGAAAAGTTAAGATAAAGATATAACAACATAAAAAAAAAGTTAAATAGCAAGTATGATTACAGAGAAAAATATATATACATATACATACACATACATAGTATATTAATCACAAACATGTTATTAAACATTTTAAGGTATCAAAATTAATATCACAGTTGTAGCAAAAACTATTAAATAAAGAGCACATGTTGTACACAGGTGCGCGACGTAGCATATTAGTACGGGGAGTATCAATTCTAAATAAAACATTATTTCTGGAGTTCAATCTGGGTACGTTAACTTTTAAACAATTTAGTAAATATGGACAGTCAATTTTATCATGACAAAGATTGTACAAGAAAGAAATCGCTGCCACAACTCTACGCTTTTCCAACGAAATCATGTTGTGCCTGTCAAGCAAGATAGAATAATCTATTCCTCTTTCAGGGTATACGCGATCCTCTTTAAAGGTAAGGTACTTTAAAAACTTACGCTGGTTAGATTCCAGGACCCGAATGTAGGTTTCATAAATGGGAAACCAAATTAAGGACCCATACTCAAGCCTAGTTCTAACCAACGAATTAAAAAGAAAGATTAAGCATTTGTTATCCTTAAAGTCCCTACAATTTCTCAAAATAAAACCAAGAGTTTTAAAGGAACCGGAAAGCACATTGTTAATATGGTTAGTAAATGAAAATTGTTTATCAAATAGTATACCCAGGTTTTTCTCACCCTCACTTCGCCTTAATTGATTATTAGCAATGCTGTAACCAAATTCCATGATTTTTCTTTTCCTGGTATATGAAACCACGACACATTTGGAAAAATTTAACATTAATTTTGATGATTTACACCATTCATTTACTTTGTTAATAGAATCTTGCAATATCACACAGTCATCATAGGTATCAATCCTTTTAAAAAGCTTTAAGTCATCAGCAAATGCTAGCTTGTTGACGGTTATGGAACTTATGAGATCGTTAATAAAAAGGACAAAAAGTAAGGGACCCAAGTTTGAACCTTCATAGTTTTATAACTTTTTGGTGTATCAGTCTGGTATCTGAAATGTTATGAAATGTTATGACCACTTTTTACATCATCTTAAAGTTTTCTAAACTTTAAAGAGGATTATAAATAGTAACGATAACCAAACCATATTACTTTAAAGTGGTAGTAGTAGTAAAGTCGGTATGCCAGTATTGAGAACGTATTCGGAACTTTTCCCAAAACTTGAATGTGGCAGAACTTGATTATATAATTGCAGTGGTCATTGCCACGTTCTTGCTACATGCTTAAGTAATTTACACGTTTCGCATAGAATTACCACTTTATAGTTCCCTTCCGACATTTTTACAAATAGTCGCCATTGTATGAAAATGAATGTGTAGTTTAAAACAAATAATTCTGGTTAGTACTGGACCAAATTTAACACTACTTCAGGCGTTTAGATAAATAGTTTATAGTTAAAAAATTTTATATATATTTTTTTTATTACCACATATTTTAAAGGGGCGTGGATAGAAAGTAAAGAGGATAAAAAGTAAAGAGTAGTAAGGTTTCTCTTAAGTTTTGGCTACTATACCTCCAGGTTATATTAACGTTATCACAACGTGGTATAAACATGTCTGTATACAATCCAAGAACGTTGTTGGAACAAAACTGACATTAAACAAGTTTTCTCCATTTTATTTACTTCCATGTAATAAAACCTTGTCTACCACGTGGCAGAGATTTGGGCAATACACTTTACAGTTCCAAGTATAAGTGGCCGATACTTTTTATCCACTAAAAATGCTACTTGTGATGTATTCCAACTAGCTGAACTATGCATTAGTCCTTTCTATAAGTTAGACAAAATCGGTCGTGGGGCTTCTGCTTAGGACGCAGAGCTAAATAATTTTTAAATAATTCTTTGGATTTTTTTCCTTCAAGTTTAGAAGTGATCACAAATAATGGAGGACTGTTGGTTTTTGTTTTAGTTATATAAACAACTAGAATTGTTTCTTTGTGCTCTATGTCACTTACTTTTAGAATCAAAAGTTCTTTATTACGAAACGCCACAGCATATTCGTATCAAATTGGCTTTTAAAAGTTTGAATAAACAACCTTCATCATTAAGTAGCTTCCATCTGGTGCATCTAGTGAAAATTTAAGGACTTTTTTGGAAATAAAGAAATCCCTTTTTGCACTAAAAAGTTTATTGTATTTTCCAATGTCCACGTCATTTTTTGCTAAAATGGTTGCACGACCACATCAAAGGAAAATATTCCTTCGATAAATTAAAAAAATACACCAGTCCATGAATATGTCATACTGGCAATTGTGTTTTTCGGCTGATTTTTGTGGTAAAATTTCGAAACTTTTTTTGAATTTCAGGCCGCGTGAACTGAAGTCTTCTTTTAATATTTTTGTTAAATAATTTAGGACAAACTTTAACTGTTGTAGCCGTGACAGCCAAAACATTCATAGCAATGTTGATAAATTAGCGGCTGCTAAATTACCTACACAATGTTTACAGTGAAATAAAGTTTTTTGCAATATAAATTTAACCATGTAAAAAAAGAATTTGAATACAATTTTGTATGTATTTTGTCTTTAATTTCCAGTGAAAAGTTTTCAAATTTATAACAAAAATATTAATTAAAAGGCACTAAAAACCAATTTATGTTTTTTGCCAGATAATCGAGAGAGTACCCACCGAATAACCAACTTTTTAATGCAAAAACTTTGAGACAAGGCGAAAAATTCTCGCTCGTTTTACTTTTTGCAGCTTAATTAAAGTTTTAAAACCTTATCGTGGAAAGTTGATGAAACCCGCGACTAAAACCAAAGCGGTCTGATAATTATCGTCAGCTGACGGCATCTCCGCATCTTACTTTAACCCGAAAATTTGGTCAGGTTAAGAATGCCTAGTGCTCCGGAATTATTTGCCAGAGTGTAATTTCACTAATAACATGGTTAAATATTAATGGGATGTAACTAAAAGGTCTTAGAAGATAAAATTAAAAAAAAATAATAAAAAATATGTTATATATACAGGGTGAATCTTTTAACTTGAAACTTTGAAATAGTCTTTTTACGAAAACATGTTTAAAATAAAAATTAAATCATTCAAGGGGGAAAATAAATTAGTACCAAAATTATTCCCCATATTCTCATCTTTATAGGAGGTTACTTCCAAAGGAACTAAAACATTTTTTCATATTATTTTTTCATGATATTAAATTAAAATAACGCACAACTGGGAGTTTTTGTATATTTTGCTACAATGTTAATTAACGCGTTTGTTTTCTGGTATTCATTTTTAAAATTTGATGATATTGCGAATTCGATTCCGAAAATGGAACCTATATTCGAGCGGCCTAGTAATACGCAATATTCGCCAAGCTTTCCATTAAATTCTGGAAAAAAAGGGCAAAATTTATCAAAGAAAATATTAATTTGACAGATAATGTAACCTTAAATTCAAAACCTTTTTGGATCTTAAACCGTAGAAAATTAAAGAATGCGAAGCAACCTTCACACAACTAACTAGGTTACCAAAATCTAGTTTGGACTACCGAACGTAAATTGATATTAGTTAAGTTTTTGGCCAGGGCATCCGATAAAAAGTTTCTGATAATGATGTTTTTAAATGTAGGTTTATGTTAAATTTGACTAAGCCAATAAGAAAATTAATAAATTAAAGAAAAAACCTTATACCCATTGTACTCAATGAATAACTCTTCATTGTTAAATTTATTTTAATACTGTATAAATTACTTTTTAAATATGTGAGTTATGGACAAACACATTTTAGGTCCAGTTTTGAAGAGTTTTTGTGAACCATTCTGGATAATTTTATTTATATGAACAGATTTTCCCGAATGTTAACTATATATTAAAAAAATTATCGTAAATTATCAAAATTTTAATTTTTAGATTTAAAACAGCTTACTATTATAAAATACTCCATATAAAACTATCTAATTTAACTTTGTCACCAAAAGCCGCATTCAATAAATAAAGGAAGAGTTTAAATTGTTGGTTAACCGATGCATTTATATTTCATTTGACCGGAAGCAAGTGAATCTGATTTGGTCGTTTTGTCCTTTCCTCCTTCCGGTAGGAATTCAGACCCGGCTTGGTAATTGAAACTCGGGACTTGCTCATCCGCGCTCATACGGTCAAGTTCAATAAAAACACCCTTTCATAAGAAATATAGTTTAGAACGTTTTCCTGATAATTTTTGATATAATACACCTAAAATTGTACATTTTTTCTGTTGGTGTTTTTGATACAAAAATTGTAATTGGTTAAAAAAAAAGTAGTAAAAACCTGCGTTTCTGAAACTATACGTATAACTTAAATAAGACACAACTGTCAGCTGTTGTGACAATTTCAATTACCAATGTTATACAAATCAAATACTCAATCAAATGTGTCAACATAAAAAGAAAAACCAACTCAACACTACTGTATTTCATCAGCGAAACCGCAAGCGAAAAAATACATTTCACTCAGTTTAATTTGAAAGTGTTGACATGTAATTTTGAAATATGATCATCGGTTATTTATGTATCCTGCACAGAAAAAACTTCAGCAAGCAATAAGTCAACTTTTATTTCTAGTAATTTGCTGAAAACGACATCCCTTAAAAATTTATGAGATTGTTTAATGTCTGTTTATTGTATATAGAACGAAAACTTTATTTTTGAAATATGTGAGTTTTTTATTATAAAAAAAATATATTGCCAACATTGCCTTTATCAATTTTTATTTATTTTTTCTTCACATTTATTGATTAGTAAATAATTATTTATGTCATTAGGCTGAATAGCACAATTTTATTTGATAAACCATACAAAAAACGTACAATTATTATAATAATTATTAAAAGTATAAAGTGAGGTTAGGTAGATTAGACAGTTCTAGGATATTTTGATTGGTCCAAACGTTTTTTTTACATACTAGGAGGTAAAAAACTTGACCCGATTGGTCTACATTATTTTTACAACTAAGGCGATAATTAATCACTTAAATAGTGAGTGTTGATAATAATAAAGTTTAAATTATAGACCGCTTAAGGATAAGGATAAGAAGTGAGTATTTTTATGCTGAGCTCAAAGTTTGAAGGCCGACGCGGTAACGGAGGCCTACAAGCATAAAAATACGTGTCAGCCGAATGGCATACTCTCTAAAAATGAATTGGTCAAAAATGACTAATTTAATAGTTTTTAGTGGCTGCTTTTTCACTTGTACCATGGTTAAACATGGAATACCATGGTATCCCAAAATTTAACAGCTAATTCTTATGTAAAATTGTCCCCTGAATCCGAAAATACCGTCAAAAATTATGAAAGTGGAGCAGTTTTTGAGATATAGTCAATTCTATATTAAATGAAAAATTGACTATATCTCAAAAACTGTTTCACTTTTTTAAATTTTCGGATTCAGGGGACAATTTTACATAAGAATTGGCTGTTAAATTTTGGAATACCATGGTACAAGTGAAAAAGCAGCCACTAATAACTATTAAATTAGTCATTTTTGACTAATTCATTTTTAGAAAGTACAACATTTTATTTTCAAGGCACATTTTTATTTGTTAAACTATACATCAAACATACAACAATTTTAATAACAATTACTAAATGTTTAAAATTAGGTTAGATAGCCCAGAGCTTTCAGGAGATATCGAATTTTTTACAGACTAGGATGTAAAAAACTTCACCTGATTGGTGTATTTTTTTACAGCCTAGAAGATAATCGAATACTTTGGTAGTGAGGGTTAGCAATAATAAAGCTTAAACTTTAAAACGCTTGAAGATAAAAGTTATTTTAATCTAAATCAAAAACTTAAATACAAAATATTTTGTTTTATTACAATAGCTATTTACATACCATGGGAGGAAAATATTGCATTTCCTCCCGCGAATAGTTTGATGCCCGACGCGAAGCGAAGGGCATTAAATATTCAAGGGAGGAAATGCATTTTCCTCCTGAGGTATGTATATAGTTTTTTCTATTACCTTTTAACGGTTTTAAGACATTTTAAGCGTTCCGGTTCCTTTTACTTACCCGGTATGGGGTTATAAAATTATGACAAAATATTAAGTAGGTTTTGCGTCGCCGACGTTGTGTTGACAACGCTTTGTTGCTATGGTATTTTTGGTAATACCAACATAACAGTTTTTATAAGCTGTCATAATGTTTATCATAAATTTAATAGTTAATATGAATATAGTTTGTTAAAAGAATGTTAAAAGAATGGTTGGACAAGCGCGGAGTAAATCTTTTTCCTACAAAATCAAATAAGGCTAGACAAGGTACAAAAACTCTTGCCAATGTAAAATTTTTTAAAAAATAGAGGGAGGAAATTTTTTTTCCTCCCGGGGAGGAAATTTTTTTTCCTCCCGGGGAGGAAAAGAAGCATTTTCCTCCCTCGCTCGGGGGTGGAAAAATAAGTTTTCTAGTAAGGTAGTAGAAAAAATGTTTTTGTTAAATTTCTCTATATCAATGTTTCCGGAATGTTTGCATAATTTTTATAATGCTATATTATCCTCAAGGGTCAAATGTTATATTTAAATAAAAAACAGCTTGTATAAAGTAATGTTGTTTTACAGGAAGCCTGTAAAATGCCTAAAATCGAAAAAAAAGCTAAAAATATAACTTACTTTACCGTTGTTAAATTACAAATTAAGTGACTATAAATCTGTCCCAAATGTCCGCGTGTCAACACAAAATTATCCCGTGAGTAAAAAATATGAATTTTAATTAAATGGGATTTAGGTTTTGTGTGGAAACATATAAATAAAATGGTAAAGCATACCTTAACATTTAATAAGTTTAAATATACAGGGTGTAATAAAATTGTGGGGTCATAGCTAAGGATATAGTACTAACCTAATGTTTAGGACAAAAAGTAGTTTTTGAGTTAATAACATTTAAATTTATTTTTTGTTCAGTGTATTCAAAGCCTTACATTTATTATTTAAATTCATAGTAAAATAAAATAAACAATAGAACAAATAGAAAGTTTTAAAAATTTGTTGCAAATATATTTCGTTAAACTGGATCTGGTCAAAATTCATTTGATTAAACTTTCTAAAACTATGGTAGCCAATCAAAATAAATCAAAATAATTGTCACGTTTCAAAAGGTATTGTTACAAAGTTAACGAAGTAACTTTATCCCTGTAATGATCGAAATGATAAGTAAATACAAGATGTTACAATTCAATTTATTTGAAAAGTTTTCGTACTCCTGTACAAAAGTAGATAGATTAAAAGTTGTTAAAATTAAGTTCCTTCAAGTTTCGAAAGTTACTACTGTGTTTGGTATTCAGTATTTGTTTTGTTTTTGCTACGTAAGAAAAATCTAATAATCTGTTTGATGAAAGGGTATAAGGAAAGTTACTATGTTTTAAAACAATCTTTAAATCAGGGCACAATGGTATACTATGCAATCAGCATTTTTAAATATTTTTTTTATTTAAAATACTTTTAAGTTTAAAAGTACATTGTATATACTATATACTACTCGTGCATACACTAAAAAAAATATAATATTATAAAATTGTTCTAGGCCCTAAACATTAATCATTTAGTATTTTTATAAAGGTTTAGGTAACTTTTCACCCTACACAAAAAAACATTAAAAGTAAAAACAAATAATTGATGGATTTAAAAAGTTTTTGTTCGTTTAGGTAGGTATTTGATATAAATAATTTAACCCAATTAATTATTTTAAAACTTGATTAATAGTCAATTTACAATACGTGTTTGTTTTAATTTTAAATAAATGTTTAATAATAGTTTTATACCTTTAATTGCTCAAACATAAATAAAATTATTATTATTTTTTTTAACAGTATTTGTTCTGGGTACGCAAAAAATATCTGAATGAGATTTTGTTTTGCTGAAAAAGGGAGCATGGCTCTCAAAAGACGTTAATTTTAAAGTTTTTATTTACCTATATGTTAAATGTACGACACAACATTTACAACAATATGCAGAGATATTTGTATACAATACTAAAAGGACTTAAAGCGCCGTCAAGGTACTAAATGCGCTTTAGCGCGCTTGCGTCAATAAAAATTCCGTGTGTTGGCGGGAATCCTTGTAAGAGTAATTTTGAGTCACTTACTGTATTGAAGAAAAATTTGATAAAAGTATACAAAACTTGAAATTCAATAAAAATTAGTTGAATGTGTGTTATAAAAAAATTATTAAAACTAGAACCAGCTACCTGTTATGCAGTCTATTATTTTCCAGGTTTAAAAATTGTATACCCTAATACCACCAGAATTATCTATTTAGAATCTATAATTTGAATGGGAAATGTATCGTCTTTAGGGCAAGGTTTATTATGAATATTAAGAGTTTATTTTGGTCTGAAATTTTTTTTTAGACGATAGACTAAAAAATTAGGGGGCGTCGCAAGAAAAAAAATCAACTTGATAAATAACGGACACCCTATTGGAGTATGCCACAATTTATGTTCAGTACGCACATTAAAAGTCCCCCCCCCTGTTATCTTTTGAACGAAAGGTAATGACATGGCACAAGACCATTGTCAGGGATATTAAGTATACTACTTTTTAACGTCAAATTGATACGTGCCTATTTAAGGAGTGCCAAGAAGGCTATGAATTTTGCCCAGATATGTACATTTCTTAATCTTATCTTAAAGACATTCATTTATTATTATTATTATTATTATTATTATTATTATTATTATTATTATTATTATTATTATTATTATTATTATTATTATTATTAATTTCATTATAATTATTATTAAATGAAAAGGAGAGCTTGTGATATCTCATTGGAAAGGTTAATTCTCTATTTAACGCATATCATATTCATTTATTAAGTTCTAGTTATTAGGTACAAGGTTTTTATTTATTAAGTACAATAAATTTCCAATTAGTCATCAAATTTGATGTTCGAAATGCTCCTCTTCGACATTTTGACACAAAAAAAGTCTGTTTCTAATTTCAGTTCCCACATTTGCACGTTTCTTGTGTAATATTCGCACATTCACGTCTAATCCGTTATTAAAAATAATAATTGATTCCGGTTTGGTGATGTACCCTTCGATTTTAAATAACCCCAAAAAAAAATCATGTGACGTTAAATCAGGAGACCGAGACAGCCATTCGGTAAGATCACGCCTACAAATCCATCTATTTGGATGTCTCTATCTTGTTGGAATCATACTTCCACGTAAAATTCGTCAGGATTAGGTTGAACTTCTTGATTCATTGGATAAATACATGCAGAAAGTTTTAGTAAAAATGCCTCTTAAATTTATTTATTTATATAAATTTCATTCTAACTACAATATGGTTTTCCAGTTTTCACGCCCATACATTAGCTTTTTTTGGATACTGAGTATGAACATGTGGATTAACATCTGACCAGTAACGTATATTTTGCCAATTTACAGTGCCATTTAAGAAAAAAGTGCATTCATCACTAAAACAAATTGATTGCAAGGACAGGGGATTTTGTATTAAGCGCTCACACATAATTTTACAAAAATGTACTCTGCGATCCGGGTCATCTGCTGTAAGTGGATGTAATATTTTTAATTTAAAGGGATGACATTTTTTATGTTAAATATTTTTATTTTTCATATTAAATATTTTTATGTTTAATAAGTCCCCTACAACTGCCTATTTGTTTGTCTTCTACCCGATCCTTTCTGCCTACTCACACTTCCAGTTTTTTGAAATTTAGTCACTAACTTCCATAGATATTTTCTGCAAATAGGGTTGTCTGGGTACATTTCATTAAATACCCTCTCTGCTTGGTGCAAATTACGTCCAACTTCAGCATAAATAAAAATTTATTTTGTTTTTTCTTTAAACGGGCGAGCGCGAACCATTTTCAAACGAAATTAAAAGTAAAATTGCAGGCACAACTGATAAATATTGTAACACTAAAGGGTACAATTATTTTATAAACTAAAACAAAAAAAAGACAAAATTAAATAAGTATAAAAAAATTAAATGGTGGTACAGATTTGCGATAATTCGTACCGCCAAAGCCGGATTTACTGAACAGACAACGTACACTGTTTAAAATATCTGTGGTGTAAAAAGTAATCCTAAAATGGTGTCAAAATCCAACACCGAGTGGTGTTAATATAACACTATATTCATTTAGTTGACCCAAAAGTATTTATTTTTTTGTGGATCACGTGATGTTCTTAAATCTCGCCTCTGTTGACTTACATGCAGAATATATAAGCTCATGTTGTCCTTTGCTTTGGTGTGACACTACAAGTTGTTTGATACTAGACCTTAAATAGGTGGAAACAGCTGGGGCCCTGTATTTTATAATAGTTAAACACGTACGATTATTACGTTACATAAATGATCAAAAGCAACAGCAAAAGTACTTTTATATTTAACTTTATCAACACATCCAACATTTTATTGCACTTTTGGGTCGTTTATATTAAAATTCATAAAATAAAGTTGAAATTTATTCCACGAAAAACGTATATAGCGCATAAGTAACTTCATGCATCATGTTTATAAAATTTTAAATGGCGCAACATGCATTTTCCATTTTAAATCGAGAGGTTTTGTGAGCGGCCAGTCTGAAATCTTCTCAATATATTTTCCATAAAAAAGATGAATTGTTTCACCTTGTTAACTCCGTCAAAAAATTTTTCGTCGTTGCCGAAGGTCGCGCGCTGTCCTTGCTGTGTTATGAATTATGAGGCGTTTCGGGCTGAACGGGCTCGCACTTGAAACGGCGCGCTATCTCACGGGAACACGCCGCTAAACTGCATCGCATCGACATCCATAAAGCAAGCCGAGAGCAAGGACGCCTTAGATCTATGTTTTGCACAACAAGGTTTATGTTTGACAGTATTGCTAGCTTTCTTTGTGAAACCGCAGCAAACATATCGCCGCGTAGTGGCGTATCTGACAAAATGAAAAATTGAGCAACGCCAGTTTTATACTTGACCTCATAACATAGCCTCCTGTATTTCAAGTATTAGGCTTTGTTTTTTTTTAAACGCAAAAACTAACTTTAGTTTTTAGGGGGACATATTTTAGTCACAACTCCAAAAATTTGAATTGGCATGTTAGGGCAAGTGATACCTCATACCACCAAGTAGGTACATAGTAAAAAATATTAACTAGATTTTAATCCAGGTCCACAAATGTTAATGTTTAGTTTACAACCAAGTGTGATCGAATATGTGAATATGTAGTTTGTAATTATAACAAACATTTTGTAGATTTTATAACAAAATCCTATGTCAATAAACCAATATATATCTTGTAATTTTTAAAAAGGACTTTATTTTTACAAACCTTTTTGTAGACCCAGTATGTTGCTTTAGGAATCAATTATCTCAAACAAAAAAATTAACACATACCTACAAAAAGGAACACAAAAATAACATACACACAATTAAATAACACACCATTCTGAAATCATTAAATTATTAAGAAATTTGGTACAATATAATTATCAGTAGGTACTACTACAACCCTTACTGATGTATTTCGTTAGTTTAACCCAGTTTACTGTATCCCCTAATTTCAGTTTGAAAACCAGTGATGGCATCCTTTTTCGGATACTTCGCACACTCATTAAATAGGTATAAGGAATCCGAATAAGAATAGTAACAGATTTCTGGTAATATATTTTAAACACTCTGGACAGTTGTTACAAATACAACAAGAATTATAATAAAGTAAGCAGAAACATAAGTTGCAGACGCTCAAGTCAGTTGAACTTGTTGATGCGTATTGTCAGTGGGAACTGTTTTGATTGACTGCCTGAAATCACGTGTACTTTCTTAAGGTAGTTGTCGTGGTACAATATTGTCAACAATTTTTAGATTATACGCACCGTAAAAGTATACGAGCTTGTAGCTAAGTGATTCATAATTTGTTCGCAAAACTGTACCCTGGAAACGTAATACTTTCAAATATTTTTATAAGTTTTAATCCGGCAACGTCGCTTATGCTCAACCAATAGATATATTGGAGACTGAATCAGTCCGTTTAAATTTACTGCGGAAATAATATCTATACTCGCGTACAGCCTTGCCAAGTTGTTTTTATCTGACACTAGTGATGTATACTTTTTACAAATTGTTGAACTTTAAACGGTTATTTATAAACAATTGGACAGTCAAAAATTTTTAATTATTTTTTTTAAACTCAGCAAAAATACATTAAAACACTGTTAGTTTTTTGAAAACTTCTGACAGTTAGTTTTTTCTGTATAACTAAGAAACTGGTACAGAACTACAGAAAGCCTATACAATCCATGTTAATTATCCAATTTTTAATTGAATTTATCTCTGGTTGTAGACGGTCAATCGACTTCAAATTTTAAGGATATATGTATTGTCATGTCCTTAATAAGTATACAAAAATTTCAAATTTTCTGATGGTATGCTTACAGCACGACAACTACCTTAACGAAATAATTTGTTAAACATTAACAAAATAATCTGTGACCTTCGAAATTAACAAACAACAAATTAACAGATGCAAATCCAGGGGTTTTCCACGAAGTCCACACTCAAACTCCTCAAAAACTTAATGTCTGGGCAGTTATTTTCGGAGATCGCCTACGTATACCCATTTTTCCTGACGGTTACCCAACAGGAGAAATGTATTTGGAATTACTAGAAGGAGTAGATAACTACTGTACAATATTGTTGAACAAGTAGATGACTGCTACTTGGAAGACCATTTAATATTCCAACAAGATGGAGCACCTCCACACTATGCACTACATGTTAAAGAGTTTTTGTACCGAGTGTTTTTAGGACAATGGAATGGACGAAGAAAAGCTCTGGATTTGCCGGTAAGATCTTCAGATTTGACTTTCATAGATTTTTTATGTGGGGTAATTTAAAAAGTAAAATTATCGCAACAGGGCCTGCTTCTCTACAAAAGTTGTGACAACACATCGTGGATAAGTACAATCAAAAACTTCTTCAAAATGTTAAAAGGCGTTTTGGACAAAATTTGTATTATTGTAGACATTTTGAGCACCTAATAAATACATAAAAAAAACTTTGTTCTACTATTATAATAATAATAATAATAATAATAATAATAATAATAATAATAATAATAGGTTTAAGTCACTCCTTAATACCTCTGTTTTGTATTTCGTTTGGCTACCCTATATACAGGGTATATATATATATATATATTCTTCCACTTGGTTTGTTTAATGATGTATGCAAATTTATTTTATAATTTACAAAGAATTTTTCATGCACATACAGATGTAGGAATTTGCCGTAGTAACCCTTTGTGTTTTATAATTTAAATTTTGTTATTCATGTGGACCCTTGTAACTAGTACAAATATTTTAAGTGTAAGTTAAATTAGAAGCTAAGTACTTTTTGATTTAAATTGAACATTAAATTGAATTAATTTCCTGACATTTTTATGTAAACTTAATTTATAATGTAAATAAAGGATTTACCATTAGAAATGTCCGAACTTCAACAACTTAGGGCGACTATTTGCATATTTCTCTCTCAAATCATTTTCATGAAAACGTATAAGAAATGTACAAATGCTCTAATATGATTTGCAAAATAGTATATTATTATACCTGAGATACTCAAATATAAAAATCTTGATTTTAAGGTTATGTTTGTACAACTATATATTATTTTTTGTTAAATTTCTGAAAAATGTGCAAATAAAATAAAACTTAAATAATAATAAATAAAATAAAACTTAAATATGAATTATGTCAAGTAAAATAATCATTAGTTAATTCTGCACCAACAAATATATGCACCGAATTGAATTCTTTGTCAAAACATAAAAATGCAACGATTTAGTTCTTGAATTACATTTACAATTAAAAACACAATAAATCACCATGATCACTTAGATAAAATACACACACTAACCTAAGTATATAAGCGTCGTTTCTTCATCAATGATACAAGGAATAATAAACGAAATCGACTACTAAACCAAACTTTTACAGTTTTTACTTGCAACGAGAAACACAAATAACGTGGGCGATTTAATTGTGCAATTGAAACTTTGCGAACAAAATTTGTAAGACTTCTGCCTTCTGAAGTTTGTATGCTTTAAATGTATTATTGACAAACCTTGTAGTTTAATAATGCTATTGAGATGGAGCTCAAGTTGCGAAAACCCTATGCTTCATTGGCATATATACTATTATTTAAATTATTTAATTTTCACCATTTCTGTTAAGTTAAAGTAAAATTAGTCGACAATACTTATAAAAATGTCAAAAAGTATGATAAATGAGAATAATTTTAATATCTGCATTGAAGAGAAAAACGGCCAGTATAAGTTTTGACAAATTCAACAAAAGTTCAAGTCGTTGTAACATGGTTAGAGAGTGATAAATCATCTTAAAAACCGTATCTTAAATCACTCAGATCGAGTGCAATTCATAAGGTCGGTTTCCTAATGCTTCATCCAGATAAAAGGTAAAGTTTATGGCGCTTGATTTATGGCCTTACATATTGTCCATTTCCCGACGTGTATGGCCGAGTAAATGTCGCGAACAAAATAAATAAACAACAGCGTAAGCCGTGACCAGGGATTTCGCCGAAAAAAAACGTTTTAGATTTTTACATTCTGCGAAGTCTTATTTAATGCATCGGAAACATTATTGTGCATGCATGACATTTGTTTCGGAAAATCGCTCCAGTTTTGTGTTTAAATTGCAGTTTTATACTTTCAAAATAACGCGATGCATGACTGAAATATTTATGGGATTTGTTAAACATCAGAAAAGATACTTTGCTAATATTTGGGTCAAAATGTATACAAACAAAATGGCTCAATCCATTTTTATTTGATAAAAACGAAAATACAAGATGTATCATCTTTTAAAAGTTAATGTTATAGAATAAAAAATGTCATTAATGTGTAAACCACAAATCTAGAAAGTTCATTTTAACCCACTTAACGAATTAAGCTGAAATTTTGAGCACACTTTTGTTGCTGGTGACAATACAATCCAGTATAGGTACTCAATATTGTAATTTATTAAAAATGGCCGCCGATCAATATAGATCCCTTGGGATCTCTCTTAAAATGAAATATTCAAAATTCTACTATTTGAATTAGTACCAGAATTTTTTACTAATAAAATAATCATTTTCACTTTTAAATAGTTATTTTTTACTACGTAAATAGTTAAAGTTTGACTAATTAAAGATTAGTCACCATCTTTGACTATTTCTGAGAATTAATAGTAACTAATTTCTTTAATCGTTTGCGGCCAACAACAAAGTATTATTTGAATTAAATGCATATACCTATGCTCCATAGTTAAATGACCCATAAAAACAAACAAAGATGCAAAAAGTTTAGCTCAAAACAGCAACACAAATAATATATTCAACTTTAAAATATTATGAACAATATTTATTATTAACTAAAATTGATTTTTATAAGAGCGGCTGATGGCCAGAAGGGTTATGACAACAGCTTGACAAGCTTGACAATTGACAGACCTGAGTTTTATCCCCGGCTGTGTCAAAACTTTTTTAAATTAAAATCTACTAATTTGACTATTTCATTCAGTAGAATTTGACTAATTTTTAGTGACTGCTTTTTCGCTATGAAAATTAGTCAAATATGACTTATAATTAGTTATTTTTGACTAATTTATTTTAAGAGAGATAGGTATTAAAAAAAAGAGTTTGACAAGTGGAACACAATAAGGTGAGCGATGTCATACTAATACCAGTATGGCGGATTACCTATTTCTTTACAAATTCCTTGACATGGGTAATACCAATTGGGTATTAAACAAAAGGGTTTACCGAATGGAAAACGATAAGGTGGAAGTCGCCTTAGTCAAAATTAATTAAAACTATATGTACATAAACGCCCCACTCTCTTAAAATGAATTAGTCAAAAATAACTAATTTTAATTCATATTTGACTAATTGTCATAGCGAAAAAGCAGTCACTAATAATTAGTCAAATTCTACTGAATGAAATAGTCAAATTTATATTTAAAAAACGTTTTAACCCAGCCGGGGATTGAACTCAGGTCTGTTGCTTGTCAAGCTTGTCAAGCTGTTGTCATAAACCATTTGGCTATCAGTCGCTCTTATAAAAATCAATTTTATTTGTGAATAAATATTGTTCATAATATTTTAAAGTTGAATATATTATTTGTGTTGCTGTTTTGAGCTAAACTTTTTGCATCTTTGTTTGTTTTTATGGGCCATTTAACCATGGAGCCTAGGTATATGCATTGAATTCAAATAATACTTTGTTGTTGGCCGCAAACGATTAAAGAAATTATTTACTTTTATTTCTCAGTCAAAGATGGCGACTAATCTTAAATTAGTCAAACTTAACTAGTTACGTAGTAAAAAATAACTATTTAAGTGAGAACGACTATTTTATTTTTAAAAAATGCTGGTACTAATTCAAATAGTAGAATTTTGACTATTTCATTTTAAGAGAGCATGATCATTAAAGATTTAGAGCTAAAAAGTTTAATAATAGCACAAAATATTTTTAAATTACATTTAAGTTTGTGTGGTTTGGTCAGGGCCGGGCCTAAGGGGGGTGTAGGGGGGGAGTCACCCCCCTCAAAGTCTTGGCAGTTGGTTCCAAATCCAAACACGGTTGGCAAAATCTATAGTATTTGGGTCGGTTAGTTGGGTATACCTACCCTACCAACCAACCCATCACAATAAATAAAATGAAATATAATTTTTCAACTTTACCTACATATTACAAAATTATAATTTTTATTCTATTGTAACCTCCTATAATCGTTACCGTCAAGAAAATTGTATTGGTCAACCTTATTTTTATTAAAGGACATTATATTTCACACAAGCGGCATGTACAAAGTCGGCACCGCCTCGCGGCTTTGTCTTTCTAAATTATTAATTAGTTGAAGCTTATCTAAGCTAAGTAAAACTAGTGTCAATAAATAGGAATTAATTTTTTTTTAATATGGAAAAGAAAGCTAGACCGGGCCGATTTCTAGTAAAATGCTCATTATGAGGATCTGTGTTTAACAAGGACTAGAAAAAAATGCACGAGAAAAATATTCACGGTGGAAATTTGGTTAAAATTAAAATTGTTACTGTTCCGGATAATCCACTTACATTGGTAGCAAATAAAAAAAATAGAGACTTCAAAAGAGCATGCTAATGGTAGGAAAAGACATTCTTTATCTACACTTTACAACACTTTACATTCATGATAAAACTACTGAAAATTTTTACTATTACTACTAAAGTATCGATAAAAAAATAAGTTGGTTTTTTTAATCGTCTCCGCCCCCCCCAAAAAAGTGTGCCTCGGTACGCCCCTGGGTTTGGTGTCTTTTGCTTCGTTTGTAGGTCTTTATTAAAAACTATTAAACTACAAATGCTATTAAATTTATTAATTTTCACTTAATAAAACTTTTATATTTTCGACATAACATACAAGTTTATGAGGCCACATTTTTCCAATAGTAATTGTTGCACCATTTACTTATATTAAGTTTATGGATTAATAGCAGAAGTTCCATTAAGAAAATTGTTATTACGTAAAGTATAGTCAAATGAGTGTCAGGTTACATGGTGGTTTTACTCCAACAGGTTATTTATAGTTATGTTTATCCACTTACACAATGAAAAACGTTATAAGAAAAACAACACAGAAGTGCGTGGGCATATTTTATTTGGATCTTATTGTTGGTAAAATAAATCATTTTATTGTTTGCTACTTTGTTTTGTATTTTTTTTTACCCACTGAAAATATACAAAACATTTTTTATTCCATTATTTTTACGTTAGAGCTAAATAGATTTATATTACTTTTTCTACTCCCACCTTTAAAACGACCATTATCGTACATGTTTTCATGACACTAAGTGACCTTTTAAATACACATTGACAAGTTGTGGCTTTACGGCGTTTTAGTCACGGGCTGAAGTTAGTTTTAAGTTGGTTGACAGTTGTCAAATGGCGTACAATCGTTAAAATAAAGTGCCTTTCTTGTAAAATAATACTAAATGTGAAAATTATTTTATTATATCAATACAAAAATACAAAAGTATTAAATAGTTTCTCAACGCCAATATTTGAAAAGTTTATATGAACATTGTACTGACCTTTTAATTTCGCCGGCAGTAAACTATAACTTAAATTCGGGCACGGACTCCACTGTAAATTGCTCATAAAACATTTTCTTTACTTTCACTGTAAAAACTGTCAATTTTCAATAAATACATTTCGTTTTATAACCTTTATAATCTGTGTTTATAAAATAACAAAATTTGACATTTGACGGTGACAGATTCCCCTATTGTTTCATAGATGGCGCCCTATAAAAATATTTGATTTAAATCATTTTAAGATAATAATGAGTATTTGTCGTAGAAAAAGTATAGTATGCACCTCGTTTATAATTTAAGAACTCGCTCGCAAGCTCGCTCGTGCCTAAATTAAATTCGTGTATAAAATGGTGTTTATCAAACTTGATACATAATATACTATTTTCTACTCCCACCTTTAAAACGTACATGTTTCCATGAAACTGTGACCTATTAAATAACCATTGACACGCTGTGCCTTTATGGCGCTTTAGTCACGGGCTGAAGTTCGTTTTAAGTTAGTTGACAGTTGTCAAATGTTATACAATCGTTAAAATAAAGTGCCTTTCTTGTAAAATAATACTAAATGTAAAAATTATTTTATTATCTCAATACAAAAAATTATATGAACTTTTGTACTGACCTATTGATTTCACAGTAGTAGTGCAGTTAACTAGATTTAACTGGTACATCGTTAACAATTTTGCGTACAGTGCCCATAAAACATTCTCCTCTCTTTTACTGTAAAAACTGCTTCTATATGAATTGTTAGTCTATTTTAAATAAATAATTTGTAGCAGAATTATTTGAATTTTTATAGGGGCTAAGTAAATTTACACGCATATGTTAATATGACTTTCTTATAAAAAGTTAATAATTTTTGCCTTGAACCACAGGTAGCACAAATTAATTAAGTAAACAAACATTTACTAAAAATCGATTATTAGGTAGGTAAGGATTAAACATTTAACCTAATTTAAATCTAAAAAGCTTTGTTTTCAAACAAAGGTAGGTGGGTACATTTTTAATAGGATTATGTATAAGATGTTTAAATTGTTTACAAAGCCAAACAATAAACTCAAAGATTTGCTATTAATTTAAATTAAAAGTATGAGTAAATAAAAAACTGTTTTGAAATTTTGTAATTCTTTAGTGGATTTAAATAATTCTAATAAAATAGTAATGATATAAGTAGTAAGAAAGGTCAGACATGCATGTCTAGAAACCACTTATATATTATTATATGGGTGATTCTACAAAAGTTGGACAACTTGATGTCATCAGTCAATAGAGTAGGTATTTTAATGTTTTTTGTAAATATTTTAATATATTACAAAAGATCCAGGTTTTTTTAACTTGTCCACCCAATTTTAATGTATTTTTTCAAAAGCACGTTTGTATAAAAACTTAATAAATATTCAAAACATCAGTACCTTGGCGTGTCACAACTCCTGAATTAAATATTTGAGTGATTTTATTTTAAAATATATTCAATTTATCTTAAATTTTTTAATTTTACTACAAACTATAAAACATTAAATAATGTATTTTTCATATTTTATCATATATTCAAATAACAGCAATTTAAAAAAAAAATTGATAATCTTTGTACTCATTTTTACCCGCAAAATATTGAAGTTTAAACGTCGTCCTCGTTTTAACTCAAGTATTGGTAAAAAAATTACCTACAGAGCTCGCCCTTTGCACGACAGTCATCTTGAAAACAATGCAAGCGGCGAAGTTGTAGTGAATGCACGTATAGTTCCAGTAAAAATTTCAGTACTGTGGTGAGTAGTTATTTTCTTACGTATATATATTTTATTGTAATTTATATAAGGCTATATGTGATTTGTTGATAAGTAGCATCCACTAATAAAAAATATCAGTAAAATACATACTTCCGAATTATAATATCAAATTTGTATCCCATTCATCAGTACCGTGTCGTCAGTTCCATGTTCGATGTTTCGGTTATCTTTTTTTCGCAAACATCAATTTAAATTCTGCTTGCGCAGAACTTGTTTATTTAATGTCATTATAAACTCATATAAATTTGGAGTAGGTCCCATAATTAATAATTGAGATATGTGAGATGTGGTATTATTTGATTTTAAGATATTTAATGTATAATATGCTCAAAGTTGCAATAAAGCTTATATTTTCCAATAAATTATGTATTTAATTAGTACCTTGGTATACTCGTCACTTCCGTTGCATTCAAATTTAGAAAACACAGATATTTCAGAAACTGTTTGAAAAAGTGACTGGCCCGGTCTGGAACAGTATATTTATTATATTATCTATGTTCTCATAACAAAATACTGTTTAATTTTCTCCGAAAACTATATAAACAAAATGAGGTCCAACTTTTGTAGAATCACCCATATAACAGTTATCGTTTTTAACAATATCGACCAATAAGGAATGAACTATATCTTATTATGTCAAATACATTTCTCCTCTCAGGAGACCATTAACAAAAATTAGTCCAACCAGCCCATGACAAGTTTTTGAGGAGTTTGAGTTCGTGGAAAACCCTTGATCTGAACAGTGACGACAATTTTGAATATTGACAGCTAAGTTAAAAAAAACGTACACTTGTCTGAAGCAAATCGTCATTATTAGCTATTTGTCCAGTCATAATTCCTCAATTCCTCAATAGACTAAATGATTCTTTCAAGAACGAAATATAGGTCCTTTTAGGAATGTTTGTAACCATGTCTAATTTCCTTGTTGGATCATTGGATCAGCAACAACTTGTCCTAAAATTCCTTTCAGCAGGTTCATTCCTGTCCAAAGATTCGTTTTTTGTTCACTACTGATTCTATTTTTTGGAACGTCACAAACAAATTAAAAAAAAGGTGATCATAATTAAAAAAAAGGTGATTATTTTAACTCTTTTCGCAGTACTGTACCCATTGTTGGGGTTCCACAAGGGTCCATTCTGGGACCTTTGCTTTTTATTATTTACACTTGTAATTTACCACTATATCTAAAATACTGTAGCGTTCACATGTACGCTGATGACACTCAGATTTATTTAAACTTTTCTAAAAACGATTTGGCAGAGGGCACAAGAAAAATTAATATTGATCTTTCTAATATCAATACATTTTTATCAGATCATTGTCTTAAAATTAATGCTAAAACATCTTTTGTTCTAACTTTTGGGCTTCTCAAAAAAACAAATTTAAATTTACCAATATACAATGAAGCCCTTTCAGTTGTTGATAAAGCAAAAAATCTGGGTGTCTTAATGAATAGTACCCTAAGATTTCGATACCATATAAATAACTGTATTAAAAAAGCTTATAACATTCTTAGACTTATTTACCTCCATAGACATATCTTAAACAAGCAAATTAAAGGAACCTTGTGTAATTTTCTTGTTTTGTCTAATTTTAACTTTGGTTGTTAGCTTTTTTTTTACTGCTTTGGATCGTGACTCTGGAAACAGAATTCAAAAGGTCCAAAATTCTTGCTTGCGTTTGATTTTTGGAATACGTAAATATAATCATGTTTCACATAAACTCAGAGAACTTGGCTGGTTAAACATGTCGAAGAGCTTTACATTGCTGGCAGGGTGTCTTTTCCACAGCATAATCAAAACTTGCATTCTCAGTTACCTTTATAATAAAATAAAATTCCGAACTGACGTACACAACCTTCTCTCTAAAAATGAAATAGTCAAAATTCTACTATTTGAATTAGTACCAGCATTTTTTACTAATAAAATAGTCGTTTTCACTTTTAAATAGTTATTTTTTACTACGTAAATAGTTAAAGTTTGACTAATTTAAGATTAGTCACCATATTTGACTATTTCTGACAGTTAAAAGTAACTAATTTCTTTAATCGTTTACGGCCAACAACAAAGTATTATTTGAATTAAATGCATATACCTCTCCATGGTTAAATGACCCATAAAACAAATAAAGATGCAAAAAGTTTAGCTCAAAACAGTAACACAAATAATATATTAAACTTTAAAATATTATGAACAATATTTATTGACAAATAAAATTTATTTTTATAAGAGCGGCTGACTGGTTATGAGGTTAGGTTGACAAGCTTCTCAAGTGACAGACGTGAGTTCAATCCCAGGCTGGGTCAAAACTTTTTTTAAATTTAATTAAATTTACTAATTTAACTATTTCATTCAGTGGAATTTGACTAATTATTAGTGACTGCTTTTTCGCTATGACAATTAGTCAAATATGACTTATAATTAGTTATTTTTGACTAATTCATTTTAAGAGAGTTAATATTAGAACTAAAGGCTTAATTTCACCTCATTTTCATCGCTCTTCTTTATTTGAAAGGTCTTTTACTTTTTCAATTTATAAAATTTATAATTCAATTCCAACTTTATTAAAAAATTTAATCCTTAGAAAATTTAAAATCTGAGGTAAGAGATTTTAAATCTCTTACCCAATATGCTATCAAATATATTTTATTTTATTTTACTCTTCTATCTGCTTTATATATATTTTGTATTCTATAATCCAAAATGTGTGCATTTAATTTAATTTTTAATTTAATTTGAATTGATTTAGTTTAATTTTACCTACATATATTTTATTTTACTTTATGATATCTGTAGATTCGATCATTATGTTTGTTTTTAGTGTTATTAAGTAGCTCTGGGTTAAGTGGTAGAGCAGGGGATAATTTTTTATCTATCTGAGCTTCGCCCAGATATGTAAATTTTGTAATTTAAAAATTTAAAAAATAAATAAAGACATTTTTTATTATTATTATTATTATTAATTAAACTTAAATAGTTTTGTGTACTTAAAATATTGATGAAGGCTTTTTATGATTCGACAGATTTTATTTCAAACTTCTTATACTTACTTTTTATTTAAATAAGAAACGAAGTTCGCTGTTGTAACTGATCTCGAAAACCAAATAATAGAATTACAGTATTTTGTTCATAATACTCAGTGGAGTAAGACCTTTTAAGATATAACTTGCCCTATCATGCCTAAAAACTTCTCTGTTCTGTGTTCATTGGGCCAACCTGTATATGTACATGGTCACTTTGGGTAGGACAAAAACTTAAAAAACCATATTTTTAAAAACATTATTGGATTTCTATTTTTCTAATTTTATCAAAAATAACTCGATCTAATGTAAGATGAAAATGTTAGGTTGAAAAGTTAAAAAGTTTTTGTGCACATTGCGTAAGTAAGTTAAAGGGAATTGATGCGATATATCAGAAAGGTGTAGGTCGTAATTCGAATGTCGAAAATGCGTTCGATAACAAACTGGCCTCGAGGAATCTTCTAATGCACATACATTTCTTATCTTGTCAAACAATCTTTAGTTATTGCGGAAGATTCTTTGCTTAATGTTGTAAAACAAATTTAAATCGAATGGAACTAACTGAAACCTTGCAGTAGAAGTTAACCTCAAAATTTCAATTTATTTTTATGATTATTATTATAAAAATACGTTTCCAAATTGTTTTTAAGTTGTGTAGTATATTGACACTAGTTTAAAGAAATCTAAGGTATTTTAAATGCATTGATTTAAAATAGGTTTGTATATTACGCCAAACCCATATTATTAATGTCAACTTTTTTTGTGTCTGTTGAATTGTTTACTTTGTTGTATTTGTATTTGTATATGAACTGCGTCATTTCGCAAACAACATTGTGTTTACCCTTTCAGTCAATACATTGCTTATTATCAATATAAACTGTGAAATATAATGTGTCTGAGAAATATGTTTGTCGCAGCTTTTGACAGCTGTTTTTTAATCGCTTTTTTAAACTGTCTAAGGATGTTTTACTTTTTTACTTTTACTTTTTTACTTTTTTACTTTTAAAAAGTAGATCTACTTCATCCATCCTTGGTCCATTTAACCCCCCAAGGAAAAATTATACTAGGGATGGGATTTTAGTTATTTTACCTTTTTTCAACCGATGTAACTATTTGAAAACCAATAATGCCAAAATGTGTTTTAAAAGATTTTCTTTTATATGAACCTAACTTGTTTTCACCTTTTTTACCTTTTTTGGAGGTTTTTGCTTTAAACTACCTTTTTTATACTTTTGTTACCTATTTTTTTAAATTGTTTTCACCTTTTTTACCTTTTTTGGAGGTTTTTGCTTTAAACTACCTTTTTATACTTTTGTTACCTATTTTTTAATTTGTTAGTTTATTTTCACCTGTTTGTTACCTATTGTTACGTATTTTTACTTATTTTATTTTTTTGTGTTCTTTTTAAATTTTGCGCCAATATTTTATCCAGTTCCTTATAGCTTTAATTAACTATTGGTCAGTTTATAAAAAAAATATTTTACGTTACTTATTTTATAAAAATAAACGAACCTTGAACTTTTAATATTTTTTTTTACCTAAAATGCTGTTTTTTTTAACCTAAAATGCTTTTTTTTAGTACCTTTTTAGTTAACTATTTGTCAGTTTAAAATTTGCTCTTATTCGGTAATACATCTCCCGAAATTTCGGTGGCTATTTAAGCGACAGTTTTTTATGTGTAGTATCAGCATAAACAAGTGCTATGTACCAAATTTTAAAGAATTTTATTTATATATATATATATTTTATTTATGTATATAGGTATATATTGTTTTTTTTATTTATTTTTTTAATTTCTTGTTATACATTAATCTAAATTAATGAAATAAAAAAAAAATATAAATGTTTTTAAGAACTATAAAGCAATGTTATTTTGTAAAACATTATAAAGTGCGATTTCTGTCATCAAAAGCCAAGTGCTGTAATTTATAATCGTAATGTGGAAGCCTATTTTAACTACGTAGAAACTAAACTTCATCTTAGAATAAACGATTCAAGTTCAGGCTAATAATAACCCAATGGCGACCTTTCACTTTAATGAACTTACGTGGATTTGAATAAACTGTACCTACATGGATTTGAATAATACATTAAGGTTGATTAAGGAACATGTACAAGAGTGGCGGCTCGTAATCTATGATAAATGAGGATCACAAATTTAAAAAAAGTGGCAGTGAGTTTTTTGTGGCTTGCTCGACTATTAATACTTTTTTTAAGCTTTGAAAACAATAAAAAATATTAGACAAAACATTGAAATATGTATATGGCTGGCTCCATAGGCATCGCCTTACACTGATCTCTTAGGGTTATTTTACACCCTTTCAGTTCTTCTACGTATTCCGCATCTGCACAGCATTACTTGTGTTTGATGGATCCGAATTTTTAGCTCGGCTGGTAATTCTCCCCTAGGAGGTTGAGAAAGATAGTGTCGATGGTTAGGGCCCCTACCAAAATTTTGTCGCCGGGCGGGACCATACGCCCGATTTAGGCTAGTGGAGTGCGGGACAAGGAGGGAAAACATCTTGGTTTTTAAGGACCCAAAACTAAGTCAAATTCGAAGTTCCCCTCAATTGGGGTTCATGAATGGGGCTTGATTGGTTAGTATGCTGATTGGACTTATCCTTGTTAAACTGTTCATCTGTGTCTGTGTCTCTGTCCAAGTCGGATTCCGGGAGTTGGTAGAAAGCTTCAGTCATTTTCCGCATAAGGTTTTTGTGGGTGTTGATGTGTTCCTATCAGTCGCGGTCGCTTTGTAAGAAGCGGATTGTATTTGCGAGGGTGTCGTGGAACGTCTAAAAACCCGGGATTTAGTAGCACCCACATTAAATTGGGATTCATGAATGGGGCTTGGTTGGTTAATATGCTAATTTATATTTTATCATTGTGTACAGTGTTTAAACGTAAAGTCCATTCTTGTGTCCTTATTTTCAGCAAACTTGTTGAACTATTATTGCCACACATCGCTAAACGCAGGAACGCACCACGTATTACGAAACTAAAACAAGACAATTCGTGGCAAACTAGTTTTGAAGCACACTGAATGTGTGCGCGTTACCCTATAAAAATTTGTGATTCCCCCGCCACCAGCAAGCTGAGAATATACAGGGAAACTGCATAAGCTCCTCCTACTTTATTTCACGTGCGACCGTTCTTCGTCATTAAAGCTCGTTCGTTCCATTTAATTCCGTTTCGGAATAAGCACGCGAGGCGAGATAATAATTAAAGTGTTTGGGAACGTTGCGATAATAATAATTATTATTACTTTTGAATTCTGTATGGGGGTGCACGGGCTCATGTGCTCCTATAGAGAAACCGCCACTGATGTACCATTTAGTCTTTATTGTTTAGAATAATTAATTAATAATTAAAATTATGGTAATATAAATTTAATTAACACCATTAAAAACTGAAAAAATACCACCAACCAATTATTACATTATTTAATAAATTATTTGCTACAATATTTATGATTTTATTGACAAACTAATATCAAGATGGGCCTCCTCGGTTATTTATTACTGTTCTACAATGATTGGGAATACTTAATATTAATCTATCGAGTTGGATTTGATTCAAATTTTGCCACACCTCTTGTACGGTTAATACCATCTCCCGTTGATCTCGATAATGATTTTGACGGTTTAAAAGTCTTCTTTTCATTGCATTCCATAGTTTTTCAATGGTCTGGCGAGTAAATTATAACCACATATACCAAAATGCACTGTTTAACGCTTAGAAGAAAGAACAACAGGAAGGAGCATTTACTAACTGAGTTTGTGTCCAGAATGGTTGGTTGCATATGCGGTATTTGTATTTGCTGTTCTTGCTTTACGCATTGTTACGGCCAAGAAAAATGAATCATACTTGGTTGTTGCAAATGGCGACTTCCGTCGCACTTTTTAGTACGGCTTAAAATAATAAGACTCCTTCCTGTTGTTTTTTATTCTAAGGTTTAACGTTGTAATGGTACGATATATGGTGCAGTTAATTTTTAACATTTCTTAATTTATTATTTTAAGGCTTTACGAAATATGAGACTAGTTCTAAATATTTAACTTAAAATTGTATCAAGGGTGCATTAGTAACTTAATATTTGGACCCATTCTGTTTATAGTATATAATTTATTAGGGCCATATTTAACCTAAGCATTCCAGAGTTAGAGTCTTTGTCAACACGTAATAAAAATAGGGTATAGGTAGTACGTTTTACTTAGAATGATATTTGTAAATCACTGTAAAGGCGCTAAGTGTAGACCTACGTGTTGATGTCTTTAAGCATCCCATGATGCACTAGGGAGACTTACCAATACCGCACGTATGTCTGAGCCATATCGGAAGATAGAGAAGGTTCTCACGTTCCAAATGAACTATATCGATAGGCCTGGTTGGCTTTGATAAAATAAACATAAAAAGAGCGTGTTAAAAATTAGGGAAGTCAGTATTTTTTAAGACAGTTACGTGTTGCTATTTGAAGGGATTAGTTTAATTCTTTAATTTTGTAACAGTTAGGTTTTGTTATTTGAAGGGAGAGTTGCGTTTTACTATTTGAAGGGAAGAGTTGAATTCTTTAATTTCATAAGGGAGTGAATTTAACAAATAATACATTGTTTTTTATATAACTTCAGTTTTTTGTGAAAGTGTTGTTCATTTAAATAGGTATGTCTTTCCTATATTTAGTTATTATAATCTGAGGTCACAAATATCATAATGAGTGGTTAATTATTTAATATTTAATTTAAACTATATTTTATTATTATTATTTCAACTTGTTCTAAGTGAGAGAAGGAATAAGTTGAATTGTTTTTATCTTAAAGGTTTTTGTTGGACAAACCAAATTACAAATTTATTATAATTATTTTATGTTTATAATTATTATATTTATATTACATTTACTTTAACATAAGTATTATATTGTAATGTAATTTCACATTTTACTACATATTTATATTTAACATTTATATACGTTATTTTGTACAGTTTATCTTATTTTATTTATTTGATAAATTGATATTCATTATTTAATATGTTGAGGCTTTGTTGCAATTGCGCCACACCAAACACTTGTTAGAATTTTCTTTTATTGTTTAACGGTGTTGGTATCGATCGAGGGGGTCGATCCCGGAGACTTGTAAGTATCAATTCACCCATCTTTACAATAAATGCTAGGTAGGGCTCATGATGTGAGTTTTTATGACATTGTCTTATTTTATTAATATTGATAATCATTTTATTTTACTATATTTGATTTGCACTGACATGTTTTTATTACTTTATCATACCTGATTTTATTTATCATTTATGACTGTACATCAATTTTATTGCATAACTCTTGTCCACCACTATACCACTTGTGATTTATATATTTTATTTACCACAACCATTTATTATTGTTGTTTGTGACCTAAGTTATATTATACTTTATGTTTCACATTATTGTTGTTTGTTGCTGTACATTGATAATTATTTCAATGTGTATTTGCTTTTCTACACCGTCCGAGCCTACCATTTATGTAGGTGAATAATCTTAGCAATATGATAATATAATTGATTATATTCATATTGATTACTTTGATTTTGTTGTATTATTTATATTGTTGAGATGTGCGACATATATATATATGCATGTCTGTATTGTATATGTGGGTTTTTAAGGTTTTACCTTATTAACTTAAATCAATCATACTTTTCAAATACAAATGTTTTTATTTATATTATTAATGTACAGTAACACGGCGTTCTCTAACCAGGCGGGAGTGTAGCCCCCACTCCTGCATCGAAACTGTGACGTCAGGAGGCCGATCTGATCAACGTCCGCCTATTGTATTACATTGCTTTGCAACCAAAGTTATGGATTATTATTGCTTTTAAGGAGTATTTCTTACCAAAGCAGTGGACAATGCATAGTACATATTTTATCAAAGCAACAGAACAATATGTACTAAGTAATTTATTAAAAACAAACAGAGAACTGCTATTAAAATAGAAATTTATTTAAAACAAACAGAACTGCACACAAAAAATAATTCTTTAATTTTAAAATAACGATTTTTTTGGATTTTTATATTTAAAATAAGTATAGTCTAATTTTTATAATATGGAATATGAAAGAATAATTTTGTTAACTTTAATTTTATAAAAAAAAATAGTTTAATTAATCTATTACTATTATGAATAATTACTAATTAAATTTTCTTGTATTTTAAATATAGAAATTATACTCTTTTAAATATTAAAGTTTACTTAAAATAAATTAATATAGGTATTCATTAAAAAAAAAACAAGTTTGCAACAAAACATAATAGATTTAATTTAAATAAAAAAGTAAACTTATATTTGATTTGAATTAAGAGTACCTACCTATAATATTTTTGTGTATATACTTATATCCATAAAAATGTTGGTTATTTAATGTAAATAAATATTTTTTTGTGTATGCTCTTAAAATAGTAATTTATTTAAAACAAACATACAACATTGGATTAATTTATAAGCGCAATAGAATAATTTATACTGCGCTATAAATAATAAGATTAACCAGTCTTTTTGGCTAATGTCAAAGGGCCATTTGAAGCATGAAAAAGGGGCAAATCATAAAACTGTTTTTATAAAAAATATTGTAGGTAATATAGTATTTTGGCAAACAATTGTTAAATATATTCTTTTTTTATTAGGCCGTACAATAAATAAAAGAAACCCAAGCAATACTTCTACAAAAGTAGAGATAATTTTAATAATTGATAGTCGACAAAAGAATTTTTCTGCTGAATAAAAAGGGGACGGCAAAACTGTTCAAAAAAAGGCCGGCTTTGACAATCAGTAATTCATATGAAACTGTCTTGCATTACCTCGATAATACATTAATTTTCCTGTTAGGAACGCAACATTTTCTTGGTATTTTTTATTTATTTATAATGTTATAAAAGCAGCAAACTAATGCAATAATTAAATTAACGTTAAATCAAGCGATATCAATGGAATAGCAATAGATAATTTATATGAAACTGTCTTGTATTACAGCGGTTATACATTAATTTGCCATTGCAGTCGGCCTCCTGACGTCACGCCTCCCACTACCACACTCTCGCCTGGGATAGAGAACGCCGTGACAGTAACACGTAACCATTATTAATTTTTTTTATTAATAAACTTATTTTAATTTAATACTTTTTCTTTGCTTTTTAAATATCTTTTCAATTGCTCAAGTACTTACGTATCCAGAACCGTATTCACAACAAAAAGGGGTCCTTACTTAATTTCTTTAAACTAGACGATCACGTGTTTTGGCCAAAGGTTTTTTTTTGTGGTTTTAATATTCTTTTTAATTATTAATGTGTGCCCCACATGTCCCGTTCGTTACAACGTGTGCCCACAAATACCATAAATCAAAAAATACATTTATTTTTTACATTAAAAAATGTGTTATACAGTGTGTTCTTTTAAAGTAATACAATTATTTTGTAATTTAGAACTTACATTAATTTTTTAATCAATTTAATTCGATTTTTCTTGTTGTTCCTTAGATACTTTGACTGTTTATATATTAAGAGTACCTCTCATCGAGAATTTCTATGTTCTGTATATAAAACATAAGTTTTTTTTTTAAACATTGAGACTCATAAATAAAAGGGTCAGGCACTAATAAGATCAGGAAACATTTTTGTAGAAAATTGAACGCTCTACAAAAAAGGTCCTTTAATTCAATTATGATAAATTCACTCTTTCAAAAATAGAGTTTTATTTCTCTTAAATTATTATTTATAAAGATTTATAAAATCCTAAAGGATCTTCAGTTATTTGCATTTTAGTGTTTAAAATTAATTATAAACAAAACGCATTATAAAGCATAATAATATGGGTTCAGAGCTTTATTTACAAATTAAACAATATTAATTCGACAAATTTTGGTCCTAAAAAAAACAAAGAAATAAAATGTCTTAAAGGTCAAACTACATGTACTACACTTGGAATCGACTCACCAACATGTTTAAGTTTTTAGTGAGTCTTTATCCACTAGTATAATATTTTAAGTAAATTTCTAAATAGGTTTTGAAAGCTTACTGTACTTTCAAATAATACCAATTTAAATAAAATCTGATTTGTTTTGACAAACTTATAGGTCTACGAATAGGTGTAACGTAAAAAAAACTGAAAAAGAAAAGATGATAATTATCATTATCATTATAATGAAAGGAAAATAAAAAAAATCTTAGGTTAAAAATTATTTTTTTTTAATATTTGGTGTTGCTCCCCTACTCCTAATTACACATTGCATGCATGCGATTGCATGCGATTGCGCATGGATCGGATGACTTTTTTATTACCTCTTGAGGGATAGCTTTCCACTTATCAACCTAGACTGTTCTTGGTTCACCCTGGTGCAAGATTTTTGGCCCGGAGTCTTCATTTAAGCTCATCACAGTAAAACCTGCGTACGGAACAACATGTTCTGCTAGAATGTCTGTAATGCAGCGATTAAACCTCCTTCAGCAGGCAAGAAAAGCTTTGTTTTTCCATCCATAGAAATGCCCGCCCAGAACATGCAAGACCCACATCCATAAGCAACGGTTTGTTTATAAGAACATTGAGCAAATCGCTCCCCAGGCCTAGCTGCTTTTAATCTTCTTCTGACTGTCCAAGAACTTGCAAAACACATTTTGGACCTCCCTCAGCTAATTCTTCAGGTCAACTACAGTTAAATTTCGTTTTGAGGGATCTTCTCATAAGAAATCCATCATCTCTTACCGATGTCACTCGTTTAAGGTCACCTTCTTGTCGGCGGGTGTAACCACCGGATTTCTAAAATTACATGCGTCGCCCGCAATTTTTAAGTGTTGCATATAATTATAATGGGATACCTGATTGATACAATGGTATAAGTCTAATAAGTGCATATATAATGTTTTTATTTATATCCCCCTAAGAGTGAAAAAGGAGATGGAAATGTAAATGCAGAAAATGCAGAGAAAATATTACAATATAAAGGATTTACAGTAAAATTATACCATAATTTTAAGTAAAAATTTGCTGGAATCTGCGATAAAGTAAAAATTACAAAATAAACTTCAAATTGTGGACAATAGTTTATGATCATATTGTACTATCAAAAATATGTTGTGTTCAATTCCAAAAATGATATAAACTAAGCAAAAATCAGATAAAAGTAAAATGACTTTTAATTACAAATTGATTGCTCTTCAAAATAAAACAAATGCTTATTTTATGCAATTATGAAAAATTTACTTTTTAACGTTATAAAAACAACTACTAATCTATTTTTACGTTTATAAAACGCTTGCCTATTGCGTTGCAAAACATTGGTGCCATTCATCGCCTATAAGTGAAAAATAAATATTAGTTTTAGAGACTTTTCAATTTTAACCTAATGACGGATCTGTTTACACAAACTGTTTGTAAAAGAAATTACTGTCTAGTCACTTCATTTTTAACGTAAAATTTCAATTTGTTATTTTTAGATCTTCTTACCTATTTAGTTTTTAGCAAGCGAAATTGTCTATCGGGTACTACACTAAGTTTATTCAGAAATGTTTTTTGAAATTATAAATACAAGCATTAGAGGTAATGGAGTAGCATTATAATTTGCATAATTAAATCAATTTGGGTCAAAACGCGTATTATATTTTACATCTCGTATACCTATTAGAGGATTATACTATATGAAATGGCAAATTGGTGGCACTTGGCTAGCAAATAACAATTTAGAATTTATCTGAATAATAACATTAGGGTATAACTAGGGTATAAATAATAAATTTATTATTATTATATTATTATATATTTTTTTATTTGAAGAGCAACAAGGCCGGTTAAACTAGAAAGTTGCTTAATTACAAGCCTCTTAACATAAAATTTAAAAATTGGGAAATAAGCCTGCGGTTTTCAAAATATTAAAAAAAAAAACTAAAAACCTTTCAAAAATTGTTATTATTTTGTTATTCCTAAAAATTTTGAGAAAAAAAATAGTTTTACATGTAAACACACATATTCATTTACATTTTTATCCAATTTCCTTGCTACTATGTTTTGATTTTTTTTCCAAGTTTTGTGGATCCTTTTTATACAATATTTATCTTCGTATAAGTTATAATATTTTATAGTTTGTTCTTAAATTTAATTATAATGAATACGTTCTTGTAATGTTTACACCATAATTATTTAAACAATTTATCAAGGTAAACATATGATTTACAATGCATCGAACGTTCAATAATTACGTAAAAACTTTGTTATGCAGTATACAAAAAACGATCACCAAGTGAAGAAGATCGTTAGTTTTTTAAACATAAACAGTAAAATTTATATTATACTATAGTATGTCTTGAAATACCCTGATCGTTTTTTGAAGTGGTTCGCCAAAAAAATTATCCCACTTTGATAGGTTGTAACTTTTGAATGGATGGACGTATCTTGTTAATTTTTTTTGTTAGAAAGGGCATTTCTTTGGCAGTAAGTGTGTACGACTGTTTTCATTTGTCCTGATTTAAAATAATTTTACAGGGTGATTTGTAAAGCTATGATTTTAACATTAAATTTATTAATGTGCAGGAGGTAAATGGGTCACCCTGTATTATTTATTTTAAGGTCATCATAGAGCCTTACGTCTTATCGCTGCGTGCTTTTTTGGATTTTGGTCTTATTTGATTTACTTTAAAAGATATGATTTTTTAACCATGTCAAGTCCACATGAAAGTCAAAAAGTTTGATTTTATTTCAATAACAATAAAAATAATAATGAATAACGAATTGTAAATAAAAAATAATCAATAATGGGTAGGGCCCCCTCTACTCCTTATCACCTCCTGACATCTTTGAGGCATACTTCTGATGACATTATTGATGAGGTCACCCGGAATGGCTTCCCATTCCTGTTGAAGAGCAATTCAATTTCATGTGGTTCAATTTGGCGATCTAACATCCTTCTTTGAAGCGAATCCCGTTTTCAATGGGGCGAAAGCGCCGGCCATTCCATTCTGGTGATATTTTCATTTACCACGTTGGCTCGATGCGGTCTTGCGTTATCGTCCATATATACAAACTGTTCACCCATTTGATGGGACAGAGGGAGAACTATTGGTTCCAGAATTCTTTCCAAGTATCGTAAAGCATTAACTGTCTCAAATACGAAAAGTACAAGTTCAGTTCGACGGTATATTGATATCCACCCCAAACTGTAATTGAACGACCACCGAAAGGTGTAACGCCAACTGTACAATCTTCTTTGTAACGTTCATTCACTCTTCGCCACACACGCAGGCGATCGGTATCGGGATCCTCAGAAAACCGTGATTCATCTGTGAAAAGACATTGGTCCCAGTCATTTGCAGCCCAGTTTTGATGATTCAAAGCAAATTCCAGACGTCGCCTTTTATGCCTATGATTCCATTTGCCTAGCTGGCCGTCTGGAGTGAAGTCCACCTTCATGCAATCTTTTTCTTATTGTGGATGTTGAAATCATGTTTCCGTTAGCCAGGTGCAATGCTCGTTTCAGCTGGGTAGCATTAGTTTTTCTGTTCTGCAAAGCGGTTCTCCTAAGAAGACGATCTTCTGCTGGAGTTGTTACTCTTTGATGCCCTCCTCCGTGTCTATATTGCGGAGAGTTATTGTTTTCGTATCGTTTCCAAGCGCGATTAACCATACTGTATGCAATATTAACGCGTCGGGCTACTTCCCTTTGAGAGACACCAGCTAAAACCATTCCGATGATTCTTTCAAGAATTGCACCTTGTAGACGCGGCATTGTTACAAACAATTAAATTGACACATGTCAAAACATTATTACTTCCAAAGATATCTCGATTTTTTACGCACATAGACATGAAGTGAAAGAAAAATTAATATCTTCCAAGGCTATTGAGTTATGACCAAAATCCAAAAAAGATGTAAGGCTCTATGATGACCTTAAAATAAATTATACAGGGTGACCCATTTACCTCCTGCACATTAATAAATTTAATGTTAAAAGCATAGCTTTACAAATCACCCTGTAAAATTATTTTAAATCAGGACAAATGAATGCAGTCCTGCACACTTGCTGCTAAAGAAATGCCCTTTCTAACAAAAAAAAATTAACAAGATACGTCCATCCATTCAAAAGTTACAACGTATCAAAGTGGGATAATTTTTTTGGCGAACCACTTCAAAAAACGATCAGTGTAGTTCACAGAAATTGCATGGGGTTGGATAGAAAATAAAAAAAGGTTTTAATTGATATACTACATGGCCCCCTTTCACTATCTAAAATTTGATACTTCTTACAGTTGCGACAAATTGGTTAATGTGGGCAGACCAAACTAATTTCAAAAAGTCTCCCCATTTTAACTAAAATCGACGTGTCTTGGCTTTTGCCAATAATTTAAACAGCAGCTGAGTTCGTTTTGGATGGAACACATTGTATAATAAAATATAATGAATGTTTTATTTTTTTCTCTGGAGGTGCTTTAAGAAAAACAAGGGTTTTATTTTAATGCAATTTTTAACAAATTGGAACACTTGATTCTTTAACATTTAACCATAAAACCTGATAAATATACAAACATTTATGTTTTATTATTTATTTTAAAAACATATTATGGTGTTTAAGTAGGTATATATTTTTATATTTTTACAACTTAAGTATGTAACTTGTAAAAGTTATTTCTGCAATAATACAGTGCATAAAGTTTTCTATTATGCTTATAAAATACTTTATATATATTGTATATTTATATACAATATATATAAAGTATTTTATAAGCATTTATAAACGCCATTTTATCTACTTATAATACATATTTTATTATATACCTCTTAAAATATTTTTACAAAATTAGATTTTCTTTTCTTTATTTATTTTAAAATATTGCAAACATTTAAATAAATATTTTTGTCCCACAGCCATTAATAAGTAAGACATTATGGGCTCAAAAATAATGGACAAAGTAAGCTATTGTTATACTACTTGAGGCAATGATATTGTACCACTAGAGGAACAATGAAAAGGAAGAAGAATACATTAACTGTTGATATTATTAAGAGTATTATAAACAACAAATTACGGCTATTTTTTCACACAGTTAATACATACATAAATAAATATGATTAAAATCATAACATGGTTTAAATATTTTGAATTAAATTTTAAAGGCAAATAGGTAATCCCAAAAAGCATAGTTGGGTGCACAATCCACACAACAAGGTCTGTTCGATCTTCTTAAAATACGAACGAAAATCGGTACTGTTATGCGCACATACGGCTACAGCCATATTTGATTTATTTGCCGCCGTTAATTTAAATTACCCAAAATAGTAATTCTGTCTAACAGGTATGGAAGAAGTAAACTAAGTTTTTTTTAAGTTTTAAAGAAACTGGAAATGTTTTTTAACATTATAAGATTTGTAAAATGTGAAATCACTATTTCTGCAATTATTCTTGCAAGTTTTTACCATACAGCATGCCACTAAATAAATAAATTTATATATAAATAGGACCAACATTTTACCATAGTTTTACTTACTGGTTAAACAATATTTTTTGCATAATAAACACAAGTACACTGTTACAGTCAACAAAATCCACAATAATCCAATAAAATAACAGAAGCACACTAACAAAAGAAGAATTTTTAAACACTAACCAAAGAACTTTACACTATAATCCACAATAATAAAGAACAACTATTACAAATCCGCATAAAACAGCACAATAATTGCAAACAATGAAATTGTAAACTATGAAAATGGCGACTAACGTATGAATGTATACTAGGTTGCCTAATTTTGTGATTTTTAACATGCGCGAATAAAGATCGAACAAACCTTGTTGTGTGGATTGTGGTTGGGTGCATACTAGTATACTGTATCTTTAAAATTAAATTTTAATGGCAAATAATCCCAAAAAAACAATGTTAAAAGACTTCAAAAACCGAAACTTCAAAAACCGAAACACTATATGTCAAATTATTTTTACAAAAGTATTTTTTTTATTGGACAAAATAATATGTGCAACTTGTAAAGAATAGTTCTAAATCGCATTCTTTCCTTGCTATTTTCTTCACTTATTGCACAATATACTAAAGTTAAATAACTTTTAGTTATGGCTTAATCCAGTGTAAAATTCAGTGGCGTAGCTAGCCTCGAGGGGCCCCGTATCAAAAATCTGGGAGGGGAAAAGTTGCTGGCAAAAAATGTCTGGATGTCACGCCAAAACTCTATTTTGGGCAAACAAAAACAATTTTTTAGGGTATCAGTTTTTGCATTTACCAATTTTTTACAATTTAATAAATAATATATGTATACATTATTTGGTCTGGTTTTAGACATTTACCTTTCTTCAATATCTTTTAAAATGTTTCTATTAAAAAAAAGTAAGTAATTTGAAATAATCGTATGAGTTCACGGCCTCGTTGGAACAGGAGGGTATTCAGAAAAATTTTAATTCAATAAATCGAAGTATAAACAATTAAATAATAATATTATTTATTTATGTATTTATTTAATTTCATGCCTTAATTTTTTAACATGTGGGTAATATGTTTTTTGCTTACGCATGTCGAAGCGAATCGGGGGCCCCTCCTAGCCGGGGGCTCCGTATCATTGATACGGCTGTTACCGCGGTAGCTACGCCCCTGGTAAAATTATACAGGGTTTCCAAAAAATAAGCAAAATCATGTTTTCATAACAGCATGTCCTAAAAGCCTGCTTTTTATTTTATTATTTTATTTTTGAAAAACAATGTTTTTGCATAAAGTCATTTTAAATTTAAAAGCTAATTAACTTTTTATACGTAAATAAATTGAAAAGCAATTACCTTGCTTAGCAATGCAACAGCAAACCAATATGCTTTTATAAATTTGAACAAACATGCACTTACTTGCTTGGAAAATTAATACAGCAATTCATGATGTATTTTTACCTGAAACAAAAGAGAATACAATTTTAAAATGTAATAAAACTTTAAGGTAGATATACATTTTGTAGTTAAAAGCAGTTGCGAAAGCCGACATCAAATTATTTTTTAAAAACGATTTTTTTACTTTAAAATTTATTTTATTAATCAAATCACGTAAAAAAAGATCCTTTGGTAGTAATAATTGCAATATAATTTAGAAAAGGAATATAAGGTATAATATTGTGTGAATCCCCAGTATGGGGTCACGTATTGCAGTTCTAATCCAGCACCATTGTGTGTAGGAAACCTATCTGATTCAGATAAAGCAAAACACTATGACACTTTGGCACACGCTGGGCGTTATAATCGTATCGATTTCGAAACGAATGGACGTAGATTTACATTCTAAGCAATGCATTTTGCTGATAGTCTTGTACAAAAGTACCTACAATTTGTATGGTAAAATGCGTTTTGTGCTTTAAAAAAATCAGTTAAATATAAATTAGAAAAAGGAATTACTAAACAAATTCAACGTAACAGTTGATATTGTTTAATAGTAAAATAGCTATTTTGGAGGTCTAGATTTGTTTATTAAAATTAAATTAAATCATCTGTAGTATATTGCTTGTTTAATTAATCCAGATAAAACTAAATGTAATATTAATAATTATTAATAATTTATTATTATTCATGGAGATTTACACAGTCTCTCTCACCCCTGCAAAATCTTTATTTATTGTGTGATTTTAACAGGATTTTTTGAGTTCTCTATTTTTTGTTTCATTGTTGTTTAAAGTTTTTATTGCGTTTTTTGTTCAACAAAACTAAAAATTAGAATATTTATACTATGTTACTATTAGTGTAATTTTATTTTAATGTTTTTTTATTGATGACTTGATAGAATAAATGTTTGTAAATAGTTACTATTACTATTTTTTATAACATTTTCAATAAAATTTGGTTTAAGGTCGTTTTGAGGGGTGGTGAATCCAGTGCTGTGCATAGATTTTTTTAATCACCAATATAAATTCTTAAAAATTTGCTCCCAAAAACTGACATATTAGGCCTTGTATTTTGTAAAAATAAGGCGTTTTTTGATCCAAAAATACATTTTATCAAGTTCTACACTTTAAAACAAATCGGGTTAAAATAGCAAATAGCATTGGTTACACTGTATGTATAACAAATTGATATATCGATATGCATGAATATTATTATAGATGACACAAAATTCAGTATAGGTACTGTTTAAATATTAAAATATTTACATAAACTAAAAAAATATAGTCAGTTTAAAATATAACAATTGTCAATCTTATAATTTTACAGAAAACTGGAAACTTACGATGTCATTTGAAGCATATATATTTACTATTTTAAACAAATTGATTTTTAGTTTAGATAATTTTTTATAAAGTTAGTTACTAAATATTTATACACAAAAACTGTGTATCTATGTGCATTTTATAAAATCTAATTATGCAAAATTTGAAAACACTAGATATGTATATAAAAAATATAAAATATATGGCCTTTGCCACAGATTCTTTTCTTATGAATATTAATAGTTAAAATCTTAGACTTTAAAAAATGGCGAATTCGCAGGGATTAATGAATTAACGAATATAATAATTTGTTATGAATTCTACTTTCTTACATTTTTTGTAATTTATTTGATAATCGTCTTGTAAAGAAATTACTTAAAATTTACGGATTTAAAATTTATAAACAAATGTTGATAATTATTATTTTTCCCCTAAATATTTTTACCTAATTTTATTAATCGAGAAAATAGTCGATAGAACTCGAAAAAAACAAAGAATAGTATATTCTGTAACAAGTTTGGAATACAGCATATTCTGCTCGATTGAAGAGTTTGTCACACGAGCCGAAGGCGAGTTTGAAGGTTTCACGAGAGCGGAATATGCAATTCAAAACGTGTTTCAGACTATACATTTTCTACGTTTTCAAAAAATACCATAGACAAATAATTTAATTGGAAGAAAGTGAGGTTGGATCGGTCTAAAATTTGTTAAATATTAAAAACAGAGATGTCGCCACGAGTGTATATTCTGTCATCAGATGATAGAATATTTCATTCTGTAACACTTTACGGAATAAATGTCATTCCATAGATAAAAGTGATATTAGAACGGTCATATTCCATAATAGGAGTAGAAAAAAGTTTATATGAACTTGTATGCTTTAGAGATAAGGGGTCCCAAGCTTAATAAAAAAGTAGAGATGGGAATCGGAAAGTTTCCATTTTAAGGAAACTTTCCGTTTTGGAAAGTTTCCAATTGGGAATTTATTTTCATTTTGAAAGTTTCTTTTAAGCTACCGGAAACATTCCTTGGAAACTTTCCTGGTTTTTTTCATTTAAATGTCAATTGTTTAACCGCTGATTTTCGTTAAGGCCATGATACAAGGATATAAGAATTTAATGTGTGTTAATTTAAAGCAGAAGAAGAAGTATAAATAATGTAAGTTATGTTACTTATGTTCTGTGTTATGTTACATAACCTCAATGAAGCCGGATTATTCAGCATCATCACAAAAAACTTTTTTAAAAAAAGGTAAACAAAATAAAAACAATAAACAAAGTTAAAATCATTCTTACATTTTTGTTGTTTATTTATAGGCATAACACAATGCCAAGAAAAAAATCTAGTGTTTGGAATTATTTTTTACTTTACTTTTCAATATTCCTATATATTAGTTACTTTGTCCCTTTTAATTTTTTTTACGTAATATCTAGGATTTACTAGCAGTGAATTTATAATAGTAAACATTTTATTTTTATTTTGTAGGTTTCAGTATACAATAGAAATATTCCAAAGTAAAAGATAGTAAAAATAGTATTGCAGTTAGATTCTTATAAACATTTTTTTAATTTTTTTTCTTAATAAAGTTTGACAAAAAGTTAATGTGTTATATATTTTTGCAAATCCCTGGCATAAAAAAAAATATTTTCGCAATAAAAATTTTTTTTTTGAAACTTTCGGAAAATTTCGGGAATTTTTGATGAAAAGTTTCCGGGAATTTTCGTCAAATGGGAATTTTCCCATCTCTATAAAAAAGGTATGGTTTGATATTATGTATATTTATTAAAATTAAGCAATTACAAATACATTCTTTCTTTATATTGTCTAATTTGAAAGAAAAAAATTAAATTTGTTTATCCGTTCTTGAAAAATTATTTCTGAGGCAGAAAATAATCTAGTTATATTATTTTGTTAAATTTCAACAGAAAGGAGAATAAGTGCAAGAAACAAAAAAAAAATAACACTGTATCTAGTTAAGATGCCCCAGCGCCGCCTTTATATTAAATAAATCAAATTTTATTACATTAAATTAGGGCCTTTACCAATTTCTGAAACCTTACTAGTTTTATCAAATTTTGAAAAAAAATATGTTTTAAATAATTTTACTACCACAGGTAAAACAAAGCTTTAAAACATACAAGTTCATATAAACTTTTATTTTCTTTTAATTTTTGCGAGTTCTATCGACTACTACCAATCAGTTTAATATCTTCGCTTTCAAATTTTTTTGAATTACGTATAATGACAAATCGTCTAGTTGCATTTTTTAATAAACGCAACTTATTTAGTGAGTGTCAGCATGGCTATTTGTGAGGTAGGTCTGTAGAAACTGCGGTGCACAACTCCGCTCACGAAATATTATCGAGTTTTGACAAAAACGATCACTGTATGGGTATATTTTTAGATCTATCGATAGCCTATGATTGCCTTAATCATAAATTATTTTTAAATAAACTTAAGAAATATGGGGTGAGGAGAAATGCATTGCTGTGGATGTGGATAAAAGTAAAAAGTTTTTGGAAGTTTACATTGATGAAAATTTAAACTGGAACGTACATGTTGAACAACTTTGCAAAAAACGTTATAAACCATATTACTCCTTTAGAGTAATTCGATCGTATGTGGAATTTCAAACTTTAAAAACATTGTATTTTGCAAATATTCAATCCTTGTTGAGATATTGTATCATTTTCTGGGAAAAGTACTAATGTGTAAGATATTATCGTAATTTTCGAAGTAGGGCAGATCGACTCATGTAGAGGTATTTTAAAAATAAACAAAATTTTAACCATTTATGGTTTTTATACTTGTGAACGTCTTATTTATTTATAATAACAAAATTTTATTTTAAGATCCTAAATCTTTAAGCACAAGACATAAGTATTATTATTACCCTTATCATAGGTTATCAATATATAAAAAGGGCTCTTTTTATGCAAGTGTAAAATTTTTATAGTTTACCAACTGACATTAAAGAAATTAACAACTTAAATTTACTTAAGAAAAAATTGTTTGACTATTTTTGTGATATGGAGCCATACTCCTTTCAGGATTTGTTTTTGACTTTTTTGTATATATAATTATAATTGTAATTTTATGTATGTGCAAATTTTTAAAAATAAACAATATAATTATTATTACTGTATTTTTTCGATTAAAATAACCCTGTGGGAAAGGCACCCTATTGTTATATTTTTACAATAGTGATTACTCGGCCACTGGGAAAAAGGTGTAATGTGAAAGTAGAACTTTTGATCCCTTACTTCATAGCATTTGACTTTCAATCGCCAACATTAAGCTGTGGACGGCAGTTTCTTTTAAAACGCGGTTTAGCGCGACTTTTGCCGTAGGTTTGAAAGCCTTATTTGTGACGGGTTTGGCTCCCTTGGTCTTATTATTTGTTCTAATGTGATTACATAGTATGTTAAATGCTATGTTCCAATAAATAATATTTTTTCTACTCCCACCTTAAAAACGCCCTTTATCGTACATGTCTCCATGACACTAAGTGACCTTTTAAATACACATTGACAAGTTGTGGCTTTATGGAGCGTTAGTCATGGGCTGAAGTTAGCAACAGGTTTTTAGTCACGGGCTAAATATATTTTTAAGTTAGTTGACAGTTGCCAAATGTCATAAAATCGTTAAAATAATGTGTCTTTCTTGTAAAATAATACTAAATGTGAAAATTATTTTAATACCTATCTCAATAAAAAAATACAAAAGTATTAAATAGTTTCTCAACGCCAATATTTGAAAAGTTTATATGAACATTGTACTGACCTTTTAATTTCGCCGGCAGTAAAATATAACTTAAATTCGGGCACGGACTCCACTGTAAAGTCCTCATAAAACATTTTCTTTACTTTCACTGTGAAAAACTGTCAATTTTCAAGAAATACATTTCGATTTATAACCTTTATAATCTGTGTTTATAAAATATAAAAATGTGACATTTGACGGTGACACACAGATTCCCCTATTGTTTCATAGATGGCGATGTATACAAATTTTTGATTTAAATCATTTTAAGATAATAAAAGGTATTTGTCGTAGAAAAAGTATAGTATGCACCTCGTTTATAAACTTTTCTATACCCTCATTAATTTAAGCACTCGCTCGCAAGCTCGCTCGTGCCTAAATTAAATTCGGGTATAAAATGGCGTTTATCAAACTTGAAACATAATATACTATTAGCAGTTAATTTTTTTTAGAGCAAAAATACATTACAGTTTTATGATTATTTAAAAACCTTTAATATTATCTTAATATTTTTACCAAAAATAACTGGGTTAAAAATATAACTACAATTAAAAAATATTATACAAGTACATTTTTCCAAAGTAGAATTTGTTCTTATAAATAAATGTAAATTGATTTTTAACACAACTTAGTTTTTAATTACCAGTTAAGCCATAGATGGCGATGTATACAAAATTTTGATTTAAATCATTTTAAGATAATAATAGGTATTTGTCGTAGAAAAAGTATAGTATGCACCTCGTATATATATTATAAACTTTTCTATACCCTCATTAATTTAAGCACTCGCTCGCAAGCTCGCTCGTGCCTAAATTAAATTCGGGTATAAAATGGCGTTTATCAAACTTGAAACATAATATACTATTAGCAGTTAATTTTTTTTAGAGCAAAAATACATTACAGTTTTATGATTATTTAAAAACCTTTAATATTATGTTAATATTTTTACCAAAAATAACTGGGTTTAAAATATACTACAATTAAAAAATATTATACAAGTACATTTTTCCAAAGTAGAATTTGTTCTTTTAAATAAATGTAAATTGATTTTTTAACACAACTTAGTTTTTAATTACCAGTTAAGCCATTAAAAAAGGCATTACTGTATAAGGTAATAAAACAGCTTGTTTTGAGTTTACGCATGTTTTAAAGCTGTCAACGAGTTAAAAAGTCGTAAATTAACTGCAAATTTATTATACAGGGTGTTTCTTTTAACTTGAGACAGCTCAATATCTCGAGAAATACGCATTTCACGGAAAAATGTCTTAAATAAAAGGTTAATGTGACTCCTTAAGGGTGAAACGGGGGGTAACTTTGGAAAGTCAAATGGAATGACCCGATTTTTTTCACAGAGTTTGTAGTACATAAAAAATAAATAACTTTTATTTAAAACTTTTTTCAATTTATCAACAGATGGCGCTGTAATTCAAAATTTAAGAAAAATGAGTTTCCTTGTAAAATGTATTATTTGAAACGTTTGAAAAACAAAAATTAACATTAACAACAATAGTCGGCTATGAAAACAATTTATAACAAATGTTCGAAATGTCGTCATTCCATTTCAACACATTTTTGAATGCGGGTAATGAATTCTGGCACACAACGCGCCAACATATCGGGCGGTATCGCCGCACAGGCGTTCCTGATCCGCTCCACCATGTCCTCCCAAGTTGTAGGAATTGCAGCGTAAACTTTTTCTTTCAAGTAACCCCACTGGAAGAAGTCTGGTGGCGTAAGATCAGGTGATCGAGCAGGCCAAATTACTGGACCACGTCTACCGATCCACCGCGGTGCACCGGCCATTGAACTCCCGATCCAACACCTCTCGAGCAATTGTCGAATGATGTGCAGGACAACCATCTTGCTGGTACCACATGTTTTGGAGTCGTGCTAGTGGTACATCCTCCAAAAGGTCCGTCAGATCGTTTTCTAGAAAATTTCGGTACTTTTCGCCATTTAATGCACCGTCAATAAAGAGGGGTCCGATTAATCGTTCGCTTAAGGTACCGCACCAAACGTTTACCGACCAGGGACGCTGGTGCTCCACTTGGTGTCGAAATGGAAGGACGACATTTTGAACATTTGTTATAAATTGTTTTCAGAGCCGACTATTGTTGATTTAATGTTAATTTTTGTTTTTCAAACGTTTCAAATAATACATTTTACAAGGAAACCCCTTTTTCTTAAATTTTGAATTACAGCGCCATTTGTTGATAAATTGAAAAAAACTTTTAAATAAAAGTTATTCATTTTTTTATGTACTACCAAACTCTGTGAAAAAAATCGGGTCATTCCATTTGACTTTCCAAAGTTACCCCCCGTTTCACCCTTAAGGAGGGGTAGGGGGTGGCTAGCGGTAGCACCAAATAATGTCCCCTTTGGTCACATTAACCTTTTTTTTTAAACATTTTCCCGTGAAAAGCGTATTTCTCGAGATATTGAGCTGTCTCAAGTTAAAAGAAACACCCTGTATTTATAGTGAACCTTTTTTGCATTTTGATTGTAAAAACATCGGTAATAGTATATTAAAAAACTAATGTCATAAGAGGTCATTTTGTCGCACGCAGACAATTTATAAAACAAGCGATGAAGGATCGAGTTTTGTAATGGACGAGGGCGACAAAAGGTCTTATGACATGAGTTCTTTATGCAATTTTATCTATTTTGCAGAAATTCTATAAAAAAAAATAATTTTATACCTTAAATTTAATTTGGTCGAATTTTACTTTAGATAGTTGGTAGCACAGTAATTGGTTTGACAGTTAATTTCAAAATCGATTCGCCATGCCGTCCTTTACAATAAGCGGCTGTTAATGTTAAAGAAGAAAAAAAGGATTTTCTTTGGTGTTAAACAAAATTTATTGTCAGAAAAGTCTTGTAAGTACTAAAAAAATCAGAAATATATTATAACCAGTATGTTACGAATTAGCTTCTTCTTGTACCTCGTTTGACCTGTACCAGTTCCCAACGCGAACCTATTCCAGATACCTATTCCGGTTCCTGCCTATTCCGACCCAAATTCTCGGTTGTAGGCATTCTAACTGGAGCTGGTTCAGCTGGGTAAACATAATCAGGTGACTCTCGCAATGTCGCAACAGTATAAAACTATTACGAATACGAAGCAGTATTGAGTATTTACATTTAGTTTCTCGATGCCGAAATCAATGCGGTAATATGTGATATGTTTGGATACCTACCTTATCTTTTATTTATTGCTTTTTTCTGATAAAAAAATACAAATATTCCATCCATTTTTCTCTTGTAGTTTATTTATTAGTCTCATCAATAGCCATAATTTGATAAATAATTAATATTAAAGGAAACGTACCGTACCTTATCATGAAATCCAGGATTTACCGGTTATAAAGTGAAATAACGCGGCAACCGGCAACGACGCCGATTCAAGAAAATACCTACTGCAGTTCCAATCGGTTTTATTCGCTATTGACCGTCACAGGCATCGTGAATAGAATAGACATGAGTATCATGAGAATAGATTGCACTGAAACCTATTCCACTGTAACATCCCTAATACTCAAAATCCTCAGAAATTAAACGTTTGGGCTAGTATTTTTGGTGATTACATATTTGGAACATTTTTCTTACCGGGAAATTTAAATGGAGCTACTTACTTAGACTTGTTGGAGAATACCGTCAACCCAGAGCTGATCGAAATTATGGAAAACGACCTACGTTACCATAAAGAAAATTCGATATTTCAGCAAGGGGAAAAGTTTCCTGGGAGATAAATTAGGAAAAGGGGTGCTATCGAATGCCCCTCAAGATCACCGGATTTATCTTCCCTTGATTTCTTTTTGTGGGGACATCTAAAATCCAAAATGTATGCCACCGAGCCTGCATCCGTAGAAGATTTACAGAACCGCATCCTAAAATGAATGTGCTTTTTTACATACAAAGTCGTAAACCTTGCTAGACTGTTTTTGATGGGCCACCCTATATTATTTAAAAACTAATCTAAAAGTTTAAAAGTGCGAAGTGAACTGCCACCCTACCTGTCAAAGTCACGGAACCACCCACCTGAACAGGTAGTTCATCGCGGCATGAACCAGGAAGAAACCAATTACAAGGGTACAAGGAGCCTACGGGTGTGTTTATACCACAGACCTACAAACAAGATGGACCAGTTTATTTACATTGAAAAGAGTGGCCAGGAACAAAAATAAATATTTTCCCTCAGTTGTCACATTTGACTTTGAAGTTTCTATATTTTACGTAAAAGATACTTGGAATCCACAACATTTAATATTTTTTGTTTGATTTTATAGTGAAAAATACCAATAGTGAGTGATATAAAAATGGTGAAGCAGTGCTACGTTTGTAAAAGACTTGGATCCAAGAATTTAAAACTTTCTTTTCATAGGTTAGTTTATTTACAAAACAAACCCTGCCAGGAGCGTAGAAACTGAATAAATAAATGAATTTACTTAAATTTTAGATTTAAAGAGCCAGATTCTACATCATCTGGAACACTAACTGACAAGGTTAGTATTTTGTTATACCTATATATTTATATATATTAAATATAATTTTTACATAGGATTGCAAAACACAATAAAAAATGTACAATTTAATATTTTTATTTATCCCTAAAAACAGAACGCCACTGGTGTGGGAACTTGTTTATAAATACCCCTTACCCCTTTACCCCTAATCTAAATAGTTCTTGGCAACAAAACATTGTGTATTTTGAATAGGAAAGGGCCAGTCCATTTTGTTTGTAGGTCTGTGGTTTATACCTTCCCAAGTGACAAATCCGTAAAAATCAGGAAAGAGTTGAACAGGGTTAACGAACCTCTACATTAAATAGACCAAAGATACCGAATGCACAGGCAGTATAAGACGTAACAGGTAGTACTTAATAAACACATAAATCTTCTGTAAGTAATCAAACCATTTTCTAATATTTTGCCTTAATATACAAACTGGAAGATCTTCTCGAGTATAAAAAAGTAAATAGTAGAAGCAGTAAAAATAAATAAAAATGAAATTTCTTGATTGTTAAATATGAAAAGAAAACGTAAACACAAAAACAACGAAAAGTCGTTTTCAATAAATAGTTCCCCACTACTTAATAGTTAAATTAATAATTATAGGGATTGCTTAGGTGAGTGAACAAAAAACTATTCTAAAAAAATTTTAAACCAAACCCAATAATGACTGCCATTCGGTAAAATTTGTTTAACCATTAGGGACTACCTTTCCGCTGGGACAAAGAGTCAATAACTCATAACGAGTCATTTTAAGTATTTCTAAGAGTGTGGGGAAAGTAAAAACAACACCCCTGTGGGGCAAACAACTGCGTGCAGCAGATTCCGGATTCCAGCAAGGATGTCCAAGTTACGTACTAATAACCCATGCCTCATTCATGAACCCCAATTGAATGGGGTCATTACTAAAACCCTGGTTGAGGGGGAGTCCAGATTGTACTTAATTTTGGGTCAGTTCAAGGCCCCCAAAAACCAACTGTTGTCCCTCCTTGTCCTACACTCCACTATCCTAAATCGGGTGTATGGTCGGCCCCGCGACAAAATTCCGGGAATGGCCCTCACCATCGACATTGTCATTCACGACCTCCTAGGAAAGATTACCTGCTGGGGTGAAAATTCGGATCCACCAAACACAGGTAACGCTGTGCTGTGGAGGGATACGTATAGAACCGAAAGGGGGTAAAATCAGTGTAAGGCGTAGCCCATGGGGCCTGCCGTACGTTCTTATACTCATACTCATACTAATACTCATACTAATATTTTAATGTATAATGTATAAAAATAGTTTCCAATCATTTAAACCTAATATATTTATTAGTTATAAAATAATGAAAATTAATTTCAATTTCAATTAAAATTAAAACCGTAATAGAAAAATGTATACATGTGAAAATTTATATGCTTATTTAGTCTAATTAAAACGAAGTATTTATTTAGCAATAAAAATAAATTGCATACAATTATAAATCATTTGTAATGATGAGTTTGCTAGCAAATATAGTTTTTACATATGTATAAGTTTCCTATTCCCGATTTACTAGCAAAATATAGTTTACATATGTATAAGCAAAAAATATAGATTACAAAACTAACGGACAGATTTGGTGACGATGATCAAGTAGCTTGATTTTACAGGGAAGTGAAAAACAAAAGCTATAGGTTTGCGGCACCCGGGCGTGCGATACAAGCTGAATACATAAAGACACGAAAACAGGGGTAGGCTCTGGATGATGCTGCGCACTATAAAACATGTATTATACATTCAGTGCCTTTCGTGCAGATTAAAAGGTTAGATTGTGTTAAGGAATACAGGAAAGATATTTCGCTTATATGATAATACCCGGAGCTATTGTAAATTATTTACAAACTTTTGCTTTAATCTTGGGTTTGCCCTAAGAATAAATTTGAAACGGAAACATTGTCGAAAAAATTATCAAGTGGTAAAATTATTTAAAAAAATTAAATAAGTCATATAATCATAGTTCGAGAAATGACTTCTAAGTGAGCTAAAGCCCCCAGTAAAGCCCCTTTATATTATATACAGGGGTGTTTCTTAAATTGATGACCGATTTTTAAGAAAAAGTTCATACAAACTTAGGTCCGTATCCGCTTTATTTTAGAGATAAAGGGTGTACAAGTACACCAAAAAAAATACTTTTTACTTTTATTAAATTTAATTTTACTAGAAAAGTGTGCATCTACTCAGGTTAAGACAAAACACCTTTTTATAAAAAAAAACTTTATTATTTAATAATGTTGACCAATAAGTCAATGCACAAATTAGTTGGATCAATTAATAATAACTTCAACTTTATTTTATTAAAAATTTGGCTAATATTTGGGACTGAAAAAAATAAGTGTAAAAACCATATTTTTATGCTGTTATTTAAAAAAAGTAAGAGAGTTAGTGTTGAGAATTGTTAGTTATATAATTTTTTTTCTTATTATTTATATATATTATAACATTGTAATTTTAAGCTTTTCACTAGTTTAGTTATAAAAACCATTTCATTATTTTTAGTTAACAATAAAAAAGTTTTAAACAGAATTTTACTATCCATTACCTATGCAAATATCTTTTTTGGATGTATTAAAATCCAAAAAAAAAACTCACCTTTTTTATTATTTTTTATTTTTTTACTTCATATGCAAATGGGAAATCTTAAATTTTGTCATTTTCATACCCCTTTTTCTTAAGCTACAAACATTTTATCTATTATAAAAATTCTTATGGTAATTTGATTTTATTGAGTGTGTTTTTAATATTTATTGTAAAAAAACTATTTTGTAAATTTTTTTGCTAATTTATACAATACGTTAACGATGTTTTAAATTTTTGGACTTTTGTTTTCTTAGGAAAAAAATTAGCAGCCTGCCCCCCAAAATCATTAGGTAAAAAAAATTAAAAATTTAAAAATTTTCAGAAAATATATTCCCTATTTTTATCTTTTTTGAACCAATTACTCTTCTTCTGCTATTTTTCTGTTTTGAAAGAAAATATTGGTGGTCTATTTATCTAAGTTTAGATGATTTTGTAGGAATGTCAGAACTGTCAAAAATATTTAAAATTTTCGTACAACCCCACAACTTAAATAATTTACTTAAAGTAAAACGTCACAGTTATGGAATTGCATGAGATTAAGTTGTAGTTGCTATAGTTACAGTTGTGCTAGGGAAATTTTGCTTGTTTGGTTTTATTACTAACACTATGGTGACGTCATTCCTTAAGTGGTAAAGTAATTAAGCACTCGCGGAAAAAAAGTTTCGTGCGAAACTTCTTTCGCTTGTGCGTAAATTGCTACTTACCACTCTTGTTATGTAAATTACTATTTCGTGACGTTTTACACAGATCTAATTTTGATTTTTTTTAATTTTAAGATTTTTTAAAGAAAGGTCCAAAAAACCAAAAAACAACGTCAACGTATTCAATTAAAATATAAATAATATATAAGAAATAAGTAGGTAATAAACTAAAAGTTGCAAAAAATAGCAAATTATAAACAAAGTTTAATTGGTCTATCTTTTTATTGTTATAAAACATCTAACAAATACGTACAATAAATAATAAAAACACATTTTTTAGTAGAAAAAATTGTAGCTTAACAAAAAGGGGTTTAAAAATGACACAATTTTAGATTTAGGTTTTTTGTACTTGAAATTTAAAACCGATGGGATAATTTCATATGGAATGACTTACAAAACATACTAGTTAAATTTTATTGTTATTTGTATTAAAAAAATTTACCAATATAACAATAACCAGACCTAGCTTTATTATGTATAAGCTTTACTTATCTGTATTTTACCTAAATGAAAAATTTATAAATGTTTGTTTTGTTAAAAGAAATGTTTAAGGGATTTTTCTTTATTTTGTAGTTGCAATTAAAAAATAAGTTTATTTGCATTAGGATTTGCCCTAGTAATCTGCTTTTTCCAGGATTACACGTAAAATTAGTCCGTGAGAAGCCGCATTAATTTTTCATGATGACAGCCACGATGAATTTGAAACACAACGCCAAAAATGAATGCAGAAAGTTTTAAATATTCAAGTAGCAAGTCCTTAAACAGTCTAAGAGCAAATTTTTATCAAGTTAATGTACTTCAGAGAAACATTTTTATTTTAAACAGTTTTTTTCTTGTTTTTTTTACCACTGACAACTAGACCTGCAAGACTACAAAATCTTTTTATATTTTATACTTACCTTAATTTGTTTCGTAAGGTTATATTTATTTATAAATATTAGTACCAAAAAATAAAGTGGTTTATTTATTTAAATTTTTATTAAAAATGCCTGCACTTTCTTTAATTATATTCTATAAAAACACGCTTAAACGACTTGAAATACTTAAACGATTTTTCAAACTTCTTAACAAACCAATAAAAGCGTATTTTAACCCAATACTTTAAGACCTATTAAAATTTTATTTTTTTACTTCAAAAAAGCATACATTAAAAATTTTAAAAGTTTTGGTTTTTCAAACAGTATTTCTGTTCGCCTCTGTGCGACAAACAGTTCGTAAAATGCTATTTAATTTATTCTCTTTTGATTAAAAAAATAAATTTCAACCGGTATAAAAGTATTGGGTTCCGTATATAAAAACTTACACTTAAACTGGCCCATAAACGAAATGGTTAAATCTAAGCAAAAAAAAAGAACCGATGATTAAAAAAGCAAATTAAAGGAAACTAACATACGTGGCCACCTATTATACTATACTATAATAGTCTATACGTGAATTTGTTACTTTCCATTGAAACCCTATAAATCAACCTGATTGGCAGAGAATAAAAGTTGTTCTGATATTCTTTGTAAACAGCAGTGATCGATATTTCCAACAATACGTCCAACTGTTGATTGAATGCTATAAAATGTTTGCAGAGAAAACTTTTTACCCCCAGCATTTTTCAACCCTTTGTTAATTAGTGCTCAATCAATTTTTTAATTAAATCAATTTTAACGGTATTACTCGATGTTCTTTTGTTATAAACAACATTTTTTTATTTCACTAATTTAGTTTCTCAATACAACAGGTTTTCTAGATTTAGCAATACTTTTACTGCTCAGCATTAAATTAAAACAAGAAGACTAAATAAAGGAGAAGTAACTCTCAACTACAAGGCAGAATGTATTAAAATACTGTGCGCAGGGAAGACTGCAGATGCGCAAAGTACTTGCGGTCATCCAATGCTGGCTGGATATTTTACAATACATATCTACACTCACAGATGCACAGTGTGCGCATGAGCATTTTGCGAATTCGTATGTTGCGTACGTTTTTTGGCGTGCCCCGAACAAGTTCCTGCATTTAGTTCTTATTTACAAAAAAAATGTTTACCGTTCTAATTTAATTAAGCCGCTTAATTAATTTTATTAATTAAAATAAATTATTATTTTTTTATCGTCAAAAAACATAAAAAATACGTACAATTTTTAAAATAATCAAAATTATATTTTCTTTGGTTGCAAAATTTCGTTGCACTAAGAATTTGTTAAAATTAATAAACTATCTTACATAATCAATTTATGGTGAAAACTTGAACTCATTAAAGTTGTGTTCATATTGATTTAGGACATTATTTATGTTTCAACAGTCTCACAGCAAAGAGGAATATTGTTTGCATTTACAATTAAATTAATTACAATTAGGTGCGCTAATTGTTATCACACCTTCAGAATTTGCATCATAATATTCTTTTCCTACTCCCACCTTAAAACGCCTATTATCGTACATGTTTCCATGATACTAAGTGACCTTTTAAATACACATTGAAGAGTTGTGGCCTTATGGCGTTTTGGTCACGGGCTTAAGTTAGCAACAAGTTTTTAGTCACGGGCTAAGTTTTAAATTAGTTGACAGTTGTCAAATGTCATACAATAGTTAAAATAAACTGCCTTTCTTATAAAATAATACTAAATATAAAAATTATTTTATTATCTTAATACAAAAATAATTAAATAGTTTCTCAACGCCAATATTTTAAAAGTTTATAAGAACATTGTACTGACCTTTTAATTTCGCCAGCAGTAAACTAGATTTAACTTAATTACGGGTGGAGACTCCACGTGGAGTGTCCATAAACATTTTTTTCACTTTCACTGTGAAAAACTGTTGTTAGTACATAAGGGATACATTTCGATTTACACAATGTAATACACATACAAATACATTTTCACCTGCGCGTTGTTCATACAGTTTTCCATTCTTACGGTTAATCTATTATATTATAGAGTAACCGTAAGAATGGAAAACTGTATGTATGTATGTATACAATATTGTATAGATGTCGCTCTATACAAAGATTTAATTTAAATCATTTTTAGATAATAATAAGTATTTGTCGTAGGAAAAGTATAGTATGCAACTCGTTTATAAAATTTTCTAGATACTTATTTAATTAACCACTCTATTAAACACACTATTTAATTAAACACTCGCTCGCAAGCTCGCTCATGTCCAGTTTAAATTCGTGACTAAAATGGCGTTTATCAATCTTTATACATAATATACTATTATGTAGCCAAAAAAATCACCAGTTAAGTTATAATTTAAAACTTACTTTTAATATAATAAGCATTTATACAAATTTAAATAAAATATACATTGTTACGAATAAATCTTAAATATGCCATTTATTTTGCTTGAAAAAAAAAACCGTAACAGTAGGTAATTGCTAAAATTTTATATTAAACTTGCTCGAAATACCACTAAAGAAAATTGTATTTAAATTTTAAATTTCCATTTTACACTTGGAATATTATTGCATGTATATGAACAATGCAAAATAGTATGTGATTTTTATATTAAAGCACTATGTTCATATGATAATAATAACTATTTAAATAAATAAGGGCATAATTAAACTCCATCCATAAGACACTAGTGTTTTATAATATTTAATAAGGGGCATCCATTAATTACGTAAGGTAAGATTTCGTGAGATTCTAGCCAAGAACATGATAAACCCAAAAAAGTAAAAAAAAAAAAATTGATATGCACATTTTTCTGAATGCGATGTTACCCCATTTGTAGGGTTTAGTAAAAAAAGTTTTTAATACAGTGTGATTATTTACAATTATCAAAAGTATGAATTTGCTATTGTTATTTGTTTAGTTTTTTGTATTGTAGCATTCGCTATTTAGCTATTTAAGGTTTTTTCGCTTAGTTATTGTTTGATTAACATGTTATATAGCAAATGCGAATTTTTTTTAATGCTCTTTTTGGTTCGTGCCGCTTGCAATTTTTACATTTTTTGTATTTTGCAATAAAATTGCAATAATTTGTTCTTAGTGCTGTAACATTTTAGTAATTTTAGTAATTTTAGTGCTGTAATATTTTAGTTAAAAAATGCGACACTGAACAGAAATTCTGCAAATAGAAATATTAATGATTATTGCTTACGGTGAAATGTATAGATCACAAGAGCAAACACACAGATTAACCACCACTTTCTCAGGAAAATGTGTTTAAAATACATGCACAATTTAGTGATGGACACGTTAAACCAGTCAATATATTACAACTGTTAAGATGTGTAAAAGCCAAAAATATGCATTCATATAAACTACAACACTTACAAGAGTTGATTAACGGTGCTACTAATAGAATATTGTAATTTTGCAAACAAACTCTGGATATGTTAAACAGAAATGTTTCTTTCTTCTGCAGATATTTTTTCTATTGAATCAACATTTCTTCTAAATGGATAGGTAAATGGGCATTTTTGCAGATACTGGGCAGCATAAAACTCCCACTGGACAAAGTCATAACCAACGCCCTCAGGAAATCAAATTTTTGTTGGTGATCATGTGGTGGGACATATTTTCTTTGAAAATCTTAACAAGGCAAGATTTCTGGAAATACTAAGAGAACAAGTTTTCCAAGCTTTAGCAAAGTTGTTTCCAAATATATTGAAACCTAATTTTATAAAAGAAAATGGCTTCAACAAGACGGTGTACCACGCCACTATGCTCTTCTTGTACGGAATTATTTAAATGATACCTTTCCACACATGGAGAAGGAGGTTTTATAGAATAGCATGCAAGATTACCAAATCTAACACCTATAGACTTTTTTCTATGACGCATCTATAAAACAGGGTGTTTAAATCACAACCTGCTAATTAAGATGAATTAAGAAACAGAATATGTGCAGAAAATAGGAACAAAACACCGGAGGTTTTAAACAGAGTGCGGGAACGATTTCACAGTAGATTACCTAAGTGTCAGTAGTTTGTTATTACATTACACCTTGTATTGAAAACTATTTTTACTAAACCCTACTTATGCATAAGCGCATAATGTCACCGATGACCATATGATACAATGTGTAAGATTCTGCATCTGATAGTTTAGATAGAAAAAATACACTTTTGATGTAATTTTTGACAGTGTTGATACCATCAGATTATACAGTGCATTTTTCATCAGCATATCACAGTAAGAACTCTCGGTGGCGACGTGTTCAGGACGTGGTCTTCCACAATGATAAAACTGCGAGCAATATTTGTTTTTGTGTCAGGGATAAAACTCCCATACTGGGTATAGGGGTTTTATATTTCCAATAATCAATTAATAAAATCTTAGGGCACCAGAAATGATTACAATTATCGCAACCTAGAAAATTTGAAATAACCCCTTCGCTATGTTTAAAAACCACTGTATACCTTTATCATCAGGAACTCTTCATCGGATGCCCTAACCTAAAATTTAACAGGGTGTTCTTGAGCATAAAATATTTTGTCCACAATAAGGAGGATCCAAATTTTATTTGTATATTTAGGAAATATGCCAGCAGCACATTCTTCGTTAATGACTCCAAACCCCTTAATCTTCTCCATTATTTAAAGTCACCAATTTCTTTCTTGAATGCAAGCTTTGACTTCTATAGCAGCAACTGAAAACACTTTAATTTCTTTGGTTTGGACTTCGCCAAACAATGCACTGCAATGTGCTGCTGTATTAAAAATAAACAAACCAATAGAATAATTAAATAATTTTTGTGTATATGCCTGTAAATTGCAGGTGGACTAAAGGTGCTGCTTAATTGATTGCTGTGGCTGGGATTTTGTTAAAGCCAGCAAAATAAATAAAGACATTCATTTTATACAACCCCAATGTTTTATTAAAGAATCCTATTGTCCTTTTGTTATCCTTGTAGCGACGATTATTTATATTGGTAAAATGTTAATATACATTTAAACAGCTGCTAAAATCCGTGTCCTTAAAAAATTACCTTTTTTAATAAAAATGCTTTTCGAATTTATTATTTATTTATGTTATGCATAAATATATTACCTTTAAAACGTCCATTATCGTACATGTTTCCATAACACTAAGTGACCTTTTAAATACACATTGAAAAGTTATGGCATCAGGTTTTTGGTCACGGGCTAAAGTTAGTTATCGTTAAAATATAGTGCTCTTCTTGTGAAATAATTATAAATGTAAACATTATTTTATTATCTCAATACAAAAATACAAAAGTATTAAATAGTTTCATAAAGCCAATATTTCGCCGGCAGAAAACTAGATTTAGCTTTAATACATGTTCTTTATTTTAACTGTGAAAAACTGCTTCTATATCGGATTTAAACGGAGTTTATTTCATTTTTAAGGTATACATTTTGATTTATAAATACAAATTTGACATTTTCACCAGCGCGCCGGTAATGCAGATTCCCAAGAATGGTTGGTTACTCTATTGTTTTATATAGATGTCGCTATATAAAAAAATTTAAATCATTTAATAATAATAACAAGTATTTGTCGTGGAAAAAGTATAGTATGCAACTCGTTCATAAACTTTTCCGGACACTCATTTAATTAAATAATCGCTCGCAAGCTCGCTCGTGACAAATGGCGTTTATCAAACTTGGCACACAATATAATATTATCAACACTGCAGTTTTACTGACCAGTTGAAACATTTGAAATTAACTTAGATAATTCGTTAAGCACGAAATGATTTTGGTAAAATAAATTAAATTTACATAAAACTATAAATAATTTTAAATTATACGCGTATATTTAAATAGGGCTTCGTTTTTATTTTAAGTATTTACAATTCATAAGGAAAACTAATAAATTTGTTATAAAATAAAAAAAGTGTTGTTGTTCTTTTAATTATACATTTGAAATATTTATATATATATATATATATATATATATATATATATATATATATATATATATATATATATATATAAATATATATATATATATATATATATATATATATAAATATATATATATATATATATATATATATATATATATATATATATATATAAATATATATATATATATATATATATTTTCTTTTAAATATATATAATTTTAATATTTTTATCAGTAGTTTTTACGTGTAGGTTAGAGTGGTGGTTTATTTAATCAGAAACCGGGTAAAGGATAATAATATACAGGGTGACTCAAAAGTTTGGAATATTGAGTGTAACTTTTGAAATATCGAAAATATTAAAAAATGATTCTAATAAAAATGTTTGGAAGTTCATTTCAAATTTTACGGTGATATAGCCAGCTTAAAAAAATAATAACGTAGCTTCACTTCAAAGAGGCCTACTTTTTTTTTACAACCCCCTTTTTTATATCAGAATTTGAAAGAGGCTATTTTTCTAATTACAACGGTGTAATAATATTGAACAGATATAGGAACGATATTAGGTGGCTGAGCGTTAAACGTTAAAAATGTTTAAATTTGTATAAAAGTTTTTTCTTGAGGCTTCACATCGTTTACCTGTAATTCATTTTCAGTTCAATTTTCACATGTAAAAAAACATTGGGTACTGAAAAAGAAGGAATTGAAATTTTAATGATGGTTGGGTATGGTGACCAAAAAAGGACGCAGCAAGAAGTATGTGCATTGTTTAATGCCACGTATCCGGAAAAGGAGCCTCTAATACAATCATACGTAAAATTATAAAAAAAATCTGAAATCGAAAGTGTGAAAAATAGGTCTAGAAGCGGTCGACCAAAATCTGCCACTGCTGGAGATGTTGCCCTGAATGTGCTATTGCAAGTCCAGGAAGTACCTACAGTTTCTTGTCAGGGGGTTGCCCGAGCAACGATATCAGTTATGCGTCAGTGCAAAAGTTATTTATAAGGTGCATTTGTTCCAAGAATTAAGTTAGGGCGATTTTGATCGTAGGGCTGAGTTTTGTGAAATTTTGATGAAACGTTGTAATCAAGATCTAAATTTCTCAAGAAAATGTTTATTCTCGGATGAGGCCACATTCATGCTAAACGGTTTTGTTAACTGTCATAACTGCTGCTACTGGTCCCACCAAAACCAGCATTGGAAAGAGAATACTCACACAGTACCCTCAAAAGATAAATGTATGGGCAGGAATAATTGACATAACAACACATAATAGGACCTAACTGCAGAACAATATTTGAACCTTCCCCAGACAGATATCGTTCCAGCAGTAAGGGCATTGTACCATGGGGAAAATAATGAAGTAGACGACACCATTTGTTTCCAGCAAGACGGTGCTCCACCACATTTTGGTTTGGCAGTAAGGAGATACTTATCCCAGGTATTTCCGAACAGGTGGATTGGTAGACAAGGGGCAATAGAGTGGCCTGCTAGGTCTCCAGACCTAACATCATTAGATTTTTTTATGGAGACATTTGAAGTCAGTGGTGTACAAAAATCTTCAATCTTCAGGTTCTCAGAAAAAGAATAGTTGATGAAATTCATAATGTTCAAAATGTAAAACAAGAATTTGAAAATCGTTTAGGCCACTATATTGCCGTTAACTGCAAACATTTTGAACAATTACTTTAAGTAATCATATTCTTGTTTTTATGTATTATTTTGAATAAAGGTTTTTTTGAATTCTAGGCCATTTTGCTCAAATATCGATAATTTTCGATATTTCAAAAGTTACACTCAAAATTCCAAATTTTTGAGCCACCCTGTAAAATACACACACACTTAAATACTAACACCTCATTTCGTGTTCTAATTTTTACTTTTGCAAACCAATGGCAATCGAGGCCTTTTTAGCAGGAACCATTTAGCAGCATAGCCAACCCCATGGTACAAAGATTAACCCTACATCACCAAGTTCGTAATACTATCTAATTTAAAATTATTTTTGGGCAAGAATACTATTTGATTTGTCAACTGGAATAATTAAAAATACTTTTCAATAACACACCAAATATTCCTTATAAGAAACAATTTTTTTCTTCCTAACAACTAAACTAGTATAATTGGAGTTATTATTTTTTCAACAACTGATTTTTTGTATGCCACAACTAACATGTACTAAAAGTATTAAGTTTCTGTTACTAGTTATTATCACCACCTTTTACCAATTCCAGCAAAAATATTTCGATGCTCCAACAATTCAATAGAAAAAAATGTATTATAATACCATGTCATTTTTAAGAGTGTAGCCCACGTGTTTAAACAAAATCCAATATCACATAAAGCCTTCTTGCAATTAAACTAAATTTTATGTATAAGATAAATGAAGATGGCCCATTGTTATGTCTCTAAATGGTTTTTGGTTTTATTAAGGTTTCCATTTAGATAAAATCGGAACCCATTCGCGAAATTTAGAAATTAAACTGCCTGTAATTACTTAGATAAAGTCCTTTTAAAGCACTAAAAAGTGTTCTTAAATCAAGCAGAAAATCAACAAAAATATATCTGCACGCGAAACTAACATTTGCTAAAAACAAAAGCGTTTTCTTGTTAGATACAGTACAAAAAATGTTTATTTCATATATAAAAAGTGTTTAATTGTGTTTAGATTATCTTACGAACAACGCAATAATAGTAATGATTATTTTTATTTTAAAACGCAACTTTAAAATTCATTAAGTTGTTAGGGTAACGAGGTGATTGCATTTGTGATAAATTAGAAGATTTTATTATGTTTTGTAACGTAAAATTTTTATTTATTGATCAAAATTAAAGCTATTATAGATTCGTTTTATACAGTTAAATCTCGGGAGGTTTGATTAATAACTTGGCTTTGGCCATAAAAAGCACACGTGCATAGGATTTATTAAAAATTAATTGCAAAATAAAATGCCATCCTATCTATTTGTTCCGAACATAAATTAAATATTAAATTGCTATGCTTTTATTGCTTTTAATCCTAAATCCCCATTCATAAAGTTTTTCTGTCGATTTAATTAAAGTGAATATTAATAACGACAAAACAAAAAAAGTTAAATCTTGTAAATCAATTTTCTGTTTAATTAATTATAAAATATCGGTGCTCTGGTAGATAGGTGGTAACAAACTTGGATAAGCTCTTTTAGCAGCCAACTAAAAAGGCTAATAATTATTTTGGCGTTAACTTTAGTCATTAACTTTCACAAAAGAATGAAGAAAAAAATGTCTTTATAAATTTTGTATCAAATGGCATCGATCTGGATGTTTATAAATAAAAAGCAACATCCTGATCGATGCCAGCACGCGTCAATGTGTTCATACATTATATTTAACGAGCTTTTATTTAATATGGTTAACATTTTTTTCAAATTTCTCTATAATGGGTTTACCGCAAATATCATACACTATATTTGTACACAAATTATTAATAGTATATTATGTATCAAGTTTATTAAACGCCATTTTAGTCACTCCGATATACTCCGATATATAAAAGCAGTTTTTTACAGCAAAATTAAAGTAATGTTTTATAGGCACTTCATGATGGAATCTCACCCGAAATCAATTAAATCTAGTTTCCTGCCGGAGATATCAAAAGGCCAGTTCAACTGAATATAAACTTTTCAAATATTGGCGTTAATACTTTTGTATATTTATATTAAGATAATAAAATATTTTTTACCTTTTACAAGAAGGGCACTTTATTTTAACGATTGTATGACATTTAACAACTGTCAAACTAACTTTAGCCCGTAACTAAAAACCTGTTGCTAAGTTCAGCCCGTGACTAAAACGCCATAATGCCACAAATTGTCAATGTGTATTTAAAATGTCAATTAGTGCCATGAAAACATGTACGATAATGGGCGTTTTAAAGGTGGGAGTTAAAAAAAGTATAAATCAACGCATTTCTTACGTTATTAAATTTATAAAATATCAATTTAAAATCAAATTGTTCATGAAGTGCATTGTTGCTAACTTCAAATATCGTGACATGAAAAGTGATCAATAAAATTAATTGTGGGCAAAGGATATTGACTTAAAAAGTGAAAGGGGGGATAGGGAACAAATCGATGCAGGACTACTCAATTTTCTGAGATTTGGAATGCTACAAAAATTACTCCAATATTTAAAAATGATGATCCCAACGTCATAACAAATTTCATACCCATTGCAATTTTCTTCTCTAAAGTCTTTGAAAAGTATCTTTATACATATATCTACAATGGTGTTCATTAAGCTCTCACTTTATCAACACCGTTTTATGCCTAAGCACCGACTTCTCAAAGGCTTTTGACAAGGTGGATCATGGTCTATTATTAAACTTTTATCTATTGGTCTAAGCTACTTCCTAGTATCACTTTTTCACTCATACCTTTTTAATCTACAATAGTTTTAGCTCTGATTTGTTTGTGTCGACTTCCGGTGTGCCTCAGGGCTCAAACCTGGGCTATTATTTTTTAATGTTTTTGATAACGATTACTTATTGTCCCTAACTTGCAAGCTATTACTTTTTGATGACAACCTTAAACTATTCGCCAGGGTCGAGTCTCTGATTTTCTAAACCAAGTTTATGATTGGTGTATTTCTGAATTGTTGTTTTTTTCGCTTAGAAAAAATTTATTCCACTAGAAGCTTTAATCAGCAATCTCTTTTAGATCGTTTCAATATAGATTCTCCAGTACTGCGTCCTAATTCTAGAACAAGTGATTGGTTTTACTGTGACAGTGCGAGATCAATAAGCTTGGTAAAATTACCTGTTCCTACTATAACTGACTTAATCAATGGTTTTTTGAAGTTTGTAGACAATGTTTTTGAATGACCGTAAAACCATTTCACCGTAACAATCACAACCACAAAATTAGTATATATATATAAACTCACAGCAACGTCACTTGTTAATCATTAACCGAAGACGATTAGAGATTATATCTAATTGAAACGTCGTAAACAAACAATTACATAAAGACAATGGAAGTCCAAAACTCGCCAATTAATGACTTAATCAATGATGTGATTTATTTTTTAGTAGCTTAGATAATATTATTGGGTAGCCATGTCATCCACTACATGGCACACAAAATATATCAACGTAATCTGTATTTGTTATGCTAATATTGTAAAAAAGATAAATCTGCAGATGACATAAGCATTCCACCCTCGTAGTAAAGATCACAGATTCTATGAGAAAGATGTGAGCACTTAAGTTTTTGCCAGTCTCGCATTATTTTTAGTCTCTGGCAACACACGGCCGCCTTAAAGATTGACAAAATTAAAATAATATGCTTTTGGGAGTCAAACAACGTGACAAGAAAACAAGGCATATATTATATACACTGCTCAACAATTAAAGTGGATATTAGAAGAATTTTAATATTTTCAGCCTAAATATTTAAAATAAAAAATTCCAAGTACATTACAATAGTTTACCGATGGATGTTAAAATATAAGAAAATAAATCAAAAAAACATTTAATAAATTTAAAGTTTTTGTATTGCTGGTACTCGCACCAGCTGTAAAAAAGTTTAATATTGTGTAGTACCACCCCTATGCTGTTACCCTGTTTGGAAGACTCATCAATTATTAATAAAGTGCAGAGGTATGTTTTGCCAGATTGCTTGAAACCCTTTGGCCATTTCTTGCAATGTTTAGGGAGGTTGTTAAAGCCGATTGAATTGCCTGGATTTTTAGCCCAAACGTGTTCAATCCAATTCATGTCTGGTGAACATGCTGGCCGTTCCATTTTCGTAATCCCATTATATTATATCCGATCATTTACAAGCCGTGCACGATCAGGGCGGGCATTATAGTCGATAAAAACAAATCTTTTGCCTATTGCACCTGGTAATGGCACAATTATCCCGATATCTTTAAGCAGTCATGGTTTTATCAATAAGGATTAGTAGGTTAGTGCGGCCATCAAAACATATATCTCCCCATACGCAAGCTGATCCGCCACCAAAAGGAGTGGCGCCATGAAATTTTTGTTATATCGCTGTCCTTTTTTCCTCCATACCAATATTCGACCATCACACAAAAAATACAATATCTTCAATTTTGAAAATTCCAATTGTAGTGTTCTGTTACCCAACGATATCTGCATGCACGTTGCCCCGGTGTTAACCATGGATGTGTAGCTTGTCTTCTTGCTCTTAATTTAGATGCATACAATCTTCTTCTGACAGTTTGAGAAGAAATCACCCTTCCAGTAGCTTTCCTAAAGAAACTTTTAATTCTTGAAGCTGTATATTTTCGGTTTCCTTTGGCAGTCAGGACAATTAAACGGTCCTGAGCATAAGTTGTTAATCGTCCTTTCTCGTGTATGCGAGAGATCCAGTTGCTACAGGAAATGCAATCTTAGTATACCAAGATCTCGAAATAGCAAGATCTCGCACTAATTCTGCAAGATTAGTCTTGCACTAAAATCATGCGCGATCTCGCAAGATTTGCGATTTTAAAATTAGAAACGTCAACATTGGCAATTATTTTTCGCATATTGCAATTGGCAACTCGTATGTTTTTTTCACTTAAACAGTAGTTTTATCGCTGCAAAACTGAAAAAAACACTCGTTTTCTGAAATCTGATCGGTCCATAAAGTAATGAGTGGAATAGTCTTAAATAAATTATTTAATTTATGTTTTATTTCATTATTTTGCCCTTACGATATAACTTAACAAAGTTGCAATACAAATAATTATACTAATTTATTTTTTTATTAATCTTAAATCTGCGAGATCTCGCAAAATACCGAGATCTTGCGAGATTACACCTCTTAAATCTTGCAATACCAAGATTGTACATTTTGCTGCAATATTGCATTCCCTAATACCGACTTGCTCGACTTACATTTTGGTATACACCTTGTTTCTTATGAGAAACCTTCACGTATCCAACACCCTAATTGCTCAAGTTGAACTGCTTCTAATCGCCGTAACGGCATAATTTTAATGCGAATAAACAGTAATAATAATAACAAGTAACAAGGCGGAACAATAACTTCTGCTTCACTAAAAGGTTGTAATTTTGAAACACCACTTCTACATATTTGTGTAAAAGAAAGAACAACAAAAAAATGTTTACTGCAAATGTGTTCATACAACAAAACTTCTTTTCAAAGCACACTTAAACTGCTCTGTGTGAAGAAAGGATTTTAGAGGGTGAGTCGTTAGTCAAAGACTGTGGTTTGAATCTTAAATTTACGGTCTCGGCTATAATCCCAGGTTAAAACGGTCCTCATCGTAAAATCAAGCAAAATAAATGATCGAATACTATAAAATGTTTTGCTCCTTTGTATGATTCATCGTAAAGTTTTTATGGTCCGGCGCTTAGGCGTTCATTCGATTTAGTTGATCTTAATGAGGTAATATATTTTTAGGAAGCAAGTAGGTTGGCGTCTGTTAAAATTATAAACGAAATTTTACATGAGTACTTTACAAGTGATTATTACAATAACAAAATTACAAGGACGAGGACTAAGTTAGGGAGTTAAAGACGGTTATATAAGTAAAAAAACGTATGCGTTGTTCCTAAAAACACGAACAAATTCAACTTAGTTGATAGTTCAAACCATAATTGATTGTTATCATGTAATTTGCTAATAATCTGATCTAATCTTATAAGATATTAGATTGTGTGTTAACTTTTGCCGGCTTCTTCAAGACGTTTGTTTGGTTTCGTACCATCCGTAAATTAAAATAATAAGGAAGGCTTGAAATCAGGGACGTATACAGATTTTGTTGAAAATGTTTCTTTACTTTACGTTTTCGTTAAGTAACCGTTAAAAACGTTTGCGTTTAAAAAATGTCACATTTGTTTAGTGTGGTAGTCGGTGCGCGAAAGTAAATTAATAAATATTATTTTAACAAAATGTAAAATAACACAAAAATTAAATATTAATTTTATTATTTCAATAAAGTTGTAGAAAAAATTTTGTATGCACCTCATGGCCACAATTTCTTTGGTGCTTTTGAATGATGAAAAAATAGTATATTACACTACAAGGGCAGAAAGTGTGAGATTCCTGCAGTTCAGGGCTCTCACACTTTCTGCCCGTGTAGTGTATACTATTTTTCTTACAACCTCGGCCGAAAATACGGAAAGAAATTAAATGTGTATATCGAAACATATTGATGCCTGCCCCGACATTTGCGGTACGAGCGAAGCCTTCGTAGCCCTTGTAGTGTAATATACTCGAAAATACGTTGTTTCGTCCCCGATTCCAATGCATCAAACGTAAATTTGACCAATGCATCAAACGTAAACTTTCTGCCGTGGAATCGGGGACGAAACAACGTATTTTCGGCCGAGGAAGTAAGAAAAATTATTTTTAATTCCCAAAGTTTAATTTCGTGCACTATTACATATTTTATTAGATATGGATATTGTATTTGTTTTTGGATATATTTAATAATAAGGGTCATTCCAACTCATAAATTTTTTTTGGAGTGACTCACACATTATGTGACCCCTAAGAATTTTTTACACGAAATATGTTATTTTGACGTCAGTTTAACACCAATTTCGTCTTTTAAATACGTATACAAAGTGTCCGAAAATATATTTTGGGGGGTTATTCTATACGTAAAAATAAAAAAAAAGTTGCTATAAACAGATATCCTAAGTTGCTTCCTGGGTGGCGTAAACATCTGAAAGTGTCCCTACGGGATGCCATCATGCATAAAAAACATCGACAATCTTAAATGGAAGGGACACGTTATCAATGAGGTTTATGAAAACATTTTGGAGAAAATACAAGTACGTTTCACGGTTCAGTTGATTTGGTAAGACGTGAGGACCTATCAAGAAATTCCCAAATATTATGAAAATTAATAATTTTATTCCTATTGAATCCGGCTTTTTACAATTTTTGCAATAAAGTTGGGGTCTTCATAATATTTTGTTTTAAACCAGCAAAAGAATTCTAGTCTACGTGAAAGATAATGATTTAAAGCTTGTTGTTCGGGCATTGTTTCCCAAACGTCCTAGCATAGAAATTCTTCGTTTTACACTAAGTTTTTCGATTTCTCCCGCAATCACCTTTGTTTTAAAGATTCACACAGTGCCAGTTTCACATAGTTTTTGATGCTTCTTAGTACAATCTCCGAGCTTCGTGACTGGTACCATTAGCCTTACTATTACTATTACCATTAGCCTTACCGTATACGGAAAGTGTGATTTACCATTTTTGTTGGAAATTACAGTCTGTTTTGATCCCAGAGTTCTGATTTATGTTATGTCAAACGATTTTACAAATATTACCACTGACGAAATAACGAAATTTGCGACTTGAGGTTTTTCTATTGCCTGCTAATTTGTTTAATATTTATTTTGAGGCAAGACTTTTTAATAGCGTTTTTCTTGAAAACGGTTGGCTCCATGATTTTTCAACAGGAGCATTTTTTTACGTAAAATTATTTGGAGAATTGTATTCCAAAACCTAGAATAAAAAAGCCACAAAAAATTATTAGGATTTTTTCCCTGAGAAGTCCCTATTTCGCACGGCTTTGCTATTCATTATGCGATTTGACACCAGATGATTTCTTGCCCAAAAATTACCTACCCCAGAATGCCCAGGAGGCATTTTCGGACATCTTTTCCTCCAAAATATATTAACGTTATTAGTAGTATTAGATATATTATTTTTAGAAAATAAGACAATTTTGTATTAATTTGACATATGCTTAACCTCAATTATTTGAAAAAAAAATACTTTTAATTAAATATATTTAAACAAAAATTAAAAAATTAAAATTACATATTTTATGTAAAAAAATCACAGTTTTTAGAAAAAAATATTTAATTTGAAATAAAATTTGCCGCAAGGCCAGAAAAAGCATTGAAAAGGTAAGAATTTTTAACAAAAAACATGAAAAATTTGTCCTAATATAATATTTAATAAAAATCTGTCCAAAAATAATATATAATGAAATCTGGTAAAAGATGCTACCAAGAAAATGTTCCACATTTTGTTTATCAAGGTTGGTTTCATGAGAAAAATAAGTTAATTACTGAAAATTTATATTACTGTTACACTTCTTAATAACCGCACAGTTCAGTCCAGACCAATCCACTTAACGAAAACGTGATATAAACATTTGAAGACTTATTTTTGGTTTTGACAGGTGTTTTGAAAACTGGTTGTCAGTTTTATGTAATATTTTAATTTAAGTAATTAAAACGTCTAAAAATAACTTCTATATAAATATATTAACTCTTGAAATTAGTTCGGGATTGTTTTGTACATTTACATTATAAAATAAACAAGTATGAAGAAATAATTAATTAATTAATTTTGTTTTTTATTTATATAATTTTTTAATGTATTATATTTAATCACTCTTTTCACAAAACACAAAAAACATTGTACGAGTATTAAAGCAATAAACAGCGTAAGCATTTCTTATATTTATAAAATTTATATTTTTAAACTAACTAATTCTGTAAAATTTACCTTTAAAAAAAACAAGTTTGTGCAAGTACAATTTTGTTTCAAATTTAATTTATTTTTGTTAATTATAAGTCTATTTAATATGTGGTGTATATTTATGCTTATTTAAATTCATGCCTAACTCATTAGGTAGTAGTGTAAACGTATCAGAATATCTACGAGATCTGCTTCAACTAACTGGCTTCTCGGACAGCCAAATTTGGTAGAAAGATTGTCTGTGAAAAGTTTAATTTTACTATGTAGCGGTATCAGCCGTATCAATGATACGGGGCCCCCGGCTAGGGGGGCCCCCGATTGGCTTCGACTTGCGTAAGCAAAAAACATATTACCCACATGTTAAAAAAATTGAGGCATGAAATTAAATAAATAACAATACTAATAAAATAATATTATTAATTAATTGTTTATACTTCGATTTATTAAATTAAGATTTTCCTAAATACCCTCCTGCTCTAACGAGGCCGTGAACTCATACGAATTGTTTCTGCCCGCACCTTTCCGCTATGCGTTGTCTGCGGCGCAGTCTGCGCATATTGTTCTGTGCTCTGCGCAGAATACTGAGTTTGCTTGGCGTGTTATTATTATAGGTTATATTAATAGAAAATTATAAATAATTATTAGCATTACAATTATTTCAAATGACTTGCCTTTATTTTAAAATAGAAACCTTTTAAAAGATGTTGAAGAACGGTAAATGTCTAAAACCAGACCAAATTTTAAAATTTGCCTTTACATAAAAAGCTATGTATAAATATATTATTTATTAAATTAAAAAAATTGGTAAATGCAAAATAATGATAACCTAAAAAAATGTTTGATTGCCCAAAAGAGACTTTGGGCGTGACACCCAGAAATTTTTTTGCCAACAGCTTTTCCCGTATAAGGGCCCCTACCAGATTTTTCATACGGGGCCCCCTTGAGGCTAGCTACTCCACTGCTATGTAGTATAAATATTCCCGAACATTTTGGTTTAATTAGTTTACACAAATGCCTTGTGTAAAGCTAAATATTCGATCATTAAACTTGGCGTCATCGATCGGTCTATTCCTCCATGATGGCTGCCGTTGTAAATAAACCACGTTTGTAATCGGAATGATATAAATTTACGTTTGAACCATCTCGAAGTATATTTTAGATTCTAAATAATAATCAATTGGTACTTGATTTTATCTAATTAAAAAGGGCAGGGTTGTATTTGATTCTATCTAATTAAAAGGGCAGGGTTCTATTTGATTTTATCTAATTAAAAGGTCAGGGTGTACTGGATTTTATCTAGCTAAATGTCAGGGTTGTATTTGATTTTATTTAATTATTTTAATAAATATTTCTTAAAGCGGATTTACCATAAACGCTTTGTAAATTAAGTGTAATTGATATAGAGTTTCTTGAATACGGGATTTATTAACTTGTACTCGCAGATTCACATTTATGTCCCGTAACTATTTAAGTGATTTTTCCAGTCATATTAAATTATTTGGTATTACATTTGGAGTGAGTAGCAACAGTAACTGTGCGATAGCGACATTTAATTTATCACCACTGTCCGTGGAGTCCTGATATAAAAAGCACATTTCGAATTACTATCCTGTAAATTTTATTTGGTGCCGGCCGGTCTGGTTTCATCTGACTGCGTGACGCAGACATTGTTTTTGTTATTTGGTGTCATTTTGATTACCTAGTATTTTATGGTAATTATTAATTTATTAAAGTTTGCCGACAAATGAGGCGTAATAGACAATTGCGAACTCTCAGTTGAAGCGATCTCGAGCCCGATAATTTATTTACTCATTTGCATCGATTGAGCCTGAACTCTAATAAATATTACATGAAAAATTATGTAACAGTAAACTTAAATTCAACAGTAATTAATTATAAAAACTTTATTTAGATGATGGAGGCCTAATGCAAAAGGAATACTTTATGAATAAAGTTAAATTTAAAATACAAAAATAGAGACTAAGACTCAATCTACTTTTATCCAACCAACAAGCAAACAAACAAAAAACAAACTAAAAATTAAAACGAGGAGCATCAAACCGAGAGCTTAGAATTCTCTACTTAGTGGTATTTATATATTTATTTATTTATATTATATGTGGGTTGTGGTCGCAGTAAGGAGAGATTGTGTGGTTTTAAGGGTTTGTAAGATGTCCCTTTCTTTCAGAAAATAAATTAAATGTCATTTGGGTTACGGTTATTGTTGTTGCTTTGTCCAAATAAATTCCCTTATTGTTTGTTATAAATTTTAAATGTTATATACGTTTAACTCTCTCCCATAATCCCTCATTTTGGAAGGTTTTTTAAGCGATATTTATATAAAAATAAACGGGAGCCTTCCAGGTGTTTGACCTGAGTTCAAACGTGATTTATTGCCTTTTATTTACTGTATTTATTATTTCTCTTTTAATACTTTCCCTATGAATACAACACCTTTAAAGTACCTTGGGTTACTAAATTAATGAGCTTTATTAGTGTGTTCATTTTATTTATTTGTCGTAATTTAATATAACATTTGCCGTAGTGTTATATTTGTTTTATTACTTGGGGTGTATATAGTTATAACTAGACAAATAATTTAAAACATTTTTAGCTCAAAGCAGACCGAATTTTTATATTTCTTTAATGTCATGGGCTCGATCCATCTCAAATCACCCAGGCCATTTATGTAGAAAATTTTTTTTTCGGCGATACTTTCAGAAATGGTTGTTTAAACTATTTCAGAAAACACATGTATATTTTTTGTTTTTGCTCTTAAAGTCAGCGTTTTCGAAAAATTTAATTTTTTCTCTGAGCGCACAAATGCGGATTTTTAATTTTCCCCATAAACAACTTTTTTGCGAACGCTTATAACTTTTGTAAAAATGCATGGATTTTTTTTTAATTTGTAGGTAATTGTTCAATCTACGAAGTACATTGAAGAAAAAAAATTTTGCGCATAATTTTTTTTAAAATTGTTAATTAAGTAAAAAATAATTTTTTTTTCAAAAAAATTTTTTTTGATAATGCCACATTTTTTTTTTTTTTGATAATTTTTTATATCAATGTGTGATGTATGAACAACAATATGTATAAAGTCAATATGCTAAAATTTTTTTTTAATTTGTAGGTAATTGTTCAATCTACGAAGTACATTGAAGAAAAAAAATTTTGCGCATAATTTTTTTTAAAATTGTTAATTAAGTAAAAAATAATTTTTTTTTCAAAAAAATTTTTTTTGATAATGCCACATTTTTTTTTTTTTTGATAATTTTTTATATCAATGTGTGATGTATGAACAACAATATGTATAAAGTCAATATGCTAAAATTCGTTTTTTTTCGAGATATGATTTTTTTTAATTACAAAATGTTTAATACTTTATTGTTTTTGCACATTAATCGCCGAAAGCATATTTTACAAATAAAAAAGGAAAGGATGACAGAAAATGGTCTATTTATTAATAAAACTATGTATTTAAAAAAAGCAGGGCCCTTAAATAAATTAAGTATCGAAGTAATGTGTGTTCAGTTAACGTACACGCTCACGCAATAATATCGCCACGAGTTTTTTTACATTTAATTGCTAACGAGGAGTAAATAAAAAGATCTAGTTAGCCATCACCGTTGCTAGGTAACACATTTGTTTAATAAATAGTTTTGACAGGTTTTGTGTCCCTCATAAATTATCGTTGTTAGTCAGCTAGTCAATTAATAAAATAATTATTTAAACACGAAAAGTAAACCAGCATCTAAGGTAAGTCATGAAGAAAATAGACGAAAAGTATGTTCAGGGTGTGGAAATAAAATTATATTTAGGATAAGCAAAGAAGTTAAATTAGCAGTATAAGAAAAGAATTGAAAGACTCTTGAAATTATATTTAAACCAAAATTATGACAAAAATATTAAATATATATAACTATTTATCGCTATTTATTAAACTAGTGTTGCCTGGAACGGTGATGGCTAACTAGATCCGCATTTGTGCGCTCAGAGAAAAAATTAAATTTTTCGAAAACGCTGACTTTAAGAGCAAAAACAAAAAATATGTGTTTTCTGAAATAGTTTAAACAACCATTTCTGAAAGTATCGCCGAAAAAAAATTTTTCGACATAAATGGCCTGGGTGATTTGAGATGGATCGAGCCCATGACATTTCTTTAAATCATAAACCTTTTAAATCTTAGCTGCACAAATTTAATTTGTATAATTTTAAGTTTAAAAATATTTTTATCTTTCTTTAATTTCATTTTAAAAGATTGTGCATCAGCAGACACAATGAAAATAAATTTCCGAAATGTGTTCGTCGAAACGATCTTCTTTGTCTGCGAAGTTCGGAAGATGTAATTCGAAAAATTATATTATTAGGCACTTAATAATTGCAGTTATATTGACATAAGAAACTTCCATGGACCATAGAAAAAAGTAGCTTTTGTTTAAATATACATGTTTCATAAGTAAACTGCTCGTCATAAAAATCGACGCACATAGTTTTTTGGAAAATATTTGAAAGCTCGTTATTGGAAAATTACTGAATCGATTTTGAAAATCTTTGGAAATCCTGAATAGCTGATTTTTTGACTCTTATGTCTAACTTTGGAGATACGATATTTTGCACATAGCATTATACTACAGGGTGTTAAACGAAGAAATGTATTTTTACCGAAATTTCAAGTTATTCCTATTTATGAGGCAGTTGAGTTTGATAGTCGTAATACCCCTCCCTAATATAAGTAAGGTAATCCCTCGGAACGTTTTAGAAATTTTGTAAATATCGAGGCTAACTAAGATTATATGCCAATTTTTCGAAAATTGTCCAAAAAATGAGCAATAGTGGATTCTTTGACTTCCATCTAATTTTGAGAATAAGATATTGTGTACATAGCATTATACTACAGGGTGTTAAAAAAAAAGAGATGTTTTTTTTTCAAAAATTTCAAATCCCCATTCACAGCGCAGTTGAGCTTGATAGTCCTAATACCCCTTCACACTGTCCCTCAACATCGAAAAACGGTCATAAAAGTGACTCCCAAATTTGACTTTGGGATTTTGTTAAGAACCGTTTCCTCAATATATTGTGAAAAAAAACTAAATCTCAGCTGATCTTCAATTTTTTTTACTTAAGATAAGATGTTTTATCCATTTTGTAAATGATGTATACATATATATGTATATTATAATATACATATATATTGTATATCCTAATATACATAATATACATATACATTGTATATCCTTTTTTATAAAAGAGCAAGATTATTTGTATCAGTAAGTCATTTCAAAAACATAATTTATATAGATAAAAATGTATTTTTGAACAACTTAAATCTAAACAATAATTTTACTTAATGACAAAAATTTAAACTACCTACCAAGTTAACTGAACAAAAATGTAACAAATATGTATAATAAAGTATTTAAAAAAAGTAAAGAAATACCAGTTTTACAAATGTCTTGAAGAAAATTCTACTACACATTTTAATAGGTTTCTACCATATCGGGGATCATCAAGATCGTTTAATTTATATTTAGACCAATATATTAAAAACTCTCTATGTACAGACTCAATTGCTTGCTCCGACCATACTCCAAGTCCATCTCCTTCCAAACTGTCTAAGCCTTTTATAAGATGATTAAATAAAATATGAATTTTGAGAGTTTCAGAAAGCTCAGTGGCTTTAAAAACTTTTTCGAGGTGCATTAATAGGTTTTTAAGCCCATGTTGATCAGTGATTGTAGATGAAAAACAATGTGCAACCACCTTATTCATTGCTTTCAGGGATTCTACAAAAGGTGTAATTTTGACTGCTGGAACCAAATTTAAAATTTCTTTATCATACAGTTTATCTGCAGCATTTAGCAAACTTTTACAAGCATTTCCTTCGAATAGCTCGCCATGATAATTCTTTGAAACAATATTCAATTTTTTTGGCCAAATAAAAGCCACATCTTTTCCCAATAGTGGGACCAACCCCTTAAAAAACAAATGGTTCACAAATCCTTGCAAAGTTCTGGTATCACACATTTTTCCAACACCGAAACGTCGCCTTCTTCATCAAATATTGAATGATTTACTACACTAAAGCAGTCTTTCGCGTATTTCCTATTTTTTTCGAATAGACAAAACTTCTCATAATGCAATTTTATGTCTCCGTAAGTTCTTAAAGTACTAGCTTCATTTCCAACTGAATGTTTTAGTTTCACGTAGCAGTAGGGACACGGAAATGTAGAAGATGCGGTTTGCAATCCATTAACAATTAATGTAACTTTGAGGTCCGAAACAAATTTGAACGAAATATTGTTAATTTTTATAACGGAAAACAGTAATTTTAAATTTTCAAATGTTTCTTGGATTTCAGGTACAATACAAAGAATCAGAATTTTTTTGACGCCCGTAAACTTAAACCCTTTTGAAATTTTACCACCTTCACTATAAACAGATCTTCCTACTTTAGTTTCATCTTCACTTTGAAACACAGAAAGACATATTTTAAAAAAGCCTTGTCCACCGTCAGCCATGACCTTAATTTTTGGACTTCCTATCAACTGTCTGTGCGTAATCACAGCCTCTAGAATACTTTCTGCATCAGCATATATCACTTTCCTTTTCTGCTTTTCTTTACAGTCACTTACGTCAAACTCTAACTCAGCACATTTATAAAATGGTTCTAAAGTTTTGGACTCTTCGCGTAATTTCTCTCTAAAATTGGAAGAAACGGACTTTTTGCCGGCGCAGGTCCTAACAAAATTTGTAACTAACTCCATTTTATTATTCGATAAGCATGTTGTCTTTTGAAATTGACTAAGCTTTTCGTAACTAAACTTTATTTCCTTCTGGGCATGGGGTGGTGGGTTTATAGCAATTCTAGAAGGTCTGCCCAGTGTTGCTAGTCCAATACTTGATTGGTTATTAGTTTCAACATATTCATGTATTATTTTGCTTACAATCTGTTGTTTCTGGTTTTTCGGCACTGCTTGTACAAGGTCCGAAACGTTATGTGCAATATTAGATAAATGACAATAATGTTTTTTTCCCTTTCCAATTTCTTGCAAGCATGTTGCGCATATACATTTTTTTTTCTTTAGTACAACATCTTTACTAAGAACTCTACTGTTTCCCCTTCCGGAAAAAACTTTTTTGTGACCTTTTTTACGTGCTTCGCTGCAAATCAAGCATGTGCAGGGTTTTCCGCTTCGCAAAGTTTTTCTTAAATCCAGTTTGTGGAATTCCGGCATTGGTAGTAAGGGTCTACGAAATACACCATCTTTTTGTCTCTCCTAAAATATAACCCAAAATATGTAAAACTTTTTTCTTATTAAAACGTTTAAAAATCGTGTATAAAAAGAAAGTAATTTTGAAGAAAAATTGCAAACTTCCAAGTTAAGTGTACAAAGTAGCTATTTGCGCACGCTCGCAGAAAAGCTATACCTAGTTTTCTTACCAATAAAGCCAACTTGCATGTCACACATATCGATGTTGGATACCTTTCGTCATTCAGATCGAAATCACTACAGATATATTGTTTGATTAATGCACAACAACTCTTAGAAATTTTAAATTTAAAAGGCTTAGATTTTCCAAACTTAATTTTAAGGCCACAGGCAGCACAAACTTTGTATCTGTTGTTGGAATGATTCATATTTTTTAAAGTTTAAATAAAACTGCTTGTTTGACAGCAGTTTGACGCGAAACATTTATTTTTTATTACCACGCAACGGTTTTTGTTTCACCATAGCCTACCTGATTTTTCTTCCATATGGTTATAACCATGTCCTTTAAAATTACGATGTTTTTATGGAAAAAACTAAAATATTTATCTGTTAATCAACAAAAATATAATTTTTGAGGCAAAAAAAACAAAAAATCCATTTTTCTCGTGAAAACGATCAGCTGAGATTTACTTTTTTATCTTTTTATAAAGAGGAAACAATTCTTAACAAAATCCTATAGTCAGATTTGGGAGTCACTTTTATGACCGTTTATCGATGTTGAGGGACAGTGTGCCTTCCTAATAACAGTAGGTAATCCCTCGGGACATTTTCGAGATTTGGTGGATATCTTGGATAGCTACGATTATATGGCAATTTTTCGAAAATTCACGTTATTCTTCACTTAAGCCCCAAAAATGAGCAAACTTCAGAAGGTATCAACACAGCGTTTTAAGGTAGGTCACGTGCTTCCGTGATTCATTAAAAGTGAAATGTTTCACACAAAAGCAATTTTTTTCGGTGTTATTCAAAATAAAAACGCAAACCAAACAAAATTATTCTCGTAAACTTATGCAGGCTATATTCATGCAATTTTCTACAAACGGTTGACTATGAAAGTTTAAAAAATATGGCTCATATCTGGTTTTGAGTTTCCTCCCTTCAATTGTTCTTGTCATCGAATATGAAAACATTTTTCAAACAGTAAAACACATTTAAAAAAAAATGACGTATGTAAGGTTGCATACCACGCAAGACGAAGAGCTGCCTGCCCTCTTTTTCTGCTAGAAGAAGATGGGCACAAGAAATTGCAAATTGGGGAAACGATGTGTTGATCGATACCTTTAGTAGTTTGCTTATTTTTGGGAATTAAGTGTAGAATAACGTCAATTTTCGAAACATTGCTATATAATCGTAGTTAGCCAAGATATCCACAAAATCTCTAAAACGTCCCGAGGGATTACCTAACTTTTATTAGAAAGGGGTATTAGGACTATCAAGCTTAACTGCCCTGTGAATGGGGATTTGGAATTTTGGAAAAAAACATCTCTTTTTTTAACACCCTGTAGTATCATGCTATGTGCACAATATCGTATTTCCAAAATTATACATAAGAGTCAAAGAATCAAATATTGCTTATTTTTTGGACTAAAATGAAGAATAACGTGAATTTTCGAAAAATTCTCATATAATCGTAGTTAGCCAAGATATCCACAAAATCTCGAAAATGTCCCGAGGGATAACCTAACTGTTATTAGAAAGGGGTATTACGACTATCAAGCTCAACTGTCCTGTGAATGGGGATTTGAAATTTTTGAAATAAACATCCCTTTTTTTAACACCCTGTAGTATAATGCTATGTGCACAATATCGTATTCTTACAATTAGACGTAAGTTAAAGAATCCACAATTGCTCATTTTTTGGACCAAACTGGAAATAACGACAATTTTCGAAAAATTGGCATATAATCGTAGTAAGCCGCGATATTCACAATATCTCGAAAACGTTCCGAGGGATTACCTTACTTATATTAGGGAGGGGTATTACGACTATCAAACTCAACTGCCTCATGAATGGGAATAACTTGAAATTTCGGAAAAAATACATCTCTTCGTTTAACACCCTGTAGTATAATGCTATGTGCAAAATATCGTATTCCCAAAATTAGACATAAGAGTCAAAGAATCAGCTATTCAGAATTTCCAAAGATTTTTAAAATCGATTCAGTAATTTTCTAATAACGAGCTTTCAAATATTTTCCAAAAAACTAGGTGCGTCGATTTTTATGACGAGCAGTTTATATGCCAAAAAATGTATATTTACATATCTTATTACACTGTAGGGAGGTGAAAATATCACAAATAAACGCTTGAACATGTAAACTTAATTTTTGGTCGTAGATTACAAATCCAGGTGAAAATTCAAAGATATTGAAAACACCCTGTATAAATTTAAACACCCTGTATAAATTAAAAAAAAAATCAATTTGGTTGGACTCACAGATCAGTTCCAAATTTAAAATAAAAAGCATAAGAATGTTGGCACAAGAGGTGAAATATATTATTAAACAAATTATAATATACCACTATACAGTGTGTCCCCGGATCGGATTTCCGACAGGAAAAACTTTTTTAGACCTTATACAACTAAACCGAGCACGGATTTGGAATCTACGACCAAAAATTATGTTTACGTGTCCGAGCGTTTAGCTGTGATATTTCAAAAGTTGAAAATTTACCTACAGTGTTATTGATTATTATTATTGATTATTAATTTTATTTATATCGATGACTTCCTGCCAAAGTATCGCAAGCAACATAACTAAAATTTCGGGAATTAAAAACATTTTTGTTTTAAAGTCTGTTTTAAACAAAATATAACCTACAGGTTTTATAACAAGTAAATAGCTATAATTATAAGCTAACTATTTAACTATTATAAAACCTTTAGGCTATATTTAATTTTAAACAGACAAGCAAAATGTTTTCAATTCCCGAAATTTGGGTTAGGTTGCTTACGATACGTCATCGATATTAGGTATATTATATATTTTATTTATTCATAGTTTATTCTGTAACAATTTTGATAAACGCCATTTTATTCACGAATAATTAAATTAGGCACGAGCGATCTTGCGAGCGAGTGTTTAATTAAATATATATCTAGAAAAGTTTATAAACGAATTGCATACTATACATTTTCTACAACAAATACTTATTATTATCTAAAAATGAATTAAATTAAATATTTGTATTGAGCGACATCTATAAAACAATAGGGTAACTAATTTAGGAATATGTTTAATGATGAAAATGTAAATTTTTTAAGTGTAAATTAAAATGTATTCCTTGAATATGGACTAACAACGGTTTTTTCACAGTAAAAGTGAAGACAATATTTTATGGGAACTTCACGGTGGAGTTTCCACCAGAAATTAAGTTAATTATAGTTTACTGCCGGCGAAATTAAAAGGTCAGTACAATGTTCATATAAAATTTTCGAATATTGCCGTTGTAAAACTATTTAATACTTTGTATTAAGATAATAAAATAATTTTTACATTTGGTATTATTTTACAAGAAAGGAACTTTATTTTAAAAATTGCATGACATTTGACAACTGTCAACTAACTTAAAGCCATAAAGCCACAACTTGTCAATGTGTATTTAAAAGGTCACTTAGTGTTATAGATACATGTACGATAATGGGCGTTATAAAGGTGGGAGTAAAAAACATTTTTTTATAGAAAAGTTTAAACGTTTCTAATTTTAAAACAAATTATTTAATTATTTAACCTTATATTTATTGTATTATACAAAATTTAATTAAAAACTTACCATTTACGCTTTGACTGAAATTATCTTATAAAATTAAATTCTTAGGGATATTCCCAAAGGAACTCACTATAATTAATCATGTATTCGTGAAGTTTAATACGCAAACTTCTTTATATATTCTCTTTGAAACTTATTGGATTAGGTCCTTTATATTTAAAGGAAAAACTTTCAAATTGAAATGCAACCTGTGTTATAGGTAAAAACTACCTTTAATAAGATACTTTCGGGAACTAAGAGCCCGTACAAAGTTTTTAGGAGCAAAATTTCATTAGCCAGTCAAAGCTTAGAGAAAACCATTGAATAATTTTGTAATGTATTAACCATTAGCAAATTGATTAAAATTTAAAGAGAGTTTATTAATATCAATTTTGTCAATTTATAAATATTAACCCTTAACTAGTCGCGGAGGTGCACCAAGTGCTCCGTTTTTATTAAAACCTCTATAACTTTTTGTCGTTTTTTTGGAATTAAATGCCCTTTCCATGTAATCTATGACTGATGTGGCTACCATGCACTGTCGACAGCATATTCGGTTTAAACTATTTATTCCAAAGTTATGGACAGAAAGCTTTAGATTGATTTAGAAATACTTCACTAAAACGTAACTAAATTTCAATTTTTGTAATGAAAAATGTTTTTAAATCAACAAAATATAGAATTTTAAACATAATGGTTTTTAAGAATTCACAAATAAAAATTTCCTTCTGATTTATTCTTTTCTGAGAAGAAGTAATAACTTTTTGTTTTTTTTTATTATTTGCTTTTTGTTTTTTTTTTAATAAATATTGTGTTTAAATAGAAATAGAGTTTATTCATCCGAATATAACCAAAAGTAATATTAAAATTGAAAACATTCAGCAATATAGCCATTATAAGGAGCAGAGCACTCAGTGCACCGCGCGACCACTTATGTTACAAAAATTGGCCGCGAGTTAATGTAATCAAAATAAACTTAAATTTTGTTAGTCACAATGTATTTTTAAGCTTTTAAAAACCTAAAAACAAGAAAGCATACTTTAAACTAAAAGTAGGTACTTTATGTTGTGGATTTTGATTCAGCATTAAGATTAAAAAATATTGTATTTGTTTTGAGAAATGCACTTAAATAAGAAAACCGCAGGACTAAAGCCACTTATTATATTTTTCCTTTGAAAATTTTCTCAGTCACTTTGTAACTGCAACGCTAATTTTGCTTTTGTCTCTAAGGCTTTTCATTTGAATTCTTTAGCTCTGAAAAAATTATATTGTTCCCGAAAATGTCAAAATGAAAAAGTGAATAAAACATATTTAAATTTTAAGACTTCTGGTATATTAAGTTTTAATATTATGTAATTTTAAAATTATTTTTTAAAATTATAAAGTTTAAATTTTATTATGAAGTTTAAATTTAACAATTGATTTCCCTGGGGATATCAGTGGCGTGTACTGAAAGCACAGATGCATTTCATACCCTGACGTTTTGACATTTTTTTCCATTTAATTTTAATTTCAAAAATATAAATTTTAATTTCATTAAAAGGGTAATGAAAATTTAAAAAGTTTATCTTAACACTTTCACTGCTCATGAAGTATTTATCCGTCATAGGCTACGTTTGCCGGGTGAGCGTGACGGATCTATCCGTCATTGGGTCCATTGTGTTTTCAAGTGTAAAAAAATACTTAGCACTGCGGCAATCAAGCTTATTTTACATGAGGTTGTCCTAATTTTTGCCCTAATTTTTGCAGAAACCTATTTCAAGTCACTTGTAAAAGCATTCCTTAAAAGGATTACCTCATTTTTGCAAAAAGCTGCGTTAGCTCCTGGACCTTGCGCCTAATTTTAAGTAGCAGCGAACGTGTTAATCACCAAATAATATAATAATTATATCATAGAAAAATATCACAGTCAAACACTCAGTAATTAGGCTGTCCGACAATCTGCTACATTAAAAAGAATCCAAAAAAATAGGTGAGTTTCACTGGTTTAATTAACTATCTGATAGCCATTGTTTGTTATGCTTTAGTAATTGGTTAGAAAGCGAGTACAGGCTATATTATTACAGGGTTTGGTTAAAAAATCTTTATTATTTAATAATATTTATATCGTTTAAAAAGAAGAACCTGAAACCCGACAAGACAACCGATGGTGTCTGACAACGCCGACACAGCCGGCCATTAAATAAGAATCATTTCAGTTTCCCTGTTCTCATTGAAATAATATTAGAGTATTATTTTCACAGAAAAAGAATAACATTATTTTTATTCTTGTGTGAGATTGGGATTTCACGCACCGCGCTTTTAATTACACTGTGCTTGAATCGAAAACTTTTTTTCTAACAAGCAGGGGATTACCTAATTCGAATACGCTAAATCCAATGGTACTAGTGGCTTTTTTAGGTAAGCTCTTGTTTTCGAGATATTTTAGATTTAAATTGTGGATCTAAGCATCACAAAAAAACATTATTTTTCTTACTTTAAAACCATTTACTGATTATTAATTGATAAAAATTAATGGAATAAATGTATAGGCAGATACATATTGAAAAAAAATAATTTGGTCGATTTTGAAGTGTTTTTTTCTCAAAAAATATACAGTTTTCATAACTTTTTACAAATACAAAATGTGAAAAGCCGGTTCTGAAGTATTAAACGTACTAAAATGTTTGGAATACCGGCCTGATTGCCAAGTCGTCTTTCTTATGTATTTTATCAATGGTAACTTCTACCTCCAAGAATTATAATGCAAAAAGAAACATTGTTTATACACACTGTTTAAATAAACAACGATCAGCGGCAACGGAGCTCACTTTAAATTTTAAACAATGACAGATTACGTGGTAACCATAGATACCGTCAACTCACCCGTCACAGGTTTCTTAATACAAAATAATATTTAAAATTGTAGAAATTGTTAAATATCTCTAAAATTATTAACTTTAGGTATAGGGAATAGTAACATCAATCGAAAGGTTTTTTAATTTACTATTTGATTAGGTTAAAACATACTGGTTGTTACATTTAAAATAAAAAAATATTAACCTTTCAAGTTAGCCTAATTTGCCCTGGGTTTTCTCAGGTGATTTGTTAAAAAATGTTAAAGGATTGAAATGGAATCTTTTAAACAATGATTTCAGATTCCAAAAATACCAACCTCATATTCGTAAACCTAATAAAAAAAATGTTATAGGCTATTTTTGATTGACGCGCATTTGTCAAATTTTAACCAAAAAAAAATAATAATCCTAAAACTATTCACTTTAGGTATAGGACATGGTATAGTAATTATAATCTGAATTTTATGTAGAATTTAAAAATAAAAAAATATATGGGGTGTTTTATTTAAAATAACAAAGTTGATGTCACTTTCGGATAAACCGGAAGTAGCATTTTCTTTAAAATATTTTAGAAAAATAGACTTGGATTATAAACGCTTTTAAAATTTCAAATAGATCTCTTTTTTCGTTCTTCAGAAACTTCTAATGGACCACGTATGTGAAACACCCTGTATATATATCCATTGTTGGATATATATATATATATATATATATATATATATATATATACATCTGTTTTCATAAATTTAAATTTAATAAATGATCTAAAAATGAGAAAATAATGTTTTTTGTGGTTCTTGGGTTTAAATCTAAAATATCTCGATTTAGATTCAGCGTACTCAAATTAGGTAACCCTCCTTGGTGCCCCGCTTGTTAGATTTTTAAACTAGCACAGTAAGGATTTTTGAACTAGCAGTAAGGAGCTTACTGTTTTTCCAGACAGTTTACAGTTACTCCATAACAAAAAACACTAAAACTATTCGAAAAATATTTCTAACCAACAAAACTAACTCAAAATATCAAATAAAACAACAATTTCGTGTACTAGGTACTAAACTAACTAAAGTTTCAAAACAATAATTATTGTTAGATTTACCCTGGACTAAAAAATCGTGCAGAAACAAAAAACTTATATTTTAATAAAAAATCTATCACAATTATAAATGGCTCTGCGGGTGTAGTCATAAAAATAAAATGTATTGTTGCGCATGCTAAATCTTGAACAAAGGAATAAATTTTCGTTTTTGTTGCATACCCCATTCTAAATGGCATTGCACGCCACTGGGGGTTATATCACTGCCTTTAGTTTTATTGTATATCCACTGTAATAAATGATTTAATTATTTTTTTACTAATTTTATTTTATTTAATGTCTCACAATCTTTTCATAAAAATGTTTTTTGTGTAATGGAAGCATGTTGGTTTATCCTTTTTATTTTTCCAGTAGGGCTGTTGTTTTTAGGTTGTATCAAATGTATAAAAAATGTACAAGGGTTGATTCTGAGAGCGTTGAGTGGCACCGAATATATTACCGGAATACAAATGATAAAAACGTATGATTTAATGGATGTTTTGTTTAAAAATGTGTCCATTTTATTTAAGCTTCGGTCGGCTGTTAACAGCTTTTTAGATTACTTCAGGGAAATATAATATTTGTTGTGAAGCAGGCTTCAAATAAAGAGTTTAGATAAGAGGTAAAATTTCGTATTTTGTCATTTTTGTCGTATGATAAAATTTAATAAAAATCCCATCTATCCTAAAATGTTTTTTTTATTATTATTAACACCCAAGTGGAATCTGCCATTTTAACCAATAGTCGCACAAAATATTTTATTCAACTTCTGCAAAGAATTTAAAGCCGATTTTATTTGATATTTAAACTGACAACTGCCAAGCAGTTTTAACCTTACTTTTTTCAATTTTAACTTAAAGCTTTAAATAGCATTTCGCCTAAAAAATACTTAATAATAATAAAAAAAGCACAAATATAAATTAAATTTGCTTTAAATATCTTAAAAGAAATAATTTACAAATATTTTAAGCCCAAATAAATTGATAAAAAGTGCCAATAAATTTAATTTACGCCTTGAAACCTGTCAAAAACATGTTTTCGTTTAAATTTGCATAAATGTATTGTCTAGACAATAATAACACAAATTTAAAAATCAATTTATTAATTTTTTAATGTCTTAATACTATTACTTAGGCTCATAAAATATGAAACTTTTAAAAATCATCGATTACATTTTTTTCTTATTAAATGTTAGTTAATTAACAGCTAGCCTCTAGCAGTTAAAAAAAGCAACTTCGGATGTAGTTAATAGTATATTAGGTATTAAGTTTGGTAAACGCCATTTTAGTCACGAATTTTAATTAGGCACGAGCGAAGCTTGCAAACAAGTGTCTAATAAAAATTATAAACAAGTTGCATACTATACTTTTTCTACGAAATATTATTATAAAAAATATTTTATTACCAATTAATTTAAATATTTATATAAAGCGGCCTCTGAACCTAAGATAAATTTAAATTTTTTTTTACCAATTTGATGACATTCATATAATAACAGAATATATAAATATATGTTTATCCACTGCTATTGCATAATATTGTTTTTTTGTGAATAATGATTAAAATTAACAACTCAATATTCACGTTGTTAGGCATCAGTGATTGGCCGATTTCAATATTCACTGTGATTTAAACCAATCGGGTTTTAAATTTGGAGAAGGCGATTATGATTACATTTAAAATTGGTAAAAAGTAAGGTTAACCATTTGACAGATGTCAAATTTTATTTATTTATTTTTAAAAATCATTTAATTATCTACTTATTGGAGTAGATAAAGTATAGTATTACACTCGAGATTATGCGCATTATTCACTTGGATGATTTTAAGTCTCTTGTCTGGCGACTCGAAACCTCATCCTCGTGAATAATATCCTGCATTATCTCTTGTATAAAAATATATATTATTAAAATAAAATGAGGTAAGTAACGAATATTTTTACCTACTTAGTGCGTTTGGTAATGTATCATATATAAATAAATATACTAGATAACAAGGGATACAGGGATCATGCCTGCATCACTACTTCATAAAAAACTCCTTAGAAATTAACTGTCTAGCTATTACACCAATCATCTAACAAAAAAATATTACGGATCACGACCCAATTATATTATTATTACCTATCAATTACCTTTACTCAAAAAAATTGCCACAAAATAAATTACGAAGAATTTATTAACTACAATACCCTTAAAACACATTTAAAAAAAGAAAATTGGCAAGAAATATACGTTGACGAAATAACAAAAACATTTATTTAAACTAAATTTTAAAATATCAGAGCACACTATGAGAATAAAAGTAAAAAAAAATAAACCTAAAAAACCTTGGGTAACTAAGAGACTTTTAAAATTAATTAAACAAAAAATAATTTATGTAATGAAATGCTATCACAACCTAATAATTCAAATTTAGATCAAAAATACAAAACCTTCAAAAACAAATTAATTCAAATTTTTAGGAATTTTTGTAGCGTCGGTTACAATAAAAAATTGTGAGTAAAATTACCTTAATTATTATGCTTATAAGTTTAAGCCTAATTATTACAAGCATAATAAACATGTTTGCAATATTAACTATTGTAACAGTATTTAATTTAATTACGGTAACTTTTAATCACAATTTTTTATTGTAACGGACGCTACAAAAATTCCCGAGTAGCGTGGAATGGCTGTATTATAGAAACATAATACACAACAATCAGAACTGTTCGAAATTTTTTTGAAATAAGGTTAACAACATGAAAAAAATTATTAAATTCGTCTACTGAAAATAAACAAATAATTCCAGATATCTTTAACATTTACTACAACGATTTGGGAAAAAATACTCAAACAAAATTAAAGTTCCTAAAAACTTGCATTAAACTTAAAGCTAGTGTTTTTATTTCCTAAAAAGAAATTGAGGTAATTAATTCATTAAATAATAATAAAGCTCCAGTTTATGACAATATAAAATCTGAATGTCTTAAACACTGAAGAAATTGCTGTTTCCCCTACCTATTTAATAAATAAAACCTTAAAAACAGGATATTTACCCAACGTACTAAAAATAGGATTAATTAAACCACTTTATAAAAGTGGAGATAAACTAGGAATCGAAAATTGTAGACCTGTTTCTTTCATTTCTAATATTGCAAAAATATAGGTATGAGAAAATAATAAAAAACAGACTTGTCACATATTTTGTCAGATTTGCATTTTGATAAAAAAAGGTTTATCAACAGAACACGCAATTTCCAAACTAATTATGTGTACAAATGAATAAATCAAAGTAAACCAACACTTGGCATCTTTGTAGACCTTGCAAAAAGATACAGAATGCCATAAAAAATTGCTATTAAAACTTGTGTCAACTGGAATAAGGGAAAACGCATTGAAACTAATTAAAAGTTATGTATACGGCCATAGACAACCATATCAGCTCACCCAGACCTATAAAATTTGGTGGGCCTCAGGGAACGGTGTTGTTTTTGGTGTATATTAATAGTTTGTTTCAATGAATATAAATTCAGGAACACTTTTGAATATTGCAGATGATACCGTTATACTGCTACTAAAAAAACCTTTTACTTCATATGCAAAACATTTATCAAACCTTGGTACAATACAGATTGACAAGAAAATTGAAATACCAGAAACAAGTTCAATTTAGTTATAACCATAGATAAACATTTTAAATGAATTCTACATATTAACAATAATAATAATTAAAAAAATAAGAAGTATTTTACCAATTCTGAATGAAATAAAGTCTATTTTGGAACAAACTCAATTAATGTCAATTTATTATTCTCTAATACAATCTCATATTTCTTATGAAATATTAGGATGGCGTGAAGCAAATGAAAGTCATTTAAATAATTTAAAAATAATTCTTAAGTGGGTACTGTAATGGTTAAGTACCTACTTTAATACGTTTTACAAATTTATTTTAAAGTAAAATTTGTATTTTCTAAATTGTAGTGTTAAATGCTTATAAGCAAACCAAGGTTAAAAGGACACTTAAGTAAAGAAGTTACAAGTTTTTCGAACTTGGTCTATGGTCCAGGTAGACGAGTAAAGGAAAGCAAGAAAACAGGCAAGTTTTTGAAAATGGTAACAAACGCATCGCTTCTTATAAATTTTTGCTGAAACGAAATTTATTATAAAGTTCTGTTTAAATAATAATTATTCTTACAAGTGTTTTTGTATTCTCCAAGGTTACTTATTAATTTTAGTAGCCCAAATTATGTAGTAAAGTCCACTACATAGAACGATTTAGATTTAAGTTAATTTATCATTAGATATTTTGCACTACTACGTTTAGCGAATTTAACTCAATATTAACACCTTTTTTTTAATTTTTACAAAATTTTTACTGTTTATTGTAAAAATTTTGATTTCATTATTTTATTGTTCAAAACTTAATTTAGTTTTACACTGTCCCTGTAACTAAAATGTTTAGAGCTTTCCTAATACGATTATGCATTTTTGTGGTCATTTTAAAACAAATATCGGTATAATACTGGACGTTTCGTTGCTTAAAATTAGTATAGTATTGACCGATAATTTTAAACTTTGAATGCTTTTCTTTTAGTGCACGTGCCTTGGAGTAGATATTAAAATGCTCCACACCGTAACAGTTAAATGGTCACCCAGGTTCTCAAGTCGACATCGTAACTTTTATCCAGAACCTTCATCTTTAGGCGAGATGTTAACTAACAATATTTTTCCTATATTTGAACCTTTGGGGTTGGATAAAGTTGCATACATTTTTAAAAGAAAAAATGCCTAATTGTGACATTCTTTGCTACTTCATTGCCGAACAAGTTTTTTTTTCTGGTCATACCTTCCTGCTTATTGTAAAACATGGTTAAATTAAATTGGGGTAAACCAAACACGGTATTTTATTTTTTTGTATACCTAATTCTCCCAAGTATGATTCCTAAAACAATGTATTTAATAAAAAGTCACAAAATAGTTAATATATTATTTTTTTTATAAAACTTGTTTCAAACGAACCTGGTGTAAGGATAAATCTTTACAGTACTAAGAATTCTGCTTGGCAAAGATAAATTGCTTTCAAGTGATCAGCTTTTTAACATAAGTAAAGTTTTTGACGTTAGACAAATGTTTTGTTTCAAAAACCTAATTAACTTTTGTAGCAACGAGCAAAATATACAAACATCCCAACATAAATATTCAACAAAAAATAAAAATACTACTTGTATCAAGACAGTTTCTTTTAAACTTATTATATAAAGTAAAAATTAAAAAAAAAACTAAAAAACTGGATCTTAAGTTCCCCTAGGCAAACCATAAATAATTATATAATGGTGTGTACAACCCTAATATTTGTTTATTTATTTGAGAACAAAATATGAGAGTGTAATATTATAAATTGTGGATTAGTAGAGGTGACGAAAATGAAATTGTGGAGATTTTTTTTTTATTTATTGTTTCATGTTTTAAGTTTCTATTGCGTTTTTATTTGTTAAAACTAAGCATAAGAATATTTATACCATGTTACCTTTAGTTTAATTTTATTTCAATGTTTTGTCATGGATAACTTAACATAATAAATTTTTGTAAATAGGTAATTATTGTGCATTTTTAATTTAGATACAAAATCGTTCATCCTTAAAAAAATTCAATAAAATTTAGCATAGGGTCATTTTGAGGGGTGGTGAAATTTACTTTTAAAAGCTGACATAGTAGGCCTTGTATTTTGTAAAAAATATGGTGTTCAAGATTTTCACTACACAAAATAAATCCGGTTTAAATCGCACAATAACTAAAGATTTTAGAGGGGTTAATCGTAAATAAATGGGCCACACTGTATAATAAATTTACAATTTTTTTTATTTTATGGCACAGTACCGTCAACCGGGGCTAAATGGATCAAAAATATCCTTTTATTCAAATTAGTTCCAAAACTATTCGAAATTTTTGCCTGAAGCTTGGAATGTACATTTCTTGGTTACTCAGCTATGCATTGACCACTTGCCCACATTGTAACTCTTTCAATGACCTATTTTTTTATATTTATATAGTGATCCACTTTACCCATAGTTTGGGGTAAAGTAATCCATTAAAAATCATACAAATTTCACTTTAAACATATGCTGGGTAAAGTGGATCACAATTAAATAATAAAAAAGCAGTGTAAATCATTAAAATCAATGAAAAACTTCAAAAATAAGGGAAAAACAATATAAATAGTGAAAATCACTGAGAAACTTCAAAAATAGGTCTTTTATTTTCAGTCTCAGTCTATAGTCTATATAAAGTCAAAATATGTCTTTATCAACAAAAAATTAAATTCTATTGGTATACTTTTATATCCTTAGGTACCTATGGAATTTTTTTGACGAGATCCACTTTGCCCCAAGAGGTGACATCAGTGGATTAAAAAAATCCCACAAGGACTCCCCTTTAAAACACAAAGGTCTTGACTATTCATTATTTTAAGTCAAAAGTTAGGTTATTGATATTCAATTGTCAAATACACATAAATATTAACATATCGCCTGTGCAAATAAACGAATTTTGACATTTCGATAAATGTATATTTCTGAATTTTAGAACATAGGTATATTGTTTTAAGCAAACTTATCTTTGTTTATGAAAATTAACGCATATAAGCCTAACCACCATTTTGTATTAGAGTGACTTGCGCCGGCAAAATTCGCAATCACGTTACAGGTTCGCGACTGCGCATTTTAATATTACGTCAGGAAGTTGTCATCCACTTTACCCCAGCAGATCCACTTAGCTCCGTTTGACGGTAATATATCCCTTAAAAATGTATTGAATTTGGATTTTTTGGAAATTTATTTTAATTTTAATTAGTTGCTAACTAAAACACTGATCTTTATCAAAAACATATGTATGTACAGGGTGATCCCCTATAATGTCGCCCCGCTTTAACTTTTTTATTTTTAGTGTCCCAAAAAATTTAAAAGTGTGGTTATATAGATACTAAAAAATATTTTTTTTCTACGTATAAAATTTATTTTTCCTTGTAAAATTCTGAGCATAACTCATATAACAAACCATATACGTAAATTCAACTGTTTCAGAAATATTCACATTCGAAATGTTATCATTAAATGGTTTTTTAAACTGTTAGAAATCAAAATCAAAGAAATCAAACAGTTTTTATTGAAAATAAATTACTATAGTGACATTATGTCAATATGTCTTGTTAAATAAGTAAAAATGTCGTACTCAGACAGAGAAAGACAAACTATTTCAACTTTTAAGAATAATTTAAATATTTCAGAAACGGTTGAATTTAGGTATATGGTATGTTATATGAAATATGCTTATACATATATAGGGTGATCCATTGAAAAAAATAAACTTTTGTTTTTCCCTGTATACTGAACAATTTTTCAATTTTCTTTATACTTATAAAAAAGTATTTTTTAGTACCTACATAACCACACTTTTAAATTTTTTGGGACCCTTAAAATAAAAAAGTTAATGCTCTTTTCAATATTATTTCGATTAAAAAAACTTTAGGGGTCGATAACAGATTTTGAAAATTGCAAAATTAGTAGTAGTAGTAGTAGTAGTAGTAAATAAGTTCTTAACTTTATAAAAATCATATCATAATAATAAACAATATTATATTATGTATCATGTTTGATAAACGATTGAATGACATTTGACTTGACTTGACTTGAATTGTTAAATAACTTTAAACCAACTGCGTGAAAACCTGTTGCTAACTTTCGCCCGTGTCTAAAACGCCATAAAGCCACAACTTGTCAATGTGTATTTAAAAGGTCACTTAGTGTCATGGAAACATGTACGATAATAAGCGTTTTAAAGGTGGGAGTAGAAAAAAATACTTAATTATGTTCCGTGTATAAAACTTTACAGTAGCATGCCAAAAAAATTAAAGTTTTTGGAATTTTTAAAACTCGTAAGCAACCCTAAAAAAATTTTATGTATCCTGAAAACAATATTCTCAACTTATACATAATTTCACAAAATTAATAATTGTTTTATAATGGATTTGGGCAAAGTCACTTCGTTGTGAAAACCATTATCGCGTGACTAATATGCATCATAACAGAGCAAGGCCATAAATAACAATGATTTATTATTGGGGAATCATTTATTATCGTTAATTAATTTGGTGTGCTGAGGACCTGGGAAGAATTACCAATTTCTCACGTAAGAGGGCACCCAGTACCGACACGTTCAAACAGTATTTCTGCGGTTTTCACTTAACGCCTGAAACTTCAATAAATCTACTTTAGGGCATATCAGAGATCTCCTCGAATTATTAGCGCAGTTAAACGTAAGTAATAATTAAAATGCTTTATTTGGGAAATAAGATTTAATAAACCAACTTTTAGATTTGGGGAAATCAGGTGTGCAAGCGGTTGGCGTAGAATGTCGAGATAAAAAAAACATTATGAATAATAATAATAATAATAATAATAATAATAAATTTTAAAGTTTTAATTAAGTTTATCTAAATATATTAATATATAATTCTTAGGTGTAATTCTCCATAAACGCCGCATAATAGTACATTATCTAACAGGCGGAGAAATCGGTTATTTAAGGCCGAGACTGCAGATCTGAGCGAGGCAGTTAATATGCTTTCTCCGCCGTGTTGTATATACTATTTTTTCAAGCATTTAATAATCCTGTACTTACATTGAAATTATCGAGTTTGCGACATTTTGTCATGTTTAACGTTTGAAATGTTATATTATAGGTTATGTACATTAATTTATTCTACAGTAACCTGTTAGTATACATATTCTTTGCTGATTTCGATATAAAGGCGATAGATGGAACCACTCTTATTATGTAATTTCAATGTATTTTCATTATTGTACGGCGGTGAATAATAATATGACTTTTGAATTGCGTATAAATATGAGAATTTTCAATGTAGTCTTATGAGCGTTATAAATTGTTACACGCTTGAAAAAAAAAATACTTGAAAACGATTTTCTTTAATAAGGGATTTAATAAACTATACTCCCAGAATAGTTATAATTCAACATTTAAAAATTATAAAAATAAACTTTTTATGAATGATGGATAAATAATTCTTGACTGAAAAAGTTAAAATGTATTGTATACAATAATAGGGACTAAGCATTTATTTACTTTTACACAACAAACCAACAAACATTACTTCAGAGAAAAAGCCCAGCTCGCTCCTGAGATACTTGTAGAGGCGTTAAGGTTCTGCCTGAACTTATGGTTATGATGAATTTTTGTTTATCTATTTATTTATTTAATTATATATTTTCTGTTTGAAATATGCAGATTCCTGTATGTTGTTTTAGGGGTTTGTAGGATGTTACTCTCTTCCAGAGTTTTCTTTCAGGAAATATATTGAATGTCGTTTGTAGTATAATTTATTGGATAAAGGAACAACAACAACAATAATTGTTGCTGTTGTTCCTTTATCCAATAAATTAAATTATTGTTTGTTGTTGGTGTAAGTTTTATACGTTTAACTTACTCCCTTAATCTGTTATTTTAAAAGGTTTTATAGGAGATTAAAAAAAATAAACCAAAGCCTTCCAGGCTTTAGACCTGAGTTCAAACGTAATGTATTATCTTTAATTTATAAACAAACTAAATAAACTTTATTAACCTTTCAGTGGTCGCGCACGGTGTCTGACACCGGGGCGATTTAAAATTAAACTAAACTTTGAAGATGGTGGAGATAAAAACTTCACCGCCCAGGTACCTTCCTAAATAGTGTAACATGCATGCTCAGTTGCAATTTGGATGCGATTGAACATATTTATTGCGAATTATAGTGACTTCCGGTGTGTGAGACCGGGGTGACCATTCGTGTTACAAATAACTCGTGCTGCTTTGACCGAAATTCCACAAAGTTTGAAATTTTCACTTCAAGAATTTTGTGGAATTGTACTTCAAAAATCTCAAGAAAATATTACCCCTGGTAGATGTGCCTATTGCAATTGGAAAAAATATAGAAAAACTGGATTTGTGTGTTTTAAACGTAATACCTACATGTTTTTTATAGGTTTTGCGATTTTTTTTTATAAATATTTATTATCAGTGAAGTTTTATGGGTAAAAAGGTACATATAGGTACAAAAAAGTGATAAGAAAAAATTATATTTTAGAAAATATAGGCAAAAAACAAAACTAAATTAGAGCACATAATAGGCATTTGCCAATCTTGCAAGCAAAGTCCTTTCGAAGCTTAATTTTTCAATTTTTCTTTCACTACCGTATTAAATAAGGACCAAAAAATAATATTTTTTTTTATTGTAACTTTTTCAAGTTGCAATTTTATTTGTATGTTAAAAGTTTAAAGACCTTTTTTATATGAATTTTATTTTTGTTTTTTGCCTGTATTTTCTAAAATATATATTTTTTCTTTTTACTTTTTTGTACCTACACTGAAAGAAATTTGTTGCTAAAAGTAAATACAAATTTATACTAAAAATTTTATACTAGTGCTTTACACATTTATACTACTGTTTATTATGAATGTATGGTAAATTTTGTAATACATTTATTGTAAAGAAGATATGTTAGATCTAAATAAAAATAAACTTACCCTTACTATAAAATGTAAACTATAAGTGAATTACAGCAAAAAAATATTGCTAGAAACACCATTTATATTGCTAGGGCAGCAATAGGCTGCTAACCAAACGAATATATTTGTTTTAGCAATGTATGTGGTAGTCTATATATGAAACATAAAATATATTTGCCCTAATTATTTTTTTATTTAACTTTAGTATATATTTCTTTCAGTGTATATGTACCTTTTTACCCATTAAACTTCACTGATAGTAAATATTTATAAAAAAAAATCGCAAAACCTATAAAAAATCAACCCGGTGTTACAGACCGGGGCGACTATACTTGAAAAAAAAAAAATTAGCGCGACTACTGAAAGGTTAACGGATATACCACTTTACAAAACAAACAATAAATAATTACATTAGGATTGGCAATCATTTTTTGATTACATTATTTTTTAAATATATCCAATGAGCAATTAAAAAAAATCTAAATCAAGTTTGTTTGCATCGTAGCACATTCTGTTTATTGGCATAAATTTAGAATATTCGGTTCTATGTTTTTTTATTTGAAATAATAATATGTTTTGCATCCATCTCATCTGGACATTAAAATTAATCTGCGCTATTAGCAATTTAAATAGAAAAATAATTCCAAGTTCTGTTCTTCTATGACTTAATAAATTTAAGTGTATTCTAATTCTTACCAATTCTAAGCTATATTTACTTTCAATGTTTAATTTAAATCCACAATATCGCAGAAACTTGTTTTGAACATTTACTGTATTTATTTATTTATTTCCCTTTCAACACTTTTCCTATAAATACAACACCTCAAAAGTTCCTTGGAATACTAAATTAATGAGCTTAATTTACCGTAAGTATTTATTTTAATTATTTGTCGTAATTTAATAAAACATTTACGGTGTTGTTATATATTATTTTATCAGTCGGAGTCTCACATTTACAGAATCTTTGCTGGGGTGGGTTTGCTTTCTTACACCGTAAAATTAATTAAAATTTAAGTTTTAATTTCAAGACACCCACATGAGTCATTTAAATTTAAAAGTTCTTCGTACATATATAAAAATATCCAGTTTTGTTTAATTAGTTATAACATATATGTGCATATTTTGGTAATTATATTTTAGTACCGCTCTGGATCTCGGAGTGATAACTCATCGCCGGTGAGTCAGCGCTCGAGTGATCGAGAGCAGTCCAGAGCTCGCTAGAATATTCGGGAATGCACGTAGGCACTTAATATATAAGAAACAGCGCAGCATGGAGCAGTCAGTCAAGCTTTGGTACTCGCGACGAAATAAATAAATATACGTGCAAATAAATAGACTCTTGTACAGTAGTGATATATTAATAATTAGTAGTTAAGTGTATAGTTAGATTTATAGTTTCTTAGTGTTTTAAGTGTAATTGTTATAAAATAAATAGTTTAGTTCGTTAATAAATCAGTGCGTGTTTTAATTCACACTACGAACAGTAAAAACGTTACAATATACATGCTAAGTAGCTATTAAAATATTTATTAGATCCCAAATATTTCAATTTTATAGGTTTTAAAAATAATATGCAATGTAATGCTTTTGGCGACAATATTATATTATTTACTATTTTCCCGTAATTAATAATGTCATTAATAAGCTGGACTGTAGTTTATTAATGACATTGTTGTAATATTACCCATATATCATGGATATACATTACGACTATTATGCTGATGATTTAACGATCAACCGAAAATGAAACCTGATAGGTATCATTTTCACCGATTTATTTACACAAAGTAACGGGTATACTAAAATATAATTTTATGTATGGCCCCCGATAATAATAATTATTAAAAATAACAAACAGAAACGGATTACTTTTTGACATAGGCTTTTATCATAATTACTTTTCGATAGATTTTAAACCATCAAGTTATTACATGCCCACCAAAGTTAATGATGATTAATTAATTTAAAACCAATTCAACGTTAAAATGAAAATGTTTAGTAGTTATGTACCTATACACTTTACTAGTAATTAGTTTATTAGAGTGAATAATGCGAATAATTTCGAGTGTAATACTATACTTTATCTACTCCAATAAGAAATGAATCAAATGATTTTTAAAAATAAACACTTTTTACCAATTTTAAATATAATCTCAATTTAAAACCCGTTTGTTCCTAATCACAGTAAATATTGAAATCGGCCACTGATACCTAACAACGGGAATAATAAACTCATTATTCACGTTGTTGGGCAGGGAATTTATAATGTTAAGCATTATTTACGAAAAAAAACAATATTATGCAATACGCTAAAGTGATTTTCGCGTTGCGGTTCTTGGTATTTTACTGTTAAGTGGAGACTTTCTTAATTAACGCTTATAATAATACTAAATTTAGACGACTTATTTGTTTTATGATATTTACTGAATTGAAATATTTACAATTTTCACGTAAATCATTACTAAAATGTGCATTTATTGTATTTAATGGGTACAATTTATATTTACAGGACCTGTATGCAATTTATTTCTTCATTCGGATTTCTACTGTTTATTGGGAAAACGGTAAAACTCAACTCAACAACACAACGAATCGAGCCATGTTTTTTCTGATATTTGTAACATTTTCCGGCTTTATTCTCAAAAACAATCGTTTGTAACGCGTTTGACATCTGCTTATTTAAATCTAAATTATTGTTACAATAATAACGGCCACGTGGTGGCGTTACTATAGTTGCTATATAGCGATGCTTAAGGTATTATATAAAAAGCATTTTTTATTAAGTTATTTATTTTTAATATTCAACCCCGGCAGCCGGGACCTAAAAATTAGGATCAAAATCCCGACGAACGGAATTTTTTACATTTTAGTTATAAAATACAATTAAACTCCCGACAATCAAAATTTCTTACATTTAAACCAGTTGCCAGAATTTATAACTAAAATGCTGGGTCAAGAACTTTTAGCGCCACACATGTATTTAAGCAGCTAAAACCTTATATTAGGTCAAACTACAGTTTTGTTTTTTAATTCGGAATTTTACATAAAAAATTTGGGTGTTTAGTTGGCAAATTCTATGGACCCTAAATTTATAATGAGTAAAACAAAATAATTTAGTGGAGAATATAATTACTATGTTTTTACTCAGATCAGATAAAAAAAGCGGTTTTGAGGTTATCTTTTAAGTTATTTTTTTTGTTCAGTTTGCTTGATTATTAATTATTTGCAATTCGCATTTAAAGTTTAAATAATTAATTTTCCTAACGAGCAAACACTTTACAAAGTTTTCTTTTACAAAACTTAGAAACTTTACGAGACTTTTAAAACATAATTAGTCTTTGATCTTATTTGATTATGCATATATACAGTGCATCCGCCTAAGTTTTCTACATAATATGGGAAACTTTTTTATTAATTTAACAAAAATTATTTTATGACCACTCTGTGTATGGTATTTTAAGTTTTAATATTATAACTTTTTAAGAAGTAACTTTTTTTCCGTAAAATTAATAATAAACAAGTTTTCCATATGTAGACATATTATGTAAACAACAGGCGGGCATTTTTTTTTTTAAATCTCAGCCTTTCCGAAAACCAGCTGCCTTCTTTAATAAAAGTACCTAATAGAAAACTAACTACCGATTTGATAGTTGCATGAATAACTGGCGCCATCTGCCATACTTTCATAGGACTACAAAGAAGGCAGATACCCATCAATAAACTTTAAGAATAGTATATTGTTCAACGATTAGGAAAGTTGGCCATTTCCACGAGGATGACATATTGTGACACGAGTCAAAGGCAAGTGGGGTAATTCATCCGAATGAAAATGTCCATTTCTCAAGAGTTGAACACTATACTTTTTTAATTTTATTAAAGAATTTAGTACAATTTTATGTTATTACCATAACCACAGAGTTGATAACTGTTGTTATTTTGGATGAGGTTGCAATGAGTTATTTATTAAAAGTAAAGAAAAGTTTATTTATAATAAAATGTATAAAAGCGACTTGACTCTATGCCCGGTACAGGCCAACTGTTTTACAAAAAGGTCCTTATTAAGTAAGAATACTGTCTTACTCTAAAGTGGCACTTGTGTGCATAAAACCATCTGTGAAAGGTTTTATGACACTTGTTTCACTACTATCTTATCTAACTGAGGGTTGAGTTTTCTATAAGTATTATTGACATGTAAAGAACTGCAATTAATCTTAACACTCTCTCTAAAACTTGACCCTCAATAAACCATGTTAAATTATGACACATACAAGCAAACACAAAAATCTTAAAAGTACTTAAATAAAGAAACAAACAAAGCAATAGCAATTAGCATAATCCTAACTTATTTATAAGAATTTCAAACCTTGGTTTGGCCAACGGTTTTGTAAAAATATCAGCTACCTGATATTCAGATGATACGTAACTAACGCTAATCTCATTCTTTAAGTACATATCTCTAATAAAATTATATCTAACATCAATGTGCTTAGTGCGTTGATGAAACTCAGGATTTTTTATAAGCTTAATAGCACTCATATTATCTATTAGTAAAACACTAGTTTCAAACACTTCTCTCTTTATTTCCGAGAGTAAACGATTTAGCCACACTAATTCTTTAACCGCACTAGCCGCACTTATAAATTCAGCCTCCGTTGTCGATTGGGCAACACATTGTTGTCTTTTACATTGCCAGGTGATCGCTGCTCCTCCGAATTTGCACACCATTCCCGACGTTGATTTCCTGCTTCCAGGATCTCCTGCGTAGTCTGCATCACAGTAAGCCTCAAACGTATTGTCCTTGTTATAAGGTAGACCCATATGTTGCGTTTTATCCAAAAACCACGTTTCATTTTTCTTCAGTGACTCCATTTCCTCTTCCATTGCTTTTACCCATTTTAAACCATTTTCCGATTTTATTGCTTCCGGATACGATTTCGGCTCATCTTTATTAGCCACCATATCTATCGGACAGCCGTAAAAATCTGGCGGTTTCAATGACCCTCTGTCCCTTAAAACCATCTGTTCTGTTTCACCTTGCACTATTTCGCTTTCATTTTCTCTCTCTTCATTGTCAACCGATTCAACCTCTCTTGTCTGTTTGTTGTCAACATTATTTAAATCGTTGTTTGATGTTTGATGAATTGAGGTACTTGTAGCAACACATTCCTCCTTTTTAAATATAACGTCCCGACTAATAATTACATCTCTGATTTCTGGTACCCATATCCTATATCCACTATTACCTTCGTGATATCCAACAAAATAACCCTTTATGGATTTTTTATCCAATTTTCGTCTCTTTTCTTTGGGTATGTGTACAAAGCATTCAGTACCAAAGACTTTGTAGTCACTCATATAAGCTTGTTTTCCATACCAAAGCTCGTATGGCGTTTTCCCATTCACTTTTGAAGGCCCCGTTTTATTTATTACATAAACGGCAGTGTTTACAGCCTCCGCCCATAAAAATTTTGGTAAGTTTGGTTTTGAATACAGCATCGACCTAGCGGCTTCAACAATTGTCCTATTGTCTCTCTCTACTACACCATTTTGCTCCGGTGTATAGGGTACCGTCATCGCATGCTTTATTCCTCTCTTCCCCAGGATTCCAGTCACAATTTTATTATTGTACTCTTTACCGTTATCAGAGTTAATTGTTTTAATTTCACTCCCAAAACGCGTTTTTACTTCCGCACAAAAATGTTCTAATTTTGTAGCCACTTCCGATTTTTCGCGAATAAAGTAAACACTTCGAAATGAGCTATAATCATCTTTAAACAAAACATAATATTTCTTTTTACCTAGTGATTCTACACTCATTGGCCCACAAACGTCAGAATACACCAACTCCCGTGAGTCCGATGCTTTATTCTTCCTTTCTTTAAAACTTTGACGATGCTGTTTACCGTACACACATACGTCACACAAATCATTGTCTATCACCGCATTTATATGTTGTCCTTTTAAATACGACAGCACATATTTATAATTTTGATGTGCAAGTCTCTCATGCCACAGCTGCAAGGAATTTATTTGTCCTGCAATGTGCGCTTTTAACTTTGGCTTGATTACCTGTAGCACAATTTTATATAAATTGTCCACTTCTACGCCGATTGCTACAATTTTTTCATTTCTTAAAAACTGGCACTTTTTACCATTGTCTTTTACAATGAAATCAACCCCCTTTTTAGCAGCCATTTTCACAGAAAAAAGGTTTTGAGACATTTTTGGTGTAAATAACACATCATGCAAGAAACCTGGCAGCCATTTGCCTTCTGCATACGTTTCTATTTGAATTTTGCCTCGACCTAACGCAGGCACTTTTTCGCCGTTTCCAACAGAAATCATTAGAGGCTCATTAAAATTCTCGTACTCACAAAAATAGTCCCGTTGATTTGCCATGTGTTCCGACGCACCTGAATCTATGATCCATTTATCCGCACTATTTGGTGCACTTTGTCCCATAAATGCTTGTGAATTTCGCGAACTCGATCCGACGTTCCGTTTTTCTGGGCACGTTTTTGATAAATGTTCCTTAGAACCGCACACAAAACATCCTGGACACTCACTTTTCTTATGATTCTGTTTTCCACACAGAAAACACCCAAACTTCTTCGGTTTTTGGTGTTTGAACTGCTTACTAGAACCACTACCTTTTTTGATGTGTTTTTCTCGAGAAAAACGCAGCTGAAGTTTCAGTGTCCTTTTCTTCATTGCCATTTATTCTCAATTCTTCAGTCAATAAACGAGATGTCAGATTTTCTAGGGTTCTTTTGTTAATTTCTGTTGAATCCCATGCACTATGGAAATGATTGTACTTTGGTGGCAATGTCGACAATATTCTTGTAATTAACATTGAAACCGGAATCATTCCATCAAGAGCTTTCATTCGATACGCTAATCGTTCTAGCTTGGAAATATGTTGCGCAATGCTACCTTCAGGTTCCCACTGGAATTCGAAGAACTGCTTCTGCACCAAAGAGAGGCTTTCTTCCGATTTCATTTCGTACACATTGTGCAACTTCTTCCACATATCCTCAGCAGTTTCGCAATTTAGCAACAACTGTAACGGTTTTGACTCTACAGACGTCACTATCATAGATTTTGCGGCTCTGTTTGCTTTGTTCCATGACTTTAACTTTGTTTCATAATCTTCTGCCTGATTATCGGTTGGCTTCACTATAACTCCATCACAGACCTCCAAAGCTCCCATACTATCAATTAACATTTTCATTACAAATTGCCATTGTTGCCAATTTTCGGAACCTCTAAGTTTTTCAACCTTAGACGATCTATCCATGTCAAAATCCATTTTTAAATTTCAACACCACTGTTAACTAACTTTCACTAAAGTCCAATTAACGCGACAAATTGCAACACGCACTTACTTATTCTTAATAGCAAACCCGCAGCAACCCCTTAGCACACTGGGCCCATAACCTGTTGTTATTTTGGATGAGGTTGCAATGAGTTATTTATTAAAAGTAAAGAAAAGTTTATTTATAATAAAATGTATAAAAGCGACTTGACTCTATGCCCGGTACAGGCCAACTGTTTTACAAAAAGGTCCTTATTAAGTAAGAATACTGTCTTACTCTAAAGTGGCACTTGTGTGCATAAAACCATCTGTGAAAGGTTTTATGACACTTGTTTCACTACTATCTTATCTAACTGAGGGTTGAGTTTTCTATAAGTATTATTGACATGTAAAGAACTGCAATTAATCTTAACAATAACAAATGTCAGTGTCAATCTTTTATAAAGGGTGTCAATTAATTTTTGAGAAAATAATGAATTACCTTATAATCGTAATGATAAAAAAATAGTAAAAAAAAATAAAATCTCGTCATCTCAACAGACTCAACCACTTTCTCAATTAAAAACGTATAGTTTTTACAATCATATTAAACAATTTGTACATTATTCTTTAATATGATTAGAAAAACTAAACTATTACCTTTAAAATATAAAATGCCTTTATGTTTGGATTAAATTTAAGAAAATAAGTATTTATTATTTACATTTATAAAACAGTGTAAATACACATTTCATATGAATATGCATTGATGTTATTAATTGTGGCTATAATAAAAACTACGTATTATATAAAGTTATTACAATGAAAACTTTTCTCATTACTTTTTATTGAAATCATTAAAACTAACCAAATAAATTAAGCCTAAAATAAATGTCAGTGTGTGAGCACTTTTTGTAGCGTTTTTTTATCTTAATCAAGTATCTTTTAAATCGAGCCCTTTCGTTCGCTTCTCAGTTCTGCTTGACTGTTCGATCTGATACGTTTTTTCATTTTCCCATTTTCAAAGAATGTGGTTGAATACAAATTTTAATTGGATTTGTCTATTCGAAAACTAGTCCAGTACCTTCTAAAACGGGTACATTTTTTGAAATCAGCAATTATATATTTTTTTTTTTGTACGACCATGCTATTTTAAATGATTTACCGTAGTAATTTTCTCAATTTATTTAAATTAGTTCCTTGTCGTTTGACATTAAAAAATATATTTACAAATTTATACATGAGAACGAATTCAAAACATTGATAAAAGTTTTTTGTAGAAAAACGCGCGTAAAATAAAAATACTCATTTTTTTTTATTTAATTTCTGCCTATAATGATCGCACAACTTTGGTTTAATGGTTTTATGAAATATACACGGCTTTCAATTAAAAACTAGCCACCCTTTATAACTTTGAAGTTAGTTAGTAATCATGATCTTGAGCAAAAATAGGTTAATTTAGATGTTTTTAGGTATGATATATAATTAAAACAAAGAATATCTTACCAAAATTTTATAAAAGAACTGTTTTATTTGCTTCATTTAAATTTACCTTTAGCAGAGTTGTTAGTTAAAATATTTGTATTGATATACACTCCGCGTCAAAAATAACACATAATTAGTACACAATTCGAACTCTAAAACGCCTTTACCAATCTTTATGAAATTTTGTAAATATAAAAATACTTCAACTTATATCTTAAGTGTTCAAGAGTTTTTCGAGAAAATATTTTTAAAATAACGAAGATGAAAAGTGGTAATTTTTGACGACTTTGAAGCGCTGTATTTTCGTTACTGTTCGTTTGATTTGTAAAACATTTTCAGGGTATAGTAACAAAAATACGGTCTTTCACAGTATATTTTTTATTTACTTAAAAAAAATTCCCTATAAAAGTTTTTTTTCGAGAGTTTTTTATTATTAAATAAAAGGGCTTTAAGGATATTTTCTACAAAAACCCTTGAAGACGTAAACTAAGATATAAGTTAAAGTATTTTTATCCAAAATTTTATAAAGATTGGTAAAGGCGTTTTAGAGTTTTTTTAGGATTTTTTTTACCTGTTATGCATTAATTTTGACGCGCAGTGTATCAAACTACCTAAATATTAGAAAAAATGTATATACTTTAGCAGGAAGAACCGAATTAATTTTTATTTACTGATTTAATTCCTGTGCTCGTAGAACCGCACGCGCAAAATTGTAAGCCATCAATAGAAAACACACAAGATCGAGTAAAAAGGATGCAGCTTCAGTTCTCGATCATTTTCCTATGACATCTACATTCATTCTTTAACAAATAGGTATTTATGTTGGTTTCATTCATAAGGTGTTAAAAATAAAGTTCAAGTGTGCTAGCAACTCAGCAAAGATGACTAGGACAAAAGAATCCAGTTTTGTGAGGAAATGACTTAGGAATTGCGGTTGCTCCCAATTTATTAAAAAATATTTATTTCAGCGATGAAACTACTTTTTTTCTAAATGGATTTTTAAATAAACACAATGACAATGAAAATCCAAATGTTTTTCGAGAATCATACTCAGTATTCTCAAAAAATCAATGCATGGGCTGGTATTCTTGACAACGAAATAATTGGACCGCTTGTTATCAAGGAAAACTTGACTGGACAGATATATTTTGATCTTGTTGAAAATACTACTCAGTCATTATAAAATCAGATGGACGAACAAGAAAAAATGTTGCTTGATGAAGGAAATTTGTACCTTCAACAAGATTGAGATCCTCCTCACTATGCTTTACTAGTCAGAGAATAGTTAAACCAAAAGTTTTTCGAGAAACGGATTAATAGAAAAAGTGCTCAAAAATGGCCGGCAAGATTGCCAGATTTAACTCCACCTGTTTTTTTCTTTGGGGTCTTATAAAACCACAAGTCTACAAAACAAATACTAAGAACCTTCAATGGATCAGAAATTTAATCTTGCATATGGTGCCATTTTAAACTTTAGCTGGATATAACTTAAAATACCCAAGATCATATTTAGCATAATTCAAAAGTTATTAAGGGTGGCCAGTTTTTAATTGAAAGCCCTGTATAATTTAAACTAAAAATCATTTGAGTGACCTCCGCACATCTACTGGATGATTAGTTTTTAAATTTACAGTAGTCTTTTTTTGAATTTTCTGTTATAAGAGTTAAACTCCCATTTGTTAAAATGGCTTCAATACAGTACCTTATATTATTGATATAAAGTCTTATTGTATTATCCGAATCCCTTTCACAATATATTTTATGGCTGTTAAGCCTTTGAATTATTCCTTTCTTATATATGGCGGGCAAAAGATAGATGGATTTAGAAAATACCGAATGGTAAATGATAAAAAATAAATTGGGTTTTTCCTCGAATAATATTCAAAGTGGCATTTAAAGTTTCATTGAAATACGGTATATTATAAAGTGAATAAAGTAAAGTAAAACAGTTAAGGTTTTACTTAAATAGTAGTGTTTCTATAGATATATATATATAAAATTGTTAAATTTATTTAAATTTAGTACAAAGACATTTAACTTTATCACTTGAAAAACCGTCTTGTGCCAAACGACAATGTAACTTGAGGTTGGCAATTAAGATGGCCATGAAAATCAAAACGTCAATATGTCAATATCAAAGTGATTTGTGGTCTAGAAAAAAATACAAATTTGATCATACAGCAGTATACGACTAAAAAACGATCAAATTGTCCAAACTTATTATGAAAATAGGCGTTCAAATGTGCTTTTCACGAATATTTTGGAAAACAAAATCGACCTTTTGTGCAAGCAATTTTGAATGTCGTGCAGAAATTTGAGCGAAATGGGTCGGTACTCAACATCAAAACAACTCAGCATGTTTGTCCTGCCCGTTCAAAAAAAAAATGTTCATAAAAGTAAACATTCAATTTTCTTAGTTTCTTTAAGAAACTTTCTTGACCCATCACTGGTAATATTCATAAGAATATAAGAAAAAAAATTGAACCTACACCTCGCCATCATAAAAGTGTTGCCAAATAACCAGGATTTGCATCTTTATCCTTATAAGGTCCAAATAACCCAAGTTGAAGCCCAGAGACCATATCCAGTAGCGTATGCTTTGTAAGTGGATGCTTCAACACGAAGTTAATTTTTTGAAAAAAATAATCTTTAGTGATGAGGCTCATTTTACCCTCAATGGGTTTGTTAATAAACAAAACTGTCGAATTTTGGGGTTATAAAACTCAAGAAAAGTTGTTGAGAAATAAATTTTCCCCGAAAAAATTTGGTATGGTCTGTGGGCTGCATATTTAATAGGTCTATAGAACTATAGTTCCAACAGGATGGGGCGACCTGCCATACAATTTGTGACAGATCCGATTTCCAGGCAGTGTTATTTCGAGAAACGGCGATTTCAATTTCAAATTCAACCCCTTTAGATTTATTTCTTTCTTCTAGGGATATTTAAAAAATTAAGTTTACGTTAACATGCCCATTCTTAAAATGAAATGGAAAATACGACGAAAAATAGCCGCCAAAGAGCCAGCAATGTGTTGCAGAGTCATTGCAAATTTTGACCAGCGCATTCGTGGCGTTATTATTGAATAGAAAATTTTACAGCAATTTTTTTAAGTTTTATTCAACTTCCCCATCGCCAAGTTGGATCACCCTTTATGATAAAAATTAGTTTTAGAATATATTTGAGAAAACTTTGTCAATTCAAACTTTGTGTAACTTTAACAACACACGTCCCAAAGGTGTATTCAAATGTTTTCCATATGAACATGCGAATTTATGGCATAACTTCCGCTCATTTTACAATGTTGGTAACACCACAACCAGAATTAGATTACAAGCTAAATCCAAGTGTGTAAATTAACTAAATATAAATATTAGGGTAGCTCACAATTGTATAATAAATGGTTTAACCGTTCCCTTAAAAACATGCTTTTTTTACAGCGTACCAGGAAAATTATTAAAACTTTATAAACGATACTTAGCTATCAACAAGCACTGTACTTTTCGCTGTGTGTGAGAATATGTTCAGAAGTGATCTTAAAGATTTGTTTAAAGTTACTGCGAAAGACCCTCTGACTAAAATAAAGAACGTTGATGACTTCAAAAACAAAGAAAAGATTTTTTAAGTAGCCTGATTAGTGTTAAAAGTATAGCAAGGAAGAATAGAAAGAGACAGTATACTGTCTCTTTCTATTCTTCCTTATAAGAAGACAACGAAAAAAAGATAAAAATAAACAAGCTAAAACTGAGAGTAATTTACGCCTGGGACAATTTCACAACTATCTACTTTTCTTCTAAAATAAAATTGTGGGCTTGGTTTGTGTGAGATATTGAAATAAAGTTGAGCTTTTTATAACAATATTAAACTCTTAGGTATACACTGCCTTGGCATCATTGCTTTATTTTAGAGCACTTAATAGATTCAGATTTTTTGATGACAGTGTCTAGAAATCTAAAGAAATGATGGTAAAAAATCTAAAGCTTCCAAAATTGCCAGATTCTCCACGTCGAATTGATTAAACTAAGAAAAATGATCTTACTATGTTGTAAGATGAAAGTTGTTAATGATACCGCCGAAAGGGGAATCAGTCTTATTTAAAGAACAAACAGTCACTGTCCAAGGACGAAGAACAGATGCATTACAGTAGCACATCACCGCATCCCTTATGTCGAAATTTTTGATTTTAGGATTTTATATTAATAGTTGTGTTATCTGAATGTTATATGATTTCAAAAAGTGTTTACCACTCATTTAGAATATAATAAAACAAAACTTATTTATACAACCAATACGATGTTTTCTTTAGAGAACATCGTTTTCTACTTTTACTAGGCAAATAAAAAAAAGATTTATTTAGAAATAAAGTATGCCGTTTTTCATTAATAATCCAAAAAGGTAAATTTACTTGTTATTTAGTTTAAAACACTGTATATTTGTTTTTTGAGTGGAAAATATATAAATATACTTTAACCCACACATGCATCCTGAAAGAAACTAAACTTTAATTTAAAAGACTTTTTATCTATGAATATCTTATTTAAAAACCATGATTAATGAATTCCTTTTTTCTTAATTAGAACCCTGGCTGTATACGTCCGTGGATTTTCAAAAGATTATAGAAAAGGGTAAAGACACGTCAGGAAACATAAAATGGCATTGTTATCTAGGTTTTCAATTTTAAAAAACTTGGTGGTTTACTGAAGTCAGTCTTTTTTAAAGAATATAAAGAATATAGTAAATAGGTATTGTGCAATTATAAATAGTCATATTTTATATTATTTTTAAGTTTCAATAATACAAATAAACGATTTTTAATTTAAGATTCAGCATACCTTTATATTTTTTAGGTTCTAACTACAGTTATAACTTATATACATAATTATTATTATTTAAATATTTTAAAAAAATCCTACAAAGAAAAATTCTTACAGTTAGCTTACTAGATTTTTTTCGAACAAAAGGATCCGATCTTGTTTATTAAAAAAATGCATTAAAAGAATGCACAAAGCAAAGAATTTATTTTTCAAACGTAGCAGATTTTACACATTTAATATATAATAATAATAATATTAATACTAATAATAATAATAATAATAATAATAATAGTTTATTTGCAGAAAACGTAAGTATAAAAAATTTAAAATGTTTTTATAATATTGTAAATATTATACTATAGGTAAATACTAATGAACTAATTAACAACTAACTACCAACTAATTCCTGCAAAATGTACTGGAAACTGATTCTAGTTCCAAACCAGAGAAAAAAAACATAATAATTTAGTTCATCAAAAGGAATTTAATCCTTAAACATAAAAGATAGGTACTTTGGGATTATTAACTTAGACTAAAAACTAAAACTGGCTTGTTTATAGTTTGTTTTAAATTTCATAAACTATACTAAACGTTAGTATCTTGTAATGAAGTTATTAGGCCTTTAAAGCGAAGATTCAAGGTATGAACAGTTCTGGCTGTTATTTTATTTAATAGGTATGGAGGGCATTTGTTAACAATTATAGAGTGGTACAATGTAGCATGGCTTCTATTTTCCATGGTTAATCCATTGGCGGTTTATAGTCTTACTTTTTTATACCGTAAATATAGCGCAAGCAACTGTTTTGGACTCTTTGAATGGGATTGTTATCCAATTGAACCAAACAAGGGCTATACACTTCATACGCAGTAATTAAAGTTGCTAACGAGTATGTTAACATCTTTTTTAAATTTTGTGACAGTATATGACGGTGAGAGTATAACAGTCACGTTCGAGTACTCGTCAAAGTTTGTCGCATCTTGCCGTGTCGCGCTCTTGAAACTTACAAACAGCAAAGCTCGCAATGATTGCTTATAAAGTGCAAATAGTTTTTAGTGTGGCAACTACTGTGTGTAGGCCACCCTACGGTCAGGAAAGTGATGAAGTGGAGGTGTAGAGGTGTAGAGTGACACCTTACGGGTGGTCGACCGCGGTCTAGCCACGCATTTGGATGCTTTTCACGAGACAAACAAAAGAGGATAACCAAGGGTGGAAAGGTCAATTTACAATTCTTGATAAGTAACCTTAAACATCTGCATGACCTAATATATTATTTGCCACCATGACAGGTACCTAAATGAGGCACTTTTCGCTTGACATGAGAAAAACTAACAAAAAAAATAACAAATAAAAATAAAATAAAAATAAACAAAGTGCACCAGTAAAATTAAGAGAATAGCACCAAAACAACAACAAAAAAAAAAACAAAACAAAACCGCCCCAACTCTTAACTCGGTCACAGGAAAGCTGACTAGGACAATAAATCTACCAATAACAAATGACCAAGACTAAACCCATAAATTAAAGAAAACTGCCCCAACAAAAAACGAACGATACCAAATAAACACTTCAAATCCAAACGATACACAAACCGAATTCTAATGGAATTGGTAATAACATTAGTATACAGTGGAAGTCAAAATCGCATCAATTGCATACCAACTGTTTAATACAAAGATAGGATTGCAACGCGAAAGAAAACAGCCGAGACAAGACAATAACAAGTGCAGGAACAACCCGACACGGACAGAGACAATAACGGTCAAGACGTTGACCACGACCAGTAAACCAGGCCCCTGCAGCGAACTAACAACTCCCCAACTCCAAACAGTAATCCCAAATGTTTGGAGTAATACTAACTTCCCGGTCTAGGGGGATCCCGCGTCGTACTTAGATTTGAGTCGGCGTAATTGTTCCCCAAACACCAAAATGATCTATCCCTCCTGTCCTACCTCCTTCATGATCCTACTGGGCGTATAGCATCGGCCCGGCGAACCCGGGAATGGCTATTAAATTGGCATTTTGCTCTCGAGTCCCAAATAAGGTACAGTACGGGACGCAATGGACATCCGCACACAGCAAGGACGGGCGAAGCCGTGTCGGTGCTGTTGGCGGAAAAAATCTGCGTGGTAACAGAGGCCTGTGCGGGGTCCGGGAGTGATGAGGCAATGGGGCCGGTTATACGTCTCTTATACTCATATTCATACTCATACTGATATACTCAGTAGGTATATGATGGTGAGGGTGCAACATTTTAAAATTTTAATATGCCGATTTAAGGCACTTGGCTATGTGTAAAGAGAACCTTAAATTATTATCAAGTATCAAGCCTTGGTTCCTAGTAGCTCAAGCAGCGGATCGCGAAAAAGTGACAAGGAAGACAGTTAGGGCAACTTCAAAGGTATGTATCGACTCGTAATATTTTTTTTTATTTTTTTTTCGTTGTCTGTGAGTCTGTCTGTGTATCGGTTTTCTTCGAACCGCCGTAGCTCGGAGGCCGTTGAGGGTGGACACTCGAAATTTGCATCCTTTTTTTGTGCCCACGAGACCTACCCGCGGACGAAATTTTGCCGGTGTCAAGAAGGCCCAAGTCCACTTTTTTTTATTTTTACGTCAAATTTGGCACGTTCCGTTGTCATCGCTTAACTTTCGAAATTTCGAGATTTTTTTTATTGCAAACGGGCCGGATCCGCCCTAAACTTTTTGAGTTACGATCTTTTTAATTTTTTTTCAAAAGTTTTGTAGGGCGAGAGAGATTTTCGAAATTGTCCGAACGAAATACACGAATCGACGGGTAAAATACCAAAGTTTGACATACTAAAAGATGAACTTTATCGAATAAAAACTAATCGTCCAGAAGCCCGTTTAATTTTTGTTGGGTATTTAAAAAAGTTAACCAATTAAAATCCCCAAAATCAAACCGATTACAGGGAGATCCAACAAAATATTAGGTAATAATGCGGTATTGCCAAATTTAATTGCGGTGTTGCCAGCTTTTGTAAAACTTTCCCAATAGAAAAAATTAATTAAATTCATTTATCAGGTGGATCTTTGAATTAAAGTCAATTTAATTTTTTTCGCAAATCATATACAGGGGAACCCAACAAAGTATCCAACAACACTTTGACAGGTGAACAGGTGGCATATGTCAAGTTGACAGATGATAGATGACAGATGACAGGTGACAGATAAAAGGTGACAAATGCCAGTTGACAGATGACAGAAGACAGGTGACAGATGTCATGTTGACAGATGACAGGTGACAGATAACAATTGACAGAAAACGTAAGAAATATAAAATTCATCTTTAAAATTACTACCCAGTTTAGGAGGAGCGGTCGCGGCGCGATTCCCACTTGCAGCGAGCACCAAGCTCAGCTTGCCGAGCTTGTTTCTATAACACATGGTAATATAATATTATTAATAGAAATATTAATGTGATTCTTAATTTTTCAAGTTTGTTTTTCCAAATATAGGAGTACATGATTTCGAAGGATTAATTGGACGCCTTTCTGCAAAAAGGAACCAACCCACAAAACCAAAAAAATCGAGATATTTAGCCTATGAAGTAATTAAGTATGTATAATTTATCTGCAAAATAGGTCATAGCCAAAATGCAAGTGTAGTGAAATTTAATAATCATTGAACCAACCAACATTCAATAATAGTGTGGATTACTAATCCAGAATTAGAATCTGTAGAATATCTGCAAGTGGGTTGGATCTTTTTTGTAAAAAAGCAGGCTGGTAGACCCACTACCAAAGTCTTTAAAGATTTCCTGCTTCTGCAAAATATAAATTCTTGATGCATTTTTTTGGTAGCTTACAAGATGAGGTGGGGTTGGAAGATGATGTGGACAAATTTCAAATAGAATCAAAATTAATTCATAATACCATTATAATAGTAATATCAGTTGTATTTTGTTTGGAAATAAATAATTGTCGCTTTTCTTTAAATACATACATACATCAGATAGTAGTTTTCATAAATTGCAGAAAGGAACCAACCAACAAAAGCCCATTTTTTTCGTCACTTTTACACATAACATCACAAAATCCACCTGATGAAATTATTAAATTATATCCCTTAAACCTCCGTAAGTCCAAAATCGGCATAAAATTAACAGGTAATTTTAAAATTATTAAAATCTTTGATAACTTTTTTCTCAGTTTCATCATGGTGTGGGTTGGTCCCATTCTGCAGAAAGCCGTCCAATTATAAGTTGGTGTTTTTCCGAGATTTTAATCAAATTATGTATAGCCACATTGCTTGATCAACTTGCAAGGGATGCGAAGAGTATTTTAGCTGTGTGTCGTCAGCATACAAATAGGACTGAGTGATTTAACGATTTGGTCATAATATACAATAATGGTCCTAGTATGGAGCCCTGAGATACACCACAAGAAACGCGGGCTTTGTCTAATTTTAAACAAACTGATTTATGATAATGTTTATGTTAATACACGAAACAATGGGTTTACTTAGAACAAACTTTTGGGATCTTGCAGACGATAACATTCGCAATTTTTTGGGGTTTCATCTTCTTTTACACTTTAAAAAACACCGGTATCATGACCAATTCTTTTGCTGAACGCTGTCTGTAAAATGCAATGGAAAACCAGTAACATACCTTTCAATCTTCTTTTGTAGTGAACTGCTTTATTTCTTCTGTTTTTATAATCAAAAATTGTAAAAATCTTTAAAAACATAATCTAAATTAGAAAATAAATGGAAAAAGTCGTCGTAAATATTTTCCAAACATGGTTGGTTTTATTATATTGTTTGTTATTATTTTAAACTGTTTTTAAACCATAAATAAAATTAATACAATAATAATATCATTTGGTTTTTATAAAAACACCCACGCAATCTAAAAAACAAACCTAAAATACAGAAAGTTTAAATAAATATTTATTAATTTATTAATTTAAAATTTACGTAAGTCTAAAGTAACAAACACTTTTACGTTGTTATACTTAAGTTATTAAATTGTATGGTTAATGAAATCATAATTTTCAAACTTTGTGATGTCTAAATATAAAAACCCAATTTAATATTATTTGAGCCATCGTATAATAACAATAATTATTGCGGTCTTGTTAATGTTCTAGTAAAATAAAATATTATTTACATTGAAATAAACAAGAATATTGATATAATAATGGCCATTAAAGATTTAGTGTTCAAAATAAAATTACATTTATATTTCCAAAAGTAATATTAAGGACAATGGTCTATAATTATAATCGATTTTTATTTTTTTTACAAAAAATGGTTTTGATGTAAAATTTTTAATGCATAATTTATATCTGCAGGTTAATTGTTAACTGTCATTGATTTAAGTTAATTTTGTTTTTATTTACTATATGGTATTATGTAATTATTCAAAATTTTGAAAAACATTTTTATTAAAATATATAGTAACATTACAAGTATAATATGTAAAATTCAAAGTTACGAAAAACATAAGCAAAAATACTTTTTCCTGTTTTAAACCTTATTTAATTTATAACCTATCTAAATATCTTTAAAACATAATTATGTTACGGTAAAACCATATTGTTATTTTGATATTGAATATCAGAAGAAATAATGTGTCTAGACGTTTTTCACGATACATTTTCGTGATAAAACTTTTCCATAAAACAAGGAGATTCTCGAGGGTTCTGCTTGTGTCAGTTTTAAATCATTATCGAAAATCGAATATATCATGCTGTTTCACTCTGTACATGATTTATAAAATTGTTTGCCAGATATCGTAGTTTTATTTTTTATTGTCTGTTTTTTTAAACCTTGTTGTGTTTCAGTTTATTTTTTTTTAATTACCTAATTAATTTTATACACAGTAAAAAATATTTGTTTATTTTAACCAGATTTTATGTTAATCCAGGTCCACATAACTTTATGTTAAGTTTACAACCCTCTGTAATCTGTTAACTAATTGAATAAGTAGTTTGTAATTATAACAGAAATTTTGTAGACACTGAAGTCAGTTGAACTTGTTGATGCGTATTGTCATTGGAAAATATTTTGATTAGCTGCCTGAAGGTGTACTTTTTCAACGAAATAATTTGGTAAATATTAACAAAATAACCCTTAAAAATTAACAAAATGCTTACAAAACTTTCGGTAAAATATTTTCCTTTGTTAAAAAAATTAAACCCTGGGTTTATACAAAAAACTTACTTTTACAAAATAAAATTATTAAACTAAAAACTCATGTTAAAAAGTCTGATTTTTATAACACTGTAGAAGAGGACAATATACATTTTGATTGTTAAACCCGTTGGTGTTCTGTGCCATTTATAAAAAGGTTACAAATAATTAAATGTGATTTCAAAAGATGAAATGGAATGCCACAAAAATAATATTTATTTAATTTATATAAGAGAGTTTCTATATCAAGAGAAATACATTTAGGTAGTATCTTTCAAAAAGCTCTACAATTAATAAAGTTCTTCTAAAACTTTTTAAAGTTAAATAGTTATTTATGTCATAAGGCTAATTAGTTAGTCTTTTTGGGCTGAGCTTAAAGTTTGATTTACAATATAAATAACAATTATTAAAAATATAAAGTCATGTTAGATAACTTATAAGTTATCACAGGTATCAAATTCTTTAATTGGTCCCAGCGGATTTTTTTACCAGACTAGAATGTTAAAAACTTGACTTACATCCTACAACATCCTACACACAGTGTGCCCCAATGATATTTAAGTTAAACAAAAATGTCACAGAAAACTGAGAGAAAGGTTTGATTCTTGGTTATATTTGTTATTTAAAACTATATGAAACAAAATCAGAGCTGATCCTTTTATAAAAAATTTTTAGTTTTTTGTATTTCTTCCTTTTACTTTTTTTTACCTTGTTATGTGTTTAATATGGGCATCCATTTTATTTTTTTCTATATCTGTTTTTATTGTATAACTTAAAGGTAAATAAATAAAGTTATTAGAATTATTGTGAAAATGTTTAAAAATAAATTCAGTACCGTTTTTTAGAGGACTATAAATTAAAATAATTAGAACATATTTACGCCCGGCTAAGACGCATAAAAAAATAAAAATATTTTTATATAAAAACCAAACCAATATTAATTTTAAAATAGTTTTTAATTAAGAAAATTAAAAGTAATTTATAAATTTACAAAGCAATCAAAATCAAGAACAACAAAATAATCAACAAAAGCTATTTATAAATGTAATGATGAAAATTCGACTATAGTATACTGCCTTGGCCAAATTTCTTTCATAATTCGGATTATCGATGTCATTAATTTTGTACTTTTTCTCGGTGAAGTGACTCCCCTGGCTGCTCCGACCATAGCCCCAGACCCTCCGAGTTATCCAGATGTCTCAAGCATTCTTCAAGATGTTCTAGGATTAAGTATATGAATTTTTAATGTATATGAAAGATTTGTTGCCGCATATGTTTTTTTCAGTCTATCTATGGATTTTAAAATTTTATCAAAGCTACTCTTTCTTTTTGAAGAAAATCACATTTCGACAATTTTATCAAAGGCTTTTGCGATTCAATAATTGGTACAAGGTGTAGTGCAGTTTTTTCACCATTAAAAAGTTTTCGGCATGCATTATATACAAAAGTGCTCTTTTAGTTCCACCCTTATTTCTTAAGAAGTCCATAAGCCAACTGAATGGCTTGTGCGGGTTAGGGGTAGGAACGGACCGCGGGCTTAAAGTCCCCTCCGAAGGACTATTACACAATAGGACAAACACAAATAAACAGCCATACCCCTGGTGGGATTCGAACCCACGACCTCCGGCTTGTAGTCAGTAGCACTAACCACTCGTCCACCGTCGGCATTGCCTTCAAATAAGTCGCCTTGATAACTTTTAAATTTAGTTTTTTTGGCCATTTAAGCGCTTCATCTTTTCCTAAAATGGGAACTAAACCATCCCAAAAGATATGATTAACGAATCTTTGTAAAATATGGAGTTCGGGAATCACACATTTTTCCAAAACTTTTTTTAAGTCCTCTTCTTGAAACAAAGAGCAATTTATCACACTGCAATAATTTTTTGCATTTTTCCTATTTTTGTCTAAAGAGTAGCAAAATTTTTCATAATGTTGTTTTAGATTTCCATAAGTTCTACAGGTACTTTCACTTTTTTGTTGTTGCTCTGTTACAATTTGTGAACGTAATTCTTGCAGACGACAAGACAAAATGGACATGGATAGGAGGAGGTGGCAGTTTGCAATCCATTGACTAATAAAACGACTTTAAGTCAGATACAAAAATTAACGAAATTTTATTAATTTTAATTAGCTTCATAAGAAGTTTTATATTTTGATAGGTTTTTTTTATTTGAGGGACAATACAAAGTAAAATTACTTTGTAAACACCAGTAATCTTTGCAATTTTTGAAACCGTTCCACCTTCTTCATACGTAGTTATTTTTTTTTAACATTCATTTTCTTTTTCTTCATCTATTTCTTCATCTAAATTTTGTTTGCTTCTGGGCAGTAATTCTCTGGAATGAGAGATAAACAAATTTTTTAAAATCCTTGCCCACCATCTGCCATGATCTTGATCTTTCAATTTCCTATATGTCTTCTTTGTTCAATAACCATATTCACCAGCTCTTCTGCATCTGCCCAAATTGCCGGTCTTTTTTCTTTTCTGCCATGGTCAATCTCAAATTCATAAGTTCCGCTTTGGTAAATAGACTGCAAAATTTGTGATTTTTCTTTAACGCTATTTCTGTAGTTTTTAGGCACTGATTTTTTTCCGGCATTGGACCTTAAAAAGTTGGTCAAAATTCTCATTTGATTTGAACTTGAACCACTGTGAATTTGATATTGATTCAGTCTATCTTGCGAAAACTCAACTTTTTTTTATTGACAGGATTAATTATTATTTTAGCCTGTTTACCTCCAGTTAATAGTTTTATTTCAAAATTATTTTGAGAAGAGTTCTGGTTTGAAATGTTGCTACCTGTTTGCTTAGAGCGCAAACGCTTAATTGTAGAACTAAACACTTGTTCCTGTTTTTATTGGCAATGTTTCTATTGATTTTTTTATATTTTCACGTGCCTGAGTGTAGTTGCAAATGTGCCTTATACCTTTGCCCAACCTTTTAAAACAAAATTTGCATGTAGAAACCGATATTTTTTCTGTTTTACGAACTGGACAGTTATTTTCTTCAAAATGTCTTGAACGACCCCTTCCTTTTGTGACTGAAATGTGGGTTTTTTTCCTAGCACACAGAGATATTTGGCACTCACATGTGAGTGTATTTTGGCGTGTCTATTTTTGTAATATAACAGAAGCAAAATTAAATGGACATGGCAAAAATTATTTTTATCTCTTTCCAACAAAGTTAATCTGCAAGATCCACAAATAGAGTTTGGGCACCTTTCGTTTTTTACATCAAAATCCTTATTTATCCACACTTTAATTAAGCTTTCTAACTTACTTGTTATACAGAACTGGCTGACGGGTTTATTTCCAAAAATTATTTTGCTGCCACAACATCCACACACTTTTCTGCGATTTTCATTATTTATTATATTATTTTATTTTTATTACTAAATTATTATTTATATTTTTAATAATAATTGTAAGGACGCCAAAACATTTTTGACAAGCACGCTGCTAGCAATAGCGCTATTTGACAGAAGCGATGTCTCAAAAAGCAATTGTTTTTGCAATAATATGACACCATAGGCGACTTGATTTTTATATGCATTTTGTAGTTTAAACTTAATCTAAAGTGCATTTTAAAGTTGAAATGCCTTAAACCTTAATATTACACGGTGTCTTTTAGAAAAAATCAAATATTTCAAAATAAGGATCAGACCAGATTTTAATTTTTGCAGTTTTAAGTTGCCTAAACATTAAAGAATAACACCCCACTTTCCGTTTCTTGTGACATTTTTGGTCAACCTAACTAATCTTGGGGCACACTGTGTACAGCCTAGGAGTTAATTAAATACTCTGGTAGTTAGCGTTGACAAAAATAAAGCCTAAATGATAAAAGGGTTAAAGATCAAATATATTATCTTAAGTTGGCGTATTATTAAAATTAAAATGAGTTTGTTTTGTAAGACCTAGTTTATTTTATGTAGGCAATAACCAGTTGCAGTAACTAGCGTTATCTTTATTGCAAAACGTAAAATATACATTTGTTAACCGATGGCAGTTTGTATCTTTAGGGTTTTTGATTATATCGCGAAGTCAAAGAACTCTAAACGACCTATGTGCACTGTAAATTGAGCCTTTGCACTTATAATGAGTTTTTAATATGATCCACGCTGACAAATAAAAATCACAACCTATGCCAGTGGTTACATTTTTTTCTTTCCTGGATGAATATGTGTTTATATTTTATGTTGATTAAAAATACATTTTAATTATAATAAAATATTAGGTCACTATTCAAGGTTTATTTAAAAAACCTATCACATATTCCTTAGACGAAATTCTTCGTATAAAATTTAATGCGCCATTTTTGCCATTTTAAGAAAATTTAAGAACGACTTTATTATATTAAAAACTGAATTTACCAAGGGACAATTAGACACCTGCAAAAGGCAAAAGATGATGCTAATCAAAAAGTTATTAAGAAAATGAATTTTCAAATTAAAATTTTACGCGTTCATTAAAAAAAACTAGGTTAATATTACATGTATACAGTGACTGTATTGTGTTTTAAGTAAATTAAGTTTTTAATTAAATTTTTATAAAAATGAAGTTGATATACAAATATTACTTTTGATTTATACCAGATCTATGCTTTTAAAATGTATTTTTTAATAGTCTTTTGTTATTTTAAAATATATGTCCCAAAAAAATGGCATCGTTGAACAATTTAAGTCCTTAACGTGTATGTTTTTAGTGAATTTGTTGTCTTAGGTTTATACAAATTAACAAAAAGGATTGCTGTCCATGCTGATTGGTCTCTAATATTTTAAATAGTATTTTTTGTTTTTCGGAATGCTAAACGTGTCAATAATATTTTTAATTACGATTTACAAAATTATTGTGCTTTACAAACTGCAGTGGCATTTAATGTGCGTCCTAAATATATTTAGGAGGTGGTTGCAAATTTGGAACAAACGAAATCTGTTTGCATTTAAAAAAGAAACCAACCTGGGATACTTAATGAAGCCACCCATATTGAGATTCTTATTTAGTTTTTTGTGAATGCCACAATATCACTCCGATCGGCATCTAGATTAACAGGGCTTTGCGTTGAGTCTGTTTTGAAGGACAAATCACAAATAAAATGCATATTACACAACAACTTGGCGATGATGATGTATAAAGACGTTTACAATTTTGTGAAATTATGATCAACATACTTTTTATCTAAATGGAAATGTTAAAAAACAACATTGTCTGGGCAGATTGTATTATTGGTTCCTTATTTATAGACCAACTTTTAAATGGTCAAATTTATTTTGAAATGTTTTTTGAATACAGCCACTAATAATACTAGAAAAGCTTTGGATATAAATTTATAACATTTTTAGCATAACATGATATATAGAAGCTGTAACGACTAGGAGAAAAACAAAAGATCTCCAGATCTGAAACAATTAGACTTTCTTATGGGGTCACTTAACATTTGTGGTCTACAAAACTCAGCTTGATTTTATAATTTGTTTATTTATGCTTTTTTGTTAAAGTTTTATTATTTTGTGCTCTCCAGTTTTTCATTAAATTTTTCCGACCTTATTAGCAACAAAATGCTTTTTTATATTTGAAACAAGAAATTGAAAGAAAATAATTATAAGAATTATTTTATTTAGTACTTTTAAATAGCAATTTTTAGGAGTTTCCAATGATTAAACAAATTGAGTTGGGGTGGCTTAGGCCCCAGGGTTGCTTAGTGAAGGATATTTTTGGGGTGGTTTCAAGAAATTTACGTTTAAATTTAACTCAAATTCATTTCATATTTAAATTATTTTACCAGATTTTAAAATAATAATTAATATATTAATAATTCAAATACTTTAAATCCAGTATTTTTTTTAAATTTATTTTTAATGCAAGCATTTTGTAAAAGTGCGAATTAATAATTTAATTTAAAATCAAGTCAAATAAAACATTTATTACTCGTTCTAAATTCAAATTAAAATAAAGTATGCTAAATTTATTTCAAAGAATGTGGATTTAAGACGCTTTTAACGCGTATTTTCATTTAAAATTAATTATAACAACAAAAAACCTATAAAAAGTTAATAATGTTATACAATTATTGTACAATGTAAATAGTAATTTAAATTTAAGTTTTAGCTAAGACTTTTACCAGCTAATAAAAAATTAGTCTGTGAAATAAATTTTTTACATTTTGCAAAAAAAATCTAATAGTACAGTCCTCTTAGTCAAAAAAAGGGATCAACCTCGGAATCTAACGGAATAAGCTGAATTTTTGTGAAAACTTTTATTTTAGCATTACAAATGTTGTCTCAAAAGTCACATATGCCAACGTGTGAGCGGCCTATTCAAGGTCAAAGGTCGCAAAAATCAGTTTTCTCTGCCTCCTATCGTATTTGCATTTATTATAAAAGTTGTAGAGAATAAAATTCTATACAAATTTTGTTTACAAAATTTTTTTATACGAGGAATTGTTTTTGAGCTGGAGGCCGCAGAGTGTGGAGCGCTCAGCCATACGTACATTTAGCGCAAGGTAAATCGTGAATCCCAATACCGTTTTTTTAATTAATTATACCGTACCTTCATTTGCAAGTTATACATATTGAAAATACATTGTAGGTGGAACAGACAAGTCGAAGTCGGCGCGGTCAGCGCGAAACGAAAATGTTCCCAGAAATTATTTTGACGAGTGGATGAGTAGACTAACATGCCACGTAACAGGTGACCTTGTTTACTGGCGATTAAAATTTTATTACGTCCAAATAATTTCTGAGAACTTTTTCGCTTTGCGCTGACTTCATCTTGTCTGGTCCACCTACAATGTATTTTCCCTATGTATGGCTTGCAAATGAAGGTACGGTATAATAAATATTACTAAAATAAAAATTTAATACCTTTTAAATCAAATATATTTTATCTTCATATATATCTTATATTTTAATTTAATTTTAATGAAGGATAATTGGATCGGAGTAGGAAAAAATGTTTTTATTTATATCAATATTATTATTATTAATCTTTATCTTCTTCATCCTCGTCTTCTTCAGGTTGGCCAGCAATTTCAGACGCATTCTCATCATCACTCTCCTCGTTATCATTGACATTAATTGTCATTCTTCAAAAACTTACTTATAACGCGTTTGTACTTTGCAGATTTTTTTGCCTTTGTTGCCTCATCTGCGACTTCACCACAAAATAAGCACAATATTTTAAAATCAAACACATCATTCCCTTTTTTACGAGGTACAGTTGATGACCTTGAAGGTCCAGTCTCTTCAAGGCGACCTTTTGCTGCTGCAACTTTACTATAGTACGCTATAGGCACGATACACAGAAAACATGTATCATGCGCTATAGGGTACAATTTTCGACACTCAATATGAACGTTCACATAAGTCAAAGTATTTAGGTAGTTTATGTTTATTTCCCTCAATAATTGCTTCTTTTAAGGTCTTTATACCGTGCACAAAAGTCACAGAACACCTTCAGAAAGTAACTTATTACAAATAAAACACAAATCAGCCATGTTAACCTTTAAAATATTACGAATATTACCTGTCACAACCCCAGACCTATACCTAGGGTCACAACTTGCTTTAAATATAGGAATACCTAACCTTTTTATTTATAGCAAGCCCACTATAGTATTTCCAGGTCTGTTATTTTAAAAGCAATATCTGGGTCCAAGAGACATATTCAAGGCAAATTCATTTAATGTCTTTTCTTCTTAATATGCATTTATCATAAATTAGAATAACTTTAGAATGATTTACTTTAGTATTTAATTATTTGTAAGTAATATTTAATGACTATTTGTTTAAAAAAAAATATATAAAAATAAATATACTTAAGGTATTAAATTGTTATTTAAGTAATATTTAATAAATAATTAATTAAAAAAACGGTATAATAGATTGGGGTTCAGGATTTACCTTGCGCTAAAGGTACATATGGCTGAGCGCTCCACACTCTGCGCCCTCTATCTCAAAAACGATTAGACGTATAAAAAATGTTTTAAACAAAATTTGTAGAGAATTTAATTCTCTACAACTTGTATAATAAATTTAAATACGATAGGAGGCAGAGAAAAGGAGATATTCTCAAAAAATTGATTTTTGCGACCTTTGACCTTGAATATCTAAGGCCGCTCACACGTTGGCATATGTGACTTTTGAGACAACATTTGCAATGCTAAAATAAAGGTTTGTACAAAAATTCAGCTTATTCCGTTAGATTCCGAGGTAAAATGCCTAGATGACTGGACTATAATGGTATTTTTTAATTTAAAAAGCGATAAGAAGTAACATTTGCAAAAATGGCGAATGCGCCAGGAATTTGATTCTAAATATAACTTTTTATTTATTTTACAATAAATATTTATTTTGAATATTTGCAGCAGTTCCTTAAACATTTTATTAAAATTTGTGTTCTAATATACATGCTAAAACAAAACAAGTTGCAAAACAGTTTCTTTGTTTTAGAAGGGCAATCCTATTTTTATCCCTCAAAAAAACTATAAATATTAAAAAATAAACAATTTTACCTTTTATAAAGTCGACAGCCATCTCCAAACCATAAGTATCCTTATCGCAATCATCCAAAATATGCGCTCCTATGGTGACATTAGGCAACAATGCGTTCCTGCCATAATTCAACCGGTCCAAAGTATACAGCATCGCCTCCAGAGCCTGAATGCCTCCCTGCGGCATCACCGGGCCGCACGTGATGCTATCTTCGCGCTCGTGCACCATCATCAAGCCGCCCAGGACGAGATCGCCTTCTACCACGGCCTCCTTCTTTACCGGCCACGGGATCTCATCGTGGTGGTGCCGTATGCGGAACTGGTGGAATTCGTTGGGAACCTGGAGGTCAGACTCTTTCTCCGAATCGAAGAAGGTGCCTAGGTTGTCGTGGAAGTACTTGTGTTTGATGTGAGCGCGATGTTTTCGGTGCTCGTGGTAGAGTTTCTTCGTTTCCAGGGTGCTGATTATGCAGAATATCCACACTAGATGGATGCACAACGTTTTCATTGTCATTTAGTTTTGGTTATTTTGATCGCACGGATTTAGTTTAGTTGGTGCTGGTTTACACAAGTTTGCATCTGTTTTAAAAATAGAAGATTCGGATTTGTTGGAATATTAGTGTAGTGAAGTGTGAGGAGATCTGCAAATACCCCCCTACTAAACAATCCGTGGGTTATTACGATCCTAATTATTTAAAAATGTATTAAAAAGTCATGTAAATAAACTAACATTTAAATCTAGCGGGATGTACAAATGTATTTGACTTAGTGCCGAAAGCTTGGCGTAAGATAAAAGGACGCGCACTCCTGTTTTTTGTGTGGGAGAAGACGACACTCAAGACGGGCAGGAAAGAACGTAAATTCATTCGAGAAAAACCGGTGCAATGAAGAAATGTGTAACAAACAACTGTTAAAAAGAGTGTAAAAAATACTGGCTAAAATTTGTAGGTTTGGACATTTTAATAACTAAATTATTGTAGTATAAATAGTCCCGAAAAATTTGGTATAATTAGTTTACACAAATTCCTTGTGTAAAGATAAATATTCAATCATTTGACTTGGCGTCATCGATCTGTCTATTCCGAAATGATGTAAATTTACGTTTAAACCATCTCGCATTATAACTTAGATTCTAAATTATAAACATTTTTTTCTTGATTTTATCCAATAAAATGGGCAGGGTTGTATTTGATTTTATCAAATCAAAAGGTCAGGGTTGTACTGGATTTTATCTAGCTAAATGTAAGGGTTGTACTTGATTTTATTTAATTATTTCAATAATTATTTCTTTAAGGTGATTTACCATAAACGCTGTGTACATTAAGTGTAATTGAAATCGATTTTCTTGAATATGGGATTCATTAAATTGTACTCGCAGATTCACCTGTCATATTAAATTATTTTTGTTATTATTTTTATGAGTAGCAACGGTGATTGTGCAATAGCGACATTTAATTTATACCACTGTTCGTGGTGTTCTAAAATAAAAGCCCATTTTAAATTGTAATTGTAATTGTAAATATATTTGGGTGCCGGCCGGTCTGGTTTCATCTGACTGCGCGACGTTATTTGTGTCATTTTGATTACCTAGTATTTTATGGTAATTATTAATTTATTAAAGTTTGCCTACAAATGAGGCATAATAGACAAATGCGAACCCTCAGTTGAAACGATCTCGAACCTGATCATTAATTTACTTCTTTTTCTGACAGTCGATTGAGCCTGAACTTTAATAAATAATACATAAATAATAATGTAACCGTAAACTTAAATTCAACAGTAAATATAAATATTTATAAATAAATTTATAAAAACTTTATTTGGAGGATGGATACCTAATGCAGATAGAATTCTTGACGAATAAAGTTACATTTAAAATACAAAAAATAGAGACTAAGACTCAATAGAATTTCACCCAACAAACAAGAAAACAAACTAAAAATTTAAACGAGGAGCATCAACACGAGAGCATAGAATTCTCTATTTTATGTATTATTTATCTAATGGTATTTATATATTTATATTATTGCTTTAACCAAATAAATATTATTATTGTTTGTTATAAATTTTAGTGTTTTATACGTTTAAGTTACTCCCATAATCCCTTATTCTGGAAGGTGCTGCCACTTCACGTCTAACTCGCAGCAGAGCAGCAACAAGAGCCCATCTATTTTTATTGTGTTAAAATATTGTGACAGTGAAGTAGATAGTTGAAAATTTTTGTAAATATCTTTCAAATCGGACAAGAATTGTTCATGTTACAGCACTTTAAACTTTGAAAATTGAATAATTTTGACTAAAAAACGGTTTTATTTTTATATATATATATATTTTATATAAAAAAAGGAACTTGTATGATTTTTTTTATTTGATTAAGAAAATATGTTTAAAATATCTAAAAAAAAAATTTTCTCAAAAAAATAGCCTTTATAAACATATAAGTACAGTTTTTTGAAAATATCTTAAAATGTAATTAATAATTAATTAAAAAAACCTTTATATGTGTATAAGTACTTCAATAAAATAAAATAATCAATAAGTAAATATACCTGCCGCGTATTTATAATTATGCAAACTCACCTTCTGCTTAATCTGTTAAAAATATAGCGACTACTTTGTACAAAGTGCTTGTTAAAATTATGTTTATTTACAATAACTTATATTCATTATGTTTATTTATTGAGAATATAATTTGCAAACCCATAGATGACCAGTTAACAACCAAAATATATCGATTTTAGAAAAACGTCAAAGACAGGCTAAAAACTGTACGTGGCAGTAAACACGAGTTTCGATCAAAATTTTTCATTGAATTATATGTCGGCATCAGTGCATAAGATCCATGGAGGATTATAATTTAAAAAATGTATTTATTGATAAATAAATTATCAGAAAAGAAGAAATAAAGACTTCAAAAAATTTAGAGAATTGCCTATTACCTATATTATTAACCCAAAACTGTGCGATATAAAGTAAAAAGTCACAAAGCAGATGGCAGAATATCTTTCATTAAGTTTAGTTGTAAGGTTGAGAGAATATGCCCACGGACAGAAAGACATAAATACGAGTTATAGTAGTGCACAAGCACAGCACTTGAGAGAGTAAGTTAATTACAGTCGAACCCCGAAAATAATTTTTCTTGTATTATTTCATTTATAATTTATTTGTTTGTTGTTTGTTAAAAAAACAAACATATTTTAAGCTCCTGTAGTTTCTTAACCAAATTTTTTTATTAATTAAAAAGCTTTTAAGCAAAATGTATAAGTACTAAATTTTAAAATCGGGTCTCAATAAAATTGCCAACCATTTTTTGCTCATGCAAAGTTAAAGCAAAACTTTTTGTTGTTATCAAACGCTTGCAATTAGTTTTACTTTGATTAAACTTTGATTAAACTTTTTTGAAAAATTATTCAAGCATAAAATCGAGATAAAGATAATAAGATCTGTGTATTTCTAAATATTAAGAAATTTCACGTCAAATATACAACAAATTTTAGATTTTAGATATGCGTTGAATAGAAAATCGAAATAACTTTCAAATGATGTATAATAATGTAAATAAGCCTCCCTTTCAATTCAATTTTTTTTTAAGTTGATACTGCCCTCTTGGCACTCCTTAAATAGGCACCTATCAATTAGACGTTAAAAAGATAACAGGGGGACTTTTAACGTGCGCAGTGTATTTAAGTGCAAAAGCAACATTTTGAGTTTTTTATATTATTTTTGTATAAAGACATTTTGGTCATATATTATCCAAGCCATTTCACAAAAGCAATATTTTAGTAAATATGAAATAAAAAATAGTTTGCTAAGAAAAAGCGTAAAAATATTCCCAAAATGATTGGAATTAAACTTATACCTATAGGTATATATACAATTTTTATTTCTTTGGCACCTATTTCTCTGGTATTTAACAAAATAAAGTTCGACTATTGTATCATAAATAGTTATTAAATTTATCTTTTATTAAATAAAGCCATTCATTTAGGTATATAAATCCAAAATAATTTGCGTGAATGTTATAAGCGGGTATTAAAAAGTAAAGTATTAATTACACACATATATATATATAATTATTCCATTTAATTTTAAACATAATTAAATCAAGTATTCATTAAAATATTTATATTTCGAAATGTGGCACGCTAAAATATTACATTGTAAATTAATATAGCTTAGCGCTTATTACATTTTGTGTAATTATTTTTAGTACTGAAAATATATATTAATACAATGTGAATAGCAACACGATATTTGTGTATTAAAATAAATGTTTAAAGAGTATTATACAGAGGTTTATATAACTTGTTGGCTTACTGGTTTAATGTTTAATAAAGGTAAACAATAAACTTTATATGTATAATTGGGTTATTTCATTGGCTAAAACATTTAAATCCTAAAATTATCTGTACAAAAATTGAGACGATACTCCTTAAGTTTAATTTAAAACGAATAAGTTCCCCCACTAAATCCCTATAGAAAAGCGGTATCTCGTTCTTATTGTTATTAGGTTATTTAGTGTAAATTTAAATTAATAAGCAAATAAAACACTCAGAAATGTTTAGATACCGTATGTCAATAAAGAAAAAAATTGCATCCTCCCCATTGAAGACAAAATATTCAATGCTCAAGACAATCCTGCGTCAAAATTTCAAAATTTTATAAGCTGACCTCTTTTTTGAAAAGTACTTCTTGAACACATAAACCTTAAAAAGCCAAGGTTCTCAAACTCAAACATATAGTTAAAATTTTGTCCAGGGCATTTGATGAAGATTTTCTGATAATAAAGGTATACAATCCTCTCTAAAAATTAATTAGTCAAAAATGACTAATTAGTTATTAGTGGCTGCTTTTTCACTTATACCATGGTATATCATGGGATACCATGGTATCCCCGACATATTAGCCAATTTATATATAAAATTGTCCGCATTATCCGAAAATATCGTCAAAAGTTATAAAAGTAGAACAGTTTTTGAGATATAGTCCATTTTCCATATAATATGGAATTGACTATATCTCAAAAACTGCTCTAATTTTATAATTTTTAACAGTATTTTCGGATTCAGGGGACAATTTTACATAAGAATTAACTATTTAGTCGGGGGTAACATGGTATCCTATGGTACCATGCTATAAGTGAAAAAGCAGCCACTAATAACTGCAGTAATTAGTCATTATTGACTAATTCATTTTTAGAGAGTAAATTTGTTTTTAAACGTAGCGAAATATTTTAGGTTGCCCTAATTATGGGAATTTCTATTGCTCTACAATCTAATAAATTGACGAACCTTAGTATTGGAAATATACTGGAAATATACTGAATACTTGGTGTTTTCATCCACACAAAAATATTGCTCACAGATTCATTATTGTGGATAAAGGTTTCTCAGTTAATGCTATTCAAATATGTAAGTTTACTTTCTGAATACTACGCGATATGGAAATTGAAAATGTACTGTGCAATCTGTTAAAAATTTCTTCAAAAGTGTTTTTTTTAACTATTAGCTGCAGAATCTTACATTGGTCATAGTATGAGACAATCACCGGCGACATTATTAGGTAATGCAGGGGGTGATATTTCACCCCTAATCAAGCGTCATGGTGGGGCTACATTGAAACGCAATAATTACAAAACTGTTGTTATAAAAAATATTGTTGAATATTAATTATATAATATTTTGGCATCAAAATTGTCAAAAATATTCTTCTTTTATTAGGTTATACATTAAATAAATATTTTATAAAAGTATAGTTCATTTTTTTATCTGGACTGCGGCAACGTTGCAAATTTAGGGTTTTGGTTGGTAAATACAGTTGCCAAGTTGGTCGCACTGATTAAAACAAACTAAGCTAGTTATAAATCTAATTGTGGTTACCTATGTATAAATTATTGTAGGTTACATTGTGCAGTTGTCAGGTTGAGTTGTCGAAATTCGTAGTTAAAAATGCAATTAATTTGGCTTTGGTGGTGCTTGGATAAGTAAAATCGTATAAAAAAGTAGTTAAATATAGGTTGCTTTACGGCCCAGAAGAGAAAGTATTCCTTTAAAAAGAATTTATATAAAAGAAATTTTTGTGAACGTAAATGTTGTCCAATGCTATATAATGTGAAAATAATGTGTGATGTAATATTTATAAAACCAAAATTGTTACTTTTTTACTCCAAAAATGTCTATAAGGCGAAGTACTTTTTTTTCCTTTTACATTCGAATTCGTTGCTATTATTTTTGGAATAATAATAATAATAATAATCTTTTTATTTATAATTGACAAGTAAATTATCGACTATAATTACACAAGACCTTATTTTTAGCCGGATAAATTTTTGTTTTCCTTAAAAGCTTGTGACCTAGCAATTTGGCAAGAAAAAATGTCATTGATGATTGATCAATCAAAATTGCGAGACCGTAGGTCGAGCGATTTTGTCAGATGACATTTTTTCGAGTCAAATTGCTAAAAGGTAATAAGTTTGAAAGTTAGAAAACATAAATTTATCCTGCCAGAAAAAAAGCTCGAGTGTAATTCGACGAGATAATTTTGTGATTAATTGATGATTAAGTTTATTTAAATGAACAATTAGTAAATGAACAATTATTATAAATAATTCTGGATGTAGAGGTAGAAGATAGCTCCAGTGTATTATTTTCTTCAATAAAATCTGTAATGCTTGCATTTTGAATGTTGTTTTCATTGTTTGACTGACAGGCAATTTTCATTTCGTAAATTTGAAACTATTTCTTTATGATGTGTTGCATCTATTTGTAAATATGGTTTTAAAGAATTGCTATTAGAATGGCCAGTTAATTTAATGATTTGTTGGTCGCTTACTCCCGCTTTAGCTAATTCGGATACAGTACTGGCTCGGTTTGAATGGTTTGTTATTTTGATCTTTTTTGTGTCGAGTCCAATTGCGGTTGCTGAGATTTGCGTCCATTTTGAGATTATGTTTTTACCCAAGGGCATGTTTTTGTACCAACCTTTAGAATTTTGTTTATTCCAAAATGGATTTGGAGTAAGAAACATACGATCTGATGTTATGTTTTTAGATCTTTTTTCCAGAAGAACTTTAAATAGTCTTACTGGACAAATGCTTGGATCTTACTCATTTTTTAAAATCCATTTACTGTCACTTAATCTTTTAGATCCTCCTTGTGCAGTCTTAGAAAACACTGGATTGTATTCAATTTTGCCTGTGAGCATCCCATCGTTGGTTTTTTTCTTCACTAAAATAATACAACATGCATGCTGCTGCTTCTCCACCTCTCCATGCTAACTCGTAAGAAACAATATGGAAGAATCTTTTTTGTAAACCTTCTGGTTCATTTCCTTTCCATATCTTAGCCATTTTTATAATTTCCTCTTTTGTGAGAGCATTTGAACTACTTTTTCTGCTTTCCGGAATTCTTTGTAACTCCTTTCTTTTTGCATTTCTAGCATCACGGGCCTCTTTGAATACAATATCGGAAAATTGATTAATTTTGATATTAAAATCTTGATAGTATTTCTCTTGAAGCATTTTTGCCGTTGAGTTCCACATAGTTTTGATAAGGTATTCCTTATAATTATCTCCATTAATTTTTTTCATATTGTATGCCCAATCAAGCAAAATATTTACTAAGCCTTGCTGTGGTGTTGAGTCGAGTAGTTTGTAATTCCTCGCATTACAAAATGCCATAAATTGTCGCCAAATTGACGCTTTATTATTTAAAGTGTTATTTGGGATACTATTTACAATTTGTTCTTTAATTTTTTTGTTGGACACGAATCCAAATCGATTCATTTTAAAAGATTTTTTGACAACTGCTATTAAAAAATAATTATTTGCAAGGTTTTCAAGGAAATAAAATGACACGAGGTAAATAAATAATTATCCACTTGCAAAAAGTTACCTTCCTTTTTATCCGTTATCAAAGTGACTTAATGTAATTCAACTACCACGTTTTCATGTAAGAAAAAAATTATCAATAATAAAGTTTATTGTCAATTTGACAGTGTCAAAGTATTTAATTAAATTCTTTAGCAGAAGTACCATTTTTTTAAATACTAAAATACTAAGTCAAACTGGCATAAGCCATCAACCTAACAAAAAAAGTCCAGATAAAAAAAATGAACTGTAGAGATAATTTTAATAATTAAAAAATGTGTTCCTTGCGATTTTTTTATTTAATGTAAAGTCCAATAAAGGAAAAAACATATTTGACAATTTTGATGCAAAAATAATATATAATAAATTCCCTACAATTTTTTTTATAAAAACAGGTTTGTGATTTGTCCCGTCCGTACGCTTAAAATGGCCGATATGGCATGTGTGAGTTCTTCAAAAGAGAACTGGTTATTTTATGGTGATTTTGCAATAATTTCTATTAAAATTTATCGAAACTTTATATTTATAATTAGTAGGCATTGATGGTGGAATTGTTGAATCTGACTACGCCAATAATATGTTCACATTCAATGTTAATATAAATTTAAATTAATAAATGGTTAATTCTGACGTACTTTGTTTTATTAATGATATATGCATTTCTGCCAATATATTTATATTTTATCCAAAATCAATGTATTAATTTCATTTAGTTTTAAACCTCGTTAACTTAACATTTTTATCCTATAACTTAACTTTTAGTCACATTTTAGCTAAATGTCTTTTCAATCTTTTACTGGTTGTTCCGTTTAAAGTAATGGACTCAAGGGAAAAATAGAAACGTTTTATGTAAGTTCCTTGCAATATTTTACCTTAAAGATTTTAAATTTTAAACTTTGCGATTATTTAAATGGAAAACGTTTTAAATTTTTAATGGTCTGAACAATTAGTTTCTAAAGTTTGAATTTTGCTACATAAATGTTTACTCAATCAAATTTAAAATTTAAAGTAGTTTAATAATAAAAAATAAGTATTTTACGTTGTGTTTAATAAAATGTTTTATTTTTACCGTCATATAGTAAAAGTCACTTAATAAGCAGCTATTGTTATATTTATAGCACACAAACGCACAAAACCGTAAAAAACTGAACAAAATACATATCATATTTCAAGGGTTAAAAAAGTAATTGATGTAAAAAAGTGACAAAGGGTTTTATGTTAAATTTGCAAGTGACAGGCTATTTATGTAACGAAGGAGTCTAGTTACAAAATTGGATTAATCGTTGAAAAAACACTAGGTAGAATTTCGTTAACCTGATCATGACAGATACCAGCTATGATTAAATTAAATAACTTTTAAATGATTATTATACTACTGATCAATGAAATTCGAACTTTGTTAAGTGAAACAAAATCCATTATAGGCAGTATTTTTTAATAGATACTTTCATTGCACTAGCAAATTGAATTTCAAATTTTCATATACAGGAAATGTTTTTAAAATAAAATTAATCAAGTGCAAGGTTCAATTTTTATGAGGAATAATAAAAGCGGCATAATCACAAAAAAATATAGAGTGTAGTTGCGAATACGAATCTCAGAGTTGTAGTAGTAAAAGAAGTACTTAAATTAATAATACAGAGCCTAATTTTTTAAGATAGCTTTTGTTATATCGGATGAAACATAAAGATGAGCGGTTTTAAAGGCATCATTGCTTTTAAACGCCATCGCTCGACAACGGTGGACAAGGCATGGCTGATGACGTTGTAGTATAAAACTTACAGCGTTCGAATGCACACGCGCATAGCCGGGCAGTATTTATCATTTGAGTTCGGGTTGCATGGTCAGTGTTGCCAGCGTCAGTACGTTTGTACCGAATTCAGTACTTTCGAATTAAAAAAAGTACGCAAGTACCTCGTTGATGGTTTTCAGTACGTTTTCCAGTTTTGGATTTTTTTCTATTTATTAAAATAAAAATTAAAGAAAAAATTAAAAGTTTAGGTTGGTAATACTGAGTTGTTTTAGTATCCTGGTAATTTAAGTTTTAAACTGTTGGCAGCGCGCGTTGTCTACTCAGTGTTGACATAAGGTTTGTTCCAAATTCGCCAAGAACTCTGCTCATGGAAATAAGATGAAAAACGTCGAAAACGTTTCCATGAAAAGCAATTATTGAAGCCAAATACCTCAATATTTGTTAAAAAAGAAAATTAATTATCGATAGGTAGACTATTTTTTTATTTTACCAACAATATTTTTTTTTTTTCAGTTTTTTTGTATAGGCCTAAAATAATAATTATCTATTTTGTTATTTTCATATTTATAGTTTATTTATGTGCATGTGTTTATTGATAAAGTACAAAATAAAATTACGTTCATATAAGTTTAATGTTTATTTCTCAAAATTGGAGAAAAACCCAAAGTCAGTACGTTATCTTTCAAATTCAATACGTTTTTATTGCCATTTTAGTACTTTAATTTTTCTACTACTGGCAACACTGTGCATGGTCAGTATCCCGGTAAATGTGCGATAAGGTCGTAGATCATTAAATTTGTGGTTCCATCCTCATTCAGAAGTCAATAAGAACCATACACAGTTCCAACTCGGAAGAGTTCCTAACAACAATATTGCGTTCTCGAAATCGCAAAATTTTATGATACAACAGGTTATGGTTTCATTAAAATGTCGCAAAATGTAACCTTAACTTTTTTCTCGGGGTTAACAACCAACAATATTTACATTAAAAAGAAATAGGTATACGAGTTTTAAAAATTTGAGGTCCAGTTTTAAAAACTGTTTTCCTGGATGTTATTTGTATAAAATGTTATTTTTTTTTGAAAATTTACATCATTGTTTTTAGAGGACCTCCAACAAAAATTATATGATTTTTTTAAACTAATGTTTTATTGTTTTTTTGTTCAAAACCATTATAAATTTAAAAAAAGCGAAAATCAATTTTTCAACTGTGAATTTCCTTGTTCCACATTCAGTATATTTTATTTAAAAACAAGCAATGCTCTTTAAGTCTGAACCTAAAAATATATTAAAAATTTCTCAAACCCGTTTATAGGATATGTGGGGAAAATCAGTATGACCACAAAAATGACCTTCACTAAGCAACTTCAACTTAACTTTTTTATATGGCAACGCCCTCTTTGTGATACCTCTAAAAAGCTCTCTAAATTGCTATTTATCAGTACTAAATAAAATACTTTTTAATGGTTTAATTTTTGAAAAATACTCAAAATAATTTTTATAATTATTTATTCCAATTTATCGTTATAAATATCAAATTCATTAAATCATTAAATATTAAATTAAACCATTTTTTAGTCGTAAGAACATAGTAAAAAAACTGGAGAATACAAAATTATTCTAACAAAAGCACAAATAAACAAACTGTTTAAGAATAATCAAAACACTTTAATTTTTTTCTTTTTAAATTAAATGCTCAAAATGACTGAATACAAAAATATACTAAATATTAAAAAAACTGTTTAAATTGTTCATTGTTAAAACAAGATCGCGGATTTTTGCAAACTTTTTACTTAACTTGTTTTAACAATAAACGATTTATTTAGGTATTTGAACAAGAAGAACTTTGGTGGCACTTACTATTGCAAATTCTTTAATTTTTTTTACAACAAGAACTGTTTTTGCAGAACTTAGTACAATTGAATTTTTGTAACCTTGCATACTACCAGAATAAATTATATTTCATTTTGAGTAAATCGTCGAACAAAAAATGTAAGAGTAAAAAAATTAAAATACAGATTACTGCAATTATTATTATTATTATTATTGTAATGTATATCGAATGTGAAAGTTTAAAATTATTGTCATCCATAATATAACAAATGGTATGATTATCATCGATGATATTTTCGAACTGAAACCGAGGTACAGATTTCCCGAGTCCGCAGGATGAGTTATAAATGCTAAAGAAGCATCGGGTTTTCGCAACGTGCGCGCTCGATAGCATTGTGGAAATTCAAGAATTGTCAACAATACATTTAAAGCATACGAAGTGCATTTTATTTTTAAATAAATAAGTAGTTCTATAATAATAATAATAATAATAACAATGCATATTTGAGACTCAATATATACTATAATTTACCCATTCGACAATACAAGAATTGTCAACAATACATTTAAGCATACGAACTGCACATAATTTTTAAATAAATAAGTCGTTTAATTGCACAGCTAAATCGCATACGTTATTTGTGTCTCGCTTTGCACCTAAAAACTAAAAACTCGATTTCGATTTATTATTCCTTATATCACAAATATACCTTTATAAACTAAAAATAATAATAATATAATATTAAGTGTTTAGTTAGCAAAGGCTATAAATATCATACATATGAATTCGTAATATAATTTGTTATATTTATTTGTTTAGTCATTTTTATGTTTAACCATCATACAATTGATCTTATTTAAATGGAAAGTATATAATACTTTAAACATTGAGTAAAGAATGCTTTAAACTTATTTATGAAAGACTTGTTTCTAGAAGGTTAAAATTAAAAATTAATGTGATAACATTTTTCTTTATTTGAAACAAAATTTACAAATAGCATTTTCAAACGCAACTTTACAAAACACAAAATTTTACATTTTAAATTAATTTCAGCAATAAAACACTCGATTGTCTCATTTTTTTCTTGGCGGTATTTGTGCTTTTACATTATATAACTTTTTGGTATTTTCCACGGTGGAAAAAAATTTGCATCGCGTTACTTATTAAATCTACTAAGTCACTGTCAGTCGCATGCTATCTTTAGATTTTTCTTTTCACACAAAATTAAGTTTTCGTATTCGTGCAAAGACTTCTATTGAGAGAATATTTAAATATTAAATAGATACGCACCCAGCTTTTAGGGCTAATCGGCTATACCAACTCACTTAAAAATTAACTCTTAGATATTTAATTTTTGTCCACTTTTTTTTCTTTTTAAATTTATATACAAGGTGTCCCTAAACTTAGTGGCATAAATTTAGGAGCAGATTCAAAATAAGACGAAAATCTAATTAATATTTTTCCTAATTACGTATGTTTAAAAAAAACAGGGTGATAAAGTGTTACTTATCATATCAGTTTTTTAATATAACTTCTACTATGGTAGACTTGGAAAGGTGATATTTTGCGAACAGTCACTTACTACCAAAACACATATTCACACATAATTACAATTGTTTGAGTGAACACAGTGTCGTAGAAACGGGGGTTGCTTTAAGCTTATTGTCCCATACAAACTTTGAGGTTGGGTTTTTGTAACATTTGATGCAATTTTTCGATTAAACAGTTCGGCTACCATTAAATAGGTGTACCTCTCAAACTTCGATAAAATAAACCGTTTCCGAGATATTCGAGATTACAATAATTGTTATATCGCATTATTTAAAACGATTAAAAGGTATATGATAACTAATTTTTTTTTTAATTGAATAAACTAAAAAGGGCATTCCATGAGTCTCGGGACTTTTTGCCCTGACCGTCACATTAAAAAAAATGTAGTTTTTTCAATTAAAAAATTTGTTAACATATACCTAGTCCTTTAATTCGATATAACAATTATTGTAATCTCGAATATCTCGGAAACGGTTAATTTTATCGCAGTTTGAGAGGTACACCTTTTTAATAGTAGCCGAACTGAGTAATCGAAAAATTTCATCAAATGTTATAAAAACCTAACCTCAAAGTTTGTATGGGACAATAAGCTTAAGCAACCCCTGTTTCTACGACACTGTGTTCACTCGAACAATTGTAATTATGTGTGAATATGTGTTTTGCTAGTAAGTGACTGTTCGCAAAATATCACCTTTCCAAGTCTACTGTAGTAGAAGTTATATGAAAAAAACTGATACTTAAGTAACACTTTATCACCCTGTATCTTTTAAACATACGTAATTAGGAAAAATATTTATTTAAATTTTCGTCTTATTTTGACTTGCTTAATCTGCCCCTAAATTTATGCCACTAAGTTTAGGGACACCTTGTATATATGCTTGAATACAAAATATTGTCAATCCTCATAATAATCCCATTATTTGACTTTTATTAAAATGTCGTTAAATGTTGAGACAAAATATTTTATAATATTTAATTTAGAAATAGCCCATAAGCAATTGATTTTTTTCATAATAATCCAACTAATTTTTTGTTTGTTGTCTTATTTACTTTCAAGTTTAATTTAATAGTACATGTATCAAGTTTTATCAACCCCATTTGTCTAGAAAAGTTTAAAAACGAGTTGCATACTATACTTTTTCTACAACAAATACATATTAATACCTAACAATGATAAAGGAGTCTCCTCACAAAATTTTTTATTATGTATCCATTCAATCTAGTTTACTGTCGATTGCGAAATCAAAAGGTCAGTACAATTTTTTTAAATATTGTATATATAGTCGTCAGCCCGTGACTAAAGCTCTATAAAGCCATAGCCATTGTGTATTTAAAAGATTACTTAGTGTCATGAAAAATAAGTCAAAGTTTACATAACAAATTGATGGTGTTTTATTTAATGAAACTGGGCAATAAACATTTTTTTTAAATTCAGTATAATTTACTAAATAAACTTTATCTTTTACAAATTTATGCTTAAATCAAGTTTTATAATATTTCATAAAATTTGACATATTTTTCCCATTAACTTTTAAACGATACAAGATATAAAGCAGCTGCTACAATATTAAAATCAAGAATTCCTTTGATATTGTATTTCTTTTGGAAACATTAAAATGCATACCAAATTTAGTCATTTTATCTTTTTTACTTTGAAGTATTTAAAATGAAGAAAACACAGTCTTACAAAAAACAAGTGGCCTGCGCCATGAATAATACCAATTTAAAGAAACTAATTCATTCTCTATAAAAAATCCAGCTGGTTTAAAAAACGAGACTCCTATTAAAATTCTTTGAACGAAATGTTCAGGGTGCTCAGAAATTAAGAAAACATGAGAATGCTTCAAGGGTGCCTTTTAAGAAAACAATAATTCTTTAAAAAACTTCTGATTGTACAAAAATAAGATTCCCATAAAAAAATTAACTTTATGTACAAGGTGCTTAGAAATTTTAAAAACATAAAAATTCTTTAAGATAAATGTACCTTTATTTATTATCTTATACAAATAAATAAGAGAAAGTAGTTAAAAATTCTAAATACAAAATAAGTGTTTTTATTTTAACATTTATTTTAATTTGTTTATTCATTTCACAGGCTTACAAAATATAGTGGTCTGAGCCATCCGAGCCATTTTTGCCCTTTAAAACTGTACTGTTTCTAAAACGCATCTTTCTTGAAAGATTTTCATGTTTTCTTAGTTTGTGAGTACCCTGCACATTTGATTTAATTTTTTTTTACAAGCATAAGTTTTTATAAGGAATGATTTTTTTTCCGTAAAAAGCATAATAAATTTTACTTTCTTTTGGCAACCCAATGTGTGGTAGAAAAAATCAATGGGCTAAACTGAGTTTAGATTCAGTTTTATCTGTAGAAAATATATAAGAATATCATGGACCTATTGTTTTTTGAGTTTAATTTATTTTTCTACGACCACCTTTAAAACGCCCATTATAGTAAATTTTCATTAGGTACATCAAGTGATATTTTAAATACACATTGACAAGCAATAGCTTTATGGTGCTGAAGTTAGCAAGAGGTTTTTAGTCACGGGTAAAGTTATCTTTAAGTTAGTTGACAGTTGTCAAATGTCATACGTTAAAATAAAGTTCCCTTCCTGTGAAATAATAGTAAATTTAAAAATAATTGTATTATCTTTATACAAAAATTCAAAAGTAATAATAGTTTTCTTAAGACTGTGGCGGGCAGTAAATAAGATTTAAGGGATAAAGCAAAAAATTTCGCGAGAAGACTCCACCGTGGAGTGCCCATAAAACATTATTTTTACTTTCACTGTAAAATACTGCTTTTATATCGGATTTAAACGGTGGTTAGTCCATTTTCAAGGGATAAATTTTGATTTACATGGACAAATTTGACATTTGCCGCCGATAATACAGATTCCCATTCTTACACGTTACTCTATTTTTGTATCGATATCGCTCTATACAATCATTTTTAGATAATATGTGTGGATAGAATAAAGTAAGCAATTTGTTTATAAACTTTTTTAGACACTCATTTAATAAAACACTCTTTTGCAAACTCGCTCGTGCCTAATTTAAATTCGTGACTAAAATGGCGTTTATCAAAATTGATACATAATATGCTATTATTTTATATTTTTTTCAATAAAATAATATGGCAATTTTTGATATTAAAGCTGGTTTTAATCAATTTTCTTTTTTGGATTTTATTAAAGCCATATTTTTAATATTAAGGATTTTTTTCAATGATTATTTTCAGTGACTTGCCTGTTAATTAGGATAATTTTTTACACATGTTATTTAAAATAAAAATGCTTTTGCAACACATTTTTGGTGATGTTTATACTTTTTTTAATACAAAATTACTAATTTTTTAGAAATCTTATAGAAGTATGTATTTCAAATTAAACTTTTAGTGGAAAATATAGCATTGTATTTTTTACATACTACATTACATATTACTTTAAATAAAATATTAAAGCAATTTTAAATTTTTTATTTATTTTCACATTTATTCTATGTTGTAATTAATTATGATGAATACATTCATTTATTTGAATCATAACTGTTTTTGGTTAAAGGTAAATATATTCACCGTTTTTTTTATCAACAGTTAAAATTGAAAAGTTAGTAATTCAAATTTTTTCTTTGGGTTATTCTTACCCGCCCAAAATTGCATTAAAAATTCTAAACCTGATTTTATAAAAACCTCATTTCAACTTACAAAACTAGTTATAAACTATTTTCGAACTCGAGAAACTGAGTTACTAAAAAGTAACAAACACAGTTTCACACTCGCAGCAGAAATTTGATTACACAAACGATGTACAAGAAGGATAATTTGTTTTTAATTGACTAATACGATTGGATTATAAAGGGTTTTCCCCTTATTTTGAAAAGTGTTTGTTTTACTTAATTTACTATTTTGTAAAATCGTGTTTATTTGTTACTGTTTTTTTTTTAGAAAAGGTAAAATAATTTTAACAAACAGTTTTTTGTATTTTTATCAGCAAACAAAATACACAAGCATCTAGGCCGGTAAGTGCTTACATGAGAACCAAGCATCAAATACTCAAAAATGTATTTGTCATACGGTACTTACGGCAAAATTTTTCTTATTCTAAAAATGTTTTCGTATTTATTTTAAACCCTAGAATAGAGGTCAAGTGACAAATCTTTAAAATTACATTTGTATTTTGTTTATTTAAGACGTTTAGTGAAATGCTTCTACAAAAAGTTTGCTTTCTTTCATAAATAACCGAATTTAAAATTATTTTTAATTTTAATACAAAAGGCACTAAAGACATAAGTGTGATTCGATAAATCTACTATTCTTTTTTTGATTTATGATGTTGAAAAAAATTACATTTTCATTCTAGTCCGATGAAAAACATTTTGTATCCTACTTATAAATGGATATAAAACTAAGTCCAATACACATTTTAATAAGGAATTAAATTATCCACAAAGAAGGTATTTTATATTTTTTTAGTTAACCTATAGGTTTTTGAATGTATATATCCATTCAAAAGATACCTTAGGTCAAAGTTTAATAAGTTTTAAAAAAATTAAAATTAATAATTGCAGAATAGTTAGGATTTTAAAATGAGTAATACATATTTTGGAAATTAATTAATCTACAAAAAGTTTTCTTCTGTTTTTTGTTAATTGTAAGCGCTAAAGATAACGTGTGCGGAATAATAATAAGTTTTGTTTAATATAAAGTATATCCCGTACGGTCTAGTGGTTAGGATACCTCTTAATATGATAAGGGTTTTATTAAACTTTTTCCTGAATAATTCATTGGTAGAGCATTTAAATGAAAATTACAATTAGGAGGCTCTAAGGATGTATTATGTAAACGCGACAAAATTGTGAGTTGGTTTCTATGTAACGCTTTTTGCTTTTGACAGTGGCGGTGACAGTTCTATATGCAGTGTAAATCTAAAAATGAGTTGTGAAAACGAATAAAGTTCAGTACACAGAAAAAACTATAAAAAAATGTATGGGAAGAAAAAACACCAAAAAGTTATTGAATGCAGCAAAAGTCTAAATAGAAGATCAAAAAACAAAGAGTAGAAAACCACAGAAGGTAGAAGGATTGTCTAATTATTAAAAAAAAAAACTTATAATGAATAAAAAATTTAACACAATTGTGTTTTTTTAATAATTAACTTAAAAACGGAATTATGGTAGTGACCAATTAATTGAAACCAAATATCCCTGTTCGTAATCCAGTGTTGCCGGATCTTATGGACGAGAATGACAGATTGATAATATTGGTTAGACACTGTCAAAATTATCGTTTATTATTGTAAAACTATGCGGTGAAAGTTAACAATTATATGGCACTTCTACACGCATAAGATATTCATTAATAAAAGACATGGGCTGTATTTAATTAACGCATATCTTATAGCATGACAATATATCTTATAAGAAATCAATGATTTTTTCTCGGATGCAGTTATACATGTAGAGGTGGTATATAAATGTTTTTTAACATTTACAAACAGTTTAGCAATAATAAACGATAACAGCCCATGTAGCAATTTTAACTCGGAAACTAGATGGTCAATATTTCTAAAATTTTGTAAATGTCTTATACGTAGACTTATCTGCAACCTAGAGTTTTTAAAACATTTTCTTATAGCGACTTATATCGTGCCCGAACCTCCTTAAATAAAATACTACTCTATAAAAATGAATTAATCAAAAATGACTAATTTAATGGTTATTAGTGGCTGCTTTTTCACTTGTACCATGGTTATCCATGGAATACCATGGTATCCCAAAATTTAACAGCTAATTCTTATGTAAATTTGTCCCCTGAATCCTAAAATTCCGTCAAAAATTATGAAAGTGGAGCAGTTTTTGAGATATAGTAATTTTTATATTAAATGGAAAATTGACCATATCTTAAAAACTGTTTTACTTTTTTAACTATTTTCGGATTCAGGGGACAATTTTACATACGAATTGGGTGTTGGATACCATGATATTCCATGGTTAACCATGGTACAAGTGAAAAAGCAGCCACTAATAACTATTAAATTAGTCATTTTTGACTAATTCATTTTTAGAGAGTACGCTTAGATTGAAAAGACCCACCTTGACATTTAAATACAAATAATTAAGGTTATCTATCTGTCAGTTTAACGCTTACTTTATCTTATTTTCTAAAAGTAATAAATTATACACTTTATCTACGACGAACAAAAAAATATTGTTTTTCAGAATTTAAACCCAATTTTATTTGTTAAATATTGGACATCTGTCAGACAGTTCCAAGCTCACTTTTTTACACTTTTTATGATATCTGTCAAACTTTTTTCCAATTTATAATAAAGCCCGCTGCACAACAGCCCGGTAACGGAAACGGGAAACTAAACGGTAAAGGTGGGAGAGACTCAGCGAACCCTATCTATCAACAGTGGTTTTTTAGTCTCTCCCACCTTTATTGTTAGGATTCCCGTTCCCGTTACCGGGCTATTGTGCAGCGGGCTTAAAACGATCTTTAACCGGTACAGGTTTTTTACTGACTAGGACATTATCTCGAGTTTAATACTATACTAAGTAATTATTAAATATTAAAATAATTTTTAAAAAAGAATAAATAAAACCTGACATCTGTCCCATGGTTAACCTCTCTTTATACCAATTTTAAATATTATTATAGTCGCCTTCTCCCAATTTAAAACCAGATTGGTTTAAATCACAGTGAATATTATAATCGGCCAATCACTGATGCCTAACAACGTAAATAACGAGTTCATTATTCCAGTTGTCAGGCGCGGCGGTTATAATGGTTATTATTATATATGGAAAAAACCCAATATTATTTAATGGGAGTAGATAATAGTATATAATTATACGAGAGATAATGTAGGCTATTATTCACGAGGATGAGGATTACGTCTCGAGTCGCCAGAAGAGAGACCTAAATCATTCGAGTGAATATTGCGCATAATCTCGAGTGTAATACTATACTTTATCTACTCCAATAAGTAATTAAATAAATGATTTTTAAAATTGAATAAATAAAATCTGACATCTGCCTTTTTACCAATTTTAAATGATATTATAGTCGCCTTCTTCCAATTTAAAACCCGATTGGTTCAAATCACAGTGAATATTGAAATCAGCCAATCATGCTGCATAACAACGTGAATAATGTTTAACAAAATTCACAAAAAAAAACCCAAAATTATTCAATAGGAGTAGATAAAATAATTTATTTTGTAAAAAAATATTTATTGACGAAATATTTTTATTTGGGTGTAATTTTTGTATTAAATTTTAATTAAAACTTTTAATAGTTTTCAAAATAATTTAAACTAAATGTTGATCTAAACTTCATTTAACGTTTTTTTAAATTAATTTACAATAATTCAATTTTGTTCTTTTTTTGTGTTGGCTGCATTATTTTATGAAATGTACATGATTATATAAAACAATAATTAATTTTTTTTTAAATAGTAAAACAAGTTACCTATTTATAAAATTAATTTTATAACACGTTTTTTAGAATTTATACTTAAAATAAATTGCGATCATAATAAAGATTCCAAGTGTTTTTTTAGTTTTTAAATAATTCATGTACTAACTAATTAATGCCACGTAAAAATAAGTTAAAAATATTTTTTTGTATAAAGTTAAGTTGTATGGATTTGTTTTTACCATGCAAATTTAGTGGTTTTGTAGTGTTGTGTCGTGTATTTTATACAACTTACATTCCTACTAAACCCCTTAATAAATTCAGAAAACAAAAAATCATGTATTTAAAATACCAACATATCCGAACTTTCAAGAACTCCTTCGAAAAATATATTCGCGCACGGCGGCAGCGGCTGATCAAGGCCCAGTAGGCGCACGATGTTCGACTGTTTCGCGTACGCGGCCTGCTTGCGACGCGTGGTCGTTTGGTAGCGACTGCTTGCGACTTCGGGAGTCGCGATTGTGCGAGAAAGTTGGTTGGCCGGCCGGGAGTTTCCAGCGGATAGCGCCTCTCTATCAGACTGCGCGGCGCCGGAAAACGTGAGATTTTGGGCGGGTATCGGCACGGAATATTTTTATCATTTTTGGCTCTACATGGCTTTGGTCGCATTTTCAAGATTTTAATTTTTAGATTAGGAAAAAATATTCTAAAAACCTCTTTTTCAGGACAGTTTGACTTTTGATGAACAAGTTTTTTATGTAAATATAAAAAAACAATTTTTTGAAAGTTTCACGTAATTTATTAAATGTTGACAATTGTTTTGCTCTTCAGAATTCTGAAGAAGCTACTGTGTAGCTAAACAACATTTAATAAGTTACGTGAAACTCTCAAAATATAGTTGTTTTTATATTTACAAAGTTAATATAGAGTTTCATCAAGTAAGGGTCAAGACAATTAATAACAAGTTTTTTTTATTTAAAATTAAATTTTAGTTTACAATCCTTAACTTTTAACATATTTCTAGGAATTGAAAAATGATGGGAATAAAGATTTACATTTTGTTAAAACGCGTGTAGGTATTAAAATTTTTTAATTCTTATTCTTATGTTTTTCTTATTTCTTTCATAATTTATTTTAATATTATAATTATATTAGAGTTTTAAAATTTTAGGAAAAATTGAGCCGGCGGAAAAAAACCGTTATTTTTTCGAAAAAAAAAAACTAAAAAATTAGTAAATTTTCAGAAAAATTTTATTCCAAGGGCATATAATATTATGATTATAATAATTATTCCTTTTATTTAAATTCAGTAAGAATGTTCTAGCGTGTATTATATATTTTTTTATTCTTATTCTTACTAATGTTTCTTATTTTTCTTATTTTTTTCATAATTTATTTTAATGTTATAATTAATTTTAAAATTTCCGGAAAAATTGAGCCGGCGGAAAAAACCGGATTTTTTTTCGAAAAAAAAACTAAAAAATTGGAAAATTTTCAGAAAAAAATTACTTTTTAATTTTTAAAATTTTATTCAAAGGGTAATATAAAAAAATGTAAAAGACAATTTTTTTGAAAATTTCCAAATTTGTACGGATAGTATCCGTTATAATTAGAGTTTTAAAATTTCCGTAAAAATTGAGCCGGCGGGAAAAAACCGTTATTTTTTCGAAAAAAAAACTAAAAAATTGGAAATTTTCAGAAAAATTGAAATTTTATTAATAGGGTAATACAAAAAAATGCAAAGTCAATTTTTTTGAAAATTTCCAAATTTTTACGGATAGTATCCGTGCATTTCCGACGCTGATTATAATCATATAATATTATGATTTAATATTTATTCCTTTTATTTAAATTCAGTAAGAATGTTCTAGTGTGTATTAGAATTTTTTTTATACTTATTCTTACTTATGTTTCTTATTTTTCTTATTTTTTTCATAATTTATTTTAATGTTATAATTAGTTTTAAAATTTCCGGAAAAATTGAACCGGCGGAAAAAACCGGATTTTTTTTCGAAAAAAAAACTAAAAAATTGGAAAATTTTCAGAAAAAAATTACTTTTTAATTTTTAAAATTTTATTCAAAGGGTAATATAAAAAAATGTAAAAGACAATTTTTTTGAAAATTTCCAAATTTTTACGGATAGTATCCGTGAATTTCCGACGCTGATTATAATCATATAATATTATGATTTAATAATTATTCCTTTTATTTAAATTCAGTAAGAATATTCTAGCGTGAATTAAAATTTTTTTATTCTTATTCTTACAAGTAAGTAAGTTTATGTTTCTTATTTTTTTCATAATTCATTTTAATGTTATAATTAGAGTTTTAAAATTTCCAGAAAATATGAGCCGGCGGAAAAAAAACCGTTTTTTTCGAAAAAAAACTAAAAAATTGGGAAATTTTCAGAAAAATTTAATTTTTTAATTTTATTCAAAGGGTAATACAAAAAAATGCAAAAGTCAATTTTTTGTAAATTTCCAAATTTTTACGGATAATACGCGTGAATTTGCGACGATTATAATCATATAATATTATGATTATAATAATTTATTATTATTATTTAAATTCAGTAAGAATGTTCTACCGGGCCGCAAAAAAGGCTATTCGGTGCTATATTAACATAACTTTTAATTAACACTTCGATTTATAAAATTATAATTTTGTAATTTAACTTTATAAATCATTCATTATTTTGTAGTTAGATATTTTTAATGGACTCCTTTTTTCAATAAAAAACCCAACAGACAAATAAACGTACCTAAACGTGAAATATACTTATATTTCATGTTTACGTTTATTTTCTTAAATTTAATTTAATGTTTAGTTTTTTTTTAATAAAGGATTTTTTATTACCTATTTAAAAAAAGTTGTTTATCGCTACTCTTTTTCAAATATGTATATATATATATTTCTAAAAAAAAATTCAATTTTTCCCGGTTTTTATTTCGACACTTTAAAACACTAGTTATAGTGCATAGATATTATAAAGGTATACAGCCATTGCAGTCACTGTTCGTAATTGGATGTAAAAAACACCGACATTTAAAATTTCATTTGTAATACACATTGTGTAATACACAATGTGTATACTTATAAGCCGTCTAAATTATTCTGTGCTTTATTGAAAAGTAATATTGTTATAATTGAAGCTTTTTTAACTCCACCAACCCAATTATACCGTATATATCGTATTGATTTTATTAAATTATACAAGTTAATTATTTTATAATTAACAAATTATAACTTTTTTTAACATTATAATAATATAATAATAACATTAAAATAAGATAATAATCATAAATAACAATGGTATATACATAGAAAATAGTTTTATTATTTTTGAAAAGGCGAGATTCAGCTTGTTTATTTGTACTTGGTCCAGCACAATAAACAGCTGTTCTTCCATCCATTAAAAAAATGTTTTTAATTCTTTATTAACAAATTGCCTTAAATCATTTAAATAATAAAAATCTAAATTAAGAAATTCTATTTTATAAGAGGGATATTGTATAAAACAAAAATGTTTTACTAATCCTACTATAAATTTCCTGAACAATCGCGTACATGTAACATTTGTCTTTTTTGTATTTTGCGGTTTTCCCCTTATCTTCCTTTTCTTTTAAGTGTTTTTCCTATAAAGCGATAACAGTCACATTATATATCTACTATTTGTAAAAAGAAAAAGTTTCTTGATTCTAATATAAAGGATTAAACTGAAAATGGTGTATTAAGCCACAAAGAATTTAAAAAAAGTAAAAATGTTTAAAATGACCAATATATTTAACCATCAAAAGAATCAAGGGTTACTCGACACCACTACTTGAATACTGTAAAACGACACGGAATTGTTTTCACAGTCGCTAAAATCTGTCAAACTTACCTTGACAACTTCACTATTTAAACTATTTTAAACAATTTAGAACTTTACTATTTAAACTAATTTCTTGCTAAAACAATCAAACAAATGAATTTGTGGTCATGATTTAATTTGAAGCGCAGCATGGTGGGATAATCTTGGTCAAAAATACTTCAGGGGTCACTTTTTACTAGAAAATTTTGAAACATGCAGTTATACAGGGTGTTATGTAATTAATGTTATATATTAAAATGGGTTGTTCCTTATGGTCCATAAAGAAGCACCTGAAACTTTTTTTTCTAAATTAATTTATAATAACCTTTATCCTACCAAAAAGTACGCCACTGATCGACTAGGAACTTTAGGTTAATCTGGTGGATTTATTATGTTATGGTTGGTAACAACAGTTTTTCCAAAATCTCTCAAAAAAGTTGACAAACATTGTTTAAATTTAGCTTAATTACTAAAATGACAAAATTAACAATGCAAATTGTCAATTTGGCGTTTTTATTAATTGTTGGTGATTTCATTTTTGTACTGAAGGTAAATTCAAACAAAATCTGCCAACTTTTATGACAGAATCTAGTGCATTTCTTTTAAATTTTAGGTTATGTTTTCAAATTGTAAATATCTTAACTAAGGGAAGTGCTTTTGGATTTATTTACACAAATTAAATGTTTAAAGTTTAACCTGTGAACTGGTCCCAATTTCATCTGAGTAAACAGAGAAAAAAAACTGATGAAAAAATTAATTTTGTGGTTATGGATTTCAAATTTCAAAGGTACTAAATTTTCTAATCATTGCTTAAGCTAAAAGCTGGATCAGTAAATAAATACAGAAGGGTATTAGAGCTTTAAGGGCATAAAACTTTTGTATTTATTGAGTTTTTATTTATTTTTTGCAAGAAAAATTTTTGGTAAAAATTTTTTACATCTGGCAACGCATAGCTACTTTGTTGGTTGGTGTCTATGTACTCACAAAATACAGGTGTGCAGAGATAAACAAGTATGTAACCAGTGGCGTATTACAAAAAATATAAAAAACTTCTAATGCATATTTTTTCTTTATCTTTGGAAAAATGTTTTTTTAAATATTTTTCCTTTATTCCTTATTTCAAAAGGTATTCAGTATTTTAATATATAACATTAATTACATAACACCCTGTATAGAAAAAACTTTTAGGAACTTAAATATGTTTTTATTTTTGTTATATTTTTTTAATTATAAACTAGGTGAATTTTTGGGATTTAAATTTATTGAAAAAAGGCAACTTTTAATCATCTATATAATAAAAACCAGTCGAAGAATTATATCAAAATTAATACCAAATTAAACATTATTATATAGCAGTTAAACAAACTAAAAAATAAGTAAATATAATCAAACAAATCTAGGCATTTAAAATAGTGTTTAAAAGACTAACATTTCACTCCAAAAACGACACAAAAACCCATTAGCCCAGTTTAGCCCGGGCGATATTATATTTTAATTATATGTATATCATCCTCTACAAGACCATGTTGCAAAATAATAAAGCACATAGCAGATTCACATTTATGTCCCGTGCACGTTATTTGTGTTTTGTGTTGCAAGTAAAAACTACAAAACTTTGGTTTAGTACTCGATTTCGATTAATTCTTCTTTATAGCATTGATTAAGAAACTCAACGCTCATGTGCTTATAATATAAGCCCTATATTGTTACATTAGTGTGTCTATTTTATCTAAGTGTTCATGGTGAATTATTGTGGTTTTAATTGTAAATAAAATTCAAAAACTAAATCGTTGCATTTTCATGTTTTGCCAAAGGATCCAATTCGGTAGGTTTGTGCAGAATTAACTAATGATAACTTTACCTAATATAGTTTATATTTAAGTTTGGACATTTTTAAGAAATTGGTAAAAAATAATTGTTGTACAAACATAACCTTAAAGTCGAATAAAATATAATGGTAGTATACCGTTGAATGGAGACTCAACACTTTTAATAATGCTAAATGCTGTTTGAATTATTTGTTTGGCGATTTTTATTGAATTGAAATGTTTACACTTTTCTCGTTAATCATTACTAAAATGTGTATTTATTGTATCTAATAGGTACAATTTATATGTATGCAATTATTTTTTTCATTCGGATTAACACTGTTTATTGGGAAACCGGTAAAACCTCAACTCAGGATTTCCTCTCGAAAAACACACAACACAACAAATCGTGCCACGGTTTTTTTTTCAATAGTTTTTAACATTTTCCGGTTATATTTTTAAAAACACTCGTTTGTAACATACGCGTTTGACAGCTGATTATTAAAGGTTGTATTTTTGTTACGATGATAACGGCCAAGTGGTGGCGCTACGAGCGATGCTTCTTTAGCGTATATCAATATAAAAAATATTTTAAAATGTAACAATAAATGTTTACAAGAAAAGGATATTTTAAAAATATATATACTGAAATATAAACCTAAAGGACAAGTAGTTAATCGATGATTCCAAGGAAGAAATAAATTTTGTAGAAGTAAGTTGAAGAAGATAAAGCAAATAGTCATCCACCTAACTTCCATTAAAAATTAATTTATTAAACAAACATTTATTATGGTTGATCCTTGTTCTTTACTTACATATTGTGCAACGGGAAATGTTCTAAACAAGCATTTGTTCAACGCGCGAGCGAAGTGAGCGTGGCAAGATTACAAGTTCTCCACGAATTGAACTTGTGTGCCTTACAATCAAATAAACGTAAATCATACTTACTTAACTAAAACACATTGCATTTTTTAATTGGGTGTACAAAATTAAATTTAAATTAAAAAACACACACTTTTGTACAAATCCGATAGATCAGTTTTTAAATTTTTCGTATTGTTTTTCTATAATTTTTTTTTGATTATTTGCTTTTTAAATTAAATTTTAAAAAATATTTGAATATAGTTTCACTAGTCACTACAACAAGCAATAAATCGCAGTCTAAAACTGGTATATACATATATGTTAAATATACATTATACATTAGGGTGGCCAAAAAAAAAGAATATTTTTTTTCTTCTCGTCTCTTGTGAAAATATGTTGGTTTGTCATGTTTTAAGAGCCCTGTCAAAAGATCAGCACCATTAAAAAATTTTTAGGGGTCGCTCAAGATTTTTAAAAATTACCAAAATCGTCAAAAATTGGATTTTTTTATTTTAATTTTTTTTCTCGTTCCGATATTATTTTTTAATTTAAAAATAATAATGATTCTGAAAATTTCAAATCGATATTTTATTTTCTAAAGGTCGCTCAAGATTTTTTTAACTTTCAAAGTAGAGTATTTTGAATGTTTTCGAGCGACCTCTGAATATAAATATCAACGAACTTTTAGCGACCTTTAGAAATCAAAATATTGATTTGAAATTTACAGAATTTTTATTATTTTCAACCTAAAAAATAATATCGAGACGAGAAAAAGAATTAAAATAAAACAAAAATTCAATTTTTGACGATTTTGGTAATTTTTAAAAATCTTGAGCGACCCCTAAAAAATTTTTAACACAGGGCTCTTAAAACATGACAAACCAATATTTTTTCACAAGAGACGAGAAGAAAAAAAATATTCTTTTTTTTTTGGGCCACCCTAATATACATGTACGAGTATATTTCCAATAAAAAACAAAATTTGAAATATTTTTCCATTACTAAATATATACAAAAGTTAAAATAAATTATTAAGTTAAATCAGTTTATGATTTATTATTTACTAAATCAGTCAGTTTATTACCCAGTTTTTAAATATAAAACCTTGTATAAAACAGCGCTATGATTAATGTTTTTGTTAAATTTACGCTCATATTTTAACGCTTTTATTCAAATTAGTTAGTCGAGTTTATAAAAGGGTAATGAGTAATAAATAATTAAATTAAGGAAAATCCTTAATGATATACAAAGTCTTTTTAATTGTATTCTATTACTAAATGGGCTCAATCCTTGAATGATTTCTTAAAAATAAAAAATAAATAATTTTTTTTCCATTTTGAAATTCAAACTTAAACGGTTGCATATAACCAACCAAGGATTAAGCCAATGGATTGAGTACCAGCATTAAATAAATAAAATTAAGAAACACCCTGTATATATACCTATACATATTGACATAATTTATCCGAACACTTATGTTTGATATAATTCAAACTAAATTTCGGAATTTTCTACATGAGTGATAACGATATAATCCTTATAACCTATCTTTCTTATACCCGTCGACAGCTCGCGCGATACTTGCTCAATAGAGACCGGACTTTTGGGTTTTAAAAAAATGATAAAATGATGCCTAAAAGGCAATAAAGTAGGTGATATATAGTGTCCCAAATATAGCGCACTAAAGCCATACTAGAGGGATATTTTAGTTAACCAAAAAACTACGAGAATAAATAGTGGTTTTGCAAATTCATGAATTTATTAAAATCAAACTCAAGCTATTAGGTACACTCAGCGAGGCTTTGCCGATTTACACATCTAAAAACAATTGTTATGGAATCGAAATAAACAGAGTTGTTGAATTCAAACTTTTTGCATAAAGTCCGGTTTCTCCAAAGTGTAAAATCACTTTTGGCAATACGTAGTGCAGCAGTAACATGCCTCGGGATTCTTATTACTCCCGCTGAAACCTTAAAATAATATTCGGTTAGAATTACACATGACAACTCTAGGGAAACGACATGTGAACCTTTTGACTGCACGTTCATTACTAATTTAATTTCGGTAATAAGAACTCCATTGTGCATTGCTTCTGATCCACCTACTGCCAGAGGCTGTCGGCTTTTGTAACTGTATTTCATGATATTTAGGAAGTATATATATATGTATAATGAAGCTCAAGAAATAATAGGATGTATAATGTCATTTGAATAGAAACATTTTCCAGAATGTTTACTTAATTTTTTTTTTTTAAGTTAAATTAGGATTGTAGTTTTTTTATGACTATTTTCACGCCCACCTTTAAAACGCCGATTACCATACATGATTTCATGACGCTAAGAGATCATTTAGCATTAGCAGAGTTCAATTTTGGGACCCTTACTCTTTCTTATATTTATAAATGATCTGCCTAATAACCTATTAAATGCAGATAACATAAATTTATTTGCTGATGACACATCATTCCAGGCCCGTTCCTGGGGTGCCTGGCGCCTGCGTGCAGCATTCGTTGGTGCGCCCCTTTTATATTTAAATATAATGCATTAAATATTTGAATTTTAAGCCGTAAAATTTAAAAAATATATATTTTGCGACAAACTGGCAATATGTAATTGAAAATGTAAAAAAACCGCTTAAATTAAGTATAAAAAAAATCGAAAAAACACGTTGCTAAGTAATATTTTAACAAGAAGCATGAGTGCTGGTGGCAACAAAAATCCGAGTCCAAGACGAGGATTTTTGCACCTGCACTAGGGTGTCCCTTATTTTTTATTTTTTTACGCATACCCTCTAATTATATTTGTTACTTGTTTATATACTCCCAGTAAAAATTTCAGCTCATTCTATAAACGGGAACCCGTGCCGACTTGCATCTGAACCCTCCATTAGCCAACGTTAGGCGCGCGCGGTATTTTGTAACACGAAACACTTTAAAAAGAAGATATACTTCAAAACTGTATTTTTCTTACGATTTTATTAAATATGATTACTAATTAATATTATTGCTTTTGTTTCTATCATTTGTTTCACTAATTTAGTTTAGTTTTATCCCTTAAATGTATTAATATAATAATTAGTATTGCTAAAATATACTGTTATATGAAATTTCAGCTTTTTATAAGCATTTCTTTTCTTGATGTCCTCCCAAAAATATTTCAGACAGTTCAATAAGTTTTCGGTAGTCATCTCTCACAATAGACTCTTTTAGTTATTTAGAGTAAACCCCATTAAGTTTATCAATTTCAGAGTTTACGGCCTATTCACCAGACCCTTTCGGGTAACTAGCCACTCCCTGTGAAAATATACATTTTTATCAAAGTATACACATAAATAAAACTATATTTTAACATTTGTCAATAATTTATAATATAAGGGTCACATAATAACAAACACAAAATGACTTACGATCGAAGACCTCGCGACCAACCGTGTTACAAAATACCGCGCGCCTAACGTTGGCTAACGGAGGGTTCAGATGCAAGTCGGCACGGGTTCCCGTTTATAGAATGAGCTGAAATTTTTACTGGGAGTATATAAACACGTAATAAATATAATTAGAGGGTATGCGTAAAAAAAGTAAAAATAAGGGACACCCTAACCTGCACGAAAGCATTTTGTTAAAAAATATTACTTAACATTGTGTTTTAACGATTTTTTTCGCAGGAAAAGTTAGATGCCCTAATGGTATTTGACAAGACTATTTCATGAGTAACAGTTAACAATTAAAATATAATTTTTGGACAACAGCTGTCAAGTTTTGCCGCGGGTAAACTCGAAAAAACTGCTGAAGGGTGCTGTCATAAAGTTTTTCCACCTAGAAACCATTTGTAGTTCAATTGCGCGTTTGTGATTGGTGGAAATTAAGACGAGGGAAATAGTCAATGATAAAAATACTCTGAAGAAAACAAAAAAAAAAACAATCTAAACAATATAACTACAACTGGTTTTTAGTGACGTACTCTCTAAAAATGACTAGTTTTCAAAGTAAAAAAGCAGTCACTAATAACTTTAGTCCACTTTTGTATCCCGGGCATTTAACAGCTTATTATTATGTAAAATTGTCCCCTGAATCCGAAAATACCGTCAAAAATTATAAAAGTAAAGCAGTTTTTAAGATATAGTCAATACCATATTATATGGAAAATTTACTAAATCTCAAAAACGTTCTACTTTTATAACTTTTGACGACATTTTCGGATTCAGCGGACAATTTTACATAGGAGTTGACTGCTAAATATCCGGGATACAAATGGCTATTGACAATAAATATTAGTCGCTGCTTTTTCGCTATTGCAATTGAATTATTTATTTTTGACTAATTCTATTTTAGAGAGTTACTACTGTTAAACTTTGCTACCGTCAACTGCAACTATCAAACAAATACTAAAGATAATATGACCACTTCTCTCCTTTTATTTTAATCCTTATATCAAAACAAAATAAGCAGCCAATATCAAAGCGGCAAAAGGCGCTTTATAGTGACCGAAAAAAAGAGCGGCCGACGCAAAAAAGGCAGAAACCTTTATCCAATGTATGTTTAAGGATCATATGCAAGAAAGTTTATCGTTACAAAGTACTGATTGACTCTTTGATTTTGCGCCCCCGAAATGTTGCGCCTGCGTGCGTGCCTGCATCATTCGCAAATCCCTTGAACTAGCAATGTCAAAGAGTCTGAGCACGCAATCGGAGGCTTTAAACTGGTTTAACTCGAACCGATTGAGTTTAAATAAGAAAAAGACGGTAAATGTTATTTTTTCGTTGAGAGACTTTAACTCTGAAGCCTCCAGTACAAAGTTTCTGGGAGTTTATTTGGACTCGCGTCTTCTTTGGTTTAGTCAAGGAGAGGCGATTGCTACTAAACTCAACTCTTATATATATTTGCTGCTTAGTTTATCAAATAAACTATCACTAAGATATCTTAGAATTGCCTATTTTTCTTTAATAGAATTAATATTAAGACCATTAAGACAAGAATTTTTAGTTTACAAAGGCGAGCCATAAGGATTATAGCAGGTATAGGATATCGTGATGACTGTAAAGGATCCTATATAAAATTAAACTTGTTAACTTTTCCTTTTAATCTATATAAAGAAAAATATCAATAACTATTATCCACTCGAACATAATAATTATTATGAAACAAGAAATAAGTTTAATCTTTATCTAAAAAAAGTAAGACTCAAAAGATCACAAAATTCCACTAATTATTATTGTATACAATTTTTCAATGCTGGATTTTAAATCGTTTAAAATATATTTGTGTTATAGTTATTTACGATATAAGTGGGATAAGAGCTTTATTAACGTACGCATGCGAAATTTGCCCAACGAGTGCGTAGCACGAGTTGGGCAATCGCAAAAGTACGTTAATAAAGCGTTATCACACGTATATTGTACAAATTTTTATCTACGCCTCTAAATGAAAAAATAAACGGTAATTATTTTTGTATAAGACTTAATTTAGGGTTATTTTGACATTTTGACTTTTTTATTTGATTGGTTAAAAACAGAGAAAAACGCGTGCGTTAATGAACTTCTTATCTCACTCAAAATGAGTGGGATAAGAAGTTCTTATCTCACTGGCGTAGATAAATGCATTTTATAATACTGAGGACATTTTTCGAAGTAACTTTATGGATATTTAGTATTTTATAATATTGTTTAATATGTTACCTATTTAATCTACAAACTTTTATTTATATTTTATCTCAGTATGTTCTTTATCATGTACTTTTAAATTCTTTTTTGACGTGTGTAAAATATCTGTAATATTATGACATGATATAAATATTATTATTTAAATAAATATTGACAAGCTAGGGTTATATAACTTTATGCTGGTTTAAAAAACAGATTTTAATAATATTAAAGTATATACTGTAATGGTTCCATACTTTGATACGGTTTAAAAATTTATTTTCAAGGAAAATAACGTAGTTTTATATATTTCACAAATTTATTTTTAAATAAATTTGGAATTTCTATATTATCGTGTTAAAGGAAAAAAACTTTGCAAAAGAGGTAAAAGGGGACACAGGTTAATAAATTATAAGTTTCTCGACCTTTGCCTAAAAATCTGGTGTCCAGATGATACAGCAAACGATGGTACAGGTACACGAAGCGAGTAAAGGAAAGCAAGAAAACAGGCAGAAAGTATTTGAAAGTTTTCAAGAAAGCCTCGCTCCTTGTAAATGTTTGCTAAAAAATGTATTTTAAAGTTTTGTTTAAATAATTGTTACAAGTGGTTTTGTATTTTCCAAGGTTAGTTCTTAATTTTAGTAGCCCAAATTATGTAGTAAGTCCACTAAACGTAAAACGATTCAGATGTAAGTTAATTGAGCATTATAATGCTATGTATAACTATACTTATTTTTTTAATTTGCTTACGCAGTGTTTTGTAATCTAAGTAACGCCTTTGACTGTGTTTCTCACTCTCTGCTTCTAAAAAAGCTTCAAGCCTACAATTTTTCTGAAAATAGTGTAAAACTTGTTAAATCATATTTATCAAATAGATATCAAGTTTTAAAAACTGGGAATAAATTGAGTCAAAGGGAAACTGTTAATTTACCTCAAGGCTCTGTTCTTGGATCAATCCTATTTTTGATATTTATAAATGACCTGTCTAACATTAGTAACTCGTCTTATCTTACACTATTTGCTGATGATACCACAATTGTAGTAAAAGAAAGAGTTCTTAAACATTTGGAGGTGAAGAGTGAGGGAGTACTGACGCAGGCTGAAAAATGGTTCACCGTGAACAAACTCTAAACAAAGAGAAAACACAAAGCACTATTTTCTCCTTAATAGTCCAGTGAAGAATTGGCTAGTGCATAGTTTTCTTAATTTCAATCGCATATTTCCTAGGCAGTAATTGTTTGTGGTCATTGCTCAAATTATAAGGATTATTGCCTCCCTTGGTTACAGGGACGATTGCAGGGCCAAATTTAGAAGACTTGGAATTATGACTTTTCCTGCCTTATTTATTTATCAAAATGTACCAGTGGCGGCTGGTGGATTTTAAGTATACCAATATCTCAGTTATTAGACATGGGACCCACACCAAATTTATAATAGTTTATATTGACATTAAATAAACAAGTTCGGCGCAAACAGAATTTAAATTGAAGTTTGCGAAAAAAAGTTTTATTAAAATAAAAAAATATTTAAAATGGTATAAAAACTGTAATATTTGGATTTTTTAAATAAAATTTTAAATTTGTCGATAAATTATAGTAGATAATAAATTGCACCACTTTAATTTGAATTATCTCAAATAGGGGGGCCTGGAGGCAGGGTAGGCGACAGGAAAAACTAACTTTTTTTCGCAAACTTCAATTTAAATTCTGTTTGCGCCGAACTTGTTTATTTAATGTCAATATAAACTATTATAAATTTGGTGTGGGTCCCATGTCTAATAACTGAGATATTGGTATACTTAAAATCCACCAGCCGCCACTGAAATGTACTATACGTAAAAATTAATTTAAACTTATATAAAAGTCATTCCTGTGTACATAACCATAACACTAGAAATAAAACCAACTTAATTAATCGATTCTCTGGACTAAACAGGTGCCAAAGTGGCACCTGGAATTAATTTGTTTAACAAATAATGTAAGATATGGCTTTTAATGAATACAAACTGTTTTTACATTCATTTTATTCTATTGATGAGTTTTTAAACTTTACTTTTTAATTTTGTCTTTGTTTAATTTGTATTTACATTTCTCGTACTAGTTTTATATTTGTATTTTCCTGACGTTGTAAACCTTTTGGTAATGGCACTAATAAATATTATTATTATTATTATTATTTTAAAACATATATCGGTGGGATAGGGGACATTTTGTTGCTTAGAAGGGAATATTGACCGTTAATTTTAAACTTTATATGCTCCTTATTAGATACTCTTTTTTCCTGGTCGTATCTCCCTAAGAGCTACCCCTTGCTTTTTGTAAATCGTTCGTAAAGTAAATTAAATTTGGGTAAACATAACACTGTATTTTATTTTGTATATGGGTAATTCTTTTACAAACCGTACACCTTTTGACCGACACATCTCAGATTTGGCTGAAACTTTTTTTACGGATTCTATGTCGAAAAATAAGAGATACGTGTCCGAGGAATTTTTTTTCTCTCGCTTATTTTCGATAATGCAAGCTATCGAAAATTTGAGAATAACGAGTTTTTTGGGTTGGAGACTCATTTTCAAAAATTTATAACTCTGGTTCTATTTGAGCTACAAACTTCTTTTTCTTTTCATTTTAAAGCTAAAGGACTGAATTTTGATAACAAAATGTTTTTAATAAATATTATTAACAAATTCATATTGTTATTAACAATTTCATTGTTTAAATCAATTTTTAACAATGGCCCCCACCTCGTATAAAGTTTTTAGTATTTTTATCGTATTCTCCGTCAAATTTTACATAAAAAACATGTTTTTAAAATATGGTACCTTTATTATTACTATTGTTAAAACATTAATTCATATTGCGCGACACATAAAAAAACGGTTTTTTGTTAATAAAAAGATAACTATAGCTCGGATCAAAAAAAGTCAAATATAAAAGTTGTAGATAATAAAAAGATCTACAATTTTTATTTTAACTATTTTTCGACATAACCTAACTTTTCAAATAAATTAAAATTTTTCAATTTATTTGAAAAGTGAGGTTATGTCGAAAAATAAGTAAAATAAAAATTGTAGATCTCTTTATTATCTACAACTTTTATATTTGACTTTTTTTGATCCGAGCTATAGTTTTCTTTTTATTAACAAAAAACCGTTTTTTATGTGACGCGCAATATGAATTAATGTTTTAATAATAGTAATAATAAAGGTACCATATTTTGAAAACATGTTTTTTATCTAAAATTTGACGGAGAATACGATAAAAATACTAAAAACTTAGTACGAGGTGGGGGCCATTGTTAAAAATTGATTTAATTAATGAAATTGTTAATAACAATATGAATTTGTTAATAATATTTATTAAAAATATTTTTTTATCAAAATTCAGTCCTTTAGCTTTAAAATGAAAAGAAAAAGAAGTTTGTAGCTCAAATAGAACCAGAGTTATAAATTTTTGAAAATGAGTCTCCAAGCCAAAAAACTCGTTATTCTCAAATTTTCGATAGCTTGCATTATCGAAAATAAGCGAGAGAAAAAAAATTCCTCGGACACGTATCTCTTATTTTTCGATATAAAATCCGTAAAAAAAGTTTCAGCCAAATCTGAGATGTGTCGGTCAAAAGGTGTTCGGTTTGTAAAAGAATTACCCATATACATAATTCTCCCAAGTAGGATTCTTAAAGCTTTGTATTTAATAAAACCAGTAAGTAAACACAACGTAGAGGTCCAAATTTGGGTAAGACGATCACGAGCCAAAGTCACAAAACAGTTCATTTAATAATTTTTCATAAAACGTTTTAAACTAACCTGGAGAAATCTTATTAATACTTTTGAGAATACCTCCTTAAAATTTTATCAAGATCGGACCACTAAAACTTAAGTTACGGGAATTTATAGGCGAAGCTTCGCGAAGGCGCACAACGTATTATTTTGTATACCTTCATATATTACAAAAACAATAACAAGAAGGTAATAAATGTATTTTCATGTATTATACTAGGTAAAATACGTAATAATGGTATGTAATTTATCTTGTAATTTCGAGTGATAAGGTATAAAAAAAGAGTATAACAGATGTGCTTGCAAATATGAATAAAACGCAAAGAGTATGACGTGCAATGCGATCCTAAAATAGAAACAGAAAACTAAAAAAAGGAATCCATATTTTAATCAGAAGACAACAGTTTTACCTTAAACAAGTTTCAGTAAATCTCGACAAAAACTCAATCTTGGTAATCAGTAAAGATGGGATATTTAGGTACTAAAAACTGAAAAATAGGTAACTAAAAAGGTACCTAAAAAGCATTTTAGGTTAAAAAAACATTAAAAGTTTCGTTTATTTTTATAAAATAAGTAACATAAAATATTTTTTTTATAAACTGACCAATATTTAATTAAAGCTATAAGGAACTGAAAATATAACAGGGAATACCTGATATTTACCAAATGTACTACTAGAGTAACAAACAGATAGCTTAAATGTATAAAAATTAAAGAAAGATGTTTTAACATAACCTCAAAGTCCTTACAATTTTACAGCAAACTCTACAAAATAAGTTTTTTCCGTCAATAGAAAAATCTTATTCGTTCCCTCTATCCAACTGCTGAGTTTATTTAGAGGATTTTCTTTGGTTTGGGCATTTTTTATAATTTTGTATAGTCGCATACCCAAACACAGAACATACCCATAATAATATTTTCTGCAATAAACTGTGTTTCACTGAGTGACACTCACTACAAACAAGTTCTATTACAGAACATAAGCTCCATACAAAGAAAGTAACTGCAAAGTAAGTTACTGTTACAGACTGTGACCATAAGAAAAAATCTATACCGTTGAGATTCACGCCCTGGTTAAAATATTGCCGCAAAATTTAAAAAGAACACATAAAAATAAAATCAGTAAAAATAGGTAACAAATAGGTGAAAATAAACGGACAAATTAAAAAATATGTAACAAAAGTATAAAAAGCTGGTTTAATCAAAAACCTCTAAAAAAGGTAAAAAAGGTAAAAACAAGTTAAAAAAATAGGTAAAAAAAAGTATAAAAAGGTAGTTTAAAGCAAAAACCTCCAAAAAAGGTGAAAACAAGTTAGGTTCATATAAAAGAAAATCTTTTAAAACACATCTTGGCATTATTGGTTTTCAAATAGTTACATCGGTTGAAAAAAGGTAAAATAACCAATATCCCATCCCTAGTGATCAGGTGCATGCCCCGAAAAAACACTCGTGTTTAATACTTTTTCAGTATATCAAATGCAAAGATTGCGATAGTAATGTAAAATTCGCACTAACAGAAACACCAGGGCTTGGATTCAAAATTGCAGTAATTTGTGACGACTTTGTACTGCGGAAAATATAAGCTAGCCGTATGGGTCAACCATCACGCTTACGAAATAAACAGAGGTTTATAATTACGAGACATTGTGGGTGCTTTCATCTATTAAAATGAAATTGTCAAATGTTTACTATTTAAATTAGTACCAGCATTGTTTACTTCTTAAATATTTTGACTAATTTAAGATAAGTCGTCATCTTTGACTGTATCTTAGAGTAAAAAGTAACTTATTTCTTTAATATTTCTAATTCTTGCGGACAACAATAAATTATTGTTAGAGTTATATGCATGTAGGCTCCACGGTTAAATGGCCCATAAAAACAAAAGATGCAAAAAGTTTTCCTCAAAACAGCAACATAAAAATATATTCAACTTTAAAATATTATTAATAATATTTATGGACAGATATAACTGATTTTTATAAAAGTAGCAGTAGAGCCTTTTTTAAACATCCGCTTGACAACCTACAGACCTAAATTCTAATCTACTAATTTGACTATTTAACTATATATTCTGCCCTACTATGGAGAAAGGCAGTAACTACAAAAAAATTCTAAATACGTTTTCTTGTGCTATGATGCTATGGACATTGTGTATGTTAATTCAACAAAGAAATTAAGTTAACTACCTATCTCATAAGTTAAATAAATCAATTAAATACCTACTGCTTTTTATAAAAATGTAGTTTATGCTAATTTTCCACAAATTTCTTGTTTATCAGTTACTGCCTTTCTCCATAGTTGGGCAGTATTATAATTATTAGTAACTGCTTTTTTGCTCTGACAATTAGTCAAATATTACTTATACGAGGATGGTTCGGAAACTACGTGGCCTAACACATAAATGGCGCGATTTGGAAGAATCTTCTTTACCATTTTATGAAATCATCTTTTAATAGGTTAAATATAATACTAGAAAGTGATCTGTCAATTAGTTTTTGACAGTACGCCAAAGTGAACGTCTCGTGCAATTTTGTAAACAATGGAAAAATTGAATTGCAAGCACTGATAAAGTACTTCAATTTAAAAGGCTTAACACCAACCGAAATTAAAGCAGAGCTGGAGTTAACACTATTTAAATCCGCTTCTTCGTTTTTAATGGTTAAAAACTGGGTTGCCGAATTTAAACGTGATCGTACGAGTACAAATGATGAACCCCGTAGTGGACGTCCAAAAACGGCTACTCTCCCGGATATTATTGAAAAAGTGCACCATATCGTATTGAATGACCGTCGAGTAAAAGTGCGCAAGATAGCAGACATAATGGGTATCTCAAATGACAGTGTGCACAGAATTTTAACCGAAGAATTGGAAATGAAAAAATACTTGGCGCGTTGGGTGCCGCGATTGCTTGCACCGCGGTGCACCGGAGCAAAAACTGAATCGTTTGAGTGTGTCTCGCGACCTTTTGAGACATTTTCGCCACGATCCAAAGGAGTTTTTGCGTCGTTTCATAACCGTCGATAAAACCTGGGTCCACCATTGTACTCCCCAAAACCAAATACCAGTCCAAACAATGCTTTATATAGCTATTTCGAGGACTTGGATTCATCGGCCTACAAGGAAGGCATTGCTAATTTAGAATATCATTGGGATAAGTGTGTTAAGGGAGCTGGAGACTAAATTAAAAAATAAAATGTTTTTTGTCCAAAAAAATTTGCGTTTTCTTAGTTAGGCCACGTAGTTACCGAACGATCCTCGTATTTAGTTTAAGTTTAACTAATTCATTTTTTGAGAGTCCGGAACTCGTGCTTATCAGGTCGTCGCGGATGAGGACGACAAGCGCGTTTCGATCGCAGACCGCCGAGTGCAAGATGGAACAAGAAAAGGAAGGCTCGTAGGCAACATTTAATCGACGTCCTATAGAGGCTTCTACAAATGCAGAAAATACCCCTTGTTTTAAAGCGTACAACAATTTTTATATTATAACACTCATTACATTTTCTGACCACATTTTAAACATAAATAATAATTATTCATCTTTAAAAATTTTGTTTTTTTTAATCAGAAATTGTAAATCATTTAAAAATATGGATACCTTGTCTTAAAACATTATATTTTACTTTGGTTCGATCCAAACTGGAATATGGTACACGTATATGAAATTCAAATTATAACATACAAATACATCTTTGAAAGGACCCAAGGAGTTTTGACAATAGAATATTATTGTTAAAGTAACGCCGATATATTTTATCCCTTGCTTTTGTTCAACTTATTTCAAAATAAAATTGAGTACGTATATAAAACTTGATACCTATGTATAATAGTATATTATGTATCAAGTTTGATAAACGCCATTTTATACACGAATTTAATTTAGGCACGAGCGAGCTTGCGAGGGAGTGCTTAAGTTAATGAGTGTATAGAAAAGTTTATAAACGAGGTGCATACTATACTTTTTCTACGACAAATACTTATTATTATCTTAAAATGATTTAAATCAAAGAGCGCCATGAAATAACAGGGGAAACTGTCAAATGTCACATTTTTACATTTTATAAACACAATTATAAAGGTTATAAATCGAAATGTATCTTGAAAATTGACAGTTTTTCACAGTTAATGTAAAGGAAATGTTTTATGAGGACTTTACAGTAGAGTCCGTGCCCGAATTTAAGTTATAGTTTACTGCCGGCGAAATTAAAAGGTCAGTACAATGTTCATATACACTTTTTAAAAATTGGCGTTAAGAAACTATTTAATATTTTTGTATTGAGATAATAAAATAATTTTCACATTTAGTATTATTTTACAAGAAAGGCACGTTATTTTAACGATTGTATGACATTTGACAACTGTCAACTAACTTAAAACTAGGTAACTTCAGCCCGTGACTAAAAACCTGTTGCTAACTTTAGCCCGTGCCTAAAGCGCCGTAAAGCCACAACTTGTGTATTTAAAAGGTCACTTAGTGTCATGGAAACATGTACGATAAAGGGCGTTTTAAAGGTGGGAGTAGGAAAATTTTATTATATAATATACTATTATCTACACATTGACGAGCTGTGACTTTATGGCGTTTTAGTCACGGGCTAAAGTTAGGAATTAGGGAAAATTGGGGTTACATCCGTTGACAGTTGACAGATGTAAAATGGTTAACAAATAAAATTGGTTTTAAATTCTTCTTTGTGTATCCAACTCTTTTAATAAACTTTTCTAGACACTCGTTTTTATTAAACACTTTCTCGGAAGCTTCGCTCGTGCTTAATTAAATTCCTAATTAAAACGGTGTTTATAAAACTTGATAAATAATAATATTATTTATATATTCTGATGATAAGATGTTTGAAAAGTGGTCCCTTAAATAATATATACGTACTATAATAATTAATTTATCTAATAAACATTTTAAGCACAATTTTTATATTAAAACTAATTATTTTTGATTTATTTATTTAAGGTTCTTAATAAATAATTTATTTTTACTTACCTCAGCCAACAAATTCTAATTGTAAAAACATACCTGAAAAAAAATAAAAAAAAACTTTTTTATAAATAAATACATCTACATTTAGAGGAGAAATATATTTTTTATTTTTGTTATAAAAATGCTACAAATTAAACATTGTTTTAAATATTTATATAGGACAATATTTAAATGGATGCATTAAATTTAAAAAAAGCTCTTTTAAAAAATAAAAAATTTAATATCGTCCCAAGTGCGGAATTCTTACAGGTCAGTTCGATTCGAGCGCAATTTCCTAAAGGTTTGACAGCCAATACAGCGTCGGGAAAGAAGCAATTTTCTCTTCAACATTTTCTCCACAGAATAGATATCGGAGTTTAATTATTTGACCCTTGTTTGAAACCTACACACCGGCCACATGGTGCCAACGTAACAACGAAAATTTTATAAAAGGTCGATGGAAAAAAACGCTTAAAACTTTTGGGTTGATTCAATTATAAAATAAGAAAAATATGAGAGCTTTTCAAAAATTTAATAAAGAAAATTTGTTTTCGGTTGCAAAATAAATGGCAATAAGTATCTAAATGTTTCAGTTAATAGTACATTATACATCAGCCTAAAATGTATGTGAAGTGATGTGATGTGTGCGATATCCTCTTTCAAGCATTTCTTTAAGATTTTAAAACATCATTTTTAGTTTAGATTTAACTGACATGATGATAAATTAGCTTTATTTCGGTACAAAGTTTTATAATAATTTGACTTTTGAAATAGTATTAGTATGAGGTATTTCTATATGGACTTACGAGTGTAATAATATGATTACTATACTCTTGAGAAAAAAATACATTGGCAAGTCAGTTTAATACTGTGAAGGGTCACTATGACCCAACCCTTGCTCGGGCAAAAAGCTCAGCAAAAATTTTCACAGGCTACAGTTTAATACTTTGAAAATCTACTGTCTGAAATGGGTATATGTTTGTTTTATGATAATTATTTATAAATTTAAAAAAAAATACTAGATTTACTTTTTTAAATGACAGGTGTTAAATGACGGATGTCAAAATGGCTGGTGTAAAAATAAAGGATAAAAAAACGTATCAAAATTACAGGTGTTAAAGATAACGTCAAAATAATTACCAAAATTTAGCTGATTTTAAGTTTTTTAAAATTTTACACGGTATAGTTAAAAGCTATAATATAATAATAAAAACATTTCTATATACTGAGCTCCAATAATACCAAAGTTAGTAATGGTGAGCAAATAACTTTGGACACGGAGTATACAGGGTGCACCAAGTATCCTTATATGTGTATTCTTCTATGGGTGCAGAGCTACAAGGTCGGTTATATCAGAGAGAAGTTGCCTAATAACATTAAAATGAAATTTAAAAATACACTGAAAGAAATACTAGGGTTAATAATTAATAAATATTTATTTGAGACGTTTTTATTTATAATAAATACAGCAAATTTATTTACTATAAATTCACTTGTTAATTATTAATCAGATGACTTTAAAGAAAATCAGGTTATATTTATTATTAACAAATTTTTTCTGATAATGGAGTAGATTCTTTTAAAGTATTAGCAGATATCGCCTGTGACGATGCTATGAATATAGTTTTAAAGGTTATATTATTATAATACCTTTATTTTTTTTAAGTTTATTTATGTTTTTTAAATTACCTATAGGTCTATGAATATAATTTACAAGTTTTATAATATTGGATTTTATAATATATATTAATATATGTATATACTTCGCTTTCTTAATAAAATCATCTTAAAAAAACAAGTATTTTATTTTAAAAATCACCCAAACTGAAGCACATTTTATATCAACATATCGTCGTCAACCTCACAAAGTGATTTATAATTTTAGAGATTTTTTATAATTTTACAGGAGGAGATTTTTGCAATATTCAGGTTAAGAAATTTTATGATTAATAGTAAATAATTAAGACAGAACTGTATTTGTATTAAATATGTGTATATTTACAATAAATTTAGCATACCTATAGTCGTCAATCTTACAATCCTATATTTATATTTTTACAGAAGAGCATTTTGAAAATAACTGCAATATTCGGTTTAACAATATATTTACTTCGATTTACATATAAAATTACAGTTTATTTTTTACTATAGTATATTTTTAACCTGCAGTAAGTTTTAATACCTATAGGTATATATATGCTCTCTTGTAAAATTATAAAGAAAATACGTCCCTTTGTGAGATTGACAAGGATATGCCATATTTATTGCAAATATAAACATATTTTTTTTTAAATTAATTATTAATAATAAAATTTGTTAAATAAACAAATTTATAAAAAATAACTAAATACCTGTCAAATCCTAAAAATCGTTATAACTTTGTTAAATAAAAGTAAGTTTTACATGTTCACACATCAATATACCTACATTTTCATACAATTTTTGTTTTGTTTTGGTTTTTATAATGGCCGCCATAACTTCTGTATATAGTTGGATACATTGTGGAATATCTTTTTTTCTATTAAACCATGTTCAAATTTCAATATAAAAAACAAAAAAAGGTGTTGGTTAATTAAAATGTATTAAGCAAAAAAAAATAATGATAAATATTAGATTCCGTTCTCGTTTATAATTATTTATTATCAATCTCAATCCTAGGTTTGGTCTAGGATCTCAATTAAAGAAAATATCTCATCTTGATATAATTTATTTTGACAACTTAACAACAGTTACAATTCTACACCATGACAACGTAAATAAATAAGTAAATAGTTAATATTAATAGAGAAATCACAAAGTGCTTAGATTTGAATTAGCCACTTAACAAATAATGAGTTGGATTACAAAATCTGATTATAGTATATAATTAAAAGTAAATTTTACTTTTATTCAAAATTTCCAGGGACAAAAAAGTTATAACGATTTTTGGTTTCGACTGGTTTTTACTTTTTTCATATTTTATCAGAACATCTGATTTTTTATAAAAAGATACTCGGTGCATCCTGTGTAAATGTGTATAGATAACTGGTTTATACCTAGGACGTGTAAATACATTTTGGTTTTGGTTAAAAGAAATATTTTTACAAAACCTTAACTTTGGTAATTGTTATTAAAAACTATACTTTCTAACGTATTTATTCCATCCAAGATTTACTAGAAAATTATATCATTTAGACTTAACTTTACTAATTTTATGTCAATAACAATTAGAAAAATTATTAAGGAACATTTAATTTCATTTAGGAATTTTAATAAAAAAAGGTTTAATCCTTTAAATGTATCCAGTTAAGCGTTCGATTTTGTAGGTTCAAGTAAGATTTTTTTGTATTTTGTGTAAGACAAAAGCAGCTGTCGTCGACAGTGAAACCTAATGAAACAGTAAATAATGTCTCTGAAGCCACATGATGCTACTTCACATTTCATGCAAAGCACTCGCATTTATTTACATTGTACTAAATTTAAACGTCTAACTCGATTTTGAGTCGAATACTCGAAATACGCGCAGCCCCAATGTACGAAATTTAATTAACACCTACTTAATCGTTTAATTAAAATATTTAGATAGGTACTTCAGAAAAATTTCAATTTAATAATTAATTCCTTAAACATGTTAAAATATTATGGAAACACTCTTTTTGCTTTAATATTTTAATATTTTATCTCTTACTAACCCCTGTTTGTTTGCGACTCATCTTGTTTACGATGTTTACACAAAAACCAATACAGTTTTACCAATACTGTTTTTACTTGAAAACGGACAACTTTGGTGGTACCTATATTAAATATTATAAATATTTCCCAACACCAAAACAAAACACAAGGCTTAAAGTACTTTTTGCCAACGATGTTTGCATCTTTAGAATCGAAGTGAGGATACCAACATCGTTGGCGAAAAGTACTTTAGGCACTTTGTGTTTTGTTTTGGTGTTGGGGAATATTTTTAATATTTGTTTAATACTATTTTTAAAAATTTTGAAAATGGACTGTTTTTGATTTTCTTGAAAAAAAAAGCATACAAATTTAACTGATATCGTATTTTATAAATTTAGTACCTACTTAGGGTGTTACAAAAAATGTATAAAGTGAAATTTTAGATTTTAAAATAAATATACTTTTGTGTTTCACCAAAAAAAGATTAAGATAAATTTACGATTTAAAATTAAAAACCAGTTAATACTTTTATAATTTTAGTTATAACAATATATTGTTGACATTTTACAAAACATAATTTAAAAAAAAAACAAGGGGGCTGCAGCTAGCTGAACTTAACATATGTAATCCTTGTTAAGCTCATTTTATGGAAGTCAAAAATTAATTAAAATTGTTCTTTGCGAAAATGTTACAGATTTTGGTTATTTTACCAAAATAATAGCAAATATTATAAAAAAGCTCACAAATAAAACGAAACACTAAAATAAAATATGAAGCAATAAAAGAAGTTGTTTGTTTTAAATTTAATGTTGATATAAAATATTGTAATTTCATTGCAGGTTATAAAATTTTACATTTGTTTTGAATAAATGTAATAAACACTTTTGTTTTCATAAAATTTGTTAAAGCTCTAAAATATTTTATTGTATAAAAAAGTCTAAAGCCATGTGCATTTATATGGATTACTATATCCAGGGGCTGCCCTAGCAAGTTTTCCATGAAGTTTATTCTGTGGTCTATGTTTATTTGTGTTTATGCTTTACTCATTAAGTAGTCTTGTATACGTGTCGACGAGATCTGATTTTGCAACTAACTGGCTTCTCGGACAGCCAATTTCAAGTTTTTCTAAAGAAGAGATTAAGACTTTGCCAATGAGGTACAAGTAGACGTGTGAAGCAGTTTTTACTATTTGGAGAAAACTATCAAAACTGTAGCCGTCAAAGCAAAAATAATACTTTGCATTGAAATATGTTCAGAAATGATCTCGAAGATTTGTTTGATGTTGCTGCAGAAGAATAAATAAAGAAAGTTAATGACAAAATTCCACTTTCAAAGCAAAAAGATGATGTTTTTCTTGTAGCATGAGTTGTGCTGATCTTAAAACTACAGCAATGGAGAATAGAAAGACACGGCGAAAAGAAAATAAAAAAATTTTTAAAAATAAATATGCAGAAAGTGAAAGTAACGGGCCAATTTCACAACCATCTACGTCTTCTTCAGAAAAGTCTGAAATAAAATGAATTGTATTTAAGTAAGGTATTGGAATGAAGCTCCACTTGTAATTAGAGCTTCCTATAACGATATTCAGCATTTGGGTATTCTTAAAAATTATCCAAACAAGAAGATCGGTGAAAAGAGGCGTCATTGGTTTCTTTCTGAGAACTTAATAGATTTGATGACAGTGAGGCTACAAAATCTAAAGAAAATATTTTATGTGTATACGAGGTGTGTTCAAAAAATATCGGGAATTTTCGTTTTTTGAAACAAATATTTATTTATTCGTCTACATTAATGTTGTCGCCTTCAAAATAGTCCCCATTGTATATTATGCACATGTGCCAGCTCTTCTTATAATACTCGAAATAATTCTAAAACTCGATATTTGGGATAGCCTTTAGTTCTTTCAGCGATGCGCTTTTAATGTCATCTATGCTTGCAAAACGACGGCCCTTTAAGGTCCTCTTTATTTTTGGGAATAGGAAAAAGTCAGACAGAGGCATGTCTGGCGAATATGGAGGCTGGGGCATCATTACAGTATTGTTTTTGGCCAAAAATTTTGTGCTGCCACGCGTTTCATACCCAAAACATTCGAAAAAATTTCATGGGATGAGCCAATCGATATACCAACATCATCAGCTCTGATGGTTTATAACCATTTCTTCCACTTTTTCCATGTTTTTATCGGTTGTTAATGTGCTTGTGCGTTCGGAGCATGATACTACATAAGACTTATTTAGTATCATGGTTCGGGGCGTTCGTCATCTTCAACGTCTTCACGGAAACTCTTATACCACTTGTAAATTCTTGTTTTACTTTTAGCAGACTCACTATAGGCCTTTGTTAACATTTCGGCCATTTCAAGCGCGCGAAACGCACGAATTACAAAACTGTTTTTATAAAAAAAATTGTAGATTATTTATTATATAATATTTTGGCATCAAAATTGGCAAAAATATTCTTCTTTTATTAGGTTATACATTAAATAAAAAAAAACTCAAGAAATATTTTATGAAAGTAGATATAATTTTAATAATTGAAAGGTGTGGACGGGACAAAAAAAAGATTTATCTTGTCCCGTCCATCCCTGTCAATTATTGAAATTATCTCTACTTTTATAAAATATTTCTTGCGATTTTTTTTATTTAATGTATACCCTTATAATAGAAGAATTTTTTTGACAATTTTGATGCAAAAATAATATATAATAAATTAGCTACAATTTTTTTTATAAAAACAGTTTTGTGATTTGTCCCGTCCATCCGCTTGAAATGGCCGATTTCACAGAATTTATTTTATTTTTTATGTAAAATTGGATACAAATTCTTTGATCCATTTCTTTTAACGAACGAAAATCGCCGAGCTCATAAAACACTTCTAACCTTAGCGGCTGCCACAGACAAAGTAAACAATGAAAACAGCTAAAGTTTTTATCATACTTCGGAGGCATGTATACCAACATAATAAAGAAAATTTTATGACAACCGGACCCTCCGAACCCACGAAATTTAACAATTCCCGTTATTTTCTAAACACACCTCGTAAAAAAACCTCCCAATTATGGGCAACATTTAAATGATATTCGCCCTGCCTTATTTTACCAACAGCCTCCAGAAAATTCTTGTATTATAGATCGATTGCTTCTTCGCTAAAGATACTGACATATTCTTGATAATTCTTCTTGTTCTCGATCGTAATAATACTGTAAAAAATGGCGAATTCGCCGGGATTAATTAGTATATTTTTTTGTTTGTTTAGTATAAAGTTAGAGAATATATAAGATTTGTTTTAATATACATGAAAAATAAACAAGCAATAACTTTTTTATTATAACCATAAAAATAATGTATTAAATGTTGTAAAATGTAAGTGTATTTTAAATCTTTATTTTCTATAGCTTGTCAAAAATAAGTAATATATAGGTGTTTATATCACCAGTTATTCGGTTTTAATTTAAAAGCAAAATGACATGTTCAGGATATTGATTTTTTGATTTAGACATACATTAACGTAATAATGTTTAACAAAAGATAAATTATTTATTAGCCTAATTTTTTAAAGGTGTGGTTGAAATGTTTCCTAAGTAACAGGAAGTTGTCTTGTGTATTTTATTATTCAACACGTTATGAGTTATAACTAAGGCCCGGATTTTTAGGTCATAAAAAAGTGATAAAAGATTCCTAAATTAGGTGATATTTTTAATAAAATAGGTTATTATTTTAGGTACCTATATTTTAGGTACTTAATTAAAAAGTTAATATTGGTTGGCCCGTATTTTTAGGTTATAAAAAAGTAAAAAAAAAATGCAAAAAATAGGTCACATAGTTATAAAATTAGGTTAATATTTTAGGTGCCTACATTTTAGGTACTTAAATAAAAAAAATAAGCCGATTTATTGAAATAAAATGTTTTCATTATAATGTCGATATCGTTGTAAAACCATATATATAATATAATATTATATATGTAGTTTTAGTTACATTATAATTGCTCTGTTAATGTCCGGCAATAAAGGATTTAAATTAAAAATGAAATAGATATTAAAATAATATTTATTATTAACATTAACTGAACAAAAATGTTTGGTTGGAAAAATAACAAATAAAATATATTTATAAAAGATTCTTTAAAAAAGTAAATATATCATATCACAAATAATGTAAAATAGCAAAAAAACATAATAGGAACTGTAAAATTACAAAAAAAAAACAAAATAAAAAAAAATAAATTTTATTAATAATTAATAAATTATTTATTTAACGATTATATGCATGACAGACAAAATATTTCAGAAGTAAAGCTAGTGCGTTTATCAGTCAAAACAACAAGAGAATGATCGTTCAACGTCACAGGACGGGTAAAAAAAGTTCATTTTAGGTATTAAAAATACAATTTAGGTGCAAAAAAGGTAAATAGGTGAAAAAAATATAAAAAAGGTATTTTAGGTCAAATAAAACTTAGTCAGATGACTCCATTTTTTATAAAACGGGCAAATACAAAACAATATCTTTAAAACCTAAAAAACTAACAAAAGGTGTTTTACCTAAAATCCGGGCCTTAGTTATAACAAAACTTGACAAGAAAAATAAAAGCATGATTTGCATGTTTTATGAGTTTAAAAGGGATAAATAGGATATTCCTTTTCGCAGGATTAAAACATTAATTATATTAAATTTTAACAGTAGGTAATGACTTATGCGGTACCATTTTAATTAAAGTTTATAATGAAAATTGACTTTCATCTTTTTTTAAATCGCCTTTCAAAGGAAGTTTTATAAGTTAATTATATTTTCGTTATGTCTTTTTGGGCGCAAAAATATTTTTCAAGCAAACTATTAATCTTTTAAAAGTACTTTTATGGTAGCAATATACACCGAGAGAAAAATATTATAAGAAATATATATTTTTTTAATAATGGATATAATAAATTTCTATACCTATTTGGACCATAAATCGATTTATTACTGTTATAATCTGAAGATTAGTAAGACGATTTTATAACGTTTAAAATATATTTCCTCATGGTTATTATTATTTAAGATGCTAATATTCTTTTATATTTTAGAAAAATTCTAAATCTAGTTTATGACTAATTTTTATAATGAGTATTAGATGATGTTATAAGGTTTATAACTTGTTTATAATGGGATTGATAACACTTTTAATATATTTTATATTTCATTCTTATAAGAAGTAATAGAAGGTGTTATAAGGTTTATAACATATTTCTAATGGCATTAATAATACGCCCAATATAGTTTATAATATCTTATAACGCGTATTAGACGGTGTTATAAGGTTTATAACATTGGTTTTATTATACATAACGTATTATATATATATATATATATATATATATATTAGGGTGTCCCTTATTTTTATTTTTTTTACGCATACCCTCTAATTATATTTATTACGTGTTTATATACTCCCAGTAAAAATTTCAGCTCATTCTATAAACGGGAACCCATGCCGACTTGCATCTGAACCCTCCGTTAGCCAACGTTAGGCGCGCGGTATTTTGTAACACGGTTGGTCGCGAGGTCTTCGATCATTTTGTGTTTGTTATTATGTGACCCTTATATTATAAATTATTGACAAATCGTCACCTGAGAATTATAGTGTTCTATCTACATTTTCTTTTTTTTATTCAGGTTAGTCTTGTTTTAAGTCTTAAAGATGATATTGATCTATCTATATATAATTGGGGTAGAAATTGTAAAGTTTAAGGCTTAAACTGTACAATTTCTACCCCAATTATATATAGATAGAACAATATGCATCTTTAATACTTAAAACAAGACTAACCTGAATAAAAAACAGAAAATGCAGATAGAACACTATAATTCTCAGGTGACGAAATGTTAAAATATAGTTTTATTTATGTGTATACTTTGATAAAAATGTATATTTTTACAGGGAGTGGCTAGTTACCCGGAAGGGTCTGGTGAATAGGCCGTAAACTCTGAAATTGATAAACTTAATGGGTTTTACTCTAAATAACTAAAAGAGTCTATTGTGAGAGATGACTACCGAAAACTTATTGAACTGTCTGAAATATTTTTGGGAGGACACCAAGAAAAGAAATGCTTATAAAAGGCTGAAATTTCATATAACAGTATATTTTAGCAATACTAATTATATTAATATATTTAAGGGATAAAATCAACTAAATTAGTGAAACAATGATAAAAACAAAAGCAATAATATTAATTAGTAATCATATTTAATAAAATCATTAGAAAAATACAGTCATGAAGTATATCTTCTTTTTAAAGTGTTTCGTGTTACAAAATACCGCGCGCCTAACGTTGGCTAACGGAGGGTTCAGATGCAAGTCGGCACGGGTTCCCGTTTATAGAATGAGCTGAAATTTTTACTGGGAGTATATAAACAAGTAATAAATATAATTAGAGGGTATGCGTAAAAAAATAAAAATAAGGGACACCCTAATATATATATATATATATATATATATATATATATGTATAAAACATACTGCTGTAGAAATAAAATGTTCTATATACAAGTTTTGTATATTTCATTAAAAAAACTATACAAGATAAATTTAGGTAACCTGTTACAGGCACATACAACAGTTCTGTTGCATACGGTTACAGGTTGCATGGTAACTGCTTGGGCAACGCGTCATCGGGTGTGCCATTCTGCTTTACTACATTAAATGCTATTTATTTAAATGGGCACCTCCCAGTGACGTCATTTTGCGCGTTGAATGGCTGGTGCTGATTGGCCAGAAAATTACCTTGCAACCTGTCTAATTTACTAACCTTGGGTTAAACCTACTAAACTATAGCCTAAAAACAAGGTAAACAAACATAATAACCCATCAGGTAATATGGTTTTAAGTGGTGCATAATAATTACATTGTAAAACAGCCAGTGTTTTGATGTTTTTTATGTCTATTTTATAAGTCTGCAAATGATGATTAAAAATTTTTTTTAAGTTTTTTATAAGCAAATAAAATAGTTTTACTATAGGCATCGAAAACATATAGCACGGGTATTTCGTCTAAATCAACATAAATTATATCTGTTATTTTATAAGTTGTGCTGTTAAGACTTACTAGTTTTGTACGTAAAACGTTAATTTTGAATTGATTGTAATCACTAATGGTGCACCATGGTTACACTTCCACTTGATCTTTCCATAACATCATCAAAGTTCGGAAAAACGCTGTCTGTAAAATATGCACTCACTTGCTTTTACAATAAACCCAATATAGGTCAATTAAACAAAAACAGTAACAAATAAAATTAAGCACTTTTACTATAGATTAAAATTTTTTATGAAGGTATGGCAATAGAAAATAAGAATTGACACCGCACAGTACACACACATCCAAGAGAAAAATAAAGAATGTTGTTTGGTCGTCACGTACGCTGCAGCGACATAATATTATGTCTAATAACAACAGTAACTGATCTTTTAGTAGTTATAAGCTATTTTATTGGGATACAATTTCTTATACACTGTTCAAAATTTCATGACCATTTTAACACCAAATTAACACCATACATGGTCTATATCGATACAAACCAAAATGGTGTTAAATATGGTTGGTTGGTCCGGTGTAAATTCAAATACTAAAATAGTGTTAATTTAACTTTCACACATTATTAAAATAAATTTTACCTGGTGTAAATTGAACTCCTTTTCAGTGTTAAATAATATGTGTTTGTGGTCAAATTAAATCATACTACACAGAAAAAAGGAAAAAAAAGGAAACAGGAAACTTGACGCATTAATAGTATATTACCAGTGGTATTATTCCAGAAAATGGAAACTTTAACTCGCTAGAGATAATTTTTTTAGTGCGTTCTACTAATTTCAAATACTTCAAGTATTGACAGCTGTTTCCACCTATTTAAGGTCTCTTTAGTATTGAACAACTTGTAGTGTCACACCAAAGCAAAGGAATACCTGAGCTTATATACTCTTCATGCAAGTCAACAGAGGCGAGATTTAAGAACATCACGTGATCCACACCGCCTTTGCCGCGATCGGTACACACTATGCAACCGGGAATGCACGGCAAATTGTTTAAATCGTTTTAACAGAGGTTAAAGTAACTCTTATTTTACAAACAACATATTTAGTAAAGTGAACAATACAGCGGGTTGGTTTCACTAAAGTTTTCTGGTTTAATTTAACCAATTTAAAAAAAATAAAATAACGTAAAAAAAATGGCGTCGACTGATGTTTGCTTTATCTGCAAAGAAATATTTTTGGACTTAAAAAGTGTAATACAATGTAATGGGTGTAGTAATTTTTATCACGGAAAGTGTATTAATGTGGACTTAAGAGGCTTCCATAAAAAAAAGGCTTGGAAATGTAATATTTGTGAGCCTAACATCGAAAGTGAGGTTATGGAAGGGCGTGCACGAAAAAGAAGTAGAAATGAAGATGTAGAATTTGATATATATGAAATTATTCAAATGCTACGTAAAATTACGGTACAGAACGAGGAAATGAGTAATAAAATTGATAAATTAATTGAAGAAAATAAATTTCTAAAGGAAGAAATATCATCTTTAAAAAGTAGTAAGTCAAATCAAACATTCGAACATCAAAAATCGTATTCCTCTACAGTTAAAAATAGCAGCAAAGTTTTGGTTGTAAAACAAAAAGGAACATCTAAAGATGTGCAACAATTAAAGCAAGATGTAAGAACTAAAGTTAATCCAACTGAAATTGGGGTAGGCCTAACAATGGGTAGATCAACTAAAAATGGGGGTCTTATCCTAAACTGTGGTGCTAGCAAGGATATCGACAACGTGCAAGCTGAGATACAAAACCAACTAGGTGATAGCTATGAAGTTAACAGACCCAAAACATTAGAACATAGATTAAAAATGATCGGAATAAACGAAAGCGAATCTACGAATAGTAATGAAGATATTGTTTCAAAGATAATTAAACAAAATTACATCCTGCAGGAGTGTACTGATTTAAAACTACGAGTTATCTACAAGAGCAAAGTTTTTAATAAAAAGTTTAATTTAATACTAGAAGTTGACACAAACATTCATATTAAAATAATGGAAAGTGGTAAATTAAATATAGGTTGGAATCGATGTTTAGTAATAGATGATTTTGGAGTAATTAAATGCTACAAGTGTTGCCAGTACGGGCACATTGCCAAAGATTGTAAAAATAATACTGTATGTGCTAAATGTAGTGGCGATCATGATGTTAGTTTGTGTTCAAGTGAAATAATTAAGTGTTCTAACTGTGTAATGTCAAATGAAAAATATGGGCTAAATCTAGATACAAATCATTTAAATTGGAATATAAAAATATGTGAAACCTATAAAAGAATAGAAAAAATTCAAAAAAATAAATACATTAAATAGCAATTAGATAGCAAAATTGTTAAAAATACCACTATAGTATATTTAAATTGTCAGGGCTACTTAAATAATAAACATAATATTGAAATACTCATCAATAGTTGGAAGCCAAAATTGTTGTTGTTATCCGAAACACACGTATCCGCTGAAATTAAACAATGTGAACTAAATATTTTTGGTTATAAAATCGAGAAATGTTTAACGACAAATAAAAGAACTGGTGGGGTTATTGTTTTGGTGCGCAATGACATTAAATACAAAGTTAACACTATACAGTGCGTGGACAACTATTTATGGTTATTATCTGTCGAATTTTCGTCCGCAAAAATAAAATATTTGTGTACTGTTTTATATCATCCACCGCAAACACGGAATGCTGATTTTGTAAACTACTTTAATGATTACATAGATGAGACAAGTGATTTTCCGGGAACAAGCATTATTTTTGGAGATTTTAATTTTGATTTGCTCAAGAATTCTTTTTATGGGGAAAAAATTCTAAACAAAATTTATCAATCGGGTCTGTATCAAATCGTTAAAACAGCAACTAGAATAACAAATAATAGTTCCACTCTCATTGATTATATTATAACAAACGATAAACACCTTATACATAATACTCATCATACACCAAAAATAAGTGACCACTCCATTTTATCAGCTAATATTAAAGATAGTTTATCAGGTAATAATAACGTTATCTTACACCAGAGATCCATGAAAAACTACAACGTGCTAGAATTTCAGGAATGTTTAAGAAATACTGCATGGGATAATGATAATTCAGATATAAATCTATTGGCGAATATGTTTGTTAACAGTATAACACAGTATTTAAATAAAGTATGCCCCAAGATACAAAGTATTGTAAAACAAAAATTTATGGATAAAAAATGGATAACTGTTGAAATAAGGGATATGATGAAAAATAGAGATAATCTATATAAAAGAGCAATACAGGAAAATAATATTGATATTTGGAATGATTACAAAAATATAAGAAATATGATAGTTCAACAAATAAGAATTAATAAAGAAGCACATTTTAAAGAAATAATTGACAATAATAAAAACAATTCCCGAGAATTATGGAAAAACTTAAACACATTTTTACCTGGCAAACATCAAATACTCCCAAATGAAATAATATTTGACACTATAGCCCTAGAAAATGATAAAGATATTGCTGAAGCTTTTAACACCTATTTTATAGAAAGTATTAACAAAATAGTGAAAAATATACCTAAACGGCCAAATCCAAAGAAATCTACTGTGATATTTAATTGTGAGTTTTCTGTTTTTAAACCAGTGTCAATGTGTAGTATGAAAAAACTTTTAAAAAATATGAAAAATGTTGGAGGTGGTGAAAATGGTGTATCTAAAAATGTATTGTATGATGCAGTTGCTGTAATTGGTGAACGATTGTTAGATGTTATAAATACTTCTCTGTATAGTGGGATATTTCCTGAAAATTGGAAGCAATCTATTATAGTACCTGTACCAAAAGTCAACAATACAAAACAACATAATGAGTTTCGACCAATTAATACTGTGCCAGTTTATGAGAAGATCCTAGAGCTAGTGGTAAAAGATCAACTAGATGAATATTTAAAAAAAAACAGTATGGTTTTCGGGAACACCACTCATGTGAAACGGTAATTTTAGATATCTGTGATGAATTTCTTAGGGCTATTGACTGTGATAATTATGTTTTGGCGGTTTTTCTTGACTTCACTAGAGCATTTGAAACTGTTGATCGCAGTAAATTAGTTGATAAACTAGAGTGTCTTGGTGTCAAACAAACGGTGTTAAAATGGTTTAAGTCATATTTGTGCAATAGAGTCCAATGTGTTAAGTATCATGGAAGTTTGTCAAAACCTCAACTTGTCAATTTTGGTGTGCCACAGGGAACAGTGCTGGGTCCTTCATTATTTTTACTTTATGTTAATGATATTGTGAGTGTGGTCAAAAAATGTAAAATTGTTCTGTTTGCTGATGACACTATGCTCTATGTAGTTGGTAAAAACCTACAAGAAATGCAAATAGCTGTAAATAGTGAGTTGCAGAATTTGTATGAATGGATCTGTGATAATAATTTGTGTATTAATGCCAAAAAGTCCAAATATTGTGTATTCGGTAAAAAATCTAAATTGTGTAATGTGGATGTCAATCAAATTAATGTTGTAGTTAATAGAGAAAGAATATTATATGAAAAAGAAATTAAATATTTGGGTGTAATTCTTGATCAAAATTTTAATTTTTATGCAAATGCTGATTATGTAATGAGAAAATATTCCCAAGCAGTTAATTTTATTGGCAGAGTCACAAACAACATGTCAATGTATTCTAAAATAATGTTATATAATGCATTAGCAGCACCTCATTTACAATTTTGTCCAACACTTTTATATGTTTTGCCCAGTTATAAAAAAGATAAAATCCAAATAATTCAAAATAGGGCCATGAGAATTATTTTAAAATGCAGTATATATACACCTGTAAGAATTATGTTGGAAGTACTAAATATGTTGTCTGTAAAACAAAAAGTTATGTTTGATGTTTATGTGTTTATTTTTAAGATAAAGAAAAAAATGGTACCTGACTATATATGTGATAAAGTTAAATTATTTAAGGACATTCATAATTATTGTACAAGAAATCAAAACGACTTTATTTTACTTGATAGAAGTGTATCGAATCAATTTAGAAACACTATTTTGTTCAAGGGCCTATTTGAGTATAATCAACTCCCAAGTACGATAAAAACAAGTGATAAGCTTACTCAGTTTAAAAAACTCATTAGAAGTTATGTGTTGTCAAATTTTTAATTTTAGTTATGTATGTATGTGTGTGTATGCATTTGTATATGTATATATTTATTTATTCTTAATACTGTTAATTTGCCATTTGTAAACTATGTAGCATTTTTGCTAAATAAATATATTATTATTATTATTATTATTACTATCTGGTTTAGTACCGTCAGACTAATCTTTTTTATATTAACCTTCCCACAGTTGATAAAAATTAAAAAAATACAAAAATATATACTTATGGGTCAACTAAATTAATATAGTTAAATGAACTATTCCTTTTTTTCTGTGTAGGTGCACCGTTTTGGTGTTTGCTGTATATAACATTTTCAACCATAATTCATGGTGTTATATTACCACCACTTGGTGTTGGATTTTGACACCATTTTAAGATTACTCTTTACACCACAGATATTTTAAACAGTGTACCAGCAGAAATGCGCATTTTTGTCAAAGTTATGCAGAATTATTAGGTGTATATTCTCGTATTAATAAATCTAATATTATATTTATTATAACCTAGTTTAGGAAATATGCTATTATTGTTCCTTACTGTTATAATATTTTTAAAGTTTTGTTGGTTTAGCAAAACTTCTTATAATATCATTTCTCTCAGTGTACCAGTATACCTTAATTTAAAATTTAAAATAAAAATAAAATCTTTATCAAAATTATATTAATGTACTTTTATTGCAGTCTGGCATATATAAATGCAATTGAATCAATTTTCCAGAAGCAAACATTGCGAAAACAAATCGATGCCAGGATAGAGCAATTTTCTTAAATCTATTGAAATATCGCGTTTCTACTGAAACAATAATTTTGTATTATTTTTATTTGTTTTCTATATCAACAAACGGTTACCTTTACTACTTTTATTTGAATTCAAAATGAAGGAAATTTAAAAATTAAATAAAATAATAATAATTATAAATTTAAAAATTATTTCAAAAGGACTATAACATTTATACATTTTCAGTACATATTTCATGTTTTAAAATTATATAGGGTGTTCATAAATGATAAGAAAAAATGTCTTTAAAATTTAAAAAATTTAATAAAGTATTAGTTCTGATATAAATTGGGAAAAATATTCACCATTTGGAACGGTAAATCTGCATTATGTAATTGAAAACATTTCGAACTGGCAGGTTTCAAAGGAGGAATTTTAAATTCCCGTGGTCACCCTTCCAGCGCTTTCTCCCCTTAAAAATAAAATCTATTTAACTATCGTTGTATCTTGATTTTTATTGCTTTGATAAAAAAGTTTTAAAACAAAAAATATATAGAATTTTTTAACATATCTGTTGCATATGACCCCGAGAAAGATAAAGGGCAGCAAAGTTAACAAAAATTAGATTTTATATATTTTGTCCATGGCTCTAAATTAATTAAAACTAAAATTGCTAAATTAAAATGATAAAGATTTCAAAAATATATAAAATAAATACAAAGTTTTAGTATCATTTGGTCAACCGCGGATCTAAGTTAGGTTCGCTCTTTAATTAAACGATTTAACAATTTAAATCGTTTTTCGAGTAGTTTTGATCGCTATAAATGTAGTAACGGCGCGCCCAAAAATAGTAAGGTTGTTTTTATAAAAAAAAATTAAACACTAAAGTTTTAGATGTCAACAATATCATTTTAAAATATAAAGGGTATTAAAATAACACTGTTAATATCAAAATATAAAAAAATATATTTATTAACTTTAACTCTAGCGTTTTATAAACTAAATACAGAATTTAGAACAAATTTTCAACATAATTGTTATCGGCAAAACTTTTTGTATTTAGTTTCTAAAAAGATAGAGTTAAAGTTACAACATAGGTTGATATAAAAAAATAATAAAAAGTAACATTTTAGAGTAGGGCTTAGTTATATTAAAAATGTGTTTTAACCACCGTTGTAAAAATTTAAATGCTACCTACAACTCAAACACTCGTAAATTGTATAAAAACTCCTCCTGTATAATTTAGTTTTAAAAGTGTGTTAAAATAGACATCTATTTTCAAACCCTTGAACTTTCCAGTACAAATCAATAAGTCAATGGTTTTCTACAAAACTCCATTCAATTGTAGTATATACACCCTCATAAAATCTATAACAAGCGTTTTATCTACTTCTCGCAAGAGGGCGCCTATACTGTACTACATATTTTCTGCAAATTTACAAATTCCTTTTTACTTGAATTCTTGCAACAACGTAATTGAGCGCCCCCTGGATGATATGTTTTAATACTTATTTAATCTTATAAATTGCAAATAAATGTAATTTCTGACGGTAAAACATGAGACTGAAAATTAATTAAATTATACCGTTGTTTTGATTAAGGGTTATTTTAGGTTTTATTATATATTTTTATATGTTATACCTACAATATTTTTTAATGCAGATTTAAGTTTTAATTCTTTAATTTCATTAACTTTTTTATACAAGATTAACCTTTTATACCAGATTGTTACAATAATGGTTAATGCACTGGGATATTATTTTTGTGAATATTTTTGTTGTAAATTATGTAAATAAATCTTTCATAAAATATGAGTTTCAAATATAAGTTAATTTAAAGGTTATAATATTCTATTTGTTGTGGTTGTGTTCCTTGTTTGTTAGTATTTGCCTAAGTGTGTAATTAATGTTTGCATTAGGAACTAGGTACTTAACATTATTATGCTTTGTAGGTATATTACCCAAACTACATGCCGCTTGCAAATAAATAAACCTTTATACAGTGTGTTTAAAAAAATATATATTTTGGTTTTGGTATTAACAATACAAATGTATATGTACATTAGTACGAAGGCGTAGAAGGGACAATTACGCTAAATTCATTTTTATTATTTAATTCTGCGTTAGCTAACACAGAATTAAATCCGCCATATTTAATTCTGCGTTAACTAACACAGAATTAAATCCGCCATATTTAATTCTGCGTTGGCTAACACAGAATTAAATCCGACATATTTAATTCTGTGTTAGATAACACAGAATTAAATGCAATTAATTTCGTGTTAGCTAACCCAGAATTAAATATGGGGGATTTAATTCTGTGTTAGCTAACGCAGAATTAAATATGGCGGATTTAATTCTGTGTTAGCTAACGCAGAATTAAATATGGCGGATTTAATTCTGTGTTAGCTAACGCAGAATTAAATATGGCGGATTTAATTCTGTGTTAGCTAACGCAGAATTAAATGGGGGGAATTAATTCTGAGTTACCTAACTCGGAATTAAATATTAAAAATAAATTTTGGGTAATTGTCCCTTCTACGCCTTCGTACATTAGAATGTTAATAAAATCTTTAAAAAAACGTAGAAGAAAAAATAATAAAAAGGAAATTAGAAATTACCAATAAAAAAACATATTTTTTTACATTTTAATTTTTGTGCATTAAAAACATATTTTTTATTTCTTAATTAATTTGTTTTAATGTTTATTTTGTTTTATTTTCGTTTATAAAAAGTATGGTAACGTACCCACAAGCACCTCACCTAAATATTCCCACATAATATGTATATTACACTGTTCAAAATTTCATGACCATTTTAACACCAAATTAACACCATACATGGTCTATATCGATACAAACCAAAATGGTGTTAAATGTGGTCCGTTGGCCCGGTGTTAATTCAAAACTAAAATGGTGTTAATTTAACTTTCACACAGTATTAAAATAAATTTTACCTGGTGTATATTGAACTCCTTTTCAGTGTTAAATATTATGTGTTTGTGGTCAAATTAAATCATACTACACAGAAAAAAGGAAAAAAAAAAGAAACAGGAAGTCCCTTGACGCATTACTAGTATATTACCAGTGGTATTATTCCAGAAAATGGAACCTTCAACTCGCTAGAGATAATGTTTTTAGTGCGTTCCACTAACTTAAAATACTTCAAGTATTGACAGCTGTTTTCACCTATTTAAGGTCTCTTTACTATCGAACAACTTCAAGTGTCACACCAAAGCAAAGGATCACCTGAGTTTATATATTCTTCATGTAAGTCAACAGAGGCGAGATTTAAGAACATCACGTGATCATCGCCTTTGCCGCGATCGGTACACATTTTCAACCATAAATCATGGTGTTATATTAACACCACTTGGTGTTGGATTTTGACACCATTTTAAGATTACTTTTTACACCACAGATATTTTAAACAGTGTATATACTTTTTACTACTCTCTAGGGCGAATTTCATTAAAATAGGTTATAAATCCATTAATAACGTATTTTAGTATACATTTCTTAAAATAAGGTTTAGTACGCACTTTAAGCAATTTACGAACGATTTAATTGATTTAAGGATTTATGAACATAACCTAAAAACAGATGTTGCGTTATAATAGTTATTTATGTAATAAGGCTGAGAAGTGAGTCTTTTGTGCTGAGCTCTAAATTTGAAGTCCGGCGCGTCAGCGGAGGTCTAAAATTGAGCGAAGCAAGAAATGACACGTCTCAGACGAATGGCATACAACATTTTATCTTCAAGGCACATTTTTATTTGTTAAACGATACATAAAAAGCACTTACAATTATAATAACCAAGGACCGGATTTTAGTCAAAATGCCTTTTTGTTTCTATTTTAGGCATTTGTTTGGGACCTTTAAATTAATCCTAAACTTAAAAAAAATTTTTGCCTAAAAGCCTAAAATGGCGAAATTTTGATTTATTGTCCTAGGACATTTTTATTTCGCCTAGACGAAGTACGAGGACCACAAATTACAAAACTAGTGAAAACCTAAAAAAAAATTTGTATTTTTGCTATCTAAATATTTATTATAAATAATTATGGATAATATTAAGTTTGTAAAATAATGGTTGAAAATTATTATTTACTTGGTTTTGATAGGTTTTACTGCAGTAAAACTTATCAAAACCAAGTAAATAATAATTTTCAACCATTATTTTATTACATGTAATTTCCATATATGTATTTCATACCTATATGGTAATTTCAGTCATTTTAAGTTTTTAGTAATATAATTTGTCGCCATCTATGGCATAATTAAATAACTCTCCACAATTTACAGGTGGTAAATAGTTTTTCTATAAAGACAATAGATGGCTAAAGCCAACTTTGACAACCGTTGGAATTAACGTATCGTGCTTTTGTTTGTATTTGTATTTGTTTGTATTTATATTTTTTGTTCAGCGTCGCCTGTTTATTCCAATATTTTTTCTTTTCTTTATTCATCCTGGCAATTGTTTGCAAGAGTTTGTTTTATTATTTTTATTATGTATTTTATATTAAGAGATACATATGTATTTTTTGTTTTATTTTTATTGATATATTCTATAGGACCTGAATAAATGTTATGTTTAATCGTGTTGTTTTTATTTTATATCTCCTATTTTAGGCGGTTGAGGCCTATTTTCGGCACTTTTGGCCTAAATCGGCCTAAAATGTAGGTTTTTATTGCCTATTTATGTGTCCTAATTTCCAATTTTTAAGGGCCTAAAATCCGGTCTTTGATAATAACCACGTATAAAGTGTGGTTATATAGTTTTAGATGTGTCGTGCTGCTGCAGTTATCAAATTTTGTTATTAGTCCTAACATGTCTTTTAGGATGTAAAAAACTTTACCTGATTGGTCTAAATCATTTTTACGACCTAGATAGTCGAATACTTTGGTAGTGAGCGTTGACAATAATAAAGCTTTAATTATAGAACGCTTAAAGCGTATTAATCACTAATTTAAAAAACAATCATAACATTATATATTTTTTTTTTCTTGGTTTTATCACTCTTGACGAATATTAAGTAGTAAAACGAAATGTAGAGGCAAAATAAAGTTTTATTTTAATAAATCTATGATAAACTGACATAGAGGTTCATTTATTCAGAAGAATGGTCATTGTTAAGCACATTTTTAATCTTTTTGAAAAATTCAAAATTATTAACGTGTTCATATTTTGAAACGAACTTTATAATGAAAATTGCTTCAAATGAGTCTCATATTAAAAAAAGCACATTGAAAGGGGCAATAAACTTTAAGTTGGGATTACACAATTTAAAAAAAAGTGCTTTAAAGGGATCCAAAATTTTAAAACGGGCTTTAAAACGGCACAAAATAAGAAAAAACTGCTTCGAAGTGCTTTGAGGGATTCACAAAATGTGTTTTGACCAATATCATTATTAATAAATAATTGAAGGGGTTGATAGATAAAGTTGTGGCAAAAAGGTTAGTAACTTAATAAAAAGCAAATAAAAGTTACCACATTTTTGTTTAACACAAAAATCTTAGTTAACACCTTTAATTATTATAATAAACATGTTATAAATTAAATAAAATTAGAATTAATGAGTACTGAACTATAGTAATTATAATTGGCTTAACCAGTCTATTTTTTACTTTACTTTAGTTGTTTACTTACATAATTATTTTAATTAATCCCTAAACAATATCATATACTATTTTTTTTAAATGTTTACTTGCAAAACATTACACTAAATATGTTTATAGGTCTAAATAACTTTTTCCACTTTCACCTTTAAAACGCCCATTATAGTAAATGTTTTTTCGACACTAAGTGATGTTTTAAATACACATTGGCTATGGCATTATGGCGCTTTAGTCACGGGATGAAGTTAGCAACATATTTTTAGTCACAGGCTGAAGTTAGCCTTAAGTTAGTTAACAGTTGTTAAATGTCATACATTCGTTAAAATAAAGTGCCCTTTCTGTGAAATATTACTAAATGTGAAAATTATTGTATTGTTTAATACACAAATATAAAAGTATTAAATAGTTTATCAACCTTAATATTTAAAAAGTTTATATAAATATTGTACTGACCTTTTCATTTTGTCAGCAGTAAACTAGATTTAACTTAATTTTGGGTGGAGACTCCACCGTGGAATGCCAATAAAACATTTTCTTTACGTTCACTGTAAAAAACTGCTTTTATATAGGATTAAACATCAATTTTTAAAGAATATATAGTATATCGATTAACACATAAAAATTTGACATTTGACAATATAGATTTTCAAGTTGGTTACCCTATACAAATTTAAATCAGTTTTAGATAATAATAAGTATTTCTCGTAGAAAAAGTATAGTATGCAACTAGTTTAAAAACTATTTTACACTTGTGTAATGGCTGTTATCAAAATTGATAAATAATATTATATTATAATTGCTTTAAAAATAAACTGGATCATGCGTTTTTAAGGAATATGCGACTTAAATTTCTTGTAATATTCACTTGTAATATATTTTTGTAACATATTATAAAACGGACATATATTTACGCGAATTCGTTTTATTTATAAAAAATTTCAATTAAAAATCTTTTAAAATTGTATACATTATAATAATAAAAAAAGTTTATTAAAAGTTTTCTTTTGAAACATTTTTACTTAGAACCAAATTACTAATACAGTATACAGCCCAGATTATCGGGTAACTCGCCATCGTAAAAGAAGGTTTTAAGAAAAACTTTGAATATTAAAAAGTTATGAATGAAATAAAATATAATTTAATATAAGCTTTTAACTTCAATTTAATATTCCCCGCATTTGTTGCCGGTGTGGTTCTTAATTAACCACTTTAATTTAAAGCACAAAATAATGTTAAAGCAGTTGAACTAATATAATTCACAACAATAAGTGTCAACTTTGCAAAACTTGTCAGTTAATTTGTCGAGAAAAGTTATTGCCACTTGTTACTTTAAAAACACGCGCTTCTGAATAATTATAGCTTAGACATAAATTACATTCAGCAGCGCATTCTTGGCTTTTATTTTGAAATCATTTGGCACATTAAAACGTATAAGCTGTACCTTTTTTTGTGAATAATGATAAACATTATAAATTCCCTGCCTAACAACGGGAATAATAAACTTATTATTCACGTTGTTAGGCATCAGTGATTGGCAGATTTCAATATTCACTGTGATTTGAACCAATCGGGTTTTAAATTGGGAGAAGGCGACTTTAATAACATTTAAAAATGGTAAAAACTAATGTTTACCATTTGACACATGTCAGATTTTATTTATTTATTTTAAAAAATCATTTAATTATCTACTTATTGGAATAGATAAAGTATAATAATAAGAGACTTAAAATGAAAATAGATTTTATTTTAATAGTATGTCATGTATCAAGTTTAATAAACGACATTTTTTATACGAATTTAATTTAGACACGAGCGAGCTTGCGAGCGAGTGCTTAAATTAATGAGTGTATAGAAAAGTTTATAAACGAGGTGCATACTATACTTTTTCTAGGACAAATATTCAAATCAAATATTTGTATAGAGCGCCATCTATGAAACAATAGGGGAATCTGTGTGTCACCGTCAAATGTCAAATTTTTATATTTTATAAACCCAGATTATTAAGGTTAAAAATCGAAATGTGAGTCCGTGCCCGAATTTAAGTTATAGTTTACTGCCGGCAAAATTAAAAGGTCAGTACAATGTTCATATAAATTTTTCAAATATTGGCGTTGAGAAACTATTTAATACTTTTGTATTTTTGTATTGAGATAATAAAATAATTTTCATATATAGTATTATAGAAAGGCACTTTATTTTAAAGATTTTATGACATTTGACAACTGTCAACTAACTTAAAACTAACTTCAGCCCGTGACTAAAAACCTGTTGCTAACTTCAGCCCCTGACTGAAACGCCATAAAGCCACAACTTGTCAATGTGTATTTAAAAGGTCACTTAGTGTCATGGAAACATGTACGATAATGGGCGTTTTAAAGGGGGGAGTAGAACAAATTATTTAAGGATTTGCGCTTGGTGCTCTAATAAATAATCATAACCTATGCCCTATGGCACTGATTTTAAAAGATTAAAAGTTGCAAAGCCAAATTGATATTAATTGAAGCATGTCAGTATGTAAATTAAACAGGTCGATACCATCGATAAATTGGCGAATCAAATTAATATATAGCAATCCAACGGTGAATATGTGAGCAAAATATTTGACCCGTCAATAAAGCGTAACGCTATTGCCGATTAATCGTTTTTCTGCATTAATAAAACAATAATTGAAGGTTCATTTATATTCATTTATTATATGTTCTGTTAATGAACTGTCGAAACAATATTTGTATTTCTGAATTAAAGGACTACAGGGTGTAATGTAATAAGTTGTGCCTTGGGAATAGTTTGGAATAGTTCACACCAAAGTAAGCAATTTTTTCCTTGATCAGTTTTACATTAAATAAATTTTAAAATATTTTTTGGGTAAGAAGTGGATCTGTAACATATTCAAGAATGTCAAGATATAATTGTCCAGTTAAGTTTTCTTTGATAGAAATCGGTCCAATTATTTAGTCAAGAATACCAGCCCATACATTGATTTTTTGAGGATACTGAGTAGGGATGATCCTTTCGAAAAACATGTGGATATTAATTGTCCCAGTACCTACAATTGCATTTATTTACAAATTCATTTTCTCAAAAACTGGATTCTTCTGTCGTAGTCATCTTCGCTGAGTTGCTGGCAAAAATTATTTATTTTTAGCACCATATGAACGAAACCAACATAAATATTTGTTAAAGCAGCTACTTTTGGAATGGATGTGGATCCCACAGCAAAATGACGGAGAACTTCAATTTGTGCAGCCCTTTTCAGTACACTCGATCTTGTGTGTTTTTTGTTGCACACTGAACCAGTTTTCCTAAATTTTTTCACCAGGTTACTGACGTATCGTTGGCCTACATTTTTGCCTGAATGCCTCTCATTAAAAACGCCTAAGGTTCTACTAGCACAGGAATTAAATCCGTAAATAACAATTAATTCGGTTCTTTCTGATAAAGTATACACAATTTTTCTAATATTTGTTTGATATATCAATAAAAATATTTTAACGAAACAACTCTGCCAAAGGATAATTAAAACGAAGCAAATAAAACAGTTTTTTTACCATTTTTTATGAACGAATTCGTTATATGATTTTACTTTTTTTAATTTGCTTGACACTGGATTTGTACTTTCCCCTGGATAATTTATTATAAAATTTTACTGAGAACTAAATAACAGAAAAACATAACTCTAAAATAATACTTTGATCATCACATAATATGTATATTATATCACTATAGTAAGAAAAGACGGTGTGGATCACCTGGTGTTCTTACATCTCGCCTCTGTTGGCTTACCAACCGAGCATATAAGCTCAGGGAGTCCTTTGTTTTGAGTGTGTTCCACTACACCAAGTTGCCCGACACTGATGAGACCCAATATAGATCGAGACAGCTGTCTGTCGGTATTTGAAGTTGGTGGAACGCACTCAAAACAAAAAACTTTGGCGAGGTTTGGTTCAATTTTTTCTTATGAATATTACCAGTAATGGGTCTAGAAAGTTTATTAAATAAACTAAGAAAATTGAATGTTTATCACTATAATGTATTAATAATAAACACTTACCTAAGAAAAAACAAAATTATCAACTAAAAATTTTATAATCAACAGGCAAAATTTAAAATTTAATTTTACGAACAAAAAAATTGCTAAAATAAGGAAAAAAACATTGTTTTTATATGTCACTTTGACCGTATTATGTGTATTATTTAAATGGTTAAATTAACGAAATAATCGTATGAGACTTTTTATAGAGCGAATAATTGAGGAGCATCCGTGCAAAACCGGCTAAATCCACTTTATTCAGTTTTTGTTTTTTTTTGATTTCGCATCTTTGGGTTCATTTCTATCGACAACCAAGATAATTCTGTTTAAATCCGACTATATCCATGTTAAAATCACATTTGAAAGGTAACTTTAGGAGCAAAACCAGCTAAATTATAGCAAACCCGGCTATATCCAATAAATAATAATATGTGGCTTGGATATGTCGATACTACTACTAAAATTTGTTCTGTTTTTTCATGTCTGCACTAAATTTATTTTGTTAATATTTTTGAATATTAAAGGTTTTTTTTCACATTTTATTCGTTTTTTATTCGGGTTTCGAGCAAAACCGGCTATATCCAAAACATTTTTTGAAATTTTGGCCTTAATATAAAGTTTTTGAAAACGAAAGTATGTCTTATAAATCAAGTACCACAAAGCCCATAAAACTCAAGTTTGCTTTTTTTTATCTGTAAAGGCAAGGAAACCGAGAGTTTTTGCCATTTTCCCAACATTTTATTAAAGTGGATATAGCCGGTTTTGCACGGATGCTCCTAAATTTTTATAAGAATATGCATTGAAGATAATTATTGCTGTTCCTATATCTATTTTAGGGTATTTTTTTCTTATGTCCAATGAAATAATATTTTTCAGCAAAATTGTAGATATTAAACTAAAAATTCAAAAAAAAAATATTATATTTATTCCAAACTTTTATATCCGAAATTATTTGGTTCCATGAAACAAGTGTGAAATACCTCTTTTTTTTAATATCGAAACTTGTTTACAAAAATATGTCTTGTCTAATGCTGTAGCATAATAATAATAATAATAGTAGTTGTTTTCTTATGTCATTATAAAGTATTTAAAGAGTATCATCATTTAGGCAGTTTAAACAGTATTGGAATTTTTTTGTTTTAAAATTATTTGTAGTTCATAAATAATTAATTTAGATGATGGCCAAATAAATAAAGACAAAATTCTTCTTATTTTTTCAACTTAAGCGGATTTACAGCTAAACCTACCAGTCTTATGGTTCTGGAAATAAGTCCTTATTAACTAGGTACTACAGTATTAAGGTCCAATGATTTCATCAAGATCCATTCACCATGGTTGTAGGACAAACACGTGCAAACATATAGGTTTTATAACCTTTAAATATAGCTTTATATATTTCTCTTTTCCTTTATAAAAAGACCAATCGAAGAATACAGTAATATTTCTATTTCTATCTTGCCTCTCCTGGGCCGCAAAGTCGGATATTTTTCACTCTTTCATAAGCTATGCTCGCTACACCAGAACCAAGACCGAACTGAATAGACAAAATAAATACTTACTTGTATTTATATCACGCTTTTTAATGTTTTACTGCTTGGACTGATAAGTGATTTTCAAAAGAAACAGGTTTTGCTTTAGATTTTTTGTATCTTTTAAATCACCATCAAAAGACGCGAGGTATGATTAAAGGTAAAAACGAACGTAAACTTTGATCGTAAACCAAGTTTTAAAGACTGTTTTTTTTTAATTTGTAGGCAAAATATATATAAACATGACTGCTTGTTTTTAAAATCATTTTTTAATTTAAAAAATGCAATACGTTTTAAAAATATTATTTTGTTGGTAAATGCATTAAAGCTTAAAAAATGTATAGCTTTTTTAATAAAAAACAAATTTAATTACTTTAGCAAACAAAAGTTTATACAAAGTATTTTTCTATCAGTAAACCAAATTATAGTTCCAGATAAAATTAAGTTTTTAAGCTGTTTTAAGTAAGTCTTATACATATGTATGTATATATGATATAATGTTTTAAATTATAAATAAACTATTTTTAATTATGATTCTATTTATATTTTATTTTTATTATCCTTAAAATTAATTAAAAATTAAAAAAAAACTGTTTATTAAAGCTCTTTTACAGTTTTTATCCCAATTTCAACTTAAACCATTATAAATAAAAATAATTTTAAATTTTGTCATCTCTCCGCTCTAGAAATATGACCAAGTAGATACCTAGGAAGTTTTAATAATAATTTCCTAAAAATAATTACTTTGGATGATAAATTGTTATCGCAGAAACTAAGCATAGAACCTTCATAAATCTCGGAGCTAATATTCTCATTTAGCAAATTATTTATAGAGGACCGAGGAAGCACTAAGAAAATTCGCACAAACAACCGCCAAATGTATTCTCTAGCTGGACTTAATAATAGTGATTGTTTTTTAACCCAATGGCTCGGTTTCAATACATCACGTTTTTATTTTAAGATTTTTAAAATTTTATATTATATTTTTACAATTTTTATAAAAATAATATATTTGGATAAACAAAATTCTTGTGGCTTGGCGTTGTGAATTTTCAAATAAATAAGTAAAAACAATTTTCTACAAAGCCTTATTTTGAAAGAAAATTTGAAAATGTTTTAATTTTTGTCTTTTAGGTCAAAATATCAAAATTTCCAAATTTAACAGTTTCATACGGGTTTTTGTTTCAAGTTTGTTTCAAACCCTGCAGGGTGTTAAAAATCCACTGTTCATTTTTTTTTAGCATTTCTGGTGCCCCCTGTTATTTTAAAAGAACCGTAAAGTTTTTATAAAGTATTTTTTACTAATCCAAATAATGTAAAATATTTCTTTTTTTTAAATAATAGTACATTTTCTAACAGGCGGAGAAAGCGCTTATAAAGGCAAGGTCAGTGTTCAGATCTGAGCAAGGCAGTTAATATGCTTTTTCCGCCGTGTTGTATATACATACTATTTTTCAAGCGTTTTATAATTCTCTACTTACATTATTGAGTTTGTGTTGCTTTGTCATAGGCAGATGTTGACGTTTGACATTATAGGTACATTAATTTATTTTTTCTGCTCCTATTGCATAATATTGGCAATATTTGGAATTTTTTTTATATATAATGATAACCATTATAACCACCCTGACAACGTGAATAATGAATTCAATATTCACGTTGTTAGGCATCAGTAATTGGCCAATTTCAATATTCACTGTAATTTGAACCAATCCGGTAGTTGCTATTCCAAAAACATCATAGTCGCTCCTGGTATACTTGATAAAACATCTGTCAAAATTCTAACCTTACTTTTTAATTCGTGTTTTGAATTTTCAAATGGAATGAAAAATGGATAGCAATGATAAAGAAAACAGCTGTACCCCCCCGGAAATTGTTAACGTCACGAAATTAACGACTAGAAGCTTACTACCACCTAAATCCGAAAAACTCTACCAAGAAGCTTACAAATCTTTGATGGAATGGCGTGATCGCAAAAAAGTTAATTAATTCTCAGAAAATGTGATGTTAGCGTATTTTACAGAGTTATCAGAAAAATATAAATCCTCTACGCTTTGGTCCCAATATTCCAAGTACACTGGAAATACATAATAATATCAAAATAGAAAACTATAGCAAATTACGGGCATTTCTCAAACGAAAGTCTGATGGTTATCAAGCAAAAAAGGGCAAAAATTTTAGTTCCGAAGAAATAAATAATTTTATTATAAATGCTGACGATAAAAAATATTTGGCTACCAAAGTAAAAGTTACAATAAAATAAGGAAAACCATCATAATTTTTATTTTTTCTTCTGGGTAGCATTGATTATGGGGATAATGGGTGCATGTCGTTGAAATGAAATGAAAACTATAAAATCAATGTTCTTCAGGATCTTAACTCAACTTTGCTGGTTACTCTACCAAACACCAAGAATAAAGTTATTCGTAAATTTACTATTACAGGCAATTTTTTACAATATAGTTAAAAAATATCTTGCTTTGCGACCACCTAATGTCGCATTCCCATCTCTTTTCTTAAATTATCAAAATACTCCCCCATTGATAAGCTGTGACTTTATGACGTTTTAGTCACGAGCTGAAGTTAACAACAGTGGCTTTTCGTTATTTTAGTCACAAGCTAAAGTTAGCTTTGGGTCAGAATTTCTCAAACGGGCCACCTGAATTAGGTCAAAATTAGTTTTTGATTGTAGATACATTTTTTCGATAGTATTTTACATCACTAACACAAATCCTAAAGGATTTTGTAAAAAAAAAAATTTTCAATTGACATATTCATGATATTAAAAGTAAAAGTTTTTAGTAATTAAAAAATAAAAAAAATCATTATGGCTAAACTAATTATCTGATTCCAACGTTATAACTAGCGTTGGAATCTTGTTTTGACATAGATTCTTTGTTATTTTTTTCAATTGTGCAATTTTCATTTAGGTCGATTTTTTTTTGTTTTTTTTTAACAAATTCGGAAATAATTGGCTTCTGCGCCAGCTATCGACTCGAAAAAAAAAAACACATATACTCCAATCATTTTTCTAAATTATGCTGCTGAGAAAAAAATGGCCCGCAGGTTGACAAAATGTTATTCGTCCTTTTGTGGCCGCGCGCGGTGTCAGCTCACGCTCCGAACTGTGTATGCTGTACGCGCTTGCGACGGGACGTCTTTCGGTGGTCTGGAATGGTACTTTTCTTATTAAAATTAATTTGTGACCTTAAAAATTGACTTGGAGCCTTGTTTTTTTGTATTTTATTTAGAAATAAATAAGCTTTATACTGATATAAACAAAAATAATTTGCATTCATTATATTTTGTTTTATAAGGCGCCAAACTAAAAATTACATTTTTCTTGGTACTCACTTGATACTTCTTGGTACTCACGTGGATTATCTGTCAAATTTTCCACTCCTTGATTTAGTTCGTAACTTTCTTTTAAAAACTAAAGATATATTTTAATAATTTTCTTAAAGTGACTAAATCGAAATATTTAATTTATTCTATATTTAGTTCGGTCACACAAAATAAGTAATATCTAATAATAAAAAAGAAATGCTTATCGAGCAAGTTTACAGAGACACGTAAATTACGACGCCCCCAACATTTTTTTGACTGGGCTAAGAATTTTTTTAAAAAAGTTTAGTTTAATTTCTGCACTACAGCCGAATACGAAACCGAGCAAAAAAAATTAAAATCTCGTCTCTCAAAAGCCATCCCGATTCAAAATACAAGAAATTATCATTCATTTCAACCAGCCGCAAAACCGAAACATGTTATTTGTAAGATTATTTTATCTATCGACGAAAGCAATTTGTACGAAATTGAAATGTAAAATATTATTCAGAAGTCAAATTAAATTATTATTTTCGTACTATTTTTTTTATTTTTAACCATCATGGTTAATTCATGGTTAAATCATGGATGTAATATTGATATACTGTCTTTTTAAAATCGACAAAGTGTCACTGTTCCTGCTGTCCAGGCAGGCAATACTGTCACTTTTCCTGTCTAGATTTTAGATTAAAACAAAATTTTCTTTGCCGTTTAGGCGCTGTTACTTAAAATATATTATATAAACAAAATATTTTATAATTTAAACTTATGTAATGTATGACCGAGCTCCATATAGAAAAAAGAACACAAATACGTTTATTAGTAGGTAGGTACAGATTTTTGTTTACATCACGAAAAAAGCAGAATTTTTATTTTACCACAAAGTGTTGGTTATAAAAAATGTTAATATTTAAGTTTGGCGCCATTTAAAACAAAATATAATGCACATAAAATGTTTTTGTTTTTATCACAATAAACCCCATTTATTTCTTAATAAATCAACAACCAAAACTACTCTGAGATTATTAATACAGGCAAAATTTTTATTTTACCAAAAAGTGTACTTTAAAAATTTATTTCTTTAGTTTGGCGCTACACCTATAAAAATACTATGGACATAAAATATTTTTGACTTCCACACAGCAAAGCCAATCAATTTCTTAATAAAACAAACAAAAACCACAAGGCTTTACATTTATTTATAAGGGCAGAATAATTTTTTAAAATGTGTAATCAGAAAAATTTATTTTTTTGTAAAACATAATAAAATATAATGAGCGAAAATTATTATTGTTTATACCAATATAAAGCCTATTTATTTCTGAATTTAATACAAAAAAACAAGCTCTAAGTCAATTATTACGGTCACAAATTAATTTTGATTAGAAAAGTAGGTACCATTCCAGACCACCGTAAGACGTCGCGTCACAAGCGCGTACAGCGTACACGGTTCGGAGCGTGAGCGGCCACCGCGGTGCACCCACAAAAGGACGAATAACTTTTTGTCAACCTGCGGGCCATTTTTTTTCTCAGCAGCATAATTTCGAGAAATGATTGGAGTATATGTGTTTTTTTTTCGAGTCGATAGCTGGCGCAGAAGCCAATTATTTCCGAATTTAGTATAAAAAAAAAACAAAAAAAAATCGACCTAAATGAAAATTGGACAATTGAAAAAAATAACAAAGAATCTATGTCAAAACAAGATTCCAACGCTAGTTATATCGTTGGAATCGGATAATTAGTTCAGCCATAATGAATTTTTTTATTTTTTAATTATTAAAAACTTTGACTTTTAATATCATGAATATGTCAATTGAAAAATTTTTTTTTACAAAATCCTTTAGGATTTGTGTTAGTGATGTAAAATACTATCGAAAAAATGTATCTACAAACAAAAACTAATTTTGACCTAATTCAGGTGGCCCGTTTGAGAAATTCTGACCCCTTTATTATAAATTTAAAAAAAGTGAGGTTAAATCCGTTCACAGTTGACATATGTCAGATGTTTAACAAATAAAATTGGCTTTAAATTTTCCTTTTTGTTCGTCGTAGGTAAAGTATAGTATGCAACTCGTTTTATAAACTTCTCTAGACACTCGTTTTTAATAAACACTCGCTCGCAAGCTTCGCTTGTTGCCCTATAAAACTCATAACTAAAACGGCGTTTATAAAACTAAATAGGTTCATAATATACTACTACAGTGACCTGTAATTTTACAGTTGTTACCTAGTGTTTTAATATGAAAATTGTTATACGCAGGAAACTAATAAAGTTTTTCTATTAAAAAAATGTTAATTGTTAACCTACAAAATGGGTTATTTAGCACAAAATTATCATTTGAGTAAAAAATCAAAATTAAGAGTCGCCATTATCCTATATATTTAGAGAAAATATTTTCTACTATGCAAATTTTATCTCTCCAGTTTCCACTTGAACAGTGTAGCTGTAATTTGAATATCATTTTAACCCAAAATTATTTATTAACAATAATTATAATTATATTAGATATTTGATTAAAAAATTATAATATTTATACCATTTGTATTTGATATTAAAAATTATGAGAAACCACGAGTTGGACATTATTAATTTAATAAAAAATTAAATTTGTTTTTATTTTTGCTTGTCGTTATTTAAGTGTTTAAATACTTTAATATGCTTAAGTTCTTGTACTTTTGAATTGTTGGTACTTTTAAGTATTTTTGCTTTTACTCGAGTACTTATTTCTTGCCCTGAGGGCTCTATAGTCATGAACGTTTTTTTAATTTTAGCTAGTCTTCGTTATTTTACCTTCTTAAGTGAATAAAACGTGTCATTTAGCTTTAGTTGTTTTTGTCGTTATACATTTTAAACATTTCAAGTTGAAATTTTAACACCCTTTGATTTTAATCGGAAAAATTTAGTGGTCGACAGACAGTTATTAGCAAAATATTTTTTTTTTCAAAAACTTCTTTTCCGAATTTAGTAAAATTTTTCAGGTTTAATAATATTTTATATTAAGTAATTTAAAATTCAACTTTTTTGTCTCGTCCATTTTTTTCCCATCTTGTTTAATTTTTAAGAAAAAATAAAATTCGTTTATTTGCTGGCCCCTGAAAAAATTATGGTCATAAACGGATAAACGGATTTAATTTCTTTTTTCTAAATAATCTAATTATATTCCATATAATATAATAACAAACTCATAAAAAGCAGTGGCGTGACCATACTTTTTTTTAATAATTTTAACATCATGTATCTTGAAAACAACGTTTTAAAGCATACAAGTTTATATAAACTTTTTTCTTATTTTTGCAAGTTCTATTATAGAATTATAATAATGGATTGACTATTAAAATTTTTTGATTAAAATCTGAGACACCATATGATGTATATGTATATAAATATGGACTGCAGGTGGTAATTATTTTGTAGCCTAGCTACATCATAAATCACAACATAATTTGTAACTTTATAAATTAAATTTACGTAAATTTTAAGGTTGAAAGTACATAGCTTGAAAAAAATTTAAAATTATAATAGTATATCGTATATTACGTATAAAGTTTTATAAATGCCATTTTAATTACGATTTTATTAGGCGAGCCTTGCATGCTTTGCAGTGTTTAATAAAAACGAGTGTCTAGAGAAGTTTATAAAACGAGTTGCATACTATACTGTAGCCAATTTTATTTGTTTAACATTTGACATATGTAAAATGTCCAAAGGCCACTATTGCTAACTTCAGCCCTTGACTAAAACGCCATGGAGTCACAGCTCGTCAATGTAGGAGTAGATAATTATCTACTATTATAATAGTATATTATGTATCAAGTTTGATAAACGCCCTTTTATATACGGATATAATTTAGGCACGAGCGAGCTTGCGAGCGAGTGCTTAAATTAATGAGTGTATAGAAAAGTTTATAAACGAGGTGCATACTATACTTTTTCTACGACAAATACTTATTATTATCTTAAAATGATTTAATTCAAAAATTTGTATTGAGCGCCATCTATGAAACAATAGGGAAATCTGTGTGTCACCGTCAAATGTCACATTTTTGTATTTTATAAACACAGATTATAAAGGTTATAAATCGAAATGTATTTCTTGAAAATTGACAGTTTTTCACAGTGAAAGTAAAGAAAATGTTTTATGAGGACTTTAAGTGGAGTCCGAGCCCGAATTTAAGTTATAGTTTACTGCCGGCGAAATTAAAAGGTCAGTACAATGTTTATATAAACTTTTTAAATATTGGCGTTGAGAAACTATTTAATAATTTTGTATTGAGATAATAAAATAATTTTCACATTTAGTATTATTTTATAAGAAGGGCACTTTATTTTAACGATTGTATGACATTTGACAACTGTTAAGTAACTTAAAACTAACTTCAGCCCGTAACTAAAGCGCCATAAAGCCACAACTTGTCAATGTGTATTTAAAAGGATACTTAGTGTCATGGAAACATGTACGATAAAGGGCGTTTTAAAGGTGGGAGTAGAACAAATAAATTAAAGCTGCTTAAAATGAGTTCCCAGGGCCTAACTACGTTTATGATTGTTAGAAAATAAAAAAATCTGGCTAAAAATGAAAAAACTTGTAGGTGATTATACAAGCGTTTTAAAATTTGTCAGATTTGTCGACAGTAAAAGTATGGCTTAAATATAGCGCAAATTTCAGTCTACACCTGTGTTGAAAACTGAATAAAAAAGGTAAGGAAGTTAAAAATATTTGTACGGCATGGCCCTATTGAAATAGATGTCATACATAAATCATCCAGTTTAATCAACCTTACCTAAAAAGCATGTTGTTGCAAATGACATTTAAAAAAAATTGTCTATGTCATTTCTTCCGACAGTGTTGTCGACAGAAGTGACGCTTTGGTGTTTCATACAACCTTAAGCGATTATCCTTTACAATAATAATGATTTATTGCTGTATTTTTATATTATTAATGGGGCTATGCACAAAACTTTGTAGTGATTGACTACATTTTTAAATTTAGTGCAAAGCTGTATGTGTTGGATTTTATATCGCTCAGGGCCGGTTTATCAATGTCCGGTTAAAGTTGCAGTTAGTTATCTGGCAGATAATCTCCATGGATACCATTGTTCTCACAACGATCGATATGGAATTTAACTGTCAGATAGACTAACTGGAACTTAACCAGAGATTGATGAACCAGCCCTCAGTTAGTTAATAATTTGTACTAAGTTTACATTTTATTTAAATTAATATTTTATCTATATAAAGCACATTTTAATGAAAAAATCGATGGTAGAAATATTATTTTATTGCAGCCGATAAAATATGTTTGTAGGAGGATTAAACTAAGTTAGGTTCACACCCGAAGACGATCAAAGCTATCATTGATCCAAACGCTGTGTATCTAATAAAACCAAGACAATGAAAGCTGACAATCTAAATTTAACCTTAGTTTGGTTTGTTAAAGCATTTTTTGTTTAAATTTTTATTATGCTTGCACTTCTGTCTACGTCCAAAAAATTTTTTTATTTAATAATTAATGTAAATCTTAGACACTAATTTGTTAAAGTTTTTTTATATTGCTCTTTGTTAGAATAACCCTAATATTTAGAAGGCCAAAAATATAAAATAACGTCATTTACGTAAATTATCAATTATTTTTTTATTTATATAAAGTAATTTAAACAGGTTTGCAAAATTGTCCTCCTTACAAAAATCCTATTCTTAGCTTAGTTTTAAATGCGTCTGGGTAACTGATTTATTTCATCTACTTTTATTATATTATGTGAGCGTCAAGGGGACTGCATATAAAAGGGATAAGTACTATAGATAAATCTGCACGACTATTCACAACTCACTAACAAACAAACTTGCATTTTAAATAAAATTTAAGAATAAAAAAAACATTGCAGTGAAGCAGGCTAAATTCAAACACTTTAACTAAATTCAAACACTTAAACTAAATTTCCCACAAGTTTAATAATATGCAGAGTGAGGAAAATAATTAGAATATATAATATATCCCTGCCAAAAGTCACTAACTAACATTTTATTATTGATCTTCAAGATAAAATAAATAAGCAAATACACATAGCTATTACATCAGTTTTAAACTATAGTGATTTTTAACCATGCAAAAACTACCATTTTTTATTATTCTAGGCTTTTAAATATTAAACATATGGTAAATTTGTATAGTTAAGTACAATTTGTTATCATTTTTCAAAATGTCAGTTAGGCAGGAATATGACGATATGTTCCCTAAATCTTTTCAGGTTAGCAAATAAACAATTGTTAAAAGCCTTAATCTTCTTTTGAAGTCAGTATTTGCTAAGAGTAGTTGAATATTCCTTAAAGCCAGCTGCTTGTTTCGACCAACCCGACTAGGACTGACGGAAAAATGTTGGTCTTTTGTCGATTTTTGCACAGATGGATTAAAATAATATTTATATCTATTTTTCTTTTTAAACTAGTAAAATACAGCTTGTTAAAGTGATCTTCTTTGAAGTCAGCATTTGGTCAGAGTGGCTGAATATTCCTTGAAGCCAGCTGCTAATTTTGAACAACCAAACTCGGACAGAAAAACGCCCAAGATGTAGCACTTGACGCAAAATCTGGGCAAAACAGCTCGTGGTAAACGCTAACTCCCGGACCTGGGGGGATTTCGTGTTGTACGGATGGCGACACGGATATGTCAAGATACCACTAGGAAAGTAAGGCACCTACAGCTTAATAACAACACTCAGCCGCAAACATTAATCCCAATTGTGTGAGGTATTTACTGATACCCAGGTCTGGGGATTTTCCGTTTCCGGACACTTGGGTGAATTTGATTGGTTAAATTAATTAAGAAAGGGCGTCCTCTGGCATCACACATAGGGATAGTTTTTCTATGTATTGCATTGTGTATTTCGTTTTATAAGCTTTATGGTATATTTTGTTTTAAAAACAAAGATAAGGAATTATGTTATATATTAGAAAACGTATTTTAGTTGAATTAAAGAATTTTAGTTGGAAATCTAGACCTAGTTCGTTTTCAATATTTCTAATTTTTATCCTGGCTCTTTCCTAAATCGCTTGTTTGTAATAATTTTGCACTCGCACCTAGCGAATCCGTAAAACTACCCTGATATCAGACTGCTGCAGTCATTACGTTAAATCTGAACTAACATGGTCGGTTACATTATTCGTGTTCTACAAAAGGAGTCCGATTTTGGGACAAAATCTGGTCTTGAAATTGATTTGTATGTTTGGGACGATGCTGAATAATAGGGTGGAGCGAAAAAATAAAAGTTATAATTTTTGTTAGTAATAGTTATCAAAAGTTGTCATTGATATTCAGTTGTTGTTACCTAAAATTTGAACCATTTTAATTAATGGCTTCAGGGCTCTACCAAAGGTAATAACATTATCTTTTCTAATGTAGGTTAAATATTGATGTGAATAAAATATTTCATTCTAGAGGCATTTTACCAAAATTTGACACAAAGGCCGAATATAATGTCGGAAAATAAAATGTTTCTTATTATTTAATAGCAATCGTCAAAAATATGTTTTTTTCAATTTTTTTTTGTATGATATTTTTGTTTTTATTTAGAATAAATGTTTTTCTTTAGTTAAAATATTATTTAACAAACACCTAGTTTTAGTTTTTTCAGGCTATATAATATAGATATAGATAAGAAACATAACATAATTTTCGTAGATAACAATTATCGGTAGAGCCCTGAAGATGTAACTAAATTAAAAAAAACAAAAATACTATATTAATCGGCTTTATAAAAGGCAACTTTATTACGCTATTAGATATTTTAAGTCAACTTTAAAGTATTTTTTACGGTTAATCAAAACGGTTTTATAACGGTATAGATACGAAAAATTACCAAATTTGGGGAATGGTTTATTTCGTTATTTTACCTACATAATAACCTTTTGGATCAACTAAGAGAATAACGTAATAAAAACAATATAAATACCACAAATTTACGTAAAAATAACGTTATAATTACTAACTGTTTGCTCTCTCTTTCAAAAACATTGACATTCGTAATTTCTTTGTTCTTTTAATTTATATTTTTATAAAATGGTACTAACAAAGTAATAAAGGTCACCCTAGAGTAAAATTATAAAATATAACTTAAATTGTCAAAACTAATAATATTTTGCATTAAAACTGAAACGCACATTATTTTATTGATAAAAATAGACAGGATACATCTTAAAAATTACATACCCTCTAAATATTTTACAATTTTAAGAAAAATTATTGCTTGGGTAAAAATTTAACAAAACTTAAAACCTACAAAATTTTATAAAATCTTTTAAAAATTATTTAGTTTTAATCATTTTTTAATAACTAAAACTTTCTTTGTTATATTTTAGAAAAATATTTATGAAAAAATATCATATAAATGTTTAGATAAGTAATGGATGCCATCTTAAAAAATTCATTATGGCGACCTGAAAAAAAATTTCCCTAAAGGTTTATTTTTCACTTCAAGCTTATTTTTCCTTGTTTAGTCAATATTAAAAGTATTTATTACCACTAATAACCCTAAAAAATACCAGGCGAATAGGAATTATTTACGGTTATAAAGTGGTCTTAATATCGTAAAAGTATGACTTATGAGTAACATTTACCATTAAGTAAAAATTCTGAAGTTAAAATTACCGTTAAATTTTCCTTTAGGTGAAATACACCTATAAGTAATTTTCTTTCGTAAAAAATACGTCCCTCATAATACTTTAAAGTGTTAAAACTTAAGGGTTATTAAAATAGGTAAAAATAACATAAATAAAACTTATTAAATAACTTTATAAAAAGTTTTACTTTAAAGTAAATTTTTAAGGTTAATTTAACAAAATATTTACTTAAATTAAGTAATATTGCCTCAAAGCTCTACACTTTTACTTAAAATGCTGCTTGGGTTCGCTCCACCCTACTGAATAATGACACATCATTCACAGTTTTAGTCAATGTGCATATTTAAGACTTAATATATACTATAATTTACTTGGTGCTTAAGTTTCCTGCACCCATTGGACAATATCAAGAGCTACCTTATCTTCACCCAGTTCCTGACTGATATCAGTTAGCCGTCTGCAACTGTCTTGTCAAAAGTGTAAGGTTTTTAATGATATATTTTATAATAACAAGATAACGCAGATATTAAGGTAAGGATACACGATAGCGCCCAACGAGGTTACAATAGTCACGAGAGCACATTTTAATGTCGAGCAGATAGAACATAAATTAAACTTAAGAAACTGTATAAAACCATATTTCATTTACAGCATTAATAATCTTTTAAGTTTGCAGAGATAACTCTACTGGCGACGTAATTTATCGTTTTATTTATTATGATATTGGTAATGTTTATTTTATCTAAAGATGAGCGAGTTTATTTTTAAAACGCTGTAGCGTAATAAATTTAAATAAATGCGATTTTATTACAAACATACATGACTTTTATGTACTTTTTATCTCTTTACCAATAGTTTATTTATGTGTTTTAGAATTTTTTTTTCATTTTTCCCTTTTAAAAATTGTATTATTTGATATGTTTTGCTAAAATCAAGTAATATTTTGTGCTAATAAAAAAGCTTTAAAAGAAAACAACTTACCTTTAATAAAATCGACAGCCATCTCCAACCCATACGTATCCTTGTCGCAATCATCCAGTATATGCGCACCGATGGTGACATTCGGCAGCAAGGGATCCTGAGCGTAATTCAACCTGTCCAGCGTGTACAGCATCGCCTCCAGAGCCTGAATGCCTCCCTGAGGCATCACCGGCCCACACGTGATGCTGTCCTCCCGCTCATGCACCATCATTAGTCCTCCAAGGACCAAATCCCCCTCGACCACGGCCTCCTTCTTCACCGGCCACGGCATCTCCGTTAGGATTTTAGCGCTCGCATTCAAAGTGGCGTTTTCGCTTAAGATGATAGGTTTTTCTGTCGCCACTTTGTTGTAGATATCCATTATTTGGTCGACTTCTTTGTCGGACACTTCGGTTGTCAAAACCAGATTAATCAAGAATGTGGATGTGGTGTTTGTGTTTTCTAAATGAGTTTTTTGGTCGTTTGGCAGATTGGTTATCTTGGATGTATTGTTTTGATATTTGATGATTCCGAAGACGCTTGTCGTTGTTTTGTCCGGTTTTTGGGTTACAGTAATATCTGAAATAAAAGAGTGAATAATATAGTAAATATAATTGTCTTGATGTCTTTGGGATAGTGGTGTATTTTGATTAAAATGTTAAGCATATGGACTAATTGTTTTTCTTTATTTTTTATACACTGTTATAAAAATCAGATTTGTTAACATGAATTTGTAGTTTGTTAATTTTATTTTGTAAAATTTTAACATAATTTTTTGTAGAAAACAAGGTTTTATTTTAACACAAGTTTTGTAAAGGTAATATGAACGAAATTAGGATTCCTCGTCCTTATATAGGTTTTGGAATCATTCACTGCGGTGAGACGAAAGTAAGTGGTGCCATCTACCGTCTTTTGACATGTTCTTTATGTTATATGTTTAAGACGGTAGATGGCACCACTTACTTTCGCCGCACCGCAGTGATTGATTTCAAAACCTTTAAACTTTTAAAGACGAGAAATCATAATTTCGGTACTGATGTTCCAATAAAGGGAAACAGCTGTTTATCGATGCTGGTGAGGAACACGAACGAAATTAAAGAAAAGCGGAAACGAAATAACTACATCAGCAAGTGTTGTAGTAGTACTGATAAATTATATTGTACTAAATATCTTTATAATTTGATGATTTCAGAATTATGTTATTTAATTGTGTGGTTTTTTTTAGTTCATTTTTGTAGGTATGTGTTTTTTGTTTAGGCAATTGACTAAAAAAGCAACATTTCTTATCAAAATTCTTTTCATTTAACTTCCGGGAGTTACAAAAAATACTTTTGCTACTGAATCTACAAAAAGGTTTGTAAAAATACAAAATTACAAGAATTATCGTTAAAATATTAACATAGGATTTTTTTTATTAAATGTACAAAATGGTAGTTATATAATTACAAACTACTTATTCAATTAGTTAACAGATTACAGTTGGTTGTAAACTTAAAATAAAGTTATGTGGACCTAGATTAACATAAAATCTAGTTAACATTTGGTTAAAATTAACAAATATTTTTTTACTGTGTAAAAAGGAGTCCTTCTAAGCTAGATTAAAAATAATATTTAATTTAAGAACAGTAAACCTAATAAGAAAATGCCAAAAGAAGATATACTTTTCTTCAAATACTTATTCGTATTATTTTCCCGCTGCTACAAGACATAACTTATTTAAGGTTTAATCTTAACCTTTTCTCGCCTGCGGTAAGCGTTAGCATAACATTTTAAATCAACTACAGACTGCATGCAATAAAACATCTTAAAATTATTATTACATTATGGTCTTCAACCAAAGTCTATATTATTTTACAAAGTAATTTAATTTAATTTTATATTTATTTTTGTAGACTATATTAGAATAAAAACTACAAACGACTATAGGTAGTGTACCTACTAAAATATAGAGTATAAAAATATATGTTTAATAAAGCAGTCATCCAAAAAGCGAACACTTCTAGTTTCTTTATTTTTACGGTTTATTGACTTGTATCAATAAAGCGAAAAGATAAAATCAAAACAATATATGTAGGTATAGGCGTGCTTTTTTATCATTTTTTAAAATGGTTTTACATAAATGTCTGTTTATTTTTTATTTTAATAAAACATTTGCATTGTTAATATTTAATGGACCATCGAATTTTTATTCCAATATATTTTTTAACATCGGTTATTAATTTCAATCAGCTTTATAATACTTGGTTGATTAAAATTTATTTAACTTAATAAATAAATATTTGTTTTACAAAATAAAAATTATGTTTGTGTGTTAAAATCAATGATTATTTATCGTTTTAGTTCAGTCATTTATAAAAGAATATTAAGGTATTCTATTGCAATGATGCAGATTTTAAAAATATAAAATATTTAATCACGCTATATTACAAAAACAATGGAAATATTTTTTTCTTTTGTTTATTTTTTCCATTTCATAGCATTCAGCTTTTTAATTAGGCATTGTGTTGATATTCTGATTACCTACAACCGGTTGGTAATTTCCACTTGTTCAACATTTTAATGCTTCAGAAAATACGTACCTGCGTATTATAGACCTCAATGGACAAGAAAAAAGAACGATGAAAATATATCTTTGACTATGCAAATATGCATTTTCGTTTAGGGATTTAATATTTTCCTATTTTTTCTGTATGATTTTGAAATCTTAAATTTGAGACAGCTGTCATAAACATTTTAATTTGGGTGAATGAATCAAAAGCAGCCCAATTTATTTTATACTAAATTATTTCATTATATTCTTGCCCGAGACAAATTTTAAAATACTAAAAGTGACATTGTCAGGAAATAGAAGGAGAGTAGAATAATATACTTCCATTATTAAAGCAATTTTATAATTATAATTATAATATTTAAAAGACTAATTAATTATTTGAAAATCTATTTTTGCACCAAAATACCAAAAAAGTTAATTATGCATCAAAAGCACACATAACAGAAGTATGTTTTTTATCTAGAGCATTATGTACACTCTTAGAAAAGACCTGGTATTTGCAATGAAAATTTAGTTCCCAGAACCAATTTTATTAGTGAAAATAGGCACAACAAAAAAATTTGTTGTGGGAACTAATACAAATTTGTTTTTACAGTTTGTTGTCGGAACAGCCAATATTGGTAGCTCCAACCAACAAGTTTAAGTGCATCGAAATTAGTTTTTTTTTTCATACAAATAATTGATATTTAATGCAATCACATTAGTCTGTCATTTTAGCAGCGTCTAAGTTGTAACAACTGCACTTGCTATTTATCGCAACAAACATTGTATCATGCAGGAATTTATTTTTTAATTGAAATTACATGAAAAAAGGTACATTTAAAGAATTTAATAGTTGATATAATATAAATTTGTTTTGTACTGTAACTAAGTTATATTTAATATTAAATGCTTGCATTAGTAGCAACAACAAATTGGTATTATTCCACAGTACATACCTGTTTAGTAAATATAACACTTTTTGTGTAAATATTATAAAAAATAGAGAAAGGAAATTCATGCCCGTTCGTTTTATAAATATTTATTATAAATTAAAAAATAACAATATAACTGAAAACACCAAATTTTGGTTTAAACATTATAACAAAAATTAATAATTACTCTAAGAAAACATTTATAAATATTTTAACAATAAAACAAAAACGATTCTTTGGTAAATATACACAGATAGGTACATTAAGATGAAAGTTGACTATACTTCTTCAATAAACCGTGATGTTTACGTGAAGTGCAAGCCTTTGTTTAACAACTTAACAATGATTCTTAGGTATAACGTAACATACTTGCATGATAACAGGGGTAAGCATTCGATAAATTTTGAGTGTGAGTGCCTATAGTATAGGCCCTATACCAAAAATGCGACTTGAGCTGTAACAAAACAAAACAAAAAAATTCTCGAAATTCCGACGTGATGGAGACTTTTGGTGGGCACCATTGGATTCAGAAGGCCATTTTCAGTCGGAATGGTATTTTCACATTTTTGAATTTTCTTTCGGACCCCAAAACTACAATAGTGTAATTAAAGGAGTGCAATAATAATACCTAACCTTTAAAAACTGGAACCAATTCAGGTAAACCCCATGTTCCTAATAAATCTGCTACTTCAGTCTGCTTATCCATATTATTTGTTCGAGATATCTATAAGTAACCAACACATAAGAATATATTCTTATATATATGAATAGTTAAAAAGTATGTCGCCACTGAATTTACAGGGGCAAATGACTAATTGTAATAAACTAGTTTCTTACCTAAAATATACACTACACACGAGCTGATACACAAATACAAAAGAACAAACACCACCGAAGTCTGGACGCCGTGCAACACCGTTTGTTTACAGGTTAAAAGTAAAGCACGCGCCGGGCTGGACAAATCGCGCGCGAAATGCACAAAGTTTGCAGTTGCATTAACCTACAGAGACAACATCCCCAACTGACACTTTGTTTCACACCGCTGGTGTCTTAGCTGTATGAAAAGTGACGCATAGTTTATACAACCGAACCGTTAGTTCCACGGACTAATTTCAGTCAGTTGAGAATGTTACTTAAATATTTGGTCCAACAAAAACATTTTACCGCCGAAATGATTTTTTTGAGATAATGTTGTCAATACTTCTAGCCAACACAAAGTTTCAGTTAAAATAACTTAATCGCCTTTTTGCAGTAAATAATACTCAACAACAAAACTAAATCTTTTCTGGTAATGATGCAAGCAGTTACACATATAAAGGTACTGATTACAAAAAACAAAAAATGTTATTTTCTGCAACAGTTTTACCCCAACGATAATAAGTTAGTTACAAATACCAGGTCTTTTCTAAGAGTGTACGCTGTATAAACATTGGAAGAAAGACATTTTCAGGTGTTTTTGCTTACTTGACATATATTTTCTAATAGTATATAGTAGGGTGATTCATTTCCGCAAAAACTTTTTTTTTCTCGGCGCTCAAGCAAAATATTAATCTACCTATAGAAAATTTTTTTTTTACCAAGGTAGAGCTCTTAATATCAATTTTAAGTACTTGCAGTTTAAATTTAAAGTTTTCCCATTTAAAATGCATGTAAAAAAAATGTTTTTTTTTTCAAATTTCTAATGCTCGCCCGCTTTTTACAATATTGTGAATCGGTTTTATGGACCTTATAAGGAATTTCACGCTCTTCAAAATTGTCTTTGTGTTTTTTGTGTAACTCGTAGTGGTTCGCCAGTAGGAGTCATCAAAGTTCAATTTTTTTAATGAACATTTTTTTTTGCAATTTTTTTTAACAATTCGCAAAAAATAGTGAAAAAAAAGAGCTGAATCGTAAAAAATAGTCTTTTATAAAATATTTTAAGAATTTACGGCCATTTTTATATCTTAAAACGTAAGTAATTGATAAATATTAACCAATTATGCTATTTAAATTAAACTTTCTTATTTACGATATAATTCTCTACAACAATAACTTTTCCAGAGTTATTATGATTTTTTTTGACAATAAAAACAATTAACTTTTTCGTTAATTTAAGAATTTTGTTAAAAAAATTGAATAACCTTCATTTATATTTATTGCTATATTACGGAAATGTTGAAAAATTTCAGAATCTATAGATTCTTATAAGTTGCAATTGTATATTTGTTGTTTTTTTATAAATTAATGTGTTTTTTTATATTTATTATAAGTCAAAAATCATAATAACTCTGAAAAAGTTATTGTTGTAGAGAATTATATCGATAGTAAATAAGAAAGTTTAATTTAAATAGCATAATTGGTTAATATTTATCAATTACTTACGTTTTAAGATATAAAAATGGCCGTAAATTTATCAAATATTTGTTAAAAGACTTTTTTTTACGATTCAGCTCTTTTTTTTCACTATTTTTTGCGAATTGTTAAAAAAAATTGCAAAAAAAAATGTTCATTCAAAAAATTGAACTTTGATGACTCCTACTGGCGAACCACTACGAGTTACACAAAAAAACACAAAGACAATTTTGAAGAGCGTGAAATTCCCTATAAGGTCCATAAAACCGATTCACAATATTGTAAAAAGCGGGCGAGCATTAGAAATTTGAAAAAAAAAACATTTTTTTTACATGCATTTTAAATGGGAAAACTTTAAATTTAAACTGCAAGTACTTAAAATTGATATTAAGAGCTATACCTTGGTGAAAATTTTTTTTTCTATAGGTAGATTAATATTTAGCTTGAGCACCGAAAAAAAAAAGACTTTGCGGAAATGAATCACCCTAGTATATAGTATATACTATATACGTTTAATTGCTACAATTATTTATATTTTTGTTATACAATATATATAATTTTTTATACAATATATATTATTTATTTATTATTATTTTTTTATAATATTAATTTTTTTCATTTGCTTTCATTTAATTTTATATACAGGGTGTTAAGGCGTTTGTTGGGTTAAAAACAAGGCAATGGGGTGCGTACATGCAATTGTTTAGTTTACCTATTTAAAATTAACACATATGTTATAACAGTGTTTTTTTCTACGTTTCTCAAACATTTTTTGAGGACGCTAGAACGTTTTAAAAAACGAAAGATTCAAAAAGCTTTGATCACCTTGAAGAGAGTGCGTGACGTCACTATGTTTTAACAGAGGTGTCAAGTATTACGAATGAATCCAACATCTGTTTCTAGCACGGTATATATACATAAAATTAAAAAAAAATTGAAGGTTCTTAAATAATTTGAAAAACCTGAAAACCTTTCAAAACCTAAAATCGTTATTCCTGGGAATTAAAAAAAAAGTAAATTTTACATGTAAACATACATATTTATCTACATTTTCATCCAATTTGTGATGTTTTCGCCTACTAGATTTTGAGATACCACCACCATCTTAGATAGAAGAAAATCAAGGAATCCAACAAAGTACCAAACGACATTATAAAAACAAAAGATGGTAATGGAACTTAAAACTTAGTAGTAAATTGGGTGAACATGTAGATTAATGTGTATGTTAACATGTAAAACTTACTTTATTTTAAGAACCGCTGTTTTTTTATTAATTTTTAAATTTGATGTTACCCATACCCATAGAAATTTACACAAAGAAGGATACTTAGAGCACCGTGTGTCTTGGTTCAATATTCTTAAAGTATTTAAATCGTTTCAAAATCAAGATAAAGTACATACTAGAGGTGCAAATTTAAATTTTAAAAATAATTTTATTTTAAAATAGGCTGTTATTGGTTTTACAACAATTAAAAAGATTTTTGCATATACTTAATTCGTAAATCTTGAGACGCTTTTTATATCTAGCAATATACCATTTATATGCACATCCTTAAAACTTTTTGCCCCCTGGATATTTAAAAAAAAAATCAAATATAGTTGATTCTTTTCTTTATTTAAATACCAAAATAATATTTGATATTATATTATATACACAGAAATTTATTAATTTGCTTTCAGAAAAATAAAACAAAACGAAAAATGTGAAAACAAATTATTAAAAGATAAATTTATTTTTAGAAAAAAAATGCTACGTTCGATAAAAATATAATTTAATAGTCTGTATAATCTCCTACTTTTTCAAATAAAAGGCCAACACGTCTGGGCATCCTAAGAATAAGGTTATCAATTGCATATTGCCACTCGTGAACCGATATAGTCAATTCCTAAATTTTCTCGATCGGATATTGCCCTTTCAAGATAGTCCCATTCATATTCAATTGTATTTATGTCTGTGAGTTTGCTGGCCAATTCATTCCTTTCATTCATTTCCTTTGTGGGAAACGTCTTAAAAAATAAAATTTCTCCCAAATAAGTTGCCAAACGTGGAATAAATGGTTCAATAATGTTTGGAGCGTAAATTGCACCTGACGTTGTTACGACAATTAAAATAAGTGGGGTCAGATGACTATACATTATACCCCCCAAAACACTGATTCGCCTTGATACTTTTTCTGGCGAAAGTAAGTCGTTCTTATTTTCCTGGACCCCTTCCGACTTTGTAATTTAAATCGTGACTCGTGAACTTGCGCCATTCCCTGAAGGCTTATTATGATCTTTAGCCCATTGACGACGTGCAGCTCTATGTTAAGGTGAGAGTCTTCTTGCCCTTAGATTTGATGAATGTAATCTCATTCCTATAGTACTTTTCAAAACTACCCTCCGGTAAGTTCTTAAAATATGACTTCGAATAGCTGTTACCATTAGTCTTCGGTCTTTTCTGGTAAATTTAGACCACTGACCGGTCTTCGCGCAATACTACTCAGTTTTCCGGAAAAGGGTCACTATGCGCCTTAACAAAGTCTGTGCATATTCCGACGACGAAAAAACTGATGATTGGACAAACCCTCTTCATGTAAGGCCACTATTTTTACCCGGTCAAACTGAGAAATCAGATTACCCGGCATTTTAAACAAAATTTAATTGATTGATTTATATTCGATTTCAGTTTAAAACACATCGTGACGTTACACAAATGTATAGATTTTGTAGCTCATTTTTAAGAAAAATTGATTGTAAAAATCGTTTTTTTTTCAACGGTATAGTTGTTTTTAGTGACTAATCTCTATAAAATAAGTGATTTTACACTAATTTTCGACATTATTTCCCAACTCCATTTGGAATGTCAAAAACACAATTTAGGATATAAAAACACAATTGGAATGTTTAGAGTACAATTTAGGGGTCAAAAACACAATATAGAATATACAGTGTGTCCCAGGATTGGGTTGCCAATAAATCTTATTTTTTTGATAATCGTTACTTTTTTTTATAGTTTTTTTTTCTTAAAACGCATAATAAAACAGTTTTTTTCTATTGGCAACCCGATCCGAGAACACACTTTATACAGAATAAATTGTAAATCAGAGACTTGTAACGTGTTTATGTTACGCTATAGTTGTTCATGTAAGAATCGAAACAAAACGTGCGCCACAAAAAATGATAACAAAACTTTATGAAACGATATTTATAAGTATACTTATACCGAAACGAGTAACAAAATCTTGGTAACGGTTTCAGCGGAAACAAAATTGCTATCGAAACTGTTCATAACGAAAATCTCAGGATCACAACTCCTACCGAACACACAGGATATTGAAACAAAACTGTAAAAAAACGTTGAATTTTTAAAAGTTATTACAAAATGCTTAACAACACAATCTCTTGGCAAAAATCTTCGTGATCTGTTAAAGTGTCAACAAAATGTATCTATATTGGTTAAAAATTTAAATTATTACCTACGTGACATAAATTATATTTACACAGTTATTGGGCTATATTTTAAGTACCTACGCTGTTTTATTAATTTATAATAATAATATATTTTTTTTTTATTCCAGTGAGTTGGCAACATTAATAATATACCATTTTATTGTTTTCGCTACTCTAGAAACGTTACTAGTTTCGTTACAGTGAGGTTTTGTTACGATTTAGTTACTCAGATGGCGTTACTGGTTTCTACATACTTCCACTCATATACCTCTTATTCGCTATATTTTGTTCGGATGACCTTGTTTCAGTGGCGGCTGGTGGATTTTATGAATACCAATATCTCAGTTATTAGACATGGGACCCACACCAAATTTATAATAGTTTATAATGACATTAAATAAACAAGTTCGGCGCAAACAGAATTTAAGTTGAAGTTTGCGAAAAATAGTTAGTTTTTCCTGTCGCCTCACCCGCCTCTAGGCCCCCCTATTTGAGATAGTTTAAATTAAAGTGGTGCAATTTATTATCTACTATAATTTATCGACAAATTTAAAATTTTATTAAAAAAATCCAAATATTACAGATTTTATTCGATTTTAAATTTTTATTATTTATTTTCTTAAAATAAAAAAATATTTAAAATGGCATAAAACCTGTAATATTTGGATTTTTTAAATAAAATTTTTAATTTGTCGATAAATTATAGCAGGTCTGGAGGCGGGTGAGGCGACAGGAAAAACTAACTTTTTTCGCAAACTTCAATTTAAATTCTGTTTGCGCCGAACTTGTCTATTTAATATCATTATAAACTATTATAAATTTGGTGTGGGTCCCATATCTAATAACTGAAATATTGGTATACCCAAAATTCACCAGCCGCACAGAGAAAAGTAATCTCTTGATTTTACTATATTTGTCTTGACTCAAATAAATTATTTATTTCGATATGATACAAGAAGATATTTATTTAGTGGAAAACTTGGGTTTATTTGACTTTTTAAACTGATGGTTTGTTTAATACAAGTAAATATTTAGTTGACTTTTTATCTCAGGTTTAGTAGAATCTTACTTAAAGAAACAAAACATTTACTTGAAGTAAGTAATTCATTGTTTTAAATTAAATGTGAAGCTTTCTTAAGGAAACAAAATATTTACTTACATGAGGAAAACAATTTATTTCAGACAAATAATTAGTACCTTTTAATATTATAATTTCACGAAATATATAGTGATTGAACCAAACAAATGTTTGCTTGTTTTAATACTATGATTTATTTATTTTAATGTTGTTAATTACTTGATATTTGGTCGGGAAAATTAAATTAAAAAACGTTTATTCCAATATTTTTTATTTGAACAAAACAAGTGTACACTTGTTTTGTTGTAAATACGTACCAATTTACAATAAACATTAAAAACACACAATATAAAAATAACAATAAACAAAACATATAATATATGAGCGGACAAAAATAGGAACAAAAAATACTTCAGTCACTGAAGTTCAGTGTAAATATTAGTGCACGGCATTAATAAAATACACCAAGTCTGTGGGTAAAAGTCATAAGAGGATAAGTCAAAACAAGCAATTTTTCAGCAGAACCTTAAACGTGTTCGTATTAAATCAGGAAATATATTTATGGGACATTTGAACATTTTCAAAAACTTAACTTATTATTATCATATAGGTATCTTTGTTGAAAACACCTACCTAGGTAGGTACCTATAGTTTAAAAACAAATACATATAGTTTGCCAACCAAAATTACTTGCACTTGTCAAATACAAAAATAAACGGTTTATTTTTAGTTTATGGCCTGTAAGTAAAATGTGCAATTATATTTAAAAGTAACAAGTCAAGTCTGAGACATGCATGATCCAAAATAAAATAGGTACCCATATTATCATATAACTTTGTAGTTTCCAAACTACCTAGGTACACAAAATTTTAATTAACTAAATCACTTTTACTTACCAACAAAACTAAAAAGCAAATGGGTTAAATTATTTTCTTTGAAGAATTCTTCCATACTATTAATCATAAGCACTTAAACACAAAACTATAACCGTTGATTAAACACCTCCTTCTCTTAAGTTGAGAGTCTTAACGCTTTGCCAAGGACGCTCTGCGAGTTTGTTTGCAAATGCTGCCGGCAGCCGGACAAGCGTCTTTGTCTTTGGAGTCAAATGCTCTAATTGGCTCCGCGAGTCACGTGGACATAAAAGCAAAAAAATATGTATTTGCTTTAAGTAAATGTATTTTTGAAACAAACAAATCACGTGTTTACGTTAATTATATGACATACATTGTATCAATTCTATTATTTTGTTAAAATAAGATATTATATGCTTGTATTAACATTTGATAAAACTAAATCCATACAACCTATATCCAAACAATTTAATTAATTGCTCTAAATAAATATTTCTTTACAATTAATCACAACAATAAGTTGTTTTCAAGAAACTCATGATTTACAACCAAATAATAGTATTTTCTTATTGTAAACAAGAAGTTACTACGAATAAGACAATTTTACTTCATACAAGAAAAACTGTTTCAAATAAATGCATTTTCTTAAATCAAGAGATTACTTTTCTCTGTGCGCCACTGCCTTTTTTCATTTTTTAAGGGGAAATTTGTCGATTTAAAGTATGGGGTTTTAATAGTTTAAAATATGTCAACCTATAGGTTACATAAACTTCTGTGGTTTGGCATTATAAAAAGCAAAAAGAGGATTAATACGCATATAATGTAAAAGCCAATAAAAATTTGGTAAATTCAATAAAAAACAATGCAAAAACAATTGGTATACAACGGAAAACAAATAAAATGGTTGATTATAAAAAGCCTGTACATATTAATATGTCTATGATAAAAACCTTTTAGCTATCTTTGTCAAAATACGACGTTGCCAAATTTTGCTGTTATAAACATGCCATTATAAAATCTAAAATATCATCATTTTGTGTATTTATTATTGTTATATGCTTATTCACAAAGTTTATATAAATGTATTAATATTAAAAATATTTATTATAAACCTCGCACCACTCAATGTGGCGCGACCAAAAATTTCATCCTTTTTTAAAACGACATAACTTTTTTGTTGTTTGAACGATTTTATTTTAATTCATGCTTTATATATGAAGCTTAAGGTTCTTCCAGTAAATTTCCTACAGGGCGATATGTAAAACGGTGAAGTTCTTCATTCAAGCCCCGGTTTTAAAAAAAAATATTTTTTCTCATTTTTACTTTGAAATAATAAAGTATTATGTTTTATCTTGAAAATGTTTTCAAATTGGAATCTTAACGAAAATATGATTTTTTTTCCAAAAGAGTACATTTCGTCCCCAAATTCACGAAGTGGCGTATATGAAGATTTAAGTTATACAAAAAAGCAATTTTCTGAAATAAACGTTTAGCATTTTAAACGTTTATTCCAGAAAATTGGTTTTTTTTGCATAACACAAAACTTCAAACACCCGTATCGGAAGATTTGTGTTATGCAAAAAAGAAAATTTCTGGAATAAGTGTTTGGTATGCTAAACTTTTATTTCAAAAAATTGCTTTTTTGCATAACTTAAATCTTCATATACGCCACTTCGTGAATTTGGTGACGATTTGAGGATTTTTGGTATGCAATACACTCGTATTTTTAAGAACAAAAAGATAAGATGGTAAAAGATTGTTTCTTAAATAATTCTGCACAAGCAACAAGCAACAAACTTCCATTATTTTTAGAGGGACCCAAGGAAAGACCACTTCTTCAAAATGACATTTTGGTAAAAATTTGCGAAAACTAACCTGAACCGATATTTACGTTTTCTTTATAATTTTGACCTCCTAATTGTGATTCAGTTGTCAAATTTAAGTTTAAAATAAAACCAAAATTACCAAGAATCAAAATTTGAAAACAATTCCCGGCTGTTAAATGTCTCAATAACATGCCAATGCCATTTGGGGATTCATTTTTTGGCATAGATGACCGAAGGGCGAAATTACTGCAATTTGTTTGAGTGGTTAGGAAAATGTTACATAACTTACATTTACTTTGCGTACTAGTGGTAACTTATTACTGATAAGTACCTACCTAATTCGTCATAAAGTTAAATACAAATATTTGTGTTCATTTTTTAAAATTGTATGTATGTTGTAAGCGTTCACACCCCCCCAGCAAAGAATCTGTAAAAAGTTACACCCCAAGTGATAAATGAAATATAACACCACGGCAAATGTTATATTAAATTACGACAAATAAATAAAATAAATACTTACGGTAATAAAGCTCATTAATTTAGTAACCCAAGGTACTTTTGAGGTGTTGTATTCATGGGGAAAGTATTTAAAAAGGGAAATAAAAATACAGTAAATAAAAGGCAATAAGTTACGTTTGAACTCAGGTCAAAACCCGGAAGGCTCCCGTTTATTTTTTTATTTGAAAAAATGAGGGATTATGGGAGTGAGTTTCACGTATAAAATATTTACAATTTATAACAAACAATAATGATATTTATTTGGATAGAGCAACAAAAATAACCGCAACCCAAACGACATTTAACTTAGTGAACTCTGAAAGAAAAGGACCTCCTACAACCGTTTAAAACCACACAATATCTCCTTACTGCGACTACAACCCAAATATAAATAAATATATAAATAACATTAGATAAATAATACATCATACTAGAGCTTAGCTCTCGTTTTTCATTTTTAATTTTTATTTGTTTGTTTGTTTGGTGAAAGTAGATTGAGTCTTAGTCTCTATTTTGTATTTTAAATTTAACTTTATTCATCAAGCATTCCATTTGCATTAGGCCTCCATCATCCAAATAAAGTTTTAATAATTATTAACTGTTGAATTTAAGTTTACTGTTACATAAATTTGCATGTAATATTTATTAGAGTTCAGGCTCAATCAACTGTTAGAAAAGGGAGTAAATAAATCGCTTCAACTGAGGGTTCGTCATTGTCTATTATGCCTTATTTGTCGGCAAACTTTAATAAATTAATAATTACCATAAAATACTAGGTAATCAAAATGACACAAATAACAAAAACAATGTAGGCGTCGCACAGTCAGATGAAATCAGATTTTAAACACCGCTTATAAGGGAGTAAATAATAATCGGCTTCGAGGTCATTCCAATTGAGGGTTCGTCATTGTTTATTATGCCTTATTTGTCGGCAAACTTTAATAAATTGATAATTACCATAAAATACTAGGTAATCAAAATGACACAAATAACAAAAACAATGTAGGCGTCGCACAGTCAGATGAAATCAGACCTTTACACACCTCTTAAAATTTACAGGATAGAAATTCAAAATGGGCCCATTGTGTCAGGACTCCACGGAAAGTGGATAAATCAAATGTCGCTATCGTACAATCACTGTTGCTACTCACACCAAATGTAATACCAAATATTTAACTATGACTGGTAAAATTACTAATTAATTACGGGACATAAATGTGAATCCGCGAATACAATTTTATAAATCCCGTATTCAAGAAAATCGATATTAAATACACTTAATTGTTAAATCCCCTTTTGAAATATTTATTAAAATTAATTAAATAATCCTAAGTAGCGTCCTGACATTTAGCTTAATTAAATCGAATACGGTCCTGCCTATTTTAATTGGATAAAATCCCCGTAAATTCATGCTCTTTTAATTTGATAATTACTCGTTAAAAACCCCTGCATTTTATTAGATAAAATACACGTACCAATTGTTTATAACTTAGAATATAAATTATAATACGAAATACCTAGTTTTCAACGTAAATTTTACAGCGTGGTTTGTTTTAAACGGCAGCCATTACAGCTAAATAGATCGAACGATGACGCCAAGTCAATTGATCGAATATTTATCTTTACACAAGGTGTTTGTGTAAACTAATTATACCAAACTGCTCGGGAATATTTATACTACAATAATTTAGTTATTTAAAATGTACAAACCTACAAATTCCAACACTTTTCTGCACACACAATTTTTATAACCCTTGTCGCTGCTCGGCTCTGCTCCAATGCTCGAATGCCTATTCTCCCCTGCCCGTCACTTGCGTCTAGCATTCTTCCCCCCTACCTTTTCCCACTTAATCAGGAGAGTCTTTCTAACCAATGGCACGCTACCTTTTATATGTCACTTGTATTTCCGTTGCGCTAAATTTAAATGTTAGTTTTATTTACATGGCTTTTTGAATGCATTTATTTTAAACAATTAGGATCGTAATAACCCACGGATTGTTTATTAGGGGGGGTATTTGCAGATCTCCTCCATGTATAATCTTAATCAAAACTACAACATTTAACAAAAAAATATAACAAACAATTATTGACAGAAAAGTTAAGTATTGCCAAAATATCGTTTAAATAATGTGGTATCAGATAATTAAAGCATCCCTTAAATTTGGTGATTCTATGAAAAGGAATAGTGAATAGATCTAATCTCAAATTGACACTACATATGTACATCTAAACTCCTATTAGAATAAATATATTGGTTTTTTCTCATGAAATAACTTATGCAGAAATAAACAAATTAGGAATCTTATTATTTCGTGAATTTTAAATTCATTTAATTCAATAATAGATGGTGTAATGTGTTCTCTGTATGGAATACAACAAATAAATCTAAAACATGCATTTTGAATGCGCTGTAGTTTCCCCTGATTATATCCGGTAAGAAAATTGTAATATACTGTGCAGCAGTAATCTATGTATGTGGATCTATGTGGATCTATGTATGTGGATAGATGAGACTTTTTATTAATTTTAGTTTAGTAGAACTATTCATTTGATGTTTAAATTTATGTAAACTTTTCAATTTAAAATAAAAATTTTTAATGATGCTATTGACATGAAATGAAAATGAAAAGTTTGTGTCAAAAACAACTCCGAGGTTTTTAGCAAATTCCACCCATTCAAAGTCACTATCATTAATTTTTAGCATACCGAAATCTTTTACAATATTTCTTCCGTTCCTTGGACCTATACAAAGAGCCTTTGATTTACTAGGGTTTACTTTTAGACCGTGTTTGTTACAATAATCATATAAAGAATTTAAATCCTTGTTAATTAAGTCAAAGTAAGTTTGTACTGGCATATCTTTAGATAGAGATGCATATACTTGCAAATCATCGGCATACATATGAACTGAAAGAAAAGGCGTTTTGTAGATCAAATACATATAAAGAGAAAAACAAAGGGCCGAGAATGCTACCTTGGGGCACACCGCAGTAAGTTTGTTTAAATGATGAATGTACATCTCTATTTATACACACCCGTTGTTGCCTTTCAGTCATGTGACTTCTCACAAGATCCAAAAAATTAGGTTGGAAGCCAATGTGATGCAGCTTAGCGAACAGTAGTTCAAAATTGACTAGGTCAAAGGCTTTACTTTGATCTAAAAGTATTAACGTTGTCGGAGAGCCACTGTCAACCGATTTTGCTATATCGTTCGAAACCTTAATTAACGCTGTATTCGTGCTGTGTTTCTGTCGAAATCCGGATTGTGTTTTAGGTAAGATATTATATGTTTCTAAAAATTGAACAATTTGATCATAAATAAGTTTTTCAAATATTTTTGATAGTGTTGGCAGTTGTCGTTAACCCTTCTGGGCATTCCCTTGACCAAGTTCCTTAGAAATTCCTGGGGTATGGCTGAATAGCATTTACCAATTCATCCAAATTTTCCATGCGTCCTTCCCTCTCTTTCATCTTCAGTTTCATCCTGCTCCATACATGCTCAATAGTATTCATATCCGGAGACAAAGGTGGCCAATTCGTTCTCTCAATATCGTGGTCCCTTAAATACTCATTTACGATATTGGCGCGGTGCCGACGGGCATTGTCATCCACCAACACCAAATTATTGGCAATAATTTAAGCTTAAGGGACCACGATATTACTAACACACAAATCTCTATATCTCTCAGCATTCATAACCAATTCACTCTTTCAATTCACTCCTTCACCTTCAAAAGCCACCCTTGCCTTCTTGTTTCGTGCAATCTTCTGCGAACCGTTGATTTTGAGATGTGAAGTCCCTTAGCTGCAGCAAAGTCTGGCATTGGCATTTCAATCACTTAAAGGAAGAATGGAAGTAACCTGGGTAAGATGGGTGTAGGTATGTAGGTATAACTTATGCAAAAAAAACTTGGAAAAACACAAGCAAACTGAAAAAAACAAGAATATCCCTCATAATGCGTTTTGAATGTTTTTTAAGAACTAATTTTCATCATTTGATCCTCGATTTGATTATTCAGCGACATAATAATAACGTACTAAAGATGCAAAACACAGTAAAAAAACAGTGAAAACAAGCAATCGGATTTTATTGAAACATTTAACAGCCGGGAATTGTTTTCGAATTTTTATTCTTGGTGATTTTGGTTTTATCTGAAACTTAAATTTGACAACTGAATTACAATCAGGTCAAAATTATGAAGAAAACATGTCACGAAGGTAAATATCGGTTCAGGTTTAGTTTTCGCAAACTTTTACCAAAATGTCATTTTGAAAAAGTGGTCTTTGCTTAGGTTCCTCTGAAAATAATTGAAGTTTGTTGCTTGTCGCTTGTTCAGAATTATTCAAGAAACAATATTATCTTCTTGTTCTCAAAAAGGCTTAGTGTATTGCCTACAAAAAAGCATTAAATGTACTCTTTTGGAAAAAAAATCATATTTTAGTTGCTAAGATTCCAATTCGAAAAATTTGTTCAAGGTAATACATAATACTTCATTATTTCAAAGTAAAAACGAGAAAAAATTATTTTTTTACAAACGGCTTGGATGAAATTTTTCACCGTTTAACATATTACCCTGTGGGAAATTTACTTGACGAACCGTGAGCCTCATATCTATAGCATGAATTGCCAGAGGATGAGGCTAGCAGACCAAAATAAAATCGTTCAAGAAACAAAAACGTTGTGTCGTTTTGAAAAAGAACGAAATTTTTGGTCGCGACACATTGAGTGGTGCGCAGTTCATATCCCAAATAGGGATGCATGCGCCTTAATACAATCATACGTGTATTTTTACTTCCCCTACTTTAACCCTACGAAAAGGATCCAGTCTCAATAAGAAATGATTTGTATGTGTCGTTTCCATACCCGGTGTTTCAGTTTTGTTCAGAGTTCCAGAAGTTGTGCTCCCTAATGTTTCGTTACTCTTCTGTTACTTGTTGGAAACATTTCTAATTATGTTTTAATCTTTCTAGGTTACTCGAAACGATAACGGCAGAAACCGAGTTTTGTCCCTGATCTAAATTAAAATGTAAATAGTTATTATATTTTATTATAAAATGTTACATTTACAACTTGCCTTATAGCAAAAACTGGGTCAAAACAGGATGGAATGAAATTATTCTGTTTAATATTTCATTTTATGTTGTATATATATATATATATATATATATATATATATATATATATATATATATATATATATATATATATATATATATATATATATATATATATATATATTTATATTTCAATAGACCATATATCTGAAGGTTAAAAACGTACGGCTAGAAAATAAATACAAGGTTTTTCTGAATAAGTAATTAGTGGAGAAAATAGATTTCCTAACCAATTAAACTTTATTCATTAACAAAACATAACTTAACTTAATATTAAATAAAAATAATAATAATAAAAAGTTAAAGTTAAAATTAAAATACGCCATCTTCCTCTATTTGATTTAAATTGTAACTTTTAGTTTATTTAAATTGGTATTTGTTCTAACAAAATAGGCTAAAGCTTTAGTATCGCCAAGTTACCATTCACTTTAGCAAATAAACAGTAAAACATTGTATCTCATGTTTACAGATCATTTTGGATAAGGCGTTTTTAAGTTTGTATTGCTCTGGAAAACATCATTAAAGTCTTCTATCAATTTTGTCAAAGGGATATAAAGCAAAACTTAAAGCAATGGTTTGTATACTATACAACTATAGTTTTGATTGTAAGGAAATTTAAAAAACATTTTTAACTTACATAGTATGATCAATATACTCTTTATAAAGGCCGTATGCAACAACGATTGTTAAAATTTGTGTGTGACATTCACAATATCGAAGTTCATTATATTGAATTCAAAATATCTAACACTTTTTATCGAAAATCAAAATATCGAAAATACAAAATGTCGAAAATCAAAATATCGAAAATTCAAAATGTCGAAAATGATAATATCGAAAATTAAAATGTCGATTTGAAAATGTCGAATAATTAAAGGTAGTGTCTCCCCGACCGTCGGACGGACGTAGAAAAGTGTGTGTTCGACCGTCGGACGGACGTAGAAATGTGTGTGCTCAACCGTCGCATATTTTAACCTGATTTTCAACTAGAGGCTAAATGTAGCAAAGTATTCCTCAAGGTTATGACGAATAGCTGTCATTTTGGTTATGCAGGTACACTGCATTGTGCCATACCAAACTAACCCAAACTTAACAACCCAACCCAACCGACCCCGCCCCATTGGGCCCCTCCCGCCCCATTGTCACAATCCAGCCTGCCCTTAGATATATTATACCTCTATTGCTCAATGGGGCGGGAGGGGCCCAATGGGGCGGGGTCGGTTGGGTTGAGTTGTTAAGTTTGGGTTGGTGACAGCTATTCGTCATAACCTATATGACAGCGGTCGAGATTTTATTTTCGATAAATTGAAAATTCGATTAAATAAAATTTCGATATTTTCATTTCGACATTTTGTATTTTCGATATTTTGATTTTCGACATTTTGTATTTTCGATATTTTGATTTTCGATAAAAAGTGTTCGATATTTTGAATTCGATAAAGTGAATTTCGATATTATGAACGTCACCCAAAATTTGTTTTAACGCTACTTACTAAATTAACCAAATAAAACTTAATTTATTAGCAACCACTATTTATTCTATGTATGATCCCCTTCTAAATCTACATTTAAAAATAACCGAACAATTTTAAAATGTTGTCCAGAACTATCTAGACACAATGCTCTCTTTTCATCGGAATTATCAACCGTTGAAGTAGAAAACAGTAGCACGGTACAAGAATAGGTAAATAAGGTGAGATGTTCAACTCTTAAATGATAAGACATTTTATGCAAAAGCGACTAACTGCCTTTCCAGGACACTTCAGTACATTTGTTCCAAATGAGACAGTTGTTAAAAGTATAAGCTCTATTAAAAAATACTAAAGATTTCCGAATAATTTTAAGAAAGTCATTAATGTGTTTGAGATTTTCCCGATTTAAAAAGTTGTGCCATTCATAAACTTGTGTAAGTGATAGACAATCATCATCATAAGCATATAGTGCATTGTAGTAAAAGATTTAAACGAAAATCATTTGCAGCTCTTTGAAACTCATACTGAACCGCGAATCAAAACACTAACAAATTGGCGCACTAACTTGACGTTATGTCAATAGAGTACCTATTTGTATTTGAAAATTTCAAATTGAAATTAAACGCAAACTGACAACTCTTAAATGATAAGATTGTGAATTATATGCAAAAGCGACCAACTGTCCGCTTATTTCCAGTATATTTCAAAACTTTTGGTTTAAGGGATTATCAACTCCAATTAATAAAAATTATTGAATATTTTTGATTAATTTTTAAAAAGTTTAGTATGATAATCCTGATTTGGAAAGCTTGTACAATGGCGGACATGGAATTTTGAACGACTACACTGTTATAAAATTCAAATTTGTTAACATGAGTTTGTAGTTTGTTAATTTGATTTTGTAAAATTTTAACATATTTTTTTTGTAGAAAACCAGGGTTTGTAATTATTTTAACAAATGTCAAGTGTCAATTTCAAAGGTTACAGACTATTTTGTTAATGTTTAACAACTTATTTCGTTGAAAAAGTACACGTGAGTTCAGGGAGTCAATCGAAACATTTCCTACTGACAATACGCATCAACAAGTTCAACTGACTTCAGCTCTGCAACTTATGTTTCTGCTTACTTTATTCAAATTCATAACGTGTTCGTAACAACTTTCCAGAGTGTTTATAATATATTACCAGAAATATGTTATTATTGTTATTCGGATTCCTATATATTTAACGAGTGTGCAAAGTGCGAAGTATCCGAAAAAAGAAACCTTCACTCGTTTTCAAACTGAAATTATGGAATACAGTAAAATGGGTTACATTTACTAAATACGAAGTGTTGTACGAGCCCTAACCACATAATGTTCGGACACTTCATAATTTATACAGAAATTTTTTTCGTGAATACTATCTCAAAATTATTAGAAGTTATGAAAAATTCAGCTTTTTTTTTGCATATACCCCTCGAAGCGATTTTTATTTTTAAAAAGTTTACCTTTTATTTTTAGCTTTTAAAAAAAGGCTAACTTTTTAACTTTTTTTTGTATGAGTAAAAAAAGTTATAAATGGACCCATTAAAAAGAGCATAAAATATTATACAAACCCTGAAAATTTGGTAAAAAATAAATAAGTTATAAAAAAGTATAAGTAATTTAAAAATGCTATTTTTAAAGAGTTTTTGCAATTTTCTTAGGAAACGGGAGATTTTGCAGATATATATATCGCTATAACTTTCTTATTATTTATACAATTTTTACCAAATTTTCAGGGTTTGTATAATATTTTATGTTCTTTTTAATGGGCCCATTTATAACTTTTTTTACTCATGCAAAAAAAAGTTAAAAAGTTAGCCTTTTTTTAAAAGCTAAAAATAAAAGGTAAACTTTTTAAAAATAAAAATCGCTTCGAGGGGTATATGCCAAAATAAGCTGAATTTTTCATAACTTCTAATAATTTTGAGATAGTATTCACGAAAAAAATTTTCTGTATAAATTATGAAGTGTCCGAACATTATGTGGTTAGGGCTCGTATAGTTGTGGCGGCGAATGTTTCAAATTGCGTCATCAAATTCTGAACCAAGCACAGACATTACAATTATTGTTGTTTTCTTTTACGTACCTATATAATCCAAGGAACCGCTAGGTTAACCGTATGTCGAGAAATCGGTTTTTGACATTCGACATTGATGACGCAATTTGAAACATTCGCCGCGACGACTTTAGTGGTACTAATAAATATATTGTACCAAATTTCTATATAATTTGATGTTTTCAGAATTGTGTGTAATTTAATTTTGTGTATGTTTTTTTTGTGTTCATTTATGTAGGTAATTTTATACCTAATTTCCAACAAATACTTTTGTTAGTGGATCTACAGACCACCGCCGACGGTGGACTAGTGGTCAGTGCTGCTGACTACAAACCAAGAGGTCGTGGGTTCGAGTCCCACATTGGTATAGTTGTTTATTTGTGTTTGTCCTATTGTGTATTAGTCCTGTGGAGGGGACTTTAAGCCCGCGGTCCGTTCCTACCCCTAAGCCGCACAAGCCATTCAGTTGGCTTATTGGACTTCTTTGGAAGTAAGGGTGGAACTAAAGGAGTACTTTTGTATATACTTTTGTTAAAAGGTTTGTAAAAATAAGGTCCTTTCCGAAAATTACAAGTGGTTGAATTATAGATATAAGATTTTGTTATTAAATCTATAAAATGTTTATTTAATTAGTTAACAGATTACATTTGGTTGCAAACTTAACATAAAGTTATATGGACTTGGATTAACATAGAATCTGGTTAATATTTGGTTAAAATTAACAACTATATTTTTCTTTCTGTGTATCATCCCGTTGACATCAAAATCTAAACTTTCTTTATGGACAACCAACCTTACTTCCGGTTATTGTTTGTATCTTTGCTATTTACATATTTATATATAGATGGACAACCAAATTCTGACCTTCAAAATTCCGTGTCCGCCAATAGGTGGAATAAAAGTTGCATAAAGTAGTTAAATATAACGGATAAGTTTACACTGCTTTTCTAGTGATTTTGTGATGCATCTTTACTTCATTTAACATTTTAAAATTGCTTTTAAAAACCGTAATGTTACTCAAATATGTAATTTAAAAAAAATTATTCCAAAATATTAACAATGTCATGTTACAAAAATGTATTAGTCCATTAAATTTTAGCAATCGTTTTGTCTACAATCAAAAGCGATACTCGAAGATATGAGTTACTGGTCATTATTGGTTTAAAAGTTTGAAAGCTCAAAACCATATACTGTTATAAATTACTTTCCGCCCTTGTAATATCAAAAACTATTATTGAATCGATTCCATATCATTGAATTCTCCTTCAAAATTTTGTAATGGCAATGATACATATGTGGGGCAGTTAATTTTTAACCTTTGGTAGTTAAAATTTTTAAGCTTTACGAGATATGAGGTTAAATTTTAAATATATATATATACAAAATTCTATCATTGCTGCGTCCATACATTTATAAAATCCCTATTCTTATTGCGTCAACGACCTTACTGCGTCAGTATACCTGACGCACTAATGTCAAGCGCTTATTTCTTAAAATTTACTTCATCCCAGCCCTTTCTAAGATTCTTGCTAATACAGATCTGTGTAGAATTTAATGCCCAATTTTTGTGTCCAAAAATTTTTTATGTCCGACCCTGCGTTTTTTAAATATTTAGAAAAATTTGAACACAAAAAATGTGCAGTAACATACTAAAAATGGAAAAAATGTGTATATTTAGTTCAACCCATTTGACGATGAGGGCGTTGCGATAATATACGTTTTTCAATATACGTGTTTTTAAATACTGTATGTTGTTGCGTCGCACAATTTGGCAACGTCTCGCCTATGATTTTAATATTTGAATTAAACTCACGATACTGTTGCGAATGGTAGCGCTGTCTCTCTCGCACCGTGTGACGTCACGCTAGAGACAGTTGTTCTTTCGTTTAAATGTAATCATATTATAATCTTGGGGCGCGCGTCGAGTTTTATGAAATTTACAATTATGACGGTCGATTTATTAAAACTGATTGTAAGATAAAATTGTTTTCTACATAAGTAATTGTGACAATGTATTTTTTAAATTGTATATGCCGATGCAGATTTAAAAGCAGAAAAACGATTATCATTTTTTTACGCTTATAATTGTAAAAAAAATGATCATCGTTTTTTTGTTAATTTTACTATTTCAAAAATAATAAAAGTTTTTCATGTTTTTAGATAGGTACTTAAAAAAAAAAGGTTAATATCAATGTAAATAACTACATTGTGTTTTATGTTATTAACAGGTAATTCAAAAAAAATTTAAAAAATAAAACATCAATGTTATAAATACAGGGTGTTTCTACTAAAAATTGACAATCTAAATTAGGCTTTCTAATAAATATTTTTCAATTGAGCTTTTGTTTTTGAATTATCAAACTTTGTTTTGAAGTAAAACTTTTTATGTAAGTTATTTATGGGCGGATTAAAAAACAATTAGTTTTTAGTAAATTTTGACATTTTTTCTTTAGTATCTTTAGTAGATTTATTACAGTTTTTACACAAAATAACAAAAACACAATACAAATTTGAATGTCTTATAAAAATAATTATTATAATTTTAATTATTGTAATAATAATAATATTACATCATATTATAATAATAACATTACTAAACAAAATTAAACATAATAATATCAATAAACAATGCAGTAGCAAGTTAAATAAGTAGTTTCGAAACTCGAATGTTGAGCGGTCTGTAGAATGTCACCCCGTCCATCATCTCTATGTTCAGGCATAATTAAATACATGTAAATCTTAAAATCAAATAATACCACACAATGTTAGTTAAAAAAAATTGTCTTAATTTTAAAAACATTCAATCCCCCGGGGGCGTGGCAAAAATTATTTTTAAAAATTAAAAAAAAACAGCTTATACAAATACCCTTCTCCCAACTTTTTTTTAACTAAGTGAGATTTTCAAAAATAATTATTTCAGTCCAGCCTACCGAATTTCTAATTTTTGCCGCGCCCCCGGGGGATTGAATGTTTTAAAAAAAATTTTTAACTTACATTTTGAGTTTGGCATATTGAAAAACTATAAGGTATTAACTCACTTGTTAATAAATTTTAATTTTAAGCCCCTCCCCAAAGCTTTTAAAGTTCTAATATGCAGAGTGGTGCGCGGCGTAAAATTAAAATATATAAATATTTTTTTGTGTGTGTCTTAAGTAAGTTAATACCCAATAGTTTTTTAATATGCCAAATTCAAAATTTAACTTAAAAAATATTTTTTATTGAATTTTGTGGAATTTCAACCCCCCGGGGGCGCGGCTAAATTTGTTTTGAAAAATTTGAAAAAAACAGCTTATTTGTGTAAGTAGGTACCCTTCTTACAATGACAATGAACCCTCAAAAAAATAAAAGTTCCCGGGAATTTTTTAATTTAGTGATTTTTTTTATGTTCACGGAAATTTTTGTACTAAAATTGTACACCTTTTTGTGCCCTAGTCAATAAGTAGGGAATTAACTTGGAAATTAGTAAAATTAGGGTAATTAGTAGGGAATTAGTGGAATTACTAGGTATTTTTTAAATTAAAATGGAATTATAATATATAAGGGGAATTAGTAAGGAAATAGAGGAATTAGTAGCAATCCTGGGAATTTGTGTACACATTTTCTTTTGCGGTTTACCCCGAGGGGTAAACCGCAGGGGAATTTTGGTGTACAATCTGTAGGAATTAGTAAGGAATTAGAGGAATTTGTGGAAAATTAAAGGAATTAGTGGGGAATTTGGGGAAATACTCGGTAAATTAGTAAGCAAATAGTGGAATTGGTGGGGAATTAGAAAGAAATTAGAAGAAAATTTATGTCTCGTTTAGCACTTGAATATAAAGAAAAAAACCCGGAAGTTACAGAGCTACTCCATTCTTTGCCAGTTCCAGATTGGGAGTAGTACCACTGCAGCATTGAAAAAATGAAGAATGTTGTGTACAGCACACCACCCATATTTTAACAAAAATTAGTACTCGTTTCCTAAAGCCAGGAATACATCTGCCAATTGGGAAATACACTGTCTTCTCTGGTCATCTCAGGGAATAAATTTTAAAGTTTCCAAAAGACAAACATCTCCTGACAGATTCGGATCTCAAAAGTGAAGACAAGATGAATTTTGCATCCGCAGAAAAAATGTGCAGTTTGATAGTAATTGAACGACTAAATAAGGAAATTCCACAAATTAAATAGAGCGTGGCGTATCTCAAGCTAATGTACTACATCGAATCGTCGTTCTTAAATTCCAGCACTGTGTTGCATACTAGATTATATCGCATCTGGTATGTTGTATTTTTTACTAGAATCTGGAAAGCCTGGATTAAAGAACAAAAAGAATATAAAATAACAGACAACTTTTTGACCAGTAACTGTAACCTTTGCATCGAAACGCCCATGCTTTGATTAAACTAATACTGAAGCCTAACAGCGGTGAGTTAAAACCAGATATGTTCATCACCGGCATTTTTGGTAGCCAAGCATGTAAATCCTTATTTCGGGCTGCCAGATCCATGACTTTTACGTATTCAACAATAATACATTTTAGTATAAAGGATATGCTGAACCGAATTGAGAGAATTAAGACAACTGATACCATAAACAATCTGAGGGGGACTTTTACATTTCCAAGGTAAGACAAAAGATTAAAAACCAGACTAATAAAAGAAAATTTACCACGTGAAGAAGAAATTTTAAATTTGGATATCAAATCTACAGTTAAAAAAGCTCTACAAAATGTCATAGAGGACATGAAACATCTTGGAATTAATGAAAAAGAAAACGATTGGAAATATATGCAGGTAAGTACCGTTAACCGTTAATAAGACGGAAACAAAATATTGTAATAGTGTAATTACACAGGATAATGAAGACGCCGACGAAGACAACGCTAATATTGTCGAAAACCCCGAACAAAATTGGCAAAAACAAATATTAGTAATGAGGACGATAAAGTTATGGATGGAGTTATGGACTTAATTTCGAACGAGATTTCTAATGAAGATCGCTAATGTGATACTTTGGAAACGAGTTGTATAAGTTTAAAAGTGCACAGTGAATCGGAAAAATCACCGTACCTATATAATATTATATATTCAATTATTAAAAAATCATCGTACTGCTGGCTTTTAGATCAGTCCGACGGTAGAGTAAGTACTGGCCGATTAAAAAGATTTATGGGCAGTACAAGGAAAACACCGAAGAAAACACCTTGCAAAAATTCAAAGTCGACCTTGACTATAAACAGAAGCTATGCATGGATCAAGCTAGTAGCACAAGCACTGTATCCTCCTCCGACTCTATCGTGATGGAACTCGACGACTCCGAAGATTTGGAGGAGTTTTCAGATGAGATCTTGTCGTATAAATCAGAAAATGTATCGAAATTTGCCGGACTCGAGTTACACTTAGAAAACTATTATGCGGTTTTCTATTACCAATCGTGAGCTTTGCTGCACGAGCGAGGCGAATGTAGAACACACTATTTAGAAATGGCCGCCTTTCACCACGAAATATGTACACTATTTTTTATGACAAAATTAAAATTCGACTTTCGCTGCCCTTTAAGAGAGAAAAATTGTTAATATTTAAGTTAATTCATAAACAAAAATATACCAAACTAAAGACAATAATTGGCTTAATTAATAATATTAATTATTAAAGAACTTATGTTAAGCGAAAGTCGAATTTATGCTGCTAGTGTCATGAAAAAGCATTGATTAATATAATACTTTTCTTTACGATTTTTCAAATGTGCTTAATAAAAGTGTTGCTGGGTAAAAAAGTTTTGCTAACCAGAAAACGTATACTTTTCTTTACTATTTCTCTTAGTAAAGTAAGTATGCTATTTTTCATTAAGAATACGAACAAATATACCCTTCAAAAAGAATTACTATAATATTAATGGTAATTATTTATGTTAAAATGTATAGCAAGAAAAAAATAGAAACTAAAACCTTGAAGGTTTAAAAAAATAATAGGGATATTTAAAATTTAATATAAAATTAATTAAAACTTTTTAAACCTCACATTTCTAATACAGACATTATTTTATAAACATGCAAAATATCAATATTAAAAATTACATAGAAGAAAAATCACATGTTAAAAATTCATTTATATCTTATTAAAGTTGACTCGCTAAATACCGTATTTCTAGGAGACGCAATAAGGTCGCGAAATGTAATGACGCCATATTGTATTACGGATATATATATATATACATAAATATACATCCTTAGTACAATATTGCGTCATTACAATTTGGCAACACTGTAGGACGCAATAAAGTCTGTACAAGCCATATAAAATTTAAAATGAAATATACACGTGACGCAATATTATATCAAGATTAAAATGAGTTGATAATGTAGTGACTTTTGAAAAAAAAGTGTATATCTTATTTTTTAAGATAAAAAAAATCTGACCAGATTTTTGGAATCAGCAAAAAACAGTACGCAATATACTCTTCTATATTTTCGCTAAATACCGTATTTCTAGTAGACGCAATAAGGTCGCGAATTGTAATGACGCAATATTGTATTAGGGATGTATATATAATATAAATTGTATTAAATGTTAGGTATGTTTTTGCCTATCTTCTGGCCGACCCCTCGAGTGGTCGTTACAGAAGGACCAAATCAGCAAGGTAAAGTTCCTATTTTAAAAATAAACATTAAAAAGAGCATGTAAAAACCTAGATAAGAAAGTATATTTTAGGCAGTTTCGTTTTGCTGTTTGGAGAGAATAGTTGAATCCTTTTATTGTTGTAAGGGAGTGAATTTAACTCTTGAATAACCAAGTTCAATGTTAAAATATAAAATCGGTTTGTGTTATAAATAGTGGTATAATAACTATAGTTATTATAATATATTATATAGTTATTATAATATATTATATTATATAGGTATAGGTATATTATATTATATAGGTATAGGTATATTTATATTATATTATATTATATTATATAGGTAAAGGTATATATATTATATAGGTATAGGTATATTTTTACTTTTATAATCTCAATATCATAATGAGTGGTTTATTATTTAATATTTAATTTAAACTATATTTTATTATTATTTCAGCTTGTTCTTTGTAAAAGAAGGAATATGCTGAACTTTGTATCTTAATGGTTGTGGTTGGACAAACCAAATTACAAATTTATTATAATTATTATTTTATCTTTATAATTATTATGTTTTATTACATTTTACTACATATTTCTATTTAATATGTACATACTTTATTTTGTACAGTTTATATTATTTTATTTATTTGATAAATTGATATTTTTTATTTATTATGTTGAGACCTGGTTTCAATTTCTGCACAACAAATACTCGTTAAAATTTTCTTTCTATTATTTAACCCATTTTTACAAAGAATATTAGGTAGGGCCCATTATGTGAGTTTTTGTTACATTGTCTTATTTTAAAATTATTGATAATCATTTTATATTACTATATTTGAGTTGCATTGACATTATTTTATTACTTTACCTACTTGATACCTGATTATGTTTGTTATTTATGACTGTACAATTAAATTGCATTACCGTTGTCCACTACTATACCACTTGTTATTTATATATTTTATTTACCATTTATTATTGTTTGTGATCCAAGTTATATTATACTTTATGTTTAATATTATTGTTTTTGGTTCTCTACATTGATAATTGTTTCAATTTGTATTTGCTTTTCTACACCGTCCGAGCCTATTATTTATGTAGGTGAATAATCTTATTAGGTATATTCATATTAATTACTTTGATTTTGTTTTATTATGTATATTGTTGAGATGTAAGACACATATGCATGTCTGGATTGTATATGTGGATTTTTAAGGTATTACCTTATTAACTTAATCGATGATACTTTTCAAAATGTTTTTATTTATATTATTTATGTACAGTAGAAATAATATTTACTCTTGTGTAAATTGCCTATATGATAAACTTATTTTAATTTAATACTTTTTTTTGCTTTTAAATATCTTTTTAATTGCTAAAGTATATCTTTACCCCAGAGCCGGACTGTATTTAGTCACTTTTTTGAAATCACATAACATATTTTTTTTCAACAATTTCCCGCTCTTTTAAACAGCCATGAGTCCTGGTTCATTTACTTTTTTAATATATAAAAAACTAATTAAGCCAGGACTTAATCCTGTTTACCACTGGAAAGAGCGGAAAGACATATGTTTTTTGAAATTTGCAATTTTTCTCAAGAAAATGATTTCCAACCCCCGAATAAAGAACACGCTGAACTTCCAGTTGTGCCTCACCTGATTGACTTTCAGTGACCGTCGGCGGGGTTGTCGATCCCGCCCCGTCTCTTGGCGGTCTTGAAGTCGCCGCTTCCGTCGTCGTCAGCCGCCGCAGACCGTCTAACAGATGGGAGGCGGCGACTCTTCCTGCTGTCTCCCGCGTCGGCACTAACCGAGACGACTCCACCGTCGGCGTCGTCGATGTTGCAGCAGGGTTTAATGTTCCTGCTGACAGCGGGCGATTTGTCGTTCCTGCGAGGCTTGTTGTTGTCGTGGATTGTACGGTCGAGACCGTCGAAACAAACGAAGTTTTTGGGGTGGATTTAATCTGAAAAAATAGGCAGGATATGTAGGATTTTGCTAATGTAGCAGTTACGATTTTAAGAAGATGTTTTTACGACGAAAAATATGCAAAAGTTTTTTTTATAAACCCTAAATATATAGGGTATCCAAAAAATTACACTCATTAAAAAATATTTAATAATTATAATAGCATTTAACCCGTAACCGGTACTGTGGTGTCTGGGAGACACTCATCAACTAACAAAGCGCTGTCACACCCTCACCTTTTGTTTTAAAAATCTGTCGCTTCCAATACTTTTAAGTTAAGCAGTTATCAATATGCTCTCAGACTTTGAACAAGTTGGATTGTCAAACGGACAAATTATTACGAGTCAAAGTGTTGAGGTGTCTAGTAGACCACTGTGTACCGTTTACGTAATTTTTATAAAACAATTAATTCCTTATGGATTCGCAACAAGGGCCTTCTAAAAGTGTCCAAAGTGATAAGAAGGGCTTCAAGGAAACTGTAATTTAGTAGTTTTATAAAATCGACAGCGATATAAGTGATATAGATGACTGTAGTATATTACATAACCATTATAGTGATTATGTCGTTGAAGATTCAGGACTTGTCTGTGAAGAGTCTATAGAAAATTTATATAAGGTCAGATAGTGAAGAATTTGAAATTTTTTAGGAATTTGAAAAAAAACAAAAAAGTTACTACGGAAAAAATAATTGTAAAAATCAGCTATAGTTTGAAGCAGTTATTTTTGCTGTTAAAAAAGATATATTTGAATTTTTTTTTTATGTTATTTTTTAAGGTATATTCTTCCAAATAAAGATCGGTTTATTTTGTTTGGTTTAATATTTTTTATAGTTTGATCACAAAGTTTGCACTACTGCACTTTTTGTACATGTTTTGATTAAAACCTATTTGTTTAAATTTTTCTTTTATTTAGGTATTATTTTTGGTGATATTCTAACTTTATATATAGTTCCTAGTATCCCCAAAGCCTTAGATAAAAAAATAATATAAATTATAATTTTAAAACGCAGGTGTCTCTCAGACCCCTTAGTACCGTTTATGAGCTGAAAGTCGTAGAGTACAGGTTACGGGTTAAATTTATTTTATACAGCACTATTAAAAATCACAATTGAATTTGTCAGAGCTATAGATAATTCTGATATTACTTTATTGGTACTACTGGACTATAGCAAGGCTTTTGATGTGGTCAATCATAATTTGCTATTGGCCAAACTGCCTTATTAAAATTTAGAAATTATCTCAACAACCGAGTCCAATATGTAGAAATTAATGGCAAAGTGTCGTCTTGTCGAACCTGTCTAAAAGCTCATTCACATCCACTTAATAAGCCTAACTTAACTTAACTTAACTTAAGAAACCTACGTCTGTTAAGTTGTCTGTTCACATTAACTTAACACACGCAAAGAACGGAATATACAAGCAAGCGCAATGTATCCATCGATGTAGACTAGGTTGCCTATCTATCTATAAAACTGAAACAACAAGATAGCGCTATATCGTTTTACTGGGCATGTGATTGGCTCACGTATGAAACGTATTCCCGTAAGTTTAGCCGGAACTTTTGAATACGTTAAGTTACGTTTGATAAGTTTTCTACGAATGTAAACAGCTGCATCGGTTTCAATGTATTTTAACTTACGTCTCTCACGTAAGTTAAGTCAAGTTACGCTTATTAAGTGGATGCCAATGAGCTTTAAGGAAGCATACTGGGTCCCTTACTCTTTTCAGTATTTACTGCTGATCTGTGTGAGGAGATAAAATATTGTTGTGTAAGTGCATCACTATGCAGATGATATACAAATCACATATCAAGTACTCCAGCCTCTATCAACTCTGCAGTGACACTATTAAATGAAGATATTTAACAAATTAGTTTATCATCCTCCAGAAATGGTCTTCTTAAACAAAACAAGACTGTCAGCATTTGCATTGGGTCAGATATGGCTAGAATTAAAGCTTTAGTTTTTAAAACATGTGATAAACAAGAAAATGAATCTGTGATACAATTTCAAAACTGTGTTAAAAGCCTAGGTGTTTTAATTGATTGTGATTTAAGTTTTGAAAAATATTTTAAAGAATGCTTATTTTAAGTTTAAGTCCATCTACAATTTTAAATTATTTCTGTGAAGTGATGTTTAATTACTGTAGTATTGTTTATTTTACTTTAGCAACTAAATTAACAGTCTAAAACTCAAAAAATTCAAAACTCTTGTCAGGGATATGCTTATAACAGCTATAGGGATCACTTAAGTAAACACTATATAAGACCTAATATGCTTAAATGTAATAACCTATTTTATAGTCAATAAGTTTTAATTATTTATTTAATTTACAAATGTGCCAATATTCTTGTCTTTTAATCTATAGGAGTCAGTGCCATAATGTTACATACTGTGCCTGCTTACAAAACTAGTAAATTAAAAAACTGTTTTGAATATATAATAATAATAATAATAATAATAATAGTAATAATAATAATAATAATAATAATAATAATAATAATAATAATAATAATAATAATAATAATAATAATAATAATAATAATAATAATAATAATAATAATAATAATAATAATAATAATAATAATAATAATAATAATAATAATAATAATAATAATAATAATAATAATAATATTTATTCAACATCAACAGGCGATGCCCAATTACCTACAGATGAGGATAAAATACCAATAAATTTAATATTACATTAAGTCACAAAAAGAAAATAATTAGCTTTTTTAGTAGGTATATTTTTACATTTAATCTATTATTTATATTTAGACCAATAATTTTTTTTCTAAAAACTTAAAAATTAACATAAACAAGTCTATTTTACTCGAAATCAGGTTACCCTAGCAGCTGAAGAGATACAAGGGTAATATCATAATATGATAATCATATACATATTTACTCTTGAGCTTGCGAGCTCCCAAGGGATGGAAAATATACCATACTTTTAGTTAAATTGTTTACTTTAAATTTTGTGTGATAATAAGTAACTATTATGATAATAGTATTATCTAATTCGTTACGTAGCAACTTGTATAATGTAAATATGATGGCTGTAATCCTTCTTGATTTCAACATTCTGTATAGGTAAATATTGCATAAGTCTGAATAGTCAGCAAAATTGCCATAAACACCATCCTCCTTATATTTAAGATATTTTAAGGACCTTTATTGAACTTCTTCCACTGCATTAATATAACAACTATAATTATATTATATGGCTTCCACCAAAGACATCAAACCCATTTGATGTCTTTGGCTTCCACTGCATTAATATAACAACTATAATTATATTATATGGCTTCCACAATCTTTAATACTGTAAAATTATTTCAACAAAGTAACCCAGCTATATCTCTTAAGCTTAAACTAAAAAAACACATGTTTAATGTTTAACGTTTAAGTCTTAATTTGTAAACTTTTATGTTGATTAGGTTGAAGTCTGAGAACAGAGTAAGCTAAACTTCCACCTTTTGTATATATATTGATATACAATAAAAATTTTTATTATTATTATTACATATAATTTTAAAAATTATTCCTAAAAATTGTTTTTATTTTTTTTATTTAAAACAAATATAAAATTAAAACATTTACAGCAGCAATATTTATTTTTCAAATTTAAAATCAATTGGCTATTGCTAAAAATTTAAAACAATTAACTTTTAATTATAATTATAGTTATAACCTGTACACTATAGTGTATATATATATATACAGCATATAGGCATATTAAAAAATGTTTAATATGCTCTGACAATATTTTATTTAAATATTTATTTGTCAAATCCAATATAATTTTTCCAGTGCAAAAGAATATTTTTATACGAGTATACCTAGGTAACAAGAGTTGAAGGGCATGTTGTTTTAGGATAAGGTTATAAAAATAGGATATGATATCTTCAAATCATTTTAGGCCATAACTTAATATTTTATTTTTAGACAATGTTTTTTTTTCAATTTTAAGTGTTTTTTATTTGCCTTTTTTATAATAGGTATTTTCAGAAACTTATTTGGACATAACTTTATTATAATTAAACTCTGGGAACCGAACATCATACATACATAATTTTGATAAATTGTTTGTTTTATCGTATCGATTTTATATCAAATATATTGTCCGTCTTTTAAAAAACAACTTTGAAATGGAGTTGGCTTTTCTGACATACAATTTGTAGATAAAATGTTTACAATAAGTTCTGTTTTTTAAATTATTATTATTTACTCTAGAATATGAGCTTTTTAATTTTAATTGTTTATGACATTGAATTCAACTATTGTTAATATAAAAAATGGACTTTGTCTAAGCCACTTATAAATTTATTCTCCATGGAACCCTGTTCCTAGGGAAACATAATATTATATTTGATAATTTTTACATATACAAAATTTATACTTGTACTTGTACTTGTACTTTGTCAACGATTATTAATAAATTGATTTATACATTTCCAACAAATCGGTTTGCTGTTAAATGGTCCTTCGAATCCTTTGTATTGGAGTAAATTGGGAAGATCTTTCTAGTGAAAATTTAAGTTTGTCCCTGAGATGTACGGGTGCGCCGTAGATGTTATTTGTAGCCAGTTTTTTATCGTGTAAAAAACTTCTCTTAAATTAAAAATATCTTTTGGCTGAACATTTTTTCTGACTGAGTACGGTTGCGTTTATTTGGATTTAATTTAGATTCGTATATTGTTAAATATCAAATTGCTTTATTTAAAGTGACAGAATTGATATAATCATCTAATATAATAATTATAACAATTATTGTGAAATGAAAACTAAAAAAAAATATTGTGAAATGAAAACTAAAGTTATGGAAGCATAACGGTTTTTGCATAGCAAACTCCATATTTATAGTGAGTTTTAAGAGTAATAGTAACACGTTGTTTTAGAGAATACCGCTCCATGACTTAAATAATAGTAATGTTTTTACATTACAGAAATCATATTTTCAAGGTTACACTTTACAAAAAATAGCAACATGGCGAAATTTAAATCCGGCGTTCCTTTATAATTGAAGGGGTCAATGCAAGAAGTGCCTAAGTAACATTTTCAATGAAATTGACATTGTGGCTCTATCTAAAAGTGTTTTATCTAAGCTTTCAGGTGGTATTTGCAGAGTGGCAGAAATATGCGTCTAAGTGCGTTAGTTTGCATTTACTTCAATGGAAGTTTACCTGGTTTTCAATGCAAGAAGTACCTAAGTCATCATTTTGACAGATGTAATGCAACATGTGCCTTAGTCCACGTTATTTAAATTAGGTTGTATCTGAGGAAATTACCTATTAAACTGTGTAAATCCTAATAATTTGTGTCTGTAATTAAAAACATAACTATGGCAGGTAAGTAAAGTAAAATAAAATAGATTGTGTTACCTAAGGTAACACAATCTATTTTATTTTACAGAGCTGTGCGGTACTCGAGTACAAGTACTCAAACACTGTACTCCAAGTACTTTCAGTGTACTCGGTACTCAGTCCCGAGTACTTTAATTTGAATGTACTTATACTTGTACTTGATACATTTAAGATTGCAAAAATGTACTCGAGTACTTTCCCGTGTACTCGAGTACTTTTACATGTACTCGAGTACATCCAAAGTATGCAATGAGTACATTTTAATGCAATGAGGTTGGCGTGGACAAATATGTGCGTGGTTGTTGAAAATTTGGCAACACTGCTCAGACTCGTAAAATTACGGACATGCTGCCTGAGGTAGCTTCAGCCAGCCTGCCTCACACGAAAGCCTTAAGACAGCCTCAATCAATAAATAAAAAGACACAGGAAAGAGCATTGAACAAAAGGTTTTTACTTATGTATGAAATGTAATTTTGTTTATATTTTGGTAGAAATAAGGCGACAATATTCCTCAAAAAGATAATTAAAAAATAAAGCTAAGGCAAAGTAAAACAAGATACTAGTCGGTCTTGATAATTAACATAAAGCGAAATATCAATATTTGATGAAGGCAATTCTTAATGATTTCTTAATCGCACCATTTCTCTAGCATTTTTCCCAACATTTCATAACTCGTAATGTACTCGGTACTTTGTACTCGTATGGGTACTCGAGTACAACGGTACTGTACTTGTACTTGGTACTCGAGTACTTTTATATAAGAGTACTTGTATTCAGTACTCGAGTACTTTTTCATTGTACTCGGAACAGCTCTGGTTACCTTAAAACATACTAGTAACTTTTTTTTGCTCTAACCTTGTCTGAAAATGGAAATATAATCCAGCAAAATGATGCCATTTAAAACGGCGTTATATAATAAACCTTTTTTTTAAGTATAGACAAATTTCTCCTTAATATAATTTCTTTTTTAATCAGGGAAGTCCAATCCATTTTCTAGAAAGAATACAATACAACCCACTTTGTTATCATAATATTGTGTGTAATATTTCATAATAAAAAATAAACCTTCAAACCTTAATATCTCAGAATCACCTTTTTGTGACTTCTTGCATTGGCTCCTTCAATTGTGAAATGAAAACTAAAGTTATGGAAGCATAAAAGTATTCTAATTAGATTACAGACATATTTTTTGGAGATGCGTCACTCGTGATGCGTGGCTGGTACAACGTATAGCTTGCCAGAATTTGACAAAGGAAACTTTGCAGTGGTATCTATAATCCAACTCAACAAACTTTACAATCTTGCGGAATATCATGCAGCGCTAGACACGTACTCTCTTAAAATGAATTAGTCTAAAATAACTAATTATAAGTCATATTTGACTAATTGCCATAGCGAAAAAGCAGTCACTAATAATTAGTAAATTAGTAAATTCTACTAAATAAAATAGTCAAATTTAAAAAAGTTTTGACCCAGCCGGGGATTGAACTCAGGTCTGTCACTTGTCAAGTTTGTCAAGCTGTTGTCATAAAAATCAATTTTATTTTTCAATTAATATTGTTCATAATATTTTAAAGTTGAATATATTATTTGTGTTGCTGTTGTGAGCTAAACTTTTTGCATCCTTATTTGTTTTTATGGGTCCTTTAACCATGGAGCTTAGGTATATGCATTTAATTCAAATAATACTTTGTTGTTGGCCCCAAACGATTAAAGAAATTAGTTACTTTTAACTCTCAGAAATAGTCAAAGATGGTGACTTATCTTAAATTAGTCAAACTTTAACTATTTACGTATTAAAAAATAACTATTTAAAAGTGAAAACGACTATTTTATTAGTAAAAAATGCTGGTACTAATTCAAATAGTATAATTTTGACTATTTCATTTTTAGAAAGTATGTTCTACTTAGTTTAAATTAACTTCGCAATTGCGAGGGAGATTGTTTGAGATTGAGTTTTTAAAATGGACTATGTCTATTAGACATTGTCTAAGCCTAGTATAAATGTTATCTGCATGGAACCCTGTTCCTAGGGAAACATAATATTATATTTGATAATTTTTATATACAAAAAACGTGTACTTTGTCAACGATCATTAATAATAGTGTATTCTGTAATAAGTTTGGAATACCTTAGGAGCTGCGTGACTGGGACAACGTATAAGCTGCTTGCCAGAATTTAAACAAGGAAACTTTTCAGTGGTATATTGAGGAGTTGGGGACTGATGACGAATAATCCAACTCTACAAACTCAACAATCCTGTGAAATATCATGCAGTGCTAGACACGTATGTTCTACTTATTGACTCAATATTTTGTAAATAAACAATTTAATTTAATTTGCTGCGGACTACAAGCTGAGAGGTCGTGGGCAAAGATATTCTTTGGTCGTGGGTTCAAATCCCACCAGGGGATGGCTGTTTATTTGTGTTTGTACGATTGTTTATTTCTGTAATTGGGCCTGTGCCTGGTGGAAGCAGATTTAAAAAACGTATCAAAAATCTGGTAGGGGCTCTTATACGGAAAAAGCTGCTGGCAAAAAAATTTCTGGGTGTCACGCCCAAAGCCTATTTTGGGCAAACAAAAATTTTTTTTTGCATTTTTTATAATAATATACGTATGCATATGTACAGGCAAATTTTAAAATTTGGTCTGGTTTTAGATATTTACCGTTCTTCAACATCTTTTAAAAGGTTTATATTTTAAAATAAAGGCAAGTCATTTGAAATAATTGCAAAGTTAATAATTATTTTTAATTTGCTATTAATATAACCTATGATATTAACACGCAAAGCAGAGCACAGAACAATATACGCAGACTGCGCCGCGGACAACGCATAGCGGAAAGGTGCGGGCAGAAACAATTCGTTCACGGCCTTGTTGTAACAGGAGGGTATTCAGGAAAATTTTAATTTAATAAATCGAAGTATAAATATATAAATAATAATATTATTTATTTATTTATTTATCTAATTTCATGCCTCAATTTTTTTAACATGTGGGTAATATGTTTTTTTGCCCACGCATGGCGAAGCCAATCGGAGGCCTCCCTAGCCGGGGGCCCCGTATCATTGATACGGCTGATACCGCGGTAGCTACGCCCCTGATCTTAGTCATTACAGTCGTAGCTTAATCCTATAAATTGCGAATATGATACCTTAAAATCATTGAATTGCGTTTATTTTATTATATAAATAAAGTTTGTGAAAAAAAAACAAAAATTTCATTTTTGAAAATTAGACAATTTTTTTTCAATTCATTAAAAAATTAGAAAAAAAATCGGCACACTCTGGGATTGGCAGGAATAATTGTAACATTAATTGAAGTTTTTTTTTTAGAAAAAAAATAAAAAATAAAAAGTGGCGAACTTTTCAAAAATAACGATCTTATCAAAAAGAAAGCGATAATTTCATAGACTTGATCATGTTAAATTTTTTTTGTCTATTTTTTCGAAAAATTCATTTAAAAACAAAAATTTAAAAAAAAAAGATACCAAAAGGTCAATTTTTAAAAGAGTTATGGCTATTTGAAAATAAAAACCTATTTTTTTTTTAATTCAAAACTTTTTTGGGTTGGATAAAAAAATTTGAAATAATTTTCAAAAATGTTTTTCAAAGGGTAGAAAATAATGGAAAACTTTTGGCCAGATCGAAAGGAGTCGGGTTCAAAAGTGACCAAATCGACCGATCGATTTGGAATGGAATACCCCATATATTTTTGTATATTATATTACAATATTCAGGTATTCAGATATTCCGAAAAGTTATTCAAACAAGAAAATGGGTAAAAAAACTAACACTTCTTCAAAAAGGCATCATTGTTTTCTTTTAGAACAGTTAGATTTGTACTTTTTTATGACAGTATCTACAAAATGCCTAATTGCCTACGTCTTAATTATTTAACTAAAATGAATCTTACTTCTATATCATTATCATTATTATTGAAGTAAAATGCAAAAGTGAAGTATCACCACAGAATTGGCCATTTGATCGTTTTTTTTTTAAGAATTTCTTGAAAAGTTTTATAGGATGAGAGTTGTTAATGATAGTGCCTAACAGTATTAAAAAAAAAACAGATGCAGTATATTATGAATATACTGCATCTGTTTTATTTATTATTCTTAGCTTAGTCGCAAATACTTTTATTTAAGAAAAGTATGATAAACATATGCAAAGGTACTTTAATTTAAAGGAAGATTTAACATATTTGTAAACTCTTAAACAATAAACTTAAATTTGTATTTAAACTTAATATTTATTTTATACAACTGTTTTATTAATTCATTAAATTATCACTGAAAATGTTTAAATTCAATTAAAAATTAAATTACATTGTCACGATCAAGTTTAAAACAAATAAAATAAAATATTAATTTGTTTATTTTGTTGAAAATTTACATTTACGTGTACGTTTTTTTAATAGAAATTATATTAACAGTTGTCATTAAAAATGTTTGTTTTAATAAAACTCATTTATTTCATAAACACGTTTTAATGTAAAAATGTAAATTTTTTTTACATCCTTTTTTAATGGATAAAAAATATTATTTTGTGAAGCCTATTCTCAAAATGGATCTTGCGAATGATAATGGTTCTCTCTAAAAATTAATTAGTTAAAAATGACTAATTTAATAGTTATTAGTGGCTGCTTTTTCACTTTTACCATGGTTAACCATGGAATACCATGGTATACCAAAATTTAACAGCCAATTCTTATGTAAATTGTCCCCTGAATCCGAAAATACCGTATAAAATTATGAAAGTGAAGCAGTTTTTGAGGTATTTTGATTCAGGGGACAATTTTACATAAGAATTGGCTGTTAAATTTTGGGATACCATGCTATTCCATGGTTAACCATGTTACAAGTGAAAAATCAGCCACTAATAACTATTAAATTAGTCATTTTTGACTAATTCATTTTTAGACAGTTGATGATGAGAAGGGGTTGGGGCAAATTAATATGATCACGTTATCATTCTTCTCTAATAAAAAAATATCAGCTGGATTAAAAAAAAAACAAATTTAGATTTTAATCTAATCATGTGAAAATGTAAAAAACAACATGACAATGACGTTTGATAATAGGGGGAGGGGTTCCAAAATGTTTAAAAACGTGCTGATGTAGTCTACAGGATTCCATATATTTTAAACCAAATATTACCCGCCATTTTTCCCAAAAAATAATACCGTATTTTAAAATACTTTGAAAATTGGCAAAATATATGGTTTTTAAAGTTCTTTGGTCAACGTAACTCCTCAACACAAACATTGTGTAGCATATATATATACTTTATTAAGGTTTGTGATCATGTATTCTATATGAGAACACCAGTTTAGATGGTCATCTATATATAAACCTAAAACTTTATTGTTTTTGGAGTACTCCAGCGTTATGTCATTGATTACCACTGGTTGAGCCGTTAATTTAGTATTTGTTTTAAATAATATAATACTGGTTTTATTATCATTTAAGATTAATTTATTTTCTACCATATATTTTTTAACTAAATTAAATATGTTGGACACATTTACAACAATATTTTCGATATTATTAGATTTAATTATTAAATTTGCGTCATCTGCAAAGGAAGTTAAAAAGCTAGATTGATTGAGACTTAGATTAAAATCATTTATGAAACTATAAATAATAGCAGCCCCATTACGCTCCCCTGTCGTATTCCTTTTATTTAATATAATGAAAATTACAATTCCGGAATTGACTACCCTTATTGTACAGGAAATTATGTAAGTAAAATTGATCAAAATATTTTGTATGCAGTTTTTATTTTCCAAAATGTTTAAAAACGTGCTGATGTAGTATATGGATGACCTCTATGGGTAAAAAATTACTGGCATTAATCAAAAAGACAAACATCAGTCCCAACTTTTTGGTACGTATGTCTAATCAAACAAAGACATACCTGTTCGTGATGTGGGTTGGTGCCGGTCGAAATCATTGAAACGTTTTCGATCGCCGTAATTCGATCCGTTCCGTTGGCAGCATCTTTTATGTCCTCGTTACCCTGCCACAATCTGTCACGCGGCAGGGCGAAGGAACTTTGCGTAATTGATTGCTCATGCGAGTCCTGCCGCTTCTTTTTCTTTGATATCGATGCGCTTTTTGTTCTTTTCGTCATTTTTGCTTTTAATTCTGCTGTCATTCCTGAAACAAAATGAAAAAGCATTGTTAGGGGATTTCGGTTATTAATTAGTCAAATATTTTTGGTGGCATATTTATATTTTTTTGTTTTGAGTTTATTCGGATTTTGTCATTTTTTTTCTTTGTATCCTCTGGGTTTTTAAATAACATTTATAATAAATAATTTTTTTATTTTTAGTGTTAACTTAATTGTGCCTTAGTAATTGTTTGCGGTACTTTATATTTCAACTCAGTTCATATTTAACAAATTCTAAATTTTTAATAAAAAACCATAAAAGAGCTTTTCAATTTCAAAGTGATCGAGTTTTTTGTTGACTTTAAACCGTTAAATCTATCAATCTATCAAACGAATCCAAATTAATTAGCTTGTTAGTCGAAATGAACAATTATATTTAAATTTTAATTGCACTGTAAAATCAAATATAAACATAACATAACATTTAATTGTATGTATTGACATTTAATTCATCTATTTCTCCTTTGCTTTAACTGCATATAACGTTTATTTAATATAATAAAAATTAAATATAATGAAATACAATTCTGGAATTGACTACCCTTATTGTATAGGAAATTAAGTAAGTAAAATTAATCAAAATATTTTGTATGCAGTTTTTAATTGGTAAATTTTCAGTGTTGCTCGATTACAAAAACAATCGTGTGATTACACGAAGTACCAATTTTTTCGTTGTTTGTAAACAAATATCATTGATTTACGATGGGATTTTATTTTTTAAATAATTCTAGCTTAATAAAAATAATAATGTATTTACTGTTAATAACGTGTTTTCATATTAACTTAAGGATCAATCTATAAAATAAGGGCAAATATCTGAATTTTAAAAATATTTTAATTATCGTTAAACTACACCTATTATAGGTGTATACATCAGCACAAAACCGTAATTTTTCCCTCCCCCCTTTACGGTTTGTTTTTGAGGGGATTCAAATTTCGGAATTTACTTTTTTGCAGGCTTTTTTTTAAACAAATTATATTTTTTCACCTGATAAAAGTAGCGACTTCAAATAAACCACAATCTTTAATGAAAGCAAGAAGCCTTTTCAAATAATTTTAAGAAATTTTTTTATTGACCATAATGGCCGTATCAATTTTTTGTAAAGTTATTTTTCTACAAAATTATTGTTCAAAAAAAATTATATCTTTTTAGAAGAACATAGGGTATAAAATTGGAAATTTTATTTTTTAACATTGATCCTTCGTACTTACAACTCTTAACACAACAATCGAGCGCCGAGCGACAAACCAACCAAAACGCTCGCTTAAACGCTCGCGAAACCATAATAACGTCTAGTCTACACTGCGGATTTTTACACAAAAGTGAAATTTGAGGTTATCAATAATTATTAATTATTACCAAACATTTTTATAAAACCACCGGTTGTAGAAAAAAATCCTTTGTGTAATTCGAGCGCAAAGTGACATTGCCGCTCTAGCGCTAACCGTCACACGTCAAACTTCTCGCTCAGAGCGACAATTTGTCACTTTGCGCTCTTAATACACAAATAGCTATTACATAATGGTTTCTTGTACGTTTGTTGGTAGTGCAAATTGAAAACGATTCCAAAAATATTCATTATCAGAATCAATTTGATTTTTAAAATTTAAACATATCTTTCACATTTAAAATTTCATTTTTTTGGGTTTTTAAAGACTAGCTTTTCGAACAAACCTTTTTACGGTTCCCCCAATTCATTTAAAATTTCATTTTTTTGGGTTTTTAAAGACTAGCTTTTCGAACCAACCTTTTTACGGTTCCCCCAATTCTATCATCAAAAATTTATAAAATTTAATTTTTTGGCGTTGGTTTAATTGTACTTGAAGAAGCATTGGCGGGCGTACTCGACGCAGAATCGATTTAAATGCAAAAACTTAATATTTCATCAAAATGCACAATAATTTTTTCTTAATTATAATAGAACATTTAATTTTAAAAACATGTAGATCCATTTGGTTTAAATAAATAATCTGGAAGATATCCAAAAATGTTATTTTTTCGAATCAGCAAGCAAATTGTTAATTTTTTCGAGCCGAAGGCGAGTTTGAGGGTTTCACGAGAGCGGAATATGCAATTCCAAATTTGGAATTGCATATTGCATATTGTTTATTATCTATCAACTTTTATTTTTTCCAAAAAATACCATAGAAAAAATTTAATTGGGAGAACGTGAGGTTAGATTGGTCTAAAAGTTGTTATTGTATTGTAATAAACACAGAGATGGCGCCAAAAGTGTTTATTCCGTCAACCGAGAATAAATCATTATGTAAGAGTTTAAGGAAAATATATGTAATTCCACATTAAAAAGTGATGTTAGATTGGGAATATTCCGTAATAGCAGTAGAAAAAGTAATGTTTTCGATGTTTGCTATAGGGTTGTGAGTAAAAAGGATAAATAATTTTAAATAATATTTAATTTAATACTCTATGTGCTACTAAGAAGATAAAAACAATAAATTTGTTGTAAAATAATTTAAGAAAAAAAATTGATACAACCTTGTGGTCAATAAAAAAATTCAACTTTCACCTTCTCTGTTCAGATTGTTGCGTCCGGCCAATCAAGAGAGAATGCATTGTTGTTGTGTTACACTGTGCTGTTGCTTGTTCAAAATTCTTAAAATTTTGGCAAATGGAAAAAATATAGAAATAACTCATATCATATCATATACTTATACAGGGTGACCCAGAGCTCCGTAATGGATCCATAATTTGTTTGCTATTAAAGATATCGATATGATCCGACTAAATCTATTTTCCATGGAAAAATATTTTGAACAACATTCCATTTCCGGTTTTACCGGAAGTGACATCAACTTTGTTATTTCAAATAGGACACCCTGCATATTTTTTGATTTTTTAATTTCATATGTAATTCCTAATAAAATTTTTAAAACATTCCCTAAACCTAAACTCAATAGTTTTCGATATATTAATTTTTTTTCGTAAAAATTTGACAGTTGCGCCTTCAACAAAAATAGCCTATAACTTATTTGTTATTAGGTCTATTGGTATGCGGTTTGGATTTTTGGAATCTTGAATCATTGTTTTAAATATCCTTTATCAAACTTTGTAAAATTTCTAACCAATTACTAAATAAAAATTAGGGTGAATTTGGCAAACTTCAAACGTTAATAACTTTCTTATTTTAATGGAACACTATGTATGTTTTTGCATAATTAAATTTGTTATTAAATTATCTTTTGATTGGTATAACCATTCCCTATACCTAAAGTTAATAATAATATACGGGCTAGGGTATATATACATACGGGCTAGGGCAATGCGCATGCGCGAAAGTGTATTGAAATAAATGATAGATTAGTAGAGGTGGCGAAAATCTAATTGTAGAGAATTTTTTGAATTCTCTAGTTTTCGTTTTATTGTTGTTTTAAATTTCCATTTCGTATTTTATTTGTTAAAACTAAGCATAAGAAAATTTATACCATGTTACTATTAGTTTAATTTTATTTTAATCTTTTTCTCATGGATAACTTAAAAGAATAAATTTTTAATTTTAATTAAGCTACAAAATCGCTAATATAAATTCTTAAAAAACTGACATAGTAGGCCATGAACTTTGTAAAAATATGGTGTTTTTTGCTCCAAAAATACAGTTTATCAAGAACTACACTTTAAAACACGTTAAAATTGTAAAATAAATAAAGATTTTACAAACAAATGAGTCACACTGTATATATACATATTTACTTAAGAGTGGAAACAGGAAAGTTAAGGATTTTTTTTGTCTTTCTCACTGAGAAAGACAAAAAAAATCCTTAACTTTCCTGTTTGAAATTCTCAGGCTTTCCGGAAAACAATAACAGTATATTAATATTCCAGCTACCCATACCATTACTAGTAATGGTGTGGGTTGCTAGAAAATTTAGTAGGCAAAAACTCAAATGCCTTATCGTAAGATTGAAAGTAATTTTGGGAAGTGGTGCGGAAATGAAATTAGATTTTATTTCTGTTAATTTGCTAAATTGATGTCTTAAATGGATTTAATCGTAAGAAAAACTCTAATGAAATAAACAAAAGTTACAAGCTAAAAACGTTTTTTATAATCGGAATGTTTTTATTATTATCGCCAATCAAAATGAAACTGTATATTACATACTTTTCAGTGTCACAATTTAGATGCCTAATTTACTTTAAAAAATATAAAAAAAAACAAAATAAAAAGTTTAACGAAAAAACATTTGCATATTGTTAGTATAACAAACTTATTATTGCTCTGTACATCAATACTAATTTTAAAAAGTTTATTCCAAAGTGCGATTAAACTTACGACAAAGTAAAAATTTAGTTTGGAATTTTTATTTAATTTGCAGGCTATATTTCATAAAAGCATTTTAAAATCCTATCACAAACCATTGAGCTGTATAAAAGTTAAACTGCATTTTAATAAGTTAATCGATGTAGAGTTTAAAAATAAGATTTTTATTCTCAAAATAGATAATAATATATAAAAAAGATTATATAGGAAAAGTATTAATAAGCGATTTTTACGAAATTTATTTCAATATAAACTTCTAAATGTAGAATTTATTATTATTATAACTAAAGTTTAAACAAATATTATAAATATTTCCCAACATCAAAACAAAACAAAACAGTACAACAATATTTGTTTAACATATCATCAGAGTTGTCCTTTTTCAACAAAAGTTTGTTTGTAATTTTTAATTTTTTTTTTTAATAAATTAAATCATGTACTTATGACCTATTTAAAATTGTCTTTTATAATTGATATATTTGTTCTACTCCTATCACGAAATATAACCGTTCTAATATCACTTTTTAATATGTAATTACTTATATTGTTAAGGAATAAACACTGGTGGCGACATCTTTGTGTTTATTATCTAACAACTTTTAGACCGATTCAATCTGCATTTCGACCAACCCAATTAAATTATTTTTCTATGGTATTTTTTGGGAACATAGAAAAAGTATAGTGTGAAACACATTTGGAATTGCATAATCCGGTCTCGTGAAACCGTCAAACGAGCCGAAGGCACTCTAGCGGAATATGCCGTATACCAAACTTGTCACCGAATATACTATAAGATCATAAACAATGCATATATAATTATTTTTATATATTAATGTAAGAAATATAATATTTTATTTTACTTAAAAATCTAATTTGTTAGAAGTAATATATGTTAATATAAAATCCAATGACCGACCCCTTGATTTTTACAATTTATTCTCACACCCTATTTCTTTATTTTTTTGTTAGTAGTTATTAAGTAGTTTTTTTATTTTTATTTTTTTTTGTTCTCTCATATTTTATTATATTTTTTTTATTAGGCATTTTTATTAAGTGTTACTCATTTAATTTGTCCTGTAATTGGAATTTTCTGTATTCTGTTGGGCAATAAATTATTATTATTATTATTATTATTATTATTATTATTATTATTATTATTATTATTATTATTATTATTATTATTATTATTATTATTATTATTATTATTATTATTATTATTATTATTATTATTATTATTATTATTATTATTATTATTATTATTATTATTATTATTATTATTATTATTATTATTATTATTATAGTGTGGTTCAAAAAGAACCTATAATAATTATTATAATTATAATTTGAGAATCAATACAAAATGTTAAAATAATACTAATTTTTTAATAAACTTATATCGAAATATAAGGTGTGGAACTTATTAGGTACCATAGGCATTAAATTAATTTTAATACTACAAGTAGTAGGGAAGCTGAAAAACGTTTTTATAAATCAATAGTTAAATTTAGAAATTAAAAAAAAATTAGATTAGATTATTGGCCTTTTATTCTCTTAAAAGTGCAAACCAGGCGGCATATGGGAAATATGATTATGAAAAATGTAGATACAGTGGAAATGCAATTTTACTGTCAAACGATACATTTTACAAAACAAATTTAGGACTTTTTTTCGCAAATCAATTGATTATTTTCATTATTTCATTGAAGTAGCATTTTTTTCTCGTATTATCACCCCCGTAGTGACGCCGCTGCTTGTAGTGTAAATAGTATATTACACTACAAGGGCAGAAAGTGTGCGCCATGATGCCCGAGGCGAAGCCGAGGGCATCATGGCGCGCAGTTCAGGGCTCTCACACTTTCTGCCCGTGTAGTGTATACTATTTTTCTTGCTACCCCGCAGAAAATACGGGAAAAAATTAAATGTATATAAAAAAACTTGTGTCAAAATTAAAATCTGACGTTTAATTTAATTCTGACGTTTACATTCAAAATCAATCAAACTGTAGCGTTGTCATGGTAATTCAGCGGTGCCAATACAGTAAAAATAAAAGGTTGTATTTTAATTAACAAATTACTACTTTATAACAAATAAAAGTACCATTAAACACTTAAAACAACATAAAAAGTAAAAAAGTAAAAACATAAATTGTTTATTTGTTGTTATAATTGCAAAATTATGGTTTAAAACTGTCATATTTTTGTGTTTCTCATGTTGGCAGTACGAAATTTGAATGTTAAGCACACGACTAAAAAATTTTTACTCCCGCTATTAGAGTGGGCGCGTATAGCTTGACCAATGCAAGAAACGTAAACTTTCTGCCGTGAAATCGGGGACGAAACAACGTATTTTGAGTCGAGGTAGTAAGAAAAACTAATTTAATGCCTATAGTACCTAATAAAAAAAACAATACTCATCAAATATTAATAAAATGTGTTCTTAGGTTGTTTAGATAAAATAAAATGTAATTGATTCCCAAATGTTCCTTTTGGACCAGTATAACATATCCCAAATTATAATGGTAAACAGTTATGAATCAAAAAACTTACCATTGTTGTTGGCGGTTTTTTCATTTTCTTTAATGTATTTTGTAATTTTATCAAAAGAATTATTACGGTCTACTGTAATATCTTTACTGAATGGACTTTTCGTTTCTGGTAATTTTTTTTCGAGGTTTTGCAGAGTAATCGGCGCTTCGCTAATTTTCTCCTTTTTGTTGAATTTGCCTTTATGTGATCCGCTGCCATTTGTTAATTGTAGCTTTGAATTACTGTCGCTCTCATTAGTTTTTATCGAATTCTGGACTGCTTTATGACGATGTTCGGACGGAGCAGGGTTGCCTTTTATGTTTTTTGATCCGCGAATTTCGCTTGCAATAATTTGCGCACTCGAATTTGAATCTCTTGATATTGATTTTAGTTTCTGAAAAATCGAGCTGACATTTCCTATTTTAGTTTCATTCGAAATGTTTGCAATTGTTCGTTTTTCCTTTATCCCAAATAAATTTTGATCTTTCGATTCGTCCCTCTCATACATTACTTTTCCTGATATTTTATAATCCTTCACAAATTTCTCCGTATGGTTTTTAGTAATAATCGTTCCATTTTTATTTAAAGCCTCGGCTAAACTTATTTGATAGGAAATAACATTTAAAAAGAAAGAAAAACTTAACGCAAACGAAATAATCATTTTGTCCTTGGTCCTGGGGTTCTCGAGGAGGGTCCTTGATTCAGCTCATTTTTAACCTGGAACAAAAAAAAAGGAAATATTTAACTTGATAATTTTAATTTAATTGCGCATTTGTTTGGCTAAAGCGGTTTTTAAAAGGGCATTCTTTTTTAATCCCTCTTTTATATTTTTTTCTGTAGATTTAAAAGAAATTGCATTAAAAGAAATGGCAGTTTAAATAGCCTAGTTGATTTAATGTATTAAACATATACAAAGAAAATTTAGCATTTTATTATACACAAATTTTTTATTAAATTTATTAAATATATTTAAGAAGAATTTTACCAGTGGTAATTGTTTAAATTAAGCCCATTCTTTTTTGACAACCCTGTATTTTTGAAGATTGAGGAGATCTGCAAATACCCCCCTATTAAACAATCCGTGGGTTATTACGATCCTAATTGTTTAAAATAAATGTATTCAAAAAATTATGTAAATAAAACTAACATTTAAATTTAGCGCGAAGGAAATGTATTTGACGTACCGAGTGCCGAACGATTGGGCACTCATGTTTAGGTAGGAAAAGGAAGGGGGAAAGAATACCGGTAGTTGGGAAGGGAAGAGCGGAGACCATTCGAGAAGAACCTGTGCTGCGAACAAGAGGTGTGAATTTTATGAATTTTTAAAATTGTAGGTTTGTATTGTAATGGTTCCGAAAAAGAAATACCCTGTATAAATTTATTAGAATACGTGTTATTATATATTTTATTTTTCTAATTTTAAAATAGGATTAAGTAATAAAACTTTATTTTTAAGGCAAGCGAAATTTCAAATTTAGGTAGAAAATTTGCCAAACAAACAAGAGAGGTATGCGCTAAGCTGGAGGAAGAGTACATCTGGCATACACATTGGGCGAGGAATTTCCACTAGAGGTAAACGAAGAAGGTTTTTGGAAAGGAGAAATGAGGCAGAAGCGTTTTGAATTTGGTGCAGTACAGTTCGTTTTCTTTGGTAAAATTGTAAAAGTAAATTATTGTTCTAAAATCATTGTTAAAAGTGTTGTTAGTGTATTCTACAAGGTTAAATATTTAACCCTTAACTACTCGCGCCAATTTTTGTAACATAAGTGGTCGCGCGGTGCACTAAGTGCTCCGCTCCTTAAAATGGCTATATTGCTGAATGTTTTCAATTTTAATATTACTTTTGCTTATATTCGGATAAATTAACTCTATTTTTATTAAAACACAATATTTATTTTAAAAAGAAACAAAAAGCAAATAACAAAAAATAAAACAAACAAAAAAGTTATTACTTCTACTCAGAAAAGAAGAAATCAGAATGAAATTTAGCCGTTCTATTTTTATTTGTGTATTCTTAGAAAAATGTATACCTTAAAAACCATTAGGTTTTAAATTCCATATTTTGTTGATTTCGAAATATTTTACATTGCAAAAATTGAAATTTAGTTACGTTTTAGTGAAGTATTTCTAAATCAATCTCAAGTTTTTTGTCCATAACTTTGAAATTAGTAGTTTAAACTGAATATGCCGTCGACAGTGCATGGTAGACAAATCAGTCATAGGTTACATGGAAAGGGCATTTAATTCCAAGAAAACGACAAAAAGTTATAGAGGTTTTAATAAAAACGGAGCACTCAGTGCACCTGCGCGACTAGTTAAGAGTTAATCTATTTAAATGTGTAGTAAAATTAACTAAACGTAATATTGTGCATTTTCAAATTGTTAATATTATTATTATATGATTATTGCTATTATGAGTATATTTATCCTTTACTATTACGTTTAGCTGTATTTTACGTTATCTTTAACCCTTTTCTTTTATCTATTACCACCCCTATTCTCGCTTTTATTATTATCACTATAATTTTAATAATTTGCTATGCTCAATGCTTGTACCGCTCAAATGTAACCTTGTATTTTGTTTGTGCTTAACCCATCATTTTGTACCTTTGTCTATAACGTGGTTAAGCATTGTTTTATGATCAGTCCAAATTTATTGATGTATTGCGAAATTACTCGGTGCTTAACCAGGAGTGCTGACCGTTATTGTCCAACTTTGAGTACTCTTTGTTTGTGTGCGTGGGCCTTTGTTGTATGAACTAATATTTTTCTCCCGTGAGGGGAAACAGGTTGCCCTAGGTTCTCTAGGGTCGCATCGCTTTTCCCCGACCCTTCAACTAAAATAGGCGGGTTGCCTCCCATTGTGGACCCCGTTACATTCTGGGCCTAGCCCGGCTAACTAATCCCAATATTCTTCAGTTTTAAATATTTGTTTAAATGCAGTATCGAGCCATATTGCCAATACATTAATTTGCGTAATTTTTAAAGTACAATGCCTGACCGCGTATTCCTTTGCTACTTCATAGCCGACCAGGGTTTTTTCTCAGGCTCTTTTTCCCTGGCCGAACCCTCCTAAGAGCCACCCCTTGCTTGTTTGTAAAAAGTTAACGTAAATTAAATTGGGGTAAACAAAACTACTGTATTTTATTTCTTATAAACCTAATTCTCCCACGTATCATTCTTAAAGCAATGCATCTAATAAAACAAGTAAGTAAACACAGCGTAGAGGTCCAAATTTGGGTAAGACGATCACGAGCCAAAGCCACAAAATATTTAATTGATCAATTTTTCATAAAAATTGTTTTAACGAACCTAGGGGTAAGGAGAAAACTATACAGTACATTTTAAATAACTAAATTATTGTAGTATATATATTCTCGAACATTTTGGTATAATTGGTTTACACAAATACCTTGTGTAAAGTTAAATATTCGATCATTTGACTTGGCGTCATAGTTCGATCTATTCCGCCATGATGGCTGCCGTTTTAATAAACCACTACCGTAATCGACATGAAATAAATTTATGTTTGAATTAGGTATTTCGTATTATTATTTAGATTCTAAGTTATAAACAATTTGTACAGATTTTTTCTAATTAAAAGAGCAGGGTTGGGTTGGATTTTATCTAATTAAAAGAGCAGGGTTGTACGGATTTTATCTAACTAAAAGGACAGGGCCGTATTCGATTTTATCTAGCTAAATGTCAGGATTGTACTTGAGATTATTTAGTTATTTTAATAAATTCTTCAAAAAAGGGATTTCACACAAACACTGTGTAAATTAAGTATAATTAACATCAATTTTCTTGAATACGGGATTTATTAAATTGTCCTCGCAGATTCACATTTAATTAAACTATTTGGTATTACATTTGAAGTGAGTAACGGCGGTAATTGTACGATAGCGACATTTAATTTATCCACTTTTCGTGGAGTCCTGATACAACAAGCCCATTTTAAATAACTATCCTGTAAATTTTATTAGATGCCGGCCGGTCTAATTCCATCTGACTGCACGACGCAGACATTGTTTTTGTTATTTGTGCCATTTTGATTACCTAGTATTTTATGGTAATTATCAATTTATTAAAGTTTGCCGACAAATGAGGCATAATAGACAATTGCGAACCCTCAGTTGAAGCGATTTTGAGCCAGTTGATTGAGCCTGAACTCTAATAAATATTACATGAAAATTTGTGTAACAGTAAACTTAAATTCAACAGTAAATAATTATAAAAACTTTATTTGGATGATGGCCTATTGCAGATGGAATGCTTGAGGAATAAAGTTAAATTTGAAATACAAAAATAGAGACTAAGACTCAATCTACTTTCACCCAACAAACAAACAAATAAGCAAACAAACAAAGAAACAAATTAAAAATTAAAACGGGGAGCAACAAAACGAGAGCTTAGAATTCTCTAGTATGATGTAGGTATTATTTATCAAATGGTATTTATATATTTATTTATTTATATTATATTTGGGTTGTGGCCGCAGTAAGGAGATATTGTGTGGTTTTAAGGGTTTGTAGGATATCCCTTTCTTTCAGAAAATTAATTTGAATGTCGTTTTGGTTGCGGTTATTGTTGTTGCTCTATCCAAAAAAATATCATTATTGTTTATTATAAATTTTAAATATTTTATACGTTTAACTCTCTCCCATAATCCCTCATTTTGGAAGGTTTTATGAGCGATATTTATACAAAAATAAACGGGAGCCTTCCGGGTGTTTGACCTGAGTTCAGACGTAATTTATTGCCTTTTATTTACTGTATTTATGATTTCCCTTTTAATACTTTCCCCATGAATACAGCACACTTTGTGCCGTTTGTGTAGTACATATAATAAAAGCAAGGAGACAAGGTCACCTTTTACAATGTAGCCCATGTTGGTAACAGTCCATGACAAACTAAAGCTCACCTACTCAATGAATGTTTATTTTAAAATATACAATACGATTATTAATGTACAAAACAAAACAAAATTTGTACTGTTAAATAAAGTTTCGAAGCACTTTCCAAGTTACTTAATAAAATGTATGTCTCACTTAAAAACTTTGCAATTCATAGGTGAAAACCTAAACTAGAAACATAAGCTAACTTTTTAACCCAAATATAAGTTGTAGAGAGTTTGGGTGTTTATTGCCATATATTTTCTTGACAATTGTTCGCATAGTGCAAAATTAAGTTTAGTAGTGGAGTTTTAAACTGTTACGAATAATTTTAATGTTAATAACTTACTCCTATAATTATTGTAGCAAAGTTATTAATTTTAAAGAAAATAAAACTTCCGTGTACCAAAACATAAACTCTTTCAAGTAGGTATCAACATAAGTCATTGAGTGATTTAATCCAAAAAAATTAGTTTTGTCTTCACACGTTTTTTTATTCTATTGTCCCTAATAAGTAACTAGTTGTATTATTCAATACCAAACCCCGTTCTGCAGTCATTAACCACTTTCATCTTACAACACAACACAGAAAACCTGTCAGATGGCCAGAGGTACTTTTGGGAATTCCTCCATTTTGTATAAATGAACAAACTTTTCTATGGTAAGATCATTTTCCTTAGTTTGTGATATGTTTTTCAGGCAATTTTCGATGCTTTAGGTTTTAACTATCATTTATTTAGTTTTTGTAGACACTGTGTCGTCAAAAAGTCCAAATCTATTAAGTGCTCCCATGCCACTTGAAAAATATTCTGTTTGATTTTGAAGGAAAACTTTGTCGTCAAAGTTCTTTATTTTTGTCAGGGCGTCTTTTTCAGCAACATTAAACAAAGCTTCGAGATCGCTTCTGAACATAAACGAGTACGGTACTTGTAACTCACTTTTCTTATTCTAAATGGTAAAATTAAACTACTCGAAGACAATCTAATCCACGAGGATGTAGAAAAACTTAAAATTGTCTGCCAAAATCCAGTTAGTTGGAACAGATCTCGTCAACATTCTGATACGTTTACATGACTACTTAATAAGTAAAGCATGAACACAAATGAACACAAAAATAGACCACAGATTAAATATACTTTTGTCTTTATACCTAACACATTTAAAATTTTCCTGATGAAATTAAGAATTTGAAAAATATTATCCTTAAAAGCCAAAATTTTGTTGCATAAATACTAAACCAAAAAGAGAACTTCAGGTTACCCAGTCCATATGATATTCGGAAAAAAAGAAGTATAAACTGAAACCAGTAACATTAATGTATATTACTTATGTATCAAGTTTTATAAACATAATTTTAGTTTAATTGTCTACAAAAATTTGTATAAATATTTGATTAAACGATTGAATAAAAATAAAATATGGTCTTTTTATATGGGACTAAAGAAAAAATGAAAAACTGTGATGAGGAGGAAGAAATATTTTTTTAAATCACTCTAATTTTCCTACTGGAGTAGTGGTGCCTATCAATATGTGAAAAATGTCAATCACCTTCCTCACTGTGCTTTTATTTTACACCAGGCACCGACAGACAGCCTTTTTCGGACTTTTGGTCCTCATCAGTGTCGGGTAGCCATGTGGTGCGAAGCACACTCGAAACAAAATACACCCGCCGTTCTTATAGCAGTACTGCAATAGAACAGCGGTAACAACAAAGAGAACGAGAGTTCTCCGCGACATCTACCGTCCAGTAGACGTAGCCATCTGTGTTTAGCATATACAGAGTGAGTCATTTAACTTGAGAGTTTGAAATATCTCAGTTAGTATCCATTTAAGAGGGGAGAAATCAATCGGTACTAAAATTTGTCCTCATACTCTCCTCCTTATAGGGGGAACAGGGGGTAACTTTAAAAAATGGAACACCCTATTTTTTATTGTAGATGCGGTTCATTCGACTAAAAATAGGTATATTTTGTGTAAAACATTTTTCATATTCGTAATATCTGGCGCTGTAATGAAAAAAAAAATCAATTTTGTTTGATTTTTCTTCTGTATACGATTCTCCAATAATTTTTGAATAAAATACTTTTTTTATTTTTTAAATTTATTTATTTATTTTTTAAATTTTAATTAAAGAGGGTGCTCAAAATGGTTGCATTTGACTTCAATGCATTTATTAATTCACATTTCAAATGACTCTACACAACTAAGTAGCGTTTCTGCTGGAATTTCGGCACAAGCATTTCTAATTCGCTCAATCATATTTTCACGGGTTGTTGATACTTGTTGATATACACGGTTAAGTTAGCCCCAAAAAAAGAAATCCGGCGAAGTAAGATCAGGTGATGTAGCAGGCCAACTAACCGGACCTGCTCTACCAATCCACGGACCATTAAAATAACGATCAAGTACTTCACGAGCTAACGCCGAATAGTGTGCTGGGCAACCATCATATTGAAACCACATGTTCTGTCGTTAAGTAACGTGGGCAGATTATTGTCCAGCATATCTCGGTACATTTCGCCATTTAAGTTCCCTTCAATGATGTGGGGACCGATGAGTTTGTTGCCAATTATTCCACACCACACGTTGACAGTCTAAGGACGCTGATGTTCAACTTGACGGAGCCAATGCGGATTTTCAACACTCCAGTAATGCATGTTGTGACGATTTACTGTTCCGTGGTTTGTATTTCGTTTTAATATTCTGCTAACACTGCTCTGGGATATTCCCAAATCTCTAGATAATTCTCGTGTGCTTTCAATATTTTCACGTGTGACTGTTGCTCGACGAACTCTTTTTCGGTTGAACACTCCCGTTTGTAGTAAACTGCTTGACTGTACGGTGAAATGAAGTACGTGATTTTTTCCCGGTAGATATTAACATCATCATCAAGATTCCTGCCTGCTTCCCCTTAAATCAAAATCATTTCTATTTGTTCTTCCACTGTTAAAAAATCCATTATGAATAACTTCTTAACGAAAGGAGGTCTTTTTGTTTGCAAATTAATCTTCGAAATAAATTGATCTTTTTTATTACCGCGCCATATATTACAAATATGAAAAAATGTTTTAGACAAAATCTACCTATTTTTAGTCGAATGATCCGAATCTGCAATAAAAATAGGGTGTTAAATATATTTATTACCAACATACATTATTTTTATTAAAATGAGCAAATTTCAGGAAGGTTAGAAAGGCAATAAGGGTTTTATATTTTAAAGGTTACACATAGCAAGGTACGTTTTCTGTATGAATAACCATTTCGCTTTTGCAACATTGCCAATATTAAACACGAAGGTAGATATTTACTTTTTATGTTATGTTCACGCCAAATAAAAATAAAGTATTACATCCCCCTTTACTAAAAAGATAAATTTAACCGTGCATTTCCCACGTAAGTAAATTTATCATTTTTATCTCTTTTTGTACTGATATATAGGTACGTAATACAGACTGTATTACATTATACGAGGGCTAGACTTTACACAGAATGGAAGGAAATAAAGATATTTTTCAGATTTTCTGCATTCTATGAGAATATATTAGTATAACTCATATTTTCGTTGACAATATTAGTGTTTGCAAGAAAATTTAGGAAAATATCGAAATACCATTCAAATTTTTATCGCCACTGAAGTCAAACATATTTTCAAAAATATTTTAACATTTTATTAGAAGTTTTTTAATTGCCTAATATAGTTAGGTTAGTAGTGTCATGTGTTAATTAATACCTTTAAACCAACTTAACTTGAGAATTTTTTAAAACTAAGCAAGATATGCACCGCACCTTTGCTAAGGTGTCGACGCGCATTTATAAATAATATGCAGCTTCACCCTTAAACCTACTGTCAATGAAAAAATAAAATGTAAAATAAAATCAAATAATAATATTAATTCAAAAATATTACGAATGAGTTAATGCCTAAGCCGAAATATCACACATTATTTGTAAGGGACGTAAGGAAGGTACCGAATATAGGGGGGGTAATTTGCATTAAAATGCGAACTAGATTTTTGAATCATAAGATTGACTGCATAATTAAAAAAAATCCCACAGGCATTAAATTTATTCGATTGCTTATATACCCCACTTTTTACTATTAATAATTTTACGTTTTACTCCATAAAAATGAATTAGTCGAAAATGAATAATTGTCATAGCGAAAAAGCATCCACTAATAATTCTCGTCAACAGCAATTTGTATCCCGGACATTTATCAGTCAATTTCTATGTAAAATTGTCCGAATAATTCGAAAATGTTGTTAAAAGTTATAAAAGTAGAACAGTTTTTAAGATATAGTCAATTTCCATTTAATATGGAATTGAATATATCTCAAAAAACCGCTCTACTTTCATATTGGAATTGGCTCTTAAATGTTCGGGATGCCAATTACTGTGGACTACAATTATTAGTGGCTGCTTTTTCACTTTTTTATTTTTCACTAATTAATTTTTAGAGGGTATGTATCGTTTAACAAATAAAATTGTACCTTGGAGAAAATATGTTTTATGCAATTCAGCCAAGAAGTGTTTTTGTGCTTCAATTAATTGTAGGTCTAATGACATAAATAAAGAATATTTTCTGAAGATTCAGGGCATGGCTGGAGCAGTTTTTTGCCAGGGGCATTATACAAATTTCGTCAAATTTAAATTTAACGATTTAACGAACATGGTAAAATTTTATTGACCCTAGAATCACTCAAAAATGCAAAATTTACAAAATTAACATGGCGATAACGATTCCAATTTCTACTTAAGTCTTCCTTATTTCCCGAGTCAAAACTTAAATCGTAATTTAAACCTACTTTGACCTACCAAAACTGATTTAAAACCTGTTCAGTCTGTTTACTCCAATTTAGCACTAGAAGAACCGAATTAATCTTCATTTGAACCGATTTAAACCAATTTAAACCTCTAATAAAATTTTTGGTTTAAGTTTAAACGTAATTAGAACCGAAAAATCGGGAAAATGGACTTATCTGCCATGTTTTAGGTCATAAGTTGGTTATATTTAGGCGAATATAAAACCGTTTAAGACGGAAATTGTCAGACTTAAGGTTTAAATTACGATCTTAATTTTGACTCGGGTTAATACCCCGATTAAAAAATTAACTGAAATTTTTTAAATTTACTTTACCAGAATCAAATTATTTTGAATTTGTTAATTAAATATGAAAAAACGTAGTTTCTGGAAAGGTACTGCAAATTGTGTATTTATTGTTTGAAATAACCAACTTAAAAATATGTTTTTAGCAATTTCCGATTTTACATAAAAAATATCGCCGAATAATCATTTTAAGTATTTCCAATAAATATCCTCTTATTCTTTAACACAAGTGTGTCTTGCATTAAAAACAGTTAGTTTAAAACGTTAAATCAATCTAAAAATATTTATTCTACAATGCTATAGGTTGGGGTCAATTAACTAAACTAAAGACAGTTTAAAAAAAGTTTCCAGAGGTTTTAATAAGCAACGTTAGCATTGAAAGTATTGCGGAAAAAGACAGCGACCGTTAAAAGGTTGAACGAAGATGATGCAGCAACAGTTTTGGCTTTGAGAGACATCAGAGAAAACGGCAAAATCTTATTATCAAAGTATTAAAACCCAATTTATTCAAGTTTAACCCTTCAGAAATACCTGCTTTGAATAGTTTTAATAGTCTTAAGAGCTTAGACAATGGATAGGTTATAGGATTCCAAATGTAAATATTAAATATGTTATCATTTTATACTATTTGTACGTCTCAATGATAAATTACATTTAAGTAATAAGGATTAAAGTCAATTTGTGCCATTTAATAATACTAAATTTCTGTCTCTTAAATATGCATACTTTTGCTCACCTGTAGGATCATTTGAATGCCTGCAAATGTATCAAATGCTAGTTATAGATTTATTTTTGAATACAGTGCTCGCACGAAAATTCACGTATAAAGTTGGATATCGGTATTGACCTATTTGGTTTTGGTTTATTAAAACTACTTACTTACCGAAACAAAACCATTTTTATTTTTAATATTGTTTGATTTTGAAGTAAAATGTTTTTTAATAATTAAATAAATCTTATTAAAAGATTTTACAAAATGATTTCACAGACTTTTTGGGATTTATAAGCATCATAACAGGAAAACCTAAGGTGGTGTATTGTTATCAATGAGTATGAGTATGAGTATGACTGGCCCCATCGGCGTTGCCTTACACTGATCTCCCAGGGTTATTTTTACCAACTTTAAGTTCTCATACGTATCCCGCAACTGCGGAGCATAACCTGTGTTTGATGGATCCGAATTTTGAGCCTCAACCAGGGATTTAGTAATAGCCCCATTTAATTGGAGTTCATAAAAGGGGGTTTGGTTGGTAAGTACGCTGCATTCTTGCTGGTCTTGTAATTCCTCATGTTCTTCTGCGTCCATGTCTGAACGCATTGTTTGCCCCATTTATTCACTTCTTCGGTCTAGGGGTCAAGAACTATCAATAGATAGTTTTTGGTCGGCAATTTCATTACCAATAGTTATCAATAGTTTTTAATAGTTTTAATTTTCATCAACAAAGTAATGGGAAGTTATCTAATAATTTTGAAAAATTGTTTCCCCCCCTGTGCGAAACCATTTCTTCAGTATATATATTTCGATTTTCGATAGTTGACAATGTAACTATCAATAGTAATCGTTAGTTTTTGATAGTTTAATTACCAAAGTAATGCAAAAATTGTCTTATAATTCCAGTTAAAGTGTTGCCCGAGCGTTCCTTTGTCTACGTTTTGTGGTAATTGTATTTACGTTTTTTTATTCTTTTCCAATTTATGTTTATTAAATTAATTAAAAGACAATGTTATGAGAAATTATAACTGTTGTGGCTCATAGAAGGCTATTACATTTGTTCGATATTTTGAGGTGTCGAAATGTTTATTATATTTATGTTAGGCAAAGACCAGAAATTGGTTTAGAGTGATAACCTACTTTATTAGTTTATTAGTACTTTTAAAGTCACGTACTTTGATAGAATAGTCATTAGGCATTTGGTCTATTAAGATGTTTTTTTTTAATATTTTTGTTGTTCCTACGGATTTTTCTACGTGATAGGTATAAACCCGAAGGTTGGGTAGACTGAATTTTGAAATTACGAGTTTTTAGTATTGCGAATAGCGTCGTGCAAATATTATTAAAATACTTATCCGAATTTCGCAGATACCTCTTGTTTCCTCGTGATTGACCTCTTTCAGTTTCCCGCCACAATGAAACACCTGCACAGAAAAAACGCTAGCATAGCATGGGTGAGCCATTAAACCAATGGGATCTTGTAATCCGTATTCCTGAATAACAGTTCCTATACTACCAATAGGTAGTTAGCACTTGCTTTATAATCGTTTAATGTTTTTAAATTAACAACAAAAGTTATCGCTCTTAAATCTATTGATATCCATATTGATATTTATTTGTTAGAATGGTAGAATGTTATTGCATTAAATACTAATTTGATTTATTTAATAACGTTACTATTGTATGTATACTATGTATACATTTAACGCAATAAATTCTTTGACATTTAGGCAAAATATTTCACTATTTTGGTTTAATAGTAATTAATTGAGCAAATAACAATTTAGATTGCTTCAATTTTAATGCATTCAATGAAAGCTCTGTTCTTGGTACATATATGCACTATGCACTTTGCACTGGTCAGTAAGGTGTTTATGCACATTGGGATTCGCGAAACTATACACTGTTGAACTAAACCTTATAAAATAATTTCCTTTTAGATATTCTGGATTTAAAATGCACTGTTTATTCTGTCTCGTTTGTGGAGCGATAGAGAAATACGTCTGTCGGATACAAGTGATACTGTCGTACTGAGGTGAAATTGTTACAAAAAAACATAAAACTTTATATAGAAAAAGTAACTATTAATCTGAAATATTTTATAAAGCTATACCTAATAAAACATAGTTGCGAAGAATTTTGATAAAAATGTAGATTAATATGTATGTTTACACGTAAAACTTACTTATTTCAAAATTCTTAGGAAAAACAACGATTTTTGGTTTAAAAAAGGTTTTTAGTTTATTTTAAATAGATTTTCCAATTTATAAATTTCCTATTGTAATTACGCAACTTCTCAGTAATTTAACCGACCTTGTAGTTCTTCAAATAAAAAAATATCCATTGAAGTATTATTGTTTAACATGTTACTTTTACATTTTTGTCTGGCCGTACACTCTACACTTTGTTAAAAAGTATTTTCTAATTATCTTTGATGCACAGTATATTATTTTAAACATAAAATCAAAATCTATGGATTTTCAAGATTTTATTCTTTAATAATATTTTTCTATGAATAAAACTCTATAAAATATAGGTATATCATGCGATGTATTTTCCACACATAATAAATGGGATGGCTATAAAGTGCAATAAGTAAAACACGTCGTAAAATCTCCGGTGTAAAATTTTTACAGCCAATTTTGCACGAGTTTCCTTTTATTTCCCATGTTAAAACATTGGAAGTGATGTTGGGGTCTAACCGATATCCAATAATTTGCTTATGGACGTTTTTTATGAATGGCTTTTTATTATTCACGAAAAAAGTTTTATAGATTACGTCTAAGGAATCCTTTTTGAATAGGTTATTTTTCAATTCTTTTGAATGTGAACGTCATTCTTTATGAAACGTTGAAATCAAACGTATGGTAATTTTGATCTTTTTTAATACAAAGCGATCTTAAAGTTCAACCGATATTATTTTTTTTTAACTTAATGGTTTGTAAGGGGTGCAAATAAACAGACGGCACAAAGAAAGATTTTTATTATTAAAATATTAAGATTTTTGTTGTGAAAATTCAAAATTATTTTAAATAAACTTTTCAAAGAATTAGGCAATTAATACATGTATTAAATATTATGTATGCTATTTAATATAATAAAAATAGTTAAAAACTTAATTGAATGTACACAGAGAAAATAAAACCGTAACCATTAATGCGCAGAACAGTAATTTCCTCAATAAACTATTAAAAATAATATCTGATGTGCAGAATATTGCTCACTATAGTTTCTGCCACTATTCATTGATGTAACAAAGTAACTATTGTCAAAGTTATCCAAATAAACTGCGCACCAGTCAATGTGTCGCGACCAAAAATTTCATCCCTTTTCAAAACGACATAACTTTTTTGTTTCTTGAACGATTTTATTTTGGTTTGTGATGTCTGCTAGCCCCATTCACTGGCAATTCATGCTATAGATATGAAGCTCACGGTTCTTCAAGTAAATTTACTACAGGGTGATATGTAAAACAGTGAAAAATTTCAATAACTTCATCCAAGCCCCGTTTGTAAAATAAATATTTTTTTCTCGTTTTTACTTTGAAATAATGAAGTATTATGTCTTACCTTGAAACATTTTTCAAATTTTTCGAATTGGAATCTTAGCAACAAAAATATTATTTTTTTCATTGGCAAAGGCATGTTATTGAGACATTTAACAGCCGGGAATTGTTTTCGAATTTTGATTCTTGGTGATTTTGGTTTCATCTAAAACTTAAATTTGACAACTGAATCACATCAGGAGGTCAAAATTATAAAGCAAACATGTCACGAACGTAAATATCGGTTCAGGTTTAGTTTTCGCAAATTTTCTAAAAAATGTCATTTTGAAAAAGTGGTCTTTGCTTAGGTTCCTCTGAAATTAATGGAAGTTTGTTGCTTGTCGCTTGTTCAGAATTATTCAAGGAACAATCTTTCACCATCTTATCTTTTTTATCTTAAAAAGGCTCAGTGTATTGCCTACAAAAAAGCATCAAATGTACTCTTTTGAAAAAAAAAATCATATTTTTGTTGCTAAGATTTCAATTCGAAAAATTTGACAAACGTTTCAAGGTAAGACATAATACTCCATTATTTCAAAGTAAAAACAAGAAAAAAATATTTTTTTTACAAACAAGTTTTTGAAATTTTTCACCGTTTTACATATCACCCTGTAGGAAATTTACTTGAATAACCGTGAGCTTCATATCTATAGCATGTATTTCCAGAGAATGGGGCTAGCAGACATTACAAACCAAAATAAAATCGTTCAAGAAACAAAAAAGTTATGTCGTTTTGAAAAAGGACGAAATTTTTGGTCGCGACACATTGACTGGTGCGCAGTTTAGTATATTGACTGGATTCCACAATGGCTACTGTTCTCCGTGTACCTGAAACTAAATCTTTGTCATTATTTTATTGTTTAATTTAAAAACAGCATCTGGAAACCGTTATTGGACTGGCTAGGCAATGATTGAATACCCAAAATTAACCGGAAATAGTTTCAGGTTTTAACAATAAAACTGCTGATTTAACTTATTAGTAATAGTGTATCTGGTGCCGAAATGTGTAAGTTGCGGATATTAAAACGGAAATGACAGACTGCTTCAACCAAACTTTAAACGTTTTTGAAAATAATTTTATTGAAGGAGAACCCTGTTATAGTTTTGTAAAACATTTTAGATATGTTTTATGATATGTTATGCTTTTTAAAACTTTTTCCCACAGACGTAATCTTAACAGTGTGTGTGCGTTACCGAAATAAAGAATTTGCCTTATTATTAGATATGGGATTTTAGGTTGCCAAATTTATAAAATAATATAAGAAAAAATGTTTAAATAGGTATACCTAATTACGTATACGTACTATATGAAAATATGTACTGGAACGCCAAGTTTAATTGGTAAAATAATGTAATTTATTATTATATAAAATTGTAAAAAATAATAAAATAAACTTTATTGGATTACTCCAAAAGGCATAAAAGTGTATTAAACAAGAATTTTATGATTTTGTAAAAATTTTATAATACTCAATGATAATACCATCATAATTAGCATACACACGGTGTGCCTGAACGAAGTTTAAGTCACATAAAAATGACTCCAAAAACTGATTGCAGTTTCTTGTTCGGGACCCTTTGGTGAATTAAAAATTATATTTACCAAAATCCTAGCTGATCCTCTTTTCGAAATTTTTTGAAAATTTATGATTTTTTTTTAAATTTTTGTTTATTTCAAAGTCTACCTTTGACAGAGTACACATTTGTACACCGATTTTTATAAAATTAGAGTATATTATTAAGGAGACTTAAAGAATACTTTTTAATACTGTTCACATAATTTGATATATACAGGGTGAGCAAAAAATCGCTTGTTTTTAATAAAGCAAAAGCGTAAATTCATGATTTTGGCATAACACGCAAAACAGATGTGTCCCCATTTTTTTTTAGATATTTCTACGTTTATTAGGTTACAAAATGGCATTCTTATTGACCTTTTATTAAAAAAATAGATTTTTAATAAAATTAAATAAAATAACGCTTAGAGAATATTTAAAATGTTGTTTAATTTAGGCTTTTTAGAAGTTTTCAATTTTGAACGAAAAACTGGTTAAAGTTTTTTGATCGACACTCTTTGGAGATTTTAAAACGATATTTACCAAAATTCTAACTGCTTTTCTTTAAATTTGTTAAAAAATCATTTTTTTTTAATTATTTGTTTATCGCAAAGTCTACCTTTGCCAGAGTACACATTTGTACACCGATTTTTATTGATTGCAGTTTCTTGTTCGGGACCCTTTGGTAACTTTAAAATGATATTTACCAAAATCCTAGCTGCTCCTCTTTTCGAAATTTTTTGAATATTCTTTTTTTTAATTTTTGTTTATCTTACCTTTGACAGAGTACACATTTGTACACCGATTTTTATAATATTGGAGTATATTGTTAACAAGACTTGAAGAATACTGTTTTCATACTGAGCACAACAATAGATTTATACAGGGTTAGCCAAAAATCACGTTTTTATATAGTAAAAAGCATAATGCACAAAACAGATTTATCTCCAAAAAAATTTATTTTATTTAAGTTTATTCAAAATCAATTTTTCTTATAAAGTCTTGATAAGAATCCCATTTTGTAGCCTGATAAACATAAAAATATCTAAAAAAACATGGGTGGGTATTAGGGTGATTCAAAAAAAGCCTTTTTTTAAAAATGAACCCGCACTGGCCTAAATTATAAAGATTACATTAAAACTAAAAGATTAATACCAAAAAATCCAAATTCGATGAATATTTAGAGGTCGCTCAAATCGATTTTCGTATTTTTGCACATTCGAGCCGCGAAATTATTACTGCGAAAAATAGTAAATAACTCCGTTAGTTTTTATTCGATATTATTAAAAATTTAAGGGTTACCTAGTTTTTTAATACCCTCTGAGGCAGTGAATTGAACTTTACGGAAAAAAATTTTTTTTCATGAAAAAAAAAATAATTTGTCATTAAAAACCGAGGGGTAAACCACTGATTTTTTTAAATTAAAAATCGCTTACGAATTAACGGCTAAGGATAACAATAACAAGGGTAGTCATGTACAACGCGTCGCTAAGCACTGATTAAGCACCGATTAAGCAAGTTTTCCTTATTGATAACGACTGATAAGGAAAAAAATCTCAACACAACGTCCACTAAGATTGAAAATTAGTCTCTAAGATTTTAAAGTGGTTTACCCCTCGTTAAAAACGTATCATCTTATAAAATAAGCAACAATTGGAATCGCACTATGATGGTACCGTAAATAAACTAAGAAAATAACACTTAAATTATTTAGCATACATAAAACCTGCCGAAAGAAATATTTTATTTGATTTATATAAAACATAACCTAATAATAATTAAGTTATTCAAATTTTTCCCATTTTCATACGATTTTATAAATAATTTATATCCGTTTTATTAATTATGACGTATTTTTATAAAATTTCTTTATTTTTGATACCATATTTAATTAATTACACTAAGTAGTTATTAATTTATGTCCTTTTTAAAATTAAAATAAAAAAAATCCACTGCTCTACATCTTTTTCTTTGCAATGATTGTTTCTAATGTAAATTTTTTAACCATTTTTCTTTTGTTTTAGTAGGTACTCTTTTATCAAAAAATGCCAAACAAATTAGCTCTTCTATTTGCAAATCTATATTTTTGTAAACATGAAGTTCATGTGTTTTCAAATCATTTTTGGGCGCGCAAGTTGCATTTAGAGCTTGAAACCAGGCAAATATGTAAACGAAATAATAAAAATAAAAATTCTACGCAATGACTTATTTTCATTGTTAGTAAGTTTAAATTGATCCCGAAATAAGAAAATCTTTAGAGAGTATATAGCTTTGTTCATCCATCGGGCATGCTATCTATCTCCACCATGGTGCAATGTATAAGATGTTTTTCTTTAATTTCTCAACAAATTAGTTTTGAATTAAGTAAATAATGTATATATATATTAGACTGGTTCAAAAAAATCGAATATTTTTTTTTCTTCAAAGCCCGCATTAAAATATCTTCCTAGTAGTAAAAAAAGAAGCCTGTGAAAATTGTAGCTCTTAATATTAATATTTAGAGGTCGCTCATCGTGAATTTCTATTTTACGTTTAAATAACACAGGAATTTTTTTTCTTAACTTTGAAATTTTATAACTCGTTTTTGAGTGAACATATTGGAATGAACTCTATATATTTTTGAAGAAAATTGAACGTTCTACAAAAAAAATCTCTTATAATTTTTTCGTAAATTCACTCCTTTAATAGTTATTCAAGGTTGAAATTAGACATATAATAAATGTAACGTTTAAATAACACAGGAATTTTTTTTTTTTACTTTTAATTTTATAACTTTTTTTGAGTGGACATATTGGAATGAGCGATAATTTTTTTTAAAGAAACAAAAAAAATTAAAAAAAGTTCACAAAAATCTGGAAGCGCCCTAGAGCAGCGGAATAGTTCGCTAGTTTTTTTAAAGCTTGTCTTGTAACCTGCTTAGCGTGAATTCGAATCCAGATTTTTGTGAACTTTTTTTAATTTTTTTTATGTTTCTTTAAAAAAAATTATCGCTTATTCCAATATGTCCACTCAAAAAAAAGTTATAAAAGTAAAAGTAAAAAAAAATTCCTGTGTTATTTAAACGTTACATTTATTATATGTCTAATTTCAACCTTGAATAACTATTAACGGAGTGAATTTACGAAAAAATTATAGGAGACTTTTTCGTAGAACGTTCAATTTTCTTCAAAAATATATAGAGTTCATTCCAATATGTTCACTCAAAAACGAGTTATAAAATTTCAAAGTTAAGAAAAAAGAATTCCTGTGTTATTTAAACGTAAAATAGAAATTCACGATGAGCGACCTCTAAATATTAATATTAAGAGCTACAATTTTCACAGGCTTCTTTTTTCACTACTAGGAAGATATTTTAATGCGGGTTTTAAAGAAAAAAAAATATTCGATTTTTTTGAACCAGTCTAATATATATAATATATTATATATAATTTATCAACTACCTGGTAGGCTACTATCAAAATTTTAGAATAATAATTATTATTGTGGTATGTCAATTTAGCAACATCTAGACAAAATCAAATAATTTTGGTATCAAAATTGTTGGATGTCAATAATTTTAATAAAATTTAAATTTCTGCTTAAGCCATATCAATGCAGTGAATAATTTTGTAGTTAACGTTATTTTATTTTAGTTGTAAAAAGGACCTAATTTAATAACTACCTAGTTTAATTAATTAAATATGGTATCAAAAATAAAGAAATATTATAAAAATACGTCATAATTAATAAAACGGATATAAATTATTTATAAAATCGTTTGAAAATGGGAAAAATCTAAATTACTTAATTATTTTTAGGTTATATTTTATATAAACCAAATAAAATATTTCTTTCGGCAGGTTTTCTGTATACTAAATAATTTAAGTGTTATTTTCTTAGTTTTTTTACGGTAGCATCATAGTGCGATTCCAATTGTTGCTTATTTTATGAGATGATACGTTTTTATTAACAAATTATTTTATTTCATGAAAAAAAAATTTTTTTCTGCAAAGTTCAATACACTGTTTTAGAGGGTATTAAAAAACTAGGTAACCCTTAAATTTTTAATAATATCGATTAAAAACTAACGGAGTTATTTACTATTTTGTGCAGTAATAATTTCGCGGCTCGAATGTGCAAAAATACGAAAATTGATTTGAGCGACCTCTAAATATTCATCGAATTTGGATTTTTTGGTATCAATATTTTAGTTTTAATGTAATCTTTATAATTTAGGCCAGTGCGGGTTCATTTTTAAAAAAAGGCTTTTTTTGAATCACCCTAGTGGGTATATATCTTTTTTGCGTGTTATGCCAAAATCATGAATTTACGCTTTTGCTTTATTAAAAGAAGCGATTTTTGGCTAACCCTGTATATATAAAATTATGTGCACAGTATAAAAAAGTATTCTCCAAATCTCCTTAACAATATACTTCAATATTATAAAAATCGGTATACAAATGTGTACTCTGTCAAAGGTAGACATTAAGATAAACAAAAATAAAAAAAAATCATGAATTTTCAAAAAATTTCGAAAAGAGGAGCAGCTAGGATTTTGGTAAATATCATTTTTAAGTCACCAAAGGGTCCTGAACAAGAAACAGCAATCAGTTTTTGGCGTCATTTTTATGTCACCTAAACTTCGTTCAGGCACACCGTGTACAATTGCTGAAAATAACAATTTCACATTCATAATGATACAAATGTTTAAAAAAATATTTTTTCGTAAAAAAACACAAATTTACTAGAATTTATGAAAATAAATGAGATTTTTAAATAAAACATTATAACATGAGATTTATGGAAAAAACTTGAGATCTCATGCAAAAGCTTAAGAACTAGCAACATTGCACATAAATGTCAAATTCATGTCGCTGTTCCCGATTTCATGCATGTTTTGAAGGTAAATTTTCAAAATTTGGTTATTTTCTGTTTAAAATAGAATTTAGGTGAAATAGGTAAAATTACACTAGTTTAGGTAGTCAAATGTAAAAATTAGGTCCATTCCTCTTAGAAATAAAAATTTAGGTAAAATGGGGTAAAGTAAAATCAGTCTCAAATGAAATCATTTTCTTCAAAACGAATTTTATTCCATTGCACCAAAATTCCATCTCATTATGTAAAATTGATCCACATATTATGTTTGATATTTGTTTTGAAAAACAAAACTTTCATTTACATATTTGTAACATAATTTTATTTAATAATTGAAATGATAAAATTTTAAGTAAGGTTTTAAATGTATAAAATGTATTGCTTGTAGGTAGTAAGCGGTGTAAATTATGTATAAAGTTAGACTTATTTATTTTTCGACTACTAATCCTAACTAATTTATCACATCGCAAACTTTACTGTGCAAACTTTAAATAAAGTTGCTATGCAGTTTGTACTATCTATTTTACTTAATTTATCACAACGAGTACGTGATTTGATTATAGGACGAAATATTATAACTTAAAATATTATTTATATAATCAAAGTCGCAAGGACAAATTCTATAACAAAGCGACTTTATACAAAAAAGAATACCTAACGTCGCGACGTTCAGATCACCTGATATTTGTTTTATGTGAAAAAGCCAATTTAAAAAAAGACACCTTCACGAAGCGAGGCGTCGTTAGGACTGACCTGCCAGTCTACCTTGATGTGCAATTTTTCAGCCAAGTTTTTACATCTGCCGTCATTTTTTATTATAACATTTATTTTTATAGAAGTTAGACGAACTTTGTCCAATTAAGATCCAAGCGATATTTCTCTTGGTTTCTGCTAAAGGTAAATATGTAATAATAATGCAAAAATGAAAGAGGTCAATTAAAATTCTGTGCCATGTTATATAATATAGTACGAAAAGGTGTTTTAATTAATACTATATTTATAAACATAATAATTGTTAATAATTATTATACAAGGTCTCTATTTAAAAACGAGCAAGATATCCAAAAATTTCCCAAACCATTTCTAGTTACGCTTTTTAAAATTCTTCAAAACGCTTAAATTTGCAAATAATAATAATAATAATAATAATAAATTTATTAAATCCGTTTGAGATTACAAGAAAAAAATCTATGGACAAGTCAGAAAGTTTAAACATATAAAATATATACAATATATAATCACATACATGTAACATTAAATTAAACACTAAAGTCAAAAAAAAAACAAAAAAAGAAGTTTACATTTAAAATTTAAAATTGAAATAACATTTACAATACTTCATAATGCAAAAAAAAAACATAAAAAGAGAACGTTTTAAAATTCCTCCTGGTTTGCTAATTTCCATCGAAGTATTCCCCCAGTGAATAAAAAGGGTTTTCCAGGAAATATTGTTTTATTTTGGTTTGAAATTGATTATAATTTGTTATGTTCTTAACACGGGTTGGTAAGGGCATATAGGCTTTCATCCCCATATATGCATATATCTCACGCTCTTCTTACATAATTTCTAAATATAATGTCCTAAAAAGTTGGCTTAGAAATAATTTATATCGTAGCGACAACTAATAGTTCAAGAATGCCGAGCTATTCCACGAAAAACATTTCGTGAATTTGAGAATAGATGTACTATTGCTTACAAAATAATGGAAGGCATTATGAGCATTTCATTTAAAAAGCTAAAAATTAGAGTGTTTTGATTATTGTCTAACAATTTGTTATTTATGCTTTTTTAGTTTATTATAGATTTGTTAGAATTATTTTGTGTTCTCCAGTTTTTTTACTAATGTTTTTACGACAACAAAATGGTTTAATCTGATATTTAATTTGATATGTATAACGAGAAATTGGAATATCTAATTAATTTTTTTTTAAATGAACCTATTTTAAATATTTATTCTAGTATTGTTAAGTAGCAATTTTCAAGAGTTTTCCAATGAGGTATCAAAGATTGTGTTGCCAATAAAAACAAAATTGAGTTGGGGTGGCTACAGCCCCAGTGATTGCTTCGTGAAGGGCATTTTTGTGGTCATACTGATTCCCCCCACATATCCTAGAAACAGTTTTTTTTAGAAAATTTTTGTATCTCTTTTTGGTCCAGACTTAAAGAGCATTGCTCATTTTTAAATAGACACCCTTTATATATATATATATATATATATATATATATATATATATATATATATATATATATATATGGGATATTCTTATAATAGGAGCAATCTTGAGTATAAGAAATTAAAAAAAAACAGTTACACAAAATTATATATATATATATATATATGGGATATTCTTATAATAGGAGCAATCTTGAGTATAAGAAATAAAAAAAAAAAACAGTTACACAAAATTTTGAAAAACTACTGTTTTATAAGAAATGAATAAAGTTTATGAAATGATGAGTCTGTTGAGCTCAATTTTTAATTTTGGGGCTTTTTTCAAAAATCCATATCCACGCCAATGACTAAGAGGCACGCTAATGACTGTTTTCATTTAATAATGATACAAAATATATTTTTAATATTTATTTAAAAGTAAACATTGGTTACAAAAAAAATTAATGAATTAAGCATATTTTATCAATTTCCTCGGAGTTTGGTACTTTAAAAAATCTATTTGAAATTGGCTGTGGTGGCAAATCAAGTTTACATAATATACCAGCTTCTGTAAAGATTTGTCGATCAGTTGATCCAGGCCAATAAAAATATTTACCACTTCTTGCCATAAAGGTAATAGTTATGTTTTCTCCATTTATATCCTCAATTATTCCTAAAAATAATTTACCTCAGTGCTCGATATTAATAAAAAAAAAGGAGACATACCTGGATACGGAGACATCCAGGATACCATGTCTCTGTAAATTGCAGCTACCCATTGTAAATGTTTATGTAGATATTAAACTTGCAGGTTCATGAACAGGAGATGGCACTAAAACCCGGTTTTTCAAAAGTGGACTTACGTCTTTTGCGAATTAGGGTAACGATATTAAATTTGATCCGAAATCGCATTTAATAATTATAAATTATTTACCTTTTTAAACAGTAGACACCTTCTGCATTAAAATTTGAATCGAATGTCATTTGAATGTAGTTTAGTTGCTGCTATGGAGCAGTAAGGAGCAGTAATGGTTTGCATACAATGCTCGTATTAAATCGGTACTAAAGTTCTACTTTACTGCCGATTTCTTTTACTTTACTGTCGATTGTTGACTACTTTACTGCCGAGTTTAGATAAAAATATCTTATTATCATTATTCGTACAAAATATCATTGGCGTGGATAGTCCGTCATTAGCGTGGACAAAAAAGTCCACGCCAATGATGCAAGTAAATATCCACGCCAATGACAAAATTAAGGTTAAGGTTCTTTGGACAGCAAATGGATTAATGAATTTAATTTAAATTATGCATACCTTTTGTAGTTGTCACTGCTCATTAATTATTGTCAATATTTTTCTAATAGCTTTTAGATAAACAAAATTGTCACTAGCACTCCAATGATGCACTATAAACATACGCCCATGAAACACATAACAACTTCACACTTCATAGTTCACTGTGCAACTGTTCGCGTTTGGCGCCAAATCAAGTAAATAGCGTATACCAAAATGTTTATAATAACGGTCGCTAACTGGAAAATTTAAAGTAGGCGGGAATTTTAAATACGTATCATTATAATCCACGCTAATGATGTCAAACTCAGGGACACATTTAAGAAATGTTTTTTTTTTTCAATTTAATTTTATTTTTTTGTCTCAATCCCGCTTAACATATCTTAAAAAGTGTTGTCTATAATATACTATTGCTAGAGTATTTATGGACAGTTTCTTAATTTGCAAAAAAAAAATATTCTGGTGAAAGGATATCCAGGGACATCCACGCTAATGACAATTTATGTAATTAAAGGGAAAATGTATCGAATTGGTTTTATTTTATTATTAAGTTAATAGGTGTATGAATAGGGTCAATAAACCCTCTAAATAAATAAAAAATAAAAAATGGTGAACATGCACTTGACTGAGCATGGCAAGTCAGGGACATAAAATTTCCCCTATTGTAAGAATGACCCATATATATATATATATATATATATATATATATATATATATATATATATATAAGATCAATTTCAGTATTGGAGAAATTGATATAATAAATAAACAATCTTGTGTTGCTCTAGAAATAAAGAGTTTTATTTAGTCTAATTTTATAAATTAATTACACATTAATTCTTACCTAGAAATAAAGAAACGACAATTAAAGTTTATTCTCTAATTTATCAATTCCTTCAGGATGATAACTAGCACCTTTATCCAATTTGTCACATATTTTACAGGGTTTCTTATCTTCCTTAATACTTTTATTTTAAAAATTTACATTCCTTTTCTTAATCCAAGCATTTTGTATCTTTTAATGTTTCTCTATCGATTTTATCCAAAATGAATCCTGGTAAGCCAGCGGCAATAAAATCAATCAAGGTACCTGTGTCAATTGATCTTCTCATGTCCAATAAAAGTTTTTCTTTTTTCATTGCATAATCCAATAATGCTCCCTCCTTGTATCTATAATTTATAGTACAGGATTCCATCCTTTGTTTGCAAATGTTTCACAAATTTTATTTTTCCACTCGGACCATTCATTTCCAGTTCATTGTTAATTTTATAATCATTGAACTATACCAATCTCCACAGGATTTATCCATAAATATTCATTTCATTTCATTTTTTCATTTTTTTTCTCATCTGATTCCACATTAAAACGAGTGCTTTTTTTTAAATATCTATCCATTGATTAGCATTGGAATTTTTACTTGTAAATTTATTAATTACAAATTTTTCTGCTATATTTTTTAAACTTGGTTGTCCATTTGTTTGTGTATTTTTAATTAATTTTTCGACTAGTCTTTCCAAAGTACCTATCTCTTTCTTTTGTTGAGTTGTAGTAAGTTGTTCTTGATTTATTTCTTCTAGAAATTGGTCTCCAAATTGTATATTGCAATCCTCATCAATGTAGGTTTTTTAGTTCCTCTGTCATGGTTATCCATACTCTTCTGAATTGGTATTTTTTTCTTCAAAATATTCTTCACTTTATTATAAGCCGTTGTTTTTATTATTTCCTTGTGATGCACAACTGCTTTAAATTCATCTGGCACTGCTTATACGTTGTTATCACTTGTAGCAATTGAGGTTACCGCATATACATCACTTCCAGGTAGTAACGTAAATTCAAAAAAAAGTTTCTCCATTTTGTATTGCTTGACTAAAATTGTCGTTTTATAAGATGAATTTCGGTATTAGAGAAATTAATATAATAAATAAACAATCTTAAGATTGTTTCTAATTGTGTTGCTCTAGAAATAAAGATTTTTATTTAGTCCGCTCGAGTGAAAAGTTTGTCACACGAGCCGAAGGCGAGTTTGACGGTTTCACAAGAGGGGAATATGCAAATCCAAACGTGTTTGAAACACGGTGTTTCAGACTATACTTTTTCTACGTTTTCATAAAATACCATAGACAAATAATTTAATTGGAAGGAAGTAAGGTTGGATCGGTCTAAAATTTGTTAGATATTAAAAACAGAGATGTCGCCACGAGTGTTTATTCTGTCATCAGATGATAGAATATTTCATTCTGTAACACTTTACGGAATATATGTCATTCCATAGATAAAAGTGATATTGGAACGGTCATATTCCATAATGGAAGTAGAAAAATACATTTTCTCTACGACTACTTAAGAATAGTAACATTCTAGTGTAATTTTTGATCATAGAAAGGATGTTTTTCTGCAATACTGTGCGAGAATATTCCTACTCTTGTTTAAGAATGGTCACAAGTAACGACATCTCCTGGCTGTTTACTAAACGTAAAAAATTTAAAAATATTTAAATATTACGGTATTATTTATTAATTAAAAAATAATAGCAGTTGTATAATTAAGGTTTAGGCACAAAAAATTAGTTATATTTATTGTTTTTCAAATATACAAATCAAAATTATAATAAATTTGATATTAAAATAATAAACCTACTATACCGGCTTTGAAGTTTTGATTCAAAAAGTTTAAAAAAGACCTTTAAAATGTAGAAAAAGAATAGATGTTGACAGATTACTTGTAAAATTAGTTTTGTATTTGTTATTGTTATGGTTATTTTTTTATTAGTTAGTGTAAATAACTATTTTTAATTATAATAAAAGATTTAGGCATAGGTACCATTTGTTTAAATTTATTATAATTTACATTATAAAATTGTGACGGCACAAAATGGTTTGACAATACAAAAAACTTAAATGTCAAAAACTGTTTAAAATTATATAAGCGTTACTATTCTTACGTAGTCGTAGAGAAAATAATGTCTGAAACACGTTTGGAATAGCATATTCCACTCTCGTAAAACCGTCACACTCGCCTTCGGCTCGTGTGTCTAATTTTTACTCGAGCGGAATATGCTGTATTCCAAACTTGTTACAGAATGTACTATTCTTTAAATATATTTAATACGTGGTCTATGTTTATGTTCATATGTTTATTATGTAGTCGTTCATACGTATCAAAATGTCGACGAGATCTGCTTCAACTGTTTCTCGGAAAGTCAATACCAAGTTTTACAAACTGACATTTCAAGCAGTTTTGATTATTTGGCAGCTTGCTAGGTTACCTACGCAGCGAATTGATTCATATGTGAGAACGTCAAAACGAAAATAATACTGTAAGTGAGAATATGTTCAGTGATCTTGAAGATTTGTTTGATGTTGCTACGAAAGACGCTCTAACTAAAATAAAGAACATTGACTCCAAAAAGTTGAAAAACAAGAGGATCTGTACAAAACATACACTGCTTTTAAAAGAAATCATTGTTTTTTTAGATTACAAAAATATTTCAAATTTTTGACAACAGACAGTCTGCAAAAACTAAAAAAATAATGTTGTAAAACCTCTAAAATTGCCTGATTGTTCACGTTGTATAGAATAAACTAAGAAAAATGATGTTATAGAAAATTTTGTAATAAAAAAGGACATTTTGTCTGGAATCATAAAAAGAAACTTAAAATATTAACTCATAAATAGTTTAAAGTAAATGTGGTTAACCGTTTAAGTGCTGAAAACTTTAGTCATTAATGTAAATTGTGAAAATAATTTGGTAAAATGAATAAATATGTTAATATGCATAAACAAGCTTAAATTAAATACTCTAATGAAAATCTTGGTGTGCATAATGAGAATTTAAAATTGCACTTTAGAACGGTGTCGGTGCCTAAAATGGATGTGATTCAGAATTAATAAAAAGCAATTTTAGCCTAATAATTTACCATCATTATGATTTTCTAGCGCCCGACTCATTTAAATATAAATTGCATTGCATGAAAATTTAATAACGACTACGAATTGCTGGCTTTAAAAATGTTAAGAATACCCCGAAGTGCCTTTTTGGGCATTTGTATCCACTAAATTGGTTTTATTTTCATTGTGAAGTCAAATTTAATTCGTTTGCGACATTTAACAATTTAAATACACTGCAGGTTCCCACTTTATTAAAGTTTTCTCATATTTTTAAATATACTGCTGGCAAAAAAAAAATAAGCGAAATTGAATTTTTAATACTTTCCCTATTAGGGTGGTCGACAATAGGTCATTTATATATGTAATCATGTAATATTAATCGTACCACATTCATTGGCTTAACTAGCCATCTGACACGGGGGGGGGCTAGGGTGGTCCTGTTATTGTGACTAGGAATATTTAAAAAAGTAAAACAAATGTTCTCCAAAAGGCACAAAGAACAATTTTTTTGAACAAACAGTTTCAGTGAGAAAGGGAGTAAGTACTACAATGTGATCTTGAGGACGTGTCCAAATATAATTGATGACCGTTTTTACCGCGCATGACCGTTTGTTGTTATGAAAAGGTACAATTGCTGGCAAGATACATACACCTTAAGTGTATGTGCGCATGTTGGGCGGGGCTTAAATACGTCACTTGTTGAGTATTTTTAAATCTTTAATTATCTGCTGCTAAAATTCTTGTTTTTGCGATGCTATTGGATGTCAACTTGCTCTATTTTTTGTTTAACTTGTTGTTTTTGCGTTCAGTGAGGTTCGAATTACTTTTCAGTGTTCAAATTATTGTTAACCTGTTCTGTTTGTTTATTATTGTTTTTGTGTTGCGTTAACTTGTTTTGTTTGTGTTTTAGTTTGTGTCGTGGCATTTGCGTATATTCAAATGCGGTGTGGCATATTTGTATGCAATTTGGACAACCAGTCCAAGAAAAACCCTTTAAATAAAAACAAATTTCATCGATTCCCGAAAAACTTTGATTTTTGCAAACAGTGGTTAAATGCCATAAAAAGAATAGACAATTTTAACGTTAAGACCGCTTCTGTTTCCTCTAAACATTTTCTGGACAGTGACTATAAGTTTAATTTAAAACACCAACTCTTAAGCACCGTACTCGTCAAAGCAAAAATAAAACTGTGCGTGTAAATATGTCCAAAAGTGAACTCAAAGATTTGTTTGGTGTTGGTGCCAAATAGGCTGTGACTAAAATAAAGGACCTTGACAACTAGGGTTGCCAACTTTCGGTTATTGAAATAAAGGACAAATTGGGATTTTTTTTTGGGTGCCACGTCTACTTTACAGCTTTTCCGATTTTTTTTTCGGACGAGGTGGTGTCGACTTGCATCGACGACTTTATCACCATTCATGATGATTTGATTGATGATGTTTAGCAAAAACCTGCAAATAAATAATGATTTGGCATTTAGGCAACTACTTGTTTAAAATAGAAAATGCTACTTTTTATGAATTTGTTTAATTTAATTTTCCAATTAAAGTTTAAAAATATATTGCGACAAAAAACTGAAATCTAATATTATAATTTTAATATTGTATTTTCCACTTACCGTTTCCTGTTAAAAAGTTGTAAAATAAGGTTAAAAAAACACCTTACACACAGATTCTAGTCGACTACACACAAGGGCTCAACACAACGAGGAACAAAATAAAAATACAAGGTATGCTGGATAAATTGGAGCTCGGGGATTTACCAAAATATTTCAAATGTTGCCAATTTTACATTATATGGTATTTGTATGGGCCTTTTTTGAAATAATTGTGGATTTATCTGTATTTCCGGATTTTAAAGGACATTTGCCGTCCTTTGACACCTTTCAAAAGGACAAAGGACAGTATTTAGAAATAAAGGACTGTCCTTTGAAATAAAGGACGGTTGGCAACCCTATTGACAACAGAGTTTTCCTTTATAAGAAAAGTTAGGATTTTGTAAGTAGCATGAGTAGTACTGATCTTAACACTACAGCAAAGGAGAATATAAAAAGAACAGCGGTAAAAAAACAAAAAAAAGTTTAAAAATAAATATGCAAAAAGATACCTCTGAGACAATTTCACCACCACCAACGGCATTGTTGATTGTTTCGACATATTATTAATATATGAATAAACACAACACTGTTTTAAAGTTTCACTATTTTATTTATGTTTTTTAAATGATTAACAATTGTTTCGCTACACAGTTGCTTCTTCCGAATTAGTACATATTTTTATAAAGTAGCGGTATTTATATTAACTAATGGCAGGTAATTTGAGAAAATAAGTGTTGTATAAACATTATACCTGAAGGTATTAATAAAACTTAGATAATTTTAGAAAAACCAAAGATTTGGAAAGTTTCGAATATAATTTTATAATATTAATAAATATTATTTTTTATTATTTTTAGTACTACAAGTATCCATCCATATTTAGCAAAGGCTGATTTCAATTTGGTTATTAAGAACAATATCAGATTTTTTTTTTTAGTTTATTAATTTCCTCAGTCAGGTTCCAGCACTTGAGAAGGCACCACGCGAGAGCGAAAGCTCTTAAAACGTAAAAGTTTAAAGATTAAAACCGACAATAATTTTTAAAAAGTGCAAACCAATTATAGTGAAACAAACAATTTTCATAGAGTGCAAACTAAAATGGTGTAACGGTCAGTGAGGAGTAAAGTGTTAAGTGATATGAATGAGTTAAGTGCCACCTGTCATTGGACGCTTTTCACTGGACAAACAAAGGAGGTCAAACAAGAGGGGAGGTGGCCATCCGCAAAAAATTGATAAGTAACCTTAAGCTTATGCATGACCTAACACATAATCTGCAAAATAAACACGACAGATATCTTTAAAACCATAAGAAAGGCACACTGCGTAGGATAATAAATCTGTCAACAACAAATGCGTAAAGCAAACCCAAACGAGACCAATGTTAAACACTAGACACACAGAATAAACTAACACATTAATCATTATAACACTAACATAGTAAAAAAAGCATAATAACCAAACTCTACTGGATTTGTAAACATTAGAAAACAGATTAATTGCGCTTGTCATTTGTTTAACTAATAAATAAATGCAATACTTAATTTTGGAACTTAAGAAAAAAAGACAAACTCTACCACAAAACGCGCTTAGGACAAAAATTACGCAAACTTGAACGGAAGATCACTACACTACTAACGACAGACTTACCCGACTAACATCACCAACATCCCCGCGACCTGCTAATGGGCAAAACCATTACCAAAAGGGTAAGAGTAGCCCAATTAAAATACCACGTCACTCGTAGACAACGCAACAACATACTACAATCCACCTTTAAACTAGACCTTACAGACAAAAAAGTCGGGAGACCATGCTTCACATTTCATGACACGTTAGCACAAAACATGCACTTCTCACAAATTAACAAGAACAGTTGGGAGCAACTAAGCAAAATAAAATAAAAAAAACAACTGACACACTTTACCAAGTGCAGGAACTATCTGACCAGGACACGGACAATGACAATAACGAACAAGACGAAGACCTCGACTAGGAAACTACACCCCTGCAGCGAACTAACAACTCCCCAACTCCAAATAGTAATCTCAAATGTTTGGAGTAATTCTAACCGACTGGTCTAGGGGGATTCTGCGTCGTACTTAGTTTTAAGTCGGCGTAATTGTCCCCCAAAAACCAATAAACGTCTATCCCTCCCATCCCTCCTCCTCTATACCCTACTGGGCGTATAGCATCGGCTCGGCGAACCCGAGAATGGCTATTAAGACTATTCGCATGTCGCTCTCGAGCCCCCAATAGGGAACATTACAGAACGCAATGGACATTCGAACCCACGGGTGAAGCCGTGCAGTTGCTGGGGGCGAACAAAAATCGGCGTAAGTAAACATAGGCCTGTACGGGGTCCGGGAGTGATGAGGCAATGGGGCTGGTTATACGTCTCTTATACTCATACTCATACTCATTAATTTCCTTAATAAAAATATGTACCAATTCTAAAGAAGCTACCATGTAGCGAAACAATTGTCATATTTAAATAAAATAGTGAAACTTTTAAACAGTGTAGTTTACGAGGTGTGTTCAGAAAATAACGGGAATTGTTAAATTTCGTGGTTCGGAGGGTCCGAAGTATGATAAAAACTTTAGCTGTTTTCATTGTTTACTTTGTCTTTGGCAGCCGCTAAGGTTAGACGTGTTTTATGAGCTCGGCGATTTTTCGTTCGTTAAAAGAAATGGATCAAAGAATTTGTATCCAATTTTGCTTAAAATATGAAATAAATTCTGTGAAATGTAAACAAAGGCCTAAAGTGAGTCGGCTATAAGTAAAACAAGAGTTTACAAGTGGTATAAGAGTTTCCAAGATGGCCGTGAAGACGTTGAAGATGACGAACGCCCCGAACGCACAAGCACATTAAAAACCGATAAAAACATGGAAAAAGTGGAAGAAATGGTTATAAACCATCAGAGAAGTCGCTGATGATGTAGGTATATCGATTGGCTCATCCCATGAAATTTTTTCGAATGTTTTGGGTATAAAACGCGTGGCAGCAAAATTTGTTCCAAAAATTGTTAAATTTTGAACAAAATTTTTGGCCAAAAACAATACTGTAATGATTCCCCAGCCTCCATATTCGCCAGACATGCCTCAGTCTGACTTTTTTCTATTCCCAAAAATAAAAAGAACCTTAAAGGGCCGTCGTTTTGCAAGCATAGATGATATTAAAAGCGCATCGCTGAAAGAACTAAAGATTATCCCAAAGATCGAGTTTTAGAAGTTTCGAGTATTGAAAGAAGAGCTGGCACATGTGCATAATATCCAATGGGGACTATTTTGAAGGCGCCAACATTAATGTAGAGGAATAAATAAATATTTGTTTCAAAAAACGAAAATTTCCGATATTTTCTGAACACACCTCGTATATTAAGATTATATCAACATGGAGTTTCATCAAGTAAAAGTCGAAACAATTAATTATACAATTGTTCATTTAAAAAACATAAATACAATAGTGAAACTTTAAAACAGTGTTAATTTTATTCATATATTCACGCCAACGGCATTTTTTGAAAACTTTAAAATAGAAGTGTGAGCTTGGTTTAAGATATTGGATATTATATAACGATATTTAGCTCTTTGGTATTCTAAAAAGTTATCCAAACATTGGTTTCATTTAGAAAACTTAATAGTTTATACAAGGTGTCACTAAACTTAGTGGCATAAATTAAGGAGCAGATTAAGCAAGTCAAAATAAGTCGAAAATCTAAATAAATATTTTTCCTAATTACGTATGTCTAAAAGATACAGGGTGATAAAGTGTTACTTATCATATCAGTTTTTTTAATATAACTTCTACTATGGTAGACTTAGAAAGGTGATATTTTGCGAACAGTGACTTACTACCAAAACACATATTCATTCACACATAATTACAATTGTTCGAGTGAACGCAGTGTCGTAGAAACAGGGGTTGCTTAAGCTTATTGTCCCATACAAACTTTGAGGTTACGTTTTTATACCATTTGATGCAATTTTTGGATTACTCAGTTCGGCTACTATTAAAAAGGTGTACCTCTCAAACTTCGATAAAATTAACCGTTTCCGAGATATTCAAGATTTCAATATTTGTTATATGGCATTAAAGGACTAAAAGGTATATGATTACAAATTTTTTAATTGAAAAAACTACAATTTTTTTAATGTGACGGTCAGGGCAAAAAGTCCCGAGGCTCATGAAATGCCTTTTTTAGTTTTTCCAATAAAAAAATAAAATTTGTTATCATAATATACCTTTTAATCCTTTTAAATAATGCGATATAACAATAAAATTTGTTATCATATTATACCTTTTAATCCTTTTAAATAATGCGATATAACAATTATTGTAATCTCGAATATCTCGGAAACGGTTTATTTTACCGAAGTTTGAGAGGTACACCTTTTTAATGTTAGCTGTGTAATCGAAAAATTGCATCAAATCTTATAAAAACCTAACCTCAAAGTTTATATGGGACAATAAGCTCAAAGCAACCCCCGTTTCTACGACACTGTGTTCAGTCAAACAATTGTAATTATGTGTGAATTTGTGTTTTGGTAGTAAGTGACTGTTCGCAAGATATCAACTTTCCAAGACTACCATAGTAGAAGTTATATTAAAAAAACTGATACGATAAGTAACACTTTATCACCCTGTATCTTGGAAACATAAGTAATTAGGAAAAATATTTATTTAGATTTTCTTCTTATTTTTACTTGTTCAATCTTTTCCTAAATTTATACCAATAAGTTTAGGGACATTTTGTAGAGTATCTACAAAAACTAAAGAAATGATGGTAAAAACCTAAAGCGCAAAAATGTCCTACTATAAATAATTTTGTTATTGAAAGAACCAGCTTTTTCTTTGATATCCTTATTATTGAAGGAAAATGTAAAAGTAAAGAATTTCTGAAAGTACCAACTCAGAATTGGTCATGTGATCCGGTTTTCTAAGAAGTGTTGTAAGATAAGAGTTGTTGTGTTTTATTCAAATATACAACCAGTTACTGACCAAGAACGAAGAACAGATGCAGTCGCAAATCACCGGAAACAGTTTTCTGAGCCATTCCTTAGTCTGTTTTTAAGTTTTTTTATCGTCCTTAAATTTTTTTACGGTGATTTAAGACATTCAGAGTTTTGGATATTGTAAGGCACTTAGACTTTCTTGTAATTTTTAGGGGGCGTTTTTATTTACTTCACCGTATTACAAATGAAATATTTCAGACCCTAAATTACCAGATTAAGTATTAAACAGCCCCTCAAATAAACCGTAAAGTTAATGTAGACTAAGTCAAGTTTAAAACAACTAAAGTGTTGTTATTGTAATGGATATCTTTCGCAAACTAAGTCAAAGTCGCGAAGAGGAAGTTGGTAATACTACTTCGAATAACGTTTTGTTATGAATAGTAAAACGACCGAGTCAGAAAACATTAAAATATAATGTCGAAAAGTTTACATTGCAATCATGTAGTGAGGTTTTAAGATACTTCGCTTACTTATATTGTTTTGTTGCTTGAGATTTTACTGCGAAAAGGTAAAACGTAAAATAGCTTTACGGTCTCATGGAAACAAAGCGACATTAAAAAAGTTAGTGTCACAACAAATAGAACAATTTTAAAGTTTAAGTTTAATCTACATTTTTAGTAATTCATTTTACAGTTTAAAGCTGACTTGCAAGTCATGCTATCATTAATTACCATCGACATAATTTAATATCATCGATTAAAAAAGGGTGGTGAAAAATTATGATTTGACACGTCGTAAAGTCTTAATTGGATCTCATTCCAAATTTGATCAATATTATTTGATGAGCGCAAAACTGCTCGGTCGCAAATTAAAAACCCGGCAATAAAATTTAATCAAAAGATATTATGACTTTTGTGGTGAATAATTGCTTTGAATATAATTGCATTTATGCCTGTGTTGTGTACGTTTTATAATTTATTATGGGTAATAAAATGAATAAGATAAAACCAAAAGTAAACCATGATAAAAACTGATACTGTATACAGAATTGCAAATGTCGAAATTTTAACTTAATTTGAAATATTAAACTAATTATTTTAAATACTGAATCTTTTTAAACCTTACAGTTCGGTCATCTTACACTGAGAGAAAATGTGTAATTTATATTTAACAAATTTACAATAAATAAAGTAAATTTATTGTTAATTAACATATTTAACTATAAGTTAATAATCTGCGTAATATTTTTTATTTAGCAGAAACAAATACTTCGTTTTTTGCCGATATGTTTATTATTAATAATGCAAATTTGGGCGATTTGCTAAGGCGATCTTTAAAAATTTATTATTATTATTTTTAGTTAAGAATCAATATTAACAATAAATAAATGTTTATTTCTTGTTTACTGTACTCAAACTTCTGTCAGGATAGGGTTGCTAGATGCGTCAACTTATCGCCATAATTGTATACTTAAATTTATCATTTGTTGAGTGTTAAATTTTTAAAAGAATAAATGAATAAATTTACTATAATAAAATAAAAATAAAGAAAAGTACGAGTAATTTCTTGATTCTTAGTTACTTCATAAAAAACAAGTATTTTTTTTCTAATATATTATATATAAATGTTAACCTGCATACATTTATTTTATTGTTAAAATAATTCGCTGCAACTTTGGCGCCAAACACCAAATACTACTAAAAAAGTCAGGCAACCCTGCCCTTGGCAGCAAAACAGCATAGACGTTTCTCGAATGGTATACCATGCATTTCAGAAAATATCGGGAATTTTCTTTTTTTGAAACAAAAATTTATTTATTCGTGTACATTAATGTTGTCGCCTTCAAAATAGTCCCCATTGGATATTATGCACATGTGCCAGCTCTTCTTCCAATACTCTAAACACTTCTAAAACTCGATCTATGGGATATGATTTAGTTCTTTCAGCGATGCGCTTTTAATATCATCTATGCATGCAAAACGACGGCCCTTTAAGGTTCTCTTTATTTTTGGGAATAGACAGAGGCATGTCTGGCGAATATGGAGGCTGGGGCTTCATTACAGTATTGTTTTTGGCTAAAACAAATTTTGCTGCCACGCGTTTCATACCCAAAACATTCGAAAAAATTTCATGGGATGAGCCAATCGATATACCAACATCATCAGCGACTTCTCTGATGGTTTATAACCATTTCTTCCACTTTTTCCATGTTTTTATCGGTTGTTAATGTGCTTGTACGTTCGGGGCGTTCGTCATCTTCAACGTCTTCACGGCCATCTTGAAAACTCTTATACCACTTGTAAACTCTTGTTTTACTTATAGCAGACTCACTATAGGCCTTTGTTAACATTTCACAGAATTTATTTTATTTTTTAAGCAAAATTGGATTCAAATTCTTTGATCCATTTCTTTTAACGAACGAAAAATCGCCGAGCTCATAAAACCCGTCTAACCTTAGCGGCTGCCACAGACAAAATAAACAATGAAAACAGCTAAAGTTTTTATCATACTTCTGGGGCATGTATTCCAACATAATAAATAAATTTTTATGACAACCGGACCCTCCGAACTCGCGAAATTTAACAATTCCCGTTATTTTCTGAACACACCTCGTATATGCATGGTGTACCGCATGCGTATGGTGTACCGCATGCCTATGGTACTCACATACTTCCACTTCCAAGTATGTGATGGTACTACATGCCTTGCCAAGTTTAGTGATTCTGTTTTTTGCACTGTTATTTATTTATGCATCAGTGTTTTGTTTGCAATCGTTTTGTAATAGCAATAATTTAAATTGTACCTATAGTGTCAGTCTTGAAACCGGCTCTTTTCTGTGTGCCGACTAGTGTATCTCTGCGATTATTAAAAAATCCAAACATGGAAGATCTGCAATCCATGGACAAGCTATGCAAATTTTTAGAAAGCAATGGATTTAACGACTTACTGGATATATTTATAGTGATTAAAAAAATAGGTTTTACAAATAAAGCTTTATGTCTTCTAAATATTTTAGTATTTATTATAAATAAGCATTTATTTTTCACAAAAAAAAACCAAATTTGTCTTTATTTTTAAATAATAAGATTTATTTTAATCAATGCGTTGTTTGTCCTAAATAAATGTTTATTCCGCCATAATCGAATAAAGTATTTATTAGTTATTGATAAATATGTTTAATTGTATAATCCAGTGGGATTTTAATATTGTAAATAAAATTAAATTAGACACTTCCCTGCTGTAAATTTTTTATTTTATTTTAATAACTGACCGGTTTCGCCTAAATATGTTATTAAACTGTTCTCTCAGTGTATCTGCCCGAACTCTAAATCAACTGGTATGAGACAAACACGTTTTATTAAAAAACAATACTTCCCATCAACCCATCTCACTACTAATATACTGCCATAGCGCTCGAGTTGAGGTCACACGTATTATATGATAGACATGTCTATTAACTGCAGTTGTTTAAAATCCCAAAAACCCGGACATTAAAAAAATGTAAGTCTTAATAAGTGAAAATGTGTACAAGGGTTTTTTAAGGTTTTATTATGTCTCTAATTACAAATATTTGGATTTATTTTCAAAAAATAAAATGGCGGATCCAAAATAGCCGACTTTTAAAGAAAGAACTATCAGATTTCGTCTAAATCATCTGTATACGACAGTTTATATCTCACTTGTATTAAAATTTGTACAATCATTTTAAGTTTTTTCAATCTTCATTTTTCTTGGTACAAATTTTCAAACAAGTGGAAGTATATAAAATATCTTTGTGTAGAGGAGCGTTCGCGCAGGAAAGTCGAAAGAGTCCGAATTAAAAAAAAATTAAGATTTAAAATGGTGAAAAATTGGTCAAATTTAATTAAAATGATGTAAAAAGGTATTTTTAGGTCGCTGAATAAACATTAAATCGTTAAAACTTTTTTTTTTTTGAAAAATTGGAACAGATTTTATTGTTAAAAATTCTACAAAATTAAATATATAATAAATAAAAATCAGAAAACAACACTCAAGTAAAAAATTAAATAGAATTTTTTATCTTGTCCGCGTTTTAGAGATTTTTAACCACAGTGCACTGTGCGATTTAACAATTGGATCTTAGGTTTAGACGATCATTTAAATCAATATGTGTATTTGGACTTATTGCAAAATTATTTACAAAATTACCATTATTATGAAATGAATTCAGCTTAAAGACATACATGTATTATCAGGAGGACGGTTGCAGCCCACACTCAACTCTTTTAATTGGGAATTATTTGAACCATACATTTGGGGAAAAGTGGATTGGTCACAACTTTAACAATGATTTGGAAAGATTAAAAAACAAAATTAGAGAGCCATACTCGCCTTTTGAAGAAATTAGTTAAAGATGTTAATTGTGTTGAAGTTTAAAATGCTATTCACCTTAATTTGTAGTATTACTTTACTTTGTTCAAATGCAACCTAAATTGGGATATTTCTCTAATTTTCAATTATAATTTTTTCCTAAAATCAATGAAAAGACTACTTTACCTACAACGATTTTTTCCTTATTAGATTATCTCAGCGACTTCGAACTGTAATATACTAATTTTAGGTTGAGCAGGCCGAGAGTGCAGAAAAGCCGTACTTATATTTGTATCTTGTATCTATCCGGGAACACACTGTATGATTATCCTTTAAAATATAATTATGAAAAATAAAAATTACTTTTATTTTATTTTTATGTTATAAAAGTTTTATGAAGATAAATACTAAAAAGCCAAATGAGAAACATACAAAGCCTTAACTTAATACATTACAAAATATCCTATATGTGAGATAGTAAAACAAAGTTTTTTAATATTCATTATCACACTAAAAAAGGCATTTACTTTAAATTTCTCAGAAGTTTAGTCGACGTTCTTGGAAAATTGTGTTAAATAGTTTTTCTTTTGGTATTGATTGTCACTGGATATACGAAAATTCCTTTAAGTGCACTGTTCAATAAAATAGCTTTATACAAAAATCTTAATCATTTAGAGTGAAAACCGACAAAAATATTTCGGAAATTCTTTGCGAAGAAAGTCGTTTTTAATAAAATAAAATGGGATAGAAGAGTGATTACTTAAGTGAGTACTTACAAACTTGTTCATTTTTTAGGAGCTTTATTTTCAGCCTATTCTAACACTACAAAACTCCCATTTTGTTACTATATATTTTTTATTAAATACTTTTATATACCAATATTTTTTACAATCACATTTTTATCCACACATTTATAATTATAAATGGAGATTTATTATTAAAAGTTAATTCCAAATATTTTTTGTTAAATTTTAACTGTTGTATAATTTCTCCAATTTTACAAAAATGTTGTGAAAAAAATAAGGATAAATGTAAAAATATTATAAAATCTATCATATAAAATATATTCTGTTTTGCGACTTTTGCTTACATTTTAAAATATTTTTAATATTTGAAGACATATTGTAAAGTAAATAAACAACGGTAAATTGTTAAATTTGATTTCTTAAAGCAATGGCTTACATCTGAAAAGTTAATTTAAGGTTTATGCGAGCTAAATTGTACTTAACCGTGTTATACAATATTAAGTGTGTTACATACTACAAAAGGCATTGCAACAAGGATCGGCTCTCAAAGGGATATATGAATTAATATTCGTAAAGTAAACTTAGCAAAGCGCTAATGTATTTTCCGAAACTTTTAATAAGTTAGAGGCAGGAAATTATGTTCAATGAATATTGTTTACCTCTACTGTCTAACTCTAGTGGGTTAGGTGGACATTTTACCCTAAATATTTAACATTTGAAATGTGGGATATGTGTGCAGCCATATATCCTAGTTATGTAAGTTACTCTAAAAACTGCTTGTGCAATTTAAATATTTTTTAAAACAAACCACACTTAGTGAGTGGTGTGTTGAGTTCAAACTGTGTATTTATTAAGACTTAAGACACTTTCGTGATAGTTATAACTTGGGTCTGTCAATTGCAGCTCATGCCTCCTGTAAAGATGACCAACAAGGGCGACGACGAAAATGTTGATAAAAATAGTGGACCTTGAGGAGATCTGCAAATACCCCCCCTAATAAACAATCCGTGGGTTATTAAGATCCTAATTGTTTAAAATAAATGTATTCAAAAAGCCATGTAAATAAAAGTAACATTTAAATTTAGCGCAACGGAAATAAAATTGACGTATAAAAAGTACCGTGCGAATGGGTAGAAAGACTCTCCTGATTAAGTGGGAAAAGGTAAGGAAAAGAATACGGCCTTCGATACGGAAAGGTAAGGGAAGAACGGAGATCATTCGAGAAGAACCCGAGCGACGAACAAGTTGTGTGAATTTGGTGTGTGCAGAAAAGTAGTTAAATTTGTAGGTTTGTACATTTTAAATAACTAAATTATTGTAGTATAAATATTCCCAAACATTTTGGTATAATTTGTTTACACAAATACCTTGTGTTGTAAAGATAAATATTCGATTATTTGATAGATCGATCTATTCCGCCATGATGGCTGCTGTTTTAACAAACCACGCCCTAAAATACATTACGTTTAAACTAGGTATTTCGTATTATAACTTAGATTCTAAGTTATAAACAATTGGTACTTGATTTCATCTAATAACCCTTTATAGGTTAATGGTCTCTATGTTAACCACATCCATTACAGCTTACTTAGAAATGAGAGAGAACCCAAACTTCGACCAAAGTATAAATAAATGAACTCATAATATGCAGTGGCTATCATATTGGCCACAATTTAAATTTGGCAATTGTTAGAACCAATGTGGTCTCTATGTTAACCATCCCACAAAATTGCGAAAAAGTGACATTTGCAGTAATTGTTGCTGCTAGCGAGCATAAGCATGTTTGTTTTACCTGACAACACACATAATTCAAAAGGTAATTGAATGCTTCACAACTTGTGATAATAGTACTTGGAAAATAGGTTAGCGCTAACGAAATATTTAGATCGTTTTGGAACATAACCTCTATCAAGCTACCGTGAGACTATTGAATCCATGCTTATAAACGTCCAGTATTTTTTGGTTTTTTGAAAAATTGGATTCAAGTAAACTATTTTATCTAGTTGTTGGTATAACCGAAGATCAGGCTATGGATTAGGAGATTGAGGGCGATAGCTCATCAAGAGTCCCCAAGTACTTTTCTTCTGAATTCACCAAGTACATCTTCATGTTTACAAGTAACTTCTGCCAATACTTCAGCACGATCCAGCCTACGTAATCGTAGTGAGCGAACATCCAGTATACATTTCAGAAAACAAATTTTGAATAGATTTGGGGGTGAAAGTGACTCTGATGCAGATGTTCTTTCAGATGACTCAGTATCGTGATTACTCATCAGATTCAGAGAAAACTACCAGTAGTAGGTCATTTTTGAAAATTGACCAGTGAAAATAAAATTAAAAATATGCATCACAGAAATGCCACTGTAACTTACTCACAAACACAAGAGTAGGTAGAATCAAAAAATGAAGAAACTTTGAGAAATTGAAATTTACTAAAACCGTTTCCAGATAAGAATAATGACAGTGAACAATTTGGAAATAAATATTTGATTTTTTATAGCATACACCATGTAATTATTTTACCTGGTCCTGAAAAAAAAAACTAAAATCCTTTCAGAAACGCAAAAAAAACGATATGTGTTTTACATTTAGACCACCGCCCATCTATCATCGTATGGGCAGTGGTTTCCATTTTATCCACCATGATAAATTAAAAAAAAACAGTTGGATTTTCAAAATAATCATTAAAATAACTTAAGACATCCAAAATAGGTAGGTCTTACCAAAAAAAAATTAAAAATAACAATTAATGGATTCTGCCCTATAAAGGGATAAAAAGGGTATATAGGTTTTTTACGAGTAATTATCTAATTAAAAAGAGCAGGTTTTTGTTTTAGTATTTTATTAAATTAAAAGAACAGGGCCGTATTAAGTTTTATTAAGCTAAATGTCAGGACTGTACTTGAGATTATTTAATTAATTTTAATAATTATTTCAAAAAGGGGATTTACCATAAACGCTGTGTAAATTAAGTGTATTTAATATCGATTTTCTTAAATACGGGATTTATTAAATTGTACTCGCAGATTCACATTTATGTCCCGTAATTAGTAACTTTACCAGTCATATTTAATTATTTGGTATTACGTTTGGAGTGAGTGGCAACAATGATTGTGCGATAACGACATTTGATTTATCCACTGCCCTGATACAACAAGCCCATTTTGAATTACCATCCTGTAAATTTTAAGAGGTGTGTAAAGGTCTGATTTCATCTAACTGCGCGACGCCGACATTGTTTTTGTTATTTGTGTCATTTTGATTACCTAGTATTTTATGGTAATTATTAATTTATTAAAGTTTGCCGACAAATGAGGCATAATAGACAATGACGAACCCTCAATTGAAATGACCTCGAAGCCGATTATTATTTACTCCCTTTTAAGAGGTGTTTAAAAGTCTGATTTCATCTGACTGCGCGAAGCCGACATTGTTTTTGTTATTTGTGTCATTTTGATTACCTAGTATTTTATGGTAATTATTAATTTATTAAAGTTTGCCGACAAATGAGGCATAATAGACAATGACGAACCCTCAGTTGAAGCGATTTATTTACTCCCTTTTCTAACAGTTGATTGAGCCTGAACTCTAATAAATATTACATGAAAATTTGTGTAACAGTAAACTTAAATTCAACAGTAAATAATTATAAAAACTTTATTTGGATGATGGAGGCCTAATGCAGATGGAATGCTTGATGAATAAAGTTAAATTTAAAATACAAAAATGGAGACTAAGACTCAATCTACTTTCACCAAACAAACAAACAAATAAACAAACAAACAAACAAAATAAAAATTAAAATTAAAAACGAGGAACACATACGACAGCTAAGCTCTAGTATGATGTATTATTTATCTGATGGTATTTATATATTTATTTATTTATATTAGATGTGGGTTGTAGTCGCAGTAAGGAGATATTGTGTGGTTTTAACGGTTTGTAGGATGTCATTTTTCTTTCAGAGTTCACTAAGTTAAATGTCGTTTGGATTGCGGTTATTTGTGTTGCTCTATCCAAATAAATATCATTATTGTTTGTAATAAATTTTAAATATTTTATACGTATAATTCACTCCCACAATCCATCATTTTGGAAGGTTTTATGAGCGATATTAAATAAAAAAAAAATAAACGGGAGCCTTCCGGGTTTTTTTGACCTGAGTTCAAACGTAACTTATTGCCTTTTATTTACTGTATTTATAATTTCCCTTTTTATACTTTCCCCATGAATACAACACCTCACAAGTACCTTGGGTTACTAAATTAATGAGCTTTATTACCGTAAGTATTTATTTTATTTATTTGTCGTAATTTAATATAACATTTGCCGTGTTGTTATATTTCATTTATCACTTGGGGTGTAACTTTTACAGATTCTTTGCTGAGGGGGGGGGGGTGTAAACGATTACAACCTGGATTAACATAAAATCTGGTTAATTAATTTAACAAATTAATTTTCGATATTGAAAATGTCTTAAAAAACTAACAATTTTTTTTAATCCATGTTATTTGTAATTCAAACAATTAAGGAATAACATTAAAATTTTAAGTTTATTTAAATTATTTATTCGGGTTTATAATGAAATTGTAAACATTTTTATGTTAATAATTTATCTGAATTCGTAAGTAAGCCTACTATTTTTAATTCTAAATAACAATATTGAATATGTTTTTTAATCAAATCTTTGTTTTAATTCGCCAATATATCGATATTTTTAAATCAAAGTGATATTTTTAATTTGAATGATTTTGACATTAAATCCACAGAATGTGTGTTAAAATTACCAAAATTCTTATCCAATTAGTAAAAAGATTACCGTTGGTTTAAAACTTAACATAAAGTTAGGTGGACCTAGATTAACATAAAATCTGGTTAATATTTGGTTAAAATTAACAAATATTTTCTTACTGTGTAGTTATTGTAGACAATTGTCTAAGTCTTAAGACTTTACAATATTTAAAATTTCTTTAATAAACACTTAAAGATTACATATATGACTATATAAAAAAGTAATATTTTGAGATGTTTAGGTGCTTAGTATAATGTAACGATAAGTCTATATTTTAATTATGGTAAATTTTGCACATTTCCAAAAAGTTCAAACATTTTATTATGTTGGTTTTATGTAAATTTTGAAAATTTTGAAATTTTAATGTGAATTTCTCCTACCATTTTTAATTTTATCCCACTGTGCCAATTTGCCCTACCATTTAGTCAGTACTACCTAGTCATCCTAATTCATTTTTAAAAAGTATAAGGAAGTTCGCAACAGCAAATGTAAAACATACATTGGTATTTGCATGTGCACATGCAAAATAAATTAAATCTACTCGCTCACGTATGAAGGATAATAAATGAGAATTTTAATTAAATACTTTTTGTATAGGTGCAGAGTTTCTTAGTAAATTTAATATCCTAAGCGGAAGTCGGGACGAAGAAACTAAACTAACAAAATTATAAATTTTAATATTATTAAGGAATTTAAGGCCTTGATTTAATTAAAACTATGCAACTAAAGCAAAATAAATATTTGTTAATTATAAACCGATTTAAGAGAAAAATATTATATGTATATGTATAGACTAAATGATTTCAAGTTTTTTTTTTATTAAAATAAATAGTTTATCTGAAGTTTGTTTTAAATTTCATAAAAAACATAATTTTAAATTTAAATAGGTACCGTAAACACGGGTGACTTTGCACCCCGCGGGTGACTTTAACCCATTTATGAAAAATCTTTTCGCGCTCGATAAAATTAAAATTTATAATTTGTTGGTCTAAACCTGTCAATTGAGCGATTCTATTGAGTTTTTTTACAGGAAAATCAGTGTTTTAAAGAAAGAAATGGGATTTATTACACTTTAAAATTGTTTATCTCTACGCGGTCTATAATTTAAACTTTATTGTTGTCAACATTCGATAAAGAAATAACTTGTTATGGCCTAGGCCGATAAAAAATTTTATGAGGCAAGTAATTAGTTCGATTTTTTCTCGCTAGGGGTACACAGTAAAAAAATTCTGGTAAAAAACAACACCAAAAGTGGTCTATATAGGTCCACACTAGAAATGGTATATCTAACCACATACAATTTGGTAAATTTTACCCTTTTTAATTGGTTAAAAATCTACACGTACTATTCGTACAAAAAACTCGTAACAGTGTTAAAATCATCAAATATAATACACTCTTAGGGGTAAAAGCAACACGCAATATTGGTAAAAGAGTAGAAAATGCTCAATTTGGTGTAATTTACTACACATTTTGGTGTTACTTGTAGGTATTAAAAATGGTGGGTGTTTTATTATTAAACACTGCATGTAACAAAGTATATTTTATATTACTAACAAACTATTAGATATGAATACAAATAGGCTTTGGCATAAAATTAAAAAAAAATGAGTAACACTACTTAGGTGTATTCTTATACCCATATTTGAATGAAAAGTAGTACTTAATATTTTAAGTTTTTTCCAGTTTGTGCAAAACCATATTTAGTTTATATAGGTATATCGCCGACGGTGGACGAGTGGTTAGTGCTACTGACTACAAGCCGGAGGTCGTGGGTTCGAATCCCACCAGGGGTATGGCTGTTTATTTGTGTTTGTCCTATTGTGTAATAGTCCTTCGGAGGGGACTTTAAGCCCGCGGTCCGTTCCTACCCCTAACCCGCACAAGCCATTCAGTTGGCTTATGGGACTTCTTAAGAAGTAAGGGTGGAACTAAAAAAGAGCACTTTTGTAAAAGAGCACTTTTGTATATAAGTTAAATATGATTTTTCACTAGCCCAAAAAACTTAAAATTTTACTAAATTTCATATTTCACATATCACAGCTAAAAAAAAACATGTTATATCACAAACATAAGTTGCATCCACTGTCACATTGCACCACTTTACCCGACCACTGAATTTTAATTTAAAAACCATGGTCTTAAAATAGCATGCATAGGTACACTACCATCAACTGCACTCGGAATACTGATCGCCGTTAGCGAATGGTGATGACTACGTGACTTTTTTACCACAATGTGTGTAGCTGTCAACAAATAATAGTGTCAAAAGTACACTGCGTCGAGTTTATCTTTAAATTAACACTAGATTGACACGGTGCTGTGTAAAATAAATTTAAATTAACACGAATGAATTTTACCACAATTTAAAATAAACACTTAATATTTTTGACCAATTTTAGTGTATAAATTAACACCAAATGATTTTACCACTCCATTTGGTAACTTTACACCGAATTATTTTTTACTGTGTATTGTTTTGACAAATTAATCCTTTTCTAAGAAATTAACGTACTAAACTGGTTTAATTTATTTATAATGAGCATTAATTTGTTTGTTTTACTGTTAATGTTTATTATTTTTCATTAAATTATTGTAAAATTAAATATGAATAATAAAACAAAAAGTGAGGTTAGGACATTGCAATTTGACGTTTCTGTAGATTTCACTGTTGTGTTTTCTTTTTCTACGATTTAAATTATCTTTAAGTTTTAATTTGATTTAAGTTTTCAGTGAAATTAAATGTTAAACACAGCGTAAACATTCCAAACTACCTATTTTTTAATAAAAATGCAAAAAAAATTGAAATTAGATACCTATTTATTAAACAATTAACAATTAAACAGTTAATTAACAAAAATCCATTTCTACTTAAATCATGTAGCTAGGTATTGTCAAACTATTACTGCTTCTAAAAGGAATAATAATTATTGTACATTTAATGTAATCTTTAGCTACTAAATAAATGACATTCTAAAAAAGTGAGGTAAGCCGCTTTCATGTTGAATTAAATTGACCTATATTGGTTGAGAATAATAATATTTTACCTTAAGGTTTAACATACATGGATATTTAAAAATTTTCCATAGTATCTGGCAATATACAAGATAGTTGTTCTAAATAGTAATATAAATTATAGTAAAGGGTATTATAATTATGGTAATCAGCATTATACTGTTTTCTCCGTGTGGGCAAATAAATTATTATTATTATAAGTCTCTCTTTTTGTCCCTTAAACCATGATCTCCCATGAAACGTCACCGATAATAAAATTTTGTAAAAAAAATATTAGAAAAGATTTGCAAAACTTTCTGATGTTATGATTTTTCATTAAAATTAGTAAAAGGCCGAATATTTTCCCGAAATATCTAAGATTTGTTAAAAATTTGACGTCGTTTCAATACATTTTAGCATACATGAAGTAAATAATTTCATTAGTAATTTATTTTGTATTGCTTTATTTAGCTCCCAAGTAATAACAATAATTATAACCATTTAATTTTCTTAAAATGTTGATTAATAATGTAGATAAAGATAAAATGTAAATGTAATAAAGCTCAGTTGGTCTATAAGGTGGACCATAAAAGTCACCCTTTATTGTGGTAAAACAAGCTTCTAAAATTTATCTACAAATCTCATACCTACTTGCATAATATGCAATGCATATTCGAATTAAACTGCAACTGTTGTATTATATTTTAGTATATTTTGGACATTATATATATATTATGAAAACATACTAATTAAAGTTTTTTCATTAACATATTAAAAATTTGCAGCTGTAACTTTTAATTCGTATTTTTAGATTATTTTTATAACATGCGATGTTTTTCTCAGAATTTCTGGCCTTTTAAGAAAAGTTTGTTCAATTAAATAAAACTTCCTTATAGTTTTTTGGCTTAAATTGTATATTAAATCGCAAGAAATTATTATAAAAGTATATAATGTCTAAAAAAATAAATTATTACCAAAAATGTCTCTTTAACACATAAAAGGCTTTATTGGGGGTATAATTTACACAAGTATATACTCTAGAAGGCCATAATGTCTAAACTTTATTTTAATTCCATTTTCAAAAAAGGTGTATACATTTTGTGTTTATCTTTTAATCAAAATGTTAAGAACATTAAAAAGTTATAATTATTGTTACCAAATAAACTAATGTAACCAAAATACAAAGGTTTACAATTTACAAGTCAATATATAAAAAGGCCTAAAAATGTCGCTACATTAGCTGGTACAAATATAAAAATGGGCTATCTGAATAAAACATTAAATTCCTTTATCAATTGTTAGCATATGTTTGCGAATTTCAACCCATATTCAATTTGTTTTATAACTCTAAAACGCCTTTAGGATATTTCCATTGTAACGGGTTCGACACTAAAACTCCGTTTTTTTCATGAAAGTGTTTGTTCATATATCAAGATACGTTAATATAAGAAAATAGTATAAAAAATGAGGTATTTAACTCAAGCAAAATGTCAATAAAAAATTGTATAGAAAACCTTTTATAACGTCATGAATAGTGTAACGGGCACGACCAATGAGACCAAGTTGGCTTCTAAAGTTGATACTGTAAAATTTTGGATGAAAGCATATGGTAATATTTTTTTTGTAAAAGTTGAATAGTAACCTTAAACAAGCACGTATTTTAAATACACAAATATTGTATACTTTATTCTCTAAAATTTTCTCAAAATGTAACAGGTGCGACATTTGAACATTTTATCGAGTATTGAAACTCTTCCGTGTTTATTCATAAAGTTAACTTCTTAGCATTACAATGTACGAATATTTTAAGGTTATAAATTACGTCGCAATTAAACTATTTGACTTCAGATATAGTTGTTATTTTTTAAATAACACATGTATGTCTTTTTGTAAAGGTGGGGTAAGTTTTCGTGGAAATACCGTTTACGTGTTCAAGGGTTTTTCGTAAGTAATATCATAAGGGCATTTAATTTTTCCGAAAAGAATCGAAAAAACACGTTGCTAAGTAATATTTTAACAAAAAGCATGAGTGCTGGTGGCAATAAAAATCCGAGTCGAAGAGGAGGATTTTTGCACCTGCACGAATGCATTTTGTTCAAAAATATTACTTGGCATTGTGTTTTTTCGATTTTTTTCACAGGAAAAATTAGATGCCTGAATGGTATTTGACAAGACTATTTCATGAGTAACAGTTAACAATTAAAATATAAATTGCAATTTTTGGTGACAACAGCTGTCAAGTTTTGCCGCGGGTAAACTCGAATAAACTGCTGACAGGTGCTGTCACACAGTTTTTTCACCTAGAAACCATTTGTAATTCAAAATTGCGCGTTTGTGATTGGTGGAAATTAAGACGAGGGAAATAGTCGAGAAAATATCCTTAAAGCCCTTTTATTTAATAATAAAAAACGCTCGAAAAAACTTTTATAGGGATTTTTTTAGTAAGTAAATTAAAGAATTGCTGTGAAATACCTTATTTTTATTAGTTTACCCTGAAAATGTTGTACAAATCAACCGAATAGTAACGAAAATACAGCGCTTCAAAGTCGTAGAAAATGATTTTTGCAAAATAATCAAAAAGGGGTCATTTTTACCGACTGCGCTGTATGTTCGTTATTGTTCGTTTGATTTGTACAAAATTTTTAGGTTATACTAACAGAAATACGGTCTTTAACAGCATATTTTGTATTTACTTAAAAAAAATTTCTAAAGGTTATTTTTTGAACGGTTTTTTATTGTTAAATAAAACGGCGTTAAAATTACAAGTCAATATATAATCAAAAAGGCCTAAAAATGTCGCCACAGTAGCTGGTATAAATATAAAAATGGGCCATCCAAATAAAACATTAAAATCCTTTAATTGTTCGCATATTTTTACCAATTTCAACCCATATTCAATTTGTTTAGTAACTTTATTTATATCAAAAAACAACTCCACTGTAATTCTATCCAATAAATGATTAACAATGGTAATTCTTTTATGTATTAATATAGCAACATTAAATATAACAAGCACAATAAAATTTTAGAAAAGGTTTGTTAAAAAATAAGCGTACCTACCAAAACACTAAATTCTTATAGTCTGTAATTATTGCTTCATACGTATTAAATGACAAACCAATCAAATTAAATCAATAAAATTTTGGAAAAGGTTTGTTAAAAAATAAGCGTACCAAAACACTAAATTCTTATAGTCTGGAATTATTGCTTCATACGTATTAAATGACAAACCAATCAAATTAAATGAAATGACAAATATTAAAGGTATTATCCAAACCAGTTTAGATGCATCATATTGTATTTTAGAAACTAACTCTTTATCCAAAATATTTAAATTATTTATCAACGAATACCAATTGTTAGAACAAATTAAACATTTCAAAATCCACGTCACAATAAAGATTGCTTCTAAAGATGAGCTAAATATATCCAGTATATTTATTCTAAAAAGATCATTTCCAACATACATTCTTTTGTAGACAGAAAACGCAAAATATAGCAAGTAAAAATGTAATATAAATATTGTATATATTTTGCCCATCGTGTATTTTGATGTGGGCGTTAGGCCTAAAATGACCGAAATTACTTAGTCTTTTAAAAACGTTATATCATTTTTTTGCTTCATTGTATTGAGTTTTTAAATGTTCTATATTATTATATTGACATTATTATATGTAATTTCGTAATTTTTATCAATACATCTAATTACACATTATAAATAATAAAATGTGCTCTTTTAATTTGTTTTATGCTTTTTAATATCTTTAAGTAGGTATTCAATAACATATCGTACAAAAAATACACGTTATTATTTCATTTATTTAACTTCAAGTACTGTTATCTAAACTGAACATAGAATATGAATGATGCATTTTACCATATTTCCAGAGAGCCATATCAGGTAAAAACTTGGCCAGGAATTGCTTTAATGCGCAGAACACCCCAAGTAGACACAAATTTTAACCCTGGATTTTAATTCGTTATAACTTCTTTGCATTTTTTCTATACAGGGTATTATGTTTTTAATGTAATATATTAAAATACCGAATACCTTTTGACATTAGGTTTAACGGAAAAATATTATTTTAAATATTTTCACCCATAATATAACAAGTGGTATGATTATCATCAATGATATTTTCGAATTGAAACCGAGCTGCAGATTTCCGCAGGACGAGTGAAATATGCTGCTTCGGTTTCAATAAGTAATTATCCTCGATAATTAATCATACCACGAGTTATATTTCGTAAGAAAATATAATGAATTTTGGGATTTAACGAATTGTCAGTTTAACATTTGAAATTAAAATGTGCTTTAAAATATAAAAGGACTTTAATAAACCTTATTTATTCAAACGTATCTTAATTTTATTATCGTTTACACCAACCCATCGATCTTCTAGAGTTTATAATTTATTATTTTAATCATTTAACAAACACAGTATTTAAATGTCAACAAATGTCAAATCAAGAAAAGTGTCAAAATCCTTAGCAACGTGTAAACAAGGTGATAAAAAATATTGTCGCTGTGATAAAATGCGTAACTATGGAAAACTGGCATTTTATTGGTTCTAATTATAATGAATTGTATTGTCCCAAAAATAAATAAAAAATATGCATTAGAAGTTTTTTATATTTTTTACACACTTGCGTTCTGTGGGTATTATCAGTGCAAGCTGATTTCGTCTTATTTTCTAAAAATAATACAATATATTGTGACGATTGGGACTCCACCAGTAGTGATTTGGGACTGTTGGGTGACGTGTGGTTAAAAAGCCAAACTTACATTATGACAGCTTTATTTAATCTGATCCCTGTATTACAAAAATGTGTGGTTTATATACAAACTTAGAACCTACAAGAGCTATGTGTTTGATGATTAAATTTTGCTAGATTGTAGTATATTTATATTGAAATGCATTAATACGTCTGCAATAATCTGAAACTTCCTTTGCTCGGCTGAGGGAATATAATTATTTAAATACAATATAATATATTAATTAAAATAAATCAATAATATTTTTTTATATCGAGGCAATATGTTTTTTGTTTTCTAAATTAAGAACCTTAGATACAAAAAAATACATATATTTGTTTCTTTTTTCTAAACTAACACCCTTAGACACAAAATTGTTATTTATACATTAAGGTAAGTAAGGCATAGTTACCAGACGAGGACGTTTTTGCGCCCGAGCGCTAACGAGGGCTGGCAAAAGAGTCCAAGGCTGGCCAGACTTATTTCCCGAATTCTTTATAACGTTTTTTCCACTCCAAAAGTTGTTTTTAATTAATTTTAAATGCTTAAGTTTAAGCACTTTTAGTTGTTTACATTTGGTTGCTAAAGATTTCATTTGGCTATTTTCTAAACAAAGTGGAATGTCAGAAGTTGCATTCTTTATTTTGTAAGATGAATTTTAATGAAAATGAGCAAAAAATGGAAATTGAAGAAGCTGCAAATGCTGCATGGTGGTGCCTGAGAATGAATTCTACAGTAATATCGGAAGCAACAATGCTGGTATATTTTATGGATAAAAGCAAGGTATTAAAGTCTCCAGCAAGTTTGTGGTGTGAGTATTCGATGTTAAAGTCAACATGTTTATTGAAGGCAACATCAATATTTCCAAATTCCCAAAACTCAAGGCTTTTTTGAAAAGAAAAAATGATGGCTATAAACCCAAAAAATCGAGTGTTTTCACCCGTGAAGAAATAAATAGATTTTTGGTAGAGGCTGACGACAGTCATTTCCTTTTGATGAAGGTAGTTGCAATAACGGGAATAGCAGGTGCTTGCCGTTCGTAGGAACTGAAAATATAGTTATTGTGAATAAACCAGATTCAAAAAATGGTATGTCTCGTATATTTACGATTACCGCGGGGGAGGGAGAGGCTGTTTGTCACTTAAAATTTAAAAAAAATGTATACCTGAAAGTAATATCCATGATTGGAAGTGTCCATCAACGCTTCTTTATTTGGTATCAGAATGGTAAATGCCAAAGACAACCTGTTAGAAAAAACACATTTGCGTCAAGTCCGAGCAAAATTTCAAATTTCCTGGGGCTGCCAAATGGTGAGACTTATACTGGACATTCATTTCGAAGAACTTCCGATACTTTGTTAGCTAACACTGGAGTCGATGTTCTTGCACTCAAGAGACACGGGGGCTGGAAATCGGATACCATTGCAGAAAGTTACGTCGCAGACAGTCTTGCGAATAAAAATGAGGTGGCCAATAGAATTTTGTACGACAATAGTTATCATTCATCAAAATCTACCAGCAACTCAACGGAGATTTCTTATGTCAGTGAAAGTGAATCCGTGTTATCAAAAGAAACCATAATTCTAGATGAAAACGAAAATGGAAAAAAGGTTTCAGAAATCACACCAAATTTTGTTAATTGTAATTTTGAAAATTGTACCATTAATATTAATAAAAAATAATGTTCTTGTTTATTTTGTACTTACTTCCCTAAGGAGGTAAGTTTTTACTTACTTCCCGTTGTAAACGGTATTGCATTATTTTCAGAAAATCAGCTTGATACTGACAGAAAATTAAACTTAATTATTTCTATCAAAGTCACGTGGTGGACTTTGAAGTGTGGAGCATAGTATATAGATAAAATCCGGTCAAACCGGAAGTGGCATTTTGTTCAAAATATTGAAGAAAAAAGACTTAATTGGATTATAAACGCTTTAAAATTTCAAATTGAAATCTTTTGCCGTTTCCCAGAAACTTTTAATGGACCCTGTTTACTAAACAGTGTTTAGGGTGAATCATTATTTTTATAGTAGCAGACTACCATTATTTATGTACGATCTTGGTGTTATATAGGTTTTAATGCTCAAAGGAAATCATGGAAAAGGGGCAGGTTCTAAAATAGTTTTATTAATATTTATTGCTTACAGAGAAGTTTATTATAAGTAAAATACATCTTGCTATAAATATGCTATAGGACAGAAATGCAGTTGCATTTAATAAATGATTAAAGATGCTCAAATGGCATACAACATTTTATCCTTAAGGCACAATTTTATTAGTTTAACGATACGTAAAACCCTAGATCAAAAAACTAAGCATAAAACTTACAATTATTAAAAGTACAAAGTGGGGTTAGAAAGATCTGACAGAACTCAATTTTTTATTTGTCCAAAGGGCCATTCCACGCGTAACGGATAGGACAGTTGCCGTGTTTTTATTTACAAAATAATATTGTTCTATTATATTACCAATGTAAAATTTTTATAAATAGTTCTAAACTAAAGCTGTTTAACAAGGTTTTTATTTGGCAAAATTAGGTATCGTGGTTGACTGTTTAATTCCTTAAAAACTAATAATTTAAAGCGTTTGACTGTTTAATTCCTTAAAAACTAATAATTTAAAGCGTAACGGACGGGACTTTGTAATAGTCCCGCCCGTTACGCTTTAAATTATTAATTTTTAAGGAATTAAACAGTCAATCACGATACCTAATTTTGCCAAATAAAAACCTTGTTAAACAGCTTTTGTTTAGAACTATTTATAAAAATTTTACATTGGTAATATAATAGAACACTATTATTTTGTAAATAAAAACACGGCAACTGTCCTATCCGTTAAGCGTGGAATGGCCCCAAAGTAGTAAAATAACCCGATTCGTCCAAATCATTTTTAAGTGCCTAGGGCATAGACCGATTAAAGATAAATAGTTATTTATGTCATAAGGCTAAGAAGTGTGTCTTTTTGTGCAAAGCAAAAAATACACTTCTCAGCCGCATTGCATACAACATTTTATCAAGGCATAATTTTATTTGTTAAATAATGCACAAAATGTACAATAATTATAATTATAATATTATAATAATATTAATTATTAAAAGTAAAAAGTGGGGTTAGATTAAATCTGACAGCAGTCAAATTGTTTGATCGGTACAAACAGTTTTTTACATACTAGGAGTTAAAAAATGGTACCGGATTTGTCTAAATTATTTTAACATCCTGGGAGGTGTTTTTATTGAAGATAATAGTTATTTACATATTTCATAAGGCTGGGAAGTGAGTCCTTTTGAGTTGAGATCAAAGTCACCTGATGGTCTAAATTATTTTTTTAGCCTGGGAGATAATAGAAATGTTGGAAAAAAATCTAACGGTGATTTTCTTCAAACAAAAAATATGTTTTATTATAATAAATATATAGTTTTTTCGTATTCGTTTTTTAATTGCAAATTTAAAATTTTCTTAAAATAAAAATGTTAAAACTAGAATTACGAAAGTAATGAAAAACCACCAAAATTTTTGTAAGCTATTATCCCAGTTTGCCAAAAGTAAAGGTTGGTTCCTTGTTGCATAACACCATTCAAATAATAAATCACTTTAATAAAGCTTGCCTACGGCTTGTATTTTATTTCTTTTTCTGTGCATATATGCACAGCCACTCATTCTTTACGCCACAAACAAACAAAGGAATATGTACCCTTTACACTCTCATCTATATGTATTGCGTCAAGCGTCTTTCCAATATTAAAAACATTAAATTTAAATAAACCTAAACTTCGGAGAAAAAAACAGCACTTGATGCTCAATCCCATCTACCATCTCAACCAAAAATAAACTTTTACATAGGCATCATGTCAACCCCTAACTAAAACATGTAGTCTGTAGTTCAGACTTACTGACGTCCTACGTTCTCCCTTTATTTTCCTCGATTTTCTTTCAGTGTGCAAATAACCTATTTGCACACTGAAGGGATACGGGAAGCTTTAAAAATAAGATTAGGCTCGAGTTATGGAACAAATTTTCCAAAAATTTAATTTAGGAAAATATATTTGGAGCGCACAAAAATTTTAATGTTGTTTATGCATAAAACAGCACAATTTAAAATAATTGGTTTTATTTACAGTGCAAACATTGCTCGTCCCGATATCGTTACATTATGGTTTAACGATATTTTTTTATTGCTCATTTTTTAAATAAATCAATGCTTTTAATTATAATTTTGACTTTTAATTTTTGGTTTACTAATTACTAGAGACGGGACTTTTAGGCACATGAAAATTGGAAAAAGCATGGCAGCATTAAGGTAGTTGTCGTGATGTAAGCATACCATCATAAGCTTTCAAAAAACTATCAGTGTTTTCATGTATTTTTGCTGAGTTTAAAAAAAATAATTAAAAATTTTTGACCGTCTAATTGTTTATAAATAACCGTTTAAAGTTCAACAATTTGTAAAAAGTATACATCACTAGTGCCAGATAAAAACAACTTGGCAACGCTGTACGCGAGTATAGATATTATTTCCGCAGTAAATTCAAACGGACTGATTCAGTCTCCAATATATCTATTGGTTGAGCATAAGCGACGTTGCCGGATTAAAACTTATGAAAATATTTGAAAGTATTCCGTAAAGGTAACGTCTCCAGGGTACAGTCTTGCAAAAAAATTATGAATCACTTACCTACAAGCTCGTATACTTTTACGGTGCGTATAATCTAAAAATTTTTGACAATATTGTACCACGATAACTACCTTAAAAGAACACAAACTAGACAGGTAAAAACGTAAAATATGAACAAAAAGGGAAAATAGACACAAAATATGATTTTAACCCAACCTAAATATTTTAAATAAAAGGCTTTAGTGATTTAAAATTAAACAACAGACCAACCGAGATTTTACAGGGTGATTCATTAATATTGTGAAGAAAGTTTTATTTCATTGCATAAAAAATAACAAAAAAACATCCTTTTAACTAGTTTTCGAAATATTTAATTTTTACCATTGTAAAAATGTATGCTCCAAAGATTTTTTCTCGAAAATAAAGAGGAATGCAAAAAATAGTATACCTATAGACAAAAAAATTTAATTTTTAATCGTTTAATATGAAACAAATATTAAAACAAGTCGCGTGCCATTTTTGTTATTAAAAATAATAGTTGAGATGCCCCTTGGACTCCACTTGAATATAAACGTTAAATCTAATTAGGGAACATCCATTAATTACGTGAGACAAAAATGGGGGGGGGAGGGTTCAGCAAAATCTCAACAAATCTCATTTTAAGGTAGGGGTAGTCATTTAAAATCTAACGTCAACTTTTGAATTTAAAAAATATATATTATAATTCAAATTTGTTAAAAAAAATGAATCATTTTTTTACATCTTGTCCGCAAAAAAAGTTTAATGGCTACAATCTCACGTGAGGGATAGGGGGGTCTACCACATATCTCCAAATCTCACCAAGACACATTGTGATAATTAATTATCTAGCTAGACAAAACCTAATTCAAAAACAACCTGAAATAATGACAAAATTTATTAAATAAGCTTCTTCAGTTCTTCCTGTTATGATTTCCATTACTTAGAACGTACTGCAACAGTGTATTTAGCACTATGCAGGCGCCGGTTAATTAAAGAGTAAATTTATAATTATTTCCACCTTCAATGGATACTACAAACCCGTGTCCCCGGAAATAATGACAACTTTTGTTTTTTCGTAAGTAATATCATAAGGGCATTTAATTTTTCCGAAAAGAATCGAAAAAAACACGTTGCTAAGTAATATTTTAACAAAAAGCATGAGTGCTGGTGGCAACAAAAATCCGAGTCGAAGAGGAGGATTTTTGCACCTGCACGAATGCATTTTGTTAAAAAATATTACTTAGCATTGTGTTTTTTCGATTTTTTTCACAGGAAAAATTAGATGCCCGAATGGTATTTGACAAGACTATTTCATGAGTAACAGTTAACAATTAAAATATAAATTGCAATTTTTGTTGACAACAGCTGTCAAGTTTTGCCGCGGGTAAACTCGAATAAACTGCTGACAGGTGCTGTCACACAGTTTTTTCACCTAGAAACCATTTGTATTTTTTTTATATTTCAAATCAGGAGAAAATTTAGAATTTGATACTTACACTTTCGCGGTAATTTTAAAATGATCTTAATTTTTGTAAAAATTTAAGTTTTCCATAAGTGTAGGTAATTTTCGTGGAAAACACTAAACGAATTTTTATGACAATGGTGGGTTTTGATTAGGAAAAATATATGGATTTAAAAAAACATTAGCAGCCACTCTGCTAAAAGTTGAGTTAAAAAAAAAAGTTCATCACCAACATTTACTATTTATGCATTTTACTGCAAATTCGGATGGTAAAACTAACTGATTCTCCCAATTGCAGAATTCTGGATTGAAAAATAAAACTGGACAAAAATTCAAGGTCCATTGCAAAATAGTAGCGAATGTACATATATCGGATTCAAAATTTTGTCCAGATTTCAAATATACAAAAATATACAGGGTGTTTCTTTTAAAAAACGAAAGTTGACCAATTTTCGACGAAACCGAAAGTTTATTTTTTATTGCCAGGCGCCGGCAAATTTAATTTCTGCATTTTGAAAGTCAGATTTGGATTCAGTGAACACAAATACCCTGTTTACGAAGAAAATTTATAATTTTTTATGTCATTTAGGTTTTAGCTACATAATTAATTTAACACACTGTGCAGGGGGGGTCCAAATTATCAGGAAAATTACTCACGTAATTAATGGATACCTAAAGTGTATTCAAATCCAAGTTGGACTAAACAAAAACGCCCAGACGCATGATAACTCGTTCTTATTGGTCGATTCTGATGGTGTGACTCGGATTGTGAGTTCTTATTGGTCGATTCGGAGGATTGTGAAATGTTAAGAAAAAAAGATATTTCAGATTATAGGAAAAATCAGGTTTTCTTAAACTTTTAGGGATAAGGAAGTTTTGTTCATATTTTCAGTCAATGAATCTTATCCTAATTATTTTTGCAATATTAATGAATCATTATGATATTTTAGTATTTTAAGTCGAAAAATAATTTCAAAAATAAAATTTGCGTATTAGCTAAAGAAGCATCGGGTTTCGGTAACGCGCGTGTTACGGACGCCGACCCTGCAGCCGGTACAGCGACCTAAGGAAATATCATATAATATTAAACAAAATCAAGCTACATCCGTTAAGACATAAAAACCCGTGTAATTTACTTTTCGCAATTCTGCAAAATAATCATTTTGTGCTTTTTTCCTTTTTATAAAATTTATTTTTGATCAGTGTTAATTGAATCGTCAAATCATTAACTTGTTAACTTCTTCTTCAATAAATATTTGGTGTACATAAAAACTTGTGTTTTCATCCAAAATATTTAACTGGCGCTGCGAACAGGATTGCCAAAACGTATATCAACGGTTCGTTTTACGATTTATTTGGAAATCCGGACCAAGAACGAAGAACGTTAAAGACGCAAGAAAAATCAAGAAGCTTATCGACAGAAAGACCTGATCAGACCAAATTCTTCATCGAAGTCAATTTTTGAACATTCTTCCCGGAATTTGCTGCCAAGTCTGCTGTTTCAACGTTATGTGGTATTCCCTCATTTTCCTTCCGTAAGTACCTCTTGGTTTCCCCTTGTTCAAAATCAATCAATCACACTCACTTAATAAAAATAAGAAAGATAAAAAATTAATTTATATTCAAGCACGTTGGTTAATAATTTATATTTAGGTATTGCATACATTTTAATATTAAATTAAAAACTTTATTGCTTATATTTTATTATTAAATTTAAATTTAAGCACAGTTAATAAATAGACAAATTTATTAATTAATTAATAATAATAATTTATAATTAATAGCAAACACTTTATTATTGTTTAAATAATATATTAATTTTAGTTTACATCGCATAAATTTTATTTTTATTTTTATTAATTTTAGTATACGTTGCATATTTTATTAAGCCTTATCGTGTAAATAAATGTCATTGAGTGAAATTCATTTAAGTGATTTGGACGAAAACGAATTGCAAACCATCCGAGACTTACGTTATCGAAACCACGAAAATTCCGATTCAGATTCGGATCTCTCTGTTCGTAGTTTGGATAACCGCTTTCGCGAAAATATTATCATGGCCATTGCAATTTCTAATGATGAACTTAAAGCATTTTGTAAAACGATACCTGAGTACAGCCACGAGAATGGTAATCTAAATGAATTCATTCATGCTGTTGATAAAATAGTATCGCTTTTTCCAGGAACATTTACTATTACAAATCCTCAACGTTTGTTGTTTAATTTATATATAGTGGGTAAAATTAAAGGGCTTTCTAAAGATTTTATAACTTCTAATAATTATGACGCGTTTGTTCCTAATAATTTTAATACTTGGGCAACTATTCGGGCCCAATTGCTGACAAAATTTGGTGAAATTCGATCGGAGGCAACCCTCGAAAGAATTTTATGTAGTTTAACTCAAAAACCAAATGAATCTTTTATGGACTTTCATCTTCGCATTAATTTAAAATTAAATGAGCTTATTCAGTTAACTCGATTAAAAAATAATCAACAACCAGCTGTAGTTGAAGCTCAAAAACAAATATATACAAACAAGGCATTAATGACGCTTAAAACAGGTATTAATCAACCATATAGAGACCTTTTATGTTCAACATCCCCCGACACAATGGAGGATTGTGTAAAACGCTGTTCTGATTACGATAATTTAATGGCTCATCGAAAAAGTTTAAGTTATCAATCACAAAATTCTCGATCTCAAAATGTTAAACATAACCCCAACTATTCGCAAAATTTTAGAAATAACCCCAATCGTTCGCAAAGTCAAAGTTATAATAAAAATTTGCCACAAAATTCTAATTCGCCTTCTTATCATTCGCAAACGTATCCGCGACAAAGTTCTGAGAATAAACCAGGTTTTTCCGGTAATGTAAACAATCCTCAAAGACGATACAACCAGACTTTCAATAATTCTTACCGCCATCCAAACTCATACCCCCAACCAATGTCCACTTCCACAACTCATTCTAATAATTCACGCCATCAGCAAAATTCCTATCCCGAGCCCATGTCAACTTCTACCATTCAATCTAACAGACAACAACACAATCATCACAATTTAGAATTATTTGACAAAAATTTGGATTGTGAACAATCAAATTTCGAAAATTCTGTTAATTATCATGACGATATTCAAACATCTCATGACAATTTTCAAACATCTGACTACAATTTTCAAACATCTGACTACGATTTTCAAACATCTGACAACGATTTCCAATCATCTGACTACGATTTCGAGTCTCAAAATTTTTACACGGAGAGCCACCATCAGCCCCCGAGATAGATTTAAACAACTTAGCAAATTCACCCCGACTACCATATTTCGACATCCCCGACTTAAAATTACGAGTTTTAATTGATACTGGAGCTACGGATTCAATAATAACCCCTCAAGCTGCCGCAAAATTCTCCAAACAATATTTTTTTGAAGAACCTTTTACTATTCGATCTCTAACGAAAACATACTCCGATAATATAAATTTACGTTATCCCATTTTACAACATTTTGGCATAAATTTTCCTATGAATTTTCATGTAATAAATTGGCATACTCAATATGATGTCCTTCTATCATCCCACGACTTAGGACAGTTTAAAAGTAATATAGACTATCAAACAAACACATTAACTATCGGTCCAATTTTAATCAAATTTAAATACTTCAATCCCAAAATAACAAAAATCCCGGTGTCCATTTCTGACGGTGATGTTTTACTTCCCTCGATACTTAATAATAATCACACAATTGTTATTCCCCAATCAATTCATACCGCTTTTAACGGCTATGTATCTGTCCCTTATATTGATGTGAATTTTCTTAACATTATCCCTGTTCAACCCTTACATAATTTTGATATCGGTAATATTCCCCAAGAAAAAACTCCATTAAATGTAAATAATTTAAGACTCGATCACCTTAATTCCGAAGAAAAAGAAAAAATTATAAAACTATGTAAAGATTTTTCGGGAATCTTTTATAATGAAAACCAATTGCTTTCGGCAACTACGACAATTAAGCATAAAATCCCCACTACCGATGACATACCGGTTTACTCAAAAACTTTCAGACACCCCCCGGTAATACAAAAAGAAATTTCTTCTCAAATTCAAAAACTACTCGATAATGAAATAATTCGACCTTCCATATCACCATATTCCAGTCCAGTTTGGATTGTACCCAAAAAATTAGATGCTTCAGGCACAAAGAAATATAGACTGGTAATAGACTATCGAACTTTAAATTCAAAAACTACAGAAGACAAATATCCCTTACCCCGAATAGATGAAATTCTTGACAACCTAGGTCGATGCACATACTTTTCTTGCCTAGACCTTGCACAAGGTTTCCACCAAATTCCGATGTCTGAAGAATCGATTAGCAAAACTGCTTTCTCCGTGCCAAATGGTCATTTCGAGTATCTCCGAATGCCGTTCGGACTCAAAAATGCCCCGGCAACGTTTCAGAGAATGATGGACGAAATTCTAAAATCTCATATTTACAAACGATGCTTTGTATATATGGACGATGTCATCGTCTTCTCTCGATCTCTTCAAGAACATATTAATGACCTTAAATTAATTTTCTCTTGTTTAAAATCTGCAAATTTAAAGGTACAACTCGACAAAAGCGAGTTTCTTTCAAAAAAAGTTGAATTTTTAGGACACATTGTAACTGATAAAGGCCTTCAGCCAAATCCAAAGAAAATAGCTGCTATTGTAAATTTTCCCATACCTAAATCTATTAAAGAAATTAAATCTTTTCTTGGTTTAATAGGCTACTACAGACGTTTTATTCCAAATTTTGCAAAAATTGTCTATCCAATTAATAAATGTAGAAGAAAAGGAGAAAAAATCAATATTCATGATCCACGTTATATTTCTGCTTTTGAACAGTGCAAAAACCTAATAACCCATTCTCCAATCCTACAATATCCCGATTTTAACAAAACATTCACCTTGACAACCGACGCATCCGATATTGCCATAGGTTCAGTTTTATCCCAAGAGTTAAAACCAGTTGCTTTTTATTCCCGAACACTAAATTCTGCAGAACGAAACTATTCCACGATTGAAAAGGAACTACTAGCTATAGTTGCCTCGACAAAATTTTTTCGGCCCTACCTTTTTGGACAAAAATTTAATATCGAAACCGATCATAACCCCCTCGTTTGGCTCAGTAGTTTAAAGACACCCAATTCCCGTTTAATTCGATGGAAAATAAAATTAGACGAATTTGACTACAACATTTCCTATAAAAAAGGTAAGGAAAATATTGTCGCTGACGCACTCTCTCGTGTTGAGATTAACGTTCACAATTCTGACTCAGATAATGAATCACTAATGGTTAACGTAGATCTTGATGAAATTGTCACTGTCCATGCCCCTGCCGATTATGATCCCCAAGCACCTAAATCTGTAATTTCCGGAAAATCTACCGTCCACTCTCAAAAAGAAAATATTTCCTGTACTTTACCCATTTCGGAGGAATGTATAAACAAATTTCAAAACCAAATTTTTGTACGTATAGGAACATTACAGTCTCATTCAGTCACTAATCGATTTAATAAAAATATTCATTTAATTACTCTTGTTTCAAATAATTTAGAAAAACATTTTTCATCAACATTAAAACATATCATAGACCCTCAAAAGACGTACTATATTTATCTTTATGACAGAGAACTACGTCCTATTCTTGAAAACATTCTTTCATCTTTATTTAATACAACACTAAAAATTATTCTTTGTCAGTCTAAAGTTCAAGATGTTCCAGAAATTGAAAATCATTTGGAAATTGTTAATGACTATCACAATGCTAATCATAACGGAATCAACGAAACGTACGAACATTTGCGTAGAAAATATTACTGGCCAAATATGAAAAATTTAATAACTTCAATAATAAATAAATGTGAAATCTGTTTAACATCCAAATACGAAAGAAATCCTATAAAAACACCATTTAAAGGTCCTTTACTTCCTTCTCTCCCTTTTAAAACACTTCATATTGACATATTTAGCTATTTGAGACATAAATTTTTGACAATCATTGACCCCTTTACAAAATACGCCCAAGCTTATCACGTAGAAAATACAACTTCAATCCATATCCTCTCCAAATTAAGACACTATTTCGCACACCACAATTTTCCCAAAAATGTTGTTTTCGATCAAGGTCCCGAGTTTAAAAATAAAGTAGTTAACGAATTTTTTAATCTACATCAAATTAACATTCACTATACATCCAGATCTAACTCCTCATCCAACTCCCCTATCGAACGCCTACATTCCACCATAATCGAAAAATTACGTGTTTTAGAACCCTCTGAAACAAATATTATAGAACGTATGATATCTGCCATTACTATTTACAACCAATCCATACATTCAGCTACAGGTTTTTCTCCATTTTCCCTAATATACGGACCATACGAACATGAGATACTGTTTGACAATAATCTGACAATTTATGAAAAATATAATCAAGACAGAAAAAACGAAATTCTGCCATTTATAAAACATGTTTACACAAAGCAAAAAACAAAAGCCGATAATAACCTTGCCAAAATTAACGAAACCAGAACAGATCAGCCCACAATTAATTCTGACACTCCCGTATATGTTTGTACAGCTAGAAGATCTAAACACGAAAAACCTTACAGAAAAGAACTATTAAAAAATCAAGACAACGAAAATAAAGATATCATTTATACAGTACACCCTAAAATCAAAATAGAGACAAAAAATAATGTTAGAAAAATTAAACGTCCCCGCAAATAAACAAAATTTCTTGTTACAGCTACATCCTTGCTTACTCGTGTGTGCCTAATAATGGGTTTTATCCTTATGATTCCGGAACCCAACAAGAATTTTCACATTTCCATAGATTCACTGTTTCCATTAACCTTCATAACATTCAAAAAAGTCTAAATTCAATGCCCTTCATGAATAATGAAACACCTTTAAGCAGAATTTACAATATAAAACTTAAAGAAGCAATTAATAATTTTCATAAATTAACATTTTTTCGACAAAAAAGAGGACTTGCTAATTTTTTGGGGTCTGCTATTAAATTTATTACGGGCAATCCAGACAATGACGACCTAGAAATAATCAATTACAATATAAAATCAATTTCGGATTAAACAGACGAACAATCGATAAAAATTAATAAACTTATTTCAAATGCACAACATATTCAAGAAAGATTTCATTTAATAATTGACAATTTTAATAGTAACAATAAACAACTGGAAAAATATTTACGCAATATACAAAATGATTTAGGAATTCATGAAGCACAAATTAATATCGCTAATATCGAACACGTAAATGATTTTTTATTAATGCTTTTACGTACAATAACATTTTCAAAATTAAATTTAACAAATTTAGAACTATTTTCTGCCGATGAAATTACAAGATTAGAAATAGAATTAGAAAAATTTTACGATACCAATCAAATTATTTCAACTAATCTGCTTGAACACTGTCAAACTATTCTAATTCACACTAACTATAAAATTATATTAATTTTGAAAATTCCAATCCTTAAAGTCAAATCCTACCCGCTAATCAAAGTTTTCCCAATACCTAATGAAGACAAAACCCTTATCCTACCACCAACTTCATGGAACTCCCACAACGATTGGTTCGAGATCTGTCAGCAGATTTCAATAAGACATTTTTTCTGCAATAAGAAAATCACCAGCAACTGTTCCATAACGAATCCTCACCGATGCCCAACAGCTAAAGCCGAATCCGAGATTGAATACGATTTACCAGATGGAAAAATAGTGTACTCCCCAACGAAGACATTCCGGTGTAACCAATCCATAACAGTCGATTGCTACATGATCCAATGTACCGATAAAGAAGAAGACGTCACACCTGAATTTTACACACACAATTTGCCTTCGGCAAGAAACAAACTTATTTTACAGAAAATGGACATCCCGACCGGATTCGACATAACACCAATCCAACCCCTTCATTTGCACCCAGTTGCCACCTACATCAGTTGGAGCATATCGACATCATGTCTTCTTTTTATTTTGGCCTTCATCTACATTATGGTTAAGAAAAAGAAGAGGATCCACCACTTTCTAAATCGCCCCAGAGTTACAAGAGAAACCCTAGAGCTCTTTCTTAAGGAGGGAGGTGTTACGGACGCCGACCCTGCAGCCGGTACAGCGACCTAAGGAAATATCATATAATATTAAACAAAATCAAGCTACATCCGTTAAGACATAAAAACCCGTGTAATTTACTTTTCGCAATTCTGCAAAATAATCATTTTGTGCTTTTTTCCTTTTTATAAAATTTATTTTTGATCAGTGTTAATTGAATCGTCAAATCATTAACTTGTTAACTTCTTCTTCAATAAATATTTGGTGTACATAAAAACTTGTGTTTTCATCCAAAATATTTAACTCGCGCGCCATCTGGTGGCGCTCGATAGCATCGAGGGAATTCAATAATTGTCAACAATACATATAAAGCACACGAACTGCACATCATTTTTAAATAAATAAGTAGTTTTTTTCACAAAATAGGAAGGGGTTACTCTACAAATTTACTTCTCAAAGTTTCAATTACACAGCTAAATCGCAACGGGAAACACAAATAAAGTATATTTGTGTTTCCCGATGCAAGTAAAAACTTTGTTTTAATACTCGATTTCGATTTGAATTTTCATGTTTTGCCAAACGATCCAATTCGCTACGTATATTTGTTAGTGCAGAATTAAGTAATGATTATTTTCCCTAATATTATTTATATTTAAGTTTGGACATTTATTTTACAGGTACTGTATGCAATGCATTCGGATTTCAACTGTTTACCGGTTTACCGGTAAAAACTCAACCCAGGATTTTCTCTTGATATTTTTTCCGGCCTTACTCTCAAAAACACTCGTTTATCATACGCGTTTGACAGCTGATTATTAAAAGTTGTAGTATGTTACAAAAGTGTGTATGTTACAAAAAATAATAAAATATGTGAATTTTATGTAAATGGACTACTTGCAAACTAATACTTTAAAATTTAAAACATAAAAAATGACATTTGTCCAGTAACATACAACATTTTTTACTATTAATAGGGTATGAATGTAGGTTAACTTAATTTAAGCAATGTTTTCTAAAGAATATTTTTGTAAAGATCATTTGTGCAATGTTATTATATCCACCAAAGTTATTATAAAATAATTTCCCATGGCGCCTAAAATTTTTATTAAGTGTCGGCAATGTTTTCTTTTTAACATTTCGCTTTTCAGTAATGTTAATGTCATGACGTCAGAGCAACAAGTAGTTCACATGGTAAATGCATTTACATAACCTAATTTACATTCATATTAAAAAGAGGTCATACAATTTTGTGACCAAACAAGCAATTGGTGATTAAATTGGGTTAATTATAATTATAATAATTATTAAGATTAAGGGAAATTGGTGGATACATAGAATGTATGTATACACTATATTTAAAAATTAAAAATTATATTCGTTATACTGTTCTAAATAGCATTTTATAAATCTAGTACAATACATATTATTTGTACCGATATAATGTTTGAATAAACTGTTAGATTTAAGGATCATATTTTTCGTTTATCAAATAATGTTAAAAGAACTAAAAAAACGTTCAGGATAATCCTTAGACGTCTACTGATCTGTTGATATGGGGATTCGTCAAAAATCTTTGCGTATTAAAAAACATAGTTTTTTTCAATATGTTTTACCTTATTTCATATTTGTTAAATAATTGTTTATTTTTTAAGAGACCCGTCTAGACGCCTTGAATTTATCTATAAAATTATCTTAATTTTCTTCTGCGTTCGAATAGCATTAGCACGTAGGGGCCATGTATTAAGAATTTCAGAGTTTCTTCAAAGTTCTTTAACCAAAATCGTGTCCTAATTATCATAAAAATATTTCAAGTAACTTTTTTTTATCAAAACTAAAAACAAGGGAGTAATAGCCTTTCAAAGTTTAATTAAATAATTTTAAGGCAAGTCCTGGATCGTGTAGCCAAAAAACATAATGATATGAACAAAAATTACAAATTTAACAATGCAAAATGTTATCGTTGACAAAGAATACAAACTTTTTTACATATTATACAGTGTTTCACATTCGTGGTTCGTTAGAAGTTTCTGGGGAACGGTAAAATATATCGATTTAAAATTTTAAAAGCGTTTATTAAGCGTTTAATCCATTTAAGTCTATTTTTCTAAAATATTTTGAACAAAATGCCATTTACGGTTTAACCGGAAGTGACATCAACTTTGTTATTTCAAATAGTATACCCTATATATTTTTAAATTGTTTAAAAGATTTCTTGTAAATTCTTTCAAAATTTTCAACAAATTACCTAAGAAAACCCTGGGCTAATTAGGCCAACTTGAAAAGTCAATAACTTTTTTTATTTTAAATGTAACACCCGGTACGTTTTAACATAATTTAATAGTAAATTAAAAAACCTTTTGATTTATGTTACTATTTACTATACCTAAAGTTAATAATTTAAGAGATATTTAACAATTGAGGCGTTTCTCGGAAAAACATCATAAGTACAATATCGTCGAAATTAGATATTAGCACCAACTGTTTCCTAACCTCCATATATACGTATACAAATAAATGTTACTCGTAAAAATGTCATAGGTTCCATAATAATTAAATATGAAATTTAGCTTGTTCTTCTAAAAACATCACAAGTCCACTCCGTTTCGTCTAAGAAAGTCACATGTGCATAACATGTGACGTTTTTGGACACTCTAGAAAAGCTTCTACCTCTTTTACATGACCACAGCAATAGAAAATTTTATGATAACTTGATAAAATACCAGAAGACCATAGCACCTGACAGTCCTGATAACACGGTCGACAACGATGATAACAGCAGTGGATGCGAAGACTGAGTGTGGCAGTAATACAGTTTTTAGTTTTTTTATTTATTTTGTTACTCAGAGTTAATATTTAGTTTGTAGTGTTTGTAATAAGGAGAATTGTTCGTTTTTTTCTTCTAAAAACCTCACATGTTCATGTATTTTTTGTGTTTTTTTCATATTCGTCGAAAAAAAAAACATGAGGAATTCTGGACAAAGTATCTTACATTTTTTTACATGTGTAAATAGGTCAATAAAGTACTTTGGTCAAAAATGGGAATGTCGGAGAGTTTTTTTCATTTTCCCAAATATGTTAATTTTGGACTAATGATGTTTTTCCGAGAAACGCGTCAATTTCTAAAAAAAAAACAGTGAGTTGACGGTATCTATGGTTACGGCGTCATATGTCATTGTTCAAAATTTAATGGCGTCAATTTTTCAGATTGATATAAACAACAAAATAAGTTTTTTGTAAACAAAATTACTGATAAAAAATAGCATTCAGTGACTTATCAAAAAATAGACAACAAATATAAATGTAATACAAACAGTATTTACTAACTTTGAAAAAAATCACAAAGCTGTAGGATGTCAACTAGATAAAGCACTAGCTCATTTGAAACGATAAAATATAAAATTTATTTTATGAAATATTTTATTAACAAAAACAATGCGTCACCTTAACAATTTAATAAACCAACAATATTTTAGTCAAGAAGAGCAACGTCTAATGTAGAAGTAGAACTATGAAATGGAGGACACTTTAAACATTTAGTAATTAATTAGTAATAAAAATTGTTACAATATTTTTGGTTTATTTAAACGCCATTTTACTTACTAGTTTAAATAAGCACGAGCAAAGCTCGCGAGTATCTAGAAAAGTTATAAACGAGTTACCTACTATACTTTATATATGACGAACACAAAACAGAATTTAAAGACATTTTATTAGTAAAAAAATTTTTTCTTGTTCTATTAAAAATGCGCCATAAAATGAATTACAGTCTTGTTTAAAGTTTATAAAAAATAAACAGTTTTCTTTCGCTTGATTGTATTTTAATAATAAATTCAGAAAACCAGAAATTCCCTTTATTAAGATTTATGCACCAAAGTTCTATATTATTTTCTTTTCTTTTGGAAGCTAATGAAAACATTTTTACCTAATCGGTTTTCTTTGTAACCTCCAGATCAACCAATATTAAACATCTTTTAGTATACACAAATAAACTTTATCCTTAATCAAAAAGACTTTTAGTCTGTAAAAATAATTTTGACCAAGGCTTTTACCTTCTAGTATGTAAAACAAAACCCTTTTGGACTTTGGAAAAATTTATATAAATAAATAACTACCTATTATTTGTAAATAAAGCAAATACATTGATATATAAATATTAAATCATATTTTTGTAATTTAATAGTATATTATGTATCACGTTTGATAAACGCCATTTTATACACGAATTTAATTTAGGCACGAGCGAGCTTGTGAGCGAGTGCTTAAATTAATGAGTGTATAGTAAATTTTTTAACGAGGTGCATACTATACCTATACCTACTTTTTCTACGACAAACATCTTAAAATTATTTAAATCAAAAATTTTTATAGAGCGCCATCTATGAAACAATAGGGGAATCTGTGTGTCACTGTCAAATGTCAAATTTTATAAACACAGATTATAAAGGTTATAAATCGACATGTATTTCTTGAAAATTGACAGTTTTTCACAGTGAAAGTAAGGAAAATGGCAATTTATTTTAACGATTTTATGACATTTGACAACTGTCAACTAACTTAAAACTAACTTCAGCCCGTGACTAAAAACCTGTTGCTAACATTAACCCGTGACTAAAGCGCCATAAAGCCACAACTTGTCAGTGTATTTAAAAGGTCACTTAGTGTCATGGAAACATGTACGATAAAGGGCGTTTTAAAGGTGGGAGTAGAAAAAAGAATAAAATTATGATTATAATTTTTAAATTTTTAGTACAAAAAATTCCATTAATAACACAGTCCGTACCGTTGAAAGTTTTTGATGCAATATGTAATTAATCATGAACTCATTTATAACATACTTAAGATCTGAGAAGTTTAAGACGAATGAACTTCCGACAGGAAGACAAAAAATCCTTTTTACAGGTTCATCGTTTTTGTTTGAATTTTAATCAATTTTTAAAGTGTTTTAAATGTAGCGTAGAAGACGGTTACACTCATTTTGCGAAAATATATAAACGATCTACACCTTCGAATGGCATGTAATGAAAATTTCTTCCGCTACATTAAACGTAATCGGGGTTGACGTTGGACTTGATATTCCACAACCCACTTGACACCGCAAAAAGCGACAACAGAAAAAGTTGCGCCCGAACTCCATATTTTATAAATTACACTCGACTAGGTGGATATTTTAAAATCCTATTAACCCTTAACTTGTAAAGTGGGGTTTTAAGTTGTTTCAAAAAACATAATAAAAGATGTCCCAATGGTATATTTTACAAAATAAAATTTAAATATATAAAAATATTTTTATAACGATGTTTTTTACCACAATTTTATAAAAAAATGTATCTCAATTTCACCAATAGCCCGTCAAATATTGTTCCTAAACCGTGGAAGCGTTTGTGGATCGTTGAGTTGACTTAGCTCTTTAAATTATCCACAAAGAAAAAAGTCAAGCGGTGCTAAGTCGCACGATCTCGGTGGCCAATTAATATGGCCATTGCTGGAGATAACACAAATGCAGCTGTAAATGTGGTGGTGAACATTATAGTAAGCTGATAATAAACTTTTTATGGCATGAATTGGATGCCATTAACATGTGGTTTCAACAATATGGTGCCACTTGGAACAAACATGTTAAATTGTTAAAAACAGATAAAATTAAAAGTTAATTGTAAAGATTTCTCCTTACACCCGGATCGTTTAAGACAAGTTTTATGAAAAATTTATAAAATAACTATTTTGTGGCTTTGGCTCGTGATCATCTTACCCAAATTTAGACCTCGAACTTGTGTTTACTTGTAAACTAGTTTTATTAAATGCATTACTTTAGGAATCATACCTGGGAGAATTAGGTATATACAAAATAAAAGTGTTTAGTTTACCCCAATTTAATTTACTTTACAAAAGTTTTACGACAAGGAAAATAGGAATTGGAAAATACGACCAGGGAAAAAGAGCTAGAGAAAAAACCCTGTTCGGCTATGAAGTAGCGAAGAAATACAGGATTAGGCATTGTTTCTTTTAAAAGTTTATGCAAATTAATATGATGACGCGAGGCTCGTTACTTTATCTAACCCCAAAGGTTTAAAAATAGGAAAAGTTGTTAGTTAACAGGACAGCTAACTATTATTGTGGGGAACGAGGTCCACACTGGAGATATCTCGACTAGAGCCTAGGTGACCTTTTATCCCTCACGGTGTGGAGCATTTTATATCTACTACAAGGCACATGCATTAAATAAAAAGGAGCATTCAAAGTTTAAAATTAACGGTTAATACTCCATTTTAAGCACACCGATATTTGTTTTAATATGACCACAGGAAGGGAAGGTCTAAACATATTAGTTGCAGGGATAGTGTACAACTAAATTAAATTTTAAATATTTATGTAATCTAAATTTTTACATTAAACAGTAAACTTAAAAGCCAAGAACATTTTTAAAAATAGTTAAAATAAAAGGCGTTAATATTGACTATTTCCCTCGTCCTAATTTCCACCAATAACAAACGCGCAATTTTGAATTACAAATGGTTTCTAGGTGAAAAAACTGTGTGACAGCACCTGTCAGCAGTTTATTCGAGTTTAGCCGCGGCAAAACTTGACAGCTGTTGTCACCAAAAATTGCAATTTATATTTTACTGTTACTCATAAAATAGTCTTGTCAAATACCATTCGGGCATCTAATTGTTTCTTTTAAAAGTTTATGCAAATTAATATGATGACGCGAGGCTCGTTACTTTATCTAACCCCAAAGGTTTAAAAATAGGAAAAGTTGTTAGTTAACAGGACAGCTAACTATTATTGTGGGGAACGAGGTCCACACTGGAGATATCTCGACTAGAGCCTAGGTGACCTTTTATCCCTCACGGTGTGGAGCATTTTAATATCTACTACAAGGCACATGCATTAAATAAAAAGGAGCATTCAAAGTTTAAAATTAACGGTTAATACTCCATTTTAAGCACACCGATATTTGTTTTAATATGACCACAGGAAGGGAAGGTCTAAACATATTAGTTACAGGGATAGTGTACAACTAAATTAAATTTTAAATATTTATGTAATCTAAATTTTTACATTAAACAGTAAACTTAAAAGCCAAGAACATTTTTAAAAATAGTTAAAATAAAAGGCGTTAATATTGACTATTTCCCTCGTCCTAATTTCCACCAATCACAAACGCGCAATTTTGAATTACAAATGGTTTCTAGGTGAAAAAACTGTGTGACAGCACCTGTCAGCAGTTTATTTGAGTTTACCCGCGGCAAAACTTGACAGCTGTTGTCACCAAAAATTGCAATTTATATTTTAATTGTTAACTGTTACTCATGAAATAGTCTTGTCAAATACCATTCGGGCATCTAATTTTTCCTGTGAAAAAATTCGAAAAAACACAATGCTAAGTAATATTTTTTAACAAAATGCATTCGTGCAGGTGCAAAAATCCTCCTCTTCGACTCGGATTTTTGTTGCCACCAGCACTCATGCTTTTTGTTAAAATATTACTTAGCAACGTGTTTTTTCGATTCTTTTCGGAAAAATTAAAGTTTGCTAAACGTAGTAGTGCAAAATAACTTATGATCAATTAACTTAAATCTGAAGGGTTCTACGTTTAGTGGACTTTACTACATAATTCTGGCAATTTAAATTAAGATCTAACCTTCGATAATACACCAATACTTGAAACAACGATCTTTACAATAAATTTCGTTTTAGCAAAATTTTACAAAAAGCGATGCGTTTGCGACCACTTTCTACCTGTTTTTTTTTTATTTATTTACAAATTGGGACTGCATCAACCTCCAAGGGTTATTAGCAGTATACATATACAAACATAGATATATTAGATTTTGTTAAATATATTTATCGATCTTAGGAAGTCCAGGGTTTTTTGCGTGCCCAAAGCCATCTCCAAACTATCCGGGATGTGGTGCAGTGATCTTTTTCTATTATATTTCGGACATTCTAGAATTATATGGGATATATGGCCATATAAGCGTATACGCTTAGGGCAGTGTTACATTCTTCGCAAAGGCTGATGGGTTCGTTTTTGTTTTCTTGCTTACGTTATTTATCTTAAAAATAAATTTGTAAACCGTATCAAAGTTTGGAACCATTATATAAACCTAAAATTTTAATTACTTAAATAATCATATCATGGGCGTGAACTATTAAACTCATAAGGGATGACAACCTATTAGATGACACCATGTATACAGGTGTTATTTATTTTTGTTAAAACATAACATTATTACGCTAGTACCAATTTCCGGTAACCAATTTTTGTTTATTTATTGTTGTTTTCTATTTAGTTCTTGTTTGAAAGTGCTTTTACATCCTAAATTAAAAACGTTAAGATGTTGGAATCAATTAATGTACTTGATTCGATTAAATCCACAAAGATTAAATGCTTAGAAAAGTTAAATCGGCTTAAGTAAAACTTAATACGTTTAAAGCTTATCAAAAAAGAAGTAAAAATGGGAAACTTTTAATATACTATCAAGTTAAAAGTTTATCTCCTAGACATGGCTGATTTAGACATTTATTTTCGATTGTAACTTTGATGTATTTATTAGCCTGTTTCTTTTATTTATTCAATTTGTTTCGTCTGAGTGGATTTGGCTATAAATACTTAGGTTTTTATAAATATTAAAACCATTTTTGTTAGTTAATTAGTTAAATAAAATGAACTCGGCGTAGATTAAATAAAAATGTGCTTTATTTAGGCATTCAAGTGGGCTTAATTGCGGGTGTTTTTTAAATACCGCAATTCCGTGTTACGCAGAACATTTAACGTAAAAAGAATTGGATAAATTACATTTAAATTTAATAAATGCTAAACGAATACTGAAAACTAATTAAAACCACACAAAGAAATTTAAAAACATAAAATCCATTCAATAAAAAACTTTAATAATCTGAAAGCTTTAAATTTTGTAAAATAAAACAAGAAGGAGAAACTACGATGTACAACACAAATTAATATATATATATATATATATATATATATATATTTATAACATTTTGTAGATTTAATATCAAAATCGTAATTTTTAAAAAGGACCTTATTGTAGACCCAGTAACAAAAGTATTTATTGGAAATTGGAAACTTAAATGAAAAGAATTTTGATAAGAAATGTTGCTTTGTCAATCAATTTTCTAAACAACAAAATTAACACATACCTACATAAATGAACACAAAAATAACATACTCGTACACACAATTAAATAACACACTGGAATCAAATTATAAAGAAATTTGGTATTTGGTATAATTATCAGTACTACTACAACACTTACTGATGTATTTCGTAACTTTAACTCATTTCACTGTATTCCCTAAATTTACTTTTAAAACCAGTGATGGCATCTTTTTTCGGATACTTTGCCCTTCGCACACTCGTTAAAATAGGTATAAGGAATCCGAATAACTATAATAACAGACACACTGAAGCGTGGTTACGAACACGTTACGAATTATAATAAAATAAGCAGAAACATAAGTTGCAGACGCTGAAGTCAGTTGAACTTATTGATGTGTATTCTCTCTGGGAAATGTTTTGATTGACCCTGAAATAATTTTTTAAACATTAACAAAATAATCTGTAAACGGACCCAACAAAATAAACTTTAAACAAAACGAGACCAAAACAAACATATACTTATACTTATACTTAAATTGTTAGAAAATTGTTAGAAATTTCGCACTACTGAGGTAATAAAGAAAAAAAAACTACTTGGACACGGACACGAACAATAACGACCAAAACGTAGACCAAGTCGTATGCCCCTGCAGAAAAATAACAACTCCCGAACTCCATGGAGTAATTGGAGTAAAACTGCCTCGTCTTGGGGGTTACCGCGTCGTACTTAGATTGGAGTTGGCGTAATCGTCTCCTAACACCAAAATGTCTAACCCTCCCGTCCTACCTCCTTCATGACCCTTCTGGGGGTATAGCATCGGCTCGGCGAATGGCTATTAAAACTATTGGCATTTCGCTCTTGAGCCCTAATTAGGGGACAGTAAGGGTCGCAATGGACATTCGCATCCAGCAAGCACGCCGTGAAGCCGTGCCGTTGCTGGTGGCGAAAGAAAATCGGCGCAAGGAAACAGAGGCCTATGCGGGGCCCAGTTATACGTCTCTTATACTCATACTAAAACTCTGGTTTTCTACAAAAAAAAAATTGTTAAAATTTTACAAAATAAAATTAACAAACTACAAACTCATGTTAACAAATCTGAATTTTATAACAGTGTATTTATGCACTTCAATTAAAAAAAAAATACAATAATATAATATATATTATATTATACGAGGTTTATGATTACGACCATTGCTATTGAAAAAAGTTTTTTGCGACAGTCGCCATCTTTATATTACTCTTACGTTACTAGGTTACGACTAAAGAAGGGAATTGAGTTCCAAAATGTTAATAAATAAGTCACCAGCGATATACCCTGTTACTATTTGGAACGTAGCTGCTACGTTGCTAGAACGCTATAATTACTTTTATTTATTTGTTTTATATCTATATTATCTTTTTTTGTAATACATACCTACAAATCAATACGGACTTTGCTTTTTAATGCCGTTTTTTATTAAATAATATTGTATACGGATATGTACTATGCTCCACACCTCAAAGTCCCACCACGTGACCACGTACGGAACGCAGTCTTTTGAAAATTTGGCATTTAAGGCTTTTCAGTTTATGTAACTGTCAAAGTATAGTCAATGAAAGAAATAATATTTATAGTGTTATCGCTTATGTTTAAGCGTTAAAAGTTAATAAATCTTTATAGTATCACAATAACAATGGTTGGTTTAAGAATTAAGGAATATAAATACTGCATTTAATGAAATTCCAAAGTGTAAGGTGCAATATAAGTGATATTTTTGGGCATTGGGTCTATATTTCTCCATAAAATAGTTTTAACTAAACACCATTTATTAAAAAAAATCTAACTTCTCTATTATGAAATAAGAATATCTGTATCAAAGGTAGGTTAATGTATTAGAACAAAAAATATCATCTAATTTTGTATTTTAAGGTTAGAAAAATCTATTCTGACCAAAATAAAAAAGTGGATTATTTGGAAGAGTGTGTTAATATGGTCATAAATAAATATAGGTATACTAAATAATTGTTGAATATGGTTCAAATTAAATTGAAGCTTTTATACTTCTAATGAGAAAACTTGTGCATACCTCTCGGCATAACTACTTTAAGTTAGATTATAAGAAAACGAACAATTTTTAGAGAAACTTGCAATGTGAAAACATTTAATACTCCCATGACATGTGATTTATTAACATTTTTAAAGTTATAATGATTTTTCGATGTAGATCAAGTTCAGTCGAAGCTTTTTAACTATTTGTATTGACAAAACATTATGTAGGTACACTTTAAGCTGGATAAGAAAAACTACCACATTTTTAAATACCATATTATACAGTCTTTTAAATAATCCAAAATACTTATTTATTTTGGTCAAAATAAATTTTTCTAACCTTAAAATTACAAAATTAGATGATATTTTTGTTGTAATATATTATACCTACCTTTAAAACAGATATTCTTATTCCATAATAGAGAAGCAAGATTTTTTTTAATAAATGCTGTTTAGTTAAAATTATTTTATGGAGAAAACCAGATATTTGGACCAAATGCACAAAAATATTACTTATTTGGCACCATACACTTTAGAATTTCATTAAATGCAGTATTTATATTCTTAAATTCTTAAAACATCCATTGTTATTGTAATGTTATAAAGATTTATACATTTTTAACGCGTTAGCATCATATTAATTCTTTCGTTGACTATACTTTGACAGATACATAACCTGAAAAGCCTTAAATGCCAAATTTTCAAAAGACTGCGTTCCGTGCGTGATCACGTGGTGGGACTTTGAGGTGTGGAGCATAGTACATAGGTACCTTAAATTTCAAAATATATTGTAATTAGGCAGGTAAATTTATAAACCCTTTACATTTTTCTGTAGAACTCTTGAATCTAATTTTTATACAATAAAATTTATTGTATAAAAATTAGATTAAAGAGTTCAACAGAAAAATTTAAAGGGTTTATAAGCGCATTTAATGCGCTTCATCAAAATTTAATTATAAACAATTATTATTAAATTATTTTTCCAAATAAAAAAACAAATATGAGTTATATTTCTGTAATACAATATTAATTCCGTTTATTAGGAACAAAATAACTAGTTATTAAAAACCTACCAAGTTTTAACAAACAATTAGAGTAATAAATTTTATAAATGACCACATTATATATAAATCTTTAATGACCGACATTTGTTGTTCCCCTTAATTTAGTAACTGTTCACCATAAATGTATCATTATTTGGTTGATAAATATTTTTCAAACCAATCATTCGATTTTGTATATACAAGAAACCAAGATTAATAAAAGAACTAAAGTCATAATAAAATTCTCTAAGACTCCTTACACAATTCAAAAGAAGAGCATCAAAATCGAATGATTGGTTCGGAAAATATTTAACATCAAAATAATGATAATTTTTTAGTGATGCGTTAATTTATTTCAGTGTATATAAGGACAAATTTATTTCAGTGTATATAAGGACAAATGAAACGATGCATATATTACCATAAAGCACCAATTTATATTCTAGATACTTTAAAGTTCCCCTTATTATGGCTTACAATACAAGCGGATTGGTGCTTCCACCGTTGGAAAATCTTAATATGCTCCTAGATAGTTTCCAAATATCATATAATTTCTTTTATAATTCCTGTCACTTTATACTTTATAGTTTTAAAAGTTTCCTTAATAATAATCTTTATTTTAATTCGTTTGATATATGCCATTTTAGTAACGAATTTAATTTAATCACTAGCGAACTTGCATGTGAATGGCTTAATTAAATGAGTGTCTAAAAAAGTTTATAAACGAGTTGCATACTATACTTTTTCTACGAAAAATACTTACTTATTATTTAAAAATGATTTAAATTAAATATTTGTTTGAGCGACATCTATACTAAAATAGAGTAACCGTAAAAAATTTGTATGTATAAATCAGGTCATAAAGGTAGGTATACAACCTTTAAAATGGACTTTCACAGTGAAAGTGAAGAAAATGTTTTATGGGCACTCCACAGTGGAGTCTCTACGCGAAATTTAGTTAAATATAGTTTACTCCCGGCGAAATTAAAAGGTCAGTACAATGTTTATATAAACTTTTTAAATATTGTAAAACTTAATTTTACACCCCCAAGCGAGGGGGTCCAGTGGACACTTTTTGGGATTTATTCATTCATATGCAAACCCGAATTAATTTTAAAATCATACCTTGTGCAGCAGAAGCATACGTCCTAAAATGTAATGTAATTTATTTCGTTGCAAGAACAAATTTATATTTTGTGCTTGACTATAGTTGTATAATACAACTATAATAAAACTTGTATTGCTATTAGGTTTGGGTTTACATCATAGAATTTGGACTCCTCGAAAGGACGTCAGGGACATGCGCAATACCAAAATATGGTCGCGAATTAACTATTGCGCATGTTTCTAACATCCAATGCAAAGTCATTTAGCCCCTTTTATAGAATCTCTATAACAGCGTTTCTCAAACCGTGCTGCGTCATACAAGTTTAGTTAAAAGGGCAATAAAAATTTTAAAAAATCTTGATTTTATTATTTTATTACCTACCTATTATTTATTTTTTGCAACTAAATCATATCAGGTTCCGTCACATTAGATACAACTTTTAGGGCCTTCGCCATCAAAAAAGTTTTAAAAACGCTGCTTTATAGGAACAAACCCATAAATACAGCAGTTACAATTTGAATCTTTTTGAATTACATTTGGGAATAGTACTCTCTAAAAATGTATTGGTGAAAAATTACTAATTTAATAGTTATTAGTGGCTGCTTTCTCACTTTTTCCATGGTTAACCATGGAATACCATGGTATCGCAAAATTTAACAGCCAATTCCTATGTAAAATTGTCCCCTGAATCCGAAAATACCGTGAAAAAATATGGAAGTGGAGCATACCATGATTTTTCATGGTTAACCATGGTACAAGTGAAAAAGCAGCCACTTATAACTATTAAATTAGTCATTTTTGACTAATTTATTTTTAGAGAGTACACAATTTTCGATGAAAAGTAGTATAATATTCATTACCTACTTAAATTTTTAGCAAAACAACTTTTTGTTTAAAGCCATATTAAAGCTATTATTTTATTTATTTAGTTTGCTTAAAGTTATTCGAACTTAAAAGTTTTATTTTAAGGACTTTATAATTATGTAGTGGCCTATAGTAGTTATTTACGTGTCAAGCTTTGTAAATGAATCTTTACGGGCGAGCTGGAATAATCCAGTGAGCCTATTAAAGATTAATCACGTACAAACTTTTATTTTCACCTTTAGATAACCATTTTCAAATTTCAATGTATGTGTCAAATCTGAAATTTCATTTCATAAAATGCTTTTCTACAAGCCTGTAAAACTTTACAGGTCTTTTATACAAGCCCATAAAATATTACAGGTCTGTTACCATAATGTATCGTTTAGATACAAAGATAACAAAATTAACCTATAAAATAAAGAAGGTGGAAATAAAATTTAATAACTGTTCCATGTACTTTAAAGTAGTTTTAATGAGTTCCATTAAAGTACTAAATACTAAAATATAATAAGTTACGAACCTTGTAGTTCCCACCATTGTTTCAGTTTCTGGATTTTAACTTGCAAGGGGACTAAAAAGTAAAAATAATAATATAGTAATCTTTAGGTAGCAACATAAAGTCAATGCCAAAAATAAATGTTACTACAAAGTTACTTTTATTTATTACACATTTTTTATAGTCAGAAAGTCTTATTAGGTTCAAACAAATTTTACTTAAATGTTTACTACTTTAAAGTCTTTAAAGGAACCTTTAAAGGAAAGAATCGGCTGGGGAAATTCTACTAAATCAAATAGAGAATCTGGGTGCAAAAACGGGCAGTGTGCTATATATTCCGTCTTAAGCCGTGTGATTCATGTAGATTAGTATTTATTGCAAATAAAATATAAACATTGCCTTGCATCTATTTTTCTAAGTTGCTAAAATTTGTTAAAAGTAACTTAAATCAATTTATTCGACAAAATACTTATCATTATTATAACAAACGGAACAGACTTTTAGTACAAAAATCATGGACTGAAGTTATTTAAATTAAATCGAATATTATGCTAGTGCCCTTTTGTACATGGTGATCCCCTATAATGTCGCCCCCCTTTAACTTTTTTATTTTAAAATTTAAAATTGTGGTTATGTAGGTACTAAAAAATACTTTTTTTCTATGTATAAAAAAATGGAAAATTGATCAATATACAGAGAAAAACAAAAAGTTTATTTTCTTTCAATGGATCACCCTATATATGAATTTATTTTTCGATTCCTTGTAAAATTCTGAGCATAATTCATATAACAAACCATATACCCAAATTCAACCGTTTATGAAATATTCGCATTCAAAATGTTATCATTAAATGTTTTTTAAAATTGTTGGAAATCAAGATGCCTCAGTATACCAAATTTTTTATTGAAAATAAATGACTATAGTGACATTATGTCAATATTTCTTGTTAAATAAGTAAAAATGACGTACTCAGACAAAGAAAGTCAAACTAGTTTAACTTATTATCTTAAAAATAATTTAAATATTTCAGAAACGGTTGAATGTAGGTATATGGTATGTTATATGAAATATGCTTATAATTTTACAAGGAATCAAATAATAAATACATATATAGGGTGATCCATTGAAAAAAAATAAACTTTTTCTTTTTTCCCTGTATACTGATCAATTTTTCAATTTTCTTTATACGTAGAAACAAATTATTGTTTAGTATCTACATATCACACTTTTAAATTTTTTGTGACACTTAAAATAAAAAAGTTAAAGGGGGGCGACATTATAGGGGATCACCCTGTACAACTAATTGCAAGTTTACATAAGAAATTAACCTAAAATGGTTGACATAATGTCAACCATGTCAATCTCAATGACATTTGTTTTTGTTTATATTCTGCGTTTTACCCATTGTGTGGAAATATGAATGATAATCATTTATATATTAGTGCAGTGATCACAATTTTAATTGCCCCGGTAGCTTGTTGTATACTGCCCAACTATGGAGAAAGGCAGTAACTGTCAAACAAGAAATTTGTAGGAAATTAGTAGGTAGCAGTAGGTATTTAACTGATTTATTTAACTTAAAAGATAGTTTACTGCATTTCTTTGTTGAATTAAGATACAAAATGTCCATAGCTTTATCATAGCACAAGAAAACGCATTTGGAGTTACTGCCTTTCTCCATAGTAGGGCAGTATAATGAAAAAAAAACATCAAACAAGACGTTGGAAGACTCGCCCACTTTACCAAGACCGGGAAACTAGGGGGTTTTACAAAGTAACGTTTCTAAAAATGAAAGACATTGATCATAAACAATATCTAAATATCCTATTTAGAGACACAAATTATTTAATAAACTGCACACTTATCTTAAATAATACTAAACAATCATGTATTTTAAATATTTTGTGCCTACGCGCTGTCTCCCTACAGCGCATGTCCATAACAAGCACTGTGATTGGTCATGTCAAAGACCTTTACGGTGAAAGATAAAACTTAAAAATTTCTACGGGAGGAAGGAATGCCGTCCTTACGGTACGGGAATCTATAACTGGCACTACGATTTAAATAAACATTTTTAACGTAATTGTCACCATTAACATTGCCCGTTATTAATTTTAATTAAAATTAACAATTATTGATACTTTAAAATATTAAAATAACTTCAAAATATGATTTTGTTAAGAAAATATTTTATTCTTTGATTTTTTTTATTACTATAATTGCAAAATATTATCACAAAGTATTAAAAATTCTTACACGGGAAATGTTAATGGTAACAATTACGTAATGTTCATCTTCTACGGGAGGAAGGAAGGAAGGAAGGAAGGCAATCTATAATTCAGGCCTAATGCTTTTTATACAATAGCAATTTTTGGTATATCTTTATCTGACATGTCCAATATCATCTATTTGATCTTTATTGATAAATATATAATTTTATTATTATTAATTAGTTTTTCTACTTACACCTTTAAACGTCCATTATCGTACATGTTTTTATGACAATAAGTAATCTTTTAAATACAGAGCTGTGACTTTAGGGCGTTTTAGCCACGGGCTAAAGTTAGCTTTATGTTTTATACAATCGTCAAAATAAAGTGTCCTTCTTTTGAAATAATACTAAAATGTAAAAATTATTTTCTCTACGACTACTTAAGAATAGTAACATTCTAGTGTAATTTTTGATCATAGAAAGGATGTTTTTCTGCAATACTGTGCGAGAATATTCCTACTCTTGTTTAAGAATGGTCACAAGTAACGGCATCTCCTGGCTGTTTACTAAACTTAAAAAATTTAAAAATATTTAAATATAACTGTAATATTTATTAATTAAAAAATAATAGCAGTTGTATAATTAAGGTTTAGGCACAAAAAATTAGTTATATTTATTGTTTTTCAAATATACAAATCAAAATTATAATAAATTTGATATTAAAATGATAAACCAGTTACCTACTATACCAGCTTTAAGTTTAAAAAAAGACCTTTAAAATGTAGAAAAAGAATAGATGTTGACATAGATTACTTGTAAAATTAGTTTTGTATTTGTTACAATGTTATTTTTTTATTAGTTAGTGTAAATAACTATTTTTAATTATAATAAAGATTTAGGCATACCATTTGTTTAAATTTTTTATAATTTACATTATAAAATTGTGACGGCACAAAATGGTTTGACAATAGAAAAAACTTAAATGTCAAAAACTGCTTGGTTTCTTTTCTCTGTTTAAAATTATATAAGCGTTACTATTCTTACGTAGTCGTAGAGAAAATAATGTCTGAAACACGTTTGGAATAGCATATTCCACTCTCGTAAAACCGTCACACTCACCTTCGGCTCGTGTGTCAAATTTTTCCTCGAGCGGAATATGCTGTATTCCAAACTTGTTACAGAATGTACTATTATTATGTCAGTAGGTACAAAAGTACAAAATTATTAAATAGTTTCTCCACGAGAATATTTGTAAAGTTTATATGACATTTTTACTGACCTTTTAGTTTTGGAGGCAGTAAACTAGATTAAACATATTCTTGAAAAAGGACAACTTTGGTAATAGAAATATTCCCCGACACCAAAACGAAACATAAAGTGCTTAAAGTTCTTTTCGCCAACGATGTTGGCATCTTCTGAAGCGAAGTGTAACTAATTACACTTCGCTTCTGAAGTTTAAATTTAACCTAATTTTAGGTGTAGACACCGTGGAGTGATAATAAAACATTTTCTTAACTTTCAATGTGAAAAACTGCTTCTATGTCATTATTAAACGGTCCATTTATAACGGATACATTTTGATTAACACCATTTAATAAATATACACACTCTATTGTTTTATGGATGTCGCTCTATACAAATATTTAATTTAAATCATTTTTGAATAATAATAAGTATTTGTCGCAGAAAAGTTATAGTATGCAAATTTTCTAGACACTCTTTTAAATAAGCACTCGCTCGCTCGTGCCTAAATTAAATTCGTGTCATAAATGGAGTTTATTAAACACCCCCATTGCTAAACTGTTACTTTATGGCGTTTTATTTACAGACTGAAGTTAGCCTTATTATAAATTGGGGAAAAGTAAGGTTAAATCCGTTGACAGTTGACAGACGTCAAATGTTTTACAAATAACATTGGCTTTAAATTCTTCTTTGTGATCGTCGTTTTTCTTATATTATTATAGAATTTGTACATTTCCTATACGTTTTCAATTGAGAAAGTGGCTCATTCTTTAACTGTTTAGAAACTTGATCTTTTTTCCAAGGGTTACTACCCAATAAGATGAGATTTTAATTCTCTCCACGGTAGGATTTATTATTACTATGACGAATATACCGTGATTGATTAATTTCTTAACAATTATTTGACATTGACATTTGCCATCGAATCTGTAGTTATGGTAATTATACAAAATTGTTCTAAATTCTTCTTAAATAAAATTAGACAAAGTATAATGTAATAGAGGGTAATCAAAAGAAGGAGGCGAAAATAACAACGAGCCAACAAATATGCATCCAAGGATAATCGCATACAATCAAAAGTCCAATCAGACCGTCCAAAGAATCCAATTGGACCAAAGCAGCCTGTTCCAGCCTACCAGAGCATACCATACGTACCATTCCAAGATGTAAACGAAGAAGACGACCACACCTCAGGAACAACAATATTGCCAAGGGACGCAAAGAAGTTCAAAATGAAAGAAAAAGAAGCCAATAGCCTAGAAGAAAGAAAAGTTATGACGAACCCAGCAGTTAGAACGATTTAAGATGAGCACAAAATCATTCTATGTCAAAACGTTACAATGACTAAAGAACCTTGAAGAATACACCAGCAGCATAGCAGATGCAGGGAATAGCAGCAACAACCCCGGTAGCAATCCAATCATCAGCGCCAACACCTACAAGTACAAGGAGCAACGTCGGAGAAAAACTAAACCAACCTAGAAAGTGCAGAGACGAACATGTGAAGTGTTTGGTGCGTGATACAGAAACACAAATATAGTGAAAGTTAAAAACAGACCAAGCCTGATTTAAATCATGGACTAGGGAAAGATTAATTAGTATAGATTTAAGAGGATTGTACACCTTATATGTGTTAGTTTTAGTTTAAGTTGCTTGGTTTTTTAACGAATCAATTTGTTATTTTTGCATTTTTTTTTATTGATTCGTTTAAAAAGGGGGGAGTGATGTAATAGGGGAAAAGTCTTAAGTTTCACTAAATTCAAAGAAATTGTTGTTTTGAAGTAATAAGAAATTTAATACTTAGAAGGAATTTTTAAAGAGAGCCAGATGTCACTTGGGGGGCCTTGGAAGCATGTTTTGGAAGTAATAAATAAATAAATAGAAAGTTCCTTTGTCCAAAAAATGTACCAGCGGAAACGCGCACTAAAAAGCAACCAGATGATGTTTTTCTTAGAAAGCCTTAACGGTCATTTGAAAACGCTTCCCTTTGTTTAAATCGATCGTTGGAAAATTTAATAATAGAGAAAGTAGTTAAAAGAATAATAACAAATTTATTTAGTTAATAATCATTTAGATTAAAGAATTAGGACTAAGATAAGGATATAACCAGCCGTATAGTAGTTTTACCGATAAGTTCTAAGAATTTAATGTAACCCTAGAAAATTGTCTAAATGTATAACTTAGGTTGAAGTAAAAGGGTAGTTAGTAATTGCCGACATAGGATATTTTAATTTTTTGGACTTTGTTAACAGATTTAAATTTTTATAGAAAATAAGTAACTTTGTAGTTAGGCAACCCCGAATTCACCCTAAGTCAGCATTAAGTAGGGGTAGAAATATGTCACTTGCACGCCGCTGATTGGCCAGATTCATCCCCTCAAGCCAAGTCACGCCCTTGACTTAAGAAAGTCTTTAAATACTCTGTACAACAAGGTTTGACAGATTTTATCTTGCTAGATTTCGCGCGCGTTGTTTCCGAGTTACGTTCAAAGTTTTGCCAGTCAGTGTCAGTGCCAAAGCCCAGTAATTAATTAAAGTCAGGTATATTGTTAAGTTTATTGTAAAGTTGCTTATACCGGTGCTCGCAGTTAAGTTCACCTTAAGTGACCGGTTTAGTTTAAATTTTGTAGTTTAAATTATTAGTTTTATAAGATTCATTTAGGTTACCTTTTATAAAGTAATTTAGTTTCCGCTTATCAGTTTAATTCAAAAGTTAGTTTTTTAATCTTAATTCTCCGTAGATTCTTTGTTAATTTTCTTTACCGTTAAATTATTAATTTTTCTTATTTTCTTTGTTAATTTTTATTCTTCTCCTTAATTGTAAATATATTGTTTGTGGTTAGAATCTGCTTTGTTTCTTTCGGTACCTGTTAATTCTAATTACCCAGTGCTTGGCAAGCGTAAGTATATCGTGATTCGCGAAGTGTTCCTGGAGATCCGTCGAATATGAATGAAATTGGCCAAAGCCCAACAATTTTATAACAAAATGCATTTAAACTTATAAGTATTTTTTTTAAATTTCAGTTGTAAAATTGTGTGGATTTTCCCGGTATAAATTTAAATTTAGATTTTATCTAATAATCAGATATGTATATTATTGTATATATGTATCAATTACCCGAATACTCTAAACTTGAAAAAAAAAATCTAAGAAAATATATGTAAAAACTTAAATTCGATATTAAAGGAGGAGTGAAATAAGAAAATTAGTTCTATAATATACTATTTTACTGCACAGTTTAACTACCACAAAATCGCCGATCGGTTTTCCTTGTCCCATGAAGATACAGGTAAATTGTCATCACAGTCAGAGTATACATCTCAATAATCAGGACATCAGGACTTTGTTGATTGCTGATTATTTTTCAGGTGTTAGGAACTGAAAATTTCAGATTAATTTAACAGAAAACTTTAAGGAACTCCTCATTATACAAATATACCGGAATAGGTACTATAAAACCTCACTTACGTATACGTTTATATGTTTATAAACATGTCTCACCTTCGTTATAAAAGCTTCTAACAGCAGTGAGATTAACGGGTGTGAGGTTTTTATTCAAATTTCCCGCTATTGACCTGTCTACTGGTTATAAAGACCCCTGTCCCAGACAATATAAACGCTTGCCTGTTCATATTATTTAAATATGTAATTATATGTATGTATTAATGCTTACCTGTTGATAACCTCTAACAGCAGTGAGAATTATGCTCCACCTTAGAACACTTAATACTTGATATTCTCAAAAATGTTCCAAAAAACCTAAAAATAATATGACACGCACCAAGAATCCAACTAAACAGTAACTATTTTTTAGGTTAACAAAAATTATTTAATACCTGGCAACGTAAGAGCTATCTATGATATTTTATTACAATTTAACCTTCATTAGACATCGTTAATTTCCTGAAATAGAAGACACCCTGTGTTCAGAAAGACCTCACATATTTTTAGAGAATATGGAGCCTAAAAATATTTAAAACAATTGTTTTTTAGTTGCTCATCTATTGTGCAATAGGAATGTACTTGCAACAGTTATATATAAATTTGTCCCATATTTCAATAACCAGAGCTAGTTTATCGTTGGTCCTCCGCTCTTGTCTGGTTTCTGTGTCGTCGAATCGAAGACAAGATGACAAAAATTTAAATCTGTTTTGTGACATTGCTGCTCTAAACAGACATTCCATATTTTTTTGATCATAATTCATTTTGATGATTTTCTCACACCAGATAAAGACTCTTCTTGCATGTCTTCATCACTCTGCTCACTTTCTGACCCCTCTTGTTCTTCCAAATAGTCGAAATCTTCATCAGATTCAACAGATTCTGTGTCATCGTCACCAAAAATATTTTCCCCAGTATCCTATTCTAACAAGATTTTATTCATTTGTTATCGGAAAAAGAGCTTAAGGCTTAAGCGCCGCCTCCTATCCCAAGAACTGCTGGCTTCATCCATAATGAATTTTTTAAAGCAAAATACAATGCAGCAATAACTAATAGTCAGTAAAACTAAATAAACTACTCACATAATTAAAATATTCAAAAAATTAACGATCTTTTATAATGACAAATAAAAAACGTCAAAGACATCTTGGTGTCAGGCGGACCCACTTTAACTGACAGTTGAAAGCCTACTAATTCAAATATCAACTAACGCTGCAGACTATATATGGCCAACATGTTAACTTAAATTTACACGAAAGGGCAGCACAACTTAGAGATTTATATAAAATCTTTCTAAAGTTGTATCAAGTCAGGGGTATATCTAACCTCACGATGTCTTACGAAGGTTAAGTCTATATTAACGGAGGCGAGAAAGTCATCCATAGACACTTATAAAACAATTATCTGTGGGGATATAAAAACATTTACTAATATTTTTTAATAAGATAAAAAAACTTGTGGTATTTTCGTGCTGTTTATTATGTTTGTGGTTAAAACTTTAATTTTATAAATAAGAAAATTGAAATTGAAATATAGTGACTGCGCCATGGCGGGGGACAGCTAATAAACGTGAGATCTCACGTACTGTTAACTAACATTTTTATAAGATTTCAATAAATTTTGTCAAAATGCATGTGTACTAGCGTTAAGACAGTAATATTCTTTAATTTTACTACAAAAAAAAATATATTTTGCCGTAAATGTTAATGTAAATTATTAATTAGGGACAGTAAATTGAACATTTTGATGCTAGTAAAATAAACAATTTTACAAAATATAATTTTGTTTTTATCTAAACATTTAAAAATATTAGGGCCAGCCGTAATTTAACGGTGTGTATTAAATTGTATAGGGAAAATACGATTTAAGGAAAATTTGGGCCTTTACAATGTAAGAGCCCTTGTTATAACCTAAATTTATGTCGGTTTAAAAAGCAAACACATAAAAAACCGTCAAGTCCAGTAAAACCTTTTTTCATAACAAAAGTTCACAAATTCCATTATTATCTTGATCAGAATTTACGCGTTCAATTCGAGTAGTATGCAAAATGATAAAGTCAATAACAATAAGTTTTCCAAGCCGCCTTTCACATATCTTACCTGCAGGAATGCCTAGACTTTGGAATTTTCCGCCTTGACTTCTTTATATTCCTGCTGCAGTGCGAATCCGTTAACCGAGAAGTACAGCCGCTCTATTTTCGATAAGAGTTCGACGCATTTTTTATGCATCACGAATCGAAGGTTCAAACGATTCCCAACCAACAGATGTCCTTTGTTTGGGGTTTATAAATTAAGTCAGGCATTATTAAATTTTAACAAATTAATGACTTCATAAATAAATTTTATGGTGTATTAAATGACTTCGTAAATAAATTTTATGGGGTATTAAATGTATATTTATTTAATGTTTGACAAACTGTAACTTTATAGAGTTTTAGTCCACTGGCTTCAAGAAAGAAATTTGGATTTTAAAGGTTAATTTGAAAAACTGACACGGACATTTTTAAAGCCGGCAAAACAGATTCCTAACACCAATTTGTCTACTTTTGAAATGTTTGGAATACATCTTAGATTACCGCAAACTGTTTGTAAATAAAATTATCCACCTCAATTTTCCCACATGGTGTTTTAAAGTTATCACAAAAAACTTTTTGAGTTACCCCTGCATAATATCGCCTAAAATAAAAATGTTAAATAATAAAATAATAAAAAATAATCTCAATATATTAATCTACAAACTATTAAAAAAATCATGAAAATAGGATGAAATTTTTTTTTTAAATATTGCGATTCGGTAGTAATCAAAATTATAAATTATTTTAAATTCAACTTTTTTAAATTTGTATTGGATTTAGTTCATATTTTTAAATTTTCTGAAAATTTTTCGAGGTTTTATTTTCAAAAAAGCTCTAGAAAATTTCCCATAATTTTTTTTCTGCAATATACTTTTTTTGGCAAAAAGTTATGTGTTAACGGTATATAAAACACCCCATAAAAACTATTAATCAAATTTTCTGAAAAAAAAAACAAAACCTGACACAAAATACTTACAGGATGATTCACCTAACTGATTCACTAGAAGTTTATAAATAAACTATATATATCTATAGTCTATAGACTATAGATAACTAAAAGGGACATAAATCCAAATTTTTTATATTTTTTAAAAATAGTTTCAATACGGTCGAACCGTAAGTGACAGTAAGTTTGTTATTTATAAAGGAAACCTTTAAATATTATTGCATTTTGGAACTATAGAATTTTAAATCATTTTCCTAACATCTAGTTTTTTCAAAAAAATTTGAGAGAACTAAAACGTTTGTATTACCAACAATTGTAATGTAATTATAATAATTCTTGGTATACACGTTAACAAAGAAGTATTCTATCAGGAGCCATAAATAGCTTACAACACGTTGGACAGAGTCTTTGGTATTTCTAATCGAATCAGCACAACATTTTTAAAATTTATATTTAATAGATATTACCAAAAATGTGAGTAAAAAACGCTCTAGATGGTTTTAGGTTTCATATTTGGAATTTCATATTGTTTATTTTAGTTATGTTGTAGATGCTTTGCGTACAAATATCCATAAATATATTTATGGATATTTGTACGCAAAGCATCTAATATATTGGAAGTACTTGTTTCTTTATTGTTATGAATTCAGGGATTTTATTAAATAATCAAGCTATTATTGTTATAGGTTATATAGGGATAAAACTATAATGCACAATGAATTTATTTTAACGTTAGTATTCGTTGTTTACATTCCTTGCAAGCATCAGAAAGAAATCATAACCTATAACAACAAGTTTATTAAGTTGGTATTGCGTCATTTGTACGAGAGCCTCCATGCAGATACTTTGTACGTTTTGTCGGTTTCATAGAACAGTTTTTTGTGTTTATGCTAGAGAAAAAATGTCATGTAAGGAGCTACTGGAGGGTTTAGGTCTATTCCCAAATTCGAAGGTAAGTGTTTAGACCTCATGTAAATTAATTTCAATTATTTGGTAGGTACCTATACTCATATTTTATAGATACCAAATAATATAAAAGTTAAATATTAAGTAGTTTACTGTGGGAAAGGTACATTTGTGATAGGTGACTCTTTGTTATTATTTAGAAGAAGCCATTACGCTTGAAGTGCTGCTAGTCCTCGACTTGCAAAGTGTTTGCCAACTTATTTCTAAATTAGGAGAGATTTACAGTCATCAAAAAATTACAGAGTTACGAGATAAGCAGGAGCAATTAATGATCTTTCATCAGCATCAACAGGTAGTATTTTTGTTAACTATTTTAAAGATGTGGTCAGAGTCGTTCGGCATCGGCCGTATGCGACAGTATTAAATTTCGGCCGATCACGGTGCTGTGACCACAGCGTATTTATTTAGTCCATTTTGTATTTTTATATTTTATAAAATACGATATAATAAAATTGTTTAAAAATATTATATGCACATTTTATTTCTCATCAATCAAACAAAAAGTATGAAATTCAGGCTATACATTAGTATACATTAGTCAAAATAATTCTATAGTGGAAATGCAAAACGGTACCAAATCAGCGGATTTTGATATTTTGTTATTTATGTGATCTGTACTTTTGTATCAATAAACATTTTTTGTTTACTAAAATTATTCAAGTGCTAATTAGCACATAATTAGCACTTGAATAATTTTAAGTAAACAAAAAATGTTTATTGATACAAAAGTACAGATCACATAAATAACAAAATATCAAAATCCGTTGATTTGGTACCGTTTTGCATTTCCACTATAGAAAATGCAAAACTAAGTACCAAATTAGCGGATTGCGAGATTTTGTTTTGATCTGCAGACATGTACTTGGGTATTAATTTTTTTTTGTTTTATTAAAATTGTATTTATGTTAACATACATGTCTGCAGATCAAAACAAAATCTCGCAATCCTCTAATTTGGTACTTAGTTTTGCATTTTCACTCTAGAATTATGCCTTAACATTAAGGTCATCGTTATTACTGAAGTACATATTACGTAAAAATGCTGTTTGCTATCAGGCTCCAAGCATTAAATAATAAGACATTGTTTTAACAACAAATACATTTAATGTGTTTTAAAAATAAGCCTATTCTAGATGTTAAGGCAACCCGATGTTTACTTAAAGTAATGATGCAGTTAAAAATAACTCAACTAACTTTCAGTATTTCAAATCCACCATGCCTTTATATCAAATGCACGTTTCTTAGGCCATATCCGAACCCGTAACTACTTTACCACAAATGCATAGCGTTTATATTTAATGCTAAGTTTTTTCAGTGTATAAATAAATGTTTATATATTTACCCTAAAGAAAATTGTCTTAATAATAAAGACACGCAGGGTTACATTAAAGTCATGTACCCAAATGCTCTACGAGTTAAATGTTAGGAAACACTTATTATAATAATATTGAATGTTTCATTAAATTAATTACGTTTCTTAACTAATATAGACAGTGTTTTAAATAATAAAAGGTTGGCCTCAAATTCACCTACAACTTAAAAATTAATACTGACTTTTTTCAGTGTAGAATGTCAATTTATACATGTATAAAAACTTTCAGTTACTTTGGGCTACCGTACATGAATTAATTATATGCATATAATCAATTCATGTACGGTAGCCCAAAGTAACTGAAAGTTTTTTTATTAGCTTAGACAATTAAAGCGGTATTTTTATAAAAATATTTTCCGATTCAATTCAGAAAATGGAAATTCTGTAAAAAAATGTTTTAATCGTATCAAAGAAAACACAAATTAAAGAATGGGCTTATCTCCAAAAACGCAACACATAGCAAAAGTAAGTATCTAACTAGAATCTAGTTTGGGCTACCGTAATACGGTAACCGTATTTGAATTTATATTGTCTGCACCTCAGAGTCCAAAAGTCCAAAAACCTGATTTTGAAGGAGAGCCGTTTAAAAATTTGAAACGCTGAATTTTTATCTGCATAGTTGACAAAAATTTTATATTTAAATCTTGATTTGTATTTTTATAGAAATGGAGCTTTAAACAACAATGCAAGGATAAAAATGTCCCCCTAATCTCTCCTTGAAAATGTTACTGTCGCATCCGATTCAACCGGATAGAGAACATTTCAAAACGATGTCTCTTTTAACTCTCTATAAACTTTTAATAAATCGGTTTGGTAAATCACCCTCGATATTGGTTTAACCTAAAATTTATTTAAATATTTTGTTTTTGTAATATAGATTTATTTGATAATTTTGTTAAATGCCAATAATTAAAAATATAAATAATAATAATAATTTATGTTATATTACAAAAATACTGAAATTTACTTTTTAAATTATATTGTAATTTATATAGTAGGAAATTGACAATACGTTTATCATATAAACTATCAAAAGATTCAAACAATATTGTGTATTAATTTTGACACCAATTCTGTATTGAAAGATATCATATCGATCTGTTTGCAACTTTCAGTAATAATTGAAACAAAATACTCTCATATTCTATAAACAATTCATTATATTTCTTGTTTTATATAGCAGTTTTTACTAAGGTTTAGTGTTACTTACTAAGATAAGCATATTAAATATTCTACATATACAACGCACTCTGAGAAAACGACCATTAGGTAAAATTTTAGGTTAAAACTAAATTTTTTGAGAAATTTATCAGTAACTTTTCAAAATTTAATGCCTCGTTTAATATCGTTTGTTAGTTTTATTCGTCGTGTTAAAATTCGAATAGGGTCATGTATTCAGCTTGATAAACAATTTTATTTGATACCCATGTCAAGGAGGTTCTGGAAAAATAAGTAAACCGCCATCTTGGGGTGGCTGCCATATTTAGTATGACATCAATCACCTTATCCTTTTCTATTGGTCAAACAATTTCATATGATACCCATATCAAAGGGGTAACCCGCCATCTTGGAGCACCGGCCATTTTGAATTACAAACAATATTGAGTTTACTTGATTGCATTATCACCAGCAACAACATTGTGTTAAAAATGTCAGCTCAATCGGTTTGGCGGAAAAAGATACAAATTGACTTCCTAGATTTGTGAACATTGTTAGTTTCAAGTGAAGCTTTTTTCCCTTCTTTTATCTTGGTGCCTTTTGTAGGCTTAATTAGTCCTGGAAACTATGTCCATTTTGACGTCAAACATGTGTTTATCGTCCATGCGCTTCACGAAGCCATTTAGACAAGAGCACGACCATTTTTCAAATATTAAAACATCCATGAAGTTCACTTAACCCGTTGTCAAAAAATACAGGTAAGTATATTTCCATAGCGTTAATCCAAACTTGTCTCTCTTGGATCTATTTGGACGCGTTTAGTAAGAATAATATATTCAACAATTACTATTACATTAGTTTATGCATTTTAAACAATAATTAGTAATAAAAAAAATAAAAAATCATCTCATTGTAATTTTAAAATATGAGTAGAAATATTTTCGTAAAAGAATGTGTTATTTTTAAACTACAACCAGTTGCCTTTGACAGTGACGTTTATATTTGGGGTTAATATTTTTATAGATTGTTTTTACCAAAGATAATCTTTGGTTTTTACCTCTTAAACATATAACACGTCGAAATTATTATTATTATCGCCGAGCATACATTCACTGTCGAGGCGACAACCGGTGCAGTCGATTGTGTGCGAGGCAATTAATAAGCTTTTGCCGTCGGGTTTTATATACTATTTTGTTTTCAAGCATTTTTAGGTTAGGTTTAACTGACATGATGATAAGTACCTACTTAAGAATAAATTTTAATAGATAAAAGGCAACATAGAAATGTATAGAAAAAAAATATAAAGGAATTTTATTTTGCCATGCACTCCCGTCGGGCATAATTTTATACATACATATTGTTTATAATACACATATATGCATTAAAATTGAAGCAATCTTAATTGTTATTTGCTCAATTAATTACTATTAAACCAAAATAGGAAAAATTTTTGCCTAAATGTCAAAGAATTTATTGCGTTAAATGTATACATATTATACATACTATAGTAACATTATTAAATAAATAAAATTAGTATTTAATGCAATTACATTCTAACAAATAAATATCAATAGATTTAGGAGCGATAACTTTTGTTGTTAATTTAAAAACACTAACTACCTATTGCCATTATAGGAACTCACCCATTCATGCTATGCTAGCGTTTTTTCTATGCATATTGCTTATGCTTCTTTTTTTTTTCATTTTAAAGCTAAAGGACTGAATTTTGATAAAAAAATATTTTTAATAAATATTATTAACAAATTCATATTGTTATTAACAATTTCATTGTTTAAATCAATTTTTAACAATGGCCCCCACCTCGTATTAAGTTTTTAGTATTTTTATCGTATTCTCCGTCAAATTTTACATAAAAAAACATGTTTTCAAAATATGGTACCTTTATTATTACTATTGTTAAAACATTAATTTGTATTGCGCGACACATAAAAAAACGGTTTTTTGTTAATAAAAAGAAAACTATAGCTCGGATCAAAAAAAGTCAAATATATAAGTTGTAGATAATAAAAAGATCTACAATTTTTATTTTATTTATTTTTTGACATAACCTTACTTTTCAAATAAATTGAAATTTTTCAATTTATTTGAAAAGTGAGGTTATATCAAAAAATAGTTAAGATAAAAATTTTATATCTTTTTATTATCTACAACTTTTATATATGACTTTTTTTGATCCGAGCTATAGTTTTCTTTTTATTAACAAAAAACCGTTTTTTTATGTGTCGCGCAATACAAATTAATGTTTTAACAATAGTAATAATAAAGGTACCATATTTTGAAAACATGTTTTTTATGTAAAATTTGACGGAGAATACGATAAAAATACTAAAAACTTAATACGAGGTGGGGGCCATTGTTAAAAATTGATTTAAACAATGAAATTGTTAATAACAATATGAATTTGTTAATAATATTTATTAAAAATATTTTTTTATCAAAATTCAGTCCTTTAGCTTTAAAATGAAAAAAAAAGAAGTTTGTAGCTCAAATATAACCAGAGTTATAAATTTTTGAAAATGAGTCTCCAAGCCAAAAAACTCGTTATTCTCAAATTTTCGATAGCTTGTATTATCGAAAATATGCGAGAGAAAAAAAATTCCTCGGACACGTATCTCTTATTTTTCGACATAGAATCCGTAAAAAAAGTTTCAGCCAAATCTGAGATGTGTCGGTCAAAAGGTGTTCGGTTTATAAAAGAATTACTCTTATATATAATGTAAAATAGGGTTAAAAATGTTCATATTATATAAATCTTTGCCCACATTTAATGGTCTTATTATCAAACATCATTATTTAACTTAAAATATATACAATTATTAAAAAAGAAAATGGCACATTTAATCCAACAATAATTAAACCCTTCAGATGTGAATGGATCCATCTAGCTGGCGCATTTATTTGATTCCGGCATCACTTATCTGCCTTATTTGTTTCGTGGTTTTGTGTCAGACTCGATGGTTAAAATTCTGCGCTTCCCGTTTTTATACGCAAAAGGCTGCAATTACCGACAAAATTGTGCAATGAAAATTATACCTACAGGAAGAAATCGTGGTAAATTTTTAGTTATTGATTATAATGTAAAAATAGATATAGGATGTGGAATAAAAAGAAATGCTCTAATCAGCAAAAAATCCACTTTTGGTATTTCAATGTTTCTGCACCGGATGCTCTTAATGTTAGTGCCGGTGCACCGCTGTGGCTGCTCTTAAATCATTGTTAAAGGAGGCTAGCCACAAATAATCGTCCATAGTCAACCTGCGTTTTGGCCGTGAGCCGCTAAATATTTATTCAGTAAAATTATAAAATATTTTGAGGAGGCTAAGCCTTCCTTGCTCTCTTTGAATAGCCGTCCCTGCTAAATCAAGTTTTAGGTAATAAAGTGTAAACATGTTATGAATTTTTATTAAACTTTAAAATTTTAATGCTGCATATTTTAAACATTTTTTTTGTTAAATATTTTATATTTCCTTAAATAAAATATAAAAAGTATTTCTTAATTATAAAGACTATTTATTTTACCTTACGCATATCACATTAGCCGGCCATACACAGACGTTATTGCGCGCGGTTTATCGTGTTATCTGCAAAAACATATGGAAAATCATGTACGTGAGTGAGTATCGCCGCGCGCAATGATAGAACGGGAAGGGATTTCAGACGTGCTTTTCTCTGGAGTGTGGCGTGTCCACACGCCACATTCCGCGTCACGGTTTACCTTTGCTTGGCAAAATTTCACGTTGAAAATTTGTACATGATCACATGCAGTTTCAAACGACTCGATAAATGACACTTTTTGCCCACTCACATACGATTTTTCCTTTGAAACTGATATACCACGGGCAATCACTTGCTAAATCATTTGAATACTTTATCAAGTGTATGGAACATGACGCTTTTTTTGCCATGCCGTTCTTTCGTGCATACTAACCGCTACATCCCAACACGCCACGATAAACCGCGCGAAATAACGTCTGTGTATGGCCAGCTATTATGTTGGGGCAAAGAAATCCTTGATTTTATTTAGATCAAAGATTTCTTTGACCTAATAGCTGGCCATACACAGACGTTATTGCGCGCGGTTTATCGTGTTATCTGCAAAAACATATGGAAAATCATGTACGTGAGTGAGTATCGCCGCGCGCAATGATAGAACGGGAAGGGATTTCAGACGTGCTTTTCTCTGGAGTGTGGCGTGTCCACACGCCACATTCCGCGTCACGGTTTACCTTTGCTTGGCAAAATTTCACGTTGAAAATTTGTACATGATCACATGCAGTTTCAAACGACTCGATAAATGACACTTTTTGCCCACTCACATACGATTTTTCCTTTGAAACTGATATACCACGGGCAATCACTTGCTAAATCATTTGAATACTTTATCAAGTGTATGGAACATGACGCTTTTTTTGCCATGCCGTTCTTTCGTGCATACTAACCGCTACATCCCAACACGCCACGATAAACCGCGCGAAATAACGTCTGTGTATGGCCAGCTATTATGTTGGGGCAAAGAAATCCTTGATTTTATTTAGATCAAAGATTTCTTTGACCTAATAGCTGGCCATACACAGACGTTATTGCGCGCGGTTTATCGTGTTATCTGCAAAAACATATGGAAAATCATGTACGTGAGTGAGTATCGCCGCGCGAAATAATAGAACGGGAAGGGATTTCAGACGTGCTTTTCTCTGGAGTGTGGCGTGTTCACACCACATTCCGCGTCACGGTTTACCTTTGCTTGGCAAAATTTCACGTTGAAAATTTGTACATGATCACATGCAGTTTCAAACGACTCGATAAATGACACTTTTTGCCCACTCACATACGATTTTTCCTTTGAAACTGATATACCACGGGCAATCACTTGCTAAATCATTTGAATACTTTATCAAGTGTATGGAACATGACGCTTTTTTTGCCATTCCGTTCTTTCGTGCATACTAACCGCTACATCCCAACACGCCACGATAAACCGCGTGAAATAACGCCTGTGTATGGCCAGCTAATCTGTATGTAGTTGCCATTTTTAGGCACCAAAGTGTTTTTTTAACAATATGTTTTTTGTTGCAGTTAAAATATTTTGTTCCACACTCGCTTAAAAATAGGACATTAAAAAAATTAACAAAGTAAACTATTGTTCCACTAGTTGAACAATAAAAATATCGTTCCACTAGTAGAACAATAAAGAAGAAGGAGAAAAAGGAGACAATATATTGAAAAAAATAAATTACAGCTAATATAATGATGACTAGGGATGGGATTTTAGTTATTTTACCTTTTTTCAGCCGATGTAACTATTTGAAAACCAATAATGCCAAAATGTGTTTTAAAAGATTTTCTTTTATATGAACCTAACTTGTTTTCACCTTTTTTGCCTTTTTTGGAGGTTTTTGCTTTAAAGTACCTTTTTATACTTTTGTTACATATTTTTTAATTTGTCAGTTTATTTTTACCTATTTGTTACCTATTTTTACGTATTTTTACTTCTTTTATTTTTTTTTGTGGTTTTTTAAATTTTGCGCCAATATTTTATCCAGGGCGTGCAACTCAACGGTATAGAATTTTTTCTTATGGTCACAGACTGTAACAGTAACTTTCTTTACAGTTACCTTCTTTGTAGTGAGCTTATGTTCTGTCATAGAACTTCTGTGTAGTGAGTGTCACTCAGTGAAACACAGTTTATTGCATATAAATAGTTTATTGTGGGTATGTTCTGTGTTTGGGTATGCGGCTAAACAAAATTATAAACGAAACTTGAACTTTTAATGTTTTTTTTTTACCTAAAATGCTGTTTTTTTAACCTAAAATGCTTTTTTTAGTACTTTTTTAGTTACCTATTTTTCAGTTTTTAGTACCTAAATATCCCATCTCTAATGATGACACATACTTCCATAAATATGGTTTTAAACATTATTTATATATTTGGAAAATAATTTTACTCCTATTAAATAATTTTCATTAAAAGAAATAAAGGAAAAATAATTTAGTTTGAAAATAGTGAGGTTAATTTCTTTTGAAAAATATTACATAATTATGTACATTATATTACATAATTTATGTACATTTTACCAAAAATAATAAAAAAATCTACTAGTCTTTAAAACGCACATTATCGTTCATGTTTCCATGACACTAAGTGATCTTTTAGATACACGTTGACAAACTATGGCTTTATAGCGCTTAACTCATGGGCTGTTATAACTTCAGCCCTATAGCAGAAGGTTTTTAGTCACAGGCTTAAGTTAGTTTTAAGTTAGTTGACAGTTGCCAAATGTCATACATACATAGATACATTCTTGTTAAATAATATTGTGGAAATTATTTTTTATCTTAATACAAAAAAAATAGCTTCTCAACGCCAATACCTATTGAAAAGTTTATATGCAAGTTTGTACTGACCTTTTGATTTTGCCGGGAGTAAACTAGATTTAACTAAAAGCATTAAAAATTTCGAGTGGAGACTTCTATATCATTATTTAAACGGTTGTTAGTCCATGTTCAATTTAAATTTCGGATACTTAGATTATAGAGAGAACACGATGTAATGCTTTATTTGCAAATAAAATTAATTCCCTAAAATTACTTATATTGCATTTTAAACGAAATCAAGATCTTACCACAAATTCAGTATTTAGATGTTTTAAAGATAATTGTAGTCAAAGTTTTTAAAACTTAAGTAGTTTTAAAAAAACATATCAATAAAAAACATTTAAATAATAATTTTTTGATAAATTATAATACCCAACTCAACAACCATCCAAACGACGTTCTAAATAGAGAGCTTAAAATTAAAAATTTTAAAATGCAAAAACATCAGGTAATCAAACACAAATTAATAATAATTATGAATCCATCATCATGTTCTTCCAGAGCATTAACTCCACCATGCCAAGAACCGCGTTTCACACCATATTGTATTTCTAATAAAAAATCAGACGATTGTGACATATTTTTATTTAATATATTAAATGAAACTCCTAAAGGTTCTATACTTGGGAGTATTACAATAAATTTTATGTCCACGCGGTCTATAATTTAAACTTTATTGTTTTGACAAATTAATCCTTTTCTAAGAAATTAACGTACTAAAATTAAATATGAATAATAAAACAAAAAGTGAGGTTAGGCAACCAAGAAAACGCACGATTCTTTTTCTACAATTTAAATTATTATTTATAGGATACTGGTTGATATTTTAACCAAGCCAAAAAATATATGATGCAAGATAGATAGCGGTCTAATTTTTAGCCAGTTGATCCTTGGCGTACTGTGGAATAAGATACTGTGTCAAATTTCGACCTGTTTCTGTAAACAGGTAAAGTAGGGGGAAACCGGTCAAATTTTTAACCAGTGTCCGCCACCACAAATAAAATGCTACACGTGTTTTGAGAAGCACAAAAAGTAGAAGTATTTTATTTGAAGGATTGTAGTGCAAATTGGTGGTAAGTAGAACAATAAGTGTAGTAATACGATGCAGTTATCGTAATTGCCGTATATGTTTGGGCTAGGATAATATTTATGATATTATTGCCATAACCTCATTTATGCTATTGCCAATAGAAAAATAACTAGTGTATACAGTGTATACTACATTCATTTCAAAATAATTTTGTATAGTAATAAAAATAGGTTTTTGTTTATTTTAAAATTTAAAAATGTTTTGCCTAACTCGTAACTAATAAAAACTATTTACTTATAGGCGTTAAAATGAATTCTAAGCAGCAGCTAGAGAGATTGTGGTTGAAATTTCAACCTGCTTAAAATAAATATACCAAAAACATTTTTTTTAGTTTTTTTTCAATTTTTACCATCTTACACCCTTAGCCAACAAGTAACCGAAAAAAAAATGTTGTTTTCTGTTTTTCATTATCTGCCCTATAAAGGGTTAAGTTTTAATTTGCTTTAAGTTTTCAGTAAAATTAAATGTTAAACACAGCTTAAACATTCCAAACTACCTATTTTTTAAATAAAAATGCAAACAAATTGAAATTAGATACCTACCTATTTATTAAACAATTAATTGAATTCAATGTAATAGCAAAAATCCATTTCTAATTAAATCATGTTGCTAGGTATTGTTAAACTATTACTGCTTCTAAAAGCAATAATAATTATTGTACATTTAATGCTTTGATGTTGAATTAAATTGACCTATATTAAGTGCTTTAAAGATAAAATGTTGTATGCCATTCGGCCAAGAAGTGCCTTTTTGTGCTTCGCTCAATTGTAGGCCTCCGCTACGCGTCGGCCTTCAAACCTTGAGCTTAGCACAAAAAGCCTTACTCCTTAACCTAATGAAATAAATAACTATTTAAAACTTCAAGATGAACAGCGAACCTTATTGATAAACTTTGTAGCGCAATTTTTTATAGTTAAAGGTGTTCCAATTACCTTGGCAATTATAGGCTGGAAAGAGATATTCTAGAGAGAAATTCTAGATTTCCTTCTAAAAAATTGGTATGTTTATTGATCTTTACTCTTTACGATTGTCACAAAATATTCTCTTTATATTTTAGAAGTACTATCGTACGTTGGTAAACATGTTGTTGATGTAACAGCAAAAAAAAGTCTGCCAAGACATGTCGAATTGCAAAACTCTTGGTAAGCTAATTCAAATTACGTTTTATATTTCTAATTTTGATCAAATCAAAGTTTTTTTTGTGGATATGTGAATAAAAGTTCAGTATTGTCTTTTAGAATCCGAAGATGATGGGGAAGCATGCTTAAGAGCCTTATGGTTTGTCGAGGACCACATTACCTATTTAAATTTAATTAAAATATACAACCATTTATTTATTGCATAGGTAATGACAACATTAGATTTCAGTTTTTTAGTTTTTTAAGGGCGGTGAATTTATGTTTTAAAAAATATTTTTTGTTTTTAATTTTGATTTTTTTAAGTTTTCCTTCTAGAAAAGCACTTAAACTCAACGAAGTAATAAAGCGAAAAAAAGTTTTTTTTTATTTGCAACAGCTATAGAAATGATGTGTGGCATCTTTAATAATAAGTATGTTATAGGTTTTTTCAACAGGTTTAAGTTAAGTTAATTGTATTATGTTAAAAAAAATAAAAATAAAACAATAAATATAATGTTTATTATTTTTCCTGTGTTATCAAAAGTCATTTAAAAAATTAATAGTATTTGCGATTCCATGAAATTCATCATTTACATTGGCAAGTTAAGTAAATTCACAGCAAAGCGCACATGCGGGAAATGACAGAAAAAAATTTGTTGGTCGAACCCACGTTAAGGTTTTTTCCCACTTGCCCGCTTCGCCGTAAATTTCTTAATTCAATAATGACGGGCGCTAACTTTAATTTTAATATACATAAATAACATACGATTATTGTATCGATAAATTAGGTTCATTACATTAATAAACTGATTTATTATAACAATTACTAAAATTCATTGTATTGACAATGTCATTCGTTGCATCAGCTACAATAATTCGTTAAGAGTATGAATATATGCATTCGATCTATATTTACCGATTACAGTATCAACGAATACAATTAATTGTAATAATAATTTGTATTCTTTCTAACTATTACTAATATTGATAAGACAAACAAATACATATAATTAATAACTAACAATTGTCGAATTAACAAAATATAGTTATTTAAAAAATAAATAGTGTTCGTTACAACAATAACATATTTCATTGAATAAATAAAACTAACATTCTATTTTCAATAAATTGATTTTTATTAATAAAATTAACTATTTATTGGTTAATAAATTCTTTTATCAATTAATGAAATGTGTTTCATTGATTTGATAAAATCGTTCGTTGGACCAATATCAATGTAGCATTTCATCTAGACAATGAACATTTTTATTGTATTTACGCTACTTTTTGGTTCAGTGCAAGCTCGCTTGTACCTAAATTAAATTCGTGACTAAAATGGCGTTTGTTAAACTTCTTACATAATAAACTTTTAACAATTTTAATTCAGAAAAACGGGTTTATAATATACCTATGGGTAATTAAATATAGGTTCTATACAGGGTGAACGAAGTATCCTTCTTTATAAAAGTAAACTTTTATGCTATGCTATAAGGTCGGTTAAATTAGAGAGAAGTTGCCTAATTACAAGACTATTAAAATTAAAAAAGCAAAGTATAAAAGCATTATATATAACTTCGTTATTTCTGAAAATCCAGTTGGCAAAAAAAAATAATAAAAATGTAGATAAATGTGTATATTTACACGTAAAACTTACGTTTTTTTTAATCCCCTGAAAAAATTAAGTTGATGATTTTGACAGGTTTTCAGCTTTTTTTTATTACTTGAAAACCGCTGATATTTTATCAAATTTTTAAATTAGATTTTATTAGCCTTGTAAATATACAACTTTTGTCTAATTTAACCTTCCTTGTAGAAACCTATACATAAAAGGATACTTAATTCACCCTGTATACTACCACAGCTTTTTATTATTTACTACAGATACAGTTTTTTTGAAAATCTTATAAGAAAAATGTATTCAATAATATTTTTGTTTCTTAATTTAATGGTTGTGTTATCGAAAATTCAAAGTTGTGCTCAAGTAGACTTCCGTCTAATAATACCGTAATTTTGGGAAATGTCCACTAGGGCACATAATATTTTATTACACAGAAAAAATCACTACGTTTTTTTTTTGATTGTCTAAATTCTCAAATTGCCATTTTGCAATGAAATGTTGTTTGATACTCGAGTGCGAAATTCTTTAGGATTCTTTAGGATGGAGTTATGGAAAGAATTAAAAAAATTATTACCAAATAAAGCAGGTGCAATGCAGGACACAATAAAGTTTAACGATATTGAAGCTTCTGATCCAAACATAATAGCATCAAAATTTAATCATTATTTTTTGGCAAGTATCAGTGACATAGTAAAAACTATTAAAACAAAAAATGATTATGAAGTAACATTAAAGAATATTCAGCAAAAAAATGAATTAAATCAGTTTGAAAATATAACAATGCATAAACTAAGAAAAATCATAATGAAATTAAAAAACACAATGAACATTGAAGATTCAGTTAATACAAGAATGATAAAAGATTCATTCCAAGTTATTGGAAATCGTTTTATTGAGGTGGTAAACCAATCGTTACAAACTGGAGTTTTTCCAGATAACTGGAAAGTTTCAGTAGTTATCCCTGTTCCTAAAGTTCCAAACACATTTTTAGTGGAAGAACATAGACCAATAAATACTGTAACAATTTATGAAAAAATTTTAGAAGTTGAGGTTAAGAATCAACTAATGAATTTCTGTGATACAAATTACGTGATTATTGATAACCAGTCTGGGTTTAGAAAAAAGCATTCTTGTGAATCTGTTATACTTAATGTATGTGATGAGTGGTACAAATGTTTAGAAAATAATAAATTTGTGGTAGCTGTGTTTTTGGATTTTAAACGGGCATTTGAAACTGTGGATAGAGATTTATTGTTGTGTAAGTTAAAAGGAATAGGACTGGGAGGCAGTGTTTTAAATTGGTTCAAGTCTTATCTAAAAAATAGATCGCAAAAAGTAAAATACAAAAACTGTTTATCTGAAAAATTAGAAACTAAATATGGTGTGCCACAGGAAACTGTACTTGGTCCTGTTCTTTTCAACTTATACATTAATGATATAGTTTATCATGTACAAAAATGTAAATTGTGCATGTTTGCAGACGATACCATGATATATATTACAGGTAATAATTTAGATAATATGTTTCAATGTATTAATGATCATTATATGATTGGCTTTGTGATAACAATTTATGTTTAAATTTGAGTAAATCTAAATATATGTTAATAGGAAAAAAATTTGCTATTTCAAAGCTTAGAAATCTCACACATGAAGTTAAAATAGATAATATTGTAATTGAAAAAGTTCATGAAATTAAATACCTGGGTGTAAACATAGATGAAAATCTTAGTTTTAAAAGCCATGCCTTGCTAATAATGAATAAAATGTCCAAAAAAATTAACTTTATGAGAAGAATAGGTAATTATCTAAGTATGTCAACTAAAATCCTGTTGTATAAATCCATTATAGCGCCACACTTGGATTATTGTGCCTCTATATTATTTATTTTAAAAACGAAAAGGAACAATTCCAAGTTTTACAAAATAAAGCTATGAGGTCAATCTTGCATTGTAACAGATATACTCCAATTAATATTATGTTGGAAGTCCTCAATTTTATGAATGTTAACCAAAGACTCTTATACCGTACTCTTGATTTAGTTTATAAAATAAAAAATAAAATGACACCATTGTATTTATATAGCAAATTAATATTTGTTAATAATGTTCATGAATATAACACGAGAACAGCAAGTGATTTTTATGTCGATACAGCAAGTGGTTGTGCTCTTTATAGAACAATATTCTATAATGGTCTAATTTTGTTTAATAACTTACCTGTGATAATTAAAAGTAAGTCAAATTATAGTAAATTTAAAAGGGCACTATCATTTTATGTACACACAAACGTTTGATTTTGGATTGTGATAATAAGTATATTTATATATAAAATGTAACATTTATAGCTTTCGCTAATAAACGATTTATTTATTTATTTATTTTATTTTCTCGAATAATGAAACTTTTATTCCCGGATGCAAAAGTGACATTTCACAATCTAGCAACCTCAAAAATAACTATTTGCTTTATTAAAGTAATGAGTTTTCTATTGGTCAGTTACAACCCTGCCCATAAAAGTTATCTAGTCTCTTGGGTCATTCAGAGTTTAACGACAATTCAGTTCAAGATCCATTTGTTACGAAGTAAACTGCAAATACAATTCTTTTTGCGGTTAGCACTGGAAACAAATATCTGTTTAAAATACGGTAAATACAATACAATAGAGTACGATTTTAAAAACAAATAGTTTTTTTGTCTAAAATATTTACAAATGCATGCAGCTAATAAATTTCACAAAATATACAATAGAATTTTAGTCAATTATTTTTGTAAAAGCATTTATTTTTAAATTTGCGAATTTAATACGCGTGTTTTTATTCTTTATAATATTTTAAATTTTAGAACAGAATCTGGTTTATAAAATAAAATATATATATATAAATGAACCCATAAGCTTTATTTAATAATAATACAGTGTAAAAATTAAGGCATTTTTAGAACTTTTAATTAAATTTAATTTATTAAATTTTCAATCAAGAAAAATAACCCCCATAAAGAGTGCTGTGGGAAAATGCTAAGTGCCACATGTGCAGAAGAAAACATCCCGCCCGCTTAAACAAGAGCTTAAAATTTAATTCGCAATCTTTACTGATAATTGCAATGTCTAACAACAAGAGCTTAAAATTTAATTCGCAATTTTTAGTGATAATTGCAATGTCTAAAAACACCCTTAGGGGGCTAATCAGCAATAAAACACAAGTTGATGCTAAAGGGGGATGCAAACAAAATATAGTATGTGAATTTACTAAAGTGGGAATAGAACAAAAAATGCATTATGCCATGGCAGTCGAAAGTATACTGTACAGATAGATGCAACATAAAATAGACACGTCTCGATTTACGCGAAGTCATGGTAAACATACTGAAAGGCTCAATGACACAAAAATGATCTTTACACAATGGGGTTAAATAATGTTAGTATACATATATGTTTTCCACATTTTCAGCTTAGTATAATAACGACTCGCTGAAAAGGGCTAAATTTTACCACAGGCAGTACTGGCAAGGAACAGCTGAATCTTCCCTAAAGTCAGCTTCTTATTTTGAACAACTCGACATGGAAGGAAATACTTCGGTACCAAAGACAAGTAAAGGTTTCGCACAGTGCGGCAAATATTTTGCTCATATTTGCTTTCTAACTTCTCAGCTTAGTAAACGAACCTTCCTTGAAGCCAGCTACCAAATACGGAAATGTCCGAAAGAAGACGGACACAGATGAGTAAGAAGCAGTACACAACAACAAAAACAAAAATGTTAGGCCCCAACAAAAAAAACTACACCCAGCTGCAAGTATGACCCCTAAATGTTACAACATGAAGGATTCCGAGTTGTACCTAGGTTTGGGTCGGCGTTATTATCCCCTGAAAACCAAAAGGTCACAAAAACCATTGGCTTGTCACTTACGAATCCCAGTTTTCACGGTACCAAACTGAGGTGGAACTGCATTCAGCACAGGCACGGCGTTCTTTATAGAGAACGCCGTGGCACAGGGGAAGCTGTGCAGTTGTTGGGTGCAGAAAAATATCGAAAGGTATTGGTTGCACTTGCGGGGCCCATAAGAGAAAATGCGGATGGGGGCAGCTGTACCCTCCTTATGTTCATGTTCAAGAAAAATATTTCCAATAATACACCAAATCAAATAATGTAGCTATATTTACATACAAACCTAAAGACATTTCTGTGCGTTTTATTTTAAAGCCATTTTTACCAAATTTAATTTTATGTGTATTGTTTTGCTTCCCTACTTTTTATATATGGATTAAACATAAACGTTTATTATTAAACTGCCTTCATTATTGTATGAACTTAATGAAACAGTATCGCATTCAAGTACAAATCATTTTAGAATCTGGCGCCTATTGTTCTAATCTTCCGTTAAAATAATCTCCTATGAGTTTTCTCCCCATTAAAGCATGAAATCTTGACGTCGGTACAGGTAGAATCTGCCTAATTTTATATAATCTGAAATAATCCCTTGATTATTTCATTTTAACATCTAAAAAGTGTAGTCTCAAGTGTTTAATCGGCGTTTTAAATTTGGCCACATTAATGAGGTTTTAATTGCAAAAATCGCAATATTCATGAACTAAGTTATAGTAATTGATTTAAGTTGGTCACTTCCGACTTAAAACCACGTTCACAATGGTAAATTACACTATTATTTTATTTCTTATGCAGCAATCATATTATTTTTTAGTAGACCTTCCTAAAATTTACATAATACTTAACATAATAATACTATAGTTACATTGGGGCTATTCTTAGAAATTTATTAAAACCTATTTAATCGATTTAACATCGAGTTGGATCAAATTTAAAACAAACAATTGTTCTTAACTTAAGGTCCGTTTTCCCCGTTTTTTATACACTTTTTTAACAATAACTTTCTTATGCGAAATGTTAAAAAAATACATTACAAGTGAATATTACTATAGTCTATATTACTATTATATTACTATAGACTATAGTCATACATTATTGTTTTGACAGTACTTAAATTTTATTTTAAATTAATCCTTTTTTAACAAATTTTATATATAAAATAAAATATACCTACTATATAAAATATACTTATAAAATTTGTTAAAAATACTATTAAATATTGATTTATGATTAATTTAAATAAATATGTAAGTAAACAACTAACATGGTAGTGCACTTTAATAATGGATTAGTATATTAACAAAGGAAAAGTGTGATAAATTATACTGTTGAGACCCATAACTACTTACTACAGTTTCATTTGTTTAGAAATAAATAGCAAGATTTTATTTTAACAAATATATTTTTATTATTATTATTGCAGTAATAAACTTATATTTATAAATAAGGAATCTCTTAAAGAAATTAAAAAATATACATGTTGATGTGAGTTTTATTTCCCACCATTGGCATCTCATAAACCGTAAGAGATACGAAGTTGGTTAAATAATAAAAAAGCTGCGCAATTTTATGACCATTTCTTTGACTGTTTCTGAAATATTAAAAAACATATAAAAGTGAAAATTCCACTTAAAAATTAAATTGCCTTGGTTTTTTCATATTTGTGTTTGTCACTACGGATGAAAAACCAAAAAAGTCTAAACAACAACAAACAACAGCAAAACAAAGCACAAAATAAGCAACAGAAAAACAGTATGCGCTAAGAATTATATTGACCGAATATTTTTGTTGAGATTTGAAAAAAGCTAATATTGAAAGAACAAATATTTGTAAGCAACAGAAAATCCGCATTTGGTACAGAGACAAGACCCCAAGATTTCACTTAAATATCTGGTGCGGAATCCTTTATAATCAAATTATGGGACCATTTGTGACTAAGTTACAGTGTCCAAAACTATTAAGATTTATTGCAAAACACACCAAAAAAGCGCTTGAAAACCTTCCTCTCAATTATATAAGAAAAAATTTGAGAGGGTTTCACAATTCTGCTGTGGTCGTTCTTCAAATAGCTGGATGGGCACGCGTGGGACTGTGGCTTGGCCCGCACGATCTCCCTGTTAAATCCCTGGATAATTTTCTGTGGGCATGTTTAAGAGATAGAGTTTATTAGAGCCCCTCTGAAAACTCAAAGCAGCTGAAAGATCGAGTCTTGGCTGCATTTAGATGAATTTATACTCAAGAAAATCCGTGGTCCAAATTGTTTTAAAAACACGATTGTGTCTTGAACAACATGGATGACATTTTTAACAATTATTAAAATAAGTAGACTATTTAATATAGTTATAGTTGGTCCTTGTTATTTCCAATATTAAAATGGCTTTTTGTTTACTGTTCAGTTATTTAGTAGTATTTGTATGTCAAATCGCAGATTTTTAATGAAAATTAATGTGGTCGGTTGTTAAAAGCAGATATTTATATATTGTGACATATGTTATATACATAATATGTATACCACTAATTGTAAGGTGCTTTCCCACAAAGTATATTCCAAGAACTTTAGATCTACGACACTTATCAGCGAGTGTCATTTTCACGACACATGTATTCTATGTAATTCAACCTTATGAGAGTCAGTCAGTCTTTGTACTTTGAACAAGCAGTTTGTAAACAATCGAAATCAATAAATAATTTGTGAAATCAACTCCAGCATTTTAATTGGCGCAGTCGATAGTGGATATCCGTAGTTAAGTGTATCGAACATTTAATTTTCGTATCAACGATTCAACGGATCCCCGAACCAGTCTATTGAAGACCTGTGGCAAGGAATTGGCTCATGAATTTGGAACAAAAATCGTCTGAATTCTAGAAAAATTTTCAAGAAAATGCTAGTATTCGTCTTTCTTTTTATGTAAGTACGATTTATGTCTATTGAAAATTTATTTGATATATTTGAAAATTTGTCGATTAATTCTCCCGAGACTGACTCACGTATAAATTTAAATTTTCCTAATTTGCCTAATAATAACCAAAATAATATGGCACAATTTAAAGCAGAGTACCTTAAGAGTGTTCCAGAATTTGACGGCAACCCCAATGAATTAAATAGATATTTAACCATTTGTAATTCAATTATAACGGAATTTTATGATGCTAACAACCCTAATAGTTTTCAAAATACTTATTTGTTGAACTCGCTCTTAACAAAAATTACTGGAAAAGCAAGAGTAGTAGTTAATATTCAAAATGTTACAACTTGGGAAGATCTTAAATCTTGCCTTACAACGCATTTCGCAGACCAACGCGACGAGACCTGCCTCAATAGAGATCTCGTATTACTTAAACAAAAATTTAATGAAACTGCACAACAATTTTATATTCGTTGCTTGAATATTTTGAACCTTTTATGTAGTTATGTTGACATACATGAAATTACTGAAGATGCAAAAAAACTAAAGCGTAATCTTTATAATAGTCTAGCATTAAAAGCATTTTTAGCAGGGTTAAAAGAACCCTTGGGTAATACAGTTAGGTGCATGAAACCAAAAGATTTAGCAGAAGCTATACAATTTATATCAGCCGAAGAAAATATTCATTATTTTCAAAATAATTTTTCAAATAAAAATAAATTCGGAGTTCCTTTTACCCCATCTAGACCATATTACCCACAACCCAGACAACAAACCCAACACAATTTTAGACCAAGACCACAAAGCATTTTGTCAAATTCCCAAAATTTTAAACTCAGATCAACAAATCAGAATGTTTTTAGACCAAACCAACCGACAAACTTACCCAACCCAACTAAGATGAGTGTTTCAACAAGAAACACAAATTTTTCGGGACCCACACCTATGAGTATTTCAACAGTCAACTCTTTAAGACCACAAAATTCTTTTCAAAACTACCATATAAATCATGACACAATAGACGATCAAAATTTCGAAGAGGTGGAACATGAATATTTTTATAACGAATCTGAAAATCAAGAACAAGATTTTTCTGATCTTGTTAACGAAGACATTTCAGACTATGAAAATTTTTTGTCCCTGCCTCCCGAACCAGAACAAACATAATAACACTTAATAATATAAATAGTTGTGAACTGCCGTACATAATCTTGCCCGAATATAATATAAAACTTTTAATTGATTCAGGTTCCAATAAGTCCTTTATAAATCCAGATTTTGCTTTGAAAAACTTTCCTAATTTAATACAAAATGACCCCTTTACAGTAGCTTCCGTTTTTCAAAGTACCAATCATAAATACAGTATACAAATGCCACCCTCAAAAATATTTAATATTCCCCCAGCAAAAACTTTAAAATTTTATTTGTTTAATTTTCACAAAACATTTGATGGCTTAATTGGCATAGATAACATAAAACTCTTAAACGCTGACATCAAAATAAGTTCAGGATATCTTGTTACTCCGAACGCAAAGATTTCTTTAAATTTCCAAAATTCTGAGACAAACTTAAATTACGTTTATATTCCGCCTAGATGTGAAAAGATAATTTTAATTAATACTACAATTTCAAATGGCGAAATAATCATTCCCCATACAAAAATTAACAATTGCGAAATACCAGCCTCCCTTACTATTGCAAAAAATGGCCAAGCACTAACATCAATTTTAAATAGTTCAACAAAGCCCGTTACAATAACATTAAAAGGTCCAATTTTAGTTGAAAATTTTTTAAAATATAATTCCACGAAATGTAATTTGAATAACTTAGCACACTATGCAAAAACAAAACTTGACTTATCAAAGTTACGTACAGAACACTTAAACAATGAAGAATATATACACATAACAACATTATGTAAACAATACTCAGACATTTTTTATCGCGAAAATACTCCACTTACCTTTAATAATAAAATTAAACACCAAATTAAAACATCTGATGAAATTCCCGCCTACACAAAAACATATAGATATCCATTTATTCATAAAAAAGAAATTGAAACCCAAATAAATAGTATGTTAGATCAAAAAATTATTAGACCCAGTAATTCTCCATGGTCATCGCCAATTTGGGTAGTCCCAAAAAAAGTTGACGCTTCAGGTAAACAAAAATGGAGGGTCGTCATCGATTATCGTAAATTAAACGAGAAAACGATTGACGATAAATATCCATTACCAAATATCACTGATTTACTTGATAAGTTGGGAAAATGTCAATACTTCACCACGCTAGACTTGGCAAGTGGGTTTCATCAGATAGAAATGGACGAAAAGGACATTGAAAAAACAGCATTTAATACTGAATTAGGGCATTACGAATTTTTGAGAATGCCCTTCGGGCTTAAAAACGCGCCAGCAACGTTTCAACGCGCTATGGATAACATTTTACGCGGCATAAAAAATGAAAAATGTCTGGTCTATTTAGACGATATATTAGTTTTTTCGACTTCCCTTCAGGAACATATTGAGAGTTTAAAAATAGTATTTAAACGATTAAGAGAATCCAATTTCAAAATTCAGCTTGATAAGTCAGAGTTCTTACGCAAAGAAGTTATGTATCTTGGACATATTGTCACCCCAGATGGCGTTAAGCCCAATCCAGATAAAATTTCTATAATAAAACAATTTCCCCTTCCAAAAACAACAAAACAAATTAAAAGCTTTTTGGGTTTATTGGGTTATTATAGAAAGTTTATTAAAAATTTTTCAAAAATTACCAAGCCGTTTACTAAATGTTTAAAAAAAGGTGCAAAAATTGAAATAAATAATGAATATTTAACTTGCTTTGAAATCTGTAAGAATTTATTAACTAACGATCCAATATTGCAATACCCAGATTTTTCAAAAACATTTAATCTTACGACCGATGCTAGTAATGTAGCATTGGGTGCCGTTTTGTCACAAGGTCCCATCGGTAAGGACCTCCCAATAGCCTATGCTTCGCGAACTTTAAATGATTCGGAACAAAATTACCCCGCCATTGAAAAAGAGCTTTTAGCCATTATATGGGCTACAAAACACTTTAGGCCATACCTATATGGTCGAAAGTTTAATATAATTACAGACCATAAACCACTTCAATGGTTATTTTCAATTAAAGATGGAAACTCAAAACTTTTGAGATGGCGAATAAAGCTTGAAGAATTTGATTATACAATAATATATAAAAAGGGTAAATTAAACACAAATGCTGACGCTTTGTCTCGTATAGAAGTAAATAACCATAGAACTGAAAGCGCAAATAAAGATCTGCATAATGACATTGATAACTTTTCTACTCTTGTTCACGTCGATGATATTCCCGAAATGTCAGAAAACGACTCCGAAACCTATGAAAGTGATGATGGTAACACTATACATTCCAACGCAGCCGAAAACCCAATAGTCAATATTCCTATTATTGATTCGGCAGTAAATTACGGACAAAATCAAATCATTATCAGTTCAGTTTTACATTCACCAGCAAAACCAAAAACATTTATTCTATTTGAAAAGAAGAAGCGTCTCATTTTTCAAATATCTATGAACAACTTTAAAAACGATGTATTTAATCTTATAAAAAATTACATTTCCCCAAATATTCAATATCATTTATTTTTCGAAAATGATAATATTTACGAACAATTTTCCAACATTATTTCCCAAAATTTTAAATGGCCTTCATACAAATTTAAAAAATGTTCCAAAAAATTAATAGATGTTACTGTTAAAGATGAAATAGAAAACATTATACAAAATTATCATGAGGGCAAATCAAATCATAGAGGCATCGATGAAACAACATTAAGAATAAGGGAAAAATATTATTGGCCTGATTTAAAAAAGTCCATTCAATCTTACATAAACCAATGCGAAGTATGCCAACAAAGTAAATACGAACGAAACCCTATTAAAACTAAAATAAACATTACTCCCACCGCGAGTCTACCCTTTGCAATTTGCCACCTTGACACTTTTACCTTTGAACAACAAAAATTTTTAACTATAATAGACAGTTTTTCAAAATATGCCCAGGCATATCCCATTACTTCTGCAAGTGGGACCGAAGTAGTAGACAATCTTATACATTTTTTTTCACATCACGGAATCCCCAAACAAATTATAGTTGATAACGGTACCGAATTTAAAAATTCTGTCGTTACAGAACTTCTTGCTTTACACAAAATTAAAGTCCACTTTATTTCCCCATATCACCCCCAATCAAATGGCATGATAGAACGATTCCATTCAACCATTTCCGAACACCTTAGGTTACTAAATACACAAGGATTTCTTAAGACACCAATAAAAATAAAAATGCGCTACTCTCTTTTGGCCTATAATCATTCAATACATTCTGCAACAAAATTAAAGCCAATAGATATTATTAACGGACACATTACCACTAATGACCCATTTAATTTAGAATTAGATCAAATGTTAGTAAATGATTACATAAACGAACACAAAAAACGTTCTCAAATTCTTTATTCCAAAATAAACTCTAAATTAATTGAAGGTAAACAAAAAATAGCCGAAAAACTAAATTGGAACCGCGATGACCCTGAGATGTTTAAAGAAAACCAACAAATCTTTATAAAAAAACACATAAGACAAAAAAATGCTAATAAATTTGAAAAATCCACAAAAATAAAAAATGTTAATAAAAAATATAAAACGATTTCAACAGAAAATGCAGATAATGTTCACATGGATAATATTAAACGCCCACGTAAAATTACGTTTAAGATAAAGAAAAGGTAGTTAACACTGGTATTGTTTCAGATTTCCTGGAATTTTTGGAGTGGCCGACAGAGTATTAATTAAAAACTTAAGTGATAACCCAGGAATAATACCTTTAAAACTTGGATCCGCAAAATTAATTAAAAATACCCATACCCTTATTCATTATTATGATTTAAATAATATAATATTAGAAATAAATAAGCTTAATCTGCAAACTGATAATGTAGTTAAACTTGTCAAACAAAATGCTGACTATGAAAATGATACTTGTAACTATATAAATCTCTTAAATTTTGTTAAAACAAAAACAAAAAATAAATTATATGAAATATTACCACAACAAAGATCAAAACGAGGTATTATTAACGGTTTAGGAACTATTTTTAAATCAATTTCCGGTAACCTAGATGCAAATGATGGCATTCATTATGACAACCTAATAGAGGAACTTCAAAATAATCAGGCAAAATTATCAGTTAATATCAATAATCAAAATTCTATATCTCTTTCACTGATCAACAAATTTAATACAACTGCTCAACAAATAATTAATAATGAAAACCTATTAGAATCAAAAATTAAACAGATAGCCCTAATAGTACAAAAACCTTTATATCGAGAAAATTCAATCTTCATTAAAGACATTATAATACAAATAATCAACATGTTTGAAATTGTTATTTCAATATTACAAGACGTTGAGAATTCAATCTCATTTTGCAAATTAAATACAATGCACCCCAGTATTATTAAATCATCTGATTTTCTTAGAGAATTAAAAACTCTTGAAAATTGCTTTAAAGGTACTAACTTTCCCTTAGAGGTTAATTTTGAAAATATACTTAAAATTGAAAAACTTTCACACATTGATTGCTATATCCTAGATAATAAAATTAATTACATTATTAAAATACCTCTTACATACCCCACCCTGTTTGATTATTATCAATTAATACCTACTCCTATCCCATACGAGGGTCAGTTTATGGCAATAATTCCTTCGAACAATTTTCTAATAGCAAATAAGTTGTACTTTTCGTATATGAAAGGCGAATGCAAGAAAATTTCTATGGAACTGCACATCTGCGAAGAAACCAGTTTAGAAGAATTTAACAACAACCACCCTTGTGAGATTCAGATGTTGAGGAATGAAAATACAACCAACTGCAAACCAAGCCAATTCCAATTAGCCACACCGATAATTAAACAACTAGATGATAATAGTTGGTTATTTGTATTGCCCTTCGAAAAAACAACAGTTTCAAAGTGCCAACAACATCAAGTTACCCAAAGACTGATAGGAACATTTTTGATCGAGGTCCCAGAAAGCTGTGAGTTGAGTTTGGACAGTGCAAAAGTGTCTAGTTCAAAAAGTGCCGTTTCCAGCAATGTTGTCCTTTTTCCGGAACCTAATTCAAAAACAAAACCAACTCCACTTCTAAATTCAAACCTGGTGCTAAGTGACATCAATTTAGATGAACTCAAAGACATTCATTCAAAAATAATTAATAATCAGAGTAACTTGTCGTTTAGTGAAGTTTACCATTTGCCTAGTGTTTGGACAATTTGTATTTATGGACTCTTGTTAATTATAACCATTTATTTATTAGTAAAAAAATGTTTGTTAAAATACTTAAAGCACAAACCAATTTCAGTTGCAACTCCCAATACAATTTCAAAAGAAATCAATCTGGGAGATGTTCAAATTCCAAAACCGTAATTTGAATCTTTGGGGGAAGGTGTTATATACATAATATGTATACCACTAATTGTAAGGTGCTTTCCCACAAAGTATATTCCAAGAACTTTAGATCTACGACACTTATCAGCGAGTGTCATTTTCACGACACATGTATTCTATGTAATTCAACCTTATGAGAGTCAGTCAGTCTTTGTACTTTGAACAAGCAGTTTGTAAACAATCGAAATCAATAAATAATTTGTGAAATCAACTCCAGCATTTTAATTCATACGAACATCGAATCATTATTCTTAACAAATCACTCATTGCTTTTTTAACAGAATTCAAGTTTTCAGGCTGTAGTGAGTCACTTCTAGTGACAAACAAAAATATTACTTAGGTATTTAAAAAAGCAACGCAAGTTGACTTTTTTTCAGTGGGTTTTTTGTTCAATAATAATTAAACAAAACTGTTATAAATGTGTTACATCGTTGTGAAGAGAAAACAATTTCTTATTTTTTATGAAAAAATCTAATATGGCGCCCATAAAAAAAATAATAAATAAACAATGTCAGTTTAAAATTGATAGTAGCAATAGAAAAAACACAAACCACCTTAAATATCTTTTAAATTTGAAGAACACAAGAAAATATAAAAAATACTAGATACAAATTATATAAGCCCGAGACACCACCACTTTATAATTTCAAAAGGGTATAACAATCTCTATCTAATGGTGTAGTAAAATAGTAAATCGGATTGTCGGTTCACGATTTGGAAGAGAATGTATAAGACAGAAATTATTAATCGACGAAATATCTGTTAATCAATTTATTATATATTTTTACAATTTTCGATATTTCAATTTTATGACTTTATTCTATCAAAATATACCTTGTACATTTATTTTTTCAAAAGTAAAAAGTTTTTTTCTTTTTGAGCTATAAATTAAATCATTTTTTGCTAGACGATACTAAAGTCTGTCTTGAATATGATCAGGTGTTGTTGTGTATGTTATGGCTAATGTGCAAACTTGGATAGTTTATAAACTAGCTGGATAGTTTATAAACTAGCCAAACTGTCAGCTATTTTAATTGAACGCTGTGGCTCCCGTCCCGAGGCGGGACTTAAGTTCAGTCCCGATTGACGTCATAATTTTAAGATTTGTTATGTTATAATAAAATAATAATAAATTGTACCTGTATACATGTTAAGGGCACGTTAGTTACGTCATAAAATCAAATCAACCCAAACTCAACAACACAACCCAACCGACCCCGCCCCATTGGGCCCCCCAAATGGGCAAATTTATGTTACGATAAAAATAAATCACTTTTTAACAAAGAAACAACAAATTTATAAAATAAAAAAAATAAAAAAAGTTTGACAACTTCAAATAGAATCGAACCCGGTACCTCTCGCATGCCAAGCGACCGCCCTACCAACTAAGCCATTCAGCTTGACACCAAATATAAAAGCTCGGGGAATAAAAACCGATTTACAGTGTGTGACGTCTGTCGGGATCGAAGTTAAGTCCCGCCTCGGGACGGGAGCCACATCGTTAATTGAAAATGTATTTTCAACTAAATTAGCGGCTAGTTTACAAAATAACCAAGGATCTTGGCTAATTTACTTAAAATTATTAGGGAAACTAAAATAGCTGGATAGTTTGTATACTATCCAATTGAATTTGGCTAATATGAAAACCAAAATTTCTAGTAACACAAAATAGCCAAGCTTTAGCTAGTTTGTAAACTAACCAACTTTTTACAATTTTTTTGCATATTTTCGCAATTTTTTTTGGTAGGGTTGTGTTGAGTTTTCTAACAAGGAAGCATTAAAATTTTGCCTATGATTCATTTTAAAAACGTTAAAATGCACAAAACAAATCCGGTTAAGCCGGCAAAACGAAACACAATGCCGTAACCTCACTTTTTTAATAAATTAGCCAGAGAATTGGTTGGTTAGTTTACAAACTAGCTAAAGCTTGGCTATTTTGTATTACTAGAAATTTTGGTTTTCATATTAGCCAAACTGAATTGGATAGTATAGAAACTATCCAGCTATTTTAGTTTCCCTAATAATTTCAAGTAAATTAGCCAAGATCCTTGGTTATTTTGTAAACTAGCCGCTAATTTAGTTGAAAATATGTTTTTAATTAAAATAGCTGACAGTTTGTCTAGTTTATAAACTATCCAGCTAGTTTATAAACTATCCAAGTTTGCACATTAGCCGTAACATGTATACTACAGTTTTCAAATGACCTCACAGGAAAAGTCCAGGAGAGCCAAATCAAGAGATCTTGCTGGCCATTCTTTTGCACCTCTTCTTCTAATCCATTTTTCTGGATACCGCTGATTCAACCACTTTATAACTGGTAAAACAAAATGAGGTGAAGCTCCGTCTTGCTGTAAATTAGGCCTTTTCTCATAAAGCAGCATGGCCCCATTTTCATCCCTTTGATTTTCTAAAGAGGGTACGATAAACGGCTCTATCTCATTTTCAATTAGTTAAATTTTCATCCAAAAAGGGGGCCTATAATTTTGTTTCCCAAAATTTCCGCAAACCGTTGACTTTGGGCGGAAATTGAGTATTGCCTTCTATAAATTGATGTGGATTTTCATTATCCCAATATCTACAATTGTGTTTGTTAACAAACCCATTGAGGAAAAAAGTCGATTAATCAGAAAAGCAGATATTTTCTATTAAATTAGCGTTCTCATCAATTCTTCGACACATTGGTTCGCAAAATTCATAATCATCGTCGCCAAGTTCTTGTAGAATTTGTAATTTGTACGAAAAAAAACTATTCTTTTTCAAAATCTTATGCACAGAACAAGTAAACATATTCTTAAGCCTGGCGACTTTTGGAATGGATAAATGTGGATCAGCACTCTCTTAAAATTAATTAGTCAACATTCAACTTTTTGAATTAGTAGGTACTTGCATTGTTTACTAATAAAATAGTCGTTTTTACTTTAAATAGTTATTTTTTACCACTTAAATAAAAGTTTGACTAATTTTAGATAAGTCACCATCTTTCACTGTTTCTGAGAGTAAAAAGTAACTAGTTTCTTTAATGGTTAAATGCATTTAGTCTCCATGGTTAAATGGCCCATAAAAATAAAGATGCAAAAAAGTTTAGCTCAAAACATCAACACAAAAAATATATTCAAATATTAGTCAAAAATTACTAATTTTTAGTCATATTTGACCAATTCTGGTAATAGTTCAAAGAGTAGAATTATGACTATTTCATTTTAAAAGAGTATAGACAAATAAAACTAATTTTTATAAAAGTGACATTAGGGCACCGGTTAGACATCCGCTTCTTAAGGGGGTTTTTTGGACTTCATTTTATTCAACATTCCTTCTTCTTTAAATTTTCAAGACTTATTCTGCTTTCCGGATTAAGCCCTGCGAAAAAAGGCCAAAACTGCTCCATGGAGCCATGGCTATTAAAAGTAGCCCTGTATAAGGGACTCAGACCGTCGGGAGACTGCGCTGCTACCACCCGTACCACGCACCTCCTCCGCGGGGAGGCTTAAGAGGTGGAATTCCATATCCACGCGCCTTTTTACAGCCACATTGCGGCCATTTACATACCGTTCTTTTGTACACTACATATTAATGGTTAAACATATGGATTTTGATTTTAATTTTTTTACATCCGCTTGACAGGGCTGGGTCAAAACTTTTTAAAATTTAAATCTACTAATTTGACTACCTATTTTATTCAGAAGAATTTGACTAATTAGTCACTGCTTTTTCGCTATAATAATAATAATAATAATAATAATAATAATAATAATAATAATATATTTATTTGCCAATAAGATCATATACAATGCATGGTCAGAAAAAGAACAAAATTGTGAGACAAAAACACTAACTAGACAAATTTTAAAAGGAAATATATACATATATAGTCACGGCCAAATCTGTATGGGTGCACGTCATCAACGGCATATGACGTCAGCGTTAAGGTCTATTCATACGTGCCCAGACACAATCTAACGCTCGTGTATTGTTGACTGTTTATAGCGGTGGGGTCTGTTATTAAGATGGAATTATAACGTCCTTGTTATAATCTTCTGCACTAACTAATTAGGAGTTTGTTACAGGCAAATTTTTATTAAATGTGTTTAAAGAGAAAACAAACGGAGTTTATTACATTTTTATTTCATATGCACATAACAAAAAAATTCTAAATTATCAGAAGCACAAAATATATAAATTACCAGTCGTCCTTGTCATCAGAGCAAACCAGGTCAGAATTGAAGTCTGATTATTTCCCCAAATTTATTATTAAGGGCGCAATGTCTTCGAAATCTAATAACGGCTAGTTGCCAACAAGCCTTATATCATTGTTTGCACAATCCAGGGATAGAATCTTATAAACATAATGTATAATATTATTTATAATAATTTGCAACAAACGATGCTTCCGGACGAAATGTCACAATTACAAAAATACGTCAAATATAAAATGACAGCGACCCATCAATAATATTGAACGGTGCGCGCCAGCCTTAAGCTATTACCAACTGGCACACACAAAAATTACTAAGTGAATGGTTTTATTTTGATAATTTCGTGAAAAAACGTTTTAAAACAAGGAAATTGTTACAGTTCTTGGTAAACAATACGCAAATGAATGATTTCTTTTTAATAACACATCAGAATTACGCCTTAAAAAAGCAAATTTAACGGCAGTAACTTTACAATTCAAAGTTGGTAATGCTGACGTCATTATATCTCATTAATGACGTGCACCCATATAGATTTGGCCGTGACTATAGTAAATTTTCACATTTACATAAAAAATTACCTGTAAAACAAAAAACAAGTACATAACATATTGATGTATAAATAACATAGGTATTGATGTATAAATAACATATTGATGTATAAATAAAAAAGGTACAAAACAATTTGAGACAAAAAGTTGTAATTGCACAAAAAAAACAGACAATCAATATATTAGCATTTAAATTGTATAGTGGTAGACGATTAAAACGGACATTGTAAAAACTCATTCAGAGAGTAAATAAATGAAAATTAGTTAAATATAACTTATAATTAGTAATTTTTGACTAATTCATTTTAAGAAAGCAATACTTCAATTTCATCGAGAATCCTTGGTATAGTACTTTTATACTTATGTTCAACGTTTTTGTTAGGATGGCTCTCGGTTATTTCAATTCTTTCCTCTAATTTTATTTATTTATTTATTTATTCTGATAAGGTAGCTTAAAGAAAAACAACTACAAAACTTTTTACTTTTGGATATATACATATAAAGACATATAATGATATGATTGTAATTTTAAATTTATTTTAAAGTTGCACTTTAAATTTGTAACTTAAAACGATTCATTTAAAAATAACATGCCTTTAATGGCCATAATATAACAGCTGCTCTTTAAACGTTTAGTGAGTGCGGTTTTTGTTCCTTTGTTTTTATTTCAAGGTGTTTTTACATGACATATAGCTTTATTAAAAATCTGGGTTAAAATAATATTATCATTCTTTAATCAATGATAATAATATGTTTATACCTATAGATAATACTCAGGATATATATGTATATGGATAATGGATATGGACTATATATATTCCATATCCATTTACCCGCAGAAAAGGTTTTTGTAAATATATTATATATATTATTATATTATTATATATGAAATATATGTATTAAAAAAATCACTAATAAATATTTTTTTTATTTTTAAGTAAAAATTAATAAATTTTATTGTTATATAAATTTAGTGTATAAAGGTATTACCAGGGCTTATTATTTTACTAATAATAAAAAATTATATAGAAACCGTTAAGACGATATTTTCTTGAATAAGACAATTATTTTGGTTAATTGTTTTTGTCGGATCAAGACTTTTTTGGACTATTAAAGTAAAAAATGTTTTAAAATAACAGCTTTATATTTGCGAGTATATAATATGATATAATTAATTGGCAACAACATTAATTTATAATTGTAATTAATTCATCTTTGAATAATTTTTACAATTTATTATTTTTAAAAATGTTTTATGTCGGTATATATTTTGCAATTCTGTGGATCTATACAATATTTTGTTATTTTTTTTTGCCTACGAATAACAAGAACACCGTTTGTTTTATAATATGTTCTTTCAATACCAACAATTTTAGTGACAAATAGCTAAAATAAATTCCAGGCGTGCAGATTAGGATCGATATATTTATTTCAATAAATAATATAAATATATTTGTTTTGTAGACAACATTTGGCCCTGACAGTTTCCAGATAAATTTATAAAAATGTTGTTTCTTGTATAATATGGAATTCAATATTTTTGTATAAGAACGCACACATTGTTAAAAACGCGACTGTAAAAGAAAATTTCACAAAACACCATAACGAAAAAGCATATGATTTTTTTAATTTCTATTTCAAAAACCAATAACCAATAATTTTAAGAAAAAAAATTTCAAATAGATAAATTTTTTAAAAAGTTATGACGATTAAAAAAATCGGAAATTGTTTGAAATTTCGACATCTCAAAGACTGTCGTCCAAAAAAAATTAAAAAAATATCAGCAAAATCGCAAATGCAACTCATTTGATAGGTATATTTGGCATTATAAATATTATTATGTTGCCAGTAAGTATACTTTATAAAGTTTAAAACTTAAACAAAAAAGGTTTAAGTACCTATAGGTACAAAAATTAAAGTGGATCTTAAGATATACCTCATATAATTAAAAATTTACTTTAATTTGTTGTGTTTTCTTGAAAAACTAACATTGGTGACCTTAATAGGGCCAAACAACGTACCTACCTACAGAAATTTTTTGTTAAAAATATTTTTACAAAAATAGGGTTTAACGCGACCAGCTATAAAACTTTTTGTCTATTTCGATGCTACTAAGAGCTTCTTAGAAGCATCGAAATTATTGATTTTTTTTTTATTTCACTGTTTGCAGGTAAATGTAAACTGTGTCTAGATGTTTAAAGCATCAACATAGACAAAACTTAATTTGACGTTTTATTTTGACTGAAATTAAATATTTCTTCTTCTTCTTTTTCTTCTTCTTCTTCTTCTTCTGTGTAATGGCATTTCCCTTCCGGGATTTAGTCAGCTGAATCTTTCTGCTTTAGGTGCTGGAGCAAGCGAGTCTAGGATTACCTATAGCTTCTTATTTTCTTCTTGATTAAATACATATTATAGCTTATTCTTTTCTTCTTATATATATATTTCTTTAATTTTATGTCTATCACTTCAATGTTTTTAGTTTTTATATCAATATTTCAGTTCGAAACATCTTCTTAGTACACTTATCATTTTTATTACACTAATACACCAATGTTCCAAATTTAAACAAAAGATAAACGCAGCGGAAGTCTAAAGTTACTTTTTATACACTCATATACAAATGTCCCAAACTTTGTGAAAATCTTTTGTATCTTCACCAATCTAATGTAGATTTTGGGGTTTTGTCACTGATCAGCTTATTTGTGTTCTGTGAGCCCCATATTGTCCTCCCAAGGACACTTGTCTCTTCAGCGGATAATACAGAACTCAATGCGATTAAATATTTAATTTTGACATTTCGCTTCACGTCAATTGTGCCAACCAAGTAATATAAATTACACTACTTTTATTTTAGGAAATGCCAAGACTGGCAGCGGGGCCAAGCTTGGCTGTACGTTAGGCTACCCTCTCTCGTATTAGATATTTTGGCCCAGGCCATGGCCAGGCTTTAAAAACCAAGTATTGGCTTCAACTTGACTTTCAAGACCGAATCATGGCTTCCAAGTCTCTTACCAAGCTTTAGCCAGACCTTCAAGACCAAGTCTTGGCTTCCAAGTCTCTGACCTAGCTTCAGCCAGACTTTCAAGACCAATTCTTGGCTCCCAAGCTTTGGTCTGTTCTTACCAACCAACATTTGCCCAGGCGTCAATATATTGTCCTGGCCCAGTGGTTCATTACCAGTCTTGGCCCAATACTACCATGCCAGACTTCGTGGTCATGAGGCAAAACAACTCGGTATCACAATAAGGCTCATTGTAACACTACTTTTACAATAAACTATTATGTCTTGAATTAAAATCAAAAAGAAATTTATTAGAAAATACATATTTACTTTATTTTCCTAATTTTTTTAAATTTAGACTTTAAAGAATAAAGTATAGATAAAATATATTTTTTCAAAAATATTTTTACAAACAAATTAAATTGTATTACATAACTAAACGTATATATTAGGAAACTATTTTTGGTTTATATTGGTACAAATAATGGTGATATTTAAAACAGTTTTATAATTCGAATTTAGTTGAGGTTCTATTGGCTCTTGCGGGTGCAAAAGGAAATAAATCCATGGATACAGCCTTACTGTTAACTGTTTTTGATATATTTATAATAAACTAGGTACAAAATACCTGTATTTTTATCTCTAAAAAGATAAATGCACCAATAAAAATATGTTATATTATGTGTAGAGCGTTATTACGAATTACTCTGTTGCACCATAATGATAATAATAATCCTGCTAGGTTTTTACGCATAGGGGATGAAAAGGGGTCACCAAATTTTATCAGGGTTCCAAGAATTTATATTTTTGTCATTAAAACCCACCAAAACATCAACAGAATTAATGCATCTTCCATTTTCTTTGAATAGAAAGATCGGAAGAATTTTAGTTTCCTAAATATTTAAGGTTTAACTTAACCTAATAAATATTAATTTTATGTATTACACAAAGTTTTCTCTAGTTTATTTAAGTTTAATGTGTTTGACATTAAAACCTACCAAAAAATCAACAAAACTTATGCGACTGCAAAGTTTTTCAAATTATAAACGTTTGCAAGCCAATGCTTTTTAATTAAAGGCCCTAATTTTAACTTTGTAGCGGTTAGTCCCTTACTTTTAATTTTAATACCCACAAAGTTTGCACTTAACTCAGATGGCTTACTAAGTACTTCAGAACCTTAAAATATCATTAACTTTCCAACTAAGAACGCTTCAAGTGATACAAACTATTGATTAATTGATTAAGATATCAAATATTTTTATACCTCCTCTTAAATTTCTTGAAGTAGGCAGGGCCGGCTTATTAGAGGCCAGGTGCAAAAGAAAAATGCGGGGCTTGAACTAAAAATTTACTCTTGAAAATTAACATAGCGCTTAGCGGCAATAAACCAATAAAACATCAAACGAAAAACCAATTGAAGGGGTTAAAGCTGAAACCGCCCAAGTGCATTTTTAAGTCAAAATTTTTTAAGCGTGGATAGTTGAAAATTTTGACTTAAAAATGCACTTGGGTGGTTTAGCTTTTCCATTCAATTAATATAGAAATTAACGTTTAAGAAAAAATCACACATAATTTTTCCCTGCTTTAGCGGAAGCTCTTTTCCAACATCCTTCTTTATTGACAATATAGCCAAACCCACTAGTCATTCTTGGCACATACCTACTTGATCTTAAATATTTTTTTATTAATTTTAATTTTGAAAACTCTTTTCCCGGCGTAATAATTGTTTTAAACGGAAACAGGCAACTTCAAATACACATTTAGCAACATTGGACTGAATGATAATAGATGACGATACCTACTAAAGATATTAATATTATATTAATAATAATAATAATAGTTTAATTTTTGTTTATCATATAACAATTTGTTAAATGGATTTTACGACTATCTCGTGGCATTTTTTTATCAATTACTTCATCTCTGCTTTTATTTAATTTCCTTCATGTTTCTCACTAGCAACGATAGACACCTGTTTCGCTCTGTGGAGCTTATCAGTATCGAGGTGCTGTATGGTGCGGAACACGAATGAAATTATGATTCCTTGACCTTATATAGGTTTTGGAATCATTCACTGCGGTGAGACGAAGTTAGTGGTGCCATCTACCATCTTTCGACGTGGTCTTCTATGGCACGCCGTTTTGGTATTTAATATTTATAACAATATGCATTGGGGCAAATAAATAAAATAGTAAAACGGCGTGCTTGTTTTCGGCGCCAAATTGCTATTTAGTATTAAATAAATATAATTGGTATAAAAGAAAAATATATTAGGTATTGAAAGTATACAATAAAGGACGGTTATAAATATCACCAACACCGAATATTGTAAAATTAAAAGTAACAATAAATGTCTGTAATAGTAAAATTATTCATACATAACAAAAATAAAAAAATAAAAATACAATATTCGCCTTTTGTAAATGCAATACGCGAAAACATTATTTTACAATACCAGCCTTTTGTAATGCAATGTTCAGACATTGTAAATACAAACAAATATGTATAATGTATGTATATAAGATCTGTATTGTCAATTATATCCGAGTAAAAACCGACCAAAGGTCAGATGTGTTTTTCAAAATCTGTAGAACAAAAGATTTTTTTTAAAAACGGTAGATCTACAACTTTGCGTCTACCGCTAAAACGGAAGACATGGCAAGTTGCCAACACCACAGAATAATTCTGTTGCAATCGAGAATTCTTTTTCTTCTTCTGGTTAGACCGATGATTTCGCGCCTAGTAACTTTTAGGGATGTTATGTATGCGACAGTCATGCCAACATTAATGCAATAGTTGAGCATTGCTCATGCAAAGCTCGAGTGTTGCATCTACAATTATCGAGCATTGTAACCGCAGACTTTTGCCAACATTAATGCAAAGCTCGAGAATTGCATTTACAATTATTAGGCACTGTAACCACTAGACTCTTGCAAAATTGCCAACATTAAGGCAAAGCTCGAGTTTTGCATTTACAATTATCGAGCATTGTAACCGCTTAACTCTTGTAAAGTTGCCAGTTCTTGCAATCTTTTACTGTTGATGGAATAACCTAACAATTATTATGGATTATTTACTCCTGCAATCCCTAAACATTGCATTAATAAATAATTTCTACAATCTTCGATCGCCTTGATCGTCACAGCGATTAATTTACTAATCATATCTACTAATATGACTTTTACTTTTTAAAAAATTAAAATATATAACAGAAAAAAGATACTGATACAAAACGGATTGCGCCAACACAACACACAGTCATGTAAATACAATTTTTTCATGTTACAATATTTGAATATAGCGAGCATTGTAATTCCAACATGTTGCTTTTAGCGCTACAATACAGTATGTTTGCATTACTTACAAATATGGCTTATTGAAAGGCCTATTACAAAGTATGATTATATTATATTTTGAAACATGTTTGCATTTCAAACCATTAAATACCAAAACGGCGTGCCATAGTCTTCTATATGTTTATGACATTTTACTGTACTTTAACATATAGCGTGCTTTACGCCATCTGTACCTAAAAGATGTATTAGCCTTGCTGGCTTGATAATTGTTTAATTTTTGTTTACAATATAACAATTTGTTATATGTATATCTTCGTCAATAAACTATTTACTAATTTTGTATTCTTGTATTAAGGTAATAAAATATAATCTTAAATTTTTAGTATTATTTCGCAAAAAGGGCTAATAATTATAAAATTTGACAACTGTCAAAGGTAACTTCAGCCTGTGACTAAAAGCTCGAAAGCTACTGATGCTAACCAGCCCGAGACTAAAACGCCAACTTTTTGTATCAAAAGACTTTTTTTATAAAGCGTACAATAATTTTTATATTATTAGACTTATAAATCTACATAGAAAAACTTTTCATTTTAATACTAGTTCAAAAGTGAAATAAAGCTTAAAGAATCTTAAACAATTATTTAATTGAATGCTTAAAAAAAATAGTAATAGGTACATTAAACCCGGCAGTAAAGGCCTATTAATTGCCCCGCACACAATCTGTTGTATGCTCGGCGATAATATGTTCTTTCTCTGCCTGGTCTATAATGTACTATTAATATAATTAAAATAAACCTAGTTTAACAAAATGACGTTTTTATAATAGAAATAAGATTTAAAAGTAAAATAAATTAGTAAATTGTGGGCCACAATTTGTGGCAAAGATTACAAAACATGTTTAATCAATTTTATGAATTTAACCCTAAATAATAAATCCTAATTCCCCCAAAGTAAATGCAAGCCATTTATTTCTTAACAGTCCCCATAGCAATGCTTCTGCCTTTTGAACGGATGAATATTTAATCTCGGAAAAACATTAATTAAATTTTCTGAATATTTTTAGAACCATGCGGGCACCCATTATATTGGGTTTAGTAGGTCCTTTAACAGTAAAGGCAAAAAAAATTGTATCCAGGAGCTATGACAGGCAAAGGTTTACTGGGACGATCCCGTGTCTGAACGATTAAATATTGCATGGTATAATTATATTAATGAAATACGGGATGTAGCATCGATAACAATTCCAAAATTTGTATTGGCATCTAATTCGCAAACTGTGGAAGTAAATTCATTTTGTAACGCCAGCGAGGCAGCCTATAGGCTGTATACTAGGGTGTCCCTTATTTTTTATTTTTTTACGCATACCCTCTAATTATATTTATTACGTGTTTATATACTCCCAGTAAAAATTTCAGCTCATTCTATAAACGGGAACCCGTGCCGACTTGCATCTGAACCCTCCGTGAGCCAACGTTAGGCGCGCGGTATTTTGTTACACGGTTGGCCGCGAGGTCTTCGATCGTAAGTCATTTTGTGTTTGTTATTATGTGACCCTTATATTATAAATTATTGACAAATGTTAAAATATAGTTTTATTTATGTGTATACTTTGATAAAAATGTATATTTTCACAGGGAGTGGCTAGTTACCCGGAAGGGTCTAGTGAATATGCCGTAAACTCTGAAATTGATAAACTTAATGGGATTTACTCTAAATAACTAAAAGAGTCTATTGTGAGAGATGACTACCGAAAACTGTCTGAAATATTTTTGGGAGGACATCAAGAAAAGAAATGCTTATAAAAAGCTGAAATTTTTTATAACAGTATATTTTAGCAATACTAATTAGTATATTAATATATTTAAGGGATAAAATCAACTAATTTTTTTTTGGTTATTTTTTAGCTGTCATTCAGATATAATAAAAAAAGAGTTTCGGGTAATTAGTTTTACGGCCTATTCACCCGACACTTCCGGGTAACTAGCCACTTCCTGTAAAAATATTCATTTTTATTAAAATATACACATAAATAAAACTATATTTTAACATTTTTTAATAATTTATAATATAAGGGTCACATAATAACAAACACAAAATGACTTACGATCGAAGACCTAGCGGCCAACCGTGTTACAAAATACCGCGCGCCTAACGTTGGCTAATGGAGGGTTCAGATGCAAGTCGGCACGGGTTCCCGTTTATAGAATGAGCTGAAATTTTTACTGGGAGTATATAAACACGTAATAAATATAATTAGAGGGTATGCGTAAAAAAATAAAAAATAAGGGACACCCTACTGTATACGGTTGTGCAATTTACCTGACCAAGCTTCAGAACAATAATTATTCCGCTAAATTATGCGCTACGTCTAAAGTAGGCCAGTCAAAAAGCTAGATTCCGCAATTAGAATTGTGTGCAGCGGCACTTTTAGCACAATTACATAAAAAGGCACGAACAGCTTTAAGTATAAAAATTGGTAAATTCCATTGGTCCGATTCCACCATTGTTTTATCATGGCTCGCCATAGAACCATGCTATCTGAAAACATTCGTGGCCAACCAAGTAGTACTTATAAATGACATATCCGATGTAAATGATTGGTATCACGTCCCGGGACACTGAGCTTTATTTTCCAAAAATGTTCGCTCATTCTGCTGGCCGGGGCATTTTTCACACTTGGAAAACATGTAATTTTTTCCATTTAAAATTTAGTATTATTATGAAAAAAATACCCAAAAATATTTTAGTACCGAGAATCAAACCCAAGCCCACTAAATAGGAACTAGGTATGCGCTGGGTATAACAAATAAAAAGTTTATATAAAAAAGTGCTCTTTTAGTTCCACCCTTACTTCCTAAGAAGTCCCATAATGGGCTTAAGCGGGTTAGGGGTAGGAACGGACCGCGAGCTCAAAGACTCCTCCGAAGGACTATTACACAATGGGATAAACACAAATAAACAGCCATACCCTGGTGGGATTCGAACCCACGACCTCCGGCTTGTAGTCAGCAGCACTAACCACTAGTCCACCGTCGGCGATAAGACACGGAATATTAAAAAAATCATATCTCCCTTTAAAAAAAATAACCCCTACCAAAATTTAGGTAAGTGTAGAAAAAGGTTTACTTCTTCACATATAAAAAAATATTATATAATAATATTTAAAATTGAATATTTCAAAACTATATATTTTAATGAAAAATTATTCAAGGTCAATTAGGACCCAAGATATAAGCAAAACAATATATCTCTGATCTGAAAAGTTCCAAAAATGATACCCCCCATAAAATCCACAATTTTTATTGTTTTTTCAAACTTTTGCAGTCAGGTCCATTTGGGCCCATTTGAAGCCCATACAGCGATTTTCGTCAAAATCAGATGGGGTGAGTGTCAAAACATGCTTGATCTGACGTGGAAACACCCTTATATATTTATTTTCTATGGAATGTCAATTTATACATAAAGGGTTGGGCTAAAGTATGGAATAATGGAAATAATTTTTTCCTGGTCAGGTCCTGCAAAAAACGCTCGGACACTCAAATTTAATTTTTTCCAAGGATTTTTTTGACATTTTTTCATATTTATACCTTTTTCCCTTTTTACAGAATGACAATGGCAACCCCCAATTTTTTTTACAGAAATGGTTAGACTATTAAATTCTGGTTTCAATAATATGCATATTAAGTCTAATTAGACTTATAGTTTCAAAAATAATAACTTTTTAAGTTGGAAAAATAGGACAAGAAATTTTATTTTAATTTTACAAAAAAGATCGCAGTTGTCTTTGACAAAAACAAAAGAGGCTGGTAACCAAGTTAAAAAACATGACAACTGTCAATTTTTCGCTATTTTGAAAAAAGCAGTGCTTTAGTTCTTTACATAAAAGTTTTTAAAAATTCAGATTTACTTGAAAGTCAAAGAAAAAATGGTGCAATTGACTAAAAAAGAAAGGACTGATATCCGAGGGGTAAACCACTTTAAAATCTTAGATACCAACGTTCAATGTTAGTGGACGTTGTGTTGTGATCAATAAGGAAAACTTGCTTAATCAGTGCTTAGCGACTCGTTGCGCATGACTACCCGTTATTGTTATCCTTGGCCGTTAATTCGTAAGCAATTTTTTTATTTAAAAAAATCAGTGGTTTACCCCTTGCTGATATCTCAACCATGGTTGGATTTGGAGACCGGAAGAGAACGCAGCAAGAAGTATGCCGCTTATTTAATGAAGCCTATCCCAACCATGCCCCGATCTTGCAATCTTGTATTTCCAAAGTAATTAAAAAATACAGACAAAACGAAAGTGTGAAAAACGCAAAAAAATCAGGCCGACCCAAAACAGCCACCAACGAAAATTTGGCATTGAATGTTTTGTTAGAAATAGAAAATGCTCCAAGAACATACAGCACCTTGCACAAAACCACAATATTTCAAGGTCAGTTGTAGAATTTAAAAAAAAATTCACCCTTACAAAGTCCACTTGTTACAAGAATTGGCTGAAAATGACTTTAACAGGAGGCTACAATTTTGCGAAGTTATGCAGCGCATGTGGCAGGAAAATCAAAACTTTTTAAATAAAATTTTGTTTTCTGATGAGCCCACCTTTATGCTAAACGAAGCTGTCAATAGACATAACTGTCGATACTGGTCCCAGCAAAACCCTCACTGGATGATCGAATTTCGCACCCAACGACCTCAAAAAGTCAATGTCTGGGCATGCATAATTGGAAATGAAATTATCGGACCTTTCTTCATAGAAGGCAATTTAGCGATGGGGAGATATTTGGCTCTATTAACTGAACGTTGTCCCTGCAATAGAAGCCCTGTATCCAAATGACAACACTATATGGTTTCAATAGAATGGGGCACCCCCTCATTTTGGACGAGTAGTGAGAGAATATTTGGACGAAGTATTTGCGGAAATGTGGATTGGGCGTGGAGGACAGATAGAGTGGCGACCAAGGTCACCTGACTTAACCCCCTGTGATTTTTTTTATAGAGAGATTGCAATTATGTTTTCAAAATAATGGTGGACTTTTTGAGCATTTAAGGGGCTAAACATTTACCGTTTAAATTATTTTTCCAATAGATGTTGTTTCTATAAATAAAAATATTGGTTATGTGGCAAAATAAAGTTTGCCTCAGTTAGACTAAAAACACTTTCAGTACTATAGTGCCTACAGGCACTCTCCGGTAATTTAAAATACTACAAATTTGTATCAACTTGTTACACACACACACCAATTTTTGTCGATGAAAAATATTATTATTTGAAAAAGTATTTTTAAGTCCAAACGTACTGAATATGCATATTTTTAAAATCAGAAATTGATGGTCTCTCCATTTGTAAAGGGGGGAGCGGTAAAAAAAATGTTAAAATAGTCTTAGCGTTTTTTGCAGGAACTGACTGGAAAAAAATTATTTCCATTATTCCATACTTTTGCCCAACCCTGTATAATCAATTCACGTACGGTAGCCCAAAGTAACTGGGGGGTTTTTTATAAAAAAAAAACTGTCAGAATATTTTCCGATTCGATTCAGAGAATTGAACCTAAATTAAAGCTGCCTAGTATTTAGAAAGAAAAAAATGTAATATTCACCAGGCTTTTCATAAAATTCTGGAAAAAAATGATCAAATCTTATCAAAGAAAGGTCAGATGACCTAACCTCAAATTTAAAGACCCTTTTGGATCTCACACTACGGAAAACTAAAGAATGCGCTGGTCTGCAAACACGCAACACAAAGCAAAAGTATACTTTTGCTTGTTATAACAAGCTTACTAGAATCTAGTTTGGGCTACAGTATATGAATTTATATTATCTGCATCTAGCCATATTTAAAAATTTCAAAAAACTTTGACCGATAATTTGAATATATTTGAATATTTGACAAATAATATAAATATCTTTACCTCAGACTCTGGGGCATGCAAATACGCCTTTTTTAATCTCTCCAAAATCAGGTTTTTAGACTTGCCCTACATTGGCTCTGGGTCCCAGAGTCTGAGATACAGGTTTTTATATTATTTGTCATATATTGTCATTCAGTCAGTCTTTTGAAAAATTAAACATACTAAAAACAATTGGAGATATGAACACAATTGAAAATTCAATAGCTCTAGAAGTTTACGTATAATCCAAGAATGTAATAATATTTATAGGGTTTTATTTGAAAAAAACATAGTTACTGTCGCTTCCTGTTTAACCACATAGATCAAATCGCGCTATATCTGCAACCAAAATTTCATACTAAGGGTTTTCTCTAAATTAGCGTAATTTATGATTTTGGTTTAACCTATTTAATTTATTTAAATATTTTGTTTTTGTGATTTAGCTTTTTATCATAATTTGGTTAAATGCGAATAATTAAAAATATTAATAATAGTTTGTATTACAAAAATACTAAAATATTTTTTTTATCATATTGTAATTTATATTGTAACAAATTGACAATAATTATTATTAAATAAAATAACAAAGGAGTTAAACAATATTGTGTATTTATTTTGACTTACTCCAATTCTGTATAGGAAATATATCTTATATCGATCTGTTTGCAGCTTTCAGTAATAATTGAAACAAAATACTCTCGAATTCTATTAATAATCCATTGGGTCTATTACATTTCTTGTTTTAGATAACCATTTTTAAAAAATGATAAACGAATTCTTTATTTCTTGTTTAAGAAATCCTGGAAATATCATAAAGCCCTTTATACAATCATATATCATATTGTATATAGATCTATAGATGACATTAAGCTAAATTCTATGTAATAATTCAATTATTTTTGTACAGATTTTATTTCTTTAGAAATATTCTTGTTTTCAGTTTTAGCTAAATAAGTTATACATTTTCGGAATCCCAATTATATTATATTATATATACTTACTACAAACTTTATGATATACAACCTTATATATCAGTGGGGCCCGGTTAAATATTTTTCAAATTATTTAAAATTTATAGAGAATAATATTCGACATAAGAAAGGTCACAAAATTACTAGACTGTTACTTTTTTTAATTTACTTTTTGCCCTTCTTTTGAGGCCCGGTAAAAAATCGGAGAACAGACCTGTTTTTTGGCTAATAATGTAAGGTAAGAATACAACTTTTTCATGGTAAGGTGTTTTGAAATTCGTAAAAAAAAATTTTCGGCCTGTCCTTTCCATAGCGAAGTTTGGATTAAAATCCAATGATAAGGGGCCCTCGGCTAGGGGGGGGCCCGATTGGCTTCGACATGCGTAAGCAAAAACATGTTACCCACATTAAAAAAAATTGAGGCTGAAATTAAATAAATAAATAATATTATTATTTAATTGTTTATACTTCGATTTATTAAATTAAAATTTTCCTGAATACCCTCCTGTTCCAACGAGGCTGTGAACTCATACGAATTGTTTCATCCCGCACCTTTCCGCTATGCGTTGTCTGCGGCGCAGTCTGCGCATATTGTTCTGTGCTCTGCGCCGCATACTCAGTCTGCTTTGTATGGCACGCCGTTTTACTTTTTAATGACATCAAAAAATTAACTCAAAACAAAAATTATCAAAATTAAAAATTGCCTAGAAAATATAAACGTTCATAAAAATTACTAAATTAAATTTAATTATAAATTAAAATCTACAAATTTATTTTTTGGTGTATTGGATAAGTTTCCATATATATTTACATCATTCTGGTGTGATCTATATTTTTAAGCCTCAGTTTTTATTGTATGAATATTTTTTTTCTATTTAAAAAAGGTGCTTAGGTATATGTAAAATAATATTTCATTTATTAATTTAAAATTAAGTTAAAGTAGAATATTTATTTTGGAATAAAAATTAGACAAGATTTAAATCTGTAAGCGCAAGGCGAATTTTCTCGATGAAAAATTCGATGAATTAAAATGTTGGTTAACACTCGTAAACAGAATTTTAATTTGGCGCTAGTGCATAGTGCGGTTTTGTTACCTACTACTGCCACGAAACCACATAACGTCGAAGGTACATAAGCTAGAAAATAAATTAGGCAACAGTGCAGTCCAAAATTTTCAGTGCTATCAATAATGTAATACATTAAATGTATATCGACATGATAATGATTATTAAATTATGTAAGGGGTGCATTTTAACAAGACTGCCCTGCTGGCTAACCTCACTTTATACGAAATAATTTAGATATGGATTTCAGACTCTTCTAATAGACAATTTAATTGTGGTTCATTATTTGCTTAGTTGTCTATGCAATAGGATTTATCGCAGAAGAAGATATTTATATAATTACCAGAATTGTCCTACTCGTTACGTGTCCGAGCCGACTACCTGTACAGTAATAACTTATTACTAATAAGCATAGAAAAAGAATATAAGACGTAATTAAAAATAATCCACAAACTTAACATGAATGTAATTAATGGTGGATTGAAAATATTGTATTGTTTTTATCTTTTAGTCAATAAAAACCAATATTTTGGTAAAAAGGATTTTCTTTATTTTTATTTGAATGCACCGTTGCCTAATTTATTTACGACCTCATGTACCTTCGCTTGGTGGCAGTAGTACGTAACACAACCGCAATATGCACTAGCGCCAAATTAAAATTCTGTTTACGAGTGCTAACCAACATTTTAATTCATCGAATTTTTCAGTCAGAAAATTCGAGGTACATAATATTTATTCCAAAAAATAAAAATAAGGAATTATTATTTTGTCACATACAATTAGCATTGAATTTATTATCTAAAAAAATAATCTGATTAAAAGAAATATGGCAGAAAGGTGGTTAAATGAAAATTCGTATTGCTAGATTTAAATAACATAATAATTAATAACAACTATATCACAACTTTATTCCCGAATAAAAATTGTTTCAAAGTGTTTTAAACAACAAAATAATTCGTATTAAAAGTAAATATTAAAATTTTTAAAAATTATAATAAAAATAAAATTGTATTTAATTCTTATTAGTCAAATAAAATTTTTAGTAATATTAAAAACATTTAAATATTAAAACAAATATTTCGTGCAAAATATTTGTGTGTCGAATAAGAAACTTTATCACTTTAATTTCTAACAGGTAAATTGATTTTTATGTCGAAGTGTAATAATAGAAAATAATTGCGACATAATGATAATTTCAGTATTACTTTTTCTTAAATAAATGTCGCCCACCTTGAATTAACTGGCTAAGAAATTCGACGAATTAAAATTTTGGTTCAATTTGACTGCCTGTTTCTCAAGTAGCGCCTTATTAAAATTATCTCAACCCAAATTTTAATTCATCGAATTTTTTAGTCAGAAAATACGCCATTTAGTTCTAGAATTAAAATTACTTTAATTCTTATTCTGTGCTTAAAATTGTGTACTTAATAAACCAAGACATCATAAAATTTTTACTTTAAAATGTTCAGTCAATTTTTAAAAACGCAACTTGAATTAATATTTAGCTTTAATAAACATGACATTAAAAAGTAAAACGGCGTGCCATAGCTTTGCGTGTTATTATCATAGGTTATATTAATAAAAAGTTAGATATAATTATTAGCGTTACAATTATTTCAAATGACTTGCCTTTATTTTAAAATAGAAACCTTTTAAAAGATGTTGAATAACGGTAAATGTTTAAAACTAGACCATATTTTAAAATTTGCCTTTACATAAAAAGCTATGTATACATATGTATATTATTTATTAAATTATAAAAAATTGATAAATGCAAAAAAATTATACCCTAAAAATTTTTGTTTGTTTGTCCAAAATAGACTTAGGGCGTGACACCCAGAAATTTTTTTCCCAGCAGCTTCTCCCGTGGGGCCCCTACCAGATTTTTTTATACGGGGCCCCCTCGAGGCTAGCTACGCCACTGCTTAAATTTCTACATTATTATATTAAACAATTACCATTACATTTGTTTATGCGTTTTAAACAATAAATAGTACAAAAACAATAATAATTTTATTGTAATTTTAAAATATGAGTAGAAATATGTCTGTAGTACAATTGAAGTAATTGTGTAATTTTTAAACTACAACCAATTGCTTTTGACAGTGACGTTTATATTTGCGGTCAATATTTTAATGGATTTTTTTACCCCTAAAACATATTTAGGCATATTTTACACGTTGAAATTCAGCTAATACTGCATATTACGCCGAGCATAGGCGACTAATAAGCTTTCGACGTCGGATTTTATATACTATTTTGTTTTCAAGCATTTTTAGGTTAGGTCTCACTGACATGATGATAAGTACCGTAGGTCTAACTGATATGATGATAAGTACCTACTTAAGAATAAAGCCTGAGTTATAGATTGCCTTCCTTCCTTCCTTCCTTCCTCCCGTAGAAGATGAACATTACGTAATTGTCACCATTAACATTTCCCGTGTAGGAATTTTTAATACTTTGTGATAATATTTTGCAATTATAGTAATAAAAAAAATCAAAGAATAAAATATTTTCTTAACAAAATCATATTTTGAAGTTATTTTAATATTTTAAAGTATCAATAATTGTTAAGTTTAATTAAAATTAATAACGGGCAATGTTTATGGTGACAATTACGTCAAAAATGTTTATTTAAATCGTAGTGCCAGTTATAGATTCCCGTACCGTGAGGACGGCATTCCTTCCTCCCGTAGAAATTTTTAGTTTTTAGTTTTATCTTTCACCGTAAAGGTCTTTGACATGACCAATCACAGTGCTTGTTATTGACATGCGCTGTAGGGTGACAGGCGTAATTACAAAATATTTAAAATACATGATTCTTTAGTTTATTAAATAATTTGTGTCTCTAAATAGGATATTTAGATATTGTTTATGATCAATGTCTTTCATTTTTAGAAACGTTCCTTTGTAAAACCCCCTAGTTTCCCGGTCTTGGTAAAGTGGGCGAATCTTCCAACGTCTTGTTTGATGTTTTTTTTTCATTATAGGTACTGCCCTACTATGGAAAAAGGCAGTAACTACAAATGCGTTTTCTTGTGCTATGATAAAGCTATGGACATTTTGTATCGTAATTCAACAAAGAAATGCAGTAAACTATCTTTTAAGTTAAATAAATCAGTTAAATACTTACTGCTTTTTATAAAAATGTAGTTTATGCTAATTTCCCACAAATTTCTTGTTTAGCAGTTACTGCCTTTCTCCATAATTGGGCAGTATACAACAAGCTGCCTGGGCAATTAAAATTGTGATCACTGCACTAATATATAAATGATTATCTTTCATATTTACACACAATGGGTAAAACGCAGAATATAAACAAAAACAAATGTCAACAATTTTAGATGTCATCGCGCATGCACGGAAAAAAATCTATACTGATTCCAAGAAAATTCAACTCTATCCAAGTATAGCTTAGTTTCCCTATTCCGCAAGTAAATTTATACTTGTTTCAAGTATCCTCATATTCTTATAAAATAAAGATAGCTTCGGTTTAATCTAAGATTACTGCTATACTAAAAATAATAAACACACTAATTTTGAGTTAAGTATACAAATTTGTCTTCAATGAAGACTACGGTATTCTTGTTGTGACGTTAGTATGTACTTCATCAAAGTATAGTTTCTTTGTAAAATCTTTACAGTATTCTTGTTTTAAGAATATACATTCTTTAAAATTTATTTATTTATACTTATTGTAAGTACACGCTTTACTTGCATAAAATGCTTGTATTCTTACTTTTCCTTTTTTTATATTTGATAAAAGTATAGTATATATTTAAAATAACTTTACACTATTCTTAAAGAAAGTGGTTGATTAGAAAAAAAAATTCCCTCGTCTAGCCACTCAAAATAATTTTTACAAAAAAAACATTCGTGAACCTGAAAAATATTTGTATTAATTATCCTACCACTACGGAAAATACAAGTGAAAGTGAAAATATAATCGTTATGACAGTAATTTAACAGTATTTTTGGCATATTATTTTAATGTACTAAAGTACTAAGTATAATAGGCACTGATATCAAAATAGGTACCTAACAGCCTTAGAGGTATTAGAAAAAGTACTGTCAAAAATTCATTCTTTCACGGTTAATTAACATAGATACTATATTTTACATTTTATTTTTTAAGTACCTAGGTATTTTTTAAGTACCTAGGTATCACATTTTGGTGCTATATGTAAAGGTAAGGTTTTTAATCACAATAGTTATTATTTTTTTAAGTAGGTATTTTTATTGTCAGTAAAATTTATCTCCAGCTAAATAATTTGTAAAATGAGTCTCTAAGAAGGCTACCATTATCATCGTAGATGGTTTGGTGTTAATTCTTCAATTTTTTCTCTACACTTGATCCTCAATCCTATTTTTGGAATTAATTCCTTTAAATTCTCCTCGCTTAGGTTTACCATAATATCGATATCTATCTCGTTTTCTAAAACAAAAATAATATAGCTGAATTGGAGGCTATAGCCTTTGTGCTGTTTATGTGCTATTGTCTATTACCTGTCGTATGCTATCCATTTTACACTACAGTATACCTATCCATTTTACACTACATTTTTACGATCATGCCTAGTTAATTACTTTAAATTAATGAAATATTATTTACTTACCCAAAAATGTGTCTAGTAAACATTCTTAGCCCCAATTTTTAAGTTTCTTCTCGATTATTTTGTATTAAAAATAACATCCAGACCGAAAAAGGAAAAAACGAACTGCCGGCGCCGACACGTACACACGCTACCACCATAGAACCCAGGACAGAACTGAATACAGAAACTGCGTCTTTTCTTTTAGCGAAGCGGTCTTAGAGGGTGGACAATATTTACTTAAGCGAAGAATTAGGTATTTGTTTTAATAATAGCTATACTTAAATACAGTATAGTGTATTCTTTGTTCTAGAGGTCTTATACTTAAATTGAAGTATAAGCGTTCTTGTATTAAATATACATATATTTAAATAAAGTATACCGAAATTTCATACAAATATACAGAATACTTAAAACAAGTGGCAATATTCTGCTTTGAGTAAAAAACTAGAGCTCTTTCATCTAAGCATTATTGTATATTTGATTTAAGTATACCAATTTTCTTTAAAATAAAATACCTTTAAACTCAATCCAAGAATACTCATCTCAAATCAAGTAACAGTTTTTCTTAAAAATTAAGTATATCCCATTACTTAGTTTAAATGTACGCTAATCTCATAGAAATAATAAATATACTTAAATCAAGTTCCTAACATGAAGTATAGAACTATTCTTAAACCTGGTAAGGGATTTTTTTCCGTGTGGTTACGGAATTTTACACGGAAATCTATAAATTGACTTTTTACAAGACGCACAAATCGTACGGGCACGACTACGGAAGGAAGGAAGGAAGGCAATCTATAATTTAGGCTTAAAGTTCCTTATCCTTGCGGTTAAAGTACTATTTTATCTACAATTTTTAGTAGATAAAAGGCAACTTGGAAATAGAAAAAAATTATAAAGGAATTTTATTTTGCCATGCACTCACATCGGGCGTAATTTTATACACAGATATTGTTAATAACAGGCTCTATCCTGCTAATATTTAATGTAAAGTAAAGGTACATTTTCTGCATTACCAGTAAACACAAGGTTCATTGAAAATGTTTGTTAATATAAATCTTTGCCCCCATTTATTGGGGTTTTTATCCAACATCATTATTTGTCTTATAATGTTTATAAATAAGTTTCAAAAAATTGGCACATTTAATCCAACAATAATTAAACCCTTCAGATGTGAATGGATGCATCTGACTGTCGCATTTATTTGATTCCGGCATCACTTATCTGCCTCATTTGTTTCGTGGTTTTGTGTATTTATGGAACGAAAGCACGAAACACGAAACAAAAAGACTTAATTTAATCGATGGGTAAAATACTGCGCTGCCCGTTTTTATACGCAAAATGCTGCAAATACCGACCAAATTAATGAGCCAAGAAATTGAGAAAATGAAATGAAAATTATACGTAAATGCAGAAATCGTGGTAAATATTTAGTTATTGATTATGATGTTAAGAAATTCATAAAGGATATGGAATAAAAAGAAATGATTTAATCCATAGGCAACCTGCGTTTTGGCCGTGGCCGTGGCAGCTAAATATTTATTCATTAAAATTATAAAATATTTTGGGGGCGCTAAGCGTTCCTTGCCTCCTTTGATATGCCGTTCCTGCTAAATCAAGATATACCAAAAAATATAAAAAAAATTTAAATAATTTATTTACAAAAGTTGGTTATTGATATATTGTGTAATTTTAAAATATTTATAAATCTACCTGCTATATATTTTAAACATTTGGTCAGTTGAATATTTTATATTTCATAAAATAAAATATAAAGTTCCACAGAGAAAGGATGGACCTTAGTATTTCTTGTAATTATAAGGTCTATTTTTATTACTTTAAAATCTAATTTATTTAAATTTACGCATATCATATTATGGCAAATGGACAAAGAAATCCTTGATTTTATTTAGATCAAAGATTTCTTTGACCCAACTAACCTGTATACAAATGCCATTTTTGTTTGATTTTTTTTAATAGGTGTTTTGTTGTAGTTAAAATCTTTTGTTGCACACTCACTTGAAATTAGAACAAGGTAGGCTTTTGTTACACTAGTTGAACAAAAAAATATCGCTCCACTAGTAGAACAATAAAAAAGAAGTAGAAAGAGAAGACAATAATTGTAAAAAATAAATTACAGCTTACATACTGATGACACTCACATAAATGGGATTTTAAACATTGTTCATACATTTGGAAATTTTACTCCCATTAAATATTTTTATTAAAAGAAATAAAGGAGAAATAATTCAGTTTGAAAAAGCTGTTTGTAATAACATAACATAATAATATATTTTTAATTTTAGTACCTATACTGATCGTTTAATTAATTGTGGGACAAAATAATATGTGCAACTCGTGAAGAATGGTCGATTCTATACTTGGCTTTTTTATTCGCTGTTCGGAATCGACCATTTTCCTACTCGTTGAATATAATAATATATAATTACATATGTACATTTTACCAAAAATATTTTAACAATTTTAGTTCAGAAAAAACTGTTTATAATAAACCTAAGTATACTTCTATGGGTATTTTTTTATTTGAGAGTTACCTATAGGTATTATAATAACAAGCCTAATAAATTAAAATTTATAAATTAAGAAATAAGCAAGCAGTTCTTAAAACCTTTCAAAGTTGTTATTCCTGAGAATTTTATAACAAAGTAAGTTTTACAATGTAAAATTTACATGTAAACATACAGATTAATCTACTTTTTTTGTTTCTATAATGGCCGCCATTAATTATGTAGCATTATACATCGATTGATACATTGATTTTTTTATCTATCTAATCATATAAAACTGAATATGGCGGCCATAGGAAAAACAAAAAAAAGTGGTGGTTTCTCAAAATTCAGTTGGCAAAAAAATAAGAATGGAATAAAAATGTATATAAATGTGTATATTTACATGTAAAACACGTTTTTATCATACGCTCCCAAAAGTAGCTACCTATTTAAAAAGCTTCTTTTTCGGCCTAGTCCCTAAAAGTCGTCCTGGAAACCTTAACAGACTATTTCAAAATTCCTTAGAATGTCTAAATTTCCATTATTTGATTGTTTTATCTATACTAACAATATCAAAAGCTAACAAGTAATCTAATAATTAATCGACTAATAAAAGATATTTGGAAAAATTAAAATGAAATGAACAATTCTGTGCATTTTGAAAACTGTGTGACAACTAAGTGTTTAGGTTTTTAAATGTTTACTTACTTTTCCGTGTACAAGTACGCCATTTTCGTGTTTCCATTCAATAAAAGCATCATATTATTTATGGTAAATGGCACGAGACTTCACAGGAAGTAAATCCAAAACGATTTCTTGGGCAATTAGCAATATATATATTTGGCATACATTTTAAAATTTATGTGACTTTCTAACAAATTTTGAATGACATTACATATCAATTATTTCTAAGCCAACTTTTTCAAACATTACATTTAAAAATTATGGAAAATTTGAAAATTTAAGCGTTCTGAAGAATTGTAAAAAGTGTATCACAAAAATAGTGTTTGTCACACCTAAATGAAGTTTAACGATTTTAGATTTTGACAGGTTTATTTTATTATTTGAGAACCCCTGATATTTTATCCAATTTTTAAATTCGATTTTAACACCTTCGCTGCTACCAAAAATTAGGCGCAAGATCCAGGAGCTGATCGTTTATTTTAAAATTTTTAGAATTCAATTTGGCAATACGCTGTTATCACTAACTCGACCAAACATATTTTTTAATTCCTCAAACACTTACGACCACGCTCATGTAAAATGAGCTCGATTGTCGCAGTGCTAAGTATGTTTTCACACTTGAAAACGCAATGGATCACGGATGGATCCGTCACGCACATCTGGCAAACGTAGCCTATGGCGGATATATACGTCATGACCAGTGAACGTGTTAATATTAAATTTTGTCTAATTTAACCGGTCCCTATACAGGGTGTTTCTTTTAACTTGAGACAGCTCAATATCTCGAGAAATACGCATTTCACGAAAAAATGTCTTAAATAAAAGGTTAATGTGACCAAAGGGGACATTATTTGGTGCTACCGCTAGCCACCCCCTATCCCTCCTTAAGGGTGAAACGGGGGGTAACTTTGGAAAGTCAAATGGAATGACCCGATTTTTTTCACAGAGTTTGGTAGTACATAAAAAAATGAATAAATTTTATTTAAAAGTTTTTTTCAATTTATCAACAGATGGCGCTGTAATTCAAAATTTAAGAAAAAGGGGTTTCCTTGTAAAATGTATTATTTGAAACGTTTGAAAAACAGAAATTAACATGAAATCAACAATAGTCGGCTCTGAAAACAATTTATAACAAATGTTCGAAATGTCGTCCTTCCATTTCGACACCAAGTGGAGCACCAGCGTCCCTGGTCGGTAAACGTTTGGTGCGGTACCTTAAGAGAACGATTAATCGGACCCTTCTTTATTGACGGTGCATTAAATGGCGAAAAGTATCGGAATTTACGATCTGACGGACCTTTTGGAGGATGTACCACTAGCACGGCTCCAAAACATGTGGTACCAGCAAGATGGTTGTCCTGCACATTATTCGACAATTGCTCGAGAGGTGTTGGATCGGGAGTTCAATGGCCGGTGCACCGCGGTGGATCGGTAGACGTGGTCCAGTAATTTGGCCTGCTCGATCACCTGATCTTACGCCACCAGACTTCTTCCAGTGGGGTTACTTGAAAGAAAAAGTTTACGCTACAATTCCTACAACTTGGGAGGACATGGTGAAGCGGATCAGGAACGCCTGTGCGGCGATACCGCCCGATATGTTGGCGCGTTGTGTGCCAGAATTCATTACCCGCATTCAAAAATGTGTTGAAATGGAATGACGTCATTTTGAACATTTGTTATAAATTGTTTTCATAGCCGACTATTGTTGTTAATGTTAATTTTTGTTGTTCAAACGTTTCAAATAATACATTTTACAAGGAAACTCATTTTTCTTTTGAATTACAGCGCCTTCTGTTGATAAATTGAAAAAAGTTTTAAATAAAAGTTATTTATTTTTTTATGTACTACCAAACTCTGTGAAAAAAATTGGGTCATTCCATTTGACTTTCCAAAGTTACCCCCCGTTTCACCCTTAAGGAGGGGTAGGGGGTGGCTGGCGGTAGCACCAAATAATGTCGCCTTTAGTCACACTAACCTTTTATTTAATACATTTTTCCGTGAACTGCGTATTTCTCGAGATATTGAGCTGTCTCAAGTTAAAAGAAACACCCTGTACATAGAAGGATACTTGGTGCACCCTGTATACTATATAGGTAACACAGAGTTTTATTTATTACCGATACAATTTATAAGAAAAATTCATTCAATTATATTTTTGTTTGATGGTCGCCATCATAAATTCAAAAGTTTTTATTGTTCTCAAGTAGACTTCTGTCTTATCTAATACGGTAAATTTTGAGGAATGTCCCCTAGAGAACAGAATATTTTATTGCACGGAAAAAATCACTACACTGTATTTTTCGATTGTCTTCATTCTTAAGTTACGATACTGTAATAAAATGTTGTTTGATACTCGATTGTGAAACTCTTTTGCATTCTCGAATGATGAAACTTTTATTTTTGAATCCAAAAGTGACATCTCGCAATTTAGCATCATCAAAAATAACTATTTAAGTTTATTAAAGTAAATAGTTTTCTATTGGTCAGTTACAACCATCCCCATAAAAGTTATCTAGTCTCTTGGGTCATTCAGAGTTTAACGACATTTTAGTTCATGATCCATTTGTTAAGTAAACTGCAAATACAATACTTTTTGCGTAAACAAATATGTATTTAAAATACGTTGAACACAATACGGTAGAGTACGAGTTTAAAAAACATTAAAATGGTGGTTGAAATCGAAAACCATAGAAATTTAAATGGGTTGGTTAAATAGAGTTTTTGTTGTCGAAAATATTTACAAATGTAGCTTTAAATTTAACAAAATTTACAATAAAATTTAAGTTAATTATTTTTGTAAAAACATTTATTTTTAAATTCGTGTTTTTATTTTTTATAATATTTTAAATTTTAGAAGAGAATCTGGTTTATAAAATTTAATAATGATACAGTAAAAAAATTTAAAAGGCCATTTTAGAACTTTTAATTAAATTTATATAGGTAATTAAATTTTCAATCAAGAAAAATAATCCCCGTAAATCCAGTACTATAAGGCGGCGTTTGCGTTAAAATAGAAGTGTAGAAAATAAATATATCTTTTACAAAATATAGAATTTAACGGAAAATGTACAGAAAACACAAAATAGGTGAATAAAACATAACAAAACATTTAAAATATAAGCATATAAAATATAAGAAAACATATAAAATTTAAGAAAACATATAAAATATAACAAAACAAATAAAATCCAACAAAACATATAAAACATAACGAAAAAAAAAAAAAAATTCAACAAAACATTAAATACACCTGTAACAAAACAAATAAAATCAAACAAAACATATAAAATATAACGAAAAAAATAAAATTCAACAAAACATATAATATATACCTATAATAAAACAAATAAAATCCAACAAAATATAGAAAATCAAACAAAACAAATAAAAGCCAACAAAATATTAAAACTAGGGTTTCTCACTTGACCGTTTGAAGGCGCTTGACGCACAAGTTTCAAAAAGACTAATATTGGGCGATTTTTTGCCAATGCGGTAAGTTTTTATGGTTTTCTTTAAATCCTTTTACTTTTTAATTTTAATTTATAGCTTTAATTGGAAACGATGGAGTTGAATCTGCCAAGGATGGATGGGTATGGGTATGGGTATTTTATATGTTTTGATATATTTTTGTTTTGTTTGATTTTCTATATTTTGTTGGATTTTATTTGTTTTATTATAGGTATATTATATGTTTTGTTGGATTTTATTTTTTTCGTTATGTTTTGAATGTTTTGTTTGATTTTATTTGTTTGTTACAGGTGTATTAAATGTTTTGTTGAATTTTATTTTTTTTTTGTTATGTTTTATATGTTTTTTTTTATTTTATTTGTTTTGTTAAAGGTGTATTAAATGTTTTGTTGAATTTTATTTTTTTTCGTTATGTTTTATATGTTTTGTTTGATTTTATTTGTTTTGTTAAAGGTGTATTATATGTTTTCTTGAATTTTATATGTTTTGTTATATTTTAAATGTTTTGTTATATTTTATTCACCTATTTTGTGTTTTCTATACATTTTCCTTTAAATTCTATATTTTGTGAGAGATATATATTATATATATATATTATATTTATTTTCTACACTTCTATTTTGACGCAAACGGCGCCTCATACAGTACCGATAGAACGCTGAAATATGTCAGACCTTTTACAAGAGCGCTTTCATAAATCATTTAAAAAAAAGACAAAAGTGCCTATTAAACTTATGTGCTGTAAAAAAGTACTAAGTGCCACATGTGCAGAAGAAAACATCGCGCCCGCTTTTAAACTACATAAACAGATAAAGTACAAGAGCTTAAAAACGCAAAATTTAATTCACAATCTTAACTAATAATTGCACCCTTATGGGGGCTATTTGGCAATAAATGCTGGGGGCAGCGAAGCAGGCAAAAGTATACTATACAGATAGATGCGACATAAAATAAATAACTCGAGTTGATCGAAGTCATGGTAAACATACTGAAAGGATTAGTAACATTTATCACATAATGGGGTAAAATAATTCCTATATTTTCAGCTTAGTATAATAGCGACCGTCTGAATAAGACTGAATTTTCTCGAACTGACACAGAAGAACAAAAAGCAGTACACAACAACAAAAAACAAAAACATTAGGCCCCAAAGAGAAAAAACAACACCCAGCCGCAAGTATGACCCCCCAATACCTGAAAAATTCCGAGTCGTACCTAGGTTTGGGTCGGCGCTATTGTCCCCTGAAAACCAAAAGGTCTACGCTCGTAGTTTCCAGCTTCCTTAGCCCTCTGTCATATAGTCCAGCCCGGCGCAAGGTGAAGCTGTACAGTTGTTGGGTGCGGAAAAAAATCAAAAGGGTATCGGTTGCACTTGCGGGGCCCAAAAAGACGATGATGCGGATGGGGCCAGCTATACGTTCCTTATGTTCATGTTCAAGAAAAATATTCCCAATAATAGAGGAAAGTCGCCTAATTTCAAGTAGGCGCATAATTTCGGATAGTGATGTATCTTTGAAACTAATCAAATCATTAAACGAAAATTGACTCTAATGCAATCTAAAAAGTCCAAGCAAGCATATCCAGTGTTATTTAGATGATACTTATCACTCTCCATTAGATGGCAGTGGTAAACATCGGAACCACGTTTCGTAGTTTTTTTTTGTCATAGTTTAAGCCGTGTTTTATAAATATTCGTTGTAAAAATTTGTATTTTTTACCTGGACAAGGTAAATGTTTGTTTCAAAACTACAAAATTTTTTCAATGATTTTATTTAAAAAAACTAAAGTTGCTTAATTTCGGATGGTTCACGTTTCTCAATTTCCCCTATCCGAAATTATGAATCCAAAATTATGAACTAAACAAATTCCAACATTAAGAGTCGCCTAAGGAATATAATGTTTATATATCGATGGTTATTTGACAAAACATCGTAAGCGACAAAACCTAGATTTTTTTGTGTGGGAGCTTTATTTTTAAAGTTATTTATCTGAAAACTGGTAAGGCATTATTGTATTAATGTAGAATTCGAATATTTAAGTAAGATCGAATCCAATCTAAAATTTTCATTAAATTTTACGATATTTTATAAGAACATCTTTAGGAAAATGTAAAATTAGTCTTGTCTAACCGTTATAAATTTGAGTCAAATTATTTGACGCTATAACAACATACAGTTACTACAAAAAACACTTTTAACGAACCAGACTACGTAAAAACCATTTTAATTAGGATAACTATTAATAATGCAATGAAAAAAGGAATTATAAGCTTTTGATCAAATAATATATTGTTTTAAAACTTGGTAGCAATAACCACGATGCAGGTATACTCACGAATAAACTGTTTAGAGCGGGAATAACGTCTTAATAGATCAAGGCGGGAGCACAATATTATCGTAAGCGACAAAATGTTAAATCGCAAACGCCATGTCTCGGAGTTGCTTACGATTATTTGTCGGGAACATATAGGCGCTTACGATATAAATCGGTAACAAATTAAAAAGAAGAGGCGCTTACAATAATAAAAATATTCAAACTGACCAATATTAGATTCCAAAATTGGGATAACTATTATGTTAACATGTGCAGTAGGGTGGGCCGAAAATCCGCTTTTTTAGAATTTCGTTTAGTAATAGCAAAAATTTTGTTCATTATGTTGTAAAAAAATTTTGTGTAAAAGATTAAAATTTTCGATCAACATCCTAGGCTCGCCCAACGCAATTAAAGATCAAAATGTTCAAAAAAATTTTGATACTAAAATCGGTTTATTTCTAAAACTATCCATCTGAAGTAATTTAGTGTAAGGACCTTTTTTGTAGAGCATAAAATTTCCGATCGAATTAAGTTAGGAAAATTTTTTTTTGAACATTTTGATCTTTAATTGCGCTGGGCGACCCTAGGATGAGGATCGAAAATTTTAATCTTTTACACAAATTTTTTTTACAACATAATGAACAAATTTCTGAAAATATCCATCTGAAATAATTTTGTGTAGAGCATAAAATTTCCGATCGAAATAAATTAAGAAAAATGTTTTTTGAACATTTTGATCTTTAATTGCGTTGGGCGAGCCTAGGATGTTGATCGAAAATTTTAATCTTTTACACAAATTTTTTTTACAACATAATGAACAAAATTGTTGCCATTACTAAACGAAATTCTAAAAAAGCGGATTTTCGGCCCACCCTAATGTGCAGCTTATCTTAACTGACACTTTGATAAAATAAAAAGTAATTCAACAAAATTGTCGCTTACGATGTTTTGTCAAATAACCATCGATATGTGACATGTGCATGGACTAATAAATATGTTGTTACTAAAAAAAGTTTTTTTTTTTAATTTCGGATAGGGTGTCAGAAATTGGGAGCCCAATTTTAAATTTGCCTAAATTGCAATTACTACAAAAACCTATTTTTTTGTAAACATTTTTTGTAATAAAAATGATGAAAATTGATATTAAAATTTGCAATCCATTGTATAGTATACTATACAATGGCTATAGCCAATATATAAAGCATTAAAAAATTATTTTATCTAAATAATTTTGAATATTTAGAAAAGGTATCTGAAATTAGGCGACTTTCCTCTATACTAAATCAAATAATTTAGTTATATTCACATACAAACACAAAGAAATTTTTGTGCGTTTTATTTTAAAGCAATTTTATCCAATTTTACCAAGTTTGTATTGTTTTGCTTTCATACTTTTTTATATATGGATTAAACATATAATCCGTTTATTATTAAACTCCCTCCATTATTAAACATTAAACTTAATGAAACAGTATCGTATTCAAGTGCAAATCATATTAGAATCTGGCGCCTTTTGTTCTAAGTTTCCGTTAAAATAATCTTCTATGAGTTTTCTCCCCATTAAAGCCGGAAATCTTGACGTCGGTACTGGTAGAATCTGCTTAATTGTATATAATCTGAAATAAATTAGTGCGAACTCTGCATAATCCCCTGATTATTTCATTTTAACATCTAAAAAGTGTAGTCTCGAGTGTTTAATCGGCGTTTCAGTATTAAATTGAGCCACATTAATGATGTTTTAATTGCAATCTTCATAAATTAAATTAAATTAATAATTTATTTAACTTTAAATTTAACAATTTTATTAAAAGTTGGCCACTTTCATCTTAAAACCACGTTCACAAGGGTAAATTTTATTTGTCATGCAACAGTTATTAGACCTTTATAAAACTATTTTATTCATTTTGTATATACTAAAGGAATATTAATTTAAGTCATTAAAAAAAATTTATTATATCCTATTTAATCGATTTAACTTTGAGTTGGATTAAGTATATAATAATCAAGTTTCATTTTCCCCGTTTTTTTGTTTATTTCTTTAACATGTTTGTTTTTGCAAAAACTTTTACTATACGAACTGTTATAAAAATACATTACAATAAAATATTATGTTTTGAAAGTATATATTTTGTTAAAAATGCTATTAGATATTGTTTTGGATTAATTTTAATAAATATGTAGGTAAACAATTAACACTTTATCACTGGATTTAAAAAAGTACATTAACAATGGAAAAGTTTGAGAGTTAAAAAATAATACTGAGTGCACTCCACGTTTAACTCGCAGCAGAGCAACAACAGCAGCCCAGCAGATAAGACCTGAAAGATGGTACATGCGATTGTACCGAAACGTCGTCAGACTACTAAGAACCAAAAACCGAAAAACCACTAATACATATACAGTGCTTGCAAATCCAAGTCCGACCGCACTGGAAAGGAGGACTGTTCAATACACGCGTGAAAAGAATAAGGATAGAATGCCAAACAGAATTTGATTGGTCAGAGCGTCAGGCGTGCGTATTGTAAGCGCCTTCTGTTTGGCGTTCTATCCTTGTTATTTTCACGCGTCCTTCTCAAACCGGTCGGACTTGGATTTGCAAGCACTGTATATATATATATATATATATATTAGGGTGCTTTTTTTCACGACCATTTTTATTTTTTCGCTTCCAACTCAAAATCTTGTTAAAAATGTTCAAAAAAAATTCCCTGATTTGAGCCTTTAATATTAACTCAAAGTACTCGACCAAAGCGTATAAAGATTTCCCATTTAAAATACACGTAAACTTTGATTTTTTTTTAAATATCTATATCTCAGCCGCATTTTATGCTATTGGATTGTTTCAAAAAGGGATTTACTCGTAATCAAAAGTTTTACAAAAATGCTTTATGTGTCATAGCTGTAATCTGCACTTGTAGGATGGTACGGGTCACTAAATCTTATTTTACTGAAAAATTCTAGAGATATTTTAAAAGTGACTGGATTCTTTGAAAAAATGTAAAAAACAAGCTTGTAGAAAATTTAATTTTCTTTAAAAAAGGTCTTTTCAGTTGAATCGCTAAGAGTGATATTTCTTGAGACATAAAGCGTTTACATTGACAATTTATAAAAATTTTAGGATTTTCATACCAAACTTTTTATAAATGATGATTTTCAATTGTTTATCAGTACAATTTCATGTAATTACATTTTTTCTACAGTCGGGTGATTAGAGAAAAATAAACTCAAACAATCAAGCATAATTATTAATAACATAACTTTAAAGAGAAAAGATATATCTAACCTTAAAATTGATATAACGAGGTGTATTAATACAACATGTTATTTCCTATCATTTTTCGATAAACCAACGAGTTCAAAAGTTATTCAAAGTCGAAGTTAAATTTATGTCATAATTGCATTTTTTACTTCAATTTTAGTCAAATTAGTCAAATTCATTAGTTAGTTATTATCAAATATAAAAAAATCATTCAACAAATCAAAATTACTATGTTCAATAAGCCTTTTAAATTAAGTCCACTGAAACACCTAATAATTCTGAAAAGAATTTATTAAAAAGGATTTTAATCAATCAAAAATGATTTTAATCAATCAAAAAGAATTTTAATCAATTCTTTCCAAAAATAGTAGGTGGAATAAATTTAAAAGGCTTATTGCACAATTTTGATTTCTTGAATGATTTTTTTTATATTTGATAATAACTTACTAATGAATTTGCCTAAAATTGAAGTAAAAAATGCAATTATGACATAAATTTAACTTCGACTTTTGAACTCGTTGGTTTATCTAAAAATGATAGAAAATATTTTTTGTATAGCGTTCATTTTCCCCAAGAATATAAATCGCGCTTAAAAATCTGTAAATTAGTTTGTGAGCTAGAAAATTATAAAGAAACAAAACAAAATTTCCCATGTTATTTAAATGGGAAATAGAAATTCTCGATGCACGACCTTTCACAGGTGTCTTTTTTTGATACCGTGAAATTTCAGAAAAAAATAATTGATTTTCTTAAACCAGCCTAATATACATTAGGGTGTCTCTTATTTTTATTTTTTTTACGCATACCCTATAATTATATTTATTACTTGTTTATATACTCCCAGTAAAAATTTCAGCTCATTCTATAAACGGAAACCCGTGCCGACTTGCATCTGAACCCTCCATTAGCCAACGTTAGGCGCGCGGTATTTTGTAACACGGTTGGCCGCTAGGTCTTCGATCGTAAGTCATTTTGTGTTTGTTATTATGTGACCCTTATATTATAAATTATTAAAAAATGTTAAAATATAGTTTTATTTATGAGTACACTAAAAATGAATATTTTTACAGGAAGTGGCTAGTTACCCAGAAGTGTCGGGTGAATAGGCCGTAAAACTAATTACCCGAAGTTCTTTTTTTTATTATATCTAAATGACCATTAAAAAATAACCAAAAAAAAATTTAGTTGATTTTATCCCTTAAATATATTAATATACTAATTAGTATTGCTAAAATATACTGTTATATGAAATTTCAGCTTTTTATAAGCATTTCTTTTCTTGATGTCCTCCCAAAAATATTTCAGACAGTTCAATAGGTTTTCGGTAGTCATCTCTCACAATAGACTCTTTTAGTTATAGAGTAAATCCCATTAAGTTTATCAATTTCAGAGTTTACGGCCTATTCACTTCCGGGTAACTAGCCACTCTCTGTGAAAATATACATTTTTATTAAAGTATACACATAAATAAAACTATATTTTAACATTTTTTAATAATTTATAATATAAGGGTCACATAATAACAAACACAAAATGACTTACGATCGAAGACCTCGCGACCAACCGTGTTACAAAATACCGCGAGCCTAACGTTGGCTAACGGAGGGTTCAGATGCAAGTCGGCACGGGTTCCCGTTTATAGAATGAGCTGAAATTTTTACTGGGAGTATATAAACACGTAATAAATATAATTAGAGGTTATGCGTGAAAAAATAATAAATAATAACACTTTAAATTTCTAAATTAAAACGACTCATTTAAAACCAACACGTGTAAAAGTCTGTATCCGTATGGCCTGTAAACGTTTTTTGTGTTGAGCTTTCATGTGAAAAACACTTTGTTTATTGAGCCACGTATACATTTAATGGCCATAATATAACGGCTGCTCTTTAAACGTTTCATGAGTGTGGTTTTTGTTTACAAAAGTTGCATCCTTTTTATTTTACGGTGTATTTACATGACATAATATGATGACTTTTTGCCAAAGTATCGCAAGCAACATAACCCAAATTTCGGGAATTGAAAACATTTTGCTTGTCTGTTTTAAATTAAACATAGCGTAAAGGATTTATAACAAGTAATTACTTAGCTTATAATTATAGCTATTTACTTGTTATAAAACCTTTAGGCTATATTTAATTTAAAACAGACTTTAAAACAAAATATGTTTTCAATTCCGGAAATTTGAGTTATGTTGCTTGCGATACTTTGGCAGAAAGTCATCGATATATAGCTTTATAAAAAGTTTGGGTTAAAATAATATAATAGTAATAATGTTTATACCTAGATACGTTTTCTTGTTTTATATAGTCCATATCCATTTACCTGCAAAAAAAGATTTCTTTATATTATATTGTATTAAAGAAAAATTAACAATCTAACAAATCATTAATATATATTTTTTAAAGAAAACAAGATGTAGTTCTATGTTTTATCCTAAGAATGTTTGTTATGAATGTTTTTGTGTGTTTCTTATGTTTTAATTTTTTAAGTAAAAATTAATACATTTTATGTTTCACTCAATACAATTGTATTGCATAAAGGTATTACAAGGGCTTACTATTTTATGTTATACACAACATTTATTTTACTAATAATACAAAACAATATAGAAACCGTTTTTAAGACGATATTTCTTCGAATAAGCCAATTATTTCGGTATTGTTATTGTTTTGTATTTTGTTAAACTAAAAAATGTTTGAAATATCAGCTTTATATTTAATACGACATAATTAATTGGCGACAACATTAATTTGATATTTTAATTAATTCATCTTTGAATTATTTTTACGACCTATTTTTTTATTTTTAAGAATATTTTATGTAACGTATATTTTATAATTCTATAGATGTATATCAAAAACAATATGTTGCCAACTTTTTTGCCTGCGAATAACAAGGACGTTTGTTTTATAATATGTTCTTTGAATACCAACAATTTCAGTGACAAATAGCCAAAATAAATCTAGACTTGCAGATTAGGATCGATATATTTATTTCAATAAATAATATATCTAAATGTATTTGATTTTTAGACATTTGGTTGTGACAGTTTCCAAATAAAGTTATAAAAATATATGGAATTATATATTTTTTTGTGTAAGGACCCACACCTTCTTAAAAACGCGACTTTAAATGCTATCTTAGCAAAAACATTGAAAAAAAGAACTTAATATTTATTTAATTAAATTATATAAATATTATTTATTTAATTAAAAAATCATTTGAAAAAGAAGCTTTTTCTGAATCATTAAAGGTCTTAATAGAAAATTGCTAAATAATTATGGACCAGTGTCTAAAATTATCCAACAAAATTATTAAGTTTTTGGAATCTCAAATTTTTTACCTAAAACAATTCGGCTTTTTCTGGAATAAAGACTAATGACGCCATTGCCTTTTTAATTGGTAAAATTTATAAAAGTATAGATTCTTTAAAAACATCAATGATATTTTTTCTAGACTTGTCAAAAGCATTTAATAAAATATGTTACACTACTTTAATTAATAAGCTTGTATGGGATAAAAGGTGTGCCGTTAAATCTTTTTAAAAGTTATTTGACAAATGGAACCAAAATTATGGATATTAAAATATTAGGTCCAATTCTGTTTCTTTTGTACATTAACAATATTTTTGGTAAAAAGTGCACATAGTGTATCGTATGCTAATGACACAATGGAATATTCAGTATACTATAGGAAATACCTGTGTGGATATTCATAAAAAAGCCTTAATTGTTATGATGGATTTGAAAAATTGGTTAGATGGAAATCTCTTGCTTTTAAATATGTCAAAAAGAAAATTTATATGGCTTTCTAATAAAAATTCGCAAACAACCCAATATAAATTCTTCATTATGAATGCCCTCGTAGCAGGGGCGGACATATGAACGGGCAGTACGGTGCGGTGCCCGGGGGCCCCGATCATATAGAGGCCCCCAGACATAAAGAAAATTGTTAAAAAAAAAATTATTATTATTATCCCATTGCACACTAGGGTGGAGCGAAATTTTTTTTCCTTAGCCTGGGGTGGAATTTGTAGCCTATAAAAAAAGAAAAGAAAAATTAAATTTAAGTTAAAATTCTTTTGAATAAAAAAAAATTTTTTTGGCTTGTAATCTTTAAATTTATCTAAAAATAAACAAATTTGATCGTGTTCAACTCGAAATTCACTCTATTGCCTCAGAAAAGCATGTTACTATTTTGGAATTTTTTTAAAAACAACAATAATGACCACAAAATTTTTTTTAACTGTTAATTAGCAAGTCCGCAGTTTCCGGAACACTTTTAAAATTTTTTTTATTTAAAAGAATTTTAACTTAAATTTAATTTAAAAAATCAGTGGGCCACCTCAAGACGTTAAGTAAAAAATTTTTTTTTTTCAAAAATTTTCTTTTTTTATAGGCTACAAATTCCACCCCCAGGCTAAGGAAAAAAAAATTTTTTTTTTGCTCCACCCTATTGCACACCTACTAAAATATTTATTTAGAACGTATTTTTACCCAAAGGTATACAGTGCAGAGAGCAACCGAACACCTTAAAAGAGAGTGGGGATATTTAACAGCAGTGGTACCATATACCGTAACAATACGGTATGTAGATTTCTGGAAATTGTTTTGCCATTCTCACTGTAAAAAAACTTTTATTATTTAATGAAATATAATTATTTCTTTTCCATTTTATCACTGAAGCAGTTTGGTTGGGAGTAAGCTTTTGCTTAGAATTTGGATATAATTCCAAAGATGTGTAGTAATTCTTCTGGTTTAATGAATCAGGGCCGGATAAAGCATTAATTGTTTCGTATGAATACTCAGGGTGAGTTAAAAGTTTTTTTTGAGTGTATTTATTTCTATTACCCACGAGGTTTTCCATTTTAGTCAGCCATGTGTTTCATTCTGCAAAGTTTTGTTGAGCTATTTCCATCGTTTGGAAGGTTAATTTTTGAAGATTAAAAACCTCTTAGACCAAGGGTAAGTTTGACGTTTTGTGGTTTTTCAAGATGCTTAGGCGTCATGCTATTTTTTTAGGGTTTTAAGACACTGTTTTAAGTACATGTTTTAAGTACAGATTTTTAAGTACAAGTTTGCTGGTCTTGAATACGGATTTTTTATGTTGGATTTTTTTTGTAAGACTTTTTATGTCAGATTTGTTGTGAAGGAATGGTTTTTTACCCTTCTTACGTTACTGAAAAGCCATCCTGGAAAATCTGACATAGTGGGAGACTACAACATCGGAAGCCAACCTATGTGGAAGCACACTCTACCAGGGCCCCAACTGCGTTCAGGTCGTACCAAATTTGAATATTTATGTTAGAGAACATAGCGTGCACTACACTCCTTATACGTTTGTGTACTTTTGAGTCGAGAGTTCGACATAGTCTTCAACTTTTAAATTGTAGTTATTTTAAGTATATTTTTTTTATCATCGATAATATTTTATCTGTTAATTTAGTCTATTAGACTTTGTTTTTTGTAAACCATATATGGCCATATAAGGGTTCACCAAAATTATAAATCGAACAAATGTTTAATATTAAATGAAAAGTGATCACTCCAACATCGGTGAAACAAATATAACTTTGATTTATTTTTTTTAAACTTGACTTTTAATAACCACCCTTAATCTTTAGTAAGATTGTGTCTGACTAACTTGGATTTTAACAACTGGCCATAATAAGACACTGGCGCCCAATTTTAATTTGCCTTCATATATTTTGTATACACTTAAGTATCGAAAAACAACATTTGCCCATTGACCTATCTCTCCGCTGAAAAGCTGCCGTTCGCCATAGCCCTCGGGTTGAGGTTACAAGGGCAAGAGGAACAAGAATTAGTGACCAAACTGTCCGAAATAGACTAAGAGATATTAATTTGCGAGCAAGACGCCCTGAAAAAGTACCAAAATTAACCAGAGAGCACCGTCAGAGAAGACTTCAGTTTGGGAGAGAACACTTAAACTGGAAACTTCGCCATTGGGCTCCAGTCATGTTTAGTGATGAGTCAAGGTTCGTGTTGTCAGGTAACGACGGGCGTACAAGAGTATGGAGAAGACCTGGAGAACGTTTTATGCCAAATACATTGCAAGAAACCGTTCCTTTTGGAGGTGGATCCATAATGGTGTGGGGCGGAATAAGCATAAATACTCGCACGGACCTGGTTATCATTGATGGCGGTCCAACAGCTCAAAGGTACATTAATGAGATTCTACAGCCTCAACTTATCCCACAAGCAAATGATATTGGTAATAATTTTATCTTCATGCAAGATAATGCCAGACCCCACACCGCCCAAATCGTCACTAATTTCCTTAGAGATCAAAATATTCATAAAATGGATTGGCCTGCGTGCAGCCCAGACATGAATCCGATTGAACATGTTTGGGATCAATTAGGGAGACGTCTTAGGAAACGTTCAAATCCTTCAGTTACAACCGGAGAGTTGGCAAGGTCTCTAATTCACGAATGGAACAATATCCCACAATAAGCTTTTCGTAGACTGATACGCAGGATGCCACGACGCTGCGCAGCTCTTTTAATATTAGCTGATTTAAGACACCTTTGTTTGTTCTGAATTGATATCAACCAATTTAATTTTAGACGTATTAGTACTAAAAATTTAATTATAGCTTGATATATTGTCTTCTCATGACTTTTGTGCTGAATAGTTTAATTATGTATTTCACTTTTGGTTTAAATTTGTCAACACATTATAGAGAAATTTAAATTAAAAAAGTGACTACTTTTATTTTTTGAGGAGTGTATATGTTTCATATGCTAATGAATTTAGTCTTCCAAAAATAATATATTAAGCATAAGTGCAGTCATGTAGCAGTGGCCAATACCATTATTTCAAATGTTATTCAATTTTTTGATTCTTTCAAAAATTTTAGACATATTTTATGTACAATGTCCTAAAACATATCTTAACTATAACTGTTTTGGAAGTATTAAAAATTTATATTTTAATTTATTAATGTTAAAAAAAAATAAATCAATTATATATAATTATTTCAAAAACCATGGTCTAAAAAAATTAAATATTTCATTAAAATGCAGATGCAAACACATTTAGCATTAAAAAAGCCCAATATTTTTAATTATTTATAAAGTTTCAAAACATATTAGCAAGAAGGTTTACCTATATGTACAAAAATGAAAGTGTATCTTTAATTATTTGTACGAGATATATCTTATTTAATTTAAGATCCACTTTAATTTGTCGTGTTTTCTTGAAAAACTAACATTAAGGTAGCCTTAATAAGGTTAAACAACCTACCTACCTACAAAAAAGACAACTATTTAATAAGTAATTTCACCTATCTAACCCAGGATAATTTTTCGTTGGAAGATCTTTACGAAAATAGGGTTTAACACGACCAACTATAAAACATTTTATGTCCAGTTTTAAATTAATTAAATTAAATTAATTGGGAAATATTTATTTAATATTCCTAAAGGTTTAATAGTGTTTACAGTGTAAGTATAAAATATATTTTTAAATATATTCACAAAAAAATTAAAATTAAAATGAAATCGGATTACAATTAGATGTCGCCCATAATTAAATCTATACAGGGTGGCCCATTGAAAACAGTCCATCAAGGTTTACGGCTTTGTATGTGAAAATAAAAAAACTACCAAGTACTAATCAATAAAATTAAATTAAATTTCTCGGCAACCCGCAGCAAAAATTAAAAAAACGACACGCCATTTTTTGAGAAAATTTAATGCCCTTTTAAAAGATCACAACATACCCCTTTCCAGGCTAAGGGGTTGAAGTTACAGTAATGAATTTAATGTGAAAACAAAAATATACAGGTTCAAAGCCAAAACCTTGCCTTGACTGTTTTCGATGGGCGACCCTGTATATTAGTAAACTTTTCGGTGATTTGTAACAAAGCGAAAAATGTACTGCATCTTAAAGTAGGTAAATTTTTTTAAACACATTTATGATAACGAGGTACGGAAATACAAGAAAAAGGATTTTACATCATTTTCAAGCGCCAGAATAGCTGTATTTTTATCTCTAAAAAGATAAATGCTTCAATCAAAATATAACTTTCGCACATGTGTAGAGTGGTATTACAAATTTAGTACCCTGTTGCCAGGTTTTTATCCATATATGCATCCCCTATAATAGGGGATGAAGGGGTTCACAAGATTTTATTGGGGATCCATGAATTTATGTTTGACGAACACCAACAAAATTAATGCGTCTCACAGTAGGCTAAAGAGCGCTTCCAGAGCGCAGAAATTCAAAATGACTAAGGGCCGGTTTATCAATCTCTGGTTTAGTTCCAGTTAGTCTATCTGACAGTTAAATTCCATATTAGTTGTGAGAACAATGGTATCCATGGAGATTATCTGCCAGATAACTAACTGCAACTTTAACCGGACATTGATAAACCGGCCCTAAGTGTTTTCGACAAAATTTAGGGTATTTGAAATCTTTAATATCTGTAGATAATGAAACAACTTTAAATCACCTTTACATCTGTTGAATTTTGATCAGGTAACCAGTCAGTTTATGAATTATTCTTACTTTTTTACTATAATTGTATTAAATACTGTCATACGTTATGGCTGGGACTAATAATGGTAAGTTTTTATTATTATTATACTGTCACTACTTCAATAAAGTAACCATACTTTTAATGTATGTATGGTGACTACCAAGGTTTTAAAAAATGTCACGCACTGTCACACTCGGTGTTTAGGTGTTTTTAAAAGGTTAACCGTTCTTTCTTTCAAATAAATCTAAAATCAAGTGGTAGTATAGGCCTATAGGCGCAACAAATATGTTTTGTTTATTTTTTCCAGTTAATACATTATCCCTAACTCATACGGCTGTATAGCTCCGGAGCTTTGTAAAAAGGGTTTTAGTTTAAAGCATTTCAATATAAAGTTAGTTTTAAACACTGGAAGCCCAGAAGAAATATCATACGTTGGTGATGGAAACCATCAATTAAAAACCTACTAATGACAATTAATAATTTTACATTCATTACTGATGACTATTAACTAATGTTAATAATTTTTCCCACCACCGTGGTAGGCTAGAGAGCGCTCTCAGCGCGCGAAAATTCCAAATGAGTAAGTGTTTTATTTCAAAAAAAATTTAGTGAATTTTGAATTCTTTAATATCTGTAGCAAATGAAATAACGTTATATTACCTTCAAAATGTTGAATTTTTATCAGGTAACCAGTCAAAGTTTAAGAATTATAATTACTTGCTTTGTGTTGGTAAATTGCGCGTGAAGGTTTTTCTTCTCTCACAATGTTAATTCCTAATTTATTCTTAATTTTTGACCATCATTGTATTCAATACTGTCAATAAAGAAAGTTTTAGAAAGGTTTTAAAAAATGTCACGCATTCTCAAACTCTGTGTTAAGTGTTTTTAATAGCTTACTGTTCTGCCTTTCAAATAGATCTAAAATCAAGTGCTAGTAGGCACCACAAATGTTTTTTGTTTAAAGCATTTTAAAAGAAAGTTAATTTTAGATATTTTAGTATATAGTCTATAGACTATGCATTTACAAAAATAAATGTATCTAGGAAAAAACGTAATTCAAAAATGTAATTTTTTCAAAAAATATAGAAAAACGCTGAAAGCCCAGAAGGAATATTATTGTATTATATACTATCATACGTAACAATTTGGTTTTATTTTATAAATATTCAGTTATATTTTTGTAATTTACTCATAAAAACTACAAATTTTAATTTTGCCATGAGACAAAGATACTTTTGTTGTTAAATTTCATTAAAAAAAACAAAAAAATAAACATTAAATAAGAATTACTTAAACAAATAATTTCTGCGCGTTAAATTGGCTCTCTAGCCCACTGTGCGTCTGCCCGGTTTTTCAAATAATAAACGTTATGATTTTTAATTAAACGTCCTAATTTTAACTTGAATGAAATATACGCTTAATAGTTCCAGACCTGAAATAAAAATAAAGGCGGAATGTATGTTCGTTTTCTAAATTTAATGTTTAACTCGACCTAATAAATATAATATTAATTTTTACTTATGTATTACACAAAGCTTCCTCTCATTTATTTAAGTTTAATATGTTTAAGGTTAAAACCTACCAAAAAATCAACAATATTTATGTGTCTGCAAAGTTTTTCAAAATATAAACGTTAGCACGCCTATGATTTTTAATTAAAGGTCCTAATTTTAACTTTGTTACGGTGAGACACTTTACTTTTAATTTTAATATCCACAAAGTTTGCACTAAACTCAGATGGTACTTTAGAACCTTAAAATATCAACCGTTATTCTTAAAGTCTTGCAAATACGCCGACAAAAAACCTTTCGTTATGTAAATTTAATGAATGGTGTAATACTAAAAATGGATTAATTTTAAATAATAAAAAGACAATGTACATGAACTTTCAAACTAAAGCTATCAAATAATTCTATACCCTCTCGGGCCTGTCTTAAATTTCTGGGAGTAGGTATTGTAGTATCACAATATATTTTATCCATTTTGCGTTCATAATGACTTTATTATAACACCGCTTTCGGTGCTGTAATGAGATACTTTATCCCACCCAAAATTTTGATTTTATACGTTGGCTATACTTTAAGCCGCATAATATTTTGATTATTGGTTATAATATTTTTATGATTTTTCTAGTACTTACGAGACTTTTTTGGCAATAAATTTTGTTTAACACCTTTTTTATCATTAACATTCGCTTATTGTAAATAAGTAAATTTAGGACAGCATGGCGAATCGTTTTTGACATTAACTGTCAAACCAATGACTGTGATACCAACTATTTAAAATAAAATTCGACCAAATTAAATTTAACGGATAAAATTATTTTTTTTTATAGAATTTTTGTAAAATAGCATAAAGAACTCATGCCATAAGACCTTTTGTCGCACTCGTCCATTACAAAACTCGCTCCTTCGTCGCTCGTTTTATAAATTATTTATAAATCCGCGTGTGACAAAATTGCGTCTTATGACATTAGTTCTTTAATATACTATACTATAATATACGCTCAGTTAGTTTTTTGATTAGATCTCAGCGGAAAACGTTGTCCAAATCGGTACTTCACTTACTATACTTTGGGTTATTTTACGCTGTATAGAGAAAAAGGCCATCTTGCAAGGCAATTTTTATAAAATGGGACATTTTAACGTTACCTTTCTTGTATACAGGGTGATTCACCTAACTTATTAAATTTGTGCATGTACTGTGCTGTGCTGCAGCAATGTAAACTATTTTTTTAAATTATATTTATTATTATTGTTATTATCCGGTTAAACCGGAAGTGATATCAACTTTGTTTTCTTTTAATGGAACCAAATAAATATTATTGCATTTTTAAATTCCACGTAAAATTCTAGAAATACCTACTAAAATTTGATTATTTTATAATTTTGAGATATTTAATTTTTTTTTAAATTTTGACAGATGAATGGTCTTACTAATAGGTCTGTATTACCACCACTTGTATTATAAATTATGGTGAACCTGTTAACTAAGGAGCACTCTATCGAAAGCCATTAATAGTATTTGAAAATAACTTACTTATTTCAAACGAAACTACCATACAATTTTCACATCATTCGACATAAAATAATGTTCTCTGTTGAAATGCTGCAGCATTCCCTATACCTAAAATTAATATTTACAGGGATATTACAAAAATTGTCAACGTCAACGTCTCTGAAAATTGTGTTACAATGGGTTGCGTTGTATCAATTTGTGTCGTGAACAACACGGCCGCTACATTGAACAATTACATTTGATTTCTTTAATTTGTTACATTTGTTTATTTTTTCAATTTACTTTTTGAAGTTTTTTAACTTTGTTTAATACGAAATACAAACATTTCAACCCGTAATACTGATATTACACATTAAAAGTTTCTATTGTTCTTTATAAAACTTTTCCGCACTCTCCATATTGAAGCGAGTACCACTCTGGATATCGGAATGTCCTTGGCCGTCCATGAGTCATCGCCGGTGAGTCAACCCTCGAGCGGTCGAGAGCGGTGTGAAACTCGCTGGAATGCTTGCGTGAGGTGGGTCACGTACACGCTGAATACATAAGGCACAGCGGAGCGTCGGGGAGTCAGTCAAGCTTTGGTACTCACTACGAAATAAATTAAATATACGTGCAAATAAATAGACTCTTGTACAGTGGTGACATAAAAATATTTAGTAGTTAAGTGATTATACTTTCGTGGTATTTTAAGTGTAATTAAGTTATAAAATAAATCGCTTAGTTCGTTAATAAACCAGTGCGTGTTTTATTCACACTGTCGAACCGATAAAAACGTTACAATATGTTAATGTACATGTATATGTACCATATCGTCGTTTATCTGGCAAAGAGGCGTAACTCAAAAAAATCCGTTTTTGAGTTACGTATACCAGAATGATCACCAAAATCTACTTTATAATCTCACAATGTATAAATAATAATTAGAAGTATAACAACACACAGAAGAGTTTTTAAATCTCAAAACCTCTCTTTTCATTCGCCCAAAAAAGATCAGTGCAGTCTTTGTGCCACTTACAGAGAATCGTCAGAAGAAGTGAAGGGAAAAATCCAGAATGTTTTTAACAAGCATACAAAAGAAAAGAAGAAAATACGTGAACCAAAAAACTTAAGTAAAATTCGAGAAATGTCTGACTCAACCAAATTATGTGCTGTTTTCGATCTTCAACAAGTGATACATTTACCATTATTTAAAGAGAGCGCAATCTTTTATAAACAACGACTTGCTGTATACAACTTTACAGTACATCTAGAGACTGTAGATGTTATACCTGGCATGAGGCAATGAGCATAAGAGGATCATCTGAAATCGCTACCTGTGTGCATTTATTTTTAAAAAAATATGATAAACTTGGTATCAGATCGGTGGACTTTTTTCAGATGGATGTTTCGGTCAAAGCAAGAACTCTATTTTTCCGACAATGTTATTGTATAAAGTAAGCATATAGAAAAAATAACACTTAGATTTTTTTAAAAATGTTATGGTCAAAGTGAGGGAGATTCTGCACACAGTGCCACTGCAATTTCTAAATCAGGTGATATTTATTTAACATTCAATTTTCTCAGTTTCTTAAAGAAACTTTCTTGATCCATTACTGGTAATATTCATAAGAAAAAATTGAACTTACACCTCGCCAAAGTTTTTTGTTTTGAATGCGTTCCACGAAATTCAAATACCGACAGACAGCTGTTTAGACCTATATTGGGTCTCATCAGTGTCGGGCAACTTGGTGTAGTGTTGTTTTGAGTGTGTTGCTCTACATCAAGTTGCCCGACACTCATGAGACCCAATATAGGTCGAAACAGCTGTCTGTCGGTATTTGAATTTGGTGGAACGCATTTAAAACAAAAAATTTTGGCGAGGTGTAAGTTCAATTTTTTCTTATGATATTTATTTGCCCAGTCAGTTTATACCATTATTTAAATTGGCAAGAAAACAGCCCTATAAAGTTGTTCAATTGGAATCAACTGATTTTCTTGATTTCAAAACTTTGTCCAAAGATTTAAGAATATTAACGATTAAAGATGATAATACCAAAAAAAAATTTAATTGGATCATGATGTCAGAAGTAACTGTAAAAAAGATTCTCTGGGTAATTTTTTTTTGAATTGCAGTCATTTAGAAAAAGATTATCGTACCCTTTGTCTTAAACGACAATAAATAAATAATTTAAATTGTTTACATGCTGTAAAGTTAAACGCACAACCAACAAAAAAATATAAGGCTCTATCATTACGCCAAGGATCTACGCCGGTGGTTCGTCTTCAGGAACATAAAGATTTTCACATTGCCACACGAAAACTTATAATTTTTGTAAAACATACATAATTAATGTGTAGTTGAGAATAAACTTTTTTTTTGTTGTATAAATTTTTTACTATTATCCCATTTGTATTCAAGCTAGAACTTACTTTTGGTACCTTAAACGTGTTCAGTAAAGTAGGCGTAACAAATTATTATTCTTATTATCACAAATCTTACAAACAGGCGTATCTCATTTTTTATAATTTTTTTAGCTGATACGAACGCAGGTCTGTGATTGCGATTTTTAAACAGGACAATTTTTGTTTTTGCTCTCCTGTAAAAAAAGAAAAAATGAGATACACCTCTTTGTCAGATACACGACGATATGTTTAGAATATCTTAATTAGTGTAATTATTATCACCCATTGTAACACAATTGTCACAATTTTGGATTCAGTGAACAATTTTCCATAAGAATTGGCTGTTAAATTTTGGGATATCATGGTATTCCATCGTTAACCATGGTACAATTGAAAAAGCAGCCACTAATAACTATTAAATTAGTCATTTTTGACTAATTCATTTTTAGAGGGTAGGAGTCTTACATATATCAAGGTTTGAAATGCTTCAATAAAATACAAAATCTATGAAGATCATGAAATAGAATAGAATAGAATATTAGAAAAAGACAAAATATTTAATTGATAAATGTTTATATTTAGTTCATAGTTTTTAAGTAAATTTTTCAGTAAATTATTGTAATTTTATGTTTATTTTTAATATTTATCTAGGTATTTTAGGTAAATTATTATAATTTTGTTTATTAATTTTTGATACTTTTATAACCAGTCTAATAAAATGATACATTGTAAATTTTCCTTTATAGACAAATAAATATTATTATTATTATTATTTTTTCATTATTTGTTTCCAGAAAACTAGTCAGAAGCACGCAACTGTACGTCGACAGATAGCGCCACCTAGGTAAACATCTAAATCTGCTAAACTAACATTATCAAAATTATTTTGATTCAGTCACGTCATTTGATTGAAGCCAATTATAAAAAAAATCAACATAAAAAACACTTTTTGCATAACAAAGGTTATTTAAAGAATTTAAATGCCTATAAACCATATTTTAATAAATATTCAAAAGCACGTGCCATGAAAACACAGGAAAATAAAAACTAAAAAAATATTTCAAAATGTTTAAAATTATCCATTTATAAAATTTAATTTTCCTTTCAGTCAACTTTTTGAAAAAACACACTCCTGTGTGGTAAAGTTAAGTTTGTCCTCTTTTGTGTCATCTTTTGTCTCAAACAAGAAATACAAAACGTAATAATGTCCTTATTTGAAGGGTCCAAGGAAAAACGGTCTGAGAATACTAAAAGGATAATAAAGGAGTAGGATCTAGATTGTGGGTGTTCAGGTGCGTCCAGGGCATCGTGAGTTTTTTTTATTAAAAGCTATACAAATCCAAGCCATAAATGGGTAAATTTCACGTAACTTTCATTTCGCCGTCCAAGCACAAATACAATGAGTTTTCTATTCTAAGTGTTTGCTAGGTTACAAAACTATAAAAAATATATAAAAATAAATACTTGGTGGTCTATTGTATGAAAATTTTAGAAATAACTGCTAAATTATTCATTTAGACCTGTTCTTTCCATTAGTGAAAAATATATTTTTTTATTTTATCTCGATTTTAATCACCTACAGGATCTACAGGTATATACAGGATATTTTTAACAAAATTAGACAACGTAATAAAGGTTTAGAGGGTGTAGTATATTATGTATCAAGTTTTATAAACGCCCCGTTTTATTAGGAACGAGCGAAGCTTGCGAGCGAGTGTTTAATAAAAACGAGTGTCTAAAGAAGTTTATAAAACGAGTTGCATACTATACTTTACTTTATCCACGACGAACACAAACAAACATTTAAAGCCAATTTTATTTGTTAAACAACTTCAACCCGGGACTAAAATGGCCCTAAGCCACTGTTGATAACTTCAGCCCGTGACTAAAACGCCACTGATAATCAATGGGGGAGTAGATAAACCTCTTTATCTTTGTTAGCTAATATTTTTGTTAAACATTAGTCCGGTCAAATTAGACCAAAAAATAACAGTGAAGGTACATAAATTTACAACAGGCTGAAAATCAGTAAAATTGTTCAGAATATAATTATAAATAAAATTTTAAAATTCCCCATCATTCCCCTGTATGGAAAAAATTTTATTCAAGGTCAAAGGTCAAAAAAATTAGTTTTTCGCGATTTTCAGCAAAACGGGAAGTTTTATCACAAAAATATTTCTGACAAAAATTGTAGATCATAAAATTGTCTATAAAAATATTTCGATACTTTTTTTCCTAAGAGCCACCGTTTCTGAGATATTACGATTCGAAAAGTTGTAAAAGTTGTAATCGTCATAATATACATGAGTACGTCACGTATATACATCTCTAGAGTTTTAATATATGTTAATATATTTTTCTATCGGTCATTTTCACTTACACTTAAAATATAAAATATACCTACATAAGTTATAACTATAAGAATATCAACTGAAATAAAACCCAGTCCCTTAAGGGACTGGGTATAAATTAATTAATTTATACGCCATCGAGACAACATCTGTGACAGATGATCTGTCATCTGTCAACTTGACATCTGCCACCTGTCATCGCGAAAAATCATTTTTTTGACCTTTGACCTTGAATAAAAATTTTTCCATACAGGGGAATTATGGGGAATTTTAAAATTTTATTTATAATTATATTCTGAACAATTTTACTGATTTTCAGCTTGTTGTAAATTTATGTACCTTCGAATGTCTAGATTGACCGGACTACATGTTTAATAGGAAAACTGTAGAAACCCTGCCATTAATATAATAATTTGAAAAACAATATTTATTTGAAATGAGATCTGCAACCTTTATTACGTTGTCCATTTTGAGTAGAAACACCCCGTATATACGGAAAAGCAATATGGAGAAAAATATAATTTTTGTACCCTTGGAATAAACATTTGTCTTAGACCTTAGTAGTTTTATAAAAGTTTAGTAGGTTTACTATTTTTATTATTACCTTTAAGTTACGTAATAAGGACTCCATTAATTCAGGTTTAAAACTAATTAATTTAAATATTTTTATAGGGCAAAAACTATACAAAAATTAGTGTAACCTGTTTTACCAGCTTTAAAAATCTCAGTGCGAGTTGGTCAAATTTTTATAAAAAAATCGAAATTGTTCCCTTGGCAATGATATGGAAGCAGTTTTGTACAGTGAAAGTGAAAAGAAGGCTTTATGGTACTCCCCCTAAATTATTAATGCTAATCGGTAAATACTGGTTTGGTGCAGGCGAAATCAAAAAGTGCACAAACGTGCGCATAAACTTTCCAAAGATTGGCTTCAATAAACTATATAATAATTTTGTATTAAGATAATAAAATACTTTCCATTTTTAGTATTATTTTATATCACTTTATTTTGACGATTCTATAACGTTTGACAACTATTAAAAAATATTTTTAGAACCTTAGAATCAAGAAAAGTTTAACCCTTTTAATATAATTAAAATAAACCCAGCTTAACAAAATGACGTTCTAATAATATAAACAAGATTTAAATGTTAAATAATTTGGAAAATTGTGACAAATATTACAAAACACGTTTAATCAATTTTACGACTTTAACCCTAAATAATAAATATTAATTCCCCCAAAGTAAATTTAAGCCATTCATTTCTAAACAGTCCCATAGCAATCTATGCTCTTTTATAGTACACTATCACTGTAAAGGGCTGTATATTTAATCTCTGAAAAACATTAATTAAATTTTCTGAATATTTTTAGAACCATGCGGGCACCTATTATATTAGATGAATTTTTTTATGTATTCACCAGATCCCTTTTATTTATTTAATTTAGAATAATACGTCATTTAATTAAATTCTTTTTTACGCTTCGGGTGTTTTTAATTAAGTTCTTTTAATTAATTAAGGCTTTTAAGAGGAGAAAACATGCAAGTAAAAAATATGCTAATTGACACCTATTTTTTGTTTATTGTGCCTTTCGGCTTGTTTAGATTAATGCTTGTTTTTAAAGAAAAAATTGGTCAATCCATCTAAATTCAGATGGTTTTGACTTGTAAGTCTCTTTTTAATAGACAATTTTACGTTCATTACTTCTCCCCGTTTACCTAGAATCTACTGGATGGAATTGATTTTTTTATTTTGTTGGCAATAAGTAGCGTTTTCAATGGAAGAAAAGGTTTTGGTCGATTGTGTTTGATAGTGCGTCGGTAAAGTCGATTTTTTATAGTTTTGCAATAATATTCGTTATCAGCATAAAAACTAAGGTTTGGTAAAAAAAATGCACTTGTTCAGATATTGTAAGCAACGAAAAATAATATATTATTTTGACATCTCCCTGTCATATTTCGTGCTCGTAAGGGTTGGACAAAATCACCATTTTTATACAAAAATTTAACTTTTTTCAATGAGTTTTTCCATTATTTATCTTACCCTATAGGGTACAAGCACGAAAAGTTTACCAATCAATGAATAATGGTGATTTTTAGAAAACACAATGGGGTAGTTAAATTTTTTCTGACCTATACTTTTTATGGTTTTATTCAAGGCGTTTTGTAATATTAAACATTTCTGTGAAATCAGAATTTCAATTGAGTTTACCGTTTTCGAGATATTTACAAAAAATATAAATTTTTATGACGTCACAAACCTCGCCATGTGACCAACATTCTAAGATTTCTATTGGTTGAAAATTACCCTGTTATCAAGTTGTCTTGTTAATGATTTCATTCGGTTATGTCAGAAAATACCCGAAGAGGTTATGTACAAATACTGTCAGTTGAGTGAAAGATGGTCACCAAATTCAGTAAGTACCTATCTTCCTTATTACGAGGTATCATATTACTGTTTGATATTTTAGAGTCCAAGATAAATCTAAAAGAATATAAAGAACTAGGCATTATACTAATGAAATGCATTTACGACAAAATATAATTATAATTATAGGTACTTACTTTATTTGTTTTAAAGCTCCAATGTACAATGTAACCAACCATTCCACAAGATTCTTCTGCTTTGGAGTCCGTTATTAATAAATCACTTATCTAATATCAATTACAAATAACATAACAATAACATTGATTTTCAATAATCTAAATTAAAAAAAAAACATAACCCGAAAAAAATAAACGTCAAAAAATCAATTCTTCTTCTTCTCAACTAAAATTATAGATCAAGTGGTTTTAAAACTAAAATATTATAACGTGGCGCCATCTATCGTAAGAATCTTAAATTAAACACACTGGCAACCATAGAAAAAAAAAATTCATAAAAACAATCAATATTCTACACGTGATCTACCAGAACCAAGTTCAAAAAGGGTGTAATTTACGTGTGGCACCTTCACCTGGATTAAGTCCAAAAGTGCTCTACCTGTAAAAAACGGTGTAAAATAGATGACTGGATACATTAAATAACTTTTCCTGCATTACCAACACAGAAACAACGCGTGCTAATAGTGGGCGGTAACAATAACATTGATTTTCAATAATCTAAATTAAAAAAAAAACATAACCCGAAAAAAATAAACGTCAAAAAATCAATTCTTCTTCTTCTCAACTAAAATTATAGATCAAGTGGTTTTAAAACTAAAATATTATAACGTGGCGCCATCTATCGTAAGAATCTTAAATTAAACACACTGGCAACCATAGCCTAGTGACGTAATTAGGAGATTTTTTTTTTGTAAATATCTCGAAAACGGTAAACTCAATTGAAATTCCGATTTCACAGAAATGTTTAAAATTACAAAACGCCTTGAATAAAACCGTAAAAAGTATAGGTCAGAAAAAATTTAACTACCCCATTGTTACGTTGATGACATAGGGGTCAAGTTAAAAAAATTAAACTATAGGACGCTAGCAGATTAGTTATGTATGTTAATGTTTTTATAATGCACTTACATTCACAGAAAAAAAAAGTTTTTATACCTTTCCTCCACATACCTCATTTTTTTGTTTGATTATATATTCGTAGCAATAGAGGAACAGAAAAGGCTCAGGCTCAAGCATGCGTTGATGCAGCTAAGAAATGTACATAAAGTGAATCGTTTATTAAAGGCATTGTATTTGATTCGACAGCAAGTAATACTGGTCTCCACATAAAAACATTCTTGGATGTGAATTTGTCTGGATTTATGGCATGGAGGCTCCATGATGGAGATTATACCTTTGGAAGTTTTCTCATGTTCGTTCGGCTATACTGATGAGCCAGAAGCTGGACCCTGCAACCGCTCTCAGAATGCGTAACCAAATATTGATCAAACTACTGTTAGCGCAGCTGATATTGGCATGTTTTTTTTAGAAAAATAGCAACCACGAGACAATTATAAGGCATTTTTGAGCTTGTATCTTCTGTTTCTTAGTGAATAAAATGCGGCCCTGGCCCTACGCATTATCCTTAATTGATGTCAAAATCCTTTTATGTCCTAAATATATTAGAAGGGTCCGGTCAAAATTAAATATGTCCACTAGGGTGATTCATTTCCGCAAAGTTATTTTTTTTTTCGGTGCTCAAGCAAAATATTAATCTACCTATAGAAAAAAAAATGTTCACCAAGGTAGAGCTCTTAATATCAATTTTAAGTACTTGCAGTTTAAATTTAAAGTTTTCCCATTTAAAATGCATGTAAAAAAATGTTTTTTTTTTTCAAATTTCTAATGCTCGCCCGCTTTTACAATATTGTGAATCGGTTTTATGGACCTTATAGGGAATTTCACGCTCTTCAAAATTGTCTTTGTGTTTTTTTGTGTAACTCGTAGTGGTTCGCCAGTAGGAGTCATCAAAGTTCAATTTTTTGAATAAACATTTTTTTTGCAGTTTTTTTTAACAATTCGAAAAAAATAGTGAAAAAAAAGAGCTGAATCGTAAAAATAGTCTTTTAACAAATATTTGATGAATTTACGGCCATTTTTATATCTTAAAACGTAAGTAATTGATAAATATCAACCAATTATGCTATTTAAATTAAATTTTCCTATTTACTATCGATATAATTCTCTACAACAATAACTTTTTCAGAGTTATTATGATTTCTGACTAAAAATAAATATGAACATAACACATCAATTCATAAAAAAAACAACAAAACTTTAATCAAAACAAATAATAGATTACATTATTAGATAATATATTGCAAATTTAATAAAAATCTCAATAGTCATAAATAAACAAGTTGATAAATATTAAATTATTTCGACTTTCATACAAAGCAAATTAAGATTATATTTTATGACGAAACTAACGTGCCCTTAACATGTATACAGGTACAATTTATTATTATATTATTGTTGTGCCGCCAATTTTAAATTAAGCGGCACGGCAGTGATGACATTTTTTATCTATTACGTCACTAGCGTGCCCGTAAAAAATAAATTGCAGGCACTCTAACGTGCACCTAGTCACTTCGTACTTTGACTCGGACTAATCACTAAATACAACAAACAATACATTTTGGGGTTAAGTATAACATAAAGCATCAAACCCGTTTACAAAGACAATAGAGTCGCTAACGTCATACTAATTAACTAGAGCAATCATAAAATTGTAACAGTTGCTTTCCCAATCAAATAATTATCATTATTTTTTTACTTATGTTCGAATATGCCATCAAAATATTATTTAGTGCAATTATTCAAATAGCAATTTCTACTTATACAATATTGAAGCAAATGAAGTTGACAATAAAAACAATTTACTTTTTCGTTAATTTAAGAATTTAAAAATTGAATAACCTTCATTTATATTTATTGCTATATTACGGAAATGTTGAAAAATTGCAGAATCTAAGTTGCAATTGTATATTTGTTGTTTTTTTATAAATTAATGTGTTTTTTTATATTTATTATAAGTCAAAAATCATAATAACTTTGGAAAAGTTATTGTTGTAGAGAGTTATATCGATAGTAAATAAGAAAGTTTAATTTAAATAGCATAATTGGTTAATATTTATAAATTACTTACGTTTTAAGATATAAAAATGGCCGTAAATTCATCAAATATTTGTTAAAAGACTATTTTTTACGATTCAGCTCTTTTTTTTCACTATTTTTTGCGAATTGTTAAAAAAAACTGCAAAAAAAAATGTTCATTCAAAAAATTGAACTTTGATGACTCCTACTGGCGAACCACTACGAGTTACACAAAAAAACACAAAAACAATTTTGAAGAGCGTGAAATTCCCTATAAGGTCCATAAAACCGATTCACAATATTGTAAAAAGCGGGCGAGCATTAGAAATTTGAAAAAAAAAACATTTTTTTTACATGCATTTTAAATGGGAAAACTTTAAATTTAAACTGCAAGTACTTAAAATTGATATTAAGAGCTCTACCTTGGTGAACATTTTTTTTTCTATAGGTAGATTAATATTTTGCTTGAGCGCCGAGAAAAAAAAGTTTTTTGCGGAAATGAATCACCCTAATGTCCACTCCCGGTGAAAATTTAAGTTAGCACTAGTTGTTGCAGTGGGGGATCATTCGCGTCTGTTACTACCTTAAAAGTGGTCGAAGACCAATATTTTCTATTTAAAGTGAGACCCAAAAACAAGAGATCTGATCAAAACAAAATATGTCCAGCCTGCTGGTCCAGTCAGAGGCAAACATGTCCAACCAACTAATCACACCTCTCCATCCAGTCACGTGTATTCGAGATGGCACACTAAAAAGAGTAAAATCAACAACTTTAAAGTGTTTTAAGCGATTTTTAGTGTGAACATTTTGTTTATTATACTCGAATAATTTGACTTTCTTAAGAAAAGTTTTTGACTTATTTTGATTCTTTGATAATTTTTTACTTTTTTGTTTTATAAATATTTTTAGCTTTTTTTTACTCATTTAAATATTTTTGACAGTTTTGCAACTTCCCTATAAGTCAAAATGATCTAAACTAAAAAGATGTAGGAATAGACTACCTATATTTTCTTTTAAAACAAGCATTAAAAAAATAAGGCTAAAAAAAAGGTAGGAGCCATATTTACCAAAAATTTAAAAGTTTCTTTTTTCCTCCTTTGGAGGGCAAAGTTAGCTGATTTTAAAAACTTTTAAATTTTAATCTTTTTGTATTTTAAGAAAATAAAAGTCCCAAAACAACGCTTACGTATTTAATTATATAAATAAATACTTAATTCGTAAAAAAATCAACTCTCCAACATAAGTACAGTTAGTGCAGGGTCGATTATAATTTTTTTTAGCTCTATCGTTCACTGTTAAAATCATATAATATGTTTTACAATAAATAGTGACGCTCCTTACCTCGAGGCAAGAAGTCGTGTTCAAATTCATAAAAACAATCAATATTCTACACGTGATCTACCAGAACCAAGTTCAAAAAGGGTGTAATTTACGTGTGGCACCTTCACCTGGATTAAGTCCAAAAGTGCTCTACCTGTAAAAAACGGTGTAAAATAGATGACTGGATACATTAAATAACTTTTCCTGCATTACCAACACAGAAACAACGTGTGGTAATAGTGGGCGGTCAAAGTTAAGAAATAACAAAACCTGCCTAGGTATATTGCACCTTTTCAATTTAAGTCCAACTCTGCATACAGGTAAAAATTAATTAGTCGCCAACATTTCCCACAAAAACAGCAAGGTTAACATAAACATTAATAAATCCATCAAGTTTAGACAACCACTAGGGAAAAGAAACTCGTCCTAAGGAAATAAACATCAGTAATAACAAGGCATTTTTTCAAAACGTTTTTATATGAAATGACTTCATAATTAAATTTTATGCAAATTAAAGTCAATTTATAATCAAATGACTTTTACATAAATGTTTTAACTACCCTAAATCCCAATTAAGAAACAAGAACAATTATACTATCTTATAAGATAGCGAACCTCAACCTTTCCAAAGGACGCATTTAAATGCAGATGTCTCCATTAGTTTACAACATTCAAGAAGTGGTTTTGGTCTCCGTAACCGCTGTCCAACTAAATATAAAAATGTTTTACAGTTATATTGCAGAAATTGATTTAATTACATTTGCCTTTTGCAGGGTGATCCTTAACCTATACGCATAAACTGATGAAATTATAGTTAAGGACCAATAATGAAAAAAGTAGTAAAACATTTCGGTACAAAAAAGCAATTTATTTAAAAAAATAAAAAACGAAAAAACGCAGTTTTTTAAAAAATTATTATTTTCAGGACAAAGGCATCTTTGCTACTTAGAAATTATAGTTTTTTAAAAATGTAAAAATTAAAGAAATTCGCGACCCTTTAATTAGAAAAATATCACAATTTGTTGCAGCTTAGGCACCAATTCCTGAAAACTCAAGAACTGCGTTTTGCAGAATAGCTCCTTATATATCATACACTTTTTTCTACAAACACCATTAAATGTACAAATCAGCGTATGTTAAAAATTATTTTGAAATACAATGGTTAATGAAGTTCATCAAGTCCACCTTTGAGTTATTGCGTAGTACGAATTCTGGGACAATGGTTAATTTGAAAATTAGTATATGTTTTTACGAGAGATAATGCAGCCTATTATTTACGAGGATGAGGTTTGCATCTCGAGTCGCGAGATGAGATACTTAATTCATTCGAGTGAATAATGCTCATTATTTCGACTGCAATATGTTGATTATCAAATGATTTTCAAAGATAAATAAATAAAACCCGAAATCTGTTAACCTTACCTGTTACCAATTCTAAATGTTATTATAGTTGCCTTCTTTCAATTTAAAAACACAGTGAATATTGATATCAGCCAATTACTAATCCCTAACAAAAAAGTAAGTTCAATATTTCCGTTATTAGGCAGGAAATTTATAATGTTTATAATTATTTAATAAAAAACCCAATACTATGCAATATGAATAAAATAGTACATTGTGTATCAAGTTTTATAACCGCCATTTTACTCACGAATCGCGAGTGCGACATCTATAAAAAATAAAGTAACTCGCGTAACAATTTCTTACTTACTGGCGCGCCAGTAAAAATGTCAAATTTGTATGTGTTAATCGAAATTTATCGCTTAAATATGGACTAACAACCGTTTAAATAATGATATAGACGCAGTACTTCACCCGAAATGTTTAATGCTTTTGGTTATATCTAGTTTACTACCAGCAAAATCAAAAGGTCAGTACAAATTTGCATATAAACTTTTTAAATAGGTATTTTAGTTGAGAAACTATTTTATACTTTTTATTTTTGTACTAAAATAAATCACTAATACACAATAGGACAAACACATATAAACAACCATAATAATGTGGGACTCGAACCTGCTGCTGACTTCTTGGTTTGTAGTCAGCAGCACTCACCACTTATTTCAAATTATTATTAAACTTAAGTTAATTAGTACAAAAATAAAGCTAAAATGTCATCAAGTCTAGTCAAAATAATGTGACAGAATCTTAAGATATTATTGAATTAAATGCTTGAAAAAAATGGTACATAAACATGATAATATATGCTTTCTCCGCCTGGTCTATATAATGTAGGTACTATTTTTAAAGCTATGAAGTAAAAAATATTAGCTCAAATCAGTTTTACACAAACGATACAATATTTGCCATTATTAATGGCCCATTAAGTAAAGCAATTTGGTTGTGATTTACTCATCATGCATTTTGTATATATTTTTGTAACAAATTCATATTGTTTATATATGCACGGAGATAAACATATTGTGCTTTACATGGGATTTCCCGGGAGAGCTAAATTCCAAATTTTCCGATAAAAAATCAAATACAATTACTAGGCTAAAAACATCAATTTCTCGGTTTTAATAATTTAATTATTGGAAATAGTTAAATTCTAAATATTCCTTCAAATCCAGAATAACAGTATACACCAAAATCGAAGTTTTTAAAGATTGGGCATGTTTTGTTTTCAAAAGTAAATTATAAATATAATACAAAATAAAATAATAAAGGAAGATTCCGGGAGCCTTGGACCACTTTTTACAAAACAATTAATAAAATCCTGAGGGTCATAGTTGGAGATGGAGTTTAATTCTATAGCCCCTCTGTTAAGCAGCAGTTGATTATAAGTATGGCTGACGTCTTATCAACGTGCGCCTTACATTGCTTTGCAACCAAAGTTATGGATTATTATTGCTTTTAAGGAGTATTTTTTACTAAAGCAGTGGACAATGCATGAGTACATATCCTATTAAAATCAACAGAAAAATATGTACCAACTAAGTAATTTATTGAAAACAAACAGAACTGCACACAAAAAATATTTCTTTAATTATTTTAAAATAACGATTGTTTTGGAGTTGTATATTTGAAATAAGTATAGTCTCATTTTTATAATATGGTATAATAAATAATAATTTTGTTAAGTTTAATTAAATAAAAAAATTAGTTTAATTGATATATTACTATTAAAAATAGTTACTTCAATTAAATTTTCTTGTATTTAAATATAGAAATTTAATTTTTTTAAATATTAAAGTTTATTTAAAATAAATTAATATATTCATTTAAAAAGAAATTTTCAACAAAACATAATAGATTTAATTTAAATAAACACAAGTAAACTTATATTTAATTTGAATTAAGAGTATCATATTTTTGCGTATAAGTATATAACCATAAAAATGTTGGTTATTTAATGTAAATGATTATTTTTTATGTATGCTTTTAAAATATTATTTGAAACAACATAGAACTGCTAATAAAATAATAATTTATTTAAAACAAACATAAAACTTATTAAAATAAAAAATACAACGGTAAGCTACTGTAAAGTTTTTAGTTTTCAGGACACCTTAAAATCTTGGAATTAGATAACAATACGTTACACATGATTCTAGTTTGAGGTTTATCATATGTTTTAGAAGTGCATGATGGTTTTCGATTTACAAACATGGGCTCCAATTGGGGTGATACTAAAGTATGCCTGGTTTTTAGGGTGTTTTGTACAAGTGCAAAAACAATATTTGACGGGTTAATATTTCTACTATTAATATTGCGGTACAATTTTCGCAATTTATTTTATTCTGAACTTTAAAAGCTGCATAACTACAAACATAAATTAAGGCATAAAAATCGATAGGCATCCTCATCCTCATTTTCAGCCAATATCTCTAAGAGTTGGTTTGTATTAAGAGGTAGATTCATAATTCATTAAGTCCAAATTTTTAACATTTTATATCTTGCCAAATTTATTCTCATCAGACTTTTGGCCCGAATTTTTCTTTATATAGTATTTTGACATCAAAATTGATAAATATATTCTTTTTTTATTAGGCTATACATAAAATAAAAGAAACCTACGCAATATTTCTATAAAAGTAGAGATAATTTTAATAATTGAACGGGACAAGATAATTTTGTTTCTGATGAATAAAAAAGGGGGTGGCAAAACTGTTCTTTGCCCAAAGAGGCAAAAATCCTCAGGCCGGCTCTGACAATCGATAATTCATATGAAACTGTCTTGCATTACCGCTATAATATATACATATATAATTTTTCTATTGCCTCTTAGGAACGCAAAATTTTCTTGATATTTTTTATTTATTTATAATGTTATAAAAGCAGCAAACTAATGCAATATTTAATCAACGTTATATCGAGCGATATACATAGAAAAGCAATATATAATTTATATAAAACTATCTTGTATTACCGCGATTATACATTAATTTGCTATAGCAGTCGGCCTCCTGAGCTCACGCCTCCCACTACCACACCTGCCTTGTATAGAAAACGCCGTGGCTGGCCCCATCAGTATCGTCATACACTGGTCTTCAGAGATAGTTTCCCCCCTTTCGGTTCTCCTACGTATCCCGCAACTGCACAGCATTACCTGTGTTTAATGGATACAAAATTTCACCCAAAAAACACCCTTGGAAGATCGAGGACGACATTCTCGATGGTTAAGACCCCTCCCGAAATTTTGTCGCCGGGCCGGGCTATACGCCCGATTTTTTTGGATAGTGGAGCTCGGGACAAGGAGGAAAAATAAATTTGTTATCGAGGGACGACTGACCCAAAACTAAGTACAATACTGATTCCCCAAGAGTCCCAAGATTTGATAACACCAACATTTAATTGGGATTGGGTTGGTTAATACGTTTATACGGTATCGTACTTCTTGTTCGTCTGTGCACTGTTCAAAATTTCATGACCATTTTAACACCAAATTAACACCATATTTGGTCTATATCGATACAAACCAAAATGGTGTTAAATAGGGTTCGTTGGTCCGGTGTTAATTTAAATACTAAAATGGTGTAAATTCAAATACTAAAATGGTGTAAATTCAAATACTAAAATGGTGTAAATTTAACTTTCACACAGTATTAAAATAAATTTTACCTGGTGTAAATTGAACTCCTTTTTAGTGTTAAATATTATGTGTTTGTGGTCAAATTAAATCATAATACACAAAAAAAAGGAAAAAAAAAGGAAACAGGAAGTTCCTTGACGCATTACTAGTACATTACCAGTGGTATTATTCCAGAAAATGGAACCTTCAACTCGCTAGAGATAATGTTTTTAGTTCGTTCCACTAACTAAATACTTCAAGTATTGACAGCTGTTCCCACCTATTTAAGGTCTAGTATCGAACAACTTGTAGTGTCACACCAAAGCAAAGGACAACATGAGCTTATATATTCTTCATGTAAGTCAACAGAGGCGAGATTTAAGAACATGATCACGTAATTCACAAAAAAATAAATACTTATGGGTCAACTAAATTAATATAGTTAAATGAACTATTTCTTTTTTTCTGTGTAGGTGGACTTCTCAAATATTTTTAGATAAACACCGTTTTGGTGTTCATTTTCAACCATAATTCATGGTATTATATTAACACCACTTGGTGTTGGATTTTGACACTATTTTAGGATTACTTTTTACACCACAGATATTTTAAACAGTGTGTCAAATTGCTGAAATTAAGCTGAAAATTCGGTAACCGCTTTAGAGGTTGTTTGCCCCACTTTGCGAAAACTGAATCTTGTCTTCAGTACAAAATTGTCCGTCCAAGACGAGCCGCTCGAAGTGCATCTGCCCAGCTGCTTATTCCAAGTACTGACTTCAGAGAAAAGCATGTTGCCAGTCGTTTAGCTTGGTGTAAATCGGTAACGATGCCACTTATCTACCCCACTGTGCTAGGGTGTCTAGAATCACATCTTCGGTTGGTTACCTAATTTATGGCCCCCTTAAACGTGCCTTGTCTACAGATGTTTATTACTTTAGGAAGAGATTTTCTATTGCCAATAGCTTATATGCACTTGACTGATTGATTATTTATGACCCACTATTAAGCAACAGTTAAATGAAAAAATATTAATACAGACATTACAATAAAAATCTTTTTTGGTTCAAGATTTCCTCAACATAAGGGAGACTTTACCAGGGCATGAAGAGTTAACCAAACTTTTGTACTTATATAGTGCACAAAAATATATAAAAAAAAACTAAAAAACTCTAGTTGATTCTATACTTATGATGTATGATAGAAATATTTTATATACACCAACATAAATAAAAACTTGTAAATCCCTCTTTTCTGACATAAGTAGATTACGTGTATAAATCCAAATTTGCAAAGTAAGTAGTTACCCGATCGGTCAATTTAAATGTTCATTATTATAAACTTTATCTTACTGTATTTTTAAAATGTACGAATCATACTTGATAACTTAATCCCCGCAATTTTTGTAAATAATCAATTTAATATTCAAGTAAAACAATAATTATAATAATGGTAGGATATGATATAATTATGTTTATTTTCTAACATAATATAATATCAATATTATTAACATTAAGGAGGTTTGGGCACGATATTAGTCGCTATGAGAAAATGTTGAGTCTACTTAAAAGAAATCTACAAAGTTTTAGAAAGGTCAACTTTCTCTCTGGTTTCCGAGTAAAAAATTATTAAATTTGCTAAGACTACACGGAATGCCAATGTAGTAAGTGTATACGAGAAAAAAAATATCGATTTTTTTATTGTCATGTTATAATATATCTTATAAATAAGATATCCGTTAATAAAATACATCTTCTATACAGCCCATGTCTTTAATTAATGCATATCTTCTAACAAAAATTATTGAATTTTTTTTTCGTATTGACTTAGAAGTACCATATAAATTTGTGTTAACCTTCACCGCACAATTTTCAATAATAAACGATAATTGTTGTCTATCAATATGATCAATCTGTCATTTTCGTCTAGATCCGGCAACACTGGATTACGAACATGTGGTTATCTAGATATATTTGGTTTGATTTATTTGGTGACTACCATAATTTCATTTTTAAAATAAATTATTTAAAAAAATCCAAATTGTACTGAGTTCATTATGAGTTATTAATTTTTTTTAATTAATTCGACCATCCTTCTTCCCTTATGGTGTTTATCTTTGTTTTCTGTTCTTCTCGAGACTTTCTTTGCATTCAACAATACTGAACATAATAATTCATTTTCACAACTTATTTTAAGATTTTAAATAACATATAACATAACTTTTTTGAAATATTGGGGTTTTCGTATTTGGATTACATAATTCTTATGCACCATGTAGTTATTTTTGTTGTTGGATTGGAAATGTGGATTGGTTGGTAGTGGTTGGTACTGGGAATCGCGAATGGGTGCAATGTTGTCAGGTCTTATGCTTTCGCATGAGATCTCAAGTTTTTTCAATCAATATCATGTTTTATTAAAAATCTCATGTGTTTTCACCAATTTTAGCAAATTTATGAGATCGTATTTTTTAAAATATTTCCATCATAATAAATGTAAAAATTTACAATTTTGTATGTGCCGCTGCATTAAAAAATTGTGGTTATCTAGAGATATAAGTCGTCTCGTTCCAAATTTTTTGAAAAATGAGTTATTTACACCAATAAAATCAAAATATTACGTAGTATATTAGTGCAAAATTATATCTGAACAAAAAACGGCTATTTTCAAAGAAAATAATTTATTCAAGTTTTATGTTAGTTTTAATACCGGCCATCTCCATTGATGTTTTAAGTACAAAATTGTACTTAAAATGCCCATCCCCTTTTGAAATATATGTTTTAGTTAAAACTTAAATCTGGTTATTTATTTTGTAGAAAAAATATTTTCAGTTACCATATAAACAAGTTTTCCAAAATATTTATTTCTTCACCTATTACTTTTTAGAATGGTTCCCTGCCATTTACTTAAAATATTCTTCAGAGGAGATGGCCTGCTAAATCGAAATCCTAGTGGTATTACATTCGATAATTTAAATTTTAAATTTTTTAAAAACAATTGCACAAGAAAAGTGACACATCTTAAAAATAACTGCAGGATAAAGATCAAAACCGACGAACAGGCAAAAAAATAATAATTGTTGTATTTTTAAGTATTTGATTTAGTTTTTGAGGGGTATAGAAGCAAATTTTTTAGGACATACAATTTTCCAATACAACGTTAAAATTTAATTCCACGTTTAGGTTCTCTTGTAATTTATTTTTATTTTGACATTCAAATTACTTTTGAGCAATTCCACGTTACTCGTCAATTTTTGTCGCGTTCGTAATAATATAAATTCGTGATTAAAGCTTCCTTAATTAAATTAAATTCTATCGCAATTATTGCAAACATGTTTACTATGATTATAATTAGTTAGCTTAAACTTATAAGCATAATAGTTTCGATAGTTTTTACTCACATTTTTTTATTATTACGGACGCGAGAAAAATTCTCTTTTACATTAAAAAAACTTAATTATTTTAATATTAGTAACGTAATAAAAAAAGTTTGGAGATTCCCGCTTTTGTAAAAAAAATCAATTTACAAATTTGAATTAATACTTTAGGAATTCTTTAAACAAAGGTTTTTTTAATATGACCTAAAATTAACAAAGTAATAAACTGTTAACGTTAATATTTAGGATAAATATATAGTCTGTTTAACATTACAAAATATGTTCTTAATTTATAAAAAAACCCGGAGATTGCTGTTGTTGCAACTGACACCTATTTTTAATATTAAATATAGATAGATTATTAAGGGATTTGCTACATAATATTTTATACCTCCACAAGTCTTTCTATTAACTATTAGCTTAATAGAATAGTTTAATAAACGCCATTTTAGTCACGAATTTTAATTAGGCACGAGCAAAGCTTGCAAGCAAGTGTTCAATAAAAATAAGTGTCTGGAAAAACCATACATTTTCTACATTAAATATTATTATAAAAAAAATATATTATGAATCAATTAAAATATAGAGTAACCCAAATTGGTGTTTGGAATCTTTGGCGGCTTTCAATATGTCAGTATTCCTGAAAAAATAGAAATTTCTTTCCTAAAAATGACTACCTATTTAAATCCAATAAGAAATCAGCTTTTTTAATTAGTGAAGAAGATGTTTTTATATGTTCCGAAATATTATTATTAATTATTATTAATGCTTTATCGGTAAATACTAGTTTGCTGCCGGCGAAATCAAAGACAGTACAAATGTTCAAATATTTTTTTTTTGGATTGGCGTTAAGAAACTAAGTATTTAACACTTTAGTATTTTTGTATTGAAATTTTTAAATAATTTGCACATTTTGGTAATATTTTACAGGAAGGGCACTTTATTTTGACGATTGAATGAAATATAATAATAATTATTATTATGATATATCAACTAACTTAAAGCCATAAAGTTACAGCTTGTAAATATGTATTTAAAATATCAGTGTCATAAAAACATGTACGATAATAGTCGTTTTAAGGTGAAAGTAAAAAAAACTTGCTAGAAATGTTAGATTTCCTTTTTTCTAACCATAAAATGAAATAAATTAAAAAAAACTTAAAAATAATTCCTTAGATAGATATTTAGGTATAGATTGTGTCAAAAAAATATTCAAATCAAATTTTTAAATAAATTATCCCGGTGCATTCGCCATTATTGAAAATTGTGAAATATTTATTTTATAATAGTAAATGTCTCACATAAAATATAACTCAGCTCGTGTTTGTGACAAACATATCAAAATTATTATGAACGTGTATCGAGGAAAACTATTTCATCGGCAAATTAATACGTCTTTTATTGTTACATTTTGCGAGTTCTTGACAATACATTTTATTGATCCTTATCTGGTATAATAGTAAACGTTGGAAATAAAGGTACATTGTACTATTGGGAAATTATATTTGACAAATAAATAACTACAAATATTTGATCTTGTGCCTTTACAAGTTTACTGGTTATTTTTATATTCATCATTGTTTTTGTGTTTAAGATAATAATTTTATTTTATACAATATAATCCGATTATGTATTTCTTTACTTAAAATAAATTTGTGGTTAAAATATATATTTTTACTGAAAGGTTTTTTTCTTATTTGGGTAACTGATATTTTAATTAGTTTTAATATAATAATAATATTATAGCTTTAATTAGGCAGAAAGACTTCGGTCGATAGCCTTTTGGTTTTTCCAAAAAATATATTTACTACTATAGCTTTAAGAAAATGTTGCGCAATTATGTAAAAAATACATATTAGTAGTAAACAAATTGTTATAAATAGCATGGCTAAATAAACTATATTTTATTTTATTTATTTTATTTTAAAGGGGGTCCATTTTAGTTATTGTATTATTTTAAATACAAATTACATGAAGTGAATTTTGAAATTTAGTACATATTGCTTTAACTTTAAAAGAAGTTATTAAAAGCACTATTATGTATTTCTTTACTTAAAATAAATTTGTGGTTAAAATATATATTTTTACTGAAAGGTTTTTTTCTTATTTGGGTAACTGATATTTTAATTAGTTTTAATATAATAATAATATTATAGCTTTAATTAGGCAGAAAGACTTCGGTCGATAGCCTTTTGGTTTTTCCAAAAAATATATTTACTACTATAGCTTTAAGAAAATGTTGCGCAATTATGTAAAAAATACATATTAGTAGTAAACAAATTGTTATAAATAGCATGGCTAAATAAACTATATTTTATTTTATTTATTTTATTTTAAAGGGGGTCCATTTTAGTTATTGTATTATTTTAAATACAAATTAAATGAAGTGAATTTTGAAATTTAGTACATATTGCTTTAACTTTAAAAGAAGTTATTAAAAGCATTAATTACTTTATTTGTAAAACCACAAAATATTTTGTAATATTGGAAGAAACTGTATAATAACCATTACGTTGGGTGTTGATTCTTAAAAATATTGAATCCAAAATATTAAGGATTGTTATTTTATTTTGTGGTAACGTGCCAAAATGTATTACTTTTTTATAAAGAATTCATGAAGTTATTTTAAAACTATTCTCAATGTATAAATAAATATATCGTATATTTTGACTTGTAAGAATAAAATATTTTTTAAATGTAATAAATAAGTACTGATTATATTAGAATATTATATTTGGATGGTTTGTGCTTCTCTTGTGAGGTGCATTTTAGTTTTAAAAGAAGGAATAGGAGTTAAAAGAAACACATTTTACATATTCACTGAAATATTATATATTTTTTAAAGTCCTTAAAATAAAAAATAAAAATAAATGTGTGAATTTTAACATCGATAATATTATGTTAACCCAGTATATTTTCTAAAGTAAATTGCCTTAAACTTTCAAAGTCACGAACAGTCTTTTTTGTCAGTAAAGAAATTTATTTCATGCTTTCTTTAATTGAAAAGCAATACAATTTAAAGGAGAAGTCGTTTATTTAATTAGCACCGCCCAAGGTGGGGTCTAAACGACTATTAGGAAGATTAATTAACTAATTAATTAATTTTAAGATATAATTTATTTTTTAAGGAAAATGTTTCTCATAACATTTAGGAGCAGTTTCTTTAATTTATAATACCATTATTTATAATAAATAAATTTTAACCCCATACATAAATTTTAAATATTTGTTATAATATACATATACAGGGTGGCTCAACGAAAACAAAACATGAGTTTTAGTCATTTAAAATAAACCCAAAAACACTTCATTTTCAGGAGGACATCTGTTGCTATGGATTTTACTTACAAATCGATTCACCCTTTCGCGCAGTGGCCACAACCCCAAAAATTTAAATAAGCTTGTTCCACTGAGTATCATCAAAATATTTAAATTCAATTTATTCATTTTGAATAAAATCCTGTAGAAAGATTATCGAATTATAAAAAGCCTCTAGTCTCTAACTACACAAAATAATTTCATTCAACAATGGTTTACACTCTTGAGCGGAAGCTTTGCAGTAGATTTATTTTATGAACACCATCCGGATAGGCATATCAATAGAAAATTAGTTTTCGCCATAATTGTCGTTACTGGCCAGATGCAAACTCAAACTCCTTAAAAACTTAATCTCTAGGCAGGTTTTGAGGTGTATTCATGGGGAAAGTATTAAAATGAAAATAGCAAATATACAAAGGAAAAACAGTTACCCTAACCCAAACAACATTTAAATTATTTTCTGAAAAAGAACTCTGAAAGAAAGAGACATCCTACAAACCCTTAAAACCACCACTGCCGCCACAACCCACATATAAAATAAATAAATGAATAAAATTAGATAAATAATACATCATATAAGAGTTCTTTGCTCCCTTTGATGCTCCTCATTTTAATTTTTAGCTTGTTTGTTGGGTAAAAGTAGATTGAGTCTTAGTCTCTATTTTTGTATTTTAAATGTTTAAACTTTATCCGTCAAGAATTTATTATCCGTCATTCGTACAAAGTTTTTATAAATATTTAATGTTTAATTTAAGTTAATTTAAGGCTCAATCAACTGTTGGAAAAAGGAGAAAATAAATATCGGATTTAAGGTCGTTTCAATTGAGGGTTCGCAATTATCTATTATACCTCATTTGTCGGCAAATTTTAATAAATTAATAATTACCATAAAATAATAGGTAATTATAATGACACAAATAACAAAGACAATGTCTGCGTCTGCGCAGTCAGATGAGACCAGACCTACTGTCACCTTTTAAAATGTACAGGATAGTATTTCAAAATGGGCTTATATCAGGAAACCACGGACAGGGGTCATAAATTAAATGTCGCTATCGCACAATCACTGTTGCTACCCACTTCAAATGTAATACCAAATATTTTAATATGACTGGTAAAATCACTTAACTAATTACGGAACATAAATGTGAATCTGCGAGTAACATTTAATAAATCCCATATTTAAGAAAATCGATATCAAGTACACTTAATTTACGCAGCGTTTATGGTAAATCCCCTTTAAGAAATATTTATTAAAATATTTAAATAAAATCAAATACAACCCTGACATTTTATTTAGATAAAATCTAGAACAACCATGACCTTTTCATTAGATAAAATCAAGTACAAACATGACCTTTTAATTAGATAAAATCAAGTACAAAATGTTTATTATTTAAAATCTAACGTAATGCGAAATTGTTCGAACGTAAATTAACATCATTTCGATTATAAGCGTCGTTTATTAAACAGCAACTATCATGGCGGAATAAATAGATCGATGACGCCAAGTCAATTGATCGAATATTTATCTTTACACGAGGCATTTGTGTAGACTAATTATATTAAATTGTTATTTATTTAAACTATAACAATTTTGTTATTAGAATGTACAAACCTGTAATTTATAAAGCACTTTCCAATTCACCAAATTTGTACCTGTTGTTTGTTACACACTGAAAAAAATAAGCTGTTAAAACAACAACAAAAATATTAATTCAACTCTTTATGCACTTTAAATACAAGCAATGGTTTTTCCACGTTTACTTAACCATCTAAAAATGTCAAATTGTATTGTTTAATTAACAGTCAAATGAACAAAATAAGAATATTTGTTCTAATCTGCTAATTTGGTTAATTTAACATTCTTAGGGTGTTAAGGTAAATTTCTTGAAATGTCCAGGTAACCTTTTTAGCATATTCACTTAACACCAATAAAATGTTAAATTAAAATAATTTGCGCTAATGTTCCAAAACGGTTGGGTTAACATTCTGAAAATGTAAAATTAAAATTCTATATAAAGAGACAAAATTAAACCCTCACCTCGCCAGAGTTTTTGTTTTGAGTGCGTTCCACCTACTATAAATACCGACAGACAGCTGTTTCGACCTATATTGGGGGTCTTATCAGTGTCGGGCAATTTGGTGTAGTGGAAGTTCCACTATGGAAAACACCCAAAACAAACGGCTACCTGAGCTTATATACCTTATATCGTAAGCCAACAGTGGCGAGATGTAAGAACACTTGATCAACACCGTCTAATGACGTGGCGTGGGTGTTCGAAGCGCCCTTCACGGCAATTTTATGAATGCAAATTTTAAAGTAACATTTACAATTTGTTAAATGAACAAATTTAATGTTTTGGATTAAAGAGAAACTAAACGTTAATTTAATAGTTTTTTTAGGTAATCCTAAAAATTTCAGTATTTGATTCAACCGATTCCAGCTATCAAATCAAAATAGGATAAACATTTTAATTCAAAAAATTAGTTTATGTTAAATCAATATTTTAACTGTCAATTGAACAAATAAACTTTGACAAACTCTGACTATTGCTTTGACACCAAAATATAGATTAATCCAATATGTTTTTTGATGAAACAACATTTGCAAAAATGACATTTAGGTAAACGTTAATTCAACTACATTAGTTTTTTCGGTGCACCCGTGTTAGAATCATCCCCGTTCTTCCATTCCCGTCTTGAATGCTGTCTCATTCCTTTTATCTTGGCATTCTACGCCAAGCGCTTGGCATCCAAAGTCAATTACATTACCAACCATAAAATTGCTTACTTCTCTGCTTCCCGCCAGATTTAAATGTTAGTTTATTTAAATGACTCTTTGAATACATTTTAAACAATTATAATCGTAATAACCCACATATTGTTTAGTTAGGGGGGTATTTGCAGTTCTCCTCACTTTAGAAGATATTATTAAATAATGAATGAACTTAAAAAATATGGATGGAATTTATGTAGCAACTATAAATCTAAACGCCCCGTAAAACCCTTTTTTACGTGACCTCATTAAATAAAGATTTGCGTTGACATGTTTAACAGTCGCAGAACATAATTTTTATATTTTTAGCAAAATATAACGTTTTATAATGTTTTTTAAATGGGACAAAATATAAGTAAAATGGTTCTTTATGCTAAATGAATTTGAAAATTATACACGAACTAACTGTAAAGGAAGAGATTGACGTAAATATTTTTCTCCAGAGACTGCAAAAAGCTTAACTACAGTTATTTTCAAGTTAGTCCGCGCTGTAACTTCCGCCCTACAATTTTCTGCTTTATCATTTAACAACGTCGAAAATAGGCTTCCCGATATAATTGATACGGTTTGATTGGCTTTCATAAAATGTCAGTTTTATAAATTTTTAACAGGAAAACCTTCTAGGAATTTCTCAAAGAATTCTTGGTTAAAACGGTTTTTGGTGGCCCTGGGACATAATGTGTACTACACATTTTGTAGTACCAACTAAAAATATATTTTTCATTTTCAGGCCCATTTGCTAAATCGTGCGATATGTACAAAGAGAATAGTATATTTTATCTCTGGCCTATGTTTATATTCATTTGTGTACATGCTTTACTCATTAAGTAGTCGTGAATAGGTATCAGAATGTCTAAGAGAGCTGCTTCAACTAACTGGCTTCTCGGAAAGACAATTTTAAGTTTTCTACAGCACGACTTTCTAGTGGATTATATTTTCTTCCAGTAGTTTAATTTTACCATTTAGATGGTCTTTGCCAGTGAGTTACAAACAGACATGTGAAACAGTTTTGACTATTTGCCAGCGTGCCAGGGTAATAAAATAAAGAACCTTAACGACAACGTTTTTTTACTGGCAAAATAAAATGTAAATAGCATTAACTTAAGACTACATCAGGAAAAAATATAAAGAGTCAACAAAAAAAACTAAAAATAAATATGCAGAAAAAGGGGTGAAGATATGTCTGGAAAAATTTCACATCCATCAACGTCTTTTTCTAAAAACTCAGAAAGCTTGGTTTATGTGAGATATTGGAACCGAGATATGCTTGAAATTAGAGCTTCCTATAACGGTACTCAGCTTTTAGGTGTTCTGAAAAGTTAAAAAACAGAAAAGCGTTAAAAAACGTACACTACTTTTAAAAGGCAATATTGATTTATTTTAAAGCACTTCATAAATTTGAAATTTTTGACGAGTAAACACTAAAAACTAAAGAAATGATGGTAAAAACCTAAAGCGTCCAAAATTGCCTGATTGTTCATTTCGAATTTTGTTACTAAAAGAACCAGCTTCTTCTTGATCTCCTTATTGAATGAAAATGTAAAAGTGAACAATTCCTGAAAGTACCACCTCAGAATTGGCCATGTGATGCGGTTTTCTACGAAGTTCTTGAAAAGTGTTGTAAGATAAGAGTAGTTATTGATACTGCTGAACGGACATTGGTCTTAAATAAAAATAAAATCAGCTACTGACCAAGGACGAAGAACAGTATATTATTTGCCTAGTCGCAAATCACCGAAGGTAGTTTCCTGAGCCATCAAAAGCCGTCCTTATATCGTTGTTTTTGGTTTTAGTGTTTTAGTTTTAATAACCGTTTCGTGATGGAGCGCGGTACGCCGCAAACTTGCTAAAAAAATTTCCCGTGTTTTTCCTTATAGATAATCCTCAAACCATTCATAGTAATAGTAGTAATATATTATAGATATCATAAATATTTTCAAGGTTAGATACCGATTTATCAATAACTTGGAGAGCGAATACAAGTAGGTTTTGTAATTTCTGTCACAGAAAACTGGATAGAAAGTCAAGAATCGTTTGCTCCAATTGCAAAAAAATGTTTGCTTAATTCATAGGCAAATACGCAAGGAATGTGGTAAAGGTAGCGAAAAATAAATTTATAATTATTGTAATGCTCGTTATCTGTGTTTTTTTTTTAATTTTTAGAATATATTATACGTTTAAATTTAACCTAATTTTATTTAATTTCATTTCATTATGAGCAACATAAATAGGATTTTAGAGTGGGGTGGCACTCCTACCCCGCCTCTACGACTACGTCACGGAAAGGATATACGAAGTGTGTTCAGAAAATAACGGTAATTTTCGTTTTTTGAAGAAAATATTTATTTATTCGTCTACATTAATATTGTCGCCTTCAAAATAGTCCCCATTAGATATTATGCACTTGTGCCAGCGCTTCTTCCAATCCTCGAAACACTTCTCAAACTCGATCTTTTGTTCTTTTAGCGATGTGCTTTTAATGTCATCTATGCTTGCAAAACGACGGCGCTTTAAGGTTTTCTTTATTTGGGAATAGGAAAAAGGCACACGGAGCCCTGTCTGGCGAATATAGAGGCTGGGGCATCATTACAGTATTGTTTTTGGCAAAAAATTCACGAACAAGCATTGAAGTGTGAGCAGGTGCATTATCGTAGTTAAAAGCCACTCGTTTAATACCCATCACCCCGCCCATAACATTCGAAAAAATTTAATGGCATGAGCCAATCGATATGCCAACATCATCAGCGACTTCTCTTATTGTGATTCTGCGATTGTTCATAACCATTTCTTCCACTTTTTCCACGTTTTTATCGGTTGTTGATGAGCTTGGAAGTCCGGGGCCTTCGTCATCTTCAACGTCTTCACGGCCATCTTGGAAACGCTTATACCACTCGTTTTACTCATAGCAGACTCACCATAGGCCTTTGTTAACATTTCACACACTTTGTTACACTTTATTTCATTTTTTTCGCAAAATTTGATACAAATTTTTTAATCCATTTCTTTTAACGAACGAAAATCGCCGAGCTAATACAAATACGTCTAATCTTAGCGGTTGCTACAGACAAAGTAAACAATGAAAACAGCTAAAGTTTTTATCATGTTTCAGGGACATGTACACCAACATAATAAAGAAAATTTTATGACAGCCGGACTCTCTGAACCTGCGAAATTTAAAAATTCCCGTTATTTTCTAAACACACCTCGTACGTTTATCTATGGGAGTCCTCTAAATATCCGATTTAAAAAAATATTATGTACTCACTTAGATGTTACCTAATATTTTGTATTGATTATTAAAAAAAAGCACTTGTATACTATAGTATACGGTATACCGTATACGTACCGTATACTAAGTATAAATTGTCCTTTAGCAAGGGTCAAAATCTAGGATGAAGCTCTTTTTATTATCCCATTCACATACTGGTTGTGTGTTCTTGTACTTCTCTGTTTTAATCACCCAATTAAATTTGTTTATTAAATACAATTTAAGAAAATAAATCGCTAGTTGTACAATAAATCTAAATAAAGCATGTTATGCTTGTAAAATATTTTCGTGCTGTCATACAATTAAAAGGATTTTAACCAGTCTGGAGAAAATTGTAAATAAAAAACTTTTTCTACGACCACGATGTAAAAGTCACATTTCGTAATGGCATTGTTGCTTAGAAAATGAATCTTTTCATTGGCAAGGCAAAACACAAATGTAAAGTGACATTTCTGTGTGAAAAGTGACAGGTCTGTGTGAAAAGAAATTGACAGCATCGTTTGACATTCGTTTCAAAATTTAAATTGTATTTGTATACCTATGTTTGTCTAAATATCATTTAGAACACAGTTAATTGTGTTTGTATACTAAATTCTAATTTTTAGTGCCTTTATTTAAATTGAGAAGGTAAGTTTATTGATTTTAAGTACCTTATACCTTAAAAATTAAAAGAATTAAATGAAAGTAATTTTAACAGTTGTCAAACACGTTTTTAGGTTATTTTGTTTTGTATTTGAAAATAATAAAAAATAAAAGGGTCATAAAAAAAATATAGTGTGTTTCACATGTGAGAAAAGCTTTCTTCAAGCTCGTGTTGATGCACACTCGGCCTAACGGCCTCGTGAGCAACTTAAACACTTGCATGAAAAATTCGCTTTTCAACATTTGTAAAACAAATAACTATTACCTAGTAAGATGTATTGCTGTAGAAAAAATATTTTTCCTCTCACCTCCCACCTTTAAAACGCCGTACATGTTTCCATGACACTAAGTGATCTTTTAAATACACATTGACAAGCTATGGCTATAGGGCGCTTTAGTCACGGGCTAAAGTTAGAAAATTAGCTTTAAGTAAGTTGACAGTTGTCAAATGTCATACAATCGTTAAAATAAAGTGCTCTTCTAGTGAAATAATACTAAATGTGAATATTATTGTATTATCTTAATACACAAATACACAAGTATTAAATAGTTTCTCAACGCCAATATAAAATGTGTATGTGTTTATTTGTACCTATAGTACCTAAGCAACTCGTTTATAAACTTTTCTAGACACTAATTTAGTTAAGCACCCCCTCGCAAGCTCGCTAGTGCCTTAATTAAAATCGTTACTAATAAGGCGTTTATCAAACTTGATACATAATATGCTATTTAATTCCACCGGAAAATTAATATTTAATAATATTATATATTATATGCTTTATTTCTTAGTAAAAAATACTAGAAAATTGAAAAATCCATTAAAAATTATTGAAAACAAAGATTAAGTATTATATAAACTTATTATAAAAGATAAATTCTTAAACCCCAACTAAAGATTTATTTGGTATTTAAATGATGAATATAAACATTAAGTCATGTTACTTGTGTTTTTTTACCTTGCTTTCCTCACGGGGTTTGTGAACACGAATATGATAATTTTAAATGAAAGTCTTGATATAGTTCTACAATATTGGTTATGCAAATATGTTTTAGTATATTTAAAGAAGCGTATACAGACTCCGTATGTTCGTAAAAACAGTATTACTTTTTAAAACAGCAAATTTGTATTCTGACCATTATTAGTAGTGTCTTGTCAAAGAAGAATTTCTAATATTAAATATTACTAATATTTTTTAAATAATTAATATTAAAAATAAAAAAAAAACTTGTCTAAAGAGTATAGTTGCAGCTTATTTATAATAAAATAGCGTTTATTAAACTTAGTATACATACAGTGTGTCCGTAAAGTCCCGGAACATGTGATTATTTTGACAACGGTAATTTAAAAAAAAAACGCTGAAACACGTCAACTTTGTTATTTTTCTAGCAATATTTTAGCCTATGTAGTTGTTCCAAAATCTGCCGCATGGCGGCGCCACAATCGAAGTAAGGTTTTTTTAAATTACAACCCTTTATTTTTGTTGCATTTTTGGATAGTTACCGTTGTCCTGAGTACATTGATATGCTACATGTAAGGGGTACATAAGAAAATTTTTGAGAAAAGTAGGTTTTCGCCGCTGATTGAGATTTTGGTTTTGACGAACTTATTCGCCGTTACGGGGCACCACCACACTATGCATTGCTAGTAAAGGATTATTTAAATCAGGTCTCTCCCAATCGCTGGATAGGTCAAAGGGGTCAAATTGAGTGGCCAGCGCGATCGCCCGATTTGAACCCTTTAGACTCCTTTTTATGGGGACATCTTAAAAACTGCGTCTATGTAAACAGGCCTTAAAATTTGGACGACCTAAGACACCGCATTCAAGCCGAGATCCAGATGATCACTCCAGCGGTACTGGCAAACGTACAACGCTCGTTTGTAGACAGGATGGCCCACTGCTAAACAGTTTACGGTGGACACTTTGAGCAACTGCTCTGATTGGCTTTCCAAAAAACATTAAGCAACGCATAAATTGTGTTTAAGTTTGACAAAATTCCAAAATCTCATTCGGAGGCAAAAACCTTCTTTTCTCAAAAATTTTCTTATGTAACCCTCCACATGTAGCATATCAATGTACTCAGGACAAAGGTAGCTATCCAAAAATGCAACAAAAATAAAGGGTTGCAATTTAAAAAAAACTGACTTTGATTGTGGCGCCGCCACGCGGCAGAATTTGGAATAACTACATATGCCAAAATATTGCTAGAAAAATATCAAAGTTGAGGTGTTTCAGCGTTTTTTTAAAAAAATTACTGTTTTTAAAATAATCTCATGTTCCGGGACTTTACGGACACACTGTATAATAATATTACACTTTATGCTTAGAAGTAAACTGTTATTATTAAATTAAATGTTTTACAGATAGGTATCTGCATCAAATGTAATATTTTTTAAATAATAAATATAAATGTTAAAAATTTAAAAACATTGGTAAAACAATTTTTTTCATGGTTTTTTTGTCAAACAATACACAGGTAATATTTATTTATAATATAAATCATTTATATTTAATATTTAATAATACACCTATAAAAGAAAAATCGCTTTGAAAATTTTTGATTCTGGGTTAGGAACTTTTTTTTCATATTTTGCGCTCTAGAATCAACCTTTAAAATTTTTGGATGAAATGTACATCTCAAAGTAAATTCTTTAAAAGTATATAAAATGTTTTATTGCCGACATAGCGAGATGAATTTTAGCGTCATTTTAAAAAAGCTTTAGGGGATTTCCTAATGTTTGGTGTTAAATTAACAGCAAAGAAACTGTGTGTTGATGACAGGCCATTAAATACGAAATTCGAATTGTATGGAGCAAACATTTAATAAAGCAAAAACACAACAATTGAGTCTGCATCGTTTAAACCTATTTTCTTTGTTTAGGTTCGAAAAAAGGCTGTTTTTTAATAATTAAATATAAAGGAGAGTTTATTTTTTTCACAGGTTAAATACAACCAATTATTACATAATAAATACAACATACAAACTTTATTTGATTTGCATAAATTTTACCTATTATATGACTAGCCCTTCAGTTAGATACACAATATATAAGAAAAAATTGAACCTACACCTCGTCAAAGTTTTTTGTTTTGAGTGTGTTCCACCAACTTCAAATACCGACAGACAGCTGTTTCGACCTATATTGGGTCTCATCAGTGTCGGACAACTTGGTGTAGTGAAACACACTCAAAACAAAGGACTCCCTGAGCTTATATGCTCGGTTGGTAAGCCAACAGAGGCGAGATGTAAGAACATCAGGCGATCCACACCGTCAAACGACGTGGCCTTTGCCGCAATCGGTGCATACTATGCAACCGGGACTGCACACAGCAATTGTATCACAGATACTAATATGGCCTAAAGGAATCTAGAATTAGCCCAACGGGGTAAACATTAAGGTAAACTTTAAATTTTCTTAGTTTCTTTAAGAAACTTTCTTGACCCGTTACTAGTAATATTCATAAGAATTCCTATGAATATTACCAGTAATGGGTCAAGAAAGTTTCTTAAAGAAACTAAGAAAATTTAAAGTTTACACAATATATTTTTTTTAATACAAGTCGTTGTGGGTTAAAAGTATAGAGGATAAAGATATTTAAAATATAAAATTTTGAGTACATTGATGGACGTTATGATGCAAGAATTTCTTTTTAAATTAAATTTAAAGAAATGTTTAACAAAAGAAACAAAACGATATGCGCAACAGCTGTATACAAGTTTAACATCGTGTAGGACCACCCCTGGCTTGCCTTATTGCTATTACCCTGTTTGGAAGACATGATCATATTAATAAAGTGTTGAGGTACGTTATTTTAATTGGTATATAATCAACAAAAGGGTTTACATTTATGTGTAAATATGTATCACATAATACAATGTTTTGTCATGTTTCCAAATAATATGTGACATATTTAATTAAAACGATTAATAAATAAACACACGTTTGTTGATTGGATATTTGTCATGCAATATTTTTAACAAAAAATATGACAAATTTAATTAATACGATTAATAAACTCACGTTTGTTGATTGGATATGTGTCATGCAATATTTTTAACTAAAAATATAAGCAGTTTAGTAATAAAATGAGTGACATAAATATAACACAATATTTCATAAATTTAATCGATAAAGTTGCTTCTAAAAGTAAAAAAGCTTAACGCAAAAATTGACAAGCCATGCTGCCGTGTTCCATTTTGTTTTGAAGTTTTAAAAGCTCAATAAATTAATTATTTTTAATTTAGTTATTGTTGTTTTTGCAATATCTGAAACTGATAATAGTTTGTTTTTTTTTAATAATTTTAGAATCGAGATGTTTTAAACGTTCTACTCTACGGGTCAATATTAAATTTAATATTCAATTTAATATTCAAAGTTTGTTAGATGCTCAACCGGTCATTTTGTACAAATATAAATTTTTTAGTTTATTTGGCAAAAAATATTTTTTTTTTTAGTAAATCCTGCAATAAAACTTCATTATGAAATTGTGTTCAATCATTTTGCTACCTTTGTGAAGTCAATGTAAAATTCTACTATAGTAAGTAAGTAAGTTAATGCGCTTCTGAATACATTTACGTATCAAAATCAGTTATTGTATTTGTATACATTAGCTAGTTAGTGCATACATTTACATAATTAATTTAAATATAATACAGCTCGTTCAGACTAAAACCGAATATATCTATATATATATGGGGCGTTGCCTCGCCTCCCTCCAACGCGCGACACAGTAGCTAAGCAAATAGACTGCATCGCTAATGAGATTTTTTGCATTATTATCATTTAATTTTTTAAGTCCTTACCTGCTCGACTTTTCGTCATGTCGTTTATCACACAAGCAACTGTGACGCGCCTTGGAGGGAGGCGAGGCCACGCCCCATATATATATAGATATATTCGGTTTTATTCTGAACAGGCTGTATTTCTCTGATGATTTTTTTCTATTCTACCTTTTACCTATTTTTAAAATAATAAAACTATTTTCTATTTAATCTTTATTTTTTATAAGATAAATAGAATAATAATAATATAAATAATAATAAATAGTTAATAAATTCTAATTTAGATATTCTAAATATACCTATTAGGTATTACCTAATAAAAGGTAACTTAAAAGATTATACTATAATCATTAAAATATTATTTTAATTAATGTATTCATTTAGTATAGTTACTATTAGCATTAATTAATGACCCTTTTAAGGATTTTATATAATATATATTATATTTAAAGAGGTAAATAATCAATTTATCAGAATTGAAATGAATAATTTAATTAACTAATATATATTTATCTATCCATTTATAACAAATGAAAAAAATATTGAAAATAAATATAAACTATGTTTTAAGGTAATTATTGTAAAATATAAGTAAAAGCGCGCACTATAACCATTTTTATACAAAAAATTTTGGCACGCGACCTTTCATAAACTGCTTTTTCCTTGTAGCCTTGGTTTGATACATATGTTCGTAATTTCTATAGGATGGTATAATTTTTGTTGACCTTTTGGGCTCTCTCAAAATGCATCGAGAATCATAAATTTACGCATCCTTTTTTTACTTATATTTTGGAAACTAATAGAAATATGTTATTGATTTTTTAGACAAAAATAAATATTGTCTACTAAACAGTCTGGGTATTTTAAAATTAATTAAACCTAATAAAAAAGTCTATCAAATTATTAGCAAAACTAAAGTTTTCCATCTTTTCATTTATATGTCTATCATAAAAACCTTTTTGCTATGATAAGATAATCGTGATCAAAATAGGATGTTGCCAAATTCTTGCTTTTATAAATATGCCATTATAAAATCGAAACTATCCCCATCTTGGGTGTTTATTATTGTTAAATGCTTTTTTTCATACAATTTATATACAATTTATTAAAAAGTATTTATTATACATCCCAAATAGGGACAAAAATTAGTTATTTTTTTTAAACCGGCATGCCGCGGCAATGCAGCTGACGCATGCGCCTCAATGCACGCTTCCGTGTGAGAAGTGGTAAGTATATGACTTGATCGATGCCCGCTGCCATCTAGTGTATAATCATTGGAGCTCCCAGATTTGCGACAAGGTCGAAAACCATTACAAGCTTTCGCATTGGCGTGTTGAGATCACGTGCTTAACCTGTGCAATATTATTGATTTTATATAATCGAAAGTAGTTGCAGGGTAAATGCAACATTTTGTTTACTCTGTTTCGGGTCTCGGTAACTCGGTGTTTTGGAGTTTTATTTGTTTGGAAGAGTCATTGCAGAGAAAATAGACAGTGCGTATCGAAGAAATGTGGAATTGCACAATAAACAAGTACGACATAATCGTTACCTTTTAAACATTACAATTAATTGTTTACGCGTTTGCGGTGCTTTTGAACTCGCATTAAGAGAGCCTGAGTGATCAAAAGGTGATCAAAAAGTTTGGTGCTGCAAAAAATCGGCCAATGGATTTCTTCTTTAAATAAGGATGGTAATTTTAATTCTGTATTAACTTAAAACTCTAAAGTAGCAATTAATGTCATAATTTTAATTTCAATTTTATATTTTTATAATTTAAATTTTAATGGCCCAATGTTTTAATGCGATCTGGGCTTTGCACATCTGAGATGTAACATCTCTTGTAATATCTAAACCCACATATGGGTGCAACCAACTGGTTTATAGAAATGGTTGCTTTTGGGATAGCGTTTATAAAGTTACTATTGGTGCTTTCGCGGTGAGGTGCAGAATATTGCTCACTATAGTTTCTGAAAGTACTCATTAATGTAACTATGTGACTGGTTACTATTGCTGTTAAAGTAATCCGTGAGGATTTATTAGAAATTGAATAATTTTAAATAATAATAAATGGTTATTGTTTTAGTTTATCCGCATATATAAACTTTTGTCTTTATATTTTTATTGATAAAATAAGCTTTCGTATTTTTTGAATCACCCAGTATCCATCCACTACCTCATCCAATAAACCTTTTACTCATAAATGGTTTTATGTTATACAGTTATTAATTGTTTAGAAATTTTATATACAAGTATATATACGTAATTGAAAGGATATGTCTTGGTTAGTTTGCATAAATCCCACTGAGATTGATATAATTAGGTTTGGGTACCCTTCCGTCCTTCCCTAACTATTTCACTGTCGCCTAATAACGGACCGCTAACATTTTATGTGTTTGGGTAATACCTTTAAACAAAGATTATAGCACACTTTTGCATTTAACTGTGCATTTAGGTCACTTGATATGGTCACGTAAGAATAATTAGCAATTTATTTTTCGATAAAATTATTATCGTTATAACATTTTTTAGATGTTTAGGTTTAATCGTAAATATTTAATATTAGATCATTCCTCAGTTAAATTTTTGAAATATAAATAGTTTTGATTTTCGGTTATTCAAAAAAACAATTTTTTCATACAATAATTGTATGAAAAAAATGTTTTTTTTGAATTATCATAATTTAAATTCGTTATATTATATTATATTATAGAACATTGTATTCCAGTTGCGTTCTTCCTCTTGAGACGAGCGTTTCGTCTACGGCCTATAGCCGAGCGCTCCTAAGCAGTGTAAGCGATACAAACGCAAGTCCTAATAACGAATCTGTTAATCCGGCAAGTTATCGGTGGCAAGTGAATCAAAATCAGTAAAACGGAAAACAAAAAATAAAAATTATATAAACAAAAAAAAAAGAAATAATAATAAGTTCGAAAAGTGCGGGTGGCCCCGGTTAAGTCACAAAGAGCCATAACGTCGTAAAAGTTTATGAGAGAGTGAGTGATTAAGGTTAGGTCATACCGATAAGCTACCTGACAACCTGTTTAGTCACCACAATCGGCGATTGCCAAGAAACACGGACTGTCCGCTAGGGATAGGTAAACAGAATTTCAAGTCTAATTAGTCCAGCTAAGTAATTTGCCTAATTGCATGACCTACTAACAGTACCAATTCGATACTAATCTATAAACTAATCGTTAAAAACTTATATACGCAACTTCGCAATGTTACTACCAAAGGTCATCTGGCTTCAGAAAACAAGCAGGTCCCTACACTGACAAAAGTAAACTCTATTTCATGTTTTAATTAACTGAACAGTTTTGCACATTCAATACGACCAATGCGCATAATTGTTTATTTAAAAGTCTCGAAATGTTACCTACAGTTTTTTACATTAAACTCGTAAAGTTTTTGAATAAACATTTTTATTACTACAAAAATGTACAAAGATTTTAATTAATGCAGTTCAGACAGTAAATTAATGAAAAATCTTTAATAATCTGATTGTTCGTTTAAGATTTCTTTTTATTTGTTTCAAAAACATAATTTTTAATTAAAAATAAGAAAAGCATTTTTGTAAGTGTTAAACAAACAACCTCATTTTTCTCAGTGTAGACAAACCATAAATCAACTTAACCAAATACAAAAAGGCTTAAGAGTAAATAAACCAAATCAAGCAGGAACGACACAAAATTTAGATTTTATAAATAAGTGTTGTGTGTATGTAATAGGTGTAATAGGGTATGCATTTAAATATAAGCATTAACTAAGAACAAGCCCATAAATCAAAGCTTAAACTTAAAATAAACAAAAGCCTAAAAAGTAAACAACATAACATCACAGAAGGTAAGAAGAGCGACCCTCTCTATAGCCAATGCCTTGGTTGAGGAGGATTCCGGATTGTACTTAGTTTTGGGTCAGTTTAATCTCCAAAAACTAACATTTACCCTCCTTGTCCCGCTCTCCACTAGCCTAAACTGGGCGTATGGCCCGACCCGGCGACAAAAATCCCGGAGTGGCTTTAACCATCGATCTACCAGCCGGCGTAAAAACTTCGGATCCAACAAACACAGGTAATGCTGTGCAGTGGCGGGATACGTAGGAGAACAGAAAGGGGGTAAAATAACCCTGGGAGGTAAGTGTACGGTAATGTCGATGGGGCCTGCCATACGTCCCCATACTCATACTCATATTATAAAACATTGTATTCTAAAAAAATAAATGTATGTATGTTTCTTTATTTAAAAATTAGCAATGCTCCGGACCTAAAAATATATCAAAAATATCTCAAAACCGTTTCTGGAATATGTGGGGGGAATCGGTATGACCACAAAAATGACCTTCACTAAGCAACCTATGGTGCTGTAGCCCTCCTCGTGATGCCTCATTGGAAAGCTCTTGAAAATTGCTATTTAACAGTACTTTCCAGAACAGTGCATTGGTAAAATAGGATCAATAGAATCTCCAGATCTGACACCATTAGACTTTTTCTTATAGAGTCACTTAAAATCTGTGGTCTACAAAACTCAGCAATATTCTATTGAAGATCCGCGACAACGAATAGTTCAAGAATGCCGAGCTATTCCAAGACAAACATTTCAAAATGTTCGAAAGGAATTTGAGTCAACAATTCTGATATTGTTTTTAATAAATATTTTTTTTTTATTTTTAGATATGCAATATATACTTAGAAATTCATAAACAAAAAAATAAAATAAATAAAATTTTACCTGAGGTAGATAAATTAGATATTCATTTTCTTAATTTTTAAAAAAAATGACGCCAATAAATTTAAACTCGCCTAGTTTTATTTAATTCTGATACCTTAAGTAAAGTTTTAAGTAGCCAATTTAGGTAAGGTAGTTATTTATGTTTAGGTTAAAGTTTTTATTAAGTTTTAAAATAAAATCCATCTAGTTGGCTTTCTTTTTAGCATCTGAAAATTCCCGAAACAATCGTTGCAGAAAACTTTAGAATCTACTCCACGTAAAATATAAATTATAGAGAAGTATATATTTTTTAAAGAAAGACTTGTATAAAACGCATTTAAACTTTAAAGGTTCATAGCCACAAGTAGCATTTAAATGCAGACAGGGTCTCGGAATTTAAAAGTTGTGTATAAATAAAATGGCACTCGAATAGTGTGTTCAATTCTCACTACAATGAAAAGACTTAATAAAAGTTTATTTTTTAGGTTTCACTGACAAATGTTGATTTGGATAGACCAAATCTATTAAAACAAATTCTCTTTTTTATAAATATATATACAGGGTGTTTCTTTTAACTTGAGACAGCTCAATATCTCGAGAAATACGCATTTCACGGAAAAATGTCTTAAATAAAAGGTTAATGTGACTAAAGGGGACATTATTTGGTGCTACCGCTAGCCACCCCCTACCCCTCCTTAAGGGTGAAACGGGGGGTAACTTTGGAAAGTCAAATGGAATAACCCGATTTTTTTCACAGAGTTTGGTAGTACATAAAAAAATAAATAACTTTTATTTAAAACTTTTTTCAATTTATCAACAGATGGCGCTGTAATTCAAAATTTAAGAAAAATGAGTTTCCTTGTAAAATGTATTATTTGAAACGTTTGAAAAACAAAAATTAACATTAACAACAATAGTCGGCTATGAAAACAATTTATAACAAATGTTCGAAATGTCGTCATTCCATTTCAACACATTTTTGAATGCGGGTAATGAATTATGGCACACAACGCGCCAACATATCGGGCGGTATCGCCGCACAGGCGTTCCTGATCCGCTCCACCATGTCCTCCCAAGTTGTAGGAATTGCAGCGTAAACTTTTTCTTTCAAGTAACCCCACTGGAAGAAGTCTGGTGGCGTAAGATCAGGTGATCGAGCAGGCCAAATTACTGGACCACGTCTACCGATCCACCGCGGTGCACCGGCCATTGAACTCCCGATCCAACACCTCTCGAGCAATTGTCGAATAATGTGCAGGACAACCATCTTGCTGGTACCACATGTTTTGGAGCCGTGCTAGTGGTACATCCTCCAAAAGGTCCGTCAGATCGTTTTCTAGAAAATTCCGGTACTTTTCGCCATTTAATGCACCGTCAATAAAGAAGGGTCCGATTAATCGTTCGCTTAAGGTACCGCACCAAACGTTTACCGACCAGGGACGCTGGTGCTCCACTTGGTGTCGAAATGGAAGGACGACATTTCGAACATTTGTTATAAATTGTTTTCAGAGCCGACTATTGTTGATTTAATGTTAATTTTTGTTTTTCAAACGTTTCAAATAATACATTTTACCCCTTTTTCTTAAATTTTGAATTACAGCGCCATCTGTTGATAAATTGAAAAAACTTTTAAATAAAAGTTATTCATTTTTTTATGTACTACCAAACTCTGTGAAAAAATCGGGTCATTCCATTTGACTTTCCAAAGTTACCCCCCGTTTCACCCTTAAGGGGGGGTAGGGGTGGCTAGCGGTAGCACCAAATAATGTCCCCTTTGGTCACATTAACCTTTTATTTAAGACATTTTTCCGTGAAATGCGTATTTCTCGAGATATTGAGCTGTCTCAAGTTAAAAGAAACACCCTGTATATATATATACATATATATATAAATACAATATATATATATATAAATATATATATATATATATATATATATATATATATATATATATAAATACAAGTAAAACCGATAACAAAATTTATATAAAAACTATTTCATAAATTAAATTTTATTTTAGTTTCACGGCGTAACTTAGACCATAAAAGCTATGTCAAAATGTTTTAATAAAAAATCGATAAATTCTAAAATATTCCCTATAAATTTTGAGCTCGATCTGGTAGACCAATCACCTACAATCATGAAATAAAAGGCAGATTTAGAGAACATTTTTGAAGTAGCATGAGTAGTGCTACAACTTAACTAAACAAAACTTATCTAAGAGAAAATGAAAAGAGGCAGCCGGAACAAACGGAAAATTAAAAAAAAAATAAATATGCAAAATATACGTCTGGGACAAATATCACTACCATCTACGTCTTCTTCTGAAAACTCTGAAATAGAAGGGTTTATGTGAGATATTGCAATATGGAGAGAATCTCTACTTACAATCAGAGCTTTCTATAACAATATTTATCTATGAAAAGTTGCAAAATAAGAAGATTGTTGCTTTTAAACAGTTCCTACAAAAAATAAAAAAATTGTCCATACCTCAATTGTAAAATTATGTACTATAACTAGATTCTTCTTAAGAAGAATTTTCCTTTATTAATGACATAAAATTCAAAAGTGAAGTACCATCTCAGAGTTGGCCGTCTGATCCGATTTTCTAAGAATTCTGTTAAAAGTGTTGTTAGATAAGAGTTGTTAAGGATACTGGCAGACAGGGAATCCGTCTTATTCAAAAATACCATACTAATACTCTTGTTTTTCTTTAAGAACTGCGCCAGTATTAATTATTCGTTGAATTAGTGCCTCTCGATTATTCACTTTAACTTTGTAAACATCTATTTTAAACCAACCCCATAAACAAAAATCTAGTGGTGTTAGATCTGGACTTCTCATTTCATCCAAGTGTTGCTTGACCTCACGAGCGAAATGTGGAGGGGCTCCATCATGCTGATAGTACATTCGCCTTCTTACGTTTAAAGGGACTTTTTCTAATAATCCTGGCAACTCATTTATTAAAAAATTAAGGTAGTGTTCTCCTGTGAGGCGATTCTCCATGATAAAATGGCCAATTAAATACCCAGCACACCACACACTTACATAGCACACCACACACTTACTGAAAACCTGTGCTGAAAATTGGTTTAGACTATAGCATGGGGATTTTCGTCAGACCATACGTGAGAGTTGTGCGTATTATTAATGCCGTCATGGGTAAATGTTGCTTCATCAGTAAAAAGTATACGCGATACAACTCTACGATTGTTAGTTACCCACCGACAAAATTCCACACGTTTAGCATAATCTTCCGGGTGTAGAAACTGTACTCTTTGTAAATGGTATGGGTATAAGCTTTGCTCGTGAAGTGTGTGTATTACCCGTTTTTGTGAAATGTCTAATTGAGTAGCGATTCTTCTGGTGCTGGTCGTTGCATCTTCTTCCACTAGATCCAAAATATTTTCCACTTCTTCTAAAGTTTGTCGATCAGCTTTTTCAGGTGTTATTTTAGCACTTGGAAGAGTTCCAGTCCCGCAAAGTTTGTTAAAAACTCGAATAAACAAGTTTTTGTTAAGATCCCTTTCACGTGAAAAACGTCGCCGATATTCTTCTACAGCAGCTGTGGCATTGCCATTACAAAAGCCATAAACAAAAACCATATTAGCATACTCTACATTTGAATAAACTTTTGGCATTTAAAAAAAATTAAACTGGAAAATTACAAAAATACCACTGACGCTGACAGCCTTTTAAATGTAAACAATATGTATAACTATGGAAACAAAAACTTTGTTTCCATAGTTTTTCAAAGAACATTCGATAATAATTTATTTTAAAAATTTTGTTTTGTTTTAAATTTCGCTATAACTTAAAAACAAATAAGAATAGGATAAGAACAGTTGAGTTTTTTTTATTATTTTGATGTGTAGAATGCAGTCCTAGAGTTTAGTGCGACTCTTCCGATTCACCCTGTATATATATGTACATATATATGTATATATTTAAAAAATAGTCTTCATTAAAAAAAATTATTAAAATAAAAAAAAATTGGACACGGAAAGACTTTTTTCTTATATTATGCACAAAAGTTTGACATTCTTTATTCTTAGTAATTATAGAAACATATGATTTATAAATAAACGAAAAAATAAAAATAATATTGATAATTATTTCAAAATTCTTTTAGATAACCGATTTTATGAGTTCCCTATTCATAAAATATTTTTAAAATATTTAATTTTGCTGGTTGCCTTATAAGGCAGTGTCCCAAAAAGCATGCACTACTTTAAATATTTTTTTATATAAATTTTATAAATCGTGTCAAGGTGGTCTTTATTTTTTAAAAGCTATAACTGTAGCAATTTATTTATATAATCGACAGATGTATTTTGTAATGATTTATGTCAAAAAATGAAATAAAATAAAATAATAACGAATCATATGGTATGGTATAAAAAGTCATTTTAAAAGACACGCCATTTAGTCACGAATTTAATTTAGGCACGAGTGAGCTTGCGGGCGAGTGCTTAACTAAATGAGTGTCTAGAAAGGTTTATAAACAAGTTGCATACCATACTTTTCGACGAAAAATACTTATTATTAACTAAAAATGATTTAAATTAAATATTTGTATATAGCTACATCTATAATAGAATAGAGTAACAATTCTAACTTTTGTTCTGTGTGGGATGTCAAATGTCAAATTTTTCCGTGTAAATCGAAATTTATCCCTTGAAAATCTGATATAGAAACATTTTTTTACAGTAAAAATAAAGGTAATGTTTTATAGGCACTCCACGGTGGTATCTTTACCCGAAATCAGTTAAATCTTGTTTCCTGCCGGCGAAATATTTTTTCATTTAGTATTATTTTACAAGAAGGGCACTTTACTTTAACGATTGTATGACATTTGACAACTGTCAACTAACTTACCTGACTTTAACCCGTGACTAAAAACTTATTGCTAGCTTCAGCCCGTGACTAAAACGCAATAAAGCCACAACTTGTCAATGTGAGTAAAGATCACTTAGTGCCATGGAAACTTTACTTTACGATATCCCAAGCAGCATTTTAAGTAAAAGCGTAGAGCTTTGAGGCAATATTACTTAATTTAAGTAAATATTTTGTTAAATTAACCTTCAAAATTTACTTTGAAGTAAAACTTTTTTTAAAGTTATAATATACGTTTTATTTATGTTATTTTTACCTATTTTAATAACCCTTAAGTTTCAACACTTTAAAGTATTATGAGGGACGTAATTTTTACGGAAGAAAATTACTTATAAGTGTATTTTACCTAAAGGAAAATTTAACGGTAATTTTAACGTCAGAATTTTTACTTAATGGTAAATGTTACTCATAAGTCATAATTTTACGATATTAAGACCACTTTATAACCGTAAATAATTCCTATTCGCCTGGTATTTTTTAGGGTTATTAGTGGGTAATAAATACTAATAATATTGACTAAACAAGGAAGAATAAGCTTAAAGTGAAAAATAAAACTTTGCGGGAATTTTTTTTTTTAGGCCGCCATAATGAGTTTTTTAAGATGGCATCCATTACTTATCTAAACATTTATATAATATTTTTTCATGGATATCTTTCTAAAATATAATAAGAAAAGTTTTAGTTAATAAAAAATGATTAAAACTAAATGATTTTTAAAAGATTTTATAAAATTTTGTAGGTTTTAAGTTTTGTTGAATTTTTACCCAAGCAATAATTTTTCTTAAAACCGTAAAATATTTAGAGGGCATATAATTTTTAAGACGTATCATACCTATTTTTATCAATAAAATAATGTGCGTTTGAGTTTTAATGCAAAATATCAATGGTTTTGACAATTTAAGTTATATTTTTTTAATTTTACTCTAGGGTGGCCTTTATTACTTTGTAATTACTTAAGTACCTACCATTTTGTAAAATATACATTAAAAGAACAAAGAAATTACGAATATCAATGTTTAAGAAAGAGACAGCAAACAGTTAGTAATTATAGCGTTATTTTTACGTAAATTTGTGGTATTTATATTGTTTTTATTACGTAATTCTCTTAGTAGATCAAAAAGGTTATTATGTGGGTAAAATAACGAAATAAACCATTCCCCAAATTTGGTAATTTTTCGTATCTATACCGTTATAAAACCGTTTTGGTTAACCGTAAAAAATACTTTAAAGTTGACTTAGTAGTAAATTTGTAGTTATTTAAACTTAAAATGCTGTTTGGGATTAGGCGTTAAAAAGTAGAAAGAGTAGAAAAATATATTAAATTAATAAATTTATTTACTTTGAGTAACTTTTGAGCTACAAGGTTGTGCGTAACCTTCTGATATTTATATCGAATATTTATTTGACATTTTCAGTCATACATTAAAAGACTTTTATATTATTTAGATATCTTCGTAAACTTATCATACATTTTTCTTTTTATAGCGAAGAACTCTTTTTTGTTCGAGTGCTTAGTGAATCAAAAATTTTATATCTTTCTTAGTGGCACTAAACTAAAAGAACTAATTACCGTTCTTTTATACTTTGCCACAGTCCTTTAAGCTATTTTGAGCTTTGCAACAATTATAAGCCCAAAAGCACTCGCAGCTAGTTATTTTATTAGGTCGTTAGGTTTTATCGCATAGACGCTGCAATTGTGCTAAATTATATTTTTGTTGGGAATAATAAGGGGTTTAATTAAACAGATAAAAATACTTTAAGCCACATTCATAATGGCCAAAGTTATGGTTTTAATAACATAAATTGGGTTGTTTTAAGTTGAACTAATTGGTACAATATACGGCTTATTTAATGCAATAAAATATGGCAATTTTGGCAAATATAAAACATTTAATTAAACTTTTGACATATTTGTTTTTTGAATTATCAAAAATTAATCGGTTTTAGAATTTATTCGAAAATATTTTAACTACTACAAATGAGGCAATGTTACAAAATACGATAGTCGGTTCTGAAATCCACATATAAAAATATAAATATATAATATATATTATAATAAAAATATTCTAATACAGGGTGTCATGTAATAAGTATTTATCCCTTGGGGGATTATAGTTTACGCCAAGGTAAGCATTACTTTTGCTACTCTATTTGATTATATACCTACAGACAGATCTGTTATTTTAACAACAATCAAAAATTATTTTTAATTTCTTTTGAGACTATTTAATTATTTATGGTGTGTCAAAAATTATGCACCCAATATAGATAATGAGGAGATCTGCAAATACCCCCCTACTAAACAATCCGTGGGTTATTACGATCCAAATAAATGTATTCAAAAAATCATGTAACATTTAAATTGTAGAAATGTATTTGACGTACCGAGTGCCGAACGATTGGGTAGACGGGCACTCCTGTTTAGGTGGGAAAATGAAGGGGGGAAGAATGCCCGTAGTCAAGGTGGGAAACTGAGAAGGGGACGGGGATCATTCGAGAAGAGCCCGTGCAGCGAACAAGAGGTGTAAATTTGGTGAATATAATAGTATATTATGTATCAAGTTTGATAAACGCCATTTTATACACGAATTTAATATAGGTATGAGCGAGCTTGCGAGCAAGTTCTTAAATTAAGGAGTGTATAGAAACGTTTATAAACGAGGTGCATACTATACTTTTTCTACGACAAATACTTATTATTATCTTAAAATGATTTAAATCAAAAATTTGTATAGAGCGCCATCTATTAAACAATAGGGGAATCTGTGTGTCACCGTCAGATTTCAATTTTTTTATTTTATAAACACAGATTATAAAGGTTATAAATCGAAATGTTTTTCTTGAAAATTGACAGTTTTTCACAGTGAAAGTAAAGAAAATGTTTTATGAGCACTTTACAGCGGAGTCCGTGCCCTTATTTAAGTTATACTTTTTTAATACTTTTGTATTTTTGTATTAAGATAATAAAATAATTTTCACATTTAGTATTATTTTACAAGAAAGGCACTTTATTTTAACGATTGTATGACATTTGACAACTGTCAACTAACTTAAAACTAACTTTAGCCCGTGACTAAAAACCTGTTGCTAACTTCAGCCCGTGACTAAAGCGCCATAAAGCCACAACTTGTCAATGTGTATTTAAAAGGTCACTTAGTGTCATGGAAACATGTACGATAAAGGGAGTTTTAAAGGTGGGAGTAGAAAAAAGTGTTTAAATTTGTAGGTTTGTACATTTTAATAACTAAATTATTGTAGGACTACAATAATTTATAATATTTATAAATACATAATGACAGCATTCAAGACGGGAACGGAAGAACTGGGAAGATTCTAGAAAAACGGGTGTGTAACAAACAACAGGTAAAAATTTGGTGAATTGAAAAATGCTTTAAATTACAGGTTTGTACATTCTAATAACAAAATTGCTATAGTTTAAATAAATAACAATTTAGTATAATTAGTTTACACAAATGCCCAAATATTCGATCAATTGACTTGGCGTCATAGATCTATCTATTCTGCCATGTTGGCTGCTTTTTTAATAAACCACGCCCGTAATCGACATGAAATAAATTTACGTTTTAACTATTTCGTATTATAATTTAGATTCTAAATAATAAACAATTGGTAATTGATTTTATCTAATTAAAAGTGCAGGGTTGTATTTTATTCTATCTAATTAAAAGTGCAGGCTTGTATTTGATTCTATCTAATTAAATGGGCAGGGTCGTATTGAATTTTATTTAACTAAATGTCAGGATTGTAGTTTATTTAATTATTTTTATAATATATATAATAAATATTTCGTAAAGGGGATTTACTATAAACGCTGTGTAAATTAAGTGTAATTCATATTGATTTTCTTGAATACGGGATTTATTAAATTGTACTCATAGATTCACATTTATATCCCGAAATTAGTTAAGTGATTTTTACCAGTCATATTAAATTATTTGGTATTACGTTTGGAGTGAGTAGCAGCAGTAATTGTGCGATAGCGACATTTAATTTATCCCCACTGTCCGTGGAGTCCTGATACAACAATCCCATTTTGAATTAATATCCTGTAAATTTTATTAGATGCCGGCCGGTCTGGTTTCATCTGACTGCGCGACGCAGATATTGTTTTTGTTATTTGTGTCATTTTGATTACCTAGTATTTTATGGTACAGTTGATTAAGCCTGAACTCTAATAAATATTACATGAAAAATTGTGTAACAGTAAACTTAAATTCAACAGTAAATAATTACAAAAACTTTATTTGGATGATGAAGGCCTAATGCAGATGGACTGCTTGATTGATAAAGTTAAATTTAAAATACAAAAATAGAGACTAAGACTCAATCTACTTTCACCCAATAAACAAACAAACAAATAAGCAAACAATCAAAGAAACAAACTAAACATTAAAACGAGGAACATACGACAGCTAAGCTCTAGTATGAGGTATTATTTATCTAATGGTATTTATATATTTATTTATTTATATTATATGTGGGTTGTGGTCGCAGTAAGATATTGTGTAGTTTTAAGGGTCTGTAGGATGTCCCTTTCTTTCAGAGTTCACTTGCAAAAAATAGGTTGAATGTCGTTTGAGTTTGCTGTTATTGTTATTGCTCTATCCAAATAAATATCGTTATTGTTTTTTATAAATTTAAAATATTTTACACGTTTAGCTCCCTACCATAATCCCTCATTTTGGAAGGTTTTATGAGCGATATTTATATAAAAATAAACCGGAGCCTTCCGGGTGTTTGACCTGAGTTCAAACGTAATTTATTGTCTTTTATTTACTGTATTTATAATTTTCCTTTTAATACTTTCCCCATGAATACAACACCTCAAAAGTACCTTGGGTTACTAAATTAATGAGCTTTAATACCATAAGGATTTATTTTATTTATTTGTCGTAATTAATATAACATAGGCCGTGGTGTTATATTTCATTTTATCACTTGGGGTGTAACTTTTACAGATTCTTTGCTGAGGGGGGGGGTTTGTACGCTTACAGTAAATTTCAAACAAAATTCGACAATTAGTTTTTGAGGTATAAGGGCTTGAAAATTGAATTTCTTTGTGTTTTTAAAATTATTATAAATTAAGAATAAAATAACCTTAAATTATGGATCAGCAATATGTTTCAGATTGATATAAAATTGAAAAATTTGTACTAAAAAGAAAATAAAACTGTTATATACGAAAAGGCAAAACATTTCGCCACAAATTGCTGATCAGGTAAAACGTCTTAAACATATCTGAAAAAATAGCATGAATTATGGGAATAACATTTGTTCGGACCCTTCAGAAAGTTTTCTTAAGGAAACTAATTCAGTTATACTTTTTTATTACCAATATTTTTCCTACCTTCTATAAAATTTAATATCCTTTTTTAATAACCAATATTAAAAGTATGTTACTTCCAGTGATAAAATTGAAATAAAACATCACCAATAAACAATAAATTGTCAAAGGTTTACGCTCCGTTTTATGGGATAATTTTATAGGGAATTAATTTTCGATTGTGACTCAATTGGACAATATAATATTTATATAATTTTATTGGCTTTAAATTCAATATTATTTGAGTCATTTTAGAATCATGTTGCCCAATTTAAAAAAATATAAACGTAATTTCCGCTATAAAATATTACATACATGCATACATATTTATTTATACATGGTGTACCAAAAATGGTGCACCAAAGAAAGGTAAATTACAAACAAAATTCGACAATTAGTTCTTAAGGTATAAGGGTTTAAAAATTGAAAATCTTTGTGTTTTTAAAGGGTCATATTTCTCATAAATTAGGAATAAAATAACCTCAAATTATGGATGAGCAATATGTTTCAATTTTATTAATCTGCAGATTAATATAAAATTGAAAAATTTTTACTAAAAAGAAAAGAAAACCGTTATATACGAAAATGCAATAAATTTCGCCACAAATTGCTGATCAGGTAAAACGTCTTAAACATGTGTGAAAAAATAGCATAAATTATGGGGATAACATTTCCCTTCAAAAGTTTTTCTTACGGTAACTAATTCAGTTAAACTTTTTTTTAACAAAATTTTTCCTATCTTCTTTAAAATTTAATATACTTTTTTAATAACCAATATTATAAGTATGTTAAATACAGTGATAAAATTAAAATAAACCATCACCAATAAACAATAAATTGTCAAAGGTTTACGCTCGGTTTTAAGGGGTAAATTTATAGAAAATTAATTTTCGATTGGGACTCAATTGGGCAATTTAATATTTATATAATTTTATTGGCTTTAAATTCGATATTATTTGGGTAATTTTAGCAATCATATTGCTCAATTTAAATTTTTTTTTAATGTAATTAACGCTATAAAATATTACATGGAAACGCAGTAAAAAATGAGTAGTAACAGTTTTTCTATAAATTTAAATTTATGATAATAAATTATTAAAAATATTGTTATTATTGATAACAATATTTTTATACCAACACGTGCTGCCTTGCTCCGGCTTAAAATTATGCAGCTTGCTGCGTCTTACAGTGGCTATGAGCTTAACTAAATATGACTCCACCAAAGTGGTTGGGTCTGTTAGTTACACAGACTGTGGTTAGTTATTTATTCTTGACGAAGACGACATTTTATTAGGGTATTAGGCCAAAAAACTCATTACTGGCAATACAAATAATAAGGCAAGGAAAAACTTGTACAGTCCATGGATGTGAAATTTTATGAGAATTAAAAAGTGATGGTTAGTGCCTAGCCAATTTACCACAAAAATCTCTTTTCAAAACTTTACCAAGGTAAGTGTATGAGATTTTGAGTTTGAACTGATTTTCTTAATTGGACCAAAAATTGCGAAATTAAATACAATCATTGCAAGCCATTATAGCTCCACATTTTGATTATTGTTTAACTGTGTTGTTCTGTATAAATAATAATGAAATGCAAAAACTACAGAAACTACAAAATAAAGCACTAAGAATTATTTTAAAATGTAACAGGTATACTCCAATCAAAATGATGCTTGATATATTTAGTTTTTTGAGTGTTAAACAGTCTGTGGATTTTAAAACATTATTATTTATATTTAAAGTTAAGGCTGAAATTCTACCTGCATATTTAAACAACAAATTAATTTTAGTACAGTGTCCATAATTACAATACTAGGAGTATTAATGATTTTTATGTGGGGAATTATGATAGGGTGCAAACAACAAAAAATGTTTTTGTTAATGGTTTGGTATTATTTAATAGCCTCCCAAATGAATTAAAAAGCTGTGATAGGGTTGAAATATTTAGAAAACTTGTGATAAATTATGTTAAACAAAACTTTGTATTGTGATATTTTGACTATGGTATTTGTTTATATATAATTATTTGTATTTTTGTAAAATAGCTTATGCTAATAAATGACTATTTATTTATTTATTTATTTATTTATTTATTTATTTACAAATTACAGAGGTACTATTCCATGCACTGAAAAAAATAAGCTGTTGAAATAACAACAAAAATATTAATTCAACTCTTTATGCACTTTAAATATAAGCAATGGTTTTGCACGTTTGCTTAACCATCTAAAAATGTCAAATTGTATTGTTTAATTGAACAACAAATAATAGTCAAATGAACAAAATGAGAATATTTGTTCTAATCTGCTAATTTGGTTAATTTAACATTCTTAGGCCTATACACCCTATAGGGTGTTAAGGTAAATTTCTTGAAATGTCCAGGTAACCTTTTTAACATATTCACTTAACACCAATAAAATGTTAAATTAAAATAATTTGCGCTAATGTTCCAAAACAGTTGGGTTAACATTCTGAAAATGTAAAAGTAAAATTCTATATAAAGAGAAAGAATTGAACCCTCACCTCGCCAGAGTTTTTGTTTTGAGTGCGTTCCACCTATTATAAATACCGACAGACAGCTGTTTCGACCTATATTGGTGGTCTTATCAGTGTCGGGCAATTTGGTGTAGTGTTCCACTGTGGAACACACCCAAAACAAACGGCTACGTGAGCTTATATACCTTATGTCGTAAGCCAACTGTGGCGAGATGTAAGAACACGTGATCAACACCGTCTAATGACGTGGCGTGGGTGTTCGAAGCGCTCTTCACGGCAATTTTATGAATGCAAATTTAACATTTTAATGTATCATTTACAATTTGTTAAATGAACAAATTTAATGTTTTCGATTAAAGAAAAACTAAACGTTAATTTAATAGTTTTTTTAGGTAATCCTAAAAATTTCAGTATTTGATTCAACCAATTCCAGCTATCAAATCAAAATAGGGTAAACATTTTAATTCAAAAAATTAGTTTATGTTAAATCAATACTATAACTGTCAATTGAACAAATAAACTTTGACAAACTCTGACTATTAATAGCAATTGCTTTGACACCAAAATATAGATTAATCCAATAGGTTTTTTGATGAAACAACATTTTCAAAAATGACATTCAGGTAAACGTTAACTCAACTACATTATTTTGTTTCGGTGTGGATCCAGTTAACATAGAGAAAAGCCACACAGGTCTCAGAAATTTCTTTACTCTTTACGACATTTGGCCGCTAGAAAAAATAGTTCGGTGGCCTCGGTAGACATTTTACTTAAATTTTCCTTCGGCGAAAACCAGTTTGGTGAAGTTCCGCCTTAAGCTTTAGCAAGAAACACATGTAATAAAGAAAACATTAAACTTTCCAAATTTACATTTATTCATGACTTTCATAATTACCACACGTGCTGTAAGCTAAGTTTGATAATATACTTCATAAACAATGATTTATCAAAAAATAAATTTCCATCTTCCATAATTTCCTAGCTTATATTGCAATATTATACATAGTAAAAACAATTAAATTATAGCTAGAGTACACCGTTTCCTTTAAGCTTTAAATATTGTTTTGATTATTACATCAATATTCCGGATATGCACTATTTGACTAATGTCCTGACAAATTGAGATGCGCCAGTTCAAGTTACTCTGACAAGCATGAGGAATTGACTACATTATTATATACACCGGTCACTAATTTAAATGAGATGTTCATTGTATACAGGGTGTTCTATAAGTAATTTAACTGTCAGTTTAAAGCTAATTTTTTCTTATTTTCTAAAAATAATACAATATAATTATATTGTATTATATTGTGTATACCTTAAACAGTATACGGGGTGTTTTAAAGTGTTATAAGGGGATATTTCGAAAACGGTTTAATTTTTTTTTAATTTGCTAAACTAATAGAGAGGTGGGGGAACATATTTAAAAATATTTTTGACATCTACCCCTTTGGTAACTGGATTTTCACGGTGCTGTTCTGAGAGGTGATTTTTGGACTTTCTGTGAAACCTAATTTTTTTTTTATTCTTGTTAATTAGGTCATAACTAAAATTTTAAGAGCAAAATAAAAAAAATTTGACGGTTAATTTTGTTTTAATTGGATGTTTATTAAAAATATGTATGCACACTTTCAATTTTCCAATTAAAACTTGCGATTTTATTTAAATATTATCATAACTTTTAAAATCAGATTAAAGATTAGTTAATTTCCTAAAAAAAGGTCTATACATTTTTTATATCTTTTACTGTTTTGTTGTAATACACGTTTAAAGTTTTAATTTAAGGTAAAATGTATAGTATGAGTATGAGTATAAGAGACGTATAACCAGCCCCATTTCCTCTTGACTCTCGAACCCCGTACAGGCCTATGTTTACTTACGCCGATTTTTGTTCTTCCCCAGCAACTGCACGGCTTCACCCGTGTTTGCTGGGTGCGAATGTCCATTGCGTTACGTACTGTCCCCTATTTGGGGCTCGAGAGCGAGAGGCGAATAGTTATAATAGCCATTCCCGGGTTCGCCGAGCCTATGCTATACGCTCGGTGGGGTATGGATGAGGGACGGGAGGGAGTTGGTTTTTGGGGGACAATTACGCCGACTTAAAACTAAGTACGACGCGGAATCCCCCTAGACCAGTCGATTAGTATTACTCCAAACATTTGGGATCACTATTTGGAGTTGGGGAGTTGTTATTTCGCTGCAGGGGTGTAGTTTCCTAGTCGATGTCTTTGTCTTGTTCGTTATTGTCATTGTCCGTGTCCTGGTCAGATAGTTCCTGCCCTTGGTAAAATGTGTCAGTTGTTTTTAATAATTTTTGTCCCAAGCACGTTTTGTGGTAGAGTTCCGTCTTTGTTTATCAAATTCCAAAGCATTGCATTTATTCACTAGTCAAACAAATCACAAGCGCGATTATTCTGTTGTCTAATGTTTACAAACTCGAGTTTGGCTATTAGGCCCTTTTTTTTAATGTGTTAGAATTTTGTTCAATGTTAGTTTACTCTGTCAGTCCAGTGTTTATTTTCCGGCTCGATTGGGACCGCCTTACGCATTTGCTGTTGACAGACTTATTGCCCCACGCTGCGTGCCCTTCTTAGGTTTTAAAGATATCCCAATAAACACTTTAACGATACCTATCACCACTAACATTGCCCGTGTAAGAATTTTTAACACTTTTTAATACAATTTTGCAATGATAGTAATTAAAAACAAAACAATTGTTTAAAGAGTAAAATATGTTCTTAACATAATCATATTTTAAAGTCATTTTAACATTTCAAGTAAAATAAATGTTATGTTTAATGAAATGAATACGTGCAATGTTAATGGTGATAAATAACGGAAAATGCTTGCTGGGATCTATATATGTATTTATATTGCAGATTTGTATCAGGTCATGCATACTCTTAAAGTAAAACTTATCAGATTTTTCCCCTTGCGGATGGCCACCTCCCCTCTTCTCCGACCTCCCCCGTCCGTCCAGTGAAAAGCCTCCAATGACAGGTGGCACCCAAGTCATTCTTATCACCCAACACTCCACTCCTCAATGACCGTTACACCATTTTAGCTTGCACTCCATGAAAATGTTTGTTTCACTTATCAGTTCGCACCCCTTTTTTTTAATTATTGTTGGTTTCAACTTTAAACTTTTACGTTTCAAGAGCTCACCCGCACGCGAGTCGCGAGCATTGCTGTTTGTAAGTTTCAAGAGCGCGACGGCAAGATGCGACTAACTTTGACGAGCTCTCGAACGTGACTGTTAATTTAAGGTTAAATGTATAGTATACATTTATTAAACAATAATTCTAAGGGTGCCACATTTTATTTAGGGCCGATTTATTCATTTTTGATTTATTTGACGAATAATTTCTTTGGATACTAGATATTGCCAAGACATGAAAGTTATCGGCCCGATAAACTTTACTAAAGATGAATAAACCGGTCCTTTTTTTGTTTATAAAAAACACTTTAAAAACTAAACAAAAATTATAGAATACGTATACTGAAAATGACGTCAAATAAATTTTTAATAGATCTAAGTTTCATGGCAACCTTTAAGGATATATTAATTAAGGGAACATAAATGTATACGTCAAAGGTTAGATTAAAAGTTTGAACGTTTATTGCAACAAAACAGTAAAATATATAAAAAAAAATTAAAAACCTTTTTTTAGTTATGCAAATATTAAATATATAAATTAAATCGCTAGTTTTAATTGGATAATTGAAAGAGTGCATAATATTAATAAACAGCCAATTAAAACAATTCAAACCGTCAAATTTTTTTTTTTTGCTCTTAAAATTTTAGTTATGACCTAATTAACAAGAATATAAAAAAAAATTAGGTTTCACAGAAAGTCCAAAAATCACCTCTCAGAACAGCACCGTGTTTTTAATAGGGACTTTTTTTTTAAATTCGAATCTATGTAAAAAAACTAGGTATGTATGTGTGCAAAATAAAATTGTTTTGCGCTTTCGCTTACGAAATTATGATATAATAAATTAGACAAAATAATTTTAAGTTATTTATCAAGTGTACGAAATTCATTTAGAAAAAGAGTCAGAAAGTGTTTAGAAGTTAAAGGGGGACTTTTAAAGAATTTCTTAGACATGACATACGATAAATTAGTTGAAATTTAATTGTTAATATTTTTTAGAATATTATTAGATTCTACTCGTACACGAGTAAAATCTAATAAATCATACAAAAAATTTTAAACCGTTTTCGAAATATCCCCTTGTACAACTTAAAAAACTTACTCGGTATATTATATTATGTAGATATTTTTTCTTTACAAAAATGTTTTAATTTAGACCACAATATAAAATAGGAATTACGGCCAAAAAAAGTAATTACAACAATGTTTCATATAACTTTTTCTTAGCCATTTAAAAATGTTCAAATACAAACTTTAGATTTAATTTTATTAAAAACGATGTAAAAGATTAAACAAATTAAATTCAATAATGGTTCATTTGTCTCAGGACCGGTTTATCAATCTCTGATTAAGTTCCAATTGGTCTATCTGACAGTTAAATTCCATATCGATAGTTGTGAAAACTATGGTATCCATGAAAATTATTTACCAGATAATTTTAACTGGACATTGATAAACTGGCCCTCAGATGCTCGAACTCCAGTAAGAGTCAGTCAATATAACCTTAAGGACTATGCAAACTAAACTGCTTGGACAAATATTAATTTAAGGAGGGCCCACACCAAACTCATCACTTTAAATTGATCCAATCAAAATTTTACACCAGGATCGATGTTTGCAAGCGACATTCTCAGTAGCTCAGTAATTTAAATTATGTGAGATAAACTAAAGACGTAGGTTATCTAATTATAGTTCATTTACTATATTACCTTAGCATTTTGCTTTATTTTGTTTATTTTAAACTATACTATATTTGAACGAAGGCGTACAAGGGACAATTACACAAAATTTATTTTTATTATTTAATTCCATGTTAACTAACACAGAATTAATTCCCTTTCATTTGATTCTGCGTTCGGTAACACAGAATTAATTCCCTCCCATTTAATTCTGCGTTAGGTAACACAGAATTAATTCCCTTCCATTTAATTTTGCGTTAAGTAACAGGGAATTAATTCCTCCCATTAAATTTCATGTTAACTAACACAGAATTAATTTCCTTCCTAATTAATTCTGTGTTAACTAACACAGAATTAATTTTATTAATTTTGTTTTAGTTAACACGGAATTAAATGGAAGGTAATTAATTCTGTGTTACCTAACGCGGAATTAAATGGGAGGGAATTAATTCTGTGTTATCTAACGCAGAATTAAATGGAAGGGAATTCATTCTGTGTTAGTTAAATATTAAAAATAATTTTGTGTAATTGTCCCTTCTACGCCTTTGTATATTTGGTACTTTTAAAATAGCTTGTTGTTACAAATCCTTATTTCCTTCTCAATATTCGACACGTGATTGGTGACATACTGCACGGGGGGCTGGGCCTGGCCAAAAGTCCAAAAAGTCAACTTTATCTGATCAAAAAATAATATACCAATGTAAAGAAAAACCCTTAATTTGTAAGAGTCCGAAAAAAAAAAGTTAAAAAAAACATTTTATTTAAAAAAGATACAACTGTTTAAAGTAAAGCAATACAGAAAAAATTCAGATATTAGATTTTAACGGAATTTTCTCTGCCTTTAAGGCTACTTCTTATACATAACAAAAATATGGTTTAAATTAAAGATGTATGTAATACGATATTGTATGTTTTATAAAATTATTTTATAATTTATACTTATAAACTTATATTAAATAATATAATACCTTGCAAAATATTACTCTTAACTAAGGATAAGTTATACGGTCCAAGTTGGTCCAGAAAAATGTTTATAATATTATAATAAATATATGATAAATTGTTAATTTTTTAATATTACATATAAAATCATTTAATAATAAATTTTGTTATGAACATTTTCTTTGTTATAAATAAATTACTAGTTTGCAAAAACAAATCATGTAGGTATTTGTAGTCCTTTACATTTTACTACCTCAAGGTAAAAAAAAGTTTACAGTAATAAAAACCTAATGATAATCCTTTAAGGTAATATACACTTTTTGTATATATTTAGGTATAATTATATATATATAATCGATATATGTATTAGGGTGATTAAAAAAATCTAATATTTTTTTTTGAAATTCGTTATCGAAAAATTGGTTGCTGGACACCTCAACCATATAAGCTTTTACTATTAAGGACCTCCTCATAGCAATTTTACATTTTAACATTAGTCGGATGAAAAATGTTTTGTATCTGACTAATACATGAATATACTCGTAGTACGAGTCTCGTAAAGCTAAGCCCAAAAAACAGGGAATCTAATGCTCTATAAAAAGTAAACCAAGACATTTAAAAGACAATATTTTATAAATTTTGAAAAATATATTTGTTTTCATAATGTTATCACTTTTAGAATAATTTGGATTTTAAAATAAGTTTAATAATTTTTGTTGGAAATTAACTGATCTACTTTAGTTTTTTTGATAAATGTAAGCGTTTTAAATATAATCGCAACTAAAGTTCAACTTACTACTTTTCTTACAAACTAGATAAAATATTAATTTTACTTTAATTTTTAAATATTTTTATAAATTTGTGTTCTTATTAATGAAAATAAGCTTTTAACTATTTCACATTTTGAATGAGTATGAGGCCCCATCGACATTACCTTACACTAATCTCCCAGGATTATTTTACCCCCTTTCCGTTCTCCTACGTATCCCGCCAACGCACAGCATTACCTGTGTTTGTTGGATCCGAAGTTTTTACGCCGGCTGGTATATCTACCCTAGAAGGTCGTGGATGACAGTGTCGATGGTTAAGGCTACTCCCGGATTTTTGTCGCCGGGTCGGGCCATACGTCCAGTTTAGGCTAGTGGAGAGCGGGACAAGAAGGGTAAAAGTTGGTTTTTGGAGGACATTGAACTGATCCAAAACTAAGTACAATCCGTCATCCTCCTCAACCGGGGCTTTAGTAATAACCCCATTCAATTGGGATTCATGAATGGGGGTAGAAGTGTACGCTGCTAGAACCTGTCCTTGTTGGTGTATTTCTGAACGTCTCTGTCCGAGTGAATTTCCGGTTTCTGGTCACCTCTTTGGAATTGTTTGCCCCCCTGTGAGATACTGAATCTTGTCTTTAGTACCGAAGTGTTGATGGCCACGACCCGCCGTAAGTACCCTCTGCCTTGGTGGATATTCCTCATGCCGAGTACCGGCTACCGACCTTGTATATTCTTTATTTATTTTATTGTTAAATTAGTGTTTATACCGTTTACATTTAATTTTTATCTTTGCATTCTTATTTTTTTCCAAATTTAATTTAAGAATACATATAAATATTAATATACAAAATAGATAAAGCCGGCCCTGAAGTATCTATAGAGAGGGTCGCTTTTCTTATCTTTTTCGATGTTGTTGTTTACTTTTTTGGCTATTGTTTATTTTAAGCTTTGATTTAAATGCATATACATTAGGGTGGGCCAAAAAAAACTTTTAATTTTCTTTTCTTTAGCTACCATGAAAATATCGTCCAAGATGACGAAAAAAAAATTCTGATAAAGTTTTAGCTCTTAATATCAATATTAAGAGGTGGCTCATCGCGATTTTTTATTTTCCATTTAAATAACACGGGAAAAATACATTTTTTTGTTTGGAATTTTATTGCGTTTTAACGAATCAGTAAGTTGTAGAAATGAATACATATTCTTGTAGGGAATTGAACGATCTACAAAAAAGATCTCATATGATTTTTTGCATAGTCGACTCTTTTAAAAGTTATTTGAGGTTAAAGTTCAACTTCAAATAGTAAATGATGACTTTTATAGTTTTTCATACTCTATCACAAAATATTGTCTCAAAAACATGAAATATCATATTTTTCGTGTGAAGTTTATCGAGTGTTCTTCGGTAAAACAAAACAATTTTTACGAAATATCAATAACCGTGAAAAAAACGTTTTTTTCCTATATTTAATTTTTTTTTATTTCAAATTTTTTCTTTACCTGAGACAAAAAAATTAATCATAAATTATATCACGAGATCTATGAATTTAATCGGTTAAACTAGGCTCAGTAGTTTTTTGTTTGGTTTTTCTTGGAAAATGTTGAATGCAAAATAATTTAATAAAATCACGAGACCGCGTAGCGGTCGTGGGGTTTTATTTTTAATTATTTTGCATTAAACTATTTTCCAAAAAGAAAAATCAAATAAAAAACTTACTGAGCATTGTTTGACAGATTAAATTTATAGGTTAAGTGATATACGTCTAGATTATTTCCATTAATTTAAGGTATGTAATAAGTAATAATTGATATTTCGTAAACTAGATAACTTATTTTTTATTGTTTTTTAAAAAATGTTTGTTAAAACTTGTAAATAACACCATAAAATCGTAAACAAAAATCCAATATGGAGGCTAAAATTTAATCGCTGTTAAATAGTTCTAGTGATTTAATCGCTTATTTAAACGAAATTTATTTGAAAATTCAAGGCTTTTGATTGGTTCCTATTATAATGAGGGAAATAATCATTAAAAAATATTAAATATTCTATTTACACTTGACTATTAGGTAATGTAGAGTAATAAAAGTCATGTTTCAATAATTTTTCAATTAAAATAAAAATGTTTATTTTAATTGATAAATTATTGAAACATGGCTTTTATTACCTAATAGTCAAGTGTAAATAGAATATTTATTATTTTTTGAGAAAATGATTAATTCTTTTTGTCATTACTTATGTAAAAAAAATCGATTTTTTTTTTAAATCAAGTAGGTATAGTTTTTTTACGATTATTGATATTTCGTAAAAATTATATTGTTTTACCGAAGGACACTCGATAAATTTCACGAAAAATATGATTTTTCATATTTTTGAGCCAATATTTCGTAATAGAGTATGAAAAACTATAAAAGTCTTCATTTACTTTTTGAGGTTGAACTTTAACCTCAAATAACTTTTAAACGAGTTGACTAAGCAAAAAATCATATCAGATCTTTTTTGTAGATCGTTCAATTCACTACCAGAATTTGTATTGATTTCTACAACTTACTGATTCGTTAAAACGCAATAAAATTACAAACAAAAAAATGTTTTTTTCCCGTGTTATTTAAATGGAAAATAAAAAATCGCGATGAGCCACCTCTTAATATTAATATTAACAGCTCAAACTTTATCAGAATTTTTTTTCGTCATCTTGGACGATATTTTCATGGTAACTAAAGAAAAAAAAATTAAAAGTTTTTTTTGGCCCACCCTAATATACATGCAATATTATATGTATATATGTATTATATATATATGTATATACATATTACCCACACACAACACTTATTTATAAAATCTAAATATTGTGTCGTTCCACCTTGATTTGGTTTATGTACTCTTACGCCTTTTTCTATTTGGTTAAGTTGTTTATGGGTTGTCTGCACTGAGAAAAATGAGGTTGTTAGTTTAACACTTACGGAAATGTTATTCTTATTTTTAATTTAAATTACGAAACAAATAAAAATAAATCTTAAACAAACAATCAAAGGTTGTTATACAAGAGTGCTTATAGATTTTTCATTAATTTACTGTATGAAATGCATTAATTGAAATATTTGTACATTTTTGTAGTGACAAAAATGTATACTCAAAAACTGTACGAGTTTAATGTAAAGACTGTAGGTAACATTTCGAGACTTTTGATAAACAATTATGCGCATTGTTCGTAATGAATGTGCAAAAACCGTTCAGTTAATAATTAATATATATTTTTGGTAACATTGCGAAGTTTGCATTTATAAGTATTTAACGATTATTTTATAAATTAGCATCGAATTGTTAGGTCCTGCAATTAGGAAAATTACTTAGCTGGACTAATTCTGTTTTCCTATCCTTAGCGGAAGGTCCTTGTTCCTTGGTAATCGCCGATTGTGGTGACCATACATGTAGTCAGCTAGTCAGACAGCTTATCGGTGAGACCTAACCTTATTCAATCACTCTCTTACAAACTTCTACGACGTTATAGCACTTTGTGACTTAACCGGGGGCCACCCGCACTTTTCAAACTTATCATCATTTATTTCTTTCTTGTTTATTTAATTTTTATTTTTTGTTTTTCGCTTTACTGATTTTGATTCACTTGCCTCCGATAACTTACCGGATTCGTTTTTGCTACTTGCCTCTTGAATGAGACATTTAAAACATGTATTTGTCATATAAACCCTTCTCATAATAAGAGCTTGGTATACTAACCATTAGACCATACGGGATATACTTTATGTTAAACAAAACCTATTATTATTCCGCGTGCGCGATTATCTTTGAAACGCTTACATTCATTGAACAAATAAAAGAAAACTTTTTTGTATATTAGTTAATTTTCAACAAAAATATGCACTTCTGTGAGTTATAAAAATTTAAAAAGCAATTTATTTTGTTCAAAACTTTTCAAACTTTGACCTAAAGAATCTTTTAAATGACTATTCATAGGTATACGAAAAAACCATAAAATACTTTTATTTTTATTTTATTTCTGAATAAAACGTAAATTTATTATTAAGGTCACAAATTAGTTTTGACCAAAAAAGTAGCTTTCCAACCCACTCGTGAGTCTGAACATTTGTATAAACTAATCACCCTGTATAAAAAGCGACGATGGTTTTGTTTTGCGGTAATGTGCAATATTTTTTATATATAATATCACTAGTAATATAATTTTTAAAACCACGCGCCGCTAGGCAAGAGGTTTTAAATTAATGCCACGGAAAAATCTTGAGTTAATAAAACTCAACTCGTATAAACGAGTGTTTTTTTATCTAAATAGTAGTTTTATCGCTGCAAAACTAAAAAAACCACTCGTTTTTTGAAATCTGATTGGTCCATAAAGTAATGAGTGGAATAGTCTTTATGAACTCACTAATAAACTTCTTTTCAACGTTTAAGTACAGTGTAAAATTAGCTAAAAATAAAAGAGATGGAACATTGTGCTAAGTGGACACTTAACGGACTTTCCGGGCGGAATTCGCGAATCTTTCAAGAAATGCAGAAAGTATTTTCACGAACTTATGTGGATAATTAGGAAGTTCGTAAGTAAGTGTTCTTAAAAATCCATAGAAATAATAATGTAACTTATCAGAACTGCAAGTTTAATATCTTATCATAAGAAATATTTCTAAATATTCTTAATGCCATTTGTATGAAGACGAGCTGCAGTGGTTCGCGATGCATATATCAAAAGCAAAACGTTTGCAACCCATAAATCAAAACAAAAATGTCGGTTACGATAATCCTGCATAATCTATGGAAGGATTATTGAACATTTTGTGTAGTTTATGTGACATTATCTGGGATTGATAGTAATCCTTGTTATAATTTTAAACACATTTATCATAATAAATTAAATGCAATATTTAAGAGTTTGGATTTAAGCTATTTTTATAAGGATGTTGCCCTTTAGTACCGTTTTTTAAAATTTTACGATTTCGTAAAACGAGAGAAATTTGTATAAGCTTAAATAAAAATTATCTGGATAATTTTTAAGCACAAGCAGTATTTACAAAGAATTTTTTTGAGTAAAATACCCACTGAAAATACAAACGATGTCAAATGTATTGAAACAAAATTAACAAATATATAACTATGTAACTATATTAAGTATCACCAAAATCATTCGTTTAAACGAGTTTTGTGGAAATTAATTTGACGTTTCTGGTGTACCATACAAAAATCGTTGTCAATGCAACTTGGTATTTCCAACAGTAACATATTAATAGAAGAGGTGTCTTATCGATAATACCTCGGGAGCTTTAGCTAGACTGGTCTTATCTCTGATCGTAAATAAAAATACTATAGAAAAGTTCAGGGTAACATAGAGTTTTCAGTGAATAATAGAGGTATACAGCGGTATATGATTCATTTTGATTTACAAACAAACCGTTGTCAATGCAACGTGGTCTTATCAAGTTTGAGGAGATCTGCAAATACCCCCCCTACTAAACAATCCGTGGGTTATTACGATCCTAATTGTTTAAAAATGTATTCAAAAAATCATGTAAAAAAAACATCATTTAAATCTAGCAGGAAGCAGAAATGTATTTGATGTAGAGTGCCGAATGCTTGACTTAAAATAAAAAGACGGGCAATCCTGTTTTTAGGTGGGAAAAGTAAGGGGGGAGAAGACGGAAGAACGGAGATTCGAGAAAAACCGGTGCAACCAAAAACATGGGTAGCAAACAACTGTTAAAAAAGTGTGTGACGAAATAGTGGTTTAAATTTGTAGGTTTGTACATTTTAATAACTAAACTATTATAGTATAAATAGCTTATAATTGAACAATCTCGCATTACGTTAGATTCTAAATAATAAACAATTTGTACTTGATTTTATCTAATTAAAAGGGCAGAATTGTACTTTATGTTATCTAATTAAAAGATCAGGGTTGTACTGAATTTTATCTAACTATATTTCTTAAAGGTGATTTACCATAAACGCTGCGTAAATTAATTGTACTTGATATCGACTTTCTTGAATATGGGATTTATTAAATTATAAGTACTCGCAGATTTACATTTATTTCTCGTGATTTTTACCAGTCATATTAAATTATTTGGTATTACATTTGGAGTAGCAACGGTGATTATGCGATAGCGATATTTAATTTATACCACTGTCTGTGGTGTCCTGAAATAAAAGCCCATTTTGAATTACTTTCCTGTAATAGTTATTTACGTGTCAAGCTTTGTAAATGAATCTTTACGGGCGAGCTGGAAGTTTGTGGGGTGAGCGACGCAGGAGCGAACACCATAATCCAGTGAGTCTAGTAAAGATTAATTGCAAAGCGTGACACGTACAAACTTTTATTTTCACCTTTAGATAACGATTTTCAAATTTAAAATATTAATTACTATGTCAAATGTGACATTTCATTACATAAATTGCTTTTCTACAAGCCTGTAAAACTTTACAGGTCCTTTATACAAGCCCGTAAAATATTACAGGTCTGTTTCCATAATGTATCATTTACATGGATACAAAAACAACAAAATTAACCTATAAAATGTCATTTACTATGAAGGTGGAAATAAATTTATTTAGGTGCCGGCCGGTCTGGTTTCATCTGACTGCGACACAGACATTTTTTTGTGTCATTTTGATTACCTAGTATTTTATGGTAATAATTAATTTATTAAAGTTTTGCCGACAAATGGGGCATAATAGACAATTGCGAACCCTCAATTGAAACGATCTCGAGCCTGATAATTTATTTACTCCTTATTTTAACAGTTGATTGAGCCTAAACTCTGATAAATAATACATGAATAATCATGAAAAAGTAAAAACAAACACACAAAAAACAAACAACAAATTAAAACGAGTATCAAGGCGAGAGGAGAGAACTCTCTACGTGATGGTCTAATGGTATTTATATATTTATTTATTTATTTATATTATATGAGGAGGTCCATTCCAAAACTTGGCTTATCCACTTTTTAATAAAAATGAGTTAGTGGTGTCTGTACATTTAACATGTATCCCCCTATACCCTGAAAAGTTTATAATATTCTTAAACTAACCTTATTCCATTTAAAATTCATTTAGAAATTGACTATCGTTCCTAAACTTGCCTTATCTATTGGTTATATCATGCAGAACTCGGCATTTACGTATGTAATTTTAAATTATTTTAAACTGGAGCTATACCTTTTTAATCAAGGTATATAAATGTTTTACGTATGCCTTTATATTTCGTTTAAAGTATTGAGTTTGCCTGATATGCGTTAGTACTCATGTGTAAGGTTTTTTACATTTTGCTCGAAAACAACTAATATGGATAAGCCGAGTTTAGGAATGCACCTCCTCATATGTGGGTTGTGGTCGCAGTAAGGAGATATTTTGTGGTTTTAAGGGTTTGTAGGATGTCCCTTTCTTTCAGAGTTCTTTTTCAGAAAATAAGTGTCGTTTGGGTTACGGTTATTGCTGTTGATTTATCCAAGTAAATCTCATTATTATTTGTTATAAATTTTAGTGTTTTATACGTTTAACTCCTTATTTATATAAAAATAAATGGCAGCCTTCCAGGTGTTTGTTGTGTGTGTGTTTGTTGAAACGTAATTTATTGTCTTTTATTTACTGTATTTATTATTTCCCTTTTAATACTTTCCCCATGAAAACAACACCTCAAAAGTACCTTGGGTTACTAAATTAATGAGCTTTATTACCGTAAGTATTTTTTTATTTATTTGTCGTAATTTAATATAACATTTGCCGTGGTGTTATATTTCATTTTATCACTTGAGGTGTAACTTTTACAAATTCTTTGCTAGGGGGGTTTGTACGCTTACAAGTTATAGAAGGATCTTACCCGGTAAGACACACGTTGTATTATCCCCTTACTTTGAAACACAGCATTGGTATATTTCAACAGAGCATATACAGTGTGGTTCTCACTTATAGAATAAAATTCCTTATTAGTTTTTTATTTCAAATATTATTATTATAATTTTAAATTGTTTGCCCCCATCACATTATGCACATTTTTATTAAATAACAACCCCACTTTTTTTATCAAAAAACTAAAAGTGCACGTTTTTATGAGTACGACATCATAAGTAGGGTTTAGTAAACTTAGTTTTCAATACCGGGTGATTATTTATAAATTAAAAGGATGAATTTGTTATTGTTATGATATGCTTTAGTTTTTGTGTTGTGGCTTTCGCTATTTAGCTATTTATGCTTGTTTGATTAACATGTAATTAACACCTGTGTATTTTTATTAATGCCGTTCGTCCGGTTTGTATTGTTTAAATTTTTATTATTAGTAAAACATTTTATGCTTTACTTGGTAAACTATTTTCTTTGATCCGAGAGCTTTTAATAAAATTGCAATAATTTGTTCTTAGTGCTGTAACACTTAATATTTTAGTTAAAAATGCAGAAACTCTGCAGAGACTCTGCGAATAGAAATATTAATGATGATTTATTACGGTGAAATGTGCAAATCACAAGGGCAAGCTGCAAACCTTTTTAATAAAAAACACCCAGATTTACCGGCACTTTCCCTGGCAACTGTGTCTAAAATACATGCATAATTTTGTGAAAATGGACACCTTAAATCATTACGCAGGGCGCCTCATTTTATTGATAAAAATGTGAAAGTCAATATTTTATTAGCTTTTTAAGAAGATCCAACAACCTGAACGCGTCAGGTTGCATGTGAAAACGACGTTATTCATTCGACGGTTTTAAAATGTTTAAAAGCCAAAAAAAATGCATTCATATAAACTACAACACGTACAAGAATTGATTGATGGTGATTCTAATAAAAGATTGCAATTTAGCAAACAAATGCTGGATATGTTAAATAGGAATATTATGTCCTTTACAGATATTTTTTTTACTGATAAATCACCATTTCTTTTAAATTATGCAGATACAACGCCCATGTCCTCAGAAAAATATTTTTATTAAAAATCTTAAGGGGGCAAGATATCTAAAAAATCTAAGATAACAAGTTGTCCCAACTTTATTAGGGTTTTTTCCAAATCCATTGAAACCTAATCCTTCCAATAATAATAATAATTCCAAGAACATGATTACAACAAGACGGTGCACCACCACACTATGCTATCCCTGTACGAAATCATTTAAATGACACCTTTCCACAAAGTTGGATCGGAAGAAGAGTTTTTATAGAATGGACAGCAAGATCACCAGATCTAACACCTTTAGACTTTTTCCTATGCGGACATCTAAAAAAAACAGGGTGTTTAAAACACAACCTACTAATTTATATGAATTAAGAAACATAATACCTGCAGAAATTAGGAACATAACACATTTCACAGTAGATTACTTAACTGTCAGTTAGATTGAATAATAGATTATTTTTGATTTTTTAATTAATTTTTTCTACTCCCACCTTTAAAACGCCTTTTATCGTACATGTTTCCATGACACTAAGTGACCTTTTAAATACACATTGACAAGTTGTGGCTTTATGGCGCTTTAGTCACGGGCCGAAGTTAGCAACAGGTTTTTAGTCACGGGCTGAAGTTAATTTTAAGTTAGTTTACAGTTGTCAAATGTCATACAATCGTTAAAATAAAGTGCCTTTCTTGTAAAATAATACTAAATGTGAAAATTATTTTATTATCTCAATACAAAAATACAAAAGTATTCAATAGTTTCTCAACGCCAATATTTGAAAAGTTTATATGAACATTGTACTGACCTTTTAATTTCGTCGGCAGTAAACTATAACTTAAATTCGGGCACGGACTCCACTGTAAAGTGCTCATAAAACATTTTCTTTACTTTCACTGTGAAAAACTGTCAATTTTCAAGAAATACATTTCGATTTATAACCTTTATAATTGTGTTTATAAAATATAAAAATTTGGCATTTGACGGTGACACACAGATTCCCCTATTGTTTCATAGATGGCGCTCTATACAAATTTAAATAATAATAAATATTTGTCGTAGAAAAAGTAAAGTATGTTCCTCGTTCAGAGCTGTTCGGTACTTGAGTACTTGTACTCAAATTTTGTACTTTAAGTACTTTTTATATACTCGGTACTCAGTCCATAGTACATTTAAAAAAAAGCACTTGTACTTGTACTTATTTAATTGAAAAATGTAAAAATGGACACGAGTACATTGGTCGTACTCGAGTACATTTTTTGTACTCGAGTACATTTTTTGTACTCGAATGCATTTGATGTACTCGAGTACGTTTGTTGTACTCGAGTACATTTGACGTACTGTAGTACTTTTGTTGTACTCGAGTACTTTTTGTACTCAGCATCTTTGTGTTAAGTGAACAAAACCACTACTATATTCAAATTTATCGACATAATTATAATGCTTTAGCAGCTAAAGTTTAACGGTTCGGCAATATTCGGAATAAATCCTCGATATGGGCAAGTTGGTAAAATATCATTGTGGTGCCCTATTTTATAGAGATATTACATATTACAAGGGGTGGTGCCCTTTTTTATCTCTGTAGTGCCGTCATAATGTCATATGTAACGGTTTTTTTAAAGAAATTTGAGATTATTTTGCAATATAGAATGTGCATTAGTATTATTTTAAGTGTTTTGGTTTTTGTTATACTGGGGTAAGTAAGATTTTAAATATTATTTTGTATTTGATTACCTACTCGTTTAAGTTTTTGTTATATTTGGTACGCTTAAAAAATTAGGTTATATTTTTGCATTCAATCTTGTTTTTTTGCAGTCATAAATGCATGATATTTTAATTTAATTTCGTGCTGGCAGTTAAATAAAGTTTAGGTTATTTATTAAATAAAATGTGTAATAAATATGTAAAAGAATAGTTAATCTATTTTAATATTAGTTTTTTTTGTTTAAAATCGAAATAATTGGTTATATAGAAAAATATTCAAACCATAAATAAATACGTGCATTAAAGAAATATAAAAATGCAGTTTTTTTAAATATCCCTAAGTGACCTAAACTTGATATTTTGTTTTGTTTAACTTTTAACAACTTTTTTTGCTAGATACTGAAACCTTTTTTTGGAAAAAGTTCTTTGTACTTTTGAATTTTTTTGTACTTTGTACTTTGCACTCAACTATATTTTTTTCAAAGTACTTGTACTTTTACTGCAGTACTTGTACTCGGAACAGCTCTGACCTCGTTTATAAACTTTTCTATACACTCATTAATTTAAGCACTCGCTTGCAAGCCCGCTCGTGTCAAAATTAAATTTATTAAATTATCAAATTTGATACATAATATACTATTAAAATACAAAGATTAGTTTTTTAATCTGTCATTACATTTCCAAAACTGGGGTTGTTATTTAAGATAAATGTGCATAATGTGGTGGGGACAAAAAAATTAAAATTATAATTAAAAGATTTTAAATAAAAAAACTAGTTTACGTGTCAAGCGTTTTTCATCAAAATCTTTTCTTATAGAATAACGATTTTTATTGCATAAGTGAGAACCACCCTGTATATTAAATATTTCCGGTTTGACAAGATTTTAACTTAAATTTTCAATTTTTAAACTTATTTTATACCTTATCTTCATTTAAATGCATTAATAATAAATCATAAAACGGGCACAATTGTATGACTTCCTTTTGTGGTCTGGTGTAGCCGTATAAGAGTCGCCGGCCCAAAGGCAATTTCGCGCAAAGTAATTGAAAGCGGAAGACAAAAGAAAAAAATTTAGGAAATAAGAATCTTATCTGGCCAGCTAGACCTATATTGGCGCGGGAAATCCACGATATGTCTTTTTAAATCCCATTGTCTCGCGCGAACGGCACAACATTTAAAGTTGTCGACGAGAATATACGTTCAATCTAAAATATACTCGGTCGTGTAATGATGCACTTGAAAATTTTGTTTTAAATAAATATTTAAAATAAGCCATAAACATTGTAATTTGTGCAGCGTGTAAGATATACAATTATAGCAAAATTTTCTATATATTGCTTTATATTTTATGCAACGATTGTATAATAAAAAGAGTCCCAGAAGGGCAACTTTTTTCGATGATGATTTAAAATATTGTAAAATATTTCTGGATGTATAATGATAATACAGTGTGGTTTTCACTTATGGAATAAAATTAGTTATTCGAAGAGAATAGTTATTTGTTTTACAAGTGTTGAAAAGCGACTTTTTTATGCGAGTGTTTAATTTGCTCACGAGGCCGTCAGGCCGAGTCTGCATTAACACGAGCTTCAAAAAAGAACACAATGTTTTTTCTACGAGCCTTTTATTTTTTATTACATTCAAATACAAAACAAAATAACCTAAAAACGTGTTTGACATCTCGTCGCCTGAGAATTATAGTGTTATATCTGCATTTTTTTTTAAATTGAGGTTAGTCTTGTTTTAAGTCTTAAAGATGCATATTGTTCTATCTATATATAATTGGGGTAGAAATTGTACAGTTTAAAGCTTTAAAATGCAATAGCAAGTTTTGCAAATAAAAGACTTGTATAAATAAAAGAAAATAAACCATAATTTAAATATTTTCCATTCAACATTTGATTTTCCTAAACATTAGAATAATCAAACATATTCAAATTCAAACATAATATATCGGTAATTTCACGCCGGCGCACATAGGAGTATTTCAACTAAAAAGCCGGACAAAAGTCCAAATCACGAATTTGGTTAAAAGTAGACATAGTTTATGTTTTTGGGTAGCTTAAATATCACTACATCAAGAAACAACAATCTTAAACACCATACATAATAAACCTTTATTCATCATCGATCGAAACTTAAGTAATTTTCAGAGCGCTCATTTTATTTTTTAACGCTCTCGCATATACGAAATCTTTGATTCGATTTTTTAAGGTGGCAGAATTTTTTTTTTGATGAAATTCGTTATAGATTGGAAAGTAATATGTATGTACTATATTACCATATATTTAATTTAAGGGTATTAGTTTGTAAAAGTCTTTTTTAAGCCAATTGGTTATATCATTAAAATTATATTATTTTTACATTTTTCTTCTAGGTTTAAAGGTGTTAAAGTTTATGTGTCGGGCATTGTCGGGCAATTATTTTTATATTATCATAAAATATAGGTATTTTTTTATACATTTCTGAAAAAAAATCTTTCACAAAAATCCACAATATTTTTTTAGCCTGTATTTAAAGTTATAGAATTGTCTCAAATAAGAGGCATTTTCGTCAGCAAAATTATTCGGTTGTTACAAGATTTTTTTGACAATTTATTACTTGGCGGATAGAACATACATAAATTAATAATTATTATAATCTACTTCCTAATTATAAACAATTTTTTTTTAAAATTGGCTAAAACTGTTATTATTGAATGATATATTTCCTCTCCAACGATTCATAAAGTATTGATTCATGGACCTACTTTCATAAATTACGCTATAATACCTGTTGAAAAACTCTCAGAAGAAGCTGCTCAAGCCAGAAATAAGCATTTTAGGCAGTCCAGACAAAATTTTTCCCAAAAATTAAGAAAAAAAGTAAGCCGTTCTCGAAAGAATGTTTAGAACTATTCGTTCCAGAAAACACTTTTTATGGGCGTCCAACGGAAGAAGAGGATGAAGAAGAAGATGAGGATGAAGAAGAAGACGATGATAAAGAAGAATACGAGGAGGAAGAGGAAGACGAAGAATATTTGAACTCTGATTAGTTTATAATTTCATGACCATTTTAACACCAAATTAACACCATACATGGTCTATATCGATACAAACCAAAATGGTGTTAAATATGGTTCGTTGGTCCAGTGTAAATTCAAATACTAAAATGAAGTAAATTTAACTTTTACACAGTATTAAAATAAATTTACCTGGTGTAAATTGAACTCCTATTCAGTGTTAAATTTTATGTGTTTTTGATAAAATTAAATTTTACTACACAGAAAAAAAGGAAAAAGTTCCTTGACGCATTACAAGTATATTACCAGTGATATTATTCCAGAAAATTGAACCTTCAACTCGCTAGAGATAAATGTTTTTAGTGCGTTCCACCAACTTAAATTACTTCAAGTATTGACAGCTGTTTCCACCTATTTAAGGTCTCTTTAGTATCAAACAACTTGTAGTGTCGCACCAAAGCAAAGGACTACCTGAGCTTATATACTCTTCATGTAAGTCAACAGAGGCGAGATTTAAGAACATCACGTGATCCACAACGCCTTTACCGCGATCGGTACACACTATGCAACCAGGAATGCACGGCAAATTGTTTGAATCGTTTTAACAGAGTGCTTTAGGTTGACCATACAGCGCGCTGCAGCGGGTTGGTTTTACTAAGTTTTCTGGGTTAATTTAACCAATTTAAAAAAAATAAAATAACTATCTGGTTTAGTACCGTCAAACTAATCTTTGTTTATATTAACCTCCCACAGTTGATTTAAATAAATACTTATAGGTCAACTAAATTAATATAGTTAAATGAACTATTCCTTTTTTTCTGTGTAGGTTCACTTCTCAAATATTTTTATATAAACACCGTTTTGGTTTTTGCTGTATATAATATTTTCAACCATAATTCATGGTGTTTATATTAATGCCTATTGGGAAATACCTATACTAGTTTTTCCATTTATTTTTGTTAAATAAATCTAACAAAAAACGAGACTTTTATGTTATAATTTTATTTACACAACATTGAAAAGGGCTAACAATTGTTTTTAATAAAATAACTTTTACATAAATATATCGCAGATAAATCATTACTTATGTGTTCCATTTGTTTCATCGATGTGTTTCCTATATACAATATATTTTTGCTTGGATTTTTTATTTAACTATTTCAACCAACATATTTTGATTAATAGTTTCGCTATAGCTTTGACAACAGTACAGTTAAAATTAATTTAATTTTCTTTATGGGCAGGACATCTTACACTGGTCAGAAATATTAGTAGTTTCGCTAACATATCGAGTCTATCTGAAAGAAACTCTACAAATAGTTGTTTCCAAATATCGATAATCATGCTATCCAGCAAATTTATTTTAATATTCTTCCTTTAAATGAACGATTGATTTATGTTTCATGTTGTGTTTTATGACGTAATATAAATGTCAAATGTTACTTTTAACATTTTTCAGGTAGTCCCGGTATATTATTTGACGTTTCTTAATTTAATAAGTTAGAAAAATATAAATGGCAACATTTTAATTGATTTTATAATTTTGAGTGTTTAAAGCCAAATATAATAAAGCTACTGTGTTTTTTATCAAAATGGTTGGCCATAAAAGTAGCTTAGAATCGGTTAATTCGTGATTTTTTAAGGGGTCAATCCAGCTACTCTGCGTCTCACAAGAACACAGTTGGTAAGGCACGACAACATGCCAACAAAACTTATGTGAAAAACTTATTTATTCATCGCGAAGTTTTTAGTGCCATGTATAAACCATTAAAACCGTACAAAAACTGAATTTTATTTTTTAATACAACTGAAAAGTTTTCAAAATGTTTGATTTTGTTCGGCCAGTGGGTTTTATTTAACAAAGACATAAATTTTGGATTAATAAAAATAATCCACCTAAATGTAATTAATTGAAAATGGTATATTAAATTGTCAAGTGTAAATTTCAAACCTTGTAGCTTAAATAGCCAAATTATAAAACTCAATAATGAAGATTTTTATTTAAATAATAACTAATTAATATGTTTCATTATAAGCTTATCTTCAAGTGTTTAGGTAATTCTTATAATAATAATGATTTAATTGAATTACGTACTTAATCTGTGTTATAATAGATTGGTATATATTATGTAAAGGGATTTGGTGAATATGGTATGCTAACTACTAACTAACTAAATTAGTTTTAACCAGCATTTGTAAAATTAGTCCGGATAATATTTTATTGCATTAAAACAAGTTTTGGGGGATAGGATCTATATTGTAAAGTTTGGTTACTACAGATATATGGAATACAATGTAAAATTAATAATTAGTTATTAATTCCACGCCAAGTCAATCAAAGGGGCTTTTTATTTTTCAACACCAACAAACACACTGAGTGTCATCAAGGTCAAGGGTCAACCGCCGCACAGAGGAGTATTTGAGATCCATATCCGGACAAAAATATTTTATTCGTTTTATGGACTAAATGATAAAATATGTTATTTTCATTTTTTTTTAATAAAAATGCAAAAATATAGTGTAAAAATTGTAATAATTATTATATATATATATACAGGATACACACACACTGGTATGCTATTTAGTCGAACCAAAATGAGTCGTTTCTGCGCATTACGTCATCTGGATTATTTCTGTTTTGAAAGTCTGAAAGTATTTGAGGTTAATCGCTTTTATTTTTGTGTTTTTCTATGGTTTATTGTGTTTTCACCACATAATTATGTGATTTTAATATTTGTAAACATTGTTATTGTGTATTTGTGCAGTTAAAATGTCAAACTGTGCCGTGGCAACTTGTAAAAACTATGTTCGAGTTACAAAAGGAACAGAAATAAAAATTTTCGTTTTCCAAAGGACAGTAATTTGTCAAAACAGTGGATTTTAGCATGCCGACGAGATAACGAAATTAACTTAAAAAATGGTAAGTGTCAATTACATACCTACATTTTTGAATTATAAAATTAGATTTATTAGATATTATTCAATTAAAAAAATAGATTTTTACCAACCAAAGAGGAAGATTTCTATAGAAAAAATATATAGCTGGTAAAAATATATTTTTTTAATTGAATAATATCTAATAAATCTAATTTTATAATTACCTTAAGGTACGTATATTAAATTTAAGGGGTTCTCAGTAATTAAACTATTAGTCGCTGCAATCCAATAATTGAGTCCAAATACAATGCAAAGATTAGTCCCAAAGTAGGTTTATTTATCAAGTTTCACTTCTTAAAAATATAAACAAGTATATTTATCAAGTTTCACAAATATTAGTCCCAAAGTAACAGTAAAAATATAAATAAGTATACTTATACCTATAGGTATATTTATCGAGTTTCACTTCTTAAAAATATAAGCAAGTATATTTATCAAGTTTCACTTCATAAAAATAACATATATTCGTACATTAAATTTTAAAATTTAAACGCTGCAATCCACCTGACGTCACACAACATGTCATGCGCAAGAGAATACAAGCGCAAGAGCATACCAGTGTGTGTGTATCCTGATATATATATATATATATATATATATATATATATATATATATATATATATATATATATATATATATATATATATATATATATATATAAATATATAATAATTATTACAATTTTTACACTATATTTTTGCATTTTTATTAAAAAAAAATGAAAATAACATATTTTATCATTTAGTCCATAAAACGAATAAAATATTTTTGTCCGGATATGGATCTCAAATACTCCTCTGTGCGGCGGTTGACCCTTGACCTTGATGACACTCAGTGTGTTTGTTGGTGTTGAAAAATAAAAAGCCCCTTTGATTGACTTGGCGTGGAATTAATAACTAATTATTAATTTTACATTGTATTCCATATATCTGTAGTAACCAAACTTTACAATATAGATCCTATCCCCCAAAACTTGTTTTAATGCAATAAAATATTATCCGGACTAATTTTACAAATGCTGGTTAAAACTAATTTAGTTAGTTAGTAGTTAGCATACCATATTCACCAAATCCCTTTACATAATATATACCAATCTATTATAACACAGATTAAGTACGTAATTCAATTAAATCATTATTATTATAAGAATTACCTAAACACTTGAACATACTAGATAAGCTTATAATGAAACATATTAATTAGTTATTATTTAAATAAAAATCTTCATTATTGAGTTTTATAATTTGGCTATTTAAGCTACAAGGTTTGAAATTTACACTTGACAATTTAATATACCATTTTCAATTAATTACATTTAGGTGGATTATTTTTATTAATCCAAAATTTATGTCTTTGTTAAATAAAACCCACTGGCCGAACAAAATCAAACATTTTGAAAACTTTTCAGTTGTATTAAAAAATAAAATTCAGTTTTTGTACGGTTTTAATGGTTTATACATGGCACTAAAAACTTCGCGATGAATAAATAAGTTTTTCACATAAGTTTTGTTGGCATGTTGTCGTGCCTTACCAACTGTGTTCTTGTGAGACGCAGAGTAGCTGGATTGACCCCTTAAAAAATCACGAATTAACCGATTCTAAGCTACTTTTATGGCCAACCATTTTGATAAAAAACACAGTAGCTTTATTATATTTGGCTTTAAACACTCAAAATTATAAAATCAATTAAAATGTTGCCATTTATATTTTTCTAACTTATTAAATTAAGAAACGTCAAATAATATACCGGGACTACCTGAAAAATGTTAAAAGTAACATTTGACATTTATATTACGTCATAAAACACAACATGAAACATAAATCAATCGTTCATTTAAAGGAAGAATATTAAAATAAATTTGCTGGATAGCATGATTATCGATATTTGGAAACAACTATTTGTAGAGTTTCTTTCAGATAGACTCGATATGTTAGCGAAACTACTAATATTTCTGACCAGTGTAAGATGTCCTGCCCATAAAGAAAATTAAATTAATTTTAACTGTACTGTTGTCAAAGCTATAGCGAAACTATTAATCAAAATATGTTGGTTGAAATAGTTAAATAAAAAATCCAAGCAAATAGTTATTTATGTCATTAGGTTAAGAAGTAAGGCTTTTTGTGCTAAGCTCAAAGTTTGAAGGCCGACGCGTAGCGGAGGCCTACAATTGAGCGAAGCACAAACAGACACTTCTTGGCCGAATGGCATACAACATTTTATCTTCAAAGCACTTTATATAGGTCAATTTAATTCAACATGAAAGCGGTCTAACCTCACTTTTTTAGAACCTCATTTATTTATTAGCTAAAGATTACATTAAATGTACAATAATTATTATTCCTTTTAGAAGCAGTAATAGTTTAAACTAATTGACAATACCTAGCTACATGATTCAAGTAGAAATGGATTTTTGTAAGAAAATGGTTTACTTACCCTCTTGCTATTACATTGAATTCAATTAATTGTTTAATAAATAGGTATCTAATTTCAATTTGTTTGCATTTTTATTTAAAAAAATAGGTAGTTTGGAATGTTTACGCTGTGTTTAACATTTAATTTCACTGAAAACTTCAAGCAAATTAAAATTTGAAGATAATTTAAATCGTAGAAAAAGAAAACAACTGTGAAATCCACAGAAACGTCAAATTGCAATGTCCTAACCACACTTTTTGTTTTATTATTCATATTTAATTTTACAATAATTTAATGAAAAATATTAAACATTATAATGTTATAACAGTAGTAGATATACTATACCAATTCTAGAACGGAAGTGACCCAGACGCTACGTGACGTAGGCGGTTCTCGATGGTGGCGCCCCCCCTGGTGGGTGGTGGGGGGTGATCATATTAGCTATTGGTGGGCAGGCATTTGGGCAACGCCCTCAACTGATAAGCGTAAGTGAGCCTATTGGTGGGTTGTTGGCGGATGGCGGCTGGCGGATGGCGGCCATGTTTGATAGATATTAGCTATTGGTGTTGTGGTTTAAAGTGGGCGGGGCTTAGGTGTTTAGTTGGCATTACTGGAGATGCAAAAGATAAGCGATATGCATATTGGTTGTTTGTGGTTAGCGTATTAGTTTGGTATTACTGGAGATGCAAAAGATAAGCGATATGCATTTGCTGCAGTGGTTTGATATCCGGGGGAGATAAGGATTTATTATTATTTTGTTGTAAATTTTATTTTAGTAATTACCGCAAATTTATTATTTATCATCTATTTTTAAAACTTTAGCGGTTAAGAACTCAACTTGTGGTGACTTGCAATCAACTTCAACGGATGCATGTGTGTGTTTGCATAATTACCGCAAATTTATTACTTATCAACATGTTTGTATTACAAAGCGAATTTACGTGGCTTGCTTGATAAAAAATTGTTTATAAAAGAAAATAATCGCATGCAAAATGCATTAGTTGGTTTTAAAAATGTCAGCAGACCTGGAGAAGTATTTCCGTGAAAAGTAAGTTTATTTTACTATTTTTTTATTTTATTTACCTTTATGTTTTAGATTGTCAGAGTTGAATTATATAACTAATCGCTATACACCTCCACAGGATCTTGAGGAGTATTTCCGTGAAAAGTAAGTTTATTTTGCATATTTTTAAATATATTTTATTTACCTTTATGTTTTAGAAATATAACCCCGCCGCCTTCCTTCACCCCCTTTAAGGAGTAAGTTATTTTATGTTTAATACTCATTTTTTAATTTTATAATTAGTTTGGTATTACTGGAGATGCAAAAGATAAGCGATATGCATTTGCTGCAGTGGTTTGATATCCGGGGGAGATAAGGATTTATTATTATTTTGTTGTAAATTTTATTTTAGACGATCAGTCTCCCGTCCGACCTTATAATAACAACATTTTAAACAGGAGAACATATAATATGGTAGGTAAAATGATTAGTGTAAAGGAAATTGAAAAGGCAATCCAAAATATTGATAAATTTTTGGAAGAATGTAGTAAAAAAAAGAATAAAGAAAAATTTGAAAATAAATATCCTACTCGACAGGAAATATATCGAGAATTTTTGGAAAAGGAAAAAATTAAAAAATGGATCAGTCAAAAAGAATTTTTGGAGCAACATCTTAATGCTAATGTTGTAAAAACCCAATATGGTAAACATTTTGAGTCGTGCCCCTGGTCAAATTCAGATGAAGGTCCTGATACATGCCCATGCTGTATGGTTTCAATTTATACGAAAGAAGCTAACGAGGTGTTAAATAAGTTGCCAAAAATAACATGCTGTTGTAAAATTAATTGAATAAACTTTAATATATATTCCTTAACAAAACTATTTGAGTTCAGTAGTACCTAAAATGCGTTGCGTTCAACAACCCGAAAAACTACCTATAAATAACTTAGATTTATTTGAAACCAGTTCTGATGCTAGTAAACATGGTAATTTACTACCAAATTCCTTTAGAGCAATTTTTTGTGGTCCTAGTGGGTGTGGTAAAACAAATGCTTTATTAAGTTTAATATTTAATCCTAATGGAGCTAAATTTGAAAATATTTACGTTTATTCAAAATCTCTTTTCCAACCAAAATATCAATTATTACAAAATGTTTTAAGCAAAGTAAAAGGTGTGGGGTATTTTTCATATAAAGATAATGATGAAATAATTGAACCTATGGAAGCTCGAAACAATTCAATTTTCATATTTGATGATGTAGCTTGTGATAAACAAAATAAAATACGCGAATACTATTCAATGGGTAGACATAAAAACATAGACGCTGCATACTTATGTCAAACATATTCAAAAATACCAAAACAATTAATACGTGATAATTGTAATATTATTGTGCTATTTAGACAGGATGATATGAATTTAAAACATGTATTTGATGAACATGTCTCACCTGATATGCCTTATAATCAGTTTAAGAAAATATGCTCAGAATGTTGGAATGAAAATTATGGTTGTTTAGCTATTATAAAAGATTTTCGTTTAAACAATGGACGTTATCGAAAGGGATTTGATAAATATATAAATATGTAGCTAATATTTTTTTTGAGTTGAGTAACAGTAATAGACTTTAAGCTGTTATTAATATTTTTTGCTAAGTAACCTTATAATCTTGGTAGAACCGCTAAAAATACTGTCACAAAAACCGATAGAAAAACTGTAGAAACTGCTATAAATACTGCAAAACTGTCGCAAGAACTGATAAAAAACTGCAAAACTATTACAAAAACCGATAGAAAAACTACAAAAACCGATAGAAAAACTGCAAAAACTGCTAGAAAAACTGCAAAACTGTCACAAAAACCGATAGAAAAACTGCAAAAACTGCTAAAAAAACTGCAAAACTGTCACAAAAACTGCTAGAAAAACTGCAAAACTGCTGTAAATACTGCAAAACTATCGCAAAAACCGATAGAAAAACTGTAAAAACTGCTATAAAAACTGTAAAACTATCGCAAAAACCGATAGAAAAACTGTAAAAACTGCTATAAAAACTGTAAAACTGTCACAAAAACTACAGGCTGTTATAAAAGACTCCCGTTTAAACAATGGGTGTTATCGTTTGATAAAAATATAAATATGTAAAACAACTATATTTAGTATCATTAGTAATCATGGCACCAACCACTGTCAATGTAACTGAAAAAATTAATGAACTCTCTCGAAATATTAGAAAAAAATATTTAGCTCTTAAATTGGGAAAAGCTGAAAATGATGCTACATTAGATAAAATTTTTAGACCAATCATAAAGCCTCTTGAAAAAATGGCATATGATACGGATTTTGTGAAAAAAGAAGCTGAAGAAGAAGATTTATTACAGCCAGCAAAAAAAATTAAAATACAATCTCCTATAAAATATAAAGCTATTGATAAAATACTTGAAGCATCCCCCAGAAAAGGTATTCAAGATAAATCATTAAATATCTCAAGCATACGTTTTCCTGAAAATGACACCACTAATGAAAATAATCCAAATGAAAAAGAAGCTGAAGAAGAAGATTTATTACAGCCAGCAAAAAAAATTAAAAAACAATCTCCTATAAAATATAAAGCTATTGATAAAATACTTGAAGCATCCCCCAGAAAAGGTATTCAAGATAAATCATTAAATATCTCAAGCATACGTTTTCCTGAAAATGACACCACTAATGAAAATAATCCAAATGATTTTTATAAAAGCGAATATAATCCCAATAAAACATACCACCCCACATTTTCTGGAAATGAAACTATTTATGAAGATGATACAAATGATTTTTATGATAATGACTTAAGCTTAAGTAGAACACTCGACAACGAATCAATCATGGAAACAATTCCGGAAAATTCTATAGCAGAATATTTGGATTTTTTCAATGAATTACCTAGAAATTTTGTTGAAGGACATATGAGAGATACTAGCAATGAATATGATCATACTTATATTCACCACGATTTGGATACAGGCAAGATCAAATTTGGGGATTCAATTGTGGAGTTTAAAGGTCCTGATTTTATTGTAAATAATATTTTTTTCAAGGGGTCCCCAGGACTGTACGAATTAATGTTTAAACAAAATCCTAAGAATTACATGACATCAGATTTTAAAACATTTGGTGAACTTGTTGTGCTTACAAACGCGCATAAAAGAAATTTTGATCCCAACGAACAAACCATGGGGCATAGAGGGCTCAAATATAAAAATATTATTAAGCCTGTTTTAGAGCAAATAAAACAGCAAGATATAGATAAACAAAAAGAACATAGTCGTAAACTTAGAGTTGGTAAAGAACATACTGAAAAAATTGGGTTTGGCAGAGCATCGCCCACCTTGGTAACATACAATGAAAAACCAATAGAGTACATTTATTGGGATGACGTAAATGAATTGGTTGAAAGATTAAAGTTATTAGTAGCCTCCAAGCATGCTGGCAACACATCAAATGATAATGAAATTACAGCAATTATTAATGAACTAAAAGAAGCAGGTGTTATATATTAAAACAAATAAAGTTTTACCAGCAGTTTAACAATGCCTCTTAACAAGTTTGGTCAATCTCTCGGTCAATCTAATCAAAATTCGTTATTATCAAAATTACAGTATGGTAACAATGTACTAAAATATACTCCCGATGGTAATATTGACGCAGAAAACCTAAAAATATGTAATGTGAAATCACCAACTTTAAATGCAGATGCTACTAATATGGGTTATGTTGATCAAATATATGCAAATTTTTATGATGATACAATAAAATCACTTAGTAAATTTGAACAAGAGACATTAAAAGCACTCAAGCAATCGGATGCAAAAATAAAAAAGGAAATTGAAAACCTCGATAGTAAAAAACAAGATAAATTAAAAATTAATTTAAATAAAGAACTAGCTATTTTAACGCAAAATACCGATGAGTTAAAAGAGCAAATTAAAGAACTTAATAAACAAAAAACAATAATTTTCAATGATTTGAATTCTTTAAAGAATATTTCAAGATCGCATGTAAATGCACGTAATGACTTGGATAGGCAAATTAAATTCCTTCAACAGACTCAAGATGTGAACTTAAAGGATATAAAACAGCAAAATGAACAAAACATTATAGATTTTAACAAGCAAATCAAAGATCTTAATACAGCTTTAAAGTCTCTGGATACAAACGTGGATAAATTATTTGAGGACGTCAAAAAAAACAAATCCGCAATCAATGATGTGGAGAAAAATATAATAAAAGTGATTACAGGGGCTGCTGGTGCTAGTACTCACTCTTCCACCACACCATAATCATGAAACACACCAAGGAAAAAATTAAACTTGTTAATGAGCTTCATAGACCTATAAGAAAAAATTTTAAACGTCGAAAAACAATTATTAAGGGTATTGATGACCTTTGGCAATCAGACTTAGGGCAGATGGACATGTATGCATCAAATAATAAAAATTTTAAGTACATATTGATTGTTATTGACTGTTTTTCAAAATATTTATGGGCTAAACCATTAAAAAATAAATCTGGGGAAGAAGTTACAAAAGCTTTTAATTTAATATTGAAAGAAAGATGTCCACAAAACTTACAGACTGATCAGGGCAAGGAATTTTTTAATAGTAAGTTTAATGAACTTATGCAAAAATATTCAATAAATCACTATAATACATTTAGTTGTAAAAAAGCTGCAATCGCCGAGCGTGTTATAAGGACTGTAAAAGAACGCCTATTTAAATACTTTAGTTTAAATGGATCATATAATTGGGTTGATATATTGCCACAAATTGTTTCAAATTATAATAATACAAAACATAGAACAATTAATATGAAACCAATTGATGTTTGTAAAGAAAATGAAAAAAAAGTTTTAAAGTTTGCATTTACACATTTAAAATTAGCAACCAAACCTAAAAAGTTTTCCATCGGCGATATAGTAAGAATAAGTAAAGCAAAACATGTTTTTGATAAAGGATACACCCCCAATTGGACTACAGAATTGTTTAAAATTGTGAAAGTAAAAATTACAAACCCAGCCACATACATTTTGGAGGATTTAAATGGTAGACCCATTAGTGGAGCATTTTATGAGGATGAGTTGCAAAAAACAATGCAGCCTGATATTTACCTGGTGGAAAAAGTTTTACATAAACGTGGCAACAAAGTCTTCGTGAAATGGTTGGGCTTCGATGATTCACATAATAGTTATATTAATAAAACAGACTCTTTTTGATTACCCCACTCTTTTCCAGTTTCTCACCACAAAATCAAAATTTAATTTAGTTTAAAAAGTAAAGTAAAGCAGTGCACACATAAAATGGGTAGTAGTGATTTTGAAGGTTATGATGCCCCACTGAATGCAGTGTTTAATAGATATGAAGAAGCTATTAAAGCTGAAAAAAGATTAATTTACACAACGACTTATGATTTCCAATTATTCTCGCTGGAATGTGGGCTTAGTGGTGCAAGGGATTTTTTACCAACAGTAAGAATGATTAACAAAGTTACTGGTGAACATCTCTCTTTTATATATGGTGAATGGGTTGGTGTAATTGAATCACTCCAAGAACTTCTGGATGCACATCACACTGATGAAATTCAGCTTTGGAGGAACATGAAGATTGAATTAAATATTGATGGCAATAATAAAATTTTTAAAATATCAGATGATTGTACCATTTTTTATTTTACGCTAAATGATGTTTTTGAAATTCTTGAATTAAAAAAGTTAATTTTTAAAAAACTTGAAATGTTAAATAATTTAAATTTTAATTATTATTATCATAATCTATTAAAAAGCACATATGAAGCGATGAAAACTGAACTTCGTTTTTATCCTCCATCCCTTCATGCTGTGCTAGACGTTCTGTCATCCCTATGTTCTTGCGGTACTAGTGTAGAAAGTTATTGTTTTTTAGAATGCTTATACTATTTAGATATGAAAATGTCAAATGATTTAGAAAAATATACTGATTTTTAAACGTACCCTTGAGTTTTAATGATGATTGTTGTTAATAAAAACACAATAATTTAAAATAAATAAAATATATTTATTAAAATTAGAAATAATTATTACATAATATTATTAATCTTGAAGTGCCCATGAGGTAAAGTATCTGTTGAATTTGATAATAAATGCCTTTTATCATCATATGGACTTAAACCAATTTTACTCTGTTCAATACTAAACACATTATGCGCATTTGATTTAACCACCAATATGGGTGCTGCAGAATTGTCAACCACCCCCACCAAAACAAGGTCGTTATGTTTACATTAATAAAAATTGTAAAGATAACAATTTATTTATAATAAAAAATTAATAATATAAGGCAACTATAATTCAAAAGTGTGAAAAATAATTAGTTGTTAAGTTACTATCATTGAGTAAACATGTTTTCAGTAGCCAATTTTTTATTACTATCTACATTCATTAATAATACTTTATTTGTAAATTTTCCCAAAAACACTCAGGATTGTTATGTGGCATTCAGTGTTGATAATCCAATGGTAAAGACTCAATGGCCAAATGATTGGAACCCAATGGATGCAGCTCCTGGTACATTCAAGATACAAGTTAATGCCTCAGCAAATAGCTCTATATTGCATTATAAATTAAAATATATTTTATCAGCAGATGGTGGAAAGACTAGAACCCTTTTTGAAATAAATAGTTTAAATAGTGTAATAACTAATTTAACCAATTTATCAACCACTACAGAATCGGAGGTGGCTTCTTCAACAACATTTTCCACAAAAATATTTATAGAATTTATATCTCTGTTAATAGTAGGAATTATTTTACTAACTATTTATGGATTTTTATACTTTTTAGGTTATGTATTTAATAAATGTAAAAATATGTAATAAATATATTATTTAACTTACCTTTGAGTTTTATTCTAATTTTATACATAAAAACAATATAATTTTTTTATTTATTTATTATAATATTATTTTATTTAAAGCACATAATTTTTTTTTTAAATAAGTAATGTCAAGCGAATCCTTCCTTAGGTCCTCAGAAATGCTCATAGCAGCAAAAGCCTTACACAGTTCATACATTTCAATGTCTTCTTTTAATGCCTGCAATTCTTTATAAAATTTTATTTTTCTTTGAGCAAATTCTTTACAATCCATGATTATGGGGTAGATAACTTTGAAGCCAATTATGTAATACTAAGGCATGTGTTGTACTACACCTACCGCTTCTAAAATGATTCAAACACATGAGGGGTTTGTTTTTAAACACTGGCTGCTCCCAAACGTTCAGCGTTTCAACGTTTATAATTTTTATATTTGGTAATAACTGCTCACAGATTGTTTTTAAATATTCATAATTTTGATTTCCTTTTGTGTAAACAGTGTCGTATTCAGGTAATAATTCCATTAAAATGTTGTTAATCTCATTAAAATTTATATATCCACTTGAATATCGTAGACCATGAATTTTTTCTTCAAAGCAAACTTGTTTTTTATTTTTTCGCGATAACAGCTTAAATTCTACCATTGGTTTTAAGAGATAATGATTTGTTTGCAATCCATTGGTAACCGTAACTTCTTTTGGATGAAAAAACCATTTTTCTTCGAAGAATAAATTAAATCCCTGAATATTAACAGACACAACCTTCATCTTAGGTAGAATAATTTAAACTAAAAAAATTATGATAAACTACGAACTATTTCGCTGAGTGGGAGATGCTCCATAATGACGTCATGTATAATAACACAATATGCTTTTGTATTATCGGGGAAGCCTTTTTTCGCCTCAATATCAACTTTGATGTCAACTGTACTCGATTTTAAGGATTCATTTCTTCTGGAACAATCAATTACAAAAAGAGCGTGGTTCTTAAATTGTTTATAATCAAGTAGAGAGTGTTTTGATATTGTTAAATCATTTTTAAAACTTGAATAAAATTGTGTATAATTGTGATGGGCCTCGATAAAATTATTTTTTTCAAAATTAAGGTCCATGCGTTCTATAGGAAAATATTCGCCATTGAGGATAACACGTATATCAGATATATCAATGTTGTCAAAATATGAGGGATCTTTTGTATCATTACCTCTTCTATTGGTATGAAAAGCTAAAATTATATAGCGTGGACTTTCCAATGCAGTGCACGTTTTAACTGACCATATTTCCTTAGTGGCATCTTTAGTTAATTGGGGTAGCTCATGGGATTCCCACTTTCTAAATGGAATTACTATAGGTCTGTCTGATTTTATTGATTCCAACAACTGAAGCTTTAATAAATCATTGGGTGTAATAACTTGTACTTTTAACGAGATATTTTCAACGGTTAATTTAGCCTTTGTTGTGCCAGCAGCCGCAGTTTTTTCTGTTATAATTTGACAATCAGAGTCATTTCGAGCTCTTACAAGACGTATAGTTTGTTTACCAAATTGAGCCAGCTGATAATCATTAAATATACCAAATAAATGATGTAATGGTATACGTATATTAAAAGTTGAAATTTTGGCTATTGTTGAGACTATTGGTTGAGCTGGGTAATTCCATCCTGCAATGCCTAAATGGTTTGAATCATCGCTACTGTAATTAAGATAGCCCTTAATTGTGCTCACAATACCTGGGTCGCGAATACCATCAATTTCTTTTCCATTTATTTCATAAGAAATTCGGTCAAACAAAAAAGCTCCAAAATTATTTATTAAGGTTGCCTCGCCATCCCCTTTAGTTATTTCCAATTTACCATCTATTAATAGAGCTGCATCGTGCATAAGCAGCCAGGAATCTCTTTGATTTATTGAAATTTCTATAACATCACTATTATTAAAAGATTTAACATAGGGGTAATAAGTTCTGTAGTCAACCTTTTGAATTGTTTCACTAAACTGTGGTTTTCGATAGATGTCGAAGATTTGGTCTAATGATGACATTATATCCTAATGATTGTAGAAAAAGTCTATTTGAATTAGTTAAGCTGTTTGAACTAGGCAAGCGTTTGCTGTCAACTGATTTCAAATTGTTTGTGCTAGGATTTTTATAATAATTATTGAATGTTAGTCCCATTATGATAATTTTTTTAATTCCAATCGAACTATAACTTCCTCTCCACGAAAATTAACTGGCTTAAAATCTTGGTTTAAAATTACCAAAGTAATATTAAATATTTCTTGTTTATTTATTATTGGTAAATATATAAGGTTTCGGGGAATTTCGTTGATTGTATAGCCTGGATCAACGTCTACTGAAAATTCGTAAATTGTATGTGTTGGTAGATAATTATAATAAGCACCTGTAGATATATTACAATCGATGTGAATGGTTCGAACTTTTATTATATTAACTGGGAGATCTGATTCGTGTTTTTTACCCGACGTTAAAGTACGCTTAGAAAATCCTAATATTTTTCCTATACCATCAGCCTTTGTAAAATCTATTTCCAACGTATTGCTTTGAATTTCACACTTTAAAGTATTATTATTTGGTTTAAGTGAAAAATATTTATCATAATCTTCCTTTTTAACGGTGCCAGGAATAATTTGTTGTCTTAGGTAAGTTTCTATATCTAATATTTCATAAGTACCAGTTGGTATTATTATTTTCTTATCCACACTCGCTTCTTTATAATAAAATGTATTTTCACCTTCTTCAATATTAGGGATACTGTTATAGGAATAAAACCCTATCAATGCTATACCGTAGTCAAAATCTGGATTAAGTTGTATTGGATTTGTAAAATCTATACTTAAAACATAATTATTACTTTTTAATGTAAATAGCTGGGACATTATCTTTAAACAACGGTTAATAATAGACTAATCATATTTTCTTATCTCATTTATTTTTATAAAGAAACCACAAACATAAATGGCCACAATTAATTTGTTTAAAGTTTTGAAAACAATCATTATTATAATTAATTTTAACATTTTTTCCTAAATAATTTACTAATTCTTTTGGCGGTTTAAGACCACCAAAACTATCAAAATAAATAACAGAATTGTTTCTTTTAGTATAAGCTACCCAATGTGTACCCAAATTTTTCGAAATGTCTAAATTTAGGATTGCAGATTCATTTTTATTTTTTATTTTTGGTAAAGCGTCTCGCATAAAAACCCCTCTAAAATAGGGTATTTTAAGCTTTTGTGCATATTTTACCAATTCAGAATCATATAGGGCTCTATTGGGTAGCTTTATTGGTAGTTTTTTTGTTTTAAAAAAAGACCATATCCTCCCTTGACATTCCTTTTTAAATATAATCCCGAACCTTTTTTTCCAATTTCCTCCATAGCCCTATTATGTCGACCTAATTCTTCAAGTTTCTTTTTAGCATTTTTTGTGTCTATCACCGTTTTGGCTACAGCGCTTGCGCCTCCAGCCAATGATCCTATGGCCCCTAAGGCTGCGAATAGTGGTAAAAGGGGTAAAAATCCTCCTTGTTTGTCGGATTCAAATGGAATTATTCTAGGCACCTTAATATTTTTACGACCCCCAGCTTTCTTTATAATCACCCGAGCTGCTTTAAGTGCCGTTGCAGTAGATTTTTTAAGTGAATTTTGATTGGATATATCTAAATCTTGAACATGTTTTTTAATTTTATCAACCAAACCACGTTTAAATGAGATTGGTTTTAGAGTTTTTTGAACGCCCATTCCAAGTTTTCTTTTAACCTTCATTCCCGTTGTTACTAACCAAGCTGCTGCTTTCTCACCTAATTTAGAGTTTTTAGATTTCACCCTTTCCCAAGCTTTATTTTCCAAAATCCAATCCGCTTTATGTCTATCCTCCAAATTTTTATTTTTTGAATAAGCAATATCGTGATCTTTACATGCAGCGTCTAAGGGGTTTATACCAGTATCACCCCTTTGAATTCTCTTATCTAATTTAGTACCTGGTCCGCAAAATTGATAAGAAGGCACGTGAAGCTCAAAGGGTAGGTTGTTAATTGCAGAATTTAATAAACCGCCACCTTTAAAAGTCAACATTGAAATGATTTTTTTTTTAATAAAGTTAACCTTTTATAATTATTAATAAAAGTATGTTGAAAGGGATGTTAATATATTTTTTAATTGATTTAAAATTGTTTCATTCGGACAATTTATTCCAAATAAACTCCAATCAAAAACTCCTGCTCTTATTAATTTACCAGAAAATTCGTTATATTCATAAAATAAATTTTTTTTAAAAAAATAAATGTTACCATTTGTATAGCGAAATGCTGAAGATATATCTGGAGGGATTCCTGGGAAAAACTGTTTTATAGTCCCCCGATTGACTGCATTTAAACTACATTCATCAATTTCAGTAACCCAATAATCATCATGAATAATATAAGTTCTACCTCTGTTTGAGTTAAAAATGGCATTTATGTTGCTACTTCGAGCAATATTAAATTTGTCTATTGTTTGATTAAATGTTTCACATGCAAGACTAGGAAAAGAAAACGTACTAACACGTTTTAAATTATCTATTATTACCACACTACCACTAGGTGTTTGGTATATATGTAAAAAATCATTATATTTAATATAATCACTAATTTTTTTAGGCTTTTTAAGATTTATGCCGGAGGGCTCTCCTATATTTAAAATCCACGCTAACCCATTGTTAAAAACATACAGATGATTATTATTTGTGACTAACATTTGTTGTGGATACTCGATTTGACATAAATCAGTTAAATTTGGTGATGTTTGTGTAGGTTTTTGTGTAGAACCCGTTATTTTAGGTCTGCTTGTTGTTAAAATTGTTTTTGTTGTTCTTGGTTTATCTGTAAGTTTCCTTGTAGTTGGGATTGTTTTTGTTGTTGTTAATATTTTTGGAGTAGTTTTTGGGGTTGTTGATGTTACTATTTTTGGAGTAGTTGGGATTGTTTTTGTTGTTGTTAATATTTTTGGAGTAGTTTTTGGGGTTGTTGATGTTACTATTTTTGGAGTAGTTTTTGGGGGTAATCCATATAAATTTTGTATATTTTTTTTATCTTCATCGGATAGGGTTGTTATATTTGGTGAAAAATATGCGTACATTAGTGCATTATTATCTGGTGAATGACTCAACCCCAAAGTATGTCCAATTTCATGAAGCAATGCGGTATATAGACTTGTTTTATCATTATCTTCAGGTACATCGAAACCAAAATACCAATTTTCATCTGAATCTAAATGAATTTCCGTACAGGAATTAATATGACTTGGGTGGTATGCGTGACCAACTACAGCACCCTTTCCATCAAATGGTGCAATACAATAACCCTTCATGCATCGAACTGAATTTCTATGGTTATTTTTCCCAAATGAAATTAGAATGTCAGGATTTCTAAGCGAAAAAATAAACTTTAGATTTACAAATTTTTCCCACTCATTGAAAGCTCTAGTAGCAACTCTTTTTATCTCTTTATTATATGCATACCAATATATATTATGTTTATTCCATTTAGGTGGGTTTTGCGTCAATTCATAAATATTGTCATCTGGTATAGAGCAACGACGTGTTTTTATAAATTCTAAAAGGTCTTTCGTTATTTCACCACTTATGTTTAAATTATATCTCTCCTGAAATAATATTAAAGCTTCTTCATAACTAGTCAACGAAAACTCTGAACTATTAAGGTAGCCAAATGTTTCGAGATGTTTTATTACAACATCTTTATCAGTTAAATTATTTGATTTTACCAAAATTATACTTGGTAGAAATATTAATAACAATTTAAAGCCCATTATTAACATAATCAACATAAAGCAATATTAAGACTGATCACCGAAAAAGATTTCTGGACAATAAATAGACTTGTCGGGACAAGTTGGGGTGACGTCAGCCGAAATGGTACCAAAAATAAAAATTTACAACAAAATAATAAATCCTTATCTCCAAATAACTGATTACCGCATTAAAACCCCCGAAACACAAGTCGGGACAAGTCGGATGACGTCAGCAATTCAAAATGGCGTCAAAAATGAAATTTACAACAAAATAATAATAAATCCTTATCTCCCCCGGATATCAAACCACTGCAGCAAATGCATATCGCTTATCTTTTACATCTCCAGTAATACCAAACTAATACGCTAACCACAAACAACCAATATGCATATCGCTTATCTTTTGCATCTCCAGTAATGCCAACTAAACACCTAAGCCCCGCCCACTTTAAACCACAACACCAATAGCTAATATCTATCAAACATGGCCGCCATCCGCCAGCCGCCATCCGCCAACAACCCACCAATAGGCTCACTTACGCTTATCAGTTGAGGGCGTTGCCCAAATGCCTGCCCACCAATAGCTAATATGATCACCCCCCACCACCCACCAGGGGGGGCGCCACCATCGAGAACCGCCTACGTCACGTAGCGTCTGGGTCACTTCCGTTCTAGAATTGGTATAGTATATCTACTAACAGTAAAACAAACAAATTAGTGCTTATTATAAATAAATTAAACCAGTTTAGTACGTTAATTTCTTAGAAAAGGATTAATTTGTCAAAACAATACCCCTAGCGAGAAAAAATCGAACTAATTACTTGCCTCATAAAAATTTTTATCGGCCTAGGCCATAACAAGGTATTTCTTTATCGAATGTTGACAACAATAAAGTTTAAATTATAGACCGCGTGGAGATAAAATATATTGTATATAGGAAACACATCGATGAAACAAATGGAACACATAAGTAATGATTTATCTGCGATATATTTATGTAAAAGTTATTTTATTAAAAACAATTGTTAGCCCTTTTCAATGTTGTGTAAATAAAATTATAACATAAAAGTCTCGTTTTTTGTTAGATTTATTTAACAAAAATAAATGGAAAAACTAGTATAGGTATTTCCCAATAGGCATTAATATAAACACCATGAATTATGGTTGAAAATATTATATACAGCAAAAACCAAAACGGTGTTTATATAAAAATATTTGAGAAGTGAACCTACACAGAAAAAAAGGAATAGTTCATTTAACTATATTAATTTAGTTGACCTATAAGTATTTATTTAAATCAACTGTGGGAGGTTAATATAAACAAAGATTAGTTTGACGGTACTAAACCAGATAGTTATTTTATTTTTTTTAAATTGGTTAAATTAACCCAGAAAACTTAGTAAAACCAACCCGCTGCAGCGCGCTGTATGGTCAACCTAAAGCACTCTGTTAAAACGATTCAAACAATTTGCCGTGCATTCCTGGTTGCATAGTGTGTACCGATCGCGGTAAAGGCGTTGTGGATCACGTGATGTTCTTAAATCTCGCCTCTGTTGACTTACATGAAGAGTATATAAGCTCAGGTAGTCCTTTGCTTTGGTGCGACACTACAAGTTGTTCGATATTAAAGAGACCTTAAATAGGTGGAAACAGCTGTCAATACTTGAAGTAATTTAAGTTGGTGGAACGCACTAAAAACATTTATCTCTAGCGAGTTGAAGGTTCAATTTTCTGGAATAATATCACTGGTAATATACTTGTAATGCGTCAAGGAACTTTTTCCTTTTTTTCTGTGTAGTAAAATTTAATTTTATCAAAAACACATAAAATTTAACACTGAATAGGAGTTCAATTTACACCAGGTAAATTTATTTTAATACTGTGTAAAAGTTAAATTTACTTCATTTTAGTATTTGAATTTACACTGGACCAACGAACCATATTTAACACCATTTTGGTTTGTATCGATATAGACCATGTATGGTGTTAATTTGGTGTTAAAATGGTCATGAAATTTTGAACAGTGTAGCAGAACTTTCATAGCGAACATCTAAAAATATCTCTGATGAAATACAAAACCCGTATATCATCAAATCGTTCAGCGATATTTCGTTAGTTTTATTTTGTAATTATCTGCGTCTTTCGCAGCAAAATAAAAAAATCATCGAGATCACTTTTTAACATATTTACACACACCGTATTACTTTCGTTTTGACGAGTACGGTGCTTGTTGAGAGCTAAATATCACACAGTTTGGATAGTTTTCTCACAAATAATTTAATTCGCTGCGTTTGTAACTCACTGAAAAGGTCTTGTCCCCTTTTAAATGACGAAATGAAACTACCGAAGACAATCTAATAGGAAGTCGTGTAGTATAAAAACTTGAAAATGGCTGTCCGAGAAGCCGGTTAGTAGTAGTTTTTCATATTTTTTACAATTTTTTACCCTAACTACCCACCTGAAGATATTATCCTAGAAAGCTCATATTTTGTAGCATAAACAACACATCATAATATAATATAATACGCTTGTATATTTTTATAGCTTTTAAGAAATGACCCAATAGTAAAATTGTATGAAACGTTAAAACCCAATTTCAAACTAACAAAATGCTATAAAGGTGGATAAATATAAATAAAAGTATCGATTACCTACTAAGAAGTCTCAATTTTCCACGTGCACTTAACTCCATAAAGTCTAAATGTCTCTCATCAAAACTTTTCAAATGTTGTCCGATTTTATGGTCCAGACTTTTTCGGTTTAAAGGAAAATAAAAATCTATGTCACTGACACTGTTATACGTATTGGTAACAAAGTACGGTCATAAATTTTCCAAACTAGAAATCTTCCGCAAGAAACTCGGCCAGATAGTTTTTGAAAACAGTAGTCCGATATTATTTTTATGTATTTGGAAAGAAAATCTGTCGTTTTTATGAATTTGGTAGAAAAATATATGCATATAAACGGAAACTTTAAGAATAATAAAGGATATTGTTAGGGTTATTGGAAAAATATAGCAATTAAGTATATTTCCTTATAAACATTTTTGTGTTTAACCCTGAGAAAACTTTTAATTTTTAAGGGCACAATAAAACTAAACTTCTTTAGTATAGTAAAAAATCATGAATGGCCAAAAAAAATGTTAGTACAAATTAAATTTACAATTCCAGTGAAAAATTATTAATATAATATAATATATTATATAATATATATATTATAATAAGGAAAGAAGGTAATTTTAAAGTGCAAAACGTAAACATGTTTATCCATTTTTTGTTGTTGTAAAGAAATTAGGATACTAATACCTTTGAGTAAGATTCTTTACTCAATGCTAATACTATCTAATTAAAATTGTGGTTAAGTTAATGCGACGTGAGATTTTGTAGCATTAATTCTTTAGTTTTTAATGTTCTGAAAGAAACCAAAGAAGCATCAGGATACCTAAGAGCTGAATATTTTTATAGGAGGCTCCAATTTCAAGTGTAACTTTATTTCATTGCTAAATCATTCTTTGTCTCTTTAGTTGTAAATCACGATCTTTGAAGATGCCGAAGACGACGTGGATGGTTGTGAAATTGTCCAAGAAGTATTTTTACTTTTCCTTTCTGCATAGGTACTTATTTTTGAACTTTTTCTCGTTTTCTTCCCTCTGCATTTTTCTACTCTTCCTTTCTGTAGTTTTAAGGTCAGAACTACTTATGCTACTTGAAAATATATCTTCTCTCTGCTTTGGAAGAAAAAAAATATCTTCAACGTTCTTTATTTTAGTCGGAGCGTTTTTCGCAGCAACATCAAACAAATCTTCGAGATCACTTCTAAACATAGTTTTCTTTCATATAAATCAATTTGTTTCCTAGGTACGCTGCCAAATAGTAAAAAATGATCTATTTTAAGAGGAAGTCGTGATAAAGAAAAACTTCAATGTGGCTTTCAATTGAGCAAATCTCGTCGACATTCTGATATATATATATGTGTATACACGACTATTTAATGAACATAAACATAAACCACATATTAAATATACAATTTTTTTGTACCTAACACCTCGCAATTGGTGTTTTACCTAATAAAAATCAGCCCCGGATCTTCAATTTTTTTTAGGCGGGGCAAAAACTGAAAAATGCCGCCCCCGCCCACTTATATTTATTTTTACCTTTATCATCTTTATAATTTCAGCTATATATATATATATATATATATATATATATATATATAGCAAGTATACTATAATCAGCTGTTGTGGTCAGATTTTCATAAAGTTTAAAATAAACTGCGCACCACTCAATGTGTCGCGACCAAAAAGTTCGTCCTTTTTCAAAACGACATAACTTTTTTGTTTCTTAAACGATTTTATTTTGGTCTGTGATTTCTGCTAGCCCCATCCTCTGGCAATTCATGCTATAGATATGAAGCTCACGGTTCTTCAAGTAAATTTCGTACAGGGTGATATGTAAAACGGTCAAAAATTTCAATAACTTCATCCAAGCCCCGTTTGTAAAAAAATACTTTTTTTCTCGTTTTTACTTTGAAATAATAAAGTATTATGTCTTACCTTGAAAAGGTTTTAATTTTTTTTGTATTGGAATCTTAGCAAAGAAAATATGATTTTTTTTTTAAGAGTACATTTAGGGCTTTTTAGTAGGCAATGCACTCAGTCTTTTTAAGAACAAGGAGATAAGATAGTGAAAGATTGTTCCTTGAAAAATTCCGAACAAGCGACAAGCAACAAACTTCCATTATTTTTAGAGGGGCCTAAGCAAAGACCACTTTTTCAAAATGACATTTTGGTGAAAATTTGCGAAAACCAATCCTGAACCGATATTTACGTTAGTAAATGATTGGGATTCAGTTGTCAAATTTAAGTTTCAGATAAAACCAAAATCACTAAGAATCAAAATTCGAAAACAATTCCCGGCTGTTAAATTTCCTACAAAAAAGCCTTAAATGTACTCTTTAAAAAAAAATCATATTTACGTTGTTACGATTCCAATTCGAAAAATTTGAAAAAAGGTAAGACATAATACTTCATTATTTCAAAGTAAAAACGAGAAAAAAATATTTTTTAACAAACGGGGCTTGGATGAAGTTATTGAAATTTTTCAATGTTTAACATATCACCCTGTAGGAAATTTACTTGAAGAACATTGAGCTTCATATCTATATCATGAATTGCCAGAGGATGGGGCTAGGAGACATCACAGACCAAAATAAAATCGTTCAAGAAACAAAAAAGTTATGTCGTTTTGAAAAAGAACGAACTTTTTGGTCGCGACACATTGAGTGGTGCGCAGTTTATATGAGATTTTTATCATAATTTTAAAAAAATATTACTTGAAGAATTTAGAAAGTTAAAATTTAATTTGTATGTTCTTATAATTATTAAATTACGAAGTTATTTTATAGAAAATATCAATATTTTATGTGTAAAATTTTTACAGTAAAAACATACATGTAAAATTTTTAATAAATTAAACACTGCTGTTTAGTGACGCTTGCGCATAACAGCGCTTTTAATATAGCCCACAGTTTGGAATGAAATAGATGAAAGTGAGAGGCGTGGACAGTTCTTTATAAACCTAATAAATATATGCTTCATCCCTTTCGCACGCACGGTAACCAGACGCGTGCTGCCTCGATCTGGGATTCCTGCGGGCGAGCGGGCGCGTATTTTGAACTATGCCTACGCGCCTCGCGAATAAAAATGTTCGTGAAGCGCATATCACTCCGCGCTCTCGCCGCGCCCGGTCACGTGGTACAGCTCACGTGTGATTTACCCCTGGGTATCGGTCGAGTTGATATGGCCACAGTAAAACAAGAGTGAAATTTCTGTACTTGTACTATTATTTATTCTTTAGTCAAAGTTAAGTAAATGATGAGTTGTCCATTCGTCATTCGTCTGTGAAGTGTGAATTTGGCCGCCCTCTGAACTTGGCGCCCGGGGCATGGGCCCCGGCTTGCCCCCCCCTAGATCCGCCACTGATAAAAATACATTAATTTTAGAACAAAAATGACCTTAAAAATTACTTTAATTATATGATATGAAATTAATGAAAAAACAAGCAAACACTGCAACGAATGTATTTCGTTCAGTTGGTCAAAAACAAATTGACAAATGCTTACAAAGTGTAATAAGAAAATATGTGCATTTTTGTAAGTTTTCGCTTGTTTAATTAAATTAAATAAAAGTTTAGATCCCATGTATTCTTCCGCCACAAATTAAACCAAAAAGCGTTTGCACATAGCTGCGTTAATTACATTATAATTTTGAGAAGCAGTGTCCATACAATATTGCAAAGTATAAAGTCAAACGAAGTTCGGTTACTGTAAATAGTGTGTAAATATGTGCTCTGGTCCCGGAATCTACATCCAACCAGGATGCCAACTGAACTGTAGCTAACTCCGGTGTCGATTTTCATTCCAGTATTTGCAGTTTATATTTTTCGAAGGCAAGATTTATCAGGACGGATTATTGCTTTCTATTTAAGAGGAGGGTGTTAAAATTAAACAATTTCTTAGTATTGTTTTATAAGCTACTAAAATATAAAAAATGATCTAAATTTTGTATTTTAGGTTTTATTCAATAAAAATACAAAACATCATTTCCAAAATGTTCCTGCGATAGGTATTTATTAAACCTAAGCATTATTGGCAAGACGTATTTAATGCTGCGTGAGATGAATATTTTGTGCCGACAACTTAAGTAGATATCCGAAATCGGTTGAACTTGAGATGATTTATGCTTAAAGTTTTATGACGATGCTCTTGATAATAAAAGACAAGGGCTTTTAAACAGTTTATTGCGTTTAATTTACCTCGTAATCATGATCTTTAAATAATTTGTAATAAGTGAATCTTATTTAAGGACGGAGTAAAACAATTATAATATAATATAGTAGAAGATTAATGCAAATTAAGATAATAGAATAGAAATGTAGTTAATAATAGTATATTATGTATCAAGTTTTATAAACGCCATTTTAGTTACGAGTTTAATTAAGCACGAGCGAAGCTTGCGAGCGAGTGTTTAATAAAAACGAGTGTCTAGAGAAGTTTATAAATGAGTTGCATACTATACTTTATCTACGACGAACACAAAACAGAATTTAAAGCCAATTTTATTTGTTAAAATTTTGACATCTGTCAACTGTCACCCGAATTTAACCTCACTTTTTCCCAATTTATAATAAAGCTAACTTCAGCCCGTGACGTAAAATGTCGAAAAGCCACTGTTGTTAACTTCAGCCCTTCAATAAAACGCCATAAAGTGACAGCTCGTCAATGTAGGAGTAGATAAAAATATTTTGTGTAATTAAAATAAGCATGTTTTTTTCCTGAAATTGTATTTCAAAATATTCATTTTTTAAAACGTATTCCGGTATTCGAATGATAGACATTTAAAACATTTATTTGGCATAAAAATAATAACATTACAACATAGGTATCCTAACCACTAGACCATACGGGATATCCTTTATCGATTATCTTTGACACGCTTACATTTATCGAAAAAAACACTTTTTTGAAGATCAGTTAATTTTCAACAAAATTATGAAGTAGGTACTTAATGAGTAAAAAATATTAACTATTCTGCAAGTTATAAAATTTTAAAAAATATTTTTTTTTAACTTTTTAAACTTTGACAAGATATGAATGGATATGTTTACAAAAAAACATAAGATACTTTTTTTGTTGTAAATTTAATTCCCTATTTAAATATGTATTGTTCTTGGCTTTATATTCATTTATTAGTAAAAATACAAAATGTTTTTCTTAGGAGTAATGTGAAAATGAAAAATTGCAATAATAACGATCTTACTCTTAATAGTAAAAGCTCATACGTAGCTAGGCTTCTTTTGAGGTGCCAATTTTTGGATATTATAAGTAAAAAAAAATAGATTTTTTGAATCAACCTAATGTACTTATTTATACTTTTAAGTAAACAAAATATATTTTTTTTATATTTTAATTTTTTATAAAAAAACATTCTCAATATTTCTGAAACCATCGTATCCACATTTCTAGCAATCGACGGTCTACATCGAAGTCTACAACTTTTTATTTAGTATTTTTAGTATAATTAATTTTAAAGGGTCCAAATATAAAAAACTTTGTAGCCTTCTATCTTTTTGGGAAGTAAATTCAGAAAGTTTTGCCATTAATTTAGTTTTGTATTCGATCAATAGTATCTAAACGTGATAAAACGATTAATTTTTTTTAGAAGGGGGAAAAGTGTCAGACCTCTGACGCTCAGCAGATGGGGGACCAGAGAAATTTGGCATTCCACCTTTTAGATCGTCAAGGACTGGCTGAATTTTGGATATGGTTTTATCCAAAATTCAGCAAGTATGGAATATTTTTAATGTCAAAATACAGATTGACTGTACCACAATCCACACAAAAAGGTCTGTTCTATTTCGTACTAAAAATACAAAAAATCACTGCAACACTGCACAGTTTAACAGCGGCCATTTTTGTTGTTTACAATTTTTGTGCTTTGGGTTTGTGCTCTGTTTATACAGATTAATAATCGTTTTAAACGTTGTGTTTCTCATAGTAAGCCTTAAAAGAGTCTTTAAAGTGCTAAGAACAACCATTTTACTCCTCTATTGTAAAAAATAAACTTTATTTTATCAGGGCTGTCATAAAACTGTCAAATGTCAATTTTAAGGTTAAATTATAACCCACAAATTAACCTTCAAATTGTCATTTGACAGCCCTGATAGAATAAGGTATATTTATTATGAAAGAGGAGTAAAATGGTTGTCCTTAGCACTTAAAGGCCTTATTTGAGGCTTACAAGTGCCTCTGTAAGAAAAACAACGTTTAAAACAATTATTAAACAGCACAAACCCAAAGCACAAGAATTGTAAACAACAAAAATGGCCGCCGTTAAACTCTGTGCAGTGTTGCAGTGATTTTTAGTATTTTTAGCATGAGATAGAACAGACCTTGTTGTGCGGATTGTGGACTGTACTACATATCAATTTAAAAATAAAGTTATTGAGCAGAAAACCAACAAAACCGTACATGATTAATTAAGGAGTAATGTGTCCATTAAAATTGCATAACATAATATTAACTCGTCCATGTATATTGGATGTTTTGAAATGTAAAACCTGAAACAGAGCGTGAAACTATTGCACAATTTATTTTCCATAGGGAATAACTGGAATACTGGAAAATATCTAATTACAAGGTTTGCGAGTCTACGATAGGTAATAATTACGGTGATTCTCAAATTAGTACCTACAGTTATGAAGTTCAATACAATTTATAGCATAGCTGCACAACTGAAAATATATATCAACTATGTATATTAAAAAACCAAAGGATAAAAGTAAGTACCTACATTACAATTTGTCTACACATTAATTTAAATTTTTTTTCAAATAAAAAATAATAATTTATGTAAAGTCAAATTTCATGTTTTTTAAACCAATTTTATCAAGTTTCTTTTTGAAAATTTATAATTTTCTTTGAGACACAAATGCTTTTGAGGAAATTAATTTACCTTTAATAATTTAATCTTAACATAAAAGATCTCGAGTTATTAAATGAAAAAACTTGTATTTTAAAACTTGTAAACCTGGTCTTGATAACTTGAAACTATAGGTTAATTATAAATAAGATTGTACTTAAAAATATAAAATAAACATTATTTTTATAATTTATTATTTGTATATTTTTCAAACACTTTCTTAATCTCATATTATACTGTACCCATATTTAGCCAGAATTTTCTAGTCTTATCTAATCCGTATAATTTTCTCTTTAAAGGTCTTTTATTTTACCAATTTATCATAAACTTTAATTGTACACAATTTTTCAGTAACTTTACTTTTGTTATTCTCTAAGTATTTCCTTAATTATTACAGTTGGAATAAAATTTTCTTTCACTTATAATTTTACATATATAATTTTATTGACCAAACTTAAAACAGTTGTATATGGGGAATTCCATGCCAAATCACCGAGTTTTTTACGCGACCCTTATGATTTTGCTAAATTTTTGATATGTTTTTGTACGTATTGGATAAAATGTAAATTAATATTACTAAATAAAATATTTTAAATTAGTTTCATTTAATAAAATTGATTTTAATGTTATTGGCAAGTATTTAGTTCAAAAGATTGAATTTTTGATAATTAGGTAAATAAAAAAATAATAATGATACATTTTCAATATTCGCTATAAAATAAAAATAAATATTATCACATCTTTTGCTTTGGCTCAAAAGTTGCGTAATATATTAGTCAGGGGCGTAGCTACCGCGGTATCAGCCGTATCAATGATACGGGGCCCCCGGCTAGGGGGGACCCTGATTGGCTTCGACATGCGTAAGCTAAAAACATACTACCCACATGTTAAAAAAATTGAGGTATGAAATTAAATAAATAATATTATTTAATTGTTCGATTTATTAAATTAAAATTTTCCTGAATACCCTTCTGTTCCAACGAGGCCGTGAACTCATAGGAATTGTTTCTGCCTGCACCTTTCCGCTATGTGTTGTCTGCGGCGCAGTCTGCGCATATTGTTCTGTGCTCTGCGCCGCATACTTTGCGTGTTATTGTCATAGGTTATATTAATAACAAATTAGAAATAATTATTAGAGTTACAATTATTTTACTTGCCTTTTTTTAGATTTTTTTTGACTTTTAGTCTTTTTAAGATTATTTAGCCAGCTCATGATATTTATTTTTTTTGTTTAATAAACAACTACAACACCCAAGGCTGTGACCGGGAATCGGACCCGGTACAGTTAGACGCAGCTCTGTAGCTCAACCCACTGCGCCATCCTCGGCCCCCAACTTGCCTTTATTTTGAAATAGAAACCTTTTAAAAGATGTTTACAAAGAACGATAAATGTCTAAAACCAGACCAAATTTTAAAATTTGCTTTTACATAAAAGATATGTATACATAGGGTAGACAGTTATCGAACACTTTATAGTTATTGGACAATTAACATTAATACTGTAAAAACAATATAGGACAAAAAAGTTCGCTCGTTACTTTTGTGGTAAGATTTTTGTTTTTTTGATAAGAACAGTGTGTGTTTAAATTACAATAAAAAATATTTTTAAAAAGTGTACAGAGAAGTATGTGGTATAAATGTGTTCCTCATGGTTTAAACATTGTCACTTTAATGCGTTTTAATTTTAATTCAGAAAAAAACAGTAAAATGGCCAGTGTCCAATTACTGGTTGGTAAAAAATTTCTATTACATATGTCCAATATCAAACTCTATTTGTATCCCGGACATTTACCAGCCCATGTAAAATTGTCCCCTAAATCCGAAAAGACTGTCAAAAACTATATAAGTTGAGCAGTTTTTGAGATATAGTCAATTCCATATTATATGTAAAATTGATTATATTTCAAAAACTGTTCTACTTTTATAACTTTTGAAGACATTTTCGGATTCAGCGAATAATATTTTATAGGAATTGACTGCTAAATGTCCTGGATACAAATTGCTGTTGACCAGAATTATTAGTGGCCGCTTTTTCGCTATGACATTTTTGACTAATTCATTTTTAGAGAGGAAGAAATATAGTGATTTCTTCGTCACAGGACGTTTTGCAGTATAACAGTGATTTAAATACAGTGCATGATAGAAAACATAAAAAACTAATGGCAACAAAATTAATAAATTCGGAAAATACTTTTAACATACCACCTGAAAAAATATTAGATATATTTAAATCATCCTGTTCCGGCATAAACCTTATAAATGCTTCACAAACTAGAGATAGGTACCACAATTATTATGTACAATCTAAACCATTTTGCACCTTTCTCTTTACAGCAATCAGCATAAAAGCTTCCAAATTTACGTCACTTCACACTAATATTAAAGGAAAGTATTATCACAAATAAATCAAGACATAAACTGCGAGAGGGGGCTTTTTTTGATGCTTTTGTAATTATGTTTCTGTTTCTCTATAAATCCGAGCTGGTCCCCCCTTCCGATAATTTATAAATTTACTAATATTGCATTTTATCAAAGTGGCCCCGGATCAGTTTGGATTTTTAAAGAAACGGAAAAATAATTACTAAAGCATCCAAAATATCCCCACGGTTTAGGGTTTCCAACTGCGACTTCTTGGTTAAGGGTTAGCATAAAAAATACGTGTTTTAGATTTTTTTACGGGAGTCAATTAAAACTTTCTTTTTTTTTAATTTATTTTAGTGTTTAGTGATATAACTTGAAAAAACTTTTTGTTTGGTATAAAAATCTTTTTTCTATTTGCATACCATAACAAGTCCAGCAGACCACCATAGTAGTGCAGGCCACCGGGCATTCGCCCGGTGTCCCGGCGGCCCAACACGCCCCTGTATTTGTAACAAACTATTTCAGAAGAGACCAAGGAATTCAGAAAAGGATGAGGAATCCGAGAAAGAAATATATGAATTATATGATATTTACAAAAACGAAATAAAAAAATTACTTAAAACAGCAATTTATCTTTAAAAATATTTAACAGATTATTATTTGATGTAATGTCCATGTGTACTATACTTTTTTGCATGTTTTTATAAAACTAATATTAAAAATTCAAATATTCTTATTTAAATAAAGTTTAAACAAACAAACTATCTTTTTTATATATTTATAAGAAAAAAACTAAAATCTTTAAAACAATGGCATATATAAATTTTAAATAAATAATATTTTCTAAGTGTCCAATAACTATGTGGTTTACCCTATATTATTTATTAAATTATAAAAAAGTTGTAAATTCAAAAAAATTATACCCTAAAAATTGTTTTGTTTGCCCAAAATAGGCTTTGGGCGTGACACCCAAAAATATTTTTGCCAGCAGCTTTTCCCGTTCAAGGTCCCCTACCAGATTTTTGATACGGGGCCCCCTCGAGGCTAGCTACGCCACTGATATTAGTATATACGTATATACAGGGTGTTCAAGAATAAGATTCTGAACCCTAAGGGTGTGAATCCTTAGTTGATTTTAAGAAAAAAAGTTCAAATAAACCTATGACCTAAACCTCTTAATTTTTGAGTTACAGGGTGTTAAAGATTTAAGAAAAAAATCGTTTTTTTTATCATAACTTTAATAACTTCCTAGATATTTTTATAAAATTTGGCACACGCCTTCTAAGCATTAACAGTAAGTTTTTGATGTAGAAGATTTTTTATTTTTTTTTACCAGTGGCGTCCGTACAGAATGTAGTCTAGATATTTTTGGAAAAATATTATGCACGCTAGCCTGCTATTTTTCAAAATAAAAATTATTTTTTAAATCCCCATTCATTTTAGGGCAAATTTGATTTCTTGACCATTTTTCGTACGACTAACGATTTTCGATGAAAAAATAAAAAGCATTTAATGCGCATTTGCCATGCAAGTGCCTATAATTTTTGAAAAGGAGGCTATAAAGCTGTTTTACATTTAGTGGATCAAAACCCTAAAATAAGTACTAGAAAAATTGAAAATATTTTAAATATTACGCATGTTCTAGTGTGGAGAATTCTTCATAATTATTTGTTATATCCTTACCATATTCAACGGTTCCAGGCCCTACTTCCTCGGGATTTTCCATTACGCTTAAATTTTTGCCAATGGTTTCTTCAAATGGTTACCGACAATCCCCAATTTGACGCCAAAATTTTATTTACGGACGAAGCTAATTTTTCCAGGAACGCCATAAGAAATTTTCACAACAATCATTTATGGACTGAAGAAAACCCGCATGCCATCACGGAATCCAACTATAGTTTTCTGTAAACGTTTGGGCTGGAATTATTGGTGATTATTTACTTGGACCTTATAAGGTCCAAGTAAATAATCATAATCATAAAAAATATATTTTTTGAACAGAGTTTACCAAATTTGCTAGACGACGTCCCTGCTTTTACCCGGCTTCATATGTGGTTTATGCACGATGGTGCACCTCCCCATTTCAGTCTCCAGGCACGGGAATTTTTAAATCAACATTATTGAAATCGCTGGATAGGGCGCGGAGGAACACAATCGTGGCCACTTAGATCGCCAGACCTAAACAGTCTAGATTTTTTTATGGGGACATCTTAAGGCGTTGGTTTACAGCACCCCAATAAATACTGAGGGGGAGTTAAGAAACCGCATAATAGTTTGTTGTGACACTATCAGAAATACTCCAGGAATTTTTCTAAGGGTACGAAACTCATTGAGGAGAAGAGCTGAAGCATGCATACTTGCAGGTGGTGGCCACTTTCAACAGCTAATCTAAATTATTTTTGTTTTTGTTTACGTAATTTAATGTTAGTTCTTTTAAAATTATTTTATCTCCACGCGGTCTATAATTTAAACTTTATTGTTGTCAACATTCGATAAAGAAATACCTTGTTATGGCCTAGGTCGATCAAAATTTTTATGAGGCAAGTAATTAGTTTGATTTTTTCTCGCTAGGGGTATTGTTTTGATAAATTAATCGTTTTCTAAGAAATTAACGTACTAAACTGGTTTAATTTATTTATAATAAGCACTAATTTGTTTGTTTTACTGTTAATGTTTAATATTTTTTTCATTAAATTATTGTAAAATTAAATATGAATAATAAAATAAAAAGTGAGGTTAGACAACCAAGAAAACGCACGATTCTTTTTCTAGGATTTAAATTATCTCTAAGTTTTAATTTGCTTTAAGTTTTCAGTAAAATTACATGTTAAACACAGCTTAAACATTCCAAACTACCTATTTTTTAAATAAAAATCCAAACAAATTGAAATTAGATACCTACCTATTTATTAAACAATTAATTGAATTCAATGTAATACCAAAAATCCATTTCTACTTAAATCATGTTGCTAGGTATTGTCAAACTATTACTGCTTCTAAAAGCAATAATAATTATTGTACATTTAATGTAATCTTTAGCTAATAAATAAATGATATTCTAAAAAAGTTAGGTTGGGCCGCTTTGATGTTGAATTAAATTGACCTATATAAAGTGCTTTGAAGATAAAATGTTGTATGCCATTCGGCCAAGAAGTGCCTTTTTGTTATTCGCTCAATTGTAGGCCTCCGCTACGCGTCGGCCTTCAAACCTTGAGCTTAGCACAAAAAGCCTTACTTCTTAACCTAATGACATAAATAACTATTATAATTAAATTTAATTTTAATGTTTATTTAATCATGGCATTGTTTTCTCAAAATGCGCATTAAATGCTTTTTATTTTTTTCATCGAAAACAATTAGTCGTACGAAAAATGGTCAAGAAATCAAATTTGCCCTAAAATGAATTGGGATTTAAAAAATAATTTTTATTTTGAAAAATAGCAGTGGCGTGCATAATATTTTTCCAAAAATATCTAGACCACATCCTGTACGGACGCCACTGGTAAAAAAAATAAAAAATCTTCTACATCAAAAACTTACTGTTAATGCGTGGAAGGCGTGTGCCAAATTATATAAAAATATGTAGGAAGTTATTAAAGTTATGATAAAAAAACGATTTTTTTCTTAAAACTTTAACACCCTGTAACTCAAAAATTAAGAGGTTTAGGTCATAGGTTTATTTGAACTTTTTTTCTTAAAATAAACTAAGGATTCACACCCTTAAGGTTTAGCATCTTATTCTGAAACACCCTGTATATGAAATAGAATTTTGGGAAAATTAAAAAAAAAATCGAAGGGGTCGGATTTTTTGAAAATGTCGATTTTGAGCTTTAAACGTAAATAACAACATGATAATCACTTCGAATAATTTTTGTTTATTTTTTTTCTAAAACTCCATTTAAAGACGAAAAAAATTAAAATTTTTTTAAGTAATCCGCAAAGCTCGAATATTTTACTTGCTGCTTGGGTAGGCTTATTTACTTTATATAAAAAATATTGATTACAGATATTTTATTTAGCTTTAAGCGTACACTTTTATCTAAACCCACTTTTTTGCTGAAAATCACTTTTCACATATATTCTTTATCAGAAAGTTTTACAGTTGTTTACAACACGGTCAACCTTGGCCTTAACACCATATTGTATACAAAAATAGTTTTTAACCAAGGTTTCCAATTCAATTTTTAATTTATTACATATTTAATCTGTTTTGCACTAAACCGTAACGAACATAAAAGTTATTGTATAAGTACATATTTAAATAAAAAATAGAATATTTCATTTGATGAAATGCCCTAAAAAAATATTTAAAAAAATACATTATAAAATATGCATATAAGACCAAAATCTTTCAAACAATTTAATATAATATAATATTTATATTTATTTAGGAAAAGCTACATACGAAATACAAAGTAAATTATATATAAAATAAAATGGACAAGTGGATAAATTTACATTTTTAAAATACATAACAACATAAGAAATATATCTACCTAATTATAAAAATATATGAATAAATGTAAAAAGTACAATAACAAACATTAAAACATTAATGGCTTAATAAAACATGTGTTTTAAGTAATCTCTTAAATTGTTTAATATCATCACAGAGTTTAATATCTTGGGCAATTTATTAAATTTTAAAAGACCTTTATAGATTATAGAGTTTAGCATTTGACTGGTGTTGCACTTATCAACTAATATAAATACAATTTCTCGTGTTATATGAGTGGACCTCCTTAAAATATTGTGTTTTCTCACAGATATAATGAGGTAACATATTATGTTTTACTTTAAAAATCAACAGAAACACATAAAATATAATTTTTTGTTTGACGGAAAGCACATTTAGAATATTCAACATAGATAAAACAGGTGTATAATAATTACATTTTAATATTGTTCGTAAAGCTCTATTTTGTACCACTTGGAACTTTTGTATAATATAATTGGGTAAATTGTACAGAATGGTGGAGCAGAACTCAAGATGCACTAATTCTATACTTGTGTACAATAACAATTTTGTATGCATCGTTAAGTGCTTAGTAATTCTAGAAATTTGTATAAATAAACTAGTACATTTGGTTATAATAATGCAAATCCCATTTTTCAGGGCAAATATTAAATTACAATAGGAAAGCTCAATTTTTCTTTCAGGAATTTTAGTGTAGCAAACAAAAACAATTGCAAACCTAATCTAGTGATTTTCTTTGTTTATGAAAAAAAAGGGACAATTTTTTTTTAGTTACGAAAATCCATATTATATAATAAACCTTACATTTTTTTTTGTTAACATAAACTACAAGATTCGTCACTTCAAGTATTGAAAAGCATTGGGTAAATTTTCTATAAGGAATCTATTTGCATAAATAAAATAAATCAGCAAAAAAAGGGTGTTTTTATTTGCATACTATGTTAATTTATGACACGAATACTGATTTATATCTTCGTAAAAAAAAGGTTTTTTCAGACACATAAATGTTTTACAGTATTTAAAAACAAAATATAAATTTTAAATTTTTTATTTAAAATAAATAAAATTATTTTTTGATATAGCTAATATTTTTTTAATATAATTTAAATCCATACGCTCGTAGATATTTGTATATGGACCTTATTTAGTATAGTCTAAGATCCCAAGTAAGGTCGACCTTCACCCATCTGTTTACCAGATGAAAATTATATTTTATCAAATAAAATATGTTTCTGAACATAAACCAATAGGGTTGCCATAAAAAATATGATCATGGCTATAATAAATAAAAAAATAAAAAAATAATTTATTTTTTAAATTTCACCGACTTGCTTGCCAAATGAAAGAAATTCCAATGGAAAGCATACAACATACAGAATATGAAACAGCTAGGTTGCCTACCTTTTTCTGGTCCCTATTACCTGGTTGCTTTGTACAAACAGGTAAGTTGATATCAGTAATTGCACTTATATGCTTACCACTTAAAAAATATATTAAAATGAAGGCAATTTTATTACGAATACAGTAGTATAGGGTTGCTTTGAAAAATCCGTTCATAAATAACGGTTGCTAGACTTTTAAATTAAAAAATTGGAGCAAGCAAAGATGTACTATCGCTAACAAAAAAAACTTATACAGCTATATTGTGGCTGTGTAAATAAAACACGGTGGGCTTCGATTAACTTTTAATCAAAAGTGCTTGCACCGATTGGATCTTTTTAAAAATCACTTCTACGATGCCTTACGAGTATTTTAAGACCCGAATGAAAATATTTGGTAGAGGGTTTTGCGAGAAAACTCGATTTTTGTATATCTGATAGGGTATAATATATTATATTATCTTATAAACATTTTTATTAAACGCCTCTTAATAAATCTATATTTATTTATCGAATAAATAATTGCCACAATACCTTGGATACATAAATAAATTGCTGTCAAACATTAAATTTATAAATTAAAAATGCCGAAAGCAAGAACGCACGAAGAAAATCGCTTGCAGGTTTGCTTGTTTTGTTTTGGAAAAACTAAAACAATGTTTTTCATAAAGGAAGGACTAAAATTACTTGTTAAGAAACATTTTGAATATAAAGACGAAGATGACCGACTGCCTGCGGTATTGTGCAGTAGTTGCAAACGAGATCTGTACCGTATTAATGAAAAAACTATAAGACTGCCAAAATTTTCTGAGCTGAAGCGTATTAGGAGGTGTACTAGATCAACTAGCAACTCTGTATGTGATTGTTATATATGTGATCTTGCTCGAAAACCAGCATCTGGAAATTTCGCAAAGGGTAATATTTTGCCTAAACGAATCGGTATACTGGCCGATACGACGAATGTACAACTTGCAGGTAGGATATTGTATCGAATTTATTAAAACATTTAAATAATTTAGCTTAATTTTATTGCAATAATGGTCTTTATTTTTTTAAATACAAATTTTATTATGTTTGTTTTATTAAAATGTTTTATGACTACTTTTAAATACTCCATTTCTAATAATTCCTTTACAACTTTTAATCTTTCGACATTATTTTAGAAAAAGAGAAGATACGTTGTATCGAAAGTCGTTGCAGTTATTGCTGCTCAATTATTGGAAAAGGACTATCTCATAAATGTAACTTGACTACGCGCTTGGAGAACTTGACGGAATATATCCTAAGCGTAGGTTCGAAAAATGCTGATCAAGTTGTCTCATCTTTACTAAAACGAAAGTTCAATGAAAAAGAACTTAAATCTACACCTTCTATATCGTTAGTTCAACCACGCGGTAAACATTTACAGGTAACACTTAATCAAAGAATTAACGATAATGTTAAAAAGCAGTTTCTTTCTGCGGATAATTTCCTAAAACTACAGACCAGTTTAAATTTAAGTCAAAGAAAGACAATAGCAATTGCTGCAGCTGTACGCGTAGCCACAAAAAATGCAAAAATTGTGGAACCATATTTAAAAAGTAAGCTCTCAATTAAAAGCCACTGTGTAGACAAATATTTTTGCACAAAGCCGTTTAATTTTACAAACGTTATAGCTGACAAAGTTTCATCTGCTCCTGAGACAGTCGCTTACTGCACAGATCTTGAGGGTTTAATACAGTTTATTAAAGAGAAACGTTCTTTGTCTCAATATCACTTGAAGTTCGGAATTGATGGTGGAGGCGGATTTTTAAAAATTTGTTTATCCATTCAGTCTACAGTAGAAAATGAAGATTCACGTAAATGCAAGCAGAAATTTGAAGATGGTATTTGCGCTAAACGCTTTAAGGATTCGGGTGTTAATAAATTAATAATACTTGCTCTCGCACCTAGTTCTCAGTAAAATTATGAAAATGTGTCCCAGCTCTGGTCTGAAATAAATATTAATAACTTTAAGGGAACAATCGCAACAGATCTTAAATTGGCTAACATTTTGGTTGGTATAATGTCCCACAGCAGTAACTACCCGTGTACCTGGTGCTATGCATCCAAAAATAATTTGAAGGTCTGCGATACGTACAGAACTATAAGTAATACATTTGAAAATTACAATCAATGGTCTTTAGCAGGAGCTAAGAAAGCAAATGCAAAATTTTATAAGAACTGCGTCCATCGTCCTCTTTTTTCTACCCCACAAGATAAACAATTTCTAGAAATAATTCCTCCGCCAGAGTTGCATTTAATGATGTGTGGTAAACACCTTATATAAACATTTGCTTGGAGAATTTGAGCAAGATGCTCTTCAGTGGGCAAAAACATGCTGTGTGACTCGCGATGTACGTCATGTTAGTTCAAATTTTAACGGCAATTCATGTAAAACACTGTTGGAAAAACTCGATTTACTACGTTCTAGAAGTCATAATATTGGATGTTTAAAATATGTAACTGTTTTAGAAAAATTTAGAGATGTTGTTCATACCTGCTTTGGTAAAAATCTAGATCCTGATTTCAAAAAAAATATTGATGCATTTAAAGAGAGCTACATTATGTTGGAAATACCTATAACACCCAAAGTTCACGCAGTATTTTTTCATGTATCCGATTTTTGCGACAAAATGCGAGCCGGACTTGGTTTTTATAGCGAACAGGCGATGGAGTCTGTCCACGCTAATTTTAAACATACATGGGAGAAGTATAAAGTAACAAAAAATCACCCAGAATTCCTAAAACAACTTCTACGTGCTCTTTGCGAATATAATGGTTTGCATTCATTTTAATGGTTATTAATTAATGTTAAAAAAATTGATTATTAAAGAGTTACTTATTATTAAAGTAGTTTTTTATTTTTCTAAATTCATTATTGTAATATTTTAAATAAAACATTTATTATTATATACTTTATAGTAAACAATGTAAAACGGATCTAGGAAATATAATAAGTAAGATCAAAAGGTCGTAGTTTGTGAAAAAAATTGCTCGTCCTTATGATTCCGGCAAATAAAATCAAATTTATTTTGAATTTTTATGTCCATTTTAAATAAATAGCAAATTAAAAATAAATTTACTGCTAATAAATAGGTTCCGGACCTAAATTTTTTATTTTAGTTCGAAAAACGCCATATAACATACAAAAAAAGAGTTTTCTCGGGAATCCCTCTACCGAATATTTTCCTTCGGATCTTAAAATACCTGTAAGGAATCGTAGAAGTGATTTTTAAAAAGATCCAATCGGTGCAAGCACTTTTGATTAAAAGTTGATCGAAGCCCACCGTGAAAACTTTTTCGTCAATGTCAAGGTGACATCGAGCTGTCACATCAATTATGACTTAATGAACAAAATTTAGTAGGTATTTGAGTATATGCTATTGAGAAGCGTTTTGGAGCAAACAGTTCGTTAATAAACACGTGTTTTGTGAAAAAAATAAAAATGGCGAAGAAGTGTTTTTTATGTAAATCAAGTGAATCAGTTGAATCAGTTGACTTTGATGAAAAATATTTTGAGAATTGTTTTTTGAAGTTAGCGTACCGAAAATCTAAAGACTTTAAGTATAGTGAGGTACACTTAAACGAACATTTAATAGACTGATCACTGATTCACTTGATTTACATAAAAAACACTTCTTCGCCATTTTTATTTTTTTCACAAAACACGTGTTTATAAACGAACTGTTTGCTCCAAAACGCTTCTCGATCAATAGCATACTTATACTCAAATACTAAATTTTGTTCATAAAGTCATAATTGATGTGACAGCTCGATGTCACCTTGACATTGACGAAAAAGTTTTATTCACACAGCCACAATATAGCTGTATATGTTTTTTTTGTTAGCGATAGTACATCTTTGCTTGCTCCAATTTTTTAATTTAATTAATTAATTTAAAAGTCTAGCAACCGTTATTTATGAACGGATTTTTCAAAGCAACCCTATACTACTGTATTCGTAATAAAATTGCCTTCATTTTGATATATTTTTTAAGTGGTAAGCATATGAGTGCAATTACTGATATCAACTTACCTGTTTGTACAAAGCAACCAGGTAATAGGGACCAGAAAAAGGTAGGCAACCTAGCTGTTACATATTCTGTATGTTGTATGCTTTCCATTGGAATTTCGTTCATTTGGCAAGCAAGTCGGTGAAATTTAAAAAATAAATTATTTTTTTAATTTTTTATTTATTATAGCCATGATCATATTTTTTATGGCAACCCTATTGATTTATGTTCAGAAACATATTTTATTTGATAAAATATAATTTTCAACTGGTAAGCAGATGAGTGAAGGTCGACCTTACTTGGGATCCTCTACTAGTAGTAATTTTCAAAATACGCAAATTATTAATAAAATTAACAAATAAAACCCCGTTTGTAATATTTATTTTAACTATTTTTACTCATAAAATTGATTTAGGTAGAACATTCTATGAACAAGAGTTAAACAAAAAGCAAACTATCCATGGTAACTTTAAATTTATGTTTAGTGGTTATTTATAAATTCAAGTTCCAGAAAGTCAAATAAAACAATGTCTTATTTAATCCTTTATTCTCTGTAGCCAGAGTAAGACAAACCGAATTTTTAATGCTTTATTATACGTATATAAAAATTCTTTTTAAATTAGGATTTGGATCCTACTTAAATTTTAATTACATTAATTAAAAATTACATTTTAAGAGATAATCTTAAAAAACAGCGATAGAGGAAAGTCACCTATTATGGGGTACCATTTTAATTTTTATCATTATTTTCTTTATTTAGTTTTCTTTATTTTTTAGTTTTGCAACGTTGGTTCTTTAATATGCAAGCAAGACAATACTAGATAAAATACCGTCAAAAGTTAAAAAAAAGTAGAACAGTTTTTGAGATAAAGTCAATTTTTCATTTAATATGGAATTGACTATATCTCAAAAACTGCTCCACTTTTATAATTTTTGACGGTATTTTCGGATTCAGGGGACAATTTTACATAATAATAGGCTGTTAAATTTTGGGATACCTTGGTATCCCATGGTTAACCATGGTACAAGTGAAAAAGCAGCCACTAATAACTATTAAATTAGTCATTTTTGACTAATTCATTTTTGTAGACATTGAGGCCCACAAAGTTGGGCTTGTACCACAGTGTATGGAAGACAGCAGAGTCAGTCCCGAGATCTGTGCGGCTCGCTTATCAGACAGGTAGGGCGTAAAATGTTATAGTAAACAAAGCCTATTAATTAGATCTATGCGTGTTTATAGTTTCTTAATTCTGTCTTTGCCTCAGCGTTAAAATGGAAAGTTGTGATAAAAATGCAAGCGTAAAATACATTATTGTGTTGTAAATTCATGTAAAAATAATTCAAATAATTATAAAAGATCATTTTTCTTTTAATATACTATTATATTAACACACAAATACCACAGTAAAAATCACAAAAAATAAAAATAAAAATATTCATGTTTTTTATAGTTCAGTGTTAAATCGTTGAGTTTCATATACGATGTGGCTCCCGTCCCGAGGCGGGACTTAAGTTCAGTCCCGATTGACGTCACACACTGTAAATCCGTTTTTATTCCCCGAGATTTTATAATTTGTGTCAAGCTCGATGGCTTAGATGGTAGGGCGGTTGCTTGGCATGCGAGAGGTACCGGGTTCGATCCCACTAGAAGTTGTCAAACTTTTTTTATTTTTTTTATTTTATAAATTTGTTGTTTCTTTGTTAAAAAGTGTTTTATTTTTATCATAACATAAATTTGCCCATTTTAGTTGGGTTTTTTGCTCAATGGGGCGGGGGGGGGCCCAATGGGGCGGGGTCGGTTGGGTTGTGTTGTTGAGTTTGGGTTGGTTTGGTTTTATGACGTAACTAAAGTGCCCTTAACATGTATACAGGTACAATTTATTATTATTATTATTTTATTATAACATAACAAATCTTAAAATTATGACAATCGGGACTGAACTTAAGTCCCGCCTCGGGACGGGAGCCACAGCGTTTCATATACCTATTGTGCTTGTACATTATTATTTTGTTGTTGTGCGGTTCGGCCTTTATTTATCTAAAAATAATAATTGTAAGATAGGTAAAAATGAGCAGTACCTCCTGGGTAATGTGGAAACCTGCTGAAGGAATAAATAAAAATCCCACCTTGTCAGCAATTTTTGTATTATTCTAGCTAAATTTTAAAAAATGTTCTCGTGAAAGAACATATTTTTATTATTTAGATTCTGAAGTGCTCCAAAAACGCGAGACCTTGAAAATTTCAAAAAAAATTGCCTGCGGCGCCATGTAGCGGTTCATGAGCCTCACCTTAATGAATGGTCACGGGCGCCAATGATATATGCACAAAATACATATTAACAATCCTACTATTATTCTATACAAAACAAATAGCCAGGACTTACTTTGTATTTGAAAATAAAAAATGTTTTAATAAGCACCAGCTAAAACTTATATCACCACTAAAACGTATAAATAAAAATGGCAGAACAGCTGATCGCTACATGACTTTAATATTAAGTAGAAATACAAGCCTAGTAGTTGTGTTTTGTCCAATAAAATGTATCTAGTTTGGTTGCAAAGATACATGCCTACCCCATATTAGGAATATACCCCATAATAGGCGACTTTCCTCTATAACGTATTGAGTTTAAAGCCATAAATAAATATGATTTTTGTAGTAAAGAGATTGTTGATAAACCTTTCAAAGGACTTTTTGTATCTAGTATCTTATTAACGTTAAGCTTCGTAGGTATTTAAGTATTGTCATTAAATGTTATCCTATACCCTTTGTCAATTGACTTTGATGGAAGATGCTCAGTTTTACTATTGACGTTTTTAGCGGAGTTCTGAGCTTGGCTGCCGTTTTATTTCAGGAATTTATTAGGATGCCTTTAATAGTTTATAAAGGATCATTAACTTTCGAATGGGATCCTTGTTGTTTTTTTGTTTGCATCCGTTAAAACTAAAAGTTTCATTGAGGAAAATGGTTTGTTAAATTATTAAACGTATTTATTTATACAGGGTGAAACAACATTACGTTACTCTGAGGCTTCGCCCCCTCACTGCCACGTTACCGCCCGTAACCTCGCTTCGATGCAGCCTAGTTTTTTTTTAAATCCCAAACATAAAATTAGTCGATTTCTTAAAAAATAAATTGCTTCATTATTCCCAAAATTGTATATCTTTTGGCGATTCTTCGAATAGAAACTTGAAATCTACCTTCAGATTGCAGTTACCTATAATAGGCGACTATTTCCCTCGTCTTAATTTTCACCAATCATAAAAGCGCAATTTTGAATTAAAAATGGTTTCTATAGGTGCAAAAACTGTATGACAGCACCTGTCAGCAGTTTTTTTAAGTTTACCCACGGCAATACATGACATCTTTTGTCACCAAAAATTGCAATTTATATTTTAATTGTACCATAAATAATTAAGTTTGTACTATTTTGTGATTGAATAAATTACCTATTTTTCAGTTTTCAAATTAATACCTACATATTTATTATGTATGCATGTATAATAGGTGGTATGTTTTGTACGCTAGGTGTATGCAGAATAACTGTTACTCATGAAATAGCCTAACAAAATGCATTAGTGCAGGTGCAAAAATCCTCCTTGTGATATTACTTACGAAAACTCTATTAGCAACCATTCGCGAGGCGAGAATTATATTGTTCTATCTGCACTTTTTTTCAAATCTGTGATTTTTGCTTGGTTAAAATTTTTTTATGAAAATTTTTCTATCTACACTGACTTAAAACAATTTCTATTACTCTTTAAGTTACAAAATGCATTCGAAAATTCCAGCAATACCAAATTATTATAATGTTCTATCTGCTCCGCCAATGGGATTGTCGGAATTTTGCAGACAAAAAATTATAATTCTGTAAATTTCAGTTTAAGAAGTTGATTTGTGCGATACATGAGAGCTCTTTTTAAAATGTATCAGTAAAATAAGAAAGCCAACATAACCTCAATGTTTAAAATAGAACAATATAATTTTAAATTTTAGGATTACTGCTGCAGAATTGATTTCAGATGATGAATTGAGGGATCCTTTTTATATCTCAGATGACGATGAAAATGACCCAGATTATGTACCGCAAGCATCAACTTCTGCTACAAGGACTTGGCCCAGAACTAACGATATTTAAAAAGATGGTGTCGATAAAAATGAAAGAAGTAAAACAAGCGATAACATAGAAAAGGATGATAATAACATAGAAGAGCAGCAAAAAAATAAGCTTGAAAAATAAGTTAAATATCAGAAAAAAAAATGTTTGACCCGAAAAAGAAAACGCAACCCAGAAACATGGACACGAGATGTAAACCGAAAGTTATGTGAGCATGGAAGAGAATATAGAAATGTTAAAGGTGTTGTTAGAAAACCAAGAAAAATGAATTGTAATTGTAATTGCAAATTTAAATGTGGAGAAAAATTTACTAAACAACAAAGAAAAAAAATATATGAAGATTTTTGGAAATTATCGGATCAAGAAAATTTGCATTTTTGTAAAAAATTAACCAGGTGCTCCAAACAAAGAACTACAATTAAAAACATGTCTTCAAGAAGACATTTTTTTACGCATTTTATTTTAATATCATTGAAGACACTGTACGTGAATCCGTGGTGCGCGTATGTAAAACATTTTTTTTTGGATCCTAAGAAGAAAATCCCGCAGGAAGAGAAAAATTACGTAAGGGAATTAATTATATTCCGAGTCGAATTACATTACTCTAGGTTGCGAACGAATAAAGAATATTTCTACACGTCTCTTAACTTTGCACGGCTTTATGAATTACACCAGGAATGGTGTACCGAGAAAAATACACCAGTTAAAAAGAATTACGAATTTAACATCGATTTTCTTAAACCAAAATCTGACAGGTGTGACGTTTTCAAAGAATATAGTATTTTAAAAAATAGAGATAACCTCGCTATAGAAGAAGAAAAATTTTAAAAATACTTCAAATCAAAGGAGTTTTGCAAAATAGAGAGGGATAAGGACCGCCAGAATACAAACAAAACAACAGCCGTTATTTGTTTTGATATGGAGAATGTATTTGCTCTTTCACGATGACGTCCCAAATATTAAAAAAATAGTACTTTGGTCAGACGTTTGTACCTCAAAATAGAAATTCAGTTATGTCGTTTGCCTTAAAGAAGTTTATGGAAGAATTCCCGCAGATCAAGGTTGAATAGAAAAACGCATAAATGGTATAGATATCTTTAGACCTTTAACTTTTCGATCCTTTCTACTGTGAGCCAGAAAAAACCATTTCGAGTGTTTCACATGCAGGCTCATAGAATTTCAAAAGTCCTTAGAGAATATTAATTTTAAATCTTTACCTTATGCATCGTTGAAGGTCCTGAAATATTTACCAGAACTTCCAACGAAAATATTTTACAAAAAAACAAGATGACAAAGATTTTGTACAAGGAAATCTAATTTTTAGAAATTGTAACAAGAAGTCACAAAGGATTTTTTAAGTTGCCCGATGTGAGACCGTGGTAAAAAAAAAGTTAACTCGCCGAAGATAAGGCATATATTTTATACAAATTATTTAAATTCATTCTAGACGTTGATAAGCAATTTATCAAAAGCATGTTTTATGAATTTAAATATTTGATGCCTAAGAAAAAAAATTGATTGAAGTAAAAAAACGTTCTTCATTTGTTTTTTGTTTTCTATTGTTTAGTTTATTGTGTAAGAATAAAGTTGTGAAAAAAATGTTTTTTTTATTAGGCGGAACAAAATTTAAAATCAAATTCATTTTAATTTTGTATTTTTGTTCTATCTTCATAAACTGTTGTCTTTTATAAAAAGTAATACTTTTAAAGTATACATTAGCAAAAACTTCACATAATATTATAAAACTACCTAGAAAAGTCAATACATTATATTTTGATCAAACAAAGCCAACCAAAATTGATTTTTAAGTGGTAAATTTTTTAAACTCTTTTTCTGACAATTTATTGTTCATGTAGATATAATATTATAATACTCGCCTCGCGCAGTGTCCAAATATTGGTCTCTATATTAAAAGGTTCTTATTTTTTCCATCTTATTATAAAGTTATAAAGTTATAAAGTGCTCTTTTAGTTCCACCCTTACATCCAAACTAAGATGTCCCATAAGCCAACTGAATGGCTTGTGCGGGTTAGGGGTAGATACGGACCGACGGCTTAAAGTCCTTAATTCAATATAATTGAGGTGTTTATTTAAAAAACATCAAAAGTCCAAAATTTTCTAAATCGAGATATCTTTACTCTTGTGAGCTAACTGTTTATTATAATTTTGTAAAAAAATGTTTTTAAAACCAACTTTAAACAAAAATGTCTTTTTATACTCCCACCTTTAAAACGCCCATTATCGTGCATGTTTCCATGACAATAAGTGACCTTTAAAATACACATTGACAAGTTGTGGCTTTATGGCGTTTTAGTCACGGGCTGAAGTTAGCAACATGTTTTTAGTCAAGGGCTGAAGTTAGCTTTAAGTTAGTTGACAGTTCTCAAATGTCAGACAATCGTTAAAATAATACTAAAATTATATTTTCAACGACCACTATGTAAAAGTCACATTTCGTAATGGCATCGTTGCTTAGAAAATAAATCTTTTCATTGGCAATGCAAAACTCGAATGTAAAGTAAGATTTCTGTATGAAAAGTGACAGGTCTGTGTGAAAAGAAATTGACAGCATCGTTTGACATTTGTATTGTACTTGTATATGTATGTCTAAATATCATTTAGAACACAATTTATTGTGTTTGTAAAATAAATTCAAATATTTGGTGCCTTTATTTAGGTAAATTAAGAAGGTAAGTTTATTGATTTTAATTAACTTATACCTTAAAAATTAGAATAAGATGACAGTAATTTTATAAGCTGTCAAAGAAATTGACAGCATCGTTTCACATTTGTATTGTACTTGTATATGTATGTCTAAATATCATTTAGAACACAATTTATTGTGTTTGTATAATAAATTCAAATATTTGGTGCCTTTATTTAGGTAAATTAAGAAGGTAAGTTTATTGATTTTAATTAACTTATACCCGCTTATACCTTAAAAATTAGAATAAGATGACAGTAATTTTATAAGCTGTCAAACACGTTTTTAGGTTATTTTGTTTCTATTTGAAAATAATAAAAGGGTGGTAGAAAAAACATTGTGTTTCACATGTAAGAAAAGCTTTCTTTAAGCTCGTGTTATTGCAAATTAAACACTCGCATGAAAAAGTCACTTTTCAACACTTGTAAAACAAATAACTATTATTATCGCAATACAAAAATACAAAAGCATTAAATAGTTTATCAACGCCAATATTTCAAAAGTTTATATAGACATTGTACTGACCTTTTAATTTCGTGGGCGACTGGATATAACTTAAATTCGAGCTCGGACTCCACCGTGCTCATAAAACATTTTCTTTACTTTCACTGGGAAAAACTGCTATTTATCGATTTTCAAAGAATACATTTCGATTTATAACCTTTATAACACATAACAATTTTACATTTGACGGTACCTAACACAGATTCCTCTATTGTTTTATAGATGGCGCTCTATACAAATATTTGATTTAAATCATTTTAAGATAAAAATAAGTATTTGTCTTAAAAAAGTATAGTATGCAACTCATTTATAAACTTTTCATTCGTGTCTAAAATGGCGTTTATCAAACTTTAAACATGAAAATTAACTGTCACAAGAAATTAGTTTATGTTATTTTAATTTTGCCATTCTGAAGTTGGTGTTAATTGCATTTTTGTTGGTGATATTTTTAAGTTGGCGCCTCGACTTTTAAATTTAATTCATGCAGGCGCTCTATACAAATATTTGATTTAAATCATTTTAAGATAAAAATAAGTATTTGTCTTAAAAAAGTATAGTATGCAACTCATTTATAAACTTTTCTTTCGTGTCTAAAATGGCGTTTATCAAACTTTAACTATGAAAATTTACTGTCACAAGAAATTAGTTTATGTTATTTTAATTTTGCCATTCTGAAGTTGGTGTTAATTGCATTTTTGTTGGTGATATTTTTAATTTGGCGCCTCGACTTTTAAATTTAATTCATGCAGGCAATACTAGTCGACAAAATAAAAAAATTCGAAAACTTACAATTTACTTCAACCTTAAATTCTGTTACATCTGTTGCTATGTACCCGAATTTTTAATAAAGTTGCTATGAAAAATATGACACTCTTGGGAGTGCATTCTTCTTAGATAGGGCCATGTTATTACACATTTTAGTAATAATTTACGTGAAGGTTATTTTGTACAACAATTATTTTTGTTAGATTTCTTAAAAATGTCCAAACTTAAATATAAATTATATTAGGTAAAGTTATCAGCAATTATGAAATATCTAAATATAATAAAAAACATGCCGGATCCTTAAATTATCGTACAAATATCCTTAAATTAGAGAAATTGAATAAATTATGCAGTAAAAACCCAACTCCACCAATATATAAATAACAAGTGTTTGTTAATTTAATTTTTGTTTGTTTTGTTTGTAGTTTTTTTTTTCTTCTAAATTAGTGTTACGCACACTGCCTAGTGAATATGAGAAGTAACCTTGCCTGTAACATATGCATTAGGTAGGTATTACTTTAAAACATCGAGAGAAAACGAGTTATAGGTAGGTACCTACCTAACCCCCAAAAATCAATATTATATATTAATACCTATAGGTAAAATGCGTTTTACGATCCGTACCGGTTAAAATGGGGAGTAGTTCCACAATATCCCAGTCCTTTAATAACTGTCCCATACCTACTCACAACACAATAAAAACAGGATACTGTTAATATATAATATATAATATCACAATGCACTATGCACTATGGAAAGAAGTAAACAGACAACCACTAAATGGCCGAAATTTCCGTTGCCCCTTCATTCGTGCCAAATTTCATTAATTATAACATTATTAGTATTAAGGCTGTCAATTCCTGAAGTAATAAACGGTTAACCGGTTCGACAAGTTTTGACAGGTTTCGGTTTTAACGGAATTTTTTAAATTATTATAACCGGTTCGGATTTCAGATGCAGATACTTACACAATAAAAATTAAATTAGAATAATAAAAATACCACCAATTTAACTTTTGTTAAAATTTATTTAAAATAAAAAAGGACCTAGGTACTTACTTACTTCCCACTATAGTGGGTAAAACTAAAAACTAAAAAACAAAAACTTAAACATTATTCAAGTATAAAAAACATGATAAAAATAATAACAAAACTCCCTATTTTTTTATTATTGAGTTTTGATGTAAAAAAATCAATTGTTCAGCATTTTCCGGCAGCAAGCAGTTTCTTTTCGCCGAAATTATATTGCATGCACTGGAAAACATGAAAAAAATTATAGACTTTCCTATTTCTTTTTGAATGTTTATATTTGTTTGTATTTTTTTAATAAAAATACTTTTGTTTTACTTACTTTTAAATGTTTAAGTTTTAAAAACATCAATGTTTATCAATATTAATTTTTTCACTTCAATATTTTAATAATTGATGTCAATATCGATGTTTTAAGAAATTTACGCATCCCTACTAAGAGCTCAAACTATGACTCGTTTGTTTATGTTCAAGGTCGCGCCTAAACCGGTTTCAATTACGGTTAAACCAGTAAAGCCCGCTGCACATGTGCAATAGCCCGGTAACGGGAACGGGAACGGGAATCCTAACAATAAAGGTGGGAGAGACCAAAAAAACAGTGTTGATAGATAGATTTGCTGAGTCTCTCCCACCTTTACCGTTTAGTTTCCCGTTCCCGTTCCCGTTCCCGTTACCGGGCTGTTGTGTTGCGGGCTTAACTGTTAAACCGGTGACAGATTTATTCGGTCACGATTACGGTTAAACCGGTTACGTTCTTTAACGGTTTTTGGTCCCAAGAAACCGGTTAACCGGTTGACCGGTCGCGGTTACCAGCCTTAATTAGTATTAATCACAGTAGTGGTAGTCAAAAAATTACTATTTGTAGCGGTAAGCTATTTATTACGAACCAGTTGTAATGGTAAAATTAACCATGACGCAGAATTGTACAATTTTTAACTATTTTGTTATAATCCGTGCCACTTATAATAGTGGTAAATTTAATTTACAGAGTATACCATTTCGTAGTGGTACCTATGTATCTCTCATTTAATATTAATCCTAATAACATTGTCCCTGCTGTAGTTAGTCAAAGTCACTTTACTACTACAAAAGTAAAATAAAAGTGAGATAATTTTTTTCAGTGTAAAGAATAATAAATCGAAATCGAGTACCAAACCAAAGTTTTTTAGTTTTTACTTGCAACGTGAAACACAAAAAACTACTTATTTATTTAAAATGATGTGCATTTAGTATGTTTTAAATGTATTACTCAGTACGACAAAATTTAATTTTTTCCCTCCCATGAAAAATTGTAACACTTAAAAAAGTGATACCCGTGTCTCGGCGTCTTTTTTGTAAAGTGCAATCCAATAAAATGTTATCCGATATTCGACACATAATATAACAGCTAGACTATATAGCTAAAAAAAATGATTCACTGAATAAATGGACAACCATTAAAGCTACACTTAAAATTATTTTAATTATATACAGGGTGTTGCACATTTACGAAATACAGTGTGTTTCATGTTCGTGGTCCATTGAAAGTTTCTAGGGAACGGCAAACATTAAAAAAATAAGTGCTTAAAAACAAGCAAAATCACATTTAAATTAAAACAAGTCGTTCTTTAAAATGGCCCAACCACAAATTATTTTTATTTTGAGAATAATTGAAGAATGTTTATTCTTATTTTCTTAAGTAAAGCATAAAAAGTTTAATTAACACAACATTCTTACAAATGCTCGCTCTTAGAATTAACTGCTTCAAGGTAAACATTTCATACGTTCTTAATTTACTGAACACAATCTTAAATTTACAGAATAGCGTTCTTAATTTTGGACTAAATTATTAACTTAAGAATGAAAATGTTTATTTTAAGAATTGGGATTTTCTTCATTTAATAAACACATTCTCAAATTTTGAGAATAAATATTTAATTTGAAAGTAAAGGGTTTTTAATTTTAGACTTTAAAGATTTTAATTTAAGAATGGAGATCTACTTGATTTATATTTCAAGATTTAATACTCCTTAATTTAGAAAAAAAATCGTTCTTAATTTTACATTTTCAAATTCAAGAATGAAGATTTTTTTATGTAAGCATAATTACTTCTTAATTTAAAAATAAAACGTTCTTTATTTTTTAAAAGCTTAAAAGCTTTTGATTTCCTAATTTTAAATGGAACATTTTTAAGATCTAATTTATACAAGTTGAAAATAAGATCTTTGGTGATTTCGGTTATGTATTTTGTATTAACATGCATAAACCCATTTGCAAAAGATTCTTCTAAAAAATAAACTAAACTAAATTAACTTCTGCATAATTCTGGACTTAATCTTCCTAAATTTTGTATTTCTTATTTTTTTATTGCAGGTGTATATATATATATATATATATAGATTGGTAACAATGCTTAAAAACTTAAGCTTAAAATTATGCTTTCATTTTAAAGTAAATTTATTTAATGCTTTATACATAATCACAATAAAACAAATCAACTTTAAAATAAACGTACATACCTACCCTTACGTAAAAACTAATGAGCATCGTAACAATTAAAGTAATAATAAATGACTATATACAGATCGCAAATTAAGATCTAAAGTCCATGGACTATCTTAATTTGTGATGCATTTCGTAAATTTTTCATACCCATGGGCCTAAATCAAACCAATAGATGACTTAAAGAGTATATAGTTTGGAGCCAAATGAAGCGCCCTCTCTGAACTTGGCTAAAAATTAAATTACGTGTTTACAGGCAACTGTTGCCAACATAGCTTTTAATTGGTGGAAAATCAACGTATTTGATTGGTTACTTCAATGGCGCTTGTGGCTAGATTTTAAATGTAATTAGTAACGAAAACAATAACTTTGTTTTCTACCATGTATTTAAGGTACTCCTGTGTTTATGCTATTTAGTAATTCTCAAGCAACGTTTTATAAACTAAAGAAATTCACAGATTTATGGAAAAGCAATTAGGAAAACAAATGTAAGTAAATGTAAAACAAGTGTATTTAGTATTCATTTGTAAAATCTGTGATTTTTTTAATTTGTAAAACTCGTTGAATCATTATCATACTTATTCCCAAAAGTACGATTCAAATATGGTAAGAAACATTGTTTTTGTTATTTATGATAGTCTACCAAGAGTAACTGTCTCATTAATCATTATTTTGAAATTGAAGAATACTGTTAAATCCATAAATTTTATTAAACATTACATGCCGGTTTTTCAATCGTTGGTTAATTTTATCTTACGGTTAATTTCCTTAGATACTATTGTTAACACAATAGTATCTAAGAAAGTTAACCGTTAGATAAACTTAACCAACGATTAAAAAACCGGCCCTATGATTCGGTCAAAGTGTCGTTTATAAATTATTATTATAATACAAACCTTAGAAACAATACACAATAAAAACAAACCAATACACAAAATCTTACAAAAATGCGATAACTACGGATATAATTAAACGTCAAAAAGGTCAAAAACGTCAAAAAATTATAAAATCCGCGCCCTCTCTTGGCTTGGCTAAATATTATAATACGACATCCGACATAAGATATTTATCTATTGGTTTTGTCTAGGCCCATGGGTATAGTATATATACTAAACAACATTATTTAATAGTATACTATTAAATAATGTTGTTTTATGTCCGTTAGACATCGACTTTTTTATTTTAAATAGATCACCCCATAAATTATAACATTTTTAGATACTCCCTAAAATTCTGAGTAAAATTACTATAATAATAATAATAATATAGTTTATTTGCTTCCAAAAAAATACAAAGCACGTCAAGGTAAAAATAATATAAGGTAAGAAGTGTAAAGAGTAAAACAAATTGAAATTGGTAAGACAGAACGTATTAAAAACATGTTAAAAATATTACAAAACAAATTATAAATATTACAAAACAATTAAAAGGACAGATTAAAAAATTCGTTAAAATCGTAGATAACATTATCCAATAAAACTTCTTTTATAGTATCTTTAAAATTTGGTTTACTTTTGAGTCTTATATCTATCGGTAATTTATTGAAAAACTTGATACCCCAATGGTTAAATGAGTTTTGGGTCCTGGAAATTCTGTTTTGTGGTGTCATCAAATTTTTTCTATGGCGTGTTCCATATCCATGATTAGAATGGTCTGTATAGGAGTTTTGATTTGAGTGAACATACATTAGACAGGTAAGTATGTAAGTAGCTGGTAACGTCAGTATTTTAAGTTTTTTGAAAAGTGCTCTGCAGCTTGTTGTTTGACCTGTTCCTTCAATGGCTCGTATTGCTCTTTTTTGTAGGAGGAATATTTTGGTGGCCTCCGCTGATGCCCCCCAAATCATTATACCATATGACATTACACTATGAAACTGTGCATAGTAGGTAAGTATCGCCGCCTGGTTATCTATGATATTACGTATTCTACGAATACAATATATGGATGTTGACATTCTTCTGGACAGCTATATGCGTAGACCAGTTTAGACGGCTATCCAGATAAAATCCTAATATTTTATACCTGTCCTATACCTAAAGCGAATATTTTTGAGTTACCTATTAATTTTTTTCGTTAAAATTTGACAAATGGGCGTCAATCAAAAATAGCCTTAAACTTTTTTGCTATTAGGTTTGCAAAAATGAAATTTTTGGAATCTTAATTTTTTTTTTAAGATTTCATGTCAAAATTAGGATAACTTGAAACGTTAATAACTTTTTTATTTTAAATCAAATACCCTGTATGTTTTTACATAATCAGATAGAAAATTACAAAACATTTTAATTAATGTAACTATTCCCTATATATAAGGCGCCGTTTGCGTCAAAATTATTTTATGCTTATATAGATAAAAATTCCACACATATATATATATGCGAAAATGCAAATATAAAGTTTCTTTTTGGTAAATATATAGAAATGCAAAAGTAAAGGTACAAATATAAAGTTTTGTTTTGGTACATATATAAAAATGCAAAAGTGCAGGTAAAAATATAAAGTTTGGTTTTGGTACATTAATAGAAATGCAAAAGTGCATGTGCAAAGTTTCGTTTTGGTACACATATAGATATGCAAAGATGTGGGTACAAATATAGAATATAATATATTGTTACACTATAAAGTGTAGCATGAGCCGTTGGTACAAATATAAAAAGTAAGGTTTGGGACGGAGGCGCAAGATGGCGTTTTCAACACTTTTAACCGCGCTTAAACGTACGTCTGTTCTTGCTACCGGCATTTAAGTTTCTAGTTTAACCTCAATTTTCAACTAAACTCCTTATAATTAAAACAAACAAACGTTAAAAGTAGTTAATCTATAATACACAATAGAAAATTTAAATGCCGGTAGTAAGAACAGACGTACGTTTAAGCGCGGTTGAAAGTGTTAAAAACGCCATCTTGTGTCTCCGTCCCAAACCTTACTTTTTATATTTGTACCAACGGCCCATGCTACACTTTATATAACATTATATTATATTCTATATTTGTACCCACATCTTTGCATATAATATCTATATGTGTACCAAAACGAAACCTTGTATATGCACTCTTGCATTTCTATGTATGTACCAAAACAAAACTTTATATTTGTACCTGTACTTTTGCATTTTTATATATATATATATATATATATGTACCAAAACAAAACTTTATATTTGTACCTTAACTTTTGCATTTCTATATATGTACCAAAAAGAAACTTTATATTTGCATTTTCGCATATATGTGTGGAATTTTTTATCTATATAAGCCTAAAATAGTTTTGACGCAAACGGCGCCTCATACCTATACCTAAATAAGAATGGCTGTTTAAATGACATAATTTCGTAAAACGGTTAGACACGGGTACGTTTTTTAACCTTTATTTTTCATGGGAGGAAAATCGTGTTGAACTGTGTTATTGGCAATTATTAAATTCACACAATGCTATCAAACACCACCAGATGTCGCGTTCGTTTCGAAAACCCGATGCTTCTTTAGCGTATACGTATAATTCATATTAAGTCCATTTATTTCCCAAACATAACTTTTTAATTCTGGCCTTAAAACAAGTAAAATATTTAATTAGAAATAAATAAAACCCGCAATAAAATTGTTACCATTTTCATATGTATATGTATTTTAAAAATTATAACCAAAAACTAAATTATTAAGTTGCAGGGAGTGCCAATTTAAAAAAAAAGTCAGTAAAAAAGCCTTAGCCTTAGTCATTTTTTTACCATAAAAAAGGTTTTTTTACCATAAAAAATGTTTATTAACTAAAAATTTAATTATTGAATATTTGTTTTATTTACCTTTTAAAATAGACAACAAATGTTTAATGTTCCAATTAAATTCACAATACTTTAAAATGTCCAGTCTTAATAAACTAACTATTTAAAACCTAACTTTATCTTACGTCCTAAGTCTATTTGTATTTAGTAAGTTAATAAAACACTCAAACAACTATAATATTTTCAATAAATATTTACTTTGTACTTGGTCGCGAAAGTTTGGCGAAGTTCGCGTATCTAGCCGGCGAGTTGGGAGAATCTGGAGAGCGTGCTTGTTCTGCCTGCATCCAGGAATGGACCACCGCGTTCGCGAGATTCAACGCGCAAACTGTTCTTCTCCTCTGCGAGAAATTCATGCACTCGGAGGGATAAATAACCGGACAGATTCTGCGCCAGATCAAACCAAATATTAAAATACAAATGGCATTTTAAGGAAAGCATTATTTAATCTATATATTTTACGTATTTACTTAACCCCATCAAGACACCCTGCATAATGTTTTTTTTTCTACTTCCACCTTTAAAACCCCCATTAACCTTTAAAATACACATTGATAAGTTGTGGCTTTATGGCGTTTTAGTCACGGCCTGAAGTTATATTTAAGTTGGTTTACAGTTGTCAAATGTCATACAATCGTTAAAATAAAGTGCCCCTCTTGTAAAATAATACTAGATGTGAAAATTATTTTATTTCTCAATTAAAATATACAAAAGTATTTCTCAACGCCCATATTTGAAAAGTTTATATGAACATTGTACTGACCTTTTAATTTCACCGGCAATAAACTAGATATAACTAAAATTCGGGCTCGGACACCGTAAAGTGCTTATTTGATAATAGTTATTGATAACCCATTTTTAAGGGATACATTTCGATTTATAACACATACAAATTTGACATTTAACGACACTTATTAATTTAAGCTCTCGCTAGCAAGCTCGCTCGTGCCTAAATTAAATTCGTGTCTAAAATGGCGTTTATCAAACTTGTTACATAGTATACTTTTACTTTTATGAATTATAGCAAATTTTAAATAATATAACATACTGATGTATTCATCAGTATATAATACTTTTATTTAAAATTTGCTATAATTTATAATACTATTATAATAGTAATATAGTAATAATTTATAATACTATTATAATAGTATAATATACTGATGTAATAGATATAGTTATTTGCTTATTTATTTTATCATGAAGCTCAATAAAAATGTTAGTTACTGACTTCTTGCAGGGATATGACGTTTTTATATATTAAGTTTAATAAACGCCATTTTAGTCACGAATTTAATTTAATGAGTGCCTAGAAAAGTTTATAAACGAGTTGAATGCTATACTTACTATTATAATAATTATCTAAAAAATTATTCAAATTAAATATTTGTATAAAACGAAATCTATACAAAAATAAAGTAACATTTTTGACGTAATATTCACCATTAACATTGCCTGTTATTATTTTTACTAAACTTAACAATTATTGATTCTTGAAAATATTAAAATAACATCAAAATATGATTATGAGAACATATTTTATCTTTTGATTTTTTTTATTACCAAGTATAATTGCAAAATATTATCGCAGTATTAAAAATTCCTACAAGGGAAATGTTAAAGGTACAAAAAGTGACAGTTGCCTTTATTGGAATTCCCGTTTGAATTTCTAACTTGGGAATCGCAATTCTCGAAATTTTCAGCAAAATATCAAGGAGTAGTCGTATTTACCTAAAAATCCGTATATAGAGGTTTTTGGGGTCGCTGATAACGAATCTGGAATCAGAATTTCAAAATTAAAAATGGTAGATCCAAAATGGCGGACATATTTGTAAAAAAAATTGACGGAATTAATTGAAAATCATCATACAGGGGTTTTGTGGTCGCTGATAATGAATCTGAAATCAGAATTCTAAAATTCAAAATGTTGGACCTCAAATGGCGGACATTTTTATCAAATATTGTCGAAATTAATTAAAAACCCGTAATAGGTTCTTTTTAAAATGTAATAAAACATCTTTTTATAAAATAGCTTAATTTAGTTTATTATAATTACATTTATATGATATTATTTAATACCTACATATATATTAAACAATCTCCGTCACTGGATTCGCTCGTTGTATCATTAGCAGAGCATGGGATCGGAAGATGCCATAAGCCAATGGAAAACATCTTCCATCGTTTTCTCCCGAGAAACTTTCAAAATTTATTTATAAAATTTAAATATAACAGATTTTATACTAAGTATTTTAAATTTGTATTATTTCTTTTACTTAATATTTTAGCAACGATTTCTTAATTCGCTAAAAAAATTGTCAACACCAATAACCACAATTCAAATTTCACATTAACACACTACATGCGCATGCGCATGCGGAGTTGTTTTAACGCACCTACAAGAGGTGTGTTAAATATGTAAAATCGGTGTTAAATATCTTAGTAGTCACGAACGATTTACGCAAGTGAAAGTCTAGACACCGCTGTTGTAATAAACGTTTTGAGTTAAATCCGAGTGAATCGAGTAAAAGTCATGAACGCAACCAAGAAATAAAAAAAAATCTTATATTTTGTAAAGCAAAAACACAGATACGCGCTCGACATAGGCTTAAACTCGCGAGGTTTTTTACCACAACCGTGCCTGAGCGCCCAAGAACATGTAGTTTTAAAGAGCCGGGGGCAAGTTGGGGCAGCTAATTTATTGATGGCTTAATAGACAAAACTCTAAGCTATTCAAAGGATCTTGAACTGATGCCTTACAATTCATTACAATTTTTGTAGCTCCATTGTTCTAAAAGCTCGATTCAAAGTTAGCGATTTTAACAGACCGATCTTGTCGGTTACAATAACCCGTTGTACAAGCAAAATCTACGAAAAACCAATACATATCTGAATTTTAAATACCTTGAAGATCACCCTTCATCAAACCGCATAACAATCGGACACACCAAACACAAGTTATTCACTTTTAAACAATAAACAATTTTCCGCAGCGATCGCGTGTAAAGTACATTCAACTGAAAGCGTCAAGTTTCAACTGATGTACAAGACAAAATATACGTATTTTTTATAATTTTTTTTCAATACAGAATGGAGACAGGTATTAACTACCCATCTAACACAAAATTTACCTGAAAAAAATATCAATTTTTGAGGTGTTGCCGATATTTTCCAGAAATAAAACACTGTGCCGCGTTAAAATTTAAATTTTTCTGTGTAAATCAAAATTTATCCCTTGAAAATAGACCAAAAATCAATGGAGAAGCAGTTTTTCTCAGTAAAAGAGAAGATAATATTAATGGGCACTGTATGCAAAATTTTTAACTCTTTATCAGTTAAATATAGTTAACAGAACTACTATAGCGAAATCAAAAAGTCAGTACATAAAATCTATTTAAACTATTTTATACCTTTGTATTTTTGTATTCAGATAATAAAATCATTTTCGCATTTGGTGTTATTTTACTAGAAAAGCACTTTTTTAAAGATTGTTTGATATTTGACAACTGTCAACTAACTTAAAAGCTAACTTCAGCCGGTGACTAGAAATCTGACTAAAGCGCCATACAGCCACAACTTGTCAATTTGTATTTAAAATATCACTTAGTGCTATGGGAACATGTACGATAATGGGTGTTTTAAAGGTAGGAGTAGAAAAAAATAATAATTGGTGTGCTTCTAAAAATAGAATATTTACAACTCTCTTTAAACATAGGATCTTAAATATGTCAATAAATAGGTATAAGGGTCATTATATTTTTTAGCTCCATCTACCTCTAAAAAAATAAATATTTAAAATTTTCATATCCATTGTGACTATTATTTAGTCACTAATGTAATTATAATGTTACTCTCAGCAGTAAAGTTTCGCTTAAAGAGTCTCTTATTTTAAAGTTTTAATATCGTAGCGATAGCAGTGCATTGTGACAAAAGAGACATTTGACGAAGAAGACATTTTTCAGAATTATAAAATCTATTTTCCAACTGACACAATAAATGCACTTAAAACATTGAATTAATTAAAAAGAAAGAATTTGGTTTACTTTACAAGAAAAAAGAAAATTAAATACTGAGTCAAGCCACTTCAAGTGGGACCAGAAAATTTCACGATTTTGAAAATAATCATATTATTGTGTAGTAGTAAAAAAATTGTTTTGAAATTCGGTTTTTTGTTAATGTTATTAAAGTTAATAATTTTGTAAAACTTTGGAGCACGGTAAAATTGAAAAAATAGAATCTCTGGGACCACTCTGTATAATTGAATTAAATTTTACACACTATTGTAGCAATGTTTAGACTATAGAATGCCCATTTAATTAGGTAAGGTAAATTTGTTTAAATAAAAGAATTTTTCATACATTTATTATAAACAATTGAAATTTTTTATGTGTTCTTTACGCTGAAAAAAAATTAATCTTATTTCATAATATGCGGTAAACGTTTCCGTTTAATAAAATGTACTCAAAAATTTGTCTTAATGTCTTTTTTGTCTCGCTGTGCGCTGGATCAGTACGCGGCGCGCTTCGCTGCTAGCTCGTACGTTCTAACGTTTTAACGGAAAGCTGTGCTCATATAAAAATGCCGCCAAAAACTGATTGTAGTTTCTTGTTCGGGACCATTTGGTGACTTAAATAAAAATCCTAGCTGCTCCTCTTCGAAATTTTTTGAAAATTCATGATTTTTTTTTTAAATTTTTGTTTATCTCAAAGTCTACCTTTGCCAGAGTACATATTTGTACACCGATTTTTATGGGAGTATATTGTTAACAAGACTTAGAGAATACAGGGTTACCAAATATCACTTTTTTATATAGTAAAAAGCATAATGCACAAAAAGGATTTATCTCAAAAATCATACATTTTCAAAAAGTTTCGAAAAGAGGAGCAGCTAGGATTTTGGTAAATATTATTTTATTGAACCAGAAACTGCAATCAGTTTTTGGCGGAATTTTTATGTATCTTAAACCTCATTCAGGCACACCGTGTGCTGACGAGCTAGCAGCAAAGCGCGCCGCGTACTGATCAAGCGCACAGCGGGACAAGAAATTTAATATATCCGGAATTACATGTGAAAGATAAATTTTTGAGTACATTTTAGTAAACGGAAACGTTTTCCGCATACTATGACACAAGATTAATTTTTTTTCAGCGTGAAGAACATATACAAAATTTCAATTATTTATAATAAATGTATGCAAAACTCTTTTATTTAAACAAATTTATTTTAATTAAATGATTATTCTGTAGTCTAAACATTGCTACAATAATGTGTAAAATTTAATTCAATTATACAGAGTGGTCCCAGAGATTATATTTTTACAATTTTACCGTGCTCTAAAGTTTGACAAAATGTTAACCTTAATAACATTACCAAAAAAAGGAATTTTAAAACAAATTTTTTACTGTGACATATGAGTCATGCCTACTACACAATAATGTAATTATTTTCAAAATAAGATTACCTTTAAAAACACACGCTGCTTGTTTGTAACGCGCAAAATAACAATAGCTATACGATTGCCTGCAGCGGCGCCATCTCGTGCCACAGTTATAAACTACATGGGTTACAGAGTTATTTTATAATATCAATGATACATATTATTTAATGCTAAACTATGTGCTTTAGTGTATTTTATAACAAAGCTGTTTTTATTTAGGCTGTTTGTGACGAAGTGGACATTAAATATAAGGGCAAGGTTTGGTCAAAAATTATTCACAAACATTTATTTATGATATTCTTTATTAGTACTGAGTCTATGAAATGTATTCGTGTTCACCATTGCAATATGATGGGGACATGGTGTTATATATAGAGTGTGATGCTAACTTTTAACCTTAATTAAAATATTTTTATATTTAATTGAATTTTTTTTATAAATTTTGTTATTTTAAGTTCTTATTAATGAGTCTAGTTTTATATTAGCTGTCTCAATTTATTTATTTTTTTAATAAGAAATGTTATAATAAGTATATATATATATATATATATATATATATATATATATATATATATATATATATCCCAAGCAGCAAAGAATGACACATTTTGGGCAATGTGTCGACACAGCGTCGAAACATGATTTTGGACACGACACATTTTAAAGACACAAAGTCCACTTTAAGACCACTAAGTGTGGAAAATGAGACCAAAGTGGTGATGAAAGTTGTACCAAAAAGTGTCCATAGTTTGCCCACAAAATGTGCTCGATTTTTTCTTAAAATTTACCCACAATGTGCCCGGTAGTGTGACCGATTTATGCCCAAAGAGTTTCTAATTTGTATGTTACCAAATGGTCACCATTTGTTCCGAATTGTTGCCAAAGTACTGTACTGTGTCCTAAAATAAACCCAAATGGACGCTAACTATTTTTAATTGGAAACGAATTGGAAACAAACTAGATACAAAGAGGCAAAGTAAGGCGTGATGTCTTATTAATAATTATGGGGCAAAATTTGCCAAGTGTACCAGGTGAAAAAAATGTTGTCACCGATTTTGTATAAACTTTACTTATTTGTTGTTCTTATAACGAAGAATCATAGCATAAAATTTTTTTGCTCTAGGATTGTTCATTCAAGAGTTATGGATTATTGAAATTTATCGATTTATTACTTTTTGGTGAAATCGCTTTTTATTTAAAAATTCATAACTTCTGTTCATCTTTTTATTAAATATTTTATTTTCACCACCTTAAATGATTTTTTCCGTACTTTTCAATGGGGTATACCGTTTTTGCAAAAAAAAATTTGCAATTTTTTTTTGAAATTTTGCAATATTTTGCATTTTTTTAAGCAATGTGTATTTTTTAATTTTTTTTTAAAATAGCATAAAATCGAAGTTTATTATGTTACCTTTAAATAAAAAATTTTTTTAGAGTGGGCCCCACATGTAGAAGAAAAGTTTTTCATATTTGAATGAGTGCGGGTCTAGCCATAGAATAGCTACTACACTGCCGTATGCGTTTATACCTAGTAGATGCGAGTAAACGAATACAAAATGATAATTTAAAATGTAAAATTAGTATGGTAAGGCGAAAAATTGAAGAAAAACAATACCAACACTTTATTCTTTCTGTATTTTACTTTAGCCACAAAAATAAAAATTAACATTATTCTAGTAATATCCGCCAAAAATCCTCCAAATTACGAAATCTACAAATCATATTTTAATCTGTAATTAATTAAATTAAAAAAAATCATATTTTAATCTGCCGATTGGCAACACAAATATTCTGACTGACCGTTACGGTTTAAAAAGTAAGTAATGTCCGTACGGCGAATGTTTAGAGCTCGTCATGACAGCAAAAACCGTTTATAGACATTATATATTATTAACGCCATTGACCTATTCAGCTTATAGGCAAGCCGTTACGGTTATAACAATAAATTTTTTATTTAATATCATCGATCCTCCTTTCGAAATCTATGTAGACCCATGCTTAAACAATTAGTGCAAAAAAATACAGTTAAAAAACTATATCGTGCGGCAGTGTAAATATTTAAAATATATCATTGACTACTCAAACATATTTTACATTTTAAATTATCATTTTGTATTCGTTTACCTCGCATCTACTAGGTATAAACGCATACGGCAGTGTAGTAGCTATTCGGCTAGACCCGCACGCATTCAAATATGAAAAACTTCCCTTCTACATGTCGGGCCCACTCTAATTTTTTTTTTATTTAAAGGTAACATAATAAACTTCGATTTTATGCTATTTAAAAAAAAATAAAAAAATACACATTGTTTAAAAAAATGCAAAATATTGCAAAATTTCAAAAAAAAATTGCAATTTTTTTTTTTGCAAAAACGGTATAGCCCATTGAAAAGTACGGAAAAAATCATTTAAGTTGGTTAAATTAAAATATTTAATAAAGAGATGAACAGAAGTTATGAATTTTTAAATAAAAAGCGATTTCACCAAAAAGTAATAAATCGATAAATTTCAATAATCCATAACTCTTCAATGAACAATCCTAGAGCAAAAAATTTTTATGCTATGATTCTTCGTTATAAGAACAACAAATAAGTAAAGTTTAAACAAAATCGGTGACAAAAATTTTTTCACCTGGTACACTTGGCAAATTTTGCCCCATATAATATAATATTATGAAATACATTATAACTTAAATCTAACATTTTTGGTATATGTTACCTTCATTTTTATTGCGAACAAAATTTTATTGGTGGTTATAAGCAAAATACTTTTAAAAATTGATAGGGCCTCACAAATAATTTTTTTTTGATTAAAAATATTTTTTTTTTCTATATTTTTATCAAAACTAGACGTATGTGCCTTCTATATAACTTAAAACATTGCATTTTTTAAATTTTAAGTTTAAATTTCACCAGAAAGTTAAATTATGTAAAAAAAATTCACATTTGCCATTTTTTCTTAAAGCGTCGAATCTGTTTCAACAAAAAAATATGGCGAATGTGTCCGTTTGGAACCTAATGCGCCCGCCCCCACACATTTTTGAAACAAATCAGACACCATGAATCTAAAATGCAGCTAAATGGAAACTTTTGCGTCCACTTGACTCAATTTGGTAATAAAATGGAAACAGATTGATAAGGTACAATATGGAAACATTGAGTCGACTAAGTGTCGACCCTAATGAGTCCAAATTGTGTTACTGTTTCCAAGAGGGCACAAAAGCGACTCAACTTGGGCACATATTTCTAAAATAATGCTACTTAGACCCATACTTTTTTTGGACACAATTGGTTTAAAAGGTGTCGACCCAAAGCAACCACAAATTTGAAGAATGGACACAGTTTCCATTTAGACATAAGTTTTCCGATTTGTGTCGAAACAATTTGGAAACAAAAAGTGTTGTGCCCAAGTTCGGGCACAAATTGCTGCTTGGGATATTTATAGTAATATACAGGGTGTTATGTAATTAATGTTATATATTAAAATGGGTTGTTCCTTAGGGTCCATAAAGAAGCACCTGAAACTTTTTTTTTCTAAATTCCAAAGTCTAAAAATAATTTATAATAACCTTTATCCTACCAAAAAGTACGCCACTGATCGACTAGGAACTTTAGGTTAATCTGGTGGATTTATTATGTTATGGTTGGTAACAACAGTGTTTCGAAAATCTCTCAAAAAAGTTGACAAACATTGTTTAAATTTAGCTTAATTACAAAAATGACAAAATTAACAATGCAAATTGTCAATTTGGCGTTTTTATTAATTGTTGGTTATGTCATTTTTGTACTGAAGGTAAATTCAAACAAAATCTGACAACTTTTATGACAGAATCTAGTGCATTTCTTTTAAATTTTAGGTTATGTTTTCAAATTGTAAATATCTTAACTAAGGGAAGTGCTTTTGGATTTATTTACACAAATTAAATGTTTAAAGTTTAACCTGTGAACTGGTCCCAATTTCATCTGAGTAAACAGAGAAAAAAACTGATGAAAAAATTAATTTTGTGGTTATGGATTTTTTTAAAATAGGTAGGTACTAAATTTTCTAATCATTGCTTAAGCTAATAGCTGGATCAGTAAATAAATACAGAAGGGTATTAGAGCTTTAAGGGCATAAAACTTTTGTATTTATTGAGTTTTTATTTATTTTTTGCAAGAAAAATTTTTAGTAACAATTTTTTACATCTGGCAACGCATAGCTACTTTGTTGGTTGGTATCTATGTACTCACAAAATACAAGTGAGCAGAGATAAACCAAGTGTGTAACCAGTGGCGTATCACAAAAAATATAAAAAAACTTCTAATGCATATTTTTTCTTTATCTTTGGAAAAATGTTTTTTTAAATATTTTTTCTTTATTCCTTATGTCAAAAGCTATTCAGTATTTTAATATATAACATTAATTACATAACACCCTGTATGTAAGATGTTTAATTTAAAAAAAGATTCCAAATGTAAAGGTTATAAACTAATCGTCAAAAAGTACTTACCACGTCCCTAATAAAGAGGCCGCACGTGTAGATTTTCTGGAATTACAGCAATATATCTTACGTACGAAGTTCGCCTGCGATCATCTTTTTAGAACCACATATTATTCTCACAATTATAAAGAACTTAAAAAGTTTATTACAAATTTTAGGTGAATTATCAAGAACGCTTGAAGTAACACAGCCATAAAAAGTTTAGAGCTTTTTGGGGGCCCTGAAAGTCGGGCATGGCCGAGAAAAAAGTAATTTAGGATTTTTCTTAAATTAAGTTTAGAAAAAGTAAATTATTTTTTTATCACGGCTCCAGGGTCGTTCATTTCAATCAATTTTATCTTATATTAAGTTAAAAGATTTAACATAAAATTGAATTCAATATCAAAATTTAAAAACGTCATTAAGAACAAAATCGTTTAAAAATACAATTCTTCGAAATTTCCCACACCTACGTTAGTTAGGTTGTCTTGGAAGAAAATCGAATAAGTTAGTTGAGGATGGCACTTGACAAATGTATTTTATAACAGCGTATAAAGGGTGAACAAAGTCTATTAAATGGGAATTTAACAATTTTGAATTTAAAGAAATCTGGAAAACCAAAAATCGTCCAGGGGAATTTTGAAAAAAGTAATATTCACATGTAAATATACAAATTTTTTTCGACCACTATATTTTGAGTTACCACCAACATCTATTATTTTTACTATCGCCGCCAAATTGAAACATTATATGGTTAGACAGAAAAAATATCAAGATGGTATAAAAACAAAAGATAGTGATGGTAATTTAAAATATAGTACAAAAGGAATTCAATAAAAATGTAGATAAATGTGTATGTTTACAATGTCATGTAGCTATCGAATAATATATAAAATAATAGATCAAACGAGATCAAACTAAGGACCACACTTAAAATTTTAAATAAAGGACTCATCTGGCTATTTATATTTTTGAGCTCTATGAAGTACATACATTTCTCTAATCGTGTTCACCTTAAAACTCATTTTTTTAAATTCTTAGGAATAATAAAGTAATAATTATTTTTGATTTTAAGTTTTTTTTTCAATTATTTCAAGACCACTAGTTTTTCGTGGCAGTAAAAATTCTCCCCATCACAAAGTGCCTATAGGCACGTATACGAAACGGATTTTTCGTCGACCGTAACATTGCAGGAGGCACTGGCACAGGCACTTTAGAAAAAATATCTGTAAGATCTCGAATTAATGCCACTTTATCGTTCTGCTTTTGTTTCATTCTTGAGCTGCGACCATCAAACCCTATAAACTCAGAATCTCTATGTATCCATAGATAACATCGCTTGATGGAAAATTACCTGGTTTTTGTAGATAACGTTTGATTTTCATGGTAATTTCTAGTGCCCGGTTAGAATAAGCAGCCCCCATAAAGCATTTTGACTTTCTTTCATGACTCCAAGATTTCTTCATGTTGTTCATTATATGTGCCGATATATTCGGTAGCTCTTAAATAAGTAAATTTCAGTTCCATTTTAATGATTTCACCCAAAATATAAAGTTTAAAACAAATTTTGTCAAGATACGTTCTTAATATTATCAGTTAGACCCTTCTTCTCTCTTAAAATGAATTAGTCAAAAATAACTAATTATAAGTCATATTTGAATAATTGTCATAGCGAAAAAATATTTACCACTAATTAGTCAAATTCTACTAAATGAAATAGTCAAATTAGTATATTTAAATTTAAAAAAGTTATGACTCAGCCGGGGTTCGAAATCGGTCTGTCGCTTGTCAAGCTTGTCAAGCGGATGTCACCAATGCGCTATCAGTCACTTTTTACTTGTCACTAAATATTGTTCATAATATTTTAAAGTTGATTATTTCCCTCATTATAATATGAACCAATCAAAAGCCTTGAATTTTCGAATAAATTTCGTTTAAATAAGCGATTAAATAACTAGAACTATTTAACAGCGATTAAATTTTAGCCTCCATATTGGATTTTTGTTTACGATTTTATGGTGCTATTTACAAGTTTTAACAAACATTTTTTAAAAAACAATAAAAAATAAATCTACTTTACGAAATATCAATTATTACTTATTACATACCTTAAATTAATGGAATTTTCTTTAAAAAAAAATGTATCAATTTTGACACATACGTCAGATTTTATGAATTGTCAAATAGTTTCCTTTAATTCGAGAAATAATCTAGACGTATATCACTCAACCTATAAATTTAATCTGTCAAACTATGCTCAGTAAGTTTTTTATTTGATTTTTCTCTTTTTTGGAAAATAGTTTCATGCAAAATAATTAAAAATTAAATTATTTTGCATTCAACATTTTCCAACAAAAACCAAACAAAAAACTACTAAGCTTAACCGATTAAATTCATAGTTCTCGTGATATAATATATGAATATATTTTTTGTGTTGCTGTTTTAAGCTAAACTTTGGGCATCTTTGTTTGTTTTTATGAGCCATTTAACCATGGAGCCTATGCATTTAACTCAAACAATAATTTGTTGTTGGTTGCAAACGATTAAAGAAATTAGTTACTTTTAACTATCAGAAACAGTCAAAGATGGTGACATAATGCTGGATTTATGCAGCACATATAAAATTAAGTTAACATTAAGATAACATTAAGTTTCATTTTATTTTCGGGTATGTTGGCATTACTGACAGGTTTTATTTAAAAATTGCGCCGCAACTTGCGCAATAGGAATAAAAATTAATATTATCAATAAGAAGGTTGCATAAAAGCTTCCAATGGATTATGTTCATTTAACTTCTTAATGATAATGTTAATGATAACTAAATGTTAATTTGAGAGAGTTCGAAGGCAATATATTTGCTGCAATAATCTTACCGGCTTAGATGCTCTTCTTGAATAAATAAACACGTTAAGAACGTTATTCTCATCGCTTTCACTATTTAGTGAAACGCTTTTAATTGGCGAGGTATTAAAATAACTAAAAAATTACATGCGCCCTCTTCGGGCCACCCTGTATAAAACATAAATTATTTTGTAGTTATTTTTTTTTAAACTTGAAAGATAGAAGCGTAAGTACTTTATTTACCTCTAATGCATTTCTAAATATAGTTTTGTGGTGTTTGCTATTGACAAAATAGTAGATAATATATTTTTTTGTTTCAATTGTTTAAAAGTCAAAAGTTCTGTATACTTTTACCTACCAGTTTTTTAATCCTGCATAAATAAGAGTATATATATATTAGGGTGGCCCAAAAAAAAGAATATTTTTTTTCTTCTCGTCTCTTGTGAAAATATGTTGGTTTGTCATGTTTTAAGAGCCCTGTCAAAATATCAGCACCATTAAAAATTTTTTAGGGGTCGCACAAGATTTTTAAAAATTACCAAAATCGTCAAAAATTGTATTTTTTTTTATTTTAATTTTTTTTCTCGTTCCGATTTTATTTTTTAATTTAAAAATAATAATGATTCTGAAAATTTCAAATCGATATTTTAATTTCTAAAGGTCGCTCAAGACTTTTTTAACTTTCAAAGTAGAGTATTTTGAATGTTTTCGAGCGACCTCTGAATATAAATATAAATAAGACGCGCTTCTCTGCTAGTTTGATTTATTTTAAAAACCGACTAGTTTCGCCTTTGAGGCATCATCAGGGTTTCTATAAAAAATTACATTAGATTTTTTAAAATATAGTTATAAATATGTAAAAATAAAAGTAGAAAGACTTACACGTCAATGTTAATATATATGAATTAAAATATTATTATTATTTGGTTATTTATATAAATAAACACTTTAATAAAAACACCGTTAGCAAAATACAGGAACAAATGAAATGGAAAAATATACTAGCATTAATAAATATGGAAAATAATAATGAAACATATCAATACAGAAGAATCACCTTTCAGGGACCCATAACAAATAAATTAAACGCTATATTTATGAAATATAATCTAAAAGCAGCTATTAAAACTAACAACACCATATACAATAACTTCTTCAATGCAAAACAACAATCACATAGACTAGAAAAGAATGAAGTATACAAATTGACCTGCAACGATTGCGGAGCTACTTACATAGGAGAAACTGGAAGAACATTCAATACCCGAGTAAAAGAACACATAAACAACAACAATCACAATTCAAATTTTGGAAATCATTTAGAAGAAACAGGACACCACTTTAACATAGAAAATAATACAACAATTCTACACATACAAGAAAAAAGTCACAAATTAACTCTGTTAGACGCGTACGAAATTCATAAACAAATTAAAAAGAACAATATCCAATGCTTAAACGAACAAGCTAATCTAGTTTATACACCAATCTTTAAACATTTAACCTAAAGTTGGAACAATGTGACAACCCTAATTTTAATATAACCAAACAGTTTTAATATTTTAATATATAACAATAACAATATCGTGTAATTTAAATTTAAATTTAAGTTTATTTATATAAATAACCAAATAATAATAATTTTATTGTGTATATATTAGAATTTTTAACATTGACGTGTAAGTCTTTCTACTTTTATTTTTACATATTTATAACTATATTTAAAAAAATGTAATGTTATTTCTTGTAGAAACCCTGATGATGCCTCAAAGGCGAAACTAGTCGATTTTTAAAATAAATCACACCAGCAGAGAAGTGCCTCTTATTTTATAAACAACATAAATATAATATTATTCTAAAATTAAATTTAAAACTTTTTAATCACATTAAGTTACAACCAAAGGCTTACTATCCACTCAGTAAAGGAACCTAACTTTTGATTAAGGCAGACATTCGAATCTAAAACATTCTTTGAAAATAAACTAGAAAGAAAAGTCAGTGTGTTACGCACACTTTGGGCCCGAGGGAGGCAAAATACGCGTAGACATAAATTTTCTATGAAAAGATTTACTCGACTTCGGGGCCCAAGCAAAAAGCACAATCCGTTATTTGCCAGATTTATGTTAATTTTATACTCTATTAGACTCTAATTGCAGAAAATACAAAATGAAACTGTTTGTATGTTTTTGATAAGGGATAGCAAGTTTATTTTGGTTAAGTTTTTTACGACCTAATATAAATTGGACAGATGGATATAGTTCAAAATAATCATTGGTTATGTAATTTCTTTAAACAAAACAGTGAATTTAATTAATAATAGACTGTAAAGTTGAACTTTTATAAAAGCAGTCTATTTGATTTTGAATTAATTTGACATTGTATGGAAAAGTTCTAGAATGTACCTGCTTATAAACATAACATAAAGAGCAAAGGGTTCATTTTTTAACTTTTTGTGTATTTTGAGTTGTAAGCTTTAGGTAAATCTTGATCATGAGCAGGTGCGATTTGGCATCTATTTTTTCAAATACTAATTTTGTCTTCGGTAATAAAGCGCTAAACAAAATTATTTCTAATTATGGTATAGAAATTACCATATACTTGATAAGGTATGGTGCATCTGTCGTGCTAATTTTTAATAAAAATATAAAATACTGTCCGAATGATGGCTAATAACCTATGACGCAACGACGCGTTATTTGTTAAGAGAACTGAACTGAAACTAAAAGCTCATTTACATCCACTTAATAAGCGTAATACCTCTGTCACAATAGTGTTGATGTTAATGTTAATGGTAATGGTAATGTTAATGTTAATATCCAAAGCATAGAAAAATACGTGTATCCGTTCACAATGATGGTAATGGTGATGGTGATGTTATGGTTGTAAAAAAAAATGTTTGCGTTTTACCATTTACATTAAAATCTCCGGTACCATCTACCAATGGGAGCAATGAGCGCACGCATGCGCCAAGCGCACAAAAGTGACGTTGAATGTTTGTAGGTTACTTTGGCTTTGTTTGTTTTATGGATGCTGTGTTTATTATTGTTTTCAAACAGTTTGTTGTAAATGTTATTAAAATGATTGATGTGCTACTACTTTTGGAACTAGTGCATTCTTCTTCTTCTTCTATACTTTTTATTCTCTCTTTCGAGAGAATTGGACTTGAGCCGATTAGGCTCTTACTGCCCAGTTACTAGTTTTAACGTCCAATGATTTTCGAAGAACCAAAAACAACGGTTTTCTAACGAACACGTGGACACAAATAGGTTATATAACCTTGAAATTTATATGTTCATATAAATTTCTCTATTCCTTTAAAAAAGGACAAAACGAGGAATATTATCTAGGACTGGAATCCGATTTTGTCCTCCCTGAGTCAAAGTCAACTATATTTCACACTTTTTCATGGAGCTATGCACGAGCGATGCGCTTCTCACCGAGGACAAAATCGAACTAGTGCAACAATACACATTTATATGCATGGTTGGCAATCCTTGTTTTACTGCCCGCTAAATTTAAAACATTAACATACCGCTAACATTATTGTGAACACTACTCAACATTAACATCAACACTATTGTGACAGAGGCATAACTTAACTTAACTAACGTGAAAGACGTATTTTGAAATACATTGAAACCAATGCAGCTGTTTACGTAGAAAACTTATCAAACGTAACTTAACGTTTGGGTCCAGCTCAACTTAAGGGAATAGGTTTCTTACGTGAGCCAATCACATGCCCAGTAAAACGATATAGCGCTATCTTTTTGTTTCACTTTTATAGATAGATAGGCAACCCAGTCTACAACGATGTTTCATTGCGGTCTTTGCGTGTATTAAGTTAAAGTAAACAGACAACAACAGACGTAGGTTTCTTAAGTTAAGTTACCTTTATTAAGTGGATGTGAATGAGCTTTTATACATGTACATGCAAACTGAGCCACACTCATCGACACCAGTGTTGCGGCATTGCCACGTTTTAAGGAACCTTGTATTGTATTTTTAAATATTAGCAAAACCTTTTTCTGGACACAAAAGCAAACTTTTTTATAAATTATATGTTGGTGAATGTTGATTAACTATCATAATGCATACCCTCATCTCAGACACAAATTTAATGTTTGAAAACATATCATAATGCATAGTATGCATTAGGGTGCATCATTTTAGAGCGACATATGTTTTTCAAACTCCCACCTGAAAATCTTGTAACCGGTCAGAAAACAAAAATTTTGAGCTATTACAAAGCTCTTAATCTTTATTTGAAACCTTTGCTATTCAATTTTTAAATATTTCCCTTTACAAAACATTAAAAAACATTGTTTTATTCTTTTTTCCTTCCGCTCGTACAGTAAGAATATTTTTTTTCGAATTTCGGTTCCAAATTTGTTGGAAAATATTTTTCTGTATCACTTATAGTTTAGCTTTTAAAGCCACTCAAAGTGTCAAATTCTTAAAAATTCAGTTTTTGACTAATAACTATACTATTAGAGTTACGTGAAAGAGTGGCTGTACAAGCTAAACTATAAGTGATACATACAAATATTTCTAAATAAATTTGTAGGGCACAAAATTCCCTACAAAATTTTCATTTACGTTTTTTATCTACAATCAATAGTTTAGTCTTCAAATACGATTTACTGCTATTTTAGAAGATTTTCGAGTAGAACGGCAATTTGTGAAGAACATATTCAACTGACGACTTGTTTAAATAGACATTTTTGAAGATAATTTCATCCTGTATAAAGATTTTAGAACCGAAATTCGAAAAAAATATTTTAACTGTACGAGCGGAAGGAGAAAAGAATAAAACATTGGTTTTTAAAGCCAAATATTTAAAAATTGAATAGCAACGGCTTAAAATAAAGATTAAGAGCTTTGCAATAGCTCAACATTTTTGTTTTCTGACCGGTTATAAGATTTCCAGGTGGCACTTAAAAAAAAAATGTCGCACTAAAATATGCAACCTAGTACGCATTGCATACCCTCATCTCAGACACAAATTTAATGTTTATTAGTTTAACAGATCAAAAAGTTGTAGTTTATTTAATTTTCTACACATTTCTTAAACATATTTTTTTATATCTTTAATAGTTTAATCAAGTTTTATTTTAGCGAGTTTATTGTGATTTTCACTTCTTTCATATATATTTGTAAGTATTTAAATTTCAGATTATACTGAAAACTATTAATATTCTTTAAAGAAACTTAAACTATAAAAATGTAGGTAAGCTACATTCACATATATAGAATGTACAACGATTTATTACCCACACCTTAAATTTTAAATGCCTTTGTCATCTTTCACCTGTCACCTGTTATCTGTCATCTGTCAACTTGACAACGTCGCATTATTACAGTAATAATATTACTTGATATATAGTTTTTATAGTTTAAACAAATTTTGAATTTACAATTTTTTTATAATCCATTACTTAATTGATTATAAAACTAATATTGTTTCATTAAATAAAAAATCCATTATCTTATATCTAATAATAAATAGTGTAAAGATTATTATATTTCCTCGAAATAATCTTTATAAAATTAAGCACTTGTGCAAAAAATCTACAAAAACCTAAAAACACTTAACAGCCGAAAAACATGTTTTAAAAATCGAATCTTCTGTTTATTTTTATTTTTAAATATTTTTGTGTAACTAAATAGTATTTAGTAAATACACATTTATTTAGTATTTTTCTTATAACTATAAAAGTAATTATTTCACCAGTCAAAGCTGTAAAGTCAAAATCATTAAAAATACAAAACTTCCAGTTCACTGAATTTATTTTATTAAATTTTTACTTATCTATGCTTTTTAGGTCACGGTTTATAATTAACTTAAAATCGAAGTAGGTAAATTTATTAAAATATTTTAATACAAATTTGGCATTGAACATTTAAATCGCTTTTTGGCATCAAAAAAAAGTTCTGTGTAAGGTGTAAGAAATCATATAAATATATGTATCAATGATTTCCAAAGATTAATCATACAAAGATTCTTTAATTTCTACAAATTCCTGCCAAACGCAAAATGATTTTCCCCTATTTGGTGGTTGGGTTGTTTTCCCTTATATTTCACTCTTCTCTTGGTGACTTGAATATACCAGGTTTCAGTATTTTTAATATGGCACGAAGTGTTGAAAAACAAAACTATAGTGTTAGTAAACAGTGCGGCTGGGCCATAAATAGAAGTTCTTTAGCAACGAAAATAAAAAGTTTGTATAATTTTTGTATATTCATTAGTATGTAGGTAATGGATTTTATTGATTTAGTGATTGACGCCAGTGGATTTATTCCTTCTGGAATGCTTCAGTCAAATTTGTATGACATTGGAAATTACGATGAATGCTTTAATATACTTGATGAAGTCGACAATCAAAAATTATATGGAAAATATTGTTTAGGTACAATAACTCTAAAATACAATAACACACAAATACCAGTACGATCTGGTCGTTGTTTACCTAATTTTTGCACCAGAGAAGATTTTTCCAAAGTATTTTCTGAAGTAATTTTTACTGATGAATTTTGCTACACCAAAGCAGAACCCAAGCATTTTGATGATATTGACATGTTAGCATTGTAAGAAGCTAGTTTTATGATAATGATAACAATATTTAGATTTTTAATATCTTTTATAGAGAAATTTTTGGATTTTTTGCTGTCCTAGTAATACTTAGTACTGTATATGATTTAATTTTATATTATCTAGAAAAAAGTAAGTGACACATATATTTTTTTAAAATACAACTGTTACTTATTCTTTATATTTAAGAACCATACCACTATGCATTATTGGCATTTTCTCTTTTGTCAAATGGGCGAAAAATATTAAAAACCAGCTCAAACACTGGACAACTATCGTGCATCAACGGAATAAAATCAATTAGTTGTTTATGGGTTATTTTTGGTCACGTACATAGCAACATATTGGGAACTGGACTTATAAATCCATTTGATACCAACAATTTTATTCATGAAACAAAAAATATTTATATCCTGGCAGCCCCTATATCTGTGGACACGTTTTTAGCTCTTGGAGGACTTCTAAGTGTTTATACTTTTATGAAAACTAAAGTTAATGTGCCTATAATGTATTTACTTAGAATTTTAAGGTAAATATACCTTAAAGTACCTGGGTAGCACTTAAATATCAATACCATTTTAAATATGATCGAACCAGTTGTGTAAGCACTTATTCCAGAAGTGGGTATGTTAGAAATATGTATTTTGAAGGCCTCTGCTTCTTTAGATTCAAAAGAATACGAAATTTGTGTTTATTCATGCGATCATTTTATCAAAAACAAACCTTTCTACGAATGGATCAAATACAAGTTTTATCACCTGCTAGGATTTTGAATACTTAACTTAAATCAGTCCTGTTATATTTTCTTACTCAATTTGACACAAAACAAGAAATGCTACAATTTTAAAAAATTTTAGTGCTTCCCTCGTAAATAAATATATAATAACTATTACATCATCATTACTATCATATATCATAAGTTATGATTCATAACACAAATCAGATGGGAATTTAATTTAATAAAAAACTTAATCCACTTTAATCGATTTATATTTATTTTAAAATTAAGTGTTATTCATAATTTATCATTGATAAAACACCTGGTTAAACTAAAAATACTATATTTACAAAAAAAATTATATTTTAGATTAACACCTGCCTATGCAATAATTATCCTCGTGCAATCATCGTTGATTCGTTATTTGGGCAGTGGACCTTTTTGGGGGGCAAATGAATACACGGTTCAACCTTGTAGACAATATTGGTGGTCCGCACTTTTGTACATACAAAATTATGTCAATCCCACTAGCATGGTAAATAATTACTTGCTTTTTATTTGACTCAATTTGTAAAGCTTCTTTGTATACTTAGAAGTAAACCTCCAAACTGCCATCTTGATTAAGAAAGTGCATACCTAAATTTTAGAGTCGAACCAAGAAATTAAATTTAATAATATATTTTTGCTAATATATCATTTTGTTCATATTTTTAGTGTTGTCTTCATACGTGGTATTTATCATTGGATATGCAATTATTCCTGGTCTCACCAATAATATCATTTCCTTTGGTAAAATGGCCAAAGGCTGGACTTATCGCCATTATGTGCTACATTTTTCTTGGGTTTGTAAGTCCTTTTTTGGTTACCTATATTCTGGATGTACCAGGATCAATGATTACTTGGTTAGAAATAGTTAATTTTACTTTAATTAAATTTTTGTTATATAATTTAAATTATTTAAGGTCTTTAGATACTTATTATACTAAATATTATTTCCAACCATACACCAGATTTGGGCCATATGTTATTGGTATGTTATTTGGTTGGATTATTTATAAACATAACAAACATGGAGACTTCATACAATTTCCACCAAAATACAAAAAAAGTGTAAGTTTTTTGTTAATAATCCCCAGTTTTCTGGCAAATTTATTGTTTGTTTTGCTAGATTATTTTCACACTTTGGTTAATAATTCTCAGTGGGCTTTTGGCATGCACATATGGCGGATCTGATATTATAACAGAAAAGGAAACAGGAATATGGGCAAGAACATTTTACAATGGATTTAATAGGAATGCATGGGCAATATTGGTTTGCCTTATGGTTACACTATGTGTTACTGGCTATGGAGGTAAGCTTTAAAATTAAATAGTAAGAAGTTCTATGATAAATTCAGTCCTATAAACGAACTATCAAAATGTATTTTCTTTAATAAGTTCTTGTTTAGCTTGAACATTTTAGTGTAAAAGACTTAGGTAAAAACATGATAAAAAGATTCCTTAAATAATGTTCTTTTAGGACCTGCAAATGCCTTCTTGTCCATGCCAGTCTTCCAGATTCTATCAAAGTTATCATATTCTATTTATTTAGTGCACTTTTTGGTAGTACTTGTTCGGTATATGAGCAAAAAAGTCACCATGTACTTTTCTGAAACTAATGTCATGTATGAATTTTGTGGAGATTTTGTGATCACTTTGCTTATAGCATTTTTTCTTTGTGCTATTTTTGAATATCCTATTATATGTTTGTGTAGTAAGTTTGAACTGCGTATATGTATTTAAATATTATAACATATTTTTTTAATTTATAGGTAATACTATAAAACACAAATATAAAAAAGAAATCACGGAGATTAAATAAGAAAAGAAACTCTGGTCGAGTATATATTATTTTTAATAAGGATTTTTTAGATTGTTCACACATATTTTTTTTAATAAAACTTTTTTTAAAACTAAATTGTTTATTTCATCAATATTAATAGCTTTGTTCGCGGAGCTCATCCGTGATCAATCCGCGACAACTGCGCATGCGCACTGGCAATTTTAGCGTTCGCGGTGTAAAAATCGGCACATTTGACATTGGATCACTCGTTCGCGGAGCCTTCGGGACCAGTTTCGAACTAATTACTGACAAGTCAAAACGATCCGAGGATTTTAGCATGTACTAGCTGTCAGACATGCGTATTGTTCATTATTGTTTAAAGTTTATTTTAGGTTATATGTTCTATATTGTTTTTAATTAAATTGTTAAACGAAAACGTAAGTTGAAATACTTATTTTTTACTTGCATTGTTCATTTCCTAGCTTATTTTATAGATGAGTGATCATCTATCATCCAGTGATGAAGATTTAGAAAATAGTTTAGATTTAATTGTTCCTAAAAATACTGCATATTTTGAAGAAATTGTTTCCATGTTCGATGATCAGCTATTTAGGGAGCATTTTCGAGTTAGCAAAGAGATTGTTGATGATTTAGCAGAGCGATTTAGCAATTCTAAATACTAATTAATTATCAGGAAGGAGATTCCCCAAAAAGTTTTGTCACAAAACAGCTGACTGATGGTTGCGGTTAGAAACGCGTTCGCGGAGATTTGTTAATTCTTGATCGGTTCCGAATCGCGCATGCGTACCATGGTTCGTGATTATTTACCCTATACAGATACGGAACTAGTCATGGATGGGCTCCGCGAACAAAGCTAATAAAGAACAGGAGACAAATGCGTGTTTTGCAACATACATTATGCAGACGGGTAGTGATGTAAACTTTCGTTACTTTTGAATACTTGTACCGATTCGTTACTTTTAATATTAATACCCGTTACTTTAAATTCGTTACTTTCGGTACTTTTAGTCTTCAGTATCAGTACAATACTAAGTACATGGTTACTCTACTCTTTAATTATTTTTTATTCGCATATGCATATGCCTATGAATTATAGGCGATTTGGTATTTTTTGGAGGTAATGGTAATGATAATAGTTTTTGTTACTTTTAAATAAAAAATTTTAAATTTTTAAAATTAAACTTTTAAATTAAAAAAATATAACAGAGAACATTAACAAAACTTCTTTATTTTCATTTTCATATCAACACAAAAAAGTATATAAAATAAAATATCATCAGACAAAACAAAAAACTAAACTGAAAATTAAAAAATAACTTAATTTATACTGCATATTTTTATAAATCAATATTACAATGCAAAAATAGTACTTTTTCCACATTATATGATTTTAATCGGTTTCTGCGTTCGGTTACTATTTGACCGGCTTTGGAAAATATGCGTTCGCACGGAACAGAAGTAGCACAAACAATATAGTAATTATACACTATAGGACATAGGTATAAAAGTAACGAGTAACGAGTATTTCCAACAACAAGGAATAGGTACTTTGAGTATTGGGCAAATACCCGTTACAAAGTAACGAGTAGGTACTTTTTTTACATCACTACAGCCCGGCTAGCCGGGGGGAAATTGAGCGTCAAGCGTAACGCGTAAGATGTACATTGTAGATGTGCGCGTGCAGCTTAAACATAATTTGACAATTAAAAATTGCTTTTACATTTATTTTATTTAAAACCGGATGATTAAAAAAATCATTTAACTTATACAGTTTTTATATAATTGGTCTAATTAGCATCGATTTACTACTGGAAAGTTGATTTTCAGGTTTTCAATGTTCCTGCAAAAAAAATATATTTTTCCAATCGATTAAAACTATGTCACAACAACAGTTTTAATGACATTTTCTTGAAAAATTTTCCTCGATTTACTACTGAAAAGTTGATTTTCAGGTTTTCAATGTTTTTGCTAAAAAAATATATGTAAAATTGATTAAAACTCTGTCACAAGTCCTTTGTGCATTTCTAGAACAATATGCATAAACAAATTTAATATTTAAACAGTCAACGTAAAGTTTTATGTCCTCCCAAAAAGTTAATAATTTTTGACATAGGTACGGCATTTGGCAATATCAACCACGATTTATTAATACATTACAAAACCTTGTGGAATTAATAAATCATTTAAAGTTTCTAATAAAAACTCTAGAGAGCTCTCTTAAAATGAATTAGTCAAAAATGACTAATAATAAGTCATATTTTAATAATTTTCATAGAAAAACAGCAGTCACTAATAATTAGTCAAATTCTACCAAATATAATAGTCAAATTAGTAGATTTAAATTTTAAAGTTTTGATCCAGCCTTAGTTTGAACTCGAGTCTGTCGCTTGTCAAGCTGATATCTAACCAATACGACACTGCTACTTTTATAAAAATCAGTTATAATTTCTACAAATTTTGTTAATATTATTTTAAAGTTAAATATCCTTTTTATCTTGTTGTTTTGAGCTAAACTTGTTGCACCTTTGTTTGTTTTTAAGGGCCATATAACCATGATGCCTACATGCATTTAACTTTAAGAAGAATTTGTTGTTGGCCGCAAGAATTAAAAGCGATTAAAAAAATTAGTTACTTTTTACTTTTAAAACAAAGAAATTGACTTATATTTAATTAGTATAACTTTTATTATTTCAGTGGTAAAAAATAACTACTTAAAACTGGAAACGACTATTTTATTAGTAAACAATGCTGATACTAATTCAAATAGTAGAATTTTGACTATTTTATTTTAAGAGAGAAAAAAGATACCATTTTTATGTAGTATTGACCAGGCTTATTAAAAAATATCCACATGGGGACGCCACTGCTATGGCAATAAAATAACAATTCTAATTAAAATAAGTATTTTTATATACAATTAATATACAACAAAATTGGAAATAATATCTAGAGTATTTCCGAAGATATTAAACATTTTAATTATTTTTTAACCTTTAAACAAAAATGATAAAAAAATGATCACAGGGGACATAAAACATCACAAAATCTCTAAATTATTCTAAAAATAAGGTTCCAGCAAGATGTTCCACACGATCAGTGCGTTAATAAGTGCAACTTTAGCAACCGTCCTATTTCGAGATTTGATGAGTTTTCTTATTTGTTCTTAAAATTTACCAAATAACAGTTGATGATTTAAATTAAGAGTTTTCATGTCTCATCATATATTGGAAAAAGAAACCAAACCCATTATTTTATTCGGGTATTCATCAAAACTCATCGAGCGTGAAAATCTTCGATTATATCATAAACTATTAAATAGTAAATTTGTATACGAGAGATAATGCGCATTATCTCGAGTGTATTACTATACTTTATCTACTCCAATAAGTAGATATTTAAATGATTTTTAAAAATATATAAATAAAATCTGAAATCTAAATGAGAAAATTATTCTTTATGCAGATCATACCAACCTAATATTTCAAACTTATGCTCCGAAGCCTCTTTAAAATCTAACTTGTTCAATAAATGGTATGACGAAAATGGACTAACTATTAATAAAAACAAAACATTTTATAGGCGATTTTTACCAAAAAATGTTTCTCCAGATTACAATTTTGAGTAAGTCAATTGAATCTGTGGAAAGCATAAAGTTCTTGGGTATTTACTTGGATCGAAAACTAACATGGGAAACACAAATAAATAATTTAAATAAAAAAGTAAGTTCTGCTTGTTATGTAATAAGGTCACTAAGAGGGTCGGTAACCTTTTCAGTACTCAGGCTTTTGTACTTTGGAGTAGTACAGGCCCATTTTGTCTATGGAATTATACAGGGCCGGCTTCAGGGTACGTGCAGCCTTGCCCCTGAACGGGGCGGCAAAAATTAAAGAGGTGCAAAATCGAATAGCGGCAAAATTCGAAGGGCGTCAAAAATCTAAAGGCGGCAAAAAGTTATCGTACTATTATTTCCCATTTTTAAATAAAAAAGCGGCTTTCCTTATAATAGAGCCGACCGTAAGCTCTTTGTAACCTACAATGGCTTTAGGTCTGATTTCTTTGTGTCGACTTGACTGGAGTCCCTCAAGGCTCTAATCTAGGGTCCTTATTGTTTAATATTTTTATTAACGATTTGTCATTGGCAATTAATTGCCAACATTTACTTTTTGCTGATGACCTAAAATTATTTGCCAAAGTCGATTCAATGAATGATTGCCTCTCTTCAAACTGAGCTAAATCGGGTGTATGATTGGTGCATTTCCAACAAACTCAAACTTAATATTAAAAAATGCAAATACTGTTCCTATACTCTAAAGAGAACAAAAGTTACTTTTAATTATCAAATTAATAACGTTAACTTACAGCTAACTCAATGTGTTGATGATTTGGGCGTTACTTTTGATAGCAAGTTGTCATTTACTGATCATGTAAATCGTGTTGTTTCTAGTAGTTATTAGGTTTTATTAGCAGAAACTCTATCGGTTTTTTAAATCAATTCGCTTTGATATCTTTATATTTTTGCATCGTTCGATCAAAACTAGAATATTGTTCCATTGTATTGTCCCTACTATAACAATTATATTGACATGCACGAAAATGTTCAGCGTAAATTTCTTAAATTTCTCGCTTTCCGTTTAGATAACATTTACCCCGCTAGGGGTATAAATCATCAACTTTTGTTGGATCGCTTTAATATGGATTCCCTACAATGCAGGAGAGCTTGTTCCGGTCTTAAATTCTTATTTAAGCTTTTTAAAAACCAAATTGATTCGGCCAACATTTTATTTCTATTTAATATTCATGTACCCAGATCTAATTCTCGATCTAGTGATATGTTCTACTCTGACAGTGCACGAACAATAACCTTAATTAAATCACCAGTGTTTACCATGTCAAGAAATTATAACGGTATTAGTCATGACTGATTTGTTTTTTACTAGTTTAAATGATATTATTAGGGTGGCAAAGACTTATTTTTGATTTTTTTGTATTTTAGTATTAGTTTTTTTTTAGTAAATGAAATGTAAACTTTAATTATATTTTTTGTTCTGTTATTGGAATTTTACTCCGTTGGGCAAATAAATGAATTAATATTATTATTAAAGGATCAATGGCACGCGCCGCAATGTGCGGTTTCTTTTGATTTATCAGGATTTCGCTTTGTTTTTAGGCAAACTTATAAATTATTTTAGTTGATATTTAACTTCTTTGTGCAATTGTACACTACCCATTTGAAATTTAATAATTTGAAAGAAATAGACATTTCCGAGGACATTTTGTTCCCTCTGGTTGTGGTATTTACATTGTGCTGGGCTTTTTGTGTGTGTTTTAAGGTAGGTATTGTAGCGAGTACGGCTCTGGATCTCGGAATGATGACTCATCGCCGATGAGTCATCGCCGATGAGTCATCGCCGGTGACTCAGCGCTCGAATAATCGAGAGTGTGGAGCTCGCTGGAATGTTTCAGAAGACATAGGCGCTGAATATATAAGGAACGACGCATCACAGAGCAGTCAGTGCAGTGTTACCAGATTCTGTCAAAAAAAGACCGTACGTTTCGTTCGAATTTACCTTAATTACAAAAATGACTCAATGGACAATATTAAATAACGTCAACTTGACATAATTGCATTTATTTGCATTGTTTCATTGTGTCATTTTGTAATTAAGGTAAATTCGAACGAAACGTACGGTCCTTTTTTGACAGAATATGGTAACACTGAGTCAGTGGACCTTTGGTACTCGCGAAGAAATAAATAAATAAAGTGCAAATAAATAAACTAGTAGTAATATAAATAATTAGTTATTAAGTGTTTTGTTAGTTAAGTTATTAAATAAATAGTTTAGTTCGTTAATAAACCAGTGCGTGTTTTAATTCACACTACGAACAGTAAAAACGTTACAGTATTTATGCACGTTTTATACAAAATTAATATAATATCACAGCATGCATTCTTTTAATAAAAAATAATAATTACAAATAAATAATTCTCATAAATAATGCTACAACTGAATAACTAGAAAATTTACGAATCCAGTTCTACTAAATACTTACATAGGTACCAATTTTAGAATACTTTTATTTATAAATGTGTTTTTCCAGATATCTAATTGTAGAATCAAGGGGACGATATTACACTGTTTAAAATATTTGTGGTGTAAAGGGTAATCTAAAAATGGTGTCTAAATCCAACACCAAGTTGTGTTAATATAAACACCATGAATTATGTTTGAAAATGTTATATACAGCAAACATTAAAACGGTGTTTATCTAAAAATATTTTATCCTTTCAAACTACTGAGAAGTACACTTTACACCTAGTATGATTTAATTTGAACAAGAACACATAATATTTAACACTGAAAAGGAGTTCAATTTACACTATTTTAGTATTTGAAATTACACTGGACCAACGAACCATATTTAACACCATTTTGGTTTGTATCGACATGGTCTATGTATGGTGTTAATTTGGTGTTAAAATGTTTATGAAATTTTGAACAGTGTATCTAATTGTAGCATCAAGGGGACGATATTATTTAGGTATACCTATAGTTATAGGTAGGTACTATAGTTTTTTTTAGAAATTATACCTTACTAATGGGCACTAAAAAGTAGGTAACTATGAGGGGCCTCAAAAAATTTTTGCACGGGGTACCGCAATGTCTGGAGCCGGGCCTGGAATTATATTTTGGGGTAGCTCAAGTTATTTCAATAAAATTTTTATAACGCAAAAGATCCTTAGGTGCATGGACAAGAAAAGTCCAACATATTCTTGTAAACCTCTGTTTAGGAAATACCAAATTTTAACTCTTCCCTGTTTGTACAAATTAAGTTTAGTTTTATTCATTTTTGAAAATAAAAAAGATATTTTAATACATGGTAACATACATAGTTACTCAACAAGAAGCCAAAATCAGTTAGTTTTGCCATTTTCTAGGCTCTCTGTGTGTCAAACGTCTTTTATTTATATGGGAATTAAATGTTATAATAAAGTTATGTCTATTGTGTCTTGTAAATGTTCAAAAATGTTAAAATGACTTTGTTTTTAGAAAAAGTATATTATTCTGTGGAAGGGTTTCTTAGTGATAATTTTTAATTAATTTATTTAATGTTTAATAAATTTAGTAGTAGGTACATAGTTTTAATCATAATATGTTTATTTTGTAATTTTTTTTTCGACTAGTTCAATATATTTTGTGGAATTAAATTCTGTAAAACTCTGTGATCAATAAATATTATTATTATTATTATTATGATTATTATTATTATTATTATAGTCGCCTTCTCCCAATTTAAAACCTGATTGGTTCTAATCCCAGTAAATATTGAAATCGTTACCTAACAACGCAAATTATGAGTTCATTATTCCTGTTGTTAGGCAGGGAATTTATAATTTTATCATTATTTATAGAAAAAAAAATATTATACAATAGGAGTAGATAAAGAAAATGAACTGACTACATAACAATAGTTTATTAAAAAAATAAATATATGTACATTGAACAGTCTTAAAATTGCCTTAATACTATTATTTCAATAAAATATTTAAGATCTATAAAAGATTCTTCTTTTCATTTTTCATCCCTAACCTCGAAATTATCTTTGGTTTTTTTGTTACGACCTATTAATAATAAATATGTATGTAATTAATATTATTAAACGATTATAAAAACTTACCAAACAAAAACTTTTCAAGAATTATAATTGGAGATTCGAATATAGCACAGAGGAAAAATCCTATAAATACAGTGATCATAAAATCCCCACAGAATTCATAAATAACATTAGTTTCAGAAAAGTACAGCCCAACTTTTGTACTCATGTTTCTCACATTTATTACTAAATAGTGTACCAAGTACATCGAGTATGATAACTTTGATAGAATCTGAAAGACTGGCAAGGACAAGAAGCCATTAACGGGTCCTAAAATACAAAATATTTTTATCAACTGTAAATTTACAGACTATTTTCTTAGCATTTAAACATTGCCTAAGGTGGTTAGGCGACACTTGTATTATGTGAAACTAATATTACTGACAATATTAGTTTTCTATTATTAATATTATTTTCAGATTTTCTGCTGACCAAAACGGTTTACAGAAAAATTGTTAATTTGATTGTTATTTTGTACTTTTTATATGGATGTATCTTCTTGACTATGTATTAAATTTGGAAAATTACCTCCATAACCAGCAACACACATTGTAACCATAAGGCAAACTGATATTGCCCATGCATTCCTATTAAACCCATTGTAAAATGTTCTTGCCCATATTCCTGTTTCCTTTGCTGTTATTATATCAGATCCGCCATATGTGCAGGCCAAAAGCCCAGTAAAAATTATTACCCAAAGAGTAAAAATAATCTAGTGAATAAAAATTGTTATTTATTAAATAATTATTACGGGGTGTGTTTAGAAAATAACGAGAATTTCATTTTTTTTAAATATACGCAAGAAACGCAAGTGACCTTTTCAATGCACATGTTTGCCATTACAGTAACAACAAAATGGCGCAAATCCTATCAATACGACCCGAGAAAAACGAAAATGTTCGTTACTTTCTAAACATGTGTACACCTCGTTTATTAAAAATTAAAATTGTAATTTTTTAAGTAATTTACCATTTTGTTGTATTTTTGTGATATTTGTATCAAGCCTTTATCTTCTTTAAGTTTATATATAACCCAACCAAATAACATACCAATAACATAAGGGCCAAGTCTTGCATATGTTTGAAAATAATATTTAGACATATAATCAGATATAGACCTTAAACATTTAAATTTATAATAAATATTGCATAAATACATAATCAGCTGGCTAAATAGCTTTTAAGCTAAAGGCACATAGCTCTGTGTTAAGATAAAAATAAAGAAGAATATTCCATAAATTAATTATTAAATAAATCAAAGTTTTTTTACTCACACAGTGTAGGATGATCCTGCCAAGTCCTGAAGGTAGGTAGCCATAAAAGGACTTGCAAACCCAAAAAAAATACATCCAATAAGTACAGTAAGTCCAGCTTTTGGCCATTTTATTAAAGGGAATAATATTAGAGGTGATAATAAGAATAATTGCATATCCACCGATAAATACCATGTATGTTCACAACACTAAAAATAAGGAAACATAAGATCTCTTTTAAAAACTTTTCTTCAATACACTTTCTGTCCCCCTTGTCGTAAACGTTTTTTATTTATATTGAAAACATAGCTTATAGCATGCCATTACATAATGTTATGTTCGAAATAGTATGTTATTGAGATTGTGACCATTTTTACTGATCTTTAAATGCTTAGACGAAAGTTGTCCTTCACTCTTTCCAGAAGTGGGCGATCGATTTCCTTGTTCTTATCGCAGCCTTCAACACTTCCAGTGTTTTAGGTCTGTGGTTGAAAAGTCTGGCGAGCGAGGAAGCCACAAAATATCTTCAAATCGGGGAATAAGTCGATGTGGAAACAAACTTGCAACCAAGTGTAGTCAGCATTCATATGTTGGGTAACTCTGTCGAACGATGCTTAGTTTTTGCCGGTCAGATGATTGCACAATCATCTGATACACATTCATTCCTTTGTTAGATTTCGTACAGTTATGTTGTGATACGTACTAGAATTGTTGTTTAATACGTTATAATTAAATAAAGTTGTGTTAATTGTTAATAATTGGACGTCTCTTAATTCCTAACCTACCACCGTCTATACAAGAAAATGGCATAATTTTTAGAAAATAATATTATTTAATGGCATGCAATTGATCGTGTACTTTTCATTTCAAAAAATGACTACTCCTCGCCGTACCCTGTATTTTTTTATCTATAATAATTAAGATTTAAAAATTTCAATTTTAGCTTATAAAACAGATCTAATAATATAAAAAGTATAGATGTAAATATTTACCATGTTTATGGGATTCACATAATTTTGTATATACAAAAGAGCCGACCACCAGTACTTTCTACAGGGTTTAACACTAGTTTCACTCAAACCCCATAGAGGTCCACTGCCCAAATAACGAATCAATGAGGATTGCACGACTATAATTACTGCATAAGCAGGTGTTAGTCTAAAATTAAAATTATTTGTAAATAATGGTTTTAGAAAAGTTTAAAAATCAATTTTATTTCTTGTTTGGTGTGGCAGTTGGATGCAGAAAGTTATTCCCATCAAAATAATAATATTTCAAGGTAAGGATAAAAAGGGGCCGTTTAGTAGTATCAGTAGAAAGTTTTAATAAGAGTTTAGAAAGTCTTACTTTCTCTTAAAAAGTCTGAAGAAGTCTTTTTAAGTCGGAAAAAGTCTGAAAAAGTCTTAGTAAGTCAGACTAATAGCAAGATTTGGGAGTTTTCTGGAAGAGTAAATAAAACTTATTAAGACTTAATAAGACTTTTAGCAGAGAAATGGTAGGTACCTATAGCGATTAAAATAAATATCCTGAATTATTCAAAGATGTTGTATTTGGTTATTGCAAAAGAAAGCACAATGAAAAGTATTTATAAACACTATTTTTGTGTTGTTATAAGGCTTATAAAAACACGGAAGCAATGTAAGAAATGTAAGGTAAACCAACTTTATTTTAATTGAACAGAATAAAACAGTTGGGAGATACGTTTGGTTTGTGTACATACAGATCCCTTGTTGATTAAGTAGGTACATAAGGTATAATAACTATAACAACTCTTCGCAACGCATAGGCATGATATGGTCGACAGTCGAACTCATAAAACAAATATGGTTGATCTTCGAGCTGCTTTCATGTGTTTTATACAGTGTTGCCGGATGAATGTCATAAAAGTTCCCGCCCAAAAATTCCATAATACTAAAAAAACCTAGTTTTATTTTAAATTTCTAGCGCATTCGCCCTGTTTAAAAGAATTTTTTTTAAATTTTTATGTAAGTAAATAAAAATGTAACAGGCTATAGATAGAATAAAATAATTATGCATTTTTAATAAACATACAATATTATTTACTGAAAATTTCTTCAGTTAGTTTTTGATCAAAATTTGCAAAATATCCGATTTTACCCGCTTCAAAATTCTACCCGCAAACATGGCGAAAATACCCAATTTCCGAGTAAATTACCCACACTTGGTAAGTAGTTATAGGAGAGCTATCTCGAAAACGCGGGAAGATGCCATCACATGACAGATCAGCTGTGCTCTAATTGGTCAGCTGAGAAAATATTGTGTCTAAAAATTGTGTCTAAAAATTGTTTGGAACAATGGTGTGATGAATATTTATATTTATAAAAAGAAATTAATAAAATAAATCGTACAGTGGCAACAATAAAAGCAAGTCAAGCGCATCGTATGTAAAAAATATAATTGTTATAATTATTACACCTTACATATGTTATTATATAGGTAATTATGCATTAAACTTGGCTTATTACCACCCCGGCAAAATGTTAAAAAATACTTTTTTATGTGTTTTATTTTATAATAATCAACTACAACCTCTATGAATAATTCCGGATATAGTTAGGTTCCTACCATATCTCTGCTAAAAGTCTTATAAAGTCTTATTAACTCTTCTAGAAGACTCCCAAATATTGCTATTAGTCTGACTTACTAAGACTTATTAAAACTTTTTCAGAGAAAAATTTCCACAAGGGAAAACTCAAATTAACCTCTAAAATAAATGTGTAAAAATAATTTCAAAGTAATTGTTACATTGACGCTTGACAATGATTGTCTGTAATTGTTGTTTCTCTTCTCGACACTGAAACCAAGTAAAATCGGTCGTTCTGTAATACTTATAAGAAATCTGGGGACAGCGTCTTATACAAAAATATTAACACCCTCATAACGTGCCCCATAACAAATTTAAAAACGTATACTGGACATTGTTTTCGCCGTTCTAAAGCTACAATGGTTACAAATTCTGGCGCAGACTTGGTAAAAATGAAGCGTTTGGGAGGTTGGCAGTATTCTTCTATAGCAAATACATTCATTAAGAAGTTAGTGGCCAAAAAATGGTAACCAAATTAATACTAGACTAACTACTTACAAAAATATTTATTTAGTCTTGCTATTGAGCAAGAATAGTATTAACCCATAGCTACTATCGATCATTTTAACTTACAGAACTACTATCGTAAAAAAACGGCTGGATAAAAAAGTTTAATTGAGTTAACTTTTAAGATGGGCGAATATAGAAAGCGGTGAGCGTCAGCCAAAACGTGTGCAGTAAAGAAACAAAAAATTGAATGTCAGGTTCATGTCGAACCCCACGATAGTAGTTATGGTGGTAAAGTTGCGGTGATACTACCGTTTTATCTATTTTTAAAAATAAAAGGCAACTCTAACACGTGCTGTGGAAAAAAGTAAATTCTTAAGTTTTACCATTTGTATTTATAGGTTTTTGATCGACCACGTAGTTACCAAAAAATACCTAATCTTAAAGTAAATAAAACTATGATTTAGATCATCCTACATCTTAGTCCATACTATACATTAACACAAAATTGAAAAAAATCATAATTACCTTAAAAATCTATGTAAATACATCTGAGGTACATTAATTTTAACCCCCATGTCCTTACTTTTCATAAAAGTATAAACTGTTAGAAGCCCTCCAGTAGCCAAAAATGTATCCACAGATACAGTTGCTGCTGAGATGTACATATTTTTTGTTTTTAGTAAAAAATTGTAGATATCAATTGGATTTATAAGACTCATCATAATGGTGCTATGTGCATGACCAAAAATTACCCATAACATACTAATTGCTTTAACACCGTTAATGCACGATAGTTGTCCTGATTTTGAGCTGGTTTTTAATATTTTTTGTCCATTTGAGAACAGAGAAAATGACACAAAGGTATAGTGGTATGGTTCTTAAAAATAAAGTTAATGTTTAAATTTCAATTAATAATCAAAATAAAAAATGTTTCTACTTACTTTCTTCCAAATAATATAAAATTAAATCATATCCAGTGCAAAGTATTACTAGAGCAGTAAAAAAAGCTAAAATATAGCTACAAAAAATATTTAAAAAATAATTATTGTCATAATTATCAATACGCATAGTTTCTTACATTGCAAAAAGGTCAACATCATCAAAATGCTTGGGTTCTCCTTTACTGTAGCAATATTCCTCAGTAAAAGCTAGTTTAGAAAATAATTTGGAAAAATCTTCTTTGGTGCAAAAATTAGGTAAACAACGACCGAATTGTATGCTTTTGTATGTGCCCAGACAATATTTTCCATATACTTTTTGATTGTCGACTTCATCAAGTATTCCAAAGCATTCATCGTAATTTCCAATGTCATATAAATTTGCCTGAAGCACCCCAGAAGGTATAAATTTACTAGCATCAACCACTACATAAATACGAATTATTATATAACTAATAAATACATAAATTAAAATAACACGAACTTTTTAATTTTGTAATTAAAGAACTGCCATTTATGGCCCAGATGCACTGATCACTAACACCAAAGAAATTTTCTATATTTTGTTTTACATTAAAAGTACTTAAATTGGGTATATTTAAATCACCAACTGTAGGGTGTATTATAAGGGAAATAAACCCAATTACAAAATTTAAAATATTCATTTTGAGTTTAGTTAGAAACTGTGGTCATTTATTATTTCTTTTATATATATTATTTCAGATAAAAATTAATCTCTTATCTATTGGAAATTTTGGATGTGATTAATCGGCATATTTAGAAATTAATAATATTTATAGTGATAAATTAATTTATTTTAAAACAGGTGTTTTTTTTCAAGCATATAACAATTTTTATATTATCATAAGTCTATATAGAAACCATTTTTGTACTTAGTTTAAAAGTCAAATTATTACACAGTACAACACGATTTCCCTCCCATGAAAAATTGTAGCAGATTTTGAAAATAGAGGTAAAAAACGTACCCGTGTCTCACAGTTTCACGAGATCACGTCATAAAAAAAATTTTAAGCCGTCATTCCTATTATTTATGCTTATACAGATTGTACATTTTTAACTAGGTTAAAAATATATTTTTTTTGTAAATATTGTATGTTTTTACACAATACAAAAAACAAATATAAAAAAAGTTTATATTTTGATTTTTTTTAAATAATTTTTTTTATTATGTTTTTTTTAATGAAACACATTTGTATTTATCTTATATTCAATACATGTTGGAATAAAATCTTGGTCGTTTAGTTTGACGATTATATATTGCTTCAGAATCTCGAACAATTGACCAGAAATATTCACCCAGCAAATGCTTGACGTATTTTCCCTTGAAGCGTCAATTGTTAAAATGTCTTGGTGAAAACGTTCGCCATGTTCGTCACTAAAATCACCCAAATTTGGTGGAAAATAGTCCAAATGAGCATGGAGAAAATGTATTTTCAGTGACATATGTACTTTCATGTCCTGAAAAGCAGAAATCTTTTCTGCAACAATTTCTTTGTAGTTGTCTGCTTTTTTGTTTCCCAAAAAATTATCGACCACTGCAACGAAACCATTCCACGCCTTTTTTTCTATGATGCTCATTAAATTATAAAATTCAATATTTTTTATTAATTTTGATATATCTGGACCAGTAAATATACCTGAAACATACAATGTTGTTACTAAAAAATAAATCTAAAATTATATTGAAATGTACCTGCTTTAATTTTTTCTGTAGACAATTTTGGAAAAATTATATGTAAAAATTTAAAAGCTTCACCGGACGAATCCAGTGCTCGAACAAAATTGCGAATCAGGCCAAGTTTAATGTGAAGTGGTGGAAAGATTACTTTCCTTGCATTCACCAACGGTAAGTTTTCAATGCTTAACTGACCTAATTGACAGTTAATGCGTGGCTCCCATGTAAAATCAGTATAATGGAGCTCGGTCTTACGGCCTTCCCAAGTGCACAAGAAACATTGGTGTTTACAATATCCTTCTTTTAAACCAGTCAGCAATCCCACAACTTTCAGATTGCAACAAATTTTCCATTCGTGCTGATTGTAGTGTATCAGCTCTAGAATTAGCTTCATATTGTCATAATTTTCAGGCATATTTGTGGCATAGGCGATTGGAACAGATGAATACTTGTGTCCAATATGAAGTAAAACTACTTTTAAGCTATTCACAGAGGAATCAATGAAGAATCGCCATTCTTCTGAAATATGAGGATGACCAATTTCTTCGAATAATGCATCGACGTCTTCACAATAAGAATCCTCATTTGAAGCAAAATATTTGTCAAACGACATGCAAATATTTCGTTTTCGGTTTGCCGTTATTTTAAAGTCATCGGCAACTAAATTCCATTGTCGGAGCCGTGATGCAACCAATTCCGCTGTAGTTCTTGATAAATTGGCATCAATCCAAAACTTTTTACTTAAATTAAATATGATTTAGGTACACTTGCTTTAAGACTTAAATCAATTCATTTAAATATCTTTTAATTTTTAGTATTAAAAATGTTAATTCAACAAAGCTCAATTTTTACAAAAAATTGAATAAATAAAAATTTTAATCACCTGACTTTAAAGCATTTTGATTGGCTTAAAATTGAAACATTTTGTTACTTGGTTTAAAAATAAACCGTTTGATATATTTCTTAAATGTGCAAAACTCTGTATAAAATTAAAATAATTTTAAAATGCATCTATAATGGTTGCCTATCCATTTAGTAAATATATATATTTTTAACTATGCAGTCCAGCTGTTATCATGTCTATTAAATTATGTCGCGAATAGTGTGAATAACATTTTATTGGATAGCCCTTAAAAAAAATTATGACGTGATGTGAAAAAACGCCGAGACACGGGTATCATTTTTTTAACTCTATTTTTAGAATCTTATCTTATCTGTAGAAATTTTTCATGGGAGGGACCAAAAATCAAATTTTGTCGTACTGTGTTATACACTTCGCCGTCCAATAATAAAAATGCATTGAAATCAGGGGACATCCATTAATTACGTAAGATAAAAATGGGGGGTCTAGCAAAATCTGAACAAATCTCATTTTAACGGAGGAAGGGGGGTCATTGAAAATCTCGTGAACTTTGGAGTTTAAAGAACGTGTATTATTTATTAATCTCGTTCAGATCTGCTGCCTAGACTGGCGTCTGGCAGCGAGCTCGGCTTTAATAATCGTTTTTTCCGCCCGTTAGATAATGTACTATTTTATATAAATTTTCATAAATAAATTGAATTTTATTAAAACAACTTTTATTAACTATTACATATTTAAATCTAATATCTTTTAGTTAAACTAGTCATAGCTAGGTATGAACTATGACTATGAACAAATTCTTATTTAATCATACTACGAGCGGTTCAGAAAATAAAAAGTTTATTATCTAAATTATTTGTTTACAGTCTAAAAATAATTTAAATAAAATGTCTTTATTTTTATTAAAAAAATTTTAATCTATCAACGTAGACACATGAATTTAAATGATATGTTAAGTAATGCAAAGATTATATAAATCAATTTTATATTATCAACCTTTAAAAAACTTTAGTTTACCATTTACCTTTAAGTCAAAATGATTTGTTTATGTTTTATTTTTTTTAGTTTACTTAATTTATCTACAAATGAAGGAACATATTTTAATGGTATAATATCACATTTTGGTTCATCAGTCAAAAATATAATTGCTTCTTATAACCTAGCTAATGTTAGCGTAGGTTGTAAACAGTTTTACATGAATTATAGCAACGAAATAGAAAATATAGAAAAATGTAAGTAAAACTTAAAACTATATAAAGGGTGTTATGTAATTAATGTTATATATTAAAATACTGAATTCCTTTTGACATAAGAAGTAAAGGAAAAATATTTTAAAAAATATTTTTCCAGAGATAAAGAAAAAATATGCATTAGAAGTTTTTTATATTTTTTGTGATACGCAACTGGTAACACACTTGGTTTATCTCTGCACACTTGTGTTCTTTGAGTACATTGATACCAACCAAGAAAGTAGCTGCGCGTTGCCAGATGTAAAAAATTGTTACTAAAAGTTTTTCTTGCAAAAAATAAATAAAAACTCAATAAATACAAAAAAGTTTTATGCCCTTAAAGGTCTAATACCCTTCTGTATTTATTTACTCATCCAGCTATTAGCTTAAGCAATAATTAGAAAATTTAGTACCTGCCTATTTTAAAAAAATCCATAACCACAAAATTAATTTTTTTATCGGTTTTTTCTTTCTGTTTACTCAGATGAAATTGGGACCAGTTCACAGGTTAAACTTTAAACATTTAATTAGTGTAAATAAATCCAAAAGAACTTCCCTTAGTTAAGATATTTACAATTTGAGCACATAACCTAAAATTTCAAAGAAATGCACCAGATTCTGTCATAAAAGTTGGCAGATTTTTTTTGAATTTACCTTCAGTACAAAAATGGCATAACCAACAATTAATAAAAACGCCAAATTGACAATTTGCATTGTTAATTTTGTCATTTTTGTAATTAAGCTAAATTTAAACAATGTTTGTCAACCTTTTTTGACAGAATTTGGAAAAGCTGTTGTTACCAACCATACCAAACATAATAAATTAAATTAGGCAACCAGATTAGCCTAAAGTTCCTAGTCGATCAGTGGCATACTTTTTGGTAGGATAAAGGTTATTATAAATTATTTTTAGTCTTTGTAATTTAGAAAAAAAAAGTTTCAGGTGCTTCTTTATGGACCCTAAGGAACAACCCATTTTAATATATAACATTAATTACATAACACCCTGTATAATTTTATAAAATGGATCCCCATTTTATTTTTCCAATATAAGTTTTTTTTTTTAAAATAACGTTGCTCCATCGTTTTGAGGTATAACAAATAATACATAAATAGTAATAGTAAAAAAAGGGTTCCATATTATAGGCATGATCCATAATAACTTCTCTAATATTACATTTTTAGTTGTTGATTCTAGCACAAAAATTCCCAGCAGTATTATTGTCCAAAACCCCTATGACTTGGGCGATTTTGATGAATGCATGAACATAAATGGAGAATTTAATAATGAACAATTTCGAGGAAAATATTGTCTTACCATTTTGCCCGTGAGAAAAATAACTTTTATGCCTTATTTTGCTTCTGATAAAAGGCTGCATGGTGTGACCCTTTACTTATTGTTGACTTAACTTTTGTCAACATCTTTAAAATAATCATTTAATTATAGGGCATTATAATCGCCTCATATGAGTATTGCAAACACGCATTATTTAAATAATCTATACTAAATTTTGGCCATTTCCTTGCTGTAACTTCGTACAAAAAAATAAAATTTGCAGCTCTTTTAGATTTTATTCTTGTCAACCTCATGATTAATCCAGCGCATTCGGACGTTATGATTTAATTAGGTGTTGATCAGTTTCTAAATAAATATAACACAATAACCAACTGACTACTCATTAGCATTTTAATAAACAACAATTTCATAATATAAATTATTTTTTATAACTTTTATTTTTATAATTTTACTCATTATCTTTTTCTATAGTTCACTAGTGGAAACAACTAATTTAATTTCATTGCAAATAATTTACTTTACAAAATCGCTTTGTTGTTATTTGGAGTTATTTTAGATGTTGCATTATGTCATTGTTTCATAAAAATATGAAGATTTTGCTATACATTTTCATGATATAAAATGTTAATTTTAAAGATGTGACACCAACGATATGTATAGTTGAATTCAAAAGCGTTTAAGTGCCACTAAATTACTTACTATTGGTAATCCCTTTACTAAGCAACGCAGCACGGACGCTTTTGATTCAGTTACTACTAATTTATAATATGAGTATTAGGTTTTGGTTTCATAAAATCTTCGATACTACCACACATATACAGGGTGTCCGGGAAAAGGAGGTCAATCCGTTAACCATATATTCCTTGAGTTAAAACAATAAGACTTTCATAATACCATTTTTCAATTTAGGGCTTCATGTTCGATATACAGGGCGACAAAGTTTGAAATTAAAAACTGATTTTTTTTAATAATTCGAGTAATTGATAAGATACTAAGTTTAAATTCGGTACACTACTTCAACATAAATAGTTACATTTTTTGAGACCAACAAAACAAAAAACAATTGTCAAATAATCAAAATAGGGGGGTCCAGTACTCACTGACTCCCCCTATTTTTTAGTACGTGCGCCAATGACTTCCAAACGGTATTTTTTCAGGTAATCATTTATTGTTAAACAAATTTTGTCTCTTATAAAATTTTGATAAAATGATTTGTTTTAGAGATAATTTGTAAAGTATGGGTCAGTCCATATCAAATCAACCAAAGGTTCTTCCCCCACCATCTCCGATTTTGATCATTTTTGGTAAATTTGTTTACCTCACTAAAAAACTCAAAAATCCCATATATGAATTTTTTTCGATAGGTGGTTTTTGTTTTATTGATTTTTGAAAATCAAAAAATTTCGATAAATTTGGGTCTTGCAAGTACTTACAAAAATAGCGATATCTCGTAAACTATTAAAAGTAGAAAGGTGAGTGATGGCTTATTTTAAAGGCCTATTAGAGAACTTTTTTATGATATATCACATGACCTACATTTTTTCAAAAAAAAATTAAATTTTGAAAATTTGATATGGACTGACCCATACTTTACAAATTATCTCTAAAACAAATCATTTTATCAAAATTTTATAAGAGACAAAACATTTTCAACAATAAATGATTACCTGAAAAAATTCTGTTTGGAAGTCATTGGCGCACGTACTAAAAAATAGGGGGAGTCAGTGAGTACTGGACCCCCCTATTTTGATTATTTGACAATTGTTTTTTGTTTTGTTGGTCTCAAAAAATGTAACTATTTATGTTAAAGTAGTGTACCGAATTTAAATTTAGTATCTTATCAATTACTCGAATTATTAAAAAAAATCAGTTTTTAATTTCAAACTTTGTCGCCCTGTATATCGAACATAAAGCTCTAAATTGAAAAATGGTATTATGAAAGTCTTATTGTTTTAACTCAAGGAATATATGGTTAACGGATTGACCTCCTTTTCCCGGACACCCTGTATGTAATAAATTTTGTTTAACTATATTGAATAGAATTTTAATATAGAAATACCTGATTTAAACTGCATCAATATAAGAAATACTGTAAGGAATGATATAATAAATATTATCAGTTTTAATATCGCTGGAATTTCCAAGTGTGTGGCGCCCACTTAAACCAACGTGCTTCAGCAATAATAAAACAAATTATTTAAGCTCAATTTAGTGCCTTGTCATTATAAAATATGGTGTATTGTTTATTTAAATAAGAAATACCGTTTGATATGAGAATTTTGCCCAATGATTTAATTCAAAGAACTAGTGATGCCGCCGATACGAGAAAGTCTTGCCTCTCGTCTCGCCTCCTCTCGTCTCGTCTCGAGGAGACGAGAGGGCGATTTTCTCTCGAAAAAAGGCTCGAGACGAGACGAGAGAATGGCCTCTCTTGCTCGAGAATTTCTCGTTTCTCTCGATCTCTCTCGTTCTCTCGATTTTTCCGGCAATAAGTAAACAATTTTTTTTACATAAAAATTATAATTTTGCACATAAATGACGATATTTATTTGTTTTAGAAATGTATGTTTAAACTTTCAAAGCGCATAATAATTAAGAAAGAAAAATTTAACTCCTCACTTCACGTAACTAAGGGATGTCCCCTAAGGGGTCATTCAAATATTACGTAACGCTAGAGGGGGGTCAGCACGAACGTTACGGTTTGTTACTGTGGGGAAGGGGGGTTTCGTCCAGTAACGCAATTTTTCTTTATTTTTTTCCAGTTAATTTCCATTAATTTCACTTCTCAGCATGGACTGATTAAGTATTTGATTCAAAATGACGGGCATCTATGCGCAGATGGTTGGATCTATGTATATAGGCGCAGTAGTTTTCAGATAAATGCATCAAATGATTTGATCCTTCCATTTGAAAACTACTGCGCCTATATACTAGATGTAACTACTCCACATAGATCCAACCATTTGATTCAAATGCGAGAAATTTTCGGCGTAAAAAGTCTCACTTTATCAGTGTGGTCTTGGCACACATTTTTTTATTTGCAGTTTAAATTTCTATAGAAAAAAATATAAACGAATTCGTATTTCATTCAAAATAATTTCTGTATTCATACATAGCTATAGCTAAAGTATACTTTTACCACGAGAAAAACGAGACGAAACGAAAGAAAGGCACTCGAGTCAGAAAACAGTATTCTCAACGAGACGAGAGACCCATTTTCTCTCGCTACTCGAGACGAGACGAGAGAAGGACTTTTCTCGCCTCGTCTCGTCTCGCGGCATCACTACAAAGAACGACGTTTTGTAACATATGATTTTTCTGTATTCACATATTGTTTGGGGTTTTCTGACACTTTTTCTTTATTGTCTAATCTTTTTGGTCTATTTAAAAACACCCCCGCTATCTCTTCTGCCTGTACATTTTAGTCTTGTTGCACCACATTGGTGATTCTTGTTCTTCTCCTAATTTTTTCGTTGAGAATACGATCACTGAAGATGACGCCTAGCATTGCGACACAGTATGCTCATACTGTTTACTGTGTCGCAGTTTTGAAACCATGGGTTGAATAATTCAACCCATGGTTTCGGAACTGCGTAATATTGCAAGAGCTAAAAAAATCTAGTTGAATTACACGTATCATGATACGTGTATACGTATCATATACTTTATTTTTTATATGAATGGGTATTTTTGTTTCTGATTATATAGCTAAGCTTACCAAAAGCTGCCTTATTTCTGGTTCCACCGAACTATAGAGTCTTTTTTCACCTCTTGCAACATTATTCCGTGGCGTTGTGCGTCACTTCTACATGTTACAATGTCATTGGTTAAGCGAAAGTGGCTTAAATGTTCAATCAATTTTTATGCCACTTTGATTCCAAGATATTTTCTTAAGTACGCCCTCTAACGTTATGGTAAAAAGTTTGGGTAAAATGGTATACTATAGGTGGTACTCTCTTAAAATGAATTAGTCAAAAATAACTAATTATAAGTCATATTTGACTAATTGTCATAGCCAAAAAGCAGTCACTAATAATTAGTCAAATTCCACTGAATGAAATAGTCAAATTAGTAAATTTAAATTTAAAAAAAGTTTTGACCCAGCCTGGGATTTAACTCTGGTCTGTCAGTTGACAAGTTTGTCAAGCTAACCTCATAACGCATTCGGCTGTCAGCCGCTCTTATAAAAATCAATTTTATTTGTCAATAAATATTGTTTATAATATTTTAAAGTTTAATATATTATTTGTGTTGCTGTTTTGAGCTAAACTTTTTGCATCTTTATTTGTTTTATGGGGCATTTAACCATGGAGAGGTATATGCATTTAATTCAAATAATACTTTGTTGTTGGCCGTAAACGATTAAAGAAATTAGTTTTAACTCTCAGAAATAGTCAAAGATGGTAACTAATCTAGTCAAACTTTAACTATTTGCATAGTAAAAAATAACTATTTAAAAGTGAAAACGACTATTTTATTAGTAAAAAATGCTGGTACTAATTCAAATAGTAGAATTTCTATTTCATTTTTAGAGTTTGACTAAATGTTAACAATAGTTTCTGCATTAATTAAATACCTGTTTCATACTTTAAGAGTGCAATGATGAAAGTAGCTCGATGTGTTCCGAGTATGTGCTCTAATGACGATGTAGCTAATATTTTTAATGAAACAGTGATTGACTCTGCATGTTATACTTATGAAAAAGAACACAGTTTAGGTACTGGGGCTTGGATAACAATGTAAGCAAAAAATACGTCATTAAAGCTTAACAAATAGGAAAATATTATTTTTAGAGCATTAATTATCTTTTTGATTTTATTATCAATCGCATCCAGTGCATATGAGTTGTACCTATTGAAAAACAATGGTGGTAAATAGCAAGCATGTTTTAAAGTTTTGATTTATAAATAGCAAGTTTCTTTCAGCTTGTAAACACGATCTACTCCTCGCTTTTTCGGCAGTAAGGAACACCAAACAGATTTTTCAAACCAAAAGTGCAAACCAATTACTATGCATAAATGGTTTAAAAGCTATATGTATGATTTACGTTGTGTTCCATCATACCACTTTACTTACTTTACAGTATGCACCACTAAATAGTATTGTTGATATAGGAAATGTAAGTATATACCAAAGTAAGCAAGTTTTTCTTCTATCACTTTTGAATTAGTGCTACTGTTTTTAATTTAAAAAAATATAAAAATTAGCGTACTTCTTAGGCATTTGTTTAAACGTGTAAGCGTGGGGTCGACAGGCTAAATAGAGTCGGCCAGTTGTTTAAATGTGGTTCTCTGGATTTTAACGGGCCGACTATACTTTAATCGTTAACAACTGTTGCTGGCCAATAAATGCCTATTTTCATGATTTTTTTATTTAACAAGAGTAGCACTATTGCAAAAGAGAAAAAACTTGCTTACTTTGGCGTGAAGTATCATCCCCCAAGGTATGAGAATGTATTATATGACACCCTGTTTAGTATTTATAAATAACACAAGTATACACGGTTTTGGACCTGAGCAACCAAAAGTTGTTTTTAAGGTAACTTGGGGCGCTGAATTCAAATCTCCATTTTTTAAGATTGGTTCTAGTTTCGAGATAGTAAATAAATTAAATTTGTACGATCTTTGGCAATTATATTTATTTAATGGCAATTAAAAGTAATAAATTCGAAATGAAGAGTGGTGGAACTAAGTCTTTTATATTGTTTTGAAACAGTACTGTATGCAGCCGCTTCATCGGGCATTGAACATTTTATATAGTCGGTCATAAATTTTCGAATATCAGGTCCGACAAATATTCCTTCTTTGATTTTTGCGTACGACAAATTCGGAAACAACTTAAGTACTGAAAAGCCTGCGAGAACTGAAAAACTAGAACCAATGTTGCCAAACGGATTTAAGATTCGAATTCAGCGCATCAAATAACGTCAAAAATCGTTGTAATCTGCTCGGGTCCAAAAGTTGGCCGGAATTTGTAAACTTGTGTAACTGATTGATTTTTTAGATTGTTAGCTCAAAATTTAATATTTACATGTTTGAAGTGGTGTTGGTTGACTATTTTTTATTCGCTGGTGGACTACTAGTAGCTCTTTCATTTATGAAAAATTATGATAAAAATGGTAAAAAGTTTCAAATTAAAGAAACATTGATGTCATTTATACATAGATATATAAGGTATTTATTTTTTAAATAACCAAATCTGAAACTGTGGATTACTTATGGTTAAAAATACGGTATTTACTCTCTTAAAATGAACTAGTCAAAAACAACTAATTATAAGTCACATTTGACTAATTTTCATAGCGAAAAAGCAGTCACTAATAATTAGTCAAATTCTACTGAATGAAATAGTCAAATTAGTAGATTTAAATTTAAAAAAAGTTTTGACCCAGCCGGGGATTGAACTCAGGTCTGTCACTTGTCAAGCTGTTGTAATTCCAAAAATTCCAAATTCCAAATTAATTTATTTAAAAATAATACATTGTAAATTTTTAATCAGCCTAACTATAAAAGGGTATAAAGGTAAAAAGGGAATTTAAATAATTTAAATAATTTGGAGAATTTAATTAATTTTGAGGTAATCCTGACAAGGATGTGTGGCCAGAAAAGGTGTGAAAAAAGTATAAAAGTAAAAAAATGGATGAAGTGTTAAAATTTTGAGGTGACAGGAAGGTTAAAACTTAAGTAATTAACCTCCCTGTCTGAACTTTATACCGCATAGGGGCCTAGATTATTGTAATTATTCGGTGCAGTTCCACTTTTACTCGCATGGCGATTTTGGGGAAGATACTCAATAAAAAATTTCAAGGAAAAGTAATGGAAGATAATGTGAAAGGTATGAATAGAATAAAAATTGTGAGTGATTTGAAGGAAAAACAATTTGAAAAAACCTTCTTTAAAATTTTAATATTTAAAAAAAAAAGAAGAAAGAGGGGATAGTACAAGAGGAAAAAGGAAGAGTATAAGTGCCGAATATGTTTAGAAAAATTTTGAAAAACCTAAATATGAATAAAAGAGGAAAATTAAAATAAATAATAACCCATTCGTATAATAACCCATTCGTATTAGCCGCTCTTATAAAACTCAATTTTATATGTCAATAAATATTGTTCATAATATTTTAAAGTTGAATATATTATTTGTGTTGCTGTTTTGAGCTAAACTTTTTGCATCTTTATTTGTTTTTATGGGTAATTTAACCATGGAGCTTGGGTATATGCATTTAATTCAAATTTGTTGTTGGCCGCAAACGATTAAAGAAATTAGTTACTTTTAACTCTCAGAAATAGTCAAAGATGGTGACTATAAATTAGTTAAACTTTAACTATTTACGAAGTAAAAAAAATAACTATTTAAAAGTGAAAACGACTATTTTATAAGTAAAAAATGCTGGTACTAATTCAAATAGTAGAATTTTGACTATTTCATTTTTAGAGAGTAAGGACAGGATGAAATAAAAAAGTTTACTTAGGAAGAACTGGGTTATCTACAAGAAAAATATTATATTTTATAATATGCATATTTTGTATATAAACACTTTCTGGAACCAGAAATCGTTAAATTAACTTAAAATTATTAAAACGTTTTATTAATAATCAATTTTTTTATATATATTAACAATTTAATATTTACACTTTTTAACGCTTATTTAGCGATTAAAAAACTCTATTTTCATAAAAAATGGGAATACCCACTTTCTTATTTAGGACTGAAATACAGTAGCTTTGATTAAATATATCTTTAATTTCAGAATTTTTTAGAGATTAATTAATTTTAACATTTTATTTTAATCAATTGTAGACTTACTCCGGTATTTGCCATAGTAATACTATTTTACTTATATTTAGTGGAATATTTTAATGAAGGTCCTTTACATAACGTAGTGTATTCAGAATTGACCGAAAATTGCGAAAAATATTGGTGGAGTGCTTTAACTCACATTCAAAATTTTTACAATCCAGGATCAAATGTAAGAAGTCAATAACAATAAACTAAATTTCATATTATATACCTACTTTATATTTTAGTGTCTAGCTCAGTCCTGGTACATCGCCATAGACATGCAGCTTTATGTTTTATCTCCGTTTTATTTAATTTTGCTCTGCAAATATCCTAAATTTGCAAAGTATATTACAGCCATATTGCTTATAGGTGCCATTGCAATTCCATTTTGCATTTCCTATTTTTATGAATTACCTTATGCTGGACATCTCTATGAGTAAGTATATTTTGAATATACGAGTAGTCGGATAAAAGCATGATAAAAGCAAACATTTTATGTTTGTATAATATTGAAGATTTAATATTTTTTTAGTTTATTCCTTAAAACTTTTTGCCATAATAATATATTTTAAATATTAATACAACAAATTTTTATATAACAAAATATATATACTACAAATACTGATTAAAATAAAATGTTTATCTTTTTTACGTAACTTCTTATTTTCTTATTTTTGTGTCTACTTGACAATGTAATAGAGGTTGTAGATCTCATCGAGACTAACACTTTTTTTTTTAATAAATATTTTTCATTTAAGCTTTTCCTTTTAAATTATCGACCTACTTTTATCTCCGTTATTTATGGCCGTATTTAAACACAAAATTTTTTTGTGTATAAATACAAAAAGTACAAAACTACAAAAATATCAATCAACAGAACAGGTTTATGCAAAAACAAAAAAGATCAATAATTTAAAAACTAAAACTCAAATAAAAAATATTTATAACAATCAAATGTAAAAAATGCTAAAATTTGGTTTGGCTTAAACAATATTATTGTTGCTTATTTATTTATAAAATGAATTTTTAATAAACATTGTTCACATCAAATTAACAAATTTAATTTGTAATGAGTTGTTAAAATTTCATCATTTTATAAAAAAAATCCACTTCCACCTTTAAAACGCCTATTATTGAATATGTTTCCATGACACTAAGTGATCTTTTAATTACACATTGACAAGTTGTGCCTTTATGGCATTTTAGTCACAGGCTGACAAAAATAAAAAGTATTAAATAGTTTCTCAACGCCAATACCTATTTTAAAAGTTTATATGCGTTTGTACAAACCTTTTGATTTTGCCGGATGTAAACTAGATTAAACTAAAAGCATTAACAATGATGGGTGTAGACCCCACCGTGAAGTGCCCATAAAACATTTTTTTTACTTTCACTGCGAAAAACTGCTTCTATATCATCACTTATTAAAGGATAAATTTCAATTTACACTTATAAATTTTACATCTTGACCGGTTCGCCGGTAATACAGATTCCCAAGTTAGAAATTGTTACGTGGGTTACTCTATTTTTTATAGATGTCGCTATATAAAATATTTAATTTAGATAATAATAAGTAGTTGTCCTAAAAAAGTTTAGTATTCAACTAGTTTATAAACTTTTCTAGACACTCGTTTAATTAAACACTCGCTCGTAAGCTGGCTCGTGCCTTATTAAAATTCGTGTCTAAGATGGCACTCATCAAACTTCATACATAATATAATATTAAGTTAGACACTTTTAAAAAAATCAAAATTTCTAAATTTTGATATCAAAGATAATTGGACGGCTTTCTGCAGAATGGGACCAACCCACACCATGATGAAACTGAGAAAAAAGCTATCAAAGATTTTAATAATTTTAAAATTACCTGTTAATTTTATGCCGATTTTGGACTTACGGAGGTTTAAGGGATATAATTTAATAATTTCATTAGGTGGATTTTGTGATGTTATGTGTAAGGGAGACGAAAAAAATGGGCTTTTGTTGGTTGGTTCCTTTCTGCAATTTTTCTGCAATGAAAACTACTATCTGATGTATGTATGTATTTAAAGAAAAGCGACAATTATTTATTTCCAAACAAAATACAACTGATATTAGTATTATAATGGTAATATGAATTAATTTTGATTCTATTTGAAATTCGTCCACATCATCTTCTAACCCCACCTTATCTTGTAAGCTACCAAAAAAATGCATCAAGACTTTATATTTTGCAGAAGCAGGAAATCTTTAAAGACTTTGGTAGTGGGTCTACCAGCCTGCTTTTTTACAAAAAAGATCCAACTCACTTGCAGATATTCTACAGATTCTAATTCTGGATTAGTAATCCACACTATTATTGAATGTTGGTTGGTTCAATGATTAATAGATTTCTCTACACTTGCATTTTGGCTATGACCTATTTTGCAGATAAATTATACATACTTAATTAGTTCATGGGCTAAATATCTCGATTTTTTTGGTTTTGTGGGTTGGTTCCTTTCTGCAGAAAGGCGTCCAATTATTTTTGTTTGATATGTTTTAAACCTTAAATGATTTTAGTCCGCATCATGAAGAATATATAAAATACTATTATCTGCCAACATATTCTCGATATGGCCCTTATTTATTAGGCATACTTTGTGGAAAATTTATATATAAAATCAAGAAGAATAAAATTGAATATAAGTTAAATACAGTAAGTTTTTTTTGCAAAACATTTAGGTAATAATATTAAAAATTAATTTAGGTTTCTTGCATCACAGTCTGGATACTAACATTAACTGTGATAATGTTGTCCTGTTTAGGACCAGCTATACTAGTAAACGAGGAAAAAAATATAATAGCAAACTCTCTATATAATAGCACTTATCGTATATTATTCCCATTGGCTATGGGTTCAGTAATTTTGCTATGTATTACAGGAAATGGAAGTAAGAAAAAAAGTATATTCTTTGTAATTTATAGCTAAATTTTAACTTTTAGATTTTGTAAATTCTTTTTTGTCCTTGCCGATATTTCAAATCCTGACAAAACTTTCATACTCGATGTATATTGTCCATTACGCTGAGATTGTATTAAGGGTTACTTCGATAAAAACAATCCAAAAAATAACAAGGTTTTCAATGGTAAGTTAAAAGAAATATAAAAAGTAATTTCACGTAATAGATCAATTTTAGACAGCTTTCTTCACAAGAATTTTTTAATGGAAATGTATTTGCATGAATGTTAGCCACTAAGATACAATAATAAGTTTATTTAATTTCAGACATTTGACTTCTTTGGGGACTTCATCATTACTTGTATTTTATCTTATTTTTGCGTTATTTTATTTGAAAGCCCCTTCATGGTTATTGACAAACATTTGTTTTCACGTAAGTGCTATTTTATGTTTGAAATGATTTGATTTAAAGTTGTAACCAAAATGTTTAGGTATTTATCAAGTCTTTTTATTTTTTAGGAAATTTAAAGAAAAAAAGTAATGCTGAAATTGAAAACACAATCATAATATCCAATATAAAATATGAATATTAAAAAATTGTGTTAAAATATAAAATTATTCATAAATGGTTTTGAATAATATATAATTGATATTACCTGTGATACATCATTTTAAGAATATTTAGGTTCATTGACAGAACTTAAGTTTAAAATTTAAAATTTAAAATTTAAAATTATAAACTATATTATATTAAGTGTATGTAAAATTACGAATTTGTGTACTAAACATTTATTTTTAAATCAAATATACAAAGTCATCCGGACATTAAGTGGGTCTACCAGTCAACAATAATCCACCCAAAATCTGAATATTAAAAAATTGTGTTAAAATATAAAATTATTCATAAATGGTTTTGAATAATAGATATATAATTGATATTACCTGTGATACACCATTTTAAAAATATTTATGTTCATTGACAGAACTTAGTTTAAAATTTAAAATTATAAACTATATTATATTAAGTGTATGTAAAATTACGAATTGGTGTACTAAACATTTATTTTTAAATCAAATATACAGTCATCCGGAAATTAAGTGGGTCTACCAGTCAACAATAATCCAACCAAAATTTTTGAAAAAAGTTTTAGTTGGTATTACTTATTTTAAAAATTAAATATTTTGACAATATTTTCCAAATTGATTATATAAATGCACAATACTAATCTAACAATTCTGAAAACAACAAAGTGACTAGACTATTAAAAATATATATTTAAGTAGTTTGTTTATAACTTTTTGGATACATATGCAATGTTTATCAAGTAATTCATTTTAAATTTAAATTTTCCATAAAGTATGCATACTATGCAGTCCCGAACTGAAAATTATATTTTTTAGCACGTACAAAACAGTTCTTGGATTTGTGTGTTTTTAATTTACTGCATACTCCATCAAATTTTCTTTTAATTGCATTTGTTTTATATTATAAAGAAACTACTTATATAATTTTTTTTCAATAATATAGTATTGTATCAATGTAAAGTTCAGATAACAATTATTTACCCAACAATTTTCAGAATTTTTAATTTTTTTAAGTTTAATTATTTTTCTATATATATATATGTAAATATATCCGAAATATATAATTCAAAAAAATGTAATTTTTCAAAACTTTTGGGTGGATTATTGCAATGCATTGGATCATTGGGTGGATCATTGCAATGCATTGCTACCGACTAAATAACTTTTTCAAATTTTCATGATTACCTAAATAATCGCAGGCCAAATTTAGGAATTCTGACTGCAATAAATAAAGAAAATGGTCGATTATGAACGGGCATTCGTTTAACATATAAGCGAGGCAAGTATAGCAAGAATGCGAGTTAATTATTTAACATTTTTTACGTGTTTTACATATTATTTTGTCCCACAATTAAATCAAAAATTAAATTAAACTAACACTTTAGTAACGAATCGTAGTGTGTACTAACCTTAATGGTATTATTGACAGATGTGTTTTGATTATGAGGTTATATTTTTCAAGATTTTTTTTTATTATTTGCCTTTATTGTGAATTAAATTTATATATTTATATTGATATAAAGTTGTATCATCTCTATTTTCTTTTTCTTCTTTTTTATTTTTCCACTTTCGATATTTAACTAGTGTAATAATATATTACTTTCTTTATTGTTAATATGTATAATATCTTAATTTCACGTAAATGTGGAACAAAATATTTTATTTAGAAACATTTAAGCTGTTTAATTTCTTAGTACTTTTTTTAAAATGCCGTGGTAAAGAAAAACACAAAAAAAATCGTTTAAGGATTTGGCAAGACCAAAAGCATGTTTAAGATAAAGACCTTAAAAAAATAAATACTCTTTGGCCAGAATATGACCCACAGTATAAAAGGCTGCCAAAAATAAAATGCTGCAGCGGCAGTCTTCATTATAAAGGCCTTAAGTAAAGGACTAATCAATGATATACATACATGTATGTATACTATATGGCAAGATTAGCTAATAAGATTAGTTTCACTTAAGCCATCTTTTAGTTAAATTTAATAGTTTTTTTTTTTTACAAGTGTTGAAAAGCGACTTTTTCATGCGAGTTTTTAAGTTGCCCACGAGGCCGTTAGGCCGAGTGTGCATTAACACGAGCTTGAAGAAAGCTTTTCTCACAAGTATAACACAATGTTTTTTCTGCGACCCTTTTATTTTTTATTATTTTTAAATACAAAACAAAATAACCTAAAAACTTTTTTGACAGCTGAATGTCAAACGATGCTTTCCGGTTCTTTTCACACAGACCTGTCACTTTTCACACAGAAATGTCACTTTACATTCGTGTTTTGCCTTGCCAATAAAAAGATTCATTTTCTAAGCAACGATGCCATCATGAAAAGTAACTTTTACATAGTGGTCGTAGAAAAATATATTTATCTACTCCTACATTGACGAGCTGTTTGATGAGTCGTTTTATTGACGGGCTGAAGTTAACAACAGTGGCTTTTAGACATTTTACGTCACGGGCTGAAGTTAGCTTTATTATAAATTGGGAAAAAGTGAGGTAAAGTAAATAAAATTGGCTTTAAATTCTGTTTTGTGTTCGTCGTAGATAAAGTATAGTATGCAACTCGTTTATAAACTTCTCTAGGCACTCGTTTTTATATGCTCAATTAAACTCGTATACGTTATAAAATTAATATAAAAATCATTAAAAACAAGTTTAAAATTAATAATAAAAAATATCAACTTTAAGATTTTTACTTAAAATTTATTTTGTAAAATAGCTGATAAATTATTTTTGCTATAGAAAATAATAATTTATTGGGGAATATTATAGCTTGGGATGTTAATAAATAAATATTTTTTACTAAAATAAAATATACTAAAATTTTTTGGAGAAACAAAATATGTAAAAAAACATACAAACAGAAACATAAAATAAAAAAAAATCTAGGTTTCGCACCTGTTCGCAATTTTGAATTAAACGTATTTTTAACATTCCGTGAAAGGTGTGACGTGAGTATGAGTATAAGAGTCGTATAACTGGCCCTATTGCCTCATCTCCCCCAAGCCCCGTACAAGCCACTGCTTTATAAAAAAATCGGAACACCCTCATCACCGCTATCCGTTATCCAGTGTATAGTATATATATATATATATATATAAAGTGCTCTTTTAGTTCCACCCTTACATCCAAACTAAGATGTCCCATAAGCCAACTGAATGGCTTGTGCGGGTTAGGGGTAGGAACGGACCGACGGCTTAAAGTCCCCTCCGAAGGACTATACACAATGGACAAACACAAATAAACAACCATACCCAAGTGGGATTCGAACCCACGACCTCTCGGCTCGTACCCAAATTCCAAATTCCAAATTCAAATTCCAAATTAATTTATTTAACAATAATACATAATAAATTTTGTAAACGGCCTAACTATAAAGGTATAAAGGTACAAAGGGGGTTTGAATTTAGAGAATTTAATAATTTTGGTAATTTTGGTAATTTTGAGGTAATCCTGACAAGGGTATATGATCGAGAGAGGGGAAAGTATGAAAAAAGTGTAAAAGTGGAGGAATGAATAAAGTGTGAAAAATTTTGAAGTGACAGGAGCTCTGACCACTACACCACCGAGGCCGGTGTATATATATATATATATATATATATATATATATATATATATCAGTGTTCAAGTAAATTTAGTAAAAGAAACGAAACATTTTTATGTTCGTTGATATATTTAAAAACGTAGATAAAGTCGATAAGACATGGTTTATCAGACTTAAATGTAATTATTTTAACAGTTTAAGAGTTTTTTATAGAAATGGATTTTTTGTGTCTATAATTTAGTGAATAAATGAATTTAGTAGTTAAAATTTACATTTTTATTTAAGCTGTTAAATAATAAAATAACTGTGCCATTTTTTTAATTTACATAAATCTTATCGTCCCCAAAAATAAATCACGCTCAATGCTCACTTCAATCTGTAGAACCAACGTACTATGTAAGCACCAGTAAATCTTATGTGCAAAAATCTGCAGAGCAACATACTACGTAATCACCAGTAAATGTTATATGTATAAACTACACCCTTTTAAATAATTGAAATAAATAATTATTCTGTTATTCAAATCAAATGTGCTAGAATGACTGTTTGTTTATTAATATTCTTCATATCTTTTTTTAATAAGTAGTGTACTTATATCTTATTTAGCTTTTATAATGCTAAATTGTACTTACATAAAAATATTTATATGAATAAATTTTATATTTATATTAGTATATAAAATATTTTGTCCTGTAACTGTAAATGTTATATGCATGTGCACAAATCTGCAGACCAACATACTATGTAAGCACCAGTACAAAAATTTAAATTCTGATATTGAAATACATCACACGTCACTTAATGATATTTTCGTCAAATCAAATGTGCTAGAATGACTGTATTTGTTTATAAATATTAATTTATTATATAAATACTTAATTATTGTTAATAAATATTTTTTTATATATTAAATATTAAATATTTTTTTATATATTTTTTATAAGTAGTGTACTTATATTTTATTTTTTATTTAGCTTTTATAATGCCTCAAAAATTGTACTTACCCAAATATGATTTATATGGATATGTTTTATATTTAAATTAGTATATAAAATATTTTGTCCTGCAACTGACTTTAAACTGTTGGGCAATAAATTATGTATTTGTATTTATTTATGTCTGATTTTTAGAAAAACGACCAAAATTCGTGGGAAAGTTGAGTTAATGGGTAGAAAAATTAAATTACACTACGTAACAAATATTTGTTGTTTTGTTTTGTTTATTGGATATTTTTGTTTTTTTTTTTGTATTATTCATTTACCAAATAGTCATTTAAACTTAATAAAAAATGTTAAAAATAAGTATAGTGCGGAAGTTTTCCAGCGATTACATCAAAATGATTATATTGTGATATTATAGTTATTTTTTGCTCATGTATAAAGATAAGTGCTTACTTTTTTAACTCTGATTTTTGTAAACATTTTGACGTCATCGCTGGAAAAGTTCCGCGGTATAGTAATAAGATTGTAAAAAAAAATCGCAGAAAACTTCTTTTTCAAAATTTTTATAAAAAAATAAATAAATTAATCAGGTTTTTGACAAAAAATATATTGAACATAAAAAATTTGACAGAAAAAAGAAAAAACTAAAGATTATGGTGACAAAAAATAAATTTTTTTACATGGATTTTCAGATTTAAGCTTCAAAATGGGTGGTAGAACGACTTTTTCTTTATATTGGCCAGATCCATCTTGAATGAGATTCCACAAATAATCACTCATCATTCTTTCATTCCATCTACCTTGATAACGCCTTTCCATTGCTCTAAAATCTTGATGGAACGTTTCCCCGTGTTCCTCGCTCACGTCTCCAAGTTTTTCACGAAAAAATTTAGATGGTAATGCAAAAGATTCATTTTAATTGACAAGCGACATCCAAACTTTCACATAGTTGTGGCTTTTGTTATTTTCCAGTTCGGGTGGGGCGAAATGCTCCAAGCCTTTTTTTATTTTCAGCCAGTTTATCTTCAGACAATAGCATTTTTTTTATTTGTGGCCTAGTAAAATATCCTGCCTTTAGTTTTGCTATGGTCAGACTAGGAAACATCGATCTAATATGTCCAAAGGTAAGTGAATTTGTGTCAAGAGCCTTCACGAATTGTTTAGTAAAGGGTGTATCAATAAAAGCGCAAGATTTCAAAGTTTAATAAAACATGGTTTTAAGTATTAAAGCATTAAAATATTTATTGATTTATAAAGTACACATTTGGAAATTATGTATAAAATAACACATCTGGTAAATGGCCACCACGGCTTAACTGGCACATGCGTATTCTTTTGGCAAAATTTGCAATAACATTATTGAATACATGTGCTGGTATTTCGTTGATAGAGGGTCTAATTTCTCCTTTTAAGGCTTCGATGGTGGCGGGCTTGTTGGCATAAACTTGTGACTTCAAATAACCCCACAGCCAAAAGTCCAAGGGTGTTAAATAGTGGTGAAAATGGGCCTCATCACTGAAAATGATTTTGTCCGCAAAATCGGCATTCATTTCTTGCTGCTTAAGGATCCAATTGGTGAACTCCCTTCGCTGTTCATGGTCTTTTGGCTGGAGTTGTTGAGTCAATTGGACTTTGTAGGCATGAAGATGCAAATCTTTAGTAAGAATTCGCTGAAGAGTGGCTTTTGTAATGTCCAATTCTTGTGCACGATGGCGAATCGACGTCTCTGGACTCTCGGCCACACTCTTGCGAACTGCTGCGATATTTTGTTCTGAACGACCTCTACGAGCTCGTGTCGTGTGTTTCACATCACTAACCGAAGCAGTGCTTTCGAATTTTTTGATTATTCTTTTCACAGTAGATGAATTAGGAACATTATTTCGAAAAAATATTGGACGCCCTTTACGAATCGTGGCAATCAAACTTTCATCATTTTGATAATAGTGTTTAACAATCAGGACGGGTTGTTCTATCGTGTAATGCTCCATATTTACTAACTCCCATCTGTCTCCTATCAATCTGTCATGTAATTAATCATGTGACATCATGGTTGCCAAACTGAGGCGAAATTCAAATCTTGCGCTCTTATTGATACACCCTTTATTACTCCAAACATCTGGGATTACTGTTTGAAGTTAGGGAGTTGTTAATTTGCTGTAGGGACCTATCTTTTTAGTTCTAGGCTACGGCTTGACCGTCATTGACTGATTTTGTGTCCAAAAGTTGTGAGGATCGCGACCACCTTCGATTCATTTTTTGTTTCCTAACCATCAGATACCAGCCGTACCTTTTTGTGTTAGCGCTATGATATCCATGTTGTAGTGGTCTAGACTAGTATATTATCTATTAGGCCCCTTTTTGTCACTCTTCTGCGCGCGCATGCTTTTATTGTGCCTATTAGCTGTAGTAGCTGTCGACGTGTGTTTACCTCTGATTCTGCCCTATCGTTGCAACGCGTTGTTTGTTGATTGCGTTATAGAGGATTCGAGATCGAGAGGTCGAAGTGAGATGTAGTGCTGTGCTGTGCTGTGCTGTGCTGTGAGTGAGTTCATAAAAAGACGCAAAGCTTTGGTTCTTGTGACACTTGTCTTCAACAATAGGTGGTGAAGCAAACACTGTACATATATTTTTCTCCCCGCCTGGGAAGACATAACGTTTTTACCATGGGTAAAAGTAAAAATAAAGATAAAACTGACAAAACCCTCCAAGATAGGTCCTACAATTGCCCCCACTAACTCTCGAAACCGTAGCCGTTCTCCGGTTAAAAAAGTTACCAATAAAACAACCCCCTCACATGATTCATCACCGTCACCTTCTCCTAGCCTTTCAAGTCTCGAAAGTTGCGCAAGTATCATCTTTGCCCAAATGGAGCTTGAAAAGAAACTTGACCTTTCAATAGCTAAAAACTCTGGACTTATTAAAGTAAAATAACCAGACTTTACAGAACATGTGTGACTCATACAGGAAACAAATTGCCTTGCTCCAGACGGAAATGGGTGTCAAAATCAAAGCTGCAGTCGCCGCAGCTGTTGCGGCATTTACTACGAAAGCTGCGGTAAAGTCACTGAGATGAACGTAACCCAGGACCCCTCCCCAACGACTGACACACAAACCACCCCTGGCCCGAGCCAAAAACGACCCCATGCAATCGAGACTCAGGCCAAATCCCCAGGAATTCCCTCTTCTTCCCAGGTACAAGGTCTTAAACCTTTACCGAAGAAAAACACAAAAATCTCGCCAAATGTAATCCGCTCACCTGAGAACTGTATTACTTTATCTAAAGAATTCAATAAGCTTGAGCTTAAAATCTCCCAAGCCCGTACCATTTCGGACGGCATTAAGATTTTTCCGATGACCGAAAACGATCATCGCGGAATAACCAAAAAGTTATCCTTATTCCTTATCACTGCTTCACTCTCCCTTCCGAAAGACAACTTTACGTTGTCATTATAGGTATTCCAAGCGATATCCCCCTAGAAGAGGTTAAAGCCGACCTCGTCAGTCAAGGCCTAAACATCACGGCAATCAGCCATATGACCAATAAAGCGACAAAAAAGAAGTATTGTAACGGGGGTTTTTGTGTCGCGTGCTTGTGGTTCCTATACTTTTACTACCTATTCTTTGGTTGGCCTGCGGGAGCTGTTGGGTGTATGGAACCCGTTACAAATTACTAATCTAATCTGACCTTTTAATCCGGTGAAGATCGGCGTGGCTTCGGCTGGAGGATGTCGGTGAGACGAGTCGAAGGCGAAGTATTCCTATATGTATATTGACACACTTAACTCACTCGCGAACCGCGCGGAAAACTTCATACACGATTACCGTTCACTATATACTTACTTTCGACTTAACTTGATTCAGGGTTATTTTTTATACAACAGGCAGAGCAATAAAGCGATATTTCAAACCATATAAATATATTAACAAACAAAGAGTTAACAATAAAAATGAAAAGATATAAACAAGTAAAATTAAGTTAAATAAAATTAAAAAGGGATAATTAAAGTTACTCCAGAGATTTAATTTACAAGAACTAATTTACAGAACAAATTAGAACTCTAGATTAAGAAATTTAACTAAAAGTAAACTAAAGAAAAATGAAACAAATAATTAACTAAGCAAATGCGCGGTGCGAGTTACTCGAAAGAGTAAGTAACTATAATTAAACAAACTATTCGGAGTGAATCTAATCTACACAAATGGTTTGAAATATAACAATTAATATAAGTATCTTTTCACTGAATCAAATGAAGTTGGCGAGGATCTACGACCGATGTGGAAGCGCGATAAAATTTAGATAAGAACTGACGATTCAAAGGTCGTGTTGGTTTTTTATAGACTAATTTACGAAAAAATTGGAAGGGATTAATTCTTAAAGACCATTGGTCAAAATCGTGGCAACTCCCCCCCGCAAGGGTCATAGAAAATTGACTGGTTCAAAAGGTCATAAAATCTCATACCAACCGAAAAGGGCGAAAGGTTATTGGTTTTAATCTAAACGGTTCAGTAATTCTTAAGGGAGAAGGCGTTAACCTTTCACTTAAGTCGGAAACTTGGCTATGTGAAAGGTCGGGAACAAACAAGGTGGGAATTTTACTAGGCATTGGGCGGAGTTTTCGCCATTGTCGCCAACTTCAAGATAAACTATAATTTACTAGATTTGATAATAATCTTAAGATGATTAAAACGTAACAAAGGTTGCCTAATGATTGAATCGACTGTTTTTATATCTGGTTATTAAATCACATTAACTGAGTTTGATTTTATTGGGCATTTCCTTGGTTCAAACCATGCTTAGGATTTTTATCCATCTACCCTTAATTTATATTGGCTGATCGAGACTTATCTTTTAATAAGCAGCCACGCTTTCATATTTACAATACAATCTACCTAATCTTACGTCTTATTTCTAGTCTATAATCTCCTATTTCTAATCTATAATCTCCATTTTTCTAAGTTTAGTTTTCAACTGAATCAATTCGTTACTTTCTTTAATTATATTAATTTTATTATATTTTTAACGCGTTTCATCTAGTTCTTAAAATGCTTCGTCTAAAAAAAAGTGTTGCTGCCATATGTTTGGCGGCTTTGGCAAAATACAGATAGTCTGCAATATGGATTTATGGCTTTATGGCCTCGAGGGGAATTTTCTTTTAACCCGACCCCATAAATTTGTTTTTGACTTTACATTTAAAATCCTCTTCAAAATTTCTTATTTTGCACATGTTAAAGCTTTCTAAACTTTTCTAAGAAACTCTTAATTTCTGGTTTTTTCCAAGAATTATTTTAACGGTTTTTTCGAACTTTCTCCCTGTTACAGTATCACATGGTAATTATTCAAGTCCCTCGGGAACAGTCATGTTTACGAAGTCCGATACATCTTCAATCTTGTGGTCCGTGTAGAATCCCAGAGAGCTAAAAGTGGCGTATCACAGTGTTACCGCTGCCAGCGTTTTGGGCATGACCAAAACCTGTGCGCGGCGCCACCTAAATGCATTCGCTGTGGTGAAGGGCATCTCGCCAAAGAATGCCAAAAATCCCGCGATACCCCCGCCGTACGTGCAAACTACGGTGGCTCCCACCCAGCCAGCTACCGGGGATGTCCGAAATTCCCAAAACCCACCCACAGTCAAGCCTCTAAGGCGACCCCTACTTCCACAGTAGCACGCAATTTCCCTGCGGGCAAGAAAGTGACTACAGATGTTTCCTATGTCAGCTTAGCTAAAGGACAAAATAATGCCAATATTTTACCCCAAACTCCAGTAGCTACTGAAACCCCTCTAAATTTAGATAAAGACAAACTATTTGGCTTATTCACGGCATTTCTAAACGTTATGCTCCCCCAGCTAAACACCATCGTAAATAACGGTTAAACCCCCCCCTCATCTCTATTCTTATTATTCCCATATAACGAGACAGGGCAGGGAGTGACGGGGCCGAACGAACCAAACTGGTGTGCCTGCACACCAGTCCCTGGGGGACGAAACCATCGCTCCGCAGACTCCGTGTGAAGTCTATAACACAGATAGCCATAATTAGATAGGGCGTAAGACACTGTCAAGCGCCGCGGCCTCTATACTCGAGTATAAGAGACATAAGAGACCATATAATATATAAGATAGATAAACAAGGGGCGACGCAGACATCAACCAAGGTCGGTGCACATGCGTGCAGGCCGACATAGGTGATCATATGACGGACGAAACGCTTGGGCACCGGATTTGATGCGAAAGAACCATCACCCAAGGTCAATATATGCCGACCATATTAGTATATAGGCTCCTTTGTAAGATTGGGTACGAGACACTATGTCGAATACCACAATCCCTATACTGTGTATAGGTTATATATATATATATATATATATATATATATATATATATATATTATGTCATAAGATTGGATTCGGAATGTATACCATCAGAAGAGGTACCACAGATGGGTCACGGCTCATATCGGGCGCGGCGGCGAATGCCAACGCCAAAACAAATGGACGGCGCATTGCCATTCAATAACAATGCTTTGTTTGCGGTCAACGAACGGTCACAGTCTAAGCGTTAAATTGGCTATAGAATTTTATGTTTTCTTCCAGTGACGTATTGCGTACTCCAAAACAGCTGACATAAATAATTATGAACAAATATTGGGATTAAAAAAATAATAAGTAGGTAGGTAGGGTAAAGGTGCCTATTATGAGACAGTTCCTAATATGAGACACCGAGCTTTCTCGAAAATTAGGCCATTTTTTAAAGAGAGCGCCACTGTTCTATATTACCGGCAGATCACTGTCTATTCGTATGTCAACAGCAGTCGCGTAGCGCGGGAAACGGGTCAGCTGTGCCGCAAGTTACTGTGCGCCGCTCGCGAAAGTTTTTGCAGCGATCATTTTAAAGGTATGTAAAAAATAGAAAATAAGTAACAATTGTTAGCTGCTTTCCCTTCATATGCGACGCCTTGTCCCATAATATGAGATACCTCATATTAGGAGTTCTCAAGTGTCTCATATTAGGGTCTGAAGAAATTTTATACAGTTTGGGTAAGTCGGTAAAAGCATGAAAAGAAGAATTGACATACGTCATGTTAGCTTTATGGTAATGATAAACAACATTAACTTAAGTTAGGGTAAACTGTATAAAATTTCTTCAGACCCTAATATGAGACACTTGAGAACTCCTAATATGAGGTATCTCATATTATGGGACAAGGCGTCGCATATGAAGGGAAAGCAGCTAGTTTGATAACATCTTCTCCGTAAACTACAAATAGAAGAAGCTTTAAAGAGAAAGGAAGAAAAGGAGGCGAATAAAATGAAAAAACAAACAAATCCAAAGCAAGAAGCAAAGGAAAGTACCACCGAAAGAAAAAAAACTGGGAAAAAGCCTGTAAAAAAGAAAGTTCTTGCTGAATTATCAACATCCAGCGAAGATGATGACGTTATTTCGTGGACCAGTAATTTTTCTTCAGAAGACGAGGAAGACGATGCGGAGTGTTCATATTGCACCGGTTTATATTCCGAAGATACGCGAGGTGAAAAGTGGGAAAAATGCCAGGCCTGTTTCAAATGGGCACATCTGCAATGTGGGGAAAAAAGATAAAAAAAGTTTATTTGTGCTGTTTTTTGTTAAGGTTAAAAACCTAGGCTTTTTTTAAATTTTGCCACAGACATAATATATTATAATATATATAATATATAATATATTATATTTATTTTATATTTGTTTAAAAAGAAATGTTAATTTGTTTTAAGAAGAAAATATTATTTTGTTTTGGAGAAAACTATAACTAATTATGTTTTATGTTCTACTATTTATTCAATAAAAATATGTTTGAGCCAATAATAGGTCATTTTCAGTTTGATTCCCTTATTTGAGATAGTCTCATATTGAGAACCCATACTGTCTCAAATTAGGAACCCCTTTTTTGGTTAGGCAAATTTGACATTTCTGACAAAAACTAACTTAAAAACTAAAATACAATTCTATACAGAAAAAAGTTTTTTTTTCTAAGAAAATTGTTAAATTAAAAAAATATGATTTTTTAAAAAAGGTGTCTCATAATAGGCATCTTTACCCTACTTACAAACGATAATTCCATGTATTTTTGTTTTTAGTAAAAAATAATGTATTTAAACTCAATAATTAACTTAAACACGATAGAAATACACAAAACAACAAGCTGTCAACCTTTTTCTATTCTGTCAAATATGACGAATTTACCAACGTTGTTAATGTTTAATTTTAATAATTATTAAATGATTTACTTTCTTTAAATAGAGAAAAATATCTAAAGAAAATGATGGACAAATCCTTTTTACAATTTTTTTATTATTCAAATGAATTACTGGTAATTTTTAATGTTCATGTTGTTATGATAAACGTCCAAAAAGGCGTGTAATCTATACTTCTGACAACGTTGGAACTTGGAAGCCGTGTTTCTTTGGACGGTGTTTAGAATGTGAAACTATTCTTTACTCTCTTTTTAAACGTAAACAAATCCGTCCATTTGTTTTGGTGGTCTGTGGTCAGATATAATGTAAGGTCACGTGATTATATACCATATCCAAAGTACACTCTTATTTCGAACGCACTCTAGGGGCTACTGTGGAAACAGATAGCTCGCAGGTAAGATAACCAGAATACTGCGCTGGTAACCAGCGGCTGGTTATCTCCTAGACACCAATAAAATTGTAAATTGGTAGTAGGTGGGCAAAGTTACTCTCTCCAAATTCTCACTACGATCATAGATCTAAAAGATTGTCAATCTCATGATCTGAACATTCTTACGCTAGCAGTCTTTGTAGAGGACTACTCTCGGCTGCCAAATCTTTTAGCGTACTACTATCGTAGAAAAATTGTACTGCATCAACTTGAATTTCCCCATCATAATCTCAAAGTAGGCAACCGATATAACAAAAAGGGAGTATGAAATTTAATGAATTTAAGTTAAATAAATTTTATTTTTTATCCAATTAGTTTTCTAAATAAAATTTGTCTTAGATAGTTTGCATGATAAAAAATACTCATTTTATGTTGGATGTATTTTTTTATTTTCGCTAAATTAAACTTAATTATTACTTGTTACAGTAAATTATCGTTATATTGTTATATAACTATATAGTTAATTAGTTTAGTAACTAATTAACACATGAATTTTTTATTTTTCTAAAAATAATTCATGGAGAACAAGGTTAAAAATGTACTTAAATTCCTATATATTTGAAGAATTGACAAAATATATTATTTTTAGCCTACTTTAAACATTACAAGTTCCTTATTGATTTACTGTTTGGTTTTGGGTTTGATTCCCACTCAAAAGCATACTTATGATATGCCTATTGCCGGGTACAATATTATTACTTTAATTTGTTTACTTCTGATATTTTTGGTTTAAGTAGTACATACATTTTTTCAACCGATTTGATGTAATAGTTAAGTGAAGATTTTATCAAACAACGGTGTTATAGTCAGCAGATATGATTTCTGATCCCTATAGTTATGAGTTTGATTTTCACATAGGCATTGTTGTCAATCTATTAGTTTTTGTAATGTATAACTTTGTTGTTGGAAGAATTAACATTTTTATATTTAAGTCTAAATAATTTTATTTATATTCATTATATAAAGTACCTACCAATTTTTTTAAACATGTTGTTTTAATTTGTTTCCTGTCATATGCATACATACTGTTTTAACTGTTGTGTAAAGAAAAATACAAAGTGGACAAATTATTATCTACCTAACAAAAACCAATATTCTGTAAAAAACGTTGTTAAATATATGTTATTTGTTCATTTAGTGTTAAAGTATTCACAGAATATAATAACTCCTGTGTATAATTACACTAAATTTAACAAAAAAATCTTAAATATGATTGATTTTTGTTGGATAATGTATTTTTATTTTTCTTTACACAACAGTTACAATATTTAACTAAACTTGACAAAAATTTTAATTGAGTGTGTTAATTGTCTAGCCAATAGGAACATCTTCGACGTAAAGTCTATAAGTTCCTAGGTTCCAGATGTTTATTTTTGTCTCGATTAGTTTACACACTTTTTTTATTGGTACCGGTCTTAAGTTTATGGGTTTTGTAACTTGATCTATTTGTCCTGATCAGCTATTATCAATAAGAATTAAGACGGCTTGGTTTTATGGTTTTTTGGATTATTTTGTCGATGCTGTCTTATAATTAACGTTGCTATTACTCTTTGTTTTGTATTACTAGAGTTGTGCTTAAAAGCAGAAAAAAACGCTCTTAGGGTTGTGTAGGTACCTGGACGTGATTAATGTTGCAAATTTACGTATTAAGGACATACGGTCAGTTAAAAGTAATAATCGATTTTTGCAGATAATGGCCCTTTTCACTCTTGGTTAGCCCTCCAGGTATGTCACTTATCACTTCTTGTGGCCTTTAATTTACTGTGGAATCTACAATACACTATAGGTATTTTATTTGCACTGTAGAAGTAATTTATTTGGGGGGTTATAAAATTTTTGTTTTCAGCTAGGTCTCGGTTAAGATAGTTTTTTCCTCGTCAAGACTTCGAACTTGAATGTACAAACAAAGGTGTGACGTTGAGTGATTTTTCTTTTTTGTAGTTTTTTTCTGTATGTACTTTTATTGCTATTTCAAGTATTTATTTTTATTTTGTTAACTTCACAGGTTGGAATAATTTAAAAAATATAAAATTTACCTTTACTTTTAAGATAAATTGTATGTTATTCAAGTGATTTTTTTATTTAATAAAAGTGTTTCAACCTGTATTAATACTATTTTAGAATGTAGTTTAAATTAAAATTGGGATAAATAAGAAAATATATATGTTATAAATAATTTATTAATTAATTAACACTTTTTTAAATTTCTATAGAATTCAAATAAACTGGCCTAAAAAGTTTTCCTTTAAATATTTTGAAGCCCAAAGCTTGCTTAGTAAATTTGCCGAAGCACGTTACCATGGGTGCAGCAGTTTCTAAAACACGTCTTGAAAACAACCCCCATGTCAAAAAAGTGTATATTTTATTTAATACTAAAGGGAAAAGTTATAGTAATTCAGGTGACATTTTTTTAAAGATTTGCATTTTTGTATGCTTCAGCATAACATTACCAATTATTCAAATGAGAACTTGAGCAGCCCCTTTACAGCCAGTTTACCAGAAGCACCAACAGATGGGTCCCATGGTTATACTTTGGTTAAAAATTAATGAATTAAAAGTGAGATAACAAGGTATATGGATGATACTATGGCGTATCCCTCAACTAAGTATTACTTTTGTCAGCAGACGTATACTTTGTCCAGAGCTGGTAATTTTAAGTTGTTAGTTTAGAGCTTTACAGGGTGGTAAAGTTTTTTGATGGAGTAGATAGGTCGATGTTAGAAAAGCTCTCTGACGAAGTTACTACCTGACTACCCCTCATGCTTAAAATAGAGGTAGTCAAAAATATGCTTTCATAAAAGCAGAGTAAGTTATGCGATAGCAAATATATCACCTAAATTTTTTGTTGTCACTAAAGTGGACTTTACTGGTACTCTGGAAGCATAACATCCTTTCCGGGTCCTAGGTGGTTATGGGCTCCAATGCACACAGGAGAAATTGAAAGACCTGCGTCATATAGGTTTTGTAGTGTAAATGTGTATTGAGAGCATTAAAAAAAATCTACATCAATGTTGACTTGGGCTTGTTTTGAAGACGAATTTCAACGACTACACCTATAAAATTTTATAAAGGTTGGAATTAAAAAGTGGTTCTTTAATTGTGTCCATTAGTTTATGCTAATATCTATAAACTAAATAATTTTAAATATATCATTTACAAAATTTAGTTTTCTTATTTTTTGATTGCGTCTTACTTCCTGTAAAAAAAATTAAATAAAAATATAAAGCTCTCAAAATGTAGTTCTCACCAAAAATAATTTTTTCAATTGTTATTATAGGAGATTCAAAAACGGCTGTGAAAAAAAATGATATTATTATGGTATTCATAAAGTCAGCCCAAAAGTCATTTATCTAAAATAAAGATATGAGTAAGAAATTAAATATAATACAGGGTACAAAAAGGGTGTAAGCACTTTGCATGTCCATTTCTTGTGAAACGCGGGGCGCACCGCGGCGGTCGTGCTGAGAGTCAAATTGTAAAGATAAGGAATGTTATGCTGTAGATACAAGATAAAACATTTCAATATATTTTCTAACATCAGAACATAGTAATAGGTTATTGTCTAACAAACGCTTAACAATTTTACTTTCATCACAAACCAATTCCCTGCAAGGTTGAACACCCTGTATAATATAACTTACAATATCCCTTGATGAAAAGTGTTCTACAATCTTCTCGTTCATGAGTCTCATCTGTATAACGGAGATGTGTGTCAAATATATAGCGTAAGATATTTTGGCCAAAACTTGAAAAATGGGCAATGATAGAAACGCGTTTACTGGACCTAAAATAAAATATTATTGGTAGCAAAAAGTATACTAATACTAAGTTTTAAATATATGTCCTAATAGTAGAGGATCCCAAGTAAGGTCGACCTTCACTCATCTGCTTACCAGATGAAAATTATATTTTATCAAATAAAATATGTTTCTGAACATATACCGGTAGGGTTGCCAAAAAAAATATGATCATGGCTATAATAAATAAAAAATTAAAAAAATAATTTATTTTTTAAATTTCACTTACTTGCTTGCCAAATAAACGAAATTCCAATGGAAAGCATACAACATACAGAATATGTAACAGCTAGGTTGCCTACCTTTTTCTGGTCCCTATTACCTGGTTGCTGTGTACAAACAAGTAAGTTGATAACAGTAATTGCACTCATATGCTTACCACTTGAAAAATATATGAAAATGTAGGCAATTTTATTACGAATACAGTAGTATAGGGTTGCTTTTCAAAATCCGTTCATAAATAACAGTTGCTAGGCTTTTAATAAAAAAAAAAATAGAGCAAGCAAAGATGTATAACAGATAAGCATTGCGCGTACTATTTGATGCGATAGAGGAGGACCCAGTACAACAGCATGCTTTCTACTTATATAAAAGGATAAAACTAATATCTGTACCTCAGAGCAAAAGGGTATTAAGACCAAAATTTAATTTTTTGGTTTTTTACTTACTTCGATTCAAGTTTTGCAATCTTCTTACTAATTTACCTTCAATTATGTTTGGAGTTAAAACTACCAAAATACCATTTAATAAAGGTATTAGTACCGCATAACTCCTAGTGCAAAACAAAATTTTGTTTTCGCTCTCCTGTAAAATTTGGAGCAAACAGTCAGTTTGTAAACACGTGTTTTGTGAAAAAATAAAAAATGGCGAAGAAGTATTTTTTATGCAAATCAAATTGTTTTGTTTGTAACATTTAAACGAATGTGGACTGTAAACACCTTTATTTTTTTTAGTTTTTTTTTACAAATCGACGTGACATATGTCTAATACAGATCGCCTTCTTAATTCCAGAGAGAAAGGGGAAAGACGTTCTAGGCAGTCTTGCCAATTTGTACAAATACGCCTTGACATACCGGCCACCTTGAAAGGACATAGCCTATGAACTTTCAAAACAACAAAAAATTAGTAAAACAAAATGTATGTTATTGCAACATTTGCAAGTTAAACTAAAAAACAATGTTATTATAACACTTTCTTAAACTAATTATAAACTAGATATAACGTTTCAGTTCTTTGACTGTTCTGTGTCTATAGGAAGTACACACACGCGATTGATTGCTCGTTTTAAAGTTCCGAATTGTCCCTTTATAGTGATCACTCTTACAACACCATCACTGCCAGTGTGTAGTTCTAAGACACGTCCTAGCTGCCATTTTAGGACAGGTGCATTGTCGTCCTTGATAAGAACTAAAGATCCAACCTTTATAATTTCTTCATAACGCCTTCGCCATTTCGTCCGAGTCTGAAGTTCCCCCAAATACTCTTTTTGCCACCTTTGCCAATAGTGCTGCACCATTGACTGAATGTGCTGCCATCTGGACAAACGATTTACAGCTATATCGGCCAAATTGTGTTCAGGAATTGAGGTAATGGTGCGTCCGATTAAGAAATGGGCTGGAGTTAAGGCTGCACAATCGTCTGGATCTTCGGTTAGAGGACAAAGAGGGCGAGAATTTAAAATACCTTCTATCTGTACTAAAAAAGTTCCGAATTCTTCAAATGTTAAAGGCATATTTCCAATAACTCTTTTTATATGATGTTTTACGCTCTTTATTCCTGCCTCCCAAAGTCCGCCGAAAGTAGAAGAATTTGCAGGAATAAAGTGCCAAGATATATTTTCATCGGCAAGTTTATTTCCAAGATACGCCGCATTCTCGTTTAGAAAAATGTAAACCTGGCATAATTCCCTATTTGCACCTACATAATTAAGACCATTATCGGAATATATATTTTTTGGTTTGCCACGGCGAAAAGTAAATCGATTTAAAGCCGCTAAAAAACATTCACTAGTCAAATCCGAAACAAGTTCAAGATGCACAGATTTAGTGCTCATGCAAATAAATAGGCATACATAAGCTTTGCTACTGGTAGCTCCCCTACCCTTTTTATTTTTAACATAAAATGGTCCGCCATAATCCGTGCCAACATTCTCAAAAACACCAAAAGTATTTACCCGTACCTCCGGCAAATCGCCCATAAGATAACTTAAGTTTTTTGGTCTGGCTCTAAAACATTTTAAACATTTATTTACAATACTTCTGCACATATTACGACCTGACACTAACCAATATTTTTCGCGGATTGAATATAAAAGGGCTTGAGCTCCACAATGCAAAAGACGTTTGTGTTCGTTTTCTAAAATATATTTTGTTATAAAATGATTGTTAGGTAAAATTATTGGATATTTAATTTCGTTTCTCTGATTAGCATTTTTTAATCTACCGCCTACGCAAATTAAATTATTTCTTAATATTGGATTTAAACTTAAAATTTTACTTTTTACAGGAACTGATTTATTTAATAATAGATTATTAAATTCAACCGAATAAATTTCTTTTTGAGCTTCCCTTATTAACCAATTTAAAGAGAGATTTAGTTCCTCTGGTTTTAAAGATTTAGGAATTATATCGCGTTTATTTTTATTTTTTATATAATCTATAAAACGGAAGGAATAAGACAAGACATGGCACATTTCCATTAAATTAGAACAAGTAGATAATTTTTTAAGTAAAGTTTTATTTGTTCCATTATTTGTGACACAAGATATTGTTTTTTGCTCAGGGATTTCATTTTCGTTTTGCTGATGTTCAAAAGGTTTCCAATTACTGTTATCTATCAAAAGTTGATTTGGTCCGTGCCACCATAAATTATTATTTATTAGAGTTTGAGGATTGACACCGCGAGAAAGTAAATCAGCTGGATTTTCGCCAGATTGAACGTAATTCCAATCTTCTTTTTTAGTAAGTGATTGTATTTCACTGACCCTATTGGCCACGAAAGTTTTCCACGATGATGCTTCACCACGAATCCAGCACAAAGTTACATTTGAATCGGACCAAAAGTAAAATTTACTAAATTCAATATGAACACTATTTATTACTTTATCAGTAAGATTAGCCAAAAGTTGCGCTGCGCACAGCTCCAATCTGGGAAGACTTATTGGTTTTAAGGGTGCCACACGACTTTTAGCACATAAAAGATTACTAATATATTCTCCAGATTGTAACTGGCAACGTATATAAATACAAGCGCCATACGCCTTTATCGACGCATCACTGTAACCATGTAGCTCAATTTTTACAAAATTAGAATCAATGACATATCTATTTATTTTGACTTCATTAATTGATGAAATAGTATTTTTAAACTCTTTCCAAAGTTTACAAATCTTTTCCGGTAATTCATGATCCCAATCTAATTTATATTTCCATATATCCTGAATAATTAATTTAGCAATAACTATCACCGGCCCCAACATCCCCAACGGATCAAATATTTGGGACATGGATGACAGAATTGATCTTTTCGTGGTCTTTTCAATTTTAATTGTATCTACATTTATTTTGTACTTTAAGGAGTCGCCTTGGGCATCCCAAAATACACCTAAAGTTTTGTTAGCTTCATTTTGACCAATACATAAAATAGCTACGTCTAAATCTTTATTTATTTCAAATTTGTTTAACATATTTTTGTCATTACATAACCATTTACGAAGTTCAAGACCAGATTTACTTAAAATATTTGAAACATTTTTTTGAATATATAGAAGTTTTTCCTCTGTATCCGCACCTGTTAATAAATCGTCCATATAAAAATCTTCTTTTATTATTTTATTAATTAAATTATTATCTTTGTTTTCTTCCGCAAGTTCAAATAAGCATTTTACAGCTAAATAGGGTGCCGAAGCTGTCCCATAGGTAACTGTGTGTAATTTATAACACCTTAAATCGTCGTCGGGGTTAGCACGCCAAAATATTTTTTGATATTTCCGATCATCTTCATGAATAAGAACTTGTCGGTACATTTTACTTATATCTCCCGTTAAAACATATTTATGAGTACGAAATCTAATTAAAATTTCAAAAATATCTTGTTGTAAAGTAGGACCCTTAAACTGTACTTCATTTAATGATAATCCGCTGCTGGTTTTGCAGGAAGCATCGAATACTACTCGAACTTTCGTGGTCAAACTGGTGTCTTTTATAATTGCATGATGTGGCAAATAATATCCTTCCTGATTTGACTCATCGGCGTCATTAAATTCAGACATATGATTAAGGGTATAATATTCTGACATAAATTGGACATAATCATTTTTTAATTCAATATTTTTACTTAATTTTCTTTCTAAAGCATAAAAACGTTGTAAAGCATTATCACGAGAAACTCCTAAATTAGAAACCGATTTTTTAAATGGTATTTTTACAATAAACCTATTTTCTTTATCTTTACCTTTAGTTTGTTCAAAAAATGTTTCGCAGTATTTTTCAGCCTCTGATAATATCTTTTTTTTATTATTTATTTCTTCTAATTCCCAAAATTGCAAAATTCTGTTATCTAACCAAGAATCTTGAACGGTACTTAAACAATTTACTGACATATTCGTTTGATTATTAATTATCATATTACCTGCAACTATCCATCCAAATAATGTATTTTGGAGAATAGGCAATTTATTTCCAAGCGATTTTTGCTCTGGCATTAAAATAGACCAAAATATTTCGGCCCCTAACAAAAAATCAACTTCCTGTGAAATATTAAAATTTGGATCAGCTAATTCAATGCTACAAGGGATTTTTAAATCATTTTTATTAAATGTAAAGAGCGGTAAGTTATCTGTAATTTTATTAATAACTAGACAATCTATTTTTCTTTTAAAATTATTATTTATATTTGAGCTTATTTCAATGTTAACTTTTTTATTTATATTAGCTAAAGTTTGCCCAATACCTTTAACTGCATGCTGTACTTTATTTATTGGCAAATTTAATTTTTTACAAAAGCTTTCAGTTATAAAATTACTCTGAGAACCATTATCTAACAGAGCACGGCATTTAAATTCGTTATTATTTAATTTTATTTTAATAATTACTGTCGAAAGCAATACTTGGGAATTATTGCAAGACGTGGCAACCTCAAACGGCCTTGCATGTGCCGCAAAACTTTGCGCCTTTGCTGGTGGCTCCGCCTTGTCGCCGTTTACAACTTCGCTAGAATTATTTGCACCAGTGATTGTAGCACCGGCTATTGAATTATTATTATTTAAGGTATTATAATGTAATATTGTGTTATGTGCTTTTTGGCATTTTGAACATTTATTTAGTTTACATTTCCAAGAAGGGTGTGATGGTCGGAGACAATTTAAACAAAGCTTTAATTTTTTTACAGCATCAATTCTTTGATTTACTGAAAGATTTAAAAATGATTCACACTTAAAAATACTATGGTTTTGTTTACAATGGTAACATTGATATTTGACATCATTTGTTATTGCCGTAAACCCATGACTACCAGGTCTTTTATTTTTATTAAATACATTATTCTTTTCTTGCAATGTTATTTCGATTTTTTCTAATGTTTCACACTTTGATTTAAGAAATTTGTTTAAATCATTCATATTTGGTAAACTACCTTCGCATTTAAATTCTTCCCAATCGCGCCGTGTTGTTAAATCAAATTTATTTGCTAAAATATAAATTATTAATCTATCCCATGAATCTGTGTTTTCTCCTAAACTTTCAAGTGACCGTAAATGCTTAGTTACTGTATCATATAAATTTCTTAAACCTTTGTGTGATTCAGAAGTTAATTTAGGATGCTCAAAAATACTTTGGATATGGTTGTGGACCATCAAAGCCTTATTTTCAAACCTATCCACTAAAATTTGCCAAGCAATTTTATAATTATTTGCTGTGACCTCTACTGATTGTATTACTTCAAGAACATTTTTATCCAAAGACGATTTTAAATAAAAAAACTTTTGGGTTTCATTCAAGGACTCATTTTGATCAATTAAACTTGTAAATGTGTCCTTGAATTCCAGCCAAGAACAATAGTGCCCATTAAACGTCGGCAAGGTTATGGGGGGCAATTTTATTGATGGTTTGATACTTGCATTTGCTATACTATTATTAATACTTGCTGAGCCTGTAGCATATTGAACCTGCGCCGCATTTTTTTCTGATTCATTATAAAAAGCTTTGCGCAAGGTTTTAGCTCTACCCACAACATCAAAATATTTTTTTTCAAATTCGGCTTCTTCTTGTTCAAGTTCATCGACCTTATTAATTAAAACACCTAATTGTAGAATAATTTCACTAAACTCATTCAGTCCAGGTTCAATATTCTCTAACCTAGTTTCAATTTCCGCGATTATTTCGACATTTAATTCATCCTTGTCAATACTGTCAATAAACGTTTTGAATCTAGATATTTTACTTTTCAATGAAGTTTTTTTTGCCTTTAAATTTGTTTCTTCGGACATTTTTCAATACAGACAAAAAAATACTTTTTATTAATTAATTTCTCTCACCTCACTAACCCTTTTTGACGAACCCGTGGTGGAACGATCCAACTCCAGTCGTTGTCTTCCGATTCTCAAAAAACGGCTTGTTGCTAATCGATCAACAATTTTATTTTTCTGCTTTTTCGGCTGATCTAGACTTTATATAACCGTCACTAATTATTCGATTCGTATGGACCAATGTTTTGTTTGTAACATTTAAACGAATGTGGACTGTAAACACCTTTATTTTTTTAGTTTTTTTTTACAAATCGACGTGACATATGTCTCATACAGATCGCCTTCTTAATTCCAGAGAGAAAGGGGAAAGACGTTCTAGGCAGTCTTGCCAATTTGTACAAATACGCCTTGACACAAATGATTCTGTGATTGATTTTAATGGAAAAGATTTTAAAAACTATTATTTTAAATTAGTATGCCAAAAATTGAAAAACTTTGAATAAATCAAGATACAGCTAAGATAAAGAAAACATTGTTCGAAAAAAAAATTTATCAACACATGTTTAGTATGAAAATTTAAAATCTTTATTATTAAACAATAGATACATAGAAAAAAGTAATTCAAAAATATTTTAATAATATAACATTATTCAGGATCAGAATTACCGGAAGTAAAACTGTCTTCCAGGTCGGAAGAAGCATATACATTTTTTCTACTACCTTACTAGAAAACTTATTTTTCCACCCCCGAGCGAGGGAGGAAAATGCCTCTTTTAGGGACCAGAAAAAAGGTAGGCAACCTAGCTGTTACATATTCTGTATGTTGTATGCTTTTCATTGGAATTTCGTTCATTTAGCAAGCAGTTCGGTGAAATTTAAAAAATAAATTATATTTTTTATGGCAACCTTATTGGTTTATATTCAGAAACATATTTTATTTGATAAAATATAATTTTCATCTGGTAAGCAGATGGGTGAAGGTGGATCTTACTTGGGATTTTAGACTATAAGGTTTACTTTACGGTGGAAGAATTAAACTAGATTATTTACCTCCATATCCTAGTGCACATAAAGATATTATTAAACACACAGCAAAAGCCCAGGCGTTTCTATTTAAACCATTATGAAATGATCTCGATATTATATCAGTTGTAGAACCAGTAAAAACCCCTGCATTTCCATAGGTACATGCAAAAAGTCCACATAGAGATATACACCATAAAGCCAGTATCATGTAAACAAATACAATATATTATTTAAATATCAATCTACCATTTATCTGGGATATCATCTGCATGAAGTATTTATTCTACATAATTATAAAAAGTTTGTTCTACTTACCATTAATTTACTGGATGATAACTTCCCATCGCTCAAGTTTTTATATTTCAACATGTAAATAATATAACCAAAAATCATTCCTATTACATAAGGCCCAAATCTGGCATAAGATTGCTCGTAATAGTAGTCCATGTAATCAAAAGAATCCAGCCTAAAATTATTAGTAATTTTTAGTGTTTCTTGTTAACATAGAGCAATTATACTGTTCATCAGCTGCCATTGAACTTTTTAGGTCCAATGCATAGGTCACACCAAATGGAATTGCAATTCCAGCTATAGTCAAACCAATTAAAAGCATTATGCCCAGTTTTCGCCATTTTATTAAAGGTATTAAAACCAATGGTGTTAATATAAATATTTGCATATCCACGGAGAGGTACCAAGACTGGCCAATGCACTAGAAAAAAAAATATTGTGATTGTTTTGAAGAAAAAAAAATTATACTATTTTTTAACTTGAAATTCTAAAAACTGGCTTGATGGCTGAAAAGGTTTTATTATATACTTATAAATACTTACTATATCATTTACATTAAACCAGTTCTGAACATAAAGTAAAACAGACCACCAATAAGTTCTACAAGGTTTAATAAGGTCGTCTACTGCACCAGCATTGGGACCACTACTGACATATCGAAACAGAGTACTTTGAAACAGTAGCATTGCTGCTAAGGCGGGTGTCAACCTAAAATAATTAATTTTAAATGCATGTTTATTTAAAAAATTATAAAATACCAAAAGAGATAATTGAAAAAAGATGTTGGAGACACATAAGTGTGTTTTTAACTTCATTTTAAAAAAATTCTAGAAATTTTATTAATAATTTTTGGAGACCCAGCTAATAGTGTTTTAGATAATTAACTTCTTACACTCTGGAAACTAATCCCGAAAATACTCGTAATGCCCAGTGGCGGTTTCTCCAGCACATTAGCACCGAATTTAATGGTAATACTAAAATGCGAGGGGTAAACCACTGATAAAATTAAAAATCGCATAAGAATTAACGGCCAAGGATAACAATCACAAGGGTAGTCATGCGCAACGCGTCGGCTAGAGAAAGCTCCAAAACCAGTTTTTCACAGATTGCCTTGTTTTAATTTCGTAATTCGTGGTGCGTTATTTAGTTTAGCCATTTTATAAAGGCTTTTAATTTAAGTTCTCTGTTCTCTGTTCAACAATTTAACAATACTGGAAATGCCACATTTTTGCCAACACAAATCCATCAAATAGTAAAATGATTACTGTTTGGTTCCTTACCTTAAATATCTATGTAGAATCATCATTGGAACATTAAGTTTAAGTCCTTTATCACTTGCTTTTATAATGGTATAAACCAGCAACAACCCACCAACAGCCAAAAAAGTATCAACAGTCAACGAGGCAGCCATAATGTGCATGTTCTTTTTATCTTTGGAATAGAGCACCATATCCTTTAGATTGTCCACAGAAAAATAAAGCAGATACAAATTCACATGACCATAAACTATCCATGATATGCTAATAGCTTTAATACCGTTTATGCAAGTTAGCTGATCCGAACTTGAAGTTGGTGTGAATATTTTCCTCCCGTTTGTCCACAGGGAAAATGCGATAAGTATAATATAAGAGGGTTCTACAAAGTTTAATATTAGGTTAGGTTTTAGAGATGTTAAAGAAGATTACTTGTTTCTGTGTAATATAAATATAAATCATATATTGTTGACAATAAAACAATTGCTGCGAAAAAAGCAAATATAAATCTAAAATATTAAATTAATGTTATGTTTTTTTTCCATTATCAATTAATATTATTATTATTATTACATAGCTGTTATATCCCATGTATCGAAATCATGTTCTTTTGCTTTGGAATAGCAATATTTATCTTCAAATGTAGCCCAGGGTAAAATTGTGTGAAAATCTTCTGGGCTACAGACGTCCAACAAGCAATAACCTAGATAAAAGCTTAATGCTATATTAGCATCTTCTGTTCTATTATTTTCTTCCAAAACTGATTGAAAACTACTAAACTACAACAACAAAATATATTATTACACATAAAAAGGTTTAAAGTATTGACTAATAATTAGGTATGGCTTAGTTTTGCATAACTCAGTGGTGGCTCGTCAGGGTAGGCCTCTGAGGCCTCGACTCACCCTTAAAATGAAGGAACGAACGACTGTTTGCCTAATACAACTGGATTTTTACAAAAGTTCTACCCAATAAAGGGTAAAAAAACATTCAATTATACTAAATAAAAATAGAGGCGCAAAGTGGGTCAAGTTTACGCGGTCAAACCCACTACATCTTTGAGAGTCGGCTGGACAGAGGCGAATTATTCACAGCCTCAAAAGCTCCTATTTAAATGCGAAATATTTCCGCAAGTTTGCCGCGAACTGTTCGCGTTTTTCTATTGCTTTGAGGCGAAATAATATAAGCTTGGGTTGTTCTAATTGGTGGTATATCACATGACCGTAGATGATTCCGAGTCTTTCACACGGTGGGAATTTTGGAGTGCTTTCAAGCCTGTATTCAGTAGGTTCTTGTTTTGATTCAGATTAAATTATTTAAAAGTTTTGGCTGATCTTTTATAGTTTTTGTCTCTATTATTGTAATTTCTTATTTTATTATTATGGTGCACTGGGGAACACACTACACAGATGATTTAGCAGTTTTTATTAAGCAATAAATTGTATTAAGTTAATTAAGGTTAGGTTTTCAAAATACCTGTGAGTTTTCTTTAGTTTAATATTTTAATTTTTTTAATTACATTATTGTCTCAATAATTAAAACGCATTTTTTAAGAAAAAACTAAAATAAAAAAGGAAGATATTGGGCAGTCCTCCAACACCAAAAATGTTATCAATATTTAACGATAAGAGGCAGGGTAAGCAATACTTACGAACTTTTTAAATAATTTTATATTAAGTGGACATGCATAAGTATTTATAAACAAAGCTTATTTGTTGTCATTGTATTTTATTGGGCCGCGTCAAAAACAATTGCAGTTCATGGAGTGGGTATTCCGATTGCTCTGATATTTTATTTGTTTTATATTTTTATCCCTCCACACAAAAAAACGCTAGCATAGCATGAATGGGTGAGCCATTAAACCAATGGGATCTTGTAATCCGTATTCCTGAATAACAGTTCCTATAATACCAATAGGTAGCTAGCACTTGGTTTACAATCGTTTACAGTTTTTTAATTAACAACAAAAGTTATAGCTCCTACATCTATTGATATTCTTATTGATATTTATTTGTTAGAATGTTAGAATGTTATTGCATTAAATACTAATTTGATTTATTTAATAACGTTACTATTGCATGAATACTATGTATACATTTAACGCAATAAATTCTTTTACATTTAGGCAAAATATTTCCCTATTTTGGTTTAATAGTAATTAATTGAGCAAATAACAATTTAGATTGCTTCAATTTTAATGCATTCAATGACAGCGCTGTTCTTGGTACTATGTTAGATTTTTTTCTGTGGATATAAATATATTTTAAAGATTTAAAAAACGAATTTTTGTTTCGCAGTTTGGATTTGATATTTTTTTTGTTTTTTTTTAGTTTTTTTTTATTTATAATGATTTAGTAGGGCTATCGGCCATTTTAAAAAAAGGTCAACGAGTCGCAGAATAATACCTCCCGGGTGACGTGGAAATTTATTCGTATTTAGGAAAAATTAACCTCATGTAGACTTACCCTCCTATACACCCACGAGCCGCCCCTGGCAAAACTTTGATTATATTTTGCAACTTATTTTAAATATTTGAACCGTACACCAAAAAATGTCGTATACGCATTCATTAACCTACTTAAATTTTAATTTGATATGAACGACCTTATTTATGTTCTTATCTATTCGTACCTGTTTATAAAGTTCTCCAAGTTGAAATTTAAAAGTGCCCAAACAATATTTTCCATTAAGTGTTTCATTGTGTATTGTTTCACGAATGTTTAAGCACTCGTCGTAACTTCCTAAATCATTGAGATTTAGGTTGAGAATTCCATTGGGAACTTTTGCACTTGAATCAAATACTATAATAAAGGATGATATTATATTTTGAAATAATACAATATAATTTATGCTTTTATGTTTTGTAACTTCTTACTAAATTAGTATACACACTAAATAAAAATAAGTAATTATTCTAAATCTGGAAAAGGTTTTTGTTAGTGTGAAGGAAACTTACATATTAACTTGGAAGAAATTGGCAAACTTGCAACATATCTTATACATTTATTGGTACTATTAACGCTAAATTCACTTAAATATTGTTTTACCAAAGTCTGAACTTTGCTTAAATATTTTACATCAACGGCACCAGTACACGCCACTGAAATTAAAATTAAAAGGACAACCTTCGTGGCGCGCATTTTGTGTATTGTCGTTAAACATTTAAACTGATTGTGAAAAATAATTTTATTTTATTTATTTATTTTCTTTAATTGACATACTCGTGATTAAAGCGATAAATATTGCATTTTTTCGTTAAACTTTATCTCTAAAGGGGTCAATGGAATCTTAATTAGTTTTGATTTTACTACACCTACCTAAAACCGTTTTTTAAAATACGTAGCACACTATCTAGAGTTACTTTAAGTGTTATAGGGGGTTTAAAAAATTTTCATCGGGCCACACCTGAAATAGTGACTTTTGGTAAAAAAATTGTAGTCGCGACCGCGGTCTCAACTCCACCTATCATCAGTATTAAGTATCAAGTTCATTTTTTTTCTGCCAGATGATAATGATAACGACTGTGTTCAATAAGGGAAAGGTTTTGAAAAAGAATGCAGAATTATTAAGGAAGTGAATTCATAAGAATCAGTTGATCCAAAGAATCTTATCCCAAGCGACTTTCAAAACTGAGTTAATTCGATGGGTGGTTTAACAATTATGTGCATTTAAATATTAGAATAGTAGCTTATGTAGCTACGAAGTGTTAAACAAGCCAAATAATATCAAAGGGTCTTTTTATTCTTTATTTGTGGCAAAAAGCCTTAATGGTCTCGGTTTCAATGTACCATTTTGACCAGAAACAAGTTTTAACGTCCATGCGCTTCACGAAGCCATCCACCCACAGACATGTGAATTTTCCAATCTTGAATCATCCACTAATTCTCGTGTACAAATCACAAAATACCTCGCTGAAATATTGTACAAAGATCCAGGAATATTTCTATTCCCGGAATCCAATTTTGTCCGTCCTGGGTCAAAGTCAGCTATTTTTCACACTTTTTCACCGAGCGATACACACGAAAGGCAAAATCGAACTGATCAAAGGGTAAATATCTCAAATCAATATAGTAGTATAGTTAACATGTATTTTAGTTCTTAGTGGGATTACAAAAAAAGTTTTTTTCTACTCCTATTACGGAATTTGACCGTTCTAATATCACTTTTCTCTATGGAATGACATAATATGTATATCATTCTGTAACACTTTACGGAATATATTATATCCCGTAAAGTGTTACAGAATGAAATATTCTATCATCGGATAACAGAATAAACACTCGTGGCGACATCTCTGTTTTTAATGTCTAACAAATTTTAGACCGATCCAACCTCACTTTCTTTCAATTAAATTATTTTTCTATGGTATTTTTTGGAAACGTAGAAAAAGTGTAGTCTGAAACACGTTTGGAATTGCATATTCCGCTCTCGTGAAACCGTCAAACTCGCCTTCGACTCTTGTGACAAACTCTTCACTCGAGCTGTATTCCAAACTTGTTACAGAATATAATATTCTACAACCGAGCAAAAAGTACAAATTTGCGCTTCCAAAAGAAAGCGCAAAGTTGCACTTTTCCGAGGAGCAAGCGTGTCTTTACTTTGTCGCTTGCTGAGCGACAAAGTAACCAAAACGCTCGCTCAGTTACCATCAAAACCATAATAACTAATCGTCTAGTATATATCCTAGACGATTAGTTATTATTTAGTGTATACACTGCGACTTTTGACACAAAAGTCAAATTTTAGGCTATCAATAATTATAATTATTGATAGCCTAAAATTTGACTTTTGTGTCAATAATTATTAATTATTATTATAAAATTTTTATAAAAATACCGGTTATAAAAAAAATCCTGTCTGTAATTCGAGCGCAAAGTGACATTGCCGCTATGTGTCACTCAGAGCGACAATACCGTACCTTCATTTGCAAGCTAACCATAGGGAAAATACATTGTAACTGGACCAGATAAGTCGCAGTCAACAAAAAGCGAGAACCTTTTCAGAAATGATTTGGATGCGTCGTCGAGACATGCGTACTAAAACAAATTTTACCAGATTTACACCGCACAAAATAAAAAACAATAATAAAGCATCGATGTATGAAGGAAGGTCAACTGTTACGGCGCCTGCTAGCCTACTCGTCCAAGCGTCCAAATCATTTCTACAACGTTTTTCGCTTCGTGCTGACTAAGACTTATCTGGTCCAGTTACAATGTATTTTCCCTATGGTTAGCTTACAAATGAAGGTACGGTATATCACTTTGCGCTCTTAATACACAAATAGCTATTTCCTTGAGCCTACTAACGCAGTTTGTTCTGATTCTTTTTTGCAATATTTACCTCACTGTCAAATTGCTAAAATTGTTTTTTTTTCGAGAAAAAAAAAGTTGCGGCAATTAAAAAAAATTTAAGAAAGTATTATAACTTTTACTTATTTAACAGTAAAAAATTCAAAAAAATTATTAAAAAAAGGCATGCTAATGAATTTACTTTTTAAAACCTTTAGTATTTATTTTATTAGCTGTGACCAGTGTTGTAGCAGTTACTTCATTTTCAATATTTAGTTACTTAACAAAATCTGTAACTAGATACAGATACACTGCAGTGTATCTGATACATATACATATTTTACTGCAGTAACAGATACAGTTGCCTTGAACACAGTAATGCACTCAATAAACTAATAGAAATAATATTTAATGTGCAGAATATTGCTCACTACAGTTTCTAGCACTACTGATTAATGCGACAAAAATAACCATTGCTGTTGTCAAAGTAACCCGTGAGGTTTTATTAGAAATTAGTACATTGACTTTGACATTGAATAAGACCATAAAAGTGAGATGCCAATGGTTTTTTAACTCTAATATTTCTTTAGTCAAATAAAAGTACATTTTCTTTTTTGATTTAATTAAAAAGCGTTTTGCCAGAAATGCATCTCACCTGAAAATACGACTTGCTTTACGATGTGCTTCATGTATGCTATATAAATTTAAGTTACAAAGAATAAAACTTTAATATTAATGATTATTTCAAAAGAAAATAAAAGTTTTAATAGTATTCTAAAACAAGAAAGTGTCTTGTTCACTTTTTATTTTGCGCTTCTACAAAAGTAAAAAAGTACACAAACAATCTCTTCCACAGGTTTTTTAGTAAAAATAAGTTTGTAATTTTTTGTCCCCAAAGACAATTTTCTTATGACTTAAGATATTAAGTTTGAAACCGGTACAAATTTAAACATTACCATGACATTTTATATTTTCCTTCTTTTGTCTGCATCTTACACAAGTCGTTCTAAAAAGGAAAAAAAAAACAAGTGTCGCCTTCTAAACGAAGAGCATCATTGAATATTTTATGTTTAACAAGAGAAAATAAAGACTTTTTTATTTTTTTTATCTCTTGAAATTACAATTAAAAATCTGTTTTATAATTATAAAATATATTGAACTTTTAAATAAACACAGTATAACATTCATAATACAGGGTGTTCCAACGAAAACTTGTACCCCCCAAACGTTTTAACTGGTAAATGTCGACAAAATTCCTTGGACACTTTAATTTTTATTTCTAGGGGGACGAATTTTAATGCACGCTTTACGTCCCCACCCGCACCCCTACGCGCTCCACCGCGCCCGCCCACAAAATCTTAATAGTAAGGGGGGTTGAGTGCCATATCGTTCTAAAGGTATTTTAATTCTTAATAATGTAATTCTTTCAAAAATCTGTCGGCTAGTTTTCGAGAAATTTCTATTTGAGTTTTCAACGAATGTATTCAGCCATTTCATGATGACGGACGCTACCATTTGACCAAAATCTTGTAAAATATTTTAAAAAAATGCCTAAAAACTAAAACTGATTTTAAAGCTAATATTAAAAATTGAAAGTGGAGATGAGGTAAAAAAAATAACATATAAAATAATTATCTGACATTTAGGGATTCCAAGATTTTACTTTTTAAACTTAGATGACGGACGCTACAAAAAATGGAAGTGGAATAAATTTATTTTATGTTTCACCTGAATATTAGCAAATTGATAAAAGAAAATTTAAACTTTATTATAATATATTAAGCATTGGACTAGATAAATATTTTTTTATTTTTATTTTGTATTTAGTTTAATAGATAATATGAGTACATTAGATGCAAAACTCTGTATTTGCAGAATAAGTGATTTTAAGAAAAACACGAAAAACCGCTCATAAGGTCATAATTGAAGAAAAAAATACAAAAATCGTATAGACGTGCTTTTGCATCATTTCTTATTCAAAAAAGTAAAAAAAAGTCCTTTAAAATTAAGTAGTTTAGTAAATAATTGAAATCAAAAGATTTAAAAACATAGTTTTGCATCTTCCTCGTTCAAAGACCAAGTTTTGCAAGTGAAAAGTGCAAATACCAAAAAAATAACAATTAATCAGGTGATTGTTATGCCGTCAGTTAATGCGTATACTAGCGACGTGATTGGTGATTGGTCAAATACCGAGTTTTGCATCCGACAAATACCCAGTTTTGCAGCTGCGGTAAGTTTATAAATGTATTTTATTCTACAAATATTAACTTATGCATCTGGTTTACTTAGTTATGCTGTGGGCAGTGCAGTTATGAACATAAATAAGATAAAAAATATATTTTTTTAAAATGTGCAAAAACCGAGTTTTGCATCTAATGTACTCATATATAAGTACATGAAATATGTGATGATGGACGCTACATGACGGACGCTACAAAAGTTCCACCAAAATGCTAATCTTTTATTTCTCAATTTAATTCAAATAAACAACCAAAAACTTCTCTAAACAAATAAACTCTGCATTGAACAGTAAAATATGCCACTACTTAAATACAACACATGATTCGTAACTGGAATTTCTTGTTTGAGCGGTTTGCAACGAATTGGAGCTTAATTTCATAAAAAAGTGTTTTGATTGGATAAAAGGAATCTTCTTAACATTAGCCCACCTTTTATCCAGCATCTCGTTTATATTTTCAACATCCTCAGCACAAACATATATTAAGTTGATAATTGCCCTTTGGCACATTCAAAGAAGTCATGGGCATTTGACAGCTCAATATTTTTACTTCTTACCTCTCGCCAAACCGTCCTTTTTACCACGCCTCCCAGTGCATCTAGAGCACCCTTTCCGTGACTACTGGCAAAAAAGTTCCATTCAACACTAGGCAGGTTGAACTCTAAGTACATCATAGTAACACAAATTTGAAAGAGTATATTTATTTTTAAATTGGGCAGCGCAGCCGTCTGAAAAGATCACTGTTTTGCATAAATGTTGTAATAGATGGGAATAGTTCAAATAAATTTTCTTAAAAATTTCTTGAAGAAATACATAAACTGCGTACTTGTCATGTCCCATGTAGTCGCTTATAATGGCAATAGAAAAGGTCTGCTGTGGTGTCCAGACAACACAAGTAAATATTGTTACTTGTTTGTGAGACCAGTGTGCCGATTGAATTTCATTTTGAGACACTATCTAGTAGTTCTCAGCAAAGTTAATTTGCACTACAAGAACTTTATCTTCGGCAAGATGAACCTTTTGTTCATCAAAATACCGTTCTTGCACCCTTTTAACAAAACAGTGTGTTTTCAACACTTTAAATTGGCTCTCTAGCGTTTTGATCACTGAAAAAAGCGTAGCTTCTGTAACTTGGACCTCATTATCTTTCCACTGCTTGTACTTAACAAGTATGTCGTCCAAATCAAACATATATTTAACTGAAATCAAAGAATGTGAAATGTCATAATCGCAGTTTTTGTCATACACTGTTCTTCATCTATATTGCAACACATTTGTTTCAGGAAATCAGAACTGATTTTCGGAAACTTCAAAATATTATTTTGTATTGCCTCAATTAAAAAATTAAAATTCGCGTGATAGCGACATACACACACGTTATGCGGCATTTGTGATGATAACAGGCACAACTGGTAAAATTTAGTAATCTGAATATTTGTATCTGGGAATTCTTGCTTAAATAGTGTAAATGCCTCCTTAATCGTCATTATAAGATGTCTTTTTTGTAACGATTCTCTCTTACCAGTAATTGGATTTTTGACACACTTTCCTGGGGCCTGTCTGCTAACATCATCACGTAGGTAAAAAATATTGACAAGTCTAACATCTTCAGTAGATGTAGTAAGTCCATAAATTATTGTGGGCTTCTCGTCACGCAACTTTTCGGGGATAGTTTGTAAAACTAACTTCTGCACTACAATTTTTCTTTTACGAGGACTTCCTGGTACGTATTTTTAACTTTTTTTAAAGCTTTACCCAACGTTTGAGGACATCTGTAAGGACTATAAGAATGCTCAATATTTTGTCTTATTTGTTAAATCTTTGATCTGTAACGCCTCATTCTTTCAGTAACTTTTAATTTCTCAATTTTTCGTAAATGACTATCAAACTGCAACTTTTCTTTTTTCTTTACTCTTTCGGCATCTTTTTTTAAAAGTGCAATTCTTGTAATTTCGTCACTTTTAATTTTTTCTTGATAACGTTGCTCGGCAATTCTGTTTTGTTTAATGCGCTTCTCCTCTCCTTTTGATCTGTAAAAAATATTCCACCGGTATAAAAATCTCTCGAAAAATCTTTAAACAAGGTTAGAATGAGCATTTGTGTGTTTTTAATTTAGTCTAATTTAAACGTAAAAGAAGATAAATGAAAAATCTAAAAAAATATTACTTAAACATTTTTTGCTTACGGACGCTACATAAAAGTTTAATTAAAAAAAAAATAATTTAGTCAAAAATTATTTATCTTCATTAAGAAATATTAAGTATTACATCTTTTTGATGACGGACGCTACACTAACAACATAAAATAAAAAAATACTACTTACCCATTTTGATTTACAAAATCTTCACCAAACACTCTGATAATTAATATTTTAATAAAATAAAATAATGACAGTTGTATAATAAATGACATAATCACTGAACAATAGCCTGCTAAATAACTTATGTTTTGATTCATTTTTTTAGGATGCGTTCGCATTAAGTAAAATATTGTTTTAAGGGCCTTATAATGGAAAATATATTATTTTTATATTAGATATGTAAAATTTAGACTACGTGCACAATATTTCATATTAAAGGTATTGCATATAAACAATTTTAAATTGTGCTCGTTAGTTTCAAATTCTCTGGAATGGCTGTATTGCTAAAAGTGATTAACTCCAACTTCCATGCAATAGTACAGACGTTAATAGTTATTTGTTTTACAAGTGCATTAACACGAGCTTGAAGAAAGCTTTTCTCGTAAGTGAAATACAATGTTTTTTCTACGACCCTTTAGTTTTGTATTATTTTTAAATGCAAAACAAAATAACGTAAAAACGTGTTTGACAGCTGTTAAAATTACTTTTATCTTATTATTTTAAAATCAATAAACTTACCTTCTCAATTTAAATAAACGCACTAAATTAGAATTTATTATTCAAACAAAATTAATTGTGTTCTTAATGATATTTAGATATACATTAGGGTGATTCATTTCCGCAAAGTTTTTGTTTTCTTCGGTGCTCAAGCAAAATATTAATCTGCATATAGAAAAAAAAATTCTCAACAAGTTTGAGCTCTTAATATCAATTTTAAGTACTTGCAGTTTAAATTTAAAGTTTTCCCATTTAAAATGCATGTAAAAAATGTTTTTTTTTCAAATTTCTAATGCTTATCCACCTTTGACAATATTGCAAATCGGTTTAATACACCTTATGGGGAATTCCACGCTCTTTAAAATTGCTTTTGAGGATTTTTTTGTAACTCGCATTGGTTCACCAGTAGGAGTCGTCAAAGGACAGTTTTTGAAAAAAATCGTTTTTTTTTTAAATTTTTTTAACAAACCGCAAAAAGTAGGGAGAAAAGTTTTTGTTTTCTTCGGTGCTCAAGCAAAATATTAATCTGCATATAGAAAAAAAAAATCTCAACAAGTTTGAGCTCTTAATATCAATTTTAAGTACATGCAGTTTAAATTTAAAGTTTTCCCATTTAAAATGCATGTAAAAAAATGTTTTTTTTTTCAAATTTCTAATGCTTATCCACCTTTGACAATATTGCAAATTGGTTTAATACACCTTATGGGGAATTCCACGCTCTTTAAAATTGCTTTTGAGGTTTTTTTTGTAACTCGCATTGGTTCACCAGTAGGAGTCGTCAAAGGACAGTTTTTGAAAAAAATCGTTTTTTTTTTTAATTTTTTTTAACAAACCGCAAAAAGTAGGGAGAAAAGTTTTTGTTTTCTTCGGTGCTCAAGCAAAATATTAATCTGCATATAGAAAAAAAAAATCTCAACAAGTTTGACCTGTTAATATCAATTTTAAGTACATGCAGTTTAAATTTAAAGTTTTCCCATTTAAAATGCATGTAAAAATTTGTTTTTTTTTTCAAATTTCTAATGCTTATCCACCTTTGACAATATTGCAAATCGGTTTAATACACCTTATGGGGAATTCCACGCTCTTTAAAATTGCTTTTGAGGTTTTTTTGTAACTCGCATTGGTTCACCAGTAGGAGTCGTCAAAGGACAGTTTTTGAAAAAAATCGCTTTTTTTTTAAATTTTTTTAACAAACCGCAAAAAGTAGGGAGAAAAGTTTTTGTTTTCTTCGGTGCTCAAGCAAAATATTAATCTGCATATAGAAAAAAAAATTCTCAACAAGTTTGAGCTCTTAATATAAATTTTAAGTACTTACTATTTAAATTTAAAGTTTTACCGTTTAAAATGCATGTAAAAAATATATTTTTTTTCAAATTTCTAATGCTTACCCACCTTTGACAATATTGCAAATCGGTTTAATACACCTTATGGGGAATTTCACGCTCTTTAAAATTGCTTTTGAGTTTTTTTTTTGTAACTCGCATTGGTTCACCAGTAGGAGTCGTCAAAGGACAGTTTTTGAAAAAAATCGTTTTTTTCTATTTATTATCATTATATTTCCCTACACTAAGAAGTTTTTTAAAATTATTAATTTCTCACTTATAATGAATATGGAAACAACAGATAAATTCATAAAAAAATAGCAAAAAAATATAAATGAAGATTATTTAATTTTTTGAAGCGAAATTTGAAATATGTTACATAACCTTCTGTATATTCCGATTAAAGTTTTGTTGTTTTTTTTATGAATTTATGTGTTGTTTTCATATTCATTATGAGTGAGGGAAATATAATGATAATAAATAGAAAAAATCAATCTAAATAACATTATAGGTTGGCCAACCTATAATGTTATTTAGATTTAGATTTAGATACCGGTATTTATCAATTTCTTACGTTTTCAGTTATAAAAATGGCAGTAAATTCATTAAATATTGGTTGGATAACTTTTTTTTTATGAATCAGCCCTTTTTTTCTCACTACTTTTGGCAATTTGCTCGAAAAAATAAAAAAAAAAGATTTTTTTCAAAAACTGTCCTTTGACGACTCCTACTGGTGAACCAATGCGAGTTACAAAAAAAACTCAAAAGCAATTTTAAAGAGCGTGAAATTCCCCATAAGGTGTATTAAACCGATTTGCAATATTTTCAAAGGTGGGTAAGCATTAGAAATTTGAAAAAAAAAAACCATTTTTTTTACATGCATTTTAAATGGGAAAACTTTAAATTTAAACTGCAAGTACTTAAAATTGATATTAAGAGCTCTACCTTGGTGAAATTTTTTTTTCTATAGGTAGATTAATATTTTGCTTGAGCACCGAAAAAAAAACAAAAACTTTGCGGAAATGAACCACCCTAATATACATATTCTGATTATATATAATTTAATCACGCAAATTTGAAGAAAATGAGCTGTTGTACGTCTGAATTTCAAACGATGCTGTCAATTTCTATTTACACAGACCTGTAACTTTTCACACAGTCCTGTCACTTTTCACACAGAAATATCACTTTACATTCGAGTTTTGCCTTGCCAATGAAAAGATTAATTTTCTGAGCAACGATGCCATTACGAAATGCGACTTTTACGTAGTGGTCGTAGAAAAAATTTTTTTTATAACTTTTTTAAATATTTCTGGCGTTAATAACGGACATTCTCTAAAAATTCTTTCTGAAGATTCTCTGACTTTTCGAACTGTAATTTTGGACAATATCGCAAGCCACCTTTTATCGAGTTATTTTGTGATTTATACATCAGATTTGAAATTTCCCGTTAAAAAATTGTGCAATGGCGGTTGGATCTCGCTGAAGTTACTGGACTATAAAACTTGTAGCTGGCCAGTAAAGCCTGATTTATAGATTGCCTTCCTTCCTTCCTTCCTCCCGTAGAAGATGAACAATACGAAAATCGTAGTGCCATTTATAGATTCCCATACGGGAATCTTTAAACAGCACAACGGTTTTTGTATTGTTCATCTTCTACGGGAGAAAGGAAGGAAGGAAGAAAGGAAGGAAGAAAAACAAAAAGATTGTTTATTAACAATCCCTAAACAGCCATAGTTTTAAGTGGTGCTTTTAACATTTTTATAGGTATACGGATAGGTAGTATCAGTACAATACTTACTTTAACTTCCAATTTCATGAAATTGAATTTTTGCGTATGTCGTATGTAAATAAACCGAACAGCCATAAATAATTTTAAACGTTTTAAGTGCTTTTAACATTTTCCCAAATGCATCATTTTTTTAATATTTTTTTTATTTATGTACGTATAATATCAGGACAATCGTTACTTTAACTTCCAATTTCATAAAATTAAATATAAATTGAAGTTAAATTTTAAAAACGAAATTTAAGATAGAAAAGCTTATTCAATCAAACCGTTCGATGGCGGATTACAAAACGAAATAGCTTGAAAAACATAAAACCAAATGGTTTGTAATGATAAAAATGTTTTATATCATTGGTAAATTTTATTATCCAACAAAAAACCACAGGCCGACATTACGAAATGATATTCAATTTCGATAAGAATCTTGAGAAGGGGTTCATCTGAAAAACGTATTTCCTTTACGGAACAAACTCCGAACATGATTGATGGGTCGGGCTCTTTTCTGATAAGATGATCGTTAAGTAATGCTACTGTGGCGGTATAAATTTATCATTTTATTAACACTTAGTCGCGGAAATAAAAAGGAATTACCATTTGCGTTTTCTCCTGAAACGAAATCTTCAATTTAAACTATTACAAAGTGGAATACAAAAATCACCCCAAAACTAAAAAAATCGATTTTTGTTTCAACCATTTTATCTTGAAGGTCAAAATGGCCTTCGTTGCCTTTATGACACAGCCCATGACGTTATCTCAAGAGTCTCTAAAAGCACAACAATAAAATATAGAGTTGACAGGTTTATTGATTTTTCAGATTTTTCTTGCTAAATAGCTTTTGGCCATTCCATACTAAATTTATTTTAAAAGTCTATTTCTTGACCAAAGACCCTATTTATGTTTTATAAATAGAAACATAAAACAATTACCATTCATGGCCCATTAAAAAATAATTTTACGTGTTTTTAAAATTAAAATTTCTAAAAAGTTATAATTATCGTAAAAACTTCAAAGTTTCCGGAGAACTTTTATTTTTCGAAAGTTTTAATATGCCATTTACCAGCAATTTTCAACACCCTTGTGAGCATTGGCTGTTAAAAGCAAACAACTGAAGCATAACAAACAAATTTGTGGAATTGATTCTTGAAATATGGCAACAGTGTGGAAATGTTAACCCAATTAGCGGCAACATGCCGTGAAGGAGATGTGTGCCATATGGAAGTGAATGGGACAATAAAGTTTCGGCTATAAATTTAATAAACTGGCGGAAATCGGCAAAGTTGTCGAGACACCTACAAGAGTTTATTATTTATCCACGTTAAATTGTCGTCCTGACATTTATCGTGCACTGCTGGAAACGTTCGATTAGATGAACGTTTGATTACGAGCATATGTTATGTTGCTATGTGGTTTTCATCGAGGTTTTTATTCTAAATTTAAATGTATATAAACTGGTTAAGTTCGATGTACATTGGATGACAAAAAGTTGATTTTTTTTCCTTAAAGGAGTCTCCTTTAAAATTTTATCTCTGTTTTTATTTCAAGTAAGATATAAAAAAAGAATGATCAAGTTTTATTATTATTTTTTCATGAAGCAGAACTTTTTATAAAAATGTAGAGAACTCAAGCAGACACACTGTATATGAAATATATCGACATACAATACAATATATTAATACTTTTTTTTGGATAGTGGTAAAATTGACTAATATATACACATTTTTTAGAATAAGCTTTTTGATTTAAGGCTTTATTGTTGATATTAAAAAAAAAATTCCACTCCCACCTTTAAAACGCCCATTATCGTACATGTTTATGTGACACTAAGTGACCTTTTAAATACACATTGACAAGTTGTGGCTTCATGGCGTTTTAGTTACGGGCTGAAGCTAGCAACAGGTTTTTAGTTACGGGCTAAAGTTAGTTTTAAGTTAGTGGACAGTTGTCAAATGTCATACAATCGTTAAAATAAAGTGCCCCTCTTGTAAAATATTACTAAATGGAAAAATTATTTTATTATCTTAACACAAAAACACAAAAGCATTAAATAGTTTCTCAACGCCAATATTTGAAAAGTTTATATGAAAATTGTACTGACCTTTTAATTTCGCGGGCAGTAAACTAGAAATAACTAAAATTTGGACTCAGAATTCACCGTGAAGTGCTCATATAACGTTTTCTTCACTTTCACTATGAAAAACTTGTTAATCCATTTTCAAGGGATACAATTTGATTTATAACACATAAAAATTTGACATTTGACGGTAACCCTATTGTTTTATAGATGGCGCTCTATACAAATACTTAATTTTAATCATTTTTAGATAATAATAAGTATTTTTCATAGAGAAAGTATAGTATGCGACTCGTTTATAAACTTTTTTATACACTCATTAATTGAAGCACTCGCTCGCAATTGCGAGCTTAAGCTTAATTAAATTCGTGTCTAAAATGACGTTTATCTATTTTGCGTTTATAATGACTTTATTGTAACACCGCTTTCAGTGCTGTAATGAGGTACTTTACCCCACCCAAAATTTTGATTTTAAAGGTTGGCTACTTTAAACAGCATACTAGTAAAATAATAGTTTGCATATCGGTTATAATACTTTTATGATTTTTCTTGTACTTCCGAGACTTTTCTGGCAATAAAGTTTGTTTAATACCAAAGAAAATCCTTTTTTTCTTCTTTAACATTAAAAGCCCCTTATTGTAAATAAGTAAATTAAGGACGCCATGGCGAATCGATTTTGACATTAACCCTTCAAACCAATGACTGTGATACCAACTATCTAAAGTTAAATTCGTCCAAATTAAATATAAGGTATAAAATTATTTTTTTATAGAATTTTTGCGCACTCGTCCATTACAAATTGTCCTCGAGCGACAAAATGACTTCTTATGACATTAGTTCTTTAATATACTATTATCAAACTTAATACATAATATAGGAGGCATTGAAAAAAAAAGTATATTTTTTGTATTTTTGAGAAAAAATATAAAAAACCTAAATGTTAAAATTCATTTAACAAACCAAAATACTGTAATATATTATAAAATACTAAATTTTACATTTACGTATAAAATTTGTACTGCTTCTATAAATATAGCAAAATAATTCCAAATTAATTCATGAAGAAAAAGACATAGGTGAAATCTTTGCGTACCACCACAGAGAATAATTTTTAAATTAAAATATTTAATTAACTCTATTCTTAAAGACATAATCAAGCAGCCCATATAAAATATTTTTTATTTTATTTATTTAATTATATTTGTATACCTACATATATCGATGTTCAAAATTAAAGCACCACTTTATTAAAGATCTTAAAAATTGAATAAAATTGTCGAGCTAAACGACTAAGGATGGCAATCAATTATGACTTTAACCATGTAGTCAAAATCTTCTTCAGAATACTTTATCCAGCTTAGTCATACAGTTACAAAAAATAAAACAGTTTTAACAATTCGAAACAATAACTTTAAACTAAAGTCAAAAATTGTTTTCCATAATGACTTGTCTATGGGCGTTCAACTAGACCCTCGTTAATAATAGGGTAAGAGATAAGGCCATACCACTTACTCTTTGAGATTTTGATAGAGTTGATTTACTGGGTGTATAGAAGATACTAAGTGTATGGACATTTTTTCAACACGCGTATACCTTAACCAGAGCTGGATATTTTGAATAGTTAAGTCAGCTTAAGATAATGTGGTCTAATGGGGTGAATCTTTTAAAGGCGATGTTAGTAAACCTTCCTGCCAAAGTGGCCACAATCTCTACTTCTTTTACAAGTCTTTGTGTCTGAATGTTAAAAAAGGAATGATTTAGCCTGGATATGGTAGAAAGTAAGTTAATTATATACAGAAAAGGTTCTTATGGCCCCCCTACACCATCATGTAAATTTTTTTTTTAAGAAAAGACTTACACAAGACTTAAATTAAGGACAAAAACGAGGTAAAATGAAAAAAGCCGCTTAATGAGTTAGGATGAGGAAAACAACAGGAAATAAGTTACTTATAGGTGCAATTCTCCAATTCTCCAAGAACTAAAGACTATCCCAAAGATCGTGTTTGAGAAGAGTTTAGAGGATTAGAAGAAGCGCTGGCACAAGTGCATAATATCTAATGGAGACTATTTTGAAGGCGACAACTTTAATGTAGACGAATAAATAAATATTTTTTTCAAAAAACGAAAATTCCCGTTATTTTCTGAACATACCTTAGATTGGTTAAAAAAATTTCTTTAAATTAACATTAATTTTCACGTTAGCAAAAAGACGTATATTTAGGTAAGTTATTTTTTATTACTTACTAAATAGTATGTTATTAGGTCAAGAAGTGAGTGTTTGGGCTAAGCTCAAAGTTTGAGTCCGACGCGTAGCGGAGGGTTACAATTGAGCGAAGCACAAAAATACACGAATGGCATACAACATTTTATCTTCAAGGCACAATTTTTTTTGTTAAACGATACTTAATAATAATATTTATTGATTCAAAGGACAATTAATTATAATTGTTAATAATTATTGTAGTACAAATACAATTATCTTAATTATTAAAACAAGAAAGTGAGACAATAGTCAAATTTCATTTTAAAAAAGTTTGGTTATCAAAAAATTATAAGAGACCTTTTTTTGTAAAACATTAAATTCTATACAAAAATAGGTATCGTACATGTATGTTGGTACATTGCCTCTTTAAAGAGCTAAACAATTCAATATCTTTAATTATTTTCCCATGTTAGTTTAATGGAAAATAAAAATTGCATTCAGGAAACACTAAATATTATTATTAAGGGCTTACATTTTAACAGGAGTATAATTTTCAACAACTATTAATCATGTGGCATTGAAAGAACAAGATTTTTTCTCCAATTCATTCGAATAAAAGTCGTATACGGAAATACCCAAATTTCGTACGGTTTTTGGTTTTTGGTATTCTCGTACAAATCGTATTCGTAAATTTTTATACGATCTACATCGAATGGTTCAAAGGCATACGAATCATAGTGTTCGTCCGAAAAGTTTTGACTTAAGACGTTTTATTATTGGTCTTAAGAGTTCTTTGGAGTTTTATTTTTTCGATATTTAATATGGCTCTAAATGAATTAGTTCAATTAGCCGGTATTGGCATTTTAGAAGAGGTTGAAGTTAATGGGCAAGCCCCCGGCAGAAGGTTCTTCCAAAATGTAGATGCTTTCAATGATATTAGTGACAATGCATTTATTAAAACATATAGATTAAGCAAGGAAATGGTATCCGACTTAATTGATTTGTTGAGTCCTTACATGGTAGCCCCTTCTCGACTTTCTGACTTAACTATCGAAACTAAAGTACTAACAGCTTTAAGGTTCTTTGCCAGTGGAAGTTACCAGTCAGATATAGGAAGTAATTTAAATCATGCAATTAGTCAGTCTTCTGTAAGTAGAAGTATTGAAGAAGTGAGCAGTGTCTTGAATGAGCCTCAAATATTTAACCGATTTATTAGAATGCCTCGAAACAATGAGGAAGTACAAAGGATTCGCACGCAGTTTTATTTGAATCACAACTTTCCTGGAGTGGTAGGCTGCATAGATTGCACTCATGTTGCAATATATCCACCTCAAATAAATCATGTTATGTACCCTGAGGTTTTATATGTTAATAGAAAAAGCTACCACTCTATAAATGTTCAACTCATTTGTGATTCGGATTTAAAAATATTAAATGTAAATGCAAGGTATCCAGGGAGCACTCATGACAGTTTCATTTGGAACAATAGTATGGTGCTACAGTACATGCAAAATCTACATAGAAATGGAATGCATCTATATTTATTGGGAGATTCGGGCTATGCAGTAAGACCATGGATGCTAACACCAATACTGAATCCCCCGCCAAACTCCCCAGAAAGTAGGTATAACGAGAGACAAATGAGCACTAGGTCTCTTATCGAACGCTGCAATGGCGTTTTGAAATTACGATTTCGTTGTCTATTAAAACATCGGGTGCTTCATTATGGACCTGAAAAGTGTTCCAAAATTATAAATGGGTGTATAGTGTTACATAATATATGCATTGAAAGTAATCTACCACCAGTAGAACAAGCAGAGGAGGACATCGATGTAGATTTCGGTATTTATGCACATGAAGGAGACTTTGAAGAACCTGTGGTTGGTGGAAATAGGGTGAACCCTGATTTAGCAGCGGGAAGACTATTACGTTCCAGAGTAATTAGAAATTATTTTGGAAGGCCATAATAATGCTATCTATCTTTATTTTAAAAATAAACAGTTAACCAGATAATTTTTTTATTATTAAACTTCAAATAATTTATAAAATAAATATGAAATAAAATATGCAAAAACAACAAATTATATTTTAAGTATTTGGAAAAACACATATTCTAAATATCACATACATCTTGTAGACGGTGCTTGTCCATTTCTTTGGTTTTAAAATGTGCTGCAATGGATTCTAGGGCGTCTGCGATTCTTTTCTTGGCATCTACCTCTTCTTGGTAAAGCTGAAGTTTGTTGATATAATATTCTTCCTTTAACAAAATTTTTCGTTCTGTTTGCTGGGATAGTTTCTCGGTTGCCGTAATGGTGTGTTCCAGCCTTTGGATACGCCTTTTTCGAGATGGTATTTTGCTACCATTTAATTTTGGTTGCTCTGTTGGTTTACTGTTTTCTTTATTATTGTTTAAAATAACAGAAGGAACGATAGGCTTCTGCGGATTTTCGTTATTTAAATTATTTTTTGTTTCACTGATATTTACAGTTTCAGGAGCTTCAGAATATTCTACAATTATATTACTGTCGTCAAACTCTACCAAAGATTCCTCTACATTCTGTCCTTCAACAGCGACTGGTCCAATTATATCCAAAATTTTTTCATCATCTGTATTTAATTGTGTATTGATGGAGGGGCCACCACCAGTACACTGTGTATAGCGTTTTATAGAACTTTTTTTTGATTTTGTTGCAGCCTTTATGTCGTGCCAAGTCTGAAGAAGAAAAAGGGATATTTAACTAACAAAGCATTAATTGCCGTATATAACATAATATGTTTAGAAATTTTTATGACACAAACTTACTTTACGCCATTTTTTCCAATCCTTAGTAGCTCCTGGCACTGCATTTAAATTATTTGTCAATTCTTCCCACATTTTCCTTGCATGTTTAAAAGTAAATGTTTGTGTGAATTTTCCATTTTGTAATTCCGGGTGTTTTCCCATAAATTCTATTAATTCAGTTTTTTGACTAGCTGAAATGTTACCTCCACGTTCCATCTTTTGATGCCACTCCAAACACTATAATAAATAAAATAAATGATAAAATAAAATAAGGCACTTATTAAATCAAATATTTGTCAATTGAATGTACTTACCGGCTTTATAAATGATCTTGTTTATATATATATATGTTTATAAGGTTAACATCAAAAATCAATTGACAGTTAGAGTTTTCATTAACGTTTTGTTGGTAAAACTGATTTGTAGCGCTGTTGTCAATTTGCTTTTCCGATCAGTCGGATTTGCTTTTCGTATAAAAGTGAGGAATACACTTTATAATCCGCATTCGATTTTCGCCATACGAGTATTGTCGTATACGACTTTTATTCGAATAAACTGGAGAATTGCACCATCATGTAAACATTTTGTATAAAAAATACTTACTCATGGCCTAAATTAAGGTGGACAAGAACGAGGAAAAATAAAAGAGGCCGCTTAATGAGTTAATATGAGGTAGATAAAAGGTAATGTTATGGAAGAGTGCAAACAATTACAAATCTTAAAAATTAAAAAAAAAATCCTGAATGGTAGAGATCACTGCGGTCGGACACTTTGGTTTTCTGGATAAATGAGCAATTTGCTTGAAAAACTTCCATAATTATGTTTTAATCTTAATAGTATATTATATACGAGAGATTATGCGGATAATTTTGAGTGATAATATACTTTATCTACTCTCATTGCATAATATTGTGTTTTTCTGTAAATAATGATAATTGTTATGAATTCTCTTCCTAACAACGGGAATATTAAACTCATTATTCATGTTTTCATGCATCAGTAATTGGCTGAATTTAATATTCACTGTGATTTGGACCAATCGGGTTTTAAATTTGGAGAAGAAGACTATAATATTTAAAATTGTTAAAAAGTGCGGTTAACAATTTGACAGATGTTAGATTTTATTTATTTTTGAAAATCATTTAATTATATAATTATTGGAGTGGATAATAGTATATTATGTATCAAGTTTGATAAACGCCATTTAAAAAAGTTTATAAACGAGATGCATACTATACTATACATACTATACATACGACAAATACTTATTATTATCTTAAAATGATTTAAATCAAAAATTTGTATAGAGCGCCATCTATGAAACAATAGGGGAAACTGTGTGTCACCGTCAAACGTCACATTTTTTTATTTTATAAACACAATTATAAAGGTTATAAATCGAAATGTATTTCTTGAAAATTGACAGTTTTTCTCAGTGAAAGTAAAGAAAATGTTTTTTGAGGATTTTACAGTAGAGTCCGTGCCCGAATTTAAGTTATAGTTTACTGCCGGCGAAATTAAAAGGTCAGTACAATGTTCATATAAACTTTTCAAATATTGGCGTTGAGAAACTATTTAATACTTTTGTATTTTTGTATTGAGATAATAAAATTATTTTCACATTTAGTATTGTTTTACAAGAAAGGCACTTTATTTTATCGATTGTATGACATTTGACAACTGTCAACTAACTTAAAACTAACTTCAGCCTGTGACTAAAAACCTGTTGCTAATTTCAGCCCGTGACTAAAGCGCCATAAAGCCTCAACTTGTCAATGTGTATTTAAAAGGTCCCTTAGTGTCATGGAAACATGTACGATAAAGAGCGTTTTAAAGGTGGGAGTAAAAAAAGTAATTTAAAATAGTCAATTGATCATAATATTATTTTTGAACTGTTGATTTGTAACATGACATTCTATTTGAAACAAATTATTGTTGTACTAGTAAAGCCATTCATGTAACTAAACACAAACATTTTGATATGCTCCAAACCTACTTAAAATATTAATAGCACCGAAATGTTTGTTTGTTTGTTTGTTTGTTTAACTCTTGTTATATAATTTTACATAAAATTGCATGTGTGTTATTTTGTAGAAATGAAACCATTTTTTATTACAAACACTTATTAACGACTAGACTATAATTAGCATATTTATTTGATTTAATTTAAAATGATAAAGATCATTGCCCTACATACTTTTATAGTGGGCTGGAGCACAATGACTTCATAATCCAGATAACAAAATAAACTTAAATATTACCTGGCTTAATTGATACAATAATAAATTTATGAACAATATAATCTTTTTTATACTATAAAAATACTTATTTTAAATGACAATAAGAAACTTTAATAGTCTTCATTGAGTATATAAATTTTTAAAGTTTAAAGCACTCCATATCCTTAACTGAGCCTTTCTATTTGATTTACTGCATCTAAAAGTTTTAAACTTTGCATAAGAAATCTTGCTAACTTGCTAAAAGAAAACTTTACCGAAAAAGTAAACCAATGTTCGAGTTGACCATTAAAAACAGAAAAGTAGGATTTTACATTACCTGCACCTACTTTGCTACCAAAGCGAAATAACTTTTAAAGCAATTAATCGAGTTTTATTTCCGATTTTGGTCAAGTTTACCGTCTCGATGGACCAGCAACACTTGCGACTAGTTGAAAGCAGATGAAAAGCAAACTTTATAAGAAAAGCAATCTTATTAGATAGTTTCTGGGTAGGGTACTCAATTTAATTGCGACTTGGAAGTTTCATGGAGACATAACTAGTTTAACCATTTGTATTTTTTAAATTTGTTCCATTATAAGTTGTATGGAAACGTTGTGTAATGTCGACAAAGTAAAATTGTTTATTTTTTTAGAATATACATTTGTGCAGTACATATAGGTAATATATGTAGTTAATAAAAGACCCATTAGGCTGAAGTCAATGTATGAAAACCAAGTGAGCAAAACGATTGCTACATTTGTAATTCTAATCGAATGCACTTTGCATATTCAGTCACTGTATGACCGAACAAAAACACGCAAAACGTGGGGTGAATACTAAAATTGGCAAGGATTTAAGCTTATAATAATAAAAAAAGTATTCGCCATAGGTTCAGGATTACTTCTCTTAATTAGAATTTTAATGAAACCAAGTATACAGTGTGTCCGTAAAGTCCCGTAACATGAAATTATTTTAAAAACAGTAAATTAAAAAAAAACGCTGAAACACATCAACTTTGTTATTTTTCTAGCAATATTTTGTTCTATGTAGTTGTTCCAAAATCTGCCGGGTGGCGGCCCCACAATCAAAGTCAGTTTTTTTTTTAATTACAACCCTTTATTTTTGTTGCATTTTTGGATAGCTACCGTTGTCCTGAATACATTGATGTGCCACATCTGGAGGGTTATATGGGAATTTTTAAGAAAAGCAGGTTTTTGCTGACGAATGAGATTTTGTTATTTTGTCAAACTTAAACACAATCTATGCGTTGCTTAATGTTTTTTGGGAAGCCAATCAGAGCAGTTGCTCAATTTTAAAACTATTTGGCAGTGCCTGTCCACAAACGAGCGTTGTACGTTTGCCAGTACCGCTGGAGTGATCATCTGGATCTCGAATGCGGTGCCATAGGTCGTCTAAATTTGGAAGCCTGTTTACATAGACACGGTTTTTAAGATGTCCCCATAGAAAGAAATCTTAAAGGGTCAAATCGGACGATCGCGCTGACCACTCGATTTGACCCCTTCGACCTATTCAGCGATTGGGGAAGACCTGATTTAAATAATCCCTTACTAGCAATGCATAGTGTGGTGGTGCCCCGTAACAGCGAATAAGTTCGTCAAAATACCAAAATCTCAATCGCCGGCAAAAACCTGCTTTTCTAAAAAAATTTCTTATGTAACCCTCCACATGTAGCATATTAATGTACCCAGAACAGCGCTAGCTATCCAAAAATGCAACAAAAATAAAGGGTTGTAATTAAAAAAAACCTTTCTTCGATTAGGGCGCCACCACGCGGCAGATTTTGGAACAACTACATAGGCTTAAATATTGCTAGAAAAATAAAAAAGGTGGCGTGTTTCAGCGTTTTCTAAAAAAAAATTACCGTTTTCAAAATATTCTCATGTTCCGGGACTTTACGTAAGAAAGCACAAAATTTGTATATAGTAAAATAAAACACGTTTATTTATTAAACGTGTTTTTTAGACTCTATAGACTCTATAGACTCTATAGATATACATAGATATATCTACTGCCCTTCAACGCTAAAATGCAGTATATCACTTTTGTCCTTGATTTTTTAAATCTTAAAAATAAGGAAAATATGGTTGTCAAGTAAAATCTAAAAAAAAAATAGGAACAATATATCAAATTATTTTATTGACTTTAATAAGAATTTTCATAAAATGTGTAATTTTTTTAAATGAATAAATGAAACCAATCTATAGATAAATGAATAAAAATAATTTAAATGTATAGATAATGGTATTACTATATTACTATATAGTATGTATTAAGTTAAATAAACGTAATTTTATTTGAGAAATTTAATTAGGTCTGAGCGAATGTTTAATTAAATGAGTGTCTAAAAAAGTCTATAAACGAGTTGCGTACTCTCTAAAAATGAGTTACTCGAAAATAACTAATTTAATAGTTATTAGTGGCTGCTTTTTCACTTGTACCATGGTTAACCGTGGGACACCATGGTATCCCAAAATTTAACAGCCAATTCTTTTCTAAAATTGTCCCCTGAATCCGAAAATGTCGTCAAAAGTTAAAAAAGTAGAACAGTTTTTGAGATAAAGTCAATTTTCCATTTAATATGGAATTGACTATATCTCAAAAACTTCTTAACTTTCATAATTTTTTACGGTATTTTCGGATTCAGGGGACAATTTAACATAAGAATTGGCTGTTAAATTTTGGGATACCATGGTATTCCATGGTTAACCATGGTACAAGTAAAAAAGCAGCCACTAAAACTAATTCATTTTTAGAGAGTATCATACTTTTTCTACGACAAATACTTATTATCTAAAAATTATTTAAACTAAGTATTTTGATAGAGCGACATCTATAAAACAATAAAGTAACCATTCTAATCTAGGAATCTGTTTTACCGGCGAACCGGTCAAAATGTCAAATTTTAATGTGTAAATCGAAATGTATTTCTTAAAAATGTTATGTATAAATCCTAAATAGAAACAGTTTTTCACAGTGAAAGTGAAGAAAACGTTTTATGGGTACTCCACGGTGGAACCTTCAAATTTTTAAAGGTCATTTGCGTTGAGAAACTATTTAATACTTTTATATATTTGTATTGATACAATAATAAAATTATTTTTACATTTAGTATTATTTTACAAGAACGAGATTTTATTTTAACGATTGTATGACATTTGACAAATGGCAACTAACTTAAAACTAACAACGCAATAAAGCCAGAACTTGTCAATGTGTAATTAAAAGGTCACTTAATGTCATGGAAAGTTTCCATTGGAAACATGTACAATAATGAGTGTGAGTGGAAAATAATATTTAAAAAAAACATATTTGTTTTTATTGAAAAATGTTATCAAAGCATAATGTGCCATTCTCGTAAATCACAATATTTTGATATGGCCATAGTTTTCGAGATATTTTTTATTTTGTTTTTTATTTGTTTTTTAAAGGTAGCTTTACAATTTGGGTTATATCTCGAGTTGGAAATGGCCAATCTGGTTGCAATAGGTGTCAAATTAGAAGAAATCTTCATATAGCCGATCATCTAGCTCAGAATATAATTATACAAAATAACGTAAAAATTAAACCTAAGTATAAGTATGTCCATACAATAAATGATACCACAATTAAAACATTAAAAACAGTCTAAATAATACAAATTGGTGCGAAATTGAAAACGAAAGTGTAGAAATCTCTTTTAGTCGTTTTCATAATACATTGATAAATGCCTTCAACATAAATTGTCCACAAAAAATGGTTAAAATAAATGGATTTAAGAAAACACCAATATGAATAAATGAGGAGACTTTAAAAATAAAAAAACCAATTAGATGCTGCCGAAACTATAATGAGAACAAGAAAAGATAAAGAATCTCAAATGCTGTATAAACTCTTAAAAAATGATTATAATAAATTAATTCAACAAACATATAAAAAAGTTTGCGAAAATAAAATAACAACAGCAGAAAACAAAAGCAAAGCAATATGGAGTATTATAAATGCAAATACTAAAAGTTCTAGAAATAAAGAAACAAGTAGAATTATAACTGCAAATGAATTTAATACATATTTTGTTAGCATAGGAAATGGTTTGGCAACGAAAACGGATGTCCAAAAATCACAAATGCTCTTAAAAAAAGGAAATTTTGATACTAAAGGAAATATGTTTTTGTTTGAAACTACCCCCGAAGAAATTTTGAAAGTTATCAAAAATCTAAAACCCAAGGAGTCCAAAGATATCTATGGGCTAAATTTAATAGTTCTTAAGGCAATTATAAATGAAATCATTTTTCCATTATGCTATGTAATAAATTCTTGTTTCAATCAAGGAATTTTTACAAACGAATTAAAAGTAGCTAAAATAATACCAATTTACAAAAAAAAGAACATAGATATATGTAGTAACTATAGACCCATCTCCATTCAAGCAAAAAATATAATAAATCAACACCAGCATGGCTTTTAAAAAAATAAATCTACTATAACAGCAATGATGATTTTAATGGACATAATAACGGGAGCGTTTAAAGAAAAAGGAGACGTAATACTGTCTTCTTAGCAAAGCTTTTGATTGCGTCAACCACTTGATTTTACTACAGAAGCTAGAGTATTATGGACTAAGGGGGCATATGTCAAAAATGATTACTTCCTACCTGACTCACAGGTATCAGACTGTATCCTGGAATGATTCTTTATCAGAACAGAAAAAAATTACTATGGGAGTTCCCCAAGGCTCAATTTTGGGACCTCTTTTGTTTATTTAATTCACAAATGATATGGATTTAAATATTGAATCTTTTTAGTGCTGCGTATATCCTGATGACACAACATTAATTAATAAAGGGTATTCAAGAGAGTTGCTCTTAGAAAGATCCGAAGTAAATTTACATCAGGCCGAAAATTGGTATAGCAGTAATGGTTTAAGACTAAATACAGAAAAGACCCAGAATATCTTCCTATCCAAAGGCCCAATATGCCCAATCCTGAAACCATACGGCTTTTAGGATTTTCCCTGGACAGTTCCTTATCATGGATTCAGCACATAAATAGCATAACAAGTAGGTTGTCTAGTTCCGTGTACTGTATACGAAGAATCAAGGAAAAAATGGATGAAAATTCAGCACGGATGACGTATTTCTCCTTGTTTCACAGCATAGCGACATACACTGAAAAAAATAAGATGTTGAAACAACAACAAAAATATTAATTCAACTCTTTATGCACTTTAAATACAAGCAATGGTTTATGCACGTTTACTTAACCATCTAAAAATGTCAAATTGTATTGTTTAATTGAACAACAAATAACAGTCAAATGAACAAAATGAGAATATTTGTTCTAATCTGCTAATTTGGTTAATTTAACATTCTTAGGGTGTTAAGGTGAATTTCTTGAAATTTCCAGGTAACCTTTTTAGCATATTCACTTAACACCAATAAAATGTTAAATTAACATTCTGAAAATTTAAAATTTTTTAAAGGTTGGTATCCAAAACAAAATAATGGAAATAATATATTATTATAAAGAGAAAGAATTGAACCTTCACCTCGCCCAGAGTTTTTGTTTTGAGCGTGTTCCACCTACTTTAAATACCGACAGACAGCTGTTTCGCCCTGTATTGAGGGTCTTATCAGTGTCGGGCAATATGGTGTAGTGAAAGTTCCACTGTGGAACACACCTAAAACAAACAGCTACCTCATCTTATATACCCCTAATCGTAAGCCAACTAAGGCGAGATGTAAGAACACGTCATCGTCTAATGACGTGGCGCGGGTGTTCGAAGCGCCATTCTCGGCAATTTTATGAATGCAAATTTTACATTTTAAATTTTAAAGTAACATTTACAATTTGTTAAATGAACAAATTTAATGTTGTGGATTAAAGAGCAACTAAACGTTAATCTAATAGTTTTTTTAGGTAATCCCAACAATTTTAGTATTTGATTTAACCAATTCCAGCTATTAAATCAAAATAGGATAAAAACTTTAATTCAAACAATTAGTTCATGTAAGATCAATATTTTAAATTGTCAAATGAACAAATAAACTTTGACAAACTCTGACTATTGCTTTGACACCAAAATATAGATTAATCCAATAGGTTTTTTGTTGAAACAACATTTTCAAAAATGACATTTAGGCAAATGTTAACTCAACGAATATATTTTTTTCGGTGTACGGTATTTTAATATGGGGTGCATCACCAAATGCAAAAAGAATCATTTTGCAACAAGAAAGAGCAATAAGAGCAATGGCAAAATTAAGCCAAACTACCTGCTGCAGATCTTATTTTAAAAAATATAAAATACTTACAACACCAGCACAATATATGTTAAATTGTCTGTGTCAGGTGCATAAAACTGAAAAAAGCACAAAACACAAGGAAAATATCATTCTGCCACAACATCGTCTACAATCTAGTCAGTTGTATATAGATATATAGGTCAAAAAATGTATAATCAACTACCTGCTAAATATAAAGCAAAGGATGTCAAAGAATTTAAGAACATGATGAAGACAATCTTAACGGAAAATGTATTTTACTCCATTCAGGAAATATTTAGTTTTAACTTTCACTAGTTTTCCTATAAACCTTATATTTTGTAATGTATTGTATATTGTATTATATTGTTTATTATACTTATTTATATAAATTCAAACTTAAAGCTATATCTGTAATTTTTTTAATTGCCTTGTAAATTTTTGACTTACCTTGTAAATTTTTAAAGGTTAATAAATATTATTATTATTATTATCGAAATAGTTGACTAGTTTGAGTGCAGTAGGCTTGAATATTTAAAAAAATCTTTTTTTTTTGACAAAAATAAGATTGCAAGATTTACTTTTGTCCAAGAATGAATAAAAGTCCTTGAAATATTCGAATTATCTACATTACATAAAGTTTTCACTTTTATGAATAGAATAAGGTTTTAACGAAAAAAAATTATGAATAAATAACAAAGTTATGACAGTTTATCTACAAGTAGCAAAACTGTTTTGTTTATTTTTAGAATTTTACCTCATTAGTAGCGTATAGTAACATGCAATTATTTTACCATACATTTTGAAAAAATAACTTTTTTTTGTTCAAATTCTAAATTTCACAGTTTTATGTGGCTGTTACCAATAAGCGATTTTTTAGGTTGACGATACTGTTTCTGTTATTGCTTTATGCCAGATAACTTAGTAGGTGAAAAATTAAAAGGATTTCTACACATTAAAGCTTTTCAGGTTATGTATCTGTCAAAGTATAGTCAACTAAGGAATAGTATATTCTGTAACAAGTTTGGAATACGGCATATTCCGCTCGAGTGAAAAGTTTGTCATACGAGCCGGGCGAGTTTGACTGTTTCGCGAGAGGGGAATATGCAATTCCAAACGTGTTTCAGACTATACTTTTTCTACATTTCAAAAAAATACCATAGAAAAATAATTTAATTGAAAGAAAGTGAGGTTGGATCGGTCTAAAATTTGTTAGATATTAAAAACAGAGATGTCGCCACAAGTGTTTATTCTGTCATCCGATGATGAATGAATATTTTATTCTGTAACACTTTACGGAATATATGTCATTCCATAGATAAAAGTGATAATAGAACGGTCATATTCTGTATTAGGAGTAGAAAATTAATATTTATATGTTTACCCGGTAAACTTCACCGCTACATTTCAAAAAAAATACCATAGAAAAATAATTTAATTGAAAGAAAGTGGGGTTGGATCGGTCTAAAATTTGTTAGATATTAAAAACAGAGATGTCGCCACAAGTGTTTATTCTGTCATCCGATGATGAATGAATATTTCATTCTGTAACACTTTACGGAATATATGTCATTCCATAGATAAAAGTGATAATAGAACGGTCATATTCTGTATTAGGAGTAGAAAATTAATATTTATATGTTTACCCGGTAAACTTCACCGCTTATGTTTAAGCCTTAAAAATTTATAAATCTTTATAGTATCACAATAACAATGTTTGGTTTAAGAATTTAGGGATATAAATACTGCATTTAATGAAATATTAAAGTGTATGGTTCCAAATAAGTAATATGTTTGTGCATTTGGTCTCCATAAAATGGCTTTAACTGAACGGCATTTATTTAAAAAATCTAGCTTTTCTATTATGGAATAAAAATATTTGTATCAAAAAATATCTAATTTTGTAATTTTAAGGTTAGAAAAATCTATTTTGACCAAAATAAATAAGTATTTGGTCATATAAATATAGGTATACTAAATAATTGTTGAATAGGGTTCAAATTAAATTGAAGCTTCTGCATACCTTTAAGTTAGATTATTAGAAAACAAACGATTTATAGAGAAACTTGCATTGTGAAAATATTTAATACTCCCATAACATGTGATTTATTAAAATTTTTAATGTTATAATGATTTTTCAATGTAGATCAAATTCAGTTGAAGCCTTATATCTACTTGTATTAACAAAACTTGTAGCTACACTTTAAGTTGGATTAGAAAAGCTACCACATATTTTTAAAATCTTATTTATTTTGGTCAAAATAGATTTTTCTAACCTTAAAATTACAAAATTATAATTATAATTATTATCTATAGATGATTTTTTTTGTTATAATATATTAACCTACCTTTAACACAGATATTCTTATTCCATATTAGCGGAGCTAGATTTATTTTTAATAAATGCCGTTTAGTTAAAACTATTTTTGGGGAAAACCAGATATGTAGAGCAAATGCACAAAAATATTACTTATTTGGTACCATACACTTTAGAATTTCATTAAATGCAGTACCTATTTTCATTCCTAAATTCTTAAACCAACCATTATTATTGTGATACTATAAAGATTTATAAATTTTTAAGGCTTAAACATAAGCGGTAAAATTATAAATATTTTTTCTTTCTTTGCCTATACTTTTACAGATACATAACCCGAAAAGCCTTAAATACCAAATTTTCAAAAGACTGCTTTCCGTACGTAGTCACGTGGTGGGACGTTGAGGTGTGGAGCATTTTGGCTGTCAGCCAGACTAATTAAATTTTTATAGTTTAATATAAAGACCATGGTCAATAAACTTAGATAGGTACTAAAATACAAATATACTAGATACTAAAATACAAATATACAAAAAAATTAACGGTTCTTAACTAATTTGAAAAAAATTGTAAACTTGTTAAAAGCAAAAATCGTTAAAACTTTTCATTATTTACGTTATTTCTGTAAATTTAAAAAAGTTTCACATGTTAACACACAAATTTATCTACATTTTCATTTAATTTGTGATTTGTTGCGCTAGCACCACCAAATTTTTGTTTTCACATGGCTAGAAAGAAAAAACAAGGAATCCAACGAAGTATCCAACTAACTACATAAGTTATGGCGGCCATTATAAAAACAAAAGGTGGTGATGGTAACTCCGAATATAGTAAGAATTAAGATAAAAATGTAGCTAAGTGTGTAATAAACCATTATATAATGCACATACACACGCTATGTATGGTCACAATCAAAATTCCCCTCTGATATAACCTCTGATAAACTATATACTGTATACTAAACATTGTATAAACATTGTATATATAGTATTGTAAAGTATACATTGAAAAAACTGTTTTTTTACAATGCTGTAAAAACAAAAGATGGTTTAAAATGGTTGAAGAAAATGATGATAATTTTTTGATTGAGGTGCTTAAATTACCCATAAGTTTTCCGTGGAACAAAATATGTAGATTCAGTTATTGACTTTTTAAATCATGCCGTTGCCAGAATTTTAAATACTACTTAGAAAATTTTATAAAGGATCCACAAGTTTTTAGCTTTTAAATTAGACTTTCAGAAATGTAGGAAAACGATTCCGTTACGTTAACTATAGAATAATTATTTTTAATGGAGCAATTGATGTAATATTTTGCCAATTGGATTAATCCATACATGAAATCGACTCACAAACACGGTCCGTATATCAGTGAAACAATGAGGTTTGGGTCTAACCTGGAGCTTCTGGGACTTGTTAATCCAATTCGACAGTGTTTTCATACTCGCAGATCTCAAAATTTTGACAAATGATCTGGAAATGCAGACAAAGCAATGTTGTTTGATTTTTAATGAACTCTGGGGACGTTTATACAAATTGGCAAAAAATATTCACAAAACAATCTAAATCGGTCAGATTTGCAGTTTGAAACGATTAAAATAACAAAGCAATTTATTTATTTTTATTGTATTGACAGAATTTTATGTTAAAGTATTAAATATTAAGTATTTTATAAAATAAGTGTGCACTTTACATTACAAAACTTAACACTTTCAGTTTAATAAAATAAATTAATACCTTAACCGCCTAGGCTGAACCATTGAATTTTAATGCAATAAAAACAACGGTTTGCATAGAAATGAATACGTCCATAAAAATATTAACATGCAATGTAAATCTAAAGTAATGTACATTTTTAATGTGCAGGTCATAATTGATTTCTAGTGCAAATTAAGAAATCCTTACATCATTGCGACCTTTTAGTAATTTTCCAAGGAAGTCCAGTTAAAATATGTTAACGACTTGTTTACGGGTATATTTTAAAAAATGGTTCGTATAGTTTGGTAGTATCAAAGATGTTTTACAGATAATAAAACGCCTATTATATTCGAAGAAAGGAAGGGAATGAAAATAGGGTTAATGTTTAACATAATATGTAAATTATTCTCAAATAAAAAATATTTATATTTTTGACTGTATTGTTTACAAATACTGCTAATCAATATGATAGGAAATACATTTTTTAAGAAAGCCTCAGGTAAATAAAAACGTTATAAATCATCATTATATTAGTTCTTATTTAGCAAGGATGTTTTACGAATTTATATTGAACTTAACTGCGCTACATTGGTTTAGTCAAGTCGTAGGTATTAAAAACTTTAACAATATGTAGTGCTGTCACATTGACTTAAGAAAATTAATAAAACGTCTTAAAAGGTTTCAGTTTTATTTTGTCCGATTGTGAAGAAAGGTGAAAGTATTTTACAGAACCGATTAAAACTTCAAAAGGTTATGGGCCCAGATCACGTATTTTTTGGGAATATAAATTGTTCAGCGATCGGATGGATCGATACACAGGCATCAACAAGGTTAAGTAAGAAATGTACTCAATCGTTTTAACATGATTAATTGCAATGCAGTATCAACTTCATTGGACAATTCACAAAATCTTGGTGATTTTGAAGCCGATGGAGAGATAGATTTCCCTTATCGTGAGGTCGGAAGTTTAATGTATGCAAAAAGCCAGCTGCAGCACATGTGAATGCAGTTAAACGCATTATGAAGTACATTCGTGGAACGATGAATATGGGAATTCGTTTCGAAGGAAGAAACGACTTGTTCTGCGGATACAGTGATGCAGACTATGATGGAGACTTTCAGACAAGAAGATCTACGTCAGGCTATATTTTTATGCTTGGCAGGAGCGTTATCAGTTGGGGATCGGAGCGCCAGAAATCAGTTGCGCTATCCACAACGGAATCCGAGTACATGGTAACTTCACACGCCGTGAAAGAACTTGTTTGGTTAAAAAATATGTTGGGCGAGCTACTACAATCATAATTGAATGCGCCGACATTTTACATGGACAACCAAAGTGCGATACGGAATTTCACAAAAGGACCAACGGTACACCGAAAAAAATATATTCGTTGATTTAACATTTGCCTAAATGTCATTTTTGAAAATGTTGTTTCAACAAAAAACCTATTGGATTAATCTATATTTTGGTGTCAAAGCAATAGTCAGAGTTTGTCAAAGTTTATTTGTTCATTTGACAATTTAAAATATTGATCTTACATGAACTAATTGTTTGAATTAAAGTTTTTATCCTATTTTGATTTAATAGCTGGAATTGGTTAAATCAAATACTAAAATTGTTGGGATTACCTAAAAAAACTATTAGATTAACGTTTAGTTGCTGTTTAATCCACAACATTAAATTTGTTCATTTAACAAATTGTAAATGTTATTTTAAAATTTAAAATGTTAAATTTGCATTCATAAAGTTGCCTTAACACTCTAAGAATGTTAAATTAACAAAATTAGCAGATTGGAACAAATATCCTAATTTTGTTCATTTGACTGTTATTTTTTGTTCAATTAAACAATACAATTTGACATTTTTAGATGGTTAAGTAAACGTGCAAAAACCATTGCTTGTATTTAAAGTGCATAAAGAGTTGAATTAATATTTTTTTTGTTGTTTCAACAGCTTATTTTTTTCAGTGTACCATTTCATCCGGAAAAAAATTGAGGATAGAATTTTCAATTTGAAATACGTTCTGATCGATGACCAAGCAGCGGACGTTATGACGAAGACATTGTTGAAACTGAAACATCAACATTTTTGTAAAATTTTGAATGTCATGCCAAAGAATTAACGTATGATTCAAGTAGCATTCAAAATTTTGAATTAAAGTAAAATTTAGATATTAAAGTAACTTTTTTAACTTTGAATTTATTTGTTAATTAGATTTTAATTTTAATATTTTTTTAATTTTGATATCGACTTGCAACATAAAATAGGAGTATTGAATTTAACTGCGCTATATTGGTTTAGTTAAAGTCGTAGGTATTAAAAACTTTAACAATATGTAGTGCTGTCACATTGATTTAACAAAATTTAATAAAACGTCTTAAAAGGTTCCAGTTTTATTTTGTTAGATTTTGAAGAAAGGTGAAAGTATTTTACAGTACCGAATAAAAATTTAAAATAACATTGATTGTATTTTTTAACCTTTCTTGTCACTTTACATCCTAAGATCAAGGTATCCTTAAATTACATACAAATAATAATAATTATAATTACCTTCAGTCCCAATAATACCGTGTTCCTAAATTTAGTGTAACTATAATAGTGTAATATTTATAATTATAAATATATTTTTCTCTTTTAAACCGGTATAATTTGGTTAATTAAAATTGTATTTTAAAATTTAAAAAATGTAAAGACCTGTGACGACTATGTCAGACTAACAACATTTGTCTTAATTTATATTTTTTTACTGCCACCTTTAAAACGTCCATTATCGTACATGTTTCCATGACACTAAGTGAACTTTTAAATACAGATTGACAGCTTTATGGTCTTTTAGTCAAAGGCTGAAGTTAGCAACAGGGTTTTAGTCACGGGCTGAAGTTAGTTTTAGGTTAGTTGACACTTGTCAAATGTCATACACTCGTTAAAATAAAGTGCCTTCTAGTAAAATAATACTAAATGTAAACATTATTTTTTTATCTCAATACAAAAATACAAGTTTAAATAGTTTCTCAGCGCCAATATTAGAAAAGTGTATATGAACATTGTACTGACCTTTTAATTTCGTTTACAGAAAACTAGATTTAACTTAATTTCGGGTGAAGTGCCAATAAATCATTTTCTTTACTTTCACTGTTTCAACTGCTTCTATATCGGATTCAACGGCCCATTTTCAAGAAATACATTTCGATTTACACATAAAAATTTAACATTTTCACCGGGGCGCCGGTAATACAGATTCCCAAGTTGGTAACTCTATTGTTTTATAGATGTCGCTCTATACAAATATTCAATTTAAATAATTTTTAGATAATAATAAGGATTTGTTGTGGAAAAAGGATAGTATGCCTAAATTAAATTCGTAAGGAAAAAAACTGAAGTTTAATTTTAAAGATTTTTTTAAATTTATCCATACTATATTTTCTTCCTTGCTATTCAGTTGCCACAACAATATTCATAACTAATTTTATATTATCGTTTTATCTTTGCGACAATCAACTGTTAGGAATTCATAAATTTAATTCAGTAATTTAAGAAAACAATATATTTAATAGAGTAAAAGCTTGAATACAATTTCGTATAAAAACGCTTAGCTTAACTTGATATAACTCTTTAAACTGAAACCAAAAACTGTGAACATTCAAATCAATTCATATATTGTTTATATTAAGGCTTTGCAGCCGTCCAGGCAGGAACCTGAGTCAGCATCGCGAGAGAAGCAGGGCCGTATCCCATGATTCTCTAACATTCGGCCATCCTGGGAGTTGGGCTGTCCTCGGCCGACACGAACTTTTAAAAAAATATCTTATTTACAAACTTATCTTAGACATTATCAAGTTAACTTTATCTAATCTTTCAATAACTTTAACAAAACTTATAATGGTCAAATATTGATCTTATATCAACAATTGTAATAGGTACTTTGGTAATTAAAAATAATTATTCTTTTTATTATTCTTAAATTTAAAATTTAGATAAAGGTACTTTTATCGGTCTTAAATATTAAGATACTCATCTGTTATTAGTCATCAGTCATCAACATTGTACTGATCTTGTATCAGTCTTTAAAAATATGGTACTGATCTTGTATCAGTCTTTAAAAACATCTTACTGATTTTGTATCAGTCCCTAAAATATGGTACTGATCTTGTATCAGTCTTTAAAAACATTGTACTGATCTTGTATCAGTCTTTAAAATAATGGTACTGATCTTGTATCAGTCTTTAAAAATATGGTACTGATCTTGTATCAGTCTTTAAAAACATCGTACTGATCTTGTATCAGTCCCTAAAATATGTTACTGATCTTGTATCAGTCTTAAAAACATTGTACTGATCTTGTATCAGTCTTTAAAATAATGGTACTGATCTTGTATCAGTCTTAAAAACATTGTACTGATCTTGTATCAGTCTTTAAAATAATGGTAATGATCTTATATCAATCTTAAAAATAAGCAATACTGACCTTGTATCAGTCTTCATCAGGCTTAGAAGTAGCTTTCAACAACACCCATGGTTTAATTTTATCGACGGCCACTACAGTCTTGAACTTTTTATTTCCTCGAAGATCGCATACTGCATAACGGTCGTTATAGAGGACTTTTGTGACCTTAAAAGGTCCTTTAAATTTTGGGAGGAGTTTACGACTAGTCCCCGTAGCTGGGGCGTCAGTCTTCAGCACCATCACCACGTCGTCTTCCTTGTACTTCGCGGCCTTTGCTCGCGCTTTATCAAATCGTTCTTTTTGTGCCTTTTGATTTGCAGTTAATCGTGTCGAAACTTGTAAAGCCTTTAAATCTAATCGCTCTAAATTTTTTCCTACTTCATTTGACATTCGAGCGTCAGCTAAATTACGTGCCTTTGTGACATGTCGAGTTTTCGTGTCCTTGACTGGTTCTAAGACAACAAACTTCGTAAAAGCATCCACAATGACCAAAATAAACTTATTTCTTCGTTTACTTCTAATGAACGGACCCAAATGGTCAGCATGCAAGGTATGGAATGGTGTAGCAACTTTCTCAATAAGATGGAGCATTCCCTGTTTCTTGCCACTGGGATTCTTGTAATACATACAGTTTAAACAAGCGTTCACGTATATCTTTACGAAAGACTTCATCCCTGCAATAATTCCTTTTAGTTTGTCTTTATCATTAACTGTCATGCGATAGGGCCTGTAAACAATAGGCTCCTCTGCTTTGCATTTTATAGTCGTTTCTATAGCATTTGTTTTACCCAGCTGTTTCAAGTTGGTAGCCACGCAATCATTAAAATTTCTAAGTAGACAAAATACTAATTGTTTTTGTTTTTCTGATATATGTCCGATGTTTAAATTATTTAACGGTAATTGATCCTCGTCAAATACTTTTGCAATATTAACTCTAACAATGGATAAATCAGGCAGAGTCCGTAATGTAACACGATCTGCTATTTTTAATAACATCACGTGCGATTGGTTTATGAAATCTGTTCCAACTATTAAATCGTGGTGCATCTCGTCGTCTTTTAAAATTAGTGCATGTACTACAGCACTAACCCCTTCAATTTTTATAGTTACTTCCGATATTAATTCACTGACTATAGTATTACCCATAAAACATCTCAGCATAACTCTTTGAGTATCAGGTACAATTGTTAATTTTAATCGAGACGCCCTTGATTGCTTCATTATTGTACGACCGCTACCTGTATCTACCAGAGCTTTTAGTTTAAAACCATTTATCATAACTGTCTTTAAGTAAGGATTGTTTGTTGTTAAATCCAAATTAACATCAACTGCGTTACTTGTATAATTTTTCGTTATATTTTTTGACCATCTGCAATTTTTTTCTTCATGACCTACTTTATGACAGCGCTTACATTCTATTAATGGCTTAGGGCAGTCCCGAACGCGGTGATTTCCATGGCAATTATAACATTTCATGCTTTTAGAGCACGTACGATCGTCTTGATTATTTTGTTTATATTTAGTATTAACAGGTTCAGTTTTATTGTCGAGTCTATAGCCTGTTTGTGTTTGACTTGAAGTACCTGCTCCCGTATTACGTAAATAAGCAGCAAGGTCACCGATGGTAATAAATTTAGCGGCTTTTAAAGATAGTTTTAAATTAGCGTTGTCAATACCTTCAATGACACTGTCTATTAAATAGTCTTCAGGGATATTTAATTTTAATTTGTTAAGCTTGGCAACTTTTTCAAAACAATAATCGCCAAGATTTTGCCTGGATAAAGGCGCATAATTAGCTGCCTCCAACAATAATCGTCCAAAACGAATAGGAGTTGGAAAACTTTTTAGTATTAATTGTTTCATTTCGCTCCATTCCATACAGGGGTTCGACAAAGAGTCATACCATTTGCGAGCATTACCCTGTAATCGACTGGTAACAAGCCGAATAATTGTTTTATCATCCCATTCATAAAAAATTAGTAAATCATCTACTTTTCTCACCCAATCCACGGCATCTTGGTTTTCAACAGATGGATCGAAAGCGGGAATTAGTTTTTCGTCGATCGTTACCTTGAGCCCCGTAGAATTGGTTCGCACTTTCTTTCGTAGAGATTCCACTTGTTTTTTCAACTTTTGCACTTTTGCTTTCGCTCTTCGATTTCTTCTAGATGGGCCAGAACTTGAACTTGTAGACGAAGAACTACTACTGCTACTTGAGGAAGACGTCGACGTGGTACGTCGACGCTTTGTTTTTCCCATCACTGAGTGTTTTCACTGTTCACTTATAAACAAGAATTCCTTAACTGTCGTAATATCTCGCACTTGAGTCACTTTTCAGTTTTTGCACAATATATTACCGACCACGGCCGCAATGTCTTTTACACGGCGCGTACTTGGGTGTATCTCACTTCTGATTTGTTAGGAATTCATAAATTTAATTCAGTAATTTAAGAAAACAATATATTTAATAGAGTAAAAGCTTGAATACAATTTCGTATAAAAACGCTTAGCTTAACTTGATATAACTCTTTAAACTGAAACCAAAAACTGTGAACATTCAAATCAATTCATATATTGTTTATATTAAGGCTTTGCAGCCGTCCAGGCAGGAACCTGAGTCAGCATCGCGAGAGAAGCAGGGCCGTATCCCATGATTCTCTAACACAACATGAGTGCGATAAATTTATATTTATTTACATAATATTAATAATCGCAATAAATCAACCATTATGTTTATAATCAAATAGCATAAAGTATCTATTGAATGTTACACCCACAGTATAACTTTATTTTTAACATAATTAAAACGTTGGAATTTTTTAACACTATCCTTAATATGTGCCACTGTTGGTTTTCTTGATGGTCTGTCAAGATTATTATCTATCTATATTTTAATCTGTAAATATTATAGAACGTTTAGTAAAAAACTATCAAGTGGTTGTAAATTATGTTTAATGTTAATACATTTTATACTTTTGATGTTAAATAAAAGTAAAAGCTTTTGATGAGTTCTTATGTAAAATCATAGAGGAAAATAAATGTTAATAATTTTATAAGTGTAACTAGTTAAGTGAATTTTGAGTTTTTATTAATGAAATGGATTTTTTTTCTTTTTCTAGTCTCTTACATGTCAGTATAACTTATAAAACTATAAAATTTAATGCAGAACAATCCATTGTATTTTTAATTCTTTTTAAGACAAAGAGACGTAAAACAAACTTGTAAAGTTGACATTACAGTTTTTATAATTTGGCTTAGGATTTTAATACAAACAAATTTTGCAATAATTTTATTATAAATATTAATACTTACTTAATAGTTTTTTTTTTAATTTAAAAATCTATATAGGAAACTGGGTATGTGTGCAAAAAAATTGCGCTTTCGCTTGCGAAATTATAATTTATTAAATTATAAAATACTAAAAAATAATTTTAATTTATTAATCAAGTGTACGAAATTCATTTATAAAAAGAGTGAGAAAGTGTGTTCCTTTGTTTACTATTTCTCTTTACAACAATATAATCAGCTAAAACTCCAGCGAATACAAAATGCGTGCATTCGCTTTGTCAGAAATGTTCCATTCAGAGATCACATAACCCCTTACATTGTCAATTTAAACGAAATGAAAATTGAAAACAGAACAAACTACTTGGCAACAATATTTCTTTACAATTTACTTAAAAATCAAAAGCCTTTATATTTGTACAATTTGCTTATAAGAAGATCTGATGTTCATACAGTTAATGTTAGACATAATACTTTTAACATTCCACAGCATAACACTCATAAATTTGAGGGATCATTTGTATATGTTGCGTCAAAACTATTAAATAGAGTAATTCTGAATATTAATTTAACAGAGAAAAACTTTTTAATTTTTGTTAAAGATTATTATTTAAATTTTTATTGATTCCATATATATATAAATATATATTGTTAATTTTTAATTTTAATTTTTGTACACAATTAAAATAAGGAGACGGTGGAAGATAGGGAAACCTAACCGTCCTCCTATTGTATGTAATTTAAGTACCTACAATAAAGCATATTTGATTTGAAATTTAATTGTTAACATTTTTTAAAAACTTATAGTCTAATAAATCATAATTCAGTAACCGAAAGCCCAAATCAAAAAAAAATTGTACACATACATAGCTTTTTTCGTAGATTCGAATTTTAAAAAAGTACATCATCCCTATTAAAAATCCAAAGTTATCCCAGCCCCTCAAAATAGAGAAAGGGGGTAGATGTCAAAAATATGTTTAAATCGGTCCCCCCTCTCAATTAGTTTACCAAAATTTTACAATTTTTTTTTAAAATATCCCCTTATAACATTTTAAAAAACTCACCCGTTATATCTTTATTAATATTTATTATAAAATTATTGCAAAAGTTTGTTTATATTTAAATCTTAGGCCAAATTATAAAAACTGTCAATTTTTAAAAGGAATAGTCTTTATAAGGAAAAAATCCATATTATTAATCAACGATCTAATTGTCTAAGATAAAACCTATAAAGTTAATGCTCAATTGTTACTGCCACAATTCAACAATTTGAAAATCAAAAATATAAGTTGTAAACTAGGTATTCAATGTTCAGCTAAAGCTTTACATATTAAATAGTTACATGTTACATGAATAAACATAGTTTAAATTAAACCATTAAACACAACCACACCCCAACTAATCTCCTAATCTTTATCTCAAGTAAGTAATTCTCTTAAAATACGTAAATTTATGTTAACCTTTGTCTTAAACTGTTGTATTTTTAATGGGTAATAAAATTGTAAGGCCAATTTAAGTGACACTAATACATGCGCATTAATAAAATATTTGGGTATATATTTAGTATCCAACCCCCTATTTTCATCATAAATACCTAAAGTGCGAATGTAAATAAATAAGATATAAGTTCTTAGATTTTTTCTTTCTGTGATTCTGTGATGTGTATTTTTAATTTTAAAGAAATAACTATAAGGTACTAAAACGGCCTCACCAATTTTGCCGATAAATGAATTTTTGAATTTGGATATCTCTGGTAAAGTTACATTGGACCAGTACGACTTTAATCATCGCAAGGTGCAGGCGCGCACTATCAGAAATAGTAAACCGCACACAGTGTAGTTAAGTTTGCAATTTTAAGTGTATACAGTGCGAAATTAGAGCCCCGGGTCACTACCTGTGCAGGTAAATCACGGTACCTGTCTCCCGAAATCTTACAGAATCAGCAAAGCGCTAATATAGTAGTGCAGTGCAATCCTAATAAGTGAAGGTATTCAGTTACACTACCTGTGCAGGTGAATTCAATGCACCAGTCTCCGGAAGGAACCGAAGAGAGGGTCAAGTGGGTCGCAGCTTTAATCCCCACGATTTAACTTGCATTCTCTACTAAGAGTAATCTTACATATTCTACCAACCCTCTTAGAGGTTAAGCGTCTTCAATGCATCTAAAACAGAAAAACAAAATAGCCAATTACTTTATACAGGGTGCCCGGGAAAAAGAGGTCAATCCGTTAACCATATCTTCCTTGAGTTAAAACAATAAGACTTTCATAATACCATTTTTCAATTTAGAGCTTTATGTTCGATATACAGGGCGACAAAGTTTGAAATTTAAAACTGATTTTTTTTTTAATAATTCGAGTAATTGATAAGATATTAAGTTCAAATTCGGTACACTTCTTTAACATAAATAGTTACATTTTTTGAGACAAACAAAACAAAAAACAATTGTCAAATAATCAAAATAGGGGGGTCCAGTACTCACTGACTCCCCCTATTTTTTAGTTCGTGCGCCAATGACTTCCAAACGGTATTTTTTCAGGTAATCATTTATTGTTAAAAAAAATTTGTCTCTTATAAAATTTTGATAAGATAATTTGTAAAGTATGGGTCAGTCCATATCAAATCAACCAAATTTTCTTCCCCCACCACCTCCGATTTTGATAATTTTTGGTAAAATTGTTTACCTCACTAAAAACCTCAAAAATCCCATATTTGAATTTTTTTCGATAGGTGGTTATTGTTTTATTGATTTTTGAAAATCAAAAAAGTCCGATAAATTTGGGTCTTGCAAGTACTTACAAAAATAGCGATAACTCGTAAACTAATAAAAGTAGAAAGGTGAGTGATGGCTTATTTTAAAGGCCTATTAGAGACCTTTTTTATGATATATCACATGACCTAAATTTTTTCAAAAAAAAAAATTAAATTTCGAAAATTTGATATGGACTGACCCATACTTTACAAATTATCCCTAAAACAAATCATTTTATCATAATTTTATAAGAGACAAAAAATTTTCAACAATAAATGATTACCTGAAAAAATACCGTTTGGAAGTCATTGGCACGTACTAAAAAATAGAGGGAGTCAGTGAGTACTGGACCCCCTATTTTGATTATTTGACAATTGTTTTTTGTTTTGTTGGTCTCAAAAAATGTAACTATTTATGTTGAAGTAGTGTACCCAATTTGAACTTAATATCTTATCAATTACTTGAATTATTAAAAAAAATCAGTTTTAAATTTCAAACTTTGTCGCCCTGTATATCGAACATGAAGCTCTAAATTGAAAAATGGTATTATGAAAGTCTTATTGTTTTAACTCGAGGAATATATGGTTAACGGATTGACCTCCTTTTCCCTGACACCCTGTATAAATCATTTTTAGAAGGTTATAAACAAGAAAAAGTTTAAATAGACGTAATTTAACATTAAATGGGCTAATTTATTTATCTAAGACCTTAGAATGAGTACTTAAATGCAATATTTATATATGTATGTATGTTTTAACATAACGAAGACTATAGTAACTCAAAAAACGTGGGTTTTGACTTACTATATGGCATCAACAGATTTTTTCAAGCTCTATTTGGTGGAAGATTACAGTAACTCAGACATGAAACGATAGGCAACCAGTGAACAACTTCCCTGTATAGTAAGTGTAATAATCCACATTCCTACAGGCGAAAACTATATTAAGTTGAGTTACTCTAGTCTACAATCAAAACTGAGTTACAATAGTCTTCGTTGCATGGGTCGATATCTTTCTTAAGCTAAATTTATTTATTGCAACTTAATTCCTTTAGAATGGAACGATTGCTCGTTTTAGTCAAAAACTACATCTATAGCGTTGATTACTTCTGCATTTAAGGCATATGTCTTCCCAGCCAACAATATTTTATTTATGGAAAAAGGAAAATGGCAGCCAAATCTGAAGAATACGGGGGAGAAATGCAGAGGCCTGTGAAGTAGGGTGGGCCGAAAAAACTTTTTTAAGAATTTTAAAACACCTTACCATGAAAAAGTTGTATTCTTACCTTCCATTATTATCAAAAAAAACAGGTTCTTACTTCGATTTTTTACTAGACTGGCAATCTTGTGTCATAAATGAGCCTCCCAATACTATGAAGTTTCCTTGCCGTACGCAGCAGTGTGTAAAACTCGTTACTGTTTCTTAAAAGGTATGTGGTGAGACATAAAGGGATGGGTATATAAGAGCAAAACTTGAAGCTCGTTCAGACTTGTCGATATTTGACAACAAAGGCCAATATTTCTAATACCAGTGAGTACCCTTAATTTACTAAGGGTGGGAGGGTGGATGGAACTCCAGGTGCAGATACCTCCTTGTGGTGAGTTCTGGGTAAATTTGATATTTGGAAATATATAAAAATATCAAATTTAGCGAAGGGCTGCACAACAAAATGACATTATAATTACTTTTCAATTTTCATAGCCAGTGGGGCCCGGTTAAATATTTTTCAAATTATTTAAAATTTATAGAGAATAATATTCGACATAAGAAAGGTCACCCTACTGTGAAGTCAAAAATTTTGACAGTTGTGACGCCATCTTTTAAAAATGTTAAGGACTGTAAATACAAAAACTGAAAAACGTTTTTATCTTCTTTTGAACAAATTTTAGTTTTGAAGCTTACGCCTTTCTGCTTTGATAGCCTCGATATAATATATTATACAAAAAGGCAATGAATCATACGACCAGCTTAAGTTGACTTTTATTTTATTTATAAATATAAATATTTGAAAGCTACTCAGGTATATTGACTGAATATATTTTGATTTAGATATGGGGTAGACGTAATGAAAAAATAACGCCCGATCGGCAGTAAAATTCGACAACTGTGTTTTCTTTGTTTTTTCAGTAAACAGAACTTTGCATTATTTATGAGTATTCGGGATAAAGCAAAAAAGAACTAAGTATCTTTACTCTGGTTTGTTCCTAAAAAGGATTAAATGTTGCTTGCCATATTTTTCATTGTAGGACCTACAATGTAGGTACTTAAAAATTATAAAGAATGGCAAACATTAATATAAAGTATGCAATTTATTATGGTTAGAATATTTTTTCCTAAGATAAATTAAAATTTTATTTAATAAAGAATATAATATAAAATATTTATTACAAAGAGACCTCTTGCATTATTTGAATTTAAAAATGGTGATTTGAAAAGAATCTTACTTCTTATTTTTTAATATTAAGCAAAAAGAATAATTAATGTTACATTTCTGTTACATTTATAAATCTTTAAAATTTTAGAACCCGATATAAAAATATAAAATATATATAATATATATTATATATATATATATATATATATATATATATATATAAATATATATAAAAAATGTATGCATTTAAGGTATACAAATAAAAAATACGATAGTATTATTTTAGTTACTTGGAAAGATCTAATCTAAACTTTATTTATTTTAACATGTTTTAATATCAAAAATAGATAGATTGACACGGTGCTGTGTTAAATGAATTTAAATTAACACAAATGAATTTTACCACAATTTAAAATAAACACTTAATATTTTAATTTTAGTGTATATATTAACACCAAATGATTTTACCACTCCATTTACACCGAAATATTTTATACTGTGTATTAAATAATATTTTTTATAATCTTTTATAGTTTTTATTATATATATACTATAGTAATTTTTTAATATAAAAAACGCTTAAAATGTTCCGGTAAGATTTTCTTCTGTACAATGAATCAGTGGCCAATTTAGGGGGTGCGGACCCCCCCCTCCATTTTTGTCTTTTTGAAAAATCTTATCACCCCTTAAACTATTTGTTTAACTATAAACAAGAAGAATATATAAATGATTCAAGGGATGAGTGCTGGCCAAATAGCTTTTAATTAAGCTAAAGGCCATTGCCCATATACACAGACAATCTGTTTCGTGTTTAGATTGAAGTAAAATGTTTATTACAAACAAAGTTGCGTAAACGCAATAAAAAACACGGTAATCTAACGTAATCAGTTTTAATTTGAAAAAACTTTTTATCGTGCAAAACATTTAGTGCATACGAAACCCATTGTCAGTAAACATTTACTTGCAACAATGTCTTAATTAACGTCTGGAGTAGTAAACATAAACACGTCTGGGGTTAATCTAGTGATATTTAGTGTTGTAATTGTATTTAACAAAGATTAATATTTGAATGAAAATGTTATGCCTTAATCCTAAATAAAGCAGACACTGCCAGATTTGCAAATAAATGTGTTTTTGTTAAAGAAAGTTTTTATGCTTGTTAGGATATACAAGGACAACAGAAATAAATGATGCAAGACCTTATTACATTTATAAAAGACACCTGAAAAAATATATCGGATGCTATTAAAAAATATACTCATGAGGTCACAATTTTTTGAGATACACTGTTTAATAAAAAATATATTTTCTAAAATAATTGTTAGGATGAAGGTATTTGTAAAATATAAAAAGGACCCTGTATATTTCAAGTTGCTATGACAAATATATGTTAACACAGTGATATTTTTATGTGAAACTTTCTTACGTCCGGTGTCATAGATTGCTCCATGCTAAATTTCAGTTTTGACAGTCGGAAACTGAAAAGTTCCGTGCCTCTATTTCATAATGACGTTTCAGAATTTCAAACAACAAATCGACTGTCAGGAAACTTTGCTAAGTAATGTCGCCAATATACAAGGGCACCACAATTATAAAATGTTGGCACCATAATGTAAAAATTTCAGATCAATCTGTCAACAAGTTTGATTTTACAAACCTGTTTCTCGAGCAACTTTAGCATTTATAATAAAAATACGGTTACGATTTTGCATATACATTTACATAAAAAATGTACCATTTGGCAAAGACAAAATTATATTTTACAAGACCCAGCTAAAAAAGCTGCTATAACCATTGGCAAAATCAAGGAATTAAGCTGAGAATTGCTACCGCATCCTCCATATACTCCAGACTTGGCCCCATTTGACTTTTTTATCTAAAACTGAAAAATCGTTGGGTGAATGCCTAAATGGTGAATTAATCAACGCTGTGGATGCATTTTTTAAAGAAAAAGATCAATAGTCCTATTCTGAAGGAATGAGTGTATCGTTGAAATAAATGTATAAAAAAGGTATAAACAGGTTTAATTTTCATACTCATTCTAAGGTCTTAATATTATGGGGAATTTAATTAAATTTTTAAAAACTGTTGAATATTTTTTTTATTGATATTCAGCAGTATGTGACGCATTCTGAAAGGGCCCTTGGTAGAATAAAAATATGTTCTGTATTGATTGTTTTAGAATATTGTTATAAAATATAAGTTAAATTACAAAAAACAAAATAGGAACCAAATTTAAATTATAAATTAATTTTAATTAAATATAACTTGCATTTTATACTGTGGTTGTACTGATTAATCATATCTAATCAAAGGAAGTAAAACCGCATTTAGTAATTCTATAGCTAGAAAATCGACAATATATTGTCGTTTTTCTTTAACCAAATGTCTTTTGAAGTGATATGTTGTAAAAATAGGTTCGTTAAAAATCCTAATTTTACTTAAGTGTAAGTTTGTTGATATTTAAATAAGTGTTGTAGTAAGTAAAAAAAAATTATTGCAGTCATTCTTGAGTCATTCCAACATTTTTTACCCAATTTTATAAAAATTTAAGAAAAAGATTTATGCTTAGAATACCATAATATATTTTATATAGACACACTCAAAAATTAAGAATTTTATGTGTAATAAATCAATCTTCGACTTAAATACAATTGTATACTATGTAAAGCTAAAAATGTTTTTCCTTACTTTACAATTTGTATCATTTTCATAGGTATCATACTTTGATAGGTATGATAGGAATTTATTGAATATTGCATTTTATGAATGTTTTATTTCTTTTTAACTAAATTAAATTTGAATATAAAATATATACATAAAATTACCAACACTGCAAGTTACAAGGATGTTAAAAAAAAACTTTAATTCTAAAACTTACATTGGAAATCTTGAGTTTTACACATTTTGTTATAGGTAGATAGATAATTGTTATTATGTACGTATGTACGTATTGTACGGCGTGTTTAATAATTTCACTTGTGAACTTCCACAAAAAAGTATAATATAATATGGTACTATTTTACGTGCAAAAAACAAACATGTATGACAAAATTGTTTCAGGAAAAAACAAAATTGTCCTAGACTTGTCAACAATGCATAGGAACTGCACATCATTTTTAAATAAATAATTTGTTTTTTCACAAAAGAGAGGATGGCAGAAGTCTTACTCGACAAATTTTGTTCGCAAAGTTATTTGTGTTTCGCGTTGCAAGTAAAAATTGCAAAACTTTGTTTTTTTTATGGATAGTAGTTACTCGATTTCTATTTATTGATTAAGAAACTCAACGCTTATATTCTTACAAAGTTATGTTAGTGTGTATATTTTATCTAAGTGATCATGGTAAATTATTGTGTTTTTAATTGTAAATGTAATTTAAGAACCAAGTCTTTGGTACAGAATTAACTAATAATAATAATAACAAAAATAATAGTTGAGCAAACATAACCTTAAAATAAAATGTATATACTTTTGTATATTACTCATTTGTACGTTCTAAGTTTTATAATTTGGAATCCTATATAGACGCTAATCATATAAATAACTTGGAGAAAATTCAACGCAGGTTTTTAAAATTTCGGTCTTATAAAAACGGTGTATATCCATTTCAGTGTTATGACCACTTTATTTTTTTAAAAGAATTTTGATTCATTTTCTTGCATCTGAGGGGAACTATATTAAGTGATAATTTTTTTTAAAATTTAGTACATAACAATATAGACCGATATAGCACCTTTAATATTAAGTCAAATACATTTTTTATACCGCGAAATACTCGTACCAACCTTACATTTTACTGTCCCAACGCTAGATCTAATATTATGCTTAAGTCGCCGATTAACTTTATGTGCAATAATTTCAATAAGTATTGCAATAACCCAAACTTTGAAGGTATTGGATTTATAGTCACTTAACCACAAATTTTTCAACATAATTTTAATATATTTTATTTTTTGCTTGGACTCGTATATTATTTTATTTTTATTTTATTACTATTTTACAACGTTCTGTAATTTATTTTTTATCTGTTAAACAATAAACTATTATTATTATTATTATTATTATTATTATTATTATTATTATTATTATTATTATTATTATTATTATTATTATTATATTAAATGCTTTGCTTCGGCTAAGGCCTCGGTAGCGGCTTTAAATAAGCGCTTCCTCCGCTTGTTAGATAATGTAGGTACTATTGTCTGGCAATAATATTATATATTTCCAGGTATTACACTGTATTTTAAATACACACTCAAAATAATGGATTTTTGCTGATTAGTGAATGAAGACGAACAAGAAAGCCACATAGAATCTCATCTGTATGGGTTATGTTAACAACGACGAAAATTACGTTATAAAAAGTTGATGTAATATAACGTAGTCTTCGTCACTGTTCGCATAATTTTATTCAGCACCTTCTTCCCCTTGGATCACGGCACCTATAAATATTATGCAGTATTTTTTTAGGAAATAGACCTTTGTTAAATCGGTGATAACCTCCTGCAGAACTTTGTTATATCTTTGAGCTCTTCGGGAAGCTCTCACCGATTTACTATAATAGGCAGCAACAATTTTTGAGGCAATCATAAGTATTTGGAAGGTGTAACTGTAACTGAAACATGTTGCACTGTAACATAAAGGTTGGAAAAGAGTTCAACGCTGGATTTATCAATAAAATAGCTGTTTACAAACCATGGGAGGAAAATAGTGCTATTCCTCCCGCGAATGGTTCGCGTCGGGCATTAAATATTCAAGGAAGGAAACGCATTTTCCTCCTGAGGTATGTATATGGTTTTTTCTATTACCTTTTAATGGTTTTAAGAAACTTAAGAAAAACGGCTATAAAATTATGACAAAATGTATGTATTAATTAGGTGTTGCGTCGCCCACGTTATGTTGACAATGCTTTGTTGCTATGGTACAGTTGTTATAAGCTGTCAGAATGTTTGAAATTTGAAATTCTTCCTACGTTTTGAAAATGAGTTCTAGCAAAGAAGACCTGCCGCAAGATCTTGCTGAAGAGGAAAGAATAGTTGCAATTAATTTCCTTCCGTAAAAATCGAAAGAGCGATATGAAAATGAATATAGTTTGTTCAAAGAATGATTGGACAAGCACGGAGTAAATCTTTTTTCTACAAAATCAAATAGTTCTAGACAAGGTACAAAAACTCTTGCTATAGAATTATAATGTAAATTTGTTAAAAAAAGAGGGAAGAGGAAAAAAGGGCATTTTCCTCCCTCGCTCGGGAGTGAAAAATTAAGTTTTCCAGTAAGGTAGTAGAAAAAATAGTTTTTTAATATACGTTATAAGGCAAAATGCGTCAACCCTGCAACCTATCTGCCTCCACAACTTGGAATAGTTGTATATACTTGAAACAGTAATATGCAAGGAGTTTTACCCCACTAAAAATGTTTCTTAGACTTTTTTAAAAAATTTTGATCCAACCAAAAAAAAGTTAAAAAATGGCCCATAACTTTTTAAAAATTAGCTAAATAGGCTAGAGAGGTGATAGCTAATGTCATTTTCCTTATGCAGCGAGAAGCTGCACAAAACGGCCCTATCTGTGATTTTAATTATTTTATACTTGATTTACTTTTATTTTAATCCACTGTGCAGAGCGTTCTTTATCCTAAGGCAAATGACGATTTTAAGAGCTGGCATCTGCGCATCGATGGGCGTGTACATTCTCGTGTAGGTCTCTAGCTAGATTTGCCAAGCTGTACATTGGTTTAGCTTATATCTTCCAAAAATATCCACCAATTTTAAAAACAAAAATGATTTTGAATACATTATCTTTTTATATCTTTTAAAACATAACCTTAAATAAGTATTGTCAAAAAATAAATAGCGATTTTTCCTCAACAAAGACCATTTTTATTTTACGTATTTTTAAGACTAAAGTATCCCAAGTCAATTCCAACATAGCCTAGAATTGGATAAAATGAGCCATGACCTTCACAAAGGTCGTGTGGTCATGTTATTACACGTACATTACGTGTTTACTTGTGTTGGGTTCGGGAATATTTTTTATTAGTGTTTTGATATTTTATTTGGTTGTTTTGGTTAATTAACCTAAATGTGCTTCAAAAAACAAAAAAAAAGGAAACCATAGACCAATACCGTTTAGTCCAGTATATTTAGGTTTTATTATTTTAATTCACTTGGTAAGTAATTTTTTTTTGCGATCGTTAGTGTACCATATAGGAAGCTTAAATCCCAGTTTTCTACCTTTAATCCCTTGCAGCTTTTCTGTGAATTAAATTTACGAATAACAACCGTATTTTTTATTTTATAGGAAAATTTGACAATACCATTTTTGATAAGAAAAATTAGTACTACATGATTTTGCACAATGCACAATTAACACTTATATTGGAGCGTATAGTATGTCAGATGAGCAATACAATTATACCTTGAGTTTTGAAGCAATTTTTAAATTTATTAGTTAAAATTAATCTAAGAAGTATAGAAGGTTTTTACCATCACATAAAATAAATTAAACATATTTTGAAATTAAAGTCATTTTTAGTAAGGATAAAGGTAATAAAAAAACTGGAAAATATATCTTTGACAAAAGAAGAGAATTTTATTATTTGTACGTAGCCAACTAAAATGTTTTTTTATTTAGAAATGATTTCAAATCTTCTGTGTTCAATTTAAATCTGTCAACTGTTTTTCCCTAAAATATAATGTAGGTACAGTTCGTTTTATACACCCACTCACGTCACATTATAAATATATATGTATGTATATCTTTCCAAATATTAGGTAAAATATGCACATGTGCACCCATAAAATCCCTTGCCAAGTCAAGTTTGCTCTTTATCCGTCCTGACGACATGTATGAATTACCAGGTCAGGTAAAACATAAAATACATCATGTCTTATCTCCGACGACGTAAGACAAATTTGTTGGATGTAAAAGATTTTCTCAAGGTCGGAAAAAGATATTTTATATAAAATAAAAAGCAATTGCTCTTAATGTATAACAAAACCTGGATAACTTTCTTTTTTAAATATTCAGAACTGAATAATAATATAGTTAAGTTATAGCTTAATAATTTTTTATGGCATTATTTCCTGAGTCAAAAGATGTTACAATATTTAATATGTTTTAACTACTCCTTGCTTTTGGGCCTTAATTTGTATAACGCTTTCTGCTGCCTCTTGTACTCGTAGTTGCAAATGGTGGTCACGTCTTTGTGAATCAAAATTAAATCTATCATTTCTGAAGGCCTGTGCGCCTTTTAGGCTCAAAAGATCTAGATAATTACCAATTTTAATTCTGTCTTGCTTTATTTATTCTAAAACAGATTTTTAGTTTGACTTTTGGTTGTTGTACTTATTAATCCATCTTTGCAGTTTTGGTTGTGCTTGAATTATTATTTTGGTGGAGACTTTTTTAATTTTATTAACAACATGGTTCATTTAAGATGTGTCACTTTTAAACTTTTAAATGCCACTTAGGCGTATGCTTTGTTATAATTAAACTCTCAGGCCAAAGAGTTTTTTTAATTAAAATATTTAAATATTAAACAGCACTAGAGTTTCATTTTCTTAACCCTTCTGCCAAAGAAATAAAAACAAAAACTAGATTAAAAATTCTTTGTTAAACTGGGATTGCCTAAATTAAAACTGTTTCATTTTGTGTAACAGATAAGCCTTTACATTAATTTCATATGAAGACAATTTTTTTAGTTATTCCAGAGTATTAAATTTTTTTAATAATTTTAATAATTAAAGAATCAATTCAAAAGGTTACAGGTAATTAAAAAAAAAATACAATTTTTTTATAAGCACATAATAAGGAACCTTTTATTATTTTGCATAGAACCGTTGAACGACACAATTTTGGGAATAAGTAAAAAGGTTGTTGCAAATTTTGTTTTAAGTATATCTAAAAAAAATTAATCTTAATAGAAAATATTTTGAGACGGCATATAGAATCTTAAAGAATATAAAATTTTGCATTAAACAAATAATATTAAAATATTAAAACAGTGATTACGTTACATTATACAAATAATTAATATTGAATAAACCACAATGCTGTTTTTTCCGCTGGTGTTTTTCTATAAATAAAAAACCCACAACCACAAAACACCTTCAAATGTTCGGTGCGCTATAAAGATGTCAAACACCGTCGTTGTGTATGACACAAAGGGCCAATCAAAGAGGAAGTCAGGAAAAACTTATTGCCGATATTAATCCGTTGGAAACGAAAAAAAGAAAAATTAATAATAATTTTTCTTATATTTAACAGGCCCTGTAAATGCGAGGGTTGAAAAATGACTTATCTGAATTGGAATATATAATATATAATATATAATATATAATATATAATATATAATATATAATATATAATATATAATATATAATATATAATATATAATATATAATATATAATATATAATATATAATATATAATATATAATATATAATATATAATATATAATATATAATATATAATATATAATATATAATATATAATATATAATATATAATATATAATATATAATATTTAATATATAATATATAATATTTATATACACACATGATCAAAATTGTTGCATATTTTTGTATTTTAATTTTCGCTTTGTATAACGTTCTGTTTTTTGTTGTTTTGGAATAAATTTTCATTTAATTGTTATAATACGTAAAATAAAGAAAATTTAATATATTGAAGTATTTTTGTAGGAAATAAAAATAAAAGTTTCGGAACCAATCATCCTCCTCAAAGACGATAGTTCCGACGAGGATGATGAGTTTGACAACAGTATTTAGATAAATAATTTATTGACAATAAAATACATAGTGTACATTACAATTATAAACAATTTTGAGAAAATAATCATCTTCATTCTATAAATAAAATTTATATTTAAAATGGTTTTTCACCTAAATCGTTTCTTTCACTTTTTAAAAATTATATTTGGTATTTTAATATTTCCTACAAAAATATATACTTTAATACATTAATTTTTTTTAATTTTATGTATTATAACTATTAAATGAAAATTTATTAAAAAACAACAAAAAACAATGTTATACAAAGCGAAAATTAAAATACAGAAATATGCAACAATTTTGATCATGTGTGTATATAAGGGTGCTTAAAAAAATATTTTTTTTTTCGCTCTTACCCCCTCAAATGTTTCTATGTAATATTAAAAAAATCCTCACCTAATATGGGCCTTCCAGCTCAACTCTACGAGGTCGCTGTTTTTATTTTAGTTTCCCATTTAAAAAAATAAAAATAATAAAAATTAATATTTAAATATTATTTAGTTTATGTTAAATAAATTAGTTGAGTTTTTGATATTGTCAAAATATTTGCTAATTTAAGTAATCAATGAAAATATTGGTTAATAACAATGATAATACAGAAATATATAAAACAATTTATTATTATTTTAAGAACGGTAAAACTATTATTGATAAATTTAATATTTTATATATAAATCATTTACCAAAACTTTAAACATAATTTTATTATATAAAATATTATATATTATAATATTTGCCTCAATAATGAATTTGCTTTAGGCATCCATAAAATAAATAAATTAATGAATTTTATAAAAAATGCTTTACTATAGATGCATATTTTCAATATTTGCGAATTTTAAAATTATATTAATTTAAAGCCCATTTTATGCTTATTAATTATAAATTTCAATCACAATTACCGATATTTACAATAAATACATAATTTGCCCGATACACGGTTAAATTAATTACTATAACTAGTGGGTTATAAATTAGTTCATTAAATACATATCAATATTGCAGATTTTGCTTAATATTCAAGTAATTATGTTATTTTGAAGGACTACGGAAAATTACGTGTTTAATTACAGTAACGAGAATCATAAATTCTATTATTAATTCGCAAATTATTAATTTTTTTATTTATCCTTTAAACAATTAAGCATAGAATTTTATCTACTCCTACATGGCTGAAGTTAGCAACAGTAGCTTTTAGGCATTATTTTAAAATGCGAACGAGTGAGGTTAAATTCGTCAGATGTCAAATAGGTATAACCACAATCCACACAACAAGGTCTGTTCTATCTCTTACTAAAAATACAAAAAATCACTGCACAGTTTAACGGCGGCCATTTTTGTTGTTTACAATTTTTGTGCTTTGGGCTTGTGCTCTGTTTATACAGATTAATAATCGTTTTAAACGTTGTGTTTCTCATAGTAAGCCTTAAAAGAGGCCTTAAAGTGCTAAGAACAACCATTTTACTCCTCTATTGTAAAAAATAGGAACGCCTAAATGCAGGAATGGGCTCCATCTGAATATAAATTTTGCGTAAAATAAAACCAAATCAAACCTAACCACCCTATTGAAGACGATTATTCCATCGGTAACAAAGTTCGAGATAAAGGGCAATGCACGATGGAATAATCGCCTTCAATAGGGTGGTTAGGCTTTAATAGGGCGGTTACGGGGGGTTGGGTTGGTTGGGTTTGGTTTGATGGTTTGTTTTATTTTACGCAAAAAATATATTAAGATGGAGCCCATTCCTGCATTTAGGCGTTCCTGTAAAAAATAAGCTTTATTCTATCAGGGCTGTCATAAAACTGTCAAATGTCAATTTTAAGGTTAAATTATAACCCACAAATTAACCTTCAAATTGTCATTTGACAGCCCTGATAGAATAAGGTATATTTAATATAAAAGAGGAGTAAAATCGTTGTCCTTAGCACTTAAAGGCCTTATTTGAGGCTTACAAGTGCCTCTGTAAGAAACCCAACGTTTAAAACAATTATTAAACAGCACAAACCCAAAGCACAAGAATTGTAAACAACAAAAATGGCGGCCGTTAATTTCTGTGCAGTGTTGCAGTGATTAGTATTTTTAGCATGAGATAGAACAGATCTTGTTGTGTGGATTATGGGTATAACGTAAAAAATGTAATTCATATTACAATATTTTGCAATTATACAAAGTATCAGACTGTTGTTATGGTATTTTGGGATTTTTACATTTATTATTTATTTATTTTATAAATAAAATTATTAAAATTCTAGTGTTTGACGTAAAATGTTCTCCAATTGGTTACATGCTACAATAAAATTATTTTGTATAGAAATAAAACCTTCCACATCCTGGATCCGCTACTGGTTGCATATTTTGTCACTATCTACCAGTGTTGCCAGATATTTAATGTGAAATTATCATACCAACAATCCAAAATATTCCTTTTGAACGTATATAATATATGAAGTTTAAGTTGTTTAATATTCAGTTATATTGTTTTACTTAATAAAACAAAAAATACTTTTAATATTGCACTGTCAACACTAGTTACTTAAGTGGTTGATTATGGCCTACTCACTTAAAAATGTTTTATACCAGTCGAGTTAGCTTATTTAGGCTGTGAAAAATAATTATTTTCAACTTTGGAGCAATAAAAAAATTCGACTTCTGTCAGATCTATCTAACCTCACTTTCTACTTTTAATAATTGAACGTTTTATGTATCGTTCAACAAATAAAATTGTACCTTGAAGATAAAATGTTGTATGCCAAGTCTTTGCGTCGGCCTTTTAAGTAAGGCACAAAAATACGTACTTCTTGACCTAATGACATAATGAACTATTTAAACATTTAAAAATAATTTTATAATATTAATTTGTAATAATTTTAAAAGTATAGTATAAAAGGCGTCGTATAACGAATTAGCGTACGACAATTATCGTACATCTTGCAACATTGCTATATACAGTAGAAACCACCAATATATGAACGTGACTCATCTGGTGCCGAACATATCTCAGACATGCTATCAGTAATGTTTTACTTGTCTTGCATTCGATGCAGCGGTAAATGTACTCACACGTAGGTTTTTAAGCATCCGGTCTAAAATGCGCCATCTGTGATGTAAAACTGCCTAGGTGTTCGACAAAGATGGACATATGACGCGTGTCCTAGCTTGTTACTTAATTTTGTTGGAATTCAGTAGAGCTCGTGTTTTAGGCAATTTATTTTATTTTATTACATCGTAAGGCAACCAACTCTACCGTCGGCCATTTGTTTTTATATGTCATATGATCTTTGTTTTTGCATATCGTGTTTCTGCTGTGTGTTTACGGATTAATAATCGTTTTAAACGTTGTAGTGGCAGTGGTTTATATTATGTAACACAGGTAGATGTCGTATAAAAATCCTTACCTAGAAATTCTAGGCTAGAATACAAAAATATTTTTAATATATAAATTTTGTACTAGTATTAGTTTAATACATTCTGAAGAAGCTACTGTGTACCGAAACAATTGTCAATATTTAATAAATTTCGTGAAACTAACGCAAATTGTTTTTATATCCATACAATTTAAATATCTTTCACTTTGTACCTGACCTGCGTAAACATTTTTGTTTTTTTGTCACCAATTCTGAAATATTTGCGTTTACTGTTAAAAGAATAGTATATTCTGTAACAAGTTTTGAATACGGCAAATTCCGCTCGAGTGAAAAGTTTGTCACACGAGCCGAAGGCGAGTTTGACGGTTTCAAGAGAGGGGAATATGCAATTCCAAACGTGTTTCAGACTATACTTTTTCTACGTTTCTAAAAAATACCATAGACAAAGAATTTAATTGGAAGAAAGTGAGGTTGGATCGGTCTAAAAATTTGTTAGATATTAAAAACAGAGATGTCGCCACGAGTGAACATTCTGTCATCAGATGATAGAATATTTAATTAAAGTTAAAAGAAAAGTTTATTTATTAATTAGTTTCTAAGAAAATTACATTTTATTTAATTATCGTAGATGTTAATTATTAAAATTTAACTTTAAAAGCAAATATATCAGAAGTATAGCAACCAACATTACACTCAAGATTTTTTACAAATACCCGTTATACAGCACTGCACTGGACCGTGACCTTCGATAGATTACTTCGTACGATTGTGCCTGATGAGTCACGTTCATATATTCGTGGTTTCTACTGTACCTTATTTGTACATTGAATTGTAAATACATTTTTAAAAGCAAACTGAAAAGGTTACTATAAAAATTTTATTTGAATTTTTATTGTTGCTTTAAGAGACCAGTTCCACTGTAGTTATAACTTTAAGATAAGCTTTATGTTCTAGTGTTTCTATCTAATGTGTACACAATTATTTATAAAAATGGAACGAAAAGGTTTCAATTACTTAATAGAATTAATCTGTAAGAACAAAGAAAAATAAATACAATTTTAATTACCAAAAGTCTTTTAAAAAACCAAATCAATTTAGTTGATTGTTTCTAGTGATTAAAAATATATTTTAACCATTTATTGCAGTTGACATGATCCTATCATTTAAAATAACTACGAAATGAAAAATGGATTTTCTTCACGCCAAATGTAACGGAAAATTATCAATTTGCTTTTGTTTATGACAATGTACAAGGTTTGTGTTTTAGTAAATAATAGTTTGCCATCTAACAAAAAAGCTTTTACAGAAGTGATAAATGATTTTTTTTAAAATAGGGAAACATTAAATAAGAATTAATTTATATAAAATAGAACAATTTTTGTTGGACCCAACCATTACTTTATTAACAATAATTGTTATTTTTATTTTTATACGTGTTCAATAAACACTGTTCATCATGCTAATTACGAATTTGAATTATGCACGAGCGAAGATTGAAATTTGTCAAAATTAAATTTTTACAAAACATCGCTGATAATACCTCAATTATCTGTTAAAATACTAGTTTTGAAACAAGCTATTTTTGCTAAATTTTTAGAAAAAACGAATTTGAGGTTAAGTTGGCTTGAACATAATTTTCCCTAGGAATTTTTATTTGATATCATATTTTGAAAGTTTTCATAAAACACAAAAGTTATAGGGTTAATTATGGTTCATAAAAATTAATCCATAAAATAAGGGCAAATGATTACAGGGTAGGATCTTAAATTTAAAAAATATTGTTATTAATTTAATTTTTTCCCTCGCCCTTATACTGATTAAGGTAGCAGTTGCGGCTCGTAGGTTCTGGAAGAGGGTGGGCACAAAAAACTTACCTACTAATTTTTGTACAAGTCCATGCGAGAAACTGGTCAGGTTCCAGCACTTGAGAAGGCACGACGCAGTGCGAGCTCTTTTTTAAAAAGTGCAAACCAATTAAAATGAAACAAACAATTTTCATAAAGTGCAAACTAAAATAGTGTAACGGTCAATAAAGAGTGAAGTGTTAAGTGATATGAATAAATTAAGTAACAAGTTTCAGCTTCTGGTTCTATATGTATACCACCTGTCATTGGACGCTTTTCACTATTGTTTAAACTTGTTTTGTTTTAACTTGTTTTGTTATTTTAATTATGTATACCTACTTGTAAATGTTTTATTTGTATTTTATTCACTGCTTTTTAAAATATGTTAAAACTTGTATATAATTTTGTTTGTACAACACGTAATCAACTTTTATTTCTTAAATACTTATGTACCTTTTTATGACTGCCTAAACATGTATTTATATGTATGATGCTAATAAACTATTATTATTATTACAATTATTAAACAAACTAAAGAGGTCAAACAAGAGGGGAAGTGGTCATCCGCAAAAAATTGATAAGTATCCTTAAGCATATGCATCCTAACACATAATTTGCAAATTAAACACGACAGATATCTTTAAAATCCTAAGAAAGGCACACTGCTTAAACTCTAGAAAAAAAAACAATAAAAATCAGTATCAATAGAAACATTAGAAAGACAATACTAACCAAACACCATAAAATAATAAAGAAAAAAGACAAATCTTCCCAATCGAACTACCGAGGTGATACACCAAAGCTGTGTAGGACAATAAATCTGACAACAACAAATGCGTAAGGCAAACCCAAACGAGACCAATAACAAACATTAGACACACAGAATAAACTAACCCAGTAATCATCCAACATAGTAAAAAAACATAATAATCAAACTCTATTGGATTTGTAAACATTAGATAACAGAATAATTGCGCTTGCCATTTGTTTAACTAATAAATAAATACAATACTTAATTTTGGAATTTAAGAAAAAAAAGTCAAAACTACAACAAAACGTGCTTGGGCAACACAAATACTAAAAAAAAAATTGTTGGAAATTTCGCACTAGTGCGGCAATAAACAATTTAAAAAAGAAACATCAAAAGCTACAAGTTACATATCCAGCTACTGAACTATCTATTGATGGTTTTCGGCCTCAAGACTGAAAACACATGTGCAGGAACAATCCTACTTGGACACGAACAATAACGACAAAACGTAGACCAAGACGTAGGCTCCTGCAGCAAAATAACAACTCCCGAACTCCATACAGTAATCTCAAATGTTTGGAGTAATACTAACTGCCTGGTCTAGGGGGGTTCCGCGTCGTACTTAGTTTTAAGTCAGCGTCCCCCAAACACCAAATTGTCTATCCCTCCCGTCCTACCTCCTTCATTACCCTACTGGACGTATAGCATCGGCTCGGCGAACCTGGGAATGGCTACTAAAACTATTGACATTTCGCTCTCGAGCCCTAATTAGGGGACAGTACGGGACGCAATGGACATTCGCAACCAGCAAACACGGCGCAAGGAAACAGAGGCCTATGCGGGGCCCGGGAGTGATGAGGCAATGGGGCCGGTTTTACGTCTCTTATACTCATACTAATGCTCATACAGTCCATGCGAGAAACTGAATTTTCGAGTTTCTTAGCCCTCTCTGCGATGTGTTTTAAATCATCTAACCCATGTTTATTCCACGCACGTAATTTATTTTTTATAAACATTAAACAATAAGCTTATTTTTATAAACATACTTAAATTGTTATTAGTTTTAAACGCGATATTGGCATTAATGTTTTTGAAAAATGTGGAAACATGTCTCATGTTGGAATAACAAAGATAAGTCTAATAGACATATGAAGTCAGGCGTATACCAATTAACGTGTACAGATTGTCCTAAAACTTATATAGGACAAACCGGCCGTAGTTTTATTACTAGGATTAAAGAACATCGGAGATCATATATTAATCTAAAAGTCGATTCAGCCTATGCATCACATCTTATTACAGAAAACCATACTTTCAATAACAACTTTAAAATATTACATTTGGAAAACAAAGGTATTAAATTAAATCTAATCGAATCTCTAGAAATTAATAAACTTAAAAATACTAAGAATATTCTCAATGATCAAATAGAAACTAATAATTCACCACTTTTAAATCTATTTTAATTTTATTAACATATAACAATAGCATTATATAAAATATTCACACTTTTATAATATTTAATAAATAAAATACAAACTATAAACAGATTAGGTTTTTCCCATTAGGTATTTCTGAATGTGATCCTAGTTTATTATTATGTAACACAGGTAGATGTTAAATGATTATCCTTACCTAGAATACCAATATTTTTTGTTATATATATTTTGTATTATTTTTAGTTTTAATACATTCTGAAGAAGCTACTGTGTAGCGAAACAGCTATCAAAATTTAATAAATTTCGTGAAACTTAACAACAAAATTGTTTTTATATCTACATAGTTAATATGGAGTTTCATCAAGTAAAGGTCGAAACAATTAATAATTTTTAAAATTATTATTGTTGTTTAAATAAATGCCTGATTTTATTAATTATAAACGTACATTTATAAATTAATTAACCCAGTTGGAATTTTCGAGGCCAGCTGCGGTCTACCATTAACAAAAGGGGTTTTGGGATTTCTCGTTAGTTTTTCTGGCAGGTATCGTCCATACCGTATACCATAAAATTTTTTATAATTATTTGTTAGAATTGGGTTACGAAAAAAACTTTTTCCCGTGCTGTATATAAATATCCACTGTTAATGCAAAATACAAATATTCTCTACATAAAAAACCAAATTAAGTGAGTAATGGGTCATTATACTATTAAGGCTCTCTGCCATTTGTCAGTTGTCCCTAACATTTCTTATTAAAAAAATAATAAATTGAGACAGCTAATATAGAACTAGATTCATAAATAGGAACTTAAAATAACAAAAATTAATAGAAAATGTTTCAATTAATATACAGTCACTCTATAACCCCAATGTCCCCATCATATTGCAATAGTGAAAACTTGAATATATTTCATAGGTTTTGTTTGAAACAGAATTATAAAACTATAATGAAATAACAAATAAGTAGCTTGTTGGTACTAATAAAAAATGTGATAAAATTTCTTTGAATAATTTTTTAAGCGTGACCAAACCTTGTCCTTATATTTAATGTCTACTTCGTGCTATGCACTAAGAGGATTTTGTAATATAACTAATTTAAATATTCACTTACTGATCAACTATGGACTTATTGTCTGGGGTACCTCGGCAGAAATAAATAGGGTTTTTTAATTGCAAAAGCGGGCGGTTAGAATTATGTTGAGTTTAAGGCAATAATACTATCTGCAAAAATTAATTTAATAAATTAAATATTTTAGGGTACCTAGTATATTTATCTACAACATACTACTTTATGCGAATAAACAGTAACCACAATTATGACACCAGAAATACGAATGTGTTAGAAGTATCATCCCACAAAACATAAAATTATGAAAGAAGTCAAAACTATTTGGCTATTAAATATTTTAACCATTTACCAGAAAATCTTGAAATAAAAAAATTAAAGTTATAATTAAAAATTTACTTCTCAATAAATTTTTTGAGGTTAGGTTTGTGGGTATTCGAACACTTAACGTCAAAAAATTTGTTAAAAGGACAAAACTACTTTGGATGACTTCTCAATAAAGTTTACTATTCTGCCATATTTTTATTTTATTTTTATATTTAATGTGGATTTATTTAATATTTGTACCTGGCACTTGCATCTGCTTGACATGTTCCATACAATGTATTTTTTCGAAGGAATAAAAACATTATGTTTATTATTATTATTATTATTATAATAATAAAAACAGCTTTATTATAAAATACACTGGAGTTTAGCATTACATATAAAATAACTCTGTAACCTATATAGTGTGGCACTAGATGGCGCCGCTGCAGGCAATGGTATCGCTATTGTTATTTTGCGCGTTACAAACAAGCAGCGTGTTTTTCAAGGTTATATTTCGTAACGGCATTTATTTGGAAAGTTTTGCAGTATTTATTATGTCACTTGGAAAATAGATTTTTTTATCGTGAAAAATGTCTCCTTCGTCACATGTCTTTTTTGTCACACTCCACTGCTATCACTACGACATTAAAACTTGGTATAAATAAGAGACTCTTTAAGCGAAACTTTACTGTTTAGAATTACCTTTAGTTGCCCAAATAATATTCACAATGGATATGAAAATGTAAAATATTTAGTTTTTGGAGGTGTATGGGGCTAAAAAGTATAATGACCCTAATACTTACATCAATAAATTTGGTTCCTTCCTCCATAATCCTTTGAAACCGTTTTGCAGTTCCATCAAGGCGAGCTTAGACGAGTGCAGTGACGTTTAATCTTGTTTACAAATGATGTTTGTTTCTTAGCCTACCAAGATCGTGCACTCGGGTAAATCACTAAATTAATTACCGCGACTAGATACAGTTTGGTTTGGTTTGCGGTGTGAAAAGCGAGCTCGTTTTCGGATTTATGTGGGAAAAAGTGTTTATATAAAAAGGACTAAAATGGTTTATACGATTTCGGATAAAGTGGAAAAAGTAAAACAGGATGTTCAGTAAGTTTTTAATGTTTATTTAAAAAAAAATAATTTAAATAAATAACCAAATAAAAAAATTATATACTTTAAAAAAATAAAATAAATTGCAAAATATTCTTTGTTTTTAAAAACGTCTTAAACTTCAATACTTAATTAATATATTACAAATTTCCAGTTTTAATACTATTTTTTGTTTAAATGTGTAAACTTTAAATTGAATTTGAAAAATAACTGTTTTTTGGTTTATTATTACATACATGAGGAAAAACAAATTATTTATGTGTTAATGTTAATTTTTAACTGGAACCTATATATTAAATATTGCAATTTAAAATTTAAAACTCGGTTTCGAGACTAAAATTATTAAAAAATGTCTAAATGAAACAAACATTAGTATATTGTACGACTAGTGGGAAAAAGAGGAGATTCCTCAAGTGTGGATTTTGGTAATACGCGAGTGGAATCTCCTGTTTTGACAAAAAGTCGCACACAAAATTTTATTCAACTACCGCAAAGAATTTAAAGCCAATTTTATTTGATATTTTATCTCACATGTAAAAACTGTCAAGCATCACTTTTTTCAATTTTAAGCCCGTGGACACTAGTCCAAATCGGGCTTGACCTTGGCCAAAAGCCTAAAAATAAACTTAATAATTACATAATTATTTAAATCCGCTTATGTAGAGGGATGTTTGAAATATTTAAAACACATAGAGCTTAGGTATAAAATCGCCCTACATTTGGCAGTCCTATTTTAGCCCGTTTTTCAATCGGTTGGTTGATTTTGATTGTACAACAAAAGTGAAAATATCCGTGTTCAATTTTTACATTTTAAAATGGAATAGGTTTATAAAGGTATATTCAATACGAATTTGATAAAATTACATTTTCGAAAGAAAATAATATTCTTTTTTAAAAGTTATATTAACATTATTATTATTTCACGATAAATAATTTGAGTTGTCGTCCTTTGAGATGTTTTTCACAGGAAAATGTTGATTGAACTATCTATTATTAGGTTATTAAAACATCGACTGCACAAACTTGCCCCCCGAAAATTAATAAAACTACAATACACACCCCCGCACGATTGAGACAGTAGTCGCGAATAAGTTGCTATATATTTTTTTACTAAGCTAAATATATTTTTTAAGATTTTGATAGGACAACTAAAAAAATACAGAAATAATTCTTTTTATTATTTATTAATCTTTGCACTACATATCAAAATCTTTTTACTGCATATAATTTTTTTTTAATGACTACAAATGTTTTAATTGCTGAAATAATAATTGTTTGATTTTTTATTACATTTAAAAATAAAATTATTTTATTTAAAATAACATGTTTAAAATTAATAAATTTCTTTATTTAAAAGAAAAAAACAAATTTATTAAAATATTTAGGTAAAACAAAGAACTTTTATTTTTGAAATTGTATTTAGGCAGGTACTCTGTTTAAATAAAAGTTGATTTCTTTTAAAGTATAAAAACAATTTACTTTTAAGTAAGTAATGTTTAAATTAAAATAAAAATTATTAAATATATTTTTTAAGATTTTATTACAGGACAACTAAAAAAAATACAGAAATAATTCTTCTTATTATTTATTTATCTTTGCACTACATATCAAAATCTTTTTACTACATATAATTTTTTTAATGAACACAGAAATGTTTTAATTGCTGAAATAATAATTGTTTGATTTTTTTATTACATTTTAAAATAAAATTATTTTATTTAAAATAACCTGTTTAAAAATAATAAATAACTTTATTTAAAAGAAAAAACAAATTTATATTTATTTTTGAAATTGTATTTAGGTCCATACATCCTCCGCCATGTTAAATTTTATAATTTTAATATCAAAAACACTAATTTTTTTCAAAAAAGCGTGCCATTTTGGTTTGCCATTTTAAATTTGATTCTACCAAAAACCCAATAAAAAAGACCACAATTTTTGGTTCGCCCTTTTAAATTTAATTTTGATTTTAAATTCGTGATCAACGACCCCAAAAACCCAAACCCAACAAAAAAGTTCCACGATTTTTGGTTAGCCATTTTAAATTTAATTATTTTAATATTAAGTTCGTGATCAGCGACCCCAAAAACTTAACTTTTCTAGTTTTGGGCGAAGAATGAGTCGATTCGGACTAGTGTGCGTGGGCAAAATAGCATTTCGCTTACAGAAATAAACAATCAGGGAATCAATTATTTCTCCCACAGCAGGGCAAAAAATCCTATTTATTAGGGTAAAATAAAATAATAAAAATTTTATATGGACACTGGAAAAAGCCTGTTAATATTTTCTATGGTTATATAAATATTAAAAATACAAAATATACAATAATAAATAATGTTTTTAAAAAATAACAAATTAATTATTTAAGTGGTTAAATAAAAATACTAAAAACTAAAATAATTTTTTAATAAGCTGAATATATTAAAATTATCGACAATAGGTACAAAAAATAATTGTAACCACAATAACAAATACTAAAATTGAAACAACAAACTATTTAAAATTCTGTGCCTTTGTTAAAAATATGTAATTGTTAAAACTGTAATAATTATAATATAATATATAATATTTACTCAAGTATCCATATATGTATGGATACTTGAGTAAATATTTAGGTAGTTTTATTAATTTCTAATAATAATTTGAGCAAATCATTCAGACGTGTATGGGCTAAACTGAGTTCAGATTCAGTTTTAGCGGGCGAAAATACATAGGCATATCATGGTCTTATTCATAGCACTTGTTTTTTTTTGTGGGCCTGTGTATTAAAAACGAAAAAGTTTGATTGTTATGCAAAAAATGACTATGGACAATTGTTTTTCGACAGATTGACTCTACTATAAATAAATAAACTGTATGTAGTAAAATGTATGTTTCGAAATTTTACCTTGGTAGCGACGGCCCTGACTTAATAATTTTAACAATTCTTTTAATAACTAAAGTAAACAAAAATATTTTATCAAAGCTAATTTTAAAAACAAAATTTAGTTTTTTATTTTAATTTATTACAAAATATTTTTTTTATTCCTATACCTTACATAAACATAGTTAATATCTATTAGATATTTACATCATTTAATTAAATAATTATAAACCAAAATTTTCCACGCAACTGAGTTTAGAAACAAGATCAAGTTTAAAAATTAAATTGATAGGTACCTACAAGGATTACCACTAATTAAAATTGGTATTTGGTTTGCAAAGTAACAATTTATTAATAGAGACCGGTTTCTATCCAAAATGGAATTTCGATATATCGTTAAAAATTCTTACCAAAATACGTAATTTTTACCAAAATAACTGTCTAATTATTTTACTTTTTTTACCATTATTTTGTTACATTTAAATTATATTTTTCTGTTGTTTAAAAGTCCGTTTTCTATTTATTAGCTTAAACAATTTTTTCTACTCCCACCTTTAAAACGCCCATTATCGTATATGTTTTCATGACACTATGTGACCTTTTAAATAGACATTGACAAGTTGTGGCTTTATAGTGTTTTAGTCACGGGCTGACGTTAGCAACAGGTTTTTAGTCACGGGCTGAAGTTACTTTTAAGTTAGTTGGCAGTTGCCAAATGTCATACAATCGTTAAAATAAAGTGTAAAATAATACTAAATGTAAAAATTATTTTATTTTTTCAATACAAAATTTAAACATATTGAATAGTTTCTCAACGCCAATATTTAAAAAGTTAATATGAACATTGTACCTACTGACCTTCTAATTTCGCCGGCAGTAAACTAGATTTAACTTAATTTCGGGTGAAGATTCTTTACTTTCACTGTGAAAAACTGCTTCTATATCGGATTAAACGGTTCATTTTCAAGGAACAGATTAACACATAAAAATTTGGTATTTTAAAGGTTCCCAAGTTGGTTACTCTATTGTTTTATATCGCTTTTTATAAATATTTAATTTAAATCAATTTAAGATATTAATTTGTACCTATTAGAAAAATTATAGTATGCAACTTGTTTATTAACTTTTCTAGAAACTCATTTAATTAAGCACTCGCTCGCAAGCTAGGTCGATACTTAATTCATAATATAATATCAATAGTTAGTGTTAACTAATACTTAGCTTATAATATATTACTATTTTTAGTAGTATAATTCAGTTTTAAATTATGTAATTTATGAATGGATCAAGGTACCTACGTCCTTGCTAAATATTACAACTTGTACAGTATTTATATTTTTTTTTATTTGAGCTGTTAGAAAGTAAAGCAGATGCGATTTTGAAATTTTAAGTTTAAGGACGTATATAATATAAATAAATTAAATAAAACTTTATAGAAAAATAAAACAATTAGAAGGTAACAAGTGTTTTTAAGATGCCTGTAAAGTTTAAGACGATTAAAAGTTACAGAATAGACCCCATAAATAGTTATTTTATCGCCAACCGTAAACATTAATAAATGGAGATATAACTAATCACATTTTATTATGACAAAGCGAATAAAAAATAAAACTACTTATTATTGTTTGTTATATTGAAGGTGAAAGTATACCTCACGCATAACAAAAATTAATTCCTGAGGTCGAAAGAGTTTAAATCGAAAAGGTTTGTTGATAATTTGTAGATTTTTAGCAGAATTATTATAAATAACACATATATATATATATATATATTATAAATAACACATATATGTCAAACTGACAACATATATGTTGTCAGTTTGACATTCAGCTAAAATTGTCTTATCGATTTTAGTTTTATTGTGCACATTCCTCAGCATAGGACGTTCGAAGAAAATAGTGGTCCCTTTGATGGTTTTGGTATACTTCCAAAAGTATTTGTTCCATCTGGCTGAACTGTGCATTTGCCATTTGGCGTCTGCTTAGGACGCAGAGCTAAATATTTGTTAAATAATTATAGATTATAGATTTTTTAAATTCATAAATCTTCGAGGCCTGTTGGTCTTGGTTTTAGTTATATAAACAACTTGAATTGTTTCTTTGTGCTTTTTATCACTTACTTTTAGATTCAAAAGTTCTTCATTGCGTAAGGCCCCAGCAATGCCATACACAACACAAAGCTAAAATAATTACCACAATCATATCAAATATCCTTTTAAATTTTTGTATACATATTAAGGACATGACAATACAATTATCCTTAAAATTTGAAGTCGATTGACCGTCTATAACCCGAGATAAATTCAATTAAAAATTGGATAATTAACATGGATTGTATAGGCTTTCTGTAGTTCTGTACCAGTTTCTTAGTTATAAAAAAAACTAACTGTCAGAAGCTTTCAAAAAACTAACAGTCTTTTAATGTATTTTTGCTGAGTTTAAAAAAAAATAATTAAACATTTTTGACCGTCCAATTGTTTATAAATAACCGTTTAAAGTTCAACAATTTGTAAAAAGTATACATCACTAGTGTCAGATAAAAACAACTTGGCAACGCTGTACGCGAGTATAGATATTATTTCCGCAATAAATTCAAACACTGATTCAGTCTCCAATATATCTATTGGTTGAGCATAAGCGACGTTGCCGGATTAAAACTTATGAAAATATTTGAAAGTAATACGTAAAGGTATCGTCTCCAGGGTACAGTCTTGCGAATAAATTATGATTCACTTAGCTACAAGCTCGTATACTTTTACGCTGCGTATAATCTAAAAATTTTTGACAATATTGTACCACGACAACTACCTTAAGTAGCTTCCATCTGGTGCATCTATTAAATATTTAAGTATTTCTTCTTATAAAAATCTTTGAATTATTTGGACTAGGATTTATTATATTTGCTAATGTTCACGTCTTTTTTGCTGAAAGTGTTGCTTTTACCATGGAATAATAGGATCACATCGAAGAAGGAGAATACTCTTTTGATAAATCGGAGAAAAAAAATTGTGGAGACATTTGCAATCGAAAGTTTTTGCCACTCCGCCTGAGAATCTCCAGAACTGCGGCAAAGAATTATTAGAGAATGCCGGTTGTTAACTCCAGAAATATTTCAAAATTTTAAAAATAATTTTGAAAGTCTAGACGCTTCTGTACTATTGCATAGAAGTTTGAGGAAATCACTGTGAGCAATACATTCGTTAATTTACAATGTTTTCGTTTTTTCTTAATTTACCCATTATTAAGAATTAAAATACCTCCCTTGCTATTGGGTTTTGTGGGTGGGTGCGGTAGAGCACGTAAGGGTGCGGGTGGGGGCGTGAAGCGTAGATCAAAATTCGTCCCTCTGCAAAAAAATAAAAATTGACGTTTCCATATAAGGTCCACATTCACCCCTTAAAACGTTTAGGAGGGTACAAGTTTTCGTTAAAACACCCTCTATTTTGTATATCCATCCATAAATATGGCGATTGTATTTTTCGGCTGATTTGTTTGCTAGAATTTCGAAAGAAGTCTCTAACGACTTCTTCTGAATTTCAGGTGGCGTGCACTCAATGTCTTCCTCCATTATTTTCTGTTGTATTATTTAATAGTATACATTCATAGCAATGCTGATAAATTTACGGCAGGTAAAATAGTTGATTTTTACAGTACAATAAAGTGTTGAAGGTTATCGATAAAATAAAATACCAACGTTGCTTATTTTATCACTTGTTCTACTTATTACACAAATTTTAATTATAATTTTCAATTGTTGTGCTAATAACCAATATGATTATATGATTAAAATTTATCTACTCCTATTGCATAATATTGGGGTTTTTTCATATATAATTTTAACTATTATGACATCCGCGCCTGACAGCAGGAATAATGAACTTATTAGTCACGTAGTTAGGCATCAATGATTGGCTGCTTTCAGGCGACTATAATATATAAATTTGGTAAAATGTGAGGTTAACCATCTGAGAGATGTCAGATTTTATTTATTTATTTTTGAACCAGAATGCTAGCTAGATATAAAATTTAGACCGTTTACTACAAACCTTGTTCCCCTTTACAGAATCTGTAGTTATACATATATAGATAGATAGATAGATAGATTAATATTTCTTAGTTTTGACTTTAAAATTAATAGATGTTACCACGTAGATGCATTTTATTTTATAAATCCTTAAATACATTTAAAATTCCCGCCATTTATTACGATTTAAATTTGGCGCACAAAACTATAATGTCTATTATTTTAATTAAATGTTAAACCAAAAACTTAATATTCTGTAATTTAAAAAGAAACAATTTTATTTTATAAATCCTTAAATACATTTCAAATTCCCGCCATTTATTACGATTTAAATTTGGCGCACAAAACCATAATATGCATTATTTACGAGGATGAGGTTTGCGCCAGTCTAGAGACGCATAATTATTAATTATTGTAGGCCACTATTTTTGGTAGGTCGTAATTATAATAATTATTAAGACCTACCAAAAATAGTGGCCTACTTGAAAAATAATTATTAGCTCAGAATTGATAATTCGCTTAAAAATAAATTTATATCTGGCGATTGGATATTGGGCAAAATTGTGTGAGGTAATAATAATTATTTTTATAAAAAGTATGATATAAAAAATAATCAGTTAATTTACATAAATTTAATCCATCTTAAAGTGACCATGGAATCTAAATTACTTCCCATACCTACATATTATGTATATTACTTCTGGGATAGTGTGAAGAATTATGATTGTAGGTAAATTATTTTAAACACACAGTAATTACTGCGACCTCTACAAATTTAATATTAATACTATTATTATTATTTAATTATTAAAAACTTATTTAATAACCAGGGTAGGTATGTATTATACACATTGTGTTATAAAATAAAGTATTATTTAAAAATCAATGAGGACTAAGACTAAGCAAAATATATAAATGGTCGACCAAGCCCATATCAGAAATAAACGGACCTTGAAAATATTTTTGGATTTTTTGCCAAAATTCGGTCAAAATAATAAAGAATACTTAGTAACTTATGAAATGATTTTTGTTACGAATTATTTAACTCTAATAATGTTTTTACGGAATGAAGCCTGTGTTTTCTACATACACAATTAAAAGCCTTTTGCAAAATTTTTATCGATTCGGCACATAATATTTCAAAAAAAATAATTATCTTTGATAAAAAATTTGCTCCTTGTAAAACATACTAATTGCACTCAAATTATGGTTGATAATGAGGTAGTGGTGGTATCAAATTTATAAGAAAATTCTATGCGCTTTCAAAAAAGTAAGCTATAATATAAATTCGATAGGTTTTTGTTTGAAATAGTTAAAAAATATATATAAAAAAATTAAACAATATTATTGGGATTTATTCAATATTTTGTTTTACAATTAATTACCTATATCCAATTCAATAAATGGTATAATCCAATATTAAATACTATAATGCACCTAGTACTTAAAAAACATTAACTTCCAATTAATTAAATCGTATAGGTAATTTGCGAAATCCCGGATTTACGATAATTGAATTAATGCATTTATATGTTGCGGTTTGATCAAAATTAATGTTGTCTATTTGAATACATTTAACATTGAATTCTATTTTGCAATCAAATGTCAGTAATGTAACCAGTTTTCAATATTATGCAAAAACATTTTTGTTTTATTCAAGAAAAATTTGTTTTGTATTAATGATATTTGACCGAGTTTAAACGTAATTAATGTTTTAAATGCCATATAAAACTATGTAACTATATGTTAATAATAATTTATATTCCTGATGGCAATTAGTATAATAATTTAATAATTTATATATAATTATTGGAACGGCAAATATTATAATTCAAACTTACTCTTTTTATAAGCACAAATTTTTAAAATGTTAATTACTTACACGCGAAACTGTAGATACGTTGCTTTAACAGGTGTTACATCATCATACAAATTTGTATCTACGCTATTTAAGCAATTAAGATCCAGTTTCCTTAAAAAGTATATAGGTTGCGGCTAATGTGTTAACTTAGCTAGTATATAAACTAGCTGGATAATTTATAAACTAGCTAAACTGTCGGCTATTTTAATAGAAAACGAATTTTCAACTAAATTAACGGCTAGTTTACAAAATAACCAAGTATCTTGGCTAATTTACTTGAAATTATTAGGAAAACTAAAATAGCTGGATATTTTTTAAACTATACAATTTAGTTTTGACTAAAGACAAACAAAATTTCTATAGAAATTTTATATAGTAAATTTTACTATAGTAACATAAAATAGCCAATGCTTTAGCTAGTATGTAAACTAACTAATGCAAGTAAGGTATTTTAATTCTTTATTAATAAAAAAATAAAACCCAAGCCAACCCAATCTCACTTTTTTAATAAATTAGCGAATTTATACAAAAAGTGAGGTTAAGTTAGGTTATGTTGGTTTAAATTTAATTTTTTTACTAATAAAAAATAAAATCCTTTACTTGCATTTTAATCATGCTTATTTATTGGCCGTCGGGCTTATTATAATAGCAAGTTTAGAGACCTTAGAAAAATTTATTTAATTCATTAAAAATATAATTATAATTAATAGTGTATTTAAAAAGTAAAATTTATAAATACAAATATCTATCTAAAGCTTGGCTATTTTGTGTTACTAGAAATTTTAGTTTTCATATGAGACAAATTAAATTGGATAGTTTACAAATTATCCAGCTATTTTAGTTTTCTAAATAATTTTAAGTAAATTATTCAAGACTCTTGTTTGGTTTACAAACTAGCCGCTAATTTATTAAAAAATACGTTTTCAATTATAATTGATAAATAATATAAATAAAATAGCTAACAGTTTGGCTAGTTTATAAACTATCCAAGTTTGCACATTAGCGGTAACATATCAATAATTTGTTTTATATAGATTGCTGGAAGAAATTATTAAAATTCATGTTTAGAAGCCTCTCAATTTATTTATTAAAATATTTTTTGTGATTTATTATTCATTAGACATTGCTTAAGGAGGTTCGGACACAATATTAGTCGCTATGTTTAAAAAATTGTAGGTAAGTAGAGTCTACTTAAAAGACATTCAGAAAGATTTAGAGAGATTAACCATCTGGTTTCCGAATAAAAAAAATTAAGGTTGCTAAGACTACATGGCTTATCGTTTATTATTGCTAAACTATTTTGTGAATGATAACAAAAATTAACGATTTTTTTCTCGTATGCACATATGCCTGTAAAAGTGACATAATTTTTGTTAGAGTGCTATTAATATCTCATGGCGGATGACCTTGGGTGCGCAAAAGTCTCAAATCCGTCAAATCGCGCTTACTCGCCGAAGTAAAAACATACTACATAGGGTAAACAATGCTGATATTTATTGACATATTTCGAAGAATTTCTGGGCTAGAAATTCTATTATATTTGTTATAATATTATAGCGTCTCTCAAGGTCAACCGCCATGAGATATTAATATCCCAGACAGCATTTTATGATTTGGACGTCAAATACAACATCAGAAAGAAGTTTTTAAGAAGTTCTTAAGACTTCGAATGCGCCACCTATTGAACTAATCAAGACTTCTCAAAAAAGAACTCTTGAGGAACCCTTTTCTTTGACTTCGCAATTAAGTATTTTAAAGAGTCTTACTGTATAAACTTATAAAAATACTCCTTTAGAATTTCCAGTTTTGGATATAGAAGTACTACTAGGGTACCTACTGATGAAAAAATTACATACTGGATCGTTGCTTATTTTGACATGTCAAGTGTAATTACCATAGAACAAACGCTCTTTTGGAGCTCGTCAGTATCGGGTAGCCGTTTACCTAGGTCTAAGACCGTTTGGTATGGAGCACGCTCTAAATTCTACTTCGCCGCTTCTTATATCAAACACAAGCAGTTACAGCGGTGAGAAAAAAGTAATCGCATTAAAATGTCATAATTGTGACGTCTCCATGTTGACGTCTTAACCCTTAACTACTCGCGCCAATTTTTGTAACATAAGTGGTCGCGCGGTGCACTAAGTGCTCGGCTCCTTAAAATGGCTATATTGCTGAATGTTTTCAATTTTAGTATTACTTTTGCTTATATTTGGATGAATTAACTCTATTTTTATTAAAACACAATATTTATTTTAAAAAGAAACAAAAAGCAAATAAAAAAAATAAAACAAACAAATAAGTTATTACTTCTACTCAGAAAAGAAGAAATCAGAATGAAATTTAGCCGTTCTATTTTTATTTGTGTATTCTTAGAAAAATGTATACCTTAAAAACCATTAGGTTTTAAATTCCATATTTTGTTGATTTAGAAATATTTTACATTGCAAAAATTGAAATTTAGTACGTTTTAGTGAAGTATTTCTAAATCAATCTCAAGTTTTCTGTCCATAACTTTGAAATTAGTAGTTTAAACTGAATATGCCGTCGACAGTGCATGGTAGACACATCAGTCATAGGTTACATGGAAAGGGCATTGAATTCCAAGAAAACGACAAAAAGTTATAGAGGTTTTAATAAAAACGGAGCACTCAGTGCACCTGCGCGACTAGTTATGGGTTAAAGAGTTAATAATATGATTTCAGTAAGAAGTAAGAAAAGAGATTACTGTAAGATATCATATAACAGAAGTCTTATTTATGATACCCTTAGTAGCTTCTAATTTTGATTCCAATAAGAGGTCAGAAAAAAAGATACTTTAAGATGTTAAAAAATTGACTTCTTATTTATGAATTCATCAGGAACTCTTAATCTTAAGCTCCTAAAAATGATTTCTCTAAGATGTCATTTTGTGACCTCGGTAAGATGTTTTTCAACAGACTTCGTACAGAAATCTTTCTAAATTGGATGCTGTCTGGGATCACTCTTACTTTCATCACACAGTTTTGCAATAATGACTTTGTTCAAAAAAAATTATCAATCTGTCATTCTCGTCTAGAAGATCCGGAAACACTGGATTACGAACACATTGCTTGATTTATTTGGTTACTACTATAATTTTGTTTTTAAATTAAATTATTCAAAAAAAAACATAAGTGTATTAAGTTATTAAGTTATTTTTCTTTAATAATTATAATTAGACAATCCTTATATGGTTTTGTTCTCTTTGCTGCATTCAACATACTGTTTGTTTTAAGTTGCTTTATTTTTTTGTTCCTATACCTTTTTATAAGAATTTATCTTTGTAGTGGACTTTTTAGATTCAAAATAACACTAAACATAGAACTGTCATTGCCACTATCAAAATCGAAAAGCATTACCATATATTCTATAGAAACCAGCTATCAACAACTTGCAATGTTGTCGCGTTTAAGTCCTATTTTTTCGTTTTAGTGTTGGAATATATAATATATTATACATATAGTACCTTTTGTATTACCTTTTGTTTAAATGAAATGTAATAAAATGACAAAATAAATTTGCTTGGTACCTATCGCTAATTATTCATTAAATATAAATGACTTTTTCTCTCAATGTACTACCCAAACCTCCTTAACAACAACAAGGAATAAATTCAAAAATTATCTTTAATACCAGCAAAAAACTGATAAGATTTTAAAAAACGTATCAACGTTAGTTTTTTTATAGTGTCTCTGATAAAAAAATGAGTTCCCTTGGCGAAGTCCAAGTAGCAAGGGCCAGTGCTTAGCTTGCTACGTAGCAAATGGACTCCAGGCTAGTCCATCCGTCATCTGCAGTCTTTGGCACGGATACCAAATAACTGGTAGCTACTCCAGAAAAGCTGGATCAGGCTGTAAATGAAAAACAACCACTCAGGATTCAAAATTGTTTACCCGAAACCTTCAAAACCTTCTTCAGAATGCATCCGGCGTAAAGATTTCTAAGTAAACTGTCAGGAGTCGATTGGAGAAAGCTAACATGACATTGCGTAGACCTGTGCGAGTTTCTTGTTTAACCAGAGACTATATAATCGCTCGCCTAGCGATTGCTCGCGAACATGTGCATTGCACATTGTGGACCGTGCTCTTCACTGATAAGTTGTGGTTTATCCCCTCTAGATGCGATGGACGTGTGAAAGTGTACAGACGTTCAGAGAAAGTTGCAGTGAAGCCACCGTACAAGAGATTGAGGTGCCACTCCGGCCTGTAATAAGTCCGGACCTTAATCCGACGCCTGGGATATGCTTGAAAGGCGTATAAGGATTTCTTATTAACCCGTAACCGGTACGGTACGATTTTCAGGACATAAACGGTACTAAGGGGTCTGAGAGACACCTACCTTTTAAAATTGTTATTTATATTATTTTTTTTATCTGAGGTTTTGGGGATACTAGGGACTATATATAAAGTTAGAATATCACCAAAAATAATACCTAAATAAAAGAAAAATTTAAACAAATAGGTTTTAATCAAAACATGTACAAAAAGTGCAGTAGTGCAAACTTTGTGATTAAACTATAAAAAATAATAAACCAAACAAAATAAAACGATCTTTATTTCGAAGAATATACCTTAAAAAATAACATATACAAAAAAAAATTCTAATATATCTTTTTTTAACAGCAAAAAGAACTGCTTCAAACTATAGCTAATTTTTACAAATATTTTTTCCATAGTAACTTTTTTCTTTTTTTTTCAAATTCTTAAAAAATTTCAAATTCTTTACTATATGACCCTATAAAATTATTTTCTACAGAATCTTCACAGACAAGTCCTGAATCGCTGCTGTGATTATCTTCAACGACATAATCACTATAATGGTTATGTAGTATACTACAGTCATCTATAGATGCTTATGCACTTATATCGCTGTCGATTTCATAAAACCACTATAGTACAGTTTCCTTGAAGCCCTTCTTATCACTTTGGACACGTTTAGAAGGCCCTTGTTGCGAATCCATAACGAATGAATTGTTTTATAAAAATAACGTAAACGGTACGCAGTGGTCTAATAGACACCTCAACACTTTGACTCCTAATAATTTGTCCGTTTGACAATCCAACCTGTTCAAAGTCTAAGAGCATATTGATAACTGCCTAACTTAAAAGTATTGGAAGCGACAGATTTTTAAAACAAAAGGTGAGGGTGTGACAGCGCTTTGTTCGTTGATGAGTGTCTCCCAGACACCACAGTACCGGTTACGGGTTAAGGAAGCGCCCTGCTGCTCCTCTTACGGTAGCACAGTTAACCGAGACTCTTGTAGAAGAATATAAAACCCTCTCACAATATTCTCTAATCCATCTCGTTAAGTAATGTCTAAAGTTTACTATTCTCCAACAAAACTTCGATTTGATATTTATTAAAACTTTCAAATATGCGTTCCGATAACGACAGTAAGTGGACGACTAAATATCTAATGGCATGTTAGAGCTAATTATTACGCCTCTTAAAAGACGAATATTGATATGATACGTCAGCTGTATGCACTAATAATAATACTAATAATAATAAAATAAAAAATCGGTTTAAATAATTATTAAAATAATTATTAACCTACATTGTATACAAAATAGTTTAGTTTATACAACATAATAAATAGGTTTATTTCCCGTAATTTTTCTTACTTTACGTTTAAAGAAGCAGTATAAATTATAATAGTATACAAATTGTAGCTCGTAACTTTTAAGAGATATAGGATTTTAATATACTTTAACGTTCTAAATGCATATCCTGTCGCCGTATTAAAAGCCCATAAAAGTAGCGATGCTTAAATTTAAAATTTATATGGTTAGAAGTTCTAAGTTTTAGAGTTTTTAACAAGATTTTCTTTTTTTTTATTTAAGTTTCGAATTTTAATAGTATTAAGATAAGATTATTGTAACAGTTCTAAAATATATTCTGCAAAATTTTAAGTTTGGTAATAATTGCCTTCTCTGACGAAATGACACTATATATATATTTCCTGTTTTAGTAAGGTAAAATTATTTTTTTCCATATTGGTAATGTTTTTGACGAATGAATTATTTAAACGGTATTATATTAAATTAAATCTTCCATTCTAAAAAATCACCTTCGACTATTTTCCAGTTTTTTTTTAAATTCCAATTTTTAATAAGGATTTTAAAACGCGCTAGGAGCGTATACCATAAAAAATATTTTTTCTACCCCTATTACGGAATTTGACTATTCTGAAAGTATTAGAGAACGATCATCGGATGACGGAGTAAACACCGGTGGTGACATCTCTGTGTTTAATATCCAACAAATTTAGACCGATCCAACCTCACTTTCTGACAATTAAATTACTTTTTAATGGTATTTTTTGGAAACGTAAAAAGAGTATAGTCTGAAACACGTTTTGAATTTTATATTCCACTCTCGTAAACTTGTTAGAAAATATACTATAATCTCTTTAATATTTTAATATTACTTAATAATATTTTTGTATTTCTAAAGTTTAACCAAATAAATAACATTCAAAAATATTAAGGTAAATATCGTTTAGCATAAATCCTTGATAATAATGTATTATAAAATAAAATGAATTTTCTATATCATATAAATTTAGTTATATTGTAATAATATTTATTTTAAATATAATGTCGTTTGTTAATATTATATTATGTATCAAGTTTATTAAACTCCATTTTGTCACGAATTTAATTAATGCACGAGCGAGCTTACAAGCCAATGCTTAACTAAACGAGTGTCTAAAAAAGTTTATGAACGAGTTGCATACTATACTTTTTCTACGACAAATATTTATTATTATCTAAAAATGATTTAAATTAAATATTTGTATAGAGCGAAATGTATAAAAAAACTAGAGTAACCATTCTAACTCGTGTTCTGTAGAGGATGTCAAATTTGCACGTGTATATCGAAATTTATCCCTTAAAAATGGACTAATCGGATAGAAGCAAATCGGAGCTAATCGGATAGAAGCAGAAGCAGTAGCAGTATAAGCAGTTTTTTTACAGTGAAAGTAAAGTTAATGTTTCCTAGGCACTCCACGGTGGAATTTTTACCCGAAATCAGTAAAATTTAGTTTACTGCCGGCAAAATAAAAAGGTCAGTACAACTGAATATATATGTTTTAATACTTTTTCTAAGACCACAAGGTAAAAGTCACATTTCGTATTGGCATCGTTGCTTAAAAAATGAATCTTTTTATTGGCAAGGCAAAACACGAATGTAAAGTGACATTTCTGTATGAAAAGTGACAGGTATGTGTGAAAAGAAATTGACAGCATCGTTTGACATTCGTTTCAAATTTTGTATTGTATATGTATGTCTAAATATCATTTAGAACACAATTAATTGTGTTTGTATAATAATTCTAGTTTTGAGTGCCTTTATTTAAATTGAGAAGGTAAGTTTACTGATTTTAAGTAACTTATACCTTAAAAATTAAAAGAATAAGATGAAAGAATTTTAACAGCTGTAAAACACGTTTTTAGGTTATTTTGTTTTGTATTTGAATATATTAAAAAATAAAAGGGTCGGAGAAAAAACATTGTGTTTTACTTGTGAGAAAAGCTTTCTTCAAGCTCGTGTTAATGCACACTCGGCCTAACGGCCTCGTGGGCAACTTAAACACTCGCATGATAAAGTCGCTTTTCAACACTTGTAAAACAAATAACTATTAATTGCATGCCTTTTAAAAACAGCCAACTAACTTAAAACTAACCTGTTCTAACTTCAGCCCGTAAAAACAAATAATTTAAAATTATTGTTATTATAATTAGTTCCGGCTACTTAAAAATTATGTAAATTTGTTATACATCAAAGATTGATAAATAAAACAATCAAACAATTTGCAAATTAGCAATTTTTTTGAATAAATTAAAAATCTAATTTACATTTGTTACAGATTATGGTTTTGCTAATTAAAATTAAAAGTTTAACACGTGTAAATTAATATTTTGATATAATATTAATAAGTATAAAATATTAATGCATTTAATTAGCTGTTTTCGCGGAGCCAATCCCGAATTCATTCTGGACATCATGCCCTTTTTTAAATTTGGCGTTCAAAATGTGAAGTGCGCATGACAAATATTAATATGCTCATGCCTAGGATGTCCGAACTAGTTCGGGATTAGCACCGCAAAAACACCGATTATAAACTTTATTTAAAAAATGAACATTTGTTTTTGCAAAGCATTTAAGTATAGGTATTAAAAATTAACGAAATATAATAAAAAAATTAAATATATTTATCTTATTAGTTTATATACCTAATCAAATATACAAACAATGTCACAATTAGTAAATGATTTATTATTAAATAATTCCTTGTTATAATATTAATTGTTTTAATATGAGTATATCCATAATTTGTCAATTTAATATTAGTTTTTATTATTTATTGCATTGTATTATTATTGTATATTATTTATTGTATTATATTATTATTATTTATTGTATTGTAAATAATAGCATATTATGTATTAAATTTTATAAACGCTATTTTAGTTACGAGTTTTATTAAGCACGAGCGAAGCTTGCGGGTGAGTGTTTAATAAAAACAAGTGTTTAGAGAAGTTTATAAAACGACATACTATACTTTATTTACGACGAACAGAAATAGGAATTTTATGACAATTTTAATTCCTAAATATTTCACATCAGACGAATTTAACCTCTCTTTTTCGCAATTTATAATATATAATATCTAACTGCCCATGTCTAACATGTCCAAAATCCACTATTGCTAACTCTAGCCCGTGACTAAAACGCCAAAATGTCATAGCTTGTCAATGAGGGAGTAGATAATAGTATATTATGTATCAAGTTTGATAAACGCCATTTTATACACGAATTTAATTTAGGCACGAGCGAGTTCTTAAATTAATGAGTGTAGAGAAAAGTTTATAAACGAGGTGCATACTATACTTTTTCTACGACAAATACTTATTATTATCTTAAAATGATTTAAAACAAATATTTTAGTGGCATGGAAACATGTACGATAATGGTCGTTTTAAAGGTGGGAGTAGAAAAAATATATAATTTATGTTAATTATTTAAACTAGACACCGGAATTTTAGGCATCACAAATTAAAAAAGGCTCCCAAAAAGGAAAAAATAGGCAGGTAAAAGGGCACGTAAAAAGACAAAGCAGGCACGAAAGGCAGAACGGAAAACATTAAGTAATAAAAAACGCGTTTATTATAATATACTTACATAAAAAAAAATTGTTTTATTGCCACATAAATAATTTTAATTATTTTAAAACTAAGTGAAAAAATAAAAATTAATTTTGTTGGTTTATTTTTATTAACAAGAAATTATTTTATAAATGGTTATCTAATAAAATTTGTTTGCAAGAGGATAAAGAACGGCGCCATACCTTAAAAAATTTGGTTAGTCGCATCGGAGCGCTGACCGCACATGGGTCGAGAAAAAGGTCTAGTGTGGTGGCGAATCAGTTTGCATATGTTTTGATGACCGCATTGACCTACTAATCCTCAAAGATATCGGGATATGGTTATAGAGCTGATAATTGCGCCATATGCAGGTGCAAGGATTTGTTTTTATCCTCGATTATGTCCGCCTTCATTATGCACTGTTCCTAAACGATCGGATAGAATATCATGGGATTTAATTGCATTAAACACGTTTGGGCCGAAATGTCCAGGGAATTCAATCGGCTTCAACAACCTTCCCAAACATTGCAACACATGGCCAATGAGTTGACAGCAATCTGGAAAAACTTACCTCGAGACTTTGTTAATAATTTGATCATGAGTCTTCCAAACAGGGTGGCAGCATTAAGGCGAGCCAGCCAGGGGTGGTCCTACACGATATTAAACTTTTATACCACTCGTGCGAATACCAGCAACAAAAATACTTTCGGTTTGTTACTTTTCTTAAGTTTATACCTTTAACTTTAATTACAAATTTCTTTGAATTCAACGTCCATCAGTAAACTATTATTACCTATATGTAATTTTTTATTTTAATTATTTAGGCTGACAATTTTAAAATTATTTTAATATCCACTTCAATTGTTAATTTTAAGTTTAGTGGAAAACGATCCTTTGTAAGGTCCAGGTAAAATTTGTTTACCTAAAATTAATGAATGAATCGCGCCTTCTATAAAATTTCATATTTGGACGCTAGTTCCATTTTTTTTTATCGCGTCACAATCTTATTTGTTTAAATCCCGGCGCATTCGCCATTTTTTAAACAAAAAGTTGCTACTATTTCAAGATGCTCTACTTACATACCATATGCCGTTATAAATATAAATAGTATAAATGTTTTCTTAGTTAGGTAACTCAGGTATCACACTGGTAAATTTGTTGCCTATAGTTAAGAAGTAAACCTAATTTATTAATGATACTTTATTTTTAATAATGGTGGGGTTCGGGTAAAATATTATTCGCTATAGGAAAATGTTCAAAACATATATAAATTTAATATTAATATTATTATTATTACACCAGAATGTTTTAACATTTTCTCATAGCGACTAATATTGCACCTGAACCTCCTTAAAATATAATTTTGTATAATATGTTTATTAATGTAAATAAATACAGAAAAAGTCATCCATGTTTAATAATAGATGGGAATTACAAAAGTACTAAAAAAATATTAAGAAAAATTTGTACACGAAATAAAAAATATATATAAAAAAACAATTAGTATATACATAAATATCACATTTCTAAGTATTCTCTTAAGACATTTTTAAAGTTCCTACTTTGAATCGAAACTTGTAATGGTTGGTAACCTATCATAGACAGTAATACAAGAATAAAAACAACCTTTTTCAAAAACAGTTAGCATATACAGTTGTATTCATTAAAAAAGCGTACAAGAATTAGAATGAGAGAAAACTGTCAACATTATTGCGTAAAACCGGCTTTCCACTGACTTAAGTCTATAATTGACAGTAGAAAATAAAAATGCCTCGTCAGTTAAAAAGGCTCAAATAGCATCAAGAATCGAAGAAGAATGGTCAATTCATACTGTGGTATAATAGAAATAAAAAATCTATATTAAAAATTAAGCAACGCTGGGAACAGGAAGATTTATTAAAACAAAAAGTTGGTTCAGGTCGTCCCAAAATATCCACCCCTGCAGAGGATGCTGCTTTTTTGTGATATCTGAGGATTTATGGGAAACTATACAACTATACTATACCTACTATACTGCTGGGAAGATATTAATCCAAATATTGTATTAAATTTAATTCAGTTCATCCTAAATAGATTGGCTCAAGTAATAGAAAAACAGGGATGCATGACTAAATATTAAATTTTTTTTAATGTTTGTTTGTTTTCATTTCTAAAAGGTAATAATTTTTGTAATATTATTTAATTAACCTACGACGTCAATGCTCTTTATAACCTATAGTAATTATTTTAATGACTTATGTCAGTGATAAGCCGGTTTTAAGCAATAATATTATTTTGACAGTTTTCTCTCATTCTAATTCTTGTACGCTTTTTTATTGAATACAACTGTACCTTCTCTCTAAAAATGAATTAGTCAAAAATGACTAATTGTCATAGCGAAAAAGCAGCCACTAATAATTCTCAATAATACCAAATTGTGTAAAATTGTCCCGTGAATCCGAAAATATAGTTAAAAGTTGAAAAAGTAAATCAGTTTTTGAGTCAATTTTCCATTTAATATGGAATTGACTATATCTCAAAAACTGTCCTACTTTTATGATTTTTCACGGTATTTTTGGATTCAGGAGACAATTTTACATAAGAATTGGCTTAAATTTTGGGATACCATTGTATCCCATGGTTAACCATGGTACAAGTGAAAAAGCAGCCACTAATAACTGTAGTAATTACTCATTTTTGACTAATTCATTTTTAGAGAGTTGTATAAAGAAAATTGCAATTTCTTTCAGAAATTGATTTAAGGTATGAACAATCTGGAGTGTCTCTGATAAAAAATGCGTTCCCTTGGCGAAGTCCCAGTAGCGAGGGCCGTTGCTTAGCTTGCAGATGGACATTCTATGAGCTACGTAGCAAATGGACTCCAGGCTAGTCCATCCGTCATCTGCAGTATTTGGCACGAATACAAAATAACTGGTAGCTACTAGGGGAGCTGGACCAGGCCGCAAATAAAAAACAACCCCTTAGGATGCAACATTGTTACATTTTCCCTTCGTCAGTGCATCTACCCGAAAGCTACAAAACCTTCTTCAGAATGAATCTGGCGTGAAGATTTCTAATTAAACTGTCAGGAGTCGATTGAGGGAAGCGAGTGCCAGTTTCTTGTTTAAACAGAGATTATATAATCGCTCGCCTAGCGATTGCTCGCAAACATGTGCATTGCACATCGTGGACCATGCTCTTCACTTATAAGTTTTGGTTTATCCCCACTCGATGTGATGGGTAAGAGTGTATAGACGTTCTAGAGAAAGTTACAGTGAAGAAATGGACAGGTTCGAAGGCGGCTCAGTAATGGCTTGGGGGCGGGATAAGTAAAAATGACCAAGTCAATTTTAGAATTTATACGGAAAATCTCATAAGGAACTTCCTGCGGGAGCAAGACATTCAGGTGCCACTCCAGCCTGCAATAAGTCCGGACCTAAATCCGACGCCTGGGATATGCTTCATAGGCGTATAAGGATTTCTTATTAAGGAAGCGTCCTGTTGCAACTCTAACGGTAGCACAGTTGGCCAAGGCTCTTGTGGAATAATATAAAAACCTTTCACAGTATGCGCTAATTTATCTTGTTAAGTAATGTCTAACGTTTATTATTCTTTAAAAAAACTTGTTTTTTATTAAAACTATGAGAGGATTTCCGCTAACGCCAGTAAGTGGGCGTCTAAAAATCGAATGTCATGTTAGAGCTAATTATTACGCCTCTAAAAAAACGGATGGATGATGCTATGAAACGTCAGCTGTATGCGCTAAAAATAAAAACGTATACAAAATAGTTTAGTTTATAGAACATATTTTATTTCACCTACTTTTCCTTACATAAAGTTTAAAGAAGCCGTATAAATTATAATAGTATACAAGTTGTAGCTCGTAACTTTTAAGGGATATTGGATTTTAATATACTTTAACGTTCTAAATGCATATCCTGTCGCCGTATTAAAAGATCATAAATGTAGCGTTGCTTAATTTTAAACTTTATATGGGTAAAACATTTCTTAGGGTTTTTGAAAAGATTTCCTTTTTTAAATTTTAGGATTAGGACATAATTATTCTTAAATTCTTGGTATTAATTGCCTTTTCTGACGAGACGACAGGACAAATTTTATACAATTTTCTAATAAAAAAATAATTTTTTAAATGATAATAAAATATATTATTATTATATTGAATAAGTCTTAAATTCTAAAAAATCACCCTCGACTATTTAGAGATAATTATTTTCCAGTTTTATTTTTGTAATAAACCCATTTTTAATAAGGATATTAAAACGGGCTAGGAGCGTATTCCATAAAAATTATTTTATCTCTTTAATAACCTATATTTTAATATTATCTACTTAAATTTATTTCAGATAAAACTTGTTAATATTTTATTATTTCCAAAGTTTATCCAAATAAATAGCATTCAACAATTTTTATATTATTATTAAATAAATAAATAAATAAATAACGTTTATTTAGCAGAAGCTATAAAATTACAACACAAATAAATACATAATATGCATATTATGCATATAAAAAACAAAATAAACATTAGGTAAATAACAATTTTTTTCTATTATATTTGTACATTTAATCTATATTAAATACTTAATTCGTTAATGTGTTTTAACAAAGTTTTTTTAAACATTTTGAGGTCGTCACATTCCTTTACATTTCGAGGTAGTTTGTTAAATTGGACTAAGCCTTTTGTAAAAACAGATTGACTCATTTGAGCGGTACGACAAAACTTAATATTAAAATTATTACAATTTCTAGTATTGTATGGGTTAGACACATACTCTAATTTGTTATACAGGTACTCGGGTAATATTTTATTTTTAACTTTATATATAAATAACATTGAATTAAAAAATATCCTTTTTTGTATTGACATTAGATCTAAAACACTTAACGTTTAAGTTATATTGTATATTAGACTGGGCCAAAAAAATCGACTATTTTTTTTTGTAAAGTATATCGAAAATATTGTTTAGGGTGACAAAAAAAAATTATGGTGAAAGTTTGAGTCCATAATATTAATATTAAGAGGACTATCATCGCAATTTTAGATTTTTTTTCCTGAGCGTGTTTTTGTCTCAGAACTCCCAAACCATTGAGTTTAACTAAATTGACTTAAGAATATTTTTTGAAGAAAATTGAATGCTCAGGTGAACCGTTTTCTTACAATCATGCCTTTTTAATTTTTAATTGGTATAGTTTTACAATTTGATTTTTTAATTTTGGAATTTTGTAATTCATGTAAAAATCAGTACCCAGAAAAAAACCGATGAATATTCTTATGGAAAATCAAATGCTTTACAAAAAAAGTCTTCTAATATTTTTGGCTAAATTCACTCCATCAAAAGTTATTCAAGGTTAAATTTGACAAGAATTTCGTTCTGACTTCAACTTTAACCTTGAATAACCTTTGATTGAGTGAATTTAGCCAAAAATGTTAAGAGGCTTTTTTTGTAAAGCATTTGATTTTCATTTCACATAAGAATATTTATCGTTTTTTTATGGGTACTGAATTTCAAAATTCCAAAGTTAAAAGATCAAAATGTAAAACTATACCAATGTTTAGGGCATGATTTTAAGGAAACTGTTCATCTGACGAAAAATTTCATTTAACCTTTTTTGTAGAGCATTTAATTTTTTTTAAAAATATTTCTAAGTCAATTTTGTTAAACTCAATGGAGTTCTGAGACAAAAACTTGATGAGGGAAAAAAATTAAAATTGCGATGATAGACCTCTTAATATTAATATTTTGGACTTAAATTTTCACAATAATTTTTGTTGTCGCCCAAACCATATTTTCGATATACTTTTCAAAAAAAAAAAGTTGATTTTTTTGGCCCAGTCTATTGTATATTAAATTATTGGATTTTTATATTAAAAGTTTATTTTAATGAATTGTCGTTAGTTAATAGCAAATTATGTATCAAGTTTTATAAACGCCATTTGTTACGAGTTTAATTAAGCACGAGCAAAGCTTGCGAGCTAGTGTTTAAAAAAACGAGTGTCTAGAGAAGTTTATAAACGAGTTGCATAGTATACTTTATCTACGACGAATACAAAACAGAATTTAAAGCAAATTTTATTTTTTTAAAATTTGACACCTGCCAACTGTTAAACAAATTTAATCTCTTTTTCCTTAAAAGCCACTGTTTCTAACTTTAGCCAGTATGTTATGTATCAAGTTTAATAAACGCTATTTTAGTGAAGAATTTTATTCAGGCACAAGTGGGCTTGCGAGAGAGAGCTTAACTATATGAGTGACTAAAAAAGTTTATAAACGAGTTGCATACTATATTTTTTCTAAGACAAATACTTATTATTATCTTAAAATAATTTAAATTAAGTATTTGTATAAAGCTACATCTATAAAACAATAGAGTAACCATTCTAACTTGAGTTCTGTGTGGAATTTCAAATCTCCATTTTTTAAGTGTTAATCCCTTGAAAAGTTAATCCGATTGAAGCAGTAGCAGTAAAAGTAGTTTTTTAATGTTTTATAGGGACTCCACGGTGGAATCTTTACCCGAAATCAGTTAAATTTAGTTTACTGAATAAAAACATTTTAAATATTGGCTTTGAAAAACTTTTACTACTTTTGAATTTTTAAATTAAGAAAATAAAATAATTTTTACATTTAGTATTATTTTACAAGAAAGGCATTTTATTTTAACGATTGTATGACTTTTACAACTGTCAACTAATTTGAAACTAACTTCAGTGCGTGACTAAAAACCTGTTTCTAACTTCAGCCCGTGACTAAAACGCGATAAAGCCACAACTTGTCAATGTGTATTTAAAAGGTCACTCATTGTCATAGAAACATTATCGTACATGTTTAAAGGTGGGAGTAGAACAAAATAATTAAAAATGATTATTATTGTAATTAGTTCCGTCTACTTTAAAGTTATGTAAATTTGTTATACATCAAAGTTTGATAAATAAAACAATCAAACTATTCGCAAATTAGCAATTTTTTTGAATTCATTAAAAATCTAATTTACATTAGTTACAGATTATGGTTTTGCCAATTTAAAGCAAAAGTTTAACACGTGTATGTATTTACTATTTTTGTAAAACCCAAACTTCTTATAATTGACAATTATTTTTAAAATTGCTAAAATAACTATATTAAAAGTTAAATATAAAATATTTATGCATTTTATTAGTTGTTTTCGCGGAGCTAATTCCGGACATCATGCGCTTTTTAAAATTTGGCGCATGACAAATATTAAAATGCGCATGACTAGGGTGTCGGAACTAGTTCGGGATTAGCAACGGGAAAACACCTATTCAAAGAATGAACAGTCATTTTTGCAATTTTAAAGTATTAAGTAGGTATTAAAAATTAAAAGTAATATCATAAAAAAATTGAATATAATTTACCTTATTACTTTGTGTCGTACCTAGGCTGGTTATGGCCTTAAGTACTTCACCAAGGTTCCTCTCCGATTGACTCTTCAGATATGGAGGAATACCTACCTCGGGTTGCTTTTATTCAGTGGAGAAAGTAGGGTTTATAAGAATCAGTTAGGGTTGGTGGTTTAATTTAAAATGCAAAAAGTAACTTAAACTGGTTTATTTACCAAAGTAAAAGTATGTACAAAATTATATTAGAATTATATACAGTATTTACAGTATTTACAAAAGTATCGTAGACTTTGCACACAAGGGTTCTTGCATAGCCTTTAATCAGGACAGGCAAATGTTCCAGGGCTTTTCACAGGCAACTGGCAGGCACGGGCGTAGTTTTCAGTCCTACAGAGAGACAGGGCAGATTTGCAATTGGACTCTAGTGGAAAAATACATGTTGTTAGGTTATGTTATATGCATACAGGATTTACAGTTTCATTAACTCTGCTATTAAAGCTTAATATTATACGGCTTAAAGCCCTTTGATATTAAAAACAGGTTAACTTACTGTTAATATTCCACTGAGAATTCTCTGTGATTAAGTGGTTGGTTTTGGGCTCACAATTGATAACACCATTTGGAACTGAGCCACCAGACGACTGATTGTCCATTGAAAAATGCAGCGGTTTTATAGACGAAATTCTGATGACAGACTTGATGAAAAACAATTGGGGCCGCGTGCAATAAATCCTTCACGCGGGCCGTGTGCAACAATTGTTGACAACATATGTGGTTGACAGTTGTCCAAGCGCCATCTGTTAGAGTTTCGTCTAACTGCAGGTTTCTGGTAGTCCAACTCTTTCCTTGACGTCGGGTAGTTAGGAAATCGTCTCATAGATGTCGTAATGTGTATCGTTACATCCCCCCCTTACTAAAATCTTGTTTTCAGTTTTCTGAAAACAGAACTGGAAATGATTTCTGGAAACTTTCAAAACAAATAAAACTTTTTAAAATCGGAAACTAAAGAAAATTATTCGAAAAAACTAAAAAAGAATTTTAAGAAAACTAAAAAATTATGGTTTGGCTCGGCTCCGGGTTACTGGTCCTCTATAAAAATTGACGACTTGCCTCGGGGAATTTTCACCCAGAGCCTTCTTCCGCTCTTCAGCCAGAGCCTTCGGCGAACTGCTGCGTCTGGGTGGTCGGACGGCAGCCGGTGGATCTCCCTGAGGTTGGTCGTCAGGGGCATCGGGTCTGAAGGGATGCTTCGCCGAGGAGGTGGCTGGATGGGTGGCGGCATGGTCGTCGGCAGCCGGCGTGGAGGGAGCGGGACGATCGGCTCCGGGGTTGGGGGCCGCCAGATGTTCTGGGCTGTCGAGAGCCTGGTGATGCCCTGGGCTGGTGCTGGGTTTTCCAGCAGGGGCATATTGAGCCAGGTCAGGCCCTCGATTCCTAGACGCCTGGGGATGGGCACCCCGGCGCTCGGACTCTTCGGGGAGACTGGCATCTTGGCCAGGATGGGCGTAAGGCCCTTCCCCGGTGTGATGGCCCTGGGTGGCGTCACCACGGCTGGCGGTGGTGTGTCCCACATGATGCTGTCCGGGAGGGGAGAGGTATTCAGGTCCAGGACCGGGGAGTCTCCGAAGAGATCCTGGATTATCTGGCGCTGGGGGGTGTTCATGTTCTGCAATAAAAGGTTTTAGATCTTTAATATGTATATTCCTCACCCATTTTCCTTCAGGAGAACGCAGATCATACACAACTGGGGACAGAATTTTTTTTACAACGAAAGGCCCGGCATATTTTGGGGCAAGTTTTGCATTAAACTTCTTAGCAGCAGAGGACAGGTGGTGTTCTTTTTTAAGGACTTTCTCTCCTAATTTGCATCTCCATTCTCTGTGCCGTAAATTATACTGGGTGCTTTGGTTGGTAAAGGCCTGTTCCATATTTAATTTTACCAACTCAAAAGTTTCATGGAGTTTTTTAAGGCGTTCCGTGTGCTTCGGGGTTTCTGGTACCCCGGCAAGGTCTTCAGGCAGATTTTTAGAGGTGGTTAGACTGTTGGGTGTTTCTAACTCTCGTCCAAAGTTTAGGAATGCTGGTGTAAATCCGGTTGAATCATGTACCGCTGAGTTAATAGCTATCCTAAATTCCGGTAGCCAACTGTCCCATTTGGTTTGATCCGCTTCACAGTATTGTGCCACCATAGTCTTGATGACTTTGTTGGCCCGTTCTACAGGATTGCATTGAGGCGTGTATGGGGGTGTAAAGCGGTGTTGTATCCCCATGTCGGACAATAACTTCTGGAAAATCCGATTGTCGAATTGAACACCATTGTCGGAGATGATGATGCGGGGGCATCCAAAACGACAAATCACCAGGTCTTGGAGGGTTTCGGTGACAGTCTTGGCAGTAGCTCGACGTAGTGGCTTAAACTCTACCCATTTAGTAAATTTATCTTGAATCACCAGCAAGAATATATTTCCTTTGGAAGAACGGGGTAATGGGCCCACTAAGTCGATGCTTATGACATCCCAAGGGCGGTCCACCGGAAATGGTCGTAATTTTCCTGGGGGTTGTTGTTGGGAAGTCTTATACCGTTGGCAATTTTCGCACTGTCTGACATATTTAGCGACTTCTCTAAACATGCCTGGCCAATAATATTTCCGTGCAATTCTACGAATTGTCTTGGCTATGCCCAAATGTCCGGCGTGTGGCTCGTCATGGTTTTCCCGGAGAATTACAGATCTTTGTGGCTTTGGGATGCATATTTTCCATGGATCTGTAGATTCATTTTCTTTAAAATCGGAGAAATCGTAAAAATGTCTTAACAATTTGCCCTCGTATATTTTAAATTCTGGGAAGCTTCTTGGATTTTTCAGGACTTCTTGGAATTTATGCTGGTACCAAGAGCATGTTTTGTTGTCAGTTACAACAAATATCGGTGTGTTGGTTACTGGCTTATCTGGTAGCGGCTCTCTTGATAACAGATCAGGCAGCTGGTTTTGGCTTCCCTTGCGGTAAACAATTTCATAATCGAATTGTTGTAAAAATAAGGCCCATCTAGCGAGTCTTCCAGAGGGATTTTTTAGAGAATTTAGCCATTTTAATGCTTGATGATCAGTGACTATCTCAAAGTGATAACCCTCTAAATAGGGCCTCATTTTCTGTACAGCCCATATAATTGCTAAACATTCCTTCTCCGTTGTGCTAAATTTCGCTTCGTTCGGGTTCAATGACCTGCTTGCGTAGGCGACGACGTGTTCTGTGTCATTTACCCTTTGAATTAGCGCTGCCCCCACTCCTAGGTCAGAGGCATCAGTTTGTAGACTGAACGGGTGATTAAAATCTGGGCAGGCTAATATCGGTGATTTTGTGAGAGCTGTCTTAAGAGCGGCAAATGCGACATCCTGTTCGGTGCCCCAGGCCCATTTGACATCTTTCTTTATGAGTTGTCTAAGTGGGGCCGAAATTTGTGCGAAATTTGGTACAAATCGTCGGTACCAGGATGCTGCTCCTAAAAATCGGCGTATTGCTTTGACATTTGTTGGGGTTGAAATTTCCTGGATGGCCTGGACCTTGTCAGGTGACGTAGTGATACCTTCAGCTGTCACAATATGTCCTAAGTATTGCAAAGACTTCTTGCAAAAATGACATTTTTCTTGATTTAACTGAAGGTTAGCTTCACGTAGTCGCTGGAAAACCATTTTCAAATTTTCCAGGTGTTCATCCAGGGATTTTCCCAACACAATAATGTCGTCAAGATACGCAAATGCTCTGGGCTCCAACTCTGGTGTTATAATTTGGTCTAACAGCCTTTGGAAAGTAGCTGGCGCCGAATGTAATCCAAAAGGCATAACCCTGAACTGGAACAGTCCTTTTCCGGGAACCGAAAAGGCTGTAATGGGCTTGCTTTCTGTAGTTAACGGTATTTGCCAGTATCCCTGCCGCAAATCCAAGGTGGAAATGTATTTCGCTTCTCTTAGTTTGTCCAATATTGCATTGACTTGTGGCAACGGGTAAGAATCCTTTATCGACACGTCGTTTACTTTTCGAAAATCGATGCAGAATCGCGGCTCTCCATTAGCTTTCTTGACTATCACCGTAGGTGAACTCCAAGGACTATGGGAGGGTTCGATTATTTTTTCTGACAACATTCGATCAACTTCGTCGTACATAATTTTCATTATTGCCGGATTCTGTGGCCGGAACCTTTGTTTAATGGGTCTGGTATTCTCCTGGAGACGAATCTCATGTTGAGTCATCCGGGTAACGCCCTTAATTTTGTCAAAGGTTTTTAACTCAGTGCATAAAAAGTCAGCCACTTTCTGTTGTTCTTCGGGTAGCAGGTTTGTCAAGGACAACAGGGCCGGACTTTTTAATATTACAGGTTTTTGGGTGGCTTGTTTCAATATCCTGTGTTTAGATATAAAGTCCATCCCCAAAATGATATTTTCCACCAAATTGGGTAAAAAATAAAACTGGTGCTGAGTATATTTCTGGTAAAATTGACAACCAATGGTGTAGGCCCTAGTAACTGGTTGTAGGGACCCATCAGCCAATTGTACCTGGCTAGTACATTGTTGTCCTGGGTGGTTTGGTAGATTTTCTACCACGGATTTTCCGATGTAAGAATATATAGCTCCGGTGTCCAAAAGAGCATTCCATTCCATTCCTTTAACTTTTAATTTAAGGAACATCCTGGGGTCGCTTGCCACATTTGCGGGTTGATTGGCTACAAAATTTGGATTCATCGTCGGGATTTTTGCTTCACCCTGTATATTTTGACCCAAATACGGTCCTGGTGAAGCCGGAAGGGGCGGGAATTTAGACGGCTTCAGTTCCTGTTCCCTCTGGAGTTTTCCGGACGTGGGCATGTGCAGTCTCTTGACATAACATCCTGCTTACCACATCTAGAGCAAAAAATGCGCTCCCTTTCGCGACATTCTGTGCGAAAATGACCTTCTTTGCCACACCGCCAGCATATACGCTTTCTGTCATATACTGGGGTATTAGGTGGTTTTACCTGTCGGTTTGGGGTACAATTTTGCTTTGACAGCAAGATTGGGGCTACTTGAGGAATTTGAACCGCCCTGGCAGGTTTTTGTGAATCTATCTCCTTTTGTAAACGTTCAAATTCATCTGCCTGTCCCACTAAGTCTTTAACCGACTTGGCATCGGCGCGTCGAATGTATTGACGATATTCTGGCCTTAGGTTTTTATACAGGGTGTACAACTCTTCCTCTGAGCTGTATTTTCCATGTCGTCGCATAAGTGATTGAATGTCAATCATGTACTCTCGAAACCTTTCCTTGGGACGTTGTTTTCTTTGAGAGATTTCTTCAAGTAGGTCCTCGGTATACCTACTGGGAAAATAAGTTTGCTTAAAATCCTCTACGAAATCATCCCATTCTTCCCAGCCAGCTTTCCAGTTTCTATACCACAATAGGGCACTGCCCCTTAACAGTTCCGGTAATGCTCTCAGTAAGTTTTCCTCTTCAAAATCATAGCATTTTTTAAGCTCTTGAATTCTTTCGAGGAATGAAACTGCATTAGTATTGCCATCAAAGTGTACATTCCACTTACTCACCTGGTCACAGACCTTTCGATCATCTTGTGGTGTACCTAAAATTGATGCTTCCCAAAGTGATATATTAGCTGGTGCTTCTTTCTCTTTGGTGACATGATCTCGCACTCGTAAACGTAAATCGTTTACTGTGCCGGATGTTTCCAAACCAAAACCCTTACAAACATCCACTAAACCTTCCTTACGCAGGGTGTATATCCAGCTTAGTCCTTGTTTTACCTCAGTTCCAGCTGTACCTTCTGTCGAAGAATTTCCAGCTTCTGCCTGAGGAGTGCTTTGGGTTTTAACTTGCTCTTCTGGTTTTTTTGACGGGGTGGGATTTGTTTTTGGCATTTTAGAATGTAATAATTAAACCACCTTACTGATTCTCACGGGATATTTGCAGGTTATGTTTTCTATGAAAACTTTTCAGGTTAGGTTACAGGAATTTTCAGGAAAAATCGGGTCCTAGTGCTCGAGCGCCAAATTTGTGTCGTACCTAGGCTGGTTATGGCCTTAAGTACTTCACCAAGGTTCCTCTCCGATTGACTCTTCAGATATGGAGGAATACCTACCTCGGGTTGCTTTTATTCAGTGGAGAAAGTAGGGTTTATAAGAATCAGTTAGGGTTGGTGGTTTAATTTAAAATGCAAAAAGTAACTTAAACTGGTTTATTTACCAAAGTAAAAGTATGTACAAAATTATATTAGAATTATATACAGTATTTACAGTATTTACAAAAGTATCGTAGACTTTGCACACAAGGGTTCTTGCATAGCCTTTAATCAGGACAGGCAAATGTTCCAGGGCTTTTCACAGGCAACTGGCAGGCACGGGCGTAGTTTTCAGTCCTACAGAGAGACAGGGCAGATTTGCAATTGGACTCTAGTGGAAAAATACATGTTGTTAGGTTATGTTATATGCATACAGGATTTACAGTTTCATTAACTCTGCTATTAAAGCTTAATATTATACGGCTTAAAGCCCTTTGATATTAAAAACAGGTTAACTTACTGTTAATATTCCACTGAGAATTCTCTGTGATTAAGTGGTTGGTTTTGGGCTCACAATTGATAACACCATTTGGAACTGAGCCACCAGACGACTGATTGTCCATTGAAAAATGCAGCGGTTTTATAGACGAAATTCTGATGACAGACTTGATGAAAAACAATTGGGGCCGCGTGCAATAAATCCTTCACGCGGGCCGTGTGCAACAATTGTTGACAACATATGTGGTTGACAGTTGTCCAAGCGCCATCTGTTAGAGTTTCGTCTAACTGCAGGTTTCTGGTAGTCCAACTCTTTCCTTGACGTCGGGTAGTTAGGAAATCGTCTCATAGATGTCGTAATGTGTATCGTTACAACTTTATATAATAAAATCTATAGCAGTGTCACAATTAGTTATAAATGATTATAATAATAAGTAATATTTTAATGTAATATTATTAATTTTAACATACGTATATCCATAATTTGTCAATATTAGTTTCTTAATTTATTGTATTGTAGGTAAATAAAATATTTAATTTATAATAATTATATAAACTAGGCACCGGATTCTTAGGCATTAAAAAATTGAAAAAAGGCTCCCAAAAAGGGAAAAATAGGCAGGTAAAAGGGCACGCAAAAAGCTAAAAGGCGCAGAAAGGAAAAAATAATGTATTAAAAACGCGTTTATTCTAATATACCTACATGCATTAAAAAAATTGTTTTATAACAATTTGAATAATTTTAATTACCTATTATTAATTATTTAAAAACTAAGTAAAAAAAGACCAATAAATTATGTTGGTTAATTTGCTATTAAAATAATAAAAAATCACTTTTTGACATTTTATTCTGTTAAATTATGTTGTTTATCTAATAAAATGTATTTGCAAGAGCAAAAAGAACGTCGGCGCCATTGCTCTGATCATAGCATGCCTTAACCGTTTAAGTGACAAGAGACTGGGGGTTAATATTTTTTATTTATATCTCGTATATGATCTATCAGACATATAAATTTGTAAAATATTTAGTCCCAATGTAAGTTTTTCATATTTGAAAAATTTTATGAGGTGGGAAATATATATCCCAAAGAAACAGTAGAGTTTCACTGGAAAGATGGACAAAAACCAATAAAATGCTATTATTTACTTTATATTATAGTCAAAAGTTATATTTTACATAACTAAAACTAAAAATTAAATTTAACATGCTAGTTGTGCTTGTGAAATGGAAAAAATCATTTTTTGAACAATGCAACATTGCATCTGACTCATATCATATTCCTTCTTTTTTGTACTACAGTGCGGTAATTCTTTATTTTATTTGGGATATGGTCTCCCACATTTTCTAACCTTACAGTTTTTACGATAGTTTGTTAGTTCCAGAATGGAAGTTTTTTTCTCTTGTACTTAACAGCATAAGTAGGATCAGTTATGCTGTCATTACTGTCTTCAACATATTCCAAATTACCAGTGATTGATAGTGAAAATACTTGGAAAAACTCGAATACTAAGTGGTACATCATCATCAACGTCAGAATCACCCTCATATTCAGAGTCTACTACCATCTACTCCATATAAAAATGTTTAATCTTATTCAGCAACTCTTCTTCTGTGAGAGGCCTTTTTGAGCTATCCTTACTCCAAACAAAAAGATAAGGAAGTAAATAAGGCAAAATGGGCTTAGTGAACTTTTATGTATTTAGTAGTCAGAATTTAAACCAAAAAATTTTCTTAGCCATATTATTTTGTATGTATGTATTTTCTTTTATAACAAACCCTTAGGATGCATAATGTAATAATATACTTGTCAAAATGTTTATACAGTGTGTATTAAAACGAATAGATACACTTAAATAAAACAAGTGCCAAACCCCGCCCACTGTGGTAGGGATTGAATTTTAGAATTATTTTTGTTTGAGAATTTATAGGTTTTATTTTTATCGAAGTCGTTTGTTTTGTTTAAATGCATTTCTGCAAATAAAAACTAAGTATTGTTTAAAATCCATTAAATTCCAGTTAATGGCGAAAATGTATTTCTTAAAAACTATACACATTTCCCTACGACAGCGTCGAAGCTACTGAACAAACACAGTAGATCAAACTGCATGCCCTTGTATCTGGCTGCATGCCGCGCTGTTTCCATATGCTATTATTGTTTCCTAAAAGGGTTGTTTTTCTTATTTTTTAATATTAAAAGTAAGAAAATTAACTAAATCAAATTATTTTTGACATATTATTAATTTTTTTGTTATTTTTAAAGTTTCAAACATTAAAATTGAACTATTTATTAAATAATTATAATCGTTCTCTTCTGATTTAAAACAACCTGGCAACTATGGTTCGTAATTACGAATGGCTTGGTTTAAACCACGCCCAATTAAAAATTGTTTCTTTTTCTCTGATCGGATATAATTTGTTTTCCTTGTCTACAGCCTTACTTACTTGATTCTATACAGTCTGTATAAAAAAAATTAACCTAACCTCAAAGCGCAAATTCATTTTGTAGCGCTTTTTACTATAAAATAAAAACAAAATTTCTCATTAAACTTTATTATTTCTTACCAGAAAAATATAGATCTGCCTGAACTTACCACAAAATTTATTTGTTTTTGTAATAAACAAAATATATTTGTAAATAATTAGGACAAACTGTATCAACTGTTATAAACTGAACAATTTGTGTTTGTCCTATTGTGTAATAGTCCTTCGGAGGGGACTTTAAGCCCGCGGTCCGTTCCTACCCCTAACCCGCACAAGCCATTCAGTTGGCTTATGGGACTTCTTAAGAAGTAAGGGTGGAACTAAAAGAGCACTTTTGTATATAGACTTTTTTTTGTATAGTGTCCTGAAGATACAAGAGGGAAGAATAGCACCCACTTAGATTTGTTTACATTAAAGAATTAGACAACTTCTTATTGAAACCATAAATGTCACTAGCAGTTCTAAACTGTTTTCAAAGAGGTAGGACCTATAGTTCCCATTAAAACTTCACTAGATTTGTTTTATGTGGGGTGGGAAATTATTATCCCAGAGACATTTAAAAATGTGGTTGGTCACATCGGTGCGCTTATTTATTTTGGTAAGCTGAGCTATAGTCGGAGCGATGGTACCGCTCTATAGAGCGTTTTGTTAGCACCCTAGAGTAGAGTGTGTTGCGATTTAGCTTACTATTTTCTAGCGTGCGCATGCAAAGGAGAAATACCTTTTTTTTATTAAGCGCTCAATAAAAAATTTAAAATGAAAAATACTAAAAATGCTTTAAGTTTTATTTAAGGCAAGAATTTATGCATTTTAGTACCTTCTTTTTTAATAAAAAAAAGCAAAAATTATGTTGGGTTAAATTGCACTAAATATGTACAAAAGAAATTCTACACTGAAATTGAAAATAGGCATTTTGCATGGGATCCGGTCTCTGGTAATAACTTTTTAAAGCTTTAGTTTTCAATCATCAATTTTTTGACGATTTTATTAAAATTAACATTCAAGAGTAATACTACTACATACAAATAACATTTTACAGATGTAAACGATCCCGTCACTAACAGTTTAAAACTTAACCTCAAATTTATTATAACTCCAATATTTGCATCCATGGCGTTATACTTTTAACTTTTTTTAAGGATAACTTTTGTTCATTTACATCGACACGACACGATAGTTAAATTAAAAGAAATGACTGACACTTATTGCGAAATTAGCGAGTTTAAACAAATTTTGGGAACAGTTTTGAATACCAGCAATAAAAAAAATTTCATTTTGTTACTTTTCTAATATTTGTATCTTTAAACTTTAATTACAAATTTATTTGAATTTAACGTCCATCAGTAAACTATTATTATATGTACTTTTTATTTGACAATTTCAAAATTATTTTAATATCCACTTCAATTGTTAACCAGTGTATATGACGCGATCTGACAAAATTATTAATATTTTAAATTAAGTGGTAAACGATCCTTTAAATGGTCCAGATACACAAATTTATTTGTTTGTAACCCCGGCGCATTCGCCATTTTTTTAAATAAAAATTAGCTACTATTTTATCATGCTCTACCATATATCGTTATTAGTTATTTACGTGTCAAGCTTTGTAAATGAATCTTTACGGGCGAGCTGGAAGTTTGTGGGGTGAGCGACGCAGGAGCAAAGTTTTAATTAATATGTCAAATGTGACATTTCATTTCATAAATTGCTTTTCTACAAGCCTGTAAAACTTTACAGGTCTTTTAAACAAGCCCGTAAAATATTACAGGTCTGTTCCCATAATGTATTGTTTACTTGGTTACAAAAACCTCAAAATTAACCTATAAAATGTCATTTACTAAAAAGGTGGAAATAAAATAATAAATAATGTAAATGTTTATTTAGGTAGGTAACTCAGGTATCACACTTGTAAATTTGTTGCCTATAGTTAATAAGTAAAAATAATGTATGATTATAGATGGTTAAAAACTGAATAAAGATTAAGGACAATCTATATTAATTTGTATTATTTTTTAAATTTGGATTTTAATTAATAAACCGACTAGTACAATATATATACCTTTTAATTTTTACCAAAGATTATCTTTTTAACAATTATTGCATATTTTTTTAAATGTTGTTGGTCGAATAAATAGAAAGAAATTTTTATAAAACAGATCAAATTTAATTATTTAACCAAAAAATCTCCACCACCTGAATAAGCTTAAAGTTAGTTTAAATTATTTTTTTAAATTATTTTTTTTACATATTTTAATAAAATAATTTTAAATAAAATTGTTTTTGGTAGACTTTATTTAAAATAATTACTTTTAATTTATTTAATATTCATCTAATACAAAATAATATTTAAAGGAGGTTTGGGTACAATATTAGTCGCTACGAGAAAACCTTGAAAACATTCTAGGGTGTAATTAATGACGCGGAAAGCTAAGAGGGTATATAAACATATATCAGCAGCAACGGAGCTCACTCCACGTCTAACTCGCAGTAGAGCAGCAACAGCAGCCCAGCAGATATAAGACCTGAAGATGGTACATGAGATTGTACCGAAACGTCGTCAGACATACGGTTCTTTTAAGAACCAAAAACAAGGAGCAGATCCTGGAAAACCATCAATATATATATATATGTCTTAATACATTTTTAAAGTTTCAACTTCGAAACTTGTAATGAAGTTGGTAACCTATATATACAGTAATACAAAAATAAAAAACAACCTTTTTCAAACACAGTCACAAACAAAAAACAATTCCATATTTCACTACAGACTCAAAACGTTTTCCGATTTACATAATTTTTCATAAATTTCAAAGCATAGTGTGTTCTTTTAAGCTTCCTCCTAAGTTCATTTATGTGTTCTTTTCATGTGAGCCCTTCATCGATTCTGATTACTAAAAACTTTGTGCTATTATTAACAATAAGTTCATTCTCATGAATAATATTTTTTTCCGTTCTTAGACCTTTTGTTTGAAATATCAAGCAACTTTTTTTTCTTAATTATTATCTACTTGCTTTTGATGAGCCAGAAGTTCAAATTTTCAAATATCTTGCTTGATGACTGAAAAGCTGCCTCCAAGCTTTTTGGCTTAAAATGGGTATCATCAGCGTAATTTATTAATTTAAACTCAGTCTGTCCTTCACATAAAAATATCATTTAAATATATCAAAAATATTACAGACCTTCAGAAATAACTTTTTTCATTTTTTTTTACTGTGTATATATATTATCATACTGCACTTTTTTTACATAGTACAGTCCCTTAAAATCAATATTAAATCTACTTAACATTAACAAAACATCCAATCTTTCCTTTATTACATTAAAAATTTGATCACATAACTATGACTTAAGTCTTACTTTTACATTTAATTTTCTTTTTTTTTAAACATTCATTAAATATTATATAGGAACAAATATATTTATAAAAAAGCTCCACTGCTATTTAAAATCGGTTACATTGCAAGAAAATACATTCGGCCAAATCTCCTCAGCCAGCTTTTTCCTAAATAACTATTTATTCTGATTTGAGTCATATGATCTGATAAAACTTTCTGTTTTTGTCTCTATAGTATTTTGCATTAGTAAAAATGTTATCTATCTAAGATGCATTTTCCTGCCTTGTAACCTCAAGAACTGATGAAAAACCAGCATAGGTTTTAAAAAATGATTTAAAATCAAGACTTATTTAGCTATTTAACAGCAAAATTATGTTGCGATCGCCTGCCATAAATTTAGAACAGTTTTATAAAAAATAGTATCTAAGATTTCATTTAAAACCTCAATAAATACAATGAAATCACTTGTAGGAGGACGATATACACTTAATATTATTATTTTTCTTTTGCTAACGTTACATTCACTTATTGCACTAACACTTATTGTAAATGCACTCACCTTTCTTTCTTCGACGGCAACCGGTTTACCACTTCCCTTGTATAACGTGTTATTTGCGTTGCCTACATTAGCAGTCGAGGATGATGCAGATTTTACAGCTACTTGGACACGTTTCCTACACTGTTCAAAATGTCATGACCATTTTAACACCAAATTAATACCATACATGGTCTATATCGATACAAACCAAAATGGTGTTAAATAAGGTTCGTTGGTCCGGTGTAAATTCAAATACTAAAATGGTGTTAATTTAACTTTCACACAGTATTAAAATAAATTTTACCTGGTGTAAATTGAACTCCTTTTCAGTGTTAAATATTATGTGTTTGTGGTCGAATTAAATCATACTACACAGAAAAAAGGGAAAAAAAAATGAAACCGGAAGTTCCTTGATGCATTACTAGTATATTACCAGTGGTATTATTCCAGAAAATGGAACCTTTAACTCGTTAGAGATAATGTTTTTAGTGCGTTCCACTGACTTATACTACTTGAAGTATTGATAGCTGTTTCCACCTATTTAAGGTCTCTTTAGTATCGAACAACTTGTAGTGTCACACCAAAGCAAAGGACTGCCTGAGTTTATATATTCTTCATGTAAGTCAACAGAGGCGAGATTTAAGAACATCACGTGATCCACACCGCCTTTGCCGCAATCGGTACACATTTTCAACCATAATTCATGGTGTTAACACCACTTTGTGTTGGTTTTTGACACCATTTTAAGATTACTTTTTACACCACAGATATTTTAAACAGTGTAAGACTACACGCGATGTTATTGTTTATTATTGCTAAATTGTGTTGTGAACGTTGACAAAAATTTGTATGCCATCATCGATTTTTTATTGTCATCCTGTCTAAATAAAAAGACTTTATTTTAATACTAGTTCAAAAGTCAAAGTATTATTAAACTCCGTGCAGAAATAAAGCTAAAATGTCATGTCAGTTAAACCTAACCTAAAAATAAGGTAACATAAGGTAACTCATGAATCATCAGTTATCTTATGTGTCATGAGTCATGATTAAAAATTGCACGTAATGTTAATTTGTTACAGTCTTAAAAATAATATAATATAGATACTACATACAATTATTTATTTGTTTTATTGTGACTGTAACAAACTTATATTTTTTATATTTTCTGGATTTAAATTGTGTCGCTTGAAAGATATAATATTTTTGTAAAGGGAAAATGAAAGCTCCACATCACAAGATTTTTTTTTTAGATTGGCCCTCACATTCTTTGAATTGAAGCTGCGTACTGGATTTTTGCTCCAACAGCTTTCTATGTTTTTTGCTTATTTCGTGTTGTATAAAATATAAGAACCTTAAACAATCTAAAATTTAATAAAAATAATTGTTGTTTTAAACGATAGGTATACAAATGGGAGTTATAAATATAACCTCAATCACTTTAGTTCAAACTGTGCAGGAAACATTGTTGTCATTTACCTTAAGCACCCGTTTTTTACCTGTAAGCCACTTTTTCAGAAGCTCAGGTTTCTTTTTTGTTATGTACGTTTTTCAATCCAATACACTCCTCTGTGTAAAAATTTAAATCACATTACCACAGAAATAATATAAAAATAAATGTCACAATCTCGCCGCTGTTCACGAGTACCAATCACTAGCAACTATATATTACCAATATTGCACAATAAAAATAACTACATAGTGAATAAAAAACATGTTTTTGACATATATCTATCAGTGATAGATTTGATATTAAAATTTAAAAAGATGCTTTATTTAAAAAAATTAAATCTAGGTAAAAAACTATTTTAGGTAGTAAAATTTAAAAAAAGTAAATTTTTCTTAAAATTAAGAATTTAGTTAAAATAGGTCAAATAAAATTAGGCTCAAATGAGAATTTTTTTCAAAACGGATTTTATTCCATTACACCTAAAGTTATAATTATTATCGAAAACAAAGAGGTAATAAGACCCTAATCCCATCTCTACTTATAATAATTAAAAAATCGGAGGTTTTTAAATCAAATGTAATAAAATGACAAATTAATTTGGTTTTTGCAAGTTGGTAGGTACTATTTATTTATTAAGTTTAAAAGAAACTCCTTACCCCTTTCCCCACTATGTACTGCCAGACAATCCTTAAGATGCTACTTACCAATAAATTAACGTTGCTAAATTGGTTAAACAATAATTCACGATAGCAAGCAAGTTAATTGATATTCCTTTGATGTGTATAATTAAATTTTAATAGTAGAAGTTATAAGTAGGTACCTAATTTTACTATAATTAATTTATTTAAGCAGTTTAAAGGGAATCTAAATCAATATAATTATATTTAGGGATAAGCCTTAGCATCAATCGAGGTTTTTTAATTTACTATTTAATTATGTAAAAACATACCGGGTGTAACATTTGAAATAAAATAGTTATTAATCTTTTAAGTTGGCCTAATTTGCCCTGGTTTTTTTGAAAAAAATTTTTAGGTAATTTGTTAAAAATTTTAAAGAATTGCCATGGAATATTTAAAACAATGTTTAAAGATTACACTGGTTTACAGCAAAAAAATAGAAACTTTCTCTTACATTTTTTTAAGGTAATTCGGGTGCGCTTAACACGAAAAGCATATTCTTTTTTTTTTCATTTGGGCCATTCACCTAGGTAACGATATATTTGTGTTTTTCTATTTATGATTTTACTTGAATCAGCATCACGAGTAAACGGCAGGCCCGATCGAGATAATTAATATATTGTTAAAAAGGTGATTTCAATGAGGGTCCAACGGTACCCAATTTTTTTTCGATCGGATGAAAAATGGCTGAGTTGCAGTTGATAAAAGTTTAAATTTCATACAATTTTTGACGATTTTTAGCCATTTTTGTCAATTGAGTAATTTTTTACAACAACAAATAACTCCAATATTTTAAGTTTAACATTTTTAATCAAAAGTTTATTTAATTACAAAAAAATTAAGCAACCTTTGCAACTAATACGTTGAAATATCTGGTTACTTTAATCAGTTTTAATGAAAAATATTGAGATTTAACAGTTAATTTAAATAGCAGTTTTTTCTTATTTTTATCATATTTTTTATCCGATCTTGGTCTTCTAGGGCTTGAAATTTTTATAATTATATATACAATTGATTAGAAATAAAACTTGGGATATTGGAATTATTTGTTGTGGGAAAAAAATTACTCAAATGACGAAAATTGCTGTAAATCGTCAAAAATTGCATGAAGTTTGAAATTTTATAAGCTGTAACTCAGCCATTTTTCATCTGATCAAAACGAATTTGGTACCTTTGTACGCGTAATTTAGTCACCTTTCTAATAATATCTTGACTTATCTGAATTGGGCTTGCCGTTCAATCTGAGCTGCTGCGCGCTGGTTTAAGTAAAGTAATTCATCGAAAAACAAAAATACACCGTTACCTAGGTGAATGGCCCAAATGAGAAAAAAATGAGTATGTTTTTCGTGTTCAGCGCATCTGAATTACCCTAAAAAAATGAAGAAGAAAGTTTCTATCTTTAAAAAATTTAAATTTGTAAACCAGTGTTATTAATTTTAACCCTATACTGATAACAAAAAAGTTATAGGCTATTTTTGATTAAAGCGCATTTCTTAAATTTTAAAAAATTAATAACTCGAAAAATATTCACTTTAGGTATAGGACATGGTATAGTAATTTTACTTATAATTTGATGTTGAATTTGAAAATGTAAAAATATATCGGGTAATTTATTTTAAATAACAAAGTTAATCTCACTTCCGGTTAAACCGGAAGTGGCATTTTGTTCAAAATACTTTAGAAAAAAGACTTAAATGGATTATAAACTATTTATTTAAATAAATAAAGTGTGTAGTTTTCTGTTGCCTATTATTTATACTATTACAAAAAGTATTGCTACCGAAATAATCATTTACTGGTTAACACGTTATATATTCTTCATAACAAAATTTAAGTTTTGGGGACCTTTCCCAATTTACCGATCACATACGCAGAATACATTTTAACAACTATAAAAAATACTATAAATAACTCGCCTCAAAAGATATACTAAATGATAATATTACTATTACTTAATAAATGTTTTTATAGGATACACAGTAAAAAAATATTTGTTAATATTAACCAAATATTAACCAGATTTTATATTAATCCAGGTCCACATAACTTTATGTTAAGTTTACAACCAACTGCAATCTGTTAACTAATTTACTAAGTAGTTTGTAATTATAACAATTATTCTGTAGATTTATTAACAAAATCCTGTCAATAATTCAACCAAAATTTTTGTAATTATTAAAAAGGATCTTATTTTTACAAACCTTTTTGTAAACCCAGTAACAAAAGTATTTGTTGGAAATTGGGAACTTTTGAAAAGATATGTTGCTTTATTAATTAATTTCCTAACCAAGAAACTTAACACATTAGTACCTACATAAATAAACAAAAATAACATACCCACAATTCAATAATACACCATTCTAAAATCATCAAATTATAAAGAAATTTGGTACACTATAATTATCAGTACTACTACAATACTTACCGATGTATTTCGTAATTTTAACCCACTTCACTGTATCCCCTAATTTTAGTTTGAAAACCAGTGAGTTGAACTTGTTGATGCGTATTGTCAGTGGGAAATGTTTGGATTGATTGCCTGAAATCGCGTGTACTTGTTCAACGAAATAATTTATTAAACATTAACAAAATAATTTGTGACCTTTGAAACTAACAAAATGCTTAAAAAATTGCATATTATCTTTACAAAACTTTCGGTAAAATATTTTTCTTTGTTAAAATAACCCTGTTTTTTTTACAAAAAATTATGTTAAAATTTTACAAAATAAAATTAAAGAACTACAAACTCATGTTAACATATCTAATTTTAATAACAGGTATTGTGGAACGAGTATGGAAAATGATCGATTCTGAACTAGCATTCGTTTAATGCGTGAGCGAAGTGAGCGTGACAAAAATGCCAGTTCAGAATGGACCATTTTACAAGAATTGCAAATATTATTTAAATAAACGGAAATTATAAAAAACAAACAAAACACATTGTCCGATTTTCTGTTAAAATTGGGGTACATAATTACGATGGCGACTCTAGTGGCTACAGGCAGAAAGCGCGGTTCATTCAAATTTAAATATCTTAAATTACTGTTTTCTTGTCTCTGGTAACAAACAACACAACCAGAGACTCTGAATACAACAGACGACAAGTAAGGTTATGTCACATCTTACTTTTTACTTGTTGTCTATTGTGTCTCTGGTTGTGTTTATGCTTCCGTTATCGAAAAACAAACTGTTTTATTGTGTTTGGCTGCCGGACTTGGTATTTCTTGGATTTAATGCTGATAATTTAAATACATTTCCACGTGCAAACTAATTAATTAGTTTATTTAGGGTGTTTAAACTCCATAGGACACTTTATTAAATTTATTTAAAAAACAATTACTTTACAAATAAAATTGTTTTAGGAGTGGCACTTGCTATATTGGTTTTAAAAAAAAATTTCCCTGAAATTTAGTTCAACCAATACAGCTAGTTTCGTCTCTAAAAACAATTTTATTAGCCAAGTAAATATTTTTTCCACTCCCACCTTTAAAACGCCCATTATAATACATGTTTTCAGAACAGTGACCTTTAAAATACACATTGACAAGCTGTGACTTTATAGAGCTTTAGTCACGGGCTGAAGTTAGCAACAGGTTTTTAGTCACAGACTGAAGTTAATTGACAGTTGTTAAATGTCATACAATCGTTAAAAAAAGTGTCTTTCTTGTAAAATAATACAAAACGTTAAAAACATTTTATTATCTCAATACAAAAATAATAAATAGTTTCTTGACGCTATATTTGAAAAGATCATATGAACGTATGTACTGAACTTTTGATTTCGTCGTAGTAGTGCAGTTAACTAGATTTAACTGATAAAGCATTAAAAATTTTGCGTACAGAGCCCATAAAACATTTTCTTCTCTTTTACTGTGAAAAAATGCTTCTATATCGATTGTTAGTCTATTTTCAAGGAATAAATTTTAATTTACACAGAAAAATTTGAGATTTTAACGCCGGTAGATTTCCAAGTTGGAAATTCTACCAGCAATTCCAATAAGTCACATTTTTAATACTTGGTGATAATATTTTGCAATTATAGGATAACATATTTTTTTAACATAATCATATTTTGAATTAAAGTATTTTAATATTTTAATTAATTGTTAAGTTTATAAACTTTTTTAGGCACTCATTTAATTAAGCACTCGCTCGCAAGCCAGCTCGTTTCAAAATTAAATTCGTGACCAATATGGCGTTTTTTAAACTTAATACGTATGACTGCAGACAATCTCGGATAAATCCGTACGAAATCATACATTTGCGGATGAAACCTGGCGAATGCAGACATAAATCGAAATGCAGGCGATCGCGGATAAAAAAAAACGGATGAATGCAGACATAAAGTGAAAAGCAGGTAATCGCGGATAAAACCGTACGAAATCAGACATTTGCGGATAAAACCCGACTAATGCAGATATAAAACGAAATGCAGGCGATCGCAGAAAAAAACTGATGAATGCATACATAAAGTGAAAAGCAGGCAATCGCGGATAAAACCGTACGAAATTAGACATTTGCGGATAAAATAGGATGACTGCAGACATGGACAAATTGTAGGCAATCGCGGATGAAACCAGATGAACGTATCATATCAATGTCGGACGTTTGCGGATGATATTTACTATATACAGGGTGTCCGGGAAAAGGAGGTCAATCCGTTAACCATATATTCCTTGAGTTAAAACAATAAGACTTTCATAATACCATTTTTCAATTTAGAGCTTCATGTTCGATATACAGGGCGACAAAGTTTGAAATTTAAAACTGATTTTTTTTAATAATTCGAGTAATTGATAAGATATTAAGTTCAAATTCGGTACACTACTACACTACTTTTATGAGACCAACAAAACAAAAAACAATTGTCAAATAATCAAAATATGGGGGTCCAGTACTCACTGACTGTCCCTATTTTTTAGTACGTGCGTCAACCAAAGGTTCTTCCCCCACCATCTCCGATTTTGATAATTTTTGGTAAATTTGTTTACCTCACTAAAAAACTCAAAAATCCCATACATGATTTTTTTTCGATAGGTGGTTTTTGTTTTATTGATTTTTGAAAATCAAAAAATTCCGATAAATTTGGGTCTTGCAAGTACTTAAATAGCGATATCTCGTAAACTATTAAAAGTAGAAAGGTGAGTGATGGCTTATTTTAAAGGCCTATTAGAGACCTTTTTTATGATATATCACATGACCTAAATTTTTTCGAAAAAAAATTAAATTTCGAAAATTTGATATGGACTGACCCATTCTTTACAAATTATCTCTAAAACAAATCATTTTATCAAAATTTTATAAGAGACAAAAAATTTTCAACAATAAATAGGGGGAGTCAGTGAGTACTGGACCCCCCTATTTTCATTATTTGACAATTGTTTTTTATTTTGTTGGTCTCAAAAAATTTAGCTATTTTAAACTTAATATCTTATCAATTACTTGAATTATTAAAAAAATCAGTTTTAAATTTCAAACTTTGTCGCCCTGTATATCGAACATGAAGCTCTAAGTTGAAAAATGGTATTATGAAAGTCTTATTGTTTTAACTCAAAGAATATATGGTTAACGGATTGACTTTCTTTTCCCGGACACCCTGTATATATTGCAGGCAAAAGCAGCCATAATCGGACAAAAAACCAGCTTGGTTTTTGATCCGCCCATGCCTGTTTTTTTCAGCAGGGACATAATATACTATTTAAGGAATTACCTCTCCAAAGTGTCCCATGCAATTTGCAATTGCAAAGTGTCATACGATTGAAAATCCTAATTAATTAATCTGCAAGTGGAAATGTATTCCAATTAAACCCAAGAAATACCAACCACGGCAGCCAAATACATCAAACAAGTTTGTTATTCGATAAGGGCAGCAAAAACACAACCAGAGACTGAATGCAACAGAGAACAAGTATAAAGTAAGTTTATGTCACATCGTTACCAGAGAAAACAAAACAATCATTTAAGATATTTAAATTAAAGTTGGTTCTTCCGGTAGCCACTAGAGTCGCCACCGTTATTATGTTTCCCACTTCTAACGGGAATCGCGCATTGGTTTGTGTTTGTTTCTCTATGACGTAAATAATTATCCCTGAAGTGTATTCAAATCCAAGCCAAACAAAAACGTCAAGACGCGTTTGCACGCTTGATATTGGTCGATTCTAAGGGTGCGACTCAGATTGTGTTTGTATTTAGATAACATTAACAATAACATACATAGTGTATAATACACTTAATCAACTGACGAGACTAATTCCAAAATCATCATAGTCACCTGTCGTATACTACCATAAAATCTAAGTAATGTTAAAACCGTTTGACAGTTTTCAAATGGCGTTTATAAAACTTCTTACATTTAATTTAATTTAAAAACCAGGATTCGGAAAAAAATCGTATACAAGGTATAAGTACCTTGGATTATATCATGTTTTATAAAGACTTATTGGATTTTAAATTTTATTTTTAAATCGATTTATTTTCTTATCGCATAATGTGGATAAACCCGTATTATCTTACAATAAAAAGAAATCTAATAAACTAATCTAAAAGCAGATTTGGTTTACTACCCATATAATTGAAACAATGTAACTCGGTCAACATGATAAATTACATCAGGAATAAGGTAATTGTGAAAATTTCCATAGTGATAGCCATAGCAATACTACTGAGTTTGATATCTCTATCCAAATTGTTTTGCAACTATGTACAGCAGCAGCAAAAAATTAGGCTGTAAATTCTATGAAGCTTTGTTAGTGTATAATTTAAGTATGTTTTATAGGTGTCAAATTAATTAAATTTTGCACAGGTTTTTTGTATACTGTGTCGGAAGTTTAACTTTACATGCAAACAGTTTTTAAACAAATTATTATTTTTTTAATACGAAAACAGTTACACAGGTACACAAATGAAAATGAATGTCGACTAAAGGAGTCGTGTTAAGTTATTTTTATAATATTATTATAAAATTTAAAAAATCTTGTTTATATATATACTAGGCACAGCATGCAATCATACTTTTTAATTAAACTGTAACAAAAATAAAATACCTTCTTTCTTAAAGTACACATTAAAATTAACGGATAGACGCGATTTAGGGGAAGGTGGGGGAATTCTGCGCATCTAAGCAAAATCTCTAGTATCTTTGTTAAGTTTAAATGTGAAATTTGGCAATTAATACCAGCGATATTCTACTATGTTTACTATCTGTATATGTATAATGCGCAATTTATAAAAAAAAAATGTTTGGTATGCAAAAACTACATTTTTTTAAATAATGCATTTGCGCAAAATTACCCACCTATCAGGGTAATTTTGCGCATCATAGTTGGAAAATTTGCGCTGTATAGAGAAAGATTTGTAGGTATCTAAACAAACCGTTTATTTCTATAATATTATTATAATAAAACATAAAAATAAAACAAAACTATTTTCTCTATGAAACAAACAAAACAAACAAAATAAAAAATAAATAACTAAAAATAAAATTTTTCTTCTTAGAAATAAGAGGGTCTACATGCAGCATTTGTCACATAATATGTAGTTTTAGGGTTTTTTTTCGCTACACTCCGCGTGTGCCCAAATGGAACTGTTTATGCTGAACAATCTAGGCTCCTGTATACCAAAGCTCCCATATTGGCCAAATTTTGCAGCGCAAAATTACCCCAATTTTTCAGCGTAAAATTACCCCCATTGCAAGAAAAATATTGTGATACTAAAAAACTTTCCAAAAGTTAACCTGAACAATTTAAACATACACCAGATTACGAGGAAAGATCATATAAAGTTATGTTATAAACATTTAAGCGATTGGACAGAAAATTATACCTTCTCTCTAAAAATGAATTAGTCAAAAATGACTAATTTAATAGTTATTAGTGACTGCTTTTTCACTTGTACCATGGTTAACCATGGAAAAACCATGGTATCCCAAAATTTAACAGCCAATTCTTATGTAAAATTGTCCTCTGAATCCGAAAATACTGTCAAAAGTTAAAAAAAAGTATAACAGTTTTTGAGATATAGTCAATTTTCCAAAAATATGGAATTGACTATATCTCAAAAACTGCTCCACTTTCTTAATTTTTTATGGTATTTTCGGATTCAGGGGACAACTTTACATAAGAATTGGCTGTTAAATTTTGGGATACCATGGTTTTCTATGGTTAACCATGGTACAAGTGAAAAAGCAGTCACTAATAACTATTAAATTAGTCATTTTTAATTTATTTTAAGAGAGTTTATTATTTAATATTTAAGTCGTGGGTATTATATAGATTAGTTATAATGTACAGAATGTTCAAAAATATTTTTTTGTTAGTAATCAATGTTTAATATTATAAAATAATGCATTTAAGGATTTTTTATAATTAATTGTTTTATTTATTGTTGTGTTAACTTTACACCATAGCATAGAAAAACCACCATAAACAATCATTTACAATTACAAATTAGAGTCTATCATACCATTTTTTTTAATATTGATATTGATAAATATTGATAAAGTTTGTTTTTTTATTCGGAATTCTAGGACCCTAAAGGGACCCTAAATTTATAATTGCCTACATTGAGTAAAACAAAATAATTTAATGGATTTATGCAGAACAAATTAATTACTTTATCAAAATGCTGCTTAGTTTTTAAAATTTCTTTTCGTTTAGAATTTTCTGTTATGTTTGGCATTGTTTTTTATAAATCTAAAATTTAAATGAAAATATCAATGTAAAATTAAGGGATAAAACAAAGGTACCAATCATAGACAAGGGATAGGTTGGGTGAGCGGGGGTGTTGGTACCAATTTTAAATATTTAAAATACCAAAATAAAGTATAATGATGATCATCGATATACAGTACCAACATAATCAAATGTGTCAAATTCCAAATAAAAAAAACTGTATGTATTTTTTTAGTAAAAAATACTTATTGAGATTGTATGTTTGAAGAATGCCTAATAAATGCAATTCATTTAGCCTATGTGTGTGTCAATTTAATGTTTTTTTTTTTCATACATCTATTTTATGGTTTTATTAGTTAGCTTCTGTCAAGTGTGACGTAAAATAAATAATGGTAAAAGTCGCAATCCACACATATTATCTCGTTTAGCGCATACTAAAAATCATGAAATTATGCAACCAACTGCACAGATTCACAGACTTTAACTACGGCTATTTTTATGTTGTTTACGATTCTTGTGCTTTGGGTTTGTGCTGTTTATACAGATCGTTTTAGACGCTGTTTTTCTTACATAAGCACTTGTACACGGAAAAAAATCCCTTACTAGGTTTAAGAATAGTTCTATACTTCATGTTAGGAACTTGATTTAAGTATATTTATTATTTCTATGAGATTAGCGTACATTTAAACTAAGTAATGGGATATACTTAATTTTTAAGAAAAACTGTTACTTGATTTGAGATGAGTATTCTTGGATTGAGTTTAAAGGTATTTTATTTTAAAGAAAATTGGTATACTTAAATCAAATATACAATAATACTTAGATGAAAGACCTCTAGTTGTTTACTCAAAGCGGAATATTGCCACTTGATTTAAGTATTCTGTATATTTGTATGAAATTTCGGTATACTTTATTTAAATATATGTATATTTAATACAAGAACGCTTATACTTCAATTTAAGTATAAGACTAGAACAAAGAATACACTATACTGTATTTAAGTATAGCTATTATTAAAACAAATACCTTATTCTTCGCTTAAGTAAATACCGTCCACCCTCTAAGACCGCTTCGCTAAAAGAAAAGACGCAGTTTCTGTGTTCAGTTCTGTCCTGTGTTCTATGGTGGTAGCGTGTGTACGTGTCGGCACCGGCAGTTCGTTTTTTCCTTCTTCGGTCTGGATGTTATTTTTAATAAAAAATAATGGAGAAGAAACTTAAAAATTGGGGCTTAGAATGTTTACTAGACACATTTTTGGGTAAGTAAATAATATTTCATTAATTTAAAGTAATTAACTAGGCATGATCGTAAAAATGTAGTGTAAAATGGATAGGTATACTGTAGTGTAAAATGGATAGCATACGACAGGTAATAGACAATAAAACATAAACAGCAGAAAGGCTATAGCCTCCAATTCAGCTATATTATTTTTGTTTTAGAAAACGAGATAGATATCGATATTATGGTAAACCTAAGCGAGGAGAATTTAAAGGAATTAATTCCAAAAATAGGATTGAGGATCAAGTGTAGAGAAAAAATTGAAGAATTAACACCAAACCATCTACGATGATAATGGTAGCCTTCTTAGAGACTCATTTTACATATTATTTAGCTGGAGATAAATTTTACTAACAATAAAAATACCTACTTAAAAAAATATTAACTATTGTGATTAAAAAACCTTACCTTTACATATAGCACCAAAAATGTGATACCTAGGTACTTAAAAAAATAAAATGTAAAATATAGTATCTATGTTAATTAACCGTGAAAGAATGAATTTATATAAATTGACAGTACTTTTTCTAATACCTCTAAGACTGTTAGGTAATAAACCTATTGTGATATCAGTGCCTATTATACTTAGTACTTTAGTACATTAAAATAATTAAAATAATATGCCAAAAATACTGTTAAATTACTGTCATAACGATTATATTTTCACTTTCACTTGTATTTTCCGTAGTAGTTGAATAATTAATACAAATATTTTTCAGGGTCACGAATGTTTTTTTTGTAAAAATTATTCCGAGTCGCTAGACGAGGGAATTTTTTTTTCTAATCAACCACTTTCTTTAAGAATAGTGTAAAGTTATTTTAAATATATACTATACTTTTATCAAATATAAAAAAAGGAAAAGTAAGAATACAAGCATTTTATGCAAGTAAAGCGTGTACTTACAATAAGTATAAATAAATAAATTTTAAAGAAAGTATATTCCTAAATCAAGAATACTGTAAAGATTTTACAAAGAAACTATACTCTGATGAAGTACATACTAACGTTACAACAAGAATACCGTACTCTTCATTGAAGACAAATTTGTATACTTAACTCAAAATTAGTGTGTTTCTTATTTTTAGTATAGCAGTAATCTTAGATTAAACCGAAGCTATCTTTATTTTATAAGAATATGAGGATACTTGAAACAAGTATAAATTTACTTGCGGAATAGGGAAACTAAGCTATACTTGGATAGAGTTGAATTTTCTTGGAATCAGTATAGATTTTTTTCCGTGTAAGCATCAAATGATTCCTAATGAGTGCTAAGGACAACAACTTTACTTCTCTTTTGTTGCCATTAAAAAAATGTATCTTAACGAAGGTGAATTTTTTGGAAATCCTGAGTCTCCGTATATCATACACCTGGGAAGGTGGTGCGCGACTTCTGTAAAACTCTTTGTAAGTGTTGTTAAAATGTTTTGTATACCAACAATTTTTTAATTTAAATTTAATTCTAAAAATGTATTTTTTCTTCCTAAAAAGCATTTTTAACTCAATTCTATTTATAAAATCAATTTATATTTAAAAAAATCCTTTTTGTAAGAAGATATTATTATTTTACAAAATTAATTATTTTTTTAAGTAATTTAAGTTAATTGCAAACATACATGTGTTTTTTCTACTCTTATTACGGAATATTACCGTTCTAATATCACTTTTTAATGAGGAATATTCCTTAAATTATTACAGCCTAAATATTAATTTGACAATACAATTCATTAATATTAGAACCAATAAAATGCCAGCATTCCATAGTTCCGCATTTTATCCCAGCGGCAATATTTTTTATCATCTTGTTTACACGTTACTAAGAATTTTGACACTTTTTTTGATTTAACATCTGTTGTCATTTAAATTCTGTATTTGATACATAGAAAAACCACTATGATATATTTATGATTTGATATATATCAATAAAATAATGAATTATAAACTCTAAAAGATCGATGGGTTGGTGTAAACGATAATGAAATTAAGGTAAGTTTGAATAAATAAGGTTTATTAAAGTCTTTTTATATTTTAAAGCACATTTAAATTTTTAAATTCCTAAAATTCATTGTATTTTCTCACTAAATATAACTTGTGGTATGATTAATAATCGAAGATATTTACTCATTGAAACCGAAGCAGCACATTTCACTCGTCCTGCGGACTCGTGAAATCTGCAGCTCGGTTTCAATTCGAAAATATCATCGATGATAATCATACCACTTGTTATACAGGGTGTCCGGGAAAAGGAGGTCAATCCGTTAACCATATATTCTTTGAGTTAAAACAATAAGACTTTCATAATACCATTTTTCAATTTAGAGCTTCATGTTCGATATACAGGGCGACAAAGTTTGAAATTTAAAACTGATTTTTTTTAATAATTCAAGTAATTGATAAGATAATAAGTTTAAATTCGGTACACTACTTCAACATAAATAGTTACATTTTTTGAGACCAACAAAACCAAAAACAATTGTCAAATAATCAAAATAGGGGGGTCCAGTACTCACTGACTCCCCCTATTTTTTAGTACGTGCGCCAATGACTTCCAAACGGTATTTTTTCAGTTAATCATTTATTGTTGAAAATTTTTTGTCTCCTATAAAATTTTGATAAAATGATTTGTTTTAGAGATAATTTGTAAAGTATGGGTCAATCCAAATCAAATTTTTGAAATTAATTTTTTTTTTGAAAAAATTTAGGTCATGTGATATATCATAAAAAAGATCTCTAATAGGCCATTAAAATAAGCCATCACTCACCTTTCTACTTTTAATAGTTTACGAGATATCGCTATTTTTGTAAGTACCCAAATTTATCGGAATTTTTTGATTTTCAAAAATCAATAAAACAAAAACCACCCATCAAAAAAAATTCATATATGGGATTTTTAACTTTTTTAGTGAGGTAAACAAATTTACCAAAAAATATTAAAATCGGAGATGGTGGGGGAAGAACCTTTGGTTGATTTGATATGGACTGACCCATACTTTACAAATTATCTCTAAAACAAATCATTTTATCAAAATTTTATAAGAGACAAATTTTTTTTAACAATAAATAGTTACCTGAAAAAATACCGTTTGGAAGTCATTGGCGCACGTACTAAAAATAGGGGGAGTCAGTGAGTACTGGACCCCCCTATTTTGATTATTTGACAATTGTTTTTTTGTTTTGTTGGTCTCAAAAAATGTAACTATTTATGTTGAAGTAGTGTACCGAATTTGAACTTAATATCTTATTAATTACTCGAATTATTAAAAAAACTCAGTTTTAAATTTCAAACTTTGTCGCCCTGTATATCGAACATGAAGCTCTAAGTTGAAAAATGGTATTATGAAAGTCTTATTGTTTTAACTCAAAGAATATATGGTTAACGGATTGACTTCCTTTTCCGGGACACCCTGTATTATGGGTGATAACAAAATATAAGTATTCTTCAATTAGTAAGTAGGTAGTTTTTAATAATATCTTAGCTTCATTTATTTTAAACAAAATTACAAATACGCTTGAGCTAAAAATATAATATGCCTTGTTTAATTATACAATTAAAATATTACAGCTGATTAATTTTGTTAAAATAAATTTTAATTGAAATCACAAACAAAAATATTTCTGTTTGTATAAAAGTAGTTAATTAAAATATAATATAAATATATCGTATCCTTGAACATCAACTTATATTTTTATATCCCCCTTTGGTAAACAATTTTATAACATCATTTTATTATTTATTCATACATACACTGTACTCTCTTATAATGAATTAGTCAAAAATAACTAATTATAAGTCATATTTGACTAATTGTCATAGCGAAAAAGCAGTCACTAATAATTTGTCAAATTCTACTGAGTGAAATAGTTAAACTAGTAATTTAAATTTAAAAAAGTTTTGACCCAGCCGGGGATTGAACTCAGGTCTGTCACTTGTCAAGCTTGTCAAGCTGCTGTCATAACTAATGTGGCTATCAGTCACTCTTATAAAAATTAATGTTATTTGTCAATATATTTTGTTAATAATATTTTAAAGTTGAATATATTATTTGTGTTGCTGTTTTGAGCTAAACTTTTTGCATCTTTGTTTGTTTTTATGGGCCATTTAACCATGGAGCCTATATGCATTTAATTAAAATAATACTTTGTTGTTGGCCGCAAACGATTAAAGAAATTAGTAACTTTTAACTCTCAGAAATAATCAAAGATGGTGACTAATCTTAAATTAGTCAAACTTTAACTATTTACGTAATAAAAAATAACTATTAAAAAGTGAAAACGACTATTTTATTAGTAAAAAATGCTGGTAATAATTCAAATAGTAGAATTTTGACTATTTTATTTTAAGTTTAACAGTTATGGGTTTCATTAACGTTTATGGCCGATTTGGGGTAAATAACACGTTTTTAAGGTTTCATTATCATAAAACGTATAAATATACCTAATGATAATATAGCCTAAAATAAGGTTAAAAATAGTTATTTATTTATATGTAAGTGCTTTATAAAAGTCACAGCTTATTTTGTAAAAAATAAATATTTAACTTTAACAACGTAAGAAACACCATTATAAAATACGAGGGGTAAACCACTTTAAAATCTTAGAGACAACCGTTCAATGTTAGTGGACGTTGTGTTGAGATTTTTTTCCTTATCAGTCGTTATCAATAAGGAAAACTTGCTTAATCAGTGCTTAATCAGTGCTTAGCGACGCGTTGTACATGACTACCCTTGTTATTTTTATCCTTAGCCGTTAATTCGTAAGCGATTTTTAATTTTTAAAAATCAGTGGTTTACCCCTCGATAAAATATCATTTTGGCTTTATTGGTTAGTCACAGGCTGAAGTTAGTTTTAAGTTAGTTGACAGTTGTAAAATGTTATTCAATCGTTAAAATAAGGTGCCCTTCTTGTAAAAGAAAACTAAATATGAAAATTATTTTATTATATCAATACAAAAATAAAAAAGTATTAAATAGTTTCTCAACGCCAATATTTTAAAAGTTTATATGAACATTGTTCAGTTACTTTAATTCCGCCGGCAGTAAACTAGATTGAACTAAATTTTGGGTGGATACCGTTCCTCACTTTCACTGTAAAAACTATATCGGATTTAAACGGTGGATACATTTCGACATATAAAAATTTGACATTTTCATCGGCGCACCGGTAATACAGATACCCAAAAGTTGTTTCTCTATTGTAGGGCTTTACAATTTAGCCGGTTGAGCCGGATAAAAAAGTTCGATAAGTTAAGCTAGCTAACTGATCAGCTTAGCTAATTATCTGGCGGCTTAACCGGTTAATCTAGCTTAGCTCAGCTAATTGGCTAACGGCTAACCGGCTAAACGGCTAATTTTTTTAAGCTATATAATGGCTTCTTATTCATGTATATTTTCAAAAAAATAATAAAATTGATGTTACTTTTATGACAAATAATAAAAAATTTATTAGGTTAAATAATATTTTACATTTTATTTTTATTTATAAAAATGGCTTTTAAATTAATTAAATCATTAAATGGTTTACAAAAATTAGCCGGTTAGCCGTTAGCTAAGCTAAGCTAGATTAACCGGTTAAGCCGCCAGCTAATTAGCTAAGCTGATCAGTTAGCTAGCTAATTAACTTAGCTAACTTTTTTAGCCGGCTTAATCGGCTAAATTGTTCAGCCCTATGCAAATATTTAATTTAAATAATTTTTGGATATTAATAAGTAATTGTCGTAGAAAAAGTATAGTTTATACACTTCTATTTATCTGGACACTCATTTAATTAAATACTCGTCCGCAAGCTCGCTCGTGCTTAATTAAAATTCGTGACTAAAATAGCGTTAATCAACATGATAATATTATACTATTAACATTAGAGCTTTAAAATTACAATTTGAATACTCGCATCGTGGGTTAAAAATTATATTTTTAACGATGTTCGTAGAAAAACACATTTTTAAAACTACTGTGAATGCGCTCGAACTTAATCCAGTTTTATTTAATACGTATATCTTTACATAGCTCGTGTTTGTGGTTTTAATATTGTTACCTTCTATTTACAGTGTCACCTTTAAAAAAGAAATAGGATTCATTATTAATAAATATTATGTTTTGAGAAAGTGTAAGAATTTATAAATAGTGTTTAATGTGGAATGCATAACTTATATTGATCCTATTTCCAAGGTTTCGTCTAATACATTAATTAATTATTTTGTAATAATATTAAGTTATACTTATAATTAAATAGAAAATGCGCCCACAAAATTAAAAAAAAAAATAAAAATTAATTAATTAATATACATCTAATTGTTTGGAAATATTAATTTAAATATTATTTGTATCAAGGAAAAAATCTACCTATTTACACTAGTTACATAATTACAGATAGAGTTAAGGTTAAAGTTATTTTTATTTTATTGCATTAATATTAATATTAATTTAGATAAATTAAATCTACGATCAATTTTGTATAATTTGTTCATAAACTATATTTATTATAAAATGTATAAAAAACTAAATGTTAACACTTATTTTCCAGTTATTTTTAAAATCTAATTTAAATTTTTAATAATAAATTACAAAAAAATATAGGTTTTTTTGCAAATTAATGTTAATTAATAATAATAGATATATAAAACACAATTTAATTTTTTAAATTTCAAAACAATGTTTGTTAATTTCTCCTTATCCTTAAAATAAACTTGTCCCATTTTAAAATGATTGTAAGAATATGTTTAGTATTAAAGTAATTTTAGGAGCTTGATTTTGCAAAAAATATTTGCAACCCTAACCATCTATAAAGTTTTTATGTCTTAAATTTACGCGTGCGTTTACAATTTTAAAACTTCCCACTCCAAATTTCTCGGAAACTGAAATGTTTTTGAAAAAACGCTGAGACACGTAAAGTTTTATATCGAGGAAGATAATTTTTCATAGCAAAATTTTGTTTCTCTCCCTTGCTCCTTCGCCCAGGAGCTACCCTTCCATGAATTTGAATAGAGAAAGGGTCTTTAAAATTCCTACACATTGGTGTATTATTTTTTTTAAATCGATTGATTTGTTTTAAGGATATTTAAGAAAAACATTAAAAAAAAAATTTTTTAGGTTGTAGTAGAGCCTACTTAAAAGAAATTTATAAAGTTTAAGAATGATTGACCGTCTGGTTTCCGAGAAAAAAATTATTTTAGACTACACGGATTGTTATCGTTTATTAATGCTAAACTGTTTTGTGAATGTTGACAAAACGGTATATGCCAATTCTTTCGATTTCTTATTTTCATGTTATAAGATATGCGTTAATTAAATACATATCCAATACATAGAATAGAATAGAATAGAATAGATTTATTAGTTCAGAAAGATTGCAAAGGTTACAATGTTGAACACGTCCAAAAAAGTATATATAAATATTCAAGATTAACAATGTACTAACAAACAAATCTAAGAAAATTTGGCACAAATAAACAAATACAAGAAAAAAATTTAGTTAAAAAAATCATCAACGCAGTAATCACATCTGTTTACAAGGTATGCTCTTAAGCAAGGTTTAAATTCCCTAAAACTAAGGTATTTTATTGTTTTTGGCAATTTATTATATAAAGTTAAAGCAAAGTTATTATGCCATATTTTAAATTGGAATAAACAAATGCATAATACACATTTAAAAGTGTCACTCTTGAAACAACAAATCTTAGATTAAGGATTAAGTATAGAGTATATTTGTTGTCCAAAATAACACCCAAAAATTTAATTGAAGTACTCAACTTGATGGTACATTTATTGTTAATATTAATATTGTTATTGGTAAACCCATACTCTCCAAATTTTATGTACTGTTTTTTGTCAACATTTAACTTAAGGCCATTATTTTGAAACCATTGAAATATATTTTTTTGTGTAAAATTAATATTAGTTATTAGATCATTTTTAGTAGAGGATTTAAAAATTGAAGTAGTATCATCTGCATACATAAAAATATTGTCGTGGCATTGGGGCAAATCATTTACAAATAAAATAAATAAAATTGGGCCAAAAATTGAGCCCTGAGGAACTCCTTTTTTTAACTCCAACCCATTTTCCGATTATATTTTTACCCTTTGTTTTCGGTTGGACAGATAGGATTTAAATAAATTTAGCGCAGTACCTCTTATGCCATATCTTTCTAATTTCAACTCCAATAGTTCTTTATCCATGGTGTCAAAGGCTTTGGATAAGTCAAAAAAGGCAGATACTGCCATAGTTTTACTATTTCAAAGGTCCATGATCCTATCAACAAAATTAAATATTGCTAATTCCGTATTACTACCTTTAACGAAACCATATTGATGTTTAGAAATTATACAATGTTTATTACAATATTTTATCAATCTGGTAGAAATTGATATTTCCAGTATTTTTGAAAAGATAGGTAATAAGGAAATAGGTCTATAGTTATTAACATTAGTTTTAGGACCCTTTTTATGCAAAACCCTGACAATAGCCAACTTTAATCCATCCGGAAAAACGCCACTTAAAAAGCAAAGATTTATAATATGACTAAGAGGACTTGCTATGACGTAATAATTTTTGTTGGAATTTTATCCCAACCAGTGGATTTTTTATTTTTTAGATTGTTTATAATGTCATAAACTTCAACGGCATCTGAGGGATATAAAAACATATTGGAGTTAATGGATTCAATGTTGTTGACATTAAGTTTTGGTGATGGCAAATATAATGTATTTAATTTATGCATATCTTCTAAGGTAACATTGAAAAGTTAATGAATTTTTTATCTCGTTTGAATTGTCATATAAATTTTTGTCAACTTTTAAACCACAGTTTTTCAATAATAAACGATAATGTTGACTGTGTCCGACCAATATTATCAGAGGATTTAAAAATTGAAGTAGTATCATCTGCATACATAAAAATATTGTCGTGGCATTGGGGCAAATCATTTACAAATAAAATAAATAAAATTGGGCCAAAAATTGAGCCCTGAGGAACTCCTTTTTTTAACTCCAACCCATTTTCCGATTATATTTTTACCCTTTGTTTTCGGTTGGACAGATAGGATTTAAATAAATTTAGCGCAGTACCTCTTATGCCATATCTTTCTAATTTCAACTCCAATAGTTCTTTATCCATGGTGTCAAAGGCTTTGGATAAGTCAAAAAAGGCAGATACTGCCATAGTTTTACTATTCCAAAGGTCCATGATCCTATCAACAAAATTAAATATTGCTAATTCCGTATTACTACCTTTAACGAAACCATATTGATGTTTAGAAATTATACAATGTTTATTACAATATTTTATCAATCTGGTAGAAATTGATATTTCCAGTATTTTTGAAAAGATAGGTAATAAGGAAATAGGTCTATAGTTATTAACATTAGTTTTAGGACCCTTTTTATGCAAAACCCTGACAATAGCCAACTTTAATCCATCCGGAAAAACGCCACTTAAAAAGCAAAGATTTATAATATGACTAAGAGGACTTGCTATGACGTAATAATTTTTGTTGGAATTTTATCCCAACCAGTGGATTTTTTATTTTTTAGATTGTTTATAATGTCATAAACTTCAACGGCATCTGAGGGATATAAAAACATATTGGAGTTAATGGATTCAATGTTGTTGACATTAAGTTTTGGTGATGGCAAATATAATGTATTTAATTTATGCATATCTTCTAAGGTAACATTGAAAAGTTAATGAATTTTTTATCTCGTTTGAATTGTCATATAAATTTTTGTCAACTTTTAAACCACAGTTTTTCAATAATAAACGATAATGTTGACTGTGTCCGACCAATATTATCAATCGGTCATTTTCGTCTAGACAATCCGGCAACACCGGATTACCGTGATTATTTAGGGGTATAATTTAGTTTTTAAAGTAAATTATTTAAAAAAAACACAATTGTATTGTTATTTATTATAAGTTTTTTTTAAATAATTTAACAATCCTTCTCGATTTTATGGTTTTCTTATCTTTGTTTTTTGCTCTTCTCGAGACTTTCGCCGCATTCAATATAGCATGTTTTCTGTTGCTTTATGTTTCGTTCCCATACCTTTTTTTAATATTTTTTTCTTTGTAGTGGACTTCATTCGTTTAACAGAAGATAATAATTCGCTTTCAAAACTCAATTTAATATTTATTTATACTTATTTAATTAACATTGCATAAAGAAATGTCACTGCAACTGGCAAAAGCGAATAGCGTTAACAACTTGCAATATTGTCGCATTTAAATCCTAGTAGTAGTAAATATCTTTATTGGAATAAACCAAAAGGCTAATGACCGAGGTCTTTCTGCCCATATAAATACATTTATATATTAACAATCAATTTGGTAAAAAATTATTTGACATAATTATATATATAAAATTATGTATATAAAAAGAAACAATATTTAATGGACTATGGAAATCTAAGATAACTTTCCATAGGGTATTCTTTGGGAATTTTCTGATGGAACCATAATCTAGCAGTGGCTGACAAATCATCTTGTAGATGTTGGTAGCTGTTTCAGTGCTTATACCTTCCTTTTTAAAAGTTAAGGATTTGAAATTTTTTGCCCTAGTGACTATTTCTTGTTTTATGGTTTTTGTGTAAAAATTGAAGTTAAGTTTAGAGTCAAAAATCATTCCGAGATATTTAATATTGTTTGTGAGGGAGATTAGTTGGTTGTCAATTGAAATTTGTGGTGAAGTATCTTTTATTTTGTGATTAAATATGATAAATTGGGACTTTCTGGAATTAATTCTTATTCTCCATTTTGAAAACAAGTCGGATATAATATTAATCGATGCAGTTGAGCGAGATTTGTGATGTGATATTAAAGCAGTGTCAGCATACTTTTAAATCCTATTTTTTATGTTTTTTAATTTTATTGTTTTTTTTTAATAATACAAAAATGTATAAAACTTTTAATTTAACTCGATGGAGATGAAAATTCTTTACTTGATGAAGATAAATTGTATTTTAAACAAGATGAAGCCCTTTCCCACTATCTTCTTCCAGTCTGGCAATGATTAGACAATACTCTCCACAAATGAAGTAGTCAAAAATGACTCATCACTACAGTTATTAGTGACTGCTTTTTTTCTTATACCATGGTATATTATGGGATATCGTGGTATCCCCGATATAATAGCCAGTTCTTATGTTAAATTGTCCGCATAATCCGAAAATGTCATTGAAAGTTATAAACGTTAAACAGGTTTTGAGATATAGTCAATTTTGGAATTGGAATTGACTATATCTCAAAAACTGCTCAACTTTTATAATTTTTGACAGTATGCATGGTATACCATGGTATAAGTAAAAAAGCAGCTACTAATAACTGTAGTAATTAGAGAGTACATTTACAAATAAATGGATATCACCACTAGATTTTTTTTCTTTGGGGTCATTTAATGTTTATAGCCCTCAACCTCAAAATTTAAAAGTTTCCTCAAAGAATTACAGAGAACTGTCGTTGAATTCCACATTTTTTTTTAAACATTCGCCATGAAATCAGTCAACGGTTTGGGTAATAACAAAGCATTTTGAGAATTGATTGCAATAATTTTTTCTATAATGCATTATTCTTTTTTATATATTGTATTTAATTGAATGATTTTTCTGAAATATCTCAAAAATAAACAAAGCTATTTTAAAGACCTTTAAAATTAGATTACTCCTATTCAAATTCATGTATTACATTAATGTTTTCTATTATGCCATATCACTTTTTATAATAATATAAAACAATAAAAATCAGCAATTCATTTTTATGTTCTTTATTAGTAATATTGTGCTTAACTCCTAAGAATAGTTTTTTTCAAAATAAGTGCGTTTCTCAGCGTTTTTTCAAAAACCTTCTAGTTTAAAAAAAATAGGGTGGGACTTTTAAAATAAACACTCTGTATAATATACAGTGTATATGCTATAGTCGCCAAAGTCTTCAAAGTGAAACCAAGCGTTAAAACTTGTTTACGTTGTCTTCTTATTTACCCCACAGCTCTTGTCGCCGGTCAATTTATGCAAGGTGAATGTATTTATTCATGTATAAAACCTGTACAAGCGCTTCGGAAAAATTCTACACGTGAATCATTAAATGCCTTGTTACGTAGGGAATCCCGTCGAAATGTAATCCACGGAAACTATGTTAATGTTGTTGTTTTGGTATTTTTATAGAAACTATGTTGTCGTTTCTGGCGTTTAATTTTATTTTATTGTCCCAAAATTTAAATAAATTTAAATTAAGGGGATTTTGCTGTAAAGGTGGTGTTAAAATAAAGTTGTAAAATACACATTCTTAAACATATAAAATCTAATGGTATATTATGTATCAAGTTTAATACGAAATTAATTTAATTAAATAAGTGTCAGGAAAAGTTTATAAAGGAGTTGCATACTATACTTTTTCTACGACAAATACCTTAAATCATCTAAAAATTATTTAAATTATATATTTTTATAGCGAGACATCTATAAAACAATAGAGTAACCAACTTGTCAATAGGTCAAATGTTTATGTGTAAATCGAAATGTGTTCCTTGAAAATGGACCGTTTAATCCGATATAGAAGCAGTTTTTACAGTGAAAGTAAAGAAAATGTTTTATGGACACTACTTGGTGGAGTCTCCACCCGAAATTAAGTTAAATCTAGTTTACTGCCGGCGAAATTAAAAAGTCAGTACAATGTTCATATGAACTGTTCAAATATTGGCGTTGAGAAACTATTAAAAACTTTTATCCGAAATCTGCAGTAAAGTAGTCAACAATCGGCAGTAAAGTAGAACTTTACTGCCGATTTAATAGGAGTATTGTATGCGACCCATTATACATTTTAAGATGTGTCTACTGCTCCTCAGCAGCAACTAAATAATATTTTAAAAAAAGCACCGTCGCGGAGGTCGATTGGACCCTTTCATAAAATGTGCTTTAATAAAAATTAATATGTTAATTTTATTACACTGTTCAAAATTTCATGACCATTTTAACACCAAATTAACACCATATTTGGTCTATATCGATACAAACCAAATTGGTGTTAAATAGGGTTCCTTGGTCCGGTGTTAATTTAAATACTAAAATGGTGTAAATTCAAATACTAAAATGGTGTAAATTTAACTTTCACACAGTATTAAACTAAATTTTACCTGGTGTAAATTGAACTCCTTTTCAGTGTTAAATATTATGTGTTTGTGGTCAAATTAAATCATACTACACAGAAAAAAGGAAAAAAAAAGGAAACAGGAAGTTCCTTGACGCATTACTAGTACATTACCAGTGGTATTATTCCAGAAAATGAAACCTTCAACTCGCTAGAGATAATGTTTTTAGTTCGTTCCACTTACTTAAAATACTTCAAGTATTGACAGCTGTTTCCACCTATTTAAGGTCTAGTATCGAACAACTTGTAGTGTCACACCAAAGCAAAGGACAACATGAGCTTATATATTCTTCATGTAATTCAACAGAGGCGAGATTTAAGAACATCACGTGATCCACAAAAAAATAAATACTTATGGGTCAACTAAATTAATATAGTTAAATGAACTATTTCTTTTTTTCTGTGTAGGTGCACTTCTCAAATATTTTTAGATAAACACCGTTTTGGTGTTCATTTTCAACCATAATTCATGGTGTTATATTAACACCACTTGGTGTTGGATTTTGACACCATTTTAGGATTACTTTTTACACCACAGATATTTTAAACAGTGTAATAAGATTAAAAAATCGCCGCGGCGGGCAAATATATAATAACCGTCGCAACAAACAGTATACGTAGACACTTCCTACATTCAAATGACATTTGATTTAATCATCAATATTAATTATTAGTATTATTAAATGTGATTTCGGATAAAATTTAATATGCACCTCGGAATTAAAGTCAATTTTTATCACTCGCGTGGTTATTTGGCTCGGCTTTCGCCTCGGCAAATAATTTTCAGATTTGTGATGAAAAATACTACTTTACTGCCTTGATACATAAATAACTATTGTACAGCTTGGCAAATCTAGCTAGAGATGTTAAATGTACACGCCCATCGATGCGCAGATGCCAGCTCTTAAAATCGTAATTTGCGTTGAGTTTGCCTTAGGATAAAGAAGGCTCTGCAGAGTGGATTAAAATAAAAGTAAATCAAGTATAAAAAATGTATTAATATCCATTATCAATAAAAGCGGCTACTCACTACTAGGCTCTTTAAAAATAATTGTCAATTTGTTAATACTTATATGAGGGTTGCCTTTTACTTTTTTATAAAAACGTAGGTACCTAACGTATCAATAAAAACTTATCTAACCCTAACACAAATTTTCAAAAGGATTATAACCTATTTTTATTTGCATTCATTTAAACATACCTTAACTTTATATTGTCGAGTTGTATTTTAGTATTGAGGTAATAAAATAATTTTAACATTCAGTATTATTTTACAAGAAGGGCACTTCAACGATTGTATTACATTTGACTGTCAAGTAAGTAGCCCGTGACTAAAAACCTGTTGCTAACTACAGCCCATGACTAAAAGGCCATAAAGCCACAACTTGTCAATGTGCATTTAAAAGTTCACTTAGTGTCATGGAAACATGTAATAATGGGCGTTTTAAAGGAGGGAGAAGAAAAACGTATTGTATTTTTAAATAAGACAGATTTCCTGCTGGCAGTTTTATTAAAAACTCATCTTTTCTCGAAATTCTTTAAAAAATTGGAAAATCAGATAATTTCGGACGCTTTATGTTTTTTGCCATAATTTCTTTACTAATTTCGAAGTTTCATAAACCGTTACAAAGGATCCAAGACGCGATATTTTTAAATTATGTATATTTAATAAATTACAATATTAAAATAACAAAAAATTAACATAATTCATTTTAAATGTATAAAAATAAAAACTCCAAACTATTATATATAGATAGCAATATTAAAAGATATTCCCACATTCTATTAACAATTAGTAAATTCCCAGTTCCAATAAACGAAACCGGCTACAAACGTAAGCATAATTTACTGCAATAAAAAGCGACAGTTTTAAGAGGTATAACGCGTGGGGAAGTCTAAGAACGCGAATCAAAAACTTATACCAACGTTTAAATAAGTCGGTGGCGGTTGTGCAGAGTATTTTTGAAGGAGGCGAAAAAGTTTTCGTGTTGATTGTGCTTAACTTAGTTTTGTGAAAGTGTTAAAAGGTAACATTTATATTATATACCTTTAAAAAATACTAATAAAATGTAACCTTTATCTAAAAATTTATATTAACATTTTTTAGTTTGCTCTTTACAAAGGCAAAGTAAATAATATTTTATAATCAATTAAATAATTGCATCACATGATTTATTAGAACATGTCAGACGCATCCGCAAAAATTTTAACAATAAATTTATGTCGTTATTAATGGTTTAATTATATATCTAAATAAAAATATTAAACATGCGATATTTACAGAAGTTTTAAAAAATTATAATATTACTTATATATTAGGGTGATTCATTTCCGCAAAAAACTTTTTTTTCTCGGCGCAAAATATTAATCTACCTATAGAAAAAAAAAATTTCACCAAGGTAGAGCTCTTAATATCAATTTTAAGTACTTGCAGTTTAAATTTAAAGTTTTCCCATTTAAAATGCATGTAAAAAAATGTTTTTGTTTTCAAATTTCTAAAGCTCGCCCGCTCTTTACAATATTGTGAATCGGTTTTATGGACCTTATAGGGAATTTCACGCTCTTCAAAATTGTCTTTGTGTTTTTTTGTGTAACTCGTAGTGGTTCGCCAGTAGGAGTCATCAAAGTTCAATTTTTTGAATAAACATTTTTTTTTTGCAATTTTTTTTAACAATTCGCAAAAAATAGTGAAAAAAAGAGCTGAATCGTAAAAAATGGTCTTTTAACAAATATTTGATGAATTTACGGCCATTTTTATATCTTAAAACGTAAGTAATTGATAAATATTAACCAATTATGCTATTTAAATTAAACTTTTTTATTTACTATCGATATAATTCTCTACAACAATAACTTTTCCAGAGTTATTATGATTTTTGACTTAAAATAAATATAAAAAAACACATTAATTTATAAAAAACAACAAATATACAATTGCAACTTAGATTCTGAAATTTTTCAACATTTCCGTAATATAGCAATAAATATAAATGAAGGTTATTCAATTTTTTTAACAAAATTCTTAAATTAACGAAAAAGTAAATCGTTTTTATTGTCAACTTCATTTGCTTCAATATTGTATAAATAGAAATTGCTATTTGAATAATTGCACTAAATAATATTTTGATGGCATATTCGAACATAAGTAAAAAAATAATGATAATTATTTGATTGGGAAAGCAACTGTTACAATTTTATGATTGCTCTAGTTAATTAGTATGACGTTAGCGACTCTATGGTCTTTGTAAACGGGTTTGATGCTTTATGTTATACTTAACCCCAAAATGTATTGTTTGTTGTATTTAGTGATTAGTCCGAGAACAAAGTACGCCTGCAATTTATTTTTTACGGGCACGCTAGTGACTTAATAGATAAAACACGTCATCACTGCCGTGCCGCTTAATTTAAAATTGTCGGCACAACAATAATATAATAATAAATTGTACCTGTATACATGTTAAGGGTACGTTAGTTACGTCATAAAATAAAAACTTAATTTGCTTTGTATAAAAGTCGAAATAATTTAATTTAATATTTATCAACTTGACTATTGAGATTTTTATTAAATTTGCAATATATTATCTAATAATGTAATCTGTTTTGTTTTGATTAAAGTGTTGTTGTTTTTTTATGAATTGATGTGTTATGTTTATATTTATTTTTAGTCAGAAATCATAATAAATCTGAAAAAGTTATTGTTGTAGAGAATTATATCGATAGTAAATAAGAAAGTTTAATTTAAATAGCATAGTTGGTTAATATTTATCAATTACTTACGTTTTAAGATATAAAAATGGCCGTAAATTCATCAAATATTTGTTAAAAGACTATTTTTTACGATTCAGCTCTTTTTTTTACTATTTTTTGCGAATTGTTAAAAAAAATTGCAAAAAAAAAATGTTCATTCAAAAAATTGAACTTTGATGACGCCTACTGGCGAACCACTACGAGTTACACAAAAAAACACAAAGACAATTTTGAAGAGCGTGAAATTCCCTATAAGGTCCATAAAACCGATTCACAATATTGTAAAAAGCGGGCGAGCATTAGAAATTTGAAAAAAAAAATTTTTTTACACGCATTTTAAATGGGAAAACTTTAAATTTAAACTGCAAGTACTTAAAATTGATATTAAGAGCTCTACCTTGGTGAAAATTTTTTTTTCTATAGGTAGATTAATATTTTGCTTGAGCACCGAAAAAAAAAAAAACTTTGCGGAAATGAATCACCCTATTATATATATTATGTTTAAATTATTTACATTAAAATTAACCAACATTTTAAATGTCAAGATAATTTTAGCTTACCCTGTAAAAAATATATTGGTTATCAATACTTAAGTAGGTACCCTTAATGAGGAAAAATTAATAATAATAAAGTATTGTTACATATAGGTTCGGAAATTATTTCCCTGCTACTAAAAACAAAAACCCGTATACCATAAGAAAAAATCTAGTATTTTTTACCAAGGAATTTAGAAAAGTCATAAAAAATTGTTTTTTTTATCATTTTATATAATAGTATATTATGTTTAAAGTTTGATTAACGCCATTTTAGTCACGAATTTAATTTAGCTTAATTAAATGAGTGTCCAGAAAAGTTTATAAACGAGTTGCATACTATACATTTTTATTACATTTAAATTAAATAAACTTCTACAAGAAATTAACGCACCACCAAAAAATAACCAAAGGGTTTGAGTAAATTTTTGTCAAAACCAATAATAACACTGTGCTCGAATCGGAAACTTTTTTCCTCTAACAAGCAGGGCTCCCAGGGGGATTACCCAATTCGAATACTCTAAATTCAATGGTACTAGTCGCTTTTTTAGGTTAGCTCTTATTTTCGAGATATTTTAGATTTAAATTATAGATCCAAGTATCACAAAAAAACATTATTTTTCTCATTTTAAAACCATTTACTGATTATAAATTGATAAAAATCGATGGAATAAATGCATAGATAGATACATATTGAAAAGAAAGTGTTGAAATAAAATAATTTGGTCGATTTTAAAGTGTTTTTTTATGATTTTTTTCTCAAAAAATATACAGTTTTCATAATTTTTCTTAAATTAAACGTACTAAAATGTTTGGAATACGGCCCTGAGTGCCAAGTCGCCTTTATTATGTTTTTTATCAATGATAACATCTACCTCCAAGAATTATAATGCAAAAAGTAACATTGTTTAAACGCACTGTTTATATAAACAACGATCAGCGGCTACGGAGCTCACTTTAAATTTTAAACAATGACAGATTACGTGGTAACCATAGATACCGTCAACTCACCCGTCACAGGTTTCATGATACAAAATAATATTTAAAATTTTAGAAATTGTTGAATATCTCTAAAATTATTAACTTTAGGTATAGGGAATAGTAACATCAATCTAAAGGTTTTTTAATTTACTATTTGATTAGGTAAAAACATACTGGTTGTTACATTAAAAATAAAAAGTTATTAACCTTTCAAGTTAGCCTAATTTGCCTTGGGTTTTCTCAGGTAATTTATTAAAAAATGTTAAAAAATTGACATGGAATCTTTTAAACAATGTTTTGAGATTCCAAAAATTCTAACCTCGCAAACCTAATAAAAAAAATGTATAGGCTATTTTTGATTGATGAGCATTTGTCAAATTTTAACCAAAAAAAATTAATAACCCTTAAACTATTTACTTTAGGTATAGGACATGGTATACAAAAATTTATAGGCTATTTTTGATTGATGAGCATTTGTCAAATTTTAACCAAAAAAAATTAATAACCCTTAAACTATTTACTTTAGGTATAGGACATGGTATATGTAGTAATTTTAATCAGAATTTTATGTAGAATTTAAAAATGTAAAAATATATAGGGTATTTTATTTAAAATAACAAAGTTGATGCCACTTCCGGATAAACCGGAAGTGGCTTTTGTTTAAAATATTTAAAAAAAATATACTTAAATGGATTATAAACGCTTTTAAAATTTCAAATCGATATATTTTTTCGTTCTCCAGAAACTTATATCTGTTTTCATAAATTTAAATTCAATAAATGATCTAAAAATGGAAAAATAATGTTTTTGTGGTTCTTGGGTCTACAATTTATATCTAAAATATCCCGAAAACAAGAGCTAACCTAAAAAAACTATTAAAACCATTAGACTCAGCGTACTCAAATTAGGTAATCCCCCTTGTTGCCCCGCTTGATAGATTTTTGAACTAACACAGTGTAATAGGTTGTCCCTTTCACAATGTTGGCATACTAACTGTATTCCGATAGAAACCTCTTTTTACAAATACCGGGTGTAGCAATTATAGCGTGTTTTTTCATAAAATTTGTAATACCCTGTAGAGTTAAACATCCACAATATTAAGATAGAATTGAAATCAAACTTAAGCCTTATCTTTTTTTACATTTTGTTTTTTTTTATTTACTCCATTATATTTTATTTTACACGAGTAACAACATTTTATAGGATAACATGGTTTTAATGAGCATTTTAATCACTAAAGTAAGTCAGGATATGAAAAACACGAAATGTCAAATTCTGATGCTTACTGTCAGTATCAATCCTTTTATTGATCAATATGCATCTTACTCGCGACACACAATCATTAGTTATTCAACGAAATAGAAAAACTGGAACCCAGGTAGTGAAGTAAATAAAACGTCATATTTTGGTCAAAATTTACGTCATTCTTACCAAAAATTAACGCCAAAATAACGAAATTATGACGTGAATATGTCACAGCCCACATACATCATTCACGACGTCGATAGACGTAATTTTACGACGTCGAACGACGTGTTTTTACAACGTCACTGAACGTCATAATATTATCAATTTAAGACCTCTTTCAGAACGGGAAACTGCATGCGAGCTTTACAATAATAAATAAATAAATAATAAATAAATAAATAAATAAAGATACAAAAAATATATTTTTTGTTTATAACCTTTATTATAAAATTTTAAAAAAATTAACAATTAGGTACTGTTTAAAATTAAATCTTTTTCTTATGCTATAAAAATTTAAACATACAATTCCAAAAAAATTAACGAGTTTAAACAACCTAAACAATAATTCTTTGGTTATAAAAAAAAATAATATAAAGTTTAAAAATTATTCAAACTTATCGTTCATCTATTTTAATTTGTAAAGATGGACAAACATTTTAAAAAATATATTATTTTACAGAGCAGCGGTCATGTAATCTCCACTGATTTGTTGTTTACCATTGTGAAAAGAACATCCTATTATTAAAAAAAAAACGTTCATTTAGTATTATTTTACAATTTATTTTAACAATTGTTTGACATTGAACTGTCAACTAACTTAAAACTAACTTCAGCTTATAACTTGTTACTAACTTAAGCCCGTGACTAAAACAACTAAAGCCACAACTTGCCAATGTGTATTTAAAAGGTCACTTAGTGTCAAGGAAACATGTACGATAATTGAGGAGCATCCGTGCAAAACCGGCTAAAACCATTTTATTCAGTTTTTGTTTTTTTTTTCTGATTTCGCATCTTTGGGTCCATTTCTATCGACAACCAAGATAATTCTGTTTAAATCCGACTATATCCATGGTAAAATCACATTTAAAAGGTAGCTTTAGGAGCAAAACCGGCGAAATCCACGTTTTTATAGCAAACCTGGCTATATCCAATAAATAATAATGATGATGAGCATGTGGCTTGGATATGTCGATACTACTACTAAAATTTGTTCTGTTTTTTCATGTTTGCACTAAATTTATTTTGTTAATATTTTTGAATAATAAAGGAATTTTTTCACATTTTATTCGGTTTTTAAGCAAAACCGGCTATATACAAAACATTTTTTGAAATTTTGGCCTTAATATAAAGTTTTTGAAAACGAAAGTATGTCTTATCTGTAAAGGCCAGGAAACCGAGAGTTTTTGCCATTTTCCCAACATTTTATTAAAGTGGATATAGCCGGTTTTGCAATTATCATTATAATGGGTGGGAGTAGAAAAATAATTATATTAAAAATAATACAAAAATTAAATGAGATTTTCAAAAACAGGTTCGGTTTTATTATATATTTTTAAATTTAAATAAAGCAAAAAGTTTCAGTTAATGTATTAGCATACTTTTCGTAAATTGCTTGTTTTTATAAGTTATTGATTTTTTTCTATATTAATTCATGAATTTATATTATCTCTGTAAATTATAATTTTAATATTGTTTGTATACTACCCCTGGTCATTTGCCGTTATTAAAGTTTAGTATTATTATTATCATTATTATTATTATTATTAATATTATTATAATTAATATTACATACTTTTCTACCCTATATATTGAAATTCTAAATTAGAAATCTTTCTATTATTTAAAAGTATGTCCAGCTAAAAAAGTTTTTCCCCCACTTTCACTCATATACTTAAACGTTTATAACTGCGGTGCTGCTCTAACTTTATAGAAAATGTGAGGATTAAATAATATAGGAAAAATCACTCCAAGTCGATGTAGTAGATTTTATTTTTAAATTACAATCATTGAGACATAATTTTAAAGGATCACGTCAGAAAGTGCAGGAATGTGACAAACTAAGTTTAACATTTAATAGCAAGCTCGAAGGTATAATTCGTTCCGTTTCATTCCAAACGGTAGCGTTGAAATAGTTAGAGCAAAATTAATTTCGAGGAGAGTAATAAATTATAGGACTGCTGACATAATATTTTCAATGATTCATTTTTAAAATCCAATTTTTATTCGTAGGTAAAGTTAGTTTATAATGTATAAAAAATTAACGAAAAATTCGTTAACGTGGACATACAAATATAAATAAAATATTGATTAAAATTTCAAAACAGTAACTGTTAATTTGGTGTTAATAATAAATTATTATTAGAGATGAGATTTTAGTGTTATTACCTATTTGCCTACGTTAATCATAATTTTAGGTGTAATGGAATAAAAACCGTTTTAAAGAAAATGATTTCATTTGAGCCTAATTTTATTTTACCTATTTTACCTAAATTTTCATTTTTAAGAGAAATGGACCTAATTTTTAATTTTACCACCTAAACTAGTGTAATTTTACCTATTTCATCTAAATTCTTATTTTTAACACATTTTTTTATTTTTAACAGATTTTTTTTGTAATAATGGGGTTGTCGTATTTGGATGACATAATTCTTATGCCCCATGTAGTTATTTATTTTGTACAGGATTTGTAATATGAGTTGGTACTACGGTTTTAAAATTTCCGAAAAACTTGATCCGGAGCGGCGATAAAAAAACCGTTAATTTTTCAGAAACGTTGACTTTTGCATATTTTTCATTTTATTCCAAGGGTAATAAGAAAAATTGGAAAAGTCAATTTTTCTGAAAATTTTTACGGATAGTATCCGTACACTGATATCGAGGAAAAAGTGAATTTTCGACCCTGAATATAATCCTATTATTATGATTATAATAATTATTCCTCTTATTTTAATCCAGTAGAAATATTCTACCGGGTCGCAAAAAACATATTCGGTGCTGTATTAACATAACTTTCGTTTTATTTCACACTTCGATTTATAAAATTATAATTTTGTAATTTAACTTTATAAATCATGCATTGTTTTGTATTTTCAATGGACCCTTTTTTGCAAAAAAGACCCAAGAAACTGTATATTTTACGTTTACGTTTATTTTTTTAAATCAATTTAATTTAATTCAATGCAATGTTTAGTTTTATTTATTTTTTTCTGTAAGGTTATTTTTTTTTAAGTTGTTGCTTTATTTTAAATGTGTATTATCCAAAAATATTTTATTTTTTCCCAAAAAAAGCCAATTTTCCCAACGCCTGGGAAAAAACGAAAAAAATAGGGTTTACTCCCAATTTTTCCGGGTTTTTTTCCGACACATTAAAACCCTAGTTGGTACTGGAAATTGCGAACAGCGACGCGAATGTGACATTCCTGTGCAGTGTTGCCAGGTCTCATGCTTTTGCATGAGATATCAAGTTTTCCCAATAAATCTCATGTTATCATGTTTTATTTAAAAATGTCATGTATTTACACATGGCTTTTTTTATGAAAAAGTATTTTTTATTAAACATTTCTCTCATAATAAATTTATTTTCAGCAATTGTATGCTTATTAACAAAAGTAATTTGAATAGAATATGCCGCCGCGTTAAAAAATTATAAAATTTATGATGGTATTATAATATTTTTACAAGATATATTTGTAAGTTATTTTGAAATCATAAAAGTCTTGTTCAATAGAATTTAAACAATAATTAATTACATTTTACCACCTAAAAGTTGCTTTCTAGTACCTAATTTAAGAATTTTCACACCTAGAACAAGAAAAAACTTTACCTATTTAGGTACCTATTTTTATAAATTTGGCAACCTAAAATCTCATCTCTAATAATAATAATATTAATAACCTAATATTAATCCAAAATTTTTATATTGGTACAAAAATATTATATTATGTATTATTATTGATTAATATTTATTATGTAGTTAGTTGTTGACAACAACAAAAGCGGTGTTATAATGAAGTCATTATGAACGCAAAATAGATAAAGTATAGTATGCAATTCGTTTTATAAACTTCTCTAGTTTATAAAACAAGTTGCATACTATTTTGCGTTCATTATAATGACTGCATTATAACACCGCTTTCGTTGCTGTAATGAGATACTTTAGCCCACCCAAAATTTTGATTTTATAGGTTGGCTATACTTTAAACAGCATAATATTGTGCATATCGGTTATATTTTTTTATGATTTTTCTAGGACTTTTATGGCAATAAATTTTGTTTAACACCAAAGAAAATCATTTTTTTCTTCTTTAACATTAACAGCCGCTTATTGTAAATAAGTAAATTAAGGACGGCATGGCGAATCGATTTTGATATTAACTGTCAAACCAAAGACTGTGATACCAACTATCTATAGTAAAATTCTACCAAATTAAATTTAAGGTATAAAATTAATTTTTTTTATAGAATTTTTTTAAAATAGATAAAATAGCATAAAGAACTCATGTCATAAGACCTTTTGTCGCACTTGTCCATTACAAAACTCGCTCGTTTTATAAATTGTCTTCGTGCGACAAAATGACGTCTTATGACATTAGTTCTTTAATATACTATTATCTACAAAGAAGAATTTAAATCAAATTTTATTTGTTAAACATTTGTCGTCTGAGAACTGTTAACAGATTTAACTACACTTTTCACCAATTTATATATTTAAAGCTAAAGATGTAGATTTGGCCGCGACTATGGTATAGTTTAGTATTCTCCCACACTGAATACTATGAAATGTTTGGATTGTAATATTATAAAACCATAGAATATCAAAAATCTTTTTCTACTTCCACCTTTAAAACGCCCATTATCGTACATGTTTTCATGGCACGAGAAGATTTTTTAAATACACATTTACAAGCTGTGACTTAATGGCGTTTTAATCACGGGCTTTGAGTTAGTTGAAACTTGTCAAATGTAATACAATAATAAAAATAAAGTGTGATATAATACTAAAATTTAAATATTATTTTATTATCTCCACAAAATTATATAGTATATATATATAAATAGTTTGTCGACGCCATTCTTTGAAAATGTTAGATACTATACGGCAAATACTAGTTAATATTTTATTAACTAGTATTTACCGATAAACCATTAATACTTTTGGGTGAAGTTCCTATAAAAACATTATCTTTACTTTTACTGTAAAAAACTGCTTTTACAGGCTGTCCCAAAATCACCGGACTAGACGAAAGGGGTCAATTTCTTGCGAAAACCTAAGACCAAATTTCCTTTAATACTTTCTTCGAATACACAACATTGCAGTTACTGCTCTATCGGATGAGTTTTTGCTATATTTTTTGTGTTTGATATTATATTATTAAAAAACAAACAAATGGACACCATGTATATTGAATTTAATCGGTTGTTAGTCTATTTTCAAGGGAGAAGTTTTGTTTTTATAATATTAACATATACAATCCGGTTAATCCTTTAAGTTCTGTGAAACCGTATAATTCTTCTCGGTAAAGTGTTATTATTATTTATTAACTTTGTCTGCTGCACATAAACTACTAAAACTGAACTAATGCTGCTGTTGCCGAAAACTACAAACTATAAAGTTTAACAATAGAAATTTGAAATCCCAGATATCTGCCAGTGGCAAAACTTTCAGTTTTCGAAATTAAGCGCCGAGAATCTTTAACTTTTAACTTACTACTATAACTCCAACAATTAATTTCTGCTTAAAATGCTTTAATTTAAATGTCAATTGTTTGACACTTGATTTAATTGGTTTTCGTTTATTTTCAGACAATTGAATTTAAATATTCCCCATATCCACAATTAACATATTACAAATTACAATAGTTATACTGGTTTATTACCCATTATAAAAGTAATAACATATATGTTACTAGGGTCTTATACTCTTATACCTATATACGAGGTGTGTTCAGAAAATATCTGGAATTTTCGTTTTTTTAAACCAATATTTATTTATTCGTCTACATTAATGTTGTCGCCTTCAAAATAGTCCCCATTGGATATTATGTACATGTGCCAGCTCTTCTTCCAATACTCGAAACACTTCTAAAACTCAATCTTTGGGATAGCCTTTAGTTCTTTCAGCGATGCGCTTTTAATGTCATCTATGCTTGCAAAACGACGACCCTTTAAGGTTCTCTTTATTTTTGGAAATAGGAAAAAGTCAGACAGAGGCATGTCTGGAGGCTGGGGCATCATTACAGTACTGTTTTTGGCCAAAAATGTTGTTCAAAATTTAACAATTTTAGAACAAAATTTGCTGCCACGCGTTTCATACCCAAAACATTCGAAAAAATTTCATGGGATGAGCCAATCGATATACCAACATCATCAGCGACTTCTCTGATGGTTTATAACCATTTCTTCCACTTTTTCCATGTTTTTAAAGGTTGTTAATGTGTTTGTGCGTTCGGGGCGTTCGTCATCTTCAATGTCTTCACGGCCATCTTGGAAACTTATAGCACTTGTAAACTCTTGTTTTACTTATAGCAGACTCACTATAGGCCTTTGTTAACATTTCACAGAATTTATTTCATTTTTTAAGAAAAATTGGATACAAATTCTTTGATCCATTTCTTTTAACGAACTAAAAATCGCCGAGCTCATAAAACACGTCTAACCTTAGCGGCTACCACAGACAAAGTAAACAATGAAAACAGCTAAAGTTTTTATCATACTTCGGGGGCATATACACCAACATAATAAAGAAAATTTTATGACAACCGGACCCTCCGAACCCGCGAAATTTAAGAATTCCCGTTATTTTCTGAACACACCCTGTACACTAGTGTTTTATGATAAAACAAAATAATTATGCCGTGTATCCCTTTAAAATGAACTAACAAGAAAAAAAATGTTTTATTTGCACTCCACTGCCTAAATTAAGTTAAATCAATTTTCGGCGAAATTAAAAGGTCAGTACAATGTTTATATAAACATTTTGTTGGCGTTGAGAAACCATTTATTACTTAGTGTCATGGAAACATGTACGATAATGGGCGTTTTAAAGGTGGGAGTAGAAAAAGTAATTATTGTTTAACAAAATGTTATTAAAAAACACTTATCAACACTCATCATTGTAAATTTGCAGACCTGTGAAATTATTGAAGGAGTCCACGTTTAACTTTTGTTTTATTTAAGACAGTTTACAGAAAAAAGTTTATTACCCTTTTTCACAAGATAAGTTTTTATTAAATAAATTAAAACTTTTAAACTGAAAGGAGATATTATCAAAAAAATTGTTTGAGCCTAAAAATGTTTTAAATTAAAAATTCAATTTTTCGTAACTGATTTGCAAAGTTAAAAAGTAAAACTTCTAATGAATAAATGAAAGTAAAATAAATAAGTTTTAAACTTCATTGAAAAGAATATAATTGAGTTTTACTGATTTTAATTAATATTGTTTTTTACAGTTAAATTTTAATTTGTAATCGATGGTGATTACTTTTAGCCTGTAAAATGTTTTGTTTTTATAAGATTTTTTCATATTTTTATTTTTTATTAATTAAAACACATTATCTTCATGGAAATAATTTAAAATACATTATTATTTTTTAATTAGGTTAATTTACAAAAAATTTAAATTTACGAAAAAATGCAATTACTTCAAGGGCATTCTTTTGTCAAACAAAACAAACAAAAGTAGTAATATGACATTCAATTAGTTTTTCAAGTCAAGGTTAACAAATAAATGCGTTTCCTTACAAGAGATTAAAAAATAAAGAAATCCCTAATTACATAATGATTAAAATAAATAAGCACAATTTTTTAAATAAAACCCAATTTTATTTGGTTCGTCGATTTTGTTACAAAAAGTTTTACCTTATACCTATATATACATAATTCTAATAAATTTTAAAATTTAAATATTAAAAAAAAAACTGATTTTTAACCCCGTGGTATTTTTTATTTAACATTTAAATATATTATTTAAATAAAATAATATTTATATTGATTTATAACACAAGCCACCAAAAGTTATTTTTTTTTAATTTACGCATAAAAATAGTATACTCCTATTCAAAAAATTGAGACATTAGCCAAAATCAAAATAGTTTATAATATAAAAAGTTGACAATTTAAAACAATTGTTTGATATTTAACAAATATATACAGGGTATCCCATAGTTAGCGTGCAATACTTACTACAATTTGATCAATTATAATTTTTTTTAAAAGATTCTAAAAATGTGTATAAAACCTATATATTATCTTAAAACCTATAAATATTATTAAATAAAAAAATAAAATTTTGATTTTATAGGGTTCACTGACTTATGCACTTTCCTTGAAACATACACGTTTAAAATTAAATAACACAATAAAAAAATATAAAAATGTTTATAATAAATAGTAATTAATTTTATAAAACATTCTACTAGCAATTAAGTTATTAAATCAATTTAAATAATTGTCACTTCATTATTTAATTTATACAGCAATATTTTTATAAAAGTTTTATAAATTATAGTACAATTCTCACCTTGATTAAAAACATCGTCATTTTTAAAATGCACTATATGCTTACATTAAAAAAATGATGCTTGACATTGTTTTTTATTATTTATATATTGTATTGCGCCTATTAAAAATGTAGATCATTGTTAACAGGATGTCAAAGAGTTTGTTAATTTTAATTAATAATGGTAATAAATGTGAAGTAAAAGGTGCATTGTGAATATTTCATTATCATAAGTCATATCTGTATCCTTAACCTTAGGAGTAACAATGATTCATGTCCTAACATTCACTTTACAAAGCAATGCATTGTAAGCATAGGTACCCACATATAAATTTAATCTAGGGGACAAACATATTATTTTAATTTTAATTTACTTTACCCTAAGGACAGGTCGCCAATTCTATGAGACCCTTTAATACGATTTAAATACACAGTGCAACAGTGCAAAAGGGAATGGGATGAAACCAAATGCAAATGAAAGGTAATAGCTTCTACAACAAAACCCTACTAGGTTTTTTTTAGATCACATATCAGTTGTTTATTATACGCATTTAGATTGTAGATTTTTGGACGCCCTATATCTAGTAAGTAAGTAAAATTTAGTAAATCAATTTTATTTTTTAAAAATTATTCTAGCAATATAGTCGAGGAATCCATTTTTTATGTTAATTTTTACTTAAGACCTACAGTAGGGGGGCGCTGTTACACAATTGTTGCTATTTTTAAGTATTTTTATTTGTAAAATGATATTTTTATTATTTTTGGAGCTGAGAAATCCATTTTTGTTGTAAATATATACACTGGATGATATTCCAAAGCAATATTTATTATTTTTGATATATTAGTATAGAAACATATTTTTTGACATAAAGAGCATTTTAAGTAGAAAATTTAGCATTTTTATAAAAAAAATTATCTCTTTAATGCTTTAACTAAAAAACATGTTATTATTTTTAAATACGTAAATTTATTTATGCCTAAAAACAATACAGTTATTACTACAAACAATTGTAGTTTTTGTAGCAAAAACGACGGTGTTTAAAGGTAAAATTGATTTGTTCACTTAAAAACACATAGTAAATCATTGACAGCAACATAAAGCGTTCTTCTTAATTAATATAATAAATTAAACTTATTAAAGTTAAAACTGAATGAATTTTTGAAGCATTTAAAATATTTTTGTTATATTTGTGGACAATATAATGGAAAACAAAAATATGAGAATATAAAACAATTGTACCTATAGGTATACAATATTACGGTATATATATATAATTGAAAATGTTGATTAGGTGCCTAGAAAAGTTTTTAGAACTTGTAATAACATTGTGACCATTTAATTAAATTGTTATTATAACAATTTAATTAAATGGTCACAATAGAAAAAGAAGTCAATGAAATTTGGTGTTTCAATGTTGTGGTATATATTAAAACATGGATCCGTGTCTATTCGTATTTTTGATGATATTGATTATATTTTGCATTTTTGTAAATTTTTAGATGATTTTTGAATTTTTGATGATCAATTACAGTGTTATGTGTGTTTAAATAATTTTAAAGCAGAATCCAGATATAAAGGCAAACATCTCGACTATGCTAGTTGATTTATGTTGGTGGTTAAAACGAACCTCCGATGAAGAAAAAAGTGATGATGAATTACCAGAAGATAAAGCAGTGGATGTAGATCCAGTAGCTGGAACTTCTGGTACTTCAACTCGTGTTACTGCCGGTTACAGCAGTGATAGTTTTTAAATATAAATAAAATAGCGAATTTAATAATTTTTAGTTTAAGAAGTCAATTGTTTATTTAAAAAAATTTCGTAAAAATGCTATTTTTCCTTAAGTCTTAAGTTTTTTATACTAATATATCAAAAATATTAAAAATTGCTTTCGAATATCACCTAGGGTATATTTTACCAATGGTAAAAATACATTTTTACCAATAAAAATACGTAAAAAGTAACAAAAATTGTATGATAGCGTCCTCCTCTGAGGGTCTTTGGTAAAAATTAACATCACAAATGAATTCCTCGATCAAATTGCCAAAATTAATTTTAATTAATAATTATTGTGAAAAATTAACATAATTTTACTTAATTTTTTCTGACTATGGGGTGTCAAAAAATTTAATATCTTTGAATGCGTACAAAAAATAACTGAGAGGTGATATAAAAAAACCCTAATTGGGTTTTCTTGTGGAAACTATTAACTTTCATTTGTTTTTGGTTTTATTCCATTCTCTTTCGCAAACCTTAATTTTGTATCACAGTGATATTAATAAAATAATATAATTACTATATATAGTAATTATTGTGCATTTTTAATTTAGCTATAAAATTGTTTCTACATACATTTTTTTAATTAAATTTTGTATAGGGTCGTTTATTTACAAAAATTTATTCTCTCAAGTTATCCTTAAAAAACATTGAAATAAATTAAACTAATAGTAACATGGTATTCCTTTGTTGACACATAAAAAACGCAATAGAAACTTAAAACAACAATAAAACCAAAAAATAGAGATTTAAAAACTTCTCTACAATTAAATTTTCGTCACCTCTACTAATCCACCATTTACACTTTCATATTTGTTCTGGAGTAAAGGATGCAACCTGCGCATGCGCAGGCTTGTATTACCCTAGCCCGTAGTTCTTGTCCAGTAACGATTTTTAATTTGACTGAAATTTGAATGTTATAATACCTACTAATTAAAGTAAAGTAAAGTAAAGTAAAGTAAATTAAATTCGTGTCTAAAATGGCGTTTATTAAATGTCCTTTTAAGAGAAGCATTTTTTTTAAGTTGTCAATTTTTGTAAACTGTCAATTTTTTTTTAATTGTCCATTTTTATATATACTTTACAACAACAAAAAATATGGAAGAAGACAATTTATATTTTTATTGATTTTGCCGACAGCCAACTAGTATTTGCTCATAAAGCATTAATAAAAAGTGAAGTACCCATAAAAACATTTTCTTTTTCTGTGAGATTAAACGGTACCTGATATTATTTAAAAAAAAATTGATTTTTACTAGAAAAAATTTACTAGAAAATTTGACAAACAGAATCCCAACCCAAATTTTGGTTACTCTATTTTCGTATAGATATTTTTATAATAATTTGCCGTAGATAATTTATAGTATGCAACTCGTTTATGAACTTTTCTAGACCATCATTTTTATAAAACACGTTTATCAAACTTAATACATAATATACATATACAGTGTGTCCACGGATGGACTTAACTATACTTGTAAAAATATTTTTTTTTAATTTTTCGACAAAAAGTCATTTTTCATAATTTATTTTGCTTGTTATATAAATACGATTCGCGTTGAAAAATACTGATTTCAAAATTTTTTTTAAGCGCTAATATAAAGACCTAGCTTGGATGGCAATAGGCAATGAAGTTTTTTCATATGAGTTTTTGATACTAAGATATTTGATATTGAAAATTTAAGATATTATTTTTCAAATTTTAACAAATAATTGTAGACATTGTAGACATGTCAATTGAAAGCAACAACCTTGATTCATAATCACAAAATGAGATAGCAGTCAATTTTTACAAAATAATAGGACCACTCAAGTTAGGACCTGAATTGATTTTATTTGGCTTTTTGGTTTCTCCTTTCAAGCTCTTCATAGCAGACCTTCAAAATAATATATTTAACAATTTTTAATTTTGCAAAATCTACAATTATGAAAAGTGACTTTTCTTCGAAAAATTGAAAATAAATATTTTTACAGTCCATCCGTGGACACACTGCACAGTGTGTTAAATTGATTATCTAGCTAGACAAAACCTAAATGACATAAAAAATTATAAATTTTCTTTGGAAGCGGGGTATTTGGGTTCACTGAATCCAAATCTGACATCCAAAATGCAGAAATTAAATTCGTTAATTACAAAATGGCCGGCGCCTTGTGATAAAAAATAAACTTTCGGCTTCGTCGAAAATTGGTCAACTTTCGTTTTTCCAAAGAAACGCCCTGTATATTTTTGTATATTTGAAATCTGGAGAAAATTTTGAATCCGATAAATGCACATTCGCTACCATTTTGCAATTGACCTTGAATTTTTGTCCAGTTTTAGTTTTCAATCCAGAAAGCTGCAATTTGGAGAATCAATTAGTTTTACCATCCAAATTTGCAGTAAAATGCATAAATAGTAAATGTTGCTGATAAATTGTTTTTTTAATTAACTCAACTTTTTAAATACCATCAGAGTGGCTGCTAATGTTTTTTTAAATACATATGTTTTCCCCAATCAAAACCAACCAATGTCATAAAAATTCGGTTAGTGTTTTCCACGAAAATTACACTTATGGAAAACTTAAATTACAAAAAAAATTAAGATCATTATAAAATTCCCCTGAAAGTGTAAGTATCGAATTCAAAATTTTCTCCTGATTTGAAATATGCAAAGATATGCATAGGGTTTCATTGAAAAAACAAAAGTTGGCATTATTTCCGGGGAAACCGGAAGTTTTGTGGTATCCATTGAAGGTTGAAATAATTATAAATTAACTCTTTATTATTGCTCCCAAATTTCAACTCTATTTTAAAATTTAATAGTAAAAAAGGAGTGAGCCGGTTTTTGGTTTCACCCTGTAGAAGAGGCAAATTGGGGCAAGAAATAAAGGCACATAAGTAATCTTTAGACGTTATAAAACAAAACAAATATTGATAGTGCACCCGATATTGCTCGATTACAATACTTCTTGCTTAATAAATATTGTCCATATTTAACAACACCAAGTGAATTTCTATATATATAGCCTGTTGCTGATTACTGATATTATAAATCCCTAATTATATATATATATATATATAGATTCATAGCGGCAAAGTTCAAAATTTGATTTAACTTGAAACAATGTCAAAATCACTCCACCTTTCTGCAACACATACACGGCTAAGTATATTTATAAAAAATGATACGCCCGGAACTGACGCCTGCATAGTGCTGAATACACTGTTGCAGTACGTTCTAATTAATGGAAATCATAACAGGGAGAACTGAAGAAGCTTATTTAATTAAATTTGTCTTAATTTCAGGTTGTTTTAAAATTAGGTTTTGTCTAGCTAGATAATTAATTTAACACACTGTGCACTGTATATATACTAGTTTTATTTGTATATTATACAAAAAATATTTACTGTTTATATGAAAACTCAGAGATCAGTACCGTACCACCATCACAAAACAAACCCTAGTAGAAATTTTACGTTAAAACAACGTTTTTCCCACGTTGGCAAAACCTAACTTTTATGTATAATTTTATGTTGAAATGTCCCGGTTTATAACGTTACAAGACAACGTTAGTTTCTAATGTTATAAGAAACGTGCGATTTATGTATTATATAACGTTGGAAATACGTGGGATTTGTGTATTATACAACGTGGGAAATATGTGGGTTTTATGTATTATAAAACGTTGGAAATACGTGGGATTTGTGTATTATACAACGTGGGAAATATGTGAGTTTTGTGTATTATAAAACGTTGGAAATACGTGGGATTCATATCATAAAACGTTGGATTTTTTTATAAATTTGGTTAGGATTTTTCTTTATTATTGGAAAATTTAATATATATTTAAAAACAACAAAAATTTATTGTACAAAAAAAATACTTTGGAAAAAAAATTCCCAATTAACAAAATCTAAAAAATATTATCTAAATAATAGTCTTATATTATACTTAAAGTAAACAAATTAAATTATAACAAAATAGGTTTAACAAAAAATTTACAATGATATTTTAAAAAGAAAAAATATTGCCTATATTCAATATATTAACAATTTTCTATACAAGATACTACAACTTTTAAATCAATATTAAAATTAATTAAAAATACCCAATTAACAAAATCTAAAAAATATTATTAATATAATATTTTCTTAAAGTAAACAAATAAAAATATAACAAAATAGCTTAGACAAAAAATTTTCAATGGTATTTTGAAAAGAAAAACTATTGCCTATATTCATATAGGCATTTTAAATCAATATTAATAAAAATCTAAAAAATCCTATTTAAATATTAACTAGAAAAATTCAAATATAAGTAACATAACTTAAAACATGGCCTAAAAAAATAACAATAGAAGAGCAATTTAAGGTATTTTATAGAGAAGAAATATTGCCTATTAACAATTATTACAAATTTTCTAAATAAAGGATTAAACAAATTATAAATTAGCAACAAAAATAAAAAGTCAAAGAAATTTAAGTAGTTAGTTATACAGGGTGTTATGTAATTAATGTTATATATTAAAATGGGTTGTTCCTTAGGGTCCATAAAGAAGCACCTGAAACTTTTTTTTTCTAAATTCCAAAGTCTAAAAATAATTTATAATAACCTTTATCCTACCAAAAAGTATGCCACTGATCGACTAGGAACTTTAGGTTAATCTGGTGGATTTATTATGTTATGGTTGGTAACAGTGTTTCCAAAATCTCTCAAAAAAGTTGACAAACATTGTTTAAATTTAGCTTAATTACAAAAATGACAAAATTAACAATGCAAATTGTCAATTTGGCGTTTTTATTAATTGTTGGTTATTTCATTTTTGTACTGAAGGTAAATTCAAACAAAATCTGCCAACTTTTATGACAGAATCTAGTGCATTTCTTTTAAATTTTAGGTTATGTTTTCAAATTGTAAATATCTTAACTAAGGGAAGTGCTTTTGGATTTATTTACACAAATTAAATGTTTAAAGTTTAACCTGTGAACTGGTCCCAATTTCATCTGAGTAAACAGAGAAAAAAACTGATGAAAAAATTAATTTTGTGGTTATGGATTTCAAATTTTAAAGGTACTAAATTTTCTAATCATTGCTTAAGCTAATAGCTGGATCAGTAAATAAATACAGAAGGGTATTAGAGCTTTAAGGGTATAAAACTTTTGTATTTATTGAGTTTTTTTGTATTTATTTATTTTTTGCAAGAAAAATTTTTAGTAACAATTTTTTACATCTGGCAACGCATAGCTACTTTGTTGGTTGGTATCTATGTACTCACAAAATACAGGTGTGCAGAGATAAATAAGTGTGTAACCAGTGGCGTATCACAAAAAATATAAAAAACTTCTAATGCATATTTTTTCTTTATCTTTGGAAAAATGTTTTTTTAAATATTTTTCCTTTATTCCTTGTCAAAAGGTATTCAGTATTTCAATATATAACATTAATTACATAACAGCCTGTATAAGTCTAAATAAAACAATTAACAATGAAGGTGAGTTTAAAGTCACAAATTTTTAATTTTCATTATGGGTTTTGATGCTTGGCAAAATAAATTTTAGCAATTACAAATATGTGAGGATTTTTGCTTTTGAATAAAAATTTAGAGCACAAGCATTAAAAGGAAAAAATACAAGCAAAAATAGTATTTTTGCCTATATTTTTTTTATACACTTGAAAGTTTTAAAATTGATTTTGTATAGTATACAAATTTATTTATTAAATGCAAAAGATTGTGCCCTAAAATTGATTTACATATGAATATAATTTATTAATATAAAAATTATTAAGAACCTTTGAGGATTGTTAAAAAAAATCTAAAAGATTTGGCTGGTAACCAACACACAATGGTAAATGATCTCCTCCAGTGTCAGCAAACATTAGAAAAGTTGAAAAATAGTTTAATACCTATTCTGAGTTTCCTTTTTTCACAACATTTTGTTGTTTCTCTGGGTAACCAGGTGCTGGCAAAGCATCCCTTATTTCCTTTACTTCTGAAAAAATATTGGTTTATCACATCATCATGAACTTCTGCTCTGGATCTTTTTATATTTTTAGCATTCCTTTGAGTAATCACAATTTTTGCCTCCGGAAAGAATTTAGCCAGTCATTGCAAGGAAGGTTTTCTTTAAAACAACTAATTATCACTGCTTTGTGGTTTAGATATGACTGCACTCTTTTGTATCTTGTCTTGCAAATGATTATCCATTATCCGCAGATCATCTGTGGCAGATGTAATCATTACACTTGCAATCTACACAAAGGATAGACGATTGTTTATCACCTCTGCCACGGCCTATTCAATATTTTCTGGGTGATAATTTCTTTGATACACTGTTCCAGGAACATGTTTATGCTTTTAAGGCATTGTCACAGAACAAAACTTATTTTACATAAGGCATCGTTCCAAATAACCCTAAAAATCCATGAAAAAAGCAACTGTTTAAAAAAAACACTAACAAATTGTGGTGATTGTTTAGGTTACTAAAAGTTATTTGCCATCCCTATCAGATAAAAATTACCTTATCTTTTAATTATTTTTACAAAAAACACGGAAGAATTTGAATTTTTCTTCGTTTGTTCCGTGTAACCCATAGAAATAATACCACAGCATTCTGTGATAATACTATGGTGTAACCTCTGTTGTTCCATATATGTATCACCTAACTACGATAGTAAACCTTTATTTTATTGAAACTAGTATAATAATTTTAGGTATCTAAAAGTAGGTTTTGTGTATTTCGGCCTTATTTTTAAAACTATGACTTTAAAAATTGTATTGCATAGTTAAATTTGATTTTACTTTTATAACTAATTTTACAAAGACTAAAAATTTTAAAAAAAATCCACATTAAAAATTTTCTCGACGGGAATAATTTTATGTTGCTAAATGTGTGTTTTGGAACGTTGCTGCAACGTTTCTAACATACAATTTTACAACGTAGTTTGAAAGTGGGTTTTGTGTATTTCGGTCGTATTTTTGATATTATGACTTTAAAAAATGTATTGCATAGTTTGATTTTACTTTTATAACTAATGTTACAAAGGTTAAAAATTTTACAAAAATCCACGTTAAAAATTTTCTCGACGGGACTTAAAATAATTTTATGTTGCTAAATGTGGGTTTTAGAACGTTGTTACAACGTTTCAAGCAATACAATTTTGCAACGTTTCCCAGACAACGTTTTAACTACGTATTTCCCACTTAAAATCATACATTCAAAAAACGTTTTCATGCAACGTTTTAACTACGTATTTCCCACTTAAAATCATACACACAAGCAACGTTACGAGTATAACAATTTTTTATACAAATTGACAACGTTGTCTGAATGTAGGTAAACGTTAATTTCTACCAGGGAACAACCTTTTAAATTTTTTTAAATATTTTCCTTCATAATGTTATATGATAAAAAGAAAAAACTCCATCCAAGTCAAAGAAAAAATTTTGTTTTGTCGATACAATATACAGTTTACAATATAATTTACCTTAGTATCCGTTATCCTTAATTTTTAATAAAACAAGAATTCATTATCAAATTAGATACCTAATGTCAAAAATTGTATACTTATGGACAATTTTGCAACAAAAAATGACTATTATTTTATCTACTGTTAAAACGAATCTATCTGTATATTTTCTACAAACACCCTAAATCAAACTAATTAACATGTCGACATATCGTGGCAATGTAATGTAATTTACTGTAATTACATGTTACATCGCTATCTAAATAGTTGTTTTAAATTATATTTTGTATATAAACAGCAGAAATTTTATTTTAGTGATGCTATAAAACAAAATATCTTCAGGTTTACACTAACACTTATATTTACGTATAATCTTAAAAATCCTTAAGGTAGTTGTCGTGGTACATTATTGTCAAAAATTTTTAGATTATACGCACCGTAAAAGTATACGACCTTGTAGCTAAGTGATTCATAATTTTTTCGCAAGACTGTACCCTGGAGACGTTACCTTTACGTAAAACTTTCAAATATTTTCATAAGTTTTAATCCTGCAACGTCGCTTATGCTCAACCAATATATATATATATATATATATATATATATATATATATATATATATATATATATATATATATATATATATATATTTTTTTTTTTTCTTGCTCTCCACCTAAAATATCGTAGAATATGTCCGAACAAATATTCTGTTAAAACCGGAGCTCATAATTTCAATTTTAAGAGGTCCCTCATCGAATCTGAAGTTTTGCCGCTTAAATAACACAGAAAACTGACTTTTTTACCTTATTTATTCTTGCAACCTAGGAAGATTTTTTTTTTTTCGTAAAATCCATGACTAATTCTTACAAAGCATTAAATTTGGACAAAAAAATCTTATTAAGCCGAATTTCTATTTTCATTATTTAATTTTTTACATAGCTTTAAATTTAAAGATAATAATACAAAAATGATGACTTTATACGCCTGTAACTTTTAGAATATTGACGATATAAAAAATTCGCCTGAAACTTTTTTGTGGTCCATCAGACAAGCTAAAAAATTACCATTTGACTTTTTCGTCTAACTTCAATAGTTTAGCTGAAAAAGGCAAAAAACGTAAAATTTTAAATTTAAAGCTCTGTAAAAAATTAAATAATGAAAATAGAAATTCGGCCTAATAAGATTTTTTCGTCCAAGTTTAATGCTTTGTAAGATTTGGTCATGGATTTTATGAAAAAAAATTTCTTCCTAGGTTGCAAGAATAAATAAGGTAAAAAGGTCAGTTTTCTGTGCTATTTAAGCGGCAAAACTTCAGATTCGATGAGGGACCTCTTAAAATTGAAATTATGAGCTCCGCTTTTAACAGAATATTTGTTCGGACATATTCTACGATATTTTGGGTGGAGAGCAAGAAAAAAACTATTTCGAGTTTTTTTGGCACACCCTAATATATATATATATATCTATACTCGCGTACAGGGTTGCCAAGTTGTTTTTATCTGACACTAGTGATGTATACTTTTTTTTAACTTTAAACGGTTATTTATAAACAATTAGACGGTCAAAAATTTTTAATTATTTTTTTTAAACTCAGCAAAAATACATTTAAACACTGTTAGTTTTTTTAAAGCTTCTGACAGTTAGTTTTTTTATAACTAAGAAACTGGTACAGAACTACAGAAAGCGTATACAATCCATGTTAATTATCCAATTTTTAATTGTATTTATCTTGGGTTATAGACGGTCAATCGACTTAAAATTTTAAGGATAATTGTATTGTCATGTCCTTAATAAGTATACAAAAATTTAAAATTTTCTGATAGTAGGTATGCTTACAGCACGACAACTACCTTAAACTAATCGGTCTAACATTATCAATTTGTACTTAAAAAACACGCTTTGGAAAAATTGGGTTATATATTTGATTGGTTTATTAATATTCATGTTTAATAAAGTCCCTAATATTTAGTAGCTCAGCTAACGAACGTCATCTCCTTGTAATTTATTCCCGCTAACAAGTTTTTAATGTGTTTTCCTTTTTTGCAGGAATCCAAAGGAAATGGATTCGAAGTTCCATCGCGTCGGACAGGACGAGAAGGGCGCCGATGCCGATCAGTTCGGTCCCGGCGAAAAAACCCGGATCTGGAAGAACGTGATCGTGATCGGGTTCGCTTTCATGATCCATTTCACCGCTTTCTGGGGCGCGTCGAATCTGCAGAGCTCCGTGAACGCGGAGGCCGCCTTAGGCACGTTCACGTTGGCAGCCATTTACGGGTCACTGATACTCTCCAACATATTTCTGCCTGTCATGGTCATAAGGTAAGGAGCTCGAATTCCATAAAATAAACTAAATAGGCAGGGGCGGACCGTTGACTTTGGGGGCCCTGGGCTAAAAATCTTTGTGGGCCTATCAATAATTATATATGTACACTAGGGTGATTCATTTCCGCAAAGTTTTTGTTTTTTTCGGTGCTCAAGCAAAATATTAATCTGCATATAAGAAAAAACATTCTCACCAAGTTTGAGCTCTTAATATTAATTTTAAGCACTTACTATTTAAATTTAAAGTTTTACCGTTTAAAATGCATGTAAAAAATATATATTTTTATTTTTTATTATTTTATTTTTTCGAGCAAATCGCCGAAAGTAGTGAGAAAAAAGGGCTGATTCATAAAAAAAATTATCCAACCAATATTTAATGAATTTACTGCCATTTTTATAACTGAAAATGTAAGAAATTGATAAATACCAACCCATAATGTTATTTAGATTGATTTTTTCTATTTATTATCATTATATTTCCCTACACTAAGAACTTTTTTAAAATTATTATGATTTCTCACCCATAATGAATATGAAAACAACACATAAATTCATAAAAAAACAACAAAACTTTAATTGGAATATACAAAAAGTTATGTAACATATTTTTTTATGAATTTATCTGTTGATTTCATATTCATTATAAGTGAGAAATCAATAATTTTAAAAAACTTCTTAGTGTAGGGAAATATAATGATAATAAATAGAAAAAATCAATCTAAATAACATTATGAGTTGGTAATTATCAATTTCTTACGTTTTCAGTTATAAAAATGGCTGTAAATTCATTAAATATTGGTTGGATAACTTTTTTTTATGATTCAACACTTTTTCTACCTACTTTTTGCGGTTTGTTAGAAAAAATTTAAAAAAAACCGATTTTTTTCAAAAACTGTCCTTTGACGACTCCTACTGGTGAAAAATGCGAGTTACAAAAAAAAAACTCAAAAGCAATTTTAAAGAGCGTGAAATTCCCCATAAGGTGTATTAAACCGATTTGCAATATTGTCAAAGGTGGGTAAGCATTAGAAATTTGAAAAAAAAATATATTTTTTACATGCATTTTAAACGGTAAAACTTTAAATTTAAACAGTAAGTACTTAAAATTTATATTAAGAGCTCAAACTTGTTGAGAATTTTTTTTTCTATATGCAGATTAAGATTTTGCTTGAGCACCGAAGAAAACAAAAACTTTGAGGAAATGAATCACCCTAATGTACACTGTACATTGTACAGACAACAAAACAACAAATTTCAAATTCAAAATTAAAAAACAAGAAAAAAATTACACTTATTTTGTATAAAATATAAACCCTTCTAGCATTTATAAAAGGTGTCGGGATAAGACCTGTACAATGCAATTTTTTGTTTAATATATTTCGACTTAACCCAACTCACCCAAATAAAAATTGCTTTGTTTAGCTGCTAGCCGCATTTATAATATGTAAAAAAGATTATTTTATATTGCAGTATCGACTATTTTTTTTCTATAAAATTTAATAGCCTCATAACTTATGAGTCATAAGCCTGCACTGAAAGAAATTTGTTGCTAAAAGTAAATACAAATTTATACTAAAAATTTTATACTAGTGCTTTACACATTTATACTACTGTTTATTATGAATGTATGGTAAATTTTGTAATACATTTATTGTAAAGAAGATATGTTAGATCTAAATAAAAATAAACTTACCCTTACTATAAAATGTAAACTATAAGTGAATTACAGCAAAAAAATATTGCTAGAAACACCATTTATATTGCTAGGGCAGCAATAGGTTGCTAACCAAACGAATATATTTGTTTTAGCAATGTATGTGGTAGTCTATATATGAAACATAAAATATATTTGCCCTAATTATTTTTTTATTTAACTTTAGTATATATTTCTTTCAGTGTGTTAAAATATCACCCATTAATATTATTGGTTGATATTTGAGATTTTACATTTAAAGTAAGTAGGTATATGAGATTTTTTTATTTTAGAGTTATTTCACTCGTTAACGGATTAATGGATGATTACAACTTTTATTTTATAAAACTAAAGGCTTTACAATAAAGTTTACGTATTATTTTATGATAAATATACTCGTTAAAAAAATATTTAGGACAAATTCATAGCAAATTTTATGTTTTTCTTACTTTCCCGGAAAAAAACATCAGACTTGTCACAAAATGTTGACAATGATCATACATTTTTTGTAGATCATTTTATTTTTTATAAAAATATGTAATTATTTTTAAATACAAATATTTTTTGCGATAAAATTGATATATTTTTTTTAATTAATTAGTATTTAAACAGAAATATTAATTTGGTTTAAAAAATTAAAAAATTACACAATTTTCTGACAAATTAAATATTCTAACAAAGTCCTTTAACGTTGTATTATTAGTCTGATAGTTTTAGCGGAAAAGTAAGAAAAACTTTAAATTTATCATAATTTTTAGCTTAAATAATTTGAGACCTTTTTGTTGAGCGTTTACTAATAATCTATAAGAATAATATTTTTAATTTTAATTAATTAATTAACTTTTAATCATTTAATTTCATTAATTCGTTCAAAAGATATATTATTTCCAAAGTTATTTGTTTTCATGCTATTTAAATCAAAAATAGAAAATCGCGATCACGGGCCTCTTAATAGTAATATTAAGATCTTAAATTTTAACAGGCTTAATATTTTACCTTTATGCAACTATTAAATAGTCGATTTTTTAATCAGTCTAATTTATATATTTTTAATTTGCATCGCGTTGGGGGGGCTCGATCGGACGGGGCCCTGGGCTGCAGCCCATAATGCCCATGCCTAAATCCGCCCATGTAAATAGGAGATGCAACAGAGGTTGCACATTGATGAAAATCGCAATTTAAGTTGGACAAATCTAGGGTTGGGAGTCCCAACCCTAGATTTGTCCAACTTGGGACAGTTGAAATTTTCAAATGAAAATTTCAACTTTGAAAGTTTTAAACTTGAAATATTTCATTTAGTTCGAACAGTGAAATTTTTAAAAATTTGAAATGAAATGTTCAATTCGAAAATTTTAACATTGCCTGTGAAACTTTCAGAAATTTCATTGAAATTTTCGCAATTTACCAAAAATTTCGCATAAATTTTACATGCGGCCTCCCCTGGGACCTTTAATAATAATTTACAAAAGATTCCGAATCGACGAATAAGAACGAGTTATCAAGCGTCTGGGCGTTTTTGTTTAGTTCGGCTAGGATTTGAATACACTATAAGTAATTATTGTTACTTATATGCATAAATTAATTTAAATAATTTAATTCAGTTACCAATTTAATTTGTAAATTAAATCAGACTTAAAAGTGATGATTAATTTAAACTTTTACTTTTGCTATAATTGCATCGGAAAACGGATAAAAAATGCCTTTGGCTCATGAAATTTTGATGAAGTTTATTCCATTTTTATAAAATTTCAGTAAAATATATAAAAATAATAAATATATATATAAATATATATAAATATAAAACAATGAAAGTGGCACAATCTCATTAGCTTACCAAAAAGTGCTATATCTATCTTAGTTTTAGTAATTTTAAAAATATTTTAAAAGGAAATTTTAAGAAATTTGTGGTAAACATAGGTATTTACTATTTATATTATTGGTGCAGGGGCCTACAGAGGGGTAGGAGGTAAGAGAGGCAATTTGCCATGGTCACCGAGTGGGCTTATTTCAATATTAATATATTACACTTAAAGGGATTGAAAATTATTGAAAGTTTCAATAAATTTCATAAATTTCATGAAATTTCAAACATTTAGGAAATTTTAAAAAATTTCATAAATGTCGTGAAAATTTCAAGTTAAATTTCAAGTACAAGCAAATAGTGAAATTTTCCCAACCCTAGACAAGTCTATATTAAAAATCTAGTAGGTTTATTTTATATAGAATTTTCACGATAAAACGTGGAGTAAAAAGTATCTGAAGTTTTTAAGTAACCTAATACTTATAAGTATTACGTATACACAATGCGTTTAGCGGACATTGGCAAAACCAATCGCTGCTACGATAAGTCAGTGGGTAGCCAAAAATAAAAATAGGGTATGTGTTAAAATGCTGACACCATAGACTTCACGAAAGTCATATTTCGTTATCCAATCGAATAAGATAAGAAAGTATAAAGTACTGTGAGAAATGCAATTCAACAAAATTTTATCAGGTATTAGTAATATTCAATAAATTGGACTGTATGTATTCAACAGGTTTTGCCACAGTCTTAAAAGTTACAAGCATCAGCTTATTTTGGATGTAAACAAAAAAAATAAGTAAAAAAAGATATTAAACATATCGCGAGGCGAAAATTATAATATTCTATCTACATAAACAATAAATTGTCAGGAGAAGCTTTTAAAAAATTGACCATATAAAAATTAATTTTAGTTGGCTTTATTTGGTCAAAATATAATTTATTGGCTTTTCTAGGTAGTTTTATATTATTATGTGAATTATGTTTTGCTCATTTATACTTTTTATAAAAGAATAATAAACAAAAATAAAATATAAAGATAGAACAAAAATACAAAATAAAAATGAATTTGATTTTAAATTTTGTCTAAATGAATTTTAAATAAAAAAGCAATTCTTTCACAACTTTATTCTTACACAATATAGTAAACAATATGAAACGAAAAACCAAATGAAAAACGTAATTTTTTCTTTTTTCCAGCTTCAATTTTTTTCTCATGCATCTTATCTTAAAATTCTTAAAACATGCTTTTAATAAACTGCTTATCAGCGTTTGGAATTAATTTAAATAATTGGTATAAATAAACCTTAACTTCGGCGAGTAAACATTTTTTTACCACCGGACATGGTCTCACATCGGGCAACTTAAAATATCCTTTGTGGCTTCTTGTTCCAATACGATAAATTAGATTTGCCTATACAAATCTTTGTCATCTTATACTTTTTTGTAAACAATTTTCGTAGGAAATTTTGGTAAATATTTAAGGACCTTCAACGATGCATTTAAAATTAATATTCTCTGAGGATGGATTTAAGTGTGCCCCTGGCTCTGAAAATTTTTGTGTTATTTCCTTGATCTCCGGGAATTCTTCCATACACTTCTTTAAGGCAAACGACAACTAAATTAAATGTATTAATTTTTTTTTTAATAAAAGAAACAGGGAATATTAGATCGTGGAAGAACAAATACATTCTCCATATCAAAAAGGCTGTTGTTTTATCTGTATTCTGGAGGTCCTTATACCTTTTATTTTGCAAAACTCCTTTTTTTAAAATACGATATTCTTCGCAAACGCCACATTTTGGTTTAAGAAATAAGTAATTGAAGATGCTTCCATAAAAGCTCTTTTTAACGGGTGTAATATTTTTCTTATTACACAATTCCTTGTATATTTTATTGTAAGAATTTAAAAGAAGCAAGTTAATTACAATAAATAGATAACATAATAAATTTTTCAGCATATTTTCTTGCTGTTTTTGCTTTTAGCACGAAATTAGGACACTTATGTATCGCAGAAATTACAGTCTTAAACTGAAATTTACAGAATTATAATGTTCTATCTCCAAAATTCCGACAATCCCATTGGCGAAGCAAATAGAACATTATAATGATTTGGTATTGCTGGAAATAAAATATAGAACAATTTTCAAATGAATTTTGTAGCTTAAATAGTAATAAATATTGTTTTAAGTCATTGTAAATATAACCATATTCATTAAAATATCTTAACCAAGCTAAAATCCCAGATTTAGAAAAAAGTGCAGATAGAACAATATAATTCTCGCCTCGCGATGTCGAATTTTAGAAAGACGTCCATATATGGACGTCTTTCTAAAATAGAAAACCTATACGTTTGTAATCTTGGATTTAAAACTTTTCAAATTCTTTATAATTGATATACACTGTGGCAACATTATTTTTTTGATTGAACACAATTTTCCAATAAAAATTTAAAACTTGTTTATACAGGATGGTTTAGAACTCGCGCCCTATCGGAAAAGATGCCAAAACGGCAGCCTAAGAAGTGAAAAACCTGTTTGTTGGTAAATAAATAGGCAATAGGCACCCAGGCAGAAGGCTCATTTTTTTTTAAGTAGGTTGAATATTAAAATTAATCAATTTTAAATAGCAAAACTAATTAAGGAGAAAAACATTACTTCATCATTTGAGGATTTTCTTATGCCTTCCTGCTACCAACTGTTTAGGAGAAAGGTATTTTTCCTTCTTAAAAAGAATAAAAAATGTTCAACGAGTTGCCTAGTAGACGAGAAGACTGCGAATCTAGCTCTTTCATCTATAGAAGCAGAAAAAGTCAATAAAATAAATTTTGTAAATATTATTCCATTTCCGATTTTAAATGCAGGAAAATAAAATTGTAAATCGTCGTTGATAATGCAAAAGGTCGTGTCTTTCTGCAGAAGAGAAATAACCCACAAAAATAAAAAAATCGGGTTAATTATCTCGATTTTTATTATTTTTGTGGGTTAGTTTCCTTGTGCAGAAAGGCGTCAAAGTGACATTTAGCAGTATCAACGACGAAATGTTATAGGTAAAATTATGTTTTAGATTATTTAAAAATTGGAATAATTAAGTCATTTTTTGGTTTTTCTATATAAAAATTATTTATTTTTTAATTTATTTTATAGTAATTTTTTTATAAAACCCTACTTTTCCCCCTGTGCACCCCTGTCGGCTAACATTTATTGTGTTATATTAATACCACAGGAACTAATATGAGCTGTAATTATAAGCGCCATTATTATTGGCCTAGGGCGACAAATGGTCTTAATCCGGCCCTGTTAACAAAGTTTAATTAAGGGGTTACATACAGTTAGAATTTTCAAAAAATCGATTTTTTTTTTATTTTATTTTCTTAATGTACATATATTTAAGAATACACACAGAAAATTTCATATCGTTCCGGTAAATATTTTCAAAGTTACACGCAAATTTGAAAAGGCGTTTCAGAGTGCTTGGAAGTACAAGGCCGGAGCACCTGCCTATTGTAAATGCTCCCTTCTAATGTATTTAGATGTGTAAATCAACAGTGTGAACAGGGTGTATTATATGGGCCTGGAATGGATGATTCCATGTAAGCTAAAAAAAAAAAATTTGTATCCCATGTAAACTGCATTCCAAACTTTAAACGCGTTTTTCTCAGAATGGTGTTTTCAAAGTCGGTGACCAACATTACTCGAAAACGGCTAAACCGATTAGTCTCAAATTTTAACACGAGCTTCATAAATATATTTTTTAGTAATTAATCGAAGATTTTTTCTCTCCGATAAATATTTTTGTTTTTATAAACAATTTAAGGCCGAAATTTCGGTGAAAAATCGATTTTTTTTTTTGAGAAACCGCCATTTTGTCAAAAAAATTTATTTTGCTTATTCCTTCGATTAATTACTAGATTTAACATTACTTTAACGAAATCTGTTTGGTTTTTTAAATTCAGATGATCCAGTTCAGAGATATAGTGGTCACCGCAAAACGTCTTTTTTGAGAGGAGCTCCCGGAGATCGGCTGTAGCTCTTTTCCAAATAAATATTTTTACTACTACTAAGTCTTAAAATATAGTTAAAAGATACCATAATATGTGTATAAATTTTCGGATCAATAAATTTAAAAGTTTTCTCAGAAAAACATCTGGAAAATTTACTTTTTTTCGGCCTTCTAACTGTATATAACCCCTTAAAAAAAAAAAATATTGGTCAATCATATTTTCAGATGGCCTTCTTTCCAGCAACCCTTTTTAGATACACCTGTATGATATATTTATCACAGTTTCTTACTTAATTGCTTGAAGTTTGGTGTAAAACATTGTTTTTTTTTAAATTACTTTTGTATAGCTGAATTTGCATATATAATTACTCTGTTTTGTTGCAAAAAGCTTTTAGAAAAAACTAATAGAGAGGGATATATTTAAACATATGCTTGACACCTACCCTCTTTCTCTATCTACGAAAAAACTAGGTGCAAAAAAAATTGTAATTTGCGCTTTCGGTTACTGAATTATGAGTTATATACTGCCCCTTTAATAAGGGTAAGGGGGTAGATGTCAAAAATATGTTTTAATATGTCCCCCACTTCTCTATTATTTTACCAAAATTTCACACAACAATTTAAAACCGTTTTTAAAATATCCCCCTGTAACACTTAAAAAACTCATAAACATGTTTATGAGTTTTTTAAGTGTCCTGCAGGATATTATGGACACAGTTTCTGTAATTTTCAACATAAAAACTTTTTGTATAATTTAAAATACAATCTTTGATGATGTTTGCAAAAGAATGTTTTTGTTGTGATATTTGTTATTTTTTACCATATTGAAATTTCCAACTAAATTTTAAACTTTGACCCTTGACCTTTGACCTTAGCTAATGTAAAGTACCAATTCTACGCGTACAAAGTCGCAGGTAACAGCTGGTTTTTCTATAAAATTAAAGTGAACGAAAAATTGCTTGGAAATTTTCTCATAACAAATCAATATTAAAAGGCATTTATGCTGCACATTTTCATCCAAAGTATAGTATTTAATAAACATAAACATATCAAATTACTCTTTGGTCTTGATAAAAGGAAAATACATCAACAAGGGTCCATTGCTTTGGCGGGCTCACTCAAAGTTTTCATATTTGACTTGGCCTTTAATTTCGTAAGTTTATAAACTTACTTTAGCACAATGTTTCAAGTTTTGCTTCTGTAATATTTAATACACATTAAAAAATGGCAATTTTTATAAAACAAATATTTAATTAAATGGAAAAAATTATGCAATGGCGCCGAACTCTAAAAACATTACATAATAAGTAATGGGGAAGAATATGATTCCCTAAAATCAAAAGGATTCTAAAAAATGTTTAAATAATATAAAAAAACTTATGTGTCAAACTTTTTACTCAAACTTCTTTTGGGTAGCAAATATTAGTACGAATTCCGTAGAACAATATACAGGGTGTTTATAATTAGAGAACGATTTTGTGCACCATAAATAAAAATAATTTTAAAACGTTGAGCCGTTGTGTAAACCATTTTGGAACAGTGGCGGCTCGTCGTATAAAGCAACTGAGGCCGGGCCTCACATGTTAAAATTATAATATAATTTAAAATGTTAGATACATTACTTATTTAAATATATAAAACGTTTCTAAAAATCAATTTCATTATTTACATAATTGTAATTTTGTTTAATTTCCAGTCATTAAAAGTATCAAAACATCGAATAACCATCAAAGTTTAAAATATTTCCTTTAAATTTAGCGTGCACCCCTTCCAACTTTAATTCTAAACGCTTAAATCATTGCCCGACTGCATAATAGGGAAATAGTACTCCCAGAAATTTGCGCTTCATATACGTCACACATTGCCGATACAACATCATGCTCCCCACCGCTGCACGGTGCCGCCGGCACCCCCGCAAGGCGGGGATAATACGCGAATTTTTGTAGACATTGAGGCCCACAAAGTTGCGCTTGTACCACAGTATATGGAAGACAGCAGAGTCAGTCCCGAGATCTGTGCGGCTAGCTTATCAGCCGCTGTAAAAGACTGGGCGGGGCGTGGAATGTTTTAGTAAACAAAGCTTATTAATTAGATCTATGCGTGTTTATAGTTTCTTATTTCTGTTTAGTCTTTGCCTTAGCGTTAAAATGGATAGTTGTGATAAAAATGCAAGCGTAAAATACATTATTGTGTTGTGAATTCATGTAAAAATAATTCAAATAGGTAATTATAAAAGATTATTTTATTTTAATATATTATTATATTAACACACAAATACCACAGTAAAAATCACAAATAATATAAATAAAAATATTCATGTTTTTTTATAGTTCATTGTTAAATCGTTAAGTTTCATATACCTACTGTGCTTGTACATTATTATTTTGTTGTTGTGCGGTTGTGCCTTTATTAATATAAAAATAATTATTGTAAGATAGTTAAAAATGAGCTGTACCTTCTGGGTAATGTGGAAACCTGCTGAAGGAATAAATAAAAATCCCACCTCGTCCCGCACTTTTTGTATTATTCTAGCTAAATATTGAAAATTCTTCTCGTGAAAGAACATATTTTTAAATAATATATTTTTATTATTTAGATTCTGAAGTGCTCCCAAAACGCGAAAATTTCAAAAAAAAATTGCCTGCGGTGCCATATAGCGGTTCATGGGCCTCACCTTCATGAATGGTCACGAGCCGCCACTGTTTTGAAATACTTTTTAAAATATTAAAACTAATCAGCATGAATAGCAGTCTTTTTATAAATCTTATACAAAAAATCCACCAAAAACATACACATTCCATTAAGAATTTAAATTGTTTAATATTTCCAATTCATTTCGCTAAAAAAATTTCAAAATAATAAAAGACTAAATACATAAGTCTTATGGAAGTTATTATCTGCATTTAATTTAAAAAGCTAAAAATTAAATTGTAATTATTGTTAAACAATTTGTTTATTTATGTTTTTTTAGTTTATTTGTTTATGTTTTTTAACTATAGTTTTTACAACAAGATGGTTTAATAACGAGGAATTGGAATAAATATTTATATAAATTATTTTGCGTATTTTTCAAAAATTAAACTTTTAAAAAGTACGGTTAAAATTTAATGGCAATTTTCAAGACCTTTCTAATGAGGTATCAAAAAGAGGGCGTTGCAATTTAAACAAATTGAGTTGGAGTGGCTACAGCCCCAGGGGTTACTTAGTGAAGGTCATTTTTGTGATCATAATAATTCCCCCCACATTTCCTAGAAACGGTTTTTAAGAAATTTTTGATATCTTTTTTAGGTCCAGACTTATTGAATTTCAAATCACACTAGCGCTACGGCGGTCACACTATACACTAACACACCAACTATACGGCCACTTTATCAAAATGTAATAAATATACTAAAAAACCTTTGTGTGGTATTATAAATGGATATGCGAACTTTGACTACTGGTCTATAAGCCCTATATATATATCTAACTGATAGTGATTAATGTATCAAATATCTCGATCGGATTTATCTATTCATAGAGAAGTGAGAATTTGGTTTAACAATAGGGTAACTGAAGCCTGTGAAAATAATACGTTACAGACAATTATTTCAATAGAAGCTCATCATTGGGTAAATTTAAATTGCAGGCATATTTGATTTTACTAGGGTGTAATGCTTTGCGGTTTTATTGGGATTTTATTAAAATTTGCGGTCACAGGCAACTGGTAGAGATAGCTTATCAAAAGGCATAGACAATATTGTATTACACAGGGTGCACCAAGACTTGGTGACCAAGTGTCCTTCTATGTATATATACATACCTATGTATATATACATACCTATAGGTATTTTTATTTGAAGAGCCACAAGGTCGTTTAAATTAGAGAAAAAAGTCGTTGATATTGAGTTATTCTTTTAAATTTTGAAAAAAGTAAGTTTAACATGTAAACATACATTTATCTATATTTTTATCCAATTTGTTATTTTTTAAACTATAATAATATTAATCATTTATTAGCATAAGCTATTCACATCACAATTTTTTTTTACATTTAATGTCATCAAAAATCACTATCAAAATATCATAATATAAAGTTTTCCTTAACATATATAATCACAAGTTTCTTAAATAATTTAATTTTATCATGTGCAATTTTTTATATTATTTGGAAGACTATTAAATAATATTAATCCATTAACAAAAACATTTTTTGTTGTTTGTACCCAGAGCTGCAAGCTCTCAGAAAACTTAAATCGTTTTTTTGATTTAAATCGTTTTAATAACTTAAGTCATTTGGTAATAAGTCATTTCTCTAAAACTGACTTAAGACTTAAAATTTAAGTAATTTTCAAAATGATTTGTGACTTAAATATTTTTTTTTAAATAGAAAAAACTTAAGTCATTAATAAAAGGCTTAAATCAGTATTTACGATTTAAGTCAGATAGAAACAATTTAAGTCAAAAAAAGATTTAAGTCTTTTTGAAAAAGATTTAAGTCTTTTTAGAAAATATTTAAGTCAGATTTTTCATATATTTTTTTATAAATTTTTAACAGCGGTATTTTCTTTTGAACTGCCAGGGGTTCACGCGGAAGCAGATCAAAAACTCCTTCAATTTCCTATATATATATATATATATATATATATTAGGGTGTGCCAAAAAAACTCGATATTTTTTTTTTCTTGCTCTCCGCCCTTATCGAATCTGAAGTTTTGCCGCTTAAATAACACAGAAAACTGACTTTTTTACCTTATTTATTCTTGCAACCTAGGAAGAAATTTTTTTTTCATAAAATCCATGACTAATTCTTACAAAGCATTAAATTTGGACAAAAAAATCTTATTAAGCCGAATTTCTATTTTAATTATTTGATTTTTTACAGAGCTTTAAGTAAGTGACATTTTTGAAAATTTTCGGATTTTGTTTAAAAATGTGTTTAGAGTAGAGGGTAATGTTGTGCACGTTTTCTTTCAGGGCTCACGCAGACGTATTTTTAAAACAATTTTGACAATAAGCGTGCGTTGGAAATATAATTTATTCCGGTGCAATGATATTTGTGGCTAGGGTTGCCATAAATTAAAATTACGTAAATAGAAGAATTCACTAGATTATTTTTTGACGTTTCTAAAAGCCAATAGAAATATTCAATTTTAGTCATGTGTGTATGTTTAAGCAAAAAAAAATATCGGAAATAATATCTACTAGAATTTATTTTCGCGAAAATTTTATGACCTGTCAGATGACAGATATTTTTCATCAGTATTATAAAATGAATAGCAAAAGGTTTAGTTCAACATCGGAGGATGAAATAAACGCTAAAATTAGAAAAAATACATAAAAAAATACTTAAACCAGCAATAAATCAATTTGGAAACAATTTGATTTTGAGTTACTATGACCGCCATGTTGGAATTTTAGTTCGTAAGAATAGAAAAAAAATGTTTATATATAGGTAAAGTAAAAAAAAATGGACATTTTTACATATAAAAAACTAAAAGATTTAAATCATCATTTAAATAATATCCAAGGTCAAAGTTTCCCAAGTAGCAAAGGGCTGCCACCGATAATGCTTTACCGTTTTATGCAAGCTTTATAAATGCATGAAAACATGCTTTTTATTTTGTGCTAGTTGGTCTTGAGATAATGAAGCTTTATAATTAGGCTTTAGGAGCGACTTTAAAGTAAAGTATTAAAGCCTTTTTCCAATTATAACCGTTTGATTTTAACATTGATTTATTACTGTTAACCAACAATGCCTTTTAAGGGCAACTTGCCTATAGTCCAATAAACTTTATGAGGGTTTATCAGATGCCTATTGGTTTTAATGGTGCTTGGAAAGTTGGCTTTAATCTGTTAAAGCCGACTCATAGGAGCATTTGGTCCTAAGACTACTTTTCCTCTATGTAAGAATATTACAGAACCAAGCAGTAAAAAGGTTTTATAATTGTTCCTAGTAGAGCAGCAATACGTCTTTAATATAACCAATTTGCTTTCCAATTTGCAAATTTTCATGAGTGTAAACCATTTTGTTGCTATTATTTCTTTCTTAAAACGTTTTTGTCTTGATAATCGCAAAGAAAATAACTCTTGTTAACAGGTACCTAGGTCACCGCCATACACGAGGAATTTTTCGAGCGGTGATAAAAGTTTTAAAAAAGTGAAAATTTTTATAGAAAAACAAAGTTTTCTCCTGTAAGAGCTGTTAAAAGTTTTGACGAGCATTTTATTGCTAGAGAATATTTTTTCATCAAGTGATGGCTTAAAAAACGGAATGTAGATCGGGTAAGTAATTTAGCCAAAGCTTTTAAAATTGTTTAAATTAAGCCCAAATAGTCTGTTTATAATTTGAGTTATCACATTTGCAAACGTTTCTTGTGTAATATTCGCACATTCACGTCCAATCCGTGGTTTTAGATCATCAATTGATTCTGGTTTGGTGATGTAGACCTTTAATTTTATATAACCCCACAAAAAAATCAAGTGGCGTTAAATCAGGAGACCTAATCTATTTGGATAAGTCTCATCAAGCCATTGTCTAACATTCCTTAAATAATGTGCTTCATCTTATTTATTTATTAATTTTTTTTACACTATGTTATACCTATCAAAACAGTTCTTAAAAATTAGTACCGCTTAATCTATATTAATTGGTATTAATGTTTCCATTTTTCCATTTTTTTAATGGTTATTGAAAAAGGAATTTTCAATAACCATTCAAAAATTTCTGACATTTTGACAATTTTTTTATTTTTGGAATATTACTTACACCTAAAATTCGTCAGAATTAGCAAAATTTTGAATCATTTGATAAATTTGTGTTTTTTCCAAAAATATGGATCTTACAATATGGTTTCCGTTAAATGTTTGGGTTATAAAAAATAAATTTTAGTTCAAAAATAAGGCATTTTCACAATAATAAAATGTTTGTAATTCCTGTAAATTTTATTTACGATCTATGCTCTATATATATATAAATATATTTTATATTTTTTATACATATCCTTTAAATAACTCCAAAATACCATTCAAACTTTTTTAGCCATCTCATAAAACTATATGTCGGCGCCTTTATTAATTATTGGTGTACGCTCATGATTCTTTCTCACCCTTTTGTTTATTTTTGTTGATAAGATTTGTGTGACGATGTTTAGGCTAAACAAAAAGTCCCAAGCATGTGAAGAATGTCATTTTTCTCGTATTAGGTGTTTATGATTAAGTCTAACACTAATACGATAGGTTTATTTTAGTTAATATAATTTATGTGAATTTGTCTAGACAAATTAGTTATAGTTCTTTAAAATGTAGAAAATATGTTAGGAGGGGTAAAATGTTTTTTTAAGGGAAACCGCTTGGCGATAAGCTTGCGAACGAAACGAGCACGGGGCAGAGTGTTCTTGATTCTTCTTATGACAAGTTGAATCTCTGAATTGATTTTTGATTGACTATTGTTGATCTAGCGGGTCGCGGATCGTTGGTTTCCTTTTTATAGCTAATAATTAGTTTGGGACGATTATTATTAATTTTGTGTTCTGTGCAGATTAATCTGAATACGTGTTTTATTAAATAACTTTATATTAAAATCCAGTGTCGTGCATTCTTTTAAAATGTCTAGGCAGCCTAACCCTCAGTTGCCCTCGTTAATCTCTTACAATATGGTTTCCGTTAAATGTTTGGGTTATAAAAAATAAATTTTAGTTCAAAAATAAGGCATTTTCACAATAATAAAATGTTTGTAATTCCTGTATATTTTATTTACGATCTATGCTCTATATATATAAATATATTTTATATTTTTTATACATATCCCTTATCCTTTAAATAACTCCAAAATACCATTCAAACTTTTTTAGCCGTCTCATAAAACTATATTAAGTTTTTTTTTAAGTGGTAATAATTTAAAACTTCTTAATAAACTTAAAACTTATTTATTTTATGACTTTTCCTTAACTAAAGTTGATTAGTATTTATTTCAATTACTCGGAAGTTTTATGCGTTTTAAAGTTTTCTTAACTCAACTCAACAGTAAAATGATACCGTAAACTCATAAATCTACATTTGAAGTAGCAGTTTTTCTTTAAAAACTTATGTTTCGATACGTTTAATGCATGTCGCTGCTAAAATATGGCCGCACGTTTTATTGCAGACATCGACAAATTTCAACGTAAGTGAGATAAAAGTTAAATTATCGCTGTATGGCCGGACAATTTATCGCATGTGGAATCAAACGCGTTACAAGATATTTATGATTATTGTACAGTTGGAAGTTTAATTAGAAGTAAGTCAAATACAGCACTGTACGTTTTTGTAAAAACTTTCAATTTATTTTCTTTTATCGAATTTCACTCGAACACCTGTCTCTAAATTTAAAGCTAAATTAATATTGGGTGGAAAGCCTGATATTGACAAATTGTGTTTTTCAATGAGGATCATTTAGTGAGTAAATATGAAAAGTTTCGGTATATGAAGTTAAATTCATGCAAAAATATTATTTGGATACATTTTGTGCTATTTGAACCATTAAATCTTTATTAATATTAATTACAACAGTTGGTCTATTGGTCTATTTTAAAGCAAAGTGAAAAATTCCAATCTCGTAGAAATATTTTACATAAAACTTTGAACTTTACAAAATTTAATTTATCTTACAATTTGTACCAAGTTAAAGAAGTCGCATGGGCAGTAGAAAAATTATTTATCTTTAAGCTTTCTATAATTCAAACTTTATTACTATCAACAACGTAATTAATTATTTGAACTAATTAAGTATATTTTTTACCTACTATAGTAAATTTTTTGGACCAATTAAAAAATTCGAGTACTGTCAGATTTACCCAATCTCACTTTTAAGCCTTATGAAATAATTAACTATTAAAATTGAAGTTTATTGAACATAATTTATATATATATATATATATATATATAATATATATATATATTCCTATTTCAAACTCTATCCTTATATTTGCAGTTACACAAAATTAAACTTTTTAAAACAACGTTTTTTTAAGTAAGCCAAGGTTAATGACTTTAAAATCAATTAAAAACTTTCCAGCAGCTTCCAAAAGTTGTTTCTCGTCGACTATTAAGCATTAAATTCGAGGGAAGTGTCCAAACTACACCATGACAATATCTCATTTGTCTACTATACTTTAGTTTATAAATTATACATCCAATTACTCTTCGATGAACAAGAGAGAGTCGACGATGTTATAAAACATGTGTCAAGAATTACGAATAAATGCAACATCTGTTTCTAGCATGCTTTCTAGGTTATTTTCAATGTTCTTTAAAGTATTTCAATCGTTTGAAAATCATACATAGGTGCAATTTTAAATAAACATTCAATTTTCTTAGTTTCTTTAAGAAACTTTCTTGACCCATCACTGGTAATATTCATAAGAATAATTTTAAATTTTAAAAATAATTTTATACTAAAATAAGTTGTTAATGGTTTTATAACAAGTCAAATAACGTTATTCGAACAAAACCAAATTCTTTCGAAAATAACCAAGTTATAACTTGGTTATTTTCGAAAGAATTTGGTTTTGTTCGAAATTTTTATTTTTGCATATACTTTATTTGTAAATTCTGACACGCCTATTATACCTAAAAATATTATAATATATAGTTATTTATGTCATAAGGCTGAGAAGTAAGTCTATTTGTGGTGAGTTCAAACTTTGAGCGAAGCACAAAAATGGTATACAACATTTTATCTTCAAGACACAGTTTTATTTATGAAAGTATTCATAAAACGTTTTTATTATAACAATTATTAAAAGTTTAAAGTGAGTGAAGATAGCTTTAGATGAGTCAGCATTTATCGAATTTTGTATTGGTCCTAACCGGTCTTTTACAGACTAGAATGTAAAAAAAAGCTTACTTGATTGGTCTAAATTATTTTTACAGCCTAGGAGATAATCCAATACTTCGGTAGTTAGCGTTGACAATAATAAAACTTAAATTATAGAATGTTAAAAGATAAAATATATCATAGCATCGTGATGTCACGTTACCGGCAAAATTCAAGTAAGCACTAGTTGTTAAAGTGGGGGTCATTTGCGTCTGCAACCACCTTAAAAGTGGTCGAAGACCAATATTTCCTATTTAAAATAAGACCCAAAAACAAAAGGTCTGATCAACACTATAAATGTCCAGCCTGCTGGTCCAGTCAGAGGCAAACATGTCCAACCAAATAATCACACGTTTCCATTTAGTCAGGTGTCATCGAGATGACAAACTTAAAAGAGTTATTGTCAAATCTTTTGTCAATGCAGTGCTAAGCTTTTTTTTAACAGAATTGTTGAATTTTTTATGTAGTTTCCGAAAATATCCTTTTTGACAAAATCGCAAGGGCCAGAAAAATTTATTATGACCATGTAGTTTTAGAAATAGTGTATCAAGTGTTAGTAGGAGTACAAAATGCTACACGATTCTGTTCAGAAGAAATGGCTTATCAAAAATTTACCCTTTAGCTATGTCGCACAGTGGGAGGAATTTCAAAAATCGCGAACAAATTTAGGGACACATTATTTTATACTATTTTAAGGTTTATGTGGTAGTAAATTTATGCTTAAATATTAATATTGATAAAATGTTTTAATTATGTACAAAAATTCACAAAATTTGTATACACAAAGAGTTCGGTTTTGTCGATCTTCCATTCATCAAAAATATTAATTAATAAACAAATAGATTACGCAATACTACCCCTTTATAGGTTAATGGTCTCTATGTTAACCACATCCATTACAGCTTACTTAGAAATGAGAAAGAACCCAAACTTCGACCAAAGTACAAATAAATGAACTCATAATGTGCAGTGGCTATCATATTGACCACAATTTAAATTTGGCAATTGTTAGAACCAATGTGGTCTCTATGTTAACCATTGCCTGTTCCCACAAAATTGCGCTAGCGAGCATAAGCATGTTTGTTTTACCTGAGAACACACATAATTTAAAAGGTAATTGAATGCTTTACAACTTGTGATAATAGTACTTGGAAAAGGTTAGCGCTAACGAAATATTTAGATCGTTTTGAAACATAACCTCTATCAAGCTCACATACCGTGAGACTATTGAATCCATGCTTATAAACGTCAGTATTTTTTGGTTTTTTGAAAAATTGGATTCAAGTAAACTATTTTATCTAGTTGTAACCGAAGATCAGGCTATGGATTCGGAGATTGAGGGCGATAGCCCATCAAGAGTCCCCAAGTACTTTTCGTCTGAATTCACCAAGTACATCTTCATGTTTACAAGTTACTTCTGCCAATACTTCAGCACGATCCAGCCTACGTAATCGTAGTGAGCGAACATCCAGTATATATTTCAGAAAACAAATTTTGAATAGATTTGGGGGTGAAAGTGACTCTGATGCAGATGTTCTTTCAGATGACTTAGTATCGCGATTACTCATCAGATTCAGAGAAAATAAAAATATGAATCACAGAAATGCCACTGTAACTTACTCACAAACACAAGAGTAGGTAGAATCAAAAAATGAAGAAACTTTGAGAAATTGAAGTTTACTAAAACCGTTTCCAGATAAGAATAATGACAGTGAACAATTTGGAAATAAATATTTGATTTTTATAGCATACACCATGTAATTATTTTACCTGGTCCTAGAAAAAAAACTAAAATCCTTTCAGAAACGCAAAAAAATTTAAACATGTGGTTTGCATTTAGACCACCGCCCATCTATCATCTTATGGGAAGTGGTTTCCATTTTATCCATCATGATAAATTAAAAAAAACAGTTGGATTTTCAAAATAATCATTAAAATAAGTTAAGATATCCAAAATAGGTAGGTCTTACCAAAAAAAATTAAAATAACAATTAATGGATAAAGGGCTACCTAGGCTAAAAATAAAAAAGCAAACAAAAAAACAATTACAATTAAGGAACATTCGAGCAAAATCATCCATTTTTTTCGGTACATATTTTCTTTGTCAATTTCGCATCTTTAGCTTGGTCCAAAAAAACCCTATATCGATGTTAAAATTACATTTAAAAGTTGATTTTAGAGCTAAACCGGTTAAATCCACGTTTTTTACCTAACCTAGCCGGAGGATTTACTGAAAAATACGTTTTTACCTTGTAAAATAACTTCTGCTGACGTTTTAGAACTAGAAAAAGGCAACTAGGATGACTCATAAATAATCGACTAATATGATAAATCCATATCCTGCTGACCAAACAGAGAAAAAGAGGCAGCTAAATTCTTTTCCCTTTTAAAAAAGAAAATTTGATGAACGATCTGGTACCAAATACTTTGCCTCGCAACAACACACACCTAAAGAAATATCTTCTGGTTTGTAAAAGATTCATGTTCGTTGAAATGGTAAAAGGTTTAGAAAAACCTTATTTTTGGTAAAATTTGTAATTTTAGACTTTCATATGAAAGAACAAGGATAAGGAATGTTGTAAAATATGCTTTAAAAAACCGACACGAACAATGTTACTTTTTAAGCAAATTTAAGCGGTTTTGTAAATAAATCTGTTTGGATTAAAATTGCACTTCCCTGCTGTAATATTTTATTTTAAAAACCGACCGGTTTCGTCTTACGGCATCTTCAAGGTTTCTACAAGAGGTACATAAATAGATATTAGATATATATATATATATATATATATATATATATATATATATATATATATATATATATATAGGTTAAGCATACTTTAAAGTTACTTTAAAGTATGCTTAACCTATATATATATATCTAATATCTATTTATGTACCTCTTGTAGAAACCCTGAAGATGCCGTAAGGCTAAACCGGTCGGTTTTTAAAATAAAATATTACAGCAGGGAAGTGCAATTTTTAATCCAAACAGATTTATTTACAAAACTAAAGTACCACTGCTTAAATAGATTACCTAATTAAACAAATTTAAGCGGGCATTTTATCATACAAAAAAATATTTTTTTAAAATCATAATCTCTGGGCGTTCTTTTTTTATAACTCGCAATTTAAAATTTGCTATGTTGATTGATTTTCACAAAATAAGGTTTTGTCCGCGATTTTTGAAATTCCTCCCAGTGTGTGTCGGTCTGCTGGTAAATCACTCGGTATAATGAAGCATAAAAATAGCAACAATATATACCAAAATTGTTAATCAAATTTTAAATAACTAATTTATTGAAGTTAGTTAGTAAAAATCTTGCATCTAGCAATAAAATATACAATTTCAGACGCAAGTCCCATTTGATTTAAATATTAAAAATTCCTCGCTATTTCCACAAACGTGGTCGGGTTAAATTTATGATAACTTCGTGTAATTCCTACAAAAGTTTTATTGTTTTAATGGTTTTGTGCGTTTAATATTTTAGGCATGATCCAGGGAAACTATATTTAAATAAAAGGAAAATCGATTTTTTAATTGTATTTTATTTGTTAATTTTACCACATGATATACCCACACACATTGTTTAAAACAATTTGTTTTACTTAATAAAATAACCAGCTTAACTTTTGTAAAAAATACTTTGCTGTATTTGTTTAAGCTCTAGTGATATATAACAAAAGTGAAAATCCTGAACACTTATCTGTAGAAACTCGAATAGAGCTTTACATGGAATATCAAACACAAAAAGGATTATTCCAAACTGCTCTTGCCGAAAGCAAAATTTATTATTTTTAGATAAGGTTTTAAATGTTTTATTATGCTTAGGTGTATGCGAACGGTAGATGTGCTAATAGCAAACAACTAGCAATGCAACTCCATTTTATATTTATTTTACTATAAAACACACTTAGTTACAAAGTAATAATAATATTAATAATTAAAGTATCAAATACTTTAATGAAAGCTTCTAAGTAAACAATTATAATAATATTAAATATACAATTTGATGCTTTGTAGAAATTATATTGCATTAAAAAATATTATCAAACTAAATATATGTTTTTTTATTTTAGATGGCTGGGAGTCAAATGGACCATGGCTCTCTCGTTTGTTACCTACATGCCTTTCATGATAGCACAATTTTACCCAAAATTCTACACCATGATACCGGCAGGATTGGCAGTGGGGTTCGGAGGAGGACCCTTGTGGTGCGCCAAGTGCACCTATCTCACGGTTATTGCCGAAGCCTATTCCCAAGTGACAGGAATCGGTGCTGATATAGCAGTAACAAAGTTTTTTGGAGTATTTTTCATGTTCTATCAGTTTTCGCAAGTTTGGGGAAACCTCATTAGTTCCGCAGGTAAGTGCGAATACGAAAGTAGGGTAAAAATGTCTTAGTTATAAAACCTGTTTTATTCACTGTTCAAAATTTCATGACAATTTTAACACCAAATTAACACCATACATGGTACATACATATATCGATACAAACCAAAATGGTGGTAAATATGTTTCGTTGGTCCAGTGTAAATTTAAATAGGTACTAAAATAGTGTAAATTTAACTTTCACACAGTATTAAAATAAATTTTACCTGGTGTAAATTGAACTCCTATTCAGTGTTAAATATTATGTGTTTTTGGTCAAATTAAATATTACTACACAGAAAAAAGGAAACAGGAAGTTCCTTGACGCATTACTAGTATATTACCAGTGGTATTATTCCAGAAAATTGAACCTTCAACTCGCTGGAGATAATGTTTTTAGTGCGTTCCACCAACTTAAAACACTTAAGTATTGACAGCTGTTTCCACATATTTAAGGTCTCTTTAGTATCGAACAACTTGTAGTGTCACGCCAAAGCAAAGGACTACCTGAGATTATATACTCTTCATGTCAACAGAGGCGAGATTTAAGAACATCACCTGATCCACACCGCCTTTGCTGCGATCGGTACATACTATGCAACCAGTAATGCACGGCAAATTGTTTTAATCGTTTAGTAACTCAACATATTTAGTAAACTGAACCATACAGCGGGTTGGTTTCACTAAAGTTTTCTGGGTTAATTTAACCAATTAAAAAAAATAAAACAACTATCTGGTTTAGTACCGTCCAACTAATCTTTGTTTATATTAACCTTCCCACAGTTAATTTAAATAAATAGTTATGGGTCAACTAAATTAATATACCTAGTTAAATTAACTATTCCTTTTTTTTTCTGTGTAGGTGCACTTCTCAAATATTTTTAGATAAACACCGTTTTGGTGTTTGCTGTATATAACATTTTCAACCATAATTCATGGTGTTTATATTAACACCACTTGGTGTTGGATTTAGACACCATTTTAAGATTACCCTTTACACCACAGATATTTTAAACAGTGTATTGTATTGTAATACACAGATTGATGCCAAGACGCATCACTGACTCTATAAAAGGGGGGATTAAATATGAAATGATAATTTAATAACTTTGTTAATATTAACGATTTATAACTTTTTATATTAAAGTCTAAAAACAATTTAAATTTTTTATCAAAAATAACTCCCTACAAGGTGGTACAATGGGGGACACATCATTCCGTTAACATCAAAATCTAAACTGCCTTTATGGACAACCACCTTACTTCCTGTTATTCTTGTCATTTTGACAGCGAAAGCAAATATTTATAGAATCACACAAGGAAAACCAAATTATGATATTCAAAATTCGTCTTTTGTGCCTAATAAAACTAAAGTTACTAAAATGGCGTTTACAAAACTTGATACATAATATAATATTTTATATCCTTTAAATAAAAATTGACAAGCTGTTACCTTATGTAGTTTTAGTTACGGGCTGAAGTTAGCTTTAAGTTAGTTGACAGTTGTCAAATGTCATGCAATCGTCAAAATATAGTGCCCTTCTTGTGAAATAATACTAAATGTGGAAATTATTTAATTATTTCAATACAAAAATACATAACTATTAATTCTTGAAAAAGTTTATATGCACGTTTGTACTGACCTTTTGATGCCGGCAGTAAACTAGAAGTTAATAGTTTTGGGTGGAGTACCCATAAGAACATCACTGAAAGAAATATATGTTTGTTTTAGCAATGTATGTGGTAGTCCATATATGAAACATAAAATATATTTACCTTAACCATTTTTATATTTGCCTTAACCATATTATGTTAAAACTAAATATAAAAATGGTTAAGGTAAATATATTTTATGTGGTAGTCCACATACATTGCTAAAACAAACATATATTTCTTTCAGTGATCCTCTACACTTTAACTGTGAAAAACTTCTACCTATATTGGATTTAAACGGTTGATGGTTAATTTTTAAACAAGAAATTTCGATTTTGTAAGGAACATTTGACAAACCGACACTGACATTTTGAAAATCTGCAAAACAGATTCCTAACACCAATTTTGATTATTACTCTATTTTTAGCTAGAATGCGCTTTATAAATATTTTAATTTGTCGATTTATTATTTAATTTTTGTTTAAGATTTTACATTCAGAAAGGTAAATAATATTGTGAACCAAAAAATACACTTCAAATAACTCCATCCAATCAAAGAGACTTCGCTGCTTTACAACGTAATTATGTCTTAACTACATTTTCCACAGACAAAGGTCCGAATCGCAGTTTAAAGAGTTGTAGTGGTCCATTCTACTCGACTCTATTGGCCCAAATACATTTTAAGTGGTGACTATCAGGCAGGATTAATTTATTAAGCCTTTACCACAAAAGCAATTAAATTAAGATTTTTAACAAATAAAAATGAATTTTCAAATTCAAAGTTATATAATTATTTGGTAAAATAATTTAATTTATTATTGTTTAAAATTGTTTTGAACAAAATTTTTATGATTTGAAAATTTTGAAAATACTTTACGATTATATCTCTAAAAATATTATAATACCATTATAAAATTTATATTTTTTTAATGCGGCGCACAGTGGTCTGAGAGGCAAATTTACGCGGCAAAAATCCAATTTTTAAAACACTTTATTAACGCATTTTGATGCCTCTTTATTGTTCGTGACAGATTATTATCTAAGATTTTAAACTGCGAAGTAGAATTTACTGCGTATGCGTTGCGTTATAACAAATACATAAAAATATTATCAAAAATAGTCTTACTTTCGGAATCTTGTCTTTTTCGTGTAAAAAGGATGTTGCGGAAATATAGTAGTGAAAATTAGTGTCAAAAATTTATATTAGGGATAAAGTTGAGTACAAATACAACTTTAAAATGTCTTTTTGGATTTTTTGCCAAAAATATAGCGTTTTTAACCTACAAATTATTAAGTTTTGTAATTACAAATAATAAATGGAATATAAGTAAAAATTTATAATTACTTGCCCAGAACCACATAGTCCATTCGAAAATATGAACCTCCAGCTCCGACTTCATTAATCTACCTTTAGAGTTATGCAAAAATGAAAATTACCGCTAACCAGGTCATAAAAGTAATATATTTTTTTAAATTTGACAATAATAATTGCATTTAAGAAAGGTAAAACAATTTTCTTTACTCCTATTACATAATTTTTTTTTATATGCTTTGTATATTATGCAGTGTGCCCACGGATGGTAATGACAATAGAAAAAACTTTTTTATTAGGTATGATACGAAAAAAAACATGTTATTTAAAAACTCTTGCTTGTTTCAAAAATAAGATTCCTACACAAACATTTTGAATTAAATGTACAGGGTGCTCATAAACTAAAAAACCCAAAAAACTAGAAGTGCGTTTTGTGGAAACATGAATTCTTTTTGAAAATATTTTATGCTTAAAAATTAAGACTTTTATAAAAATATGAATTATATATGCAGGGTGCTCAGAAATTAAAAAAAATATATATTAAAATAAGAGAGAAATGTGGTAAGATATTCGTAACGGAATCGCAAAAAATCATTTTTCATAAAAACTTCTCCTTGTATTTAAAAATGAGATTGCTAACAAACATTTTTAATTAAATGTCCAGGGTGCTCAGAAAATAAAAAAACAGCAAAGTGCTTTAAGAGCGTTGTACAATAATTATTGTTCTATAGGAATCTCAACAAGCAAGAGTATTTACCGCATAATAAAAATAATAAGTTTTCCTATCGTCAACCATCACGATATTGGCTAAAGGGTTGTTAAAAAGAGATATGGTGAAATCTAAAATGTTGATATAATAATATATTTTTGATACTTTGAAGGTAATGGTTTTTTAGTTATTCATGATAAAAAATTATGCTTGCGCCATGTTGCAATCGCCAACATTGGCGATCGCCCCCTGGTACGAACATTTATTTATTTAATAAATAAATTATTAAATAAAAAACAACAAAAAAAAACAAAAAATACACAAATATTAAAAAAATTATTTTATATCATTTGGCTAGACTATACTGCCCTGTTAAGGATAGAGGTCGTATCTACAATATTGTGTAGTAAAGGACAGAAGAAAATTTAAATTTTTAAAAACAATAAAGAATAAAGTTTTTTCTTTACTACCACTAACTGCCGTTCGAAGACAAAACTTCATATCTGCAATATTTAGTAGTTAAGCAAAAAAGCCATATTTATCATTTTTTAAAATTAAAATTTGCTTCTGTCCTTTACTACAAAATATTGCAGATATGACCTTTAAGCTTAACACGGCAGTATATAAGAAGTAAATTTAGCACTCTTAAAAACATAAAAAAACACGTCTTGGGAAAAATATTTAAAGAATAATTTTTGCCGCGTAAATTTACCTCTCAGACCACTGTGCGGCGGCACATTCAAAATGTTTTTGTTATCAAGCATACAATTACAAAAAATAATAAAGTCACATTCATTATGATAGACGATGAGAGAAATGTTTTTCAAAATATTTTTTTCTAAATAAGCACAAATTTGCTAAAAATAAAACATGATAACATGAGATTTATTGAAAAAACTTGAGATCTTATGCAAAAGTATGAGCCCTGCAACATTGCACAGTAATGTTATATTCGCGTCGCTGTTCGCGATTTTCAGTACCAACCATACTGTACAACGAAAATAACTACATAGTGCATAATATGATGTCATCCGACAACACCAATATTACAAAAAGCATGTTTTTGATGGTAAAATTTGAAAATTTGATTAATTTCTGTTAAAAATAAGAATCTAGGTGAAATAGGTAAATTTACACTAGTTTAGGTAGTAAAATGTAAAATTAGGTCATCTTTAAAATTTAGGTGAAATAGGTAAAATAAAATCAGGCTTAAAGGAAATCATTTCCTTCAAACGGATTTTATTCCATTGCACCTAAAGTTATGATTAGCGTAGACAAATAGGTAATTACACTAAAATTCCATCTCTTGTAATCAGAAATCATTCAAGCGGCCTAATAAAACGACACTTTGCTGGGTCAACCTGCTGTAGATGGTTACGTTAAAAAAAATTAATACACAAAAAAAAATAAAACAGGTAACTTTTATTCGTTTTGGTATTATTAAACAAGATTTCACCCATTTTAAGATAATATCATATTATGATAATTTATCATATTTATAGGATAATATGTAAATTATACATTAAATATACATTATACTATTCCTTCATTTAATTAAAATGTTTAATATATTTTGTAACAGGATTTTATTAAACTCAATTTACAAATTACTTGTTCACTGAGAGTCTTGATTGCTTTTACCTTAATATAACCGAAACATCGAAATGGGTAAAATAAATTAAATTTACTTAAACGACATGCGTTTACGAATATTTAAATTAAAAACATTCGTGGAATTTGAATTATTTGATTGTAAATTTTAATAACCATTAAAAATCCTTCCACTCGTATAATTTTTTTTTACATTTAATGCGTGGGTGAAATCAAGTAGGTAGCGCCAAAGTACCTCCACGATATTTATTGGATATTTTTTACACATTTTCCACATAAAAGCTTTAATAAAAAGCAAAATATGTTTATTAGGGTGTCCTACATTTTCTCATGTATTTTTTTTTAACGTTGAATTGGAATTATTTATGTTTTTAAAGTCACCATAAATTTTTTTAGATTTTAAAAAAAATATTTAGAGGAGGCTAAATCATTTTGTATCAGGTTATTTTTAGAACAGATTTTCGAAAATCTTTAAACCATTCAAATTTTTTATAAATACTATTATTTTACCCCCATTTCATGCACTAAAATAAGTTTAAATGGTGTTTTTAGACCAAAATAATATTTTATTATTTAATATTTTACCCCCATTTCATGCACTAAAATAAGTTTAAAGGGTGTTTTTAGACCAAAATATTATTTTTTGTTTTTTTACGGTATACTTTACTGGGGAAACATGGCAAAACTTTCAGTAAACATTTTCGTTTTGATAGCTAACAATACCACGTATCGATACATTTTTTACAGTTTTTTTATAGGTTATATAAAATATTAACTACGGTTTCGCGAAAGGATCGAACGGTCGATTTGCAAGGGTTCAAGAAATCGATTGAAACTTTTTTTATCTTATTTCTATATCTAAATGCAGTACTTTTTCAAAAAAATCTCGTCCATTGACAACTTTGTTTTTATTTCTATATTTTTCTTCACTGGGTTTAAAATTTAAATTTAAAATTTGCACAAAATGTACATAGATCTTACTACTAACAATTAAGATTTTAAGGTACAGGGGGCGCTGGTGATAATTAAGTTTAAAATTTAACAATTTTTAAAGGGTAAATAAGCAACTTTGTTTTATAAATTTAAAGTATTGATATTTAATATTAATTATTGATATTAAATTTTGACTATTATTTTATATATTAACTTTTTTATGCAAATGATGTTTTTGTGGCCAGGATCACTTTTGAATTAGCAGTAGCAGTATTCAGAAATGTTTAGTTTAGTACATTTTTTCATTTGTATACAAGTATTGTTGTATCTTTTATTAATGATGAAGTATATACATGAATAAATGACGTTTAATATACAGGGTGTTTCACGTACGTAGTACGTTAGAAGTTTCTAGTGAATCACAAAGGATATCGATTTAAAATTATTGGCTTTAGACTTTTTCCCTAAATTATTGTGAACAAATTAATACTTCCTGTTTTACCGGAAATGTCTTTAACTTTGTTATTTTAAACAGGATACCTCATATATTATTACATTTTTTTAATTATATATAAAATTATATACAAAATATATACTATATATAAAATAGCTATACTTACCTAAAGTCAATATGTTTTGAGTTATTAATTTTTTTAATATTTTAATTAATTTTAAACAATGACAGATTTGGTGCTAACCATGAATACTGTTACATTAAACCACATGTAGAATTTCACAGGTTTGTTGATACAAAATAGTTTTGAAAAATTAGAAATTGTTAAATGTCTCTAAAATTTTAACTTTAAGAAACATTTATTATAATACCAATCGAAGGATTCTTTAATGTTCTATTTGATTATGTTAAAACATACAGGGTTTTACATTTATAATAAAAACGTTATTATTGTTTAAAGTTTGCCTAATTTCAAGTGGTTTTTTTCAATGTTTTTGTTAAAAAACCCTTAAAAAATTAAATTATTTAAACAATCTTTTAATATTCCAAAAATTCCAACACCATGTCAGCAAACATAATAACAAAAAAATTAGAGGCTATTTTTGATTAACGTGCATTTGGCAAAATTTTAACTTTAAAAATTAATAACTTGAAAACTATTGACCTTGGGTATAGTTTAAATCAAATTGTATATGCTATTAAAATTTCAAATCCAAATCGTTTGCGTTTCTCCAGAAAATCGAAAAACAACTGAATAAAAAATATAGATATATCTAAATAGCCGATTGTAACATAAAATATAAAGTCTTTATTCTAATTTATTTATTGGGTAAAATATTACTTTCCTCAGTTTTGAATTAAAATTGAAGCTTGCTTATCTAGTAAAAAATAAATTAAAGCTTGGTTGTGGAGCAAAAAATAAAATTAAAGTAAGTTATAACTTGCTGACACTGTCTATAATTATTATTTAGTTTATTCATTTTAATAAACTAATGTTTTGAGTTTATAGTACACTTATAAATTGAAACGCAATCAGTCATTTACAACTTATAAACTGAACTGTCAAATTAACTTTCATGCTTCCAATGGAAAAAAGTCTATGATGCCTAATATGATCAAAATTAGTAAAATTTATTAATTATAACTTTTTTCTTTCAATAAATAATATTTAAAGTAAATCTATTTGTGTTCACATTAATTCGCACAATACTGTAGAATTCTGACTATTTTATTTTAAAAGAGTACGTTTTGTCTTTTTGTGCTTCACTCAATTGTAGGCCTTTGCTAACGCGTTGGCTTTCAAACTTTGAGCTCAGTACAAAATGACAAATAACCATTCTTTATGATTTAAGGTCGTAAATATATGTATAGCATATAATTATGCGAGCATAAGTAATGGTAAAAGTTTTCCCCATTCTACTTTTTGGCACCTAATATAACCAAAACTTGAATAACTATTATGTACACAAATATGTTAAACACTTTATTGCTGCCCAAATAATTTTTGATGCGTTTAATGCACTTTCATTAATTAAACGCTTGATAAATCATTAAAATCATTGAAATTCCAATCCAATTAATGTAGCAATTAACTTTAACTACAAATAAAATTTTGATGAGAGCCTTTTCATGTAACCACAATTTTTAAAACTGAATGACCCGTTCTGTTTGATGTTTTACTATAGTGTAGTTGAATAAATTTGAAATATATGTCGAAAAAGCTTTATTTGTAAACAAAGTGTAAAATTATGCTTGTGCCTAGCAAAATTGGTATATAAATGATAGGCAAATTGCCCTGGGCAATGTAACTAGGTAGCGTAAAAGTCATAAAGTAATTTTAGCCGAGCTTTTCGACATGAAACAAACTTTATGTATCTTAATAATAATAATAATAATAGTATAGTTTAAACTATTAATACACGGTATTCTTGTCTCGAGCGTCTAGAGAAGTTTATAAAACGAATAGCATACTATAGTTTTTCTACAACGAACATATAATATAATTTTCAAATATAATTAAATAAAATTTGACATGTCAGATGGTTACTTTCTAAAGATCCTTTGCTACAGTAACTTTAATCGAAATATCACCCAGACAGCATCCAATTCAGAAATATTTCTGTACGAAGTCTGTTGAAAAACATCTTACCGAGGTCACAATATGACATCTTAGAGAAATCATTTTTAGGAGCTCAAGATTAAGAGTTCTTGATGAATTCATAAATGAGAAGTCAATTTTTTAACATCTTAAAGTATCTTTTTTTCTGACCTCTTATTGTAATCAAAATTAGAAGCTAAGGTATCATAAATAAGACTTCAGTTATATGATATCTTACATTATTCTCTTTTCTTACTTCTTACTGAAATCATATTATTAACTCTTTAAGACGTCAACATGGAGACGTCACATTTATGACATTTTAATGCGATTACTTTCTTCTCACCGCTGTAACTGCTTGTGTTTGATATAAGAAGCGGCGAAGTAGAATTTAGAGCGTGCTCCATACCAAACGGTCTTAGACCTAGGTAAACGGCTACCCGATACTGAAGAGCTCCAAAAGAGCAAAACAGGCCGTCTATACCTTTATAATCTGTGTGTCTATCGGTGCCGGTAAAGAGCACGCTTGAATTTAAATCAATTTAACAAATTCGTTTGTTTTATGGTAATTAAACTTTGCATGTGAAAATAAGCAACGATCCAGTATGTAATTTTTTTATCAGTACCCTAGTAAGACTTCTATATCCAAAACGGGAAATTCTAAAGAAGTATTTTTATAAGTTTATACAGTAGGACTCTTTAAAATGCTTAATTGCGAAGTCAAAGAAAAGGGTTTCTCAAGAGTTCTTTTTTGAGAAGTCTTGATTAATTCAATAGGTGGCGCATTCGAAGTATTAAGAACTTCTTAAAAACTTCTTTCTGATGTTGTTTTTGACGTCCAAATCATAAAATAGAGCTTATGCAGACTTAATTAAGACGTCATAATGCTGTCTGGGCAGTCTATTTACGAAATATTTTTGAGTTTTCTGAGATCTTGGAGGCTGCCCCAAGATAGTGAAGACAAAATATTTAAAACTTTTATTTTTTGTACCACTCTACTAAAGGTTTAGGCTCTGGTTAAATTTATTTACCTTAACCTGAGGGGTAAACCACTGATTTTTTAAAATTATAAATCGCATTACATTTAATTTTTAAGTAAATATCCTTTAGAACTTAGTATGACAACATTTCAACACAATTTCCTTAAACCTACATTTTACCGAAACACTTTTTAAATAAATGGCTTGTGTATGATGTATACAATAAATTAAGATTTATGTCACAATTTCCATTAAATCTGACCTCTTTTTTTCATACATAAATTATGATTTAATGCAAAAAATACGAATGCCAGCACAAGGAACACAATCAATAGCCATTACAAGTAGGATAAAATCCAGAAAAAATTCTCTGTTAAAAAATGTGTCATGGATAAAGCATTTCCCTTTTAGAAATAACACAATTAATCTTACTTTAATTTAATAATTTTTTGTCAAAAAGTGCGAACATTTTTTCTTGTGTCCTATAAATATGTCTTTGTGTTTCCAAATACACATTGATTTATTCCTTTACAAAAAATAACATTATAAATAATACGCTTTGTATACTTAAAAACTTTAAGTTAACTTTTAGATCTACTTATCTAATTTCATTGTCAGTTAAATTCATTTGGAAAACCCAAGTCAATTAAGCAGCGATAATGAAAATCTGTAGTTTTCAAGTAAAGTTTCCAATCGTCGCATTTATAGATCATATAGAATAGTTCAATTTATTAAATACACACTTTCAGCAACTTTTGATTGTTCGCGGTGAATTATTCGAAAGTTTTGCAATAATGAGATTCAGACCCATAATCAACAAAACTTTAAACATTCATTGAAACCGGCTGCATTCGTCTACATTTAGTATTTGTCAAATTAATTAAATTAGTGAAAAGTTTCTTGTCAATTTTATCTCGAATACTACCTATCCTATTATTGTTTTGAATTGACCTGGGCCATTATATCACACTTAAATCTTCAAAATGACTAAACAAATATTTGTTAATTTTAACCAAATATTAACCAGATTTTATGTTAATCCAGGTCCACATAACTTTATGTTGAGTTTACAACCAACTGTAATCTGTTCACTAATTAAATAAGTAGTTTGTAATTATAAAAACATTTTCTAGATTTAATAACAAAATCCTATACCAATAATTTAATCAAAATTCTTGTAATAAAAAGGACCTTATTTTTACTAACCTTTTTGTAGACCCAGTAAAATTTTGGAAATTGTGAACTTAAATAAAAAAAATTTTGATAAAAAATTTTGATTTATTAATCAATTTTCTAAACAAAAAAATTAACACATACCTACATAAATGAACACAAAAATAACATACACACAATTAAATAACCCACAATTTTAAAATCATCCAATTATAAAGAAATTTGGTACAATATAATTATAAGTACTACTACAACACTTACTGATGTATTTCGTAACTTAAATCCCCCAATTTTAGTTTGAAAACCAGTGGCATCTTTCTTCGGATATTTCGCACTTCGCACACTCGTTAAATCCGAATAACAATAATAACAGATTTTTGGTAATAAAGGCCATTTATTGGTTTGTTTTTAAAAACGCTATAAAATGATTATAAATCAATATTTTAAGAACAATTTTCAATATTTCGAAACGTTCCTCAAGCGAAAACATGATTGTTTCGTGCCGCGGAATGTCAGAACGACAAGCTGTCACAATTTAAAACTAATCGGTGCATCGAGTGTTGCCATGGGCAACAAACCAATTAATGGCCCACCCTTTATATTATAAACACTCAGAACAGTTGTTACGAACGCGTTACAAATTAGAATAAAAAAAGCAGAAACATAAGTTGCAGACGCTAAAATCAGTTGAACTTGTTGAATTGTTAAACATTAACAAAATAATCTATAACCTTTGAAATTAACAAAATGATAACAAAATTGCATATAACCTTTACAAAACTTTCGATAAAATATTTTCCTTTAATAAAATAATTATAAACCCTGGTTTTCTATAAAAATGTATGTAACAATTTTACTAAATAAAATTAAAAAACTACAAACTCATGTTAACAAATTCTATTTTTGTAACAGTGCACTGCAGCGTAAAGTTTATTTTTCATAAACAAAAAATAAAAGTTACTTAAAATCAATAAATATATGTAAAGTACACACTGTCAGTATCGCTCTCCATTTTCCCGAATTTGAAACAGATTCTTTTGGCCCTTCAGCCTGGTTTTAAGAATGTGGTGTTCCATTTCCAAATGCTTTATTTGTTTTTAAATATAATTTTGGTAGTATGTTTAAAACCAAGATTGTACTTAATTCTCATTTCCACCACAAAATTTCGATTTTTTTTGTTGATTGCCATTTTTTTAATTAAATTATATTTCTTTATTAATTTTTTACTTTATTCCGCAAAATTTTAAATAGTTCCTAGATTTTATTTCTTTAAATCCTCATTTTAACAAGTAAATATTTACAACAATTTACCTATAGGTGCTAAAAATGAGAATAACTTTTAAAATGTTTAAATAATAAAAATTTTAACAAACAAATAATATGGTTCGGAGCGTTCATATCAATTTAAACATGAAACCGGTATTTATCACGTGGAAGCTTTATTCATCAACTTGGATATGCTATAAAATAGCACACTTACTCCTTTCTACTTGTTGACATTTTAAAAGGATATCCCAATATAAGCGATAGAAAGAGAGTCCATCAGCCATAAAGAATCCAAAACCGAAGCCATTCAATATTGATGAAAGCTTTACGACATGTTCGTGGATTACCTACAAAAAACATTTCAAAAGATTTTCAAGCTTTTAACTTCATTAGTTTTTATTTGCTATTGTGTTTATTAGAGATTAAAAAATTGGATAAGTCTTTAATATTATGTTGTGCTTAGCAAAATTAGAAGGAATTTATTCTAAATATCCGAATATTTATTGAAACGGAGCGTACAGAAATACTTAAATTTTTTGCCTCATTTGCTTTCATTTCGCGTGCATGTGTTCAAGCTAAATCAAAAATTATAAGGCTTTTCTAGAAGCTTTGGCAGCACGCCAAAGGATAAGAGGGTTCCTAAATATTTTTAAATCAACTTTGCTAAATTTAATATAAATAAAAATTTAATAAAGTGAACGTTTACGAAATCTTAACTAAAATGAGCTTATATGTACTAAAGTTAAAAATTTCAATATTAAATATCTATATCTCATACCTATACCCTTTGTCTGGCTAGAATTGCAAATTCTACGCATCAACGAATATAATGCGAAAACCAAAGTTGTAATAAAATTACTGTATGCACTAGACTGCCAATGACAAATATTTAAATTTGGCGCCACATTTATCAAAAGCAATGTAAACAAAATTCTGATTGCGTTTAACTGTTAGACAATAAGGTGGTGAAATTTACTTGTGTTTGGGACGTAAAATGTTGACCCAGTGCCAGATGATGAGAGCAACTAAAAAACGTGATTTATGAACACCTTAAAAGGAATTGCGTAATAAAAACTTGGAAAAAGGAAAATCTGCTTAAAATTTTGGCTGCTACACAACTACACACTTTTAAAGCTGATTGAAAATAAATAGGATTTTATTTAAATTACTTTTAAAAATGTTATTCTTGTGATTATAAATAAACATCCCATTTTTGGGATGGTCCAAAAAATAATTTTTTTTTCCATGACATCCAAACACAAGTTTTTTTTCCATGACATCCAAATGAGTAGCACATAATTTTTAATTAAACGATATGTTTTTAAAACTAAATAAAATACAAAATATTTAAGATAAAGGCAAAACTTATTTTTATTTTAATGTACAAAATTTGACAATTATGTGCTGAATGTCCTCTCGACTACGTTGGCACAAGCAAATTCAATGAATCCAATTTTCGGTTACTTTATTCAATAATTTACCATTAATCTTACGAATTACACTCGCTATGTTCCCCTTTAAGTCCTGAATTGTTTGTTCGCATACACTAATGATTTAACATAGCCCCACAAAAAATCTAATGGTGTTAAATCACAACTTCGTGGAGGCCAATGAACAGGTCAAATTCTTAAAATTACTGACTCGTCAAACTTTTCTGCCAATATTTTAATCGTTTGGTTAGCAATGTGGCAGCGTGTTGTTGAAACCACATGTCTTCCAAATCAATTTTATTTAATTATGGACACAATAATCTGTTAACATAGATCGATAACGGTCATTGTTAAATGTAACAGAATCTCCTTGGTAATTTTGGAAAAAATAAGGTCCGATGATTTCCTGTAAATTTTTTTCACAGCAAAAATGATAAATCTGCTTGTTTACAAAGCCGTCCAACCAAAAATGGGCTTCATTTGAAAAGAAGATTTTTTTAAATCAAGATTTATTTAAAGTGGCTCTAGAGCCCAATTAGCAATAACACGGCGCTTTTGATGATCAAGTGGCTTTAATTCTTAAGTCAGCACAATCTTATACGGATCTGTAAATCTGTACTCAAAATACGCCAAGTTGCCATTCTTAAAGGTCGAGTTCTTAAGAACGTTAATTATAAACAGATTTGCATTTTCTGTAACACTGGCTCTTACAGCATCAATATTCTCATGGGTTCTTGCATTTCATTGTCTTATTGATACTTTATTATCACGCAGAGTAAAATCACGTTCAAATTTTTTCACGATTCCACGAATTCAATCACAGAAAGTAAATTATGCGAACCATAATTTTCACGAAAATCACGTTATTTGAACAAAAGAACGATTATTTTTATTAATATTTTGGATAATAACCAGTTTGGTTAAACCAAACGTTGTTGAACCGTGTATTTTGTCATGGTTAATTGTGTACCGAACACAAATTGTACTATTTCAAATATAGCCGCCTTATCAATTAAATTGGAAAACCATTTATTAGAAAAATTAATAATATCTCACATAAACTAAACTCACACCTCAACTTCTAAATTTTTAAGAAAAAGACTCTTCCCTTCTTCACATTTATTTTTAAAATTGTTTCGTTTTCTTTCCGCTGTATCTTTTTATTTGTTCAACTCATGCAACTTAAAAAATCTTTTCTTTGCTTTCGAAGGAAAATCTTGTCGTTAACGTTATTTATTTTAGTCAGACCGTCTTTCGTAGCCACATTAATCAAGTCTTTCAGATCATTTCAGAATGTATTCTCGCGCTCTCTTAAAATGAATTAGTCAAAAATAACTAATTATAAGTAATATTTGATTAATTGTCATAGCAAAAAAGCAGTCAATAATAATTGGTTAAATTCTACTGAATATAATAGTCAAATAAGTAGATTTAAATTTAAAAAAAGTTTTGACACAGCCGGGGATTAAACTCAAGTCTGTCACTTGTCAAGCTTGTCAAGCTGTTGTCCTAACCTTTTCGGCTCTTATAAAAATCAATTTGTCAATAAATATTATTCATAATATTTTAAAATTGAATATATTATTTGTGTTGCTGTTTTGAGCTAAACTTTTTGCATCTTTATTTGTTTTTATGGGTCATTTAACCATGGAGCTTAGGTATATGCATTTAATTCAAATAATACTTTGTTGTTGGCCGCAAACGATTAAAGAAATTAGTTACTTTTAACTCTCAGAAATAGTCAAAGATGGTGACTAATCTTAAATTAGTCAAACTTTATTAACTATTTACGTAGTAAAAAATAACTATTTAAAAGTGATAACGACTATTTTATTAGTAAAAAATGCTGGTACTAATTCAAATAGAATTTTGACTATTTCATTTTTAGAGAGCGCACAGTATTATTTTCACTTTAACGAGTACGGTACTCATTGGGAGCTAAATATCTTTTATACAGTTTTGAACGTTTACTCACATACGAATCAAACGTTGCCAAATAGTCCAAACTGCTTCACTCGTCTATTTTTAACTGACTGGCAAAGTCTTGCCCTCCTCAAATTGGTAAAATTAAACTACTCGGAGACAATGTAATTTATAAGAAAGTCGTTCTGTAGAAAAAATTGAAATTGGCTGTCCGAGAAGCCAGTTAGTTGGACCAGATCTCATCGACATTCTGACTACTTATTGATTAATTAATTTTGGAACAAAAATTATCTTGTTGTTAATCCTAATACTTGCAGGTAATCAAAATTTCTCACTTTTAATTTTAATTTTTTTTAATTCTCACATTGTCACCTTAACTAGGCACCTAAATAAATTATCCGGAAAAGCCAAAAGTTTGTAGCACAAGGACAACTTTTGTTAAGTCCAAATTAAATTCGAAAAAAAAACGAATAAAAACTGAAACAATAAATCCATGATTCAATAATGTTTTTTTCGTATAATTGTGGCCCACCCTAGTATGTATCATATACAAAAATATATTATATATTATATAAAATAATAGTTAAGAGTTAGCTAAGAAGTGAGTCTTTTTGAACTAAGCTTAAAGCGAGGCACAAAAAGACACGTCTTAGCCGAATGGCATACAACATTTTATCTACAAGCCACAGTTTTATTTGATAAACGAAACATAAAGCGGACTTTTAATTATAATAACAATAATTGTAAAAATCCCGTTAGGACCAATAAAATAATTCGATAACAGCTCTAAGCTATCTAACATCACTTTATACCTTTAATAATTATTATTAAAGGTATACCTTATATACCTTATATATAAAGTGATCTAACGGGATTTTTACAGACTAGGATGTAAAAAAATTCACCTGATTGGTATAAATTATGTTTACAGCCCAAAAGATAATCGAAAACTTTTGTAGGGATCGTTGACATTAATAAAGCTAAAATGTATAAATAGAATGCTAATAATTGTTGCAAATATTTACATTGAAATGGATTTTTTTTAATCATTTAAATTATGATATACGAACACGTTAAACTTTGGTCTAAAAAATATAAAACCGTTCATTATTACAAAAATATTGTACGTGCTTTTAATATAATACACAGGATTTATGTATTTGCATTTTCTTTTTCAGTTCTTTCATCGGGCGTGGAGGAATCTACAATTTCTGCAGTAAACCAGACCATTTTAAATGCCACAAGTATCTTTACTACTACACCTGCTTCACCAAAAGTGTTACCCGATCCTGGTGATATTTGTGGGGCCAACTTTTGCCCCGTGACTCTTATTCCAGTGAACAATGATACCGAAATTCCAAGTTTAGCAGCACCCAGCACTACCAAATTAAATTTGATCACCGCCATTTATTTGGGATGTATGATTGTTGCTGTTCTTATCATAGTTTTTGGAGTGGACTCCATGAAAAGGTTAGATAGTTTTACGGAATTTTAAAATATATTTAGGATGTTTAGGACAGTTTTTAGAAGGTTTTTTTACCTTTTTATAACACTGTGCAACACAAAAAATGAACTGGGATCAAATCTGAAAAAATCTAATCTAGGCAACCCCCAAAACAAATCCTTTAAGGGGTTTTACCAGTTTAGCTCGAATAATGGAGATATACAGGGTGTTTCTTTTAACTTGAGACAGCTCAATATCTCGAGAAATACGCATTTCACGAAAAAATGTCTTAAATAAACGGTTAATGTGACTAAAGGGGACATTATTTGGTGCTACCGCTAGCCACCCCCTACCCCTCCTTAAGGGTGAAACGGGGGGTAACTTTGGAAAGTCAAATGGAATGACCCGATTTTTTTCACAGAGTTTGGTAGTACATAAAAAAATAAATAACTTTTATTTAAAACTTTTTTCAATTTATTAACAGATGGCGCTGTAATTCAAAATTTAAGAAAAATGAGTTTCCTTGTAAAATGTATTATTTGAAACGTTTGAAAAACAAAAATTAACATTAACAACAATAGTCGGCTATGAAAACAATTTATAACAAATGTTCGAAATGTCGTCATTCCATTTCGACACGAAGTGGAGCACCAGCGTCCCTGGTCGGTAAACGTTTGGTGCGGTACCTTAAGCGAACGATTAATCGGACCCTTCTTTATTGACGGTGCATTAAATGGCGAAAAGTACCGGTTTTGAATTACAGCGCCATCTGTTGATAAATTGAAAAAAACTTTCAAATAAAAGTTATTCATTGTACTACCAAACTCTGTGAAAAAAATCGGGTCATTCCATTTGACTTTCCAAAGTTACCCCCTGTTTCACCCTTAAGGAGGGGTATGGGGTGGCTAGCGGTAGCACCAAATAATGTCCCCTTTGGTCACATTAACCTTTTATTTAAGACATTTTTCCGTGAAATGCGTATTTCTCGAGATATTGAGCTGTCTCAAGTTAAAAGAAACACCCTGTATATCTTCATTATTCGAGCTAAACTAGCAAAACCCCTTTAAAGATTAGTTTTGGGGGTTGCATAGATTCGATTTTTCAACATTTCATCCCAGTTCAAATTGTAAGGTCAAAATTTGTCGCACAGTGTAATTTAAAAATATTTTATTCTTAAAAAAATGCTATTATTTATTTATTAATTTAACAATACAACTCCAACAGACATGATAGCAAGGAGAGAAAATCTGGGAGCAAATAATAATTTTAATACCCTTTTTTAAACCAAATTTCTATAAATCAAAGGAAGTAGGTACAGTAATACGATTTACCCGATAGTTATCCTTATTTTGTACCACTCGATTTTTGTTGCAGGACATAATATGTTTGCGGGCTTTTTATTTTAAAACCGCTATCGAGTTTTAAATATTTTTATTGTAAAAAATATGGTTGGGGCCCTTAAATATTTTTTGAATGAGACCTCAAATATTTTTTGTCGTACATGTTTCCATGTCACTAACCCCGATAGCAAAATTTGATTTTAAGAATCTTCTAAGAAGATATGACCCGGAATAATGGAATATTCTTAGAAGATTCCCTTATTGCTAAGAATGTATACTACTACATTCAATAGATACCCTTTTAATGATGCAATTAGATTCTTAAAAGCTTCTTAAAATTTTCTTAAAAAGCATCCCAAGAACATTTTATGAATACGTTTTTGGAATGTTCTTAGAAGGTTTCTTATGGAGCTTCTAGGAAGCATTTAAGAATATTCCCAGATATCCACGTTCTAATATGTTGTATTCTACATTCGTAAAATTCTTCAGGAGACGACAAATACGCCTCACTGTCATAATATGACAGTGAAATGTATTTGTCGTCCCCTTAAAAAATTTTGCGATATTAATATATTTATTTAAAAATATTAAATAAACAATTTGACCTCTAAAACATAAGTTGTATGACATTATTTCATAAAAAGTAAAATTGGAAAATTTTGTGGGATAAGTCAGATTAGATTGAAGTCGAAAATAGTTAGGATTATTATACATAAAAATGTTAATTAATAATAATAATATTCTTTATTGTATATAAATAAATGTTACATACAAATGGAGGACGGTAAGGTTTCCCTTTCTTCCACCGTCACCGAAATTATAATAGTTATCAATTACAAAACTTTTAATAGTATTATTTGTTATTCAGAAATAAAAAATCGGTATATAAATTATAAATATTTATTTTTAACATAAAATAATAAAAGTATTTTTGTTATGGAATATTGTTTTAATTTAAAAAATAACTATAAAAAAAATATTTTGGATTGTATTTTTTACTTGGTATTTAATACTAATTACTAATTAGGTACTTAAGTATGGGTATAAGTATACCTTTATAGGTAGTTTATGGTATATTTTATTATTATATAGGTAACTGAACTAAATATGATTAACATGAATATTCCTAAATGAACTTTCTATATAGCAATTACTTTCTTAACATTCTAAGCATATGTTTAGAGTAGACTAATTTTTACCACTAAAACTTTGCACCTTCTAAGAACCTGCCTATAGGCCAGTACGAGTATTCTTAGGATCATGCTATATTCTCCGTATTATTGACGAAAATATAAAAGTTTTTTTTGGTGCCTCTATAATCTAATATAATTTACATAATCAGTATATTATGTATCAAGTTTGATAAATGCCATTATAGTCACGAATTTAATTTAGTCACGAGCTAGCGAGAGGGTGCTTAATTAAATGAGTGTCTTAAAAAGTTTATAAACGAGTGGCATACTAAACTTTTCTTACAACAAATACTTATTAAATTAAATATCATATACATGTACTTACCACACATATACCGCTTATTTCCTATATTTTGAATAGATGACCTTGTTCCCGTTTTTAAGGGGAGGCTAGCTACTCTCTACCTTTTGCGCACGTGCAATTCAAAAGTGGGAGATTTAAATATCAATAATGTTTGTTGGTTATGAATAAATACAAATGTCAGTTTAGGAAAAAAATTTAGAAAACTTGTTTTAAAATGCGAAATGTTTTACTGTAAAAGTTATTATATTTTTAGTCAAGAATTGGGAATGAGATAATTGTATGGGATTGAAATTGTATTGGTAATAATTGTTTAAGTGTCCATGAGATTACTAATACTGAGGGTGTGGATGCTGCTTAACAGAACATAATAACAGCTTAAGCTGCTTGAATTAATTCAAATGGTTATATTCGATTCAAATTTTAAACCGAATATTTAAAGTATTAAAATAATTTAAATGTTTCGAATATTTTAAATAAAATAGAAAATGTTTAACAATTTTAAAACTTGGTCACAAACGAAAAACACTAGCTTAATCTAAATCTAAAAAATTCTAAATGAACAAAATTATTCAAAATTAAATTAAGGAGTACAATCTATGTAAATATCTATGTAAAGCACTCCAAAATAGAAATAAAAAAGTCAAAAAATCGTAAAAGTTCAAAACAAAGTAAACAATAAAAACAAAGCCAAACAGTAAACCAAAATGTTTGATTATAATCTCCTTGGCAAGAGTCCTTGGAATAAAATTTCTAATGCTAAAAAACATTTTTAAAAAATTAAAAAAAGAATACTTCTTTTTATTTTTGATACTTAAAAACATAATTAATATAATTCTTTATAAATTTTGCGATATAACATATTTTATTAAGCTTTATAATAACGAAAATAATATTAGAATATAATTACATCTGACAACACGGCCCCACGTATGTGCAAAACTGCATAAGTAGCAAGCCCCTACTTTAACCCCACGAAAAGGAAACAGTCTGAATCCAAAATGATCTGTATATGTGTGGTAAGTATATGTTTAATCTGCACATACTTACACACATATACAAATCATTTCTAACTGAGACTGTTTTTATTTCGTGGGGTTAAAGTAGGGGAAATGTTCTCAAAGGGTAGCGGGCATTGAGGCGCATGCGTCAGCTGAATTGCCGGTTTAAAAAAAAAGTATAATAAATACTTTTTAATAAATTGGATATAAATTTTATGAAAAAAGCATTTAACAATAATAAACTCACAAAATGATGATTTTTTAGATTTTATAATGGCATTTTTATAAAAGCAAGAATTTGGCAACATAGTATTTTGATCACTATCATCGTATCATAGCCAAAAGATTATTATGATATGAATTTTTTCATATATTTTAAATCCCCCACTTATGAACTGACTATGCGCATAAAGTATGTGGTTAAATATTATATAGAGCGACATCTATACAAAAATAGAGTAAATCGTGTAACAATATCTAACTTGGAAATCTGTATTACCGGCGTGCCACTTAAAATGTCAAATTTGTATGTGTACATCGAAATTACCTTGAAATGGACTAACAACCGTTTAAATGATTATATAGAAGCAGTTTTTCACAGTGAAAGTGAAAAGAATGTTTTATGGGCACTTCACCCTATTTTTTATTCTTTTAGTTAAATCTGGTTTACTACCGGCAAAATCAAAATGTCAGTACAAACTCGCAAATAAATTTTTCAAATAAGTATTGGCGTTGAGGAACTATTTTATACTTTTTATTTTGTATAAAGATAATAAAATATTATTAATTTACAAAAAGGGCACTTAAAATTAACTTAAGCCCGTGACTAAAACGCCATAAAGCCACACAACTTGTTAATGTCTATTTAAAAGATCACTTAGTGTCATGGAAACATGTACGATAATAGGCGTTTTAAAGGTGGAAGTAGAAAAAACTATTTATTTTGTATTTATTCTAAAATAATTATATTTTTTGTTTTAGATACGGTAAAGGCAGAAAGGGCAGTGGAAGCGGTCTTACCGGATTTAAGCTGCTGGCTGTAACCATGAAACAACTGGCCAATCCCTATCAATTATTAATTTTACCAATTACCATGTTTATTGGAGCCGAACAAGCTTTTATAGCAGCCGATTACAATTCCGTAAGTTACGCGAGCACATTACCATTTAACAAAGTAAACAAAGATAAATAGTTTCCTATAACATAAATACTAGAAGTATTTACGAGGTTAGAGTAAAAACTTGCTGCATCATAATAACTAACATTTAGTTTGACAAGTTTATAAATGATAAAATGAAAATGAAATAAAATACATTAACTGTAAAGGAATTTGAACTTTAACAACGAATTTAAACAATATTGATAACAAGATTTAATTTTAATATGAAACTGCGAGGAAATTTAAATTAATTTTTACAATTCTTTAATATTAACTAATTATTTGAGGAATTTATCTCCTTATTAGAACATTTCCTCTTGAAATATAAAAGCACACTAAGCAACTTGTACATGTGAAAGTAGCTATACCACAAATAATTATATAATTTTAATCACTTTTTAGGCTTTCGTCTCCTGCGGATGGGGTATCAGCAACATAGGCTTCGTGATGATTTGTTTCGGAGTTTGTAACGGATTGGCTGCCATTTTTACAGGAAGCATCGTAAAAATAACCGGAAGAAGTCCGGTGATATGTTTCGCCTTGTCCCTTCATGTTGCTCTCATTGTCACCCTTCTTGTTTGGCGACCAAATCCCGACGAAAAGCTGATATTTTTCATCATTTCCGGACTTTGGGGTATATGCGATGCTGTGTGGCTCGTACAAATAAATTGTAAATATATATTTTATTATTGCTATAAATCGTATAAACATATTTTTTGCAGCTTTAAGTGGAATCCTATTTCCTGGTAAGGAGGAAGCAGCTTACAGCAACTTCCGTCTGTGGGAGAGTACTGGTTCGGTTATTACCTATGCATACAGTCCGTATATTTGTACTCATATTAAATTGTATTTATTATTGGGTCTTCTTATCATTGGGATTTGCGGTTATACTGCCATTGAATATTTGGAACACAAAAAGAATGAAGATGATGGTGAAATTTATAATAAAGGACAATTTACCTTGGTCAAAGGCAGCAAATCAGGAGAAGTTGCTGAATGACTGTGATGTTAGAAAGGATCAAGAATATTAATATTGAACAATCTCAAGGACTTAAAGGACAATAACAAATAAACCAATTGTAAAATACCTAATAACTGTAAAAATATTATTTTGATTCTATGAATCTTTTTAAGTTATGCAATAGAGCTCTATATTTTAATATATTTTTTGTACAAAGTAATTATAAATAAATAAATAAATAAAAAATAAGTGTTTTTTAATTCTAAAATTGTTTTATCGCTTGTTATTCCACAAAACCAATACAACGTTTTATTTGCAATTAACATATCACTGAGGGTTTAATTATGCGGATCACTACCACAAAATTGTGATAATCCGAGACACTTTATGTCAACACAAAAAGCTAAGCTAGCAAGTCACCAAAGTTTAAAATTGGAAGAAGTTAAAAAATTATATTTTCTTATAGAAAGAAGCCCAAGCAGTTGCTGTCAAGGAAGCCATGCAAGATTTTATGCACTGTACAACCTGTTAGTATCAACACTTTATCAAAAACTCTATTAAAAGTGGATTTTATCTTACATTTTCCAGATGCAGATCTTACAATGGTCATAGTATAAGTCGATTATAGACGACATTATTGCCTAGGGGGTAAAAGTCGACCACAGTAGCAGAGTGCACAACAAATCGTGGGTGAGAGTTCTTCAATAGAGATTCGGTCAATTTTTGGTGATTTTGCTTTTATGCCGGTAGTCATGCAAGATTTCATAAAAGCAATAAAAGCAAGCTATAAAAGCAAAATCACCAAAAATTTACCGAATCTCTATTGAAGAATTTTCGTTAAATGTACATTTTGTATATATATTTTGTCCAGGCAGGTCAATTTGATCGATTTTTTTTATTTGTGAAAGAACAGTGTAAAAGACTGCAAAAAAAGTTTATAAATAACAAAAATAAGCTTTAAAGAAATAAAACTTATAAGGTTAATCTGAAATAGGGAAGGAACACAAGGAAAAAATAAAACATTGTCCTCCTCTTAACGCATCTTCCTGAACGTTTTATGACACATTGCTTTTGACTTTTTCAAACGTTATTTTTCAGAAATACTGTTAAATGTAAATATCTTTCGGAATTTGTTTGGCATTTCTACTGTGCAATAATACAAAATGAAAATAAAAAAGGTAACTTCTAAAACAAGAGTTGTATGTAGCGTTTTGTAAAAGACACCAAAAAGTGTACGCAAAAAAATATTCACACACTTTACATGCACTCTTAGAAAAGACCTGGTATTTGTAACTAACTTATTATCGTTGGGGTAAAACTGTTGCAGAAAATAAATTTTTTTGTTTTTTGTAATCAGTACCTTTATATGTGTAACTGCTTGCATCATTACCTGAAAAGATTTAGTTTTGTTGTTGAGTATTATTTACTGCAAAAAGGCCATTAAGTTATTTTAACTGAAACTTTGTGTTGGCTAGAAGTATTGACAACATTATCTCAAAAAAATCATTTCGGCGGTAAAATGTTTTTGTTGGACCAAATATTTAAGTAACATTCTCAACTGACTGAAATTAGTCCGTGGAACTAACGGTTCGGTTGTATAAACTATGCGTCACTTTTCACACAGCTAAGACACCAGCGGTGTGAAACAAAGTGTCAGTTGGGGATGTTGTCTCTGTAGGTTAATGCAACTGCAAACTTTGTGCATTTCGCGCGCGATTTGTCCAGCCCGGCGCGTGCTTTACTTTTAACCTGTAAACAAACGGTGTTGCACGGCGTCCAGACTTCGGTGGTGTTTGTTTTTTTGTATTTGTGTATCAGCTCGTGTGTAGTGTATATTTTAGGTAAGAAACTAGTTTATTACAATTAGTCATTTGCCCCTGTAAATTCAGTGGCGACATACTTTTTAACTATTCATATATATAAGAATTCTTATGTGTAGGTTACTTATAGATATCTCGAACAAATAATATGGATGAGCGGACTGAAGTAGCAGATTTATTAGGAACATGGGGTTTACCTGAATTGGTTCCAGTTTTTAAAAGTTAGGTATTATTATTGCACTCCTTTAATTACACTATTGTAGTTTTGGGGTCCGAAAAAAAATCCAAAAATGTGAAAATGCCATTCCGACTGAAAATGGCCTCCTGAATCCAATGGTGCCCACCAAAAGTCTCCATCACGTCGGAATTTCGAGAATTTTTTTGTTTTGTTTTGTTACAGCTCAAGTCGCATTTTTGGTATAGGGCCTATGCTATAGGCACTCACACTCAAAATTTATCGAATGCTTACCCCTGTTATCATGCAAGTATGTTACGTTGTACCTAAGAATCATTGTTAAGTTGTTAAACAAAGGCTTGCACTTCACGTAAACATCACGGTTTACTGAAGAAGTATAGTCAAATTTCATCTTAATGTACCTATCTGTGTATATTTACCAAAGAATCGTTTTTGTTTTATTGTTAAAATATTTATAAATGTTTTCTTAGAGTAATTATTAATTTTTGTTATAATGTTTAAACCAAAATTTGGTGTTTTCAGTTATATTGTTATTTTTTAATTTATAATAAATATTTATAAAACGAACGGGCATGAATTTCCTTTCTCTATTTTTTATAATATTTACACAAAAAGTGTTATATTTACTAAGCAGGTATGTACTGTGGAATAATACCAATTTGTTGTTGCTACTAATGCAAGCATTTAATATTAAATATAACTTAGTTACAGTACAAAACAAATTTATATTATATCAACTATTAAATTCTTTAAATGTACCTTTTTTCATGTAATTTCAATTAAAAAATAAATTCCTGCATGATACAATGTTTGTTGCGATAAATAGCAAGTGCAGTTGTTACAACTTAGACGCTGCTAAAATGACAGACTAATGTGATTGCATTAAATATTGTGACGACGTGGTCTCCACCATGTGACGACGAGGTCTCCACCATGTGACGAAGTGGGACTCCACCATCGATGATTGGGACTGTTGGGTGACGTATGGTTAAAAGGCCAAACTTACATTATAACGGCTTTATTTCTGAATGAATTTACATTACAAGCAATATGGGTTTATATACAAAACTAGAACACTACGTCATATACACAAGAAATACATGTTTGCTGATTATTGCAAGATTGCATTTCTCACAATAAATTTCCACGTAAATCTATTTGAGAATCAAATAATCTGCAATAATCTGAAACTTTCCTGTTGTTTTTATGTGGGAAAATAATTATTATATTAAAATAAAGTAAAATTAATAAATCAATAAATAATATTTTCTTATTTCGTGACATCTCCCTCGCCTAGAAAGCACGCCACTGGGCTTTGTCGTCCATGTTCTAGATTTGCAATAAACTGCCGACGTAGTCCTAGACACTTAGTTTTATCTTCAAGTCCGCCATGATGAATTCTTGATGTCCGTGTTTAATTATTGGAAATATTGTTGGTTTTTGTGTGGTGTTGAAGTGGTGAAGTGTCTAGTACTATTACATTTTGTCGGACTCCACATGAAAATAAAAAGGAACAAAAATTAGTAAGTATTCTTAAACTAAAATAATAATAACTAACTATGTACAGTTTACAGTTGCCTATCGCCTATGCCAAAAAATATTAAATATATAAAAATTATTTAAAATTAAGCATTACTATACAAAAAAAAAATTCTTTGTATAACTTTAGTGAAGACCTACGTCCCTTTATACCCTATAACGTTAAATTTTTATTTTATTATTTTAAATGTTTGAATTAAACTTGCAATTTGTTTTTCAAGATAGTTTTTATCTTAAATAAGCGCTTGTAATTTGATATTAACACTACTGACCTAGCCAACAATTTTATTCCTGCGATGGACATGGAACGCATGAGCGACTCGTTGCGCTGGGCTCCCTTTTGTCATCATTGGAAATTGCTAACCCTTACTCCTGGTCATTCCTGGGGTAAGCTCGGACGAGTGTCAGCTGGAATTGATCTGGAAGGTTGATGTCATCTTCACAACAAACGTGGTACAGGATACCTTCTTGTGAGGAACCATTTCCAGGGTTTCCAGCATTTTTTGGTATTTTATTTTTTAATTATACTTTTTCCATTTTTCTTATTTCTTCTTTTGCAGATCTGCTCGAGGTAGGGTGGCAACTAGTACTACTGGGTATCTCTTGATTAAGAGGAATACCACGCATGCATTTTTTTTTTTTAGGATTAAGTAAGAATTACTTCAAGTTTGAACATCTCGCCCGCAAGATGAGACAAATTTTCAGGTTTTCTTCTATTTCCTCAGTTTCGTGGTTGGTAATTTTCCATGTTTTTCTTGGAATGCCGTTTTTCTTCATAGTAGCATGACTCAGCAGCACAAGCTTTTTCCGTACCCCAAAAAATATTTCTTTTCTTCTTTTTTATTTTCAATATTCTTTATTCTTTATTTACATACATTTTCTTTTTTCCATTTTAGCTTTATTAAAGTCGACTTCTTCTTTTCATTCTTCTATACGTTATGGGTATCGTAGCTTCATAGAACAGGGCTTCTGGTAAGGGCTTTCAAAAGGATCCTGCTGATATTTCAATGGCAGCTTCTTCGGGTTGCCAGGATAAAATAGGTTTAAAGTTAACTTAAAAATTAGTTTACAAGTATATACAAATTGGCATTAGGGATAGGGGGTACAAGGGTTGAAACGGAAGGGGTGTAGTATTTTTCTTTCTTCTTTTTTTTTATACTTGGGTTTGTGGGTAAAACTGCTGGTTTCGTTGTTCTGGTTTATTGACTCTTTGTTGAGGTGTTTAAGTTTCGTGTTGCGACAAGAAGGTCAAGTTACTTATTTGTAACGAGAGAATTCTTTCCTTTATATCACTTAGTTTAAAAACAAATTTCTTTAATTCTCCCATATCCATCGTCGTTGGGGCAATAAGGTAATAGGACTCGTAGTACAAGGGGTGTAGGCCATTTTCGAAGTGGTCCCGGAAGGTGTCAAAAGCCATTTGAGGGTTAACTTCTTCGGCAAGGTGTTGTAGTTCAAAAAAATAGCTTTTGATGTTTTCGTTTTCGCCTTGTTTTTTCGAATTAAATTTTATTTTTGCTGCTCTCATAAAATTTTCTCCTCCAAATTCTTCTAAAAAGTCTTTTTTTAAATTTTCCCAATTTTTCTCTCTATTTTCTTGTTTGGTGACGTATTTTGTATACCATGTAATGGCCGCTCCTTCCATAAATGATCCTAGATAATTAATTTTATATGTGTCGCTCCATCCGTTAATTTGGGAACATCTTTCGTAGTTTTTCATAAAGGTCATGGCGTTGGTCATCGTCGGGTTGAATGTTGTGGGGGCAATAAACTTCGGGACTGCAGGTGTTCTTCCGGTCTGGGATGCTTCTAAAATTGTTGTGTTCGACATGTGGATGATTTGTGGTTCGGTTTGGGTGATAGGGAAATTTTCTTCAGGATTATCTTGTATCTCAGATGTTTGGGAAAAAGGTAAGGATATATCTTCAGAAGGACTTAAAATTGAAAGATTTTGTAAAGGACTTAAAAGGTTTTGGATACGGGCTTCTACGTTGTCGTCTTCTTCTTTTTCGGATTGATTTTCGTCGGGATCTGCCTCTTCTTCGCTGTTTTCTTCTTCTGCGTTGAAAGTTTGGTTATTAAAGTCTTCTGAGTCTTCTATATTAAATGTTGAGTTTTGGATTTCTTCTTCTGATTTTTCTTCGCTGTTTTCAGTCTGTTTTTCGGGTATTATAGGTTCTTTCGGTGGTCGTAGGAAATATCTTGTTTGTTTCGGTTCGGTGCCAGTCGGTGATCGTGGTAACGTTGAGGAGGGTTCGAAGATGGATTTTTCCGTGCTGCGATGTGATGGGTTGAATGTCAATTTTCCCAAAAGCTTCTTGCGTGACATTAATTTTAACTAACGCCGATCTTGTTTTTCTTAGAGTTCCCAAATAGATTCAGCGAGCATTCGGTCAATCCTGGGTACCGATGCTTTCTCTATTCAGGAAGTCTTCTATGAATAGATACAGCGAGTATTCGGTCAATCCTGGGTACCGATACTTTCTCTATTCATAGTGATGGTACAAGATCGTTGGCGCCTCCACCATGTGACGACGTGGTCTCCACCATGTGACGACGAGGTCTCCACCATGTGACGAAGTGGGACTCCACCATCGATGATTGGGACTGTTGGGTGACGTATGGTTAAAAGGCCAAACTTACATTATAACGGCTTTATTTCTGAATGAATTTACATTACAAGCAATATGGGTTTATATACAAAACTAGAACACTACGTCATATACACAAGAAATACATGTTTGCTGATTATTGCAAGATTGCATTTCTCACAATAAATTTCCACGTAAATCTATTTGAGAATCAAATAATCTGCAATAATCTGAAACTTTCCTGTTGTTTTTATGTGGGAAAATAATTATTATATTAAAATAAAGTAAAATTAATAAATCAATAAATAATATTTTCTTATTTCGTGACAATATCAATTATTTGTATGAAAAAAAAACTAACTTCGATGCACTTAAACTTGTTGGTTGGAGCTATCAATATTGGCTGTTCCGACAACAAACTGTAAAAACAAATTTGTATTAGTTCCCACAACATATTTTTTTGTTGTGCCTATTTTCACTAATAAAATTGGTTCTGGGAACTAAATTTTCATTGCAAATACCAGGTCTTTTCTAAGAGTGTGTGCTTACTTGTTGCCGAACTATCAAACTGGATGCCCTCTAGAAATAAAACGCTAGTATCTCTATCTCGTGTCTCTATTTCAAAGCAGTCGGCATAGAAGACGACGTTAGGAAAAAGACAAGATTTTTGAATGTCAACTTTAATATTTTTTTCTGTTTAAACTACTTTGTACAAAACTATTTTAGTTTTATATACGAATAAAAGAACTTTCCATTGTTCCAAAATAATTTATTTTTTCAGAAGAGAGCTGCAAAGAAGAAAAATATAATAATTTAAATTAAAAAATCGCCTCTGGGCACAGTTAGGTTACAGGACATTTCACCTAGTTTTTCTGCCATATATAGAAACACAAACTAATTAAAAAAAAAATACGATGGGTCCTAACAGAAAGGGGGTATTTAAATACCTATAATAAATACAAAATTTACTAACAAAGGTCAAAAATAAAAATAAAATTGGCTGGGGGCAGCAAATGTACATTTAACGAAAATTTGCCCTTATACCAGAAATAAGAGCTGTTAAGGAAACTAGTATTAATTGGAGAATTGTTGAATCTTTGCCAATTCAATATTAATGTAAATTTAAATTCATATAAATAAATATGATTTAATTAAATATCATAAAACACTATAGTGTCTTATTGATACTAGTGCGTTATTACCTTCATAATGTTATAACATATAAATATGTAATATGTGATCTGTGAATATTTATAATATTTGCGTATATTCTCAAAATATAAAACTTTGTAAGGTGTGAGACCCATCTTTTAAACATACGATAAACTAACTACTAGGATTATATTACAATACCTTTAAACAAAGTGATCCTGTTAAAAAGGATAATTACTACAATAATCATTCATAGGTGGCGCCGTTTCCCAGTTTAATGCTTCCTCGATTTAAAATATTTAGTTTGGCAAACAAAATAAAGAGGTCAGTATAATATTCGATCTTTATATATTTACTACTGGTATGTCATATATTTTTAAATTTTTAGTTAATATATAAAAAATTAATATTTTGTGCGTGAAATTTTTTAATTAGAAATTGGAGGTGTAAATAAATAAAAACCTTAATTTACCACAATTAATTCTTTTATTCCGTATACATCTACAAACGACCAAATACAATTGTCATCCACATAGTTACTATATACAAGTATTACAAGTTTTTGCATCGGGTATCACTAATAGTATTTTTCACAATTAAATTATTAATCTACACACAAAATTTTATTTTTCTTAAAGCTAAACGCAATTGCCTCGCTAATTATATACAATACATTCACATTTTCTTAAACACTAATAGGAACTTTGGTTACTTTCGGAGATTTTTTAAATCTCTTACTTAAAAAAAAAATACAAAATATTACACTTGGTGTCAAACTAAGGCTAAGGATAAATCATGTGATGTTGGGCATGACGGAATGTAAAAAGAGACTACAGGGTCGGAATTAGAATTTTAAAGCCCTGAGGACAATTTCTCGTAGATGAACATTTTTTTATTTGTGCCATATTATCAAAATTTAAATCGCGAACATTGATAAACAAATTTCTCTCGTGCTAAATCGGGCCCTGTACTTATATTTTAATAAAAAAATAAAATGATTAAGCTTATAGCATTATATTATATAATTTTATTATATTTTAGACACCTATGAGTATAACATTTTGAGATCATATATTTTTTAAAATGCTTATAAATACTTAGTATAAAAATAACATTTATAGACTGGGATAAAAAGTATTTTACATAAAAAAATTAAATAAAATCATATAAACGACTATTGTTTATTGATTGGTGGTAATTTGTACTTTTTATAATTTCGTTTAAATTAATAAAAATAAATATTATAAATAACGATTTGCCAAAATTTTTGTATCATAGTTTAAATTGATTGTTTTTATACACATTTTTGGTCACAAATTCACACTTTTAACCCATAAAAGACGTATACACTAAAGGATATGTAATTTTCTATACACATTTTAGTTTAATCGTATACAGAAAATATTTCCCCAAACATCGCCAATACATAAAATAATAGAAAAATATGATGTTTTGGGTATTGCACCTTACACAGTACGTATTTTATTAAATTTGACGATGTTCTTGATAATATTTTAAATTAATTACACTTATTGATAGCTACCTAGAAATTATTAAATATAATACATAATTTATTTACAAAGTCTTACCCCTATTTACAAAAATACAGCAACTTATTTACGTCAGGAAGGGCGTTATTAAGGGAAATCGTTAGGCCAGAAAATATTACTTTACTAGCTACTACACAGAATAAAAGCTTAGTACCCTAAACCTACGTAAAAATGTTTGCTGTTTTAATCACAGTTTTTTATACCATGCTCTTAGACATCATTCTAACGGTATTTTTTAAAGCTTGCCGCTTATTGCAGAACCAAATTCGTATGACTTCTCGTTCGTATCCCAACTGATGTGCAAGGCCTGTAATTTCAGTTCCTGAAAATGAATATTTTGTTAAAAATCCTTCTAAAAGTGAAAATGTTTGTTTACCTGAAGGATGCGTATTTCTTTCGAAATGAGCGTTGAGTAGCTCTAAAGCTTGTGGAGTGAAAGATGTTCTTCGTTTCCTCTTTTTTGAGGGCTCTATGCCTATGAAATCTGTTAGGTGATTTTGACCGCTTTTGTATCTGGAATAATTAAAACTTAAATGGATTATTATAAATGGCTGAAAAAGTGCACTCAAAGTTTTTTCTAAATTAATTAATATAAAAATTGCATACTCGAGCGCAAAAAGAATTGTAAAATTTTTTTGGGTTATCTGATAACACTTTATCCTTTTATACTTTTATAATTGTTAAATTATACTTCAAATATTAATTAAACTTTGAGATATGTAATATATAAAAAAAAATATTAGTATGGGACACACAGGATGGTTAATTTTCACAATATCGATTTTTTGTTTTGTTAAAACTAATATTATTATAAATTTAGTCAAAAAATTAAATACCTTTCTTCAGCTTCCTTCATCCATCTTTCCAGGACTGGTTTAATTTTCTGTGCACTTTTTGGGGTAATGTCCAATTTTTCAAACCTAAATTAAATTCATTAAAATTAGTAAAGAAATAAAAAAAATTATGGGGATTTTAAAATATTATTGTCCTGGAATTTTTTTTGTAAAATTGGGTAGGTACCTGTAGTTTTTTACATATATTTGGGTTAAACATAAAAAGCCTTTGTTTGTGGCACAGGACACTAGCATACTAAACTTACTATCAAAACTAAAATTTTGGTGATATGATGCCAGTGCCCTGGCGCGATGAAAATTAAATAGTAAAAAAATCAAAAGGGGGGAAGAATAATATAAAAATGGTGATAATTAAAAACATAATAATTTTAATTAAAAGGATAACGTACATTGCTTGCTGTTGTGATGATAGTTGCGCTGCCGCGAACATCTGTGACGCCAGGGCACTGAGAACAAAACCAGAAAATTACTTAACGAACAATTTTCTGGCCAGGACATTTTCTTTCGCAATAATAAACTAAACATCTAATTATCGAGTGCCATAACACTATGCAACTTTTTTTGTTTTTTAAAGAATTTTTTTAAATGTTTTACCTAAATTTTGTACTATACAATTAACTATACAATTTTTGCGTTATTAGCGTTTTTTATATTAATTTAAGAATGTGCAACCAATTATACGTATAATTGGTTTTTCAATTCAGAAATGTTCCATTTTTTCGTTTTTAAAGCATTTCTAAATTATAAAATATTCGCGTTTTTGTGTACGATCCACCGTAGTCTTAGTAGACAATCCATTAAACCGTTGATCATTTTAAGGTTTAATGCTCATCCACCAGTGAAGAAATGCTTTAAAGGCTGTAAATATTTCTGCCGTTTAAGGGATGATAAAAATTCAAATTTATCAATTTAAAACATTTACAGCTTTGTCTAACTTTAATTTTGCATTTTCTTTATGAAATTTTATCACATCACATTAAAAAAATGGTAATGGTGTTTGTAACTAAATAATTAAAGTCTTAATATCATCGCTAACGTCGGACATGTTGACATGTTCTCAAAAAATCTGGAATTTGACACCATTAGACGTTTTTTGTGAGAGTACTATTTTTATTATTATTATTATTAATATAAGTATTATTATTATTATTATTATTATTATTTAAAGAAATAAACCAGACAATTCAATGCAACTAAGAAGGCTTCTTTATTTCAGCGCTTTTAACGATTTTTTTATTATAAACCAGAATCATCAGTTTAAAAAAACAGTAAAAATTAAAATTAAATAATTTGTACATCTCCTATACGCTAAAGAAGCATCGGGTTTTCGCAACGCGGGCGCCATCTGGAAAAGCATTGCGTGAATTTAAGAATGTTCAACTCGACAAATTTTGTTCAATTGCAAGTAAAAACTAAAAAACTTTGGCTTAGTAGGTAATCGATTGCGATTTATTATTCCTTATATCATTGATTAAGAAAGTCAATGCTTATATTCTTATATATTTCTAAGTGATTATGGTGAATTATTGTGATCAAGAACTAAATCGTTACATTTTCATGTTTTTGCCAAAGGATCCAGTACGGTACCTACTAATAATTGTTGGTGCAGAAATAACTGTACCTAATATAATTGTAATTTAAGTTTGGACATTTTTAAGAAATCTAACAAACATAATTTTTGTACAAACTAACCTTAAAATCGAATATTTTAATATTTGAGTTCTCTAAAAAAACTCTGACAACTGCATTTTAAACGACAAAATATACCCAAAGATAATATTATCTTTGAATATACCCACGAATTTATGGCAACAATATTATATATAATGCATAATATAATACCGGTTCTTGGTATTTTACTGTTGAGTGGAGACTTTCTTAATCAACGCTTTTAATAATGTTTATGTAAATGCTGTTTAAATTTAGACGAATTATTTGTTTTTTATGATTTTTACTGAATTGAAATGTTTTTAATTTTTAGGTAAATTATTAGTAAAATGTGTATTTATTGTATCTAATATTAATATTTACAGGGACCATGCAATTTATTTCTTCATTCGGGTTTTCACTGTTTATTGGAAAACTGGTAAAAACTTAAACCGATATTTTTAACATTTTCCGGCTTTATTCTCAAAAATACTCGTTTACGCGTTTGACAGCTGCTTATTAAAAGCTGAATTCCTGTTACGATGATAACGGCCACGTGGTGGCGCTACTAGCGATGCTTCTTTAGCGTATACGTTTTAAATTATTATTTATAAGTGGCTCAGTATTAAACTGTGGAGAAAATTAAACTCTTTCACCACGGTTACTGTCCAATGAGACGACGAGATTTTAATCTTCTCCTCAGTAGTATTTATCATTAATATGACGATTATACGGTTGACATTATGGTTATTACACAAAATTGTACTAAATTCTTTAATAAAATTGGAAAAAGTATTTTTTTTAAGTATTGAGAAATGGCAATTTCCATTCGGAAGAATTGTTCCATTTGCCTTCGGCTCGCAATATTTTATCTTCATGAAAATGTCCAAATTTCTCAATCCTTAAACAATATAGGTATTGTTATAAAATAATACTATTATTATAATAGTAATAATTTAACACTGATATATAATATTTGCACAGTGTTATAGGACAAACAAGGATTGAATAAAATGTCCTGGTTATAATAATTTATGCAAGCTTTATCAACTAACAACTAAATGGCTTATAATTAAGATCGTTACCTGCAGATGGCGCTTTGGCTGTAGGCAGGTCCTTCGGTGACGCTCAAGGCTTGGCCCACTTGAGTTTGCGTTAAGCCTAACGAAAGTCTTCGTAACTTAAAGGCTTTTGCGAAATCTTTGATCTCGTCTAGGTTTATGCCATCCACCACGTTACTGCTAGTTTGGTTTATTGTAGGTTGATCTGAAATAAAATAAAATTCTGATATTGCTATTTTATTTTTACTGTAAATTGGGCGCTTGGACTCTTGATGTATCAAAAGACAGCATTTTACATGTAATTGATGGCATATAAGAAATTTAAAAAAAATGATGTAATCATTAAATTACACTGTGCAACAGCAAAAAAAATGATGGGGTTCTAAAAGTGGTTTTCGTTTCTCCTATCCAAAGAATGCCTTTTTGCGTTTACAGAATGTTTAGATTGATTCAGGTTTTTTTTAATATCGATTTTAAGTTTTATTAATTTTGTAACCCGCAAAACCGTTATTATTCAATTAAACCAAAACGAAAAAAAATTATTGGGTTCTGAAAGTGGTTTTCGTTTCTCCTAGCCAAAGAATGCCTTTTTGCGTTTACAGAATGTTTAGATTGATTCAGGTTTTTTTTTAATATCGATTTTAAGTTTTATTAATTTTGGAACCCGAAAATTAACTGGTAGGAAATTGTTGTCATAACAATAAATTAAAAAGAAATAATAAAAAATTAAAAATGGGGGTAAACATGTCACTAAAAGTACATTTGCTCCATGCACATCTTGACCTGTTCGAAAATAAGCTGTCCACCGAATCAGAAGAAATGTTTTTAATAATTAATATAATAATAATAATATTAATAATTACCATAATTATTATTATGGTAGAAGCGAAAGAAGTAAGAAATTGCACTACAACATATTAAATCCAGAAAAAGGTTCAATTTAAAAAAAAAATCGCATTTTATTGTTCTCATTATTTTTTTATTTAATTATTTTTTTCTTTATTTGATTGTTATTACTTTATAATACAAAACCAATAATACTAATTATTTATTATTTTACGATATTTCGGGATCCAGAATTACTAAAACTTTGAATTGATATTAAAACAAAACCAGAATCAATCTAAACATTCTGTAAACGCTATAATTCATGATTTTGATTGTAGAAACCGAAAATACTTTCAGAACCCCATCATCTCAATTTTTTTCCGAAAATGTTGCACAGTGTTTTATAAAAAACTAAAATGTGTCACATGGTTTATAAACAATATGATTTAAAACATGAATATTTAATTTTGTATATATGCGTTATCATTGTTAATGATATTGTATGGGTTTAATTAAAAATAATGAAAAGGAATTTTAATAATTTAAAGTAAACTTAACGATCGTCAGTTAACCTTCTAGTAAAAATAAGTTATTAATAAAAGAAGCTATGACGTTTAATTAACATAAAATGAATTCTTAAAGCTAACATATTCCATCTATTTATATAACTTAGTTAATTCCCTAATGAAATTGGGTAATTATCTTTCCTATTGGATGATCGTAAAAATTTGCCGTAATTTATCTAATTGTCTATTAATTAAATTACATAAAAGGCATTAATAGTAATTAAATAGTAATTTCTCATATTTCTAAATTTAATGATATCGAGCCCTGCGATCGCTTTAATTGAACCGATAGATACGAGCTCAAGTGGTTATTACCATAAAAGAATTATCAAGGCTGTTCGGCCCATTATCTTTATTTATTCTTGACAATGTTATCTAAAATAAATGGCTTCAAAAGCACAACCAATAATAACTCAATAATAATTAAAACACTCACTTGGCGAATCTATCAGGAGATCGGCTGTTGAACTGTCAGTACAATTCGGAGATAGAGATGATGGCGACCTTTTTATTGGCTGATTGGGGTTTTGACTAGAATTCCCACCACTTACTGATGTGCTTATGCTAATTTCTCCATTACTGCTGGACATCCTATTTATACTTGCAATTGTGGCTGGAGGAGAACTGTTTCTGAAAAAAAGATAATTACATAGGTTGAGTAATTCGTTATTGATTGAGCTAACGTTTATAAAAGTTTGATTATGAAAAATCAATCAACAATTATGATTTTATTAAATTATTAGTTAATACTGGATTGATTGATTAAAATATCACATTTCTGTACATAACCCTTGACATAACATTCTTTCAATAAAATAAATCCACGTGTAACAAAAAATGTTTTATTTGCAGAAAACTCTTGGCGTCAATAAGTTTTTAAAACGGAAACAATAATTGGCTTGATCTAACTGGTGTACAGCCGTGACCAGTTGATTGCACCGGTTCTATTAAAATATAAGCATGAAGTAAATTAATATGCTTTAGCATCCTTAAACTAATTTACAAGATGAGGATGAGATTAGATTATTGAAATATTTTGAAATTATCTCAATTAGTACATTGGATAAAGAAATTGTAATACCTGGCAATATTTGGCTGATGCATCTTGGCTTCATTGTAGTGACTGTTATTGCTAATTTGCTGTATATGATTCAAAGGGCTTCTGGAGTTGTGCTGTGTGGTTGTCAGCAACGTAGGTGCTTGATTTAGCAACGGTGGCTGTAGTGGGTTCAAAATTGGAGGATTTGAGGGCTGATGTGAACTTGAATTTAACATCTGCGGGAGAGTCTGAAGCAGACTTTGATTGGAACCGTTGGAAAGGAGGTGTGAAAGGGTTGCTGGGTTTAATAGGTTCGGGTTTAGGCTGCCGTTTGTGGTAGGAACTAAAATAAGAGAAGAACATGTTTGTTAATCAAATGAATATTATAATTTAATAAGAAGAATTTGGTTCTAGAGTTTAAAATTAAATATATCTTATTAATAGAGATGGGATTTTAGGTTGCAAAATATATAAAAATAGGTACCTAAATAGGTAAACTTTGTTTTAGGTGAAATAATTCTTGAATTAGGTACGTTCTTTTCGCAAATATGTTCTGGAAAACAACTTTTAAGGGGGAATATTATTTAATTTATTGTATAAAATTATATTAAATAAGATTTTTATGATTTGAAAATATCTTAAGGATATATCTTGTAATAATATCATAATACCATTTTAAATTTTATAATTTTTAAGCCACTCACGTCATTCACGCCTAGACCAAACCAATAGATAAATATCTTATGTCGGATGTCGGGACAGTATTATAATATTTAGCCAAGCCAAGAGAGGGCGCGGATTTTATAATTTTTTGACGTTTCGACGTCTTTGACCTTTTTGACGTTCAATTATATCCGTAGATATCGCATTTTTGTAAGATATTGTGTATTTCTGTGTTTTTATTGTGTATTGTTGTAATGTTGTATTAAAATAATAATTTATAAACGACATTTTGACTGAATCATAATCTTTCAGATGGTAGGCATGTATAACAATAATTGTTTAATAAAATTTATGGATTTAACAGTAATCATCAATTTCAAAATAATGGCAGTTAGGTACTTTTGGTAGACTATCATATTTCTTACCATATATTAATGGTACTTTTGGGAATAAGTATGATAATGATTTAACGAGTTTTACAAATTAAAAAAATCAGAGATTTTACAAATGAATACTAAATACTCTTGTTTTACATTTACATACATTTGTTTTCCTCATTGCTTTTCCATAAATCTGCGAATTTCTTTAGTTTATAAAAGTTACTTGAGAATTACTAAACAGCATAACCACAGAAGTACCTTAAATACATGGTAGAAAACAAAGTTAGATTATATATAGCGCCATTAATGTAACCAATCAAATGCGTCGATTTTCCACCAATTAAAAGCTATGTTGGCAACAGTTGCTTGTAAACACGTAATTTAATTTTTAACCAAGTTCAGAGAGGGCGCTTCATTTGGTTCCAAACTATATACTCTTTAAGATAGTCATCTATTGGTTTGGTTTAGGCATTCACGTCACTTGCGTCATTCGAGTCAATGTTCGCGATTCTCAGAATCAACCACTATGTTTGTAATTTGGGTTGGTTGGTATACCAAAAATAACTACATAGTGCACAAGAATTATGTCATCCAAATACACCAATTTAAAAAAGCATGTTTTTGATGGTACAATTTAAAAATTTCATTTAGATGAAATAGGTAAAATCACACTATTTTATGTGGTAAAATTTAAAAATTAATTCTTTCATTAATCAATTAATTCTCTTAAAAATTAAAATTAGGTAAAATAAAATCAGGTTCAAATAAAATCAATTTTTTTTCAAAACGGATTTTAGTCCATTGCACCTAAAGTTACGATTAGGGAAGACAAATAGGTAATAAAACTAAATTCCCATATCTACTTATTATATATTAAATATTTTCTAAAATATTTATTTATTGATATGATCATAAACTCCCACAAAAAGAATTAGTCAAAAATGACTAATTGTCATAGAAAAAAAGCAGCCACTACTGACTGTCCTCCACAGCAATTTGTATCCCGGACATAATATAGTCAATTCCTATGTAAAATTCTTCGCTGAATCTGAAAAAGTTATTAAAGTAGAGCAGTTTTTGAGATATAGTCAATTCCATATTATATTAAAAATTTACTATATAGTTTTTTACTTTTATAAATGTTGATGGCATTTTCGGATTCAGCGAACAATTTTACATAGGAATTGACTACTAAATATGCAGATTTCTGACTATAAATATTAGTGGTTGCTTTTTTGCTATAACAATCAGTCATTTTTGACTAATTTATTTTATGAGAGAATAGAAAAGGCATACAGTTAAACGAATCCATAAAACTCATATTCCAAAATTAGGTGAAAACCCACTTTCTTATTATAACATATTGTTACATTATAATTTTGATCTGATATTCATATAAGTAGTTGAACAAATCCATAAACCTCATATTCCATAAAAATTAGTTACCCACTTTTTTCAGTAAACAGGCATTAAGAACCCTTTTAAAATTTTAAATTTCAAAATTCCCCGTCTGGAACCTGATTTGAAAATTGAATTCCAAATTAATGTAGTAATTCCTAGAGGAACATCCTTACTTACTAATTGAAATTGACTCAAATATTAATGGTGGGCGCATTATGGGTACTGTATTATTTCTTACCGGTGTTGGTGGCATTGTTTATTAAATTAGTCTGGGCCATAGCTTGCAAATTGGCAAGGGACGTCTGCATCACCTGTCCATTATTAAGGGCCAAATTCACGATTTGATCGGTGCTATTTACATGATTCACTGGTATCGTTAAGATTGTCTGACTTGCCAAACCTGAAAAAATCAAAAATTAACCTTTGCCGTAATTAAGTTACATCTCGCTGCTATTTACCTTGTGACGTGGGTATAAGTAGTTGCGCCCCTTGGATGCCTTGCACGAGTTGACCAGATGCCAAAATGAATTGGGGCATAGGCGCAGGTTGTTGCGGGTTTATTAGGGGGTTTTGTTGGGGCATTGGCGTGCTGGAGGGTTGCTGTTGGGGGTTCACGTTCGCTGTCATCATGACAGGCGACGTTTCGGTGAGGCTGCTCGATTGGCTGCTACGTGGCGTGGCGGCTGGAATTAAATAATTTATGGTTATAAAATTGTAATTGTGGTTAACTTAAATTACATGCAAATATTATGCCTGAATTATGTCTACTGTAAAGTAGCAAATTTAACCATACCTAATTAATGTTTGATCGATTATTTGGAATTTGCAAAGGTTGGCAGGAATTTCCATGGTATAAAGAAATTCATATTTAACTGCCTCATGTCTTTTGTCTTTATTAATTAATTAGCTTAGTAATCCCCAGGTGGGGCTAAATATATTTTAAATTATAATTAAGTAACCACTAAAAATTATTGCTTTATAATTTAACACGATAAGCTTATTTATTTATTTATAGAATTAATTGCTGCAATTACACATCCACATCAAATACAGTAAAAAAGATATGGCAATAAATATTTATAACATAACATCTAGTAATTATCACATTAACGCGGTGTTTTATTAGAAAAATTAATAACAAAACAGTTCTTGGAAACATGTTTCATCCTACTCACTAACAATAGTTAATTTGAATAAATAATTTGTTTATAAAGTTTGTTTATGCAACAGAAAAACCTGGAATTTTTTATCTTACCATAATGTAAGGCGAATGACGCTGGGTTCAATGCTTGGGAATCCCTGATATAGTATTTAATTTTTAAAATAATTGCTATTTTCGGAATTCATTTTAAATTTAAATTTTTTAACTAACTACGTACTGCCAAGAATCTTTAATTATACAACACCTACTTACAAGAAAAAAATGAACAAAATTGTAAATAATTTTTAAGAAAGAATTTAATTAACTATGGTGTAGGTATACAGGGTGATTCACCTAACTGATTCATTAGATGTTTATAGAGAAATAAAAAGACATGCATTTGAAATTTTGATTGCAGCTATAATACCGCAATGTGATCAACTTTTCTAAAATATTTTCAATGCGCTGCACTATGGTCTAAATAGCGATTTTAGCACGAATTAATTCAAAGAGTCAGTTACTTACAATATTGGCATAATTAGTGTGATTTTAGGGTTCATATTATGTATAAAATTTATCATTAAAAATTGAAGCTTAGAAAAACTATATAACTAAAATCACGTCACAATCAAACCTAGCCGCATAATTACAAATTATGTCTTATGTATTAGCTCCTCGCTATTTTTTGTTAACTGGAAGTGTGTTTACAAATTGTTTCGTATAATTTTATTATTCAACAATGACTGAAGTATCCCGAAGAATCGTTAAAGTTTAAATATAAAAAAAAATTGCTGTGATGCATTGAAAGACTTTTTTAATCTTAAGAGCGTGATATTCAGAATATAAGTATAAAATTTGTTAAAAATGTTTTATTAAGATAGAAAAAAATTACATTAAATTTAGGTTTTTAAATTAAATGAGCAACATTTTTTATTTAATTAAAAAACAGTTTATAATATACGATATAATAAAATATGACGAACCACATGCAGGTCTTTCAAAAGTTTGAAAACTTTTTTCAAGACAAACTAAAATCAGGCGAGGGCGTTAACAGCAACTTGTAGCACAGATAGACGTTTTTTGCTGTTTAAACGAGTCTAAGATAAAGTGTATAGCCAAAAGATGTAGTTATTGTAGGTAAATGACTAAATAATAAATTAAAATACGTCTGGTCCTACATAATTAGTTATATTTATTTTTTCAAAGTTTAGAAGTATTGTTGGGCCTTTTTTGTTTTAAATGTTTTTATTTTTTTATTTGATAATAAAAACCTTTTTAGGATATTACTTTTTTTTGAAGGCTTTCTCAATCGACGCTTTTTAAAATGCATATACGAGGTGTGTTATAATAACGGGAATTTTTAAATTTCCCGGGTTCCGAGAGTCATAAAATTTGCATGCCCCTAAAGGATGATAAAAACTTTTTTTCATTGTTAACTTTGTATGTGGCAGCCGCTAAGGTTAGACTAGTTTTTATAGGCTCGGCGATTTTTGTTCGTTAAAAGAAATCGATCAAATAATTTGTATCAAATTTTGCGTAAAACATGAAGTTAAAGTGTGCGAAAAGGCATATGGTGAGTATGCTATGAGTAAAACAAGAGTTTACGAGTGGTATAGATGGCCGTGAAGGCGTTGAAGATGACGAATGCCCCGAACGCCCAAGCACATCAACATCCGATAAAAACGTGGAAGTGGAAGAAATGGTAATGAACGATTGCCAAATCCCAATCAGAGAAGTCGCTGATGATGTTGGCATATAAATTGGCTCATGCCATGAATTTTTTTTAAATGTTTTAGTTATGAAATGCTTGGCTTTGGCATCACTTCATTGCTTGCTCGTGATTTTTTGGCCAAAACAATACTGTAATGATGCCCCAGCCTCCATATTCGCCAGACATGACTCCGTGTGACTTTTTCATAATCCCAAAAATTAAGTGAACCTTAAAAGGCCGTCGTTTTGCGAGCATAGATGACATTAAAAGCGCATTGCTGAAAGAAATAAAGGCTATCCCAAAGATTGAGTTTGAGAAGTATTTCAAGGATTGGAAGAAGCGCTGGCACAAGTGCATAATATCTAATGGGGACTATTTTAAAGGCGACAATATTAATGTAGACGAATAAATAAATATTTTTTTCAAAAAACGAAAATTCCCGTTATTTTATCAACACACCTCGTATGGTTATAAATATTTAAATTTAGACAGCTTATTTGTTTTATAATTTTTACCGAATTAAAATGTTTATTTATTGTAGGTATGTAATATGTACAATTTATATTTACAGGGACTGTATTCAATTTATTTCTTTATTTGTATTTCCACTGTTTATTGGGAAAACAGTAAAAAGTTGACCCAGGATTTCCTCTTGAAAAACACTCAACAACACAATAAAACCGTTCCACGTTTTTTTTCTCGATATTTTTCACAGCCTTATTCTTAAAAACAATTGTTTGTATCATACGAGTTTGACAGCTGATTATTAAAAGTTGTTGTTTTGTTACGATGATAACGGCCACGTGGTGGCGCTACTAGCAATGCTTCCTTAGCGTATATTTAATAAAATAAGGGTAATTAATTAAAATGTATAAATTACCTGATGCGCTGACACTTAAATTTAAGGGAGCATTAATTGCAGGATTTCCTGTTAGTCCTGCCATGTTGGTCAGTCCTGCGGTCAAAGAAGGCAAACTTTGTTGCAGCGATGCCAAGTTTTGCAGGTTCTGCAATGTCACTAATCCGGCCACTAAAAAAGAAGAGGATTTTGTGAATAGAGTTAAAACTTTATTAAATAATGGAAACTAGATTTTATAAATCTAGTTAACGGGTTAACGATTTTAAAGTAATAAAATAGAAAAACTGTAACATCAATGGAATTCAGCTAGTTTTGTTTGTCATGAACAAACAACAGCATAAAATATTTGTCAAACTTTGACCTATTTGATAACATTTTTGTCAAGTTTAAAAAAACTCCAATACCCTTACTAAGTTTTGAATATTATTATTACATTAATTTAATATTCTCACAACAACAAGTTTATTTATCCTGTAAAGATAAATCATATAGATATTAATAATATTTTTGAACTTACTGGTTCCATTTAGATGGGAAGTAGGTGACAATTTGGTATCATTCCCATTTGCATCATCAAGCCTATAGTGCATTTGTTTGGGGCCCATCGACAGATCCGTACTACCATCCACCCCCATGGCTAAAGCCGGCTCTGGCGAACCAATCGAACTCTCACAGTCACTTTCCTGCAACAACATTATCAAAATCAGTAAACACGAACAGGTAATTCACAAATTGTTCGGTACTTTTTTCATCTATTTTTATCAAAGTTACCAGGTGATGTGCGGTGTGGTAGTTAATAAGAAACTTATGATTGAAATACTTAGTCACAATCGCTTGTGGTTTTTATTTAAATAGGTTAATTTTAAGTATTGTTTATACGTCAGTATAAAAACCAGGTTTTTATTAATTCGTGATTTTGATGCGAGTTGGATATTATTTTGGATTTTAGATTCTTGAATTACCTTAACAAATTTATTAAGTAATACTTAATAAGTATGTCTTAAGTTTTTTAGGATATTTTATATAAATGTGTATATATACACGGAGAAATAAAAGTAAAGTAACCATTGATATATTTAATGTGCAGAATATTGTTCATTATAGTTTTATATACAAAGTTTATATACAAAAGTGCTCTTTTAGTTCCACGCTTATTTCCTAAGTCCCAGAAGCCAACTGAATGGCTTGAGCAGGTTAGGGGTAGGAACGGACCGCGGGCTTAAAGTCCCCTCCTACATAGTTCACTATAGTTTTTGACATAGTCTTACTATAGTAAACTTGACATTTTTTTATAAACATTCTTAAATGAAATGTTTAACAATTTTCAATTAATGTTTTGCCAAACATGTTAAAAACATTTTTTAAAATGCCAAAACACATTTAAAACCATACGTCAAAATTTTTAAGTAGCTCTAATATAGTATATTAGGTATCAAGTTGGATAAACGTCATTTTATACACAAAAAAACACGCATGCTATACTTTTTCTACGACAAATACTTATTATTATCCTTGGTGATGATTTAAATTAAATACATCTAAAAACAATAGAGTAAACAACTTTATGTCAAATTTCAAATTTGTATGTGTAAATTAAAATTTATTCCTTAAAAATGGACCGTTTAATCAAATTTAAAAGCAGTTTTTCACACTGAAAGTAAAGAATAGTATATTTTGTTCGAGTTTGAGGGTTTCAGGAGAACGGAATATGCAATTCCAAATGTGTTTCAGACTATACTTTTTCTATGTTTGTAAAATATACCATGGAGAAATAATTTAATTAGGAGAAAGTGAGGTTGGATCGGTCTGAAAGTTGTTAGATAATAAATAAAGAGATGGCGGCACCAGTGTATATTCCGTCATCCGGTAATAGAATCAACTCATTCTGTAACACTTTAAGAAATATATTATATTCAGTAAACAGGATTTAACTTAATTTACTTAAGTAATATAAGAACGGTCATATTCCGTAATGGGAGTAGAAAAAACGTTTTATTGGCACTCCACTCAACCTAAAATTAAGTTAAATCTAGTTAAATTAAAACGTCCGTACAATGTTCATATAAACTTTTCAAATATTGGCGTTTAGAAACAATTTAATACTTTAGAATTTTTGTATTGAGATATTAAAATAATTTTTATATTTAGTATTATTTTTACAAGAAGGGCACTTTATTTTAACGATTGTATGACATTTGACAACTATCAACTAACTTAAAGCTAACTTTAGCCCGTGACTAAAATGCCATAAAACCACAACTTGTCAATGTGAATATAAAAGATCACTTAGTGTCATGGAAACAAGTATGATAAAGTCACGAATTTTAATTAGGCACGAGCGAAGCTTGCGAGCGAGTTTAATAAAAATTGGTGTCTAAAAAAGGGTTTAAACGAGTTTTAAACCATCCTTCTTTTACGACACATATTATAAAAAAAATTTAAATTTTATGACCAATTAATTAAATATTTGGATAAATATAATATATTATAATATATAAATTTCTACCTTAAAATGGAGACAACAACCTTTTAAATCCGATATAGAAGCATTTTTTTATATATAGTAAAAGTAAAAAGGATGTTTTTATAGGTCATCCATTTAAAATTTTTAAAGATTTATCGACATATACTATTGAATAGGTACTAGTTTTCTGTCGGAGAAATCAAAAGATTGGTGTCAAGAAACTTGTAGTATTTGTTATAAGGATAAAAAAATAATTTCCACATATTATTTCACAAAAAGGTCACTTTATTTTGATAACTTCAGCCCTAAACTAAAAAGCATATACAGAAACGCCCATTGCGTTTTAAAGGTGGCACTGGAAAAAATATATAGTTTTGGTTAATAATTAGTAGGTATGTGGGTCGTTTTCAAAAAACACCCGCCTTTCGCTGTCCGTAAGTTTGAATTCCAATAACTTTGTTAAAAATTATCGGATCTTATTGATTTAAAAACCAAGTGAAAGCCTAACAAGCCCTTAGTAAACTCTTTCAGAAAATGTTTGTTTAGTTATTTCAGAATAATTTTTTTTTTAATTTTGAAACTTGTGAAACACACATTTTCGCATGTCCCATTAGCGTTTTATAAAACTTTCATACATGATTTTTTTTAATATTGAATAACCAGAACTTCGTGTTGCTTTATAGCAATCCATAACATCCTTAGTTAATAAAGTAAACAATTTATATATAAATTAATTAATTTTAATCTACTTTTTTTTAAATTTGACTCATGTCCCAGACATTTTTTCCATTGCGTTACGTCCGTCGCGTTACCGATAGAATATTTAAAAAAACATATATATGGCAACTTTTTTGGCACTCACGTGATTAACAAATGATGTTCGGACGTACACATTACCCAGCTGAATTTATTTATTTAATCAGGAAGAAGATATCGCTTGAAACAGGTGCGGGTAACGCGAATGTAATAATTGTTTGTCCGCTAAGTTACTCAAAAAAATAATTAAAATAAGGTAAGAAAAAATACTATTTTTCATGTTTATGTTTATTTTAGGGCACTAAAGCTCATTGAGAGTAATTAATGACTGTAATGTTTTATTATTATTTTTTAAATATGGTTACACAAAACTTTGTCCACTGCGTTACCGAGTCCATTACGTTACCTTATGGTAACGCAATGGAATTTAGGGTAACGCAATAGAATTTTTCGACAACAAAGTAGATATTTACCTTCGCTTTTATTAAAAGTAGTTTATGACAAACCAATTTAAAATTATTTGTGATTACAACTCATGATATAGATTCCACGCAATATACAAGTACTAAAAGACACCAGCTTATAGTAAAAAAAAAAACGGTGTCTATAATTTAGAAATCTAAGTTGTTATTCTGCAAGTGAGCACCACTACAAGGGATTTTGTTTATGCATTACTCTAAAATCGTACCACCCTATATAGTTTCTTTTTTACGTTATCTGATTAAGTCCTTTATGAACCCCAGTCCGTTGTGATACCAATGTCTATTTCGTTACTTTTTTTAGTTTTGGTTAAAAAAAATCCTTAAAATAATTTTACTATCACTTGGTAATACCTATTTATAAATTAACTCACTAATACAGTGACTAAAAGAAAATATTAATGGTATTGTTTTTTTAACAAAGAATCGGAATGGTGTCTTTTAAAAAGTTACTTAACTAACATAAAAATTTAAAAAAGGCATAACTTTTTAATAAAAAATAAGTACATTTTATTTTAAATTATTTTTATAACAACTTTTTTTTATTGAATTAAATTTTGGATTTCAAATTGGTAAAACAGTGGAGACATATAAAGCTAGCTAAAAACATTTTTCTGAAAAAAACGTTAAAAGAATTAAAAAGTGCACTGCCTGTCTTAAATGTAAGTAAACAAAACTCTAAACATTTATAAAAATCCAACCAGAAGTCAATTTAAGCAAAAAAAATTTTGATCTTCATTTTCCTGAAAGCGGGTGTTTCTTAAAAATGACCCATGTACCTACATATGAACAAATTGTTGTACATATTGTTCAAGTTCATTTTAAGGGTTACTGTAAAAGACCTTGTCAATAGTTTGAAGGGATGCAAGTCAGTAAAACGAAGGTAAATAAAAGTGGCGTGGTGGACGAGTGTCGAAAGTGGTGGAATAACGTTGGGCAATAAAAGCTCATTGTGTGATTGAAAGCGGGCAAGCGAACGGGGTATCAAGAGAAGCAGGAGAAGAGAAGGCGCACGCTGGTACAAAAGTGCTGATGCGCATTGGTAAGTTAACAGGGATATTTGCAACGAAATGTCGATGTGCCATAAATAGCCATTTTACAATAAGTTCATCATTAATATTTTTTATAATTTAAACTTTATTGTTGTCAACATTCGATAAAGAAATACCTTGTTATGGCCTAGGCCGATAAAAAAATTTATGAGGCAAGTAATTAGTTCGATTTTTTCTCGCTAGGGGTATTGTTTTGACAAATTAATCCTTTTCTAAGAAATTAACGTACTAAACTGGTTTAATTTATTTATAATAAGCACTAATTTGTTTGTTTTACAGTTAATGTTTAATATTTTTCATTAAATTATTGTAAAATTAAATATGAATAATAAAACAAAAAGTGAGGTTAGGCAACCAAGAAAACGCACGATTCTTTTTCTACGATTTAAAATATCTTTAAGTTTTAATTTGCTTTAAGTTTTCAGTGAAATTAAATGTTAAACACAGCTTAAACATTCCAAACTACCTATTTTTTAAATAAAAATTCAAACAAATTGAAATTAGATACCAATTTACCTAATAGCAAAAATCCATTTCTACTTACATCATGTTGCTGGGTATTGTCAAACTATTACTGCTTCTAAAAGCAATAGTAATTATTGTACATTTAATGTAATCTTTAGCTAATAAATAAATAAGATTCTAAAAAGTGAGGTTAGGCCGCTTTGATGTTGAATTAAATTGACCTATAATTTTGGGAACAGTTTTATTTTGGATGATGTCCTTTATTAAAAAATTAATAACAAATTTAGAAAATCAAATAAACAAAATTTATAATACGTAGACAGAATGGCCAACTTAATATACTAAAGTTATTTGACGTCGCGCCTTTTTGGCGGGAAACTAAGCACTTCTAAAATGGAAGTATAAACTTACAGTATCCAGGTTATCTTCGGTCATTTTCGTAACTTTTTTACTTCAAGAACACAGTCACAGTTTTTTTACATTTCACAAATTGTCCCTTGGATCCAATGAAGGTAAAACATATTGTCACTAATGGTTTTTAGCTGAACTGAAGGACTTTTATCAAAAATTGTATTTTTTGTAAAAATTAAAGCATTCACTTATCACATGTTTACTTTGAACGTGAGAGCGGTTCTCTGTCCCAGCGTGCAGCTTTAACAAACGAACAAGCAAAAGAGACCGTGCCGCGGCGACGGCAAGCAGTGTACGTACGTACGGTAATTCCGCTGTCCGAATGTGCTTCAACCCTTTCGACCTCTCCGAAAGGGGAGTTCGGCCCCAACTTGGCGAGGGCGGTTGGCGGGGGAAAGTAGGGGGCCAAAGCGGCGCAGGGATGGGGAACATTAATATTGCGAAATGAAGCTCATTTGCATTTAAATAAGGTAGTCGGAGTGAAGGGCGCGGGGAAAGGGGGGCACTAATTACACTAACTACACAAAGAGCTCTCGCCTCGCCGGCCGCTGTCCAATCCCTACCCCTCATGACCCCCTTTTGGCCCTTATTATGCAGGGACTATTTCCAACCCAGCTTGATTATCATTATACTAGAATAGATTATACACCGACGAATATATTATAACCCGTTTCTATGCTCTATGTTTGAATTATATTACGAATTGTTTTGTCTTATTGCCCGAGCTAGATCGCTTCCGCCACCCCCATCCTATCTCATCCCCCTTCCCACTGCCCTTCTTCCCATCGCTCTCTCTCACTAATTTGCATACATTTTAAACTACGTCGACCAAATTTTAAATTAAATCGACAATTTTAAATTATACGTTTGCAAATGTTTACCAACTTTTTAATTTAATCAAGATATCCTATCCTTTTATATAAAATTTATATTATGCTTAATCCCATGAATAATTTCCACCTATATTATACATTTTCCACTAGTTTTTATTTAAATTAATTTCCCGAAACAATTTTACCATCATCAATATTAAATCAATTTTATAATCATTATTTATTTTTTCAAGTATTTTTTTAAAAGGTTAAACTTTAATTTAATAAGATTGTCACATTCTCTTGCATTATGTATGCATTAAAATTTAAATAGGGAATTATATTTTAACAATACTTTTATTTAATTTAAATAAAATTATCATAAGCCGGTTGCAAACATTATTAGCGTAATTTATGTTCGATATTATCGTAGCGTAATCTGTTTCTTTGTTTAAACCCCGTTCGCTAAGCAAAACGTCATGGCTAGCCATGCCACGCCACCCCCACATCATACATACGTAAGGGATGTTACAATAAATATAGTCAGTTCATTGCATTATGTATGAATTATATTTCGGATGAATCGGTGAGTCAGAAGTATGGGCAAACCAGGAGCGTACTTATAATTAAAATAAATATATATATATACAATTAAATTAACTTCTACTTCAAGTTAAAAAAAATAATTATCAAAATTAAAAACTAATAATATATTTTTTTACTCCCATCTACATGTTTCCATGAGACTAAGAGTTTTTATAAATTTATACACATTGACAAGCTATGGCTTTATGGCGCTTTAGTCACGGGCTGAAATTGTCAACTGGTTTTCCGTTTTTCGTTAAAATAAAGTGACCATCTTGTAAAATTATACTAAATGTAAAAAAAATATTTTATTATCTCAATACAAAAATACAAAAGTATTAAATAGTTTCCCAACACCAATATTTGAATAGTTTATTTGAACATTGTACTGACCTTTTTAATTTAGACGGCAGTAAATTAGATTTAACGTAAATTCGGGTGGAGACCGATGAGTGCCCATAAATCATTTTTTTCACTTTCACTGTGAAAACAATATAATAAGTATTTGTCGTAGAAAATGTATAGTATGCAACTCGTTTATAAACTTTGGCAAGCTCTCTCCTGCCTAAATTAAATTCGTGAATAAAACATTATTATTTTACTGGTCATAAAATTCCCTACAAACATTGGGGTAATAATTTGAAATGTATTAATAAATTTAATTTTACTCTATGAACCAAAACATGAAAATATTTGTGTTTTTCAAAATTTTCTAACCATGGGATGGTAAAGTAGAAAATTCAATTTGATTGAACAATTCGGTTGATTGAAACAAGATAAACAGTATTTTTCCATTCAATGGAAGTGTTTAACCAAAGTAAATATTTAAAGAAGTTGATCGAATTTTTCCGTTCAACTGACTGTTGAACTCATTAACCTCAGTTTAACCCCCAAAGTCGAAGTTTTCTCTGTAGTTTTTTCTGAACTTTTTTAAAGTGCCCTTCACATACATTGAGTAAATGTTCGCAAATAATTTGAACACCCACCGTTACCAATTATTATTTAACCAAATTAAAGCAAGAAAATTGAAACAGGTGAAATACACGTTTGAAAAGTTTATTTGAGTATGCTTTGAATTGTTTAACCAAATTGAATAGTGTATTCCCGCCTTAACTTTAGAGTCTTCTTCAACCATTGAACAAACCATCATCCCTTGCATTTCGGCATCAGGATTTAAATTTTACGATTTGTGGCATGTACAACCCAAAATGCACCTCCTTGATTTAAAATAATCAGATGTTGCAGAAATTGTGGTTAATGTAGGAATTCGTCGGTCTACGTGTCTAACAGAAAAAAGAGCTTGTGTTTGCGTAAGAAATTTAGCCTGAAATCTTAAAAAATCCACATAATATTTTAATACCAAATATATATAATAGCTAAACGCATTATCTATCGTTTTATTGCCATACACTCCTACGATTGCAAAACGATACTGATACACAAAACGCTCGGGCAATGCCATGCTGTAAACCCTTCACCAAAATCCATGTTTTGTCGAACGTTTGGCCAATGTAGCTAAGAAATATAAAAGAAAATATGTAGACCTGTATTTCAGTATAAGATTATTTTATAAGTCATTAGTCATTAGTCATAAGAAATCGATGACATTAATATAGCTTTTTCTTAAATTCAATCATTCTGCGAACGTACCGCACTGAACAGGCGGTAATATTTGCCCGTCTGCTTTAGCAGCCGGCGAGATTATACATATGCTGATGGATGGATAAGGATGATTGAGAATCACGTGATCGCAAAATATGTGTATGTTCAACGGGCAATGGGAACAAATACCGTCTAATTCTGTTCTAATTTACCACCGACAGACGGACAGACGGACGGTTTAATCAATAAGCCTTATTCTGCATTCGGCCACTCTACTGCTGTTCTGCCCTGCTCTGCTGGTCTTTCTTTCCTCCTTCTCTTTGTTGTTTCGCCTATCTCTCGTATCAGGGCCGGCTTTGGAAAGCATTAAGCCCTGAGCAAGATACTTCTCGAAGTACCTGCCAGAGTAGGTATTGCTTTTTAATTAATATATGGACGAAGCTTCTTCAAAATGAACCAAACGAATTTTTTGTGTTTTTAGAAATTCATACACTAAAATTTTTAATTAGTTACTACAATGTAAAAACCTTTTTCGGTATTTCTGTAACCAGATCTTTCCAATATATTCAATTTTTAGTTGAATATGTATACAGGCTGTCCCAGAACTCGCGCCACAGAGAAAAGGGAACATACTGAAAGTTAAGCGAAACACATACTTGAAAATTAAAATTATCTAATGCAAAGGATAAGCAAGATAAGAATAAAAAAGGTAGCCAATCCCAATACATGGCCAAAGGGAATTCTTTAAATTTCTAGGATTCTATTATAATATGCATAATCCATTGTGATAATATGTAAAATATCGACTAGAATCCACTTCATTGTGACACTACTGTCAATTTGTGTTTATCTCATTATTTATCATTTTAAGCTATGTTTTTCTCCTCTGATTATGCCAAAATGATAATTATTTATGGGGAGTATGGGCGCAATGCGGTCCTCTGGACTGTAAAGTTGCGTTATAAAGAAATTCAAGGTGCTCCTTAAGGCATTAGAACAGCGGAAAATAAAGAAGGTATTTTCAATGCCTTTGATGCAAATGGTAGGAAGAACATAAGGGAAGTTGCAAGCGAATTTCCCATTCACAGTTTAGCGGGTTATGAAGGACGTTTATTTTAAGCGAGTGCAGCACCTGCTGCCGGAAGATAATCCCGCTAGAGTGGAATTCTGTAGTGGTTGCTAGAGATTTTGGCTCTGGGGTACAGAACTAGTTGTTTAAATTTTACTTGCTATCAGCACGCCCCCTTTTTCTCTGTGTCGCGAGTTCTGGGACACCCTGTATACTAAAAATGGAGCAGATATTATGTCGTGTTCTTTAAATACCTTTAAGTAATGCCAAAATAGTTATGAACAATACACCAAAAAATTGTTTTGTGTTAATTTCATGACAGTTATTTTTAACTACCTACCTATTAAACAGGAAGATCATCTTTTGTTAATAATTCATTAATAATGAACAAAAATATTAATTGTTTTAGATATTGGCTTTTTGCAGATATAGCTTCAATTTATTTTCGAGTTTTGTTTAGTCCTTTCTTAAAATGAATTAGTCATATTTGACTAATTGTCATAGCGAAAAAGCAGTCATCAATAACTAATCAAATTCTACTGAATCAAATAAGTAATTTAAATTTTAAAAAATATTGACCCAGTCAGGGTTTGAACTCAAGTCAACCGGATGTCAACTCGGTTCTCTACTGTCACTTTTATAAAAATTAGTTTTATTTATTTTCAGCCAAAGTTTTTGCATCTTTGTTTGTTTTTAAGGGTCATTTAACCATGTAGCCTAAATGCATTTAACTCTAACAATAATTTGTTTTTGACCGCAAGAACTAAAAATTAGTTACTTTTAACTTTCAGAAACAGTCAAAGATGGTGACTTATCTTAAATAAGTCAAACTTTAACTACTTAAGTATTAAAAATAACTATTTAAAAGTGAAAACGACTATTTTATTAGTAAAAAATGCTGGTACTAATTCAAATAGTAGAATTTGGACTATTTCATTTTAAGAGAGTAAGACAAAAAGTGCTCTTTTAACATTCAAATTCTAAATAAAAAACCTAATTCTTAACCAGCAGAAGATTTAGATAGTTTTTTCTTCTATGCCTTCTTATTTCTTTATTAATTATTACTGCCTTTTCCAGCAAATATTCTTTTTCGTTTTCTTCTACTTTTTTATCTTTTTATTCTCCTTCGTCTTTTTCTCAAACTTGTGCCGTTACCTTTCCTCCTTTTTTATCTTTTTTGTCCTTATTTATTTTTTCTCTTCTTTTTTTCAACTTCTTTCAATTTTTTAAGAGATTATTTTTGTCCTTTTTTTTCTTTTTTCTCTTTTGCCTACTCTTTCTCTTTTGGATCTACTTCTTATTAGGTATATAATGTAAAATGTCTTACACTATTTCATCGAGCAATTCGACGCCACTGTATTATTTTTTGAAAAAAACGTCCAATGTCACAAAACTTTGACAAAAGATGTGGTGGTCTTCTAAATCCTGTACTGGCTCATACGAACGGTTGCTTTATTTTATTGTCCGCTTTGAGCGCATTGAAAGATGATGACCGGCTCTCTACTGTTAGATTAGCGCCATGAATGAATGAATGACTTCTTAGAATAATGCAAAATGGACGGTTGTATTTTAATACAGGAAAAAAGTGGGAAATATATAGCTGGTTTTCTTGCTTTTTTAAAATTTATTCCCAATTTTAGGGAATTAACTTTAGCTTCTTTGTCAAAACTTTAATTTACCACGAGTTTCAGTTTAACGGTGACGAAGGAATGAAAAAATCTTTGTTTTATATAATATTGGTCATTTATTTTATGATCCAATACATACGAAAGAATACTGTACTTATGTAATCTATTATGTTTTACTTTTCATTTGATATGAAATTTTTTTTATAAGGATTTTTAGTTCTTTTTCTGTCTTGTAATATCCTTTAAGGTTTCAAATGATGACCGATGAGGGGATTATTTTACAATATATAAAGGATACTCTTACTTTAATATCCTCTTGTTAGATGATTATGATGAGTAGATATACCTAATAAGATTTCTTTTTATTATCTGCAACTTTTATTAATTACCCAGATAGCAACCCTATTGAAAATGCCATATAGAACCATATAAAAAACACGTATCTGGATTCTATATGGTTTCTATCTGGTTCAATATAGGTATTTGAAACAGGCATTTCACTATAGAACCAGATAGAAGATTACATTATAGAACCAGATAAAAACACTCTAAAACACTATAGAACCAGATAGGAAAACCTATCTGGAAATACATATTGAACAGAAACCAGATAAATCCATATACATCCATATACATGTCTTTATAAAGACATGTATATGGTTGTATATGGATTTATCTGGTTTCTGTTCTATATGTATTTCCAGATAGGTTTCCCTATATGGTTGAATATGAATATTTTTAAAATGGAAAACCATATTCAACCATATAGAATCCGTAATGTTAACCAGGACTTTCCATATAGGACCTATAAAACCATATAGAACCAGATACATTTCCTTATCGGATTCAATATGGGTTCTATATGGCATTTTCAATAGGGAAACGTGAATACGAAATCACGCGTGAGTGAATAATGTGTGCTATATGATTTCACACGTGAAGTCTTGAACTCGTAATTCACACGTGAGTAGATTATGAATTCATATTATAGTCTCGTGTGATTTAATCGATTTTATTTTAAAATACAATAGAATATTAATATTCTAATATCAAAATATTACCTGACGCGCGAATTTTGGAATTATTATTTTAATTACATTTTTAAAATTCGCACAGCTCCATTGCGCAATTATATAATATATTATAATATATTATTATAATTATATATATTATAGTAATATATACAGGGTTCCCCATAATAGACTACCCATTTTATTTTATTAATAAATTCCCTACGAGATAACTTAATAAGTTGTTCTCTATGGGAATATCTTCTATAGTCTTTGGGATTTAAGTTAATTATTAATCAAGTAGGCGCCTGTCACAAATAGGTTTTAAATTAATAATTTCCTGGAATGTCATTTTTTCTACGAGAAGTTTGTTAGTTTTCATCAATAATTATTTAATAATTTTTTTGCTTTGAGACATTATTTAAACATCCGTTTGAACTTTCATGGATTACTCAGTCCAAAAACGTGGGTTTTGTGTAGAAACTTACATAAGAAGTAGGGATAGAACGATACCGATATTGATATCGGTATATCGGCATATCGGCAATTGTTTCCGATTATCGGTATCGTATCGTATCGGCAAGATAATTGCCGATATATCGGCAAAAAAAATTGCGCTTTTCACTCTTCAGTGCATAAATGAAATACTTTATTAAACAAAATAAAAATTTGTATTCTAAAGGTAACATTTTTACTAAAAAAGTAAAACAAATCCTAACACCACTTACAACAAATATACCTAATGTAGCAGGTACTAAATACAGTATATACTTAATACTTAAAATTTAATTTCTTGATATTATGATGCAAAAACACCAACATTTCAGCCTTATCTGCATTTAGTCTATTTCTTTTAGGCTCGCAAATATTACTTAATATTATTTTTGCTTCGGTCGTGTATAAATAGATGGCATTATGTTTGCCGATACGATATATCGGTATATCGGTATATCGGCACGTAAATATCGGTATCGGCCGATATATCGTATCGGCAAAAAAAAGTGATATCGTTCTATCCCTAATAAGAAGCAATTCGATAGAAGAAGTTAGGCGTGAATTCCCGCGTCAGTTTAATAACAACAATAGGGGTCACGCGCCAAATCGTAAAATTGTTAAGTTATGGGTTCGTCATTGGCGTGAAAATGGTTCTGTAAAAAATTTGAAGAACAGTTCGAAGAACAGTTCGTACACCAGAAAATATTGAACGAGTTAGAATTGCGTTTACGACTTTACCACTTTTTATCTAATATTGAAAAATGTGTTGAAGTTGGTGGAGGTCATTTAGAAGACGTGATTTTTAAAAGTTAAAATTAAATTAGCCAAATATTTATAAGTTATCATAAATCCCAAAGAGTTATCTGTAATTTAGTATAATAAAAAGTTTGTTTTGTTAACTAAAACATTTTTAATTCAAATGTTAAAATGGGTAGCCTATTATGGGGAACCCTGTATAATTACATAATATATATTGGTTTAAAAGGTCACAATTATATGTTATAGGTACATTAATAATTAATATATGTATATTATATATTAATTAATTAATTAATTAGTTAACCTTAAGGTTATAATTGTAATGTATAACTCGGTATAACCTATAATTGAGGAGCAATCAACCAAAACCAGATAAATCCATTTTGACTTCTTGAATGATTCATATTTCTTTTAGTCGGACAAATCAATTGGAAAAGTGAATTTCAAGATAAACTTATTATAATAATATATATATTAATATTAGTATATAATATAATATATTTATTATATCTATAATATTAATATTATGATCATATCATATTATGATAACAAGTTTAGCTTGAAATAGATATTTCCAATGGATTTATCTGAACAAAAGAAATAGGAACCATTCAAAAAGTCGAAATGGATTTATCTGGTTTAGTCTGATTGCTTCTCAATTATGGCCTTTTAAACCAAGTTTTTGTGTATTTTTTTAAGATGTTAAAATAAATATTTCGACAGATTAAATTATTTTGAAAAATGAAATCCATATTCTAAAAGCGCATGCGCAAAAAATAAAAAGTTCACGCGTGATGGCAAATTGAGCATCAATTGAGGACTCATCTGTCGCGTTATATGAATTCACGCGTGAATTTAATTTTCACGCGTGAATTCGTAGTGAATTCATAGTGAATTCGTTTTGCTATCTGGGTAAATACATAAACCGATGATTATTGATAAAACTGGTTTACACCTAAAATGTATATTCAATTCCACTATTATATTATGTTTTTTAACCAGCTAAACTTAAAAATCACAATAATTTTGTATGGCAATGTGTTTAAGATTTAAATTTTTTATTTTTTTCATTTGATTTTTGAATGCAGCTTTACAATTTGAGACATATCTCATCGAGATAATCTCGAGTTAGAAACGGCCGACCTGGTTGCAAAAGGTGTCAGAAAAAAAGTACCAAAGTTATGACGTTTATGTACCAAAATTCAACTTTCTGTTTATTTTTGGACGTTATATATAGGGTATATTGTATGCTTACTTATACTTGCATTGAATTTTCAATCCAATTCGAGGAAAAAAATTGTCGTTGATATCCACACAACAAGGTCTATTCTATCTCTTTTTGCGCACAGACACAGACTCGAACGGCGGCCATTTTTATGTTGTTTACAATTCCTGTGCTTAGGGTTTGTGCTGTTTATACAGATTAATAATCGTTTTAAACGTTGTGTTTCTTACCATAGACAAGGGATTGGTTGGGTGGGCGGGGGGTTTCTTACAGAGGTACTTGTAAGCCTCAAAGGGCAATAATTTTACTCCTCTTTTGTAAAAAAAAACCTTATTCTATTAGGGCTGTCATCAAACTGTCAAATCTCAATTTTAAGGTTAATTTGTGGGTTATGGTTTAAAGCGGATGTCAATGTAGTCAATATGTCAATTTATTAGTTTGATAAAACTGTTTTTATTTATTGTATTGTCAGATAACATAGTAGGTAAAAAATTAAGATGCTCCCGTCTTCTGTTAAACTTATTACCACTTTGGATTTAATAATTGTTGAAGATTGGCTGAAGAATTATGAAAAAATTGGTCCGAAATAAATAAGAAAAATAATAATAATGTACAAAAGAAATTGCATTAAAAACAAAATCAAAGTCCCCTTAAACCAATTGTTCAAACTTCCCTTAATAGAAAACCGATAATTTCCCCGAGTTAAATCACGGACAAAAATAATTTTTATTGCTCTGGTAATAATAAGATAATTAAGGAGCGAAGCGAAGTGAAGTAATTTCGTTTTAAAAGTCCATACTTAAATTAACCTAGATACTATTGGCTGAGTCGGTGGAAGACATTATTCAAATGTGTGTTTGGATTTGCATTTTCTAAATATAGGGCAATTATTTTTTGCTCGGTCTGTATTATTCAAATTAAAATCGAATTATCATTCGACCGTTAGAGAGAAAGAAAAACAATACCTGGTCATAAAACATCGAAAACAAAAGAAACGCGTGTCCGACGTGAGGTATGAAACTATGGAAATTATAGAGAACGAACGGCCAACTTGAAGCCATAAGACTAAACATTTCTCGATGTTATTCAAATACCAAATGGGACGGATTAACATTTTTACCTTTGCAATTGAATTTTTTTTTAAACGATGCATTTTAAAATCTAACGATTTAGCATAATACTTCTACGATTTTTAGGCATTTTAAACAAATAATTTTTATTTATATACTTTTATATGCTTCATTTTAATCAACTTTTTTTTTAAAAACCAACTTTACATCATCAATAGAGTTTGTCGAAAACCATAACAAATGGGTGGATGCATTAAAACTTCCCCGTCAAGCTTTCTTAATTTTCCGGTCTTTGAACTCGTTGAATAGTGTGTCATACAGTTTCTTGCATACAATCATCTGCAAATTGTTTAAATCTGTTTGCTGATACATTTATAGTTCCTCAGCAATTAATAGGTTGCTGCGGATTTGGTTAACTTTTACCATGGTTATATTCGATAATTATCGGTGATTGGTCTACCGGACCTCCTTATCATTATAATATTTATAACAAAAAAAACTTTTTTGTTTGTCAACGATACATTTAAAGCATACGAACTGCACATCATTTTTAAATAAATAATTAGTTTTTTCAGAAAAGAGAGGATGGCAGGTCCTACTCAACAAATTTTGTTCGCAAAATTTCAATAGCACAGCTAATCGCGCACGTTATTTGTGTTTCGCGTTGCATGTAAAAACTAAAAAACTTTGGTTTAGTACTCAATTTCGTTGTATTATTTCTTATATCATTGATTAAGAAACTCAACATAAGCGTTATATAGCATAGTATATGTATTTTATCTAAGTGATAATGGTGAATTATTGTGTTTTAATTGTAAATGTAATTCAAGAACTAGATCGTTGCATTTTTATGTTTTGACAAAAGATCCAATTCGGTACGTTTATTTGTGGTGCAGAATTAATTAATGATAATTTTTCCTAATATAATTGTAATTTCAGTTTGGAAATTTTTAAAAAATATAACAAAAAATAATCATTGTACATACATAACCTCAAAATCAAATTTTTTTATATTCGAGTCCTCCAAAAAAACGTCGACAACTGCATTTTAAAATAGTGAAGGACAAAATATATCTACGAATTCATGGAAACATATTATATATAATACATAATAAAATACCTGTTTTTTGTTTTTTAACATTGAGTTGAGACTTTCTCAATCAACGCTTTTTATAATGCATACTGCTGATTGAATTTATACGACTTGTTTTATGATTCAGTAAAAATTGAAATTTTTACAATTTTTGCGTAAATTAATTTATATTTACAGGGACTGCAGTCTATACATGTATGATATTTTATTTCTTTATTCGGATTTCCATTGTTTATTGGCGAACCGGTAAAACTCAATGCAGGATTTCCTTTCGAAAGACACTCGTTTGTAACATACGCGTTTAACAGCTGATTATTAAAAGTTATAGTTTGCCTATTATTATAACGGCCACGTGGTGGCGCTACTAGCGATGCTCTTTAGCGTATAATAAAAAAGTTATTATGATTAAAAGTTGGGTATTTTTGACACAAGCTGTCAGAAAATATATCTCTCAACTATGTTAAAAAAGGCTAAATGTCTTGTTTATAAGTGACACTAATTTGTAATAAAATAAATTAGTCTGAAGATCAATGGCGTAGCTAAAGAATTTTTTGTCCAGGGCAAAGAATAATCCTGAATTATAGATTGCCTTCCTTCCTTCCTTCCTTCCTTCCTTCCTTCCTCGTAGTGCTCATCTTCCACGGGAGGAAGGAAGGAAGGAAGAAAGGAAGGAAGGAAGGAAGAAAGGAAGGCAATTTATAAATCAGGCTTTATACAAATTACGTCAAATGTATGAGTTTATAAAAGTTGGGCTTAATTTAACAAAAATCGTAAGTCTTTTTCTGTTGACTATTAATTTGAATGACGCTGGAAACACTCAAAAATATAATTTCATTGGTGGTATTTACAAAATTCTTCAAGTAAAGAAGTTTTAAAAAATCGTCAAACATGACAACCATTCGGATTCCCTTGAAGTCTTTACCATTTATGGGATTATGTTACCATTTATGTCATGACATTTCAAAAAAGTTTAGCACCCTCAAAATCTCTATGAGATTGTAACTAAAAAATTAAATAAGAAAAAAAGCAGAGTTCTGGAAATTCCCTGCAAATTGTATATTTATTGTTTGAAATTACTACAAAAAGATTTTTCAAACGATTTTCCATCACGCTAATATGCCCAATAATCCTTATGTCTTCTTAAAATAAATGAGTAAACTATTTGGTTTACTATACTCAAATCTATAAGCTGTTAGTAGGCGTTAGCTTCAGCTGCAGTAGGAATTAGTCCGCAGCTAATAAAACTTTCAAAATTGCCTACTAGTGAATTTACAGAAAAATGAAGATCCGAATTCACTCTTTTTTTCAAAATCCCCGTTTTCATTACAATACAAATTAAATTATACAAATAACATAACAACTGTTATACAAGATTGATTTAAAAAACAAGTCGGCGTGAAACAAAAAAAACAGCGAGACACCGACCAAGACTTAATGTTATTTGCACTTAAGTTATTTCTTCGATCTGGCACCGTATAATATCTTTTAGTTCGTTAATTAACAGTATTCATTTTATATAAAGGTTTCTAATTACATAGCGTATAGCCTATAGACTTAGTAGCAGTCGCATTAATTAATTATAATTAAGTTTTAGTTTCGAGTTCGGTCGGAGCCGACTTGTTAGGGGGCGGTCGCCTTTTCGGGGGGCCAGGGACGGGCCAAGGGGTTTTTGCCAGCCACCGCCCACTCAGACGTGATCTGCATCCAGATCAACGGCGATATAATGCATATCTATCGGGAAGGACCAGTCCGACGTTAAATTTTACTGACCGAAAGGCCGCTTGCCAGCCACACCAATCAAACTTAACTTTTACGTTGCTTTGATTTTGGATCTCGTAACACTCCACGGATCTCTAATCCAAATTAACCAAATTAAGTCCAGCACTTTTTACTTAGATAAAGTATTCTTCTTTTTAAATGAAATTTCTTTAGGGTGTTCCATCATCAATTTGGGATTGGTTGAATTTAAAAAATGCGCTCAAAAATTGAGTAGGCCCTGAGCTTGTCAATCGGATAAATAAATGGTACGATCAAGTTACCTTTAATAATTGTTAATTTTTGACAGTTTGGTAAATTGTTAACCAAATTATTGTGTTTGTTCGGTAGTGTGTGTTTCTTAAATGAAAATGCCCCGGTTTAAAAATGCTGATTGTGCAGACATGCACTATATTTATAAGTAGTAAGTAAGTACAAAACAAAACTATCCAGACCAAGCGCAATCAAGTGCTTGGGTTTTTATGAATATCCATCGCCATTTTTGAGAATATGGTTTTAAACATATCAGGATCCAGAACGGCCTGGGGAAAAATAATCATGAAAATGCAATACTGAGAACATTTAACAATAATCCTCGGTTAAGCACTCGATGGGCAGCCGTACAATTTAGAACATCAAAATGAACCGTGCCACATGTTCTTTATTTATGCATAACTATTATAAAAACCATACCATCGGTAATTGGCGAAAATCCAAAATTCTTTGGAAAAATGGGGCTGGCTTCACTCGAAAATGGTTGTTTGGGCTAAAGAAAATCCTAGAGAAATTCGTGTTAGGTATTATCTGCATGAGTTTAGCGTTAATGTATGTTTGGAGTCCTTTTATAAGGTCCGTTATAAGGTCCAAACTTTGGACCTTATAAACGGTTGTTGCCGGTTCATTATTTCTACCGCCACGGCTTGGTGCTGAACTTTTTTTGAACTTCTTGACCAATCATTATTAGATTTGTTCGATGAAGTACCCGTCGATACTAGCATAGATAGCTGGTTCCAAATGGACGGTGCTCCTACCCATTTTGGAAGAAAGTAAGGAAATGGATGAATGGCACACAACACGCCTCAGTGTTTTTATGTGTGGGTTTACTTGAAGGATTTGGTTTACGAGACAGCATACCGCGGAAGTGAAAACACGAGATGAGCTGGTGAAAGGTATTAAACGAGCATGCCGTCAGCTGAGGAAAAATCTTCCTCAAATTATAATGGCCATCAATTTCGTGGCTAAAAAGATGCATTGAGGCCCGAGGTTTCCATTTTGAAAACCTACTGTAAAGTGGAAATGTGATGCATTTAAAGATTTTTTGTTGTGTTCTCATTTTTGGCGCAAGCCTGTTAGTAATAATTATAAAAATATTCGAAAGAGTTTGGTCTTTCATATCGTAAAACACTGGTTTTTGCTCAAAGCAAGCATTTAGTTGGATTTAATTGTATGCTCTTGAAATTTGTATTTTGAGGTGATTTTCAAATCTTAAAATTTAAATATCTCCTAAAAGAAGCTTTTAATCTAGATTTTCCAAATTAAACATTTAAAAAAAATAATTTTGGGGATAAAAACTATGAGGAGTACTTTCTTAAAATGAATTAGTCAGAAATCACTTGTCTTAGCGAAAATGCAGCCACTAATAACTGAAGCCCACATCAAATTGTATCCCGGACATTTAACAGTCAATTCTTATGTAAAGTTGTCTGCTGAATCCGAAAATACCGTCAAAAGTTATGAAATTAGAGCAGTTTTTGAGATATAGTCAATTCCATACTATATGAAAAAATAACTGTATTTCAAAAACTGTTCTACTTTTATAACTTTTGATGACATTTTCGGGTTCAGCAAGAAATTTTACATAAAAATTGACTGGTCAATGTCCGAGATACAAATTACTCTTGACTAGAATTATTAGTGGCTGCTTTTTCGATATGAAAATTAGTCATTTTTGGCTCAATAATTTTAAGAAAGTCAAGTAAAAGCACCCCACATTATTTACGGCCTCAACAAGTTTTGTAGCGCATTATCACTGTTCAATGAAGACTTATTTATGGGAATATTGGTTTAGGTTAGGCATTTCTTAAATATGTTTTCTAAAGAATTTTTGATTCTCTTTCTCTATAGATCCTTAAATTTAATGACGGACCAACCTGTAGAGAAACCATTGGTGCTTTTGCAGAAATGTGCAGAATATTAATCATAACCGTTTCCTACAGTACTTATTGATGTGACAAAAGTAACTATTGCTGTTGTTTAAGTGAGATTTATTAGAAATTGTATGATTTTAAAATAGTATATTGACTGCATTACTGTTCTGCACATTAATGATTACTGTTTTATTATTTCCTTCCAATTTTCTATTTAAAAATGTGTATTTTCATAAAATAAAGCTATTGGAATAAATCAAAAAATAAAATCTCAAAACTATCAAGCCTAATAACAGTGTAGTGTTAAAAATTCAATTGCACAACTTTTTTGTTCCAGATTTTTACAGTTACTTATATAATAGTTAGTTTAGTTAATTGGGTGATTTTAGATTACAAATATTAAAAGGATTACTTTTAGGAGGTTATAATCCCTGTTAGCTAGTCAAGAACAAAAGGTCCTTCGACCATCTGTCAAATATGCTATAACTAATAATCACATCCTTTTAATCCTTAAAATAAACAACAAGGAGCGGCTAGAAAATAATTATAGCAATGCAAATTAGACGTTGGGAGTAAGAAATTGGGTAGTAGGGTTGGAGGGGGGCACGTCAGAGAAAATGGCGTCCGGAATAGGATTAGCAATTATTCGAACCCTTTTTAACCATATCGATTATTCTGTCTGTTCTATTTAATTAGAACAGAATTAGACGCTATTTGTCCAGCTGTAATTTACAATTGCGTTATCCTTGCCAATCATGTATAATTTACAATCAGGACCTTACAGACTATTACATATTTAGCAGGTTTGAATTAATTAAATTGTCAGGTAGTTCCTTGAATTTTGACCATTGCAATATTTAACGTCCATCTACCTGGTTTCAATTAAATACGATGGCCTAATAACAAGTCCTCCAATACCTAATTAACTAATTATTTAACTGTCAGTTTGGCTTTGTTATTATTGCCTTTTAATTGGTATAAAAATTACAATATTCATACAATCAATATCTTGGTTATTATTGGGATCTCTTCAATTTAAAGTAAAAACCATTTGTAATAGCATATAATTTTTAATATGAAGGGGGGTGAAGTAGGTTAGCAGGTAGGCAAAGCCTGTAAGGTTCAGTCTTTTCGTGGAACCTACTGTTTAACGTGGAATCACGGTCCTAGATAAATCACCCCTGCAACCACTGTTTAACATGGTACAGTTGGACTCATCTACCAACTTTTATACGCACAACACCCAAGGTTGTGACCGGGGATCGAACCCGGTACAGACGGACGCAGTTTGTCTCGGCTTTGTAGCTTAACCCACTGCGCTATCGACGGACCCTAAGGGGGGTGATTTTCAATAAAATATCTTAAAATGTAATTTAGGATTGATTGCACAATTAAAAAAAAAATCCCACTGGCATTGTTCATTATTCGACCACATATAAATTTTTTATAAGGGACAAGAATTCACGAAAAAATAAATTTTAATAATGACGTAGCTAGAGAATTTTTTGCCAATAAGAAATTAATTATTTGTTTTTGTATTTTAAAATAATTAAAAATAAAAGGATCGTAGAAAAATATTGTATTTCACTTGTGAGAAAAGGTTTCTTCAAGCTCGTGTTAATGCACACTATGCCTAACGGCCTCGTGAGCTTCTTAAACACTTGCATGAAAGAGTCGGTTTTCAACACTTGTAAAACAAATAACTATTCAATCAGATGATTTATTTTAATTATCTAAAAAAATGGACTGCCGACAATTATATTACCTTTCTCTTCTTATCCATACACACTCTTTAAAAAAAGATTTTAACAACTCAAATACAAGGCAACAAACTCATCTAAAAGTACCAAGAATGAAAAAAACCATTGGCCAAAGAAGTAGTAAATTTTTGGGCCCGAAAATTTACAATCTCCTACCAGAAAACATCAAACAGGCAAAGTCAAAAAATATTTTTAATAAACTGTCAAAATCTTATGTTTTAAACTTGTCAAGAATTACGGTGATCCAGCAAATTGACTTAAAAAATAACTAACACACTCCAATAAACTTTATTTGATCTTAATATCACAAGTCAGGTTTATGTCTAATATAAACTGAACCATATTTTGTTTTCATGTTTGTAATATTTTCGTTAAGTTTATTTGTAATTTTATAAAAATGTTGTCATATTTATGTTATATACCTTATTATATGTAGGTATATTATTGTAATTGTAAACAATAAATATTATTATTATTAATCATTCTCGGTTTTCTATAAAAGACCGCGAATTTTCAGATAATCCCATATACATAGGTAAGTCTTCCCAAAATAAATGTGTAAACTATTTTTTCTACGACCACTATGTAAAAGTCACTTTTCATGATGGCATCGTTGCCTAGAAAATGAATCTTTTCATTGGCAAGCCAAAACACGAATGTAAAGTGACATTTCTGTGTGAAAAGTGACAGGTCTGTGTGAAAAGAACCGGAAAGCATCGTTTCACATTCAGCTGTCAAAAAAGTTTTTAGATTATTTTGTTTTGTATTTAAAAATAATAAAAAATAAAAGGTTCTCAGAAAAAACATTGTGTTATACTAGTGAGAAAAACTTTCTTCAAGCTCGTGTTAATGCACACTAGGCCTAACGGCCTCGTGGGCAACTTAAAAACTCGCATTAAAAAGTCGCTTTTCAACACTTGTAAAACAAATAACTATTGTCTACACAGAAAAAATTAAACAAACCAATCAGCTATTAGTCGGCATTAGCTGCAGCTGCAGTAGTCATTAGTCCATTAGTCAGATAATAAACCTTTGGAAGTGCCTCCTACTTGGTGCATGTTTTATCTGCTCCCACAGCTAGAATTCATGTAATAAAAATACTTTTTTTGATCAATTTATTTTGACACTAAGTAATTTTTTGACATTAAAGGACGTCTGCTATGATTTTGTCCTTATTATTGTTTACTCACGGGAGGTAAGTAGCCTAGTTACCTCCCGTCGTCAATAGCAACCAGCCTTTCAGGTTAAATTTAACTTACCGGCTATAAAACTATGTAACAATAGCCTAGTTACCAGAGCAGATATAAGTTTTTTCCTCAATTCTTCTGCTGAAGACCTTAATTTAATACTCTGACACTGTCAAATTGACAGTAATATTTATTATTGATAATTTACTGGTTAATTATTATATAATATCGATATAAAAACTATGCCAAAAATAATTTCAGATTCTAAAGTAAAAGAACTTTTAAGGGCATTTCGATGAAGTTATGCCAAATTCCATGGTAGATACTATTACTATTACTATAAGTTTAATTTTATTTCAATGTTTTTTTCATCTTGACAGAATAAATTTTTGTAGTTATTATTGTGCATTTTTATACTTAAAATTTTTTAATAAAATTTGGTAAAGATTCGTTTTGATGGATGGTGAATCCAGTGCCATGCTTAGATTATGTTTAAAAAAATCGCTAATATGAATTCTTAAAAATTTACTCTTAAAAACTGACATAGTAGTAGTGGTCTAGTGGTTAGTGCTGCTGACTACAAGCCGGAGGTCGTGGGTTCGAATCCCACCAGGGGTATGGCTGTTTATTTGTGTTGTCCTATTGTGTAATAGTCCTTCGGAGGGGACTTTAAGCCAGCGGTCCGTTCCTACTCCTATCCCGCACAAGCCATTCAGTAGACTTATGGGACTTCTTAAGAAGTAAGGGTGGAACTAAAAGAGCACTTTTTTTTTGTACAAATATGTCGTTTTTTGTTCCAAAGATACAGTTTATCAAGATTTTAAAACAAATCGCACAATAAATAAAGATTTTACAGGGGTGAGTCGCAAACAAATACATATATATATATATATATATATATATATATATATTTTGTAACACGAAACACTTTAAAAAGAAGATATACTTTATGACTGTATTTTTCTAATGATTTTATTAAATTTGATTACTAATTAATATTATTGCTTTTGTTTCTATCATTTGTTTCACTAATTTAGTTGATTTTATCCCTTAAATTATCATATACTAATTAGTATTGCTAAAATATACTGTTATATGAAATTTCAGCTTTTTATAAGCATTTCTTTTCTTGATGTCCTCCCAAAAATATTTCAGACAGTTCAATAAGGTTTCGGTAGTCATCTCTCACAATAGACTCTTTTACTTATTTAGAGTAAAACCCATTAAGTTCCGGGTAACTAGCCACTCCCTGTGAAAATATACATTTTTATCAAAGTATACACATAAATAAAACTATATTTTACCATTTGTCAATAATTTATAATATAAGGGTCACATAATAACAAACACAAAATGACTTACGATCGAAGACCTCGCGACCAACCGTGTTACAAAATACCGCGCGCCTAACGTTGGCTAACGGAGGGTTCAGATGCAAGTCGGCACGGGTTCCCGTTTATAGAATGAGCTGAAATTTTTACTGGGAGTATATAAACACGTAATAAATTCAATTAGAGGGTATGCCTAAAAAAAATAAAAATAAGGGACACCCTAATATATATATATATATATATATATATATATATGTATTTTTTATTAATATTTCTTGTTAAATAAATTATAAAAGAAAAAAGACAATGTTTTTTTGAAATTTGTTATTTTATTTTTATTCTAAAATAGGTCATTTTATCGATGTTCAAGAAGAGTACATTTTTAGTTGGGGATAAAAATACCTTAGACCATCCCTGTTTAATACACTAATAGATAAACTTTTTAAATTGTGTTGTTATTTTTAAATTCAGCAGTTAAGTAAGCATACAAAATTTTAATTATTTTATCGCAAACGGTTTGGGAAATAATAATAAAAAATCCATCTTTAGGGGCACCTTTTAGGGGCTGTATATCTCTTAGGAGCCATTTGCCGACCTATGTTTATAAGAACATTTCTTCCTATTTTTGTCTTTAGAAACCACGTGAAGAGTATTGCACACTATTTTCGGGAGACCCTGTATACATTGTACATTTTAATATGCGTGTCCTTTGTAATGTCCTGCATTATTTTGTATACAAAAATTTAATTTAAAAGGAATATTAATGTGCTAGACTATGTATGTTTATACAATTTTTAATTTAATTTATTACATATATTTTTATATGAATAAAATCACCCCTATGTATAGGTAATTTTCTATTTTGCGAGAAATATTTTTTAAAGGTAAATACATTATATATTATAACTGTGTGATATATGCATGCATACATGTACAACAGTTTAATTTATATTTACATAAAAAAACAATTATTAATCCGTTTTTATAAAAAAACGTAAAAAAATATTTGTTTGCTCATATTTATTACATTACAGACTGCAGGATAAAATTAAAAAAATATATATGGAATAATGATAAAAAATTTAATACTTGTTTTTATGCAAACAATTTTTAATATAATAATATACATAAACTGCAAAATAAATATAGCCAGAGGGTTAAAAAATTGCAGGATTTTTAGTATAAAAATATTGAAGTAGGTTAGGAATAGGATTTTTATTTTTTGCATGTAATGAAAAGAAAACAACGGCCTTATTGGCCAGGGTTCACGCAATTGCGAAGACGAAAAACATTTTAAATCAACATTAAATTTTCCTGAGAAACGTAAATATTAATTATGCTGTCCATCGGAAATATTTTGCCTGAATACCAAGGGTTCTTTTAACTATAGAAAAATAATTTTTCCTAAAATAATAATCCACCTTTCTTTGCTGATTTTAATAGCACTTTTTCGAAAAGGTACGTTCGAGTATAAACGGACCATGTTTTCTTTGGAACATTCAGCAAAATATTTTAATAGCATGGAAAATTATTTTTAATTGCTAATAATTAAAATAGGTTTTCATTGTTTTATGGCAAACAATAAAAATTATTTAATGTTTTTGTTTAATATTTTTTCTATGATAAATACAAAAAAATCTGTAATAAATTAATAAATAGTATTTATGAATATAATACATCCGTTAAAGAATTGCATACATTATTGTATCAATGCGTGGGAAGATCAAATATGCCTCCCTTGTTTTAATTTGTTTTTCGTTTTTGTAGGCTTACCACTTACAATTACTTAATTTTTCTATACTAGGTAATCTTAATATGTCAATACTTTGTTTTCCATTACCCTCAAATTATATCTAAAATCAACATAAGATATCCTTTCAATCTATCAAAACCGCTTATGACATTAAATCAGCATTATGTTAAATGACGTGGGTGTATGGGTGATAAGTAAATACATAGGTATGCATTTCGCAATAGCTTAAGTTAAGCCCGTAGCGGATGCAAAGGGAAAAATGCATGCATATTGGATAAGTACGTACTACGTACGCTTGAACAAAGTGTTTAATATTCGAGTTGCGTAATTAACATAAAGATAAACCCTTATGTTTGGCGTGAACTGAAGTCCCAAAGAGTCATTCTCATACTCTCTTGTACCTCGTGCAAATAATGCACAGTCCACAAATTACAAGTTTTACTTGTAATAAGTATGTATGGTTAAATGAGGTTGTTGTTTTAATTGTTTTTAACACGCTATCGCTTAAAACATTGTAAATTATACAAAAATGTAAACGATTTTTAATTAATTGATTTAAACTGACAATATTAAAATTTTACAAAGATATTAAAATATCACAACCAAAAATAAAAAAAAAACTTACGAAAAAAAAATATATTTAGAATCCTTAAGTCAATAATAATAACCAATTATTTAGGTAATCGAAAAATGCAAAATTGTATATTATGTTTGATAAACGCCATTTTGGTCACGGATTTGATTTAGGCAATATTATTTATTATCTCAATACAAAAATATTAAATAGTTTCTCAACGCCAATATTTGAAAAGTTTATATGAACATTGTACTGACCTTTTAATTTCGCCGGCATTAAACTATAACTTAAATTCGGGAACGGACTCTACTGTAAAGTCCTCATAAAACATTTCCTTTACTTTCACTGTGAAAAACTGCCAATTTTCAATATACATTTCGATTTATAACCTTTATAATTGTGTTTATAAAATGTAAAAATGTGACATTTGACAGTTTCGCCTGTTGTTTCATAGATGGCGCTCTATACAAATTTTTGATTTAAATCATTTTAAGATAATAATTAAGTATTTGTCGTAGAAAATAGTATGCACCTCGTTTAGGCACAAGCGATCTTGCGAGCGAGTTCTTAACTAAATGAGTGTCTTAAAAAGTTTATAAACGAGTTGCATAATATACTTTTTCTACGACAAATACTAATCTAAAAATAATTTAAATTAAATATTTGTATGGAGCGACATTTTATAAAACAACAGAGAAACGATTTTAACTTTTGTTCAAATGTTAAAATTTGTACGTGTAAATCGAAATTTATACCTTGAAAATGGACTAACTAAATCCTATATAGAATCAGTTTTCTACAGTGAAAGTAAAGATAATGTTTTATAGGCACTACACGCTGGAGTCTCCATCCGAAATCAATTAAATCTAGTTTACTGCCGGCGAAATCAAACGGTCAGTACAACTGAATATAATTTTTTTAAATATTGAGGAACTAATTTAAAATAATGTTTACATTTAAAGTCTTTTCAAATCCAAGCTGGACTAAACAAAAACGCCCGAACTCGTTTCTATTGGTCGATTCTGATGGTGTGACTCGGATTGTGAGCTCTTATTGGTCGATTCAGAGGATTGTGTTTACATTTAGTCCAGCTTGGATTTAAATACACTTTAGTATTATTTAACAAGAACGGCACTATATTTTAACGATTGTATGACATTTGACAACTGCCAACTAACTTAATTCTAACTTTAGTCTGTTATTAAAAACCTGTTCCCGTGACTAAAACGCCCTAAACCCAGAACTTGTCAATGTGTATTTGACACTTATTCTTATGGAAACATGTACGATAATGAGAGTTTTAAAAGTGGGAGTATAAAAACAAATGTATAGACAATAGAAAATAAAGAACAAATAATCGTAAAAAAGTTAAATATAAATATAAATTATTATTATAATAATATATATGTATTTGAGATTATTGATTTAGTTAAATTCATATTTTTGTTTTTATTTTAATAAATAATTAATTATTTAATTTAATATATTTAATAAAATCATCAACCTCTGCTTGAAAATAAATATAATTTGATAATGCCTTTTTAGTTAAAAATATACTTTAATATTGCTTATTTAAAAGAACATTAAAATAAACAAAAAATAATAATACATTTTTATGTTTCTATTTCACAAAATTATTTTTCATAAATAAACAAAATGTTGTTATTATTTAAGATATATTTATACTACTCCAGTAAACCGGAGACAGCTTTGATATTTTAGGAGTAAGCTCTTGTGTGTAGTTATGATTCCGAAAATCATATTTAGCAGTTTGGCAACTTTTTCTTACTGAAAAGTAGTAACTACAAAGCAAACTGAAAAAAATACAAAAACGTTGTAAATGTGTATCCTACGCATGTGGTGATTCCGGAGTGCCAATGTAGAACTTAAAATTACTAGAATTATATTAGAAAAGTATGACAGACAAAGAAAAGAACAAAAAATAGGTATGTACAATTAGATTTAAAGTTAAGATTTGCTTTTTATTACACGTGCATAAAGCAAGAATTAAAAAAATAGTATATTATGTATTAAGTTTGATAAACGCCATGAAAGCGAGTGCTTAATGATTTAAATTAAATATTTGTTTAAAGCGACATCTATACGAAAATGAAGTAACCATTCCAATAAACATTTTTAATTTTCACCATTAATATTGCCCGTTATTATTTTAATTAAACAATTATTGATAATTTAATTTGTTAAAATAACTTCTAAATATGAATATTTTATCCTTTGACTTTTTTTATTACTATAATTGCAAAATATTATCATAAAGTGTTAAACATTCTTACACGGGAAATATTAAAGTGACAGTTGTATTTATTGAATTTTCCGTTAGAATTTCTATCTTGGGAATCTACCGGCGTTAAAATGTCCAATTTTCTTGTGTAAATCATAATTTATCCCTTAAAAATAGACTAACAATCGTTATAGAAGAAGTTTTTCACAGTAAAAGAGAAGATAATGTTTTATGGGCACTGTACGCAAAATTCTTAAAGCTTCATCACTTAAATATATTACTACGGCTAAATAAAAAAGTCAGTACAAACGTTCATATAATCTTTTCAAATATTTGCTTTAAGAAACGATTTAATACTTTTGTATTTTTGTATTGAGATAATAATAGTGATTTGTTTTACAAGTGTTGAAAAGCGACTTTTTCATGCAAGTGTACACGAGCTTGAAGAAAGCTTTTCTCACATGCAAAGCACAATATTTTTTTATACGACAATTTTATTTTTTATTATTTTCAAATACAAAACAAAATAACATAAAAACGTGTTTTGACAGCTTATAAAATTACTTTCATCTTATTCTTTTAATTTTTAAGGTATAAGTTACGTAAATCAATAAACAATTTAAATAAAGGCACTAAAAATTAGAATTTAGTACCTATACAAACACAATTAACTGTGTTCTAAATAATATTTAGACATACATATACAAATACAATACAAATTTTGAAACGAATGTCAAACGATGCTGTCAATTTCTTTTCACACAGAAATGTCACTTTACATTCGTGTTTTGCCTTGCCAATGGGGCAATGGGGCACTTTATTTTAACGATTTTATGACATTTGATAACTGTCAATTAACTTAAAACTAACTTCAGCCCGTGACTAAAGCGCCATAAAGCCATTATTTGTCAATGTGTAATACATATTGTGTATTTAAAATATCACTTAGTGTTTAGCGGTTTAAAGGTGGGATTAAGAGTTTCAATACTCGATAAAAGTTCAAATGTCGCACCCGTTACATTTTGAGAAAATTTTAGAAAATAAAGTATACAATATGTGTGCATTTAAACTACATGCTTGTTTGAGGTTACTATTCAAGTTTTACACAAAAATTTATTACTATAGGTATGCTTTTATCCAAAAATTTACAGTATCAACTTTAGAAGCCAACTAGGTCGCATTTGCCGATTTTGTAAGGTAGCACCCGTTACGCGATTCATGACGTTATAAAAGGTTTTCTATACAAGTTTTTATTGTCATTTTGTTTGAGTTAAATACCTAATTTTTTATAATATTTTTGTACTCTTGATTTGATATATGTCAAATAGTGACAGACTTGTACCTTATTGCCGAAAGTTTCGTGGCTGCTATGAAAATACTACCTATTGATTTAATATATCGTCACCTGAGAATTATAGTGTTCTATCTGCATTTTCTTTTTTTTATTCAGGTTAGTCTTGTTTTAAGTCTTAAAGATGATATTGATCTATCTATATATAATTGGGGTAGAAATTGTAAAGTTTAAGGTTTAAACTGTACAATTTCTACCCCAATTATATATAGATAGAACAATATGCATATTTAATACTTAAAACAAGACTAACCTGAATAAAAAAAAGAAAATGCAGATAGAACACTATAATTCTCAGGTGACGATATGTCAAATAGTGACAGACTTGTTCCTTATTGCCGAAAGTACAATGACAATTAAAAATTGTGTGCAGAAATTGAGTTGATTGACTTTATCAATGGGATTTAGCCTCTGGACTGTCGGTTTTTTGGATGGACTTTTAAATCCAGATGTAACATTCGTCGCAAACTTCGATCTGAAATGTGTAGAGCAATCGAGGGCCGCTCAAACGCTTCCAATATTTTCTTGTGTACAAACTGTACGAATTCCAGCGGCAAATTTTGATTTTACACTGCCTTTTTCGTTAAAATCTCTTACCCATCTCAAAATGGCATTTTTTATGGAACTTCAGCTCTCACTTGAAAATTATATTCACGACGAAAGCGTCTCTGCGTCTGTATACGAAGGACTGGGTCAGGGTAAACGAATTTACAGCAAAGATCCGTTGATTAACCGTATCTGGATATGTATGAACAAAAACTTTATTATCATGAAAAAACGCAGCGTCAGGGTCGCACCCGTTACAATAGAAATACCCCATAGTAAAAAGCCTCCACTAATAATTCTAGTCTACAGCCATTTGAGATATAGTCAATTCCATATGGTATGGAAAATTGACTATATCTCAAAAACTGTTCTAGCCTTATAACGTTTGACGACTTTTTCGGTTAAAAATAAATAAAATAATATTTTTTTCTTACATTTTATTACGGTGCGACACAATGATGTTTGTACATTGGTGTACAAGTGCCGCCTCCCGCCGCGCGGACGATGAATAAACATTAGCGGCCCTTCGCATTATGCATCCGTTCCGTTCGTATTAAACATTCTGCCCAATTTAATTATAAAACGAACGAACGTTGCACATACATTTCATATTCCCGTTTCCGTTTCTTATTCGTCGCCGCCGCCTATTTTCCGATTTATCTTCACACCTATTTGTCCTCTTTCGTTTTCGGGGCGTCACAACCCAAACTATCTACTTTTGCATAAAATTATTCGCTATTGGTCGACGCAAGTGTGACATGACACGAATTTTAATCCAGGAAGAGTGGTTTTAGCAAAATAGAGTAAAAATTAAAAGCATCAACCAAAAGTTTAAAAGTTGTTTATTAGGTAGTATTTAAATTATAATAATTATTAAACCAGGACACAGGCACAAATAACGTTTTCTTTGTAGATACTCAATTTTTTAGTAATTTTGAATGCTGTTCAACTGGAGTTTAAGGCGGCATCTTGGAGAACACGCAGAAATGTTCGACGGGAGGAACTTATTAGAGTCAATGTTTGCAAATTTGTTTTGAAGAAAAATGATAACAATATCTTTTTAAAATAGATTTTGGTGATAGATAAAGCCATGTTTACCCGAAATGGAATTATTAATTTCCGCAACACACATGTTTAGAAATTAACGCACACAGAGATCCTGGATTAAGTGTAGATACGTTAGATCATTTGAAGATGCCCACTTTCTTCATCTTTATCTTTACAAATACAAGTTTAATAAGTATTTCTACAGTTAATTGAATTTGACTTAATGCTATTTTTTACAATTTTGGCGAATGCGCCGGAATTAGCCTTTTTGAGGATATCTACAGGTATTAAGATATTTTTTCGTATTTATTGTATATATACATGGTGCACCAAGTATCCTCTTTATATAATACTTCCATTGGGATTATTTTTATTTAAACACTTAGTGTTTAGCGGTTAGGCTATTAACATGAAATTTATAAATTGAAAAAAAGCAGCGGTTCTCAAACTAAAAACCTTTCAAAACCAAAAATCGTTGTTACTTTGTTATTCCTGGGAATTTTGAAACAAAGTAAGTTTTACAGATTCCATCTTTTGTTTTTATAATAGCCGCCATTACTTATATATTTTGATAGATCGTTGAATTTCTTGATTTTTTTTTATCTAATTATGTAAAATTTACATGTAAAACTCACTTTTTCCAGGAATATCGAAGTTAAAACGATTTTTGGTTTTGACAGTTTTTTAGTTTTTTTTTAATTACAGCACAAAAACTTTTGATCAACTCTCATGCGACATCTCCTTTCTGAAATCATAGGCGTGCATAATTTCACCCTTTTGAAATTCTTTTCAATTTATTCCAATAATTATTTATTTAAGAGGTATCACATCAGTAATTTTGTTTTTTAATCTTTTCAAATCATTGTTAATGTTGCCGTTATTGTTATTTTAGTTTGCCTTAAAAGTAACCCATAATTGTTAAATCCGGACTTCTTGGTTGGTATGGCTGTGGCCCAAATCTACCAATCCATTTTTCCCCAAATTTATTAGTTGAAAAAGGACAGCTTTGGTGATATGTTAAACAAATATTAGAAATATTCCCCAACTCCAAAACAAAACACTGTGCTTAAAGTACATTTTGCCAACGATGTTGGTATCTTCAGTTACAACATCGCTTCTGAAGATGCCAACTTTGTGTTTTGTTTTCGTGTTGGGAAATATTTCTAATATTTGGTCAAATTTATTGTTCAAATATTCCCTTATTCAAAAAACCCTCAAAAACACGTTTTCTAACATATTTACTCTTTTTGTGGGTCAAGCAATACCAGAAATATTTCTTCAAAAGAAAAGTTCTGCGTTGATTGATCACCAATTCTTTATTAAAAAATAATATAGTTTCTTCTTTTTCAGTTTAAAAATTGAATAAAAACAGTTTTAATTCTATTTTGGAAGTTTAAATTTAAAAGCTTCAGACTATTGCATTACGAGTCAGTGAGACACCTAAAAAGCATTGTTTGGAAAATTTTGCAACCTTGCCATAAAGGAGATTTTAAAACAACTTTAATTTAAATGGCGAGATTTCGAGACAAATATGTTTTTATACATATTCTGGAGGTGGTAAACTAACTTTCCCGAAGAGAGCAAATAAAAATGTGGTTTCCTTTATAAGGTTTACTTGGTACTCCACTGATTTCTCACCAGGATCATACATCACTAAAGTATGTAACAGCAAAAAAAAACGCTAAATAAGGTTAATAGGTCGATTTATGATGGACGCGTCTCAATAAAAAATGGTTTGGTTTTTTATTTTCCTTCTCCTAAATAAGAGACATTTTCTTAATAACACATTGTCCGTGTGTGTAAGCAAAATTACACATAGTGCGTTGCCCAAAGCCAAAATTGTTGTCTTCGTCCATTTTTCGCAAACTGTTAAAGTTGCCTGTTAAAACCCCTGGATAATTTGGTTCAAACTGTCCAACCACCCCTTTGAATCTTTTTTGTCCCAAAGCATAGCATTGTTCAATGAATATTTTTTGCTCTAGGGTGAGCATTTTGATTAATTTCATGTTTTACTCCAACTAATAATGTCCAATCTTTGACACTTTACTTTAAAATGCACAATTACTTTTTCTGTGCAGGGAATGTTGGAATATGGTTTTAATTTGACCTAAAACGATTTATTTTCTTCTTAGATTAGCTCAGGGACTTTTGAAGTTTAATTTGGTGAAAATTCATTTTAGGTCAAGTAGGCCGAGACTGCAAAAAATAAGAGCCGTTCTTATATTTGTTTGGTATCTCAAAGTCAATACAATTAGAAATTATATTCAATTTATTAGCTTACTTTGGAAATCGCATATACACTGTTCAAAATTTCATGACCATTTTAACACAAAATTAACACCATATTTGGTCTATATCGATACAAACCAAAATGGTGTTAAATATGGTTCGTTGGTCCGGTGTAAATTCAAATACTAAAATTGTGTTAATTTAACTTTCACACAGTATTAAAATAAATTTTACCTGGTGTAAATTGAACTCCTTTTCAGTGTTAAATATTATGTGTTTGTGGTCAAATTAAATCATACTACACAGAAAAAAGGATAAAAAAAGGAAACAGGAAGTTCCTTGACGCATTACTAGTATATTACCAGTGGTATTTTTTCAGAAAATGGAACTTTTAACTCGCTAGATATAATGTTTTTAGTTCGTTCCACTAACTTAAAATACTTCAAGTATTGACAGCTGTTTCCACCTATTTAAGGTCTAGTATCGGACAACTTGTAGTGTCACACCAAAGCAAAGGACTACCTGAGCTTATATATTCTTCATGTAAGTCAACAGAGGCGAGATTTAAGAACACCACAAAAAAATTAATATTTATGGGTCAACTAAATTAATATAATTAAATGAACTATTTCTTTTTTTCTGTGTAGGTGTAGGTCTCAAATATTTTTAGATAAACACCGTTTTGGTGTTCATTTTCAACCATAATTCATGGTGTTATATTAACACCACTTGGTTTGGATTTTGACACCATTTTAGGATTACTCTTTACACCACAGATATTTTAAACAGGGTAGTAATAATGATATGATAATAACTAAATAATAATGTTTATAAATACAATAAAAGGGGTTTTCTTTATAGGACGCAATTTTTAGGGTAAATACTTTTTCGTATCCATTACATTGACAACTTCTCAGATAGAAAAATCCAATTGATAAATCATTAGGCACATCGTCGACAGTGTTACTATTTGAGGCATGTCCGAAAAAAAGTAAAGTAAAAAAACTCCCAACGGGTAGATTTTGGTTCGTGATGCCTTAATGCCACATTATTGGAGCAGTTTATGGAAAGCAGTGTCTGTATCGAGTGAGTCTCAGCGGCAAGAAACATTTGTCTTCATTTATTAATACGGACGCAGAGCCGGTCAGAGAACAGTGAGACAAATACAAAGTTTAAACCATTGAAAATACAATTGTAGTAGTAAGCTCAAGAAAATTTTAAAAAACGTTTTGGATCAGAAGCGGATTTTACCGATGTTTATTCAGTTATTTTTTGAGGGTTAAGTCAGAATGACTAAAGAAAGAAATAACGAGTAAAATTCATTCAATTCCTTTAGTTGGGTTCCAAACCGAAAGGTTCTTTTGGGACAATAATATTTGGTTTATTTTATAACAGGTCTTCAATATTTATTTACTGCAAATTGAATTGATATAGTTTGTCTCACTGTGTATCGGTAGCATTTACAGTAGCTGAGGTCCGTCGCTGAATACAAACAAGAAACACGGGCATAAGTCAACGAATTTGTAAATCCGCCGTTAATCTTTCAAATTCCTCTCGATGTTACACACTGCATACTGAACCGGTTTTTGTCATTTGTTTTATTTTGATTTGCCAAGGGTTTAAATAAAAGCTTTTTTACTTTTGCTTTAACTTTGCAAATTTGCTTATCCAAAATTTGTAAAATAAAATGAGTTAAACAAAAACTATTAACCACACGTGAGCATTGTTTAAATCGTTTTTGGTAGTGTAAAACAAAAAAGTAAAAGGTTCGTTAATATATGTGAATTCTATTCAATAATACAATTGATTAGCACGTGATTTTTAAAGCTCGCTCACCCTTTCGGGGGAAAAATTAAGCCATGCAGATCTGAGGGATGGATAGGTTGGAAGCGATTGAGGGACCCCTCGAAAAATCAAAGATGAATAAATAATCGAGCATTTTGAATTGTATTTAGAATTATTCGTGCGCAATCTATAGGCAGTTCAATATGGGTTCGTGTTTAGTCATCGGAGTGCTTATTAAACTTAAAAACAAAGGATTTTTTAATTAAACACATGGCTTCGGTTTCACACATCAACAGCAAATTCATTTAAACAAACTACAGTTCGTTATAATTAAATTGATACGAGAAATTGAAAATATATTTCTTTTTTTTGCTCTGTGTTTTTTCCTACGTTCGATGAAAATACGAGCCTTTGTTTCTGATTGATTTAATTAATTTTAATTTCTGTGTTTCTGTTGCTAAACTGGACGCTTCGCTGTTTTCAATATTACATCTTCTGCTCTTGCTGCTAGAAATATGTATGCATTATTAATAAACACTTCAGACACACAGCACAGCAAAATAAAGCAATAACATTTAACGCAAATATATTTACTACTTAACACCCACTTGAGCAACATAATCCTCGCGTAAACAATCATTTAAAACTCATTTATTATCGCAATAAAATTAGCCGTTACAGCTGCACTATGCAAATTTTTTAATGGATAATAACAACAAATAAATACGAACGCATTGGTGCAAACCAATTCCATGCATAAGTTACCATTAGAAAGATATAATTTACAGGATTGGATTATATACTATTTTTACGACCCATTGTAGTCCTTGAAGTAAACCATACATGGTATGCTAGGCAAGATTAATATTTTATTACACCAAAATTTATTTTAGTTTTAGTAAATTATTAAGGTAACATTTGCATATGTGGAGAAAATCGTTTTAAGGATGGAAAAATCAATCTTCGGGTTTCCATTAATTCTATTAAAAGAGGATCTGCTTAACCGTTTGAAATTGTGACAAAATTTGTATATTGAAGGTAAGTTTCTAACGTTGGTTGTTCTTAGTGTACTTTACGGTGTATTTCCTCTAACCTCTGTATCAGGGTCTTCAGGGATCTTCGCACTTCAGACTAGACTTGTCCATCTTCCCCGATAACACAACAGGTTTGCTTCTCAATAAACACTTTTTGGCCGAATTCAAATCAAATTTCAAGTACTTTTCTTTGCTTTCTTGAAACTACTCCTGGAAAGTTGCATAAGTTTTTTTCATAGCAATTTTTTTACTTCCTTAGTATCTTTTAGTTTAATGTCTGTTTTTCTTTGCTCTGCTTTTTATCAGTAAAATATAATTTCTAACATTTCTGACCTTAAGAAATATAATTACAACAAATTCAAAACATTGAAAAACGTTTTTTGACAAGAAACGTGCCCAAAATTAAAATTTAAAGTGTACAATTTTAAAGTTTTAATAAAGAATTATCCTAAAACCTTCTCTGTATCCTAAATTCTTAGCGCCTGACAAATTCCTGAGAACAATCTATAAGACAATTCAAATAAGTGTTCATAGTGTGTACTAATTTAATTGTTGGAGTAATTAAAAAGGAATTAGTTGCCGGGTTTACGTAACCGGTAGCTTGGTAGCGGTAACGCGAAAAAGATCAAAACACAACAGTTTAAGGAGGTTCGCGCAGTACATTGCGGGGAAAGGGGTAAAGAAAGTTGCTTTTATACGTAATACATTTGATTTAAAAAACAGCCAATTTTCTAACTGATTTTATAATTATTTTTCGTTTTTGACAGTGACAGTTCTATATGCAGTGTTGTTTAACACTAGAAGCGCCGTCATTTTCTTCTACCTAGAAGGGTCATATTGACCCTACGTTTTTAGGGATATAAATTGCTGACTAGATAAAGAAAATAAAGCTGGAATTCATAATTTATTAAACAAAAAGTAAATTTACAAGTTTAGACTATACTATTTAGTGCAATTTAAACAATTAACGATTTTATTTATGTACACTAATTTATAGAAAGGTCTAAATGACCCCTTATGGAGCTAATAGGTTGAAACTAACTACAAAAAGAGATTTATAAGTTGTGCTCATACTTGTAGTCTATATCAGTGAAAACTCAAGAATTCTCAGCTCCAAAGTTCTATTAGGTGAAATTACTTTAATCCGAAAAGGGTTAAAATGACCCCTATGGCGCTTCTAGTGTTAAAATCTAAAAATGAGTTGTGAAAACCAATTAAGTATACTACAAAGAAAAAATTTACTATATTAAACAAAGAGAAGAAAAGCATAAAAGGTAGAAGGATTGTCTAATTATAAAAAAATAACTTAATACAATTGGTTTTTTTAATAATTTACTTTAAAAACGAAATAATAAATCAAACCAAATATCCCTAAATCACGTGTTCGTAACTCAGTGTTACCGGATCTTCTAGACGAAAATGACAAATTAATAATTTTGGTTGGATACATTCAACATTACCGTTTATTATTGCAAAACTGTGCAGTGAAGTTAACAAAAATTTATATGGAATAAGAGGATACGAGAAAAAAAATCATTAATTTTTTAATGTTACGTAATAAGATATGCATTAATTAACATATACATGACAATAATAAATCGATGATTTTTTTTTCTTGAACGCGCTTATACCTGTTACAGTAGAAGTGGCATATAATTGTTTGTTAACATTTACAGTCTGTTATAAACGATAACAGCAAGTATAATTATTTTTTTACATGAAAATTAGACGTTTAATCTTTCTAAAACTTTGTAAATATCATTTAAGTAGAATTTTTTAAACATTTTTTTAAAGCGACTAATATCTTACCCATACCTCATTAACAGCTAATAAATTAGCTATGCAGAAAGTAAAAAAAAGTAGATGAATAAGGTGTTTTTAATTAGTGTTATGAGATACTTACAGTTACTGTTAAGTCTTTGTTTAACATACCTGCAACAAGAAAAATAATTAATTATTAGATAGGAAACAGATAAATGCGAATAGAAATAGTTTTTTATTATTATTTTTGTATAAAATAATAGTTGCCCACATAATTTTAAAGATTATGAAAATTATAATTATATAAAAAAACATCTTAAAGCAATTTCAAATAATTAAACATTGAACCCTAAATAGTCTGCGGTGGTATTATATTTACCGTAATTTCTATTAATATCACAGCCCCACAAAAAAGTAGGAAGGACCAGAGTAACATCCTTAAGATTTTGGGTGGCTAAATCTGAATCTGTGGTCGCAATTCCTCACTTTCAGGTTTTTGCTTACCATGGAAAAATATCGTTTTATTTACTACCATTTCATAATATGGAGTTTTTCATATATAATGATAACCATTATAACCGCCGCGCATAACAACGTGAATAATAAACTCATTATTCATGTTGTTAGGCATCAGTGATTGACCAATTTCAATATTCAATGTGATTTGAACCAATCGGGTTTTAAATTGTGAGAAGGCGAATATAATAATATTTAAAATTGTTATCCATCTGACAGATGTCAGATTTTATTTATTTATTTTCGAAAATTATTTAAATATCTACTTATTTGAGTAGATAGGAAGATATTCAATAGTATTACATTCGAGATTATGAGCATTATTCACTCAGATTTGCATCTCTCGTGAATAATAGCCTGCATTATCTCTCTTTTATTAATATACTAGTATCGTATTCGGCTATTATTGCATTGTAATATAGTATGAAAAAAGACACGTGTTTTTTTATCTCGATTATAAATTTGGATTCAGCAGCAAAATGCATAGAAATGATCTCTCTTCTCTAAAAATGAATAATTGACATAACGAAAAAGCAGCCACTAATAATTCTCATTAGCAGTCAATTCCTATGTAAAATTGTCCGCTAAATCTGAAAATATCGTCAAAAGTTATAAAAGTACAGCAGTTTTTGAGATATTAAATTTTCCATATTTATGGAAATGTATATATGGAATGGACTATATCTTAAAAAATGCTCTACTTTTATAGACAGTATTTTCGGATTCAGGGGACAATTTTTCATAAGAATTGCCTATTAAATGTCGGAGTTACAAACTGGTGTGGACTACAGTTCTTTTACTTTGAAAACTAGTCATTTTTGACTAATTCATTTTTAGATAGGTTTTTGGGCCCAATAGTTTGCGGTGAAAAAGGGGCAATGCAAAGTACAATACCGTAAAACTTTGCCAAAAAAGTGGAGGACTTTAAAATACATGTATATATGTAGGTTCATTTTTATTTTATTTTACTTTTTTTATTTTGATAAAAGGAAGAAAACAAAAGTTAATTACAAAATTCCGACCACGAATTCGGATTCAGCTATACAAAATACAGCGCACCAAAATATTTTTGCCGATGAATACAAATTTATAGTCAATATAAAAAATAGGCGTTTTTTTCATATTTTATAATGCAAAAGTAGACAAAAAAATCTGTTTTTTTGAGATTAAAAAAAAGCTGAAGGCGAAGACGGAATTTCTACTACAGATTTGATCAACTTGGTCTGTTCATTTTTAAATATTAGTTTTTTGTTTCTTATTTGATTGTATAATTTAACGTTACAAAAAATCATTTGGGTATTTAAGGTGTCCCTAAACTTATTGGCATAAATTTAGGAAAAGATTGAGCAACTCAAAATAAGACGAAACCCAAATAAATATTTCTCCTAATTACTTATGTTTCCAAAATACAGGGTGATAAAGTGTTACTTATCATATCAGTTTTTTTTAATATAACCTCTACTATGGTAGTCTTGGAAAGGTGATATTTTGCGAACAGTCACTTATTTCTAAAGCACATATTAACAAATAATTTAATTGTTTGAGTGAACACAGTGTCGTAGAAAGAAAGAAAATTTTGAGGTTAGGTTTTTATAACTTTTGATGCAATTTTTAGACTACACAGTTCGGCTACCATTAAAATAAACCGTTTCCGAGATATTCGAGATTACAATAATTGTTATATCGCATTATTTAAAAGGATTAAAAGGTATATGATACATTTTTTTATTTTTTAATTGAAAAAACTTAAAAGAGAATTCCAGCCTTGGGACTTTTTGCCCTGACCGTCACATTAAAAAAATTGTAGTTTTTTTAAATTAAAAAATTTGTTATCATATAACAATTATTGTAATCTCGAATATCTCGGAAACGGTTTATTTAATCGAAGTTTGAGAGGTAAACCTCTTTAATAGTAGCCGAACTGAGTAATCGAAAAATTGCATAAAATGGTATAAAAACCTAACCTCAAAGTTTATATGGGCCAATAAGCTTAAGCAACCCCTGTTTCTACGACACTGTGTTCACTCGAACAATTGTAATTATGTGTGAATATGTGTTTTGGTAGTAAGTGACTATTTGCAAAATATTACCTTTCCAAGTCTACCACAGTAGAAGTTATGTTAAAAAATAGAGATGGGAAAATTCCCATTTGACGAAAATTTCCGAAAGTTTCAAAAAAATATTTTTTTTATGCCAGGGATTTGCAAAAATATATACCTAACACATTAACTTTTTGTCAAATTTTATTAAGAAAAAAAATTAAAAAAATGTTTATAAGAATGTAACTGCAATACTATTTTTAGTATCTTTTACTTTAGAATATTCCTATTGTATACTGAAACCTACAAAATAAAAATTAAATGTTTACTATTAGAAATTCACTGCTAGTAAATCCTAGATATTACGTAAAAAATAAATAAAGGGACAAAGTAACTAATATATAGGAATATTGAAAAGTAAAAAGTAAAGTAAAAAATAATTCAAAACACTAGATTTTTTTCTTGGCATTTAGTCCGGTCAATCTAGACATTCGAAGGTACATAAAATTACAACAAGCTGAAAATCAGTAAAATTGTTCAGAATATAATTATAAATAAAATTTTAAAGTTCCCCATCATTCCCCTGTATGGAAATTTTTTTATTCAAGGTCAAAGGTCAAAAAAAATGATTTTTCGCGATTTTCAGCAAAACGGTAAATTTTATCATAAAAATACACCAGACAAAAATTGTAGATCATATTATAATCTATAAAATATGTATTAATACTTTTTTTCTACGAGCCACCGTTTCTGAGATATAACGATTCGAAATGTTGTAAAAGTTATAATCGCCATAATATGCACACGTTTCCACGCCACCTATGAGGTAGTTTACTTAGCGCGTTTTTTAACGTGGTTTCCCCAGTAGGCCTATTTCACGGGTCAGTTGTGATCCTGTTTAATTTGAAACTATTGAAAAATAACGGAAATTAGCAATGATTGGAAAAGATAATAGCGATGTAAATTTAAAAAAGTACTGAAGTTTATTCGTATGATTCGTAACATTTAAATTCTTCTACTTGATCTTCTAGTTCTTGTTCTTCTTCTTCTTCTTCTTCATCCTGGGTACCAGTAAATTGCGTCAATAGTGATGTATCGCATGTCACCTCGTTGGAATTAAATGAATCCTCCACTGTTGATGATTCAACATTAGAGCACGACCGGCCTTGACAATTCGTACATGCCAGAGAATAAAACAGTCTGACTTTTTTGCAACCACATTTAGCACTGCATCCCTTTTTGCAGTTGCAAAAAATTGTGTTCAGCAGTTTTTCCGGCGCAGGTAGAACTGGTTCTAATGCATTAGACAACCCATGGGTTGTTGACCAACTTCCAACCCCAGTCTGTAGGGTCTAGCTGATAACCAAGCCACACTTGAACTTGGTAATATACCTGAAAAAGATGTTGATGAGCAGCAACTGAGGTTGGAGGAAGACAAGCTAATTGAACTTGTTTTTTACTTTTAGAATTTTTAACGAAACATGCATATCGATACTTATCAAAGCAGGTAGTTTTTTTAGGAGCTCTGTATATAGAAAGAAGAAATCGAATGCCGTTGGTGATAACTACTTGTCCCGAAGCACCTTTTCCTCGAGTTTGGCCGAAAAATCTCCGCTCGTTCGAAAGTTAAGCGAAGACAACGGAACGTGCCAAATTTGACGGAAAAATCGAAAAAAAGTGGACTTGGGCCTTTTCGACACCGGAAAAATTTGGTCCGCGGATAGGTCTCTTGGGCAGAAAAAACGGATGCAAATTTCAACCTTCAACGGCCTCCGAGCTACGGCGCTTAGAAAAAAAAGGATATACAGACAACGGAAAAAATCAATATTGCAAACGGGCCGGATCCGCCGGAAACTTTTCGAACAGCGTTCTTTTTTTATTTTTTTCGAAAAATTTTTAAACGTTTTTTAGGGCGAGAGAAATTTTTGAAATTGGCCGAACGAAATACACGAATCGACGGGTAAAAGACCAAAGTTTGACATACTAAAAGATGAGCTTCATCGAATGAAAACTAATCGGCCAGAAGCCTGTTTAATTTTTGTTGGGTATTTAAAAAAGTGAATCAATTAAAATCTGTGTAGGTATGTGTAGGTATATTTTATATTTTAAGTGAAAGTTAAAATGACCGATAGAAAAATATTTTAACATATATTACAACTCTAGAGATGTATATAGGTGGCGTACTCATGCATATTATGACGATTACAACTTTTACAACTTTTCGAATCGTTATATCTCAGAAACGGTGGCTCGTAGGAAAAAAAGTATTGATACATTTTTTATAGATAATTTTATGATCTACAATTTTTGTTTGGGGTATTTTTATGATAAAACTTACCGTTTTGCTAAAAATCGCGAAAAACTAATTTTTTTGACCTTTGACCTTGAATAAAATTTTTTCCATACAGGGGAATGATGGGGAACTTTAAAATTTTATTTATAATTATATTCTAAACAATTTTACTGATTTTCAGCTTGTTGTAAATTTATGCAACTTCACTGTTATTTTTTGGTCTAATTTGACCGGACTAATTGTGCTATGCCTATAAATAAACAACAAAAATGTAAGAATGATTTTAACTTTGTTTATTGTTTTTATTTAGTTTACCTTTTATACAAAAAAAGTTTTTTGTGATGATGCTGAATAATCCGGCTTCATTGAGGTTATGTAACTTAACTTACGTTATTTATACTTCTTCTTCTGCTTTAAATTAACACACATTAAATTCTTATTCAAAGTTTCTTGGCCTTGTATCATGGCCTTAACGAAAATCAGCGGTTAAACAATTGACATTTAAATGAAAAAAACAAGGAAAGTTTCCAAGGAATGTTTCCGGTAGCTTAAAAGAAACCTTCAAAATGAAAATAAATTCCCAATTGGAAACTTTCCAAAACGGAAAGTTTCCTTAAAATGGAAACTTTCCGATTCCCATCTCTATTAAAAAAACTGATATGATAAGTAAAACTTTATCACCCTGTATCTTTTAAATATACGTAATTTGGAAAAATATTTATTTAGATTTTTGCCTTTTTTGACTTGCTTAATCTGCTCTTAAATGTATGCCAGTAAGTTTAGGGGCACCTTGTATAATGATATAAATACGTGGGTGTAGTAGGATGAGGTGGTGGTTAGAGAGAACGATATAACGATAAGAAGTAAGTAGTAGTTGTAGTGGTGTAGTGAGTTGCAGCAGAGAGTAGAGGAGTAGAGAGACAAATGATTAGAGTAAGGGGCAGTTAGTTCGGCAATAGAAAATCGATGAAATTCGGACTTGGCAGGAGCTTCGCAATGAAGGAGCGGCGGCTCCAGCAGGCAGGAGAGAGACGTCGGGCGGAGGGCGAATGGGGTGGCGAAAGGGTTGGTGTTTCGGGCAGGCAGGCAGGCAGGCACACAGCGGTGCTCTCTCGCAGAGCGGAGCAGAACGGAGAACCACCTCATTTGAATTTCTAATTAGCAAACCTCCATGCAATTATTGGATTAATGTAAATTACGACGACGCGTTGTGCTCGGTAGCAGGACGCAGGGGCGAGGGGACGGGATAATTAAAATCCGTTGATTAATATGTAAATTTAATAAGATTACAGTTCCACGAACGAATGGAACTCCCCGGCTACGGTACAGCTGAAATACATTTACCGCCTTCGTGTCCCTGCTGCTGCTGCTGCTGCTGCTCCTTCTCTCCACTAGCATCGACTATCTACCGACCGCCTATTTCATCTTCATCTCCTTCTTCTTTTAAATTATTGACACTTGTCCTTATTATTTACCTTCATCAATATACACTCACGTGCAAAATAATCGATCCACACAAATTTTCGATGAATTTCAATCGCAAATGACTGTTTTATTTGATGTCGGATTTAAACGAATATTAAAGAATATTGTAGATAAATTAATAGACAATCGCTCACATTTAAAAAAAAATACTAAAAAAATAGACGTACGTTTTTAATATACAGGTTTAAACAAAAATATGTTTTTTACCATAAGTTTAAGACACTCTGTAGAGTGGCAAAACCGTATATTGTTCTAATTTAATTTTAATTTATCAAGTCACATCTATTCTTAACAGTTTTGTTTTTGGTTCACCTCGATATATTTATTTTTGTGGAAAATATGGATTTTTTTAAAAAACATTGCAATTTCCAATATTTTTCTGTATGAAGAACTAAGGTTGCTATGGTCCATCCATAGGCTATGGAGAATGACAGTGACAGTTTTGTTAAATCATCCCATACTTGGACATGTCATATACAGCTTTCAAAAGCTATCAAATTGTTTTTTGTAAATTATTGTGTTAATTTTGAGGTGTCTTCTTACTTTTAAAAATGTCTCCGACTGATGTTGCCCTTTGTACTTTACTTCTTATGACGTTTAAAACACTTGCCACGTAATACTGTGACCGTCCATCCTGGATTAAATTAATAGCTCTGGCAACATCAGTCGGAGACATATCTATTTTATAAAGTAAGAAGACACCTCAAAATTTAAACATTAATTTGCAAAAAACAATTTGATAGCTTTTGAAAGCCGTGTATGACATGTCCAAGTATGGGATGATTCAACAAAACTGTCACTGTCATTCTCCATAGCCTATGGATGGACCATAGCAAACTTAGTTCTTCATACAGAAAAATATTGGAAATTGCAATGTTTATTTAAAAAATCCATATTTTCCACAAAAATAAAATATCGAGGTGAACCAAAAACAAAACTGTTAAGAATAGATGTGACTTGATAAATAAAACTTAATTTAGAACAATATACGGTTTTGCCACTCTACAGAGTGTCTTAAACTTATGGTAAAAAACATCTTTTTGTTTAAACCTGTATATTATAAACGTACGTCTATTTTTTAGTATTTTTTTTAAATGTGAGCGATTGTCCATTAATTTATATACAATATTCTTTAATATTGGTTTAAATCCGAAATCAAATAAAAAAGTTATTTACGATTGAAATTCATCGAAAATTTGTGTGGATCGATTATTTTGCACGTGAGTGTATTACAACAAAATTTTATATTAAAATGTTACCTACTTCTTCTCTAAAAGTGCACTGTTATAAAAATCAGATTTGTTAACCAAAGTTTGTAGTTTGTAAATTTCATTTTGTAAAATTTTAACATAATTTTTTGTAGAAAACAAGGGTTTGTAATTATTTTAACAAAGTAATATATTTTACCGAAAGTTTTGTAAAGGTAATATGCATTTTGTAAGCATTTTGTTAATTTTAAAGGTTACAGATTATTGTGTTCATGCTTAACAAATTATTTCGTTAAAAAGTACGTGATTTCAGGCAGTCAATCAAAACATTATCCATTTAGAATACGCATTAACAAGTTTAACTAATATTAGACTATATAGGACCATTGATTTTTTAAGGCAAACTGCTTGAAATGAATTCAGAGGAATATTCCCCTTTTAAATTAGTGAATTCTTTATCTGATATTTTTAAAGAAAATGATACAATTAATTAAGCAACATTACTTAGGTTTCAAAGATGATACACCTTAGATCATAAGGGATATTGCCTGAGAATAAAAGAATAAATTTCCTGTTTCTAAGGCAATTTTATGAGGCGCCGTTTGTGCCATAATTATGATTTGTAAAATATATAATAATTTCTAAAATAAATATATATTTTGTTTAAAATATAAATATTTTGTCTGAAATATATATATTTTAGCTTATTTTATAACATATATATTAATTTTACCAAAATATAATAATATTTTTACAAAATAATATATATTTAAAATATTTATATATTTGGACAGTTGAACTAATAATATAATTTTAATACTAATAATATAAACTCAGCTTACAAGACGTAACGCCAGGAGGCGCTGGCAGCTTTATTTAACTTGGCAACGCAGCCTGTCTGTAATTGCATGTCGGAATTACTGTGGTGTAAATTAAATAAAACTAGAAGATACATTAAAAATAATAATACCTCTGGTACGTAATAAAGCACTTGGGTATAAGTTTAAATTAAAATCTAACAGATTAATAGGTCATTTATAATTTCACCGCAGTAATGGAACCAAATCGATGACATAGTTTTGCGTAGCCCAGAATTAAGGAATAAAAAATTATTGTTTTAAAAAGAGAGTCACGACAATAAACATCCAGTTAAACATATAATAAATAACAAAAAGCCAAAGTGCGGCAAAAAGTTATTTAATTTAACACCACTGTAATTCTCACATGAAATGAAAGAAAGGCTGCGTTGCCAAGTTAAATAAAGCTGCCAGCGCCTCCTGGCGTTACGTCTTGTAAGCTTAGTTTATATTATTAGTATTGAGTTTATATTATTAGTTTTAAATATATATTATTTAGTTAAAATATAATATATTTTGGTAAAAGTAATATATATCTTAAAAAATAAGTTCAAATATATACATTTCAAACATATTATTTATATTCTAAACAAAATATTTATATTTTTACAAATTATTATATATTTTATAAATCATAATTATGGCACAGACGGCGCCTCATACAATTTGCTTAAATTTTTAGGTAGATTTTAGGCAAATTATATATATATATATATATATATATATTTAGTGAAAATCCTAGCATAGGAATTTTATTCCAATTTAGGACTCCTTCATCTTTATGTTCTAGGCGGTTCCGGTACTACATGTAGTACCGGAACTCTTTAAATAATTAATTTATTTAAAAATAAATTGGGGTCAATGGGAAATTCCATTTACTTTGGATTACTTAACTATAGCACTATTGTATACAAAATGTTCACTTATAGCACAATAATTGTTACCTGTTATATCAATAGCACACAGCGCGGTCTTTAAGCTTTCGTTGATTTTGGCATTCTGGTGGACAATATAGGCGCGAATATTTATCGTAAAACGTCGTAGCCGATTGCAAGTAAGTCACTAATTTTTAAAGGAATTCACCTAAATTAGTTCAATAATTTGCCATAATAATTTAGAAGAATTACCTAAATTCAAAGCAAAATTGTCGTAGGTACCTAAAAGTAATTGAGATTTTGACAAGTTTATTAAGTAAAGTATGAATATTTATCTAGAAGTTAGTGAATACACCATAGAACTAAGGAATTCGTTTCTGCCTAATAAACGAGAAGGTAAATTGCTTTACTCGTTTAAGCATATTACCTTATTTTTCCTTAACTTATTCTGATTAGGTATTTCAAATGGCTTGATTTTGAACAGTGTACCGTCTTTTGTTATGTTCTTTGTTATATGTTTAAGACGGTAGATACTTTCGCCTTACTGCAGTGAATGATTTCAAAACCTTTATAAGGACGAGAAATCATAATTTCGTTTGTGTTCCGCACCATACAGCACCTCGGTACTGATGTTCCAATAAAGGGAAACAGCTGTTTATCGATGCTGGTGAGCAACACGAACGAAATTAAAGAAAAGCGAAGACCAAATAATTACATCAGTAAGTGTTGTAGTAGTACTGATAAATTATATTGTACCAAATATCTTTGATGATTTCAGAATTATGTTATTTAATTGTGTGCACATACATGTATGTTTTTTTAGTTCATTTATGTATACATAGGTATAGGTATGTGTTATTTTTTTTTGTTTAAGAAATTGACTAAAAAAGCAACATTTTTCATCAAAATTCTTTTCATTTAACTTCCGAGAGTTAGAAAAAATACTTTTGTAATAAACATTCTGTAGATTTAGTAACAAAATTCTAATTCTAACCATATTTCTTGTAATTTTGTATTTTCACAAACCTTTTTGTAGACCCAGTGGACAAACGATTAAAGAAATTAGTTACTTTTAACTCTCAGAAATAGTCAAAGATGAGTCAAAGATAAATAATATTAAGACTTTCTCAATGAACGCTTTTAATAATTCATAATGGTATTTTCATTTAGACGACTTATTTGTTTAATGATTTTTACTGAATTTAAATGTTTACAATTTTCACGTAAATCACTAATAAAATGTTTATTTATTGTATCTAATAGGTTCAATTTATGTTTACAGGGACTGTATGCAATTTAGTTCTTCATTCGGATTCCCACTGTTTATTGGAAAACCTGTCAAAAATCCGGATTTCGTTCCACGGTTTTTTTCTTCCAATATTTAACATTTTTCGGCTTTATTCTTAAAAGGACCAGTTTGTAACATACAGCTACTTATTAAAAGGTATAGTTTTCTTCAAAGTATTTTTCTCATTATCAATAGCCCCTCGAGCCCTACTGGCTCTCATGACTGTTGACAGACAACAAGTTTTAGAAATATCTGTCAAATTATTTTAAATTTATTCGAACTCTCTTGTGATATTGTTGGAAATTAAATGAAAATTGTCGTTCCTACAAATAACCTTACCTAGATGAGCTATATCTACTATGAAGTCAGAAGTAAAGAAGAATGGTAAGGCCTAGATGATTTTTACCATGTTAAAATACACTCACTTCAAATAGGCAATTTATAAAATAAACTAGTCAAGAATGACCAATTGTCATAGTTAAAAATCTGCCAATAATAATTTTATTCAATAGCAACTTGTATCCCTTGAGCAGCCAATTTCTATGTAAAATTGTCCTGAATCCAAAAATGACGTCAAAATTTATGAACAGTTTTTGAGATATAGTCAGTTACATATATATTTTATGAAAAATCATTGAATTGCTGCCGCATCTTTCGTATTCTCCAGATTAGGCCCCCTGTGACGTTAGCCACCTTAAATGTTGAAGTAATCGTCACTGTTTTTTTTTGACCAAAAAAGCAATCGTTATATTCTGAAGGAATGACAAAGTTGAAATATATTTAAAGATATATCGTTAAAATAAATCTATCAAACTAAAAGGAGATTATGTTGAAATTTGGGTCGAAAGATTGCATTTTCAGAATTATTTTTATATGTAATGAAATTATTGTTAAACAGGTAAACAAAGGGACAGTTAAATCCAAAAGCACGCTTCTTTAGCCAGTGTCGATTTTAAAGATATAAAAAAGTAATAATCATGATTGGTAACCTAAAAACCGAATCAAAGTAAGTGTAAAACGCATTGTTTTGATGTTTAGACGGCGAAAGATCTAATTACATGCCTGTCGAAAAAGTAATTTGAGGAAGAAATTCGATCGGCGTAGAAAAAAATAAAATTCCAGTTGACCTGTACGGCCGCTAACATGGCTGACTGCAAACCAATCCACCAATCATTTGTTTTTAGTTTTTTTCGCGCTCTGCAGTGACAGTTGGCCGTTCGACGAGGGTGTAGGGACGTGGGCAGGGGCGGCCTCCGTCCCCCCTTCCATGCATGGAATGGGGGCGGGGAAGGCGGCAGAAACCCGCCGCCGGACACTGTCACTCAGGCTCTAATGAGTAATGACTAACGAGTCTCGCGTGAAAATATGCAAATCAAATTGAAAGTCCTGTTTAATTATTCCATGTAACCTTCCCTATATGAAAAATGCACTAATACGATTTTTGATGTTGCTGTTTTCGATGCCTGCCCCCACCGACCGCCTCCAACATTCTGCTCTTTTTGCATTGTCTTTTTTATATTCATTATTTTCTTGTCAATTTGATTGAATACGGAAAAACTGTACCTGTGTTATTAATTTTACGAGAGATTTGCTTGTCACATTTTCCATTTTTTTTTGGTCCACGACAATTTTCAATTTGCGACCTACAATTAGATACAATTTTGCGATGATTTATTCATTGGGTCCAACACGTTTTAATATTTACGTTTTTATATTATTTACTCCTTTATTTAAAGTAATTTTTGAAAATCAATAATTTATTAGGCATTGACAGAAAAATCTTTATATAAATATTATTATAAAAATCATTATAGAAGATTGTAATAGTATATTATGTACCAAGTTTTATAAAAGCCATTTGGTCACGAATTTAATTTAGGCACGAGCATGCTTGCGAACGATCGACATATCTACAAGATCAAAGTTTATATCAATATATATTAGGTAACAAACAATAACAAGAATTAAAAAATGGGCATAAAATGTATAAATAAAATAAAAATGTTTTTTAATAATAATTATTACCAATGGTAAATGGTATTAAAATCACAACTTCTTTATTGATTCAAATCATTCAACTATGATGCTGCCGAAGATGGCAAATAAAGAAAAATGTTAGGGGTCTAATATATAACACAGCAAATTACAATATTCTTTTCAAGCAAATTTCATCACATTTATTAAAATGTTCGTGAAAATACGAGTCCAGTTGAAATGATTGAGTAAATGTGTCATACCTTATAATACATAATATATTATAATTAAGGTAGTTGTCGTGCTGTAAGCATACCATCAGAAAATTTTAAATTTTTGTATACTTATTAAGGACATGACAATACATATATCCTTAAAATTTGAAGTCGATTGACCGTCTATAACCCGAGATAAAGTCAATTAAAAATTGGATAATTAACATGGATTGTATAGGCTTTCTGTAGTTCTGTACCAGTTTCTTAGTTATACAGAAAAAACTAACTGTCAGAAGCTTTCAAAAAACTAACAGTGTTTTAATGTATTTTTGCTGAGATTAAAAAAAAATAATTAAAAATTTTTGACCGTCCAATTGTTTATAAATAACCGTTTAAAGTTCAACAATTTGTAAAAAGTATACATCACTAGTGTCAGATAAAAAAACTTGGCAACGCTGTACGCGAGTATAGATATTATTTCCGCAGTAAATTCAAACACTGATTCAGTCTCCAATATATCTATTGGTTGAGCATAAGCGACGTTGCCGGATTAAAACTTATGAAAATATTTTAAAGTATTACGTAAAGGCAACGTCTCCAGGGTACAGTCTTGCGAACAAATTATGAATCACTTAGCTACAAGCTCGTATACTTTTACGGTGCGTATAATCTAAAATTTTTTGACAATATTGTACCACGACAACTACCTTAATTAATTAATTAATTACTAAGAATATTTTTTTTACTTGGTTTGACATCAGGGGTCTAGATGTATGAGTTCTTTTGTAAAAATAATGATTATTTGGGATATAAAACTTATATTAGTATTAAAAAGAGAGAGGGTAGACATTGCAAGAGAAAATTAAGGTAAAAGACGTATCCGGCATTAACATCACATTTTAGTATAAAGTTCTTAAAATTATATTTTAAATTTAAAATTTGCGCCTCTAGTATGTACCGCGATTTTTTTTGTCAGTTTTACTATTTAATTTATATTCAAGAGCCCATGCTGTAAATAGTCGAAAAACGACAGAGACTGTAAAAATTATCGTAATACATAATGTTGTAGCACGTTAGGTATAATATTAACATTTAAAATTAAAAACATTTACAGTGTTTTAATAAAACAAATTGTACAATACGTTAAATAATATAAATACTAATTTCCGAATAATTGAGCTAACATTTTGAAATACTCGAACATTGAGATAATTTTTGCAGCATTAATAGTTTTAGCTATTTAAAGCACCGCATATTGCTTTGAATTAAATAATTTCTGCAGTACTTCTCAGTATATAGTACATTGTAATAAATGTGGTACGCCTGAGTTGCCAGAAATAAATCCAAATATTGCATTATTGCAAATAAAATAAAAGCAATATACAACAAGTATAGTATTTTGTCGGATATATGTAATGAAACGAAATTTAGAGGTAAATTATAGTTTTATATAAGAATGGTATTACTAAGAACATTGTTTAATCTCTTTAAAAGGGTTCTTATTATTTTTATGCTTTAAATGTGTTTATAATATTGGATAGGAATCCAAAATAAAAATGCTTCAAAGGAACACAAAAACAGAAAAAAAATGTTTCGTGTTTTAAGGATTGTACAAAAATGTGTTAATAAATAATTATCGTAATTAACATGTAATAAATAAAAAAAATAGACTTAAAGCTGTTATTATCTTATCAAGCATAATTATTAAGTAATGTTACTGCAATAAAATAATATATTTATTAAAACTCTTGATATTTATTTCTATACAAAATAAGCTGTAGTAAGGACAATTAATTTTTTTCTACCCCCACCTTCAAAACGCCCTTTATCGTACATGTTTCCATGACACTAAGTAACATTGACAAGTTGTCGCTTTATGGCGCTTTAGTCACGGGCTGAAGTTAGCAACAGGTTTTTAGTCACGGGCTGAAGTTAGTTTTAAGTTAGTTGACAGTTGTCAATTGTCATACAATCGTTAAAATAAATTGCCTTTCTTGTAAAATATTACTAAATGTGAAAATTACTTTATAATTATTATTATAAATTTGACATTTGACACACAGATTCCTCTATTGTTTCATAGATGGCGCTCTATACAAATTTTTGATTTAAATCATTTTAAGATAATAAGTATTTGTCGTAGAAAAAGTATAGTATGCACCTTGTTTATAAACTTTTCTATACACTCATTAATTTAAGCACTCGCTCGCAAGCTCGCTCGTGCCTAAATCAAATTAAACACTTTTCTTTTATTAATACACTTTTTTTAATTCAGTGTTTACTTACAAAATTGTTGTACGTTTTTTAATGGATATTTCATTTAAATTTAGAGCAATATTTGCTTGGAATGTTTTCTTGTAACATTTTGTGAAACGCATTATAAAACTTTTTCCTGTAGTAGTACATTATTATACAAGAGATAATACAGGCTATTACTCACAAGGATGAGGTTTGCGTCTCGAGTAGCCAGAGAGTCAAATCATCCAAGTGAATAATGCTCATAATCTCGAGTGTATTACTATACTTTATCTACTTCAATATAATAATAATTAATAATGTTTTTAAAAATTAAATAAATTAAATCTGACATCTTTTAAATGATTAAGCACACTTTTCTCCAATTTTAAATATTATTACAGCCGCCTTCTTCCAATTTAAAACCCGATTGGTTCAAATCACAGTTAAAATGGAAACCGGCCAATCACTGATGCCTAATATTTAAGGACTAACAATTTTAATTTATGTTTATATATTGCTTATATTTTTGTCTGTAATTACAACTATTGTAACAATTTAATATAAAGTATAATATGGTAGCAAGATAAATTGATTTTTTTAAAAATAAATAAATAATATTTGACCTATTAAAAAAGAAGATGATAAAAGAAAAAATAAACAATTAGAGTACAATTAGATAAAAACTAAAAAGAAATAAAGTACAAATGATGAATACGAATGGTAATAAGTAAATAGAACCGCTGTAAAAGTGGCTTAAAAGCTTGAAAGAGTCGTGGGATAAACGTTTTCATTGAGTGGGATTCTTTTTAAGTTGGCGGGCGTAAGCCAATGTGCACTGCGATAACGCTTACTACTCTCGAGTCGAACTCGTTCGTTGCTCGATTTTCTTTATGCACACTTTCACTACTTTCATTCATTCGTTCGCCCGTTTGCCGCTTCTGCTGCTTCTTTTCCTTATTGCCTTTGCCAGGCTGCCTGCCTGAACGCCCGGCTCACTGCCTTCCTGCTGACGCTTTTCCTGTTATTTCCACGCCAGACGTCGGTCGTTTGTGTTAGACCAACAATATTAAAAAATGAGTCAACTGTTGCTCACGCCTCTAATACCTTTTATATAAATATTGAGAGTTTTTCTTTGCTAAGAATTTAACTTTTTTATTGCATTGGTTTTATAGTTGTTTTTAAATTGTAAAATATTTATTTACGTTAAATTTTGTCGTCTTTTGTAAATATTATAATATTATTCACGTAAATAACTTTTTAAATGTTGTGGTAGGGTTTTATCTACTAAATTTAATTAAGTAAACAAGTTATCTACAAATGGTTTTTCACACAATAAAAAGTTGACCACAAGTGGTAATAGTAACTATTTGTGGAAAGCATTATGTAGTCAAACAAATTATTTATTTTTGCACATTATTTTGTTATTTAATCTAGTATATTAAATATACTAGTGTATTAAGTGTTTTATAAACTTCTCAATAAGACATTTATAGAACTTGTAACGCTAAAGAAGCATAGGGTTTTCAAAACGCGCGCGCCATCTGGTGGCGCTCGATAGCATTGTTGAACTACAAGGTTTGTCTACAATACATTTAAAGCATGCCAACTGCCCATAAATTTTAAATAAATAAGTTGTTTTTCAAAAAAGAGGAAAGCAGAAGTCTTACTCGACAAATTTTGTTCTCCAAGTTGCAATTGCTCAGCTTAACCGCGATCGTTATTTGTGTTTTCCGTTGCAAGTAAAATCTGAAAAACTTTGCTTGGTTTAATACTACATTTCGATTTATTATTCTTTATAGGTATGCCTATATACATTTTATCCAAGTGATCATACGCTAAAGAAGTATCGGGTTTTCGCAACGCGCACGCCATCTGGTGGACTTCAAAAGCATTGCCTGAATTTAAGAATTGTCAACTATACATTTAAAGCATACGAACTGTACATCATTTTTAAATAAATAGGTAGTTTTTTCACAAATAAGAGGAAGGCAGAAGTACTCGACAAATTTTGTTCAATTGCACAGCTAAATCGCGCACGTTATTTGTGTTGCAAGTAAAATACTAAAAAACTGTTTTAGTACTCGATTTCGATTGATTATTCCTTATATCATTGATTAAGAACCTCAACGCTTAAATGCTTATATATAGTTACGTTAGTGTGTGTATTTTATCTAAGGGATCATGGTGAATTATTGTGTTTTTAATTGTAAATAAAATTCAAGAACTAAATCGTTGCATTTTCATGTTTTGCCAAAGGATCCAATTCGGTACATTTGTTGGTGCTGTATATACTAATGATAACTAAACCTAATATAATTTATAGTTTGGACATTTTTATGAAATTAGTAAAATAATTTTTGCACAAACATAACCTTAAAATCAACCATTTTTATATTTGAGTTCTCTAAAAAACGCCGACAACTGCATTTTAAAAAACAAAATATACCTACGAATTCCTGGCAACATAATATTAAATATAATATATAATATAATGGTATTTTACAGTTGAGTGGAGACTTTTTTAATCAACGCTTTTAATAATGCTAAATGCTGTTTAAATTAAGACGACCTATTTGTTTGATGATTTTTACTGAATTGAAATGTTTGCACTTTTCACATTAATCACTACTAAAATGAGTATTTATTGTATCTAATAGGTACAATTTATATTTACAGAGACTGTATGTAATTTATTTCTTCATTCAGATTAACACTGTTTATTGGAAAACCGGTAAAAACTCAACCCAGGATTTCCTCTCGAAATACACCCAACAACACAACAAATTGAGCCACGGTTTTTTTTTTGATGTTTTTTAACATTTTCCTGCTTTATTCTCAAAAACATTTTTTTGTAAACCAAGCATTTGACAGCTGAATATTAAAAGTCGTACTTTTGTTACGATAATAACAACCGAGTGGTGGCCCTACTAGCGATACCTCTTTAGCGTATAGTGAATTATTATAAATATAATTCAAGAACTAATCCGAAGTTGCATTTTCATGTTTTGCCAAAGGATCCAATTCGGTAGATACGTATATTTGTGCAAACATAACCTTAAAATCAAACATTTTTAAATTCGAGTCCTCTAAATGCAAATTCTGACAACTGTATTTTGAGATAGTAAAACACTTCATGGCAACATGATATTATATTTAATATATACCCGTTTTTGGTCTTGTACCGTTGTAAAAACTTTCTCAGTCACTATTACTAATCCATAATGTGTCGCTGATTGCATTAAGACGAATTAATTGTTTTATGATTTTTACTGGAGTTAAATATTTCCAATTTTTGCGTAAATCATTAATAAAATGTGTTTATTTAGAAATCGGTTTACAAGATAATAAATATTTTTTGTCGAGTGATTAATAATGCACCGGTTGTATTCGCAATTGTTAATAATTAATGACATTCATTTCTCCCGCTGTGAACAATATTATTCCCTCCCCTGTATATATTTTCATTCTTTCCTGCTAATCAGGTAAGAAATGTTCCATTAAAGCCCGCTGCACAATAGCCCGGTAACGGAAACGGGAATCTTAACATTAAAGGTGGGAGAGACTAAAAAACCACTGTTGATAGATAGGGTTCGCTGAGTTTCTCCCACCTTTACCGCTTAGTTTCCCGTTCCCGTTCTCATTACCGGACTGTTGTGCAGCGGGCTTAAAGGTGGGAGAGACTAAGAAACCACTGTTGATAGATAGTGTTTGCTGGGTCTCTCCCACCTTTACCGTTTAGGTTCCCGTTTCCGTTCTCGTTACCGGGCTGTTGTGCAGCGGGCTTTAATTCCGCTCCAACGACGACGCTACAGTGTGATTGACTTTGAATGTAAACGTCAGAATTAAATTAAACGTCAGATTTATATAATTTTGACTAAGTTTTATTGCGGGTACTCAAATTGTGTTTTTTTAAGCAAAAGTACCTATATAACTTGAAGTAGGTAAGCTTAATAATTTAATCTGAACGACTTTAGGAATGTAAACGTCAGTTTTTAATTAAACTTTTTTAATTTCCTAAAAATTAATTAATAGTTACCACCACTCAACAAAAAAGTATAGTGTGGATTCGCAATTACTCCCTCAATAAATTCCTTCACTCGCCTATCGGCTCGCTCAGAATCTTTCATCATCGGTAGAAATTGCTATGATTTCACGCTTGGCAAACAATATACTATATTCCCATAAAAAGCGAACTTTAAGTTTTTAATAAAAATGAAAGGCTATTTTACTCTCTTTATTGTTATTATTACTTATGAAAATTTACAACCCAATAAAAAACAAACCCCCATTTTATTTTTATGTTGAAACCTTAAAACTCCATTTTAAGAAAAAACTCAATGACAATGACATTTTGGTTCACAACTAGGCAAAATATGCATTACTTGTCCACTCTTTTAATATGTATATTACGGTGTACCTTATTTTTATATTTTTTTTACGCATACCCTCTAATTATATTTATTACTTGTTTATATACTCCCAGTAAAAATTTCAGCTCATACTATAAACGGGAACCCGTGCCGACTTGCATCTAAACCCTCCGTTAGCCAACGTTAGGCGCGCGCGGTATTTTGTAACACGAAACACTTTAAAAAGAAGATATACTTCATGACTGTATTTTTCTAATGATTTTATTAAATTTGATTACTAATTAATATTATTGCTTTTGTTTCTATCATTTGTTTTACTAATTTAGTTGATTTTATCCCTTAAATATATTAATATACTAATTAGTATTGCTAAAATATACTGTTATATGAAATTTCAGCTTTTTATAAGCATTTCTTTTCTTGATGTCCTCCCAAAAATATTTTAGACAGTTCAATAAGTTTTCGGTAGTCATCTCTTACAATAGACTCTTTTAGTTATTTAGAGTAAAACCCATTAAGTTTATCAATTTCAGAGTTTACGGCCTATTCACCAGACCCTTCCGGGTAACTAGCCACTCCCTGTGAAAATATACATTTATATCAAAGTATGCACATAAATAAAACTATATTTTAACATTTGTCAATAATTTATAATATAAGGGTCACATAATAACAAACACAAAATGACTTACGATCGAAGACCTCGCGACCAACCGTGTTACAAAATACCGCGCGCCTAACGTTGGCTAACGGAGGGTTCAGATGCAAGTTCCCGTTTATAGAATGAGCTGAAATTTTTACTGGGAGTATATAAACACGTAATAAATATAATTAGGGGGTATGCGTAAAAAAAATAAAAATAAGGGACACCCTAATGTATATGTAAAGGACCTACATTAATCGTTTAATTAAAGGTAGAGGACGCTGCTTAAAATAGTAAATGTATAAGATATTTAAAATTGTATGGGTGGGTTTTATTTATGAAAATATAAAAACAATAAACAAGGAAGTTGAGCGGTATTTGACGCAAAAATACTGCACTAGTGAAACGAAATGAATTAAAAAATCTAATGCCTTTTTATTAGAGCAATTTCCTGAATAAATAACAAAATTGAGCTTGACTCATGTATAGTTGCAACTGGCGTTATAAAAATGTTAAATTCGACAAAGCAGCGAGCGACGGGCGGGTCATAAATAATTTTAAATAGCTCTTCTGCGTTATGTATTCGAAATGATGTCCAATTATGGCCCGGTATTATTTAAATGCGCCGTAAAAATATAATATAGTGGTGATTTTTTCGAGGCTCGGACGCGATTTTTTTATCTGGCCGCCGTTATAAACGCTTTGAACAGTGGGCCTTGCACATTACTCATGCAACTGACCAATCCCTGCAATTTTTACACGCGAAAATAAATCATCATTATTGGAGCTGAACTGAGCCCGCCATCGGCTGGCCGACTCGACTCCGGGTTACTTTTTTGTAGAGACATCCATTAAATGCATATCTATTTAAGCCGGCCGCTTTGTTTGTTCCCCCTTCTCCTCCTCTTTCACCTCCCTTCTCACTCCTCATGCTCTTCTGTTGTATCTCTATGCTCGTCTCGTTTTATACTATCTTTGTGTTATGTGGTGATGTCTTGCTTTTAAGTAACATTAATTTAAACCCAATTTTTAACACAGTAACAAGTACAATTTTGAAATTTAAACATTTTAGTTATTTAGTTCTTTTTCATGCAAAATCAAAATTTGTATCACCCTTTATGATTTTTTTCTAAAATCATGAATGGTTCACATGGACTTACGAAGAAGTCGAGAAGAGTTTAATCACCTTATCATTGACTAAAGGCCGGTTTATAAATCTCTGGTTAAGTTCCAGTTAGTCTATCTGACAGTTAAATTCCATATCGATCGTTGTGAGAACAAATCGTAAAACCATTGTTATGCGTGATCCTATAGATAATACATATACGAGGCGTGTTCAGAAAATAACGGAAATTGTTAAATTTCGCGGGTTCGGAGGGTCCAGTTGTCATAAAATTTTCTTTATTATGTTGGTATACATGCCCCCGAAGTATGATAAAAACTTTAGCTGTTTTCATTGTTTACTTTGTCTCTGGCAGCCGCTAAGGTTAGACGTGTTTTATGAGCTCGGCGATTTTTCGTTCGTTAAAAGAAATGGATCAAAGAATTTGTATCCAATTTTGCTTAAAAAATGAAATAAATTCTGTGAAATGTTAACAAAGGCCTATAGTGAGTATGCTATAAGTAAAACAAAAGTTTACAAGTGGTATAAGAGTTTCCAAGATGGCCGTGAAGACGTTGAAGATGACGAACGCCCCGAACGCACAATCACATTAACAACCGATAAAAACATGGAAAAAGTGGAAGAAATGTTGATGATGATGTTGGTATATCGATTGGCTCATCCCATGAAATTTTTTCAAATGTTTTGGGTATGAAACGTGTGCCAGCAAAATTTGTTAAATTTTGAACAACATTTTTGGCCAAAAACAATATTGTAATGATGCCCCAGCCTCCATATTCGCCAGACATGCCTCTGTCTGACTTTTTCCTATTCCCAAAATAAAGAGAACCTTAAAGTGCCGTCGTTTTGCAAGCATAGATGAAATTAAAAGCGCATCGCTGAAAGAACTAAAGGCTATCCGAAAGATCGAGTTTTAGAAGTGTTTCGAGTATTGGAAGAAGAGCTGGCACATGTGCATAATATCCAATGGAGACTATTTTGAAGGGGACAACATTAATGTAGACGAATAAATAAATATTTGTTTCAAAGAACTAAAATTTCCGAACACACCTCGTAAGTACTGTCTATCCTCAGATGGTAACCAAAATTTGCGTTTTTGGTGTAGTATTTATTCTACAAACTTTTGTCTGATTTTATTTACCTGCAAGTGTTTTGATCAACAACGAGGTAGTTTTTGTGCTAAAATTAATTTTTTTTCATTTATTAAATCAGGTAAAATACATATGTATATTTGATTAGAAGAATATATCTATTATGTGGTCTATGTTTAATAAACATTGTTTATGTTTATTTGTGTTCGTGTATACTCATTAAGTAACTGGCTTTCCGTTAAGCCAATTTCAAGTTTTTCTACAGCATGACTTCCTCGTGGAGTAGTTTCATTTCACCATTTAAAAGAGGGCAAGACTGCTACAAACTGCTACATGTGAATTAGTTTAGACTATTTGGCAGCGTGCTAGGGTACCTACGCAGGGAATTATTTCCTGCGTGAGAAAACTATCAAAACAGTAGGAACGATATTTAAGAAGCACCGTAGTCGTCAAAGTGAAAATAGAAGATGGTAAAAATCTAAAGCCTCCAAAATAACCTGATTGCGTCGCATTGATTTTACTAAGGAGAGTACCAGAATTTAGTAAAAGATGAGAGTTATTAATTAACTATCGAACAGGAATCAGCCTTATTCAAAAATACAACCAGTCACTGACCAAGGACAAAAAAAAGAAGCAATATATTCTTCGCCGGAAACAGTTTCCCTTATGTGGTAGTTTTGATTTTCCTAATAATATTAATATACATGTATGTAAATATTCGTTTAATTACCCGATTAAAAAAATGTCAATTAAATAATAATAAAACGACTTTATTTGACATAAAAAGGATTACATCAAAAGGGCGAAGTTTAATCATGGATCATTCTTCCACTTAACCCTACTATACTATAATTTTTATTTATATAAAAAAACAAAATAAAACATGGTAACTTAATATTTAAAATAAGTTATTGTGTAATACAAAAATAAAAATCAAAGTTATAAACAAAATAGTTTACTTAATCAAGAACAAATCAGAGAAAAAAAAATTTCTTAACAAAACAAATAAAGTAAAAAATACTGAATTTATTAAGAGTTTTGCGTCTCAAAGAATTCAGTATTCAGAACAAAGGGAAAGGTGTCAATTGATGCCTGAAAGATTTCTGAAACAAAGCTGGGCATGGTTACGTATGTCACGATCATGAGCTTCACTTCGATATTTTAAATGTTCGATATACTTTCCATATTTACCCACTTTAGACGTTTAAAATAGGAGGATATGTGGTCATACATTAAAACAAACCTGCAACAAGAATTTTGCATCTTTTGAATTCAATCTTTAGTAACTTTATCTAAAAACTGGGTAAACAGCAATAAAACGTCGATAAAACAAGTGATTCGCAAAGTTGTTTTTTGGTTTCTAAATTTAATACATCACTGTTTGAGTATAATGCTTAGAGACGCAGATATACATTAAGTGTAACAAGTAACAAGTTACAAGCCTTGTAATAACTAATTTACATAATTTGTGAATTTGAAACTGTCATCAAAAGTTACACCCAAAATCATATTTTTTTTTAGAAAAAGTGAGAGGAACATGTTTAAATGAAGCGTGCTTATTCAACCATTACGGTTAGGTTCAGAACAAAATAATAAAGATACTGTTTTTTCAGCATTTAATTTTAAATTATAATTTTTTGCATACAATTTATGTCTTTAATTATTTTTTTATTTGTATTTTGTTTATATTTAGGGTTAAAAATGTTAATGTAAACTGAATCATCCGCATAGCCTTGTAAGTTCGCATCTACACAATCAAATATATTTGCAATGTAAATTAGGAATAAGAGTGGCCCAAGTATTGAGCCTTGTGGTACACCAGAAATAACATTTGAGGGTCTAGATTTCTGATTATCAATCATAACAATTTGGTATCAATCTGATAAATATGAATGAAAAAGTTCTACAGATGCATCATTAAAACCGTAATAGTGTAATTTTGCACAAACTACGAGGTGTGTTCAGAAAATAACGGGAATTGTTAAATTTTGCTGGTTCGGAGGGTCCGGTTGTCATAAAATTTTCTTTATTATGTTGGTATACATGCCCCCGAAGTATGATAAAAACTTTAGCTGTTTTCATTGTTTACTTTGACTGTGGCAGCCGCTAAGGTTGGACGTATTTTATGAGCTCGGCGATTTTCCTTCGTTAAAAGAATATGGATCAAAGAATTTGTATCCAATTTTGCTTAAAAAATGAAATAAATTCTGTGAAATGTTAACAAAGTAGTGAGTGCTATAAGTAAAACAAGAGTTTACAAGTGGTATAAGAGTTTCCAAGATGGCCGTGAAGACGTTGAAGATGACGAACGCCCCGAACGCACAAACTCATTAACAACCGATAAAAACGTGGAAAAAGTGGAAGAAATGGTTATAAACCATCAGAGAAGTTGCTGATTTTTGGCCAAAACAATACTGTAATGATGCCCCAGCCTCCATATTTGCCAGACGTGCCTCTGTCTGACTTTTTCCTATTCCCAAAAATAAAGAGAACCTTAAAGGGCCGTCGTTTTGCAAGCATAGATGACATTAAAAGAGCATCGCTGAAAGAACTAAAGACTATCCCAAATATCGAGTTTTAGAAGTGTTTCGAGTATTGGAAGAAGAGCTAGCACATAATATCCAATGGGGCGACAACATCAATGTAGACGAATAAATAAATATTTGTTTCAAAAAACAAAAATTCCCGATATTTTCTGAACACACCTCCTAAATCTGAATTAATCGTATTGAAGGCTTTGGAGAAATCAAGCGATATTAAAACAGCAGCTGACTTTTTGTCTAAATTTTTTATCAATGAATCTAATATATGTAATAAGGAAGTAGTAGGCTGTGACCATTTCTAAAATCAGATTGTTGTTTTGGAAAAAGCTTATTTTGTGTAAAATAGTCAGATTTGCAATTAAGTTTTTGAAAATTTTGGGTAGTATACTAAGGAGACTAGTATATTAGTCTCCTTAGTATACTATCCAAAATTGATCTATAGATCAGTTGTTATGGTAGGATTTTAATTCTTTGGCAAAGAGCAGATAATATCTAGATAGCAGATTTATTTGGAATTTCAAATATGATTTTTTGGACCACCCCAATCTTATTTTAAAAATTTACACCTTACATACATTTTTAGTCATAATTTCAACAAATCAAAATGTTTTCAAATTTTTTTTAATAATTTACATATCAAGTTTTGATGAATTTTAGAAACAAATTTAATTTATGCACGAGCGAGCTTGGGAGCAAATGCTTAATTAAAGTAATGTCTAGAAAAGTTTATAAACGAGTTTCATACTATACTTTTTCTACGACAAATACTTATTTTTATCTAAAAATGAGAAACTATTTAATACTTTTGAGAAACTATTTAATACTTTTGTATTTTTGTATTGAGGTAAAAAAATAATTTTTTTCTACTACCTTACTGGAAAACTTAATTTTCCACCCCCGAGCGAGGGACAAAAATGCCTCTTTTCCTCCCCGGGAAGAAAGAAAATTTCCTCCCTCTTTTTTTTAACAATTTTAGCAGGAGTTTTTGTCCCTTTTCTAGCCCTATTTGATTTTGTAGGAAAAAGATTTACTCCGCGCTTGTCCAATCATTCTTTGAACAAACTATATTAATTTTCACATCGCTCTTCCGATTTTTAAGGAAGGAAATTAGTTGCAACTATTCTTGCCTCTTCAGCAAGATCTTGCGGCAGGTCTTCTTCGCTTGAATTCATTTTTAAAACGTAGGGAGAATTTCAAATTTATGATAAACATTCTGAGAGCTTATAAAAACTGTTATGTTTGTATTACCAAAATACCATAGCAACAAAGCGTTGTCAACATAACGTCGCGACGCGTCGGCGACGCAACACCTACTTAATATTTTGTTCTTAGCACTAAAGGTCTCATTTGAGGGTTACAAGTGCCTCTGTAAGAAACACAACGTTTAAATCGATTTTTAATCTGTATAAACATAAAAATGACCGCCGTTAGATTCTGTGTAGTGTTGCAGTGATTTTTAGTATGCGCGAAACAAGATAAAACAGGATTTGTTGTGTGGATTGTGATTATTACATATTCGTTCAAATATGTCAAATTAAATAATTATGTTAAAATTAATTAGTATTAATATTAATAAAAATAATTATTTAAAAAAAGTAAAGTATTTCACCATCAACCTTATATTAACTTATTTATTAAGCCGCAAGTTAAAAAAAAAATAACAAAAATAAGAACACACAAAAAAAAGAACATTTCTCCTGAATCTAATCTAAAAACCAAAACACTGACAGTAAAAATATAAAATTAAGGTCATTTCACAATATAATACGTTCATAGCCATGGAATTTCTACAAAAGTTTGTGTTGCCCACCTCTAATCATTCTGCTAGAGCACGCCTGTGATTGGCTACTTTATTTTCTTAATAACTTATTATTGGTGCGTCTGATCAAAAAACGGCAAAGACCATTCGACTTAGAATCCCATCCTCTATCCACCCCTTTTCTCCTGTCCTTGACTTTTGAGACACCCTGTATATAGTTATAACTTCAGCCCGTGATTATAAAACGCCATAAAGAAACTTGTCAATTTATATTTAAAATGTCACTTAGTGTCATAAAAACATGTACGTTTTAAAGGTGGCAGTAGAAAAATCAGGTATATTTATTCACTTTGATTTTGATCTTTATGCATAAAAAGTATTAAAATAGTACACCCATTTATTATAAATTAAATACTGATTTAAAACAAAAATGAATTAAAAAATAATTATTTATTATAAATTTCATGTTGTTAATACATATGTCTAACTAACTAACCACGAACTAAAAAAAGTGCATACGGTGGATGCAAATTATTTTCCCCTTAGCGGAAATCCCATCGAGTTTAGGCTGAAGCCCGGAGGTTTGACATGTAATATCCAAGGCCGAAATAGGCAATTTAGCGGGATCTCCATTTTTCTAAGTAGTAGTGGTGGAGTCCATCATCATCATAAATACATCACAAACGACGGACCTATATGTCCCGGGGCTTACTAGACAATCTTATTCCTATTTACATAGGGGAAAGGAGCGGTCACTGCCGTCGTCGTGTAATGCCCTTTTCGGTCCCCAGAGAGGTTGTGGAATCCGCCCCCTGCTTATTGGAGGAGCATGTAGATTCGAAAGACCTGCCTGCCCTTCCCGCTCCATCCTCCTATATTTGTTATGCATTGCTATATATGTAGAGGTGGACATTGGTCTGCTTCGTATAATATTTCAATATATTTCGATCGACTTATTTCGATTCAATGTAAAAAAGCCCCATCTAAATAAAATTTTTATAAAAATGGGATATATTCCCTATTGAAATGAATGTTCTAAAACGTAATAAAAACCGTTTTCGCTTCGATTTCCTATATCATTTGTGAGATGTTATGGATTCACTGTATAATTTGATTTTTAAATTAACTTTTATAAAATTTATTGGCGATACACGATATTGGATGATTTTTTTATATATCCCAGTGGAATACCCACCATTATTATTGACTTTTAAATGGACAACGTTTATAAATAACATGAATACCAATTTTTATATTGCAAAAAGGGGCCCAAACTAATACTTGTTTTAATTTTTATATCAGAATTTTTAATTAAAACTAAAATAAACTTTTCCTGATACTGTATTAAACAATTGTTAAACAATTTAAAGTGTAATTGTATAAAAAGATGGTATATTGGAAAATACATGTAATATTAATACTTATGTAAATTAATATTATGACTATTTTGGAATTTTTGCAAAATATTCGATGTTAAAATCTCTTTTGTCTGTCAAAGAAAATAAATAAATAAACAAATTCGCCAGTCATAGCTTTTTTGAAGCTAAATTCTAAAAGCTATAATTAATTTATACAGATGATGAGTATTTATTTTACTAATAAAAGTAAGTTTATTAAAATGTATACTTAATTTTGTAGACTGCTCTTCTTATTGGTTTGTGTGGTGTATGCACGCGTAAAGAGCTAAAAATATAAGATGTCCAAAGACTCACTATGCCTTCTTATACAATAAAAAGACCAACATCTGAAGGAGGTGAAACTGTATGGAAGTGTACCAGCAACATTTTCGATTACGAGCAGCAACTAAATGATAAACACGATTTTTTTAATTACATATCCTAAGAAAAAGTTACAACGTGTAGGAATATATTCTTTTGGGAAATTACCCTCCATCGTTGTTAAATTTCTTAAACTACCGAACCCTACAGAGTAGGAAGGGCATTGCTTTAGACCAAGTTTCGCATCTCTTGCGGCAGTTAAAAAGGCTATGAGGATGGAAGAAAGTTTTTTCACAATAATATTGTGTTTTTATTATAAATAATAACCAATTTCAGGTCCTCTTCAGTACCAGTCATATATAGAAGAAGAAAAAAGTGTGCAGAATGTTAAGGGGGGAGAAGAACCATTGATTACTACCAAAGCTACTACCACATTGGTATTTACAAACTTACAAACCAAATAATTAATTCATATTGTTGTACCTATCAGATTAAATAAAGTTGTTTAATTGTTGTATTGAACAATTTGGCTTTTTTGGAATTAAGTTCAGAAAAGACATTGTACGGACCCAACAAATAGTTTTAAAGTTGAGAACTGGCCAAATATCTCGTCACCGTGCTTTTGGTTCGAGTGTGATACATACACCTTAAGATAGGATGGTGCGCATTAGGGTGGGCCGAAAATCCGCTTTTTTAGAATTTCGTTTAGTAATAGCAAAAATTTTGTTCATTATGTTGTAAAAAAAAAATGTGTAAAAGATTAAAATTTTCGATCAACATCCTAGGCTCGCCCAACGCAATTAAAGATCAAAATGTTCAAAAAAAAATTTTTCTTAACTTATTTTGATCGGAAATTTTATGCTCTACACAAAATTACTTCAGATGGATAGTTTCAGAAATTTGTTGTAAAAAAAAATTGTGTAAAAGATTAAAATTTTCGATCATCATCCTAGGCTCGCCCAACGCGTTGCAACGCAATTAAAGATCAAAATGTTAAAAAAAAAAATTTCCTAACTTATTTCGATCGGAAATTTTATGCTCTACAAAAAAGGTCCTTACACAAAATTACTTCAGATGGATAGTTTCAGAAATAAACCCGATTTTAGTATCAACATTTTTTGAACATTTTGATCTTTAATTGCGTTGGGCGAGCCTAGGATGTTGATCGAAAAATTTAATCTTTTACACAAAATTTGTTTACAACATAATAAACAAAATTTTTGCTATTACTAAACGAAATTCTAAAAAAGCGGATTTTCGGCCCACCCTAGTGCGCATGTTGAGCGGGGCTTAAATACGTCACTTGTTGAGGATTTTTAAATCTTTGACGTGCGTTTTAATTATCTGCTGCTAAAATTCTTGCTTTTGTGATGCTGTTGGATGTTAACTTGCTCTATTTTTTGTTTAACTTGTTGTTTTTGCTTTCGGTAAGGTTCAAATTACTTTTCAAATTACCTTTCAAATTATTGTTATTGCGTTGTGTTAACCTGTTCTGTTTGTTTATTATTGTTTTTGTGTTGCGTTAACTTGTTTTGTTCGTGTTTTAGTTTGTGTCGTGCCATTTGCATTTATTAAAATTCGGTGTGGCATATTTGGATGCAATTCGGACAACCAGTCCAAGATAAATTTTATCGATTCCCGAAAAACTTTGATTTGTGCAGTGGTTAAATACCATAAAAAGAATAGACAATATCAACGTTGCTTGTGTTTCTTCTAAACATTTTCTGGACAGTGACTTTAAGTTTAATTTAAAACACCAACCCTTAAACAATTGTTAACAGCCCTAAATATCATCAAGGACTGAAAGCATCTATTATCCATATTATAACACTTTTTTCAATATTAAGTTTAATGAAAACGTACTATGTCCAGATATTTCTCTATTTTCTTTGATAATATTACTATTATTCGTGAATTCGCACGGCAACTACTCATCAAGTGACGTCATGAGCGGGACGAACCAAAACTCGTCCACGGGAGCATCCAGCCCTGGAGTGTCCTATACGAACAGGCACTGACAGACAGCCTGTTTCGGTCTTATTAGACCTCATAAGTACCGGATAGCCGTGGTTTGTAAGCCCAGTCTAAACACGCTACCCAACGCCTTATATAGGCAACAAGTACAGCGACAGCGGTGAGATATTCAGCCACCGTTCAATTAGACCTGGGTGTTTTTTTGTATTTTTTGTTAGAAATAACAAGTATAAGTGGCTACAACTTTATTGTTAACGTTTTATTACTTGCAATAAAAGACGAAATAAAAATCAAAAACTTTTCAGCCGATTAAAACAAAATGATGAAATTAAATAGGTAACTTTTAATAATGTTAAAGTTAAAAACCTATTAAAATGAAATTGTTTCAAATATAATTATAATTAAAATTGAAGTTGTTTCAAACGAATTAGCATTAATTATACTTTTTTTATTAAACATGACAGGTAATTAGATTAGCTTTGCTTTAATTTATTCCCCTTTTTATTCCAGCGTTATACTAAAACACAAAAGCAAAGATAACCGCCAGTCTAACATTTCTTTTATTTATTTCATTAATTATAAAAATCATCTGATACGCGTTTATTGTTACACTGTTTTATACAAAACAAAGTGTGAATCATTTCATTGAGTCAGCAAAATATGCTTGAAAGTAATTTTGTTTAGGTTCAGTTTTAGCCTTAAATCTTCGATTAACATAAATCCATAACCAGTTATAATTCATATTGATTTATGTCTTCTTGCTAACAATTAATAATTTCGGATTTAGTTTGCTGCATTATGGATTAAAGCTTTCGTTTAGAAACTAAATTGTCACCAATTATAAAATAAAATTACTTTTGGATTAATATATGTTTTTTTACATATTGTAACGTTTTTACTGTTCGTAGTGTGAATTAAAACACGCACTGCTTTATTAAATAACTTTTTAACACTTATTTACACTTAAAACTAACTAAACACTTAACTACTAATTATATGTCACTACTGTTTAAGAGTCTACTTATTTGCACGTATATTTATTTATTTCGTCGCGAGTACCAAAGATTGACTGACTGCTCCATGCTGCGCTGTTCCTTATATATTCAGTGCCTACGTGACACCAGTCAAGCAAGCGCCTTCTCGAATATTCCAGCGGGCTCAGAACCGCTCTCGATCGCTCGAGCGCTGACTCACCGGCGATGGTGTTTTTATAGACGAAATTTTAGTTACGAGGTTTTAAACGAGTTGCATACTATAATTTATCTACGACGAACACGAAACAGAATTTAAAGCAATTTTAATTTAAACCAATTTCATACCTGTCAACTGGATTTAACCTCACGTTTTCCAAATTTATAATAAAGCTAACTTCAGTCCGTGACTAAAATGAGGAGTAGATAAACCAAGTAAATTGACAATTCTTCGGTAATAGAGTATTTATTTAAAACAAATCATTTGTCAACTTAACCATTTCAAATCTTCTATTTATTTGCGTCGGAGATGAGAGTGTGGGGCTCTGTGTTATCGATTTGAAAGTGCAGGACGATGTCGGCTGACCGCTGCGGTCCCGCAGATAACAGCTAAGAACCCTAAGAATGATGGCCCCCCTCCCCCACGCAAGGGGTAATCCCTTTAAGGTCCCGCACTCGAACTCGATGGACAAACTAACGAGTTTAGGCGAAAAAATCGTCTAAGCTTAAAACGAGGAGGGTTAAATCTAATTAATCATTGTAAAGTTTTAATGGTAAGCCAACACAGCAATTCAAAAACACGGAAATTTGTCGAATACTGAAAATCTTTTTAAATCAAATAAAACATTTTGATTCAAATGAAACAATTTATAATCGACATGTTAATCCTAAGAAATTAGGAGAAGGGTTTTGAGAATTAAAAAGAAATGCTTCTGGATCCCGTGAAAAAATGTTAGGAATTCCAAGGCTTTAGAATCTCGATAAGATCAAGATCTTTGATTTACTTTATTAATCGCAATTGATCTAGATAAAAATACTTACAGCTTCTGTCTGAAGGTAATATAGTGTTATATTTATAGTATAAATTTTATACATAATATTATTCTTAATATGTAGATAAGATTATTTACCCATTAATGATAGTTTTATAACCGGTTTTGACATGTAAGTAATAGCGAAAAAAGCCAGCTAAAATATTATTTTACCACAAATATATTTTCACTACTTTAAAATAAAATAAAACATAAACAAATCATGTTAATTAATGGCTATGGTTTTGGTTTTATTGAAAAGATATATTTTTACAAACGCCAGTAAAACTATAAGTGTCCAAAATGTAATTTTAAGGCACTAGTTTTAAAAGTCATTTACTTTTAGCACTGGTGCTAAAAGTAAATGAAGCAATTTACTTTTAACTTTGGTGCGAAAATAAAAAAAATAACCTTCTGCATGAGACATGTTTCATCCTGCGTTTATGCGAGAATTGGTCGAATTATTTTCTGGTTAATACTTTCCAATTTTTCAGTCGATATTCTTCGACTTTTCGCTTTAAAATAGCAATACTCTTGTAGTGTTTGCATATGTACTGATTCCTTATGTTGATTATCGCCTTCATCATGAAATAATTTGACCAAAGCGTTGACCGTTTCCATATTTTAAACTTTTCTTTAAAGTATGACAAAAGCCCTAGCACTAGCATTTTACAGATCTCACCATCCCAAAAACGATTGTACAAAAACTCGAAAGTAATTTAACTAGCAGCTTCTTTGATTTCCGTTGAGAGATATTCATTTTCTAGATCACTTTGTAACAACATTTGAATCTTTTACGCGAAATTATTCGCTCATCGAATGTTTTCTGCCATAATTTAATTGAGTCGCTCTTTGTGGCATAATAACAAAAGTCAGCACACCAAACAGTGACATTTTCTAGATGTAGAGGCGTCTCAAGCGGATAAATTAATTTAATTTGTTTTCTTGAAAGTTAAGCAAGGTAGAGAAAATATGCAAGAGACAAAAATATATATTTTTAATTGCTTAATTATGATATCAAACTCATAAAAAAGCAGTGCCTTGACCATACTTTTTTATAATCTTTAACACGATCCATCTCAAAGCTTTAAATCATATACAATTTTCTCCTTATTTTTAAGTTTGAGTTTTACTGACTATTACATTTTCACGATTAAAATTTGGGACACCCTGTATATCTTCTTGATCACATTTACATACGAGGTGTGTTCAGAAAATAACGGGCATTTTTAAATTTCGCGGGTTTGGAGAGTCCGGTTGTCATAAAATTGTCTTTATTATGTTGGTATACATACCCATAAAAATTGATAAAAATTTTAAATGTTTTCATTGTTTACTTTGTCTGTGGCAGCCGCTAAGGTTAGATGTGTTTTTATGAGCTCGGCGATTTTCGTTCGTTAAAAGAAATGGATCAAAGAATTTGTATCAAATTTTGCGTAAAAAATTAGGTGTGTAAAATGTTAAGAAAGGCCTATGGTGAGTCTGCTATGAGTAAAACAAGAGTTTATAAGTGATATATGAGTTTCCAAGAAGGCCGTAAAGACGTTGAAGATGACGAACGCCCCGGACGCCCAAGCACATTAACAACCGATAAAAACATGGAAAAAGTGGAAGAAATGGTTATGAACGATCACCGAATTACAATCAGAAAAGTCGCTGATGATGTTGGCATATATGCCAACATGCCGATATATCGATGAAATTTTTTCAAATGTTTTGGGTATGAAACGCGTGGCAGCAAAATTTGTTCCAAAATTGTTGAATTTTAAACTCAATTTTTTGCCAAAAACAATACTGTAATGATGCCCCAGCCTACATATTCGCCAGACATGGCTCCGTCTGACTTTTTTCTTTTCCCCAAAATAAAGAGAGCCTTAAAGGGCCATCGTTTTGCAATCATAAATGACATTAAAAGCGCATCGCTGAAAGAACTAAAGACTATCCCAAAGATCGTGTTTGAGAAGAGTTTAGAGGATTAGAAGAAGCGCTGGCACAAGTGCAATATCTAATGGGGACTATTTTGAAGGCGACAACTTTAATGTAGACGAATAAATAAATATTTTTTTCAAAAAACGAAAATTCCCGTTATTTTTTGAACACACCTCGTATATGTATTAGATTGGTTAAAAAATTTTCATTAAATTAACAATAATTTTCACGTTAGCAAAAAGACGTATATTTAGGTAATTTCTTTTTTATTACTTACTAAATAGTATGTTATTAGGTCAAGAAGTGAGTCTTTTTGGGCTAAGCTCAAAGTTTGAGTCCGACGCGTAGCGGAGGGTTACAATTGAGCGAAGCACAAAAATACACTTTTTTGCCGAATGGCATACAACATTTTATCTTCAAGGCACAATTTTTTTTTTGCTAAACGATACTTAATAATATTTATTGGTTAAAAAGACAATTAATTATTGTAGTACAATAAAATTATCTTAATTATTAAAACAAGAAACTATAGGAGACCTTCTTTCTAAAACATTAAATTCTATACAAAAATAGATATCGTACATGTATGTAGGTTAGGGTGTCCCTTATTTTTATTTTTTTTACGCATACCCTCTAATTATATTTATTACGTGTTTATATACTCCCAGTAAAAATTTCAGCTCATTCTATAAACGGGAACCCGTGCCGACTTGCATCTGAACCCTCCGTTAGCCAACGTTAGGCGCGCGGTTATTATGTGACCCTTATATTATAAATTATTGACAATTGTTAAAATATAGTTTTTTTTATGTGTATACTTTGTATACTTTGATAAAAATGTATATTTTCACAGGGAGTGGCTAGTTACCCGGAAGGGTCTGGTGAATAGGCCGTAAACTCAGAAATTGATAAACTTAATGGGTTTTACTCTAAATAACTAAAAGAGTCTATTGTGAGAGATGACTACCGAAAACCTATTGAACTGTCTGAAATATTTTTGTGAGGACATCAAGAAAAGAAATGCTTATAAAAAGCTGAAATTTCATATAACAGTATATTTTAGCAATACTAATTAGTATATTAATATATTTAAGGGATAAAATCAACTAAATTAGTGAAACAAATGATAGAAACAAAAGCAATAATATTAATTAGTAATCATATTTAATAAAATCATTAGAAAAATTTAGTCATCTTCTTTTTAAAGTGTTTCGTGTTACAAAATACCGCGCGCGCCTAACGGAGGGTTTAGATGCAAGTCGGCACGGGTTCCCGTTTATAGAATGAGCTGAATTTTTTACTGGGAGTATATAAACAAGTAATAAATATAATTAGAGGGTATGCGTAAAAAAAATAAAAATAAGGGACACCCTAATGTAGGTACATTGCCTCTTTACAGAGCTAAACAATTCAATATCTTTAATTATTTCCCCATGTTAGTTTAATGGAAAATAAAAATTGCATCCAGGAAACACTAAATATTTTTATTAAGGGCTTACATTTTAACAGGAGTATAATTTTCTACAACTATTAATCATGTGGCATTGGAAGAACAAGATTTTTTAAACCAGTCTAATAGTCTAATGATACTTAACGATATAAAATTCGTGAGACTAATTCTGGGTGATAAAAAATTGATTGCTTTCGACAATTAAATCTTATAACTGGAATTTAGTTTTTAATTACTTGAAGTTCTTTGTATAGTGTTCATAAATAATGTTTTTCATTAAAGCTCTTTTAAAATGTAATTTATTTTTTATTGTTAGTGAGTTGAATCATTTATATACCCTGTGTTACCTACTTTTTAAAGCAAATACAGCATTAATTACCTAGTAATTAACAAAAGTAATTTTTTTGTAATTTTTAATTAAAATAGGTACAACATTGTTACTTTCTTCAACAATTATTAATAATCATCAATGATTAATGTTTCTTTTTATTGCAGCCAAGGAATTCAAGATCATATAACTTAACAATTTATTTAATTATTCCATTTTTTTAATAGCATAGTTGCATAATCTTGATATTTTTAGTAAGATAGTCATAATTACAAATTATCAAACATCAGTTTTCCAACGTGTATTAACATTATAAAGTTGACAGGTAATAATACTGTATTAAAACATGACCATAATTACGATTTTATAAAGTTACTTCAGCAATAATGTATTGATAATGATTTTAAGAATCTATATTTACCTATATTTCCAAGGATAAATACATTTTACCAAAACATTAAAAATGTAATTGATGCATAAGCCCCTATTAAAGAATCTATTTAATTTAGAAATGAGAACGTTTATAATCGTGAATTTATTCATTTATAGTTATGAAGAATTCTCAAAATAACTAACCCAAAATAATAAGAGCAGAATGCGATAAGAAGAATTCATATGAAAATAATTACCTCTGGTGTTGTTTAGATAATTGGATTGAAAAGTGCTTAGAAGTTAATAACAAAATAAATTGTCCAGCACTTCTATGAAAATCGAATATTATAAGCGAATTAAACAGTGTAGTGTACTTCTAAAGCCAAAGGCATTTGCTCGATTATCGTCCCCTGTTGGTCCCCCGTCTCCATTTTCCTCCCGGTTCTCCTCCAACTCGCGAAAGCCTGAACACCTCATCAGTCAGAGTCATTACGAACAGAGATAATTAATTACATTTACTCTCCCACCTTCCCAGAATTGCATAACATTAATTTTAACCCCTTTTCGTGCCCTCCCCCATCGATCCCCACCCTGCTCCCCCATACTCCCCGTTACCCTTGATGGTGGTCGTCGCTCCAACGTTACAATTTCTCATTACCACTCTTTGGTTATAATGCAGAATTTACAAAGAATCGTATAAATTATGGTCCGTTTAATTGCCATATAGGCATTCATTATGTTTTGAAACAGCGTGTTCTACTTGTTTTGTTGTTGCTGTATGTAATGCTGTTGCTTTGTCTAAATCCGACATTTTAATGAATAAAAAATGTAAAGTGCCGTATTTTGGTTCCATTGTGACCAAAGGATACTCTATTTTTTTTGTTCTTCGTCTATGCCTACGTAAATTGACGTACAGGTCATTCCATGTGATGGACAAGTTTTTATGGATTTAGTCTTTGATTTATATATTAAAAATAACTCAATTTTAAACTAAGGGTTTGTTGTTCCCACTGTTGACACACAGAGCTCAAAATTGTGGTTGGTGAGTTGGCATAGATACAAAAGCCTACAGGATAAGTCTCAAGGCGTTAGATTAGACAATCTTGTTAGACATAATGGTATTGGTAATTCGAGTAAATAATTTTATATTAAAAAAGTAAATCCACATATATTTAACACCCTTTTGCATTTAACTCAATATAGTAATTGAAGTTAAAAGGCTGGGAAGCGACGTCTAATTATTAGTACAAAAAACTTGTAACAGTGTAAAAATCATCAAATATAATACACTCTTAGGGGTAAAAGCAACACGCAATATTGGTAAAAGAACTTCATTCAAGAGTAGAAAATCCTCATTGTGGTGTAATTTACTACACAGGTGTAGGTGTAGGTGTTAAAAATGGTGGGTGTTTTAATATTAAACACAGCATGTAATGTAAAATAAAATATATTTTATATTACTTACAAACTATTAGATATGAATATAAATAGGCTTTGGCATAAAATTTAAAAAAAATATTAACACTACTTAGGTGTAAATATTCTTATACCCAAGAAGTGTTAATATTTTTCTTTATTGAAAGAAAAGTAGTAATAGTAAGTTTTTTACAGTTTGTGCAAAACCATATTTAGCTTATATAGGTATATAAGTTAAATATTATTTTTTACTAGCCCAAAAAACTTAACTTAATTTCATATTTCACTTAAAAATAACAGGTAAAAAAAACATGTTTTATCATAAGTTACATCCAATGTCACATTGCACCACTTTACGATACCACTGAATTTAAATTTAAAAACCATGGTACACTACCATCAACTGAACTCGGAATACTGATCGCGCCCTTACCGTTAGCGAATGGTGATGACTACGTGACTTTTTTAGCACAATTTGTGTAGCTGTCAACACATAATAGTGTCAAATGTACACCGCGTCGACTTTATCTTTAAATTAACACTAGATTGACACAGTGCTGTGTTAAATGAATTTAAATTAACACGAATTAATTTTACCACAATTTAAAATAAACACTTTTTGACCAATTTTAGTGTATAAATTAACACCAAATGATTTTACCACTCCATTTGGTAATTTTACACCGAAATATTTTATACTGCGTACACAGTGTGTACTAATTGAGTTTAAAAGGCTGTAATAGTACAAGAAATCGTTTCGACTCTTTGTGAAAAGGTTTTTCATCTCAACATATTTTATAATTATAATGATAAATAAATGCAATTAAATTTTCTTTTTCCTCTTTTTTAATCTACCTCACTTAATATTTTTTTTAATTTAAGACCATCAAAAATTTCCATATGTTACAAATTTTTTTTTCGAAATGTTGATTTATTATAATATAAGTCGCTTATGTATTACTTTCGTTATTCAACGCCAATATTTTTTTAAATGAATTTAATTAAGCTATTTTTATTATATTTTTAAAATTTTTCGAGTTAAAACAATATTAAAAAAAAATTAAATTCTTTAAACTTGTTTTTTTTATAACCTAGTAGCTACAAGAAAGATAATTACTTCATTTATGAAAATTTGGCAGACAGCAAAAGATATATTACTTATATGTTTTCCAGTATAGGGTTCATTGAATATTTTGATATTTGCATCGAAAAAATAGTATAATTCGTCCTAAAAATTAATATAAATTTTGTCTGATACATGGTTATATTATTTTTTAATTTTGTTTTTTTTACATATTTTTTGTATTGTATGTTAATAAAATAACATTTTTATCTTTCTTATGATTAGGCCTTTATTAATAAAATTAAAATCAGCATTTTATGCCACATTAAACAAATTTCGGTCATTTAAAAAATATTGCCAAGGTTGCAGAGCTAATTTCATTTAAAAAATGATTTAAAAAAGAGCCTTGTTTTTATCCGCGTAATGTATTTCTGAACGTTTCCACATAATTTAGATTTATGCCCGCCGAAAAAATTCCAAAGTGTTGTAAAAACATTTTTAAAATATGCATCGTCCCATATGAATTCAACCCCGTTCGAATTGTATCAAACAGTATAAGAGAATTATTCGCTGGCCAGCATAATTTTATACCCCGAGGTGGAATTATTTATCAAAGATACCATTTGTTTTGATAAATACTCTTTTTACGGCTAAAAGCGAAAGAAATATTAGACATAAAAAGTTATTTATGATACTCTTTTAATCCAATTGCATTTTTTTTGTAATAATAATTTAATAATAAAAATTATATAAGGTTAAAATAAGCTTAATTTTATTTTGATAAATAAAATATTTGGCCGACTTTTAAATATTAAAATGTAAAAAAATCCATACATTGATTGCATAATTTTTCAGAACAAAAACCACAGAGGCATTAATATTTATTCGACTGCTTATTACATTTTTATAAGGGACACAAATTCGCATTAAAATAAATTTCTCTATCTTTATAAAGATCAATGGCGTAGCTAGAACATTTTTCGCCCAGGACTTTTTAAAACTTTTTCTGTTGAGTATCAATTTGTTTGACGCTGATTTTAAAAAATTACGTAGAAATACCGAAATTAACTCAACCGACTAAAAAAAAATCACTTTTATTTTTAAAATTTACTTTAGCAGCATCAAATATTGTGAGTTTGTAAACAATTATATAAGAAAAAAAGGCACGTTTCTGAAAAGTCACTGCAAATTGTCTATTAACTATGATTTCGCGAAAGAATCGAACGATTTTGGGGTATTTTTTTATAACACATCTCAGATTTTTTTTATATTTTAATATTGTGTTTATACATCTAATTCCACCCTAAATCTAAAATTTTTCTTTTATCTGACCTAAACTTTGGCTCCCAGAGACCATTTAATTTTACCTTTCGCAAAAAGCCATAATTTCATTATATTCGCATAATTTTTATATTAAAATACTGAATGTTTTGAGATGTGGTCCATAAATGACCCTTATTAGTACCTACAATTCTACCAAAAAATAAATTAAATTTTTTACATGTAGGTGGCGCTGCAATTTTTTCTTCTTCAAAATAGACGTTTTTTGAAGACCAAAAACTCTCTTAAGCAACAATGCTCAAAAAAACTAAATAGTATACCAGATAATATACATATTCCTTTATAATTTGATATATAAAAATTTACTTGCAAATGATGTTGCCGCCCGTAAAGCCAACTTAAAGTTTTGTTTACCGCATTAAAAAAAATTGAATTACACTTACAACTTTATTCATATTTATTAACTAAGGAATTCCAGGAGATTACTTTTATTGGTAACAATAACACAGCAAAAAAAAGTTTTATTTTTTCACACCCAGGGGGCGCTGCAGCCTTTTTTCTTTAATAACTATATAGCATTTCAGATAATATAGTTATGTATTCCTTTATTATAAAGAGTTACGTATTCCTTTATTTATTTAATAGGTTTGTTCTTTATTTTATTTATTATGTTTTTCTTTATTATTATTATTGATATTACTATTTCTTTATTATTTAACATATAACAATTTATCTGCAAGATTTGCATATATTAAATAATAAAGATATATCCTAATAATTATTATAATAATAATAATTATTACCTTTACATTAAATTTTAAACTTGTTGGGCTCTAAGGGGTATATTCTCTAACTTTTTAGTTATAAATAACCCTGGTTTATATCATACTGGCTGGCTCAAATCTCTAGAGCTACTTAGGCCGCAAAGGAACTACTTTAAAACTGATAAAACTTCAAAAAAACTTCATCCGCTTCTGTGCTAATTTCTTCAATTTCTTCAGGAAAATTTTTTAATTTTCTTTTTTTATTTTTGCTTAACCTTCTATCTGACGATAATCTTGATAATAAGCCGCGTATCTGATTAGGATGCATATACTCGTTTGAAGAAAACTAAAATTTGCCATTTACTTCATAATGTTGTAAAGCTGTTGCTATATATTCACCCATAATATAACAAGTGGTATGATTATCATCGATGATATTTTCGAATTGAAACCGAGCTGCAGATTTCACGAGTCCGCAGGACGAGTGAAATGTGCTGCTTCGGTTTTAATGAGCTGCAGTTTTAGTGATTTTTTACACTTTTCAAAGCTTTCAAACATACGAATTTTTGAATTAAAAAAATAATCCTGGTATAGATTCTTTGGGAAATTTTATGCTCTACAAGAATCCGCCACGTAAAAAATTTTATCTCAAACGGTTCAAAAGTTATAGTCTTTTTAATGAAAAAAGATTTTTTTACGTGTTATTTCAATGGAAAACTTAGAATGCTCACCGACACCTTTTAAAATTGAGCAAAACATTTTGCCTTGCAGGGAAATTTTTTGCTCGGTATGTAGGTTCATTTTAACCCATAAATCCGATAGGTTAGTTTTTTTGGCTCACCCTAACCTATAGTTTGTCTAATTTCAGGAAATTTATGATTTTGAAATTTAAGGTGGTTTAGAAGATCATCTTCATTTTCAAAAACCCTACTGCAAAGTAATTCGTCGCACCTATATTTAATTGCTTTTAAATTATTTAGATTTTCCTTTTGTCGACTCGATGATGTCCAAGGAACTTTCATGTTTACTCCAGAAGAAAATTCAATTCCTAGACTTTTGATTTACTTAAAGAAAATTTATTTACTTTGCGTACCTTTAAAAGCATGATATTTTCCCTCTCCAATTTTAACTTTTGTAATAACGGCAAAATTTTAAATGTTATTATGGTTACCGTTTGACAGTAACTGTCAACTGTTGGGGTAACTTGATTCCCAGCCTATAGGCTTGACTTTAGTTTAATTTTAAAGTACGATAATAAAGAATGCTTTGCCTCTAGAAATATACTAAAATATATTTAAACAAATGGTCATATTACTATTACTATTACTATAGAGTCACTAAAATACTTGATACCATTTGTAATTAAAATTTCTTTGGTTTTGTTACCTTTTGTCCGCATACAACAATAAAAGCGAAAAAATGCGTTTAAATAACAATATGCATGCGGGTACGTGCACTAGTTATAATGTTAATCGTCCCTACAACAGGCATTAATTATTGCAAATAAATTTTTATATGTCAAACAATAAAAGAATATCTATATTATCTGATACATTATAAATAATGTCATTAGTTTTTTAAGCAATGTTGCTTAAGTAACTTTATGGTCTTTATAAACGTCTATTTTTGAAAAAAAGGCTGCAGCGCCCCCTGTATATAAAAAAATAAAACTTTTATTTGTTGCGTTTTAGTTACCAATAAAAGCCATCACCTGGAGTTCCTTAGTTTAAAAATAAGGATAGAGTTGAAAGTGTAATTCAATTTTTTTTAATGCGGTAGACCAAACTTTAAGTTGGCTTTACGGGCGGCAACATCATTTGCAAGTAAATTTTTATATGTCGAATTATAAAGGAATATCTATATTATCTGGTACGCTATTTAGTTTTTTTGAGCATTGTTGCTTAAGAGAATTTTTTGTCTTCAAAAAACGTCTACTTTCGAAGAAAAAAAAATTGCAGCGCCACCTATATGTAAAAAATTAAAACTTTTTTTTGACAGAATTGTAGGTACTAATAGGGGTCATATATGAGCCAAATTTCAAATCATTCAGTATTTTAATAAAAAATGTATGCCAAAATAATGGAATTTGGCCTTTTTGTGAAAGGCAAAATTAAATGGTTTCTAGGAGCTAAAGTTTAAGTCAGATGAAAGAAAAATTTTAGATTTAGTGTTAAATTGGATGTATAAACAAAATATTAAAATTAAAAAAAAATCTGAGATGTGTTGTAAATCGATCGTTCGATTCTTTCGCGAAATCATAGTTAATTGTTTAAAATTACTGCAAAAAAATCTTTTAATCCATTCCGATGTTTCATCAAAAAGATCGCAAATTTTCCGAATAATCCTCAAAGGTCTTCCCAAAATATTCTTTTTTTGAATCACCGAAATTTTGTTTCCATTTATTGGAAATATTGAAATATATTTTCGGAACCTTGAAAAATGCCGACTTCGGAAAAGTAGTAATTTTAATATTAGTATAAAAATGTTTGGACTTGCCTTATTTTTTTTGTAATTACACTGCGCGTCGAAATTAACGCATAATAAGTAAAAAAATTCTAACTCTAAAACGCCTTTACCAATCTTTATGAAATTTTGTATAAGAATACTTCTACTTCTATCTCAGTTTACGTGTTCGAGGGTTTTTCGAGAAAATATTTTTTATTTAATATTAAAAAAACGCTCGAAAAAAACTTTTATAGGGAATAAAAATATGCTGTTAAAGACCGTATTTTTGTTCTAATTTTGTACAAATAAAACGAACAGTAACGAAGATACAGCGCTTCAAAGTCGGTAAAAATAACCCTTTTTGATTATTTTGCTGAAAAGTGGTCATTTTAACCGACTTTGAAGCGCTGTATCTTCGTTACTGTTCGTTTGATTTGTACAAAATTTTCAGGGTATACTAACAAAAATACGGTCTTTAACAGCATATTTTTTATTTACCTATAAAAGTTTTTTTCTAGCGTTTTTTTTTTAATATTAAATAAAAAATAATTTCTAGTAATTTTTAACTAATTTCTTTTTAAAGAGTTATTTTTTTTAATTTACAATTTTGGTTTAATAAATTCAAAAGCGTATAACCTTAAATATTAAAAAACTTTCTTTTAATTTTGGTTTAGAATTTCTGAAAAGTATTAAAGGTCAAAATCCATTGTCTATACAGGGTGCACTCGTAATTACGCAATCTTTTTCCAACTTAACCGACCTTATAGCTCTTCAAATAAAATATATATAGAAGGACACTTGGTTCATTCTGTATGTGTGTAATTTAAAACTAATATTTATAATCATACTTAATTTTTGGGTAATACAATTGGATATCACACAAATACATTTTTTTATTCATAATAAAAGTTAAGATTTGTAAACAATTATTTAAATTATTAAGTTTTAATTTTGGTGACACAAACTGTCAAAAATTTTAAGTTTAAATATTTTTTGTAGAAATTTTTACCCAAAAAAAAAACAAATTTTAAGTTTAAGTAAAAATTAAAATACTTTTACCCCTTCTATTATAATAATGATAATAATACTCTTTATTGCCCAACAGATGCAAGATCTAATAACAGGCAAAAATATAAGAATAAAATATAGAATAGATTAGATTATATATCGAAATACATAACTACAAAATTTCATATTTAAGTTCGTTAAATACTAAAATTGTCAAGCAAATTCCTAACTATTATATTTAAAAAAGAAAAATTAAAATCACAATTAACACGGAGATTATTGAAATGAATACACATGATATAAATTGGGGACTTTAACATCACATTTATTCTAACTTGTGTACAGTAAAAAGTTGGATAATGTCTGCTAAACAATCTAGGTATCTTATAATTTAGTCAAATTAATAAAAATTGAGAAACTCTGTATTTATTAACCAACTTGTGTAGAAAACCAATTGAAATAATGTACCTTTGGGTGGATAAAACTTCTCAAACTTAAGTGAAGCAAGTTTTAAAAATTTTTTGTGAATATTTTCTTATTGAACAATATACACAATATAAATAGGGCTTCATATTGTGTTACGAATTAAAAATCCTAGCAATCTGTAAGATGATTTGGAAATATTGTCAATGTGTAGGTTAAATGAAAGACGTTTTCTGTTTGTAATTGTGATTGCTTTACACTTAGACTTTATGAATTAAACAACTTGTTGGAATCACACAAGTCGCTTAAAATTTTTAAGTCACTTTGTCGGCTCATGCAATCAGTTAGGCTTTAAATCGGTTTAAATATCTTTAGGTCATCTGCGAATAGTAATTTATGGCATTTAAGTTGTTCGCCTATGTCGTTAATAAATATGAGGAATATTAGGGGACCTAGGTTGCTACCCTGGGGTACCCCTAAAGTTGATAAAAAGCAGGCAAAATTAAATTCATTATAACTGACATATATAGATCTATTAGTTAGGTAGGAATAAAAAAGTCTATCAAACTATTTGCCAACCCAAAAGTTTCCATTTTAGATAAAACAATACTGTGATCGATTTATAAGCCTGGACACATCTTGAAGCCTGGATAAATCACTTTATTACCATGGTTTACACGTTATTTATTTTTCCTATACAGCATGACTGCAATCATTTTTACAATTAATCGCTGTATTTGTTTATTTATTGAATATTATATTGTATCACAGTTCAACAAAACAGTCCAAACCATTTTAATTTCCTTATTTTTGTATTTCATATATTTATTTTTCTAAATCATTTTCCATCAATAATATAAAAAATTGACGTTCTTTAAATCCATTGTAATATCCTCATCAATTCCTTTTTAGTAATCATTTACACATATCCATTCATTTAAAAAATATAATATTTATCCATTTAAAACTCTACTTTAATTTATAATTTGCTTATATTAGATTTTACTAAGCCGATTATACCATAGAAGGAATACAGCTTTCGTTTGAACCAAAAAAGTTAATTAAAATTATACAAATCTTTTTTATTTAACTTTAATTTAACATATTATTGCAGATTTCTTAATTGAAAAAAGTAAGAACAATTTTTATTGCCTAGCCATTTGTGGGTCTGTTTGCAAGCCTATCCGTAGAAAGACCCACTTTTGCACATATGAAGACGGTAAAATTTAACTTTACCATAGTGTAGAAAGAAAAATATTCTTTCTAAGACCACTTTGTAAAAGTCACATTTCGTGATCTGTGTTAAAAGTAATTGACATTCAGACGTACAACAGTTCAGTTTCTTATTTTGTTTTGTTTTTGAAAATAATAAAAAATAAAACTGTCGTAGAACAAACATTGTATTTTACTTGTGAGAAAAGCTTTATTCAAGCCCGTGTTAATGCTTACTCGGCCTAAAGGCATGAAAAAGTCACACATTAATTGCCCTTTCTGCGAAATAATTATAAATGTGAAAATTATAGTATTATCTTAATACAACAATTCATAAGTATTAATTAGTTTCCCGCCAATTTTAATTTTTTTAATTTCGCCAGCAGTACTTATTATATAAGACTGTGGCCGGCAGTAAACTAGATTTAAAGGATAAGGCATTAAAAATTTCGAATGGAGACTCCACCCATGAAACATTCTCTTTACTTTCACTATAAAAAACTGCTTCTATATTGAATTTAAACGATTGTTAGTCCTTTTTCAAGGGATACACTTCGATTTACACACAAAAATTTGACATTAGCCGCCAGTAATACAGATTTCCATTCTTACGGTTACTCTATTTTTGTATACATGCTCTATAAAAATATTTAATTTAAATCATTTTAAGATAATAATTAAATTTTCTGGAACCTCATTTAATTAAATACTCGCTTGCAAGTTCGCTCGTGCCTAATTTAAGTTCGTGATTCGCTTATTAAACTTATTATACATAATATACTATTAGGTTTATCACTAAATTTTATAATCTACTTAGTTAGTTTTAGTTAATTTTTGAAAGGCTGAGTTTGTTTATGGAAGTAAGTTTTAAAATTGAGTAAATTTGGATAATAACATTTGTCGGTAAATATGAAACAATGCAGAGGGATATAGGAGGTGGTAGTAGAGTAGCAACGAATCGTAGTAAAAATTTTGATGAAAATTTACGGTTGAAATAGTATTGAAAGGCGGATAGTGTCGGAATTATGAGCGAGTGGGTGCGAGCAAAATGTTAAAAATCGTGTTAAATTATTAACTTTATTACGAGTTTTAATAATATAATTTACAGTGGGGATGACAATAACTGCAGACTGAACACAAAAAAACCCATAAATGTATTTCATAATTAGTTAATTATGCAGTATTGGGCCATTACTGATTGTGATTGCGATTGGTCGAACTAGTTGCCAACCGAAAAAATGAATTTTATTAAAAATCAATACCAACATTCGCGTGTTTTTAAATTACAGATTGAAGCGTCCACTATAAAAAAGCCATGCGCGAAGAGTAAAAACGCTCTGCAGGACTAATCACAAAGAATAAAAAAAATACACGGACGTGTACAGAATCCCGGTAGTGGGGGCCGGGTGATCGGGAACGGGACGCGGCAGCGGCGAGGGGGACGGTGGACCGTTTTGTTCTCCTAACTGATTTTCGAACACACACACTCATTTTAACAACAGACAAAAGCTAAAAACCAATAGTCCTTCATTTTCATTTATTCACTGGATATAGCGTTGTTGTATTGGAAAAAGGTTTTTGTATGGGGGGTGGTAGCAGTGGCGGCACGGCGTTTGCCTCGGCCCCCGTTGATTAGTAGCTCTAGTGTGCCAAGTGAGGGGTGGGATGGCGGTGGTGGCTTACCCGCGGCCTCCCTTGCTCCCGAGAATGCGAACGGCGAGATTCGGACCAGGCTCGACCGCCCCCTCCCCTACCTCCGACACCGCCGCCGCCAGAGTAATTATCATAATTAGTTTTGAAAACTGACTGACTCGTTCTTCTCGACTCTGCTCTCTACAACCAATGTTTCGCCGACAGCTGACACGTAGGCCTAAATATATTATTTTAATCATTCTTTAATTGAAAGAAAGTTTTCCAAATTTTAATTTATTTAAAATTTGGTTTCCAAATATCTTAAACCATTACAAAGTACAATAAATATAACTAAAAGAAAAGAAATAGAATTTCAAATTTTATTAAGATGTCAAGTGTTAATCCTTGCATTGAACATGAAAAACATGTGTAGTCCTTCGAGAAAAGAGTTTTAGAATCATCTAAGGATGTTCAAAGCCAAAAAGTTATTTATCTATTCTCAACTTTCTTCCTTAGGTTGGCTTTTTAAAAAAATTATTAGGTCTGTGTAAACCATCATAAGACAATTTAAAACATAGAAGATAATCCAATATTGTTGGTTTTTTAGGTTTAAATATTCTTGTTCTTGACATTATAATTAAATAAAGCAACATCGAATAAAAGCACTTATATTAACAGATTGACTAGGTTCAATAAAAGCTTAAAACAAATAGGTATACCCCAAAAATAACTTAAATTGGTAAGGCAATGACCCTACAATATTCAGACAGAACAATGAATCTATTTTTGCATGGGTAGCCGCAGCTCGTGCTGTTACTGATACAGCATGCACTAAATGAAACAGCAGCTGATTTAAAAGGATACATCATCTAAAAACCACTAAAAGGTGGAAGCTAGGGGAAACAAATAAATTCCTTCCATCAACTTGGCCTTAAAACCACAGAAAAAATCAGAGATATCATTCGAACTAGACTCCGAATAGGCCACACCAAATACGAACATTTACTAAATACAGAAGTACCACCTAAATGTCCTCACTACATATTAGAATGCCTCCTTTTGAAAAACCTAAGGCAACAATGCCATCTACCATCCACCTTAACTTATATTATGGGGAAAACATCAAAAATACACCAAGCTTATGAATTACTTGCGCATTACAAATACATTAAACAAAATGTATTATAGAATAAAATTACTATAGCATGTAATAAAATGTATAATATTGACACCTGCTAATGACCCTTTGAGGTAGAAGCAGTAACTGAGCATTAGCCTGACAATTTAGATTTTTCAGTCAGAAATACTGATTATACAACCTCCATCTGAATACAGAATTTCGGTGGCGACCTATAAGCGTTTAAAAGACATTATTCTATGAAATCCTGTCAGTTTATTAAAAAATGGATAGAAAGAATTAAAGATAATGCTTTATATTGAGCTTATCCTATAAGCTCTAAATAAAAAGATTTATAAGCCTTATAGTGTGATTGTCTATCGGGCATCTGAGATCTTAATGACGACGTGTTCACCCAGAAACATAATTAAGTAACAATTAATTATTTTTTTAAAATAATTAGCAATATTCAGTAAAATTTATTAAAATTGTTTGGGGGATCATTAGTTAAAGCTAAAAAGATTTGTAGGTAGTTGGTCGTGAGAAAATATTTGTGAAAAATTATATTGATATTACACCCTGCAACGACCAAAAACTCTGATAAAAGGAAATAATTATGCCCCGATTGAAGGCATGAGCTGCTGGAACAGCAGCATTTCAAAAAATGACTTAAACATTATATGATATCCTAATTTCCTAATCGTACCAATTTGTATATTTAAATAAAGGATTTGTCTCAAAATGTATGTACACTGGTTTTCATTGATCGAAAATTTGGTAATTTTTGAATGGAAGTTGTATACAAACATATGTATATGATTTTGCAACTGGTAGTCAATTTTGTAAATACTCTATCAGTAAAAGACCACAAGGAAAAATATTTGTTGAAAATGTTTGCCGTGTAAATAAAAGAGGTTAAAAGCACCACAATTTTCAGTGTTATTTGACGCGGAGTTTTTAATAAATCAAAAAATAAAGGTAATTTATATTATTTCTTAGTAAAAAGGCTCTATAAACGGTAGATTTTAATTAATATTATCAAAAATCAATTAATAGGGACATATCCGACTTTCCTTTATTATTTTAACATATTGTAGTTATCTTACCATTCTAATCTTCTTGGAATTAATTTATCTTACCTGAAACAAAAAAGTATGTGAATATTACAATTTAATTATAATTATTTAGAAGTATAAATTGCTACACCACATATGTTCTTCCACACCTTGCCCGCATTCACCATTAGCTAGTAAATTTTTCGTCTCTATTTTATTACTTAAATTTATTATATTCCTTATAAATAGGTTAATTACATAACTTAATTTTTGATTTCGATTTAATAAAACTAAGCAAAACTTTGGTAAAAATACCACAAATAAAAGTTTTCTCCTTCGTGTACTTATAATGGATTTCTCAAATCAAACCCAATAAAAACAAAATCATTTATAAGCTTTTCTACTTAATATAATTTACCATTGTGCACAGTTTCAATCCCTTTTAACCCAGCAGGAGGCAAATGAAACTGCACCCTGATTTCTTTTATTCTATTAATAAATTATCATCTAATCAATAGTATTTCTATGGAATGTTCTTAGCCAATATATTTTCAGTTTATTTGGACTTAAAAGGGTTACTATAAATACAAAAATAATGACTTCTAGTTAAAACTGACATATTTTAGTGACTCAGCAGGTGGCCAATGAAACACACCCTTTATTGCAAACATATTTCTTCTCAGCATCTTCTTTTTTCGAGCACCAGGACTTACGACTCGCAATTTCTCGAACTCTTTTAATTATTGCGTCGATTAAAAAAGGGATCTTAATTTCCACACCCCAATAATTTGGGCTCACCCCTTTTTTTATTCATCGAATGTGACTCATCGCGGATAATTAATATGCTGGCTTCGGCATTATGAAGTACCATTATTAATGTATTCTAATTTCGATACGAAGACGACGACGACGAAAGGGGACGATTAAAAATAGAATTCGTAATTTACAGGCGATGTAATTTTGCATTATGCAGATCCGCGCTGGGTTTAATTTAAATGCGACTAATCGGTAAAAATCGTTATTAAGGGAGCAACATTTTATTTCATAATTTCCTGTTCTCAAAAACACGAAGATACATTGTTGTCTTTTATTGAAAATAGCAGATTTTTTATTGCTTTTGTAAAAAGAGGAAGTACACTGAAAAAAATAAGCTGTTGAAACAACAACAAAAATTTTAATTCAACTCTTTATGCACTTTAAATACAAGCAATGGTTTTTGCACGTTTACTTAACCATCTAAAAATGTCAAATTGAATTGTTTAATTGAACAACAAATAACAGTCAAATGAACAAAATGAGAATATTTGTTCTAATCTGCTAATCTGGTTAATTTAACATTCTTAGGGTAAATTTCTTGAAATGTCCAGGTAACCTTTTTAGCATATTCACTTAACACCAATAAAATGTTAAATTAAAATAATTTTCGCTAATGTTCCAAAACGGTAGGGTTAACATTCTGAAAATATTAAAGTAAAATTCTATATAAAGAGAAACAATTAAACCCATACCTCGCCAGAATTTTTGTTTTGAGTGCGTTCCACCTACTTTAAATACCGACAGACAGCTGTTTCGACCTATATTGGGGGTCTTATCAGTGTCAGGCACACCCAAAAGAAACAGCTACCTGAGCTTATATACCTTATATCGTAAGCCAACTGTGGCGAGATGTAAGAATACGTGATCAACACCGTCTAATGACGTGGCGTGGGTGTTCGAAGCGCCCTTCACGGCAATTTTATGAATGCAAATTTAACATTTTAAAGTAACATTTACAATTTGTTAAATGAACAAATTTAATGTTTTGGATTAAAGAGAAACCAAACGTTAATTTAATAGTTTTTTTTTAGGTAATACTAAAAATTTCAGTAATTGATTCAACCAATTCCAGCTATCAAAGCAAAATAAGATAAATATTTTAATTCAAAAAATTAGTTTATGTTAAATCAATATTTTAACTGTCAATTGACTAAATAAACTTTGACAAACTCTGACCATTGCTTTGACACCAAAATATAGATTAATCCAATAGGTTTTTTGATGAAACAGCATTTTAAAAAATGACATTCAGGTAAACGTTAACTCAACTACATTATTTTTTTCGTTGTAGTAGAGTTAGTAGCCTTAAAGTAGAGTACTGGCATCAACAACTGATAAGCCGAATTTTTTCACAGCACCATCCTGAATATTAACAAAATCCCATTGGAAGATCAAAGGGTAAATGTGAGAGATCTCAACCTCCTCATTTAGCAAAGACAAATATGATCTTTTACCAAGCTAACAAACCATTAAAAAAATTTGGGAATTAGGATGGGAATTAATGCCGAATCCTCCGTTTTCTACAGATTTAGCCCCCTTTAAGGAATTTCTCAAATTTGGGTTAAGCACGACAAAAATCCTTGTTAGTTGGGTAGTTTTTTTAAGAAGACATATGCTATTAAGCTGTCCCATGTTAATTAGAAAATACAATATAAACATATCAATGTCTTTTAGAAATAATTAGAACGAACATTTTTCCAACATTATAAAATAATAATTCCATACAGAAGCCATTAAACATAAATATTTAAATAATGAAATGAACTTAAAACAACAAACAATTCCATCTAGGTAAATCATATTTGTAATCCAATTAGATGAATTAGTTATATGAAGATAGTTTTACTGTTTATTATGCCGTCCGCTTTAATATGTTAATCGTAATTACAATGATGAAGTTTTATAAAAGTTTGCATCAATTTAAACTATTCGTAATTATATACTGAAAATAATAATACGCATATGTTCTTCGTTGTATAAGTCATTAGTGTTTACATACTTGATCTTTAAGTGTATCGAGCGTTTTGTTGTTCTATATGCACGCTCAGGATAATTTACTTTTAAACTAGTTAATTTGATATGCTGTAATAAAACATAAATAGGATTTATTATAAATTGTTTAAATGCTATTATTGTAATATGTGGGATTTTATAAAGTTGGCCTTAATAATAATGTTAACGTGAGAAACAAGTTTAAAATAAAAATATTTATTTATCATTTCCATGGGTATGATCAAAGTAGACATGCATTGATCAAAGAAAGTTAAATGGTATCCCAATAAGAGTTCTTGTATGTTGACCAAAATTTAAACAAACACAATGTTTGCTGTTTATTTCACGAATTCAGGAGTCTATTAACTATCTTCATTTGAGTAACAATTCCAGAAATTAAAAATTTACTTCATTTGAGTAACATTTCCTGAAATTAAAAATTTACTATTAAAGTATTTTCTTGAAAAAAAGAGATATTGATATTTAATATTTTAACTTACAACTACTGGACTTCTATTTTCGAGAAAATTTTGATAAATATGATGAAATTTGAAAATAAAAAATATTGAAGTTTGCTGTGTTTGATATAAGATCCCTGAATTATACATAGAATTTCCTTTCTATCATCAAAAATTGTACGAAGAAAGTTGGCAAAGAAAAAACGGTTTTTACAAATTAATTCCATACCAAATTTCATTTCAAATGTTGCACAATTTAACAATACTTATGAAGCTAATAAAAATTAAAGAACATTTGTAGCCCTTTAATTGGATAATGACAAGGCATTTAAAATGTCTGCAGATTAATTATTAAATTATTTCAATTTAATTTTCTTATGAGTGTATGTGAAATGTATTAAAACATTAGCCTGAATTAACAATTACCATGCATTACAAATAGCTAATTAAGAAAATATTCCAGTTTATTCCTTAATGGTATAACTATCTGGATATAATAATAATATAATAAGAATAAAGCTGTTTCACAATTTTATTCTTGTGTTTTGTGTTTACTACTAAAGTTATATGTGAAAGGTCAAATATGGTATATAAATGTCATACATGAACTGGGCATTAATAGGAATTTATTGTCTACCTATTATTAAATGGCTCTTGGAAATCATAAACATAAGACAATTCTGGTTTAATCTTAATAACGTCATGTTTATAAATAAAATTGCATAAAACTTTTACTTAATTAAAATTTTTGTTGTTGATATGTGCATATATACAATGTATATATTATACATGTATATGATATAAATTTAAAAAAAAATATTTTTATCTTAAATTAAAAAACCTCCTAGTCTGTAAAAAACCTGTCTAGACCAGAGCTGGGCACAAGCCGTACGAGTACTTAAAATATTTACTCGTAAGTACTTTACTCCTAGAGAGAGTAGTAATCGTGAAACCACGAGTAAAGAGTACGAGTACTTAAAAAAAATGGTAGTTAATATATTATTCTTTATACATTATAAATACTTTGGCCCTGAGCTATAAAAATACAAATACAAATTTATAAAATTATTTATTTTATACATCAGGTACAGGGTGATCCCCTATAATTTCGCCCCCCTTTAACTTTTTTATTTTTCCACTTATAAAAAAAATTGGAAAATTGATCAGTATACAGGAAAAAACAAACAGTTTATTTTTTCTCAATGGATCACCCTAAATATAAATTTATTTTTCGATTTCAGCATAATTTATATAACATTCCATGGTATATACCTAAATTCAACCGTTTCTGAAATATTTAAATTATTTTTAAGATAATAAGTGTTTCTCGTATTTTGTAGTACCTACATAACCACACTTTTAAACTTTTTGGGACACTTAAAATAAAAAAAATTATAGGGGCGCGACATTATAGGGGATCACCCTGTACATAAAATAATAAATAAAAATAACAATTCTTAAATAGTTTATAATTTTACCTTTCAATTTAATTCAATTCAATAAATCTGAATCCAGAGTATTTCTGTATTCATAGGTTAATGGCCTTTAGCTTTTTTATAAGCTATTTGGCCAGCTCATTAATATAATTTTACCTTTATACTTGTTATAAAACCTATAGGCTGTAATATATTATATTATAATAATCGGCCCACACAAATTTTCGATGAATTTCAATCGCAAATAACTTTTTTATTTGATGTCGGATTTAAACGAATATTAAAGAATATTTTAGATAAATTAATGGACAATCGCTCACATTTTAAAAAAATACTAAAAAATAGACGTACGTTTATAATATACAGGTTTAAACAAAAAGATGTTTTTTTACCATAAGTTTAAGACACTCTGTAGAGTGGCAAAACCGTATATTGTTCTAAATTAAGTTTTATTTATCAAGTCACATCTATTCTTAACAGTTTTGTTTTTGGTTCACCTCGATATATTTATTTTTGTGGAAAATATGGATTTTTTTAAAAAACATTGCAACTTCCAATATTTTTCTGTATGAAGAACTAAGGTTGCTATGGTCCATCCATAGGCTATGGAGAATGACAGTGACAGTTTTGTTGAATTATCCCATACTTGGACATGTCATACACGGCTTTTAAAAGCTATCAAATTGTTTTTTGCAAATTAATGTTTAAATTTTGAGGTGTCTTCTTACTTTATAAAATGGATATATCTCCGACTGATGTTGCCAGATCTATTAATTTAATCCAGGATGGACGGTCACAGTATTACGTGGCAAGTGTTTTAAACGTCATAAGAAGTAAAGTACAAAGGGCAATATCAGTCGGAGTAATTTTTAAAAGTAAGAAGACACCTCAAAATTAACACATTAATTTACAAAAAACAATTTGATAGCTTTTGAAAGCTGTATATGACATGTCCAAGTATGGGATGATTCAACAAAACTGTCACTGTCATTCTCCATAGGCTATGGATGGACCATAGCAACCTTAGTTCTTCATACAGGAAAAATATTGGAAATTGCAATGTTTTTTTAAAAAATCCATATTTTCCACAAAAATAAATATATCGAGGTGAACCAAAAACAAAACTGTTAAGAATAGATGTGACTTGATAAATAAAACTTAATTTAGAACAATATACGGTTTTGCCACTCTACAGAGTGTCTTAAACTTATTATTATTATTATTAATTTATCTACAATATTCTTTAATATTCGTTTAAATCCGACATCAAATAAAAAAGTTATTTGCGATTGAAATTCATCGAAAATTTGTGTGGGCCGATTATTTTGCACGTGAGTGTATATATTATATAATTTAAAACAGACTTCCAAACAAAATGTTTTGATGCTTATGATATTTTGGCAAAAAGTCATCGATATAATAAACGGAAATACGAGTAAAAGAACTCTAGACCAATAAAAAAATTTGAATGCGGTCTGATCTTATAAGCTTACTTTATACTTTTCATAATTATTATAATTATACGTTTTATGTATTGTTTTACAAATGACCTAAAGATAAAATGTTATATGACGTCTGAGAAGTGTATTTTTATGCTTTGCTCAAATGTAGGCCTCTGCTGCGCGTCTGCATTTAAACTTTGAGCCCAGAACAAAAAGACTTTCTTCTCAGCCTTAGGACATAAATAATTATTCTTCAGGTTTATCGCTACCTGCCTTCCAACCATTTCACTTCAAATTGCTTTTTCGTGGTCTTTGGAGCGATTTTGAATTCCACTTTACATGTTATGGAAAACACCAAGCTTATAACAATATTCTGTATAAACAAACATACCGTAAGTCTAAAAGTATCAACTGGAGTATAAGAAGCCGTTCATGTGTGAAGGTATAATAAGTTGGGCGTGAACTTTTAAACAAATGTGACGCTTGAAGCTCATTACAAACGTATTACGCAGTGTAATTATTTTAAGCAGTTCGGCTATGTAAACAACCAAGATCGAGGTCGTGTCCATTCTGGAAAGATGGATGTCGGTTAGACCGGGTCCGGCCCAGGGGAACCGGCGCCCCGTTAATTTCACGGTGTTGTGCATCCCCAAACGAGACCTCCGTCCGCCTCTGGTATATTAGACAGTGCCGTATTGAGATTTAGTTTAGTGCCCCCAGATGCTGTTTTGATGTTTTAAGATCTTTTCTTTGGCAATTTTGTTACCAAATGTTATTATTTCTCAATATTTAGGAGAAAAGTGAATACCAGAAGTTTCACGACAACCTGTAGGTGTAAACGTGTTTAATTTATTCAAGAACCTTGATGAAGATGAAAAAAGAAAATGAACGATTTAAATATTAATTTACGTTTTCTTATATTAAAAACGCTAGTGACAATTACACACCAACCAATTTAAATATTTTTATATCCACCGCCCTTTAAAAATTAACTTGTACAAGCGGTTACCCTAAATCCGTTACTGACTCCAGCAGAGCCACTATTTCAGGCCTGAACGCGATATTTCAGCCGGCGGGAGAGTGATGTACCTTTGCGCGCGGATCCGGATTTGTTTCTATTACCTACTGTACGCGGTTGCCTTTCTACTCTCCCATGTTCGCTCTTTATGTATGTGTGTGTGTGTTAGAGCATGCACACGCGGGATCTTGAGTTATCTTGCCCGGAAGGTATACGCGGATCTTTACCGAAGTAATTGGCCGGAAAATACATTGTTTATTAGCTCAAATATACAATTAAGTTCAACTTACACCCGAACATTTTCAAAACACCACCACCGCTAATTTTGCCAGTGGATGCACAAAATATAATCAAAGGGATAAAGTCATAACTCTTTAAAAAGTTTGTTGTTGTTTTTTCATTTTCTGTAAAGTTTTAAAACGTTTATACTCTCTTAAGATGAATTAGTCAAAAATAACTAATTATAAGTCATATTTGACTAATTGTCATAGCGAAAAAGCAGTCACTAATAATTGGTCAAATTCTACTGAATGAAATAGTTAAATTAGTAGATTCAAATTTAAAAAAGTTTTGACCCAGCCGGGGATTGAACTCAGGTCTGTCACTTATCAAGCTTGTCAAGCTATTGTCATAACCCATTCGGCTATCAGCCGGTCTTATAAAAATCAATTTTATTTGTCAATAAATATTGTTCATAATATTTTAAAGTTAAATATATTATTTGTGTTGCTGTTTTGAGCTAAACTTATTGCATCTTTATTTGTTTTTATGGGTCATTTAACCATGGAGCTTAGGTATATGCATTCAATTCAAATAATACTTTGTTGTTTGCCGCAAACGATTAAAGAAATTAGTTACTTTTAACTCTCAGAAATAGTCAAAGATGGTGACTAATCTTAAATTAGTCAAACTTTAACTATTTACGTTAAAAAATGACTATTTAAAAGTAAAAACGACTATTTTATTAGTAAAAAATGCTGGTACTAATTCAAATAAATAGTAGATTTTTTAGAGAGTAGACAAATTTATGTTTTACTCAATTTTAAAACAATTTTAATATTCTTATTATTTCTATACATTTTCTATTTTTTTATAATGAAAATTTTATAACGAAAATAAATATTAAAACTAATAATTTCTTTATTTGTTAAAGACCTTAAATCCAGGATTGAAATTTTGTAAAAAATTGATACACATCCTAATTAGAATTACATTATTGTAAAAGTACAAAAAATATTTGTTAATTTTAACCAAATATCTACTAAATTTTATGGTAATTCCTCATTACTTTATGTTAAGTTTAAAACCAACTGTAATCTGTTAACTAATTGAATCAGTAGTTTGTGATTATAAAAAACATTTTGTAGATTTAATAACAAAAGCATATGTAAATAATTCCACCAAAACTCTTATAATTCTCAAAAAGCTATCTTAAAAACCTTTTTGAAGACCCAGTAACAAAAGTATTTGTTGGAAATTGGGAACCTAAATGAAAGGAATTTTAATAAGAAATGTTATAAAATTATAAATAAATTTGGTACAATATAATTATCAGTAATACAACACTTACTAATGTATTTCATAACTTTAACCAACTTCACTGTATCTCCTAATTTTAGTTTAAAAACCAGTGATGGAATCTTTTTTTTTTGATATTTCGCACTTCGCACACTCATTAAAAAAGTCCGAATAACAATAATAACAGATTACTGATAATATATTATAAACACTCTGGACAGTTGTTACGAACACGTTACGAATTGGAATAAAGTAAGCAGAAACATGTTACAGATGCTGAAGTCAGCTGAACTTGTTGATGCGTATTGTCAGTGTGAAATGTTTTGATTGACTGCCTAATATCACGTGAACGTGTACTTTTTTAACGAAATAATTTGTTAAACATTAACAAAATAATCTGTAACCTTTAAAATTAACAAAATTGTATATTACCTTTTAAAAACTATGTTAAAATATTACAAAATAAAATTAACAAACTACAAACTCATGTTAAAAAATCTGATTTTTATAATAGTGTATGTTTGTCGTAATAAAGAAACTTCTCTCGAGAAAGCAAACGTTTCAAAATCTAATTTAATATTAATACAAGGCAAGTGGAAGCAAAGGGAAACAGTGGCCTACCACTTCATACATATAATATACATAACAAGGTTTCTAGATATTGATTGGAAGTTTCAGTTCTGGTCTATTAGAGAGAAGAAGTTGTACATATTAGGAAGGAACTTTGAAACTTATCGGTCAGAAACCGGATATTAAATCTATCACAAGTTTGCTTAATTTAAACACTAATAAAATGTGTTTATTTAAAAACATTTACCTTATTTAAATAAGAAATGCACAAGTTCAGTTTATTCTAGTTTAATTGAAATTGCTGAAAAACAAGATCAGCCATAAGAACAAGAGTTGAAGAACAAGAAAAAAATGATGAAGAACATCTATGATAGAATAATTCAATTCAATTCAATTATTGAAGATTGATTGATTGATTGATTTGATTACGATAATGAATATAAACTCTAAATCAAAAAATAAAAATAACATGAAGAAGATAAAGATGCAGAAGAAGATAAAGTTATAGAAATGTAGTAAGATAACAAAGTAATGAACTCTTTGATTTTAGGTTTAAGGACAGTTTTTGGGCATATAAGACAGTTATAATACAGTTTTGCCAATTATTGAAAGGTTTGAAGCATTTTACACCATTTTGTGGATATTTTTAGACAGTTTTTCTTTTTATAAACATAACTTTGATAATCTTAAAATATTGTCTTACAAATTTAAGTAAAATGTTTAGTTTTAATATGTGTGAACCATGCATGTGATAATACATTTGCTGTTAATATCTTACCAATCAAGACAAAAAATTTGTTTATTGTAGGAGAAAAATATCAATGTTCAGTTAATGTTGCAGTTAGTTATCTGTTAGATAATTTCCATGGATACCATTGTTCTCACAACGATCGATATGAAATTTAACTGTCAGATAGACTAACTGGAACTTAACTAGAGATTGATAAACCGGCCCTTAGTCAAAAATGAATAGTTACTACTGCTTTTTCACTTATACCATGGTATACCATGGTATACCCAACATTTAATAGCCAATTCCTATGTAAAATTGAGATAAAGTCAATGCCATATTATATGCCAAATTGACTATATCTCGAACACTGTTCTACTTTTATAACTTTTGACATTTTCGGATTCAGGGAACAATTTTACAATTTTACATGGAACTTGACTGCTAAATGTTCGGGATACAAATTGATATTGAGGAGAATTATTAGTGGCTTCTTTTTCTCTATGACAATTAGTTATTGTTAACTAATTCATTTTTAGAGAGTAAAGAACACGAAAACTAATACTAAAATAACATTCATTGTTTTATAAGAAAGTATTTTAAATGTATTTTAGACAACCACTTAATTCGAATGGAACTTTCATAATTTCCTTTTTGGTATTATATGCAGGTTGCTAAATGGACGTATTTTGAGCCTTGCCGCACGAATATCACAAATTATGTATTTGTTAATAGCGTGTAGCTTATTTATTAGTTGTTGTTTCCCTGGTTTCACATTACTCGCTAGATTTAATATTAGAGCATCGGCCAGCAGCTGAGATAGAGCGAGCAAAGGCCCGAGCTGCTAGATTGCAACACTGTAGATTAGACTGTGTTTATTCAGAGTTAGCCGATAAGTTCTAGTCGGTGGTGCCATGGGAGTGTCGGGAAATGGGGAGGCATTAGCCGCCCCCCAAGCCCTCTATAGCACCAAACTTCCTCTAGAATGGGAGCGAGAATGGCACCATTTAAAATAAAAGTGTCTTAATATTTATTTAAGTTATTAAATTGGACAAAAAACGAGTAACAAGTTAATCGTGGAAAATATAATTAAAACCGGTAATAAAACTGATCATAATTCGAGTTTAAGCGTAATGGTGTTAGCAGAATTGTTTTCATTACAAAATTTAAAATTGGTATAACAAAAAATAGTTTTCCGAAATTTAATTTCCCAAAAGCCAATTTGACAAATTTTCGATGCAGGCCTAATAGCCGCTGGCTAAAATGATATAACATCGCTTTAAATTTCATTGATAAATACCTGTAAAACAACATTTTGATTTAACACTGTACAATTCTTCGTTCAATTTTCATAAAACAATGATTTAATTGTTCACTGTTTAACCGATACAAACAACTATTGAAAAATAATTTAAAACAAAATTCTGATAAATTATTTTAAACTAATTTATACAAACTAGAGTTGGGTACCGGTCCGTTATCGCTATTTAAAGATTAACTTCTATTCTTATAGATGTATAAACTTTTATAACTATATAGTAGACTTGGTTCCCTAACTTCCTTAATAAGTTTAAGGTTGTAAAATCCTATTCTATGACCATCATTACGTTTATTTTCTCGATTTCTCTGCCCTGCCAAATCTAGCATGGGCCAAGTGCTCTTTGGATGAATCGTTTAGTTTGTCCAAGGTATTTCTTTTCACAATCTTGACAGTTTATTTTGTAGATCCCAGACTTTTGGGTTGCCTAAAAGGGTCTGAATTGTGTTACTGCTTGAACTTAAAGCAATTTTGTCCAGTCCAGTTTTCGAAAAATCCCTTCCAGACCACAAGTGTACTGGAATTCGAAAGGAATGGTCATAAACTTGACTTTTCTGGACTCTGTTTGAAAAGTCGTTGACCTATAAAGGCGAGACTTAAATTTAATTTTATTTACTTACTTATCTACTAGGGTCGGTTCAAAACTATTGTCTCTAGCAATGTCTTTTATAAAACTGAGCTCTTTCTTGTATCTGTCACTAATACCAAGTGGAACGAACAAGAAAATTAAATCTAGCCTTCTTATGTTGTGTGCAGTGGTTCGAGTCTATAGTGATATAACGTGCAGTGCTTGTAGTTTTTTTTGTATATTTTGAACTTGAGTATTGTTAGATCTCACCAGGGTAGCTTAGGGTATTTTCCGAGGATTTGGTTAAGATACGTGGACGATAACTTTGTTATTTTCGATCAAAACGCTTGCAGCTTAGATGATTTTGTTTCTAGATTGAATAACAATTATTGTATTCCCTCTAAATTTAAATTAACAAATTCCATATTGTGTCTTTTGAAAAATCGTTTAACACTCTACCTAAAATTATAGTAAACTCAAAATCATTTTTTGGACGTTTTTTCCCTTTTCTTCGATCTCGTCACAATTTCATTTCAGAATACGAGAATTCACAAAGGTAAGTTGTTTGCAACGTTAGCAGCAAGCGCACAATTTTTTAGCGATTTAAAGTTATCGGGTAAGTAGAATTTTCAAAATTCTTCATATTTTTTTACCTTTTCTTTTTCTTTGAAAACTGGTTCCAGATTTGAGTCGGTTTTCTAACAAAAACGTATTGGAGGGGCTTGTCTATAACCGTGTATACTGTAACTTTGGATTTAGGAATTTTAGACTTGTCGCAGTCAAAGTTGGAAAGACTCCACTGTACTTGGCCACACCGCGAGCATTAGGAATCGCGTCATATTACAAACAAAATATACAAAATATTGACCTTCTTTATCTCACAAGATTTTGTAAAAAAAAAGGGATTTGAATTATGGAAGCATTTTTTTTATCTAAAAATAATAGTGCGTCCCCGGGCCGCATTGCGCATACGTTTTTTGCCTTAAAAGACAAAGATGACAATATATAAGTAAAACAAGGATGACTAGATTTTTCTCTTGCAATATCTACATTCTTTCTCATAGTTATACAATCGCCTATTATAATAACTCTCTCTTACTAACACCTCGTTTTTGCAATATCTTCTTGTAATATTTTGTGGAACGCACCCTTGAATTAAATAATTAGTTTTTAGGTTTTTAGTTACTTGTTTTCCGCTTAATGTAAGCTTTTTAAAATTTTACAAAATGGTGGTCAGTGAAAGTAAACCTGAAAATTATTATTGTATAGATATCCATTGCCTCAACTTAAAAATCTTATAGAATATTTTAGAAACCCCTAAAATTTTTTTTATTGTGTTATAACAATAATTAAGAACACAATCAGCGATTGATTAGTTTCCAACTTGCTGCGATAACACCCCTTTTGAGTGAAGAGTTAAGTCCGGATAACTTGATAATGCGTTCATGATAAAATATTTCGCCTAAAGGAAATTAAGACGTTGGCACAATCACGAGGGTGGCAAATTTTATTACCGCGTCGCGTCGGCTGTTCGAGTTTTATGCTACGTGTTGAATGGGTGTCGCAGCGCCGAAATACCGTCGGCGTCGACGATTTGGGGGCGGTAATCAAATGTTAATAACTTCAATATCAAAGCGTCCTCCCGGTGGCAAATCTACGCGCCGATAGATTTGCCACCCTTGCGATAATTAGCCATCAATTTGTTATACAGGGTGTCTCTAAAGTCATAGACAAAGTCCTTTGGCGTTTTTCAATCTGACGCACCCTTAATTAGTAATTAATTACATAAAGTAGCCAATCAGTGCTTTAGCAGAATGAGTAGGGATGCGACAAACTAAAGAGAATGCCGGAAAACTTACTGACAAGTGGAAAAGACTTCGCCAGTGAGTTACAGACGTGTAAATAAGTTATGAGTATTACTCAGCGAATTGATTCATCTGTGAAAAAATAATCAAAACTGTATGAACAATTTTAGTTCTCAACAAGCACCGTACTTCTCAAAACGAAGATAATATTGTGCGTGAGTGATTTCAAAGATTTTTTTGATGTTGCTGCGAAAAAAAGATAAGAACGATGACGACAGTGTTCCTTTAAAAGTAAAAAAATATTTTTCAAGTAGCATAAGTAGTGCTGACCTTAAAAATCTACAGCAATAGTAAGACACAGCGGAAAGGAAAAGATTATGCAGAAAGGGATAGTAAAGATACGTCTGGGACAACAACGTCTTCTTCTAAAAAATCTAAAATAAAAATAAATTAATACTCGGATTTAGAGCTTCCCATAACAAATATTAGTGAAAAGATGCTTTTAAAAAACATTTTTGCTTAATAGATTTGTAATTTTTGTCTACAAAAACCGAAAAAATTATAAGAAAAATGATCTTGCTATAAAAAAATTTGCTACTAAAAGAAATAGCTTCCTCTTTGATATCTTCATTATTGAAGAAAAGTGCAAAAAGTAAAGAATTATATAAAAGTAAAATCTCAGAATCTCATCCGATTTTCTTAAAATTTTGTAAAGAGAGCTTATAATAATACTGCCAAACAGAAAATTAATCCTATTTAAAAATACAACCAGTTACTAACCAAGGACAAAAATAGATTCATTAGTCGCAAATTACTAAAAACAGTTTCCTGAGCCATCTCTTATATCGGAGTTTTTGATTTTGATGTTTCATTTTATTAATTTTCATAATATACGTTATATGCGTTTAATTATATAGTGCAAAACTTTTTGGGTCATAGGTTTCACCCCAAATGGGTCCAATGCTAAATAAAAGTATTGGTATATATACCAACAAACTAAGAAAACCCTTGAAGGGTTTAGTGATATTAGCTAGCATTTTTTCTCATGGCCTCTTGAAGTTCGCATGAAGTAAATCAAAGGAGTGCACTCGAGTGGAATTAATTTTTGTTTTATTTAAAAATAGTGAAATATGGGAAATCCTGGCCAGTGGCGGATTCACGGGGGGTTCGGGTCCGGACACCCCCATCAGATTTAGAAAAACTCGCATTTTTCAAATACTATAGGCACTTAATTTTATTTGTTTGATTTATTAATTAATTTATTTATATGACTAACAAATAGCAAAGAGTAAAAAAATTGGCCACAAAGAATGTGAATTTCAAGAGATAATAAAAAAACCGCAAACCAATATCACTAAACCCTGCGTTGGATCTATTTGGGCTGGAATTTCTTGATGCAATGTACGATTTCAGAAAAGGTTGTGTAGATGACATAAAATGAAGTCACAATATTTAAAACTTTTATTTTTTGAAACACAATAATGTTAAACATTTGCATTATTTAAATTTAAACACATATTGATAAAAAACCTTAAAATTTAATAAATAATTAATAAAAACCTTAAAAACGTAAGAATTCTGGGTACTTTTTTATCTTTTAAATAATTAAAAATAAAATAAAATATATAAAAAACCAATCATTTTATAATTGCGTTAAAATAATAAATCTTACAACCAAATGCACTGTTTCGTGGTAGTTGTTAAAAAAGCATTACTTACAATAATATATTGTTGAGCTTTTTCAAGGGAATTATGTTTCTTAACGGGTCTTTCAGCAGTATCCAGCGTGCGAAACAAATCACTCAAGTTATTCATCATTTTTCAAAATGGATTTTAGTTTTAGTCATCAAGAATATTTATGAAAACATTTTGGAGACCAATAAAATTGGGGTCTTCATGCCATTTTTTTCTTAAACAGCGAGGTCTACCTGGAAAATCTTAAGGATTAAAAGCTATATTCTGTATAAATGATAGGGATATAGCAGTTGTTCGTGAATTATTTCCCAAACTGTACTTTTTGGAACGTCCTCTTGCATAGTCATTCTTCTAGTTCTTGTCCCAGGATTAGCGGCAACTACTTCCAGGTCCGTTTCTTCGTTTTTCACTATTCGAGTTGTTCGATTTCTCCCGAGTTCACCTTTGTTTACTTTAAAAGTGCCAGTTTCACACAGTGTTTTATATAAACTGTCAAACGTCTGTTAACATGGGAGTATACCAGGGAATGGTACAATCTTCGAGCATGTTCTGATTTATGTCATCACAAACGATTTAACAAATATTACTACTGACAAAATAACAATATTTGCGAAGCAATAATTCGCATGTTATTTTTGTGGTGAGACATTTCTAATAGCGTTTTTCCCGAAAACGGTTGGCTTAATGAGTTTATAACAAGAGCGCCTTTTTTTAGGTAAAAGTATTTGGAGAATTGTATTCCAGGATCAAAAATTCAAAAAAAAACACAATAAAGAGTAGCCCCTATTTCGGACGCCTATGGTCATCATTTACCCGATTTCGCACCACCAGATGATTTCTTGCCCCCAAAATACCCCAGAAATGCCTATAGCGCCCCAAGGAGGTGGAATTACCCCCGAAATCTATATTTTAAGTGTTATTTTTTTTAGATATTATTAAAATTCCAACCACTGAAAAATTTGTACAATATTAGGGGGTGCATTATTTTTGTTTCCATGATTATTACTTGACAGAAGAAAAGATTTAATTCAGTCATAAAGTAAGTGTCTTGCGGAAATTGAAAATAAATGAAGTTTTTTAATGGAACATTTTACAAATAGGATTTGCCTTTATTTTTATATTTTCCCTCGGTAATCACAAATAAAGTTAATATAAATTGAACAAAATTAATTCCATTGTATATTTGATTTTTTTGTCTCGCTTCATTTAAAGTCGTCTGTTGTCCAGGCTTTTGTTGCATTACAAAATATATTTGGTAAAAAAAAAACATGATATTTACTAAAAGCTACGTGTTTTTAATTATCTAGTTAAACGTACACTTTTTTTGTACCTCCACTTTGCTTTTTATTGTGTCCAATCAATACTTTTAGCACAAAGTTCGTTAAAATTTAACATTTTTAAATTTCAAACGAACAAATATTTTAATTCACTAATTTAGTTTCTCTAAAATCGCATTTTCACTCTAGTTTTATGTATCAGTTATTTTATTTCCAACAGACGCGTCGCGGAGGGGGAAATGCTTTTTTTTGCATTATGTATTAAACCCATTCAAATGACTGCATTTTTTAGTCGTAACAAAAAAATAATTGAATTTATTATTTTGAACGTTTCAGTAAATGCATTTAAATAATCATTTTTTAATTTGAATAATTAAACATCCTATTTTAAAGCATTTTTCAATACAAATTCATTTTAAAATCCTTTTTTATACAAAGAGTCCATTTTTAATTTATATTCTATTTATTTTTAAAATTTATATTTGCTCTAAAACTAAAATTAATCTAATTTATTATACAATGTTTAACAAAGCTAAAAAGCATTGCCATATTGTAATAGTGAGTTATTTTATTCTTATATAAAATTACTATATTAATTTTAAAATTATACGCAGGCAAAGAACACTGATTTAGAGGTTTAGGAATTCGAATGTTTACGTTATCGGCAAGCCGTCGAAGGCGGCCCGATTAGGTAACTTGATACTTCGAAGAGACCGTTCATACTTTTCATAAACAAATCGACCCCAAATATTAAGCGCATTTTCTATAAGATCAGTCTAAAAGTCGCAGTGACCTGTTAAAGTAACTTGTGTTGTTTTATGTGCTTTGTTTTGGATGATTTAAGAAGTTTGAATATTTTGGTGAGTTTTCTCACAGAGCGTACTAATTTTATTTTTAATATTACCATTTTAAAATTATTCATTTACCTATTGTTTCTATTTATTTATCTATTATTTATTAAGGGTTTATACAGACTAAACCTATTAAATTATTTAACAGTATTAAATAAAAACTAAATAGATAATAAAATATAAATCATTTATTAGCTAGCATTTAAAAGGTTATTTATAGACTTAAGGCATTTAAGGATAAACGGCACTGTCTTTTCAGTGTTTAAACCTTTTAGGTTTGGGCTAACTATCTGGTGACAGGGTACCTCGCGCGTCATCCCTTGGTACTCACTGCACGTTCACTATAGTTAGTGCTATTGTCTAGAGTGGGTACGTCGCGCGTTTTCCCTTCGTACTCGTGTGCACAAATAATTATACTCTACATTAGCGAGTTTGTCATTATAATGTATATGTAAATATATATACTTGTCTTGCGTATCTTTTTGGCTGCTAGTTGAATTTCCCAGATAATCGATTGACTGATAAACAAGATTAATATTGAAAATCAAGAATATTCTCAAAAATACAATAATCATTATTAAAACTACCAATTATACTAGAAATTAGTTGCTCAGGTATTTTTTTTATTTAGTTTCAGAAGTGTCACCCGACTACTCGACATCTTGACTTATTGTTTAGTATAAAATCAAATTAGTTTGTTTGTAAGTAGTTCATTTTTATTATTTTACATTTATTTTAATATATCTTTATGTATTTTGCTTTTAATTTTATTCTGCGCCCTAATTTAAAATTTTTAACCCCACAAATTATCAGAAGTGGGATGTCGATAAAATAAATGTAATAAATTAATTGTCGAGGTGACACATTGAGTAATATTTTTTTATTTTATTTTGGTTAGTGTCTAAATCGAGGACTCAATTATCAATCAATCATGAGCCCCCGTAAACGTCAACTTGCTCTCCGAACACCTGCTCATTCTGATGATCGCAGTCCTTCTTCACATCGAAACCGAAGATCTTCTCAAAGTACAGAGGAGTCATCTATCGATCGATTAACGGCTGTAATGGCCACTTTTATGGAAGCCACGGTACAGCGCGAAAGGACTAGTGCTCCTGCTGTAAGAGGAAATATTGTTCCTACCTTTGACCCTGAGGATAAAGGTCAGACGGTTTTGACTTGGTGCAGCAAAATAGATGAATTAAGAGAGATAAATAAATGGTCTGAGGAAGCAACTATTTATTTTGCTTTGTCCAAACTTCGAGGGTTAGCTGAGGTGTGGTATAAGGGCCTGACAAGCATTAAGTTTTCTTGGGAAGAATGGAAACAAAAACTAGAAATAGGATTTCCTTCGAAAAGAAATTTTAATACTGATTTGCAAGAGATGATGAACAGGAAAAAACAGCCTGATGAAAGTTACGCAAAATATTATTATGAAAAAATGGTTCTCTTGAATAGATGTAAAATTAATGGAGAAGATGCTGTCTCTTGCCTAATAGGAGGTATCAATGATACAATTGTCAAAACCGGAGCTACAGCTGGAAACCATCAGACACCTGAATCGTTGTTTACGTATTTAAGAAACCTTAGTACATTGCCTGGAACGTCAAAAGGTGACCATTACAATTCGAAGCACATTAACTCGAATAAACCAAAATTTGGAAAAGGTACATGTTACAAATGCCATAAGCCAGGACATACCGCCAATAATTGCAAGAAGAGAGACAGTTATCACCAAAATCCGAATAGAGTTGAGAAACGATGCTCTTTCTGTCGCCGTAACGGACATGTCGAAGAAGACTGTTTTCTTAAGAAGAAGTCAGAAAAATTAAAGCCTCTCCTATGACTAGTAACTGATAAGCAAAATCAAAAATTTTATAAAAAAATAACCATCAACGGAATGTCATCCTTAGCTTATGTAGACTTGGGTAGTTCGTGCAGTACAATTCGGAAACAAGAAATTGAGAGATTGTCATTACCTTACGACTCGAAAAATAAAACCATTCTTCAAGGATATGGTAATGGACAAACTGCTACAATAGGAATCTCATCTATCCCGATAGAAGTCGATAACATAAAAACTACCATTAATGCTCATGTTGTTTCGAATTTTTCACAGGAAATGCCAATTCTATTAGGAAGGAATTTTACGGAACTTCCGAACATAATTATTGTTAAGGATGACGTTGCATTGACTTTTTTCCAAAAAAATGCTACAGAATTAACTACAATAGAACCTGATACTACCAACCAAAAAGTTGTACTAAGAATTGCAGAAAACTTTACCCTATTACCTAATCATTGGGGTCATGTACTGGTTTCTAGCGACAGTTACGAGGGAGATGTTTATATTGAAGCTAGTACACGACATCAAGAAGGTCAAGAGTACTGTATACCTCAAACAGTTTTAACTGTAAATAAAGAAAAACATTCAGTTTTACCATGCATTAGTTTGACAGATCAAGAAATACATTTTAGGCAAAACAAGGTTATAGCACGAGGCCAAAGCTGTATAGAGGATGAGGACTTGGAAGATATTTTGGCCATACAAGAGAAAGCTTTGGAACCACTACCATTAAACGACATCGTAGTTGGACCAATAGACAGTAAGCAAAAACAAAGACTCTTTAATTTGCTCAACGAATATCGAGACTGTTTTGCCCTAACTACTAGTGAGCTTGGTTGCTCTGGAACTGCAACGATGAAGATAACCCTTCGCGAGAATACACCATTTTCGTATCGACCATACCGGATGTCTAGAACCGAACAAAATGTGGTTAAGGATATCGTAGAAGATCTTTTATCCAATGACATTATACGAGAGTCTGATTCAGAATTTTCATCGCCAGTTCTATTGGTCAAGAAGAAAAACGGTGAGCAAAGATTATGTATTGATTACCGAAAATTAAATTCTCTCTGTGTAAAGGATAATCAGCCATTGCCACGTATTGATGACCAAATTGATAAGTTACAGACAGGTAATTATTTCACTAGCTTAGATCTGAAGTCCGGATATCACCAAGTGCAAATAGATGAATCATCAAGACATTATACTGCATTTGTAACACCCGAAGGTCAATACGAATACAATAGAGTTCCATTTGGTTTAACTAATGCCCCGAGAGTTTTCAGCGACTTATGACAAAAATTATGAAACCTATACGTGCAAATTCTGCTCTATACCTTGATGATGTACTTTTGTATGCAGCGACGGTGGAGGAGTCCTTTAATATTTTGCAGCAAGCTTTGGAAATTATGCGTCACGAGGGTTTAACTTTAAATTTTAAGAAGTGCACTTTCTTTAAAACCTCAGTAACATATCTTGGATACGACATAGAGCAGGGAAAAGTAAAACCAGGAGCAGACAAGATTAAGGCTGTAAAAGATTTCCCAACACCTAAGACAGTCCATCAAATCCGTCAATTTCTTGGTTTAACCGGTTATTTTAGACATTTTGTTAAGAATTACGCAATTATAGCAAAACCTTTAACCACCCTAACAAAGAAAAATGTGCTATGGAAATGGGGTGAAGATGAAGATATTGCTTTCCTTAAACTTCAAGACATTTTGATAAGTCGACCAGTTTTAAATTTATTCAATCCAGATATTTCCACAGAACTTCACACTGACGCAAGCCAAATAGGATTGGCGGGCATTTTGATGCGTTAAGGTTTTTGTTGATACCTACTTTTGCGAACGGCTACTCATGTTTTAAACCTTGCGGAGAGCTGGGTTTAGTGGGTCCATATGGTTTTTTAAAGTCAACAGCAACTTACCTTGTGGGCGCCAAGTGATCATTTAAATGTATTTTAAAAGGTTAGATTGATCACTAAATCTAACGTCTGACTGCACTGAAAAAGGTTGTTATATTAAAAAAAAAGGTGATTGAACTTTAACTGTGTTTAATATTAATAACGTAGAGTTTTAATTTGATCAATTGTGAAATGGGTTTTGTGCGTTTGTCCAAATTTGCAAATACAAGGTTAATATACCGAAGATAGCTATCTGTGGTTCACAAAGAACTTTTATAATAATATTTGTAAAAAAAAACGCAACCCCGTTAAGCGGCTCTTATGTCCGACACAAAATAATTAAACAAAAAGGTACTTAAGGTTCTATTCCTTGTTCAGTTCATGCAGCGGTGGTATCTGTGCAGTAAAATGTTGTTGTCGACAATCGGTGGTAAAATGTTGTTGATGGTTCGAATTGGTGAAATGTTGTTGGTCAAAATTGGGAATGTGGCGTCAGGCCAAGGTATCGAAGAAGTTTCAGTATAAAATATAATCTTAAGAAAAATCCTAAGGTAGATTCCTAAGGTTGAATTCTAAGGTAGAAGCCCTAAAAGAGAAAAAATCCTGGGTATTGTTTCAAACAAAACCTCCTGGTACTTACGGATTTACATAATCCGGCTTAGACAAAACGTCATTCCTGTCATCGCGCAGGAGAGGGATAAAAATGTCAAATCCGGGTATAATCGTCAAAATCGGTAATATTGTTTTCCAGGCATAGGTGTGTCGTTCCAGGACTGCATGGAAAAATAAACGATCAACATTAAAGACCGATGACTTAGATAAAGTTGGAAAACTCACCAGTTTTAAAGGTTAATGGTCGCCATGCCAATGTGCTTTTGCAGAAATCATAAAACTAAAGACTTCTAGCGTTCGCGCCAACGTTGAACTCATCGACGTACTTTTCTAGATCCTTTTACACACAATGATTTGCATTTGCAGTGGATTTTCAACACAGAAACTTTAACTTTAAAACTGCTTCAAAACGACACACCGCCTCCATTGACATTCGCAAGAAGAAGGAAGAGGACGGAAATCGTAACCAGGATATGAAACTTTTCAGGGTCGCGCATACGCAAAAACAAATACCAACTTAAGAAAAAGGAAATCGTTAACGATCGATAATGGTCTACTAACCACCATAACCGCTAAACATCAACTTAAAACAAAAAGAAACCTAAACAAAATATAATTATCATGACAAAAGAAAAATAAACGTCGACATAACGAAATAAACTTTTCCGAGGGGAAAGCGCCATCTATGCTTGAATAGCCAAAGTCTTTTAAAGCCAATTTGAATGTGTCATTTAAAAACAAACAAATTATTTATATTTAATGATTATAAACAAAAGAAAAAGGTATGTAACAAGGAAACCAAAGACTAACAAACAAATCTGTTAATCCGAAATAGAGAAGTAAGTAATAATAGTTAAATTTTTAGTGAGGTTAAACTTGAAAATGTAAGCAAAAATTAAAGAAATACAAAGGACACGAGAAACGAACAACGTCTGCCAACAAAGAGTTCACACCTGCAGAATGTAAACATCACATCAACAAACGGAAATCACTTGACGCAAAATAGTTAAACAGTCAACAATAATCAATCATGCCATCGACCAACTGTAAATTATTAGTATTTAATTATTGCAAATTGAATTGAATATCAAACATAGTAAGTACAGCTTGGCAATGCATAATATCTTAACTATTAACTTGTATTAATTGCAGATAATCTAAGAACAATCTATCAAGTGTCGTTTCAAGGTAAAAATGTTTAAACAAAATACTTTATGAATTTAATATAAAAATATGAAAACAACGGTTAACTTTGGCTAAAAATAGTAGCATAAAATGTGCATGCTACAACACACCCCTCCTCGGAAAAATAAAATTTCATACCTAATTAAATTTTATTTTTAAGTAAAAGAAACAAACTAAGGTAAAAATGTTAAATGGTGACAATTGTGTAGAGGAACGAAGCAGACCCTTAGTCATGCGACGCCTCGAATCTTTAAGCAACTAAAACGTCAGAAGTTTAAACTAAATGGAAAGAAAATTCTCCTTGAAGAGGAAGGATCCTGACAAACCCAGTTACGCTGGGAGCAAGTCCCAGAAACAAAAAGAAAGAGGCAACCGGTGGTCCTGTATCTGAAACAGGCCAGCCCTCAACGAATGGGAAATAGTGTGCATACACTATTCACAAATCATACGGTATGTCGCCTTGACATACCGTGCAAGGAAAACTTACTCGGAACGAATTCCGAGTAGAAAAAGGGAGTGCCCCAGTGGCCAATTGCGCTAACTGGAACCACGTTGGATTGGACTGGGCGGTAGGTGTTACAGGCGATATGGCTTCACCTTGGGTGCCATAGCGACAACTCAGTGTCGGCCTGATCAGATAAGTTTGAGAGGAAAAAAATAAAAACTCCTACCAAAATAAATCCTGTTTTAAAGGCAAAAAGGAACTAAAACCCTTTAGTTACCCAGTCAAAGTTCTAAATTTTGTGCTTTTCCCTTACTAACCTAACTTACGAGCTAATGTCCTTAAAGTCTAACCCAACTTACGAGCTAATATCCTTAAAGTCTAACCCAACTTACGAGCTAATGTCCTTAAAGTCTAACCCAACTTACGAGCTAATGTCCTAGCTAACTTAACTAGAGGTTTCACGGCCGTGAATTTAAACTAAATGTACTAAAACTAATATTTACAAGTCAAAGTAGGGATTTGAAAGTCAAGGTAGGGATTACGAAATCGACATGGCTAGGTACCTTACTATAATTCAGAGATTATACTAGAGTTAGAACCATAATATCTCTTTAAGTCCTTCACATGGTAATTTCCAGCATTTGTCCCATTTAAGGACTTGAGTTCGTACACAAGTCTAGAGACCTTTCTGATTACGGTACATAGTACATATCGGGGTGCCAATTTAGCGGAAAAATCTTTACTTTTATCCGAAAGCACATAATTCCGTTTCCATACCTTTTCACCAACGGAGAAAACAACATCGCGTTTACGCAGATTATATTGCTTGACGTTCCGCTTATAGGCTTCATTAAGCTTTGACTGTATTGTTCGATATAGTAAAGGTAACTTCTCAAGTTCCTTACTATAGTTTAAAGAATCTGAAGGATTCGTGTCCAAATCGATAGAACTCTGGTGTTGTCCATAATAATCACCAGAAATCGGTACGTTGCGACCAAAATTCAAAAATGCTGGGCTATACCCAGTAACTTCGTGAACAGCGACTCGAAGAGCATGCCCTATCTTTGGTATCTCCTTGTCCCAAAACTTGTGAGCGTCTTTATCTTTAATAAAACTGCGAATCGCGGTTCCTATAACGCGATTAATCCGTTCAACGGTGTTTGGAGCTGGATGATAACGAGCATTGAACAAAATTTTTTGAACGTTATATTCCTTTGCCAGGTTCCTAAAGAGAGAGCTGGTAAATTGTACACCATTATCACACACTATTTGTGAAGGTACTCCATAAACTAAAAACACTTCGTTTTCCATAAAATTACAAATTGCCTTTGCGGTAGCCTGTCTTAAGGGTTTTAATAGAGCGTACTTAGTGAAATGGTCCGCGACTACGAGTAAAAACATATTTCCCTGGTTTGAGCGTGGGAAAGGACCCATTATGTCAACACAGACACATTGCCACGGGAATTTTACTCTTTTCTCGGAACCCATGAGACCATGCCTACTGGTGTTCGGCATCTTTTGACTTTGACAGGTCTTGCAACGTCTAACAAACCATAAGACAGACTCACGCATTTTTGGCCAATAAAATTGTTCTTGAATTTTAGATAAGGTCTTAAAATAACCGAAGTGTGCTGAAGTAGGTTCTGAGTGAAACTTGTCTATGACAGATTTTCTGTCGTGAAATGGGACAACCTGCTTCCAATTTGAAATGTTTGTCGATAAAGGCAACTCCCTATTGATATGGTGGTACAATTTACCGTCTCGAATCATCCAATTGGCATGCCCTTCGGGACGCTCTATCACTGCTCGCAACATTCTTTGATACCAAGGGTCAGTATCTGACTGATCCTGGTTCTCATCACTCTCTGCAACAACAAGCACATCAGCAATATTTGAAGGTAAGGAACTACTCAAATCCAAGGAAGCGCGAGATAACGCATCAGGTACGACATTTAGTTTCCCTTTTCGGTGAACTAATTCAAAATTATGTTGGCGCAAGCGCAGTGCCCAACGAGCCAATTTACCGGTAGGTTCCTTGATATTGTTAAGCCATAACAACGAATAACAATCAGTTATTACTTTAAATTTTTGAGGACATGCCTCCAGATAGCACCTAAATTTATCCAAGGCAAAAAGTACGCCTAAAAGTTCTCGCTCGGTAGCGCTATAGTTACGTTCAGTCCTGGAGAGACTCCTGCTACAATAAGCTATGACCTTTTCAACATTATTTATGGTTTGAGATAAAACACCGCCTACACCCGTCAAGGATGCATCAGTCTGGACAGTAAAAGGGAGGGAAAAATCTGGACTGGTTAATATAGGTGCGGACACTAAGGCCGTTTTAATATTGATAAAAGCTTCTTCAGCCTGATCATTCCATTCTATCTTTTGTTTCTTGCGCTTACCTTTAATAAGGTCGTTAATGGGTGACATTATAGTTGAAAATTGAGGAACAAAGCGTTTATACCAGGCACACATGCCTACAAATCTTTTGATCTCAGTGGCAGTTTTAGGCCTAGGGAAATTTACCATAGCAGTGACCTTGTCAGGGTTTGTTCTTAAACCACGAGAATCTACGGTGAAGCCTAAATAATTTAAAGAATTTCTAAAGAATTGACATTTTTCAAGATTAATAGTTAAATTGGCATCTTTAAGTTTATTTTTAACTTTTTCTAACAAATTTACGTGTTCCTCAAAGGTTTTAGAAATTATAATGATATCATCAAGATAACAAAAGATAGAAGGTTCAAACTCAGCACCAAATATGCTGTCCATCAAACGCTGCTGCGTCTGCGCGGCATTACTCAAACCAAAAGGTAAAACTGTAAAGGAAAACGTACCTCTACCAGGTACTGAAAAGCTACATTTCTCCGAGGATTCCAGATCCAAGGGGATTTGCCAAAAACTGTGTCTCAAATCCACACTAGATATATACTTTGCGTCTCTCAATAGGCTCAAAATTCTATCAACATAAGGTAAAATATAAGCGTCTGGCTTAGTTAATTCATTAAGTTTTCTCCCATCAAACACAAATCGATATTCATTACCCTTAGGCTTCTTTACTAGGAAAACAGCACTATTCCAAGCACTTTGAGATGGTTTAACTACCCCCAGCCTTAACATTTCGTCAAGCTCTTTGTTTAGGTGCTCAAGCATGTATGGTGACATTAAATACTGACGCTGTTTAAAAGGCTTATGATCACCTGTATCTATATGATGTATTAACTTATTTGTACGACCAAGACCTTTTTCTGAACTGATTTCATTAAAAGAAGTAACGACTCTCTGTTTGATTACTTCTTCAGGAGGTGTTAGAATGTTATTATCAATTGAACTAACTTCTAATTTAGATACTGAATTTATAGAGATATTATCGTTAAATTTTATATTAAATGAATTATTACTAAAGTTAATTGTTAAACCAAAAATTTTACAGAAGTCGCTACCAAAGATAAAGTCGTGCTGAAGAGATGGAACTATCAAAACTTTAATGATGTTAAAAACGTTTTCAAGGTGAATTGGTAAGTAAGCATAACCACAAATCCGCTGTTTTGCGCCATCGGCAGTGATTACGTACTTAGTACTTGAAAAATAAAATTTGACTTTATTCCTTCTCAACAGTTTCAAACCTGAGTTACCCACTACACTCTGATTACAGCCAGAGTCCAACAACACAGTAATATCCTGGTCATACAAAGAAGCAATAATATAGGGTCTATTATCATTTAATCTATTTGCTAACATGGGAGAAACCTGAGGGGTACTGAGAGACACAAAATAAAACTCTTTAACAGTTTGAAGCCACCGCTTCCAGTCATTGATATCAAAAAATTTTGGTTTAGGTAGAACTCTTCCAGAACTGACGTTTCTAAAACTAGGTAGCTTAACAATATTAAGGTTATTTGGCGATAAACGGGAATTCCTGTGCTTGCCGAAGGAACAGGTACCCTCTATACGTTTTTTGGATTTGAGCACTTGGGGCATGAACGGACTGTATGATCCTTAATACCACATTTGAAACAGAACTTATTACGAGGACTTCGACACTCGTTATAGACATGACCTTTGGCATTGCAGTTAAAACATGTCACTCCAGATGACTTAAACTTTGTAATGAATTTACTAGTATTTCCCCTATCAGGGTTTGACGACAAACTATCATCAACGTATGCCAACTCTGGCTCAAGCAAATTTTTTGATTTAACTGGAGTAACGTAGCTCTTTCTTAACTGAAACGCTTCGTCAATCTTTTTGCATAAGATAATTAAATGGTCTAGGTCGTTAACGTCCTGCAAAGCCAAGGCCGATATGTAATGAGGCAAAAGATTGTGTTTAATAATCTTTAATTTAGTGACGTCGGCAGGTTGATTTTCCAAATGACCAAAAAGACTCTCCATAATCGAAATATACACGATGGCTGACTCATTCCGCCCTTGTTTTCGCGCCTTTATCTCATCCCACAGCTTGTCGTTGTAATCAGAAGGTAAATAATCAGATTTCAGTTTCTTTACAAGGTCATCCCAGTTGTTTAAATGTTTCTTCACACGTCTGAACCAAATGAGAGCGCTGTCAGAAAACAGGTCAATTGCTGAGTTAAACAAAAGAGTCTTATCTATATTTCGGGCTACGGATAATTCCTCTACCCTATCGAGAAACGAATTTACAGACATGGAAACGCCATTAAATTTTAAATTCCATTTATAAACTGAAACTGAGCTTTTACTACTACAAGCTATAGGCTGAGATATCGACGTATTTTGGCAACAAGAGGTACTAGGCGATTTTACTGTAGAATTAAAAACTTCAGCAGTTTCTGGAGTGACCTTTTCTTCCAGCTCAGCTTCCAACTCTATGCAAGTGGCATGAGACTCGCTTTTGTACTCTAACGCGTCTTTATCCCCTTCGGGAACTACAATCCTGCCAATACGGCCAGCAATATGTAATAAGCGCGTCTCAATTCTCTTATACATAGAGTCAGAAGTTGGACCTTCAAAATCGGAGACTAAAGCCTTAAGGGCATCAAGGGTGGAATCAATAAAAGTTTTCTCTGCGTCAAAATTATATAGAGGGTCAACCAGTACTGCGTCTGCGTCAGTTTTTTTTAAAAGTCTAGTTAAAATCTTACGCTTTGCTGCAGCGTCTTTCTTAGAAGATTCACAGCCGCGAATTCTTAACTCATAGTTAATTTCGTCAGCTAAAAGATAGTTAGGCCTCATTGCAGCCATCGTAAGAGTGTGTATATTTCTATTACAGAAGAAGGAAATATAAAATATAAAAAAAATAAAATAAAATATTATTAATTTAAATTTAAGACCCCCAAGTGTTCAAACAATTTGCGCAGGGTAAGGTAAAATTTAAAGCTGAGTTGTTGCAGAGAGAGGGAAAAATTAAAACGGAAAGATAAATTGCACCAGTGTACAAGTAAGCTATAAAAATACCACGTAAAAGACTTAAAGAAATCTTACGCGGGTAAGGCAGTATAAAATAAGGTAAGGTAATGTCGATAATATTAGTGAGATAGTCTAAGATAAGGTATAATTATACTCCAGGTATAATTGTCACAGTTTGCTTACTATACTTCTTGCATAGCAGCATTACAGGTAATATACTTCGCGTATAATGTTTCAGAGTCAAGATAATATAAAATTCAAAAGAATTCTCCCCACAAAGATTCACCCCAATTTGAAAATTTAACCAAGTTATTAAAAAAATTTTTTCCCCAGGAACAACACTTTTATAATATTTATATTAAAAGTTTATCAAAGGACCAGGAACAACACTTTATGTAAATTGATTATTATTGTTTTAAAGAAAATATAAGTTGCCGTTTACTTCCAAAACCATATGCTCAAGGTCAAAAACCGAAATTCCCCCTTCACTTTAAAAAAAATTTTTTTTTTAGGAAAATTTGAAATAAATTTAAAGGGTTTTAAAATTAACTAAGTGTTAAAACACGTTGGGCGCCATTTGTGGCGTTAAGGTTTTTGTTGATACCTACTTTTGCGAACGGCTACTCATGTTTTAAACCTTGCGGAGAGCTGGGTTTAGTGGGTCCATATGGTTTTTTAAAGTCAACAGCAACTTACCTTGTGGGCGCCAAGTGATCATTTAAATGTATTTTAAAAGGTTAGATTGATCACTAAATCTAACGTCTGACTGCACTGAAAAAGGTTGTTATATTAAAAAAAAAGGTGATTGAACTTTAACTGTGTTTAATATTAATAACGTAGAGTTTTAATTTGATCAATTGTGAAATGGGTTTTGTGCGTTTGTCCAAATTTGCAAATACAAGGTTAATATACCGAAGATAGCTATCTGTGGTTCACAAAGAACTTTTATAATAATATTTGTAAAAAAAAAACGCAACCCCGTTAAGCGGCTCTTATGTCCGACACAAAATAATTAAACAAAAAGGTACTTAAGGTTCTATTCCTTGTTCAGTTCATGCAGCGGTGGTATCTGTGCAGTAAAATGTTGTTGTCGACAATCGGTGGTAAAATGTTGTTGATGGTTCGAATTGGTGAAATGTTGTTGGTCAAAATTGGGAATGTGGCGTCAGGCCAAGGTATCGAAGAAGTTTCAGTATAAAATATAATCTTAAGAAAAATCCTAAGGTAGATTCCTAAGGTTGAATTCTAAGGTAGAAGCCCTAAAAGAGAAAAAATCCTGGGTATTGTTTCAAACAAAACCTCCTGGTACTTACGGATTTACATAATCCGGCTTAGACAAAACGTCATTCCTGTCATCGCGCAGGAGAGGGATAAAAATGTCAAATCCGGGTATAATCGTCAAAATCGGTAATATTGTTTTCCAGGCATAGGTGTGTCGTTCCAGGACTGCATGGAAAAATAAACGATCAACATTAAAGACCGATGACTTAGATAAAGTTGGAAAACTCACCAGTTTTAAAGGTTAATGGTCGCCATGCCAATGTGCTTTTGCAGAAATCATAAAACTAAAGACTTCTAGCGTTCGCGCCAACGTTGAACTCATCGACGTACTTTTCTAGATCCTTTTACACACAATGATTTGCATTTGCAGTGGATTTTCAACACAGAAACTTTAACTTTAAAACTGCTTCAAAACGACACACCGCCTCCATTGACATTCGCAAGAAGAAGGAAGAGGACGGAAATCGTAACCAGGATATGAAACTTTTCAGGGTCGCGCATACGCAAAAACAAATACCAACTTAAGAAAAAGGAAATCGTTAACGATCGATAATGGTCTACTAACCACCATAACCGCTAAACATCAACTTAAAACAAAAAGAAACCTAAACAAAATATAATTATCATGACAAAAGAAAAATAAACGTCGACATAACGAAATAAACTTTTCCGAGGGGAAAGCGCCATCTATGCTTGAATAGCCAAAGTCTTTTAAAGCCAATTTGAATGTGTCATTTAAAAACAAACAAATTATTTATATTTAATGATTATAAACAAAAGAAAAAGGTATGTAACAAGGAAACCAAAGACTAACAAACAAATCTGTTAATCCGAAATAGAGAAGTAAGTAATAATAGTTAAATTTTTAGTGAGGTTAAACTTGAAAATGTAAGCAAAAATTAAAGAAATACAAAGGACACGAGAAACGAACAACGTCTGCCAACAAAGAGTTCACACCTGCAGAATGTAAACATCACATCAACAAACGGAAATCACTTGACGCAAAATAGTTAAACAGTCAACAATAATCAATCATGCCATCGACCAACTGTAAATTATTAGTATTTAATTATTGCAAATTGAATTGAATATCAAACATAGTAAGTACAGCTTGGCAATGCATAATATCTTAACTATTAACTTGTATTAATTGCAGATAATCTAAGAACAATCTATCAAGTGTCGTTTCAAGGTAAAAATGTTTAAACAAAATACTTTATGAATTTAATATAAAAATATGAAAACAACGGTTAACTTTGGCTAAAAATAGTAGCATAAAATGTGCATGCTACAATAGATTACATCCTATAGCCTACTACAGCAGGCAAACAGCGGATGTGGAACGAAAATATCATTCCTATGAATTGGAAACTCTAGCTGTAGTAGAAAGTCTACGAAAATTTAGAAGCTATCTTTTGGGAATTCAATTTACAATAATTACAGATTGCAATTCTCTTAAATCTGCTAGTAAGAAAAAGAAAATGATACCACGGATTGCACGGTGGTGGCTGGAACTTCAAGAGTTTACCTTTGAAGTGCAGTACAGACCTGGGAGTCGAATGGCACACGTAGATGCTTTGAGTCGAAATCCTTGTGAAAACACGAACAATCAAGAATGTGAGGTTCTCCTTCATATCCAGCAAGCCGACTGGGTGCTTTCAGGTCAATTTACAGATGAAAAGCTGAAGGACATTCACAAAGTGCTTTTGAAGCCACCAGGAACAGCTTACGAGAAAGATGTCTATAAAAATTATTGCCTACGAGATGGAAGGATTTATAGAATAACAGCTAAAGGAATTTTGTGGGTAGTTCCTAGAGGAATGAGGCAACAAGTTGTCAAGTCAGCTCACGACGACTTAGGTCACTTTGGAGTGGAAAAGACTCTGCACAGGTTATGCGAAAACTATTGGTTTCCCAGAATGAGGAAATATGTGGAGCAATACATTGCTTGTTGTATTCCATGCCTGTATAACAAAAGAAATAGTGGGAAAAAAGAAGGATTTTTACATCCAATACCAAAAGGTGTAGATCCACTAAATACTTTTCATGTAGACCACCTGGGTCCTTTCCCGAAAAGCAAGAGAGGAAACTGCTATCTAATCGTTGGTATAGATGCATTCACCAAATTTGCCTTTTTACATGCAGTCAAGAGTACGAAAGTCAAATATGTAATGGAATATTTCAGGGATATCTTTGCCACCTACGGTACTCCAAAGGCTATAATATCTGACCAAGGAAGTTCCTTCACGAGCAAGAAATTTATTTCATTTTGTAAACAAAATAAAATTCGGCACATTGTTAATGCTGTGGCAACTCCTAGAGCAAATGGACAAGTTGAAAGGCTCAACAGAACCATTCTCGGTGCACTATTAACAGCTACCCTAGAAGAAGAACTTTGGGACGCACAAGTTCGATCAGTGCAATTCGCCATCAACAATGTTATTAACAAAAGCACCGGAAAAACCCCCAGCCAGTTAATGTTCGGATTTACTCCACGAAATGGCAGCGACGTTCTATTAAAAGACGAAGTTAGTCTAATACCATCTATGTTAGAAGATTTAATAAATGCAAGAGAGAAGGCCGCTCAAAAAATTAAATCTGCCCAAACCAAACAGAAGATCTACTATGATAAGAAAAGGAAGAGACCACACAATTATAAGGAAGGTGATTTAGTTGTCATCCTCAAGCAAGTCCAATCAACAGGTACAAGCAAAAAACTAAAAGCACCATACAGTGGTCCTATGGTCGTTAAAACAGTCCTACCAAATGATCGATACATAGTAATGGACATGAACAATTCTCACCGAACTCTTCGATCAAAAAAATATGAGAAAATCATCGCTGTAGATCACATGCGTCCATGGTGTACACCAGGAGGAGTTTCCGATAATACCGACAGTGCTAGTGGAGAGGATGAAGTCGTTTTAACTTCTTCCGAAGAGGATGAGTCCTTAGACTCCTAAGATCTCGGGACGAGATATTTGCAGGATGGCCGACTGTAATAGTGAGTTATTTTATTCTTATATAAAATTACTATATTAATTTTAAAATTATACGCAGAACACTGATTTAGAGGTTTAGGAATTCGAATGTTTACGTTATCGGCAAGCCGTCGAAGGCGGCCCGATTAGGTAACTTGATACTTCGAAGAGACCGTTCATACTTTTCATAAACAAATCGACCCCAAATATTAAGCGCATTTTCTATAAGATCAGTCTAAAAGTCGCAGTGACCTGTTAAAGTAACTTGTGTTGTTTTATGTGCTTTGTTTTGGATGATTTAAGAAGTTTGAATATTTTGGTGAGTTTTCTCACAGAGCGTACTAATTTTATTTTTAATATTACCATTTTAAAATTATTCATTTACCTATTGTTTCTATTTATTTATCTATTATTTATTAAGGGTTTATACAGACTAAACCTATTAAATTATTTAACAATATTAAATAAAAACTAAATAGATAATAAAATATAAATCATTTATTAGCTAGCATTTAAAAGGTTATTTATAGACTTAAGGCATTTAAGGATAAACGGCACTGTCTTTTCAGTGTTTAAACCTTTTAGGTTTGGGCTAACTATCTGGTGACAGGGTACCTCGCGCGTCATCCCTTGGTACTCACTGCACGTTCACTATAGTTAGTGCTATTGTCTAGAGTGGGTACGTCGCGCGTTTTCCCTTCGTACTCGTGTGCACAAATAATTATACTCTACATTAGCGAGTTTGTCATTATAATGTATATGTAAATATATATACTTGTCTTGCGTATCTTTTTGGCTGCTAGTTGAATTTCCCAGATAATCGATTGACTGATAAACAAGATTAATATTGAAAATCAAGAATATTCTCAAAAATACAATAATCATTATTAAAACTACCAATTATACTAGAAATTAGTTGCTCAGGTATTTTTTTTTATTTAGTTTCAGAAGTGTCACCCGACTACTCGACATCTTGACTTATTGTTTAGTATAAAATCAAATTAGTTTGTTTGTAAGTAGTTCATTTTTATTATTTTACATTTATTTTAATATATCTTTATGTATTTTGCTTTTAATTTTATTCTGCGCCCTAATTTAAAATTTTTAACCCCACAAATTATCAGAAGCGGTTTTTATTTTTTAACATTGTAAAATTTAAAGCAATGCTTTTAAATTTGATATCACAACACAACTGGCTTCATTCTTAACCAATTGCTTAATAAGTAAATATTTTGACTACTTTTACATTTACACACGCTTCTAAAAACTCCAAAATAATTATTTATTTAGTTCAAAATAGGGTTTCATAACCATATTTTATTAATTTATTTATTGGTCTTATTGCCTATTTCTACTTTTGCAAATAAAATTTGCAGTCCCGCAAAGAATGCTAAGACTCGGTAGTGTAGTAGTTAGCACTGCGGACTACAAGCCGAGAGGTCCTGGGTTCGAATCCCACCAGGGGTATAGCTGTTTATTTGTGTTTGTCATTGTGTACTTCTGTAATTGGGCCTGGTGCCTGTTGAAAGCACATTAAAAATAATAATAATAATAATAAAGAATAATTTTCTTTTCTATTAGTTATGATAGGACAAATTTGAGTCGACATTCTTTTGTGGAGAGATCTTTGCACTTTTTTAATAGGGTGGTAAGGCTGAATGTTTTTAGAGGTTTTTTTAACTTCTTTAAGAGAGCTTTATTAGAACTAATTTAACTGTTTATCTTTACCTGTGTTATAGGTACCAACTAAATAAGGAGTTATTTGATTATTGTTTACTTTTTGCTAATGAATGTAATATTTGTTTTATAGAATATTTTTTTTTAATTTTTATATTATGATTTGTAGGACACAACCTTTATATTGTATGCTATTGTTAATTTTTTAATGGAGTTCATCCGTTTAAGCAATAAATAAAAAATAACAGTTTGGTATATTATATTGCTCTTATTTTAAATATAAATATTTTATCCAACAAGAATTTTTACATAAATTCAACGGAACCCACAACGATTTATTTTCGTCTTAGATTAACTCAGCGCCATTTTGAACCTAAATTTAATTATATTTTTTTGGTATATTACATACTTAAAGTGAATTCAGGAAAACACTGTATATAATAATTTTATAGGTTAATTTATTAACAAAGTATTGTTTAGAATTCTTTAGGACACAAATTAAAAAAACAAAATGTAATACCGACAACAAAAACAATTAAAATTGTATGCCACATAATTATAATTTATAAATGCCTGATCATTAAAAGCGTTCCTCATTACAGAAAAACAAATAGATTTAATAATTTAAATGGATGCGACTAACTTTGCAAACAATTTTAATAATAAAAGTGTTATTTTGTATTATTTTATTTAATCCAAATAGTATTTAATCACTGAATGAAAATTACACCGTGTACGATGTGTAATGATTTATTAAGGCCTTATGAAATATAAATCAAAATAATTTACGTTTCGCATTCGATTAAAAATATTAATATATGAATGTTGCAAATATCGAAAAACGATTATAAAATTGCATTAAATTTTTTAATCAAAAATATTAAAATATATGGTGGCACCGCGGGATTTAAAACAGACAACAATGCATTATTACGCGATATAAAAACAAAATTATTGTTTGCATTTTAAAGTGCCTTAATTTAGGAATAAATAAATATAAGAGTTTTTCGATAAAAATTACCTTTTTTAGAAATTAAACTAAAAATGTCAAGTATGTGATTTTGTTCTGTAAGACCAATATTCATTTATTAAAACCTTACCTTCTGATGAACAAAGACCGGATTTTAGGCCCTTAAAAATTGGATGGCCGTTTTAGGCCGAAAGTGTCTAAAATAGGTGATATGAAATAAAAACAACACGATTAAACATAACATTTATTCAGGTCCAAAAAATACATATGTATCTCTTAATATAAAATACATAATAAAAATATTAACACAAACTCTTGCAAAGAGTTGCCCGTATGATTAAAGAAAAGGACTGTATATATATATATATATATATATATATACATGTGTAGGTATATACACTGCAAGTCAAAATTAACGCCTATTTTCGGCTCATAAAAATGTCCTATTAGGACAATAAATCAAAATTTCGCCATTTTAGGCTTTTAGACAAAAACAAGGGGGTGTCAAATGCTTTATTTTTTTTTAAGTTTAGGTTTAATTTCAAGGTCCCAAACAAATGCCTAAAATAGAAACAAAAAGGCATTTTGCCTAAAATCCGGTCCTTGCTTATGAATTTTTAAAGAAGACCGGTTAACACTAGGCAATTAATTTATTAAATAACTGGTAATGGTAACAGTAAAGTAACGATAAATTTTCATACGCACATTATGCAACAACATCCAAGATTTTATCTGCACTTCAGTAAATTTATTTATGACATTAATTCAAATAAAAATTTGCTCTAGAAACGGTTTAATTTCATATTTTTCCGCATATTCCTTCTTATGATATAATTATACATATTAATGCAGAAAAATATAATATTCCACATTGAAAATAAACATACCGCAATACATTAGATATGTTAATTAAGTGTTTACGTTTAAATTTACTAATAAAAAACCATAATTATTGCCGCTTATTAGATGATGAAATTAGAAATCCTATGTAGTCATATTAGGATTAAATTATTTAATTATTTTACTTAATTTAGTCTTGAAAGGAGTTCCAAATTAAAAATGCACTTCCCATTCGACGTGCAACAACTTCATTATTTTGCTTCCCGCTAAACCTATAAAATTTAATGCGCTGCATTACACTACGTGATTATGTTTACATGGCTTTTAGGATGAATGCCCTTTATTAACACTGTATTTATTTTATAATTCCTGACACCAGCAATTTCATTCAACATTTATGTCATTAAATAATTAGGAATATTTTCACAAGCTTGTTTAGTGCACACCATACCAACAAAAGTTTTTTATATATACATTAACATTTTATTAAAATGATTTTATAAAGAAATCCATTTATTATAAAATAATATTTTATAAAAAAAAATAATAATAATAATAAATATATTATATTTATAATAAATTATACAAGAAAAACTAAACTATTAATAGTATCGTCAAATATATTTGATTTCGTTTTGAGACAAATTTGTATTCTTGGAACTGGCCAATTGAGGTGGTGCTTTCAGGAATTCTTTACTTTTGCATTTTCCTCCAATAATAAGTTAGGTACTGTCTGTCCACTCTAAGTTGGCGGAGCTAAGGAATTTTGTTGTTTAGATATTAAAGAATTGTCGTACTGTGTGCTTTTAAAACAGATTTTATATTATAAATAATACTAGTATATAATATGTACTAGTATTATTTATAATATAAAATCTGTTTTAAAAGCACACAGTACGACAATTCTTTAATATCTAAACTACAAAATTCCTTAGTTCCGCCAACTTAGAGTGGACAGACAGTAGTTAGTTTAATCAATGCGAAGTGCACATTTCATTTCAGAGTTTTTAGAAGAAGACGTAGATTTCTACATAATTATTTTTGAACTTTTTTCGGTCTCTTCCGATTGTCTTTTTCCCTGGTAAAATTTTTAAATTGTTATGTTTAATCGAAATGTATTTCTTGAAAATAGACTAACAACAGTTTTTCCCACTGAAAGTAAAGGAAATGTTTAATGGGGACTCCACGATGGAGTCTCCACCCAAAATTAAGTTAAATCTAGTTTACTGCCGGCGAAATTAAAAGGTCAGTACAATGTTCAACTTTTCAAATATTGACTTTGAGAAACTAAACTGCACACCATTCAATGTGTCGCGACTAAAAAGTTCGTTCTTTTTCAAAACGACATAACTTTTTTGTTTCTTGAACGATTTTATTTTGGTCTGTGATGTCTGCTAGCCTCATCCTCTGGCAATTCATGCTATAGATATGGAGCTCACGGTTCGTCAAGTAAATTTCCTACAGGGTAGGGTTCAATAACTTCATCCAAGCCCCGTTTGTAAAAAAAATATTTTTTTTTTGTTTTTACTTTGAAATAATAAAGTATTATGTGTTACCTTGAAACGTTTTTCAATTTTTTCGAATTGGAATCTAAGCAACGAAAATATGATTTTTTTCCCAAAAGAGTACATTTAAGGCTTTTCTATACACTCAGTCTTTTTAGGAACAAGAAGATAAGATGGTAAAAGATTGTTCCTTAAATAATTCTGAACAAGCGGCAAGCAACAAACTTCCATTATTTTCAGAGGGCCTAAGCTAAGACCACTTTTTGAAAATGACATTTTGGGAAAGTTTGCAAAGCTAAACCTAAACCGATATTTACGTTCGTAATATGTTTTCTTCACAATTTTAACCTCCTGATTGTGATTCAGTTGTCAAATTTAAGTTTCAGATAAAACTAAAATTAAGATTCGAAAACAATTCCCGGCTGTTAAATGTCTCAATAAAATCCGATTGCTGGTTTTTACTGTTTTTTTACTGTGTTTTGCATCTTTTGTACGTTATTATTATGTCGCTAAATGATCAAATCGAGGATCAAATGATGAAAATTAGTTCTTGAAAAACATTCAAAACGCATTATGAGGGATATTCTTGATTTTTTCAGTTTGCTTGTGTTTTCCAAATTTCGAAGATTTTTTTGCATAAGTTATACCTACCTACCTAAATACCTATCCCTATCTTACCCAGGTTACTTTTATTCTTCCTTTAAATGATTAAAATGGCAATGCCAGACTTTGCTGCAGCTACGGGAATAAACATCTCCAAATCAACGGTTCACAGAAGATTGCACGAAACGGGAGGCAAGGGTGGCTTTTGGAAGTCGAGGAGTGACTGTTTGGGGTGGAATGGCGATGAATGGAAAGAGTGAATGCTGAGAGATTTAGAGATTTGGTTGTTATTGATATCGTGGTCCCTTATGCTCAAAATGTTGCCAATAATTGGTGTTGGTGGACGACAATGCCCGCCAAATTGAGATAATGAATTGGCCACCTTTGTCTCCGGATATGAATCCTATTGAGCATGTGTGGAGCAGGATGAAATTGAATTTGAAAGAGAGGGATGGACGCATGGAAAATTTGGATGAATTGGTAAATGCTATTCAGGAAGAATGGGGTACCCCAAGAATTTTTAAGGAACTTGGTCCAGTGAATGCCCAGGAGGGTTAACGAACTATTACGGGTTAGGGGAGGGCCAACGAAATATTAAAAGTTATTATTGTTATTGTTTGTTACATTTTTCTGTTGAATGTAGAAGTTTTGATTATGATTATATCTACACATAAAATTTTCAAAAATGAACAAAAATATTTTTATTTAACTTTATTACCAATTAGGTAGGTACTTATCAATGATGTTATCACTACTGCGCAGTGTAAATGTATATGTAAATGTGTATGTGTATGTAACATTATCCTAACCACTCAAACAAATTGCAGTATGTTCGCCCAAAAAATGAATCCCCATATGGCATTTTCATCATAAATATGCAAGAAACTCGCCATCAATCGGATTTTATTAAGACATTTAACAGCAGGGAATTGTTTTCGAATTTTGATTCTTGGTTACTTTGGTTATATCTGAAACTTAAATTTGACAACTGAATCACAATCAGGAGGTCAAAATTATAAAGAAAACATGTCACGAACGTAAATATCGGTTCAGGTTTAGTTTTCGCAAATTTTCACCAAAATGTCATTTTGAAAAAGTGGTATTTGCTTAGGCCCCTCTAAAAATATTGGAAGTTTGTTGCTTGTCGCTTGTTCAGAATTATTCAAGGAATAATCTTTCAACATCTTATTTTCTTGTTTTTAAAAAGTGTATTGCCTACCAAAAAGCCTTAAATGTACTCTTTTGGAAAAAAATCATATTTTCGTTGCTAAGATTCCAATTCAAAAAATTTGAAAAAGGTTTCAAGGTAACACATAAAACTTTATTATTTCAAAGTAAAAACTAAAAAAAAAATATTTTTTTACAAAGGGGCTTGGAAGAAGTTGAAATTTTTGACGGTTTTACATATCACCCTGTAGGAAATTTACTTGAAGAACGGTGGGCTTAATATCTATAGCATGAATTGCCAAAGGATGGGGTTAGCAGACATCATAGTCCAAAATAAAATCGTTCAAGAAACAAAAAAGTTATGTCGGTTTGAAAAAGGACGAACACATTGAGTGGTGCGCTGTTTATTTAATACTTTTGTATTCTTGTATTGAGATAATAAAATAATTTTCACATTTAGTATTATTTTCCTAAAAAGGAAACGCTTGTATGACATTTGACAACCAATTTAAAACTAACTTCGTCCCGAGATTAAATCGCCATAAAGCCACAACTTGTAAATGTGTATTTAAAAGTTCACTTAGTGTCATGGAAACATGTACGATAATGGGCGTTTTAAAGGTGGGAATGGAAAAAATACTTTAGAATTTTGGCTAAATTTTGCCTTAATTTTTATTGAAATCAAATTTCATTGATGGTTATAAGCAAAAAATAGAATGGGCCTCAAAATAATAACTAATTCTTAATATTTATAATTTGTATAAATAAAAAAAAAAATTCCAATACTTTTAACAACAAAACTATGGCAAATGTATGATATGTGTCCGATTAAACACTAGTTTCTATTATGTTGCCATAATTTGTACCAAATTTATTCCGTATGGGCACAAAAAAACCAAACATACATGTTTGCCACATGTGTCCAATTAGAATCAAGTATTTTGCCAAAATGACTATACATGGATATAGAGACGCAATATAGGAACTTATCCGTTACTGTGTCAAAATGAATCCAAGTTGTAACAGGGCCCAATATATATATTTTGTGTTTCGAAATGTGTCCAATTGGTTACATTTCGAACACCTCCAAACTCTACATGCCACATGAACAATACATATTAGGGTGGGCCGATTTTAATATTTTTGTGGGTCGAAACAGCTTTCTGTCGGTATTTGAAGTTGGTGGAACCCACTCAAAACCAAAAACTTTGGCGAGGTGTAGGTTCAATTTTTTCTTATGAATATTACCAGTAATGGGTCAAGAAAGTTTCTTAAAGAAACTAATAAAATTGAATGTTTATAAATAGTAATACCTATTTTTGTTCCCATAGGGACCCTACTGAATGTTCCCCAAAATTTAATTTTGTAATTTTGTGTCAAAACTTCTGAATATTTGTAAACCCCTTATTTGCATTACTTGACTGGACTGTACCATCTTGAAACAACTAAAAATTTAACCAAATTATACATAAGAAAAGTTCAAATTTGTAATGCATTTTTTTTTTAAACATAACACAAGAATCTAAGAATTTAGAAGAGATCTCAGTATTGTTAAAGGTTTGTAATTTTAACAGAAAAGGTTCCAAAACTCCTGTATATTAAAGAAACCTGTTAACTTTAATGACATTTATTGTAATTTTACGAAAGACCTTAACATTTACATTTAAACATTTAAATGAATAATTTTTTACCATAATAAATAATAGGTAATTAAAATGGCTCAATAAACATTATACAAACAAAATATCATAATTAAAATTAATAATTAAATAATAACTTACCGATGACTGTTCAGGATACGAAAGACATTTAAAAATCCATATCATGCATAAAAAATAATTTACATGTTTGAAAAATTCTAAGTAATAAACAATATATAGGGTATTACTACAATTACTAAACAAATAATGATAGCAAAGGCGATTTGAATATTAAATTAGCTTATTAAAAGTATGTAAACATTCATTAATTATTTAGCATTTAATAATAGATTTAGAAAGCAAAATATGTAATTTACCTTTTGTATTGCATGTAATACAATTATGATAATGATGTTAAACAACGATCTACATTTAATGGATATTGGCAGCTCTGATTCATCAATAATAAGTTTTTGTTTTGTTTTTTTTTCAATATTTTTTCACAAACCTTATTGTTTAAATAAGTTTTTAAAACCTAATATAAATTTTGTTTAAAGTACTACCAGAAAAAACATAGTAGTACCTATATTATGTATAGCGAGTGCTTAATTAAATGAGTGTCTAGAAAAGTTTATCATCGAATTGCATACTAACCTTTTTTTTTTGACAAATACATAATAATATCTTAACATGATTTAAATTAAATATTTGTATGTACAAAACAATAGAGTAGCCAACTTGGAAATTTCAAATTTTTATGAATAAATCGAATTGTATCCCTTGAAAATGGACCGTTTAATCCAATATAAAAGCAGTTTTTTTCAGTAAAAGTAAAGTAAATGTTTTATTGGCATTTCACGGTGGAGTTTTCACCCGAAATTAAGTGAAATCTAGTTTACTGCCGGGAAATTAAAAGGTCAGTACAATGTTCATATAAACTTTTAAAATATTTGCGTTGGGAAATACTTTTGTATTTTTGTATTGAGAAAACAAATTAATTTTTACATTTGGTAGTATTATTTTACAAAAAGGGCACTTTATTTTAACGATTGTATGACATTTGGCATTTGTCAACCAACTTAAAAATAACTTCAGCCCGTAACTAAAACGCGAGAAAGCCACAACTTGTCAATGTGTATTTAAAAGATCACTAAGTGTCATGGTATAATGTATAATACATTATTATTATTATAATATTATTATTAATAATAATGGGCTTTTTAAAGGTGGGAGTAGAAAAAGAAATTATAATCATTTCAAGCAAAACTATATATTTCTTTTATTAATTGGTACTAGTTAATATAAAAATCAATTCGATAACATTTACTAATGTCGACTCTTGTTAGTAAATATTTATGAACACTCAAACACAACACAAACATAAAAGTAAATAAATAGTTATTAAATATTATTGCAGAGGAAATCCATTGAATAGTAGTAAAGTGATTTTATCGCGTAGATAGATAACATGTTTTCTTACCTCGTCTTTGATGCTGCAATTGGATGGCGCAGGTGTTTGAAGCACTGGGGCTGTTGTTGGACCCAACATATCGTTACTGTCCTCTTCGACACTACCTTCTGCCATATCAACCTCGCATCCTGATTCGTCTAAATCAAATAAAAAAAACTTAAATAAGTATATGTTTAGTCGGGTGGTCCCCAATTGTATGGAGAAAAAACTGTTAAAGTTTGGTGTAGTATTTATCCTACAAAAATTCGGCTTTCTATGGTAGTACAAAGGTAGTATAATATCTTTAGGTGCCAAGTTAAAGTGCAAATTGTGAAAAATATGGAAATTATAATAACTTCAAAGTTAGTGATTTTGTTTACCTGCAAGTATGAGGATTAACAACAAGATAATTTTTATTCCAAAATTATTTTATTTTTACTAATTTAAAATACTAAATCTTGTGTTGAGTGCAAACAGAAAAGTATATTTAATCTGTGGTCTATGTTTATGTTTATTTGTGTTCATAATTTACTTATTAAGTAATCGTTTATGTCGACGAGATTTGCTCCAACTGACTTCTCGGACAGCCAATTTCATGATTTTCTACAGATCAACTTCCTCGTGTTGCAAAACAGAGGAGTAAAGCAGTTTTGACTACTGTATGAACGTACTGTATGAACGATATTTAGCTTTCAACAAGCACCGTACTCGTCAAAGCAAAAATAATACTTTTCGTGGGATGTATCTTAAAAAGTGATCTCGATGATTTGTTTGATGATACTGCGGAAGACGCTCTAACTAAAATAAAGAACGCTGATGACATAGTTTTTCTTCAATACCAAATAGAAGATTTTTTAAGTAATGTAGAATAGTGCTGTCCTTAAAACTACAGCAAGGGAAAATAGAAAGAAACAGAGGGAAGAAAACAAAAAGTTCCTCCGGGAAAATTTCACAATCATCTTTTTCTGAAAACTCTAAAATAGAAGAGTAAGCTTGTTTTATGTGGGATATTGGAATGAAGCTCTACTTAGAATTAGAGATTCCTATAACAATATTCCGATGTTAAATATTCCAAAAAGTTAAGCTTTTAAGAGGCATCATCAAACTTTTAGCTTCCAAAATTGCCTGATATAAACTATAGTTTATAAGAAAAATGATAACTACTGCATCAACCAGCTTAGATATTTTTTAGGTAAGGAAAAAAAAACAAGGTATAACCAAGTTATAATTTTTAATAAGTAGTTTTAAAGATTAGTTTATTTCCATTATTTTAATGTTTTACTAAATAAACTATATATATTTAATATATTTATTAAAGGTACTAAACTATCACTATCTCTTTAACATTAAAAAATAAAACCTTATTTAATTAGATCTAATATGTATTTAATAAAAAGGGATGTAATTTATGTTTGCCAGGCCCCCGAAATCCTTTTTATAGAATATGTATTTACCTTACACATTTGTTTACTTTGAATTTCGGCCGAGTAATCGTAATCTACAGCACACGTTACCGAATCCAAACAGAGCGATTCGATTTAAATCTGGCAGCGATTTACATACAAATTAATGGCACACAAATTGCCGATACGTTCTCACAGTACAAAGTCGTCACCCCATCAAAATTAACCCCAAGCAAGTCTTCATTATTATTCTTTTTCTAGAAGGGGACGCGTGCCTCCCTGCCGGGCCACCGGGCCATGCGTGATCCACACAATGCAATCGAGAATTCGAAGGACTTCTCGAAAAAAAAAATGATTTGGCGGGGTGCCTCTCTACACCCATTACCCTTTCATAATTACTGGTGCTTTTGTAATTAATTTCTTGTTCAGCTGTCGACTTTTATACACGTTCAATTGAATTAAGTGTTTTTGGATGGTGCCTTAATGATTCTTGGCCAAATGTTCGATTCATTTTGACACGAGAGGCGCTTCTGAAATATTTTCATTTCATTAAAATGTCAAACATGTCAAAATATTTATTATTTTGTTTTAACAATGATTTCACAATATTAGTAGAATTGGCAGAATTTATAATGAATAATTTAGCAATTTACCCACAATTATTTGTTCAAAAAAGGAAAAGATTGTTGATCCCTCTATGAAACAGATGAAATGTTGAAAAGATTGCTAAACATTACTTAAACTTCAAACCCTTGATCGCAAAAGTTTTTTCCAAAATATTAAAAAATATAATGTATTGCCTACATATGCAAATTATATGAAATTATCCTTTTGTCTTTGTTACTTGAAAAAACTAAAAAAGAGCCTAGTCTTACTGTGTCTTTGAAAACCGTTTTATCGACGTATTTTAGTCCAACAGATTTTATACCAAATAAAGGAATATTATAATAGAAACAGGACAATTAAAAAACCTGGACGCAGGCGAAAGAAAACTTTTTGATGTAGCATCTTGTTAATGTAAAGACTATACTATTTCTTACGTTTGTAATATAAAAGTGCCTGAAGCCGAATAAGAATTCCTGACTGACCAATGAACTACGCGGAAGATGGCAATAGGCAAAGTCGAAGTTAAAGAAAGCTTAAAACTTTAAAGGAAGTTTGAACAAAACGAAAGAAAAAAAACAAGGTATAAAAATATAAAGTATAAGAGGCAAAATAATATATACGAAAGATAATGTGGAAAATCGGATATCGGATAATAAACAGTGAAAGTGAATAGATCAATATACTCTCTAAATATAAATTAGTCAATAATTACTACTTTAATAGTTATTAGTGGCTGCTTTTTCACTGGAATACCATGGTATGCTAAAAATTGACAGCCAATTCTTATGTAAAATTGTCCCTTGAATCCGAAAATGTCGTCAAAAGTTAAAAAAGTAGAACAGTTTATGAGATTTAGTCAATTTTCCATTGAATATGAAATTGATTTTATCTCAAAAACTGCTCCAAACATTTTAGCATGCATTTTAGGATACCATGGTATTCCATGATTAACCATGGTACAAGTGAAAAAGCAGCCACTAATAACTATTAAATTAGTAATTTTTAACTAATTAATTTTTAGAGAGTACAAATAATTTTACATTCCAACGGTATTCTTCTACTATTGTTCCAATTTAGACAAACAATCTAGTTCTACCATTGTAATTCTGTTGTCCGCAAATGAAAACAAAATTACTTAGTCTAGCAGAATATTGTGATATAACCGGAGTTTCCGATAGATCAGCAGCAATTTTGGCCAGCGCAGCACCGAAAGATCTAGTAATTATATCAAATCAAGACTCCTTATATCAAATGAAGACTCTAAAATGACCAAAGCAAAATAAGATTTTTCTGAAGAGAATGAATAAAATGCCGCACAAATCTGAAAACAAAATTAAAGGACCCAGGACCGATGGTTTATAAAATCTTTTTTGATAGGCGAAAAGATAAAACCTGGTTCAGCAAAAAAGGGTAAAGTTTAAAAAAAACTGTAGTTAAACCTATTTTGTTGGAATTTGAACCAGGTTCAAGTTATCTTGGCCATCTCACTTTAATGTCTGGCAGTTCTAATTACATTAAGGTCAACGTTTTTTCAAAGAAAATGTGGATTTGTCTAAGTTATCGGCTGTTGGATGCAAAGGCACAGCAGTTAACATTGATTCTAAAAATGAAATTATACAAAAAATTAAGACAGATGTGGAAAGCATTGCAATGATTAATATCAATACAGCAAACGCATATATTTTGTATTAGCAAACTTTATCACATTTATCAACGATTAATACGAATCCAATTTAAATAATTAAGTAAAAATATTATTGCATAAATAACCAAGTAATTGCGTATTTTTTAATTTCTGAAAATGTTACTCAAATAGAGTTTGCTGAGTTTGATATTAGACCCCTGATATGTTTGCTCCAAGCTATTGAATTGGCTTTGGATGGAAAAAACTGTTGGACCCAGAGAATATTTAGGAAACATTGTTAAATTACTTGAGAGGACATACCTGTGGTTAAATTTAAAAAATAGACTTTTATCTGTCTATAGTTGATTTGAAAAAATTAAGTACTGTGAAAGGTCGGGAACAAACAAGGTGGGAATTTGGAAATCCTTTTCAAAATTACTTATTTCGCACATGTTAACGCTTTCTAAACTTTTCTAAGAAACTCTTAATTTCTGGTTTTTCCACGAATTATTTTAACGGTTTTTTCGAACTTTCTCCCTGTTACAGTACATATGTACATTTAGAGAGCAGAAGCTCTCTAAAATGAATTAGTTAAATATTAAAGTGAAAAAGCAGCTACTAATAACTGTAGTCCACAGCAATTTGTATCCCGGACATTTAACAGCCATTTCTTATGTAAAATTGTCTCCTGAATCCGAAAATACCGTCAAAAATTATTAAAGTAAATCAGTTTTTAAGATATAGTCAATTCCATATTATATGGAAAATTTACAATATCTCAAAAACTGTTTTACTTTTATAACTTTTGATGACATTTTCGGATTTAGCGGACAATTTTACATAGGAACACATTTTTTACATAGGTATTGACTGCTAAATGTCCGGGAAACAAATGATGTTGATGAGAATTTTTATTGGCTGCTTTTTCGCTACAAGTAGTCATTTTTGACTTATTATTTTTTAGAGACTATAGAGGTATAGAAAACCCAAATTTGAAATAAAGACCAATGTTTTCAAGTTTTAAATTTTACCATTTTTTACCACTTTTTTTCAGGGTATAATAACACTGTAGGGAGGTGAAAATATCACAGCTGAACGCTCGGACACGTAAACTTAATTTTTGGTCGTAGATTAAAAATACGTGCTTGGTTTAGCTGTATCAGGTCAAAATTAAAAGATATTGGAAACACCCTGTATAAATTTAAACACCAAAAAAATAACAAATTCTTGCAAAATTTGAAGTCAATTGATCAAAAGATACAAGAGTAAAATTGAGGATATTATATTAAATAAAATAAAAAGCATAAAACTGCTGGCACAAGAGGTGAATTATATTATTTTACAAATTATAATATACCAGTATACAGTGTGTGCCCGGATCGGATTCCCAATAGGAAAAACTTTTTTAAACCTGATACAGCTAAACCGATCACGGATTTGGAATCTACGACCAAAAATTATGTTGACGTGTCCGAGCTTTAAGCTGTAATATTTCAAAAGTTAAAAATTTACCCAATCAGAGAATACCGTATCGGCCACTTATACTTGGAACTGTAAAGTGTTTTGCCAAAATCTCTGCCTCGTGATAAAAACGGTTCTATTACATGGAAGTGACTAAAATAGGGAACACTTCTTTAGGGTCAGTTACATTCAAACAATTTTCTTGGATTCTAACCAGACACGGTTATACCACGTTGTTATTACTTTACTACGAGGGTGGTCTGAAAAGTTTCCGACCTATGAAAGAAACAAGACATTTTTTCTCCAAATTTATTTTTATTTTTCAACATAATCTCCTTGTAAGTCTATACACTTCTCCCAGCGATGCTCCCATCTCTTCAACCCGTCCAAATAGTAGTTTGCGTCTTTCTCTGCAAAGTAGTTGTTTACAAACGTTATGGCCTCCTCATTCGTTGAAAATCTTTGTCCTCCAAGCGCAACTTTTAGTCTAGGGAACAAAAAAAAGTTGCTTGGAGCTAGATCTGGTGAGTAAGGAGGGTGGTCAAGCAGTTCAAACCGCATTTCGTGAATTTTCGCCCTAACAAACGCTGAGGTGTGAGACGGCGCATTGTCTTGGTGAAACAAAATTTTTTTTCGCTGTAAATGTGGCCGTTTGTCCGCAATTTCTGCCTTCAGCTTATCAAGTAATGATGCGTAGTATGCACCAGTAATGGTTTTTCCTTTTTCAAGATAATCAATTAAGACAATTCCATGACTATCCCAAAAAACAGTCACCATCACTTTTCCGGCCGAAGGAACAGCCTTTGCCTTTTTTGGACCCGATTCCCCCTTCGCAGTCCACTGTTTTGACTGTATAATGGTGTATCCAAGTTTCATCTAATGTAATAAGTCGCCGCCAAAACTCTGGTTTATTGCACCTAAACTGCGCCAACAGACCGTTGGAAATCTCCATTCGAACACGTTTTTGCTCCGGAGTGAGCAAACGCGGCACTCAACGCGCGGAAAGCTTTCTCATGCCTAACTCTTTGTTTAATATATGACAAACACGTTCTTTGGACATGTTCATAGCCTCTGCTATCTCTCTAACCTTAATTCGACGGTCGTCTAGTACCATTTGGTGAACTTGAGCGATGTTATCGTCAGTGGTTGCAGTTTTTGGCCGTCCGCAACGTTTATCGTCACCCAAGCTGGTACGGCCACGTTTAAATTCAGCTACCCAAAATTTCACGGTGGTAAATGATGGTGCAGAGTCCCCGTAAACAGCGTTCAACTCATCTTTAATTTGCGTAGGTGTTTTGCCTTTCAAAAATAAATGTTTAATGACAGATCGATACTCGATTTTTTCCATTTTCGCGAAAACACTCACATCGACTCAATCAAACGATTGGCCAACAACAACTGCGCATCCAAAATGGCTGAAATTTTGGTAGGTACCTATCAGAGCATGCGCAAACATATTCCCCAACTTTTGTTGACGAGTGCTGCCATCTTCATGTTAAGGTCGGAAACTTTTCAGACAACCCTCGTATAACGTGGAGGTATATTGGCCAAAACTTAAACAAAACTTTACTACTCTTTACTTTCTATTCTCGTCTCTTTCCATCATAATATTTATAATATCATGTTTGCCTTCTCTGAAACTGCATATTAAACCGAAGTAAATACTAAAATTATTATAATGTTAGAGTTAGAAACATGCAAATAATAACTAGAATTAAAAAAATCCGATATAAAATTAACGCGAATAAAATTTTACTGTCTCGAAATATAAGCACGCCCCGTTGAAATATGTGGTAATGAAAAATAATATAAAAATTTGTAAACTTGGTGGATTTAAAAATTATTTATAAAACCAATAATTACGTTAATAATAAAGTGTTAAATTTGGTGCAGTACTAACCAGAATTATTTGTTTAAAACTACACATTATTTTTCTACAATGGCGACTATTTATAAACATGTCTGCTTTTAAAGAAGGGAACTTAAAAGTAGTAACCCTATGCAAAAAGTGGAAATCACTTAAGCATGTAGCAAGAACGTAGAAATGACCACCGCAATTATATAATGAAGTTTTGCCACATTCAATGTTTGGGAAAAGTTTAAAAAAACTGGTATACCCACTTTACTTGGTACTACTACCACTTCCAAGTAATATTAAGTAATGTGGTTTGGTTGCCGTTACTATTCATAATCCACTTTAAAGTTTAGACAACTTTAAGGTGGTTTCAAAATTGGTCAAAACATTTCAGATACCAGACTGATACTCGTACACCAAAAAGTTATAAAACTATAAAGTACATTCTGCTGGTGCCAATCACATGGTTAATGATAATATGATAAGATATTTCAACTGTATCGTGGTAAATTTAGTTATTTTAACATTATTGACACTCATTTAAAGTTGCAATATAAATTTTCGTCACTATAATGCTATAGCAAGTATACTTGGGTCAGTTGATTAAAAGCCTTTAAGCTAATTAAAAAGTCCGTTTAAAAAGGTTTAATAAAAACTAAGCAGCATTAAGTTTAATTAAAAAATTAAGCATTTGTTAAGAGAAAAAAGAAGAATTGGAAAGGGCAATAAACGTATTAAATGTGTGGTACGGTTGTTATTCAGGCTGTCCTGTCCTGTGCCGTGCCGGCCGGCTGCCGTCTCTTAATTGCATTAGCATGACCCCACCCACCAATGCATATTAATAAAACACGTTTTACAGTGATTTATTGACAAAGCCGTAAAATGCGAAACGTGCCTTTTTTCCATCCGCGATTTTAATGGTAGCAACACTAAATGTCCGTCAATATGGCTACAAAAAAATCCGAATAACCGACCCACTCCCCCCAGTCATTAACTCATTGTTTCGACAGACATTGTCGATTCTGCCCCCCTTTTAACGTTTCAAGATTACACGAGCAGATACCGTACCTAGGTGTCTATATTTATAAAAGGTGACGGGAGCGAAATTCGCTAAAGCGAAAAATGCGGTAATAGCAGAGTTAAAAAATATTCCTTAGTAATAGCTAATAATTATAGCTTGCCCATTTAATGCTACTTAATATAGATACGTTTAAGATTAGCTCTATAGATGCATGCATACATCTAAGGAAGCTTCGATTAACGATTTTAATGGTTTAACAGTTTTAGATTTTTAACATAAAATTGGAATCTTGCATTCTAGGTCATAGATTTTTGTAATAGGTTTATTTATTGGTTTACTTTTTAATTTAAGGCCCAAGGATAATTACAAAATTATTAAGTGACTATTAATAGATCGACATACTATATCTATTATATTAAAATCAACGAGGAGAAATCATTGGAATTTTTTTTAATGAGCAAGATTTATAACTGATTTATAACAAAAGACATATCTGGCAAAGATGAACCATTATTTTTGGCAGATGATGGTTATATTCCTGGTGAATCCATTACTTACAATGGGAAGATTCTTTGGTTTAGTAATTTTTTGTAGATCTTTAGTAATTTTTTGTAGATCTCGAATTTGGGCCACTTAACGATGTTGTTAATACTTGTCATACTGTGAAATTGGCCATACCACCCTGGTCCACAATTGTGCAAAAGTAAGTATTTCATAAACCATTAATGTCACTTGTTTCAGTTTGTGTGTTACGTATCAGAATGAAGAGAAGATTTTAAGTAACATGAGTAGTTCTGGGGGAGATTAGAAAATGACAGCTGGAAGAAAACGAAAAAAAAGTTAAAAAAAAGTTAAATAAATTAAATATGCAGAAATGGATAGCAAAGATACGCCTGGAACAATTTCACAACCATCTACGTCTTCTTCTGAAAACTCTGAAATAGAAATGTGAGCTTGGTTTAAATGAGATATTTGAATAAAGCTCTACTTAAAATTAGAGCCTTTAATGATTTTTTGCTGTAAGGTATCCTTAAAAGAATATCGGTAAAAACATGCTTTTAGAGGCATCATTGGTTTCTTTTAGAGCAATTAATAGATTTGGAATTTTTGACCAAAGTGTCAACAAAAACCAAAGAAATGATGGTAAAAAACTAAAACGTACTAAATTTTCTAAATGTCGCATTGGTTAAACTATAGAAAATGTTGTTACTAAAGAACCAGCTCCCTTATGTCGTAATTTTGAGTTAAGTATTTTACATTGGTATTTTTTCTAATATAGTATAGGTATAGATATAATAAATTAAAAAAAACTTATGAAGAAAAAATATTCAAAACTATTAATTTTTGGACCACTCTATCCATTAATTTATGATTAGCATTAGTTGGGTCAGTCACCCAACAATAAGTCGAGACGTCTTGACGAAGTAAACATACCTAGCATAAACTGAAGTACATACTAGTTTGAACGATACGTGTATCATATACCGAGTTAATTTTTAAATTTGCTGCAATGTTGTGAAAACCTTTCTAAGGAGCAATTAATTACCATTAAATATACATTAAATCCAAACACTAGTTTTTACTAACCACAATCTAGTTTTTTAATATAATTATATTTGTAATTTAAATTTAATTTATTGGAATTCAGATAAGTTTATAAGTGGTGAATTCTTTAAAAATTTACAAAATATTATACAACAATGGTGTTTGTATTCTCTTCGTATTCAATTGAGTATCAATTAAACAATAAGTAAACGATAATTGCAAAACCTCCGTACGTAGAGGCAAAGATTAATGAAGCATTTTCAAACGTATACATAAATTAACATTAGCAATAGGCGAAAACTGGTTGTTAAATAAAAGACCATAATTATTTCAAATCGTGGTGATATTTTAAAGATTGCAGGAAATCATTTTTAATTGCGCTTGATTTATGGCGCCTAACGATTCAAAATTGGATCCTTTGAGATGCAAAATACTTGATTGCTTCATTATTAGGTGTAGCAAAGAAGAGTAAGCTTTATGGGTGTGACATGTTTTGTATTTTATTTATGGAAAAAACGTAATTTCAATGCGAAGAAATACAAATCAACAAGAATAACAGGCTTAAATCCTTTACAAAATTTTGTATAACAAATTATCTTAAATTGAATGTAAACCTTTATTTAAGTAATTCCATTTTAATAGGATTATATCATGTTTGAAATGTTACTAGGAAGCAGAAAGAATGTTTTATGGAATTCGAGCGCCCGCGTTTTTATCAAGTCAGCTGTTTTCGGTTGTGTTTCTTGGTCGTTTACGGCGTCGGGATCTCGGTGTGCTTGGTTAGGGGGAGTCCCTAACCTACGAGCACGTGACGAAGCGTGTGCACGTGCTGCCTATGACGCATCGCGGCGAGGAGGAGATCACGCCGTCGCTTTCACTTTCGGCTCTCAGTTGGCGGCCTTGACGCCGCCGCTTGCTGCGACGAAGGCAACGTCTGAAGGGTCCCGACAACCCGCCTGACATCCGTGGCCCACTTTGCGCTGCTTTTAACGGAGGCGGCGGCGGTGGCGGCGTTCGCGCAACGATGAAGACAGTTTCGGTTTTATTAGAGGAAAAAGGAACAGATGGTGAGATGGTGGAGAAATTGTGCTTTCGGAATTATTTCTTTCAAGGAGATGAAGGGTTAAATGCGTTTATTAAGGATTTAAGGCTGGTTAAAAGTTTTGATAAAATATATTTTAAATTGCTATTTTTATTTGAAACAGTTATTTTTAATTTTTAATTTTAAATTTAAAATATAGTGAATACACATCTCCACAAACTTTTAGGGTTGGTAAAGGACAACAAAACAAACATTTTTTGCATGTCCGAAAATTAGCCGTTTTTACAAAATTACAAACGGTTATGAAAATTCTGTTTATAATTAACAACGGTACCAACTACCAAACCACACAAGCTTTTACCATTTACTTGAACATAAAGATTATACCCTTGCTTCATTGACTTGCGGACCCTACGGAATATCACAAAGAAAAAAATCTAGTGGGTTTAAATCTGGTGAAAGTGCAGGCCAGGTTACTGGACCTCCTCTTCCAATCCATCGGATGAGAAGTTGATGGAAACTGATGGTCGAGATAGTGGCGCACAATCAAACCAAAGTAGGTGTCATGTTGAAACAACACGAAAATTTTTGGTGGTCTTTTAAAAAAATTAAATAATGGAGATTTTCATTATTTAAAGCTTGCACTGTAAATAGTAAGGGTGAAGTATTTGTTCATGCATAACATAACAGCTGGGCAGATACTTGTGGATGGATTGTTTCCCTCCAATTCTCCAAATTTTATTGTACGGGTTATTTTTGAAGAACCAGAACCACCTAAACGCTGCGATTTTCTCCAAAGCTAAGCTTAGGTTATATGATCAGGTTGCCCTGTAAATTTTAAGGGTGAAGTTGTTCATGCATGAACGACCAGAACCACCTAAATGCTGCAATTTTCTCCAAGGCAACGGTGAAGCAAAGCTTAGGTTGTAAGATAAGGTTGCTGGCGTCTAGAATATATCTGTTCATATAATCGTGTAGCTTTCCTCAAATGTAAAATTATTTTCCAATTTTTAATTTTCCAAAATTTGTAGTCTTAAAAATTTTAAATTAAGCTGCCTTAGAACGATTTCCATAACAACAATGTTTTGATACAGTGGTGCCCAACTAAATAAACACTTTTTCAAAATAAAAATTAAGTATGACTAAATAAATAAAGTAGGCTAAGATAAGATTAAATTTTTAAAATTATTTTAAAGCCTAAACGGCTAATTTGTGAGATATGGTTTTAGACAAAAAGGTTTGTTTTGGTGTCCTTTGGTGTCCTTTACCACCCTAAAGCTGTTTTGCTGCATAATTTTAAAAATTCTCCTTTGGCGATTCTTGGAATTAAAACTAGAATTATATCTTTAGATTGCAGCTACCTGTGGGTATTAACGGAAATTCAATAAGCAACCAGTGTCCCATATAACCCCAGTAGCAGAATATTTGGGCAAATATTGAAATATTGGCCCAATGCAGTTCATACATTGGGCCAATATATTGTGCTACTGTGGTTATTCATTATTACTTTAGAGAACAATGTTTGGACATTGGTTGTTTATGGAATAATATATTAATATAATTATTATTAATTATTAATAATGAAATATTTATTTTTTTATTCATTCAATAAAATTGTTTACTATTAAAAAAGTTTATCTATGAAAATATTAAAATGATATTATGCATTTACGTGTTTATAAGGCATTTTGCGAATTAACCGTCACAAGAAATAAATCTTCGGCATTTTAATTTTTCCAATCTGACGTTGGCAGTTTTGGGCGATGTTTCATTCGCAAGTTGGCGCTTCGACTTTTAAATATCTGGCAACACTGCTTGGATGCACGCAAGCCATTAGTTTCTACGGGTAATCGTAGAGACCACGTTGCATCCAGCATTATATTATATTATATTATATTATGTGAATAAATATCTTGTTTTCTGAACCAACTAACATTATTGATTGCTTTTGTATTATTATTTTTTATATATTTTGTGTTTTCCACCTTGAAATATTTATTATTAATTAAATTTTAAAATATGTTTTAAACCGTTTAATTAAAAACTGCAGTTTAAAATAAATGTTTCGGGTAATTGAAATCTACCCAAATTTGAACCAAATTACACCCTTTTAAATACTCGTCACGTCATTTTTGACCTGTCAAAATTTCCAAAAATGACAGAAGTCATTTTGCTCTTTTACTAACTCGTCACCCTAATATAACAAGGTTGTATGTTAAAAAATACGACAAATTTTAGTCTATGTTTCTACAGGATTATACGTGGCCTACGCTTCACATACTACTTAAAAATAATTCTATAGAATGTACATTCTATGTATACATATATATTTATATAGAGTTATTTTCAAGTTGTATGTCAAGGGTGGATTACATAAAACCTTGTAGAAGCATAAACTCAAATTTTTCGGTTTTTTTAACATACAACCTTGTTATAGGGTTATTAGGGTGATGAACTATAAATTTTATGCAAACGCATAAACTGAAGAAAATTATATAAATAAATCAAAAAATTAAAGTATTAGCACTGAAAACATTGAAAACCTGAACAATATCACATACATAACGATTATGGCTTAAATAAACAGAAAACACGAAATTATTTAAATTGCCTGTAAGTTTCACATTACCTGTATGGTAGGGTGGGTTGAAAACAAAATGTTTATTTTTTTTCTTAACATGGGGGTAGAATTTTTACCTTATAAAAAAAATTCAAAAGAAAAAAAAATTAACTCAACATCTTGAGGTGGTCCACTCTTTTTTTAAATAAATATTTAATCAAATGGGGTAGTTCCAACGGGAAATTCTGTTTTTGGGCCAAAATCGTGGAAAACATTAACTTTTATTCTAATACAAAAGAAAGTGAATTTAATTTTTTAATTTTTAAGTTAAATTACAAAAACAATGGGAAAACATTTTTCAACTTCCAATTCCAATTGGCTTTTAAGGGAACTACCCCATTTGATTAAATATTTATTTAAAACACGAGTGGGCCGCCTCAAGATGTTCAGTAAAATTTTTTTTTTTTAATTTTCTGTTTCAATCAAATGGGGTAGTTCCAACGGGAAATTCTTTTTTTGGTCCAAAATCGTGGAAAACATGTAAAATTGTAAAATGTGATTTTTTTCACTCAACTTTCATTCTAATATAAAAGAAAGTGAATTTTATTTTTTAATTTTTTACTTAAATTACAAAAACAAAGGAAAAAAAACTTTTTCAATTTTTGACTTCCAATTGGCTTTTAAGGGAACTACCCCATTTGATTAAATATTTATTTAAAAAACGAGTGGGCCACCTCAAGATTTTGAGTAAATTTTTTTTTTTAATTTTTTTTTATAAGGTACAAATTCTACCCCCATGCTAAGAAAAAAAATCAAACATTTTGTTTTCAACCCACCCTACCATACAGGTAATGTGAAACTTCTTTTAGGCAATTTAAATAATTTCGTGTTTTCTGTTTATTTAATCCATAATCGTTATGTATGTGATATTGATTAGGTTTTCAATGTTTTTAGTGCTAACACTTTAATTTTTTGATTTATTAAGGGTGCTAGGGTGCTACTGTATGGTCTCATCGAACCTATTTTTTTATATATCTGATTTTTTTACTTCTAAAACCTTAATTTAAGAAAAAATATATTTTAGGTATATTTTACAGCTTGAATATTTTAAATAGCAAACATCTAAAGCTTTAAATTTTAAAGTGTCGGAGGCAAAAACTAAACATTCTGCAAATCACATGTTTAACTTCGTCTATTTTGAATAATAAATGTGCAAACTGAATAAATGTTTAAAGTTTAAACTGAAATCAGGGTTAAATAGGCGCAACAGTTGGTTTTGAATATTTGCCTGAATCAAACGTTATTGTTTTTGATATTGACGTGAAAATTGTTATTATTTTAATAATCGCTCGAAATTAATTGACACGATCGGTGTTTGTTTACTATGACTTTAAAACATTCAATAAATGGTTAGTAACATACATAATAGCTTATCTTAAATATCGCATAATTTAGCATATTGTTTTTGGCAGACACAATATGTTAATATGGAGAACGATTTCGGGTAAAAGCACAACAATTATGTGGTTGGAACACACAGACAATTTTATGAAATGATAATTTAGTTCGTCTAGCCGAACAAAATAAGCTCAACTAATTCGAATAATTGAGAAAAGTGAAACTAAATAAGAGCCCTGCTGCGATGAAATAAGTCTATTATGAAACAGTCTCGGACTCCGGGCTCACAACTAAGAAGCATTTTCAGCTCCAACTAATTATGTGTTTATTTTCATCCTTTCAAATTGTTACTCACGAAATAAGACGCTACATTGTACATTTTAATGATATTATTCATTGTTAGTTTAAATATCAAGTTTTAATATACCTAAGTAGGTAGTTATACGAAACAAAGCTTAGCTTTAGCTAAAGTATTTATTTTTAAAATATGTTATGGCTTGTGTCATTATTAATCTTCCTGGAGTGGTTTGAATTTTCTTCGAGTCCATTTTTTTACTAATTCAAGTATTGTAAATTGAAAATTGTGTTTTCCACTACTTCCAAAGGATTTAGATCCCGCAATCTTGGCGGCCACGAGCGATCCAATGGTTAGGAAACTGTTCATTTAAAAATTTTCGCCTGAAATGAGGCGGCGCCCCATCGTGCAATAACCACATGTTATGTATATTTTTAGGGACATCTTTGTATAATAGGTTATAATTACAAGCCATTCTTATCAATAACAATTTTCACATAAACAGAACGGCCCTACCTTAAATAAAAAATGAGACTATAGTGTCAGTTAAATTTGTCATTTTTGTTTTTACAAGTAAGTATGTAAGGGTTTATTGAGAAATTTTTAGCAACAATAGCCAACCGACCTCAAAATTTAATTAAATTTTTAAAAGCATAATAGTATAACATGTAACAAGTTTTATAAGAGTTACGAGTTTTATTTAGGCATGAGCGCAGCTTGCGAGCGGGTATTTAATAAACGAGTGTCTAGAGAGGTTTATAAAACCAGTTGCATACTGTGATTTTTTTTTCGACGAACAAAAAAATTAAAAAAATTTTTTAAATAAAATCTGACATCTTGTCAATGTGTATGTATGTATTAGTTATGCATAATAAAGAATTTGTCACTCAACTGGTAAAAACTAAACATGGTATATTTTCGTAAAGACTAGTTAAATTTTAGGCGGCTGGTGGATTTTGGCACACCCATATCTCAGTTATTAGACATGGGACCCACATCAAATTTATATGAGTTCATAATGACATTATATAGACAAGTTCTGTGCAAGCAGAATTTAAATTAAAGTTTGCGAAAAAAAGTTAGTTTTTAAGTGCAACCCCCAGCCTCCTGCCCCTCCAAATTAAGATAATTCAAATTAAAGTAGTACAATATTTAATTCACTGAAGTTTATCGACAAATTTCAAATTTTATTAAAAAAATTTAAGTATTACAGATTTTATACCGTTTCAAATTTTTTTAAATTTAGTTTAAGAAATAATAAAAATTATAAATGGTATAAAACCTGTAATTCTTGAATTTTTTTAATAAAATTTGAAATTTTTCGATAAACTTCAGTGAATTAAATATTGTACCACTTTAATTTGAATTATCTAAATTTGGAGAGGCAGGAGGCTGGGGGTTGCACTTAAAAACTAACTTTTTTTCGCAAACTTTAATTTAAATTCTGCTTGCGCAGAACTTGTCTATATAATGTCATTATAAACTCATATAAATTTGATGTGGGTCCCACCAGCCGCCACTTTAACTGTTAAAATTATATATAATATAATATAAAATATATAATTATAATTTAATTATATTTATAAAATACAATAAAAAGCTATAAAAAATAATTTAGTTAAAAATTATCGTGGATAAATCTTGTTAATTATGTAAAAGGTTTTATTAGCAATTATCATAATAAATTCCTTAAATGTTTTATTTAAGCCATTATTGTTATTTTAGTACTTTGTTTATTTAACTAATTAGATATAATGTAATTAGGAATTCTAATTATTTAGTAATAATAATTATTGTTATCATTATGGAATATGTAATCAAATAAATTGTAGTATTTATTGTTTTGAGTTATTTAACAAAACGAAAATTCTGATTTATGGAAATATTAGTTAATTATTTAAAAGCTAAAATAAATAGATATCTTAGGAAAGCCAATTTATTATTATCAATGAAATTAATATCACCTTGACATAATGGGACAAATTTTCACTGAGCAAAAAACTTTTTAACAGTTTAATTTTTAAATCATCTTTTCAAAAGTTAACCTTTTGAGTCGGTTAGTTTAAAAGAAATTTAAAAACTGAAAAAATCCAACGGTTCTTAAAATTTTTAAAAAATACTAAAAACATGTACTGAATGTAATGAATTTTTTCTAGGAGCTGGTTGTGTTTTAGGACCAATTTTTAAACCCTCTCAAATCTTTTTAATTTGATCAATTCCCAAATATGCAAGTTATAACTCATATATGAGAGATGTTTTAGTAAATTAAAATTAATAATTATACACGTTCTTTTATAAGTCAGAAAAAAGTGCCTGGACTGGCAACTGAGAACACATTTGCCAAACAATACATTTATATTTTTTCTGAGATAAAGTTAAATTTTCATTCTGGTTAGTTCTGGTTACTAATACTAATTTTCTAAGCAAAATCAATAAATTGTTTTACTACAATTTTTTATTTCCCTCTCATTTTACCCTCCCTTAGAATTTTTTTAGATGGGTCTGGGTTTCTGGAATATTAAGATTGTCTTTTGGATGTCCGTCAAAATTGTAACAGATTTTCTGTACCTTTGGTAAACTTGAAACACTTAATATTTTTAGAATAACTGTTATAATGAGTAAAGCGTTTCACTACTTAACAATGTAAAGATTTAAATTGTATTAGAAACGACACATTGTGCATTTATCAGTATCCGTGGACGCGATTAGCAGTCGAGAATTAGCAGGAATTGTGTCAGCAAAGGTTTGGATTTATAGAACAGGATGTCAAAGAGTATAATCAACAATATGCAGTTTATAATGCATTCGGCCACTTTTGCTTTTGCTAGTGGATATATAATTAGTTATAAATAAGCTACACCCAGCCAATTATATCATTCATTTACGTATCGGATTGTTGGATTGAATAATAAAGGAACCGACTAACCGGTGGAGTGCAGTTTACCTAAATACGTTTCGCACATTTATTGTCATGTATGGCAATTTATATAGGTACATATGAATATTAAATTTTATTTAATTAAAGCAATTTTAATGAGAATATATTTTGGCTCTATTTTAGATGATCAATTTCCTAGATTAAAGAACTACAAATTTAAACATTAAGCTATCCTTGAAGGATAATCCTTCTACAGAGTGTCCGAAAATAAAACTGTGTAATGAAATATTTAATTATAATTAATAATTATATCAACTAACAAACTATAATAATTGTTCAAAGGGTTTACCATTTAATTGAACACAAGATTGCACCATCGATTCACTGACCTATGGAACCAATGGAAGATCTCAAAAATAGCCTCTATATGTATAGAAGCAGCCATTATTCTTGGTAAAAGATCTTCCTTCTTAAGAATAGGTGTCATATAGATTAAAATTTGTATAAACAACCCTAAAGTAATACATGGTGAACGCGCAGACCAGGCTAAGGGCCCAAATTTTCCAATTGATGGTCCAGATGCTGGCGCACGTTCAAACTGAAGTGTGGAGAGGCCTTGTAATGTTAAAACTACCTGCTTATTGCTATTGTTTAAAGAAACGTTTTCAAATATATTCGGCCCAACATTTTGCAAAAACGTACGTAAAATGTTAGTTTCTCTGCAATAAAACCTGCCCACATATTTAGCGAAATTAAAAAAATAATATGGTGTTGTTTTCTAGAAATGATAGCATAGGGATTTTCATAACTCCAAATTTGTCTGTTTTTGAGTTTCCAGTAAATTGCGACTTAAAAACCATTAGCAAAAAGCCAATCGAAATGGTGAATCTGCGGGATATAAAGGTCACACTTATTGTAAATGGTAAGAGTAAAGTGGCTCTTTAAGCATAAAATCCCATATGGAGTATATACCACTGATTTGGAGTTCATATGGTTTGCAACTGCGTAGACATTTGAAGATGAGTTGTGTTTTACATGGTGTAGAAATTCTTCTTTAAATTTTATGAAACGGGTTGTACTTGGATGACCAAAGTCACTGGAACGCTTTATTTTGCATTTTTATAAGGCGACGGTGAAGCGAAGCAAAGGTTGTATGATGTTGGTGGCGTCTATAATATCTCTGTTTATACAGGGTGTCACCTAATAAATTATCATCTTTGGGGGATGATAGTACAAGCCAAAACAAGAAAGTTTTTCCTCTATTATTTTGCATTAGAGCTACTTGTTTTTAACACAAAAATTATGAAATTTGTTTGACAAAACCAGGGAACCACTGGATGTACTGACCAATCCTATATATCATCATTGTTTTTACCTCTAAAAACAATGATATTATGTATCCAAGCAAAAAAGAAAAAGGTGGGCGACATTCATTAAAAACTAAGATTTATGTAATATAAGCAAACTTTTAAATTTATTCAAAATAGGTTAGTAGGTACTTTGTTATCATTGATTACTGTTTGGTTATTATGATTTTGTGAAACAATTAAAAAAATGTGAAATTTACAACTAAAAAAAAAAGTAGGCAAAACAAAAAACATATTAAAAAGTAATCAATGATAACACAAATGTAAATATTAATAAAAGGAGATTATTGCCCACTATGCAAGCACATTTTGCGTCAGTTGTCTTAGGTCAGGAACAACCAGTGGCGGCCCAAAATTTCTACTTTACTTATGAAAATTTTAATGACTTTATTATTTAAAAAAATGGCACTAATGCAAAAATGATAGAGGAAAAACTTTCTTATTTCCTTAAAGTATGACAACTTATTTGGTGACAGTATAAAAGTACCATAAGCAAATTGCATATCAAACAAACAAAAAACTATTTTCCATTTTTAATATTTTTAAAAAATTGTACTTGGTTTTAAAAATGTCAAACTTAGCTGCCTTGGAGTTGTTTCCATAAAAATAATGTTTTGATAAAGTGATGCCCAATTAAATAAAGCCTTTCACAAAAGTCAAGTTCAATTGCATTAAAGTATTTCCCATAAGAACAAAACTAAAAATAAGTATGACAACTAAATAAAGATACAGTATTTGGTTGTAATTTAAAAATTTTCAACCGGCTTATGGACATAAGTTGCTAAGCAAAAAGTTTTACCACCTCTAAACGTTTTTCTTTATGTATTCCAAACGCCCTGTATGTGATAATAGGACTGTAATATAAAGAATCTAGTTTAATAGATCATGCGTTTTTGTAAAAGGTCTTTTTTATAAATTTATTATATTTCTATATTTCTTTCTTTCATCAACATTTATATAACAATTAAATGCTGGTAACTAAAAGTGACCCTTTTCTCTATTGTGAGTTTCAGTTTAAATTTGTAACTTTCCAAGCTGTGACCGTCGCTTTTACCCCCTACTTAGAAATATTGAACAAACAAGTTTGAAAAAGTTTATCCTAAACATAACCATATTCTATTCTATAGTTTTCGTTTTAGTGGTTGGTTAAACACTATTTTTTTTCTTACATCAATAAATCACTTACGAAATCCAAAATTAATTACAAAGTTTAGATTACAATATTATCGTTCAGTATTGAAATAAGCCTACTTATTTTTTTCAAACAACTCACCGCTCCACCTTAATTATAATTATTAGAAACCGATAAAGTGATTTACGACGAATGTGCTCGTGGCCAGTCGTTAATAATTCTCGATCGCCTAAAAGTAAGTAAAAGATTATAAATTCGAAGCGTGCTTGTAAATCATAACTTCGAGAAAATTAATTTTAATTTTGTGAGTAGCGTTATAAACGTAATTAATAAATTACGATCTATTAATAAGTATGAAAAGTAAGCAAGCGTGGGCGAAACAAACGAGAGATAGGAAAACAAAACACACCTCATTATGAATTAATTATTTCAAAAATTGATAATCATCTTTGACTTTAAGTTCCTGTGTAAACTTCTTAGTATAATGTTTCTCTTTATAAATTACTTATAAAATTCAAGCTTCATGAAACCCAATGTTTATTAACAAGACACTCGCCTTAAATTTTATAGCCTAATAATTTAATAAAAGTCATGATCTTTAAAATTAAATCTTTGGAGCAAAATAAAAAATATTTGAAATTGAATTTTACTACATTTTTCTGCCAATTCACTGGTCGGCATTTTGAAAAACTTTATCAGTTGCCGACTAATGCCGACTGCAGCTGCAGCTAAGAAACTTGAATATAGTAGATAAAAGAGTTTACTATTTTATTTTTGGAAGCTTACAAGGAATATTTAAATTCGCGGTCTTTTTCATGGAATGTTTTTGTAGTAATTCAAACCAATAATACACAATTTGCAGTGACTTTTCAGAAACACGGCTTTTTTACACTAACTCACAATATTTACATACTGCTAAAGTAAATTTGAATATGTCAGTGAAATTTTTCAGTCGGAAAAGTAACTAATGAAGATTGATAAAGAAAATCGAGTCCTTATAGCCATGTTTGATAACTTAATTTGCACTTGGTATAGTTTTCCTCACTCACCTATAAAATATTGTTGCGGTCGACAAATCTTTAAAAATCGGCAATATTCGAAACTCTTGCGACCCCTACTACAGCTTATATGTTTAGTTATTTTTCTACTCCCACTTTTAAAACGCCCATTATCGTACAAGTTTCCATGACACTAAGTGACCTTTTAAATACACATTGACAAGTTGATGGCGTTTTAGTTACGGGCTGAAATTAAATAGTTTCTAAACGCCAATATTTGAAAAGTTTACATATATTAACATTGTACTGTCCTTTTAATTTTGCCGAGAGTAAACTAGATTTAACTTAATTTCTGGTGGAAATATAACCCTTTATAGGTTAATGGTCTCTATGTTAACCACATCCATTACAGCTTACTTAGAAATGAGAGAGAACCCAAACTTCGACCAAAGTACAAATAAATGAACTCATAATGTGCAGTGGGTATCATATTGGCCACAATTTAAATTTGGCAATTGTTAGAACCAATGTGGTCTCTATGTTAACCATTGCCCGCTCCCACAAAATTGCGAAAAAGTAACATTTGCAGTAATTGTTGCTGCTAGCGAGCATAAGCATATTTGTTTTACCTGACAACACACATAATTCAAAAGGAAATTGAATGCTTTACAACTTGTGATAATAGTACTTGGAAAATAGGTTAGCGCTAACGAAATATTTAGATCGTTTTGGAACATAACCTCTATCAAGCTCCCATACCGTGAGACTATTGAATCCATGCTTATAAACGTCCAGTATATTTTGGTTTTTAAAAAAATTGGATTCAAGTAAACTATTTTATCTAGTCGTTGGTATAACCGAAGATCAGGTTATGGATTCGGAGATTGAGGGCGATAGCCCATCAAGAGTCCCCAAGTACTTTTCGTCTGAATTCACCAAGTACATCTTCATGTTTACAAGTAACTTCTGCCAATACTTCAGCACGATCCAGCCTACGTAATCGTAGTGAGCAAACATCCAGTATACATTTCAGAAAACAAATTTTGAATAGATTTGGGAGTGAAAGCGACACTAATGCAGATGTTCTTTCAGATGACTCAGTATCGCGATAAGTCATCAGATTCAGAGAAAACTACCAGTAGTAGGTCATTTTTGAAAATTGACCAGTGAAAATAAAAATATGCATCACAGAAATGCCACTGTAACTTACTTACACACAAGAGTAGGTAGAATCAAAAAATGAAGAAACTTTGAGAAATTGAAATTTACTAAAACCGTTTCTAGATAAGAATAATGACAGTGAACAATTTGGAAATAAATATTTGATTTTGTATAGCATACACCATGTAATTATTTTACCTGGTCCTGAAAAAAAAATAAAATCCTTTCAGAAACGCAAAAAAACCGATTAATTTAAATATGTGGTTTGCATTTAGACCACCGCCCATCTATCATCTTATGGGCAGTGGTTTCCATTTTATCCACCATGATAAATTAAAAAAAAAACAGTTGGATTTTCAAAATAATCATTAAAATAACTTCCAACATCCAAAATAGGTATGTCTTACCAAAAAAAAAAAATAAATAACAATTAATGGATTCTGCCCTATAAAGGGATAACTAATAAAATAAACATTTCGATTTACACATTTTCACAGATTCCGAATAATGGTTACTCTATTGTTTTATAGATGTCGCTCTTTACAAATATTTAATGTAAGTATAGTATGTAACTCGTCTATAAACTTTTCTAGACACTCGTTTAATTAAACACTCGCTCGTGCATAATTAAAATTTGTGACTAAAATGGCATTAATTATACTTACATAATATACTATTAAAGCCATTAGTAAAATATTGTCCCAATATACAAAATAATCACTTTACGTTTATGCAAAAGTTAATTATTATAATAATACATGGATAGATACTTTATTAAATATTGGTGCGGATAAAATCATTTATAACTTTATTAACATCCAATAGGCATGTTTTGAATAGAGTATGAAATACTACAAAATAAACATTTAAATAATATTTATAAATACTTAAATTATTCAATATGTTATTTAATTTTAAGTATATACATATTTAAATTGTTTAAAATAATAAATAAACTGGTTTTATCGCTTTATTCTGTGTTTGACAAGATAAAATACTATTAACAATAACGCTATGAAAATAGTTTTAATACTCGTACGCATGTAATTACCAACAACAATTTAAGTGTTGTTTATATTAAAAACAATTCACGAAATTATACTTATAAAAATTAAAATAAATTTTATTTTAAATAAAATTGCTGAAAAAGTATACTATTTTAAGATGTTTGAAAATAAATATAGTTTTAATAAAAGCTTAGCAAAAACATAAATAAATACATGGGCGTCGCCAAGGTGAGCATGGGGCAGCTGCCCCACTAGGAACTCGAAAAAATTAATTCAAATACCATCAGTTTTGATTTAAAAGTAATTAACCGTTTTCTAAAATAAATCACAGAACAAGAAAATATAAAAAAAAAATTTACGGATAGATTTTAATTAGTTTTTTGAGTAAAATGCATTTAGTTAAACGAACTTAAACCGTTATGTATCTTTTAATAACAACAATTAACGGCCTATTTGTTTTAATTTGATAATGATTTTTCTAAGTACGATAATAGTATATTAAAGAACTAATATCATAATGTCATTTTGTCGCACGCGGACAATTTATAAAACGAGCGACGAAGGAGCGATTTTTGTAATGGACGAGTGCGACAAAAGGTCTTATGACATGAGTTCTTTATGCTATTTTATCTATTTTGCAAAAATTCTATAAAAAAAATTAATACCTTAAATTTAATTTGGTCGAATTTTACTACAGATAGTTGGTATCACAGTCATTGGTTTGACAGTTAATGTCAAAATCGATTCGCCATGCCGTCCTTAATTTACTTATTTACAATAAGCGGCTGTTAATGTTAAAGCAGAAAAAAAGGATTTTCTTTGGTGTTAAACAAAATTTATTGCCAGAAAAGTCTCGTAAGTACTAGAAAAATCATAAAAATATTATAACCAATATGCAAAATATTATGCTGTTTAAAGTATAGTATATAGTACCGAAAGCGGTGTTATAAAGAAGTCATTATGAACGCAAACTGGATAAACTACATTATTTTACCCTTTAATTTATGTTTTTTGCTTGCCCAATTTTTTAACGGAAAGTTTTTAACGGATCCGACAAATTGTTATTATCGGTTAAAATTGAGCCAAAGGTCTAGCCGGACCCTACTTTCTACTAGGAAATTTGGGGATTTACAGGGCACTCTGTTGTTCGGCTACGTAAAAACCATCGGTTGTCCTGGAGTGATTGTCGAATGATCAGAATTTGACAAAAATTTACAAATAAATTCTTTATGATGCTTCACATCATTCTGTTTAATTTAATAAAAATTCTTGTCGTTGGGTTATACCTACATTTCAAAGTTGAGTAAAAATACACGGGTTCTTGTGGCAGCACGTGGATTGTTACTCTTTTTTCCTCCGAAATAATTATTGGTAATGATAGGATTGCAATGAAAAATGAGTATATCGTGAAGCGTTATTTCAAAACATGATACGCGAAGTTTCATAATGATCATGTCGATAGGAAAAAAGTTCTATTGGATTTTAAAAATCGGTGAATTCACGAAATTTGACGCTTGCACTGGAGATTCATGGCAACGTCGCTGACGTCAGATAGGAACGCTCTCGCCCGGTGCTACATAGGTGTGAGTGAGAACGTATGTAGCAAGCGTAAGGGTGAAAGAGACAGCGAATACGACGCACAGTGGTCTGAGGCAAATTTACGCGGCAAAAATACAATGTTTAAAACTCTTCAAAAACACATTTTAATGCCTATTTATTGTTCGTGACAGATTATTACCTAAGATTTTAAACTTCGAAGTAGAATTTACTGCGTATGCGTTGCGTTATAACAAATACATGAAAGAATTGTCAAAAATACTCTTACTTTCGGAATCTTGTCTTTTTCGTGTAAAAAAAGTGTTGCGTAAATATAATAGTGAAAATTAGTGTCAAAAATTTATAGTAGGGATAAAGTTAAGTACAAATACAACTTTAAAAAGCCTTTTTTGGATTTTTTGTCAAAAATATAGCGGTTTTTAACCTACAAATTTTCAAGTTTGGTAATTACAAATAATAAATGGAATGTTAGTAAAAATTTATAATTACTTGCCCAGAACCACATAGTGCATTCGAAAATATGAACCTTCAGCTGCGACTTTATAAAAATTCATCTGCCTTTATGCGCCTATAAGATAGTTATGCAAAAATAAAAAATGGCCTACAAATTACCGCTAACCTGGTCATAAAAGTAATATATTTTTTAAATTTGACAATAATTATTGGTAATACAATTTTCTTTAGTCCTATTACATAATATTATATTTTTAATATACTTTGTATATTTTACAGTGTGCCCACGGATCGTATTGACAATAGAAAAAAACTTTTTTATTGGGTATGATACGAAAAAAAACATGTTTTCTAAAAACTATTGCTTGTTTCAAAAATAAGATTCCTACACAAACATTTTGAATTAAATGTACAGGGTGCTCAGAAACTAAAAAAACCCAAAAAACTAGAAGTGCGTTTTATGGAAAAATGAATTCTTTTTGAAAATATTTTATGGTTAAAAATTAAGACTTTCATAAAAAGATTAATGATATATACAGGGTGCTCAGAAATTAAAAAAAATTATATATCAAAATAAGAGAGAAATGTGGTAAGATATTCGTAACGAAATCGCAAAAAATCATTCTTCATAAAAACTTCTGCTTGTTTTTAAAAATGAGATTCCTAACAAACATTTTTAATTAAATGTCCAGGGTGCTCAGAAATTTTTAAAAGCAATGTTATAGATTTTTATTCATTCACATACACTATAACAACACCTCAAGAACTGACAATGCAATTACGTTGCAAAATAATAAAAAAATTGCTTAAAAATGGAATTTATACCCATATGAATTTTGGTTGCAATTGGCAACGGATTTTAAATCTAATGCTGTAGGATAGGACACAGTTCTACCACGATCGAAACACTAAAACTCATGCCCGGACAACCTTAATTTCAACTGAAGCTGAATATTTGGCCAACGGTCGCATTCTCCATAGAGGACATGAATATTTCATTATTGTTTGTTAAATAAATAGTATTTGTAACCAACTAAAGCTTCGGTTTCGGCCAAAATGCTACCTTCGGCCAAACATTTAGCTTCGGTTGAAAGTAAGCGAAAGGTTTAGCCGAACTCGAACATTTAAGATTTATCTATTATATTGCCCCCTCCTGGCCTATTGGCTGGCAACGCCCTTGAGTTTCAAATTTCAAATCCAAATTCAGTAAATGATTCTTTAAATGAAAAAATAATGTGATGATACTTTAATATGCTGAATATGGACCTAAAATAAATAATTTAACATTTAATCATCACCTTTTCGGGATACACATGTGTTTTCTCTGCAGAGAAAAGTAATCTCTTGATTTAAGAAAATGCATTTATTTGAAACAGGTTTTCTTGTATGAAGTAAAATTTTCTAATTCGTAGTAATTTGTTATTTACAATAAGAAAATACTATTATTTGGTTATAAATCATAAGTTTCTTGAAAACAACTTATTGTTGTGATTAATTGTAAAAAATATTTATTTAGAGCAATTAATTAAATTGTTTGGATGTAGGTTTTGTTTCTTTAAGTAAGCTTCTACTAAACCTAAAATAAAAATTTAACTGGATATTTACTTGTATTAAACAAATATCAGTTTAAAAAGTCAAATAAACCCAAGTTTTCGACCAAATAAATATCTTCTTGTAGATATCGAAATAAATAATTTATTTGAGCCAAGCCAAATATAGTAAAATCAAGAGATTACTTTTCTCTGTGTAGAGATACAAAACTCCCCCAACTTTTTTCTGGGTTAGGTATTTTTTTAATTTATTTTCTGAAATGATGAAAATTTATAACTTTTTACTAAATAAGGAAATATGGATACATTTGATATGGGTTGCTACTATTGTTTAATGTAAATATGAGATGGGTATACCTATAGGTATGCTGAACAAAGTGTTTTATGAATGCATTTTTCTCGAAAATGGTTCATCAGAGCTCTAAATTTTTATAATTTCGCGAAAAAAAAATTACCTGGAAAAAGTTTTTATACTTTCACGCCTATGATTTAGTTTTTACAATTTTGATTTTTCATCTACAGGGGGCACCAAGTATCCTTCTATGTATGGGTATCTATTAGGTATACTAAAATCTGCGGTTCTTAAATAATTTGAGAACTAAATACCTGTCAAAACCAAAAATCGTTATAACTTCGGTATTCCTGGGAATTAAAAAATTTATCTACATTTTTATCCAATTTGGGAACTACAACCACCTATTTTTTTCCTATGGCCGCCATATTGAAATTTTACATGGTTAGATAGGAAAAAATCAAGAAATTGAAAACATAGTAGCGGAGAAATTGAAAATGTAGATTATTGTTAAAAACTTACTTTTTTTATTTTTCAAGAGAAAGTTATAAAGATTTTTGGCAACCTAAAAAATACCAATAGAAGTATTATAACAATAAAAGTACACTAAGTGTACCATGTTTATGTATGTATGATTTTTGCCAAAAATTTATCAATATAATTTTTTTACAAAATCGTTATTGAGATACCTAGATATTTACATTTTTATTGGGCCCATATCTTTTTTATTTTTATATGCCAGGAATTTTAAAAATTTGACAAAAAACATTCGCTTACTCAGTCCCTTCCTATTACTTTATCTGTCAAAAAATTGTATTTTAAATTTAAACAAAATCATGGCCATAAATTCAATAAAACTTGTGTACGTTTAAAAACAAAAATAAAAATAGTATAATTTTTGCATTATAAAATATGTTTTATAATAAATAAAGTTTATTATTATTAACTTTGGATGTATACCCCAAACCGTCCCAAAGGAAATAAATTAGGAATTATTATACCAGATTTATATTTATTATAAATTTATCGTAATGAAATTATTTCCACTTTAAAGTGGCATAAAATAAGAGCAGAGCGGCGCTTTCGGCCGCATTTTTACGGCGGTTTGCGTCCGATCGGGTTTCCCGCTCCTGAAAACCCGTCTCTGTCGAACGGGAAAAGTTCGCGAAAAGTTTTGAAATAAAAGTCGTGTAGCCACAAGCTAAAGACACATCCGAGCGTGCGCACTGACCCACTCAAAACAAATGCAACGCGAACGAGGGGCGGGGGAGGCGGCGGGATTTGTCGCCTTCAGCTTCCACTCACCGGATTTTCATGGTTTTCTTTTTCAACCACTTCACATAATCTGTTTGTTGCCTTTTATCTGTATTTACTCATTGAGACGTTTTCCATTTTAGAGGCGTTTTTCTTTATCGAATTCCCCATTGATTTTACTTTTTTCTTATAAAATATTTTACGATTTAACATTTTTATTAACAATTAAATTTTTACTATACAGGGTTATCAGACAATTTGTCACGATAGGCTTTAATAATTTTTAGAGTTTTTCAACAAAATTATGACTATTACAGATTGTTATTTACAGTGGCACCAAAATAAAAAGCGTATTATTCTTAGTATTCTTTAAAAAATCATCAAAAACATTATTATTATATTTTTATAAAATAAATGAAAACAATTTTAAGCTATATGAACTGATTTTGATAATTTTTAATGCATATTAGCAAAATTAGGATTTTTAAAACGTTTTGTTCTAAATATATTCTAATAATAAAATCTTTTTTCTACTCCCACCTTTAAAACGACCATTATCGTACATGTTTCCATGACACTAAGTAACCTTATAAATACACATTGACAAGTTGCTGCTTAAAATAAAGTGCCTTCCTCTAAAATAATACTAAACTTAAAAATTATTTTATTATCTCAATACAAAAATACAAAAGTGTTAAATAGTTTCTCAACGCCAATATTTGAAAAGTTTATATGAAAATTGTACTGACCTTTTAATTTCGCCGGCAGTAATCTAGATTTAACTTAATTTCGGGTGGAGACTCCACCGTGGAGTGCCAATAAAACATTTTCTTTACTTTCACTTTAAAAAACTGCTTCATTATCGGATTAAACGGTCTACTTTTAAGGGATAAATTTCGATTTACACGTACAATCAATTTTATATTATTTAATTATGCACTCGCTCGTAAGCTCGCTACCTAAATTGAATTCAAAGCTTTTATTATAAGAATGTAGGTATTAAACAATATTAAATATTTTAAAAATGCAAGCCTATTATTTTGTTTATAAAAAAACATACCTTTCAACTATTCAGTTTTTAATGTATGGATATGTTAATCGAATTTTGAATACAATATAAATGATGTTTAATTTTGCTAGAACCCAGCTGGGTCATGTTGTTTAAAAAGCGAATTAATATTAAGGACTAAAGTACCTTAATACTTTAATTAAAGGTTAAAATTTATGTAAAATATTAACCTTATAAAGGTGATTCCACCAAAATTGTAAAAACGGATATCCAATAATATTTCAAGCATTTGTTGAAAAAACATAATATTAACTTTTAAAAATTTAAACCTGAAGGTACCATAATAATTATAATTATTACAATAATTATTAAATTGAGTATTAGGTTCAAATAGAATTTTAAAAAAATCCAATTAATACAATACATTACAAGAAAATATTTCAAGCAATTTAAGTCAGATGATATGCCTTGAAAAAATTATGCTTATTTATAGTTTATTTTGCTAACGTCAAATCTGTCAAAATCAAATGATATATTAAGTATCAAGAACAGTAAGGATAGTTTACTGATCGACAACAATGTTTGACATTAAATTTAAAAAAATGTTTTTTTTATTTTTTTGTCAAAAACAATGGTTGACAATGACAATATATTGTCAAACTCAAGTGAGAAGCTGTTAAACTTATATTTTAATAATAAAAAAGTAATAAACTCATAATAATAAATATTATTAAAGTAAGGTTAGATAGCTCTTATCTGTCTGCAGTTAACGAATTTTTTTTATTAGTACTAACGGTTTTTTTACAGACTATTATATACCTAAATAACTTCATCCCATTGGTCTAAATTATTTGTACAGCCTAGGAGATAATTAAATACTTTGGTATACCAAAGTATTTAATTATCTCCATCTATTAAGATTGTCAACGCTTACTTATAGTAATAAACCTTAAATAATGTGCTTTACAATGACCATTCTTATTACAAAATTAGATGATATTTTTGTTATAATATATTAACCTACCTTTAAAACAGATATTATTAGGACCAAATGCAAAAAGATATTACTTATTTGGCACCATACACTTTAGAATTTTATTAAATGCAGTATTTATATTCTTAAATTCTTAAACCGTCCATTCTTATTGTATACATTATAATGTTATAAAGATTTAAACATTTTTAACGCCTAAACATAATATTATTTCTTTCGTTGACTATACTTTGACAGATACATAACATGAAAAGCCTTAAATGCCAAATTTTCAAAAGACTGCGTTCCGTACGTGGTCACGTGGTGGGACTTTGAGGTGTGGAGCATAGTACCTACATTATAATGTTATAAAGATTTAATATTTATTTATGTTTTAAGGGCATAATAAACCAGTTATGCCAGCAATGCATACAAAACTTTATTCACGATTAATATATTATTATTTTTAATATATTATTGTTTTTAAAGACGTTTACGTCCAAGAATTTTTGTTATAATTGTCATATTATAATGACAACTGACATCAGTCAGTTTTAAAGTTTAAAGATGAATGAAATTGAGGAAGCAGCTGAAAAAGCCAAAAATTCCGGCCTACTGCCGGAAAAATCAAAATCTTTATACGAAAAAACTTACTTCGAATTTATCAAATGGTGTAACATTGTTGTTTTTAATTTTTGACGTTTCATTATAGCCCGCTGGGTCATAATAACGCCCGCGGGCTATAAAAAGACGTTTACGTCAAAGAATTTTTGTTATAATTGTCATATTATAATGTCATCGTGCATAAACATTTTTAACACCTAAACATAATATTATTTCTCTACGACTACTTAAGAATAGTAACATTCTAGTGTAATTTTTGATCATAGAAAGGATGTTTTTCTGCAATACTGTGCGAGAATATTCCTACTCTTGTTTAAGAATGGTCACAAGTAACGACATCTCCTGGCTGTTTACTAAACGTAAAAAATTTAAAAATATTTAAATATTACTGTATTATTTATTAATTAAAAAATAATAGCAGTTGTATAATTAAGGTTTAGGCACAAAAAATTAGTTATATTTATTGTTTTTCAAATATACAAATCAAAATTATAATAAATTTGATATTAAAATGATAAACCAGTTACCTACTATACCGGCTTTGAAGTTTTGACAGATTCAAAGAGTTTAAAAAAAGACCTTTAAAATGTAGAAAAAGAATGGATGTTGACATAGATTACTTGTAAAATTAGTTTTGTATTTGTTAAAATGTTATTTTTTTTTATTAGTGTAAATAACTATTTTTAATTATAATAAAGATTTAGGCATACCATTTGTTTAAATTTATTATAATTTACATTATAAAATTGTGACGGCACAAAATGGTTCGACAATACAAAAAACTTAAATGTCAAAAACTGCTTGGTTTCTTTTCTCTGTTTAAAATAATATAAGCGTTACTATTCTTACGTAGTCGTAGAGAAAATAATGTCTGAAACACGTTTGGAATAGCATATTTCACTCTCGTAAAACCGTCACACTCGCCTTCGGCGCGTGTGTCAAATTTTTCCTCGAGCGGAATATGCTGTATTCCAAACTTGTTACAGAATGTACTATTCTTTCGTTGACTACTTTGACAGATACATAACCTGAAAAGCCTTAAATGTGCAAATTTTTAAAAGACTGTGTTCCGTACGAGGTCACGTGGTGGGACTTTGAGGTGTGGAGCATAGTACCTACCCTATTAGATTATGGGAGACTTAAGTATTTGAGGGCCACCAAGTCCGGGAGCCCGAGGCGGACCGCCCCCTCTGCCCCCTTTACTCCGCCACGCAAATATTTTTTTCTGCTAGGTTTAAGTATAGGCAGTGGCGTACTAAGGGGGGTGGGCAGAGGGCCTTGGTTTTAAGCGTATTATTAATTGTTTTATTTAGTTAATTAACGCTTAATAAATTACTGATATATATATATATTTAAATATAAATTTTGTGTCAATAGATAGGTCTTGTGTCGAATCCAAAAATGCAAAAAGATACATTTATTTTTTTACAGTTTTCATCGTTTTCTTATAAAAATGTAATTTTTATATAAATGTTTGGTAATTTGTCTTCTTAAATATACCTAAATTATTTTTTTTAAATATCTCGCACTTTAAAGCTTTTTATTTTTTCTCTTTAGAATTGGCCATTACTGGGCATTAAAAAGTTAACTTTTAAGGTTTATTTACTAATACACTGTCCTAATTTAATATTTTAAAAACCGCTTTGAAGCCAAGGCATTTTGTTTTATAAAATATAATAATATAATTATAAAAATATTATTAATTTAATATTTTTTACAAGAATCCATTAATGCATATTCATATAAATATTAATCACAATAAAATACACATATCGTTTAAATACTTGCTAATAAACTTAAATATTATTTAAATAGAGCGACAATAAATGTAACAATTGCAATAAATTGGGTTTATATTCGATATAACTGCCGTACCCATATAAAATTCAAAAACATGCATTGTTAGTTTTTCTTAATTTAAACACTAATAAAATTACAATGTTGCTGTTATTTGCATATACTTTATGCCATATACCATACCTTTTGTTGATAGTTTTTTTATGAAAGATATAAAACAATAAATGCAAATTTTCTTGATTAATACAAGAATAAAAGTCTTTTAATATGATTCATAAGAACTTGTCACTCACCTACTCTAAAATAAAGCGCTTATTAGTACGTAGAGCGTGATTCATAAAAAATACCAAAAATAAATAATTAAAAATAATAAAACAATGGGTGTGTTTAATTTATTTTCCATGATTTATATCCTACCGGTTGGTAGGACTATCATAACCCATTATTAATTTAATTAGGTTTTTGGCCGTATGGAGTCCGCGGTGGGCAATTACTAAATTGGTTCGGGTTTGATTAAAATTATACCGATTTCTAAGCTTTTTACGTAAGAATATTAAGTAGGTTATTATTAATAATTAATAACGATGAACATTAAAATTAGTAATAAATTAATCAAAATTTATTATTTAAACGTGAAATGAATATTATTTATTTTATATTCAATACAATTTAGTAAACAACGTTCGACCTAAAAATTAATTTGCAATTATTTTAAACTTTGAAAAAGTAATTATACCTAAATGTTCTGCATTTAATCGTATATTATCAGTTTTACACTTAATAAGTATTTATTTAGTATCTTTTATTATTATTAATACTTAATTTAATTTAAGTTAAAATTGGGCATGTTAACCAATTGGTAATTTCGCATTAAAAAAAAACGTTTTAATATTTGCTTGTCATGTTATTTAAGAATCATTTATTTTTGGCTTTGGAAAAAAAATGTAATTTTATTTATCCACTAAAAAACGAAATAAAAATAATATAAATAATAAATAATAAAAATATAGTATTAATCAAATTAAAAAAATGTTTATATGATTTTCTCGAACTCGCCATACAACGGGGTATTATATAAGGGTTGAAATTAAATACCCAGAAATATACAAAAATTTACAAAAGTTTTGTTTTCTGTCAAAGAAATTTTAAAAACCTTTTGTTCTTACTAAGCTTATTACCACACATCTAAAAACAAAATAAAGAAGGCATCTACACTGCAAAATCTGGTTAACAGTGGTATTTCTTGACAGTTTTGGACTAAAAAATAAAGCTTAAAAGTTTTAAGTTAAAACCCTCACAACTTTGTTATTATTAACAAATTTTTTATTCTTTATTAAAAATAAATAGTATCAAAATATTTAAATAACAAAAATAAAATACCTTTTCACATAAAGAGCAAAAAGAAGGCCTGACTAAAGAATTTATATATTCAATCCAATTTAATGCATTAAACTGAATTTGAGGTCAATAATAAATAAAGACTTAACATGAGTTAGTCAAAAATGACTGATTTTTAGCTATGTTTGAATAAAAGTAATAGTGTAAAAGCAGTCACTATATTATAATAATTATTATAATTATTCAAATTTCACTAAAGGAAATAGGTAGTCAAATTAGTAGATTTAAATTTAAACAAGTTATGATGTCACTGGGGATTGAACTCAGGACTATGGGTTGTCAAAATGCAAATGACATTTGTATTTATGTCTATAAAATTTATAGACATAAATACAAATGTCATTTGCATTTTGACAATATATATATATTTTAATAATTAATATTTTAAAGTTGAATGGGAGTCTCTTTTTGGTGTTGCTGTTTTGTGATAAACTTTTTTACCATCAGAAACAGTCAAAGTTGGTGACTAATCTTAAAATAATCAAATAATAATTAGTTAAAAAATAGTAAAAAAAAGGTATTTTGTTAATATACAATGCCGCTACTAAAAAATGTGTTTATCTACTCCTATTTTATGGCATTTTAGTCACGGGATGAAGTTAGCAACAGTGGCTTTTGGGCTTTTTAGTCACGGGCTATATTATAAATTGGGAAAAAGTGAGGTAAAATTCGGGTGACAGTTGTCAGATGTCAAATGTTTAACAAATAAAAATGGCTCTAAATTTATTGTTGTGTTCGTGGTAGATCGCAAGCTTAGGTCGTACCTAATTAAACTCGTAACTAAAATCGCGTTTATAAAACTTGATACATAATATATTATATTATTAGAGAAGCATGCTGTTAAAGTGTTTCTAAAACATTTAAAGGCTGTTATGAAGCTTTTAAACTAATACCTACTAAATTTTATGTTGCATAATAAACACCGGGGTAAATTTAAAAATTAACAATTGCCGCGTTACCGAAATTATTAAAAATATATTTTTTATTTATTAGTGTATAGCGATATTTAAAAGATTGCCCCGTATAGAAAATTTAAAGAATACTAATTATATATTTACAAAGTCGGGTTAAAGTGACATTTCTTATAATAGAATTTTAAATAACAAGCGCAGCAATAAAAAATTCAATTAACATAAAACGTCAATGAAGCAATAAGGCGCAAAACACAATTTAGCTTTAATTGACCAACAATAAAATCATGCACTAAAAGCTACTTAAAAGCAATTTAAATAATAAATAGTTTATATTAAAAGAAATAAGAATGATCTTATATTGTCATCTATTTAAATATACACATTGAATGTACATACCAGAAAAAGAATTAAAATACGTATTGAAAGAAATGTTTCTGGAGAGTCGAGCCGTTTTTCCTGAAGAAACTCGCTGGGTTTGGATAAATTTGTCGTATACCAATTAACAACAATAAAACTGTTTATCGTACATAATTCAACTATTAATAGTCACTGATCACAAAAATCACGTGCTGATCACTTGCAAAGTTCTGTGGTTAAAAGTCTTTAGATGTCGGGTGCGAAGAGTCGCAGCAAAAACAGTCGAAGATCGTGTTTTGTAAAGCGCGGCAAAACAAGCATGGAGAGTGCGATTGCGGAGAGACGGCAGCGCTTTCCAGTTGCGAGCTGACGGAATCGAGTTGGCTACTGAAACAGTCGAGCGTCGAGTCCGCTGGAACGGACAACTTACCCCTACCGTTTGGGTTTTGGAATTGTACCCTCAGAAAAAGGGGGTAGGGGTACGCATGAGCAAAGATTCTAATTAGATTCGCAATGTCCAGTTTGTATTTTGAGAGATAGGGTTGAATTGTTGGACGGAGACGGCAAATAGAGAAAAAGCAGGAGAAAGATAGAAACACTGAAACTGTTACTGTTAAGACTTGATGGTTAATCCACCCCAAAATCGAGATTCGAAATTGAATGGCCAACTAATGCTAAATAATGAAATGTTTTGTTCGCTACTTATAAATTTATTTATCCACTTCTACTTCTATAAATTATTATAACTATAAATTTATTACCTGTTTCACATATTTCAATACATAAATTATGTATTTTATAAAGTGTACTTATTTAAGACTCGTCGTTAATATTTTATTTAAAAAACTGAGTTTATGAGACGTATACATCGTTTAAAAAGTTATTTTTACCTTAATTATTTTAAACCTAAAAGTTTACCTTGTTTACCCAGACTGCAAAATCCCATTCCCTGCACATTTCAGGAATATTCCCAGGATTATTCCAAGCGTACCAGAATATTTCCAGGAATATTCCTGGCGTAATCAAATGTCCGCTTTTTGGTTAACCCAGTCATCATAAAAAGAATATTCCATGTAGCGGCATGCATAAGACTTAAGTATTGTTAAAAGAATATTTCAAGGAATATTACTGGCGTAATCAAATGTCCGCTTTTTGGTTAACCTAGTCATCATAAAAAGAATATTCCATCTAGCGGCATGCATAAGACTTATGTAAGACTATAGTATTGTTAGTAGAATGTACCTTAATATAATTTGGGGATAGCCCTTATGGCCACTTATACCCAGGAACTTAACTTAACTAGCCATTATTAGTTACTGAGTAGATCAGTCCCACTCTAATCATTGTTTTGTGCCATCACAGACGCACATCTCCAACTGATATTATTAACCTATCGGTATGTATAGTTATCAGGCGTGGGTAAGCAACGGTAAAAGGTATTGCATCTAAACTAATGAATATTCACTGGGAATGTTCTTAGATGGTGTTTGAAAGTTTTAGAGGATCATTCTATGGAATATTCCCAATGAATATTCCTACAATGAAGCGGATTATTCCTAGATGATAGCGCATATTCCTGGAATATAACCAATTTGTAGAAAAAGAAAATTATTTATTGTTTTTTGAATATAAAGAAGTTCTTGAACATTCCCAGTGAATGTTTTTTAAAAGAACATTTACTGGGAATGTTCAAGATGTTGCTTGGAAGTTGTAGAGGATCATTCTATGAAATATTCCCAATGAATATTCACTGGGAATGTTCTCAGATGGCCTTGGAAGTTTTAGAGGATTATTCTATGGAATATTCCCAATTAATATTCCTAGAATGAGGCGGATTATTCCTAGATGATTGGGCATATTCCTGGAATATTTTCGAACCTTCATTGCAGTGGGTATATTGTTTCAAGTCTTATCATATAGAGTAGGCCTGATGTACATGATGTTAAAACAATGTTTTATTTTAGGAGAAAATGCATTTTAGGATGTTTACTTTTAAAATACAATTAATTAGTAAATCAATTTTTATTCATTGATATTACACCATAGACAATGCATGACAGTTAAAATTTAAAATTAGATTTTGTCATATATTGACATGTATTCCTTAAGTGGGTATTGTAATATGTATCTTGACTTTTAAGAATGCTTATAAAATGCAGTATTTCAGCCTTACTTTTACATAATTGATTTTTTAAGTTGAACTCCATTTAACTTAAACAGTTTAACATGTCGGATGACAAATCGACTACAGTATTACCATTTATTTACAAATACTTATTATTGTCTAAAAATGATTTAAATTAAATATTTCCATAGAGCGACATCTATACAAAAATCGCGTAACAATTTCCAACTTGGGATCTGTATTACTGGTAGTCCAGTCAAAATTTGTATGTGTAAATCGAAATTTATCCCTTAAAAATGGAGTAACAACCGTTTAAATGATGATATAGAAGCCGTTTTTCACAGTGAAATTAAAAATAATATTTTATGGGCACTTCATGGTGGAGTCTCCCCTCGAATTTTTTAATGCTTTCAGTTAAATCTAGTTTACTGCCGGCAAAATCAAAAGGTCAGTACAGACTTCCATATAAACCATATAAACTTTTCAAATATGTATTGGCGTTAAGAATTTTTTTTATTTTTTATTAAGATAATAAAATAATTTATAAATATATTATTTTATGTAAACCAGCTTAATACCTACAATTAATATTAATAAACGTCTGTGTATCCCAAAAAAATTTGCATTTACAAGGGCTTAGGACCGAAATGGTAAATTGTTTTTAAGTTAGAAAAAAGGGAAGGCTCAAAGTCATAAATGTTCTCAAAAATAATTTCTCAGCAAAAATTTCTTATTGTAAAAAATTCCCATTTCAAAAATTTCTCAACAACAAATTTCCAAAGCAAAAATTTCTCTCCCAAAACTGTTTTCGATACAAAAATTTCTTAAAGCAAAAAATTTTATGCAAAAATAACTCCTAACAAAATTCAGTTTCAAATCAGACGGGGAAGAGATTAGATGTGTGAGTTCGAGCGCTCTTAGTACCTATCCACAATAAAATTCTAAAAGAAACATAAAAATCGCTAATATACAGCGTATTCGAGTAAAGTGCGGTGCGAAAAGTGCTACTAGTTTGGTTTACTACACACCTGTGCAGGTAAAATTAGGGTACCTGTTCTCCAAATGCTTAATAGAAACATTAAATAATTCCTCCAAAGGCAATCTCTCAACAGGTGAACGCAGGGGTGAGGTCCGACACGAAGGTAATAAAGTGACAGGGGACAGGTCAAGGAATCACCTATAAAAAAAACGAGTCTAAGCAAGAGTGGAAAGGGCCATCATCTGCATAATCGGATAAGTATCAATGCATGACCTAATACGCAAATCTGTAACAAAAACCTAGCAATAATTAATCAGGGGAGTCCGGATTGTACTTAGTTTTGGGTCAGTTCAAGGCAACTTTAATAATTTTTGACTCGAAAACCAGACGTTTAATCTTTCTAAAATTTGGATATGTCTTTTAAGTAGACTTTAATACAACCTAGAATTCTTTTAACATTTTCACAATATCGTGATAAATTATTGCAATAAGGAACTAATACAATGAGAAATTATTTCAGTACAAAATTAGTGTACTGAGAAATTTTGCAGTGAGAAATTAATGAAGTAACAAATTATTCCAATGAGGAATTAATACTAAAAAAATTTTGTCTGAGTTCTGATCGGTCACCAAAAGAAAAATGGCACACATATCTACATTTAATTTGGTTTGTTAAATGTAATAAATGTATAGGAGTCTGGGAGACGCGGAAAAGGTTTTTACATGAAAATTAATTAAATCCTGTGAAAGAAAGATATAAGTTTTATTCTAGACGATATTCTTGTAATTGTTATTAGGTGGAATATTAAAGTAAAAAATTACTTATAGGACTACAGAGACAAATTTATTGATCATAAATTTATAATAATCATGCCTTTCACATACGCAGTGCTTAAATTTCTCGCATGGGTTAATGGACCCTTATGTTACTTCATAATCCAGGTTTTTTAAAACCTATGGCGCAGGCTTCTGACTGTTTTAGACTGTTTCGGACACTTATACGAATAGACCTTTTTGATTAAAGGCCAAGATCAACAGAAGGAGAAGAACAACAACAAGTTGTTGCAACAACAACAAACCAATTGATAGGAAACTTTAAAGAGTGTGGTGGTGCAACGCCGATGAAATTTATGAAATCATAAAATTGGTTGAAGACAAAAACTTTTTTTCTTAAAAAAGTCCGGTTTAAACATCTATAGTATTGCTACACTTGGTTTTGATTTACAACCAAGTGCATAATACTAATCTTTAATAAAATAGTATATTATGTATCAAGTTTTATAAACGCCATTTTAGTTACGAGTTTCATTAGGCACGAGCGAATCTTGCGAGCGAGTGTTTAATAAAAACGAGTGTCTAGAGAAGTTTATAAAATGAGTTGCATACTATAATTTATCTACGACGAATAGAAATAAGAATTTAAAGCCAATTTTAATTCATAAACAGTGGCGGCTGCTACAGGGAGGGTAAAGGGGCAGTGCACTCCCGAGTCCCTCCGATGCTACTCAAAAACATTTTATTTAATTAATTTATTTGTAATGTTACACCCTAACAAACTTTTTAAATTTAATTCTCAATATTAACTTTAGGACGGTTAATAAGCCCGTGACTAAAATGCCCAAAACCCACTGTTGTTAACTTCAGCCCGTTACTAAAAGGCCATAAAGTCACAGGTCATCAATAAAGGAGTAGATAAAAAGATTTAAAGCAAAACATATTTGTAGCGAATACTTTAAAAACGTGGGTTACAAACTTGTCGTTTTTAATAAACCTACTTAATCCCATACTTACGTTTCTATAATAAAATTATACAGAACGCTGCAGCAGCTATTGACCACAGAAAACAGTAACTGTATTTTAAATTTCTATATTCCAAAATTCACAACAAATAATTAATCATTACCTACTTAAAATTGTCTTAAAGATAAATATCTTAATATAAACCTTCATGCCTAGTGTAGTGTTAATTCTCACATTAAACAAGATCATTAGAAATAAATTATAAAAGAATTAAAAGTAAATTTTAAAAGAACTTAATTATCTTTATAATTATATTTTTTAAACAAATTCACATAGTAAAGTAATTCGTAATAAAGAGCAACCAGTCATGCGGTCAGGAGTTATTAATAAACAAATAAGTTTTTTGTTAATTGTGGTTTATAATTATCCAGTGTGTTCTACTTAAAATTTGATCAACTTGATTAAAATAATTTGGCTTTCTCATTACTTATTCTAAAAATTTCTTGGTACACCATTACCATAATTTATTGTACTACACTTTGGGTGTTGTTATTAAACGTAATTGAAATTTAATTTAACATTTAAAAGCAAATTAATTCATATGAATGCATAGGTAATCGGATAAGAATCGAATAAATCAACATTTAGTAAGCAAAAAACTAGCCAAAGTAATAAAATAAGCAGTTCAATTAGTTTGGAGTAACTGAATTTTAATTATAAATAACAGAACCTTTAGATCGTGTGCGCAACGAACGATATGATATGTATGTATGTACACACTTTGCTTATAATTATAAAGATGCTGAACTGAATTTAAAAAACTTTTTTAGCACAAAAATACAATTTTTTTTACAAATATTCACTTACAAAGCCTTGAACAATAAAACGGTGCAAAATCATGCAGAAGAGAGCAAGTGATGCAAAAAGTAAATTGAGCTTCAAAACCCCAAAACTTCAGTCAAAATGCAATATGCAATTTCAAGAAATTGTACTTAATATTTTTGATTTATTTATTGCGCACTGTTTCTATTCTATATTCGGCACTTTTTTAGGGGACCTGGTCTATTGTGGTTATTGGGATCTTCATCATAATAAAGTGGTAATATTGTTTTATTTTAATATAAACTACACTGTTTAAAAGTTTCACTATTTTATTTAAATATGAAAATTGTTTCGCTACACAGTAGCATCTTCAGATCTGAAGATGCTACTGTGTAGCGAAACAATTGTCATATTTAAATAAAATAGTGAAACTTTTAAACAGTGTAGTTTATATTAAAATAAAACAATATTAACATGGAGTTTCATCAAGTAAAAGTCGAAACAATTAATTAAAGTGGTAATATGTTTCTGGTTATTTTTTTATATTTTTTTATAATGTTAAATATAGTTTATTTATAAATGTCAAATTTAAGTTATAAATAAAAAACATAACTTTTAAGTGCTACTTATTTGTAATTATGACGTAATTGATGTGATATGTTTTGGTCCTCTGAACAGATTAATTTGCTAATTTTTATCGTATTTTTCCTTAGAAAGCTTTCATTTAAACATTATCTACTTTTTTTCACTACTTCCTGATGCATTCGGTCCATTTGAATCTTCTGTGTCGTGGCTTCAATCGTGTTTTTCGACAATTCTTCCATTTTCCATAGTTAGTCGTCATCTAATTCGCTTAACCATTGTTAATAGATTCCTTCACCAAATTAGAAATTAATGGATAAAAGCTAACGGTGACGTGAGATCTCTTAAATATTTTCTGTAAGACCCCCCTCCACCAGTTAAGAGGCGCATTTTTGAGAAAAATTTGATTGAAAAATCATTTTATCGGATATTATTTATAAGAAATTATTTAAACTGAAGAGAATGTTAAAAATAAATGCGATTAGCCTTTAAAACCTCATTATAGTGCTTTTGTTATTGCTGCATTTACTGAAAAGTATGAACGCTTAAGATTCAGAATCCGTTATAACTTTATTATGCTCACCCTTTGGGTTAATAATATTGTTAAGCGCCGTGCTCGAATATATCAAAAATTAGATTATTTTTTAAACTATTTAACCTCCAGGTATAGCACAAACAACACGTAATTAGTTAGATTTAATGCCTTGAGATATAAGTTTATTTTTAATATTTATATATTTTAAATTTAAAATATTTTTAATTCTGTGTAAAAAGTTTTTAACATATTAACAAATATTAGGTGTTATCCTACACTGTGCTACAAATTTGGGGTGACCAATTTTAAACCGGATTTTATTGATTCCCTCAAAGTATACCTATTTAATCATAAAACCCTTACTGGGTTTGTTAAAGTAAGCTCGAATTTTCTGTATGGCCTTATGAAGTTTTGGGTAATTTATTGTAAATTAATATACGCTAAAGAAGCATCACTAGTAGCACCCCTACGTGGCCGTTATTATCGTAACAAAACTACAACTGATTAGCTTTCAAACGCGTATGTTTTCAAGAATAAGGCCGAAAAATGTTAAAAACATCAAGAGAAAAAAAAGTGAAACAATTTGTTGTGTTGTTAGGCGTTTTTAGAGAGGAAATTCTGGGTTGACTTTTTACCGATTTTGCAACAAACAGTGACAATCCGAATTAAGAAATTTCTTCTATATATAGTCCCTGTAAATATAAATAAGATACAATAAATACACATTTTTAGTAATAATTTACGTGAAAATTGTAAACCTTTCAATTCAGTAAAAATTATAAAACAAATAAGTCATCTAATTCAAACAGCATTATGACTTATTAAAAGCGTTGATTGAGAAAGTCACTCAAAGGTAAAATACCAAAAACGGGTAATATATTATGTATTATATATGTCACGGCTAATGTGCAAACTTGGATAGTTTATAAACTAGCTGGGTAGTTTATAAACTAGCCAAACTATCAGCTATTTTAATTGAAAATGTATTTTCAACTAAATTAGCGGCTAGTTTACAAAATAACCAAGGATCTTGGCTAATTTACTTGAAATTATTAGGGAAACTAAAATAGCTGGATAGTTTGTATACTATCCAATTCAATTTGGCTAATATGAAAACCAAACTTTCTAGTAACACAAAATAGCCAAGCTTTAGCTAGTTTGTAAACTAACCAACTAATTCTCTGGCTTTTTTCTCTCTTTTTTGACCATTTGACTAATGAGGGCCAATGGGGCGGGGTCGGTAGGGTTGTGTTGTTGAGTTTTCTAACAAGGAAGCGTTAAAATTTTGCCTATGATTTATATTAAAAACGTTAAAATGCACAAAACAAATCCGGTTAAGCCGGCAAAACGAAAAACAATGCCGTAACCTCACTTTTTTAATAAATTAGCCAGAGAATTGGTTGGTTAGTTTACAAACTAGCTAAAGCTTGGCTATTTTATGTTACTAGAAATTTTGGTTTTCATATTAGCCAAACTGAATTGGATAATATACAAACTATCCAGCTATTTTAGTTTCCCTAATAATTTCAAGTAAATTAGCCAAGATCCTTGGTTATTTTGTAAACTAGCCGCTAATTTAGTTGAAAATATGTTTTCAATTAAAATAGCTGGCAGTTTGGCTAGTTTATAAACTATCCAGCTAGTTTATAAACTATCCAAGTTTGCACATTAGCCGTAACATATATAATATTATGTTGCCTTGAATTAGTAGATATATTTTATGTTAATTTTATGGTTTTAGCAGAGTTGCCAACATGGTCCGTTTATAAATCCCTAAACTTGGAGAAAAATCACTCCTTAGTTTTAACAATAATTGACGACCTTGCTGCAGCTCCAATTTTTGCATAAATTAAGCTTGTTTCTAGGCTACAAAATGTTCTCTATGGTTTGGTGCAAAATCGACGCAAATCCAAATAACAGTTATGCCCAAACAAGAAAAATGAAATACGCCACATGGCGATTGGAGCAAGAAAGACATAGGTTCAGGAACTACGTCTGTCTTGCCTCAAACGAGTATCAGTGGCGAATTGTGGATTTTGGGTAGGTATACCGATATCTCAGTAAGTAGACCCACACCAAACTTATACATTAAATAGCCAAGTTCTGCGCAAGCAGAATTTAAATTAAAGTTTGCGAAAAAAAGTTTGTGTTTCAGTGCGCCTCACCAGCCCCCTGTCAAACCTAATTAAAATTAGTGTGCAATTCTTAATTAACTAAATTTTATCGTTAAATTTCAAAATTTATTTAAAAAAGAATTACAGATTTCATACCATTAAATTTTTTATTATTCTTTTAACTAAAATTTAAGAATATATCATCAAAAGTTACCTTTACAAAAATTGAAATATGACAACGTAATGCTATTGGCAAGACAATACGTTCCCAAGAATGATTTACCTTTTTATGAAAATCTAACATTCTACCAAGCTGATAATATCGGTGGAGTCGAATATACTGACGATGATGAAAATGAATAAATATAAGGTGACCAATAATTTATTCATTTTCATCATCGTCAGTATATTCGACTCCGCCGTTATTATAAGGTGACCAATATGGTGGGCCAATTTTATATTTAACTTCTAAAATTTAAAAATATTAAATTCTGCATTTAAGAAAAAGTTGTGAAATAGGAAAGTAAACATTTTTTGCAAAAAATTTTTTTTGATATCTATATGTTTTGAACTGCCGCAACGCCTCTAAAAATTTAAAAGTAATTTTTAAAAATTTAAAATTATTCATAAGCGGGAAAGTTTTGAAATAGGAAGGTAAACTATTTTCCTTTAATATATATATTTTTTAATGTTTTGAACTGTATGAAGTCAAACTGTAAATTTTAAATTTTGCAATAATTGCAATTATTGGAGAGACGGCGTAAAATGGAGAATTAATATTTTTTAAGATTTTAGTGTTTGACGTAGGACAGTTGACAGTTGGCTTCACTAACGCGCAGACGTCAGGGACATGCGCAATACTAAAATAGTTTCGAACTATTAGTTTGTTTGGGGAGAGCCAAGTGCGAACGCAAACGCGAATGTATTTAGTGGAAGTGGAATTTTTGGTTTTTATTTCTCTTAAAGTAAGTACTTTTGTTAGGAAAAACTAAAATTGCATATCCATTGAAACAAAAATTCAGAAGGTTTATTTTGTTTTTCTCAGAATGTATATTTTTGGAGCTGCATCCTTCTTGCAGCAAGGTCGTCAATTATACTAGAGAGTATAAATAAAAATGTTTTTTTATTTTAACTATTTAATTTGTAAAAATTAAATTTGTTATAAAAATAAAAAAATACAAAAATACAACGTGTTAAAATCCCTAGAACTAGGGAAAAAATCACTAAGTTGACACTGTGTAAGCTTTTTGAAAAAAAAATTAAATTTGAAGTAAATATTAAGTGAATATAAGTAAAAAATGCAATTTAATGAATACTTGACCCTTAAAACTAAATTTGATTACATAAATAGTTTATAAAAATAAATTATTTTCAGAATAAAAATCTTTTTACAAAGAATCGAAACTAGAAACATCAACTACTTAAAAAAACCGTTTTCTAGGACTCTAACCCCTAAAAAACTATATCCTATAAAAATGTATAAGATTAAAATTAATTTTAAAAAATGTATAAACGTTTCTCAAGCCTTTATTGGAGATATGGTTATATTACAACTAACAATTTTTTAAAAAGTTGAAAAGGTATAGGGGCACCAACTGCATACCAACGAAAAGTAGCATTTTACTAATTCAAATTTAAAGGTTACTGCAAAAAAAATGCAGCAAAAAAAGTTTTACTAAAATTCTTAGGGATAAATCTTTTATGAGGATAAAAAATGGGCGCTTCTACCATGTTTAAATTAAGAATCTGTTCATGACTTCCAAATCATTTTTTGTAATTAAAATAATATTATAAAAACATGAAAATAGTTGTTGTGCTGCCAACAATATTTAATTTATTAGCCAATCCAGTTTAAAAAGCCTATATTGTTCGAGCCATAAGTGGCGTTTGAAAAAAGAAAGGCAATAAATCAAAATGGCAATGCAAAAACGCGAAGTCAAAGTAGTAAACTGTGGGTTCGATTATCCTCAATTCGAAACAGTTGTGCGTTAATTAACAATAACACAAAGTAAAGGTAAAGAATGCAACGTAACGAATGAAAATATGCACTAAGTAATAAATAATGATAATGATAGTGCATTTGTTAGTGGTGCAAATTAACATAATATATTATGACTAAGCTGAGACTGTAATTACTCGGATTGTGCTGACGTGCCCGTGTCTGCTACTTCGTAGGCGGGTATGACCGTTTTACAGGTCAGGAATTGCAAAAATAACGCATTGTTGCTGCCTGCAATTAATATGGATGAAAGCATGAAAGCAAAGAAACTATTACCAACCATATTTTTTTCCGCAATTATCCGGAAGAGAAATAAATATTTGAGGTTCTTATTATAAAATCTTAAATTGAGATTAATATTTATCTGGAATAATTCATCCACTGGTAAAGGTGGACTAATGGTATCCGTATAAAGTTTAGATTAAAGAAACAAAAACTTCAAATTTCGTGACACGAAAAGTGATCAAGAAAATATTTTTTTTGTGTAAATCTAAGAATCTGAGTCAAAGCAACAGTACGTGTTTTCAATCTTTCTTGAGATGGTGTGATCTAAAATGTTAGTGGAAAGTTCATTAAAAAAGTGCCTTTGAAGAAAAGTCTAAAGTATGGAAATTGTCTATTTATTTTATGTTGAAGGCGAAGATGAACATGAGGGGGCGAAGGATATCGACCAAAAAAGTATTGACCAAGAAACAAATCGACAAATTTCTTGCAGAAGAGCAGGAAGAAACATTTAATTTAAGATTTCGCACCAGTGTTAAAAGTAAATCATATAATTTACTTTTGACTTAAGGGAATCTGGAAATAACCCCCTAGTAAACAATCTGTGAGTTATGATTCTAATTGTTAAACAACTAATTCATAATAGTATATTCTGTAACAAGTTTGGAATTCAGCATATTCCGGAATATGCAATTCCAAACGTCTTTCAGACTATACTTTTTCTACGTTTCCAAAAAATACCATAGAAAAATAATTTAATTGGAAGAAAGTGAGGTTGGATCGGTCTAAAATTTGTTAGATATTAAAAACAGAGATGTCGCCACGAGTGTTTATTCTGTCATCAGATGATAGAATATTTCATTCTGTAACACTTTACGGAATATATGTCATTCCATAGATAAAAGTGATATTAGAAGGGTCAAATTCCGTAATAGGAGTAGAAAAAAACAATTTAAATAAACATTTAAATCTAGCGAGAAGCAGGGAACTAAGCATTTTAATGTTGGTAATGCAATTGACGAAGGCTAAATATTAGTAAATATTCGATAAATTGACTTGGCGTCATCGATTTACCTATCTATCTATTTATAAATCGAAATTATGTAAATTTACGTTTAAACAATCTCTCATTACTTACATTAAATTCTAAATAATAAACATTATGAATCAAAAAATTACTAAATGTCAGGGTTGTTCTGGTATTTATCTTATATTTAAATAAATAATTCTTAAAGGGTATTTTCCATAAACACTGCGTAAATTGAATATACTTGATCGTTTTTCTTGATTATGGGATTTATTGAACATTGATCACATTTATATATAAAAGTTTATATACAAAAGTGCTCTTTTAGTTCCACCCTTACTTCCTAAGAAGTCCTAGAAGCCAACTGGCTTGAGCGGGTTAGGGGTAGGAACGGACCGCGGGCTTAAAGTCCCCTCCGAAGGGCTATTACACAATAAGACAAACACAAATAAACAGCCATACCCCTGGTGGGATTCGAACCCACGACCTCCGGCTTGTAGTCAGCAGCACTAACCACTAGTCCACTGTCGGCGATGCGTCACATTTGTCACATTTTATCACATTTGGAGTGAGCAGCAAAAGCAATTATGGGATGGCGACATTTAATTTATGATCGCTGGTCGCGGTCTCCTGACACAAGAAACCCATTTTGAATTACTATCCTCTAAATTTTAAGAGGTGCGTAGAGGTCTGGTTTTATCTAACTACGCAGACGCAGACATTGTCTTTGTTATTATTGTCATTATTATCATTATTCTTTGCTAATTATTAATGTATTAAAGTTTGCCGATAAATAAGGCAAAATAGACAATTGCGAACCCTCAATTGCAAAGATCTAGAAGCCCATGATTATTCACTCCTTATTCTAATAGTCGATTGATTTTGAACTCTTATAAACATTATTACATAAAAAATCATGTAACAGTAAATTTTAATTCAACATTTATTAATTATAAAAACTTTGGACGGATGGTTCTTAGCGGAAAAAGTTACATTTAAAATACAAAAATAGAGACCAAGCCTTAATCTACTTTAACCCAACAAACAAATAAACAAAACCAACGAACATCAGTAATGTTACATTGGACTGTCGTCATCTTGGTTTTGTTGATTTTCAAAACGTTTTGATTGGTAGTCTCAAATCGTCTTCATGTGATAATGGTAAAATATTTCGAAACTTTTGTTTAAATAGCTGGTCGAAACAAAAATTTCGAAATATTTTACCATTATCACCTGAAGACGATTGGAGACAACCAATCGAAAGTTGAAAAAATCAAGAAAACCAAGATGACGACAGTCCAATGTAACATTACTACAACTACTTCATCTACCAACACCAAATCACCAACGAATATCACTTCAGAGAAAGAGGCTTAAAGGTACTACCTGATCTTATGGTTATCAGTGGCGGCTGGTGGATTTTGGGTATACCGATATCTCAATTATTAGATATGGTACCCACACCAAATTTATATGAGTTTATAATGACATTAAATAATCAAGTTCTACGCAAGCAGAATTTGAATTGAAGTTTGCGAAAAAAAGACAACTCCATGGCGCCCCCAATAAATAGAATATAAATTTAATTGGTTTAATTTATTATTTACCATAGTTTAAATTTCATTTAAAAAAAATCCAAATTATACAGAGCGTAGAACTTGTTTATTTAATGTCAATATAAACTCATTTAAATTTGGTGTGGGTCCCATATCTAATAATTGAGATATCGATATACCCAAAATCCACCAGCCGCCACTGATGGTTATGATGTATTTTTATTCTTTCATTTATTTATTTATTTTATATGTAGGTTGTGGTCGCAGTATGAAGATTTTGTGTGGTTTTAAGGGTGTTTTATAAGTTTAACTCCTATAATCCCTCATTTTGGAAGGTTTTATAAGCGATAATGATAAAAATATACGAGAGCCTTTCAGATCTTGGACCTAAGTTCAAACGTGATTTATTGTCTTTTATTCACTGTATTATTTATTATATTCCTTAATTACCGTATTACAGTAAGTATTTATTTTATTTATTTGTAGAATTCCAATCAAGATAAATTTTTATCAATATTTGAATATATAATATAATTTTCACCCTGGTTAATAATTCATCTGCTTCAAATACTTATATTTGCTGAGTCTGCATCTAATAAAATATGTTAATCCTAATTAATGAACGAATATTCGATTCGGATAGTTTGCAGCAAGCAAAGCAATTGTAGTGTGCTGCTGGATGCTGCTCTATGACTCACCAACACCACTACTAATGAACGATACGGCCTGCTTAAGCTGAAGCACCCTTTATTTTTTTTTTCGATTATTTTCTTTATATCACTGTAAATTTCATAATGATATTTTGTATTTAGGAGCCCATTACACAATTATTGTACTATAACTATTGTGTTTTTTAAAATAGTGAAATTGGTTTTATTAGAAAAACTAGAAAAAAAAGTTAATTTAGTTAAGAAAGACATCTAGTATTTTAAATAACGTTCAAATGTTAAAAAAATATCTCGAAATAAAGGGTCATCTAATTTATAAGTAAAAACTGAATTACTATAGATATCACTATACACAGTAAAAAATTTTGAGTAAAATTTTACTCAAAATTAAATCAAAATGTATTTAATCTAGGTCCACACCAAATTGATTAATTTTTTTAACTCAGTGTGTTTTAGTAAACTATTTTCTTTTTGAGTGAATATGTTTATCAAATTACGTCCTACAAATTTTGAGTAAATTCTAGTCATATTTGAGTAAAATTGTAATACATTTTGATTTAAATATACTAGTCTTAAAAATTTTTAGTAAATTTTAATCAACTTTTGAGTGAATTCTAGTCAAATTTGAGTAACATTTTAATATATTTTGATTTAAAACCTAATTAAATATAATTAAATTTTTAGTTAAATTTACTTAAAATGGTGTTCTTTCAACAAAAAGTGTTACAATTACTCAGCAATTGATTAAATTAAAGTGGTTATAGGGGTTATAGCCAGGTTGAATAAAAAAAAATTAGAGAAAATAAATTTTATTTGAAACTCCATGGGAACAAATGAACAAAACAATGTATAAACTATATTAAATATTCATAAATTTTATGAATAATAAAACAACGGAGTAGTTAATCTTAACGTTAGTTAGTCTCCTATAGGAGACTAAAAAATGAACAAAACATTATGTGCACATTATAAAAAAACACATTTTGGTATGACAAAGTATTCATATACTCAGAAATTAAAAAGGGTTTGTCGGAGAGTCCAAATTTTGTTATTATATCGTTAAAAGGAACGTTTGTCTGAAAAAAAAATTGGTTATTATCTGATATTACCAAAAAACTGTAGTATATACTATAAAATAACGCATAAATGGCTTTAAAACAATGTAAAAGTACCACTTTTTTAAAGTAAGTTTTACATTTATTATTGTTAAATATACAAATTATGTTGTAAATAATATATTTAATTAAAGTTTAAAAAAAATACCTTAAACTTTTGTAAATAAAAGAATATTTAAATATATTAACAAAAGATGTGTTTGACACTTAGTTAAGTTAAAAATGCCATTTCAGCAAGAATTTTAAGTCCAGTTAACAACAAAAAAATTGGCACTATTGATAGTGTAATGTTATTGCCAATTTGGCATTCTATTTTTTAATGATAGAATAATAAATAACTTCTAAGGACTGCGTTGAGACTAATATCTAATATTAATATTATATTATGTTAAAAGATATAATACAAAATTGCAACTTTTTAATCAAATTTCAATCAAAGTATAGAGTAATTTTTACTCGATATTGGGTAAATGAAGACGCCGGTTATTGTAGAAAAATTTTAGGATTTAACATTCATTATTATTTTTATAAATAAAGCCATCATAATAAGGATACCTACCTACTCAAATTCCCAAAATTAAGTAGTATCTGTACGCTGGGGTTGGGGTACTTACCAAATATCAAAAAATTATCGTAAGATGAGATGTCCTCTTTTGCCCACTTTTTCAAGCACAAACACAAAAATTATTTTAACTATAGTTATATGTTTCTGATAAATTACCACAACGAATTACACAATTATTGCCAGTTTAACCTGTTGAACACCATGCATGCAGTGCAGCCAACATAAGCGCGCGAAATACAGTGCCCTGGGTATGCGCATGTGTGTAACTCGAGTTTTACTTCACGTAGAGTAAATAATTATTGCATACTCAAAAATGATTTAGGTTAAATGCAAAATGAGTAAATCGATTAATTTTAATGCACTATTTAGTTAATTTTTAAAAATTACCAAATATTGAGCATAATTTCCAAAAAACTTACTCAAAAAAATAACTCTAGCTTGTTTACTCAATTTCTTTCGCACTTTACTCTTTACGATTTTTTACTGTGTAGGTATGTCTAGAAATAAGGTTTATATGTTTTACATTTAACTTTTAAAATGGCAAAAAGTTAGTTTTACAATAAAAAAATTAGGGTTATCGTTACAAAATAGACAATGTATAAGGCATTTTATTAAATTTTAATGACTAATAATCTGTTAAGTTTATAAACCAAATAATAATAAAAACTATTCAGGGGTAGTTTTAAACTTCAAGGTCCACGAATTGATGTTCCTACACTTTTTTCCTGGTCAGTCTTTATGTCAGTCTCTAACCTGATTCTTGCGTGCCTGTGGATACAAACAACCTTTGTATTCACATTTTAAAATAATACAATTTGGCCATTAAAATGTTGTTAATAGTTAATTTAGTTTATTTGTTTATTCATCACGTGAATTGTAAATTGGTTCTAAATGGTTCAAGACTAAACAGTGACTTTTGCATCGCCTTGCGCATGACTACCCTTGTGATTGTTTTCCGTAGCCGTTAATTCGTATCCGATTTTAAATTTTAAAAAATCAGTGGTTTACCCCTCGGATTCCTTATAAAAACTTACATTCAAAGATATGTCAGTACAAACTTGCATATAAACTTTTCAAATAGGTATTGACGTTGAGAAACTATTTAATACTTTTTATTTTGATATTTAGATAAAAGAATAATTTACACTTTATTATTTTACAAGGGCACTTTATTTTAACGATTTTACGATATTTGTCAACTTACTTAAAACTAACCAGCCTGTGACTAAATCACCATAAAGCCACAACCTGTCAATGTGCATTTAAAAGATCACTTAGTGTCATGGAAACATGTACGATAATGGGCGTTTTAAAGGTGAGAGTAGAAAAAGTTATTTTTGCATCTATACTGCTCATATAAAATAACATAAAGTGTAACATTTTTTATTCAATTTTCTACTTGGAACACTTTAATTATTAATACAAAAATGGTTGTTGCTAAGGGGAGCAGAGGAGGCAGGGGGGTAGCTGCCAACCCTAGATACTGGAATTATTTTTATCAAATGCCAGGTTACTTATTGTCTGATTTATAATTCCCAGCACTAACGGGTTGGGAGTAATTAACGTCTTCTTAAATAAATCGCAGAAAAACTTGAACATATTTTGACATTTTTTTGTGATGGGTCGTTTTTAAATCAGCTTTTTAAGCATTTTCGGCCGATGCCGATGCTCGGTTATTTTAGTACCTTCGGCCGAAGCTAAAGGCCGGTGTAGCTGAAGGTGTAGGAATGTGTAGCTGAAGGTGTAGGACCTTCGGCCGAAGCTGAAGGTGTATTTATTAAATAAATTTATAAAAACCAGCAACCTTCTGCCAAACATTCGGCTAAAATTGAGCCAAAGGTTTAGCCGAAGCCAACTTTCTACTAGGAAATTTTGAGATTTAAAGGTCTGTTAAATGTTCGGATACTACAAATAGGTTTTATTTAAAATACAATTCATATCCTCTATCTATTTTTCTGCCCCCCCCCCAAGTAGCATTATAGTGACGAAAACTGATATCACCACTTCAAATGAGTGGCAATAACGTTTAAATAACTAAATCTACCACGATAGTGTTGAAATATCTCCATATTATGTTAGCATAGTTGTAACCATGTGATTTGCACCAGCAGAATATACTTTATAGTTTATAACTTTTTGATATATATTAGTCTGGTATCTGAAATGTTATGACCACTTTTTGCACCACCTTAAAGTTGTCTAAACTTTAGACTGGATTACTTTGAAGTGGTAGTAGTAGTAAAGTTTTCGGAACTTTTCCCAAACCTTGATTTTAGTCACTATAGAACCTTTTCTACCACGTGGCAGAGATTTTGGCAATATACTTTACAGTTCCAAGTATAAGTGGCCAACACGTTTTAACCACTATAAATGCTACTTGGGCCCCCATTGGCTGGCGTCGCGGCGCCTTTAAATACAAATATTACTGGAATTTCAGAATGTCTAATCTCTATGTTTGTATTCAAATCCAGCAAGAAATTAGACATTGTAAAATTCAATGAATATTTAAAAAATTATTAGCCATTTATTTAATATATTATTTACTCGTATTAACCATTTTATATTTAATTACCCATCAATTACATTTCAATAATTTTATCTAAAATATTTAAATATTAATTGTCTTTAATGACGTTTGTTGGAATATTTTATGAATCTAGATCGAGGACAATTTTCTTTATTAAAAACCATAATAATGTTTAATTGCAGTTAAAGATCGTCACCAGTCCGAATTCAAATGTGTCACACTGAATTAATTAGTTATAACCTAGACTAAATTAAGTGGGGGCTTTGTAAAATATTAAGATGTGTTATTATTGCTCTCTGACGTAAGTGTCCCATTGATTTAAATTTATTTGCAAAGACGAAAAAATTAACCTTCAATTACACTGCTTTACAACCAAAATGTCCATACGATGCCACAATATTTTTTATGATTTGAATTTTTATTATTTTTGATTTGTTTTTTGAGTTAGAAACAGCCAGTCTGGTTGTCAAAGATGTCAAACTAAACATAATGCCCAATTAGTTAAGTATTTTAAGTGCATTGGCCAAGAACAAATTTCACCGAAATATGACCATTATCTACAATTATATAATTATTACACTTTTTGGGAGGAAAATAAGGCATTTACGATTGTAATGAATTTACAATCCAATTCGAGAAAAAGTTGTTTTGTGTGTAAATTTTGATTTTGACGGTGTGATGTCAATTTGGTCAATTTCTTTGGGTGATAAAAAAAATTGTTTTCATTTATTGTTTCGTATCAGATAACACCGTAGCTACGAGTAGGTAAAAGATTTTTAGATAAATGAATGGATAGAAATTATATGGTTACTCATAAGAAAATCAGACAGCGAAAAAAACAGAATACGATCATAAAGATAAAAATATAGTAAATTTAAAAAGAAACGACGTACAAGTCATCGATGACGTCATAATTTTTGCACTGGTACCAATACTAAATGTATAAAACGAAGTCTGTAATTGAATATTTTAATGCATTTTAACCAAATTAAGTTGGCAGCAATTGCGATTGTTGTCATGTTTAGATTAAAATTTTGCTTAATAAAATGACGCATAGAAAAAGAAATTGAAGTTTTAGAATTTCGAAGCTGTCAGTTGTGTTTTTGAATTCGTGCATAATTTCGTTTATTTTGTTTCTTGTTTGTGTTATTTTATATCGTTTAAGTTTTCATTGGCGTTTTTGTGTTTGTTATATCGTTTTTTTGTTTTTCCTATATTTAAAATGCCGAAGCATTTAAATAGTCGGAGTCCAGAGTTGATATCATCCTTAATACGCTATTTTGAGGCAGAACGGGATAATAATGGAGCTTTGTTACCTTTAAGAGCTGTTAGAGAGGTAAATAGGATTATTATTAATTATATATTAGAATATTTAACAAATGTTGGATACATAAAATAATAATAATAGGTATAATATATATTATATACCAGAGACTGACTTTAGATGGCAAAATTTCTGGGTTTTGTAGCTAAAAATGTCTTTAAAAATTGCTAAAAACATACTTTTGGCGGTGCATCATATAGGTTATAAAACATTTTGGTATTCTAAGGTCCCAAATCTAGGGACCCTATGGTATTATTCATGTAAACGCCATCTATCGCCCTGTAGTGGCACTACCACTTTTACTTGATGTAATGATTTTAGCATCACATTGACAACCGCGCCCGATCAGCTGATTGATGACGTGGACGTCGTTTCCTTTTAAATTTACTATACTTCTAATAAACTGCCATCATAAAAATACTACTTAAATAAATAAAATAAATAAGGTAAAATTCTTTTAATGGGTTGGATTATTTTAATTTTTCATCTGCCGAGTTATCTGATACATTACAATAACAGAAACAGTCTCGTCCAGGGGCGGTGCGAAAATAAAATAGCTGCAGACGCACGCTGAATTAAAAAAAAATATCCCTAATTTGAGCTGTTTTTTTAAGCAGTATTTTAAAGGGGGCAATCGCCTCTGTCGCCATCCCCCTAAAACCGTCACTGGTCTAATCAACCTAAGAAAATAGCCTATTGCAGCGACATCACACTGTGAAATTCAAAAATTGAACCAAACAAACTTTAGTAATTATTAAATTAACAACAATAAACTATTTCCCCAAAATGTATTTTAAATTAATTAAATGTTATTAGTAGTAACTTATTACAATATACGTACTCTCTAAAAATGAAATAGTCAAAATTCTACTATTTGAATTAGTATCAGCATTTTTTACTAATAAAATAGTCGTTTTCACTTTTAAATAGTTATTTTTTACTGCGTAAATAGTTAAAGTTTGACTAATTTAAGATTAGTCACCATCTTTGACTATTTCTGAGAGTTAAAAGTAACTAATTTCTTTAATCGTTTGCTGCCAAAAACAAAGTATTATTTGAATTAAATGCATATACCCAAGCTCCATGGTTAAATGACCCAAAAAAACCAAATAAAGATGCAAAACTCAAAACAGCAACACAAATAATATATTCAAGTTTAAAATATTTATTGACAATTAAAATTGATTTTTATAACAGCGGCTGATAGCCGAATGGGTTATGAGTTTAATCCTTGGCTGGGTCAAATTTTTTTTTTAATTTAAATCTACTAATTTGACTTATAATTATTTATTTTTGGCTAATTCATTTTTAGAAAGTAGGTAAAATTACAAAAAAAAACGAAAGTCACAATCCACACAAGGTCTTTTCTATTTCGTTTCGCTCATACCAAAAATCACGAATTTAGGTAACCCACTGCACAGACGGCGGCCATTTTTAGGCTTTTTACCATTATTTTGCTTTAGGTTTAAGCTGTTTATACAGATTAAAAATTGTTTCAAACGTTGTGTTTTTTTCAGAGGCCCTTTTAAGCCTCAAAAAAGGCCTTAAAGTGCTAAGGCAACTATTTTCTTGTGTAAAAATAAACCTCATTCTATCAGGGCTGTCATTAAAGTGTCAAATGTCTAATCTAAATTTAATCATCATAAAAAGTAAATATGAAACAAATTGGTGGTCAGGGGAGTCAGGTGATCACCTCGACTCGAGTCAGTGCCTTCCTTAGAGAATTAAAGAATTAAAGTATATAATTCTAATGTAAAATGTAAATAATTTGAATTTAAAATACAGGGTGTCACCTAATAAATTGTCATCCTTTGGGGAGATAATAGAACACGCCAAAACAAGAAAGTTTTTACTCCATCATGTTTGCATTATAGCTCCTGTTTTTTAATAAAAAAATATAAAATTTGTTTGACAAAACCAGGGAGCCACTGAATGTTACTGACCTACCTGACCTGATATTATTCATCCCAGCAAAAAAGAAACAGGTATGCGCACAGTGTATTATCTAATTAGATATTAGCTAATATCAAGGAATTTTTTTAACTTGTTTAAAATCGGTTAGTAGTAACATTTTGGTTGTTATTGTGTTTTTTCTGGGGCTACGGATATGATAGCAAGAGGTACATAATTTACTACGCCGCTGTTAACTTTGTGTGAATAATAACGGCGGGATAGTTGACAATTTATTATAATTTTGTGGAACACTTAAAAAAATAGCTACATGAGCATCAATCGACGTACCTAAAGAGTGAAATTTAAAATCGATGGGAAAACCACGGAAACCTCGAGATTCCTAACAATAAAAGGTAAGAATTGTTTTATTCAAAGTACAAATAGCTGAGTATGCAAAACAAAAAACAATTTATCAACAAAGTAATCAATGATAACACAAATGTAAATTTTAGTGAATGTAGATTATTGCCCACTCTGCAAGCCTATTTTGCGTCAGTTGTCATAGATCAGAAACAACCAGTTAGAAGACGTCATATAAACGTCAGCAAACGTCAGTGTGCTACCTGGGGTCTCATCAAATCAAAATGTCACGGGCCACCACTGTGACCAATATTCAGCGTTTTCTTTGTAAAGCATGGGCGCTTATTTAAAATGTTTGAAACTGATTGTTTGACAGTAATATTTTATTCGTGTTAATTTTATGTCTTCAGATTATTTTAATTCTTATTATTTGCAAGCTGTATTCATACCATGATACAAGGAAACATGGTATGCTATTGCGAATGGTAGCGCTGTCTCTCTTGCTCCGTATGACGCTACGTTCTTCAAAGATATACACTTGTTCCAATGTAAAGTAATTTAATTTTGGGGAGCTCGTTCGTGTTTTATTAAATTTACAATTATTAAAACTGAATGTGAGAGAAAATTAGTATTTTTACGGATTTTCAATCATCAGCCCAAATAAAATTATTATCATTTTTAAGGTTATTATTTTAAAAATAATAGAAGTAAAAATTATAAACACAGGGTGTTTCTATTTAAAATTGACAATGTAATAGAGGTTGAAGAACAGTTTTTTCAAATAAATATTTTTATTTAGGCTTTTGTTTTTAAATTATCGAACTTCTTTTTGAAAATATTATTTTTTAAAGTTCGTGAATTTTGACATTTTCTTCTCTAATTTCGTTTTAGTGTTTTTATAACTAACTTTTCTGTTCAAGTCTCGCAGTCTAATATATGTTCGAATCCGGGCAAAGTAATAACAAAAAAAAGTTAAACTTACAAACATGTAAACCTCATATGATGAGAAAATGTGCATTCTGTTTACGGTTTTAAATAAGTACTATACAGGGTATACCAACGCAAACTTGTACCCACAAACGTTTTAACGGGTGAATGTGGAGAAAATTCCTTGAAAACATCAATTTTTATTTCTAGGGGAACGAATTTTAACGTACGCGTTGGGTTGGGTGATATATCATTTTAAAGGTATTTTAATTCTTAATAATATTCTGTAATTTGTTCAAAAATCCGTCAGTTAGTTTACGAGAAATTTCTATTTGAATTTTCAAATTAAGAGAAAAACAAAAAATTGTAAATCAACGAATGTAATGCTTAAAGTGATTCCCTCCAACTTCCATGCAATATTACAGACGTTGTTCAAAATGGCAACTGTCAAGTGCCTGAATGACAGCTGTCAAAAAAACAGGTGCCAAAATGACAGCTGCATGAATGTCGAAATGCCGACGGTCAAAATGACAGGTGCTGAAATAACAGGTGCCTAAATGATATCTGTCAAAATAACATCTTATTAAGATTTAAAAGACCTTTAAAAAGATATGTCACTGTCCAATTTATGATTTTGGCGACTGGCGGGGTGGAGCAAGTAGGAGTGCGGGTGGGGGCGTGAATCGTACAACCAGTTTTAGAGAAAGCAAAGATAATAAGATAAATAATATGCTGGAAAGAGACGAGGATATAAAGTAAAGAGTAGTAAAGTTTTGCTTAAGTTTTGGCCACTATACCTCCACATTATAGTAACGTAGTCACAACATGGTATAAACCTGTCAGTATACAATTTTTTAGTCACTTTCATGTAATAGAACCTTTTCTACCACGTGGCATAGATTTTGGCAATAAACTTTAAAGTTCCAAGTGGCCGATACGTTTCATGCACTAAAAATGCTACTTTGAGGATGATAGAATTACTCTTCCTAATTAAAGTTCAAATTAAAATATTTTACTGAAGCCAAAAAAATTTATAATTAATTATAAGTAATAAATACTTTCTTTTACTAAGTTACTAATTATATCTTTTAACTAACAGAACCAAATTATTTTCTTAGTTCTTAAGCCTATTCAGCAAATACGAGTAGTCTAAGATTTCTCCACAATCGAATGCGAACCATTAAAATGAACATTAGCGCAACGTTAAATCTTAATTATAACACAAATTTATTAATGACTCGAAGAAAGTTGCAAAAAATCCGAAATCATTAATGGAGAATTGCCTCATTGAGAATAGATAAAGTGGCAAACACACTCGCACACATACACACAGACATTCACAATCACATTGTCCATGTATTTGTTATAAATTAGTAAATGTATTTATTATGCACGTCAGGCATAGTTGCCGTTAATTGCGGCTCCGTCATTTCCAGCAACCTAATAAACATTAAACATTGCACATAATTCAGTCTTACCCTGCCCAGATCATTGCAGCCAACTGTCCAATGCAACATGCAGAATGCTGATTTCTGATTTAGCCGATACTATTCCTGCGAGGAGGTTTGATTTATGCTTTCGGGCGATTATTTCTAATATTGAAATCAGTTTGCGAATTTGTTTGTTCGACCGGTCGGTTGTTCGTACGTTCTCGGTATTGCCACTTAACCGGAATCTTATCGTTACTGGAACGGGTCCATCTATAATTTCATAATGTTGGTGACACCTTAATTTATATATTTCTGTACCTTAGAGGTAAAATGTATTAAGTCACATAATGTGAATTGTTCAGGAGAAGCCAAAGATAATCATTTCTATTTCTTACATTTCGTAACAACTAATCATCATGATATTCTAACATTAGTTTTTAAATATTAATATATATGATAACTTGACTAGTAGATAACGCAGAACTAAGTGAATTTTTACAAATATCTCATTTTTGATCATATTGGACAGTACAGTTTACCTCTGAGGTACAGATTTGTTTTGGCATCAACAGTTACTGTTAAATGTATTTTTCTTCTCTCTCCTTTAAAACCCCCATTATCATACATGTTTCCATGACACCAAGTGATCTTTTAAATAAACATTGAAAAGCTATGGCCTTATGGCGCTTTAGTCACGGGCTGCAGTTTGTTTTAAGTTAATTGACAGTTGCCATATGTCACACAATCGTTAAAATAAAGTGCCTTTCTTGGAAAATAATACTAAACTTCTTAACGTCAATATTTGAAATGTTTAAATGCAAGTTATACTGACCTTCGCCGGCAGTAAACTAGATTTAACTGATTAACTATTAAAAATTTTGGATAGAGACTTCACCGTGAAGTGACTATAAAACATGATCTTCACTTTCCTTGTGATAAACTGCTTCTACATTGAATATAACCGGTGGTTAGTCCATTTTCAAGGGATTCATTTCGATTTATACATACAAATTTGAAGTTAAAATGGGTACTCTATTGTTTTATAGATGTCGCTCCATACAAATTTTTAATTTAAATTATTTTAGATAATAGGTACTTGTCGTAGAAAAAGTATAGTATGCAACTTGTTTATAAACTTTTCATTTAACTAAAATTCGCGACTAAAATTGTGTTTATCAAATTTGATACATAATATACTATTTTTATTTATTTTTAATCTTTCAAACTTTAAATGAGAAACTTAATTATTGGCCACGATTTCTGATACGAAAAGTTTTTCGCTCTTACCCCAGCTTCAAATTTTAAATCCAAATACACTAAATGATTTTTTATATAAAAACACAACAACTGTACTGGGTTAGGTATTGTTTTAATTTATTTTCTGAAATGAATGTCTAATGTAAATATGAGATCGATGCAAATTAGGAGTACCATTTTTTAGGAGAAGGCTTTACATTTTCATAAAATAAAATTAACCTTGAAAAAGTTTGGAACTCTTTTTGTACTTTCACGCCTATGTTTTATTTTTGATAGTTTTGATTAAAGATCTACAGGGTGCACCAAGTATCCTTCTATGTGTATACTTTTGTGGATTTATTTTATTTGAAGACCTAAAAGGTCGGTTAATTTAGAGAAAAGTTACGTAATTACAAGCCTTTTAACATGAGATTTCTAAATTGAAAAAAATCCAGCTGTTTTCAAAATATTTAAAAAAACTTAAAAAATCTTTATAACTTTATACATACGTATACATCGTTATAACTTTATACATACGTACATACACATAAATCTACATTTTCATCCAATTTTTTCAACTTCCTCAGGGGGCATTTTTCGATGTTTGACTATTCGACTTTCCCAATTTTGGGACACCCTGTATACTGCAAAGGTTTTTTTTAAATGTAAGTAACCGCCATTAGTCAATTATGAAAAACTAAAAATAATTTTTTAACAGTGCTGTCCTTTTTGATAATATTATTATATTTATGTTTAGCAATGTTTGGAAAATCATTGTGAATAGAATTACACCAAAAAAATACTTTCGCAATTCGTAAAACGCACACGGTAGGCCTAAAACCAGTCCAGATTAACCGGATTAGCACCAAGTTTTTTTGTCGGATATGGAATATATATGTAAATATTAAAATTAGCCCAAATCCACGTTTTTAGTACAATCGCTCAAGCAGTTTAATATATAATTTTTCTCGCGATATGACCTGTACGCAAAACTGTAGATGAAGTCTTCGGGGTTTTTTTTCTTATATGAATGTCTATGAAAGAATATGTGATATACTTAAAACAAACTAAACAAATATCATTTTATAATTACATATATAATGAAAATAGTCAACAAAGATTAATGGTTAATATTTTCTCAAAAATATTAACAAACATTTCACGGATCATACTGTACCTATTTGCATAATTTTAATCAAAAGTGTTTAGAATTATACTCTTGCACTGCTCGCAAGAGGCTACTTGCACATTCTGGATGCATTTTTGATACCTTGCATTTTATCCATGTTTTTTTTAAATAGTATGTACGGATTCCATAGCTATAAAAGCTAAGGCCTTGATTTGTTTTTAACCACAAGTATCCTACATGAAAACAGACTGCATGGATCTTTGGAGTAATGGAAATTCTCAGATCACGATAGCTTTTTTTAAACCTTCCGATGTAATCCAAGTGGAAAAACAGGAATTCACTACATTTCGAAAATCGTCAAAGCATTGAACATATTTTAAGCACTCTACAGCAAACATAATCTGCCCAAGCGGTCGACTTTTTCTAAATATGATTTACATGCATTTCCTGCAAATGCAGGGCATCCGTGAAAAAATTCTTGAATTTCATTGCACTCTTTTGCCCAATTTAGAGCATCTATTTCAAACTCTTTGAGCATATGATTGAATAGTGTCTTCCATATTAGCAATTATTCCCAGTAGAAATAACTTTTTAACACCACTGTCCTTGAACTTGGTTGTTGCATCAGAATCTGTGTTTAGGTCTATCAATGGCGTTGGTTTTTGCACCAAGAGACAGATTTTCAAAAATCCCCCTTCCCCGTCAATGGCAAATTTCAAATGGGTTTCATTTACATCTCTTTTATTTTTAATGAGTTTTAAAAGTCCATCGATGTCACTGCAATAAACATAGGTTTCCGTAGCGATGGTGTCCTTATTCTTCTTCACGGTGCGAATTACTTTACACTCCTTGGAAGTAAAATAGCCATCCAAAGCATGATTGAGATTCCGCATTTTTTCTTTTAAATATGGCTCAAACAGTAGTACGTAGTACGAAGAGCTGCAGCTACACCCAACACAGTATTTGTTGAAAGTCCAAAATCTGTACCAATATTTAAAACATCTTCTGCGCGAATTTGTTTATCTCGTGTTTCTGTATTATTATTGTGTGTGATTTTCAGAGGTTTACCATGGCGTTGAGATGATTGCATCTCAGCCCTGGGTTCTTAAATATTGATATTGCTTATATTTGTAATCAGATCAGTTACTAAATGTTCCTGCACTCTAAAAATGAATTAGTCAAAAATGACTAATTACTACAGTTATTAGTGACTGCTTTTTCACGTGCACCATGGTTAACCATGAAATACCATGGTATCCCTAAATTTAACAGCCAATTCTTATGTAAAATTGTCCCCTGAATCAGAAAATACCGTCAAAAGTTAGAAAAGTAGAACAGTTTTTGAGATACCTCTGATTGAATTGACTCGACTAGATTTGCATAATTGTGCTTTTTAAAACAAAAATGTGCTAGTCTTTTTTGAAAAGATTTTCTACACCTTGCACATTGCTTGGCAACTTTTTTCTTGGCACTGATATTTTTCTGTATAAAATTCTCATATCCCGGTGTTCGTACGAACTTGCTTAATTTGCACTGACATTTTATTTTATCTTGTTTCCTTGTATGTTTTGGTAAAGAAGGAAATGTAAAGTAATCGGGTATCCGAACAGCAGACTAATTTTGATCCTTTTTTTTAATAAATAAGTATTTTGCACGCATTGCATATAATTTGTGGAAGACGATTGTCTTCAGGATTAAAAGAAAAAATGCGCTCTGAAGAGTTCCAATTTTTTTTCGCATATCCGCCTTTTTTTAAACATAACAAGCAAACCCTTTCGCGATTTTCTTCATGGGTCCCAGCATGAGTTTTCTCAGACAATATCTTAACGTTCATTATAATAAGGTACATAATTTGACAATAAGCTATTCTACAGCGTATAAGCTCAATCAGGCCAATGCACTAACATAATTGTTAACTTTAGCCACTAGAATTAGTGGTTATCGATATATTTAATGGGCCTGATTGGCCGGATTACCCGATAACCACTGATTCTAGTGGTTATCGTTAACGACTCATGTTAGTGAATTGGCCTGAATGTGTAGTTCAGCGTAAAGTAGACAGTTTGACAGATGACCTTTCGTTTGGCGCCAATTGACGGGAAAATAGTAAAATCTCCACGCGAAGAGATTATGATTGTTTTAATGTCATTTTGTCTCTTATTTAGTAAACAACGTATGGTAAAATGTTAAATAATTGCTTTGCAAGCAAAATTAATCATTTTCGTTATTTTTTGTCCTAAATTTCGATTTCCGACGAAACGGCTCGGGCAATTTTGCTATAAACGGGTATTTAAGCGTATGTTAATATATATTTTTAAAATCTGCCATAAAAAACGTGGTGCTAATCCGGTCAATATAGAACCGTGCGAATAGAGCAACTGGGCAAAGTGTTGTAGGTAAATTTTGCACCATACATACTATGCATAATGAAAAGCTACAACATTCTCAATTATATCCACAAAAGTGCACTGTTTGCTGTGGTCTTTGGCGGTGCCGTCATCGATACATTTTTCAAAAATGAGTCTGAAGCGCGTATTACAGTCAATATCCAATATTACAGCACAATGATAGGTGATTATTTCTTTAATCTGTTGTTCCAGCAGATTTAAGCTACGCATGATACTGCCCAAGAAATTCTTGACTTATTGGGAAATCAAATTAAGGACAACATTATACAGGTTGAGTTTTAAGTTGACGGGGTCCTTTTAACAGCGTGTAGAAATCAGATAAATATAACTTTTCTATCAAAACTCAAAAATAAGAGAGTTATAGCCCTTCAAAGTTAAATTAAATTTTGAGGCGGTCCTGGCTATTGTTAACAAAAAACATAACCATAAATATAAAAATAACAAAAAAACAATGCAAAATGTCATCTATGACAACAAACATAACCATTTAAATCAAAATGACATTTAGCAATGGAAAATGTCATTATTAAGTTTTTTTGTGCCTCAATTATTGTTAAAAATGGTTCATAATTATAGCAGTAATACGTAATTGTTACTAATTTATGGAGAGTGTCGTCAAAATGCAAATGCTGCATCGCGATTGTACGCAAATCGTTTCCCTGACATGATTCATCCACGCCCTCAATGAATTCTGTTCAAAGGGCTAGGAAAACTGGCAGTTTACAAGGTCATCCTGGAGGACACGTAGGACGACCGAGGCACCCTGGAAATGTTTAGCGAGAGGAACAAATTTTAAATTTAGTGCATGAGGATCCAACGATAAGCACTCGTGTAATCGCTTCCCAAGTTCAACTTAGACGAAAGTTTGTAAAACTCTGCACGAAAGTCAGCTTCATCCTTACCTCGTTCAGAGGGTTCAAGTTTTGAAGCCAGAGGATTTTCCACGAAGAGTAAATTTTTGTACCTGGCTTTTAGAGCAAAATAGAAACAATAACAACCTTTTAAGATGGATTGGTGACGGATGAAGCCATGTTTCCCCGCAATGGAATAAATAATTTTCGCGATACACATGTTTGGGCTGTAGACAATCTTAAAGCTGTACAAAGAACAAATTTTCAAGGTCGTTTTCCGTTGTGGGCGTGTGTGGGCAGGCATTATAAATGGCAAGTTAATTGGCGATGATTACCTCCATTTTTTTTGCAAAATATTCTTCCTGTTTTGCTGGAAGATGTACCTGAAAATGTAATACGCAACATGTGGCTATTGCACGATGGGGCCTCAGTTAAAGATTTTTTGAATGAACAATTTCCTAATCAGTGAATCGGTCGTAGAGGACCTATCGCGTGGCCCTCCAAGATCGCCGGATCTAAACCCTTTGGATTTTTTCTTGTGGGGGTGGTTGAAAAGCTTAGTATTCAAAAACAAAGTAAATACTATCCAAGAATTGAGGCCTGTCAGAGCAAAGTCAACAATCTCCCATTAGACTAAAACTGAGTAAATTGAGATAATTGATTTTGGTATTTTAAATTCTAGATTTGTAATTTTTTTTATATATTATATTGAAATATTGTTGTTGTTAGTCTAGTAGCCAACTACAAGGTCTCCAGGATGCATAGTATAGGTGAAATCTATAATTATAAATTGGAGATTGCTGACTTTGATATGAATTGCTGGAGATTGCTCATTTTGTTGTAAACGTTTAAAGAGATTTAGAAAAATAAACAAAAAAATAATTTATTATTATTCCTTTAATGGGTATAAAATTTAACTGTACAATCAATGTGGGAAAATTCTGAACTGGACCACATAATCTAGAGTTTCTTATAAATCTGGGACCAGGTTGCCTCGTGCAAAAAAGTTTTTATAGTACAACAACTCATCAACTTCTTCCCAGTTTGCCCCGTAATGTTTTACTTGCAATGTTTTGAAATTATCAGCCTTTTCTTGCTTTACCTTTACGTCTTATTATGGTATAATAGCACAAAATAAACAAGATAATTTTTTTATAATTCTTAAAACAATGAAACGTATATATACCTATTTTAAATATATTTTTAGTGTCATTTACTGCAATAGAACTCAACAGTATGTACCAGTAAAAAACACAAAATTAAATCTCTAAAATACGTTATAACATCAAATGTTAGGATATCAGGTGACACAAATTATTAATTTCTAATGGTAGAATTGGAGATTGTATACTTTGCTGCAAATCTATTAGTGGAGATTGTCGACTTTGCACTAAATGTCATTTTTAAGATAGGATTTTAGGCAGGATTTAGCTCCTTTTGCAGCACATAAACTTTATCATCATAGATAATTATAATTAGTTGAAGTACAGTCTCCGCCAAAAATCTAATTTTTGACCAAAAATGGAGATTGTCGGTTTTGCTATGACAGGCCTCAATTGATAGCACGAATCGAAGATGCATCCCAAATAATTCGCGGAAAACCCCTTTCTATACTACTAGAATTTACAGAAGCATGGCTACAACGCACGCAACTTTGTATTGACCAAAACGGGGACAATTTTAAACAATTTCTGTAGGCATTGCTAAATGTGTCATTTTGGTTTAAATGGTTATGTTTGTTGTCATAGATGACACTTTTTTATGGTTATAATTTTTGTTAACAACAGCCAGGACCGGCTCAAAATTTAATTAAACTTTAAAGGGCTATAACTTTCTTATTTTTGAGTTTTGATAAAATATTTATTTGTCTGATTTCGACTCGCTGTTCAATGGAACGCGTCAACTTAAAACTCACCCTATATAGTGAAATGGACGAGTGCCTTGTGCACAGACCCAGACACAGAATTTGATGCCACTTGATTACTTTTTGTGGGACTATGCTAAGTATTTGGTGTATGCCGATAAACCGCAAACTGTTCAGGACTTGAAAGCCAATATTCAGCGCGTTATTGGTAAGATGGATCACAAAGTGATCCAAATTGACCTTTGGGATGCGCTTTGAAAACATATTGTCATAAAACTTCCTTCATAATGAATACAGATTTCGTCCTTACTATTTTGAAAATAAGTTCTATCGCTCAACACCCTTTATATCTTAAACTTTAAAGCAATTTAAATACAAGGATGGCAAGTTTTGAAAGTTAGATATTTGTGTGGAAAAAATCCAGTTATCAGACAATTAATCGTTGACAATTAGTCATGACGCTGGTGGTGTGGCGAGTTTGACAAGGCTTGGGGTGTTACCTGGAGGGCGGGAGATGGAAAGGGAGAGAGTGCGCGGTCGAGTGGAGAGAATTTTTTTGAGCGAGCGAACAGTGAACGGCGAATATCGTTCAATAGATGGATAGATCGTGGGGTAGTATAAAATCCTCCGAATATTCAAATGACTCCATGTACTGCAACAATTTTAATCTCCTGATAATAAAAATGAAAATAAATGTTCATCGGCGGTGGCCGTAGTCCGCTGGCGAGGAGAATAAATTATGGGCGTCATATCGTCAGAGAGGGAGTAAGCCGGGCTATTTGTTATTTTTCATTTCGAAAAATCCTGTAATTTAGTTTGTGTAGTGTATATGTGCATGCAGTGGCTCTCCCATATCACATTTCCTGCGTTTTTATGGCGCAATGATACATCATTCAATATCGGCGGACCGGTGCGGTGTGCTACGCTATTAATGGCCAACGATATTGCGAATATTGAAAAATCCACAGATACTTTGCTTTACTTACATACATATATACATAAATGCAAACATACGTTAACTTACTTTATTGGTAGATATTTTTTTTATTAAAAAATAAATTTATTTATATTCATAATTCATTATATATTTAATTATAATTGAAGACCTTTTTACAAAAATGACAATTTCAAAAACAGATTTGATCATATTTTAAAAACTTTACAGCGGTACAGTGGTATAGTATTATATTCAACTTTTAATGCTCATTAATTAACTGAGTTATAGGGTCTAGCTGCATTCTTTTATTTATTCAAAGCATTTAACTGTATCGATATACAGCTGCTCTGCCTGAAGCTGGAAAGGTAGAGTGGCTTTAAATTTGATAAGCTCTTATATGTCAAACAGAAAAGAGTATGTTAAATAACGTTAGAGAGCTGTGTTTAAATTTCGTCTGACTCTGTAGACATAAGTAAAGGTGTATTGGGTCCATTACTTTTTGTTTTGTACAACAATGATCTTCCAACTTTTGCCAGACACAATGTTTGCTGATCATACTGCAGCAATATATAACTATTGAAACACTCACATCTTGCATAAATTCATCACAGAAAAACATATTTAAATGGTTTGGTAAGTTTAGAAAAAACCTAATTTTAGGTTTAGGTTTCTTATACAGTATACGGTTTCTTCGATGATGAACTTAGATTGGATAATGATATTGTGTTGAATGGATATGTCAAGTTTTTGAGCGTTATTATTGATTGATTGATTGAAATTTTATTATTTGCTAATAAACCTTAAATTAGGTTTCTCATCTAAAGTTCTGGAAAGTAGATATTACATATAAAATATGGTATTGTCTTCTGAAGCAATTCAGCTCATACTTTGAATCTTTTTATTTTTCAAAAAAATGCACAAGGAGTATATTTAATACTGTATTTGAATTCTACAGACTCATGTAGGTCTGTTTTTAGACAAAACAACATTAACCCTTACATTTATGAAGTCTCAGTGTTATATAAAAGATACTTAATATTATTTTCTAAAGCAAATCATAATCATACTTACTTTACACCTAATAAAAATTTACTATTAACCAAACAAACACAAATACATACCATATACAAAGCTATGCATAATTTTGCCCCAATCATTTATAATAAACTTCCTTTAACCTTAAAAGAACTTAAATTAAAACAATTTAAACAAATAAATCTATCTATATATTTGTTACTTTTGAAAAAAATAAATTTCTATTGATAGATTTGGCTTTTCACAACAAAATGTTATAACCAGAACTTTTGGACACGGCCTTCCATTATAATTATTATAATTATTCTTACACAGGCACGCAAAATAAGTGTCTGGTTTGACTCAGTTAAGTTTAAAAATTGGAAATCGCAGTTTTTTAATGCAACCCACAAGGGTCCAATTAGATTTTAATTGTATCTAATCGTTAATTTTAGGATATGATTGAAGCAGATGAACATTGTATTTCTTCAGATCTTGACTCTATTTGTAGCCGGGTAGGTTTTGCTTTTTTGGCTTTCGAGAAAAAAAAATATATTTCTATGAGTTTCAAGTTTTGTTAATTTCAATTATTTATTTTTAAAAGCTCATATTGACAGTTTTTAGTGCAACGTATCAAATGCCAATTAGGTTTTAATTAAAACTATTTTAATTTAATCAGATGAACATATTTCATCAGATCCTGGTCTACTGTAGCCATTAATCCAGCTGATCCAAGTACTTGGCCGAGTTCTGAAAATCTTAAAGACACACAGCGGGCTTATCTTTTTAAAGAAATATTTTCCTGATATCGGTGGTATTATGGAAGGAACAAAGCCGTACCTAGTACAATTTATCGGTTTTTTAATAAAAAAATTGTTTTTTGCAAAGATAAATGTTTTAAAGATACACTACAAAAATACCATTGAAATATAAGAAAAATAGTTTTTATGTACATTTTTTTTTAAAATCTGATTTTTTAATACTTTGATGCTCGGTATACCCCTATAGGGGGCAAAAGTTTATCAGCATAAAAAATTCAAAAACAATAGTTTTAAAGATAGCAGTTCTTTGCAAAGATAAAGGTTTTAAAGATACACTACAAAAATACCATTTAAAGATATAAAAAATAGTTTTTATGGACAGGGTGATCCCCTATAATGTCGCCCCCCTTTAACTTTTTTATTTTAAGTGTCCCAAAAAAATTAAAAGTGTGGTTATGTAGGAACTAAAAAATACTTTTTTTCTACGTTTAAATAAAATTGGAAAATTGATCAGTATACAGGGAAAAACAAAAAGTTTATTTTTTTTTCAATGGATCACCCTATATATGAATTTATTTTTCGATTCCTTGTAAAATTCTGAGCATAATTCATATAACATACCATATACCTAAATTCAACCGTTTCTGAAATATTTAAATTATTTTTAGTTGAAATAGTTTGTCTTTCTCTGTCTAAGTAGGCCATTTTTACTTATTTAACAAGACATATTGACATAATATCACTATAATAATTTATTTTCAATAAAAATTTTGGAATACTGATGCTTCTTGATTTCTAACAGTTTAAAAAACCATTTAATGATAACATTTCGAATGCGAATATTTCAAAAACAGTTGAATTTAGGATATGGTTTGTTATATGAATTATGCTCAGAATTTTACAAGGAATCGAAAAATAAATTCATATATAGGGTGATCCATTGAAAAAAAATAAACTTTTTGTTTTTCCCTGTATATTGATCAATTTTCCAATTTTCTTTAAACGTAGAAAAAAGTATTTTTTAGTTCCTACATAACCACACTTTTAAATTTTTTGGGACACTTAAAATAAAAAAGTTAAAGGGGGGCGACATTATAGGGGATCACCCTGTACTTGATAATTTAACAAAAAAATCCAATAAACAAAAAAATCAAATTTTGTTACATAGTGTAATAGGGATAGAAAGCATTAAATTTAATTAACACAATTAATGTAAATGTAAAATTTACAATGTTACTTGATTTTATTAAGACATTTATATGACGGCATCGCATCTTTCTTAATTTAGGTACGAGCCGAGTTGTGCATGTCCCGCGGAGCCGACCAGCAGGAGCACCGGTGCGCGAGGTAGCAGGAGGCAGAGCGCTCGCGGTAGCGACTACCGGCGGCAGAAGTGGACGAAGCGCCCGTCGACATCCGACGCTTCGGACCCGCGGCGGAGGCGACGCCTCCTACCTATGAACGTCGCGGCGCGTCCCTGTCACGCCGATCGCCGTTTATTTCATTTTTAAGTGGGGCGGCAGGGTGCCGATGCATGTCCAATAATATTAAGCCTCTATTGTTGTTGAAAGCCAATACTGGGTCTTAACTGGAACTATTTATTATCTGCTAATAATACCTTTAGTGTACAGTATTTTCACTCGATACCCTACCTAGCGTTTTTATTAACAAAAGCAAGCCATAGTGAGTTCATGTTTAAAAAAATCAACTTAATTAATAAAAATTAATGTTGGTTACACCGAAAAAAATAAGGTAGTTGAGTTAACGTTTGCCTAAATGTCATTTTAAAAAATGTTGTTTAATCAAAACACCTATTGGATTAATCTATATTTTGGCGTCAAAGCAATAGTCAGAGTTTGTCAAAGTTTATTTGTTAATTTGAAAGTTAAAATATTGATTTAACATAAACTAATTTTTTGAATTTCAATGTTTATCCTATTTTGATTTAATAGCTGGAATTGATTGAATCAAATACTGAAATTTTTAGAATAACCTAAAAAAACTATTAAATTAACGTTTTTGCTCTTTAAATCCAAAACATTAAATTTGTTCATTTAACAAATTGTAAATGTTACTTTAAAATTTGTTAATTTTGCATTCATAAAATTGCCGTGAAGGGCGCTTCGAACACCCACGCCACGTCATTAGCCGGTGTTGATCACGTGATATTCTTACATCTCGCCTCAGTTGGCTTGCGATAGGAGTATATAAGCTCAGGTAGCCGTTTGTTTTCGGTGTTCCCCATCACCCGCCTTCAGCATTTCTAGCGATCCTGACTACATTACCGTTAATAAAATCGCTTACGATGAGCTAGTCAAAAGTAATGAAATCCTTAAATCCCAAGCAGACACCCTTAGAACCAAAATTGACACTTCTAATAAGGTAATGGACGCCAAAATCAAGGAGGCAGTCGCTGTAGCCGTGGCCGCGGCCCTAGCCTCGGTCAAAAACGCTGCAGCGAGTGCCACCGTGATGGAGGCAATCCAGAACCCCCCTCTCATATCCGCCATGGAAACAACCCCTGGCCCAAGCCAAAAACGCCCCCATGCAAATAGCCCAGATTCTCCCAAAAAATCCAAACGTCGCAATTCTAACGCGTCGTCTACCGCGATTCCGACCAAATCCCCAGAATTTCCCAAAGAGGATACCCCTTCTTCCGAGGTACAAGGTCTTAAACCTGTACCAAAGAAAAACACAAAAATCTCCCCGATTGTAATCCGTTCGCCTGAGAACTGGATTACTTTATCCAAAGAGTTCTCTAAACTTAAGCTTAATATTTCTCAAGCCCGTACCATCTCGGACGGCATTAAGATTTTCCCAATGACCGAAAACGACCATCGCGGAATAACCAAAAAATTAGATAATGATAAAATCCCTTATCACTGTTTCACTCTCCCTTCCGAAAGACAACTCCACGTTGTCGTCAGAGGAATTCCTAGTGATATCCCACTAGAAGAGGTTAAAGCCGACCTCGTCAGTCAAGGCTTAAACATTACGGCCATCAGCCACATGACCAATAAAGCGACCAAAAAGAAGTATCCCATGGTACTCATCCAAGTCCCTCGTGAACAGTCTCAAGTTTACGAAGTCCGATACGTGTGCAATCTTGTGGTCCGTGTAGAATCCCAGAAAGCTAAAAGCGGCGTATCACAGTGTCACCGCTGCCAGCGTTTTGGGCATGCCCAAAACCTGTGCGCGGCGCCACCTAAATGCGTTCGCTGTGGCGAAGGGCATCTCGCCAAAGAATGCCAAAAATCCCGCGATACTCCCGCCGTATGTGCAAACTGCGGTGGTTCTCACCCAGCCAGCTACCGGGGATGTCCAAAATTCCCAAAACCCACCCATATTCAAGCCCCTAAGGCGACCCCTACTTTCACAGGAACACAACCTTCTGCCCGTAACTTCCCTGCGGCCAAGAAAGTGTCCACAGATATTTCCTACGCCAGTTTAGCTAAAGGACAAAACAATGCCAATATTTTGCCCCAAACTCCGGTAGCGACTGAAGCCCCCCTAAACTTAGACACAGACAAACTTTTTGTCTTATTCAAGGCATTTCTAAATGCTATGCTACCCCAGCTAAACACCCTTGTAAAAAGCGGTTAAACCTCCCCCATATCTTATTTAAAATACCCATATAAGAGATAGGGCAGAGAGTAACGGGGCCGAACGAACCAAACTGGTGTGCATGCACACCAGTCCCTGGGGGACGAAACCATTGCTCCGCAGACTCCTTGTGGAGTCTATAACATAGATAGCCATAACTAGATTGGGCGTGAGACTCTAAGTCAAGCGCTGCGGCCTCTATACTAGAGAATTAGAGACCATATTAAACATAAGTCAGATAAGAACGGGGCGATGCAGACATCGACCAAGGTCGGTGCACATGCGTGCCGGCCGGCATAGGTGATCATATGTCGGACGGAACGCTTGAACACCGGACTTGATGCGAAAGAACCATCACCCAAGGTCAATATATGCCGACCATATTAGTACATAAGCACCTTTGTAAGATTGGGTACTAGACACTATGTCGAATACCACAATCCCTATCTGCGCATAGGCTATATATATATTATGTCATAAGATTGGACTCGGACTGCCCCCACCAGAAAAGGTTTGGCAGACGGGTCACGGCTCATATCGGGCGCCGCGGCGGATGCCAACGCTGGTTATCTCCTATACAGATACCAATAATATTGTAAATTGGTAGTAGGTGGGCCAAGTTACTCTCTCCACATTCTCACTACGATCATAAATCTAAAAGAGTGTCAATCTCTTGATTTGAAAATTCAATACACTAGCAGTCTTTGCAGAGAGAGATTGTTTTCGGTGTGTTCCACAGTGGAACTTCCACTACACCAAATTGCCCGACACTGATTATCAGCGACTGATAAGAATCGAATCAGCTGTCTGTCGGTAGGTATTTGAAGTAGGTGGAACGCACTCAAAACATAAACTCTGGCGAGGAAAGGTTCAATTCTTCCTCTTTATATTAATTCCATAATTTAATTAACCCAACATTAGCGCAAATTATTTTAATTTAACATTTTATTGGTGTTAAGTGAATATGCTAAATAGGTTACCTGGACATTTCAAGAAATTTACCTTAACACCCTAAGAATGTTAAATTAACCAAATTAGCAGATTAGAACAAATATTCTCATTTTGTTCATTTGACTAATATTTGTTGTTCAATTAAACAATACAATTTGACATTTTTAGATGGTTAAGTAAACGTGCAAAAACCATTGCTTGTATTTAAAGTGCATAAAGAGTTGAATTAATATTTTTTTTGTTATTTCAACAGCTTATTTTTTTCAGTGTAGCTTTAAAAGTATGAGTTAGAAATCGACTTTGTTTCTTTTCGTATTATTATTAAATACACTTTTAAAAATGGTTTTTAGATATTTTCCGTTACATATATGCCCTCACGAAACTATTAATGTGTAAAAGTCGTGACAAGACTTATGCATGAAGCAGTTACGAATTAATTATTATAACATCTGTTTTTAATTTATGTTTATATTCTTTAAGGTATAAACATAATTTTCAAAATTTTATTCTAAAATTGTTAATTGATTTATAACAGGTAAAAAAGTTTGAACTGTCAAGAATAACCAATTATACCATAACCAATTAAAGGTACTTTTTGTTATTGTTTGAGAGACGCAGGACAAAAATTGTAATTGTAATTCCTAGGCGTACACAGAAAAAAATTATTTGTTAATTTAACAACAATAATATTCTTTATTAGCTACATTATTTTTACAAGTTAAAACATGTTGACAAGTCGGTAATTAATATAGTACAAGCAATATTCAGTGTGGGTAGATAAATTAAATATATGGAATACAAAATTATTAAAAAAGTTATCAAAAAAGTTCTAATATATTAAAAAACACAAAAATATGTAAAAATAAATATACAACATTTATATAAAAAAATCAGACAACAACCAGACATATACGAGTAATATTATATTACAGAATTTAGGAACTTACATGCATTTTCATTTAAATGCCTGACTTGTTTCGGAAGTTTCTTATAAAAGTTGCCTTTTGGCCAAACAAAAATAATTTCTATTTACAGTTTTTTTGTTTTTTTGACGTCTTTTGCCCCCTACCACGGCTTAAAAATTTGAAAAAGTGAAAATTTTGAAATTTTGATTTGGAATAAGTACCGCTCAATATTATGAGATTGATAATGCAAAGATAATTTTTATTTATAATTTTTATATGGTTATAAATCATTTAATTTTTTTAATACTTTGATGCTCGGTAGGGGGCCAAAGGTTTATCACCATATAAAAATTGCAAATAAAAATTATCTTTAAATTATCAATTTCATAATATTGGGCGGTATTCCAAATCATAATTTCAAAATTATCATTTTATTTTTTTCAAATTTTTAAGCCCTGGTAGGGGAAAAAGACGTCACGCAATCAAAAAACTGTAAATAGAAATTATTTTTGTTTGGACAAAAGGTAACTTTTCGACCCTATTCCAAATCCAATTTTTAATTTTTTTTTATATTTCGGCCCATCCTAACCTGCAACAAGTAAGTTGAAGAGCTTTTGGATTTTAATAGTCCAAAAGAATTTATTCTTATATCTGTTTTACCCCTTGTATTGTGGGCATGGGTATTAATTTCGGTATTATATGAAGGTAAGTTTTTTTACAAACAAGATACATTCATATATATAATATATAAAGAAACAGTGATTATGTTTAAACTACTAAATTGTACCTTTATGTATACATCATCCCTAAACTTAAGCTTTAAAATGACTCGTATTGCCCTTCTTTGTAAGGATAAAATACGTTTTGTATATGCCGAATGACCTCATACAAAACTTCCATAATCACAAACACTTTAGACAAGTGCGTGATAGGGCATAATTAAAACGTTCTTATCTACATCAACCAAGATTTTTAACACATTTAACCAAATATTAACCAGATTTTATGTTAATCCAGGTCCACATAACTTTATGTTAGGTTTGCAACCAACCATAATCTGTTAACTAATTGAATAAGTAGTTTGTAATTATGACAAACATTTTGTAGATCAACAAAACAAAATCCCATGTTAATAATTCAACCATAATTCTTGTAATTTTTAAAAAGGAGCTTATTTTTACAAACCTTTTTGTAGACCCAGTAACAAAAGTATTTGTTGGAAATTGGGAACTTTAATTAATGGAATTTTGATAAGAAATGTTGCTTTATTAATCAATTTTCTAAACAAAAAAATCAACATATTAATACACACAATTAAATAACACCATTCTAAAATCATCAAATTATAAATAAATTTGGTACAATATAATTATCAGTACTACTACAACACTTACTGATGTATTTTGTTTAAAAACTAGTGATGACATCTTTTTTTTTTGGATATTTTAATCTTTAAATAGGTATAAGGAATCCAAATAACAATAATAACAGATTTCTGCTAAAATATTACAAACACTCTGGACAGTTGTTACGAACACTTTACGAGTTAGAATAAAGTAAGCAGAAACAAGTTGCAGACGCTGAAGTCAGCTGAACTTGTTGATGCGTATTATCATTGAGGAATGTTTTGATGGAATTACGTGTACTTTTTCAACGAAATAAATTTGTCAAACATTAACAAAATAATCTGTAACCTTTGAAATTAACAAAATGCTTACAAAATTGTATATTACCTTTACAAAATTTTCGGTAAAATATTTTCCTTTGTTAAAATAATTACAAACCTTTGCTTTCTACAAAAAATGTGTTAAAATTTTACAAAATATAATTAACAAACTACAAACTCATGTTAACAAATCTGATTTTTATAACAATATAGATTCCAAAAATGACCAAATCCCATTGCTACACTTTTGGAAAAGCTATTTTTAAGAACTTTTTTGAAAATTATTTTAGGCAAAAATTGTTTTTTATATTTAATTTATACAAATGTTTTAATAATAATAATAATAATAATAATAATAATAATAATAATAATAATAATAATATGAATTACAATTATTATAATATAATAATTTGCAAAAATTTATTAGTATTAGAAATAAATAAACATATTTCTAAATTATATGTAATTTGTATTGCAAGTAGAACAGTGATCAATATTGGGCCCATCTCGAGTTGGAAACAGTATGGCCCGTTTTAATGGTAATTTAAAGGCATTCGTTATTATAATAGGCCATTAGCACCCATGGCGGACACTCAAACACAAATTAAAACAACATGTAAATACCACCAAGATTAAATATACAATAAGCACGGGATATAATTGGTTGCGGATAATATAAAGTACAACTCCGAAATAGGAACAAACGTTTATCGCGTCTAATTGCAAGGTTTCCAAGCTATGTTTCCTTTATTTTGCGGTCAAGTCTGCAACATTATGCGTAAATGGACGCTACTAAGGGAAGCCAACCTCAGGATTTAGGAACATTTTAGATTATGTAAAACTAAATAATACAATTTGAATCATTGTTATCGTAAATTTATTGTATTTGTATATTTCTACCCCATTATGGTAATTAGTTACCCCAAACCCAAAACAGAAATTTCATTTAAAACATTTTATGTAATACAAATAATGTATCATTTTGGTTAGTTAAATTTAAAGTTACAAAAATATATTACTCGTTCCTGTCAAATTTATTTAGAAGAAGGCATCACCAATAGTCAACGTGTGAACCATAAAAAAGTCTTTTAGACCGAAATAATAGTTGTTTCGTTTTTTGTTACTTTGTGGCCCAATGTCCATCATAAATTCAAAATGCGTGTAATGGCGACATGGCATATCTGCATATGTTAGAGTTTATTTTCATAGTTTCCCCTGTGTCCGTATTTTGGTCAGCGTTACCCTGTCCGGAACTTATAATAAGCTCTAAGCAAATATTATATCTGGATATCTAGATTGTTATGGAAAAGTAAATATTTACCATCACTTTGTGTTTTGCTCGCCGATAATCTCGCTTTTTTATTATACAGTGTGCCCACGGATTAAGTAACAAAAAAGGATTTTTTTATTTTGGATTTATCAGAAAAATGTTTTTTGATGCTTATCTTAAAACCCTTAAAAATCATCTCGTTTTACTCCTACCTTTACAGTTAATATCCTACTCACATTTTTATACCAAATTTGGACTTGGACAAGTAGGCGAATTTAATTTTTAAACCGTCACTGTGAGATAATATTGACTTTGAAACATAGAGAAACAAACACAAAAGAATGCTCGATTGCCTGTTAGAAGTGGGAAACATACTTACGGTGGCGACTCTAGTGGCTACCGGAAGAACAAGCTGGAAGCGCAGTTCATTCAAATTTAAATATCTTAAATTATTGCTCTGGTAACAATGTGACATAACCTTACTTTTTACTTGTTTGTTGTTTTTAGAATCTCTGATTGTGTTTATGCTATCGTTATCAAAAAACAACATGTTTTTGTGTTTGGCATTTGTTGTATTTAATGCTGATAATTGAAATACATTTCATCGTGCAGACTAATTATTTAGTTTACTTGGGGACACTTTGGAAAGGTAGGTATATCCAAAGATAATACCTTTGAGTATATCTGTTAAATTCCTTAAAAAATAATTACTTTATGAATAAAATTGTTGTAGGAACGCCACTAAATTTATTGGTTATTTGCCCTAAAAAATTTTACAACCAATACAGCTAGTATCGTTTCCAAAACAATTTTTTTCCTAAAGAAAATATTTTTTAAAAATTTAACAGATACCTATCCAAAGTGTCCCATGCTGTTTTCAATTGCAAAACACCCCAAGTTAACTAAACTGCGCACCACTCAATGTGTCGCGACCAAAAAGTTCGTCATTTTTCAAAACGACAACTTTTTTGTTTCTTAAACGATTTTATTTTGGTCTGTGATGTCTGGTAACTTTGAAATAATGAAGTGTTATGTCTTACTTTGAAAATGTTTTCAAATTTTTCGAATTGGAATCTTGGCAACCAAAATATGATTTTTTTTCCAAAAGAGTACATTTAAGGGTTTTTGGTAGGCAAAACACTCAGTCTTTTTAAGAACAAGAAGATAAAATGGTGAAAGATTGTTCCTTGAATAATTCTGAACAAGCGACAAGCAACAAACTTTTGGTGAAAATTTGCGAAAACTAAACCTGAACCGATATTTACGTTCGTGACATGTTTTCTTTATAATTTTGACCTCATTATGTGATTCAGATGTCAAATTTAAGTTTCAGCTAAAACCAAAATCACCAAGAATCAAAATTCGAAAACAATTCCCGGCTGTTAAATGTCTAAATAAAATACGATTGCTGGTTTTTACTATTTTTTTACTGTGTCTTTAGGTCAAAATTATGAAGAAAACATGCCACGAACGTAAATATCAGTTTAGGTTTAGTTTTCTCAAATTTTCTCCAAATGTTATTTTGAAAAAGTGGTCTTTGCTTAGGCCCTCTGAAAATATTGAAAGTTTGTTGCTTGTCGCTTGTTCAGAATTATTTAAGGAACATTCTTTCACCATCTTATCTTCTTGTTCCTAAAAAGACTGAGTGTATTGCCTACAAAGAGCCTACAAATGAAAAAAAAAATCGAAAAATTTGAAACACGATTCAAGATAAGACATAATACTTCATTATTTCAAAGTAAAAACGAAAAAAAAATATTTTTTTTACAAATGGGGCTTGATTGAAGTTAGTGAAATTTTTCACCGTTTAACATATCATCCTATAGGAAATTTACTTGAAGAACCGTGAGCTTCATATCTATATCATGAATTGCCAGATGATGAGGCTAGCAGACAACACAGACCAAAATAAAATAGTTAAAGAAATAAAAAAGTTATGTCGTTTTGAAAAAGGTCGCGACACATTGAGTGGTGCGCAGTTTAATTACTGCACGTGGAAATTTATTTCAATTAGCAGCATTAAATCCATCCAAAAACAACAAACAACCTTGTTTTTCGATTAACACAACCAGAGACTGCACACAACAGACAACTAGTAAAAAGTTAGGTTGTATCACATTGTTACCAGAAAAAACAAAACAATCATTTAAGATATTTGAATGTACCGCGCTTCAAGCTGGTTCTTCCAGTAGCCACTAGAGTCGCTACCGTAGTAATTATGTTCCCCACTTCTAACAGGCAATCGGGCACTCTTTTGTGTTTTTTTCTTTATGCTTTGGAACTAGGAATTTATCTATTAGCATAACATTGAATCTTGCCGTTTATCACTCAGAAGATGAGCATTACAACTTGGCTTTAGCGAATCACACCTTCAAAAAAAGCTGAACAAAATTAATCCGTTTAAACGACTTTGGGCAAACTCTTGAAGATGGTGATGAACACAAACGTTTATATTTTTGTTTGTGTATGGGAGATAAAAATTTTGAATCAAAGAAATTTTCATAAATTTGTTGTATTTTCTGATGAATGCACATTCAATGTGTAGTTATAAAGTTCAAATTTGGTATAAAATTGTGAGTAGGAAATAAACTGAAAAAACTGATGAGTTTTAATGGTTTATAAACAAGCAGATCATTTTATGAAAGTAAATTTTTTAAAATTAAATCAATAATTAAAACAAAATCATCTTTGTAACTCAATCCTTGGAGATTTACATTTCACTGAAAAACCATTGATATTCTAATGTTATTAAATATTATTTATTTACATATTAATATTTAGGTCTAAATGATGCAATTTATTTTCACAATTTCCAGTAAGTAAGAGTGCGTTTTTTGGTCAATGTTTCCTTGTCATTAAAGTATAATATTTAGAAATACCTTATTATAAGAGACTGGAAAATCGCATATTTAGCTTAACTTAATTTTATGCTTTGTAAACTCGGGTTATGCATAATTTCTTTTATTATTACATTACCTTCATTTTAAACGATACTTTGAATTGGTAAGGTATTTAAAGTAATATTAGAAATGTTTATTTTTTAAACTAACCATTATATATATATATATATATGTATATATATATATATATACTTTTTTATGGATTTTTTTTTCTATCTATATTTATTTGTTATTTGTAAAATATTATTAATCGTTTGTTGCAATTCAAAGCAATATGATTTCTGCTTTTTATTTTGCTTCTGATTCGGAAATATTTTTTATTATAATACATTTTTAATTGACATAAGTATGTGCTAAGAATGTTGTATTATGATTGGTTAATCAATTACGATAGAAACCACTTTCTAAAGGAAGTAAAGTGGCAACTTTCAAGAAACACCCCCTAAACTTTTGATTCCTCTTTATCATCGCTATAGCATATATGCTTCTTAACGGAGGTTTGAGGTTGTAAGATGAGGAGTTAACTAAGAAAAACCCACCGACACTTTCATGGTCAAAGTAAAGAAATGACAGATGACATTTCACCTGCAGGTAACAATGTAATGCGACGTTGTCAAATTTGTCCATATTTAATTGCGGTGTTGCCAGATTTTGTGAAAATTACTGGCAGAGAATAGCCCCCGGTAATGGTAAAAGTGTGTCATCTAAATTTATTTGTGCAAAACAATTAATTTGACAAAGAGTGTTTCGCGTTGCAAATAAAAATAGCAAAAGTTTGGTTTAGTACTAGATTTCGATTTATTTTTCATTACCTGTATATAAATCTATATTAATAATAAATTATTGATTAAGAAACTCAACGCTTATATGCTTATATAGTTACGTTAGTGTGTGTATTTTATCTAAGTGATCATGGTAAATTATTGTGTTTTTAATTGTAAACGTAAATCCAGATTTTTATCTTTGCATTTTTTTGTTTTGCCAATTCGGTACGTATATTTGATGGTGCAGAATTAAGTAATGATAACTTTACTTAATATAATTTTTATTTAAGTTGAACATTTTTTAGAAATCTAACAAAAATATTGTGTACTTAATGTAGGGTCCAAGTAATTTTACCCAGAACAGCTACTGGGCCATTCCACGAGTAACGCATGGGACAGTTGCAAGTTTTTATTTACAAAATAATATTGTTCTATTATATTACTAATGTCAAATTTTTATAAATAGTTTTAAACAAAAGCTGTTTAACAAGGTTTTTATTTGGCAAAAGTAGGTATCGTGGTTGTATGTTTAATTCCTTAAAAATTAATTTCAATATCTCGTTTTATTTTCCACTGAACCAGTTTGCCGGAATTTTAGGGCTGCGAGAACTAACGCTAAGTAAATTTTGCGCGGTATTTTTAAATAATTAATTTTTGTTTGCTACAATTGAATCGGTGAGATTAAGAACCGTAGAAGTCCAAAAAATTTGACAAATTATGTTATAAAATCAGTTTTATACTTCAAAATGCATTTTTGTGAAAATATTTTAATTATCTACTTTATACAATATAATAATTATTATTATTATTAATTATATTTTATTAAATAACATAAATCTTCTCAGAAAAATTCATTTTAAACTTTTAAATTGATTTTAGAAAATAATTTGTCAAAATAAATATTTTGGACTTGTACTGTCCTTAATCTCACCGATTTGATTACAAATTAGAATCTTTGGTAGATATTATGTTTAAAAAAATAAAAATGGCATTAAAATTAAATTTAAAATTTTATTTACAACATGTAAACAAATAAAAAACAGGAACAAAAATAGCATTGAACACAAATAATTTATGGACAAAAATAGAAAGAAAAATAATGTAAAAATATGAAAATATTAATTATAATAAAATATGAAATAAACATACACAAAAATATTTTAAAGCAAGAACTTAATCGAATTGAATTCGAGAAGAAAATAATTTGTTCTACTCCCACCTTTAAAACGCCCTTTATTGTACATGTTTCCATGACACCAAGTGACCTTTTAAATACACATTGACAAGTTGTGGCGTTATGGCGTTTTAGTCACGGGCTGAAGTTAGCAAAAGGTTTTTAGTCACGGACTGAAGTTAGTTTTAAGTTAGTTGACAGTTGTCAAATGTCATAAAATCGTTAAAATAAAGTGTCTTTCTTGTAAAATAATACTAAATGTGAAAATTATTTTATTATCTCAATACTAAAATACAAAAGTATTAAATAGTTTCTCAACGCCAATATTTTAAAAGTTTATATGAACATTGTACTGACCTTTTAATTTCGCCGGCAGTAAACTATAACTTAAATTCGGTCATAAAAATTTGACATTTGACGGTGACACACAGATTCCCCTATTGTTTCATAGATGGCGCTCTATACAAATGTTTGATTTGCCTAAATTTAATTCGTGTATAAAATGGCGTTAATCAAACTTGATACATAATATACTATTATAACAAATACATATTTTAATTTACTTATTTTGACCTTAAATAATGTTATTTTACAACAATTTGCTAAATATAACAACTTGTTATTAATAAGGTATAATAACTTATAAATAAAACTACAGAAGCACTTTTAGTATTTACTGACGGCAGACTGACGATAGTAAATGGCAGTAAAGAACATAATTGCGCCATTTCAGTGTACGGCTGTAAACAAATGCGCAGAAACCGATTTAGATTAAATCTGTGTGCAGCCCTGCGCATCTAAATTGTTGACCGAAATTCCTATTTAAAGAATCGTCTATAGATATATCTCTCCCTTGTCTCTGATAAAGTCGATCTGTCGTCTGATATACATAAACAAATCTTGTGCTTTACAAAATTTGTAAATAAGCGGTCCAGTAAAATGTTCGAAATTCCACTGCTAATCAGCAGCACAAATTTAAAAAAACGAAGCGCCATTTTAAAGAAAATGTAATGTCCTTTCAAAAGATGTATCAAAACATTTGAACAAATAAGGGTGAATGCCGTCCCCGCTAAGGGGTTGAAGTTACTGTGACGAAATTAATTTGTAAATATGTCCCCCTGATAACAAAAATATTTAGGATTGTTTATTTATTTTCACATTCAAAGCCGTAGATCTTCCTGGGCTGTTTACGATGTGTCGCCCTGTATAATACATATATTGTATGCATTGTATACAAGTATTGTACATTTCAATTTTTTTAAAATTAGTAGCTTTTTTTACTGTGGAAATTAGTTGCAATAGTAATTAAATTTCAGAATAAACCAAATGTTTATTTAAAATATTAAGATTGAGTATCAAAAAGTGTTACATTATTCAATTTGTTGAGCTAAAGTTCTAAGTAAAATACTTGAAAGACTAAGCATTGTTTTTTCGTTTTAAGTCCATTAAGATGTCGGGAATAATTGAATTCAAATGAAATTCGCAAATAAAAGTTAGTTCAATTGTTGTGGAGTTTACTGGAAAAAATCATTGGCCTCGGAAAATAAATTCGAAGAGTGTGAGAGGAGAGCGCTTGGAGAGCGAAAATATGAATAAAGATTATGAAATTAAGTACAATTAAGGTCTCTACAAGATATTTAAAGGAATAACGAATAAGAGAATGGGCTGTAACCCGAAGCTTTGAGCTATGAAATCAGCATAATAAAACATCTAAAATTCCATAATTTTGAATAACAATAATTACAAAAGAGGCGTCGCGCGATAATTGCCGAGATAGGCCGCACAAAACTCGCTAATTTATTCGCAAAGCTAATTTAAACTTGTATTTGACTTGCACATAAACGGTATTATTGGAAAGTTAGTTAAAAGTTGACAACCCTTTCCAACCCCTATCTCCAGCCCTGTGCCTTTACGCCCTCTTTATTCCTCGTCGTACTCGTCAGCAGTGGCGTCGTCTGCCCTTATTTTTGTCCACTCTCCACTCCACTTCTTCCACTTCTTCCGTCTCCTGCTGCCTGCCTGGGTTAATTTTATGCAAAAGTACACATTACTTTAACAGTTTTTTTAATTAAGTTTTGCTAAAACAAGTGGATTATCGACTTTATACTATGTTTTTTTTATTTGTAAAAAACGATGGAAAAGTTTAATTTATCGGAGGACCTGGGATTACCTACTTTAGTTTGCATTACGCCATGAAAAATGTCCTTTAAGATCCAAATGTATACTCCTGAACTAAAAGGCAATCTGCAGAAAAATTACCTTCTGGTTTTTTGGTTTTTTAAAATGTGAAAAACCCATATTTCTGTTTTTCGTTTGTTGCTCATCAATTTTTAAAGATTCGTTCATCTTACAACAGGGATGTGCTGACCCTTTTCTAACTGATTTAAATGAGTGAAAGTTGGACAATTGAATTAAGATCCGGTGAACAAGAAGGTCACTTTAAAATCGTCACACCTTTCATTTTTCAACAATTTTTGGCAACTCTGCTGATATGTGGAGGTGCATAATCCGGCATACCTAAATAAAAAGAAGTGCAAAATAAAGTTGGCCATTTAAATTGGTATTTGGAGTATCAAAACTGGAAAATTGAAGATTGGCGAAATGTTTTAATTTCGGATAAATCCAGAATTGGCCTTTGCGGCGTTAAATTTGCTTTTTAGGAAGTGTAATATTTTGGGGTGGCGTGTTGATTGGTGATAAAATTCCTTTTATTCCCATTAGACAAACCCTAAGATCCGTAGTATGGCTCTGGAGAGGTGCTTTTCGCATTTTTTTATTTATGCAGTACAATTAGGGTGACCATAATTTTAAAACAAAAAAAATACTTAGTAGAGAGACTTTATTTTACTCTTGTGGCGTATACAAAATACATGTAAATTTTTTATTGCACACAGATGCAGCAGAAGGAAAAAGTATTTGTGTAATAAAATAATTATCATAAAGTTAAATTTCTTTTTACGTGCTGGCTTGACCATCCAGATTATCATTATTTTGGCACCAGTCGTACTTTTGGGAACTAAGAAGTTTCATCAAAGTTTGTATAGACTTGCATGATGGCTTCCAGAGTAGCTAACTTCAACTGCGATTTTTCGGAACTCCAGTAGTTATTTATATTTGAGAACAACCGCTCAATTGACGCACTGGTGGCACCAGTCTGGTGCCTGGCAGACAAAATATAAACTCATAAGTTTTTATGTATACATTAAATTTTTAAGTTTTAAATTCCTTGTCTATTTTGAACACTTCGAGCATCGATCTTCAGTAGAAATATTTCTGGAATTCAGTCAGCAATTTTATCTTCTGTAACGTTGGTTCGTATTAGACTTACTTCATCGAACAGTTCTTCCAGATTTAATATCGGACCGATGTAGTCCTTAAAAAGCCTGACAAGAAGACAAAATTTCAGCTTAAGTAGCTTGTTTTCGTAAGTTAAATTTGAACTCCAGTTCTGCAAATAAGTTACACAATTTGAATAGAATTGTTTGACATGAGTAGTAAAGACATCCCCATAGTTTACACTGATGTCTTCCATATTTTCAAGTTTTAAATGTGACTCTCACTTTAAGGGGCAAAAATAATTCATTTAAATCTATTTTGAAGCTTATTTATTAGTTCGAAATACTCCAAAGCGGCTTAAGCCAACAAGCTTGGATGTGGTTTGTACATAACATTGCATCTGTCTTTCTTAAAGTGATTTTTGATGTAGGTGACAAAATATGCACAACAAAATTTTGTTGTGCATATTTTGTCACCTACATCAAAAATCACTTTAAGAAAGACAGATGCAATGTTATGTACAAACCACATCCAAGCTTGGCTTGTTGGATTAAAAAAAAACTGTTTTAAAACTGTTGGACAATTCTCAATGGATAAAAAATATGCTTTCTAGGGTTCGAACATTTTTATAATTTGTTTAATGGCATTAGACTCAAAAATCTGGTTTTTAAAAATTTAAAAATTTTTTTGTACTTACATTAACAAAATCAGAAAACTCTTTTTAGCTTATTCACTCTTACTGTAATAATATAGAAATGCTTAAAAATTTTAACAGCAATAACCTCAACGTCAATTGGCAAGACGTCCGTCATATTTTGTACACAGTTGTTAAAGATGTGTGCCACACAACCAATGCCAACCAAGGGTTTGCCACAAGAAGCATTTAATTTGGTAAATAGATTCTTCACCCCTTTTTTTCTCATTCCGACTAAGTTTGTATTGGTATTATTAGCAGACAATCCGATACATTTGTCAAGTAAATTATCTTTTTCTACTCCTATTACGGAATTTGACCCTTCTAATATCACTTTTATCTATGAAATGACATATATTCCGTAGTGTTACAGAATTAAATATTCTATCATCTGATGACAGAATAAACACTCGTGGCGACATCTCTGTTTTTAATATCTAACAAATTTTAGACCGATCCAACCTCACTTTCTTCCAATTAAATTATTTTTCTATGGTATTTTTTGGAAACGTAGAAAAAGTATAGTCTGAAACACGTTTGGAATTGTATATTCCGCTCTCGTGAAACCGTCAAACTCGCCTTCGGCTCGTGTGACAAACTCTTCACTCGAGCGGAATATGCTGTATTCCAAACTTGTTACAGAATATACTATTATTCAAAGCATTACCCTGTTGTAAATGACCGATTAATTCCTGTAGAAACCAATTGAAGTATTGGTTGGTATCAATGGGTCTGAATTGGACTTACTGGATTTAATTGGGCGCGATATAAAACAGAAATTGGTTTTTACTGGTATTTTCCATGATGGAAAATACCAGTTAGGATTCTAATGGTTTTTATTGGTTTCGATTGGATAAAGCTACCTATAGGTAAATTCCAATTGAATTCAATTGGGCATTCCCAGTGTAAGATTCGAAAAATCTGCTAATTGGTTATTCCCAATAAAATACAAATATCGCAAGAGGGCTCTCGTGTAGCTGCGCAAAATCAACGAGGTTGAGACGCCATCATAAAGAAAAAACAACAAGTCTTTGGACGCCATTTATTAGCGGTTTATATTATTAGTCGATTTCAGTGTTGTGCCTAGTGTTAATAGTGTACTTATATATTAAAAAAATGTTTATATGTGTAAGATTTAGGGATTTAGGCGATAGTAAGTTATATATATTAATATATACATATATTACAAAAAAATTAATAAAGAAATAAAATAACTCGGTAACAATAAATTTTTTGTCTCTTCTGTAAAAAATGAATTCTGGTTTTTACCCGGTTATCCTTCTGGGATCCTAAATTATTTTTGAATGAAAAATAAACTGGTAGGTATACTTATATATTAAAAAAATGTTTATATGTGTAAGATTTAGGGATTTAGGCGATAGTAAGTTATGTATATACATATATCACAAAAAAATTAATAAAGAAATAAAATTATTCAGTAACAATAAATTTTTTGTCTCTTCTGTAAAAAATGAATTCTGGTTTTTACCCGGTTATCCTTCTGGGATCCTAAATTATTTTTGAATGAAAAATAAACTGGTAGGTATTTTCTAATCCAAATTTTAAAAAATTAATTGGTTTAAATTGCTTGGAATGGGTTTGGTGCTATGAATTACCAATTCATTCCATGTGCATTTCTATTGGATTTAGCCAATAGAGACAAGCGTAGGCATGGATTGGTATTTTCCAATTCAAGCCAATGACTTCATTGGAAATTACCAATAGGAATTCAACTGGAATGAATTGGTGATTTATAGCGCCAAAACACATTTCAAACCAATTCAAACCAATTACTTTTTTTTTATTGGATTCTATTGGTATTTTCCAATTCAAGCCGCTGACTTCATTGGAAATTACCAATAGGAATTCAACTGGAATGAATTGGTGATTCATAGCGCCAAAACACATTTCAAACCAATTCAAACCAATTAATTATTTTTTATTGGTTTCTATTGGTCATTTACAATAGGGTAACCACATGATGTTTCACCAGGTAAGTCCCGCAATTGAACTAATTTCACAATGATTATGATTTGACGATCTATAGTGATGCTAACAAAATTTGCTTTTTAATTTATACTGACATTCTTGAGCCAAAACATTTTTCACGATGGCTCCAGCTTTGGTTCGAGCTGCGGCAAATTCAGGCTCAAACATATTTACTATTAGTTTTGACGTGCAGTCTAAAGATCTGAAACTTTGCAAATGTTTAATTGTATGGTAAGCAAAAGTAGCTTGGCGGCAATCAACATATTTTCCGAGCTGAAGAAAGGTCTTTGTCTTTGTATTTGCAGCTAAAATATGCTTCTTCTTCAACAAATGTTGGTTAATAGTGCTGCGACCACTTCGGCAAATTTCGCAATACACAATATGCGGTGAATCACTTGATTTTACTTTCATAAACGGATACAATGCCTGTAGAGTTAAAATGGCATTTTCTTCGAGGCGGTGACATGTTAAATAAGAAAGTTAGAACAATTCGCGGCGGCTTGGCTGTTAAGACTGTGGTTAATAAATGAAAACCAAGTCGATATCGGAAAGCTAGATTATTACGTTGTAGTGTCGCCGGGCGCCGTAGAATGGGGAACCCCCGTCTTAAGCCCGCTGCACAACAGCCCGGTAACGGAAACGGGAACGGGAAACTAAACGGTAAAGGTGGGAGAGACTCAGCGAACTCTATCTATCAAAAGTGGTTTTTTAGTCTCTCCCACCTTTATTGTTAGGATTCCCGTTCCCGTTACCGGGCTTTTGTGCAGTGGGCTTTACAGCAAGACGATCAGTGGCTTACAGCTACTGACTGCACATGCATAGGTGGGTTAAAATTAAAATTCTTAATTTAAACAAAAAGTAGGACATACTTGTATGTATCTTAAAAAAAAGTACATTTAGGTTTACTTCATAATCCTTCGAAGGACAGTAGGAAAGTGGTCACCCTAAGTATAATGCACCTCTATTTACCAGCAGAGTTTCCAAAAATTGTTTTGGAAATAAAAGAGTTGACTTCTTGTAATAAGGTTAAAAAAGAAGGATTAGAGATTAAAACTCTGGCAATGCAGTGAAACCGATAGAAGCAGTTTTAGGAAAGTGGGAAAATAAATAACAGTACAAAACTAGAGGTGGCAACAATAAAAACTTACCATTTATTTTTAAATTCAAATTTACCGTTTAGTTTTTCAGGAAAAACAATACGAGAAAGGCGGAAGCTGTGTAAATCTTGCATCTGAAGGCTGGCAAAAAACTCTTTTACTAGGTACTAAATGTGAAAAATTGTTATCTTTATTTTAACAACTTTTAAATTGACCTACATTTATCATGAAAAATTTTTTTTCTCCATAATGAGACGACGAGATTTTATTTTTCTCCTGCAGTAACTGCAGAAAACGCTTATATAAATAAAGCAAAATTGAATTATCTATATACCACTACATTATATACGAAATGTCTTTGTCCTTTTTTATTTTTTTACAACCGTGGATAAAAGTTTAATAATTTATTTTGTAGATAGTGAATAAAAGTGTTAAAATATTTTCTAGATATTTTATTTTGATAAATTAAATTAGTGTAAAACATGGGGATATTAACTTTATCAAAATCCGAACTATAATAATAAAAATATTATCGTTTTAATCCCAAAAAATTTAAATTATTGTACCAACACACTTAATGTTTATTATCAAAATAACATTTATTGTAAATATTTAACGTTTTATTTTATTTACTTATTTATGTATTTTATTTCAAAATATTAAATATTAATAAAGTTTGCGCAAAATAAATGTTCTGCTACTGAAACCGATTTCATAAACCAACAAAGTTAAAAGTGCACAGTTTAGTTAATTCTTTGGAGTTGATGGTTGTTTCAGTGCAATTACCTTAAACACTTACTTCTCCATGCAACAAATTCAGCCAGCCCTGCAGCCTCTTTGCTCCGCGACCCTTATTCCTGCCTGCTTGCCCTGCTTTCGTCGTCTTAACCCTTTCAAATCCCCCCGACAAACTTAATTATCAACCTTAATAATGCATACTATGAATATCATTTTGAGATTAAGATGTTTCGAATCATTAATATTTAAAATTTTCGAGGCTTAAATTAAGTGCTGAAATTTTAGTGTAATAAGGTTAACTCATTAAAATAAAAAATCTTGATTTTAAATAATTAAAAATACTAGATTTTTATTTTAAGATGATGTAAAAGATTTTGGGTGTAACAAACATGTTTTCATTACTATATTTGTTATCTGTCATCCACTGTCATTTTAGGAATACAATTTTTAAGGTGGGCAAAGAAATCATTTTCTCAATTACTAAGTCGATTACGTAAATCTTGGTATCTTTGGATCCTAATTTTAAACCCCAGATTTTAAAATAATGTATTAAATCTCTTATTTTATCAGTAAGTTTTCTAAACTAGTCAACCATCTGGATTCCAGATTCTAGAATGAAAAAGCCAAATAGGATCACAAGCTGTAATTTAGCAGCTTGTGATCATACTTGGGGAAGACTTTATAAAATAAAATAAAAAAATCTTGATTATTAAAGTAGGTAATTAAAAATATTAGATTTTTATTTTAATACGATGTAATAGTTTGTTTTAAAAGTGTTGAAAAGAGACTTTTGCATGCGAGTGTTTAAGTTGCCCACGAGTGCGTTAGGCCGAGTATGCATTAACACGAGCTTGAATAAAGCTTTTCTCACAAATAAAACACAATGTTTTTTCTCCGACCCTTTTATTTTTTATTATATTCAAATAAAAAACAAAATAACCTAAAAACGTGTTTGACAGCTGTTAAAATTCTTTCATCTTATTCTTTTAATTTTTAAGGTATAAGTTACTTAAAATCAGTAAACTTACCTTCTCATTTTAAATAAAGGCACTAAAATTGAAATTTATTATACAAACACAATAAATGAAATTTAGACATACATATACAAATACGATACAAATTTTGAAACGAATGTCAAACGATGCTGTCAATTTCTTTTCACACAGACCTGACATTTTTCGCACAGAAATTTACATTCGTGTTTTGCCTTGCCTATGAAAAGATTCATTTTCTAAGCAACGATGCCAATACGAAATGTGACTTTTACATAGTGGTCGTAGAAAAACATGTTTTCATTACTATATTTGTTTCGGTAATCTACTGTCATTTAAGGAATACAATTTTTAAGGTGGGCAAAGAAATAATTTTGCTCAATTACTAAGTCGATGACGTAAATCTTGGTATATTTGGATCCTAATTTTAAACCCCACATTTTAAAATAATGCATCACCTGTCTTATTTTATCAGTATGTTTTCTAGTCAACCATCTAGAATGTAAAAGCCATCTGGGATCACAAGCCGCAATTTAGCAGCTTGTGATCCTAGTTGGGAAAGAATATATGAAAATTCACTAAATCACTACCTAAATCAAAACTCAAGTTCTAAGCAAAATATTAAAATTATAATACATAAAAATAAAACAGGATTTTAAAAGTTTCCATTGTTACACCCAGGCTGTTACACGGTTTGTCGAACTTGTGACTTAAGAATCTTAAAATGTATTTGTCGCTGAGGACCATCAATATCTATTAAGGATGTCCCGATTAAAAAAAAATCTGACTTAAAAGTGTAAAAGAAGTTGTTAAAAAAGAGAGTTGAAAGGAATTTGTAAATATACTTAATATTTTATTTTATGCCATAATTGCGCGAACAATAAATATTTTGTTCGTGTTGCTTATGCTTTGAATTTCACGTTAGAACGTAGTAAATTAAAAAAATATGAAAAAAAGTACCTGTTTTTTTCAACCTATGATAAATAAATGAACTTTAAAAATATTTAAAATAAAACTACATTTACAATTTGTTCCTCTTCTTATTCTTAATTTGCTTGCATTATTCTGAGTTCCTTTTCGACCGCATGTAGGTGTAGCAGACATAGTATTGATGTAGTCACGTAATTAGGTAATTAAAATTGGAACCAGCATCGCATCGGCCAGAACTCAATTAGCAATTAAACGTAACATTTTCTCTAATTACATGTTACTTTCTCACTAATTATACCATTACACACACATAACGAAAACGAATTAACTATATAGACACAACTCAGTCCGAACTAATCGAACTAAACTATAGCCACCGCAAATACAAGGGTGTGTGTGATCAAAAAATATTATGGTCGGTGTTTCATTAAGCATTACTGCAGTTTCGTGCAAGAGAACAATAAATGATTTAAGTTATATCCAATAATGAAACTAATCAATGAATTATTTTTCCTTATTTTAAAAACTTTAATGCTATTTTACAACGCATCATAACGCCATGATATAAATAACCTTAATTTTAATGTCAATGTTAAAAACCTAACCTTAATTCTGCTGAAAGGGATGTAAACATATTCTCAATTCCACTAAAAGTGACAGATTCAGAGTTCAAACCCTGCAAGTTTGATACCGCAACGTCATCGCTCGACAACGGTGGGGAATACATGGCTGATGACGTTGCGGTATTACGCTAGAACTCTATCTAACCTTAATTTTATCGATACACAACATTCCAACCATGTTTTAGAAATCATTCGTACATTTTTTCTACTTTATGTATTCTAGCAGTGCTAGTCTAGCACAGCATAGTGAATGATCTCAATAGATGGCTCTGACTTCGAAAAATGTAGGGTATGCATAGTTTATGCTTTACACGTCAGTATTTAAAAAAAATTAAATTACCTAATTTTCATTTATACGTTTGCAGAGTTTCGCATTTAACTTTTGCATCTGCAAAGTTTTTTATTCGTAATTAAAATATTAATACATTTTTTGTCAACTTGACATTAATTTTAGTATTCAACTAAGACCCAGGAAAACAATACAAATATATTGGAAACTTTTTTATTTCATTTTGTTCCTTTTTAGCCTGAAGCCTATAGGCAATTTATGCCTATATATAGGCCTACACAAGGAGTACGAACTTCATGTACGTGGTCATTTCACCTCAGATCAAACAGTGCAGTTCACCAGATTTTCCTGTAAATGATATAGGATAGGATAACAAAAACTCTTGGTTTTCAACAATTCACGATAATTAGTTATCGAAAAATTAATTATTGTAATTTTGAAATTTTTCGCAGGATGTGCCATTTTTTTTATTCCTTAAGTAACAACTTACCTGTAAGTTGTTATTAGAGTTTGTTTTTATGTGAAACTTTTTAACCGATTTCTTAAATATCAAAATTAGAATTTCTGTGTTCTATTGTTTTTGCATGATCGTTGGATTTGCATATTTAGTAGGACCACATGTTTTAAATGGTATAGGTACCACTACTTCCGGAAAAAAATTTCGCATAATCCTTTAACTTTCTTTAACTTTTATGTGACTAAATATTGGTCGTTTTTTAAAAACTACAGGTGACATATTTCAAAAATGATAGGTAAGATATGTCAAAAATAACAGGTGACAGATGTAAAAAATGAGGAATATGAAATGAAAACTAGCAACAAAATAACATGGAGCCTATCAAGGAGTCAGAATTTAATAGAGGAAATTGATAAAACCTGTCCACTAAATTGCACAAATTAGGTCTGTCGAAATGAAAACTAGCAACAAAATAACATGGAGCCTATCAAGGAGTCAGAATTTAATGGAGGAAATTGATAAAACCTGTCCACTAAATTGCACAAATTAGGTCTGTCGATGAGTACTGACGTCTGCTGTTTTGGTAGAGTTTCGGTACAAATCAAACAATCAACAGAACACCAGCGCCCTCTTATCTTAGGCAGATTTTTGTATACATGAAGTTCGGATTCCTTGTGTAGACTCCATGCAAAATAAGCTATTATCTGTCATTGTAATGATAATAATATATTGACTATTTACGTAACATTCGTAAATAATAGTTATTAGTTATTTTTATTTCATATGGCTAATTTTTACATCTCTTATAGTTTATTTTTGACACCTACCTGTTATTTTTGACATATATCACCTGAATCACCATTTTGACAAATGTCACCTAAAAACGACAAGTTCAAGAATTTTTTTCTCAGCTCCTAGGCGGAAAGCGAAGATGATTTTTTTTCTGGAAGTATACTTCCACTAAAGTGGTATACCATCTTTACTACATTTTAAATATGTGCTTCTGATCAAACAAATTCTTGAATTTTGTTAGAAAATGCATTGCTCATACAAAAACAATAAAAAATCAGCGAAAAAATTACCCTTAAAAACAAACTTTCACTTAAATAATTTGTGCAGGTTATAACCTAATTATTTAAGAAATTAAGAAAAAATTTGATGCAACTTGCGAAAAATTAAAATATTATAATAATTAATTTCTCAGTAATTAATTATCGTAGATCCTTTTAACCAAATATTAACCAGATGTTAATCCAGGTCCATATAACAAAAGTATTTGTTGGAAATTGAGAATTTTGATGAGAAATGTTGCTTTATTAATCAATTTTCTAAACAAAAAAATTAACATAAAGAAATTTGGTACATTATAAGTATCAGTACCACTAAAACACTTATGTATTTCGTAACTTTAACCCACTTCACTGTATTTCAGTTTGAAAACCAGTGATGGTATCTTTTTTCGGATACTTCGCAATTCGCACACTGGTTAAATAGGTATAAGGAATCCGAATAAAAATAATAACAGATTTCTGTTAATATATTATAAACCCTGGACTGTTGTTACGAACACGTTACGAACTAGAATAAAGTAAGCAGAAACATAAGTTGCGCTATGATCAGCTGAACTTGTTGATGCGTATTGTCAGTGGGAAATGTTTTGATTGACTGCCTGAAATCGCATGTACTTTTTTAACGAAATAATTTCTTCAAAAAATTATGTTAAAATTTTACAAAATAAAATTAGCAAACTGTTATTCATGTTAACAAATCTGATTTTTATAACAGTGTAATGGTGGAGTTTATAAATTTGTTGTCGGAACATTCAGATTTTGGGCCTTAATTACAAACCCGCCCCAGTAGTTAAAAAATTTATAAAGCTGTTAAGCACATGTTAGTTGCTATCTAGTTTTTTAATCTTCCGCATGGCACAGCCGATTCGTACGGTGTAATAAACAAAAATTCCAGTTGATTTGATATGTATGTTCGGTCCAGCGTCAATAGAAGTAATAGAGCGACATTAGTAAAACTTTGTGCGACCGTGTCGTATTTAATCCCTAGAATTCATTGGGAAGTTGGAAGGGCGGGTCCGCCATCGACCGGGGGCAGGTATTGTTTAATGCCGATTGCATTTTTTTCGTTTTTTCGTTTGCCATCGTCTGTTTTTTATTTAATGTGCGGAGATTTATTGTTATATGTAGTTATGTATGACGGGCTATATTCTACATTATTTACAGATGAATATTTATAACGCATTGCAGCTTTTTTCATATATAAATGATGCGTAACCAAATGAGCACTTTAAATAGTTATTTTTATTTATTATTTTTCGTTTTTTTGTTTCATCGTTGCTGCTGTAAATATCCATTTGGAGTCGGTTTTAATATATATAAAAATAAAAAACGGATGTATTTTTTAATTCATTTAAATGCATTTATATTTTTATGTAAATATAAAATATTTTTGATGTAAAAATGTGAGCCTGGAAAAAAAATAAAACCGTAACAAATTGTAATTCTAAATTAAAAATAAAAATTCAAACAAAGAATTTAAATTAAAAATGTTTAAATTGTATCGACTCGTTGTATTAATATATTCATTTATTCTATGCATTTTTATAAAAAACTAAATTATTTTTTTTAATAAAAAATACGAATGATGTATTTAATATTAATAAAGGTATTTTTTAATAAAAAATCCATGATGGAATATTAAAAAAGTAGCGCAAATTATTTCAAAGTCTACAAAATCAATAATGAATATAAAAACGTTAATTAAAATGTTTAATTTATTAGTGATTTTAAATTACAAATAAAGATACGCATTGTACAGTTTTAATATAAATACGTAGGGATTATAGGTATTTTTATTAAATAAAATATTTGCTTACTGCAATCTATTGGATAGTAATGTTTAATTAAATAAACCAATAAACAAATAAAAAAAGAAAATATATTTATATTTTAACAATTATTTAATCATCAAACAATTATTTATTAGTTAAGTGACATCACAAGAATCAAAATTACAAGTTTTTTATTAGTTAAAATTATCGGTTTAAAATACGAGAGCCATAAATAAATATTCTCTATAAACACCAAACATGTATGGTTCAAATAAAATATTATATTCAAAATTTTAATTATAAATTCTGTCAAAAAACCCAAACTATGTTATTAACTGTCGCCAGGCCCGTTCCTGGGGTGTCTGGCGCCTGCGTGCAGCATTCGTTGGTGCGCCCCTTTTATATTTAAATATAATACATTAAATATTTGAATTTTAAGCCGTAAAATTTAAAAAAATATATATTTTGCGACAAACTGGCAATATGTAATTGAAAATGTAAAAAACCGCTTAAATTAAGTATAAAAAATATTTATTAAATTACCAAACAAACAAGTAATATCATAAGGGCATCTATTTTTTCGAAAAAAATCAAAAAAACACGTTGCTAAGTAATGTTTTAACAAGAAGCATGAGTGCTGGTGGCAACAAAAATCCGAGTCGAAGACGAGGATTTTTGCACCTGCACGAATGCATTTTGTTAAAAAATATTACTTAGCATTGTGTTTTAACGATTTTTTCCATAGTTAGATGCCCGAATGGTATTTGACAAGACTATTTTATGAGGAACAGTTAAAAATTAAAATATAAATTGTAATTTTTGGTGACAACAGCTGTCAAGTTTTGCCGCGGGTAAACTCGAAAAAACTGCTGACAGGTGCTGTCATACAGTTTTTCCACATAGAAACCATTTGTAGTTCAAAATTGCGCGTTTGTGATTGGTGGAAATTAAGACGAGGAAAATAGTCAGTGATAAAAATACTCTAAAGAAAAAAAACAATCTAAACAATATAATAACTACAACTGGTTTTTGTTGACGTACTCTCTAAAAATGACTAGTTTTCAAAGTAAAAAAGCAGTCACTAATAACTTTAGTCCACAGCTATTTGTATTCCGGGCATTTAACAGCTTATTATTATGTAAAATTGTCCCCTGAATCAGAAAATACCGTCAAAAATTATAAAAGTAAAGCAGTTTTAAGATATAGTCAATACCATATTATATGGAAAATTTACTAAATCTCAAAAACGTTCTACTTTTATAACTTTTGTCGACATTTTCGGATTCAGCGGACAATTTTACATAGGAGTTGACTGTTAAATATCCGGGATACAAATTACTATTGACAATAATTATTAGTTGCTGCTTTTTCGCTATTGCAATTAGACTAATTGAATTAGTCATTTTTGACTTATTCTATTTTAGAGAGTTACTACTGTTAAACTTTGCTACCGTCAACTGCAACTATCAAACAAATACTAAAGATAATATGACCATTTCTCTCCTTTTATTTTGACCAAAACAAAATAAGCAGCCAATATCAAAGCGGCAAAAGGCGCTTTATAGCTACAGAAAAAAAGAGCGGCCGACGCAAAAAAGGCAGAAACCTTTATCCAATTTATGTTTAAGTATCATATGCAAGAAAGTTTATCGTTACAAAGTACTGATTGAGTCTTTGATTTTGCGCCCCCGAAATGTTGCGCCTGCGTGCGTGCACGCACTGCACGCTCGCCAGGAACGGGCCTGACTGTCGCCTTCATTGAAAGCATCCCAAGTTTTAAGTAAGACCAAAAAAAATATACCAATTAAGTAAATAAAACTTCACTTAGCCTCTAGCTTCTTCAGCAAATTTTGTCTTATATGTATTTTTAATTATAATTATATATTATTATATATATTATAATAATTATTTAAAGCCCTTTTACAAAGTGTTAATTTGTAGTTAATGGTAAAGGAAAAAGTCTTCCTATCTTCAGAAAAACACAATTTTGAAGAAAATTCGGAAATATCTATTAAAATAGTTTCGTTTAAAAGGCCATCACTCACAAGTTTTTATAAGAATTTGTATCGATACATGGAGAACCAGAGGCATATCTTATCATGACACTAAATTAGAAACCCCATATTTTAGGCAAATTATTTTTATTGGCTGTAAAAAACAAAAGTGATTTGAGCCCTGTAGATTCAGAAGTATGCTTTTAGAGTCAACGTGATTTTGAGAAATTTAAGAAAAACTGTTTTATACAGCATGGTGAATTATTTTAATATATGGCTTCAACATCAAAATGTAGGTACCTAGATGCATTTATTTAATGGTATAAAAATAAATTTTTCGCATAATTCAAAAAATCTAGGCGTATTGTATGACAACAAGTTAAAATTTACGGAACATGTCAGCAGGCTTTTACAAAATTGTTATTTTAAACTAAGACTATTATATGCCAGTAGTGATTTCTTAGGGCTAAAATTGAGAAAACAAGTCTGTGAAAGTTTAGTTTTATCCAACTTACTTTATTGTTTACCTGTATACTTTCCTTTTTTAGACAAAATAGACAAAAACCGTATTCAGAAGGTGCAAAATAGCTGCTGTAGGTTTATACATGGCTTGCGTAAGTACGATCACATAAGTGAATTGTAATATGGGTTAAGTCACTCCACTCTACTCTTCCACTTAACTTAAGTGGAAGAGTAGCTTTTGCTAAAGTTCGCCCATTTTCTATTAATAAAGGCAATATTATTATGAGCCTGCATTTTTCTGTGGGCTTGAGGCTCATTTTTTTACTTTAGCGCAAGCGCATTTGGCAAAAAGGTAAACTGACCTAGCAAGCGTTTTCGAAAAAAATAATTTTAAATTTTGCAGAGTTGTACTTGCGTATTTTTATTTAAAAACATACGCATATCTATACCTATAAAATATTAAAGAAGCATAACAACACAGAACATAACACAACATATATGCAGTGTTGTAACAGTTACAATATTTTCAGTATCTAGCTACAGTTACAGTTACTTACCAAAATTTGTAACTAGATACAGATACAGATACATATTTTATTGCAGTAACTAGTTACAGATACAGTTACCTTCAAAAAGTATCTAGATACTTTAAGATACATACAAATTATTTTTTGCTTTAAAAAATTTAAAATAGAAATAAAAGGGAATTTTAAAGTGACAACAAAAATATACATGTTTATTATTTTTTTATTTTTTTTATAATATTTTATTTAAAATAACTTATTTTTTATAATATTTTTTTTTTTTAATAAATAATAGTCGCAGTTTAATTAAAAATGTATCTTTGTATCTTAACACACCTAGTTAATTAGAATTTGTAACTAGTTACAGTTATAGTTACTAGATTGGGATAAGTAACTAGTTACACAAACAGATACATACAAAGTATCTAGATACTGTATCTAGTTACTTGTAACTAGATACGTTACAACACTGCATATATGTGTATACACAAAATAAGAGTTGTTTGAGGTTATTTGTTTTATGCGCATGCAGTGTTGCCACCCTAATGCGCAGGCATAAAATATCCCATATTTTGCTTAAAAATCCCTCTAACTTTAAATTATATTTCAATTAAATGGGTAGGTCAGCCTCTAAGACAAAGAAAGGGATTCTGTCTTGTCTTAGGTCAGTCCATTTTAAGAAGAATTAAGGCGCGTCATCACGGCTTCATTTTTTTATGCGCAGAAGTTAGCCACGCCCCTGTGCTCTTCTTAGAGTGAACGGACTCTACTCTAGTAAAATAAAAAATTAGACTATTTAAAAAAACTTTTAATAAACATTTAAACAAAAAATATATAATAGCTATTTTTAAATAATAAATATATTTGTTATTGTGTCGCTTTAATAACTCCTCTGGTATAGGATAATTAATGCATGTTTTTTTATCTTGATGCAAGATGTTACGAATAACACACAGGGCATTTAAAGTATCTTCACCCACTCGATTCCTTTTTTTGACTTTAATGTCTGTTAACATTGAAAAAGTTCTCTCTGCTTCAGCATTGAAAAAATTCTCTCTGCTTCAGCATTTGAGTGAGGCAAAGTTAAAACAAATTTGGCAAGTTTTCCCAAATTTGAAAAAAGATATTCGTCGTTGTTTTTTTTTTAATTTGAAGCTACATTTCATCCAAAGGCATTTTTTTTTAAATTTCGATTTCCGTTTCATTGAATGAGACAGGCAATTTCTGCCACTCAGTTGTTAAATTAGTAACATCTATAAAATTTGAAGTAATGTTATTACATCTGTTTCACAGTTCTTAATAGGTGAAAATGCGACCTGTGGGTCTAAAAATTCCATGGATTTAAAAATTGGATCTTATTGAAATTTCGGTAGCAGCTGTTATGTAAAATAATAAACATTTTTTTCGAAATTCTTCTTGACCGTCCACTGGTAAAGATTTTAAAAAGAGTTCACACTCGCCGCCTAATTGAATCTTGTTTAATGGTAAGAAATGATCAGGGTTACGCAAATTAAGGTCAAAGATTTTGTCTTTAGCTCATAATTCCGTTTTTAAATAATTGGTACATAATTGTACAAATAAATTATGGCAGTGCTCACGTAATTTATGAATTAATATTTGACCCGATTGAAATAATGCATTAAAATAATTTAAAAAACTTAAAGCATGCTTCATAAAAAATAAATATACCTTTAAATATAAATTTTTCATGTCATTATGAATACTTTCCGCAGTTTTTGTCCTCATTAATTGCCAGCAAAAAAATGCTCTAATACGTACCAATTATTTAACATTCGTACTATACAGTCGAGTCTGCTTAACCAGCGTGTAGTTGCTAATTTTAAGATTTTTTGTTTGCTTTGATTAAAATAATCTTGCAACTCTACTAAAATAGTGCATGGTTTTGCTCTTCCTGAAACATAACTTGCGATATTCCTTATGAGATCCTATGGTCCTCTTGGTAATTCTTCACATGCTTTACTAGCAACCAACGCTGCTAAATGGCAAATTCATCTCATCAAAACGGCATGCGAAACCTTGTTTTAAATGGGAGAAAATGAATTTCTTTCGCCCACGATAACGTTAGCACCTATAAAATTAATATTAATTATGTTTGTAAGCATTAACAAAAATAATACCTATAATATTGTTTAATGGAATATTATATTTAGTTAAACAGTTCTTACACGAATCGTACATTTTTGGCATCTAAGGAAATCAGTTCAAGAAGATTGGTTTTAAACTTATTTGTCTTTAAATCGCACTATCTTACTAACAAGCACATGTTTTTTTCTGATATATCGGTGCTTTCATCAGTAAGTATGAAAAAACTGTTATTTCTTAAAATTTCCACCAAAAGGTTGGTTTCATGTGCACCTACAATGTTATTAATAATTTGGCTAAACTTTGTCCTTCCAAGAGTAACATCCTTACAGACTTTGGAATCATCAAAAATTGTCTTCAATAAGGAAATTAAATGATCGACAACTTGAGTAGCAACATTGTGCTCTGCGAAAAATACATAAAGCTTTCTTAACTTTTTCGACATGTTTGTCTTCATTATTGTCTTTAAGGTTGTTCGGGCATGAGTTTTAGTGTTTCGATCGTGGTAGAACTGTGTCCTTTCCTACAGCATTAGATTTAAAATCCGTTGCCAACTACTTGCAATCAAAATTCATATGGGTATAAATTCCATTTTTAGGAGATTTTTTTATTATTTTGCAACGTAATTGCATTGTCAGTTCATGAGGCGTTGTTATAGTGTATGTGAATGAATAAAAGTCTATAACGTCGCTTTTAAAAATTTCGCCAATAACAGTCGCAACGCTTGGCAACGTCGTATTCGCTGTCTCTTTCATCCTTACTCTTGCTACATGCGTTCTCACTCACACCTATGTAGCACCAGGTGAAAGCGTTTCTATCTGACGTCAGCGACGTTGCCATGAATCTCCAGTGCAAGCGTCAAATTTCGTGAATTCACCGATTTAATCCAATATAACTTTTTCCTACCGACATGATCATTATAAAACATTGCGTATCATCTTTTGAAATTACGCTCCACGATATACCCATTTTTCATTGCAATCCTATTATTACCAATAATTATTTCGGAGGAGAAAAGAGTAACAATCCACGTGCTGCCATAAGAACCCGTGTATTTTTACTTAACTTTAAACACTTACTCCAGGACAACCTTAAAATAACCAGATAATGGATTTGTGGTATTAGCTGCTGAAATATTTTTTACATGCTTTTTTCGAGTAGAATGCTTTAATAATTCGCTCTTTCCACATATCAATTCTACACGACAAACTTTACATATAGAATAAAAAAAGTATAATGAAGCTATGATGAATAAATCTATGTACTACATATACAGGGTGTCACCTATAAATTGTCATCCTTTGGAGGATGATAGTACACGGCAAGACAAGAAATTTTGTCCTCTATTATTTTTGCATTAGAGCATCTGTTTTTTAATAAAAAAAATTATGAAATTTTTTTGAGAAAACCAGGGAGCCACTGGATGTCACTTACCTATCCTATATATCATCATTGTTTTACCTCTAAAATTATTCATCCAAGCAAAAAATAAACAGATATGCGCACAGTGTATTTTGTAATATCAAGCAAACTTTTAAACTTTTTTAGTACTTTGTTATCATTGATTACTGATAGTTCGCTTGTTATTGTGATTTCTCTGGGGCTACATGAACAGTTTAGTGTACCAAAGCGAATTTGACACATTAGAACAACTCCGCGAACATGTCATTGCATTTAATTTAAAAGGTATTTTTGTACAATTGGCATAAATTTTTATAAAGCCTTGCAGAGGCAAACAAAAAAATTTAAAAATAACCCCTTAAATAATTTCTTTAATAAATTTGTTTTAATTTGAACATGTTTAATAGCTGGAAGCTAAATTGTCGCGTCAAGCGTCTCGATAGGCGCGTACTTTCTTTTATAGTTCCATCACCGCTAAAGTTCAATAACAAAAAAATCAATATCGATTCTACACGTGATAACTGTCCCAAGTGCAAAAGAGTGCAAAATTTTCTGGACTACCACACGTGCGGGCGGCATGCGTTAAGGATCAATTTCATCACACCTGCCTGGCAATTATCCCTAAGTCCAAGTCTGCATAAATTAGATAAGTAGTTACCAAAATTGCATGACCATATAATACCCAATAATATTAATACTAGTTAATACGAAATCCGCAACCTTTAACTAACAAATAATCCGTCAGGTAAAATTAATTAGTCGCAAACAATTTCCAAGATTTCCATGCACAAAAAGGAAACAAACAAAAAACTATAAACACAATGGCACACATAAGAAGCCATTAATCACTCAAGTTACGATAAACATTAGGCAAAAGAAACCATCTTAAAGAAATAAACATCTTTAGATTACTTAGACGTTAAGGGGACCATAAATTAGGTAAATAACCGTTTCATGCGTAAATAAACAGCCGCACCGCACAGTGAGGACCCTGGCAGCATATTAGCCAATCAAGTCCCCATCATAACCCCAAGTGAATGGGGATTACGCACAGTGGGGTAAACATTTGAGGGTATCGGCAATTTCAGTGGGTTAAAAACAGCTGCTTATAAAGTCGGTACTCGGCATGGGGGGCTGAATTTCCACGTAGTCAGAAGGAACTAATTACGGCGGGGTGCGGCCGGCAACACTTCGGTTCTGAAGGTAAGACTCAATATCGCACAGGGGGGCAAACAGTTCTAAAGCGGCTACCAGGAACCGAAATCCGACTCGGACAGCGACGAACAGGAAGTACACCATCAAGGATAGGCTCTAGCAGCATACTAATCCACCTACCCCCATTCAGGAATCCCAACTGAATGGGGTTATTACTAAAGCCCTGGTTGAGGAGGATTCCGGATTGTACTTAGTTTTCGGTCAGTTCAATGTCCTCCAAAAACCCTTCCCCAAATATCCGTGGAGCGGCCTTAACCATAGACACTGACATCCACGACATCCTATTGGATCTACCAGCCGGCGTAAAAACTTCGGATCCAACACACAGGTAATGCTGTAATTTGGCGGGATACGCAGTAGAACGGAAAGGGGGTAAAATAACCCTGGGAGATTAGTGGAGGATAATGTCTTTGGGGCCTGCCATACGTTCCCATACTCATACTCATACTCATTTGAGCATGTTTAATAGCTGGAAGCTAAATTTGAGCTAAATCGGTAAGGGGATATCTAACATTGGTCCTGTTTGAGAAAGATATATTCGATTATAATCGAGGATAGTGGAGTTTATAATTTACCAATTTTTTAACTATCTATTAATTTAGTAAAAACCAAAAACCTAGTTATTAAAATTTACGTAGAATCTTTTTCACCTGGTAAGTGTTTCAGGCCCATAGGCTGCAGCCTGGGTAGCCTATGCACAAATCCGGCCCTGCTGAAAGAATACTGAAAGACAATTGTATGAAATTAGCAATAAATTAAAAGAGAATTGAATAACGGAAGCCATTGACATAAATCGATAAATAAAAGTTTGAGCCCATTAAATTTAAGTCCTGATTAAAAAGTGGACTGTAACAAGAAGGAACATATTAACATAGTCTGAAAATGTAATCAATATAGTCGTTTAGCAATAACTTGTCAATATTTATAAGCTCTAAATTACAATAAACAATTCAAGTTTGCGAGAGCAGAAAGAAGAACAAAAAGAAAATAATAATTACCTGATAAATGTGTTCCTATACATACATTACTCATAATATGCTTCATGAATTATTTTCATTATAATGGTGTAAACTTAATTTAAATGCAAATCATCTTATGTTAATTCAGCTACTGCTCGCCCATTAATTTAAGTAGCGTACAATTAATTTTTTTTAGCGGCAAATATGTAATATAGGGTGGCGAACGCTTTATGATGGATGATATTTTATGCTAACCGAAAAAAGGGCTGACACATCCTCAACCCTCTCCCTTAATTACATTCGCAGAAATTTATAATTAAAATTTTTAGCCTTTCAATTTTTTCCGACCATGTCACATTCGTATTTCAATTTACTTTTAATCACTTTTAAAACAACAATTTCGTCAAACGAACCCCTTTAATTTATATTTATTTTATTTAATAAAATTCACTTAAGCCCGTCATTTCCGAATAATCAAAAAAACTTTAAATCAACCCTTTGTGATTGGGAAAATTAATTATTTTTTTTATCACACAAACTCACTTTTAAAGATTAAATAATTTTTTAATTAGTGCTACTTTTCTGAGGTCAAAAAGCCGACAAAATATCAAAGAAAAGCTTAAAATGGATTTATGTCTTTTGCAAAAAAGTGTTAAATGTTTTTTTTTAAGTTCATTGAGAAAGTGAAATTTTTTATTATAAAAGAATATAAATTTGCATGTTAAAAACAAATGATAATAATAATTGATAATTGATTGATAATTAATAAATTAATTAATTCACTCGACAAATTTTGTTCAGCTAAAACCCGCACGTTATTTGTATTTTGCGTTGCAAGTAAAAACTAAAAAACTTTGGTTAAGTACTCGATTTCGATTTTTTATTCCTTATATCATCCCGATACAAAATGATTGGATATAATTGTATACAATCATATACATTTGTATAAAATTAGTCTGTATCCTGTTGGATACAAAAATTGAGACAAAACAGTTCTATTTGATGGTATAGAATCATATAGAATTATATACAGGGTGTTATGTAATTAATGTTATATATTAAAATACTGAATACCTTTTGACATAAGGAGTAAAGGAAAAATATTTAAAAAAATATTTTTCCAAAGATAAAGAAAAAATATGCATTAGAAGTTTTTTATATTTTTTGTGATATGCCACTAGTTACACACTTGGTTTATCTCTGCACACTTGTGTTCTGTGAGTACATAGATACCAAACAACAAAGTAGCTGCGCGTTGCCAGATGTAAAACATTGTTACTAAAAATTTTGCAAGTAAAAACTAAAAAACTTTGGTTAAGTACTCGATTTCGATTTTTTATTCCTTATATCATCCCGATACAAAATGATTGGATATAATTGTATACAATCATATACATTTGTATAAAATTAGTCTGTATCCTGTTGGATACAAAAATTGAGACAAAACAGTTCTATTTGATGGTATAGAATCATATAGAATTATATACAGGGTGTTATGTAATTAATGTTATATATTAAAATACTGAATACCTTTTGACATAAGGAGTAAAGGAAAAATATTTAAAAAAATATTTTTCCAAAGATAAAGAAAAAATATGCATTAGAAGTTTTTTATATTTTTTGTGATATGCCACTAGTTACACACTTGGTTTATCTCTGCACACTTGTGTTCTGTGAGTACATAGATACCAAACAACAAAGTAGCTGCGCGTTGCCAGATGTAAAACATTGTTACTAAAAATTTTTCTCGCTAAAAATAAATAAAAACTCAATAAATACAAAAATTGTATGCCCTTAAAGCTCTAATACCTTCTGTATTTATTTACTTACCCAGCTATTAGCTTAAGCAATGATTAGAAAATTTAGTACTTATTTTAAAAAATCCATAACCACAAAATTAATTTTTTCATCAGTTTTTTTCTTTCTGTTTACTCAGATGAAATTGGGACCAGTTCACAGGTTAAACTTTAAACATTTAATTTGTGTAAATAAATACAAAAGCACTTTCCTTAGTAAAGATATTTACAATTTTAGCACATAACCTAAAATTTGAAAGAAATGCACTAGATTCTGTCATAAAAGTTGGCAGATTTTGTTTGAATTTACCTTCAGTATAAAAATGACATAACCAACAATTAATAAAAACGCCAAATTGACAATTTGCATTGTTATTTTTGTCATTTTTGTAATTAAGCTAAATTTAAACAATGTTTGTCAACTTTTTTGACAGATTTTGGAAACGCTGTTGTTACCAACCATAACATAATAAATTAAATTAGGCAACCAGATTAGCCTAAAGTTCCTAGTCGATCAGTGGCGTACTTTTTGGTAGGATAAAGGTTATTATAAATTATTTTTAGACTTTGGAATTTAGAGAAAAAAAGTTTCAGGTGCTTCTTTATGGACCCTAAGGAACACCCCATTTTAATATATAACATTAATTACATAACACCCTGTATAGTTGTATAAGATTATATCAGATTGTATACGATTATGCTTTTCTATAGGTTTATTTACAAGTATGTAGAGTTGTATGCAATTGAATATGCCTTTTTACAATTGTATATGTACTTTTATACAATTGTAGGTGAGCGGTAGAATTGGATAGGACTATATGATGGAATAAAATTATATACATTTAGACATAATTTATTTTATTAATAAAATAACATATTTATAAAAATTAAGGGGCCGCGGCCGCCGCACCACCACTTGGCCATTATCATAGTGACTTACTTACCCTGGTTGTCAAAGTCACAAAACGTGCCACCCCTGCCCCCCCAGTAACGTCGCAAATTTGGAGCCTGGTGTAATATGTGGACGGCCGGCCGTAAGTAAGTCACTATGATAATGGCCACGTGGTGGTGCTACTAGCGATGCTTCTTTAGCGTATAGTGTATTTGAGGAGGTCCATTAAAAAAGTCGGCTTATCCACTTTTTAATAAAAATGAGTTAGTGGTGTCTGTACATTTAACATGTATCCCTTTATACCCTGAAAAGTTCATAATATTTTAAAACTCACCTTATTCCATTTAAAATTCATTTACAAATTGACTATCGTTTCAAAACTTGCCATATCTATTGGTTATATCATGCAGAACTCGGCATATACGTATGTAATTTTAAATTATTTTAAATTGGAGCTATACTTTTTTATATTTCGTTTAAATTATTGTGTTGGCCTGATATGCGTTAGTACTCACGTGTAAGGTTTTTGACATTTTTCTCAAAAACAACTAATATGGAAGCCGTGTTTTGGAATGCACCTACTCATTTATACATCACCTTAAAATTAAAACGTCTGGTAATGCGGAACTTCGGAAAAGAGAAAGATGCAAAATTATATTTATATTTATACAAACCGTATTTTCAATTTTGGTGTAAACAGCTAACGCGTTCGGTTTGTAGGAGCGGAAGCACTTCTCTGTGACAACAACCATCAACAACCAACAACGTATCATGACAACAGGTATACAGTATCCAGTTACTGGCGTTGGGGTATAATCGCAGATTATAAGAAGCCTAAATTAATAATTTACTGTTAAAAGTGACTCGGTTATATTTACATTCCAACCTTTAAATAAAAGGAAATACGCAGTAAAAAATATTTGTTAATTTTAACCAAATATTAACCAGATTTTAGGTTAATCCAGGTCCACATATCTGTATTAAGGTTACAACCAACTGTAATCTTTAACTAATTGAATAAGTAGTTTTTAAATATAAAAACATTTTGTAGATTTAATGACAAAATAATTCAACCATAATTCTTGGAATTAAAAAGGACCTTATTTTTACAAACCTTTTTGTACACCCAGTAACAAAAGTATTTTTTTGGAAATTGGGAACCTAAATGAAAATAATATAGATAAGAAATGTTGCTTTATTAATCAATTTCCTAAACAAACCATTCTTAAATCATTAAATTATAAAGAAATTTGGTACAATAGAAATATTAGTACGACTACAACACTTAGGGCCGGTTTATCAATGTCCAGTTAAAGTTGCAGTTAGTTACCTGTTAGATAATTTCCATGGATACCATTGTTCTCACAATGATCGATATGAAATTTAACTGTCAGATAGACTAACTGGAACTTAACTAGAGATTGATAAACCGGCCCTTAGAGCCGGTTTATCAATGTCCGGTTAAAGTTGCAGTTAGTTATCTGGCAGATAATCTCCATGGATACCATTGTTCTCACAACGATCGATATGAAATTTAACTGTCAGATAGACTAACAGGAACTTAACCAGAGATTGATAAACCAGCCCTTACTGATGTATTTCGTAACTTTAACTCAATTTATTATATCCCCTAATTTCAGTTTGAAAACCAGTGATGGCATCTTTTTTCGCACTTCGCACACTCGTTAAATAAAGTTATAAAGTTATAAAGTGCTCTTTTAGTTCCACCCTTACATCCAAACTAAGATGTTCCATAAGCCAACTGAATGGCTTGTGCGGGTTAGGGGTAGGAACGGACCGACGGCTTAAAGTCCCCTCCGAAGGACTATAACATATTATAATATATTATAAACACTCTGGACAGTTGTTACGAACACGTTACGAATAATTCTAATAATAATTATTAGAATAAAGTAACCCTGGTTTTCTACAAAAAAACTAATTAAAATTTTACAAAATAAAATTACAAACTACAAACTCATGTTAACAAATCTGATTTTTATAACCAGTGTAACAGGGCCTATTCTAAAGATATTTAACACTGCACATAAAGGAAATAAATTGGTTTGTGTGGGTGCTCTCATACTCATGTGACCAAACTACATTTTTTAATTCCTCTACACGAAAGAACTGATCTGGCTAATTATAATGGTTGCAAAGTTTTTTTCATGGGCCGGATTTTCTTGGCACGCATTAGGTCTATGCATGCAAGATTTTATAGAAAAATAAGCTTAATGATGTTTTTCATCCATACTTAAATGAAGACAATTTGCAACCACTCGCTTTTTAGCATTAATAATATTCACCATATATTAGAAAAAATTGCAATGGAATTGTAGATATGGATAGGGTAACAAGAAGATAGGGTCAAGAATAAACTCATTAAATTAAAAACAAAACAAAGTTTGCTGGAAGGATGATCACAAACAGGTTACAGACCTAGATGAAGAACACAAATAAAAAAAATTAGGCTTCAGAAAAATAGACAGCAACGTTTAAAATAGCAGCTACGTACGTTTTGAAGGAGCAAAGATTTGATGCAGTCAGTCTTGAAGTACTAGATTCTGTGGTTCCTTAATCGAAAGTTTAAAAAAGATGCAGATAAGCTATAGTGTTGAAACCATTTACAAATTTAGAATTGTTAAGCATGTATTAAAGCGGTTTATCGTATTCTAGGAAGTTTTTGTTTGATTCAAATACAGCAAACACAAAATTTCCACAAATAAAAAACTGGTGGAACCTTACGCTTTCCATATATAGGTTAATTTTTTATCCATCCCAAGTATAAAAATATAAATTTAAGAATTTTGGAAGTACAGTTATTTTAAATGGATACGTATAAATACTCAATTCTCGGAATTGTTTGTCTGCAGATTCTAAAAATGAATATTTGTATTTATCACCCGATAACCACAATAATTTGGTTAAATAAGCATGATAGAGTCAAGGTAGCCACAAAGGCCAAACAACAAAGTTGTTACAAAAGTATTTTTGCTGAAGCCAGTACCAATACCAATGAAGGGAATAAGGCAAGCAAACAGTCTAGAGATGAGGCTGAGGGAAAAGCTAATAAATTTCAGTGTTTGCTTGTTGCATAAAAATTGAACTGGACAGATTTTAATTTCCCTCTGCTGAATTTGCTTCTTCTAATGCACATTCTGTATCAGGTTAGAAAAAACCCTGAAAATTAATATATCCTTTTAAACGCCAAACTCAGCAAAGTACAACAAATGCAAAACGCAAATTATGCTTGAAGCCTTAAACTGTGTGTGGTCGCCGCCCAAAAACGCATTTTAAACTCAACTATTTATGCTAAAAATTCACCATTTGTATGTGTTTTGTTTAAGGTTAGAAAAAGCTTTGGTAAAATTTACTTATTATAGGTTCTTGATAATAATAAATAACTAAATTATGCCAGCCTCAAATAAAAGCAATTGTAATTATTAGTTACCATCAAATCTAGCAACAGGTTGGTATAATAATTATTATTGTAATAAAAACAATACAATTCCTGCTTTTAATACTATCTATTATAAAAACTTAATTATCGTCTATGGATTATGAACATCTCATATATAATTAATTCATTATTGTAGTAGTAGATATATCTAATGCCGCCCATCAAAAATTAAATAATTGCGGCACATTAACGAAAAATTCGAATTGGTAGTAATTATCTTAAATTACATTTCTTACATAATCATGTAATTCGTTTAATTACTCTTAATGGACAAATTATTAAAAAAAAATCATTGGGTTCTAATTTTAATTATACGCTAATGTTCCCATTTTTCGACACTTTAATGTGAGACTTAATTAAGGTAAAATTATCGGTATGATTTAATTAATGCAAAAATAAGTAGTCTTGTTTTATGTAATTTTTACATAATTTCGTACATTTGGGTCACGCGATTAGGTGATTATTTTTTACAATTTTGGATATTAATTCGTTCCATGAATCTTAATTTCGATTAAAATATCAAAATGAAATTATTTTTTGAGTTATTAAATTAAAATTAAAGTGTTATCTAAATCTGTATCGAAACATGCAAAACTTAATGACAGTTATTTATAAGCAGGTGGATCGCAGAAAACAGTGTTTTCAGTTTCTTTGGTCAACAATGTTGGCTCAACATTAATATAGTAGGTAAATATTTTTTACATTTGTCTATCTAAACATCCAAGAAGTCGCGCCCCATGGGGGTCCTGCATAAATCTCAGAAAATTCTTTAAAAAATTCTACTTATATTATTTAAAATTATGAGGACGTACACATTAAGTTTTTATACTTAAAAATAATAGATTTCTCTTTATTATATTATTTTGAGTCGTATTATATAGGGTGCCCCATAACTCGGGCCACAGAAAAAAAGGGGGCGTGTTTATAGCAATGGAGATAGGTACCAAATTTAATAATAAAAAATGTTTAGGTAATAGTGTAATCATATTATGAGAGCAGCCAAAACCAAGAGCTCTCGCTAAGGTTGAAAGTAGGCGATTTCAAAATTGCTAGGAGACGATAAAACAATGTTGTCTTAAAACTTTTAAAAATCTCTTGTCCGACTATGTTTACTAACCTTTCAAAATGGAATGTCACACTTCAGGACGCAAATGTTTTAAAGTAAAATTTACCATTTTAAAGTAACATTTACAATTTGTTAAATGAACAAATTTAATGTTTTGTGTCAACCCTTATGCAGGCGCACCTCTTTATGCAACGTAGTAGGTCGCGCGGGGTGTCAGAGACACCCCTGATGGCAAAGCGTCCCTGAGTGTTATTTACATTTTTTTTGTTTTTTTTTTTAAGTTATCAAGTTAAGATGAGCTGAGAGACAATGAGAACATATTTCGTTGCGTTCAAATTTGATAAAAGATGACAAAAAAAAAGAAAATGTCAAAAGACGACAATTTTAATCAAATAAAGCATTTATTAAAAAAAAACAAATTTTAAAAGTCATAATAATAATAAAAACAAAAAAAACACTAAGCACTTAAGATAAGGTTTACTTTTACAAGTAATTATGATTTGGTAAAAAAAAGTCAATAGGGAGGCGAAACCCAGCCTGCTCACGGGGTGTCCACAGCACCCAGAGCCTGTTTAAAACAAAATACCAGACAACCTATTACATTAACTTCAAAATCGGAAATGTAATATGACTGAGAATACTTTGGCAGGAAGGTACTGAAAGTAAGCGCCATTTATTCGAATCGAAGTGAGACCGGTAGCTATATTTAGGAAGCTGGGGTGTTTTGTACACCCCGCGTGCCTGCTTAAGGGTTAAAGAGAAACTAAACGTTAATTTAATAGTTTTTTTAGGTAATCCTAAAAATTTCAGTATTTGATTCAACCAATTCCAGCTATCAAATTAAAATAGAATAAACATTTTAATTCAAAAAATTAGTTTATGTTAAATCAATATTTTAACTGTCAATTGAACAAATAAACTTTGACACCAAAATATAGATTAATCCAATAGGTTTTTTAATGAAACAACATTTTCAAAAATGACATCCAGGTAAACGTTAACTCAACTACATTATTTTTTTCGGAGTAGGAAAAAACTACATACCACCCGAGAGGGCGTCAAGACAAAAGCCTTCATGAAAGTAAGGGAGGTTCAAAAAAGCGATAATGGAAACACGTAGTATATGAACGCTCTTGGACCTCCAAAAGATTAGTATAATATAGTAGTTGTATAGATGAGCTGTTGTTTCTCATCTATACAACTACTATAAAACCTTTCACCAAAAAGAAATAATATTTATTTTTTGAGCATAACCTGCATTTTGTCACCCCCTGACTTTAAATAAGCTTTTTACGTAGTTATGTGGTAAAGACTGTACAAGATTATAACTAAAAAATAACACTACAACTATAACTACAGATAAATTTTAATCTAATTACGTTATAAGAAAATTCCTTTTAACATGCAAAATATATAAAAAATATATTCATACATTAAAATATAAATATATTTCAAGGAAAGCATTTTCTTAATTAAATATAAAAATAGCCATCCTGCATTTAAGTAGAATTTTGTAAAAGGCGTATTGGCAGCCGTGCCCAATAATGAAAAAATACCGGGGAGTTTAATAATGTAGGCTTAAAAATAATTTCCCAATTACAAAACATGGAATATTAAATATTACATTTGCATAATGAAAAAACTTAACTAAGGTTTATTAAAGCTCTGTATCAATCGCTAATGGAATACATTTCATTTGCATAAAAGTGTACAGTGATTAAACATTAATCGTTCCTTTTAAAAGTGTATAAAGACTTCATCCGCTGATTTTGCATTTCAAGTGACGAAATAAATAAATTTCGTTTCCTCCACGATCCACCGTTCGTCGTAGCCGCGGTGCTCTTCAATTCGGTAGCGACAGCGGCAACGGCCGTTTTTGTTTTTATTTTGTTATTTTCATTGCCTGCTGCTTCTCATTCTTCTTTTGCCGTAAAGAACTAATGATCTGGATTCCCAAACGTAATAATATTATTATGGAATTATAAATTTACACAGTTAAAAAAATCAGGTTTGTTAATATCACTTTGTAGTTAAAATTTTAACATAATTCTTTTTATAAAACCAGTAAATGTAATTATTTTTACAAACATTTTACCGAAAGTTTTATAAAGGTACTATGCAATTTTATAAGCAATTTGTTAATTTTCATAGGTTGCCGATTATTTTGTAAATATTTAACAATTTTTTTGTTAAAAAAGTACACGAGATTTCCGGCGGCCAATCAAAACATTTCCCACTGACTATTTTAAAGTCAAACACCCAGCTTCAGCTCAAAAATACACAACAAGTTCAACTGACTTCGGCGTCTGCAACTTATTTTCTGATTACTTTATTCTGATTTGTAACGTGTGCGTAACAACTTGAGTGTTTATAATATACCACACATAAAAAACGCTAGCATAGCATGAATGGGTATGCCATTAAACCAATGGGATCTTGTAATCCGTATTCCTGAATAACAGTTCCTATAAAACCAATAGGTAGTTAGCTCTTGGTTTATAATCGTTTACTGTTTTTAAATTAACAACAAAAGTTATCGCTCCTAAATCTATTGATATTCAATTTGAGTGTTTATAATATACCACACATAAAAAACGCTAGCATAGCATGAATGGGTATGCCATTAAACCAATGGGATCTTGTAATCCGTATTCCTGAATAACAGTTCCTATAAAACCAATAGGTAGTTAGCTCTTGGTTTATAATCGTTTACTGTTTTTAAATTAACAACAAAAGTTATCGCTCCTAAATCTATTGATATTCATATTGATATTTATTTGTTAGAATGTTAGAATGTAATTGCATTAAATACTAATTTGATTTATTTAATAACGTTACTATTGTATGTATACTATGTATACATTTAACGCAATAAATTCTTTGACATTTAGGTAAAATATTTCTCTATTTTGGTTTAATAGTAATTAATTGAGCAAATAACAATTTAGATTGTTTTAATTTTAATGCATTCAATGACAGCGCTGTTCTTGGTACTAAGTTAGATTTTTTTTCTGTGCAACGGGCCCGACAAACGTTGTGCTACCAGAACGTTAGCTAGAACCAGGGACCCAATCAAATACACACAAAAAATCAAAATCGGTCCATCCGTTTAGAAGGAGTTCAGTGACAGGTATACATCACACGTACAGAATAATAATATATACAGTGTGTTTCATTTTACAAAAATAAATAAAATACAGGGGTGCTTCCAGGTAAAGTGAAACACACTGTATATAAAGATATCGGAAATCTGTTATTATTGTTATTCAGATTCCTTACGAAGTATCCGAAGTGTCCAGTTAAAAATTCTAGGAGTATGGACTAGTCACATAAATGACCCTGGAAAAGGGCTAAATTCATTAATAATAATAATATTAATAAAAAGAATAAACACTAGTGCAACTCATCAATGTGCAAAAATGACATAGATTGCAAATTTTCACAGCCTTATATCCTATGGAAACATATTGTGGGGTAAAGCAAATAAGTCACAAAGGGTGTTTCTTCTTCAGAAAAGATGTATTTTTGATGATAATAAAGTATTCTTATTCTTATTCTTAAAGTTGCAGTTAGTTATCTGGTAGATAATTTCCATATATCTATAGATACCATTCTCAAAATTTAACTGTCAGATGGACTAACTGGAACTTAACCAGAGATTGATAACGGTGTTGTAGTAGTACTGATAGTTATATTGTACCAAATTTTTTATAACCTGATAATTTCAGAATGGTGTATTATTTAATTTTGTGTATGTTATTTTTGTGTTTATTAATGTAGGTACGAGTATACACATATATGGGTGAATCTCACAAAATGTCCCCCGATTGTGTTACTCCGTGATATTTAATAAAACTAAATAAGTTTGACCTACACTTTTATTATGTTTTGATCTTTTATAATTAAGTACATATTACAGCTCAGGTTCCAGATTTTTAACCGCAATTAATAATTTTTTACAATGTTTTAAAAGTCTAAAACCTATCCTCCGTGACTGTTACTCTTTCTAGGTTAACCTAGTTCACTAAGTAAATTAAACACATCCAAAGCAATCGAATCAAATATAAAATATTATTAAAAATTGAAAGAAATAATTTTTATAACCATTTATTTATGTAGGTGTAAAATTTATTCTATCCTCCGTGAATCTTTTTTTGCTTTAAATTGTATGCAACGGATGGCGCTTTAATCATTTTAAATAAGCAAAAACCTCTGTTTACGACATTATAGATGCATGTGATTCCTGAAAGTCAGTTAGAATTTATATGCAGATGAGAGTGTTGCTGTTTTATAATTCAAAAGTTTCAGTTCATTAATTTGCTATTTAAAAACCTATCCACCCTGAAGTGTAATATCTCAGTAAGTAGATTTTTTTTACAAATATTTTTATATGTACAATTGTATTTTTTTTAAATATTAAGGTGTCAAAAGATAAAATAACTTATTTCAAATATACCAAGGGTGTTGTTGGTGTTTTAAAAACACATACGAAATCCTAACCTCTGTGAAACTATCTTCCGTGAAGCTCTAATATTCAAACTTTATGATTTCTTAAAATGCTTGAATTGGTGCAGAACCACTTATGTTATGTTATTGGTTTCCCAAAAACCCCATTCTAGACTAACAGTGAAACAACCAACAATAAAAAATAATCTTTTTCACTTGGGGGACATCTCAATATATTCACCCATATGTTTGTGTTCATTTTGTTTTGTTTAGAAAATTGATTAATAAAGCAACATTTCTTATAAAAAAATTTTCCGTTTGAAAATTACAAGAATTATGGTTGAATTATTAAAATAATTTTATTATTAAATCTACAAAATGTCTGTACAGCTGTAATAATTACAAACTACCTATTTACTTGGTTACAGATTACAGTTTATTGTAAACGTAACATAAAGATAAATAAAAATTAAAATATATAAAAATTAAGCAATATTTTTTTTACTGTAATATTTAATCAATTTCGTTATTAAATTGATAGTGGAAGTGGAAACTTAAGGATAAATGGAAACACATTTTCACAGAAGTCGATAAAGATAACAAAGCTGTTAATTAAGCTTCAAGTTAAGATTTTAGATTTTTTGAAATATACTTTTTCATCACTACATATATATATATTTTCAAATTTTGCAACAAAACACGCATTAGAGGTGTAACGTAATAAAAGCAGGGTTTTTTACATTTTTTTTTAAACCAAACCTATTTTATTTAGCAGAAAAATGTAATTCAAAATTATAGCAAAAACATGTAAACGGTTGACTTTAGAAAAAAAAGTAAATACAATTTCTATATTTTTATAGGAAAATTAGTTTTTCTCAAAAAAGATTATATTTTAAGCCAGAGTAGAGTAATAAAAATTTAAAATTTTAGCAAAATTTCAATTAATCAATGGTTTTATACTATTTATATTAATATTATTTTTTCCACTCAGGGCCGTCCATAAATCTTGGAGGGTAAAGGGGGTTTGAAGGACCGTTACAATCTGTCAAAGCAAAAAGCACAAAAAAGAAAGAAGAAAGAAACATTGGGGGCCTTTACATCGTCACATTCTGTCACTTGACCAATTTTACCAAAAACAGTTTATATTTGTAAAATATTTAAAGATTAAATCAATAAATAAACTCCATTTTAGTCACGAATTTAAATTAGGCACGAGCTAGCTTGCGAACAAGTGATTAATTGAATAAGTGTCTAGAAAAGTTTATAGACGAGTTGTATACTATACTTTTTTTAAGACAAATACTTATTATTATCTAAAAATGATTTAAATTAAATATTTTTATAGAGCGACATCAATAAAACAATAGATCAACTTGTCAATTTGTATTACCGGCGCATCGGTAAAAATGTCAAACTTTTATGTCTAAATCAAATTTATACAAAAAGTTTATATACAAAAGTGCTCTTTTAGTTCCACCCTTACTTCCCAAGAAGTCCGAGAAGCCAACTGAATGGCTTGAGCGGGTTAGGGCTAGGAACGGACCGCGGGCTTAAAGTCCCCTCCGAAGGACTATTAAGCCGGGTCTACAATTGTCGCAGATCGCAGATCGCAGATCGCAGAACTTAAGCTTGCGCAAAGCACCCAGCTGACAAAAGAACCTTTCTCCATCGCCACGTCGCGGAGTGCTGTGCGCAAGCTTATGTTCTGCGATCGGACCCCTGCGACAATTGTAGACCCGACTTTACACAATAGGACGTACACAAATAAACAGCCATACCCCTGGAGGGATTCGAACCCACAACCTCCGGCTTGTAGTCAGCAGCACTTACCACTAGATTCTTAAAAATATACTAACAACAGTTTTTTACAGTAAAAGTTAAATCCAGTTTAGTGCCGGCAAAATGTCGAACCAGGCCAGTACAATGTTTATATAAACTATTCAACATTTGACAACTGTCAAGTAACTTAAAATTAACTTCAGCCCGTGACTAAAAACCTCTTGCTAACTTCAGCAAAGAAGTTTTTTATATCTCTACAACTCAGTATAGGTATAAACAAAATAATAAATAAACGATACAAAATAATATTTCTTAAAGGATCCTCTTTATAAATTTTTAAAATAACAACCAAATTATCGTGCTTAGCACTTGACGTTTGATCATTGTTTTGGGAACAAGAAAATATTTCCCAATTAGGTCATCGCTAAGCATTTGCATTTGCTCGGGTAAACTGTTCGTGAAGCTCAATAATAAGCAACATTAAGTGACGTATTATTGCGGGCATTAAAATTTGGCCGGGGCAAAATCTAAGAGGGGGACCTCTGTAACAGTGTTCGATGTTGTAGTTTGGTGTGGCATCGTACGATACGATGCGATAGGATAGGATGAAGGGGTATATGCTAAATATTCAAGCATTACAGCTCTGCATAAATTCATTTCATTACGCCACCAAATATTGCTCCAGCATTCTACTTCGCCTCATGCATATGAATGAATTCATTATATTAAAGCCTTTTCAATGTATAATTTACTTTTGCGTGAGTCATTTCTGTTCACTCCTTCCTTCCTTCGATACAGGCCCCCCATCCCCACCACCGCGCTTTAGGACATGACTGATCCCCCTCGTTTTGCTCCCAATCGCTACAAATAGCTACGCAATTATTAGCGTTGTCTTGTCTTGCCGCGTCTGATTGCAATCACCGTAAATTTTGCACACACACTTGGAGAGGAAAAATCACCCTTGTTTGACCCAATTTACCTATTCACTTACGAATTACGTAGAATTTGGATTGTTACTATTAACTGCTTCATTTTATATAAATTACAATGGTATATTGAAACCCAGTGGGGAAATGGTGGATTCTACAACAGTCACCTGCTTACAAACCTTTTCTATTAACATACACATTAAAAAAATATTTGTTAATTTTAACCAAATATTAACCATATTTTATGTTAATTGTAATAGGGTAAAAATCTGAAGTTTCACTAAATTTCAAAGAAATGGTTGTTTTGAAGAATTAAGAAATTTAATACTTAGAAGGATTTTTAAGAGAGCCAGATGTCACTTGGGGGGGCCTAGGAGCATGTTTTGGAAGTAATAAATAAATAGATAGAAAGTTTCTTTGTCCCCGAAACGCGCACTAAAAAGTAGCCAGATGATGTTTTTCTTGGAAAAAGCCTTAACGCTCAATTGAAAACGCTTCCCTTTGTTTAAATCGATCGTTGGAAAATTAAATAATAGAGAAAGTAGTTAAAAGAATAATAACAAATTTATTTAGTTAATAATCATTTAGATTAAAGAATTAGGACTAAGATAAGGATATAACCAGCCGTATAGTAGTTTTACCGATAGGTTTTAAGAATTTAATGTAACCCGAGAAAATTGTCTAATTGTATAACTTAGGTTGAAGTAAAAGGGTAGTTAGTAATTGCAGACATAGGATATTTTAATGTTTTGGACTTTGTTAACAGATTTAAATTTTTATAGAAAATAAGTAACTTTGTAGTTAGGCAACCCCGAATTCACCCTAAAGTCAGCGTTAAGTAGGGGTAGAAATTTCTCACTGCACGCCTCTGATTGGCCAGAAACTTCAACCCTGAGGCAAGTCACGCCCTCGACTTAAGAAAGTCTTTAAATACTCTGTACCACAGGGTTTGACAGATTTTATCTTGCAAGATTTCGCGCGCGTCGTTTCCGAGTTCGAAGGTCGAAGTTCTAGCCAGTCAGTGTAATTAATAAAGTCAGGTATATTGTTAAGTTTATTGTAAAGTTGCTTATACAGGTGCTCGCAGTTACGTTCACCTTAAGTGACCGGTTTAGTTTAAAATTTGTAGTTTAAAGTATTAGTTTTATAAGATTCATTTAGGTTACCTTTTTCTAAAGTTAATTTAGTTTTCGCTTATCAGTTTAATTCAAAAGTTAGTTTTTTAATCTTAATTTCTCCGTAAATTCTTTGTTAATTTTCTTTACCGTTAAATTATTAATTTTTCTTATTTCCTTTGTTAATTTTTATTCTTCTTCTTAATTGTAAATATATTGTTTGTGGTTAGAATCGGCTGTGTTTCTTTGGGTACCTGTTAATTCTAATTACCCAGTGCTTGGCAAGCGTAAGTATATCGGGATTCGCGAAGTGTTCCGGGAGATCCGTCGCGAGTGACTTAGTGTGGTAATTCGTGCTTATTGGGATTACCAAATCATCGGCAACCGTCGCTGGATTAAAGGTCAGATTAGTGGTAACATCCTTGTAACGGACTGATAGTAGTCTATATCAGCCCCGCTCCCCGCGTTAATTAACCCAAAAAACCACCCGTTACAACTGGTGTCAGATAGACACAACTGGTTTCAGGTGTACCCCCGTAAAGCGCATTTATTTTGTGAAATAGCTATACACTTATATTGATTTGTAAATGTTAAGTTTTATAGCGATTGAAAAAGTACCTAAAAGTTAAAAGTTGTAAAAAGTCGAAATCTCTAGTAAATAAAGCGCGCGCAAGGTAATTTAGGGGCTGTTAGGACGCGTGCGGATAAAAGCTAGGTAGATCTCCGGCAATAAACTAATCACTCAATGGTTATTGTCGTTATTAATAGCAAAGGGCAATTGCTCAAAATTGTTTAAGAAATTAAATAATTTTCTGTAATTGTTTTCATTGTTTTTGAGTGTTAGGGTATGTGTAAAGGTGCTATTGTAAAGACAAATGGGAACAATGCATCTTTATTACATTTAAGAAATTAGGAGACAGACAAGTAATTTTAATTTGATTTAAGGCACAATAGCTAACAGGAAGCGGTAAAACATTGCATATATAGATGTATAACCTTGAAAAATTTATATGTTTCAGGAATTAATCGATTTTACACCGTTAATTAAATTTTGTGACAGGTGGAATTAAGAGTTAATTATACAAAATTTTTATTAACGTATTTTGTATTAGTGTGTCTGTCTCCCCAAATAATTAGTTATAATAATTAATATTCCGTTGCGAAGCAATTAAATAATTACGAGTCATATTGGTAAACTATCTCTTTGTTAATTCCTCCAAAAAGTTACTTGCAGTTTAAAGAGTCTATAAAAACAATAAATGCAGTTAAGATAAACAGTTTAAGGATTAAGATCGCAGCAGTTTAGAGTTTACAAGGTATAAAGAGTAGACAATAGTACAAAAGCGCAGAAAGTAAACTCGATCTAATTACGTGTGCTTCGTTAATTAGATATAAGGTCGTCTCGATTTCCACAGCAAAAAGTCGTACACAGCCAGGAACTCTGTGACGCAGGAGACCCACAGAGGACCACATAGCCAGACATATTATTTCCTGTGCCAATAAAGTTGTTTTTATTCGTCAACTCATCGTCCCCATAACCGCGAAGTGATAGGTTTGATTTATTTCCATAGCTTTTCGGGTTACAGTTGTCAGTTAGTGATTTGTTAAAATGACAAATCAAACCACAGTATTACCTAATGGAACACTCCAAAATAATTTAGAAGAAACAATAAGCACAAATAAGTTGTCCGACTTATTTCAAAAAATAACATTGGGCACAACTCTCAATTTAATAGACGATTATAAGGGAGGACCTGATTATGACCTCTTCATCAATAGAATCCAAGCAATAGGGCGAAAAAATCAATGGACGGAACAAGACATGATGGAAGCTATGGAACATAAACTCAAGGACATGGCGAAAACGTATTATTTTGCGCTAAGGGACGATGACAAACCAGGTTCGATAGAAGAAATGCGAACATGGTTAAAAAGGGTATTTGGAAAAAGAAAAAATTTCCAACAAGCCAAGTTAGAATTAGCAGCGTGTAAAAGAAAACAGGAAGAAACGTTAGGGGCCTTTGCAGAAAGAATTAAAATGGCCGCTAACAACATCTTTTCGGTAGAGGAACAAACACCGGAGAAAAAAATTTACAAGAATGCATTGATTGCAGAACAGTTTATAAACGGGCTAGACACGCGTCTAGCTAACGAAATTTTGTCCGTAGGTGTTTTTCTTAATTTAAAAGAAGCTCTTGAAGTAGCTGAGAAAAAAGAGAATATTGTAGACAGGTTAAGGGTAAATCCGCCGCAGGATTTAGATGTTGTAGCTACAATAAGAGCTTTGTTGTCGGAGAAGGAACAGCTCACAGGAGATGATATAGAACCAAAGAATCTACCTAATGACAGACACCGGGGGGAAATTCTGAAACACAGCGAAGGCCGCCGAAAGGATGGTAAAGAAGACAACCACGATGATAAAAATAACCGCGAACGAAGCCGGGAAAGAAGTAACCGTAATCGTAGCTACGACAGAAATCTTCGCGATCACAGCCGCGATAGAAAAAATCGTGATATTAAGGAAAATAACCGCGATAGAAGTTACGAAAGGAGTAATCGTAACTACGAATATGAAGAACGTAACCGGAGTTACGATCACGATAGCGATCGTAACCGCGGGTACGAAAGGAGTGATCGTGACAGCAAATATGACCACCGTAACCGGGGTTACGATTACGGAAGTAGCGATCGTGACCGCGGGTATGAAAGGCATAGCCGCGATTACAGTTACGAAAGACGTGACCGCAGCTACGGCAGGAGAGAGCGCAGAGATTATAGTCGCGAAAGAGAATTGCAGCGGGAAAATCGCAACGAGGCACGAAAAGTTAATTTTGAAGACAATGGCCCACGCGGAACTAACTACCGAAACGCACCGAGAAACCGCGATGAACGGCTACCGAAATTTAAATATATGTTTAACAGGTGCATAAAATGCGCCAAACCTGGACATTATAGCAGCTGCTGCAGGAGCGAAAAAATATTTTTTTGTTTCAACTGTGGCGACCGCAGCCATACCTACAGTAACTGTTTTTTAAACTGGAACATAGCCTCGATAACACAACAGAAATAACACACACAATTTTAAAACTCAACCCAGAAAATTCAAAATATATTGTGTTGTTTATTAATAATCAAACATCGACTTGGCTTCTAGACACAGGAGCAAGCATAAGTTTAATTAAAGCCAAGATTGTAAGTTTATTTAATTTAACAATACAAGAAGATAATCACATAATAACGGATATATCTGGGAAACAAATAAATAAAACAGGTAAATGTAACATAGAACTAAAATTAAATAAAACTGGCAGTAAGATATTAAAGCATACATTTATAATTTGCGACGATAATTTAAATTTCCCCACGGATGGTCTAATAGGTATGGATTTTTTGGAGTTATACACGCCCCAACTTTGCTTCGCGAAAGGCAGGCTTATGCTATGTGGTTTAGGTTTACCTCTGCTAGACACATCACGGTTAAATCGGACGGTTACTAACAGTAATTCGGCGGAAGAAATAAACTGCAGACGTGTAGGCAGTCGACTCGGACGGCTTAAAAGTTCTTCCGAAGTGTCAACACTAAAAGTTAAGGAAATTAATAGCCCAGAAGAATCTAATCACAATGCATTGACAAAAAATAACGTTCGATTTCAGGAAACAGACAATGGTAGGGATCTGATCAATCCTAAAACCAATACAAATGGTATTAGCTCCAAGCAACCAAGTGTAGTCAGATTGACTGAAGATTTAAGTATACCTGCATTTCACGGTTGTAATGTTAGTATTAGAGTAAGTAAGCGCATACCCTCTGGTACTATGATTTGCGAACCACTCAACAACACAGCTTCGGGAATTGTAACCGAGCAAACAATAGTTAATTTACAAAATACATCAAACAATAACGATAGAGAAATTGTGGTTAGAATTCTAAACGTTACTCCGATACCTCAGTCCATAAAGAAAAATACTCCAATCATTAAAATGACACTTTCGAATAACCGTGTATGTGAAGATTATAGTATTACAAAGGATAGAGAGAGTTTGCCGAGAAACAATAAGGAATTCGTGGTCAGGGCTTCTAGCAGTAGGGAGTTGTGTATTGTAGTTTGTAAGTTTTTAAAGGATTGGGAAGACATTTTTGCAGTGTCAGGTAGACCGCTGAAGTTCACGAAGGGTGTGAGACATGAAATCGAGATAGACGGGACAAAGGGTCCAATTAGAAAAGCACCCTACAGAGTACCAGTGGCTAAAAAGAAAATAGTGGAGGAAAAAATTGAAGAAATGTTAAAAAATGACATAATTCGCCCTAGTTCTAGCCCATGGAGCGCTCCTATAGTATTAATAGAGAAGAAAACCGAGACAGGTAGCATTGATTATAGATTTTGTATAGACTATAGAGCTTTAAATGCAATAACAAAGAGAGACTATTTTCCTATTCCAAACTTACATGAAACAATAGATTCACTAGGCGGTGCCGAACTATTTACTAAATTAGATTTAAAATCAGGCTATTGGCAGGTAGAAGTACATCCCAAAGATAGAGAAAAGACAGCGTTTTCAGTACCTTGGGGTCATTACGAGTGCAACAGGATGCCGTTTGGTCTAGTTAATGCGCCATCCACGTGGCAGAGGTTAATGTATTCAGTCTTGGCGGGGTTGATAGGTATTCATTGCTTTGTGTACCTGGACGACATTATTGTTTTTTCAAAAAAACAATGTGGAGGAACATTTTAATAAACTTCGAATGGTTTTTCAGCGTTTACGAGATTACGGATTAAGTTTAAACAAAGAAAAATGTGAATTTTTGCAGGAAGAGGTTAAGTACCTGGGTCATATAATTAGCAAGAAGGGAATTAAACCTGATCCTAGTAAGATTTCTACAATCAAGAAAATTCCAGTTCCCAAAAATGTCACCGAAATTCAGTCGTTCTTAGGTATTACAGGGATAATTTTAAGACACGGAACGCCCAAACAATTATTAACCGATTTAGGAACTAATTTTACCTCAAAACTCTTCGAAAAAATGTGCAACCTTTTGAAAATTAAACATTTGAAAACGACTGCGTATAGACCGCAATGCAACGGAGCATTAGAAAGGTTTCATAGGACATTAAAAGATTTATTGTCACATTACGTTCAACCGAATCATAGAGACTGGGATATTTGGCTACCGTTCGCTTTAGCATCGTATTGTTCCTCAACACATAGCGCCACAGGTGAAAATCCTTTCTTTTTATTGTTCGGTAGAGATATGGATTATCCATATGACGAGATGTTCAAGCCACTACAGGTAAAGTACGATAACGACGTAAATTATGTCTCGGAATTTTTAAATAGGATGAAAATAGCGCACAAAAATGCAATAGATATGATAGAGAGAAATACAGAAAGGGTGCACGACACATTTAATAGAAAAGCGGAATTACACAAGTTTAAAATAGGAGATAGAGTATATGTGTTCGATCCGTCAGATAAGCCAGGAATAAGCAGGAAATTAACAAAGAGATGGAAAGGACCTTATAGAATTATAAATTTAAATAACGTTACCGCCGAGGTAAAAGAAATACACGGGAATAAAATAGACAAAGTACATGTTAATAGATTAAAATTATGCCTAGCAACGGAAAATCAGGTAAATCAAATGGGACTTATACCCATTAAGGTAAGACAAACGAACGATTTAAACAAGTATCCAACGATCGGATTGTATACCGAGGAAGACCCCGAGCATATACCAAGGAAAGTTAATAATACAATAACACAATCGTCCAGTTCACAACATCAAGAAATTAATTCTTCAGCAAGGGATAATAATTTTTCTTTCAGGAACATTGATAATAATCCAAATCTAGTTTTCAGTAAAGATCCCCCTGTAGCTTTCGATCAGCAAGTAAACCCAACAAATACGGAGACAGCAACAAATTCAACAGCCAAAGTGAGGTCCTCTACACCAACCAGGAAAGAAAAGCCGACCGAGTTACATCCCATGGTTCTGCGTAGCAGAGGGAAGGCCGAAACACAGCCATGGATGTATAAGAGAAGAAAATAAATATCGTTAAACCAAAATATTTTAGATCCTCATTTAGTTTTCGAAATGTTTTAGAAATGTCCACCACGGGGGTAATCAAAAGAAGAAGGCGGAAATAACAACGAGCCAACAAATATGCATCCAAGGAGAATCGCACACAATCAAAAGTCCAATCAGACCGTCCAAAGAATCCAATTGGACCAAAGCGGCCTGTTCCAGCCTATCACAGCATCCCAGACGTACCATGCCAAGATGTAAACGAAGAAGACGACCGCACCTCAGGAACAACAATATTGCAAAGGGACGCAAAGAAGTTCAAAAAGAAAGAAAAAGAAGCCAATAGCCTAGAAGAAAGAAAAGTTATGACGAACCCAGCAGTTAGAACGATTTAAGATGATTAGCCACAAAATCATTCTATATGTCAAACGTTACAATGACTAAAGAACCTTGAAGAATACACCAGCAGCATAGCAGATGCAGGAAATAGCAGCAACAACCCCGGTAGCAATCCAATCATCAGCGCCAACACCTACAAGTACAAGGAGCAACGTTGGAGAAAAACTAAACCAACCTAGAAAGTGCAGAGACGAACAAGTGAAGTGTTTGGTGCGTGATACAGTGACACAAACATAGTGAGAGTTAAAGAACAGACCAAGCCTGAGTGAAATCATGGACTAGGGAAAGACTAATTAGTATAGATTTAAGAGGATTGTACACCTTATATTTAGTTTGTTAGTTTTAGTTTAAGTTGCTTGGTTTTTTAACGAATCAATTTGTTATTTTGCAATTTTTTTTTATTGATTCGTTTAAAAAGGGGGGAGTGATGTAATAGGGTAAAAATCTGAAGTTTCACTAAATTTCAAAGAAATGGTTGTTTTGAAGAATTAAGAAATTTAATACTTAGAAGGATTTTTAAGAGAGCCAGATGTCACTTGGGGGGGCCTAGGAGCATGTTTTGGAAGTAATAAATAAATAGATAGAAAGTTTCTTTGTCCCCGAAACGCGCACTAAAAAGTAGCCAGATGATGTTTTTCTTGGAAAAAGCCTTAACGCTCAATTGAAAACGCTTCCCTTTGTTTAAATCGATCGTTGGAAAATTAAATAATAGAGAAAGTAGTTAAAAGAATAATAACAAATTTATTTAGTTAATAATCATTTAGATTAAAGAATTAGGACTAAGATAAGGATATAACCAGCCGTATAGTAGTTTTACCGATAGGTTTTAAGAATTTAATGTAACCCGAGAAAATTGTCTAATTGTATAACTTAGGTTGAAGTAAAAGGGTAGTTAGTAATTGCAGACATAGGATATTTTAATGTTTTGGACTTTGTTAACAGATTTAAATTTTTATAGAAAATAAGTAACTTTGTAGTTAGGCAACCCCGAATTCACCCTAAAGTCAGCGTTAAGTAGGGGTAGAAATTTCTCACTGCACGCCTCTGATTGGCCAGAAACTTCAACCCTGAGGCAAGTCACGCCCTCGACTTAAGAAAGTCTTTAAATACTCTGTACCACAGGGTTTGACAGATTTTATCTTGCAAGATTTCGCGCGCGTCGTTTCCGAGTTCGAAGGTCGAAGTTCTAGCCAGTCAGTGTAATTAATAAAGTCAGGTATATTGTTAAGTTTATTGTAAAGTTGCTTATACAGGTGCTCGCAGTTACGTTCACCTTAAGTGACCGGTTTAGTTTAAAATTTGTAGTTTAAAGTATTAGTTTTATAAGATTCATTTAGGTTACCTTTTTCTAAAGTTAATTTAGTTTTCGCTTATCAGTTTAATTCAAAAGTTAGTTTTTTAATCTTAATTTCTCCGTAAATTCTTTGTTAATTTTCTTTACCGTTAAATTATTAATTTTTCTTATTTCCTTTGTTAATTTTTATTCTTCTTCTTAATTGTAAATATATTGTTTGTGGTTAGAATCGGCTGTGTTTCTTTGGGTACCTGTTAATTCTAATTACCCAGTGCTTGGCAAGCGTAAGTATATCGGGATTCGCGAAGTGTTCCGGGAGATCCGTCGCGAGTGACTTAGTGTGGTAATTCGTGCTTATTGGGATTACCAAATCATCGGCAACCGTCGCTGGATTAAAGGTCAGATTAGTGGTAACATCCTTGTAACGGACTGATAGTAGTCTATATCAGCCCCGCTCCCCGCGTTAATTAACCCAAAAAACCACCCGTTACATAATCCACATAAGTTTACAACCAACTGTAGTTTGTAATTATAACAAACATTTTGTAGATTTAATAACAAAATCCTTTCAATAATTCAACCATAATTCTTGTAAATTTCAAAAAGGACCTTATTTTTACAACACTTTTTGTAGACCCAGTAAGTAAATAAAAAGAATTTTGATAAGAACCATTAACCAATTCAAATAACATCAAATCATCTTTATTTGTTATAACATTTTTTAGTATTAACAAAATAATTACCTAAACAAAAAAATTAACATATACCTACATAAATGAACACAAAAATAAAATACACACAATTAAATAACACAATTCTGTAATCATCAAATTATACAAAAATTTTGTACAATACTGGTACTACTACAATACTTACTGATGTATTTCGTAACTTTAACCCACTTCACTGTAGTTTCAAAACCAGTGATGGCATCTTTTGTCAACTGTCAACTAACTTAAAACTAACTTTAGCCCGTGACTAAAAACCTATTGCTAACTTCAGCCCGTGACTAAAGCACCGTAAAGCCACAACATGTCAATGTGCATTTAAAAGGTCACCCAGAGTCATGAAAACATAAAAAAGATGTTTTAATTCAAAAAAGAATATTTGTTTAATTTTATTTATTACTTTTAAAAAAATTTAATTCAAAAACAATTCTTTAAAAATAATAATTGTCTTTATTTAAAAGGAAAAAGCAAATTTATTAAAATATATTTACCTACCTATATGTACCCGACTTTTATTTCAAAATTACAATTTAAATAAAAGTTGAGTTTCTCAAATTATAAAAACAATTTACTTCTTTTAAAAAATTAAAAAGTTTAAATTAAATAATAAATATTATTTTTTTAAAAACATTTTTTAATTATAAAATATGATTTTAATTTAATTTAAAAAAATTAATTATTTAATTAATAATTATTTAAATACAAAAAAATTGTGATTTAATTTAAATTTAATTAAAAATATTATTTTATACTATGGAGGACCTTTTAAAGAAATGAACTGTTGAAAAATGTATTCCTGTTTTTAAGGTAAGTAATTTAATTTGGTTGGACTTTAACATTATTATTTGAGTACCATGGACACAGTTGCGGCTCGTGGTCAGGTGAGTTAATTTATGTACCAAAAAGTTTTGTAAGTATTTGTAGAGTTTAGGGTTTCCTATCTTTATTTATAAGACTGTTAGTGTTTATTATTAAAAATAATTTTTTTGTAATTGTAATTAGTTTTTACCCCCGAATATACCAATATATATTACTAGATTAGATTAAACCAATAAAACATTATTAATTAAAAAATGTATCTTATACACAGAAAAACAAGATTATTTAAATTAAATAAATGTTATGTATATCAAATAAATTATTTATTTTGATATACCCATTGGGTATTACCCAAGTAAATGTTCTTTTTAATGTAAAAAAATATTTATTAAATTATATATAATTATAATCTAAATACATATTTTTTATTAATTCAAATATAATGATTATTTAAGTTAAATAAATTAATTTTAAATGAAATAGATTATCTGTTTTACGTAAATAAAAACATTTAATTTAAAAAAATACACGTTTGTTACCTGGTTTTATTTTATACAAACTAATCATATTTGTTTGGGTTAAATAAATTAAAAGAAATAAATATTTTTTTACAATCAAAAGAACATTTATTTGGGTATATCGAAATACATAATTTATTTGATATACATAACATTTATTTAATTTAAATAATCTTTTTTTCTGTGTAGAAAAATTTAATTGACATTTATTTATGGGTGAGCATTACTTGGTCGACACATTATCAATCCCAATACCATTCTTTAATCCTAAAGGGCTAACATGGAGCTTATACTGTAAATTTACGTACAAATGTGACGTACGACTTCCTTAATTTTAATTTTTTCCACAATCAAAATGTAATCGCCGCTTTTTGCCGATCGTAAAAAACGCGAAAAACAGAGAACAGAACAACAAACCGTGGGATTTATTATTTACCGACTTCATTAAATATAATGTGGCTTTATTTTGCAGTGTCGGTCCGACACATTATTCAATTTGGCATGAGGCGGAGGGTGGAGGGGTGGCGGCGGTGGCAGCAGCAGCAACGAGATGAATTGCGGGGGATGTTCCGGCGTTTCTGCAAAACTCTCCTGCTGTATTTTTATATCGGCTGGCGATGTATGTACGTATGTAGATATGCTTTGCATATGTATGATAAGCATAGCTGCGTCCTTTAACGCGTTTCTCTCCACCGAAACCCCTTTGCATATCGAGGTTTTTCCACCGAACGCCAAGTCCAAGTGTTAAACAAATATTTGACTTTTTATCGTTTGCTCTCTCTTTAGCTCTTTACTTATGTCTCAATTTTCGCTGCTTTTTTTGCCTTCATTGACTCAATATTTAAACAGCATCAGCTTGTTTTTACAACATTATTTTTATTTTTAATTAAACCAACGCTTTTTTCTCACCTCCGGAATTCATTATTTAACTTTGTTTTAATGACACTTATTTATCATTTTATTAATGTTTAAATGTAAATACATTTAATTTTTTTACATTTTCATGCAATTTTATTTTTAAATTTGCCATCATTCATACAATTGGACGCCTTTCTGCAGGAAGGAACCAACCCACAAAACTAAAAAAATCGAGATCTTTAGCCTGTGAACTAATTAAGTGTGTAAAATTTATCTGCAAAATAGGTCATAGCCAAAATGCAAGTGTAGTATTTAACCAACCAACCTTCAATAATATTGTGTATATGAATCTGTAGAATAGATCCAAGTGGGTTGGATCTTTTCTGCAAAATAGTATTAAATCATAAACATCTATGGATTAAATAAATTTTATCAAATATCAAATTTTGACAATCAAAATAAATAAAAAATACGAGCAAGCATAATGTGTTGTTTTGTTCTTCCAAACGACTTTTAAGATGTCGAATGTGCTCTAAAACATCAACAGAGACTATATTAAAGTTATGGAAGAATGCCGCAAAAAAATAAGATTATAGTTACGCTATTGAGTCCTGCAGATTTTTACGGCACAGCAGAAATTGAGAAAAAATTAATATGTATGTAACCGAAAGTTTGATATCAATAAAGAAAAGGTGAGCTGGTTAGAGACGTGTGAAATATGCCTTGATAAAACCAAGCCATTTTCAATATTTAAAAAAAAAGTTTTTAAGATACATCATATGTTGAGGTAGACATAAAAAAACAAGTTGGTAGACCCACTACCAAATCCAAAGATTTTTTGCTTCTGATGTGGCCAAATGGTAAAAAAATATCTATACCTAAACTACAAGATATAAAATCTGTAATGCATCTGATACCCCAGGATTGCATGTAAACATTTTTTTAGTAGTAGGTTACGAGGTGAGGAGGGGTTGGAAGATGATGTGGAAAAGAAACTGATATTACTATTTTAATTGTAATATCAGTTAATTTAAGTTTTAATCAAATTTTGTTTATTGTTTGAAAACAAATAATTGTCGTTTTTCTTTAAATACATACATTTGAATTATAATCAAATAGTAGTTTCCATAAATTTCAGAAAGGAACCAACCAACAAAAGCCTATTTTTTTCATTACATTTACACATAATATCAAAAATTCGAACTGAAGAAATTATTAAATTATATCCCTTAAACCTCCATAAGTCCAAAATCGGCATAAAATTTACAGATAATTTTAAAATTATTTAAATATTTGATACCTGTTTTCTCAGTTTCATCAGGGTGTTGGTTGGTTCCATTCTGCAGAAAGTCCAATTATAGAAACAAGGTTTTTTAAAAAAAGTTTCATGGCTTGAAAAGTTTATCAATATGCACTATTTTGAAAGATGATCCTTTTATATTTAGTTTCTGGACAAAAAACTTAACTAAGTTAAAACGAACTTAACAACTTTTAATGGAGTTTAAAAGTTAACATAAATTAAAACTTCCCACTCTCTTATTTATAAAGGTGAACATATTAACTGGTAGCACCCAAACAGCTCTAGTTTTTTAAGAAAAATGTTTCTATGCAGCTTCCTGTAAATGGTTCAAATTTGTTTGGTTCCTATTTACACTGCTTAAGAACTGTTCCATCTCAACTTTTATTTTTGACATTAAAATTAAAATAATCTGGTTTTTGGTTTAGAAGGACTTTTAAATTTTGCTGCCCCCTTCCCTACAGACTCCGATTTATAATTTCTAGCACTAACGGTTTGGGAGTAATTAAAGTTTTTCTAAAATAAATCGCCAAACCCTTTTGGGTAGAAACAATGAAATTTATTTAATAAAACGAATTTAAAGCGTACTTATAAGAAGTTTTTTAATTAAAAAAAATTAACCGGCCATTTAATTTTAATTCGAGTATTGTTATCTTTTTTATTCTTAACTTCTTGTTTTTTATTTTCCCAATTTCCTTTTTATTTTATTAAATTAATGTATAAAAAGTTGTGACCTTTGGCCAAATATTCGGCTTCGGCTTAAATTCAGCCGAATACTATATGGGTTCCAGGTTATATGTTTGGCTTCGGCTAAAACTTCGGCTCAAATTTAAAAAGCGGAATGTTTGGCCAAAGGTGGCATTATTTGGCCGAAGCCGAAGCTTAGATAGGACACTCTCTATCTAGCATCTTGCCCCCCTGGCCCATTGGCCAGCGACGCCCTTTCTGTGTAATTATATTTTAAGTATGTTTAAGTTTAAACTTTAATCTAAACTTAAAAAATTAAGACATCTTTTAATTTTAATATTTTAATTTTCGGTTCAAAGCTTTGCTTTATAACTTAGTAAACTGTTACTATACTTAAAAATAAAACCTATAACATATTACAAGAAAAGTTAAAATGGGAAAAGTTTTATGGCCTTAAAAGCTTGAAATCTTGAAATAGGTTGTTGTATATTTATTTGTTTTTAATGTTTTAAGTATTGTGGATTTGTCATTTCCATTATTTTTAATTTTTTTAAACTTTTTTTAAAAGATAAATGTATGATATAAAATATTACCATTTTGGGAGTGAATAATGCGCATAATCTCGAATGTTATACTATACTTTATCTACTCCATGGCAATAAGTAGATAATTAAATGATGTTAAAAAATAAACTGACATCTGTCAAATGGTTAACCTCCTTTTTTACCAATTTTAAATGTAATCGTAGTCGTCTTCTCCCAATTTATAACCCGATTGTTTCAAATCACAGTGAATATTGAAATCACTGATTCCTAACAATGTGAATAATGAGTTCATTATTCCCGTTGTTAGGCAGAAAATTTATAATTATTCACGAAAAAACCCCATATTATGTAATAGGAGTAGATACATAAGTTTATAGTTTTTCCTATAATAAAATTGTTTGTGTCAAAATTGGTATATAATGTATTTTTTCTACTTTCACCTTTACCCATTATGATACCTACATGATCTTTTAAATACATATTGAAAAGATGTGGCTTTATGGCGTTTTAGTCACGGACTGAAGTTAGCAACAGGCGTTTAGTCACGTGCTGAATTTAGCTTTGAGTTATTTGAAAGTTGTCAAATGTCACAAAAGAGTTAAAATAAAGTGCCCTTCTTGTGAAATAATACTAAATGTGGAAATTAGTTTATTATCTCAATAGACAAATACAAAATTATTAAATAGTTTTTTGACGCTAAAGTTTATATGCATGTTTGTACTGACCTTTTGATTTATGAAAAACTGCTTCAATATCGGATTTAAACGGTTTTTAGTCCTTTTTATGGGATAAATTTCGATTTATACAGAAAAATTTATTACTCCATCTATTTTTGTAAAGATGTGACTCTATACTAATATTTAATTTAAATTATTATTTGGATAAAAGTAAGTGTTTATAGTAGAACTCGTTTATAAACTTTTCTAGACACTCATTTTATTAAACACTTGATCTCAAGCTCGCTCGTGTCTAATTGAAATTCGTGATTTAAATGGCATTTATTAAACTTAATACATAATATACTATAAATTAATATTTAAAATTATTTACCTACTATAGTAAAAATAAATAATTTATCGTACAGTACAATCTCTCATTAAATTTTTTAATAATTCAGCACAGACATTAATAACTTACGTACCTATTACAGCCGTGACTTGTTATACATATCTTGTAATAGAAATATCAATAAATCATGTATTAAGTTATTTATTAATATGCTTAATATATTGTATACTGAACAAAATTATTTATTGTCCTCCGCAAACCTAATAGCTAGATAATATTCCTTATTATTATTCAGATAATGTTCTACTTCAAAATTACAAAATTAAAATATGATTTTGAAATGGTTTTGTAAATTTTAATGCGTTAGTTTTAACTCTTGTTATATTTAAAATGATACATACATACTATGTATTACATAGGTACAAATCTTTGTTTGAGTTTTCTTGTCATAATAAAATGTTATTTGGTGGTACTATTAAAAAAATTGGTTGCAAAGAGGTTGTGAAATAAAAAACATTTTTAACATAATTATTAAAATATGGGTTTTATTTTATTTAAATATTGCAAAAATTGGTTGCAAAGAGGTTATAAAAAATTAACATTTTCTTAATAAATTTAATTTATTTCACAGATTTTACTATTTGGACTAAAAATTATCGCGGTTGCAACATTTAAACGCATTAAATGTTTCCTACTATTAAAATAAAAAAACAATTTTATTGACATTATTTTTTAAATGGCCCATTTTAACCTGTTCTCTTTTGATTTCCTTATAAGAATTTAAATTATATATCGTAATAGTTACAAAGGAGGTTTAAAGTGCTATCGCGGGTGCAACGCAATTCCAGATCCTAGTACAAAAGTACAAGTCTGTTAATCTAGAAACATTTATTGTATTATGTCTTAACATTTTAAATGGCGATAAATCAATTTACCATTTGATTTATTTTTATTTTTACTTACATAACTTTACTTCAACGAATAAAGGAATGTGACCACTAAAAAAGTAACAATTATTATGATTTAGAAATTGATCGTCCACAACATTTAAAGTTTTTTGTTTTTCCAAAGACTATGAAAGTAAAGTTTATGCATTAAGTTTATACTATTTATAGTTTTTAAACTAATGATTAGTTGTAGTTAAAAATACCTGAATGTATTTTAAACACTTCTATGATAAATTAAGTAAATTAAAAAAAAACCTTTCGTCAAAAAACCTTCTCAATAATAGAAAAATAGCAAGTACAAGAACAAGAACAATTTCAGGAAATAAAAAGGAATCTGATTAGGTATTAGGCGATATTTTAGATTCTTTTTTGAATTTTAAAAAAGAAAAAACCCAAACAGTTCATTAAGGTTTGAATTTTTGCTTTTACGAATGGATTCAACCTCTTACGATGAAATAACAAATTTCTTCATAGCTTATTTCTATTTTTTTCCTTAAGTAGTTCAAATTTATTCATCTGTTTATAAACAAATCATAAAAACAATTTGTGCATAAAGAATTTAATATAAACAAATAAAAAAATGTAGGACAAAGTAATTGAAAAACACTTTGGACCTTGGTGGAAAAGCGAAAACCCCAATCTCCTGCTACATAATTCAAAGTCCATCTCCAATTTTTATTATTTTCCACAGTCAAATTCCCTCTATTTTTCTGCCTTTCGGTCGGTCAGTTTTTTTGCAGCCACGGCTTTAGAGGGGCCTTCCAATGTAATGATATTTCCATCCGATTCTACGCCTCCCCTTTTCGGGGGGAGGCCTCCCCTCTGTCCACCTCCCACCCGTTCCACATGCCCACGGGTAACTGCTACACGAGACTTCAGTTCAATCGACATTTATAATTTTTTTCTGCGTGCAATTTTTATTTCCTTTCATAATGCCCTGCTCTGTTCCATATTAGCCAATCGATGTTTCTCTTTTCGCCGTCCTGCATACAGGGCTGTACATGGATTTTCGTGTTTTCACTAAATTAACTTTATTTAAATTTCGGTCGTTTGTTTTTACAAGCCAATCGAAATAAAAATAAACTATGTGTATATTTTAAAAGAAAATATATTGGTTTATAATCACTCTCAGTTTAAATTTTATTTTTAGGATATTCTATACTATTTTACATAGTTTTTAAATGGAGGATCTAATATGACGAAGCTCCGCGGAGTATATTATTTAGAGAGGTGTTAAATTAAAATAACAAACCAATTAAATATTTATGTTTTATTAAAAGTGTGCTTTCAACCCTCCAAATGGTGATAAGGATCTTTTACAAATTTTGTGTTTATTATATTTATAAAAACGCCTTGCTGAATTAGGGCACTCGTTTAAAATATTTTTTGTTAAAAAGCTTTTTCTACATAAACGCAGCTATGCGTTAGGAACCTTCCGTATAATTTAAAGGAGAGGGAGTAAAAAGTCTTGAAATCTTGAATGTTTATTTGAGTCAGTCAGCCCATCAATTAGATAGGCTACCTGCCTAGCCGCAGCTGTACCATCTATATCAACACCCATCGCCCATCGAAAACACTTCAGCAAGGTTTACGGCTTTGTATCTAAAAATAAGAAGAATATTGGGTGTAATTTAACAATTGTTGGCAAACATTACTGATGCGGTTCCGTAAATTTTCAGGATTCAGACTGGGTGGCATACATTTTGGATTTCAGATATCTCCACAAAAAGAAATCAAGCGGAGGTAAATCTGGTAATCTTGAGGGGCCATTTGATAGCCAATTCATTTACACGGAAACGTTTCTTCCATAAACTGTCTTGCTGAAATATCGGATTTTCTTTATGGTCTTTTTCCATAATTTTGATCAGCTCTGAGTTGACGGTATTCTCCAACAAGTCTAAGTAAGTAGCTCCATTTCAATTTTTCGGTAAGAAAACTGGTCCAATTATGTGATCACCAAAAATACCAGCTCAAGCGTTTAATTTCTGAAGATGTTGAGTATGAACCTCATGGAAGATCATTGGATTTGTGTTGGACAGTTATGACGATTGACAATGCCATTGAGAAAAAATTAACACTCGTCTGAGAAGCAAACATTAAAAAGGTTGTAGTTGGGAGTATTTATAATTATTTCGGACATTATTTCACAAAATTGTAAACGACGGTCTTCATGCAATTTTTACATCAGAAAGTTTTCTGGTACATAATGTAGGGTCCAAATTAATTTCACCCTGAACAGCTACTTCTACTGCCTCATCTCTCACTGGATTTTCAATTTCCTGTTTTTCCAGTTTGCTTTACGAAATTTGTAATTAAGCGATCCAGAAAAATGTTCGGAATTTCAAATTTAAAAAACGAAGCCTTATTTTAAAGAAAATGTAATTCCCTTTTAAAAGATGTATTACAAAAATAAAGTTGAATGCTGCTCCCGTTAAGGGGTTAAAAGTAATGAAATTATTGTGTAAATATACCCCCCTGAAAACAAAAGTTTACGGGTCCAAAGATTTTTTTTTAGTTTTACATACAAAGTTGTAAACCTTGCTCGACTGTTTTGATGCAACACCCTGTATATGTTATTGTATAGAATAACAATACTTATATCTGATCGAATAAATCAGAAAATGTATCTGCATTATTTTTTATTTTTTCCCATGTGGTCAAAAAGTATGGTAGGTAAATAATTGTATTATGAAAAAAATTGTTTTTACCTAAAATTTTAATTAATTCTTGGTCAGCTACACACTTTTAAGTCAATGTTGATGCGATGATTGCAAGCATTTCTGGAAAGCCTTTTTTGGAAGGGCCTTGAGCTACCCCGTTTGGGTCCTCTCATGTTGGGAATAGTATCAAAACGCACAGCACATTTTTTGGGAAGAGCATGGTGCTAAATCCGGTGAGTAAGGCAGATGTAGACAGACAGTAACCTTTTTCGGCTAAAAACTTGTTTGTCTTCAACCGACTCATTTTCACTTTTAAGTCGTTTATATATAATGTATACCACTGCAGTGGTTAATAAAAAATAAATGTACATTCGGTGCCACTAAACTATAAAACCGCAATATTTATATTATTATTTTTTTAAATTTGTTTTTCCAATTTGGGCCATATTTTGAGTTAGAAATGACCAATCTGGGCAAACGGTTTCAAATTAAACATAATCGAATATCCGACAAATATCACTCTTTTAATATCCAATCAGTTGAGTAGTTTAAGTGTTTAAATATTTAAAAAAATTGTTTTTTGATAAAAATCATTAAAATATGACTATTTTTTAATTTTCTTACCGGTAATATAAAAAATCCGGCAATGTGCCAAATGTATTTAACTAAAGCGACATAAATCTTTGAAAGAACTCCACTCCGTAAACTTACCATTAAACTTGGGTAAATTTAATTTAGGCAATTTAACATTATTATTAGTACCACTAGAATAGGCAGTATCTCCAAGTAGAGCATCATACTTCATTTGAATTTTCCAATAATATTCATCAATTAATTTTGCTGAATCTTTCTCTCTATCCTTATCTTGTTTTTTAATAGCTTCAGTTTTATAAAATATATCGCAATCACATGCAATAGAAAGATAAATATCATCTGTTATTTTAGCACAAACTTTATGACACAAATCCGTTGTTCTAAAAGCAACTTTAAAATTATTCAACTTAGAAGCATCAGCTTCCGCAGCTTCAGCAATTGCCAGTATGCTCTCTCTGACCTTGCCTTTAGCAAATGAATGCGTTAAATTCTGTCAAAGCGACAACCTATTGTACAAAACTAAAACCGTTACTTAAACAAAATAAAGCTATGAATTAGAATGTTTTCCTTTTTTTGTTTCAAACAAAGCTATTTAAATTCAAACCTAATATAATAATAACGCTATAAAGTATTCTAAAACGTTAAAACAGCGATAAAAAATAATAAATTTAATAGTTATAAATTTATTAATTATTTAATAAAAGTTACTCAAAATTAAACTAACTAAATTGAACGAAATGATCTATCATAATTTATTTAAATACGAGGTGTGTTCCGAAAATAACGGGAATTGTTAAATTTCGCGGGTTTGGAGGGTCCGGTTGTCATAAAATTTTCTTTATTATGTTGGTATACATGCCCCCGAAGTATGATAAAAACTTTAGCTGTTTTCATAGTTTACTTTATCTGTGGCAGCCGATAAGGTTAGGCGTGTTTTATCAGCTCGGCGATTTTTCGTTCGTTAAAAGAAATGGATCAAATAATTTGTATCCAATTTTGCTTAAAAAATGAAATAAATTCTGTGAAATGTTAACAAAGGCCTATAGTGAGTCTGCTATGAGTAAAACAAGAGTTTACAAGTGGTATAAGAGTTTCCAAGATGGCCGTGAAGACGTTGAAGATGACGAACGCCCCGAACGCACAAGCACATTAACAACCGATAAAAACATGGAAAAAGTGGAAGAAATGGTTATAAACCATCAGAGAAGTCGCTGATGTTGGTATTTCAAATGGCTCATCCCATGAAATGTTTTCGAATGTTTTGGGTATGAAACGCGTGGCAGCAAAATTTGTTCTAAAATTGTTAAATTATGAAAAAAAAATTTGGCCAAAAACAATACTGTAATGATTCCCCAGCCTCCATATTCGCCAGACATGCCTCTGTCTGACTGTTTCCTATTCCCAAAAATAAAGAGAACCTTAAAGGGCCGTCTTTTTGCAAGCATAGATGACATTAAAAGCGCATCGCTGAAAGAACTAAGGGCTATCCCAAAGATTGAGTTTTAGAAGTGTTTCGAGTATTGGAAGAAGAGCTGGCACATGTGTATAATATCCAATGGGAACTATTTTGAAGGCGACAACATAAATGTAGACGAATAAATAAATATTTGTTTCAAAAAACGAAAATTTCCGATATTTTCTGAACACACCTAATATACCACGAAAGCAAAAGTTTAAACTAATTATTACAAGTACCCCAACTGAAACAAACAAAATGTAATAATTGAGTTCGGTAAATTCAATGGCGAAAATTGTGCAGAAAAGTGCAAAATCAAAAAACGTGATTTGGTTCGAAGACCAACAATATGTTTATGATTTTTATTCAATCAAAGAAGGTCCATATTGTTTTAATCATTAACTTTGGGACTTACCATGAATTCCTGCTATTTCTTCGTGCCAGCTGTCTGCTGATCCGCTGTAGCCCCCTAGTTTGACCAAAACACGAAATTGATAGTATTTTTATTTGTGAAACTGTACTCGAAGAGCTGGTGTCAACGTATTTAATTTTGTCACTTTTTAACTTGTCTAAACTATAACAAATAACTAAGCGAACAAATAATGACGAAAATCCATCTTGACTGAAACAAAACATTTGCTATACCTTGTGAAATGAAGAGAAATTTAAATTAACTTGGTAACTTATTTTTTTAAATCAAGGAGCCCACTCATGACTGTCCAAGATTAACAATTATTTAATGTAATGATGTGATGATTTTTTCTAATACCTGATGGAAGCCAATTACAACTGTAGAGGCTACCAAGATCAAAATTTTAAAAATCTTTTCTAGTTTTAACTCAATATTTTTTTTCATATTATGTTATTCTTTATTTTTTAGAAACTCGGTGTTTTTTTGGACTGAGAAAGACTATTTAAGATTTGGGGGCCCCTCTGGACCGGGGCCCGGGGCGGACCGTATTATGTTTTATAAAATATGTAAATACGTAAATAATTTTAACTTTTTCTATATAAAAATCATAACTTAGAAATATTGATTTTATTGAATGCACTGTTTAACTGAAATGTAAAAGTACTTCGCGATAATTATAGCCAAATCTTCAAACGAAAAAACAAAAAAATTTACGTTGCATACAACACAATAGCCACGCTCGCTCATTTTAAATACGCAGTTTAATTCTATTATTTTCGCAAAGAGAATCATCGACTAGAATATTTTTCAGCGATGCATAGCAAAAACTCAATTACAAATCAGTATGAAATTAATTCAAAATTTTCTGTATTGAATAGAAATCGAATGTCGGGAATATAATCGCGTTTTCAGAAAACTGCATCCACGGTCTCGTTCATGAATATTCAGTTAAATGCGTTTTTAAATGGAAATTTTTACCTATAGGATGCCTGCGACCAATTACCTTCCTAGGAACAAATAATTTTTTTGTGACTTTTAATATCAGTTATATACCTATATTAATATCAGTTATATACCTATATTTTTGTAATTGATTGTAGGGAAGAAACAGGCTTAACAGTTGATAGTTCATAATACAGATTCTTTTTTTTTACGATAATTAATTTGGAAAATTCTTAATTCACCAAAAAAAATCACTTTATTATAGCAAAAAAAAACTATTTGAATTGATAAGCTTTTGACGTTGACGGTTATTCATTTATCCATTACTAAAGAATCTTTGTGATTTTCGCTGTTAATTAACAAGTGATTTTACAGGCTTTTTTACATTTAAATCTACATCATTAATAGAGTTTTGCACATACCTACACAGTAAAAAATTTTGCCCTTGTAAATTTTTTAGTGTAGGGTTAAAAATATTAGTGTTGATTTGTAAGTGTAAAAGTTACACTACAAAATACACTAGGTAGCATTTAGTGCTTATTAACTTTATTAAACACATTTAAAGAATATAAACATTATTCATTGGTACATTCACACTATTTATTATTAAAATAAATTAAAAGGGTAAAAAAACTTAAGGCGAGTGTTTATTACCCCTTAATGTGTTAAATAGTGACAAAATGTACACTACAGTGCATGCCAATTTCTTTGTCTGTTTTGATGTTACTAAGAGCTCTTTTTTCTTTACACTACTAGTGCACATTGTATCACAATTAAAGTTAAATTACACCAATAGTGGCAAAATAGACTGAAAAAACTGGTAATAACCGAAATGCGTTTTAAAATGTTTGGTTGGTACCTATCTACCTACGCAGTGCATATCCGGAGATATATACCGGTATACCGCGTTGTGGAAGTGTGGCATTTTTGTTCAGTTAGATTTTAATTACGGTGAATCCATAAGGGGACATTCTTATTTTTTTGGTAATTATTATACTTCCTTTTTTCTTTAAGCCTTAATACTCAATAAATACCAATATGTTAAAAGGATGTCCATACCCGACCTATATTATATATCAATATATACTTGTAACAATAATAATATAAATACACACACACTTCATTTACTTTTTATTTTCATGCGTAATGGTTGTTATATTAACCTATATCTACATTTTTATTAATATTATGGAAAATTTGTAGACGTGTGGTAAATCCCCGGCATACAGCAGCCTGACGCCTCTCTACCAATGGGATCACCCATTTTTTATAACAGAAAAATGGATTACTGATGAATTCTCAAGATAATTTATTGCTTACAAGTTGACAGCCAGTAAAACATTGCATTGATCTAAAACTTTGACTTTTAAGGAACCTTTTTGCTTAAGCCAGCCATACGACTCAAATATAAAATTATAAAAGGCACCGATTTTGATAATTGTCATAGATTTTTGTTCCAAATAAATGTTTCTCTTTATTTACCTTTTCGTTTTATTCACTACCACCAATAGGTTTTACTCAAATAATAGTGTTAATTTACACTAGAAGTTTGCACTAAAGGAGTAAAAGTATCTTTCAAAAGTGGGATTTTACCCAGGAAGTGTAGAAGAACACGATTTTAGGTAAATTAACACTTTTTAATACTGTAAAATTACTTTATCCTCAGTGCTATAATGTTAAATCATACTTGCTTACTTGGGGAAAATTACACTACAAATTAACTCTAATTGTAGTGTTATAAAACAACACTATTTAGTGTGGACCTGTGTGAACTCTAATTAGTGTTGCTTAGAGTTGATTTTTTTTTACTGTATATGCATCAAAACATACCAGTCAAGCACTAAATTGTTTACCATTGTATTATTTTACACCCAAGCATCGAGCACATACCTACACTAAATTGTTTACCATTGTATTATTTTACACCCAAGCATCGAGCTCTTCTTGAATAGCTATCTGAAAATGGTTGAAAACTATTTGGTGATGTGATGATGTTTGATTCCTCAGCAATGTGAAAGCTACTGATACTAGACCGGTCTTGCTAATTTTTAATGATTTGGTCGATCAAAGCGGAGTACATTTTTTATTTCAATATTTTCAGAACGTAAACAAGCAAACCGGAGTGATCTTTTTCAAGTGCCGTCACTATCAGTTAACAAGAAGTATAAATAACACTGGACCAAGAACTAAACCCTGTAGTAGTTCTACGTTTACCTTTATACTCTACTTTATATTAACAGTTACTAATTGGCATACCCAATATATTTCTGAAATTTTGGATAGGCATGGACAGGTCGATATAATCTACACTGATTTATCGAAAGCTTTTGATAACATAAGTCATTCTATTTTAATACAAAAACAATGGTTTTGGGTTTTCTTCTAATTTCGTAAAACTTCTAAAATCATACTTGACTAATCGAAAATGATACGTTAATGGTTTTTCTTCATGCTCTTTTACTGCCAGCTCTGGAGTACTCCAGGGCTACAATCTAGGCCCACTTCTATTTAATTTGTACATTAATGACTTACTAGCATCACCCTTTTGTCTTACTTTGGCCTATGGAGAAGACAATAAATTCTATAAAAAATATCTACACCTTTGGATACTGAATTGTTACAGCGAGATCCTATCACAATTTCCTTATGGTGCACCAAAAATTCATTAAAACTCAATATTAAGAAATGTGTTGTGGTCACATACACCAGAAAAGAGGTTCCTTACTTAAACCAGTATAAGATCATCGACATGCAATTAAGAATTCTTGTTTGTTCAGCAGCTGTCTTAAGACAGGATGAGGTAACTGACTTGGGCGTTTTGTTTGATCAAACACTTTCTTTTGTATCACATATAAACAATATTTGTTTAGCAGCTGGAAGGTCACTGGGATTTGTTATTCGATCCACAAGGGAATTTGTAAATGTTTCCTTAATAAGGTCCCTTTATATGTCATTTGTAGCAAGCAAGCTGGGGTATGCAAGTTTGATCTGGTACCCAATATACACATGCAAACGTATAAGTATTTATAGAGTTCAAAGAAGATTTAAAATACATTCATCTCTTAATTTATGAAATCTAGCCAGAACAAAATGCTAACCTGAACAGTATTATGAGTGAAAACATCATAATGCACATGGACACAAGGCGAGATTTGCATGTGCATGTTTCTTAACGAAATTAGTAAGGGGTGCAGTTGACTGTAAAGATCCACTTTTAAAGATTCAGTTTCATGTTACGAGGAATATCTCAAAAACTTGTCTCCTTTCAAATTTCCACTGCGAGAACAAATATTTTATCAAAAGCACCTATTACAACCATGAGCAAAAATGATAACGAGCTATTAATTGATATATTGGTTATATATATTTCATTTATTTGTTATATATTTATACCATTTTCCTGTAATTGGGAAAATACTGTTGGGGTAATAAAGAATATTATTATTATTATTATTATTATTATTAATGACTCTGATGTAACATTTTTGTATATAACCTACTTAATTGTATTTCATTCTGTTCTGTATATGATTATTTACATATTGCTGCAAAACAACAAATATAACACTAAATAGGTATCTACAAACAAACTGAAAATAATAAAATATAATTTCTACAACTTACAGAATAATCCAGCGGTATTTATAACCGCTCTTTATAAACCAAAAATGACAATTTAAACAGATCCAAATGACGTACAAAAGGCTGAAGATGAAAGCGGTCTGCTAATGAAAAACCGAGCATATAGGTATTCAAATGCTCACAGAATTGCACAAAATCCAAGACATAATAACATGTTACAACTGAACAACAACAACTCAGGCGACAGCCTAAAGATAACACAAAATACTAAATCCACTAATATATCTTTGCCGGACAATATGGAATATGCAATGTACACAGAGAAAAGTAATCTCTTGATTTAAGAAAATGAATTTATTTGAAACAGGTTTTCTTGTATGAAGTAAAAATTTCTTATTCGTAGTAACTTGTTGTTTACAATAAGAAAATACTATTATTTGGTTGTAAATGATAAGTTTCTTGAAAACAACTTATTGTTGTGATTATTTCCCTCATTATAATATGAACCAATCAAATGCCTTGAATTTTCGAATAAATTTCGTTTCAATAAGCGATTAAATCACTAGAACTATTTAACAGCGATTAAATTTTAGCCTCCATATCGGATTTTTGTTTACGATTTTATGGTGTTATTTACAAGTTTTAACAAACATTTTTTAAAAAACAATAAAAAATAAGTTATCCAGTTTACGAAATATCAATTATTAATTATTACATACATTAAATTAATGGAATTTTCTTTAAAAAAATATTTATAAATTTTGACACATACTTCAGATTTTATGAATTGTCAAATAGTTTCCTTTAATTCGAGAAATAATCTAGACGTATATCACTCAACCTATAAATTTAATCTGTCAAACTATGCTCAGTAAGTTTTTTATTTGATTTTTCTTTTTGGAAAATAGTTTCATGCAAAATAATTAAAAATAAAACCCCTCGACCGCTACGCGGTCTCGTGATTTTATTAAATTATTTTGCATTCAACATTTTCTAACAAAAACCAAACAAAAAACTACTGAGCCTAGTTTAACCGATTAAATTCATAGTTCTTGTGATATTATATATGATTAACTGTAAAGAAATATTTATTTAGAGCAATTAATTAAATGGTTTGGATGTAGGTTTTGTTTCTTTAAGTAAGCTTCTACTAAACCTGAGATAAAAAGTCAACTACATATTAACCAAATATCAGTTTAAAAAGTCAAATAAACCCAAGTTTTCCACTAAATCATTATCTTCTTGTAGATATCGAAATAAATAATTTATTTGAGCCAAGCCAAACATAGTAAAATCAAGAGATTACTTTTCTCTGTGTATTGCTGCTTAATATGGTCTCTCAATCAGTTTATAAATATTGTCATCATGCTTTGAATAAAATGCTTTTTTGGATCTTTTTCAGGTTGTTTCTCTACTCTAGTGTATGGTTTTAAAGTATGTTAGAGGAAAGTCTACTTGTCACAAAATGGTTTTCCAATTACACTGAGAAAAGGAAATATTTAATATTAAGAAATCAAAACAGTTGCGATTTTTTTAAAATATATGTTAACTATTAAAAAATTTCTTAATCGTGAACAAATTATATACTAATTATTAAAAAATCGTCCGGTGATTGTGTTTCAGACAAATAAAGGATAAAGTTGTCTTAGAACTGTGATATATTAACAGTTAATATACCTAAATTCGAATAAAACGTTTTAACATTTGTCAACATAATTTTAAATGCAATATGCGCAAGCATGTGACGTTGCCGTAGTTTTTTACAAAATGGAACTTCGATATATTAACAGTTAATATATCTACATTTGCTAATACGTTATGAGCTTCTTTAATTCAACTTAACCAGTTCTTAGACCCAAATTAATATTTCTTTCGCCATATCCAACTCATCGATTTGTTAATAGTTAACGTGCCTCGTTATTAACAAATATTTCGTTCTCTCAGTGTAGGGTGTACTGCCAAATTATGGGAACTGGCCTATAACCTCTTAAACGTGCTTTTTTTCAAGCGTACACCGACAGACAGCCTGTTTCGGTCTTATTGGACATCATCAGTGCCGGATAGCCGTACCACACTTGAAACACCCTACCGACTGTATCTGTTTCTTATAAAGGGGCGACCGGCATCGTGTTCAAGATTGCTTACACACCACGGCTATCCGGCACTGATGAGGTAATAGGCTGCTTCTCACAGTAGAGCCAGAAAGATAAGATTTTTTTGTTTTGTTTTACTAATAAATACAATGTTGATATTTAATATGATTTTAAATTTAAAATACTTAATTAGTTTTTAATTTTTTTGTTAATTTAGGAATTATTTACAAAAATTAAAATTAAATTTTAAGTTTGAACAGATTATGAAGATTGGATTTATTTGGATTTTTTAACAATTTAAAAGCATCTAAATATATAAATAATTTATGAAAATTACATTTAATCTGTTTCTTTATAATTAATCTTATCGTGGATAAGTTTTAAACGATTTTTTTTTTATAAATTATGTTATATACGATGTTGCCCTGATAAAGTTATTAAGAAGACCTCATATAATCAGCACACTGGCAGATCCAGGACATATATCAAGCCCACATTGGCTAAAAATCTACATAATCCCTGCAAATGTAGACATTCTTGAAACAAACCGGCATTCAATTTTATTACTTTTAATTGTCAGATCCTATTTATTGGTAAAATAATCGTAAACTTTATAAAAGGTTAATTTGAATTTATAATGCTAAATTACGAATGCTTAGTTAGGAATCAGGATTATTTTCACTAATGAAATATCTCATTTGCAACTCGAAGATTAATACTAAAGAACGTTTCATTCAAGAAGGTATTTTTTTATATAATAATTTTCATAAGAATCTGATTAAATTTATTGTTCCAGTTTATTAATAGTAGTAGTACTATATATTAAGACCCACTACAATTTATGAAATAAATCGCTTATATTGGGACAATGATTTAATAAAAGTATGGGAAAATAATATGTTTAAAAAAATTAATATCAACATTCGCCGTGTTACTTACAATATATTTTATTTTATTTTAATATTATTGCATTAATTTTAACGTTCAATAAAGTATATTTTAACATTTAGAATTTTTGGTTTGTTGCCTTAAAATTAACTATCTAACGTTTTTCATATATATATACAGGGTGTCCTGAAATTAGTGCACCATACTTTAACAGCAGATTGTACGTGCAAAAATAAGAAAAAAGTCCCTATAAACATAGGTCAAGAAATGCCTCTTAAGGGAGCTACAGCTCCCAAAAGGAAAGCCCCTGAAGATGGTTTTTATTTAATATCTCCAAAACCGTTAAAGATATAAAAGTGAAATTTGGGGAATTAATTAAACTTTTTATGACCAATAAGACGTAACAATAACAATTTAAAATTTTTTATGAGGTTTGGGTCAGATTGATAGGAAGTAGGGTTAAAACCACCTTAACTTTTTTGTACGTATCTTGTACCAGAATTTGGTGTCAGATTATGAAATTTTAGAGTTTTGCACATAAAAAAAGTCATCTTGTTGAACTTCGATAACATACACCGTTTTCGCATAAAATCGATTTGAAAATTATTTTACATGGCATAAAGATTCACAATTAAATCACAACCATAGAAATGGACTCGCGTGGTCCCTGGAATACGGCTCCCATGTTTAGGAAAAAATAGAATAATTCAAGACAGGTGACAGTTTCATGTAGTAAGTGACAGGGTGTTTCTACTTTTTTATTTATATTAGATAAAAACCATCTTCAGGGGCTCCCTTTTCGGGGGCTGTAGCTCCCTTAGGAGGCATTTCTCGACCTATATTTATAGGGACTTTTTTCTTATTTTTGCACGTAGAATCTGCTGTTAAAGTATGGTGCACTAATTTCGGAACACCCTGTATATGTATACACTAAGAAAATATAACAATAATAAAATACATGAGCGTTGGCAATATATCGATGAAAAATTCATTGGTTGAACCCCATATTATTCATATTACCTCCGCCAATGCCTTTGTAGAAAGCATTTGTCATTGATAGAGTATCATTCATATTAAGTAAATGTTTTTTAATTTTTGTTAAAATAAAATGGTATAACGCCAACGAAGCATCGGGTTTTCGCATTTTTAAATAAATAAGTAGTTTTTTCACAAAAAAAGGAAGGCAGAAGTCTTACTCAACAAATTTTGTTCGCAAAGTTTTAATTACAAAGCCAAATCGCGCACGTTATTTGTGTTTCGCGTTGCAAGTAAAAACTGAAAGACTTTGGTTTAGTACTCGGTTTCGATTGATTATTCCTTACATCATTGATTAAGAAACTCAACGCTTATATAGTTATGCTATTGTGTGTATTTTATGTAAGTGAATTATTGTGTTTTTATAATTGAAAATTGTAAATTGTAAAAATTCAAGAACTTAATCGTTGCATTTTCATGCTTTTCCAAAGGATCCAATTCGGTACTATATTTGTTGGTGCATAATTATAATTAACTAATGATAAATTCACCTAATATAATTTGGACATTTTTAAGAAGTCTTTTCCAAAGGATCCAATTCAGTACTATATTTGTTGGTGCATAATTATAATTAACTAATGATAAATTCACCTAATATAATTTGGACATTTTTAAGAAGTCTTACAAAAAGTTGTAGTTGTACAAATATAACCTTAAAGTAAAACAATTTTATATTTTAGTCTTTTAAAAACACCGTTAACTGCATTTTAAAACAGTAAACAACAAAATATGTTTATAAATTTTTGGCAACATAATATTATATGTAATACATAATGCTGTTTGCAATTTATTTCATCATTTGGATTTCCACTGTTTATTGGGAAACTGGTAAAAACTTGACCAACAACACAACAAATCGTTCCACATTTTTTATCGATATTTTTAACATTTTCCGGCCTTATTCGTAAAAACCCTCGAATGTAACATAAGCGTTTGACAGCTGATTATTAAGTTGTAGTTTTGTAACGATGATAACGGCCACATTTCTAATTGTTTCTATTTATTGAACTCATGTGCCCCCTGCATTGATGTTAAAACAGCTTCTGAACAGAATAATTTAGCAAAAGAAACCACACACAAAAATAATTGTACGGTCTTTCATTCTTTAACTTAATTAATTATTACAATAGTTAATATCAGAACTCAACATGCAACTTTAAATGTGCCATTATTCTTGATATGGTATTAATAACAAAATTGAAATCCTATAGGAATACCTATAGAAATACCTTCACAAAGACCGCAAAATCCCATTTCCTCCATATGTCAGGAATATTCCCAGGATTATTCCAACCGTACCAGAATATTCCCAGGAATATTCCTGGCGTTATCAAATGTCCGCCTTTTGGTTAACCCAGTCATCATAAAAAGAATATTCCATGTAGCGGTATGCATAAGACTTAAGTATTGCTAGGAGAATATTCCCAGGAATATTCCCAGGATTATTCCAAACGTACCAGAATATTCCCAGGAATATTACTGGCGTAATCAAATGTCCGCTTTTTGGTTAACCCAGTGATCATAAAAAGAATATTCCATGTAGCGGCATGCATATAAGACTTGAGTATTGTTAGGAGAATGTCCCTTAATATAATTTGGGGATTACTCCTAGCTCTTCTGGCCACTTATACCCAGGAACCTAACTTAACTAGCCATTATTAGTTACTGAGTTGATCAGTCCCACTCTAATCATTATTAAGCTGGGCCATCACAGAAGCACATCTCAAACTGATATCTCTCTCTGCAAAGACTGCTAGTTTATTGAATTTTCAAATCAAGAGATTGACACTCTTTTAGATTTATGATCGTAGTGAGAATGTGGAGAGAGTAATTTCGCCCACCTACTACCAATTTACAATATTATTGGTATCTGTATAGGAGATAACCAGCGCAGTAATTCTGGTTATCTTACCTGCGAGCTATCTGTTTCCACAGTAGCCCCTGGTGTCTTAATATGGCTCAGCGTTGGCATCCGCCGCGGCGCCCGATATGAGCCGTGACCCGTCTGCCAAACCTTTTCTGGTGGGGGCAGTCCGAGTCCGATCTTATGACATAATATATATATAGCCTATGCGCAGATAGGGATTGTGGTATTAGACATAGTGTCTAGTACCCAATCTTACAAAGGTGCTTATGTACTAATATGGTCGGCATATATTGACCTTGGGTGATGGTTCTTTCGCATCAAGTCCGGTGTTCAAGCGTTCCGTCCGACATATGATCACCTATGCCGGCCGGCACGCATGTGCATCGACCTTGGTCGATGTCTGCATCGCCCCATTCTTATCTGACTTATGTTTAATATGGTCTCTAATTCTCTAGTATAGAGGCCGCAGCGCTTGACTTAGAGTCTCACGCCCAATCTAATTATGGCTATCTATGTTATAGACTCCACAAGGAGTCTGCGGAGCAATGGTTTCGTCCCCCAGGGACTGGTGTGCATGCACACCAGTTTGGTTCGTTCGGCCCCGTTACTCTCTGCCCTATCTCTTATATGGGTATTTTATTTAAACTGATATTTTTAACCTATGGATTTATATAGTTTAAATCGTGCATAAGCAACGGTGAGAGGTATATTGCAACTAAACTTATGATTATTCATTGGGAATGTTCTTAGATGGTGCTGGGAAGTTTTAGAGGATCATTCTAGAAATATTCCCAATGAATATTTCTAGAATAAAGCGGATTATTTTTAGATAATAGGGCATATTCCTGGAATATAACCAATTTGTAGAAAGAGAAAATTATTTATTGTTTTTTTAAATATAAAGAACATTCACTGGGAATGTTTCAAGATGTTGCTTGGAAGTTGTAGAGGTTATTCTATAAAATATTCCCAATGAATTTTCACTGGAAATATTCTTAGATGGTGCTTGGAAGTTTTAGATTATTCTAGGAATATTCCCAATAAAGCGGATTATTCCGAGTTGATAGGACATATTCCTGGAATATAACCAATTTGTAGGAAGAGAAAATTATTTATTGTTTTTTGAAAATTAAGAACATTCACTGGGAATGTTCCAAGATGTTGCTTGGAAGTTTTAGAGGATTATTCTAGGAATATTCCCAATGAATATTCCTGGAATGAAGCGGATTATTAGTAGATGATAGGGCATATTCTTGGAATAATTTCGAACCTTCATTGCAGTCTGGGCAGTACTATTTACTTTCCTGAAAAACTTGAATTGCGATAAATTGATTAGCCAGGTTTGTAGCATTTTTCATGTATAGCTATAGCTTCCAAATGTAAAAATAAATTTAAAAAAAAGTCTGCAATTTTATAATAGACCGTTAAGGCGCTGTATGGTACATCGGCACTTGAATAAACGAGCCAAAATTCAATTGATTCCAAACATCCATTCAAAAGATATGGCTTGTTGAAATTTTCGCCCAAATCCAGAAAACACCATGTAACATTAAAATCAAGGACCTGAGAAAAATTTTGAAGGCAAATCCTGATTCGCCTTTAAAAACGCTACCTGTCCTTACTCTATGTCGATCACACCCTGTAGGTACTTCATTTCTGTTTTTCATATTTGATACCTAAAAGATCATTCTTATTTTTTTTTTACCAAAATCTAAAACCATGCAGCACACCGATTTCATATGGAATGACTCAAATACATTACAAAAGTGATATGTTTTGTTTAGCAATAAATTCTCGTATACAAATGATGAGGGACACCTTCATCTTTCAAAATTTTTGCATCTATTACACCTTGGTAGTAGAGCTCGTTATACAGAAAAATTATTATAAAAACAGACGGAAAACAATAATTAATTAATTAATAATAATTAATTAATAATGGTTTTAAATCATAATTTTTCTAAATTTATCTTAAAAAAACATGCTCTTAAAAAATTATAGCCTATTATAAAATGGAGATATAAATGTATAATCTAATTTTACTTTAAATTAAAAAATATTACCTAGAATAACAAACCAGGATTAAATTTTTTTAAAGCGTTCAAATTTATCGGTTTTATTGTGACAGGTTTACTTAAGTTTATCTATAACAAAAATATACATGGAAACAATAAGCTTTTAGCAGTAGAGTAATTTATTCAAATCCTACTTTAAAGTCATAAAACACTTAAACCGACTAGTTAATGATTATTGTTGTGTGAGTAAAACTAATTTCGATTTTCTTGAGCAACTTCCTGCTCTGTTACACATTGGAATAACATTTTAATATCTTAGGTACGCCTTATTGGTATTCGCCGAGCTCGTTACAAGCTTTGTCACAGACAAAAACAAAATTAATACTTTAGCACGTTAATGGCCTGAAATTAATAGTATATTCTCCTGCAACAAATTACTGTCATTGGTTATATTGTTCGGATTGTTTGCTGAATAGTTTGAACATTTAGAAAGTATTAAGCTAGGGATCTGATTACAAAATTTAATGGGTAAAGTCTTATTGTATTGGATTCAGTAGGTGGAGGTCATATTTGGCCCTTGTGCAACCTCCAAATATTAAAAAATCATTCAAGGTATAATACCCTTAGTAAAATATATTCAGCTTCATTTAGTGCTTTAACAAATATGGAATAGTTACTTTGACATCACAAATAAATTATACTAGTGGATTCTTAATAGATGGGGATTGACAGAAAAATTGATATGATTTTAGGGTAAATTCTTACGCCAAACACAAGCTTTATCCCTGTTAGACACGTAGACTGACCGATTCCTGCTTTAACCACAATTTCTGCAACTTTTATTTCTTTTGGGTTGTAAATGCAACAAAGCGAAACATTACAATCCTGAAATCTAAGAGATAATAATTTATTCAATGGGTTAAGAAAACTCTAAAGTTACCATACTTACAATTTCGAATAAGAGTGGAAAAAATTCGTAATATACCTAGGTAGTAATGAAACGTGCCAACCCAGTTAAACATTTTATTAAAAATGTTATCTACCGAAAAACACGGGCCGCAGCTGCGCTATTGGATATGACCATACTTTTTATTATTTAGTCCAAGGTTTGACCTGTATCATAAGTTTTATTCATCTTGAATCTAGATAAAACAATAATTTCAAATCAAAATTATTTATAGTTTCAACTTGAAACTTTGAAGACAGCAATTTTGCCACTTTTTTAGGGTAATTTAGGTGCGCTCATGACCATAATTTGACCAACTATCTCTTGTGTTTAAGATATTGCAAAAAACGGTTTTTTCGTCAAGCAAACATACACAGTAAAAAATTTTGCCCGTGTAAATTTTTTAGTGTAGGGGTAAAAATATTAGAGTTGATTTGTAAGTGTAAAACTACAAAATACACTAGGTAGCATTTAGTGCTTATTAACTTTATTAAACACATTTAAAGAATATGAACATTATTCATTGGTACATTCACACTATTTATAATTAAAATAAATCAAAAGGGTAGAAAAACTTAATGCGAGTGTTTATTACCCCTTAATAAATCGCTAGTTTTAATTGGATAATTGAAAGAGTGCATAATATTTTTAATAAACAGCCAATTAAAACAATTCAAACCGTCAAATTTTTTTTATTTTGCTCTTAAAATTTTAGTTATGACCTAATTAACAAGAATATAAAAAAAATAGGTTTCACAGAAAGTCCAAAAATCACCTCTCAGAACAGCACCGTGATATGTTAGTTAATGCTTTATATACATAAATTATGGCTTCAGAATAAACTTTTTAACTTTTTAATCAAAAGGAGGGAGCTATATTATGTTTTGTAGCAAAGTTTACCCTTGCCTGCCCACCTGAACAAAATCCTGGCTAAACCCTTGCTGGAAATGGGGCAAGACTCCCTGATTTTCTAAAAGGTTAAATTAAACCCAATGAAAAAAATTATGCATGCCTTATACAATTTGTTTTTTAAATAATTTATTTTAAAAAATATAGGTACACAAATTTTAAAAACGGTTATTTTAATAATGCAAATTTTAAAATTTAACTGTTGCAGTTCCAGTTCAGATTCAGATTTTTACCCTGTATATATATATTTTATTTAAAAAAAAAATATTGTTATATATTTTTAATTATTTGTCAAATAAATATTTGAACCAAAAATATAAAAAATAGTTTCATACACTGTTCCTGTTTTTGCTTTTGAGCAAAAACAATTGTTTTTACCTACAAGGTGTATTTTTTATTTTCTTATAAAATGCCTTACTAATGTTTTACTGGCAAAAACTGTTAATATTATTATTTGATGTATATTTAATTTGAAATACCCTTTTGTCCCTGCATTTCACTTTATTTTATGTTTAATAGTACCTACCTATATTTCTGAGCCCAAAAATAGAGTATAAATTTCTTCAGAAAAAAAGTCCCCTCTACCTTGTTAAGCCCTTTACCCAAAACCTACTGTTTCTATTTGAAGAGCAAGCACATAATTTAAAAATTTTAAAGGAAAAAATAAGTTTATCATGGTCTAAAATTTAAAATTCTTCAAAAGTATTTAAAAAATAAGACAAGTATGTTTTTAATAATACAAAAAATAAATCAATAAAAATTTTACACAAAAGTTCAATGTTAGGGGTAATTATTTTACAATGAAACCAAAGAAAGTTATAAATCAAATGATTTTAAGCATTCAGCTTTTCAATCAGACAAAAAAAGGAAAGATATTTGATATAATTAACATGGTAGTAATTTTATCTTTAAAATAATGTTATTTTTTAATTATATTTTTGTTATAAGATATGTTTACCTTCTGAATTACCTTCTGAATATTTTTTCATTTATATTTACAAACAAAAATACTGTATATTTTTATCCATATTTTAAATCACTCGTTAACGACTGATATAAATTATATTAACCGATTTACATTTTAGATGATTTTATTGGCCAAAAAACAAATCTAGTAAACCGTGACTTATATTAGCGAAATTATTTTCTATGGTTAAAAGCAAATTTCACAAATGTCAAATAAACCTTTATGGCATTTTAATTGTTTTATGTCTAATTTAAAATATCAATGTATAGAAATCGACTTTTTTAGGGAAAATTTAAACGTTGAAAGATAATTATAAAACAACAGTTTTTAAAGAAAATTAATACGTTGCCATGTCGTGCAAAAACCTATATCCCCTGATATGCTAAATCAGTTGATATAATCAACGTTTCTGCATACGGCCCATAATAATTTTAATACAGGGTGACCCATGACAAATGGACAATACTGCAACTGTAGAAACAGTAGGCGATAAATGTGAGATATCATTTTTGATAATTTGTAATATTTGGAAATCAATTCAATATATCAAAATTTATACACTATAGTTTTTAAGGAGGAGTACAAATTTGTCATATTTTTTATGGTATTCCTAGAGTGCGCTAATGACACAATAGAATTTTTTACCCCTTCTATCATTTAAATTTTTATGGGAAACAATGAAACATCTATTATTTCTAAATACAAATTTACACTTGTTTAATCTCAGTATTTTAAGGCATTTTTTAGATATTGCGATGAATGGAAAAATTATTAAATAAAATATTAGTTTTATTAAAAAACACTTTAATTTATAAACAAAAAAAATAGGAACAATACTTAGATTTAATTAATTAATCGTTGGAAGTATCCACCATTTCTAAAAGACTCTATTAAGACTTTATTAAACTTCTTTTTAAATTGCATCTTTAAAAAAATGCGTTAGTATTTTTTATAGAATTTGCGGCTTCGTAAATTTTGGTTAAAAGTTTATCTCGGTTATGGATTTTATTTCTGTAGAGTACGTACAAGTCTAAAGGATTAAGTTCTAAGGAACGAGGCGGCCAAAGGTTCCTTTATATGTAGCCCGTATTGTGGAGGCGCGACATTTTGCATATACCACATATTATGGCTTACATTAACAGGAACTTTATCAAGTGAATCAATTAAATGCTTTTTTAAAAATTGTAAGTAATCTTGTCTATTTAATACCACTCCAGATATTTATTGAAAATTCATGCTGGAAATGAGTTTCTTTACACTTATTAGGGTTTTAAAAATCCGCGTCGTGTTAATATGGTCTCCTTAGTGAACAGTACATTTTCAGGAAATTTGGTTATTGATTAATTTTATTTAGTAATTGGCAGAACTGTAGTCTGCGAGGTGAGTGATTAGGTAGTTAATATTGTACAGAGGTAAAATGATATGGATACAATTTCTCTGAACGAAAATTCTTGATATACTAGATAAACCTACTAACACCAGTAGCTGCCTGCAAGCGCCAATTACTTAATTTAGGGTTTTCTGAGCTTATAATAAAAATTGTATCTTCTTCGTTGGCTGAAATTCTTTTTGGTCTGCCACCAGAATTCTTGGAATAAAACGAACCTTTCTCCTCTATAAGTTTGCTTATATTCTTTAAATTCCTTTTCGATCGGGAACAATTTTATTTGGATATAACTGTGCAGAACTCGCATTATAATTTACTTGTGCATAAACAAATCTCTTAATTCATTATTGGTAAACTGGTTACCTGCACGCATTTTTGATAAAGGCAGTATTTTAAATTTAAAACCAAGAAACTTAATACTTTAAGTTTTCAATTAGCAATCATTGCGTGACAGTTATTTGAACAGTCATAGCCAACTTTAAATAATGTTGCTTTCGGCTTTGCTGAAGAATAAAATCTGCATGGTAATATTTAAATGGAAATATCTTAAAAACGCCTTAAAATATAGAGATAAAAAAGTGTACATTTTGTATTTAAAAATAATGGATGTTTCATTATTTTGCTTAAAAATGATTAACAATTTGTAAAAAAAAGTAACTATTAATTCATCCAATTCGACCTGTGTTCTTAGCGCCCTCTAGGAGTACCATTGAACATTATGACAAATATTTCTCGTCCTTAAAACCATAGTGAACAAATTTAGAGTTTGATACATTGAATTGTTTTCCAAATACCACAAATTTTCAAACATCACATTACACATTTATCGTTCCTCGTTTATTATTAACATTTTACCAAGGCATGTTTGTATTTAATGACATGTTTTAACCTTCTCTTTTTACAGTTGATTCATTAGTTTTTGAAAATTGTCCAACTTTTGATAAAAACTATTTTATTTTGTTAAAATGTAATGATTTTAAGTATTTGAGGTATTTGATTGATATACGAATTTTAATGATATATCATAGTGAATAGGCAATAATAGCTAATTGAGCAAAATTATTTTTGGAATCAGCACACCCAAATTACCCTAGAAAAATTATTGACCACCCTGTGGCAAACAAAAAAATTAATTTTGCCGACCAATGTAATTTTTACGAGATAAAAATTTAATTTAATTTTCTTTTTAGATAAAAATTAATACTTAGAGAATAAAGTATCAACCAATATTTTACCCCTTTTTGTATAATCGCATAAAACTTTTTTATTTAAATTAGTATTAACAAATCACCCTTTTCTCAATTTACTTTTTTTTAGAATATTGGAGTGTAAATCAATTCGTGAAAAAAGCAATTTGCTAAATTTAAAATAGTGATTTGTCGAAGTACATTTAATTTGCTTTTCTAAATAGATGTACATATTTATTAGTATTAAACAAGCCAACCAATAAAATTAAACTTTAAAGTATACAATAAAATAATTTTGTAATAAAAAAATTAGGTTTTAAATTACATTTTTAATGAACTTAAAATGTAAATAAGGGCAGATTTTTTAAACTTAAAAATAATTTGCTTACAGCAGCAAAGGTACAACAAATATAAACAAATAAAAAATGGTGTAAATCATATATTATATACACAGTAAAAAATATTACATATACACAGTAAAAAAATATTAGTTTATTTTAATCAAATTATAACAAACATTTTTTAGATTTTTTAACAAAATACTATGTCAAAAATTAAACCATAATTCTTGTTATTTTTGCAAATTTTTTGTAGGCCCAGTAAAAAAAGTATTTGTTGGAAATTGGGAACTTGAATGAAAAGAATTAACACATACCCACATAACTAAATAACAAAAAAATAAAATACACCAAATTAAATAACACACCATTCTAAAATCATCAAATTATAAAGAAATTTGGTACAATATAATTCAATACTACCACAACACTAACTGATATATTTCGTAACTTTAAGCCACTTCACTGTATCCCCTAATTTTAGTTTGAAAACCAGTGATGGCATCTTTTTTCGGATACTTCGCACTTTGCACACTCGTTAAATAGGTATAAAGAATCCGAATAACAATTATAACAGATTTCTGGTAATATATTATAAACACTCTGGATAGTTGTTACGAACACGTTAAGAATTATAATAAAGTAAGGTGAAGTATAAGTTCCAGATGCTGAAGTCAGTTGAACTTGTTGATGCATATTGTCAGTGGGAAATGTTTGGATTGACTGCCTGAAATCAGGTGTATTTTTTTAACGAAATAATTTATTCAAAAAATTATTACTTTTACAAAATAAAATTAACAAACTCATGTTAACAAATCTGAGTATAAGTAAGTGGGTCATCCGCTTTCAGGAAAATGAAGATCAAAATTTTTTTTTTGCCTAAATTGACTTTTGGTTGGATTTTTATAAATGTTTAGAGTTTTGTTTACTTACATTTAAGACAGGTAGTGCACTTTTTTTTTTTTCGTTTTTTTCACCTAGCTTTATATGTCTCCACTGTGTTACCAATTTGAAATCCAAAATTTAATTCAATAAAAAAAGTTGTTGTATGTACTTAGTTTACAAACTTTTGACTCCAAATTAATTTTCTATTAAAAAATGTATGCCTTTTTTAAATATTTATGTTAGTTAAGTTACTTTTTAAAAGACACCATTCCGATTCTTTGTTAAAAAAACAATACCATTAATATTTTCGTTTAGTCACTGTATTAGTGAGTTAAACTCTAATTTATAAACAGGTATTACCAAGTGATAGTAAAATCATTTTAAGGATTTTTTTTTAACAAAAACTAAACAAAGTAACGAAATAGACATTGGTATCACAACGGACTGGGGTACACAAAGGACTTAATCAGATAACGTAAAAAAGAAACTATATAGGGTGATACGATTTTAGAGTAATGCATAAACAAAATCCCTTGTAGTGGTGCAGAATAACAAATTAGATTTCTAAATTATAGAGAACCTTTTTCTTTGACTATACGTCTTTTAGTACTTGTATATTGCGTGGAATTTTCTCTTGGATGTAATCTATATTATGAATTGTAATCACAAATAATATTAAATTGGTTAATCATAAACTACTTTTAACAAAAGCGACGGTAAATATCCACTTTGTTGTGGAAAAATTCTATTGCGTTACCCTAAATTCCATTGCGTTACCATAAGGTAACGTAATGGACTCGGTAACGCAGTAAACAAAGTTTTGTGAAACCATATTTAAAAAATAATAATAAAACATTACAGTCATTAATTACTCTCAATGAGCTTTAGTGCCCTAAAATAAACATAAACATGAAAAATAGTATTTTTTCTTACTTTATTTTTATTATTTTTTGAGTAACTTAGCGGACAAACAATTATTACATTTTGCGTTACCCGCACCTGTTTTAACCGAGATCTTCTTCCTGATTGAATAAATAAATACAGCTGGGTAATGTGTACGTCCGAACATTATTTGTTAATCACGTGAGTGCCAAAAAAGTTGCCATATATATGTGTTTTAAATATTCTATCGGTAACGCGACGAACGTAACGCAACGGAAAAAATGTCTGGGACATGTCAAATTAAAAAAAGTAGATTAAAATTAATTAATTTATATATAAATTGTTTACTTTATTAACTAAGGATGTTATGGATTGCTATAAAGCAACACAAAGTTCTGGTTATTCAATATTAAAAAAAAAAATATGTATGTAAGTTTTATAAACCGCTAATGGGACAAAATTAAAAAAAAATTATTTTAAAATAACTAAACAAACATTTTCTGAAAGAGTTTACTAAGGGCTTGTTAGGTTTTCACTTCTCTCTAAAAATGAAATAGTCAAAATTCTACTATTTGAATTAGTAAAAGCATTTTTTACTAATAAAATAGTCGTTTAAATAGTTATTTTTTACTAGGTATGTAAATAGTTAAAGTTTGACTAATTTAAGATTAGTCACCATATTTGACTATTTCTGACAGTTAAAAGTAACTAATTTCTTTAGTCGTTTACGGCCAACAACAAAGTATTATTTGAATTAAATGCATATACCTCTCCAAGGTTAAATGACCCATAAAACAAATAAAGATGCAAAAAGTTTAGCTCAAAATAGCAAGACAAATAATATATTAAACTTTAAAATATTATGAACCATATTTATTGACAAATAAAATTAATTTTTATAAGAGCGGCTGATAGCCGAATGCGTTAAGACGTTAGCTTGACAAACTTGTCAAGTGACAGACCTGAGTTCAATCCCAGGCTGGGTCAAAACTTTTTTTAAATTTAAATTTACTAATTTGACTATTTCATTCAGTGGAATTTGACTAATTATTAGTGACTGCTTTTTCACTATGACAATTAGTCAAATATGACTTAGTTATTTTTGACTAATTCATTTTAAGAGAGTTGGTTTTTAAATCAATAAGATCCGATAATTTTTAACAAAGTTATTCAAACTTACGGACAGCGGAAGGCGGGTGTTTTTTGAAAACGACTCAAGTATAGCCTTAATTTTATGTTTATGAAAATATAATACTTATACTTTTTTTTTTTATTTTCAGACTATTTGGACCAAAGATAACTTTTTTATCAAATATGATCGTTGAAGACCAGTGGCCATCATCATCAGGAATACAAAGAATAAGAAGAAACAGAGGAGAATTAGAAGCAACAGCAGCAGTCGTAGTAGTAGGTAGTCGTAGACGAGAAGAGAAGAGAAGAAACGAAGAAAAGAAGAAAAGAAGAAGAAGAAGTGGAAGAGGGAAGCGCAGACCGGGTGCCATGAATCAAGTAGTGGTAGAAATGCCGATCGGCGGTCGCGTCATCGTCAATCAGTCTGGACCCGTGGGTTTAATTGCGCCCTGCTATACCGGCCTTATAACTCACACACACAGAGAAACTTTGATCTGCTTTATGTATATTTGCGGCCATTAATTGAAGTTTATAGGCCCCGCAATTATCATAAGATAATGCGGCAAGGAGTGACCGACGGAACGGGTTGCCTGCCCGCTCGCCGATGCTGCCTTGCGCCAACTCATACCCGGCATACGAAGCTTCCTTATTCAGATGCCTACACCAAATGCATGCCATTATAATGTGCTGGTGCTGTTTTCGCTGCTTAGATAATGCGAAATCGACTCGCCACTCCAGACCCAAGACGTATTACTGCTGATAAGCATGCGACCTTTTTTTACGTTTTTTCAGCAAATTCTACGCGGAAAAGTGAAGAAAGTAAATATTTTAGAGTTTTTATTGACAAATGGTATTTATTTAATTAAATCAGTTTTAATTTAGGACCTTTTCTAATAAGAGGACATTACTTTACCCCGTGCAATGTTTGCGCCTACTTCACGTAAATTTTGTATGGTTTGGTATAATTAAACAGTAAAAAATATTAGATTATTTTAACCAAATATTAAACAGATTTTATGTTAATCCAGGTCCACATAACTTTATGTTAAGTTTACAATCAACTTTAATCTGTTAAGTAATTATTTTTACAAACCTTTTTGTAGACCCAGTAACAAAAGTATTTTTTGGAAATTGGAAACTTAACTGAAAAGAATTTTGTTAAGAAATGCTGAAATCATCAAATTATAAAAAAAATTTGGTGCAATAGACTTACTAATATTTTTCTTAACTTTAACTGTATTAATATTTTGATTTACTTTTTCAAAGAAATAATTTGTAAACATTAACAAAATAATCTGTAACCTTTAAAATTAACAAAATGCTTACAAAATTGCATATTACCTTTACAAAACTTTCGATACAATATTTTTCTGGTTTTTAACTAAAAATTATGTTTAAATTTTACAAAATAAAATTAACAAACTACAAACTCATGTTAACAAATCTGATTTTTATGTAATGTATAAAACTTAAATTGGGGTTTCCATTTAAAAATTTTCAGCCTATAATTTAATTTATTCTGGTTATAAAAACTTTTATAAAAACATCGTACCTACCACGTAAGGCACTGTAAGGTTTTAAAACCAATTTCAACAAAAATATTTTAAGTTAATGAAAATTTATTATTTTTGGTTACAACCTATAACCTATAGGTTGTAAAGTTGAATCTCCATTCAAGAGGTGTCAAGCATTTGAGAAGAAAATTTAACCTTAGAATTGTCTTGCCCTGAAAATGCACGTTTTTTAAACTTGTCTTTTGACCATTAACATTATTTTAAGGTTAATTGAACTAAAAAATAACCCTTAAATTTACCAACCGGTTGCTTTAACCTAAAGGTAAATTCAAACGTTATTTTGTAGTATAATTTAACTAATAAAAGAATAAGGTTATTTCAAGAGTTTAAATTAACTATAAATAAACCAAATATTTAACTATAGTTAGTATAATATTATTTATAAGTTAAAAAGACGGTTATTTTAGAAGTTACATAACGTTATATTAACTTAATAATAATTTTAACCTTTACTTTACTTTTTTAGACACATTTTTTGTAGTTTAACTTTTGATATGACTTTTTGGTAAATTAACCACACCTTTGGTTAATTTGGAAATATATTTTTAACCAACAATTTATATTTTGCTGGTAAATTAACGTTAATTAATAAACTGGTTAAAAAAGTGATGGTTTTGCAGTTTTCATTGTTACCTGCATATTTTTGTTCGATAATGGAGCCTAAATGAAATAATTTAAAAAAATTTACAGAAAATACGAATCCAAAAAGTACAGGGCCGTACTTTCAAGTAAAAAATAAATAAATTTTCAAACATAGTTTAATAGGAACTTTAATATTTAATATTTTTTTAAATAACAGCTAACAAAAAATAACAACACAAAACAACAACTTTTAAAAAATAGACATTTTTTATTTAAAAACAAAAAAACTTATAACAATTGCTCAAAATGACCGCCGTTTTGTTCGATACATTTGCTCTTGGATTCACCGATTTCCATGATATCTACGCAATACACATGTGATTTTAAATATCCCCAAACATGATAATCCATAGGGTTGAAATCAGGCGATCGTGAAATCCGAACATTTAGCAGTCAATTTCCATGTAAAATTGTCCCCTGAATCCCTGAATTCTATAAGTTGAACAGTTTTTGAGATATAGTCAATTTTCCATATAATATAATAAAATATATATACCTATAATAAGTAAAAAAGCAGCCACTGTAGTAACTAGTCATTTTTGATTAGATCATTTTAAAGAGTATGTAATAGAATTTAAAATACAAAGAAACAACACAAAAACAAACCAGCATCTCTAGAGAATTTAAAGTGTGGATTGGTACGAAAAAAGTTACCAACTTTTCCCCCAGACTTGTATGCAACTAGCAATAAAAATCGAGCGGGACCGATATTTTGAAACGGCAGTAGACTTGCACAAAACGTAGCTATGCGCATGCCATCGTGCAAGAGTATTGCGTATTGGACGTAGAATTGCAGACTGTAATACGGGCTTAATGAAAACAAGTTTTTCAACATAATCTAAATCAGTTTTCATAATGATACACAGAAAAAACACTAGCATAGCATGCATGAATGGGTGAGCCATTAAACCAATGGGATCTTGTAATCCGTATTCCTGAATATCAGTTCCCATAATACCAATAGGTAGTTAGCATTTGGTTTATAATCGTTTACTGTTTTTAAATTAACAACAAAAGTTATTGCTCCTAAATCTATTAATATTCATATTAATATTTATTTGTTAGAATGTCAGAATGTTATTACATTAAATACTAATTTGATTTATTTAATAACGTTACTATTGTATGTATACTATGTATACATTTAACGCAATAAATTTTTTGACATTTAGGCAAAATATTTCCCTATTTTGGTTTAATAGTAATTAATTGAGCAAATAAAAATTTAGATTGCTTCAATTTTAATGCACTCAATTACAGCGCTGTTCTTGGTACTATGTTATATTTTTTTCTGTGTATTATTTTAATAAAGTTATACAAAGAAATAGTAATAAACAAAAATAAATATTCTTCGTTTATATATCATCATATCATATATCATCTCCTTGGTACTTGAAACTCAGGAGACTCATGACCAATTTCTTAAGAAGACGAATTCGCCTACAACAGACTCTTCATCTAATTAGGCTTCTTCGTAGTGTCTCTGGAATCCTTACCTTTTTTTCATACAATTTCCAAAATCATCAAAATTTAATAAATTTCAAACTTTTTATAAAAAATTTGTAAATTTTGGGTTATGAAGGTAATATATAATTTAGTAAATGTAGATTTTTCCTTTTATATCACCGCATCAAATATTATCGTAATGTATATGAAATTTAAATATAAATTAAAATATTTTTGTATACCTTTAAAATATAAAATGTAAATATGGGTTTAGGATGGTTTGGTTTTGCGTGAAATAAGGATCCAATGTACATTTTTAAAAAATCTTTTAAGCTGTCAATGTGTTGAAAACAAATATTGGTATTTCTTTATACTTATCAAGACGATGACTTTTCTCTCTACAATAACCAAGAATACCACAATTTAGGAATTTTATATGCAGGGCTAGATAGGTACTGTAGTGGTGGTGTAACAAATTTTATAAATAGGTAACTTTACCAATTCCAATACGTTTCAAAAGCGCGCCATGCTGCAGACATTGGCTCTAATTAATATATGATAGTTTATTTTGATGCAAAAATAAACGAAAAAACGAAATAAATTAACGGATTACAAATATATATTTATTTTTATAAAACTCCATAAATTTTTACAGTAAATACAAAAACTGTTTATTTATTCCATTAATAAAAAATTATATGATTCTGCATTTTAACTATGTTTTATATTTATAATATTGATTACATTTATAGTCATTAAAATTTAATGCATATTTACAGGGCAGAGGGTGGCCATTACGCCGCTTTTTTATTTTTTATTTCCAATGGATACCGTGGTAGTTTGAATAAAACAAAAGGGGCATTAATTATACACTATTTCAACTTTTAAATGCAATTTTATTTTTTCCGCCAATAAAAAGGCGAATTTCATTATTACTTCGTTAATAATTTACACTTTAGTTAATTTTAATAACTTCGAAAAATATATGTTTTCTACTTTTTTGTTTCCTACTTTCCTCTCTTTTAAACAAATTATATTTATAATTAATATCCAGTTTTCATTAAAATTGTAAATAATATAAAACAAGAATTTTACATTTATATAATATTATTAATTATTGCAAAAAGTTTAGGTGTTAAGGTCGTGTAACAAAAAACTACATATTTACCAAAATTTTCGTCACAAAAAAGCGATAGGATTCTTCTAATAATTATTATTATCTAAAAATAATAATTTACAGTTAGGTTAACTTTAGTATTATACTAACCAATGGGCCAATATAATATTGGCCCATTGGTTAGTAACTTTTCACTTTTACATGCTATTTGCAACGGAAATAATAAATTATTCACGTTGCTAGGCATCAGTGATTGGCCGATTGAGACATGTATTACCTCAATCCCCTGTACATAAACGGCCAGAATTATATTCTACAAATTGCTTAAGATACAGTTCTTATAACCCATGGCAAAACAACAACAGAAGCAAGTCTAAAACTACAGGAACCAACCAACCAGGTATCAGCATGGAAGTCCAAGTAGAGAATTCTACGTAGCCCATCAAAATCGCACCTTTTACTGTTTCACCACAAAATTAAAGCAAATTTATTCACTATCAACATTATGAAAAGTACAGTAGAGTCATTAACATAATGTTACGATAGACACCAAGCTAAACTTTAAACAACATACTATCAAGTCCAAGAAAAGTATTGTATATAGGGCAAAACAATTAGAAGCCTTACATCCATTTATAAACTAATCTGTCACTATTGGAATATGGATCTGTACTCTTTCAAAATTGCAAAAAACAGATCCTCTCAAACATCAAGATAGGATAACGTACACAGTAAAAAATTTTGCCCGTGTAAATTTTCTAGTGTAGGGGTAAAAATATTAGAGCTAATTTGTAAGTGTAAAAGTTACACTACAAAATACACTGGGTAGCATTTAGTGCTTATTAACTTTATTAAACACATTTAAAGAATATGAACATTATTCATTGGTACATTCACACTATTTATTATTAAAATAAATCAAAAGGGTAGAAAACTTAATGCGAGTGTTTATTACCCCTTAATGTGTTAAATAGTGACAAAATGTACACTACAGTGCATGACAATTTCTTTGTTTATTTTGATGTTACTAAGAGCTCTTTTTTCTTTACACTACTAGTGCACATTGTATCACAATTAAAGTTAAATTACACCAATAGTGGCAAAATAGACTGAAAAAACTGGTAATAACCGAAATGCGGTTTAAAATGTTTGGTTGGAACCTATCTGATAGGTGTAATTTAACTTTAATTGTGATACAATGTGCACTAGTAGTGTAAAGAAAAAAGAGCTCTTATAGATAGGTCCTATCTACCTACGCAGTGCATATCCGGAGATACCCCGTTGTGGAAGTATGGCATTTTTGTTCAGTTAGATTTTAATTACGGTGAATCCATAAGGGGACATTCTTATTTTTTGGTAAGTATTATACTTCCTTTTTCTTTAAGCCTTAATACTAAATAAATACCAATATGTTAAAAGGATGTGTTAAAAGGATGTCCATACCCGACCTATTTTATATATTAATAATTTACGGCAGTAAGTCGGGTACTTGTAAAATTAATAATATAAATACATACACACTTGATTTACTTTTTATTTTCAAGCGTAATGGTTGTTATATTAACATATACCTACATTTTTATTAATATTATGAAAAATTTGTACACGTGTGGTAAATCCCCGACATACAGCCGCCTGACGCCTCTCTACCAATGGGATCACCCATTTTTTATAACAGAAAAATGGATTACTGATGAATTCTTAAGATAATTCATTGCTTACAAGTTGATAGCCAGTAAAACATTGCATTGATCTAAAACTTTTACGTTTTAAGGAACCATTTTGGTTAAGCCAGCCATACGACTCAAATATAAAATAATATTTTAAAAGGCACCGATTTTGATAATTGTCATAGATTTTTGTTCCAAATAAATGTTTCTCTTTATGTACCTTTTCGTTTTATTCACTACCACCAATAGGTTTTACTCAAATAATAGTGTTAATTTACACTAGAAGTTTGCACTAAAAGAGTAAAAGTACCTTTCTAAAATTAGAACTTTTCCAAAGTAGTGTTAATTTACACTGAACAAAAGTGGGATTTTACCCAGGAAGTGTATAAGTAAACGATTTTAGGTAAATTAACACTTTTTAATACAGTGTAAAATTACTTTATCCTCAGTGCTATAGTGTTAAATCATACTTGCTTACTTGGGGAAAATTACACTACAAACTAATTGTAGTGTTATAAAACAACACTATTTAGTGTGGACCTGTGTGAACTCTAATTAGTGTTGCTTAGAGTTGAATTTTTTTACTGTGTACAGGTCTGGGGAAAATCACAAAAATTCTACACCCCCAAAACCCTTTATTTAACCCATCAAATGAATCCCTTTAAGGCATCACTAAAGTCGAACCCATCCAAACAAGACGTACACCTTAAATAAAAATCATAACTTTACTGTGATGAAACCGTTGATATACCAAACAAATCCTGAGAACACCCAAAAGAGAAAATACTCTGATAGGCCACTAAATTACTCTCTTAATGATTATTTATTGTAAAGGAGCAAAAATACTAAGGTCGTTACACAGTAAAAAAAATTTTGTTAATTTTAATCAAATATTAACCAGAATTTATGTTACCAGGTTCACATAACTTTATGTTAAGTTTACAACCAACTTTAATCTATTAACTAATTAAATAAGTAGATTGTAATAATTTATATAACAAACATTTTGTAGATTTAATAAAAAAAATTCCATGTTAAGAATTCAACCATAATTTTTGTAATTTTCAAAAAGGACCTTATTTTTACAAACCTTTTCGTACACCCAGTAACAAAAGTATTTATTGGAAATTGACAACTTAAATGAAACTAATTTTAATAAGAAATGTTGCTTTATTAATCAATTTCCTAAACAAAAAAATTAACAGATACCTACATAAATGAACACAAAAATAATATACACACAATTAAATAACACACTCTTTTGAAATCATCAAATTATAAAGAAATTTGGTACAATATAATTATCAGTACTACTATAACACTAATGTATTTCGTAACTTTAACCCACTTCACTGTATTCTTTAATTTCAGTTTGAAAACCTAGTGATGGTATATTTTTTCGGATACTTCGCACTTCGCACACTTGTTAAATAGGTATAAGGAATCCGAATACCAAAATAACCAATAATAACAGATTTCTGGTAATATATTATAAACACTCCGGACATTTTTTACAAACACGTTACGAATTAGAATAAATTGAGCAGAAACGTAAGTTGCAGACTCTAAAGTCAGATGAACTAGTTGATGCGTATCATCAGTGGGAAATATTTTGATTGACTGCCTGAAATCAGGTGTACTTTTTTAACGAAATAACATTAACAAAATAATCTGTTATCTTTAAAATTAACAAAATGCTTACAAAATTTATCTTTACAAAATTATCGGTAAAATATTTTCCTTTGTTAAAATAATTACAAACCCTGGTTTTCTACAAAAAATTATGTTAAAATTGTACAAAATAAAATTAACAAACTACAAACATCTGGTCACCATTGTTCAGTTTTAATAATAATTAAAATAAAAATCATTTTTTATATATCAACAATAACCCATTCAGATGAAATGCCTTTCATAAATAAAATAAAAAAAATCCCAAACGCATAAAACTCTATTTAGCAAACCATTGAAGTGGACCACATTTTATAATTAATTTTTATATTCTTTTCCGCAACGCTCAATAAAAAACTGACAATCATAGTTAATATGAAATATTCATTTCCATTTTATCATTGTTGAATCGGAAGCTGCTATCTCACAGTAAAATTCTCGTTTATGGCAGCGATAGAACACTTTCAATTGTTTATTGATTTAATAGCAAATAAATCAAAAATTATGACTGATCCAGACAAATTTAAATCCATAAGAATCATAAAAAAACTATAAATGCCCAATAATATGGAAATAAGTAAAAAACTTAGTTTTGCATTCCAAGGAAACAAATAAATGTTTAATACTGTTTTTTATTTATTTATTTTTTACCTTCTTTGAATACCATGTTAATAGTTAAAGTGACACTGATTCTTTTATTATTTTTTTATTTTAAATTAGCTAGTGATGACTTTTTAACGATAAAATACATTTTTAATTTCCCATTGTGATTTAAAATTAATTGGATAACTTTTTACCTTTATAAAAGATGTTTTTTAATCATTAAATAATACCAATATACAGGATACACCAAGTATTTCTCTATTTGCATTTTTTGTATAAAACCAGTGATGTAGTAGTGCTGATATTTATATTTTACCAAATTTATTTATAATTTGATAAATTTAAAATGGTATATTATTTAATTGTGTATGTTACTTTTGTGTGAATTTTTCTAATTAGGAAATTAATCAATAATCAATATAGTAACATTTTTTATTTACAATTCTTTTCATTTCCCAATTTCCAACAAATACTTTTGTTACTGGGTATAAAAAAGGTTTGTAAAAACAAGGTCCTTTTTGAAAATTACAAAAATTATGGTTGAATTGTTGACATAGAATTTTGTTATTAAATGTCTGTTATAATTACAGACTACTTATTCAATTAGTTAACATATTATGGTTGGTTGTAAACTTCACATAAAGTTATGTGGACCTGGATTAAAAAGTCTTTTTAATATTTTGTTAAAATTAACACATATTATTTTACTGTGTTTGGGTATTTTTTTAATGGAACAGCTGCAAGCAGGGCCGGATTAACGGTGTCTAGGGCTCTAGACTTCAATTGACTTAGGGCCTTATTCAGTTATACGTTATATTTACATATTTTAAAAAACATAATTTTATATAATTATAAATATGTCTTTATTGAAAAAAAATTGCTAAAAAATGAAGTTTATAATTAGAAAGTTGAAAAAAAATTGTCACTGCACAATAAACGGTACAAATGGTCAGCTAGGCCATTATAGTATAGGAATGTAAAAAAACATGATAAAAACTGTTTTGTTTTTGTTTTTTTAACTGAAAAAACGTCGTTAAAGTTTGTTCCTTAAAAAAGTTTTTAAAGCAGGTATATCTTTCTTTTTTCGTTGGATTGAATAAAACTCCCACCACATTTAAATATCTAATTGGTTCAAAGTTTGATTTCATATGAAATTGATGGTTTTTTGCTATTAACGTGTAAAAATTTTTTGTCGAAAATTTAGTATTCTTTAATTATTTTACAAATTGTAATTGTTTTTGGTACCTGAAAAATAAAATTAGTGGGAAAAACATTATTAATATAAATATTATTTAATTATAAAACAATTATTCTTAAAATTTGAAATTAAATGTATTTTCTTTGCGAAAAAGGGACGAAATGGCCAATATATATCATATATGATGATTAAAAAAATAAAAGTAACACGGTAATAATAGTAACTCGTATAAAATTATTATGCTTAGTTTTGACAAATAAAAAACGCAATAAAAAGTTAAAACTAAAATTAAAAAAAAAAATAGAAAATTCCAAAAATTCTCTAAAATTAGTTTTTCTTTACCTTTACTTATCCACCATTTATTTTAATACACTTCAAAATTCTTTTACGTAAGATAGTAGTTACCTTTTTGTTATTTGATCTGGAGTAATGGCTGTATTACCCTAGCCCGTAGTTTCTGTTCTTTACTGCTGAGAGTAACATTAGAATTACCATTAGTAATTAATAATAGTCATAATGGATAGGAAAATGTGAACTATTTTTTAGAATCAGATGGGGCTAAAAAGTATAATGACCCATAAGCAAGATCACTTAATTTGAATTTATGATTTTTTTCATAATTTTTAAAAATTTTCCGTAACTAGGCACCTAAAGATGACCTGTTGTGAAGGCTAAATTAAACAATTAATGTTTTTTATTCTCCATACAATTGAGGACCATAATATACTAGTAATACTAGACATATAAACGTACACGTTTTGTAAATGGATTTTGCTAAAGATAAAATATTTAAATGGTTTATATATGTAAAATTTTTGTAAAGCTTTTTTTTCTTTGATGAACGCTAATACCACATTTTGTATTCAAACTAACCACTCTCATTTTTATTAATTACAGTACTTAAATGTATCCATTCTAGAGATAAGCAACTGGATAATTGTATAGTGTTATCGGAAGTATAATAAACAACGCCAAACAGAAAGTTAAGTCAATATTAATGCATGTAATCAAAGTAATAAGTTTCAATCTAAATGTACGTTAATTTCTATTAACTGTCTTTGGTAATTGAATTTAAGTCCATTTATATGGAATACGCAGCAGTGAGATCACATACTTGTCTACGAACAAAATGAAAATCAAATCCAATAAATTTTACCAATCGCGATTCAAATATTTTTATACAGGGGATTATCTAAATAAAGTAAATTGAAGTTAGTAATAGAAATTAGACTGAGTGTAATAACAATATTTTTAATTTGGTTTATTTTATCATTTTTATAGAAAAATTAAACCTAAAAATGGTTTATGATTTTATCATGAATATTCACTAAATTTTGTTGCATTGTTTTAATGTTATGGGTTTATAATAGAACTTTAATCATGTACACAAATAGACATCTACAAAAATGTAGAAATATTTACTTTCGTCTGGGGAAAGACATAGATCAGAAAGTTATGACGTCATCGTGGGAGGGGCTAATTTAGCATCTCAATTCATTGTTTCCCATATTTCCCAAATGTTTTTATATTGTACAAAGCTTATTAATAAGGCTTTTTTAGCTCAGGCGGCATTGAGCACAATTCTGCGCGCCCGACCTAAAAAACCCTAATAATACCTTTAGGATTTGCTTTATTTAAATTATAACCTGTATAGGAAGCATTAAATAAAATAAAATACAATATTTTGGCTTTGGCAGGAACTCAGGTTCGATTCCCTATACCAAAATACAACTTCAAATTTTGGTAAAAATGTTTTTATTGTCAAATTAGTTTAATACAATGTGGCACTACTTTTTTGAGTGTTTTTTCTTTCTCAAAAATACTTCATTTTAGAAAAAAATGTTTTCTTTATGGTCAAATAAACTTATTATCTACAATATGACACTACACAATTTTGTTCTATAATAAATAAACATACACTACATTTTTTTTTATTAAGAAATTGCAACAATGAACTTAGATGTTGCGATTGGTCCCTCCTCCCTATATCAATGCGCTTGCGGACTTTGTGTGATAGTCCTTCCTTGGTCGTAATCGAAATGTTTTCACAAGCATCATTTAAAAAACATCGCAATTTTTTTGTTAAAAAAAAATTGGGAAAAAATTATATCTGTACCCCAGAGCCAAAATATATAGGCCAGGTACAAAACCTGATTTTTTAAGGAGAGATTTGGAACGCTGCATTTTAATATTTACATTTTTGTTCAAAGCTTTATTTCTATACAGAACACTTGTGGGTTTTACAGGTTATATGCGAAGTGCGAAATATCCGAAAAAAATGTCATCACTGGTTTTCAAACTAAAATTAGGGGATACAGTGAAGTGGGTTAAAGTTACGAAATATGTGAGTGTTGATAATTATATTGTACCAAATTTCTATATATTCTGATGATTTCGAATGGTGTGTATTTAATTTGTGTATGTTATTTTTGTCTTCATTTTTGTATGTATACATATATATATATATATATACAAAATGTGTTCCTTTTTGAAAATTACAAGAATTATGGTTGAATTATTGACAGATTTTTGATATTATATATACAAAATTTCTTTAATAATTGCAAACTACTTATTGTTGTAAACGTAACATAACATAAAGTTATGTGGACCTGGATTAACATAAAATCTGGTTATTATTTGGTCTAGGTATTATTTTTTACGAAATCAGTGTTTTGAAGTGTAAAATTACAGGTTACTAAAAAATTAATTCATGCACATAACCTTTGACAAACCACTCTTCCTATGTAATTTCAATGTATTTTTATTATTGTACGGGGGTGTATAATAATTTGACTTTTGAGTCTATTCTTTAACTTTTTAGTTATAAATAAATAACCTTGGGTTTAATTATAATTATATATAATTATAATTATATCTATATATGTTTATTTATTTAATTTTTAATATATTTTTATAGAAACAAAAAAAACCTTTCAAAAACTATAATATAACCTGCTGATATAATATAGCTTTTCATATTGTTTAAATGAATATTTGTTAGTTGTTTAAATTTATTTCCTGTATAATGACACCTATTTCTTAAAAGTAAATTTTACATTTGTATTAATAATTACCTTAGCTAAAATTAAGATGATAGGAGTTATTATACGGTTGAAAAAAAAATATTTTTAAATGTTTTAATGAAAATTGAAGAACTAATTGAATATTCCTGGTATCTGCTTCGGTAAACAGGACTAATAAACAAGCAAATCCTGATTATAAGTGAGTAGGCATTCGACTGATATAGGAGAGTCAGTTCTACTCTTAGCCATAATATCTATGCAGCTTTTAATGCGCCTTGTATGTCTAGAATTTATTGCGAACAATAATAGCAGGCGTTCAAAAAATCGAACCCGACCAACTTACACAATATAATTATGAGCTAGCAAAGCTGTAATGAGCTTTTGCTTTGCCTGTAATTATAATCTTATAAGCGTTTTAATATAAATTTAATGCTCCGTCCACTACCTGTGCACGGTGTGTGCGATCTGAAATCAACTGGGCCTCTTGACGTGATAATTTCATGTTATTAATTGAAAAATGAAATGAAGAAGAGAATATTTTTTGACCGATGGTAACCGTTTTGACCTTTAACTTTTCGCATGGTGATTATTAAATATCTCAGTCACGGAAGGCAATTTACTACGCGAATTCCTAAAGATATGTTTTGCAGGAAGTAATTTCGTCAATTTTTATTGGTAAAAAGTTATTTGTTTAATAAAAAAATTACAATTTACAATTAAAGCTTGGTGTTGGATGGGGCTTGTGGGTGGCTGTAGTGGTTCTGGTGGAGATGGCGTATTTGGAGATGGGGGTTCTTTGGGGATTATTTTGACAACTGGAGCGGAGAGTGCGACTGTAGCTGAGAAGGTTTTGGTTACAAAGGGAGCTGAGTATGTGTGAGCTAAGTATCGCTGACATTGCATATTATTTTTACATGATAAAGGTTTAGGCCGAAAACTATTTAACATTTTATTTAGGTTGAGAAGATCTGCAAATACCCTAATAAATATTCCATGGGTTATTACGATTCTAATTGTTTAAAAATGTATTTAAAAAAACTAACATTTAAATCTAGCGGGAAGTTGAAATGTATTTGACGCTTGGCGTAGACGGGCACTCCTGTTTTAGGTGGAAAAAGGAGGAAGAATACGGCATTCGAGACGGGAAGGGAATAACGGAGATCATTCGAGAAAAACCCGTGCAAATAACAAGGGTTATAAATTTGGTGAATGTAAAAGTGTTCAAATTTGTTAGTTTGTACATTTTAATAACTAAATTATTGTAATATAAATACTCCCGAACATTTTGGTATACTTAGTTTACACAAATGCATTGTGTAAAGATAAATATTCGATCATTTGACTTCGATCTGTCTATTCTGCCATGATGGCTGCCGTTTTAATAAACCACGTTTGTAATCGGAATGATATGAATTTACGTTTGAACCATCTCGCATTATAATTTAGATTATAAATAATAAACAATTTGTGCTTGATTTGTATTTTATTTTATTTATTTTGCGTTCATAATGACTTCATTGTAACACCGAGTATCATAACCGGTGCTGTAATGAGGTACTTTAGCCCACCCAAAATTTTGATTTTATAGGTTGGCTACTTTAAACAGCATACTAGTAAATAGTATATTACACTACAATCGCTGAAAGTTGAATTTTCGGCCCTAATAGCACAAGGAATGAAGAAATAGTATATTACACTACAAGGGCCAAAAGTTGAATTTTCGGCCCTGCGCGTCATGATGCCAGAGGCGAAGCCGAGGGCATAATGACGCGCAGGACCGAGATTACAACGTTTGGCCCGTGTTATGTATACTATTCGAAAGTACTTACTTTCGTCCCTAATAGCAGGGACAAAAGTTTACCTCGGTCAAAACTACGTACTTTCATCCCTAATAGCACAGGGAGTAAATGTTAAACTAGTAGTACTAGTACTTTCGAACTAGGTATGAAGAAATAGTATATTACACTACAAGGGCCGAAAGTTGAATTTTCGGTTTCGCTCGGGCATCACGCAGGACCGAGATTTTAACGTTTGGCCAGTATGGTGTATACTATTTTTCTTCATACATCGGTCGAAAGTACTTTCTTTCGTCCCTAATAGCAGAGACGAAAGTTTACCTCGGTCGAAAGTACGCACTTTCGTCCCTAATAGCACAGGGAGTAAATGTTAAACTTTTGTCCCTGCTATTAGGGACGATAGTAAGTACTTTCGAACCAGGTATGAAGAAAATAATATTTTGCATATTGGTTATGATATTTTTATGATTTTTCTAGTACTTACGAGACTTTTCTGGAAATAAATTTTGTTTAACACCAAAGAAAATCCTTTTTTTCTTCTTTAACATTAACAGCCGCTTATTGTAAATAAGTAAATTAAGGACGCCATGGCGAATCAATTATGACATTAACCCTTCAAGTCATTGGACTGCAAAATTAAATATAAAGTATAAAATTATTTTTTTGCAAAATATATAAAATAGCATAAATAACTCATGTCATAAGACCTTTTGTTGCACTCGTCCATTATATAAATTGTCCTCGTGCGACAAAATGATGTCTAATGGCATTAATTCTTTAATATACTATAATCTAATTAAAAGGTCAGGGTTGTTCTGGATTTTATCTAGCTGAATGTCAGTGTTGTACTTGAGTTTATTTAATTATTTAATTATTATTTCTTAAAGGGGATTTACAATAAACGCTGTGTAAATTAAGTGTAATTGATTTCGAATTTCTTCAATACAGGATTTATTAAATTGTACTGGCAGATTCACATTTATGTCCCGTAATTAGTTAAGTGATTTTACCAGTCATGTTTGATTATTTGGTATTACGTTTGGAGTGAGTAGCAACAGTAATTGTGCGACAGCGACATTTAATTGATCATCACCACTGTCCGTGGAGTCCTGATATAAAAACCCCATTTTAAATTATTATCCTGTAAATTTTAAGAGGTGCGTAAAGGTCTGGAATCATCTGAATGCGCAACGCAGACATTGCCTTTTGTGATTTGGTCAAATTATTACCTAGTATTTTATGTTAATTATTAAGTTAAAGTTTGCCGACTAATGGGGCATAATGGGCAATTGCGGACCCTCAATTGGAATGAACTTGAAGCCGAATATTATTTACAGTTGATTGAGCCTAAACTCTAATAAATAATACATGAAAAATTATGTAACAGTAAACTTAAATTCAACACTAAATAATTATAAAACCTTTTTTTTTGAGGATGGATACCTAATGCAGATGGAATACTTGACGGATAAAGTTGCATTTAAAATACAAAAATAAAGACTAAAACTCGATCTACCCAACAAATAAGCAAACAAATAAAGAAACAGAGTATGGTTTATTATTTATCTAATGTTATTTATATATTTATTTATTTATAATATATGTGGGTTGTGGTCGCAGTAGATATTGTTCGGTTTTAAGGGTTGGACGTAGGATGTCCCTTTCTTTTAGAGTTCTTTTTCAGAAAAATAAGTTAAATGTCGTTTGGGTTACGGTTATTGTTGTTGTTTTATCCAAATAAATATCGTTATTGTTTGACATAAATTTTAGTGTTTTATACGTTTAACTCTCTCCCTTAATCCCTCATTTTAGAAGGTTTTATGAGATATATTTATATAAAAATAAACGGGAGCCTTTCAGGTGATTGACCTGAGTTCAAACGTAATTTATTGTCTTTTATTTACTGTATTTATTATTTCCCTTTTAATACTTTCCCCATGAATACAACACCTCAAAAGTACCTTGGGTTACCAAATTAATGAGCTTTATTACCGTGAGTATTTATTTTATTTATTTGTCGTAATTTAATATAACATTTGCCCTGTTGTTATATTTTATTGTATCACTTGGGGTGTAACTTTTACAGATTCTTTGCTGGGGGGTTTGTACGCTTACAAGGTATACTAATATAATATACTAATATCATATATGATAAATTATCATTGGTAATATACACGAACATTTTTATATTATAAATCAAGGCGAATTGTTAAGGCGTCATTGATATGTCTAAATTAACGCTGAAAACGAATAGGCAGAGTAAAGATAGGTATCCATGTTTCTGATTGGTGAAGAGAGAGAGAAACGCCATGTTGACAGTTGTTTGATTGTCGTGAAATGTAATGTGTTCGGGCTGATAAGCTTATAAACTAGTTCGGACATCCCACTCTCTTAAAAATGACTAATTATAAGTCATATTTGACTAATTGTCATAGCGAAAAAGCAGTCAATAATAATTAGTCAAATTCTACTGAAAGACATAGTCAAAGTAGTAGATTTACATTTAAAAACCCAGCCAGGGATTCAACTGAGCCACTGCTACTTTTATAAAAATCTATTATATTTGTCTATAAATATTGTTAAAAATATTTTAAAGTTCAATATCTTTTTTGTGTTGCTGTTTTGAGCTAAACTTTTTGCATCTTTGTTTGTTTTTATGGGCAATTTCACCATGGAGCCAACATGCATTTAACTCTAACAATAATTTGTTGTTGGCCTCAAGAATTTAAAACGAATACAGAAATTTGTTACTCTCTACTCTCAAAAACAGTCAAAGATGATGACTTAATTTAAATTAGACAAACTTTACTTATTTAAGAAGTAAAAACTATTTAAAAGTAAAAACGTTTATTTTATTAGTAAACAATGGGTACCTATTCAAATTGTATAATTTTGACTATTTAATTTTAAGAGAATAGGCAGGCGCATTTTACATTTTAAACAAAAAATAAATAAAATGCGTGTGCCTAGGATGCTTTGGGTTAATACTTTTTCTGCCCATAACATTATTTTTCTCTTGTGTATATTTGCAAATATTGCTCTTATAAATCTTAAATTCAAAATAGTGTACGGATTTGGTAGTTTTAACTAAATGTATTAACATAGATATTAAAACCTTATGAATTACGACAAAACATGCCTTATTTTGTATTTAAATTAACCCTTCTCTTGGTATGGTAATTTTTTTGTGCCTAATTGATACTGCTTTTTTGCATTTTTATTATTTTAACTTATAAAACTGTATAAATTACAATTTAAATGTATTGCGTATTCTATAAGCATGAGAGATAGGATAGATATTGCTAGAGGAAAATCTAGTTATGATCTACTTTATATAGCCTCCTTTGTCTACTACATTCATAAACATAAATTTTTAAAAAAATACGAACATAACCAATTTTGTTGACAGTTTAAGCCTTTTTACTATAAAAATCATTAGCAGTGTATTAAAATTATTTTATAAATTTAAAATTGCGCCTCCAAAATGTACTTTGCCATTATTTTTAAACGAGTTAAATTCTTTAAAGAATATGAACATAACCTAGAAACAAATGTTGGATATACATTTATATATATACCTATTAATCACAAATCAATATTCTCTAAAAATAAATTAGTCAAAAATGACTAATTGTCGTAGCGAAAAAGCAGCGACTAATAATTCTCGTCAATAGCAATTTGTATCCCGAACATTTAGCAGTCAATTTCCATGTAAAATTGTCCCCTGAATCCGAAAATGTCGTCAAAAGATAGAAAAGAATAAGAGCTTCTCAAAAACTGCTCTTCTTTCATCTCTCTAAAAATGACTAATTTAATAGTTATTAGTGGCTGCTTTTTCACTTGTACCATGGTAAACCATGGAATACCATGGTTACATAAAAAAGTAGAACAGTTTTTAAGATATATATATAGTCAATTTTCCATTTAATATGGAATTGAATATATCTCAAAAACTGATCCACTTTCATAGTTTTTGACTGTATTTTCGGATTCAGGGGACAACTTTACATAAGAATTGGCAGTTAAATTTTGGGATACCATTGTATTCCCTGGTTAACCATGGTACAAGTGAAAAAGCAGTCACTAATAACTATTAAACTAGTCATTTTTGACTAATTCATTTTTAGAGAGATAATTTTCGGATTCAGGGGACAATTTTACATAAGAATTGGCTACCATGGTTAACCATGATATCCGATGGTTAACCATGGTACAAGTGAAAAAGCAGCCACTAATAACTGTAGTAACTAATCATTTTTGACTAATTTATTTTTAGAGAATAGGCAGGCGCATTTTACATTTTAAACAAAAAAAAAATAAAAATCCGAGTAGGTATAAATCATCTTTTGAAAATTGTTCATCTTCGACATCATATACTACTATGCTTTGAACTTTTTCCAGAATCTTTCCACATATTTTAAACATTTTTTTCTTTTTTTTTAAGACAAAACAAACAAATTCTGTCGCGATTATCCGAGTGAGTCCATGCATGGTTTTTTATTAGCTTTATTGCACTATATACTATAATCAATGCAAAAATAATTATTTATATCTAATTTATAAATAAATCTGCGACAAATTGAATAAAAAAAACGGTAAAATAACCCAACGGTATTTTCAATCACGATTTCGACATGTGACATGTGACAAGTCACCTGAGAATTAGATTGTTCTATCTCCCAAAATTTAAAGAGGAACAAATAGCAGTTTAAAGTTTAATTTATATACAAATGAAATTTTATAAAGCTGTTTTTCCTTGTCAGATTTTTGAAAGATAGAATCTCCCAAAACCTAAACACGGAAAAACAGCTTTTTAAAATTTCATTTGTATATAAATTAAACTTTAAACTGCTATTTGTTCCTCTTTAAATTTTGGGAGATAGAACAATCTAATTCTCAGGTGGCATAATGTCAATACTTCAATCTCTAATGAATTGCACATTTTATGTAACAAATACATTAAAAGCTGGTAGTCATTATTTGGAGTTCACTAATTAAAAATCTCAAAGAATTGCACATTTTATGTAACAAATACATTAAAAGCTGGTAGTCATTATTTGGAGTTCACTAATTAAAAATCTCAAAAAATTATTTAAAAATCATTAATGTTTTTATAAAAATTGATTTTTCTAAAAAAGTGCCAAGCGAATTGAGTTTATCCTGAAAAAAAATTGTCTGGAAAGTGATTTTTTATCAAAATATGAAAAAAAATCGGATACGTCTGAACCTTTCAATTAAAAGTTATTCAGGGACACCGTGTCATCATGATATTTTATACCCTATTAGATATGCCTAATTACTATCCAACAATTTTTATTTAAATCGATTAAAAAATCTATAACATATTGTAAACGATAGTTTTTGCATCCTTTAGTTAAGTGGGTATATTTAGCAGCTAAATTAGCAGTATGTTTAATTATAAATTTTTAAGGATGTACCTATGTCGATACAAATCGCCAATGTGTTTAGCAAAATTATAGTAATAAGATGGGGACCATTAAAACCGTAATTTTACCTTAACACTGCATTCTAATTTATCCCGCGACATCCGATATTAATCACAATTGCAACTATCTAATTATGTTGTAATTGCGACCGGTCGAATTAACATAAAATTTATTTAGGTAATTTTCGTTTAATAACCAAGCTTGCTCTAACATTTTAATTATTAACACTGCAATTAAAAATGATGCTTCATTTTCTGCCTTTAAATTATTACGATATAATTAATATCAATCCTTATACCGAGTATCATAACCGGAGGCTGTTAATTTTGTGAAAAGGTGTGCCTGTTCTTATGCATAACTTATCAACATAATAAATTAAAAAATTTAAATGAAAAAATATTAATTTTCTGGAAACATATCATTATAACTTAATTATATGTTATCAAAGGCTGTGCCTTAGATCGCCATATTAATTTCGCGCGTTGCAAACATGCAAATTCTACCATTATAACCTACCTACCACTCGTCTTCGTAGGATGAGCCATAACTAAATTTAATCAAAATTTTATTCTTATTACTCCTGTTTCAACTTTTTGTCTTCTTGTTAATCACGCTACTGGTAAATTACTTTATTTAAATATTAATTAAATATTTTCTCTATATTAATTGATTTTAAATAATTAAATCATTTACAGTCTTATCCACTGCGGTAGACATTAGGGTGAGTCACTGTTTTATAAATAAAACAAGTAAAAATAAACCAAATAATGTTTATTTATTTAATTTATGTTATGTTATATATTTAGTGGCGGATTTAGGGGGTGTTTGGTGGGGTTAAAAAAAATCAATAATATCAAACCACGATATAAGGAATGGCTCAAGAAACTGTTTCCGGTGATTTGCGACTAGGCGAAGAATATACTACATCTGTTTTTCTCCTTGGTCACTAAACAATGGTCATAAAAATAGAACCAGTCACTGCATTGACTGGTTATATTTTCGAATAAGACTCATCATTAACAATTCTCATTTATATATATATATATAAAATGACACAATAACTAAATTAGCTATAGCCAATTCTGAGGTGGTACTTTCAGGAATTCTTTACCTTTGGATATTAGTTCAATAACACTGCAGGGAGGTGAAAATATCACAGCTAAACGCTAGGACACGTAAACTTAATTTTTGGTCGTAGATTACAATTCCGTGCTTGGTTTAGGTATATTAGGTTAAAATTTAGATATTTAATTTTTAAGTTTTGGAGCATCCCATTCGGAGACCCATACAGTTCCAAATTAAAAAAAAAAAAACAAATTATTCGGCCATTTCAGGGGGATGGTGGAGACATATCAGAAATTCTTATTATTAAAAATTTATGAAATTTTAAATAATATTTACATAATAATATAATTTTTATTTTGCATAAATAATGCTTTGAAAAAATAATGCTACTAAATAAAAAGTTTGAAATAATTTAGTTATTGTGTCATTTTATATTATAGGGTCTTATCAAGAAGTTTTTGTACCTTTTTTTCTTGAAATATTTTTCTGAATTGACCTGCACAATCTAAGTAAGATTTAATAAAACCTATTCATAATACTTGAAAATATCAAAAAATGATGTAAGTTTTGCAAATTGTCATTAAGGACTAATTTTTTAATTTTGCTTTATGGGATGGACAGGACAGGATGGATGGGACAACATTAAAATGGTAATATTTATATATTTTTCTTCATATTTTATTAATTTTTAAATCCAAAAATTACAAAAAATTAACAATGAACAGATTCTTTAACACTACCTACGTATTGACGCAACGAGAATTTAACATACCACTGTATTCTTCAAACAAAACGATGTTGTATAACGATTTTGCGTCATTAATCATTGCCTTTCTACTCTCCAAAAATGACTAGTTACTACAGTTATTAGTGGCTGCTTTTTTACTAATACCATGGTATCTCCAACGTTTAACAGCCAATTATTATGTAAAATTGTCCCCTGAATCCGAAAATAACTTCAAAAATTATGAAAATAAAGCAGTTTTTGAGATATAGTCAATTCCTTATTATATGAAAAATTTACTATATCTTAAAAACTTTTCTAATTTTCTAACTTTTGACGACATTTTTGGATTTACATGGAAATTGACTGCAAAATGTTGGGCATACAAATGCTATTTACAAGATTTATTAGTGGCTGCTTTTTCGCTATGACAATTAATCATGTTTTTCACATGCCCTTGCACCATTAACAACCCTTTCCATTGGACGTTGCAAAAAAAATTCAGAAACCACACACACCAAAATCACCAAATTTTATCATGATTAAGGTTGTCACTAACCAAAGCAAAAGAGTGACAATTACTGGATACCCATGCTACGGCAGTAAATACTGTAACTTGTTGATGGCTCCAGCGGATTAAATCTCATTTTGAGAGATACACGAATAATTTACTGCAAAATCTACTTAAAGAACGGCTTTTTCATAATTTTATTTATTTTTAAACTTTTTCTTGAACAACTTTATATACTGGTGGTGGTTACTTTTTCGTAAAATGACTTGCAATTCTTTTTTTTAGATAATTTAGGAAATTCAAAATGATTTTTTCCTGATTTTTTTTTTATTGAGTATAATTGAGGATATTATATTATAATAAACGAAATAAAAAGTATAGGAATGTTGCACAAAAGGTAAAATAAATTATTTTACAATACCAGTGTGTCCTCGGATCGGATTGCCACTAGGAAAAACTTTTTTAGACCTGATACAGCTAAACCGAGCACGAATCTACGATCAAAAATTTTGTTTCCGTATCCGTATAGTATCCGTATAGCTGACATTTCAAGAGTTAAAGACATAAAGAAGAAGCTTTTTCTAATATTATGTATATTGTAAGATCATTTTTCTTGTCAAATCAATGCGACGTAGACACTTTAGGTTTATTATCATTATTTATTTAGTTTTTGTACACACTTTATTGTCAAAAAATGCAAAGGCTTTAAAAAAACTCCGGTTGTTAAAATAAACATATTTTGGAAGAGGTATATCTTTATGACATAAATGGCTTTCGACATCAATAAAGCATGATAGGCAGGGACAGTAACGCATTTCATCCACCAAGAAATAGAAAAGGCCAATAATTCCTTATAACACTGCACGGAAAAAAAAATTAAATTAAATTTTACAACAACCATATTGTAAAAAAAATGTTTAATTATTTAATACAATTGTTTTGAAATTAACTAAAACTTAAAGCATTTATATCAACGTATAATTTATTTAAAGTACACAATTTTGGAGCACGGCAAATCTGTATTATTTTTAATAAAGAATTGCATTAGTCAATACAATATTTTATTAAAATATATAACAATATTAATTTAAAACAGAAATTGTAGTAATTTAACTACAATATATAATTATATCTTCAATAAATTGTTGTTTATTTTTATTACAAAATTGTTAAATTATTTCTAACAAATTGTTCTTGGTCGTATTTTTTAAACAATTTCTACCAGAAAATTCTACAATTGTAGTACTTTCCACAAAAATTTTTTTCCGTGTGTGCAACACAAAAAATGAACTGGGATCAAATCTGAAAAAATCGAATCTAGGCAACCCCCAAAACAAATCCTTTAAGGGGTTTTACCAGTTTAGCTCGAATAATGGAGATATACATATATATATATGTACAGGGTGTTTCTTTTAACTTGAGACAGCTCAATATCTCGAGAAATACGCATTTCACGGAAAAATGTCTTAAATAAAAGGTTAATGTGACTAAAGGGGACATTATTTGGTGCTACCGCTAGCCACCCCCTACCCCTCCTTAAGGGTGAAACGGGGGGTAACTTTGGAAAGTCAAATGGAATGACCCGATTTTTTTCACAGAGTTTGGTAGTACATAAAAAAATAAATAACTTTTATTTAAAACTTTTTTCAATTTATCAACAGATGGCGCTGTAATTCAAAATTTAAGAAAAATGAGTTTCCTTGTAAAATGTATTATTTGAAACGTTTGAAAAACAAAAATTAACATTAACAACAATAGTCCGCTATGAAAACAATTTATAACAAATGTTCGAAATGTCGTCATTTCATTTCAACACATTTTTGAATGCGGGTAATGAATTCTGGCACACAACTCGCCAACATATAGGGCGGTATCGCCGCACAGGCGTTCCTGATCCGCTCCACCATGTCCTCCCAAGTTGTAGGAATTGCAGCGTAAACTTTTTCTTTCAAGTAACCCCACTGGAAGAAGTCTGGTGGCATAAGATCAGGTGATCGAGCAGGCCAAATTACTGGACCACGTCTACCGATCCACCGCGGTGTACCGGCTATTGAACTCCTGATCCAACACCTCTCGAGCAATTGTCGAATAATGTGCAGGACAACCATCTTGCTGGTACCACATGTTTTGGAGCCTTGCTAGTGGTACATCCTCCAAAAGGTCCGTCAGATCGTTTTCTAGAAAATTCCGGTACTTTTCGCCATTTAATGCACCGTCAATAAAGAAGGGTCCGATTAATCGTTCGCTTAAGATACCGCACCAAACGTTTACCGACCAGGGACGCTGGTGCTCCACTTGGTGAAATGGAAGGACGACATTTCGAACATTTGTTATAAATTGTTTTCAGAGCCGACTATTGTTGATCTAATGTTAATTTTTGTTTTTCAAACGTTTCAAATAATACATTTTACAAGGAAACCCCTTTTTCTTAAATTTTGAATTACAGCGCCATCTGTTGATAAATTGAAAAAAACTTTTAAATAAAAGTTATTTATTTTTTATGTACTACCAAACTCTGTGAAAAAAATCGGGTCATTCCATTTGACTTTCCAAAGTTACCCCCCGTTTCACCCTTAAGGAGGGGTAGGGGGTGGCTAGCGGTAGCACCAAATAATGCCCCCTTTGGTCACATTAACCTTTTAATTAAGACATTTTTCTTTGAAATGCGTATTTCTCGATATATTGAGCTGCCTCAAGTTAAAAGAAACACCCTGTATATCTCCATTATTCGAGCTAAACTAGCAAAACCCCTTTAAAGATTAGTTTTGGGGGTTGCATAGATTCGATTTTTCCACATTTCATTCCAGTTCAAATTGTAAGGTCAAAATTTGTCGCACAGTGTAATTATCTAGTGGTTGCAGTTTTTCTAATCAGTAACTCTTTTCTCAAATGATTAAATAAATGATTCTGAAACAGCAGTTTGATTAATAGTTGGTTACGCTTTCTGAGAGCCTTTGAATAGTCCAGATTCTGGGCTTATACTTTCGGCAGTCTGTAGAGCGGAATGAACATGAGAAAGCAGCCGAAAGAATAAGCTCCATGGCAGACGTTCACATTCAAGAAATTATTCAAAGCTCCAGTATGGCAACCAGTATTACTTGCAGTTGTATCAAATACAATTCCTTTAAATTAATGAACGATTTAACTCAACGTTTCCTAGCTGCATCAACGCATGCTTGGGCCTGAGCCTTTCCTGTTTCTTTATTAATTTTTGGAATAATGTACTTTATGACCATTTCCGGTGATAAATATAGCAATGCGGTCAACTTTTTTGGATTTATTAATATAAGATGCTTACCTTCTGAGCCACCAATTAATGGCATTCTAGAGGTTTAAATTTGGTACGAATAAAATGTTTGAAATGTTCGTGAAAATATACAATCTTAAAATCCTATTGGCTTTCCTCAACCATTAAGAGTGTGACAATTTGTTATATTTGCTAGATCGGAAGATCTCTTACCACTTATAGCTGCTAATGTAATATCGTGCAAGTACCGTTGATCACAACTTACACTGTTCAAAATTTCATGACCATTTTAACACCAAATTAACACCATATAATATATTATATTATGGTCTATATCGATACAAACCAAAATCTTGTTAAATATGGTTCGTGTAAATTTAAATACTAAAATAGTATAAATTTAACTTTCACACAGTATTAAAATGAATTTTACCTGGTGTAAATTGAACTCCTTTTCAGTGTTAAATATTATGTGTTTGTGGTCAAATTAAATCATAACACAGAAAAAAGGAAAAAAAACGAAACAGGAAATTCCTTGACGCATTACTAGTATATTACCAGTGGTATTATTCCAGAAAATGAAACCTTCAACTCGCTAGAGATAATGTTTTTAGTGCGTTCCACCAACTTAAAATACTTCAAGTATTGACAGCTGTTTCCACCTATTTAAGGTCTCTTTAGTATCGAACATTTTGTAGTGTCACACCAATGCAAAGGACTACCTGAGCTTATATACTCTTCATGTAAGTCAACAGAGGCGAGATTTAAGAACATCCACACCGCCTTTGCCGCGATGGGTACATACTATGCAACTAGGAATGCACGGCAAATTGTTTTAATCGTTTTAACAGAGTGCTTTAGGTTGAAGGAACTCTTATTTTACAAACAACATATTTAGTAAACTGAACCATACACCGGGTTGATCTCACTAAAGTTTTCTGGGTTAATTTAACCAATTTAAAAAAAATCTGGTTAAGTACCGTCAAACTAATCTTTGTTATATTAACCTTCCACAGTTGATTTAAATAAATACTTATGGGTCAACTAAATTAATATAGTTAAATTAACTATTCCTTTTATTCTGTGTAGGTGCACTTCTCAAATATTTTTAAATAAACACCGTTTTGGTGTTTGTTGTATATAACATTTTCAACCATAATTCATAGTGTTTATATTAACACCACTTGGTGTTGGATTTAGACACCTTTACAACACCCATATTTTAAACAGTGTAGGTATTTTATGAAAATTATATCCGGCCATACACGTTCTATCTTTTCATACTTCAAAACAGGACGATTCCTCCAGTATTTTTTTTCAAAAGAGCCTGCATAGGAATAATCGGTTCAGTTGTCGCACTATTCATGTATAAAAACATGCCTTAGAGTCATTAATTTGTATGAAAAGACAGAAAATTGTCTTATTATAATCCATTGTAAAGACTAATTCAATCGTTTTTTCAAAAGTCGTATAATACATATGGGGAATTCCACGTGAATTCGACATGAAAAAAACCCTTGCAATTTAGAAATTCCTCGGCAATTTTTCCATGGGTACCCTGACTCAAAATAAAAATTCAATTTTTATTTTAGCACGGTTTATCGATTGTTTTTGGAGATATTATTTTTAAATTTTCATGATGAATCAAGCCATTTGAAATAAATATTTTTGATGCTGTGGCATATTGGCACACTATGATTTTTTTCTTCAAAAACTAAAAATCCATTTTCTACACTGTTTGGATTTTTTTTTATTTTTTTTTTATTTTTAATCTTTAAGCGACTACAAGTTTTTTATCTATATTAGATCTTGGAAATCGAAAAAAATTTTTCGGAATTTTTAATTTTAATAATTTTTTTTTTCACTTTCGGACAATTTATAATTATCCGTTGAATCCGAAAATGTTATCATAAACTATAAAAGATCTGCAGCCTCTGCTAAGGCCTCGGCAGCGAACACTGTTGTTATATTAGGTAATGTACTATTTTTTAAACTAATTAATATCTATAAATACAAAATGAATTATTTTTAATTGCATTGACAGACAAAATGTTTTTAATTTGATAAAAAATGTTAAATGATCAAAAAATAAATTAATTCAAAAAAATATTGTCGGCTTTATAATTATAAAATATTTCAGTAAAATGTAACTGTAACCGCAATATCTAAAATTCCGAATGTGAAAATATCTAGTCTGGTAAAAAATAATTAAAATCAGATTGTTTGGAAGGTAGGCTGCAACAGAATTGAATTTATAAAATTTTTAATTAATGTTTTTGATATTTTAAAAACGAGACAAATGAAAAACAATTAAATACAATCACACATGTTATATTTGATGATTTTTAATTTTCCATATGGACTTTGTTATTCGTTTATGTGGTTTCGTAGTTGAATTTTCATTTACATTTTGTCCAATTTTAATGCGTTTTTGCGGCCGAAGGTGAATATGAGTGTTTCATTAAAAGTGCGGTCACTTCGAAATTACAAAACTTTTGATTGACTTCAATAAAAATTTTCGATTACGATTCTCCCAATTCTGAACAAAAAATACATCCGCACGTATGTCCTATACCCATCCACCCTTTACTTCACTTACGTATTTCAATTCATTCACTTACATTTTAAATTTAATACAATTCGTGATTTTATCGTCATATGTATTCATTGTTTGTACCTGACAGTGATTGACAAAGTCAAAGCCAAATTAAATGAGTTTTTTCATCAAAAAAGTTATTTTAACCATTCAATTTTATTTAAAAATCATTACATACAAATCCTGATATCATCCCATAAAGGAATTATCTATCCATTATCACTATATATACGAGGTGTGTTCAGAAAATATCGGGAATTTTCGTTTTTTGAAACAAATATTTATTTATTCGTCTACATTAATGTTGTCGCCTTCAAAATAGTCCCCAATGGATATTATGCACATGTACCAGATCTTCTTCCAATACTTCTAAAACTCGATCTTTGGGATAGCCTTTAGTTCTTTCAGCGATGCGCTTTTAATGTCATCTATGCTTTTAAAACGACGGCCCTTTAAGGTTCTCTTTATTTTTGGGAATTGAAAAAAGTCAGACAGAGGCATGTCTGGCGAATATGGAGGCTGGGGCATCATAACAGTATTCTTTTTGGCCAAAAATTTTGTTCAAAATTTCTAAATTTTAGAACAAATTTTTCTGCAACGCGTTTCATACCCAAAACATTTCATGGGATAAGCCAATCAATATACCAACATCATCAGCGACTTCTCTAATGGCTTATATCCATTTCTTCCACTTTATCCATGTTTTTATCGGTAATGTGCTATTGCGTTTGGGGCATTCGTCATCTTCAACGTCTTCACGGCCATCTTGGAAACTCTTATACCACTTGTAAACTCTTGCTTTACTTATAGCAGACTCACTAATTCTTTGATCCATTTCTTTTAACGAACAAAAAATCGCCGAGCTCATAAAACACGTCTAACCTTAGCGGCTGCCACAGACAAAGTAAACAATGAAAACAGCTAAAGTTTTTATCATACTTCGGGGCATGTATACCAACATAATAAAGCAAATTAAATTTTATGACAACCTGACCCTCCGAACCCGCGAAAGTTAACAATTCCCGTTATTTTCTGAACACACCTCGTATATATATATATATATATACAGGGTGTTTCTTTTTACTTGAGACAGCTCAATATCTCGAGAAATACGCATTTCACGGAAAAATGTCTTAAATAAAAGGTTAATGTGACTAAAGGGGACATTATTTGGTTCTACCGCTAGCCACCCCCTACCCCTCCTTAAGGGTGAAACGGGGGGTAACTTTGGAAAGTCAAATGGAATGACCCGATTTTTTTCACAGAGTTTGGTAGTACAAAAAAAAATAAATAACTTTTATTTAAAACTTTTTTCAATTTTTCAACAGATGGCGCTGTAATTCAAAATTTAAGAAAAATTAGTTTTCTTGTAAAATGTATTATTTGAAACGTTTAAAAAACAAAAATTAACATTAACAACAATAGTCGGCTATGAAAACAATTTATAACAAATGTTCGAAATGTCGTCATTCCATTTCAACACATTTTTGAATGCGGGTAATGAATTCTGGCACACAACGCGCCAACATGTCGGGCGGTATCAACGCACAGGCGTTCCTACTCCGCTTCACCATGTCCTCCCAAGTTGTAGGAATTGCAGCGTAAACTTTTTCTTTCAAGTAACCCCACTGCAAGAAGTCTGGTGGCGTAAGATCAGGTGATCGAGCAGGCCAAATTACTGGACCACGTCTACCGATCCACCGCGGTGCACCGGCCATTGAACTCCCGATCCAACACCTCTCGAGCAATTGCCGAATAATGTGCAGGACAACCATCTTGCTGGTACCACATGTTTTGGAGCCGTGCTAGTGGTACATCCTCCAAAAGGTCCGTCAGATCGTTTTCTAGAAAATTCCGGTACTTTTCACCATTTAATGCACCGTCAATAAAGAAGGGTCCGATTAATCGTTCGCTTAAGGTACCGCACCAAACGTTTACCGACCAGGGACGCTGGTGCTCCACTTTGTGTCGAAATGGAAGGACGACATTTCGAACATTTGTTATAAATTGTTTTCAGAGCCGACTATTGTTGATTTAATGTTAATTTTGGTTTTTCTAACGTTTCATATAATACATTTTACAAGGAAACCCCTTTTTCTTAAATTTTGAATTACAGCGCCATCTGTTGATAAATTGAAAAAAACTTTCAAATAAAAGTTATTCATTTTTTTATGTACTACCAAAATCTGTGAAAAAAATCGGGTCATCCCTTTTGACTTTCCAAAGTTACCCCCCGTTTCACACTTAAGGAGGGGTAGGGGGTGGCTAGCGGTAGCACCAAATAATGTCCCCTTTGGTCACATTAACTTTTTATTTAAGACATTTTTCCGTAAAATGCATATTTCTCGAGATATTGAGCTGTCCAAAGTTAAAAGAAACACCCTGTATATACAAGGTGTCCCTAAACTTATTGGCATACATTTAGGAAAAGATTGAGCAAGTCAAAATAAGACGAAAACCCAAATAAATATTTTTCCTAATTACTTATGTTTCCAAGATACAGGGTGATAAAGTGTTACTTATCATATCAGTTTTTTTTAATATAACCTCTACTATTGTAGTCTTGGAAAGGTGATATTTTGCGAACAGTCACTTACTACCAAAACACATATTCACACATAATTATAATTGTTTGAGTGAACACAGTGTCGTAGAAACGGGGGTTGCTTTAAGCTTATTGTCCCATACAAACTTTGAGGTTAGGTTTTTATAACATTTGATGCAATTTTTAGATTACACAGTTCGGCTACCATTAAAAAGGTGTACCTCTCAAACTTCGATAAAATAAACCGTTTCCGAGATATTCGAGATTACAATAATTGTTATATCGCATTATTTAAAAGGATTAAAAGGTATATGATAACAAATTTTATTTTTTAATTAAAAAAACTAAAAAGAGCATTCCATGAGCCTCGGGACTTTTTGCCCTGACCGTCACATTAAAAAAAATGTAGTTTTTTTCAATTAAAAAATTTGTTATCATATACCTTCTAGTCCTTTAATGCAATATAACAATATAACAATTATTGTAATCTCGAATATCTCGGAAACGGTTTATTTTATGGAAATTTGAGAGGTACACCTTTTTAATAGTTTGTATAGGACAATAAGCTAAAGCAACCCCTGTTTCTGCGACACTGTGTTCACTCGAACAATTGTAATTATGTGTGAATATGTGTTTTGGTAGTAAGTGACTGTTCACAAAATATCACCTTTCCAAGTCTACCATAGTAGAAGTTATATTAAAAAACTGATAAGATAAGTAACACTTTATCACCCTTTTATCTTTTAAACATAAGTAATTAGGAAAAATATTTATTTATATTTTCGTCTTATTTTGACTTGCTTAATCTGCTCCTAAATTTATGCCACTAAGTTTAGGGACACCTTGTATATATAATATTATATATAGAGGTATACCTATATGGATGTAATTTTTTTAAATGTTAATTATTAATAATTATTTTGCATTCATGAAAGAAACCTTCTTGGACATTCTTAGTAAATTTTGTTGACCCAATATTGTATTTTGTAATTTCATATTTTTTAAAACTATTTTTTAAACAGTTGGTCATGTAATAAGTTGTCACCCCTTGCAAGGGGAGGATTATATATTTCAGGCCAAAGTAAGCAAGTCTTTTCCTTATTACTTTTGCAATACTGCTACTGTTTTTAAATAAAAAAAAATAACAAAAATGGACCTAATTTCATGGGCAGCCACAGGTCAGCAACAGCTGTCGACGATTGAAGTATAGTCGGTATGTTAAAATTATTGACAGCAGTACCGATAAGAACCACAGTTAAACAACTGGCTGACTCTACTTAGTCCGCCGACCCCAACCACTTACACGTTGGGTAGGTCATGGTTTAAACGAATCCAGAGGTGTGACATACAAATGCCTAAGAATTACGTACATTTTCATAATTTTTTTATTCAAAAAGAGTAGCAATTATGCAAAAGTGGAAAAGTACAAAACTTGCTTACTTTGGTATGAACTATCATCCCCTTAAGGCAGTGGCGTAACTCGGGGGTGGAAGATGCCCCCCCAAAATTGTCTAGCCCAGAATTTTGAAGTAAAAATTTCAATAATTTACAAACAATTGTAAAATAAAATTTTAGTCCCTGTTAGCTCTTTTGGCTATTTGATAAGTATTTCCAAAGTAATTGGCGACTTTAATTTAAGCCAAAACAGAAGACAAAATTTTGTATAAAAATAGCCTGTAATGATGACATTGAGTAACAATAAAGCTTTGTTTTTGTACGATGTTTGTTTTATGTTTACTTAAATGATAAAATATCGGGCATAGCACTCAATCAATTAAAATTAGGCCTATTTGTTATGTGTTAATAATACCTACTTAACAAATGTATTGCCTATTAACTAAAGTAATTAACAATGAATAATTTAGAATGAGCAATTATTTAAATGAAAGACTAAAAAAGCTTAAAAAAATAACAATTTAAGGCTAGTATTTTTAAATTTTTCAGGGGAAGATCAGTGAACCCCCTTACACGTGGGGGCATTCCATACCCCATCCTGCCTCAAGGGATGATAACTTAATACATGACACCCAGTATTTATAAAATTGGGTTTTAATGGTTTTAAAGTAGAGTTAATAATTAAATATATATTTTTAATTTACTATAATTATTTTAAATTGAATATTGCTTAACATGGCTAAATTATAATTTTTAATCGATCAATAAGTTTAAGCAGAACATTAGGTAAATTTATAATTTATTTAACGACTCACCTATAGGGCACATAACAAATTTGCTAATCATTGTGTAGCCGTATCTTTGATTGAATTTAGGCTAAAAGGAAATGTTAATTATGGATATAAAATAACAAATTATGATGAACAAATTAACTACCTACATCTTAGTTTATAATAAAGAATTTATTAATTAATACAAACCTATTTCATTAAATGATTTGATTCAAAACATTAGTTACATAGATCTGCCTACATATTTGGTTAGGAATTTTAAATTAAAATTAAAATCATAGATATTGGTATGTATTACATTGTACAATTTATTCAAATTTAAGAATTATAAAGGTTTTATTTTTAATTTTAATTTTATAAAGCCCTGAATCATGGAAGGATTACACAAACTGAAATACATTGTAATTTATTTTTTATTAAAAAAATATTGACTAAATAAATTAAAAAAAAATTACCTAGACTGATATTCTCTTATGGACAATTGGAGTGTACACCTCCTGCAGGAGTACCAATTGTAAATATTAAAAAAACCAAAGTATATTGGCATACAGTACCAACATATGTACCAATATATATTCAAATGTGTCAAATTTCGAATAAAAAACACAAGCTCAAACTCATCGACAGATAATAAATATAACTTAAGTTTGTAATTACAATAATTGTACATTCATCATCGGGTTACTACAGGAATAAGATAACTCAATTTTTAAATTCTTTGACAATTTTTTAACTAAGAATTGTTTCTGCAACCTTGTACAACTTAACTACGAGAATAACCAAATCGGGATTAATGTCGAGCGCAACAAAATAGGTATAACTCCATTTTTAGTAAATAGACCCAATGAAAATAAGTTACCTACACATTCAAATTACTCAAATTAGTGTTTTGGGAGTTATCTGGTTTTTGCAGTAACCCTTCGAAATAATCTCTTGAATAATAAAAAAATATTAACCTTACATTACTAAATCGTTCACTTTTAAAACAATTATTTATGATTTTGGTTATTTTGGTATAATTGCACCACCGATTTATTAAGGTCTTCTTTATCGATAAGTTTAAAATATTCAAAAGCAAAATCAATCTAGGTCCATTGTTATATATATTATATTTATTTGTAGTGTTTTCGATAGACTTCTAGTTATTTTTATTTGCAAACATTTGACTACGGCAAAATAAATCCCTTACATTTTTGCACCACTCGGGGAATATGAATGAATACTTTGTAAGCTTTGTTATTGGAATGATTTAATTTATAGATAACGTTTTAGGCGTAATAAGGGATATTTAATAAGTACAAACTTTACGATTTACAAATTTGTATCTCTGGGAAAACTTATTTGCATATACTTTGTATAGTGCTATGCCAGTAAGATCACTTAAAAAATTACAATAAATAGAATTTTTTTAACGAGTGGAAAACTATAGTTAAGGGTTAAACCATTTTTTATACTCCCACGTTTAAAACGCTCTTTATCGTACATGTTTCCATGGCACTAAGTGACCTTTTAAATACACATTGACAAGTTGTGGCTTTATGGCGCTTTAGTCACGGGCTGAAGTTAGCAACAGGTTTTTAGTCACGGGCTGAAGTTAGTTTTAAGTTAGTTGACAGTTGTCAAATGTCATACAATCGTTAAAATAAATTGCCTTTCTTGTAAAATAATACTTAATGTGAAAATTATTGTATTATCTCAATACAAAAGTATTAAATAGTTTCTCAACGCCAATATTTTAAAAGTTTATATGAACATTGTACTGACCTTTTAATTTCGCGGGCAGTAAATTATAACTTAAATTCGGGCACGGACTCCACTGTAAAGTGCTCATAAAACATTTGTTTTACTTTCACTGTGAAAAACTGTCAATTTTCAAAAAATACATTTCGATTTGTAACCTTTATAATTGTTTTTATAAAATAAAAAAAATTGACATTTGACGGTGACACATAGATTCCCCTATTGTTTCATAGATGGCGCTTTATACAAATTTTTGATTTAAATCATTTTAAGATAATAATAAGTATTTGTCGTATAAAAAGTATAGTATGCACCTCGTTTATAAATTTTCTATACACTCATTAATTAAATTCGTGTATAAAATGGAGTTTATCAAACTTGATACATAATATACTATTATATTATTGTGTGTTCTTTATAATAAATTAATTCGACACTGTACACATTTTGTCCATAACCTAATATTTTTAATGGAGCAGTGTCTCCATTGTTTGTTGTGATCAGTATCTTAAAGAAGAGAAACGGGTTGAAGGAGTGAGTAGCGAGAGGTGGTGGCTGTAAGGGCGGCAGCGGCAGCGGCAGAGGCAGTCCCCCAATCTAAATCACGGGGAGAGCCTCATTAAAATATGTAAATGCTACCCAGAACTAAATCATAAAGAACGTGAGCAACTTTACATTAACTTACTTTATTGTTATTAACATATTTTGTCATCTGATAAACGGCCCTGATTATATCTAATTACGGGTTTGAAGCTTAAATTCCTATTTATAATCATAAATTAATTTTATACAATGTTGCTAATGTGTTGTGAATTTTGTTATGCAAGATTAATTATAAACTTTGCGATCAATTTCTTTCGAATGGAAAATAAAACAAGGATTTTATTTATTATAGCTACGTTCAAGATACCTTTTATCATGTTCATTATCTTGAGGTAGTTATGTTTTTATCAGTTGTTTTACAAATTAAAGTCATTTGATGTTTACACAGTTAAGAAAATCAACTCTAATTAGAGTTCATAGGTCCACACTAAATAGTGTTGTTTTATAACACTACAATTAGAGTTAATTTGTAGTGTAATTTTCCCCGAGTATGATTTAACACTATAGCACTGAGGATAAAGTAATTTTACACTGTATTAAAAAGTGTTAATTTACCTAAAATCGTGTACTTCTACACTTCCTGGGTTAAATCCAACTTTTGTTCAGTGTAAATTAACACTACTTTGGAAAAGTTCTAATTTTAGAAAGGTACTTTTACTCTTTTAGTGCAAACTTCCAGTGTAAATTAACACTATTATTTGAGTAAAACCTATTGGTGGTAGTGAATAAAACGAAAAGGTAAATAAAGAGAAACATTTATTTGGAACAAAAATCTATGACAATTATCAAAATCGGTGCCTTTTAAAATATAATTTTATAGTTGAGTCGTATGGCTGGCTTAACCAAAATGGTTCCTTAAAACGTAAAAGTTTTAGATCAATGCAATGTTTTACTGGCTGTCAACTTGTAAGCAATGAATTATCTTAAAAATTCATCAGTAATCCATTTTTCTGTTATAAAGAAAGGGTGATCCCATTGGTAGAGAGGCGTCAGGCGGCTGTATGTCGGGGATTTACTACACGTGTACAAATTTTCCAGACTACTCTAGAAAAATTGTAAAAAATTTCAGCTCTGTACCTTAATAATAAAAAAATTTATAGCAAAATTCCGGTTTATATTTGAACCACCCTCGTATTAAGAAAAATGTAGGTATAGGTTAATTTAACAACCATTTCGCTACTACTCTAGAAAAATTGTAAAAAATTTCAGCTCTGTAACTTAATAATAAAAAAATTTATAGCAAAATTCCGGTTTATATTTGAACCACCCTCGTATTAAGAAAAATGTAGGTATAGGTTAATTTAACAACCATTTCGCTTGAAAATAAAAACTGCCGTAAATTATTATATTATTATATTATATAGGTCGGGTATGGACATCCTTTTAACATATTGGTATTTATTGAGTATTAAGGCTTAAAGAAAAAAGAAGTATAACACTTACCAAAAAATAAGAATGTCCCCTTATTGATTCACCGTAATTAAAATCTAACTGAACAAAAATGCTACACTTTCACAACGCGGTATCTCCGGATATGCACTGCATAGGTAGATAGGTAAGTACTAACCAAATATTTTAAAACGCATTTCGGTTATTACCAGTTTTTTCAGTCTATTTTGCCACTTTTGGTGTAATTTAACTTTAATTGTGATACAATGTGCACTAGTAGTGTAAAGAAAAAAGAGCTCTTAGTAACATCAAAACAGACAAAGAAATTGGCATGCACTGTAGTGTACATTTTGTCACTATTTAACACATGAAGGGGTAACTTTTACACTTACAAATCAACTCTAATATTTTTACCCCTACACTAAAAAATTTACACAGGCAAAATTTTTTACTGTGTAAATATGATTTTATATGCATTAAGTGTATAACGCCAAATTCATTAGAAATCAAGATAAAAACCTACCTATTTAATATTGAACTTTACCACCAAAATTTTAGTTGTTTTAACAGTACCTATAGCCTTAAAATTAATTAATGTCTGGTAGTTTTATGTAGGCTCGGCATTCCATATTCAGCAAATGCTGGAGGGATTATCAGATTTCTTAATAAAAATTCATCAAGAAATTTGATAAGCCCTCCATGCTAATTTATACTGTATATTATACTGTAGGTAAGTAAAAAAACACAAAATACTAAGAAAAAGTATCACAAATCATCTACACCTAAATTAATAAAACACATTATTTCAGTACAAACTATAACTTAAAACAATACAAAATAAAAATGATGTATTAAAAATAAGCTTCTCCTATTGACTGGTACACTTTCGAATTAAAATACATATTCACAAACTTTTTTATTATGAATACTATTCATTGAATAGATACTGGTAAAATACAAAAAACTATGTAGTGGAAGTCGTAGCTGTTGATGCAGTTGTACTGGTAATACTATTGGGTTTTCTCTTTCTTTTAGCAGCAACTGTTGTGTCACCTGCTGGTTTAGTTGATGCTATTATTTGAAGCTTGTTATTTACTAGCTCTTTCTGAAAATACAAAAAAAGTCAAGTATACCTAAACAAATAAAAATTATATAAAATTACCAATGATTCATTATTTCTAACCAGCAATTTAACATCATCAGAAGTTATTGTGGATCTTTTGGCATGTCTGAAATAAATAACCATATGAATAAAATACCCGATACGCGATTTTTATTTTGTAAAAAAAAATTAACAATTTTAATTTTGATTTCCTGTGCTAATGTGATTTTGATGATTTTTGTTCTGAAATGTGATTTGAGGTTATACAGGGTACAAAAGTAAGAAGAAGTTTTTTTTCGAAATTTGTGACATCCTGTGGGGTGAATCAGCAATAACAGCGGATGTTAATAAGAGCAAGAGTTTTCATTGACGAGTGGGAGAAAAATATAGTCCAAAATTGTTGTTTTAAATTTCAAATATAAACATTTTAAAATCGTTGTACCTTATTAAAAGCGCTTTACTAAAATAAAAATAAAATCTTTCTAAATACACATCGTAAATTAAAGACATTTTTGCTTACTACGAAAATAACGCACTAACGCCATTCCACACGATAGGCTTTTTAAATACCTATAAAAACAAATTATTTTTTGACAGGTTATTTTTGAGTTATTACGCAATTAAACATTAAAAGGAGGTCATCTTTACTCAATAACTTAAGTTTAAAAAACTCGGCAACGACGTGTTCCCATTGTGCTGAATATCACACATCTACGAAGGGTTTTCATGGAAACAAGATAAAGAAGGCATCTTGCGGCTATTTCCAGAAAATAAATTTCAATTTTAAAAACCATGGATCTGATTATGTAATGGCCCATTACATGGTTTCATGGCTAAATAATGACATTTTTAGCCAAAGCTTTCCTTGTACTGGGCCTTTACAGGAATGTTTTAATAAAATATTAATTTTGATAAAAGGCTGTGGTGATAAGGTCTGGCAAAGTGCCCATGACAAATATTAAAATGCGCATGTCTAGGATGTCCGAACTAGTTCGGGATTAGCACCGCGAAAACACCTATTAATAATGGCAAAGAAAACCTGGTTTTCTTTGTTATAGAGGAAAATCTACCAAAAAAATTAAGGGTACTTATTTGTAAATATATATTTTAATTTTAAATATGTTCTAAGTACTTAGTTTAAGGATTTTTTATTTATTTAAATATTATACATTACATTTATTACGTAATAAACAGTTTTTAAAATTAAAATTTTATGTTTTACTTATACTTATACTCATACTTATTGCTTTGTATTTTTTCTTGCAAATTTATGAATGTTTTAGTATTACATTTTAAGATAATATATTAATTAATGTAAGGGATAAGTAAATCATTTATTAATTTCTGATTATCGTGGAATATCCTTAATAATAATAATAAATATACACCTACCACATTTAATCCACCATAATGGATACTTCTCTTATCCATTAAAAATTATTTAAATAACCACTATACTCTTTAACACCCTATATCAGAAACTTTAGCTGGCCACCTTTGTACCTTTAATTTGCCATAAAAATGGAATGGTTCTTGTAAGTGCCTTTATTGCCGTTAAATACCCCTTAAAGGTAAACGCGACATATTTTGTACAGTTCCATTAGCCTTTATACTAAATATAAAGTTTATAGGGCCTTAGTTCATTAAAGGCACGTTTATAAAGGGCCATTATAAAACCTTTACGGTTGTGTTTGCTGGGATGCATGTACGAGGTGTGTTTAGAAAATATCGGGAATTTTAGTTTTTTGAAACAAATATTTATTTATTCGTGTACATTAATGTTGTCGCCTTCAAAATAGTCCCCATTGGATATTTTGGATATTATGCACATGTGCCAGCTCTTCTTCCAATACTCGAAACACTTCTAAAACTCGATCTTTGAGATAGCCTTTAGTTCTTTCAGCGATGCGCTTTTAATGTCATCTATGCTTGCAAAACGACGGCCCTTTAAGGTTCTCTTTATTTTTGGGAATATGAAAAAGTCCGACAGAGGCTGGGGCATCATTACAGTATTTTTTTTGGCCAAAAATTTTATTCAAAATTTGACAATTTTGGAACAAATTTTGCTGTCACGCGTTTCATACCCAAAACATTTGAAAAAATTTCATGGGATGAGCCAATCGATATACCAACATCATCAGCGACTTCTCTAATGGTTTATAACTATTTCTTCCACTTTTTCCATGTTTGCATCGGTTGTTAAAGTGCTTGTGCGTTCGGGGCGTTCGTCATCTTCAACGTCTTCACGGCCATTTTGGAAACTCTTATACCACTTGTAAACTCTTGTTTTACTTATAGCAAACTCACTTTAGGCCTTTGTTAACATTTCACAGAATTTATTTCATTTTTTAAGCAAAATACAAATGGATCAAAGACCATTTCTTTTAACGAACGAAAATCGCCGAGCTCATAAAACACGTCTAACCTTAGCGGCTGCCACAGACAAAGTAAACAATGAAAACAGCTAAAGTTTTTATCATACTTCGGAGGCATGTATACCAACATAATAAATAAAATTTTATGACAACCTGACCCTCCGAAGCCGCGGAATTTAACAATTCCCGTTATTTTCTGAACACACCTCGTATGCAATTTTTGGGTAACTATAGTAACGATACAATATTTTTAATTAAAACTGCAATTTTCTTACTTTTGGAAAGCATCTAAATCAGACCCCATTAGCAGTATCTTTTTGTAAGCAAATTCGGCAATTAAGTCCAAAGCATCAGGTGAAAATTCCACGTTGACGGTTTCGCCAACCTCTTTGCATATTTTTCTCGACGTATTGTAGATTACGTGCTTGGTTTTCTAAAACAAAATTTAAATCTTATTTGGTGGAATAAAGATTAACCACAAAGGCGACATCTCTCTATTGGGCGCTAAACGACAACGAAGTAATATGAAGGTTTTGTAGGAAACCTTTAGCTGTATCGGTTTTATTTTTTCTGTGATGAAACACAATTTTCTTAAATGTATCTTATTAAAAATAATTAGGACATCGATAATTGTGAATTAATTAATAAAAAAACATTATCATACCTGCTCTGTACTCATATTTCAACAAAACAAACCGAAACTAAATGAGGTTATGTTAACAAACTTAAAATCAAAATATTAAAATATTTTGCTAGTTTAAGAAAAAACCATTTACAATACTAAACAAGAACTTTAAAAATAACATTTAACCAAAGGCACTTTTAACAATTATTATCAAGGTCTTGACACTTAACTTAATATTGTTTGATAAATTTAAACAGAAGCTATACAACTGTTGTATGCCGCCAAAGAACACTGTTTTTGTGAGGCGCCATCTGTTCTGTTTGTATGGAACTTTTATAATTTTCTTTTAGTTGAGTAATTTAATACTAGGTGTCGCTTCAACAAAGGAGCTTTGTATTTCATACTCGATTTCAAATTTAAATCTTATTTTATTATCCAATTTTTTTAATAAAGAAAAACAGAAAAATTCACTAAAAATATTTTGTAAATATAAATAACAGATATAAGAATATATAACTTTATTTTTCTTTTAACATTATTAGTAAAATAAATCTAACAAATACACTGCGCGTCAAAATCAACGAATAATAAATAAAAAAATTCTAACTCTAAAACGCCTTTACCAATCTTTATGAAATTTTGTATAAAAATGCTTCAACTTATATCTGTTATACGTGTTCGATGGTTTTTCAAGAAAATATATTTAAAGCCCTTTTATTTTATAATAAAAAAACGTTCGAAAAAGAAGTTTAATAGGGATTTTTTAAATAAAAAATATGCTGTTAAAGACCGTAGTTTTGTTAGTTTACCCTGAAAATTTTGTACAAATCAAACGAACAGTAACAAAGATACAGCGCTTCAAAGTCGGTAAAAATGATCCGTTTTTGATTATTTTGCTGAAAAGTGGTCATTTTTTACGACTTTGAGGCGCTATATTTTCGTTAATGTTCGTTTGATTTGTACAACATTTTCAGGGCAAACTTACAAAAATACGGTATTTCACAGCAATTTTTTATTTACTTAAAAAAAATGCCTATAAAAGTTTTTTTTTTTCGAGCGTTTTTTAATAAAAGGGCTTTAAGGATATTTTTTTGAAAAACCCTTAAACACGTAAACTGAGATATAAGTAAAAGTATTTTTATACAAAATTTCATAAAGATAAAGGCGTTTAAGAGTTAAAATTTTTTTACTTATTATTCGTTGATTTTGACGCGCAGTGTATTTGTTAGATTTATTTTACTGATAATGTTAAAAGAAAAATAAAGTTATATATTCTTTTGTCAATTAGCCAGTTTAAAATGTGTTTAATATGGTTTTACTTTTCTTTAACGAGTTGTTTTCGAGTTTTTAAGTATAAAAATTTAAAAACCTGACACATGTTTGATAAACTAAAATGTTTGGCATGTGTATTTTCTGACATGTTCATCTTTTTAAATAATAAATTTTAAATAAAACTAAAAAGTTTCATTATTAAATTATGGACCACCCTGAAACTATCTAATATCCTAAATTCTTAGATAATATACCTACTTTATTAACTTAAAACATACCATATAAATATTTATACCTACTTACAAATATAGGTCATATCATATCATGAAACAAAAAACAAAAGATTACCCACCCCAGTTAATTAACCTAACCATCCGATACACCTACCTGTTAGATTGTTATGGTCTATGAACTCGCCGTGACATCAGGTTTTTTTATCGTTTTTAAAAGGCATATGCAAAATGAAATCCCCTCGAAATCAAAAAACATGTTTTGACTCACACAATTCTCACGCTTTTACACATACGTTCCTTTGTAGGTAGATACAAAAATTGGATTTTTTTTAGTACGAAAGTTTTTGAAATATTAAAATAATAACAAGTTAATTAATTAATTAATTAATTTAAAAATGTCCAAAAGTTTTTACTAAAATTCTTAACTACCTATCTATTAAAAATTGATAAAAATTTTAAGTTAATTTTTGTTTACAACATAAATCTTATGTAGTTATTTTAAACTATACAATTACAATAGTTTAAATAGTTAGATTAAAAGCTTAATATTAAAATTTCAAGATTTTTTCAACTCATAATTTTTTTGATTAGTAAAACAATCATTGTTTAACAATGATTTTTTAAGACGCTTTCGAAATGTATAAGGCGCCGTTTGCATCAAAATAGAAGTGTAGAAAATAAATATAATATCTCTCACAAAATAGGTATATAAAATATATCAAAACTTATAAAATATTACAAAACAAATAAAACCCAACAAAATATATAATACACCTGTAACAAAACAAATAAAATCAAACAAAACATAAAACATATCGAAAAAAATAAAATTCAACAAAACATATAATACACCTGTAACAAAATAAATAAAATTAAACAAAACTAATAAAACAAATAAAATCCAACAAAATATAAAAAATCAAACAAAACATTAAAAGCCAACAAAATATTAAAACTCGGGTTCCTCACTTCACCGTTTGAGGGCGCTCGACGCACAAGTTTCAAGAATTTTCTATTTTTTGTTGGATTTTATTTGTTTTATTATAGGTATATTATATGTTTTGTTGAATTTTATTTTTTTCGTTATGTTTTATATGTTTTGTCATAGGTGTATTATATGTTTTGTTGGATTGTATTTGTTTTGTTAAATTTTATATGTTTTAGTATATTTTATATACTAATTTTGTGTTTTCTATACACTTTCAGTTACTTTCTATAACAAAACACCACAAAATGTAAATTAAGAAAACGACACATTTATAAACAGTCAAATTGCCTGATAAAAGTATACTTATAAGCATCATCATAGTAATCTAGTAATACTGGTATAAATGTAGCAAAAGCGGTTATTTTCAAAGCTAGGTAATTATAATGATAACAAATAAATTAAGACAGGTATAGGTAGGTACTCATAAATAAACTAAGTCAGTTTTTAATCACCGCTTTTAAGCTCTTTAATGCCTAATCTATAAATTTCCTATTTTTTACTATTATTATTATTTCAACTAACACGGTCAGCCAGAGGCGGATTATCCATAAGGCAAACTAGGCACGTGCCTAGGGGCGCGAGGTTACAAAAGGGCGCGCGCACGTAAGTTTTTAAGCAAAGACAATAATTAACATAAAATTAAAATAAACACATAAAGATTAGTTAATTCTATAAGGATGTAAAGCTTCCGAAGTGTATTCCGCCTTCTTGATTATTCCTACATCGCCACACGGGTGTGTGTGTTCTTCGTGCAAAAAACTACTGAACCGATTGTGATGAAACCTGCTATGTACATATATGTACATAGCTATAGCTTTAGACCGAGATTTACACATTTATCCCGAAATTTCCACGAGATGTGGCATCACGCGGGTGAAACCATGGGGCGTAGCTAATTATTATATAATTAATAGAAAATATATGGCCGCTAGAGGGGCGCCGATGAGGTGCTTGCCTAGGGCGCTCTCGACATTTAATGCGCCTCTGCGGTCAGCGCTTAGACGGTGACCGCTCTCGATCATTCCGTTATAAACTTTAGCACAGTATTTGGTATGTGGCTAGCCTCCACTGTATAATCCATTCTACATAATTCTGATAATATAAATATATACAGTTCATAAAACTATTAAACCAATTAGTAAATAATTACATTTTTGTATAGATTTCTATTCAAAGTTTTATATATTAACTGCCCTTTTAAATAATGTTTGTCGTTATTTGTAAGGGTGTATGAAAATTGTTTTTTAAATATTTAAAAATTATCATTTTTAAGACATTTTTGTGTGATGGTTTTCAGGTAGGTAATAATACCTTTCAGCCAGCCACACGACATTTACGATTATTCTTCCAAAAAAAAAAAATGGCAAAATAATGACCATAAACCATTTTATTGGACCATGCCGAAAACGACCCATGATGAATTTCCAAAAACTACTAAGTATTTATTTTTACGATCACAAATTTCGATACGGTTTTAAACACGAACACGAACTTTTATTAAAAATACATAAAACCGACAAAAATCATCTAATTCAGCTAAATTCTTGGCGTTCCTCTACACAATAAAATAGAAATTTTAGTGTTCAGAAAGGCAGAAAACTATCTTGACAACCATTCGACATGTAATTGTTCCCTGCTAGGGTGGTCCACAATTTTAACCATGATAAAATCTGTAGACAAATCTTTCCACTAAACTGACAACCAATAGTTTCTGTAATTATCCTTAATGATTATTTATTAATGGAATCTTTTCTAAATAAGGGGATATTTTGCAAATAAAGCAACAAAAACGTTAGTAACCTACAGGCACCCTGGTATGTATGGGTATTTTTTTTATTTGAAGAGCTACAAGGTCGGTTAATTAGAGAAAAGTTGCTTAATTACAGGTCTATTAAAATAGCATTTAAAAATTTTAAAAAATTGGAGGATCTCAATTAATTGGAAAAAAACTGAAAATATGTCAAAACCAATTATCGTTTAAATTCGGTATTTCTGAATATTAAAAAAATAAGTTTTATATATATATATATATATATATATATTTTATAGTATACTAATATACACATTTATCTACCACCATATTTGTTTTTCCTATGGCCGCAATATTGGATTTTAGATGGTTAAATAGAAAAAAAAATAAGGAATTTAACTATGTATCAAACATGATAAAAACAAAAGATGATTGATTTTAACTCAAAATATACTAGTGAAGAAATTGGAAGTAAATTTGTACACTGAAAATTTTTATTTAAAAATTTTTACTACTACATAATTGTAGTATAGGTTCAGTAGAAAATAAAAAGGCAAAATGTTTAATATACATTTACGATGCATAAAGAAAAACTAAGCATGTATCTAGTAATACTGCAACAAAAATGTAGCCTAAATTAGTATGAAATAATACATGCTTTAGTATTAATGGCGACCTAAAACCCTTAATATATAACAACAGGAAAAATGTCAAATATGTAACAGTTGTTATAGTAGGCTTAACTAAAACATATCCTATTTAAAAGTATTACAAAATGCTGCCAAACTAATACCACATCGTTAATTTATAAACAACTCAGACAGATATTATAAGTAAATCAAGTAACAAGTAACTCTTCCGAAGATGAATTCTTTCATCGGCACTAAACATTTGTGGTAAGTATTACTACAACGTTCTATTATATCTTACAAATTTTGAAGTTGGTAATACTAAAACAAAGCTTATCTATACTGTTCATCGCGCACAATCGCCATTGTTGTTAGTAAGCTTGCATAAAGACGCCTCAATGGACGATTTGCTAATAAATTGGAAGTTACAAGATTTAATTTCTGTTTTTAAGGGTAAGTAAATACTTAATTATTTATGTATTATTAAGAATATCTACCTAACATAACTTTAATTTACTTCATTCTAATATTACGCTTTTTGCTTTTGCTTTTGCTTGTAAATGGGTACTTACTTCATTCTATTTAATAGTTTGATCAGAATCACCTTTAGGTTTATATTCGCTTGCAGCCTTTGCGTGGTGATGGGATAAACATTTTTGCCTTTTACCATAGAAAAACTATTCTTTTCTATGCTTTTCCGTAAAAAACCTATTTGGGTATTTCTTACTTACAGCCTGTAAGTTACAAGTATTATTATAATAAGATTCAATGTTCAATATTTGTTTTGAAGAGTTTTGACGTTATTTTTTAATATATTAGTTATATCCACAGAACAAGTGTTCTGTGGTAATATCTATACAGTGGGGCTATGAGTTTGAAAACTTATAGCTAACCCTTTTGGGAATGACAAACACTTGTTTAATATTAAGAAAAATTTAACAAATAAGTAAATTATTTATTATATTTTTATTAAATGTTTTATTGTTACACCTTTTCATATTTAGTATATATATTGTATTATTGTTGGTTTAGGTTTTTTTTGTTTATCATAAAAGTTAAGGAGAAGATATCATTTATTTTATTCTAAGAATTTTATATATGTTTTTTTAATAAAAATTTGTTGAAAAACATGTTTTCTTTTATCCTATAACCTTTACTGCATACTTTTACATAACACCAAAAAATCGATAATCGATATCCTTTTAATTCAGTATTTATAACGTTTGGATGAAGTGACCAGATTCTGTCTAAAAATAGGGGGACATTTTGTATGAATTTACCTTAATTACAAAATTAACACAATGATACAATGCAAATTGAAAATTTAACGTTACTTAATTATTGTTAATTGTATCATTTTTGTAATTAAGGTTAATTTACATAAAATGTCCCCCTATTTTTTGACAGAATCTGGTCACTTTACGTTTGGAAGTAGTACTGCTTACCAAATAAAAAAATTATTGGTTAAATACCGTAACATTAGTACATACTGGTTATACAAGTACTAAATATTACCCTGATAAGTTAATAAATAATAAATATTATTTTTTTTAATAGCATTTGGTTGTTATTAAATATATCTCACTTAAAGCATATTTCAAACGACTAAAGAATGTTCAGACTTACTATAATGCAGTAGTTACTATCAGAATTTGGTAATTCTATTTGATACCACAACGTTGTAGTACTGCTTAAGAAGCTATTAATGGTTAATATGTAACACGACATCTCATTTAATATTACTAAGACTTAAAAACATTTTTGTTGTGGTAATAAATACCACAAACATTTGCTGTCACCTATTTCAACCGTAACAATCTATACTTATTTAACAATTTTTCGGTAACGGCTAAGGATACATATATGTTTACATTTTGAACTTACTTTTTTAAAATTCCCAAAAATACCAAAATTATAAATACAATGAGGTTTTGGTTTTTGATTTGGTTAAAATAAATGGCTTTTTAATTTTTAACCACTTTATTAAAACTAATTCTACCCCCTCCATTATTTTATACGAGAAAGAAAATTAGAACACATCTCGACTTAAAATGAAAAATATTAGCGACAAGAGTTTTAAATTAAAACGAAGTTGTAATTTAAAAAAAATGCCAGACCACATTAAATCAATAAGGCCATGAGTTCGAACAAATTAAAGAAACTTAATTTTAAAATGAAGAGTAAATAGACGTGTGCGAAAGTAATTGTACTTAAAGCGCTGTTTTAAGCCTTTTAAGATTTAAAATGTTAATTTAGATCGCGCCTTTTTTATAAATTAATAGAGACTCCGCCATGAAAAAATTATATTATTAAAAAATTTGCGCCTTACATCCTCTTAAATAACTGAAGAACGGTTTGTCAAAAAATGCAATTTAATAAAGAAAAGCATTTAGATGTTTAGATGCAAATTTTGTCCCAGAATAGTTTGCATACGATTATTTTTTATGATTTGCTTTATACGAGTATATGACGTTAGTTATTTCACACAAAAAATTTCTCACTTTAGTAAACAAAATAAAACCCTTTTTGGATTAATTATCCTATTATTTTTAAGGTAATTTAGTCTGTTACAAGTATATTTTAAATGCAAATAAGTTTTAATAGATAAATTTAATGTTGCCTTGAAGAATTTTTTAAGAATATAAAATTAAACTAGGTAAATGGTTTTAATAAAGTTTTAAAATTTAGTCTTAAAGCCCGAGTCAAAATTAAGATCGTAATTTAAACCTTAAGTCTGACAATTTCCGTCTTAAACGGTTTTATATTCGCCTAAAGATAAACAACTTATGACCTAAAACATGGCAGATAAGTCCATTTTCCCGATTTTCGGTTCTAATTACGTTTAAATTTAAACCAAAAATTTTATTAGAGGTTTAAATCGGTTTAAATAGGTTCAAATTAAGATTAATTCGGTTGTTCTAGTGCTAAATTGGAGTAAACAGACTGAACAGCTTTTAAATCAGTTTTGGTAGGTCAAAGTAGGTTTAAATTACGATTTAAATTTTGACTCGGGAGACCCGTTTAGAATGGGCCCTTTTTGGCTAGAAGCTGCTTCATGATGGCCTTAAGGTTGTCTTGAAGATTATTTGGTTTTATTCAAAGTTTTATTGTATAGTTTTAAAGCTACCTTGGAGATTGCAATAAGAGCATTAGTGTAACTTGGGCTTTTAGTATTTAGTATTTGCTACTTGACGGTTCACATATGGATAATGTTACATGATAATGTTGTATGACTTCAATATAATTTTTTTAATCTATATATACCTTTTATAGTTTTTTTTTTAAATATTTTTTTGGTTTTCGTTTATATTTAATAACTAGATAGATAACTGGTTTTGTAATTGTTTAATAAGTAAACCTAAAATTCTATAGAACTTAAAAGTAAATATTGAACCTTTCAAAAAAAGTAAATCTTAAGACTTTTAGTTTCTAACGACCATTGGGCCTAAATGCCTTCCAGACTCCGTCGTTTTCACTATCAGGTATCACTTTCCCATTGATGGGAAAGTCTAAATTAGGTATTTCACCATAAGCCGTCCAGATCCACGATTAATAACCGTTTTTTAAGCAGGGCGTTTTGTTATCTCTATTGTTAAATTTGATTTACCACGAACACATCATACACCTGTTGCAGCATGATATGTGAAAGGCCGGCTCGTAAAATGCAGAAGAAAAAAATTAATCACCCACTAGAGAGGCTCAAGGTCAGCCGAGGATGGTCGGATAGTCTTTGCTGTGCGTTCATTAGGGTGGGTAACGGTAAACAAAAAAGTCTCAAAGGACTTGTTGCCCTTAATTTTATCGTGGGGTTTTTTACCTAAGCGACCTACTAGCACATTAAGTTGTTTTTAAAGTATCTGGAGCAGAACATAGCTATCATATACGTAGAATTTATGTCTACTACTACTACTTAAACAGTTTTAAAGAAGAACAATTTTTTTTTAGTTTATAAGGATCATAAAAATAAAAAAAAACTTGTAATTAAATAACTATTCAAAAAAAAAGGATTTTTCATTTTGTTATCTTTTGTGATAAATGATAATTTATTAACAATTGTTGATAATTATGAACATTTTCCAAAAAAGCCACTTTAAACTTTAGAACAACCCTAATAAGTGTGAGATGTTAAAATGAAAGCATAAGGACTGAAGGACTTTATATTTTTTTAAATAATAACTTGCATAAAAATCTTGGACCCTTATCATTCATGATTTTTAAAATCTTTTTTGTCCAAAAATTATTGTATTAAAATATCCTGACAAACCCTAAAAGATAAGTCTATAGTATAAATGGGTTTGGACAAGTCCAACCTACATTAGCCCTAAGACTAAAGCCTAATTTATAGATTGCGTCCTTCCTTTCTTCCTCCCGTAGACGATGAACAATACAAAAACCGTTGTGCTGTTTAAAGATTCCCTAGCTGGACTGGTTTCGATGGGCCACCCTGTAAACGAAAAATCTTCAAATAAAGTCAATAACATACAATAGGAGCAGAAAAAAATGTATATGCAATAATATGGTAATTAAAATATGATGAAAATTAAGCTATTAATGTCCAATATATTTTATAACCAGACAATTAAAAAAACTAAACATTTATGGAATCTCATAACAAATACTGACTTGCCATTTAAAGCGTTAAAAGGGCAAAATCACTCCCCTTTGAGATAATTTGCCGACCACCTTGGGAACCAACCATCCACAAAAGAAACTCAAGATTTTTATAATTACTGGGCGGCATTTCTTTTATTAAGACTTAATTTTTCGCCTTCATCCTTTTCAAACCTGACTAATTAGGAATAATTAAGATTCTAAATAATTTTACAAAAAAAATACCTAGTATTTTTCCATAGTTGTTTATTGTGTAAACAGATTATTATGGGGTAATATAATTAAGATAAAAATCTCTTTGGCTAGGTACAGGTATAAATCTCAATTATCCTTTAAATTTTATTACTAATATTTATTGTTAAGTGTGCCGACAAACTTTGGCGCTTGCCCTTGTATTTATCACTTAATGGGAAAGGATTGTAAAATTTACAGCATTTAAAAGTCCGTAATAAACGTTCAATTACTTTTACTTTTAAGGGTCAAAATCAATAAGGTGACAAATTTGCTTACAACACAAATTTGTATTCACCCGTTTCTTAAATCTAGAATTTTGAAAAACCATACTTTTATAAAAATTAGATTTGTTAACATGAGTTTGTAGTTTGTTAATTTTATTTTGTAAAATTTTAACATAATTGTTGTAGAAAACCAGGGTTTGTAATTATGTATGTAGTTAAGTATTTTAACAAAGGAAAATATTTTACCGAAAGTTTGTAAAGGTTATATGCAATTTTGTATGCATTTTGTTAATTTCAAAGGTTACAGATTATTTTGTTAATGTTTAGCAAATTATTTTGTTGAAAAAGTACACGTGATTTCAGGCAGTCAATCAAAGCATTTCCCACTGACAAAACGAATCAACAAGTTCAACTGACTTCAGCGTTTGCAACCTATGTTTCTGCTTACTTTATTCTAATTTGTAATATTACCAGAAATCTGTTATTATTGTTATTCGGATTCCTTATACTTATTTAATGAGAGTGCGAAGTACCCGAAAAAAGATGCCATAACTGTTTTTCAAATCCTATACAGTGAAGTGGATTAAAGTTACAAAATACATCAGTAAGTGTTATTTTAGAACTGATAATTAAATTGTAACAAATTTCTTTATAATTTGATGATTTCAGAATGGTGTTTTATTTAATTGTGTGTATGTTATTTTTGTGTTCATTTATTTTTTTGTTTAGGAAATTGATTAAAAAAGCAATATTTCTTATCAAAATTCTTTTCATTTAAGTTTCCAATTTCCAACAAATACTTATGTTACTGGGTCTACAAAAAGGTTTGTAAAAATAACGTCCTTTTTGAAAATTACAAGAATTATGGTTGAATTATTGACATACAATTTTGTTAAATCTACCTAATGTTTGTTATAATTGGGTAATTAAAATTAAAAAAAAACTATTCATATTCTTTAATTGTAATTTTTTTTTATTTAAAAACCCTAAAATATCAGTAAAACTAAGCTAAAAATATATATTACTTTTAAACCACCTTGTTAAAAAATATATAAAACCTGTTACCACCTTTAGAGCTCATTCCTCTGGTTTGTGAATGATACATAAATATATGATCCTAGATGGCGATAAGTCCGTGCACGCAACCAGATTTTCTTTTCCTAACCTAGTTCTTGTACTGAGCCATGAGCAAATATTTTCTGACAAAACAACACGTGTTTTTTTTAAGTATTGTTTTAAAATTGTTAATGTCACACACAGACAGGTCATTTCTGTGGTAAATGTATTTTGTTTATTTATATTTTTGTTGCATCCATTATTTGATTTGAATACGAGATTATGGGTTTACTTTTCTGTAAACCAATTTGTAGGTGAGGGTTTGTTGTATTTTCTTCCCCACGTGAAATAAACTAAGAAATTCCTCTGGCACCATTCCTCTGGGATATTAAGACATTGTTACAAATTATCGTCTTACAAATTAGGAAAATTGTAAAAGGTGGCCGGCTACACATACCCAAAAGCAGTCTTTACAAAAAAAAATTGAGAATACCAAGAAAAAAAAATGCAATTCAAATTTTTTTGGAATTCGATTTAAATAGTATTCTATGTCCTGGATAAAAAGACTATTCTTCAAAATATAGACTAATAAAGCAAAAAAGATATCTCAGTGATACTCAGTTTGGGGTAGAAATCTCATATGAAAAGAATGTTTCGTGCGTTAATTGCCAATTATTATTATACATAAAAACAATATTACCACGTCCCGAAATAATTCAGCAAGGCTCCAAACTGTATAATAAATTTAAAAACTTAATTGATGAATTTTTCTACGCCTCTAAATGAAAAAATAAACGGTAAACATTTTGACTTTTTTATTTGATTGGTTAAAAGCAGAGAAAAACGCGTGCGTTAATGAACTTCTTATCTCACTCAAAATGAGTGGGATAAGAAGTTATTATCTCACTGGCGTAGATAAAAATAAAATAGTTACTTGAAAAACAAAAATATAAACCTGCTTTATTTCATTACCCATTTTTAATGGTTTACGAAATAAAGAAGGTTTATATTTTTGTTTTCAAGTAACTATTTAATTTTTATGATACTGTTTTGTTTTTAAATAAGTTTATATTTAAGTTTATTTTAAATTACTTATTTAGTTTTTATGCTATATTGTATTTCTTTGCCTTTTTGAATAAAATAATAATTCCTCTGCTTGCCTCGTCATTCCTCTGGATGTAGTTTTAACAAAAACATCGCAAATCTGCTCAAAAAACAATTAAACTGTTTGATCTTTCACTTTGCAGGGTTTATTTTAAACAAAAGGTTGTATTTGCATACTTAAAGAATTAAATTAGAACAAAAAAACTATTTTCAAATTACTTTATTAAAAATCTTAGTTTCTGTATAATCACATAATTACAAACTACCTATTTAATTAGTTAATAGATTACAGTTGGTTGTAAACTTAAAATAAAGTTATGTGGACCTGTATTAACATAAAATCTGGTTAATATTTGGGTAAAATTAACAAATATTTTTTTACTATGCAAAATAAGATTGCGGTTAAATTAAAGAAAAATTCACATGTTTTAAACCAGCAGTAAAAATGTTTGTGTTTTTATGATGTTTGCCATTGTTTGGTTACTTTATCACCAAGTTTACTTATGTTGAGATGCAAAACAATATTAATGCCCAAATATTTTTCCTGCGTAAATATTTGCAAGCCTAATTCTTCTAAAAATATTTACATTGCCATCCCTTATTCAAGTGTTTTTTAAACATTTTTTATACCATTGAGAAACTTCAATATTGGTTAACAATCTACCTAAATCCACCCACAACACTTGTTCCCAAGTTCTGAATCAGTATCTATCATTGTCTGTCTCAAGAATGGTTATTCACTTGTTGAGAGAGGGCACATCAACATTTTTTTCTTGCTAGTCCTTATTCCACCTTCTTAAATAAAGCGAAGAATTGTCCCTTTGTTGTATATCCGCTTGTGGGCCACACGACGCTAAGGACCATTTTAACAGTTATTTCCCATGTCTCAATATTGGACTTATTCGGGATATTCAAAACTCCCCCGACAGGAACAAGATTTTTCTAAAAATAGATCATGCTTAAAGCCACCTGTTAATTTATAGGAACTAAGTCTTGGATCTACAAATAATGTAACAAATTTAAATGTATATAGTTTTATATTGGTTAACCTACAGATAGATACTTTATTTTTATAAATTTTTAAAAGATTTACTTCTAAAAATGGAAATGATGATGATATGGTTATTTCAAACTATGCAATAGCTTCTTTGAAAGTTTAGTAATTATTGCCAAAATGGTACTATTTATTCCTCTTAGAAATTTCCTAAACTAAATTTTTAATTAATGTTTAATAGTAAAAAAAAGTTATATTTGTGATAAACATTCGAGTTTGACGCGTTTAACGATTCAGGTGTCATTTGGGAGAGCAGGGTGTTGCGGCCTTCGCTCGTTTGCCCTGCCTAAATAACTTCACACACTGACTGCAGCAAGCAGCGTTTTGAGCTTCTCGTCCACGAAAAATTCCCACGCACGCATACCCATGCTAACATAGAGAAGAACCGGTGCAAATCGCCCTTACACTTACGCTTACTACTGCTGCTACTGCCAGGTATGGTAATTTGAAAACGTGTGTTTTGTTAAGGATCAATGAGTTTACTTCTAATTGTTTTAAGTGTTACTTAATTCGAGTTGACTGAAGGGGGTGATTTTCAGTTTTAAGGGTTTATGCTTGGTTACCCTGGATTAAATCATTAAGATTTCTTATAAACATATTAATAAAGTTGTCTTTTATTAAGCCAAAAATTTTGGCATTTTATTAAGTTTTTTTAGTAATATAAATCCCTTAACTACTCGTTATATCAATATAATACTTTTTTAATGTTGATATTAAAATAACTAAAATATTTTAATTAGAATTATTATTTGGAAAACCATAGTTTTAAACACAGAACTGCTCCATAGACATTTTCAAAATTACATAAAATAACAATACAAAAAAAAATTAAAAATAAAAACCTATGCTTAAAATAACAAAAACACTTTTACTGTAATATATTATGCTATTATGCATTGATTAAGGTGTCCACACACGGTAATATAATAGTGTATAATATACATATACATATACATATTATGTATGTATGCTTCTTTATTTTATTTAGTTTCTTTAGTTTCTTTAGTTTCTTTAGTTTCTTTAGTTTCTTTAGTTTCTTTAGTTTCTTTAGTTTCTTTAGTTTCTTTAGTTTCTTTAGTTTCTTTAGTTTCTTTAGTTTCTTTAGTTTCTATAGTTTCTTTAGTTTCTTTAGTTTCTTTAGTTTCTTTAGTTTCTTTAGTTTCTTTAGTTTCTTTAGTTTCTTTAGTTTCTTTAGTTTCTTTAGTTTCTTTAGTTTCTTTAGTTTCTTTAGTTTCTTTAGTTTCTTTAGTTTCTTTAGTTTCTTTAGTTTCTTTAGTTTCTTTAGTTTCTTTAGTTTCTTTAGTTTCTTTAGTTTCTTTAGTTTCTTTAGTTTCTTTAGTTTCTTTAGTTTCTTTAGTTTCTTTAGTTTCTTTAGTTTCTTTAGTTTCTTTAGTTTCTTTAGTTTCTTTAGTTTCTTTAGTTTCTTTAGTTTCTTTAGTTTCTTTAGTTTCTTTAGTTTCTTTAGTTTCTTTAGTTTCTTTAGTTTCTTTAGTTTCTTTAGTTTCTTTAGTTTCTTTAGTTTCTTTAGTTTCTTTAGTTTCTTTAGTTTCTTTAGTTTCTTTAGTTTCTTTAGTTTCTTTAGTTTCTTTAGTTTCTTTAGTTTCTTTAGTTTCTTTAGTTTCTTTAGTTTCTTTAGTTTCTTTAGTTTCTTTAGTTTCTTTAGTTTCTTTAGTTTCTTTAGTTTCTTTAGTTTCTTTAGTTTCTTTAGTTTCTTTAGTTTCTTTAGTTTCTTTAGTTTCTTTAGTTTCTTTAGTTTCTTTAGTTTCTTTAGTTTCTTTAGTTTCTTTAGTAATTATATTTCAAACTTAAAATTCGTTATTTACATTGATAAACTGTGTCTTTATGCCGTTTTAGTCACGGGCTGAAGTTAGCAACAGTTCCTTTTGGACTTTTTAGTCACAGTCTGAAGTTTTATTACAAATTAGAAAAAAATTAGGTTAAAACTGTTTGACATGTATTTGTATTCGTCGTACGTACTACTTCCATTCAATTTTCTTTTGGAGAATTAAAAAGAAATAAAGGAAAACTTAAAATGTGAGGATAGATTATTTGACAAATGTCAGATTTTATTTAGTATACTAGGAATAATAAGTTTATTATTCCCGTTGTTAGGCGAGACCGTTGAAATGTTTATCATTATAACCGTTTTTTAATTTAGTATCTTTAGTTATTATTTTTCAAAACATAAAATTCTTTCATTGACAAACTCTGACTTTATGCAGTGAGGTTAAAACTGTCTGACATGTCTTTGTATTTTTCGTACCTACTAATTCCATATTAAAAAGAAAAAAAGAATTATTTTATACATAAAGTGAGGTTAGATCATTTGACAGATGTCAGATTTTATTTAGTATACTAGGAATAATAAGTTTATTGTTCCCGTTGTTAGGCGAAACGGTTATAATGGTTATTATTATATAGGAAAAAAACCCAAATAATGTCAAAAATAGAAGAAGTAAATGTATAGTATTAAACACTTACTCGAAAGCTTCGCTCGTGCCTAATTAAAACTTGTGACTAAAATTGCATTTAAAAATCTTGTTACATAATTTACTATTTTTTCAAATTAATGAAAAATTATTTCATTTATTTTTATTTTGTTTATTTTACGTTTAAAGTGTGTTAAACAATTATCAGTACGAGAACACAGGTAAAAAATTAATATTAACATATAAATATTTTGTTATCGACTTTTTTACAAAATGACTTGGGTATAGATAAACAAATGTGTTATTTGTTGATTTTTATAAAAACAAATACCATTTTTTTAAACTATTATTATTGTATACATAATATTTAAATATTTAACATAATCTTTATATTATAAAGCTTATGTTAAATATTTTTTTAAATTATTGCCAAATTACTATAGAAATTAAAATATTATTTTCTCAAAAAAGCAATAGATAATAAACCAATTGATGCCATCCATCATAAACTAATAATGTTTACAGGACCCATCGTCGCAAATAATCTATTTACTGCCCCGGTTTTTATAGCTGGTACGGCCTGAGCGAGACCCCAGGTGCCTCGTTTAGCCCATTCTACACCCTACTTGCCCACGATGGGACACCCTATGACCAACCGATGCTACAAGTCGATGCGATACCGCTCCGCAGTGGTGGGGGTAGCTGTAAAATATTCCCACGATCCATCGGAATGTATATCTACCTTTTTTTCACAACATTTACATCATTCTCAAATTGTGAACCATACAGTCAACAACCTAAAATAGTTTGGCTAAATTCAGTGAAATATTTACGTGCTTTGGATTACCGCAGTTTATAGTGTACACACAGTGCTTTAAAGGATACAAATTTTGGATTAAGTTTTATAAAATCAGCAACAATGCCTATCAGCGACGATGAATACGAATACTCCAGAAACATGCAAGAACCGCAGACAACAATGTCAAAAGCAGAGCTAAGAAAAACACACAAACCAATAATGGAAAAACGCAGAAGAGCGAGAATCAACCACTGTCTTAATGATATCAAAAGTCTTATTTTGGAAGCTATGAATAAAGACGTAAGTATCAAGTATAACCCATATTAATAAAAATTAAAGAAATAATAATACATAGAAAAATTTAAAAATAAAAATTTAAAACTATTCTAAATCATTTTTTTTCTTTACAGCCTGCCCGTCACTCAAAACTAGAAAAAGCTGACATCCTAGAAATGGCAGTTAAACACCTCCAAAACACTCAAAGACAACAACTGGCAATGGCAATGGCTACCGATCCATCAGTGCTACGCAAATTCAAAAGTGGTTTTAACGAATGCTCAAAAGAAATCGATAAATATATTTCCACGTTAGATGGAGTTGATTCAGCTATGAAACAGCGAATTTCAGCTCATTTACAGAAATGTATTGGTGGTATTGAGCAAGTAGCCCAATTTAATTTTCCTGGATTCAATAATTTACCATTTTTGTCCAACGCTTCTAACATATTTAGCCAGCAGAAGTTAAATGAAAGTATTAATGTTGGGGATCAAAATAACAACCCCAGGATTCAAATCCCACAAGGAATTCAATTGATACCAAGTAGATTACCAAGTGGAGAATTGGCTTTGCTTCTTCCAAATTCAAGTAACTTACCTTACTTTCCACAAGTGAACCAACAACAAAATAACTTCCAAAATAGAAACAGTGCTTTTGCTGCAGTAGTACCACACTCCGAAACAACTTCCAAACCATTAAGTCCACCAATGAGCCCCATACAAATCCACGAAGATTTACCGAGATATCAATCACCACAAGGTTTTAGACCAGTCCAAAAACAATACCACGAGGACCACCAAGTACCACAAATTTCATCCACCATAACCATCGCTGATAAACATACCTTCATACAACCAGAAGTTAAAACCATGAAATTCCCCATACTAAAAACCTTCGAAAAACCCAGGGAAAATCCAAAAAAAATCGCAGAGCCTCTCTGCATTATAACCAACCACAACGAACGCTACAAGCAAGCCCAAACAAAAGAAGACTCCGCTCATTACGAAGAAAACCATCCACAATATGGAGTCAAAAGGAAGCACAGTGAAACCGTTTCAAATCTGTTAACATTTGCTGATTTTCCAACGCAACCCACAAAAGTACTTAAAATGTCGCCAAGTTTTCGCAGGGAAAGAGAATGTTCATCGTCGAGTTACCAGAGGGTTGTACCAGAGGAAGACCGTAACGCACCAGCGGATAATGGAGATATGTGGAGACCCTGGTGATTTGATGAAATCGATTTCCTGTGATTACTAAATGATATATAAAGCTTTAATTTAACATAAGTATGAATGCATTTTTTTGATGATTTAAAATATTTTAAGACTGAAATGCTGATTTGCCATTGAACAATAAATCTATTTTTTATAATACATTTGTTTTATTCTTATAAGGTATTTAAGAATTATAAAAGGGTTGGTTTTATATTTCCATAATTTTAAAATCTCCTAATTCTATACGTGACAATTTCAAAAACTCTTAAGGCTCAGCATAGATAATCTGTTTCTAGTTGGGTACCTAAAATTATTAAGACTTAGTTATTTTCAAATTGCCTAATTATTAGTATCCTGGCTAGTTCCCCGAACAGAATCTAGTCATAAAGTAAATTTTATTAATTTAATATTACAATAATTAATATTATATAAGGCAACAAAGTAAAATAAAATTATAAAGTTTAATAACTTGTTTTGTTCTAAAAAACTAAATTATGACATTAAAAAAAATACTTTGCCAGATTTTGAACAACGGATTAATTTCTCAGTATCCTGGTAAATTAAGGTCTTCTATGCTGAGCGACGCGTCGCGACGTTGCCATTGATTAGCACCACTCGTTTCGCTTAACACTTGTAGTTATAATCAGGGAATCGCTGTTAGTAAAGGAAGTCGTGATCGGTCAAGTTCTCAGGATCCTGGTAAGAATTTACTTACGAACTAAACACAAAAATAGACAATTTTGGCAATTTAATTTGTAAATTGATTGCACCAAGACTACAGTTTTTTTTTAGAAAATTAAAGTTCTCAGCAATTTAAAAAAATTTGTTAAACTAGATTAAAGGCTTGGGTTAACTGGATTTTTTTAAATGTTGTAAATATATTCAGTTTAGGGATCCTATCAATTTAAAATTTAAAATCCTTTTTTGCTAAACTAAATTGAAGTGCAAACTCACTTGTTATTATTTTGTTAACATATTATATTGTTAAATATTATACAGGGTGCCACCTAAAAAATTGTCATCCTTTGATAGTACTCGCCAAAACAAAAAAGTTGTTTTCTCTTATTTTTGCATTAGAGATACTATTTTTTTAATAAAAAAATTATGAAATTTTGTTGGCAAAACCAGGGAGCCACTGGATGTCACTGACCTATTCTATATATCATCATTATTTTTACCTATAAAAACCATAATATTATTTGCAAAGTGCATTATGTAATATCAAGCAAACTTTTAAACTTATTTCAAATCGGTTAGTCGGAATTTTGTTATCATTAATTACTGACAGTTCGGTTGTTATTGTAGTTTTTCTGGGGCTTCATGAACAGTAGTGTACCAGAGCGAAGTTGACACATTAGAACAACTCATCGAACTTGTCTCTGCAGCGGCAGATGAAATCCGAAAGCATGCGGATATGATAGCAAGAGTGACTCATCATAATTTTCTACTCCGCTGTCAACTTTTTGTGGATAATAACGGCGGGGTAGTTAAAAATTATTATGATTTTGTGGAACACTTAAAAAAATAGCTACATGAGCATCAATCGACGTAAAAAGTGAAAGGTGAAATTTAAAATTTACGGGAAAGCCACGAAAACCTCGAGATACCTAATAACAAAAAGTAAGTATTGTTTTTTTAGTACCTAAAAATAGCGGAGTATGCAAAGCAAAAAACAAATATCAGCAAGTATCAATGATAAGACAAATGGGTATTTCCAAGAAACCTTACCCCACCTTGACAAAAAATCAGTTGTATTATTTAACAAAATAACAACTATATCTCAAATAGTTTAATTGGGACGTAATTTATAACCTTAAAATTTTCGTACATTGTGACGCTAAGTAGCTAACATTAAGAATAAACACGGAAGAGTTTCAGTACTCGATAAAATGTTCAAATGTCGCACCCGTTACATTTTAAGAAAATTTTAGAAAATAAAGTATAAAATTTTTCTACATTTAAAATACGTGCTTGTTCAAGGTTACTATTCAAGTTTTACACAAAAAATTATTACTATATGCTTTCATCCAAAATTTTACAGTATCAACTTTAGAAGCCAACTTGGTCGCACTTGCCGATTTTCTAAGGTCGCGCCCTTTACTCATACTATTTTTTTATATTAACTTATCTTGATATATATGAACAAACACTTTATTGTCATAAAAAATCGCAGTTTTATTGTCGCACCCGTTACAATTGAAATACCCAAATGTAAATTTTTAATGAATGTAGATTATTGCCCACTGTGCAAGCATATTTGGCGTCAGTTGTCATAGGTCAGGAAAACCAGTGGCGGACCAAAATTTCTACTTTACTAAATTTTGATGATTTTTTTATTTTATTTACTATCATCCCCTTAAAGGATGACAACTTATTTGGTGACACCCTGTATATTATAATATTTAAAGTTCCTGTTTAAGACTAAAGTAAGGTCCTCCTTACTTAAAGCATTTTTTTACTGTTTAAATAATAAAACCACAAATGTAGTGTTTTGAATTGTTTTAGCAAAAAAGTTAAATATATAATTAGTTTCTTTATTCTAAAATTAGTAAAGTAATTTAAAAAAATATATAAAATTTGTTTCTACAATTTTATTAACTTAAAAACAAATAAAAAAATCAACAGTTTAACTCTATAAAGCAAACATTAAAAAAAGCGAAAAAGAAAGATGCCAAAGACAGAGAGGGTCGAATAAATTAAAACCGACAGTAGGGGAAGCGATTATACACCTGTAGCCAGCTCGGATCCTGAGAACTTCCGATCGGTACTGTCACACACACTTCTACACGCGCATGGATGGGGGATATCGAGTCGTACGTATGTATGGGTATGCAAGTTTGCGTACGAATAAAATACCTATGGACAGGGGGAAACATTAACCGGTGTTACCTTTATTTCTTCGGCTTTGTTGTTGCTTTACGTACGGGGTACATAAATAATTATTTATATTATATTTCTGCGAAGAAAATCGTCGTCTGTTCGAAGGGGGTGCATATGGTACAAGGAAGTCACACGTATAAGTGTGGCTTGATAAAATCAATTTCACGAAATTGTTTGATATTTATTATACCAGGTGCCCCAATAAATAATCAATCTGTCGATTTTAAGCTAGTAACAATCTTTTTTGCAAACCGTTGAAATTCCTTAGTCAGTACGCGAATATGCGCAAAAGTAACATTGCCGCATTAAGGTGTAAATAAACAAAGTAAATTGATACATGTCAATTTTATTTTGATAAAACGTAATGCAGCCAAAAATAAAATATTAATATTTTAATACAGTTGTAGAAAACATGCTGTATGCACCTTATGAACGAAATAAAAAACAAAAATAAAAAAACATATTAATATAATTTTGTGTACATATTATTAAAAATACAGTAGACAATTATTAAATTGTATTGATTATAATAATAATAATTAATAATTTATTTCCATTTAATAAAATTTATTAAAACATTGGTTATTAATACTAATAATAATTTAAGGGATATCATCCTAATTCAAACAAAAAAAGTTTTTATTATGTCCACTAATTCTCTACTGCAGTAACTCATAACTCATGAGTTATGGCATTGTATATAAAGCTAGCGATGTTTTAAGGAGTCAAAAAGAATCATAAGAACAATAAAGGTTAAAAACAAATATCACTCATGTGGAGAATTATTTAACGAGCTTTGGAATATTAACAATAGTGTCCTTGTACATTTTGTCCAGTCTAGTATATGTTCAAAAAAATTTAAATAAATTTATAAGGTTCACTGAAACATTTCCTACAATTTAAGACATATCAATGAAATTTTAATCCAAAAACATGGCCTGTGTCTTACAGCTCAGAGCCCTATGCCAATTAAATTGTATAATCATGTTCCACTCGAAATTAATAGTATATTATGTATCAAATTTAATAAAGGCCATTTTAGTTACGAGTTTTATTAAGCACGAGCGAAGCTTGCAAGCAAGTGTTTAATAAAAACGAGTGTCTAGATAAGTTTATAAAACGAGCATACTACACTTTATCTATGACGAACACAAAGAAGAATTTAAATCCAATTTTATTTGTTAAACATTTTACATAGATATTAATTGTGAATGTTAGTACTGATCAATTGTTCTAGTTTTGGATTTATTTATTATAATACTTATATCCATATATTTTTTTATACCATTAACAATATCCAACACATGTAAATGTCTTTTTGGAAATAAAATTATTATTATTATATTATTAGTATATTATGTATTAAGTTTGAGAAAAATAAGTGTCTAGAAAACTTTATAAAAAAGTTGCATACTATACTTTTCCCATTTAATACTATTATAAACCATAATAATAATTAATTTAAATTTTGTATAGAGCGACATCTATAAAAAATAAACTAATCAATATTGGTGTTAGGAATCTGTTTAACTGGCTTTTAAGATGTCAGTGTCAGTTTGTCGAATTTTCCTGATAAAAAAAATGTATCCCTTAAAAATAGACTAACAAACGTTTAAATTCGATATACAGTGTGTCGCATTTAAGATGAAGACACCCCCATATTTTCGCTATTTGAATGAATCTCTATTTGAATTTTTGCACATTCATACATGTTGATGGCTCGCATTTTTTGAGATACTCAACTAAAATCTGAACTTGGCCTACTACGAAGTCACAAACAGGGCCAGTTGTCAATATTTTGCTTCGCGTTAGAGATATCAAAAAAAATTATTAGAAAAAGTTGTTCAGAATATTATTCTTACCCCATAAACCGATTTTCATAACAAAATTCGCATTTATTTTTTTCTTTTATTTGGGTCTACACAAAATTATTATTATAAGTTCATTTTTTAGTTTTATAAATTATAGTGTTTATTATTACTTTCCATGGCTCTCTTATTATAAATTATTATAAATTATAATAAGAGAGCCATGGAAAGTAATAATAAACACTATAATTTATAAAACTAAAAAATGAACTTGTAATAATTTTGTGTGGACCCAAATAAAAGAAAAAATTAAATGCGAATTTTGTTATGAAAATCGGTTTATGGGGTAAGAATAATATTCTGAACAACTTTTTCTAATAATTTTTTTTGATATCTCTAACGCGAAGCAAAATATTGACAACTGGCCCTGTTTGTGACTTCGTAGTAGGCCAAGTTTAAAGTTCAGATTTTAGTTGAGTATCTCAAAAAATGCGACCCATCAACATGTATGAATGTGCAAAAATTCAAATCTCTATTCATTCAAATAGCGAAAATATGGGGGTGTCTTCATCTTAAATGCGACACACTGTATAAGCAGTTTTTAACAAAGAAAGTGAAGAGGATGTTTTTGGGTATTCCACCCAAAATTATTAATTCTTTATTGGCAAATATTGATATTAAATAATAATTTTGCAATTTTGTATTGAGATAATAAAATAATGTCCATATTTTAGTATTATTTCATTGATTTAGATTAACTTAAAGCTAATTTTGGCCCGTTATTTACATATTTAAGATACAAAATGCAAAATGTCAAGGTCTTGAGAGATTCTTACCCAATATATAGTGAAATATTGCGGTTTTTGCAATATTTGAGTTTATATTACATCAAAAGGTATTTATCTTCAAAGTACCAGTTTTTTACATCCTAGTCTGTAAACCTCTAACCCGTTAGGACCAATAAAATAATATAATCCTTATCAATAAGAAAAAATCCTTATCAATAAGGAACTTCTCTATTTTCCCTCAGCTCAATTCGAATGCGATTTTTAATATTAAAAAATCAGTGCTATACGAATAGAGTATAATCTATTCGTATAGCACTGATTTTTTAATATTATTATTAATGTATACAAATAGGTATTATTTAAAATGCCCAAAGAAATGAGTTGCCCAAGTTCTTTAAAACTTTTAAGATTATAAAAATGAAAATAATGACAGTGTTTACAGATTTTATTTATTTTTAGTCGGATATTAACTTTAAAAAATAGTTTGGTGAATTTTATTGACATAAGATTGATTAATTTATTAATATAAAATTAATTGTATTAATATAAAATTTAAAAAAACTGTATTATTTGAATGTTTATTTGCAGATTTGCAGTTTCGCCTAATTTTTCGTTAAAGTATTATTATTTTTTTTTAAACTACAAAAATCATAGAGTTATTCAAGTATTTTTTTTAAACACTTCGAATTGGTTTAAAAGGGTTAAAAGTGTGACTTGCTCGTGTCCACAATAAAGGATAAATGAAATAATGACCTGCGTAATCTTATTCTTAAGATTTTCTACTTAGCTAGGGTTGATGAAAGAAAAATAAATTACTTCGCCCCTTACCTTAACCATTGACTTGACTTGAATTGAATTTTTTATTCTTTGTGCAGCGGTCATGCTCCCCTAGTCGTATTTTACAATGGAAATCTTCGATGCAGCTTTCTTCGGTTTTGGCAGTTTTAAATAAATAAGAAAAAAGTTAATAATTTCAAATGTTTAATTTTAATACTATACAAAATAGGTGGCGTATTTATAGGGTGTTCTTTATTTTTTTTACTACCTATATATTTTATAAACAAATCTTAAATTCGGAGCACTAACCAATATGTATTTTTTAAACCTTGAAACTCGAAATCTATTTTAGTCAAAAAATATTTTTTAATATAATTCCTTAGTGCACAATTACCCATAGTACAATTTTCACAATAGGTAGTGGTAAACTTAACCAAAATCATTTTAAATAGAAACTCTATATGTACACTAAACTTAATTTGACCATGAATTTTAAGCAATGCCGCAACAAAGTGTTTGCCGTAGCATACAAAAGCTTTCTTACTTACTTATTACTAAGCTCAAGGACGCACTTGTTTGACTACAATGCGATCGCATGTTCCCACGGCTCATCAGGAATACAGATCTGTTAATAAGCGAGTCAATATTGGGTTTGAAATAAGGTTTAGCAAGATTAAAAGCTTGAAAATCGTGTTTTAATTAATAAAACCTTTTTATAAAAAAGTGTAAAATAAACTAAAAAAATTAAAATTGTGAATAAATTAAAAAGGTACAAGGAAAACGTTAAAAATAAAATGAAAGGTTCGTTGTCTTTGTGCTTGTTGGGGTCTCCAGTTATTTTTATAACATTTTTGATATACAGTATTTGATATTAAGAATATACAATACATTTAACACATGATTCTTTGAGTGATTTTAACAAAAAAGGTCATATAAATATGGGTCCACAAATGCTTCGTTTTCAAGATACAGGGTATTAAACTTTTTTTTAAATTGGTTTTTGGTAAATATCTTAAATATCCTTTAACCAATTTCGTTGTTATTTGTAGTGAAAATGAGCTAATTTAGCTCTAACTTAATTTATTTAGTCCCAAACGAAACCTTAACGAATATTTTTTACAAAAAATGTACGTTTGTAATTTTTTTCGAATTAGGTTACCAAAAATTTTTTGCCTCTTTAATTTTAATCATATCTTGCTTCGTTTTTTGATAAAAAAATAAAATCCACTTAATTGCATATCCCTGGACCACTTAAGCACAAGTCTTGTGTCACAAGATATGCAATTAAGTAGATTTATTTTAGGAGACAAAAAGTTTTATTTTCGTTGCTTAATCCAAAAAAATATTAAAATTACAAAAACTCAGAGGTATACTTTTTTTTCAAAAATATTCGAGAAGATGCTGCTCGGGACGCCACTGGACCTATTAGGTTAATTAAAGTTAATTAAACTTAAAATTGGGTAAAGGATATTTAAGATATTTACGAAAAACCAATTTAATAAAAAAATATCACCCTGTATCTTGAAAACGAAGCATTTGCGTACCCAAATTTATTGTACATACTTAAGTAACACCATGCATATATTATTTTTTTAAGATTTTTGTTTTTATTTTATCATTTAACGTTAAAAATTAAATATAAGGTTCATTGTCTTGGTTTTTTTATAAAATTTTTGATATACATATGTTTAAAAGATTCTTATTTTTATTTATGCTTAAAACAAAAATAGTTTATGATTTTTGACAAATAAAGATTGAATAGCTTTAATAAATTTATAAAAATAAATTAAAAAAAATATAGGTAAATTTAAAAGATAAAAGTGTGGAAAAACTTATATTTATTTTTAATTTTAATAGTATTTCCTCTCCAAAAATATGTGAAGAATTCTTAAATAAAAAATCTTTGTAAAAGGATTAACTTGTTTAAAATTTTATTTTTATTTTCACTTAAACGTTTCAGGCCAAATATTTTTGTATTATATTCCTATTTTCTGCAAACGAAGAACTTAATCCTTTTTACCTGGCTACCTATTCTCAATTCATCAATATATTAGAATGTCAATTTCGTTTTTGTGGGAACTAAATTTCAACTCGCTCCCAATATAATCGATACAAAGATTCAATAGACATGTATGCGAATTTTAATATAAATTTAGTACGGTCACACGTCTTGCGTATAAAGTTAGGCATATGAAAAGGACTAAGTAAAGTTCAGGTAAAAGAACAATAAAATAGTTTTTGCATTTTGGATCGGGTAAGTCACGCGACCTAAGTGTGCATATTTTATTTATTAGGGGGCAAGGGTCAGGTAAAATTATTTTTATTATGGATTTAGTGTTTAAATTGGGGTGAGGATAGTACCTTAAGCATATTTGATTCTTAAAGAGTAGGTAAAGAAAAAATATTATTAAAAAAAATTTAATTGATAATAACTAGCTGTTAACCGGGACTTTGTTCGGATGCAATTAGTACTTTACATTAGCTATGATAAAGGGTTAGTCAAAGTTTAAGGGCCAAAGGTCAAAAATAAAAAAGTAAGTATATATATTTATATAATAATATATATATTTATATAAAAACCTTATATACAGGGAGAAAAGAAGCCTCGAAAATTTAAGCAGTACTCCAACATCTGTATAAAAAAAATTAATAAATGCTTTGTAAAGTATATATACTTTTGTGAATATAAATTTTTAAAATATTCCAATAGCGTTTTTATGTTACAATTGAAATTTAGTAATTTTGTCGCATTTTTTATTAATTATTACTATATTTTTTTCTCTGTGTAACTATAGGTATACCTAATTGTTATTAGGTCCACTCACAATTCGCTAAAGAGCCTAAGAATCAAGATCTCGGTTATATTATATCGTAATTAACAGTTGAAATATACGTATAAATAATACAAAAAGCACCTTGTTGGAAAGACAAATAATCAGTGGACTTTTTTCAATAAATCAATTACTTTTTTAAATAAAAAAAGTAATTTTCACAGCTTATAATGTAGGTTAATTTTTTGAATTTTTTTAATTTAATTTATTTTCTTTGCAAAATACTTTTTTTAATTATTTAAATCAAATGAAATATATTTAAAAAATATTAATTACAAGTTAATACATTTAAAAAAATTTTAAATTTGTAGAATTTATGTACAACATAAGCGTATCAGCAGCAAATTGTTCTAGTGAAAGAAGCTTTTCTTGCTTAAAGCGGGTGAAAAACTATCTACGATCGACTTTAAGCCAAGAAAAGCTAAACGCTTTAGCTCTTTTATGCATAGAGTCAGAATTAATGAAAAAGATTTCATACGATGATATAATTGATGATTTTGCAGATTTAAAATCTCGTAAAAAGGTAATGTAAAACTTAAAACTTAATTGATTTCATTGCCATCATAAAACGAATTGTTTACAGATAATGTAATAGGGATATTGTTCGTATTGTTTTTAAGCTGTAAGTGTAATAAAAAATATAATAAGGTTTTTCGAATTTACATTATTTTGTGTAAGCTGTGTTCATATTGTGTAAGTAGTTTTAAGGCATATCCTACCCCAGCTTATAAGTAGTACATGATTTAGCTTTTCTTGGCTCAATAATATACCCAAAAGCTATTTCTTGACTAAATTTTACTTAATCGTGAGTTGTAAGAATAATCAAGGAACTGACACAACGATCCATTAATTTACAATCATACTAATAACGGGAAAAAGCTGATTGCAATTTCATTGACAAAAAATATATAATGTTATTTAGTAGGGGCCGCAAAAATTGAAAAGCCTACTGGCGGCAAATGTGTAAATCCTCCACTGGAATACTTACTTTTTCTACGCAAAATAGACATAAATACAGGGTCATTTAAAAAGTAAAAAAATTGAAAATTCACTATGTTATGACAAACTCTCTATAGGTATAAGGTACTGAGCTCAAACTTTGTATAAAGGTAGTTAGGACAGGCGAGAGGACAGGTTTGAATCGAATGTGCTATCCATTCTTTCGAAAAAAAGATTGCCTAATGGTCAATCTCTAAATTTTGACCCATTTAGCAGATATTGACAGGCCTTAAAAAAAATTAGTAGTAGTTTCCACATAAGAAACCAATAACAATGTAAAACTTCTACACTATGGAAAAAATTAAAGGATAAATAAAAATTCCAAATTTTAAGCGTTATTTCTTCGTTAAAAAGGTCTTATTGGAGCCGTAAAAAAAGCAGTTTGAAGCTTGAAGTTTCTAGTTTTGAGATTTTTAGATGAAAAATGATAATGCAATGCTCAATACTAACGAATATCATAATTTTTTTGTCTTTCTTTCTTGGAAAAAAAATGTTCTAACTTAACCACCATATGGACCGGATAACTTGTTAATTCAGCTTCAATTTGATTTTTTTTTAGACTTTAATACGACCATTTTTCGCTGAGATATCGGAATTTGAATGGAAAAGGATCATTTCGTCTTTGACCTTCGATATCACAGCAACCAAAGATTGCACAGAAAATTTAAGGTGGGTTTTTAAAACTTGAATAAATGTTCTACAATAATTTGATATTGTTTTTCTAAAAAAAAAATCCATACTCTACATGAATTTAAAAAATCAAGATAGCGCGTCGGTAAGTAATTACTTACCGACGCGTTATCTGCTTGGTAAGGAAATTAACTTAATTTAATTTAATTTAATTAAGTATAATTTGTCCAGAAAGTAGGCATTTCCTTTAGATATTTATATTAAAAATATCTACAATACCTCAATTTTGCATTTTTTTGGACATAATATGCCAACAGGACTTTTTCGTTTAAGTTATTTTGCTTTCTTAAAAGTTATGTGTGTTTTTTATAGCGATCTTTTGACTTATTTGGTATTATATTTCTCACGATTGTTCAAAGTCTGTATTTTCTTAAATCTCAGAATCATTCATAGTTTTTTACTATTAAAAGATTTTTTTCAAGCAGAATCTTAAGAAATTATTCAATTAAATGCTTGAAAAATAATAGTGTATAAAACACGACAGCGAAAGCTTATTAATTGCCTCGCACAGAAACTAATGCCATTTACTCTCGACATGGCTATGATTTGTATGCTCGGCGATAATTTGTGCTTTCTCTACCTGGTCTATAATGTACTAACAGTCAATTGCGCTTTACAATAACGTACCCATAACAATGAAATTAATACATTGTTAAAAGTTTTTTGACAAAAATAAAAATACTCAATAAATTCATATTAAATGTTTGCGTAGGTATAATGTTGGTACAAAAAGTATTTTTTCTATTCCCACCTTTAAAACGCACATTTTCGTACATATTTTATATTGGCAAGTTGTGGCTTTATGGCGTTTTATAATAATAATAATAATAATAATAATAATAATAATAATAATAATAATAATAATAATAATAATAATAATAATAATATTTATTGGGCAAAAAGAAATACAAAGAATTCTTTTACACAAAAGGTCAGGGTTCGCATATGCGATCTTCCACCCTGCCTGATATAAGTATAAATACACATGCCAGAAAATTAACAATTCCAATAGAAAAAAAAAGAAAATGAAACATTCTGTAATACATTTTTTAGTGTTTTCTTAAAATTAATTTCAGATAATGATAACATATTAAGTGTCATATTAAGTAGCAAGGGGGCATTATATTGAAAGGATGATTTAAATTTAGTAGTTTTATGCAGAGGTATTGTATAACTATTAGTCCTTACTATATCTTGGTGTATAGATGACCTTAATATCAATATGTCAAATAAATAGGAGGGAATTTTATTTTTTATCAATTTAAAAAGAAAAACGCAATTTAGTCACGGGCTGATGTTAGTTTTAAGTTAGTTGACAGTTGTCAAAAGTCATCAATCGTTAAAATAAAGTGCCCTTCTAATACTAAATGTTAAACTTATATTATCAATACAAAAATACAAAAGTAAATAGTTTTTCAACGCCATATATATGAACATTGGACTGACCTTTTATTTTCGTCGGCTAAACTAGATTTAACTTAATTTCGGGTGAAGACTTCACCGTGGAGTGCCAATAAAACATTTTCTTTACTTGTACTGTAAAAAAATGCTTTTAAATCGAAATAAGCGGTCCATTTTCAAGGGATACGATTTCGATTTACAAAAAAAACTTGACAGTTGGTTACTCTATTGTTAGATGTGACTCAATTTAAATCATTTTTAGGTAGGTATTTGTAGTAGAAAATGTATAGTATGCAACTCGTTTATAAACTTTTTTAGACACTTATTTAATTAAGCACTCGCTCGCAAGATCGCTCGTGCCTAAAATTGCGTTTATCAAACTTGATACATAATATACTATAAACTAATGCACGCCTTAATAAATAAAAGAACTGATAAAATAATCTATTAAATAATTATTTTTATAATTATAATTAAAGAAATTTCAAAAATTACCTAAACCGTGTTCTATTTTTGTTGGTAAAATGCCTCATAAAAAATTGTTGATACTGAAAAACCCTCATTGTCTTCAGTATGAGTATTTAGGTCGTGTGTCCATATGTTCCCTTTACCCTACCTACACCAACTAAGTGTTTGTTCAGCTCCCTTTCTACGCCAGATAAATCTTCCCTTTCAAACAAAAAAGAAAAAAGTAACCACGCCAGTGTTTACAGCTAATATTTCTTGAGTAGTATTTCCTCTAGTTCCTTTCTACCTGATTGTTACACTCTCTCTCTTGCTCGGGTCGCGGTCCAAAGCTGCCCTGGTCGTGTGGCCGACCGAGTCTGGCTAAAAGGGGGCAACCACCCTGAGAACAAATATGTAGAAAAGTTCTCACATACCCATGCACCGGAGCGGGCATGTATTGAACGTGACCGCGCCGATTTTTGCTACCTTTAGTCCAATGAAGCGCCGAATAAAAGGTCAATAAAAGTAATAACTAAATAATCGAATAATAAATAAATAATAGTTATTTATATCATTAGGTTAAGAAGTAAGGATTTTTGTGCTAAGCTCAAGGTTTGAAGGCCGACGCAATTGAGCGAAGCACAAAAAGGCACTTCTTGACCGAATGGCATACATTTTATCTTCAAAGCACTTTATATAGGTCAATTTAATTTAACATCAAAGCGGCCTAACCTCACTTTTTTAGAATCTCATTTATTTATTAGCTAAAGATTACATTAAATGTACAATAATTATTATTGCTTTAAGAAGCAGTAATAGTTTGACAATACCTAGCAACATGATTTAAGTAGAAATGGATTTTTGCTATTACATTGAATTCAATTAATTGTTGTAATAAATAGGTAGGTATATAATTTTAATTTGATGGATTTTTATTTAAAAAATAGGTAGTTTGGAATGTTTAAGCTGTGTTTAACATTAAATTTCACTGAAAACTTAAAGATAATTTAAATCGTAGAAAAATAATCGTGTGTTTTCTTGGTTGCCTAACCTCACTTTTTGTTTTATTATTCATATTTAATTTCACAATAATTTAATGAAAAATATTAAACATTAACAGTAAAACAAACAAATTAGTTCTTATTATAAATAAATTAAACCAGTTTAGTACATTAATTTCTTAGTCAAAACAATACCCCTAGCGAGAAAAAATCGAACTAATTACTTGCAGCATAAAAATTTTTATTGGCCTAGGCCATAAAAAGGTATTTCTTTATCGAATGTTGACACCAATAAAGTTTAAATTATAGACCGCGTGGAGATAAAATGTATTATTAATATGTATAAAAACATACAACGAATACCAACTACAAGACTTTAATTATAAGTATTTAAAGCTAATTGTCGGTTAATGCAAAATCCCTGCGGGCAAGTCTACAACATGTGTTCTTCCTACGCTATCTTCGATCGGAAGCGGTTATATTATAGGCATATGTCACAAATAGCTTCCTGTGTATATTAATTATGGTTTACCTCTTTTTTTAATTTTGAATACTTACCTAGCTAGGGGTAATTTAATTACCAGTTTTCAGTTTTATACATATGGGGTCATTAGGGTGATCCAAAAATCTACTATTCTATTTTTTGACTTCCATCATGATATGATATGTATAAGCTCTTAATATTAATAGTAAGATTCTCCTCATCGCAAATTTCCATTTCACATTAGTCTATGAAAAAAATTATATCTCACCAACAAATGAATATATCGATGATATTTTTCCAAAGTATCGTAAGCAATATAACCCAAATTTTAGGAATTGAAAACATTTTGCTTGTATGTTTTAAAATAAATATAGCCTAAAGGTTTTAAAATAAGTAATTACTTAGCTTATAATTATAGCTATTTCCTAGTTATAAAACCTATAGGTTATATATTGTTTAAAACAGACTTTTAAACAAAAAATGTTTTCAATTCCCGAAATTTGAGTTATGTTGCTTGCGATACTTTGGCAGAAAGGTATTTCATGTTTTTTTCACAGCGTAAAAAGTTATGCATTTTTTATAACTGTTATAAACTTGCATATTATAATAATTATAGTTAGGATTTTGAAATAAGTATTACATATTTTTGTTGAAGATTAACTTATTTATAAAAATGGTTTCTTTAGTTTTTTAATAAATTTCAAAAATAATCGGAACCATTGTTTAAATTATATTTTAAAATTTACTTCAACTTATATCTCAGTTTACGTGTCCAAATAATCGGAACCATTGTTTAAATTATATTTTAAAATTTACTTCAACTTATATCTTAGTTTACGTGTCCAAGGGTTTTTCAAAAAATATCCTTAAAGCCCTTTTATTTAATAATAAAAATCGCTCGAAAAAAAACTTTTATAGCAATTTTTTTTTGTAAATAAAAACTATATTGTGAAAGACCGTATTTTTGTTAGTATACACTGAACATTTTGTAAAAATCAAACGAACAGTAACGAAAATACAGCGCTTCAAAGTCGTCAAAAATGAACATTTTTCAGCAATATAATCAAAAAGGGGTCATTTTTACCGACTTTTAAGCGGTGTATCTTTGTTACTGTTCGTTTGATTTGTACAAAATTTTCAGGGTTTACTAAAAAAAATACGGTCTTTAACAGCATATTTTTTTATTTGGTTAAAAAAATTCCCCAAAAGTTATTTTTTGAACGTTTTTTTTTTATTAAATAAAAGGGCTTTAAAAATATTTTCTCGAAAATCCTTTGAACACGTAAACTGAGATATAAGTTAAAGTATTTTATATAAAATTTCATAAAGATTGGTAAAGGCGTTTTAGAGTTAGAATTTTTTTACTTATTATGCATTAATTTTGACGGGCAGTGTACAATTACTTTTTTTTATTATACAATTTTAGTAAAGATTAGATAAATGTATAATATATATTTTAATTTTTAATATTTTCGTATATTAAATTGATTTCACTCTCTACAAATAGTAATATTTACTATATGATTTAATCAAATGTAACTTGTAATATACAAAATAATAAAATACACTATTTAATTTCTTATAGGTGACGTATTCCTCATATTTAATTTTAAAATTTTTATTTCTTTATAAATATTTGTTTTAGTTTGTAATTAAGAATATAATATGTTTATTAAAATATAAAATGTTTTTCATATAAAGTTGATTTATTTATTACCACATAGGGCACTATAATGTGGCTTATATGTACATTTTTGGGACAAAGGAAAACAGGTGGCAAAAAAGTTATTCAAAACATAAAAAGTTTATCTAATTCTCTGCTGTTGAAAGGTTATTACAATCTTTTTTATGCCCATAGTAACTTTTCTACTATCTGTTTTCGTTTAGGCACCGCTAGTAAAACACCCAGTATATCTTATATTATAATAATAATTAAAAATTTATTATATTACACATCAACAAAAAAATATAGTTAAAATTAATATACTTTTATGTTTAAGGTAAATAAACAATATATTTAATTATAATATACAATATAGTAACTCAACATTTTTGTATATTAAAAAGTACTATAAAATATTTGACTTTAAAATATTTTATATTTAAAATGGCAACATAATATTTTAAAATTTACTATACTTATAAGTAATGGAAAAAATATATTTACAATAAGAATAAAAAACAGTATTGGCTGAGATTCTCAACTTGAGAATAATAATATTTTATCTTAACATAAATGGATAGGTATTTAAAAAGTAATAAATATGCATAGAATCCAGCAATATACAAGATAGGTGTCCCAAATAGTAATATAAATTAAAGTAAACGGTATTAGAATTATGGTATAATCAGTATTATACTTTTCTCTCCGTGTACATTACAAAATTTATATCAATGAATTATTCAGGAGAAAAGTTTTAAAATATCCTTAAGTAGACAATTGTCATAATAAGAGCTAGGTATCCTAACCACTTGACCATATGGGATACACTTTATATTAAACAAAAGTTTATTATTATTCTGGGAGCGCGATTATCTTTAATATATTTATTAAAAAACTAAGGAAAACATTTTTGTAGATCAGTTAGTTTCCAACAAAAATATGTAGGTACTACTCATTTCAAAATCCCAACTATTTTTATAAAACCTTAGAAAACATTTAATTTATTTCTAAACTTTTTAAACTTTGACCTAAGATATCTTTTGAATGTTTAGGTTCACTAAAAAACATAAAATACCTTTTTGTAGAGCATTTAATACCATATAAAAATATAAGCTAAGCTGTATATTTAATTATTAGTAAGGTACAACATGTTTTTATCGGACTAATGCGAAAATAAAAAATTGCAATATGCAGGATCTTATTCTTAAGGATAAGAGGTCATTCGTAGATAGGTTTCTTTTGAGGTGCCCAGAAACCAATTTTTCGATATTAGAAGTCAAAAACAGGAATAGTAGTAGATTAGTAGATTTTTTTTTAATCACCCACAAAGTATTTCAAAACATTAAAAGGAACGCAAATTTTTAATAAACAAACCGTATACAAAAATGGGTTAAGAGCATGTTGTAATTAAATTAATTGACCTTCTTAAGAACGTAACTCAATAGGGTATGAAATCTAAGTTACTCCTACGGATTTTTAAAACGGGTTAAAAGGGTGACCCGTTATAGGTTTCAATTGTAATGTAATACTAGATAATAATTTTCCCGTTAATATTTTTAACAAAAGTATTATAAACGATGTGTTAAAAAGGATGTGAACTTTTCGTTAAAGTGTTTGGTATCTTTAACAATAAAGCAGCATTTATATTTTATTCACACAAATTTTATAAATAGATTCAAAAAAATCTAAAATAAGCCGGGGTTAAATTGAAAATTATTAAACCAAGTAATGTTTTGTATGTTGGAGCTCCTTTGATATAAAAAGATCATGATCATGATCATGATCTATGCATATATAATAATATTATATATAAAAAACAAAATTTAATTCTAATAGTTTTATCTTGAGTTGTTGATGCATGATGATGCAGCAAAATATTTAATCTAAAAAAAATTGTGTTACCGTTACCTATTTGATTAACGGTAACTTTGGGCTTTATTAATAAACTAATTAAGTGTTTTTTAGTATTGCCAAGGTTAAAAAAATATAATTTTAGTTTAAACAAGAATACAAAAGGCAAGAGGGCAATTTCATTATCGCAGGTGCAACATTAAGACGAATTTAAAGTTTTCTCATAATAAAATAAAAAGTATTTTTATTAAATTAATTCTTGAAGGGCTATATTTCTTTAAATTTCATTTGATTAAAAAAGTAACAAAAACTGTGATTTTGAAATTGATATCGAGAATCTTCTTTTAAATCTTTTAAATTCGCTCCCTATAATTCAAACAGGCAAAAACACCAAAGTATTAAATAACACCTGTAGCGAAAAAAGGGCCTGGGAACTTCCGTAATATGCTGTTAATCACACAGCTGGACATAATGTTGTTGTAAACAAGCAGATTTGCTGTTTAAAAATAGGATAAAATTGAATTTTGTTGTTCTGCTGATTTGAAGATGGTGATGGTGAATGTCACTCATGTTAAAAAGAAAGCGATTTTATCACAAACACAACAAATGATGATGTAGATAAGTTTTATAAGGCTTACCTATAGCTCTGTATTATAGATGGGTTAGTATTTCAGTTTTTTATCTATACAACATTACTAAATATCCATCAATATACAGTGCGTAAAAACTATTTTATTTTTAGGACCAGTAGGGTAGGAATTAAACCTTTTAGGATGTTAAACTAAACTGCGCACCACTCAATGTGTCGCGACCAAAAAATTCGTTCTTTTTCAAAATGACATAACTTTTTTGTTTCTTGAACGATTTTATTTTGGTCTGTGATGTCTGCTAGCCTCATCCTCTGGCAATTCATGCTATAGATATGAAGCTCACGGTTCGTCAAGTAAATTTCCTACAGGGTGATAATATCACCCATATTATGTTAAATGATGAAAAATTTCAATAACTTTATCCAAGCCCCGTTTGTAAAAAAATAATTTTTTTCTCGATTTTATTTTGAAATAATGAAGTATTATGTGTTACCTTGAAACCTTTTTCGAGTTTTTCGAATTGGAATCTTAGCAACGACGATACAATCAGGAGGTCAAATTTATAAAGAAATCATGTCACGAACGTAAATATCGGTTCAGGTTTAGTTTTCGCGAATTTTTACCAAAATGTCATTTGGAAAAAGTGGTCTTTACTTAGGCCCCTTTGAAAATAATGGAAGTTTGTTGCTTGTCGCTTGCTCAGAATTATTCTTAAAAAGACTGAGTGTATTGCCTACCAAAAAGCCTTAAATGTACTCTTTTGTAAAAAAAATCGTATTTTCGTTGCTAAGATTACAATTCGAAAAAATTGAAAACCTTTTCAAGGTAAGACATACTTCTTCATTATTTCAAAGTAAAAACAAGAAAAAATATTTCTTTTTTCAAACGGGGCTTGGATGAAGTTATTGAAATTTTTCACGGTTTTACATATCACCCTGTAGGAAATTTACTTGAAGAACCGTGGGCTTAATGTCTATAGCATGAATTTCCAGAGGATGGGGTTAGCAGACATCACAAACCAAAATAAAATCGTTTAAGAAACAAAAAAGTTATGCCGTTTTGAAAAAGGACGAACTTTTTGGTCGCGACACATTGAGTGGTGCGCAGTTTAGATATGAAAATTTTTCAAAATGACGTCTTACTGTTAAAAGGTTACATTTTTTACAATGGAAAGAAGGGGTCATGTGACATCAATAAAAAGGTATTTTGAAACTATAGTTATAGTTATATAACCAACTAATTTTTGAGATTTTATACTGGGTTTGTAGCAAATCGGCAACATAAGATTTACATTTAAAAAGTCATATTTTTGACTTCAACATTTTTGTATGTGACTGTTATTATTATTATATTAACAGACATTGAAAAATTTGTCACAAAATGGGACATTTTTTATTCCATCCTGTATAATCAGTAAATTAAGTAGTTAAATATAATAAGCTTTAAAAGACCCTTCAAATGATTTGTCACATGATCCGCACTGTATTTTTTTAATGTAACCTTAGGTTAGGTTTAAAATAGTATAATTCCAAATTAACAAATTTTTTTTTTTAATTTAACACATTAAGATTTACGATTCTTACCGGTTCTAAAAAATAAAAAAGGAGGGAGCTTTTACATCCGCAATGTATATCTACATTTTTTTAAACATTAGAGTCGTTAATATAAAAAATCACATACATACATACAGTGTGTAAACAAAATAACAATTTACAGAATCTATGTACAATATATCTAAGCATTAAATTACAGATATAGGCAACCTTTATTCTCAGAGTGAACTGAACCTTTAGTTCAGTAACTTGGTGACAGATGGCAGGTTTTGTTAACTTATTCACATACTTCTACAGTGTGGAAGTATGTGCGCTTTGTGCGTTCAATTAAACCTAACTGGTGGACAATAAAGAGTTTATTTATATATATTATACAATAGTTAATTTTTAATGTAATACAAATGGATTCAATTTGCAACAATAAAGTAGTTTCATTTTAACTATACTTTATTTTAAATGAGGTTTTATTTATTGGATTGGTTTAATGAGTTTAGTTAAATACAATATTTGAATTACTCTTTGTCCAAAAACTATAAACAATAAAAATAAAACATATTTTAAAAACTCGTTTGTAATGTCCGGAAATATAATTGGCACAGTCGTTGTAGGATTGGTGCGAACAATTTTCAATTATAATAACCCTATATGCTTAGAACTTTTGCTTTTAAAAATCGGTGTGTTTTAACACAAAGTGCCATCAAATTGACTTTCATTTTGGTGCAAGTTCTAAGGAATAAAAAGTTTAGAAAAGGAGTGACTTTAAGTCAAAACGACCAGGACCTCCAGAGTATGTTGTTATTGTCATAGATGTCAGTTGAATGTCATGGAATCAAATATTTCAATTCACTCAAATCGTCCTCGTGTAGTATTAAAATTTTTTAAATTAATAATTCTTTAAATTTAAATCAAGAAATGTCTGACAAATGTAAAAAAGAATAATTACAAATAAAGGGCTTTTCATTAGGAGTTATCTTGTTATTTCAAAAGATCCTGCTGTCATTTTTTGACGTACATATTCTAAAAAGCTTGCCATTTTAAAAGAACTGAAATTGTAGATACAACCAAGGAACATCATATTTCGGATTACTATATGCTTTCCAAAGTTTGAAATCCAAACACAGACCCTGTGTTTCCAAATATATGTAAACCTTGAAGAATAAATAAAAAATTTTAAATTGTAAATTAAAAAAAATACATACCAGTTAAAAAAAGTAGTTAATTGATGTAGATTGGATAACTTTCCTTAAAAATAAATCGGCTAACAATGCTTTTAAAGCTTTTCACATGCTGCTAATGAAATACTTAGATCCACATATGGTAACTAAATGGTAAAGAAAAAATATTATAAAAATAAAAAAAACTTGATGCACTATATACCATAAAGGATTAGGTATCAGAAAAAATTTACAGAAATTATAAGGACCTATACAAGAAAAAAACCCAAAACACAAGAAAATGTCAAACTGAAGATATAATTAAAAATTTACAAAACAAACAAAATACGGTGTGGAATATAATAAACAATAAAAACCACAATCACAGAATTATGGCACCAACCTAAAACCAACTGATTTTAAATTCATTGTTTGTGTGGGTAAAAACACTTACGAAGAAATTCTGGACACACAATGTTCAGCAATTAATTTTGCTGAAGCCACTCGGTTAGATACAAATATTTTTTATGTTTAATTACCAAGTTCAAAAATTGGATAACAGTTTCAACATTTTAAAGACCAAAAACACTAATGATATTTATTTTACAACTACAAAAATCTTAAAATATATTAAAAATAAACTTTTAGAGCCATTAAATATAAAAATAAATAAATGTTATCGTGAATTAAAAAAAGCAAAAATTGTACCAATTTATAAAAAAAAAATGAAATAGAATTAAATGTAAAAATTATCGACCAATCTCTATTTTACCTTCATTATAAAAAATCTTTGAACTTATTCTCAAAAACATAATAGGTAGTACAGTTTTTAGAAAAAAGAAATTTACTTACAGATTACCAACATGGTTATAGAGTAGGATGGAGTACTATAGTACGTATACGCAGGGCTGGCAAATATGATATTTATACAAATATCCAAATATCTGATACCTATCGATATATATATCCGATATATACGATATATATAATAATATATTTATTTACCAAGAAAAAAAATATTCATACAAAATACTAATAAGAAATACAAAATAGTAAATAAATATTACAAACTCACTAAAGTTTAGAACTTGTGCGTGAGATAATAAATATATATAATAAAAGCGTAAACACAATAAATAATAAATTTAAATCTAAAACTATAGTAACGCTATTTACAACTGTAATGCTTTTTACAATAAAAGTAATGATATTAACAACAAAAGTAGTGCTGTTTACAATAAAGGTACCTAACTATATCCATATAAAAAATAATGCTATTTACAACAAAAGTGGTGAAAAGTATGCAATAAATATTATTAAGAAAAAAAAAATTATATACAGATAGTGTATATTGGACAAGACATACATTAGCTGTTTTTAAAATCTATAAGTGTTTTTATTTTATATCTTGAAGTTTTTAATGTAAATAATTTAATTTCTCTCTTGAATTTTAATTTATTTTTATTGTTTAATATATTTTTAGGGATAAAATTAATAATTTTTGGCATAATAAACTGAAAACTACGCTGGCCGAAACTTTTTTTCATAAATGGTGCTATTTTTTGGTCTTTATTTCTAGTTTCGTATGGATGTATTCTTGGTTCTAGAGTAATGTTTTTTAAATAAAAATGATTTGTTATCGCCAAAAAGTATAACTGACGGATATCACAAACGCCCATCTCAAGAAATAACTGATCGCTGGGGTATGTGTACTCTTTTTTTAACATTATTTTTAAAATCATTTTTTGTATTAATTCTACTTTATTTAAATGACAGTCAAAGGCCCCTCCCTAAGCAAGTAAACCGTATCTTAAATGAGACTCCACTAAAGCATAGTATATAATTTTTAACGTGGGAATATCTAAAATATCCCTTAGAGATCTAATTTTTGAGCATATATATCTAATTTTTTTAATTAAAGATCCTATTTGAAAGTCCCATCTAAGATGCGCATCTAATTGTATACCTAGATATTTAGCTACCGAACACGATTTTATTGCACTCCCTCCAAAGTCCAGATAGTTAAAGTTAGGCTTTCTAGCGGTTGATATAGAAAACGGTAAAAAGTGGGTTTTACTAAAATTGATTGATAGAGCTTTAAAATCAAACCAATCCTTTAACATATTTAAATCATTCTCTGTTTTAATTTTAAGACTTTCCCAATTTTTGTCATTATAGAAAATTGCGGTATCATCGGCATATGTAATAACTTCACCATATTTTGAGGTTTGAAATAGGCTATTTACATATAATATAAAAAGTAATGGTCCCAGGACTGTTCCTTGAGGTACACCACACTCAACAGTCAGAGACTTACTTCTAATAAAGTTTATTTCAACACATTGTTGCCTGTTTTTTAAGTAGTCTTGAATTAACTTGTAACTTTTCCCTCTTAGACCTATAGAATATAATACATCCAACAGTTGAGAGTGGGAAACCGTATCAAACGCTTTAGACAAGTCCAAAAGGACGCATAACCCTACGTTTCCCTTATCTAAAGAATTATATATATTCCCAACTAAAAGTGATACAGCATCTTCTGTACATCTTCCTTTCATAAAACCAAATTGACGATCTGATATCAATTTATATTTATAGATAAATTTTAATATCCTGGCTTTAAATATTTTTTCAAATACTTTAGCCAGATTGCTAATTAAAGAAATAGGCCTATAGTTAGACGTAAGTTTATTATTGCCTTCTTTAAAAATTGGTTTAATAACCGCTAGTTTTAATGCCGTAGGAACAACACCTGTTTCAAATATATTATTAATTATTGCTGTAAATGGAACTAATATCGTTTCAACAATTTGCTTAAGGATTTCAGCTTTAAGGTTGTCTGGTCCGGCACTCTTTTTGTTAGGTAAACTTAAAATAGTTTTTTTTACCTCATTGGGATCTGTTGGTGTTAAAAACAAGGTATTTTTATTATTTTCTATGTTTTCCCTGTAAGGTTTTTTTATTATATTTTTTGCTAGATTTGTTCCAATATTCGTAAAATAGTCATTAAATATATCTGGTAGTTTATAGGCGTCTTTAACAATATTATTTTCGTATTCTATTTCTGTTATTTTTTGGGTTTGTTGTTTATTTTTTAAAGTAATATCATTAACAACATTCCACAGGTGGGACGGATTTTTGTTAGAGTTTATTTTAGTTTTATAATAGTTTGTTTTTGTTTCCTTTATAAGATTGTTTACATGGTTTCTATAGATTTTACATTCATTTTTTAAATTTTCATTCTTGGGGTCTTTTTTAAGATTTTGATATAATAAATCCCTTTGATTTATAGAGTTAACAAGGCCTTTAGTTATCCATTGCTTTCTTTTTATTTTATTATGTTGTATCTTTATTATATTAGTACACTTTTCAACAGCTTGTTGTATGATTTGTACAAACCTATTTGTTTGAGATTCCACATCAGTGACATCATTTTCCCAAAAAGGCTTATTTAATTCGTTTTTTAGTTTACAATAGTCAATACTTCGAATAAAATTTTTTGGATATTGTGTTTGATTTATAATTTTGTTTAAAACTAATTGAGCACAAACCATGTAGTGATCAGTCAAGGATGTTTCTATAATCAAAGGTAGTATATTGTCCTTGTATTCAAAGTAACTCTTTAGAAAGATATGATCAATACATGATTTGGAATCTCCTTGGACTCGAGTAAATTTTGTAATTATTGGTGTAAAATCGAATTCAGTTAGCAAATTTAAATATTCTTGCGCATAATTTGTATCACTTGAGATATCAATATTTATATCTCCAATAAAAAAATATATTTTGTTTTTATCATAAGTATCATTCAAAACATTACCTAGGCTATCAAAAAATTCTGAAATACAAGTTGTGGGTGGTCTATATAAAGCAATAAGTTTAATACAAAATTCTTCAAAATTTAAGTCTATATTAAGAAAATTGAAACTGTTATGTTTTTTAATGTAACATTTAAAGGGAATACAATTTTTAACATATACCAAAATACCATCATTTTTATTAAATTTACCTTCATTATAAAATAAATTATAGCCATCGATTTGAAATTTGTCTATATTATCAATTTGGAAGCATTCGCTTAGTACTAAACATTCAAAATTAAAATCAAATTGTGATAAAAATACAACAAATTCGTCGTAGTTCTTATTAATACTACGAATATTTTCATGCAAAACTTTAAAATTGGTATGTTTGTTATTAATCTTCAAAACTTCATTGGCTTCATGTGAATTTTTCACCACTTCTGTGTTAATAGGTTCCAGTATAAATTCTTTAACAAACTTATTCATTTTTAAATATTTATTGAAAAAAGAAGAAAAATGCAGAAATTACATAGAAGTTAACAATTTGTCCTAAATATACTAATAGTTATTAAATGCAAATACATACAAGCAAAAACAGTAATGCGCTAAAAAAAAAAACTATTTAATATTTTGTTGTGGATCGTGTAGTTATACGAGCAGGTTCACTATTTTCCTGGTTGGATTTCAGCCCTTGCTTAATTTTTTTAGAATCTTGCTGAATATTATGCTCTAGGTCCTCAGTAGAATCAATGTCTGTGATCGTTCGTTTAGATTTAGTTTTTTGAGTTAAATGCTCCTCCTCTTGAGTTTTTTCTATTTGAAGTTCTTCAATGGTATAAAATGTATTGTCTATTTTCAATCCGTTATATTTTATAGATGCTTGTTGGCCTTTTGATATAGCTTCTTTTTTGTATTTGTATAATATTTTTGTGTTTTTAAGATCGTCAGCACATTGATCGTGACTAATGGAGATTTGATGATTTTTAAGTTTATAACAATTTTTGATAACAAGCAGTTTTTTTTTAAAAGAAATAAATTCCACAATTACAGGCTTTTCAGTTTTTTGTCCAATTGCATAGATGTGGCTTATATCTTCCTGAGTTACCTGAATTAATAAAATATTTTTAAATAATTCAAGTACCTTTTGAGTAAGACTTTCTGAAGTTATGTTTAGTCCAAAGATCACAATATTATTTTTTCTTACTTTTCTTTCTAATGTTAATATTCTTTTATTTAAAGAATTATTTTCAATTTCCAGTTCCTCTACTTTCTTCTGGTAATTTTGGCCTAGTTCTTGGACTTCTTCCTTTAAGCTTTGAATTTCCTTTTTAAAATCTTTCCTTACTTCTTCTGTCTTTTTAATTAAATTTTGAGTAAAATCTATAAAAAGTTCTTCCATATATTTCTTTTGTGAAGTACTAAATTCAGCCATAATTATTTATACTAAATATTTTTAAATAAACTTTATTTGTTTTTAGTATGTTTACGTGTGCGGTTCGCTTTAATTTTTATTACTTATGAAAAAAATACAGTTTTTGTTCATTAAAACGTATTATTGTAATGTGTTATTATACAGTTTGTTTTAATTGTGTCTTGGATTTGTGTTTCTAATACTTAAAATACTAGTATATTGGCTTAGTTTAGGAATTGCCAGGTTTTTAATATTTTATTTTTGGTTTAGTAGGACTGTTTTTAGTAAAATCTACTCCTACCTTTAAATTTTAACCATTATCTTAGGCTCACCACACACAATATATATATATATATATAAGTTATTTTAGTATCTACTAGTATCTATAGAAATGTAAAATGTGGGTAAAAAATTCAAGTTTATAAACACATCATATATTTTTTTCTTTTACAACTAAAAACAAAAATTGGAAAACTACAACAGCCAATAGAAAACAACAACTAAAATAATATTTTTAATAAAAAACAAAAAACAATAAAAGGAGTAAAAAAGGGTGGCTAAAAACAAGTAAGTTTAGGATGAAATCAGTCTGGCTAATGGTAGATCGATCTGGATATCCAGATCCGCATCTGAATCTTTATTTTTATTTATAGATGGATTTTCTAAAAGTTTCTGTTGCTCCAGCCAAACCCAATCAAGATCACGTTTCAGGGTCTCTGTTGCGAAAATATTTAAATGTATAGAATTTTGGAAAAAAAATATTGAAATATATCAGGATAAATATCGTCGCATAATTATCATGATATTTATCAAGATATATATCAGGATATTTATCACTGATATATATCCTTCCAGCCTTGCGTATACGCATAAGTGATAAATTCCATTACTGGAGCATTATTTAATGATGAAAGGCTGAGTATGATGAATCTGGACTTAAGTAAAGCATTTGACCCAATTCCAGAAAATATTTTACTGGAAAAGTTATTTTATTATGGGTTTAGGGGTTCACTGTATGACTAAAATCTTACCTAGATAAAATAACACAGTGTGGTCAAGTTTCTTGGGATCTATATAGACAGCCGACTTAACTGGTCTTGCCATGTAGAAAAGACTTGCAACAAAATCTCAAAAAGTATAGGCAGTATGAAGAAGTTAAAAACCATTGCAACTCTTAATATTCTTAAAACTGTTTATTTTGCTAACATTTAAAGCCTACTTAAGTATGGAATTACCTATTATATGGGGAAGATCATCAATTTCAAATAAAGTTTTCATTCTATAAAAAGAGCAATGAGAATAATATATAATATAATAGAATAGAATAGAATAGAATAGATTTTATTAGTTCAAAATATTGCAGTGTTTACAATGTTGAACACGTCAAAAAACAATACATAAATATTATAAAAACTAAATATAAACAAATACAATAAATTCTCTTAACTTAAAAAAAAATCATCAACACAGTAATCACATCTGTTTACAAGATATGCTTTTAAAGAAGGTTTAAATTCCTTTAAATTTCGGTCTTTAATTGTTTTTGGTAATTTATTATATAGAACCAGAGCAAAGTTTTGTATACTCTTGTAAACAGTGTGGATCCTGGTTTGGGTAATAAGTGCCAAATCTTTTTTTCTAGTAAAATATGAATGGTCTCTACTAGTGTTATTAAAAAGAAAAAAGTTTTTTTTGTAAAAAATTAAAGTTTCATATATATAAATATCTGGTAGCGTAAGTAATTTTTGTTTTTTAAATGTTTGCTTACAGGACTCATTAAATTCCAAATTAAAAATACATCTTATAATTTTTTTTTGAAAAGTAAACAAATTTTTGGTATGGGATGAATTCCCCCAAAAAATTATTCCATATTTTAAATTTGAATAAACAAAAGCATAATATATATTTAATAGTGCCACTTTTGGAACAATAAATCTTAAATTAAGGAGTAAGTAAAGATACTTATTGATTTTTTTTAAAACATTATCTGTTTGATTTTTCCATAACAATTTATTGTCCAAAGTAACGCCTAAAAATTTAATTGAGGTACTTAACTCTATACTACATATATTATTAATATTAATTTTGCTATTCGTAAACCCATAATTTCCAAACTTAATATACTGTGTTTTGCCTACATTTAACTTGGCCGTTGTCTTGAAACCACTGAAATATATTTTCTTGTGTTAAAACAATATTAGATATTAAATAATCTATTGTGGAAGATTTAAAAATTGCAGTAGTATCATCTGCATACATAAAAATATTATCATGACATTGAGGCAAATCATTTACATATAAAATAAACAAAAGAGGGCCAAGAATTGAACCCTGAGGAACTCCTTTTTTTAAATCCACTGTATTGGAAGAAAATTCCAAACCATTTTCCGAAAATATTTTCACTATTTGTTTTCGGTTGGTCAGATATGATTCAAACAGCCTTAGCACTGTACCTCTTATGCCATATCTTTCTAATTTTAACATCAATAGTTCTTTATCCATAGTATCAAAGGCTTTAGATAAGTCAAAAAAGGCAGATACTGCCAGGGTCTTGCTATTCCAAAGGTCCATGATTCTATCAATAAAATTGAAAATTGCTAATTCCGTATTACTACCTTTAACAAAACCATATTGATGTTTAGAAATTATGGAATGTTTATTACAATATTGTAGCGAGTACCGCCCTGGATATCGGAGTGATGACTTATCGCCGATTAGTCATTGCCGGTGAGTCATCGCCGGTGACTCAGCGCTCGAATAATCGAGAGTGTGGAGCTCGCTGGAATGTTCCAGAAGACCTTGGCGCTGAATATATAAGAAACGGAAACATCACAGACCAGTCAGTTAAGATTTGGTACTCGCGGCGAAATAAATAAATATAAGTGCAAATAAATAGACTCTTGAACAATAGTGATATATAAATAATTAGTAGTTAAGTGTTTAGTTAGTTTTATAGTGTTTTTAAGTGTAGTTAAGTTATTAAATAAATAGTTTAGTTCGTTAATTAACCAGTGCGTGTTTTAATTCACACTACGAACAGTTAAAAACGTTACAATTGGTGTCAGGAGTGCGGTTAGTGTGAAACTTCGCGAAAATGGTTTCGTTAATGGACTTAAAAGTGGCGGACCTTAAGCGGGAGCTGGAAGAACGAGAATGTGAAACAACTGGGAAAAAGAATGTGTTGCAGCAGCGGCTTCGAGAAGCGTTGGAACAGGAAGGTGAAAATCCAGATACGTATTTATTTGAAGGTTCATGTGATATGCATTTATTGTTGCAAAATTTAAAAAGCGATTTGCAACAGAAAATGTTGGAAAATTCTAACGAGTTACAACAGAAAATGGTAGAAAATTCTAGCGATTTAAAAATCGATTTACAACAGAAGATTCTGGAAAATTCCAACGATTTACAACAGAGAATTCTGGAAAATTCTAACGAGTTGCAAAAGAAAATGCTGGAAAATTCTAACGAGTTACAACAGAAAATGTTAGAAAATGTCAAGGATTTAAAGGACGATTTGCAACAGAAAATGCTGGAAAATTCTAGCGAACTACAGCAGAAAATTCAGGAAAATTCAAAAAATTTAAAGGAATGTTTGGAACAGAAGATTCTAGATAATGTTAAGGAATTAAAAGAGGACGTAAGGATGGAATTAAATAACGTAAGGATGGAATTGAATGACGTAAGGATGGAATTGGATGATAAATTGAAAGTCAAAATTAAAGAAATAAATAGTAAACTGACAGCTGTAAATCTACCCATGATGCTGGCGGAACCAGGAACAATGCCAGAGGGAAGCCGAGTACGGATGAAACCACCTCAGTTCGATGGAAAAACTTCTTGGACCAACTACATCCGTCAGTTTGAGGCAGCAGCAAAAGCAAATGGCTGGCTACCAGAAGAAAAAGCTACAGCATTGACTCTGGCTTTACGCGGAGATGCAACGGACATCTTGCAGACACTCTCTCCCAACGAACAAGAAGATTACGAAGCGTTGGTAAAACATCTGGAACTTCGATATGGCCAGACACATCTGGAACATGTGTACCATTCCCAACTAAAGAATCGCTGCCAGAAATCTAACGAGACTTTGCAAGAATTTGAAGCTGATATTGCACGCTTGGTTCGGCTAGCATATCCAGCTACTCCAACGACCGTTATGGAACGATTAGCGGTTCAAGCCTTTTTGGATGGACTTCGGGACAATGAAACACGACAGGCTCTAATACTGGCTCGCCCGAGCCAACTGGTTGATGCATTGGCTCGAGCTTTGGAATTCGAGGCGGCAAAGCAGAGCTGCAGGAGCCAGTCTAGAATAAGGAGAGTCGAAGAAGAAAAGAAGGAAGAACCCAGGATAATTGAAGCAATAAGGCGAGTTCTTAAGGAGAATTTACCAGAGAAGAAGGAAATCCGGTGTTGGAGATGTGGAAAGCTGGGACATATCCAAAGTCGTTGCAGAGGAAGTCAGGTGGCGCCGACTTCATTTAGAAAAATAAATAGGGCCGAAGAAAAGTATGTGTATATTCGCAGGACTACAATCGTAGATGATCATTGGCAATCCGCTGAGGTTCAACAAGACCAGGAAAGGGACCCGGATTTGAAGCTCATCATCGATTGGAAGAAGAACGACCGTAAACCAACGTGGCAGGAAGTCGCCCAATATTCGCCGAATGTGAAATCGTACTGGGCCCAATGGAATTCCATCATCCTAAGTGACGGGCTTCTAAAGCGCGTTTTGGAGATGCCAGAAGGGGGGGAAGACCGGAAGCAGATAATAATCCCCAGAAACAGGATACCAGAAGTGCTGCAGGAAATCCATGATGGAACTACTGGAGGACATCTTGGGGTGACCAGGACGCTCGGAAGACTTAGGGAACGGTTTTATTGGGTCAACAGCCAACGAGATGTGAAGGAATGGTGCAAGAAGTGCGCCGTTTGCGCGGCAAGCAATGGACCCCAGAAGCGCCCAAAAGCCCCAATGCGACAGTACAATGTGGGCAGCCCATTTGAGAGAATTGCAATCGATGTGGCGGGTCCATTTCCGGAAACAGAATCTGGAAATAAATACATCATCGTTGTAATGGACTACTTCAGCAAGTGGGCGGAAGCGTACGCCTTGCCAAACCAGGAAGCTGCCACAGTGGCCGATGCCCTTATTAAGGAGTGGATTTGTCGTTTTGGTGTGCCAATGGAGATGCATTCAGACCAAGGCAGGAACTTTGAATCTATACTGTTCCAGAATGTCTGTAAAATTCTTAACATTCGGAAGACGAGGACGACTGCATTACATCCGCAGTCTGATGGAATGGTAGAACGAATGAATCGAACTATAAACCGGTACCTGTCCAAGGTAGTCTCTGATCACCAAAGAGACTGGGACCGCTTCCTTCATCTGTTCCTGTTGGCGTACCGTTCTTCTATCCACGATACAACCGGCCAGACACCCGCTAGCATTGTTATGGGACGTGAACTTCGTTTACCTTGTGACCTGAGGTTTGGTTGCCTACCAGGGGATGATATTGCTGGAGAAAATTACGTCAACAATTTACGTAGGAAAATGAGCGACATTCACAGCCGAGTTCGTTTAAACATCCAGAGCGCCAGTGATAGAATGAAAGAGGCATACGACATCAAGGCGGAAAATGGAGGATTTCAACCTGGAGACCTAGTTTGGTTATACAACCCTCAGCGCCGTCGTGGTTATTCACCGAAGCTGCAGACTTCTTGGGAGGGACCATACGAAGTCATGGATCGAATAAATGACATCATCTACAGGATCAGGAAACAACCAAGAGGAAAGCCGAAAGTGATCCATTTCAACCGATTGGCCCCTTACGCTGGAAACAATAATCAAATAGACGATGCTAGAGTAAGGAGAGTTAATCCGCCAGGAGACGACTTGCCTTTTGAAGACTTCATGTATTTATATTCGAGCGGTAAAAAAGCTCGGTATGGTGTCACTCGAGAAGAGCAAAGAGATCTGTTCACGGTTTCGGCCGATTACTCCCTGGCTCACTGTGTTGCGGAAGACCTAAGGATGTCCAGGGGAATAGCGGTTGTTTTTAAAAACAAGTTTGGACGGATCGACGAGCTACGAAGGCAGAATCCCAAAGTTGGAGAGGTGCTTGAAATTGTGAATAATGAGCAGATAGGCAATAGAAGTATCTTCTATCTGGTAACGAAGCAGCTCTCCTATCAGAAGCCAAACTACCGGGACGTATGGAATGCCTTAAATAAATTGAGGGATGCCCTTTTATCCAAGGACATCATGAACCTGGCGATACCGAAGATTGCTTGTGGACTTGACGGTTTAGACTGGAGAATAATTAGAAGTATGGTGGAAGTTATCTTCAGATTTAGTGGCATACACATTCTTGTCTGTTGCCACAACCCTAAAAGAACAACCGAAAGGAAGACCGTAGACTGCTACTTCTATAGGACGTCACAATGCAAGTTTGGATCTCTATGCAAATATCGCCATGGAGCTGAGGACCATTTTCGGGACGAAAATGTTTTAAGACGGGGGCAATGTAGCGAGTACCGCCCTGGATATCGGAGTGATGACTTATCGCCGATTAGTCATTGCCGGTGAGTCATCGCCGGTGACTCAGCGCTCGAATAATCGAGAGTGTGGAGCTCGCTGGAATGTTCCAGAAGACCTTGGCGCTGAATATATAAGAAACGGAAACATCACAGACCAGTCAGTTAAGATTTGGTACTCGCGGCGAAATAAATAAATATAAGTGCAAATAAATAGACTCTTGAACAATAGTGATATATAAATAATTAGTAGTTAAGTGTTTAGTTAGTTTTATAGTGTTTTTAAGTGTAGTTAAGTTATTAAATAAATAGTTTAGTTCGTTAATTAACCAGTGCGTGTTTTAATTCACACTACGAACAGTTAAAAACGTTACAATATTTTGTTAATCTTGTAGATATTGATATTTCTAAAATTTTTGAAAAAATAGGTAATAAAGAAATAGGTCTATAGTTATTAACATCAGTTTCAGGACCTTTTTTATGCAAAACCCTGACAATAGCCAACTTTAGACTATCCGGAAAAATACCATTCTGAAAACAAAGATTTATAATATGGCTAAGAGGACTTGCTATTATATGTGCGCATCTTTTAATAATAGTTGTTGGAATTTCATCCCAACCAGTGGATTTTTTATTTTTTAGATTATTTATGATGTTATACACTTCAACAGCATTTGAGGGGTACAAAAACATATTTGAGTTAATGCGTGTAATGTTGTTGGCGTTAAGTTTTGGAGATGGCAAATTTAGAGTGTCAGATATATTTGCAAAAAATAAATTAAATTCATTAGCAACTTTCAATGGATTATCAATAACAGTGTTTTCTTTCTTTAAAATAATGTTTTTTGGTTTAGAAACTAAAGTTTTGTTTTTATTTATCAGTCTCCACATTTGTTGCTGGTTGTTTGTATAATGTATAACTTGAACAACGATAAAACATGTAGGTCATGGTTTAAAATGAAAAAATACTTACATTAACTTCCATCTTTATTTTTAAAATATGTATATTTAAACTCAAGCAAATTTAACACAAACGGAAAAACGCATAATTTTGCCACAAGAAACCGAAATGAATTATTAATCCCATTGCATTTTAAGAAAACCACACAGCGATTCGTGAATTACTGGGGAGAAAAATTTTAAAAGCTTCCTAAAAAAATAAAAATATTACCAAGAAATGAATTTACCAAATTAATAAAATGCATACTTACTGGTGCATTTTATACTGTTGAGGAGTTCCAGGAGTGTGATATCTTAACGCCATTGTAAGGACAATGCTCGAAAGTTAAATAATTGCGGATTTTAAAAACTACATCCAGCTATTTTTATGTTTTTACTGTTTTTGTATTAATTGTTTTAATTGATTTTATTTCGTATATACACTGTTTTCTTATTATTTATTTATTGTACCTATTATGTTTTTATTTTATTGTAATTGTTATTTTTGACTAGTCATGTAACCTTTTTTATGACAACGTTGTAGTACTATAGTACTATGACAACTATTCTATTATATTCTATTCTTCGTGGTATTTAAAACGAAGCTTGCTTCGTGTACCTCGACGATATTATTATTTTTTTAATTTTTAAAACATCAAAACAACTTAAAGGTTTCCTTGGTTTATAAGGTTATTAGGTATAGCAGAATTTATCAATATAACACAGTTTAAAAAAAGATGAATAATAAATATCACTACTCCAAATTACATTAATTGCAGAACTTTTAAAGCCGCCAATAAAAGTGCAGTATTTTAGTTCTTTCGGGCAGGCAACCCAGAATACAAATAAATAATACATTGAAGGTTTTATTAGGTAAATAATTCCTGCAGTTTTGGGCGAATTCGAAAAAATTGTAAAGGAAAATTTGTTTTGGGACTTTAAAAGAATATATATATATATATATATATATATATATATATATATATATATATACAGTGTGTCCGTAAAGTCCCGGAACATGAGATTATTTTAAAAACATTAAATTTAAAAAAATACGTCAACTTTGTTATTTTTCTAGCAATATTTTAGCCTATGTAGTTGTTCGTCAAAATACCAAAATCTCAATCGGAGCCAAAAACCTGCTCTTCTCAAAAATTTTCTTATGTAACCCTCCACATGTAGCATATCAATGTACTCAGGACAAGTAGCTATCCAAAAATGCAACAAAAATAAAGGGTTGTAATTTAAAAAAAACTTTACTTCGATTGGGGCGCTGCCCCTCGGCAGATTTTTGAACAACTACATAGGCTAACATTTTGCTAGAAAAATAACAAAGTTGATGTTTCAGCGTTTTTTTAAAAAAATACCGTTTTCAAAATAATCTCATGTTCCGGGACTTTACGGACACACTGTATATATAAAGGTCAATCAACTCGCTCTCTGTGCTTCGCACCAGGCACCGACAGAGAGCCTGTTTCGGACTTTTGGTCCTCATCAGTGTCGGATAGCCGTGAGGTCCGATTTTTTCCGTAGGGTGGCTCGCCCAGCGTATGATATACAGTACTACATAAGTAGAGCAACCACTGTAAAAAAAATCTAACTCCAAAACGCCTTAATTAATCTTTAATAAATTTTGGATAAAAATACTTCAACTTATATCTCAGTTTACGTGTTTGAGGGTTTTTTGAGAAACCATTTTTAAAGCCCATTTTTTTTAAATTAAAAAACGTTCGAAAAATAACTTTTATTGAATTTTTTTTCAAGTAAATAAAAAATATGCTGTTAAAGACCGTATTTTTGTTAGTATACTCTAAAAATTTTGTACAAATCAAATGAACAGTAACGAAGATACAGCGATTCAAAGTCGTCAAAAATGACCACTTTTCAGCAAAATAATCAAAAAGGGGGCATTTTTACCGACTTTGAAGCGATGTATCTTCGTTACTGTTCATTTGATTTGTACAAAATTTTCAGAGTATACTAACAAAAATACGGTCTTTCAGCATATTTTTTATTTACTTGAAAAAAAAATCCCTAAAAGTTATTTTTCGAACGTTTTTTTAATTTAAAAAAAATGGGCTTTAAAAATATTTTCTCAAAAAACCCTCAAACACGTAAACTGAGATATAAGTTGAAGTATTTTTATCCAAAATTTCTTAAAGATGAATTAAGGCGTTTTGGAGTTAGATTTTTTTTACAGTGGTTGCTCTACTTATGGCCAGTACTGTATATTGCAAGAGTTATTACCTTATAAATCCCCCAATAAGAGTAAAGTATTATTTATTTGTAATCTGGGTTGCCTGCCCACATTCTAACAAATGCCGGGCTTGTCCGAAAGAATTTAGCGAATTTAAAAAAAATGCAAAGGAAAATTTGTCTTTGCATTTAAGGAGAAATTTAAATTTTTATCCTATGGGTAGCAAGTTTTAAGTCGACATACATAACTTTATTTTTTTCCAAAACGCTTCCTAAGGAGATACAACACTTCAAAAAGTTCGGTTTTAAAAATTTGTCATAAGTCTCAGATCATTAAAGCTTCAATAATGAGTAAAATTTTACATATAAACAATGTTTATTAAACATACTGAACAAATGATTAAAATTATAAAGTATAAAACTACTAAAATGCAATTCAATTAAAGTTTATTGTTGTGAAGAATAAAAATTATCTTTTGTCCTTTATTACTTAAATGGCGTTTGTACCTAGCTTGATTTTAACCGCGCAATTTAATACATACCTACTGACAAGTCTGCGTGTATGTGGTGGAATTGTTCAATGCCAGAGACCTGTAAAGCTATAGACAGCGTTCCAAAAGCTGAATTTTTTGTCTATAATTCTTTATATAAAACTATTAATAATACAATGCGTGAGGAGTTATAATTTCATCGCTTTTAACAGTACAGTATTACCCGTACGTTTAAATCTGTGCAAAAAATGACGTCTTTTAAATTTAATATAGAGCTTAAATTTTCTGGGATCTTGTTTAACGTGAAAGGCACACACAGACTTCGTTTTTTGTATCCGTTTGAATCGCCGCGATTTGGAACGTCGCACTACGGGCAAAAAGCACCGTTTTGCAAAATTAATTCAATAACTTTTGAAAATTTCATCCAGACAGCATTTGCCAAAAGACACCACCTTACCGCTTATTTTTTTGACATGACCTTTAGGTTTGGGATCCTACATTATCTGTATGACTCGGGTTATCGTGGCAACCTTACTATATTTGTCCAATCATGTTTACTGGAAATATACTTCTGGGTTTATCTTGGCTTATTGGAGTCCACCCTTAATGTAACTCTATTCTCCATAGCAATTAAGATCGGTGATAACCTAAACGTAAACGTCGGTCGCATCATATATGTTGACGACATAACGATATTTCTTTCCGGTCCGCTAAGTTCTAACATCTGCCATTGTTGAAATCGTAGAAAATATGACAGAAAAAGTGAAACAACTCTTCTGTATCTACGCCACTGTAAAATTTTGACAAAAGTTACTTGCGTCACCTATCTATTTTATAATAATTATTACTTGTACCAAATTTGGTCAAAAACGCTTTTATGACCTTAGAGTTATGACAAAATAAAGATTTTTAAAACTAAACTTTGAAGGGCTGTTACAGTATCTTCCTTAGGAAGCGTTTTGGAAAAAAATTAAATTATGCATGTCGACTTATTTTTTAAAGAACCATCAAATATTAAATTATTTTTAATATAACCTGGACCATCCTATATATACAGGGAGTCCCAAAGAGAAAAGGTAAATTCGTCTTTAAATGCCAAGACAAATTTAGCATTTTTTTGAATTAGCAAAATTTGAGGAGTCATTTAACTTTTAACTCCTCCAATAAAAGTTCAATAATTCAGAATTACTAATTCTGTTCTTTGGGACAAGTCCCGTGTTTGTTCGAATATAAGTAGGTAAGCCAGATTACAAATCGATAAAACTGCGTTCTAATTGGCGGCTTTAAAAGTTAAATAAATCCTAAATAATTCGTTTTTGTTACGGTCCGAGGGTAAAAAATTTTTTAGGATATTTTTTCAGTCCAAATCTTGATTATGTTGGAAATGAAACTTTATTCTTTATTAAATTGGTTCTTATAGTGCGTTTTTGATAGGGGTAACTTAAATATTAGTTCGTTTGATTCGTAAAGGTTATTTTTGTCGGGTCAAATCTTGTTTAGGTTAGAGATGAAACTTTTTTATTAGTTATTTTAGTTCGTTTTTGTTGGTGGTTGTAAATCAATTTTTTTTATGTAGTTTTCGTCGGGTCAAATCTTGTTTGGGTTGGAGATGGAACTTATTCTTGGAACTTTTTCTTTTATTTAGCATGGATCCTTGTTGCAGTATAAATATATTGCGTTTAGTCAAAAGTAACGGTAACCAAGCCGCTTGGCGCTGTATAACCTTTCACAATTTCAATATTTAAGGGAAAGTTGGCACAACCATGCAGCTTAAAGCTTTTTTGAGATTTAAAAACTTTAATTGCAGAGTTCTATATTATTTTGAATATTTTAAATCAGTATTTTTTCGCATATTTTATTTCTTTAAAATATATGGCCCCAATACATGGCCCCATCACGTTAATACATTTATACCGCTTTTTTATTATGAGGGATGGTTCCCTGTTGCATAACACCATTTATTTAAAAATCAGTTCTTTTAGTTTTCTTAGGTTAATTTCATCGGGTCAAATCTTGTTAAAGATGGAACTTGTTCTTTATTTCAATATCAGTTCTTTTGGTTTGTTTTTGTTAGGGGTCGTTAATCAATTTTTTTTAGGTTATTTTCGTCGGGTCTAGTCTTGTCTGTCTTAAAACGCACAAAGTGATTATCGTATGAAACCAGTCGCCCAGGAGTTTCGTATAAAACCTTCCTTTTTTATTCCTTTCATTTAGACCCATTTTAGTTCAATTTTACCATCTTCAGATTTTGGAATTAAATTAAAACGGTAGATGGAACTTAAAGGTACTTTTTGATTTTTGTCTCGGACACATCGGTATCCATGCCAATCCGTTTTTAGCTTGGAGCACCTTGTTCCGCACCGGCGCTAATCTATTTGTAACTTTATTATCTGTCGTTTTCTTTTTCTACCGTTCCTTTCTTAATTTCTTCACGACCTGAAATTTCTGGAGGTAAATAATTATTATATGTTAATTGTTTGTAAGGCTATCTAATTTTTTTATTTGCTGTACGATATTTACATCTATCTTAGATAGTGATCATCTTATGGAACCATGGAATACCCTTCCTTTCCTAATTCCTTTCTTACGACCAGATATGGAAGAGATCAAATGAGTAAAATTATTGGAGGTCAATAAATATTATATGTAAATAGTTCGTAAGTTCGTCTAATAAAAGTATGTTTTTTTTTATTTTCTGTTCAATATTTTAATCTGTTTTAGATAGATCTTATGGAACTAGGCGCCCAGGTTATAAAACCTTCCTGATCTTTTTCAACTTTATTATCTGTCGTTTCCTTTTTCCACCATTTCTAACCTTATTTCTTTATTTGGACCTGACATGTAGAGACTTTTTAGAATTTGTGCGTGTGAGTGAATCTTATATGTGAGTATGTATACAATCAATAAATTTGTTTTTATCTTGTTTTTGTTTATTTAAATACTTTATCTGTTTTAGGAAAATTTAGGCAAATAATATGATAAAAAGGGGTGAAGGGTAACTCTGCCAGGTATTTTTAACCCGCTGGTCCCAAGCTCAAATAAAGGAGAAGGGCCCTCACTTTTTCCTGCCCATAAATATATCAAACAAGTTAATGAAAAACTATTTATTCAATTAATAATAAAATTAGTGGAGGGAAAGGCTTGGCCTAATAACCTGAGATTAGCCCCTATAATTTCTGAAGTACCTTCTTAAATTTAATGTACCCATCCCTTTAAAAACCATTAAAAAACAATGTTATTCTTTTCTTCTTCCGCTTGTACAGTAAGAATATTTTTTTTCGAATTTCGGTTCTAAAATCTTTATACAGGATGAAATTATCTTCAAAAATGTCTATTTAAGCAAGTCTGTAAGTTAAATAGGTTCTTCACAAATTGCCGTTTTACTCGAAAATCTTCTAAAATAGCAGTAAATCGTAACTGGAGACTAAACTATTTATTGTAAATAAAAAACGTAAATGACAATTTTGTAGGGAATTTTGTGCACTACAAATTTGTTAAGAAATATTTTTCTGTATCACTTATAGTTTAGCTTGTCCAGCTACCCAAATTGTCAAATTCTTAAAAATTCAGTTTCTGATTGTAATAACTATACTATTAGAGTTACGTGATTTACAATCAATACTATAGTCTCCAAATACGATTTACTGCTATTTTAGAAGATTTTCGAGTAGAACAGCAATTTGAGAAGAACATATTCAACTTACAGACTTGCTTAAATAGACATTTTTGAAGATAATTTTATCCTGTATAAAGATTTTAGAATCGAAATTCGAAAAAAATATTCTTACGAGCGGAAGGAGAAAAGAATAAAACATTGTTTTTAATGGTTTAATATTTAAAAACTGAATAGCAACGGCTTAAAATAAAGATTAAGAGCTTTGTAATAGCTCAAAATTTTTGTTTTCTGACCGGTTACAAGTTCATAAAATCCTATAGAAAAATGATTTTTTTTCTTATCAGTCGTTATCAATAAGGAAAAATTCTAATCAATAAGAAATTTCTCTTCAATCAATGGTTTACCCCTAGGTAGTAAGAGTGTAGGCATCTTAACTAGATTTGCTGTTACGATTTTGCATAAAAAATCACATATAAAAAAGTCCTTATTTAAGACCGAAATTATGTTTTACCAAGACAATTCCCGCTATACCCATTGAAAAAATAACAAAATTATGTTGGGAATTGCTGCCGCACTTTTTATATTTTCCAGATTTGACCACATGTGACTTTTTTTCCAAAATAAAAAATATTAAATTCTAAGAAGTTATCAATATACCCTCGTATATTTACTTGCTTACTTTTGCACTGGATTTAACAGCAATAAACACAATTACAGGAAAAGATAACAGTGTCCAGTGCACATTAGTTTTATTGCGATCAAATGATGAGAGCAAGGCTTTGTAATTTTATCCAAAGGGGTATAACAATAAGCCTTTTATCACTTAGTAAGTAGTCTGTCTGGGAAATAAAAATAATCGCGCTTTAGAGTTCCCTTTATCCGTTTTAGAGTTTCCTGTGCAAACCGCGCGCATAAACAGTAACATAAACAAAGCCTAACATGTAAAATGGAAGTGATAAAACAAATTTGGTTTATTTTATTTTTTAAGATTCCCATACTTGGTTTTCCCGTTCTTTGACACCAGTATATTGTATCTATGAGGGCTGGTAAAAATGTTAATTTCATTATGACAAGAAAAATAAATTTATAGTAAAACTCTTCAGGAAAAAGTTTGTCCTTGCATAATGCTAGTGTTTCAGTACTGCCCAAATATATACACTATTATAAAAATTAGATTTGTTTACATAAGTTAATTTTATTTTGTAAAATTTTAAAATAATTTTTTGTAGAAAACCAGAGTTTGTAATTATTTTAACAAAGGAAAAGACTTTACCGAAAGTTTTGTAAAGGTAAAGGTAACGTGATTTCAGGCAGTCAATCAAAACATTTCCCACTGACAATACCCATCAACGAGTTCAACTGACTTCAGCGTCTGAAACTTATTTTCTGATTACTTTATTCTAATTCGGAATGTTCGTAACAACTATCCAGAGTGTTTATAGAAATCTCTTATTATTATTATTTTGATTTAGTTCAGTTATATAACATAAAATCGGGTTAATATTTGGTTAAAATTTACAAATATTTTTTTACTGTGTTCATAACGTTTTTAAGATAAGGGTTTGGGTTGACATCCTATAATAAAAATTAGAGACAAGTATGAATGCTAATCTAAAGAAAATGAGCGCAAAAGTAATAATACAATAATATATTATAATGATAATTATAATTAAAACAAAAAATAAAAACCTTTTACAATTAAAGGTAATTGATCATAGTTTTGAATTAAAATCTCGATAAGAAGTTAAAGCACTATTTTGATTTAAACATTGTTTATGGTAACTTAAAGGATGAAAGTATGAAACACCATAAAAAGTAAAGTAACAAGAGAATCATTGTAGTAGCAGGAATTATTCAATCTACCCTCGTGCATACCTGCATGTCTTTCTACTTGCCGCTACACGGAGACACAACACTTGCGCAAATTACTTCCTTTTGTATCTAGTCGCTTTGATCTTGTACATTTTACCCCGATCAAAGAAAAATTACACATGAAATAATTACAATTTCGGGTTTACGAACCTACTGAATGCCTTCTGTGTAAGCTCGACACAATGAAAAACTAACGTTAATAACAGGTAATGTTTGCTCTGATGATTAATGGATCCATTTTTGTAAGGGGATGATTGCTTTATAAAGTTTATTGGGTTAAAGTGCCTTCCACTCCAAGATCGTTATTTTATAATGTAGAAAAGTACAAAGCACTATGTGAGCAGAATACAAGAAAAATTGCAACTACCTCTAACAAAACAATCATGTTTTTATCTTTTTTTATTATTAACAAGAAACAAACTTTTTATAAAAGATACTCTATCTACAAGGTCCTACAGAAAAAAGTGCACTTTTTTATTAATCAATTAAAATTATTAATATTATAAGCATTTCGGATTAAGAGGTTATTAAGCATGGCATCCCACAAATTTTTGCTATTACTTATTTATGTAAACGATGCGTCCTCAGTAGGGTGATTCAAAAAAAGTGACTTCTCTTATATTTTTGATTACATGCCCTCATTTGGTAGTTTACTCTATAAAAAGAAGAATGCGACTTGGAAAATCGATATAAAAAAAATAGAGGTCGCTCAAGTCGATTTTAGTTTTTTTTGCCGAAAAAAAGAAAAATTTTGTTAAATCTTCAAAGTCGTGTAAAATCGACAAATTTAAATAAAATTGCATAAAATTTTAATACAATATTAGTGAATCTTTATAGTTTACGAAAATATTGTTCATTTGTAATTTTTCAAAAATTTTTATCATCTAAAAATTTCTTGTTTATAACAATTGAGCGCTTGTCGCGCACGACTTATTGTGCATGTGAAATTATTCTTAGACGTTCCTAGAACGTATTTCAATCGTAAAAACTGTGCGCAAAACATAAACAAAGAGCTGAATGAATTTTGTCTTGAAATATCAGACAAAATTAAAACTTTTTTTGAGAAAAAAATCTTTAATTTGGTTTGGATATAACAAATAGAAATTTTTTATTAAAAAAAAACTTCTTTTATCTTATTTGTATTTGTAAAAAATAATTTATAATAATAATTTAATAATAATTTTATTGTTTACGTATTACACGATTTAACTTCTAAGTATAGTTTACGCCATGTTAATGAGATTTCTCGTTACCTAATCGTTTAGTGCTAATCATCTTAAAGCCTGATTTATAGATTGCCTTTTTTCTTCCTCCCGCCTGATCGTAAAACATAAAAAATATGCAAGCCGTTTGTAGCATTTACAAATTGACGGCGTTTATCTATAAATGCAATTACGGCTTACGTATTGTTTATGTTTTACGATCAGGCGGGAGGAAGAGAGAAGGCAATCTATAAATTAGGCTTTAAGATGATTAGCACTAAACGATTAGGTAACAAGAAATCTCATTAACATGGCGTAGACTATACTTTGAAGTTAAATCGTGTAATACGTAAACAATAAAATTATTATTATAAATTATTTTTTACAAATACAAATAAGATAAAAGAAGTTTTTTTTTTAATAAAAAATTTCCCCCTTATCATTGGGGTGGGCATTGTCACCCGACTCCCCCCGCTTCTACGCCCCTATTTCCTGAACATAAATGTTTGTCGACACGATCGTGACATATCACTTTTAGAACTCCACTAGGTGGCTATATTTTTTTTCTTTTAATGTATACCCTAACTTTCCTAGAATATAATTTAAAACAACTTCGGGCCAATGCGGATTTCCAATACCGGTTATAAAGGGTGTCCACTTAAGAGTGCTCTAACTTTAAAATGAAATAAAACAAACTACACTTAAGATATTAGGAAAAAAAAATATTTATTTAAAAGAAGATCCTATGGCATTAATTATGAAAAATAACATCTTTCAAATGCCCCCGCGGCTGCGCTCCACAGCGCGCATTCTGCATGTCAAATTTTCTATCACTTTTTCGCACATTTCGGGTTCGATTTCATTTATTATACGAGTAATATTGGCCTTCAGTGCTTCAATTGTTCGTGGCTTATTCACGTACACAAGGGACTTTACGTAGCCCCACAAAAAAGTCCAGCGACGTTAGATCGCATGATCTCGTTGGCCACTGGATATCGCCGCCGCCTGAAATGAAGCCGTTGAAACGTTTGGCGAATTAAACATTGATTTGGTTGGTAAATTTGAATAATTTGAATGCGTTGAGCAACCGTGTAACGCTCCATTATCAAATGTCATAATATGCCAACAAAACTTCAAAATATTTGAGAGCTGTGTCTGTACTGACTTAGCCATAGCCGCCTATCAAACATCGAGCGTACCTAATTGGACACCCTTTATAATGTCAAACAACTTTTGGCCAATGTTAGGTTTTATAACATTTAGATGTCGCCCATAACACTGTAGGTATATTTTCAACTCTTGAAATCTCACAGCTAAACGCTCGGACACGTAAACATAATTTTTGGTCGTAGACTCCAAATCCGTGCTCGGTTTAGCTGTATCAGTTCTAAAAAAGTTTTTCATATTGGCAATCCGATCTGGGAACACACTGTATATTAATATTTGTAAAATAATATATTTTACCTCTTGTGCCAACATTTCGTTTAATATAATATAATTTAATATCCTCAATTATACTCAATAAAAAAATTCTTCAAAAATTTTTTTAATTTCCTAAATTATCTAAAAAACACACTCAGGGAAACGTGTTCCTTTTGATCAGTTAACCTCAAATTTTGCAAGAATTAATTTTTTTTTTAAATTTGGAACCGATGTGGGGGTCCAGACAATTTTTTTTTAAATTTATACAGGGTGTTTCCTAATGGGATTCTCCAAAACTTGAAAATGAAATATCTTTTAATTTTGACCGAATACAGCTAAACCAAGCAGGGATTTGCAATCTACGACCAAAAATTAAGTTTAGCGTGTAGCTGTGATATTTTTAACTTCCTACAGTGTAATTAAACGTTTATATTATAACCTTTAGGTACATTTATAAATTGATTAATGTTTATTATATAAAACACTAAAATCAAAAACTAACGGATGCTTGATTTGCAATAGAGCAAAGAATATACCGAGAGATTATTTTAATAAAAAATCGCATACTAATTAACGGCTAAAATTATAAGGGCGGATCCTTATCAATAAGCGTCGAATTATTTTTATTATCATTTATTTACACTAAGTGATGTAGACGCAAGTTTTCTCGTGCCTATAGGCCTATATATATATTTAATTCATGACTAAAATGGAGTTTATTAATCTTGATACATAATATATATATACTATTTAAATTGCTTTTTCTTTGAAATTATCAAACAAATTACAATAAATCAATTTTTATTTCTTAAATTTGTGTTTATTTTATAATTTTTTATAACATTATGTATTATAAATTAGGTTTATTATTCTTAAAAGGTTCTTATATTTTCTTTTTAAAATTACATTACGTTGTTGGCTCATTAAGGATAAAAGTTCGAAGCAGCGAAGCGCAAAAATTGTGTTTACATTTTGATGCTTTGGCTTAAAAGCAGTAAATAAAATATAACAAATGTGCCTGCGGCAGTAATTAATATTTAAAAATTTATCATCTTTTTGATCCGTAAGAATTTACCTTTATTAAATTTTCATACAATCTTACCTTAAAAATTATAGAGTGCTATAAAAAGCACAATACAAATTTTACTCAAGGATTTTGTTTGTTTTAAGATTTTTATTTTTAACCATTAAAACATAATTTTTATTAAAATTCTGGACCTGTATCCTTTTTGTACAATTTTGTTATTATTATTTGTTTTTTATCAAAAAATAAATTCTTTATCAACACAATACTTGTCAACATATATCAAGAATAATTTATTATTCTTAAATAATGTATTATTCTTATTATATATTATTATATATATTATTATATTATTATAATTATAATAACAATGTGAATAAATTTTACTACGATTTTCTTTTTAATGAAGACCTTTTTTGTAGAGCGTTACATTTTATATAAGAAACGGCAATGATCATTGCCATAAGTTACTTTGATACAGAGGTATAAATTTCCAAACATAAAATTTTTTTTTTCCATGTTAATTAAATGGGAAACTAAAATAAAAACAGCGACCTCTTAGAGTTGAGCTGGAAAGCCCATATTTCGTGAGGATTTTTTATATTAAATATTAAAAAATGTTTTTTAGTCGAATGATCCGAATCTGCAATAAAAAATAAGGTGTTTCATTGGAAATTTTAAAGTTACCATCTGTTCCCCCTAAAATGAGGAGTGTATAAGGACCAATTTTAGTACTGATTGATTTCCCCCCTCAAATAATTTAATTTTTATTTTAAATTTTTTTTCGTAAAATGCATACTAAATGAGATATTTTAAAGTTTCAAGTTAAATGACTTACCCTGTAAAAAGTGGAAATATTTAAAGATAAATTTAGTTACTAAGAGACAGCTTAAAGCTTAAAAGAAAATGCAGTTATTCTGTGCACATCCCTGTAATTCGTACTTTGGTTATTCACAATGGCAAAAAATTCAGTACGAGAGGCAAATTACATTTGGTAATGGCAATTTTGCTGGGCCAGTCTTAATTTGGTCGCCAAAACAAATTCCCACAACTGCAAGCTGTTCTGTGCCTGTTGGATGATTAATTAGATTTCTGTACAAACGGAAATTAAATCTATGGATTCCCTCCCTCATGACTCTAATTTACTTAACTTTATCACGAGTAATTTTAAGCCAAGTTAATAACTAGGTTCTTGGGTTGCGTGCTAAATAATTGTTTTCGGAAATTATTAATTGCCGAAAGAAAGTTGGCGTTGCCGCATGTGTGTAGCATTGTAAATTAAAATTTTAGAATATTTATGTTTTACCATTTTAATACACACTGAAAAAAATAATTTGTTTAAGCAACTAAAAAAAAGTTGCGCCAACAAATTTTATTTGTAGCTATAGCCTCAACTAAAATCTTTGTTACAACAACAAATTTTTTTTGTTGAGACATAATATGTTACTGTAACTAATATTTTTTGTTGACAAAACTATGGCGTCTTGTTTAAAGTAACTAATATTATTGATATCTCATACAATAATATTTTGTTGTTAAAACAGTTTACATTTGTTTTCATTATAAATCTATTTGTTGGAAAAGCTATGGTAATGAGTAACTACAACATTGTTGCTTTGTTGTTATAACATTTGGTAGTTCTTTTAATAACCAAAAAATAATTTTTGTTAAAAGAACTTAAACAATATTAACCTATGCCTACACAATATTGTTAAAGCACCTCTTTCAGTATGTAATACTAATTAATAAAAAGAGTTGCATTAACAATATTGTGTAGGTATAGTTTAATATTGTTTGATTTTTTTTAACAAAAATTATTTTGGTACCTTTAAAAGTATTTTCTAATGAAGAAAATCCCCACTAGGTTAATATTTGGTTTACTTCTTCATCCATAACGCCCAATGCACAAAAATTAATTAACTCGAACCTGCTTCCTCTAGCATTTGCACAAAAATTTTTTGACAGTGACAAATTATTTTTTTATTATTCAATCACTATGACACCAAGACTTAACTTTAACCATGGCACCAAGTCGGTCAACTTTATAAAATAAATTTCAATGTCACATCATGTCAATTTTGGGCGAAAATTGACAACAAAAACATATTTGTTATGTTTACTAAGGATACCTATTAGCGGCGACGTATATTGTCAGTAGAGTAAACTAATTCTTTCCAACAAATTCATTTTTGTTGCAAATACTAATGTATTAAACACTTTACTTGGGTTAACAAATTTTTTATTAGGACCAACAAAAACAATTTCAACAAAAAATTTATTGGTTGATAGAACAGATTTGTTTTTTCAGTGCAATATTTCAATATAAAGAGTTTTAAAAAGGTTTAAAAGTACTAAAAATTAGTTTGGAAACTTATTTTAATTTTAACGTTTATTGTTTAAAAATCTTAACATGTTGTTTTTAGTGTAGCTACTTAGCTACGTCCTTGTATAGGGTACTATTTTGTTAAGTGAATTTTTTTAAACTTACTTATTATGAATATATGAATAAAATAATTGGTTATGTTTATAAAATAAATACTAAGTGTCTCGGCCCATCTTTAACATAAAAGCTTTTACTATTTTTTTCAGATTGGCCCGTGTTTAATGACATTTTTTAAATTATTTAATTTCATATTTGACTTATTGTCATAGCGATAAAGCAGTCACTATTAATTAGTCATATTCTGCCGAATGAAACAGTCAAATAAGTAAATTTAAATTTAAAAAAGTTTTGACCCAGCCGGGGTTTGAAATGGGCTCTCAAACTTTTCAAGCGTATGTTCAAATGCTGCACCACTGCTACTTTTATAAAAATTATATTTGTCAATAAATATTGTTGAATATATTTTTTGTGTTGTTGTTTGGAGCTAAACTTCTTGCATCTTTGTTTGGTTTCTATGGGTCATTTAACCATGGAGCCTACATGCATTTAACGCTGACAATAATTTGTTGTTAGCGCAAGAACTAAAAACTATTAAAGAAATTAGTTACTTATTACTCTCAGAAACAGTCCCGTGACAATTTTATATGAGTAAAACTAACTTTGGTATTTATTATGCCTTAAATACCATCTCTAACAAATATAATTAATATAAGTTAGGGCAATATTCTCTGACATCCACCTAATACCATAAAACGTCGATCTTAGTAATTCCCTGTTGTCCTGACTTTTTATCCTTTGCTTTGGCTTTAATCCTGCCTGATCCCCTTTTCGACATTCCAATAAACAAGTCATCCTAAATATTTAACTCAATAAAAACCGATTTTGAGTATTTACAATATACAAACTAAAGCAACATTAAGTTTAGGAAAAAACATGAGTAATGTAAAAATGTTACTTGATTTCCATGACAGGTCATATTTGAATAAAATTATAAATAATTATTTGGTTATCATGGAAAATAGTAATCAAATTTAAATCAAGTAATTTGAATAGTTCTTTTCATTGAAAAGCATTTATTTTCAAATGGTTTGAAATAATCAAAAGTAAACAAAATTATAGAGAGGCATGAGCTTGAACACTTGAAACAATTGGACTAAAGCTGATGGGATTCTGCTGCGTATTTTCATTACATCAAAGAAAGGATCAAATGGATTTCGTTTGGATCTACTATTAAAACTAAATGAATGAAACTTTAAAAAAGAAAACACCGTGCATGTTTTCATTTCATGGTTTGCATTCAATGAACTGAAATTTAATTATTAAAAAGCAAATTTAAAATAAAGCAAGTCTACAATTTTATAAATAAATATGTTTATGCCCAAACGTTAAAAATCAATACCTTATATTATTTTTATATTTGGCTATACAAAATAAATTAAATTAAAATCAGGATAAAGTTTGAAAATTGGAAATGATTGGGTTCAGATGAGGTCCATACAATATTTGGAAACAACAACAAAATAATTAGGTATAAAAAACTAACCATTTGCGTTTTATTTACAATTTTCCGATACTTTTGTAACATAATGTATGCACTCTGTAAACTAAATACTTACTAAGCAAAAAAATAAGATGACATGCATATACCTTAAAGATTTGTGAAGTTTAAGTCTAACTTAAAACCTCGAACGAGACACATGTATATGTAATTTTTCTAGTTTTGTTCCATACATTATCTTTAAGAAGATTGGCCAATAATCTCCTTTAGTATCACAAATTTCAGAGATATACTCTAAAGAAGCATCGGGTTTCTTATTCAATATTCAAATACAAGGTTTGTTAACAATACATTTAAAGCATAAGAACTGCACAATATATTTAAATAAATAAGTATTTTTTTCACAGGAGAGGAAGGTAGAAGTCTTACTCGACAAATTTTGTTCGCAAAGTTGCAACTGCACAGCAGAAATTGGTACGTACAATTGGCGTCCCCGAAATGTGAACGGCAAAATTTAATCGAGTAATATGGGCTTTGCATCAGTTTCGTCGGTAGTTGTCAAATTTGATAATAGTTGTCAATTGCAATATTAAAAATGCCACCCCACTTAACTGAGGCTCAGAGGTCTAGGGAAATAGCCAAATTAGAAGAAAATTGGTATTTAAGTGAAGTGGCTGCAGATTTAAATGTTAGTAAAAGCTGCATATTTTATATCAAGAAACGTTTGCAAGAACAACAAAGATTGAGAAGACCTATCAGGCAAGGTGTAGGTAAAATCTCGAAAATGAAGATAATGCCCTTGTCGCACATTAGGCAAAATCCTTTCAATAGCGCAGTTAAGGCCCAAGAAGATACACAATTTCCAGGATCTCTTCGAACAGCACAAAAAGATTGAAAAAGTTTTTTTTAACTGACGAAAATAAGCGCAGGAGAGTCCACTTCGCCAATGACTATCTAAATTATGGAGAGGAATTTTGGAATAATCTTTCTGATGAAAAAAGGTTCAAATCTTGCAATAATGGAAGGCTGCGTGTATATCGTCCAAGAGACGCAAGATTTGAGGAGAACTACACATTAAGATTGTTTGGGCGTGTATAAGCGTCCATGGTGCGGAAATATGTTGGGAAATTGATGGTAGATTAACCGCTGAGATTTTGGACAACGTTATGCTACCTTCAGTTAGAGATGTGTTTCCAGAAGAGTATACAAAAATGATTTTAATAAATGAATCCCCTATTATCAAAACCCCTTAAATCCGTTTTGATGAAAAATGAGAACTATGCATTAAACAAATACTACCTATCAATTTGTGCATTCAAAAGATTGAAAAAGCCACAAAATGTATATATTCATTTTTTTTTTATAAATATTTGATGGCTTTTGCAACCATTTCTATGCACACATAGATAGGTAGGCATATTTTAATGCATGTATCTCATTTTTATCAAAACGGGTTTAAGGAGTTTTGAAACTAGGGATTCAAATATTATATTACAGGACAATGCACCAGTTCACACAGCTCGCGTGGTTACAGAGTGGGTAAACAACAACCACATAACTGTTTTGCCATGGCCAGCTAGAAGTCCTGACTTAAACCCCATTGAAAACGTGTGGGGTTTTAAAGTTCAAAAATTATATCAACGGGACTTTAGGCCAGCAAACCGAAATGAACCACGGAAAGCTGTTGACAATTCTTGGGAAGAGCTTGCTGAGTAATAAGTGATGTGGCAGCTAATGGTTCTGCAATTAATTATTAAAATATGTTTTGAGCAGCAGCACAGTTTTTTAAGCAGAATGCTGTTGAAAATTCTTGGGAAGAGCTTAAGATATTTAAATCTGTAGCTTTTTCACTTAAAGACCAATTTTCTTGAGCAATATGATAATTTAGTTATATTATTTTTATTTTTTATTTACCTACTTGTTAATATTGTTGTACAAAACTAAATGAAAGTTAATTTATGTGTAATATTGTTTATAGTATACTATAAACAATTATATTATTATATAATTTATTTTAAGAAATCTAACACAAAATTATTGCTAAACAAACATAAATATAAAAACACAAAATCACTGTGCTTAAAATCAAACATTTTTATATTTGAGTCTTCTAAATGCAAACGCCTACTTTTTTTTAATAGTAAAAGACAAAATATATGTATTTATAGCAACATATTATAGCGATAAAAAACAAGGAATATCCCTTTTTTGTCTTTTACTTTCATAATGCGATTTATTGGAAAACTGCTAAAAATCCCGGATTTCCTCTCTAGAAAACCAAACAACACAACAAACCGTTCCACGGTTTTTTATTTATATTTTTTTAACCTTTTCCGAACTCTCAAAAACATTCGTTTGTAACATACGCGTTTGAAAGCTGCTTATTAAATGCTTATTTTCTGTTTCCATGATGACTGCCACGTGGTGGCGCCACTATCGATGCCTCTTTAGCGTATACACTTTTCTGCATGATTTCGAAACCAGTAAATTAAAAGTAACACCTAGTGGTATTCGTAAGTAAGTGGGGAGATTGGATCAGGTTGAGGTCCTTGAGGACCGCAACACAGCGGTGTCTTATCGGAATGGACGGGTGCTGTGTTGTAGGAGAGTATAGACTCTATAACGACCAACCGAACTCTCTCTATACTATAGAGAGAGTTCGGTTGGTCGTTATTAGTGCCAAACTTAGCGCTAATCTGATTACGGGCCGCTAAAGATTAATCGAAGAAACCTTCCGATGTCAAACCGGAAACACTTGCTCGCTTGTGTTTGAGAAGTTCGCGCAAATTGTGCCCACAACTTTGATACTTTAATTCACGTATACAGAATGTTTGTAAAATAAAATGGTAGTTCACATATATTATAATAAAATAATACAAGTACTAGAAATATCTTTAATGATTTTAAAATAATAAATCATTGCTAGGATACAAAATAGTTAATTAAAAAGGAGGTTAGCAATCATGTGTACCATATTGGTGCACATCCTGATTTCTGCACAGACCGTGTGACCTATTTGGGTACACTAAATTACATTATAATGTTTAAGGTCGTGTTGGTTTCACAGGGACGAAACTGCATAGTAATTAGTATCGTTTTTTTGATCTAAAAATGGCAAAACCGTCCAGTAGTAATATGTAATGAAAATTTGAAGCTTTTCATAGAATTTTTACAGATTTTCAGCTTTTATAATAATTATGTTCAGCCAAATGATTTTCTTAAATTTAAAAAATTATCTAGCTAAAACTCTAAAATAATAATAGCAAAAATCTGTAAAAATTCTTAGAAATAGCTACTATTACAAGGTTAAATTCTGACAAGTTTCAAAATTTTTGAACAGTTACTTTGGCCGGAATAAATAGTTAATAATTTAATCTCGAAAACCCTATGTTACACTGTTTAAAATATCTTTGGTGTAAAGGATAATCTTAAAATGGTGTCAAAATCCAACACCAAGTGGTATTAATATAAACACCATGAATTATGGTTAAAAATGTTATATACAGCAAACACCAAAACGGTTTTTATCTAAGAATATTTGAGAAGTGCACCTACACAGAAAAAAGGGAATAGTTAATTTAACTATATTAATTTAGTTGACCCATAAGTATTTATTTAAATCAACTTTGCGAAGGTTAATATAAACAAAGATTAGTTTGACGGAACTAAACCAGATAGTTTTTTTTTTAAATTGGTTAAATTAACCCAGAAAATTTTAGTGAAACCAACCCGCTGTATTGTTCAGTTTACTAAATATGTTGTTTATAAAATAAGAGTTACTTCAACCTAAAGCACTCTATTAAAACGATTAAAACAATTAAAACAATTTGCCGTGCATTCCTGGTTGCATAGTATGCACCGATAGCGGCAAAGGCGGTGTGGATCACGCGATGTTCTTTAATCTCGTCTCTATTGACTTAAATGAAGAGTATATAAGCTCAGGTTATCCTCTGCTTTGGTGTGACACTACAAGTTGTTCAATACTTAAGAGACCTTAAATAGGTGGAAACAACTGTCAATACTTGAAGTATTTTAAGTTGGTGGAACGCACTAAAAAAATTATCTCTAGCGAGTTGGTTCAATTTTCTGGAATAATACCACTAGTTTTTTATATAAATACACTGTTCAAAATTTTATGACCATTTTAACACCAAATTAACACCATACATGGTCTATATTGATACAAACCAAAATGGTGTTAAATATGGTTCGTTGGTCCAGTGTAAATTCAAATACTAAAATAGTGTTAATTTAACTTTCAGACAGTATTAAAATTAATTTTACCTGGTGTAAATTAAACTCCTTTTCAGTGTTAAATATTATGTGTTTTTGGTCAAATTAAATCATACTACACAGAAAAAAAAAGAAAAAAAGGAAACAGGATGTTCCTTGACGCATTACTAGTATATTACCAGTATCAAATGGTGTGAAAATTATAAGGTTGTTTACTTTGAAATAATAAAGTTATTGGCATTTAAAGTGGCAAAAAAGTAAACGAAAATACCAAACACCCTGTCTAACTTTTTGATCCACTATTAATGGCTCCTGATTTGCACAATGGGCCGTATGTGTGCCTAAGTGCTGCCTGCAAAGGCTCCCCTTCAAATCAATGGCTCCTGATAGAATACTCCTTTGTTAACGCTTATAGCAAGAATGAACTTTTCAACATTACAATTGTAGGTAATAAAGACATTTTAGTTGGTCACTATCTATCATAATTTTTTGAAAAAATTAAATAAGATATTTTTAGATACAAAAACGATTTAAAATGTACTAGCTCCAGAATTGTATGTACAACTCAAAAATACATTAATATTTATAGCGTTTCATTAAAAAAAAATACAAAGTTATTGTCACTTTCGTTTCAAAAGCTAATTAAAAATATTTTATAATAATAATAATAAAAATAATAATTTATTGATACATTGATATTTTTACCCACGTCAAAAATAAATACATTTAATAATGTTTCATTACATAAAATACCAAACAATATAAAAATTCACATTGCCAAACTTAAGTACAATACGAGTAAATGAGAATACTACTCCAGACCGTGAACCACAAATTCTAAAAGAGTTTTAAGGGCAACATTTGTAGATCTTGACCTAACATATTAAAGAATAATGGACCCTAGTAGTTTTTAGCATTTCTGATTGCTTCTAGCCGAAGATAATTGGATAAGATAAGATAAGATAAGATATATTTATATAATACACACATGATCAAAATTGTTGCATATTTTTGTATTTTAATTTTCGCTTTGTATAACATTCTGTTTTTTGTTGTTTTGGAATAAATTTTCATTTAATAGTTATAATACGTAAAATAAAAAAAATTTAATATATTAAAGTATATATTTTTGTAATATATATTAATATGCAACAATTTTGATCATGTGTGTATTATACTATATTAGAATATAAATTTTTTTATGTTAATCGGAGAAGGACTTTTTGTGCCAAAAGACTCACCTCTCCTTCATTACATCATTACAAAAAGTCGAAATAATATAAAAACAAGAAAGGATTAATTTTTTTTGAAATGTGTGTGTGTTTAATATTAAAACACCCACCATTTTTAACACCTAACTATTTATTAATTACACCAAATTGAGCATTTTCTACTCTTAAATGGAGTTCTTTTACCATTAGTGCGTGTTGCGTTTACCCCTAAGAGTGTATTATATTTGATGATTTTTACACTGTTACAAGTTTTTTGTACGAATAGTACGTGTAAATTATTAACCAATTAAAAAGGGTAAAATTTACCAAATTGTATGTGGTTAGATATACCATTTTTAGTGTCGACCTATATAGACCACTTTTGGTGTTTTTTTTTACTAGAAATTTTATACTGTGTTTTAAGCAGATTTAAGTTTTCGAATCGGAATATGTGATATTTAGTATTAGTAGAGTTACTCTATTATTATTACTCTATTATTAGTATTAGTAGAGTTAATACTGTATTAGTTTTAAGTTTTTACATTATCTATACTATGTAATTTTTGTATATATATTTATGAATTGGGTATTTACCGTTGAATAAATATTATTATTATTATTATTATTATTATTATTATTATTATTATTATTATTATTATTATTATTATTATTATTATTATTATTATTATTATTATTATTATTATTATTATTATTATTATTATTATTATTATATTTGAGTCCCCTAAAAAAACGCCAACAACTGCATTTTAAAGAAGTACCTAAATGACAAAATATATCCACGAATACATGGCAACATAATATTATATATAATCACATAACATCTGTGGATATAATATTAAACCCGTTTTTCGTTTTTTTACCGTTGAGTGGAGACTTCTCAATCAACGCTTTTAATAATGCATAACGCTGTTCGAATTTGGACGATTTATTTGTTTTGTTATTTTTAATAAATTATTTTTACAATTTTCAGGTAATCATTACTAAAACAATCAACAACACAAAAAATCGTTCCACGTTTTTTCTGCCTTATTCTCAAAAACACTTGTTTGTAACCACATACTTCCACAAATATACAAATCATTTCTAACTGAGACTGTTTCTATTTCGTGGGGGTAAAGTAGGGGAAATGTTCTCACAGGGTAGCGGGCATTGAGGCGCATGCGTCAGCTGCATTGCCGGTTTTAAAAAAAATAACATATTTTTGTCCCTATTTAAGAAGTATAATAAATACTTTTTAATAAATTGGATATAAATTGTATGAAAAAAGCATTTAACAATAATAAACTCAAAAAATGATGATATTTTAGATTTTATAATGGCATTTTTATAAAAGCAAAAATTTGGCAACATCGTATTTTGATCACGATTATCGTATCATAGCCAAAAGATTTTTATGGTAGACATATAAAAATGTAGATGGTTATTATAATTATCAATTTTGTTTGTTTTCTGTTGTATACTAATTGTTTTGGCATTGTTTTTTTTTCATTGTTTTAACGAGATTTTAGTGGATTTTACATAATATGCATATTATAGGTGTGGAAGTATGTATTTGTAACATACGCGTTTGACAGCTGATTAAGTATAAAAAGTTATAGTTTTGTTACGATGATAACGGCCACATGGTGGGGATACTAGCGATGCTTCTTTAGCGTATATGAATGACAGTCTGTCAATAACAGTTTGTCGATGTTAGATAGGGTAAAAAAATGATTTTATTGTCTACGCTTATGTATTTCATTATTGTATCAAAAAAGTTATTATTCCACTACTACAATAATAATAATAATTTATAAGCCCTGGCTGCAATCAAGGCTAATATTATTAATATTATATTATGTTAAAGGTGTATTTAATACTAATAATAAAAAATATATCGTATATTATGAAAGAAAATTTAAAAATTCTATAAAAAATATATAAGAATAATCAGATAAAATAATAAACAAATTATTAATTAGGAAAAAATAATTTAACTTATTATTATTTATTTGCCAATTAAATTAATTAAAAATGCCGAAGATAAGCAAACTAAATATTAACCGCACTCTCCAGCGCTGGAGCTGCAGCATAAACTATTCAAACCTAGTTTAGGCTTACGTGCGTAATTTTCGGCACAAACGCCAAAATTAATCAACTAAATATCATCCTACGCGTATAGCTATAAACCGTCTTCGTTAAAGTGTACTTGTGACGTTTCCTGGCCTCATTCACGTACGTCTCCAAGAAAAATTAATTGACAAGGGATTCCGCAGATGACTGGATGACATTTTGAGTGAATTAGTGTCCTTTCCAGGAGCCCTTCGGGTCCTTTGAATCGGGATCGTGCTTCAAACTCGAATTTTCCAACAGTGGTTTAAAATTATCCTGTTTTGATAAGGGAACATCCATTATTTACGTGAGGCATTTTTCTAATAATTTCGACCCCACCCCCTTGGTGAGATGTATCCCTCACGTGAGCCATTAAACTTTCTTTGCGGACAAACCCAAAAAATAAAAATTGATTACTATTACAACAAAACTCTTATTTAAAATTTTTGTTTTATTAAATGTTCAGGAAATATTAAAAAGCAAAATTCTCTTAAAGTGCTTTAATTGTCATCGTTGTGCACAAAACTTATTAAATTAAATTTTTCCTTTGTATAAAATTGAAGACAACTTTCGGAATTGCCATTTCTTTTCCCTGCAGCATTCAGCATTTAATTAAGCCATGTAATTGTGTTACGGAATCCTTAAACGTCGGTTAAGTGAGTACGACGCTAACTTGAAAACAACCAAGAAATCTGTCACTGTAGGATAGAAACCAAACTTTTAAATACCTATCTAGATGATGACAACCAAATTTAATATATAAATTAAAATTTAAAATACCTATCTCTTTAAACAATTGACGATTTTCAATTCAAAGCCTCCTTCATATGCTCGTTTAATAATTATTTAAAATGACTTTTTTTTTAGTTAAAACACACTTTTCTTAATCAAAAAAAATAATTTTAAATAATAATAATAATAATAGTAATAATATTCTTTTCTTTTGGTAGTAGTAAATAAATTTATTGGAAAAACCAAAAGGCTATCGTCTTTCTGCCTATATAGATACAGGGTGTCCCATAATTAGCGTGCAATACTTTAACAGTAGATTCCACGTATAAAAATAAGAAAAAAAGTTCCTATTAAAATAGGTCGAGAAATGATTTCCAAGGGAGCTACAGCCCCCGAAAGAGGAGCCCCTGAAGATGGTTTTTATTTAATATCTCCAAAACTGTTTAAGATAGAAAAGTGAAATTTTGGGATATAATCAAACTTTTAATAGCTAATAAGTTGGAATTATAACAAATTTAAAATTTCCATAAGGGGTAGGTCAGATAGAAAGGGAGTGGGGGTAAAACTACCCTAACTTTTTTGTACGTATCTTGTGCTATGATTTGATATCAGATTATAAAATTTCAAAGTTTTACACACAAAAAAGATCATCTTGATGAACTTCGATAGCATGCACCGTTTTCGCTTAAAATCGATTTAAAAATTACCTTACATAGCATACAAATTCATAATGAAATCACAACTTGAGAAAGAGATTCAGCGTAGGCCATGGACATTTTTTAAACATGGCCATCGACAATTTTTAAACACCCTGTCACATATTAAATGAAACTGATACCTGTCTTAAATAATTTTCCTAAAGATGGCAGCTGTGTTCCATGGCCTACTCTGAATTTTTCTCTCTTGTGAATTTATTATAATGATCATAATTATGCTATGTAAGGTAATTTTTAAATTGATTTTAAGCAAAAACAGTGTACAATATAAAAGTTTAACAAGAGGAACTTTTTTGTGTGTAAAATTCCGAAATTTCATAATCTGACATCAAATCCTAGCACGAGACACGTACAAAAAGGGTGGTTTTAACCCCTATTCCCTATCTATCTGACCCACCCCTCATGGAAATTTTGAATTGTTATTATTACATCATATTGGCCATAAAAACTTTGATTAATTCCCAAAATTTTATCTTTCTACCTTGAACGGTTTTGGATATATTAAATAAAAACCTTGGAAAGCATTTCTCGGCCTATGTTTATAGGAACTTTTTTTCTTATTTTTGTACGTAGAATCTGCTGTTAAAGTATTGCACGCTAATTATGGGACACCCTGTATAAATACAATTTTATCTTACAAATTATTTGATATTATTATAAACTAGGTATATAAACTTAATTATTAATTATAAAAAGAACAAAACCACTATTGGTATTAATCTATCTGTTCCAAAATAAATTTTTACGGGGATTTCAGGAAAAATAAAGGGTTCCATTATTTTAAGGTTTGTACTTGTTTTGCAAATTTTGCAGAGAGGTTACATATTATTTTCATAATGGGTGTCATGTTGGTCCTTTCATACAAAAGCAGATTTAAGGGGTTGAATAAGGGGTTTCTAGGATGTCTAATTTTGGTTAGATGCCAAAGGCTTGTTGTTTCTGCAGACTCCAGGTTTTTTAGGAAAGGTCTTCTGCAGGTTTGAAATAGGTATTATGTAACCCTAGTCCAACAGTGGCCTACATTTTTTATATGTTGGTGGCTGTTTTGGTGGTTATACCTTGCTTCTTAAAGGTTAGATATTTGAAACGTTTTGCTCTAGTTATGACCTTTTGTTTAATGGTTTGCGTGTGGCAATTAAAATTAAGTTTGCAAACTCCATGGAGTCAATAATCATTTTAAAATATTTAAAACTGTTTTTGGGGAATATATGTTGGTTTTCTATTAAGATTTGTGGCGAGTCATCTTTAATTTTGTGATTAAAAATAATAAATTGAGATTTCCTGGCGTTAATCTTTATTCGCCAACTTTTGAACCAATTAGAGATTATCTTAATTAACGATTGCAGTATGTAAGTTTTTTGGGGCAGATGGTGACATCTATTATATAGTAAACAAATAAATTGAAGAGTGTTAGAGATAATGGGGAATTGAGGAACTCCTTGGGCCATTGAAAAAGATGTTGAGACGAATTTGTTGATTTTTACTTTAAGAGATCGGTTTTTCAAGAAGTTTTTAATTAGCCACATTAGATATTTTAGGCAGCCTAGAAGATAGAGTTTATATAACAAGCCTATATGCCACACACTATCAAAGGATTTGCTAATGCCAAGGAAAAGAGCTGTCGAATGGTGTCCTCTTTTAATCTATTAATATATCATTATTAAAAAAAAATTAATTCCTAAGCAATTTTGAAAATTTAAGTAAAAATAATTACCAATTTTGTAATAATTCGTTTTAATCCCACCGTAATTAAGCTTCTGCAAAACAACATTTTAAAGGGGTTGTCCGTTCAAAGACTTAATACTGGGAGCAAACAAAAGGACTGTAATATGCATTAGAATTGCCCGAACAAAATATAGTTTTGCTACGTTAAGGTTCTAATTATAAATTCAAGTAGAAACCGACCCCAGCTCGGTTTCAAAATGTTGACAATGGCGTTTAGTTTATATTACCTCCAGTTTATCTGTTTACATAGTTTCTCCCTTTTGGCGGGACCTTCATTTGTTTTCATTAATTACATAACTTTCATCAACACTTTTGTTAAATAATTTAATGTTGCAGGGAAGGACTTAATTAGTTTTTAACCTTATCTAAACTTAAACGTTATCACAGGATAATTTACTTTTTAAAATGATTCACATACCTAAAATGTAACCTACTCACTTTTAACAGTAAATTATTAATTTAGTCGATTGTGTAAAATGATTTTACTAAAATCAGTATTGGTTTTCTATTTAACTAAAGGGTGTTTTTAATCAGAGCTGGGCGAAGTACAAGTAAAATATATAAACATATTCAAAAGATTAAAGGGATGATTCAAAATTAAAATTATTGAAGAAACTCTGTGCATGTGGTGCATGATGAAAGAAAATGTAATAAACTAATATAAATAAAGAGTAAATAAATTATTTGGGGGATGGTTAATCTTATATTTTCTAAATTGAGATCATATTAAAAAAAATAAACAAAATGTGCTGGCCAAATAGTTTTTAATTAAGCTAAACGCCATTTAAACCCAAAGAAGAAAAAAAAGAAAACTCTAGGCGAACTAGCATCGAAAGCAAATTATAACAGGTACATTTAAAGTTAATTGAGTATTTTGGTTGTTAATACTTATTATTACTTACCTCGATTGAGTGATGAAGTAGTGACGCTAATGATTGACAAAGTTCTAAATACAGCACACAGCCCGAAATCCAATGTTTGATGTTATGATTTCAAATTTAAAAATAGTTTAACTTTAGCTTGAAATGCACGAGCAAAACTATTGCGTATGCCCTATAGGGTAGGCCAAGCTGCAGGCGCAGACAAGTCTCAACTTGTATAAAGTACTTGTAAAAATGTACATATATTTTAGTCCCAAGAAATGAGTACTTTTACAGAATGTTACAAGTACAAGTACCCAGTATATATTCAAAGAAGTACATTAGAATTGCCCGAACAAAATATAGTTTTGCTACGTTAAGGTTCTAATTATAAATTCAAGTAGAAACCGACCCCAGCTCGGTTTCAAAATGTTGACAATGGCGTTTAGTTTATATTACCTCCAGTTTATCTGTTTACATAGTTTCTCCCTTTCGGCGGGACCTTCATTTGTTTTCATTAATTACATAACTTTCATCAACACTTTTGTTAAATAATTTAATGTTGCAGGGAAGGACTTAATTAGTTTTTAACCTTACCTAAACTTAAATGTTATCACAGGATAATTTACTTTTTAAAATGATTCACATACCTAAAATGTAACCTACTCACTTTTAACAGTAAATTATTAATTTAGTCGATTGTGTAAAATGATTTTACTAAAATCATTATTTGTTTTCTATTTAACTAAAGGGTGTTTTTTAATTAGAGCTGGGCGAAGTATAAGTAAAATATATAAACATATTCAAAAGATTAAAGGGATGATTCAAAATTAAAATTATTGTAGAAACTCTGTGCATGTGGTGCATGATGAAAGAAAATGTAATAAACTAATATAAATAAAGAGTAAATAAATTATTTGGGGGATGGTTAATCTTATATTTTCTAAATTGAGATCATATTAAAAAAAAATAAACAAAATGTGCTGGCCAAATAGTTTTTAATTAAGCTAAACGCCATTTAAACCCAAAGAAGAAGAAAAAAAAGAAAACTCTAGGCGAACTAGCATCGAAAGCAAATTATAACAGGTACATATAAAGTTAATTGAGTATTTTGGTTGTTAATACTTATTATTACTTACCTCGATTGAGTGATGAAGCAGTGACGCTAATGATCTAAATACAGGACACCGCCCGAAATCCAATGTTTGATGTTATGATTTCAAATTTAAAAATAGTTTAACTTCAGCTTGAAATGCACGAGCAAAACTATTGCGTATGCCCTATAGGGTAGGCCAAGCTGCAGGCGCAGACAAGTCTCAACTTGTATAAAGTACTTGTAAAAATGTACATATATTTTAGTCCCAAGAAATGAGGACTTTTAGCAGAATGTTACAAGTACAAGTACCCAGTATATATTCAAAGAAGTACTTAACCCTATCAAGTACAAAGTACCCAAAATGTTCTCTAAGTACAATATTTAAGTACTTGTATATACTCTCTAAAAATGAATTACTCCAAAAATGACTAATTTAATAGTTATTAGTGGCTGCTTTTTCACTTGTATCATGGTTAACCATGGAATACCATGGTATCCCAAAATTTAACAGCCAATTCTTATGTTAAATTGTCCCCTGAATCCGAAAATGACGTCAAAAGTTAAAAAAGTATAACAGTTTTTGATATATAGTCAATTTTTCATTTAATATGGAATTCACGGTGTCCCTGAATAACTTTTAATTGAAAGGTTCAAACGTATTCGATTTTTTTTCATATTATGATAAACAATTACTTACAAGACAATTTTTTTTTCAGGATAAACTCAATTCGCTTGGCAAATAATGACTAACAGCTTTTAATGTATTTGTTACATAAAATGTGCAATTCATTAGACTAGTGAACTATTGACATATGTCACTTGTTACATGTCACATGTCGAAATCGTGATTGAAAATACCGTTGCGTTATTTTACCGTTTTTTTTAATTTTTCGATTTATTTATAAATTAGATATAAATAATTATATTTGCATTGATTATAGTATATAGTGCAATGAATCTAATAAAAAACCATGCATGGACTCACTCGGATAATCGCGAGAGAATTTGTTTGTTTTGTCTTAAAAAAAAAGAAAAAATGTTTAAAATATGTGGAAAGCTTCTGGAAAAAGTTCAAAGCATAGTAGTATATGATGTAGAAGATGAACGATTACCAAAAGTTGTTTGCAAAGGTTGTGAAATTTTATTATATAAAGCAGCTAAACAAGAAATTTATAGAAACACGTTAAATTTGCCTGATTTTTCTAATTGTAAATAATTGGGTATAATTTTATAAAAAGTGCTAAAAATAAACCCATTAAAAAGAAAAAAAGCGTGTGGTGAGAAAATGTTTCAAATGTTTGTCAAGTATTGTTGGTGGCCGCGGTAAAAACATAAATGTAAACCTGGAGTAAAAGAAGAAAAAATTGAAAACGATATTAGTGAAACATCAGCAGCAATTACTATCGCTCTTTCTTTTTTCTTTTTTAAAAGAGCGATAGTAACTGCTGCTGATGTTTCGGACTTAAAGCTATGCTTTGAACTTTTTCCAGAATCTTTTCACATATTTTAGACATTTTTTCATTTTTTTAAGACAACACAAACTAATTCTCTCGCGTTTATTCGAGTGAGTCCATGCATCGTTTTTTATTAGCTTCATTGCACTATATACTATATATATCAATGCAAATATAATTATTTATATCTAATTTATAAATAAATCTGCGACAAATAGAAAAAAACGGTAAAATAACGCAACGGTATTTTCAATCACGATTTAGACATGTGACATGTGACAAGTGACATATGTCAATAGTTTACTAGTCTAATGAATTGCACATATTATGTAACAAATACATTAAAAGCTGTCATTATTTGGAGTTCACTAAATTATAAAAATTGATTTTTCTAAAAAAGTGCCAAGCAAATTGAGTTTATCCTGAAAAAAAATTGTCTTGTAAGTGATTTTTTATCATAATATGAAAAAAAATCGGATACGTCTAAACCTTTCAATTAAAAGTTATTCAGGGACACCGCGAATTGGCTATATCTCAAAAACTGCTCCACTTTCATAATTTTTGACGGTATTTTTGGCCACTAATAACTATTAAATTAGTCATTTTTGACTAATTCATTTTTAGAGAGTAAGTACCGCCCAGCTCTGTTTCTAATATTAACGTTTAATCACCCAGTAAACATTTGTGATTGCATATTGAAATCACTCAGAAATCCTGTCGTGACATCGTGATATTACTGGCGCATTCTTATGTTCTTATGTTTCCGCAACACACAATCAATGGGATATCAAGTCGCGCATAAAACAATTCTCTGGAAATCAAACTTAATTTTTTTTACTACGTTTTGCATTTTTTTTTGCAATAATTTGTGCAGGGTGTCCCGAAAATATCACACTAACGGAATACTACTCCTAAATTTGTCACATACAGGTAGTGTTATATAAAAGCTGTTATATTTTTTCTTAATAACCATTTCATATACCTACAAAAGAACCAAATAAATAATCCATGAAAAACAATAAAACAAACTTCCCTGTCAGCAGTTTATCTTCCTGTCCATGTCTCCTGAGGACGGGCACGTCAGTGATAATAGATTTACAACCGGCAATGTTACCAACTATTAAATATAAAAGACACCGAACGTTCGGCCCCAAACACAACGACATCGTAAAGAAAACGACCGCTGTTGATTTCATATGTATATAAACCGTTTCGCATTAATAATACTTACCTATTAATAAAGTACGTCCAAGCCGGACCACTTTTATGTTTATTGCTGCGATAATTTTAATATTTACTGCATGTGCAAGGACACCTTAGCCTTACTACTTTGTCGACTAAATTTTTTCTCGAAGGGGTTATGGTTTAAATTAAAAAAAAAACAAAAGACATTTTTTTTATTTGTTAGCCACAGTTGAGTTTTATGGAAAACAAACCCTTTTAATGTAAATTTATTGCCACTTCTTTGCCCGCATTACAAAACTTTTAGCGTTGCAGAAATGCTTCTTTTGTAAAATATTTAACTTTTAAGATCCTTTATAGTAAAATATGCTAGATTAACATTATATACATATATTTATACAGCTTATGTTGATTTTTTAAGACCGTTTTTACACAGATATATATTTATATTAGGTTGAAATTCTTAAAAGACTCATAGCTAGGTTTAACATTTAAACAGCGTATGTTAATCTTTTTTAAGACAGGTATATTTTTCTTAAGTAATAGTTTTATCTAGTTATATTTGTCACTTTTAAAAGGGTTATATTTGGCTTAAGTTGACACACTGAAAGTAGTTTAACGTTGTATACTTACAAATATGTGTATTTAAATACTGTTAAGATACATTTTAATTGGTTAAATTTTAATTCATGGCATGCGCATATAACACTAACCTCAAACAACTCTTACGCTGTGTATATTGTTATGCTTGTTTTATTATTTTATAGGTGTAGGTATAGGTATTCTTTTAAATAGAAATAAGCACATAAATACCTTTGTTTTACTCCCACCTTTAAAACGCACATTATAATGACCCTAAGTGACCTTTTAAATACACATTGTCAAGTTTTGGCGTTATGGCGCTTGAAGTTAGCAACAGGTTTTTAGTCACGGGCTAAAGTTTTAAGTCAGTTGACAGTTGTCAAATGTCATACAATCGTTAAAATAAAGTGCCTTTCTTGTAAAATAATACTAAATGTGAAAATTATTTTTTATCCTAATACAAAAATACAAAAGTATTAAAAAGTTTCTTGACGCCAATATTTAAAAAGATTGTATGAACGTTTTTACTGTCCTTTTGATTTCGACGTAGAAGTGCAGTTAACTATAGATTTAACTGATAAAGCGTTAAAAAGTTTGTGTGCCCATATAACATTCTCTTTTACTGTGAAAAACTGCTTCTGTATCGATTTTTAGTCTATTTTCAATGGATAAATTTTGATTTACACAGAAAAATTTGAGGTTTAAACGCCGATAGATTGGATTAGAATAGTTATAAATTCTAACGGGAATTGCAATAAATACCTTTAACATGCTCATTTTTAATACTTAATATAATATTTTGCAATTAATAAAAAATTTCATAATCACTCATTTTGTTAAGTTTTATGAGAGATAATTATATAAAAATAATCGGGGGCCTTCCAGGTCTTGAACCTGAGTTCAAACGTGATTTATTGTCTTTTATTTACTGTATTTATTATTTCCCTTTTATTACTTTTCCCATGAATACAACACCTCAAATATACCTAGGGTTACTAAATTAATGAGCTTTATTACCGCAAGTATTTATTTAATTTATTTGGGGTAATTTAATTTAATATTTGCCGTGGTGTTATATTTCATTTTATCACACAGAGAAAAAGGATTACTTGAATAAAATAAATTTGATGTTTGTATATGGCGAAGTAAATATGTATTTGTTTATTATTAGTTATTTCTTTAATATGTTTTAAAGAATATTTTATTTCTTGAATAATTTTTTTCTTTGAAGATTCAAAAAATATACCATGTTGTTACGTTCTTCTAGGCCTATATTTATTTAAAACGAACAAATTTATATTTTTAAAGGAAAATAATGATTAATTAATTTAAAAAAATTTAGTTTTAAATTTTAAAATAAATAATACTTTGCATATTATTTAAATATACCTACCCCTCGCCGTTTTTCATTTCGTCACGAACACACATTGCACTGGTATAAACTTAAAGACCATGATATAAAAAAAAACAAAACTTGAAAAGAGAACAATATTTTTTAAAAACGATAAAAAAATAAACAATATTATAAAAAACGAAACAGAAACTCTTTATAAAATAAATGAAAAACAATACTGGTAGGTATATATACATAAATAATAATAAATAAATAGTATATGTTCATATGATAAACAAAATATATCAAAGTATTAAAAAAAAAAAAAAAATGTTGTCATTAATGGGTTAAATAACGTTAAAAAGAAAGTAAATACGGCCTGTGATGTAGGTATCCAAAGTTGTCTGTTCACCATTGCTATCATTCGTTATAATTTGAGCTACAAAGTCGGTTAAATTGGCATTTTTTCTTTTGATTTAAATGGTGAAAACAAAAAAATAATCAAACGTCGGTTTCCGATATATTCACAAAAATAATCTTTTTTTAACGCGACAACCTGTATATTTTTTAATATTTTAAACAATTTAATTAAAAAAAATATTATTTCATAACTACCCTGAACGTAATAGTATATTATGTATCAAGTTTGATAAACGCCATTTTAGACACGAATTTAATTTAGGAACTTTGCAAATATTGGTGTTGAAAAACTATTTAATGCTTTTGTATTTTTGTATTGAGATAATAAAATAATCTTCACATTTAGTACTGTTTTACAAGAAGGGCACTTTATTTTAACGATTGTAAGACATTTGACTGTCAACTAACTTAAAGCTTACTTCAGCCCGTGACTAAAAACCTGTTGCTAACTTCATCTCGTGACTAAAACGCCATAAAGCCACAACTTGTTAATGTGTGTTTAAATGGTCACTTAGTGTCATGGAAACATGTACGATAATGGACATTTTAAAGGTGGGAGTAGAAAAAAAGTTGAAATATTCAGTAAGTTTTAGTGCTTATTAATTGTTTATTTTTAAGTTTAGGGTAATTATGCAATTTAAATAGTCTTTCAAAATTAGTTAAAATACTAAACATATTTTAAAAACCCGACGTTCAATTGTGTTTGTTTTTACCATTTTAATCAGAAGAAATAATGCCAACATCTTGCTAATTTAACCGACTTTGTAGCTCCAATAATAGCAAAGTTAGCAAATAACTTTTAACACCCAGTATATTTTTTGATGCAAAAAATGTAAAAAAATGGCGGGATTCAGACATAATAATTGATGTATTAAAAATTTAATGATGGTCACCTATACACGTACTTATACATATGTATAATATAAATTGTACTGTCTGTCCACTCTAAGTTGGCGGAACTAAGGAATTTTGTAGTTTAGATATTAAAGAATTGTCGTACTGTGTGCTTTTAAAACAGATTTTATATTATAAATAATACTAGTACATATTATATACTAGTATTATTTATAATATAAAATCTGTTTTAAAAGCACACAGTACGACAGTTCTTTAATATCTAAACAACAAAATTCCTTAGTTCAGCCAACTTAGAGTGGACAGACAGTATATGTGTACTTACCTGTTAACGCTGGCAGCAAAAACTCCAAATTGGATGATTTTAGGAACACATTCATATCCATTTTTATATTAAATTAATAAACTTAATAAAAAATACAGCCGCACTATTCAGAACAAAATGGCAATGACAATTCAACAAGCTTATGGCGTACCAATGAAATCGTTTATTGATGTAAATAAACATTTTTGTTTTAGCGAACTGAAATTTTTTAAAGAAATATTTCTTTGAATTGACTTTTTATCACATGCTAAATCCAAAGAAATTAAAAAAAATATTCAAACAAAGCAGTTTCATTAATGGAAAAATACAGATTTTAATTTTAATAATTTTGTTTTGTTGCAAATAAATTAATTTAAAATAAACCCATTTTGTTGCACTTGGGGTTTCCACTTAAAAATTATTTAAAATTGGTTAACATTTCCACATGGTAAAAATATTATTTTTTACATAAAAAACAAATTATTTATTTAAAATCTAACTTTACATTCCTTTATATATAAACCAAGGTTTTACATAATTTAATCTGTAAGGTAGAAATTAAAAAAAAGAAATAATACCCATTTAAAATTGTAATGGAAATTTTGCGCCATCATTTATATTAAAATACATGCGAAAATCCTTTAAAAAAAAATAAAAGTTAAAGCAATAAAAAAACTTTCCACTTTACTCTTTGTTGGCAACAGGAAAATGAAAAAACGCTTAGGCTTCGTTGCTGTAATTTCGCACCTAAGTAAGTAAATTAGCAAAGTGTGAAAACTTTGGTTATAAATCTTGGGCAGAGAAAGTTGTGCAACAATTAGAAAAGGTAATTTGAGGACGAGCTGCGTAATCTAATGGGCAGCCGTGTAGTTGGCGGCAACTGCTGTGGCGGCGGTGGAGGTGGCTACGTTTCACGTGAGCACGCTTCCGGTTCCTGTTAACGAAGCCTTCCGTTACGTGGTAGCGGATCACATTACCCGCTCCTTCATGAAGCACTGACATGCCAATCTGCACTGAAATTACGTGGTGGTTAGTTTTGCAAAAGTTAAGTTTATATTTTTTAAATCTATATCGAGGGCATTTTTGTACAGGGGCGTTTGGTGCATAATGACTAAAAACTGAAAAATAGGTAACTAAAAAGGTACTAAAAAAAAGCATTTTAGGTTAAAATAAACAGCATTTTAGGTAAAAAAACATTAAAAGTTTAAGTTTCGTTTATTTTTATAAAATAAGTATCATAAAATATTTTTTTTTATAAACTGACCAATAGTTAATTAAAGCTATAAGGAACTGAAAATATAACATGGAATACCTGATATTTACCAAATTTATATAAATTAAAGAAAGATGTTTTAACATAACCTCAAAGTCCTTACAATTTTACAGCAAACTCTACAAAATAAGTTTTTTCCGTCAATAGAAAAATTTTATTCGTCCCCTCTATCCAACTGCTGAGTTTATTTAGAGGATTTTCTTTGGTTTTGGGCATTTTTTATAATTTTGTTTAGCCGAATACCCAAACACAGAACATACCCACAATAAACTATTTCTATGCAATAAACTGTGTTTCACTGAGTGACACTCACTACACAGAAGTTCTATGACAGAACATAAGCTCACTTCAAAGAAGGTAATTGCAAAGAAAGTTACTGTTACAGTCTGTGACCATAAGAAAAAAATCTATACCGTTGAGTTGCACGCCCTGGATAAAATATTGGCGCAAAATTTAAAAAGAACACATAAAAATAAAATAAGTAAAAATAGGTAAAAATAGGTGAAAATAAACTGAAAAATTAAAAAATATGTAACAAAAGTATAAAAAGGTAGTTTAAAGCAAAAACCTCCAAAAAAGGTAAAAAAGGTGAAAACAAGTTAAAAAAATAGGTAAAAAAAGTATAAAAAGGTAGTTTAAAGCAAAAACCTCCAAAAAAGATAAAAACACATTTTGGCATTATTGGTTTTCAAATAGTTACATCGGTTGAAAAAAGGTAAAATAACTAAAATCCCATCCCTAATAATAACAAATTGTAAATGGGAAGATAAATAACGTTTTTATAAATATTATTAGTATTTTTAAAAATAAGTTACTTAAATATGCCTTAAATCTCTTAGTTAAACTTAACCTAAAATCGATGATATAAGCTTATTAATTGCCTCGCATAACTAGCCTAGCGCCTCAGCATAAAAGTTTAAGGTGTAAGTGTACTTGGTTATAATATTATCATACTCCTTCTGTTTTATAATGTTCTATTTATTCTTATTAACAGGGTAACAAAAAATATAGTTTTGGGAACGCCTGGCATCGCTGTGTCTTTGATTAGCTGAAATACTACATAAGTGTTTTCTGACAGTTTGAGTAAAAAATTCAAAACACAACATATTTTTTACAATTTTTTAACTTTTTAGTCAATGACTATAATTTTTAGACATATGGCAACGTTGTATGTCTAAAATTTTAAATCGCTTAAAGTTAAATAATAAATTGTATTTTTATTTAAGTTAGTTTAAGTAAATTTGGCAACCGTTTAAAAGTAGATATTTATAATACAGAGTATATATATATATGTATATGTATATGTGGTCGTTATGTCGCTAAAAAAAAAATAACCGGGCCGCACCTTAAATTGACTCAAAATAGGCAAAAAAAATGTGTGCCAAATTTCAGCCCTATAGGTCTATCCTAGATTCCCCCTGTGAACCACTTTTTTACTAAAAATTTAATTATTTAATTAAAAATGATTAAATAATTTTTAAGTAATAAAATTTGCTATAAATTTTTATTTCTGATCGTCGTAGATAAAGTATAGTATGCAACTCGTTTTATAAACTTCTCCAGACACTCGTTTTTATTAAACACTCGCTTGCAAGCTTCGCTCGTGCCTAATAAAACTCGTAACTAAAATGGCGTTTTTAAAACTTATATGTAATATACTATTATCTACTAATACATTGACGAGCTACGACTATGGCGTTTTAGTCACGGGCTGAAGTTAGCAACAGTGGATTTTGGGCATTTTAGTCACGGACTGAAGTTAGCTTTATTATAAATTGCAAAAAAGTTAGGTTAAATTCAAATGTCAAATATTTATGAATTAAAATTAGCTTTAAATTCTTATTTCTGTTCGTCGTAGATAAAGTATAGTATGCAACTCGTTTTATAAACTTATCTAGACAGTCGTTTTTATTCAACACTCGCTCGCAAGCTTCGCTCGTGCCTTATAAAACTTGTAACTAAAATGGCGTTTATAAAAGTTGATATACAATATACAATTATCTACTCCCCATTGATAAGCTGTGACTTTATGGCGTTTTAGTAACGGGTTAAAGTTAGCAACAGGTTTTTAGTCACGGGGTGAAGTTAGTTTTAAGTTAAAATAAAGTGCCCTTGTTGTAAAATAATAACGTGTAAATTATTTTATTATCTTAATACAAAACTATGATCATTTAAACAGTTGTTAGTCCATTTTCAAAAATTAATTTCGATTTACACACAATTTGGCATTTTGACTGGTGCGCTGGGAATACAGATTTCTAAGTTAGAAGTTGTTACGCGAGATATTTTTTTTATAGATATCTCTTTATACAAATATTTTATTTAAATTATTTTTAGTTAATAATAAGTATTTGTCGTAGAAAAAGTATAGTATACTTTTCTAGACACTTATTTAATTAAACACTCACTCGCAAGCTCGCTCATGCCTAATTAAAATTTGTGACTAAAATAGCGTTTATAATATACTATTATGTATATGGTAATAAGCGATTTAAAATTCCAGATATCCAGGGTTGCCTCATTAATCCCGGAGCATTCGCCATAATTGTAAATATCAGATTCGTACCAATTTCATGATCTTAAATTGAGTAGTTTTAATGGCTGTAGTCAAAGTATTAGTATTGAAATATTAAAAAAGAAATTGTATTTGATATAAATAAAAAAATCCATAAAACGTAATATATTCCTTTGTATTTAAAATTAAAATTTGTATTATATATTTTCAACTCACTTCAGTTACTTTTAGCAAAAATTATACTGTGAGTAGAAGAGCCTTGAACAATTCATATTTAGCTACAAAGAAGATCAAAAGTATCTTACGTTATGATCCTTATAAAGTGTTTGCTAAATTATTAACTTGCTTTGATCATTTTTAAAATTTCCCTAATTTCTTTGACCATTTTTCAGAAAAATGAAAAGGATACTTGTAAATTTAATATTTACGTAGTAAACATTTTAACCTTAAAGATTTAATAAGTTGGATTTTAAGTAAGTACAATGGAATATTTAAAGAGTGCTTGTATGTTACCAAAGAGGACAAAGTAAAAAGTATGTAGTAAAGAATTAAATTTTTATAAAACCTTTAGCATTAAAAATAACTTTAGCAACTACTTTATTTGATAATATATAAAACTATAATGAAAATTCTCTACTTTGGACTTTATATAACGCAACTTTAAATGCACGAATTTCTGTTATCTAGCGGAATAAAATCTCGATTTTAGGAATCAGAATTTCAAATATACGAGCGCACTTAGCAAACGTGCAGAACATTCTTTACATTGTAAGTTGGAGAACGTACAACTTTTTCATTGCAATCATTCAATTTTATTGCGAATAAATATGACATTTTTTCGGATGGTCCGCCACTTTCGCCATTTGTTTTCGCCGACTTGATTTAATGCGAACAATATGGTGTTTGATAAGACTTTAAAGTTGGAATTGTTTATTATAATTTACATTCTACGATTTTCGACGAGTAAAATTTATTTTTATTTTCAGCATTATTTTCTGTAGGTACTTATTATGTTTTTTTGTTAATATACAAATATACAGGGTGCACAAAGTCTCCTTTTATGTGTACACATATTGGTATTTTTATTTTTAGAGCTACAAGGTCGGTTATATAAAAGAAAAGTTTCGTAATTACTATAGTATAGTCTCTTAAAAACCTTAAAAAAGTACGAAAAAAGGGAGAGTAAATATACGCCTGGGACAACTTTACAACCATCTACGTCTTCATTTGAAAACTCTAAAATAACACTTCTTTTACTTTAGCTTGGTTTAAGTAAGATATTGGAATGAATCTTAACTTGGAATTTGAACTTCCTATAACAATATTCAGCTCTTAAGTATTCTGAAAAATTGAAAAACAAGAATAATGGTTTCTTTTAGATAATTTAATAGATTTGGAATTTTATGACAGAATGTCTCCAAAACTAAAGAAAAGGTGGTAAAAAACCTTAAGCGTGATCTTCTTCTTTGATGTCCTTATTATTAAAGAAAAATGCAAAAAAATTCAGAATTGGTCATGCGATTTTTTAAGAATTTCTTAAAAAGTGTTTATTGATACTTCTTAACGGACAATTATACTTCTTTAAAAATACAACCAGTTACTGACAAAGTCGGAAAACATTCGTAGTTTTAGACCACCTTATAACTTAAACTATTCATTTCAATCTTTATTTGATCGATGTTTTTTAGTTTTCATTTTCGACATCGGTGAGGATTAAAAATTCTAAACAACGATAAATTACTCTCCTTAAATGAAGTCAAAAATTACTAATTATAAGTCATACTAATTGTCATAGCGAAAAAGCAGTTACTAATATTTATTCAAATTCTACTGAATATTTTAGTCAAATTAGGAGATTAAAATTAAAAAAAAAATCAGTGACCCAGTCGGGGTTTGAACTTGGGTCTTTGGCATGTCTGACCGATGAGCCAAAGTCACTATTATAAAAGTTAGTTTTATTTGTCTAAATATTGTTAATATTATTTTAAATTTGAATATATTTTTTTGTTACTGTTGTGAGCTTAACTTTTTGCATCTTTGTTTATTTTTATGGGCCATATAACCATGGAGGCTATATGCATTTAACTCTAACAATAATTTGTTATTGGCCGCAAACGAATAAAGAAGTTACTTTTTACTCTCAGAAACAAAGATGCTGACTTATTTTAAATTAGTCAAACTTCAATAATTTGAGTATTAAAAAATAAGTATTTAAAAGTAAAAAACCACTATTTTGTTAGTAAACAAATCTGGTACTAATACAGTAAAAAAATATTTATTAATTTTAATCAAATATTAACCAGATTTTTTGTTATTTCAGGTCCACATAAATTTACAACCAGTTGGTAATCTAATTGAATAAGAAGTTTTTAATTATATAAAAAATTTTGTAGATTTAATAACAAAATCCTCTCAATAATTTAACCATAATTCTTGTAATTTTAAAAAAGGACCTTATTTATACAAACCTTTTTGTAGACTCAGTAACAAAAGTGTTTGTTGAAAATTGTGAACTTAAATGAAAAGAATTTAAAAAAAAATGTTGCTTTATTAATTAATTTCCTAAACAAAAAAATTAACACACCTACAAAAATGAACACAAAAATAAAATACAAAAAATTAAATAACACACCATTCTGAAATCATCAATGCATAAAGAAATTTCTTACAATATTATTATCAGTACCACTACATACTATTTCGTAACTTTAATCCACTTCAATGTATCCCCTAATTTCAGTTTAAAAACCAGTGATACAGATTTTTGATAATATATTATAAAAACCCTGGGCAGTTTTTACAGATGTTACGAACACGTTACGAATTGGTAAGCAGAAACTTAAGTTGCAGACGATGAAGTCAGTTAAAATTGTTGATGCGTATTGTAAGTGGGAATCGTTTTGATTGACTGCCTGAAATCACGTGTACTTTTTCAACGAAATAATTTGTTAAACATTAAAAAAATAATCTGCAAGTAACTTTTGAAATTAACAAAATGCTTACAAAATTGCATATTACCTTTACAAAACTATTTCCTTTGTTAAAATAATTACAAACCCTGGTTTCCTACAAAAAATATTTTAAAATTTTACAAAATAAAATTTATAAACTCATGTTAATAAATCGGTTTTTTGTAACAGTGTAGTAAAATTTTGGCTATTTAATTTTAAATCAATAAATGGTAAATATTCCTGCAATTTTTTAATCGTACAGCATCAAAACAAGTTAAACATTTCAATTGCAAATGAAAAATTTGCAATGCATAAACATAATTGGAATAAATGAAAAAGTAAATATGCTGAAACATCATTGAGCGTAATCACTGACATGCAGACCTGCTGTAAATCACGCCGAAATCTATAATAACTAATTTGGTCGGACGTGCTGTACATTGTATTCCTGTATCTCTGATCATACATTTTCATAGCTGTCACGGCCTTAACTATTTATATGCTGAGGAACATAAAATTGTTAGATTTACATGCTGTTGGACGTAAATGGCCCTCTAAATTTTAAGAGCTACATAAAGTTTTGTCGAAAAAAATGCACATTGGATTTATTGAATAAATAAAAAAAAATACCGAAATAGTATATTATGTACCAAGTTTGATAAACGCCATTTTAGTCACGAATTTTAATTAAATGAGTGTCTATGCAAATTTATAAACGATTTGCATTGTATACTTTTTGGACGACCAATACTTATTTTTATCTAAAAATGATTTAATTTGATTCAACTCCCAATTACAGAATATATGCATTACAAAAATTACAAAATATTTTTTAAAATAACATTATGTCGCGAAAACAAAAATCTTTGTTAAAGTTAAAAAAAAATGCTTTAAAGCATCGACTTTGCATGAAAAAATATTTATATGACATTCTAGTCCAGGAAACAAAGATTGCAGAAGAAAAACTCGATGGTAGTCGGGTTTTATTTTTTTATGTAGAGTCAGGGGTGCTGATAATGAATCAAGAATATTCCCCAAAAATTTCATCCAGCGTCCACTAATTTCATTCCCCGATTTTTTGAGGTACTAGACTTTTTTCAAAAGTTACTGCTTTTCAGTGTACAGAGGGTTCTTTTTTCAAAACTTTAATTTTTGTGGGGCACTGGCAATGAAAATAATTTAAAAAAACTACGGATTCTATTTACCTCAAAAAATCGTCAATTCGGTTATGTTTGATTATCATAAGATTTGGGATCGATTACTTTTAAAATTGGGCTATAATAAAAAAAACAAAAAAGTTATTTTGAAAGAAACGCTCAACTTTGCACACTGAGCATAGCAAAAGGGCAAATCATATAGGTTCGCAATGGGGTATAACGTATCCCTTATTTAGTACATAATCAAGTATTAGAGGTCAAATTCTGAAAAAATGCACGGTTAGCGAGTTATGAGCCAAAAAGCAAAAAACTCCCCTTTCGGGGGATGAAATTAGGGGACGCAGAAAGAAATTTTTGGGGAATATTCTTGATTCATTATCAGCACCCCTGACTACATAAAAAAAATAAAACCCGACTACCATCGAGTTTTCCTTCTAAAGGGTGTCCAAATTTGACCTTCCGATTTAATTTAATAATAAAAAACAAAAAACTATTGATATATTATTATTTTATGATTTTATTTTTAAGTTTAAATGTTGCGGTTAATAATGAAAAATGATATCCGGCAAGTGACCCCCTCTACTTCTTTGGCATGCTAACATTCTTTTTCCAAAATGTTCGATAACCTTTTCGCAGATATTCTGTTCAATTTCTAAAATTTGTTGAATAATGTTAACTCGAAGCTGTTCAGGTGTTTGAGGATTGTTAGCATAAACTCTTTCCTTCAAAAAGCCCCACAAGAAATAATCTAAAGGTGTGAGGTCGCACGACCTAGGCGGCCAATTAAATTCAGCTCTTCGAGAAATTATTCTATTGCCAAATCTCTCCCTCAAAAGATTCAATGTTTTATCCGATGTATGGCAAGTGGCACCATCTTGCTGGAACCACATGTTCTGGACATCCATATTTTCTAATTCGTTCCACAAATAGTCTCTTATCATTGCCCTGTATCGAGCTCCATTCACAGTAATTGCATTACCAGCTTCATTCTGGAAAAAATAAGGACCAATAACGCCACCTGACCAAAAACCACACCATACAGTCACTTTTACAGGATGCAGTCCTTTTTCCAGTATTACTCTTGGATTTTCCTCGCCCCATATTCTGCAATTCTGTTTGTTTACGAATCCACCAATTTCGAAATGAGCTTCGCTAAAGATAATGTTTTGGAAAAAATCGTTATTTTCTTGCCTTTTTTCTAAGGCCCAATTAACAAATATTCGACGTGCTAAATGATCGTTTGGTTTTAACTCTTGACTCAAGAGTCTTGAGTCAACTGTACCTTATAAGCTTTTAAATGAAGGTCTTTCTTTAAAATGTTATGCAGACTTGATCTTTTAATGTTGACTTGCTGTGAACGTTTTCGAACTGACATTTTCGGGCTTTCACCAATACTAGCCCTTACCGCAGCAATGTTTTCTTCTGATCGGACACCTCGAATGTAACCACTACTCCTGTTAACTTCTACTGACCCAGTCTGTTGAAATTTCTTAATAAAATTCTCAATAACTTTAACAGAAGGTGCTAAATTTCTTCCGAAATGCGTACGACATCTTCTTGCAGTTTCAGCAAAACTTTCTCCTTTTTGGTAATAAGTTTTTAAAATAAAAACGCGTTCTTCGATGGACAGTTGCTCCATGTTGACCAAGAAACTACTAACCGCAAAGTTTTTATTTGACATATGTCACTACAGAAAAACTGTCAATGAAGATTACTAGATATGGCAGTCAATTTAAATCGGAAGGTCAAATTTGGACACCCTTTATAATCTTTGTTTCCTGGACTATTCGACTTTATTGTAATTTGCCATAATTTGTTGAAATGGTGATTGAACCAGAATATTTGTTTGTGGGGTTGCGATAGAAAATGTGGTTTTATGTCTTGATCTTAGGCGTGGTATATGAAAATTTAACATACAAGTTAACTCACCACATTTAACATCATTATATAATATTGTTACTTTTTCCCTATCCCTACCCTGTGTTACAGAATCCCGATTTAAATCATTTAATTCACGTAAGTCATAAACAACCCCGGAATAGCCCATATGTAGCGCTACCACCGGAATGACCCGTATGATAGTCAAAGCGCACAGCAAAAAGTAGCCAGATTGTTTACTTGTGCCCTTCCGCGAAACCTCTTTCAGCGTTTTTTATGCGGAGCTCGACAACGAGATCACCGTCGAACCATAAAATTTGCCACAAAGCTGTGATTTGCCAATCCTGACATCATGCTTGAGAAGCGCGCAGCCCGCCATTGGAGGGAGACCAGAGGGCATATAAGCGGGAGCAGCGCCTTCGAAGGGATCACTTCTACGATTACTTCTGCAGCAGCCGGGACAGCGAGAAAAGTACCGACCGACCGTCCGACCGCCAAAGATAACGTAAGTTGTTGTAACTAATCTTCTGTTTGTTTGTTTGTTTCAGAAACTCCACTTTTATTTTCGTATTATTCATTTTAAAGTCATATTCCATTTTATTTATAATTTTATTGTTTTGTACATACGAGGGCTTCTTTCAATATATGTATTAACCGAACCACACCATTTATTCATAAATTCCCCGGAACCCTGTTAACCCTAAAAGCTACCCTCGCATATAGTGGAACTTCAACCACTTTAAACCCGTTGAAGTTGGCGGCCGAGATTTTATTAGAAAGTCAGCAAGGTAAGTGACGCCAAGCTTAAAAAGGAAAGATTTCCCCCGGGAAATAAAACCCTTTTTACAATATTCTGTAAAGAAATAGTATCTGCGAGTTAAATCTTCGTTGTGCTAGACTATTATATGTGAACTCCATGAAAAGTAGCTTATGATCATATTCTTGAATAGGATAAACTTGGTGACTTTTAAAAAACAATGTTTTCAAAAATCTTCTCTGAACTGATTCCAAGCTATTTATGTGTAGATTGTATATAGGTGACCAAATTACCGAAGCATACTTAAGTTTAGTTCTCACAAGTGTATTATATAGTGTACTAAGTGTAGAAGAAGATGAAAAGTCTCTACAGTTTCGTGTCACAAACACAAGTATTTTATATGCAGACAATGATATATTGGTTATATAAGGTACAAAACTAAGCACTGAATCAAATGTAACCCCAAGATCTTTAAAATTATCAAGTTTTTGCAGTTTGTTATCTCCCAACTGATTGAATTGAATTAATTTCAGTTTACGTGTAAATATCATTTGATTACATTTAAATTTAATTTATTTCGTGCGCACCATTCATTTATGTTTTCAAGATTTTTTGTAAGATTTTACAGTCATTAAGTAATGGGGTGTAACAATTTTAAATCGCATAAAGCAGATATTTTACATTCAAATTGTTGCCAATGTCGTTAATAAAAATATCAAACAACATAGGTCCCATTATAGATCCCTGTGGGATACCAGAAGATTGTTCTGTCAATTTGGACTTAACCACGTATTTCTATATATTGCTGACGATTTTCCAGATATGATTTGAACAAGTTAATAAGTTTGGGACTAAAACCAAACTGTTTTAATTTGTAAATTATTAGGGTGTGATCCAAAGCATCAAAGGCCTTACTAAAAACTGTATCTGCGCGCCGGTGAAAATGTCAAATTGTTATGTGTAAATCGAAATGTATCCCTTGAAAATTGACTAACAACAGTTCTTCACATCGAAAGTGAATAGGCACTCCACGGTGGAGTCTCCCCCCAAAATTAAGTTAAATCTAGTTTACTTACGGCGAAATTAAACGGTCAGTACAATGTTCATATAAACTTTTCAAATTGTTGCGCTGAGAAACTATTTATTACTTACGTACTTTTGTAATGAGATAATAAAATTATTTTTCAATTTAGTATTATTTTACAAGGGCACTTTATTTTAACGATTGTGTGACATTTGACAACTGTCAATTAAATTAAAACTAACTTCTACCCGTGACTAAAATTTCATAAAGCACAACTTGTGTATTATAAAAAGTTACATAGTGTCATGGAAAAATGTACGATAATGGGCGTTTTAAAGGTGGAAGTAGAAAAAATAATAAAAATAGCTAAACAATTTGCGATTTTATTATTATTTAGAGTTTCCTACTAATAAAATAAAAACATTTTTAATAAAATTATTTATTTTAACCTGTTCTTTATTAATTTGTTTATGAGAATTTAAACGAAAAATCAATTTATTTCGGATTCCACATTTATTATATTATCCTTCTATATTTTAAAATTATTTAAACCAAAATTTGTAACTCTAAATTTAATTTTGACTTGAAATGCTTCCCTAGGAATAACATTTACCATGTAAAGGAAACAGAAAATAAAGTAATAATTGTAACTGGGTTTATCAACCCATAATTTGAAGCACATGCTCCCATAAAAAAATGAGTAAGTAAACCTAATTTTTAGAGAAAGGGAAAAGCCTCGACTCAATTTTAGTCTAATAAAACTTAACATCTTCTCTTAATCTCGAAAAACAATCCTACAGTCGCGAGTAGTCACTAAAATTTAAATCGCCAGAAGATATTTGGAAAGGACTTGGTAATTTAAATATAAATTACCAAATCCAAATGAAAAAAATAACTATTTTACCTCAGATTTTACAACAAAAAATAATTGCAATAAAAGAATTTGGTTTTTTAATTTTAAATTATTTACTGAAGATATTTTAGACTTCTGTAAATGACGTCAAATAGGAAATATTTTTCCTTAAATCCAATTCCAGTAGATTATATGGAGTTTCCTTCCTAATGATAAAATTATGTTCACCCAAAATTTTTAATCACCTTACTCATATAGTTAATTGTTCTATAGAACAATAGAATCTAGAATCCTTTTAAGTAGCCTATTAAAAATTCTCAAGTTGTATCAGTTTAAGTCAATGATTATTTTACATCCAGAAATCTTTTTCCCAAACATCAGTCTCACAGAAACATACAGTTCTTGCAAATCCAAGTCCGACCGGTTTGGGAAGGACTGTGAAAATAACAAGGATAGAACGCCAAACAGAAGGCGCTTACAATACGTACGCCTGACGCTCTGACCAATCAAATTCTGTTTGGCATTCTATCCTTATTCTTTTCACGCAGGTATTGAACAACCATCGTTCCCAACGCGGTCGGACTTGGATTTGCAAGCACTGTATATAATTTTCAGAGTAATAGGTTTACTACTTTACGCCAGTAGTAGGCAACCAATGTTACAAGACTGAAATGCCTTCCATCTCGTCACCGAGCCGGGCTCGAAGCGCGTCTCCCGAATGGTATGGTCCAATGACCATACCCACCAACACTGACAGACAGCCTATTTCGACCTGTTGGGTCTCATCAGTGTAAGGCAGTCGGTGACGGGAGACACGCATCATATACGGCGGCAGCGAGGGGTAAACCACTGCTAAATTAGCAATACAGCATTTGGCCTTTTACATTGTGCTCTAATTTTCCTTATTCGATGCTTATCGTTAAGGATTCCATCCTTTTTGATAATAAATTTCTCCACAAAAAATATATTAAACTTCCCATATAAACTAAATCAAATGTACACACTAATTTAGAAATATTGGCCATAGGATGCGCCCTTAAAAAGGCCAGTGCCACATAACCGTAAAGTATGGTAAACAAAGCGTAATAAACCGGGCCCAAAAGAGTCGTTCGGGTGGCCTTTCAATACGGGCCGCCGACCCGGCCGATTTTGGTGATTTGTTGTTTCAATAACGGCAGAACACACGGACCAGATAAGTCGCAGGTATGCATACAGATTGCCTTCTAATCGACTTAAAGCTCCACTCGATTTAATACACCCGCCCTTCACTTGGGCCTGTTGGGCGCTTGCCAGAAGAACACACCCCCGAACCTGGGACTTGGCATTTACCTGGAATAATTACGGTTAAGGAAGTGCATAAGGATTCCTAAAAAAATTTAGTTGGGAAAATTGCAATGCAAACTACTTTTTTATTCGTACAGTATAATACCCAAAAGAATAAGTAAAAACTCATTATATTTAAGGTAATAAATTCCAGTTTCTTTTTTAAATATTGAGGCTTATGATGAAAGTATGTGAAAGTTATTTTAGAATGTACAAATATAAACGTTTTTTATATATTTTTTTAAAAGTGAATCCAGACAGTTTTCAAAAGTATTAATGACAAAATCAAGTCCAAAAACTGTCATACAATCGTTAAAATAACGTGTCCTTCTTTAAAAATAATAATAAATTTAAAAATTAAAATTAAATTAAAAAATTAAACTGTTTATTACTATTGAGTAATAAACAGTTTCTCAGAGCCACACGGAGAGAAAAGTATAATACTGATTACCATAATTATAATACCCTTTAATATAATTTATATTACTATTTGGGACAACTATCTTGTATATTGCCAGATACTATGCGTATTTAGTAATTTTTAAATATCCATGTATATTAAACCTTAAGGTAAAATATTATTATTCTCAACAAATTTTGTTTTGAATTCTTTTTATAATTAGATTTTTTCCATTACTAATAAGTATAGTAAATTTTAAAATATTATTTTGCCATTTTAAATATAAAATATTTTAAAATCAAATATTTTTATATTTTAACAATTAAAAATTGTAACATATTTATTGTACTTTTTAATATACAAAAATGTTATGAGAAAGAATTGAACCTACAACCCGCCAAAGTTTTTTGTTTTGAGTGTGTTCCATCAACTTCAAATACCGACAGACAGGTGTTTTGATCTATATTGGGTATCATCAGTGTAGACACGACACTGTCGAGCAACTTGTAGTAGTGGAACACACCCAAAACAAAGAAATACCTAAACTTATATAACATGGTTGGTAAGCCAACAGAGGCGAGATGTAAGAACATCACGTGATCCACACCGTCTAACGACGCTTTGCGACGTGGCCTTTTCCGCAATCGGTACATACTATGCAACCAAGTAGGTTCAATTCTTTCTTATAAGTATTACCAGTAATGGATCAAGAAAGTTTATTAAAGAAACTAAGAAAATTGAATGTTTAAAATGTAATGAGTTACTATATTGTATATTATATTTAAATATATTGTTTATTTACCTTAAACATAAAAGTATCTTTATTTTTACTATATTTTTTATTAATGTGTAATATATTATAATATTAGATGCACACCTTACATTTGATTAAATCATATAGTAAATGTTACTATTTGTAGATGGTAAAATCAATTTACTATACGAACATATTAAAAATTAAAATATATATTATACATTTATGATTTAGTAATATTGGTGTTGTAATCTTTACTAAAATTGTATAATAAAAAATAGTATTTTGTATTACAATCTTAATATTGTATTGACGAATATATAATATTGTTACCCTAAAAATTTGTTAAAGTAAATTTTACTATATTTTTTACTATCTAAAATTTACTATACATTTCTCTCCGTGCAATATTTAAAAAGTTTATATACACATTGTACTGACCTTTAAGTTTCGCAGGCAGTAAACTAGTTTTAACTTAATTTCGGGTGGAGACTCCACCGTGGAGTGCCCATAAAACATTTTTGTTACTTTCACTGTGAAAAGCTGCTTCTATATCGGATTTTACTGGGGGTTAGTCCATATTCAAGGAATACATATCGATTTACACATAAAAATTTGATATTTCACCGGCGCACCGGTAATTCAGATTTAAAATAATGGTTACTTATTGTTTTATAGATGTCGATCTAAATAAATATTTTATATAAATAATTTTTAGATAAAGGAAAAAGTATAGTATGCAACTCTTTTATAGACACTCATTTAATTAAGCACTCGCTTACAAGCTCGCCAGTGCCTAAACTTAATTCTTGACTAAAATGGCGTTTATCAAACTTGCTACATAATGTACTATTATACCAACTGTAAACTTTTTATATCTGTTTTAATTGTATTAAATAAAAACCCACGCTTTTGTGTTTTTTTTTGGTTATTTATTTTACTCAGGGTCCTAATAATAAATAAAATACGGAGAATTTTACAGATAATTAATTTCTTATCCCTCAATATTGCGGGTTTTTCTTTTATGTTTGGGTCATCGGTAGACAATGCTCAGCACTTAAAGTTTCTTGCGGCAAAAAGGAACTGTGCCGTTTATAAGTTGAGAGGGCATCTTTGTAAAATTGCGTTCACTCTAGCGGACAAAATATAACTCTTGCGGTATCCACTTCAATTCGGCGTAATGCCAGTTTTTATATATCTGAAACTGCGCTCGCTGCCTCCGCCCTCCTCATATAATATAAGAAAATTGAGGTGGGTTTTTTTACTGCCCACGCAGAAAATATTTCTTTATCAACCGAATGGTACATTGGCAAATGAGTTTTTAAAACTGGGTAGTTTATGTTATGGATGAGGTACAAGGACTGTTATTGTTTTTAATTTAACTTTTTCGTATTTTAAAGTTTTTAAGTTTGTTTTATCTAGCAAACATTGAAGTAGATTTTTAGTTATTAATAAAATAAAAACTTTTTTAAAATTCTGTATCGCTGCAGCGTGCTCTGTATTTTATATGCCGAAATCCTAGATAATCCTATTTATCTATGGCCGAAATTTACAAACATTCAAAAACGTCTGCTGAAAAAACATAACAAACAATGATTCCACAGTGACCGGTTTAAAACAGATGTATTGTCAGACAGTTTATGTCAGTTTTTCAATTAAGGTTTAAACCTTGGTTCAGGAAAACTGAGATCAGTAAATGAACTCAGTTCACCGTCAAATAAGTTTTTCAATGTCGACTCAACAGTAGTTCTGTTAAACTTAGATCAGCGGTGTAAGTTCGTACAACCGAATTTAGTATACATTAATATATATTTATATAAAAGCCTTGGACGAACTAGTGGAACCCATCCCGTACTATCAGGCAGGATTTATAGCGAACAGGTCCACGCACGACCACATATTCAGCGCCAGACGAATAATGGAAGAAACATGGCGTAGAGGGAAAAAGATATATGTTGTAACCTATGACATAGAAAAAGCTTTCGACAAAATTAAACACACAGCAATCATAGAAGCCTTAAACGCAGTGAACACCCCTCAATGGCTGATAGAACGAATTGAATCGGCCTGCTTGAAAGAATACACGTGCGTACAATGGTTCGGTCAGACCACAAAACTATACCGGAAAACAAAAGGAGTAAAACAAGGTTGCCCCTTATCACCGCGACTATTCACACTAGCGCTCCACCACATCCTTAACCAGACGACAGCCGAAATACCGGGACTACAACTAGACAATGACTTGACTAACTTCGAACTGCCCACCGTGCTCGCTTTTGCGGACGACCTACTCCTCATCGCGAACAACCTAACAGAAATCGTAAGATTCACCGAGGTTCTCACCAAACATATGATCGCAAACGGTCTAAAACTAAACGAACAAAAAAACAAAATACTAATCCGTAACCCCAAATTCCCGACTAGACTACTCAACACCGGGCCAAAAAAAATTGGCTCGTTTACATTCCAGCTCGAAAACAGCCTTAAATACCTCGGTGCCACTATTACCAGCACCTTAAACCGTCCTGAAACGACAAAACAAAGAATAAAAGCAGCCACGCGCTCAGCGCGTTCGATAAACACGTTTATAAAAAACCATAATCTTCCGTGGAAGCTCCGGAAGCTGATATACTCAACCGTGATCTCCCCCACGGTGACATACGCACTGAACACATGCGCACTGACCAAAGCAAACCGACAAAACCTCCGAAAATTCGAACGCAAAATACTCACCTTGTTTACGACTGACCTACCGGACGTACAGAACCAATCTCCCAGAGTCCTCCTAGAAGGAAAAACCATCACCAAACGTGTCAGGGTGGCACAACTAAAATACTGGGCACATGCCAAGCGTAGACGCCGAAACCACATATTACAAGCCACCTTAAATTTAGACCTCATCGAAAAAAAAGTCGGTAGACCTTGCTACACATTCCACGACACCCTGGCCCAGACAATCCAATTCTCACAAACCGATCTTGCCAGCTGGGAACAAATCAGCTCCCACAAAAACCGTATGCGGGAGGAGACGGAAAAACTGTATCAACTTCCGGAATCCGACTCGGAGACGGACACAGAAACTGACGAACCGGAAGTAAACCAACAAAGATAGGAGTAAGAAACTAACTAACATACCCACCCCCCATTCACGAATACCAATTGAATGGGGGTACTACTAAGGCCTAGGTTGAGGAGGATTCCGGATTGTACTTAGTTTTGGGTCAGTTCAATGTCCTCCAAAAACCCTTCCTAAACTGGACGTATGGCCCGACCCGGCTGACAAAAATCCCGGGAGCTGCCTTAACCTTTGACACTGTCATCCACGAACTCCTAGGGCGGATCTACCAGCCGGCGTAAAAACTTCGGATCCAACAAACACAGGTAATGCTGTGATTTGGCGGGATACGCAGGAGAACGGAAAGGGGGTAATATAACCCCGGGAGATCAGTGGATGACAATATATCTGGGGCTTGCCATACGTTCCTATACTCATACTCATACTCATTAATATATATTTATATAGTAGTTAAAACTGTCATTTTGGCAAAATGATTTTGTGTTTACTTTTGGAGTTTTGTTTATCTGTGCTTTAAAAAAAAATGTAATCTGTGCGAAAGGGTGCTTTAAAACAATGTACTAGTGTTAAAGCACATTAATTATTATTTATTACTAGATAACCCGGTGAACTTTGTTCCACCTAAAATTCTTTATAAGCGACTTCCACCAATCACAAACGCGCAATTTTGAATTACAAATGGTTTCTAGGTGGAAAAACTGTGTGAGAGCACCTGTCAGCAGTTTTTTCGAGTATACCCGCAGCAAAACTTGACAGCTGTTGTCACCAAAAATTGCAATTTATATTTTAATTGTACCATAAATAATTAAGTTTTCAGTATTTTGTAATTAAATAAATTACCTATTTTTCAGTTTTCAAATTAATACCTACATAATTATTAGGTATGCATGTATAACTGTTACTCATGAAATAGTCTTGTCAAATACCATTCGGGCATCTAATTTTTCCTGTAAAAAACATAAAAAAACACAATGCTTAGTAATATTTTTTAACAAAATACAGGTGCAAAAATCCTCGTCTTCGATTCGGATTTTTGTTGCCACCAGCACTCATGCTTCTTGTTAAAATATTACTTAGCAACGTGTTTTTTCGTTTTTATCTCGGAAAAATAAGATGCCCTTATGATATTACTTACGATTATCAGTCCTTATGAACCTTTCAACTGCAATTCATTGAACACTGTCATTGTTATCAAATCTGTCAAACTTACCTTGAGAACCAATTTAAACAATTAAGAACTTTACTATTTAAACTAATTTATCTCTAAAACAATTGAATAAATGAATTTATGGTTGTTATATTTTGAAGCGCACCTACGAAAGTCATCTATTCAAATTAATCCAAAGTTGTACGAATTTCGATTTTCCGGCTGTTCCTTTCGGTTTTTTTATTTAAATCACCCCTGTATAGAGGTGAACAAAACAAAAAAAATATTTAAATCGGTTGGGCCATTTCCGAGTTTTTGCAGGACTAACGCACGTCGATTCATTTTTGTATATATAGAAGAACATAGTAGATAGAAGATAGAAGATAGAAGATAGAAGATAGAAGATAGAAGATAGAAGATAGAAGATAGAAGATAGAAGATAGAAGATAGAAGATAGAAGATAGAAGATAGAAGATAGAAGATAGAAGATAGAAGATAGAAGATAGAAGATAGAAGATAGAAGATAGAAGATAAAAGATAGAAGATATAAGATAGAAGATAGAAGATAGAAAATAGAAGATAGAAGATAGAAGATAGAAGATAGAAGATAGAAGATAAAAGATAGAAGATATAAGATAGAAGATAGAATATAGAAGATAGAAGATAGAAGATAGAAGATAGAAGATAGAAGATAGAAGAAAGAAGATAGAAGATAGAAGATAGAAGATAGAAGATAGAAGATAGAAGATAGAAGATAGAAGATAGAAGATAGAAGATAGAAGATAGAAGATAGAAGATAGAAGATAGAAGATAGAAGATAGAAGATAGAAGATAGAAGATAGAAGATAGAAGATAGAAGATAGAAGATAGAAGATAGAAGATAGAAGATAGAAGATAGAAGATAGAAGATAGAAGATAGAAGATAGAGGATAGAAGATAAAAGATAGAAGATATAAGATAGAAGATAGAAGAAAGAAGATAGAATATAGAAGATAGAAGATAGAAGATAGAAGATAGAAGATAGAAGATAGAAGATTGAAGATTGAAGATAGAAGATAGAAGATAGAAGATAGAAGATAGAAGATAGAAGATAGAAGATAGAAGATAGAAGATAGAAGATAGAAGATATATAAGAATTATTGGTATGTATTTCGTTTAATAGCAAAAAATGAATTTGTCGTTTGTTATTACTTGTGATTTTATAACTAAATATTTTAATTTAACAGGTTTCATTAGTAGCTAACCGACTACAATCAAGAAATTGCGTAAAGTCTTAATGTCAACAATACCATTGTTTCTGCAGTAATAGCATTGTTTCTGTAATTGAAAAAATTTACTAAACTTCAGTAATTACTATTGGTCCAATTAAATCCACTATCCTATAGGATATATAGGATTATAAGTACAAAAGGTGTAGATAACCAAAATCTGGCAAAAAAATTTCCACCTTGCAAAATAATTCGGTCTGTGCACACGCCAATTTCCTTATCATCCTCACCAGTTACCTGAACATTGCTTTATTATAACAGCAGATCACAAAACAAGAAATAAAGCAACATGTATGTTGAATGCAGCAAAAAGAGCAGAAAACAAAGAGAAGAAAACCATAGAAGCATTTTCTAATGATTGATGAAATTAAATAATTTAGGGAATACAATTGTGTATTTTTTTAATAATTTATTTTAAAAACGAGATTATGGTAGTTACTTTATTTGGTATCCAAATATCCCTAGATAATCACGTGTTCGTATTCCAGTATTGCCGGATCTTCTGGACGAGAATGACAGATTGATAAATTTGGTTGTGTCAACTATAGTTTATTATTGCAAATCTGCGCGGTGAAAATTAACAAAGGCACACGTGGATACGAATAAAAAAATCATGAATTTTTTAATGTCATGATGTAAGATATTGATTATAAGACATGTATATGAGATATATTTAATTAACGCATATCTTATATTTTTATTAAAATTTACAAATAGTCTTAGTTAATCTTTATAAAAAAAATTTAATTAACATGAATGTCTTTTAATTAGACTCAACTATAAGCTACATTTTTTTTTAATTTTTGCATAGCTACTAATATCGTGACCGAATCTCCTTAGATTTACTTGCTAAGTCTATTGAGTCTATTAAGCACAGAAAAAAATATTTAACTTTAATAATTTGAATTTATTTCTCAGATTGGCCTTTTGTTTTAAAAATACCAAATGAGCTAGGATTAATTAATTATATAATTTGTTAATAACTTGTCTACAGCGCCACCTATCGGATCCTAGCATATGATAGTATCAAAACTTTATAATTAACATATAAAATCCATTTTTAAACTCTAACTAATAATGCGCCATTTTAAGGACACCCTGTATATATTTTATATTGGTATTAAGGTATTTAATTATTTTGTTTACCTTTTAATGAAAACTTTTTACAAACGGTATATTTTTGCCTTTATTTTTTTTACAGGTACAGGGTAATTTGTTATTATACCTTTTGACAGAACATGGGATTTTCTATTCATTTTATTTGGGTTTAGGTCGTCGTCCAGCCCTTGAATTATGTTAACCGAATGTTAAATTTAATATCCCGGTCATTAAAACACGAAAAAGGCGGGGAAAATACGTAAATTTATAAAAACGGGAGTTTTTGTAAATGAGACTTTTATTTTAAGGATTAATTTTGTTAATCTTTTTAGAAGGATATTTATTGCCTAAAATAGAAATTTACTTAATTAGGGAATGTCACGAAAAATACAAATACGACAGTATATTATTTATAAAATTCAGTCCTAATATTTGTTTAATATACTCCCAAAAAGCTTTAAATAAGTCTTTTAAATACAAATTTATTATCGTAAAAATAAGAAAAATAAAATTGTCAAAATATGATAAAACATCAAACCCTTCAGAAATTTAAAGCGTAGGTACATTTTATAAACCCCAATAATTTATTAAAATTTTTAATACAACTTTTACATTTTAAATTTAATCCTATTTAAATTTTGGTAAACAAACTTTTAAAAACTGTTTTATAAAACAACCTAACAAATTTAGTTAATAAAATGCCCTAAAACTTTTTTGATTTTTAATTTTTAAAATAAATAAGCTAACCTGCATAGTAAAAAACATTTTTGCGTACAAGGAAATAAATACGTCATCAAAAATATTTTATATACACCGTGATTCTTAACTTATTCGCATAAACTTTAAAATTTATAACTGAAGACCAATATTAACCAGTAGAAGTAAAACATTTTTATCTACTCCGACTATTATATTTACTATAATGTTTATCATTAAACACGAAAAAACCCAAATTATGCAATAGGAGTAGATAAAAATGTTTTACTTTTACTAGTTATTATTGGTCCTCATCTCTAATTCAACAAGTTAATGAGTATAGATATTATTATAATAGGTATTATCCAAATTTTTGTTTTGTTTGTGAGCGTGAAATTATATTTTTCCGCAACCGAGCGAAAAGTAAAAATTTGTCGTTGCAAAAGACAGCTCAAAGTTGCACTTTTCCTAGGAGCGAACGTTTTTTTACTTTATCGCTCAAAGTAACCAAAACGCTCGCTTAGTTACCATGAAAACCATAATACAGGAATATCTAGTGTATCTGAGACTTTTAACACAAAATTCAAGTTTGAGGTTGTCAATAATTATTAATTTTTACAAAACATTTTTATAAAAACACCTGTTGTAGAAAAAATCCTGTGGATAATTTATGATACACCATTTTTTAGTGTTTTTATTAAGCTTCATTTAATATAAACAAGAATTTTATATATATATATATATATATATATATACACACATGTCCAAAAGTTTGGAATACTTACAAATAATATATCTACGCCTATGGTAGTTTAAAAAAACTGTTGTTAATATTTACTCTATTTTCTCTGTCTTTGAGGTTTATTTATTATTGGTCGGAGTCGTTATAAAATGGTATTTACCTATATAAAAAAAATATATATAAATATCAATAAAAAAAGAAATATTGCAATATTCCAAACTTTTGGACATATGTGTATATACAGGGTTTTCATTTTAAAACAAACCACCTTAAATATCTTTTAAATTAAAAGAATTTAAAAAAATCCAAAAAATACGTCGAGTTATATAAGAAGGGGGAACTTCTATCACATTATTTAATTTAATCTAGTGCTCACCCCCTCGCGCCCACCCACCCCCACTTTAAAATTTCAAATGGCACCCCCCTACAAGTGACACCTCATTTTGAAGAGCATAAAATTCTCTATCCAATGGTGTGAAAAAATAGTAAATCGGATGGCTATTTAAGGATCTGGAAGATAAAATGTGTGCTGTAAATAGAAAAAAGTAAAAAGGTTTGTATTTTTATTTTTAAATTGAATACATTTTTTACTTTATAAATTGTTCGAAATGTTCGCGTTTTTCGCTAGGCAATAGTAAAGTCGATCTTGAAATTCTTCGCGGACACGGGCTAAAATTTGAGACGAAATACTTCTACACTCTTGTGTATCCCATTTTAATGTCTTAATTTTAAACTTACTAGGAGCAATGTAGAAAATGAATTAATGATAAAAGTGCCAGTTTAAATGTTTTAAGGACATTTTTATTACCTTTTTCACAAAAAGATACCTAAAAACAATATTGTTTTTACCTTATTATTTTATCTTATCAGCACACATTTTATCTTCCAGATCCTTAAATAGCCATCCGATTTACTATTTTTTCACACCATTGGATAGAGAATTTTATGCTCTTCAAAATGAGGTGTCATTTGTAGGGGGGTGCCATTTGAAATTTTAAAGTGGGGGTGGGTGGGCGCGAGGGGGTGAGCACTAGATTAAATTAAATAATGTGATAGAAGTTCCCCCTTCTTATATAACTCGACGTATTTTTTGGATTTTTTAAAAAAATTTTAATTTAAAAGATATTTAAGGTGGTTCGTTTTAAAATGAAAACCCTGTATATATATATATATATATATTTATATATATATTAATAATAAACATTTAATTTTAAATAGGCAAATACATACTATAGTATGTCAAAATTTTAAATTTATTATTATTTTTAGTTGTTAACGAGGATAACTTTTTAATTTATAGGACCTTTATAGGACCGACACAAATTGATTAAATTTATTTAAAGTTTAAATAAACATAATCAATTACTGTCGGTAAATTTTAAATTGCCAATTAATTATAACCTTAATTGTTTGAATTAAAATTTAATTTATCATTAAATAGTAGGTATGCACTGCACAACATAAATAATTATAATGAAGTACCTATGCGAATTTACAAGAAACTTAAATATTAAATACAATATTTAAACTAGTCACAGCGAGTTAGGAACCACTTTAAAAATTTTCCATCTTGCATAATCTTTGTCCCCCAAATATAATTTTGTTAGTAAGTAAATTAAACAATTTAACGCTTTTTTTATCATTTTTTTTTATTTTTTTTTGCATTTAGGTAGTTAACAAAAATAATTCTTCAGTATAGGAAAACCAGAACTGCTTCTCAACTGTGAAATGTCCATTTTGAAGCAACTGGTAGGCTCATATCTACCCAGACTGAAATATGCTTTACGAAGTAAATATACATTCAAGGAGTGCTGCTGTTGGGCGTTATTTCACAGACTATATACTCGTCGGTAAAGAGTACGTTACCCCATTGCTCCCTAGTCCAATTCGCATGTTTTTGTGCGAAATTTACTCTGGCTGATATATCATTTCAAATTTCAATTCTAACTTTAAAATCTTACATATTAAAAACAAAGGAATGAAACTGAATTTATTGGAGACCTTGGAAATTAACAAATTAAAGAAAACTGATATTATTCTCAATGACCAAATAGAAATCAATAATTCCCCTCTAATAAACTTATTTTAATAAATTTAAAAAGTATAGTGTTATATAACTATAAAGACTATTATATAGGGCATTCCCATAATTATTGTTCCTTTATTGTATAACGCTAATTTAATCTACCCCCAATATTGTACTAAAAATATTACCTGTAAAACCATCATTTATATAAAAAGGAAATTAATATTAGTTTGTATACGACCTGAAGATGCTACTGTGTAGCGAAATAATTGTCATATTTAAATAAAATAGTGAAACTTTTAAACAGTGCAGTTTATATTAACACTATATAATATATTCTGTTCGCGGATGATACAACCGTGGTGACTGAAGCCGTAAGCCCGGAGGAGCTTCAACTAAAGCTCACCAATCTTGCAACCAGATTTACCTTGTGGTGTAATGAAAACAAATTTATAGCTAATTCAAAAAACACGATTTTGTTACAATTTTTAATAGGTAATAGAAGTTTTTAACGCAGTTAATGCAGTTAATGGAGTGAATGTAAATTCCTCCAAAAACACTAAATTCCTAGGAACCTTTCTGGACAGAGATATGTCTTGGAAAAGTCATATAGATCATATTTGCAAAAGGGTAAATAGTAAATGTCATAATATTATTATTAATTCTATTATAAATTATAATGTTATCCTTTAGGGAATTTCAGTTTGCAGGAAAATAGTGTTTAAAGCACAAAAACGAAAAATGATACTTGCCATCAAATTGAATCATATAAACCATATTTCAAAAAATATTAAATTTTACCATTGCCGTGTCTGTATATATTTTCGTGGATTTTGGATATATAAAGAGAAAATTATCTACTTCTAAGTGTCTTGGGAGTTCCCTGAAAGAATAATAAGTATTAATTTTTACTTGGATTTTAAAAGAGAGTTAACTATCTGCAAGCTGTTTGACAAATGTATATATCTTACTTTATATAATTTAAGTAACATGGATTGTTGTTTTTTTATCTAACTTATCCTTATACAATGTATTTTGCTTTTTTTGTGGACTAATAAATATTATTCCAAACAAAGGCGAAGGTCAGAAAAAAGTGGAAGCCTAAATGCCCTGTCAAAAGCATATATAAATATTATTATTATTATTATTATTATTATTATTATTATTATTATTATTGAGCGTGAACCCTTGAATTTGTATCTGACCAGTAACGCCAATTATGGCGATAGTTGAATTAAGAAAATAAGTACACTCGCCTGAAAAACAAACGTTGAAAAGCAAATAAGTCATAGTTTCGCAAAACTCCAGTTGTTGGTCAAAATTTTCCTCATTTAATTGCTGGTCTAAATGTATCTTGTAAAGATGGTCGTTTTAGGAAAACTCATATCTCAGCAGCTTCATTTCTGGCCTGACGTTCACGTTTAGGTCAAAATATCCGGTTTTTGTTTGATACTGATCCTGTTTCTCTTCGCCACCAACTCCAAACCGATTTTTATATTTACATTCCCATCCGAATACTGTTTATTGAAATCTGCTAGACGATTTCCATATATGGAAAAATTTAGTTTTGAGGGGGAAATATTTTTCACGCAAATTGCTTCACCCCTTTGCGTAGTAGTCACAACCCAAAAATAATAATACTTTTTAAAAAAGACTGTTTATTATTATTTTTGGGTTGTGACTACTACGCAAAGGGGTGAAGCAATTTGCGTGAAAAATATTTCCCCCTCAAAATTAAATTTCTGTTTTTTTTTCACCCTGTATAAATAATAAAATTTACCAAATTAAACAAGTAATTTAGGAGCACTTTTTACATTTAACTTTTTGTAAATAATAATTAGATTAAAACCAATTTAATTAATCACCACAAATACTTCCATTAAAAATTTAATATTAAAATAAAATAAAAATAAAATACCCCCTTAATTAAACTTCATTGTTTTGACATGGTTTCCTTTTCATGTAAAAAAACGATGATTGTGTCAGGAAATGTGCTTTTACTTCGAGACACCGAATTAGTCAATTAATGTAGCACGATAGCATCTTCGGTAAGTAATAAGAAACGGGTGTTTTCTCAATCAAAAAGGCATTTTGAAAAGTATCAGCAGCGGAAATGGGGCTATCACGTCCGCCGTAATCTTTGTTACGGCTCTCCCGTTTCGCCATGCCCGCCCGTCGTTCGTTGTTTACGTGTTTCATTAGTACCAATGCACACTGTGCCAATCCCATAATTTAGGAACTTTAAGTCGAATATTTATATCAGAATTTTAGTCTTAAAAATTTATCATAATGTATCAATGCCTGTGATTTCATTAAATTTTAGGTGAACAAAATTAAAAAAAAAAATGAAAAAGAGTTTTTAAGATTTACGGTTTTAAAAACTTTATACACCAGGGTGATTCTGCAAAAGTTGGACAACTTGATGTCATCAGTCCATTAGAGTAGGTATTTTAATATTTTTTGTAAATTTTTTAGTATATTACAAAATTTCCAGGATTTTTTAACTTGATCACCCAATTTTAATGTATTTTTTCAAAAGCACGTTTGTGGAAAAACATGATAAATATTCAAAACATCGTACCTTGGCGTGTCACAACTCCTGAATCAAATATTTGAGTAATTTTATTTTAAAATACATTTTTTCAATTTATTTTAAATTTTTCAATTTCACTACAAACTATAAAACATTAAATAATGTATTTTTCATATTTTATCATAGATTCGAATAATAGGAATTTTTAATAAATTGATAATCTTTGTACTCACTTTTACAGTTCTGTGTCCAATGTTAAAATTCAAAATTCCTGCGAAATATTGAAGTTTAAACGTCAAATCCTCGTTTTGGTAAAAAAATACCTACAGAGCCCGCCCTTTCCACAGCAGTAATCTTGAAAAGAATGCAATCGGCAAAGTTGTGGTGAATGCACGTATAGTTCCAGTCAAAATTTCAGTACTGTGGTGAGTAGTTATTTTCTTACGTATAAGGCTATATGTGATTTGTTGATAAGTAGCATCCACTAATAAAAAATAAAAGTCAAATACTTAATTCCGAATTATAATCTTAAATTTTTATCCCATTCATCAGTACCGTGTCGTCAGTTCCATGTTCGATGTTTCGGATATCTTTTTTTTGCAAACTTCAATTTAAATTCTGCTTGCGCAGAACTTGTTTATTTAATGTTATTATAAACTCATATAAATTTGGTGTGGGTCCCATATCTAATAATTAAGATATCGCTATACCCAAAATACACCAACCGCCACTGGTATTATTTAATTTTAAGATATTTAATGTATAATATGCTCAAAGTTGCAATAAATTATGAATTTAATTAGTACCCTGGTATACTCGTCACTTCCCTTGCGTTCAAATTTAGAAAACACAGATTTTTCAGAATCTGTTTGAAAAAGTGACTTGCCCGGTCTGGAACAGTATCTTTATTATATTATTTATGTTCTCATAACAAAATACTATTTAATTTTCTCCAAAAACTATATAAACAAAATGAGCCCAACTTTTGTAGAATCACCCACCAGGCACAATACTTGCTAATTTTGCTTTTAAAGGCAAAAATTTTACTAAATTTGTTGTTATAAATTCGAAAACTGAACAAAATTATAAACACAGGCTTTGGTACAGTGTGCGACTCGTCCTGGAGCAGGAGGGGAAGGGGAGGTCGATATTTCCGAAGCCAGGCCATGCGGTATTAGCATTCAGTGCCAGCGATATTAACCCCATCTTCCACCTTCGCTTCTCTAACACAGACTGCATCTCTTCTACAAAGGAAAAAAGGAATAATTGGTAAAACGATTTTTTTCTTTCTCATTTTTTGTTTCGTTTAAGGAAGCGGACTTCGTTTAGATTAAGTAGTTTAATTTAATATATAAAAATGTTGTTTTTCTTTTTTAATACTTTACCATTTTAATATCGCATGAGGTTATATTAATAATTTTGAAAAGTTTATAGTCAAAAACTGAATTAAATAACAAATAAATAAAAAATATTTTAAAATTTTATAATAGGAAAATCTATGTTTTAAGTCTATAAACCAAAATTATTTTATAAAAAAATAAAATCCTTGTTTTTAACCCACAGATTTAAAAAATATTTATAATATATCAAAAAATATTCACAATTTTATTCTGCAAACGGTTTTAAAGGTATTTTCTTAATTGTGCAAAAAAAAAGAAAAAACATTTGATGTTTTGTATTACTTGTCTAGTAAAAGTGGATCTTTGGTGAAATACAGCAAAATGATTAATAAAAAAAATGCAAAATAGGTACTGGTTGGCGTGCTTTGTAATAAAGGGCCTTAACATAAACACAATTAATTCAATATTAAATTAATTAACAATTACTTATACATTTAATATGTGTACTCTTAAAAGAACAATAATCAACTGCCAAACAAAGTATAAAACATTGGTGTATCCGCTTAGGCAATTATGTAATAGTTCTCTAGATTACTCGTTTCTACATGTAGATACTCGGAACCTCAGGGAGGCCCAGGACCTCAAATACCCCAATACCCGATGAAGACAGCTCCAACCATCTCAGCCATGAAATTAAAAAAGATGGAGGGATTGCAATCCCTCCATCTTTTTTAATTTCATGGCTGAGATGGTTGGAGCTGTCTTCATCGGGTATTGGGGTATTTGAGGTCCTGGGCCTCCCTGAGGTTCCGAGTATCCTTTGTATCCATAGTATGTGAAGTTTAATACTGTACATCAATCATTACTGTACCTAGTTGTAAGCTGGTGTGGGATTATCATGTAAGGCATTAGTACTCTATCTCCTTGTTTTATGTCTGACTCTTGTGATTTTCTTGTTTCGTCTTTTTTCCTTTGTTTTTGTTAATTATGTCATTATCCTTGGCGTACTCATCCATTTAATGATTATTTCAATCTGCCAATGATGGAATTTTATTTCGTATGTTTTGTTGATAGAGAAGTTCTGAAGGGGATTTTCCTGTCGTTCCATGACGTTGTACATGATTGTAAATTTTTGTAATTCGCTTTTATAATTTAATTTGTGGCAAATTTTCGTTTTAAAATAGTCCTATTCACATTTTTAACTTTTTTATTGGTCTGGGGCCAGTATCCTCCATGGGTTAGTTATTGTGGGTATAAAAGTCCTTAAACTCTGGTTGGAAAATTGGGGTCCGTTGTCCGCTCTTATGGATTTTGGAATTCCTAAGCGGGAAAATATTTCTGATAGCTGTCCTGTGATTACTGTCCCTCGGTAGTAATCACAGGTGAGCTATCAGAAATATTTTCCTGATTAGGAATACCAAAATCCATAAGAGTGGACTTAAGGAATTTAATCTCTTGATATCTGGAATAATAGTCCATAATAACGAAGAGTTCTTCTTGGTTTGGTAGCGGTTCTCATATGAGAAGGTTTATCTCGTAAGGTAACAAGCAGACAATCACAACAATTTTTACGTTTTTCTCAAAGTGCCTGCCTATAAACTATAAACTTTAGCCCTTAATCTTCTTTTGATAACTGTTTCTCCAGGATGCCTTCCATGTTCCAAATAAAGTAATTGTGTTCCTCATGGTTCTGGGATGACAATTTTACTCCCCCTGAGTATAACTTCGCCCATTGAGTTTTAGGCAAAATGGGTAGAGCATATTCTTATCTGAGCATTCCCAGGAATTTTTGTTTATTTTTGCAGTTGCATCCATTATTTGAGGATCTTTCTGATAACGTAATAATTTGTGAAATATTCATGGTCTTAAAGAATTTTGTTTCATGATTGTACATATCCATGGTCTTAAAGAACTTCGTTACTTATTTGTATTGTTATTGTTATTTGGTTGATAAAGTTTTTAAATTGAATCAGTTATATTTATTAAATTATTTTAAATTTAGAGGACTGTAGTCTTAGAACTTATCTTTTAATTCAAGCAGGTGGCTTGAATGTTTGCTTAAATATTGTTTCCAAAGGTTTATGGTTAGTTACTAGCTCAAATTCTATACCGGCCAAGTATTAATAAAAACGTTCTACTAGTGCATTCTGGTTCCTAACTTTATTTTGTCCGTATGGACTACAGCAGAGAGACATTTACTTGCGAATAATATTTTATCGTTTCTGCTGGTTATTAAACTGCAATTTATCGTAGGGAAATTGGGCTTGCATCTGTTCTACGTTTAGGATTAAAATATGACAATGTCGAAAGTTTTGCTAGAAAATCTAATAATTTTTAAATTTTTTGTGGTTGGTAGTTCTCCGACCATTCAAAGTTTTGGTCTTGTTTGGTAGCTGACTTAGGGGTTCCGTTAGTGTGTCAAGGTCTGGAATAAATTTTCCTATAGGTAGGTGACTAGTCCCAAGAAGCTTCTAACTTCTTATTTTGTTTTGGGTGGACGAAACTCCAAAATAGTTTTAATTTTTCTACAGTCTGCATTAATTCCCTTGCTAGAAATGTTGTGTTCTAAAAATGCAAGTTGTTGAGCTCTCTTTAGGTACTCTCAAAGACAATGACGTCATTTAAATAGTTAAGACAATTTTTGTATGGAGCTAGCATTTATTCTAAAACTCTTTGGAATATTTCTGGTGCAGAATTAACACCAAACATTAATCTTTTGTAAGGGAACATCACTTTGTGTTTTATGAACGTTGTTATGGGGCGACTCGTCCAGTTTCAATTGGTGTATTACATTCACATTAACCTGATGATTCAAAAGATTTTAAACGAATAAATGAGTTTGATACAAAGGATGTAATTCCGGCAACATAGTAAAAATTAAACGACAATACCCGCTAAAATTGAATGGATACGTTTTAGTGGCGGTAAAACCGCTAAGCTCGTCTTAATAAACGTGCCGATAGGAGCATAAATAAGGCCGGCCGATAAATCACACACTTCGCCCTGTTGCCGCACGAGCACACTTCGCCAAAACACACCCTCAGCCGTTTTATATTAGACCTGCTCGTTTGAATTTTGATGTAGGAGTAAGAAATTTGCAGATATTGTTCTTAATATATTTATTATTTATTTTAAGTAATTTATGTTATTTTTAGCAAATATAGATGTATGAAACGTGGTTATTAAAAAAATTAAAACCAAAAAATGACTAGTTTTTTAAATTCATTTTCCATACGGTTGTATCGTTAGGGTGTCCGTTATTTTTTTTGTTCGCAGCGTCCCCTAAATTTTTAGTTTATGACCTAAAATTTTTTTTTTTTAATTATAAAAATAAATATTCAAATTAAACCGTGTCACAAAGACGATACATTTTCCATTTAAATAACATGGGGTTTCGGCAAGTTTTAAATTTATTTATTTATTCTCCCGGCAAATTAATATACAGCAATAAGTGCGCTGTACAAAAAAGCTCTCCTATGATTTTTCGATAAATTTACTGGTTTAATAGTTGTTTAAGGTTAAAATTGAACTTATAGTAATTTTTCGATTTTTTTTACTTTGACTGCAAAATTATCATTTTTTTATAAAAATAAATTGTTACCTTTCAAAAATATGTTATTTTATTGTATTATTGAAAAAGTAAAAAATATTTGACAAGAGATTCGGAAAAATTAATTTTTTTTATTACATTAAAAGAATCTGTTGCTAGTTTTACGCAAATTTAGTACAATTACTTTTTTAACATAATCTTTTTATTTCTGTGAAATTTTAGTTTTACTCATTTATACGATTACTTTTTTACATAATCTTTTTATTTCTGTAAAATTCTACTAAATTTTATACGATTTTATAAAATATTATACAATGAAAAATTTTCCTTCAGCTGTAGCTAATGACGTAGAAATTCTTTTAACAATTATTTTTATGAACAAATTTAATTTCTAGTTACGAATGGGCATAAAAATATAATTTAGTACTATGACCACAGAAGGCCGAAGTCGCACTTCGCAGATTTCGTGTCGCAAAGTTGAAGTTTGAAGTGGCATCTTTTATAGAATAGGATAGGTATTATGTATCAAGTTTTATAAACCTCATTTTAGTTTTATTAGGCACGAGCAAGGCTTATTAAAAACGAGTTTCTGGATACGTTTATAAAACGAGTTGCATACTAAGTATACTTTATCTACGACGAACACAAAGAAGAATTTAAAACCAATTATAATTGTTAAACATTTGACATCTGTCAAATGTTAACCGAATTAACCCCACTTTTCTATTATATATAATTAATCTAATTTCAGCACGTGACTAAAATGCCCAAAAGCCACTACTTAGTGCCAACTTCAGCCCGTGACTAAAGCCCCATAAAGTCACAGCTAGTCAATGTAGAAGTAGATAAATACGAGTACAACTATTAACTTATTTGAAAAGGATAATTGGTGTATCGGAAATGTGTGCATCTCATACTCAAGACAACGTAGGTATGCGTAACTACGAATTTTATTTTGTCGTAAAAATAATTGTTAAAAGAATTTCTAAGTCATTAGCTGTACTAAAGGAAAACTTTTTATTGTATAATATTTTATAAAATCGTATAAAATTTAGTAGAATTGATGTTAAAAAGTAATCGTATAAATTAGTAAAACTAGTACCAGATTCGTTTAATGTAATAAAAAAATTAAATTTGTCGGAATCTCTTGTCTATTATTTCTTTTCAATAATATTTATTTTTCAATAATAAAATAAAATCACATATTTTCAAAAATAATTATAAATTTGCAGTTAAATTAAAAAAATCGAAAAAATTACTTTAACCTTAAATAACTTTTAATTTAGTGAATTTATGAAAAAATCATAAAAAAGCTTTTTTGTACTTTTGTACATCCTATAAAAATATGTGTCTCTTATTGCTCACAGTGGTCCTCGACTAGCCATGGGTTGTATGAAAATCGCGCCAAAAAATGAGTTCGGATTTTGATAGGTATATCTATAAGCATTGCAAAAATTCATCAAGTAAAATCGTAGCTGATCATTAACTTATTTTATGGATGTAACAATTTCGCATTTTTACATAGCCTTTAGATTCCTACAATTTTAAAAAAGTACTTTTTATTTTTACAGTGAAAAAAGGTTATTGACCAAAACAAATTCACATATACTCAATATTTGTTACAAATGTCTAGAGGAGAACTCAACAACAGCTTTTTTTAACTGGATTTGATAGCAAGGATCTTGTAAGAGATTTATTTTATATCGGTTCCAGTACTTGACAAACTCTCTATGAATAGATTCTCCTGCTTGAGATTGAGTAATATGTTCCAAAATGACGTGCAATTTAAGAGACTCTAAAAATGAATTAGTCAAAAATGACTAATTTAGTTATTAGTTGCTTTTTCACTTGAACCATGGTTAACCATGGAATCCCAAAATTTAACAACCAATTCTTATGTAAAATTGTCTCCTGAATCCGAAAATGTCTTCAAAAGTTAAAAAAAGTAGAACAGTTTTTGAGATATAGTAAATTTTCCTAATATGGAATTGACTATATCTCAAAACCTGCTAAACTTTCATAATTTTTGACGGTATTTTCGGATTCAGGGGACAATTTTACATAATAATTGGCTTTTAAATTTTGGGATTCCGTGGCGACAAGTATTGCAGATGGAAATTGAAATTGGGAACTTAGGATTCTGTAATTAAAAATTTCCACGATTTTGTATTACCCATAATAATTTTCTGCCCACATGCTGTTATGCTCATGGTTGCTTACAATTTCAATAGGGTTCATTTTATCATAAAAGTAACAATAAAACCGACAAAAATTATTAGATTTGTGTTTTAAGGCAAACAGTAACTGACAACCCTAGACCAAACCTAGGCTGACAACTGACAAGTTAATCAAATATTTCAGTGCCAACTTATCAATGAACCTATATGTAAACTTTTGTGACCTCCAATTATGTGCCAATTATTGAAATTAATTTAAAACAATGGTCAAATGTACACATAAATAAAAGTATCACAAAAACAAATTTTTATGATCAGCTATGATTTGACTTGCAGCGTTTTTGTAACCTTGATATACATGCCTACTAATATCTGAACCTATTTTTTGGCGCCATTTTCATAAAACCCATGGCTAGTCGAGGACCACTGTGTGCTGTATATTAACTTGCTCGGGAGAAAAAAAATTAAATGTAAAACTTGCCGAAACCATGTTATTTAAATGGAAAACGTATCGTCTTTGTGGCACGGTTTAATATGAATATTTTTTTATATTTTTTTTAATAATTTTTCTTAGTTCATAAACTAAAAATTTAGGGGGCGCTGCGAACAAAAAAACCAAGTTGGTAAATAACGGACACCCTATTGTATCATTAACAACTCATCTTAGTACACTTTTGGCCAATTCTGATGTGATACTTTCAGGAATTCTTCACTTTAGCATTTTTCTTCAATATGAAGAACCTGGTTCTTTTACTAAAAAAATTTTATGTAGAAAGATAATTTTCCTTACTTTAATCAATGCGACGTTATACCATTATTTTTTTAGTTTTTGTCGTCAAAAAATCAAAATCTATTAAGTGCTCTGAGAGAAACCAATGATTCCTTCTAAATTTTTGTATTAATTCTCTTGTGTGTATCACTTTTTGGACCACCTAAGAGCTGAATATCGTTATAGAAAGCTCCAATTCTAAGTGGAGCCTTTTACAATATTTTTTTTTAGAAGATTTAAGTAGATTGTTGTGAAGTTGTTCCAAAAGTATCTTTACTCTCTCTTTCTTTTTTCGTTTTCTTCTTGTTGTCTCATTTTGTCTTTATTTTGTCAGAGCATCAATTTTATATATATATTTTATAGTTTAGTATATCGAAATATTTTTTTCGGCTAGGCATTGTTTCTTTATATAAAATTGACCCAGAAAAGGATTAGGTTATTCTTAGACTCCCTATACAGTCTTGAACACAATAAATTTTAATTCTATAGTTCCTAAGGCAATTAATTAATATACATTCTCAACGGCAGCACCCCCAAACATATAACAATTTGGCGAATATTGCTGTGTTAGCATCCCCCATGTTGGTGCAAGTGCAGAACGGTGGTGTTATCGCCTGGCGTATTCTAATTATTTAAATTAATTTATGGTTGGGCATTAACGGCGAGATACTTCAATATTTGCTCCACGGGTCTGAAGTTATTAGAGCCTCAGTAAACGTTTCGCGTAATATTAAGCTATTGCATCTACCGACGCTTTGCTATGTGTTTTAGTATTTAGTTCGCCGTGAGCTAAATTAAATATTTTGATCGTTTAATAATGATAATTTTATCGTTCATACAGAAAACTGCGTGCCTTTTAATTTCGAAGTAAATGTTGATCATATTTTTAACTAGGAGGTAGGCATTGGTGTTATAGTTCTAAAAAAGGGAGATACTCTTGCTCCAGTTTATTATAGGCCATTTCTCTTATAACCAATAAAAGCAAAATAATTGAAGCTATTGTAAAGGAAAGAATTAGTAAATTAATTAATAAATTAAAAATAATTCCCCAAAATCAATATGGGTTTCAAAAAGGTAAATCTTCTCAACAAGCTATAGTATCCTTAATAGAAGATATATATGAATCATTATACAAAAGTCGACCATTCATATGCATCTTTCTTGAAATATTATAATATACCTTTGACACGGTTTGTCACGAAAAAATCTTGAGTAATTTGTCAGACATTGGTAGTAGAGGTACATTTTTAAAATTAATAGGAGGGATTTACCTAAAAGGTAACAATAAACTAAAATTGGCAATTATATAAGTAACCCACATACCACAACCCATGGAGTAACACAAAGCACTAGTGCTAAATTTCGATTTTTTTTATTTATTTGCTCTGTACAAATTAAATTTTAAATGTTGGTCAATTGTAATCACGAATGGTCAAGTGTATTAAAAGTTTGTAAGCTATTTTTATATGTTCCAAAAGAGATTAACATTTGTTGTAACTTTTGTTTCTGTTAGATATAAACAATTTATTTATAGTAAAAAGACTGGGAAAATAATTAGCTTTCAGACGATACTACCAAACTAAAAAAAAGCGGACAGCGGTACCCATGGTTATGGTAAAATAGGCGCCAACCAGTAGAACCTTAGTTGCTACCATTACAACTATGTACAAATTAAATTTTAAATGTTGGTCAATTGTAATCACGAATGGTCAAGTGTATTAAAAGTTTGTAAGCTATTTTTATATGTTCCAAAAGAGATTAACGTTTGTTGTAACTTTTGTTTCTGTTAGATATAAACAATTTATTTATAGTAAAAAGGCTGGGAAAATAATTATCTTTCAGACGATACCACCAAACTAAAAAAAAGCGGACAGCGGTACCCATGGTTATGGTAAAATAGGCGCCAACCAGTAGAACCTTAGTTGCTACCATTACAGAATGGTAATGAGTTATTGTTACGAATCGACATTACAGCAAAGTGATCGTTAACACTACTGCTTTAATTAAATTTTACTACTACACACTGTTGAGACTACATATTGGTATAAGATACCCTTAGTATATTATTTCAGCTACTTAAAATAGTTTTTAAAACAGGATATAACAGTAAGGCGAACGTTAGCCAAAATCATTGTTTAATTTGTATTATTGATTGCACTTGCCCCTATAATTAGGTTTTCTCAACAGCACGGTAAGGTAGTTAATAAATGACAATTATATTAAAAACATTTTTTATTAAAATAAAATTATTTTTATGAATTTCCACAAAAACAAAAGTTAAATAAGACATACAAAAATTATGAAATAACTTAATATAATCAAAAACATGGCGGATCTTTAAATTATCGTACAAATATCCTTAAATTATCGTACGAATATTTTTAGAGAAATTAAATACATTTTGCAGTAAAAACCCAATCCATCCATTATATAAATAACAAGTATTAGTTAATTTAATTTTTGTTTGTAGTTTTTTTTCTTCTAAATTAGTGTTACGCACACTGCCTAGTGAATGTGAGACGTAAAAACCTTGCGGTAACATATGCATTAGGTAGGTATTACTTTTAAACATCGAGAGAAAACGATAGGTACCTACCTAACCCCCAAAAATCAATATTATAATACCTATAGGTAAAATGCGTTTTACGATCCGTACCGGTTAAAATGGGGAGTACTTCCACAATATCCCTGTCCTTTAATAACTGTTCCATACCTACTCACAACACGATAAAAACAGTATAATTTCTCAAAACTACGCACTATGCAAAGCCGCAAACAGACAACCACTAAATGGCCGAATTTTCCGTTGCCCCTTTATTCGTACCAAATTTCATTAATTATAACATTATTAGTATTAACCACAATAGTGGTAAACGTCAAAAATTTACTATTTGTAGTGTAAGCTATTTATTACGAACCAGTTGTAATGGTACAATTAACCCTGACGCAGAATTGTACAATTTTTAACTAGTTTGTTATAATCCGTGCCACTTATAGTAGTGGTAAATTTAATTTACAGAGTATACCATTTCGTAGTGGTATGTATCTCTCATTTAATATTAATCCTAATAACATTGTCTCTGTTGTAGTTAGTCACTTTACTACTACAAAAGTAAAATAAAAGTAAGATAATTTTTTTCAGTGCATTGTTTATGAGGGATCTAATTGGGAGGAACTAAAGCAACGTGTCGAAAACGACTTTGTTCTGATCAAAGATTGGTTTAACAATAATTTACCCACACTTAATCTTGAAAAAAACGTGAATGACTTTTGGATAATATAAAAATAGCTTACGAAGTTTTAATACACTTGACCATTCATTAATAACTCAAAAATGTTCTATTAAATTTAAAAAAGCTATAAAATTCTTGGTGATTAAAATTAACAAACATTTAAAATGTAATCATTACATAGAGCAAAAAAATAAAAAAAAACCGAAGTTTAATCCTTTATTTTAAAGTACTTAAAGATGCTTTAAATGTTTATCTATTAAATATAGTATATAATGCCCTAGTTGATTCCCAGTTACGATATGGTATTCTATAGGATGAGGTGAAGTATATTAAGAATTTCTTGAAGATCTGGAAGTAACACAAAAATATATCCTAAAAATTATTTATAACAAAGAAAGAACTCATCAGATAAAAATATAAATTAACTTAAAAACTAGACTGTCGACAATTATATTACCTAACCCTACACACGTATGGGGGTAGAATTTTTGGAATCTTAAAACATTGTTTAAAAGATTCCATGTCAATTATTTTCAATATTTTTCAACAAATTACCTGGACTTTAAACATTAATAACTTTTTTATTTTAAATGTAACATCCGGCAACACCCTATGTTTTTAACTAATCAAATAGTACATTCAAAAACCTTTTGATTAATGTTACTATTCCCTATACTTAAAGTTAATAATTGGGCCATTCCACGCTTAACGGATAGGACAGTTGCCGTGTTTTTATTTACAAAATAATATTGTTCTAGTATATTACCAATGTCAAATTTTTATAAATAGTTCTAAACAAAAGCTGTTTAACAAGGTTTTTATTTGGAAAAATTAGGTATCGTGATTGACTGTTTAATTCCTTAAGATTAATAATTTAAAGCGTAACGGACGGGACTATTACAAAGTCCCGTCCGTTACGCTTTAAATTATTAGTTTTTAAGGAATTAAACAGTCAACCACGATAACTAAATTTTGCCAAATAAAAACCTTGTTAAACAGCTTTAGTTTAGAGTTCTTTATAAAAATTTGACATTGGTAATATAATAGAACAATATTATTTTGTAAATAAAAATACGGCAACTGTCCTATCCGTTACGCGTGGAATGGCTCAATTTCAGAAATATTTTTGCAGAAGAATATTTTGTACTAAAAAACTTGTGACAGGTTAGTTGACAGTATCTATAGTTACAACGTAATCTGTCATTGTTTAAAATTTAATGGCAATTTTCAGGTTGCTATAAAGGCCGTATTACAGCCGGCAATTCTTTCGGCAATTGCAATGAAAATTGCCATAGGCATGCGCGGTTGAGACATTTCGACGAATCTCTTGCAATTGCCGAAAATCGGTCCGGATGGATTTTTATTGCCGTTTCACGGCAACTCTGGGGTGAAATCTGGTAACTTTTATGTTACCAACCATACTACAAATTCCCTAAAGAGACGCTGTTTGACTTAAACAGTTTAAGGTTATTTGTTTCATGATTGACATTTTGTTCAAAGTTCTAGTATCCATTTTACTCATTAATTTTTAAATATCTCTACTAAATAACAAAAAAACTTAGTGTTTACAAAATCGTATATTTTTCTTTGGTTAGTAGCACGGTAATAAACAGCAAGTTGTCTTGCCATTGCTGACTGTAAAAAAACATGCAATACGGCCTTGATGGCAAGAATAATTGCTGCAATAAAAATTGCTGCAAGATGAATTGCCGGCTGTAATACGGCTGTAAACAAATTGTAACAACTAGGTAATATTTTAGAAAAATAAAATTAATTTTATCAGGTATAAAGGCTTTAAAAAATTTAATTTGATATCTTTAGCACGAACGTGAAACACCCTGTATAGGGCGGATTTCAATATTCACTGAAGTAATCTGATGTCATATTTTTAAATACATAAAAGGGGTGACTATAATGTTTTTAAAAGGGAGAGAAAGTAAGGTTATAGTAAATTTTGTTATAAATAAAAATTACTTAATTGGATTAGAAAAAACAGAAATACATGTTTTTTCATTAATTGTATTTTTTGGCATAGTTTTTATGGATGCAATATAATTTATAAAATGCGCATTAAAATCAAATGCCTCCTTGTAAAAGCAATGAGCTTTAAAATTTCGATGTTTTTAAATTAAAGTGAAAGGTTAGCTGTTGTAGGTTTAACTAAAAATGCAAAAAAATCCTTTAAATTACCTTAGGAAAGAGCAAAGCCGATTTACATTCAAGTAAAACTCCTGTATTCCCGGAACTTTGACTGCTGTATTCAATATGTATGGACATGAGTTCGGGTTATTGCTTTCACTGCTTTGTGTTTATTTTTGTTCGCATTTCCAATTCAACGTTCTTGGTTCTTGGAGACCGACAACACTTAAGCTCTTACGTTTTCCTATAGACGTTGCCAGCGACAACTATTTTCCACTTGGAACGTTAAAGTTCCCTTTTGTTGTTATGAACGGATTAAATATTAACTTAAGTACGCAGTAAAGGTGCACAAACTACTGGTTAATGTTAATATTTGAACAGTTACGTGGAACTTTACAGTCGGGTTTGCATTTTGTCAAAGTTCCCGTAGTTTTAGGGCGTTTGTATTTTTTGTCATTTATTATTTGGTGGTTACTAACAAACTTGTTCAGGCCTAAAATTATGATGGTAATATGGGCTATAAATTATGTCAACATTTTTCATTTAAAATCATCCAAGCCCATTTTTTTTACAAATTTCTTGTTGAAAAAAAGAGATTAATATTTTCCTTAGTAAATCTTTTTTATTTATATATTAAACATCTCCATAACATAATATAATATATTATAAACAAAACTTTGTCTTCTCCATCCTAGCGTGAGGCTTGGACACTGAATGTGAATACGTGTAAAAAAATAGAAGAGTTTGAGAATTGCTGTTGCAGAAGGATGCTGACATGAAAAGACAGGATTACCAACTGTTACATCCTCAGGTGCATGGAAAAACAAAATTTTATAAATCATTACGGAAACAAAATCAAATTTGCCGGACATGTGCTGAGGTAATCAAGTGAAAAGCTGATGTTGAACGTGATCAAGAACAAAAGAAAGATCAAGAACCCTGTGGTTTGACAACATAAAGGAAGGGTTACACGTAGAAAAATTGAAATTAAAGAGAAAAATTTACTTTTACTGTACAAGAGAAAAGGGTCTGCTACCTTTCTTCAGCTCAAGGCGAAGTTTAAAAAGTATTCTTCTACATAATGGGAACAAATATGGTTTAATACAAATTGCTCACAACAAAAAATGAAAAAAGAATATAACACCATAGGTTAGGTCTTGGAGAAGATAAAGTATCATGAACATCAATAGGTGATTTGTGTGGACTTAAGAATGGTAACTTTCTCCTTGGACATCAAAGTGGCTACACCAAATATCCTTGCTGCTTGTGGCTTTGGGATAGCAGAGACAAAACACACCACTGGGTTAGAACAGAGTGGCCTAAGAGAGAAAACATGGACGTTGGGAAAAAGAATGTCATTAACGACCCCTTAGTTGAACGAGAGAAAATAATATTTTCTTTACTGAATATCCATCTATGTCTTATGAATCAGTTCGTAAAGGCTCTTGATAAGAGCGAATCTGGGCTTTGCATGTATAGAGGGAAAAATGCCTTAGTTGAGTTGGGAATACTTTATGGCCCACAAATAAGACAACTCATAAAGGATCCTGCCTTAAATTTGATGAATGAGGCTGAGCGAAAGGTCTGGACTTCATTTGTTGCATTTGTAAAAAAAAATCTGGGAAAGCGCAAAGCTGAAATCCATGTTGAACTAGTAAACGAGATGCTTAACAGTTTTAAATCCCTTGAATGTAACATGAGTATTAAGGTGCACCATTTACACAGCCACAGATCGTTTAACTAAAAATTTAGGAGACATAAGTGGAGAACAAAGTAAAATATTTCACCAGGTTATTAAAACTATTGAGAATCGCTACCAAGGAATATGGGATTAGCACATGATGGCAGATTACTGCTAGACTGTTCCAACATACATTCAAGAAAGTTGTTTCGTCTATCTTTTAAGATATTTCAGAAATTTGAGCTGATAGGCAAAAATTAATGGCATATTTGAATTCAGGACATCAAATGTATTTAAAATCAGCTCCAAGCACCAAAATAGCTGTCATTATAATTAATGAAAGGTTTTCCAACCGATTATGCTGATGATGATGATAATCAATTTTAGTTTTTTTGGGTTTTTAAAAATTTTATTTTGAAAGCACATTTGTTAATAAAACATGAAAAATAAAATAAAAGGATTACATTTTAATTCAATATCTTAATAGTTGTACAGATATTTTTGTAAACTTTGAAACTGGAACAACGTGAATAAAGAAACCTAACTAAATTAAAAAACATTAATTTAATTTTACCCTCCTAAAAAACAAAAAAAATGATTAATAGGGGCAAAAATGTTGGAAATAAGCGATATAAAAGATGTGTCAAAAGTTTATCACGGAACAATAATAAATTCACTGTTCCGCCAGTATACGTTTTAGATATGCAAAGAGCTGTACACTTTTCCACTCTTTGCATTGTAACATCGTAAAAAAGGGGCAATTTATTTTTATCTGATGGTCTCGGAAGGCATCTGTTTATGATTTACTAGTGAATAAAATATTAACACATAAATATTTTCTGCATAAAAATAGCTGGAAAACTAGAAACAACCATATCTTTATATTTTATTATATAAGACTTTTGTGATTATTATAATTAATAGGTGTAAGCTTTCATCATTTATGGAAACACTATAACTTGCCACTAACAATAGCCCTAGGTTCAAAAAATTAAAGTTAAAAGTATTTTGTCTAGAAGCTTTTTTTTCTATAAAATTTTTTTGTAATCAGCCATAGATTTAGAGATCGCCCATAATTAAACGTAAATATTAGAAAACTACGACATTACGTATAATAATAATAATAATAATAATAATAATAATAATAATAATAATAATAATAATAATAATAATAATAATAATAATAATAATAATAATAATAATAATATTAATAATAATAATACTGTATTTACGACAAAGTCAGTTACAGATAGGATATGAGCATACAATATACAATATACATTATACATTACAATTCACAATAAATACAGTTATTAAATAAGTGGTAATTTCAGATGGAACTTCTTCTAAAAAATTTAGTTTACAAAAAAATTTGGTTAAGGTCTGAACAAACTTGCGCTAATGTTAAATAATTTAGGTCCAAATTGCCTCATTCGCAAGACGGCAACATCTAGAAAGAGGCATGTTGTGGGAGTAACCATTGGTATGAAAATTAACATAAAACATGTTGCTTTGTCGTGCGCGATGTTGTGGTATTCTAAAATTAATCTTCTCAAGTAATTCTGGAGAATTAATTTGAGAATTCAAAAGTTTAAAGATAAATATAACATTAATACATTTTCTTCTACTAGCTAAACTTTTTAACTGTAGTCTATCCAAGACCAATTGCTTATATCCTGGTAAGTCTATTGCAATTCCCATTTTAAACGCAATAAACCTGGAAAATTTATTTTGAACGCGTTCAATTTTATCAATATAGATATTAAAATAAGGTTACCATACTACTGAGTTGAATTCAACTTGTGATCGTACCATTGATGAGTATAGGATCTTGACACACCCTACCCTCGTAAAGTCTCGCGTATTTCTTTTTATGAAGCCCAAAAGTTTGTTAGCTTTATTAGTTATGAAGTTAATATGTCCCGCAAAGGTTAACTGAGGGTCCAACCAGACACCCAGATCTTTTATTTCCGATACTAAGTTTAACGGAGTACTGTAGAGTTTATAGTTAAATTTTGGATTTAGATCTGTGAAACTTCATTATTTTACATTTGCTTAGATTCAGTTTTAAGTCATTTGTTAGACACCACTCAGTCAGCCTCTGCAGGTCACATTGCAATAACTGACAGTCACAAGGATGAAACCCTTTTATAAATTTTTAGATCGTCTGCGAAAAGCAGGTAGTTTGAATTCCTTATACTCGTACATTCACCTATGTCATTAATAAAGCAGTTGAAGAGCAACGGTATGGTATGGCGCAGGAAACTGTCTTTGATGATTTGCGACTAGGCGAAGAATATACAGCTTATCTTCTTTGTCCTTGGTCAGTAGCTGGTTATATTTTTTATTAAAACTGATTTCGCGTCCGGCAGTATTATTAATAACAATTTATATTACACCTTTTTACAAAATTCATAGAAAACCAGATTACATGGCCAATTTTAAGGTGGTACCTTAATGAATTCTTCACTTTTGCATGTTTCTTTGATAATAAGGACAAAGCACTACTACCTGAAAAATCTTTTTTTTTTTTTATTTTGAAGGAAAATTTTTTCAATAACGTTCTTTATTTTAGTCAGATCTTCTTTAGAAGCAACATTAAACAAATCTTTAAGATAACTTCTAAACATATTTTCACTAGCAATATTATTTTCTCTTTGACCAGAACAGTGCTTAAGAGCTAAATATCGTTTACACAGTTTTGATAGTTTTCTCACACATACATCAACCCTCTGAGTAGGTACCCTGGCACGCTGCGAAATTTTCAAAACTAATTTAAACGTCTTATACACGAGGAATTTGAGCTATAGCAAAATTGGTTATCCGAGAAGCCACATTAGGTTGTTTCAAAACACTTTTTTTAAAAATTAACCCGCACTGGCCTAAATCATAAAGATTCTATTAAAAATAAAAGAATAATACTAAAAATTTCTGAAACTTAAACATTCTGAGCTGCAAAATTATTACTGCGCATAATAGTTGATAACTTCGTTATTGTTTACTCGATATTATTAGAAATTTAAGAAGTACCTAGATACTTAAGACCCTCAAAGATAGTGTATCGAATTTAAAAACATTTCTTACATTTAAATTATAAAAAAAATTAAGTACTTGATAAATTATGCCCTATTTTCAATTAAAATAAAATAACGTTGACTGCAAAATGATTAACTGCGCTGATATCATGATATGGCCAAAGCAGAAAATTCAAATATATTTTTTATAAAAAGTACCTTAGAGACACTGCCGAGAAATTTCATATTATAGTCGAGCACATATTTTACTGCCGAGGCGCCAGCCGAGGCAATTCATAAGCTTTCGCCGCCCTGTTTTATTATTATAGCTTTTAATTATAATATTTCTTTAGATTTTGTCTTACAATTTTTAGGTTAGATTCAACAGACATGATGACATTTTAAGTTAATTTTTGTAAGGAGGTTTATAATAATTTGACTTTTAAACTAGTATTATTATAAAGTCTTTCTAACATTGATTAAGGTTGGTACTTCTTCACTCAAGAGTAATATGAAAGTTTGTTATACGCTTAAAAAATGTTTATAAAAAGCATTCCCTCAAAATAAAAAGCACCTTAAGTTGCGCTACGCCGCGTCACAAAAAAAAAACAATTCAGCTTAGGTAAAAGATATTTCATATGTTTTAACAATAAATTTATCATAAAAAATATTATTATATAGTTGCAATGTTTATGATTATTTATTAGTTCAACATATCATTTTCATATTTATAAAATAAAATTATAAATTATGTATACATTACTACGGTTTTAAAAAACTTCAATAATTTCAATTATTTAAATCATTCCAAATATAATACAATAATTGTAAATATTAGGTATGTCTATCTTTTTTATGTCAGATACCTTATTATTAACCTTTTATTTTATTGCCTAGAAAAAAACTTCTCCCAAAATAAAATTCCGATTTTCTTATCCATTTTTTGTGTTCTAACAACTTTATAAAAAGAAGAAGCACGAAAAGAATTGTTAAATGATACATAAAACGTAAAATAATAATAATTAAAAAAGGTAGAAAATAAGGTTAGATATTATCTAATAGATATTTCGATTGTAGTCAAATTTTTTGATTGGTCCAAAGCTTATAAATAATGAATTTTTACTCCATAAAGTGTAGAAACCATAACCTGATTGGTCTAAATTATTTTTAAGTTCATAAATTGTTTATCATTTTATTTATAAAATGAGCCTTTTAATTAACAAAATGTTTTTTTTTTATAAAAAAAAATTAATTTTTTGCTTGGGCCAAATCTTGATTGCCAGAGCAGTGCATAATTTTGTAGTCAACGTTATTTTATTTTAATTATAAATAAGGCATAATTTACTTACTTGTGGAATTTAATAAATTTAAAATAATAAAAATAAATATAAAAATAATCTGGATTATTGAAATATTTTTAGGTTAAAAGATAAAGAGAAAAAACAAATGGTTCGAACTCCATTAATGATTTATATGTATTAATTTATTATTTTTATTTGAAAAATACGCTGCTTTCTAAAAATGAATTAGTCAAAAATGACTAATTTAATAGTTATTAGTGGCTGCTTTTTCACTGGTTCCATGGTTAACCATGGAATACCATGGTATCCCAAAATATAACAGCCAATTCTTATGTAAAATTGTCCCCTGAATCCGAAAATACCGTGAAAAGTTAAAAAAGTATAACAGTTTTTGAGATTTAGTCAATTTTCTATTTAATATGTAATTGACTGGGTATATCTCAAAAACTGCTCCACTTTTATTCAGGGGACAATTTTACATAAGAATTGGCTGTTAAATTTTGAATTCAGTGGACAATTTTACATAAGGATTGGCTGTTATATTTTGGGCCGCGACAACCTCACTAAAGCAATTATAATAAACCTTTAGGTTTTATTATCCATGAAAAAATAGGTCTTGGAGCAATAAAAGAGTTTTTTGGTTCTAAGAAGGTCTTAAGACTGTACCAGCGCATTAAAGTAAAAATAGTTTTAAGAAGTAATTTTAAAAGAGGCCCTATAGGTGCTGTTACAGCAATAATAAAACCTAATGTGTTACTTGGTTCAAATTTGGTACGAATAATAATAATTATTATTACATAATTTTTAAGGTAGTTTTTTGCTATAATGTTATAGATATGAAAGTTTATTAAAATAAAAGTATTAAATACATTGTAACAAGGATAATTTAAAGTTTTAAATATTTGAAACAAACTTTTATACAACAAATCTTATAATTACATCAGGCTAATTTAAGTTTATTTAAGTTTATTTTTAATATTAAAAATAAAACTTTTTATAAACTTAAAAAATTTAATTTAGAAACACTGCATACAGTTGCACAAAAACATTTCACAAGCCAAATTTCAAACAAATATTTTTTTAATCTCCCCGCAAAATCCACAACCACAAAACCAAAAACAACAGCACACAAAAAGCAACCATAACGGACAACGCAAACAAATACATTCGCCAAAAAGTTTAACCTCAAAAACCAAAAAAAAACTTTTGAATAAACTTTATTAAAAGAAGCGATCGCTCCGGAGGAATAGCAGCATGCGCACTGGCGCTTTTCAAGAAATAAGACGTCGCGACGCTTCCCGTCAGTATAATAACGGCGTCCGTACACTAAGGGTTAACTCGACGCTGGCGTCGAGCCTAAAAAACGTGCTCTAAAAGTCAAGGAATTTGAACATAAATAAATATGACTCTATCTAAAATAAATTATTCTCATGAAAACTAATTTAAGAAATATTAAATCAAAGTTATAATTATATTATAACTTAATAAAAAATGATATTTGTTTTATTAAATAATTAAGGCCTAAATAAAAGTGAAATAATGAAGTTTTATTGTAAAAATAGTGGACAATACCCTCTAGTTTTTTATTTATTACAAATCATTATAGGTAAGTTAACAAAATAAAAAAATGCAATAAATTATTTATATTTCTATGTATTTAAATTTAACTTATTTTGTATCTTTATTGAAATATTTTAGAATAAATTGCAATACCTATGCATTAATTTTTAAATTTTAATTGATTTCTTTAAACCCCATTTTATGAAATATTTTTTTAATTAATCATCATAATTGTTATTTTTTTTTAAATGAACTAGGTACCTAAATAGTTTTAAGTTAGGTCGTAATATTTATTTATTATAGGACTCTTGTATACTCATTTTATAAAAATTATATTAAACCTTATTTAACAATAATTCTATCTTTGCATTTAGAAAAAATCTATAACAAAAAACAACGTTAATAAGTTTATAAAATGGCGAATGCACCGAGGCTTATAATATCCACAAATTACAATTGGAAATTTTTTATTAAAATGGAGGATTAAAAAATTAAACAGTTTTTTTATATATTTTTTTAATTAAAATAATAAATATTACCCAATTCAAATTTCAATTTTTTCAATGAAAAAGTCAAATAATTATTATAGTAAATTATTATTAATATAATGTTATAATAAAATTATTATTATTATTATTATTATAAAATTATAATTTTTAAATAACATTTATCATGTGATATATTTATTAAAAATATATATTAAATATTTTGGTATTTTTTTAAGTAAGTAAACAACAAAATTAACATACAACATTTTTTTTCAATTAATAGTTTTTTAGTATTGTAAAGCCTGATCTTTTTCAATTTTACATAAAATATGTTTTGGTTTTATACAGGAAAGATGGTAATAGCATAAGATTTTTTGAAACTAGCAAAAAAATAGTTTTGAAACTTACTTCTAGAAAAATAAGTTAATTAAAAATATTATGAACAAAGATTTAATAAATACTAAAGAAATACTGCAATTTTGTAAATTTGATTTAAAAGAAATAATAATAATAATAAACATTATCAATTAATATTTTTTTAACAAAATCTCAGCTAATCTCTTTTAAATAAAATCCCTAGTATTTTTTTTAGAGAATAATAGTATATTATTATATGAAATATAATTTGCATTATCTGGAGTGTAATACTATCCTTTTTCTACTCCAATTAAGTAATTTTCATTAGTAGCAAAATTAATTATAACCATACTTTATTCAAATTTTAACGATCATTATAGTCACCCCTATTTTTTTTCAATTGAAACCCCGATTGGTCCAAAATCAAAATGAATATTGAAATCAGCCTATCACTGATGCCTAACAAGGTAAATAATAAGTTAATTATTCCCGTTTTAGGGTGAGGCGTTTTGTTTCTAATATAATGGTAACCATTATAACTCATTCTATGGAAGATCTATTCCACGATAAAAATTTTAAAATGTTTGAAGGGAATTTAATAATAGACTTTTACTTACAAAATAATGGTCATTTTGAGCATTTAATTTAAGAAGAAAAAAAGTGTTTTGATTATTGTTAAACAATTTGTTTATTTATGCTTATTTTGTTTATTATAATTTAGTTAGAATTATTTTTTATTTTTCAGTTTTTTTAATAATGTTTTTACGATAACAATATAAAATGATTCAATTTGAAATGGGAATACATAATTAAAAATTTATTTCGAGTATTTTTCAAAAATTAAACTATTAAAAGTATTTTTTTTAGAATTTTTAAGTGGAAATTTTTAAGAGGGTTTTACCATTGGAAAAAATTGAGTTGGGGTGGCTCCAGCCTCAGGGGTTGATTAGTCAAGGTTATTTTTGTGGTCATACTGATTCCCCCTACATATCCTAAAAACGGTTTTAAGAAATTTTTGTTATCTTTTTTAGGTCCAGACTTATAGAACATTGCTCTTTTTTAAAAAGACACCCTGTATACATATTAATATATATTATACATATTAATAAATATATATATATATATATATTATTGGATTATTATTATTAGATATTAGTTTTGAAAAGAAATAAAAAATGTACCTGGAGTGTCACTCTGTTTTTAATATCTTTTAAAACATTCCAAATCACTTTTCCAAAACATTGTTTTGTTAAAATAAGTTCAAAACTTAATTATAAAGTCAATTTAAACGAAAAAACAACAAAAAACTAAACAAAACTCTTGTTTGGATTAATTCAGCACAAGATGTACCTAATGTAAATTTAACTGAAGTAAATTTCCGCCAAGCTTGATAGAAGCCAATTAAAGAAGTTTGAAAAAGTCAAACTGTATTAAATTATAATTCGAAAAAAATAAAATGGAAAAATTGCATTCGCACTTTGAGAGGCCGAAAGCAGAAAGTAATAAAAATGATAAAGTAATCAGGTTTGCCATGAAAACTTTATATCCAAAGTTCCCGAGTTCATAGGCGGGGACTTAAAGTTTAATATCGCCAAATTAAAACTTCCTTAATAGCTTGTAACCTTATATGGAATCCAGCTTCAGATTTGCTGATGTTATGGGCAAAATTTTAAGTTAAATATTTGCCTGCAATAATATCTGATTTCAAGATCATTAGTTAGCCAAAAATCGAGTTTAATTTAATTTAATTATGGCAAACTTCTTGGGAGTTACAAAATTAAGTTAGTTACCTAAGTAACACACGCTAATCTGCAAAGATTAGGGTTAATATAAAATGATGAAGTATTGTTAAATACTTTAATTAAGTTTACACACAAAATTTATAAAAACGCTTTCTCCAGCAATATTGTCTTACGCTACTCGCTACCTTTATTTTATTATTAAATTAATCGTTTTGTTTTTGAAAAATATAGGGTAAAAATTTTGTTCATTTAATAAATAAGATAATTGCAGGTCTGTAGTTGGTGTATTTTATAAAATAAAATTATCGGAAAGAGTTCAAAAAATCGTATAATGAAATAAGAAGACAATAGTAAAAGTTTATTACATACTTTGACGATAAAAACAAGGCAAAAATAAGCGGCAACGTTGCCATCTCCATCACGTAAAGACTTTTTTGCGTTGGCCTTTATGAAACTATATTTTGTTTCTTTTTGTTTTGCGTGTCTCTTTTTAATTTTTACCAAATGAAAGTGAGGCTATGTTATTTGTTTTTACATTTGTTGCACATCTAGTGTCAAACAATTAAGAATAATCCCAATAAAAAGAAAGAAGGGAAAATTGGTGAAATAGTAAAAGATATCATGCAATATTTTCATTGTCAGTTATAATCAGATTTGATTGCGACTTTGCCGCTTTGCTTAAGCAATGTTAATTATATTTCAAACGGAATAGATATTGGACGTACATTTTTCTGTGGCTGCTGGCATTGGTCGCAATAGATATACAGGGTGGCCGATTTATCTGAAGACATTGAAATATTTCGAAAACTACGCATCGGATCAAAAAAAGTTTTGATTAAAATGTGTTCGCCTGGAAGGGGGCCATCCAATGATACCAAATTCGACCCCTCACCACCACCCCCTGGGGTGGGGGTGGGGGCAACTTTAAAATTCTAAATAGGAACTCCCATTTTTTATTGCAGATTTGGATTTCCCATTAAAAAATAAGTAACTTTTATAAAAAAACTTTTTTTTAATTCCTGATAGATGGCGCTGTAATCGCAAGAAACCCGATTTTTGGGAATATCTTAAAAAATTACACATCGGATCGAAAAAAAGAAAAACTTTGGATTTTATTCGTATATCTATAAGTTAACATCTATTTTTAACGTTACCCAAGAACAAGGACCAGGACGCAGTAGTTTTTTGTTCCCATCGGGGTGCTAGTTTTAAGAGAGTCCCCCTGCCTCTCACTGTTTAATAAATTAGATTAAATATTCGAAATTGTGACGAACTTTTAGACACTTATTTATTCTTTTTTCAAATGATTGTACACAGGAGAGGAGCATATCTGCGGGAATTTCAGCACAAGCGTTTCTTATGCGCTGTATCATGTATTCCCGAGTTGTTGGTGCTTGTTGAAAAACCGTATCTTTTAGATAACCCCACAGAAAAAAATCCGGCGATGTCAAATCAGGTGACCTAGCAGGCCAATTAACCGGGCCACCTCTGCCGATCCATCAGCCATTGAAATCACGGGTCAATACTTCCCGTGCTGTTGCTGAGTAATGGGCTAGGCAACCGTCATGCTAAAACCACATAATTTGTCGAATGGGTAGGGCACCATCCTCAAGTAGAGGTGGTAGTTCATGTTCCAGGAAATTTCGATATTTGATTCCATTTAAGGTTCCATCAATGAAATAAGGACCAATGAGTTTGTTACCTAAAATTCCACACCAAACGTTAACCGACCAGGGACGTTGATGTTCAACTTGTCGTAACCGATTAACGGAACCATGGTTTGTGAATGTGGACTCATCTGAAAATAGTACATTAGCGAAGAAATTGGGATTTCTTAGTATTTGCTGAACTGCCCATTCACAAAATTCTACTCGCCGATGAAAATCATTGCCATGAAGTTCCTGATGCAGTGAAACCCGGTGATACTTGTGACGATTCAATATTCTCCGAATACTATCTCTGGAAATCCCGAGATCCCGATGTATTTCCCGAGTGCTTACATGAGAGTTATGTTGAACAGCTGCTATCACATTAATTTCATTAGCTTCTCCTGTGACAGTATTTCTTCGTTTTCTTTTTTTAAGTTGTACACTACCGTCGGATTTAAAGGATTGAACAACTTTATAAAAAAACGAGCGTGAACGAATATTATCTGGAAACGTTCAGCATATAAGGCAACAGCATCGTCAATATTCCGCCTACATGTATGCATTCTCCGAAAATTTGAATCCTTTCAATTTTTTCTTCTACGGTTTCAGTATTCATTTCTCACTCGTACGTTTCTAAATCAACTGCGAATGTTGCGTCTATAAAAACGGAACATATGTTTTTATAGACGCATAAGTAAGGTATAAATATGTTTTTATAACATACCTACATATGTACATACCTGGACGCTAGTAAGGTATAAATGTTTTTAATTTGTACCAACATCAAAAGGAATTAATTAATTTAATTTATTTTGAATTCCCTAACAATTCTCGAATACACTAATTATATTTTTTAATGGGAAATCCGAATCTGCAATTTTTAAAGATATTCCCAAAAATAGGGTTTCTTGCAATTACAGCGCCATCTATCAGGAATTTAAAAAAAGGTTTTCCATAAAAGTTACTAATTTTTTAATGGGAAATCCGAATCTGCAATAAAAAATGGGGGTTCCTATTTAGAATTTTAAAGTTGCCCCGACCCCCACCCCAGGGGGTGGTGGTGAGGGGTCGACTTTGGTATCATTAGATGGCCCCCTTCCAGGCAAACAAATTTTATTTAAAACTTTTTTTGAACCGTTGCGTAGTTTTCGAAATATTTCAATGTCTTCAGATAAATCGGCCACCCTGTATATTAGGGTGGCCCAAAAAAAAGAATATTTTTTTTACTCGTCTCTTGTAAAAATATGTTAGTTTATCATGCTGTAAGAGCCCTGTCCAAATATCAGCTTGATTAAAAAAATTTTAGAGGTCGCTCAAGATTTTTTAAAATTTTCAAAATCGTCAAAAATTAATAATTTTTTTTGTTCGTCTCGATATTATTTTTTTGTTTAAACATAATAAAAATTCTGTAAATTTCAAATCAATATTTTGATTTTTAAAGGTCGCTAAAAGTTCGTTGATATTTATATTCAGAGGTCGCTCAAACACATTCAAAATACTCTACTTTGAAAGTTAAAAAAATCTTGAGCGACCTCAAATCAAAATATCAATTTAAAATTTTCAGAATCATTATTTTTAAATTAAAGAATAATATCGGAACGAAAAAAAAATTAAAATAAAAAAAATCCAATTTTTGACGATTTTGGAAATTTTTAAATGTCTTGAGCGACCCCTAAAATTTTTTTAATGGAGCTGATCTTTTGACAGGGCTCTTAAAACATGACAAACCAACATATTTTCACAAGAGACGAGAGAAAAAAAATATTCTTTTTTTTTGGGCCACCCTAATATATATATATATATATACATATATATATATATATATATATATATATATATATATATATATATATATAGGTTGCAATATTTTTTTATTTGAAGCCTATTGACATGAAATTTATAAATTGGGTAAAAAGCTTTTTAAAATAATTTTAAAAAAACTAAACAGCAAACAATTGTATAACTCTTATTCCAGATAATTAAAAAAATATATTGACATTTTTTTCTTCCAATTTTTCGCTACAATATTTTGTTTTTATAATGGCTGCCATGAACTATGTTGTTTGATACATCGTTGGTTTTCTTGATTTTTTTTTTAATCCACCCATCTAAAATTTTAAAATGTCGGCAATAGGAAAAACAAAAGCTGGTGGTGGTATCTCAAAATCTAGTGGGTAAAACTTGTAAAACTTGTTTTAACGATTTTTGGTTTTGACAGGTTTTCAGTTTTTTTTAAATAAGTTATTACCGAGTTTTGATTTTTGTGGAAATTACTAAGTTTTGATTTTTGTGGAAATACACACAAAAAAAAAAGATAGCATAGCATGAATGGGTGAGTCATTAAACCAATGGGATCTTGTAATCGGTATTCCTGAATAACAGTTCCTATAATACCAATAGATAGTTAGCACTTGGTTTACAATGGTTTACTGTTTTTAAATTAACAACAAAAATTGTCGCTCCTAAATCTATTGATATTTACATATATTGATATTTATTTGTTAGAATGTTAGAATGTTATTGCATTAAATACTAATTTGATTTATTTAATAACGTTACTATGGTATGTATACCATGTATACATTTAACAAAATAAATTCTTTGACATTTAGGCAAAATATTTCCCTATTTTCGTTCAATAGTAATTAATTGAGCAAATAACAATTTAGATTGCTTCAATTTTAATGCATTCAATGACAGCGTTGTTCTTGGTTCTATGTTAGATTTTTTTTATGTGCATCTTATTTAAACAGTATTTTGTGGACAGTAATTATTTTTCTATTTTTATTTTACATTTTTGGATAGAAATAAAGATATTACTTACAATAATTGTTAAATTAGTAATAGCCTTGAAATGATACTATAATAAATTAAATTAATAAATTAAATTAAATTAACTGAAACTAACAAAAAGAAATATAAAAAAGCAATTTTATAACAATTTTCTGAATATATTCAATAAAGTAGGAACTTTTATCATTAATTATATTGTTTTTTATTTATTTTTTAGTTTTAATAGCAGTAATGCATAATATTAACAAAATATTAAATTAAATTAAATAAATAAATTTTAAATAATCATTTTTAATTACTTTATACCTCCATAATTCGTATACGGGGGTGATTCTACACATCAAATTAAAAGAAAAAGTTGCTATGAACAGTCCAAAAATGCTTCCTATTTTAAAAATTTCAGAAACGGTTACTGCGAAACTAATGATGGTCGGGTAAAAAATTTCATAATTGTTGTTTTGGGTTTGTTTTTAATTATTTGTCTTCTCTGAATAATTTTACGTAAAAAAGCTGCTCTTGTTACAAGTTTTCGAGGAAAATTTTGTATATATATTTATTTTAAAATTTAATAAATCATAATTCCGTAAGCGAAAGCGCAAAACAATTTTTTTGCACACATACCATACATAGGTATATATAGTAACTTTGGATTTTGAAGAGGGATATAGATATAGATTCAAATTTAAAAAAGTACATTATCCCTCTTCAAAATCCAAAGTTACCCCCCGCCCCTCAAAATAGTAGATATCAAAAATATGTTTAAATGTGTACCCCTACCTCTCTGTTAGTTTACCAAAATTTCACATACAAATTTTAAACCGTTTTCAAAATATTCCCTTTTAACACATTAAAAAATCACCCGGTTTATTATGACAGGTCAAATTTTGTTTAATTATTTTAAAAATTATAATAATTAATAATATTATAACCACTGATATAAACATTAAATAAAGAAAAATGTATTCTTTAAAATTGCTTTTATTCTAGTAAAAATTATTTTCAGTGTCTGTGACTACAGTATGGTCTGTGAAAATCAACAGGTTGCTGGTGCCGGAAGTGGCACGTCCAGGTTTTCCCATTATCCTGGATTGTGACTACACTTTGGAAGGCAAAGACGATGGTCTTGTAGTTAAATGGTTTTTTAACGACCTACCATTACCAGTATACCAGTGGATACCAACTATACACAAAAAACCCCAAGTTTTAGGTACGAAAAATACTGTATTTTTTATTATATTAGATATATCTGTTAAAAAAAAGAAAAGATAATTAAAAGATTTACATACAGGGCCGAGCCGTGCCGGGGGTGCAAGGGGTGCATGGCACCCGGGCGGCACTAACACAGGGCGGCAAAATATCATCAAAAAAATTGTATCATATTATCAAGAATAAAAAAGCCACCTTGCAATATGCAAAAAACTTTCTAAAAATCACTTGCGTTTTATTGATGTCGGCGTTTCAAGGAATCATCGTTTTTACTCTACACATAAAAACAATTCCAAAATTGTGCTGTCAGGCGGCAATGATAAAAAAGACATAACCGAACGCGCGATAGCCACAAAAAATGATGATGCCAATTTTCTTAAAGCCCGGTTTATAGATTGCCGCCCGCCCGCTTCGCTTTCCGTCCGTCCGCTTCGAGTTCGTCAAGTTTCATGTTTTACGGAAGCGGGCTTACGGGAAACCAATCAAATCGCGCGCTGTGTACCACGTGATATTGTTTACAAGCTGAACTGTTAAGTTAAAGCATAATTTCTTCCGATTTGACGGCTGCGTATTTCAGCAATTTTTAGTTTTTCTATTAACGTGAGGCAAATAGGATGCAAACATAGTAGTTTCTTTTGTCTTTTTATGCGTTTAAGTTAAATACTAGTTATTGATTTAAAAGGCATCTTTCCGAATTTATTTGTAGCTTTAAGAATATTTTTGACCATGCCAGTTACTGTTGCCCATGGAGAGCGGTCATTTTCGAAATTAAAACTAATTAAGACCTATTTAAGATCCAATATAAGTCAATTCAGGCTTTCAAGTTTAGCAATTATAAGTATTGAAGAAGATATTTCTAACAACTTGGGTGTAACTTGATTAGGGAATTTCCTATTAAAAAAGCGAGAAAAGTAGATTTTAGTTTTTTAGTTTAGTTTAATTATTTTTGTTTTTTTTCCTGAATGTATTTTTATTTTATTCTTTTATGTATTTGTTAATAAATACTTTGTTATTTTACTATAAAATTTGTTATATGTTTATTGAGAATAATAAATTATGAACTCCCTACCGACAACCTAATTTTTTACATTAATGGGAGCGGCAAATTTAATTCTTGCACCCGGGCGGCAGATACCCTAGGCTCGGCCCTGTTTACATACATACATATATATACTTCTACAATCGAGAATCTTTTTAATTTATATTGCAGGCTAACAACTTGTTATAAAATCGCATAAACTTTTATAATTATATTATAAAGTAAATATGATGCTGTAAAATGTAGAATTATTTATAGGTACTTAATTAAATTTTATCTTATCACCAAATTTTATATAAAAATATTTGTATAGTTAATAAACTTTATGTTATTTTCGAAAAGAACAATTTTAAACTTATTAATTAATTTTGCCAAATAAATAGATACACCTATTTTTCATTTAGTTAATTTAATTTTGTAATATTAAACAATAACAATTAATTACAAATAAATAAGCAGAATTTAATTAAATATTGTGTTAATAAATAATAAATACAGTTCGGAAAATTTACCTTGTAATGTAAAAACAATATTTTGCAAAACAAAATGTTTTAATATTAATTCAATGCTATTTTAAAAAAAGTGGAAACATTTATCAGGGGCGCACGTAGGGGGGTTAAGGTTTTGAACTCCCCCCTAAAATGTGAGAAGCAGTTGTGGTTTTAGATTTTTTTTTAATATTAACAAGCTTATGAGCTTTATACTTGTCTTTTACAGTAAAAGTTTTACTTACCAAACGGTTTTCTGTTTACGTCACTAGTATTTATTTTTAAATAAAAATGTTAAATATCGACACAATCCATTTAAGGATTTTTTTTTAATAAGTTTTCTATTTTTAGAAAAAAATTATATTATATTAAATATTTTTTACATTATTTAAGAAGCCATATACATTTGGCTTTAATTTATTTAAAATGGAACTTATTTGGAATATTAAAAAGTATATAATTTATTTACTAATTTTATAACTACGTATTTTGTAAATTTCGTGTGTTTAAATATGCATTCTTGAAAAATCTATAAACATTACATACATATATATTTATTTATTTAAAAAAAGCTCATTTAAAAACTAATGATTCATATCTGATAAAATTTTGCGCAAATGTTATATTTATTTTATCTTATTCAAAATAAAAACATCTGATTGAGTCATTTCAAACAAAACTACTGATAATAATAACATGATTCACTGTTAGATTATTAGATTATATACATATGTATGTATTTATAACATAATTTTGTTTATATATTGATCATACGATTTTATGTAGTTAATTGTATTTTTCATTTATTTTAGTTAAATAATATTTTTTTTAATATTATTTATAAGGTTTTGCATAAAAGATATACAAAGTGTCCACAGATAGATACACTTTGTCAAAAGTATTTCATTATATTACCATTGAGTAAGGAAGTTCCTTACTCAATGATATTACATTAATTACATAACACCCGGTATACGTTTAATTACATAAAATTATTATTATTATTATTATTAATAAAAACTTTGGAGTAAAATTAAATTTTATTGAAATTATTAATTTACGAAATTCATTATATTAAATAAAACTAATATAATACCTATCTATAATTTATTTTAGTTATTTGAATATTTATAAAAAAAATGTTTTTGATAAATATTTTAAATTGTAAAACGCAAATTATCCAATAATAATAAATATGTATAACATATATTTGTAGTTTATCAGTGGATTTTTAAATTGCTTGAACATTGTTTTACACATTGTGTTTTGCACATTGTATACATTGTAATAATATTTTGCAACAGAGTAGACACAATAATTTGCTAATATAAAAAACAAAAATTGAATAAACATGTTTTTTATTTACTTGTATCAATAACTTTTGTAGGTATTCAAATAATTTAATAATTAATTATATAAAATATTTATAACTAACTGAAAAGCCGCAAATTTTCTCGCGTGTTTTTAAGGAAAAAAAAAAGGGTGATTTATAATAACAAAAAATATTATTTAAAAACAATTCTTGCACAGATTTAACCTATGAATATACGATGTTTTAATTTTCTACACGTTAATTTATTTTTTAGATCCAACCCATTGTTTAAAACATTTTGCTTTTGCCTATTGACAAGTTGTGGCTTTATGGCGCTTTAGTCACGGGCTGAAGTTAGTTTTAAGCGAGGGGTATAAAACTGTGTTTTGATTTATCCTTATCAGTCGTTATCAATAAGGAAAAATTTTTATCAATAAGAAATTTCTCTTAGTGAAGCCTTATAAGGCTATAGCCGTTAAGTCGTATGCAATTTTTAATTTTAAAAATTCAGTGGTTTATCCCTCGGTTTTAAGTTAGTTAAAAGTTGACAATAGTTAAAATAAAGTGCTACTCTTTTAAAATAATACTAAATATATAAATTATTTTATTATCTCATACAATAGTTTCTCAACGCCAATATTTAAAAAGTTTATATGAACATTATACTGACTTTTTAATTTCGCCGCAAGTAAACTAGATTTAGGTAACTTAATTTCTTTAAACATTTTCTTCACTTTTATTGTGAAAAACTGTTGTTAGTCCATTTTCAAGGGATACATTTCTAGTTACACATACAAATTTAACATTTTCACCGGCGCGCGTATAATGCAGATATTCAAGAATGGTTACTTTATTGTTTTATATATGTCGCTTTACATATACAAATATTTAATTTAAATCAATTCTGGATTCTCGATATGTCGAAGAAAAAGTATGGTATAAAACTCATTTATAAACTTTTATAGACACTCATTAAATTTAACATTTGGAAGCTTGCACGTACCTAATTAAAATTCGTGACTAAAATGGAGTTTATCAAACTTAATACATAAATAAAATAAACTCACAATAAAATAGTAAATATGAATAATACAACAGTCTTTATTAAAATAATAAAAATAGATTTAATTTTGTTGCCCAATGTAACATTTTCCTATTTAAATGTATAAATAATGAATTTGCATAAATAGAAATAAACCTTTTTAGATAAATTTTTAATGAAAATGGTGCATTCGAAATAAAAATTCCAGATTTACTTCATCTTATAAGATGCATACAAAATGCACAGTGGTTAATTTTTAAAATATATATAGGGTAATAAAATTTAAGTATTATTTGTTTTACTTAAATTTTACAATTCATTGATAAATAAAAATATTATAGCCAAATAAAACATTGTTAAAGCTTTGTTGCGAAACGTTACTTATTTTAGAATCACTGTGCACTGGCAATATATATTTCAGTGGGCTCTAATTTGTTTGTCGTTTTATTGCAGGGATACTAAAGGGCCGTTTGAACCTGAATTATTCAGCCAGCAAGGACATGCACACCGAGCACCGAGCTTTGCACATCATCCAGCCCGGACCAGACTTGTCCGGAAACTACACCTGTCTAGTGTCCACTTTCAATAACGAAGATCAAAAGACTAAGGGGATGCTCGTACTCGGTAAGACGTTTAAGACCACTTGTCTGTCTTAATTAATACCACTTTAAAGACAAAGGTGTGGGACTTATTTTGACTTAAAATATTTGGAATTATATAAGGAAAATTGTAAGACTAATCTTTTACGGCTTAAGTCTAACGTCAACCAATCAAAGTGCTTAAAATGGACAAGCACTGTGATTAGTTGACGTAATACGTAAGCCGCAAAAGATACATTCGGCAACAACTGTAGACCGGGCTTTAAAAATATTACTAAATAAATTCATAGCATGTACAGAGTGATCATAAAGTGGAATATTAATTATTTGTCCAAAAGAGAAGTACCTACTTTTTATTTTTCATTTTAGAACAAAATAAAAGTGTTCAGAATTAAAAGTTATTATTTATGTTATTGAAATTCATTTTTAACACAAGCCAACAAAAGTTTTTTATATGAGTGTTGCTAAGCGCGCGAACTCGCTTATGCGTGTATATTATATATATCGTAACTTTCTTAATATAAATAAATGGTTTCTAATATAACTTAATTTTTCACTTGTTTTAACTCAAATTTTATTGTTTATTTATTTCATCCTTTAATGTGCTTCCAACAGGCACCTCGCCTGTACAGGAGTACACACTAACAAACACAGCCCTGCTGGGATTCGAACCTACGACCTTGTAGTCCGCTGTAAGCAATAAACAATAAGTAGGGCGAGGGCGGCCATTAATAAATACTTTTAGATATACATTTCAGGATTTTTTAATAGTAGGCAATGGATTTAAACTTTAACTAATTAGTATAATTATAAATTAATATAAACAACATTTTCGTTTGAAGGATAAGCAATAAAAAATTAATTTGGTATTAAAATAAAATAAAGATTAATGTTTAATTTTAAACTTTTATGGAACGGATTTTTATGCAAATACAAATTTAAATAAGGACAAAATTTAAGATTTTAAAACTAAATTATTTACATTATTTAAGTAACTAGGGTGCATGTATTATTTTTAAATAAAGTCAAAATGGTATATTTGCACGAGCGTAGCTTGCGTGAGATTTTTTAATAACGAATTGCATACTATTTTTTTTACAACAAATACAAACATTAAAAAATTCTTAAAACCAAATAACCTTACTTTTTAAAGATTATTTTAGTCGCTTTATTTTAACATTTGACAACTCTCAACTAACTTAAAACCAACTTCAGCCAGTGACTAAAACTCCATGGATAATTTTTGTATTTTTGACTAGATGTGACTTATGCATAAGTCACATCTAGTCAAAAATACAAAAATTATATATAATTTATAAAAAAATCCTATGTACTGTATTTCACCTACGATCTGGTCTATATTAGTTATAAATAAATATTACGCATTGGCATTGAAATTATACCTACCTACTCACGTTTTAAAGGGAGACGTGTTAATAAAAATTTAAGTAAAAAAATAGGATTGTCCAATATGTGAATAATAATAATAACTTATAAACAATTTACTTACTTACCGACTATTTAATTTGTTTGTATTTAACTGTTATTATTCATTTCTTTCAGTGCAAAAAATGCAAAATAAATAATTCTTTATTTTAAAATATGAAATTAATTATATTGCACAATATTGTAAATTTTATTTTTTAATATTTATTAAAAAATAAAATTTACCTAAACTTAAAATTTTAAATTTTCCAATTTTACTTTTTTGTATTTGTATGCATAGGCACCAAAAACACTGTGGTATAGGTTTTAAAAATAAAACACTATTTTTAAAATAGAAATTTATATCATACATTTTGGGAAGACACGATCAAATAAACAACATCTTTAAAAATCAAACAAAACATACATTCTTAAATAAAAACACAAATAAACATTTTTCGTTACGTTTAATAAATTAAAATTCATAAATAAATTTTGGTTATTTGTACTTTTATAGTTTTTAGTGAAGTATTTAAATAAATGCAAAATTTTCTAAAATAGGTACTAAAATCATGATATGAATAAACAAACAGGCTTATAAAGTTTGTTTTTTTGTATAGATAATTTATAAAAATAGAGTATTTCGTAATGATTACGTAACAAGATACATACAAAGCGATGCAAAATTAATTACAACTATGTCAGGGTCAGTCTATTAGTTATTCTTAAATGGTTTTCAAAACCATATCAATAAAAAAATAAACACATTGTTGTGTTTTTTTGGAAGGCACTATTGCGAGTATGTTTTTGTTCATGCATTTAATTACAGGATGAAACTAAAAATAGAGTAGTAAATAAAGTGTTATCATCTTTTGACCTTTATTTTGATATGTGGTAGGTACTTAATTCAGTATTTTAAAGAAAGGTCAGTTTTAGAAGAGATTTTACTTTTAATTTATTTTATGTTTACTTTTTAGGCATCTAACTGTACCTTTTTATTTTATAGAATATATTACTTTTAGGTGCATTGAACTGCAGTCAACGTATATTTTTGATTGCTTTTTCAATTTACATTTCCAATGAAAAGCAATTGAATTTTTATTTAGTTAGTTAGTTAGATGAGTAAACTGCAGATTGAATTTGTTTTTTATTATTTTACATATTGCTATTTACAATAAAATTTTAATCTGTTAGCTATAAAAACAACCGTATACTTTATAGTTAAATACTAAATAAAAATCAGTCTATCCTATAGGAGCCCGATCGGAGTGCCTTAACAAGTTTAACGTTATCCTCGTTTTTGACTGGATTGGCGGCCAGTGTTCTGGGAAGGCAGTTTGGCACCAAAATTATAACGAAAAGTGCTGCAATATGTAAATGCCAGTAAAGTTTATTGTATATTGCAGCGGACGCCCAAAATTCCAATAATATAAATGGGAACGTTACATAGGCCATCATGAATCTTGTCACGAGGAAAGTCATTATATCGTACATTTTTTTCATTTCTACATTTGTTACAAAGTAACTCCGCACATTTTTTCTAATTATTCTTGAGGCTTGCGTGAATATGGCCCCTCCAAAGAACGTCATGTAGTATCCAGGGTGGAAACCATGCCACACAGCGGAGAGTCCGTAAGTCAATAAAACTTGATTTTTCTCAACTCTTTCGTACACAATGAATCTCAACCACACATTGGTGCCTTTATTCCATGCTGTGATCGCGTCCTTTAGACTGGTGGCAAATTCAAACCCATAAATATCTATATTGGAGACTTTATCCCATTTAGCTTGCCTCGTTTCACTGTTTAGACCATTAAATCCAATACCGGAATTATTACAAATGGCATCAGCGATAATCCACGCGAAATAATATTTAAATCTCGCCAGCATTGTGCAAATAGACAGATAGAAAAATTTGTAGCTTATTGTCGTGCTCTCCAAAAACCATTCGGTTTTTAACTTGGCGATGGGGAAAAACGGGTTGCAAATTACGAAAATTGCACAGCATGAGCAGGCAATTAACACTTTTTTTAATACGATTTTGGACGGACTATAATTCGAAGAACCATCGCTGCCTTCAATAAAACCCATATAGTCGTTGTAGTATATAATAGGGCCTGCCATTACAGAAGGGAACAACAATACGTAACTAAAATATTCCAAAGGGGAGGGAATTGCAGTTATGGCCAATTTTTTCTGGGTTTCGGTCATCGCTTCCTCTGTTTTTGTGTAGCCGTCGTGCACGCTAAAGGCCAGGCTAGTTAATTTTTGCACCAAAACCATCAAAGGGCCGCTAATATCGATTCTGGTCCCGCCATAATTTGCATACATTCGGTAAACATGCATCACCGAAAGATAGGTCATGGACACTGCAAAAACCCAAACGTGGAGCACTTGTGGGCGTTGAGTTATTAATATGACATAACCTGCTGCCGATAAAGATAACAAATGGAGGGTTTGCACCCCGTAGCAGAAGTAAATGAGGGAGAAACCGACAATCAGTCCATATAAGTGTCTAATTACGGTACCTGTGTCACTTGGGCGTAAAAACTTCCGATACACCGAGGCCAGCAGCAGAGCAACAAGTTGGGTCATAAAAAAGTTCACTTGGTCGATCGGCACTCCGGTTTTCTTGCTTAATCCGGCGAAAAGCCGCGAACCCTCGTAATTCTCGATTGTGGTTGTCATTTTTCTTATGTAAACAAACAATTATAACCTTACAAACTTTACACTTGTCAGTCTTTTCACTTTAACTATGCGTACGCACTGTTTACTTAATTTTAAAAACTTTTTTACTACGAAGAATTTTTCGTTTCATCTTTTTAATTTGTCTCGACTCTTTAACACTATTAAGACTGATGCAGCTGACAGTTAAGAGAACGCCTATCCGGCTGCCATCTGCAGATCAAAATAAGTACTGCACCAAAAATGCGTTGTTTAACCGTTTTATATGTCAGCGTGTAATTACTCGCAATTTCGTCACGCCTTCGGATAAAAATATCCCATTAGGAGACACAATGCATTATGACACATCGAACGACCGGCAATAATTGATGGTAATATTGTTACGAACTTATTTATTAATTTCAGCGACCTTTACGATGACATCTACTGGGATTTTTTTAAAGCTGGCGCGAGGTGGGGAAGGTCACTGTTGGTACCGAACTGTGTAAAGATCCATCTGCTTGAGAATCATCTATTTAGGAAGTGCACTTAAAATATTTAGAAGATTCTTATTGGATTTAAAACAATATTAATATTAGAAGTTTTGTTATAATAATAGCTATTATAGTAACAGCATATATAAATTTTATTTTATTTTAAAACCTATTTAAAAAAAATTGCAAACCTTTAGTAGTTAAGAGCTATTCCACGTTACTCGGCAAATTTTGCTGCATTCGTAATATTAAAACATTGTTACATTGGTTTTTTTAATTTCATATTATACTAAGCATCATTGAGACGCATTTGCGTTTCATAATATCTTATACGTACTTGCGTTAGGTACGCAAATAAAGGCGAGATTTTTTTACAAATGACAAACACAATATTTTATTATTATTAAAACGCCTTCTTCTTATAAGCTGTTATTGTTTAAGCGAATTTTCTTTGTTGATAATGACAGATCTGTCGACGTCAACGTCAAGTTGACGGCGTATAAAATATTTTTTCTACTTCCACCTTTAAAATGTCCTTTATCGTACATGTTTCCATGACACTAAGTGACCCTTTAAATACACATTGACAAGTTGTGGCTTTATGGCGCTTTAGTCACGGGCTGAAGTTAGCAACAGGTTTTTAGTCACGGGCTGAAGTTAGTTTTAAGTTAGTTGACAGTTGTCAAATGTCATACAATCGTTAAAATAAAGTGTCTTTCTTGTAAAATAATACTAAATGTGAAAATTATTTTATTATCTCAATACAAAAATACAAAAGCAGTTTCTCAACGCCAATATTTAAAAAGTTTATATAAACATTGTACTGATCTATTAATTTCGCCGGCAGTAAATTAGATATAACTTAAAGTGGGGTTCTGACTCCACCGTGAAATGCTAATAAAACATTTTCTTTACTTTCACTGTGTCTCAAGATCTATATATATTATCTATGGTTATAACACATAAAAATTTGACATTTGACAGTAACACAGATTCCCCTATTTATTTATAGATGGAGCTCTATTCAAATACTTAATTTAAATTATTTTTAGACAATAATAAGTATTTGTCGTAGAAAAATGTATAAACTCAATAAGCACTCGATTGCAAGCTCGCTCGTGCCTAAATTAAATTCGTGTCTAAAATGGCGTTTATCAAACTTGATACATATTATACTATATTTTTCAAGCGATCAATAATTTTCATTATTCATGAGTCCAAATAGAAGAGCTTTATAATAATACTAGTTCAAAAGTCAAACTAGCATGTCAGTCAGAAACTTGAAAAAATATTAAAAAAAAATAGTAAATAAAACTCGGCAGGGAAATCTTATTGATTATCTAATTACCTCGGGCACAATGTAAACTTGGCGATAATATGTGCTTTCTCCGCCTGGTCTATAATATAATATTTCATGCCTTTTTGACATTTTAACTTTTATTTTTTGACAAAAAAAAATGTTTGTTTATTTTGTGAGAATAATATATTAAAGTAGCATGTATTTAGGCAAGGTATCACTTACTTAATAACTAACTCACAGGTGAATTTTATTTACTATTGTAAACTAAAAATAAGTTTTTTTAAGCCAATATTGGCTCATTTATTTGTCAATTTTTTTTTTAAATAATATTAAAGAAATTAAAGCATCCTTTACCAAATTTACAAAAATTTCTAAAAATACAAAAACTGTCGAAAATTGAAATTATGTAAACCAAAATTTTAATTCATCGAATTTCTTAGCCAGTTAATTCAAAGTGCGCAACATTTATTTAAGAAAAAGAAATACTGAAATTATCATTATGTCGAAATTAATTTCTATTATTACTCGTCGACATAAAAATCAATTTAGAAATTAAAGTGATAAAGTTTCTTATTTGACAAACAAATATTTTGCACGAAATATTTGTTTTAATATTTAAATGTTTTTAATATTACTTAAAATGTTATTACACTAACAAGAATTGAAATCTATTTTATTTATATTATTATTTTAAAAAAAATTTAATATAAATTTACTTTTAATACAAATTATTTTGTTGTTTAAAACACTTTGAAACAATTTTTATACTGGAATAAAGTTGTAGTATAAATGTTATTAATTATTATGTTATTTAAATATAGCAATACGAATTTTCATTTAAGCACCTTTCTGCCATATTTCTTTTAATCAGATTTTATTTAGATAAAAAATTCAATGTTATTTGTATTTTTATTTTTTGGAATAAATATTATGTACCTTGAATTTTCTGACTGAAAAATTCGATGAATTAAAATGTTGGTTATCACTCGTAAACAGAATTTTAATTTGGCGCTAGTGCATAGTGCGGTTGTGTTACGTACTACTGCCACCAAGCGAAATTACATAACGTCGAAGGTACAGGAGCTCGAAAATAAATTAGGCAACAGTGCATTCAAATTTAGTGTTGCCATTTTATTTACTTACCTGTTTTGCTTTCCTTAATTTATTACTTAATTTATTAATTAATTTATTAAAATAAAAATAAAGAAAATCCATTTTACTAAAATATTGGTTTTTATTGACTAAAGCATAAAAATAATACAATATATTTAATCCACCATTAATTACATTCATGTTTATGGATTATTTTCAATTACGTCTTATATTCTTTTTCTATGCTTATTACTGTACAGGTAAAGTAGAAACCACTAATATATGAACGTGACTCATCGGGTGCCGAACATATCTCAGACATGCTAGCAGTAATGTTTTACTTGTCTTGTACATTCGATGCAGCGGTAAATGTACTCACACGTAGGTTTTTAAGCATCCGGTCTAAAATGCGCCATCTGTGATGTAAAACTGCCTAGGTGTTGGACAAAGATGGACATATGACGCTTGTGTCCTAGCTTGTTACTTAATTTTATTGGAAGTCAGTAGAGTTCGTGTTTTAGGAATTTATTTTATTTTATTACATAGTAAGGAAACCAACTTTACCGTCGGCCATTTGTTTTTATATGTCATATGATCTTTGTTTTTGCATATCGTGTTTCTAATGTGTGTTTACGGATTAATAATCGTTTTAAACGTTGTAGTAGTAGTGGTTTATATTATGTAACACAGGTAGATGTCGTATAAAAATCCTTACCTAGAAATTCTAGGCTAGAATACAAAAATATTTTTATTATACATATAAATTTTGTACTAGTATTATTTTAATACATTCTGAAGAAGCTACTGTGTAGCGAAACAATTGTCAATATTTAATAAATTTCGTGAAACTAACGCAAGTTGTTTTTATATCCACACAATTTAAATATCTTTCACTTTGTACCTGACCTGCGTAAACATTTTTGTTTTTTGTCACCAATTCTGAAATATTTGCGTTTACAGTTAAAAGAATAGTATATTCTGTAACAAGTTTGACGGTTTCACGAGAGGGGAATATGCAATTCCAAACGTGTTTCAGACTATACTAAGAATTTAATTGGAAGAAAGTGAGGTTGAGTCGGTCTAAAAATTTGTTATTAAAATCAGAGATGTCGCCACGAGTGTACGTTCTGTAATCAGATGATAGAATATTTCATTAAAGTTAAAAGAAAAGTTTATTTATTAATTAGTTTTTAAGAAAATTACATTTTATTTAATTATCGTAGATGTTAATTATGTTAGATGTTAATTATTTAACTTTAAAAGCAAATATATCATAAGTATAGCAACCAACATTACACTAAAATTTTTTTACAAACGGGACAGCACTGGACCGTGACCTTCGATAGATTGCTTCGTACGAATGTGTCGGATGAGTCACGTTCATATTAGTGGTTTCTACTGTAGTCGGCTCGGACACGTAACGAGTAGGACAATTCTGGTAATTATATAAATATCTTCTTTTGGAAGATTCCTATTGCATAGACAACTAACCAAATAATGAACCACAATTAAATTGTGTATTAGGAGAGTCTGAAATCCATATCTAAATTATTTCGTATAAAGTGAGGTTAGCCAGCAGGGCAGTCTTGTTGAAATGCACCCCTTACATAATTTAATAATTATAATCATGTCGATATACATTATTGATAGCACTGAAAATTTTGGACTGCACTGTTGTCTAATTTATTTTCGAGCTTTTGTACCTTTGACGTTATGTGATTTTGCTTGGTGGCAGTAGTACGTAACACAACCACACTATGCACTAGCGCCAAATTAAAATTCTGTTTACTAGTGATAATCAACATTCATCGAATTTTTGATCGAGAAAATTTGTCTTGCGCTTACAGATTTAAATCTTGTCTAATTTTTATTCCAAAATAAATATTTTACTTTAAGTTAATTTCAAATAAATAAATGAAATGGTATTATTTAGATATAAAAACCCTTTTTGAATAGAAACAAATATTCATTCAATAAAAACTGAGGCTTAAAAATATAGATTACACCAGAATGATGTAAATATATATGGAAACTTATTTGATACACCAAAAAATAAATTGGTAGATTTTAATTTATAATTAAATTTATTTTAATATTTTTATGAACGTTTATATTTACTAGGCAATTTTTAATTTCGGTAATTTTTATTTTGAGTTAATTTTTTGATGTCATAAAAAAGAAAAAAGGCGTGCCATACTCAACTGCTCAACAATTGAACTGGATATTAGAAAAATTTTAAAATCGTCTGCCTAAATAGTTACAATAAAATACTTCAAGTATCTACATTGAATAATAGAAAGAAGTTAAAAAACATTCTCCATAACTTTCAGAATTTTGCCAATATTACATTTTTAATATTTTTCTGTCAGTTTTCGAAGAATGTGCCATCGCCTGTTTGACATAGTTTTGGGACACCCTGTATATTTTTAGTTTTCGTTTACATAATGCAAAACAATAAAGCGAAGCGGATCCCGCGGGTTGACAGCTGGTATATAATAAAGCTTTGTTTAAGTAGAAAAATCAGGCTATAAAATGCTAAAAAAATATCCATTAGAATTAACACTTTATGGGCCACTTGTTACCTGAGAATACTAATATACTATAGTATCTTTAATTCTAATGGTTTTCAATTTCATTATTTTATAGCCTTATTTTCCTACTTAAATGAAGTGTTATCATTGTGATTTTATTTTATATAAATATTCGGAATTATCTTAAATGACGCTTTAAACCCCAACTATGCCCATTAGGGTGTGCCAAAAAAACTCGATATTTTTTTTTCTTGCTCTCCACCCAAAATATTGTAGAATATGTCCGAACAAATATCCTGTTAAAAGCGGAGCTCATAATTTCAATTTTAAGAGGTCCTTCATCGAATCTGAAGTTTTGCCGCTTAAATAGCATAGAAAACTGACTTTTTTACCTTATTTATTCTTGCAACCTAGGAATAAATTTTTTTTTCATAAAATCCATGACCAAATCCTACAAAGCATTAAATTTGGACGAAAAAATCTTATTAAGCCGAATTTCTATTTTCATTATTTGATTTTTTACAGAGCTTTAAATTTTAAATTTTATGTTTTTTGCCTTTTTCAGCTAAACTATTGAAGTTAGACGAAAAAGTCAAATGGCAATTTTTTAGCTTGTCTGATGGACCACAAAAAAGTTATAGGCGAATTTTTGTATCGTCAATATTCTAAAAGTTACAGGCGTATAAAGTCATCATTTTTGTATTATTAACTTTAAATTTAAAGCTCTGTAAAAAATCAAATAATGAAAATAGAAATTCGGCTTAATAAGATTTCTTTGTCCAAATTTAATGCTTTGTAATGGCTTTTATGAAAAAAAAATTCTTCCTAGGTTGCAAGAATAAATAAGGTAAAAAAGTCAGTTTTCTGTGTTATTTAAGCGGCAAAACTTCAGATTCGATGAAGGACCTCTTAAAATTGAAATTATGAGCTCCGCTTTTAAGAGAATATTTGTTTGGACATATTCTACGATATTTTGGGTGGAGAGCAAGAAAAAAAATATCGAGTGATGCCCATGAAATAAAAATAATTTTTCCCCAAAACTTATTAAAAGTAATTTAAAATAAAAATTACCCTACCAATAAAGTGTATTTTTTTACATAACCTGTTGGCTGTATTTATAGCTTAAATTGAATTTAAACATTCCTACTTTGGGAATACAGTGAGCATCAACAGTTTATTTATTTAAATCTAAAGACAATGATTAAGTTAAAACTCTAAGTATTTAATTCTGACAACACAAAATGAAAAAAAATTATATATAAAAATAGGAATTTAAAAAATGTATGGGTATAACTCTCATGTTTCGACAGATGCTATGTAGAAAAGAAAATAGTGCCACCATAAGTTTCTTAGTTAAAGATCCCTTGAAAACAAACTTTAACATTTATTTTCCTTGTAATCGTTGATAATTATCTCGAAAACAAAAAGAATATAAATCAGGGGGCCGAAAAACACTGTAAAAAAACTCTACTGAATAATTGTTATTGTTTCAGTTCCTGCAAAAAGCTTCGAGTTAAGCCAAGAAAACACGGGCGATGGTATGTTGCAAGTGATTTGTTATGCCGAGGGCGTTTTCCCCAAACCGAACATGACGCTACTGATGGGAAATAGGTAGGAAAACAAATATAAATTATCTTATAAGTCATTCGAACAATTTCTCCAGACACATCTACCTAAAAAATATTTAGGAACAAGGGCCATGGTCATGGCCATAACATAAATTACCTCTACTGTTATTTTCTTTATCTATTTTCACTTCCGTATAAGAAGTTTCTTTAAATTTATTCATTTACAAAAAACTAATAGTTCAATTTTCCCTTGCTTAAGAGAAAATGTAATTACGGTTTCTTAACTTTTAACACAACTCGTGCATTTTAAGTACAAAAATAAATTAAAGAAAGATGCTTTTGTTAGAATATCGTCTATTTTGCTATTAAGTCTTTTAAACGAATAAACAAGGGTTTCAGTTAAAAATTTACATAAAGTAATTCCATTTGTAGTTCGTGGTCATTATCATAAAAGGCAACCATAATTAAACACACTGCCTCGTTCTGTAAAACTCCATTTAACAGCACAATACAAAAATTACCCGATTTAAATAAAAACATTTAACAAGATTTATGACCCTCTAGGAAAAGTTTCGCAAAACCTAACAATCTGTAGAAGCTAGACGGAACCCAAGATAAGTATTCCAATAAATTTGGTTTCTACACTATGGAAATTGATATTATTTGTTTTCTACACTATGGAAATTGATATAATTTTATTAAATTAAATCAATAAAATAAAGTTTGTTTCTCGATTAAAAATAATGAAAAGTATATTATATTGTAATTATGTTGTCATACATATAGACTCCAGAAAAAAGTAAATTTCCCCAAAGAAAAATTACATATCTAACTCTCTAAAAATGAATACCTAAGTCAAAAATGACTAATTGTGCGAAAACGGAGCAACTAATATTTCTCGTCAACAGCAAATTAATATTCCGGACATTTTGCAGTCAATTACTATGTAAAATTGTCTGCTAAATCTGAAAATGTCGTCAAAAGTTATAAAAGTTAAACAGTTTTTGAAATATAGTCAATAATAATAATAATAATAATAATAATAATAATAATAATAATAATAATAATAATAATAATAATAATAATAATAATAATAATATTTATTGATCATACAGTTTACAGCAACCAAAAAAAAAAAATATCTTAAAAAATTATCCTGAAGAAACTATTTTACAGAATATTATTCTTTCTCTAAAACAGAGTCTGCAGCTTGTTTTTTAACATCTTGGAACATTTACAATAAGATGCAATAGACATAACTTTATTATAACATTTAATTCCCATATAAATAAAAGAAATTTGACACACAGAGAGCCTTTAAAGTGGCAAAGCTAACTCATTTTGACTTATTGTTGAATAACCTTGTACATATGTTACTATGAGTAGACATGACTTTTTATTTTTAAAAATGTATAAAATCAAATGTAATATGTCAAACAGGAAATAGTTAAAATTTTGTATTTACAAGAATATGTTTGACTTTTCTTATCCATGCACCTTTTTTGCATTTTAAAAACTTTGTTAAAATAGTGTTACTCCAAAATATAATGCCATATGCAAGATGTGACTGACCTACTCCAAAGTACGTAAGACGCAGTACTGAAAAGGTTACTGACCTTTGTAATGACTATATACAAGCAGTACCATCTGTATATCTGTAAATCTGCATGCAGAATAAGTTGCTCATTTATATTTATTTATATTTGTATTTATATTAAAAACATTTACCAATATTAAAAATAGAATTGGCCCCAATATCGATCCTTTAGGTACTCTGGATATATCCGATTTTTCACCATTTTGTCTAATAAATATAATTCTATATTTTCAAGTTTGAGCCAGAAAATAATCCAACAACATGCTGTTTTTTATTTAAACTTTCAAGAATAACATTAAATGCACTCTCTACTGCTGTGTTAGTGGACTTATTTTTTCTTAACCCATTTTGAAATCCAAAAGTAGTTTGTTAGATTATAAAAAATTCTGTAAACAATTGTAATACAAAGTATCTAATATTTTACCAAACTGATTTTGAAAACTTACTGGTCTGTAATTTAGAGGGTTAGATTTGCTTCCGCTATTTTTATAAATTGGTACACATTTTGAACACTTAAGTGCAGAAGGATACTCACCATTCATAAATGATTCGTTGACCAAATACGGTAAGGGCTCTGCAATAAGTTCTTATTTGGAATTTTTCCATTTACATCTTTAATACCGGGTGTACATTTTTTACTTGTTTTAATAATAGTACATACAATTTCTTGTGAAGTAACCAGCTTTAGACAAAAGTATCTAAAAAATTTGGGGGTAGTTGAATTATGCGTACGATTTAGAGCATTATTATTGGAGATGAGATTTTAGGTTGCAAAATTTATAAAAATAGGTACCTAAGTAGGTACTTTTTTCTTGTTTTAGGTGAAACCAACTTTTAGTTGGTAAAATAATTTAATTTATTATTGCATAAAATTGTATTGAACAAGATTTTTATGATTTGCTGTGAAAATACATAAAAATTTTAAATAAAACATGTTAACATAAGGTTGATTGGAAAAACTTGAAATCTTATGGAAAAGCATGGAATGTCATATTCTCGTCGCTGATCCCGAATGCCAGTACCAACTACTCCCAACCAACTAACATTACCAATCCTGTACAACCAAAATAACTTATGGCATCCGAATACGACCAATTTTGTTCATATCTGTTTAAATCAGAATTTAGGTAAAATTACACTAGTTTAGGTAGTAAAAAGTAAAAGTCAGTTCCTTTTCTCTTGAAAATGAAAATTTTGGTAAAATAGGTTAAATAATGTCAGGCTCAAATAAAATCATTTTCTTCAAAACGGATTTTATTCCATTGCATCTAAAGTTATGATTAGCGTAATAACACTAAAATTCAATCTCTAATTTTTATCTTTAAGAATATTTAAAAAAGAATTATTGAATATATTACTAATTTCCTTAGAATGACTTATTATTTTGTGATTTTATTTTATTTCAGATATTTTTAAATTTTTATATTTGGTTTCGTTATTTATAATTTTCCAGCTTTCATAACTAATATTCATCATTCATCATTAAATTTATTTTTTGTCAGCTTTAAGTTTTTTAAATTTTTATTTAACAAAGTGTATTAAGAATTATGAATTGTTTAAGACAATTTATCCATTTTAATTAACAGAGACTGCATTTCCTTTAAATCTCCATATAATATGAAAGAGACTATATATGAAAAACTGCTCTACTTACATACATTTTTACGGTATTTTCGGATTCAGGGACAATTTTGCATAAGTATTGGCTATTAAATGTTCTAGATTAAATTGCTGTTTACTACACTGTTCAAAATTTCATGACCATTTTAACACCAAATTAACACCATACATGGTCTATATCGATACAAACCAAAATGGTGTTAAATATGGTTCGTTGGTCCGGTGTAAATTCAAATACTAAAATAGTGTTAATTTAACTTTCACACGGTATTAAAATAAATTTTACCTGTTGTAAATTGAACTTCTTTTCAGTGTTAAATATTATGTGTTTGTGGTCAAATTAAATCATACACACAGGAAAAAGGAAAAAAAAGGAAACAGGAAATTCCTTGACGCATTACTAGTATATTACCAGTGGTATTATTCCAGAAAACGGAACCTTCAACTCGCTAGAGATAATGTTTTTAGTGCGTTCCACCAACTTAACAAGTATTGACAGCTGTTTCCACCTATTTAAGGTCTCTTTAGTATCGAACAACTTGTAGTGTCGCACCAAAGCAAAGGACTACTCTAGCTTATATATTCTTTATGTAAGTCAACAGAGGCGAGATTTAAGAACATCACGTGATCCACACCGCCTTTGCCGCGATCGGTACACACTATGCAACCGGTAATGCACGGCAAATTGTTTTAATCGTTTTAACAAAGTGCTTTAGGTTGAAGTAACTCTTATTTTACAAACAACATATTTAGTAAAGTGAAGTTCACTTAGTGAACCATACAGCGGGTTATAAAGTTTTCTGGGTTAATTTAACCAATTTAAAAAAAAATCACTATCTGGTTTAGTACCGTCAGATTAATCTTTGTTTATATTAACCTTCCCCCAGTTGATAAAAATAAAAAAAATACAAACATAAATACTTATGGGTCAACTAAATTAATATTGTTAAATTAACTATTCCTTTTTTTTCTGTGTAGGTGTACCTACTTCTCAAATATTTTTAGATAAACACCGTTTTGGTGTTTGCTGTATATAACATTTTCAACCATAATTCATGGTGTTATATTAACACCACTTGGTGTTGGATTTTGACACCATTTTAAGATTACTCTTTACACTACAGATATTTTAAACAGTGTACAGTTCACTTTGAAAACTAGTCATTTTTGACTAATCCATTTTTAGATATCTTTAGAATATCTTTTCTATTTTCCAGTTTAGCATTGTCAAATTATGCAGATACTGAGTAATCTGGAAAATAAACTTAATTACAACAGATTACACACAAATTTATGTTAGTTTTATGTACCTATTCGCCTAGTATATTTTAATTTTTCCTTTCCTGTCATTTAATTACATTAAGCTTTATGCAGTTATATGCTTTATTTTAAGAGTTATCCTATCTTTTATTGAAATAAAACTTCGTTTATTGATGGTATAAAATCTATTTATATTTCTGTTTTGTATACACTGATTTCACTGGTCGATAACATAAAATTGTTTGTTTGCCACAGTGCAGCCAATAACTAAAAGTAATAAATTTGGGTGCGCTTATTTATTTTGCTCAATTAGCTCTTTTTGCGCTATTGTAAAAATCTTTTTTTTTTCGACCTACAAATAAATAATATTAAATAATAAATATTATTAAAATTAAATAATAATAAATAATATTAAAATTTTAAAATATTCCTATTTTGTTAATCAAATACTAAAACCAAGAATCATTGGTACTTTAAGTATGGATCCAAATTAAACAAAAATATTAAATTATACACGTTTATAAAGTCTTTTCCCAAAATTGTAGAACTTTTAAAATTCAAAGTAAGATCAACAATTTTAATGCGATTTGAATGTTTTAACTTTATCTATCTACTTTATTGTGTTAAAATTTCAACGCAATCAAATAAAAATGAGCAAAATGGCACTAAAAATATATAAATATATATGTTAACGCAAAATTTCGCTTCTGGCTAAAAACTATTTTATTTTGTTAAAAACAGGAGTTTCGGGGGGAATAACTTTTTACGGTTTTAAATTAGGACCTTATAGCTATATATATAATGATGATTGATTAACAAAATATATTGGGTGCACTAAGTTTACTTCTAAATATCTGTCGTACTTTGGTAGAACATAGTAACTAAAGTTACTAGGCTTTAAAAAATTTTTTGCATTTTTGAATTTAGCGTTCAAATTTACCTCTAGTAACTATTTTTTATCTCTTTTTATATTACGGTGGCTGTAAAATGTCTATCTCTATTTTTAGTAACTCCTAAAAACTGTTAGGTATCCTAAAGCAAAATATGGCAAATAAAGTTACTATCAACAATGATCCATTTTTTTTTTAAATTTCACCCAGTAAAAGCTATTCAAGTTGCTAGGTTTAACGCAAAGTATTTTCTAATGGTAATAATAAAGCTGCTGCTTTATGCATATATTTCAGTATTGATTTAAATCTGGCAACTTGAATGTTGATGTTTTAATAAGTGCATATTTTAATCAACATAGCACTTTAAAATAATTTTATTTGAAACCATTGAGGTTAAAAACTAAATAGAAAGGAACAATGTTAAAGACTCTTTGTCCCTTATTTGGAGATTAAAGAAAAAAATTGTTCTGGATTTACTTACCATAATATTCAATTTTACTTAATATAATATGGATTTTTTTAATTGTATTTTCACTAAATAAAATGGTAAAATATCTAAATAATTATTTATTTTACTCAATCATAATATTTTTTCAAATTCCTCGTTAAAAATTATGTAGGCTATGCAGTTTTAGAAAATACGCTGTCCTGAAAAGTTACAAAATCATAGTTACTAGGTTTTGCCAAAGTACGGCATATATGCATGTATGGGAATTTTTTTTATTTAAAGAGCTACAAGGTCGGTAAAATAGGAGATAAGTTACGTAATTACACTGTTTTAAAAAAAGATTTGGTAACTTGAGTTAGTAGTTTGTTAATTTTAGTATGTAAAATTTTAACTTAATTTTTTATAGAAAACCAGGGTTTGTAATTATTTTAACAAAGGAGAATATTTAACCGAAAGTTTTGTTATGGTAATATGCAATTTTGTAAGCATTTTGTTAATTTCAAAGGTTACATATTATTTTGTTAATGTTTATCAAATTTTTTCGTTGATTTCAGACAGTCAATCAAAACATTTTTCACTGACAATACGCATCCAAAAGTTCAACTGACTTCAGCGTCTGCAACTTATGTTTCTTCTTATCTACTTTATTCCAATTCGTAACGTGTTCGTAAGAAATCTGTTATTATTGTTATTCGGATTTCTTATACCTATTTAACGAGTATCCGAAAAAAGATGCCATCACTTGTTTTCAAACTGAAATTAAGGGATACACAGAAGTGGGTTAAAGTTACGAAATACATGAGTAAGTGTTGTAGTAGTACTGAAAATTATATTGTACCAAACTATTTGTTAATTTTAACCAAATATTAACCAGATTTTATGTTAATCCATGTGCACATAACTTTATGTTAAGTTTACAACCAACTGTAAACTGTTAACTAATTGAATAAGTAGTAGAAATTATAACATACATTTTGTACTTTTAAAAACAAAATTCTATGTTAATAATTCAACCATAATTCTTGTAATTTTTAAAAAGGACCTTGTTTTTACAAACCCAGTTATAGTATTTGTTGGAAATTGGAACTTAAATAAATAGAATTTTGATAAATGTTGCTTTATTTATCAATTTTCTAAAAAAATTAACACAGACCTACATAAATGAACACAAAAATAACATACCCACAATTAAATAATACATCATTCTAAAATCAAATTTTTTTAAAGAAATTTGGTTTGGTTTTAAACACAGGGCTAATTGAGCAAAATGATTTTTGAAATCAGCGCAATTATTTCCTAATTGCTTTGTATTTATTAAAATCCTTAATTAATTATTTTTCTAAATGAAATTTATGTTTGGACCTAAAAAAGTATTTCCCGAAATAATTTCAAACACAGTGTCTTTAAAGTTGGCGGAAAAATTAATTAAATCCGCAACTTTTCTTGTCAGAATTTTTTATGAGAAAACTTTATATATCATAAAAATACGCAATGTCGTCGCGAGAAGTTTTAATAAGTCCATTATTAGCTTTTTTGTGAAAAAGTTTTTTAAATATGTTTGTCATACAAATTTCGTTAGGTATTGTCTAGACAAATAAATCAAATAAAAATATTTAAATCCCTAGGGTTATAAACTATTATAAAGGGTTTATAAATGCCATTACAAAAATATTTATAGGTGTGATAAATAATTTGGGGATTTGGTACTTTTCAGCCAAATCAGGTATTTTTTGGAGGTTGGTCAAGTGGAAAAATTGCCCTGGCAGCTTTTTCAGAAAAAATAAACTAATGTTTTCTTGTGATAAATTCAGGAAACTCTGTTCCTACGGTAATAGCCATTTATGCACCAAAAGTGTTGATTACGCCCGGAGAGTGATGGGCGTAATCATCTAAAAGATTTTATTTGTTTATTCACATAAAACTGAAAAAATATTGTTATGTCCTAAAGGCGTAATGAATCCAAAACGCCCTCTCGTTATTGAAAAACTGTTATCCATTACGTATAGGTTGTTATAGATGCGTGCTATTCGCGTGTAGTGGTGATCTAGTAAAATGCATGGATTATAGTAATTTGTTTATATAAATCACCAGGGTCTTTCAAATCGTGCTTTTCGTTAAATAAATTACTTGATAACAGGGCGTATCCTTTTTAAGTATTTTTATATTATGGAATATAACATACTATAGTACAGTATAAGTAGTTATAATAATAATAATAATAATCTTTATTTAGTAATATAAAAACATGTAATCAATATATATAACTGTGTATGTAAATTCTTAATAGTGACTTAAATCTATTTAAATTATCACATTTTTTAATATCACTTGGCAACTTGTTAAACATTTTCAGACCATTAACAAATACATTTTTAGTAGTCTGCAGTCGACTAAAATTTTCAATATAAAAATCACTTGCACTTCTCGTTCCATGATCATGAATACCATCTACCCTAATCAATCTGTTACTTAAAAACTCTGGTAAAGCTCCAATTTTTAATTTAAAAATAAATAACATAGAATGAAATACAATAGATTGTTTCACGCTCATTAAACTTAAAGTATCTAACATAGTTTTGATATGCGTATAGCGATTACATTTTAGGATTATCCTCATTGCCTTATTTTGCAACTTTTGTAGTCTATTATTTTGATTCTGATTTATTTCAAACAGAATACACGAACAAAAATTAAAATGGGGAACTATTATAGATTTTTATAGCAACAATTTCACATATCTTGACAAACTATTACCTATCCTACACAAAAAGTAAATTTTTTTAGATATTTTATTCATGACATAATCTATATGCGGTTTAAAATTTAAGTTTTTATCTATCATTACACCTAAATATTTAAAGCAATCTACTCTTTGTAGTTCAGAACCATTAATTAAAAGTTTTTTGTTATTTAAGCTTAAATTACTTAATTTATGACTAGTTCCCAAAATAATGTATTTGGATTTATTAACATTTAAACACATATTATTAGTACAAAGCCAAGTAAAAATATTATTAAGATCAACATTCATTACATTCATCAACTCTTCTAAATTATCACCCGAAATATATAACATGGTGTCATCTGCAAACATAGAAATTTCAGATTTTGTAATACATTTTACAATATCATTTATGTACAATATAAATAATAAAGGTCCCAACACTGTTCCCTGTGGGACACCATATTTACTTTGTAGTTTACTAGATAACAAATTATCAATTTTTACTACTTGAGTTCTGTTATTTAAATACGATTGAAACCATTTTAAAACATTATCACAGATGCCAATTTTATTTAGTTTTTTTATTAAAATATTACGGTCAATTGTTTCAAAGGTACGTTTAAAGTCTAAAAAAACACAGAATTATTTTACCTTTGTCCAAAATTTTTAACCAGTTATCACAGTTGTTTATTATCACAGCTTCACACGAGTGTTTTTTTCTAAAGCCCGATTGGTGTGGTACAATAACATTATTTTTCTCACAATATTTGGTAATTTGGTCTTTAACACATAACTCCAATACTTTTTCATATGGGGGTACCATATTTATGGGTCTAAGCTCTTCTGGAAGATTTGTACCAGCAACTTTTGGGACTGGAATAATACATGATGTTTTCCAATCATTGGGAAATTCTCCTTTCTGTAGTGACGTATTTATAATGTCCAGAAGGCGGTTTGCTCCTACTAAACAAACATCTTTTAATATTTTTTAACTTATTCCGTCGTTTACATCGGAAGTGTTTTTTAAACCTTTTAAAATTTTCTTTAATGATTGCATCGTTACTGTCGTAAAATTAGGAAATGGTGCAACAAACTCAACTCCTTCTATAACTTCATTGGGGCTCTGTTTTTTTGGTATATTTTTTACTATGTCTTCTATACTTTCAAGAAAAAAGTGATTGAGTTTTTCTGTCATTTACATTTTATTACAGACTCTTAATCTTATTAAACATTACTTCAGTTATTGTTTGATTTTTATTGTTTGGCATTAATAATTTTAAATTTGTCCACATCCTTTTTGAGTCGAATTTATTCTCGTCAATAACATTAATGTAAAATTTTTCCTTTGAATCTTTTATTTCTTGAACTAGGTTATTTCGAATTATTTTATATTCATCCCAATCTTCTTCAATGTTTGTAAAACTAGAAAAGCTTTGAATTATTTTTAAAATGTTTTGTTTTATACATGATAACCACACTGTGTTCCTTCATTATCTTTCCACTCAATCTCGTAATTTAGTTCACAAAAGACATGTAGAGAATATTCCTATTAGAACGAAAAAAACTTGTATCTAGGTAATTGAACTAAAAGCCCGAATGAACAAAACCTTTTCGAGAATTTAATTAATTAATTCCAAACGGTTTGAAAGAGCGAACCTTAAATGTGTTTCAGTCTAAACAGCTTACGCGAACCGAGAGCCTTGTAAAAGATATAAACATGATAACGTTGAAGCTCCGAATTTCCGTTTAACGATTTCTAGACATTGAAACTAAAGTGCTCGAAAGTAATGCGGGCTTATGTACACGTACAATGCCATAACTCCTACTTAAACTTTAAGATTTATGCGTTTGTAAGTCACAAGATGTGACGACGTCTACAACCTATTTTTACATGTTTCCTTGTTAGGATTACTATATCATAAATGAAAAAATCAATTTTTTGGGTTTTATTAATTCAGATAAAAGTAGATTGAAACTATGACAAAATTTCTTTCTTGAAGCTCGAAACTCATGTTGGAAGTGCTTTGTGCATTATAATTCTGAGCTACGTATCCGTTTCTTCAGTCGCCCTTGTGCAAGTCCTTTTGCTTTGCCACACGGATTACAGATGAGGTGAGTGCTGTGGGTAAAAATATATTGAGAAGTAATGTTAAAGATTTATTTTATATTGCTTTGAAAGACGCTCTAAATGGAATAAAAAAGTTTGACGACAAAGTGTTCCTTCAAAAGCAACATTTTTCAAGTAGCATGAATAGTGCTGACCTTAAAACTAAACAAGGGAGAAATAAAAAAATAGCGGATAGAAAACGAAAAAAAAAATTGCAGAAAGGGATAGTAAGGATACGTCTAGGACAATTTCACAACCATCTACTTCTTGTTCTGAAAACTCTGAAATCGAAGTGAGAGTTTGGTTTTTGTAAGATATTGCGATGAAGCCCTACTTGGAGTTATGAAAAATTAAAAAAAAAGAAGATCGGTAGAAACGTACACTGCTTTTAAGAGGCATCATTGGTTTCTTTCAAAGCACTTAATAAATTTGGAATTTTGTGTCTTTGAAAGAACCAGCTTTTTCTTTGATGTCCTTATTATTAATAAAAATGCAAAAGTGAAGAATTTCCAAAATTAGCATCTCAAAATTGGCGATCAAATAAATTTCGTAAAAAGTGTTGTAAGATAATAGTTGTTAACCCTTAACTGCTCGCGCCAATTTTTGTAACATAAGTGGTCGCGCGGTGCACTGAGTGCTCCGCTCCTTAAAATGGCTATATTGCTGAATGTTTTCAATTTTAATATTACTTTTGGTTATATTCCGATGAATAAACTCTATTTCTTAAACACAATATTTATTAAAAAATAAAACAAAAAGCAAATAACAAAAAAGTTATTACTTCTACTCAGAAAAGAAGAAATCAGAAGGAAATTTAGCCGTTCTTTTTTTAATTGTGTTTTCTTATAAAAATGTATACCTTAAAAACCATTATGTTTTAAATTCCATATTTTGTTGATTTAGAAATATTTTGCATTACAAAAATTGAAATTTAGTTACGTTTTAGTGAAGTATTTCTAAATCAATCTCAAGTTTTCTGTCCATATCTTTGAAATCAATAGTTTAAACTAAATATGCCGTCGACAGTGCATGATAGACACATCAGTCATAGGTTACAAGGGCATTTAATTCCAAGAAAACGACAAAAAGTTATAGAGGTTTTAATAAAAACGGAGCACTCAGTGCACTTGCGCGACTAGTTAAGGGTTAATGATACTGCCGAACGAAGAATCAGTCTTCTTCAAAAATTTAACCAGTCACTAACCAAGGACGAAAAACATTGCATAGTTGCAAATTGTATGAAAAGGATTGGTTTGTTGATCAACGCTTTGATATTTCAAAAGATAATGCTGTCATTTTTTGACGTACGTATTCTACAAAACTTGTCATTTCATAATGGAAAGATACACAAGTGCTCAAAGAATCCACATAATTCAAATTTGTCAAAATAACCGTTCACCGTGACAAACGTTTTATGATATTCATTATCGACCAACAAAACCCCACCATTTGACTAATTGTGACAAAATTTAAGACAACCGGCTTTGTTACGAATCTCCCAACACCTGTGCGTCGTCATAAGACCCGGTCTGTTAAGAATGTTGCTGCTGTTAGAGAAAGTGTACATGAGAATCCTACACTCTCAATTCCCCGACGTTCGTAAGAATTGGGCCTGTCTCAGTCCTCAGTTTGGCGAATCTTGTGTAAAGACCAGTTGACCCAAAAGCTCAAGTGAAACGATCATCTTTTTTGTTGAAGTTTTGTAATTGGTCTCTAGAACATTTGGAAGCAGACCCTGAATTCGGCCAGAACGTCATTTTTAGTCTCATTTTTGGTTAAACGGCTTCGTTAATAAGCAAAACTTTCAAATTTGGTGTTGAGCAAACCCACGAAATATCTAAGAGCGCCCAGAAAAGATTACTATCTGGAGTGGATTTTGGTCTGGCGGCGTCATCGGTACTTTTTATTAAGATGATCAACGGAGACAGGTACCGAATGATAATACGGGATTTCTTTTGCTCTCGATTGGAGGATATGAATCTGATGAATATGTTTTTCCAACAGGATGGCGCCACTGGCGTGAAACACTGGACTTTATATCAAACATTTTAACGGCGATATCAATTGGCCAGCAAGATAATGTGATCTTATTTATTTCTATGGAGTTATGTAAAGAGTCCCCTGTATGTAAATAGGCCTCGAACTATTGAAGCACTCGGAGACAATATCTGACACGTCATTGCTGAAATACAGCTCAGTAATTCAAAATTGAGCTTCTTGAATGGTTGCAACCCATCAAAGCCGCATAGGCCATTTGCCAGATGTTATTTTCCATACATAATGTCATAATATGTTCTTTTATCTAAAATTAAAACAAAGTCGTTACCTTTTTTGCACCTTTTTTAATTCCACTTCAAAGATGTATCACTCTTATGTCGCGACCAAAAATTTCGTCCTTTTTAAAAACGACATAACTTTTTTGTTTCTTGAACGATTTTATTTTGGTTTGTGATGTCTGCTAGCCCCATTCTCTGGAAATTTATGCTATAAATATGAAGCTCACGGTTCTTCAAGTACATTTACTACAGTGTGATATGTAAAACATTGAAAAATTTCAAAAATGAACAAGAACAAGAAAAAAATATTTTTTTTACAAACGGGGCTTGGATGAAGTTATTGAAATTTTTCACCGTTTTACATATCACCCTGTAGGAAATTTACTTGAAGAACAGTGAGCATCATATCTATAGCATGCATTTCCAGAGAATGGCGCTAGCAGAAATCACAAACCAAAATAAAATCGTTCAAGAAACAAAAAAGTTATGTCGTTTTGAAAAAGGACGAAATTTTTGGTCGCGACACACATTGACTGGTGCGCAGTTTAGATGCGAAATGCGAATTGCGAAGTACGAATATTCGCATTTCGCAACTCCTATTTCATATACATGCGAACTATTTTAGGGACATAGTTTTCTCACTAGGCGATAAATCCAGGCTATTTTAGTTACTAAAATATTAAAGTTACTTAGTGACTACACAGAAAAAAATCTAGCATAGTACCAAGAATAGCGCTGCCATTGAATGCATTAAAATTGAAGCAATCTAAATTGTTATTTGCTCAATTAATTACTATTAAACCAAAATAGGGAAATATTTTGCCTAAATGTCAAAGAATTTATTGCGTTAAATGTGTACCTAGTATATATATACAATAGTAACGTAATTAAATACATCAAATTAGTATTTAATGAAATAACATTCTACCATTCTAACAAATAAATATCAATATAAATATCAATAGATTTATAAATCTATTATAATTATAATAATCTATTATAATCCTATAGGAGCAATAACTTTTGTTGTTAATTTAAAAACAGTAAACGATTATAAACCAAGTGCTAACTACCTATTGGTATTATAGGAACTGTTATTCAGGAATACGGATTACAAGATCCCATTGGTTTAATGGCTCACCCATTCATGCTATGCTAGCGTTTTTTATGTGTATAAAGGTAAAATAAGAAACATCAATGTACCTCAAAAAACTCTGTCAATTATAAAAAACATAAAATACTTTAAACACTTATATAAACAGTTCAAATAAAACTCAACAAACCAAACACTACGATACAAACGAAATAAACATAAATCATTTATGATAAATGACGTATACGTGATTCGCTTACGTTTCGCAAGAACATAAATGCAATTGCTTATTATACCTATAGGTATGATAAGCAATTGCATTTATGTGCTTGCGAAACGTAAGCGAATCACGCCAAATTAGTGCGATTTTTGCAAAATATTGGATCAATCTCAAGATTCCCACCCCCTAGATTCAAATCTTGCGAATTCGCAGGATCTGTCAAATAGGCCATTTTTCGCATTTTGCATCTTGCATCTATATGAAACGGGCTTTAGATGTCATATAATAAAAAAAACTTTTGAAGATAAAATATTTAATTTTTATTTTTTGGAGTGCTACCCTGATTAAAATATATACCTTGGAATCGAGTTTGAGCTAAACATGCTAAATTGCGAATTCGGCAAATCATGTTTAAGCAATAATCCTTTCAATTATATGTTTTTTACCGTTTTACCATTGTTGAAGTTCGCGGAAAATACACATTTTCCATCATTTATCTTTTCCTTTTTTTGTTTCAGCGAAGTAAACGATTCGATGGTGTCTGTGGAGCAGAGAGCGGGGCTGTTTAATATTCGCATGGTGGCTGAGGTGCCGTCCTTGAGGGCCCCCGAAGAGTTCGCATGCGAATTACGCGTCCCACAGGCGAACTACACCGTCAGCAAAAAAGTCATATACTATCCAGGTATGAGCAGTACACACACCAACAGCAAATTCAATTTGAGACCTTTTTTCTTGCCTTTATTTTATTTCATAATAAAAAAAGATTTTCTCATGAAAAGGGTTTTCATGTATTAGAAGTTATAAGAACACTAAAAGAACGGAGTAAATAAAAAAAATATGTGTTTTAGTTCAAGGACACATAAGCCATTGCATCCAAATTATTCAAAATCAGTTAACTTAATGTTAATTAGTTTGTGTTTTAATTAATTTTACTGTTTAATATTTCTGATAATTAGCACATGTTCAAGGTTTTTTTTTATTTTATATCTATTAAACTTATCTAATGGGTAAATATTTTCTTAAAATATTTACATAACATGACAAAATGCTTAATTAAATTAAATAAAAATTATTGCGTGTACATACGAATATTCAAGTGGTCCACAAATCTATGGAGAAAAAAATATGATTGAATCTTGCATCCACATAGGTCAGTTAGGTAATAATTTTTAAAAATAACATACATTCAAATCGAGTGATAACTTTTGTTCCAAAATTAATTTATTTTCATTAATTCCATCAAGTAAAATACCACATAGTGTGTTAGATACAAGAAACAAGTACAAGTATATTTAATCTGTGGTCTATATTTATGTTCATTTCAAATGAATCATTTGTGTTCATGCTTTACTCAGTACAGTAGAAACCGTCAATATATGAACGTGACTCATCCGACACATTCGTACGAAGCAATCTATCGAAGGTCACGGTCCAGTGCAGTCTCGTTTGTAAAAAAATTTGAGTGTAATGTTGGTTGCTATACTTATGATATATTTGCTTTTAAAGTTAAATAATTAACATCTAACATAATTAACATCTACGATAATTAAATAAACTGTAATTTTCTTAGAAACTAATTAATAAATAAACTTTTCTTTTAACTTTAATGAAATATTCTATCATCTGATTACAGAACGTACACTTGTGGCGACATCTCTGATTTTAATAACAAATTTTTAGACCGACCCAACCTCACTTTCTTCCAATTAAATTCTTAGTATAGTCTGAAACACGTTTGGAATTGCATATTCCCCTCTCGTGAAATCGTCAAACTTGTTACAGAATATACTATTCTTTTAACTGTAAACGCAAATATTTCAGAATTGGTGACAAAAAACAAAAATGTTTACGCAGGTCAGGTACAAAGTGAAAGATATTTAAATTGTGTGGAAATAAAAACAACTTGCGTTAGTTTCACGAAATTTATTAAATATTGACAATTGTTTCGCTACACAGTAGCTTCTTCAGAATGTATTAAATTAATACTAGTACAAAATTTATATGTATAATAAAAATATTTTTGTATTCTAGCCTAGAATTTCTAGGTAAGGATTTTTATACGACATCTACCTGTGTTACATAATATAAACCACTGCCACTACAACGTTTAAAACGATTATTAATCCGTAAACACACAGTAGAAACAAGATATGCAAAAACAAAGATCATATGACATATAAAAACAAATGGCCGACGGTAAAGTTGGTTGCCTTACTATGTAATAAAATAAAATAAATTCCTAAAACACGAACTCTACTGACTTCCAATAAAATTAAGTAACAAGCTAGGACACAAGCGTCATATGTCCATCTTTGTCCAACACCTAGGCAGTTTTACATCACAGATGGCGCATTTTAGACCGGATGCTTAAAAACCTACGTGTGATTACATTTACCGCTGCATCGAATGTACAAGACAAGTAAAACATTACTGCTAGCATGTCTGAGATATGTTCGGCACCCGATGAGTCACGTTCATATATTGACGGTTTCTACTGTAGTCATGTATAAGTATCAGAATGTCGACGAGATTTGCTCTAACTAACTGGCTTCTCGACCCGCCATTTGAAGTTTTTCTAGAGCTCGATTTCCTTGAGGATTAGGTTGTCTCCGAGTAGTTTAATTTTACCATTCAGAACAGAAGTTTCCAAAGTGTGCGCTGTGGCGCCCTGGGGCGCACAGTGGGCTGAAAAATTGGCCATATGGATCCATAGGAAAAACAATATTATCATTATATAACACCATCTGTTTTTGGTATCTTAATCCTGTACAAATTTAATTCAATTGGCTTAGTGGCTGAGATTTTATAATGGGTGGAATGATTAAAATTTTAACATAAGTTAAAAATTTAATTATATTAATATATTTTCATGAACTTTTAAGACTAGTTTCATATATTAATAGTTTTGATTCTGTATAAATTTAAATTTAATTGAATGAGTAGCGGCGATTTTATAAAGCTTAACATGATTAAAATTTTGTTAAAGTAAGTTTAAATTAAATTATTTTTTCTACTTCACCTTTAAAGGGCCCATTGTAGTACATGTTTTCATGGCATTTAGTGATCTTTTAAATACACATTGACACGTTGTGACCTTATGGCGTTTTAGTCAAGAGCTAAAGTTAGTTTTAAGTTAGTTAACAGTTGTCAAATGTCATACAATCGTTAAAAATAAATGTAGACATTATTTAATTATTATAATACAAAAATAAAAAGTATAAAATAGTTTATCAAAGTCACTACCTATTTGAAATATTTATATACAAGTTTGTACTGACCTTTTGATTTTGCCGGCAGGAAACTAGATTTAAATGAAAGCATTAAAAATTTCGAGTGGAGACTCCGTGAAGTGCCCATAAAACATTCTCTTCACTTTAACTGTGAAAAACTGCTTCTATATCATCATTTATTAGTCCATTTGTTAGTAGGTACATTGTTAAGAGATAAATTTCGATTTACACATACAAATTTGACATTTTGACTGGCGCGCCGGTAATACAGATTCCCAAGTTAGAAATGGTTACGCGAGTTACTCTATTTTTGTAAAGATGCCGCTCTATACAAATATTTATTTCAAATCATTTTTAGATAATAATTATTATAATAAGCAGAAAAAGTATATTATGCAACTCGTTTATAAACTTTTTTAGACAATATTAATTAAGCACTCGCTCGCAAGCTCGCTCGTGTCTAAATTAAATTCGTGACTAAAATGGTGTTTATCAAACTTAATAAATAATGTGCTATTAAAAACTATTTAAAATAACATTATGTAACAGAATTAATATATGAAGAATCTTGATTCTGTACAAATTTTTAATTGGATCGGCGATTTTGTATTGGTTTAAATTTAAAATGTTTGTAAAATTACGTAATTTATTAGATTTGATATCTTGGGATCTTAGCTATTTGGAGTAAAAAAACTTTATTGTTAATAATAAATATTATTTTAAAAAAATATTTAGAATATAATAATATTTAATATAAAATAATAATTTATAAAATTTTAATATCATGTCGACTATAAATCTAGGATGTGGCCTAAGGCAAGCTGTCTTACTTTTTTATAGTTTGCTTTATATAAATTTAAATTAATAACAAGGGAATTTCTTCTGAATTGGATGTCGAAGTTTCTACATTTTTATTTTAATTTTTACGTGTTAACGCCTTTAACACCTAATATTTCTAATAGTTCTGAAGCTCTTTGTCTTTTTGATCTTTGCTATATACAAAATCCATATTTGGCCTTCCAGGGGTTATCTTTTTTGGTGTGTTTAAATTTGAAGTTTCCTTAGATCCTAATAAGAAAGGCTTTTGTAGCCAGTCATAATATTGTTAACGTTAGGTGAATTTACAAAATATTTATATTAACAATAATCCCACCAAACAGAACATTTGTTTATTTTAAAAGGATAACTTATTTTTATTTGCATTTATAATACCTACCTTGAACATATAATCCTCTTTATTGATACATTATCCCCTTTCTATTAAAATAAATATACCTACGATACCCACGATGCACACGCAACGGTATGCCGACGCGTGTGGTTAGCTCTGTCTCTCTCGCACATTTTACCACAGATATCAATAATTGTTTACCTTTTTTATTAGAGTTATTCTTAATACATGATGACGTTTAAAATGCCCATTGCGCTGTGTTTGACTGTGACAATCATAATAAAAAACTATTAAGAATATTTTGGACTACAAAATGAATATAATTAGGTCAGCTTGATTTTCAAAGAAAAAACCATGATAAGAAAACAAGTTATGTTCTGTTTCCACCACTCCATCAGATTGGTGGCGAAGAGGTGGGAGCACCCAGTCGCCGCCATATTGACATTTACATTTTTTTAAAGCGATTTTAAAGTTTTGCAAGGGTAAAAAATGTCTACCTGCCAAGTGAAAATCTGTAAAAACAATGCTAAAAGAAAAAAACCTGGAAATGTATTGGATCATTTCCTTAGTATGGCCTTAAAAAAATTGATGTTAAGGATAGTAAGTAGTTTTATTTTAAAAGCAATTAAATAGTATTAGTAGACTTTCCTTTTTACACAGATTAGAACTTTTTAACAGCGATTAAATTTTAGCCTCCATATTGGATTTTTGTTTATGATTTTATGGTGTTATTTACAAGTTTTAACAAACATTTTTTAAAAAACAATAAAAAATAAGTTATCTAGTTTACGAAATATCAATTATTACTTATTACATACCTTAAATTAATGGAATTTTCTTTAAAAAATATTTATAAACTTTGACACATACGTCAGATTTTATGAATGGTCAAATAGTTTCCTTTAATTCGAGAAATAATCTAGACGTATATCACTCAACCTATAAATTTAATCTGTCAAACTATGCTCAGTAAGTTTTTTATTTGATTTTTCTTTTTGGAAAATAGTTTCATGCAAAATAGTTTAAAATAAAACCCCTCGACCGCTACGCGGTCTCGTGATTTTATTAAATTATTTTGCATTCAACATTTTCCAACAAAAACCAAACAAAAAACTACTAAGCCTAGTTTACTCGATTAAATTCATAGTTCTCGTGATATAATATATGATTATCTGTGACAGATCTATAAATAAAAAAATAATTTAGGTTAATGTTTAAGGTTAATATTTTTGTTTGTTTTGAAGCTTGTATTTGTTCCATTTACTTTAAAAATAGTTGCTGTAAAAAGGAAAAATGTATCGAAAAAACATACAAACTACATTTCCATAAAAAAGTCTTTAAAAGTGGATACGGTTCCATTTTAACACTTAACAGCTGATCTGTCAAAAGAGAAATTAAGTAGTTTGTAAGAAATTGAAATAAAATTGGAAAAAACAATATAAAAGTCAGTGTACAAGAAATAGGATAAAACCAGGAAGCATAATATGATCTTTGAAGTCAGTTACAGAAACTCAAACTTTAAGAAATCAAGTACTGCAGTGTCAAAAAACTAAATAAAATTTAAAAAACCAAATTAATCAAAATTAAATCTGCATTTTTGTATTGTGCCGGAAATGTGCCGAGATAAGTAAGCTAATGATCTTTAAGGACAGTCCATAACAGAAACTCAAACTGCAGCATGCTGCTGATAATGAAATGGCCTGGGATTTAAACATCCCTAAAGCATAAGAATACCATAATATAATATTTTTCACAAGTTTAGTTTGTTTTTTTCAATGTTGGCTTCATGGTGGCTAATTTAGGGGTTTTATTTGGCAACTATTTGGAAATAAAATTTTGTAATAAATAAATTTTGAAAAAATATGTTGTTTAAATTTTTCTTGCAATATTAATGTCGACACTTTCATTTCATACTTTATATTTGCTTTAAAACAGGATATTTTATATTATTGAAAACATATCACTTATAAATGATGGATATTTTATTTGAAACCCCATTTCTTCATTTATTTTATTTGGTATTTAGTAAATAATATTTACTTTAAAACAATATATTTTATTTGATTAACAAAAACATATAAAATAGTTATTTTCATTAATGATATTTTTTTGAAATGTTAATAATATTATATTATGACTAAGATCGTTTTTTACGTATGATCTTTAAATTATTCGACAATTTAATCTAAAACATTTAAAATATCATTAAAATTTAAAGGCAGGAATGAACTAAGATTGCGCTAACTGGGTGGTGCGCAAAGTGAACCAATATTCTTCCTATTGATTCAGTAGTACTGAAGAACATACCTTGTTTTCTCGTAGAATGCAAAAAACTACTTAAAGAGTCAAACAACATCAAATGAATCGATTTTTATTGATTTTTTGAAAATTAACGATAATTGTAAAATTGTAGATAATGACTAAACAAAAAAAACTAATTTAGATAGTCTTATTCGGAAGATTTTGACCTACAAAATGTATTGATTAAAATTTTATCACTTTGTATAATTGTAAATAAATAACTTGTTTGTTGACATTTATTTTTTAAGTTTAATATTATAAATAAGCGTATTTGCTTTTATTTAAAAAAATATTAAGAAATCTTTATTGGTTTTCTAGTTACAGCTATTTAAACTTACTCTCTAAAAATGAATTAGTCAAAAATGACTAATTGTCATATCGAAAAAGCAGCCATTAATAATTCTCGTCAATATAAATTTGTATTCCGACCATTTAGCAGTCAATTTTCATGTAAAATTGTCCCCTGAATCCGAAAATATCGTCAAAAGTAGAACTGTTACAGTTTTTGAGATAAAGTCAATTTTCCATATGATATTGAATTGACTACATCTCAAAAACTTTCATAATTTTTTACGGTATTTTAGGATTCAGGGGACAATTTTAGACCGTCAAAAATTATGAAAATAGAGCAGTTTTTTAGATAATTGACTATATCTCAAAAAATGTTAAACTTTTATAACTTTTGACATTTTTGCATTCAGCGGACAATTTTACATAGGAATTGACTGTTAAATTTCCGGAATACAAATTGCTGTTGACGAGAATTATTAGTGTCTATGACAATTGGTCATTTTTGACTTATTCATTTCCCAACTAAATCCATCAAAATCTGAACCAACTTTGATTAGTAGGTAATATTAGTAAACTTCAGTAGAGAGAAGTTATGATACTATACCTATAAAGTATATATTTTGAAGCAATACTAAGGTAAATTATAAACATAATTTACTGCAACATTCAGTATTTTCAAAAAAAAAAAAATATTATCACTTTTAATGATCATAAATTAAAAGTTACAAAAAGAAATTCCTTAATATTAGTTTTAATCAAGAACATATTAAAACTTAATGGACCTTATAAAGGTGTTATTAAGGGGCAGTATATCAAAAAATGTGCAGATCCTTTCGTGAACGCTGTGACAGTGTAGCGAAAATCATAATGAATTGTTATCAGCAGACAATAGACATTTAGAAGTAGAAAGCATCAAAATCCATGGAAGTGTAATGGGGCAATAATTTCGAGTCGTTATGGAATTCCGAATGGATTAAATAACTTTGCGTTGTTCAACCGTAAATAAGCAATGCACATCGTGCAATTTAACATTTCTAAACTACAGCCATAGTTCTGATACATTTTCCGAAATAGTTTTCGATAATTATTACATTTCGGTCTATGCTATAGCAAATTGCACATGCTAAAACAATAATATGGAATTTTGGTGCAAGTAGATATTTAATTTCAGCGGGGCAATATTTTATTATTCAATGTTTTCATTAATTGTAAAATTTTGGATAACATTGGTAACTGAATGTATTAAGTTTGATAAACACGAGTTTTGTAATTAGGCACGAGCGAAGCTTGCGAGCGGATATTTAATAAAATGAGTGTCCAGAAAAGTTTATGAACGAGTTGCTTACCATACTTTTTCTTTTAAGTAATACCCTTAAAAGTATTTATAATTTTTAAAGTATAGTCAAGTACCTTACTAAATTTTAAGTTTAACCCATTTAGATAAAACATTTTAGGGGTTATATTACTTAGAAAAATAAATTAAATTTTAATTTACAGTTAACGATTTTGCAGTATTACACTGTTTAAAATATCTGTAGTGTAAAGAGAAACCTTAAAATGGTGTAAAAATCCAACACCAAGTGGTGTTAATATAAACACCATGAATTATGGTTAAAAATGTTATATACAAGAAACACCAAAACGGTGTTTATCTAAAAATATTTGAGAAGTGCACCTACACAGAAAAAAAGGAATAGTTCATTTAACTATATTAATTTAGTTGACCCATAAGTATTTATTTAAATCAACTGTGGGAAGGTTAATATAAAAAAGATTAGTTTGACGGTACTAAACAAGATAGTTATTAGTTTGTAAAATAAGAGTTACTTTAACCTAAAGCACTCTGTTAAAACGATTAAAACAATTTTTCGTGCATTCCTGGTTGCATAGTGTGTACCGATCGCGGCAAAGGCGGTGTGGATCACGTGATGTTCTTAAATCTCGCCTCTGTTGACTTACATGAAGAGTATATAAGCTCAGTTCTTTGCTTTGGTGTGACACTACAAGTTGTTCGATACTAAAGAGACCTTAAATAGGTGGAAACAGCTGTTAATACTTAAAGTATTTTAAGTTGGTGGAACGCACTAAAAACATTATCTCTAGCGAGTTGAAGGTTCAGTTTTCTGGAATAATACCACTGGTAATATACTAGTAATGCGTCAAGGAACTTCCTGTTTCCTTTTTTTTTCCTTTTTTTTCTGTGTAGTATGATTTAATTTGACCAAAAACACATAATATTTAACACTGAAAAGGAGTTCAATTTACACCAGGTAAAATTTATTTTAATACTGTGTGAAAGTTAAATTTACACTATTTTAGTATTTGAATTTACACTGGACCAACGAACCATATTTAACATCATTTTGGTTTGTATCGATATAGACCATGCATGGTGTTAATTTGGTGTTAAAATGGTCATGATATTTTGAACAGTGTAAACATAACAAATAGTACCTAGTCGAGTAACAAACTATTTTAGTTTGATGCAAATGTATTCTATATAGCTTTATATTCTCTTGTTTCATATTATTTATCTTTGTCACAATATTGCTGTGACGCGAGCTTCCCCATTGAAATAAAATCGCTTGTCGTATAGAAATTAAAACGTAACTGTGTGGAACAGATAAAACCGCGACGCGCTATTCCATAGGCCATAAATATTCAAATTAACGTCGTTAACATACTGACCAAAATTCGGTAAATACAATCTATCAGATTTTGCAAACATAAAATCACGTATAACGTCGAATTTATCGTTTACCGGACGTACAATGCACAATCGACCGTTTAATGTTTGGCATTGGAAAACTGTACTTTTCAAATATTTTACAGTAAATGTTCAGCTTTTATTGTTTATACTTTTCTACAAAATATTGCAGCTTTTTCGTGGTTCTTTTTTACGACCAGATAATTCGTTGATATATTCGATGTACAAAAATTGTAAAAAGTTCCTAACCAATTTTTTTTTTGTAATTCCCTTAATCGTATTTAATAATAATAATAATAATAATAATAATCTTTATTTTCCCAAATTGACAAACAGTATTTGTATAGGAATGGTCGGTAAAAAGCACAATAAAAGACTTAAAACTAACTTAGGGCTAAACTAGAATAAAATAAAATTAATTCTTTTAGTCAACAATAACCAAATGCATGTAGTCTTCATGGTTAAATCATAAATCATAAAACAAACATAAAGATGCAAAAAGGTTGACCCAAAACAGCAACACAAAAAGTTATTCCTTTTAAAAATATTATTAACAATATTTAGGGAGAACTACATAACTGACATTTATAAAAGCGGCAATAGCACAGCAATTAGACATCCGCTTGACATCCGAGGGACCCCAGTTCAAACCCCAGCACAGTCACAATATTTTAATAATTTAAATCTTAATTTGATTTTTTACACTGAAAAAACAGTTTGGTTATAGTAATGGTAATTTGTTTGACACAACCAAATACTTGTTATGGATACAGGAAAACAAATGTCTTCTTCACTGAAAAAAATGATTTGTTTAGCACGAAATTTTACTATAAATTTATATTTGGTAACTATTACCAAATGAGTTTTTATTATAAATCTAATTTTGTAAATATAATTTTATGTAAAATAAGTATTATCGATTGAAAATTTTAATGGAAATATACGTTTCTGAATATAATTTTGCATAAACTAACCTTTACGAAATTAGCTTTTTTTAGTAAAATAATTTATTAAAATATCATCTCATAATATATCGTAATACAAAAATGAATAGGTTATTGTTTGATTTATTTATTGTAACAATATTTTATTTTATTAATAAAACATTTATTTAACTATAATAATATCGTGTTATAACAAGTATCTATTTATTTACTATTATTAACTCAACTTTAAAATAATCACTTGTTTTATTCACAGTTTTAATTACTTATTCCTTAAAAGCCAGTCAGATTCCCATTTTTGAATAAATTTGACTGATGACAAGTATTTTTAACTTACCAAGAATTTTTCCTAGACACCTATTTATTTTGACCCCTTGAAAATGCTTAAAAATATGTTTAATGTTTAGTTAGTGTAATATCACATTACTAATGTGGATCTTGAAACTTAAAAATATTATTAAAGTAAAAATATGTTTGCATAATACAGCAAAACATTCTACGAGCTACTACATGGATTTTGTTTTTTAGGTATACTTCATTGTTTTTTAACAATAATATTGGTTGTGATATATTCTTTTAACAAGAATGTTATAAAATAGAACCTAAAAACAAAACAAAATAATTAAAGAAAATGTTTAGCTAAACTACCTACACTGGATAAGTTAGCTAAGGTGAAACAAATGAAACAGGGAAGCAATAATAAAGCTATATTGACATATTTATTGAATATTTATAATAAAAAATTTATAATAAAAAAAAAATCACCTAAATTGTCAGTTTTTTTCGAAATTATTAAAAAAAAAGTCATACAGGCAACGAACTGAGACTATACTCCAAAATGAATTTCATTTTACAATAAAAAAAATAACCAAGTCACAGCACATGTGCTGCAACACTTTACAATCATTAAACTATAATATTGGTCAATTCGCAGTTCACAGTAACAGAGATATATTCTTTTTCTATGAATATATGTACTCACACTTAATTTTAGGCATAGAAAACACACTGCATCGACTTAAGATCAAAAGTTGGCAAACAAATTCAATATGGCGTTGGGGTAGACGAAAGCCTAATTTATAGCTACAGTAAACAAATAAAATGTGTTGGTAAATAATAAACAAATTTACTATGACATTTTGAAATTTTTAATAATAATCCAAGTAAATTTAAACTTTTGTAAGGATTTATTTATTATTACTAAAAATGCGAACAAAATAATTTGATAGTATTAACCAAATACATTTATCCTTACAATAATTTTTTCGTATTAAAAGGAACTACACCAATTTTACTGTAAAAAAACACCCTCAAACAAATCAATTTTGTTATAATTACAAATATCTTTTCTCAGTGTATTCGGTATAATTTAACTTAATATAATTATAATTATATAATAATAATTATTGGTAACTTTTTTTCGCTAAAGAGAGTGACGTGAAGTTTTACTAATTTAAGATAAGTCACCATCTTTGACTGATTCTAAAAGTAACTAATTTCTTGAATCCTTTTTAATTTTTACGGCTAACAACAAATTATTGTTAGATTTATATGCATGTACGCTATATCGTTAAGCCCATGGATAACCAAGGGTTGGGATATAAGTTAGTCACGTTTGTTTCAATTAAATTTGGCGTATGATATTTTACAATATATTGGCGTTTATTTGGACATATAAGTTGTAATTCTAGTCACGTTTGACCAAAAATTGACATATTTTATGGCATTCATTTCCCAACCCAAATTTCATGAAAATAAAGACTTTTAAGTCTTAAAATATAGTTATTATTCGCCAACTTCGTTTGTAATGAAGATTGGTTTAAAACTAGGAATGTTTTTGTAATGCAGATTGGTAAAAGTTTGGCAACTAATTGTTTACCTAGTCATGCGCATTAGCAAGTCTGTAAATAAAACAATACTTAGGTTAAATGCTGATGACAGCACTCTGGGTTAAATAAAATTGTAAACTTTCTGTGTAGGTATATTTAAACAATTTGGATTTGTTATTTGTGCAAAAAGACGTAAAAAACGTGCTCGTGTGCAAGTTATTTATCATCGTGCAGTTTATTAATCTTTGTTAAATATTAAACAACCTCCAAAGAAATCAACAAAAGACCATTCCTATGAATACGGCCCGGATTTTAAGGCAATAAAAAAGTGAAAAAAGGTTACTAAATTAAGTGATATTGTTGTAAAATTAGGTTGTTATTTTAGGTACCTATATTTTAGGTACTTAATTAAAAAAATAATTTTGGTTGTCCTCCCTCTTAAAATGAATTACTCAAAAATAACTAATTATAAGTCATATTTGACTAATTGTCATAGCGAAAAAGCAGTCAATAATAATTAGTCAAATTCTGAATGAAATAGTCAAATTAATAGATTTAAATTTAAAAAACGTTTTGACCCAGCCGGGAATTCAACTCACTTGTCATAACCCATTCGGCTGTCAGCCGCTCTTATAAAAATCAATTTTATTTGTCAATAAATATTGTTCATAATATTTTAAAGTTAAATATATTATTTTTGTTGTTTTTTTGAGCAAATTTTTTTTTTATTTTTATTTTTTTATGGGTCATTTAACCATGGAGCTTAGGTATATGCATTTAATTTAAATAATACTTTGTGGTTGGCCGCAAACGATTAGAGAAATTAATTACTTTTAACTCTCAGAAATAGTCAAAGATGGTGACTAATCTTAAATTAGTCAAACTTTAACTATTTACGTAGTAAAAAATAACTATTTAAAAGTGAAAATGACTATTTTATTAGTAAAAAATGCTGGTACTAATTCAAATAGTAGAATTTTGACTATTTCATTTTTAGAGAGCTTATTTTTAAGTTGTAAAAAAGTAAAAATGTAACCAAATTAGGTTACATAGTTATAAATAAATAATATTATTTTAGTTGCCTAAATATTAGGTACTTATAATAGAAAATATCTGGGATATTATGGGCAAATGGTTAAGACAACTTCCTCGTCAACACATTAATCAACAATAACTGGAGAAAGGCTACAACAAATTTGGAAAAATATTGACCAAGATGAAATAGGCTGTAATTCGTGCAATATTTACTGTGTTGCTTAAATACAATAGATAATTTTGTTAATTATATTAATTGTTAAATGTGTTAAACCTTAAGTTAAATAATATTGACATTTTGTTTGAAGTGTTATAATTTTGCCAAGACGCAATAGCCTGTTTTCTTTAATGTGTATAAAAAGTTAAATAAAACATGCATTGTTATTTAAATGTGTATCTCCTTTAATCAAAAAAATAAAAAGGTGAATAAAAAAAAATAAGGATAGATAAGGCTATTGTTTAATCCATTTAAGGTTTTGCTATTACTGCTACTTTTATCCACAGGGTGTATCAAAATTTTTGAAAAAATCAAGTATCAGTATAACAACCCGTATATAAAAGAAACAAAGATTCATAAATGAACTAAAGTCATAAAAAATTCTCTAAGAGTGATTTTACAATCCAAAAATAAGAACATCAAAATCGAATTATTATTTTGGAAAATATTTAAAAACAAAATAATGATAAAGTTATGGTGATGCGTTAATTTCTTTCGCCAGAGTATTTGTCACATAGGCCAATCATGCATAGACGCCTTATTACAAAAGTTTAATTTATTTTTAAACTTAAATTTATGTTTGTTTTTATAAAAAATATGTTTTCAAATTTTTGATAATGTTATTAAAAATGTTTATTTGTAGTAAAATTTAAATTTAAAAGATTTTAGTTTGATTGTTTTATTTTATTTTTACATTTATTTTGTTAAATTAACCGCTCAAATGACAGTTTGGCCAGTGAGTTTCACAACCCTAAATGAGGAGCGATCAGACAAAACCAGACAAATCCATTTAAGTGATTTGCAGAAATAAGTCAAAAGCAAAAGAATTATTTTATTTTTGATTTCTTTCTGCAAATCACCAAAATGAATTTGTCTGGTTTTGTCTGATCGCTCCTCAAATATAACATTGAAAAATATTTTTTAAAAATTGAAAAAATATTATCTTAGGTTAAGTACTATTTTACTAAATTTCAATTTATTCAGGTCCAATTTTCACATAATTTACCTAAAGTCCGGGCGTTATAAGACCCGGATTTATTTATTCATAAGTATACTTATGAATAAATAAACCTCTTGATAAGTTTGTCATATATTTATTAAAATAAAACTATAATTTGCCTCTAGTTTTTGTTTTACTAAATGTATTGATACAATTTAAAAAAAGTTATTAAATTGTTTTTTTTTATACAGAAGAACCTATATAATTTTATAATCCACCCAAATGAAATAATAAAGTATTTACAAGTTTATCCTTTAACTTTCAGCAATATTACAGCCCCCTTTATATCTAAGCTCACCACCTACTGTGGTACTTAAATCGCACAAAAGTATTTAATTAATATCATCTTTTCGGATTAACCAACCTATTCACGATGAGGATTTCCTCTCTTAAAGAAAGCGCGCACCCCTCTTAGCGTTCCACAACGCAGGACCGTACCAAACGCATAAATTCCAAAGGGTTACCGAACCGTTAGAATTTTAATGAGACCCACGCTTTTTTAGCCGGTGAAATGACCAAAACTGAGCACACGGTCCGGCATTTAAAAGCCGCAAATCTGGATCTTTTAGCTACGGCAAACTGAAAAGGGCCACGCATTTAAAGGTCCCCTGAGCCAGCGCTATTTACTGCTCTTGCTCGCGACCCGCATAATTTCGTTTTTATTGAAATAAAATTTTAACGTTTAATGTAGGTAAGGTGGGTAGCGATAATAATTTTAATTTGATACTATATCCAAGGGGACCAATTAAAAAGTGGTTTAAATTTGTTTTTTCGATTATTATAGTTTACCAAAATTCTTTTAATACAACAGTATTTTGAAATAGTTAAAGACATAAAACCTGTATCCATAATTATATATTTTATACTATATAATCATTTTGTCAAAATGTAGCATTAAGACGGCTGAATTCTTTTTAATCCTAAATATTAATAGTTATACCAGAGATATTGCAGGCAATTATTCACAAGGATGTCAGACGGGAGACTCAAATCACCCGAGTGAATAATGCACATAATCTCGAGTGTTATACTTTACTTTATCTACTCCAATAAGTAGATAATAAAATGATTTTAAAAATTAAATAAAAAAAACTGACATCTGTCAAATGGTTAACCTTACTTTTTACCAATTTTAAATGTAATAATTACATAGTCGCCTTCTTCCATTTTAAGATCCGATTGGTTCAAATCATAGTAAATATTACAATGAGTTTATTATTTACGGAAAAACCCAAAATTATGCAATAGGAGTAGATAAAATTATATATATTAAATTTAAACATTCTTAAGACACCATTTGTGAAAATTGTATTACACAGGCCAACAAAAACAAGAAGAACAATTTTTAATTTCATAAATTAAATTGTCTTTGTTATTAATAAATATTATTCCATATTTTGTAAAAGTGTTTTTAAATATATTTTAGTTGCTTAAAAAATTGTTGGAATGAAATTTATATTTATTTATTCTTCACGTTTGCTAAAAAAACTAAAATTAAAATTTTGATGGGTATTTAAAATAAACTGTGTGAAATAAATACATTTTTTCTACTCCCACCTTCAAAAAGCCCTTTATCGTACATGTTTCCATGACACTAAGTGACCTTTTAAATACACATTGACAAGTTGTGGCTTTACGGCGCCTTAGTCACGGGCTGAAGTTAGTTGACAGTTGTCAAATGTCATACAATCGTTGAAATAAAGTGCCCTTTTTGTAAAATAATACTACATTCAACTGAATTAACTAATTTACACTCATTATAATTAAAATGGCTTTTATCAAACTTGAAACTTAATATACTATTATATTTATTTAGTTATATTTACATATTTTTAAAAGGTTTTATTTATATTTAATAACTAACAAATAATCTTTAATCTTGTTATAAATAAATAATTCATTATAAATATGCTCATTTAACATCAAAGCAGTTTCAACAAAATTTAACATACAGAGTTTTTAAAATAATTTAATTATGGATTGCTGATGAGATTTTATTAAATATTGACTATATTTTTGAATACAAATTGTAAATTTAATCTTCTCATTAATCGACAAACTTTTGAATTAAAATGGGGAACTTCCGTTACCATGTTTACTTGTTGATATCTCAAGATAGATAAATGGTTTGAGAAAATCTAAAGCTGTTGGTATGGTTATTTTATCTACATTGATTAGCTGTAACTTTATGGTATTTTAGTCACTTGCTGAAGTAAGCAGCAGTGGCTTTAGGCATTTTAGTCAGGGGCTGATGTTAGCTTTACTATAAATTTGGAAAAAATTAGGTTAAATCCGTTGACAGTTGACAAATGTAAAATTGGCTTTTAATTCTTCTTTGTGTTTGTCGTTTGTAAAGTATAGTATGCAACTCGTTTTATTAACACTCGTTTTTATTAAACACTCGCTCGCAAGCTTGGCGTTTATAAAACTTAATACATAATATACTATTATATCAGTGGGCTAAAAAAATCAAAATATTTTTTCTGAATGAAAGGCATATTTTTTGTATCGTACACAGTAAAAAATCGTAAAGAGTAAAGTGCGAAAGAAATTGAGTAAACAAATTAGAGTTATTTTTTTGAGTAAGTTTTTTGGAAATTTTGCCCAATATTTGGTAATTTTTAAAAATTAACTAAATAGTGCATTAAAATTAATTGATTTACTCATTTTGCATTTAACCTAAATCATTTTTGAGTATGCAATAATTATTTACTCTACGTGAAGTAAAACTCGAGTAAAATAGCGTTACACACATGCGCATACCCAGGGCACTGTATTTCGCGCGCTTATGTTGGATGCACTTCATGCATGGTGTTTAACATGTTAAACTGGCAATAATTGTGTAATTTGTTGTGGTAATTTATCAGAAACATATAACTATAGTTAAAATAATTTTTGTGTTTGTGCTTGAATTGAAAACCACAAAAATTGGGCAAAGACGGACATCTCATCTTACGATAATTTATTGATATTTGGTAAGTACCCCAACCCCAGCGTACATACCTAGATACTACCTAGATACTATTTAATTTTGGGAATTTGAGTAGGTATACCTATAGGTGTAATCCTTATTATGATGGCTTTATTTATAAAAATAATAATGAATGTTAAATCCTACAATTTTTCTACAATAACCGGCGTCTTCCTTTACCCAATATCGAGTAAAAATTACTCTATACTTTGATTGAAATTTGATTAAAAAGTTGCAATTTTGTATTTAATTTTTATCTTCTAAGATAATATAATATTAATATTATTAGTCTCAACGCAGTCCTAAGAAGTTATTCATTATTGTGTCAATACAATAATAACACTATTTTGCCTACATAAGTAGGTACACATTAAAAAATAGAATGCCAAATTGGCAATAACCTTACACTATCAATAGTGCCATTTTTTTTGTTGTTAACTTGACTTAAAATTCTTGCTGAAATGGCATTTTTAACTTTAATAAAAGTGTCAAACGCATCTTTTGTTTATATATATATATTTAAATATTCTTTTATTTATAAAATTTTAAGGTAATTTTTTTAAACTTTAATTAAATATATTATTTACAACATAATTTGTATATTTAACAATAATAAATGTAAAACTTAATTTAAAAAAGTGGTACTTTTACATTGTTTTAAAGCCATTTATGCGTTATTTTATAGTATACAGAGAACTGCATAAAAAACGGCCATTGCTGTAGCATCGTTATTCCTTATCCGATTTTCAAAATTCAAAAACCTGTTTGAATGGTATGATGTCTTCTATGATTCGACGGTTAAAAATATTTTTTTTATTATAATGCTAGTGAGCACTGATAGTCAACTTTTATTTTTCAAATGACAACTATATTTTTTTATTATTTTTTTGCATTTTTTATGCTTTTCTGAGCATAACGGTATATTAATATCATAATTTTAATTATAAAACACGAAGAAAAAAAATAAAACTACGAAAATTTTTACAAATCGCAGTAGCATCAGGACACCCACAAAATACTTCCAATTTAATAATATGCGTATCCATGGTTATGACTTTTATAAAAATAAAAATGCCAAGCAGCATCAATAAAACAAACAGATTTTTTTAATTTTATACTGAAACAAAACCAAAGTAATACATAATATAGTATAATAATCATAATAAATTTTATAGCTTCTGTTCAAACAAAGCCGACATCTTTCTCTTGAATTTTGAAAACATTCAAAATAAATCTGAATCATATCAGTTAACTCAAAATTATTCATATTTGAATAAATTATGTGTCTAATCTTCTCACACGGTTTGGTTATTTAGTTATTTACATTTCTTTTATGAACTGTGTTTACGTTTTAAAATAAAAAACGCCTGACGTTCATAGAGAAAAAATCCGTAACCATGGATACGCATATTTATTAAATTGGAAGCATTTTGTGGGTGTCCTGATGCTACTACGATATGTAAAAATTTTCGCAGTTTTATTTGTTTTCTTCGTGTTTTATAATTAAAATTATGATATTGATATACCGTTATGCTCAGAGAAGCATAAGAAATGCGAAAAAATAATAAAAAAATATAGTTGTCATTTGAAAAATAAAAGTTGACTATCAGTTCTCACAAGCATCATAATAAAAAAAATATTTTTAATCGTCGAATCATAGAAGACATCATACCATTTAAACTGGTTTTTGAATTTTAAAAATCGGATAAGGAATAACAGCAATGGCCGTTTTTTATGCAGGTCTCTGTATACTACAGTTTTTTGGTAATATCAGATAATAACCAATTTTTTTTTCAGACAAACGTTCCTTTTAACGATATAATAACAAAATTTGAACTGACAAACCCTTTTTAATTGCTGAGTAGGTACCTATATGAATACTTTGTCATACCAAAATATGTTTTTTTATAATGTGCACATAATAATTTGTTCATTTTTTAGTGTAAGGGTCAGTTTTTTATCCCTATTATTTATAAATATATTTTATACATTGTTTTGTTCATTTGTTCCCATGGAGTTTCAAATAAAATTTATTTTCTCTCATTTTTTTTTATTTAACCTGGCTATAACCCCTACAACCACTTTAATTTAATCAATTGCTGAGTAATTGTAACACTTTTTAAAGTTGAAAGAACATCATTTTGAGTAAATTTAACTAAAAATTTATTTATATTTAATTAGGTTTTAAATCAAAATATATTAAAATTTTACTCAAATTTGACTAGAATTCACTCAAAAGTTGATTAAAATTTACTAAAAATGTTTAAGACTTTAGTATATTTAATTAGGATTTAAATCAAAATGTATTACAATTTTACTCAAATATGACTAGAATTTACTCAAAATTTGTAGGACTTTAGTACGTAATTTGATAAACATATTCACTCAAAAAGGAAATAGTTTACTAAAACACACTGAGTTAAAAAAATTAATCAATTTGGTGTGGACCTAGATTAAATACATTTTGATTTAATTTTGAGTAAAATTTTACTCAAAATTTTTTACTGTGTATCCGCATTATTTGTAATATGTTTTAATATTAAAATTATCAATTGTTCAAGTAGGTCCTTCATAAAAAAAGCATTAAAACATAATTTATTATATTTTTATACAGTGCCCTCTTACAAGTCCTTTTGAACAAAAAAATACATTCAGGTCTAATCCGTTATTTTATCATCAATTGATTTCAGTTCGTGATGTAGACCTTCAATTTTAAATAACGCCACAAAAAATCAAGTGGCGTTAAATTAGGTAACCGAGCCGGCCATTTGGTAGGACCACGCCTACCAATATTATGTATTTGAATTAGTCTCATTTGCCACTTTCTAACATTCCTAAAATAATGTCCAAATTCGTCAGGATTACCTTAAACTATATCTTGAACCGTTGGTTAAATTTGTGTTTGCACTTCCAAAAAGATGGGTCCTACAATTTGATTTTCCAGTCGGGCGATACATTGACTTTTGACCTTTACGATTTACAGTGCCATTTAGGAAAAAATGCATTCATAACTAAACTAAATACTCCAGGAAACAAAGATTGTAAAAGGAAAACTCGATGGTAGTCGGGTTTTATTCTTTTTTATGTAGAGTCAGGGGTGCTGATAATTATCATTATTAATAAATCAAGAATATTCTTCAAAAATTTCTTTTTCTACTCCTATTACGAAATATGACCGTTCTAATATAACTTTTATCTATGGAATAACATTTCAAAATCACTTTTTCTTACTACCTCGACTCAAAATACGTTGTTTCGTCCCCGATTTCACGGCAGAAAGTTTACGTTTCTTGCATTGGTCAAGCTATACGCGCACACTCTAATAGCGGGAGTAAAAATTTTTTAGTCGTGTGCTTAACATTCAAATTTCGTACTGCCAACATGAGAAACACAAAAATATGACAGTTTTAAACCATAATTTTGCAATTATAACAACAAATAAACAATTTATGTTTTTACTTTTTTACTTTTTATGTTGTTTTAAGTGTTTAATGGTACTTTTATTTGTTATAAAGTAGTAATTTGTTAATTAAAATACAACTTTTTTTTTTTCTGTATTGGCACCGCTGAATTACCATGACAACGCTACAGTTTGATTGATTTTGAATGTAAACGTCAGAATTAAATTAAACGTCAGATTTTAATTTTGACACAAGTTTTTTTATATACATTTAATTTTTTCCCGTATTTTCTGCGGGGGTAGCAAGAAAAATAGTATACACTACACGGGCAGAAAGTGTGAGAGCCCTGAACTGCGCGCCATGATGCCCTCGGCTTCGCCTCGGGCATCATGGCGCGCAGTGCAGGAATCTCACACTTTCTGCCCTTGTAGTGTAATATACTATTTTCTTTTTTTCATTATAGCCTAATTTTAAAAGTAATCGATCCCTTATTTAGTACATAATCAAAAGGATAGAGGTCAAATTCTGAAAAAATGCACGGTTAGCGAGTTATGAGCCAAAAAGCAAAAAAAATCCCCTTTCGGGGGATGAAATTAGGGGACGCGGAAAGAAATTTTTGGGGAATATTCTTAATTCATTATCGGCACCCCTGACTCTACATAAAAAAAATAAAACCCGACTATCATCGAGTTTTTCTTCTACAATCTTTGTTTCCTGGACTAAAATTGTACAGGAGATTTTGTATTATATATATATTATGCGCTAACATATAACTACACCAAATTGTACTCTGCGATTCGTGTCATATTTAGTAAGTTTATGTAATATTTTTAATTTATAGTAATAAAATTTGTTATATTTGTTTGTTATTTTCTAACAGTTAATTTTGCTACATCACAATCCCCTGCAAGTGCCGCCGTCGATTGTTGTGGATTATTGACGACGGAACCGACTATTTCTATTTGTTTGTCTTCTGAGATTGATTTTAAAAATTTAATAAATAGAAATACCTTTTAAATGAGGTATTACAATCCCCCACTTTCCATTTGAAATTTTAAGTTAAAACTGCCCTCTTGGCACTATACTGCCCTACTATGGAGAAAGGCAGTAACTGCAAAAAAATGCAAGATGCGTTTTCTTGTGCTATGGTAAAGCTATGGACATTTTGTAACCGAATTCAGCACACAAATGCAGTCAAATATCTTAAAAGTTAAAAAAATTAATTAAATACCTACTGCTTTTTATAAAAATGTAGTTTATGCTAATTTTCCACAAATTTCTTGTTTAGCAGTTACTGCCTTTCTCCATAGTAGGGCACTAGTATAGGCACCTATCAATTTGTCGTCAAAAAGTATACCTAATATCCTTGGCAATGGTATTGTCTGATGCCGATGCCAGGTTTCTTATAAACATATTTATAGTATATTATGTATCATATTATGTATTGCGAGCGAGTGTTTGATAAAAACGAGTGTCTAGAGAAGCTTATAAAACGAGTTGCATTATATACTTTATCTAAGACGAACGCAAAGGAGAATTTAAAGCCAATTTTATTTGTTAAACATTTGACATTTGTTGTTAACTTCAGTCCGTGACTAAAACGCCAGTCACAGCTTATCGATGGGGGAGTAGATAATAGTATATTATGCATTAAGTATTTTATATACGAATTTAATTTAGGCACGAGCGATCTTGCGAGCGAGTGCTTAAATTAATGAGTGTATAGAAAAGTTTACAAACGAGGTGCATACTATACTTTTTCTACGAGAAATACTTATTATTATCTTAAAATTATTTAAATAAAAAATTTGTATAGAGCGCCATCTATGAAACAATAGAGGAATCCGTGTGTCACCGTCAAATGTCACATTTTTTTATTTTATAAACACAATTATAAAGGTTATAAATCGAAATGTATTTCTTAAAAATTGACAGTTTTTCACAGTTAAAGTAAAGAAAATGTTTTATGAGGACTTTACAGTGGAGTCCGTGCCCGAATTTAAGTTATAGCTTACTGCCGGCGAAATTAAAAGGTCAGTACAATGTTCATATAAACTTTTCAAATATTGGCGTTGAGAAACCATTTAATACTTTTGTATTTTTGTATTGAGATAATAAAAAATTTTCACATTTAGTATTATTTTACAAGAAAGGCACTTTATTTTAACGATTGTATGACATTTGAAAATTGTCACCTAACTTAAAACCAACTTCAGCCTGTGACTAAAAACCTGTTGCTAAATTCAGCCCGCGACTAAAGTGGCATAAAGCCACAACTTGTCAATGTGTATTTAAAAGGTCACTTAGTGTCATGGAAACATGTACGATAAAGGGCGTTTTAAAGGTGGGAGTGGAAAAAATTATTAATATTACTCCCGGTGCATTCGCCATTTTTGCAACTAAACCTTGGTAATTAAATTGGTTTTAAGTTTAAACCTTTTAAAAATATTATATAATTAAAAAAAAAATTAAAATAATTTTAAATAAAAACATTATACCAATGTATCATAAAATAGCACACCAACTCACATAACCTTTTGGAAAATGCCATGAAACAGTATTTTTTGAGTTAGATAGTTATTTTTCTTTCTTATTACTAAACATTCTTCTTCGTAGCTTAACCAGAGTTTCTCATATTGTATTTTTTATTTATTTTATTAATATTTATGCGTCATGGGTATACATTATTTGTTCCCTTAAATTAAAAAGGGTTTATCAAACTGTCCTAACCTTTCTGTTTCTATAAAATTGTTTACTTACATTTTTATTTATTACAGCAATATAAATTGGATTGTAAATATTTGCCGTGAAAACTTGTGATTAATGGCTTGAAGGTTTTTTAATTAAAACTAAATAAACTTTCTTAAGCGAAATTGTTTGCCATTGCTTTCGTTCTATGCGTACAGATTATCAATTTACTCCGAAATTTCTAAATTAAAAAAATGGTTTTATAAAATGTATTTTTAAAGAATAATAAGGTTTTATTATGAGAGGATTTATATTTAATTAGTTTTTAAGTTTATTGGAATTTACTGGGTAATTGAAAATTCTTTTTATTTTAGAAATTTATTTGTTACTGGTTAACTTATTAAATATTTTGTACACAAATTCCATTTTAATGCTAAAATTATATTAAACAATTTTAGGCTGATAAAATATTTGCTTGTAATTTACATTTATTAGCTAATTAGTTAAGAAAACAAAAATCTAAATTATGTATAATAACTAATTGTTTGCGTTTTGTTTCAGTTAGTAGCGCAGTAAGTGATTCCCACAACGTGATTTTAAACTTTATAATGGCACTATTTATAAACTACGTCTTTTTTATAGGTAAGTTTTCAGTGTTAAATAGTTTTAAGATTTGTTTAATTTTATTTTATTTTTTATTTTAGGTTAAACACTTTAAAGCGTAATCTTCAAATGGCCAAAATTTATGTAAAATATTTTCTATAAATGTGTAAATTTAAAAGAATGTTGCTATAATTATTCCCCTAAATAAAATTCTGTACATTTTTTAAACCTGAGCATTATTTAAAACCTTAACTATTCGCTAATAAATTAAGCAATATAGTGTGCAATATATTGTGCACTTAAGTAAAATAGTCACTATTTGTATTTTACTATGCACACGAATTTAAATATAGTGCTTATTTTATTGCTTAACACGTTGTAATGTCAAAAATATGCAATAAAAGTAGAAAAAACAATTTTCTAAAATTTATTGATATTAGACAAATTTATTAATTTTAAAAGCAATAAACTGGATTTTTTCTATATATATTAGGGTGCTTCAAAAAATAAAATAAATTTTTTTTTTCGCTCTTACCCTCTCCAATGTTTCTATTTAATATAAAAAAAATCCTCACCAAATTTGGCGTACCAGCTCAACTCTAAGAGTTTGCTGTTTTTATTTTAGTTTCCCATTTAATTAACATGGGAAAAAATAATTTTATGTTTGGAATTTTATACCTTTGTATCATAGTAACTTATGGCAATGATCATTGCAGTTTTTTATATAAATTGTAACGCTCTACAAAAAAGGTTTCTTATTATTTTTCGATAAATTGATTTCTTCTAGAGTTATTCGAGGTCAAAGTTTGATTAACATCAAATTCTATGTTTTTTTTAAATTTTATGGTACAATTATCAGACGGGAGGTGAAAGGGGGCAAAACAAGGCAGCGGGAGGGGGGCAAAATGGGGTACCCAAAAAATGAGCATATGAAGAGTTTTTCAAAATTGTACCATTCTTTTTCTCGCTCTACAGCCCCAGAATAATTATTTTCAATTGAAAGCGTGAACTTGTGAGTCAATATATTTGCAAATAATTTAAAAACCGAAAAAAACAATGTAAAAAAAAATTTTTTAAGAAATTTTTTGGGTACCCCATTTTGCCACCCCACTGCCTTGTTTTGCCCCCTTTCACCTCCCGTCTGCTAATTGTACCAAAAGTTAAAAAAAAAACAGAAAATTTTATGTTAATCAAACTTTGACTTCGAATAAATCTAGAAAAAATCAATTTACCGAAAAATAATAAGAGAGCGTTACATTTTATATAAGAAACTGCAATGATCATTGCCATAAGTTACTTTGATACAGAGGTAGAAAATTCCAAACATAAAATTATTTTTTCCCATGTTAATGAAATGGGAAACTAAAATAAAAACAGCGACCTCTTAGAGTTGAGCTGGAACGCCCATATTTGGTGAGGATTTTTTTTATATTAAATAGAAACATTTGAGCGGGTAAAAGCGAAAAAAAAAATTAAATTTTACTTTTTGAAGCACCCTAATATATATATATATATATATATATATATATATATTAGTTTATAATTTTTTGCAATATAACTTGAATTATTTGTTAGGTTTAGATTGATCTGACAGAAGTTAAATTTTTTAATCTTTTGAGGAGATCTGCAAATACCACCCCCCCTACTAAACAATCCGTTAACTCACTCCCATAATCCCTCATTTTGGAAGGTTTTATGAGAGATAATTAATATAGAAATAAACGGGAGCCTTCCAGATCCTGCACCTGAGTTCAAACGTGATTTATTGTCTTTTATTTACTGTATTTGGTAATTCCCCTTTAATACTTTCCCCATGAATACAACACCTCAAAAGTACTTCGGGTTACTAAATAATTGAGCTTTATTACCGTAAGTATTTATTTTTTATTTGTCGTAATTTAATATAACATTTGCCGTGGTGTTATTTTTCATTTATTACTGGGGTTGTAACGTTTACAGAATATTTGCTGTAATGATGCCCCAGCCTACATATTCGCCAGACATGGGTCTGTCTGACTTTTTCCTATTCCTCAAAATAAAGAGAACCTTAAAGGGCCGTCGCACGGTGGGATGACCTTCACCAAAAGTCGTAATTTGGAGTATCGAAAAATCATATTTATGAAAAATGGAATGTATAGAAAAAACATTGATCTTTCAGATTCCCGAATTACAAATCAAAATAAAATTTACTTTAGAAGATACAGACCGTCAAAGTTTAACATTTTTTTTTACTGTTTTAGTAAAAATAATGTTGGTGTTTGAAGCAGTATATCTCAAAAAATAATAAAGGTACAATATTAATTCAAATGCTGTTTTAAAGAGGAAAGTATGTTTTATATTGGGTACAAATTTGGTACCATATAAATGTTTAATAATCACAGAATTTTTATTAGAATAAAATGCAAAAATTTGGTAATTTTTTCCAATTTCACGGGACAAAAGCCAAATCCGCCATTTTTCGCCATGGCCGATTAATTTCTTTTTTATATGAAAAGGTGTATAAATATGTTGCCAAGTTATACTGTTGCCACTTTTTGCCCATTTTCATAACTTTTCAAGATATTTCACTTTTACTGAACAAACGCGTAAGAAATTTGGTGTATATATAGGTATACATGTACGTTGCGGCTGCGACCGTCAAACGCGTCTATGCCATTCATGCATTCGCCGAACTGAGTTTGGAATGTGTTGTTTTATTTTAAAATATTGTTAATAACACTATTGTTAAATTAGAAAATAAATACAGTTAACTTTTATTTTACCTTTGTTTAAGGGCCGGTATATTAAATTTACTTAAATATACCGGCCCTAATTCAGATCGAGAGTTAATTTATATTTTACCTGGTTTAATATGAATTAATTAGAATAAGAAGTAGTATTTACTACTAGAGTAAATTACTAGAGATCCTTAATAAAACAGAGATGGGACACGACTGTCAATGTCACGGTTCCGATATATATTTCCCTCTGCGTTTTTTAGGACACTTGGCCAAAAAAACAGAAAAGGACGTCTTCTATCCTTTTTTAATTTGTTAACAATTTATTTTTTTGATAGGTAGTTTTAATTTTACAGGATATATTTTTTGACAAATTTTATCATAGGCGTATTTTAAACAACATTATGGTTATTATAATTTTTAGGAAAATACTTATAATAAGGAGTAATTAAACTTCATATATATTCTGGAACCTTATAAGTACAATATTTTACAGTTTTTACTACCTTTATATTACCTGCCACCTAGGTGGCACCTGTCACAGGTGCACCTGTGACTACTATATAAACTTCAAATTAGAAATATTATTTATATCAAGTGCGCAGAGGAGGCACAGGAAGCTCGAAATAAAGACTACAAGTCGATAAGGGAAAGTAACACAAGAAAAATTTCCAGAAAGGCCACTAATAAGGACCTTATTAATTTATTATTGGCAACATCAGATCCAGCCATATCTGCCTAAAGGGTTTTAATGTTAAGAAAAATAATTCTATAGTATTCTATAAAGTATACTTTAGATGCAGATGTTTTAAAATTATTAATATAAAAATTTACAAAATATAAATTTTATTCTTATTTAATCATTGTTTAATAAATAATTATAATAATATATGTTATCGTTTAAGCTTAATTATAACATATATTGACATTTAAACCAAAAACAACATTAATGTTTAATATTATTTATATTATTATTATAAATTCCGTTATAAAATCTACGCCACTGGTCTAAATTTAGAATCGTGCATAAATTTTATGGTTTATATGCATATGATCATGTGGCCAAAATTTTATGAAAAAATATTTACCCGTTTAGTCACAAATGATTTTGAAAGAACGAGATAGGGCTTATCCCACCGACGCGTCGTTTTGCAAGCATAAATGACATTAAAAGCACATCGCTGAAAGAACTAAAGACTATCCCAAAGATCGAGTTTATAGAATTAGAAGAAGCGCTGGCACAAGTACATAATATCTAATGGGGACTATTTTCAAGGCGACAACTTTAATGTAGACGAATAAATAAATACTTTTTTCAAAAAACGAAAATTCCCGTTATTTTCTGAACAGACCTCGTACACTATACACCGTATTATATCTAGGCAAAGTATAAATGAAAATATTAATATTATAATATCATTATTATTAATAACAAAAAAGTTATGGCCTATTTTTGATTGACGCGCATTTGTCAATTTTTAACGAAAAAAATTAATAACTCAAAAACTATTCACTTTAGGTATAGGATATGGTATAGTAATTTTACTCAGAATTTTATTTAGAATTTAAAAATATATAGGGTGTTTCATTTGAAATATCAAAGTTGATGTCACTTCCTGTTAAACCGGATGTTTGCGCCACATTTTAAATTAAAATTACTTGCGCCATCTACCTCAAAGAAACTAAAACAGACAAGTGTGTGGGGAAGGGATGAGCGGGAGAAAAGGGGCGGCAATTGGTAACAAAGCGCTTGAAATGTAAGCACGATGCTTTTGTCAATTAATCAGTTGTAAAGACGATATTTTCAATATACAGTTTAAGTTAAAAACTAATTATTTCAAAACCCAAAAGTACCGAACCAGTGATGCAGAGTTTGCAGTAACAATCATGGTCCTTCGAACCGGATATTCGTGGAATAAAGAGGAGAATGCCGAGTAAGACCTTTCCAATTTGTTCCTTTTATTGTTTTGATTTTTTTATATTTCTTTGTTCGGAATCGGTGCTTTTTGCGATTTCAAGCCAAATTCGTTGGCAAAAATAATAATTATACCATTTATAATTATTGCGTCAGATTTAACGCCAAATTTGTTGGCAAACATTTACCTATTTCGATTAAGCTTGTTGGTGGCAACAATACGTTTTAGCAATCCATACCTACGATGGAATTAAACAATTTAAAAAGTAAAAAGACTTTACTCAAGTCTCAATTAACGCGTTTTAAGAATTTTGTCGAAAAGTTCGATATCGAAAATAATTCAATCGAAGATTTACAAGTTAGGCTTTCCAAGGTTGAACCGATCTTGGAGGAGGGAAATTCGTTGCAATTGTCTATTGCAAGCGTTAGGGGCACGGAGTTGTCTAGCGACGATGTCTCAGAAATTGAAGAGTTCGAGGATAGGTATTTTTCGTGCGTCGGTCAAGCGACAAAAATAATAAGTGCACATATGAAGGCCGGCGGTAGCGACTCTCACTTAAGCGCGGGGAGTCTACCAGAACAGGCGGCGCTTTTAGAACCAGAAAGTTCTAATGTGTTGCGTTTGGCGCGCCAAATTCAAATGCCTGTAATTAAATTGCCCTCATTTAATGGATATTATAATAAATGGCTAGAGTTTAGAGATGCTTTTTCAGGTTTAGTACACAATAGTACACATTTAAGTAATGAAGATAAATTTCATTATTTAAAATCAGCTTTGCAAGGTGATGCGGAAGAAATAATACATTTAATAAAAATTACTGACAAAAATTATGAGATAGCATGGAATATGCTATTAGAGCGCTACGATAATAACAATTTAGTTATTTATAGTCATTTAAAATCATTTTTCGATTTTCCAACAATAAAAAGAGAAAATCATGCGGATTTGCGAAAATTATATAACAACGTTTCCAAAAATTTAAGGGCGTTAGAATCATTAAACGAACCGGTACGATCTTGGGATACTTTAATAATTTATGTTTTAAATTCTAAATTTGATGCGACAACCCAAAGAGAATGGGATTCATTTAAAATAATAGGTGATAGGGCTAAGATGGAAGATATGAATAAGTTCTTATCAGAAAGATGTCAGTTTTTAGAAAAGATTGACAACAAAAAAGATTTTGTTGAAACACAAAAGGAGAGTGGGACTTTAAATAAGTTTAATTGTAATTATAAAAAGCAAAGTTTTGTTAACGTTAGTGAAAATAAAGGGCCGACTTGTTATTTTTGTAAAGATCAGCATGCAATATATTATTGCGAAAAATTTCTAGCCTTATCAAAAAATGAAAGATACAAATTCATACAAAGTAAAGGTTTTTGTTTAAATTGTTTGCGTCCGGGTCATGGCGCAAAGGATTGTAAAGGTAAACAATGTACAAAATGTAATAGAGCGCACAATTCACTGTTACATTTTGACGAAAATAAAGATGTTAATAAAGTAAGTAGTAATGTAAGTATTCCTACAAAAACTGAAAATATTGAAGATAAGTTGGAAACAACAATTACGTCACATGTTAGTTTTAATAGTTCGCAAGTTCTTTTAGCAACTGCTATAGTTTATGTAAAAGATTCGTTTGGTAAATTCCATGCAGCAAGAATGCTGCTAGATAATGGTTCACAAAGTCATTTTGTAACCAATGCGTTTTGTCAGAAATTGAATTTGTCAAGGCAAAAAATAAATTTTTCAATTGCGGGTATTGGTTCCACTTTAACAAATATAAGTGGACAAGCAAATTTAATGTTCAAGTCTAAATCAGGGTTTGAGTCACACATTTCATTTTTAATAATTGACAAAATAACTAGTAACTTGCCATTGGCTTCGTTTGATGCTTCACAAATAAAAATACCTGAAAATATACAACTGGCGGATCCAGAGTTTAATTTTTCTAGTCCAGTAGACATTTTATTGGGAGCTAGTCATTTTTGGGACTTATTATGTATAGGTCAGATTTCTTTACAAGATTCGGCGTTATGTTTGCAAAAAACAAAATTAGGCTGGATTGTATCTGGTAACATTTCTCTCAATAATATAAATAAACAGGTTATCAGTTGTTTAAGCGTAGACACTAATCTAGAAAAACAATTATGTAAATTTTGGCAAGTAGAAGAAAATTACAATAATAAACAAATTTTAACTAATGATGAGTTAACTTGTGAAAATAAGTTTAAAGAAATATTGAAAAGAGATTCAACAGGAAAATTTATAGTTACAATTCCATTTAAAAAACCGTTAAAGGATTTAGGCGATACAAAGGAAATTGCGCTAAAGAGATTTTATAATATAGAAAGAAAACTACAAACGGATTGCGAACTTAATAAATATTATACAGAATTTATGCGTGAGTACATAGATTTAGGACACATGTCAAAAGTTATACATGATGAAAATATTATTTCGTGTTACTTACCCCATCATCCAGTTGTAAAAGAGTCAAGTTTAACAACTAAAGTAAGGGTTGTATTTGATGCTAGTGCAAAATCTAGTTCCGGAAAATCGTTAAACGATTTACAATACGTAGGGCCTACAATTCAATCAGACTTATTTTCGATATTATTACGTTTTAGGAAGCAGGACGGAGCTCAACTTCTTCAATGTGGAAGTCTGGTCCTTATAAAGGAGGATAATCAACCCCCATTAATGTGGAAAATGGGCCGAGTTTGTGAAGTGCATCCAGGCTCTGATGGAGTCATTCGGGTCGCAACTGTTAAGTTACCAGGTGGTAATACTGTGAAACGCGTTATTTCAAAACTATGTTTAATACCATTGATGAATTGAACGGACTTAATCCGTTCAAGGCGGGGAGTATGTTTGCGCCACATTTTAAATTGTCTGTTTTAGTTTCTTTTAGGTAGATGGCGCAAGTAATTTTAATTTAAAATGTGGCGCAAACACCGGAAGTGGAATTTTGTTTAAAACATTTTATAAAAATATAAAGATGGATTATAAACCCTTTTAAAATTTTAAGTTTATATCTTTTTCGGTTCCCCAGAAACTTCTAATGGACCATGAACTTGAAACAGCCTGTATACAAATTCTTTATAAAGATAATATATATATATAATATAAATATTTTAAAAATATAAAGTCAATAAATTATATATTTTCGTTTTAACCATTTATTTAAATTTGAATGTATTTACTCTCTTAAAATGAAATATTCAAAATTATACTATTTGAAGTATACCATAGTACCAGCATCGTTTTCATTTTTAAATAGTTATTTTTTACTACGTAAATAGTTAAAGTTTGACTAATTTAAGATAAGTCGCCATCTTTGAATATTTCTGAGAGTTAAAAGTAACTAATTTCTTTAATCGTTTGCGGCCAATAACAAAGTATTATTTGAATTAAATGCATATGGGCTCCATGGTTAAATGGCCCATAAAAACCAACAAAGAAGCAAAATGTTTAGCTCAAAACTGCGACACAAATAATATATTCAACTTTAAAATATTATGAACAATATTTATTGACAAATAAAATTAATTTTTATAAGAGCGGCTGACAGCCGAATGGGTTATGACTAGGGATGGGATTTTAGTTTTTTTTACCTTTTTTCAACCTATGTATCTATTTAAAAACAAATAATGGCAAAATGTGTTTTAAAAGATTTTCTTTTATATATATGAACCTAACTTGTTTTCACCTTTTTTACCTTTTTGGAGGTTTTTGCTTTAAACTACACTGAAAGAAATATATGTTTGTTTTAGCAATGTATGTGGTTCATATATGGACTACCACATACATTGCTGAAGCAAACATATATTATATTTAGTTTTAACATAATATGTTAAAACTAAATATAAAAATGGTTAAGGTAAATATAATATATGTTTGCTTCAGCAATGTATGTGGTAGTCCATATATGAACCACATACATTGCTAAAACAAACATATATTTCTTTCAGTGTACCTTTTTATACTTTTGTTACCTATTTTTTTTAACTTGTTTTTACCTTTTTTTACCTTTTTTGGAGGTTTTTGCATTAAACTACCTTTTTATACTTTTGTTACATATTTTTTAATTTGTCAGTTTATTTCCACCTATTTGTTACCTATTTTTACGTATTTTTACTTATTTTATTTTTTTGTGTTATTTCTAAATTTTGCGCCAATATTTTATCCAGGCGTGCAACTCAACGGTATAGAATTTTTTCTTATGGTCACAGACTGTAACAGTAACTTTCTTTACAGTTACCTTTTTTGTAGTGAGCTTATGTTCTGTCATAGAACTTCTGTGTAGTGAGTGTCACTCAGTGAAACACAGTTTATTGCATAGAAATAGTTTATTATGGGTATGTTCTGTGTTTGGGTGTGCGGCTAAACAAAATTATAAACGAAACTTGAACTTTTAATGTTTTTTTTACCTAAAATGCTGTTTTTTTTAACCTAAAATGCTTTTTTTAGTACCTTTTTAGTTACCTATTTTTCAGTTTTTAGTACCTAAATATCCCATCTTTATTTATGTCAATAGTTTGACAAGCTTGACAAGTGACAGACCCGAGTTCAATCCCCGGCTGTGTCAAAACTTTTTAAATTTAAATCTACTAATTTGACTATTTCATATAGTAGAATTTGACTAATTATTACCCGAGTCAAAATTAAGATCGTAATTTAAACCTTAAGTCTGACAATTTCCGTCTTAAACGGTTTTATATTCGCCTAAAGATAACCAACTTATGACCTAAAACATGGCAGATAAGTCCATTTTCCCGATTTTTCGGTTCTAATTACGTTTAAATTTAAACCAAAAATTTTATTAGAGGTTTAAATCGGTTTAAATCGGTTCAAATTAAGATTAATTCGGTTGTTCTAGTGCTAAATTGGAGTAAACAGACTAAACAGGTTTTAAATCAGTTTTGGTAGGTCAAAGTAGGTTTAAATTACGATTTAAATTTTGACTCGGGTGCTTTTTCGATATGACAATTAGTCAATTAGTTATTTTTGACTAATTCATTTTAAGAGAGTAGTCCATTATGTTTAACTATTATCTATAAACATTTATAAATCTTCGTATTTAAAAGTTTAAGCACAAATCCAGTTTAAAGTCTTATAAAGTGTACATCATGTATGTATTCGGCAGCATTCTCTTGGTATCGATTGCCTTTTATCTAAAAGGCAATCTTAACATAATCCTCTATTGTTACTTAGTCCCGCAATTCAATCTTAATCATCTAAAAACAGGCATCACATAAAATAGTAGTAGCACTATACACTGATATAATACCCAATTGTCTTCCATACCCTTTTAATATTAATTAATACTTTACTAAATTGTTGAAATTATCAAAGATAATGGCATAATAGCTATCGTTATTGAGTTTAAATTATTTATTATATTTGGTTATTGAAATTTAGTGAACGTATGTCATCATATTAAGCTATAATTGGCACACAAAATTTGATTTTATGCCGCTAAAGTTAGTTAATGGTAATATTTCGTAAATGGATTTCTAATTATAAAGGATGCATCTATGTAATCCGTTTTCAATATTAGTCAAACTTGAAAGGTTTTTTTCGCTTATAAATATGGCAGACACAGGTTAGGTTTACATAATTTAAAAATAAATTTGTCAAGATTTTTAGCAAAAAATTGAGTTCGTGTAAACATAATAATTTTAATATTTACAATTAAGTGAGTTAAAAATAAAAGGACGTTACAAATTAAATTAGGAGGCAATTTTAAAAATGTTTTGTTAAAAAAATATAATTACATATGACATGTAGATACCTACATTAATATTGTGGAATACGTATTCCACAATATTAATGCCTTAATTAGCTGCATACAGTTTTATAATTAAAGGTTAATTAGGATTGCCATGTTGAAAAATTGGTTTAACATAACAAAAAATTAGTACAAAGGTTTTTTTTTTAATTTAAAAATTTTACGTAGTTATTAATTTTTTCCACGAAGTAAGTAAGTCATACTTAAAGTGACCAGATTTTGTCAAAAAATAGGGGGACATTTTGTATGAATTTACCTCAATTAAAAAATTGACACAATGTAAATTGTAAATTTGACATTACTTAATTACTGTTGATTGTGTCATTTTTGTAATTAAGGTTAATTTACACAAACTGTCCCCCTTTTTTTTTACTTAATCTGGTCACTAGTCATACTACATATTTAGACATATGGCAAGGCTGCAACGCGCTGTATGAAAATCGCGTGCAGTTCATTTTTTTTATCTGTACTCGTGTTTTTTTGTTAGGTTGGTGGCTTATAGCAGTTTGACTTAGTATTTTTAGTATTTAAAAATGGTACTTCTGCTAAAGAATTTAATTAAATACTTTTACACTGTCAAATTGACAATAATATTTATTGTTGATAATATACTTGTCAATTATAAATAAAAAGATAATTATGCTAAAAATAATAGCAAAGAATTTAAATGTAAAAGCTCTTTTGAGGGCAAAACTTAATTTTGATGAAATTATGCCAAATGCCACAATGGAAGAAAATGTACATCGCCTTATGGACATTTTTGGAGTAAAAAAGTAACGAATTTGGTTTTATAAATATTACACACATTATTTTTACATTGGACAACATTTACGTTTACAAAAAATTTTGATTCCTTTTATATAAATTCTTTTCAAAGCGAAGATTATTATCCGCTAGGAATACTTTCTCTTCTGGGCCGTAAAGCACCACCAAAGCCAAATTAATTGCACTTTTAATTACGAAATTCGACAACTCAACTTGACAACTGCACAATGTAACCTACAATAATTTATACATAACCACAATTAGATTTTTAACTAGTTTGTTTTAATCAATGCGACCAACTTGACAACTGTATTTACTAACCAAAACCCTAAATTTGCAACTTTGCCACAGTTCAGATAAAAAAAGAACTTTAGTTAGTTAATACATTGTATTTTTAAGGCTATTTTTTATTTAATTTTATTTTTCTATTCAAAGTAAGTAATCGATGGTCAAATATTATTTGGATGGTAAAAAACCTTTGTAACATTTTGTAATATTACATTTTTTGTCTCACACATTGAATTGAGGCATTTTACGCTCAAAAACAATGAATACAGTAAGGTATTTTTTCACCAGTTAAATAATGAAAATAATGTTCGACTAGTGACATAATGAAATATTTCACATAAATTAATAAATAGGAATTTAAACATTGTTAACTTATTTGAAATTACATTTTTAATGCAATTAATCACAAAAAAACAAAACAAAAACCGTTTCAGTAAACATAACCCTAAAACTAAAACGTTATTCAAAGTTTAATAAAGAAAATTAAAGAAAAGGAAACAAAAGTTCTTTTACAACTGCGACATCGTGGAATTTTTGACACTCAACAATAATACAATATAATAATCAAGGTCAAATTATTTCTAAAAAGTCGTTTTTATTTAATTTTATTTGATTGTGGGTCAAAATGATTCTTTAATAATCGACCATTTCCTACGCTTAGTGCACAATATACTATAGTTCACGACTAAAGGAACAGGCTACCTAATTTACGTTAAACTAAATTACTGTATTGTGTAATAAAAACTTTTTTTTAAATTCTAAAAAACAATGAACACAATAAGGGGTTGTTGAACCAGTTAAATATTGAAAATAATGTTCGCCTAGTGACATAATAAAATATTTCACATATTTAAAATTAAATTTGTGATGCAAATAATAACAAAAAATAAAAAAAAAACAATTTCAGTAAACTTATCCCTAAAACTAAAACGTAATTCAAAGTTTAATAAAGAAAATTAAAGAAAAGGAAGCAAAAAGTATTTTACAACTGCTACGTTACGTTAAACCAAATGACTGTATTGTGTAAGAAAAACTGTTTTTAAATTAATTTAATTAATTTATTTAGGTAGGGAACAAAGAGTTTATTAAATGAAATAATTGTTTATTAAATATTTGTTAAAGATTTAATTTAATATTACCAATAATTTAGTTTTGCTGCCTTGCTTCTAAATTAAGTCAAGAAAGTTAAAATTACCAAAAATGATTTATTAAGTTTTGTTTTTAAGATATTTATGGCCTGTCTTATTTAAAGTTTAATAAAGAAAATTAAAGAAAAGGAACAAAGGGACTTTTACAACTGGTACATGGTGAAAATTTTAAATGGCCTGTTTAGAGTAAGCAAAAACAAAATACTTTCGTTTTGCTAAAATCTTTATATAGCATAACAAATTTGTACAATATAGAGCACAATATTATAAAATATTGAAATTATGTAGATGGGACTTTTTTTAATTGGATATTGATAGGTAAGGATATTTGTCTATTTTGTCTTATTAATTTCAGTCAACATTTAAATGTTTTGTATAACTATACCCAACATAATTCTCAACTGCTGCTAGTGACAGTTTTACTATTAGTCAGAACTATTTTAGGATATTTCAGGACGTTCGACAACCTTTGTAAAAGATATGTTATAATAACTAAAACTTAGATTTAACTATTTATATCCTTTAAATCTTAGATAAAGGATTTGCTACCGTCAAATGCAGCTCAATAAAATTAAATATCTATTAGATCTGTTGGATGGCCAGACTAAGTTATGTAAAAAAATTTGTTGCAACAATATTAAATTTTCTAGTAATAATAGTTATAAGGGTGTACATGGGTCAAAATTTAATAATCGGCCAAAACAGGTGCCCGGCATTTTTTCATAATTTTAATGAAATATTTTATTAAGTATTTTTATGCCAGTTCAATATTTTGTTAATATTTTCATACGAAAATTAAACAGTATTTTGTTATGAGAACATAGATAATACCAGTCTCTTTTTCAAACAGTTTCTGAAATATCTGTGTTTTCTAAATTTGAATGCAAGGGAAGTGTAGAGTATACCAGGGTACTAATTAAATACATAATTTATTGGAAAATATAAGATTTATTTATATTTGAGCATATTATATCTTAAAATCAAATAATACCACACATCAGTGGCGGCTGGTGGATTTTGGGTATACCGATATCTCAACTATTGGATATGGAAACCACACCAAATTTATAAGACTTTATGACTTAAATAAATAAGTTCTGCCCAGGCAGAATTTAAATTGAAGTTTGCGAAAAAAAGATAACCGAAACATCGGACATGGAACTGACGACACGGTACTGATTAATGGGATACAAATTTGAGATTATAATTCGGAATTAATTATTTTACTGATATATTGTACCATTGGAGGCTACTTATTAAAAAATCACATAAAGCGTTATATAAATTACAATGAAATATATATACGTAAGAAAATAACCACTCACCACATTACTGAAATTTTGACTGGACGTGCATTCACCACAACTTCGCCGATTGCATTGTTTTCAAGAGGACTGTCGTGCAAAGGGCAGGCTCTGTAGGTAATTTTTTACCAACACTTGAGTTAAAATGAGGACTTGACGTTTAAACTTCAATATTTCGCAGAAATTTTGAATTTTAACATTGGACATAGAACTGACGGTTAAAAGTGAGTACAAATATTATCAATTTTTAAAAATTGCTATTATTCGAATCTATGATAAAATATGAAGAATTCATTATTTAATGTTTTATAGTTTGTAGTGAAATTGAAAAATTTAAGATAGGTATATTTTAAAATAAAATAACTCATATATTTTATTCAGGAGTTTTGACACGCCAAGGTACTGATGTTTTGAATATTTTTTATGTTTTTCTACAAACTTACATTAAAATTGGGTGGACAAGTTAAAAAACTTTTGTAATATACTAAAATATTTACAAAAACTATTAAAATACCTTCTCTATTGACTGATGACATCAAGTTTTCCAACTTTTGTAGAATCACCCATACGTTGGTAAGTATATCGCACATTCAGTTCAACAGTTTTGAGTTATGGTGGTTTTAAATACTTAAACAACCTTGGAATGGATTTAAAAAACCATCATAGCTTGATTCCTATTTTTAAAAACTTTATTACACATACATTTATATTGCACTAAAATATTTGTATTGTTTAAGTGCGCACCCACCATATAAAATATATGGTGCCTAAATTAATCTTATTTCACTAAATGTTGTGTCGAAGACCAATGCAATTTTATGTAATAACTTATAAAAAGAAAGAGGGACTTTTATTTCTTTGCAAAACAATGGCCGTAACCAAACCCCATTATGATTTTATAAGTCACTGGATTTGTCATAACTAGAGATGAGATTTTAGGCTGCCAAATTTATAAAAATAGGTACCTAAATAGGTTAAGTTTTTTCTTGTTTTAGGTATGAAAATTCTTAAATTAGGGACGTACTTTACAAAAATAAGTACTGAAGGTGGTAAAATAATGTAATTATTGTATAAAATTCTATTGAACAATATTTTTATGATTTGAAAATAAGTGACGAATATGTAAAAATATTATAATACCATCATAAATTTTATAATTTTTTAACGCGGCGGCATATTCAAAGTACTTTTTTTAATAAGCATACAATTGCTGAAAATAAAAAATCACATTTATTTTGATAAAAATGTTTAAAAAAATACTTTTTCATAAAAAAAGCTTAAATTTGTGAAAATACATGAGATTTTTAAATAAAACATGATTGATTGGGAAAACTTGAGATCCCATGAAAAAGAATGAGACCTGCACAGATGTATTTAAAAAAGTGACAATTAACAACTTTAAAAAATATCCTTACAGAAAAAAAGTAAAACTAAACATTGAATTAAATTAAATTAAATTGATTTAAAAAAATAAACGTAATCGAGCCTAAAATATACATTTTGCCAAAATGTATTTGGGTTTTTTTGCAAAAAGGAGTCCATTGAAAATATCCCATTATAAAACAATGCATGATTTATAATTACAAAATTATAATTTTATAAATCAAAGTGTCCCGGTATAATATTTCCACTGGATTAAAATAAAAAGAATAATTACCTATTATAATCATAATAATAGCATTATATTCAGGGTCGAAAATTCACTTTTTTCTCGACATCAGTGTACGGATAGTATCCGTAAAATTTGTAAATTTTTCTGAAAAATTCACAATTTTTACATTTTTTTTTTCGGAAAAAAACGTTTTTTTTGCCTGATCAATTTTTTCGGAAATTTTAAAACCGTAGTACCAACCACATCCAACCCGCCCACATTACCAATCATGTACAAATAACTACATGGTGCATAAGAATTATGTCAACCGGATACGACAACCCCATTATTACAAAAAAATTCTGTTAAAAATTTAGATGAAATAGGTAAAATCACACTAGTTTAGGTAGTAAAATTAAAAATTAGGTCCATATCTCCTGAGAATGAAAATTTAGGTAAAATAGGTCAAATAAAATAAGGCTCAAATGAAATCATTTTCTTCAAACCGGTTTTTATTCCATTGCACCTAAAATTATTATTAGCGTAGACAAATAGGTAATAACACTAAAATCTCATCTCTAGTCATAACCAAGATAAAAAAAATAAGTTCAAACCGAAAGAAATTGTACCTATGAATTCTTAGTTTTTCAGTTTAGTTATAAGATCTATAGATCTTAATTTAATAAATATTATACGAGCCCTAACCACATAATGTTCGGACACTTCATAATTTATACAGAAATTTTTTTCGTGAATACTATCTCAAAATTATTAGAAGTTATGAAAAATTCAGCTTATTTTGGCATATACCCCTCGAAGCGATTTTTATTTTTAAAAAGTTTACCTTTTATTTTTAGCTTTTAAAAAAAGGCTAACTTTTTAACTTTTTTTTGCATGAGTAAAAAAAATTATAAATGGGCCCATTAAAAAGAACATAAAATATTATACAAACCCTGAAAATTTGGTAAAAATTGTATAAATAATAAGAAAGTTATAGCGATATATATATCTGCAAAATCTCCCGTTTCCTAAGAAAATTGCAAAAACTCTTTAAAAATAGCATTTTTAAATTACTTATACTTTTTTATAACTTATTTATTTTTTACCAAATTTTCAGGGTTTGTATAATATTTTATGCTCTTTTTAATGGGTCCATTTATAACTTTTTTTACTCATACAAAAAAAAGTTTAAAAGTTAGCCTTTTTTTAAAAGCTAAAAATAAAAGGTAAACTTTTTAAAAATAAAAATCGCTTCGAGGGGTATATGCCAAAATAAGCTGAATTTTTCATAACTTCTAATAATTTTGAGATAGTATTCACGAAAAAAATTTCTGTATAAATTATGAAGTGTCCGAACATTATGTGGTTAGGGCTCGTATTATTATATAAAAATTTGTTTTTTTGGTGTAACAAAAAAGTTAAATCTTATAGAATTTAAATCTACACAATGTCTGTTATAATTACAAACTATTTATTCAATAAGTTAACAGATAACAGTTGTTTGTACTAACTGTTTGTACTGAGTGTTTGTACTGACTGTGTGACCAGGATTAACATAAAATCTGATTAAAATTAACAAATATTTTTTACTGTGTAGATTTTACTTCTGTATTGCATAGCCCTTTAGATACCCAAGCCTCGCAAATCAACGTAAATATCAGGATCCCCTTTTTTTCAAAACTCGAGGCCAACGGTGTTGCAATACCATTTAAAATATTCAATATCTTTAGAATAACAATAGTTATACTTATATTAAATATGTTTATCAAGAACTTAACATTCTAAAATTATTCGAATAAATAAAAAATAAAAGAACAAAAAATGTAACTTAACTCTTAAACAAAACCTAAAACGTTATTTGACAATTAGCTTTAAGCAAGGTTGCCTACTTGAATCCAAAAGAAAGTTACAGCAAAATTTTAAACCCAGTACGTAAAAGAATCTAACATAGTACCAAGAACAGCGCTGTCATTAAATTCATGAAAATTGAAGCAATCTAAATTGTTATTTGCCCAATTAATTACTATTATACCAAAATAGGGAAACATTTTGCCTAAATGTCAAAGAATTTATTGCGTTAAATGTATTAACGTTATTAAATAAACCAAATAAGTATTTAATGCAATAACATTCCAACATAAAATGAAAATAAATATCAATATAAATCAATAGACTTAGGAGCGATAACTTTTGTTGTTAATTTAAAAACAGTAAACAATTGTAAACCAAGTGATAACTACCTATTGGTATTATAGGAACTGTTATTCAGGAATACGGATTACAAGATCCCATTGGTTTAATGGCTCACCCATTCATGCTATGCTAGTGTTTTTTCTGTAGCGCGCTTGGGTATCTAAGGGATAGGTATTAAAACTATTAAATAGGACAAAAATATTATTCAATTTTTGTAGTCCTCTTTGTTCGAATATCAAATAGGTTCAAAAAAATTAAATAAATTTGTTTTAGAACATTTATTTATGTAATAGGTTTAAAACACTATTTTCTAATGGCGTTTTAAAAATTAACAGTTAAAATTTGATATAAACTTAAAAAAAATTACTTAATTTTTTCTTATTTTATAAAAAAATTGTTTATGTTTTTGTTCGTCCCGTTTCCATTCCATTGCCGTACTTTTCTAAGATACCTTAATATAGAATTTCATCAAAATCTGTTCAAAAATGGCGAATGCGCCAGGAGTAATTATATAACCGCATTGGGCGTGTCCAAATTTCCAAATTAGTGGTTATCCATGTCAGTATAAAATGCACCGTCAAAATTTATCAGGTCCAGCGGTTGGATCTGGGTGTTGATAAATCAGAACTATGGTTTCGCGTAAAAATCGAACAAATTTTGGACACTTGTTTGCAAGTGATGCCAGAATTGAATATATTTTTTTATAACCTTATTTCTACATCAAAATGTTTTTTTTTTTAAATCATCCTTTGACCGCCCTGGTTTTCAGTCACTCTACTGTGTTAAAAATAGATAAATTTCGATATTTTGTAATATTATAGTAACCTACCATTGGAAACTATACTATAAACTCAAAACATTAATTATTAAAATGAATAAACTAAATAATAATTATAGACAGTGTCAGCAAGTTAGAAATTATAAACCTACTTTTAATTTATTTTTTGCTCCACAACCAAGCTTTAATTTATTTTTTACTCGATAAGCAAGGTTGAATTTTAATTTCCAAACTGAGGAAAGTAATAAATTAGAATAAAGACTTTTATGTTGCAATCGGCTATTTAGATATATCTATATTTTTATTCAGTTGTTTTTCGATTTTTTGTAGTTTAGTCCATTTTGCATTTTTTTATATTTAATATAATGCTTTACAGGGTGTTTCTGAAGAAACCCAAACGATATGGATTTGAAATTTTAATAGCATATACAATTTTATTTAGACTATACCTAAAGTCAATAGTTTTCAAGATATTAATTTTTTTAGTTGGAATTTTTGGAATATTAAAACATTGTTTAAATAATTAAATTTTTTAAAGGCTTTTGAACAAATACCTTCAGAAAAACCACTTGAAATTAGGCAAACTTCAAATAATAATAACGTTTTTGTTATAAATGTAAAACCCTGTATGTTTTAACATAATCAAATTGAACATTAAAGAATCTTTAAATTGGTATTATAATAACTGTTCCCTAAAGTTAAAATTTCAGAGACATTTAACAAATTCTAATACTTTCAATACTATTTTTATCACCAAACTGTGAAATTCTACATGTGGTTTAATGTGACAGTATCCATGGTTACCACCAAATCTGTAATTAAAATATTTGATTGAAAAAATAATAACTAAAAAAATATTGACCTTAGGTATAGGATATGGTAAAGCCATTTTACTCAGAATTTTATGTAGAATTAAAAAATATAAAAACATATGAGGTGTCCTGTTTAAAATAAAAAAGTTAAAGAAATTTCAAAATAATTTAGGAAAAAGGTCTAAAGCGAATAATTTACGCTATTAAAATTTTAAATCGATGTCTTTCGCGATTCACTAGAAACTTCTAACGGATTACGTACCTGAAAACCCTGTATATTAAACGTCATTTATTTGTTATGATATACTTAATTATTAATAAAAGATACAACAATATTTGTATAAAAATGACAAAATTTTCTAAACTAAACATTTATGAATACTGCTACTGCTAATTCAAAACAAATCCTGGCCACAGAAACATCATTTGCATAAAAAAGTTAATATATCAAATAATAGTCAAACATCAATACTTTAACGTGTTATACTCAAATTTATAAAAAAAAAGTTGCTTCTTTGATTATTTACCCTTTAAAAATTGTTAAATTTTAAACTAAATTATCACCAGCGCCCCCTGTACTTTACATCTTAAACTTTCATGGATTAATTGTCATTAGTAAGATCTACATTTTTCCCAAATTTTAAACCGATACGTTTTGAAATAAAAAAGTTTCTTCATTTTTAACACAGTGACAAGAAAAAAAAAATAAAAACAAGGACGAGATACTGCATTTAGATGAAGATTTCTTGAAGCCTTGCAAATCGACCGTTCGATGCTTTCGCGAAATCGTAGTTAATATTTTGATAAAATAAAATTTAATATTTAAAAAAGAAAAATGTAAAAAAGAGATAATAAAATGTGCGGATGTAGTGTGTCAATTTATCATGGATTCAATTTCACATGAAAGTGGAGAAGCGGGGTTATCAAAAGGACGTTCACGTTGCCGGTGAGAAATAGCAAAACAGCGAAGTTAACGTTATTTACTGACACCGGACAAATAGAGTATGCTTTAGCCGAAGTCAAATATGGAGAAGCATCCATCAGAGAAAAAAAAATTACTCTTCCGACAATTGCGTTAGAAAGATGAAGAGAAATACGGGAAAAACAAATGTACACGAAGCCGTAACATTATTTTAATTATACTGAAAGACTGTTAATAAATAATACCTATTAATTATGTTGTATACTTTGGTAATATTTTACATAAAAACGAATCAGCATGAATTTTGTAAACTTTATTAAACCTGATAAAAATCCACTAAAAACATACACATTCCATTGAGGATTTTAATTGTTGAATAATGCCAATCTATTCCGCGACAAAATAATAAAAATAGACCTTACACTGTTATAAAATCACATTTGTCAACATGACTTTGTAGTTTGTTAATTTTGTTTTGTAAAATTTTAATATATTTTTTTTGTGGAAAACCAGGTTTTGTAATTATTTTAACAAAGTAAAATATGGCCTAAAGGAATCTAGAATTAACCCAAACGGGATAAACATTAAGGTAAACATTCAATTTTCTTAGTTTCTTTAAGAAACTATCTTGACTTGTCGGTATTTGAAGTTGGTGGAACGCATTCAAAACAAAAAACTTTGGCGAGGTGTAGGTTCAATTTTTTCTTATATTCTTATGAATATTACCAGTGATGGGTCAAGAAAGTTTCTTAAAGAAACTAAGAAAATTGAAAGTAAAATATTATTCCAAAAGTTTTGTAAAGGTATTTTGTGAGCATTTTATTTATTTCAAATGTTACAAATTATTTCGTTGAAAAAGTACACGTAAGTTCAGGCAGTCAATCAAAAAATTCCCACTGACAATCAACAAGTTCAACTGACTTCAGCGTCTGCAAATTATATTTTTGCTTACTTTATTTTAATCGTAACGTGGTTTTAACAACTGTCCAGTATTTATAATATATTACCAGAAATCTGTTATTTTGGTAATTCGGATTCCCTATACCTATTTAAGTGTGCGAAGTATCCGAAAAAGATGCCATCACTGCTTTCAAACTAAAATTAAGGGATACAGTAAAGTGGGTTAAATTAACGAAATATATCAGTAAGTGTTGTAGTAGTACTAATAATTATATTGAACCAATTTTTTTTATAATTTGTTGGTTTTAGAATAGTGTGTTATTTAATTGTGTGGATATTATTTTTGTGTTAATTAATGTAGGTATATGTTATTTTTTTTGTTTGTTTGTTAAGCATTATTTTTTATCAAAATTATTTTCATTTAAGTTCCCAATTTCCAACAAATACTTTTTTCTATGACCACTATGTAAAAGTCACATTTTGTAATGGCATTGTTGCTTAGAAAATGAATCTTTTCATTGGCAAGGCAAAACACAAATGGAAAGTGACATTTCTGTGTGAAAAGTGACAGTCCGTATGAAAATAAATTGACAGCATCGTTTGACATTCGTTTCAAAATTTGTATTGTATTTGTATATTTTTGTCTAAATATCATTTGTGTTTGTATACTAAATTCTAATTTTTAGTGCCTTTATTTAAATTGATAAGGTAAGTTTATTGATTTTAAGTAACTTATACCTTAAAAATTAAAAGAATAAGATGAAAGTAATTTTAACAGCTGACAAACACGTTTTTAGGTTATTTTGTTTTGTATTTGAAAATAATAAAAAATATAATGGTCATAGAAAAAATATTGTGTTTCACATGTGAGAAAAGCTTTCTTCATGCTCGTGTTAATGCACACTCGGCCTGACGGCCTCGAGAGCAACTTAAACACTTGCATGAAAAAGTCGCTTTTCAACACTTTTAAAACAAATAACTATTGTTACTTGGTCAACAAAAAGGTTTGTAAAAATAAGGTCCTTTTTGAAAATTACAAGAATTATTTTTGATTTATTGACATAGGATTTTGTTATTAAATCTACAAAATGTTTTTTATAATTACAAACTATAGTTATAGTTATACTTATATAATTACTTAACAGATTATAGTTGGTTGTAAACTTAACATAATGTTATGCGGACCTGGATTAACATAAAATCTTATTAAAATTAAAACAAATTTTTTTACTGTGTATAATTGTTTAGCAAAGTCATGAAAGTTATTTTCTGCATTTAATGTAAAGAGCTAAAAAGTGTTTTGATTGATGTTGAACAATTTGTATATTTATGCTTTTTAGTTTATTAAACTTTTATTATATTCAGTTTTTCATAATATATATAAATTTCATTGCATTATTTGCCTCAAAAAGCTTTAATTTTATATTTGTAACAAGAAATTAAAATAAAAATTATAAAAATTAGGTATTTTGCGTATTTTTCAAAATTTTACTGTTAATTAGCAATTTTCAAGAATGAATGAATGAATGAATTTTAATGAGATATTACAAAGGGGATGTTTCCATTTAAAACAATGCATTTTGGGGTGTTTAAAGCCCCAGGGGTTGCTTAGTAAAGGTAATTTTTGTGGTCATCCTGTAAACGGTTTTAAGACATTTTTTATATCTTTTTTCAGATTTATAGAGCAATCTCTAGAGTTTTATTTAAAAAAATTTAGCTTTAATATTTTCTTCTACCCTTGTTTATACCTACACCAAATTTATTTTTCTGATATGGGTCAAAATTTTCCAAGTGTAGGTACCACCGAATTTTTTTTTTGCTTGATGACAGATGACAGATGACAGATAACACACTTCTGCGCTTTAAAAATTTAGCTTTAATATTTTCTTCTAAGCTTGTTTATACCTACACCAAATTTATTTTTCTGATATGGGTCAAAATTTTCCAAGTGTAGGTACCACCGAATTTTTTTTTTTTGCTTGATGACAGATGACAGATAACACACTTCTGCGCTTTAGCTCATCAAACAGTTTAAAACCTCGAAAAATAATTTCCATCCCATTATTAAACTTAAATGGTTTCTAAGCCAAAGAAATAATTAGCTTAATTTAGTTTTTTTTAATACATTTAAAAAAAAATTATAAATTGAAAATTTTATATTTTTAATATTGTAATACCTCATGTTTTATGTTATAAAAATATTTTTTAAAACATATTTTAAATTCTTTTTGACAATAAAAATCGATATAACGATTTAAATAACGGCTTCCATTCCAATAATCTCTTATAATACCACGTTTAGAATAAAAACAACATTGTTTTAAGAAAACAAGCATATATGAACACGTGCTTACAATATTGTCTATTTCGGGACAAGGGTTGATTTTTTACAAACATAATAAAAGATTATGTTTTTAATAAAAATATTTTTGAAATGAGTTATAAAAGTTTTTATATTCACTGTTTATGTCTACATACAGGGTGCTAGGTAAATATTTTTTTTTCATTAAACTTTTAAACTATGTTTTTTTAACTAAGGTCTATTAAGTTGTAAGAAATTGATGATTTAGCGTTCAAATAAAGTATAAATAAATCTTAAACATATTTATAGTTTTTGGTCTTCCGTAAGTACAGGAAAATAAAATAAAGTCATCAAAAACGAATGGCAATAAACGTAAAATTGATGGCATGACCTATGACGAAATGTAATTCCAATATTGAGGAAATAAAAGAACCGCAAGGCATTTTAACGTCTCTTTAAAGTTAATTAAAATTATTTTCTTCCTGTAAACATTAGGAGTACATTTAAAAACATTTTACAATTTTATTATCCACTTGTTTTGTTTGTATTTTAAAAGAGGTTTAATATTAAACTTGTTTTTAAATTTAAAAAAATAAAAATTCTTAAGTAACACTTGACCTAGTACAATTGAAATTGGTTAACTAGGGTTGGAATCTACTTTACTAACTTTTATTCAAAAAATTTATATTGTTTTAATTTTAATTTGAAATATTTTTTAAATTAAACTATTGACGTAAAATATATTAAAAAAGCATTCTAAAATTAAAACAAAATTTATTAAAAGTTTTTTTATTATAAAATTTGTTTTTTGGTACCTGCTTTTTAACCATTTCACTTTAAATCGCTTCTCTCTCCCCATGTATAAAAAAAACAAAGGGCCCAAGATTGGCCCAGGCTTGGCCCAACTCTACACTACTCTGACCCAAGCTTTGAAGCCCGACTGGTCCAAGGTTGGATAAGTCTCGAAATTATAACTTCATGCCAAGCCTGACATAGTGGTATTAGTCCAAGACTGGTAATGAACCTCTGGGTCAGGACAATATATTAAGCCTGGGAAAATGTTGAATAGTAAAAAAAGACCAAAGCTTGGGAGCCAAGGTTTGGTCTTGAAAGCCTGGTTAAAGCTAGGTCAGAGACTTAGAAGCCATGCTTCGGTTTTAAATGCCTGACAGTCTTAAAAATCTAGCTGAAGCTTACACAGTAAAAAATTTTGCCCGTGTAAATTTTTTAGTGTAGGGGTAAAAATATTGTTTGTTGATTTGTAAGTGTAAAAGTTACACTACAAAATACACTAGGTAGCATTTAGTGCTTATTAACTTTATTAAACACATTTAAAGAATATGAACATTATTCATTGGTACATTCACACTATTTATTATTAAAAGGGTAGAAAAACTTAATGCGAGTGTTTATTACCCCTTAATATGTTAAAGTGACAAAATGTACACTACAGTGCATGCCAATTTCTTTGTCTGTTTTGATGTTACTAAGAGCTCTTTTTTCTTTACACTACTAGTGCACATTGTAATCTTAATAAAAGTTAAATTACACCAATAGTGGCAAAATAAACTGAAAAAACTGGTAATAACCGAAATGCGTTTTAAAATGTTTGGTTGGTAGGTACCTATCTACCTACGCAGTGCATATCCGGAGATACCGCGTTGTGGAAGTGTGTCATTTTTGTTCAGTTAGGTTTTAATTACGGTGAATCCATAAGGGGACATTCTTATTTTTTGGTATTATACTTCCTTTTTCTTTAAGCCTTAATAATCAATAAATACCAATGAGTTAAAGGGATGTCCATACCCGACATACAGCCGCCTGACGCCTCTTTACCAATGGGATCACCGATTTTTTATAACAGAAAAATGGATTACTGATGATTCTCAAGATAATTCATTGCTTACAAGTTGACAGCCAGTAAAACATTGCATTGATCTAAAACTTTTACGTTTTAAGGAATCATTTTGCTTAAGCCAGCCATACGACTCAAATATAAAATTATATTTTAAAAGGTACCGATTTTGATAATTGTCGTAGATTTTTGTTCCAAATAAATGTTTTTCTTTATTTACCTTTTCGTTTTATTCACTACCACAAATAGGTTTTACTCAAATAATAGAGTTAATTTACACTATAAGTTTGCACTAAAAGAGTAAAAGTACCTTTCTAAAATTAGAACTTTTCCAAAGTAGTGTTAATTTACACTGAACAAAAGTGGAATTTTACCCAGGAAGTGTAGAAGTACACGATTTTAGGTAAATTAACACTTTTTAATGCAATGTAAAATTACTTTATCCTCAATGCTATAGTGTTAAATCATACTTACTTACTTGGGGAAAATTACACTGCAAATTAACTCTAATTGTAGTGTGGACCTGTGTATACTCTAATTAGTGTTGCTTAGAGTTTATTTTTTTTACTGTGTAGTCTTGCAAGTCAAGACTCGGTTTTTAAAGCCTGGCCGAGGCCTGGGCCAGCATATCTAATACGAGAGAGGGCAGCCCAGGCTACAGCCCGGCTTGTCGGTATTGAAATTTACTACTTGGGTTTTTAATATTAAAATCATTTTTTTTATTTTAAAGATCACATATTTTTATATGTAGGTATTTAAAAATTATACAAGAGCTAATTCCAAATATTTTATTTGTTCTTCTGTGTATTTTATGTATACTTAAAAAAATGCATAACCTGAAACATTAAATTACTCATAAACTTTTTCTTAATAACATAATTTAAATCAAACATCGCGCGATTAGGCGATAAACCATTTTTATGTTAAAGTCGCAAACTTTTAAGATTTATTTTGCGTGTTTTTTAATGGCTTTAATATTTATGGAGTTGAACAAACCAAGAACAGCTAAGTAAATCGTAATAAACAAGACGTTTAATCCACTGGCGATCTTTAACTTAATTATAATCGTTGTTGCAAAATGACTCTGTTTATTACGCTTAATTATGCGTTGGAAGTTATCTTAATTGTGATTATGTTTTAAAAGGTATGCTTTTGGGAAAGGGATATGTTACAAAGGGATGATTATTATCATAAAAAATTATTAAACAAAAGTAGGAACATGCATTGGAGTAATTAGGATCCATTAATACCAATATACATAGCAAAATAATATCCTAATTCTATGAATATGGATATTCTGATGGATAAACATGAATACCAAATGCAGCCCTATTCCAGGTTCTTAATATTTCAGGATGTCCATAACAAAAACGAATATTTTTTTGATCTTGCATCAAAATACATGTTATTTAAATGCCATCTGGTGGCGCTCGATGGCATTATTGAAGTACAAGGTTTCTCAACATTATAATGCGTTGAGTTTCTTCGATTATATATTTATGTATGTAGTTAGGTTAGTGTGTGTATTTTATTTAAGTTATCATGGTGAATTATTGTGTTTTTAATTGTAAATGTTATTTAAGAACTAATTCTTTGCATTTTCAAGTTTTGCCATAAAATCCAATAAATATATTTGTTAGTGCAGAAATATTTACTTTACCTAATATAATTTATATTTAAGTATGGACATTTTTAAGAAATCTAACAAAAAATAATAGTTATACAAACATAACCTTAAAATCAAACATTTTTATATTTAAGTTCTCTAAAAAAACGCCGGTTTAAGAAGTATTAATATCTATGCCAACAACTTCATTTGGCAACATAATACTCTCTTAAAATGAATTAGTCAAAAATAACTAATTATAAGTCATACCTGACTAACTGTCATAGCGAAAAAGCAGTTACTAATAATTAGTCAAATTCTACTGAATGAAATAGTCAAATTAGTAGATTAAATTTAAAAAAAGTTTTGACCCAGCCAGGGATTGCACTCAGGTCTGTCACTTGTCAAGCTTGTCAAGCTGTTGCCATAACCCATTCGGCTATCAGCCGAATAAATATTGTTGATAATATTTTAAAGTTAAATATATTATTTGTGTTACTGTTTTGAGCTTAACTTTTTTCATCTTTATTTTATTTTATGGGTCATTTAACCATGGAGCTTAGTTATATGCATTTAATTTAAATATTACTTTGTTCTTAAAGAAAGAAAAATAGTTACTTTCAACTCTCATCTCAATCTTAAATTAGTCAAACTTTATCTATTTAAGTGTTAAATATCCTAAATACAAATTGATGTGGACTACAGTTATTAGTGGCTGCTTTTTCGCTAAGACAATGTTGACTAATTTATTTTAATAAAGTATGCAATTTATTTCTTTATTCGGATTTCCACTGTTTATTGGGAAACCGGTAAAAACTCAACACCCAATGACAAAACAAATTGTTTCACAGTTTTTTTCTTTCGATACTTTTAACAATTTTCGGCCTTATTATTAAAATTACTCCTTTGAAACATACGCCTTTGACAGCTGGTTATTAAAACACTGGTATTTCTTTAATTATCTAGTTGGTAGGTTTTCTTTCTATAATATTTAAAGTAAATTTTGTAATTTATTAGCAGTTAAAAAATCTGTTACTTATAGAGTTTTTTTGTACGTTGTAATATATTTACTAAAAATACTTTTTTTATTTACAAGTCAACATCAGATGCTGTTTTACAAATCCACTCTAAAAATTTCTCGTAGATTTCTCAGTCCAAAATCTCCTTTAATTTTTATAGGTTCAGTGCGGGTCACGTCCGTAATCAGTCTTTAATGTTTTTTTTGCGGATGTACAGAAAATAGGGTTCTATATTGGACCAAATGCTTCTTAGTGACTATATTGTACGAATTGTCACATATGTAATTAGGTAATTGCTTAATACCTTCTTCTAAAATTATAAATTTATGACGCACCTGAAAAAGTTGATGGAAATGGATAGGATTCACAATAAGGAAAACCAACAAAAGTATTGCACGACAAGCAAATAGACGAATAGGCCCCCTACACTTATAAAAATCAAATTTGTTAACATGAGTTTGTAGTTTGTAAATTTTATTTTATAAAAGTTTAATATAATTGTTGGTATTAAACCAAGGTTTATAACTATTTTAACAAAGGAAAATTGTAAAAGTAATATGCAATTTTGTAAGCATTTTGTTATTTTTCAAAGGTTACAGATTATTTTGTTAATGTTTAACAAATTTTTTCGTTGAAAAAGTAAACGTGATTTCAGGCAGTCAATCAAAACATTTCCCACTGACAATACACATCAACAAGTTCAACTGACTTCAGCGTCTGCAACTTTATTCTAATTCGTAACGTGTTCGTAGCAACTGTCCAGAGTGTTCATATATAATATTATAATATACGAGGTGTGTTAAGAAAATATCGGGAATTTTCGTTTTTTGAAACAAATATTTATTTATTTGTCTACTTAATGTTGTCGCCTTCAAAATAGTCCCCATTAAATATTATGCACATGTGCCAGCTCTTCTTCCAATATACCAATCCTCGAAACACTTCCAAAACTCGATCTTTGAGATAGCCTTTAGTTCTTTCAGCGATGCGCTTTTAATGTCATCTATGCTTGCAAAACGACGGCCCTTTAAGGTTCTCTTTATTTTTGGTAATAGGAAAAGTCAGACAGAGGCATGTCTGGCGAATATGGAGGCTGGGGCATCATTACATTATTGTTTTTGGCCAAAAACTTTGTTTTAAAATTTAACAATTTAATGGGATGAGCCAATCGATATACCAACATCATCAGCGACTTTTCTGATGGTTTATAACCATTTCTTCCACTTTTTCCATGTTTTTATCGGTTGTTAATGTGCTTGTGCGTTCGGGGCGTTCGTCATCTTCAACGTCTTCACGGCCATATTGGAGACTCTTATACCACTTGTAAACTCTTGTTTTACTTATAGCAGACTCACTATAGTCCTTTGTTAACATTTTACAGAATTTATTTATTTTTTTAAGCAAAATTGGATACAAATTCTCTTTGATCCATTTCTTTTAACGAACGAAAATCGCCGAGCTCATAAAACACGTCTAACCTTAGCGGCTACCACAGACAAAGTAAACAATGAAAACAGTTAAAGTTTTTATCATACTTCGGGGGCATGTATACCAACATAATAAATAAAGTTTTATGACAACCGGACCATCCCAAGCCGAGAAATTTAACTATTCCCGTTATTTTCTGAACACACCCCGTATATATTACCAGAAATTATTTTTATTCGAATTCCTTATATCTATTAAACAAGTGTGCAAAGTGCGAAGTATCTGAAAAAAGATGCCGTCGCTGGTTTTCAAACTGAAATACAGTAAAGTGGGTTAAAGTAACGAAATACATCAGTAAGTGTTGTAGTGGTATATTTATATTGTACCAAATTTGTGTATAATTTGATGATTTCAGAATGGTGTGTTATTTAATTGTGTGTATACATATATGTTATTTTTTGTTAAGTAAATCGATTAATAAAGCAATATTTCTTATCAATTTTTTTTTCAGTTAAATTCGTTATTGCCAACAATTACTTTTGTTACTGGGTCTACAAAAAGGTTTGTAAAAATTAGGTACTTTTTAAAAATTACAAGAATTAGGGTTAAATTATTGACATAGATTGTTGTTATTAAATCCACAAAATGTCTGTTAGTTAACATATATGTTAATGTTAATATATTACAGTTGGTTGTAAAGTTATGTGGACCTGGTTATTATTTGGTTAAAATTAACAACTATTTTTTTGCGGTGTGGTAATATAATTTCTGTAACATATTATGAAAAGGAACAGTTAATGAATAACTTTAAAAACAAGGTTTTAAGTGACAGAAGCAAAGGTCGTGGCAAAAGACTGGCAAAAATGGAAACAATAAGTGAAGACCATATTTTTGCTTCAAAAACACCTTAACAGGTGACCTTTAACCCCTAAGGAGATATAGTAAGAAGAAGAAGAAGAAGAAAGTTATTAATATTCTAGTAACATTGTTTGGGATTTTTGCGCCACCAATAAAAAAGCAGCCCTCCAATTCAGGTATACCAGATCACTAACAAATAAATTGTTCTGAAGCGAGCAGAGACAATGTCTGTAAAACAGGACAAAATCGAGCTTGGCTGAATTATACAAATTTACATATTTATCGCGGTATATATTCGTGTAACATTGAAATGAGTGTTTCCGATATGTGGTCGGTATCGTTTAAATAACAGCGACAATACATCGCTGTTACATTCAATAAAACTTCGCTCCGTTACACCGCAAACCTAATAACACACAGCACGTAACGAATGGGGACAGAACTAATTCAGAGATTGTCACGTTTGGTCAATAAGCAGGCGGTTTTAATTTAAGGAGCAAAATATTTGTTTTAATATAACCATGTATGTTTATCACAATTTAAGCGATTTTTGGTTTAATTTTTTACCATCGTAAATATTTTAAGTAGGTAACTATTTATCAGAACACAAAAATAAAACAAAAATATTCTTTCAAAGATAAAACTCGTATAAAACTACACAGTAAAAAAATATTTGTTAATTTACCCAAATATTAATCCAGGTCCACATAACTATATGTTAAGTTTACAACCAACAGTAATCTATTTACTAATTGAATAAGTAGTTTGTAATAAAAATAACATATACATTAATTAAATAATACGCCATTCTAAAATCATTAAATTATAAAGAAATTTTGTACAGTAAAATTATCAGTACTACTACAACGATTACGGATTTATTTCGTAACTTTAACCCACTTCACTCTATCCCATAATTTCAGTTTATAAACCAGTGATGTCATCTTTTTTTCGGATTCTTCGCACTTTGCACACTAGTTAAATAGGTATAAATAATCCGAATAAGATTTCTGGTAATATATTATAAACATTCTGGACAGTTGTATTGTCAGTGGAAAATGTTTTGATTGACTGCCTGAAATTATGTGTACTTTTTCAACGAAATAATTTGTTAAACATTAACAAAATAAACTATAACCTTTGAAATTATCAAAATGCTTACAAAATTGCATACTACACGGAGAGAAAAGTATAATACTAATTATCATAATTATAATACCGTTTACTTTAATTTATATTACTATTTGGGACACCTATCTTGTATATTGCTACATACTATGCATATTTAGTACTTTTTAAATATATTTTTATGTTAAACCTTAAGGTAAAATATTATTATTCTCAACCAATACTGTTTTTTTATTTTTATTATAATTAGACTTTTTCAATTACTAATAAGTATAGTAAATTTTATAAATATTATGTTACCATTTTAAATATAAAATATTTTAAAATCGAATATTTTTATATGTTAACAATTAAAAATTGTAACATATTTATTGTACCTTTTAATATACAAAAATGTTATGAGAAAGAATTGAACCTACACTTCGCCAAAGTTTTTTGTTTTGAGTGCGTTCCATCAACTTTAAATACTGACAGACAGGTGTTTTGACCTATATTGGATATCATCAGTGTTGACTCGACACTGTAGAGCAACTTGTAGTAGTGGAACACACCCAAAACAAATAAATACCTGATCTTATATAATATGGTTGGTAAGCCAACAGAGGCGAGATGTAAGAACATCACGTAATCCACACTGTCTAACGACGCGTCGCGAGGTGGCCTTTGCCGCAATCGGTACCTACTATGCAACCAAGTAGGTTCATTTCTTTCTTATAAGTATTACCAGTAATGGGCCAAGAAAGTTTATTAAAGAAACTAAGAAAATATGTTTAAAATGTTATGAGTTACTATATTTTTTTATTAATGTGTAATATATTATAATATTAGATGTACCTTACATTTGATTAAATCATATAATAAATATTACTATTTGTAAGTAAAATCAATTTACTATACGAACATATTAAAAATTAAAATATAAATTATACATTTATGATTAGGTAATATTGGTGTTGTAATCTTTACTAACATTGTATAATAAAAAATAGTATTTTTTATTACAATCTTAATATTGTATATAATATTGTTACCCTAAAAATTTGTTAAAGTAAATGTTACTATAATTTTTTTACTATCTAAAATTTACTATACATTTCTCTCCGTGTACCTTTAAAAAATTTTCAGTAAAATATTTTACCTTGTTAAAATAATTAAAAACCCTGGTTTTTTACAAAAAAGTATGTTAAAATTTTACAAAATACAGACTCATGTTAACAAATCTGATTTTACAACAGTGTATCTACAAAAATAAAAATAACAAATTTAAAATGCTGTTTAAAGGGCTAAGAATACTGGTGGTTTACAGAAGTTTAGAGAAAGGAACACATTCTGGATTTAGTGCATGATGATCCAAGGACAAAAGACGAAAGTTTTTAAAACTTCAAGAAAATCAGTTTCATTCTTTAAGTAATTTTCTTACTTTCAGTGAAACTTTTTTTTGTGATCTTTTATTTATCGTGTAACTAAGAATTTAGGAGAAAAATAAAAAATCCCAAAATATATAGTATATATATACAGGGTGTCCCAAAAGTCAACGATATCCTTTGAAGGACTAATAGGTCAGCTCATGACTAATCAGAATATCAAAACATGACCTTAGTAAAAATCATTAGTTTTTAAGATATTGGGATTTTTATGAATTTTGCGAAACTTGACACATAAAACAGTTTTTCGAGTGCCACAACTACAGCATTCTATATTCTTAGATTATATTTTATTTTGCGTAACCCTGAATAGGACTGCTATTAATTACAATTCAAAATTAAATTAATAGTAGATTTTGTAGCTGTGGCACTCGAAAAACTGATCTAATGCCGGTTTTCCACCAAACGGACAGTTGAGTTTGGGTTTTGTTTGTGTTTTTAAAAACTTGCAAATCAAAAACAAAACTGAAACAAACCCGAAACTCTTGTTTCCATCAAACAAACTAAGTTTTGTTCGAGTTTTGTTTTTGTTTTCGGTCCTTTTCCACTAGTTGTCGTGATTATGTCAGAACACACTTTTTCAGTATCAACCAACATGTTTAGAGAAAAAGATTTTCTTATTCTTAGTTGTGGCTGGTTTATACTTCTTCGTGAATAACTTTTGAAGAATTAAATTAATTAAAACATCAAATTATGACTAAAAATCAAAAATAGCGATGATAGACCTCTAAAATAAAATTAAATAAAATTAATATTAATATTAAGGGCTCAAATTTTCACCAAATTTTTTTTTGTCATTCTGAATGACATTCTCGATATATTTTTCAAAAAAAAATAGTCAATGTTTTTGGCCCATATATATATACATATATATGTGTATCTATTAAACTTATCCATGACATTTTACTGCCGAAGCAGTAGGTTGTGTGCGAGGTAATTAATAAGCTTTCACCGCCGTGTTTTATATACTATTTTTTTTCAAGCTCTAAATTTCGATATTTTTTTGAAATTTTGTAACCTCATTTTTAGGTTAGGTTTAACAGTCAGACGACAAAATGTCACCATTATTGTTCGGCGGTCAATAATAATTTGACTTTTGAACTAGTACAATAATGTAGTGACTACTAGTTCAAAACATAAATTATTATTGACCGCCGAACAATAATGGTGACATTTTGTCATCTGACAGTTAAACCTAACCTAAAAATGAGGTTACAAAATTTTAAAAAACTACATTGTAGTATTTCTATATAGACTTATGAGGAATATAATATGAATATTATTATACACTTGGAAAAAATATGTTTCTTACTTACCTACCAATTTAGTATGAAATTCGTATCTATTCATAACTAAATTGTAGTATTTCTATATAGACTTATGAGGAATATAATATGAATATTATTATACACTTGGAAAAAATATGTTTCTTACTTACCTACCAATTTAGTATGAAATTCGTATCTATTCGTAACTAAATTGTAGTATTTCTATATAGACTTATGAGGAATATAATATGAATATTATTATACACTTGGAAAAAATATGTTTCTTACTTACCTACCAATTTAGTATGAAATTCGTATCCAGACTAACAAAATAAAATAAAAGTCGAAAACAAAAAACACAACACGACTGTTTCCACTAAACAGACTCGAGTTTCAAAACACGTCGAAACCTTTTGATGTTACCGCTTTCGAGCGGAACTCGAAAAACAAAACTCAAACTGTCGCAAAACACGCCAGTCTTCAAAAAGTTTGCAAAAAGTTGCAGTTTTGTTTTATTCGACACGAGTTTGTGTTTTGTCCGTTTGGTGGAAAACCGGCATAAGGTGTCAAGTTTTACAAAATTCAAAAAATTACTATATCTCAAAAACTAACGATTTTTTAACAAGGTCATATTTTGAGTTGGTCTATCAGTCCACCAAAGGATATCGTTGACTTTTGGGACACCCAGTATGTATTAATGGTTTTCCGGGATCTGCTCCGTGTTGTCGGTTTTTGGTTCTTAAGAGAACCGTATGTCTGACGACGTTTCGGTACAATATCATGTACCATCTTCAGGTCTTATCTGCTGGGCTGCTGTTGCTGCTCTGCTGCGAGTTAGACGTGGAGTGAGCTTCGTTGCCGCTGATCGTTGTTTATATACCCTCTTAGCTTTCCGCGTCATTAACCGTGACTGCCATTGAACCTGTGTTATGTTCGGCTCCATTGATCTCGTTAATTTTCGTAGCGTTTTGGTGCTTGTAAGAGCTGCAGACACTACCAACTGCATGGAAACCATGGTTACCATGCAGTTGGTAGTCTCTGTGTATCGTCTCTTGTGCTGAGGTTTCTTGGGCGTTTTTCTATTTCAATGGCTTCACGGATGGTACGTTTGGTCCTGTGTTCGATGCTAGCCAAGACCCTTGTTTTTTCAAACTTAATTTCATGGGAAGTTTTTCGGACGTGTTCAGCTAACACACTGCAGTCAGTTATTAAGACACTTGTCACGCGATCTGAAAGGCAAAAACATAAGTTGCAGACCCTGAAGTCGTTTAAACTTGTTGATGCGTATTTTCAGTGGAAAATGTTTTGATTGACTGCCTGAAATCACGTGTAGTTTTTTAACGAAATAATTTGTGAAACATTAACAGAATAATCTGTAACCTTTGAAATTAACAAAATGCTTACAAATTTGCATATTGCCTTTACAAAACTTTCGGTAAAATATTTTCCTTTGTTAAAATAATTACAAACCCTGGTTTTCTACAAAAAATTATTAAAATTTTACAAAATAAAAATAACAAACTACAAACTAATGTTAATAAATCTGATTCTTATCTAACAAACTGTTCAAACGGCGATGACTACATCCACTTTTGCTAATACCTAACCAAAATCTATAAAATATATGATATATTTAATATACAAAATTAAATCCGATAATTTAAGTTTTATAAATATTTTAAAAAGCAAAACAAATTCTTGTCATAACTTAACCTTAATTTATAAACCAGAAATGTTTTAGGTCCAAAAATGTTTTTTTGGTAGCTCCATAGGATAAGTATACTTAGCGATTATAATCGCTCTTGCTCATTTAAAAAATGTTTACCTACCATTTTAATATCACTTACAATAAAATTACACATTATATGTAGCTAGAATTTAAAATATATATAAAATAGCCTGGGTAAATATTTAATGTATTTTTTAGGAAATAAAATTGTAGAAATAAATTTAATGTTTTAATAAAGTATTGAAATATAAATGTTTTTGACGTATGTTTAAAAAAACCTTGCGTATTTATGTTTCAAAACAAAAGCCCAAAAAATTAAAATATTTTATTGATATCCAACTCTTAATTCACCCAATTAACTTTCGACGATCTGCTATTGTACGTGACCGAGTCTACTGTCGCTTGGAACTCACATAATAAATAGAAGTTGGTAAACAAAAAAAAAAGATAAAAAGATATTAGCGAAGAACAAAGACTTTCATTAATAAAAATTACTAACGCTTCGTGCTTTTCAAATTTACCAAGTACTTAGGAAAAAGTATTATCTGGGAAATTCGAAGTCTAAATCATTTTTCATCAGACAATATTACAAGAGGTTAGAGATATTGCCACTTTTTTAAATTTAATATTCAAAACCAGATGATCTATAGATTAGTATAACAAATTTATTAGGCTGTTTTTAATTAATTTTGTGCTTTTAAATTAAATTACATATAATGCAAATTGCATTGTGAATAGAAGACTTATATATATGTATCTTTTTTATCTTTACAAGGTCGGTTAATTTAGACAAGGTATTTAAAAATTTAGACAAGGTATTTAAAAATTTATAAATTAAAAAAAAAATAAGTTTCCTATGTAAACATACACATTTATCTACATTTTTATTCAATTTGTGATTTTTTTGATTTTGAGTTACCACCACCATTTTTTTGTTTTTCATATTGCCGCCATATTGAAGTTTGATATGATAAGAAAAAAAATCAAGGAATCCAATGATGTGTCAAACTATATAAGTTATGGCGGCCATTATAAAACAAAAGATGGTGATGGTAAAAGCAGAATAGCAAAAAAGTTATAACAATTTTGTTTTGACAGGTTTTTAGTTTTTTTACATATTATTTTTGTTTTTTTTTTTAATTCGCGAATTTAATTTTAATAGGCTTGTAAGTAAGCAACTATACTCGAATTTAACAGACCTTGTAGATCTTCCAATAACAAAATACCCACAGAAGTATACTGCCGTGCTAAGCTAAACCCCGTATCTGCAATATTCAGTATTAAAGGACAAAATATAATTTTTATTGTTTTTAACAATGAAAATGATCTTTTATCATTTATAACTTAATATTGTACATACGGGGATTTGGCAGTATCCTAAAAAAGTATAAAAGTATATATATATAGGTATACATATACTTTTTTATATTAAATAACACCACATTATGCACATTTATATTAAATAACAACTCCACTTTTTTTAACAAAAGTTTAGTAAACATAACATATCCATATCAGCGTCAATCAATTTTGGTATATGTTGTTGTTTATATGGATGTATTTTTTCGGCTTTTACACATCTTTAACGTTGTTTTTACGAGCAACCTGACTCGTAGAAGTTTTTGAAAACTTAATTAAGTATTATTATAACAAACATATTAATTATTACAGCACTAAGAATAAATTATTACCATTTTATTGAGAGCACATGGATTAATAAAATATTTTAACAAATAAAGCTTAAAATGTTTCACTAATAATAAAAACTTTCACAATGCAAAAAATGTAAACAATGCAAACAATCCACGAACGACATTAACAAAAATATACGGGTTCTACATGTTAATCAAACAATAACTAAGCAAATAATATATATAGCTAAATAGCGAAAAAAAATTAAAGCATAGGATAACAATAACAAATTTATACTTGTAATTTGTAAATAATACTAAAATCTACGTATGGGGTATTATCGTTTTTAAAATTATAATTATAAGATTTTAAATAATTTTTTTTATGTTTTTTATAGAAATATTTTCTCATCAAATAACGAAGTTTATTCCATAAGTGAGAACTACACGTATATTAATATATACGAGAAACATTTTAGACATTTTCCCTTATAATAATGATTCATAATATCTACGATAAAACTGATTTTTTTCTTTCCCTGTTTCCTAATCATATTAATAACCGCACCGAAATCAACCGTAGTAACAAAACGAATACGTTCTGTTCTAGTAAGAAATGGCAACGGCGAAGTTACTGACAACAGACAAATTGTTTGTGCTTAAACTAAAGTTGAATGTGTTAGTGCATCAATCAGAAGCGGTGCTGTTGGAATGGTTTGGGGGCAGGTGAAGGTTTAAATTCCTAAATTACAATATTATTAAACAACTTTAGTTATTATAGTATTACCTTTAACAGACGGAACAGATTAAAAATAATAAATCAACAAAACTTGTAGTGCTAGTACACGGAGAGAAATGTATAGAAAATTTTAAATAGTAAAAAAAATATAGTAAAATTTACTTTAACAAATTTTTACGGTAACAATATTATATTGTAATACAAATTTTACTATTTTTTATTATACAATTTTAGTAAAAATTACAACACCAATATTACTAAATCATAAATGTATAATATATATTTTAATTTTTAATATGTTCGTATAGTAAATTGATTTTACTATCTACAAATGTTTAAGGTAAATAAACAATATATTTAAATAGAGAATAGACCTTAATTTGTATGGCATGTTTATAAATAACAATTTGGTAAAATAAGCAATGCTGTTTATCATAAATTAGACTTAAGAAATAGATTTTTAGGGAACAGTTATTTAGTCTGCAGTCCGATAAGGATGCATTAGTGAAGGTGATAACTAACGATCACCAGACGTAGCCACGGTCTCGTGGGAAAGTAAAGATAAAGATTCACAAAAAGGTGGAAATGTACCCACCCTCGGGGGGATGAGATTCATTCTTAATCGGGCAATAAGACAGTAAAGACACGTGTAAACCCGGAGACCGCGGATTCGTTACAATCGTTAGTTTCATACTTTAATTTACTTTGTGCGTATAATCTTTAGCGTATATCGTTTTGTCTAGTTAGATATTCGTAATTAAATGTACTAATTGTCGAGAATCAGTGTTTAATTGTTGTGAATGATGTCCAAGTCCAAGTATCGCGGCCCCGAAAAACACCGATTCGACATAAAATATAGTAACATGTCATTTTAAACATTCAATTTTCTTAGTTTCTTCAATAAACTGTCTTGACCCATTACTGGTAATACATATAAGAAAGAATTGAACCTACTTGGTTGCATAGTATGTACCGATTGCGGAAAATGCCACGTCGCGACGCCTCGTTAGACGGTGTGGATCACGTGATGTTCTTACATCTCGCCTCTGTTGCCTTACCAACCATGTTATACAGGGTGTTATGTAATTAATGTTATATATTAAAATGGGTTGTTCCTTAGGGTCCATAAAGAAGCACCTGAAACTTTTTTTTTCTAAATTCGAAAGACTAAAAATAATTTATAATAACCTTTATCCTACCAAAAAGTACGCCACTGATCGACTAGGAACTTTAGACTTATCTGGTTGCCTAATTTAATTTATTATGTTATGAATGGTAACAACGAAATTCTGTCAAAAAAGTTGACAAACATTGTTTAAATTTAGCTCAATTACATAAATGACAAAATTAACAATGCAAATTGTTAATTTGGCGTTTTAATTAATTGTTTGTTATGTCATTTTTGTTTTGAAGGTAACTTCAAACAAAATCTGCCAACTTTTATGACAGAATCTAGTGCATTTCTTTCAAATTTTAGGTTATGTGCTCAAATTGTAAATATCTTAACTAAGGGAAGTGCTTTTGGATTTATTTACACAAATTAAATGTTTAAAGTTTAACCTGTGAAATGGTCCCAATTTCATCTGAGTAAAAAGAAAGAAATAAAACGATGAAAAAATTAATTTTGTGACTATGGATTTTTTAAAATAGGTATTAAACTTTCTAATCATTGCTTAAGCTATTAGCTGGATGAGTAAATAAATACAGAAGGGTATTAGAGCTTTAAGGGCATTAAACTTTTGTATTTATTGAGTTTTTATTTATTTTTTGCAAGTAAAATTTTTAGTAACAATTTTTTACATCTGGCAACGCGCAGCTACTTTGTTGGTTGGTATCTATGTACTCACAGAACACAAGTGTGCAGAGATAAACAAAGTGTGTAACCAGTGGCGTAACACAAAAAATATAAAAAAACTTATAATGCATATTTTTTCTTTATCTTTGGAAAAATATTTATTTAAATATGTTTCCTTTACTCCTTATGTCAAAAGGTATTCAGTATTTTAATATATAACATTAATAACATAACACCCTGTATAAGCTCAGGTATTTCTTTGTTTTCGGTGTGTTCCACTACTACAAGTGACGATACCCAATATAGGTCAAAACACCTGTCTGTCGGTATTTGAAGTTGATGGAACGCACTCAAAACAAAAAACTTTGGCGTGTATATTAAAAAGTGCAATAAATATGTTACAATTTTTAAATGTTAACATATAAAAATATTCGATTTTAAAATATTTTATATTTAAAATGGCAACATAATATTTTAAAAGTAGTATTAGTAATGGAAAAAATCTAATTATAATAAGAATTAAAAACAAAATTGGTTGAGAATAATAATATTTTACCGTAAGGTTTAACATACATCGAAATTTAAAAATTAGTAAAAATGCATAGTATCTGGCAATATACAAGATAGTTGTCCCAAATAGTAATATAAATTAAAGTAAAGGGAATTATAATTATGGTAATCAGCATTATACTTTTCTCTCCGTGTAATTTTACTTATAGATGTATAAGTAAAATATTGCCACAAACAACAATTTTCCATTAAATCCTTGATGACAATTTACCTAGTACTGCTTTAAGCAAATATCATGCACCTGTAAATATCCTTAGGCCAACGCAAATCCAAATAATACTGGTTAAATTGGGTCCAAATAGTTGTTATACACTTGTATTATATATGCGATTACTACAAACGTTTAGTAGACTAAAGTGAGTTACATAAACATGTAAACCATACCAAACTAAAGTTTTACAACAAAGGCTTTCCGAACGCAAAACCATTGTTTAGTGTCAACAAAACAAGTCACAGTTTAAATTAACGATTAACTAAATAATTAAATTTCATTATCCATTGCTATTATTTAACGTTATTCCAGTTAGCTAATTAATTGGTTTTGTTTCAAAGTTAATATTGTGCCTACTTTGTATTTCTCGTGTTTAACTTTACAAAAGTTCTTCAGATATGCCAAAAGGTGTTTACAATAAATTATACAGAACTCCAAACAATTTAATTTATGATAATTTTGATTATAACATTTTTAGACTAAATATTATACTTAATTTATTAATATTTTTCTACTTATATTGCATATTAATGTCATTATTTGTTTTTTTTGTAAATAATGGTAACTATTATAACCCCCCCAACGGGAAAATAAACTCATTATTTACGTTGTTAGGCGTCAGTGATTGGCTTACTTCAATAATCACTGTGATTTGAAGCAATAGGATTATAAATTGAAAAAAGTCAGATCTCAGGTTTTTAATTTTTTTTTTAAATTTTAAACAATTTAGCTCAAAAAAGAGCAAACAATAAAGTCTTATTTTTAAAGTCACTATTCATATTATAATATTTCCAAACTTCCAATAAATGCTTAATTTTAGTTTGTTTTATGAGTAATTTTAAAATAGCTTCTGGCAAATTATTTGAAGTATCTTTATATTAATATAAATATCTACATATTTTGTCGATTTATAGATTTATTACATGCATACATGCATGGCACTGATCCAGATTCTAGAGCAATCGATAATGTAACATTTTGCATAGTTTTATAAATTATGAGTAATAAATATAAAGTTGTCCGACTGCATGTTTTTGAGAAGTTTAAAATATAGTAAACAATAGTTTTAAAACTAATAAATATTAAATTTGGTATGTTTATGTTATATTTTTATGTTTATTAGATTTTTTCTAGTTAGCCATCATGTCTAAGTTATGATTAAAATCAATTGTTTATACGCTTAAAATAATTTTAAAATAGAAATAGAAATAAAAAGAGAAATAACTTTATTAATACTTTTTATGGGTGTACAAGTCAGGTTAAAAGGTTTGAATTCCAGATAATAAAATAATAGGTATATAAAACAAATAGTATATATCACTAACATAAGCAAACCATCACAACTCACAATTTAATACGTTTCTCTCTCTAAAGATTTTTCTGCAGGATTGTATATGATTGAGACCAAATATCAAGCGCATGATTCTCTTTTGGGCAAAACAAAACAAAAATATATTTGTATGATACTTTAAAAAAAACTTTTTTACATCACTTGGCGTTCAAGGCAATAGACAGAATAGTGCTGTGTATCACATTTTTATTAGTTAATATTGCCCTGTATTGCATCTCATTATTATAATAAATATTTACAAACAAGCAAGGGGTGACTCTTAGGAGGGTTCGGCCAGGGAAAAAGAGCCTGAGAAAAAACCCTGGTCGGCTATAAAGTAGCAAAGGAATACGCGGTCAGGCATTGTACTTTTAAAATTACGCAAATTAATGTATTGGCGATATGGCTCGATACTGCATTTAAACAAAGATTTAAAACTGAAGAATATTGGGGTTAGTTAGCCGGGCTATGCCCGGAATGTAACGAGGTCCCAATATGGGAGGCAACCCGCCTATTTTAGTTGAAGGGTTGGGGAAAAGCGATGCAACCCTAGAGAACCTAGGGCAACCTGTTTCCCCTCACGGGAGAAAAATATTAGTTCATACAACAAAGGCCCACGCACACAAACAAAGAGTACTCAAAGTTGGACAATAACGGTCAGCACTCCTGGTTAAGCACCGAGTAATTTCGCAATACATCAAAACTTTGGACTGATCATAAAACAATGCTTAACCACGTTATAGAAAAGGGTACAAAATGATGGTTTAAGCACAAACAAAATACAAGGTTACATTTGAGAGGTACAAGCATTGAGCATAGCAAATTATTAAAATTATAGTGATAATAATAAAATCGAGAATAGGGGTGGTAATAGCTAAAAGAAAAGGGTTAAAAATAACGTAAAATACAGCTAAACGTAATAGTAAAGGATAAATATACTCATAATAGCAATAATTATATAATAATAATATTAACAATTTAAAAATGCACAATATTACGTTTAGTTAATTTTACTACACATTTAAATAGATTAAATATTTAGAACCAACTTTGTAGAATACACTAACAACACTTTTAACAATGATTTTAGAACAATAATTTACTTTTACAATTTTACCAAAGAACTCGAACTTTACTGCACAAAATTCAAAACGATTCTGCCTCATTTCCCCTTTTTAAAAACCTTCTTCCTTTACCTCTAGTGGAAATTCCTTGCCCAATGTGTATGCCAGATGTACTCTTCCTTCAGCTAAGCGCATACCTCTATTGTTTGTTCGGCAAATTTTCTACCTAAATTTGTAAAATTTTTTTGCCTTCAAAAAAAGTTTTATATTTTTATAGCTTAATCCTATTTTAAAATTAGAAAAATAAAGTATATTTATAAACAAGTATTCTAATAAATTTATACAGGGTATTTCTTTTTCGGAACCATTACAATATATATAGCGTTTCTTAGATCTACGTGAGGATATTCCCTATTTCCTTAAAAATTAAATTGTAGATGCAAAATTTCTATAAGAATTTGCATTTTTAACAGATCCCACCATAACCTTAACTTAAGCTTTATAAATCTTTACTACTTCATTTTTTCCAAGCTGTAAAGATCACTTCAAAGAAATGAAACGCAAGTTTTTATGAACACCGAGTAGGTATTTATTGAAGAAAGTTTGATTATTTAATCAGCACGCGCACGTGAGTTTCAGTTCTCCTACTTATCCCGCCACTGAACAGCATTACCTGGGTTTGGTGGATCCGCATTTTCACCCCGGTTGGTAAATCTTGCCTAGGAGGTCGTGGATGACAGTGTGGATGGTTAAGGCCATTCCCGGAATTTTTTCGCCGGGCCGGCCCATACGCCCGATTTAGGCTAGTGGGGTACGGGACAAGGAGGCAAAACTAAGTACAATCCGGAATCCCCCTCAACCAGGGATTTAGTAATGCTCCCATTTATTTGGGGTTCATAATGAGGTTTGGTTGGTTAGTACGCTGCTAGGACCTATCTTTGCTGGTCTTGTAGTCTGCTGTAATTCGGAAACTGTTGTGAGCGAAAACCGTTTCTTCAGTGTAGAGGTCGAGGTCTTTATTTTGTGGTAGAAATTCTATTTACGATTTCTTTTTCTTTTTTAAATATTAGAAGTTACATTTATAATATTTATTCTATATAATTGCTCTTAACTTTGCTTTTTTTAATTCTCTTATACAGCTAGCAGCATACAATGCCTAAAATTTAGAGGTGGTAAACCACTAAACACCTCTAAATTTTGTTTATGTTAGGCAAATATCGAAATTGGTTGTTTATTTTATTTTCGTTCGTTAAGTTTTAAACATTTTAATTTTGTTGGGGCTGGCCTCTTAAGTTTATGATTATTTATGTTTTGTAACGTTCTTACCTACTGTTTGAATAATTTACACTGTTACGCTGTTTTCAGTAATAATGATTGATTATAACAATAATTATTGTTAGGTTTTTGTTGCGAATTTGCGATTAATTGGTACTTATCAGATTTTTGAAGATGATGGCCCCTTCCACTCTAGGCTAGTTTGTTCCTTACATAAGGTGATTCATATTGGCCTAGGGTTAGATCTTCAGGTACGCTGCCATATATTACTTAATTACTTCCGTGTCCATATGGTCTTTATTCACTTGTTGGGGTTGCTTTATAATGCACTAATGTAATGTTTCTATTAAGACTTTGGACAACAGGTACACTGATTTTCGTTGTCCAAGTATAGTAAATCTTAGCACTAATTTAGCCCATTATTTTCCTTAACCTACACTGTTTATGAGCGATTTTTATGTTTCCTTAAAACTTATTATTAGGTACACTTAAGAGCGATCGAAATCGAGAGCACATTTACTTGACTTGCCGTCTGTATTGGTACTCCTAATTAACATAAACTTAAAATTAACATGTAAAAGATAAGTTAATTCTATAGAAATGTATATCACATATTTCATTCACGCCTAAGGGTAAGTACACTTGTCCTGGCCTATACCTAATCATAAGTATATGCCAGGACACGTATACTTACCCTAATAATATTATAACTGCGAAAGTGTGTGCAAAAAAAAACTTGGTATGTAGATAGTTGGAGACCGAAATTTCCACGGTATGGGGCATCACGCGGGTGAAACCGCAGGGCACAGCTAACTATTATGTAAGTACTAGTTAAAATTTATAATATATGGCCTCTAAAGGGGCGCCGATGAGGTGCTTGCCTAGGGCGCTCTCGACATTTAATTCGCCTCTGATTTTGACTTTATTCTTGTACCGATAATTGATTTTTGATAAGCAGAACAGCCGAAGCATGGCAGCCGTAATCCACTCTAGTTTTTGGCTTTTAATGTACAGAAAATACCAGATAAATATTTATTATGTAAACTTTATATTTATCATATAAAGGGCAAGTCATTTTTCTTAAAAGCCAGAATTAACCATAAGTAGATGCATACAATTTTGTGTATTGTTTAATGCCCGTATGCACCGTATGGACTTAAGCTCGATAAGAGTTTAATCTCGCTTAGTTCGAAAGTTCGTCATGCACCGCGCGAAAAATGTAGTTTAAGTGTTCGATTACGAGATCCACCGGCGAGGTAGGTTAAATCGCAGGATTAACTGATTTTCTAACCAAATTGATTAGTTTGGTTAAGGTTGGGCTTTCGTTGTAGTGGATTTCAAGGACTAGTATAATTAAATCATGTATTTAAAAGAAGAAATATTTGTAGAAGATGATCAAGATATTCTGGAAATAATTTTGGATTTTCGCGACGAAATTATGAAAGGAGCGAATATTTTGACACCATGGACAGTTCTGTTAGTTTTTTTTTATCTTCCAATATTTTATAATACCTCATAACAATCAGCATTAGATTTTCTTTTCCCACTGGTGAAAAGTTAGGAATTCTGATCTCCCATTTTATAGTAGCGTAATCATGGCGGCGGGCGGTAGTGTTTCTGCTGCTGCTCCCGAAAAATTGTGTAAAAGGTGTAAAGCTCCCCCGGTAACGGGGTTGAAATGTATAGTGTGTGAAGGGGTTATGCACCCCAGTTGTGCTAGTAAATTAAAATCGGTCAGGGTGATCGATGATAAAACAATAAACTGTTGCGAAGATTCGGCATGTCAAGATGACCTTGAGGCGGACATTAAAGAAACAGTAAGTTTAATAAATCCCATTGAGGCATATAAAATAGAAATATCATATCTCAAAGAGCTGGTTAACATGAAAGATTTAGTTATCAAGAACCAACAAATAACAATTGAGTGCTTAAAAGATCAAATTAATGTAATAAAATCGAAGAATATGCCAACGCCATCTGTTAAACAGAGTGCGAAGGTATGCACAGAACAGAAGATATCTGACCCACCTAAAGTAATCGGTACCAACCAGGGTGGTACCAACATTAAAAAAGTTGAAAATAACAAAAAGAAAACTGCAGAACCAAAAGCGACAGATAACCTCAAAAAAAACATAAGCAAAGAAGATGTCAAATTAGCTTTAATGCAAACTACATCCAAACTTATATGTGATGATTTAATTAATATAAATAAGGAGCAAAAAGAAGAACCTTTTCAAAAAGTAGAATACAAGAAAAAAAACAAAATACCAAACAAACCAACGTTAGGAACTCTTAATGACAATGCAACATGTAAACTTAAAGCTGTACCAAAAATGAATTATTTACACATATATAAACTGGATCCCAATACATCTGTGGAGGATATAGTGCAATATATAAAGCCTATGTGTCCAGAGGTACTATGTGAAAAATTAAAATCCCAACACCCAGAGTATTACTCATCGTTCAAAGTTGCAGTGGATAAACAAAATGCACCAAAGATAAATGATCCTAACATTTGGCCTAAAGGTACTAAAATAAATCGGTTTTTTCTTGCAAGAAAACCAAGAGAAGCTGCCAAGTAAAAGTTTTTTAAATATATTCCACCTAAACATATGTTCGATCAGAAATAAATTAAATGAAGTAGAAGCATTTCTAATGGATAGAGATCAATACGATATCTGTTTGTCAGAACATTTTTTAAATAAAATAGAAATAAGTTCATTCACTCTTCATGGATACAAAATAGCATCATCTTTTGCAAGATCTCTTCATGGACATGGAGGAACCATGATCCTGGTCAAGAACGAAATTAGTTTTAGTGAAAATATTGAGTTGGTAAATTTAAGTGCCGAAATGGATTGTGAAATTAGTGCAATTGAAATTTTAAAGTTAGGTTTTATTATTATAACTGTATACAGACCACCAAAAGGCGATTTTAATATTTTTTTATCAATTGTGAATCTGCTCTGTGATAAAATATTTAATTTTAACAAAAAAGTAGTTATAAATGGGGATTTTAATATTAATTTTAATCAAAAATACTCTAAATCAAATGATTTTTTGGATGTCATAAAATCATATGGTTTTAAACAAATGATCTTTGAAAATACTCGTTTTAACTCCTGTATAGACAATATATTTTTAAATTTTAGTGATATTTTAAATTGTGAGTCCAATGTTTTTAATCCGGCTTTGTCCGATCATTGTGCTATTAATGTTTCAATAGACATAAGTAAATTGTTAACTAAAAATATTGATAAGACTGAGTATACTTGTGTTAGACCAATTTCTTATATAGGCACATTTAATATGTATCAAATGCTGCAAAATGAGGGATGGGCTTTTTTAAACTCTAAAATGGGTATAGATGATAAGTTTAACTATTTTTTAAATACAGTTTTATGTTACAGAAATCTGGCTTTTCCAGTCATTAAAAAGCGTTGTGTTTCAGGAAGCAAAAACAAAATTTCATGGTTTAGTAAGGATATTAAAAATATGCGGGAACAACTAAAACTACTAAATGAGCTGTACTCCAATTTTAAAACACAAAATTTGTCTGATCAACTCAAAAAATATAAAATCAAATACAAAAAAGCCATTACTCAAGCAAAATTTAAAGCAAATTCCAAATATATAGCAAATTCAAGTAACAAAATAAAAGCGGCATGGAATATTATTAACTCAAACAGAAAGGGTGTATTCACTGCTGGAGATACAGGTATTCATGCAGATAGTTTTAATAATTTCTTTGTAGAGGTTCCCACAAATATAATAGATGAACTAGAGGCTCCAAGAGTTCATTTTGAGGATTTTCTTAAAAACATAAGGGTCCCTCCTCTACTGAGTTTTCACTTTAGAGAATTCTCCATGATAGAGGTTAGAGATGCGGTAAACAACTTAAAAAACAAAAGCAGTCAGGACATATACGAACTTAATATAAAATTAATAAAATCGGTTATAGATGTTATCATAACTCCACTAACAAAACTTTTTAACCAATGTATAAAAGAGGGAGTGTATCCTGACTGTTTTAAAATTTCCAAAGTGATACCAGTTTATAAAAAAGGTTGCACTAAGGAGATAGGCAATTACAGACCCATAGCACTCATCCCAATATTATCTAAAATTTTTGAATCATTGCTTAAATGTCAACTCTATGAATATTTTGAATATAACCAGTTATTTAGCACTCATCAATTTGGATTTCGAACAAATAAATCTACTGTTCTAGCAGTTACAGAACTCTGTGAGGCAGTGGTGGAGGGTTTTGAGGAGGGCATGCATGTAGGCTCTACATTCTGTGATCTCTCCAAGGCCTTCGACTGTGTCTCGCATGAAATTTTAATTGAAAAACTAAAATATTATGGGGTGAGTGATGTGGGTCTGAAATTGATGTCCAGCTACCTCACCAATAGGAGGCAGGTAACTTTCTATGGTGGAGAGTTTTCTGAAGTGAAGGCAAATCGTTATGGAGTTCCTCAGGGATCTATTTTGGGGCCTCTACTATTTATTATCTACATAAATGACATAAGGACAGCTTTGCCAACTGGTAAGCTAGTTTTATATGCAGATGACACAACTCTTATTAATATACATAATGACCAAAGTCAGCTTGAGGCCTGCATGAGTGCCTCTATCTCCAGTATTGAAGAGTGGTTTTCCTCAATGCGCTTAAGTCTCAATAAAACCAAAACAATAAATATGATATTCTCCTTAAGAAAATATGATAATGAGAATTATCCCAGAAATGTCAATTTCTTAGGAATACATTTAGATCCAACATTAAAGTTTGAAAACCATGTAAGTGTAATCTCAGATAAATTGAGTAGGGCAATTTTTGTGTTGAAAAAATTGGTAATTGCAGTAGATACAAACGTTTTAATTACGGCCTATCATGCACTTTTCCAAAGTGTATGTATATACGGTATATTTGTATGGGGTCAGTCGGCGCATGCAAAACGTATTTTCTCCTTACAAAGAAGGGCGATAAGAATTATTTCAAAGCTTAAATTTAGGGATGATGTAAAGCACCAATTCAGTATCCTAAATATAATGACAGTACCTTCAAGGTATATATACGAATGTATCTGGTTTGCAAAAAACAATCTGCCTTTATATAATTCGGGGATGAACATCCATAACCATAACACAAGGGGAAAAACCGACCTACGAATAAATTCACTTAGGCTAGCAAAATCAAAAACCTCAACATCGTACTACTCTCAGGCCTTTTATAATAAGCTTCCTGAACACATCAGGCAAATGAACGGAAATGCTTTTAAATGTTGCATAAAGAGACTTCTTACTGAAAAAGCCTATTACTCTTTTGAAGAGTATTTAAATGCTGTGATATAGTGCTACCTCCTAAATTAAATCAATATAGTTGTTTTTTTCTTTTTATCTAGTTACTGTAAATTTTGTATCCATATAAATGTTATTTATTTTTAATATACACTTTTTTGTATTGTACACACTTTTTAAATCTATTTTAAATGTAATTTCTTCTTTCTTGTATGACGTGTGTAAAATTGTACTTTCTTTTAAAAACACTAATAAAGATTATTATTATTATTATTATTATTATTATTATTACAGACAGACGAAGGATGATTCAAAAAATTGTTCTATATAAAAACTATTGTATATTAGGCATAAAAAAAAACTTAAATTTTATTTTAACAAGATCACGATTGACAGTTTTTGTGGTTTTTTGACAAATTAAACAGCTTTGCCAAATCACCAATCCAGATTGCACAATCCGCGTACGGTGCATTATGATGGAGAAAGATTAACATAATCGCGATTTGCTAACTAGGCTTAGGCTTTAAAACGGTGCATACGGTCATAAAAGAAACACATCTTTGACATTTTTGCCATTCAATTGCAAAGTCTAAACATAAAAATAAAAAAAATACGTTAAACACTAAATAGTTGAAAAAGCGCTAATTAAACTCAAACGCTGAAAATTACCAGCGTCGGTGGCGGTGGAAGTGGTAGCGGTAGCTTGGCGAAGCAGAAATCTCGTCGGGTCTGGGGCGGGCGCCAAATGATAAAGTATCGGCGAACAATGCGGACACCGGCAAATGAAACACCTCGCCGTGAATAACGCCGTTCGCGGAAATTTCTTTGTCGGAAAATGACGGCGGCATCAAAGAAAATCCACTCGACGGCTGGTTTGAAAAGAAGGATTAGTAATTAGTAATTAGTGCGTGTGCAACATCAAAGTAGGCGACAATGTTCTTGAGAGCGCCTATTCGAGTGGGCTGTTGACTGTGCAAAGCCCTTTAATTAGAAATTCACTTTTTCTGACTAGCTTCGCGTCTTCTTCTCCTCTGCTTCCCGCTGCAAGTCGAGGGCTATTTAAGTCCCCCCACATCGGCAAATTTTATAAAAAGATTGTTTAAATGGGATATTATGGCGATCCTTTGATCTTCTTATATTTTTAAATACGACTTTTTTTTCAATCGCCTGACGTCTATTTTATAAACGTATCTACCTCATACCTAATTAACGTTTTTAAAGCAAGTATGCAGAAACGTTGATTTATTTATATTGATTTACGCATATCCACTGATTTAAGTTTGAACCAATTTGGCAACATAGCAAATTTTAAATGACAGTAGATTTGTAGGTTATCTTACATATACTTAAATATGTATTTATTACATTATAAGAGTAATACATTTTTAAAATGTATTATTAAATATACACATAAATACATTTATAACTAACTAAACCTTATTATTGACAAATATTTGATTTGAAGAGGATTGCGGCAATATAAAACTCAACAATTGGGTTATGTTGGCAGTTTGCAATGTGTTTTGTTACAAGTACCTACCTAAATTTGCATTAGAAGGTATGAAAATTACGGCTTAAAGCCTCTGAAAATTTTGTTCAAGTGTTTGTTCTTGTAAGATTAATTAATTATATATATATTATAATAATTATAATTATATATATATTATAATAATTATTTTAAAGAATATGTCTATCAAATTAAATGTTATATACATATAGGTACTTCAAAGTTTTTACAATTTCACACGTGACAACATACATCTAAAATTGCTTTTTTCCAGCTATAAAAGTTATGAATAGTTTTCTATATATAGCCTTTTGAAATAAGTAAAAAGTATTTTCTAGCCTTATAACTTTTCTATCGACGAGCATTGTGCTGCACCTTATATTTGTCATGGACTTTGTATAAAAACTCCGCTTTTAAAAAACTTGTTAATACCTTTCGGACGGTGCCTATACAAACAGGATTTTTCTAGCTTATTGCCTTTGTGTTTTGCAATTTAAATGTACTTTAAAATCGGTAAAAGGAAAGTTTTAAAGGGTTTTATTTTAATTGTAACTACATTAAAAAATATTTAAATTATTATATAGGGTGTTTATTTATTAAAGGGACATATATAATATATATAAAATGTATATTATACGGTTCCCGGTCACTTTCCCGAATGCAATTTCCCGACTGACCAATTTCCCGATAGACCATTTTCCCGACACACCATTTTCCCGAAGACGTTTTTCCCGACAGCACTCTTCCCGACAGACTATGTTCACGACAAAAATCTTATTATCCAGTTAAGAAACGTTTTTCCCGATAGCCCTTTTCCCGAAAGATTATGTTCACGACAAAAGTTTTATTATCTAGTAAAGAAAAACATACCTGGTCAAAAAGTTTATTTATTAAAAATTGACAAAAATTAACAATAGGTACACAAAAGTTTAATTTATCTCTAAATAAAGATGGTGTGCGCCAGGGCGCGTAAGTACTCTAAATTACAGGTCTCGTATTGAGAAACATAACAATCCTCTGAATCCGAGTTTGTAATGTTAACCACTTTTTTTTTGGCGCAGCCTTGACAGTTCGGCCAAGACTTAATTCAGTTAAAATGATTTCAGTATCCGCTTGTTCCTTCTGGAATTCTGTAAGGGCCAATGGGGCGGGGTCGGTTGGGTTGGGTTGTTGGGTTTGGGTTGGTTTCGAAGCGGGCGGACTCGGGACGTTGGTTAAGGAAAAAAGATCTGCTTCCCGTCCTAAGATTGCGTCATTGGATGACGTCACTCTGTTAAAATATATTGTGTCGTTTGTGGTAAAAATTATTTGTCTTAAAAATGACGTCGGGAAAATGGCTTGTCTGGAAAATGGCTTCTCGGGAAAACGACTTTCGGGAAAATGACTTTCGGGAAAATGGTGTCGGGAAAATGGTCTGTCGGGAAATTGGTCTGTCGGGAAAATGACTGAATCATATTATACATATATAAATATACATATATACATATACATATAATATGTCATATATACATAAGTTTACAGTCCCAGGTTAACAGAATTAAAGTGAGTTTACATAAAAAATAATATAAATATGGCATATGATACTTTTTGTATTTTATTTGAAAATATTAGAATTTTTTTATTAGTGTTATTTTTAATCGCTGATATCTTTGAAACGGTTGACCTGAAAAACTTTGACCTTCAGATGTTTTTTGTAGAGCGTGAAATTGTCTATAACTCCTCTCGCTTGGGTGTTGCGAAAACAAACCATTCCAAAGTTATAAGAATTCAAAATGAAAAAAATAAAAATTCACGTGTTATTGAAATGGAAAAACAACAAATGAATTGAGGCAAACCTTAATATTAATATTAATATTAAGAGCTCAAATATGCGCCAAAATTTTTGTTTTTTAATGTACTATTAATTTTTCAACACCATTAGAAAAAAAAATTATTATATATAATATATAATATTTATATATATTAGGGTGAGCCAAAAAACTAACCTATCGGATTTATGGGTTAAAATGAACCTACATACCGAGCAAAAAATTTCCCTGCAAGGCAAAATTTTTTGCTCAATTTTAAAAGGTGTCGGTGAGCATTCTAAGTTTTCCATTGAAATAACACGTAAAAAAATCTTTTTTCATTAAAAAGACTATAACTTTTGAACCGTTTGAGATAAAAATTTTTACGTCGCGGATTCTTGTAGAGCATAAAATTTCCCTGCAGTTTTAGTGATTTTTTACACTTTTCAAAGCTTTCAAACATACGAATTTTTGAATTAAAAAAAATAATCCTGGTATAGATTCTTTGGGAAATTTTATGCTCTACAAGAATCCGCGACGTAAAAAATTTTATCTTAAACGGTTCAAAAGTTATAGTCTTTTTAATGAAAAAAGATGTTTTTACGTGTTATTTCAATGGAAAACTTAAAATGCTCACCGATACCTTTTAAAATTGAGCAAAAAATTTTGCCTTGCAGGGAAATTTTTTGCTCGGTATGTAGGTTCATTTTAACCCATAAATCCGATAGGTTAGTTTTTTGGCTCACCCTAATATATATATATATTTATATTTATATAATAATTTTATAAAATTTAGAAATATATTATGGAAAATTTCGTATTTATCATAAAAGTTATATAGAAAAATTCAATTCAATTCAATAAACCTTTTTAATATTTCCTTTACATAATGCATTTTGTATACTCTAAGAGTTGTTTTCTACTTTAAATGGCAAAATAAATTTAAGTAATTTAAAAATAATAGATAGTATTGTTTAAACTAAGTTTTATAAAAGCAAAACAATATTTAGATATCTTATCGTTTATTATTAAGCATTTTCCTTAGACGATTACTTTATTGTAAAGATATTAAAAATGAAATTTGTAGCAGTTTTTGTATCCTTTTTTATATTTTCCAATGTAAGTACAATTATTATAAGGTTATAACTGGTGTATTATAAGTAAAGCGTGCCATGTTTGAGCTGTACTGCCAGTGTCAACTAGTTTTTTTGTGTTTTTACTTGAGGAGTGATTTTTCAAAAGGTCGTATTTCCATTTGCAACAATTTTTCAAAAAAAATGACTATAACCTGTATAGGTTAGGGCAATATAGATTATTTAAAAAAAAATCTGATGAATATTTAATAATACTTTAGACCTACTGTCATATTTCGCCGTTAATATATGCCTTTTAACCATACCTTTGGGATTTTGTCAAAAAATTACATTCAAGTAAAAATGGAAATAAGGCCTTTTGAAAAATCACTCCTCACTTGAGAAGAATTGGAAACGCGTTTATAATATTAAAATACAATGGTGGTTTATGATGCAATTGGTTGTACAAGACATAAATTATAGTGATAATGAAGAGACTGGAATATCCTTTGACAGGTTAAAATCTATATTATTAACCCAGATATGTCTAAAAGTTAGTAAATAAAACAAAATATTTTTTGGGTCAAATTCATTTTTTGCTGTAAACCTGCACAAACACTTTACATTCACTCCAAAATCGCACTTAGAACATCTTGTTGTGGTTTTTTAGTGACAATGACCACATCGTGTTTGGTTTTGCTGAAGATCCAGATGTTTATAACGTAAATCGTTGATCTGTGAGCTTGCATGTCCTTTTTAATAAGACAGTTTTTAATTTTGGACAAGTAATGCACAAGCAATTTTTCTTATAAAACTTAACTGGTCCAAATCTTCCCCGCTTTGGCTATTTATGGATTTCCATATCAATGAAGTGTATCAATGAAGGAATATACCATTTTTTACCTCGAATAGACACTTGGTACTGATATTTTGATCAGAACGATCAACACCTCCCATATTGGCATTGTACATGTGGATGAGATGAGGCTGCTCCACCTAAATATTCTTTTTTTCTTTTTGTGAATAACGCTTGACCATAGGAATCGGTGCAACTTCCGCAAAGTTAGAAAAAAGACAAACCACAATAGTATCGTGCCATGAGATTCTAATCATTGATTTTCGTCTTCCCCGGCTCTTCATAGCTTTTAAATCTACAAAAGATACTCCATTTAATCGATTTTCCTTGACCGTACCAGTGGCGTTAATGTTTAGTTTTGTCAACATTTCAATCAAGAGAATTGAAGTAAAAAAATTATCGAAGAAATGTCTGGCTATTTTCTGCGCAGGGATTGAGCATACTCCAAAACCAATCCTGCAACTTCAAAATCTCTATGTTTAACTAATGTTTGTTGACGCTTCTTGATACGGTTTAAACCAGTTTAGACAACTCAACCTGGTAATACCAACCCACAACTTATACTCGTATCGTATATGAATATGAATATATTGCTGGCATCCATGACGTCCATAGCATGCTATGGACGTCATAGATGCCAGCAATATATTCATATTCATATACGATACGAGTATAAGTTGTGGGTTGTGTCCCTGAACGAAGTTTAAGTCACATAAAAATGACGCCAAAAACTGATTGCAGTTTCTTGTTCGGGACCCTTTGGTGAATTAAAAATAATATTTACCAAAATCCTACCTGATCCTTTTTTCGAAATCTTTTGAAAATTCATGATTTTTTTTTTTAAATTTTTGTCTACCTTTGACAGAGTACACATTTGTACACCGACTTTAATAATATTGGAGTATATTGTTAAGGAGATTTGGAGAATACTGTTTATACTGTGCAAATCATTTAATATATACAGGGTTAGCCAAAAATTGCTTCTTTTAATAAAACTTAAAATGGTCTTTTGAAGGTAATAAATCAATTTATTTTATCTACTTCTACATTGACGAGCTGTGACTTTATGGCGTTTTAGTCACAGGATCAAGTTCGAAATAGTGGATTCTAAGCTTTTTAGCCACGGGCTGAAGCTATCTTTATAAATAAAAAAAAGTGAGGTTTAATTCGAGTGACAGTTGACAGATGTCAAATTTTTAACAAATAAAATTAGCTTTAAATTCTGTTTTGTGTTTGTCGTAGTGGATAACGCTTATCGAAAAGAAACCAAGCGCCAAAAACTTTTTCTGGGCTTAGTAAAATATTTGTAAAATTACTCATTTTAAATAATGCTCAAATAGTTGATCATCATTTGGAACTTTTCTCATTGGAATTGAGAAGATTCCTAAATCATTATTAATTTTTTGAGCAGCATTAAAAATGAGTTATTTTGCAAATAATTTTGTTTACCCCAGAAAAAGTTTTTGAAGCTTGGTTCCTTTTCGATAAACGTTATCCAAGTATAGTATGCAATGCATACTATGCAACTTGTTAATTATCATGTTAAAGCATTCCGAAATTAACAAATATGAAGTCCTTTATTCAGAATATCATTTATAATTAATTTATACATGAAAATTTTTACAGCTTGGGACACACTTTTCAACATTTCCAATGATCTGGTTACAGGTTCACATTCTTTTTATATATAAGACTAATCTGCTAGTTAAAAAAATTCTATCAATATATTTCATTTAGGTTTGTTTATCTGACATTTTAGCGATATTGGACTATTTAGAGCTTTATTCTCCTTAAATATTTAGTCTTTTTTCCCAGCTATATCTGACTAAAAGTACTGTTTATGAAGGAAAAAGCATTAGCACGTTTCTTAAGCTCATGTTGGTTAAAAATTACTCATAGGGCTCAGAAAAAAATCAGTTAACTTTACACAATGAATATAAACACGTTTTATAACAAAATTAAGCGAAATAACACCATTTTATTAATGAAAACATGAACGATTTTGTAAACAACTCTATAAGTTTTGATACGTTGACTATATGACACAGCATATTCACATATTTTACACAGTAAATATTAAATTATTTTACAACCATTTGCAGTTAAAATATACTTTTGCGTAAAAATCCACATTTAAGTCCTTGATGAGCAACACATTATTAAGAATAATATTGTTTAAGTTATATCGAATGTTTAGAACATTTATTAGTTTTTATATAATAACTTAAATTTGCCATATTAAGCTTCATATAATTTAAAAATTTTACACCATCGTTTCAAGCTGTCCAAATCAGCTTGAACCAATACGCAAGTTTACTTCCTTATACAATTTTAAGTTATTAGCGAATAAAAGGCAGTTACTGAATTTGATATAAATATGAAATATATCGTTAAAAATAAAAGAAGAGAGATGACCAACTGAGAAATTTCAGATTTGACATAAATAACTCGATTTAAACTGGTTATTCGAAAGAATTATTGAGTTTAATAGTTTTATTAACTTTTTAAACAAGAGTAAAATAAACACCCACTCAAAGCTTTTAATTTTGCCAGCAGAAGTTTATGCTTAAATCACATCTTAATGTGATTATTTAAGGCACCCAATAAGCCTGCTAATAGACCATTAGGTTAGTAGGTGCGGCCTTTCTTTATAAAAACCATATTGCCCAATAAGAATATTCCTAAACGTAGAGTTAAGATTGTTTTTAATATTTTTGGAATATGTGATATTTTGCATATTGGTCTTTAGTAAAAAATAAGGTTTTTGTCACAACATTTATAATGTTACAATAAAATTGTTAATATTTTCCATAAATCCGGATATCAAGAGATAAATTGAACAACCAATTTAATGGCTTTGCAGTGGTGGAATAATGTCTAGTAAGCAAAATATTGACAATAACCATTTTCGTGTGGTACTAATAGCTTTTCCCATTAAAATTAAAACAATATTTTTTTAGATAAAATGCGATTCTAACCAAAATCTAAAATCCTCTTATGAGGAGGCCAAAACTCTTTGGGAAGAATTGTATGATAAAGTTGACATTAGGAAAACCATTCATAATAAAAATGAAGAGGTCATTAGTATTGATCTCTATCGAAGAACCGACAACTATTTGTCAAATATAACGGCAACATTGGATGAAAAGTTCAACAAAATCATAGCCATTGCCATTCAGTTACGTCAGGATGTTTCAAGTCATGGTCAGAATGCCGTGGATTGTGTCAATAAGTTATGGGTCGATTTTACCACCATAAGACAGCAGGCTTTCATAGATGGTGAGTTACCATATTAAATGTATTTATTAATGTTTTTATCAAAGGGCAGTTAACTTTAAATCTAATTTTACATTATTTAAGGAATTACCCTGATAGCAAAATTTGATTTTAAGAATCTTCTAAGAAAATATCACCCGGAATAATTAAATATTCTTAGAACCTTCCCTTATTGCTAAGAACGTTCTTAGGGACTTTTAAAACATTCAATTCAATACCCTTTTAATGTTGCACTTAGATTCTTAAAAGCTTCTTAAAACCTTCCTAAAAACCATCCTAAGAACATTTTAAGAATACGTTTTTGGAATGTTCTTAGAAGGTTTCTTATGGATCTTCTAGGAAGCTTTTGAGAATTTTTCCAAATATGTCAGATACCCACGTTCTAATATGTTGTTTTCTACATTCGTAAAATTTTTCAGGAGACGATAAATACGCCTCACTGTCATAATATGAAAGTAAAATTTATTTGTCGTCCCCTTAAAAAAATTTGCGACATATTAATATATATTTTTAAAAAAATATTAAATAAACAATTTGACATCTAAACCATAAGTTGTATGACATTATTTCATAAAAAGTAAAATTGGAAAATTTTGTGGGATAAGTCAGATTAGATTGAAGTTGAAGATAGTTAGGAATATTATACATAAAAATGTTAATTCAGAAATAAAAAATCGGTATACAAATTAATAAATATTTATTTTTAACATAAAATTAAATACCTATAGTAAAAGTATTTTTGTTACCGAATATTGTTTTAATTTGACAAATACTATAAAAAAAATTTTGGATTGGGTTTTTACTTAGTATTTAATACTAATTACTAATTAGGTACTTAAGTATGGGTATATAACTTTATACGTAGTTTATGGTATATTTTACTATTATATAGGTAACTGAACTAAATATGCTTAACAGGAATATTCCTAAATGAACTTTCTATAGCAACTACTTTCTTAAAATTCTAAGCATATGTTTAGAGTAGATTAATTTTTAAACTTTGCACCTTCTAAGAACCTGCCTATAGGTCAGTAAGAATATTCTTAGGATCATGCTATATGTCTTTTAAGCATGTTCTTTAGAAGAAATATAGCATTGTCCTAAGAATATTCTTACTGGAAGGTTTAAAAAACATTCTTAGAATAAAGTGTGCTATAAGGGTAGCTCTTTGAAAAGGTACCTACATAATTATTATGTATTACCATTTCATGATTTAAATTGTAAAAATTTAAAAATTTCGTATCCTTTTTAGAAAACATAAGACTTTGGAAACAATCGGTAACTGATGCTCTTCTTTCAACTCGCAATCCAATTGATGACATCGATAGAGAGGTTCAGAGCTTAATCAACCAGTTATCAATTTGTGTTAATAAAGAATATTGCATACAAATTCTTATTTCTAGAATAAAATTAAATTTAGATGTATTGCCTAAAAAGGTTAATCGATATACTTCATATATAAACAAAATGTATGAAACTAAAAAAACTGAACTAGAAATGTATAATACTGTGCCTGAGTTGGAGGATAATATGCTGCTTGAATTGAAAAAAATTCTTGACTGCAAGGCCGAATTAATTATTTAGCTTTAAAAGTAATTATTTCTTACTACAAACATTTAAATGTATAAATAAATTTAATATATTTTTTTAATTATAAAACCAGAATTTTTGTTTATATATTTAAATCACTGTAAGATGGTTGACAAATTGCTTTTTGAATTAAGAAGAACTCAAGAAGGCGTAAATAATTCTTACTAATTTATCGTGTTAAAACAAACATTTCTTGTCACTTTTTTTGCTCGTTTTGACCCATTTCCATTATTTCAAATTGTTCGGGGCTCCTTGTAAAAAGAAAATTCAGTCTGGCGTAGGACGATGGAAAGTGACGCATGAACTGTTGTGCGTTCAATCGGCGAAAACGACATTTTCCAATATTTCGACGACCTTGAAAATGGCATTTGCTTCGATATCAATTTTAAACTACATTAAATTTTACTGTGATATATCTCGATCATGCGGCTCCTTTGTTTGTCTTGAATAACAACTTCGCGCGTATTGAATTTTAAGTGGTTGCTTTTATTGCTATTGCTAGACATTTAAACAGCTTTATTTTTATCGATGAACTTTCCATTTTCGTTTTTCGGGTAGATAAATTAGATTCTATTGTGTAAGAACTTCTAACATTTTTATATTTTTCAAAACTAAAATTTTTTTAAAAACTTTTTTTTCCAAATTTTTTTACATTTTTGAAATTTTCAACATTTCTAAATTTCTAAAACTTTGATTTTTTCTAAAATATTCATTATTCTACAATTTTTCAAAAATTTTGGATATTACAAATATTTCAGATTTAAAAATCGCCATTTTTTTTTAATTTTCCGAATTTTAAACTTTTCTAAATTTACAAAATTTTAACTTAAAATTTACAAAATCTTTAATTTTTCTAAAATATTAGAAATGTTATAATTCTTTCAATTTTACAGGATTTTCCAATTTTCCAAAATTTTTAATTTAATGATTCTTTTTTAATTTTTAAGTTTAATGTTATCGTTATTCTAAAATAATTTTGTTACCTTATTATCTTGTTATCCTATTATTCTTTCATATACAATCTTTGTTTTTATCAAGTAATTTAATTTTCTAATATCAAACAGATCCTTGAAATTAGCATATTTATCCAGATCCTTGCGTGCAAAGGATAATGAGTAAATTTGACAAAGGAGTTAATATTAACCGCATCAAATAGACTAGCAACTAAGGAGAGCGTCCTTCTTACGGCGCGTTGCTGAAAATGGCCGGTCCTACACTGTGAAGAACCTATGTGGCATTGTGGCGACATCAAGAGGACACCCTCGAGCATTGTATAATGGAAGCCATACCAACTGCTGCTAAGATTTTTTTCTTGATGAAAAATAGTTCAAATTTATGTATGCCCATGACATATAGACAATTTAAGCTACTGTATATTATTTCATATTAAATATTATAAAAAGCATTAAATTTTATTTTTAATGTGGATATGAATTATACAGGGTGTCCCAGAACTCGCGCCACTCGGAGAGAAATGTATAGTAAATTTTAGATAGTAAAAAATATATAGTAAAATTTACTTTAACATATTTTTAGGGTAAAAATATTATATATATATATATATATATATATTAGGGTGTTTCAAAAAAATCGACTTTTTCTTTTTCTTCAAATGGTCGGCAAATTCTTTCAGAGGATGTCAACACAAAGACCTCGTCAAAATTTGAGCTTTTAATTTGAAGATTTAGAGGTCGCGGATCGCAATTTTCTATTTCCCATTTAAATAACATGGGAATTTTTTTTTTTTAACTTTGTAATTTTATACGTCTGAATCAAATCAACTTATGTCAAGGATCATCTTAGATTTTCATAGTAAATTTAACGCTCTACAAAAAAGGTCTCCTATCATTTTTCTATAAATTGATTCCTTCCAGAGTTATTCGAGGCCAAAGTTTGATTTCCATCGAATTTTCGCGTTTTTTTAACATTTATGGTACAATTATCATTATACGGGTGTCCCGAAATCAGGGGGCCAAACTTAAACAGTGCATTATTCGTATAAAAATAACACTTTTTTTGTTTAATAAACATGTATTAAAAAATGCTCCCTAAAGGAGCTACGGCCCCCTGAATAGGAGCCTAAGAGGATAATTTTTTTAAAAATATTCCTAGAGGGTTGAACATGAACAAATGAATTTTCGGTAGGTACTTTGGTAATTTTGACATGCTGAATCTAAATCTATGATCAAAACTGTTAAAATTTAATCATAGGCGTAACATTTGGAGGGGGCAAAGTTACAAAAATAGCCCCAACTTTTTTCTGGGTTAATAATTAAATTTTTTTTATGAAATTATGAGAATTTATAGTTTTTTACGAAAAATAGGTACTCTTGATTTGAATTGCTCAGATGCACCATTTTCGAGAAAAATGCATTTATAAATAAATTACTTTGCATATTATACACATCTCATATTTTCATTAAAACTTTGTAGTAGGCTTTGGAAAAAAGTGACGTTTTTTTGTTTTTTTGTTTTTTTTTTTTACAACACTTCCTATGTTTCAGATATAAATATGTGATTTTTTTACTACATGATGCTAAAAATTGAAAAAACTAAAAATTCGATGGAAATCAAACTTTGGCCTCGAATAACTCTGGAAGAAATCAATTTATAGAAAAATTATAAGAGACATTTTTTATAGCGCGTTAAATTTACTATTAAAATCTAAGATGTTCCTTGCCATAAGTTGATTCGATATAGACGTATAAAATTCCAAAGTTAAAAAAAAAAATTTCCTATGTTATTTAAATGGGAAATAGAAAATTACGATCCGCGACCTCTAAATCTTCAAATTAAAAGCTCAAATTTTAACGAGGTCTTTGTTTTGACATCCTCTGAAAAAATTTGCTGACCATTTGAAGAAAAAGAAAAAGTCGATTTTTTTGAAACACCCTAATATATATTATATAATTTTTCTGTACTTGCACTATGCATGTCACTGAACACCTCCTAAACGGCTGGAACGATTAAAAAAAATTGTTTGTTTGCGTGGGTCCCTAGATAGTTTAGAGTCTCAACTGAACCCTATAGGTTCCAGCCAACGTTCAGGCAGATTGTACTGGATGAAGCTGCACACATTGAGATTATCGGACATTTTGCTGTGGGACCCACATCCATTCCAAAAGTAGCTGCTTTAACAAATATATCTGTTGGTTCCGTTCATAAAGTGCTTAAAATAAAAAAGTTTTTTCCTTATAAAATTCAAATGTGCCAGCAACTCAGCGAAGATGACCACGACAGAAAAATCCAGATTTGTAAGTTGCTCCCTATTTATTAAAAAATATTTGTTTCAGCGATGAATCTACTTTTTTCTAAATGGATTTGTAAATAAACATAATTTTAGCTACTGAGGTAATGATCCACATACTAAGTATCCTAAAAAAAATCAATGTATGGGCTGGTATTCTTGAAAATGTTATAAACCCACTTATTACACAATCATTAGAAAATCCGATGGACGAACATGCAAACATTTGTACTTTCAGCAAGATAAAACTCCTCACTATGCTTTACCAGTCAGAATGGTTAAAAAAAAAGTTTTCCGAGAAATGGATTGGTAAAAGAAGTGCTTAAGAATGGCCGGCAAGATCTTTAGATTTAACGCCACTTGTTTTTTTTGGTCATTTAAAAACAGTCTACAAATACAAAACACCACCTAAGAACATTCAAGAACTTAAACACAACAATCACAGTTATCACACTTTTTTTGGCTATAACTTGCAAATCCATGATCCGATTTTAGTTTGTTTAACTTTAATAGACCAGAAATTGAATTTTCTTTAAAATGATGTGTCGCAAGGTAAAGGGAGCCATTTAAAATATTTTAGTAACGGTTGCTGGAGGTAAGAGGGTGCAACCTAAAATTTGTTTAACACTTTCCCTCGATATCTAAATTTACCTTTTTTTCTCAAGATCATATTTATTATAACTCAAAAGTTATTAAGGGTGGCTTTTTAATTGAAAGCCCTGGATAAATAATTATATCGATTAAAAATAAACTCTTATTCGACTTCAAAAGAATTGATTATGTTATTGGCACACAATACATCATTATGGGCTGCAGCCATGGTTAATTAACTGTTGGCATTAGTAATTGATTTCATTATACACCGTGATTTGGATCAATTATAAAATTTGACTTCTGTCAGACAGTTCTAACCTAACTTTCTAGTACTATTCATTGCACGTTTTATGTATAAATAAAATTGTGGCCTAAAGATAAAATATTGTATGATGTTCGGCCCAAATGGTCCTTTTTCCTTGCTTAATTTTTGGTATCCGCGTCGGCTTTCAAACTTTGAGCTCAGCAAAAATAGACTTACTAGAAATGAATTTAAAATTGCAAAATGCCTGTAGTAAATTTAAATAGGCCGTTAAAAATTCTTATTACAATTGTATATTATGTATCAAGTTCCAGAAACGCCGTTTCAACTACGACTTTTATTAGGCACGAACGAAGCTTGCAAGCGAGTGTTTAATAAAAACGAGTGTCTAGATAAGTTTATAAAACGAGTTGCATACCATACTTTATCTACGACGAACACAAAGAAGAATTTACTTAAAGCCAATTTTATTTGTTAAAAATTTGACTTTTAACGGATTTAAACTTACTTTTCCCCAATTGACCCGTGACTAAAATACCCAAAAGCCACTATTGCTAACCCGTGACTAAAACGCTATAAAGTCAGAAGCTTGTCAATGTAGGAGTAGATTATAGTATATTATGTATCAAGTTTTATAAACGCCATTTTAGTTACGAGTTTAATTAAGCACGAGCAAAGCTTGCGAGCGAGTGTTTAATAAAAATGAGTGTCTAGAGAAGTTTATAAATGAGTTGCATACTATACTTTATCTACGATGAACACAAAACAGAATTTAAAGCCAATTTTATTTGTTCAAATTTTTACATCTGTCAACTGTCACCCGAATTTAACCTCACTTTTTCCCAATTTATAATAAAGCTAACTTCAGCCCGTGGCGTAAAAGGTCGAAAAGCCACTGTTGTTAACTTCAGCCCGTCAATAAAACGCCATAAAGTCACAGCTCGTCAATGTAGGAGTAGATAAAATATTTTATGGACATTTATAGTTTAATTTTATTTATATCATCACTGCCTTTTTTGACTTTTTTCGACTATTTAAAAATGCTTTCCTAAAATGCCTAAATGCTTGCCTAAAATAAGAAACATAGTTTCTTTTTAGTAATTTTCATTTATTAAATATATATTTTAAAACTATTACTTTATATTTAATGACCGTAGGTATTTAATAAAAAATAGAAAGCTACAATTAACACAATTAAACAATTAAAAAATAATATATGTAAAATGTTTTAATTGTTAAATTTTTTTGCTGGGCTAAATTGCTTAAATGAAGGAGTATAGGTAATCTAACAATTAAAAAATAATATATGTAAAATGTTTAAATTGTTAACATTTTTTGCTGGGCTAAATTGCTTAAATGAAGGAGTATAGGTAATCTAATAATATTTAAAATGCTCTGTAAAATTGTTAAATATGAGATACGCTCTTATGTGAAAATTGAGACGCCATGACAAGCCGTGACAGGTACAGTAGAAACCGTCAATATATGAACGTGACACATTCGTACGAAGCAATCTATCGAAGGTCACGGTCCAGTGTAGTCCCGTTTGTAAAAAAAAAAAAAAAATTGAGTGTAATGTTGGTTGCTATACTTATGATATATTTGCTTTTAAAGTTAAATAATTAACATCTAACATAATTAACATCTACGATAATTAAATAAAATGTAATTTTCTTAGAAACTAATTAATAAATAAACTTTTCTTTTAACTTTAATGAAATATTCTATCATCTGATTACAGAACGTACACTCGTGGCGACATCTCTGATTTTAATAACAAATTTTTAGACCGACCCAACCTCACTTTCTTCCAATTAAATTCTTACTAAGAATTTCTTAGTATAGTCTGAAACACGTTTGGAATTGCATATTCCCCTCTCGTGAAACTTGTTACAGAATATACTATTCTTTTAACTGTAAACGCAAATATTTCAGAATTGGTGACAAAAAACAAAAATGTTTACGCAGGTCAGGTACAAAGTGAAAGATATTTAAATTGTGTGGATATAAAAACAACTTGCTTTAGTTTCACGAAATTTATTAAATATTGACAATTGTTTCGCTACACAGTAGCTTCTTCAGAATGTATTAAACTAATACTAGTACAAAATTTATATGTATAATAAAAATATTTTTGTATTCTAGCCTAGAATTTCTAGGTAAGGATTTTTATACGACATCTACCTGTTACATAATATAAACCACTGCCACTACAACGTTTAAAACGATTATTAATCCGTAAACACACAGTAGAAACAAGATATGCAAAAACAAAGATCATATGACATATAAAAACAAATGGCCGACGGTAAAGTTGGTTGCCTTACTATGTAATAAAATAAAATAAATTCCTAAAACACGAACTCTACTGACTTCCAATAAAATTAAGTAACAAGCTAGGACACAAGCGTCATATGTCCATCTTTGTCCAACACCTAGGCAGTTTTACATCACAGATGGCGCATTTTAGACCGGATGCTTAAAAACCTACGCGTGAGTACATTTACCGCTGCATCGAATGTACAAGACAAGTAAAACATTACTGCTAGCATGTCTGAGATATGTTCGGCACCCGATGAGTCACGTTTCTTTAATAAACTTTCTTGACCCATTACTGGTAATACTTATAAGAAAAAATTGAACCTACTTTGTTGCATAGTATGTACCGATTGCGGCAAGGCCACGTCGCGACGCGTCGTTAGACGGTGTGGATCACGTGATGTACTTCCATCTCGCCTCTGTTGGCTTACCAACCATGTTATATAAGCTCAGGTATTTCTTTGTTTTTGGTGTGTTCCACTACTACATGTTGCTCGACAGTGTCGTGCCGACACTGATGATACCCAATATAGCTCAAAACACCTGTCTGTCGGTATTTGGAGTTGATGGAACGCACTCAAAACAAAAAACTTTGCCGAGGTGTAGGTTCAATTCTTTCTTATAACATTTTTGTATATTAAAAAGTACAATAAATATGTTGCAATTTTTAATTGTTAACATATAAAAGCATTCGATTTTAAAATATTTTATATTTAAAATGGCAACATAGTTTTTTAAAATGTACTATTAGTAATGAAAAAAAGGTTTGACATACATGGATATTTAAAAATTACTAAATATGCATAGTATCTGGCAATATACAAGATAGCTGTCCCAAATAGGAACATTGATAGTAACATTAACAACTGTTGGCTTAAAACTTTTAAAAATCTTTTTCCCGACTGTGTTTATACTTTTAAAAAGGTCATTTATGTTCATTTTAAAATAAAAATTAGTTTTGTAACCCAGAGCCAAAATCTCTAGCAACCACTTCAGAATTTCACTCTAGCGGGATTATCTTTCGGCTGCAGGTGCTGCACTCGTGTAAAATGAGCGACTTTCATAACCCGCTGAACTGTGAAATGGAAATTAGCGTGAAACTTCCCTTATGCTCTTCCTGCATGAAAGGCACAAAAAATAGCTACTTTATTTTCCGCTGTTCAAATACGTCAAGCACCTTCAATTTCGCATCCTAAGTATCCTAGCAATTATCCTATGGCCACTCTCTAAAAATGAATTAGTCAAAAATGACTAATTGTCATAGTGAAAAAGCAGCCACTAGTAATTTTCAGGCCCGGCTCCAGACATTGCGGTACCCCGTGAAAAAAATTTTTGCCGCCCCTCATAGTTACCTACTTTTTAGTGCCCATTAATAAGGTATAATTTCTAAAAAAAAATCTTTAGTAGGTACCTATAACTATAGGTATACCTAAATAATATCGTACCCTTGATGCTACAATTAGATACACTGTTCAAAATTTCATGACCATTTTAACACCAAATTAACACCATACATGGTCTATATCGATACAAACCAAAATGGTGTTAAATATGTGTTCTTGGTCAAATTAAATCATACTAGGTGTAAAGTGTACTTCTCAGTAGTTCGAAAGGATAAAATATTTTTAGATAAAAACCGTTTTGGTGTTTGCTGTATATAACATTTTCAAACATAATTCATGGTGTTTATATTAACACCACTTGGTGTTGGATTTAGACACAATTTTACCCTTTACACCAAAGATATTTTAAACAGTGTAATATCGTCCCCTTTATGCTACAATTAGATATCTAACACATTTATAAATAAAAATATTCTAAAATTGGTACCTATAGTATAGTATAGTATATAGTATATAGTATAGTATAGTATAGTAGCTATATAATATATTATGTTATTTAGTAGAACTGAATTTTCTAGTTATCCAGTTGTAGCATTATTTATGAGAATTATTTATTTGTTAATTATTATTTTTTATTAAAAGGGTGCATGATGTGATATATTAATTTTGTATAAAATGTGAATAAATACCTACCTTAAAACACAGACAAAAAGCCCAGCACAATGTAAATACCACATCCACAGGGAACAAAATGTCCTCAAAAATGTCTATTTTTTTCAAATTATTAAATTTCAAATAGGTAGTGTACAATTAAACAAAGAAGTTTAATATCAACTAAAATAATTTATAAGTTTGCCTAAAAACAAAGCGAAATCCTGATAAATCAAAAGAAACCGCACATTGCGGCGCGTGCCATTGATCCTTTGTCGGCGCTATTATATAGAAAGCCGCATTTTTAATTCAAATTTTGCCGCTATTCGATTTGTGCACCTCTTTAATTTTTGCCGCCCTTCGATTTTTGCCGCCTCGTGCAGGGGCACGGCTGCACGTACCCTAGAGCCGGCCCTGGTAATTTTCGTCAACAGCAATCTATATTTCGGACATGTAGTGGTCAATTCTATGTAAAATTGTCCGCTGAATCCGAAAATTTTGTCAAAAATTATAAAAGTAGAACACTTTTTAAGATATAGTCAATTTGCCAAATAATATGGAATTAACTTAACTGCTCTACTTTCATAATTTTTGACGGTATTTTCAGATTCAGGGGACAATTTTACATTAAAATTGGCTGAGATAGCTTTTTCACTTTGAAAACTAGTAATTTTTGACTAATTAACCTAACCTAACCTAATTAATTTTAAGAGAGCATTGGCTATTATAATAATTGTTTTTTTATTCTTTTCTCGTTTATCCTTTGCGTAAGAAAATTTTAATTTTCAAGTATGTGTTTCGCATAACTTTAGGCACGTTTTCTTTTTCTCTGGGACATCCTGTATTAAGGATAAATGTCCACGAATTTGAAGTTTAATAACCTTGTCTAAAGTCTTTTCAACAAGTTTTTTACCTATATGATTAAAAAATATATAAAAAATATTTTTTAATAATAAATGTCCACGAATTTGAAGTTTAATAACCTTGTCTAAAGTCTTTTCAACAAGTTTTTTATATGAATTAAAAATATATAAAAAGTATTTTTAATAATATGACACCTACTTTTTTATTTTATCGAACATTTTGCATTTAAGATACAAATAATTCTGGATTTTCCCATACCTTATCTTATATAAAATTGGATGGTGACACTTTGTTAGTATAACAAAGATTACTTTGAAAATACTTAGTATGCCTCATAGTGAATTTAGCATAGTTCTTAATTAAATCCAACCTTATCTGCTGGTCCCATAATTGTGTTCTGTGCCCATAATATTCTCAACGCAGGGAGACTGATTAGCACAGGGGCCTCGAATTCGCTGATAACTTCGAAACGGTGACAAGCTACCCATGCCGTTGATTAACAATGCTGGATAGCAAATCTAGCGCCGTGTTCCAATTTATTTAATTTTAGACATTTTTATTACATTTTAAGGAATTTTATTGGTTTTACGTAAATCATGCATGTAGACTAAAAATTTTAAATTTATTACAAATTTCACCAACGTCAAAAATATATATATTTTTTTGCAATCTTAATAATATTTGTACCATCGATTTTTTGTATAAAAATATACTTATTATGGATTAAATATTATATTTTTAATAAACACATTAAAAATTCAACTTATTAAGCCTTTAAGCGATTTATAATTCCAGACAAACACAATGTTATAAAAATCAGATTTGTTAACATATATGTATGCATAATTTTGTAGTTCGTTAAGTTTATTTTGTAAAATTTTAACATAATTTTTTGTATAAAACCTGGATTTGTGATTATTTTAATAAAGGAACATATTTTACCGAAAGTTTTGTAAAGGTAATATGCAATTTTGTAAGCATTTTGTAATTTCAAAGTTTACACATTATTTTGTTAATGTTTAACAAATTATTTCGTTGAAAAAGTACACGTTATTTCAAGCAGTCAATCAAAACATTTCCCACTGACAATATGCATTAACAAGTTCAACTGACTTCAGCGTCTGCAACTTATGTTTTTGCTTACCATTATTCTAATTTTTAACGTGTTCCTAACAACTGTCCAGAGTGTTTATATTATATTACCAGAAATCTGTTATTATCCGAATAAAGATGCCATTACTGGTTTTCATCTGAAGTCAGGGGATACGGTCAAAGTTTTGCATTAGTACTAATAATTATATTGTACTAAATTTCTTTATAGTTTGATGATTTTAATTGTGTGTATGTTATTTTCGTGTTTATTAATGTAAGTATGCGTTAATTTTTTTGTTTAGGATATTGATTATTAAAGAAACATTTTTTATCAAAATTCTTTTTATTTAAGTTCTCAATCTCCAACAAATATTTTTGTTACTGCAATGGGTTTACAAAAAGTTTGTAAAAATAAGGTCCTTTTTGACATATCAATATAATTTCAAGAATTATAATTGAATTATTGACAGGATTTTGTTAAACCTACAAAATGATTGTAATAATTACAAACTACTTATTCATTTGGTTAACAGATTACAGTTAGTTGTAAACTTAACATAAAGTTATGTGGACCTGGATTACATACAATTTGGTTAATATTTGGTTAAAATTAACTGTGATGTGTTGCCTAAAAATTTATTCAATTATAAACTTATGCAAACGGCATTGGTGTTCTATTTTCTGTCACTGAGTATAAATGCATAACCATGCCATGCTTGCCACGCCACTAATTATAATCTAATTATAATCCCTTCGTCCTCATTGTAAACGAATGGATCGCGACAGCTGATATACGATTTAGGAACAGTACCTGGTGGAGCTGTCGACTTTAATCCTTGCCAGCAGTGCAAAGGATTTATGTGAGAAAAGGTTTTTGTTGTTTTGGGAAGAAATGTAAGAAATAAAACAGTAAAAGTTAACATACAATTTTTGTGTTTTTATGTTCATGCAAAACATATTTATAATTTAAATTTAAAAATCAATACTTTGCAATTTTTTATTAAATGCTATTTTAAAGAGAAATTTTAAAAATATTTCAAATCAATCCAGTTTCGGTAAATAGTCTAAAAAAATAAGGCAGGGTTATAATGGAATGACTTTATTTATCTTCATAGAATTTTTCTAGCCACGGGCTGAAGTTAGCAACAGGTTTTTAGTCACGGGGGTAAAGTTTTAAGTTAGTTGACAGTTGTCAAATGTCATACAATCGTTAAAATAAAATGCGCTTCTTGTAAAATAATACACAAAGTAACAAAAATATTTTAAAAGTTTATATGAACATTGTACTGACCTTTTAATTTCGCCGGCAGTAAACTAGATTTAACTTAATATCGGGTGGAGACCCCACCGTGGAGTGCCAATAAAACATTTTCTTTACTTTTACTGTGAAAAACTGCTTCTATATCGGACTAAACGATCCATTTTCAAGGGATACATTTTGATTTACACATAAAAATTTGAAATTTGACATAATACAGATTGCCAAGTTGGTTAATTTATTGTTTTATAGATGTCCCTCTATACACATGTTTAATTTAAATAATTTTTAGATAATATTAATAAGTATTTGTCGTAGAAAAAGTATAGTATGCAACTCTTTTGTAAACTTTTCCATTCACATTCGTGTCTAAAATAACGTTTATAAAAGTTGATACATAATATACTATTTAATCCTATTAAATATAGATTTAAAAGTTTATTTAATTAATTCAAATTTAAAATACTTTTTTAATAAAACTTTTGGTAAGTACAAAGAACCTTTATGCCCCATATATTTTTATTTTATTTGGATAAAATATTTTGCATTGAGCCCTATGACAATTTTCCCCCAAACCAAAAACGTACATTTTTAAATAATAATAATAATAATAATAATAACAATAATATATTTATTTAGCCTCTACACATTTACATTATTTTTACTTTTTAAATCACAATACTTTAACAAGATTTTAAAATGAATGAAGTTCTCACAGTATTTAATTTCAGGTGGTAAATTATTATACAATTGAAAAATATACTTTTGCTATATTTACTTTTGGACGTTGGTTTATCTACATAAATATCTTTGTTTTGCCTTGTATTAAAAATGTATTAAAAATAATGTTTTACTTTTAGTTTACTATTTACTTTGAAAAACACAATAGATGAATTACTTTTTTTGTCGTCGTGTACAAATGGTGCGATTTTTAAATTTTATGCTTATGCTACAATTTTATTGTTGATAAATCAAAAGTTTAGAAAAGGTATAGGAATATAGAACAAAACAAAAATGGGGATAAGAAACAATATTGCGCCAAAAACATGAAAGAGAAGTGGATGTGGAATAACTTAACAGTTGAGAAGAGTGCTCTAATATCGGAAATATTTGTATAGAACATGTTTTTAGGAAAAAATATTTTAAACTTGCCAGTCTAAAGTTAAATTTTAATAATAATAATTTAGTAATAAAATAGCTTCAAATTTTGGATATTAGTAATAACAATTTAGTACCTACCAAAATCACGTCTCTAATATTTAGTTTAGAATAAAAATTTTATATAATTAGTGAAAATCAATACGAGACTTGATTGGAAAAGTTGCATTTAATTGTATTAAATAATTTTAATTAGTTATGTGTTTCCCATAACTTTCGGTGTGTTCCCTTTTTCTGTGGCGCGAGTTCTGGGACACCCTGTAGATAAATAGGTCAATTTTATATCAAAGTACTGCTATTTAATAAAATTTTTATCCTAATTATAATTGATGTGTTTATACTAAGTATAATAAGTCTTATTATAATAAGTATAAACACATCAATAATGGCATTTAATGCATTTATACAATGTATTGTTAGATATGGCATTATATTTTGGATTTATTCTCTATATACAGAAAGAATATTTAGTTTTCAAAAATATGCATTAGAAGAATTTTTGAAGTAAAACAAACTACATCCTGTAGACCTTGTTTTAACAGTTATAAGCTTTTTTCTACTCCCACCTTTAAAACGCCCTTAAGCGCCATAAAGCCACAACTTGTCAATGTGTATTTAAAAGGTCACTTAGTGTCATGGAAACATGTGGCTTTATGGCGCTTTAGTCACGGGCTGAAGTTAGTAATAGGTTTTTAGTCACGGGCTGAAGTTAGTTTTAAGTTAGTTGACAGTTGTCAAATGTCATACAATCGTTGAAATAAAGTGCCTTTCTTATAAAATAATACTAAATGTGAAAATTATTTTATTATTTCAATACAAAAATACAAAAGTATTAAATAGTTTCTCAACGCCAATATTTGAAAAGTTTATATGAACATAGTACTGACCTTTTAATTTCGCCGGCTGTAAACTATAACTTAAATTCGGGCACGGACTCCACTGTAAAGTCCTCATAAAACATTTTCTTTACTTTCACTGTGAAAAACTGACAATTTTCAAGAAATTAATTTTCGATTTATAACCTAAAAATGTCATTTGACGGTGACACACAGAGTCCTTTATTGTTTCATAGATGGCGCTTTATACAAATTTTTTATTTAAATCATTTTAAGATAATAATAAGTATTTGTCGTAGAAAAAGTATAGTATGCACCTCGTTTATAAACTTTTCTATACGCTCATTAATTTAAGCACTCGCTCGCAAGCTCGCTCGTGCCTAAATTAAATTCGTGTATAAAATGGCGTTTATCAAACTTGATACATAATATACTATTAACTATAGTTAAAAATATATTTATAGTATTTTTATTTTTGAGGCGGTTGTGTTCGTGAAAAAGAATATATATTTATTTAAAGTATATAAAAATTGTATTTTTATGAAACGAGATTTAGATCAAATTATTTAGTTATTAAACTAATACATATTTTCAGAATAATTGTTATTATAGGTAAGGTTTTCAACAAGTTACCAGAACAATTTAGAGAACTTCTATTAAAAAAATTAAAATAAAATTAAAATCAATAATAGATAAATCTTACTCAATGGAAGAATATTTTAATGATGAAATTCAATAATCTTTTTTGTAATGTTATGTTTAGTACTCTATGGATCACATTTATTTATTTATTTTTCTACTTCTACCTTTAAAACGCCATGTTTGCATGACAACTAAGTGAACTTTTCAATACACATTGACAAGTTTTGGCTTAATGGCGCTTTAGTCACGGGCTGAAGTTAGCAACAGGTTTTTAGTCACAGTTTTGAGTTAGTTGACAGTTGTGAAATATTATACAATCATTAAAATTAAGTACCTTTCTTGTAAAATAATACTAAATCTGAAAATTATTTTATTATCTCAATACAAAAATACAAAAGTATTAAAAAGTTTCTTGACGCCAATATTTAAAAAGATTATATGAACGTTTGTACTGACCTTTTGGTTTCGCCGTAGTAGTGCAGTTAACTAAATTTAACTGATAAAGCGTTACAAATTTTGCTGTGAAAAACTGCTTCTTTATCGATTGTTACTCTATTTTTAAGGAATAAATTCTAACTTACACAAAAAAATTTAAGATTTTAACGTCGGTAGATTCCCAAGTTGAAAATTCTAACAGGAATTCCAATAAATACAACTGTCATTTTTTGTACCTTTATCATTTCAGGTGCAAGAATTTTTAATACTTTACGATAATATTTTGCAATTATAGTGATAATATAGGAAAAAATATTTTTTTAACATAATCATATTTTGAATAGAAGTTATTTTAATATTTTAAAGTATCAATAATTGTTAAGATTAATTAAAATAATAACGGGCAATGTAACAGTGAAAATTACGTCAAAAATGTTTATTGGGATGGTTAGTAACCATTGGTTACTTTATTTTCATATGTCGCTTTATACAAATATTTAATTTAAATTTATTTTTTAGATATTATTTAGCATTATGTAATTTGTTTATAAACTTTTCTAGGCATTTAATTAAATTTGTGACTAAAATGGCGTTCATCTTTGTCTTTTAAATTTTATTATTAATTTTTAAATTATGTTATGTACTTATCTATATTTAATGTGTTTTACACCTTTTGGTATTGTTCAACAAATAAAGAATATTATTATTATTATTTTAATAGTATATCAAAAATTTGTTGTAAATAATAAATTAAATTTATACTTTATGTTTTATCTGTTATTTTATTTGTACACGGAGAGAAAAGTGTAATGCTGATTACCGTAAATATAATACCATTTACTATAATTTATATGACTATTTGGGACAACCATCTTGTATATTGCCAGATACTATGTTAATTAGTAATTTTTAAATATCCATGTATGTTAAACCTTAAGGTAAAATATTATTATTCTAAACCAATTTTATTTTTAATTCCTATCTCTCTAAAAATGAAATAGTCAAAATTCTACTATTTAAATTAGTACCAGCATTTTTTACTAATAAAATAGTCGTTTTCACTTTTAAATAGTTATTTTTTACTATGTAAATAGTTAAAGTTTGACTAATTTAAGATTAGTCACCATATTTGACTATTTCTGACAGTTAAAAGTAACTAATTTCTTTAGTCGTTTACGGCCAACAACAAAGTATTATTTGAATTAAATGCATATACCTCTCCATGGTTAAATGACCCATAAAACAAATAAAGATGCAAAAAGTTTAGCTCAAAATAGCAACACAAATAATATATTAAACTTTAAAATATTATGAACAATATTTATTGACAAATAAAATTAATTTTTATAAGAGCGGCTGACAGCCGAATGCGTTAAGAGGTTAGCTTGACAAACTTGTCAAGTGACAGACCTAAGTTCAATCTCAGGCTGGGTCAAAACTTTTTTTAAATTTAAATTTACTAATTTGACTATTTCATTCAGTGGAATTTGACTAATTATTAGTGACTGCTTTTTCACTATGACAATTAGTCAAATATGACTTATAATTAGTTATTTTTGACTAATTCATTTTAAGAGAGATTATAATTAGATTTTTTCCATTACTAATAAGTATAGTAAATTTTAAAATATGATGTTGTCATTTTAAATATAAAATATTTTAAAATTAAATATTTTTATATGTTAACAATTAAAAAATGTAACAAATTTATTGTACTTTTAAATATACAAAAATGTTATGAGAAAGAATTGAACCTACACCTCGCCAAAGTTTTTTGTTTTGAGTGCGTTCCATCAACTTTAAATACCGACAGACAGGTGTTTTGACCTATATTGACCTATATATCAGTGGCGACACGACACTGTCGAGCAACTTGTAGTAGTGGAACACACACAAAACAAAGAAATACCTGAGCTTATATAACATGGTTCGTAAGCCAACAGAGGCGAGATGTAAGAACATCACTTGATCCACACCGTCTAAAGACGCGTCTCGACGTGGCTGCATACTATGCAACCAAGTAGGTTCAATTCTTTCTTATAAGTATTACCAGTAATGGGTCAAGAAAGTTTATTGAAGAAACTAAGAAAATTGAATGTTTAAAATGTCATGAGTTACTATATTGTATATAATATTTAAATATATTGTTTATTTACCTTAAACATAAAAGTATCCTTATTTTTACTATATTTTTTATTAATTTGTAATATATTATAATATTAGATGTACACCTTACATTTGATTAAATCATATAGTAAATATTACTATTTGCAGATAGTAAAATTAATTTACTATACGAACATATTAAAAATTAAAATATATATTATACATTTATGATTTAGTAATATTGGTGTTGTAATCTTTACTAAAATTGTATAATAAAAAATAGTATTTTGTATTACAATCTTAATATTGTATTGACGAATATATAATATTGTTACCCTAAAAATTTGTTAAAGTAAATTTTACTATATTTTTTTACTATCTAAAATTTACTATTCATTTCTCTTCGTGTATATTGGGTATCATCAGTGTTGACTCGACACTGTAGAGCAACTTGTAGTAGTGGAACACACCCAAAATAAAGAAATATCTGATCTTATATAATATGGTTGGCAAGCCAACAGAGGCGAGATGTAAGAACATCACGTGATCCACATTATCTAACAACATGTCGCGACGTGTCCTTTGCCGCAATCGGTACATACTATGCAACCAAGTAGGTTCATTTCTTTCTTATAAGTATTCAGTAATGGGTCAAGAAAGTTTATTAAAGAAACTAAAAAAATTGAATGTTTAAAATGTTATGAGTAACTATATTGTATATTATATTTAAATATATTGTTTATTTACCTTAAACAAAAAATATCTTTATTTTTACTATATTTTTTATTAATGTGTAATATATTATAATATTAGATGTAGAGTGTACATTGTACACCTTACATTTAAATAAATCATATAGTAAATATTACTATTTGTAGATAGTAAAATCAATTTACTATACGAACATATTAAAAATTAAAATATATATTATACATTTATGATTTAGTAATATTGGTGTTGTATTTTTTACTAAAATTGTATAATAAAAATAGTATTTTGTATTACAATCTTAATATTGTATTGACGAAAATATAATATTGTTACCCTAAAAATTTGTTAAAGTAAATTTTGCTATATTTTTTTACTATCTAAAATTTACTATCCATTTCTCTCCGTGTAAAAATACGCTCATATAACAATTATATAAGATATTTTACCAATATTATTATAGTAGGCTACTTAAGCATTAAAAAGAATGATGATAATGTTTGAAAACGAATAATGTGGTGGAATAACAAGAGGGTTTACATTTAGGTAGAGGCATTCATCCGCATATATCACTATTTATTGCAGAGATATTTTAGCGCGCACACAGAGCATTCCCACTGGCTCAACTCGGCCATATTTCACTTTTTACGAGAAAACAATACCAGATGCCCCACATTAACCCACATACACAACTTCTATCCTGGCCTTTTTCACGTTTTTCTATCTTTACATATCATCATGTCATGTTTGAAGAAAATAAACGTTTCTACGTGGAGCACGGAACTGAAATATTCTGCTATTAAGCTGCTTGCTAAAATTTAGTTTTAGTAATAGGTATAATGGTATATTTTCTGCCCGAAGGTGGGAGATTAGGTGAAACGTATCAGCCTGCCAACTAATAACATTTTTAACCGAGCAGGAAAGTAAAATCAAGATCTCTATTGACAGTTTAGAATCACTCAAAATGCTTTACTGTTCAGTGATTAAATAAAAATGTAAAAATTAATTTAAAATCATAAACTGTCATTAAACTTAAAATGTAGAAATAAATCCCTTAGCTGTTAAATATTCATGATGTTGGTCCGTTTTAAAGAAAAGAGTGCAGAGAGAGAGATATTTAAATATGCGTCCCCTGAAAATTTCGTTTCATATCTTTTGTCTCGTGGTTTGTCTGCTGCATTACGAAATTAATCGAGTTAACAGACGAAAATTTTAAAGCGGCTGCAGCTCAAGAATATGCATCTTTTAAATGAGATTTGCCACTCGACTATTTTACATTATAACGGGTTTTAAGTTTACCAAATTTTAGTCATTTACATATATATATGTTTACTGTAAAATTTGTGCGGCTTTCGTAAATTTATTATGGTTGCAACGAGTTGCAAATATGTATATATACACATTTTGTATTCCCAAGCATCATTTTAAATTTAAATACCTACAAATTTACCACTAAGTCAACTTTAAAGTATTTTTTACGGTTAACCAAAACAGTTTTATAACAGTTTAGATACGAAAAATTACCAAATTTGGGGAATGATTTATTTCGTTATTTTAACTACATAATAATCTTTTTGATCTACTAAGAGAATAACGTAATAAAAACAATATAAATACCACAAATTTACGTAAAAATAACGCTACAATTACTAACGGTTTGCTTTCCCTTTCGTAATTTCTTTGTTTTTTAATTTATATTTTACAAAATGGTACTTACAAGTAATAAAGGCCACCCTAGAGTAAAATTAAAAAATATAATTTAAATTGTCAAAAATAATAATATTTTGCATTAAAACTCAAACGCACATTATTTTATTGATAAAAATAGGCACGATACATCTTAAAAATTATATGCCCTATAAATATTTTAGGGTTATAAAAAAAATTATTGTTAGGGTAAAAATTCAACAAAACTGAAATCCTACCAAATATTTTAAAATCTTTTAAAAATCATTTAGTTTTAATCATTTTTTAAAACCTTCCTTATTATATTTTAAAAAAATATTTATGAAAAAATATTATATAAATGTTTAGATAAGTAATTTTGTAAAAAAACTTATTATGGCGACCTTAAAAAAAATTCCCTTATAGTTTTATTTTTCACTTTAGGCTTATTTTTCCTTGTTTAGTCGATATTAATAGTATTTATTACCGAGGGGTAAACCACTTTAAAATCTTAGAGACAACCGTTTAATGTTAGTGGACGTTGTGTTGAGATTTTTTTTCTTATCAGTCGTTATCAATAAGGAAAACTTGCTTAATCGGTGCTTAATCGGTGCTTAATCGGTGCTTAATCGGTGCTTAATCGGTGCTTAATCAGTGCTTAGCGACGCGTTGTACATGACTACCCTTGTTATTGTTATCCTTAGCCGTTAATTCGTAAGCGATTTTTAATTTAAAAAAATCAGTGGTTTACCCCTCGTTTATTACCCCTAATAACCCTAAAAATACCAGGCGAATATGAATTATGTACGGTTATAAAGTGGTCTTAATATCGTAAAATTATGACTTATGAGTAACATTTACCATTAAGTAAAAATTCTGACGTTAAAATTACCGTTAAATTTTCCTTTAGGTGAAATACACTTATAAGTAATTTTCTTTCGTAATAATTACGTCCCTCATAATACTTTAAAGTGTTGAAACCTAAGGGTTATTGAAATAGGTAAAAATAACATAAATAACACTCAGTTTTACTTCAAAGTAAATTTTTAAGGTTAATTTAACAAAATATTTACTTAAATTAAGTAATAATATCTCAAAGCTCTAAGCTATAAATTATATTAATCCCGGCGCATTCGCCATTTTTTAAACTTTTTTAAACAACCCTGTTGAGTGAATCAATGATATTATAATATAAGAGATAATGCAGGCTATTATTCACCAGGATGAGGTTTGCGTCTTAGGTCGCTAGACGAGAAACTTAAATCATCTGAGTGAATAATGCTCATAATCTCTAGTGTAATACTATACTTTATCTACTTAACTCAGATATTCCTAAAATCAAAGTAGCTAAATAAAAACAAACAATTTTTTTTATTTTTCTTTACATTTACAAAAAAATGGTGTAATATATATAGTACGCTAGGAAAATACGAGGTAATTACATTTACTTAGTATGATACTGAATAAAACTGTTTACATGATCTCCTACATTACATTTATCTATTTTGTGTTTATAATGACTTCATTATAACACCGCTTTCGGTGCTGTAATGAGATACTTTATCCCACCCAAAATTTTCATTTTATAGGTTGGCTATAGTTTAAACAGCATAATAACACCAAAGAAAATCCTTTTTTTCTTCTTGAACAGCGGCTTATTGTAAACTAGTAAATTAAGGACGGCATGGCGAATGGATTTTGACATTAACTGTCAAACCAATGACTGTGATACCAACTATCTAAAGTTAAATTCGACCAATATAATTTAAGGTATAAAATTAATTTTTTTATAGAATTTTTGCAAAATATATAAAAACGCATAAAGAACTCATGTCATAAGAAATTTTGTTGCACTCGTCCATTACAAAACTCGCTCCTTCGTTGCTTGTTTTATAAATTGTCCGCGTGCTACAAAATGACGTGTTATGACATTAGTTCTTTAATATAATATTCTTACATCGAGTTTTTGTACGATCGTGGCAATAATAATAATAATAATAATAATAATAATAATAATAATAATAATAATAATAATAATAATAGAGTTTATTGCCCAACAGTTTACACCATAGTAGGACATTTATATTATATAACAAAGAGGTTTACAAAAAAATATTTAAAAAAAATGTGAACAAACTTATAACTAAACTTTCATTCAGATTTATACATCATTAGAATTTACAATGGCCCTGTGAATAGTTTTTAGTGAACAATAGATAATATCACAATTAGTTGATATTTTATTAAAGTTATTAAACATAACATGTAAGGGTGATTTAATAAGTACATTGGTACGAGCAATCGGACACTTGAAGGTATGGTTCTGGCGACTACTTGGTCTGGGAATCAAAAAATCAATTTGACCTAACAGGTCAGAACAATCTATTTTATAATTTACAAGATTATACAAAAAAGACACTGACAAGATCTTCCTTCTGTTGAATAAAGATACAAAATTAAACGAATTTAGCAACAAAGCGTGTTCGAATCCTTGCGGGGGATAGAATCCTTGAAATTTAAAAAATAAAAACTTTAAAAAGCGTCTCTGTACAGACTCTGTATGATTTATGTGGCAAGCATAAATAGGTGACCAGACCACACTCGCGTATTCCAATTTACTTCGCACTAGAGTAAAATATAGTAAATGAAATGTTTGGGTTGAGTTAAATCCCCTACTGTTTCTAATAATAAAGCCACATCTTGTTTGCTTAGGCTGTAGTACGACAAAGTGATCTTGACTATTGAATCTTGCATTAAGATTTTCAAATGCAGATGGTGTTCCTCGTGAGGTTAATGTCGGTTTTTTGCTTTGTGATAATAAAGCCATAGCTATTCTTTTCCTAAATATTAACTGATCCATTTTACCACCAGATTTTCGGTGCAAATGCCATGCGTTTTGAACTGCTAAATCAATGCAATGGGCAAAAAGTGGGAAATACCACTTTTTTCCCGAATAGTAATTCTGTAGAGCAAACTATTTTGATCGCATCTGTCCACACCGGCCATATTTGCATTATACAGATAAACTAAATGCTCTTGTTCAATCTGCAATCAAAAATATTTTAGTATAAAAGAAAATTTAAACTTCCATATTATACACTGAGAAAAAAATATCGTAAACAATACCAGAATTTGGGTCTTATTTACCAGTAGTCGTGGTTGTATATGCCCCAAACGCTACATGTAGTTATATTTACCACGACAATTTAGTTTTATGGAATTAGTATTGTACACTATGTCCGACGCGCCAAGTATTACTAACGTTGTCGTGGTAAATTATTCTACTACTGTCGGGTGAATAAAAACGATTTTGACGTTATTATTATTAATAAATTGTTAGTTTATATTTACTAAAATACCATACTAATTATTAACATTAAAATATTAAAAATACTTAGCATGTAGTATTATTTTCAACTCTTATAGAGTGTCTTTTTTAACTAGATGATACTGTCTAATATTCATTTATATCTTGCCTGTCATATTAACTGCAAGAAACATTTGATGTTAAAATTAATACAAGTCAGTAATATATTTTTTCTACGCTTATTACGGAATTTGACAGTTCTTATATGACTTTTTAATCTGGAATTACGTATATTCCATAAAGTGTTACAGAATAATTATTCCGCACAGGTTTTAATGATGGAATGAGCACTGGGGGCGACATCTCTATGTTTATTTTATAACTCACTTGTATTCCTACCAAATCTAGTTTTTTCAGAAAGGCCCGGTAGAAAATATTAATCGGTAGTGTATACAATAGGATTTAAAACAGTTTGCGTTAATAAAAATACCCAAAATATATCTTCTTTACAAGCTAGTTGTAATTCTGTTTGGCCGATTTAGTAGGATTCTATTAGAATATTTAGGTTTGACTTAGTCCCAAAGAGATGGCAGCACTGGTTAATTGTTTACGCTGTCATTAGTTAATTTGAAATTCAAATAATAACTTATTTGTCATTCCTTACAATTTGTCCATTTCTTCTTTATACTTCCTAATTTAGGTTCTGCAAAATTATGTAAGTAATTTTTATAAGCTTATTTAAAAATTATCTTATTTACTACCATCATAAAATCTAACATCTGTCAAAAGATAACCTAACTTTTTTCCAATTAAATTATTTCTCTGTTATTTTTTATAAGCGTAGAAAAAGTATAGTCTGAAACACGTTTGGAATTGCATATTCCGCTCTCGTGAAACCGTCACACTCGCCTTCGGCTCGTGTGACAAACTTTTCACTCGAGCGGAATATGCTGTATTCCAAACTTGTTACAGAATATACTATTACTTACCATTGAGTATTTTTTTTCTAAAGGAATATTGAGTAATAAACTGTGTGTATAGTATTATTTTAAAATTTATTTATTTTAAATAAAAATACAATTTTTTTTTACAAAAATATAAGAACAAATTACCTACAGTAGGTATATAGTATGTCATACAGGGTTTTCCTTAACTAGGTATGCAAACCATGCTGAAACGGCAACTAGGTTTGGACTTACTGGACATATTCGACTCTTGCACCTAGGTGCACTAATAAACCCCCGAGTCATAACACGGGGAGCTATAAGATCCCTATTAATTATGGACAATAATGTTATACTATATTTTATTATACTTAAAACCCTATAGGGCATATATGCCTATCAAATATGTCTAGTATAACTTCCCTAGTAAGCTTACCACGAAACGTCTATATTAAAGTTTCCATCCCCCATGCCGTTAAATATTGTTCCATTTAATTAAAATCAAAACAATAATCCCATCACCAATTTATTATGATGTGAATAAATAACTTACATTTAATTCCATGGTCAACACTATTTTACTTTTAAAATCTATGCTGCAATTCCACACCACACATAAAAATATAACAACTTCACACAACTTGTTGACAGCAAGGTCTCGTAGGATTCTAACGGTCAGAATTTTAACGAAAATCGTAACTATGCGCACAACGTGGGAATCGCCATCTTTGATTTTTCTGCCGCCTTTAATTTAAATTTAAATTTACTTTTAATGTAAACACAAGATCAACAAAATTATACATTACCTATATTAATCATAAAAACCACTAGTTAAACCATTTTATTTAACAATCTAGCTTAATTACAGTTTTACTGATATGCTATAAAAGGCTTTTATTAAAAGCTGGCGACTTTACACGAATCAAAATGTTTACCCTTTTTCGTATTATAATACACCATCGATTTCAGTATTAATAAATGCAAGGCATAACAAATATTCGACTATTTTGATTTGCTCGGATTTTGACACCAGCGTGGGTGTGTTTTACCACGACACTGCCATACCGAACTACTTCGCATGTCACCATTTTGTAGTGGTATAATTTACATTTTTTGTCGGTATTTCTTAGAGCAATATCAGGGTGTCAATAACTAAACTGTTTTTTACTACTACTTACGTAAATTACAAATTCAATATTTCTCTCAGTGTATATTTTACCTGAATATTTTTATTTTATTTACGGAAGAATCTTTTTGCGTTATGAATTGGGTTCACTCCAGCAAAATTTAAACATAAAGAAACCAGATTATTGTCATTCCATTTGACTATAATGATGTTTTGGTCTGTGATTTTTGCAAAAATCATATATATAAGCCACGATTTTGATTTTTTGGTGTTTTACTCAACTAGATTGTTAAAGATCCGATTTTCCCTGGGGGTACCAGTAGCATGTATATGGTTGCACCTTGGTAAGACTCAAAGCAACTTATTCCATATTTAATTGGCTTTCCGTGAATAAACTATTTGCAGCCATGTCTCCCATGATACGGAATTATAGCTTCATCAACACAGTGCATTTCTTCTTAGGGACTTATCTATACTTTTTATTCAGGTAATTGATTAGTTGCCTTACTTTGGAGAAACGGTCAAATTTTTACACAGTTTTATTATCTTTGACATGAATATTTGTCAATATATTTATTCAAATTTATCTCTAGTGATACCTTTAGAAACAAGAGTATTGTGAGCATATCTGTTTCGACGGCACCAATGCTTTTATTTCGCCTTTTGTTATGTTTTGTACATTGTTTTTTTGAGAAGCATATCTGTTAGTTTCAGATTTATAAGTTCTTCATCAAAAAACTCTACCGAATATTTTAGTTCTGTAATTTCATTACCTACCTTTAGAAAAGTCAGAGTTAGCTGTGGGCAGGTCTTGTTTGGCCTATTTATAAACCTTCTTTTTTCCGTGGGTGCTTTTTTCGCACGTGTTTTTTCAATTTTATCGAGGTCGATCCAGCTTGGCAGCTCATCCTCAGATGAATAATCGTCATCGTCTGAGAAGCAAATTTACGGGGCAAAAATCCAATTTTTAAAACACTTTAAAAATCGCATTCTGATGCCTCTTTATTGTTCGTGACAGATTATTCGGAATCTTGTCTTTTTCGTGTAAAAAAGGTGTTGCGTAAATAAAATAGTAAAAATAAGTGTCAAAAATTTATAGTAGGGATAAAGTTGAGTACAAAAACAACTTTAAAATGTCTTTTTAGGATTTTTTGCCAAAAATATAGCGTTTTTAGCCTACAAATTCTCAAGTTTTGTAATTACAAATAATAAATGGAAAATAAGTAAAAATTTATAATTACTTGCCCAGGTCCACATAGTGCATTCGAAAATATGAACCTCCAGCTCCGACTTTATAAAAATTCATCTGCCTTTATGCGCCTATAAGAGAGTTATGCAAAAATGAAAAATAGCCGACAAATTACCACTAACCTGGTCATAAAAGTAATATATTTTTTAATACTCCTATTACATATTATTATTTTTACAGTGTGCCCACGGCTATTCCAAACGTGTTTCAGACATTATTTTCTCTACGACTACGTAAGAATAGTAACGCTTATATAATTTTAAACAGAGAAAAGAAACCAATCAGTTTTTGACATTTAAGTTTTTTGTATTGTCAAACCATTTTGTGCCGTCACAATTTTATAATGTAAATTATAATAAAATTAAACAAATGGTATGCCTAAATCTTTATTATAATTAAAAATAGTTATTTACACTAACTAATAAAAAATATAAATACAAAACTAATTTTACAAGTAATCTATTTCAACATCTATTCTTTTTCTACATTTTAAAGGTCTGTTTTTAAACTTTTTGAATCTGTCAAAACTTTAAAGCCGGTATAGTAGGTAACTGGTTTATCATTTTAATATCAAATTTATTATAATTTTGATTTGTATATTTGAAAAACAATAAATATAACTAATTTTTTGTGCCTAAACCTTAATTATACAACTGCTATTATTTTTTAATTAATAAATAATACAGTAATATTTAAATATTTTTAAATTTTTTAAGTTTAGTAAACAGCCAGGAGATGTCGTTACTTGTGACCATTCTTAAACAAGAGTAGGAATATTCTCGAACAGTATTGCAGAAAAACATCCTTTCTATGATCAAAAATTACACTAGAATGTTACTGTTCTTAAGTAGTCGTAGAGAAAAAACTTTTTTATTAGGTATGATACGAAAAAAAATATGTTTTTTTTTTAACTTTTTTAAAAACTCTTGCTTGTTTCAAAAATAAGATTCCTACACAAACATTTTGAATTAAATGTACAGGGTGCTCAGAAACTAAAAAAACCCAAAAAACTAGAAGTGCGTTTTATGGAAAAATGAATTCTTTTTGAAAATATTTAATGGTTAAAAATTAAGACTTTCATAAAAAGATGAATTATATATATTATATATATTATATACATATATATATATATATATATATATATATATATATATATATATATATATATATATATATATATATAATATATATATCAAAATAAGAGAGAAATGGGGTAAGATATTCGTAACGGAATCGCAAAAAATCATTCTTCATAAAAACTTCTGCTTCTATTTAAAAATAAGATTCCTAAGAAACATTTTTAATTAAATGTCCAGGGTGCATCACGACATTGGCTAAAGGGTTGTTAAAAAAAAAATATGGTGAAATGTAAAATGTTGATACATAATATATTTTTGATACTTTAAAGGTAATGGTTTTTCGGTTATTCATGATAAAAAATTATGCTTGTGCCATGTTTCAATCGCCAACATTGGCGATCGCCCCCTGGTACGAACTATAAACATTTATTTATTTAATAAATAAATTATTAAATATAAAACATAAAAAAACAAAAAATACACAAATATTAAAAAAATTCATTTTATATCATTTAGCTAGACTTAGCCCCCTCAATACAAATATTTTTGAAAAAAATTTATATAAGAAGTAAATTTAGCACCCTTAAAAACTTAAAAAACACACGTCTTGGGAAAAATATTTGTGCGTCGTATCGTTTCAAATTTACTTTGGCAGGAGCTTGAAGCTGCGATGCTGGCAAATTATTTAAATCAACCATATTTTCGTAGCCGGAGTCCTCATCGGTGATTATCTCTTGCGGGGGAAATATAGTTATCAGTTTGTTCTAAAATATCGCTGTCTTTCAACATTCTAAGAGCCTCATTTAGACAAAAACCTCTAAAATAATAAACCTTCCTTTGGACATAAAGAGTACCTAACATCACACGCTAGGTAATTAACTAAAACTGTCATATGTTTCAGTGAATAAAAGTACTGTATTCTTTAAATTCTAAAAACACATCCAAAATTTTAAAACAAAAAAGTGTTTATCTCTGGCGTACTATATTTAGTACGCCAAGAAATATGACCCAGAAAAACAACAAAATTGTAATAACCTAGAATGCGTGTGATAAAACTTGTGCCTGTTTTAGCTATGCATTAGCCTACTAATATATATTTATATATTAATTTAAAACCGTAAAATTTACTTACCCTGCAGGGCCTGTAAAACGCACATCGTAGTCGCTTATTTTATGATTTTTTAACACATTGTTTAAATTAAGCGACCCCCTTTTTGTCCCGAAATACAATACAAACACTTGCACTGCTCAACCGGTGTATAAACAATGATATAGTATTTAGGCTGTGGGCAAGTAACCCCATCTAAGAGCGTAAACCAGTATTTTGTTGCTGTACTATATTTAGTACACCAGGCATATGGTTGCAACGAGTTGCAAATATGTATAACATAAAATGTCATACATACCGTATTTTCATTTTTCCTCTAGACAGGCCGCTTTCGGTTTTTAAGAGTAAGAGAATAATTTTTAAGAGTGGGAGACGCCGAGACTCGGACGGAGAGATGGTATTCGTAATTCAGCGTACAACCTTCACCGGCGATTGGTGATGTTGAAGTTTGTTCTGGAATATTAATACGAATTACGCATTATTAAGTTAATTTACTTTTAAAAATGATTCAGATACTTAAAATGTAACTTAATCACTTTTAACAGTAAATTATTAATTAAAGGTGTAACATCATTATTTGTTTTGCATTTAACTGACTAAAAAACATTTAAACAAAAAAAAATATTTCTTTTGAAAACAAATTAAAATAAATTAATCAATAGTCTTAAAACAAAACTAATAATAAAACTTCTTAAAATAAATGAAAATAAATAAATTAAATAATTAAATAATAAAAATAATAAATAATTATTTGAATACAAGCTTTGAATAATTTATTCAAAGCCTATTTTTAAACGTTCCCCCAAATTGCGTAAAACAAAAGCCCAGTCTGTCATAAAATTCAGTGCGAACATTAGCTAGCATATCTGGAGTAATTGTCCCAAACGCTATATGCCTTCTTGCCTCTAATTCGCCCAAATTATTAATTTTTTCACGGTACAAGGTAGATTTTACATATCCCCATATGAAAAAATCGTTAGGATCCAAGTCTAGCGACCTTGCTGGCCAGCGAATAGCGCCCCTGGTAGAAATTATTCTTTTGGGATAAAATCTCTTGTAAATACTCCATCAATATTCTTGTGTTAAGTGATGGGCAACCGTCCTGTTATCATTAATTTGAGGTTATGTTTTGGATTGCAGGAATAATTCTATTTTGAAAAAGATCCAAATATCTCGATCCATTTAAATTGCCACTAATTACAAAGGGATCAATAATGTTATTCCCATATATACCAGACCACATGTCCAACTTTTCGGGATACTGAGTCTTTAAGTTTAGTTGCCTGTAGTCATTTTCAATAGACCAGTACCGGACAATAGCAGGATTGTTCTTTCCATGTAATGGAAATGTGGATTCGTCGGAAAATACTATGTTTTCAATAAAATGTTCATCTTCATTTGCACGTTCCATCATATTTTTACAAAATTCTATTCTTCGGACGTCGTCTTGAAAAATTTCTTGATGTACTTGGTATTTATAGGAACGATATTTATTTTTTTGTAATATTTTGTGGACTTTACCCACATGTGTGCACAGTAATGCCGGTCTCTTCGGCTATTTTAGGAATTGATTTATTTGAATCTTCTTCTACCATTGCACAAACCATTATTTCTTTCATCTCCGCATCTACATCAATTTTGGGAGTACTGTGACATTTACATCCCAAAATACAACCATTTGTTTTAAACATAACGTTTGTTATTGTTCCAATTAAAGGAATAAAACGTTCCGGATATTTAACTGCGAATAGGTATCTTGTTTGACGTAGAGAATTGCCCACTAAAGAACAGCTTATCCACTCATCAACTTATAATTTTATATAAAGGAAATTAATGTATGTTAAAATACACACTAGCAAACTGCTTACAATGCATTTGGGAACGGGCATCTGGGGAGGGGCGATCGGATTTACTCGGGTTCACTCGAGTGTTCAGGTTTCAAATGAAAATGCGGTATACAAATTTTGTATTATAAATTATATTAATCCCGGCGCATTCACCATTTTTAAAACTTTGTTAACAAACCTGTTAATAATAGTATATTATAATACGAGAGATAATGCAGGCTATTATTCAAGGGGATGAGGTTGGTCTTAGGCAGTGTTGGCAAAAATTTAGTTTGATTGACGATTTAAAACTAAAACTAACGAAATTAGTTTAACTAACGATTGACGATTGAATTAGTTTTAGTCATGTAAAAGATTGAAATAATCGATTGAATTAGTTTTAGTTTTCAATCTTGATCAAAATTTTGATTGAAATAGTAATGTCGTGGAAAACGCAAAGTAAACGATTAATTAAATTATACAAATGGTTTATACATTTATACATAGTGTGCAAAAAAAAGTCCTATACAGAGTGTTTCAGAATATGTGGGCAATCTCCTGGATTTAGATATAACACATAAAAACAATATGACAAGTTCCTATACATTTTTCCTACGGCCCCCCTACGGAGATACCGGCCAAAACACTTTATTTTCAACTGACACTGACATCATTCATATTTTTAAACCGGTAAATGTAAAAAACATTACAAAAAAAATAAATGTAAAAAACCTTATTATACAAAAACATTTTTTTTTCGTACTTTACATTTTATCGTTGTCGATCAGGATTACCTTTTTTTTACTTTAAGGTTTAAGCTGACTAAAAATATTATTGTTGTGCCTTTATAGTACAGGGTGTTAAAAAAAATAGTATTGCTCTGTTAGAGCTAGTCCGTCCCTGGCAAACTAAATAAGCCAAATGTAATTAAAAGTGTCCATTTTAAGGAAACTTTACTAGTAAACAATATATTTAAAAATTATTCAATTCCACCAAAAAAAAATCTCCGTAGAGGGGAGCGTAGGAAAAAAATATGAGATTATATTATTTTTATGTTTTCTATTTGAATCCGGAAGATTGCCCACATATTCTGGGACACTCTGTATGTTTATATAAATAATCTTTTATTTACTTATGCCATTTTTTTTATTTATTAACAAATAATTAAACATACAATTTTTTCTTGGTTAGGTACGTCAATGTTTCCGATTAATTATAATTATAATTTATATATAATTATATTTAAATTATTTTTCATGACGACTCTTTTCTCAAAAATCTCATCGGATAGTTTGTGTGATTTTGTTGAATGGGAAAACATTTGATCTATGACGGCATAGGCGTATTGTATTTTACAAAGACAGTTTTCATAATTTTTTATAACCTCGCTTACAAGTACGGAATATACCTTTTTAATTAAAAATTTCAATCAAACTAAAACAAATAACTAATGATTACTTGATTTTAGTTGCGACTATAACTAAATTTTTAATCGTGATTGATTTAGTCATAACTAAAATAATCACTAATTTTTTAGTTTGATTCGTCAATCGATTGAAAATATTAGTGACTAATCCCAACTCTGGTCTTAGGTCGCCAGACGAAAGTCTTTAATCAATTGAGAGAATAATAAGCATAATCTCGAGTGTATTACTATACTTTATCTACTTAAATAAGTATATAATTAAATTATTTTCGTAAGTAATATAATAAGGGCATTCAATTTTTCCGAAAAAAATCGAAAAAACACGTTGCTAAGTAATATTTTAACAAAAAGCATGAGTGCTGGTGGCAACAAAAATCCGAGTGGAAGAGGAGAATTTTTGTGCACCTGCACGAATGCATTTTGTTAAAAAAATATTACTTAGCATTGTGTTTTTTCGATTTTTTTTCACAGGAAAAATTAGATGCCCGAATGGTATTTGACAAGACTATTTCATGAGTAACAGTAAACAATTAAAATATAAATTGCAATTTTTGTTGACAACAGCTGTCAAGTTTTGCCGCGGGTAAACTCGAATAAACTGCTGACAGGTGCTGTCACACAGTTTTTCCACCTAGAAACCATTTGTAATTCAAAATTGCGCGTTTGTGATTGGTCGAAATTAAGACGAGGGAAATAGTCAAAAATAATTAAATAAAATCTGACATATATGTTATAGGTTATCCATTTTATATACATATATATGTAAAATGTATAACCTGACTTTTTACCAATTTTAAATGTTATTATAGTCGCCTTCTCCCAATTTAATAATATTAATAATATAGTTTATTGCCAGTTTACATCATAGTAGGACATTCATATTATATAACAAAGAGGTTTACAAAAAAAAAATATTTCAAAAAATGTGAAACGGATAACGGACCTACGGATACTTGAAAATTTAGCTTAAACTGTATTAGATTAAAAAGAAGAAGAATAAGAAGAAGAAGATATCTGCAAGTCGATGTCTGAATATAAAAACATTATAAAGAAAAAACTTAAGTTTAAAGCACGAATTCGGAAGAATTAGAAAATTTGTGCACATTAGAGTTAAATCTAGCAAATTCGGATTTTCCGTTGATTGCGGTGCGGTTGAATAGCAACATAAGCCGGAGATTGATCAAATAAATTGTTGCGGAGGGGATTAATTAGCGTGCATCGAAAAGAAATTAATTTAAATTTGTCGCTTTTGCTGTAAGCCATCAATCAGTTCGAACGTGTCTGACTTTGCGACTATTAATCTTGCCGAGCGAAGGCAGAAGGCTAGAAGAATCAATATAAACGTGCGGTGTCAATATCTGTTCATTCGGTCGTTTTATTTTGCTGCGGCTAGTCTATAAGCTTTATGGGGAGAAAAAAATTTAATCGAATGGAATCAATGAAAAGTTGATGCGAAAGATAGGTGAGAGAAATATAAAAAGGATTTAGTCATGGACGCCTTTATATCGCCAAAGCAAAAGGTCATTCAAATATAAACTGAATTTTTTCCGTTAAAATATAATAGTATCAAATATTTATTTTTTTACTGTATACCTGTATATACAGGAATACAGTAAAAAATAAATATTTGATACTAAACGTATAGGTATGTCCACGTAAGATATTCTTACATCAGAAACGACTGGAGTCACAAAAAATTTGTTAAGGGACAAATTTTATGATATAAATAAAAAAATTAAATATTTCATTTTCATTTACACAGTATATTTGGTTTTCACTAAGACCATACCAATTTTTTCATTTTCAATGTATTTCTTTGAATTTTTGGGTTCTACACACTGTTTAAAGTAAACTTTGTAAATTTATTAATTATAAAAAAAAATTTTAATGTTTATATTCTCTAAAACTCATAAAAATTAACAACTAAACATAATTATTTATTATCTCAATTTCCATATCTTCATTAATAACTAATAAATTTTATATTTTTTTAAAATGTAAGTGTTTTTTATATCGAGTAAAAGTCGAAAATGTTTGTTTTTTTCAATGGAACACCCTATATATTTTTTAATATTTAAAAAAGTGGGTTCCTTTCTTTTTATATATATATATATATATATATATATATATATATATGCCCTACATCTTTCTTTTTATATATATATATATATATACATATATATATATATATTAGGGTGTTCCTTATTTAGGGGTCGGAAAAAATTTAACAGAGCCGCCCCCCAAATCGGTTCCAAATCATAAAAAAAAATTCCTGCAAAATTTTAGGTCATTCGGTCAAAGGGAACACGTGCCCCACAGGGGTAAAGAAATAATTGAGAAAATTCGGAAGGCTGATATAACTCCGAAACGGTCCATCGTAGGAAAAAAAAGTGTATATAAATTTTATGTGTTTTTTTTAGATAAACAACTTTCGTAATAACAGTCCTGCGTTAAAAAAATTTATTCGGGGTCAAAACGAGATAAAACGCTTTTTTGTGTACTTTAGCGCTACCTACTTTTTCAATTTTCTGTCCTACAGCATCGACCCAATGACATAAATTGTAGGGGACAATGCACCCTACATTTTTTGTTGACAAAATTTTTTTATTAAACTAACCGATTTTGAAAAAAATTAAATCCAAAACTTTTTGAGTTTTCACTAAAAACACGTTGTGCTCCGAAACTACGAAACGGTTTATCGTAGGAAAAAAAAGTTAAAATATATTTTGTAGTTTTTTTCAAGCTAATCAACTTTCCTAATGCCTTTGTCACAATAGTGTTAATGTTAATGGTAATGTTAATAAAGCATAGACAAATGCGTGTATCAACGCAAAAAAAAATCTTGCAAAATTTGAGGTTAATCGGCAAAAATAACACGTGCGTACGTGTTAGTTTTGACGGATTAATCTTAAATTTTGCAAGATTTTTTTTTTGTGTGAATCATTGTGGCCTTATAAGAAAAGCCTAAACTCAACTGCGTTATCCTAGTCCGGATTAAGGAGAAAACTCAACTGCGTTATCCTACTCCGGATTAAGGAGAAAACTCAATTTTTGTTTTTTTATATTTTATTTTTTTCAAAAACGATAAGATTTAGAAAAAAAAATTTAATCAAAAAATGTAGTCCCTACAATTTATGTTATTAAGGGCCGGTTTATCAATCTCTGGTTAAGTTCCAGTTAGTCTATCTGACAGTTAAATTCCATATCGATCGTTGTGAGAACAATGGTATCCATGGAGATTATCTGCCCGATAACTAACTGCAACTTTAACTGGACATTGATAAACCGGCCCTAAGTCGATCGAAAATTTCAGCAGTAGGTAGGGCCAAAGTACCAAAAAAGCGTTGTATCGCTTTTTGAACTCGATTTTTTTTTAACGCAGCACTATTATTATATCTCACAATAGTGTTAATGTTAATAGTAATGTTAATGTTAATACCCAAAGCATAGAAATATGCGTGTATCCGTTCACAATGATGGTAATGTTGATGGTTACGTTGATACACGCATTTGTCTATGCTATATAAACATTACCATTAACATTAACACTATTGTGACAAAGGCATTAGGAAAATTGATTAGCTTGAAAAAAAACTACAAAATTTATTTAAACTTTTTTTTCCTACGATAAACCGTTTCGGAGTTTCGGAGCACAACGTGTTTTTGGTGAAAACTCAAAAAGTTTTGGATTTAATTTTTTTCAAAATCGGTTAGTTTAAGAAAAAATTTTGTAAACAAAAAATGTAGGGTGCATTGTCTCCTACAATTTATGTCATTGGGTCGATGCTCTAGGACAGAAAATTGAAAAAGTAGGTAGCGCTAAAGTACACAAAAAAGCGTTTTATCGCGTTTTGACCCAGAATAAATTTTTTTAACGCAGGACTGTTATTACAAAAGTTGTTTATCTAAAAAAAACACATAAAATTTATATACACTTTTTTTTCCTACGATGGACCGTTTCGGAGTTATATCAGCCTTCCGAATTTTCTCAATTATTTCTTAAAAAACCCCTGTGGGGCACGTGTTCCCTTTGACCGAATGACCTAAAATTTTGCAGGAATTTTTTTTTTGAGATTTGGAACCGATTTGGGGGGCGGCTCTGTTAAATTTTTTCCGACCCCTAAATAAGGAACACCCTAATATATATATATATATATGTGTATATATACATATATATCTATATATATGCCCGGACTTAATTAAACTAGATTAAACTAAATATTCGCATTTTTGCAAATGGAAGCTTAACGCGAAAAAAGTTTATGTCCTAATTTGTAAAATATTAATTAAATGTAATTTGAATATAAACATATGTTATGTAATAAGTATATTGTATTAGTCTTAATTAAAGGTAATTTTTGGAGACAAAAGGATTAATTGATTACGCAGAGGATTTTTAGGATGGAAATTAGCCTTACTGTTTTGCCTATGATTTTTAACTTTTTTATAATAATAATAATAATATTAAGATTAATAATGATAATAAAAAAAAATTATAATAATATTAATGATAATGATAATAATAATGATAATAAAAATAACAATAAAACCATATTAAATATTTTTTTTATGTCAAAAGAAAAGAAATTATCTTTTATATTAAAAGTTCCAACCTCCAACTTTCACGCGGTATAAAAAATATATATAATTTACTTGTATCTTAGTCAATAATAAAGAGATGGATACTATATAAGATAAAAAATAATAATACTTTGTTGTTTATGTTTAAGTTTTAGTATACAATAACCGACAATAACTTTAATTTACTCAAAAAGTACGTTTTACAAAGGAGACATTTTCTACCTAAAAATAATAGTTTTTATTGGCATTTTATACATCATTCGAAAGGTACATTAAGAAAGTTTTTTAAACAATTTGCACGCAAAGTGTATAGTGAAATTAAAAAAAAATCCTGATGAACTTAACAAGTCTTCCAAATTCGCGAATAAAATTTTATTTTATACTGTTGTTCTGAAGTTCCATATGGCTTTTTTGGAAAAACTATTACTATGTGGCATGTACCAATGTATGGGCTAACTACTAAAAAAAGAATCGTTTAATTAACTTTAATTCTTATCGAGAAATTTTAACCAAAATTACAAAAAATCAAATAACTCCAAAACTAATAACTTTTGGACAAGGCAATAATATTGCCTTGGGGTTCAAACGAATCAAAATAATCTGTAGAATCACCTCCTTAAATTAATGCACCTACTTCTGACTCACCCTGCATATATTAGTGTGTTTAAAAAAAAACATTATTTTTTCTCCAACACTGAGAAAAAGAAATATTTATTATTAAGAAATCAAAACAGTTGCGATTTTTTTTAAATATATGTTAACTATTAAAAAATTTCTTAATCGTGTACAAATTATATACTAATTATTATAACATCGTCCGGTGATTGTGTTTCAGACAAATAAAGGATAAAGTTGTCTTAGAACTGTGATATATTAACAGTTAATATACCTAAATTCGAATAAAACGTTTTAACATTTGTCAACATAATTTTAAATGCAATATGCGCAAGCATGTGACGAATATTCTAAAAACATTGAGCGGAATTTCGATATACCTTATTAACAGTTAATATATCTACATTTGCTAATACGTTATGAGCTTCTTTAATTCAACTTAATCAGTTCTTAGACCCAAATTAATATTTCTTTCGCCATATCCAACTCAACGATATGTTAACAGTTAACGTACCTCGTTACTAACAAATATTTCTTTCTCTCAGTGAATGGTGTTGAAAAATTAATAGTACATTAATATTACATCAAAAATAACATTAATAAAAAATTTCAAATATTTTCAAATAAAATACAAAAAAGTATCATATGTCATATTTATATTATTTTTTATATAACATCACTTTAATTCTGTTAACCTGAGACTGTAAACTATAATATATATATATATATATATATATATATATATATATATATATATATATAATATATATATATATAATATATATATATAATATATATATATATATATATATATATATATATATATATATATATATATAAAATATGTAAAATAAAATTTAAAAGATTCAAAACCAAAAAATATTTAATGTTATATAAAATGTTGCCTTTAATATTGGCTGATGAATTTAATAAAAAAATAAAATTAGACAGATGTGCTATATGCTCGCTATATACGTATATAAGTCGTTGGTGGATCGTCGTCCTGCCGGGCAATAACACACTGATCCTTCGCTTTGGGAATCCCGAGCAAATTGCGAAAAGAAGTGGAAGGAAAAAGAAGATTGAATGGCAAACAGAAAACGGCAAATATTACGATATATGACTTATATACTATTTAAAGTTGGACCCGTTGAGAAATCTCGTTGACAAACAAGGATATATATTGCCAGAAAGATTTCTTATTACCCGTCCTACGATATCATTTCAAATTTTGCCTGAATGTGAAATAAATTGGGTAGTTGGTTTCCTTTAAAATTATTTCATTTAAACAATTTGTATGGCAATATATACAGTAGGGTTTCCCTTATTTCCAAAGTTATTTTCATATAAATCATTTGTTTGCAGTCTAAAAGCCTTTTTTTCCGATGTATTGCAACCCTTTCTAAATAACATTTTAAGAACAAAAGAAAAAATGCATCTTATAAATAGACATGCAACAATATATTCGATATGGTATTGTAGAAAATTGTAAGCTTCACAAAAAAGCTCTTTTATGTTTTTTCGTAAAGTCTATAAAAGTTTATTAACTACGACAAATACTTATTATTATCTAAAAATGATTTAAATTAAATATTTTTTTCTACACCTTTAAAACGCCCTTTATCGTACATGTTTCCATAACACTAAGTGACCTTTCAAATACACATGGACAAGTTGTGGCTTTAAGGTGCTTTACTCACGGGCTGAAGTTAGTAACAGGTTTTTAGTCACGGGCTGAAGTTAGTTCTAAGTTAGTTGACAGTAACTGTTGTCAAATGTCATACAATCGTTAAAATAAAGTGCTTTCTTGTAAAATAATACTAAATGTGAAAATTATTTTATTATCTCAATACAAAAATACAAAAATATTAAATTGTTTCTTAAGGTCAATATTTGAAAAGTTTATATGAACATTGTACTGACCTTTTAATTTCGCCGGCAGTAAACTATAACTTAAATTCGGGCACGAACTCTACTGTAAAGTCCTCATATATGAAAATTGACAGTTTTTCACAGTGAAAGTAAAGAAAATGTTTTATAAAATATTTCCTTTACTTTCACTGTGAAAAACTGTCAATTTTCAAGATAAATTTCGATTTATAACCTTTATAATTGTGTTTATAAAATGTAAAAATGTGACATTTGACAGTTTCCCCTGTTGTTTCATAGATGGCGCTCTATACAAATTTTTGATTTAAATCATTTTATGATAATAATAAGTACTTGTCGTAGAAAAAGTATAGTATGCACCTCGTTTATAAACTTTTCTATACACTCATTAAGTTAAGCACTCGCTCGCAAGCTCGCTCGTGCCTTGATTAAATTCGTGTAAAAAATAACGTTTATCAAACATGATACATACTATTATAGAGCAACATCTATAAAGCAATAAAGTAACCATTTTTGGAAATCTGTACTACCAGCGGTGAAAATGTCAAATTGTATGTGTAAATCGAAATCTATCCCTTAACCCTTAACTACTCGCGACAATTTTTGTAACATAAGTGGTCGCGCGGTGCACTGAGTGCTCCGCTCCTTAAAATGGCTATATTGCTGAATGTTTTCAATTTTAATATTACTTTTGGTTATATTCCGATGAATAAACTCTATTTCTTAAACACAATATTTATTAAAAAATAAAACAAAAAGCAAATAACAAAAAAGTTATTACTTCTACTCAGAAAAGAAGAAATCAGAAGGAAATTTAGCCGTTCTTTTTTTAATTGTGTTTTCTTATAAAAATGTATACCTTAAAAACCATTATGTTTTAAATTCCATATTTTGTTGATTTATAAATATTTTGCATTACAAAAATTGAAATTTAGTTACGTTTTAGTGAAGTATTTCTAAATCAATCTCAAGTTTTCTGTCCATAACTTTGAAATCAATAGTTTAAACTAAATATGCCGTCGACAGTGCATGGTAGACACATCAGTCATAGGTTACATGGAAAGGGCATTTAATTCCAAGAAAACGACAAAAACTTATAGAGGTTTTAATAAAAACGGAGCACTCAGTGCACCTGCGCGACTAGTTAAGGGTTAAAAATGGACTAACCACCGTTTAAATCTATGATTTAAATCTCATATAAAAGCAGTTTTTTACAGTAAAAGTTTAAGAAAATGTTTTATGGGCAGTCCACGGTGGAGTCTGCACCGAAATTTTTTAAAGTTAAATCTAGTTTACTGCCGGCGAAATAAAGAGGTTGGTATAATGTTCACATAAACTTTGTAAATATTGGCGTTGAGAAACTATTAACTACTTTTGTATTTGTGAATTGAGATAATAAAATAATTTTCACATTTAGTATTATTTTGCAAGAAGAGCACTTTATTTATGATATTTGACAACTGTCAACTAACTTAAAACTTACTTCAGCCCGTGACTAGCCACTTGTTGCTAACTTCAACATGTGAGTAAAACGCAATAAAGCCACAACTTGTTTTTAAAAGGTTACTTAGTGTCAAGAAAATATATACGATAAGGGACGTTTTTAAGGTGGGTGTAGCAGAATGTATTTTTGCAGATATTTTTGTAAATCACTTTGAAGTGACCATCAACAAACATTTAAATATTAACCGATATGTGAATGATAAACTTTTTTCTCAGGTACATTAAAACAACTATATCTACGGACTAAGTACGTATTATACCAAAACATTTAAACAAAAAATCTGCAATTACGATGTATAACGCATGTAGAGTCTAAGCTTGGATAAGGAATAAATTTCTGGTACAATTCGACTGATAAAATACAGAATTATATTATATTATATTATACAGAATTGAAGTATTTTAAAAAAGAAGCTTAAGAAATATATTTAACCCTTAACTACTCGCGCCAATTTTTGTAACATAAGTGGTCGCGCGGTGCACTAAGCGCTCCGCCCCTTAAAATGGCCATATTGCTGAATGTTTTCAATTTTAATATTACTTTTGCTTATATTCGGATGAATTAACTCTATTTTTATTAAAACACAATATTTAATTTAAAAAGAAACAAATAACAAAAAATAAAACAAACAAAAAAAGTTATTACTTCTACTCAGAAAAGAAGAAATCAGAATGAAATTTAGCCGTTCTATTTTTATTTGTGTATTCTTAGAAAAATGTATACCTTAAAAACCATTAGGTTTTAAATTCCATATTTTGTTGATTTAGAAATATTTTACATTGCAAAAATTGAAATTTAGTTACGTTTTAGTGAAGTATTTCTAAATCAATCTCAAGTTTTCTGTCCATAACTTTGAAATTAGTAGTTTAAACTGAATATGCCGTCGACAGTGCATGGTAGACACATCAGTCATAGGTTACATGGAAAGGGCATTTAATTCCAAGAAAACGACAAAAAGTTATAGAGGTTTTAATAAAAACGAAGCATTCAGTGCACCTGCGCGACTAGTTAAGGGTTAATCTAAGTCAAATGACATCTTGCAAGCCTTATTTTTTAATCAAAAATATCTGACACTTACTGGCCTCTACATATATTAGACTGGACCAAAAAAATCAACAATTTTTTTTTAAGTTTATCGAAAATATGGTTTGGGGTGACAAAAAAAATTATTGTGGAAGTTTGAGTCCATAATATTAATATTAAGAGGTCTATCATCGCAATTTTAAATTTTTTTTTCTTCAGCAAGTTTTTGTCTCAGAACTCCCAAACCATTGAGTTTAACAAAATTACTCAAAAATATTTTTTTAAGAAAATTAAATGCTCTACAAAAAAATGAAATTTTTTGTCAGATGAACGGTTTCCTTAAAATCATGCCTTAAAAATTGGTATAGTTTTACATTTTGATCTTTTAATTTTAGAATTTTGTAATTCATGTAAAAATTAGTACCCAGAAAAAAACCTATAAATATTCTTTTGGGAAATCAAATGCTTTACAGAAAAATCCTCTTAACATTTTTGGCTAAATTCACTAAATCAAGTCAATCAGTTATTGAAGGTTAAAGTTGAAGTCAAAACGAAATATGATGTGATAATTTGATTTTTTTTCTTTATAAATGTGTATTTTATAACTAATTAACAATTTTTAATAAAAAAACAACATGATTTTTATTATTTAAACGATTAAATAGGTAACAGTGAAAATAATATTTTCTAAAGAAAATAGCTTCTTAAAACAAAAAAACTCTAATGTAATATATTTTTTTTTAATTTTCAAAAATTGTATGAATAAAATAAAGATTATCATCGATTAAAGAATTCAAGTTTTCAACTGACCCAAAAAAATCTATAAATCTATAGAGCGAAAAAAAACAAGAATTTCTTTTTGACTTCAAATTTAACCTTGAATAACTTTTAATGGAGTGCATTTAGCCAAAAATGTTAGAAGACTTTTTTTGTAGAGCATTTGATTTCCCATAAGAATATATATCGGTTTTTTCCGGGTACTGATTTTTACATAAATTACAAAATTCCAAAGTTAAAAGATCAAATTGTAAAACTATACCAATTTTTAAGGCATGATTGTAAGAAAAGGGTTCATCTGACGGGAAATTCTAATAAAACCTTTTTTTGTAGAACATTCAATTTTCTTCAAAAAATATTCTTGTTAATTTTGTTAAACTCAATGGTTTGGGAGTACTGAGACAAAAACTACCTCAGGAAAAAAATCTAAAATTGCGATGATAGACCTCTTAATATTATGGATTCAAACTTTCACCATAATTTTTTTTGTCACCCCAAACAATATTTTCGATATACATGAATTACAAAAAAAGTTGATTTTTTTGGCCCAGTCTAATGTATATGATATTACCGCCGACGGTGGTCTAGTGGTCTAGTGCATGCTGACTACAAGCCGGAGGTCGTGGGTTCGAATCCCACCAGGGGTATGGCTGTTTATTTGTGTTTGTCCTATTGTGTATTAGTCCTTCGGAGGGGACTTTAAGCCCGCGGTCCGTTCCTACCCCTAACCCGCACAAGCCATTCAGTTGGCTTATGGGACTTCTTAAGAAGTAAGGGTGGAACTAAAAGAGCACTTTTGTATATTTTTGTATTCCCTACTTTTATTTTATGCAATGTTTTATTTGCATTTATTGTGTCACTAGGAAAATAGTTTTTTTTTTATTGTGAAAAATGTCTCCTTCGCCACTTGTCTCTCGTTTCACTGCACTGCTATAGCTACGACATTAAAACTTAAATAAGAGACTCTTTAAGAGAAACTTTACTGCTGAGAGTAACATTAGAATTACCTTTAGTTTGCCTTAATAATACACGGAGAGAAATGTATAGTAAATTTTAGATAGTTAAAAAAATATATTAAAATTTACTTTAAAAAATGTTTAGTTTAACAATATTAAATATTCGTCAGTAAAATATAAAGATTGTAATACGAAATAGTATTTTTTATTATACAATTTTAGTAAAGATTACAACACCAATATTATTAGATCAAAAATGTATAATACGTATTTTAATTTTGAATATATTCGTATAGTAAATTGATTTTACTATCTACAAATAGTAATATTTACTATATGATTTAATCAAATGTATTATACAAAATAATAAAATACACTATTTAGGTTCTTATGGGTTACGTATCTATTATATTTATTTTTAAAATTTACTATCTAATTATAATAAGAATTAAAAACAAAATTGGTTGAGAATAATAACCTTAAGGTTTAATATACATGGATATTTAAAAATTACTAAATATGCATAGTAACTGGCAATATACAAGATAGTTGTCCCAAATAGTAATATATAATATAGTAAAGGGTATTATAATTATGGTAATCAGTAATATACTTTTCTCTCCGTGTAGTCACAATGGATATGAAAATGTAAAATATTTATTTTTAAGATGTACGAGGTGTGTTCCGAAAATAACGGGAATTGTTAAATTTCTGCTATAAGTAAAACAAGAGTTTACAAGTGGTATAAGAGTTTTCAAGATGGCCGTGAAGACGTTGAAGATTACGAACGCCCCGAACGCACAAGCACATTAACAACCGATAAAAACATGGAAAAAGTGGAAGAAATGGTTATAAACCATCAGAGAAGTCGCTGATGATGTTGGTATATCGATTGGCTCATCCCATGAAATTTTTTCGAATGTTTTGGGTATGAAACGCGTGACAGCAAAATTTGTTCTAAAATTGTTAAATTTTGAAAAAAAATTTTGGCCAAAAACAATACTGTAATGATGCCCCAGCCTCCATATTCGCCAGACATGCCTCTGTCTGACTTTTTCCTATTCCCAAAAATAAAGAGAACCTTAAAGGGCTGTCGTTTTGCAAGCATAGATGACATTAAAAGCGCATCGCTGAAAGAACTAAAGGCTATCCCAAAGATCGAGTTTTAGAAGTGTTTGGGGAATGGGGCCTATTTTGAAGGCGACAACATTAATGTAGACGAATAAATAAATATTTGTTTCAAAACACGAAAATTCCCGATATTTTCTGAACACACCTCGTATATGGGTAAAAATTATAATGACCCAAATGACAGATATTTTTAAATGAATCTTTTAGTAAAAAGTTGAAATTATCGTAATTTCAGTAGAAACAATTTTCTCACTCGGTAAAATGCTCTATTCTAATTCCCTTTTAATCAATGTCGCCACGGGAGTAGTGGGTTAAAAACTGGGTAATTGGCCGGAGCAATTCTCCAGACATTCCAGAGCATTATTAGCGTGGACAAACTTGCAAGAGATAATCTTATCTCTGCGGTCGGGTTTTGTCCGAACTGAGTAATTGAATTAGCCGCAAAACAGATGCTTCCGAGACTTGGCCATTCCGAATTATTCATGAAAATAGTCTTCGAACTATGTGCGCGACCGCCATTTTGCGGACAAAACACCCTCCCCAACGTATTTATATTGTTCGCACTTAAATCGGCTGTTTACTTTGTCCGAGACAAATTCGAAAGCGATCTCTATTAGGTGCCTCAAATTGGTTTGCAAATGAACCGGACGTCGCTTTTGAGACCGCTCTTGTTCATGAGAGATTAATCTATTAATGATTAAACTTTACCCACCTTCTGAAAACTTTCGAGGGATAAATCAAACAAATAAACGTGGAACTGCATAATATAAAATATTATCTTTTAAAATATTGTCCCTTTTCATATTTGCAACGAACATTTTGTCACCTTAGGCATAATAACGTCGAGTGTCTATGGTCATGAAACTTTTACAAAACATTAATTAAGGGTGTACCCTTTTAATACAGGTACCCATCAATAGATAGAAAGTTGTAGGGTTGTAGAAATTATAATTTAAATTCACCATAACTACACTGTTATAAATCTGATTTGTTAACATGAGTTTGTAGTTTGTTAATTTTATTTTGTAAAATTTTAATATTTGTAGAAAACCAGTGTTTGTAATTATATTACCGAAAGTTTTGTAAAGGTAATTTGCAATTTTGTAATTATTTTGTTAATTTCAAAGGTTACAGATTCAACTGACTTCAGCGTCTCCAACTTATGTTTCTGCTTACTTTATTCTAATTCGTAACGTGTTCGTAACAACTGTCCAGTGTTTATAATATATTACCATAATTCTTTTATTATTGTTATTCGGATTCCTTATACCTATTTAAGTGTGCGAAGTGCACTGGTTCTTAAACTGAAATTAGGGAATACAGTGAAGTGGGTAAAGTAACGAAATACATCAGTAGGTGTTGTAGTAGTACTGACAATTAAATTGTATCAAATTTCTTTATAATTTAATGATTTTAGAATAGTGTGTAATTTAATTGTATGTTATTTTTGTGTTTATTTATGTAGGTATATCATACCGTATATGTTAATTTTTACTGTTATAACTCCTTTATATTATGTAAAATAAGTTGAAAACCCCTTTTAGTTTATTTTTAGTCTATTTTTAAAATACCATAAGTTTAATTCACTCGAGTTGTTATTTTTCTAAATAATTTTTGCACCGTCAAAATGACTCAATATATTATTTACGATAAACTTCTTGTTATGTACTAGAAATCATTCAAAATTCTTTAAAAATAATAATTATTTACAATAAACTCCTTGTTATGTAGTAAAAATTGTATAAAATTGAATAAAATATTATATTTACTTAAGAAAATTTTAATAATATCAAATTGACAACTTTTCCAATGGATTTAGCACTCTTATTTACATATAGTTTCATACAATTTTTTGTCAGTTTAAACCATTAAGATGTTTTTGGACAAAAACAGCTATTTACGACCAGTGTGCGACGCACTGGTCAAAAAGCAGCGTTCTGTGGAAAAAATTCAATAACTTTTTTATTACAAATAAGTATTAATTTTTTTAATGTTTTTTAATAGGAGTCATTACGTATAATTAACTATATTTTAATCGAATGTTTTAAAGTTTTTTATTTTTTAAATGCGTTTTTAGATTATCATAAAGCACTGTTTTGCAGAAATATTTCACAAACTTTTTTATTAAAAATATAACTATATTTTAATTGAAAAAGATAACGGTTGTCCTAGAGCATGAATTGAGGAAATAATCAAAAAACTTTTTTATTGCAAATAAATATTTATTTTTTTAAATTTTTTATTGTGTTAAATAAGTCTTAATAGGTATAATTAACTATATTTTATTAAAAAATGAAGGTCTTTATTTTTTAAATGCCTTTTTAAAATGTTCGCGGTGAAACGATTGCGAAAATAATTCAATAACTTTTTTATTGTAAATAAATACCTACATATATTTTTTAAATATTTTATTAAGCACACTTTAAGAAATAAATAAACATAATTTGAATTTTAACATTTATTCTATTAATAACTCCTCAAGCTCATACTTTGTATTTCTCTTAAGTAACGTTATTAGGAGGTCGGACGATATTAAAAGACGATTGTAAAATATTTTTCCTACAAAGCAAATGATTATCTATTAATTAATACCTAATAATTTGTTATAAATAGGTAATTAATTATAAATCCCATAGGATAAGTCTACTTTGTATATATTTTTTAATAATATTAAGGCAATGCCTTAGTTAGGTACGAGCGCTCGCGATTTAGCCATGCAGCGCTATAAATAAAACCATAACTTTTCCATATATATGTGCGTATATTTTTTATGTAATTATAAATTAAAGTTTACTGAATAACCTTATATAGATATCAACGTGGAAATTGGAGGCAATCGTAGTTAAATGCCTACATGAATATTTTTTCTCTTAATTTTACCAATGTGTCTTTAAAACGTTATAACTTAACTTACAACTTTTAACTAAGGTGAACTTATTTTAAAAAATATACATTTTTTTGTTTGATTAAAAAAAAATAGTTTATTAAATGTGTGCGTAATTTTTTGCCAATTTTACTGTTTTGAAAACATTCTACTTTGAGGTGTCATAAAATGAAAACATTTAAAAATAATTCTTTACTAAAATCTACTATTTAAAGATGTTTTTAACAAATTATCGTCATAAAAATACCCATAAAAAAGTTTTTAAAAATGTATTTTTTCCTCCGGTAAACCATGGTGCGACGCGTCGCGACGTCACCTCCCTTAAACGCCATGGTGGGTGGAAATCTAGTAGTGTAGCAGGTTACTTTGAGGACTCCACATTGACTTGGCAGTGAAAAAACCATCAATAATTCCTATACCAAATTATTTTAATTCTCAACCATTCTCAACTCCTATGCAGCAAAATTTTATGGAAAATGCTTCCACTTTGACAACGAGGATCTTTAATTTTGAAGGTGCGACAATAAACAATTGTTTATTTAATGTCCACACAAACATTAAACTTTTTTGCTAAAAATGGGGGTTTTATTTAATTAACTTAAAGGCACTTTTGGTATTATCTGAGCGGCAGTAAAATTCCCTTTACTATCGCTCGTCAGCGTCAGAAAAAGTAACTGCCATGGCAATGAAGAAAAACTATAACACTTTGCACTCACAAAAGTGTCATGTTAAAAAACATATTTTTAATAAAAAATATTATAACTTTAAAATTATTTTTTCTACTCCCACCTTTAAAACGCCCTTTATCGTACATGTTTCCATGACACTAAGTGACCTTTTAAATACACATTGACAAGTTGTGGCTTTATGACGCTTTAGTCACGGGCTGAAGTTAGCAACAGGTTTTTAGTCACGGGCTGAAGTTAGTTCTAAGTTGTCAAATGTCATACAATCGTTAAAATAAAGTGCCTTTCTTGTAAAATGTGAAAATTATTTTATTATCTCAATACAAAAATACAAAAGTATTAAATAGTTTCTTAACGGCAATATTTGAAAAGTTTATATGAACATTGTACTGACCTTTTCATTTCGCCGGCAGTAAACTATAGCTTAAATTCGGGCACGGACTCCAGTGTAAAGGGCTCATAAAACATTTTATTTACTTTCACTGTGAAAAACTGTCAATTTTCAAGAAATACATTTCTATTTATAACCTTTATAATTGTGTTTATAAAATATAAAAATTTGACATTTGACGGTGACACACAAATTTCCCTATTAGATGGCGCTCCATACAATTTTTTTATTTATATCATTTTAAGATAATAAAAAGTTTATTTACAAAAGTGCTCTTTTAGTTCCACCCTTACTTCTTAAGAAGTCCCATCAGCCAACTGAATGGCTTGTGCGGGTTAGGGGTAGGAACGGACCGCGGGCTTAAAGTCCCCTCCGAAGGACTATTAATAAATATTTTTCGTAGAAAAAGTATGGTATGCACCTCGTTTATAAACTTTTCTATACACTCATTAATTTAAGCACTCGCTCGCAAGCTCGCTTGTGCCTAAATTACATTTGTGTATAAAATGGTGTTTATTAAACTTGATACATAATATACTATTTTATACTCCCACCTTTAAAACGCCCATTTTCTTACATGTTTCCATGACAATAAGTGACATTTTAAGTTCACATTGAAAAGTTGGCTTTATGGGGTTTTTGTCACGGGTTGAAATTAGTTTTAAGTTAGTTGACAGTTGTCAATTGTCGTACAATCGTTAAAAATAAAAAGTATAAAATACTATTTCAAACGTGTATATGCAAGTTTGTACTGACCTTTTGATTTTGCAGGCAGTAAACTAGATTTAACTGAAAGCATTAAAAATTTCGAGAGACTCCACAGTGAGGTTCCCATAAAATATTCTCTTCACTTTCTCTGTGAAAAACTGCTTCTAAATTATCATTTACTAACGGTTGTTAGTCCATTTTAAAGGGATAAATTTATATTTATACATACAAATTTGACACGTTTACTGGTAAAACAGAGTCTCAAGTTATAAATTGTTACTCTATTTTTTTAAGATGTCGCTCTGTACAAATATTTAATTTAAATCATTTTTAGATAATAGGTATTTGTCGTAGAAAAAGTATAGTATGCAACTCGTTTATAAACTTTTCTGGGCACTTATTTAATTAAACACTCGCTCGTGCCTAACTACAATTTGTGACTTAAATGCGTTTATCAAACTGGATACTAGTTTACGTAAGTTTTTAATTTAATTTCTTAAATTTAGCAAATTTGTTAAATGCAATTAAATTTAATAATAATTAATATTAATTATGTACTGAAAAATTATTATCCAACTTTAAGTTTCGTTTAATGATTTGCCTGCTTGAACAATTTAACTGAATTAGTTAATTTGCATAACTTCTATACACGTAAACATAATTACGATAACAATACACTGCTGACATATCCTGCAAAAGCCCGGAAGTGAATTTCTAAAAGCCTTCGGGTCGTCTTCTCATCTTAAACGGTTCTCAGGACGCGGAACTTTGAAATAATTATGCAGCCAGCTCTCTCCTGAAAGCTAAACTTTCTTTCTGCAAACGTTAATTAAACCGATTAAGAAGCTATAAAAGCACACTGAAAAGATTATGGATGTGACAGGATAATTTTATAATAATTATTATGTTTGATAATCTACTCAGTTTAATATGCAGTGTGTCCGTAAAGTCCCGGAACATGAGATTATTTTTAAAACAGTCAATTTTTTTTAAAAACGCTGAAACACGTCAACTTTGTTATTTTTCTAGCAATATTTTGGCATATGTAGTTGTTCCAAATTCCAAATTCTGCCGCGTGGCGGCGCCACAATCTAAGTTTTTTTAAATTGCAACCCTTTATTTTTGTTGCATTTTTGGATAGCTACCGTTGTTCTGATTACATTGATGTGCCACATCTGGAGGGTTACATAAGAAAATTTTTGAGAAAAGCAGGTTTTTGCCGCCGAATGAGATTTTGGTATTTTGTCAAACAAACACAATCTATGCGTTGTACGTTTGCCAGTACCGCTGGAGTGATCATCTGGATCTCTCGGCTTGAATGCGGTGTCTTAGGTCGTCCAAATTTTAAGGCCTGTTTACATAGACGCGATTTTTAAGATGTCCCCATAAAAAGAAGTCTAAAGGTTTCAAATCGGGCAATCGCGCTGGCCACTCAATTTGACCCCTTCGACCTATCCAGCGATTGGGAAAGACCTGATTTAAATAATCCCTTACTAGCAATGCATAGTATGGTAGTGCCCCGTAACAGCGAATAAGTTCGTCAAAACCAAAATCTCAATCGGCGGCAAAAACCTACTTTTCTCAAAAATTTTCTTATGTAACCCTCCACATGTAGCAAATCAATGTACTCAGGACAACGGTTGCTATCCCAAAATGCAACAAAAATAAAGGGTTGTAATTTAAAAAAAACCTTACTTCGATTGGGACGCCGCCACGCGGCAGATTTTGGAACAACTACATCACGGTGCTGTTCTGAGAGGTGATTTTTGGACTTTCTGTAAAACCTAATTTTTTTTATATTCTTGTTAATTAGGTTAATACTAAAATTTTAAGAGCAAAATAAAAAAAATTTGACTGTTAATTTTGTTTTAATTGGATGTTTATTAAAAATATGTATGCACACTTTCAATTCTCCAATTAAAACTTGCGATTTTATTTAAATATTATCATAACTTTTTAAATCAGATTAAAGATTAGTTAATTTCCTAAAAAAAGGTCTATACATTTTTTATATCTTTTACTGTTTTGTTGTAATACACGTTTAAAGTTTTAATTTAAGGTTAAATGTATAGTATACATTTATTAAAAAATAATTCTAAGGGTGCCACATTTTATTTAGGGCCGATTTATTCATTTTTGATTTATTTGACGAATAATTTCTTTGGATACTAGATATTGCCAAGACATGAAAGTTATCGGCCCGATAAACTTTACTAAAGATGAATAAACCGGTCCTTAGTTAAATTTCATGAATTTCTTCGTAACTTTTACTACAATTTTTCATTTTTGTTTATAAAAAACACTTTAAAAAACTAAACAAAAATTATAGAATACGTATACTGAAAATGACAATTCAAACGTCAAATAAATTTTTAATAGATCTAAGTTTCATGGCAACCTTTAAGGATATATTAATTAAGGGAACATAAATGTATACGTCAAAGGTTAGATTAAAAGTTTGAACGTTTATTGCAACAAAACAGTAAAATATATATAAAAAAAATTGTAAAAACCTTTTTTTAGTTATGCAAATATTAAATATTTAAATTAAATCTCTAGTTTTAATTGGATAATTGAAAGAGTGCATAATATTTTTAATAAACAGCCAATTAAAACAATTCAAACCGTCAAATTTTTTTTTATTTTGCTCTTAAAATTTTAGTTATGACCTAATTAACAAGAATATAAAAAAAATTAGGTTTCACAGAAAGTCCAAAAATCACCTCTTAGAACAGCACCGTGACATAGGCTAAAATATTGCTAGAAAAATAACAAAGTTGACGTGTTTCAGCGTGTTTTTTTTAAATTACCGTTTTTAAAATAATCAAATGTTCCGGGACTTTACGAACACACTGTATATATATATATATATAAATATATATATATATATATATATATATATATAAAGAACAGGAATTGAATTTGTGATAAATTGTTTTTAAATATAATATCCAAGGAGTACAAAAATCTTACTAAGATAAGAGGGCACTGGTGTTCTGTTGGTTGTTTGATTTATACCAAAACGCTACCGAAATAGCAAACGTCAGTACGCATCGACAATCACCGCCCCTGGTGGAGAAATAACAAGACCAAATTTGTGCAATTTAGTTTAGGATCAATTATACACAATATTATTTTTAATTCGCAGCAGAGCAGCAACAGCAGCCCAGCAGATAAGACCTGAAGATGGTACATGAGATTGTACCGAAACGTCGTAAGACATTTTTTTTAAGAACCAAAAACCGACAACACGAAGCAGATCCCGAAAAACCATTAATACACATATTCGTTTTTTAACGAAATTTCCTTAAACTTCTTAAGAGTAGGTTTAATTATAAAATCTTCTTTCATACAAAATAAGTGTGCCGAATCTATACTTATAAGATGTCTTTAGATGAATACTGTATAAATTTAGTAGCTACAGGTCCAAGCGTATTGGAACATTCAGGTGTGCAATTCGGTGCATGGTTTAATTTTAAGGTCAAAACAACGGTTAAACAGATGTGACCTTGAAATTAAACTATGCACAGATTCGTTACACGTATGTGCTCCAATACGTTTTGTTGCATCTGGATGCTCCAGTGCACCCGGCTTAGATATAAATAGGCCTGTACCTAGTTCTTACAGGGGTAACTTAAATATCAGTTCGTGTGACTCGTTTTTGTTAGAGAACGTAGGTTAATTTTTTTAAGGTTATTATTGTCGGGTTAAATTTTGTTTAGGTTGGAGATGGAACTTTTTCTTTATTTAAAGGTTAGTTATTTTAGTTTGTTTTCGTCTGGTCAAATCTTGTTTGGGTTGGAAAAGTCTTGTCTGTCTTAAAACGCACAAAGTGATCATCTCATGGAACCAGGCGCCCAGAAGTTCCTTATAAAATCTTCCTTTTTTATTCCTTTAACCCATTTTAGTTTAATTTTACAATCTTTAGATAGTTGAATGAAATTAAAACGGTAGATAGATCTTGAAGGTACTTTTTAATTTTTGTCGGCACATCGGTAATCCGTGCCAACCCGTTTTAACGTGGAGCAGGTTGTTGCGCACCGGAACTAGTCAGACTAGTCTAGTCTATTTGTAACTTTATTATCTGTCGTTTCCTTTTCCTACCGTTCCCTTCCTAATTTCTTTATTATGACCAGATATGGAAGGACTTCAAAGTGATCAAAGGACTTGGTAGAATGTCTGAAGGTCAAGAAATAGTATATGTTAATAGTATGTAAGGTCATATAATAAAACTATGTTTTTCATTTGTACGATATTTTAGTCTATTCTAGATAGAAATCATCTTATGGAACCATTATGACCCGACATCAAAGGACTTTAAAGAGATTCAAGGAATTGGTAGAATTATAGGGGTCAATAAATAATATATGCATAGTAAGTTCATTTAATAAAATTATATTTTTTTATTTGTTGTGTATTATTTTAGCCTGTTTTAGATAGTGATAATCTTATGGAACCAAGCGCCCAGGAGTTTCTTAAAAAAACTTTCTTTTTTTTCCTTTTTATTAAGACCCATTTTAGTTAAATTTTACAGTCTTCAGATTGTTGAATTAAATTAAAGCGGTAGATGGATCTTGAAATCAAAAAATCAAAAAGTATCGATTTTTGTCTCAGGTACATCGATAATCCGTGCCAACGCGTTTTTAACGGGGAGAACGTTCTTGGGCACTGGCACTAATCTATTTGTAACTTTATTATCTGTCGCTTTCTTTTTTCACCCTTCCTTTCCCAATTTCTTTATTTGGGCCTGACATGCAGCGATATTTTGGAATTTCAGGGTGTGAGTGAATCTTATATGTAAGTATGTAAACAACCAATAATTTGTTTTTATAGTGTTTTTGTTTATTTAAATACTTTATTTAATTTTATAGACAGACTTTTAGTGACTTGAAGGCCCATGTGAGGAAAAGGGCAAAGAAACTGTGCATTTCACAGATGGAAACTGGCAATGTCGAGGAGCCAGTAAAACATTGATATTTAGGATAAATTAACAGAGATGTTAATGGTATGGGGATTACTATCTTTTAAACTCTGCATTGACCAGCCTTTAAGCGAAGTGGTAGAGTGTTTTTTGCTGTACAGGTTTTAAAAGGTATTGATAAAACCTAAACAAGATTTTAAAATTAAGCAAAAAAGTTTTTGCTCCCATTTAAAGAAAAAAATTGAGATGAGTTTTTAGATGCATATTTTTTTGTATTTTAATTGTCCTCATACTTTTGTTTGACTAATTTTTTGTATTTATTTTTGTGTAAAAATATTACAGGTATTTGATATTTTATATTTGTTGTATTTTTTAATAGAATATGTTTTTTTCAAGTTGTGTTTTATTCTACCAATATGTATATAGTTTTTAGAAGTCGTTTTTAGACACTTTGCCCCCCTTGTAACATATATTATCAAAGTCTTGACCTCCCTCTCCCCAAATTCTCACGTCATACTAAGATTTTTTTAAATTTTCTGTTTTTTCTAAATAAATTAATTTTAACAAACTATTTAGTAAAGAAAAATTTGTATTTTTGTATTATGATAATTAAAAAATTAATTTTAATAATTAAAAAAACATACCAAAAAAATATTTTTAATATTGCAACTTCTTTTTATTTGTTTCTCTGTGAGTAAAAGGCATAAGGGGATAAGTCAAAAAAAGCAATTTTTCGGTAGAGACTTAAACGTGTTCGTATTAATTCAGAAAATATATTTATGGTTAGGGAGCATACCCTTTTGCTAGCATATGACATGTGCTGACAAAAGGATATACCCGCTAACCATAAATGTATTTCCTAAATTCATGCGAACACGTTTAAGGCACTACTAAAAAATTGATTGTTTTGACTTATCCCCTTATGCCTTTTACCCACAGTTCTGTGAACCCTTATGTGATTTGTCCTATTCTCATTTATAAATTATTATTTATCATTTATAGTTATAATTAATTAGGTATTAATTATAAAAGATAAAAGACCTCAAATATTGGCTAACAGCACCTCTCCAGCAAGCGTTCGTAAACATATGTTCGTAAACATAATATGTATGTTCAGGGAACATTGTTCAGCGCATGCTTCTATAGACGAAATAATTGAAAGGGAATAGGCACATATGTTACGAAACATATGTAGTTCATGAACATGCATGTTTAACGAAAGGGAATAGGCCCCTTATAAGGGGCTATAGCCTCTTTAAAATCCTGATTCCCAAAATAGCATAATTTTGCTCAATTGCTCTTGTTATAGATACAAGGCATTTCAATAGGTACTTATTGATATAAGAAATAAGTAAAAAAAGGTAACACGGATAAAAATTATATTATATATAATATATATAGTAAAAACTCTTCAAAAACAATTTATCACAAATTCAATTTCTGTTACTTTTTTAAATTATAAATCGCAGGTTGAAATGGAAAAAGATTTTGAAAGGAGCTGATGTCAAGCTTTTTATTTGTTCACCCTAATATGTTTTCAAAGAACTTTTGGATTCTTTTCGTATTTCAAGTCGATTCGACTGTCACGCTCAACAGGAAGTCGTTTGCTGGGTCTAAAATAGTTCAAACGCTCAAAATCAACCTTTCTAGTGCAATAAAACTTTTATAGTGCAATTATTTATTTTTTTATTTCTGGTTAAAAACATATTTTAGTTTTAGTTTATTGGTATAATTTAAATGTTGGATAATATAAATAAATAGTAATCTTGTCGAATTCACCATTACTTTAAAAAACTTAAAAAGATTAAATTTATATTGTTAAATAAAAGAATTTACAAAGAACCGAGATATGTTAAATGTGCAAACCATTTGTATTTTTCTTCGTTTTATTTCTTTGTAATAATAAATGTAAGTTAAAATGTTATAGAAAATTATAGATATATAAACTTTAAGAAAATATTTTATTTGCATGCAATACTTAATTTTACTAAGCCTTACTTAATTAACAAAAAGAAAAGGCAATTATATTTTCATTTAAAATAATTTATAGCCATTATTAAATAAAACTGCCATATCATTTCATTAAAAGTTTAATTTAAAAAAGGACCCAATAAAAACTAATTTTTTCTTTTATTTATATATTTAATATTTGGTCTGCGAGGCATATTTTTAAAAGGATTTAAGGCAGAGAAAGGGTTAAATAAAGTAAAAGATAAAAGAATGTTAGGGAAAATAAAAGTAATTAAGCACTTATAACATTTACAGGGACGGTTATGTCGGACGGAGTAGGCGGTGACGGCTCGCAATTAGACAGTGGCTTTATTAGCCGCTTTGATGAAGCATTTGATCACTGCACAATGGGACAAATTATTATTAAATTATAAAAAATTAAATTGATTTAAAAAATTTAATTTACATAGTGTGTCTACTTAATTAAGTTGGCAACATATGAGAAACTTTCTTATTAATTATTTTACGAAGAAACGTTATTCTTTATAAAAAGTTCTGCATGTTCTAAAATCTAAAAAAAAAATTTTTTACAAATTTTTCTAGAATTACCGATACCGAACATTTATCTTTTTTATTTATTACAAACATGATAACCTTTCCGTTCCGTTCAGAAAGTAATAAGCAAATTCTGATGTTTTGACATTCAATGTTAAACATTTCTTGCTATCAACAGATCATTTGTTTGTCAGTGCATCCCAGACTACATGTAACTACAGTTACATTTGAGTTGTCATTGTAAACAAAAAGAAAAAATCATTTTTCATGTAAATGAAAGTAATTGCATATTGTTTATAATTAGGGAGCTGGTGGCAATTTCGGTATATGATTTGCTCGTCATTGGGAATGATATGTTATGGAGTTTTGATGCTTGTGAACCGAGTAAATAAGGTATCGCTGCTTTTTTTAAGTAATTTTTAAAATTGTAAAAAATAAAACCTAACCTAAGTCATTTGCTCGTGTCTGGCATTTAGGTTTTATATTATATTGACCATATTGATACTAAAATAACATTTGCCAGACGTCTAGGACGCTGCGTTTTTTTTTTTAATAATTTTAAATATGTAAAAAACAAATGCTCTATTAAGTGATTTGCTCGTCTTTATCTTATTTTTTTAATTGTTCATTGGTGTCCCCTAAATAAAAAAAATAATGCCAGACATGTATGTCTCTGCTTTTTGCAGCAAATAATTTTTAAAATTGTAAAAAATAATACCTAGCCTAAGTCATTTTCCTCGCGTCTGCCATTTAGGTTTTATGTTAAATTGGCTATATACTAAAAAAACATTTTGAGGAGTATAGGAAAAACCGTGCAAAGTCAAAAAACTTAAATTTTTAGAAGAGCAATTTTAAATTTGAATACTGTGTAATCTCTGGGTCCTTTTAAAAAGCTAACTGCTTTTACGAACTCTATTAAAACAACATTATGGTAAACAGTAATGTTAAGTGTAAAAAAAATAATACCATTATCTTTGCTTTTTTAGCTACCATAACAAAAAATATCCAAATTGACTTTGCACTTATTTCCTTGTAGTCTTCAATTGTTAATTTGTAAAAAACAAATGTTCTATTAAATTATTAGATGTCTATATGTCTTATTTTTTAATTGTTAATTTTTGCCCCATAAATAAGAAAAAAATTATGCCAGTCTTGTAGGTATGTATGCTTTTTGCAGAAAAATATTTTAAATTGCTCATTTTTGTCCCCTTAAATTAACAAAGATACTAAAAAAACATTTGCCAGACCTAGGATGCTAAGTTTTTCTTTAATAATTGTTGATTTGTAAAAAACAAATGCCCGTCTTTGTCTTATTAAATTTTTTTAAAAAATAATGTTAGACACGAATGTCTACTTTTTGCAAAAATAATTTTTAAAATTGTAAAAATAATTCCTAGCCTAAATAATTTGCTCTTGTCTGCCATTTAGATTTTATGTTAAATTGACTATATAGAAACAAATTTGTCAGATATCTAGGTTACTGCGTTTTTAGTAATTAAAATACAAAAATTAAATATTTTTTTAATTTCAATTAACATAATATAAAAATAACATGTTTGTACGGGGGTTACCAAACTTGGGGGGTTAAAAGATCATATGACCCCATGACCTCATTTCAAATTTCAAGGTTATATTTTAAAAAATGCCTGTATTTAATTGCCCATAATAGTTAAAAATAAATAAAATAAGAATAAGTAATAAAAAGAATATGTTTGACCTCTGACCCCATACGGAAGTGTAACTGAGGGTCACCAAACTTGGGGAATCGAAAGATTACATGATTTTATGACCATACAAATTTCTCTCAAAATACCTACCCTAACCTAAAAGCGTTCTGGCTATAAAAAATCAGCAATACTCATGTATGGCATAGTTATATTCACAGTATTATTTTTTTTTTACAATTTTGAAAATTCTTTGTTCATTATCGCAGTAAACATTAAATGACAGACTTTTATTTTTTGCTTTTTTATGACCCATTTAACATTTTGTATAAATTTTATTGACGAGCAAATCATTTAAATTTTTATATATCATAATTAAAAAAAAATTAAATACTTATTAATGCAGAGACATACACTTCTGGCGATGATATTTATATGAAAGTCTTGTTAGGGACTTCAAGTTAAAAAAAATGCCAGACGCGAGCAAATGACTTAAGGACATTTTTTTACATATTTAATTACCTACTAATTAATAATGCAGCAATAATGGTATGGCAGAAGTTGTCATTAGTGACTTTTATAATCCAAACTTCATTATTTTTAACTTCTGCCACGCGAGCAAATGACTTAAAAATTTCTGCCACCATCTCCCTAACTATTAGTTCTGATCAACTTTTTTTTATAAGAATTTTCGTTATTGTCAAATATAAAGGTATTTTACATACTTTTCGACAAACCGCGTATACGACTGAATTTTTTTATAAATGATGATTGTATTTTAGGTTTTAGAATATGCAGAACTTTTTATAAGGAATAACTTTTGTTCTTCAAATTAATATTTAAATAGTGTCCCATATGTTGCCAACTTAAGTAGACACACTGTATGTCTGACATTCTTTATATTGGATATAAATGTGTGTTTGTTTGTTTAGTGTTTTTTATCGTACAGTTCCAGTTTCCTATCTGTCAGTTTAGTAATTTGGTAAAATTAAATATAACGCATGTTGAAATCTTACTTTACCATATAAATCTAGGTATTTAAGATCAATACATTTCAAATTATTCTCTTGATACGGGGACAAATATGTAGAACTTTTACCTACCTATCCGTTAAAGTTTATATTTCCTCCTTTATGATTTCTACTATATTTGCTTCTGCAGCCGATATCTCATAAAAAAATCAACATCGTCGTAATTTTAAAAATGTTCTTTCTGTTCTAAACTGTATAGAGTATTCTCTCGTATTGCACAAACTCAACAACTTCATCGTCAATTTATTAATATTTATTTTAAAAACACCATTACACAAACACAAATATAACCAATAAATCCCGATAACTGCTAGTTAATTCAGTATCTGACACTTGCAGCTTCCAGTTAAATTTACTTTCAGTTATCTTAATTTAAGATCTTAGTAAACGTTAGTTGCATATTGATAAACAGTTTAACTACCACTTGACATGGACACTGGACATTAAATAAACGTTTCCTTTACTACGCGTGCGCGAGTAATAGGGGGAGGGACAAATCAGCCCATCGTTGCCACATTGTAATTCAAATTTAATTCAATAATATTGAATCAATATTTTTTACATCACTAAAACAGTGTGTGGAAGTAATGAAATTGGTATTTAATAATAAAACAACATTTTTAGTGCCAAGTTTTATTATTTTAAAAGGTAAATTTATCCTTGGTTTTATTTTAACTAATTTTATTTTCAAATTTCTTGTACATTTGCTGTCACTCAGCTTTAATATTTTATAAAAAATTAAGTTTAACTCCATTTGGAACTTTACTAAGCGAAATCAATTGGGTTAAGTGTTTTTAGCAAAATTTTAAATGTAACCCTAAAAAAATTAAACTTTCCCCAACTGTACAAAAAAGTAGCTGTCCCACTTGCAATATTATTCACTACTTAATGCTATTTAAACATTTTAGAGTAAAATTACATACTTCTTTTTTTATATAGTTGAGAATATATTCCAAATATTACAGAAAAAGCCCATTTGTGGTAATATTTAAAAATAAAAGTGGTTAAAATAACCTCTAAAGTTTGTCCCTTAATTTTGGTCCCCTAGGTCACGTCTCCTGGTTCACAGCTTTTATAAGTGACCTTTTGAATTAAGCGCATATTTTTTGGCAGTGCCCCCTTGTGGCAATGTATTTGGTAACGGATTTTAGTAGAAAATAAAGTTTTGAACTATCTTGAAGCAAGTTTTTCAGTATTTTTTATTCCAGCATGGCAAAACTGTGCATTCTCCTGTGTCACAGTAATAAAAAGTTGCAAAAATACAAATTTTTATCTTTAAAACAGTAAAGAGGTTATGTTATACATTTTCCCCTGGGTCACACGTCTCCTGGATCACATATTGTGTGACCTAGGGGAAAATTATGTGACCCAGGGGGCAATTCCAAATAAATAAATTACAATATATTTTTAAAATAATAATGAACTTATAGGAAAGTTTTAAAAACATTTTTTTTCGACCTTCCACCTTTTCTGTTTCTTACAGTACGTAGTCAATTTAAATTAACGTAATAGTAATTTTCCTAGTCAAAATATTTTGCCTCAAAAAATCTAGAAAAAAATGTTTGGTATTTCAACGAAACAATGTTTACATTAACTTTTTGTTAATATTTTATTAATATTACTAATAACTAAAACTTTTTATTAATCTATTGCTCGTAAAATTGGACAAGCTGGGCTCAAATAAAAAATCGAAAAAATACGAAAATTTCTTAAACTCACATTTTTTAAATACAGAAAATATATTAAAAATACTTATGTATGTAAGAAAGTTTAGAAATAGAACAAAGTTTTTGCTTTTACTTAGTTTTGTACATTTTTTAAATGTATGTTCTTTTTTTAAACAAATCCTAGTGTAAATAAAACCTTAAAAGGATTATTAACAAGCAAAAAAATATATTTTTAAAATTATTAAGCATTTTAAGTTTTTTTAATATGTAAGTTAGTAAATTTGTGACCCAGGGGACCATTTTTTTTATTTTTTCCTTTATAAGGGCTTATTTAAAAAATCAGACCACCTACTTTTAGGTGTTAAATAATACCCCTAAATAAACAAAATTTGAAGAAAAAAAAACAGGTTTGTAGATGTTTTTATTTTTACTTTTTCTTCTTTAAATGTACAAGAAGTTTGATGACCCACTTGTATTGTAATAATATTTGTATTTATATTTTTGTAACTCATATCCTTATGTTTAATATTATTTTATTTTTAAATATTTATTTTGTTTTTTTTTTACTTTTATTTTAAAATACTAAAACATCTTTATACATTCTAAATTAATGTGTTGGAATGCCCATTCGACTTTCGTATCATAAAATATTACCATAAAGCTGGTAATGTAGAAATGCTGCATATAATTTCCATTAGACGTCATATAACACTAATGCAAAACACTAAATATTTCTGTTTTATGGTCTAGGGATACACCTTCGTCTCTCTTTTGCTGGCTAGCAAAATATATTAAAGGATCAAATAGTAAAAGCCGACCGTAAAATAGAAAAGTTTCACTGGAACTATTTTATTGTATCCTATCCAATACAATTTACGTTTGTAAAATTTTCAGCCATAAAACAAATATTCCTACTTGGGAATGTTTTTTTAACCAAAAGTTGTAAAAGGTATTAAATAATTATATTATTATATTTTATATAAATTAGTAGCTTAGAGTAACAAGAATGAGTTTCATTTGTGTGACATTTTTAATAAAAAAAATTATGATAATTTAAAATAACGCATATAGAATACAATCACGAATAAACAAATATGTATGTAGTGAAACGAAATCTAGAGGCAAAATATAGTTTTATTTTAAAAAATATATGATGAACCTAAATATAGGGTCATTTATTCATAAGAATGGTCATTGTTAAAGTCATTTTTAATCTCTTCGAAGGAGTCCTAAATTATAAATATGCTTTAAAAGTGTTCATATTATGAAATAAACTAAATAATTAAGGTTAATTTTCTGTCATTGTCAAGCTATTTTCTGTAAATAATACAATATAATATATTACTTGCCGGATGAACAAATTTCTAATCATTGTAACATCGAAACTGTATCTGACTCTGATATTATGAAGACTGCTAAATAACTTAGTAACAAACCTACTGCAGGTACTGATGGGATCCCTAGTTTTATTGTCAAGGACTGCATTGGAGTTTTTGTTAATCCCCTTAAACATATTTTTAATCTTTGTCTATCTTCTTCGAAATTTGCTGAAATTTGGAAAATGGCCAGAGTATGTCTTAAACTGAAAAAAGGTGATCCTGGCATAGTTCAAAACTACACTGAAAAAAATAAGCTGTTGAAACAACAAAAAAAATATTAATTCAACTCTTTATGCACTTTAAATACAAGCAATGGTTTTTGCACGTTTACTTAACCATCTAAAAATGTCAAATTGTATTGTTTAATTGAACAACAAATAACAGTCAAATGAACAAAATAAGAATATTTGTTCTAATCTGCTAATTTGGTTAATTTAACATTCTTAGGGTGTCAAGGTAAATTTCTTGAAATGTCCAGGTAACCTTTTTAGCATATTCACTTAACACCAATAAAATGTTAAATTAACATTCTGAAAATGTTAAATTCTTTAAAGGTTGGTATCCAAAACAAAATTATGGAAATAATATATTATTATATATAAATAGAAAGAATTGAACCTTCACCTCGCCCAGAGTTTTTGTTTTGAGCGTGTTCCACCCATGATACATCTTTGTATCATGTGTTCCACCTACTTCAAATACCGACAGACTGTTTCGCCCTGTATTGAGGGTCTTAACAGTGTCGGGCAATATGGTGTAGTGAAAGTTCTACTGTGGAACACACCTCCTAGACCAAACCACACACCTTAAACAAACAGATATCTCATCTTATATACACCTAATCGTAAGCTAACTAAGGCGAGATGTAAGAAAACGTCATTGTCTAATGACGTGGCGTGAGTGTTCGAAGCCCCTTTCTCGGCAATTTTATGAATGCAAATTTTACATTTTAAATTTTAAAGTAACATTTTAAATTTGTTAAATGAACAAATTTAAAGTTTTGGATTAAAGAGCAACTAAACGTTAATTTAATAGTTTTTTTAGGTAATCCTAAAAATTTCAGTAGTTGATTCAACAAATTCCAGCTATTAAATCAAAGTACGATAAACATTTTAATTCAAAATATTAGTTTATGTTAAATTAATATTTAAACTGTCAAATGAACAAATAAACTTTGACAAACTCTGACTTTTGCTTTAACACCAAAATATAGATTAATCCAATAGGTTTTTTGTTGAAACAACATTTTTAAAAATGACATTTAGGCAAATGTTAACTCAACTACATTATTTTTTTCGGTGTACAGAGCAATTTCTATTCTTTGCAATTTTTTCAAAGTTTTGAAGTCATTATTCATAATTGTTTGTACTGAAGATCAGTATGGATTTATGGTAAATAAATCATGTACAGTCAATTTAGCCTGTCTTTCACAGAATATCTGTAAAACTATTGATTCCCATGGCCAGGTCGATGTGATATATATGGATTTTCAAAAAGCATTTGATTAAATTAACCATGAAGTTTTTTTACAAAAACTTACATTTTTTGGCTTGCCCTAGTTAGATCATATCTTAGTGATAGATCCCAATATGTTGAGGTTGCCAGGTTCCAATTCAGTAGCTACATTGTAACGTCCGGGCTTTTTAAAAGGATTGATACCTATGATGACTGTGTGATATTGCAAGATTCTATTAACAAAAAAAATAAATGGTGTAAATCATCAAAATTAATGTTAAATTTTTCTAAATGTGTCGTGGTTTCATATACCAGGAAAAGAAAAATCGTGGAATTTGGTTACAGCATTGCTAATATTCAATTAAGGCGATGTGTGGGTGAGAAAGACCTGGGTATACTATTTGATAAACAATTTTCATTTACTAACCATATTAACAATGTGGTTTTCGGTTCCTTTAAAACTCTTGGTTTTATTTTGAGAAATTGTAGGGACTTTAAGAATAACAAATGCTTAATTTTTCTTTTTATTTCGTTGGTTAGAACTAGGCTTGAGTATGGGTCCTTAATTTGGTTTCCCATTTATGAAACCTACATTCGGGTCCTGGAATCTAACTACCTAAGTTTTTAAAGTACCTTACCTTTAAAGAGGATCGCGTATACCCTGAAAGAGGGATAGATTATTCTATCTTGCTTGACAGGCACAACATGATTTCGTTGGAAAAGCGTAGAGTTGTGGCAGCGATTTCATTCTTGTACAATCTTTGTTATGATAAAATTGACTGTCCATATTCACTAAATTGTTTAAAATTTAACGTACCCAGATTCAACTCCAGAAATAATGTTTTATTTAGATTTGATACTCCCCGTACTAATATGCTACGTCGCGCACCTGTGTACAACATGTGCTCTTTATTTAATAGTTTTTGCTACAACTGTGATATTAATTTTGATACCTTAAAGTCTTTAATAACATGTTTGTGATTAAGATACTATGTATCTGTATATATATATATATATATTTTGTAATCATACTTGCTATTTAATGTTTTTTTTTTGATGTTATTATATCTTTATCTTAACTTTTCTTCTTTTTACATTTTCTGTAGTTGGGTGTATTCCTGTTGGAAATAAAGTTTATTATTATTATATTATAACAATAATTGTTGAAGTATAGAGTATAATTATTATGAAAAGTATAGAGTGAGGTTAGATAGCTTCAAAGTTGTCACAGGTATCGAATATTTTAAGTGTTGCTAGCGGATTTTTTTACAGATATAAAACTTTACCTGATTGGTCTAAATTATTTTTACAGCCTGGAAAATAATCGAATACTTTGGTAGTAAACGTTGACAATAATAAATCATAAATTATAGAATACTTGAAGGTAAATAAATATATTGCATTATTTCAGAAAATGAAACAAAATTAGCTTTACACTGACAAAAAATTAACCTTATTTTTTTCTTTTAAAGTCACGTGGTGGGACTTTGATGTGTGGAGCATAGTACCTATTTAGGACAAAATTACAACTCAAAAGTCTTCTGGCTTTAAATTTTCTACAATATATCTGAAATATAGTCCTTTTATTTTGACAGTTTTGATGTTTTCAAACTTAATTTTTGTCTTAGTTTTTTTTTTACTTGTGCTATATATTTCCAAGATATACAGGGAACTCGCGCCACAGAAAAAAAGGGAACGTGTCGAAAGTTACACAACTTTTCGCATATGCGAAACACATACTTGAAAATTAAAATTTAATTCTTTACCTTTACGTTAGATAATATCCAATGTAAAGGATAAGCGAAATAAGAATAAAAATAGTAGCCAATTCAAATACATGGCCATAGGAAATTCTTTAAATTGACAGCATATTTAGGATGCATGGTTGATATTTTAATATGTAAAATATTTGGTTGACTGGAATCTACTTCATTGAACTGCTGTCAATTATTGTTCCTGTCATTAATACTTATTTTAAGATATGCTTACCTCCTTTGATTATGCCGAAATGATTTTTTTCCAGCCCTTCAATGCCTTTGATGCAAATAGTAGGAAGCCCATAAGGGAAGTTGCACGCGAATTTTCCTTTCACAGTTTAGCGGGTTATGAAGGACGTTAGAGTGTAATTCTGTAGTGGTTGCTAGAGATTTTGGCTCTGGGGTACAGAATTAGTTGATTAATTTTTACCTTAAACATTGGCGTCCTAAAATGAGACATTCATTTTTGAAAGGTTAGTAAAAAGACAATCGTCTCGTATCAATTTTTAAAGCTCCTAAGCGAGATCTCTCGGCATTGACAGTCGATTTTTTGCTCTCATTTGATTACACTATTACCTAGACATTTTTTATTTTTAAATTTGGCATCTCCATTGCTATCAGCAAGACCCCTTTTTCTGTGGCGCGAGTTCTGGTACACCCTGTGTACATGACTTAAATTTCTTGCAATATTTCTGTAACATTTCGTAAAAGGCACCCTAAATATATGTATATAGGGAAATCCTTAATATTATTCGAAAAGGTTCTTTAAAGATATTGGTATTTTTGTGATCGTCTTATTTTGCAGGTGCATCTTTAAAATAGCATCGGTATTTCCCGAGTCCGTACCTGCGATTTACCTTATGGACAAAGTGAGATCTCCATTATTCCAATTGGCTCATTGATATTCCGAATGCGAACATCTGCTTCCTAGGTCGAATCGGTATTTCACTAATATGCTCCGGGTCGGGCCTGGCCCGAAAATATTCATGTATTCCCTACGTACCATGATATTTTATTTAGCTTATTGTATACATGTACCGTTTTTGACTACGCGCTCTAAAACCACATCACTACCCTGTTCGTTCGCAATTTTTCAATCTGAATACATATTTTTTTGAAAACCGCCGAACTTGGAAAATATGAGGCAATTTTACTTGATATTGGATATTTCTTTTGTAATTGTATTACTTTTTATGTTACTCTTGTATACATATTGGTAATTTTATGTTTTGTCTTTTTTAATTCGTTTGACAAAACAGCCCTGGTAAGCTATAAGGCTGTATCTATAATATTAAGTAATAAAGGACAAACTATTAACAATTAAAATAAACTTTTGTCCTTTTTACCTAATATTGCAGATTGCAATAGTAGTATCGATACGACATTAATCCCGGCGCATTCGCCATTTTTCAAAAAATTTATTTTGATTGGAAAGAATTACCTACAAAACTGTATTAAAAGGACAATACAATTCATTAATATTAGAACCAATAAAGTGCCAGCATTTCATAGCTACGCATTTTATCCCAGCGGCAATATTTTTTATCATCTTGTTTACACGTTACTAAGAATTTTGACACTTTTCTTGATTTAACATTTGTTGTCATTTAAATTCTGTGTTTGATATACATATATATCAATAAAATAATGAATTATAAACTCTAAAAGATCGATGGGTTGGTGTAAACGATAATAAAATTAAGGTTAGTTTGAATAAATAAGGTTTATTAAAGTCTTTTTATATTTTAAAGCACATTTTAATTTTAAATGTCAATCTGAAAAATTTTTAAATCCTAAAATTCATTGTATTTTCTCACTAAATATAACTTGTGGTATGATTAATAATCGAAGATATTTACTCATTGAAACCGAAGCAGCACATTTCACTCGTCCTGCGGACTCGTGAAATCTGCAGCTCGGTTTCAATTCGAAAATATCATCGATGATAATCATACCACTTGTTATATTATGGGTAACAATATTTTTTGAGATCAGCTGACCAAAATTTTTATTTAAAATAGCATATAATATACGGGTTGTTTCTACTCGAAATTAACTGCGTAAAGGTTGTAAATCTATTAGAGACTACTTTTTTTTTTTAAATAAACATTTTTTCGTATAAGCTTTTGTTTTTAAATTAATTGACCTTCTTTGGTTTTTACATAAACCTTTTTTCGATATAATTATCGTACAGGTTTCTATGATATTAAGTGACGTTTTAAATACACATTGACAGAGTTGTGGCTTTATAGCGTTTTAGTTACGGGCTGAAGTTAGTATTAAGTTAGTTGACAGTTGTCAAATGTCATACAATCTTTAAAATAAAGTTCCCATCTTGTAAAATAATACTAAATATAAAATAGTATATTATTATACGAGAGATAATGCAGGCTATTATTCACGAGGATGAGGTTTACGTCTCGAGTGTATTACTTAATACTCTAATAAGATAATTAAATGATTTTCAAAATTAAATAAATAAAATCTTACACCCGTCAAATGGTTAACCTTACTTTTTACCAATTTTAAATGGTATTATAGTCACTTTCTTCCCATTTAAAAACCGAATAGTTCAAATCACAGTGAATATTAAAATCGGCCAATCACTGATGCCTAACAACGTGAATAATGAGTTTATTGTTCACGTTGTTAGGCAGGAAATTTATAATGTTTAACAATATTCACGAAAAAACCGCAAAATAATGCAATAGAAGTAGATAAATTATTCTACTCCTACATTGACGAGCTGTGACTTTATGGCGTTTTAGTCACGGGCTGAAGTTAGCTTTATTATAAATTGAGAAAAAGTGAGTTTGCGAAAAAGTGAGTATAAACTTGTCAAATGTCAAATATTTATGAATTAAAATTGGATTTAAATTCTTATTTCTGTTTGTCGTAGATAAAGTATAGTATGCAACTCGTTTTATAAACTTCTTTAGACACTCGTTTTTATTAAAATGGCGTTTATAACACTTGATACATAATATTCTATTATTATCTCAATACAAAAGTATTAAATAGTTTCTTAACGCCAATATTTGAAAGTTTGTATAAACATTGTACTGACCTTTTAATTTCGCCGGCAGTAAACTAGATTAAACCTAATTGCTCATAAAATACTTTATTCATTTATTTATTTTATTCACTTTCACTGTGAAAACTGTTGTTAGTCTATTTTTAAGGGATACTTATTTATTTACACATATAAATTTAACATTTTCAACGGCGCGCTGGTAATACAGATATTTATTTTAAATAATTTTTTGGCCTTGTCAGTATAATAGTTTTTGTAAATAACATTAATATTAAAAATATCAACCAACAAAGATAAAAATGCTTTTGTAAAAATAGAAAATGGTCGATAATTGTCTGTTTTTGTCTGAAGGTACTATTTTTTTTATTTGGTCTTGCATTTTTGTAAATTAATATTTTATGTTTTATATGATATTTTTTTTACTTTAATACTTTAATTCGTTTATTAGACATTTCCTCATTATTATAATAAATAATAGTAAAAAGTTAACGTAAATTAAATTGGGGTAAATTAAGCCACTGTATTTTATTTCTTATAAACCTATTTCTCCCACGTATCATTCTTAAAGCAATGCATTTAATAAAACAAGTAAGTAAACTCAGCGTAGAGGTCCAAATTTGGGTAAGACGATCACGAGCCAAAGCCACAAAATATTTAATTTATCAATTTTTCATAAAAATTGTTTTAACGAACCTGGGGGTTAAGAGAAATCTTTACAATATGTAGCATTTTATTCGGCCAAAAAATCACAAAACTTTCTGTGAATAAAAGCATAATTGCCTCTTATAATATTAGTTATTTTACCAACCACTTTCTTGACATTCATTTGACGTAAGTACTTTCGACATATGGCCTCTAGATATTGTTTTGTTTTAAGTCCAATTTCAGTTTCCATCATAGATTGGGCTACATCAGTGACAATACACTATTGAATCCCCCATAGTCTGATATCACCTTATTTTTAACTTATTTACAGGTTTCGAGTAAAAAATATTTTCATTTTTTAATTTTTTGGATACATATTAATTAATATGGTCTACACGTCTTGCAATTGAAGCGTTTCTCGGAAAAACATCATTAGTCCAAAATGAACATATTTGGAAAAATGAAAAAAACATGCATGTAGTAAATAGGTCAATAAAGTACTTTGGTCAAAAATGGGAATGTCGGAGAGTTTTTTTCATTTTTCCAAATATGTTCATTTTGGACTAATGATGTTTTTCCGAGCAACGCTTCAATTGTTTGATGCGATACTGAGACTGATTTATATTTTGAGTCATTGAATTGTTTTGCCGTTTTGCCTTCCTCACTAAAAGCTTTTTCGCTTTAAAAAATATCCAGCGCTACTTTTTAAGAAGCGGCTTATACTGCATTTTTCATCAGTGTCAGACTTTTTGAAAACATGTGTTTGTTGTTTTAGCTTTTTCTTATAATCCGTAATGATAGCATTTTCAAATTTCCCTGTATACTTCTAAAACTTTTTTTCATGTAACTGATAATATTTTCATGCAAAAAATGCACTGAATCAAGCGCAGCATATCATTTTTAAAAGAAATTTGTATTTTTATGTATGCAACCAGTTATTTAACTTTAAGAATAAAATTTGGTTTAATTATATAAGGTTTAATAAATTCTATAATTTCACAGCTGTGCAAAGTATAGAAAAGAGCAGGACACCAATCTAAGCAAATCCACTTTCGTCTTGGTGAAGGGGAATGCGTCTCCTTTAACGCTTAGAAGCTTCTATACAAGTTTCTAACATGCTCTCTGACCGTTTACTATCAGATAAGGCCATTTAATAATCAGACACGAAAGCATTCATAAATAGCCCGACTGACTGTATTGTTCTTTCTATACTGTGGTCGAGGACGCGTTTTTCCCCCACCAAATTTAATAGGTAGGAAATACATTCGTCTCTCTTTTACTTGTTGCATATATGGGAAATTTCCAATACGATATATACTTTATTTAATCCTATAGCATAATATTGTTGTTTTCTTCGTGAATAATGATAGACATGAATTTCCTGCTTAACAACATGAACTCATAATTTACTTTGGCATCAGTGATTGGCCGATTTCAATATTTACTGAACCAATTGTAAGTAAGACTTAATGAATTGTACATGGATAACAGATTAAACTTGAATATTTTAAAATGCAAAGTTATGTATTATATTATTATTTTAAATTTTAAGTATTCTAGGATACGAACATGCTTTTTTGCTAAATTTGCTTCATTTAGTATGAGGGAAGATCTTCTCAGTACCTTTTTTGTATAATCTTGTAAATTATAAAATAGATTGTTCTATCCTGTTAGGCAAAATTTATTTTTTGATTCTTTGAATCAGGAGTCGCCAGAACCATTCTTTTAAGTGTCCGATTGCTCGTACCAATGTACTTATTAAATCAACTTTATATGTTATGGTTTATAACTTTAATTAAATATGAACTAGTTGTGATATTAACTATTGTTAACTAAAAACTATTCACAGGGCTATCTTAAATTGTAGTGATGATTTAAAGTTTCGCTATAAAATTAGTCACATTTTTTTAAACATTTTTTTTTGTAAACCTCTTTGTTATATAATATGTATGTCCTACTTTGGTAGTATATGTTGTGAACTGGGCAATAAACTATATTGATATTATTATTATTAAATTTGAAGAAGGCGATTATAATAACATTTTAAATTGGTAAAAAGTGAGGTTAGCCATTTGACATATGGGCATTCCACGCCAAGCGGGCAACTTTAAAAGCAGTTGTTAAATTTTGTTCATATTTGGGTAGGCTGTACCCCTAGGGGGTCTTAACATTCAGATAACATTATTTGACCCTGCTAAGCTAGGGGCTTTTACATTTTCGTCATAACGTAGCGCATGTTATATTTTAAAAGCCTAGCTTCTTAAAAAATCTTCGTGGAAAAAAATAAAAAAAGACATTTATAGAAAATGGTATGCTCTTTTTCCATATGCACCTATATTTAATATTCCAGTTTATCATAAATAAAAAAAATTGTTTTAAAATATTAAAATTATTATTTTATTTAATTTCGGCCAGTTTTTAATTTTTTTTAATTACTTAAAAAATTGCTTAACATGTATAGATAATGTATACAAAATTTTGTAATATGGTGAAAACTCGTTTAGATGCAAGAGGACTTTGAGTAAACCCGTATCAAACATAGTGGCGCGTCCCGGCTGAAAACTTTGTACAGTTTTTTACTGCTGCCGAATATTTTCACTGTAACAACAATCAAGCCACCCTTTTACTTTAATAAGGAACGACAAGTAGAACATAAAGCATTTTCATGATAACCGACGAACTTAACGCTTAACGCTTACCGCTACGTTTTATAAATTTTAAAAATTGTATAAAATGTATACCTACATAAACATTTTTAAGAAAAATGTTTGCCGGTATCCAAACTTTTTTACTTGACAGACGGAGCATTACAGCATTTTAAAAATAGTTTTTTCCTTTTTAAATCTATTTTATCATAAGCAAGATTTTAATAAAGATGCCGAGTTACATTCCCATGCTACTGCGCATTGTAAAGGACCATGTGATGGCAATTTAAAGCGTTTGGCATCCCGTCAGCGGGTGCCAGTGTTTTGTACTGAAATCAGTACTTTTCAAGGTTTAAGCAAATATACATAGGTATAATAAAGAAAAAATTACTTTTTTAATGAATTCTTAAATCTCAAACTAAAAAATAACATGATTCCTTCAAGATTAAAAGTGTAAAAAGAAAAATATTCGCCAATTTTGGTATTTCTATTCCTTCCTTTTTATCCGTCAGCAAACCGTATTTTTTACACATTTAATAGGATTGGCGATAATAATTTTTATAACGAAACTTAATAAATAATTAAAATATTAACAAAAAACCTACATTTTGAGGTGATTGAGCAGAGCATTTTATTACGCAATTATTTTAAATCCCAGACGTCCTAAAGCGAAAAACGAGTGACATTTTTGAAATCAGCGGCCCAAAATTAGTTATACTAGACCGGTGTACTCAATGTTAGAAAGACAAAGTTTATAAAACTATCATAGTGTTATTAACAGGTTTATTTATACGAATTTTGCATTACAAATTATATTAATCCCGGCGCATTCGCCATTTTTTAAACTTTTTTTAACAAACATTTAATTTAATGTTATACATACCTATTTGCAACTCGTTGCAACCATAATACATTTACAAAAGCCGCACAAATTTTACAGAAAACATATACAGTGCTTGCAAATCCAAGTCCGACCGCGTTGGAAAGGATGGTTGTTCAATACCCGCGTGAAAAGAATAAGGATAGAATGCCAAACAGAATTTGATTGGTCAGAGCGTCTGGCGTGCGTATTGTAAGCGCCTTCTGTTTGGCGTTCTATCCTTGTTATTTTCACGCGTCCTTCCCAAACCGGTCGGACTTGGATTTGCAAGCACTGTATATAGGGTGTTTCAATAAAAACTCCCAGGCCAATTATTTCGAAAACTAAAAGTGACATTTAAATTCTGTAAACGTCAGTTTTTAGCCTCTGTGATTGGCTTCACAACTGTGTGAACAATGTTTTTGAAAAATACAAGATGTAGGTGGCGCCACAATGCAAAGAATTTTTTCGATGGCAGGTACTTTTAAATTAATTTTTGATCAAATTATGTCCCATACAAATTTTTGATAAATTCGACATGAACCGAGATATTTGGGGTTAATTTTTTTAAAATAATTTTAACGAGTATTTTAATTATAAATATTTTTAATATCCTTTAGCAGATGTTCATTTAATTCTGGTAATGATAATTTTAGTGAGCTAACTAGATTAAAATTATTACGTCCAGTGACGCCTCAGGGGGTCCCTTAACAAATAATATTGGCAAAAAATAATAGGCCACTGAGTGTCTAGTAATTTTTATATACTTTTCGGATTATTCAACTAAAAATATCCTTTTTTGTCTGTTGAATTGTTTTCATATCTTGCTTCGTTTTCGAGAAATAAAAATAAAACCATTTCACTGCATATCTCTGGAAAACAATAATCATTAAATAAAAACAAATGAATTTTAGAAATATGAAGTAATTTTTTCTTTACTTTAGTGTCAGTGTAAGAATTTGCAATTTCTACATTTCTAAAATAAAAATGGTTCACCGTACAAATCAAGACAAATTGAACATACATGGTTTTAGTTTATGGAGAATGACAGACATCAAAATGCTTCAGAAGCTGTGCGCTGCTATCGAGAAAAACGCCAGATCGCAAATCTTTTGTAGCTTTGTGTACTAACTTAGCTACATATGGTAGCTTTAAAAAGAAAACGGTTCCAAGAAAGAAGAGGGATACGACTGACAAAAATGTAGGGGGTTTATTGGATGGGTTATAAGTTTATTTATAACCAAATCGATATAATTTTAACTGTAATTCCCATTCTGTAAGTTATGAATATAACTATTAGTTATTTTTAACTTCATATCGAACATGGTTAAAACTCTTAGTGACATTAGCTACAAACTTCAACGAACTTCAACGAACCATCTTCAACATTGACAAATCTAATACTTATTAGGTGTTTACGGAAAAATGTACTACCTAATTTTTAATATAAATATTAAAACCTTTTGATTTACATGATATCTTATTAAGTAAATGTTAAATTAAAGAAAATAAATCCTTCCATTTTAAAGTTAGTGTGGCAACAATGCGTAGCCAACTTCGTGTTTATGTGGCAAAGGGGCTTAATAACATTCCAAAGGCCATTAGAAGGCAATAATAAAGACAATTTGTGGCTGCTGGAGCATTTTGGGTAAACTGATATCTCAGATATTAGACCCACACCAAACTTATATGAGTTTATACTGACATTAAATAAACAACTTCTGCGCAAGAAGAATTTAAATTGAAGTTTGCGAAAAAGTTATTTTTTCAGCGTGCCCCCTAATTACGATTACGTATTCAATCACTTTCGTACATTCACCAACGTTTAATGAAAAAATTTCAAAATTTATTAATAAGTAGGTATTACAGATTTTATACCATTTTAAATTTTTATTAATTTACATATTATTACAGATTTTATACCATTTTAAATTTTTATTAATTTAACTATATTTTAAAAAAATTAAAAATGGTATAAAATACTCTTGAATTTTCAAAATAAATTTTGACACAGTAGTGAATTATAAATTTCACCTCTTTAATTTTAATAATCTTAAATAGGGGGTGCAAAACTAACTTTTTCAATTTAAATTCTGCTTAGGCAGAACCTGCAGGTTGTCCATTCAATGTCATTATAAACTCATATAAGTTTGGTGTGGGTCCCATCATGGGACTCCCATGTCTAATAACTCAGATGTTGGTATACCCAAAATCCACCAGCTGCCAAACTGAAAAAGTTCCTAATTTTTTATAAATGTGTACCTTTTTTTTGCAAATGATTTTTAATTTTTATTAACATATATATATATGTTTTTTTTTATTTAAGTTTGAATATATGTATATTATTTTTTATTAAAATATATTATTTTAGTTAGAATACCTACTTATTATTTTATTAGAATATTTTTTATTATTGCAACATGAGTGCAATCAATGCTGCCTACAATCCCAGGAAATCCATAGCGATAAAAAAATTAATGTTTTGAGGGGTGGAGGGAAAAACTATCCATCTTTGTAAAAGAATATTATTAATAACATTACACACCTCTGATATGCAACGACTAACTGATGATTGGCTCATTGTAAAATGAAGAGTAAGCTGGTATTCCAGTGTTTCTTAATTCATCATTCATATGTGGTAAAAGATTTTCGATAAGAAAATAAGTAGCTTCCTGTTAAGTCTAAATAATTTTAAGAATGTAAATTGCGATTCATTATTCGTGCCGCATTACTAAATCAAAAAAAAAATAATAATAAAATACTCAGGGTTCTGGGGTAAGAAATAGTTTATGTAATTAATAGCACAAAAGTTTAGTACTAATAATTTGTAAAGGAAATTATTCTTATAATGCATCTTTGAAAGTGTTTTTTATTTAAATCTAAATTATAACTCAAAAGTTATTTTTATCGCCTACTAATAAACCTCACGATATACATTTCTGAATAACCAGCGTTATATCGGCATCGGGTTAAATTTTAAACCAAATACAAAGTTACAGAATCGCTCTAGAGATTTTAACCAGTCGATATGATATAACCCAGGGTTATTTATAACTAAAAAGTTACAGAAAAGACCCCTAAATAAATAACCCAAAATCGTCATTACGAAAATTAAAAGATGATGCAAAACGATATCACTTTGCTGTTACAAAATTTGGGAATTGCCGTAAATACTATGTGGTTTCATCAAGACGGTGCCCCAGCACACAATAGCGATATCGATATGCAATGAAGTCTACAAGGAACCAACAGAAGACATGTACAACAAAATCTATGTTACTATAGCCGCTATTAATCAAAATACACTATTGAGAGTTTGCAGAACCGAATTATGGAAAAAACGTAACCGGATGTGTTTGAATGTGCACTGTGCTCTCTCAAGATTATCTGTGAATGTTAATGTTAAAGGACCGTATAAACATAAGTAAGTGAACATAGATGCAAATACAATTGATTAAAAATCGTTAAAAACAGTGTTTCTTACATAAACTATATCTAGAACAATTCTAAGATTCACCAGTAAATTTGTGTCCTACCGGGTCGATGTAGTCGTCGTCATGGGTGACTGTGGCGAATGTTCAAATAAATTTAAAAATAATGAGACATTTGTGGTATGTTCTGGGTTGTGTAAAAAGTCATTTCATATTAAATGTGTTAATCTTAAAGCAAGTCATGTTAAAACTGTGGAGGAAACACAAGGAATTAAATGGTTTTGTAAATTATGTGAAAAATGCATAGATTTCATGAGCAATTTTAATAATGAATTTAACAAATTTAAAACCGAAATTAAGGGAGATATAGACAATCTAAAAAATACAGTAAATTTTGCTAACGTATGTTCTTCAAATGCGAAATCAAAATCATATGCGGAAACAGCAAGTGAAATAGTTTTAATCAAACCAAAAGTAACGCAAGATAACAAAATTATCCGTAATGAATTACAAGAAAATTTAAATCCTAATACCTTCAAGGTGGGAATATCAGAAATTAAAAATATAACCGATGGAGGAATCTTAATTAGATGTCAAAACAAGGGTGAGGTAGAGCAAATAACTACTGCTGCTAAAGAAAAAATTATAAAATTCAATCTCAAAAAAGGCGTTCACCTTGCTTTAAAATAGTAGATATTGACAGAGAATTAAGCAATGAGGAATTAGTCGAACATATAAAGAATTTTAACAAGTACTTGGTTCATGAAAATCAAAGTTTAAAAGTCATTAAGTTTAAAAAAATGATCAAAAATTATATGGCAATCGTAGAATGTGATCCACTTACTTTTTCAAAACTTCCTGAAGGTGGTAAAATATTTATTAACTGGTCGAGATGTCGTTTTTTTGAGTATATTCATGTATTTAGGTGTTTTGAGTGTGGAGGTTTTAATCACGGTGCAAGGGATTGTACTGATAAGAAATGTCTAAAATATGGTGAAGGTGATCATAACAAAGAAGACTGCATAAGTGAAAATATAAAATGTGTAAACTGTGTCGAATTTAATAAAAAAACTACAGAAACTTTGAATGAAAATCATTCTTGTTTCGATTTTAATTGTACTATCTTACAAAAAAAATGTTAAGTAAAAAAAATAAAATCAATTATAATATTAATGCATAGCAACTAAATCGAAGAGGTAGGACTTCAGATACCTTAAACATTTTACATTTAAATACGCAAAGTATAAAAAACAAAGTAGATCAATTAGAATTGTTTTTAACAGATAAAAACATTGATATAGCTTGTTTCACGGAACATTGGCTAAAAATATCTGAAGTCAAATCTCTAACAATTAATGATTACTATATGGTAGCCAGTTATTGTAGAAATGAATTTGAGCATGGTGGTACTATAATTTTTATAAAAAAATCGTTAAGTAAATTCATATGTGAAAATGTTTATTGAAAATAATAAGAATTATAAAATGGAATGGACGATTAAGAAGAACTACTTATAAAATTAATATGGTTTTGACGGTACCAGTTATAAAACTGTTTTGTTAAACTATGATGCAGTGTTATATTTAATAAATAAATAAATAAATAAATATACGTGATATTAATAGTCTTGAATATTTGTGTAAGGAAAAACATTTTGAAATTTGTGGGACTGAATTAGACTTTAAAAATGAAAAACTAATAATATTTTCGCTGTATAGATCTCCACAGGGTGATATAAATTACTTTCTGAGAAGTCTGGAACAAGTTTTTAACCGAATGTGCTGTAATAAAACTGTAAAAGTGGTTCTGTGTGGTGATTTTAATATTGATTTTTTAACAAATTCAAACAATAAAATTGAACTATTTAATATTTTAAAATCTTATAATTTTTCCAACTTAGTCAAAGATGTTACAAGAATGTCTCTACATAAAGGCTCTGGATTAGATTATGTATGTACTAATTTTTATTCATCAAACTTTAAATGTACTGTTTTACAGGAACCCATTTCTGACCATTACGCACAAGTTCTTCAACTTGATCTAGAACAAGATGTTAGCCATGAATACGTTTCCACTAGAATATTTAATTCAAACAACTATCAGACTTTTTTTAGCTACTTGGGTAGGGAAACGTGGTATGATGTTTTTAGTGAGGATTCGGTGGATATTTCTTTTGTAAATTTTTTAAACTTGATGCTTTATTATATAAATATTAGCTTTCCATTATTAAATCTGAAAACAAACAATAAAAGTAATAAAAAACCGTGGATAACCAAAGGCATCAAAACATCCTCCAGACAACTTAAACTACTATACAAAAAAATGAAAACTACAAATTGTGAAGCTGATATAAAACTTTATAAGACATATAAAAGCATTTGTTGTATAATGATTTTATCTTGAATAATTCCTCCAACAAATCTAAAGCTGCCTGGTCTATAATAAATAGTTCAGTTTCAAACAAAACTTTGGACACTGGAATAAAATTAAAAGAAAACAATGAGTTATTATCAGATCCCAAAACTATTGCTAATAAATTTAATAAATATTTTATTGACATTCCAAAAAAATTCAATTCTAAAATAACTAGAAATAATGATTTTAAAATTAAAATTAAAGCCAATGAGAAGTCAATATATCTAGAGGATGTTACTATAACAGAAGTATATAACACTGTAATGAACTTAAAAAACTCAAATTCAACTGGCATAGATTTAATATCTTCAAATCTGCTCAAAAATAGTATTTATTATCTACTTGTTCCGTTAACTTACCTTATTAACTTGTCAATAAATAGTGGTATATATCCAAATACCCTAAAGACAGCCAAAGTCATTCCAATTTTTAAAAAGGGCAACCGAGAAAATATGGAAAATTACAGGCCAATATCCTTGATTTCCACTATATCTAAGGTTATTGAAAAAATAATGAGCTCAAAAATAACAAATTTTCTCACTAAGTTCGGTATTTTATCTTCTGTTCAACACGGATTTCTCAAGGGTAAATCTACGAATACTGCAATAATGGATTTTTTACTTAACATATATGAAAATATAAATAATAAAAATAAATGTGTCGGTATTTTCCTAGATTTAAGTAAAGCCTTTGATCTGGTAAATCATTCATTATTATTGGAAAAGCTTTATAAGTATGGATTAAGAGGTAGAGTCTCGGATTGGTTAGAAAGTTATTTATCAAACAGGGAGCAATTGGTGGTAATCAAGGATATTAAATCAAATACTCTTAAAATTGAATGTGGTGTGCCTCAGGGATCAGTTTTGGGGCCACTTCTTTTTATAATATTTATCAATGACTTGGCAAATGAAGTGGATTCTAGAGACCTAGTTTTATTTGCAGACGATACGTCTATCTTTAAAGCTGAAAACAAGACATCAGATACAATTTTAAAATCTCAAGAAACATTAAATAATGTCGTTGAATGGTTTAGAAATAACTATTTATTTATAAACCCTTCAAAAACAACTTTTTTGCCAATTGAATTAAAATCGTCTGCAGATAAAAGCTACTTGATAAGAATTGATAATAAAAGTATCCAGCAAGTGAACGTGGCCAAGTTTCTGGGCTTATATATAGACAAAGGCCTTAGATGGGAACATCATACCAATGAACTATGTAGTTTGCTTTCCTCTAGCTGCTATGTATTGTACCGATTAAATCAGGTTGCTAGTAGAAGTGTAGTCATGGCGTACTATTTTGCTCATTTTTACTCGAGAATGAATTATGCGATAGTGTTTTGGGGCAATTCAAGTTCTGCTCAAAAAGTATTTAGGTTGCAAAAGAGAGCCATTCGAAATATCGTTGGAGCGTCTAAATTAACATCTTGTAGAAATATATTTCGCGAATTAAAAATAATGACTCTACCATCTTTATTTATGTTCCAAACAATTCTATGTATTAAACAAAAAAGATCATTTTTGTTACCCAATAATTTTAATCACGAATATAATACTCGTAATAGAGATGATTTGGTTATCCCAAGACACTCTCATACTATTTATGAAAATAATCCTAGTTATGTGGGCATCAAACTGTTTAATAAACTGCCCAAGTCTTTAAAGAATATTAATAGTTTTAAGGTTTTTATAGTCATTTATATTTATTATTTACCAATAATGCATTTTACAATATAGAAGAATATTTTGATATGTAGATAATTAACAATTCTGTACTATATATATATAGTACAGAATTGTTAATTATCTACATATCAAAATATTCTTCTATATTGTAAAATGCATTATTGGTAAATAATAAATATAAATGACTATAAAAACCTTAAAACTATTAATATTCTTTAAAGACTTGGGCAGTTTATTAATGGTATACCATGTAATCTAATGTTTGTACTAAGTATGTTACGTAATCTTAAGTAAACTATGTAATCTAACGTTTGTACCAACTGACTTGTCCTATACCATGTCTATGGTCTATTGGATAATAAAGACTTATTATTATTATTATTATTATTTATTAAATCGATTTGATATGTGGGTATAAAAACGGCAATAATTTTGAACACCTCATTCGACCTTATTAGTTAGTTTTTGGTATTGTTCTAATTTTCTTTAATAATTTTTTATAATTTCTCACTCTTTCATAAAATTTAAAACATCCTTTAATTTTATTTTATTATGTTTTAATGTTTCACCTTTGTTTATAAACAGCAAAAAATATAGCGTGTTAATTATTTATGGTTTGGTTTCTTAATGATTTTTGTTTTCCAAATGGTTTTATTTGTATTTCTCGAAGCAAGGTATGAAAACAATTTTAACAAAAAAAGGATATTTTTAGTTGCTTAATCCGAAAAAAATATAACAAATTGCCAGAAACTCAGTGGCGTATTATTTTTTGCCAATATTATTTTTTAAGGGGCCCCCTGAGGCTTCACTAGACTTAATAATTTTAATCTAGTTAGCGCTAAAGCATATTAAAAATATTTATAATTAAAATACTCGTTAAAATTATTAAAAAAAAAAAACTTAACCCCAAATATCTCCTTTCATATTGGATTTATCAAAAATTTGTATGGGACATAATTTGATCAAAAATTAATTTAAAGTTCCTGCCATCGAAAAAATTCTTTGCACAGTGGCGCCACCTACATCTTGTATTATTCAAACAAATTTTTTACACAGTTGTGAAGCCAATCATAGAGGCTAAAAACTGGCGTTTACATAATTTAAATGTCACTTTTAGTTTTCGAAATAATTCGCCTGGGAGTTTTTATTGACTACTTAAGATTTGGGGGCCCTTCTGGACCGGGGGCCCGGGGCAGACCGCCCCCACTGCCCCCCCCTTTAGTCCGCCACTGGCTCCACCAGGTACCTTTTCAAAATCGTATATCAGCTGTGGCGATCTGTTCCTTTACAATGAGGACAAAGGGAATTTTAATTAGATTATTATTACTGTGGTGCCAAGCATGGCATGGCTATGCATATATACTCAGTGACATAGAAGTTTACAACCAACTGTAATCTGTCAACCAATTGAATAAGTAGTTTGTAATCAGAGCTGGGAGTATCTTGAAAAAAAAGATACTTTAAAGTAACTTAGATCCTTAAAGTATCTAAGATACTTTATCTTGGATTATTTTTATATTGGATAGAAAGTATCTTTAACTAAGTTACTTTGGAAAAGTATCGTGTAACTTGTATCTAAAAAAGTATCTAAGTTACTCGGTAAAGTAACTAAGATACATTCAAGTTAACTAAGATACTTTTTAAAGTATTTTCATAAGTTTATAGTTTTTATTCATACTTAAAAGTAACTTAGTTACTCAAAAGTATCTTAGTTACTTAAAAGTATCTTAGACACTTTCGGATAGTATCTCGTAACTAAAGATACTATCTAGTTACTAGAGGTAACTAAGTTATTTTGTTTAAAGTATCTTAAAAAAGTAGATACTTTTTAGAAATAACTTTCTCAGCTCTGTTTGTAATAACAAACAATTTGTAAATTTAGTAACAAAATCATGTCAATAATTCAATTATAATTCTTGAAATTATATTGATATATCAAAAAGTATCTCATTTTTACAAACCTTTTTTTAGACCCAGTAGCAAAGGTATTTGTTGGAAATTGGGAGCTTGAATGAAAAGAATTTTGATAAGAAATGTTGATTTAATAATTAATTAATAATAGTTATTTATGTCATTAGGTTAAGAAGTAAGGCTTTTTGTGCTACGCTCAAAGTTTGAAGGCCGACGCGTAGCGGAGGCCTACAATTGAGCGAAGCACAAAAATACACTTCTTGGCCGAATGGCATACAGCATTTTATCTTCAAAGCACTTTATATAGGTCAATTTATTTCAACATCAAAGCCACCTAACCTCACTTTTTTAGAATCTTATTTATTTATTAGCTAAAGGTTACATGGTTACAGGTTAAATGTACAATAATTATAATTATAATAATTATTATTGCTTTTAGAAGCAGTAATAGTTTGACAATACCTAGCTATAGTAAATTTAAAAGTAAACTACGTACACGTCATCAATAAAACAAAAATTTTACGCATTGGTACCAACACTAAATGACTAAATCGAAGTCTGTAATTGAATATTTGAATGCATTTTAACCAAATTAAGTTGGCAAGAATTGTGATGTTGTCATGTTTACATTCAAATTTTTCATATTTAAATGACACATAAAAAAGAATTTGACGTTTTAGAATTTCGAAGCTGTCAGTTGTGTTTTTGAATATTTCGTTTAATTCGTGTATTATTTCGTTTATTTTGTTTGTTGTTTGTGTTATTTTATATCGTTTAAGTTTTCATTGCCGTTTTTGTGTTTGTTATATATCGTTTTTTTGTGTTTCCTATATTTAAAATGCCGAAGCATTTAAATAGTCGGAGTCAAGAGTTGGTGTCATCCTTAATACGCTATTTTGAGGCAGAACGGGATAATAATGGACCTTTGGTACCTTTAACAGCTGTTAGAGAGGTAAATAGGATTATTATTAATTATATATTAGAATATTTAACAAAATATATGTTGGATACATGAAATAATAATATATATACCAGAGACTGACTTAAGATGGCAAAATTTTTGGGTTTTATATCAAAAAGTGTCTTTAAAAATGGCTAAAAACATACTTTTGGCGGTGCATCATATAGGTTATAAAAACTCAGACTTTTGACATTTTGATATTATTCATGTAAACGCCATCTATCGCCCTGTAGTTGCACTACCACTTTCCCTTGATGCAAGGATTTTAGCTTCACATTGACAACCGTGCCCGATCAGCTGATTGATGACGTGTACGTAGTTTACTTTTAAATTTACTATACATGATTTACGTAGAAAGGGATTTTTGTAAGAAAGTTGTTTAATTACCTTCTTGCTATTCCATTGAATTCAATTAACTGTTTAATAAATAGGTATCTAATTTCAATTTGTTTGCATTTTTATTAAAAAAAAATAGGTAGTTTGGAATGTGTTTAACATTTAATTTCACTGAAACAACACAAAACACTTTTAGAAAAGTTCACTGCCTTTTGCTCTTCACAAAATTTAAAAAAAAACGCTGATAATAATCTTCATATAATTGTTTCGATTTTTTAGGAAAACTGAATTAATTGCCGAATTGGAAAGTTCTGCCAGTTCAGGTGGTGTACAGTAAATAGTTCAGCTATTTTCATCCATTTTAAAAACGAGCTAAAACACAACTGTGAAATCCACAGAAACGTCAAATTGCAATGTCCTAACCTCACTTTTTGTTTTATTATTCATATTTAATTTTACAATAATTTAATGAAAATATTAAACATTAACAGTAAAACAAACAAATTAGTGCTTATTATTTAATAATTTAATAATAATAATAATAATATAATTTCTTAGAAAAGGATAAATTTGTCAAAACAATACCCCTAGCGAGAAAAAATCGAACTAATTACTTGCCTTATAAAATTTTTTATCCGCCTAGGCCATAATAAGGTATTTCTTTATCGAATGTTGACAACAATAAAGTTTAAATTATAGACCGCGTGGAGATAAAAAAATTAACACTAACGCAAAAATAACATACACACAATTGAAATCATCAAATTATTAAGAAATTTGGTAAAATATAATAATCAGTACTACTATACAACTTACTAATGTATTTAGAAACTTTAACCCACTTTACTGTATCCCCTAATTTCAGTTTGAAAACCAGTGATGGCATCTTTTTTCGAATACTTTGCACACCCGTTAAATAGGTCTAAGGAATCCGAAAAACAATAATAACAGATTTCTGGTAATAAATTATAAACACTCTGGACAGTTGTTACGAACACTTTACGAATTCGAATAAAGTAAGCAGAAACATAAGTTGCAGACGCTGAAGTCAGGTGTACTTTTGATGCGTATTGTCACTTAAAAATTTTTTGATTGACTGCCTGAAGTCACGTGTACTTTTTCAACAAAATAATTTGCTTAACATTAACAAAATAATCTGTAGGTAACCTTTGAAAGTAACAAAATGTTTACAAAATTGCATATTACTCTTGCAAAACTTAAAATATTTTCTTTGTTAAAATAACCTTGGTTTTCTACAAACTTCTAACTAAAATTAACAAACTGCAAACTTATGTTAACAAATCTGATTTTTATAACAGTGTGTTTGCCTGGAATTGTAAATCGCTCAACCGCTTAATAACACTAGGCAACAAATTTAACTTAAAAAAAGGTCCTGGTTAAAAATAGAATTTTTCGATTGTTTATGACTGAAAAAGATCCAAAATGTTTTTAAAAAAATTTTCTGAAGTCGTAAATAAAAAATAGGAGCACAGTATTCTGGTACCATTTATTGCATAGATACACCATTTGAAAATTTTAAGATGACGATACTTTTAACTTATATTTCACCATTCCATGAATAACATATCTGTACATATTGTAATAATTTAAGGCATGTTTTTTTGATGTTTACTGTTTTTTATCGTTCCAATTATTTTGTTTACTAATTTTTATCGTTATTATTTAACAATTTTTCTTTGTATCATGGTGCTGCCCGTATCATCTAAACGAGACTTTGGAAAATTTTTTGGGCGCCGGATTTGCGTCGAGCAGGTCAAAATCTATAAGACTAAGCTATTTTTATTACCAACCTTTTTTATTGTTTACTAGTGTAATTTGTACTTTTAAGGAATATTTTTATAAAAAAAATAATAATCCATAATCAGTATATTTTAATAAAAATAGGTGGTTCAAATATTATTTAGATTGCAAAAAGAAAATATAAAATTTTGACGTTTGGGAAATTTTGTAATATTATTGGCACAGAACATAATTATGGGAACAGCAGATAAGGTTGGATTTAATTAAGCTAAATTTACTATGAGGCATACTACGTATTTTAAAAATAACCTTTGATATACTAACAAAGTGTAACCATCAAATTTTATATAAGATAAAGTATGGGAAAATCTAGAATTATTTGTATCAAAAATGCAAAATGTTCGACAAAATAAAAAAGTAGGCGTCATTTTATTAAAAATATTTTTTAATCAAATAAAAATTTTGTTGAAAAGACTTTAGACAAGGTTATTAAATTAAATTGGTGGGACATTTATCCTTAATACAAGGTGTCCCAGAACTCGCGTCACAGGAAAAAATAAAACGTGCCGAAGGTATGCGAAACAAATACTTGAAAATTAAAATTACTACACCGAAAAAAATAATGTAGTTGAGTTAACATTTGCCTAAATGTCATTTTTAAAAATGTTGTTTCAACAAAAAACCTATTGGATTAATCTATATTTTGGTGTTAAAGCAAAAGTCAGAGTTTGTCAAAGTTTATTTGTTCATTTGACAGTTTAAATATTAATTTAACATAAATAAATAATTAATATTTTGAATTAAAATGTTTATCGTACTTTGATTTAATAGCTAGAATTTGTTGAATCAACTACTGAAATTTTTAGGATTACCTAAAAAAACTATTAAATTAACGTTTAGTTGCTCTTTAATACAAAACTTTCAATTTGTTCATTTAACAAATTTAAAATGTTACTTTAAAATTTAAAATGTAAAATTTGCATTCATAAAATTGCCGAGAATGGCGCTTCGAACACTCACGCCACGTCATTAGACAATGACGTTTTCTTACATCTCGCCTTAGTTAGCTTACGATTAGGTGTATATAAGATGAGATATCTGTTCGTTTAAGGTGTGTTCCACAGTAGAACTTTCACTACACCATATTGCACGACACTGTTAAGACCCTCAATACAGGGCGAAACAGTCTGTCGGTATTTGAAGTAGGTGGAACACATGATACAAAGATGTATCATGGGTGGAACACGCTCAAAACAAAAACTCTGGGCGAGGTGAAGGTTCAATTCTTTCTATTTATATATAATAATATATTATTTCCATAATTTTGTTTTGGATACCAACCTTTAAAGAATTTTACATTTTCAGAATGTTAATTTAACATTTTATTGGTGTTAAGTGAATATGCTAAAAAGGTTACCTTTTCAAGAAATTTACCTTAACACCCTAAGAATGTTAAATTAACCAAATTAGCAGATTAGAACAAATATTCTTATTTTGTTCATTTGACTGTTATTTGTTGTTCAATTAAACAATACAATTTGACATTTTTAGATGGTTAAGTAAACGTGCAAAAACCATTGCTTGTATTTAAAGTGCATAAAGAGTTGAATTAATATTTTTTTGTTGTTTCAACAGCTTATTTTTTTCAGTGTAGTGGCTGCTTTTTCACTATGACAATAAGTCATAGGAAATGCTTTTAATTGCTGGGATTCTTAGGATGCATTTTTCATATTATAATATATGGAATATTTGGTCTACTGGAATCCACTTCATTGTGACACTGCAGTCCATTTTTGTTCCTGTCATTATTTATCATTTTAAGTTATGTTAAGACGAAATTATAATTATTTATAGGTAGTATGGGAGCAATGCTAGGGAAACAGCACGAGTTTTTTCTCGGCGCTTGTCTGATCGTCCCCTGGACTGAAAGTGGTTCTGCGTTTGAACAGCGGAAAATAAAGATCTCATTTGATTACAATATAACGTAGACATTTTTTATTTTTAAATTTGGCATCTCCATTGCTATCAGCACCCCCCCTTTTCTCTGTGGCGCGAGTTCTGGGACACCCTGTATAATCCATATCCAGATTAAAGATATAATTTAATGCTTTTCATAATATTTAATATAAAATAAAATACACGAATATATTGTTATATTATAAAAAACAGTAACTTAAATTGTCTATATTAAACCATACTTAGCAGCATTTGGTAATAAGGACCCTCTCTTTAGTTGCTACTTTATTTTATGCGGTTAATATTAAACCCTTTGTCAAATTTACTCTTATCTTTTGCACCCAAGGATCCCGATAAATATTCTAAATTTAAGGATCTGTGTAATATTAGAAAATTAAATTACTTGACAAAAACAAAGATTCTAATGAAAGAATAATAAGATAACAATATAGTACTTACCTTAAGGTAACAAAATAACAAGGATTATAGGACAATAAACTTAAAAGTTAAAAAGTTTGATATTTTTTTTTGAATATTTTACAAAAATTAAAGTTTTATGTTTAAAATTTTGTAAATTTAAAATACCTAATTTTTGAAAAATTATAGAATTTTAAATATTTTATTAAAATTAGAGATTTTGGAAATTTAAAAAAGTTTAAAATTTTGATAATTTTAAACATGTCAAAAAATTGTAGTTTCAAAATATAAAAAAAAAATTGAAGAAATTTAAGTTTTGAAAAATATAAAATTTTTAAAAATTTTGGAAACATTAGAAATTTTATGTCTATTTTTTTTAATAAATAGTGCAGAACAACTTTCTAAAGATTTTGTAAAAATCACAGGTTTTCATTTTTTTTGATTTTTTTGGCAACACTGAAAACAATCCCAGTCTCTGGGAGTTTTTGGATGTTTGACAACGTTGCAAAAAATTCAGATTCCAAATTTTTTGGAAAATTAAAAAAAAAAATTACCCAAAAAACACAGAAACTTATCCATCTACCCGAAAAATGAAAATGGAAAGTTTATGGATAAAAATAAAGCTGTTTAAATGTCTAGCAATCGCAATTAAAGCAAATAATGGAAATGGGTCGAAACGAACAAAAAAATGACAAGAAATTTTTGATTTAAAACGATAAATTAGTAAGTATTATTAACGCCTTCTTGAGTTTTTCTTAATTCAAAAAACAATTTGTCAACCATTTCACAGTGATTTAGATTGCTAATTCTATTTAGACAAAAATTCTGCTTTTATAAATTTAATATATTTTTTTCATTACAATAAAATAATTCATACATTTAGATGTTATGTAGAAATAATTACTTTTAAAGCTATCTAATTAATTACGAGGAGACCTTGCAGTCAAGAATTTTGATCAATTGAAGCAGCATATTATTCTCAAACTCAGGCACGGTATTATACAATTTCAGTTCAATTTTTTTAGTTTCATACATTGCAAGTAATAAAGATGTATATTGATTAACCTTTTCAGGCAATGCATCTAAATTCAATTTTATTCTAGTAACAAGAATTTTTATGCAATCTTCTTTATTAACACAAAGTAATAGCTGATCGTCTAGGCTCTGAACCTTTCTATCGATGTCATTAATTAAATCACGAGTTGAAAGAAGAGCATCATTTACTGATTTTTTCCAAAGTGTTACGTTTTCTAAAAAGGATAAAAAAAATTAATAAATTTTTACTATTTAAATAAGGAAATGGTTATACAAAATAATAATGTAACTTTTCAAAGAGCTAAATCTTTTAAGAATGTTAAATTAGATTTGAAGTCAATTGCCCTTTGATAAAAACATTAATAAATTAATTTACCATATTTAAAATATTATTTATGGTAACTCACCATCTATGAAAGACTGCTGTCTTATGGAAGAAAAATTGGCCAATATCTCATTAATACAACCTATGGCATCTGTATTAAAACTTGTAATATTCTGACGTAACTCAGAGGCAATGTCCATGGTTTTGTTGAACTTTTCGCCCAATGTTGCATTTATATTTGACACATAGTTATCGGTTCTTTGATAGAGATCAATATTAATGATATTTTCATTTTTTTTAAAGATGTTTTTGCTATTGTCAACTTTATCATACAATTCAGCCCAAAGAGTTTTAGCCTCATCATAAGAGGATTCTAGATTTTGGTTGGAATCGCATTTTATCTAAAAAATATATTATTTTTTTATTTAGTTGTAACGTTAAATAATAATAAAACACTATAAAAATGGTTATTGTCATAATTTAGTACTCTTAGTTGCCCACTAATGGCAAAATAGCATTTTGCTCACGGGTTAGTTAAAAAATAAACAAACAGGGTCAATTATTTCGCGAACCAGGGGAACCGGACAATGTACCACCACTGCAAAGCAAATTTATCTTTTGATATCTATATTTTTGACCTGATCCAGCCTCGGACCGCTAGACACAGCAAAAATTGTATAAGGAAGTAAACTCACTTGATGACTGCCTATTGTTTCAATCTGATTTGGATAACTTGAAACGATGGTGTTATATTATTAAATTATATGGAGCTCTACATGGCAAATTCAATGTTATTTTATAAAACCTTTATAGTGTGTTGCTTATTAAGGAATTGAATATGCATTTTGACGCAATATATTTTAACTGCAAATATGGATTTAAGGGGGAAAATATTTAATGTTTCAAATATGTAAATACTATTTACTAAAGAGGTATGCCAAAGTGTTGTATATTTCTGTGTCATATCATAAAAGTTTAAGAGTTGTTTACATTAGACTGGGCCAAAAAAAAATGACTATTTTTTTTTGAAAAATATATCGAGAATGTCATTCAGAATGACAAAAAAAAATTTCGTGAAAATTTGAGCCCTTAATATTAATTTTAAGAGGTCTATCATCGCTATTTTTGATTTTTAGTCATAATTTAATGTTTTGCGTTAGAACTGTCAAAAAATTAAAGTAAAAAAAAATCCTTTTAACTTATTTTTACATAAAATTAGGTTCTCTACAAAAAAGATCAGAATTTTCGTCAGACGAGCTGTTTCCGAGTAATTGAAATTTTGTAACTAATGAATTAATGAATATTTAAAAAAGCTCACGTCGGATTCTTAAAGGAAATTTAATGTTCTACAAAAAAGGTTTCTTAACATTTTTGCCTAAATTTAATTCTTCAAAAGTTATTCATGAAGAAAAAATTAAAATTTTAAGTTTTTCTTCGATTTTAATCGTGAATAACTTTTGAAGAATTAAAATTTTAAAGTAAAAAGGGCAAATCGAAAAAACACATCGATTTATTGAGCTCAATTACTCGGAAACGGCTCGTCTGACGAAAATTTTCAATTAAACCTTTTTTGTAGAGAATTTAATTTTATATAAAAATAAGTGAAAAGAAATTTTTTACACATTAATGTTTTGACAGTTCTAACGTAACACATCAAATTATGACTTAAAATAAAAAATAGCGATGATAGACCTCTTAAAATTAATATTAAGGGCTCAAATTTTCACGAATTTTTTTTTGTCATTCTAAATGACATTCTCGATATATTGAAAAAAAAATAGTCAATTTTTTTGGCCCAGTCTAGTTTACATATTACTTAAAATTGTTTGAAGTCCTTTGTAGTATTTAAAATATTAATGTTTTAAATGGTTTTTATTAATAAAATGCTATTTCGCTTAATTTTGGTATAAGAAATCACGTGTTGACTGATTTTTGCTATTTTTTAATGTGCAAATTTTGGCCTGAGCGCTATGAGGCATTTATGATCAAAATGAACCCTATTTAAAAAGTACCTTTAGCCCACCAGTCAGATATAGCTTTTAAAATGGAAAACAGCAAAAATAGGCGAGTCAATTTTTGATAAAAAATATCGCTCAAAAATAGCCCAATATCGCTAAAATAAGAATAAATAAACCCAAATTAAATTTTTCATAAAACAGAAAAAAATCGTGTTTTAGGCAACAAAACATTAAAAGAAAACACGTAAATAGATTATTGGAAATATTGGAAAGTGTAAACCAAGCTGTTAAAAGTTTTATGCATTAGTTTAATTATTAATCATATTCTGAATAAAATACTAAAAGACTGCATATTTGTTTATTTTGGAACTGCTTCAACAAATTCTGATAAACACAAATTAATTTATTAACTTAAAAATCAAATTTTAAGTTTTTTTTATTAATTTAGATTTTAACCTATCAAAGGCTATTCCAGTATCTTTCTTTTCATTATAATTTATATATTTTACAACCAAAATCAGAACAAACCATGTATTGTAATATAAGAACCGATGTTTCTAGTACCTCTCAAGCAAAAACACAAAGCAAACTTGTAAAGTTCACGCTGGCATTACTTTATTTCCGATACACAAAAATTGGCATTACGTGTCCATTCTGTTAATATACCTACTATATTAGTTTAAAAAAAAAAGGCAAAAATCAGTCAACTTTATAAAATGAGTATGAACACCTGATATCTTCAACCAACCTACATTGCATGGAATATGAAAAAAGTTTGAAATTCTCCACAGTATAATGAATATAACTTTATAATGTACTTACATTGGAAAATATAAAACAGAAAACGAAAACTGATACAAATTTCATTTTGAATAGCTTTACAATGAAGTAATCCTCCAAAAAATACTTATATATATATATAACTTTTGTTTAACAATACTATCTAATATTATTAGATTAGTATCTATCATTATTAGATTAATTATATTTATTTTGTCATTTAAAATAGAAAAACACTTGAATAAATTTCTACTTCGGATTTTAAAGTCCAAAATGCATTAGTAAAGGAAAATATGTACAGTGTTTAACGTAATTTTCTATTTTTATGTTTACAAAATTCGCTCTTTGAGACTGCAATTTTATGGCAAAATGTCAAAGATGTGTGTCTTTTATCCGAAACCCAAAATTGTGCATCTACTTCATGGTTAATTTCTGGCAAAATGAATTACGTTATAAATATTTTTTTGGTATTTACAGTACAGGAAAAGCCAAAATATAGAGTGCACTCTTAGCCATGGTTTACGGATGCCATGATTCGGCTGTTCTGCTTATAAAAAATCAATGATCGGAACAAGAATATAAGTCAAATTATTAAAATAACTTTGAATAAAAAGTTACAATTAAAAAAAACGGCTACAGTAAATATTTTGTCTCCACACATATTTTCAAATGAGTAGTACACAAAATTGGCTTGGGAGATGACATTTTTGAGAATGTTACAGCATTTTTAAAACCGCAAATTTCAAAACGCTTCGATAAATTTGAAGAAAGATCGTGACGTCACGATGTTATAAAATATATGTTAAGAATTACAAATAAATCCAACATCTGTTTCAACCATGGTTTCTAGGTTATGTTCAAGTATTTAAATCGTATAAAAATTAGGAAAAAGTACGTAATAATTGTTTAAACTTTATACTAAAATATGGTGTTATTGGTTTTATAAGTAAAAAGATTACAACTGTCAATGTATTTGGTTATGTTCTAAACTTTTGTTTTTGCATATAATTTATCTGTAAAAATTACAACAATTTGAATACAATTTTTTATACTGACCCAAAAAGAGCCGTAGAAAGAAGTACATATATTTTTACCTAACTTATTTCCAACAACCCTTTACATGTGGTTAAAAATACATTAACATAAAAATGCTCCAAAAATTTATGATGTATTTTAACTTAAAATCAATAAAATAATTGTTTTATTCAAATTAACCCCAAAAAATGTATTTTCTAATATCTTCTGTCTCACTTAAATCAACTTTGAGCTCATTTTTATCTGCCTCATTATCTTCAACTTTCTCAGCGTACTGAAGAAGGCTCTGGTAGTGGGTATTGTATACGTGTTTTTTAAGATGTAATATGTTTTAATGAAATTATTTTACTAATTGTACGAATTAACCTACTCCTCTTTATTTGACGGTGTAAGCCTATTTAGCAGAAAATATTCTGGTCATCATTTTTATCGATTAATATAATTAATTATTTGTTATTTTCTTCTAATTGCTAAACTTTTCAGATATGGATCAAAACTAATTATGTCTCTTGAAAACTTTTCAAGAGACTGATAATATAGTTTTGATCCATATCTAAATATTTTAGCCATTCGAAGAAAATAAAAAATAAAAGATTAAAAATTCCAATTTTCGAAGATATGGTGCAAAACATAGATTTATTGTAAGTAATTTAAAATAATAATAGAATTATTAGAAAATTCCATTATTTTTTCATGGAACTTTAAACAAGTAATTGGCGTTTTGTCAGCCATCACAAACAATGCACTCAACAATTTAGTATAATATCGCAAAAATAACAAACAAAACAAAAACTGTAAAAGCTTATGCACAATTAACACATTGCGTGCCACGTGTATATTTAAAAAGTATCCTAGCGGGCCATTATTGCTAAATCTTTGTTTAAATGCGGTTAAAATTGTAAAATTTTTAAAAAAACAGTAATTTTCCGAATTTGCTCGAACCATATATACCAAAATGTTCGTGGCAGGCCACAAATTAATAACCCATAAGATAAAGCCTGTAGCCTCTAGTATATCTGCAAGACGCGGCCGGGTAGTGAATATTGTCTGTCTTGCATATTTGACAGACGTGGCCCCTCAGGAAGTAGCACTGTCTGTCACATATGTCAGACGTGGCACGCACGTGTTAAACAAAAACACAACCAATAAATTAATTAATAAAAAAAATAAAAAGGCTCAAAAAGTAAAAAATTCACCAAAAACAGTTTTATCTTTATCCAGCACGCGCCATCTAAAGTCAGCAAGAACGAAAATGGCATTACAAAGTTGAAGGTTTGGGAAACTTTTTGACATAATAATATTCAACAGGTTGAACGTAAAATTGCCTTAAAGTTAAAATTTGACTAAAATGACATACTTTTGAAAAAGGGCTTTTATATTCCCATTTCTAAACTTTTTTAACGTAAAAATTATACCAAGCGATTCTCCAAGAAATGTTCTTTGATATTAAATGCAAATAATAATAATAATTATAATGTTTATTTGCACCTTAAATACATAATACCTTAATTAAAACACACATATATTTAATAAATTACATTAAACATGAGGTAGTCCACTGAGAAGCATAAAGCATCTGTGCGTGGAATCAATAATTTTTATAGAATAGAATAGAATAGAATAGATTTATTAGTTCAGAAAGATTGCAATGTTTACAATGTTGAACACGTCCAAAAAAGTATATATAAATATTCAAGAATAACAAAGTAATAACAAACAAATGTACGGAAAGTTGTTACAAATAAACAAATACAAAAAAACATTTAGTTAAATAAATCATCAACGCAGTTATCACATCTGTTTACAAGGTATGCTCTTAAGCAAGGTTTAAATTCCCTAAAACTAAGGTATTTTATTGTTTTTGGCAATTTATTATATAAAGTTAAAGCAAAGTTTTGGATACTCCTGAAAACGGTGTGGGTCCTTGTTTGATTAAATCTTTATTTCTATTGAAGTAGGAATGCTGTCTACTAGTATTGTTAAACATAAAACTTTTTCTTGTAAAAAATTAAAATATAAAGATCTGGTAGTGTTAGTGGGTTATTTTTTACAAACGTTTGCTTGCATGATTCATTAAATTCCTACCTAAAAATAATTCTTATAATTTTTTTCTGAAAAATTAATAAATTTTTTGTATGGGATGAATTACCCCAAAAAATTATGCCATATTTTAAATTGGATCTGTTTGTTCCTTTCATAAAAATTTGTTGTCCAAAACAACACCCAAAAATTTGATTGAAGTACTCAACTTGATGGTTTGTTAATTTTAATATTGATATTGGTAAACCCATACTCTCCAAATTTTATGTACTGTGTTTTGTCAACATTTAAGTTAAGTCCATTATTTTGAAACCATTAAAATATATTTTTTTGTCTTAAATTAATATTAGTTATTTGATCATTTTTTGTAGAGGATTTAAAAATTGAAGTAGTATCATCTGCATACATAAAAATATTGTCGTGGCATTGGGGCAAATCATTTACATACAAAATAAATAAAAGTGGGCCAAGAATTGAGCCCTGAGAAACTCCTTTTTTTAACTCCACTGTGTTGGAATATAACTCCAACCCATTTTCCGATGATATTTTTACCCTTTGTTTTCGGTTGGTCAGATAGGATTTAAATAGATTTATGCTATATCTGTCTAATTTCAACTCCAATAGTTCTTTATCCATGGTGTCAAAGGCTTTGGACAAGTCAAAAAAGGCAGATACTACCAGGGTTTTACTATTCTACAGGTCCATGATCCTATCAACAAAATTAAATATTGCTAATTCCGTATTACTACCTTTAACGAAACCATATTTATGTTTAGAAATTATACAATGTTTATTACAATATTTTATCAATCTGGTAGAAATTGATATTTCCAGTATTTTTGAAAAATATTGGTAATAAGGAAATAGGTCTATAGTTATTAACATTAGTTTCAGGGCCCTTTTTATACAAAACCCTGACAAAAGCCAACTTTAATCCATCCGGAACAACGCCACTTAAAAAATAAAGATTAATAATATGACTATGACGTATGCGCACCTTTTAATATTGGTTGTTGGAAATTCATCGCAACCATTGTTTTTTTTTATTTTTTAGATTGTTTATAATGTCAAAAACTTTACCGGCATCTAAGGGATATAAAAACATATTGGAGTTAATGGATTCAATGTTGTTGGCATTAATTTTTGGTGATGGCAAATTTAGTGTATCAGATATATTAGCAAAAACTACATTCAATTCATTAGCTACATTCAATGGACTATTTATAGCAATATTTTCTTTTTTCAAAATAATAGTTTTAAAGACTAAAGTTTTATTTTTATTTATTAATCTCCACATTTGTTGCTGGTTGTTTGGAGCATTGTCTATAAGTTTATTATTATAATGAAGTTTGGCTTTAAAGTTTTAAATATTTTTTTATATATGTTTTTTTAAATATTTTTTTATATATGTTTTTTAAAGTATTATTATTTCTACAATTTATTATAATATAAGCAAAAATAAGGATGACTACAAATTTATTTAAATTCTTAACAATCAATTTAAAATATTAAGTAAGTAACGACAATAACATACTCGCGTTATAAATCATAAAAAGCATATCTGTATATTATACTGTACACAACAACAACAAAAAAAATATTCAAACATATAAACATAACATATAAACATTATAAGAAAAGATCCAATCTCAAACCACTTCATACAATTTGCCTTAGATTAACAATATTATGCATATCAATTCTGGGTTGATCCACTATTCACAACAACAATTTCCTTTTTATTAAGTCATAATTATTGATTTCTTTAATTTGTAGCAAAAAAGTTGTCTAATATCCATTAATTTTGACTCTAGAAATAATCGTTATGTTGAATAGTGTTTGTTTTTAATGAAAATAATTTTAATTATCCATTTTTAAATAACCTCTAATTTATTTAAGTAACCTTTCGTCACAGCTCCCCATCCAGTTATACAGTAGGATAATTGTGATTGAACTAATGCAAAATATAAAAATTTTACATGGTGCGTATCTACAAAATTGCGTAAATAATTAAATTTTCCCAGCATGCATCTTATTTTTTGGTTATATTATTAAATTGTAGGTCCCATCTAGGATGACAATCCACAATTATCCCAAGGTTATTTTATAGATGATGCGGATTTAATTTCGGTATTTGATATAATATGGGGTCCAAAGTTTGGAAGATTATTTTGTTTTACTGTAATTAAATGATAACAGATTGTAGTCAAAGTGCAATTTCTGACCATGATTTAATACAATGTAAGTTGGATTTTAAGTTACAAAAAATATTATCACGTTTACTTATAAGGATTTTAATAATATTGATTTTGATCTTTTTACACAACATCTACTTGCTTCCGATTTAGACTGTATATATCACATAAAAAAACATAGATTGACACTGACGCTCCTCTTATCACATCCAGAATAACAAAAAATAAAGCTCCATGGTATTCCGACAATATAAACAAATTGAGTAAAATTAAAAATAATGCAAAAACAAAATACAAAAACTCTAAAAACATAAATGACTGGGAGTCCTACAAATCCTTAAGAAACTACTATAACTTAGCTGTTCGTAATGAAAAAAAATCATTTTTTAATAACTTATTTTACAAAAAGTCTAGTAAACAAATGTGAAAAAATTTTGAACCAAGCATTACAAATATTGTTTTTTTCTTTTACGTATATAATCCAAGAAACCGCTAGGTTAACCGTATGTCGAGAAATCGGTTTTTGACATTCGACATTGATAACGCAATTTGAAACATTCGCCACGACTACTTTGCATAATAATTAATATAAAATAAAACAAACAATATTTGTATTGTTATTGTTAAGTACTGTTAAATGATTTTAACCAATCAGATTCACTTATTTAATTTAAGACAAAAACAATTTTGGTACTATGCCTAAGTGAATAATTATATGTATTTTGTCACTACTTTTAACATGTAGAGAACTTGTTTTTTATCGTGAACAATGCTTATACTGTTCCAGACCGGGCCACTCACTTTTTCAAACAGTTTCTGAAATTTGCTTTTCTAAATTTGAATGCAAGGAAAGTGACGAGTATACCAGGGTACTAATTAAATACATAATTTATTGCAAAATATAAGATTTATTGCAACTTTGGGCATATTATACATTAAATATCTTAAAATCAAATAATACCACACATATGGGACCCACACCAAATATATACGATTTTAAAATGACATTAAATAAACAAGTTCTATCCAAGCAGAATTTAAATATTGAAGTTTGCGAAAAAAAGATAAACGAAACATCGAACATGGAACTGACGACACGGTACTGATGAATGAATACAAATTTTAGATTATAATTCGGAATTAAGTATTTTAATGATATTTTTTATTAGTGGATGCTACTTATCAACCAATCACATATAGCCTTATATAAATTACAATGAAATATATATACGTAAGAAAATAACTACTCAACACAGTACTGAAATTTTGAGTGGAACCATTCGTGCATTCACTACAACTTCGCCGCTTGCATTGTTTTTAAGATGACTGTCGTGCAATGGGTGGGCTCCGTAGGTAATTTTTTTACCATCACTTGAGTTAAAACGAGGACTTGACGTTTAAACTTCAATATTTCGAAGGAATTTTGAATTTAAGATAAATTGAATATATTTTAAAATAAAATCACTCAAATAGTTTATTCAGGAGTTGTGACACGCCAAGGTACTGATGTTGTGAATATTTATTATGTTTTTTTACAAACGTGCTTTTGAAAAAATACATTAAAATTGGGTGAACAAGTTAAAAAAACCTGGATCTTTTGTAATATACTTAAATATTTACAAAAAATATTAAAATACCGGTATACCTACTCTATTGACTGATGATATCAAATTGTCCAACTTTTGTAGAATCACCCATATATACAAATTTTGTTTTATAAATTATATTAATCCCGGCGCATTCGCCATTTTAAACAAAATATGTTAAACATTAAATTTACAAAAGCCGCATAAATTTCACAGAAAACATATATATATATATATATATATATATATGTAAATGACTAAAATTTGGTAAACTTAAAACCCGTTATAATGTAAAATAGTCGAGTGGCAAATCTCATTTAAAAGATGCATATTCTTGAGCTGCAGCCGCTTTAAAATTTTCGTCTGTTAACTCGATTAATTTCGTAATGCAGCAGACAAACCACGAGACAAAAGATATGAAACGAAATTTTCAGGGGACGCATATTTAAATGTGTTGCGACTCTCTCTGCACTCTTTTCTTTAAAACGGACCAACATCATGAATATTTAACAGCTAAGGAATTTATTTCTACATTTTACGTTTTATGACAGTTTATTATTTAAAATTAATTTTTACATTTTTATTTAATCAGTGAACATTAAAGCATTTTGAGTGATTCTAAACAGTCAAACGGGGTCTTGATGTAACTTTCCTGCTCGGTTAAAAATGTTATTAGGCTGATAGGTTTCATCTTCGGGCAGAAAATATTCCATTACACCGTTTATTAAATCTAAATTTTAGTAATCAGCTTAGTAGCAGAATAGCAGTTCCGTGTTCCATGTAGAAACGTTTAGTTTCTTCAAACATGACATGATGATATGTAAAGATATAAAAACGTAAAAAAAGGCCCGGATAGGGGTTGTGTATTTGGGTTAATGTATCTGATATTGTAAAGTGCGCGCTAAAATATCTCTGCAATAAATAGTGATATATGCGGATGAATTCCTCTACCTAAATGTAAACCCCCTTTGTTATTCCACCACATTATTCGTTTTTAAACATTATCATCATTCTTTTTAATTCTTAAGGAGCCTACTATAATAATATTGTTATAAATATCTTAAAAATTATATGATTGTTATATGAGCGTGTTTTTACAACAGATAAAATATGAAGTATAAATATAAAAATATATTTTTTTGCAGCATTTTATTTAGGTATCAACAATTACCCGTAAATCTCAAAATTTTGTGGTTCCCCGAGTCGAGGGGTTGCCAGGCCATATTCGGCGTTTTGCCCTTAAAGCGAGACATATCTTTTTTAATAGCCAAACATAACTTTTTAAAGCCGCACATATGAAGATGAACAAAACTTTTATAATAAAAAAACTCGATAACGTATTTTAATTACCTATTTATTAAGTACAAATAAATCACCGTTTTTGTTACAAAATGAACCAGTTATAACAAAAAGCTAAACATGGCAGGACAAAAAGGTAAATTTTGGGTTTTCCCGTAAAATTTCTGTAAATATGTAAATTTATAGCTTACGATAATCTGTAACAATAATGCTTATAGAATCGTAAAAGTGGCAATTCTGAGATGTTATCTGTAAATGTCTTATTTAAAGTGACATAAATGAACTGCTACAACTTCACGACTATTTACTTACGATCAAACAAAACCTATATTTTCATATGTATTATTTATTGCTTTAAATATTCAAAGGTTTATCGGTTTATCATTTTTGTACGAGCATTTATTATAATATAAAAATTAATTTAAAATTAATTTTATTTAGGTCAATTGACAGTTCAATTGGACAAAAACAATTTGACCGGTCAATTCCACAACCCTATAAATAAGTACATAAAATAATTTAAAAATTAATATCAAAATTTAAAAGAAAAAGATAAATAATATTATTATCAAATTTAATAAACGCCATTTTAGTCACGAATTTGATTAAATGCCCAGAAAAGTTTTTAAACGAGTTGCATTCTATACTTTTTCTACGACAATTGCTTAAAATTATCTAAATAATAAATTTAAATTAAATATTTGTATAAACCGACATCTATACGAAAATAAAGTAATCATCCCAATAAACATTTTTGTCGTAATTTTCACCATTTACATTGCCCGTTATTATTTTAATTAAACTTAACAATAATTATTATAATTGATCCTTAAAAAATATTAAAATAACTTCAAAATATGACTATATATGTTAAGAAGCATTAAAAATTCTTAAACGGAAACATTTAGTATTATTTTACAAGAAAGGCACTTTACTTTAACGATTGTATGACATTTGACAACTGTGAATTAACTTAAAACTAACTTCAGCCCGTGACTAAAAACCTGTTGCTAACTTCAGCCCGTGACTAAAGGGCCATAAAGCCACAACTTGTAAATGTGTATTTAAAAGGTCACTTAGTACTATAGTGTCATAGAAAATGGGAGTAGAAATATAAATAAATAAATGTGTTCCATACACTACAAAAATATTGTTAAAGATCATCATTAAAATATTCGCACCTAATAAGTCTATTAAATTTGATTTTAATTTTATTTTAACTTTTTTAATAGAAAGTTATCTAAATTGTTCTGGTAACTTGTTGGAACTTTATTCAGAAGTAAAATTTAGTTTATTAACTAAATAATTTGATCTAAATCTTGTTTCACTAGAATGCCTTTTTTATATACTTCAAATAAGTAATAATAATAATAATAATAATAATAATAATAATAATAATAATAATAAGCTTTATTTCAGAGGACATAATATATATGTACATATTATAAATGTATATTATACATGTGTAGAAAACGTCAAGGTACATTTGAAAATAGACAAACATAAATACAATTAAAAATAGGTATATATCCATAATAATAGTAATAATTTACAGGAACTAAATCTACATTAAAAGAAATTCACTTATACCATAATAACATTTCGACAACAAATATGACTTTAAAAGCGTTTTAAAAATGTTAATTGACTTAGCATTTTGAATGTCTAAGGGGAGTCTATTAAATATATGTATGCCTAAACTGTTCGGGGACTTTTTACCTAAATTTAGACGATTACATTGCGTTCTTAGTTCATTTTTCTTTCGGGTATTAAAATTGTGGATATCAGAATTCATTAAGAATTTACTTTTGTTTAAAAATACATATATGCCTAGCTCCAAAATTAGAACACATGGTACAGGCAATATTTTAAATTTTTTAAATAGTTCTCTACATGAGAAATCCTATGGAACACCGGCTATGCATCTGATTATTCGCTTTTGGGAAACAAATACACGTTCAGCACCCGTAGATGAACCCCAAAAACAAATACCATAGCGGATTCTACAACCAACCTGTACATGATATATGTATTGGTTGGGGTGCAAAGCGCAATGCTGAGCACAGTGCAATTAAGGCACTTGTAGTTTTCTCTTATAGACTTTAAACACTTAATGTAAATGAAGAATAAAAATGTGGACTGTATTTTGTAGGTTTTATTATTAAAAATGTGGTGGGGACAGCCTTACTATACAGAGCGGTTACTTATATTAAAATATAAAACTAAAAACTTATCAATATAAACATAATAGATGCTCTATTACTAATATTTGCCTAAGATTTCTAAATAAATAAACCAAAGAGCTTAATTTAGAGATTAAAAGGTCACAGTGATGACTCCAATTTAGTTTTTCATCAAGAACTATGCCCAAGAAGCTAAAATGGTCCTTTCTGGAGATGTTAAAACCATCAATAGACAGATCTAAATTAAGAGATTCTTTAGACCCATGTCACTGAGTATAAAATCTTAAATAATTTGTCTGGCTGCATTTAAATACAAAGAATTGCAAGCAAACCAAGACGATAAAAAATTTAAATTATTTTTACATTCCATCTCAAGAATCTGGCTACTCTTGTTTGACAGTATAAGAGATGTGTCATCTGCGTATAGACTGGCCAAACAGTTATTCTCAAGATGTAGCTCTAGATCATTGGTGTATAGGGTAAATAACACAGGGCCAAGAATTGAACCCTTATATTTACATTTATATTTATTTAAATTATAGGTAAAATAGCGCAATGATAACAAACAAAATACCCACCAGGATGATAACAAAACTTTTTGACTTCTGACAGTAGATCAGCTATTAACCAAAGCGCATGTGCGGGATCGAAAGCCTTTGTGTCTGTAGACACTTCTTGCTCGGAGGCGCTGCTCCCGCTTATATGCCCTCTGGTCTCCCTCCTATGGCGGGATGCGCGCTTCTCAATCATGATGTCAGGATTGGCCAATCACGTTAAGGTAAGTAAGCTTTGTTGCAAATTTTATGGTTCGGCGATACTCTCGTTGTCGAGTTTCGTAAAAAAAAAACGCTGCAATAGGATTTCGGGAAAGGGCACAAGTAAACAATCGGGCTACTTTTTGCTGTGTGCTTAGACTACCATACGGGTCATTCCGGTGGTAGTGCTTCATATGGGCTATTCCGGGGTCGTTTATGACTTAAGTGAATAAAATCAATTGGATCGGGATTCTATGACACAGGGTGGGAATAGGGAAAAAGTAACTTCGTTACACCTTCTTGAGTTTTTCTTAATTCAAAAAATAATTTGCCAACCATCTCACAGTGATTTAGATTGCTAATTCTATTAAAATAAAAATTCTGGTTTTATAAATTTAATATATTTTTTTCATTACAATAAATTTATTTACACATTTAGATGTTATGTAGAAATAATTACTTTTAAAGCTATATAATTAATTACGAGTAGACCTTGCAGTCAAGAATTTTGATCAATTGAAGCAGCATAATATCCTCAAACTCAGGCAAGGGATTATACAACTCCAGTTCAATTTTTTTAGTTTCATACATTTCAAGTATTAAAGATGTATATTGATTAACCTTTTTAGGCAAAACATCTAAATTCAATTTTATTCTAGTAATAAGAAGTTGTATGCAATCTTCTTCATTAACACAAATTAATAGCTGATCGACTAAGCTCTGAACCTCTCTATCGATGTCATTAATTAAAACACGAGTTGAAAGAAAAGCATCAGTTACTGATTTTTCCCAAAGTCTTACTTTTTCTAAAAAGAATAAAAAAATTATTAAATTTTTAATATTTAAATAAGGAAATGGTTATAAATAATAATAATGTAACTTTTCAAAGAGCTAAATCTTTTAAGAATGTAAAATTAGATTTGAAGTCAACTGCCCTTTGATAAAAACATTAATAAATTAATTTACCATATTTAAAATAATATTTATGGTAACTCACCATCTATGAAAGTCTGCTTACGTATGGAAGCAAAATTGGGCCATACGTCATCATATATACAATCCATGGCATCTGTATTAAAACTTACAACATTCTGAGCTAAGTCAATGGCACTGTTCATGATTTTGGTAAACATTTCGTCCGATGTTGCATTTATATTTGACAAATAGTTTTCGGTTCTTTGATAGACATCAGTACTAATGATATTTTCATTATTTTTAAGGATTTTTTTGCTATTGTCAACTTTATCATACAATTCAGCCCAAAGAGTTTTAGCCTCATCATAAGGGGATTTAAGATTTTGGTTGGAATCGCATTTTATCTAAAAAATGTAATGTTTTTTTTTGTTGTAACGTTAAATAAAAATAAAACATAATTTTAATAAAAAAATCTTATGGTACACTATAAAAATGGTTATTCTCATAATGTACTACTCTTAGTTGCCCACTAATGGCAAAATAGCATTTCGCTCACGGGTTATTTAAAAAATAAACAAACAGGGTCCATTATTTCGTGAACCAGGGGAACCAGACAATGTACCACCACTGCAAAGCAAATTTATCTCTTGATATCCATATTTTTGACCTGATCCCGCCTCGAACCGCTAGATACAGCAAAAATTTTACAAGGAAGTAAACTCACTTGATTACAGCCTATTGTTTCAATCTGATTTGGATAACTTGAAACGATGGTGCTATATTATTAAATTATATGGAGCTTTATGTGGCAAACTCAATGTAATTTTATAAAAACTTGTATGTACTAAACATTTCATATATGAGCACATTAGATGCAAAACTCTGTATTTGCAGGATAAGTGATTTTAAGAAAAACATGAAAAACCGCTAATAAGATCATTTTTGAAAAAAATGCAAAAAAGTATAGACGTGCTTTTGCATCATTTTAATTTAAAAAAGTAAAAAAAAACCTTTAAAATTGGGTAGTTTAGTAAATAATTGAAATCAAAAGATTTAGAAACATAGTTTTGCATCTTCCTCGTTCAAGTTTTGCAATTGAAAAGTGCAAATACCAACAAAATAACAATTAATCAGGTAATTGTTATGTCGTCACGACATGTTTAAACTAGCGACGTGATTGGTCAACAACAAATACCGAGTTTTGCATCTACGTTAAGTTTTGAAATGTATTTTATTCTAAAAATATTAACTTAGGCATCTGGTTTACTGCTGTAGGCAGTGCAGTAATGTACATAAATATGATAAAATATATATTTTTTAAAAATTTGCAAAAACCGAGTTTTGTATCTATTGTACTAATATATTTAGCTTAAATAACTATAGTTTAAAAAATATTAACCTTTATAGTGTGTTGCTTATTAAGGAATTAAATATAAGTGGCGTACCTACGGTGGGGCAGGTAGGGCACGTGCCCTGGGCGCCATTCAAGGGGGGCGCAAAATTCATAAACTACAAAACTTAAATATCAAAATAAACCAATACATTTCAGATTCAAAGGAAGGCGCAAAATTAGTAAATGTAATTTTATTATGAGGAATTTTGCTTTTGTTATTTTAAGACAAAGAATTTATTCACGTGCAGCAAGAAAAAAATATAAGTAAGCTAAAGGTCATACTCCTGAACACAGTGATCTGTGTTCAGATTTGTGAAGAAGAAGAAGAAGAGTCTATTGAACGTGTTCAAAAACGGCTTCACGATCCTAAAATGAATTTTCATAATGCTGCCTTAGATATTAAAGCCCTCCGTGACTATTTTTTTAATGAAAGAGAGAGGTTAGTTAATGTGCACTTAAGAAAGGTTTTAATCTTTGCCAGGAATGGGATGAAGTGATTGAAAAGCGTCAACGGCGAAAAAAACGTATGGATGGAGAGAATGCGATGGATGATGGGTTAACTGCTAAGGAAGAAATATAACGACTGATGAAGGAATCGCTGGATCGTATTGTGTGTGAAATGAGCGAAAGGTTCACTCGCCTGCTTGAAACTGACGCTAGATTTGGATTTCTTTTAGATGTAGAAAGACTGTGTTATTGTACCGACGACTTCGAGAACTTAAAAAATAAATCTAAAGAATTTGGAGATTTCTATGGTTGTGATGTTGACGGGGAACAGTTATACGAAGACTAAAGAGCTTCTTGAATTTACTGTTTAGTGCAGAGAGGAGAGCGTCTTTCCGAATATGCGTATTTAAATTCAAATTATGCTTACGATTGCAATATTCATCGCAAGTTGCGAGCGATCTCTCAGCAACTGACTAATACTTTCGTATTTAAGGGCTACAATGGGTCAAGAAAGATTATCCGACCTACCTTTGCTTAGTATAGAACGAGAAGAAACAGAAAAAACAGACTTCAACAATATTATAAATTTATTTGCGTCCCAGAAAGCAAGGAAGATACAATTTTAAAACGGCCAGTTTTTTTTAAAACAAAAAATGAATAGGAATGTTTATTTTATATTTAATAATCTATTTTACTTTTCCCATTTTATGTTTATTTTTTATTTAATATTTTTTATTATTTTTATGTATTTGTTTATTTTATATTTAGATAATTATAATTTACGAAAGGGCGCAACAATGATGCTTGCCCTAGGCGCCTTTTCCGATTTTTACGCCCCTGTTGAATATGCATTTTGATGCAAAAGTATATTTTTACTGCAAATATGGATTTTAGGGGAAAAATATGAGAGAATTTAATATTTATAAATACTGTGTCAAATATGTAAATAGGTAAGCCATTTTTTCGAAATGTTGAATATTTCTGTGTCATATTATAAAAGTTAAAGAGTTGTTTACAAATTACTTAAAATTGTTTGAAGTCTTTTGTAGTATTTAAAATATTGATGTTTTAAATTGTTTTTATTAATAAAATGCCATTTCGCTTAATTTTGATTTAAGAAATCACGTGTTGACTGATTTTTGGCTATTTTTTTAATGTGCATATTTTGGCCTGAGCGCTATGAGACATTTTTGACCAAAATGAACCCTATTTAAAAAGTACCTTTAACCGACTAGTCAGATATAGCTTTTAAAATGGAAAAGGCAAAAATAGTTAGGTTAATTTTAGATAAAAAATACCGCTTAAAAATAGCCCAATATCGCTAAAATAAGAATAAATAAACCCAAATTAAATTTCTCCTAAAAGAGAAAAAAATCGTTTTTTAGGTTTTAGCAAATTAGTCTTAGACATTGAAAGAAAGTAAACACGCAAATAGATTATTGGAAATGTTGGAAAGTGTAAACCAAGCTGTTAAAAGTTCCATGCATAATTTAATTATTATTTATATTCTGAATAAAAGACTAAAAGACTGCATATTTGTTTCTAACTTATAACTACTTTAACAAATGCTCATAAACACAGACTAATTTATTACCTTAAAAATGGAATTTTAAGTTTTTATTATTAATTTAGACTTTAACCTGTCAAAGGCTATTCCAGTCTCTTTCTTTTCATTATAATTTGTATATTTTACAACCAAAAGCAGAACAAACCACCATTGTATTGTAATATTAAAGCCGATGTTTCTAGTACCTCTCAAGCAAAAACGCACAGCAAAAACACACAGCAAACTTGTAAAGTTGACGCTTGCATTACTTTACTTCCAATACACAACAATGGGCATTACGTGTCCATTTTGTTAATATACCTACGATATTAGTTTTTAAAAAATTGGCAAAAATCAGTCAACTTTATAAAATGAGTATGAACACTTGATATTTTCAACCAACCTACATTGCATGGAATATGAAAAAAGTTTGAAATTCTCCACAGTATAATAAATATAACTTTATAATGTACTTACATTGGAAAATATAAAACAGATAACGAAAACTGATACAAATTTCATTTTGAATAGCTTTACAATGAAGTAATCCTCCAAAAAAATACTTATATATATATATGTAATAAACGGTACGATATTTAAAATATCTTTATCGATTGATTTTTTAAAACTTTTGTTTAACAATACTATCTAATATTATTAGATTAGTATCTATCATTATTAGATAACTTATATTTATTTAAAATAGAAAAACACTTCAATAAATTTATACTTCGGATTTTAAAGTCCAAAATGCATTAGTAAAGGAAAATATGTACAGTGTTTAACGTAATTTTATATTTTTATGTTTATAAAATTCGCTCTTTGAGACTTTGCAATTTTATGTCAAAATGTCAAAGATGTGTGTCTTTTATCCGAAACCCAAAATTGTGCATCTACTTCATGATTAATTTCTGGCTTTCAAGCTAAATGAATTGCGTTATAAATATTTATTTGGTACTTACAGTACAGAAAAAGCCAAAATATAGAGTGCACTCTAAACTATGGTTTACGGATGCCATGATTCGGCTGTTCTGTTTATCAAAAATCAATGATCGGAACAAGAATATAAGTCAAATTATTAAAAAAACTTTGAATAAAAAGTTACAATTAAAAAAAACGGCTGCAGTAAATATTTTGTCTCCACACATATTTATAAATGAGTAGTCCATAAAATTGGCTTGGGAGATGCAATTTTCGTGAATGTTACAGCGTTTTTAAATCCGCAAGATTCAAAACGCTTCGATAAATTTGAAGAGAGATTGTGACGTCAAGATGTAATAAAATATATGTTAAGAATTACGAATAAATCCAACATCTGTTTCAATCATGGTTTCTAGGTTATGTTCAAGTATTTAAATCATTTGAAAATTAGGAAAAAGTACGTAATAATTGTTTAAACTTTATACTAAAATACGCTGTAATTGGTTTTATAAGTAAAAAGGATTACAACTGTCAATGTATTTGGTTATGTTCTAAACTTTTGTTTTTGCATATAATTTATCTGTAAAAATAACAACAATTTTAATACAATTTTTTATACTTACCCAAAAAGAGCCGTAGAATACAGAAGTACATATATTTTTACCTAACTTATTTCCAACAACCCTTTACATATGGTTAAAAATGTACATAAAAATGCTCCAAAAATTTATTATGTATGAGGCCTGATCAATAAAATAATTGTTTTAATCAAATTAACCCCCAAAAAATGTATTTTCTAATCTCTTCTGTCTTACTTAAATCAACTTTGAGCTCATTTTTATCTGCCTCATCATCTTCAACTTCCTCAGCGTACTGAAGAAGGCTCTGGTAGTGCCCATACACAAGAAAGGCGATGTGAATAATAAAAATAACTACACACCAATATGACTGCTACCCATATTTATAAAAATCATTAAAAGATGTACGGCTTTGAGAGTTTTACTGCATAGTGAGTTGCATTTAATGTTTTCTCCATGTCAACATGGGTTTCGTAAAAAACATAGTACTACTTCAGGTATACTTGATTTGACCTTAAGTATCCTGGAAGCTTTTAAAAACTTGAATTTTACTACACTGTGATTTAAGTAAAGCCTTTGACTGTTTCTCTCTTAAGCATGTAAAATATAAATTTTCTGAACGTGCTACAAAAATGATCGAGTTCTATCATATAATATGACCAAGGTATTTCGAGTAAATGGTGTGACTCCTTCAAGGAAAAAATGGGGTGCCACAGGGCTCCTTCGTTGGTCCCCTATTATTTTAAATCTTTGTCAATAACTTGCCATACCAACAAGCAATGATAAGTCATGTTCTCTTTGCAGACGACACAACAATATCGGTGAGGCAATGAGATTTAGTTAAGGGTTGGTTATTGGTTCCTGAGCAATATTACCTTATTATTAAATGAGGATAAAACAAATGTAATTGTGTTCTCAATTAGAGAGAATGGCATTGGTCTTCAAGGTGCAGTGATATTCTTAAGAGTTTATATAAACACTAAACTAAATTGCGATACCCATATTTTTAAAATATGCAAAGCATTTTCATCTAGCAAAATCTTGTATATTAACTATAATATAAGTTTGTATAATTCCCACGTAACAGGGCAAAGTTACACCACTAGAAATAAAAATGAACTAATACTATTGATTATATGGGCATCAGATCGAGGGGTAAACCACTTTAAAATCTTAGAGACCAACGTTCAATGTTAGTGGACGTTGTGTTGTGATTTTTTTCCTTATCAGTCGTTATCAATTCCTTGTTATTGTTATCCTTACCCGTTAATTCGTAAGCGATTTTTAATTTTAAAAAATCAGTGGTTTACCCCTCGCATCAAATTTAATAATAAATTACACAACAAAATAAAGGAACTGCCCCTTAAATATTTTAAACAAAAAGTAATCTCCATACTTAAAAACAACGTTCTTATATATTTTTAAAAATTTTTATTTTAATATTTAAGTTTTATGATTATTTTTTTTTAACAATTTTTGTAGTGGATTTTGTATACGTGTTTTTTAAGATGTAATATGTTTTATTGAAATTATTTTACTAATTTTACGAATTAACTGACTCCTCTTTATTGGACGGTGTAAGCCTATTTAGCAGAAATAAATTAATGCCATTATATTATTATTATTCTCGTCATCATTTTTATCAATATAAGGGGCCGAATATCGAAATTTTTAATCTTTTATTTTTTATTTTCTTCTAATGGCTAAACTATTCAGATATAAATCGAAACTAATTATGTCTCTTGAAAACTTTTCAAGAGACTAATAATTTAGTTTTCTTACTACCTCGACTCAAAATACGTTGTTTCCTCCCCGATTTCTCGGCAGAAAGTTTACGTTTCTTGCATTGGTCAAGCTATACGCGCACACTTCAATAGCGGGAGTAAAAATTTTTTAGTCGTGTGCTTAACATTCAAATTTCGTACTGCCAACATGAGAAACACAAAAATATGACAGTTTTAAACCATAATTTTGCAATTATAACAACAAATAAACAATTTATGTTTTTACTTTTTTACTTTTTATGTTGTTTTAAGTGTTTAATGGTACTTTTATTTGTTATAAAGTAGTAATTTGTTAATTAAAATACAACGTTTTATTTTTACTGTATTGGCACCGCTGAATTCACGGCCTACTGTTATTTATTTATCAAGCTCTTCAAATGGAGATAGGTACATAAATACACATTTAATTTTTTCCCGTATTTTCGGCCGGGTTGTATTTTCGGCCGAGGTAGTAAGAAAAATAGTATACACTACACGGGCAGAAAGTGTGAGAGTCCTGAACTGCGCGCCATGATGCCCTCGGCTTCGCCTCGGGCATCATGGCGCGCAGTGCAGGAATCTCACACTTTCTGCCCTTGTAGTGTAATATACTATTGGATCCATATCTAAATGGTTTGGCCATTAGAAGAAAATAAAAAATTAAAGATTAAACATTCCAAATTTCAATGAAAGGTCTTTATTTTTTTATCACGATGAAGGCTGTTCCATTTTCGAAGATAGGCTGCAAAAAATAGATTTCTTGTAAGTAATTTAAAATAATAATAGAATTATTAGAACATTCCATTATTTTTTCATGGAACTTTAAACAAGTAATTGGCGTTTTGTTAGCCACAAACAATGCACTCAACAATTTAGTATAATATCGCAAAAATAACACACAAAACAAAAACTGTAAAAGCGTATGCACAATTAAACAAAAACACAACTCATAAATTAATTACCTAATTAATTTTGGAGCAATAAAGTAAACAAAATAAATATTTTAAATAAAAATGCTCAACAAGTAAAACCTCCACCAAAAACAGTTTTATCTTTATCCAGCGCGCGCCACCTGAAACCAGCAAAAACGAAAATGTCATTACAAAGTTGAAGGTTTGTGAAACTTTTTGACATACTAATATTCAACAGGTCTTTTTCAGTCTTTATCAACGTAAAATTTCCTTAAAGTTAAAATTTGACTAAAATGAGATGCTTTTGAATAAGTGCTGTTATAATCCCATTTCTAAACTTTTTTAAGGTAAAAATTATACCAAACGATTCTCCAAAAAATGTTCTTTGCATTAATTGCAAATAATAATAATAATATTAATGTTTATTTGCACATTAAATACATAATACCTTAATTAAAACATACTCTAGAAATAATCGTTCTGTTGAATAGTGTGTGTTTTTAATGAAAATAATTTTAATTATCCATTTTTAAATAACCTCTAATGAACTAATGCAAAAAATAAAATTTTTACATGGCGCGTATCTACAAAATTGCGTAAATAATAAAATTTTCCCAACATGCATCTTATTTTTTGGTTATATTATTAAATTGTAGGTCCCATCTAAGATGACAATCCACAATTATCCCAAGGTTATTTTATAGATGATAAGGATTTAATTTCGGTATTTGATATAATAAGGGGCCAAAGTTTGGAAGATTATTTTGGAAGGTTATTTTATAGATGATAAGGATTTAATTTCGGTATTTGATATAATAAGGGGCCAAAGTTTGGAAGATTATTTTTGTATCTTGTAAAGGATAGGTATTTTGTTTTACTGTAATTAACTGATAACAGATTGTAGTCAAAGTGAAATTTCTGACCATGATTTAATACAATGTAAGTTGGATTTTAAGCTACAAAATGACATAAAAAAACATAGATTGACACTGACGCTCCCCTTATCACATCCAGAATAACAAAACATAAAGCTCCATGGTATTCCGACAATATAAACAAATTGAGTAAACTTAAAAATAATGCAAAAACAAAATACAAAAACTCTAAAAACATAAATGACTGGGAGTCCTACAAATCCTTAAGAAACTACTATAACAGCTGTTGTAATGAAAAAAAATCATTTTTAAATAACTTATGTGAAAAAATTTTAATCATTTAAATTTAAACAAAACATCGAACTACAATATTCCAAATACTCTCTGAAATGTTAATCAATTGAACGAGGGATTTATTAATGCAGTTTCTTCCTTACCACCAAATAAAAAAAATCATTATTATAACAACAACATAAAATGTGAATTTGGTAGTAAATTTGAATTTGTTACTGTTCCCAATAATACTATTTATAAATATTTAAACGAAATTACTACAAATTCAGCGGGATGTGATGAAATGAACAAATAAATGTTAAATGTTGTCCCTACATTTTACCCTATATAACTAACATAATAAATAGCTGCATATTAGAAAACTATTTCCCAGATGTCTGGAAGCTGTAAATTATTATACATAAAAAATAAATAAATAGATAATCCCATAACCATCCATTTACGACCAATTAGTCTTCTACCGAATTTGTCCAAAATTTATGAAATTCAGAGGACACATTATTTAATATCTTGCCCAATACCCAGTCTGGATTTCTTCCTGCGCACAGCTGTACAACTGCACTTTTAAAAGTTTGTGACGATATCTTAACTGCTTCAGACAGAGGATTGGCTACAATTTTGATACTTTTGGATTACAGTAAAGCTTTTGACACAATTAACCATCAATTTTTGCTTGCAATTTTAAAGTAACTACGGTTGGTGTAAAATGCATTGGCTTTAATAATGAGTTACTTAAGTAATCGTACTCAGAAGGTTAGAATTGGCACTAAAGTGTCTGATCATCTGTCTGTGACAGTTGGGGTTCCACAAGGGTCCATTCTGGGACCTTTGCTTTTTATTATTAACACTTGTAATTTACCACTATATCTTTAATACTGTAGCGTTCACATGTACGCTGATGACACTTTTCTGAAAACGATTTGGCAAAGGGCACAAGAAAAATTAATATTGATCTTTCTAATATCAATACATTTTCATCAGATCATTGTCTAAAAATTAATGCTAAAAAATCTTTTGTTCTAACTTTTGGACTTCCCAAAGAAACAAATTTAAATTTAACAATATGCAATGAAGCCCTTTCAGTTGTTGATAAAGCAAAAAATCTGGGTGTCTTAATGGATAGTACCCTAAGATTTCGATACCATACAAATAACTGTATTAAAAAAGCTTATAACACCCTTAGACTTATTTACCCCCATAGATATATCTTAAACAAGCAAATTAAATCAACTTTGTAATTTTCTTGTTTTGTCTAATTTTAACTTTGGTTGTCAGCTTTTTTTTAGTGCTTTGGATCGTGACTCTGGAAACAGAATTCAAAAGGTCCAAAATTCTGCTTGCGTTTGATTTTTGGAATACGTAAATATGATCATGTTTCACATAAACTAAGAGAACTTGGCTAGTTAAACATGTCGAAGAGGTTTACATTGCTTTACCACAGAATAATGAAAACTTGTATTCCCAGTTACTTTTATAATACAATAAAATTCCGAACTGACGTACACAACCTTAATGTTAAAACTAAAGGCTTAATTTCACCTCCTTTCCATCGCTCTTCTTTTACTTTTACCTTTATTAAAAAAATTTAAACCTTAAAAAATTTAAAATCTCTTACAAAACTTTCTGCTTACCGGACACACCTAAGCCTCAATATGCTATCAAATATATTTTATTTTATAATCCAAAATGTGTGCATTTAATTTAATTTAATTTAATTTGATGTAATTCAATTTTATTTAATTTAGTTTAATTTTATCTAATTATATTTTATTTTACTTTATGATATCTGTACGATTCGATCTTTATGTTTGTTATCAGTTTTATTAAGTAGCTCTGGGTTAAGTGGTAGAGCAGGGGATAATTTTTTATCTATCTGAACTTGGCCCAGATATGTTTATTTTGTAATCTTAGAAATTTAAAAAATAAATAAAGACATTTATTATTATTATTATTTCTTAACTTTATTAAAATCCCTTTCAGCTTGTGGTTTAACTTCCCATGTATTATCTTTATAAATTATTACTGTATCGTCCGCATATCTAATCATTTTACCTTCTGTTCCCATTAGTAAAATTTAAATATATTATAAAAATATTTGGTCGAAGGATGGTGCCCTGTGGTACTCCATAACTGGGATTTGTGTTAGGATAACTATAGCAGTCTCTGTTGTTAAATCCACAATAGCATCTTAAGTCGAAAACTATAGTTTCATATATATTGGCGGTCAGAGAGAATTTTAAATTGTTTTAAAAAAACCAACAAGTCTTGTTTTTAATGCATTTTTAAATATTTTTGAGTCCCCCGATTTAAACAAACGTTTGATAATCCCTGTCTTTAAATTCTTTGGAAAAATACCCTCAGTGAAACTTTTATCGTATATAATACCACTAGTGGTAAAATTTTACCAATAAAATTTTTGATTTTTATAAGAATGTTTTTTTCTTGAAAATTTCGCAAGTGGCATTAATTTTTAAGACCACGAGCCGCTAGGCGAGTGGTTTGAAGTTAATGCCACGAGCGAAATTTCCAAGGAAAAATCTTGAGTAAATAAAAATCAAAAATTTTTTCAGGGAAAATTTTATCACGAGTGGTATTCGGCAAGACTATTTCACGAATATTTTTACTGCTGATTCAATTTCTGTATGATTTTTTGGACCAAAACGCATATTTTTTAATATTTTATTTTTAAAATTAAAAACGTCAACAGTGACAATTATTTTTATCATAGCAACCAATTGGTTGTTATGCAACTCGTATAAACGAGTGGTTTTTTTCACCTGAATAGTAGTTTTATTGCTGCAAAACTGAAAAAACCACTCGTTTTCTGAAATCTGATTGGTCCAAAAAGTAATGAGTGGAATAGTCTATAATAAATGTTAGCTACTTTGAGATTTTATTTTTTATGTTTTTAACAGTTTCAGAAGTTATAAGATCCCATCCTGCGGACTTTTTATTTTTTAATTTGTCTAATAATAATGCTACTTCTCTTTCATTTACTGGTTTTAAATATAAGGAGTTATTAATATTAAAATCATTTTCATGGAAATTGGTTGGAACTTTAATGTTTTGCGCTAAACTTATTGCAATGTTATTGTAATAGTTATTAAAATGATTTGCTATTTCTTTTTTGTTGGTTATATTTTCATTGGAAATTTTAATTTGTAAGATTTGTGAATTTTTAGATTTTTCATTACAAACTTCTTTAACGCATTGCCATATATTTTTCTTGGATTGAAAACTTTGTAGTAAGATATTTTAGAGTTTTTAATTAGTTTTTGTATGTAATTTCTATACCTTCTATATTTACAAAGCAATTCATTGTTATATGGGTATAAATGAAAAGAATAAATTATACAGAGACACTCTATTATACCGTATAATAGAGTTTCTCTGTATAATTTATTCTTTTCATTGCCAGCATTAATAATGTCTTTTGAAATCCACTCCTTTCTTCTTATTTCTTTTTTTTATTTTAATTGTTTTTGTATTTTTTCTATGTTTTTAATTAATTTATCAATAAATAAATCGCTAGCTTTATTAATATTTTCACATTCATAAATGTTCCTGGAATTTTAATTTTTAGAGAAATTCTTAAACTATCATAATTATATTTTATATATTTGTTTTTTTCTTTAACTTCTGAAACAAATAAAACGGTTTATTAAAAGAATTGTTTACATTTTAAGTGGCTATATATTTTTGGTTTGCAAAGAAAAGTTTCTAAGATTCGGCAAAAAGTTGACTGGACTATAGGGCAATATATTCTGAAAATTTAAACCATATCTCAACAAGTCGATTAATTTCGTTTTTTATCAAATTTAGCAACTGCACATGTGCAACGTGGACAATCAGGCAATTTTTTTATTTCTGTCATCAAAAATTAAAAATCTAGCTAAATACCTACCTTTATTTACTCCTGCATTGACAAGCTGTGACTTTATGGCGTATTAGTCACTTGCTAAAGAAACAGTGGCTTTTAAGCTCTTTAGTCACGGGATGAAGTTAGCTTTATTATAAATTGGGAAAAAGTGAGGTTAAATTTGGGTGACAGTTGAAAGATGTCAAAAATTTAACAAATAAAATTCTCTTTTGTGTTTGTCGGAGATAAAGTAGAGAGTATGCAACTCGTTTATAAACTCTAGACACTCGTTTTTAATAAACACTCGCTCGCAAGCTTCGCTCATGCTTAATTAAACTCGTAACTAAAATGGCGTTTATAAAACTTGATATATAATATACTATTAACTACTCCTATATTGACAATATGACTTTATAGCGTTTTAGTCATGGGCTGAAGTTAGGAACAGTGGGTTTTAGGCTGAAGTAAGCTTTATTATAATTTAGAAAAAAGTGAGGTTAAATTTGAGTGACAGTTGACAGATGCCAAATTTTTAACAAATAAAATTGGCCTTAAATTCTGTTTTGTGTTTGTCGTAGATAAAGTATAGCAGGCAACTCGATTATAAACTTCCCTATAGAGAAGTTTATAATCGAGTTGCATACTATAGACACTGCTTTTTATTAAACACTCGCTCGCAAGCTTCGCTCATGCTGATTATTATTTACTACTTATTTTAACAGTTGATTGAGCCTGAACAGTAAACTTAAATTCAACATTTAATAAATATAAAAACTTTATTTGGAGATACCTAATGCAGATGGAATTCTTGACGGATAAAGTTACATTTAAAATACAAAAATAGAGACTCAATCTACTTTTATCAAACAAACAAGCAAACAAATAAAAAAACAAACTAAAAATTAAAACGAGGAGCATCAACACGAGAGCATAGAATTCTCTACTTGATGTATTGTATATCTAATGGTATTTATATATTTATTTATTTATATTATATGTGGTGGCAGTATGGTTTGTAGGATGTCCCTTTTTTCAGAGTTCTCTTTCAGAAAATAAGTTAAATGTCGTTTGGGTTACGGTTATTATTGCTTTATCCAAATATTGTTTTATACGTTTAACTCTTCCATATATTTATATAAAAATAAACGGGAGCCTTCCAGGTGTTTGAGCTGAGTTCAAACATAATTTATTGTCTTTTATTTACTGTATTTATTATTTCTCTTTCAATACTTTCCCCATGAATACAACACCTTAAAGTACCTTAGGTTACTAAATTAATGAGCTTTATTACCGTAAGTATTTATTTTATTTATTTGTCGTAATTTAATATAACATTTGCGTTGGTGTTATATTTTATTTTATCACTTGGGGTGTAACTTTTACAGATTCTTTGCTGGGGGGTTTGTACGCTTACATATTATAGGAAGCTCTAATTCCAAGTAGACCCTTATTCAAATATCTTACATAAACCAAGCTCACATTTTTATTTCTTTTAAAAGATGATTGTGAAATTGTCCAAGATTTTGTAAAACCCATTAAGTTGGAAAATTTTATTGAGTAAAGCATTTAAACAAATGAACATAAATATAGACCATAGATTAAATATTCTTTTCCCTTTGTATACTTGAAACCTTGTTAAAAATTTTACTAACGAGTTTCCATTTACTAAAAAACAAAATACGAATTAAATTTCCGATTCTTCTGATATGAATAAATCAACTTGTTGAGTTGACTCAAACGCTCTGTCATTGATTGAACTTTACTTCAAGTTACGAACCGGCATAATCAGTATTCCATTAACATGGCGTTTCTTTTCTCCGACAATGGCGTAATGTTGTATTCGACGAAGCCAACGATCGAATCGCAGGAGACACGTTTAGCTTTTGCCACGGCGGAAAATTACATACAGGAAACGTGCGCTCGCCACAGGAGTCTCAAATTGAAAACGTGACGACGCTCCTATCACGGCTCAATTCCTAGGAATCTGCTCCTGCCGTTGCTGCTGTTACACCTGCTTACACGCTTCCATTACGCGGCTCGAAGAAACTTTGATTGTCTTGATCGTTGTTGAAGTAGGTTTTATTGCTGTTGCTAATTAAGGAACTTGCCGATATCTACCCGCTTTGTATTTATTGTTATAATTATAACGGTTCGAGTTAATTGCTTTAATTGCTTTGTAGTTGAAAGTTGGCAACGTTTTGACATTGTCTATCATTAATTATCACGAAGGTTGTATCGATTGTGTAACTTTGGAGTGTTTGATTAAAATTCGTACTTATTTACACCTTAACCTTAATTGTACAATATTATTTTAATATTTATATTTTAATACTTAAGTGTTATCTGACATCTGTTATACAGTTTCAACCGTACTTTTAGTTAAAACCCGATTGGTTCAAATTACACTGAATATTAAAATTGGCCAATCAGCGATGAAATAATGAGGCAGGGTCATAACAGCACTCTTTTGTCGAAATTTCCCATGACCATTCTGCATAAATGTGGTTGAATTTCAATTTTCACCTTGATGGATTTGTTAATCGCCAAAATGGCCGCGTTTGGGGTTTGGAGACCCAGATGTGATTCTCGAAAAACAAATGCTAAAAAGTCCTGGGCATGAAGAAATAAAAACTATTGTTGTTAAAAAGATGCATTTTGGCAACAGTATTCTTAAAAATTATAAAGAAACATCTCAAACAAGGAAGATTCTAGACATATTAAAAATTGACCGAGTTATTCCAGTCCATAAAAAAGAAAGTTAAACTGAATTAGGAAACTATAGGCCTATATGGGTATTCCCAGTCTTCTAAAAAATGTTTAAAGTGGTATTGCATAAAAGACTACGTTTCTTAAAAAAAATTAAATTTCCAAGTACTTAACAAAAACGGATTTTAGAAGAAAAAAAGCACTCAAAGCGCAATCCTTGCCCTGACTGAATTTAGGTTTATTTAAAAACCTAGAGAGAAAGAAGTTGGTAATGGCTGTGCTTCTTGACTGTTAGGCCTTTAATGTTGTGGATCCGGATATTCTGCTTAAAAAACTCGAGACCCTTGAAGTTGGCGATAGATTGCTTAAAATATTTTTCAGTTATTTCACTAACCGCAAGCAGTATACAGTTGTTGATGAAAAGAAAAAACTTCGATATGGAGTTGCGCAAGGTTCGGTACTTGGACCTACTTTATATTAATGTTCTGTCTGAATGTGATATAAAAGGTACTCTTTGCTGATGACACGGGTCTTTTCAATTCGGAAAATAAACAAGAAGTTTCGAAAAGAACAAACTGTTATAGTTGAGCCCTAATCAATGCATTTTATAAATTTATGATCATGATTAACTTATATTATGTACCTACATTTATTATATTGATGTTATAAATATATTTATTATATTTGTATTCAAATTTTACTCTGATATGTACCTGATATAAAATCCTGTATTCCCTAAGGGTGTAAAAAATAAATAAGTAAAAGATATATGCAATATAAGTAGAAAACAATTAAATAACATTTTACTATTTGCAAATTTTAAAAATTTTGTGCTTTAAAATATAAAATTTAATTTTTTTTTCGCTCTTACCCTCTCACATGTTTTTATTCTATTCTATAAAATCCTCACCAAATATGGGCGTTCCAGCTCAACTCTAAGAGGTCGCTGTTTTTATTTTAGTTTCCCATTTAATTAACATGGGAAAAAATAATTCTGTACCAAAGTAACTATGGCAATGATCATTGCAGTTTCTTTTACAAAATGTAACGCTCTACAAAAAAGGTCTCCTATTATTTTTCGATAAATTGATTTGTTCTAGAGTTATTCCAGGTCAAAGTTTGATTACCATCAAATTTTCTGTTTTTTTTTTTAATTTTATGGTAGCAGACGGGAGGTGAAAGGGGGCAAAACTAAGCAAAATGGGCTACCCAAAAAATGAGCATATGAAAAGTTTTCCAAAATTGTACTATCCTTTGCTAAATGAGTGTCTAGAAAAGTTTATAAACGAGTTGCATACTATACTTTTTCTACGACAAATACTAATTAGTATCTAAAAATAATTTGAATAAAATATTTGTAGGTATAGGGCCACATCCAACTTGGTATTCTGTGAAATGTTAAATTTTTATGTGTAAATCGAAATGTATCCCTTAAAAATGGACTAACAATAGTTTTTCACAGTAAAAGTGAAGGAAGTGTTTTATGGGCACCACACTGTGGATTCTTCTTACGAAATTAAGTTAAATCTAGTTTACTAATTTTTCAAATATTGGCGTTGAGAAACTATTTAATACTTTTGTATTTTTTTATTGAGATAATACTTCAGTCCGTGACTAAAAGGCCATAAAGCCACAACTTGTTAATGAATATTTAAAAAGCCACTTATAGTGTCAAGGAAACATCTACGATAATGGGAGTAAAAAAAGTATATTATTAAACTTGAGATTAGTATCTGTTTTTTTATTTAAATTTGCATCAAAATCTTTAATAAAATATCACTAACCTCTAATTAAATGGTATGCATAAATAAAAAATAAAAAGTTAATTTTCTCACGCAACAATACAAGTAGCTGTGGCAAATTCAATTAGCATATAACACTGGACCAGTGCACTGAAGTGTGTGGTTGCAATTAGAGTTGAATTTAGTATATAATATACAGAGAGGGACGTGTACATTGAGATGAGAATGTTCCAGAGAATAGCATGATGAATGGACATTGGTCGCCATTAGATGTCCATTTGCCCACAGAAGGTGAGTAATGCAGCTGCTGCTGCCACATGCAATTAATGGATTCAAATTCGACTAAGTGTGTTGCTCATTATCATTAGATATTGTTGATTTAATAAGTTGGTTAATAGTACCTACGTATATGTATTATTGGTATCATATATTTCGTGTACTTCACAAAAAAAATTAAAGCTTCTGTTCAATAACTACCTTTATACAAAAAAATGACGTCGATAATAGAAAGAAAAAGTTTGTTTATAATAAATTTATAAATTTATTGTTTTTGGACCTCCATAAATGGAGTTTTAACTTGAAGAATTTGCCGATACGCTATAGCGTAAAGAAGCATCGGTTTTTCGCAATGCGCGCGCCATATGTTTGTGTGAATTTATGAATTGTCAACAAAACATTTAAAGCATACGAACTTTACATAATTTTTTAATAAATAAGTAGTTATTTTACAAAAGAGAGGAAGGCATAAAATTCATTCCAAATAAAAACACCAAATGGGGTGCGCTGCTTGATTTTTTATTTTGATAAAAAAAATTGAGGATGATCTTTTAGGTATCAAATATGAAAATCCGTTGCCATTTTAATTTTTGGATTATTTACTTTTAATCGGCACTCTTTAGAAATCTGAAATCGTGTCAATTTCTTACTCTCTTATAGTGGTACAGAACTTTTTTTCTGTGAAAAATATTGTAATGATTTTTATCTATTTTGGTTTCATAATGACTTCATTATAACACCGCTTTTGGTTCTTTAATGAGTTACTTTATTCCACCCAAAATTTTGATTTTATAGGTTGGCTACTGGTAAAATACAATTTTAAATACCTATAGGTTATAATATTTTTATGATTTGTTTTCTAGTACTTACGAGACTTTTCGTGTAATAAATTTTGTTTAACACCAAAGAAAATCCTTTTTTCTTCTTTAACAGCCGCTTATTGTAAATACTTATTGTAAATTAACGACGCCATAGCGAAAGAATGTGATAATGTTTGAAAGGTTAATGACCTTTCAAACTTCAAACTTTGTTATCTATGATACCAACTATGTAAAGTAAAATTTAACCAAATTAAATATAAGGTATAAAATTAATTTGTTTTATGAAATGTTTGCAAAATAGATAAAATAGCATAAAGAACTCATGTCATAAGACCTTTTGTCGCACTTGTCCATTATAAAACTCGCTCCTTCGTCGCTCGTTTTATAAATTGTCCGCGTGCGACAAAATGACGTCTTATGACATTAGTTCTTTAATATACTATTTTTTTACTGTTCAGTAAGTGTGTTTTCGATATAAATTATTATTATTCAATTAGTTAATCTCACAAAAGAATGGTTAACCACTAAAGATTCATTATAATTTGCCAATTTTTGTGATTTTTGTCTGGCTCCTGTGCCTATTCTACTAAATCTAGAAAGTTATTTTTTTTCAGGTATCAAGTACAATAGAAAACGTAACTATTATTTTAAGTTTCTGGACTATCATTTTCTTTATTAAAAAAATTATTGAAACCTGATAATTTTCAAAATTAGCCAATTTTGTCCTCAGAAATCATTATGTTGAGGAAAAAATAAAAATCTGAAACTTTCAGGAAATTTAGTCCCCACCTTCATCTTTTTAGTCTAGTTAGTCTTGTTTTGTTATTTTTATCCATGTAAAAGATACAATAATTTTTTTAATGCAGTTAAGAAGCTATATTGTTAGTTTTATTTTTAATTTAAAATTTAGATGGCTTTGACTTAGTCAATTCATGTTTGGTAGAGAAATGTCAGAACTGTCAAAAATATTTCATAAATATTTGCAAGTTTGCAAGTGTAATAAATGACGGAGTGTTCGAGATTCATGAATTTAATTAGTACTTGATACCTGAAAAAAGCAACTTTCTAGATTTAGCAGAATAGGCACAGGAGCCAGACAAAAATCCCAAAAATTGGCAAATAATTACAAATCTTTAGTGGTTTACCATTCTTTTATGAGATGAACTAATTAGATAATAATAATTAATATTGAAAACATACTTACTAGGCAGTAAAATAAAATTCTAATCATTTCAATAATTGCCACAGAAAAAAGTTTTAGCCTCTTATAAGAGAGTAAGAAAATGACACGATTTCAGGTTTCTAAAGGGTGCCGATTAAAAATAAAGCAACTAAAAATTAAAACGGCAACGGTTTTTCATATATGATACCTAAAAGATTATTCTCAAATTTTTTCATTAAAATAAAAAATCATGCAGCGCACTTTTAAATTCATTTTTTGGTGTTTTCATTTGGATTGACTCATAAGTCTTACTCGACAAATTTTGTCCAATTGCACACCTAGATCGCGCACGTTATTTTTGTTTTGCTTTGCAAGTACAAACTAAAAAACTTTTGTGTAATACTCGATTTCGATTTATTACTCTTTATAGTATTGATTAAGAAACTCAACGCTTAAATGCTTAGATATTTTCGTTAGTGTATTTTATTTAAGTGATCATGGTGAATTATTGTGTTTTAATTATATATAAAATAATAAATAAATCGTTGCATTTTCATGTTTTGCCAAAGGATCGAATTTGTTAGTGCATAATTAACTAATGATAACTTTACCTAATATAATTTATATTTAAACTTGGACATTTTTACAAATATAAGAAAAATAATTGTTGAACAAAAATAACCAAATATTTTTATATTTAAGTCCTCTAAAAAACGCCGACAACTGCATTTTAAACCACAAAATATAACTACGAATTCATGGCAACATAATATTATATATAATACATAATATAATACCGGTTCTTGGTATTTTACTGTTGAGTAAAGACTTTCTTAATCAACGCTTTTAAAAATGCTAAATGCTGTTTAAATATAGACGACTTATTTATTTTATAATTTTTACTGAATTGAAATGTTTACAATGTTTACACAAATCATTACTAAAATGTGTAGGTATTTATTGTATCCAACAATACAACAAATCGTGCAAAGGTTTTTTTCTCGATATATTTAAAATTTTCCTACTTATACTTAAAACACTCGTTTGTAACATATGCGTTTGAGAGCTGCTTATTAAAAGCTGAATTCTGGTCACGATGATAAACGCAATGTGGTGGCGCTACTAGCGATGCTTCTTTAGCGTATATTACATTTTTAATATTTTTCTGCGAATCACTTGAAGTACACGAAAAACATACCATCGCCTGTTTCACAGAGTTTTGGGAAACCCTGTATAGTTTTTATTAAAGAATTTTTTTAATACAATTTCCTGATTAATCTTCTCCCGTATATGCATTTATTTTGGCTTAAACACTATTTAACTCGTTATAGGTTTATAATGCCTTAACCCTTGCACATTCACTTTGCCCTTTCGATATAGCCATTAATTTATTTCGTAGCCCGAAGCATGATACGTCAGCAGGCCCGTAACCTCTGACGCATCTGTGACATGTCACATCAAACGACGATTAATTACATATATAATATGTGTTGGGCTTGATGTTACCTTTGAAGCTGAAACTCGCATGTGAAGCTAATGCAAAGCGGTTAACAGACAAATTTTAGTAGGTTGATACGCTTTAATATTTATTTTACGTTTTTCCATTAATTACAAATTCGAAGATAAAGGAAATAAAAAAAGGTCAAATTCTATACTCTGTATATTCGATTGACCCCAAATTTATTAACCATCCCTACTATTAAGAATATAATTCTATATGTTTTATCACTGTTTAGCAAGAGTTGCTTGCACCAAACCAGTCACTCACGCTTTCCTCTGGAAGCATTTTCCAGAGACTGGTCTGCGCTTAATGAGGTGTCATCAGCAAAAATATTTTTCCAATGCCTTGTTTATTGATAGCTTCTTTATATCGATGTTATTTGACAAAAACATCGTAAGCGACAAAACCTAAATTTTACAGGAGAGATTTTTTTGTGTGGGACCTTTATTTTTTAAGTTATTTATCTGAAAACAGTGTGAGGCAATATTTTATTAATGTAGAATTCAAATATTTAAGTAAGATCGAATCCAATCTAAAGTTTTCATTAAATTTTGTGGCATACGATATATTATAAGAACATCTTTAAGAAAATGTATAATTAGTCTTGTCGCTTAATTTACATTTACGTTACTTTGTGGGATATAGATTTAATGATTACTTTTGTCAAAAGATCGTTAGCGACATTTATTTTTTTACTTTTATTATTAAATTAAAAAAAATACAAAAAAATAATTTATAAAGTTATAAAGTTATAAAGTTATAAAGTTATAAAGTTATAAAGTGCTCCTTTAGTTCCACCCTTACATCCAAACTAAGATGTCCCATAAGCCAACTGAATGGCTTGTGCGGGTTAGGGGTAGGAACGGACCGACGGCTTAAAGTCCCCTCCGAAGGACTATACACAATGGACAAACACAAATAAACAACCATACCCAAGTGGGATTCGAACCCACGACCTCTCGGCTCGTACACAGGAACTCTGACCACTACACCACCAAGGCCGGTATCATCAACGATATTTTGCCAATGATTGAAAATTAAATTCTACATTAGCTTTCTTTGAAAAAAACGAACGATTTTTATTCACAAACCAGTATCTAACCCATGGAGCCTTCACAAGGAGCCCGAACTTAATAGAGAAAATTGACAAAATCAGCCCTCTAAGTTGTACAAATTAAGTTTCTTTCTTTCACCACCAGCGTTTCGGTACAAATTAAAGAATTGTTTCAGAATAAGCGAAACACCAGCGCCCTCTTATCTTAGGAAGATTCTTGTTTACATTGTTCGGACTCCTTGTGTAGGCTCCATGATCTAACCCATGGTTGATCCAACCGTTATAAATTTGAGTCAAATTAGTTGACGCTATAACAACATACAATTACTACAAAAAACACTTTTAACGAACCACACTACGTAAAAACAATTATAATTAGGATAACTATTAATAATGCAATAAAAAAAGGAATGATAAGCTTTTGATCAAATAAAATATTGTTTTAAAACTTGGAAGCAATAACCACGATGCAGGTATACTCACGAACAAACTGTTTAGAGCGGGAATAACGCCTTAATAGATCAAGGCGGGAGCACAATATTATCATAAGCGACACAATGTTAAATCGAAAACGCCATGTCTCGGAGTTGCTTAGGATTATTTTTCGGGAACATATAGATGACTTTCTGCCAAAGTATCGCAAGCAACATAACTCAAATTTCGGGAATTAAAAACATTTTTTGTATTAAAGTCTGTTTTAAATTAAATATATCCTAAAGGTTTTATAACAAGTAAATAGCTTATAATTATAGCTATTTACTTGTTATAAAACCTATATGGTTTAAACAGACTTTAAAATAAAAAACATTTTCAATTCCCGAAATTTGAGTTATGTTGCTTGCGATACTTTGGCAAAAAGTCATCGATATAGGCGCTTAAGTTATAAATCGGTAACAAATTAAAAAGAAGAGGCGCTTACAATAATAAAAATATTCAAACTGACTAATATTAGATTCCAAACTTGGGACAACTTTTATGTTAACATGTGCAGCTTATCGTAACTGACAATTTGATAAAATAAAAAGTAATTCAACAAAATTGTCGCTTACGATGTTTACTCAAATAACCATCGACATTAACCAAAAAAAAAATATGGGACCCAGAATTAATCCTTATAATATTAATATCACTTCTGGTTGATGATTTTTTCTGTTAATTAATTTTTTTTTAATTAATATATCTTAGACCATTAATAAAAATTTTCTTTATAAAATCGACTATAATATTAATTATAATTATTATGGTCGATCTTTAAAAATTGTTTTCTTTTGGCAACTCCATCCATTACACAGTAAAGAAATATTTGTTAATTTTAACCAAATATTAATCAGATTTTATGTTAATCCAGGTCTACATAACTTTATGTTAAGTTTACAACCAACTGTAATCTGTTAACTAAATTATTAAGTAGTTTGTAATTATAACAAACATTTTGTAAATTTAATTTAAGAAAATCCTGTCAATAATTGAACCATAATTCTTGTAATTTTTAAAAAGGACATTATTTTTACAAACCTTTTTGTAGACCCAGTAACAAAAGTATTTGTTGAAAATTGGGAACTTATATAAAAAGAATTTTGATAAAAAATGTTGCTTTATTAATCAATTTCCTAAACAAAAAATTAACATAAATGAACACAAAAATATCAAACACACTATTAAATAACACACCATTCTGAAATCATCAAATTATAAAGAAATTTGGTACAATATAATTACCAGTACTACTACAACACTAAGGGCCGGTTTTTCAATCATAGTTTAAACTTGGTTCAGCATTTGAACTTGGTTCAAACAAAATATGCCGTTTTTTAATCAAAGTTCAAGCTTGAATTTGGTTTAAACTAAATCAAAAGATGACCCGTCACTGTTGGCCGTTTAAACGAAGATCAACTTGACATAACTTAATTTTTCTCTGCTTTATTGTGTATTACGTTGTTTATATTTTGTTTTGTGATCTGCTGTTATAATAAACCAATGGATATGTTTGAGGTAGTTAGTGAGGATGCTGAGGAAATTGGCGAATTCCTAAATAATATCCAACTTGGTGTGCAGAGGCCACGGGTAAGACCGAATCATTTTGCCAGGTGGAATAATGATAAATTTTTTCCCAGATTTCGGTTTTCCAAACCTTTTGTACGTATGATAGTGGATTTAATTAGACCAGTTATTGCAAATCCTTCCAATAAGTTAGTTATAAAAATAATTACTGAATAGGTAATGGATTTTAGTAAAATTCATCACATGTAACAAAAAACGACAAATTCATATACTATAAAACGAAATACATAATAATAATAATTCCTCCTTAAAAGAGGTAAAGTTGGCAGCACGATTTTTATCCATAATAAATAATAATTATTGTTCTTTAAATTATTTTATAGCACCCTTTCGCACATATTAGAACTTTTTAAAACAGCACAGATAAACAAAACTCCAAAATCCTTTTGTTAAAATGACAGTTTTAACTACTATTAATGTAGGCGTATACTAAATTCGGTTGTACCGACTTAGGGCCGGTTGTACAATGGCAGTTCAATAGCAGTAAACTGTAGTTCAACGTTGAACGGACGTTCAACGAAAATTTCATGTTGTGCAATATCCGTTCAAGCTTGAACTCATGCTTAAAAGTGAACCGCCGGTGTTGGCCGTTCAACGCACTGAACTTTCAGTCAAGCCAGCGGCACATGCGTATATTTGTAATTTGTGTTTAAGGTTAAGTTATTTTTACCAGTTTTTTATGTTATTTATATTCGGACGTTAATAACATAAACATTTTACATATTAAAGGTACGTAAAGTTATGTTATATGTGTCACAAAAAATATTAACCTTTACATGCTTTTTTAGATTTTTAAATATTCAAATGGAACTTTTAACTGATGATGAGGATTTTTTGGATATTGTTTTTATGTTTGCTTTTCCCAGACGACCCCAGATTTTTAGGGATCGACCAGATCATTTCCAAAAATGGAATGAATCTGAATTTATACAAAGATTTAGATTATCAAAAGATACTGTGAGATTTGTAATTAATGAGATTGCAGATGATATTGCTTCCCCGACAAACAGGTCAGTAAATTATGCAAATTCTTTTGTATGCAGGATCTTATTTTGTCAATTTTTTTTGTAGAAATCATGCTCTTTCCCCTGCAGAAATGGTTTTTGTTACTTTACGATTTCTTGCAACAGGATCATTTCTACAAGTAACTGGTGATTTTAATGGCATTGATAAGTCTACAGCAAGCAGAGTTATACATAAAGTTGTAACTGCAATTGCCAGGAAAAGAAGAGAGTACATAAGTATGCCAAATACCGAAGAAGAAATTCGCCAGGTACGGCAAAAGTTTTATAATATCAGTGGCTTTCCCAGATGCATAGGAGCATTGGATTGCACTCATATTAGAATACAATCTCCAGGTGGAGCCGAGGCAGAAAACTATAGAAACCGAAAAGGTTTCTTTTCCCTTAACGTTCAAGCAGTTTGTGATTCTGAGTTGCAGATTCAAAATATAGTTTGCCGTTGGCCAGGAGCTTCCCATGATTCTAATATATTTAGACATTCTAGACTACGAGCAAAATTTGAGAGAGGTGAATTTGGGGAAAATCTACTTTTAGGAGACAGTGGCTATGGTATTAAAAGGTACCTAATTACACCACTTTTAAATCCACGAACACCAGCTGAACATCTTTTTAATGAATCACAAATTCGAACAAGGAATCCAATAGAGAGGTGTTTTGGAGTTTTAAAAAGGCGTTTTCCAATTCTTGCTTATGGTGTAAGAATTAAATTAAATAAAGTGGAGGCTGTTGTGATTACTTGTACAATACTTCATAATATTGCTTGTGCAAGGCGTGATGCAGTACCTCCTGTCAATGATGAAATTGAGGCAGCAATAAATTTTGTTGACATTCCAAATGTTCCTGCTAGACAAAATAGACTTGGTATCAATGACAGTGTCAGACATGCACTTATTACAGATTACTTTCAAAATTTACTTTAATTTTTATATTTTGTAATACTGCTGGATTGTCAACCACTTAATAAATAATTTTTTATTGCAATCAATAATAGAAGTTAACATTAAAATTACTACACCTAACAATTTACAACAAAATATTTTACTAAATAATTAATTTATTGCAAACAATAATACAAATTAATATTAAAACTACTATTACTATTAACATAAAACTACTATACCTAACAATTTACAAAAAAATATTTACAAATAATAATAATGTACTAAATTACTCCCTAATTGCAATAATATAAATCAACATTAAAACTACAAATAACATAAAATTACTAAACCAAAAAATTAACAAAAAGTTTGATTTGAAAAAATAACAGTTATGCTCTAAAAAAACATTTATTAATTAAATAATTTTCCCTTTTCTATTTTTAATATTTCTATTTTTAATTTTGTTTCTTCTTGTTTTAAATTACTTTCCTTTTCCATTAAGGTCATTTTTAGGTTGCTTTCCTTTTCCATAATTTTTAGTTTTAGGTTGTGTTCTTCCAGAAAACACTTTTCTTGGAGTTCTGTAAATTTTATCTTTGCAGAACTCCACTCTTCCAACTTCTTCTTCATAGGGAGAGGCATACATTCTAAAAGATAATATTAATAATAATATGAGATAAAGTAACATTTTTTATATTTTTTAAATGTTGGATTTTACTTTATAATAGGTAGTAGGTAATTAACAATTTTACCTTTATTATTTTGTTGTTTGGGTGGTGGTACATTTTCTAGAAAAAAAAAACGTTCATAAAAAATTGTATAATATGTATTTAGAATTTTTACCTTTGCTAGTGGTTCTACTGCGAAGTGCTTTTGACCGGGGAGTCCTTAACATATCCGGAGTATATTTTGACCAATCTCCTTGTTGTGAAGTGGATGCTAAAATAAAATTATTTTATAAATATTTAATAATGATTACACAACTTTCTTACCAGGGCTGCTTGAATTGGTTTTCAAATAAGGTTGTACAAATTCTGATGCTGCTAAAACAAAATATATAGATAATAATAATAAATATATCATATGGTATAAATATGTAAAAGTAATAAAAAAAAATTTACCAGGGCTGCTTAAAGTAGATTTTAAATAGGAAGGTGGTACAAATTCTATTGCTGCCAGTGAGACTGTCTTAATTGGTTCTAGAAATAAATATTTTATTAGATTACTAATTATATGTATTAAATAGTATATGGTTTTTTTTTACCTGGGTTGTATTCAAAGCTACATTTGCCATCATCTTCCAAAAAGGTAGGAAAGGCTTGTTGTTCCAACTCTATTTCTTGTTCTATTTCTATAAAATATGTTTTTATAAACCATTTACTTAATTTTTAAAGTCTATAACTTACCATCACAATCATCATCAAAATTTGACTCTGTTCCAATTATTTGAGTTCCAGCAATTTCGATGATTGCATTTTCTACATTTGAATACTCAAACATCTTTCCTGGACCTCCACCTGTTCCTTTTACCAAAAATTTTTGGTCTGCAACTTTTTGCTTCGTTCTCTTTTTAATATTTTCATACTTACTGCGAAGAACTTTTACATCTCTAAAAGTTTCCCCACATATTCCATTAAATTCCTCAGCAACTTCTAACCATGCCTTTTCTTTAATTTTGTTGTTGTTCATGTCAGTTTTTTTACACTCTATTCTATTTTTTTTCTCTTTTACTAAGCTTAGTAAAACGGATTCCTCTCGGCTACTAAAATTGCGAGACCTTTTTTTCTCTTGATCCATGTTTAGATATCCCAATCACCAAAGCCCCAAAAACTTTCTCAACTAATAAAAATCAAAATATTCCATTACCAAAGCCAAAGCCAAAATAAATACTACTATTATAGGTACTATTTATCTTTAAAGTGCATATTAAATTGCTTTTTCTTACCTGAAGTTATATAGGAACCAAAAAGAATAATGTTTAATAAACAAAACGCAATATTTATCTGTAACGGTCACAAAAAACACTTTGAAAATTTAAAATCGAAACACAAGCAAAGCTAAATTCTAAAATAGGCGCGAAAAGTGTACGTCACAATTAAGAAATGACAGAGTTCAGGCAGAGATATCTCTGCTTCAGGCTAGCCAACCCAACAAATTTTTCGTTCAATAGAACTGCAACTGAATTTCTATTGTACAACACATTAACACTTGAACTTCAGTTCATACTGAACTGACGTTCAGTTGATCTTCAGTTCATATGTTATTTGTACAACCGGCCCTTAACGTTGACACCGCTGATCTAAGTTCAACAGAACTGCTGTTCAGTCGACATTGAAAAACTCATTTGACTGTGAACTGAGTTCATTAACTGATCTAAGTTCCCCTGAACCAAGGTTTAAACCGTAATTGAAAAACCGGCCCTGATGTATTTCGTAACTGTAAAATGTTTTGATTGACTGCCTGAAACCACTTGTACTTTTTTAACGAAATAATTTGTTAAACATTAACAAAATAATCTGTAACCTTTGAAATTAACAAAATTCTTACAAAATTACATATTATTTTTATAAAACTTTCGGTAAAATATGTTCCTTTGTTAAAAGATTTACAAACCCTAGTTTACAAAATAAAATTAACAAACTAGGTACAAACTTATGTTAAAAAATCTGATTTTCGTAACAGTGCATTTATTTATATAAAATGCATATGGGATTGTTTAATTTGTAAGTCGAATAAATATCGATGACTTTCTGCGAAAGTATCGCAAGCAACATAACTCGAATTTCGGGAATTGAAAAATTTTTTTATCTTAAACTCTGTTTTAAATTAAATATAGCCTAAAGGTTTTATAACAAGTAAATAACTTATAATTACAGCTATTTACTTGCTATAAAACCTTTAGGTTATATATGGTTTAAAACAGACTTTAAAATAAAAAATGTTTTCAATTCCCGAAATTTGAGTTATGTTGCTTGCGATACTTTGGCAAAAAGTCATCGATATATCGATGCTCGTTGTCAAAGAAAAAGCCGTTTCTCACAATGCGATGCGGTCTCCACTTTAAAGCTTTGTACGTTTGTACTCAAGCGCTCATACACACGATTGCCGTAGATCCGCTGTCGAAGTCACAATAACAATAATAATTAAATTGAATAATTGAAGTGTAAAGCAGTAGGAGTTGAGGATTAATTGTCCCGTATCACGTTGCGGGCTTTCATCAAAAGCCCCCCGGCATCAGTCGAACCCTTTGCAACGTTTGATCGTGCCAGCTCGCAAGTCATTAATGCTTTTCGGGGGCGGTGTAGCCGCCACCACGCCACGCCAAGCCGTTTCAAAGATCCATCGCCCGATACGCGTTTTAAATCTAATTTTATCAATCGATCCGTTTTTAAAGCCGAATATTTGTGTTGCTTTTTTTGCGATTGCTTTAGCATTTTAAATTAAAGGAATTATTGTATTTATTATTTATCTAATTGTAAACTCATATAAATTTTAAAAAATTATTGTACTTTTTATTCTATTTTATTATTTAACCCTTTGCGGACGAATTTATTTATTTAAGAAAAAAATATATATCGATGACTTTCTGCCAAAGTATCGCAAGCAACATAACTCAAATTTCGGGAATTGAAAACATTTTTTGTTTTAAAGTCTGTTTTAAACCACATATCACCTATAGGTTTTATAACAAGTAAATAGCTATAATTATAAGCTAAGGAATTACTTATTATAAAACCTTTAGTCTACATTTAATCTAAAACAGACAAGCAAAATGTTTTCAATTCCCGAAATTTGGGTTATGTTGCTTGCGATACTTTGGCAAACAGTCATCGATATTTTTTTTAAACTTATATCGATGACTTTCTACCAAAGTATCGCAAGCAACATAACTCAAATTTCGGGAATTGAAATAGTATATTACACTACAAGGGCAGAAAGTGTTTACATTCAAAATCAATCAAACTTTCTGCCCGTGTAGTGTATACTATTTTTCTTGCTACCCTGCAGAAAATACGGAAAAAAATTAAATGTATATACAAAATCTGACGTTTAATTTAATTCTGACGTTTACATTCAAAATCAATCAAACTGTAGCGTTGTTATGGTAATTCAGCGGTGCCAATACAGTAAAAATAAAAGGTTGTATTTTAATTAACAAATTACTACTTTATAACAAATAAAAGTACCATTAAACACTTAAAACAACATAAAAAGTAAAAAAGTAAAAACATAAATTGTTTATTTGTTGTTATAATTGCAAAATTATGGTTTAAAACTGTCATATTTTTGTGTTTCTCATGTTGGCAGTACGAAATTTGAATGTTAAGCACACGACTAAAAAATTTTTACTCCCGCTATTAGAGTGTGCGCGTATAGCTTGACCAATGCAAGAAACGTAAACTTTCTGCCGTAAAATCGGGGACGAAACAACGTATTTTGAGTCGAGGTAGTAAGAAAAATATGTTTTCTCCAAAACAAAACACAAAGTGCTTAAAGTACTTTTCGCCAACGATGTTGGCATCTTCAGAAGTATAATACTTCCCTTCTGAAGATACCAACAACTTTGGAGAAAAGTACTTTAAGCACGTTGTGTTTTGTTTTGGATTTTGGGAATATTTCTAATATTTGATTATTATTATTATAAATATTAATACTATTATTATTAGGTATCTTGACCTAGTGTTTCCTAGGGACCACCAAATGTTGACAGCAAATTGAGTTTTTGCAAAAATATTGAATATGATATGTTTGTTGTTTTGCATAGCTATTCAGAATAAATAAATTTAGTTACGGCCCATTTCAGTTTAAAAATAACAAAATTATAAACAATATAAAGGGTATGCGACAAAAATTCGCAAACTGTCATAACATGATGGGAGGTACAGAGTATCGCGCGATCTCTGAAACAAAATTTAATTTTTTCTTCAATAGATGGTATTATCTTTGGATGGCACCACAAATAACGTAGTATGGGTGGTTACTCATAGATGCCATCAGGCCGCTAGTTTATAAAATTCATAAAAAAGTGGTATCTATATGGGACCACCAGGCCGCAAAGTACAACTTTATATAAAGTACTGGGTAATCAGTTATTTAAGTACTAATGATACTAATTAATTGAGAATATTTTTAAAGTAAAAATATTTTATTTTTAAACCAAAGGATATCCTTTAGTAGTAGGACTTTTTTTACGTAACGATGTAACAAAACTATTATTTAAAGTTAAATAGCTGGGAATGAAAAACCACAATAAGTAAAGTGTATTATCTTAAATTTACTGTAAGAAATTGCTCACATTAAAGGGTAACTAATTACATGTAAAAAGAACTATAAGGCAACATTCAAGCGTCATTTGCTAAGTAGCAAGGACCAATATCGTAAATTTCGCAATGTTACGTATAAGTAAGTACAATTCTGTTGTAACATCTGATGAGAAAAAGTCGTCATCAAAAACGTGAGCGTCACGACGCCAAAAGGCTTTTACATGTGGCGGATTCCATCTCTATGCAAATATAGACAAATTGCGGTCCGGGGGGCCCGTTTTTCCGCCCATTACTTTCGCCTCTATTAATCGAGTAATAGCCGTAAATATGAGATTATTGCGGCGAGATGTTCGACTTTAAGCGAGCGCGAGTTTTAGGGGACAAAAACTCAAGAAACATGTTTTTTGGTGAATGAATGAATAAATAAATAATTATATATTTTTAAATGAGAATGAGATTAGCGTCTCGATTGAATATTGCGAATTACCTTGAGTTTACTCTCTAAAAGTAAATTACTTAGTCAAAAAATACCAGCTTTCAAAGTGAAAAAGCAGCCACTAATAACTGTAGTACACATCAATTTGTATCTCAGATATTTAACAGCCAATTCTTAAGTAAAATTGTCCCCTAAATGCGAAAAGACTGTCCAAAATTATAAAAGTAGAGCAGTTTTTGAGATATAGTCAATTCTATCTTATATGGAAAATTGACTATATCTCAAAAACTGTTCAACTTTTATAACTTTTGACGACTTTTTGGATTCAGCAGACAATTTTACATAAGAATTGACTGCTAAATGTCCGGGATACAAATTGCTGTTGACGAGAATTATTAGTGGCTGCTTTTTCGCTATGACAATTAGTCATTTTTAGAGAGATGATAGTATGCTTATTATAACCCTGCTTTGTTCTCATTTTAAGGATAATTATAGTCGCCCTTCCTAAATAACAAAAATCTGACATATTTTAGTCAATTTAAAACCCGATTGGTTTAAAGAATATCACTGACGTAAATAATGAGTTTATTATTCTCGTTTTCGCGCAGGAAGGTTATAATGGTTGCCATTATATATAGAAAAACCCACATATTATTAATAATAAGTAAGTAAAGTAGAAAAATTAATAAATAAATAATAATAATAATAATTTATTTATGTTTATAACTTTTATATGGCTTTGGAATATCGATTTAAATTTATTACAATTTTTTTTTGCCATTTTAACCCAAAAAATCGAAATTAAGTGCACAGGATGTTTATTCTTTGTATGTGTTATGTAAATGTATTCATGTAAGCACTGTTTACTATATAAAAAAGTGATTTTTGTCTAACCCTGTATAAATCTAAGCATATATATAAAAACAGTTTCTCTCGTTTACAATATCGGTGTACAAATGTGTACTCTGGCAAAGGTAGACTTTGCTATAAACAAATAATTTAAAAAAAAATTGAATTTTTTACAAATAAAAAAAAACAGTTAGGATTTTAGTAAATATATTTTTTAACTTTAACCAATTTTTCGTTCAAAATTGAAAACTACTAAAAAGCCTAAATTAAACAACATTTTAAATACTCTCTAAGCGTTATTTTATTAAATGTTATTACAAATCTATTTTTCTTGTAAAAGGTTAATAATAATGCCATTTTGTAACCTGATAGACCTAGAAATATCTATAAAAAAATTGGGAATAAATATTTTTCGCGTGTTATGCTAAAATCATGAATTTACGCTTTTGCATTATTAAAAATAAGTGATTTTTGGCTAACCCTGTATATATCAAATGATGTGAACAGTATTAAAAAATATTCTCTAAGTCTACTAAATAATATACTCCAATTTTATAAAAATCCGTGTGCAAATGTGTACTCTGTCAAAGAGATAAACAAAAATTTGAAAAAAAATCATAAATTTTCGAACAATTTCGAAAAGAGGAGCAGCTAGAACTTTGGTAAATATCATTTTTAAGTCACCAAAGGGTCCCGAACAAGAAACTACAATCAGTTTTTGGCGGCATTTTTATGTGACTTAAACTTCGTTCAGGCACACCGTTAAACCGTTCGAACGGACGAGCTAGCAGCGTAGCGCGCCGCGTACTGATCAAGCGCACAGCCGGACAAAAAAATTAATATCTCCGGAATGACATATGAAAGGCAAATTTTTGAGTACATCTTATTAAACGGAAACGTTTGCCGCATATTATGACACAAGATTAATTTTTTTTCAGCGTGAAGAACACATACAAAATTTCAATTGTTTATAATAAATGTATGCAAAATTCTTTTATTTAAACAAATTAACCTTAATTAAATGATCATTATATACTCTAAACATTTCTACAATAGTGTGTAAAATTTAATTCAATTATACAGAGTGGTCCCAGAGATTCTATTTTTTCAATTTTACCGTGCTCTAAAGTTTGACAAAATTGTCAACCTTAATAACATTACCAAAAAAACGAATTTTAAAACAATTTTTTTACTGTGACATATGAGTCATGCCTACTACACAATAATGTGATTATTTTCAAAATCGGTGATTTCGTGAAATTTTCTGGTCCCACTTGACGTGGTTTGACTCATTGTAAACTCATATAAATTTAAAAAAATTATTGTACTTTTTATTGTAATTAATTATTTAACCCTTTGCGGACGAATTAATTTATTTAAGAAAAAAAATATTTTTCGCAAACAACATACAATTTAGCCGGTTAAGCCGGCCAAAAAAGTTAGCTAGGTTAATTAGCTAGCTAACTGATCAGCTTAACTAATTTAACCGGTTAACTAAATTGGCTTAGCTAATTAGCTGGCGGCTTAACCGGTTAATTTAGCTTAGCTCAGCTAATTAGCTAACGGCTAAACGGCTAATTTTTTTAAGCTATATAATTATTTCTTATTCACGAACAGGTTAAAAAAATAATAATGTTGATGTTGCTTTTATGACAAACAATAATAGAGTAATTTATTAGGTTAAATAATATTTTACATTTTATTTATAAAAATGGCTTTTAAATTAATTGTTAAATTTTTTTTTCAGTTATATCTATTTTGGTAAGGGAAAATTAATAAATTTTCATTTTCGGGAAGTAAGCAGTTCCGTTTAGAGCTTATAATATTTCCGGATGAGGTGCTAGATGACAGGTGACAGATGTCAAGTTGACAGATGACAAATAGCTAATTTAAAAGCCATTTTTATAATCCAAAATTGGATTTAATATCAAAAGTAATTTCTTTGAGTATTAAAACTACCAGAAAGCTGATCGAGATCTTAAAAATTCAATACTTTTTTCAATAAATTCGCGAAATTTATCTGCAAAACAAAAGCAATACGAACAACCTATTGGTATTAACACTAATACAGATAATACAGATAATTATTATTATTATTATTATTATTATTATTATTATTATTATTATTATTATTATTATTATTATTTGGTTATTATTATTATAAATATTAATACTATTATTATTAGGTATCTTGAGTTTTCTGTAGGGACTACCAAATGTTGACACCAAATTGAGTAAAAGTTTTTGCAAAAATATTGAATATGATATGTTTGTTGTTTTGCATAGCTATTAAGAATAAATAAATTTAGTTAAGGCCCATTTCAGTTTAAAAATAACAAAATTATAAACTATATAAAGTGGATGCGACAAAAATTTGCAAACTGTCATAATATGATGGGAGGTACAGCGTATCGCGCGATCCACCGAAAAAAATAATGTAGTTGAGTTAAAGTTTGCCTAAATGTCATTTTTGAATGAAAATGTTGTTTCATCAAAAAACCTATTGGATTAATCTTTATTTTGGTGTCATAGCAATAGTCAGAGTTTTTTAAAGTTTATTTGTTCATTTGACAGTTAAAATATTGATTTAACATAAACTAATTTTTTGAATTAAAATGTTTATCCTATTTTGATTTAATAGCTGGAATTAATTGAATCAAATACTGAAATTTTTAGGATTACCTAAAACAACTATTAAATTAACGTTTAGTTGCTCTTTAAATCCAAAACATTAAATTTGTTCATTTAACAAATTGTAAATGTTACTTTAAAATTTGTTAATTTTGCATTCATAAGGGCGCTTCGAACACCCACGCCACGTCATTAGACGGTGTTGATCACGTGATGTTCTTACATCTCGCCTCGGTTGGCTTGCGATATAAGCTTAGGTAGCCGTTTGTTTTGGGTGTGTTCCACAGTGGAACTTCAAGTGCGTTCCACCTACTTAAAATTGAAGTAGGTGGAAAACACTCAAAACAAAAACTCTGGCGAGGGAAGGTTCAATTCTTTCTCTTTATATTAATTCTATAATTTGGTTTTGAATACCAACCTTTAAAGAATGTTACTTTTACATTTGCAGAATGTTAACTCAATGAGAATATTTGTTCTAATCTGCTACTCTGGTTAATTAAACATTCTTGATATACGAGCCCTAACCACAAAATGTTCGGACACTTTATAATTTATACAGAAATATTTTTCGTGAATACTATCTCAAAATTATTAGAGGTTATGAAAAATTCAGCTCATTTTAGCATATACCCCTCGAAGCGATTTTTATTTTTTAAAAGTTTACCTTTTATTTTTAGCTTTTAAAAAAAGGCTAACTTTTTAACTTTTTTTTGTATGAGTAAAAAAAGTTATAAATGGACCCATGAAAAAGAGCATAAAATATTATACAAACCCTGAAAATTTGGTAAAAAATAAATAAGTTATAAAAAAGTATAAGTAATTTAAAAATGCTATTTTTAAAGAGTTTTTGCAATTTTCTTAGGAAACGGGAGATTTTGCAGATATATATATCGTTATAACTTTCTTATTATTTATACAATTTTTACCAAATTTTCAGGGTTTGTATAATATTTTATGTTCTTTTTAATGGGGCCATTTATAACTTTTTTTACTCATACAAAAAAAAGTTAAAAGCTAAAAATAAAAGGTAAACTTTTTAAAAATAAAAATCGCTTCGAGGGGTATATGCCAAAATAAGCTGAATTTTTCATAACTTCTAATAATTTTGAGATAGTATTCACGAAAAATATTTCTGTATAAATTATGAAGTGTCCGAACATTTTGTGGTTAGGGCTCGTATATGAGTAAAATTTCGAAAATGGTTGTGCTAACGTTCTTAAGAATATTCACTTAGCACCAATAAAATGCTAAATTAAATTAGAACTTGCGCTAATGTTCCCAAACGGTTGGGTTATGTAACATTCCTTAAAAGTTGGTATCCAAAACAAAATTATGAAATAAATATAAAGAGAAATAATTGAACCTTCACCTCGTCAGAGTTTTTGTTTTGAGTGCGTTCCACCTACTTCAAATACCGACAGAAAGCTGTTTCGACCTATATTGGGGGTCTCATCAGTGTCGGGCAATTTGTTGTAGTGAAACACACCCAAAAAACGGCTACCTGAGCTTATATACTCCTATGGTAAGCCAACTGAGGCGAGATGTAAGAACATCTAAGAACATGAATGCAAATTTATCATTTTAAATTTTAAAGTAACATTTACAATTTGTTAAATGAACAAATTTAATGTTTTAGATTAAAGAGCAACTAAACGTTAATTTAATAGTTTTTTTAGGTAATCCTAAAAAATTTGGTATTTGATTCAACCAATTCCTAGCTATTAAATCAAAATATGATAAACATTTTAATTAAAAAAATTAGTTAAGTTAAATCAATATTTTAACTGTCAAATAAACAAATAAACTTTGGCAAACTCTGGCACCAAAATATAGATTAATCCAATTATTGGATTAATCTATATTTTGGATTCCAATAGGTTTTTTGATGAAACAACATCTTCAAAAATGACACTAATTAATTGAGAATATTTTTATAGTGAAAACATTTTATTTTGAAACCAAAGGACATCCTTTAGTAGTAGGTACTTTTTTTACGTAACGATGTAACAAAACTATTATTTAAAGTTAAATAGCTGGGAATAAAAAACCACAATAAGTAAAGTGTTTTATCTTAAATTTACTGTAAGAAATTGCTCACATTAGAGGGTAACTAATTGCATGTAAAAAGAACTATAAAGCAACCTTCAAGCGTCATTTGCTAAGTACCAAGGACCAATATCGTAAATTTCGCAATGTTACGTATAAGTAAGTACAATTATGTTGTAACATCTGATGAGAAAAAGTCGTCATCAAAAACGTGAGCGTCACGACGCCAAAAGGCTTTTGCATGTGGCGGATTCCATCTCTATGCAAATATAGACAAATTGCGGTCCGGGGGGCCCGTTTTTCCGCCCATTACTTTCGCCTCTATTAGTCGAGTAATAGCCGTAAATATGAGATTATTGCGGCGAGATGTTCGACTTTAAGCGAGCGCGAGTTTTAGGGGACAAAAACTCAAGAAACATGTTTCTTGGTGAATGAATGAATAAATAAATAATTATATATTTTTATATGAGAATGAGATTAGCTTCTCGATTGAATATTGCGAATTACCTTGAGTTTACTCTCTAAAAGTAAATTAGTCAAAAATGACCAGCTTTCAAAGTGAAAAAGCAGACACTAATAGCTGTAGTCCACATCAATTTGTATCTCAGATATTTAACAGCCAATTCTTAGGTAAAATTGTCCCCTAAATACGAAAAGACTGTCCAAAATTATAAAAGTAGAGCAGTTTCTGAGATATAGTCAATTCTATCTTATATGGAAAATTGACTATATCTCAAAAACTGTTCAACTTTTATAACTTTTGACGACTTTTTGGATTCAGCAGACAATTTTACATAAGAATTGACTGCTAAATGTCCGGGATACAAATTGCTGTTGACGAGAATTATTAGAGGCTGCTTTTTCGCTATGACAATTAGTCATTTTTAGAGAGATGATAGTATGCTTATTATAACCCTGCTTTGTTCTCATTTTAAGGATAATTATAGTCGCCCTTCCTAAATAACAAAAATCTGACATATTTTAGTCAATTTAAAACCCGATTGGTTTAAAGAATATCACTGACGTAAATAATGAGTTTATTATTCTCGTTCTCGCGCAGGAAGGTTATAATGGTTGCCATTATATATAGAAAAACCCACATATTATTAATAATAAGTAAGTAAAGTAGAAAAATTAATAAATAAATAATAATAATAATAATTTATTTATGTTTATAACTTTTATATGGCTTTGGAATATCGATTTAAATTTATTACAATTTTTTTTTGCCATTTTAACCCAAAAAATCGAAATTAAGTGCACAGGATGTTTATTCTTTGTATGTGTTATGTAAATGTATTCATGTAAGCAGTGAAAGTAAAAAAATGAACCCTTTGAAGTAAATACGTCATCTACACGTAATCCATTGCAAAGTGGATTATTTTATGTGTAGGTATTAAAATGTTCATTACAATATCTACTGTTATTTTAAAATAAAGTAAAAAAAAATATTTTATCCTGAAGTGAAATTATAACTGACGAAACAATATACAGGAGTATTTTTGCTGATAAGGCCGTATTCATAAGATAAACCAGGATTTTCCATTATTAAATAGACTTCCAAGTGACTTTTATATCCCCTAAAGAATACAAATCTCATTAAATGATATTTTTAAGCATTTTAAGAGTATATATAGCTTGATTCTTACAATGTTTCTTTCCTTTTACTTTAAATTACTGGAAGGTCTTTTTGTGTAACTCTATTTTATTAATACAAAAAGTTTTTTTTTTAATGAGGTCCAATTACACTCTTAAATGAATAAATTACATTTAATTTGTGTAATTTTTGTGGTTGTGGCTTTATGGCCTTTTAGTCAAGGGCTGAAGCAACAGGTTTTTAATCACGGGCTGAAGTTGGTTTTATGTTAGTTGGCAGTTGTTAAATGTCATACAATCGTTAAAATAAACTGCCCCTTTCGTTAAATAATAATGTGGAAATTATTGTATTAAACAGTGGTTTCTCAACGCCAATACCTTAAGGAGATCTGCAAATACCCCCCTACTAAAGAATCCGTGGGTTATTACGATCCTAATTGTTTAAAAATGTATTTAAAAAAGTCATTTAAATAAACTAACATTTAAATGTTGCGGGAAGTTTGGTAATAATGTAATTGACATACCGAGCACTTGGCGAAAAATAAAAAGAAGGGTACTCCTGTTTTTAGGTGGGAAAAGGAAGGGGGGAAGAATACGGCATTTCAAATTTGTAGGTTTGTACAGTTACGGAAAGAAGTAATGTCCATTTGAATGCTCCATTGTAATTGTTCGGAGGCATTCGGGTTTTGGTAATAAAATTAACATATCTATTTTTAAACTCAATAATTCTACCTACCTGCTATTTACCATTCTTTCTAGGCACATTTCATTTGACTTTTAAGCTTTTATGCAATCATTAAATATTTAAGGAATAACATTGATTCTGAAATAGTTTAAATATAATATAATATATTATGTTCTATAACTTATTAAATAAACCATATATTATTTAATAAGTTGTTATTAATAAAATAATATATTTAAATGAAATATAGACATTTAATACTAAAAAAATTATAAACTTTTGCATAATTTTGCAAATAAAATTGTTAATAACCCTCTTTAATGTATTTACCTTTTTATGTGATTTTTTGTTATCTGGGCAATATAAATTAAAATATTTATTCTTACTATGTAAATTAAACACATTAAAATTTTAAACTAAAATGCATTTTGTGCACTATTAATAAGTTTTTCTACTTCTATTGCATATTATTGATATTTTTTGTTTTTTTTTTGCGTAAATAATGGTAACCAATATAACCGCCCGGTCTATCAAAGTGAATTATATTTACTTTGTAGGTATCAGTGATTGGCTTATTTTAATATTCACTGATATTTGAAACAATCGGGTTTTAAATTAGAAAAAAGTAAGGTTGACAGATGTCAGATTTATTTATATATACGAGGGGCGACTATAATGATCTTTAAAATAGAAGAAAAGTGAGGTTATAATAAATAAATTTTGTTATCAATGAAAATTTCTTAATTGGAGTAGAACAAACATAGTATTACACTCGAAATAATGCGCATTATTTACTCGGATGAATTACGTCTCTCGCCTGACGGCTCGACATGCAAACCTTATCCTTTTGAATAATAGCCTGCATTATCTCTCGTATAATAATATACTATTATCAACATTTTAGTTTTCATTTCTTGTTTTATGAAATATCTGCCCAATACCAACTTATTTCAATGTATAAAAATCCAATAAAAGATGGAAACGGCAAAAATTTATAATTATTATAATAATTGAACTTGGTATTCCCAAAGGGTCTAAGTGTCAAAAATAAAATTGTGTGAAATCAATGAAAATCCATTCATCTTTAAAATACAAAAATAATATGGAAAATATTTTTTTAGTCGTTTTGCATGGCACATAGACTATTTTTAAATGATAATATAATATTTGACCAAATTGGGTCCAAACCCTTTGGGAATGCCATGCTTCAATTATAATTATTAATGTAATTATTTACCATTTCTTTTTAAATAAAAAGGCAGCTTTTTTTGCTTATGGTTTTAGATAATATTTTCCTAAAAAAGGGTCCTACTAAATTTTACCATAAATTTTGTTTTGCTGAAAAAGTTTGAAAATCTTGAAAATTTCTATAAATTCAACTTTTACCTTGAATACCTTTTAAAAGAGCCCTACCAAAATTTGTTTTAGTTTTACTAATCCGTTTACGAGTTATACAATTTTAAAGTATTTTAAAAAATCTCATATTATTTTAATGGGAAATAAAAATTCCCGATGAGGGACCTGTAAATGTAATATTAAGAGCTTGCATTTTAACAGGACCATTTTTTGGTATTTATACTTATAAGTCTAATAATTATATAATATTTTTTATCAAATATTTAATAATTTGTCCTACGTTTAAAATATTAATATGAAATTAAATTAAAATACTTTTTTCATTTTAGTCCGGAAGAACTTCGGCTATAAAATTTATTACCTACTTTTATGATATAATTTATATATTTTCTGTTTATACATCTATAGGTATTGTAATCTTTTCTTATTAAGCCCTTTCGGCAAGTATGCCTAAATACGCGACGTGTGCGCCGATGATAATTTTAACGGCGCCGGAGTATATTATTATAACTTTAAAGAATAAATATTTTATTATTTTTTACACATTAACCTACATATAATAAAAGAGCAATAAATAAATATGAAGAAATATATAATATATATTTTATAGTTTTATTATATTTATATAATATATATTTTATAATTTTATAGCTATTTATGTTTATATGTTTTATAGTTTTTATATGTAAGTTATAGTTTTATAGGTATGTTAACTTTTATATTATAATTATATTAAACATTTTTTGATAAATCCTACTATATTTAATTTAAAAATATACCAAATATAAAAATTTTAATTATTATTGACTGCTTTTTCACTTGTACCGTGGTTAACTATGGAATACCATGGTATCCCAAAATTTAACAGCCAATTCTTATGTAAAATTGTCCCCTGAATCCGAAAATACATCAATAATTATGAAAGTGAAGCAGTTTATGAGATATAGTCAATTCCATATTAAATAGAAAATTGACTATATCTCAAAAACTGTTCTACTTTTTTAACTTTTGACGGTATTTTCGGATTCAGGGGATAATTTTACATAAGAATTGGCTATTTAGTTTTGGGATACCATGGTATTCCATGGTTAACCATGGTACAAGTGAAAAAGCAGCCACTATTAACTATTAAATTAGTAATTTTTGACTAATTCATTTTTAGAGAGTATGTTTTTAATTTTAACACATAAAAGTGCAACAAATAATAAAATTTGTTTTTACTCCTAAAATAGTGTATTGAATGATTGCTAGTTCTGAAAAATGTAAAGTAAGTTTTAAAAAACTACAACTTGATAATATAATTTATAGCCTAAAAAGTTCTTATTAAAAGTTTTTTCCTAGAATAAATGTTTATAAAACTATACAAAATATATCAAAAAATTAACGATTTAATAAAAATACAGTTAAATATGTAACATATATACATATATATATTTTGGGTACCTATAGGTACCCAAAATAATTAATTCAATACGAGCAGGTAGTAAATTCTAAATATAAACATATTTTTAAATAAATCCCTAAAAGGCAGATGTTGACCATTTCCGAATGCCTCCGAACAATTACAATGGAGCATTCAAATGGACATTACTTCTTTCCGTAACTGTACATTTTAATAACTAAAGAATTTTAGTATAAATATTCCCGAACAATTTGGTATAATAAGTTTACACAAATGTCTTGTGTAAAGATAAATATTCGATCAATTGACTAGGCGTTATCGATCTATCTATTCCGCCATAATGGCCGCCGTTTAATAAACCACGCTTAAAATCGAAATGATATAAATTTACTTTTGAACAATCTCGCATTACGTTAGATTCTAATTATTAAACATTTTGTACTTGATTTTATTTAACGTTAACGTGCATAGTTGAGACGCCAGACAGAGGCGAAATTTTCACAGCCTCGGAAGCTCCCATTTACCTCTTGAAAGCGAAAATGACTCACCAACAAAAATATCGCCGTAAGTTCGCGAATAAACACCGTAGATGAGGCGAAATTTAGTTAGCTTGGTTTGTTCTGATTGGTGGTCCGTTTATGGTGGGATGCCAGCGGAGACAAAGAAGGTTGCCAGTATTCTCTTAGCGTTTGTAGAGCACGTTATTGTTTTGATTCAGATTAAATTATTTAAAACTTTTGGCTGATCTTTTATAGTTTTTGTCTCGATTAGTAAAATTTCTTATTTAATTATTGTAGGGAACACACTAAGGTAGATTTAGCAGTTTTTATTAAGCAAATTTTATATTTTGAAATAATAGATTGCATAATTCTTCAATTAGAGACGCGATTTGAAAATTTAAAATTACTTTTAAATCTCACAGCAGACCCACAATTTTACGACCAAATAATAGATAAATTTTCAATCTTAAAAGATAGACGAATAGTATTTTATATTTTTTAATACTTAGGTAGGGTTCGACTTTTTAGTTTTATTTTTATTTTTTGATTAATTTATTTACATTTAACTTTTTTAAGTTTAGGATTAAAACTAGTCTTTGATGTGATATTTTGTTTGTTTTGTTTTTTAGAGTTTATTTTTTGGTTTAGTAGTGCTATCGGCTCCATTTTAAAAAAGATCAACGCGTCGCAGAATAATACCTCCCGGGTGACGTGGAAATTTATTCGTATTTAGACAAAATTAACCTTATGTAGCCTCACCCTCCTGTACACCCACGAGCCGCCACTGATTCATCTGAATGCGCAACGCAGACATTGCCTTTTGTTATTTGGTCAAATTATTACTTACACTGCGCGTCAAAAATAATGCATAATAAGTAAAAAAAAAACTCCAAAACGCCTTTACCAATCTTTATGAAATTTTGTATACAAATACTTTTACTTATATCTCAATTTACGTGTTCGAGGGTTAGAGAAAATATTTTTAAAGCTCTTTTATTTAATAATAAAAAAACGTTCGAAAAATATCATTTTGTACACATCAAACAAACAGTAACGAAGAAAAATGACTTTTGAGCAAAATAATCAAAATGGGGTCATTTTTACAAGTATGCCTCTTTAGAGTATATCTCGACTAGGTACATCGATTTAAATTCCAAATTGTATATCTCATCCACAAACAAAAATATTAACGTTAGGGTTTATTACCTTCTTTAATAGTTTGCCTAAAGTGTGGTTTAAACGGAATAATTTTGTTCTTCTTAAAAATTTTTTAAAGGTGTGATTTGCTAAAGCCAAAGTTTAATGCTCTTCTGCTGAGTTATAAACGGAAGATTCTGCTACAAAATGTAATGCTAGAAGGATAGCTGCATTGTCTTTGTTTTACTCTTTTTACGTTTTTTTTTTTAATTTAAAACGGAGCCAGTTTCTAAACATGTATTCATCAACTTTCTAACAGCCACATGAGGAACTATACATTTTGGATATGTATGTTTCACAAAAGTTATCAATTACCACACGGCAGGAGAGCTCTTCAGTTCCATAACATTAAATTAGATAAATTATTTGCTTCAAAGTATTTGAATCAAAGACAACATTATTTCAGTTTTATTAGTCTTAGCGAAAGTTATTGATCCAACAGTGGCGTTTAAAAAATTAAATTAATTGCCTTGTATTTCTTTCAATTTTAAATAAAATGTAACTATATAATCAAATTTGGTGAGAAATTAATTGTAAATGTTATAGTAAAAACGAGAGAGAATCAAGAGGAAATTTTACATAATTTACATATATTGAGTAACAGGTTTATTTGAATTTGCTCCCCGCAATCGAAAACAAATTGGTAAAAACGGAAAGAAGGGAAAGTGGTATCGGATAGAAGTCGATAGTGGATGTGACATCCGATTTGTCGTAATGGGCAACTTGTGAGATGGAACAGGCTTTTAATTGAATGTTTTAGATCCCCTGGAGGTGTGCCCCATGGTCAAGCAATCAAGGGGAAAATCCACATCAATTTGTCTTTAAATTAGTTTAACGCACTCATTCCGGCAAAGCTATTACGAAACACTGGAGACGGTTATTCGATTAAAACGGGGGCGCGTCAGGCAAAACACTTTTGCAAGATTGGTAACAATTTCTCTTTTAATTATCTTCTAATTGAGTTGTTTGAGCGCGAGCATATTGCCTATGATGATACGACAAAGTTCAAATTTAAACGGAAAAATCTCATCTTAAATCAGGCCTGTGTTTTCTAAAACAGATTCAGTTTTTTTTTAATTAAATAAGGAATACTCTTTTTCAAATATCAACCATTTTAAAATAGACCAATGATTTTATGTTAATCCAGGTCCACATAACTTTATGTTAAGTTTACAACCAACTTGGGTTTTAAAGTGTCAAAAAAAATGTTTTTTCCCAGGCCTTGGAAAAATTGGCTTTTTTGGAAATTTGTTGATTGTTTTTTTTTAATTTACACGTTTGAAAAAAGTAGCAATCAAAAACATAACATTATTTTATTAAAAAAATATATCCTTTATTACAAAAAAAAAACTAAACATTGAATTAAATTAAATTCATTCAAGGAAATAAACGTTAACGTGGAATATACTGTCGCACAGTGTTTCAATTCTCGAAAATATCGGCAAAACCTCAAAAATTTACATTTTTTTTTCAGGTAAATTTTGAGTTAGATGGGTAGTTAATGTCTGTCTCCATCCTGTATTTAAAAAAAATTATATAAAATAAGTATATTTTGTCTTGTACATCAGTTTAAACTTGACGCTTTCAGTTGAAGGTACTTTACACGCGATCGCTGCGGAAATTTTTTTTATTGTTTAAAAGTGAATAACTTGTGTTTGTGTCCGATTATTATGCGGTTTGATGAAGGGTGATCTTCAAGGTATGTAAAATTCATATATGTATTTTTTTTTAGTAGATTTTGCTTGTACAATGGGTTATGTAACCGACAAGATCGGTCTGTTAAAATCGCAAACTTTGAATCGAGCTTTTAGAACAATGGAGCTACAAAAATTATAATGAATTGTAAGGCATCAGTTCAAGATCCGTTGAATAGCTTAGAGTTTTGTCTATTAAGCCATCAATAAATTATCTGCGCCAACTTGCCCCCGGCTATTTAAAACTACATGTTCTTGGGCGCTCAGGCCCGGTTGTGGTAAAAAACCTCGCGATTTTAAGCCTATGTCGCGCGCGTATCTGTGTTTTTGCTTTACAAAATATAAGATTTTTTTTATTTCTGGGTTGCGTTCATGACGTTTACTCGATTCACTCGGATTTAACTCCAGTGACGGAGATTGTAGGTATTAAATAATATCATATAAATGTAATAATAATAAACTAAATTAGGCTATTTTATAAAAAGATGTTTTATTTACATTTTAAAAAGAACCTCTTACGGGTTTTTAATTAATTTCGACAATTTTTTGATGATCCACCATTTTGAATTTTGTAATTCTGATTCCAGATTCATTATCAGCGACCACAAAAACCCCTGTATGGTGATTTTCAATTTATTCCGTCAATTTTTTGACAAATATGTCCGCCATTTTGTATCTACCATTTTGAATTTTGGAATTCTAATTCCAGGTTCATTACCAGCGATCACAAAAACCCCTGTATGGTGATTTTCAATTTATTATGTCAATTTTTTGACAAATATGTCTGCCATTTTGGATTTACCATTTTAAATTTTGGAATTATGATTCCAGATTCGTTATCAGCGATCACAAAAATCCCTGTATGGTGATTTTCAATTTATTCTGTCAATTTTTTGACAAATATGTCCGCCATTTTGGATCTACCATTTTGAATTTTACAATTCTGCTTTCAGATTCGTTATCAGCGACCCCAAAAACCTCTATATACTAATTTTTGGGAGAATCCGACTACTCCTTGATATTTTGCCGAAAATTTCGAGAAATAAAACACTGTGTGTCGGTTGGTTTTTTTTGCAAAAATATCCAACTACAAAATAATGAATGATTTATAAAGTTAAATTTCAAAATCATAATCTAATAAATCGAAGTGTTAAATAAAAGTTATGTTAATACAGCATCGATTATGTTTTTTTGCAGCCCGATAGAATATTATTACTAAATTAAAATAAACGGAGTAATTATTATAATCATATTATTATCATTATAATCAGCGTCGGAAATTCACTTTTTCTTGATATCAGTGTACGGATATCAGAAAAATTGACTTGAATTTTTTCGATTACCCTTTGAATAAAATTTAAAAAATAAAAAGTAAATTTTCCCGAATATTTTCCAATTTATCCAACTATAGTTTGTTAACTCATTAAATAAGTAAACATTTTGTAGATTTAATAACAAAATCCTTGGTCAAAAACTCAACCATAATAATTGTAATTTTTTAAAAGGACCCTATTTTTACAAACCTTTTTGTAGATCCAGTAACAAAGTTATATGTTAAAAATTGGAAAATGAAATGAAAAGAATTTTGATAAGAAATGTTGCTTTATTAATCAATTTCCTATAAAAAAATTAACTCATACCTACATAATTAAAGACAAAAATAACATACACACAATTAAATAACACATCATTCTGGTACAATATAATTATAGGTATTAGAACTACTACCACACTTACTGATGTATTTTGTAACTTTAACCCACTTCACTGTATAATAATAATAATTTCAGTTTGAAAACCAGTGATGGCATCTTTTTTTTTCGCACATCGCACACTCGGTTAATAGAATTCTGGTAATATATTATAAACACTCTGGACAGTTGATACGAACACGTTACGAATTAGAATAAATAAGTTTACATAAGTTGCAGACGCTGAAGTCAGTTGAACTTGTTGATGCGTATTGTCAGTGGAAAATGGAAATCACTTGTACTTTTGCAACGAATTAATTTGCTAAACATAAATAAAATAATCAGTTACCTTTAAAATTAACAAAATGCTTGCAAAATTTCATTACCTTTACAAAACTTTCTACAAAAATTTTATAAATTTTTTAAAAATAAAATTTACAAACTAAAATCACATCTGATCTTTATAACAATGTAAAATTGTTTTAAATTATGTTATGCCTGATCTAATAATAGGTCAATAAAAATTGTGCGATATTATTTTTCGTCGACGATGCTTACGGAATAAAAAAAAGTCGAAATAAAACTAGTTTGTGGGACGGCCGCCAATCTAAACGATTTTACTTCCCTGTCACGCTCTTCCACGTATTAGAGAATGGCACGTATTTGATCCCTTCCCTCTAATAATGTTGCGTATCGTACGTATTTTTAGCCTCGTTTTGCCAAGTTTTGTCAAAGTGCCACCTACTGTTTTTCCTTTAAGTTGGCCTTTGCAAGGGATATAAAATAATTAGGAAATTCCAAAAAAGTCAATTTTTTTAACATCTCACACATCTCGTTTTGGCTGGAATTGTTCATATTTTTAACGTTTACTTTTTACGTTTTCTTCTACCATTTAAAGTTTAGTTATAGCGTTTTAAATTTAAATTTAAATAATTGGTGTAGCATGTCCTGAAGCCATAAATATATCTTATGTATAAACCAAGGTGTCCATTGTTAATTGTAAAGGAAGAATGGGAAAGAAACGATGCAAAATTATTCAAAGACCGGGAAGATTTATAACTGCGTCGCTTTTGAATAATATCCGCCAACGAGCGGGAGAAACGGGACAAAATCAAAATTAATTTGCGTCTTGTTATTTTTAGGAAAACCATTAATTTATCACTCTTGCTGAAACGATTGTAAATATTTTAGATAGTTCTTATACTTCTCTTCAAAAAATAAATTAATAAATTTAAAAAAATTAATATATTACTAATAGTTGGGAGAAAGAAAAGATTTCTCCAGCGAGTGAAATCTCCTCTTTCGCACACAATATTTTATTCAACTGCCGCAATGAATTTAAAGCCGATTTTCGACATATGCCATTTTTGACAATGTTTTTAAAATGGCAGATGTCAAAACATATTATGTTAAAATTATATCTGTCTAAATAACTGATGTTTTTGTTAATTAAAAACTAAATAAATTAGAACAAAATAAGATAATAATGGATTACACAGTAAAAAAATATTTGTTAATTTAAACCAACTATTAACCAGATTCCATGTTAATCCGAGTCCACATAATTTTATGTTAAGTCTACATCCAACTGTAATCTGTTAACTAATTGAATAAGTAGTTTGTTAATAACATAATCCTATATCAATAATTCAACCATACTTTCTTATTTTCAAATAATATCTTATTTTTACAAACCTTTTTGTTAACCCACCAACAAAAGAATTTGATGGAAATTGGGAACTTAAATGAAAAGAAGTTTTATCAGAAATGTTGCTGTATTAATCAATGTCTTCAACAAAAAAATTAACACTTATCTAAATAAATGAACACAAAAATAACATACACACAATAAAATAATAATTATTTGAAGGATTCCCGTGGGAGTTCATGTTTAATATTAAGAAAATTCAATTTTTAATTATTATAAGGTTGGTCTTTATTTCGGCTACTATGTTTGCATTCATCAGAAATTAAAAGTATCAAAGCATATTTAAAACTTATTAATATATTTTATATAAAAACCTAAAGCGTGATATCACAAATTTTAAAAACATTATTATATCTTAGACAATTTTACATTTTATTACTAACTAAATTTAACAAACAAATATAGTTATTTTTTTTTTTTAATTTTACAAAAAATTATATTTGTTTGTTAAATTTAGTAATAAAATGTAAAATTGTCTAAGATATAATAATGTTTTTAAAATTTGTGATATCGCCCTTTGGGTTTTAATATAAAATGTTAATAAGTTTTAAATATGATTTGATATGTTTAATGTCTGATGATGGCAAAAATAGTAGCCGAAATCTAGATAACAATTATATTTATTTTGGGAGAAATAAAGACCAACCATATAATAATTGAAAATTGAATTTTCTTAATATTAATTAAATAATACATCATTCCGAAATCATCAAATTATAAATGTTTAAATTTCCAGGTTAATCTGTTAAAGTTGACGAATCCTAAATAACATTGAAATCGTAAACATAAACATTAGAAAATATCGAGGGGTGTAAACATTGATTAAGCAAGCTTTTCTTATTGATAACGACTGATAAGGAAAAAAATCACAACACAACGTCCACTAACATTGAACGCTGATCTCTAAGTGGTTAAAGTGGTTTACCCCTAGGAAAATATATTCTCTCTAAAAATTAATTAGTCAAAAATGACTAATTTAATAGTTATTAGTGGCTGCTTTTTCACTTGTACCATGGTTAACCATGGAATACCATGGTATCCCAAAATTTAAAAGCCAATTCTTATGTAAAATTGTCCCCTGAATCCGAAAATGTCGCCAAAAGTTAAAAAATGTAGAACAGTTTTTGAAATATAGTAAATTTTCTGTTTGATATGGAATTGACTATATCTCAAAAACTGCTCCACTTTCATAATTTTAAAAGGGATTTTTGGATTCAGGGGACAATTTTACATAAAAATAATTAAATTTTGGGATACCATGGTATTCCATGGTTAACCGTGGTACAAGTGAAAAAGCAGCCACTAATAACTATTAAAAAGTCATTTTTGACTAATTTATTTTTAGAGAGTAGGTAGTGAGGAAAACTTACTACAAGATTTTAATCTTAAAAGTAAAAGGTTTTAGCTGTCCAGCTGGTAAAACGCTAACTAAAACTTGTTTCCTTTCCCATTAAACAAATATTTTTAAGTGGAAAAAACTGACCTCATGATTTCGAAATCTAAATGCTTTTCGCTTTATTCTTACTTTTAATTAAAATGCTCTTAATAATAATTGTTGATTGTTTCGACCTTTACTTGATGAAACTCCATATTATTAATATATGAATAAAAACAACACTGTTTTAAAATTTAACTACTTTATTTTTTTTTAAATTAACAATTGTTTCGCTACACGGTAGCTTTTATTAGAATTAGTATAAGTTTGTATTAAGGGCAGTATTTATATTAGCTAATGCAGGTATTTAAAAAAATACCTGTTGCATAAACAATTTTCCTGAGGGCATTAATTTAACTTACACACTTTTGGAAACACCATGCATTTGAAAAGTTTTATTAAATATAGTTTTACAATATTAATATTAGTAGATTATGTCATAAGGAGTAGAAGTGACTCTTTTTGTGGTGAATACAGAGATTGACGGCCGAAGCGTAGCTGAGGCAAGCAACTGTACGAAGCACAAAAAGAGCTTCTGCTCCAAATAACATATACTATTTTTTTTTCAATATAAATAGGATAACAATAGAATTATTTTATTTACTCATTACTCATGTGGGATAAAATTTTGGCTAAAAGCATTAGAAATTCATGCTAAAAACTAAAAAAACTTATAACCCTTACTTACAATGCCGATAAATATCCTAAACTAAAAATAAACACTGCTCTGTCAAAATGCTGCGCTTGAATAAATTTTGACGTACTGACATTTGTTTGGAGTTCCGACATTGGCGACTCGCCTATCATCATAATATTATACTGATAAACTAGTTGTTCTTTATTTTGTTCAATTAAAATTTAATAAATAATCACTAAATATTCCGTGCGAATGTAATTAATATAATTAATACATCGTGATTGCTTTGTATGAAATGCTAAATTAATTTTATTATTTGACGTCTATTGAGTCACCTATGGATTTACTTCTATCCCTAGGCTTTTTTAAGTTTTTTGTCTGCCTCTAATAAAAATGACGCACTTTAACTCTCTATACATGCATATAAGGTTGTATATCATGGCAGCTTGAAAAAAAATATTATTATTAGGCCACACTCTCTTAAAATGAATTAGTCAAAAATAACTAATTATAAGTCATATTTGACTAATTGTCATAGCGAAAAAGCAGTCACTATAGTGATTATAATAATTAGTCAAATTCTACTGAATGAAATAGTCAAATTAGTAGATTTAAATTTAAAAAAAGTTTTGACCCAGCCGAGGATTGAACTCAGGTCTGTCAATTGTCAAGCTTGTCAAGCTCAGGGCCGGCTCCAGGGTACGTGCAGCCGTGCCCCTGCACGGGGCGGCAAAAATCGAAGGGCGGCAAAAAGTTATTCAATACCAACGATATAGGTTCTAAATTAGAGATTTCCAATTTAATTTCAACGTTTGCTCAACAAAAAGCCAGAAGGCATTCCTGTTCTTAAACTTTGGTTTGTTATCAGATTTTTCTTATTTTTACTACTAGTCAGTTAGATAAAATAATTATTATTGGAATTTATTACTGCTTTTTTTAAAATGCAATGATATTTTATTTATTTGTTATTAAATAATATTTTTTTAAACTTGTTTGTTAATTTTATCTTCCCCTTAATGCTACAACTGGATAACTCGAAATTTTACGAATCCAGTTCTACTAAATACTTACATACCAATTTTAGAACATTTTATTTATAAATGTGTTTTTCCAGATATCCAATTGTGGCATCAAGGGGACGATATTATTTAGATAGTTTTTTTAGAAATTATACCTAATTAATGGGTACTAAAAAGTAGGTAACTATGAGGGGGGCAAAAATATTTTTGCAAGGGGTAGCAAAATGTCTGGAGCCGGGCCTGGTCAAGCTATTGTCATAACCTTAGAAGGTCATAACCCATTCGGCTGTCAGCCGCTCTTATAAAAATCAATTTTATTTGTCAATAAATATTGTTCATAATACATGTATTTTAAAGTTGAATATATTATTTGTGTTGCTTTTTTGAGCTAAACTTTTTGCATCTTTATTTGTTTTTATGGGTCATTTAAAGCTTAGGCAGGACTGGATGCTCCCGTGTACGATTTTTGGTTCGTCCCGCGCATGACGTCACTTTATGAGTAGTTGCCGTGAGAATACACGAATAATACTAATATTATCAAAGAAAATAGAGAAATATCTGGACATAATGCGTTTTTATTAAAGTTAATATGGATAATAGATGCTTTCAGTCCTTAATAACATTTAAGGTTGTAGTTTAAGCGTTGGTGTTTTAAATTAAACTTATAGTCACTGTCCAGAAAATGTTTATAGGAAACAGAAGCGGTCTATTCTTTTTGTGGTAGGTACGTATTTAAACACTGTTTCCACAAATCAAACTTTTTCGGGAATCGATTAAATTTAATGTTTTTATTTAAAGGGTTTTTCTTGGACTGGTTGTCTGAATTGCATCCAAATATGCCAAACCGCATTTTAATAAATGCAAATGGCACGACACAAACTAAAACACAAACAAAACAACTTAACGCAACACAAAAACAATATTAAACAAACAGAACAGGTTAACACAACGCAATAACAAAAATTTCAACACTGAAAAGTAATTCTAACCTTACCGAACACAAAAACAACAGGTTAAACAAAAAATAGAGCAAGTTAACATCCAACAGCATCGCAAAAACAAGAATTTTAGCAGCAGATAATTAAAAAGCACGTTAAAGATTTAAAAACACTCATCAAGTGACGTATTTAAGCCCCGCCCAACATGCGCACCATCCTATCTTAAGGTGTATGTATCTTGGAGCTTAGGTATATGCATTTAATTCAAATAATACTTTGTTGTTGGCCGCAAACGATTAAAGAAGTTAGTTACTTTTAACTCTCAGAAATAGTCAAAGATGGTGACTAATCTTAAAATAGTCAGACTTTAACTATTTACGTACCTAGTAAAAAATAACTATTTAAAAGTGAAAACGACTATTTTATTAGTAAAAAATGCTGGTACTAATTCAAATAGTAGAATTTTGACTATTTCATTTTTAGAGAGCAGATATACTAAAATAAATTTAGCAAATGGGAGTTGTTGGTTTCAATTTGGTCATTAAGAACAATATCCGATTTTATCTTTAGTTTATTAATTTCCAAAGACTACAGAAGATTTAGTTTGGTGCCTTTATTGGCTACATGTAAGATTCTAAAGGTATCGTCAAATTTGTTGTTCTCTTGTATTAAATGATTTGCATATGAACCACAAATTTCACGATAACTTTAGAAACAGTGTTGTTTTTATTCATACATTAATCTTAATAGAAGTTTGTGCATACCATTATATTGTTAAACTTGTTGAATATGAGAGTTGTGTCAGTCCCTGGACGAGGGACTTATCTGGACGGGCAGGAGAGATTCCGAAATAATTTATTGGTCCGCAGTTGGTACGCGAGGGGGCGCTCGAAGCTATAATGAATGGTCTCGGAGAGGCCCTCACAAATGAACTATTGCCGCATCACGTTTAGTAGCCCCTTTAGCAGGCTGGAGAGGAAAAATATACGACCCGCACACCTTAATGTTTCCTTCTATTGTGTTCTGTATCGCTCAACTTTAGGAGTGCACTTTTTATCGATGAATTTAATTAGGTCGAGAAAAATCCTCCGAAAATTTATTATTTCATATTATTACTTTATTTTTATCTTTCTGGTTTTTATTTATAAATTATCACCATTTAATTTTAATTTCTCTTTTTTAGTTAAATTAATTTATTTATATCAACTGATTTACGCATATCCACTGATTTAAGTTTGAACCAATTTGGCAACATAGCAAATTTTAAATGACAGCAGATTTAGATCCTTTTTGGATTTGTAGGTTATGTTACATAAACTTAAATATGTGTTTATTACATAATAAGAGTGATACATTTTTAAAATGTATTATTCAATATACACATAAATACATTTATAACTGACTTAACCTTATTATTGTCAAAAATTCGGTTTTATAAAGGATTGGGCAATATAAAACACAACAATTGGGTTATGTTTGCAATGTGTTTTGTTACAAGTACCTAAATTTGCATTAGTAGTTATAAGAAACAAAAATTACAGCTTAAAGCCTCTGAAAAGAACAAAGAAATGTTGTTGATATTGATGAAAATTTAGTTCAAGTGTTTGTTCTTGTAAGAGATTAATTAATTATATTATAATTATAATAATTATATTATAATTATGATTAATATATTGTAGTTATAGGCAGACTAGACCTGTTTCTCAAAGGCAATGCTCTTTTACCTATTCTTTTACAGGTACCAATAACACCTTCTTAGGCATTTAGGCAAATGTTTTGAAAAATAAATGCAATGATGCCGAAGACATCGAGAGGGACATTTAAAATTTCTGACAAGAATATAAGAAAATTAAGAAACAAACTCTAGAGGATAACATATGTTAATTAATGCTTGATATACATAAATTATGGCTTCAGAATAAACTTTTTGTAGCATGCATATAGTTTACCCTTGCCTGCCGTCCCCCTGAACAAAATCCTGGCTACACCCTTGCTGGAAATGGGGCAAGAATCCCTGGTTATTTTTAATTATTTGTCAAATAAATATTACAAATAATAAAAACAATTTGAACAAAAAATATAAAAACATAGTTTCATACTGCATGTTTTTGCTTTCTAGCCAAAACATTTGCATTTACCTACAGGGTGTATTTTTTATTTTCCTATAAAATGCCTTTTAAACTTGTATTATTGGCAAAAAATGTTAATAATATTATAATATGAATGTATATTCAATTTGAAATACGCATGTTGCTCTTTTGTCCCTCCATTTCATTTTTCTACATTGTTTAAAATATTTGTGGTATAAAGAGTAATCTTAAAATGGAGTCAAAATCCAACACCAAGTGGTGTTAATATAAACACCATGAATTATGGTTAAAAAAACGGCAAAGACCAAAACGGTGTTAAAATATTTGAGAAGTGCACCTACACAGAAAAACAGATATAGTTCATTTAACTATATTAATTTATTTGACCCATAAGTATTTATTTAAATTAACTGTAGGAAAGTTATTATAAACAAAGATTAGTTTGACTGTACTAAACCAGATAGTTATTTTTTTTTTTAAATTGGTTAAATTAACCCAGAAAACTTTAGTGAAACCAACCCGCTGCATGGTTCAGTTTACTAAATATGTTGTTTGTAAAATAAGAGTTATTTCAACCTAAAGCACTATGCTAAAACGATTAAAACAATTTGCCGTACATTCCTGGTTGCATGTACCGATCGCGGCAAAGGCGGTGTGAATCGCGTGATGTTCTTAAATCTCGCCTCTGTTGACTTACATGAAGAGTATATAAGCTCAGGTAGTCCTTTGCTTTGGTGTGACACTACAAGTTGTTCGATACCAAAAACACATTATATTTAACACTGAAAAGGAGTTCAATTTACTCCAGGTAAAATTTATTTTGATACTATGTGAAAGTTAAATTTACACTATTTTAGTATTTGAATTTACACCGGACCAAGGAACCATATTTAACACCATTTTGGTTTATATCGATATAGACCATGTATGGTGTTAATTTGCTGTTAAAATGGTCATGAAATTTTGAACAGTGTAAGAGCAAGCTCATAATTTAAAAATATAAAAGCAGAAAATAAGTTGAACATGGTCTAAAATTTTAAATTCTTACCTTCTGATTTTATATTTTCATATACCCACCTATATTTACAAGCAAAAATACTGTCTATTTTTATTCATATTTTAAATCAGTCGTTAACGACTGATATAAATTATATTAACCGATTTTCATTTAAGATGATTTTATTGGCCAAAAAACAAATCTAGTAAACCATGACTTTTATTAGCGAAATTATTTTCCAAGGTTAAAAGCAAATGTCACAAATTCCAAATAAATCTTCATGATATTTAAATTGTTTTATGTCTAATTTAAAATGTCAATGTATAGAAATCGACTTTTTAATGGAAAATATAAACGTTGAAAGAAATTACCCAATTTATTTTATAAAACAGTTTTTAAAGAAAAATACTGCGTTGCCAAGTCGTGCAAAAACCTATATCCACTGATATGCTAAATCAGTTGATATAAATAAATCAACATTTCTGCATAAGGCCCTAAATATTGTTGAAATCTGTCGCCATCTTCTTACCTTGTCATCATTTAGGATAAATACTATTAGCTTGTCTTTATTTGGGCTTATGGCCGTTATGGTCGTTATTTAACCTGTCATCATTGTTGTTATTTTGTTGTTATTTTTTTAACGTCCTTTTTTAGTTTTCCACCAACTCAACTCTGGTGGCTGGTGGGAATTAAGCTCATCGTCAATTTAGCTCTTCGTCGTTTAAACTAATCAGTTTAGTTCGTCATTATTTTGCTATCGCTATTTTAGCTTGTCACTATTTTAGCCTTCATTTAAGGTTTTAATCCGCTTTAATTGTCTGCCATTGTTGTTATTTTAAGTTGTTCTCACTTTGGCAATTTATGAATTATTATGTGCACAAATTAATAATTTCATTTATTCTGTATAACATTCATGCAATAAAATTTTAAATTCAAATAACTAAAAAACTACTTCAAAGTTCCTTAATGATTAACTAGGACAAAGCTAGTTGCCGGAGCTGCCAAAAAATAAATGTAAATCATGCCTTAAATTTGGAAGGATCCCTCCCTATTTATGTAAAGCAAGTTTCCAGTGTTAATGCACATTCCAATTTGCATACCGACATCATGAATTCATGATTAGTCAATCCACTATCTTCGTAACTCATCTCATCTCATATCCTGACAGTCGTTGCCGCTCTCTCTATAATATTACCGGCTTCTGCACTTAAATGCATCCAGCCACTATGCCGTACCTACTCTAACTACTTGTAGAATTATATTACCTAGTGAATTTTACCACTGGCTAGTGATTTTGTTAAGTTTAACCTTTAATCAGGATCATTGTAAGGCCGAAATGGCTACTACCACAAAACTTTTACGAGATATCCTTATAAATACAACCCCTACTAGGGATTGCAATTTCGCAGGGTTTTTATTCCAGCAATTTACAATTTTTTTAAAGAAAATTAAGAAAAATTTAAAAAAAATTTTATTAACTAAAATTTATTTGTTATTATTTTTATTTTCATTAAACAATTTTAAATAGGTATTAATTTATATAAAATAAAAAACTAATAAAATAAAATTTTAATTATTTTAATTTAATTTATTGTTATTGATAATTACAAATTTTTATTACGAGTAATATTGTTTTTTATTTAAATTTTTTTTTACCAATTTTCATGTTTTGTTAAATTTCAAAATCTCTGTATACCTAATATAGTTGTTTTTATAAATTAGTTAAAAACTTATTAGCTAGCTATAGTAATAGTAAATAGTAATTGGTAATATTTAATTATTTGCACCCGGTGATAGATTTAAGAAGCAGTTTTTCACAGTGAACGTGAAGGGAATGTTTTAAGGGCAAATTTTTAATGCTTTTCGTTAAATAGGTATAGTTTACTGCCGGTAAAATAAAAAACCAAAAAATACGGTTATTAAAAAATTAAAAGAACTATAAAGATACTGTTTTATATTTTAGGCAAGCATTTAGGTTTTTAGGCTAGTATTTAGGCAAGGTTTAGGAATTTAAGGCATTTTTTAAGCTGAAAAAGGCAAAGTAATGTTGGGTAAAATTGCACTAAAAATTTTCAAAACACATTTGGCATTAAGAATTTTGAACGGCCTACCAAAATTGAAGATAAGCATTTTCCTACAATTCCTAGAGTTTTTATTGATTATATATTATATATGAGTACATTGGATGCAAAACTCGGTTTTTGCAAATTTTTAAAAAATATATATTTTATCCTATTTATGTACATTACTCCACTGCCTACAGCATAACTAAGTAAACCAGATGCATAAGTTAATATTTGTAGAATAAAATACATTTAAAAACTTAACGCAAAACTGGGTATTTGTTTCTTCCTGCCGGATGCAAAACTCGGTATTTGCTGTTGACCAATCACGTCGTTAGTATACGCATTACGTGACGACATAACAATCACCTGATTAATTGTTATTTTTTGGGATTTGCACTTTTCAATTGCATAACTTGGTCTTTGAACGAGGAACATGCAAAACTATGTTTTTAAATGTTTTGATTTCAATTATTTACTAAACTGCCTAATTTTAAAGGATTTTTTTTTTACCTTTTTGAATGAAAATGATGCAAAAGCACGTCTATTTAATTTTTGCATTTTTTTTAATGATCTTATGATTGGTTTTTCATGTTTTTCTTAAAATCACTTATCCTGCAAATACAGAGTTGTGCATCCAATTTACTCATATAACTCATCATAAATTTGGCCAATAGTAATTGAGAATTTTACTTAGTTATCAGGTAAAAGATAAACAGATATACCCTTGACGACTTCGGTTTTTCGGGTCCAACAAATAAAAAAATAATGGATAATAATTTAAATCTAGAGCCATGTCATAACAAACGTCAATTAAAATTGCAATAAATTGCTTCTGAAAAGCTTCAGGTTTAATAATTTATTATTATCAATTGTGATATTCTAACTGAATATAGAAGGTTTTTATATTGTAGATCAATGTATGTTCCGATTACAAGGGAGTGTGTTTTAGTTTTATTAAAAGGAGGATCCCTCCATACCCTATAAAGAAGCATCGCTAGTAGCCCCACAAGATGCCTGTTATCATTGTAACCTTTTAATAATCAGCTGTCAAACGCGTATGTTACAAAAGAGTGTTTTTGAGAATAAGGCTGAAAATGTTAAAAATAACGAAAAAAAACGTAGAACGAATTCTTGTGTTGTTGGATGTTTTTAGAGAGGAAATCTTGGGTTGAGTTTTTACTGGTTTCTCAATAAACAGTGGAAATCCGAATAAAAAAAATACACACTTTAGTTATATTTTACGTAAAGATCGTAATCATTACAATTCAGTAAAAAATCATAAAACAAAGTCGTCTAAATTCAAACAGCGTTAAGTAATATTAAAAGCGTTGATTGAGAAAGTCTCCACTCAATAATAAAATACCAAAACGGGTATTATTGTCGTTTACTATTTTAGAGGACTGAAATATAAAAATGTTTGATTTTAAGGTTATGTTGGTACAACAATTATTTTTTGTTAGATTTATTAAAAATGTCAAAACTTAAATATAAACTATATTAATTAAATTTATCATTAGTTAATTCTGCACCAACAAATATACGTAACGAATTGGATCCTTTGGCAAAACATAAAAATGCAACGATTTAGTTGAATTACATTTACAATTAAAACCACAATAATTCACCATGATAACTTAGATAAAATACAAACACTAACGTAACTATACAGGGTGTCACCAAATAAGTAAGTACACGGCAAAATAAGAAAGTTTTTTCATTTTTGCATTAGTGCAATTTTTTAGTAAAGTAGAAGTTTTGAGCCGCCACTGGTTGTTCTTGACCTACGAAAAATGATTAAAATATGCTTGCACAGTGGGCAATACTCTAAATTTATTAAAAATTTACATTTGTGTTATCATTGATAACTTGTTGATAATTGTTTTTTGTTTTGCATACTCAGCTATTTTAAGGTATTTTGAATAAAACGATATTTAATTTTTATTGTTAGGTATCTCGAGGTTTCCGTGGTTTTCTCGTCTATTTTAAATTTCACCTTTCACTTTTTACGTCGATTGATGCTCATATAGCTATTTTTTAAAGCGTTCCACAAAATCATAATAAATGTTTTACTATCCCGCCGTTATTATCCACACAAAGTATCCGGATAATTTCAGATTTCATCTGCCGCTGCAGTGACAAGTTCGTGGAGTTGTCAACTTCGCTTTGGTTGATGCTCATATAGCTATTTTTTAAAGCGTTCCACAAAATCATAATAAATGTTTTACTATCCCGCCGTTATTATCCACACAAAGTATCCGGATAATTTCAGATTTCATCTGCCGCTGCAGTGACAAGTTCGTGGAGTTGTCAACTTCGCTTTGGTACAGTAAACTGTTTATGTAGCCCCAGAGAAACCACAATAACAACCAATGATAACAAAGTACCTACTAACCGATTTTAAATAAGTTTAAAAGTTTGCTTGATATTACATAACACATTGCCCTGCTTATAATACCCCATAGAGACCTATATAAATAATCTATCGGGCGCTACCGGATTCAATATGTATATTTGTCCATGTTTTTTTCCGGAAACGGTCCGATAGAAAATGTATAGGAAATTACCTATAGGCACACCATAACTTTTACATTTTCCCTATTGAGACCTATAGCAAATAACTCAATGAACACGGTGCTGTTCTGAGAGGTGATTTTTGGACTTTCTGTGAAACCTAATTTTTTGTATATTCTTGTTAATTAGGTCATAACTAAAATTTTAAGAGCAAAATAAAAAAATTTTGACGGTTAATTTTGTTTTAATTGGATGTTTATTAAAAATATGTATGCACACTTTCAATTCTCCAATTAAAACTTGCGATTTTATTTAAATATTAGATTAGTTAATTTCCTAAAAAAAGGTCTATTATATATATTTTTTATATCTTTTACTGTTTTGTTGTAATACACGTTTAAAGTTTTAATTTAAGGTTAAATGTAGTATACATTTATTAAACAATAATTCTAAGGGTGTCACATTTTATTTAGGGCCGATTTATTTATTCTTGATTTATTTGACGAATAATTTCTTTCGATACTAGATATTGCCAAGACATGAAAGTTATCGGCCCGATAAACTTTACTAAAGATAAATAAACCGGTCCTTAGTTAAATTTCATGAATTTCTTCGTAACTTCTACTACAATTTTTTTTGTTTATAAAAACACTTTAAAAACTAAACAAAAGTTATAGAATACGTATACTGAAAATGACAATTCAAACATCAAATAAATTTTTAATAGATCTTAGTTTCATGGCAACCTTTAAGGATATATTAATTAAGGGAACATAAATGTATACGTCAAAGGTTAGATAAAAAGTTTAAACGTTTATTGCAACAAAACAGTAAAATATATAAAAAAAATTGTAAAAACCTTTTTTTTAGTTATGCAAATATTAAATATTTAAATTAAATCGCTAGTTTTAATTGGATAATTGAAAGAGTGCATAATATTTTTAATAAACAGCCAATTAAAACAATTCAAACCATCAAATTTTTTTTATTTTGCTCTTAAAATTTTATTAATTACCTAATTAACAAGAATATAAAAAAATAGGTTTCACAGGAAGTCCAAAAATCACCTCTCAGAAAAGCACCGTGTGAAGGATATATAGGGATACCCCTTTGAACAACCATAAATCCCAACTATGGGTCCTATACATACCGATACACCCTATAGAAATACCAGACATTCCGATACAAATATCTATCGGTTTGAACAGGGTCTCTATGGGGTATTTTAAGCAGGGTGTGCGCATATCTGTTTCTTTTTTGCTTGGATGTTTTAGAGGTAAAAACAATGATGATATATAGGTTATAACAGCTGGTTTTGTGAAAAAAATTTCATAATTTTTTTATTAAAAATCAGAAGCTCTAATGCAAAAATGATAAAGGAAAAACTTTATTGTTTTGGCGTGTACTATCATCCCCCAAAGGATGACAATTTATTAGGTGACACCCTGTATAAGCATATAATTGTTGAGTTTCTTAATCAATGATTTAAGGAATAATTAATCGAAATCGAGTTATAAACCAAAGTTTTTAGTTTCTACTTGCAACGCGAAACACAAATAAAGTGCGCGATTTAGCTTGGCAATTGAAACTTTGCCAACAAAATTTGTCGAGTAAGCTTTTGCCTTTCTCTTTTTTTTGTGAAAAAACTAATACTGTATTTTTTAAACACTACTTATTTATTTAAAAATGATGCAGTTCGTATGCTTTAAATGTATTGTTGAATAACCTTTGTTGTTCAATCATGCTATCGAGCGCCAGCAGATGGCGCGCGCGTTGCGAAAACCCGATGCTCCTTTAGCGTATCTTGCACAATAGGCAAATGTAATTTTCTTATTAATTTTAATTATATTAACAAATAAAAACCAAACAAAATTTTCATCGGCTTATCATTGAGCGGCAAAGAAGATGGCAAGTACTGAATCTACCAAGAAGTAGGGTAGGTTGCGCTTAAAGATATGTAAAGTTAAAGTTTTACATGGACGATTTTTATGACACACACCAAACACGTATCGGGTTAATATAAAAAGAGATTTACAAAATTTCAGCTCATTGAGAATGGGTGCCTCGTCACCCTCCATATCAAACTTGGAATTAATCAAAGTGTCATTAAATTCCTAACATGTTTTCACGTCTGTTTGACTGCGGCCTCTTCAATGTTCAATCCAATAAATGTCAATTACACGTTGTAAACTCAATATTATTTCTATGACTGACAATGCGATATTCAGCCTAGGGATATCGAATTTTCACTAAATTTGCCGCACCGCAATTCACTTTGTGGTAAGTGGTAAATTTGATTTTAACAAACAGAATTATGCTTTACAACATAATTTTTTTATATCGGTGATTAATTTAAGTAATATTTAATCTAGACATAGACATTAAATTGTTTTGCATAAACATTAAAATATCGACGTATCATTAACTTTACGCAGAATCCAGTGATTTACTTAATTGGTCATTAAATATTAATATAATATACTTCACATATTACAAAAGAAATACTTTAGAAACAATTTTAATAAAAATATATGTAAACATAACCTACAAAGAAGTTAACATCAGTGGCGTAGCTAGCCTCGAGGGGGGCCCGTATCAAAAATCTGGTGGGGCCCTTAAACGTTAAATGCTGCTGGCAAAAAAATTTGTGTGTCACGCCCAAAGTCTATTTTGGGTAAACAAAAAAACTTTTTAGGGAATCAATTTTTTGCATTTACCCATTTTTTATGGTTTAATAAATAATATATGTATAGCTTTTTATGTACAGGCAAATTTTAAAATTTTGTCTGGTTTTAGACATACTATGCTATAAAATAACCCATGATAATAACACGCAAAGCAGACTCAGTATTTGGCGCAGAGCGCAGACTGCGCCGCAGACAACGCATAGCGGAAAGGTGCTTTCAGAAAATTTTAATTTAATAAATCGAAGTACACACAATTATTATTATTATTTATTTAATTTTATGCCTCAATTTGTTTAACATGTGGGCAATATATTTTTTGCTTACGCATGTCGAAGCCAATCGGGGGCCCCCCTATTCGGGGGCCCCGTATCATTGATAAGGCTGATATCGCGGTAGCTACGCCCCTGGTTAACATTACGATACAGCTTTTCTTTAAATCTCGAAATTTCTGATAATTTAAGTTCTAAGGTTTTTAAAATTAAATTTTATTTTGATAATTTTTGACTATTTACCTCCCTAAGTTCATAAAAAAGTTGTTGTTGAATCTTTCCTCTACATATCCACATGTAATATAATATTCGTACCAAATAAAATAGTCGAAATTCTACTATTTGAATTAGTACCATCAATAGTCGTTTTCACTTTTAAAAAGTTATTTTTTACTAATTTAAGACTATTTCCGAGAGTTAAAAGTAACTCATTTATTTAAACAGTTGCGGCCAACAACAAATTATTCTTTGAGTTAAATGCATGTAGGCTCCATGGTTAAATGGACCATCAAAACAAATAAAGATGCAAAAACGCTTAGCTTAAAACAGCAACACAATAAATATATTCAACTTTAAAATATTATGAGCAATATCTATAGACAAATAAAATTGATTTTTATAAAAGTGACTTTAAATCTACTAATTTGACTATTTAATTCAGTAGAATTTGACTAATTATTAGTGACTGATTGTCGCGCTATGAGAATTATTGAAATATGACTTATAACACAGTACAACACGATTTTCCTCCCATGAAAAATTTTATCAGATTTTAAAAATAAAGGTTAAATTAAATCACGTCATTTAATTTTTTTACACAGACATTTTTATTATTTTAACCTAAACAGATTTTTAATTATCTATTTTGTTATAAATAATTTTTTTCTTCAAATATTTTATGGTTTTACATAATACAAAAATTATACCGTAAACACGGGTGACCTTGCACCCCGCGGGTGACTTTAGCCCTTTTATGAAACATTTTTTCGCGCTAGATAAAATTAACATTTTTAATTTGTTGGTTTAAACCTGTCAATTGAGCGATATCGATTGAGTTTATATTACAGGAAAATCAGTGTTTAAAAAAAATAAATGGGATTTATTACACTTTAAAGTTAAAAAATACACGCGTTTCAATTTCTATATTATGCGCAATTCTTTGGAATGATGATCCTTGGTTAACTACAGGTCGATTTTTTATTGTTTTTATCGGTAATCCCTTGAAATTGCTATATGTCGCTGCTAACATAGGTATGTCTAATAAAAATAAAATAAAATATTGAGTTAATTTTATACGGAAAATACACTGTGAGACAAAGTAACCCGCAACCAGGGGGTAACTTTGCACACCCAGTTTTTAATTTTTATTTTTGAAACTCAGCCCTATGTAAGATTATAACATAGTTATTATGAAAGAGCAACTCAAGACTCAAATTTTGGTATACAATACTTAACTACAAAAATGTTAAGATTAAGTTTGAAAGTGAGCTAAAGCCACCCGTGTTTACGGTACTTAAAGAAAATACCAATTATATTTTTTTAAGTAAAAAAAGTTTTTCTGGTTTTAATTTTTGATTTTTTTTAATAAAACAACAGATTTGTATTTATCTTATACTAAATATATGTTGGAAACAAATATTCATCTTTTTTGTTCAAAATATGTAAAAAAATAGACGTAATGGATAATAAACGCTTTTAAATTTCAAATCTATATTTTTTCCGTTCTTCAAGAACTTCCAATGGACCACGAATGTGAAACACCCTGTATATCAAGTAATATAGTAATTTTTAGGTTGTGATACCACTATAGATTCGAAAGTAATGTATAATCGTCAAATAAAAGATCAAGATTTGTTTCCAACATATATTTAGTATGAGATAAATAAAAATCTGTTTTTTTATTAAAAAAAAAATCAAAAATTAAAACCAGAATTTTTTTTTTTATTTTCAAATCGATGTATTTTGCCGTTTCTTAGAAACTCTCAATGGACCACGAACGTGAAACACCCGTATTTCGTAAATGTGCAACACCCTGTATATAATTAAAATAATTTTAAAATAAATAAATAATCTCAATGCATTAATGCATTAATGGTTGTCCATTTATTCAGTCAATAAATTTTTCATAAAATTATACTGTCCAGCTGTTATCGAATCTGTTATATTATGTGCCGAATACCGTGGATAACATTTTATTGTATCTTAAAAAAAAATGACGTGATCTGAAAAAACGCCGAGACACGGGTATCATTTTTAAGTCTATTTTGAAAATCTCATTTCAAAAAATCAAATTTTACTGTGTAAATAGTTATTTTAGACTAATTCATTTTAAGAGAGTATACAAACAAGAAAATTGGTGAAAAAACGAAAACTTTTAGGGCACCATTAGTTTCTTTGAAAGTACTTAATAGATTAGTAAAAAACCTAAAGCATCCAAAATGGGATGATTTTCCACTATTGCTTAAACTAAGGAAAAAGATCTTACTATATACAATTTTCGTTGAAACAAACAAAGAAGAAGGTAACACCTCAGAATTGGCCATCTGGGCCATGCAGGAATTTCGTAAAAAGTGTTATTCCCAAATACAACCAGTTACTGAACAAAGACGAAGAACATAATTGTTCTATACCATCTAAATTTTTTTCAATAAATTTCAAATCAAAATTTTTTTCATTAAATAAAAGAAATTGTGAAGACAAAATATTTTTGTACAATTTCAAATAATTTAATTTAAATTTTTATTCTAGGACATAGAAAATGTCCTAATAAATATTAAATTATCTAATTAGGAATCCTGGTATGTAATTATTTCCCTATTAAATATTAAAATTTTAAATAGCTAGCTAATTTACTACATTTTATACTTTCTTGAACCATTTTAAAGAAATTGGTTCACTAAAGTACGCATCGAACAAAGTAAGTAATTTAAAATAATATTTTAAACATTATACTAATAATTTTATCGAATTTTAGAACATTATGTTGTTACATTTAACATTCTTTAAAAAAGTTAAACTCATCTGCGGGCTATGCGACCCAGAAGAACTGCCTTTTAAAAACAAGTGGTTTGTTCTTATCTACCCTTTCTATGGTTATTTGGCTGGCTTATTCTATATAGGAAATTTTGTTTTATTAATCGCTAGACTTTACTTTGAATATAACAACCCCACAATTGTTAGTCAATCGTTTAGTTACATCTGTCTTTACATTGTTATCTTGTACAGTCTTGTAAGAATACAATCTAAGAATGTTCAACTTCTATTTAAATGGATTGATGATAATGAAACAATATACATGGAAAATAGTAATGACAGAGTGAAGGAGATTTATATGAAGCATGTTAGAACCTGCAACGTTGTATCAGCGCAAATATTCTATTTATCATTCATGTTTTGTATTTGTTACTATTTTAACTATTCGGGAAATATCTTTGGCAAAAAGAATTTCCTATATTTTCAGTGGTTTCCCTTTGACGCAAAAAAGTATTATTGGTTCGTGATTTTGAATCAGTTTTGCTACATGATGAATTGTTATTTATATATGATGTACACAAAACTCTCCGTGCTCTCTATTTCGACTTATATTTTGGCTAATATTAAAGTGTTACAGTCCTATGTGGTGGATTTTAAACATTATTGCAGACACACAAGGAAGTTGGACAAATTTTCCCTTGATGATGCTAGATATATCGTGTTTTCAAAGATTGTTATGGCTCATAGTGAACTAAATGAGTAAGAAATTTTTAGTTTTTTACTTAATACCTATAACCAAATTATTTTTGTAGATATGTCACTCTTGTAAAAGCAAGAACAAGCAGTTTTATTATGTTAGATTTTGGTTTAACTTCTCTACAGATAGCATCCCTACTTGTTTCTCTATCTCTATCTATTGATGTAATATTTTTTCAGTTAAGTATAAGCTAAATAAGATGTTTTTATTATATTTTTTAGAAAGGAACAATTGGAGACAATTTTGTATTGGTATTTTATTTTGTTGTTAATGTGCAATGGATGTTTTGTTCTTACTTTTTTGGAAATGAAGTGATGTCAGAGGTATATAGTATACTAAATTAATGTTTTTTTATTAGAGTTAGTGATATTTTGTTCATAACTAGATAATTTTTGTATCAATAGTAATTTATTTTTATTTATTCCATTAGAAAAAATATTAAATCGTATGTTATGTCCAAAGAAAAGAGTATATTTAGGAGTCGTATATGGGCACGTATTAACTATGGTTTCGCGTAAAAATCGAAAAAATTTTGGACATTTGTTTGCAAGTGAATTGAATATATTTTTTTAACCTTGTTTCTACATCTAAAATGTGCATTTTTTTTAAATTTCATCCATTGACCGCTGTGGTTTTCATGCCTTAAGTCACTCTACTGTGTTAAAAATAGATAAATTTCGATATTTTGTAATAACATTTTTATTTAAAAACGTATTGACATGAAATTAAGATAAAATGTAGACCTTATTAAAGGCAATAAATCCACGTTTTATTTTTTTTTAGATTTTAACATACAATATACTCAAAATTATAAAACAACGTTCCTTCTTCGAGTTTTTAACCTTAAAAATGGTAAAATTTTAAATTAACTTGTATGTTAAAATCTAATAATATCTAATCTAATTAATAAGGTCTACATTTTATGATAATACTAACGTGTTTTACAAAGTATATTCTTTTATCTAGTTTTATAAGATAATGTATTATATATTATATATTATAATATAAAAGAAGTCCATTAAGAATATCCAACTACAAAATAATGAATGATTTATAAAGTTAAATTACAAAATTATAATTTTATAAATCAAAGTGTGAAGTAAATAAATATGTTGAATATGTTTTTTGCGGCCCGGTAGAATATTTTTAATCAGCGTCGTAAATTAATTTTTTTCAGTGTACGGATATTATCCTTAAAAATTTGGAAATTTTTAGAAAAATTGACTTTTGCATTTTTTTGTTTTACCCTTTGAATAAAATTTAAAAATGAAAAAGTAAATTTTTCTGAAAATTTCCCAATTTTTCCGTTTTTTTTCCAGAAAAAAACGTTTTTTCTGCCAGCTCAATTTTTCCGGAAATTTTAAAACCCTAGTTATACGTAACACCATTGTAATTACTATTTAAGGATGGTCTCAAACCTTTCTTCCGTCCGCTCAAACGGTTGAATTTAAACCTTCTTTCCGCAACGCATCAGCGCACGCCGCCGGGGCACAGTTTGAAATATACCTATTCCGAGTATGATTCGGTGATCTTCGGTTATCCTCTCAGTACGCGAATATATCGTCAATTTGGGGCACCTCTTCAACAGCTGAGATGGTATCTGTGTCCGTTTGTTTGATTTCTAACTTTTTTGTCGCCGCGCACCGTTGTGTTTTTAAAGTTTTAAGTGAATTGCGTGTTTTGTTTTAACTTTATTTTTTATTAACAATAATGGCACCAGCGGAATTAAGTTGTGTGCAAAATCTTTTAAAAAGCCCGATGTCACTTGAAGATAAACTTTTAATTAAGAAAAAAGGAAGATATATTCCCCATCTTCGAATACACTACACTTCCGCAGGTAAAGGCCGAACGAGTATTCAACAGAAATATCTATGAAAAACACGAGTGGATATGCGGATGATCAGTAACCAATAAGCTTTTTTTGTTTTATGTGCTTAATTTTCAAAAAAATAAATTACGTGCGTGGAATAAACATGGGTTAGATGATTTAAAACACATCGCAGAAAGGGCTAAGAAACACGAAAATTTCTCGCATGATAGGAGAATGGACTTTATATTCAAAAATTAGTAGGTAAGTTTTTTGTACCCACCCTCTTCCAGAACCTACGAGCCGCCACTGGATCATAGTAGGCATCATAGACATTTCTCTATGGTAACCTACCATTGGAAGAATGAAAGCTATTTTTTCTACGACCACTATGTAAATGGCATCGTTGCTTAGAAAATGAATCTTTTCATTGGCAAGGCAAACCACGAATGTAAAGTGACATATCTGTGTGAAAAGAAATTGACAGCATCGTTTGACATTCGTTTTATAATTTGTATTGTATTTGTATATGTATGTCTAAATATCATTTAGAACACAATTAAATGTGTTTGTATATTTAAATTAAGAAGGTAAGTTTATTGATTTTAAGTAACTTCTACTTTAAAAATTAAAAGAATAAGATGAAAGTAATTTTAACAGCTGTTTTTAGGTTATTTTGTTTTGTATTTGAATATAATTTAAAAAAAGGTCGTCTTTCACTTGTGAGAAAAGCTTTCTTCAAGCTCGTGTTAATGCACACTCGGCCTAACGACCTCGTGAGCAATTTAAACACTCGCATGATAAATGCGCTTTTCAACACTTGTAAAAGAAATAACTATTGACAGTTCAGTTTATAAGTTGCAAATGAATGATTGCGTTTCAATTTATAAGTGTACTAAATATTATAAATATGCAGAAAGGTAGATTAAATTTACGTCTTCATAAAAAAACTCTGAAATAGAAGCGTGAGCTTGGTTTTTGTGAGATATTGGAATGACGCTTAAATTAAAACAATATTCAGCTCTAAGGTATTCTGAAAACTTTTTCCAAACAAGAAGATCGGTAAAAAAACGTACACTGCTTTTAAGAGGCATCATTTCTTTCAGAGCACTTAATAGATTGGGAATTAGAAATGACAAAAATTAAAGTAAAAACTTAAAGCGTCCACTTCCTTCCTATTGGTTAAACTGAGGAAAATATTTTGAATATAAAAAATGTTGGTAGGTACTGAAAAAGAAAACAGTTTCTTCTTTTTTCGTCAATCATTGTTTATGGTGTGGTTTGAACGCATAACAATTAATTAACCAATTAATTACTGTGATGATCAAATGTTGGCACATCATGTTGCTAAACGCATGCGTATCTTAAGTAGCATTATAGTGACGAAAACTAATATCACCACTTCAAATGAGTGGCAATAACGTTGAAATAATTAAATCTACCACGATACAGTTAAAATTTCTCCATATTATATTAGCATAGTTGTAATCATGTGATTTGCACCAGCAGAATATACTTTATAGTTTTATAACTTTTTGGTGTATTAGTCTGGTATCTGAAATTTTATGACCACTTTTGACACCACCTTAAAGTCTAAACCTTAAAGTGGATTATGAATGGTAACTGTATCCTGATTAATCACATCACTTAAGTATTACTTTAGTAAAGTGGGTATATCAGTTTTGGCAACGTGTTCGGAACTTTTCCCAAACCTTGAATGTCGCAAAACTTGATTATATAATTGCGGTGGTGATGGCCACGTTCTTGCTACATGTTTAAGTGATTTCCACGTTTCGTATAAAATTACCACTTTAAAGTTCCCTTCTTCAAAAGCAGACATGTTTACAAATAATCGCCATTGTAGGGAAATAATTGTGTAATTTTAAACAAATAATTCTGGTTATTACGCACCAAATTTAACATGTTAATTCATATTTATTGGTTTCAGGTGACCAGAAATAATAAAAAAATGATTATAGGCCTCTAGATAAATTTTTTATTCCTTTTTATTACCACATATTTCAACAGGGCGTGCTTATATTTTAAGCTATGAAACCCATGTTTAGCAGTAAAATTTAATTCGTGTTAATTTTATGTCTTTGGATTATTTTATTCCAGTTACTATAGTACTTGCAAATATATTTGCAAGCTGTACTCTTACAATATTAAAATTCAGTGTTAGTTTAATATCCATTCAGAAAAAGCAAAGATAATAAGATAAATAATATGCTGGAAAGAGACGGGGATAGAAAGTAAAGATTAGTAAAGTTACGATTAAGTTTTGGCCACTATACCTCTACGTTATAGTAACGTAATCACAACGTGGTATTAACGTGTCTGTATACAATTCAAGAACGTTGTTGAACTGACACTAAAAAAGTGTGGAAGAAATTTTGGAAATATACTTTACAGTTACAAGTATAAATGGCCAACACGTTTTAACCACTATAAATGCTACTTGTGGGATATAAAACATTAATACCTAATTAAACCTTTGTAATGGTCAAGAGGTCGGCAAATTTTTTTACATTAGGGCTAATTTAACAATATAAACAAGACAAACCTATTATTTTTAAGTTTAAAAACTTATATATTTTTATAAATAATGAATTTAATTTTTTTTAAAGAATTTTCTGGTATTCCTGGGAATCTATACACCTTGAATTGTTTAATGTTTAAAAACTAAATTTGATACTCCCTAGGAAAAAATATTATATTGAATTTAAAATTAAAAAAAAAACTTTCTTAAATTATTAGTTAGTTTTTTACTAAATAATAACAAACATGAATATTAAAAATATAATGCTTTTTAGAGTTCAAACTTGGCATCCCTTATTTACACAGAATTAGAATGGCATACGTTTAATACAAAGTTAAGAAAAAGTATGGTTTTGGTAATGCAAAAGACACAAATACCATTATCACTTAAAATTGGACCACTAGCTGATTTGGGCTTGGCAGCTTTTGTATCAGTAAGTAGTATTTTTTTAACATATTAAAACTACTACTTTTTATTTTAGGCACCTTTTTCGTACATGACCTATATGCAAACTATTTATAACCTTCAATAGACTCTAATACTTCAATATTTTCGTTACGGTACATTGTAGTAAATTGTTTTTAATAATACTTAGTTCACCAATATTAAAACAACTAAAGCATTTTACTGATTATTTATTTTCCTTTATAAATTAAAAATTCTGTAGCAATTTATTCCCCTTAAAAAAGGTGATTTATACAAAATATAGCGAATAAGCGATATATGTGTGGATGTATTTACCTACAAGTAGCCCCATCTATGTTAAAGCTCATGATTCATCATGTTTTCAGTGCAGATTCTCTTTAAATCCTTGAGGAAAATTTAAATTTTTTTATAGATGGAATATACATAAATAGCTTTTATTTTGTAATTGTGGAATACATGTTTAACTTAGAAAGTAAATTACATTATATTTTTAATTCAGATGAAAATATCGCACATGGGCGACAACTGCGTCTTAAGTAGTAAAACCTTAATTTCGAAATAATGAACAAGATTTTTTAATAATAAAATTCTCACTTATTTGTTAAATTATATTAACTTAAAGTATTTTCTTTGCAAAGGAAGAACCACACTAAGATTCTGAGCCAGTTAAAAATGAGCTAAATGAAACTTAAATGTACGTTAAATCCTTCTTGGTTGCAGAATCAGTCAAATCCAAAACGTTTTAAAATAATTTTTATATCATCATAAATTAAAGGATCCACTACAGTGGGTGAAATCTTAAACAAAAATCATGATTATTATTTTTTAACCTAAAAGTTATACAGCGTATTCCGATAAGTTTTCCTCATTTATTTGTCTAATTTAGGGCAAAGTAAGCGACGCGTCGCGACGGTCCAAAAAACATTTGTAGGAATTTTTTTTTTGGAATTTTATTTACCCAAAATAAGACCCTCCACAGCGTGGTGTACCGTTAGCGAGCCATTTACGACCCTGTATATTCCACATTTAGGATTATATCTTAAACAGGCACCTTGGTAATTTTATTTTTCATAAAAAAATTATTTTTTAATTTAAATTATCAAATTATCTTGTTTTGTAAGAAGGAAAACGTATGAGACCACTGTAAGAACTAGCAATTATTGCTATAGAGTTTTTATATACCCTTGTTAATGTTTTCCTTGCCAAATCAGAAATAGACTTCCTGCAAATTTTTCCTGAAATAGTTGTAGGTAAACCTCTAATGGCAGCACATAAACCAAAACTAGCAACTGGTCCAATCGAAGAGCGAACCATATTAACTAACTCTTGATTTATTACATATTCACTTTTTGAAGAACCTAAAAGTTATAATAAATGACTTTATATTTCTGTTAAAATCCCATTTTTTACCTTTATTAATGACATAAAGACAAAATGGAACTTCGCCTTTAATTTTATCTGGAACTGATACGACACAGGCATTAGAAATGTAAGGATGAGATAGAACAACATTTTCCACAGCCAATGTTGATAATCTGTGTCCTGCCACGTTAATGACATCATCCGATCTAGCAGAAACGTAAATAAGCCCATTTTCATCCACATAACCTGAATCCATGGTATCATAGTAGCCCTAGAAATAATTTAAAACAAAGCCGTAAAAGTTTATTATAAACAATAATGAATGTATGGATTTACAAAATACTTACAGGATATTTGTTAAAATATGTTTCCAGAAATAGTTGAGGATCTTTGTATAATGTAGATAATGTACCAGGTGGCAATGGTAGTTTCACAACTATTCTTCCAAGTGTATTTACTTCAGCTTCTTCTCCGTTTTTACGTAAAATTTTAACTTAAAATTAACATTAGGTTTTTAAATTTTATAGTCAACTATATGAAGATTAAAAAAGCGCTAGATATTGCCTACAATGGTGATTACTTTGAAGGTGGAAAATAAATGATGATGATTTTGGAACAAAAGATATTACCAATAAATTATTGATTAAACCTTTTCGTATTGATCTTGATAATGTAGATCAATGTATTCATAGTTACAAAAACGTTATATGGAAAAGTACTCTTTTGGTTCAACCCTTATCAATATGCCAACTGAATTTATAGTTGCTGGTTGGGGGTAGGACTATAAAAATATTAAAAATAATTATTACCATTATATCCTGGAACAGGCAGCCCCACAGTTAAATCCGTAGCATCGCAAGGATTCTTTAATCCTAAACACATAGCAGTTATAGCAGACCCCGTTTCAGTTTGCCACCAATGATTGCTAACCCCGACTCCAAAAATTTTTTCAGTCCACTTTTTTGTAGTCGAATCGCAATGTTCTCCAGCAAACCAAATTTGCCTTAAGCTGGAAATGTCATATTTACTCCTGTAAAAACCGTTTGGATCGGCTTCTTTTAACAGCTTCACTGCAGTTGGTACGGTGAACATAGCGTTTATTTTATATTCTTCGATGATTCGAAAATATTGTCCAGGATTTGGTGTGGTTGTAGGTTTTCCTTCATAAATTACACTAGTTAAGCCTAAGATAAAATAATTTACAATTTGGAATAACTCTTAATGTAAAAACAGGATTAATAAAATTACTTTAAATATCATGTGAATTTTTCACCTGCTAATAAAGGAGCGTAACACATGTAAGAGTGGCCCACAATCCAACCAAAATCACTTGTGGTCCACCATATATCAGATTTTTTTAGTTTGTATAAATATTGCATCGTCCATGCGAGAGTAACCAAATGTCCTCCAATAGGTCTTTGGACGCCTTTAGGATTTCCAGTTGTTCCAGATGTATACAAGATGTACAAGGGTTCGCTGGATTCTATTGGTATACATGGATGTTCTTTGGCATTTTTTAAAGCATCGTCCCATGATATATCTCTCTTAGGATCTAACAATCCTTGAAGACATTCTTGTCTTTGGTATATTATACATTGTTTTGGTTGGTGTGTTGAAAGTAATAATGCGTCTTCCAAAATTTGCATAAAGCTAGAACATGTTATTTAGAACAATGTTTTAAAATAAATTTTTGTTTATGGTACTTCACTATTTTATTCGGTTCTATTCCACAGCTAGCTGCGATTATTATTTTAGGTTTGGCATGTTGGATTCTTAAGCGTAATTCACCTGCTGCAAATCCTAAAAAAAATAAACCTACATATAAGTATATTTTTACCAGTATTAAATTAAAAGTATTGGACTTCAATCACTTTGGAACCAATTAGAACGATGCAAATCGCAAGATTTTTATTTGTTTAATTACCTCCAAATACAACAGAATGTACGGCTCCTAATCTGGCAGTAGCCAAAATTGCAATTACAGTTTCTGGAATTAATGGCATATAAATTAAAACGACGTCACCTTTTCTTACTCCATAACTTGATAATACTCCTGCTAATTTTGAAGTCTAAAATAAAAATCATTAAAATTGTATACTAAATTTATACATTGAATGTAACTGAGTTACAGAAATTAAATTCGATAGAGACATACAAAACTCAAAAAAAGTTTTTATATAAATGTTTAACGCTTATTTAAACCAACGTTATAAGAATTTTATTTTTGACCAGCGCGCTGCAGCGGCGTGCAAGGTAAAAAAACCAAAATAGGATATGTTGATATACGAGGGCATATTGATAAGTCCTTAGAATGTATAAAAATGAAATCTTTTAGTCTACATTAAGTTTTATTTGATAGTTTAACTTTATCATTTCTTCAAAATAAAACAATTGCTTTTTTGGTCCAAAAATGCATCCAGAGCGTCAATAACTTTAGAATTTAAGGCACTTTTTTTCCCCTATCAACGATTTTTTAGTTTTATAAAATGCCATGTAAATGTCATGTTTGTATGATAGATAGATAGATAGATAGATAGATAGATAGATAGTTTATTCATGCATTAAATTTTTACAAACTTTTGCACATGTCAGAAAAATACAAAATAGATTTAAATAAAACATTAAAATAACAATAAAATTCAAGATATGTTAGTACAAATATTACACATTAAAAATTGTATTCCGTAATGTTACAAAACGATACAATCAAAAAAGGAATAATTAAATAAACGCATTACGCAAATCACTGTTTAAAAACTCCTGTATACTATAAAAGGCATTTTTTAGCAGGTAGGTTTTAATAGTTTGTTTAAAAGATTTTAAACTCAGAGTTTTTATTCTGTCAGGTAACTTATTGTAAAAAGTAGTTACATAGTAACGAGTGGCATTCCACGATCTTTTCAAACGCAAAAATTCAATGTTTAGATCATTATTATGTCTTGTGTTATAGCTGTGAAGTTGGCTTCTTGTATTATATGTATACTGATTTACTCTTGCATATATAAGGCATTCCAATATATAGCAACATGGCAGAGTAAGTATATTATTGTCTATAAATGCCTGTTTGGCATCGGCTCTGTAAGAAACATTGGCCAAAATCCTAACTGCTCTCCTCTGAAGTCCAAATACCCTATTTGTATGAGTACTATGCCCCCAACTTAATATTGAATAAGTGCATACTGAGTGTATTAGGGAATAATATGCTGTTTTACACAGTTCTGTATTTACATTATTGTATAATATTTTTAAAAGGAAAATGTTTTTGCATATTTTAGGGGAAATAAAATTGACATGGGCTTCAAATCTTAACTCTGTTTCAATTTTAATTCCTAGAAATTTAACTTCACACAGAGCCAGATCCTGATGACTTCTAAGCGAGAAAATAACTTGTTCGGTTTTTTGGACGTTCAGATTTAAGCAGTGAACCAACTTTTGGCATTTTGCATATCGATATTTAGACTAGATCTTACGTCAACTAAGTTCCTTGAAGAAGTTGTTATGGTGGTATCATCTGCATACAAAATCAGAGCATTTGGTGTGATTGTTGGTATATCATTTATGTAAATTATAAATAGCAATGGACCTAGTAGTGATCCCTGAGGAACCCCACATTCAATGGCCTTCACCTCAGACACCTCACCCCCATAAAAAGTCATCTGTCGTCTACCCTTTAGATAACTTTCCATAAAAAGTAGACCAATATCACTGAAACCATAATAATTTAGTTTTTTCAGCAGAATGTCATGTGAAGCACAATCAAAGGCCTTGGAGAGATCGCAAAAGAGTGTTCCCACAAAATGCCGCTCCTCAAGACCCTCGATTATGTTGTCAATCATTTGTAGACAAGCCGCTGTTGTAGATTTGCCTTTCCTAAATCCATATTGATTATCAATCAATAAGTTTTTGGAATCAAAATAGTTTTGGATTTGATTTTTTAACAGATACTCAAAAATTTTGGAGAATACCGGTATCAATGATATCGGTCTATAATTACTTGGGTCATCCATATCTCCTCTTTTAAAGATCGGTATAACTTTGGAGATCTTCAAACAATCGGGAAACAGAAACAGTTTAGTTAGTACTGATATTAGACAATTTTTGACTCTCTTGATAAGAAGTAAGTTTATTTCATAAAAATCCTTACTGTTTTTGTTTTTTAAATTCTCAATTGCATTTCTTACCTCAATAAGGGTGACCTCTCTGAAGCAAAAACCATCCTCTGCAGAAACCCCTCTGTTTTGAAGATATACTCCAGCATCAATAATACCCTGATTTTGCATGCCAACAACGCCTTCCCCAATACTTAGAAAAAAGTCGTTAATATCATCTGCTTTTAAGTTTGTTTCCAAATCTTCAGCCACAGTTTTTCTTCTTACAGAGTTTAATACCTCCCAGGATGCCTTGATTTTATTATCTGCCTTCATAATATATGTAGAGTTTGCTTGAATTTTTGCATTCCTTATTTCGTTCCTATATATATATATGTATATATATATATATATTAGGGTGCTTCATTTGAAACGAACATTTTTTTTTTCCCGCTGACACATGAAAATTTTGTTCCTTGTATCGAAAAAAAAATTCCCTGAAAATTTGAGCCCTTAATTTTAATTTTCAGTGGTTCCTCTCGATCGATGTATATTTCCCATTGAAATAACATGTAAATCATGATTTTTTTAATTATTATTAACATAGCTCCGTTTGATTTCATGGTATTTCATTGCGATTAGTCAGAATTTGTAGTATTTTAGTGACTCTTTGAAAGTGCCCACCAACATTTTTTTGTCCTTGAACCCGTCTCATCGGTCTCGGCCTCGAAACCCCAATTTTCTCAAAAATTGTTATATTTTCGTTTTTATCAACAAAACAGTTGAACTTATGAAAAAAATGATCAGAAAATAATTTGTAGGAAATTAAATTTCCTACAAAAATATCCCTGTATGAATTTTCTGAGGTCCATAGTCCAAAAGGTATAAACAGTTTAATGTATTAAAATCTAAATAATAATAATGCTGTAAATAGAAACAGAAATTACAGGTGTAAAAAATGATTTTTTTAATTTTAATTGTTTCTAAATCTAATTTTGGTATATTTTTATACTAAGAACAAAATAAAATATTTTACACTCAATAAATATCAGAAATTCACATGAGACATTCTACTCTTGAAGATAAGGCGATGAAAAAAATTTTTTAACATCTCTTCCCAATATTACCGATCTTTTTTTTTTTTTTAAAAGTTGAATGAGGTTAACTTTGTTAAACAAAAGTGTAAGTTGAAAAATCATACAATAAAAATTAAAATTTCATATTTTTTTTAGATTTTAATACATTAAACTGTTTATACCTTTTGGACTATGGACCTCAGAAAATTCATACAGGGATATTTTTGTAGGAAATTTAATTTCCTACAAATTATTTTCTGATCATTTTTTTCATAAGTTCAACTGTTTTGTTGATAAAAACGAAAATATAACAATTTTTGAGAAAATTGGGGTTTCGAGGCCGAGACCGATGAGACGGGTTCAAGGACAAAAAAATGTTGGTGGGCACTTTCAAAGAGTCACTAATATACTACAAATTCTGACTAATCGCAATGAAATACCATGAAATCAAACGGAGTTATGTTAATTTTAATTAAAAAAATCATGATTTACATGTTATTTCAATGGGAAATATACATCGATCGAGAGGAACCACTGAAAATTAAAATTAAGGGCTCAAATTTTCAGGGAATTTTTTTTTCGATACAAGGAACAAAATTTTCATGTGTCAGCGTGAAAAAAAAAATGTTCGTTTCAAATGAAGCACCCTAATATATATATATATATATATATATATATATATTTGGTTCTAAATGTTTTAATGTAAGTTGCAACTTCAGGTAGCCTATAGTTGTCGTGGAATTCAACTAGAAATTTTAAATGATTTCTCATGTTTTTTATTTTTTGAGTAAACCACATTATTTTTTTAGACTTTTTTATAGTTCTTGATTGCTCTGGGAATGCCACCTTCATTATATTATTAAAATAATTTATAAAAATATTAAATTTAACATTTATATCACAATACTCACCTAAAAAATTCCAATTTTCATTTAACAGAATATGGTAAAAATTAAAAATACCCTGATCAGTAAAAGGTCTATATGCTATTTGTTTTATAGTATCTTTTGGAGTTTCCAGAACAGTATCCACAGTAACAGCACAGTGATCTGACAAATTTGGATTAAAAACACTTGAACTAAAATTTGTTTCATTAAAATTTAAAAAGATATTATCTAAACATGCTCCCTTTCTGGTATTATCAAAAATTGTCTGAAAAAAACCGTAAGTTTGTACAAGTTCACTAAATAATTCACATTTATTGTCTTTGTTATTAAAATTCAGATTAAAATCCCCACATATTATCACATTGATGTTTCTGTGTAGTAAATAGTCTAGAATGGTTGTAAATGTCTCCACAAATAGGTTAAAATCTGCACTGGGGGGTCTATAGACAACCACAATTATGCATGCAGCTTAGATTTTTTAGTTCAACCGCTGTTATTTCACAATGGCTTGTGCATTTTTTTAAGATTTAAATGCAGAAAATTTAATTTAAATTTTTAAAAAAGTCCGGTTAATGTTAAAATTTTTATTTTAATATGTACACACTTTAGAAGTATAAGAATATTTTATTTTAAAACTTACTTTTTGCATTAACTCCTTATAACTAAGCTTTTGTTTTACTCCCGTTAAGGGACTATCATGTATTAAAGCAATTTTATTTCCTTTTCCGTTTTCTACATGTCTGTCTATAGCATTATAACATGCATTTATTTCACCACCAACAAACCATTTGGTAAAAGGTGGCTTGTTATTATCTAGGACATTTTTCCAGGGTCTATGCCAGTTTAACAATTTTCCCTGCTTACACCAAAATATTTCTGGATATTTTATTGATTCTTCGTAAATATCTTTGTATAAATTCATTTCTTCTTAAAAATAATATATCTATCCATATTTGCTACTAAAAAAAATTTAAAATAATCTTACCACTTAACACAAATCAAAAAAATAATAAATTATGTTTCTTTATCAACACTTAATACTTAAATAATTTAAAAAAAATGCAATCAACCTATTTATATGATTTAGGAATATATTTAAATCAAAAATTAAATTAAGTGTATATTGTATACATTTGATAACATATAAATTTTTGTTACGATAAAAGTTGTAATTATGGTGGTATTAAGTGGTATTCTTGTGTGAGAGAAGATAAAGATTTGGTTAATTTAGTATTAGAAAATACAGTAATAGTCTCAAAATTAAATTATTTAAGTGATAAAACTAGTAAGTATTTCTGGCAATTAAGGTTAATTTCGACAATTTTAAATTGCCAAATAATATTTGCTTATGATCAATTTTACGTTACAAATAATAAGACATTTTTATTGGTTGTGATCATGCGTGGAATATTTTTAGGTTGAATTAAACGAAAAAGGTCCAGCACTCGTTAAAAGTAATTTAGGGCGAAAATCGCTCGTAGCAACTTTTCGAAAGGAGTTGAGCTGGAAAAATACCGCAAGGTACAACGGTGTGAGTCCGTTTGACATATTTGAACTTAATAAGATTAAGTATGGAATGTGTATTAATCAGATAGGCAGTGACTGTTAAGCAGAGTTGCCAATCATTGCAAATGTCATTAAAAATCATTTATATGTTGGCGAAAATTCCAAAGAAGAAGTAGTCTCATTGGTAAGAGGCATTTCAGATAACAGTTGTTGAAGGCAGAAAATCATAAAATGCATGACACCCATGGGTGTCAAATAATGAACAAATTTTATTTGGCGAAGTAAGTAATATTCAAAACTCTTGGGTTCATGTGGAACTTAAGAACTGAATGTTAATATTTTAAGCTAAATCAAAGAGATCGGTTCTTTCAGAGATCGCACAAGTATATAAGTCCTTGTATAGTATCAGCAAAAATGTTTATGAGGAGTTGTTGACTGCTAAGGGACTTTACCACAAATGGGCATGTTTTCGTAATGACTTATCATATTTAAATCAAATCCAAATACAACGATGAATTGTTTGTTCCAATTATGTATATACAAAAACTCATGGATTTGCAGATGCGTCCACACGTGTATATGTCGCTTGTGTTTATTTAAAGTCAATTAATGAAAGTCAGGTATCAAAAAAACTAAAAGTTGCACCATCAAAAGAACAAACAATCCCGAGGCTGGAGCTACTAGCTGCGGTCCTTCTAGTCCAACTTGTTGAAATGGTTAAATCGTCTATAAGCATAAATATTTCGAAAACATTTTATTGGTCGGATTCGTCTATCGTTTTGGGATGATATCTAACCTCACCAAGTTTGTTCAACGTTTTTGTATTACTTCTAGTAGCACGTATTGAAGAAAAAACTAATGAGTGGCGTCATATACATGGTGTCGGAAATGACATGGTATTTCTAACGAAATTTTATTATTTGAATCGGTTTGGTGAGAGCATCGAATTATTTTCGCTGGAATTAATAAAAAGTGGTCATAATGCCTAGTTACAAAAACTCAGTAATACTTTTAATGCATATTTGTTGTAACAAAGAAAAATTCAGTTAATAAAAAATATCATAATTCCAATAAGATCTGTTTAGTTGTTAGGAATAAAATGGTGGTTTCTTATAATGAATATTTATAGTAAATTTAAAAGAAAACGACCTACACGTCATCGATGACGTCATAAATTTGCTCACTGGTACCAACACCAAATGTAAAAAACGAAGTCTGTAATTGAATATTTTAATGCATTTTAACCAAATTAAGTTGGCAGGAATTGCAATGTTGGCATGTTTAGATTAAAATTTCGCTTAATAAAATGACGCATAGAAAAAGAAATTGTCTTTTTAGAATTTCGAAGCTGTCATTTGTGTTTTTAAATATTTCGTTTAATTCGTGTATAATTCGTTTATTTTGTTTGTTATTTGTGTTATTTTATATCGTTATAAGTTTTCATTGCCGTTTTTTTATTTGTTATATATTGTTTTTCCTATAAATAAAGCCGAAGCATATAAATAGTCTGACTCAAGAGTTGGTATCATCCTTAATACGCTATTTTAAGGCAGAACGGGATAATAATGGACCTTTGTTACCTTTAACAGCTGTTAGAGAGGTAAATAGGATTATTATTAATTATATATTATAATATTTAACAGAATATATGTTGGATACATAAAATAAGAATATATATACCAGAGACTGACTTTAGATGGCAAAATTTCTGAGTTTTATAGCTGAAAATGTCTTTAAAAATGGCTGAAACATATGTATATACTTTGGCGGTGCATCATATAGGTTATAAAAACTCTGACTTTTGACATTTTGGTATTATTTATATAAACGCCATCTATCGCCCTGTAGTTGCACTACCACTTTCACTTAATGCAAGGATTTTAGCATCACATTGACAACCGTGCCCGATCAGCTGATTGATGACGTGTACGTAGTTTACTTTTAAATTTACTATAGTGTTTTATGGGAAGGTATTTTTTTAATTTTTTCAGTTGACAAAATCGCTATTAAATCAAACAGTATTGTTGCATCAACAACCTTATTAGTTGGCATAACGAAACAGAATTGCTCTGCCTATCATGTCCATATATGGGCATACACGGGAAGTTTCCGCCAATTTCACAAGGGCAAAGACAAGTGCATATGTAGTGCAAGTGCATGAGTTTTATATATTATAATATTATACTTTTACATAAAACGTATTTTGTTTAAGGTACCTAGCTTTTTTAATTATAATGCTCATATTTATAACATTGTATGTATAAAGAGTTAGGTTATGTCCACATGTTGAAAACTAGTTTTTAATATTAATTGGGTACTTAGACAATTAAATGTCGTCTAAGATTGGATATGGATGATACAAACACCGGGTACATTTTCCCGGTATAATACCCCTAATGGTGCAATTGTTGGTCAGTCGAGAATTATAATTAGAATTCTCGGGCCGACATTTTCCCGATCGTCGAAATGTAATGTTTATTTGAGTCGGTCCGACATATTTTTCAAATATTGGACCGAGCGTAGTAGTATAATCTCGGGCCGAGATAGGTTAAGGATGTCGGGCCGAGGCTGGTTATCGATGTTGGGCCGAGGTCTTACCCGCGTGAAATCGTTGCAGGATAAGGCCGTCTCCAAACATAGGGCCAACGTTGGCGCCAACATCGTTCGTCCAATGTGTGGATGGATATTATAGTGTTGGAGCCAACGTTGAAAGTTATTTGCGACGAATAATTTCCAACGTTGCCTCCAAAACCATAATCTCCATCCACACATTGGACGAACGATGTTGGCGCCAACGTTGGCCCTATGTGTGGAGGCGTCGTAATAAAAATTTCGTTGAAACGGTTAAAAAATGTATTGCACAAAACGTTATAATAATACATGTTAAACTAATTCTAATAATACATGTTAAATAATAGGAAACGTCAAATAATAAAAAAAAACTCCAATTGGAGATGCCTTTAATTAAACTTAAGTTGCCTTAATACTTGGTAATACTTAAGTATTACTTAAAGGCAACTTTTTGTTGCCATTACAAACTCAAATTGGAGTTTATTTTATTTTTTAGCTTACCCTAATTAGGGCATTATTATAATTATTTATATTAGGATTAAGAATTATCACATCACATGATTAAGAAAAAAGCTAAAGCTCATAAAAAATATTTAAAGAATAGATCGGAAACTAACAGACGGTATTTTGTTGAATTAAGAAACTATGTAAATGATGCTATAAATCGTGAAAAAAAGGCTTTTATGCAGTGTGTCATATCTAGAAATATCAATAAACCTAGACAACTTTGGAAGAACTTTGCGCAGTGGGGTGTGTGTACTAAGTCTAACCTTAACTGTAATAATATACCAGATCAACTTTGCTTTCCTGAAGATATCAACGATTATTTTTTGAATGTGGCTGGAGAATCAGTTGTGGATAAAAACATTTTAACATTTTACAGAACCAACCTTATAAACAATATTCAATTTAAATTTAAAAAAATAACAAATTATGATATTATTAAAGCTATAAACTCTATTAAATCTCAAGCCACTGGAGCAGATAATATTAGTTTAAAAATGATTAACTTAATTTTACCCTATTGTATAGATGTAATTAACGAAATCCTTAATAAATCTTTAGATGAGGGAATATTTCCTGATACTTGGAAAGTTTCTAACATCATTCCATTATCTAAAGTTGCTAACCCAAAGACATTTAATGAACTCAGACCCATAAGTATTCTACCAGCATTCTCAAAAATTTTGGAAAAAATAGTTGGCCTTTAGGTTAGCAAATTTCTAGAACAAAATTCAATATTACCTTCTGTACAATCTGGATTTAGAAAAGGACATGGTACGCACACTGCTCTGCTTAAAGTTACAAATGATTTAATATCTAGTTTTGATAAATCACTTAGTTCAATTTTGGTTTTACTTGATCAGAGTAAAGCTTTTGATCTAGTTAACTTTGATTTAATGTTAGCCAAGTTGCAATACTTAGGTTTTGACAAAGCAACACTTGCCTGGTTTCAGAGCTACTTGGTTGATCGCAAACAAAAAGTGACTATTAAAAATAAAAATGCCATATGTTCGACACTAAAAAAAACTAAATCAGGTGTGCCTCAAGGCAGTATTCTGGGTCCAACTTTGTTTTTGATATATATTTTTGATATGACGGACTGTATTTCACAATGTTCAATTCATCTATATGCAGACGATATACAATTATATATTTCGTTTGAAAATGCCGAAGCTAATTTAGCCGTCAATTATGTAAATAAAGATATAGATAGCATATGTAAATATTGTAAACAACACGGTTTGCGATTGAACCCTCTCAAACCTGTTGCACTTTCTATAGGCAATGAAAAACACAATAGCGTATTTAAAAGAAACCACAATTTAATTTTAGATGGCGTAAATATTAGCTGGGTGGAAAAAACTAAAAATCTGGGAATAATATTCGACGAACAACTCTCTTTCTCGCATCAAGTTAATTATATATTTAAATGCTGCTTTTTAAAACTAAGAAGTTTGTATAAATTCAAATATATTTTTGGGGATAAAAGCAAACTAAATTTGATTAAAGCGTTGGTCATGCCTCACATTGATTATTGTTCCTTTGTTTACTATTTCTCTTTACCACAATATAATCAGCTAAAACTCCAGCGAATACAAAATGCGTGCATTCGCTTTGTCAGAAATGTTCCTTTCAGAGATTACATAACCCCTTACATTGTCAATTTAAACGAAATGAAAATTGAAAACAGAACAAACTACTTGGCAACAATATTTCTTTACAATTTACTTAAAAATCAAAAGCCTTTATATTTGTACAATTTGCTTATACGGAGATCTGATGTTCATACAGTTAATGTTAGACATAATACTTTTAACATTCCACAGCATAACACTCATAAATTTAAGGGATCATTTGTATATGTTGCGTCAAAACTATTAAATAGAGTAATTCTGAATATTAATTTAACAGAGAAAAACTTTTTAATTTTTGTTAAAGATTATTATTTAAATTATTATTGATTTCATATATTTTAAATAAATATATATTTTTAATTTTTGTACACAATTAAAATAAGGAGACGGTGGAAGATAGGGAAACCTAACCGTCCTCCTATTGTATGTAATTTAAGTACCTACAATAAAGCATATTTGATTTGATTTGATTTGACATCACTTAACAGCATGATTCATTGTCTTGTTTTAAAGATGAATTATGAAGCATTTTGTGAAAAAAAAGAAAACAAAAGAATAATAGAAACAAAGGACTAGATTGGAAATCGTTTAAAAAGTAGAATTTCTAATGTGACTGATCAGTAACACATAAACAAAAAAAACTGAATTAAAACATAATCCTATAGGAACAAAAAGTAATAAACTAATACTGTCTACTAATAATTTACATCTGGTGGTTTAGAATGACCCATAAAAACAGCTACCGGAAATGTGAATAAACGTCACTACTGTGATAAATTCTACATAGAATAGGCCAAAATGCTAAACTTCCTGACTTAAAAACTCTAGCACCATCAACATGAAAAAACAAATCTATTACATGTTTTGGATGTAATGCAATACCAAAGTATACAAATTGTTGTAAGTTATTGAAAGAATTTTCTATGGTATCAATTTCAAAACTATGCCCAACTTTTAAAAAAGTCACTGCAGTTTTAGGTAAATTGGGAAACACAGGCTTCAATATTAACAATAACTTTGTTAATTGGAAGAGAGGAATATTTCCATCTCTGGCCCACTCTCTCAGATCATCTGCAATGTCTACTTTGGCATTTTCCACTTCTTCAGGGGGGACTTCATTGTTTACGTATTCATCATTGGAACTGTTGTCATTATTGGATTCGGTTTCTTCTTCACTAAAACTGCCATTGCCTTCTTCATCTTCAGTGTACAGTGTACATGTGTTGGTCTTGATTTTTAATCTTGTTATTTCCTTTTTCAAAGTCAACCTTTTGCAATTCTTTATCTATGCCACCTTCTTCATGGCCATATTCTAAAATTATATTTTTATTATGTACCTACCTACATTTTAACTACCTTAAACCTTGAAAACATTGAGAAAGCTATAGTAGTACCTACAAGTTTTTAAGAAAAATATATGTATAATAAAAAAAATATATCTATAATAAAAAAATATACATATCATTAACATTTTCATTAATTTTTTTTCTGGGTTTTCCACCTTTCGTTCTACCAGATTTTCTTTTTGTGCTGTAAACACGTTGGTAAGCATATGTACAAAATCTATAGGATTTCGGAAACCTAAGGTTTACTTGGGTGGTAATCAAGTAACTTAAAACTGGTTATAACAATAGACTTTTTGACCCGGGTAAGTAACTTGGTAAGTTTCCGAAAACGCCTTATGTATATAAGGCGTTTAAATGCCTATATATATAATTATATGTATACTATTATAGTAATAATACTATATTACTATACTATAATTTATAAGTTTAATAAAAATTAATAAAAATGTATATTTTTTTCTTACTTTTTTTAATAATTTCATTTTACATCTCAAGAGCTTGCACCCCTAAAGCTCGTGATTCGCGCTGAATTAGACGATGCCTACTTACGCGAATTCTATTTCTTTTTTTTTTTTGAAAATCCATATATGGATATTTCTATATGGTTTAATTTTATTTCGCAAATACAAAACAATTTTAAATTTTAAAATGTTAAGGTTAACATTGAAGTTTTTGTAATTATGATAATTTTGTTAAGATGTCGCTTTAATTAAAGTGCGTTTAAATTTAAACATTCAATAACTCGGCTAAAATGAATAAAAAAATTAAAAAATCACATTGGCCCATTATCCAGTCACATATGTCGTGCCGTTATTTTTTAAATACTTTTAATCGACCAATTTATATATATATATATATATATATATATATATAAATATCGGCCATCTTTCGTCGGCCCAACATGTTACTGACATCTTTTACCGAGATGTCAGAACGCCGCAAACGGGCCGACCTCAACCCGTGGAGTTCCGTTTTCAAACCGAGAAATTTTTTTGACCGGGTATACTATAGTGGCCCTATTTTGAAAACTAGTAAATTATCGAACCAAAAACCTTGCAAATTTACGCCATTTTAAACAAAAATGTTTAAAAGATACATACATTGTTAACTTTGAAGATTAATAAAGCAATAACAGTTTAATTTAAAAAAAATAAATATTAAATATAAAATGTATCCAGTATCAGTTTATACATCGGACAAAATTGTAAGTGACATCATGTCATAATCATTAGTAATGTGATAATTATTGTAGTAATATTATAAATAATAATTATAAGAGTATACTATAATAATAAAGAAAGGAATATAAAAAATTGTGTTAGTCATTCTTACCCTTTTTTATTAGCTCTTTCTTCTAATTTTTTTGTTTTAAAGCAACCAATAAAGTTCAAAATTTTTAATTAGTTCTAAAACTAATTTGTCAGTTCGAACTATTTTGAGTAAGAAAATAAGTTATAAGCACTAAAAATTAGTTCTCATAACCAACCTATTTTTAAGAATATGGCCGTTGTAAAACATCCGTGGTTCAATTAGTTTTCTGATTTAACGCACACCTAACATATATTGGCTTAGGTTCAAGGCAAATTGTCGTGCAAAAGGGCAAATAAATCGCTTTTATAAGGGTGTCTGACATTTCAAGAAATTAATCAAGCCTCAAAGGTACTTATAAAATTTGTACAACAAGAGTTTTTGGCAGCAAAAATTCTTATTTGGTAAAACAAGTCCATGGGTGGTCGATTGTCCATTTCTAACTTTTTACATGACAAGAAATTTCCTGTATCACTAGGTAATCAGGGGTTTACGTCACGGTTATTCGAGCGAGAACATTTGTTAGCGTCGATAAATATGTGAGTTAGTTGCAACAACGTATGTACAAAATGGTTCAAGTCTCAAAAATGTCTTAAAATTGGAGACATTGTACTCATAAAAGAAGATAATTTGACAGCAATAACGAATTATTCACCTTTACACTGTTTAAAATATCTGTGGTGTAAAAAGTAATCTTAAAATGGTGTCAAAATCCAACACCAAGTGGTGTTAATATAACACTATGAATTATGTTTGAAAATGCGGCAAAGGCGGTCTGGATCACGTGATGTTCTTAAATCTCGCCTCTGTTGACTTACATGAAGAATATATAAACTCAGGTAGTCCTTTGCTTTGGTGTTACACTACAAGTTGTTAGATACTAAAGAGACCTTAAATAGGTGGAAACAGCTGTCAATACTTAAAGTATTTTAAGTTAGTGGAACGCACTAAAAACATTATCTCTAGCGAGTTGAAAGTTCCATTTTCTGGAATAATACCACTGGTAATATACTAGTAATGCGTCAAGGAACTTCCTGTTTCCTTTTTTTCCCTTTTTTCTGTGTAGTATGATTTAATTTGACCACAAACATATAATATTTAATACTAAAAAGGAGTTCAATTTACACCAGGTAAAATTTATTTTAATACTGTGTGAAAGTTAAATTAACACCATTTTAGTATTTGAATTTACACCGGACCAACGAACCTTATTTAACACCATTTTGGTTTGGATCGATATAGACCACGTATGGTGTTAATTTGGTATTAAAATGGTCATGAAATTTTGAATAGGGTATCCTGGTACCGATGGTATTTCCAGAGTAGCGACGCTTCGTACACAAGAGGGTGAAATCAAGAGAGCGTTCAGCAAGATTTGTCCAACAGTGATAGTGATTGAATGGACACTCAGTATAATGTATTTAGATTACACAGATGACAATCTAATTTTGTCTTGTGACTGTCAATCATTATTTATGGTGTGATTTCAATGGATAACAATTGATTATTGGGATACTCAACTGTTTGCACATCATGTTGCCAATTGCATGCGTATTGTTAAAGAAAAAATCCTAAAACGCATTGTGGTGGCAAAAAAGTTTTAACATGTTTTGAAACTAAATTCGACATACACATTAACTCACTAAAGGAAATTTTGTACTTTATTTCAAATTAAATCAAAAGCTAAAAAACTAAATCATTAGCCTTATAAGCAGAACTGAATTAGAATGGTATACATATCGTACATTTAATAAAAATCTAAGAAAATGAATGGTTTTTGCAATGCAAAAAACACTAATATCATTATCACTTAGATTTGGAACACTTGCTGATTTGGTTTTGGCAGCTTGTATCGGTAAGTAGTATTTTTTAAACATTAATATTACTTCTTTTTATTTTATGCAATAAAGGCAGCTTTTTCGTATATGACCTATATGCAAACTTTTTATAACCTTAAATAGACCTAATACTTAACTAGAAAAATTGTTCTTAATCAAAGTTAGTTCACAAATATTCAAACAACTGAAGCATTTCTTTATAAATTTAAAATTTCTGTATAAATTTAAAAAATTTTCAATAGGAATAAAAAAGATTAAAAAGAAAAAATGTTTTATTATCTTATCCTAATAAAATAAATTTACTTATGTACATAACTATTCAATTTATAGTTCAAATTTATGATTTCCCTACAAGTAGAGCCATCTATGTTTAAGCCTATAATTTATATTGTTTTCAGTGCAGATTCTCTTTAAATTCTTGATACAATTTTTTTTTTTGGATAGATACCTACTTAAATAAAAGTTAACTTTTACTTTTTACATATGGAAACTTCTTGGTTGCAGAATCATGCAAATCCAAAACGTTTTAAAATAATTTTTATATCATCATAAATTAAAGGATCCACTACAGTAGGTGAAATCTAAAACAAAAAACATGTTAACTATTTTTTTAAACTAAAATAGATTTTCCGTGCAAAAACTTTTTGTCGGAATTTTTTTGTAATTTTATTTACACATTCTACAGTCTGGTATAACATTGGCGAGTCATTTTCAGGAAACCCTGTATAATATACAGTGTATATTGAATATTTAAGTTTCTGTGGTAATGTTAGTTTTCAAAATCATACTTTAATTTAAATTAAAACCACTGATAAGGACAACGTGTAGAGTTTTTATTTACCTTGGTTAATTTTTTTCTTGCCAAATCAGAAATAGACTTTCTGCAAATTTTTCCTGAAATTGTTGTAGGTAAACCTCTAATGGAAGCACATAAACGAAAACTAGCAACTGGTCCAATCAAAGAGCGAACCATATTAACTAACTCCTGATTTATTACATATTCACTTTTTGAGGAACCTAAAAGTAGGTAATAAAAATTGATTTAATAGTTTTGTTAGAATCACACTATTTTTACCTTTATTGATGACAAAAAGACAAAAAGGAACTTCTCCCTTAATTTTATCTGGAACTGATACGACACAAGCATTGGAAACGTCAGGATGAGACAAAACAACATTTTCCACAGCCAATGTTGATAATCTGTGTCCTGCCACGTTAATGACATCATCCGATCTTGCAGTAACGTAAATAAGCCCATTTTTATCCACATAACCTGAATCCATGGTATCATAGTAGCCCTAGAAATAATTTAAAACAAGATCATAAAAGTTATTTAAAATAATGGATTTAAAAAATACTTACAGGATATTTGCAAAAATATGTTTCCAAAAATCGTTGAGGTGCTTTGTATAATGTAGATAATGTACCAGGTGGCAATGGTAGTTTCACAACTATTCTTCCCAGTTTATTTACTTCAGCTTCTTCTCCGTTTTTACGTAAAATTTTAACTTAAAATTAAACATTTGGTCTTTAAAATTTATAGTCAAAAATTCGCGAATTCGCAATTTTTGAAATCTAAGGGGCGGGAATCTTGAGAATGATGCACATTAATTATCATTTAATCATAACTACGCCATTTATGTTTATTTCGTTTGTATTGTAGTATTTGTTTTGTTGAGTTTTATTCGAACTCTTTAAATAAATATTTCTTTTTGTTTTTAAAAATGGACAGAGATTTAGGAGGTACATTAATTTTCTTATTTTACCTTTAAGTAACTTTACTGTTTAATACCTAAAATAGCATATAAACAATGTCCCTAAAATAGTTCGCATACATATGAAATAGGAGTTGCGAAATGCGAATACTCGTATTTCGCAATTCGCATCTATATGAGACCGACTTTAATTCCTAAGAAGCCAACTGAATGGCTAGTGGCTGGTTAGGGGTAGGAATGAATCGCGGGCTTAAAGGACCTAAATATTAAAATATTAAAAATAATTTTTACCATTATATCCTGGAACAGGCAGCCCTACAGTTAAATCTGTAGCCTCGCAAGGATTCTTTAATCCTGAACACATAGCCGTAATACCAGACCCTGTTTCAGTTTGCCACCAATGATTGCTAACCCCAACTCCAAAAATTTTTTCAGTCCACTTTTTTGTAGTCGAATCGCAATGTTCTCCAGCAAACCAAATTTGTCTTAAGCTGGAAATGTCATATTTACTCCTGTAAAAACCGTTTGGATCAGCTTCTTTTAACAGCTTCACTGCAGTTGGTACGGTAAACATAGCGTTTACTTTATATTCTTCGATGATTCGGAAATATTGTCCAGGGTTTGGTGTGATTGTAGGTTTTCCTTCGTAAATTACACTTGTTAAGCCTAAGTTAAAATAGTTTAGAATTTAGAATAACTTGTAATTTAAAAAACAGCATTAATAAAAGTACTTTAAATATCATGTAAATTTTGTCTCACCTGCTAATAAAGGAGCGTAACACATGTAAGAGTGGCCCACTACCCAACCAAAATCACTTGTGGTCCACCATACATCAGATTTTTTTAGGTTGTATAAATATTGCATTGTCCATGCTAGAGTAACCAAATGTCCTCCAATAGGTCTTTGAACCCCTTTAGGATTCCCAGTTGTTCCAGATGTATACAAGATGTACAAGGGTTCGTTAGATTCTATAAATATACATGGATGTTCTTTGGCATTTTTAAGAGCATCTTCCCATAATATATCTCTTTTAGGATCTAACAATCCTTTGAGACATTCTTTTCTTTGGTATATTATACATTTTTTCGGTTGGTGACTTGAAATCAATAATGCGTCTTCCAAAATTTGCATAAAGCTAGAACATGTTATTTAGAACAATGAATTAAAGTAAGTTATTGTTTATGGTACTCCACTATTTTATTCGGTTCTATTCCACAGCTAGCTGCAATTATAATTTTAGGTTTGGCATGTTGGATTCTTAAGCACACTTCTCCAGCAGCAAATCCTAAAAAATAAAACCACATATAAGTATATTTTTACGCATATAAAGTTAAAAGTATTGAACTTTAAACTATTTGGAACCAATAATCATGAAACGATGAAAATCGCAAGTGGTTATTTTTTTAATTTTACCTCCAAAAACAACAGAATGTACGGCTCCTAATCTGGCAGTAGCCATAATGGCAATTACAGTTTCTGGAATTAATGGCATATAAATTAAAACGACGTCACCTTTTTTAACTCCATAACTTGATAATGCTCCTGCTAATTTTGAAGTCTAAAATAAAAATGATTTAAATTGTGTACTAAATTTATATACTGAAATTAAATTCGAACGTGACGTATAAAACTCCAAAAAAGTTCCTATAAAAGGTTTAAAAATGCATACCTAAAAGTTACGCTCGTATTTTAAAATTGATACATGCAAAAATAAGGTGTTCAATATCAGGATTTTCGAACACAAATCTGCTTTTTATCAATTTTACAAGACAAAGGAAACTAATTTTAATATTAACCAGCAGCGTGCGAGGTGACAAAAACAAAATAGGATATGCTGATATACGAAGTGTGTGCATAGAAATGCAACCTTTTGTGCTACATTAAGTTTTATTTGATACTTTATCCTTATCATGTCTTTAGGAAAAAAAATTGATCTTTTTGGTCAAAAAGGCATCCAGATCGTCAATTATTTCAGCATTCAAGGTACATATTTTCCAAATCAACGATTTTTTAATTTTGAAAAAAGGAAATAGTCACAGGGAGATACATCTGGAGAATGCGAAGGATGATGATACAAAGTACGATAAAATGACCTTAAAGTCAATATTTTTATCCCATCAATAAGCATAAAACACACTTATTATAATAAACATTAAATTTTTTTAGTTTTTTCAAGAAACTTTCTTGACCCATTACTGGTAATATTCATAAAAAAGAATTAAACCTACACCTAGCCAAAGTTTTTTGTTTTGTGTGTGGATCACGTTCTTACATCTCGCCTCTGTTGGCTTACTAACGCACTATATAAGCTCAGGAAGTCCTTTGTTTTGGGACGCCCAACACTGATGAGACCCAATATAGGTCGAAACAGCTGTATATCGGTATTTGTTAGTGGAACGCACTCAAAATAAAAATTTTTGGCGAGGTGTAGGATCAATTCTTTCACTTATTACAGTTTTTCCAAAAATTTAAAATTTAACCTTGTTGACAGGTTGATCTGAAAGTTTGATAGTAATCGTTTGAAGGATAGTTCTTGTTTATAGTGCTAAAAATTTATAATTGCGGAGCTATCTTTTGGAAATTCAAACTACTTATCAATAGTGTATATATATTTAAAAAAATTATTTTTTAAGTATATGTCTTACAATATGGAAATGAATTTATGGAAACATACTTTTTTCCAAAATTTAAAAATATTTTTTTCACCTATTAATGCAGAAAATTTAATTTGAATCTCTAAAAAAGTCCAGTTAATGTTAAAAATTAAGTACCTAATTTTATAAAAAAAGATTTTATTTTGTACACACTTTAGTATTAAGTATTAAAATAATATTTTAAATATATAATTTATCATATATTTTGCTATTTAATAAAAACAATATTTATTTGATATGAAACAAAATCCCAAATATATTTAAAAAAACAAGTAAACAAACATCTAGGATTTTAACTTACTTTTTGCATTAATTCCCTATAACTAAGCTTTTGTTTTACTCCTGTTAAGGGACTATCGTGTATTAAAGCAATTTTATCTCCTTTTCCGTTTTCTACATGCCTGTCTATAGCATTATAACATGCATTTATTTCACCACCGACAAACCATTTGATAAAAGGTGGCTTGTTATTGTCTAGGACATTTTTCCAGGGTCTATGCCAGTTTAACAATTTTCCCTGCTTACACCAAAATATTTCTGGATATTTTATTGATTCTTCGTAAATATCTTTGTATAAATCCATGGTTCCTAAAAATAATTTATTTATGCATCTTAGTTACTAACACAATTTGGAAGTAATCTTACCATTTAACGTTAATTAAAAAACAATAAGTTATGCTTCTTTGTCAACACATAATACTTAAATAATCTCGAAAATTGCAATCAATCTATTTATATTGGGATCGTATTTGTTTGTTAAATGCAGGTAACCCAAAAACAATAACAAAGCTTAATACGACAGATATCTTTAAATACCATAATTAGGTATTTTTCAAAAGATTATCTTGAACAATCTGGTAATTAAAAAATAATGCTTTTTTGGCCCCTTTCAATATTGCCTGTTTTATTGATAATTTTGGCAATACACCATAAATAAAACAATTACAATGAGGCTCGCCTAAAATATTTTGTGTGCACCACTGCCAAAAAGTGTTATTTTGTCCTCGTCTTCTTTCTGGCATTACTCGTCCAGAAAAAAAAAATTTTTGGCCTTCGTTCTTAAATAACTATTAATTTGCCAAATTTACTTTTTATATTATATTTCGTTTTTTTTAATAACAATGTAACAATCTGGGTGCGAATTATACACATGTATATTTACTATTATATTTTATTTATCATGCATAATACATTAATTCCTTTTTTAATAAAAGAATATGACGGTTTTGACTTTAATTTTAATAAATAATGTTTTTGTTTTTTGATTGCCAATACTTAATTGGATGTTAATTTAAATAAATTTGTTTGCGAATTGGTTTTTGTTTACTAGGGTCGCCATAGGTATCATTAATAAAATAATTCTTCTTCTACTTGGTTTTTTATTAGTAACATTTGATAACAAAGTCAATAAACTATATTTTGGTATTTTACAATAATATCCACAACTCACATATTACAAGGCCATAATTATTCTAATTTGTGACTCAATAGTAATAGTGTCATATTCCATCCATAGGCACTAGTTTTTTTATGGTTATTAATAAAACAAATCAATTCTAGTTTTGTCCCAACAAACTGCATAGAACTCAGGGGCACGGCACTGGATTAACCACCCCTCAAAACGACCCTATAGTAAATTTTATTGAAAAAATTTAAGTAGAAAAATGCACAACATGGTACTATTACTATAAGTTTAATTTTATTTCAATGCTTTTTTCATGGATTTCTTGACAGAATAAATTTTTGTAGTTATTATTGTGCATTTTTATACTTAAAATTTTTCAATAAAATTATGTAAAGGGTCGTTTTAAGGGGTGGTGAATCCAGTGCCGTGCTTAGATTTTGTTTAAAAAAAATGCCTAATATGAATTCTTAGAAATTTTACTCTTAAAATCTGACATAGTAGGCCTTGTATTTTGTACTAATATGGCATCTTTTGTTTTAAAAATAGAGTTTATCAAGATCTATAGATCTTGTATCTAGTGTATACACTTTAAAACAAATACGGTTAAAATCGCACCTTAAATAAAGATTTTACAGGGGTGAGTCGCAAACAAATGGGTCACACTGTATATTAAAGATTTTTTTAAAATCATGCACTTGAATTCGAATAAGGAAAGGTTTTTATTTTTTCGTGAGAATGACCCACATAACAAACATAAATAAAAAACAAAATATAAAAGGAATAAATTTTATGAAAAAACATGACAACAACAATTCTTACGCCAAAAATAAAATAAAAAACAAAAAAAAAAATAACTCTTTATAATACTATATTATGTATCAAGTTTAATAAACGCCATTTTATACACGAATTTAATTTAGGCACGAGCGAGCTTGCGAGCGAGTGCTTAAATTATAGAATTATAGAAAAGTTTATAAAGAGGTGCATACTATACTTTTTCTACGACAAATACTTATTATTATCTTAAAATGATTTAAATCAAAAATTTGTATAGAGCGCCATCTATGAAACAATAGGGGAAACTGTGTGTCACCGTCAAATGTCACATTTTTTTATTTTATAAACACAATTATAAGGTTATAAATCGAAATGTATTTCTTGAAAATTGACAGTTTTTCACAGTGAAAGTAAAGAAAATGTTTTATGAGGACATTACAGTAGAGTCCGTGCCCGAATTTAAGTTATAGTTTACTGCCGGCGAAATTTAAAGGTCAGTACAATGTTCATATAAACTTTTTAAATATTGGCGTTGAGAAACTAATAAATACTTTTGTATTTTTGTATTGAGATAATAAAATAATTTTCACATTTAGTATTATTTTACAAAAAAGGCAATTTATTTTAACGATTGTATGACATTTAAAAACTTTCAACTAACTTAAAACTAACTTCAGCCCGTGACTAAAAACCTGTTGCTAACTTCAGCCCGTGACTAAAGCGCCATAAAGCCACAACTTGTCAATGTGTATTTAAAAGGTCACTTAGTGTCATGGAGACATGTACGATAAAGGGCGTTTTAAAGGTGAGAGTAGAAAAAATAAATTAATAACATAAATAATATAAATAAAACATTTAAAGCATTTATACAATGTGTCCCGAGAAGAACTGTACCACATATTTCTTGCCTGTTAAAATATCACCCATTAATATTATTTGTTGCTAATCGCGATTTAACATTTAAATTACAGGTACATGAGATTTTTTTATTTTGAAATTTTATAACTCATTAAAGTATTAATGGACTAAAATGATTATAACCTTTATTTTAGAGAATTAAAATAAAGGTTAAGTTTTCCTTACTTTCCAGGTAAAATAATCAGACTTTTTACAAAATGTCAACATGATCATAAATTTTTTGTAAAACATTTTATTTTCTATAAAAATATGTCATAATATTTGGTAAACATTATAATGTTTTATTTATGATTCACTGGTTTAACCAGTATAAATACAAATACTTTTTGCAATAAAATTGATATTTTCTTGAAATTAATTAGTATTTAAATCAGAATTATTTAAGGGGAAAAAGAACTATAAATTTTTAAATTACACAATTTTTTTAAAAATAAAATGATCTTTTTGTTAACAACAAATTTTAAAAATATAATTTTATTAGATTATTTAAAGTAAGCCCTCTACAAAGACTCTTTGTCAAAGAGGTCTCTTAATAATTTATAATTAATCTACTTGTTCAAAAGTTATTCAAGCTTAAAATTAAATTTATAGTAAATTTCAAGTTTTTTCACTTTTCCGCTAAAACTATCAGACTATTAAGTCCATTAACCCTTTAAAAATATATATAATTCCCAAGATAATTTTGTTACCATGCTATTAAAATGAAAAATAGAAAATCGCGATGAGGAGCCTCTTAATAATAATATTAAGAGCTAAAATTTTAACAGGCTCAATATTTTACCTTTTTGCAACTATTAAATAGTTGATTTAAATATATATATACAGGGTGTTTCTTTTAACTTGAGACAGCTCAATATCTCGAGAAATACGCATTTCACGGAAAAATGTCTTAAATAAAAGGTTAATGTGACTAAAGGGGACATTATTTGGTGCTACCGCTAGCCACCCCCTACCCCTCCTTAAGGGTGAAACGGGGGGTAACTTTGGAAAGTCAAATGGAATGACCCGATTTTTTTCACAGAGTTTGGTAGTACATAAAAAAATAAATATCTTTTATTTAAAACTTTTTTCAATTTATCAACAGATGGCGCTGTAATTCAAAATTTAAGAAAAATGAGTTTCTTTGTAAAATGTATTATTTGAAACGTTTGAAAAACAAAAATTAACATTAACAACAATAGTCGGCTATGAAAACAATTTATAACAAATGTTCGAAATGTCGTCATTCCATTTCAACACATTTTTGAATGCGGGTAATGAATTCTGGCACACAACGCGCCAACATATCGGGCGGTATCGCCGCACAGGCGTTCCTGATCCGCTCCACCATGTCCTCCCAAGTTGTAGGAATTGCGGCGTAAACTTTTTCTTTTAAGTAACCCCACTGGAAGAAGTCTGGTGGCGTAAGATCAGGTGATCGAGCAGGCCAAATTACTGGACCACGTCTACCGATCCACCGCGGTGCACCGGCCATTGAACTCCCGATCCAACACCTCTCGAGCAATTGTCGAATAATGTGCAGGACAACCATCTTGCTGGTACCACATGTTTTGGAGCCGTGCTAGTGGTACATCCTCCAAAAGGTCCGTCAGATCGTTTTCTAGAAAATTCCGGTACTTTTCGCCATTTAATGCACCGTCAATAAAGAAGGGTCCGATTAATCGTTCGCTTAAGGTACCGCACCAAACGTTTACCGACCAGGGACGCTGGTGCTCCACTTGGTGGCGAAATGGAAGGACGACATTTCGAACATTTGTTATAAATTGTTTTCAGAGCCGACTATTGTTGATTTAATGTTAATTTTTGTTTTTCAAACGTTTCAAATAATACATTTTACAAGGAAACCCCTTTTTCTTAAATTTTGAATTACAGCGCCATCTGTTGATAAATTGAAAAAAACTTTCAAATAAAAGTTATTCATTTTTTTATGTACTACCAAACTCTGTGAAAAAAATCGGGTCATTCCATTTGACTTTCCAAAGTTACCCCCCGTTTCACCCTTAAGGAGGGGTAGGGGGTGGCTAGCGGTAGCACCAAATAATGTCCCCTTTAGTCACATTAACCTTTTATTTAAGACATTTTTCCGTGAAATGCGTATTTCTCGAGATATTGAGCTGTCTCAAGTTAAAAGAAACACCCTGTATATTTAAATTATATTTGCATTGCCTAGGGGGCCCTCGATCGGATGGGGCTCTGTACTGCAGCCCATAATGCCCATGCCTAAACCCGCCCATGATAGAACTTGTTAGAAGTTCTAAGAGCTACAGTAGCCCTTACTGGCAGAGAAGCAGAATCGCCAAAAACTAACCGCTTCTCTATTAAGAACTTAAACCTAGAACTTTTTGTGCGATATACATTTTACTCATAGAAAACCCCGAAGAGGTAGAAAGCGAACTCTAGTGGCAGCGCATGAAACCATAGATAAGCAACCAAACCTACAACTAGGTTTGATTCGTATGGGCTGGAAAATTCACCCGCTATATTTAAATTTTTGTTAAGTTTGTTTAAATATTTTAACTGTTGTGTAAAGAAATATACAAAATTGACAAATTTATCATTAACCAAAAATCAACAATCTGTAAGGTTTTGTTGTTTAATTAATGGTATTTGCCCATTTAGTGTTACTATAAACAGCAGATCGTAAACATTTTGCAATACTAAACAAATATTAGTAAAGTTGCCAACATAAAATTTTTAATTTTTATTTTTGCCAACTATCTAAAACAAACTTTATTTAAAAAGCTAATTATTAATTTGTATTAACTAATTATATATAACATATATAATATATGTATACACATGTATTGAATACAAAATATAATTTATTTAATTTAAATTCATTAAATGTGATATTTGATTTTGGTGGGGTAATTCAAGTTAAACGGCCATAATTTCTTGCTATTAAATCCTCAATGTGACCCTCTGCTACGGTGGTAAACTTTCCCCCATCATGGCGCTTTTTGGTGAAAAAATCACCCCCAACATTAGCCAATAATTTCACAAATTAACGTCTTATACTATGTCCAGTGTACAATTTTACACCTGGTGTTTTTAAGAAAAAATCCACTTTTGATAAAATTTTTGACAACAGGTTGCACAGTGCATTTTCCATTTCCATGTCTCAAGAAGAACCTCTTCGGGTGTAAGCTTATATATTTATTACACAATTTAATAGCCTTAACTGATAATCCTTTATCCACCGTGATAAAACTGCGAGAAATGTTTGTTTTCGTCTGAAAATAGTCCCCCTTATCCACTATATTTCCAATACTTAGGTTCGTCACTTCACAACATCGTAGACCGCCAAAAATACTCATAATTATCGCAATCTAAAATATTTTAAAAAGGCTTCGCTATGTTTAAAAACAACTGTATTGTAAACCTCATCAGGAACTCTTCAAAGGATGCCCTTCTCCATTTTTTTTAATTTGCCAAATTCTTTTTTGAATAGGCTTCTTGGGCTTTTTTGGGGATTAAGGAATATAATCTTTTTTTCATCTTAAAATTTGACAAATTTTTCACGATTTATTATTATTCGTTGGCTTAGCTTTATTGTGTTAACATTCTCATTATTATAATTTTGTAATAGTGATTAATATAATTATTCCCTTAGTTTATATACAGCCTGTTCAGAGTAAAACCGAATATATCTATATATATATATATAAAGGGTGTCCACTTAAGAGCGCTCTAACTTTAAAATGAAATAAAACAAACTACACTTAAGATATTATGAAAAAAATATATTTATTTAAAAGAACATCCTATGGCATTAATTATGAAAAAAACATCTTTCAAATGCCCCCCACGACTGCGCTCCACAGCGCGCATTTTGCAGGTCAAATTTTCTATCACTTTTTCGCATATTTCGGGTTCGATTTCATTTATTATACGAATAATGTTGGCCTTTAGTGCTTTAATTGTTCGTGGCTTATTCACGTACACAAGGGACTTTACGTAGCCCCACAAAAAAAGTCCAGCGGCGTTAGATCGGATGATCTTGTTGGCAACTGGATATCGCCGCCGCGTGAAATGACGCCGTTGAAACGTTTGGCGAATTAAACATTGATTTTGTTGGTAAATTTGAATAATTTGAATACGTTGAGCAACCGTGTAACGCTCCATTATCAAATGTCATAATATGCCAACAAAACTTCAAAATATTTGACAGCTGTGTCTGTACTGACTTAGCTATAGCCGCCTATCAAACATCGAGCGTACCTAATTGGACACCCTTTATATATAATAATAATAATAATAATAATAATAATAATAATAATAATACTTTATTGCCCAACAGATTTACATCCAATTAAAGGACAAAATTATACAATATACAAGTTTATACGTACATAAAATAAAACAACATTTACACATTAATGATATTTTTGAAAAAGTAATCAGCTTCTTTTAATAAGAAAGTTAGCGAAGAACTATTAATGTCAATTTTTGAAGATATTTCGTTAATATTTTTCATCATGACTTGCAGTGGAGATTTCAACAAAACATTAGTACGGGCATTATCTTCCCTAAAAGTTAATTTAGTCCTAGAGTTTAAACGGGGAATATACAGATTAAACATAGATAATAACAACATACAGTCGATATTATTATGAAACAAGTCATACACAAATTTTATGCTAAACTTAACTCTACGCAATTCAAGTGAGTCCATTGAAAAGGCCCGAAGTAATTCAGCCTGAGGATGACCTCTGATAGGATAAAAACCATGAATTCTAAAGTTTACAAATTTCAGGAATCGTCTTTGAATATTTTCCAACGAAACTTTGTAGGTTGTGTAAATTGGGTACCAAATCAAGCTGCAATATTCGAGCCTTGAACGAACAAACGAATAATATAATAGTTTGTGAATTGACTTGTCTCATATCATTGTATGATCTTTAGACCAATAAATATTATTATTATTATTATTATTATTATTAATACAAATTTTTTAATGCGTTTATATCATTGAATGTATCAGAATTCCTTATAATAAATCCCAACATTTTACATAACATACATAACTAGTTATATTACTTATATGCCTATCAAAAGTTAATTTATAATCAAATAAAACACCCAGATCTTTGACAGTATACATATAAAGCGTGGCCTCGCCTCCCTTCAATGCGCGACACAGTAGCTAAGCAAATAGCCTGCATCGCTAATGAGATTTTTTGCATTATTATCATTTAATTTTTTAAGTCGTCTTACCTGCTCGACCTTTCGTCATGTCGTTTATCACACAAGCTACTGTGACGCGGCTTGGAGGGAGGCGAGGCCACGCCCCATATATATATTAGTGTCCGACCGAAGCTTCGGCTTCGGCTTCGGCTTCGGCCACCTTCGGCCAAAAAACCACATTCGGTCGCACATTCGGCTTCGGCCAAAATCAGCCGAAGGATTTTTGCCGAAGCCGAAGGTTATAATTATTGGATATGTCCTATTTATATTTTAACAATATACTAAACGCAATAACACTTTACTATTTATATTGTTATATAATTTTTTTTAGTTTAGTCAAGTCAATTTTTTTTAAGTCTTATTAAACCTTCGGCTTCGGCTTCGGCTTCGGCCGAAGGTTACAACAAGAGCCGAACCTTCGGCTTCGGCTTCGGCTTCGGCCAAAAACTGACATTCGGTCGGACACTAATATATATAGATATATTCGGTTTTACTTTGAACGGGCTGTATATGTGAATTGTGCTTAAAACATTGTATTAATCTTGTGAATTAACAAAACCCTAAAAAAATAGACACTGGGCCTTCGGCCTCGTGTCTTAACCTTTCAGCTTGTTTTATTTGCTTCTTAATCCACACATTATGGCATGCCGTTTTACTTTTTAATGTCAAAATAAAAATAAATCCAAAAATAATAAGTCAAAAATAATTAGTTTCAAATTGTTATAGAAAAATGTATTAAAATTAAGATGCAAGATAATAATATTTTAATGAATTAAAATTTATACTCAACCTAAAACCACATTTTGAATTAATATTTTACAAAATTAAATAACTTGTAAAACATTAATTTTACGTTAAAGAGAATTTTTAATGACAAGAAATTTGATTCGGTGTTAATAACACAACAATAATGGATTAAAATAAAATTTAAAAGAATATTTTTAGATATCTTAATAATTATAAACTAATAAATTACAATGTTTTCTAATTATATTTTAAAAAATTGTTTTTATTGAATAAAACTTTAATTTAAAATATAAATGTTTTTTAAGAAGAAAATATATTTGCTGAATTTCCATTATGTACATAATTTTAATTCCTGTATTAAAATTATGTCCATAAAAAAAATTCAACAGAAATAAATATTTTATATTGTTCTAATCCACTTACTCAATGTCATCAACTTATATTTTGTTATAATATAAAATATCTCTAGATGTATATAATAATTTTCTTTAAATATTTAAATATTTTGGTCATTGAAAGCGTTTTAATTACCTATTAAATTAAAATTATGATGATACATAATAAAAATTAAATTATTAAAAATTATGTAATAACTTAATTTAAATTGATTGAATTATTATTATGTTTCAACATAATTTTAATTTGAGAATTTACTGAATTTTTATTATGTAGCATCATAATTTTAATTCATGATTTAATTCATAATTTTAATTCATGAATTAATATTATGTCTTTACCACAATGTGGATTGTGGTGGTCTTTACATAATTTTAATTAAGGCTTCTTTTATTTGAACCTAGAGTCGCACTAATTTATATAGAAATCTAAAGTTACCCGGCATTTCTATGTAGAAGAAAAAGAATAACCAATATAATCATTTAATCTTTTTTTAACGATATCGTGCTTCCCTGCTTAAAATACCCCATAGAGACCTATATAAAATAATCTATCGGGCCCTGCCGGATTCAATATGTGCATTTGTCCATGGTTTTTTCCGGATACGGCCCGATAGAAAATTTATAGGAAATTACCTATAGGCACACCATAACTTTGACATTTTTCCTATTGAGACCGATAGCAAATAACTCAATGAATGATATATAAGGATATCCCTATACAACAACCATAAAACATTTGACAAAATTTTATTAAAACCTATGCGGCCCTATGGGGGAAAAACTAATTTCTACATTTATGTGTATTTTCCCCATTGAAACCAATAGCAAATAAATCAAGGGTGGATATCCCTATAGAACAACCATAAATCCAAACTCTGGGTCCTATACATACCGATACACCCTATAGAAACGCCATACATTCCAATACAAATATCTATCGGTTTGAACAGGGTCTCTATGGGGTATTTTAAGCAGGGTTTTTCTATGTTATCCAGGGGTTATTAATCCATGATGTTATCACACGTAGACACGTACTTAATTATATATTTACTTTTTATGTATTAATAATTGATTAATTAGAATAAATATTTATAAAAATGTATATCCTGGTTAGTAGTTGCGGTACCTCTCACAAACTTCTTTCCTTTTGTTTTTCGTCTTACTTCTGTCCAATTTTTGTCGTTATTTTGATGATCAAAATTTGATCTTTTGATTTGACATTTTTGTGTTCTTCTTCTTCTTCTTTTGTGGCCGCTATAACAACTCTCGTGTGGAAGTACCTATTAACAGTGACGTCTAGGGTCCTAGCATTAAACTTGAATTAAAATTATGTCTTTACATAATTTTTATTCACTGAATTTTAATTCAGAAATAAAATTAAGTAAAGATCGACATAATTTTAATTCAGTGAATTTTTTATTATGTATCATCATAATTTTAATTTAACAATTAAAATTATCATTTTAACATAATTTTAATTATTGAATTAGAATTATGTTGATACATAATAATAATTAAGTTTAATATTTTAATTATAAATGTATACACTAAAAATAAGGTAATAAATAAAAATCTACAATTATGGAAATAATATTTTTTAAATTAATATTATGTACATAATACAAATAAACTAAATTAAACTTATTGATTTTTTATTATGTACAATAAAGGTAGATTTTTTATTTTGTACATAATTTTAATTGAATAATTAAAATTATGTGCATAATAAAAATTCAAATGAACAAAAATGGTTATCCATTGAAGAAATTCTGTGATTTAATTCGAAATATTAAATGGGAATTACAAAATATTGATCTAAATAACTTTTAATAGGATTTAATATAATTTTATTTCGCTGGATTATTATTAAATGCGATATATATTGTTATATTTACTTTGAAGTACGGAAAAAATTACTACTACTAAAATTTTGTTTTATCTTAATTTTAACCAGTTGATTTTTTATTATGTACAATAAAGGTAGATTTTTCATTTTGTACATAATTTTAATACTACATTTTTGTATATATTAAAAGGCAAATAGCAAATATTTTATTGGATAAATAGGAATACAAATTAATTTGGACATTTTATTTGAAACAAAAAATAAAATGGTAAAAAGAGAATTTATTTGTATTGTTTTAATTTTTAATCAGTCCTATTTTAAATTGTTAAACAAAAATTGCGCGCATTACTTTGTTTTTTTTAATAAAACTGATATATTTTTATATTATGGCATAATAAAAATACATTATTATTATGATGATTCATAATATTATATGCTTCTTAAGAATATAATATAGGCTATAATTATAGCCTATATTATACATGTATTTTGTATTAAAATTATATAATTATGATATATATGATATATGATATGATATCATTCTACATAATTTTAATATATTTATTTTATGATTAAACATAATATAAATTAAACTTTAAAGTTAACTAATTTTATTCATATTTTAAGTTAAAATATTTATTTAAAATTATTATTTTACAATCTTGCTATTAAAAAGTACACATACAATAAATAACTATAAAAATATTATTATACATTCAAAAAAATTTGAGGAAGAATGTTACATTTCCACAAACATTTTTATTTTGTTTAAAATATCAAAAAAGTACGAGTTAATAAAACCAAATTTATATAGACAGATTTAACTTAAACAATATTAAAATTTAACAGAAACCCATTTTTCTTAATATAACTTCTATATCGTCATAAACTGTGCTATCTACAACGGTAGCTGAAATCTGAAAAAAAACTTAAATTATTCTTTTCACCTAACTGGAATTCAAAATATTAGGTTTTTTTAATTTTTTTTTCACGATCTTCCTATATGGGTGCAATATAAAAAAAGTTTTAGCTTTTTAAATTAATTTATGCAAATTTTAAATCTTTTCATCAAATATTACCAATGTTATAATATTTATTTTATTTTATGAATTTAAAAAAGTACATGTCTTGTGGGGGCCAGGTTGAAATTAATTTAAAAAGCTGAAACTTGCAAGGATTTTTTAAAATGTATTTTAAAACGATTTAGGACCAGCGTGCCCAAGCAGCATTTTTGGTTCCAAAAACCATTGCCAAAGTGGTGATAACTTTAGATAAGTTAAGTATACTAAACAGCTACTTTAATTTTTACTTAAAAGTAATTCTAACTATTAAATAGCAATATTTTGTAACAGAAACTTAATTTTTCCTTAAATGGTTACTATAAAGTAATAAACATTTAAGTAAAACTTGGTTGCCCCAAGAAGGCTTTGCAACTTTAAAAAAGGTGTTATAAGTAAAAAAAACTATCAAGTAAATTTAATTTGTAGCAGTTACTTTCGGTTGCTACCTAAAGATTACATTATAATTATTTTTACTTCCCTTTGCAAGTTAAAATCTCGAAACTGGAACATGAGTTAAAAACTACAAAGTTAATAACTTAAAAGTTATTATTTTAGTATTTGGAACGTTTATGGTACTAACCAAAACAACCGTAAAGTGGAAAAAACTTTAAAGTAGCGAAAACTACTTCAAAGGAAAATGCTTCTTATCGGCCATTTTTTACTGTACAGTACCACGTGGTAATGTAAATAATAAATTATTTTAATTGTTTGTAAATGGTTGTTTACTTTTTAATAAATAGTAATTTTGTTGGTAATAGACGGTAATAATAATCAAATAAAAAAATTAATAATAAATATTAATATTTTTTTATTTATAAACTTTACTAAATAAATAATTTGTTTATACTTAAATATTGATGATACGCATTTATTTTACAAAAACTAAATTCAAAAGTTCAACAGTAAAATTTAAAGGGTTTATAAATTTACCTGCCTAATTAAACAGTATATTGTTATTCTGAAAGTTATAAACTACCAGTACATATTTAATAAACGACGACATTGAAAAGCCAAGTCCGTAGTGGTTCCACTTAAAAAGGAGGGATAGTATAATCTAATATAAGTTTGACAAAGACAGTTAATATAGAAGTAAAAACAAATAAATAAAAGTAATTATAACGCTCTAGCAACGATATTGGAACGTTCTAGTAACGTAGCAGCTACGTTCCAAATAGTAGCAGGGTTTATAGCTAGTGACATATTTGCTACCTTTTTGGAACTCAATAATTGTTCCCAGTGGCGGCTGGTGGATTTTGGGCACACTCATATCTCAGTTATTAGACATGGGACCCACATCAAATTTATATGAGTTTATAATGACATTATATAGACAAGTTCTGCGCAAGCAGAATTTAAATTAAAGTTTGCGAAAAAAAGTTAGTTTTTAAGTGCAACCCCCAGCCTTCTGCCCCTCCAAATTAAGATAATTCAAATTAAAGTGGTACAATATTTAATTCACTGAAGTTTATCGACAAATTTCAAATTTTATTAAAAAAATTCAAGAATTACAGGTTTTATACCATTTTTAATTTTTATTATTTCTTTTACTAAATTTAAAAAAAATTTGAAATGGTATAAAACCTGTAATTCTTGAATTTTTTTAATAAAATTTGAAATTTGTCGATAAACTTCAGTGAATTAAATATTGTACCACTTTAATTTGAATTATCTTAATTTGGAGGGGCAGGAGGCTGGGGGTTGCACTTAAAAACTAACTTTTTTTCGCAAACTTTAATTTAAATTCTGCTTGCGCAGAACTTGTCTATATAATCTCATTATAAACTCATATAAATTTGATGTGGGTCCCATGTCTAATAACTGAGATATGGGTGTGCCAAAATCCACCAGCCGCCACTGATTGTTCCCCACTTTAGTCGTAACTTAGTTATAAAAGAGTAATATAGAGAGACCGGCGACTGTCGCAAAACACTTTAAAGTTTCTTCAATAGTCCCATATACGCTTGGGTGAAAAAAGGACCATCCTAATATATATTTTTATTTTTGTTGTGGTAAAACCTCACCTTCTTAAGTTTATTTCTGGATAAGTCAGCAATGGATTTCCTACAAATTTTTCCAGATCTCGTCATTGGTAGGGCTCTTACAGATGCACATAACTTAAAGCAAGCTACAGGACCAATAACATTTCTTACTTTGGCAATTAGTTCTTGGGTTATTTGATATTCGTCTCTTTTTAATTCTGCAATAGAATATACCAATAAACAAAAATATTCATACTTACTTAATCAATACATTTTCATATTACAAAAACTATTTTTACTCATACAACGTTTATTCTTACCATTTCTTACATACAAGCACAACGGCACCTCAGTCTTAATAGGATCTGGAACGCCAATCACGCAAGCATTGGCAACATTGGGATGAGATAGAACCACGTTTTCCAAAGCCAACGTTGATAATCTGTGTCCTGCTACATTAATGACGTCATCTGATCTAGCGGTGATGTAAATAAGCCCTTCATCGTCAATGTATCCAATATCCATGGTGTCGTAATAACCCTGAAGAAAATGTGGTTATTGAAGTTATTTTTTTTCTGTAGAACTTACAGGAAATTGTTTGAAGTAACTTTCCACGAATCTTTTGGGGGCATTGTATAAAGTAGACATAGGTCCTGGAGCTAAAGGAAGCTTTACTGTTATTCGTCCCAGTTCATTTCTGTCTGCTAAAGTTCCATCTTTTCTAAGGATGTCAACTAGAACATTTTACAATTAGTTTTATTTACCACTATTCTCTTATGTAAAAGTCAAATAAGGATCCACCTTAAAATAAGAGACACTGGTTTTACTCATATTCCTAACTCTAACTTTATTCCCTAATCTTGTTTTAGGTAAAAATACAAAATAACAAGTCCTATACAGCTTTCGTCGAGAGAAGGGAGACTTTGTCACATCGTGTGCTATAATAATGCTATTATGTAACATGAACGAGGAAAGAGGCCTGACTTTAAAAAAGTTTAATAAAGCCTTATGGCCATTTAAAAGATCTTGTTTTAAAAAACTAATTTTTGTTTTATATGTGCCACATTGTGTAAAAATACATCAATTTAAATAAATTATATAAATATTATAACTGAGGTAATTATGGAATTATGTTATTTTATAAATTAAGACCCCAGACATTAACCTTTAATACAAATAATTACTTGCAATATATTGTATATTGTGTAATATAAAAGCAAGTTTAAATACAATTTATTTTGATATTTTTTTAATTAAGTCAATCAATAAAATTAAGCGTACAGTTTATCAATTCAAGTTATAACATCATAACAGAATATCAGTATTTAAAATTAAGAAGGAAAACCACCAACTTAGACCTCGATGCAAAAAAACAGGATTGCAAACTCAATGAAACTTTTAAATAAAAATATTTAATTAACTTAACAAAATATTTATTATTTTGCAACTTACCTCTGTGTCCTGGTACCGGCAACCCAATACAAAACTTGGTGGGACTGCAAGGATTCTTAAGTCCCAAGCACATGGCAGCAACAGGACTTCCTGTTTCAGTCTGCCACCAGTGATTCAAAACGGAGACATCAAAAATATTTTCAGTCCACATTTTCGTGCTTAAATCGCAGTGCTCTCCGCCAAACCAAATTTGTCGTAGACTGGATATATCGTATTTGGATCCGTATTCGCCTTTTGGATCTGCTTGTTTTAGTACTCTCATTGCAGTTGGTATCGTGAAGAGAGAGTTTACTTTATATTCATTGATTACTCTGCAAAATATATAAATAAACATTTTCCTTTTATTACTTTTTTAATTACTATGACCTTCAAAATATTGAATACCAGAATCAGAGATTAGGTAGAAAACCAGATTCTTAAAAACAGTTTCTGACTAATCCATAATTCTTGTTGGTATTATCTTATATTGTCCTTATATTTTAACATAATCATACATTCTAGTATTAGTAAATATAGGTACCTGAAGTATTGTCCTGGATCTGGAGTAGTGGTAGGTTTGCCTTCGTATATTATACTAGTTACTCCACATATTAACGGTGCATAACACATGTAAGAGTGACCAACCACCCAACCAAAATCACTAGTAGCCCACCAAACATCATTTTCTTTCATGGCATAGACTGCATCCATCGACCAGGCCAAAGCCACCAAGTGACCTCCTGTTGATCTTTCTATTCCTTTTGGGTCTCCTAAAATGAATGTATTAAACTTTCTTTATTTCTTATTAAAATTTATTAAGCTAAATAAACTGACATGAACAAAATTGTCGCTTATATGAAAACGTTCCCCAGTAGCACAAAATATTGGTCCTATATGGGGCGCATATATGCCCAATATTTTATCTGGGACCAATATTGGATTTATTTAGCCGATGTTGGCCCTATATTGGCATAAAATGGTTATTTAATATATCTTGCCAATGTTTATCCAATGTTGGTCCTATATTGGCATATCATTTTACGCCAATATATCATTAAACATATTTATCCAAGATCGGTCCAATATTGGCATATCATTTTAAGCCAATATATCATTAAAATATTTATCCAATGTTGGTCCTATATTGGCATATCATTTTACGACAATATATCAATAAAATTATTTATTCAAGGTTGGCCCTATATTGGCGTAATATTGGACCAAGCTAGAAAAAATCTGACGAAAGATATGTTGGCCCAATATACCAATATTGGGCCAATATCTTTGTGCTACTGGGGTTTTGGACCAGAATACTACGTTTGATTTCTTCCTTAAGTTAACAAATTTGTCAACAACTCTGCAACATGCATAAAATTCTATGTATTTTACCTGTGGTTCCCGATGTATACAAAATATATAAAGGATCGTTTGCATCGACAGGTACACAAGGATGTGGCTCAGCATTTATTAAAGCTTCATTCCAGTCAACATCCCTTTCAGGATCCAAAAAAGCTTCCTGTATCTCTTCTCTTTGAAAAACAATGCATTTTGAGGGTTTATGATCGGATACTGCCAAAGCACGGTCCAGAATTTCCAAATAACTAACAACCAAAACCAAATTTATTTAAATAATGTTTTTACTTGTAAACATTTTTACTCACTCGACGATTTTGTTTGGTTCAATTCCACAGTTTGCTGTTAAGATAATTTTTGGTTTGGCATGTTGAAGCCTTAAACAAAGTTCCCCTGCTGCAAATCCTGTAGAAGAAAAAATGATTTTTTAATGCGGTTTGCAAAAATAATTATAAAAAAGGCGACTATTTTGTGATTGAATAATTTTTCAGGGTGAAAGTTTTAAATAAATAAGTACAATATGCTGCACACATTTACAAAACCCCATATTTTTTTTAGGTTTAAGTCATAAATCTTTTTTTTTAATCTTTTAAATAAAAATAAGTTAAAACTTTTAATAATACGAAGAAATGTTTTTGTAAAACACTGTGCGATGCTCCAAAAAGTAAATAATCAGCTCAAGGATGTCTTCTTAATGTAATAATAAAGTATTTACGTATCTGATTTTTAATTTAATTTTCTTTTAAACGTTTTGAAGGACTGGATAAATATTCCTATGGTAGGCCACTTTACCCTTTAAAAATACATTTTTTATCTAACATGGCGAATCATTTATTAAAAATTGTTACAAAAAATAACTACATATGCAAAGGATTGATGTTAAATGTATACTTTTATTTGAATCTTATTTTTACTTGTAATGTTTTTCATATGGTAATCATTAAAATTATATTCTTTATTTTTTTGTTTTTAAATTAGGTAGAGTATAATTTTACATGGGAGTACTAAAATTATGTGTACATAATTTAAATTTACCTAATTAAAATCAGTACCTATACATAATTTTTATTGAATTCAAATTATGCACATAATGCACATTTTAGTTAAGAGTTCATTAGACAAGAGCGAAGCTTTCCAACGAGTGTTTTAGTTAAAAGTTTAATTAGGCATGAGCGAAGCTTTATATAAATAAGTTTCTAGAGAAGTTTATAGTTGCATACTATACTTTATCTACCACGAACACATAAATAGTTTATTATGTATCAAGTTTGATAAACGCCATTTTAATTAAATAAGTGCCTAGAAAAGTTTATAAACGACTTGCATAGGTAATTTTTTTCAAATATTGGCGTTAAGAAACTATTAATTACTTTTGTATTCTTGTATTGAGATAATAATATAATTTTTACATTTAGTATTATTTTACGAGAAGGGCACTTTATTTTAACCATTGTATGAAATTTTACAACTGTTTCAGCCCGTTACTAAAAACCTGTTGCAATGTTCAACCCGTGACTAAAACGCCATAAAGCCACAACTTGTCAGTGTATTTAAAAGGTCACTTAGTGTAATGGAAACATATATAATAATTGGCGTTTTAAAGGTGGAAGTATAAAATAGTATATTATGTATTAAGTTTGATAAACGCCATTTTATACACGAATTTAATTTAGGCACGAGCGAGCTTGCGAGTGAGTGCTTAAGTTAATGAGTGTATAGAAAAGTTTATAAACGAGGTGCATACTATACTTTTTCTACGACAAATACTTATTATTAACTTAAAATGATTTAAATCAAAAATTTGTATAGAGCGCCATCTATGAAACAACAGGGGAAACTGTCAAATGTCACATTTTTACATTTTATAAACACAATTATAAAGGTTATAAATCGAAATGTATCTTGAAAATTGACAGTTTTTCACAGTGAAAGTAAAGAAAATGTTTTATGAGGACTTTACAGTAGAGTCCGTGCCCGAATTTAAGTTATAGTTTACTGCCGGCGAAATTAAAAGGTCAGTACAATGTTAATATAAACTTTTCAAATATTGGCGTTGAGAAACTATTAAATATTTTTGTATTTTTGTATTGAGATAATAAAGTAATTTTCACATTTAGTATTATTTTACAAGAAAGTCACTTTATTTTAACGATTGTATGACATTTGACAACTGTCAACTAACTTAAAACTAACTTCAGACCGTGACTAAAAACCTGTTGCTTACTTCAGCCCGTGACTAAAGCTCCGTAAAGCCACAACTTGTCAATGTGTATAGGTCACTTAGTGTCATGGAAACATGTACGATAAAGGGCGTTTTAAAGGTGGGAGAAGAAAAAAGGATTTAAAGCCAAATTTATTTGTCAAACATGTGACTGACAACAGTTACTGTTACCCAGATTTAGGCTCACTTTTTTTTTAATTTATAATAAAGCTTTATACAGTGACAAAAACGCCATAAAGTCACAGCTTGTCAGTGTAGGATTATAATCTACAGATACAAATTATGTTCTACATCGTTTTAAGTGGTTAAATTAATATTACTATATGAAAAACATTGCATCGATGAATTCAACTTGTGCAAGGTAGGTATTGTTTTAAAAAATGAGTTTATTAAAATAAGGTATCATAAAAATTGAACCTAATTATTTAAAGATAAAAAATATGGAGTCGAATTTAAAATATATGGAATTTGATTTTACAAAGTTGTCATATTATGTATGGCAAGCCGTTTACTATTTAATGTATTTTAAATTAAATTTGTGTACAACTGAATTTTAAATAATCCATTATTCATAAAACATAATAGAAATTGTAACTTTTTTAAACACAATACATTTGTAACAAATAACAGTTATCCCTTGCAAAATAATTATTCTTGCTTGCCATATATTCTGGCTGTCTCGCCAAATCAGTTCAATTCTGAAATTATAAATTTTAAGCCTATAGATGTAATGACTTGTTATTATTATTTTATTTATTTTTAGAGGTTGACCTTTGCTTTTTTCTATTTAAAGATGTGGTATCAAGAAAATCATAATTTGTATTTTAAAATGGAAACGTACAGTTTGGTCTTTACATTTTTATATAATTTAGATTTTTTCATTTTGTATGTCTCTAATAGAGACTATATAAATAAAACAAGCTCAGCAAGTTGAGCTTGGTGCTCGCTGCGGGTGGGAAACGCGCCGCGACCGCTCCACCTAGACTGGGTACTAATTTTAAAGATGAATTTTATATTTCTTAAGTCTTCTGTCACCTTATATGTATCATCTGTCAATTGTCATCTGTCACCTGTCATTTGTCTTCTGTAATCTGCTACCTGTCATTTGCCACCTGTCATTTGTCAACTGGCACCTGTCATCTGTCCCCTGTCATCTGTCACCTGTCATCTGTCACCTGTCATCTGTCATCTATCAACTTGACATCTGCCACTTGACATATGTCACCTGTTCACTTGACACCTGTCAAAGTGTTGTTGGATACTTTGTTGGGTTCCCAAAAAAATGCAAGATGGCGGAGAATGGAGAAGCGAAAAATGATCCACCCGAAAAACCATGCAAAGGATGTAAAACTGTGGCCAAGTCTGGTATAAATTGTGTAAAATGTGGAACTTTAATACACTACGGATGTGCCAAGAAGGTAAAAAAGTGCTGTGGCCTTAATTTAGGCGAAAATGAGGACTTTATCAATGAAGTGGTGAATGAGGCAAGTACTGAAAACTTTCAATTACTGAAATTACTGGTGCTTGAATTAAGACAGAGTAACAAACTGCTAAAAGAGAAAGTGATTTTTCTTGAGGAAAGGCTGGATGAGAAGGAATCGGAAATAGTAAAACTAAAGGTTAAATCAAATATACCGAAGACGCCAACTAATGATGTCACCATAAAGATACCGGCGCCAAATTTAAAATCGCCGGCTCCGAAGCAAGGCATAAATAAGGAAAATGAGGAAACTAATGCAGGCAACTCAACATACGCACATGTAACAACAAAGAATACGACACAATCTGGCAACACCGAACCTGTCAAAAACCAGCAGACAAAACATGCGGTAAAGAAAAGCGAAGCAAGTACAAGCAAAACAACAAACAAAGAAAATGATGGCTTTATTGAGGTTAAAAGGAAGAAAAGATTCATATATGGAAATAATGAAAATGTAACGTCCAACAAGCTCAGTGGTTATATTGCAAACTCTAACATCCATGTTTCTAGGTTAGATTTATCGCATACAAAGGAAGATGTAATAGGATATATAAGAGAAAAAATACCAGAACTAAGGGAAAAAAATATTGATTGTACAGAGCTGGAGGTAAAAACAAAGGCCTATAAAAGTTTTAAAGTTTCAATCCCAGCAACTCAGAAGAAGAATGTCCTTAGTAAGGAATTTTGGCCAAATAATGTCGCAGTCAAACTATTCTGGGAACACAAAAATTTTCGGAAGGAACCAATAAATTCGAACCAAACATAAAAAAGAAACCAGTAAAAGATAAAACACTTAAAATAGGTCATGTTAATATCCAATCAATCAGAAATAAAAGAGGTGAACTTGAAATATTCCTTAATGAAAATAAATTTGACATCATGTGTTTGACAGAACATTTCTTAACAGGACATGAAGCTGAGATAAGCCAGGTGGAAGGCTATACGATCATATCCAAATACTGCAGGAGTGAACATATGCATGGGGGTTCGCTTATATTATGTAGAAATGATTTAGTACCCGAAACAAAGGAAATTCCATACATGGTAAAAGAAAGCAAAGAAATGAACTGTGAAATAGCTGCAATAGAGCTTAGTGTGTATAAATTTGTTATTATTTCTTTATACAGACCACCTTCGGGAGACTTTAATGTTTTTATGAACTCAGTGGTAAATGTCTGCGAAAAATTAATAAGTGCCAATAAATATGTGATACTGTGTGGTGATTTTAACGTTCATTTTGAGAAAGATAATGAGGTAAATGTAAAAAAACTAATAGACCTTACAAGGTCATATGGACTTGAAAAACAAATATATGAATGTACTAGACTAAATCACTGTCTTGATAACATTTTTATAAATTTCTGTGATAAACTTAAATTTAGTACCAAACAATGCAACCCAGATCAGATCACAATGTTATTTATATTGAATTATTTATACCTGATTTAGATATAGAAAGAAAAACTGTGATATATAGGCCTTTTACACAATATGGTAAATATGTATTTTTTCAGAATCTTTTAATTGAAGATTGGTCATTTATTAATCATAAAATTGATATTAATGTAAAATTTGATATGTTTTTGAGAATTATTTTAAACCATATGGAAATTGCATTTCCTAAAATGGTTAAAAAAATTAGGGGTGAAAAAAATATTAAGTGGTTTAACCAAGAAATTTATGCTATGAGGGAGAAGTTGAGATTTTTTATGTCTTTTTACGGGAATTTTAGGTGCAGTCAAGCAGCGGAGATGGTAAGAGTATCGTAAAAGCATAATAGCGGCCAAAAAAGCAGCAAACTCTAACTATATAAAATCTCAGTCAAACAAATCAAAAGCAGCATGGGATTTAATAAACCAGTACAAGATATGTGGTGGAAATGTCAATGTGGAAGTCAAAGCAGAAACTTTTAGCAAATTCTTCGCAGAGATAGTGGAAGATCTTCGATCAGGGCTGGATGACTCTGGGGTGAGTTTTCAGGGTTACTTGCGTGGAACGGGAAAGAGAATCGGACTTGAACCTTTTACTTTTAAAGATTTTTCTTATAACGAGGTAAGAGATGCAATAAATGCTCTAAAAAATAAAAAAAGTAGGGATATATATGGTATGAACATTAATTTAATTAAATCCATTAAAGATATAATTATAATACCTCTTACAAAACTTCTTAACCAAAGCATAAAGGAAGGTATATATCCTGAATGTTTTAAAATGACCAAAGTTGTACCTGTTTTTAAAAAAGGAGACCAGAGTAGCCCCGGCAACTACAGGCCAGTCTCACTCATACCAGTTATGTCAAAAATAATGGAACACTTACTAAAAAAACAATTGTATGAATATTTTGAAAAAAATAATTTATTTTCCAAAAATCAATATGGCTTTCGGAAAAACCATTCAACCACTTTGGCTGTGTGTAATATAATTGAACAGATACTATCAGGATTTGAAGATAAAAGGTTCACCTCGGCGGTATTTTGTGACCTATCAAAAGCATTTGATTGCGTAGATCATAGAATACTGCTAGACAAACTTCATTATTATGGTGTGAGTGATACTGGTCTGTCGTTGATGAGGGACTATTTGGTAAACCGAAAACAAGTGGTTGAAGTGGGAGGTCAAAGATCAAAAGAAACAATCATAAGGTATGGGGTGCCCCAAGGCTCAATTTTGGGTCCGGTTCTCTTTCTGATATACGTGGGTGATGTTGAGAGCTCAATCAGCTCTGGAAATCTGGTACTGTTTGCAGATGACACCACTTGGATATCTTCAAACACAGACATAGATCTGCTCGAAATAGAAAGAGATAATAATATTGCTGAAATAGGAAACTGGTTTCAGGCAAATAAACTCTGTTTTAATGAAAATAAAACAGAGCTAATGACATTTTCCCTGAGACATTCTCAAAATAACATTGAAAAAAGATGTGTCAAATTCTTGGGAATTTACTTGGATTCCACATTGACATTTGAACCACATGTCAACGAGATGGCTGCAAAAATTTCAAAAAATATTTACTTGTTAAAATCAATTGTTGATTATGTAGATCTTGCCACAGCTAAACTAGTCTATCTTTCACAAGTTCAGAGCCTGTGCTTTTACGGTATTCTGGCCTGGGGGTCTTCTGCGCACTCAGCGCGCATCTTTGGCTTGCAGAGACGGGCGATGAGAGTGCTAAATAGGTTAAAGTATCGTGAAGACGTTAAGCTAAAATTTATTGAACAGAGTTTATTAACTGTAACTTGTAGATATATATATGAGTGCCTAATATATGCAAAAAATAATGTAAATAACTATAAAAGTCACTCTGATATCCACGAACATAACACCAGAAATAGAAATAATTTAGTAAATGAATACATTAGGCTTAGGAAATCTCAATTTTCGACCTCCTACCATGCTCCAATCTTCTGGAACAAAATCCCTTTAAATGTAAGAGATCTTCAATTGAAAGAATTCAGAAAAACCATGAAAACTTTCTTGATAGAAAAAGCGTTTTATTCTATTGATGAGTTTTTATTATCGTCATTTTAAACCTGTGATGTACCTGATGTTTTAGTAAGATGTACATGTTCCTAATGTTTTAGTATATATTTATTTAGTAGTGTTCAGTATTTTAATTATTTAATGTTTTTTATATTCTAATTATTTAATTTCCCCTCATTGACTTGTGCAAAATATTTTATTATAACACCAATAAAGATTATTATTATTATTATTATTATATGATTTGCGAAAAAAATTAAATCGACTTTAATTCAAATATCCACCGGATAAATGAATTTTATTAATTATATTTTTCGATTGGGAAATTTTTACAAAAGCTGGCAACACCGCAATTAAATTTGGCAATGCCGCATTATTACCTAATATTTTCTCATTTATCTTCAAGGCATAATTTTATTAGTTAAACGATACAAAAAATGTATAATTATATTAATTATTATTAAAAGTACAAATTGAGGTTAGTTAGATATGACAGTAATCGAATTAATTATTTTCTTACAGAACAGGAGGTAAAAAACTTTACCCGATTAGTCTTATATATTTTTTTCTACTCCCACCTTTAAAACGCCCTTTATCGTACATGTTTCCATGACACTAAGTGACCTTTTAAATACACATTGACAAGTTGTGGCTTTACGGCGCTTTAGTCACGGGCTGAAGTTAGCAACAGGTTTTTAGTCACGGGCTGAAGTTAGTTTTAAGTTAGTTGACAGTTGTCAAATGTCATACAATCGTTAAAATAAAGTGCCTTTCTTGTAAAATACCTAATACTAAATATGAAAATTATTATTATCTCAATACAAAAATACAAAAATATTAAATAGTTTCTCAACGCCAATATTTGAAAAGTTTATATAAACATTGTACTGACCTTTTAATTTCGCCGGCATTAAACTATAACATAAATTCGGGCACGGACTCTACCGTAAAGTCCTCATAAAAGATTTCCCTTACTTTCACTGTGAAAAACTGTTAATTTTCAAGATACATTTCGATTTATAAACCTTTATAATTATGTTTATAAAATGTAAAAATGTGACATTTGACAGTTTCCCCTGTTGTTTCATAGATGGCGCTCTATAAAAATTTTTGATTTAAATCATTTTAAGTTAATAATAAGTATTTGTCGTAGAAAAAGCATAGTATGCACTTCGTTTATAATTTTTTCTATACACTCATTAACTTAAGCACTCGCTCGCAAGCTTGCTCGTGCCTAAATTAAATTCGTGTATAAAATGACGTTTATCAAACTTGATACGTAATATACTATTACGGTCAAGTAAAAGTAATTAAAGATAAAATAAAAGTGTCGCCGAATTTAGTTGGCAACAGAAAAAACTATTAGATAAATATTTCACGAAAAAAATATTCTTTATAAAAACTTCTTAAGAGATTCCCATAAAAAAAATGAAATGTATGCACAAATACTTTTTTCTACATATAAAAAAATTGGAAAATTGATCAGTATACCTACAGGAAAAAACAAAAAGTTTATTTTTTCTTAATGGATCACCCTATAAATAAATTTATTTTTCGATTCCTTGTAAAATTATAAGCATAATTCATATTTTTAAAATAATATATATTATTTAAGTTAAAAAAGTTTGTATTTCTTTGTCTAAATACGGCATTTTTAGTAAATATTTAAAAAAAAACTTACCACCAAATACAACGGAATGTATAGCCCCTAATCTGACAGTTGCTAACATTGCCATAACCGTCTCAGGGATAAGGGGCATGTAAATAAGGACTCTATCTCCTTTTTCCACACCATATTGTGACAAAACCCCAGCTAATTTAGCAACCTTATTAAAAAAAATAATTTATTTACATAATTCGTAATATTAAAATAATAAAACTTACAGTTTTTTGTATTTCCAGGTAGGTAACTTTTCTTGACAGACCTATTATAGGGTTATCATGTATAAGGGCAACATTACTGCCTTTTCCATTTTCCACATGTCGATCAACTGCATTATAACAGGCATTTAGTTTTCCACCAACGAACCTTTTAAAGTAGGTAGTATGTAAAACGCAAAATAAAAAATAGTAAGTCTTACCATTTTGTGAAAGGTTCATCATTATTATCAAGGACCTTCTGCCATGGCTTAAACCATGTCAAAAGTTTGGCTTTTTGGGCCCAAAAGTTTTCAGGATTTTGTACGGATTCATTATACACATCGTTGTATTTTTCCAATTTTATCATGGTTTTAAACGAAAAACACTATAGGGCTCTATTATATAAATTATATACTTGATTGGACAACAATATTTCGGCGCGAGGTACACCTTGGATTTACGCCAAATAAGTTGTTTACTTCGGTATATATGGGTTTTTTTCTTATCAATGAAACAGGTTAAATTATTTTTATAAAGTGAATGCGTAAAAAAGGGTAAAAGTATTTTTTTAATAATAAATTAAACATGTTGTCTATGTACCTAGATTCTACATTGTAGAACCCTAATTAAAACATGATAACATTTATTGTAAATACTTTAAATTATTTTTCTAAATATATTACCTGCAATCTATAGTTTATAAATATTACTAATAAATGTCAATATTTTAGGTTAATAGTCCCGAAAATATTGTGCAATACTCTACAAGGGGGGTGTAGGGCTAAAAATAGAAAGACTACATAGTTCACCCAATGGGCCCTGAAGATATTTTATTATTATTATTTCTGAAACAGTTTAAGATAAAACAATGTTTTTTTCGGAAATATATGTATTTTAGAATTAATATTTATAATATATAAATTAAATTATATTAAATGTTTCTTTAAAAACGTCCGAGTTAAAATAAAATTATTTATGATTTTAATTTAAATAAAATAATTTTAAAATAATGTAATAAAATATTTATATTTATAATAATGAAAAAATCAAAAAATACAAGCTATTTAAAAAATAAAATGTACTATGCTCCACACCTCAAAGTCCCTCCACGTGACCACGAAATTCCAAAGTGTAAGGTGCAATATAAGTGATATTTTTGTGCATTGGGTATACATTTCTCCATAAAATAGTTATAACTAAACAGCATTTATTAAAAAAAATCTAACTTTTCTATTATGAAATAAGAATATCTGTATCAAAGGTAGTTATGTATTAGAACAAAAAATATCATCTATTTTTTATTTTAAGGTTAAACAAATCTATTTAGACCAAAATAAATAAGTGGATTATTTGGAAGAGTGTGTTAATATGGTCATAAATAAATGTAGGTATACTAAATAATTGTTGAATATAGTTCAAATTAAATTGAAGCTTTTATACTTCTAATGACAAAACTTGTGCATACCTACTTTAAGTTAGATTATAAGAAAACAAACAATTTTTAGAGAAACTTGCAATGTGAAAATATTTAATCCTCCCATGACATGTGATTTATTAAAATATTAAAGTTATAATGATTTTTCGATGTAGATCAAATTCAGTCAAAGCAATTTGTATTGACAAAACTTTATGTAGGTGCCAAAGAAGGTACACTTTAAGCTGGATAAGAAAAACTACCACATTTTTAAATACCATATTATACCGTCTTTTAAATAATCCAAAATACATATTTACTTTGGTCAAAATAAATTTTTCTAACCTTAAAATTACAAAATTAGATGATATTTTTGTTATAATATATTAACCTATAAAGATATATCCTATATATAGGATATATCTTTAATACAGATATTCTTATTCCATAATAGAAAAGCTAGATTTTTTTTAATAAATGCTGTTTAGTTAAAATTATTTTATGGAGAAAACCAGATATTTGGACCATATGCACAAAAATATTACTTATTTGGCACCATACACTTTAGAATTTCATTAAATGCAGTATTTATATTCTTAAATTCTTAAACCATCCATTGTTATTGTAATTTTATAAAGATTTATACATTTTTAACGCCTAAACATAATAGTACATAGTACATATAAGTTTTAGAATTGCTTAAATAATTATTGATTATTATAATAATTATTAGTATGATAATAATTAACAAAATTTTTAGATACGAGTATAATAAATTTCGTCTTTCAATACATGATAGTTGAAAATATTCTTATTTATAAATGTAAACCTAAAATTATTATTTAGGAAAATTTTAAACCAATAACATTTTAAATTAAAAAAATATTTAATGAATGTTAAAACCTAGTATTTTTAAGTTTAAAGATTCAATGTTTATGCTGTTATCTCTTTTTAAATAATGAAGGTAGAATTTTTTTAACATTTTTTTCGGATTTATGAGGGACTGTGTGACATTTCAACAGTAGATGTCAAAAAATTATCCAAAATCTAAATCCTTTCAGGATCAGTTATTATTTTAGTGAAGATTAAAGTATAATATGCAGTATACTATGACCAAAAATAAATTTTGTTAAAATAAAAGTAGTAAACCAAATATTTTTCATTTTGGTTTAATTTAAAAAAATAAGTTTTATACCCATATTTTAGTCTACCTATTTAAATTTATACATCTAAATATATATTTATTTTTACAAATATTTTATATTTTTCTCTAATTTTAGCCTTATCAAAAAATAACATTTAAATTTATTTTTTTAAATATTTTTGTTTAAAACTATTTGGGTAAATATTGTTTGGAATAATTTAAATAAAATAACAATACATTAAAGCATAATTATAATAAAATTCTTAAATATAAAATTTTATTTAATTTAAATAATTTTTTACTGAAATTTATATTAAAATATTATAATAATTAAAATTGTTCAATTTTACATGGAAATATTTATTGGTTTGTTCTTCTGGTTAAGTAATATCAACTTTTTATTAAACTATCTTGCATTAAGAAGGTTTTAGCAAGGATACGCGATTAATATTTGTTTTGCTTTTACCTTAACTTATAATAAAATCATTAATGTAGGTCACTGTTATCATATTGTGTCTAACCGATATTGTTTTTTAAATAATATTTACGTAGTTATTTTAATTTTAAATTTTAAATCGTCATATTACTGTATTAAAAATATAATACTTTAATAATATTTTCGTTTTGAAGGTAAATGAACTGACTGCAAATTTGTTATTGTTAGAAGTTTGATACATTATATTAATAAAAATAAATCTAATAATAATAAGAATAAATAAATTATATAAATTAACGCTAAACCATACATATATAATATACACTGAAAAAACAAATCTGTTTTATCAACCAATAAATTTTGTTGCAATTGTTCTTGTTGGTCCTAATAAAAAATTTGTTAACCCAAGTAAAGTGTTTAATACATTAGTATTTGCAACAAAAATGAATTTGTTGGAAAGAATTAGTTTACCTTACTGACAATATGCGTCGCCGCTAATAGGTATCCTTAAGTAAACATAACAAATATATTTTTTTTTTCAAGCGGCCATGATATACAACCTTATATGCCTGTATAGAGATAGTTGAAGTGCGTCTTTTTCATTAGCGGCAGACAAAAAACTCAAAAAAGCCTAGGGATAGAAGTAAATCCATAGGTGTCCCAATAGACGTCAAATAATAAAATTAATTTAGCATATCATACAAAGCAATCACGATGTATTAATTATATTAATTATAATCGCACGGAATATTTAGGGATTATTTATTAAATTTTAATTGAACGAAATAAAGAACAACTAGTTTATTAGTATAATATTATGATGATAGACGAGTCGCCAATGTCGGAACTCCAAACAAATGTCAGTACGTCAAAATTAATTCAAGCGCAGCATTTTGACAGAGCAGTGTTTATTTTTAGTTTAGCCTTTGTTATCTATGGTTTAGGATATTTATCGGCATTGTAAGTAAGGGTTATAAGTTTTTTTAGTTTTTATCAATAATTTCTAATGCTTTTAGCCAAAATTTTATACCACATGAGTTATGAGTAGATAAAATAATTCTATTTCTTATCCTATTTATATTACGCCCTTGAAAAAAAAATTGTATATGTTATTTGGAGTAGAAGCTCTTTTTGTGCTTCGTACAGTTGCCAGCCTCAGCTACGCTTCGGCCGTCAATCTCTGTACTCACCACAAAAAGAGTCACTTCTACTCCTTATGACATAATCTACTATTTGTTGTCAATTTTCGCCCAAAATTGGCATGACATTGAAATTTATTTTATAAAGTTGACCGACTTAGTGCCATGGTTAAAGTTAAGTCTTGGTGTCATAGTAATTAAATAATAAAAAAATAATTTGTCACTGTCAAAAAATTTTTGTGCAAATGCTAGAGGAAGCAGGTTCGCGTTAATTAATTTTTGTGCATTGGGTGTTATGGATGAAGGAGTAAACCAAATATTAACCGAGTGGGGATTTTCTTTATTAGAAAATACTTTTAAAGGTACCAAAATAATTTTTCTTAAAAAAAATCAAACAATATTAACCTATACCTACACAATATTCTTAATGCAACTCTTTTTATTAATTAGTATTACATACATACTGAAAGAGTTGCTTTAACAATATTGTGTAGGCATAGGTTAGTATTGTTTTTCTTTTAACAAAAATTATTTTTGGTGATTAAAAGAACTACCAAATGTTATAACAACAAAGCAACAATGTTGTAGTTACTCATTACCATAGCTTTTCCAACAAATTATTTTGTTTTAAAAACAAATAGATTTATAATGAAAACAAATGCAAAAAGTTATAGAAACAAATAAATTATTACCTAAAACAAATGTAAACTGTTTTAACAACAAAATATTATTGTATGAGATATCAATAATATTAGTTACTTTAAACAAGACGCCATAGTTTTGTCAACAAAAAATATTAGTTACAGTAACATATTATGTCTCAACAAAAAAATTTGTTGTTGTAACAAAGATTTTAGTTGAGGCTATAGCTACAAATAAAATTTGTTGGCGCAACTTTTTTTTAGTTGCTTAAACAAATTATTTTTTTCAGTGTACTACATACATATTCTAAGAGGCGGAAAAAGCCCTTTGCAAGGATTTTATGATGTTGCAGGTTCACTTTTCGTTTTAATTTTCGGTGGGTTTAGCAAAGAGAATCAGCTTTTAATATCTTTATTAATTGCACAGGTTTTTACTACAAAAATTGACATTTCACTGTTTTCTTTTTCTTTTTTCCAAACAACAACAACCAAAGTAACTAACGAGTATTTCTGGTTGCAAACAATGGGTGTTACAGTCTCCCCCTCTGGATGGAACGACGGGAGAGAAGTAAGTATCCAGGATTATTCTTGGAGCGCGTTCGAAAACTCGCAAGAGTGCACTCTGGATACACTCCAAGTTTACCTTGCGCGTTCGAATTCTCTGGTATATACCTAGCTATATGCAACTGTCACCTGTTCGAAAACAGCAAGTATATGCCCAGAGTGCACTCTCGGTTGTCCAAGCTTTAGACTTGGTTAAGTTTTACCCGTCATGCGCATAGGGTACATCAAACACCTTCATATAGGTAATTTATTTATAACTGTTTAAAATTCAATAAAACAAAAACGAAAAACATTAAAATAAAAGAATTTTTTATAATAAATTATTTTAAAAATTTCAATTCTAAAAAACAAAATAAAATCCATCACAAAAACTAATTCATATAACTAAAGGGTTGAAATTCAATAATTTAATATTTATATGTATTCAGTCAAATAACAAGCAAAACCAATTCATTTTAGAACACTACAACATAAAGTTTTTAGGTATATGCTCCGCGGCATTCGAAAATTAGGTTAGGTATAATGTAAAGTCACGTGATTATATACCTATCCTTATACCATATCCAAAGTACACTCTCATTTCGAACGCACTCTTGGAATCTCTGACGAACATCACGTGTTGAGGTCCTTAAATGGGCAACAATCTCTTTGGGTGGTCGGCCTCGTTTTCTTATCGGATAAACTGGCCTAGCAATATCAGAGGTCTCTACAAAGCGGCGAATCGCGGAGATATGGTAAGTACCGAGTAGAGTCTCCGGATCATCTGTAGCGGCTATTTGGTAGGACGTAGGCGAGATCATACGTAAAATACGGTAGGGCCCGTCTCTTTTTGGGGCAAATTTTGAGGTAAATTGGTTCGAAGATTTACTAAGAACGTGTACGTCAATGAGGACCAGATCTCCCTCTTGGAATTCCTCAGCTGGCTGACGTTGTTGATCTGCAGTTTTCTTAACTCGATCTTGATTCTTTTCTTGATTCTCACGGGCAATTTCGAGCGTATTTGCCATCTGCTTTAGATGAGGTGTAATCTCGGGAATTATGTTTTCGTTATTTACGATTTGGCGAAAATCTATTTGGACTTCACCCGGAGTTCGCAGTTCTCGACCAAACATCAATATTGCGGGCGTAAATCCGACGGCAAGATGGTTTGCGGTGTTCATTGAAAATCTCACAGCTGGTAAGCCTTCTTTCCAGTGAGTATGATGAGTGCTCACAAGGATGGAAAGCTGTGTTTTCAAATCCCGATTTCTGCGCTCTTCAGGATTAGATTAGATAGTAAACAGGGATTAAAGTCTGCTTAAACCAAGACAATGCATCACATCGCCGGTAAGTTGGACACCGTTGGACACTGTTGGTATCCCAAAATTTATCAGCCAATTCTTATGTAAACTTGTCTCCTGAATCCGAAAATAACGTCAAAAGTTAAAAAATTAGAACAGTTTTTGAGATATAGTAAATTTTTTGTTTAATATGGAATTGACTATATCTCAAAAACTGCTCCACTTTCATAATTTTTGACGGTATTTTCGGATTTAGGGGACAATGCATAGATCCATCCAGATCATCTTCGGTCGCTGGGAGGGGACCAACCAAATCCATTGCCAGTGTTTCGAATCTCTGACACATCACTGGCGATTTTATCAACCCGACTGGTTTCCAGTTGCTGGGTTTGTACTTCTGGCATTTTGGACACTTACGGACATATTGCACGATATTTTGGCGCATTGTGGACCAATAATACAAACGACTTATTATGTGTAGTGTCTTGTCGACACCGTAATTTCCGGCCATAGTGTCGTATAATTTCAGGAACGAGTGATCGGAGTACCACTAACTGAGGTGCATCTGTCTAGGATTCTGAGGTGCAACCGAACAGAATGCCATTGAGCAGTGCATAGCCACGACCTACCTATTTGACGTATCCCGATTACTCCAGTAGTAAATGATAAGTACCTACTTTTTACAAAAAAAAATACATTAGAATTTTAGATTTGGTATTTAAAATACCATTCCTTTGGTCTAAATATTTTCTATAAGGAATATAAAACTAGTACTGCTACAATGGAACAAAAAATTCAGAATATAAATATTTTCTATTTGAAATATACCTTCAGCTGACTTTATCCCGCCGACGGTGGACGAGTGGTTAGTGCTGCTGACTAAGGTCGTGGGTTCGAATCCCACCAGGGGTATGGCTGTTTATTTGTGTTTGTCCTATTGTGTAATAGTCCTTCGGAGGGGACTTTAAGCCCGCGGTCTGTTCCTACCCCTAACCCGCACAAGCCATTGGCTTATGGGACTTCTTAAGAAGTAAGGGTGAAACTAAAAGAGCCCTTTTGTATAAACTTTTTGTATATTCTTGACAAAAAAAGTCAAAAATATACAGGGACTTTGTACGTCCAAAATAGATTTAATGCAAAATATTAACGAAAAAACAGAGCATTTTATTACGTAATTCGAATCCTAGATCCTGGAGCAAAACAATTGGCATTTTTGAAATCAGCGGCCCAAAATTAGGTAATATAGGTGGGCACACTCAATGTAATTACTTACGTAAGTATCAGTATCATAGTGTAATAAATAAAGAAAATCAACTTCGGAACTAGCTTTGGATGAAAATTTATTACATTTTCAACAAGATGTTAAATAGCAATTTTCAAGACCTGTTCAATGAGGTATCACAAAAAGGTTATTGTCATTTATAAAAATTGAGTTATGATGGCTACAGCCCCAGGGGTGGCTTATTAAAGGTCATTTTTGTAGTCGTGCTGATTCCCCCTACATATCCTAGAAATGGGTTTGGCATTTTTTTTTAGGTCCAGACTTATACAGCATTATTTCAGGTTTAAATAGACACCCTGTATAACTCATGTTTAAAAAGTCCTGGCAACATAAAACCACCTAATTGTATACAGTTTATAAACTCCAGAAAGTCTTGTTTATGTGGAATTTGATTTACATCATTAATAATGATTCATTATGTCTGGTATTTTCTTATAATTGTGAATTTCCCCTGCATTCCTGACAATTAAGATCAATACTAGATGACAACAATTACTGTTAATAACTTTTATTTTTCTGCCCGTGGGAAATTATGATTATTTTTTAATTTCAATATTGCTTAAAAATAAAAAAATAGTGTAATATGTCAGGCTGAACTGGGAGTGATTCCCAGTTTTTGTTCGGTTTGCCAGTGGTCAGCCAGACAAAGCACTTGACAGTCCTTTGAATGTTTTGAAGTATACTAAATTTTAAACTGTCGCATTCGAATTCAATATCTGGGAGTCTTCTTGTCTAAAAAACAGATGCTAAGTTTAATTATGTCTTGTAGTCTTCTGAACCAAGTCCAATTCTTTAAAATCAATTGATATATCAAAATTTAAGTAAGCCAGGACCTAATCATGTTTACCATTGATAAGAGCGGAAAAACGTGGGCAAAAAAATTGTAACGTGATTTTAAAAAAGTAGACTTTAGACAGAGTCCTAGACAAAGTCTAGGTACAGAGGTTCTCTAGAAATGACTTTGACAGTTCCCAGATAGATTCCATAAATTTTATGATGTAGACACAAGCTTTAATATTTTTTAAGTTATATCTAAAATTTTGTATTACTGTTGATGACTTTTAAATAAACCGCAGTTTATTAGTAAATTCCGTTGCAAATCGTAGTATTTTGGGATGTTCAGTTCAAAACAAAGTTTTTAATTTTTCATAAAGATACAGGAATGGCCCAAAAATATATTTTGACAACAAACTTATAGGGAATTGTCGCATTTTTCTTTAATGGGCATTTTTCTTATATGAGACCACTTCACCTTAGATATAGAAACATAGGCAAACACTGTCGAAATTGTAATGTTAGTTGCATAGGTAGTGGCGTAAAATTTGTCCAGTACTTAAATTAAATCGCGCTTCGAAGAAAGATACCTAGATTAAAGTCGTTTTTTCGCGTAAATACTATGTAATACTACGGTTAAATAAGTCATGACGTCACAGTTAATTCGTATAACCATGGTTAGGTTTCTAACAGTTGACATTTGTTTACTTGTTCATAACCATAGTTTCTCTATGTTCATAACCTATAATTTTTGAAATGTGATTTAAGATTTTCTTATGTCGTTTGACAAAATCTTTCCAATGACAAAAATAAGAAGTTTTTGTATTGTTTGATTGTAGAGAGAAAAAACATTTAATTTTACCTAAAAATGGCTAAAACTAACTCATTTAACAGTCTAATACAATGGGGTTGTGACATGATGTCGAAAATCACTGCGATTTATTTTTAATTATTATATTATATTATTTTAGAGACTAGATTCTAAAAACAACCATACCGTTATAAAAACCAATTTTTCATTAAAAATTACTTTGAAAATAAATAAATTCTCTCGGTAGTGTGACGTCACGAGTTTGGAATATCGGTATATAGGCGTGTCAAGTTTTACCAATGATGTATATGCAAAAAATAAATTTAGTATTTGCACCTTTGAAATGTACTTTAAAGAATATAACCTAAAAACCATGCAGCATGGTCCATGCTAGAAACAGATGTTGGTTTCATTCGTAATTCTTGACAAATATATTTTAACATCGTGACGTCACGATCAAGGTCATCAAAACGCTGTAGTGTTTTCAAATATTGCGTTTTGCTAAATATTTTTGTAGTAGTGTTAAAGATGGAATTTTAGAATTTTCCACAAAATAAATAATTATAATAATAACAATATTAATTAAGATTGCAATATTTTATTATTGGATGTTATTTTTTTCTCATTAACAAAACTTATCCAATTAGCTAAAATTATGTGTCTGCTAACTACCCATGTGTCCGGCCTATTAAGTTGACTAATTACCACCCTCATGTGTCAGCTTGCTATTTCCTATGGGCGGTAATTTCTGAGAAAGAACCCACGAAAACAAGATCAATTAAATCCTTATTAGTCGACAACACACACTTAAATACGTTATATTAAGATTTAGAATAAGATAGACTTCTCCAAATCTTCAAAATCCTAATTAACTACACTGTTATAAAAATAAGATTTGTTAACATGAGTTTGTAGTTAGTTAATTTTATTTTGTAAAATTTTTACAAAATTTTTTGTATACAACCTGGGTTTGTAATTATTTTAACAAAGGAAAATATTTTACCGAAAGTTTTGAAAAGGTAATGTAAGCATTTTGTTAATTTCAAAGGTTACAGGTTATTTTGTTAATGTTTAACAACTTATTCCGTTGAAAAAGTACACGTGATTTCAGGCAGCCAATCAAAACATTTCCAAGCACACCACACTTATCAACAAGTTGTGTCAGCGTCAACGGGGGTTTATAATATTTAACGGTGACAGGAGTGTTTATAATTTCATTATTGGTTTTCAAATTAGGCGATATAGTGAAGTAAATCAGTAAGTGTACTAATAAAGCAACATTTCTTATAATAAATTCTCTTTATTAAAGTTCCCAATTTGATACTGGGTCTACATAAAAGTTTGTAAAAAATACAAGAATTATGGTTGAAATTGACATGGAATTTTGTTATTAAATCTACAAAATATCTGTAATAATTACAAACTACTTATTCAATTAATTAACAGATTACAGTTGGTTGTAAACTTAACAAAAAGTTATGTGGACCTGGATTAACATAAAACCTGGTTATTATTTGGTTAAATTTAACAAATATTTTTTTACTGTGTAGGTATATTATTTTAGCATAATTTATCAATAAAATTATATAAATCTTAAAAAAACAAGTAGTCTAATAAATATTGGTACAATTGGTACAATTGACATGAAGCGAAATGTCAAAATAAAACGTCAAATTTTATTTAGTATATTTCGATGCTTCTAAGAGCTGGACACAGTTTACATTTACTTCCAATGATTTTATTCACATTTTATAATATAATTTTAATAAACAAAACCAGAAAGACAAGTTTTTAACACATAGTTGACATGAAAATTAAAAGGTTTGCCAACAGTCTAAAATAAAAAAATCCGATGCTTCTAAGAAGCTCTTAGTAGAACTGAAAATGACGCGTCTAAAAGCCCTTAGTAGCATCGATATAGACAAAAGTTATTATATATCAAAATTAAAGTTATTACAAATGCAGAGTTATTTTAAAACCTACTTATTATATCTGAACGATATAGTAAAGAAAAATAAAACCAGGTAAATGTGTTATTTTTACTTATATTGTAAATTTTTGCGTCAAACGTTTCCCAAAATCTAAAAAAGTTAAGAACCCTTGGTTGATCCTTAAAAATCTAGAACCTATTCATAAAAATCATGCCACTCAACAATGAATACCCTTCACAATTTTACCCATTCGATAAAAATCTACTTCAAAAGAATCCTTTCAATCAAAAATTTCTTAAGACCAGCAAAAAACTGGCATAAAAACTGAAATCACGAACCATATTGTGTGCTACTTTTTAAGATATCATTTTTGCAAGATTTGTCAGATGGAAAAGGGTCCAATTAGTGTTTACTCTAGTAGTAAAGGGATAAGTTGCCAAAATGGCATTTATCACAAAGAGGGGTTTTAAATCTTTATGGGCGGTCTTTGTTGGAACCCGAAGACGTAAGCATGGCCAAAACGCACCGTGGTTCAAATTAGTTTTTTGAAAGGATACCTAAGTATTATGTAAATAACAATATAAACATTTTGTCTAATTTTTAAGGTTTAAAAGTTTTTTCAAGAAAGTTAACATCATGATTTTCTTTTTATGTTGAAATTTGGGATTTTTTAAATTTTTGCCAAGGATTTTTTATATTAAGTTTATTTTCTACCCCCACCTTTAAAACGCCCATTATTGTACATGTTTTTATAACCCATTAACCATTAACCATTTTTAAAGGACACTAAGTGACATTTTAAATACACATTGACAAGTTGTGGCTGTATGGCGTTTTAGTCAAGGGCTGAACTTAGCAACAGGTTTTTATTCACGGGCTGAAGTTACTTTTAAGTTAGTTGACAGTTGTCAAATGTCATGCAATCATTAAAATAAAGTGCCCTTCTTGAAAAAATATTACTAAATGTAAAAATTTAGGTAGGGACTCCACCGTCCAGTGCATAAAACATTTTCTTAACCTTCACTGTAAAAAACTGCTTCGATATCGGTCCATTTTTAAGGGATACATTTAGATTTATACCATAATATGGTATATTATAACAAATATACAAATAAACACATATACACCGTTAGTTACTCCTTTGTGTTATGGTATTAATAAGTATTTGTCGTGGAAAAACTATAGTATGCAACTCTTTTATTAATTTTTCTAGACACTCATTTAATTAAGCACTCGGTCGCAGGCTCTCCCGTGCCTAAATTAAATTCCTGTCTAAAATGGCGTGTATCAAACTTAAAACGTAATATACTATTATTATCTAAATAAAAAAATAAAAAATAATTAAATATTTTCTTGACGCAAATCTTTAAAAACGTTATATGAAGTGACCTGTTTATTTTAGGCAGCAAAATTAAGTCAAGCAACTATAAAAACATCCTCTTCACTGTAACTGTGAAAAACTACCTCTAAATATCAGAAATCCATTAAAAAAAATTGATTTTTACATAAAAATTTGACAATCTGACACTGTCATTTTGATAGCCGGTAAAACAGATTTCTAAATTACAATTCTGGTTACTGTATATTTGTAGAGGCATCTATGCTCTATAAAAATATTTGAATTAATACCTAATACATTATTTTTATAATATTTGTCGTAAAGAAAGTATAATTAAAATGGCGTTCAACAAACTTTATCGTTTTTTGAAACAAATATTTATTTATTAGTCTACATTAATGTTGTCGCCTTCAAAATAGTCCCCATAGGATATTATGCACATGTGCCAGCTCTTCTTCCAATACTCTAAACACTTCAAAAACTCGATCTTTGAGATAACCTTTAGTTCTTTCAGCGATGCGCTTTTAATGTCATCTATGCTTGCAAAACGACGGCCCTTTAAGGTTCTTTTTATTTTTGGGAATAGGAAAAAGTCAGACAGACGCATGTCTGGCGAATATGGAGGCTGGGGCATCATTACAGTATTGTTTTTGGCCAAAAATTTTGTTCAAAATTTAACAATTTTGGAACAAATTTTGCTGCAACGCGTTTCATACACAAAATATTTTAAAAAATTTCATGGAATGAGCCAATCGATATAACAACATCATCAGCAAATTCTCTGATGGTTTATAACCATTTCTTCCACTTTTTCCATATTGTTATCGGTTGTTAATGTGCTTGTGCGTTCGGGGCGTTCGTCATCTTCAACGTCTTCACGGCTATCTTGGAAACTCTTATATCACTTGTAAACTCTTGTTTTACTTATAGCAGACTCACTATAGGCCTTTGTTAACATTTTACTGAATTTATTTCATTTTTTAAGCAAAATTAGATACAAATTCTCTTTGATCAATTTCTTTTAACGAACGAAAATCGCCGAGCTCATAAAACACGTCTAACCTTAGCGGCTGCCACAGACAAAGTAAACAATGAAAATAGCTAAAGTTTTTATCATACTTCGGGGGCATGTATACCAACATAATAAATAAAATTTTATGACAAACGGACCCTCCGAAGCCGCGAAATTTAACAATTCCCGTTATTTTCTGAACACACCTCGTAATACTACTATGAAAAATTCAACATAGTATTCATGCATAAGTATATTTTATTTAAAAAGCAATTTGACAGTTTTGCTAAACTTTAGAAATTATTGTGGAACATTTAACCTAATAACCTACTAATTGATAAATAAAATATAAATCTTATTTTTATAATAGTAACTTAAATATTTTATTTAAACACTACAATAGAATGTTTTCATTTTTATCCTATGAACTTTTATTTTAGACATCTGTGCAGTGGTTCCTCCGGAGTCGGCACAATAAAAGCCAACGAAATTCGATCTGTTTATTTGTGAAAAATTCAGGCGTGCAGGCCAAAATACGGCAGTTTGTTTGGCAAGAAAACAACTCGATGTGTGACCAAATAATGTTTGTGTTATATTGTTAAAGCGTAGTTTAACAATTAAACCATAACGTACACACAAAAATAAATGTGACGAAATCAAAATAAGTTGGATGTTTGCAAATTTAAGCGAAACGTCTTATTATTATAAGGATCCTAATAGGATCATCTATGTATTCAATAAATATTATTCTTTATGGTCAAAATTAAAGCACCACTACTAAAGCGTCACTGACTCCTTTTTGAGGTACAGGGAAATATACCCAAGCAAACTTTTATTAATTTCTAGTTAATATTCCCCTTAATAATATTATACAATTTTTTTTGTAAAAATTTGTTTTTTATGTTGGTTTAATATTTTTAATAATTAAAAGTGTATACATACATAAATGATTGTACAAATATAAAGAACATATATATTAGAAAAAGCTCACAAATAGACACGTGTGTTCCTACAATGTGTTTATTATTTATTTTGTTGCGAGTATTTAACTAATTTACGTCTTCCATTCAATGGTCATTCATTCATAAATATACATACACCATTTATATAAAAAGTTGACAAGGTTATAATAAAAATTTTGTAGATAAATAATGTTGCAATTATAGTTATTTAAAATAGTTATTTAAGTCATAAGAAGTAAGTATTTTTGTGCTGAGCTTAAAGTCATACAATTGAGCGAAGCAGAAAAAGACACACATGGCCATTTCAAGCATAAGGACGTTACAAATCACAAAACTGTTTTTATAAAAAAAATTGTAGGTTATTTATTATATATTATTTTTGCATCACAATTTTTAAATATCAATTAGGTATTAAAATTATCTCTACTTTTATAAAATATTTCTTGCGTTTTTTTTTTTAAATCAATGTCTAATAAAAGAAGAATATTTTTCACATTTTTTATGCTAAAATAAAAAATATTATATAATAAATTATCTACAATTTTTTTTATAAAAACACTTTTGAAATTCTAGCGTTTCGCGATCTTGAAATGCGGTTCAGCCGTTAAACAATACATAAAACTTACTTAAAATTATAATAACAATTATAAAATGGAGTTAGATAGGAGAGCTGTCAGCAGAATTGGTGGTTTAACAGATCATCTGATTCATCTAAACTATTTTTACAACTTAGGATATAATCAAATACTTTGGTAATTAAAGAAAGCTTGAAGATAATTGTATATTATAATACAAGAGATAATGGGCAATTATTTACGAGGATAAGGATCCGATTGGATAATGCGCATTATCTCGAATGTAATAATATGCTTTTTCTACTCCTATTATGGAATTTGACCGTTCCATTATCACTTTTATCTATGGAATGACATATATTCCGTAAAGTGTTACAGAATGAAATATTCTTTCACCCTATTATAGAATAAACACTCGTGGCGACATCTCTGTTTTTAATATCTAACAAATTTTAGACCGATCCAACCTCACTTTCTTCCAATCAAATGACTTTTCTATGGTATTTTTTGGAAACGTAGACAAAGTATAGTCTGAAACACGTTTGGAATTGCATATTCCGCTCTCGTGAAACCGTCAAACTCGCCTTCGGCTCGTGTGACAAACTCTTCAGTCGAGCGGAATATGCTGTATTCCAAACTTGTTACAGAATATACTATTTCTACTCCAATTAAGTAATTTTTATTAGTAACAGTAAATTTAGTATAACCTCACTTTCTTTCGATTTAAAACCCAAATGACAGTGAATATTGAAATTATCCAATCACTGATGCCGAACAAGGTAAATGACAAGTTCATTAATAATTAATATTGTTTGTATCGTAAACCAATTTTTTTAGAACGTTTTTGCATAAAATTCGTTTTGGTGATATTTAAGAAGAAGAAACACGGTGTAAAAATAGTTATTACTATTGCAATTTGCAATATAGTTAGTTAGTTATATTTGTAAATCTTTTAAAAATATGTTTGCACTAAAGTCACTATTATTCAGTTTAGTTCGTTCTAAACTTGAATATTGTTCAAATATTTGGTATGCTGTAATGTACCAACCCCTTAAGTAACTTATGTATATATATATTAAAAGATTATAAATAAACGATTAAATTCAATGGTTTAGGGAAATCATTAACATTTAACTTAATATAGTACATTAGCACCTAAGTACATCTAAATCACCGAACTTATGTATCATTTCCCTTTCACCTTTCACCTAATTTTACTATATATAGTTCACCTATTTTTTGTATAGTTAGTTCTGATAGTCAGCCCATCAAGCTACAAGTTTATTGTAACATTCTTGTTAGCCAACATTTTGAATTTGTTAAAGTTGTCATTGTAAATATCATCGATCAACATATTAATAAAAACTAAAAATCTACAAAAAGAGTGTGTTGTGGTTTAAACAAGTCCCTATCCAATTACCGTTCCATTACACTGGTGTCAGAAGTTGGGATTTCGCATAGCCGCTCGTGCGATTCCTTTCGTTGAAGAAGAGAAAAACCTGGTTCTGGGGACATCACCTAACGGGTGTCAGCTTACGTGCCTGATTTCCTTGCCCTATTGGTACCGCAAACCGTCTCGCCCTACTTCAACTTTATCTTGGAACAACTGGAATCTATGGGATACCGCACCGTTCAATTATTGTAAGTCAAAATTTTTATGTCCGTCACCACCCGAAGTCAACATAAAGCAAATCAACTCGATCAAATCAACCAAGAAATTGCCATTATGCCTCAAATCAACAATATGACTCCACCAGTTACCACCAATAGTGTATCTATTTCCCAAATTATAAAACTTGTACCTAAGTTCGACGGAGACAAGACTAAGACGCACTAATTCATAGACAAATGCGACCGTTCATATAAATTATTAAAAACCGCTGAAGACCAAGAATTCTTCTTGGAATTCGTAATTTCAAAATTAGAAGGTGTTGCTAATGATTTAACTAGAAACCGCGACATTAATAATTGGCCTAATCTAAAAAAACATTTAATAGACCTTTTTACTGACAAACGGACACAAGCTGATTGGTTAACGGAATTAAATAATTGTAGACAAGTTAATGAAGATGTGCTAAAATTTTCACAAAAGGTGGAATCAATATGTGTAAATTTATTAAATACCATAGATAAAACGAAACCATCAAAATCAACATTCGAAGAAATTTATAAAGCACAGGCCTTAAGCATCTTTGTCAATGGTTTGAAACGAGATTTATCAATTTTAGTTAAAGCACAAAAACCAGAAAGTCTAGAGAACGCAATTGCTTACGCACTAAACGAAGAGAGACAATTAAACGCAAAGTACAATACACAACAAAAATGTAATAATTATAATAACAATCAAAGACATAATTTAAATTTTAGAAATTATCAAGGGCAAAATAACCTTAACGATGGGTATCAGAACTCAATACGTCGTAACTTTCACATAAATGATTTTAACAGGCCTAGTACATCAAATTTTAATAATTTCAGGAATCCTCATAATAATAACAACAATTTTAGAAATCCAAATGTTAATAATTTTCGCAACCCAAATTTTAATATCTTTAGAAATCCAAATTTTAGAAGTCAAAATAATTTCAGAAATCAAAATTCAAATTACAATCGAGATCCGCCTCAGTCAAACAATTTTAACAGAAATATAAATCAAATTAACCAAAACAACCGCAATGGAAAATATTGTAACTTTTGCCGAATACCGGGACATGTAATTGACGAATGTCGAAAAAGAGCTAGAGCTAATAGTAACAGTGTTGAAAATAATTTTAATCGCAATCAGTCTAACGTAAATTCTTTAAACTCAGAAGGCGCCTCGACATCAACGGCAATATCGGGGTCTGCCAACGCGACGTACCAAGCATAAATAACGCCGTATCTACCTATATACCCTTAAACATCCCTCAACTTAAGCCATATGCCACGACATTTTTAATTGACACCGGAGCTGATATTTCATTAGTCAAATGTTCTTTACTTAGAGGTAATGTTATATGCTATAAAGATAATCCGATTATTCTAAAAGGCATAGACCTTTATGTAACACAAAGGACAGAAACGTTATGTCACACTTTTCTTGATATTTATATTGGCAATCAAAAATTCAAGCATATATTTTACGTAGTTCCAGATAATTTTCCTATTTATTTCGACGGTATATTAGGTAACGACTTCTTTATTTCAACGGGATGTAACTTAAATTTTCAAAATAATACATTAAACATTAATAATCAATATAAAAGATTCTATAACATAAAAAATAACTCAAATAATCAATTAAATAATCAATCAAATTTTAATTCTAATAATCATAATTATGAAGTAATTAACGGAAACAATGAATCAAATGAGAGACCAAGTATCTCGGGTATCCAAACTTCGACGCGGAGTCATGAACCGCAAAAGTCAAGGCGCTCGAATCTTGCTAACCCTCATCCAAATTCAATTTCTAATTCAAATAATTTAAAAATGGATAACAATGATAATAATAATAATATAAAACTTTTCGATATAATATGTGATATAAAGAATGAAAGTAAACAAGCAAAAATCGCTCCAAAATCTATATTAATTCAACTGGCTCCAAGATGCGAGATCTTAGTCCAATTAAAATCGGAAAATAATTTTAAAAATCAAGAGGCATTATGTCCAGAACTTAAAATACTCGAAGGTGTATATTTATGTCCAAGCATAGTCAAAGTAAATGATGAAAATAAATTTATAAGCACAATTTTAAATACGACGGATAGTATCGTTAATATTCATTCAATAAAAACGTATTTAGAACCATTAGGAAAAGCTTCAATTAATACAGCAAATGTTCATAATATTAAAAGTAATTATAATTCAAATCGGTTAAATATCATTTGTAATCTTCTTCGGACCGATCATTTAAATTCTGAGGAGAAAGATTCATTATTGAAAATTTGTAAAGAGTTTAATCATATTTTTCACATTGAAGGCGATAAATTAACTTATACGGATTCTATCACACACTCAATTCCAACTACTACTGAAACACCCATACACACTAAAACATATCGCTTCCCAGCAGTACACAAAGAAGAAGTAAATAAACAAATTAATAAGATGTTAGATGACAAAATAATAGAACCATCATTCTCTCCGTGGAATTCTCCCATTTGGCTAGTTCCGAAAAAATCAGATGCCTCGGGAATTAAAAAGTGGCGAATAGTCGTCGATTATCGCAAACTCAACGATATCACTATCGGAGACTCATATCCGCTACCTAATATCTCGGAAATTCTTGACCAATTGGGACACTCAAAATATTTTTCAGTTATTGATCTTAAATCGGGATTCCATCAAATCAAAATGAATCCACTCGATGCTCCTAAAACTGCTTTTTCCACAAATAGTAACCATTTCCAATTTTGCCGTATGCCTTTTGGCTTAAAATCAGCCCCTAGTACTTTTCAACGACTCATAAATAATGTTTTAGCAGGTTTAAATAATGATAAATGTTTTGTATATTTAGATGACATTGTCGTACACGGAGACACATTAGAAACACATAATAAACGATTAAAAGAAGTATTTCAAAAATTAGCAGACCATAATTTAAAAATAGAGCCAGACAAGTGTGAATTTTTAAGAAAAGAAGTAGCATATTTAGGTCATATTATCACTGATCAGGAAGTAAAACCCGATCCAAATAAAGTCAAGGCAGTTATGAATTACCCACAATTAAAATCACAAAAAGACATTAAATCTTTTTTAGGATTAGCCTCATATTATCGCAGATTCGTCCCAAAGTTTTCAGAAATAACACAACCGTTAACTAAATTATTAAAGAAAAACGCGAAATTTATTTGGACTAGCGAACAACAAGACGCTTTCGAAAAATTAAAACATACACTCAGTAACGAACCTCTTTTGCAATATCCGGATTTTTCCAAACCGTTTTGCCTCACAACGGACGCGAGCAACTACGCCATTGGTGCAGTACTTTCGCAGGGTGAAACACCCAACGACCTGCCGATCGCTTACGCAAGTCGTACTTTAAATAACGCGGAAGGAAATTACTCGACCATCGAAAAAGAACTACTCGCGATCATTTGGAGCATTAAACATTTTAGACCATACCTTTACGGCCAAAAATTTAAAATTATAACCGACCATCGTCCTCTAACGTGGTTATTTAATGTCAAAGATCCCGGATCTAGATTAATTCGCTGGCGATTATTATTAGAAGAATACGATTACGAAATCATTTATAAAGCAGGAAAGCTCAACAAGGTAGCAGACGCTTTAAGTAGGAATCCGCCTTTAGTCCAACAGACCGCTAAAATTAACCCTGTCCAGGTAACCAGCAATGATAATTTTGAAGAATTTTTACATAAATTAAATACCTCAATAATTTCAAATAATAACTTAGAAGAACTAGATGCTAATTTAATAGACTGTCGAGACAACATAGCCTTATTAATTTCGAAAGATTTGGAATTTAAAGAACCTATCCAACAAGATATAGCTACTAAATTTCCTTTGCATAAAAATCAATTAAAAAATCACTTAGACGGAAATCTCGTAAAAATTTCAGAAAGTACTCAAAACTTTTATTATATCATTTCAAAAGACTATTACTTCGAGTCCACAAATTACAAAACATTATTTAAACTTCTAGTAACGCTTAAAAATCAATTAGTAAACGACAAAATTTCTATAATTTGCATTCCAAAAATATTTTCCTCTTTTGATCACACACATTGGGATAAAGTTAGAACAATGATACGTTATGTTTTCAGAAACACATACATTAAAATCAAAATTTATTCAAATAATATAATTACCCCCGAAAACGCAGAACAAAGACAAGAAATTTTAAAGGAATATCACTCTAGTTTAATCGGAGGACATTCAGGTTTTCATAGAACATACAATCGAATAAAACAAAACTATAAATGGTCAGGTATGAAAAAGGATATTAAGAAATTTATTAAAGCTTGTGATTCATGTCAATTAAATAAATTAGTTAGGCACAAAAATAAAGAGCCTATGGTCATCACAACAACGGCTTCAACTCCATTTGAAAGAATATTTTTAGACATTGTAGGACCGTTACCCTTAAGTGAAGACGGAAATAAATTTATTTTAACCCTTCAGGACGATTTAACAAAATATTCACAAACTTACGCGATTCCCAATCATGAAGCTCAAACTGTAGCCACTAAATTAGTACACGAATTTATTTGTAAATACGGAATACCAGAAACAATTATAACAGATCAAGGGAAAGAATTTAATTCCAATTTATTAAAAAACGTAGCAAAACTTTTCAAAATTAAGAAAATTAATTGTTCCACATATCACCCTCAGAGCAATGGCGCTCTTGAACGCAGTCATCATACTTTAGCTGAATATCTAAAACATTATATTAAAGAGAATCAAACCGATTGGTGTACTTATATCGACTTTTATACATTTTCTTATAATACTACAGTTCACACTACTACAAAATTTACACCCTTTGAATTACTTTTTGGAGTAAAAGCTAATTTACCGTCTAGTTTAAAAAAAAACCCAGAATTTAAATACACGTACGATGATTACATTGATAATTTAACTATGAAACTTCAAAAATCTCATCAAATTGCTAGAGATCACATTTTAGAGTCCAAAGAGAAAAACAAAAACTATTATGATCAGAATTGCAGTAATCAAAATTTTAATATTGGAGATAAAGTATTTTTATTAAATGAACAATCTAAACCTAATAGAGCTAAAAAAACTTACCCCTCAATACACTGGACCTTACGAAATTGTAGAGCTTAATCCACCAGTCAATTGCACAATTTTGGTAAAAAATAAAAAGATAAAGGTTCATAACAACAAATTAAAACTTGCACATACCCCTTAAAAACAAAATCATCAACACTTCTAATAACCTCCCATTCTACAACAATTGAAAAACTCATATTAAATAAAATTGCATCCTTTTAATATTCATTTAATTATCTTCAAAATCACTTAGAAATTATTCCTTTACATCAATTCAATATCAACTATTTCCGATACTATTGTTCCAGTTTATGGATTCTATCCATCATCGCGGTTACCACAAGCCAGTATATCAATACGCCGATCAACGAGTTCTCCGGCATTTATTTTGAACATCAGAAAACGATCCAGTACATCGAATCACATTGGACTGTAATCACTTATTTGAATTTAAAACCTATTAATCAGCAATTGCAAGAAATTGATGCTTCCTATAGTCAAATGAAAGGACTATGTAAAAGACACTACAATATCACAAACGAATATTGTCAAATTCCTTTGCAATTACTAGATCAATTAATACCTACTTTAAAAATTACAGAAAACGAATTAATTAAAATCAGTACTAATAATCGCAGAACTAAAAGAGCATGGTTTAGCGCAATAGGTAACTTATTTAAAACAGCTTTTGGAACTCTAGACGAAACCGACGCGAAATATTACCAAAATGCCATTCATAAAGTCGAGGAAAATAATGCTGATCTATTACATCTAAGCAAGGAACAAATTCAAATCACGCGTAGTACCATTGAAACTTTTAATGTAACCACTCACAAATTTCAACAAAATCTCAGAATTTTAGAAGAAAATTATGAAAATTTAATCGATTCCGTACTAAAAAGTAACAATAATACAGCTATCAAATTAGAAATCACTGAATATTTTAAAATTTTATCATTGCTTATTAACGAAGTTCAGAATCAAATCAATACTTTAATAAACACAGTTCTTTTTGCTAGATCAAATGCAATACACCCAGCAGTAATCACTCCTGATCAATTAATCGACGAATTAATTAAAACCACTAGTCACTTGCCACCTTCTTTAACTTATCCTATTCCTGTTGTTAAAGAAGAAGCTTTAAAATTTATCAAAATAACAAACATTAAAACATTTTTCAATAATGATCAAATTGGATACTTAATTTCAATTCCTTTAGTAAATCGCGAAAACTTTTAATTGTATAATTTAATCCCTTTACCTATCCTTAATTCAACAACTCAAAATTATCAATTTATTTTACCCTCTTTTCCATACTTAGCTATCTCAGATAAACATGATCTTTATTCCCCTATGGACAACTTAGATACATGCACAGCGAATTACGCGCAATATGTTATAATATCAATCCTTTTTATGATTTACATTCTAGACCTATTTGCGAAACAGAATTAATTCAACATCCAGTTGCTTTACCCAGCTCTTGTGAATTACATGCAATTAAAACAAAACTTGAAATTTGGCATAAGTTATCAACTCCCAATACATGGCTATACGTTCTACCAGAAAACACGGATATTAATCTCGCTTGCCCATCAGCAGCAACTTTAAATATTAAATTATCTAATACAGGCGTTTTAATACTTGATCCTGATTGTAAATTAAGAAGTCCACACGCTGTTTTATTATCAGAAAAATCAAAACAGGAAAGTGTGTATGGACATATACTACCCAGATTAACAATAAATAATTTAAATTTCGATAATTCCGTTCAATTGCCAAAAATTATTCAAACACGAATAATGCCAACTACTTTAAACTTCGCAAATCTTAAAACCATCAGCACGAAGTTAAAAATATTAGACAAAAAGGCTAATGACATCTCGACTACGACTATTTTACCGAACATACCTGACAATGTATTTTATATAGGTGTAATTCTTAAGATTATTTTGTTATGTTTTAGCATAAGAATAATTTATTACCAATATTGTAAATATTATAAAAAATCTCCCATTTCATTTTTCCCTAATTGTAAAGAAAAAGCCACACCAAGTGCTCCATATAATATTCATTATGCACCCCAAGTACCGGTTAATCAAAATTCAATTAATCAGTTAAATCAAGAAACCGAGGTAATGCTACAACAAAGCGAGCAACTAGCAGCCAGGATCAGAATATAGGACTTGTCATCCAATATTCTGATACCTTTTTAATATATCAAAAATTTAAAAGACAAAACTTGACAACTTTTCTCTTTTAAATTTTACCCCAAGGGGAAAGGTGTAATGTACCAACCCCTTAAGTAACTTATGTATATATATATTAAAAGATTATAAATAAACGATTAAATTCAATGGTTTAGGGAAATCATTAACATTTAACTTAATATAGTACATTAGCACCTAAGTACATCTAAATCACCGAACTTATGTATCATTTCCCTTTCACCTTTCACCTAATTTTACTATATATAGTTCACCTATTTTTTGTATAGTTAGTTCTGATAGTCAGCCCATCAAGCTACAAGTTTATTGTAACATTCTTGTTAGCCAACATTTTGAATTTGTTAAAGTTGTCATTGTAAATATCATCGATCAACATATTAATAAAAACTAAAAATCTACAAAAAGAGTGTGTTGTGGTTTAAACAAGTCCCTATCCAATTACCGTTCCATTACAATGCTTATTATCAGAATCACTGCAAATCACTTAAAGCAGTTCAACGTCGATTTTTGAAAATGTTATATATTTAAAAACACAATACTTATCCAGATTGGGGATATGAACACAATCTGTTATTGCAGGAATTTAATATTTCAGCACTAGATGTTAGGAGGAATATATTTTCAATTAAATTTTTGTACAAACTTGTCCATAATAAGATTGACTGTCCAAATCTGCTTGAGCAACCTTTAAATGTTTTGCTCGTACAAATGTACTTTTGCGGTCGGTCTTTTAATTTAGGTATTATAATACATGACTTGATCTATTTTTTATATTCTTTAAATACACTAAATTACATCCATCTTAGCCTAGATAAACGATAATAAACGTTGATTTAAGTTTATTTTATGTTTTTTATTCTCAGTCTCCTGGCGCTTGGTTTCTTCAAATGACAACTATACATATGTAATTTTAAAATATCTTGACCTATCCACTTAATAGGCTAAAAGATGTTATATTTTATTTCGTAGGCCAAATTTTACAACTGAGTCAAACCACGTCAAGTGGGACCAGAAAATTTCACGAAATCACCGATTTTGAAAATAATCACATTATTGTGTAGTAGGCATGACTCATATGTCACAGTAAAAAAATTGTTTTAAAATTCGTTTTTTTGGTAATGTTATTAAGGTTGACAATTTTGTCAAACTTTAGAGCACGGTAAAATTGAAAAAATAGAATCTCTGGGACCACTCTGTATAATTGAATTAAATTTTACACACTATTGTAGAAATGTTTAGAGTATATAATGATCATTTAATTAAGGTTAATTTGTTTAGATAAAAGAATTTTGCTTACATTTATTATAAACAATTGAAATTTTGTATGTGTTCTTCACGCTGAAAAAAAATTAATCTTGTGTCATAATATGCGGCAAACGTTTCCGTTTAATAAGATGTACTCAAAAATTTGCCTTTCATATGTCATTCCGGAGATATTAATTTTTTTGTCCCGCTGTGCGCTTGATCAGTACGCGGCGCGCTTCGCTGCTAGCTCGTCAGCACACGGTGTGCCTGAACGAAGTTTAAGTCACATAAAAATTTCGCAGTTTCTTGTTCGGGACCCTTTGGTGACTTAAAAATGATATTTACCAAAATCCTAGCTGCTCCTCTTTTCGAAATTTTTTGAAAAATCTTTTTTATGCATTATGCTTTTAACTATATAAAAAAGTGATTTTTGTCTAACCCTGTATAAATCTAAGCATATATATAAAAACAGTTTCTCTCGTTTACAATATCGGTGTACAAATGTGTACTCTGGCAAAGGTAGACTTTGCGATAAACAAATAATTTTAAAAAAATTGAATTTTTTAGAAATTAAAAAAAAACAGTTAGAATTTTGGTAAATATATTTTTTAACTTCAACCAATTTTTCGTTCAAAATTGAAAACTACTCAAAAGCCTAAATTAAACAACATTTTAAATACTCTCTAAGCGTTATTTTATTAAATGTTATTACAAATCTAGTTTTCTTGTAAAAGGTTAATAATAATGCCATTTTGTAACCTGACCTAGAAATATCCAAAAAAAAATTGGGAATAATTATTTTTCGCGTGTTATGCTAAAATCATGAATTTACGCTTTTGCATTATTAAAAATAAGTGATTTTTGGCTAACCCTGTATATATTAAATGATGTGAACAGTATTAAAAAATATTCTCTAATAGTCTCCTAAATAATATACTCCAATTTTATAAACATCCGTGTGCAAATGTGTACTCTGTCAAAGAGATAAACAAAAATTAAAAAAAAAATCATGAATTTTCGAACAATTTCGAAAAGAGGAGCAGCTAGAACTTTGGTAAATATCATTTTTAAGTCAACAAAGGGTCCCGAACAAGAAACTACAATCAGTTTTTGGCGGCATTTTTATGTGACTTAAACTTCGTTCAGGCACACAGTTAAACCGTTCGAACGGACGAGCTAGCAGCGAAGCGCGCCGCGTACTGATCAAGCGCACAGCGGGACAAAAAAATTAATATCTCCGGAATGACATATGAAAGGCAAATTTTTGAGTACATCTTATTAAACGGAAGCGTTTGCCGCATATTATGACACAAGATTAATTTTTTTTCAGCGTGAAGAACACATACAAAATTTCAATTGTTTATAATAATTGTATGCAAAATTCTTTTATTTGAACAAATTAACCTTAATTAAATGATCATTATATACTCTAAACATTTCTACAATAGTGTGTAAAATTTAATTCAATTATACAGAGTGGTCCCAGAGATTCTATTTTTTCAATTTTACTGTGCTCTAAAGTTTGACAAAATTGTCAACCTTAATAACATTACCAAAAAAACGAATTTTAAAACAATTTTTTTACTGTGACATATGAGTCATGCCTACTACACAATAATGTGATTATTTTCAAAATCGGTGATTTCGTGAAATTTTCTGGTCCCACTTGACGTGGTTTGACTCAACTATAAGGTACACAAAATTTCTCTAGTTTGTAGAACTACCCATATTAATTATTTATATGACATGATATAACTATCTGGAGAGCATAATTTTCAATAAAAAAGTTTTTATATTTTGACAAGGATATTTGCATTAAAACAGTAGTCACAACAGTATCTATATCCAATGTTGTTCTTATACCTTTTTCTCGTTAGTTCTCGTCAACATCAGGGCGAGCTAAGCGAGCGGAAGTAGACAAACCCGCTCGACGAAAGATCCAAACCAATGAACGCGTGCCTATTAAAACAATTTTTATTTTGTTTTTGGTAGTCTGCTTTCTGCATTTTTACGACGAATGGACGCATAAATTATCGTCGAAACGTGTCCTAACAAAGATATCGGGTCCCCTCTTCGCATCGGAGTCGATGATTGAGTGAGGTTGACATAACCGAGGCTAGAAAACCATAAAGGAGTTCTCGGTAATGTTTGTATGCGGTAGTCCAACGTGGTATTCCAAATTTAATACGCCGAAACATCTAATTTGAAGCGGTGCCTTTTGTATTTGCTGGTCTTGCTTTATCATCATCTTTGTTTAGGCGCTAATTTTTTTAAACTCTTTCAAAGTTATCCTTTAAAGAAGTCCGCCTCTCTCAAAACCAAGACAACCCAGAGGTTATTTATATATATTTTTAATATACACGGGTTGAAGTTATCAATAGTGGCTTTTGAGCATTTTAGTCACGGGCTGAAGTTAGCAACAGGTTTTTAGTCACGGGCTAAAGTTAGTTTTAAGATATTTGACAGTTGTCAAATGTCATACAATCGTTAAAATAAAGTTCCTTTCTTGTAAAATAATACTAAATGTAAAAATTATTTTATTATTTCAATACAAAAATACAAAATACACATTGACAAGTTGTGGCTTTATGGCGCTTTAGTCACGGGTTGAAGTTAGCAACAGGTTATAGGCACGGGCTAAAGTTAGTATTAAGTTAGTTGACAGTTGTCAAATGTCATACAATCGTTAAAAAAAAGTGCCTTTCTTGTATAATAATACTAAATGTGAAAATTATTTTATTATTTTAATACAAAAGTATTTGAAAAGTTTATATTGTACTGACCTTTTAATTTCGCCGGCAGTAAACAATAACTTAAATTCGGGCAAGGACTCCACTGTAAAGTCCTCAAAAAACATTTTCTTTACTTTCACTGTGAAAAACTGACAATTTTCAAGAAATACATTTCGATTTATAACCTTTATAATATGTGTTTATAAAAATGTGACATTTGACGGTGACACACAGATTCCTTTATTGTTTCATAGATGGCGCTCTATACAAATTTTAAATTTAAATTAAATCATGTTAATATAATATTTAGTAGTATTTGTCGTAGAAAAAGTATAGTATGCACCTCGTTTATAAACTTTTCTATACACTCATTAAATTTGTGTATAAAATGGCGTTTATCAAACTTAATACATAATATACTATTATCTACGAGGAACACAAAGAAGAATTTAAAGCCAATTTTATTTGTTAAACATTAGACCACCTCTCAACTTTTAAAGGATTTAACCTCACTTTTTCCTAATTTTTAATATAGCCAACTTCAGCCCGTTAGTAAAATACCCAAAAGCCACTGTTGCTAACTTCGGACCGTGACTACAACGCCATAAAATCACAGCTCGTCAATATAGGAGAAGATAAAAGGTTTTATTTACATTAATTGCATAATTTTGGTTTTTTTTCGTAAATAATGAACTTGTTAGGCATTAGTTGGCCGATTTCAATATTCACTGTGATTTAAACCAAATTGGAAGAAGGCATTTAAAATTACCATTTGACAGATTTTATTTATTTAATTTTATTAAATAGGTATAAGGAATCCGAATAACAATAATAACAGATGTCTGGTAATATATTATAAATACTCTGGACAGTTGTTACGAATACATTACGAATAAAGTAAGCAGAAACATAAGTTGCAGACGCTGAAGTCAGTTGAACTTGTTGATGCGTATTGTCAGTAGGAAATGTTTTGATTGACTTCCTGAAATCACCTGTACTTTTTTAACGAAATAATTTGTTAAACATTAACAAAATAATCTGTAACCTTTAAAATTAACAAAATGCTTCACAAAACTTTCGGTAAAATATTTTTCTCTGTTAATTACAAACCCTGGCTTTCTACAAAAAATTATGTTAAAATTTTACAAAATAAAATTAACAAACTATATACTCATGTTAATAAATCTTATTCTTATAACAGTGTACGTACACAAAATATAAAGTGGACAAAGAGCAAGAAATATAAAAAAGGTGCAAATCCGATAAATAGTCCGCCCTGGGTGTTGGAATATTTTGCACGCAGCATATTTTACACCAAAAACCTTTTTACAATTTACATATTTAATTTACAAAAAAGCTATTTACCTACCTCTTTGTCTCGAAACGCATTTAACTGTTAAACAAAACGTGCGTCAAGACAGGTGTAAAAACCACAAATCGCTTCGGAATTACCGAAATCTTAACACTCGAAGTGTTGTCCGAACAGAACATTAGGCCTATTATAATTAATTTTCTTTCTGTTGGTATTTACCGAAGGGCATCGAATGAAAATTACACTGTCAGTTCGGTTTTTTCAACCAATTATCTCAGCGAGAACGACACATGAAGCGAAAGGAAGAGGAGCATTTTCAAAAGCAAACACCTCGGGATACGTGAAATTACCGTCCGAAAACTTAAAATTAGATTTCTGATGGTGGGTTAATAACATGTTTGTTTTCAACTAGGGTTTGAAAGGTGTTGAAGCAAAGTGCCAAAAAGACAAGCAGGTGCTTTTCATATGCCTATTTTGGGAGGGAGGTTGTAAACTTTTTAAATAATAAAAAGAAATAATGATAATTACAGAAATATACATTAAATAATGAAAATAAGAATAATAATTATAATAATATTAGTAATTTGTGCCTGAACTTCGGCCCGACACTTTTTGTTTCCAAATTCTTTCTACACAAATCGGAAAACTTATCTCTGAATGGAAATTCTTAAAATTTGTGGCTGCTTTGTGTCGATACCGTTTTAGACAAATTTTGTCCAAAAAAGTATGGGTCTAATGTGCCGAATTTGCGCGGCTTTTCGTCACCCTAATATAACAATGTTGTATGTTAAAAACCGAAAAATTTGAGTTTATGCTTCTACAAGGTTTTATGTAATCCACCCTTGACATACAACTTGAAAATAACTGTATATATATTTGTATACATAGAATATACATTAGGGTGAAACTTAAAAACGAAGTTTTAAATTTTATTTTGTAATAGTAAAAATTAGTTTCCTTTTTTACTACATGTAACGAAAATATTTTGCTTTTCAGTTTAAAATAATATTTTCCGGTGCCGCAAAGCCTCTAATTCTATAAAATAAACCGAAAAAACACAGCAATAGCATTAAATAAAACAAGCTCAAAAATATTATCTTCCTGCACTTGCCAAGGCAGTTGAAAGAACAGGGGTATCAGACAGAGCAGCAGCTATTATTGCAAATGCCACCTTAGAAGATATGGGTCCTATTTCTGATGATAACAAAGCAAATATAATTGTCAAAAAAAATAAAAATATCTTGTAACTGCAAGAAAGACGACATGAGTTAATTTTAGAAACCTTGTGTTTTGAAGGCAGGAAAGATAACACCATGGTAACTGAAACAAAAGGAAAAAAAGTATATTTCACTAACATCTTCTACTGCTAAAGAAATTTTTTAGTACTTTTAAAATAATAATATTGACATTTAAAATTTAAAGCTTATTGAATTCAATAAGCTTTAAAGGGAAGGAATCCCCGTCAATACAGGAAGAAAATCTGGAAATATCTAAGTATTGAAAACTAGGCTTAAAAGGCCTTTACAGTGGATAATTTGCTTACTACATGCAAATGAGCTTCAGACATCTATTCCAAAAATTCGATGGGCAAACTACGAGTCCTTAGTCCACTTAGTTGACTTAGTTGACCTAATGTTTCCGTATCGATGACTTTTTGCCAAAGAATCGCAAGCAACATAACTTAAATTTTGATATATTTTAACATTTTTTGTTTTGAGTAAGGCCTTTGACACCGTCGATCACCAGTTGCTTGCTAAAAAAATGTCTAAAATGGTGGCCTACCACTAAATTAAAGAAATTACAAGGGAGATCTCTTATTTAATTGCTTTATTGCAATGATTTTAGATAAACACACAGGTGATACTGTCCTAAAGGCTTAATATGTCACAATGCAGTTTTTTTACAAAAATCATAGTAGGTATAAATTTTTCACTTCTACTTATAGTTAACAACATCTCGATTTAAAATGTGTCTAATTTAAAATTTCTTGGTTTATAGATAGATTCTAAACTTACCTGGTCAAAACATATTGTATCTTTAGAATCTAAACTCGGTGGTCATTGTTACTTATTATTTAATTTAAAAGAAGCAGTGTCACTTGATGTGCTATAGTTGTTGTATTTTGGTCTCATACAATCAGTTTTAACATATTGTTTGCTCTATTGGGATCATCGAGTGAAGTAGACAAAGTTTTTATTTTGCAAAATGCTATACGATGTATAGAGGGGGTTTCAAGAAACACTTCCTGCAAACCTATTTTTTAAAACTAAAAATAATGAATATTTACTCTCTTGTTATTTTTATAAAAGAAAATGATATCTGCAGCAACCAGCACTTGCCAAAAAACCCTACATCCATTATGATAGGTATTAAATAATTTAAAATTTAAACTAAAACTAATTCTTATTAACAAGTGTTACTATAGCCTCGAAGAGTTTATACTTTGGCAGAAATTTATCTACATTGTACCTTACTAATCTTTTTCCGTTTTGTTACCAAATTGAGTCAAGAGTACGCAAAAGTTCCGATTTAACTGCATTTTAGATTCATGGTGTCTGAGTTGTTAAAAAATGTGTGGGTGCATTGAGTTCCATTGGTAGACAATTTGTTAGCTAGTAGAAACCGTGCAAAAACAAAATCCAGCGTAATCAAAAGATGTTTGGTACAGAGTTGGTGTCCTTTATTAGTTCTTTGCCATTTTTAGCGTGATTTGGGGGCCAATACAAAATACCGTCCTGCTCCCAGTTATTTGGAACAATGGACATATTGGTTTTAATTCTTTTTACTATTTTAAACGACATTTTTAATACGCAAATAGAAATTGGGTCCAGTTGGGTTTATTTTGTGACACAAACCGTTCTTTTTCAACAATTTGAAATGGTGACAATTTGGTAAAAAAAATTAAAAACACTTTGGCCATAAATCGGCCACATTTCGGACAAATTTTTGCAAAAAACTTGGGCACATTTTGGTACAACTTCCGTCGCCGCTTTAGTTGTTCATACTTAGTGATCTAAAGTCGACATTGTGTCTTTAAAATGTGTCTTGTCCAAAATCATGAAAGTTTGTGTTTGTATTTATTTTATAGTATAAGGGACAACACACTATTTAAAGTGTGTACGCCGGTAGATTCTCAAGTTAGAAATTCTAACGGGAATTCCAATAAATACAACTGTCACTTTTTGTACCTGTGTCCCGGGTGAGAATTTTTAATATTTTGCAATTATAGTAATAAAAATTATAGGATATTATATTTTCTTTACATAATCATATTTAGAAGTAATTTTAATATTTTAAAAATCAATAATTAAGTTAAGTTTAATTAAAATAATAACGGGCAATGTTAATGGTGAAAATAACGTCAAAAATGTTTATTGGAATGGTTACTTTAATTTCGTATAGATGTTGCTTTATACAAATATTTAATTAAAATTATTTTTTTATATAATATTAAGTATTTTTCATAGAAAAAGTATAGTATGCAACTAGTTTATAATCTTTTCTAGGCACTTATTTAATTAAGCACTCGCTCGCAAGCTTCCTCGTAAAAAAATTAAATTCGTGACTAAAATGGCGTTTATTAAACTTGACTTGACTTGACATAATATACTTACTACTGCTACATTGACAAGCTGTGACTTTATGGCGTTTTAGTCACGTGCTAAAGTTAACAATAGTGGGTTTTGGGCATTTTATTCACGGGCTAAAGCTAGCTTAATTATAAATTGTGAAAAAGTGAGGTTAAATTCGTCAAATATCAAATATTAATGAATTAAAATTGGCTTTAAATTCCTATTTCTGCGCGTCGTAGATAAAGGACACTCGTTTTTATTAAACACTCGCTCGCAAGCTTCGCTCGTACCTAATAAAACTCGTAACTAAAATGTCGTTTATAAAACTTGATACATAATACACTACCTATTAAAAGATTAACTATTTTAAATTTTAATATTACTTTTTTACAAAATATTTTTTAAACAAACTTAGTCTGCTTAAATGACAATATTATTGTAAAGAAATGGGTTATATAAATAAAAGTTAATAAACTAGATAATTGTAAATATATCAAAACTTGTTTATCTATTTATCTACATAGTACATCTAATTTATTAGATACCTAGAGCATAGCAGGTGTTAGTCTTGGTAGTCGCTGTGACCGGCTTTTGACTTACGAAGCAATAAATATTTTTGGTAGCAGTAAACATTGTAAATCCGGACGCGAAAATAAATATTTTGTTTTGAACGGCGCTCTTCCTTTTATCTAAACCAAATAAACAAATTTATACAAGGCAACTGTTCGGAAAATGTATAAACAAAACATTTTTGCCATTTTGAGTAGGAAATCACGACGCACAGGGTTGGATTTAAAGTTATGAGTACATCAAGAAGGGGTTATTTTTCTACTTTTTGTTTATGTTCAAGTCACAATTTTATTTGATAAACGATACATAAAACGTACAATTGTATTAAAAGTAGGGATTTGGTCAATCTGACAGTAGTCAAAATACCTAAATCGATTTTTCAAAATTATGTTTATGTTTCCAGAGTATAATTATTTACTTTAATAACGAGTGTTGCCAGCAATAACGTTTAAATTATACACCGATTGAAGACAAATTTTATTTTATTCAAATTTAAAAAAAATGATTTATAAAATTATCTACATATGTTGTCAAATTACCAAGTATTAAAAATTAAAACTGTTACGGGTCTGTAAAAGGGTTAGTTCGGACGTTGGACCACTGCAGAGGTGTATTATTTCACCTGCTTTTGAATACCTGATGGCAAGCCTTTAATAGTTAATAGGAAGCTGTGAAAACATCCATTTATGCTAATAACACAGTCAATAAGTCTCAACAAGGATTATTATAGGTAAAAGCTGTTTATTTAACGAATATTGGCCAGACTTCTTTGCCGATTGAAGGAGTTAAATGCCCGTAAATGAGCCGATAATCTTCTTAAATGTACCTATATATTATGGAGGAAGTATTAATAATAAATTTTAGGGTATTTACCACATCTATCCCTAATAAAATATAATTTAGAGTATTGTGATTGGGCTTAACTTTAATATTAATAATTTAATTTTTAAAATAAAAAGAAATCCAGTTATTTAATAGTAATATATAGGAAATATAATAAATTGTCACTTATATTATTATTATAATATATTTATCCTAATAAGCTAAATGTACAGGGTAAGCAATAGGAACCAAGTATTTTTAAAATAATGATATTACTGTTAGTTTTGCTATAAAAAAAATTATTGGTAGAACAAAACATATGTAGGTAAGGACGAAGCATTTTTTAATATTCCTAAAGGGAAAATTACATTTTTCATGTGAAGTCTTTCACGAAAATTGGTTTTATCATATTATGTCATAAACACATTTGTTTTAGTTTAAATAAAAATATGTGGGTAAATAACTATACAGTGTGTATCAGCCAAATGGATAATACATAGAGGGGTGTTCCAAAAAGCGTTTGGATACGTCGATTGGTATTTTTAGTTGTACAAAATGTTTTTGTTAAAAAAATGGGCAGCTAAAAATACCAATCCACGTGCCTGAGCGTTTTTTGGTGTACGCATTTATGTATTATGGATTTGTATTTTTAGTTGCGGATTTTTTTAACAAAAACATTTTGTATATGGTGTGTCATGTAGCAGTGGCCATTACCGACTTTCCTATTTTAAATGCAACACCCTGTATATTATTAAATTTTTGGATTCTTCTAAAAATTGTAGACATATTTTTTAAGGTATACCTTATGTTAAAAGGCTTGTAATACATTATAAACTTAAATATAAAAAACTGCATTTTTACACTTTTGGTTTAGAGATTCTCGAAAACCTGACCTGATGAAACAATTATGAGGATCCAGATTCAGATTCAGCACGTCAAAAATTTTTAACATTACATGGGGGGTCGAAAAAAAAGAATAATTTGTTATATTAGTCTTTTTTGTTCAAATGTAAAATATTTTATGCAAAATAAAATTTTTCAAAAATATCAACTTTACCTACAACGTTTTATTTATTTGGAAATTTTAATTTTAGACAAGCCCTAGAAAGCTTAGAAAGCCCTACTAATATTTCTTTGGTATATTAAACTTATCTCAAAGTCAATCCGGTAATACACTATAGAATAGAATTTACTGGAGTACTACCTAATGAAAAGTTTTAAAAATCTCGCCCAATTTCGTTCAAAATAAAAATATTTGTCGGTAACTTATACTTCAATAAGTTTCTTTCTATCCTCACCTTTAAAACGCCTATTATCGTACATGTTTCCGTGTCACTAAGTGATCTTTTAAATACACATTGACAAGGTGTGACTTTATGGCGTTTTAGTCACGGGCTGAAGTTAGCAACAGGTTTTTAGTCACGGGCTAAAGTTAGCTTTAAGGAAGTTGAAAATTATCAAATGTCATACAATCGTCAAAATAAACTGATCTTATGAAAAAATAGTAAACATTATTTTATTATCTCAATACAAAATTATGAAACAGTTTCTTCACGCTAGTATTTGAAAGTTTTATATGCACGTTTTTGATATCGCCGGCTATTTACTGGTATTTGCTGATAAAGCATTAAAAATTTCGGGTAATAACCCTTAACACTTCCTCTTCACTTTCACTGTAAAAAACTGCTTCTATATCGAATTTAAACGGTTGTTAGTCCATTTCCAAAAAAAATTTTTATCTTCATTGAAAAATTTATTTCCACCTTCTTAAAAAATGACATTTTATGGGTTAATGTTGTTGTTTTTTTATCCAAGTAAACGATACATTATGGGAACAAACCTGTAATATTTTACGGGCTTGTATAAAAGACCTGTACACTTTTACAGGCTTGTAGAAAAGCAAATTATAAAATGAAATGACACATTTGAGACATTAATTAAAATATTAAAATTTGAAAATCGTTATCTAAAGGTGAAAATAAAAGTTTGTACGTGTCAGGCTTTGCAATTAATCTTTACTAGGCTCACAGGATTATGGGTTCGCTCCTGCGTAGCTCATCCCGTAAAGATTCATTTACAAAGCTTGACACGTAAATAACTATTACAGGTAACGTAACCTATAGAGTACTATAATACTAGAGTACTCTATTACTAAAGTACTAGAGTATTATATTACTAAAGTACTAGAGTACTATACAGTGGCGTGCAGGACGGGCCCCGCAGGGCCCGCGGTGCGGGGGGGCCCCGACCTTAGGGGGGCCCCGTAGAGAACCACATTGGGTGGTATAAGTGACAAAGGGGCCCCAACTAAAAACTTGCGGGGGGGCCCCCGATCACCTTTGCACGCTACTGGTACTATATTACTAAAGTATTCAACGCATGTTATTAAAATTCTGTACTAAAATGGCGTTTATCAAACTTAATACATAATATACTATTTTAACTTGTAAAATCTATTTAGTACGTATTATCTAGTCTTTAATATGCACAATGTCTATTAACGAAGTATTACTCTTCATAAATTATTTATAAATAAATTTAAATAAATAAAAACCCATAAATTAAACATGCGTATCTCTAAGTAGATATACCTAAAGGTATTTCGCAAACGCGTTTGTATAATTAACGAGGAACGTGCTTAAGTATTATTTATTTTCACCTTTAAACGCTCTCCTAAATCGCATTTATTTATGTATATTGGCCAGTGGCATAACATATGTAGACGATAAAACAGGATAATAATGAGTACAATTACGGTGTTAGTTTTAAAACGTAATTTATACGTCGGTTTGTGGTTATAGCCTAGGAGAAATTTCTGATCAGTCGGCCGATTGTTTGTTAAAGCCGAAACAAGATTGCCAAGGAGCATCTTTAAAGTTGCCCGACCAAATAATGCACAGTGTAACCAATTTGGTATTTATGTATATTTGTTATATGACTATTTTACCCAAGGGCATAAAATACGGTTGGATGAAATTAAGTAAATGATTATTTAAGTCTTTTTTATTAAAAAAAATTGCGATTATTTAGATATGAATAACTACAAAGGTTTCCATGTAAAAATTGTCCTCGTGTTAATCTTTATATTTACAATTTTCTTATAATCGATTTGAAAATTACCTTCCATGGCATAAAAATTCATAATAAAATTACAACTAGAGAAAAAGATTCAGCTTGGACCATGGAAAAATCAAGACAGGTTTGATTAATTCTTAAAATTTCACTTTTCTATCTTAAAAGATTTTGTTGGCCTATTTTTCGGGGGCTGGAGCTCCCTTTCACGAACTATGGTTATATAATTTTTTTCCTATTTTTGTATGTAGAATTTGCTGTTAAAGTATTGCATACAAGAACAAGAACAAGAACAAGAACAAGAACAAGAACAAGAACAAGAACAAGAACAAGAACAAGAACAAGAACAAGAACAAGAACAAGAACAAGAACAAGAACAAGAACAAGAACAAGAACAAGAACAAGAACAAGAACAAGAACAAGAACAAGAACAAGAACAAGAACAAGAACAAGAACAAGAACAAGAACAAGAACAAGAACAAGAACAAGAACAAGAACAAGAACAAGAACAAGAACAAGAACAAGAACAAGAACAAGAACAAGAACAAGAACAAGAACAAGAACAAGAACAAGAACAAGAACAAGAACAAGAACAAGAACAAGAACAAGAACAAGAACAAGAACAAGAACAAGAACAAGAACAAGAACAAGAACAAGAACAAGAACAAGAACAAGAACAAGAACAAGAACAAGAACAAGAACAAGAACAAGAACAAGAACAAGAACAAGAACAAGAACAAGAACAAGAACAAGAACAAGAACAAGAACAAGAACAAGAACAAGAACAAGAACAAGAACAAGAACAAGAACAAGAACAAGAACAAGAACAAGAACAAGAACAAGAACAAGAACAAGAACAAGAACAAGAACAAGAACAAGAACAAGAACAAGAACAAGAACAAGAACAAGAACAAGAACAAGAACAAGAACAAGAACAAGAACAAGAACAAGAACAAGAACAAGAACAAAATCAAAAACAAGAACAAGAAAAAGAAAAAGAACAAGAAAAAAAAAGGAAAAAGAACAAATCTATAAAATTTATATCAACTTTTTTCCTACGATATACCGGTTCGAAGTTATAACACGAGCGTCGGGTTTTTAGTTAAAACTACAAAAGTTTTTGGATTTCATTTAAATAGAAAATAGAATTCAAAGCAAAAAATGTAGAGGGCGTTCACCCCTACATTTTATGTAATTGGGTAACTCTAGTATAAAAAATTTAAAAGTAGGTGGCGCTAAAGTACACAAAATAGCAAAAGTTAATATAATTTTCTCCTAATACTTACCTTTAAAAAAAAACAAAAAAAAATTTTTTTTTCATACAGCTTATGCACAAAATGACTATGGCTAATTTTTTCCGACAACTTTTACAGATTGACTGTACCTATTATTTTCTTTTAAATCAAATTTTCTTGTAGCACTGTGCATTGAATTTATCCTAAACAATTCCAGTGTCGGAGACTGAATGTAGTCAAATGGTTGAATAACTTTAAAGACAGGAAATGGAGTAATAAAGTCTGATTGGCGATAAACTTTAATCAATACGACTGATTGTTCGAATTTTTATGAATCGAGAGTACTATACATTTCATACAACTACATAATAACAAGAAACAGAAAAGTTTTATAGCAAAAACCACTAAATTAAAAAAAAATAGTTTTATCGGCTTAGCTACATGCAATCAGGGTTGCCAACTCTTGAGATGCACATTATAGTATTTTCTCAATTTAATTATAGTATTTTTTAGAAAAATTATAGTACAGATGACGTATAGGTTTTTGAGAATCAGGAGCCCACATTTTTCCCCCTTTTTTTACCAATAGGCTACTAGAAGTTAGAATAAAGACAGGTTTTTTATTATATTAAAGGGTGTTTTTTTAAAAATTGGACAACTTTAAATTGGCAACACTGTTTTCTGTGACATCCGATTTGAGTTAGGTTGGTTTGGCAAATTTAATTTGAAAAAATTTATTTTGAAAAAAAAACGGTTAAATTGGGGAAACACATAGGGCATTTCGTGAGTTTTATGGTGCTCATAATCGTCTTTCTAACCGATTAGACACTATGAATCGTTTTTGCAATTCCTTTACCCTAAACAATAATACGCATCCCGTAAGACGTGGTACACACGCGATATATTTTTAAAAAACGTTTGTTGTGACAATAACTGATAAGTTTACAAACTTTGTATGCAATTGAAAATGTATTCTGTAGGTAAGTACATACCCTTAATCATAAAATGTACACACTGTATTTACACGTATAACCTATAAAAATCTTTTTCTGTTATAACAGTTAAATAAGAGAATATATGCACGCGCCGCACTAATGCGCACCACGGTATTTCATGTGGCTAGTTTTGCTTTTGCATAAAAGAGGGCGCGAAAATACAAATTTTGCAGTTTTCTTTTTCATAAATTCTACAGTTTTCTTTTTTAAAAATTATAGATTTTTTTAAGAAGTGGGTATTATAATAATAATACTATTATTCAAAATTATAGTATTTTAACGTACTATAATACTTTGCTATAGTACATAGTACACCGACATAAAATTATAGTAGAAATACTATAATTCTAGTACGGTTGGCAACCCTGCATGCAATAAAATAAGTAGAAATGCATATATAAATTAAGCATTTTTTAAGTACAGGAAAATATTATTTTTAGTACTAGTTCTATAAATGCATTTTCTCCGCCACTGTGTATAATTCTGAATGAGCTGTTAAACATCGCACCTGCAATCTTTCAGATCTGTTATTAGCAAGCAATCAAAATATCCCCAAAAACGCCTGTCTATTTTAATAAAAACAAAATATTAAATATACAACGCACCCAGTTATTTAATGCTCGTTGTCAGTTGTAATTTTTTTTTGTAAACCCTTTGATAACCAACCCAAAATTAATGTCTGTATACATAAGACTTACCTGGTAATTTTGATCAAATATATGATTTTTGATACTGATGATGGCTGCTTACTTGGGGCAAGACGAGTTATCCTAAATGGAGTTTTTAGCTTTATACACTGTTATAAAAATCAGATTTGTTAACATGAGTTTGTAGTTTGTTAATTTTATTTTGTAAATTTGGATTTTTTTAATAACTTTGATTATTTCCCTCATTATAATATGAACCAATCAAAAGCCTTGAATTTTCGAATAAATTTCGTTTAAATAAGCGATTAAATCACTAGAACTATTTAACAGCGATTAAATTTTAGCCTCCATATTGGATTTTTGTTTTCGATTTTATGGTGTTATTTACAAGTTTTAACAAACATTTTTTAAAAAACAATAAAAAATAAGTTATCTAGTTTACGAAATATCAATTATTACTTATTACATACCTTAAATTAATGGAATTTTCTTTAAAAAAATATTTATAAATTTAGACACATACGTCAGATTTTATGAATTGTCAAATAGTTTCCTTTAATTCGAGAAATAATCTAGACGTATATCAGTCAACCTATAAATTTAATCTGTCAAACTATGCTTAGTAAGTTTTTATTTGATTTTTCTTTTTGGAAAATAGTTTCATGCAAAATAATTAAAAATAAAACCCCTCGACCGCTACGCGGTCTCGTGATTTTATTAAATTATTTTGCATTCAACATTTTCCAAGAAAAACCAAACAAAAAACTACCGAGCCTAGTTTAACCGATTAAATTCATAGATCTCGTGATATAATATATGATTATTCCATTAACAAAACAATAAACAAATTATTTTTAGATTTATAAATCCTTTATTATAGCCATTTTAAAAGACTTTCATATTTAGCAAGATAATAAAACCCTTGCTACAAAGTTTCCATTTGCTATTTTTTAATGTTTTTGCAAAATTCTTTCAAATAAAAAGTTTTATTGCGATATTTCCTATAGGCGGTTGGGTTTTGTGCTTAATGCCTTAAAGATGTTATTATTTTATAATATATTGTAAAAGTACAAAAAGGTTATAAAAAAGGGGACGACAATCCTTGTACCTAATCGGTTTTTATAATATTTTTAGTTTATTTTTGGAATTATTTTTTATTATTTCTGTCTATAAACCGGCCATTTAAAAGGTTTCTTTATGTGGTTTTTTAATCATCATTTTAGCTTGTTTTGTGTTGCTAAATTATACATTTTGTTAAATATATAGGTATATTTGAACTTTTGTGCTTTAAAGCTTTGTTTTCGAGATACAGGGTTATTTATTTTCTCAAAAATTTTAAAAACTCTTTGGCCGAATTTAGTAAAACTTTTCAGGTTTATGCTTTAAAAAATATATGAACTTCTTTTTTATTTTTGCGACTTCTACCCAATATAAGGTTTTCCCGAATAAAATCTTAAACACCCTGTATATTTCAAATCTTTTTCAAATTATCAACATTTCTTTATAATTTAAACATGTCGAAATGATTTTTGTCCCTTAAAAACCAAAATAAATTTTAGTGTTTAGAATTCCTTTAAAATATGACCAAAACATTTTTATAAACCCATTACAAATTAACTTCAATTAAGTTATAAAAAAGTACAAGAAATTCTGTGGGGACCCAAAAATTACTTTCAGGAAAAAGTTGTAAATATTCTCTATTGTCCAAGTTCCTAAAAATGGAAACTTTCTTAGAAAGGAAATAACCTTACCAACTGGCTTAACGAGTCTGGTTGGTACATGTTTACAAGTAGCCACATTTAAAAAGATTTCTACCACAATATAGATTTGGGGGTAATAAATTTGAGGATTACCGAAACTAATTTACTAAGGTTACAAGCGTAAAATTTCGACTTTCAATTAAAATGTTTATTTTACTTTGTAGAAATGCCACTTCTGTATAAAGCACAAAATGTAAAGCATGATTATTAAAAATAACAATATGCGTTTTTGGTTTTGAGGTTAAGTTTTAATATAGAAAACAATATTTTATTGGGATTATTTGCAAATTAAAATTTAATTGTAAATTTAATTTATCTAGGTATTTTGCGTTTATAATGACTTTATTATAACACCGCTTTGGGTGCTGTAATGAGATACTTTATCCCACCCAAAATATTGATTTTATAGGTTGCCTATACTTTAACAGCAAAATATTTTGCATATTGGTTATAATATTTTTAGGACTTTTATATGAATAAATTTTGTTTACCACCAAAGAAAATCCTTTTTTTTTTCTTTAACATTAACAGCCGCTTATTTTAAATAAGTAAATTAAGGACGGCATGGGGAATCGATTTTGACATTAACTGTCAAATATAATATAAAAAGTCATTAAAGCCTCATATTACAAAGTTGTTTTTTTTTATTAATTTTTTAAATAAACTGTTTAATATTTTTTGCATTTTGTGTCCATACAAACCTTTTTGTTTTTGCCTATTAAAAGTATTGGAGATTTTTTTTGGCAAAATTGGAGAATTCTGGTGAATTTTTGTTTAGGTTTTTGAGAATTTTAACATTTTTCTGTTGGCAACACTGCCACTCGCTATGCTCGTAAATTTCCTCTCTTTTCCACTAAATACTATTCCTAAATTCAATCGGTCATCGATTAAAAATCCACAACGATAAAATTAAAATTATATTAAATTTATTGGGTATCTTCAATATTTTTTAAATCTGCAATAATATAACATCACCACAGTACTTTATAAAAATTATATAATGGGTTTACGAAGGTTTTATAATAGCTGTATAGCAAAATTCTTTCGAAAATATTGACTATTGTAAGTATTTCATAATTATTGTTACCTTAACTTTTAATTGTTTTTTTTTATATAAACAGCTGTTATTAAAAATATTTAGATCAAAATCTAAAAATGTTTGGTAAATATTTGATAGATTTCTCTAAAACACACAAATCCATTATTTTTAAGTATATAATTACTAAGAATGAAATCAAACAATCATCTTATCTGATACCATGTCATGCCCTGAAAAAACAACATAGACCCTATAGGTAAAAAGGGCGTAACTAACCTTTTTCATCTCGGGTTTGGTGATAAAATCAACGCGAAAACCGTCAATTATCTAGAAAACAAATACTGGTAGTGATTTTCTTTAAGTATAATCTCGATAGGACCGATTTGAAGAAGGCTTTGATTTAGCAGCAGGTGTGTGCGCTAGCCGATAATCAAGGATGGATTTTAAGGTAAAAATTGAACGCTAACGAGTAGGAAGGCTGCATAATTGGGTGATTATATTTCGCTTAGGATTCGCAGCTTCGAATAATATTTCCATAGACTTTAAGCTAAAAGAGAACATAGGTTCAATGTATTTATTTAGTATTTAATAATTTTCTTATTTTTATATTTTTTTCTTTCTGATGCCAAAAAGTTTTATTTTTAATGTATTCTTGTAATTTTATTATTTTTTTTTATTTTTAAACCATTTAATTAAATTCTTTATGGGTGATTCTACAAAAGTTGGGCAACTTTTGACCTCATTTTGTTTATATAGTTTTCGGAGAAAATTAAACAGTATTTTGTTATGAGAACATAACCTAGATAATATAATAAATATACTGTTCCAGACCGGGCCAGTCACTTTTTCAAACAGTTTCTAAAATATCTGTTTTTTTCTAAATTTGAATGCAAGGGAAGTGACCAGGGTACTAATTAAATACATAATTTATTGGAAAATATAAGATTTATTGCAAATTTTAGCATATTATACCTTAAATATCTTAAAATAAAATAATACCACAAATCAGTGGCGGCTGGTGGTTTTTGGGTATACCGATATCTCAATTATTGGATATGGGACCCACACCCAATTTATATGAGTTTATAATGACATTTAATAAACAAGTTCTGCGCAAGCAGAATTTAAATTAAAGTTTGCGAAAAAAAGATAACCGAAACATAGAACGTGGAACTGACGACACGGTACTGATGAATGGGATACAAATTTGTGGTTATAATTCGGAATTAAGTATTTTACTGATATTTTTTATTAGTGGATGCTACTTATCAACAAATAACATATAGCCTTATATAAATTACAATGAAATATATGTATTTACTTAAGAAAATAACTACTCATCACAGTACTGAAATTTTGACTGGAACTATACGTGCATTCACCACAACTTCGCCGCTTGCATTGTTTTCAAGATAACTGTCGTGCAAAGGGTGGGCTCTGTAGGTAATTTTTTACCAACACTTGAGTTAAAACGAGGACTTGACGTTTAAACTTTAATATTTCGCAGGAATTTTGAATTTTAACATTGGACACAGAACTGACGGATAAAAGTGAGTACAAAGATTATCAATTTTTAAAAATTGCTATTATTCGAATCCATGATAAAATATGAACAGTAATTATTTAATGTTTTATAGTTTGTAGTGAAATTGAAAAATTTAAGATAAATTAAATATATTTTAAAATAAAATCACTCAAATATTTGATTTAGGAGTTGTGACACGCCAAGGTACTGACGTTTTGAATATTTATTATGTTTTTCAACAAACGTGCTTTTGAAAATATACATTAAAATTGGGTGGACAAGTTAAAAAAAACCTGGATCTTTTGTAATATACTCAAATATTTACAAAAAATATTAAAATACCCACTCTATTATAAAAAAATTTAAAATATTACCTTAGGGCTTCCTCAAGGATCGACATAGAGGCCACTTCTATTTTTATGATTTTGAGCAAAAACAATTTAGATATCGGGGTGAAGATACAAATCCAGTTTTAAACAAATTTTATGTTGCACGCTCTCACCTCCAGCTACCCTTATTTTAAAGTAAATGTAATTTTTGATCCATTAAAGTTAAAAAATTAAAATCCGGTCTCGGATTTGCAAGTTAGAGCCAAAAAAGGTGTGATATAAATAAAACAAAGAATTTCGTAAAAAATATTTTAAATGTTTAAAATGTGCTCCCTTATTTGCTAAACAATAATACAATCTGTTCTCAAACTCTTTTTTAAACGTTTTAGGAGTTGTCTGCCTACATTCTTGAATTATTCTTCGTTTTAGTTCTTGAATGATGCCAAAGAAAAAAATCAAGTGGCGTTAAATCTGGAGGTCTTACCAATCCATTTCTCAGGAACGCTTTGATTCAACCATTATTTGACTGTTAAAGCATAGTGAGAAGGAGCTGAAGAAGTTGAAAGTACAAATGTCCTTCATCAAGCTCGTCCTTCTGATTTTCTAATTACTGGGAAATAAGTGAGTCTATAACATTTTCAAGAAGATCAAGATGTAATTGTCCAGACAAGTTTTCTTCGATAAAAAGCGGTCCAATTATTTCTTTGCAAAGAATACCAGCCCATACATGATTTTTTGAGGATACTGAGTATGATCATCTCGAAAAAAGTAGATTTTCATTGCCCCAATACTGACAATTATGTTTATCTACAATTCCATTTAGAAAAAAAGTAGAATCATCGCTGAAACAAATATGTTTTAATAAAATGGGAGCAACCTCAATTCTTTGCGTCATTTCATCACAAAACTGGATTCTTCTGTCGTAGTCATATTTGCTGAGTTGCGGGCACATTTAAATTTTATAAGGGAAAAACCTATATATTGTTAGCATCTCATAGATGAAACCAACAGAATTTTTTGTTAAAGCAGCTACATTTGGAATATAGGTGGATACCACAGCATAATGACCGAGAACTTCAATTTGTTCAACTTCATCCAGTACACTCCATTTTGGGGTGCAATTTATTACAATGTTCAGTAATTATTTTCTGCACTGAAATTATTATACCCAAAAGAAGCAATAAACAACATGAACACATGAAAGATGAATTTAGAAAATATAAATATTACAATAAAATGGAATTGGATTTAAATAAAAATTATATAAATTAGCGATTACTAAACTGTCTATACTAATTAAATATAAATAGTTAATTAAAAATTCCAATATGTTTTAAATTAATATTTTTTTAATCTGTGTTATTAGTGGCATTTTTATTCATTTCATCATTATTTTATCATATTTTAAAAATATGGTACATTTTAGTGTCTACATCTTCTAAGATCAATGGTACCAAATAAAATACCCTTGTTTCGAATGCAAGAGGAACAAAGAGGGCCGGGCGGACAAACGAAGGAGACTCGATGTGGATGCTGTGGCAAGGCAAGGCGGCGCGTTATAAGAAGAAGAAGAAGCAGGCACACTCTATAATTAAAGGCACGGTTCGGCCACGGTCACACGGACGAAGTGATGAATATCGGGCCTGCCGTGCCAACTCCAACAGGTTATCACCTGCCTCTTTCTCTTTCTTTCCAATGGGGAGTCTTTGTTTTCGGATTAACCTGCAGATTTAAATTTTCTTTAAGAATGAAATATTTTTCTGTATTATTCAACATCTTACAACAATACAAAAATATTTAGGAAACGAAGATATCTTCACCGTTTAGAGTGTCTTCTAAAATTTTGTACCCAGTATTGTAGACTTCATTAAAACCCATAAAGAGGTGTGTTTGTGTATATTTATGGAAAAGAGATAACCTGAGATCATAGTTCAATACTAATGTACCAAGTCTTTTTCATTTCAATAAATACCCGCTATCTATTAACTGATTATAGTTAAGTATGGGCATAATTAAAAAGCCGCAGGTTATGTTAGAGAATGTTAATTATCTGATAAATAGATTGAAGACGCGCGTTTTCCGTTACAAGAATTTCTTCTTAAAACAGGCCTGTTGCTGCTATCTATATCTTTGTGTCTATTATCAAGTGTTTGTTAAATTAAAAATTTAGTATCAAGAAAATTCACATTTTTAAATTGCTTTCAAGTAGGTAACCAAAAAGAATGAATATTATTAAATGAATATGATGTGTTTTATTAATAACACGCGACCCCTTTACAAGTAAAAAAAGTAATAGTATCATGTGTGATGGGAGAAGTAAACATTCCAATGATCAATGATAAAATTAAAGGATTCCTTGCAAAGTTTTGTAGTAAACCTCTTCACAAAAAATTATGCTTGAGTTCTTTTAATTGTAAGATAAACTATTAAGTTACTTTTCAGGACTGGACAATTATTATAGGCATAGATGGATATTACATTTTTTTTTTTTGATATGTTAGTACAATATGTCTGACTACGAAGATAGAATATTGACGTCTTTTGGATGAAGAAAAAAGAAGAATATCCAGAGATGGCAAGGCAGGCCTTAAAAGATTTTCTTCAATGGTGAACATTTAATATTACCCAACACCAAAACAAAACACAAAGTGATTAAAGTACAACATCGTTGGCGAAAAGTAATTTAAGCACTTTGTGTTTTGTTTTGGTGTTGGGAAATATTTTTAATATTTGTTTAACATATCATCAAAGTTGTATTTTTCAAGTAATAGTGAACATGAAAACTAAGAAGAGAATTAGATTCCAATTAAAAAATTATTTAGTTATTTGCATCTTAAAAATAGAACCACAATATGACAAATAACTAAAAAATAAACAGGCACAGCCTTTATGTATACTGTATACATGTAGGACCTACAACCCTTGCTTTTCACTTTAACCTGGTTATTTATAATAGGATATTATAAAGTTGATTACCAAGTATATAAGTACTGTATTTAATAAACATAAGCATGTTAAGTAGGTATTGTTATTTATAATAAAATACCTTTAATTATTCTCCAATAAATGTTAATAGCTAAAACAGTTGTCCGCTGTAACCTGGATTTGTTAATAGCTCCATGTGAAATTCTTTAAGGAGATTCGACATATGTTTTTTGCATTAAATCATAGAAAACGGTAACGTTTACTACTTTCCTAACGACACCCATTAAAATTTAAATAACCCGTAAAATTGTGCTTATGTTAAAACACACCTATCATGACGTGAAGGTTTCTGTTCTGTGAAGAAATGTTAAAGATATTTATAGTGGTCCCGATCACAATGTGACAAATTTGGTTAGGATACTAAAACATTTTTATTAAATATTTTTGTAACAATCAGCTAAAACTATTGTGTTGTTAAGTTATTAATACAGTTATTGTTGTTCTACTCCTATTGCATAATATTGACACTATTTGGGTTTTTTCTCTATACAGGGTGGCCCATCAAAGCAAGGTTAACGGCTTTGTATGGGAAAATAAAAAAATCTTCGGACCCGTATACTTTTGTTTTCTGGGGGACATATTTACACATAAATTTTATCACTGTAAATTTAACCCTTACGGCATTCAACCTTATTTTTTAGGGTATGTTGTGAATTTGCCGGTTGCCGAAAAATTTAATTTAATTTTATTCATTAGTAGGTACTTACTTTTTATCTTATTAACTGTTGAAAATGTCCTCCGTTCGCCCCCTTTATCAATAGGGAACAGCAACTATTCAAAGTGTTCCCGGACATTGTGAATAATATCTGGAGTAATTTCTTCGCATTCATTAGTGATGCGCTTCCGTAAATCTTCAGGCTGGGTGGCATAAAGTTTGGATTTCAGATGTCCCAACAAAAAGAAATCAAGGGAAGATAAAACCGGCGATCTCGCGGGCCATTCGCCAGGAAAGGTTTCATGCAGAAACTGCCGTACAGGTAATGCATAATGGGGAGGAGCCCCGTCTTGCTAAAATATCGGATTTTTTTCATGGTAACGTTGGTCGTTTTCCATCATTTTGATCAGCGCTGGATTGACGGCATTTTTAAACAAGTCTAAGTAGGTAGCTTCACTTAAGAAAAATGGTCCAATTATGTTATCACCAAAAATACCAGCCCAAACGTTTAATTTCTGAGGATGTTGAGTATGAACCATATGAAAGATCCTTGGATTCGTGTCGGACCAATAACGACAATTATGACGATTGACAATGCCATTGAGAAATATGAACATTATTTTGAGAAGGAAACAGTAAAAAGGTAGTTGGGAGTATTTATAATTATTTCTGATAATATTTCACTAAATTGTAAACGGCGGTCATTATCTTGAAGAAGTTAAGTTTTACAATTCTCTGTAGGGTGGCCCGCGAACTTTCCCTTACATAAGAAAGTTTTCTGGTACTTAATGTGATTTCACCCAGAACAGCTACTTCTACTGCCTTAATTCTCACCGGATTTTCAATATTTCGTTTTTTATTTGCCAGTGAACCAGTTTGCCGGAATTTTGCTACTAATTCTAGGATGTAACCATGATGTACGTGTATATTTGCATGCCTCTCATTAAACAAAGTTGCCGTTACTCTTGCACATTGATTGTTTATAAAATACAATTCAATATTTTCCACTCTCTCCGCAATATAAAAACCACCAACAATTTTTTTAACGAATTTTTTGCTTTACGTATTAAGCGGTCCAGTAAAATGTTCGAAATTTCAACAGGAAAAATGAAATTATTCCTGTTGTTAGACATCAGTGATTGGCCGATTTCATTATTCAGTGTGATTTGGACCAATTGAGAAGTTGCAATTCCAAAAACATCACAGTTGCCCCTGGTATACTAAATAAAATCAAATGATCTAACCTTACTTTTTAATTTCTCCTTTATTTATTTTAATTTTTCTCGATAATTAGTAATCCACATCCCGACTTTTTTACGATCTCTGTAAAATTCGTTTTAGTGGCCTCGTTGGGTTTTGCTTTTAAGTGAAAAACTCTTTATATTTATACGACAAAAAGTCTATATTTAGAAGTATGAGTGTATGATTTAATCACAAGTGCTTAGAGTTTGTAGGTAAGGGATCTTCAAAAGTATCTGTATTTCAAAGCGTCTTATTATTTAGTAATTACCAACATAAAGAACGCTTTCTTAAAATCACAATAGAATTTAAATTTCAACAAAGCTCCCCACAAAGCGTGCTAATTTTCAACACAAAACCTCATCTCCGTAAAAACCGAAGGCGTATTAGAAAAACAGTAAAACTTGTCCGTTTTCCAAACGTGGTAAGCACGTGTCATTCTTGAACGTTTATCGACCATAAAAAAGGACGAAACAAAAATAAAATTATTCCGAAAGTTTACGATTGTCGTGCGCATTGTTCAAGTTTTTCGTTGCCCGAAAACTGACAACAAAAGGGCCGACAGCGGTCGGCGCTTTTCATGCGGAACGGTTCGGAAAGAGTTTTGCAAAAGGACGGGTAAAGGCGAGGAGGTAGTATTTCCATTTTTAAATTGACCAGTTTCGAAGTTATTGGCAAATTATTATTAATTTGAGACATCGGTCAAGGTTAGACTATCTCCAGTTAAACTTAAACAGCTTGATTGTACAGGGTGGTCCACGTAAGGTGACCCATATACTTATCTCAGAAACTACTGGAGTCACAAAAAATTTGTAGGGAACAAATATTCACGAAGTAAAAAATATTTTTAAAATATTATATTTTCATTTATACAGGGTGTTCGGTTTTCCTTGGGACGATACCAACTTTCTTATTTTCAATGGAACACCCTGTATTTTTTTGCATTTTTGGATTCTTCCCACTCTTTTAGGTATACTTTGTAAATATATTAAATAAGAAAATGTGAATACTTTTTGAGTAAAATTAAGATTTATTAAAATTTCTCTAAATGTAGACACTCGCTAAAAGTTAAAAATAACCAACTAAAAGTTATTATTTTTTATATTATGTAGTATCCATCTCTTTAATAATAAGTAAGCTATAAGTTAATTATTATATTTTTTGGAAAATATCATACAGGGTGTTTTCTATGTCCCGTTGAAAATAGCGATTTTAAAAGTTTAAAATCTTGTTTTTCTTCAATGGAACACCCTATATATTTTTGCATAATTGGATAGAATAAGTAATTTCCTTTCTTTTTATATATATATGTCCTATACCTAAACCTAACAGAAAAAAAATATTCGCATTTTTCACAATTAGTAGCTTTTTTCCAATTACCTTAGTTAAATTTTCATTATTCAAAGAAAACACCCTGTATAATATTTTCCAAAAATAAATTAATTAACTTATAGCTTACTTATTATTAAAGAGATGAATGCTACATAATATAAAAAATAATAACTTTTAGTTGGTTATTTTTAACTTTTAGCGAATGTCTACATTTAGAGAAATTTTAATAAATCCTCATTTTACTCAAAAAGTATTAACATTTTATTAATTAATATATTTACAAAGTATACCTAAAAGAGTGTGTAGAATCAAAAAATGCAAAAAAATATAGGGTGTTCCATTGAAAATAAGAAAGTTGGTATCGTCCCAAGGAAAACCGAACACCCGGTATAAATGAAAATATAATATTTTAAAAATATTTTTTACTTCGTGAATATTTGTTTCTTACAAATTTTTTGTGACTCCAGTAGTTTCTGAGATAAGTATATGGGTCACCTTACGTGGATCACCTAAAAAAAATATTCGCATTTTACAAAATTAGTAGCTTTGCGCGTATGGTAATTATTATAGTAATATATATTTATATATAAAAGCATTTTTATTTGTTGTTATTGAAATTTATTTATTTGAATAATGAAAATTTAACTAAGGTAATTGGAAAAAAAGCTACTAATTGTGAAAAATGCGAATATTTTTTTTTCTGTTAGGTTTAGGTATAGGACATATATATATAAAATGAAAGGTAATTACTTATTCTATCCAATTATGCAAAAATATATAGGGTGTTCCATTGAAGAAAAACAAGATTTTAAACTTTTAAAATCGCTATTTTCAACTGGACATAGAAAACACCCTGTATGATATTTTCCAAAAAATATAATAATTAACTTATAGCTTACTTATTATTAAAGAGATGGATACTACATAATATAAAAAATAATAACTTTTAGTTGATTATTTTTAACTTTTAGCGAGTGTCTACATTTAGAGAAATTTTAATAAATCTTAATTTTACTCAAAAAGTATAAACATTTTCTTAATTAATATATTTACAAAGTATACCTAAAAGAGTGGGTAGAATCCAAAAATGCAAAAAAATACAGGGTGTTCCATTGAAAATAAGAAAGTTGGTATCGTCCCAAGGAAAACCGAACACCCTGTATAAATGAAAATATAATATTTTAAAAATATTTTTTACTTCGTGAATATTTGTTCCTTACAAATTTTTTGTGACTCCAGTAGTTTCTGAGATAAGTATATGGGTCACCTTACGTGGACCACCCTGTACGTTCTCTTGGTGGACAATGAAAGGGGCCAACAAAGGGATAAAAAATATGATTTTTTAAACTTAATATATTTAAACCACAGAAGTCACAGTTTAACCAGTATCTTCATTAAAGTATGAACGCCAAAGCCAATTTCGTTGACATTTTAAAACTTATTTACTTGCTATAAAACCACAACAGCTTATTTTGGTAAAAAGTTCTTATAATTATGTTTTAAATTTAAAATTCTAAATCTAGTATGTACTTTACAGCGATAAATTGATTTAAGTAATTATAAGCACAATCTGTAAACAGATACACTTAAAAGTTACGTTATAACAAAGTTTAATTTTATACAAGGTGTCTCTTAACTTATTGGCATAAATTCAGGAAAAGATTGACCAAGTCAAAACAAGATACAGGGCAAGATACAGGGTGATAAAGTGTTACTTATTATATCGGTTTTTTTAATATAACTTCTACTATGGTAGTCTTGGAAAAGTGATATTTTGCGAACAGTCACTTACTACCAAAACACATATTCACACATAATTACTTACAATTGTTTGAGTCAACACAGTGTCGTAGAAACGGGGGTTGCTTTAATCTTATTGTCCCATACAAACTTTAAGGTTAGGTTTTTATAACATTTGATGCAATTTTTGATTACACAGTTCGGCTACCATTAAAAATGTGTACCTCTCAAACTTCGATAAAATAAACCGTTTCCGAGATATTCGAAATTACAATACTTGTTATATCGCATTATTTAAAAGGATTAAAAGGTAAATGATTACAAATTTTATTTTTTAAATGAAAAAAAACTAAAAAGGGCATTCCATGAGCCTCGGAACTTTTTGCCCTGACTGTCACAATTATTGTAATCTCGAATATCTCGGAAACGGTTTATTTTATCGAAGTTTGAGAGGTACACCTTTTTAATAGTAGCCGAACGGAGTAGTAGAAAAATTGCATCAAATGGTATAAAAACCTAACCTCAAAGTTTGTATGGGACAATGAGCTTAAGGAACCCCTGTTTCTACGACACTGTGTAGTAAGTGACTGTTCGCAAAATATCACCTTTCCAAGTCTACCATAGTAGAAGTTATTTAAAAAAAACTAATATGATAAGTAACACTTTATCACCCTGTATGTTTAAAACATACGTAATTAGGAAAAATATTTATGTAGATTTTCGTCCTATTTTGACTTGCCTAATCTGCTCCTAAATTTATGCCTCTAAGCAGGGGCGGACCGTTGACTTTGGGGGCCCTGGGCTAAAAATCTTTGGGGGCCTATATACAATAATTATATAAATAAAATATTTTAGCATTTATACAAGGTGTCTCGAGAAGACGTGTACAATCACTATGCAAGGCCACATATTTCTTGGTTTAAAATAATTCGACTTAACCCAACTTACCTAAACAAAAATGTCTTTGTTTAACTGCCAGCGGCCTTTAAAGTATGTAAAAATATAGGTATAGGTACTGCAGTATATTACACTGATTAACAAAAATCGACTATTTTTTATAATATCGCCCATTAATATTATTGGTTTCTAATCGCGATTTTACATTTACATTTTAAGTATACTATAGGTAAATGAGATTTTTTTATTTTGAAATTATATAACTCGTTAACGGATTAATGGACTAAAAAAAACTATTTGAGAGAATTAAAATAAAGTTCACTTATTATTTTATGATAAATCTACATACTCGTTAAAAAGTTATTTAAGACTTACTTAAGACTATAGCAAATTTTAAGTTTTTCTTTTACAAAATGTTGAAAAAGATTATACATTTTTTGTAGAACATTTTATTTTCTATAAAAAAATTTCATTATTATTCATTTTTTTATTTTTTTTTTATGATTTACTGGTTTTACCAGTATAAATACAAATATTTTCTGCAATAAAATTGATAGGTATTTTCTTGAAATTAATTAGTATTTAAATCAGAATTATTAATTTAAGTTTATAAGTTTTAAAATTATAAAATAACAAATAAATAAATAAAAAATAAAATGATCAACAAAAGTCATAACTTTTTGTTATAAGTCCGATAGTTTTAGCGGAAAAGTGAGAAAAACTTGAAATTTACTTTTGAACAAGTCTATTTATTATAAAATAATAAGAGACCTATTTGTAGAGCTTTTACTTACTTTAAATAATAAAATAAAATTATATTTTTAAAATATGTTGTTTTCATTTACATAAGTGCATTATTTCGTTAAAAAGATATATAATTCCCAACTTAATTTTTTTTCTCATTCTATTTAAATGAAAAATAGAAAATCGCGATGAGGGGCCTAATAATAATATTAAGAGCTGAAATTTTAACAGGCTTAATATTTTATCTTTATGCAAGTATTAAATAGTTGATTTTTTAATCAGTCTAATTTATATTAAAAAAAATTATTTGCATCGCGTAGGGGGCCCTCGATAGGACGGGGCCCTGGGCTGCAGCCCATAATGCCCATGCCTAAATCCGCCCATGCCTCTAAGTTTAGGGACACCTTGTATCAAACCTTTATTGCGCAAAACTTTTTTTACCAAAACCGAACTATTTTATGAATATTTTTATTTTTTCAACTAAAACAACTAATTTCCGTTTAATAGGATTCTGTTAATATTGACAGGTACATTTTAGGTAGAGGTCGATAAAACGACCAGTGACCCTTAAGTGCCATCTATTTGTTTTGTTTTTATTCTTAGGTTTAAAGGATACACATTTAAACATAATTTTATTTAGTTGTTATAATATATATGTCTTATAATAAAAAACCTAAAAAAATCTATCTAATTTTTCGTAAAACGATGTAACACTTCATACAACGCTCTACTTTATTATATTTTTTGCATATCATGATCGTTTTGATTTTCTTTTTCTACAAAATTGACAAGATGTTCCTTTAATTGTAACGTCTTTCTCATATTTTCTATTTATATATACAGTTTGCCCTCATTTTTTTAAATTTTATATTATTTGAAGTTAACTGATTTTTTAACTATTTTAAAGCTGGCTGATATATGTTCTTTATTCCTGACCTTCAATATAATAGTTATCATCTAGTCATCAAGGTCATTTGGGTTTATATCTTCTAATTATTTAAATTTTATAAGGGACGGCTTACTAAGCACAACTTACTAAACACAGTAGATTAAAAATAAACACTAATAATAATACAGGAAAGTAGTTATTCCGTTGGTCAAGTAGTAGCCCGCCAAAGAAAAAATATAATTTTGCTTGATTATATTCTGCGGCAAATATGTTTTAAATTTACCAACATTTCTTTAGCCAAATATCAAAATAATAACAATGAACACACATTTTATTCCTTGGAGAACTCTCTAAATTTTTTTTGCAGTAAAAAGAAAACTACAAAGAAAAATAGGGTATATTAAAATAAAATTATACAAATCACGATTTAATCAATATATTTTTTACATTTTTAACGAATTTAGGTATTAAAACGAGATCTAGAGGCAAATTATAGTTTTAATTTAATAAATTTATGATGAACTTTCATAAATTTAATCTATGCATAAAAATGGTCATTTTTAATCTCTACACAAGAACTTAATTAAAATTGGCAATATCATTAAAAGTGCTTGAAAGGGGAAATAAATCATAAAAAGGGAGTTAGGATTCCACAATTTAAAAAAAAAGTGGATCGAAGTAATTCAAAATATTTGAGGGGAGATCAAGATCAATATTAATAATTATAAATAAATAATTATGATCCTTATGACCATGTATCGATCAATAAAGCAAAATTAGAATTAAAGCTTTAGTACAATTATTAAGTATTATTACAGCAATAAAAAATTTTCATCAAAAAAATCTCCTTTCTTTTTATACAAATTAATATGTAGTACAGAACACACTTTTAATTAACAAGGCTCAAACCTAGGGCCATTATTGTTTAAAATGTTTATTAAAGATTTATTATTGTCACTTGCCAGCATTTATTTTTTTCTGGAGTCCTAGAATTATTCTCTGAAAAAAAATCTAGTTCTTTATAATTATAATTAATAAAAATAATAGATATGTTACAAAATAAACTAGGATAAATGTTTTCCAAGGCATATCTCTTGATTAATTAAAAAATTCTTACTTTTTTTGTCTATGCTTTGGGTCTTACTTCATAAAGATGATAACAATAATAATAAACAAACTTAAATGTTTAAATTGTATTGAATGAAATAAAAAATAACGTTTCTTATCGCATTATACAGTATAAGGTGAAAGGTCCTGTCTGGCACATTATTGCTCTGACGAAAAGATTCGTCGTCGGTTGATAAGAGACGCGCGTGCCCATCCTTCAGGTCACAGGTCAAAAGTGGCACCACTTTACGTAGATTGTTTATTGTCGTAAATTGCAACAATTATCGTAAATAATTACTGATAATTTAGTTCCAGACACAATATTTATTGTTTACTATTATTTATCAGGTTCTATTTCTATTTTAGAAGCAAATCAGAATCAATATGATAAAATCAACAATTATTGTGGGTGTAGAACACTAGGGTTATAAAAAAAAAACATGCACAGTTTACATCAAAAACTTAAATAATAAAGTAAGGTCCTGAATATTTTATTACAATTTCCTGTAGGATAATAAATACCTAAAAAATAAACATTTTATCTTTCCAATAAAATAGTCACTAATCGTGATAAAAAAATAAATATATTTGAAATATCGATGGTTATTTGACAAAACATCGTAATCGACCAAACCTAAATTTTACAGGAGAGATTTTTTTTGTGGGAGCTTTATTTTTAAAGTTATTTATCTGACTATTTCCCTCGTCTTAATTTCCACCAATCACAAACGCGCAATTTTGAATTACAAATGGTTTCTAGGTGAAAAAACTGTGTGACAGAACCTGTCAGCAGTTTATTCGAGTTTACCCGCGGCAAAACTTGACAGCTGTTGTCACCAAATATTGCAATTTATATTTTAATTGTTAACTGTTACTCATAAAATAGTCTTGTCAAATACCATTCGGGCATCTAATTTTTCCTTTGAAAAAAATCGAAAAAACACAATGCTAAGTAATATTTTTTAACAAAATGCATTCGTGCAGGTGCAAAAATCCTCCTTTTCGACTCGGATTTTTGTTGCCACTAGCACTCATGCTTTTTGTTAAAATATTACTTAGCAACGTGTTTTTTTCTATTCTTTTCGGAAAAATTAAATGCCCTTATGATATTACTTATGAAAACTGGTGAGGAATTATTGTATTAATGTAGAATTCAAATATTTAAGTAAGATCGAATCCAATCTAAAATTTTCATTAAATTTTGTGGCATACGATATTTTATAAGAACATCTTTAGAAAAATGTAAAATTAGTCTTGTCGCTTAAGTTACATTTACGTTATTTGTGTTACTGTGGGATATAGATTTGATGATTACTAACATCGTTAGCAACATTTATTTTTTTACTTTTATTATTAAATAAAAAAAAATATCAAAAAAATTAATTTATAAAATATCACCAACGATATTTTGACAAACAATGTTTGAAAATGAAATTCTACATTAACTTTCTTTGAAAAAAACAAACGATTTTTATATTAAACCAGTATTTAACCCATGGAGCCTACACAAGGAACCCGAACTTAATAGGGGAAATTGACAAAGCCTGCCCTCTAAATTGTACAAATTAAGTTTCTTTTTTTCACCACCAGCGGCGTTGATTGTATAGCCTTTCGGTACAAATTAAACAATTCTTTCAGAATAAACGGTGCACCAGCGCCCTCTTATCTTAGGAAGATTCTTGTTTACATGATGTTTGGAGTCCTTGTGTAGGCTCCATGATTTAACCCATGGTACCATGATCTAACCGTTATAAATTTGAGTCAAATTATTTGACGCTAGAACAACAAACAATTACTACAAAAAAACAATTTTAACGAACCACACTACGTAAAAACAATTATAATTAGGATAACTATTAATAATGCAATGAAAAAAAGGAATTATAAGCTTTTGATCAAATAAAATATTGTTTTAAAACTTGGTAGCAATCACCACGATGCAGGTATACTCACGAATAAACTGTTTAGAGCGGGAATAACGCCTTGATAGATCAAGGCGGGAGCACAATATTATCGTAAGCTACACAATGTTAAATCGCAAACGCCATGTCTCGGTTTTGCTTACGATTATTTGTCGGAAACAAATTTTAACAGTAATGAAACATACAGAATGTTATTTCCAATTTTGGAGCCTATGCAGGATTGTTTACATTATGTATTGCAAATTTAAAAAAAAAAATGAACTTTAACAAACGCAATGGAACTTAAAATTTAAACGTTGAGTCCGTTCAAACAGAGAAGAAAATGCTTAGCTTCAAGAACTAAAATGAGTTTCTCCAAATGGAACTTTAAAACAAAAGTTGCGGCATCATCCGCCATGTTATTTTAATGTATCGATATACTGCAGTGCTTAGCAAAAACTCCGTATCTGCAATATTACTAAAGGACAAACAAACATTTTCATTAATATTGTATATATGGCGTTTTTTCTAAGCACGGCAGTATAGGAATAGTAAACAACAATTATTCGCACACTTTTCCCCGACACAAACACTGTTTTCACGGCAGTCATATTATTAGCCAGATATTTATTGTAATAAAATATAGTTTACTTCTGGTTACTAAATTATTTTAAGGAAAACAAAATGTTTGGGTTATAATAAACAAATGTAGGTTGTCGAGCCGATGTTTTATTTCGGTGCACTAAATATCCATTCAATATCCTCTCGATATTTTAGTTAACCATACTAAGCATTATTTTTTGAAAATATCATTATTACTTTTAACAAATAAATATTTTCTTGTAACAGATAAATTTATAGGTAATCATTTTAATGTGATGTTTTTAATACAGATAACTAAGATATACTTTTACCTACTATATAAGCTTTAAGTAAATAATTTATTTCTCATAACCAAAACCGAATTTATCTTTTTGTTTTGTAAACAAAATTTTTCTATTACAACTATCTTTATTTCACTATAATATAACTTCGTTTGGTTAATTAAACATTTTAAAAAATCCTAGTATACTAGATTTTTTTCTGTGTACACAGTACCGATAAATATAAATACAAATTTGCTTATGAAAACCTACAAGAATTCTCTCAGTGTATACACAGTGCTATAGCAAGCATATTTTGTCTAATTTTAATAATTATTATTAATAATAACAGAATCTGAAAAGAAAACAATATTTTAGGTAGGTACCTACAAAAACAGCCGCTTTTATAGTTAATTAACAAATATTGTACCTTCCACGATATCATAAAATAATATTAACTCTTTACTTTTTACTCCTTAATACGTACCAGGTATCGCTTTATTATTAATGGGTGCCATATTTTAAGACTATAAAAACATAAACAATTTTTTACAGTCGCACCGCTATAAAAATAAAATCTACCTCTTTAAACAAAATCCGACTTCACATAAAACCGATAATCGCCGGCAATAAATATATAATAAAAAACTAATATTTGCGAAGCTGTAAAAAATAAAAAGCCTTTTAGGTAGGTTAAAGGAACCGATTATCATCACTTTAAATCTTTCAGTTTTAGTCATTTGCTTCTTAAAAAAGCTATTTTGCATAGAACTCGGGTGTGTGATAAGACCTGTAGATTCTACAGTGTAAAAAAGACCTTTTACAACTTTTGTAAATCAGAAAATGTATCTGCACTATTTTTGCTATTTTACCATATTTCATGCATTTTAAAAGTCTATATACATTTGGGCACTTTATACAACCAAATCATTAAGACATATATTGATAATTTGTTTTGTCTCTCTTGTCTGTAAATCCATCCAAACAAATGTATTTTTAACGAACCCAAAAAATTACCTTCAAATCATTAACGAGATTGTTTGTCTGAGCCTGCACCTTTTTGCACCAAGAAACAAAAAACCTCATTATCAAATTAAAATCCTTTATTCAATAGTGAGTCATCTTGGAATTACAAAGCTCGAATCAAACAAACCGTCACCCGAGGTGGTAGGAAGGCGATAATAGTAATAAAAAAAATTAAGCAGATTTTTTTTCGGACTACCTGCCTTATTATGGCGCGCTAACGAAAGCCATCCTTTTTGCATATTTTGTTTTTTTTTTTCGTTTGTGCAACCTGCCGAGTTCTGATCGCCCTCGAAGGGGTATCCATGGGAAAAAATTAACATGGCGGGTTTAACACAGGGGTGAGTTTTTTAGCGCAAGGTGTCACCTTTAAGGTGATTTTTAAATAAAAAAAAGAATGAAAAAACTACTTGATAATCTATTCACAGGTTGGTGACAAAAAATTTAATTAATTATGATAATATATTTTTTTAAATCTGCATAACTAATTTTAGCAAAAATAACGGTTTTGTGAAGATTAAATAAATTTAAATAAACTGCTCGTCATAAAAAACGACGCACCTAGTTTTTTGGAAAATATTTGAAAGCTCGTTATTGGAAAATTACTGAATCGATTTTGAAAATCTTTGAAAATTCTGAATAGCTGATTCTTTGACTCTTATGTCTAATTTTGGGAATACGATATTTTGCACATAGCATTATACTACAGGGTGTTAAACGAAGAGATGCATTTTTTTCGAAATTTCAAGTTATTCCCATTCATAGGGCAGTTGACTTTGAGTCGTAATACCCCTCCCTGATATAAGTTGGGTAATCCCTCGGAACGTTTTCGAGATTTTGTGGATATCTTGGCTAACTACGATTATATGCCAATTTTTTGAAAATTGTCCTTATTCCCCAGTTTAGTCCAAAAAATGAGCAATAGTGGATTCTTTGACTTACGTCTAATTTTGGGAATACGATATTGTGTACATGACATTATACTACAGGGTGTTAAAAAAAGAGATGTTTTTTTCCAAAATTCCAAATCCCCATTCACAGGGCAGTTGTGCTTGATAGTCGTAATACCCCTCCCTAGTAACAGTTAGGTAATCCCTCGGGACGTTTTCGAGAGTTTGTGGATATCTTGGCTAACTACGATTATATGGCAATTTTTTGAAAATCGTCATTATTCTCCATTTTAGTCCATTAATGAGCAATAGTTGATTCTTTGACCCTTATGTCTAAGTTTGGGAATACAGTATTGTGCACATAGCATGCTACTACAGGGTGTTAATAAAAGGGATGTTTTTTTCCAAAATTCCAAATCCCCATTCACAGGGCAGTTAAGCTTGATAGTCCTAATACCCCCCCTAATAACAGTTAGATAATCCCTCGGAACGTTTTCGAAATTTTGTGGATATCTTGGCTAACTACGATTATATGGCAATTTTTCGAAAATTCACGTTATTCTCCTCTTAAGTCACAAAAATGAGCAAACTACGGAAGGTATCTATTAGTTATCAACACAGAGTTTTAAGGTAGGTAACGTGCTTTCAGTTTATGTACGTTGCGTGATTCATTAAATCTGAAATTTTTTAAACGAAAGCAATTTTTTTGGTAAAATTCAAAATAAAAACGCAAACCAAACAGCATTATTCTCGTAAACTTATGCAGGCTATATTCATGCAATTTTCTACAAACGGTTGAGCATGAAAGTTTAAAAAATATGGTGCATATCTGGTTTTGACTTTCATCGCTTCAATTATTGTTGTCATTTTTTTCGTCGAATATGAAAATATTTTTGCTATGCTATGTGCACAATATTGTATTCCCAAACTTAGACATAAGGGTCAAAGAATCAACTATTGCTCATTATTTGGACTAAAATGGATAATTACGACAATTTTCAAAAAATTGCCATATAATCGTAGTTAGCCAAGATATCCCCAAAATCTCGAAAATGTCCCGAGGGATTACCTAACTGTTATTAGGGAGGGGTATTACGACTATCAAGCTCAACTGCCCTGTAAATGGGGATTTGGAATTTTGGAAAAAAAAAACATCTCTTTTTTTTAACACCCTGTAGTATGTAGCTAAGTGCACAATATCGTATTCTCAAAATTAGACATAAGAGTCAAAGAATCCACTATTGCTCATTTTTTGGACTAAAATGGAGAATAACGACAATTTTCGAAAAATTGCCATATAATCGTAGTTAGCCAAGATATCCACAAAATCTCGAAAACGACCCGAGGGATTACCTAACTGTTACTAGGGAGGGGTATTACGACTATCAAGCACAACTGCCCTGTGAATGGGTATTTGGAATTTTGGAAAAAAACATCTCTTTTTTTAACACCCTGTAGTATAATGTCATGTACACAATATCGTATTCCCAAAATTAGACATAAGAGTCAAAGAATCAGCTATTCAGAATTTTCAAAGATTTTCAAAATCGATTCAGTAATTTTCCAATAACGAGCTTTCAAATATTTTCCAAAAAACTAGGTGCGTCGTTTTTTATGACGATCAGTTTATTATAAAGTAGGTACCTAATTCTATACATGTAAGTATGTAGTAATGATTAAAATACTCTTAATTAAGAAAAACAATGTCGTATTGATTAAATGTATTTTGGAGATATTTTATCAGAAAAAAGGAAAAAATACTTTTCTAATCCAAGTAACACGAATGCTCTTATTACTATCCAAATTCGTTTTAAAACTTTACAATTAAACAAAATGAATTTCAAGGATCATCATAAAGCAGCTTTTAGCTAAAAAAGCCCATACTAAAAGGATCTTCAAGACTAAATTTTAAAACTATATTAAAACCATTTAATTTAGTTTTAGCCAACTTAAAATTTATGTATTAACACTTAATTGCATTTAAAATATACTTGCAGTAGACTAAATTACCTTAAGAATCAATATAATTAATCCTAAAAGTGTTTTATTTTCTTTACTAAAATGGGACAACTTTTGTGTGAAATAAACTACGCACCACTCAATGTGGCGCGACCAAAAAGTTCGTCCTTTTTTAAAACGACATAACTTTTTTGTTTCTTAAACGATTTTATTTTGGTCTGTGATGTCTGCTAGGCAGCAATTCATGCTATAGATATGAAGCTCACGGTTCTTCAAGTAAATTTCGTACAGGGTGATATGTAAAACGGTGAAAAATTTCAATAACTTCATCCAAGCCCCGTTTGAAAAAAGAAATATTTTTTCTCGTTTTTATTTTGACAGAGTTCTTACCTTGAAAGAGTTTTCAAATTTTTAGAATTGGAATCTTAGCAACGAAAATATGATTTTTTTTCCAAAAGAGTACATTTAAGGGTTTTTGGTAGGCAATACACTCAGTCTTTTAAGAACAAGAAGATAAAATGGTGATAGATTGTTCCTTGAATAATTCTGAACAAGCGACAAGCAAAGACCACTTTTTCAAAATGTCATTTTGGTAAAAATTTGCGAAAACTAAACCTGAACCAATATTTACGTTCGTGACTTGTTTCCTTTATAATGTAGGCCTCCTGATTGTGATTAAGTTGTCAAATTTAAGTTTCAGATAAAACCAAAATCACGAATCAAAATTCGAAAACAATTCCCGGATGTTAAATGTCTTAATAAAATCCGATTGCTGGCATGTTTTTGCATATTTATAATTAAAATGCCATTTGGGGATTCATTTTTTGGGCGAAATGACTGCAATTTGTTTGAGTGGTTAGGATAATGTTACATAACTTACATTTACATTGAGCACTAGTGATAACTTATCACTGTTAAGTACCTACCTAATTGGTAATAAAGTTAAATAAAAATATTTTTGTTCATTTTAGAATAAGTTTTCAGTGGTCAAAAATCGAACAGGCATTTCTTTTAACCAAATTGACTAATTTAAAACCTTTAAAAAAAGCTTAAAAATATTCTTTATGTTCTCTTCAGGACGTAAAAATTACACTATGTAACAAAAAATTAAGAAGTTTGTGTTTATCTGCAATTTGTCATTGTTTATTATCAATTGGGGCTAACTTCTCACATCTATGTCAATAGTTCTCTGAACTGTTAATTTTAGCTAAAGGGTGTCAATATTTATTATATAAGTTTTTTATACTTTGGGCCGATTCCATTTCAAATCAGGCAGCAAAAAAAGTGACTGTCTCAGATTGCTCTTTGTTTAAAATATATTGTTTTTTTACTTAAATCTAAGGTATACGTATTTTTTCTTTCGTCGATAAAGTCATTTTTCGCGGAGTTACGAGCATTTGCGATGTTATAAGCTGTAAAGCGAAGGTGCTGAATTTTCGCTGTATATTTTTTTTTAAAACACAATTTTTCTGACAAATCTTTATGGGATCCTATTGTACTTCGACATAAGGGACAAGTATGAACCAAAAGAGATAGTAGACTATGAGATATGACTAAAAGGTTAGGATAAACAAAATGGCGGTCCATTTTTCAAAAAATACAAAAACTTGAATATCTCAAATATGTCATTATTTTTTTTCACAAAAATTTAAACGTAGCTTCTTTGAAACATAACAGTCAAAATACAATTTGTCCGATAGCGGCTAAAAAGCTGTAGGAAACAGTATTTTGTTTTTAATTAGCGAAATATTGAACCTTTATTCAACATTGCATACATTACTATATTAAAGTGTTTTTTGATATATACATGCTTACTTATGTTTGGGGGTATACATTTTTGATGTGCAGGTTGAAAAATAATTTTTATTTTTAGTTTATTTATAACATAATCTCGATAAAATGTATGCAGCTGCAATAAAAGCTATTTAGCAGTCTGTAAATAACATAAACGATTAATATATGATTAGTTCAATTATTTGTTAAAATTATATGACATTTGACATCTGTCAGTTTAACTCTAATTTCGTCTTATTTGCTAAAAATAATGCAATGTATTTTTAGTATTATAAATTAAGACTTTTATACACAAAAAATACTTATATTGCAATATTTTCAGAAAATAAAATTAAATAAGCGTTAAAATGACGGATGAAAAAACCCAATTATTTGTAACAAATGTCAAAGTGGCCGTTTTTGATTTAAATGATAGTACATATTAAGTGTATATTTAATAAACTGTATTGAAAACGGCTCTGTAAAATTGCAATGTAAATTCTTTAAAGCAAAAGGCGCAAAGTTTGCTACAAACGCATTTTCCACGTAGTAAAAACACCTTAGTTTGTAAAAATTGCTATAACCGCTATAAGAACTACACAGAATTGGGGTCTCAAGAAGCTGATATGGATTTAGAGACACACCCTTCTGTTTCGTACACAGAATTGGGGTCTTAAGAAGCTTAGCAAATAAGACGAAATTAGAGTTAAACTGACAGATGTCAAATGTCATATAATTTTAACAAATAATTGAACTAATCATATATTAATCGTTTATGTTATTTACAGTCTGCTAAATAGCTTTTATTGCAGCTGCATACATTTTATCGAGATTATGTTATAAATAAACTAAAAATAAAAATTATTTTTCAACCTGCACATCAAAAATGTATACCCCCAAACATAAGTAAGCATGTATATATCAAAAAACACTTTAATATAGTAATGTATGCAATGTTGAATAAAGGTTCAATATTTCGCTAATTAAAAACAAAATACTGTTTCCTACAGCTTTTTAGCCGCTATCGGACAAATTGTATTTTGACTGTTATGTTTCAAAGAAGCTACGTTTACATTTTTGTGAAAAAAAATAATGATATATTTGAGATATTCAAGTTTTTGTATTTTTTGAAAAATGGACCGCCATTTTGTTTATCCTAAACTTTTAGTCATATCTCATATTCTATTATCTCTTTTGGTTCATAGTTGTCTCTTAGGTCGAAGTACAATAGGATCCCATGAAGATTTGTCAGAAAAAATGTGTTTTAAAAAAATATACAGCAAAAATTCAGCACCTTCGCTTTACAGCTTATAACATCGCAAATGCTCGTAACTCCGCGAAAAATGACTTTATCGACGAAAGAAAAAATACGTATACCTTAGATTTAAGTAAAAAAAACAATATATTTTAACCAAAGAGCAATCTGAGACAGTCACTTTTTTTGCTGCCTGATTTGAAATGGAATCGGCCTTTGGTAAATTTTAGTACAAAAATACTGTTTAAACAGTATAATTATACTAAAACGTTTAGAAATTTATTTTAATAAAGTACTGCTTTATACATCAACATAAGCTTACACAATGCAATAGAAATATTAAGAAAAACATATATAGACACAAAATGATATGTACTGCTTAATAACCGGCTTGTTTTTTTTAAATAAAAAGGCGACTTCTCAAGCATTATTTATTAAACAAAACAAAAACAATTTAAAAATGAACTACATTTTATTTTAAAAGTCGATTTTTTGGATCTGATTAGAGACCAAATATAATCGCCCATTATTGCCGTGTCCCACCGGCCTTGATATCGCTTTTCCATTACTTGAATGTCTTGATGAAAACGTTCGCCATGTTTCTCAGACACATCACCCAAATTCGGCTTGAAAAAATCTAGATGTGAGTAAAGAAAGTGCACTTTGAGACCAGACATCGAAAAACCAAGCATTTTTTTCCAATGAAGACGTCTTATTTTCTAACTCTTGGCATTCCAACATGGGGTCCTACATATACTCCAGCTTTTATTTTTGCATCACACAATTTTGAAAGCATTGCACGAATATGTTTGAATGCCTCGGACTGCCTTGACAAATTGTTTCACAAGTCCAAGCTTTATATGAAGCAATGGCAGCAAAATTCATTTGTAGAAACAAGAGGTTCCTTAATAACATTAAGTTGGCCAGGTATCAGTTCTATTCTAGCGGGCTATTCCCGTCTTACGTAGTGTTCGGCATCAGCTCGACTATTCCAGGCACAGAAAACAACTAAACTTAGTATATCCACCCTGCAAACCGAGCAGAAATCCTAACTTCCTAAAATCTCCACAGACATCCCTATTGTATTGGAAGGCAAGACATTAGAGTTATGTAGCAGAACAGACTTATTGAAGAACTGTCAAAAAAAGCCGCCAGTCTTCGGGTTTAAATGAAACTCCAAATCTGAGTCTCTAATTTCTTTAAAAAGACCAATAACATCTGTACAATAGCATAAATTATCTGACATGGTAAAATAATTTGCAAATTTTTTATGTATTTTCCTGCAGGTAAAAACTTTACACGAAATATCAAGCAATATCCATTCTTTAAAGAGGGATGTTAGAATTTCTGCATTTGGTTTGGTTAATCTTAAATCTCCAGTCAAGTCATCAATGTCTTCTTAATTTGGAAAATAGGACTCTGAGCTTAAGCTTGCCTCTGGAGTAAATTCTTCTGACGAATAACTATTCCAATCACAGATTTTTTTTGAACAAGAAGACGATGCTGGTGAACTTGGTATGGGTGATGTTTCACTATGTTGAATAGGAGCACAAGATAAAGTCAAATTCGGGTAGTCAATGCTTTTTCAGTTTGTTTGCACTTTTGTAGTGTTTCAAATCTATAGATTTAAAACACTACTGCACAAAATAAGCAATCCGTCCCATTACCAGTAGGTTTCCGCCAGAACCGAGGAATGGCGAACGGCATGGATTTCCTTGTTCCACGATACCAACCTTCCAGAGTTGAGCGGCAGCTACCGCAATAAACATGTGGGGCCCATGATTTGTCCTGGTTACCAATTTTAAAGCCACAGTAAGCTTCATATGCACTGTAGAACTTTGTATCAGGGGTAATATTGTGTTTTACTTGCTTGGGTCCAATATAGAAACACAGCCGTAGCAAGAGTCTACGGGTAATTTACACTGCCGTCTTTTTGACATGTTACTAATAAAAATGTCTCTGCAAAACACATTTATACGATTTATTGTTGCAATGCATAAACAAAAAATTAGACATATGTCAAAATGTTGACAGTTTAGCAAAATAAATGACCATTTTATACTTATAATGCTGTTTTGTCACCATGGATACAAAAAAATAACATAAACATTTTTTTGTTACATTGTGTTTTGTTTTTGGATTTAAATGTAATTTTATTGGGTGGACCCAGATAGCACATCTTAAAAATGTCGGACTCGGACGCTTATGACATCTCTAAGACGTCCAGTTTGCGACGTAAGTCATCTTTAAGACGTCTTTAAGATATCTAATGTTACAAAATGTTACACCGTTTTTAAGATGTCCTTTTAACGGCATTATTAAGTATTTGCTAAACGTCGTTGATGTCTTTAAGATGTTAAAGACTACCTATTGAAAACGTCTTGGTTATGTATTACTAATTTATCTGAAGGCATTCTTGAGTGTATTATAGGTGAGATCAGGCTCAGAGACCAGGGTATCCCGATCGGGCTATCAATTATATTTTCAGAAAACAAAAAAACAAAAAAAATCGAAAACCAACACTACACATTGCTTTGACTTGAACATAAAAAAGAAAAACCACCACGATTAGTCATAGCATTCAACCAAATTCAACATACAAAAAGCAAAAATGGTGCGGATGTCTGCAATCTGCAATCTGCATTTAGTTATTTAAGAATTCAAAATAGGCAGATATATCAGCGCTTGGTGAAATAGAAAAGAACAGCATAAGGATCATATGGCGTGACTTATAAGATGGTGCCGATTTGATAATTTAATTATATTATGGGAAATGTGCGGGTAATTTGATTTAAAAACTTTCGCTGGGTTATTTTAAGGTTATTTTGTCTTAATGCTTAATTTTTATTACAAATGGATATTATTAATTGTAGGAAAAATAATCACAAAAAAATGTCAGATATGTATTTATTCAGTTACCCTACTCATCATCGATTTCACCATTATATCTTACTATGAAGTGGCTGATTATGGGATATAATTTCGATTTTGACTTGTAAAAATTCACTATTTTATCAAAAAATCAAAAAAAAGAAAGCGGCGGTATCAGGCATTTATAATATGTCTTTAGAACATTAAATAAAGATATCTTTAAGACGTCTATCAAAAAAAGTATTTCAGGCGTCTTTTTTTAGATCTTCAGACGTTTAGGCATAATACAAAAGACATCTACAAGACGTTGTGTGCTATCTGGGTAGAGGCCTAAGGTAAAATAGTTTTCTTAATGGGTTTTAATGAGTACATCAAGGTTACTCCATAAAACTACATTAAAGATCAATAGGGTGTTAAAAGCTAATAGTTTTTTATTTTAATTTAAAGAGTACCTATACATATAAGCTATAAGCTTATAGGAATGTATATATATGTATATGTAATAATTAAATTATTTGCCTTTGCTTTAAGAACTTTTATTTTATCTTAGGGTAACTTTAAAACAATATCGTTTTATTGAACATATTAAAGAACTTTTAAACCCCAAATAAATCAAAAGTATCTTACAATTGTTACTTGGGAATAGTAACTGAAGATGCCTTAAGGCACGAATATCAGAGTTGTAGTAGATTCTTTATCAATGGAAACTGTCCTTAAAATCAATATAAAACAAGATTATTGGTTTTGGTAAACCATTTTTCTCTACAAAATTTTACTACAAATTTATTATTTCTTTCTTGTTTGGTAAAGGCTTAAAACTTATTCAAAAATAATCTCTTGCTTAATTTTTCTATTACCTATGCAAATTATACCTAGAAAAACATAGACGATTAAGCAAACTACCATACTTTTTTGCCATCTGCAAAAAACAAACGACCTCTCCGTTTTTTTTTTTTAATTTGCAACCACGAGCAGGTAGCAACCCGTCTGACTTTTGTTTATTATAAATTCACCTGAGGTGACTTTGATAAAAGGGTACCACCGCGTTGAAGAATCAAGAAGGGTGTCGTAACAATTACTATTTATCTATCTACGAAAAAAATCTTAAACCTGTTAAATTTTTTATTTTAATTTGCATATAAAGTTTGTGGGGTCCCGCAATCTGCGACAAACAAATCTGTTGATTCCTTGAACCAGTAAAAAAATCGTGTCGGTAATCCATTAATATTAATGAATGTATCTCATTAATCGCTGTACACATGTGGAGAAAAAATTGCCGGCTCGCACGTGTTCTTTTTAAGAGCATTCAACGTAAAAAGACACCTTGAAAATTGAAAATGCAAAAAAGTTATCTGAAGTCTCTAACTGAGAGTTAATAGTATAATATACTATAATATTATTATGTATCAAGTTTTATAAACGCCATTTTAGTTACGAGTTTTATTAGACACGAGCGAAGCTTGCGAACGAGTGTTTAACAAAAACGAGTGTCTGGAGAAGTTTATAAAACGACAAACACAAAAAAGAATTCCAAGGCAATTTTAGTTGTTAAAAATTTGAAATTTGTCAACAACGGAATTTACCTCGCTTTTTCCCAATTATTAATAAAGCTTCAGCCCATGACTAAAATGCCCAAAGCCACTGTTGATAACTTCATTCCGTGATTAAAACTCCATAAAGTCACTGCTTATCAATGGGGGATTAAATAATAGTATATAAACACCATTTTAGCCAGGAATTTTAATTAGGCACGAGCGAGCTTGCGAGCGAGTGTTTAATTAAATGAGGGTCTAGAAAGTTCATCACACATACTTTTTCTACGACAAATGATTATTTTTATCTAAAAATGATTTAAATTAAATATTCGTATAGAGCGACATCTATAAAACAATAGAATAACAATTTTTTTGGAAATCTGTATTACCAGCCAGCTGGTAAAAATGTCAAATTTTTATATATATATATCGAAAGGTATTCTTTAAAAATGGGCTCACAACAGAATTTCACAGTGAAAGTAAAGAATATGTTTGAATATTGGCGTTGAGAAACTAATTACCTAATACTTTTGTATTTTTGTAAGTATACTTATATATATATAATATATTGAGATAATAAAATAATTTTTACATTTAGTATTATTTTACAAAAAGGGCACTTTATTTTAATGGTTGTATGACATTTGACAACTGTCAACTAACTTAAAACTAACTTTATCCCGTGACTAAAAACCTGTTGTAATCTTCAACCCGTGACTAAAACGCCATAAAGGCACAACTTGTGTGTAGGTCTTTTTGTGTCATAAAAATGGTTAGTAGAAAATAGTATATTATGTATCAAGTTTGACAAACGCCATTTTATACACGAATTAATGAGTGTATAGAAAAGTTTATAAACGAGGTGCATATATGCACCCGTATAGTATACTATACTTTTTCTACGACAAATACTTATTATTATCTTAAAATGATTTAAATGAAAAAATTTTATAGAGCGCCATCTATGAAACAATAGGGGAATCTGTGTGTCACCGTCAAATGTAAAATTTTTATATACTTAAACACAGATTATAAAAGTTATAAATCGAAATGTATTTCTTGAAAATTGACAGTTTTTCACAGTGAAAGTAAAGAAAATGTTTTAAGAGCACTTTACAGTGGAGTCCGTGCCCGAATTTAAGTTATAGTTTACTGCCGGCGAAATTAAAAGGTCAGTACAATGTTCATATAAACTTTTCAAATATTGGCGTTGAGAAACTATTTAATACTTTTGTATTTTTTTATTGAGATAATAAAATAATTTTTTACATTTAGTATTATTTTACAAGAAAGGCACTTTATTTTAACGATTGTATGACATTTAACAAATGTCAACTAACTTAAAACTAACTTCAGCCCGTGACTAAAGCGCCATAAAGCCACAACTTGTCAATGTGTATTTAAAAGGTCACTTAGTGGCATGGAAACATGTACGATAAAGGGAGTTTTAAAGGTGGGAGTAGAAAAAAGTTATTCTGTTTTGGTCATTTATTATTAATGAAATAAAAATCTAAAAATATGCAAATGAAAAACCAAAAAGGCATTAAGGCAAAATATGCAAAAACAATAAATAACTAATAATTTGTTTTGGTAAAAAAATGTTTAGCAATTTTTTATTGCATAAAGTAATATTGAAAGATTTAAAGATTTTACTTTCTTTGTATAAAATCGCTATCTAAAAAGCCAACCCATCTTTTAATAAATCGCATATGCCTCGATGGCTAATTAAAACCATCGCCGCCTCGATGCATTATCATTGTATGGCCTGCTAGATGCTACAGGATGGTCACGTGAATTGACCATGTAGGCTCGTGTACAGGAATATTTGTTTACGCAATGTTGCCAAGTATATTTAATTTTTACAATAATTTATTGTATATTATCATTAACATTTTTAGAATACTAACATTAAGGGAAGAACTAATAAACATTTTTACAAGCCAATATGAAAAAAAGTTAAAAAGGACTATAAACTAGCCCTAAATATTATACAATGTTGAGTTCTAGGACTGATTACGTAACATTTTTAGGATTATATGAAAAAATATTTAAATTTTTATAATTCCTAGTAGTAACGTTGCGTAACTGTAAGAAGGTCCTAAAATTATTGTGCAATAAAATACGACCTAAGAAAAATTATAATTTTTACCTTCCCATAATAAAATAGAGAAAAAATTGCATAACTGTCGACTGGTACAAAATATTGTTTAAATTATACAAAAATAATAGTACCGTTGCCTCTAATAATAAACCTAATTTAACTCCAGTAAAAAGCTCTTCTTTTGACATTGTATTTTAATAGACATTTAAAAAATGAATTTTTATTTCTTAAATTAATTTTTTAACATTTTCTTCCTCTCCTTCATTTATTTATAATACTATGCTTTCTAAAATGGATTAATCTAAACCCCTTTTTTGTTTAATTAAATGTTATGAGATATATCTTATATACATTTATCTACATTTTTATCCAATTTGTGATTTTTTCGACGACTAGATTTTGTGTGACCACCACCATCTTTTGTTTTTCTTATGATCACCATATTGGAATTTTACATGGTTAGAATCAAGAAATCCAACGATCTATCAAACTACATAAGTTATAAAAACAAAATATGGTGATGGTTACTCAAAATATAGTAGAGAAAATATTGCATAAAAATGTAGATTAAAGTGTTCCATTAAAAAAATAAGATTTTAAACTTTTAAAATCGATATTTTCAACGGAGCATAGAAAACTGTATAAAATTTTATAAAAAAAAAATATTTAACTTGGCTTGGTTATTATTAAGAGATGAATACTACATAATATAAAAAATAATAAGTTTTAGTTGATTATTTTTAACTTTTAGCGAATGTCTACATTTAGAGAATTTTTTATAAATTTTAATTTTACTCAAAAAGTATTAAAATTTTTCTAATTAATATATTTACAAAGTAAGTATACCTAAAATAGTGTGTAGAATCTAAAAATGCAAAAATACAGGGTGTTTCATTGAAAATAAGAAAGTTGGTATCGTCCCACGGAAAACTGAACACCCTGTATAAATGAAAATATAATATTTTAAAAATATTTTTTACTTCGTGAATATTTCTTCCTTGCAAATTTTTTGTGACTCCAGTAGTTTCTGAGATAAGTATATGGGTCACCTTACGTGGACCACCCTGTACATGTAAAACATGTACTTTGTTTTAAATTTTCAGTAATAACAGTTTTTGGGTTTAAAAGATAATTTCAGAACCGCTGGGTTTTGTAAATTTTATTTTAATATATTAAGCCTATAGGCTTCTAATTATGCAACTTTTCTCTAATATAACGGACCTTGTAGCTAGGGTTGCCACCCGTACTTTATAATAAAGTATTGTACGTTATTTTAGGTAATTGTACTCTATACTTTATGAGAACAATAAAGTACACAAAAATACTTTATTTCGCATGATTTGATTTCTTTGGGATTTTGAAAAGTTTAGTCGTAAGTATTTTTTTGTTAAACGAAATTTATCGATGTCGCCACTCGCCAGCGCCACAGACGCATCTGGTTAATAAAGACGTTTGTCCAGGAGTCCTGGACCAGGACCATAAGGGCGGTGGTTTAACCACCGTGGTTAAGCCATAAATCCGCCCTAGTTGAAAGAAGAAGAAGACACAATTTCTTGTTTAATTTGTGCGAAGCGGTTTAAGTGCAATAAGAATACGATTTATAGTTTTATAGATTTATGCTAGGTATAGTAATTTACTATACTATTAGTAAATCATGGACAAGAATACACCTACATACGTAATTTCGGTAGTAAAACGGATCAAATATGATAGTGAATATGTTACACCAAATAAATGTTTAAACCGCAAAAAGCAATAAAAAATAGGTTTTTAAATTTAAACCAAAAATAAATTGTACTTTATTTTGATACTATGTACTTTTTTTTTCTTACCTTTAATAACCAATGTACTTTAACTGCAAAAAAAAAGGTGGCAACCCTACTTGTAGCCCTTCCATAGAGTCACATTTTAATGTTATTAATTATTAAAATAAATAGAACATCTTTAATTGTATACCTTTTTTTATTAAATCCTAGTAGTAGTATTTTTTTTCTGATAGCTAAAATTTCATTCAAATCACATCACTTATATCTTGGTTTTGATTCATTATCTATATAAAAATAAAAATAAATTTAAATATATAATTTACCCAAAAACAAAATACTATTTAAATATAAAAAACATTAAAATATAAATATAATAACAATACTTAATAAAATTAAAATACAAGTTAATAAATAGTTATCTATCATTTTGGAGCAGTATGTTTTATCCTACAAACTTGATATTTGGTACAATGTGATAGTGCTGGTTAGTATTTTATTGATGTTTTTCATTGTTTTTGGATTAATAGTTGTTTTAATCAGGCTATTCTTAAGTTTATATACCACTTTAATACTAGCTTAACTTTAGCTTGCCCTTTGGCATATGCATCCCCTTTAGTTTGCCATAATTTATTATTTTTATGAGATTTGCGGGTTAGGGTGATTAATTTGTGTTTACTTTGTCATAGTACCTATACATTTTGTCTGTTAATTTAATCCTTATCTTGTTAGTAAATTATTTAAAAATAAACTCTTAAACCAAAAACGAATTTTTTGCAATGGTTCTTAAAAAACCTTTAAATAATCTCAATAGTCCCACGAGTAGCAAAAAAGGTTTATAATAATAACGTTGATCTAAATATTACCTAAACAAATTCTAGGATTTATTACGTTGTAGGTATTTTAACTTTTATACAGAAAATATACATATTTTTAAAATGCCTGGTAGTAACGTTGCATAACAGTTACTGTAAGAAGACCCTAAAAATATTGCGCAATAAAGTGCGACCCAAGAAAATTTAAATTTTTAATACCCGATAATAAAATAGAGAAAAATAAGGTTTACTTTTATTATTATTTATCTGTTTGATTTATTTACAAAACTATGTCATCTATAGAGAAAGAAAAATTTGATTAATAGTTAATAAATAATATACTAAATATATTACTAAAATTATTTTAAAAATTGTATTCTAAATAATAGAATGTGGTTTTCTTAATAGTAATTACTAGGTTAATCTGGAATAAGTTAAAGGCAATTGATTTAATGTTAGTGGATGTAGGTTTGTTGTTAATACACTCAGTTTGTTCCAAATATTTTTGGAAAATATCAGAAATTATAATATAAATTGGTAACTGTTATTTTATGATAAATAAACTTATACCTTGTTTGGCTGATATTAATTATAAGTTGCAATAATTATCAGCATTTGAATGTTATTGCAAAATATAATATTTTTTATAATATTAATCAAAAATTAACTTTTAGGAGATAAATTATAACTATCATTATAACCGAGTTGTGCGAAAAGTAAAAAGGGGTCATTCCACGATACTCGGGGATTTTTGTCCCGCCCGTCACAATTAAAAATTGTGAGTAAAAACTATACGTTATAAAATTTATTTTAAAATAGTGTTTTATTATGCTTTTAATAAGTTATAAGCACAATAAAAATAATATTATAAAATATTAATTTTATAACTTGTGGTTTTTACTCACAATTTTTAATTGTGACGGGCGGGACAAAAATTACCGAGTAACGTGGAATGCCCCAAAGGTAACTGTTAGCGAATGAGTTATTAACAGCTGATAGGCATGATGTACGCCTGATGTACGCCTAAGTCATGACTTCAGTGAGAATACTCATGCGGTGAGGTTGATACAATGACAGACCTGAACACCAAAGAATTATTAGAACTTTGGGGTTTGTACTTACTTATTATAAATATCTACTTTTGCTTTTCCAAAAACTGTGCTATATAAGAGATATACCATAATTAATACGCCGAAATCGTGTTTTTGCCACCATGATAGAAGTAACAAGCGTTTGAACCATGAGGTTTTCATATGCTAACATAATACTTTCATAGATTAACTATTAGCTGATGGAAAAATAACTGATAACTCAGAAAATGTGATTATTATAATAAAATACTAATAGAAAACCAAATAATATAAAAGTTAGTAAATACAATATTATAATAATTAGATAATAATAATTAAATAATAAGGTAAATTTAATAGTTATTAAAGTGATTTAACTATTAATATTTCAAAACCTTTTTATTAAAAAAATAAAGGTAATATTAAGTAGGTTTAGGCAGAATACGAATCCACTAAAGGGTACCTATTACCTTGTAACAGTTAATATTATTATTTCTTTGTCTCTGTGTAAAATTTACTATTTTGTACAAATTTTTTATTGTTGTCGGTCACTATAGAAACTTTTTCATTACAAGGTTTTCTATGTCGGGAAGGAACTCGGATAATCACTTTCGCCAGTGGCATATTTTTATATGCATACAACAGTTACTGTAATATGGCAACAATGCACCCAGCTAACGACGTGGTGGCGTGGCGTGTTTTAGTAAGAAACAAATGAAGGTGAAATGCACGTGTGTGTGTGTGTGTGTGTGTGTGTTGTCAGCATCCGCTCCTTATCTGATAGAGATGACACGCAGCTCGGTCCAAGGGCTGCTTCGACCTGTCTTGCGAAGCCCTCCCGTCGAGTTCCCACAGACAAAAAACGGGCTTTCTGTATGCCGCGCTAAGATTTGTTTTTTTACTCGTTTTTACTCTTCCTTTTTCGAAGCGTCGCATTTCGGTTTGGTGTCTACTTTATCGTTTGAAGCAACTTTATGCGGTTCTGAATGAAAGGAATGCGTAGTGGATGAGAGGAGTGGAGAAACAAAGAAAATATTAGAATTAATAAAAATGTAATTACTATTAACTAAATAGGTAATTAGTGAAAAAAACATAGTGTCGTCTTTGAGGCGGTATATTTTTTTATTTATCATTTTGCATAAATGAATACATAATTTTTGTATGTTTCACAAATATTACACGAAATAATAATGAACTAAGAAAACCTTTTATGCGCTTAAATTAAGGTAACGAGTATAGGTAACAAATTATTACTAACAATAGTTTAGGCATACATATATTTAATATACTTCCTCTGAAATTCATATTTATAGTTTGAATGTATTTAATTATACTATGTTCCAGTTTTTAATTTAATTGTATTTTACTACTCCCATCTTTAAAACGCCCATTATCGTACATGTTTCCATCAATAAACAACGTACATAGATATATGAAAGCATGTTATTATTATTATAAACGGTAGACATTAGTTTATGATCATTTTACATTGAATCAATAAACAATTACCATAGATCTATGATCCATTATAGTATTAATTAATACTACGAACAAAAAGGCATTGGTTTATGATTTACTTAAATTTACATAAAATCCAAGACAAACCCAATTAAAATTATTTGCCAAATTTACTTACCTTTTTATTTAAAATAAAGGTTTACTGGGTATGTGGGTGCATTTTTTTTAGCAACATAGAAATTAGCAATTAGCAACATAGAAATTACCCAGCAATCAATCACAAAAGGGGGTTCTTTAAAATAAAGACGTTTTTGGCGAATACATTTTTTATTGCAAGAGAAATTTACAAATAATATGAACCTTTGGGCTCTAAAGAGGTTTACAAAATGCTCTATCTAAAAAGTTCCAAAACATGCTTTCCTGTAAAAAGTCAAGATTAAATATATAAATAATTTTAAAACATATATCGACCGCCTTAATTACATGAAATCCTACATTATTTTATTTAAAATATTAAAAGTGTATATTTTAAAAACTAAAAACTCATTCACTTAAAACTTAAACATAAAAAAAATATCCAAAAAAGTCAAAACTGTTTAAAATAACTTCACAAGCTCACACACCTCGATTTCGTATATTAGGTACAAAACTTAAAAAATAATCCAAAAAGGACAAAAATGTTTAAAATAACTTCACAAGCTTACACACTTGGACTTCGCTCCATATATTTATCACAATTTCACCAATAAAGCTTTGGGGTTAAACGCGGAACTATCCTTTTGACGCTATAAGACTGACAAGATAAAAATTGCATGTAAAAATTCCCCACCCAAAAGTCGTGCGATGACCTTAGGTCTTCGACAGCGATTCGTTATAATGTTTATGTTGATTGAAGCTGGGTTCTAACAGAGAAATAACGTAATATAATTTAATTTAACTTTAAAAGTAATTTAATTTAATTTACTTGCGTTCATACAAAAAGTAACGTAATTTAAATTAAAAACAATATTTTAAAGAGAGTGCTTACTTAATGTATCTAAAACTTAAAGTTTTATATATATATGGCTTACTTTGGTAATGACAATCGAAATATTTGTCTTATTATTAAAACCGTTTACACAAAATAGGTTAGATTCTCCCAAAATAGGTTAGATAATACGAAATAACCTTGAAATAACGTAATTTAATTTAAAAGATAAAAGTTGGCCAACTATTAAATTAAGTTTTAAATTACATCACTGTATGAACGTTACAAAGGATTGTTGGGTTTTTAACTAAGTTAAATTAAATTACATCTTAAATAAAATTACTTTTCTGTTAGAACCAGGCTTGAATCAGCGTACGGTAGCATTAATTTTGGCGCGTTTTAAGAAGTTAATGGTTAAGTTCGTAAAATCAATGTTTAGTGACCGTTGGGACAATGAAGACAGTTTATTATTATTTATGATTTGCTGTTCATGGATCTATAACGAAAAATTTATTGTTTTAAAGATAAAGAACATCGTTTAATGATTGTCAATAGTTAATTCAATAATTTTTTATATTATACTGATGAAGGAAATAATTAATTTTTGATGTTTTGCATTTATCGTTTAATGTTGACTAGTTTATTGTTTTTTATTTTATTTTTTATTGTACTTAGTTATTAATCTATGATGAAAAAGCATTGTAATAATCACCAATACATAATATTAATGTTCAAAAAAGTTCAGCAGTTTATTAATTTTACGTATAGTTTTTCTTTCTGTGCAGTTGTTAGATGTCATCCGATCGTTAAAAGAAAGTAGCCTTCTTGTAAATATATCGATATCATCGATAATTAATCATACCACGACTTATATAGTGAGGAAATATAATGAATTTTAGGATTTAACGAATTGTCAGTTTGACATTTAAAATTAAAATGTGCTTTAAAATATAAAAAGACTTTATTAAAGTCACTTTAATAAACATTATTTATTCAAACTTACCTTAATTTTATTATCGTTTACACCAACCCATCTATCTTTTAGAGTTTATAATTCATTATTTTAATCATTTAACAAACACAGTATTTAAATGTCAACAAATGTCAAATCAAGAAAAGTGTCAAAATCCTTGTAAACAAGGTGATAAAAAATATTGTCGCTGTGATAAAATGCGTAACTAGGGAATACTGGCATTTTATTGGTTCTAATTATAATGAATTTGTATTGTCTCTTTAATATATTTTTATTATTTATTTTTTTATTTATTATCACCAAATTCCTTACATTGCAAGGACCTATAGGGGGCATTGCAAATGCCCGTACATAGGTTGGTCCCTTAAAACTAAATTTAATATGTCATAATTTAACTTAATTATAATTTATGTACCTTATTAATTATTTGGTTTGACAAATTATTAAACCCTAACTTAATTAAAAAAAATGGTTTGGCTGTACGAATTATTAACCCTAACTTAATTAAAACATATTTTTACTTTACATTTAAGTTTTTTATCACCATCTTAATTTTCTTTTTTTAGGACTTCTTGCTTTCATTTAGATTTTTTATGTTGTTCGGTAATTGGTTGTTATAATATATAGCATAATATTCATAGCCTCTTTGCACTATTGATAATATGTGTCTTGGTAGTTGCAGACTCTTGTTTCTTGTGTTTGTGCTTTGTTCATCGTATTTGCTTTTTAATGTTTCATATTGCCTCAATATAGCCTTTACAACAAAAGTTTGTTTTATGTCTAATGGCCTGATTATGTCATCTTGTTTTATACCAATTATTTTGAGTAATTTTTTTTGTAAAGTATCCAGTTGCTTGTATGCGTTTTCATAAACTCCTCCCCATCCTATGATACCATACGTTGATATGCTGTTGAAAAGTCCATAATATAGTTGGAGCAGCTGTTTGATAGATAATATTTTCTTTAGTTTATAAAATACAACAACTAGATACTTTAGCTTATTTGTAATATAATTTGTATGAGTCTTCCATCTCAAATGTTATTATATTATTATATATTATATTATTATATATACCTATTAAATAGTTTCTTAATGCTTATATTTCAAAAGTTTATATTCAGTTGTACTTTTGATTTTGCCTTTTGAAGTGCCTATAAAACATTATCTTTACTTTCACTGTAAAAAACTGCTTCTATATCGGATTAAGTCCATTTATAACAGATAAATTTTGATTTACACGTAAAAGTTTGACATTGACGTTAATACAGATTCACATACAGAACACAAGTTAGAATGGTTACTCTATTGTTTTATGGATGTTGCTTTATACAAATATTTAATTTAAATCATTTTTTTGTCGTAGAAAAAGTATAGCATGCAACTCGTTTATTAACTTTTCCTTACACTCATTTAGTTAAGCCTTAGTGCGTACATTAAATTCGTGATTAAAATGGCGTTTATCAAACTTTATACATACGTTTGTCTATTTCAAAATTTGAAAGTACATTTAATGTACGTTGACGTTTTCTATACATATTCATTGAAATAGAGCTTAGGTATACCTATATCTATAGATATTATCTATTAACAGAAAAATTTAAAGATGTAAAAGTAGACTAGAATAATTATAAAATAAAATTCCCTAAAATCTTTTAATCAAAATATATGATTTAATTATTATAGTGTAAAGTACATATGGGGCATTCCACGCCAAATCGGATGGTTTCAAATATTTTTTTTTTATTCCTCCAATTTTTTAATATTTTTTAGTATACTAGGAGTATACTCCTTGAAAGAGCTTTCTCAGTAAATTTTGAGATTTTTTTGATAACGGGTTCAATAGATATCAAATTTTCAAAAAAACTGTTTTTTTTTGTTTTTCGCTTATAACTTCTTAAAAAATGGTCCAAATCAAAATGTTCATTCTATATAAAATTTTCGTTTTTAAATGTACTTTTTGAAAAAAAATATATTGAAAATATTTGAAGCTTTTTAAATCAAGATTTTTGAGTTTTAAAGTTTAAATCGTGTTTTTAAGAATGTGTGTCTTCTTCGATTTTCGAGAAATTTTTTTATTTTCAACTTCTATCTATTTAACAACTATTTAGCCTGGTCCGGTAGTGGGCCTTCCATAATTACTATTTTTTTCGAAACTTATAATAATTTATAGACATTTTTTTTTAATTTTGAAAAATTGAAAAGTTCTTTTGAAAATTTAATATCTTTTGAACCCCTGATCAAAAAAATCTCAAAATTTACTGAGAAAGCTCTTTCAAGGAGTACTAAAAAATAAAAACAAATTGTAGGAATAAAAAAAAAATTATACAATGTCGACAAAGTCGAATATCGATGCGATTGCATAATTTGGAAACTTGCAACTTTACTCTTTAATAAAGTAATTAACCAATATGCGCACGGCAATCTCTACCGCATACTAGATTGCGACATGGAATGTTGTGTTTTCTAAGGAAAGAAAATTCGCAAATTTTAAGCAACTACAAGAAACCATTAAAGCTTACAAAAGAAAACGTATTAAAATTCATGTTTTAACAATCAGTGGCAAAGGAGCAGAGTCTCGGCCATACAAACATAAATTTTATCTTTAATTTGACTGATGGATGGAGAAATTCTAAATCTAAAATAACGGTATTAAAGGGAATTGAAAAGTGTCCTAAATATCTTGTTGTATTAAACTTTATAATCAGAAACCCATAAACCCAATTTTTATATGGCAACATGAAAAAAAGTTAAAAATACCCTTACCTAACTGTGCCTTATTGCTCAATTCTAGGACATATTACGCAATATTTTTACGATTAGGCAAACCAAAATTCAAATTTTTTAAATTCCTGGTAGTAACGTTGCATAACTGTAAGGGGACTTTAAAAATATTGCGCAATAAAGTAAGACCCAGGAAAAAATTAAAATTTTACCACCCCATAATAAACATAATAATGGAATATAATATTGCATAACTGTCCAGTGGTGTAAAATATTACGCAAAAGGGATTTAGGTAATTGTCGGTGAATGTTGTTTATTTTTTGAACAGTTATTTGGGATTTTTGACTAAAAAGAACCGAAGGTTCTTGGAAAATAGTCTGGACAACGTTTTTGGTATAAATATTTATATTTAAAATTTTCAAATTTTATTACAGAATAATAATTATGAAAAATAATAATTCCTTAAATATGGAATATAATAAATATAATTCATTGAAAGCAGTTTAATTACTTTTGCTAAGGTTGATTTTTACCGCTTCATAGAGGCGAGAAAGTAACGCCTAAACCTTGCAAAAATAATCACAAATGTCTAGGCGGTAAATTTTGTTTTGCTTTTTCCAATTCTTTCAATAAAATAAACGTCGTAATAAAATCTAATATTAGCAAATTTGTAATATTATACCATTGTGTGTATATGCCTGTGCAGGATGTTTTGTAGATGACAGGAATGTCAAAATTGGTTTTTAACATTTTTAGTTTTTTTTTTTTGCAGTACCGTTGTGTAGGAAGAAAAATAACGTGTAAACCACGGTAAGTATTTTCTTGGACAAAAGTTACTTTACCGCCTAGGTCTACAATATACTATTAAAATCCATTAAAGGATTTAATTAGTTTTTAAGGAATTTCTTGATTCCGATTATATCCTAAAGTAGATACTTGCTTTGGAAAGCGTGTTCTCCTAGGACTAACCATCCAGGTTTTTTGTAATTAAATGATCCAAAGTGTATCTAAACAAGCTTCGTACAAGCTAATAAAATGTAAACATAACAAAAATATCAACTCCAACATGAAGAACAGTGAATTTTTAAATTTATTACTTATTGCTATAACTTTGGGAGAGTTACTTAAATAAAACTTAAGCTTTGATTATTTTATTTGTAAGACCAAAACATATTTTGTAATGCATTTTGTTGGTTACTTTAAATCTAATTATTCATACATTGTTTTTGTTGTTGTTTTTCTCTGTCATGTTTTTAGTATTTTTCTAGTAATTTTAAAATTTGTACATTGGCACTTCAAAAGCACCATTTTTATTTTATTTTTTCTGTTAGTTTTCTAGTTACTACTTTCCAGTCAAGGAGACGTATACAGTGTTGTAAAAATCAGATTTGTTACCATGACTTTGTAGTTTGTTAATTTTATTTTGTAAAATTTTAACATATTTTTTTGTAGAAAACCAGGGTTTGTTATTATTTTAACAAAGGAAAATAATTTACCGAAAGTTTTGTTAAGGTAATATGCAATTTTGTAAGCATTTTCTTAATTTCAAAGGTTACAGATAATTTTGTTGATTTCGTAAAAAAAGTACACGAGATTTTAGGCATTCAATCAAAACATTTCCCACTGACATTACGCATCAACAACTGACTTCAGCGTCTGCAACTTATGTTTCTGCTTACTTTATTCTAATTCGTATTGTGTTCGTAACAACTGTCCGGAGTTGCAAAGTATCCAAAAAAAGATGTCATTACTGAAATTAGGGGATACAGTGAAGTGGGTTAAAGTTATGAAATACATTAGTAATGCCTGATTTATATAGATTGTCTTCCTTCCTTTCTCCCTTCCTCCCTTCCTCCCGTAAAATATGAACAATACGAAAACCGTAGAGCTGTTTATAGATTCCCTTACGCACTGATAAAACGAATTTGTAAATTTACACAACGTATCGTTGGTAATTTTGTGGCCATAACATATTCGGGAAAATTACAAAAAAATTGTAAAAAGTAATTTACATAATATATTATGTATTTTTTTTAATTAATTAAAACCATAATTTTACAAATTTTATATTGTAAATTTCAGAAATAAAAATGGAAATTTTATTGTTTTTGTAATATAATATTTCAAAAAAATTGTAAAAATTAATTTACATAATATATTATGTATTTTTTTATTAACAGAATTCTTAATTTTACAAGTTTTACTTTGTAAGTTTCAGAAATAAAAACGAATTTTTTTTTTATACAATAATATAACAATAACTCGCGGATTACCTTTGAACCAGTTCGGAAACAAATAAAAACTATTTTGCATGCGCAGTCTTTATAGCGACTAGGCATGTTATTTAATAGTTCCGAATTGGTTCCGAACTGGTTCAAAGGTGATTCGAGAAAAAGACTATTATCTATTAAAAAAAGGAATCTAATTTTGTTAGAATTATTATTAAATGAATTTAGTAAACATTAGTAGAATTTACTCATTTACTGCAAAAATGTCACAAATCAAAAAATATATATTTCCTAATTATTAGCAAATTAAATTAAATAATATCATAAAAGTAGGTATGTATTCTAGTAAATAAAACAATATGTACCATTTTTAACAAAGGTTTAATATAGAAACAGCTAGTAAAATAATATTTGAAAACTTAAAAAAATCTTTATAATAATAATATTAATATTTATTTAATACATGTATATGTAATACATATTATGTATATGTAATACATATTATCTATATATATTTAAAAATAAAAAATAAAATAAAAATATACATTTAAGTTTGTTTTAAAGACTTATCAGCACATTTAATATTATTTAACAACAAAAATATAATTATTTTTAATTATTTTCATTAGAGTGAATACCTTTTTTTTCGATGAGCTAACTTTTTTTGTTTTGTTGCCTTGGTCGGGATGAATTTTAAGAAAATATCTAGCAAAGGCAACTTTAAACCCCATCAAAAGATTATTGTAGCCTTCCATGTTGACAATTTCACGTTCTACAAATACGTGGTATCCGGTAGTTTCTAAAAAATAAAAAAAAATTATAAAGTTTTTTAAAATAATTTATATATTAATAAAAATTTTATTATATTAGAACTTACCACATTTTAAGAGAAATGGGCTTAGGGAAAGCTTATCTTTAATTACCTCAATATCGATTGTCTAAAAAGTTTTTTTAATAACCAATAAAAAAAATTATTAACATCTTAAGATTTAGGTTTAAGAAATGTTATATTTCTTACCTCATTCTCTACATAGAATAAATTAATATCCTCTTCAAAATGTTCAGACAATCTAACAAGAATATCCTTTTCCTTGTCATACTTTATTGTTTTAAGGATTTTTGATGACTTTTCCTTTAATTGGTCTAAAAAATGTATACTTGTCGCTGTGAGTTTTTGAAAATGCCAAAATATGGAATTAGAAGAGAACAAAATATAATTTTCTAATGATTTGATGTTTACATTGCAATTATACATACAAACATGTTTACTTACCTTTAATTTGGTAGGTAGGTATTAACACACCTCGCTATAATCACAATAAAAAACTTTGGATTCAAAATATTTTAGAAGGTTATAAACCGAAAAACGTCGCGTTCTGTTGGAATGTTACCGTTTAATAAGACACAGAAGAGACGCCACAACTTATACGGGTGGTGGTACCAAATTCCCAAATATGTTTTGGAAAATAACAATATTACGTTGTAAAATCTCTGTGATTTTAAATTCAAAAAATTAAATTTAAATTTACAGTATTGATATCTAAAAAATACAAAGTTTTTTAGTAATATTACAGATTTTCTGTGCATTTACAAAAAATAGGTTAAAAAACAACAAAAAAGTAAAATTTTCTAATAAGTTTTGTATATTTTACAAAACTAATATTGTAATTTTAAGTGCTTTTTTATCAGTGCGGGATTGCATTGTTCATATTCTACGGGAGGAAGGAAGGAAGGAAATCTATAAATCAGTCTTAAGTGTTGTTGTACTGATAATTATATTGTACCAAATTTTCTTATAATTAGATAATTTCAGGATAGTGTTTTATTTAAGTGTGTGTATGTTTTTTGTGTTCATTTATGTAGGTATGTGTTAATTTTTTGTTTAGGAAATTGATTAATAAAGCAACATTTCCAACACATAGTTTTGTTACTGGGTCTGCAAAAAGGTTTGTAAAAACAAGGTTCTTTTTGAAAAGAATACAAGAATTATGGTTGAATTTTTGACATAGGATTTTGTTATTAAATCTACATAATGTTTGTTATAATTACAAACTACTTATTCAATTAGTTAACATACCACAGTTGGTTGTAAACTTAACATAAAGTTATGTGGAGCTGGATTAACATAAAATCTGGTGAATATTTGGTTAAAATTAATAAATATTTTTTTACTGTTTAAGTTTGGGAATCATAAACACAAAAGCGCTCATTCCTAAAATCTCAAAGCTGGATTTTTTAGTAAAACAGTTCACTCTGTGTAGTTAAATATTGACTTAACTTAAGGGTTTGCTTTTATTTTAGACATACAAATAATAATTAATGATTCCTAAACTTGCTACCTACTTGTTTTTTGACACTGCTCTGATTTGTAGCATTGTCTTTCAACCAAAAGACAAATGATTTGACGCCTTATCGATTCTTAAATCTTGTAAATCTGACGAAGGTTTCGTATAAATTCGTTATCATTTATTTTTATTTGACATCTTTTTGCAAGCCTTATTTTAAAGCAGATTCAAGTCAAAGATAGCGACCAAACCTCTTCCAGTAAAAATCTAAAAAAACACGGATATATTTTATAACACCAATATAATTTCCCCTTTTATGAAAATAATTTTGGTCGTTTGGCCTTAGTGTCCTTCAATTCAAGCCTATAATGACATTTAATGGCCCGAGGCTGCAATAAAATGTGCCGAAAACTTTTACTTTCACTGTTGAAAATCTGTTTTATAGCGGCTGTTAAAATTTGTTGACATCAAAAGTGACCGCTTAAAACGTTTGGCGAAAATTCTACCTTGCTTAACGCAATAATAAATTCATAAAAAATGTTGGCTTTACCGTAAAAAGCAACGACTGGGTATTTATTTAATGCATGATTTATTAATACGTATAATATATGGCTATAACAATAATGTTGACTACTTTTAAGTATTTTAATTTTAATACTGATCATTTAAATTAATTATTGTTATACATATTTATAGCTAAAACTTATTCAAGTGTATACGAGAATTTTTTTAACGTGTCTTTTCCAAAAGCAGCTATTAAGGAAACATATTTTTTAAGTTTTGTATGGAAAAGATCCTGGTGAATGTAAGGTAAAAACATTAATTTCAAAAACGGATTAATTTTATTATTCCCTCTAAATATGCTTGGTTTATTGAACGAAATGTTATTCGAGTATGATTGTTTAATATGTAGAAGAAATGTCAATCTATATTCTATTTCATATCATAAATTTGCTAAATTTAAAAAATGTTTTAAGTATGTAGCTGCTTTAATTTTTAACAAACATATTTACTTATTTAATACTAACCTGTCTATTAACACATTTAAAAGTAATTTTAAAAGTTTTTTATTGAATATTAGAAGAACCAGTTTTAATAAATTTTGAAGTTTTTGTGATCTATTCTTTAGGCGATAGACAAAGCTATGGTCAGCTTACACCCATATTTATTTGTATTTTGTTTATTGCACATTAAAGTCTATTATTATTTTCCAAAAAACGACAACTACATTGTACCCTATAGGGTATTTGAAAATGTGCAAAACCTGTCTTCGTGACGCTAATCAAGTAAGAAGAAATAATCGCATCGCAAATACATATGACTGCTACATAGGGTGTTCGTTATTTACCAACTTGTTTTTTTTTTCGCAGCGCCCCCTAAATTTTTAGTTAATGATCTAAAAGAAATTATCAGACAAAGACGATACGTTTCCCATTTAAATAACAAGGGGTTTCGGCACGTTTTACATTTAATTTTGTTTCTCCCGAGCAAGTTAATAAGAGTTACAGATTTTTATAGGAAATTGAACGATGTACAAAAAAGCTTTCCTATGATTTTTCGATAAATTTACTGCCTTAAAAGTTATTTAAAATTAAAGTTGAACTTATAGTAATTTTTTCAATTTTTTTTCCTTTGACTGCAAAATTATCATTATTTTTAAGAAAATGAATTGTTTATTTTTGAAAATATGTAATTTTATTGTATTATTGAAAAAGTAAAAATTATTAAAAAGAGATAAGTGAAAATTATTGACAAGGGATTCTGATAAATTAAAAAAAATATATTACATTTTAAAAAAGAATCTGCTACTATAGTTTTACTCAATTTTAGTACGATTACTTTTTTAGATAATCTTTTTATTTCTGTAAAATTTTACAAAATTTTATGCAATTTTATAAAATATTATACAATGAAAAATTTTCCTTCAGCTGTAGAAATTCTTTTAAAAATTATTTTTACGAAAAAATTAAATTTGTAGTTACGCATGCGCACTAAAGTATGATTTAGTACTTTGACCACAGAATAGAGCAAGGCAGAGTCGCACTTCCCAAAGGGAAGCTTGCAAGCGAGTGTTTATTAAAAACGAGTGTCTGGATAAGTTTATAAAATGAGTTGCATACTATACTTTATCTACGACGAACACAAAAAAGAATTTAAAGCCAATTATATTTTTTAAATATTTGACATCTGTCAAATGTCAACGGAATTTCACAGAAATAAAAATGCCCAAAAGCCACTATTTCTAGCTTCAGCCCGTGACTAAAACGCCATAAAGTCACAGCTCGTCAATGTAGAAGTAGATAAATACATTTAACTTATTTGATAAGGATATATCTATAACTATAGTTGGTGTAGAGAAAATGTCTACGTTTCATACTCAAGATCGTAAAAATTATTGTTAAAGGAAAAAAAATTTCATTGTATAATATTTTAAAAACTCGTATAAAATTTTGTAGAATTTCACAGAAATAAAAAGATTATGGAAAAAAAGTAATCTTACTAAAATTGAGTAAAACTAGTACCAGATTCGTTTAATAAATAAAAATATTTTAATTTATCGGAATCTCTTGTCAATAATTTTCACTTATCTCTTTTCAATAATTTTTGCTTTTTCAATAAAACAAAAAAATTACATATTTTCAAAAATAATAATAATTTTGCTGTAAATTAACTTGCTCGGGAGAAAAACAACACATATCTGTACCTACGCATTTTTTGCATATGTAACGGTATCCGAAAAAAGCGATCTATCATCCAAAAATCAAATTTTACATGAGGCGATTAAAGTTCGCTCGGCATAGGCGTTTGTGTAGTGTAGCTCGACTTCAAAAATAAATAGCCATTTCAATTTCATCTAGACCTTTCGAAAGATCGTTTACCCCTGATGATTTCAAAAATCATTTTTTGGTCCCTTTTCTTGAACCTCGTCCAATTTTTCATTTCAGCATTTCAAAGTTATCGGGTACCAGTTACCTGATACCTACTAATTTTAAAACTCATCTCATCCTTTTGCTTATTTTTTTATTCAGTAACTTTGCTTTGTCAAATCCCAATGCAGTTTGTGCCAGGGATTTTATAGAAAATTAACAAATGACTTTTTGCGTGTGTTCTTATAACAGAAAAAATTATCCCCTTTTTTATCTCACAAGACTGTGTAAGAAAAAGTATTTTACCCTTAGTGACATTTTTTGCGGGTTGCAAAGAAAGGGTTGGCAGGCCGCAAAAATATAATTTAACGTGTGTTAAAACAGGATCCTATAGACATCACTTTTATCTTCAACCAGTTCAGAGCTTACAATGCAAGCCAAACATCCAGAAGATGAAAAAAGAAGGTTGTTCATAATTAAAAAAGAATTTCTGGATATATTTATTAATTGTCTGGACTTGTTTCGCCTGAGGATGCCGAATAGGCGAAACTAAATTTTATTTCATCATGAACTAAAAAAAAATTATTAGAGAAGAATAATTATTGTTCCTGTGAATTAAAAAAAAAATAAGTTTACAATTTAAACACGTGTGTGCACACATTTATCAACATATAGCTTATTTATTTTTGTATAATTTTCTGATAGCATTAATAATATTATTATTTATGTAATTAATAATACGCTAAAGAGGCTTCTGGTGGAGCTCGATAGCAATATTGAACTACAAGGTTTATTAACAATACATTTAAATCATACGAACTTCACATCATTTTTAAATAAATAAGTAGTTTTTTCATAAAAGGGTGAAGGCAAAAGTAGTACTCGACAAATTTTGTGCGCAAAGTTTCAATTGCACAGCGTGTTGGTGCAAAATTAATTAATGATAAATTTACCTAATATAATTAATATTAAAGTGTGGACCTTTTTAAGAAATCTAACAAAAAATAATAGTTGTACAAACATAACCTTTAAATCAAACATTTTTATATTTGAGTCCCATAAAAAAACGCCATCTGCATTAAACATTAAACTACAAAATATGTCTACGAATTAATGACAAAATAATATTATATATAAAACATAATATAATACCCGTTTTTGTTTTTTATCGTTGAGTGAAGACTTTCTCAATCAACGCTTTTAATAATGCATAACGCTGTTTGAATTTAGACGACTTATTTGTTAAATTTTCATGTAAATCATTACCTAAATGTGTATTTATTGTATTTAATAGGTACAATTTATATTTACAGGGACTGTATGCAATTTATTCCTTCAAAACTCAACCCAAGATTTTCTCTCGAAAAACACCTTACAACACAACAAATCGTTCCACGTTTTATTTCTGTCAACATTTTTAACATTTTTCGGCCTTATTCCTAAAAACACGCGTTTAACATACGCGTTTGACAGCTGATTATTAAAAGTTGAAGTTTTGTTAATCCTTTTTTTATTTTTATGTGATTGCAAATATAATTTGGATTGCCTTTTGGCTTCAATATCTACCCAATAAACTATTATAAATAAATATAAATAAAAAAATGCATTTTTCCTAGAACTCTAAGCCTAGACAAAATCCTATATTATTATTTTTTAACGTTCTTAAAAATGGGTTAAACTTTTAAAAGTGACCTTTTGCCATATGTTGAAAGAAAATTTAAATGTTGTCAATTATATGTTATTATATTTGCAATTTTTCTCATTTTTTTAGGATTTTAAATTAACCAAGTTTAGTTTAGTAAATTTAAGTTAATAAATTTATAAGGTCATATTTTGCCTTCCAGTGCTTATTATAATACCTTTTTAGTAGGATTTGCAAAGTAAAAACCGACAGCCTTACTTTTGCATTAACATTACGAAAAAGTAAAAAACATGTATTCAAAAAATATAAAGTTATAATAGAAAGCCCAATATTGGAGTCTATTTTTTAAAAGAATCTTGTGTATGGCTTTTTGCTAGATATTTTTCAGTAGCATTTCATAAAATTTGCAAATTCACTTCTGTACTAAATTCCCATAAAATTTAAATTGAAAACTGACTTTGCCTTACTTTTGCATAAACATTACGAAATATGATAAAAGAATAATATATTGCACAAATATAAAATAATAATAGAAAGCCCAATAAAATGAACCCTTTGCATAACTCTTTACTGGAATTCGTACTGTTCCGAGTACAATTATGCAAATTGACTTCATAAAGGCTGCAGTAAAAGGATTTACAAAGTTGCTCTAAATTTGCATTTGTTAAGCCATAATTTTATTGCAAATACTTAAAATTAGTTTATTTTATTGGCAATGTTCCATTAGACACGCTTCAAACCTAAAATGAACTTTTTACTCGAGCGAAGTATGCCGTATTTCAAACTTGTCACAGAATGTACTATTCTACAACAAAATGTATTTATACATAATATATACATAATATATCATATTATATATATATCATGGGTCAGTGTTTTAGGTTCTGTATATACCGCCCATGTCACGGTGTAGTCAAGTTTTCTCTTTATCTTTTCTCTTTTGCTTCTGCTATCATTATTTTTCTTAGCATTTTCATTATGTAGAACCAAGACTCTTCTTCTCTCAGGATTAGGTCTGCAACGTTATCCTTGATTATAGTAGTCCCACACTGTTCTTCCTCTAGAGCCCTCTTGGATTCCGCAGAACAAGCATGCGTCTGATTCTTGTTTTTAGATGTTTTTAAGGTGTTGTACAAATTAATTTAGTAATTTCTTAAGTCTAGGAATCCATCTCGCCATATTTCCTGTTGTTTTGGTCCATCCTATATATTCATCCCATCCATCCTATATATTCATCCCATTTGCTCTGCCATTCTCTTGTTACTTTATTTGTATCCTTGCCATTTATGTTACCCCAGATCCTTTCCTGTACTATCAGATTAATGGGAGTATAGCCGGCTATTGCCTCTGCGGTGACTTCTTGTAAAATTTTGCAAACTTACTTATTATCCCATTAAATTTAGAATGAATTTAACATACTTTTGCATACAAATTACGAAAGTGATAATGGACAGCATACCTACTCTAATATAAATAAATAGTAGTATTATATTTCTGTAAATGTAGAATTTAATAGAAATAATTAATAAATCTATTTACAATGTAAATAGATTTATTGTAAATTTTACATAATTGATACATGAATCATATAACATGATCTGCAAAAAAATTTTGTTCAAGCTTTTGCATTCGCAAATGCTGTCACCAAATTTTGTACATTTATCATTTCGCTTCGTCATTTTTGATTGAAATTATAGCCATCTTTCTTATTACATCGTAATAAGTAATTTTTATTATCTTTATGTCGAAAATTTCTGCTTTGCGACGGTTACTGGGATGGTCAGAAACAGACAGCAAGATGAGATAATTTCAAAAAACTACTGCTTAATGAGTAATTTTTCAGGAGAATAAAATTTATTTATATTTTAGCCACAATTTCTGGCCGGTGGAGAAATTTTCTTTGCCAGATAAATTCACAAAAAACAGGAGAAATTTTGCCACACCGGTCCTGCATTTTTTAACTACAAAAAAAATTGCAGGAGGCCCCTTTTGGGCCTCCAAAGCTAAGGGGCCTCTGTTCCTGGAACACATGAAGCACCGGTAGCTACGCCACTGATTTAATACCACATATTTATTATTATATTGTAATAAACAGTATTCATTACTTTTTTTTACGTCCACCTTTAAAACTCCCATTATCGTGATCTTTCAAATACAAATTGACAAGCTATGGATTTATGGCGCTTTAGTAACTGGCTAAAGTTAGCTTTAAGTTAGTTGACAGTTTTTAAATGTCATACAATCTTCTTGCGAAATAATAATTTGGAAATTATTTTATTATCTTAAAACAAAAATAAAAAGAATAAGATAGTTTCTTAACGCTAATGCCAATTGAAAAGTTTATATGCAAGTTTGTACTGACCTTTTGATTTTGCCGGCTGTAAACTAGATTTAACTTAAATCATTAGAAATTTCAGGTGAGACTCCTACATGAAGTGCCCATAAATGATTTTTTCACTGTGAAAAACTGCTTTTATATCATAATTTAAACAGTTGTTAGTCCATGTACAAAGAATATATTTCAATTTACAAAATACAAATTTTACATTGAGACTGGCACGCCGGTAATACAGATTCCCAAGTTAGAAATTGCTACGCTTTTTATAAAAAAAAAGAAAAAGAAAAGAAAAATTATAGCATGCAACTAGTTTATAAATTTTCTAGACACTCATTTAAATGACTAAAATGTCCTTTATCAAACTTGATACACAATATACTATTAACAATCAATACACAACGGAATGACGATTTGTCATTTATAAAGTTCGTATATATACGTATACGTATGTATGATATGTATAATATTAGAAAATATGTTCTGGTTTTATAAATAAAGTAATCCGGTCTTTATTTTTAAGTATACTTTTTAAGTTATAACTTTTCATATAGTTAAAGCTAAATATTCATTTTTTTCGTGCATCAAAGGTTTGACCTGTAGCAAAAAATGTATTGGGTTCACTTTCTGTTTGATTTAAACAGAAAAAAATGTTTTTTTATTTATTGGGCTAGGCTAAATCCCGACAAAATCACACTTTTTTCTGTATAACTTTCATTTTCAAATGGTCAATTCACACCTCATTTCTTTAAATTTTCAATTTTACTTGCATTTAAATATTTATTGCCATTTCCCCGAACAGTACTAATAAAAGGTAAAAGTGAAAACGAAATTTTACTTTTGCACAAATGTTACGAAAATGAAGGGTAAAATATTGCACAAATATAAAATCATAATACCGGCACCAATAAAACTCACCCTTTACACAACTCTTTCCAGAAATTGACTTAAGTTCAGGTAAAAATCGATCAATAAAATTGTTAATTTTATTTTCTCATTTGCCGAAAGGATTTTAGTCAATAATAGTATATTGTGTATTTTAATACTTAAAAGTCTGATAAACGCCATTTTAGTGACAAATTTAAATTAGGTACGAGCGAGCTTGCGAGGGAGTATTTAATTAAATGAGTGTCTATAAAGGTATATAAACGAGTTGCATACTTTACTCTTTTACGGAAAATACCTATAACTTTTTAAAAATAATTTAAATTAAATATTTTTATAGAGCGACATCTATAGAAAAAAAAAGAGTAACCGTAAGAATAAGTTTCTGTATTACCGGGGGAAAATGTCAAATTTTTCTGTGTAAATCGAAATATATTCCTTGTAAATGGAATAACAACCGTTTAAATGTGATATACAGTGTGACCCATTTGTTTGCGACCCACCCCTGTAAAATCTTTATTTATGGTGCGATTTCAACCGGATTCGTTTTAAAGTGTAGATCTTGATAAACTGTATTTTTGGAGCAAAACGCCATATTTTTGCATAATACCAGGCCTATCATATCAGTTTTTAAGAGTAAATTTTTAGGAATTTAAAAAACATTAAAATAAAATTAAACTTATAGTCATAGTACAGTGGCCGACAAGGAATTTCGAACATCAAATCTCTGTCATTTCAAAAAATGTCAGTGTAAACCACACTTTAATTGCTAACATGAAATTGATTTTTGTAATTATTGACGTTTATATATTTTTTTATTATTGACGTTTGTAATTTGTAATTTAAAAGTGAATTTAAAGCGTCAACTTGACCACTGATATAGAAAATGCCAGCTGTATCTTACTTTAATAAAGTTAAAATGGTAACCCTTCTTCAGAGCGGCATGTCGTATGGACAAGTTTCGGTACATTTAGGGATACCAAAGAGCACCATACATGCAATTATACGTAAATGGACACTAACTGAATCAGTGGATCGGCGTCCAGGTTCTGGGGGTCGCCGAATATCTTCCGCTGAAGAAGACGAAGCGATCATATATGTAATTAGGAATAATTCTTTCTCCAACGCCGTTCAAGCACTCGAAATTACATATTTCCCGGGGTCAGTCAGAACTGCTCATCGACGAATAAAGGAAAGTGGCTTGCATAATCATGAGGCAGCAAGAAAACCAAAATTAAGGCCTTGGCATAGGGAAGCAAGAATTGGTTTCGCATTACAACACCTAGCAGAAGATGATGCATTTTGAAGTCGGGTAATTTTCTCCGACGAAAAAACTTTTCAATCATGCCCAAATGGCCGGATCAGGGTATATAGGCCCCACAATACACGTTACAATTAACGATATGTTGATGCAGTCAAAAGTAGCGGACGCTTCTCTGTCAACATTTGGGGCTGGATTTCGGCGGAGAGTCCTGGGATAATACTGCTCGTAGAGGAGAGACTAACAAGTGACGTTTATATTAGGATACTTCAAAACGTGATGCTACCTTCTGTGGAACGGCATTATCCTAACAATAATTTTGTTTTTCAACAAGATAACTGCTCGGTTCACACAGCACGGAGGGTAGCAGCATGGTTTCAAAATAATAATATAAACGTCCTTGATTGGCCTAGTCACAGTCCGGATTTAAATCCGATAGAGAATATGTGGGGATTAATGACAAAACGTTTAAAGGAGCGACGGATAGAAGTTCAAAATAGGGAAGAACTTATCCTTGCAATAACTGAAGCCGGGCAAGGTTTGCCATTGCATTATCACCGAAATCTATGTCTCTCCATGCCGACTAGATTGGCACAAGTTATTCAATCGAATGGAGCAATGGCCAAATATTAGTTTACATATTTTTGTTTAGTTTAATTTAAATATTACAAAATTTAATAAAATAATAATAAATAATATTAAATTATTTTAATTTGGTTGTCTTTGTGTGATTCTATAAATGGCAGAGATCATTAAATAAAATTTTGCTTTCGCTGTCAAGATGACGCGTCATGACTGTCCGGAAGTAAGGTTAGTTGTCATAAAGGCAGATTTAGATTTTGATGTCAAATGAATTATAAGTCGTTCAAAATTCCGTGTCCCCCACTGTACCATGTTACTATTAGTTTAATTTTATTTCAATGTTTTTTTCATGGATAACTTGACAGAATAAATTTTTGTAGTTAGTATTTTGCATTTTTCTACTTACAATTTTTCAATAAAATTTAGTGTAGTCGTTTTAAGGGGTGGTGAATCCAGTGCCGTGCTTAGATTTTGTTAAAAAAATTGCTAATATGAATTCTTAACAATTTAGTCTTAAAAACTGTAGTAGGCCTTGTACTTTGTGAAAATATGGCGTTTTTTGCTCATAAGATCTACACTTTAAAATAAATCCGGTTAAAATCGCACCATAAATAAAGATTTTACAGGGTTGACTCGTAAGCAAATGGGTCACACTGTAGAAACAGATTTTACAATTAAAGTAGGTAAATATAATGTCTCCACCCGAAATTTTTAATTCTCTATCCGTTAAATCTAGTTTACTATCGCCAACAGACCGTGCTGCTGGCAAAATCAAAAGATCAGTAAAAACTTTTTAAATATTGGCGTTTGAAAACTAATTAGAAGGGCACTTTATTTTAACGATTGTATGACATTTGACAACTGTCAACTAACCTAAAGTTAATTTTAGCCCGTGACTAAAGCTTCATAAAGCCATAGCTTGTCATGTGTATTTAAAAGATCACTTAGTGTTATGGAAACATGTACGATAATGTTTTCGATTTTAGTTCAAGTGGCATTATGAAAATGTAGAGCTTTAAAATTTTTTAAAAAAAGTCTATTTTTTGCATAATATTACCAAAATAATTCTTCTTAAAAAAAGTAGACTTTCTTGAATATTTTACTATGAATTGCGAACTCTTTCAAAAATTTCTAATGTCAGAATCATATCATTTTACATTTTAGCGTATCTAAAGTATATTGGCCATAAAATACAAAAATATTTGCAAACTTATGGCTTTACAAATACGTCTAGCATGGATGCAAATTTAGAGCAACTTTGTAAATCCTTTTACAGCCTTTAAGAAGTCAATTTACATAATTGTACGCGGAACAGTACGAATTCCAGTGAAGAGTTATGCAAAGGGTTCACTTTATTGGGCTTTCTATTATTATTTTATTTGTGCAATATATTATTCCTTTATAATTTTTCGTAATGTTTATGCAAAAGTAAGGCAAAGTCGATTTTTACTTTTAACTTTTATGGGATTTTGGGAAATAAGTAAATTTGCAAAGTTTATGAAACGCTACTAAAAATTTCTGCAAACAAATTTCAACAAAGGTCATGACATTAAAGACTTATTCAAATATTAAAGTATACCTTTTTTATTATTATAGCATTAATTCTTTAAATGATTTAAATTTCAATGCAAATAAGCAAAATAAAAATGTATAATTCATGAAAATGATAAATAAATTTTTAAAATAGTGACTCAACCGTTTACCATGATATACAACAATATAATTCTTTTCAAGTGTTCCGACTAAATTAAGAATAATCTCGCAATGTCTTCCTGGAATTCCATATATCAACCGCGCCATTGACGTCTTGTTGTCAGAGGATTGCGTAGCTCCGCTTAACCTACATGTGATTAAAAATAAGCATAAGAATGAATAAAATATAAAAGAGAGACGAGGAGAAGCAGTGAGCATGAAAGAAGGATGGTCTTATGTCGGGAGATAAAGTTAGATAGGTGGCTGCGATGGCGTGACAACGGGCAAGGTCCAGCAGCGCCTCGATCAGTCCATGAAACAGTAGTTCTCAAAAGTCAATACGATTTCAAATAAACTTTTTAAAATAAAAACAATAATGTTGGATAAAAATTAAATCGAGAAGAGCATCACTAACACAAACTAAGAAGATACCTGGGAAAAAGTTTCTTAAAACTGATTACTTTATTTTAAAAACTAAAACCCATTTTGTAATATTATATTGGCCAAGCATAGTTATAGTCCTCGCGGCGAATATTTAAAATTGCGATATCAATGTCGATTGTCAAAAACCTCGACATACGTTTAAAAACGTGAAATTTTAGGTTAGGTAAGTAGCGTATCATTTTGTGACATTTCGAGAAAGTAAACTTTGCATTGGTCATGCTCCAGTTCCCTTTGAAAATAATAAGTTAACACAAATCGCTTCTGTTTCCCATCTTACCGATTTCCGGGAATTCTGATCAGAATATTACAGATTTTTGCTAAAATCGAATATTAAAACACTAATTTCATTATAAAAATACCTTATTCGATGCAAAAGAACCTTAAAAATGATATATAAATGTCAATGTCAAGAACAAATATTAAATGTCAATGAGGAAAGCCTCTCCAACAACAAATGCTCTCTGTCCTTGTTTAACACACGCTGCATGAGCGTGACATCTAACTTACGTTCGTCTTAGATCCGAGTGATTGAACCCCAATCTAGCGGTTCCTTGGATTACATACGTAAAAGAAAACAACCAAAATTGTAATGTCTCTGCTTGGTTCAGAATTTGATGATGAAATTTCAAACATTCGCCGCGACGACTATATTAATATTCCCTTGGGTATTGATTTTTAAAAGTATCAACAAATTTAACATCTTTTTACCAATATAAAACTCGATTGGTTTAGGGCCGGTTTATCAATCTCTTGTTAAATTCCAGTTAGTCTATCTGACAGTTAAATTTCATATCGATCGTTGTGAGAACAATGGTATCCATGGAAATTATCTAACAGATAACTGCAACTTTAACTGGGCATTGATAAACTGGCCCTTAGTGGGCTATGTATTTATTCTTTATATAATTTTATAGCATTTTATGTTATTTATGCTATTCGCGCGATTTCCTATATTATATCATAGAAAACACACATGATACTGGATGGTACTGGATGAAACTGTAAAGTTTTTGGTCATTTTGCTGTGGGATTTACATCAATTCCAAAATTAGCTGCAAGACATATTTTTGTTGGTGCTAAAAATAAATAAGATGTTTCCTTATAAAATTCAAATGTGCCAGCAACTAAGCGAATATGACTACGACAGAACACAGTTTTGTGAGGAAATGAGTATTGCGGTTGCTCCCAATTTATTAAAAAATATTTTCAGCGATAAAGATACTTTTTTCTAAATGGATTGGTAAATAAACACAATTGTAGGTACTGGGACAATGAAAAACCACATGTTTTTTAAGAGAATCAATGTATGGTCTGGTATTCTTGGCAACAATATAATTGGACCGCTTTTAAATTTTACTGAACAATTATATATCCCAGTCATTAGAAAATCAGATGGACGAACAAGGAAACATGTTGCTTGATAGGACATTTGGACTTTCAATAAGCTCGAACTCCTCCTCACTATGCTTTACCAGTCAGAGAATGGTTAAACCAAAGGTTTCCCAAGAAATGTATTGGTAAAAGAGGTGCTCAAGAATGACCGGCAAGATCTCCAGATTTAACGCCACTTTTTTTGGGTCATTTAAAAATATAAGTTTATAAAATACCACCTAAGAACATTCAAGAATTCAAACGAAGAATAGTTCAAGAATGTAGGCAGATAACTCCTGAAACGTTTTTAAAAGTTCGACAAGAGTTTGAGGACAGATTCTATTATTGTTTAGCAAATTTTTTTGTGAAATTATTTGTATTTTTTATATGCCTTGTTAACTGCTTGAACTTATTTTTTTAATTTTCCTTACAAAAAAGGTTATTTAATATCTCGCGTAAAATCCACAATTTTCAACGAAAGGTAGATAAACTAAATCTCTGGATATGATGATATGAAACCTGGAAGTATATTTTTGTAGAAGATTTTGTTATCTACAAAAAAAGGTGTGTTGTCGTTTTTGCGTATCTCGCGTATTTTCCTTTAAAACTTTATTTTTTACTTAATTATTTAAATGAAAAAAATGTATGTATGATATAGCGCGACCAAATTTAAAGATGATTTTTTGGAGCCACGTTAGTCTAATGTAATCAAACAAAAAATCAGAAGAGTTTGTTTATTTTTTTAAAAATACGTTTTTAACAGCTTTTTTAGAGACATTCTTTAAAAGTAAGTCAAGACGTTTATTACTTTACTTTTTTTAAAATCGCTATCCTCAACAGTTAAAACCATAGTTAATAATCTATAGATAAGCCTTTGTTTTTTTTAATGGTGATTTAATTACTAGTCCATTACTTTATGTTTAAAGTAGGTTTTTTTGCCATTTAAGTGAAACAGACATTGAAGTCACATTTTTGACGAAAATAAGGTTTTTACATTACTTTATTTAATATAGAATATTGCACCTAGAGTTTTTACATCAATACGTATGTCGAAAAATATGTATAGTGAAAAAAATAGATCAACTGCTGCTGCAATTGCACATGTGCACAAAAAAATTATCGGAGCCATCGACAAAAAGGAAATTACACATACTATAGTATGCGATCTAAGCAAAGCATTCGACACCATATCACATAAAATTTTACTGGAAAAACTAAGGTTTTATGGATTAAGAGGCGCACCTAATGAACTGATAAAATCTTATTTTGAAAATAGAACACCAATAGTCCATTGGAACGAGAGACCTGGCCTGGAATGTGGATTCATATGAAATTTCTTGCTATGCTGATTTTTGGTTGAGGGTACGACAAAACAAGAAGCAGATGAGAACATGAACATACCTCTACAACAATCAAAACAGTGGTTTTATGCAAATAAACTCAAAATTAACGAGGACAAAACTCAACTTTTGGTACCAACCATAGCAAACAATCTTGGTACTCACATAGAAACCATTTTATCGTGGGACTTCAACGTATCAGAATCTAAAAAGAAAATAACTACCTTCCAAATAGCAAAAATGGTAAATTTTTCTTATTTCCTACGGAATTTTTGCTTGGGGAGGACCTACAATGGCAAATGAAATATTCCTTCAACAAAAAAAAGCATTGAGAGCACTATGTGGCCTAAAACAAACTGATAGCTGCAAAGAATATTTCATCAAAGAAGGTATACTCAGTATAAAATCTACCTTTATTTGACAATGTTTATATTATGTACATGAAAACCTAAACCAGTTCACAAATGGTAGTACGAGACATGAAAAAGACAATAGGTTTAAGAAAGATCTAATAATACCATATCATAGATTAAACAAAATAAAAAAATATGTTGATTATTGGGGAGACAAACTCCCAAACAAAATCAAGGAATTGCCTTTCAAATGTTTTAAAAAACAAATCAAGAGTATGCTTGTCGCCAAAGCTTTTTATAGCTATGAAATGTTCCTAGACTGGGACATCAATATTTAATATATCTAAATGTATGTGAATTACATATATTTTAACCAGTTATTGTAATATATTATTTTAAAATTGTAGTTATCTCTATATTTATTTGTATTTATCTCTATACTTATCTGTATCTATCTCTATATTTTTCTGTATTTATCTTTATATTTATCTGTAGTTCTATACTTGTGTACTATATTTTTGACATGTCATGTACTTATTTGATGACAATAAATTATTATTATTATTATTATCAAAGCTTTGAAAAAAATAACAAAAACTGAAATTTAACGGAATTAAAAAAAGAATCATCGATTTTCGTATAAAATGTCATAACAACAATAAAATTATATTTTTAATGCTTCTTTAATAAAAAGGGTACTACTTTAGTATTAAACAGTTAATGCAGTTTTAGAAAATTTCTACCGATAAAACAAACAAACAAACAAAAACAAAAGTATTAAATTACGAGTTGCAAAATGCAATTACACTTATGCATCATAACCTGTTGGTGACCGCTGTGTAAGTTTGTGAGGTCGTGAGGCATGGCCGCCTAGATAGCAATGACGGGCGGTAGCGTGACCACACACGCAACGCGGCGGCCGTCGCGGTTGTTGTTGTTCTGTTGTTTAGCGGTCGCTCGGTCGGTCTCGCGGCAGTCTGGCCTGGCTTTGCTTTTGCCTGCCTGCCTGCTTGATTTCCGCGAGGTCGTCTCATAACCAGACGAGGTTCCAAATAACAAAGTCTTCCGAAATATTTTGCGATAATGATATATTTATTCATGTTATAACAAAACTGTTAATAATTCGTCGATTTAAAAATTATAATATTCCAAATATCTAAATAAATAAATAAAACTTATCATCACATACACTGATAAAAAAATACATACTGGATCGTTGGCTATTTTGACGCCATTATTACATTTCTTATGTAAATGTACATTGTTTATGTACATTATAGTTAACATCAAACATAATTAAGTTGTTTATCAGATAATTGCCGTCGAAAATATATAAGAACTTCAATGTCCAAATTTACCCGCCCTATTAAATATTCTTTATGTTTTATAAAACATTTATATAATTCTGCTCTGCTAATATTGCACACACGAAGATTTTAGATAAGCATTTTTCTATTTTACGTACACTGAAAGAAATATATACTAAAGCAGGGGCGTGCTGGCAGAATCAATGCAGGCCTGGACTAGATGGTAGAGCAGTCCAGGCCCAAGCCAATTTCATATAAATTGTAAAAATACATTACAATTAAATACCTCGACTGATAAAATGTCCCGATAACTCTCTTCGCAACAAAGAATTGTTTTCAGCTAGTTCAATTATTAAGTCACAATCTAAACAATTTTTCACATTTCTCTCCACAGCAATCAGCATAAAAGCTTCCAAATTTACGTCACTTCGCACTAATATTAAAGGAAAGTATTATCACAAATAAATCAAGACAAAAACTGCGAAGTGGCCCCGGATCAGTTTGGATTTTCAAAGAAACGGAACAATAATTACGAAAGCATCCAAAATATCCCCACGGTTTAGGGTTTCCACCTGCGACTTCTTGGTTAAGGGTTAGCATAAAAAATACGTGTTTTAGATTTTTTTACGGGAGTCAATTAAAACTTTCTTTTTTTTAATTTATTTTAGTGTTTAGTGATATAACTTGAAAAAACTTTTTGTTCGGTATACCCTATTTGCATACCATAACAAGTCCAGCAGACCACCATGGTAGCGCAGGCCACCGGGCATTCGCCCGGTGTCCCGGCGGCCCAGCACGCCCCTGTACTAAAGTTAAATAAAAAAATAATTAGGGGAAATATATTTTATGTTTCATATTTGGACTACCACATACATTGCTAAAACAAATATATTCGTTTGGTTAGCAGCCTATTGCTGCCCTAGCAATATAAATGTGTTTCTAGCAATATTTTTTTGCTGTAATTCACTTATAGTTTACATTTTATAGTAAGGGTAAGTTTATTTTTATTTAGATCTAACATATCTTCTTTACAATAAATGTATTACAAAATTTAACATACATTCATAATAAACAGTAGTATAAATGTGTAAAGCACTAGTATAAAATTTTTAGTATAAATTTGTGTTTACTTTTAGCAACAAATTTCTTTCAGTGTACTATATAGAATGTAAGGTATCCCCATAAAATAATCAGGTGCACCATCATGATAAAGGAATCATTGGGCCTTACTTTTTTGAAGACCGACGAGGGCTAGCACTTACGGTTAACAATGTTTTACTAAACATGTTAACAGTTTACTGCAGTGAACGGTTTTGTGACATGTTAAGGAACTTTTTGATTCCACAACTGCAGGAGTTTGAAGGTTTAAATGTGGAAGCATGGTTTCAACAAGATGGGGAAAAAGTGTTCTCACGATGAGGCACCATTAACTGGCCTCCGAGAAGCCCCGATCTTACACCACTTGAATATTTTTTATGGAAAAACCTTAAAAAGAAAGTTTATGAAAACAGACCACGAATTTGAAATTTGAAGCACAACATCCGCACAGAAATGGCCGCTGTTTCCAGAGATATGTGTAGACGCGTAATAGTTAATTTCCGTTTTCGGTTAGGGGAATGCCAGCAGCGAGTGGGTCAACATTTAGACAACAAAATCTTTGGCATTTAATTTTCAAAAACTTTGTCTAAACATTCCAATTTTTTTATGACTTGTGGTTTTATTTTTATTAAATTTACAAATACCCCCTACCTTTCTGGACACCTTGTATAAACAGCAATATATAGGTAAATTATACTTTAAATTAAAACCATATTAAGTACTTAATATACTAATTATATTATCATTGAACACTGTGGGCTTTGGTATGGTTTTTGGCTTGTTCACTTTTAGGATGGATCACGAAAAATGATGGCGGTGTTTAACGATGAAAATATTGATGCTTCTTTAATACTTTTAAAATAAGTTTGACATAAATTGCATGTATACATATTAAAATATGGGTACTTACCTTTTCTTTATTACTATCGGCGTCGCATCCAACTAATTAAAGTCACAATATCGACTCCACGCGACAAAAAGAACGAAAAAAACGGTCTATTTAGGTCACGGTGATTTTATTGGTTAGCGTAAAACGTTATAATGTAAATTTACATTTTACATTTATTTTTACTTATTTATATGTAAAATAATTGTATATACTATATAATATAATATTATAACAAAAATTAAATGTTTAATTACCTTATACAGGAATAATAAACAGAAAGAAAATAAAAGCACATTATTTTTCTTAAATATAGGTACTTGTATACATATGTAGCTACTTTGATTTTAAATTCTTTTTGTAAAAAACGTATAAATATAATATATATTATGTCAAAAATATGTAATTTTAACATTATTTTTATCAGTGCAGTAAGGATCCATTTATGGCTTAATAAAAATAAAAACATTTAAAAACTGATTATAATTATACAGACTGTATAGAATCAAGTAAGTAAGGCTGGAGACAAGGATGACAAATTATATTCTGATCAGAGAAAAAGAAACAAACTTTAATTGGGCGTGGTTTAAACCAAGCCATTCGTAATTACGAACCATAGTTGCCAGGTTGTTTTAAATCAGAAGAGAACGATTATAAATATTTAATAAATAGTTCAATTTTATTTGTTTGAAACTTTAAAAATAACAAAAAAATTAATAATACAAAAATATATCAAAAATAATTTGATTTAGTTAATTTTCTTACTTTTAATATTAAAAAATAAGGAAAACAATCCTTTTAGGAAACAATAATAGCATATGGCAACAGCGCGGCATGCAGCCAGATACAAGGGCATGCAGTTTGATCTACTGTTTGTTCAGTAGCTCCGACGCTGTCGTAGGGAAATGTGTATAGTTTTTAAGAAATACATTTTCGCCATTAACTGGAATTTAATGGATTTTAAACAATACTTAGTTTTTATTTGCAGAAATGCATTAAAACAAAACAAACGAATTCGATAAAAATAAAACCTATAAATTCTCAAACAAAAATAATTCTAAAATAGTTATTTCCTAGGTACACTTTTAACTCAGTTCGTTTAGGAACAACACTCGTTAGATCCGAGCTGAGCCTGACGTCAGCGCGGCCGTTCCCAGAAACCACCGCCAACTATTCGCATGAATTATTTATGGCACTCATGGCCGCCTTCGCACATAAGAGTCATGAGAAAGACGCAAGTCGCACGACATCCGAACAAAAGCTATCAAGTTCTATCTCATGGGAAATTTCAGCAATTTTTTTTAATGGATCCGTAATTTTTTTAAAACGTGTTAATTGTGAAATTATATACTAATTTTAAATTTTATTTTCTGCAAATTATAAATTGTATCATGACATAGCATAAATGTCTTAATTTAAAATACATTTAAGAAACATGAGATAAAAAACAAAAAAATACTTATGTAAAACTTTATTTATAATAAAGGGATTTACAAAAACTTGGATAATAGTTTTTCTGAACGTGTTGTAATGATATTTTTAATGCAAACTCAAATAATCGTTTTTGTGAAAAAATATAACTTTTTATTAATTAGTGTGTCCAGATTATACACGACGAGTTTACCCACTCCACTTTCGTGACGTAGAGTGAAGAGAAAAATAAACTGGTGCGACTTCGTTACGTAATAAATAATATTTTAGTGCAATATTAATTAATAGACCTAAATATTAATATTTAGGTCTATCGCCAAATGGATTTACATTACCAACATCAAAACAGATTTTTTTTACTTCTACGCAACATAAGCTTCTTTGTTATTAAATTGCCTTTTAAAGTCAACTTTGAGTTTTATACATACAGTTTGTATCGGCCAAAACTTTTTGTACAGGGTGTGTCATGTAGCAGTGGCGAATAACAACTTTCTTAAATTAAATAATATACAGGGTGTTGCATTTGAAATAAAAAAGTTGGTATTGGCCATTGCAACATAACACACCCTGCGCATCTAAAAATACCAATAGACATTTCCGAGCGTTTTTTGGATAACGCCTCCATTTATGTATTATCGAATTTATTCCATTTGGCTGATACACACTGTATATTAAAATTACTAGGAATACAGGAACGTTTTTTCTTTTTGCATTTAATGTAGCCAATATAAATGACTGATAATCTCTAAAGAGCAATTAATATAAATAAATTATCTATAAAAAATTCCATTGGAACTTTAGGTCCTACCGATAATATAATATTAGACTTGGCCAAAAAATTAACTACATAGGAAAAGTGGGTCCATCTATCGCGTTTAAATTTATGTACATAACCTATAACAAATGTCAACCGTCAAACCTGACAAAATGTCACAAATTCGATAATTTCAATGTACTATCGCTAACAAAAAAAACTCATACAGCTTAAAAATCTAGTGTTCCTGATTTTCTATCATTTCGTTGGAGTAATTATGGCTTTTAACATGATACGTCACATTTGAAAGGTCTAAAATTAAAGTAAGTAAGTACAGAATTATTAATTTCTTGAAAAAAAATAGTATATACAATAGACTGAGGCAAAAAAATCGACATTTTTTTTTTGTAAAGTATATCGAAAATATGGTTTGGGGTGACAAAAAAACATTATTGTGAAAGTTTGAGTTCATAATATTAATATTAAGAGGTCTATCATCGCAATTTTAAATTTCTTTTCTTCAGCAAGTTTTTGTCTCAGAACTCCCAAACTATTGAGTTTAACAAAATTGACTTGTAAATATTTTTTTAAGAAAATTAAATGCTCTACAAAAAAGGTTAAAATTAAATTTTCCGTCAGATAAACCGTTTCCTTAAAATCATGCCTTAAAAATTGGTATAGTTTTACATTTCTTTTTAGAATTTTGTAATTCATGTAAAAATCAGTACCCAAAAAAAAAACCGCATAAATATTCTTATGGGAAATCAAATGCTTTACAAGCCTCCTAACATTTTTGGCTAAATTCACTCAATCAAAAGTTATTCAAGGTTAAAGTTGAAGTTAAAACCAAATTCTTGTTTTTTCCTCTGTAGATTTATTTTTTATGGGTGATAATTTAATTTTTTTCTTTATAAATGTCTATTATATAACTAATTAACTATTTCCAATAAAAAACAACATGATTGTTATTATTTACACGATTAAATGGGTAACAGTGAAAATAATATTTTGTAAAGAAAATAGCTTCTTAAAGCGAAAAAACTCTAATGTGTTATTTTTTTTTTAATTTTCAGTAATTTTATCAATAACAAAGATTATCATCGATAAAATAATTCAAGTTTTAAACTGACCCAAAAAAAATCTAGAGCGGAAAAGACTTTTTTTGTAGAGCATTTGATTTCCCATAAGAATATCTATCGGTTTTTTTCCGGGTACTGATTTTTACATGAATTCCAAAGTTAAAACATAAAATTGTAAAACTATACCAATTTTTAAGGCATAATTGTAAGAAAAGGGTTCATCTGACGGAAAATTCCAATGAAACCTTTTTTGTAGAACAATTTTCTTCAAAAAATATTCCTAAGTCAATTTTGTTAAACTCACAGGTTTGGGAGTTCTGAGACAAAAACTCGCTCAGAAAAAAAATCTAAAATTGCGATGATAGACCTCTTAATATTAATATTATGGACTCAAACTTTCACCATAATTTTTTTTGTCACCCCAAACAATATTATCGATATACTTTACAAAAAAAAATAGTCGATTTTTTTGGCCCAGTCTATTGTATATACAATTTTTTTTCAAGAATTTAATAATTCTGTACTTACATTGAAATTATCGAATTTGCGACATTTTGTCAGATTTGACGGTTGACATTTGTTATAGGTTATGTACATAAATTTAAACGCGATAGATGGAACCACTTTTTCTATGTATTTTTAATGTATTTTCATTGTTCTACGGCGGTATATAATACTTTGATTTTTGAACCGCGTACATAGTGTTATAATATGAAAATTAATATAAGCTTAAAAAAAGAATTTATTTGTCCTGTTTTAGTGGCTTTTATTTTTGTTTGATTATTTTGATTTCACATTATTTCCTGCCACGTACTTCAGCTCAATTTACAGCATTTAAATTGTTTTATCTTTATGTCCGTTCCGATTTCACATGTGAAATGTGAAATTGCAATATCTGAATAAAAACATGTTTCCTCGACGCATGCGATAAAAACTGAATGTTCATTTCGCAGCATGGCTTGGTAATCAGTGGGTTTGTAATATTAATTTCCATTTCTAGGAAGGCGCTATGAGACATTTCTGCTAGGAAAATTTCAAAAGCTACATTCTTAATGAAGTTACTCACCTTTAAAGGAGAACACTTTCTATGCGTTTTTAGTGACATAAACAATAAAACCGGTAGGTTTTTATGAATGAAGCTTGTTTTAGAAATTTGTAATAATTGATTATAAATGGATTACGAGTTTTGCTAATGTTGGAAAGGAAAAAAATAAGTTATGACATATAGATAAGCTATTGTTTACATTTCAATTAGTTAACCCATGATTGATGATTTTTATATTTTAATCATTTTTATGGTTATGTATGATACATTTTTGTAAAGATCTTTTACAGACACATTTAGAGTTTTCCTTCTAAATACTACAAAGCTTGATATTATTATCCACTAAAAGGTTTCTACACTTATGCATCATGAAAATCACATTTGTTAACATGAGTTTGTAGTTTGTTAATTTTATTTTGTAAAATTTTAACATATTTTTTGTGGAAAACCAGGGTTTGTAAAGGAAAATATTTTACCGAAATTTTTGTAAAGGTAATATGCAATTTTGTAATCAATTTGTTAATTTCAAAGGTTACAGATAATTTAGTTAATGTTTAAGAAATTATTTTGTTAAAAAAGTACACGTGATATCAGGCATTCAATTAAAACATTTCCCACTGACAATACGCATCAATAAATTCAACTGACTTCTGCGTCTGCAAGTTAACTTATGTTTCTGCTTACTTTATTCTTATTCGTATTGTGTTCGTAACAACTGTCCAGAGTGTTTATAATATATTATCAGAAATCTGTTTTTATTTTTATTTAAAAATACATCAGTAATTATATTGTACCAAATTTTATAATTTGATGATTTCAGAATGGTGTGTTATTTAATTGTGTGTATTAGGGTGTGCCAAAAAACCTCGATATTTTTTTTTTTCTTGCTCTCAACCCAAAATATCGTAGAATATGTCCGAACAAATATTCTGTTAAAAGCGGAGCTCATAATTTCAATTTTAAGAGGTCCTCCATCGAATCTGAAGTTTTGCCGCTTAAATAACACAGAAAACTGACTTTTTTACCTTATTTATTCTTGCAACCTAGGAAGAAATTTTTTTTTCATAAAATCCATGACTAATTCTTACAAAGCATTAAATTTGGAAAAAAAAATCTTATTAAGCCGAATTTCTATTTTCATTATTTGATTTTTTACAGAGCTTTAAATTTAAAATTTTACGTTTTTTGCCTTTTTCAGCTAAACTATTTAAGTTAGACGAAAAAGTCAAATGGCAATTTTTTAGCTTGTCTGATGGACCACAAAAAAGTTTTTGGCGAATTTTTTATATCGTCAATATTCTTAAAGTTACAGGCGTATAAAGTCATAATTTTTGTATTATTAACTTTAATTAATTAATAAATTTAAAGCTCTGTAAAAAATCAAATATTGAAAATAGAAATTCAGCTTAATAAGATTTTTTTGTCCAAATTTAATGCTTTGTAAGAATTAGTCATGGATTTTATGAAAAAAAAATTTCTTCTTAGGTTGCAAGAATAAATAAGGTAAAAAAGTCAGTTTTCTGTGTTATTTAAGCGGCAAAACTTCAGATTCGATGGAGGACCTCTTAAAATTGAAATTATGAGCTCCGCTTTTAACAGAATATTTGTTCGGACATATTTTACTATACTACGATATTTTGGGTTGAGAGCAAGAAAAAAAAAATATCGAGGTTTTTTGGCACACCCTAGTGTGTATACACAATAGCATACATGCTATTTTTGTGTTCATTTATGTAGGTATGTGTTAATTTTTTTGTTTATGAAATTGATTAATAAAGCAACATTTTTTATCAAAATTCCCAATTTCCAACAAATACTTTTGTTACTGGGTTTAGAAAAAGTTTGTAAAATAAGGTCCTTTTTAAAAATTACAAAAATTTTGGTTGAATTATTTATATAGGATTTTGTTATTAAATCTACAAAATGTTTGTTATAATTACAAAGAACTAATTCAATTAGTTTACAGTTGGTAGTAAACTTAACATAAATTTATGTGGACCTGGATTAACATAAAATCGTGTTCTGTAAGTAGTAACACCCTGTATAAAACTCATAAAAATTCTTACACATAATTAAATAAAAACATAATCGTTACAATTTTTTTGTAACACGATAATATCACGTTACTTATATTTTATTTCCAAGCACGTGGCCTCATTATTTACTGTCATTGTAAAAAGGCCATCAACCATCGCAATGTCAAACTGGAACAAAGCTTGCTCGCTCGGTGCAATTTATTTGCTTTTTTGTTTTCATTTGTGTTTCACAGGCGGTGACTCATTGTTTTTATTGCTAAAATAACATTGCAACAATAATTTAATAGCGTGGTGGATACACGATTGTTAAAAACAAACAGATTGTATGGGTTTTGGTAGACCACCAAGGAGGTGTTTGGTTAAATTTAGTGATGTACGATAATTTAGGTCAAGTGGCTTGCTTATTTCAAATTTGTCAAATAAGTTATTTGTTAATAACATGCTGGAGCGCTAATCCTATAGGATAACATAACATTTTTTTTTTTTTTAATATTTGATCATTTCTGACCTTAAAGACAAAGATCGCCCTGGACAAACAAAAAAGTAAAAGTCAGCAATAAACTCTAGAAGTATCAGAAATTAATTAATAATTTTATTATTAAAAAAAAAATAATTTTGTTATTTAAACCATTACCAAGCAGCACAACTGGTTAAATTAACGTTAAATTTACGAAATGTCTGGTTAATTTATTTAAGTTATATTGTACCACAATGTTAAATTAACCTTAAAGTTATTTTGTAATAAGTGGGGAATTCAATTATGGTAAAATTATGTTATGTTAGTTAAATTTTATTACTTGCTTAATGTACCTTTTGGTTAAAAAGAAATTAATATTTGGTGGTTTTTGGTTTATTTTACCCTTTTTTAACTACTTTTAAACTCTTAAGTCTACTTAAACTATAATTAAGCAGTTTAAGTTTATTTTCTAAGAAAAAAACAATGGAACATTTTTTTATGATGAAGTAGTTTTAAATGCACTTTTAAAAAAATAAGACATACAGAAAAAAAAACAAAAAAAAAATGTTTTTATAAAAAAAGGTTTATATATAAAGCTGTTTTAAGACTAATTTTTCTATCCAGGTAACAATTAAAACTGCAAAACATCCATTAATTAACCAGTTTATTAATTAACGTTTATTTACCAGCAAGTTAAAATATATTTGGTAAAATATAACTTGTTGGTTAAAAAATATATCCAAATTAACCAACGCTGTGGTTAATTTACCAAATTACCCATTACTAAAGGTTAAAATTAAAAGTTAATATAACTTTATGTAACTTCCAAAATAACCTACTTTTTAACTTACAAGCAATATTACTAATTACAGTAGTAGTTAAATTTTGGGTTATTTATAGTCAATCCACTCTTGAAATAACCTTCTATCTATATGTAAATTTAGTAATATTAGCAATATGTTTATTTATAAGTTAAATTACCTATAGTAAAAAATATCATTTGAATTTAACAATCTATTGGAAAATTTAAAGAGTTATTTTTTAGATAATAGTAAAAATGTTAATAGTTGAATACAACAATTGGTTAAAAAACAAGTTAAAAAAACGTTATTTTATTTAGATTTTGGTTAATTTACTTAGAATGATAGTTATTTAACCAGTAATGTTACTTGGGTTGTAGGCGATGATAAAAGTTAAATGAAATAAAATTAATTTTTAAATATTCACACTCTAGGGTAAATAAAACGTAAAACGGCGGTACTTTTGGTTTTAATATCAACTTTACCAAGGGGTGTGCTAAATGAAAAAAAATTCAATTTGATAAAAAAACTTAAGCATGATTTGAAAAATTTGTCAAAATAATCATGTTTAAGACAATTATTATTTTACTAAACATATTTTTTCTACGACCACTATGTAAAAGTCAAATGAGGAGCATCCGTGCAAAACCGGCTATATCCACTTTAATAAAATGTTGTGAAAATGGCAAAAACGGTTTCCTGGCCTTTACAGATAAAAGAAAAAGCAAACTTGAGTTTTGTGGGCTTTGTGGTACTTGTTTTATAAGACATACTTTCGTTTTCAAAAACTTTATATTAAGGCCAAAATTTAAAAAAATGTATTGTATATAGCCGTTTTTGCTCAAAAACCGAATAAAAAACGAATAAAATGTGAAAAAAAACCTTTATTATTCAAAAATATTACAAAATAAATTTTGTATAATAAATTCTAATTTTTAGTGCCTTAATTTAAATTGAGAAGGTAAGTTTACTGATTTTAAGTAACTTATACCTTAAAAATTAAAATAATAGGATGAAAGTAATTTTTATAGCTGTCAAACACTTTCTTAGGTTATATTGTTTTGTATTTGAATATAATAAAAAATAAAAGGGTCGTAGAAAAAACATTGTGTTTTACTTGTGAGAAAAGCTTTCTTCAAGCTCGTGTTAATGCACACTCGACCTGACGGCCTCGTGAGCAACTTAAACACTCACATGAAAAAGTCGCTTTTCAACACTTGTAAAACAAATAACTATTGAGTATGAGTATGGGAAGGTATGACAGGTCCCATCGACATTATCTTACACTAATCTCCCAGAGTTATTTTTACCCCCTTTTCGTTCTCCTGCTTTAAAACAAATAACTATTGTACTTTTATCTATTTTTAAACTACATTGTGAATATTAAAAAATAACAATAATGATAATAATAATTAAAAATAACTACTATCCAAACCAAACATTACTGATCGCAAACAATGTGTTGAGCTAAAGAATGAATTGTCAAATTTGTCGTGCATTACCAAAGGAGTACCGCAAGGAAGCATTCTTGGCCCTCTCCTTTTTACAATATTTTTCAATATTATTGCGAAATAGTATCATCTAGTGCCATTCATCAATATGCTGATGATACTCAGCTCATGCTCCCCACTAGACATAAATTCAGCAATCCAGAGCATCAATCAAGACCTTGTGTTAGTGTTAAGTTATAAAACCTGTGATATTAAGTTAAATGAATCTGTGATAAAATTCGAAGAATATGTGGGTGTTTTAGTAGATAAAAACCTTATTTTTGATAAACATATTTGTAAATTAGTATAAAATGCTTACATTAAACTAAAGTCAATATATAGCTTTAAGTACTTTTTAAATAATAATGTTAAATGGAATTTGTCTAAAACTCTAATTTTAAGTACTATAAATTACTATTCTTCAGTTTACTACTTTTACACTAATTTATACTATAAGGAAAGACTACAAAAACTTTAAAATTCTGTTGTTTAAGATACTCGTTTAATGTAAACTACCGTGAACATGTTACGCCTATTTATGTATCAAAAATATCCTTAAATGTAATTCCACCTTTTTTTTACAGTATTCTTGTCTAGTGTTTAATGTTCTAAAATTTAAAAATCCACTATAACTCCACAATTCGCAAAACTCACAACCGAAATACTCGATATAAGAATAATTTTTCTATACAAATTCATTAAACTTTGTTTTGAATATTTGGCGCCAACTATTATAAATAGATTTTTTGAAATATTTAATTCTACCAACAATGTCGTTACTTTTAAATCATCCCTTAAATGTTGTTTGCTAAAATGTCACAATTCATAATTTAAGTTTTGTAATTATTATATTATATTGATTTTTTATATTATTATTTTATATTACATTGTTTGAGTGGTAGAACAGCATGTTGCTGAACTCACACCATTTGTAAAATGTATTTTTTTCTTGCCATTTTACAATAAAATTTATTATTTTTATTATTAAACATTTATATTCTGTTGGGCTAAAATTACATACAAAATGAAAAATTATTAAGTAAATCTTTAAGATAAAACATAGATCTTATAAAACTATCGATAATCTCAGCTCTTTTGTGTAAAATAATCTTTTGATTTATAAAGCCTTCAATTTAATTTTCTTATAAACCTACGTACATCACAAACCTAATACAAATAACGATGGAATGAACGGTTTGCTCGAAAACCCGATTAACAATAAATCATCAACCACGAATATCATTACCTTTGCTACTCTCATAAGCCGTGCGACGGCAATTTTCCTCTGCGGAGGCAAGCAGGCCGTGCTAGTATATAGAGGGCCATCTGAGGTGGCCGTGGAAGTGATGGGTGCGCGGCCGAGAGCATGCATTAAACGCCCACGCACCCATCTCACGGATATCTTGATGGTCGCGGCGTGATTTTGTGCCCGCTGGGAGCCGACGCGTCCCATGGGCTGTAGACGATACGATGTTGCGTGAGGCCGGACCCAGCGATGGTTTATGGTCCAAGATTGCGCCGACCGGACTTTCTACTGCTTATAAGACCAAACAAGGAAGATTTTATTTCGTGCCCGAGGAAGGAACAAAGAAAATACGAGTAAACAAATGTACAGTGTGTACATTAGGGTGATGCAAAAAAAAAAAATTTTTAAATTCTATGCGAGACCACTCGGGTTTTCAAAGAGTATCAAGAAAATAAAAATCGGTAAAAATTTGAGAGAAATCAATTAAAATTTAGAGGTCGCTCAACGCAATTGTTTAATTTAGAAAAATCACGCATCTCAAATGCATTGCTATAAACGAGTAGGCATATTTCATACAAATTTGAATGAAAATGGTTGAATTTTTTTTTGGTGAACTCTTAATGATTATTCTAATAAATAATGTTGTCCCGATTTGAAAAAAAATTTCATAATATTTAAAAAATATATATTAATTAGCAAATATAGCTTAGTTAACAAATAATTCATTCAATTTTTTTTTTGTTTCAAAATCTGCAAAAACATTGTTAATAGGTCTACAAGCAATTATTCATTCACAAAAACACTCGCCCCCATCGTTAAATATGAGAAAAAAAATAATATTTTAATTAACTACACTTCGCGTCAAATTTAACGCACCACTAAAAGTTTGTCACATTTTCAAAGTTGATTTTCTCGCGAACCGTCAAACCGAATTTGGTAATTTTGTTTTAAAATTGAGGTTTATTCTTTGGTTATGATGCCTTTATTAAAAAATTCTTTTAAATTTAAGTTTTGAGTATATATATATAACCGTAAAACCGAATTTAGTGATTTTTATAATAAATTGTAGGTTTATTCTTCGGTAATAATGCGTTTATTAAAATATTTGTTTAAATTAACATATTAAGTATATATAGGGTGCAAGTGTAATAATTTGTTTTTTTCCAGAAATTTGAAACGCCCTGTTGGTTGTACCAGCTATAACAGCATATGTCTCTTACAATCAAACTATAGCCCCATGTTCTCTTAACATTTTGTATTTTTATTCACCGGGTTATCTTTATTTTTAAATGAAATATACATTTAAAGATTAAGGTACCATGAATAGTGTACGATATATCGAGGACATTTTATTTGAGCATGTTGTCCCTTTCGCCCGGTAATAATTTTTTACTGATGCAGGATAATGCTATATAGTGCAAGAGTACTTACATGAGGTGGGTGTTAAAACTTTAGACTGGCCTGCAAATAGTCCGGATCTCAACACCATCGAGAATTTGTGGGATAATATGGGTAGACGACTAAGAAATCATGATTCCTTACCTGCCTCCCTTGATGACGTAGCAAATATGCTACGAGAAATATGAAATGTCATTGATCAAGACGAGATTAGACATCTGGTTTCGAGTGTGAGCCGTCGATGTGAAGCCGTAATTAGAAGTAGAGGCAGAAATACGCGATATTGATATTCTTTAATGTTGGTTTTATTGATTTTGTTAATATTTTTGTTGTTATTGTTACAATCGTTCTTTTTACATTTTTGTATTAAACTGGAGCTTTAATCTTTAACTGTATATTTCATTTAGAAATAAAGATAACGCGGTGAATCAAAAAACAAAATGTTAAGAGAAGATGTGGCTATAGTTTGATTATAAGATACATATGCTGTTATAGCTGGTACAATCCACAGGGCGTTTTAAATTTCCGGGAAAAAACTTATTATCACTCTTGCACCCTGTATATACTCAAAATATTAATTTCAAAAAATATTTTAATAAACGCATTATTACCGAAGAATAAACCTACAATTTATTATAAAAATCACTAAATTCGGTTTGACGGTTCGCGAGAAAATCAACTTTGAAAATGTGACAAACTTTTAGTGGTGCGTTAAATTTGACGCGAAGTGTAGTTAATTAAAATATTATTTTTTTTCTCATATTTAACGATGGGGGCGAGTGTTTTTGTGAATGAATAATTGCTTGTAGACCTATTAACAATGTTTTTGCAGATTTTGAAACAAAAAAAAAATGAATGAATTATTTGTTAACTAAGCTATATTTGCTAATTAATATATATTTTTTAAATATTATGAAAATGTTTTTGATATCGGGACAACATTATTTATTAGAATAATCATTAATAGTCCACCAAAAAAAATGTCAACCATTTTCATTCAAATTTGTATGAAATATGCCTACTTGTTTATAGCAATGCATTTGAGATGCGTGATTTTTATAAATTAAACAAGTGCGTTGAGCGACCTCTAAATTTTAATTGATTTCTCTCAAATTTTTACAGATTTTTATTTTCTTGATACTCTTTAAAAACCCGAGTGGTCTCGCATAGAATTCAAAAAAAAATTTTTTTTGCATCACCCTAGTGTACATGTGCTTCGAATAATTTGTATTTTTTGGTTAAATATAATAATAATAATCTTTATTAGTGTACAACGTCAATACAGAGAAATACACATTAGTAGATACAAATATAAATAAATTACAAATATATTTGTCTATAGAATAGATATTTAGATATTCATGTTTTTTCTCTTTGTTATTGTTTTTTGTTAATGCCATTTTTTGCGTTTGTCCTTTTTGCATTGTTTACATTTTTTGCATTGTTTAAATTTTTATTATTAATAAAACATTTTGCGCTTTACTTATTGAAGTATTTTGTTAGATCCAAGTATCAGTTAATATTTTAGTTAAAAAATGCGACACTTGACAGAAACTCTGCGAATAAAAATATTAATGATGATTGGTTACGGTGATATATGCAGATCACAAGAGCAAGTTGCAAACCTTTTTAATGGAAAATACCCAGATTTACCACCACTTTCTCAGGCAACTGTGTCTAAAATACATGCACAATTTCGTGAATATGGACACGTTAAACCAATACGCAGGACGCCTCATTTTATTGATGAAAATGTGAAAGTTAATATTTTATTAGCTTTTCAAGAAGATCCAACAACTTCTACGCTTCAGGTTGCACGTGAAAACGACGTTAGTAATTCGTAAGATGTGTAAAAGCCGAAAAAATGCATCCATATAAACTACAACACGTACATTGTACGTCGTACAAGAATTGATTGATGGTGATTCTGATAGAAGATTACAATTTTCCGAGCAAATGCTGCATATGTTAAACAGGAATGTTATTTCTTCTGCAGATATTCTTTTTTCTGATGAATCAACATTTCTATTAAATGGCGAGGTAAATAGACAAAATTGCAGGTACTGGGCAGAAGAAAATCCCCACTGGATGCGACAAAGTCATACCCAACGTTTGGGCTGGTATTGTTGGTGATCATGTGGTGGGACCTATTTTCATTGAAAATCTTAATGGGGCAAGATATCTGGATATGCTAAGAGAACAAGTTGTCCCAACTTTAGCAGAGTTGTTTCCAAATCCATTGGAACCTAATCTTCCCAATGAAAGGATATGGCTTTAACAAGACGGTGCCCCACCCCACTATGCTCTTCCTGTACGGAATTATTTAAATGACACCTTTCCACACAGGTGGATTGGAAGAAGAGGTTTTATAGAATGGCCAGCAAGATCACCGGATCTAACACCTCTAGACTTTTTTCTAAGGGGATATCTAAAAAATAGGGTGTTTAAAACACAACCTGCTAATTTAGATGAATTAAGAAACAGAATTACTGGAGAAATTAGGAACATAACACCGGAGGTTTTAAACAGAGTGCGGGAACAATTTCAAAGTAGTAAACCCTACTTGTATGGTATCGTCATACTCAAAAAAATGTGCACTATCAATTTTCGATAAAAAAAGTGGGGTTGTTATTTAAGATAAGGGTGCCTAATGTGCGGGGGGAAAAATGGTGGGGGCATAAAATCTCACTCAAAAACTAATCTGTACTAGAAAAAATCTTAATTTATCAAAGCTTAAATTTGTTCTTTCATTTGAAAATTTATTGAAAAATTTTATTCCATGTTACTCTGGCCCATGTTGAGTTTTCGACTTGAAAACCTCACAATTATGAGAAAGTCCCACTTTTTCCGACGTCCCTGACCACTACCAAAGTTTCTAATAAACATAATAAAAAATTGGATTTGTTAACATGACTTTGTAGTTTGTTAATTTTATTTTGTAAAATGTTGATATAATTTTTTGTAAAAAAGGTTTCTAAATGTAATATGGAATTTTGTAAGCATTTTGTTATTTTCATAGGTTACCATTTTGTCAATGTTTAACAAATTATTTTGTTGAAAAAGTACACGTGATTTCAGGTAGTCAATTAAAACATTTCCCATTGACTTTAGCGTCTTCAACTTATGTTTTGCTTACTTTATTCTAATTCGTAACGTGTTTGTACCAACTGTCCAGGGTGTTTATAATATATTACAAGAAATCTGTTATTATTGTTATTCGACTTCCTTATACCTATTTAACGAGAGTGTGCGAAGTATCCAAAAAAAGCCATGCCATGCCATCACTGGTTTTTAAACTGAAATTAGGGGATACAGCGTAAAAGTGGGTAAAAGTTACGAAATATATCAGTAAGTGATGTAGTAGTACTGATAATTATATTGTTGTTTATAATTACGTATGTGTTAATTTTTTTGTTTAGGGAATTGATTAATAAACCAACATTTCTTATCAAAATTCTTTTCATTTAAGTTCCCAATTTCCAACACTACTTTTGTCACTGGGTCTACAAAAAGGTTTGTAAAAATAAGGTCCTTTTTGAAAATTACAAGAATTATGGTTGAATTATTGACATAGGATTTTGTTATTAATTCTAGAAAATGTTTGTTATAATTAGAAACTACTTATTCAATTAGTTAACAGATTAAACTTAACATAAACTTATGTGGACCTGGATTAACCTAGAATCTGGTTAATATTTGATTAAAAATAACAAATATTTTTTACCGTGTAGTTAATAATAAAAAGTACCAATAAACTATTATTCATATTTTTTACGGATAACTGTTTATAATTCTATTAGCTAATGCAATTCTTGTGAATCCATTAAAAACATCAGAAGGTCGATTTGTTGACCATTTTATTTAAAAATTTACTTTATCTACATTTTGTAGTTAAAATTAATATCACTATGATTTTAAATGTCAATCAATTAATTTATTTATATATTTCAATAATTTTACAGTTTTTATTAAAATTAAAAATATTAAGTTTTAAACATTTTTATATTTTATCATCTTATAGGAATTTGGTATCCTATTACTTGAATTCTAAATAAAATACTTATCTCTTCTTTCTACGACTTTTATTTCATGATATAATCAGTTTTTTATTATCTTTATGGAAAGATTCATTCATTTTAAAACAAATAGTATCATAAAGTTCTCACACAAAAAAATATTATTGAAAGACCCAACATGATGGATATAATTTATGACCATTGATTGCGATGCATACATAATTTGTTTGGTATTTATCTACTTTTGGATACAAAAAGTCTAAAAATTTATTCAACAAAAGACACATTTTTTCTAAAAATTTTATACCTTTGGTGTTTGGTAAACGAAATAATTGTTTTAACAGAACTCTTTAATGTCTTTTATACATTTTTTCAAACTACTATGAAATTGAACATGGCTTTGGATACTACAACTAAAGATGTGAAATACCTATTGCATTAAAAAGAGTAACCAAATACAATATCTTCTTTCCATGCACATTTATTTTTTTCCTAGATGCTTTTATTATTAAGTGTTGTCCAGCCATATTTAATCTATTCTATTTGAAAGGCATGATTATCTATATTTTTAAGAATCGTTTTTGTTGCTAATCATATGGGTCGTTGTCCATACGGTATGGTCCATACCATGAAACTCATTTCAGTTCGTAGGCCACGCAAGCATTTTTGGTCATGGTGTCATGACATGTGACATGACATTGTGCCTTAAAGGGCCCACATGTTTTACTACAGAGTTTTAAAAGATTTTTAAATTTTTAAAGTGTTATTTTATTATATCTCTTAAAGCATTCTGGAAAATATTTCCAATTTTGGTGTATTGGTAGGATATAACAGTGCATATTTTAGATATAATAGTTGTTCTATTGCTTTACCAGTGGCGTCTCTGCACACATTTTTTACAAAAAAAGTGGTACCCCACTTGCCATTTACATTAAAACAAATGAAGTTAAATTGCTTCATTTAGCAGTATAACACCAGATCAACCAAATGCTGTTTCCTAAGTAATTTGATGCCCTGAATTCGAATCTGTAGTCGGGTCTACTACACTTTGGTGGATAGCATTTTTTGACAACCTGGATGAGTTGGTTGAATGAAAAATTTAAGAAAAAAAAACGTTAATAAGCAAGCCTGTCAGCACAATTTAAAATATTGAGCGTAGGAAATTTCTTTTTCAATATCTTTGGGGATGAGTTGAGCGTTCACTGTTACTGTTTATTTCCTAACACTCTGTATACCAAATGAGTTTTGCATCCTATAGCGAAATTTGAATCACATTCCAGTACAGTTTGTGATCTAAATGAGAAATCTCATCTCCAATTTCATCATTGCATCATTATCTTCCATCATTTCCTTACCAGACATCATAAACAATATTAATGTTACAAAAACTACTACTTTTAAAAACATCGCAATAAAGAGTTTATTATATACTATAAAATAACAAATTACTATTTATTCGTCCACATACGTCGCATGTAGGTACCTACGTAGTTCGTACGGACGGCAATTTCACGGCTATTCAGAATATTTTTTAATGGGTGTTTTTTTATTTATTGTTACATTGTGACCGTGACAGGACACTTCGACATTGAACACGGCACCGCGGCGGTTTTAGAAACGTAGAAGCGTTACGGCGACGGGAGGAGGGGAGAGGGGGGACACAGAGGTCCACACGGACCCAATCCATTCCAATTTGGTTTATTATTATTTTTTAAGGGGGCAACGTCTGAACAACGCTGGCCTCGCCGAGGCGGCACTTTTGAAGCGAGCCGCTGCATTCATCGAGATTGTCCGGCGAATGCGGCGTTGCCGATAGCGCAAGCATTTATACCATTAACTGCCAAGACATGGAATTTATTTATTTATTAAAAAGTGTAATATGTAAATTGTCCTTAAGTTTGGCATCATATAAGCAAATAAGACGGCAGACAGACAAAATGTCCAACTGGAGTTAGTCTTCAGACTAAACAAGACTAAATAGAACAAGATTAGACTAGACAATGCTAAACCAGGCAAGTCAATATTGTAGAGGACTGGATAAGACTAGACCACTACACATTGTGTAGTACACAATGCAAAAATAGACAAGAAAAGATTTAATACACTGAACTGACTTACTAGTCTTACTAATCTACAATTTTTTAAAGTTTAAACTTTTATCACCTAAATTTTGGTGCTTGACTTAATTATTATGTATTTTCGTACATTTACAAAAACTCCGATACTTTCTAAGCACTTAAGAAAAATTCCCCAAATCAGCGGTAAATTTATACACTTGGCAACAGCGCGTTGGTCCCTGGAAATGCGGCAGCGACGAAGGCGACTTGATCGCAAGCACCCGCGGACAGGGGCGGAGCTTTCCCACAGTCGCGAGCGTGACGCGTTCGGGCACGTGTGTCATCTTAGTTGGCCGCGGGCGATGCCTGACTCCTTACTGGTCCAGCGCCAGGTTGCCAAGTCCTACAAAATTCTTGGTTTTAGGGGAAATATGCTTTTTCTCTATTATACAAATAGTTGCAAGCTTGAGAGGAAATAGGTGAAATTGTTCTGGGTATTTTTATGTGGCTTTATTAGTACACGGTTCTTTTCAATTTTGACATTTTTTTATATTATAACAGATTTTTTGTCAAAGCTATTATATATACACTTTTATAAATATCAGATTTGTTAACATGAGTTTGTAGTTTGATCATTTTATTTTGTAAAATTTTAACATAACTATTTGTAGAAGCCCTGGTTTTGTAATTATTTTAACAAAGAAAGTTTTGTAAATGTAATACGCAATTTTGTAAGGATTTTGTTAATTTCAAAGGTTATAGATTATTTTGTTAATGTTTAACAAATTATTTCGTTGAAAAATTACATGATATCAGGCAGTCAATCAAAACATTTCCCACTGACAATATGCATCAACAGGTCCAACTGACTTCAACGTCTGCAACTTATGTTTCTGCTTACTTTATTCTAATTCGTAACGTGTTCGTAACAACTGTCCAGAGTATTTATAATATAATACCATTAATCCGTTATTATTCTTATTCGGATTTCTTATACATATTTAACAAGTGTGCGAAGTGCGAAATATCCGAAAAAAGATGCCATCAGTGGTTTTCAAAATAAAATTAGAGGATACAGTGAAGCGGGCTTAAGTGTGTAGTTGTATTGTACCAAATTTCTGTAGGGATGTGTTAATTTATTTGGGAAATTGATTTACTTTATTTTAATCAATTTCCTAAACAAAAAAAATTAACAATACCTACAGAAATTTCTTTCTTATCAAAATTCTTTTCATTTAAGTTCCCAATTTCCAACAAATACTTTTGCTACTGGGTCTACAAAAAGTTTTGTAAAAATTAGGTCCGTTTTGAAAAGTACAAGAATTATGGTTGAATTATTGACATAGAATTTTGTTATTAAATATACAAAAAATCTGTTATTATTACTAACTACTCAATTGGTTAATATATTACAGTTGGTTGTAAACTTCAAATTTTGATAGTATTTTGTAAAATTTAACAAATATTTTTTATTGTGTATCTTCTTAATTATTTAGTTATGTTTTTCTTTCTTTAATTTGGATTCCAACTAAGTATAGGTAAGTATACTTATAGTTAGTATTCATATTTTAAAAAACCAAAGTAATTAAAAATATTTTAAAAAACAAAAACGAGTTATTAAATTACTATTGATTTAAGTTTTTCTTTGATTACTTCTTACTTTTTAAAATTTCGCAGATTTAAGCTGCGTATACACTTGGCGAACCCATACGGTCTCACGGTTAAAGACGAATATTTGGCTAGTGCTTTCGTTTACATCAAAAACACTGAGATGTGATCAAAGAAGGGGTTGTGCATAAGTTTAAAAAAAAAATTTCAAAAATTGTTTGTTAAATTTGGCAACAATGTGTAGACACACACACACACAGTGTAACCACCCACCTGTGTATGTATGTAAGCTTAGAATATAGCGAGTGTCGGCGACTGGCACAGGTTGCAGCAGCGGTGTATGTGTGTATGCTACAAACATCGCATACCGTTCCACTACAGAACAGGATTTAGGAAAAACAGCATTTTTACGCATCAATTAAAGTCCAGATACTAACTTTAAAAAATGTCTATACTTTATTATTATTAATCATGTAGCTTTATATTTTACCAATGCAGTAAACTAATTTTTATTTCATATAATCAAGGTTATAGTCTTAGAGTTGGGGTGCAGTTTCTTTATTGTATTATAGTTTAATGTAACATATTTTGTTATAAATTTATTAATAAAATTACAATTATATGACTAATTTCACGTATAACTATGTTACATTTATCACGTATTAAAAAGTTAACATATTCATAAGTACTTATTAAGATAAAATTTAATTCATGTACATTAAATTTAAATTAATCAAACCTTGTGGAGTTTTTTTCAGTTTTGATAAAACTGGTTTGCAAACATGTTTTTGATCTATCAATATCATAGAACTTTTTTTACCACCTAATGCAGATTTAAAAGAATTTGCTGGTTGCAACATTCTTCGGATGAAAGTACCTAAACTGTTCTTATAAACATAAGTATGGAAAAAAGGAACGTTAAATATCTCTTCCTGTAATTTATGTTCAAGGTATTTTTCCTAATTATCGATTTCGTTTACACAGTATAGAATAACCCAAATATCTACCTTACACACCTATCATTAAGTGGCATAATAAAGCCGACGCATTTTTAAGCCGACCGATCTGTAAGGAATACCAATAAATACCCTAAATAGCAGCGATATTTCACTACGTAATTTCCTTTATCACAATTAATAACCACCCTGTCCGCACTGGAAACCATCAAAAGCTTTATTTATTACTTTTGTCTCTCGAACAGGTAGTTGTAATAATTAGCCGAACCGGCTCTGTCGAATTACGATCGTTGCCGAATCGCCATGGGAACTTCCCGACGGAGTCATCTCACATCCATCCCCACCACTCCGGTGATGCTGAGTGGTAGTAGTGTACCAGGCAAAAACACTCAGAAGCGACATTAAGCTCGCAGACCCCGCAAGGCACGGTACGCACACAGAGCAGTACAGTACGCAGTGACGGTGACGTGCTTCAAGTGATTTATAAATTTGTGACATATCGGATTATTATCAACCAACCATGGTGACCACCACAACAGTTCTTCAGCAAAATGCCATATCCAGTGCGATTGCTCCAAACGCCACGGTGGAATCAACCACCGCGACCACAAGAAGAGTCAGCGACAATAGACGCGTAAGTAACTTAATAGTATTAAGTTAATACTCAACACAAATTAAAAGACAATGCTGGTGCGGTGCCAAGCAAGGCACGTGCCAGCATTGAGTAACAATGCTGATCTATTATTAGACCTGCAGCGCTTTCCCACGCTCATACACCGCTGTAGCAATTTATTCTAACTGACCTTTCTCTTTTACAGAGCAATAAGCCAATTATGGAAAAAAGGCGCAGGGCCCGAATCAACAATTGTCTCAACGAACTCAAAACACTCATACTAGATGCCATGAAAAAAGACGTAAGTTACCCTTAATTGGTTGAATCTTAAAACAACCTTTACATCATCACCTGATTTCTAATTGAAATTTCTTTATTTCAGCCAGCCCGTCACTCAAAATTGGAAAAGGCCGACATCCTCGAAATGACAGTAAAGCACCTCCAAAACCTCCAAAGGCAACAAGTGGCCATGTCCGCGGCCGCCGATCCATCCGTGGTGAACAAATTCCGCGCCGGATTCAGCGAGTGCGCCAGCGAAGTGGGGCGATTCCCCGGTCTGGACCCCATCATCAAACGCCGTCTTTTGCAGCACCTCGCAAGCTGCCTCAACCAAGGCGGCAAACCCCAGGAAGTTCCCCAAGTTCAAGTGCACATCCTACCGAACAAGCCCGATCCGCAGGTGGTTCCTCAAAGCAGTGGGATTATCTTCAGCAACGGAAACGGCACCGGGGTCCAGTTGGTGCCCACGAGGCTTCCCAACGGCGATATCGCCCTGGTGCTGCCCACGAATGTGTCGCAAGGAAGTCCCCAACACATGAACTCCCCCGTTCCCTTGTTGGTGCCAATCTTGCCCGATAGATCTCCGTCAGTGCATTCGGCAACGAGCAGTACGTCGAATTATTCGCCAAGTCATAGTCCCGAGCCTATGGACACCATGTACTGTCAGCCTAAACCTTTGTCCTTGGTAGTGCGGAAATCCGCGGATCCTGTGGAGGATGACAAACCCTGGAGACCGTGGTAGATTAGCGTTTCAAGGACGATGTAAATAAACGTGTTGTGATATATTGAAGGATATTCAGTATTAATGTTATTATTTTGAATTCTTCTAGAAGCCATATGTAATAGGTGTAAATTGTATATAAATCCTGAAATGGTCACGGAACAGTGCAAATAATTAATAATGCATCCTAGATGATTGAATCGTACGATTCAAAAGCTGTGAATAGATTTGTACATATTTTTTAAGAGAGTTTTATTTGGATAGATATTTAATTATTTAGATTTTAATGTGCCTTATCGACAGCAAGATCTAATATGTCTTCCATGTTGAGTACTATATATAACATAGTATATTTACTGTGCTAATATACAATTATTTTAAATATTTTGAATGTATTGTATTATTTCCTACCTACTCCTTATTATAAAACTACGCGTGGCCGGGGATTAAACGAGATTCTTTCTCGATAGGCGTTAAGACCTAGTTAAAAAGCATTGGGCCGAACCACCTACTAAATATATTAATAACATTTAAGGTTGTAAACTATTATTATTCAAATTAAAATAGCCGTAACGTCAGAGGCAGGTAGGTTGAAGGTTTGCCAAAGGATTTTACTGCAACTTTAATGGCTAGGTAGACAAACATAGGTATAAATAATATAATCCACAACATTAATACACAAAAAGGAAATAATTAGAATACTAAAATTCCAGGCAAGGTGACTAGATATCCTTGAAAAAGAAATTCCAATCTTATGTATATACATATATGCAAATCCCAGTTAAAATTTGGTTTTACTTTTTTACGAAACTACCTAATTTACAGTCTACATAGATAGATACTCGCATACAAGGTCTGTTTCGTGAAAGCGAATTTCAAAATGCAGTCGGCAAAAATCAAAACAATGCTAATCGTGCTGTTATAATTCTATTACTATTATTCACACAAGAATTCGTTTCCTAAGGCTGCCGCTGTCAATGCAGGGTCTCATTAGGTAGCAACGGGTTAAACGTTAATTTTACGCCGACACGTTTTGGGTTTCCCATGAAATGGATTAAAAAGTTGTTTTCGCAACAAAGGTTTTAATTTTACTGGTATGCCTATTTTTTTTACTGATATGCATGTAATAAATATTCATGGCCTAACATTAAAATTATGTTAAAATAACAAACATTATGCATTTTATTTATTATAGTTTTTATCTACTCCTGTATATTAAAAAAAAATTCTACTCCCACCTTTAAAACACCCATTTATTGTACATCTTTACATGACACTAGTTTGCTTTAAGTTAGTTGACAGTTGTCGAATGTCATACAATCGTTAAAAGAAAGTGCCCTTGTGAAATAATACTAAATGTGAAAATTATTATGTTATCTTAATACACAAAAGTATTAAATAGTTTCTCAACCCCAATTTTTTAAAACTTTATATGAACATTTTGCTGACCTTTTAATTTCGCCGGCAGTAAACTAGATTTAACTTTATTTTGGGTGGAGACTCCAATCCTGGCGTACCAATAAAACATTTTCTTTACTTTCACTGTAAAAAACTGCTGTGCTGTATGTACGGTATACAGACTGTGGTACTGTACTTCCTTATTTATCAAATTGAGTGACGCGTCAGGGTTAACAGTGGTTTAGTAATTAGCTTACATCTTTCATAAATATTAACCAATTTAAAAAACCAAACATGATTTTAAACCACAATTTGATGCTGCACATCATGGCTAGGGTTTTAAAATTTTCGGAAAAATTGAGCCGGCGGGAAAAAACGGAAAAATTAAAAAATTTTCAGAAAAATTTATTTTTTAATTTTTTAAATTTTTTTCAAAGGGTAATACGAAAAAATGCAAAACTAATTTTTTCTGAAAATTTACAAATTTTTAGGGATAATATCCGTACACTGATATCGAGAAAATAGTAAATTTCCGACGCTGATTATAATCATAATAATATGATTATAATAATTATTTCTTTTATTTTATTTCAGTAAGAATATTCTACCGGGCCTGCTAAAAAACCTATTCGGTGCTGTATTAACATAACTTTATTTGACACTTCGATTTATAAAATTATACTTATACTTATACTAAGTCTTATACTATATACTTTTATATATTTAATCTTTGATTTAACTTTATAAATCATTCATTATTGTGAAGTTGGATATTTTTAATGGACTCCTTTTTGCAAAAAGACCTAACCGACAGTATATTTAATGCGTTTATTTTCCAAAATCAATTTAATTTAATTTTTAGTTCAGTTTAGTTTAGTTTTATTTTTTTTTTAATTAAAATAATCTTAATGTTAAGATGTTTATTTCTATAGAAGTATACTTTTTTCAAATATGTATATTTTCAATTTTCCCAAAAAAACAAGGCCTGGGAAAAACGAAAAAAATTAGGTTTTTCTCCAATTTTTCCTTTTTTTCGACACTTTAAAACCCTAATCATGGCAAATAATATTTTTATATTTCTATATAAAAAACTTAACCTAAGTTTTTTTTTTAAACTTCAAGCTAACTCATAACTTAAATGTCTTTTATAATATACTATGATAGAGTAGTTTTATAATTTAACGTTTTTTATTAAGTTTTTTTTTAATTTAACCATGTAGGATATGATTACCATACCTACATACTTATGTATCTATGTGTTTCAAGTAGGCATGCCTTTATTATTTATGCATCATTAATATAGGTCATATGATACGTTATCCTATTCATCCACCCAACATATAAAAAAAATACTGAATAAAAAGTACGAGGGGGATCCAAAAAAGGAAATCAACAAATGATTTTGGTAAATTCATTTTACCAATTCACCTAAATCGGCGCTAAATATTTGGAATCCACGCCTTTTATCACAGATTAATCAATAGTATGTATGTTGTCCGCGAGCTCTTTGCGTGTAGTGGTGATTTAATAATGTTTTAATATATTGTTTACTGGGAAAGTTTCCTTAAAATGGGCACTATTAATCACATTCGGCCTATTTAGTTTGCCAGGGACGGACTAGCTCTAACAGAGTAATGCTATTTTTTTAACACCCTGTACTATAAAGGCACAACATTAATATTTTTTGTCAGCTTAAACCTTAAACTAAAAAAAGTTACTCCTGAACGATATTGATAAAATTTACTGTTTACGAAAAAAAATGTTTTTGTACAGGGTGTTTTCTTATAAATGGGACACCCCTATAAAATCTGTTTTAGAAGAGATATTGAAAAAAATTAAATCCAGCTTGTCTGGTTTAAAAAAGTAATTTTTTTGGCAAAAATTCTTAAACAAAAAAGCATCGGCATGGCGTAATAATAAAAACATGGTTATTTTCATAAGTAAGTTCTTTATCCTTGGCAACTATGATTTTTACGTTAAAATAAGCCAGGTTTTTGGTTCAATTATTAATAAAATGTTTAATTTAAACATATCCCAATTATATATTTTTAAAATTAGAATAAAAAACTCTATCTAAATATTCAAAAATATGCAGGGTGTTCCATTGTAAAAAAGATGCCATCACTGGTGTTCAAACTGAAATACTGTGAAGTGGGTTAAAGTTTCGAAATACATCAGTATGTGTTGTAGTAGTACTGATAGTTATATTGTACCAAATTTCTTTATAATTTTATGATTTCAGAATGTTGTGTTATTTAATTGTATGTATTTTATTTTCCTGTTCATTTATGTAGGTACATATTTGCTATTTTTTTTTGGAAACTTAACAGTTATGTAGACCTGGATTAACATAAAATCTGGTTAATATTTGGTTAAAATTAACACATACATATTTTTTTAACTGTGAAGGATAAGTAAATAAACAAATATTAATAATGATTATATTAACTAATATATGAGGAGGTCCATTCCAAAATTCGGCTTATCCAATTTTTAATAAAAATGAGTTAGTGGTGTCTGTACATTTAACATGTATCCCCCTATACCCTGAAAAATTTATAATATTCTAAAACTCACCTTATTCCATTTAATTCGTTCCAAAACTTGCCTTATCTATTTGTTATATTATGCAGAACTCGGCATATACATACGTATGTAATTTTAAATTATTTTAAATTGGAGCTTTACCTTTTTAATCAAGGTATATAAATGTTTTACTTATGCCTATATATTTCGTTTAAATTATTGTGTTGGCCTGATATGCGTTAGTACTCACGTGTAAGGTTTTTGACATTTTGCTCAAAAACAACTAATATGGATAAGCCGAGTTTTGGAATGCACCTCCTCATATAAGAATCAGGTTTCCCTTTTATCCTGCAAAATTAAATATTTGATACATAAATACAAAAACGTATTTTGATTTTGAGTTTTAAAAGCTCGACAACACTGTATTATCAATGTATTGTATATTACACAATGTATAATATACAGTGCAGTAAGTATAATATACATCTTTAAATAGTCATAACTTAATTTTTTTTATTTTTGGGTCGTCATTAGAAAATAAATATCTTGAAAACTATTTGTCATAAAATTTTGTTGTAATAATCCTCTTCTATAAATTGATATACCATTAGTGCGGCATTTTAGGGACACCCTGAATACCTTGTATATTGTGTTTTATTGTGCATCTAACATATTTTCATTTAAAATTAAAAAAATAGGCATACTTTGAAAATAAGTGTATATTTTTTACAAATTATTTTTTTAACAATTACACCAAATTTTAGAAACAAAATTATTTTAAAACTAATGTTTACAATAAAACTAATATTTATAGTAAATGTAAAATTGTTTATCAAAAATAAATGAATTTAATAGTCTTTTTAAAAATCGAATCAAACATTAAGTAACTAAAACAAAACCTTCTGACTTTTGGGGCTCCCCCCGTACCTCTACATTTCCTCGTGTCTATCAAGTTAGCTTGGCTATCTTATTATAAGCGCGGTATGCGTGTGCGTAAATGCGCGGCGGCGCGTCTCAGTTGGCGACGGTCGTGCATGTGGTTGCCGACACCGACACGCTTGCCTCATCGAGTGGGCGCGTGTGCGCCCCACACTCGCGCCGATTTTATCCGTCGACAACGAGGAGTCGGTCATGTGTTGTGCGATTTTTTTTAATGCCAAGGAAATTTATAATTATCGTGGCGTCAAAAAATCTACGTAGGATACCTACGACGCGATTGAAATGCCAGGACTTTCCTACTTTTAGAACCGTCGTTGATTTCACTTGGCATATTTTTAAAACCTTTTATGAATTTCATAAAGGTATTCTCTTCAAAATATTGACAATCTAATTTAGTAGATACTTAACGTATTTTTTACTAGGTCCAGAGAACATTTTAAATTGTACTTTTTGTACTTCTACTACTTTTGTAATATTTTATTATTTTTATTACCACATTAACATATTGGCATTACATTTTTTCTATAATATAGGTTATTGTTCATAATGTTTTATTTCCACCTTCTTAGTAAATGACATTTTATAGGTTAATTTTATTGTTTTTGTATCCAAGTAAACGATATATTATGGAAACAGACCTGAAATATTTTAAGGGCTTGTATAAAAGACCTGTAAAGTTTTACAGGCTTGTAGAAAAGCAATTTATGAAATGAAATGTCACATTTGACAAATTAATTAAAATTTTAAATTTGAAAATCAGTAAAAATAAAAGTTTGCACATGTCACGCTTTGCAATTAATTTCTACTAGGCTCAATAGATTATGGGGTTCGCTTCTGCGTCGCTCGTAAAGATTTATTTACAAATCTTTACAAGTAAATAACTATAATAACCTATATTATACCTATAGGGTAAACAAAATGACAAAAAATGGCGAATGCGCCGGGGAAAATGTTTTTTGGTAATGGTATAAACAATTTAGAATAAATCAGATTAAATAAACTATACTAGTTATTTTTAAGTGTAAACAATTAATATATAATATTATTTTTCTAGTACCACCTTTAAAACGCCCATTATATGGCGCTTTAGTCACGGGCTGAAGTTAGTTTTAAGTTAGTTGACAGTGCCTTTTTTGTTAAATAATACCAAATGTAAAAATTATTTTATTATCTCAATACAAAAGTATTATATATAGTTTTTTGACGCCAATATTTAAAAAGATTTTATGAACGTTTGTACTGACCTTTTCATTTAGCCGTTGCAACGCGTTGTAGTGCAAATTTAACTGATAAAGCGTTAAAAAATGCTTACAGTGCCCATAAAACATTCTCTTCTCTTTTACTGTGAAAAACTATTTTCAAGGGATAAATTTTGATTAACACAGAAAAATTTGAGATTTTAACTACGCGTCGGTAGATTCCCAAGTTAAAAATTCTAACGAAAATTCCAATAAATACAACTGTCACTGTTTGTATCTTTAACATATAGCGTATAGTGATAAAAAAAATCAAAGGATAAAATATTTTCTTAACAAAATCATATTTTAAAGTTATTTTAATATTTTAAAGTTTCAATAATAAGTTTAATTAAAAGAATAACGGGCAATGTTAATGGTAAAAATTACGTTAAAAATGTTTATTAGGATGGTTACTTTATTTTCGTATAGATGTCGGTTTAAACCAATATTTAATTTAAATAATTTTTTAGATAATATTAAGTATTTATCGTAGAAAAAGTATAGAAGTTTCTAGGCACTCATTTAATTAAAAACTTGCTCGCAAGCTCGCTCGTGCCTAAATTAAATTCCTGACTAAAATGGCGATTATCAAACTTTTTTCAAGAGTATAATAATTTTCAAGTTATAACGCCTATACAAAAATACTTATGTACGCAGTTCAATTCAAATTATTATACACCGCCGTACAATAATAAAAATACATTGAAATTACATAGAAAGAGTGGTTCCATCTATGGCCTATTGCTCGAAATCAGCAAAGGAAATGTAAACTTGAAGGTCACTGTAGAATTAATTCATGTACATAACCTATAATATTACATATGTCAAACGTCAAACCTGACAAAATGTCGCAAACTCGATAATTTCAATGTAAGTACTGAATTTTTAAATGCTTGAAAAAAAATAGTGTACCTATATGTTATTCGCAATAGACGAAATCGCCGACTGTCCGAATTTTTTACCACAACGTGTTATGGGTATAGAAGTTTACTCACGATGCTATTAGAGACGTTTTTTTCGAACAGTGAGTAAATTAATAATTAAACCGAACGCGTTGTGGGTAAACTATGCTACCCACGACACGAAATAATTATTCGCGCGTTTTTGTTTTGCATTGCGGGGCATTTCGTTTGCCCACGTCGCGTTTTTGCCATTGTGTTTTACTCAGAATGCGTTTTAAATAAAACAATGAATATAAATAAAAACAGCATTTATTTAAACGCATAGGTATAACATAAATTATATGTTACTACAAGAGCTGGCCAAGTACTGAGTACTTTTACTCGTATTTAAATATTATTATATCGTACTCTTTACTCGTATTTTCACGATTACTACTTGTAACCGTAACCTCTCTTTACAAATGTACTTACAAAATAACATTATTCTATTATATTACTAACGTCAAATTTTTATAAATAATTCTAAATAAAAGCTTTTTAACAAGGTTTATATTTGGCAAAATTAGGTATTGTGGTTGACTGTTTAATTCCTTAAAAGTTAATTTTTTTATTCATAAACACTACTAGTACTGTTTTTGAATAAAAAAAAATATTTTTTATCGACCACGATACCTAATTTTGCCAAATAAAAACCTTGTTTAACAGCTTTTGTTTAGAACTATTTATAAAAATTTGACATTAGTAATATAATAAAACAATATTATTTTGTAAATAACAACTGTCCCATCCGTTACGCGTGCCCAGTTCTGGTTAATACATTTAAAAAACAACACACAAATAAAATTAAAAAAAAAGCAAAAAGAAAACTAGAGATAGAGAAAAGAGTGTAAGAGATGTATTTTAATTAAACATGGGTAGTTGATTAAGTAATTTTCTAATTATTATAAACGAGTGTTCAATAAGAAACCGGACTAAAAACCAACTCTAATACATTTAGTTCTCACGAAAATATGCCCCAAACCCCTTAGTATGTGGCCTCTTAAAGGAATATTATTACAAAGGCAATTTATGAGACATTTGACATGTTTCTTTACTTACGAATTGCCCAAGGATGCTGATGTTAATTTAAATGTGTACTTAAATCTAGTAAAAATAATATATATAGACATAATTATCTAACACGAGCATAATTATCTAACATGAGCATTAAAAACAAACATTAATTATTTTTACAAGAATGCTTAGACCTTGGCTTGGGTTGGGTTGGGTTGGGTTCACAACAATACACGACAATTCACTTGTTTTATTTTACAAACGTCAGATAGTTGTTGACAGCTCGCCTCCAACGAGGCGAAGAAAGCATATTAACTGCCTAATTTACTATTTGCTAGGTTCAATAATACATTTTACATATTTATAACATTATTTTTTAATGACCAAACATTACGTCCAATGATGTTGCATGTTTTTCTAATATTCTTTTAATTACACAAAATTAATACATAATTATTATTTAATTATATATAACATTATCTGTTATGACTATTTTGTTATTGTCATTGTTATTTATCACTTAAATCGGTTGTGCGTCAATAAAAATAAATATCAACCATATAAAAACTTTCATACCGGGTATATCCAGATTCAACATTTCCCAACTCGTTACATCCATCAATCCCATTTCAAATAATAAATATCAAGATGTTTGCCGCAATAAAAACGCCGTCTACTACGTACATATCTAGAGTGTGCTGACATCCTGGTACACGCGCCAACGTGCCGAGGTTACTTGATTCATCTATCTAACTAGTTACACACGTTTGTGTGATTGACATTTATTTGTTTTAGTTTAGACTAAACCATTTTTTTATTATCAAAAAGGATTTGGCAATTGTACAATGTCTATTTCAGGGTCGGATTTGGGGTTGTTCAGTTAAAACTACGTCAAGGTCATTATCATGCAATTCTGTCCGTGCATTTGAGACTGTTAATGAATAATGGAATGCATAAGGACCATACAAGACTGCATAAAACATAATGGTATGATCAGTACAGTACTGATCAGATCATTTGCATTGGTGATGCTATCGACTGTGGAATCCGGTCCTGCAAATAATATTGTTTTCAAAGCCACCTATATTCAAAATATGCTTAATTTGTTTATCGCACGCGCTACGTTACCTCGTGCTTCCAGTTAGAAATGTTTTTGGTTTTGCTTATATATATATGTATAATAGAAATGGATTATAATTTGACGAAATAAAAATTAATGCAAATTTATGAGTTGATAAAAAGAGCTAATTAATTTGGTATTTGCCATGTGTAATTAAATTAACATTAGATAATAATTTATAGCAATACCTTGATCATAAATAAACAAAATTATTATTTTAATATAAGGTTCTTTCAAATTTATAAATAGGTACCTAAAAGTAAATCAGCGCGCGCGGAATTGTGCTTGGACATTCGATGTTTAACTTTCGATTTTATCCATAAGTTTATTTTAAAATAAAATAAAACGCTCTGGCAATTTTAATATACAAGGTGTCCCTAAACTTAGTGGCATAAATTTAGGAGTAGGTTAAGCAAGTCAAAATAAGACGAAAATCTAAATAAATATTTTTCCTAATTACGTATGTTTCAAAGATACAGGGTGATAAAGTGTTACTTATAATATATCAGTTTTTTAATATAACTTCTACTGTGGTAGACTTGGAAAGTTGATATTTTGTGAACAGTCACTTACTACCAAAACGCATATTTACACATAATTACAATTGTTTGACTGAACACAGTGTCGTAGAAACAGGGGTTGCTTAAGCTTATTGTCCCATACAAACTTTGAGGTTAGGTTTTTATACCATTTGATGCAATTTTTCGATTACTCAGTTCGGCTACTATTAAAAAGGTGTACCTCTCAAACTTCGATAAAATAAACCGTTTCCGAGATATTCGAGATTACAATAATTGTTATATCGCATTAAAGGACTAGAAGCAGTGCCGGTTTAAGTTAGTTCGCCGCCCGGTTCTGGCACAAACACAACGCCCAATGCTTTAAAATATTACTTTTTTAAAAACATTTTTAAGTCTTACTTTCTCACGTCAAGTGAAATATTAGGTTGGTTAGGCTGGTATCTAACAGTAAACTTAGTATCCTATAAAATATAAAATGAGCCTTTATAAACAAATTATAAAAACTAATCAAAAGCACTACTAAAAATTAAAACATTCTTTGGTTTATATAAACAATACTAAGTACTAAGAAAAACTAATTAAAAAATAAAAGTTTAATATTTTGTTTTATTAAACTAATAAAAACTAATCAAAAGTTATGAATAATTAAAACATTATTCTTTGGTTTAAATAAATATTGAGAAATCCTAATACTAATAATTAAAAGGTTGTTTTCAAGTCTTTATAGTAGCATATTGTTTTATAACACTTTACATTTATTTCATCTAGCAGGTCTTGATAAATGGACAAAATTGCTAAGGAGTTAAATCTTTCTTGGGGAATTGTATTTCTTAGGTAGTTCTTTACCCTTTTTAGAGTAGAGAAAGATCGTTCACCACTTGCATTTGAAACCATTATAAAAAAAAATTCGCAGACAAATATTAATATTCGGAAATGAAGATATTAATTTATTTTCGTATAAAACTTATACTAATTCCAATGAAGTTTCTATTTTTATTTCCGAAAAGGAAGTTACCAGTTTCTTGAGTTGGTTTGAGATTTTGAGGAAAAAACTCATCCAAATCCTCCACGAAAATTTATGCTTTTAGATTAAACAAAAATTCAAATTTGTTTGTGCCAGATTTCTAGCTATCATATCGACAAATGATTTCGGATTATAGATTGTCAATTATTAAAATAAAACATATTGTTCGCATTGTTTCTTTTTTGCTTAAATTTGCCTCTGAAATATTTTCTTCAAATTGTAATTTTCTTATGATTATCCGCTTCTGAGCATAATTTTCGTTTCCTGTTAATTTCCTCGTAATGATCAAAATAATCACGTAAAAAATCAAAGTTCTCAACTAAAAATGACAAGAGATGAGCATTTGTGCTTAAATCCATATTTTGTTTTTGGACTGCTTTATTGGTTTCATTAACCCTTTGCAAAACGTCTATACAAAAAGTTAAAATTATTCCGTTTCTATGCAATAAATCAAGTTTTTCTGATGGAGAAGCTGCTTCAACTCTAACAACATTTTTCTCATTTGTATCCGTTGTATCCGCCGACGCAGTGTCGCAATTTTTTTTTCTAAATTCTAAATATTAAGTATTTTTTTTTAAATTATGGGCGGTACGCGGTACCGCCCCAAAAATATTTACCGCCCGGTGCTATAGTCCCCAAAAAACCCCTGTTAAACCTTCTAGTGTATATGGTAACAAATTTGTTAATTGAAAAAACTACAATTTTTTTAATGTGACTGTCAGGGCAAAAAGTCCCGAGGCTCATGAAATGGTCTACAAAATTTTTGTCCAAATTTCAAATCGATACGTTTTGAAATAAAAAATGAAATTTCTTCATTTTTAGCACAGTGAAGAAAAAATAAAATCAAAGTTGTTAAAGGACGAGATTTTTTTGTTGAAAAAAGTACTTCATTTAGATGTAGAAATAAAAAAGTTTTAATCGATTTCTTGAACCCTTGCAAATCGACCGTTTGATCCTTTCGCGAAACCGTAGTTAAGATAATAAAATAATTTCCACATTATTATTCCACAAGAAGAGCACTTTATTTTAACGATTGTATGACATTTGACAACTGTCAACTAACTTAAACCTAACTTTAGCCCGTGACTAAAACGCCATAAAGACACAACTTGTCAATGAGTATTTAAAAGATCACTTAGTTTCATTTAAGATTATGTACTAGCTTTAGAGAACATAAAAGGCACCACATACCAGGCACCTAGTATTGTTATTTATTTAAACAACGTTTACAAAAAATGTTTATATTCGGTTTAACCTTCAACAGTAAATATAAATAATAAAAAAATCGCGTGATTTAACAAATAGAAATATAAAAGCGACATGTTTAGATTGTTTCGACATGCCTTTGACGCAAAACTAATTGCAAATTATATTTAAAACGTCGTTTCATTAAGTTGTTCGCCACGTACAGAAGCAGATATTTTGTAATTAAGAATAGTTTTAACTATTCTGTAAATGTTATAATTAACTTTCAAATACCAGTTTTATCGTCTGGCGCGTTTGCCATTTTTGTATTATTCACAATGTTTGTTACCTTGTAAATTTCGATTAATTTCCATAATTGTTAAAAAGCATTTGAATAAATTTTGGTAAAAATATCGAGAGCATGCTCTCGATTCGGCTGCAGTCAAATTACAACTTTTTTTAAATATTTTATACTTTTCACTTAAAGTTCGATCGTTTTTCCATTTAATCTAAAAAATTTAAAAATTTTGCATATAATTGACATTTTGTTTAACTTTTTTAATCATAACCATATTTTTGGATAGGTATCAAACATGGCATACTATAGACTATCAAGAAAAAACTTTGTTATGTGGAATGAGAAAATTGCTCTTATGACCTAAAAATCAATTTTCGGGTAGGAATACTTTTTAATCAACCTGTATTTTTTATTATTTAAATAACTACACGTAGTGTGCTTGGCAATTTTGTAGTTTATAATCTAATGTTCCTATGTGTAACGGCGCACAGTGTTTCAATTCTCAAAATTTTCGGCAAAATATCAAGGAGTAGTCGGATTCTCCTAAAACTCCGTAAATAAAGGTTTTTGGGGTCGATGATAACGAATCTGGAATCAGAATTCCAAAATTCAAAGTGGTAGATCCAAAATGGCGGACATATTTGTCAAAAAATTGACGGAATAAATTGAAAATCACCATACAAGGTTTTTTGGGGTCGCTGATAACGAATCTGGAATCAGAATGTCAAAATTCAAAATTGTAGATCCAAAATGGCGGACATAATTGTCAAAAAATTGACGGAATTAATTGAAAATCACCATACAGGGGTTTTTTTGGTCGCTGATAATGAATCTGGAATCAGAATTCCAAAATTCAAAATGGTAGACCTCAAATGGCCGACATTTTTATCAAATATTGTCGAAATTAATTAAAAATCCGTAAGAGGTTTTTTTTAAAATGTAGTAAAACATCTTTTTATAAAATAGCTTAATTTAGTTTATTATAATTACATTTATATGATATTATTTAATACCTACATATATATTAAACAATCTCCTTCACTGGATTCACTCGTTGTATCATTAGCAGAGCATGGGAAACCATCAGAAGATAGCAACAGTTTTATTGCTTCGCGGGACAAAGATTTGCTCTTTTTCAGAGCAATTTTTCTGAAGCTAGAAATATACGGATCGGAAGATGCCATAAGCCAATGGAAAACATCTTCCATCGTTTTCTTCCGAGAAACTTTCAAAATTTATTTATAAAATTTAAACATAACAGATTTTATACTAAGTATTTTAAATTTGTATTATTTCTTTTACTTAATATTTTAGCAACGATTTCTTAATTCGCTAAAAAAATTGTCAACACAAATAACCACAATTCAAATTTGACATTAACACACTACAATGCGCATGCGGAGTTGTTTTAACGCACCTACAAGAGGTGGGTTAAATATGTAAAATCGGTGTTAAATATCTTAGTAGTCACAAACGATTTACGCAGGTAAAAGTCTAGACACCGCTGTTGTAATAAACATTTTGAGTTAAATCCGAGTGAATCGAGTAAACGTCATAAACGCAACCCAAAAATAAAAAAATCTTATATTTTGTAAAGCAAAAACACAGATACGCGCTCGACAGAGGCTTAAAATCGCGAGGTTTTTTACCACAACCGTGCCTGAGCGCCCAAGAACATGTAGTTTTAAAGAGCCGGGGGCAAGTTGGGGCAGCTAATTTATTGATGGCTTGATAGACAAAACTCTAAGCTATTCAACGGATCTTGAACTGATGCCTTACAATTCATTACAATTTTTGTAGCTCCATTGTTCTAAAAGCTCGATTCAAAGTTTGCGATTTTAACAGACCGATCTTGTCGGTTACAATAACCCGTTGTACAAGCAAAATCTACGAAAAACAAATACATATCTGAATTTTAGATACCTTGAAGATCACCCTTCATCAAACCGCATAACAATCGGACACACCAAACACAAGTTATTCACTTTTAAACAATAAACAATTTTCCGCAGCGATCGCGTGTAAAGTACCTTCAACTGAAAGCGTCAAGTTTAAACTGATGTACAAGAGAAAATATACGTATTTTATATATATTTTTTTCAATACAGGATGGAGACAGGTATTAACTACCCATCTAACTCAAAATTTACCTGAAAAAAAATATCAATTTTTGAGGTTTTGCCGATCTTTTCCAGAATTGAAACACTGTGCGGCGGGCCGTTTAATTGGATGGTTAATTTTTTAGGACAATATACTTACATAAATAAAGGAATACGTGCAATAAAGTGTAGCAATATTGCATGACTCACATGTGCTTTTGTAGAAGAGTGGCATTAAAAATATTGACTTTTAATGCATATAAATTTTAGAAGCCTTATTTTACTTTTTATAAGATTAACGATTTTAATGAGTTTTATTAAAACTCGAAAAATCTATGGTGATTAAGTAGATGGTGCAGGTACTAAATCTAAGTTTGCAAACAAAACTTTCCTGGGTTTTTTTTAAGCCGTAACCCCTATGACTTAAACTCTATAAGGTAAATTGTTAAGAAATCCGTGGAAAATTTTTGTTTATGGGTGTGAAGTTATCAGTGTTCATTTTGGGGTGAAAAAGGGGGGTACATTTTAAAGAATTGGTTTTAATTCAATTTTGCGTGTTCTGTCAAATGACACAGTTTTTGCCCTTAAAAAGCTGCGTCGATGGAGTATTTGATCAAGCCCCTGGAAAAATGTTAACACAATAAAAAAAAATTTATAAGTAAAAAACTGTCAATTTTTTAATCACGGTTTAAATGTACAAAATGTGGAGCATCAATATCGAGAAATCCTAAAATATGCATTTTTCCACCCCTATTATGGGTGAAAAAAGGGGGGACATTTAGAAAATTAGTTATTCCAAATTATGTGTTCGTAAAAAATGTTCCGAACCTAATACACATGGGAAAGTTGTAGATCTCAAAACGCGTCGATTGATTATACGGTCAACCCCATTCAACGATATTTCCACCGTACAAAATATATCGAACAAAGTTTGTTGATGTTATTATATATTATTATTATTATTATATATTATTATTTTATATTATATATCTACAATTATCTTGTTAAATGAACCACGCTCGAATTTTGCCCTGTTTTCACCTTCCATTTTATTTAAACATTATTTTGCTTTATTATTGCAAGAAAACTATTAACAATTAACAAAATATCATTAAACATAATTTGTTTGTAATACCCTCAGCTACAAAACACCCCATTGCCTCGATTTTGTCAGACTCACCCTTAAGGGGTGAAAAATGTTCACTGTCATTAATATTTTAAAATTGTTCTTGTGCAGCTTTTCGTTGGATAGAATAATTATAGTTATATTTGGTTAATAATAATTTATTAATAAAAATTGCCCTCAAAATTGCCCCAAAAAGATAATTTAGAAAAACTGATTTTTGATATATACCGTTTTTGAATTGTCACCAAAAACCCTTCGTGCTATAATTTCGAAACTTTATATCGTAGAAAAACAAAGTTAACATAAACTTTGTGTAATTTTTCGATATATGGGGTCAAAAAGCGATAAAGTGCTAACACCACCTACTTTTTGAATTTTTCGTCCTAAAGCATGGAACCGATGACATAAATTATGCTCCCTACATTTTTTGTTTACAAAATGATTTTCTTAACCCTTAACTACTCGCGCCAATTTTTCCGCTCCTTAAAATGTCTATATTGCTGAATGTTTTCAATTTTAACATTACTTTTGGCTATATTCGGAACCAATGACATAAATTATGCTCCCTACATTTTTTGTTTACAAAATGATTTTCTTAACCCTTAACTACTCGCGCCAATTTTTCCGCTCCTTAAAATGTCTATATTGCTGAATGTTTTCAATTTTAACATTACTTTTGGCTATATTCGGATGTATAAACTCTATTTCTATTTAAACACAATATTTAAAAAAACAAAAAGCAAATGACAAAAAATAAAACAAACGAAAAGTTATTACTCAGAAAAGAAGAAATCTAAAGGAAATTTAGCCGTTCTTTTTTATTTGTGTAATATAAAAATATATACCTTAAAAATGTATGCCGTCGACAGTGCATGGTAGACACATATTTTAATAAAAACGGAGCACTCAGTGCACCAGCGCGACTAGTTAATATATACAGTTTTTGAGTAAATTAAAAAAATATATATATATTTATAATTTTCTTTTATTAATCCAATAAACCATAGTTTTGGCCGTTTTGTCGCTTTAAAAAAAAGAAGTTTAATTTAGTACAATACTTAGTAAACTATAATTTAAAATTTTAGCAAAAACTTGTAAACTGTTGACTTTAGAAAAAAAGTAAATACATTTTTTTTAGGAAATTTAGTTTTCCACAAAAAGGCCATATAAGTCGAATCCTAAAATTAATAATAATACGAAATTAAAAACATGAAAGTTTAAAATTTTAGCAAAATGTCAAGATTACCTAATGGTTTTATGTTTAAATAATATTTATATTAATAATGTTTTTTTACTCATTATATTTCTAAAACAATTATAATAAAAATCAATAAAAGTATTAAGTTTGGTTAGATATATCTATAGCTTCAGAGCTGTCAGCGGTTACCGAGTTTTTTACAGACTAGGTTGTCTAAATTATTTGTAAGGTTTTTTTTAATATCGATTTTAAGTTTTATTAATTTTGGAACCCGAAAAACCGTTATTTATTAGTTTAAACCAAAACAAAAAGTAGTTTTCGTTTCTCCTATCCAAAGAATGCCTTTTTGCGTTTACAGAATGTTTAGATTGATTCAGGTCTTTTTTTTAATATCGATTTTAATTTTTATTAATTTTGGAAAAACCGTTATTTATTAATTTAAACCAAAACTAAAAAAATGATGGGGTTTTGAAAGTGGTTTTTATTTCTCCTATCCAAAGAATGCCTTTTTGCGTTAACACAATGTTTAGATTGATCCAGGTTTTTTTTTAAACCGTTTAAACCAATTAACTGGTAGAAAATTGTCATAACAATAAATTAAAAAAATAATAATAATAAATAAAACAAAAATTAAAAATGGCTGTAAACATGTCACTAAAAGTACATTTGCTCCATCACATCTTGACCTGTTCGAAAATCAGCTGTCCACCGAATCAGAAGAGCATCAAACAATACTGTAAATGGAAAATCGCCTAAAAATAAAATAAAACAATTACAGTTATTAGTGGTTGCTTTTTCACTATGAAAACTAGTCATATATCATAATAATTTAGTAAATATTATTAGAGAGTGGGCTCTTCTCCTTTATTTTTACTGTGAAGAATATTGCTTCCTACACTGAAAAAAATAAGATGTTGAAACAACAAAAAAAATATTAATTCAACTCTTTATGCACTTTATATACAAGCAATGGTTTTTGCACGTTTACTTAACCATCTAAAAATGTCAAATTGTATTGTTTAATTGAACAACAAATATTAGTCAAATGAACAAAATGAGAATATTTGTTCTAATCTGCTAATCTGGTTAATTAAACATTCTTGAAATGTCCAGGTAACCTTTTTAGCATATTCACTTAACACCAATAGAATGTTGAATTAAAATAATTTGCAATAATGTTGGGTTCATTGGATTGGGTTAACTTTCTGAAAATGTAAAAGTAACATTCTTTAAAAGTTGGTGTTCACAAAAAAAATTATGGAATTAATATAAAGAGAAAGAATTGAACCTTTCCTCGCTTTGTTCTGAGTGCGTTCCACCTACTTCAAATTGAAGACTTCAAATATCTTCAAATAGCTGATTCGACCTATTTTGGGGGTTTTATCAGTGTCGGGCAATTTGGTGTAGTGGAAGTTCCACTGTGGAATACACCCAAAACAAACGGCTACCTGAGCTTATATACTCCTATCGTAAGCCAACTGAGGCGTGATCAACACCGTCTAATGACGTGGCGTGGGTGTTCGAAGCGCCCTTCGCGGCAATTTTATGAATGCAAAATTAACAAATTTTAAAGTAACATTTACAATTTGTTAATTGAACAAATTTAATGTTTTGGATTTAAAGAGCAACTAAACGTTAATTTAATAGTTTTTTTTAGGTAATCGTAAACATTTAAGTATTTGATTCAACCAATTTCAGCTATTAAATCAAAATAGGATAAACATTTTAATTCAAAAAATTAGTTTATGTTAAATCAATATTTTAAATGTTAAATGAACAAATAAACTTTGACAAACTCTGACTATTGCTTTGACACCAAAATATAGATTAATCCAATAGGTTTTTTGATGAAACAACATTTTCAAAAATGACATTTAGGCAAACGTTAACTCAACTACATTATTTTTTTCGGTGTATAGTTCCTGGCAGTACTTATTGATGTAAGAAAAATAACTTTTGCTGTTGTCAAGGTAACCCGTAGCACAAATTATCGATTCCATAGATAGATATCCTAACCACTAGACCATACGGGATATACTTTATATTAAACAAAACTTAATATTATTCCGGGGGCGCGATTATCTTTAAAACGCTTATCGAAAAAACAAAGGAAAACTTTTTGTAGATCAGTTAATTTTTAACAAAAATTTACTACTATTTAACTTAAAAAGTTAAACTGTGATATTCATAACTATCCAACAAGGCAAGACAAAGATATTTATATAGATAAAACAACGTCCAGTAAATATAGCCAAAGTATATTTTTTAAAGGATTTCAATTATATAATAATTTACGACATGAAGTTAAATACTGTAATAACTCATTCATTTTAAACTTTAATTCATTTTAAAAACTTATATTTTGTGATAGAAAAATTGTTATTTATGTATTTAAAAAGTTTAAATAATGTAAATGTATACTTGTTTTAAATAGCAGAGGCTAAATAAATATATTATTATTATTATATTTTTTTTTTATTATTATTATTATTATTTCAAGAAAGATCTTTGTCTTAATAGTAAGTGCTCTTACGTAGATCGGCTTCTTTTGTGCGCAGCAACAAATTTTTCGATGTCATAAGTCATAAAAAAGGAAAGTAGATTTGTTGAACCACCCTACTGAGGACACATTGGAACTTTTGTACCACCTCCTTTATCTGCTTCCAAAGTGTAGCCAGAAGGGTAAAGCTAATAATGGTTGTGCAAAATTTGTTTTCTATAATGGATCTTCTTAGCGGAAAATCATAAATTAAGATAAAATAATGTTTAAAATGTTTCAACACAACAACTTTTAATCGATATTATATTTATGGGACATATTGAAGCAACTTGCTTCAATATGTATGCTTCAAGCAAGTACCATATACCTACCTATGAATCCTACTACTAAAAACATGACAATCACTTCTACAAGAAAGTCCTTTTATAGTTTCAAGTAAATTAATTCAAGGAAAATCCAGTCCACGTGTAGGTATTGTGTGTAAGTGTAGATAGAGGTATCATAAAAAACAATCGGCCCAGTTTTCTAAACGCCATACACACAAACAACACAATCATGAGTCAGTCAATTGTTCTTCCGCTCCCGTGTAACCATGGTTGGTAATGCAATGACGTTTAGAGAGCGGCACGACAGGAACCATGGTGCGGGGGTATGCCAATTAGGAGGCCCAGTCATTTAAAAAATACCAACCCATTTAAGTGAATAATTAAGCGTAATCTGGATACGGACACGATATACAACCACATATCATCACAGTGTTATTATAGAATTTGTTTGTTATAACGCCCGAATTTCCATGTAAATTGGTCAGCTAGAAGCCCCGATCTAAACTTTTTGTACTTTGTCAATTTTATTTTGTAAAATTTTATAATAATTTTTTGTAGAAAACCAGGGTTTGCAATTATTTTAACAAAGGAAAATATTTTACCGAAACTTTTGTAAAGGTAATGTGCAATTTTGTAAACATTTTGTTAATTTCAAAGGTTACATATTATTTTGTTAACGTTTAAGATGCCAACACTGGTTTTCAAACTGAAATTGGGAGATACAGTAAAGTGGGTTAAAGTTACGAAATACATCAGTAAGTGTTGTAGTAGTAAAGATAATTATATTGTAAAAAATGTCTTCATAATTTGATGATTTCAGAATGGTGTGTTATTTAATTGTTTTTATGTAATTTTTGTGTTAATTTTTTTGTTTTGGAAATTAATTTTTAAAGCACCATTTTTTATTAAAATTCTTTTCATTTAAGTTCCCAATTTCCAAAAATACTTTTGTTAATGGGCTACAAAAATGTTAAGGTCCTTTTTGAAAATTACAAGAATTAGGTTGAATTATTGATTAATTACACAGTGCAACAGTGCAAAAGAGAATGGGATGAAACCAAAAGCAAATGAAAGGTAATAGCTCCTACAACAAAACCCTATTCGGTTTTTTTATATCACGTCTCAGTTGTTTATTATACGCATTTAAAGTTGGTAGATTTTTGGTCACCCTATAGTAGGAAAAAAATAAGTAAAACAATTTTAATTTTTTAAAATTATTCTGGCACTATAGTCGAGGAACCCATTCCAAGTAAAGATCATTTTTACTAGAAAATTTGGCATTATAATAAAAAAAAATATTCTCTTTAATGCTTTTATTAAAAAACATGTTATTATTTTTAAATACGTAAATTTATTTATACTTAAAAACAATACTTGTATACAAAAACTACAATTGTTTGTGGTAATATATTGTAATATATCGATGGTATTTTTGCAAAAGGGCGAATATTCCTGTTTTGAGAAAAACAACAAAAAGTATTTCTGCATGACCTAAAAAAGAAAAATGAATATATATATATATATATAATATATATATTATATATATAATCTATTATCTACATTCGTCCTTTTGCCAGAATGATCCCACAGCATTGTTTCATGGATAAAGCTTAAAATCGTAAATTTGGCGTATTCACCCTTTTGCAAAAATATTATTACTACAAAAAATTGTAGTTTTTGTAGGAAAAACGACGTTGTTTAAAGGTAAAATTGATTTGTTTACTTAAAAACACATATGTACTATATACTATATAGTATATAGTAAATCAGTGACAGCAACATAAAACGTTATTCTTAATCAATATATTTAATTAAATTATTTTTTTGATTTATGGGAACAATATAATATAAAACAAAACTTAGTTCCAAAATATGAAAATGTAAAACAATTGTACCTACAATATTAAGGAATACATATAATTGAATATGTTGAAAAGTTTGCATAACTTGTAATAACAATTTAATTAAATGGTCACAAAAAAAAAGAAGTCAATGAAATTTGGTGTTCCAATGTTGTGGTATAATTCAGGTATTCGTATTTTTGATTATAATGATTATATTTTGCATTTTTATCAATTTTTAGATGAACAGCTGGAACTTCTGGTACTTCAACTCGTGTTACTGCCGGTTACAGCAGTGATAGTTTTTAAATAAAAATAAAATAGCGAATTTAATAATGTTTAGTTTAAGAAGTAAAAATGCTATTTAAAAAAAAAACAAGTTTTCTATACTAATAAATCAAAAATATTAAAAATTGCTTTCGAATATCACCTAGGGTATATTTTACAACAAACGGATGACAAAAATGGATTTATCACCTTCAAAAATAGTAAAAATACCATTTTACCAACAAAAATACGTAAAAAGTAGCAACAATTTTTTGATAGCGTCCTCTTCTGAGGGTCTTTGGTAAAAATTAACATCACGAATGGATCCCTCGATCAAATTGACAAAATTATTTTGAAAAATTAATAAAGTTTTACTTAGGTTCTTCCTATAGGGTGTCAAAAAATTTACCATCTTTAAATGCGTACAAAAAATATCTGAGACGTGAAATAAAAAAACCCTGATAGGGTTTTCTTGTGGAAAGTATTAACTTTCATTTGCTTTTGGTTTTATTCCATTCCCTTTCTCAAACCTTAATTTTGTATCACAGTGTTATTAAATCTACAAAATGTTCGTTATAAATACAAACTACTTATTAAATTAATTTGGCTATAAACTTAAAATAAAGTTATGTGGACCTGGATTAACATAAAATCTGGTTAATAGGTATTCGATTAAAATTAACAAATATTTTTTTTACTGTGTACGAAGACAATTTATTGTCTTCTGTTAAGGATGTGTAAAATTCTTTATATATTTTGAAATTATTGATACTTTGGCACTAAATTTTAATTAATGTAAAAATATGAAGGTAGACCACCAAGAATTCAAATTAAACGAAAAGCTATAAGATAAGAAATATCTTATTAGCCGTAGATTCGCAGAAAGTCGATAACACTCATATAGGAAACATAAAAACAATTATAATTTAATTATCATGAGCGTCAAACGAAATTGCGTTTCTAATTTGCATGTGTCTTCAAAGTAATTTATTCCAAATTGCTTTTAACACTTCTTGTCTAACCATTACGAGTTTGGTTAACTTTTTAAGTAGACTTTTAGCTATTGCGTAATGCACACTCAAACACGCGTTGGATTTTTTTATTTGCACTCGAATATGCATAGCCGGGTTGTTAAAACGATAAGAACTGCCTTGTGACACAAATATTGCTTTTGTTAAGTTTATGGTTTTGCAAGGGCACAGATTGCCAGGGCCGGATTTAGGTTTGTGGGGGGACAATTTGTATATTGAACACAAATCACATGATATTCAAGACAAACTAAGAATTTCGCTTTCAATACTTAAAATCATCAGATTAGTAAGATTATCGTGTGTCATACTCCAAAGCGTTTTTTTCGCTGCAATTTGTCACCATCGTAGATAAGTATTATCTCCGCATTGATGAAAGTTAAGCGCAGATTATGGGATGGAAAAATATTTCCGTTGATTTTTCTGTCAGATATTTATATTGCTTCAACAACTCGTTAAGTCGTATCAACTCAGCAATTATAGATTGTTCTAAATCGTCTAGGTGACACATAATAAGGTTAACTCTCAAATTCAAGGCTTTATGTGTGATTTCTGATTCGTTTATAAATGACCTTATATGCTGATATTGTTTTTCAAGTGCTCAGTTTGTGACAACTTCTTTTTTGATTCGACAAGATTTCAATTATGTAAATAATTGAACAGTGGTACCTTTATAGAACTTTACTAATATTTGCTAAATGCCAAGAATCCCAAGAATGTCATGCCAGAAATTCATGTAAATAGCATTAGCTTCAACTAATTAAGAGAAAGATCAGTTATACAAGGTGTCCCTAAACTTATTGGCATAAATTTAGAAAAAGATTGAGCAAGTACAAGGTGATAAAGTGTTACTTTATCCAATGTTACAAAAACCTAACCTCAAAGTTTGTATGGGACAATAAGCTTAAGCAACCCCTGTTTCTACGACACTGTGTTCACTCGAACAATTGTAATTATGTGTGAATATGTCTTTTGATAGTAAGTGACTGTTCGCAAAATATCACCTTTCCAAGTCTACCATAGTAGAAGTTATATTAAAAAAACTGATATAATAAGTAACACTTTATCACCCTGTATCTTTTAAACATACGTAATTAGGAAATATAATTATTTAGATTTTCGTCTTATTTTGACTTGCTTAATCTGCTCCTAAATTTATGCCACTAAGTTTAGGGACACCTTGTATATTACTGAACTTGGCTAAATATTCATTGATTAATAAAGACATTAAAAACACAACTGCAACTTTTATTCCGACTGGTAGAGGCCCTTCTTAAACTCGGCCCTGCTAAATGTCAATAGTTATTTAGGTTTTTGGTTCATCTCCCCAAACATTTTAGTGATCAAAAACTATATTTTTGAAAAGCTACTCTTTTTAAATGAATTAGTCAAAAATAAGTAATTGTCATAGCAAAAAAGCAGCCACTTATAGCTGCAGTCAAAATTATTTTGTATCCAGGACATTTACGAAGCAATTCCTATTTAAAATTGACCGCCGAATCCGAAAATGTTATCAAAAGTTATGAAAGTACGGCAGTTTTTGAGATATGGTTAATTCCAAATTATTTGTAAAATTGACTATTTCTCAAAAACTGTTTTACTTTTATAACTTTTGACGACATTTTCGGATTCAGCAATCAATTAACATATACCTTACTTTATAATATCTTTTTAAATATTGCTCTTTTCATAAATATAATTTTAACCCTTTCCTAAGATTTAAAGATTTTCTGTAATTTTAATTAGTTTTGTAAACGATTTAAAATCCAAAAACGTTAAATCATTACAAACAGAAATAAATAGTCTTTTAATGTCCATTTAACCGTAAGTCCTGTGTGGGATGAGATATACAATCTTTTTACTTGTCAGTGACCACCAAGTAAATATAATGATATTCGTTATACAATAATACCGAATCGTTTTCTTTACGTGATCGTGACAAATTTCACTGAAATTACACCTTGGTAATCCGTTACTCTGTAGACAAATCACGTCTCTGAATTTTGATATGTTGACGTCTTGTTGGTATTTCAAATTACTTAAACATTTGATGGAACACGACAATTAAATTAATTGGTTTATTTTAAAACTGAACGGTAAAAACATTGTTGACAAGTTTGGCGCGCATTTGTTTATTTTGGACCACCTCTGGTCAGTAAGGGGGCCATGAAAACGACATAAAATTTGGATGCTCGATTGTTTACCTTGGCACGGAATACTGGACGTCCGCAACTTTGGTGGTCACGTGCCAGCTCAGCCAAATGCTACGTGCCGAAATAACAATTGCCGCCGGCTTAGGCTGGGCCACGACAGCATGACTATTGTCATGTCGTGGCCCAGCATGGACGATGTTTTCGTAAAATTTTTGGCCTGGCCTTTACACGACTATTAATTTTATTTTGGACATTTGTGTAGTATCAAGCATACATTTCACTATAATAGTTGTATCCAACTATATAAATTTGAAACATTGAGCACTCCGGCCTAGTTTTACTAATTTTGGGCCGCTGATACCATTTTGCAAAATTTAAACTAATTGCGTAATAAAATGCTGTGTTAAATCACCTTAAAATATAAGTTTTTTTATGAATATTTTCATTATTTATTAAATTATTGTTCCTTAAATTTATCTTGAATGTACAGTACATTATGTATGCATTTTAAATAAACTGCTCGTCATAAAAATCGACGCACCTATTTTTTTGGAAAAACTATGAAAGGTATCGATTAGTTATCAACACATAGTTTCCCCAATTTGCATGTACTTATGCCCATCTTTTTCTAGCAGAAATAGAGGGCAACCCGTCATTTTATTTTTTTTAAATGTGTTCATATTCGACTAAAAAATGACAAGAATAATTGAAGGGAGGAAACTCAAAACCAGATATGCGAATTTGTTAAACTTTCATAGTAAACCGTTTGTAGAAAATTGCTTAAATATAGCCTGCATAAGTTTACGAGAATAATTTTATTTTGTTTGCGTTTTTATTTTGAATTTCACCTAAAAAATTGCTTTTGTGTAAAACATTTCACTTTTAATAAATCACACAACGTACATAAACTGGAAGAACGTGACCTACCTTAAAACGCTGTGTTGATAAAATTGCCATATAATCGTAGTTATCCAAGATATCCACAAAATCTCGAAAATGTCCCGAGGGATTACCTGTTATTAGGAAGGGGTATTATGACTATCAAGCTCTGTGAATGGGGATTTGGAATTTTGGGACCATGTAGTATCATGCTATGTGCACAATATCGTATTTCAAAAATTAGACATAAGAGTCAAAGAATCAACTATTGCTCATTTTTTTGACTAAATAACGACAATTTACGAAAAATTGCTATATAATCGTAGTTAGCCAAGATATCCACAAAATCTCGAAAACGTCCTGAGGGATTACTTAACTGTTATTAGGAAGGGGTATTAGGACTATCAAGCTCAACTGCCCTGTGAATGGGGATTTGGAATTTGAGAAAAAACATCTCTTTTTTTAACACCCTGTAGTATCATGATATGTGCACAATATCTTATTTCCAAAATTAGATATAAGAGTCAAAAAATCAAATATTGCTCATTTTTTGGGCTAAAGTAAAGAATAACGTGAATTTTCGAAAAATTGCCATATAATCGTGGTTAGCCAAGATATCCAGAAAATCTCTAAAACGTCCCGAGGGATAACCTAACTGTTATTAGGAAGGGGTATTACGACTATCAAGCTCAACTACCCTGTGAATGGGGATTTGAAATTTTGAAGAAAAAAACATCCCTTTTTTACACCCTGTAGTATAATGCTATGTGCACAATATCTCAAAATTAGACGTAAGGCAAAGAATCCACTATTTCCCATTTTTTGTACTAAACTGGGAAATAACGACAATTTTCGAAAAATTGGCATATAATCATAGTAAGCCGCGATATTCACAAAATCTCGAAAACGTTCAGAGGGATTACCTTACTTATATTAGGGAGGGGTATTACGACTATTAAACTCAACTGCCTCATGAATAGGAATAACTTGAAATTTCGGAAAAAATACATCTCTTCGTTTAACACTCTGTATACTCTGCATTATACTCTATACACTATACACTCTGCATTATAATATAGTATAATGCTATGTGCAAAATATCGTATTCCTAAAATTAGACATAAGAGTCAAAGAATCAGCAATTCAGAATTTCCAAAGATTTTCAAAATCGATTCAGTAATTTTAAAATAACGATCTTACAAATATTTCCCAAAAAACTAGGTGCGTCGATTTTTATGACGAGCAGTTTACTAAAATTAAAATTGTAATGTATTTTATGTAAAATAACAACCATTATTTAACATTGTTCGACAATTACACTCCTGTCAAATTAAACCTGTCAAAAATACGGTTTGCTGATGGATAAAAAGGAAGGAACAGAAATTGAAGTGACCAAAATTGGCGAATATTTTTCTTTTAGCTTCTCCATAGTAACGGATGCATTGTATAGAGAAATGCCAAAGTGACACAAAAATGACTTAATTTATTTACTCGTGGAATTTTCTCAACAAATGCCACAAGAGGTTTAATTTAGCAAGACATTTTTTGGACTTTTAACTCAAACTTGGTGGTTTGTTAATTTGACTCTAAGAAATTTGGGCAAGAAAATCACTCGAGCTACGCTCTTGTGGTTTTATCGCCCAAATTTCTTCTTGTCAAATTAATCCGTCAAACCCTCAAGTATTCTTGAAAAAGCCAAAATTTATTCGGTTAAATCGAACCTCTAGTAGTACTACATTCAACTATTATTTGATATTTTTTATCCACATTAAGCCAACAAAATTGAATGCATTGCACAATTTTTGCTATAAGGGCAATCGAGCAACATGAAAATTTAAGTTTTTTACTTTGGTTTAATCTTATAATAATAATAATAATAAAGTTTTTATTTATTGTCAGATAAAAAAAATTATGTACATAAAAGAAAAATGTAATACATTACTAGAGTAAAAAATGACAATAAAAAAGAGCTAAAAGGCAGTTAAAAACTGATATAGAATTTTAGCCCTCAGATAATCTAATTAATAATTTACAAAAAAACATAATAATAATAATACTTAAAATATATAAATAGTGAGAAGGAAAAGAACTTTTTCTTTTTTTATTCTTTCAAAAGTAAGTTTTTATAGTGATACTAGAAAGATTGAATTTTGAAGAGTTTATATGATTCTGGTAAAGAATTGTATAGCGTATAGATGTTGTAAGTAAATTACCGTCTAAAATGGCTGTACGATGTGGAGGTGGCGAAATTAGACCCCTTAGATTTAAGGTATGGACATCTGTACGAAATGTTATCTTATTATATAAGTACATAGGTGTTTTGTTTAGTATAATAGTTTGATATTGTATTATATGTAGTTTCCGCCTGTTTTTCATACTCAACCGTCGCGTTTCTTTGAGTTTATATGATATCTGTTCATATTTACGTATACCGTATAGGTACCTTAGACAAGATTTCTGTACTTTTTGGATTCTCTTAATATTAATTTTGTCTAGGCAGGAACCATATAGAGTATCACAGTAGATGAAGTGACTTAGGATCAGTGAATCAGTTAGTTTAACTAAGATCTTTTGATAGAACATGTCAATGTGGGTAAAGTAATTTGAGACTCGAAAATGTTTTTCTTAAGCAATTATTAATATGATCATTAAATCTCAGTGTTGTATCCATTAATATACTCAAGTTCCTTGCAGTTTTAGTAAATTTCAAATCACTGCCATCCACTGTGATCTAAATACGGTCCTTCAAGTCCTTCCTATTCCTTCCAAATAACAAAATTGATGACTTCTGAGGATTAACAATTAGTTGGTGTCGCCTAGATTCACCCACCAGCCGCTATAAATCCCCATTAATAAGCAGACTAGCAGCATCAACATCATTTAGGAAAAATGAGTATTTTAGCTGGATATCATCTGCATAAAAATAGGATTTGCAACTGATAGATTTATCTAGATGACTGACATAATATATTATATACAAAATAGCAAAGGTCCCAAAATTGAGCCTTGTGGAACACCACAGTTAATATTGGTTCTTCTGGATTTTCCCATTTTGGTTTGTACCTATTGTGTTCTGTTACTTTAGCTTTTTACTAGATTAATTGAAAAAAATATAAAATGTAAGATTGAAAGTAATATTCCATGATTTATGTTATCAAATGCTTTTGAATAATCCAGAAGAACCACAGCCGTTGTTTTTTTCGGAATATATCCCTCAGAATATCATCTACTATATCCAGCAAAGCAGTTGCACAACTATAGTTGTATATATGTCCCTAAGGGACAGTCAGGTTTTCGTAAGGGACAGTCCCTTACGAAAACCTGACTGGGTGAGTGGCAATATTTGATACTTGTTGACATGCTCTTGTATTTGGTAGTTCATTATTTTTTCCAGTACCTTAGAAAGAATAGGAAGGATCGAGATATAATCTTATAATTTATTAAATCGTATCAAATATTAAATTGAATTATACTATTCATGTGCTTAATCCTTATCATGGTCGGACGTCTTTTACTGCAACTTCCAGCAAATGTTTCCCAGCAATGAATCCAACTATTTTTTGCTATAACAATGCTCTACATGTAGAGCATTGTTATAGCAAAAAATAGTTGGATGCATTTACAGTTACTTGGTGAAATCGTTTTCCATGTTCATCAGTCCGGCAAATTTATTGGGATGAAAATGAAGAAAATGTATTTTTAATGACATTAACGTGAATTCTTTGAAAAGCGGAGAACATTTCTTCAATGAATAGGCGCCAATTTTCGTCCCGATACGATAAGATTTAATAAATTTATGATTGGAGATTGATTTTTTTCGTACTTTAGGCATGATGTGAATAAAAAAATATCAAATAATTGTCGAAGAGTTATGTTTATACCAAAACCCGTTCACTTTGCTGCCTTTTCAATTTAGTAATTAAAAAAAAACGACACAAAAATTTCAAAAAAATATACTTTTTCCAAAAAAATACATTAGAATTTTAGTTTTTGTATTTAAAATTCCATTCATTTGGTCTAAATATTTTCTATGAGGGATTTAATACTACTACTGCTACAATGTAAAAAAAATCAAATATAAATATTTCCTATTTGTGACCGATGACTTTGTATAGAGTCCCTGTATATTTTTGGCAAAAAACGTCAAAAATATACAGGTACATCCAAAATAGGTTTAAGGCAAAATAATTTAATAATTAATTCGAATTGCGTGATAAAATGCTTTGCCCAATGTTAATATTTTTATTACTTATAGGATTCTATAGGATTTGAATTGCGTGATAAAATGCTTTGCCCAATGTTAATATTTTTATTACTTATTAATTATTAAATTATTTTGCCTTAAACCTATTTTGGACGTCCAGGACGAAAGCGAGTGGCATTTTTGATATCATCAGCCCAAAATTAGGGGGCGTACTCAATGTAGCAATTCGAACTATCCTAGTATTATCTAAACAAAGTTTTATATAATATATTCGATAATAATAGTTATTTATGTCATAAGACTGAGAAGTGACTCTTTTTGTGTTAAGCTCAAAGTTTGAAGGCTTACTATGGGTATTTTTTTTTATTAAAAGAGCTAAAGGTTACATGCCTATTAAAATAAAATTTATAAATTGGCCAGCGGTTCTCAAAATATTTGAAATAAACTAAAAATTTTTAAAAACTAAAAATCGTTATTACTTCTTTATTCCTAAATTAATCATATATTAATATACATTAATCTACATTTTTGTATTTGTATATCTATCTTACCATGTAAAATTAGAATATGGCTGCCATAGAAAAACAAAAGATGGTGGTAGTAACTCAAATCTAGTAGGCGAAAAAAATAGCAAATTGGACAAAAATTTAGATAAATGTGTATTTTTACATGTTAAATCTATTTTTTTTTAAATTATAAAAGTTATAACAATTTTTTTGGTTTTGACATATTGACTTGTAATTACGTCTATTTTTGTATATCTTAACCGACCATGAAGCTCTTCAAATAAAAAAGATACCCATACATAGAAGAATACTTGGTGCACCCTGTATACATATTTACCATTATTTGGGTCAATAATATTATTGAAAAACATTTTAAAAATAGTAAAAAGTGAAATAAAAAAACTGATTTTAAAATCAACTACTTAACTACATACACAAAACATTTTATAAAATTTTCTTTATACATTTAACCACCTTCTCAATATAATTCTTTCCCACACTCACGTCAACGGCAAACTGTAGATTCCAACCTTTTTATGACTTAACGCTTTTTCACATCATTCGAATTGAAATTTCTTCAATCGTTAACATTCTCTGTTCATTCGTAATTAGTCGCCGTTTTTGTACTTTCTCATTTCATTAAAGCAACTGTTGGTCGACGGGCGAAATTTTTATTTTATTTTTCAACAGCCGTCATCAAGCAATTTTCCTTTTAAACTAAAAGTTCATAATAAATTATGTTAGTTAATGATACTCCGAAAAAAATAATGTAGTTGAGTTAACATTTGCCTAAATGTCATTTTTAAAAATGTTGTTTCAACAAAAAACCTATTGGATTAATCTATATTTTGGTGTTAAAGCAAAAGTCAGAGTTTGTCAAAGTTTATTTGTTCATTTGACAGTTTAAATATTAATTTAACATAAACTAATATTTTGAATTAAAATGTTTATCGTACTTTGATTTAATAGCTGAAATTTTTAGGATTACCTAAAAAAACTATTAAATTAACGTTTAGTTGCTCTTTAATCCAAAACTTTAAATTTGTTCATTTAACAAATTTAAAATGTTACTTTAAAATTTAAAATGTAAAATTTGCATTCATAAAATTGCCGAGAATGGCGCTTCGAACACTCACGCCACGTCATTAGACAATGACGTTTTCTTACATCTCGCCTTAGTTAGCTTACGATTAGGTGTATATAAGATGAGATATCTGTTTGTTTAAGGTGTGTTCCACAGTAGAACTTTCACTACACCATATTGCCCGACACTGTTAAGACCCTCAATACAGGGCGAAACAGTCTGTCGGTATTTGAAGTAGGTGGAACACATGATACAAAGATGTATCATGGGTGGAACACGCTCAAAACAAAAACTCTGGGCGAGGTGAAGGTTCAATTCTTTCTATTTATATATAATAATATATTATTTCCATAATTTTGTTTTGGATACCAACCTTTAAAGAATTTTACATTTTCAGAATGTTAATTTAACATTTTATTGGTGTTAAGTGAATATGCTAAAAAGGTTACCTGGACATTTCAAGAAATTTACCTTAACACCCTAAGAATGTTAAATTAACCAAATTAGCAGATTAGAACAAATATTCTTATTTTGTTCATTTGACTGTTATTTGTTGTTCAATTAAACAATACAATTTGACATTTTTAGATGGTTAAGTAAACGTGCAAAAACCATTGCTTGTATTTAAAGTGCATAAAGAGTTGAATTAATATTTTTTTTGTTGTTTCAACAGCTTATTTTTTTCAGTGTAGGGGAAATGCTTTCGAACATTTAGAACTTTGACTTGACTGTTAAATACCAAAAAAAAACCTTTTGTTTATACTTTTTGAAAATGTAATTTGTTTACCTTTACTTACCATATTTAATAATAACATGGTGTTTGTAAAGCGAAGCATTTGCATAGATGCATCTATAAAAATAAATAGCTCGTTAGTTGAATTGATCTAGGCAAAGAATGTGTGTGTATGCGAAGATGGCATAACTAATAGCTTAATTTGTTGGCGGTAGCCGTGCGCGTGCATAACCAGCTCCCCGTAAATACCTGCATAGCAAGCCGTGAGACAATCGACAATCAACATCTCGCTCCTCCGTCTTCTTCTTCTTCTTCGTCGTCTTCTTTCTTCACGTCTCGCTTCTCTTTCACAACCTTCGAGAAACGGACGCGGTCAAATACCAATACCTTTTTTTGCGAACCTATAACTGCTACAAATCATTCAAAGAGGGCCGTGTGAAGATTTGACTTGGTCAGATCGGCTTTAATCGCTGAATGCAACAAAGTCAAATACATGCGCTGTAAAAAAATTGAGTGAAATTTCACTTAAAAATCACTCAATGTATCAGAAAAGGTCCACACCAGATTGAGTTAATTTTTTACTCAATATACGTGAGTGAAATCTGAATTTTATGAGTAAAAAAATTATGAAAACTGAGTGAGTTTAGATTCAGGTAAATGTAAACATTGGGTTTGTCTTGAGTAATTATAGTATTCCTAGCGGATAATCCATAATGAGTTACTGTGGTAACTCATTATAGATTAGTTAGAACATTTTATATTTTTCTTTAATGAGTGATTTTGGGTAATTTTTGAGTTAATTTGCATTTTATAGAACTCTTCAATGATTTAATTTTAACTCTTGATCTACATTTACATACGAGTTGACATAAAGTCGAAAATCAATACTTTTATCGCGTTATTTAATTATACTTCTTATAAATAAACTCATTACGGGTTATTTATAATATAAATTGAGTATATATATTTCTCTTAATTAAGTGATTTTGACGTGTTTGAGTAAAGCTTAAAAAGGAAGTATACATACATAAAAATCCCAATATTTTCGTATTAATAACTAAATAAATAGTAATTATTCCATTTTATAAACTTATATAAATTATGAAAACATAAATAGTATTCCATTTTACTTACTCTTTATGAGAGTTAAGTTAATCAGATTTGTAAGAAATATTGTCACAATTGGAAATCATTGTTAAAGAACCCAATGTTAATTAAAATTTTACTCAAATATTTAACTCACTACCAAAAAACGAGTAACTGTTTTTTTTTTGGAAGTGTAGTAAAAATATTTTAAAGAGATGGTTTCAAAGAACTAGATGTTTTTCAATTCAATTTTGACCAAATTTTGGCTAAACTTACCACTTTGCGGAAGCAGTTTTGATTACTTTAAATTAAAGTTAAAAGAGAGTTAAAAGTTATTACGGAAAATGCCTATACGGCCATTCCATCTCAAATCGACCAGGCAAAAAGGGGTATGTCGTTATTTCTTTAATTTTTGAAAAATGGACAGAAACATAGATTTTTTTCTTTTTACGAGTGACATTTTTATTGAAAATGCGATAGCTTGGCCAAAAATATTTCGATCGTTACAATTTTTTTTTAAATTGTAGGTAAATGTTTACTACTAACAAACTGGATTTACCTATTTTTTTTAAATTGCTTTTTATAAAAAATGGAAAAAAATGAGGTCAAAATTTTGACACTGCCACATTTTTTTTTACTTCATATTTTTTTGTTTTTACCGTCCCGAGTTGGCTAAATTCGTTTTTTTAATGAAACTGCCATTTTCTAGTAAATTCGTAGTTCATCGCCAAAATTTGGTATTTTATTTAGGGTCATCGGAAATGGTCTTAACTTTATATTTTTTTAATGAAACACCCTATACATTTTTACAAATTTCTAGAATGCCTTGAATTGGCTTTTCTGCTTTATGATGGGCCAAGTAGTCTGAAATAAATTCAATTTTATTCTTTTTTTGCAATGCAGGTTTTAGGAGCTTTCAAAAATTGAAAAACCATCCTTTATGCCAACATAATTTTTTGTTTAATAAAAGAGGGTGGTTCGCTGGTCATAAAAGAACCCCGGTAGCACAAAATATTGGTCCTATATGAGGCGCGTATATGCCCAATATTTTATCTGGGGCCAATATTGGATTTATTTAGACGATGTTAGCCCTATATTGGCATAAAATGATAATTTAATACATCTTGCCAATGTTTATCCAAGGTTGGTCCTATATTGGCATATTATTTTAGTCATATATCATTAACTATGGTCAACGATGCTTTCGGATTTCTAAAAGTGATATGTAACGACACACGTTTATTTCCAGGAAATGTCTATACTAGTGGCGCAGGAACGGTTTTAAGTTGAGGGGTGGCCCAACCGACTACCATCCTTATTGTTTAGCACCAAATGGGTGAAAATAATAAAGGCCATTCTTGCATATTACCGAAGAATAACAAGGGTAATATGCGATTTATTGTCTTAATAGCAATAAAATTCGTTATTACGTTAATAAAGCTCAAGCTGATCATTTTAGCACACGATACAAACGATTTTAGCATTTCATCGTAATTAAGAATAACATAGACTGTACACGACTTGTTTTATTGGTAGATTTTTTCAAAGAATTTGGAGGGTACATTTTATATCAAGTAACCCCCCTCTCCCTCTTATCATTTGGGTGGGCATTGTCACCCGCTCCCCGCTTCTACGCCCCTAAGTACCTACTACAAACGTTTGTCGACACGATCGTGACATATCACTTTTAGAAATCCTACTATCTAGTGAGTACTAGGTTGATACCTATCTTTTTTTTCTTTCAATTTCACCCTCAATTTTCCTAGAATATAAATTATATTCTATATATATTATATAATTAATGTAAAACAACTTCGGGCCAATGCGGATTTCCAATATCGGTTATATAATGTCAAACAACTTGGGGCCAATGTTGGGTTTCAATATTGATCCATGCTAGAAAAAATCTGACGAAAGATATATTGGCCCAATATTATTACGAATATTGTGCCAAAATTTTTGCTACTGGGAAAATCTACTTTTTTGTAATTCTTATCAAATATTAATACATTTTTTAATAATATCGCTTTCAAACTCTTAATTAAATTTGAATATTTATTAGGTTTTAAAGTATGTACAGAAGTAAATAAATTAATAAGGATTTAAAATCTTTGTGTTTAAAATAAGTATCAGATTTGACAGTTCGTTAGTTTGGTAGGTAAGTAAATATTAACATTGTATTTTACTATGAAAATACACGCTAAAACTTTTTATAAAATAAAATAAAAATAATAATTGAGGTGGTTGGAACCAAAGAGGTGTAAGTAATTGCTCAACATTTTTTGGTTTTAAAACTACTAAATAAAATCATTCAAATATTTTGAAAGGATTATAAAAAGTTATATCTAACCGCCCCATAGTATGGCTATTGTAGGGAATCTCTGGCAATAAATAAAAAAATAAAAATATGTTATTTCTAAACATAATTAACCTGGGCATTAGCTTCTGCACTTCTTGGGCTTAATTCTTATTTCTCTGATAGAGCCTTGATAACAAAGAGTTCGCGACTGCCTCACTCATATCTGTTAACCAACCAAGTTTCTTGTGCATTCAATTCATTACTTTTAGGTATGTTATGCTTACTTTTTATTATTTTAACTAAAATTAACTTACATATTTTAAAAGTAACACAAAAAACGCAAAAATATTACTTACTTTAAAACATTTCCGGTGAATCCAGAAGTGACAAAAATATGTTAAATATGTCAAAAAGTTCTAAATTACACTTCTTATAGGTAGGTATAACCCAGTTTTATGTCCCTACTCTCTAAAAATGAATTAGTCAAAATTTTGACTCAAAAATGACAATTTAAAATTGTCCTCTGAGGCCGAAAATACCGTCAAAAATTATGAAAGTGGAGCAGGTTTTGAGATATAGTCAATTTTCCATTTAATATGAAATTAACTATATCTCTAAAGCTGTTATACTTTTTTAATTTTTGACGACATTTTCAGGGGACAATTTTACAAAAGAATTGGTAGTTAAATTTTGAGATACCATGGTAGGTATCCCATGTTTAACCATGGTACAAGTGAAAAAGTAGCCACTAATAACTATTAAATTAGTCATTTTTTACTAATTAATTTTTAAAGAATAGATAAAAAACCAAATTTTTGCGTTGGACCACGAATTTACTAGAAAATGGCAATCAACTTCAAAGAAAAAAATATGAAGCAAAAAAAATTTTGCAATGTAAAACTGTTGACTTAAATTTTGTTTTGCCTTTTAAAGAAAAAAACAATTTAAAAAGAAAATTGAGTAAATTTACTTAATTTCTTATAATTTTTTGGTATATAGTTAACATTTACCTACAATTTTTGGCCAAATTATCGCATTTTCAAAAAAAATGTCGCTCGAAAAAAGAGAAAAATCGATGTTTCTATCCATTTTTCAAACATTTCCTACGGGTAAACAAAACAAATTTAAGTAAAAAGAAAAAATACGGGTCTCATCGATTTTGTTGGAGAAACTGTAAAAAAATTCGTTGAAAAATAATGACCTACCCCGAGACGGAAAGACCCATATATGAATACGAGTTTCCATGGAAACTTGCAAGAATGTAAATAAATTTCGACAAATAATTTTTTTCCGGAAACTTTTTGGACCAAATGTATAGTGAAACAGTAAAATGGAAGAGAACGTTTCCGATTGCTGTTTCAAAATAAAAAAACAACATATACACACGTATAAGGAGAGTATGGAAATGCGCTAATGCAATAGCAATTAAACCTGCTTGTCGGAGGATGTTCAATCGCTTGAGTTAAAATTGAAAACATGTAAGGGCAGTGCGGTTTGCATGTTAAATAATATTTATTTATGGACGTTTCTGATAAGCGGTTAGGTTAATGCGTGAGAATCGGCTGAATTAAATGTTTGTCGAGCTAATACAATATTTACTTCCTGTCAAGAGTCGTGCTTTTCACAGGTTCTCCAATAAACATTACAACAATGTTAAGTATGTGTTTTTGGTATTTGTTTAAGCTCCGACGATTTAAAATATAATCAGTTAAAATTATATTTCATAAATAAATATTACGTGTTGCAAATTCCATTGTAAATAAATAAAAGGTGACAAAGGAGACAATACAAAGTCCAACAATAGGATTAGTCTTACTTTTATTATTTTTTGTGCATAGATCACATCCCTAAAATGACATTTGTATTAAATTTATCTCCTTTCAAATCTTTCTTTTTAGTTCAATCATTCTATTACCATCCAGTTAAGCAAACTATATTGTATACAGGGAAAACTGATGTTGAGCTTACTGAGTGTTTTAATGTAGCCAACTGTTGCTAGCAATCAGTCCAGCAAAACTATCCCAGTAGCACAAAGATATTGGCCCAATATTCGTAATAATATTGGGCCAATTTATCTTTCGTCAAATTTTTTCTAGCGTGGTCCAATATTTAACCCAACATTAACCCGAAGTTGTTGGACATTATATAACCGATATTGGAAATCCGCATTGGCCCGAAGTTGTTTTACATTATATTCTAGGAAAGTTTAGGGAGAAATTGAAAGAAAAAAAAGATAGCCACCTAGTACTTACTACGTAGTAGGATTAAAAGTAATATGTCACAAACGTTTGTTTTTTGGAAATGTTTATATATATGTGTGAAATGTTTATATATATGTGTGTATATATAACTACTATAGTAGGTACTTAGGGGCATAGACGCGGGGAGGGGGTGGCGGTTGACAATGCCCACTCAAATGATAAGGGGGAGAGGGGGGTTACTTAATATAAAATGTACCCTCCTAATTCTTTGAAAAAATCTACGAATAATACAAGTCGTGTACCGTCTATGTTATTCTTAAATTAAGAATCTTAATTACGATGAAATGCTAAAATATTTTGTATCGTGTGCTAAAATGAACAGCTTGAGCTTTATTAACGTAATAACGAATTTTATAGCTAATAAGACAAGAAATCGCATATAACCCTTGTTATTCTCACAGAAATATGCAAGAATGGCCTTTATTATTTTCACCCATTTGGTGCTAAACAATGATGGTACATGGTTACATATCACTTTTAGAAATCCGAAAGCATCGTTTACTATAGTTATTGATATATTGGCGTAAAATCATCTGCCAATATAGGACCAACCTTGGATAAACATTGGCAATGATATATTAAATTATTATTTTATGACAATATAGGGCTAACATCGGCTAAATAAATCCAATATTGGCCCCAGATAAAATATTGGGCATAGACGCGCCCCATATAAGACCAATATTTTGTGCTACTGGGGTAGTGTCTGGTTTTAAATCAAATATATGTATATCCTAAACATTTAGTTGCTACAAAAAAATTACTAAATTATTCTTTAAAGATGCTGATTATCGAGACAGTCCTTTAGAAAATGAAACAGTCCCCTGTTATCTTATGTAGGCAGGGGACTGTTTAATTTGACTTTATACTCAGGTTTTCAGATAAATATAAGAATAAAATTATATTGCTGTATAAGATTATTTTTAATTTAAAAAAATTATACCAAATCTTTTTATATTGTACAATGAGCTTTATATTTCAAAATATTTTGTATCAAATTGGAATTAAAATTATTTCTATTATTATTATAAAAGTCTCAATGGAATGCGTAACAAAGAAAACGGGAGGCCGCATTCAAGTTGGATTTAATGAAGTCAACGATGATAATGATGACTTCACGGTTATAATTAGGTTTTTTCATTTAGAAATTTTAATCTCTGCCGCGGCTGACCAACAATGACTGAATGAACTGTACGGGTCCGTCTGAATGCCTGTCGGTCGGTCGTTTAGTAATGAGCGGACGCTACTGCATTATTCTCTCATCTCTTGCCGAAAACCGGTCATCGAAAATTCCCAATAAGCCTACTTTATAAAGAAGACCAAAGGATCCAAGCATAAAGTGCATCAAGTACAGTCAGTGATAAGACTACGAGGGCATATTGATTGAAGTCCCTAAAATGAGTATAAAAATGCAATTATTTTGGCTAATTTTTTTTTAATATTCTCCTTTTATCTCGATAAATTTGTTTCAATGATACTTTAATTGTGATGTTCTTTAAAAATAGCAATCGAGGCCTATCTTTTTTCAGCTAAGGAACAATTTTTTTTATTTCTGGAAAAATGAAAGTCTGGAGAATTCTAAGGATGCCGCAGCAATTACCAGCCTCATTCATTGTTAGCTGGGGAGTAATAATTTTTATCTTTTTTAAATGAGGACACTTAGATTCTCATGGTCTTAGAAGTTTCACATATTTACCTTTTGATCTTCCAATAAGATTTTACGGAATAGTCAAATGATTTTTAGGATGATGATGCCTCAGACAAAGGCTTGTAAAATCAAAACTTGTTGCCAGATTTATCTGAAATTTAGTAATCCTTTGAAGGAAAAATATACTGAAAAACTGTCAGGTGTGGTAAGGGACATCAAAACGAACATTTTTTGCTTAATAATATATGTCAGCTAATTTTCCGTATAGGCTCTAGATTATTACCAACTTTTAAATCAAATTCAAGTCTCTATTTATTTGTTATACTTAGTTTTTATTTTGTTGTTGTGAAACAAACTTTAATATAGCTGTTTAAGTTTTGTGAGAGTCTTTATTTAGTTAAACACCACTGTATCAAAGCATTGAAATAACTCTTAGGTAGCTTAGTTTGACATTTTTAAAACTAAAACTTGCTTAAGGTGCAGCAAATTGTAATGGAATAAAAGCTGCACGTTTATATGACCATGGTCATCTGCAGATATACCTCATCATACAACCATTACTTCGCTCTGCCATCACCTTAGAGAAAATGGCAAACTAAAGCGTCCTGGTGATTCTGGTTGTCCAAGAAAATCTACACAGTGTGGAGACCTATTCATCCATATCATTTACAACAAGTGAAAGCTTTAAATTCTGCAGATTTAATATTTCTATTGGCTTTCTGCCAATAGTTATTGGGTCGCAATTTAATGAAACAATGGTATTATTTTCTGATTAACCTTGTTTAGGCGTGATGGCTACTTTAATAGCAAAAACTACCATGTTTGGAATGATAAAAATCCTTATGCTTTAATTTCTAGAAAAGACCAGCAAAATTTTTCGGGAAACATGTGGGCTGGAACTTTAACCTGACGAGTTCATCAAAATTAAACCAACTGGATTTTTTCCTTTGGGGTTATCTAAAAAGTTTAGTATATATTACACCTATTTTCAAGGAGACATGTAGAGGCTATCCCTATGATCTTCCTTAGGGTCTACAAGTCAATTAACCGTCGCGACGGTGCAATCTTTGTATTCAAGTAAATGGTTTGGAACACTGATCAATTATTATAAAAATAGTAAAGGGGTTTATTAGTTATTACCATTATTAATTATAATTAATTATTTTAATAAACAAAATTCCCAAAACCGTTTTCTTTTTTGTTTAAACGGCTTATTTGCGGACAAAAGATATTAATGATTACCACACCTAAAAATTTGTCGGTATGATTCCGGTATTATTTGCCTTGTCTTATTTGTACAGGGTCTAAACGAAAGGTTTTTGGAAAATTTACCAGTTAAACTAATTAAAAATCATAATGCGAGAAATGAACTACTAAGTGAGCTAGAGTTCCTTTAAACCCCTTTATATTATACATATATTGGATGTTACATAATTGATGGCTAATATTAAATGGACTCAATCCTTGGACGATTATAATGAAAAAACAACATATAACTGCAATCGCATAATTTTTGTGATATAGTGTGTTAAAAATTTAAAAAAATATCGTTTTTTTCTTTGCTAGATCTGTGCAAGGTTATTGACGAACTTTAAATCAATTTTAATAGAAAACTATACGGGATAAGACAAGACGACCTTTTTACATAAAAAAACTTTTAAAATTTCAACTTCATAATAAAATGTTTGGTATACCTATATTTAGAAAACACATATTTAGGGAGTACTCTCGGTCACTTAGGATCCATTTCTGGCACTATGTTTATAACTAGGGATGGGATATTTAGGTACTAAAAACTGAAAAATAGGTAACTAAAAAGGTACTAAAAAAAGCATTTTAGGTTAAAAAAAACAGCATTTTAGGTAAAAAAAAACATTAAAAGTTCAAGTTTCTTTTATAATTTTCTTTAGCCGCATACCCAAACACAGAACATACCCACAACACACTGTGTTTCACTGAGTGACACTCACTACACAGAAATTCTATGACAGAACATAAGCTCAATACAAAGAAATACTGTAAAGAAAGTTACTGTTACAGTCTGTGACCCATAGAAATAATTTAGAATAATAGAATAATTTCTATGCTGTGACCATAAGAAAAAATTCTTTACCGTTGAGTTGCACGCCCTTGATAAAATATTGGCGGAAAATTTAAAAAGAACACAAAAAAATAAAATAAGTAAAAATACGTAAAAATAGATAACAAATATGTGAAAATAAACTGACAAATTAAAAAATATGTAACAAAAGTATAAAAAGGTAGTTTAAAGTAAAAACCTCCAAAAAGGTAAAAAAAGGTGAAAACTAGTTACAAAAATAGGTAAGAAAAGTATAAAAAAGGTAGTTTAAAGCAAAAACCTCCAAAAAAGGTAAAAAAGGTGAAAACAAGTTAGGTTCATATAAAAGAAAATCTTTTAAAACACATTTTGGCATTATTGGTTTTCAAATAGTTACATCGGTTGAAAAAAGGTAAAAAACTAAAATCCCATCCCTATTTATAACATATTTTAAGAAGTTCTACCACCTGGTAAATGTTCCGATCACCTTTCGTTAATACTTTGTAGATTTACTTCTTTATTATTTTTAATAATTTTCTTTTATTATTACATATTGGCAACCGGAATTCCGCTGGTGCTACCCACTTGGTAGTCGCTTATTAATTCGATGATCTAAATTCATATTGGTATGTACCTACGTACGAAATTTTCGAGGTAATGGCGCGTCCTACGGGCGCTGTTAATTCAAATGAAACGCAATTTATCCATATAATATTACCATACATTATCATATTTTGCAACGAAAAAATTCCTGTGGCGACCGACTCCCAAATAATCCACACATTCTTCCCACCGGTGTCTACCTTCACTGATTACGGACCACGATATTCATTATCCTTTTCTTTATGTAAATCGCCGCCGTTTTCGCATTATAAGCGGCCAACTTAATAATATGGCAATTTAAAAACGAAAGCAAAATCAAACCCAGAAAATTTGTCCCACGATTACCGTTTTTAGGAATTTATTATTTATTTAAACACATCGATGTTAGACCCTTAAAAATATTCTTTATTGAATAATATTGTAAACTTATTTCAGCACTTTTTCCAATCATCCAAACACGTAGAAAATAAAACAGTAACCATTGAATCGCGTATACAATGTCAACGTAAACGTCAATGTCAATGTACTATTTAAAATCATACAATTTATAAGAATACCTCACGAGTTAACGTATGCATCTAAGTTTTGGGAATGTTTTCATACATGAATTATAGCTTTATGATGAGAACCAAACAAGTTACCATTGTTTACAATTATTCGTTGCTAAGCAACTTTGATATGTCAAAAAACATTAGTTTCAAATTTCTCTAAACATGTCATATAAATTGGAAATTCGAAAAAGTATTTAAAAGAAACATGAAATTGTAAATAATTTTCGAAACGAAAATATCTCCAAAACAACAATCTATCGGACAATATCTGAAGGAATAACTTACCAAAAAGTGGACGACCTAATGTTCTAAGTGAAGTTCGTGAAAATCAAGTGGTTGAAAGTGCAAGACATAAAGTGGGTACCCACATCTTATCAAAAACTGGCAAGGAGATTTCATGTATCAAGTGCTACTATACAAAGAAGTTTTTACTCTGATAACATAAAAGAGTGTCCTAATAAAGTTGCCACAAAGACGAAAAAAAATTGAATGATAAAGATTTAGTTTGGGCTGCCATTTCAGATAGAGGGATCTCCAGATCGTATGTTGGGCGGGTAAGGGGGGAAGCAGTTTATGCTAATATCTCTCCAAAATTAGTTGATTTTATTAATGAACACCACCTTGGAGAAGAAATAATATTTTGTTCTGACCTGGCACCATTCCATTATGTTCGAATCACCAGAGAGCAGCACAACATCCCTTTTGTGCCCAAGAACATACCTCAAACTCGTCCAATTGAAGATTTTGGTCCTTACTGAGCAGGAGAAAGGTCTATGAAAATGGTTGGGAAGTCGCAGGCACACAAATGTTGCGTCGTACAATTTATCAAAAAATCCGTCCAGAGACTAATGCGACAAGTTCGAACAAAGCTTAGTCAAATTTAAGACAGTTCGTTATATGAGGTTATTTTTTCTAATGTAAGATTATTTCACTTAAATATATTTTTCAAAACCAGTGGTTTTTATCGTCATACCAAGAAGTGCCGGGGACTAATAGTATTTTCTTGTAATTAAAGATTATTATCAATAGTTTATTGAGTCGATTACTGTTCTGCTCAAATTTTGGAATAGTTTTTAGCTATTTTGGTCATGCGATTTTAGTCTAATTCATATCACATCACTTTAAAAAATCGATATCTGGCGAAAATGAAGACTGGATGATACTACTAACTAAATAGATTTTCTTGATATATTTTCGTATTGCATCCCGTAATTTCATAAACCTGGGATTGGTACCCCTGATTATTTGACTTTTCCTTTTAACTAAGTCCATATATTATTAGTCAATTATAAATTTAGTTTCCAGCAGCCCAAGTAGCATTTTTACTGGATAAAACGTATCGGCCACTTATACTTGGAACTGTAAAGTGTATTGCTAAAATCTCTGCCACGTGGTAGAATCAGTTCTCTTACGTGGAAGTGACTAAAATGGAGACCACTTTTTTAGTGTCAGGTAGGTTCCAACAACGTTCTTGAATTATGTACAGACACGTTTATTCCACGTTGTGATTAAGTTTCAATAACGTTGACGTTTACGTTTACTTTCTATCCTCGTCTCTTTCCAGCATATTATTTGTATCATTATCTGACGCTGAGTACGCTGAGTACGCTGAGTACGCTGAGTACCAAAATTATTATAATGTAAGAATACAACTTGCGAATAATACCTAGCATTAAAAAAATAATACTGTCAAACATGGGTGCCATAGCTCAAAATATAAGCAAGCTCCGTTAAAATATGTGGTACCTAATAAAAAAGAATATAAAAATCTTTAAACTTGGCGGATCTAAACATTATTTATCTAAATGCTTCAATTCATTTCTCTATTATTTCTGGTCACCTGAAACCAGAGCTGGGCACGAGTACTAACAAAAGTATTCATAAAATTTTAAGTACGAGTACTTAAAATATTTAGTATTTTACTCGTAAGTACATTTGTAAATAGAGGTTACGGTTACGAGTAGTAATCGTGAATACACGAGTACTTTAAAAAAAAATGTTAGTTAATACAATTGATTATTCTTTATACATTATACATACTTTGGTCCTGAGCTATAAAAATGCAAATAGAAATTTATAAAATTATTTATCTTATACATTAGGTACAGGGTGATCCCCTTTAATATCGCCACCCTTTAACTTTTTTTTTTAAGTTGTCCCAAAAAATTAAAAGTGTGGTTATGTAGGTACTATTTCTTTTCCACTTTCCACTATAAGAAAAATTGGGAAATTGATCAGTATACAGGAAAAAACAAATGGATCACCATATACCTAATATTTCAACCGAAATATTCGTATTTAAAACGTTATCATCAAATATTTTTTTACAAATCAAGAATGTTTAATTTTTAAAATATTGTATACTTCCTTGCTTGTTTATATTCTTTATTTGCGACTAGTTTCGGTTATACACCATCTTCAGGCAAAAATGTCAAGTTTTAAAGTATGAGTTAGCAAGGATGTATACATTATTTTAAAAATTAAACATTCCATAAACCTTGCTAAAAATGGATTACCAAAACCTAATGAAACAAATCAAGAAGCCTTAGAATAACAAAATGTTTATTGAAAATAAATAACTATAGTAACAGTATATCAATATGTCTTGTTAAGTAAGTAAAAATGGCGTACTCAAACCGAGAAAGACAAACTATTTTAACTTTTTATCTTAAAAATAATTTAAATATTTCAGAAACGGTTGAATTTTACAAGGAATCGAAAAATAAATTCATATATAGGGTGATCCATTGAGAAAAAATAAAAATAAACTTTTTGTTTTTCCCTGTATACTGATCCATTTTCCAATTTTTTTATACGTAGAGAAAAAGTATTTTTTAGTTCCTACATAACCACCCTTTTAAATTTTTTAGGACACTTAAAATAAAAAAATTATAAGGGGGCGACATTATAGGGGATCACCCTATACATAAAATAATAAATAAAAATAACAATTCTTACTAAAATAGTTCATAATTTCACCTACAGTGAAAATCTTTATTTATTGTGCAATTTTAATTGGATTTGTTTTAAAGTGTAGATCTTGATATACTGTATTTTTGGAGCAAAAAAACGCCATATTTTTACAAAATACAAGGCCTACTGTGTTAGTTTTAAGAGTTAATTTTTAAGAATTCATATTAGCGATTTTTTCAAACAAAATCTAAGCTTGGCACTGTATTCACCACCCCTGAAAACGACCCTATACTAAATTTTATTGAAACATTTTAAGTAGAAATATGCACAATAATAACTAAAAAAAAATATTCTGTTAAGTTATCCATGAAAAAAACATTGAAATAAAATTCATAACGTTTCAGATACCAGACTGATACAACAAAAAGTTATAAAACTATATATTCTGCTATAGCTAATATAATATGAAGTTATTTCAAAGGTATCGTGGTAGATTTAGTTATTTTAACTTAATTGCCACTCATTTAAAGTTGCAATATTAGTTTTCGTCACTTGGGAGTATTTGCCAAAAATCAAATACTTCGCTCGTGGTGAAAAAATCTCTGTAACCCTGTAAACGTGATAAAAAGACAAAATAAATCCTTAACAGTTGCAAGAAGACATCTGAACAAAAAACATTTGACACGCGCATGCTGTGACAAAATGACCACTTGTTCCGAGTATATTGTCTCCCGGGACCGTACCGTGGGGCATCCCACAAAAACACAAGACAGATAATCCCCGAACAATTGCCACCACCTATTGTGACGAACGTTCGGATTATGAGTCAGGGAAAAAGAAAACAAACACACAATAGGAATCAATTTTTGAAAGGACAGTTTTATTTCTACGCATTCTAAATAATTTTGTATTGCTCTAAAATTATTCATAGAAATTTAAACAATTAGAAAATTAATCTCAAAATAATCGGAAAAACAACTGGTTTAATACAAAATACAAAATACGTTAAAGTTGTAGGCGCTTATTGCTGAACCCTTTGGTAATATTCTAAAGAAACTCTGAAAAATCTCGCCCAAGAAGCCTGCAAAACCGGCATGCAACTAAAATAATAGCATAGCAAAAACTTTGTGTATCATTTAAAAAAACCCAAATATTAAAATGCAAAATCACACCCATTAATAACTATAACCAAACGCGACCGTGTTCCTGGATAATTAGCTCTTCTTCTTCTGCTTACAAATTATGCCCACCCATAGAGTCATTCCGTTGCATTCCTTCATTGCACGTACACTTCATACAAATGTGATTTATTCCCCAGCGTCGTTGTTTTTATTGTTGTTTTGTTTGTACGATTCGAGTACTGTTTGATTGAGAAGTTGTAAGCTATTGTTTATGACTCAAATGCGTTTTGAAATTTAATAAGATATTAAATAACTATTACTCAACAATCATAAATAAAATTTTAGATATATGTTTAGTTGATATCAAAGCGGGAAAAGTCGTTTCCAGGACCAAAAAAATTGCAATCAAATTAAGTCAAATAAAATGCTTACACAACTAAAATAATATATGGGTCATTCCACCAAACATCCGGAGAAGTTTAACCGGGATTTAAAAAAAATAAATAACACATTTTTTAAAAATACATGCCGACAAACGATTTCACTCACTATCATTGAGTTCTAAAATTACAGAAAGTTAAAAATGTTGAGTTTTGTAATTTTGTGGTCTTTTAACGTTAAAAAAATCGAATCCTTTAATAGTTATTTACGTGTCAAGCTTTGTAAATGAATCTTTACGGGCGAGTTGGAAGTTTGTGGGGTGAGCGACGCAGGAGCAAACCCCATAATCCAGTGAGCCTAGTGAAGATTAATTGCAAAGCGTGACACGTACAAACTTTTATTTTTACCTTTGGATAACGATTTTCAAATTTAAAATTTTAATTAATGTGTCAAATATATCATTTCATTTCATAAATTGCTTTTCTACAAGCCTGTAAAACTTTACAGGTCTTTTATACAAGCCCGTAAAATATTACAGGACTGTTCCCAAAATGTATCGTTTACTTGGATACAAAAACAACAAAATTAACCTTTAAAATGTCATTTACTAAGAAGGTGGAAATAAAAAAATATAAAAGATTCGTCATCTAGTTTTTTATGTAGAAAAATCAGCTTTCTTTGTGGACTTTTTTACATGAAAAATTACTAGAACGAACTTGGGGAACGCAAAAGAAAAGTATACCTACTATATAAATTTACAATATTGTAAATTTATAAAGTAACTTTGATTATATTATTCTGTGCTCTTGTGAATCTAATGACTACTATTTTTTACATATCAAAATCATGTTTGTAAACGACCGACATGCCCATTCAACTAAATCTAATTGAGAATTTGTCCTCTTATTTGGAGAGAACTTAATTGCTCACCTTTAAAATGAATTAGTCAAAAATGACATTACTACAGTTATTAGTGGCTGCTTTTTCACTTATACCATGGTATACTCTGGGATAGCATGGTATCCCTGACATAATAACCAATTTTTATCTAAAATTGTCCCCTGAATCCGAAAATACTAAAAAATTATAAAAGTAGAGCAGTTTTTGAGATATTTTCGGATTATGCGGACAATTTTACATTATATCGGGGAAACCATGCTATCCCATGGTATACCATTTATTTTTAGTGGGGCTAACCGCTTGACTGTACCCCCCAATCAATTGCATGGACCTTTTCCATGAGGTGTAGCAAAAAAATGCCACTCAGCATCTATTCCAGTCTCTCTTGTGGTGGAAAAAATTCGCAAAGTAAAAAAATATCGACGACTTTAAATTTCCTTTTTAAAAAAAATTTCTAGTTCTTTGGACAGTGTGAAATCGCAAGAGTAGGACAAATTCGCACTGTAGTTCAAAATTAAAAAATAGTGGGAAAAATTCGTAAGAAGCATAGAAGCTTTGTTTTTTTTTGTAAATTTACTTTTTTGCACAATACTTATATAATAAAAATATAAAAATATAATAATATATACGTATACATGTATTGGGTAGATTTTTGGTTCTTAAAAGAACCATATGTCTGACGACGTTACAGGTCTTATCAGCTGGGCTGCTGGTGCTGCTCTGCTGCGAGTATATATGTAGGGTGTTTCACATTCGTGGTCTATTGGAAGTTTTTGGGGAACGAAAAAAGATATCGATTTGAAAATGTAAAAGCATTTATAATCCATTTATGTCTATTTTTCTTAAATAATTTAAACAAAATGCCACTTTCGGTTTTACTGAAAGTGACATTAACTTTGCTATTTCAAATAGAACACCCGATAAATTTTTATATTTTTTACATTCTTTAAAAGATTCAATTCAATTCAATTTAACATTTTTCAACAAATTACCTAAGAAAACCCAGGGCAAATTAGGCTAACTTAACAGGTTAATCTTTTTTTATTTTAAATGAAACACCCTGTATGTTTTTACATAATCAAAAAGTAAATTAAAACCTAAAACCTTTCGATGATGTTATTATTCCCTATAGATAAAAATATTAATTTCAAAGGTAGGTATTTAACAAATTCTAAAATTTTAAATATTATTTTTATCAAGAAACCTGTGACGGGTGGGTTGAAGGTATCTAAGGTAACCTTAGTAAGGTTACCACGTAATCTGTCATTGTTCAAAATTTTATTTAATTTAAGTCATTGTTGTTGACAAACAAAATTACTGTTGTTGTTGACAAACAAAATTACTGATAAAAAATAGCAGTCAGCGACTTTTTATTACGTGGGAAGCATAGATACCGTCAACTCACCGTGACAGGGTTCTTGATAAAAAATAATATAATATAATATAATTTTAGAAATTGTTCAATATTTCTTAAATTATTAACTTTAGGGTTCAGGAAATAGTTACATCAATCGAAATGTTTTTTAATTTACTATTTGATTAAGTAAAAACATACATGGTGTTATTTTTAAAATATAAAAGTTATTAACTTTTTAAGTTAGCCTAATTAGTCCTTAGTTTTCTTAGGTAATTTGTTAAAAAAATGGTAAATAATTGACAAAGAATCTTTTAAACAATGTTTTAAGATCCCAAAAATTCCACCCCATATCCGCAAATCTAGCATAAATATGAATTAAAAAAGAGACTTTATTTAAATTTTAACCAGTACATAATTACTTTTTTATTTATATATTATATATAATCATACTTAGTATAATAAAAATTTACATTTCAAAATTCCACCTTAGTCGTTTTCAAAGCAACAATAAAGTTTGCTGTTGCGATTTTTTAACAAAAGAAAAATAATTGCGGTTTTTCGAGATGTCTTCATTTAGGATCGTAAATAAAAGGAAATAAAACCTGTAACGTATTGCACCACCTTGGGTGAGCTGAAGCACTAATTGCGGACTTGCGTCGTGAAGACTCTAATTTGTCAAGATTTAATGACTAAATAGCATGGCCAACGTTAAACCAAAGGGTAATCCAGTAAAATTGCCGGTTCTTAGAGTTCGTATTTAAGGGACCACCTCGGAAAATAATTCAATTAAATTTGGACGGGCAGGTGGTCGGACGTTGCTTTTGTTTACCATTATTTTTTAGAATATAAGTATAGCAATTTCGCTACAGCACAAAATTAACTCATCAAATAGCTGCGGACCACACACCGAATCATTTTATTTAGGAGCAAGCATCCTCCTATAAACATGATAGACGGCAACCCCATAATAATTATTATAAATCCTTCATATATGAAAAAAATGTTTAAGGCCATTAATTCACTTAATAAAAATAAGTTATGCGAATTAAAAAAATGTATATATACACTTTTTTAATTCGCATAACTTATTTTTATTAAGTGAATTAATGGCGTTAAACATTTTTTTTTAAATAAGAGATAGACCAAAATCAATCATCATTCACCCACAATAAATTAATATTAAACATTCAACGATTTTAATCTTGAAATGATCAGTTGTCAAGAAAATTGGTCTTTAGAAAAGGTAATCAATTATAATCGAAAAAATGTCCACATTTCTACAGTCAACCTACCACATCACATGTAGGTATGTTTATCTAAATCTGTGTGGGCACACATATCACACACGACGTTGCTCATTAAGAAATCCTACGGGAAATTTGCAATAATGAAAAAATACTCGGATGAAATATGTAATAGTTATGGTTTTTATTTAAAATAAAATATAGAACACATTTTGTCATCGTTGCAATTGAGTTATAAATCAAATGATGGCATTTCTTCTACTGTAAGAAAAATTGTAATGCATTAATTGGTATTTGACTTTACATAACCCCACAAGAAGAAGTCTAATAGTGTTAAATCACAGCTTTTTGAAGGACATTTTTGTTAAATATCCAACTGAAGTTGCGATAGTTCAAAAATAATTATAACACTTTTTATCACTTCTATCCGACGTCCATCAAGTCTGTTTAAAAAAAAATTTGCCCTAAAATAAAAATTTCAAAAATATACTTTTCAAATTCTTGAAGAACAAATAGTTTATATATATTGCCTCTTTCAGCTTTAGTCCGTTTCAATGCTGAAATTAAATTATTTTGTTAAAATTACACAAATAATGGAATCCCGCCAAAATGCCAGTGCTTTTTTGGGGAACTTTTTTGCATAACTGTGGCGAAATATTTCCGTTAATGTTATCCTGAATGGTTTTAGGGTTATTAGTGTAAACTTTTTCTTTAAAAAACTCCATAAAAATAAATCTAAAATCATTAGATTACATTGCCTTGGAATTATTTAGTCTTAAAATTGTGAAGTGTATTGCCAAAATATCTGCCACATGGTAGAAACGGTTCTGTTACGTGAAAGTGACTAAAATGGGAAAAACTTTTTTAGTATTAGTTACGTTCCTACAACGTTTTGTATTGTTACAGATACGTTTATACCGCGTTGTGATTACGTTACATAACGTGGAGGTATAGTGGCTAAAACTTAATCGAAACTTTACTTATTTATACTTTCTATTCTCGTCTCTTTCCAGATTATTATTTATCTTTTTATCTTTGCTTTCTCTAAAACTGGACTGACACTTAATACTAAAATTATTATAATGTAAGAATACAACTAATGAAAAGAACAAGGAAAATACAAACGAACTAATATCATGCAATTTTTTGTAGGCTAGGGCACTTGTGAGGAGCTGAATTAAAATTTTGATGACAGAAATTTTTGCATAATTTTCTACGTTTTTTTCTAGGCTAGGGAAATTCTGAAGTAATGTGAAACATTTTTCACGTCAGACATGAATTCAGGAACTCAAAATACGAAAATATATAAGCTTTCTTGCGCAAAAATAGAACCTTCCAGAAAAGTTTTGCTCAGCTTAACACTTTTTCCCCTAGGCTAGTGGACTTCTGAGGTACTCTAGGGAAATTCCACAGTGAGATTCGAACTAAGCGACTTGAGTGAAAACATTATCGTTTTATTTAATATTGGTTTTACAGGTACTGAAATTTCTAAGATATCAAGTATTTCTCCTAGACTAGGGAAAAACTGGGGGTCCAGGAGAAATTCTGAGACCTGATTCGGATTAAGCGGCTCAAAATCCATAGGGGTAGTATACTCACATTTAAAGTTCATTCCACTTTTTTGTTTTTGTGGGCCTGTGTTATCTATTAACGTTTTAAATTTGGTAGGGTACTAACCAAAACTACACATTTATTTTCTTACAATGACGACTATTTGTAAACATGTCTGCTTTTAAGGACGGTAACTTTAAAGTGGTTGTCCTATGCAAACGTGGAAATTCTTAAGCATGTAGCAAGAACGTGGCAATGACCACCGCAATTATAAAACCAAGTTCTGCCACATTCAAAGTTTGGGAAAAGTTCCAAAACTTTCCAAAACTGGTATAACTACTTTAATACTGCTACTTCCAAGTAATACTTGAGTGATGTGGTTTGGTTACAGTTTCTATTCATAATTCACTTTAAATTTAGACAAGTTTATGGTCGTTTTAAAAGTGCATAACTTTTTAAATACCAGACTGATATACTAAAAAGTTATAAAACTATGTATACTGGTACAAATCACATGATTAAAACTATGCTAATATGTATAATGTGAAGATATTTTACCTGCCACTTATGTGAAGTTGTGATATCACTATAATGCTACTTGGGGCATTGATGACTTAAAAAAAAACTACAAATTTGGACCAAAAATCACAACAAACAGTGGGGAGCCGCTTGGGTCACCCCGGACTAAGGACATTAATTCAGAAATTACATACCATGTAAGCTATTTTTGGGACGCTCTATATATTCTAACTGGATACTTAACCTGAGTATCAAGTTGGGCAACAGGCAATCAATAACACCCATATCGAATTCTAATTAATATAAAATTGGTGTCCGGCCTTTTCAAGTCGCACCATACCTACCACACACACACACACACACACACACGCATCCAAGCAAAGCAAATAGATAAATACATTTACACCCAGATTGTGAAGGTGTGTGTGGGCAAGAAAGCAAGCGATGCAGGCCATCAAATAATCGAATAGGCCGCGAAACATGCACGGAACACTAGATATCGGCGGCGGCCGAGACGTCGTCATAGCCTGCTTGTGTGTGTGAGTGTGTTGGTGTCGGATGAATCGAGCGAGGCCGTGAGAACGTTGGAGTGTGGCTAGTCCCAGGGCGTGCGACTCGATCACTTTGACTCATTTGCTTGTTTTGCCGCACTGGTGAACCAATTTTTACTTTATCTTAAGTAGGTAAGGTGATATTTTTGAGATATCGCGAAAAAGTTTTTTTATCATCCCAAGTAGCATTAAAGTGACGAAAACTGATATCGCCACTTTAAATGAGTGTCAATTACGTTAAAATAACTCAATCTACCACGATACAGTTGTAAAGTAAAGTGAGTATACCAGTTTTGGCAACCCTTTCAGGACTTTTCCCAAACCTTTGCTGGCAAAACTTCGGATTATTTTAATTCTAGTTACTATTTGCAAGTGGTATACAAGATTGTATGTAAGAAAGAGAAAAGATAATAAGATAAATAATATGCTGGAAAGAGACAAGAATATAAAGAAAAGACTATATTTCCTCCACGTTATAGTAACGTAATCACAACGTGGTAAAAACGTGACTATACGATCCAAGAATGTTGTTGGAACTTAACTGACACTAAACAAGTATTTCCCATTTTAGTCACTTCCACGTAATAGAACCGTTTCTACCACGTGGCAGAGATTTTGACAATACACTTTAAAGTTCCAAGTATAAGTGGCCGATAGGTTTTATCCACTAAAAATGCTATTTGAGATGCGTTATGATTGCTTTTAGTAAGACCAAGGAAAATTTTTCAGGTTTATGATAAAATAAAGACTTCAGTTAGTCTTTAGTTCAAACAAAAAAGAATTAATAAAGTTGAAAATAAAACCCCCTCTGGTCTTTGACAAGATTTTACAGCTCGATGATTCATAGCTTATTATGGGATAAATTGGATGATAAACGTTCATCATGAATTAAACTGTCTTGGACTATCTTCATCTTTGATTCTTTTATAACACAACGTTTCAATCAACTATCTGTGATCGTTTTCAAGTGTAGAATGATCAAATTTCAAAATGTAAAAACTATATATACACGACTCCGTTTCGGTTTACTGACACATGTCTTTGGTTCACTGATGCTTGTCTTTCGTGCTCCGATGATTTTTCCAGTGTTAACTCGTTGATTTTATGTAGTAGTAGCTTCCATAGTGGCTTAATTTCCACGCTAGGCTGACTAAACACATTCCGATTTTGGAAAACTGGAAAAATAATCGGAGCACGAAAGACAAGCATCAGTGAACCAAAGACATGTGTCAGTAAACCGAAACGGAGTCGTGTATATATAGTTTTTACATTTTGAAATTTGATCATTCTACACTTGAAAACGATCACAGATAGTTGATTGAAACGTTGTGTTATAAAAGAATCAAAGATGAAGATAGTACAAGACAGTTTAATTCAAAATCATACTTCATCTACCAACCTCAAATCTAAAACGTTCATCATAATATGTAGTTTTATCACTTGATATTTTGCGGAAACTATTTCAAGACTGAATAATTTTACAAACACTTGGTCTTCAATTTATTAGTTTTTAGTTATTAATTTTATATTACTTTAAATTCTTCTTATTTTGTATTTTGTCGCACTGTGTTGGCGGCAAAGACAGACCATGAGAGAGCAGGCCATGACAAAACAAAACGACATCGGCACCTACCTCTCTCTCCGGCTCCGAGGCTGCCTACTCGATGCATGCATAAACAATCGTGAAGCCTTTTTTCTCTGCTTTTATCCTTTCGATTCTGCTGCTCGCTTCGCTTGTTGCTGCTGCTGCTGCTGCTGTGGATCCCGTCACGGCCAAGCAGGATGACGACGATGGCTGAGGCAGCTCGCATTTTTGGGAGGTCGTGATGCGGGTACTAGCGTGAATGGTAGTCGGCAAATAAATAAAAACCTTCTGTTTGGCATGGTAGTGAAGGTAGAAAAAAATTCAATTTTGGTTATTGTCATTAGTTATATGATGATATATTTTGATAAACACATGATTTAATAGGAATTAAAATGACTATAAAATGTTCTAACTCTTAAATATCCTTGAAAAACTTTACAAAATTTAATGTACCATTGAAGTCCAGGAAAATTAGACATTACTATGGAAAGGCTTAGATACCGCCTTAACATTTTGTGAGAAGCTTAGTTTTAATGTTATAAATGTTGTTTGAAAGAACGATCCTAGTCCCGCGTGATTGGTTACGCAGGGTCAAAGGTATATATCGAAGACGGTGAAAGACAATGAAGGTACTTTTTCGTAAGATAAAGTGTCGCAAGTGCTTCGCTACTCGAGAGATTTAATTCAAAAGCTACATGTTTGGTACCGCTGAGCCAGACAAAACGAAAACAACCTTTTGTGGTGATCGAAGAAGGATGGAGAAGGTGCAAAATTCATTTTCTACTTTGAAGTGCTCGACTCTTTGTCTTGTCGCATTCGCCACGCTTAATCGCTAAATCGATGTTAATTAGAAGTACGCATACGCTATAATGTAGATAAACCGTTGACAGAAAAAAACAGCATAAGTGTAAATGTAGCTAAAGATTTTTTTAATTATAAATGTGTAAACTAAATGTAAACTTTTTAACTTCAGTAAACCTTAAATATTAAAAAGGTTGCTGTTAAAACTATTACATTGCATTCAAATCTATACATCTAAATTTCCAGTAAATAATTTTTTTTTGGAATCAGATAATATTGAAAGGTCGTATTCAATTAAATGTGTAAAAATTAATAATATGAAACACGCTTAAGGTTTTTTACCATCATATTTCTTTAGTTACTGTATGCAGTCATCAAAAATTTCTTTTGAAGAAAAAAAAATATCATCAAGGTTCTTTGTTTTATTCAGAGCGTCTTTCACAGCAACTTGCTTGTTGAGAGCTAAATATCGTTCATACAGTTTTAATGAACACAAATGAACATCCTCGTCTCTTTTTAGCATATTATTTATCTTTGCTTTCTCTGAAACTGGACATTAAACTGACATTGAGTACTAAAATTATTATAATGTAAGAATGTTACTGAACTAAAGTAATCCAAAGACATAAAATTATCACGAATACAATTTTACTGTCAAACATGGTATATATGGTAATGAAAAGGAATATAAAAATCTAAATATCTGAAAACCATTTATCTAGAGGCCTCAACTAACTTCTTTATTATTTCTGGTCACCTGAAACCAATAATTATGTATTAATTAACACGTTTGGTGGGGTACTATAGTTATAACCTTATTTGTATTTTCCTACAATGGCGACTATTTGTAAACATGTCTGTTTTTGAAGAAGAAAACTTTAAAGTGGTAATCATATGCAAACCGTGGAAGTCACTTAAGCATGTAGCAATGACCATTGCAATTAAATAATCATGTTTGACACTTTTAAGGTTTGGAAAAAGTTCCGAAAACGTTATCAAAACTACTACTAACACTTTCATGTAATACTTAAGTGATGTGGTTTGGTTGCCGTACTATTCATTATCCACTTTAAAGGTGGTCATAACCTTTCAGATACCAGACATCAAAAAGTTATAAAACTATTAGGTATATTCTGCTAGTGCAAATCACATGATTACAATTATGCTAATATAATATGAAGATTTTTGAACTGTATTCAGTTGATAGATATATCGTGCTCTCTAAAAATGAATTAGTCAAAAATGAATAATTTAATAGTTATTAGTGGCTGATTTTTCACTTATACCATGGTTAATCATGGAATATCATGGTATCCCAGAATTTATAATATTTTTTTATAATTTTCACAATTTTCTTCTTCACAACCACCTGGAGATATTATTCTAGAATGCCCAATTTTGTAGCATAAATACTACACAAAAAAAAAATTTGGTTTTCCAGTCTATTAAATCACGTGACCTATGTGGTGTCAAGATTAAACAAATTTTTTTTATACAATTTCGGAAAAAATCAATTATAATAATTATATCTATTAATTAATTAATATGAGTTTTTACTGCTTTATTTTTAGTACTACAGCTTAGGTATTTTTTTACTAAAGGCGACTATAAAATTAAAACCAAGACCGTTTGTTATTTGACAAAAAGAAAAATTAAAAGTTCCCTGCGTGGTAGGTATTTATGATTCAAATGATTTATCTTTCATTTTCTAAGAACATGGATTTTAAAACCTACAAGTACCATCCCAAAAACACGTAATTAAAGGCTACCACTAACACCAAATAATAAAAATAAAAGTTAAATTGAGTAATAAAAATCAGAAATAATATATCGCCGACTGGAACTCATAAGTTTTTAATAGTTGCACATAAAAACCGTAGGGTGCTGCGACTAGTCTTTCTGTTTCTTAGAAGAAAAAATTAAAATTTTAATTAGGAAGACGCGTTCGAAACTGGTTTTTAACTAAGAATGTATGGCGTTTATTTAATTAATAAACCTGAATTCCGTTTTATTTTTAATTTTGTTTACACAAATTTTACATATTAAAAGTCCTTAGAAACTATTTAAACAAATAACTTTTGGAAAAATGTACGTCTATTTTAAATGATATCATAAAAATAATTTTAAAAAAATTAAATTTCAAAATTTTTACTAAAAAGAGATTATAAATACTAATGTATGGTACTAGGACTTGTTGTGTTAGTACCGTGATACTAATGAACCTTGTGAAACCCAATTTAAATATTTAATCTACTCAGTAAAAAATTTTATATAATATTCATAAACCTTTGATGAAGTTTTCTTGTATACCAAAAAGCAAAAATAGTAAAACAACATTGCAAAACATTTTTTTCTTTCATAGGAACTAGATAGTAAATTATTGTTTTTAAAGAGTATGGAATAATTAACAAAACCTCATAACATATACAGTAAGATATTTTTTTAGTTTTACGATCATCGACTGCTTTGTTAATTAGCTCTTACTGATTTCCCGGAACTCTTGCATCAAATGCCACCCTTACTTTGGTTGTTAAACTTGACCACTTAACAACTAAATGATGAGACATAGTTAGGTCACTCTATGTATTCAAGCAAAAACTGTGTAATATTTTTTAAGTTCCCTATCTCTATAGAGATATATATACCTATATAATTTATTTTTTCCATCTGTTTTTAAGGGTTCCTTAAATATTTGGAATTTTTATTGTTGTTTTCCTCTACCTGCCAAAATTGTCATAATTGTTTTTCCAACTTATTGTATATGTTTAAACAAGTAACTTCAGCCCGTGACTAAAACCTGTTGCTCACTTCAGCCCGTGACTTAAACGCCATAAAGCCACAACTTGTCAATGGCTATTTAAAAGTGCCATATAGATGTAGTCCAGTCATCTAGGCATTTCACCTCGGAATCTAACGGAATAAGCTGAATTTTTGTATAAACCTTTATTTTAGCATTGCAAATGTTGTCTCAAAAGTCACATATGCCAACGTGTGAGCGGCCTTAGATATTCAAGGTCAAAGGTCGAAAAAATCAATTTTTTGAGAATATCTCCTTTTCTCTGCCTCCTATCATATTTGCATTTATTATACAAGTTGTAGAGAATAAAATTCTCTACAAATTTTGTTTACAAAATTTTTTTATACGTCTAATAGTTTTTGAGATAGAGGGCGCAGAGTGTGGAGCGCTCAGCCATACGTACCTTTAGCACAAGGTAAATCATGAATCCCAATCTATTATACCGTTTTTTTAATTAATTATTTATTAAATATTACTTAAATAACAATTTATTACCTTATATTTATTTTTATATATTTTTTTAAAACAAATAGTCATTAAATATTACTTACTTTTGACATACAAATAATTAAATAATGAAGTGAATCATTCTAAATATATTCTAATATTATTCTAATTAATGATAAATGCATTTTAAGAAGAGAAGACATTAAATGAATTTGCCTTGAATATGTCTCTGGTCATCTCTTGAATCCAGATATTGCTTTTAAAATAACAGACCTGGAAATACTATAGTGGGCTTGCTATAAATAAAAAGGTTAGGTATACCTATATTTAAAGCAAGGTGTGACCCTAGGTATACCTAGGTCTAGGGTTGTGACAGGTAATATTCGTAATACTTTAAAAGTTAACATGGCTGATTTATGTTTTATTTGTAATAAGTTACTTTCTGAAGGTGATTCTGTGACTTTTGTGCGCGGTATAAAGACTTTAAAAGAAGCAATTATTAAGAGAAATAAACATAAACTACCTAAATACTTTGACTTCTGTGAACGTTCATATTGAGTGTCGAAAATTGTACGCTATAGCGTACTATAGTAAAATTGCAGCAGCAAAACGTCGCCTTGAAGAGACTGGACCTTCAACGTCATCAACGGTACCTCGTAAAATGATGTGTTTGATTTTAAAATATTGTGCTTATTTTGTGGTGAAGTCGCAGATGAGGCAACAAAGGCAAAAAAATCAGCAAACTACAAACGCGTTATAAGTAAGTTTTTGAAGATATGACAATTAATGTCAATGATAACGAGGAGAGTGATGATGATAATGAGTCTGAAATTGCTGGCCAACCTGAAGAAGACGAGGATGAAGAAGATAAAGATAAATAATAATAATAATAATAATAATATTTATATAAATAAAAACATTTTTTCCTACTCCGATCCAATTATCTTTCATTAAAATTAAATTAAAATATAAGATATATATGAAGATAAAATTAATTTGATTTAAAAGAAATATAAATAAAAGTATAAGGTATTAAATTTTTATTTTAGTAATATTTATTATATAATTAATTAAAAAAACGGTATAATAGATTGGGATTCCCGATTTACCTTGCGCTAAAGTACGTATGGCTGAGCGCTCCACACTCTGCGCCCTCTATCTCAAAAACGGTTCGACGCATAAAAATTTTTTTTAAACAAAATTTGTAGAGAATTTTATTCTCTACAACTTTTATAATAAATGCAAATACGATAGGAGGTAGACAAAACGAGATATTATCAAAAAACTGATTTTTGCGACCTTTGATCTTGAATATCTAAGGTCGCTCACACGTTGGCATATGTGACTTTTGAGACAACATTTGTAATGCTTAAATAAAGGTTTTCACAAAAATTCAGCTTATTCCGTTAGATTCCGAGGTTGATCCCTTTTTTTGACTAAGATGACAGTACTAATGTACATGTAGATGTGTAGAAATTTGTATACTTAACTCACTCAACTGGTGATTTTACATTAAGATACTAGTCTTTTAAGATTAAGGTTAGTTTTATCCACAATTTACATATTACAAGAGCTAGCACCTAGGATTTTTTTGTGCGATATCCAATTACTTGCCACCGAGTTCTTAATGTAGCCCTATGCTGCGTTGGTGGACTTCCACCTGCTATGGCGATTGATGGTGGAAATATTGCCCCCTGAATTAGCCACTAATGTTGCCGATGATAATCCCCAACTATGTCCAGTATAAGAACTGCATCTGGTAGTTTCAAGAAAAGAGTTTCTTTTGATGACATTTTTTAAAAAAGTTTTGATACCAACAGGTTGCACAATGCATTTTCCATTCACATGGACTTGGTGGAAACGTTCAGGACGTAAATTAATATATTTCCCACGCGTTTCAATGACATTAACTGATAAGATTTTATCCACAATAATGAAACTGCGAGCAATATTAAATATTTTTGTTTTCGTGTCAGCGATTGAAACTTAAATGTAGGCCCACTATATTCCTCATAAATAGGTTCGTCAATTTATTACATTGTAGAGCACCAGAAGAAGCGCAACCTATAGAATATTTGAAATGAAGCCTTATCTACGTTTCAAAACAACTTTCATCATCAGGAACTCTTCATCGGATGCCCTGGATGATACCAAAACGTAAATAAAATTAACTTTTATTAAAGCCCTTTTGAAATGTCTTTAAAATTAGTTTAATTGAAATGTTAGCAAAAAAATCACGAAACATCGGAATCTACAGTAGAGGAATCACAGAAATACCATATTCCATTTAGTGTACAAAACTAATTAACCGCTAATTGTTTTAGAGATTTTACTTTACGGTTAACGATTATCCAGGGAGCCGTATTACTTTAATTAAGAAGCCGGCATTTGCAATGCGGCAACTCAAAAACCGAATTCTTCGCTAATTTCTTAGTTTTAATGCTGACGAGATTTTTATTTGTTTTATAGGCGCTGTGAGATTCGTTCGGCCGAGTTTTTCAAATAAGAAGTGGAAGAACCGATTACACTACTGCTTTTTGTAGGTAATCGCTGAAATAATGATTTTTACTGAAGAAATACCCACATATCATGCATGAGGCTCTACAAAAAATGCATTAATTCAGGAAATACATTTATGATTAGAGTACACCTGCTAAAGTTTAGGTATATCCTGTAATGGTTTCATTCATTGATACGGTTTACAAATTTATTTTCATAGAAAATAACGTAGTTTTACATGTTTTACAATTTTTTTTAAATAAATATGGAATTTCAAAATTATGGTGTTAAAGGCAAAAAGCTTTGCAAGAGAGGTAAAAGGGGACACTTAGGTAAGTAGGTAAGTTTTTCGAACTTTGCCTATACAAGAAACGATGGTCCAGGTACACTCGAGAAAACAGGCAGAAAGTTGGTAACAAACGCATCGCTTCTTATACATTTTTTCTAAAACGAAATTTATTGTTATGTTTTGTTTAAATAATTGTAACAAGTGTTTGTGTATTCTCCAAAGGTAGTAAAGTCCACAAAACTATTTAAGTTAATTGATCATAAGGTATTTTGCACTACTAAGTTTAGCGAATTTTACTCGATATTATAATATAAAACCTTTTGTTTTAGCTATTTTCACAAAGTTTTCTTGGCTTTTAAGTTTTCTATTTAATGTAAAAATTCGAAACTTAATTTAGTCGTACTCTGTTCCTGTAACTAAATGTTTAGACCTTCCCTAACACGATTATGCATTTTTTGTGGTAATTTTAAAACAAATACGGTGTGATACGGGACGTTTCGTTGATTAAAAGGCAGTATTGATTGTTAATTTCTTCTTTTAGTGCACGTGCCTTGTCGATAATAAAATGCTCCACACCGTGAGGGATAAATGCTCACCTAGGTTCTCTAGTCCACATTGCAACTTTTATCCCGACACTTCATCTTTAGGCGAGATGTCTCCAGTGTATAGCTCGTTCCCCACATTGCAACGTTAACGTTGACACAATATTAGTAAGCTACCCTGTTAACTAATAACTTTTTCCTATTTTTGAACCTGGGGTTAGTCGTATCTTCCTAAGAGCCATAGCCTAAGTAAATTAAATTGGTGTAAACTAAAAAGTGAATTTTATTTTTTGTTTACCTAATTCTTCCAAGTATGCTTCATAAAGCAACGCATTTAATAAAACAAGTAAGTAAACACAACGTAGATGTCCAAATGGGTATGACGATCACGAGCCAAAGTAACAAAATAGTTCATATATTAATTTTTTATTAACTTGTTTCAAACAAACCTGGTGTAAGGAGAAATCTTTACAATCCATTATGGATTATCCATACCTATATTTATAATTTCAAAAAGTTAGAAATACTTTTATTCAAACATTTTAAATGTTTAAGCATTACACAGTACAACACGATTTTCCTCCTATAAAAAATTTTAACAGATTTTAAAAATAAAGGTTAAAAAACGTACCCGTGTCTCACCGTTTAACGAAATCACGTCATTTAATTATTTTTCACAGCCATTCTTATTATTTTAATCTAAACAGATTTTTAATATTTTGTTATAAATCATTTGTTTTTTCAAATATTTTATGTTTTTACATAATAGAAAAATTATACTTAAAGAAAATACCAATTTTATTTTTTTTATAAAAAAAAAAATTCTGGTTTTAATTTTTTTTTTATTAAAACAACAGATTTAAATTTATCTTCTAAGTATTAAATATTTTTGGGAAACGAATCTTGATCTTTTAGTTTGACGATTATACATTGCTTTCGAATCTATAGTGGTATCACAACCTAAAAATACCACTTGATATACAGGGTGTTTTACATTCGTGGTCCATTGAAAGCTTCTGGAGAACGAAAAAAATATAGATTTTAAATTTAAAAGCGTTTCGGTTTGACCAAAAGTGACATCAACTTTGTTTTTTATTTCAAATATGTAGAACACCCCCATATATTTTTACATTTTTAAATTCTACATAAAATTTTAAGTAAAATTACTATACCATGTCCTATACATAAAGTGAATAGTTTTCTAGATGTTTGCTATTAGGTTTAAGGATATGGGGGTAAAATGTTTGGAATCTTAAAAAATTGTTTAAAAAACTCCATGTCAATTATTTAACATTTTTAAACAAATTACCCGAGAAACCCCAGGGCAAATTGTGCTAACTTGAAACGTTCATAACTTTTTTAAAAACAATGTTTTAAGATTCCAAAATTCCACCCCAATTTCTGCAAATCTAATAGCAAGTAAGTTATACGCTATTTTTGATTGACGCGCATTTGTCATATTTTAACGGAAAAAAATAATAACTCCAAAACTATTTACTCTGGATATAGGACATGGTACAGTTATTTTACTTATGATTTTATGTAGAATTTAAAAATGTAAAAATATTTGGGGTGTTCCATTTAAAATAACAAGGTTGATGTCACTTCCGGTCAAGCAGGAAGTGGAATTTTGTTTAAAATATTTTATAAAAATAGGCTTAATCGGATTATAAACGCTTTAAAAATTTCAAATCGATATCTTTTGCCGTTCCTCAGAAACTCTCAATGGACCACGAACGTGAAACACCCGTATTTCGTAAATGTGCAACACCCTGTATATGATTAAAGTAATTTTAAAATAAATAAATAATCTTAATGGTTGTCCATTTATTCAGTGAATAAATTTTTCATAAAAATATACTGTCTAGCTTAGAGTGTCTCAAAAAAACCAACTATTTTTTTTCCAAAGAACATTGAAAATTCGTCAGAGTATGACGAAATTACTCCTTATAGGAAATTTAATGCTCTACAAAAAAGGTCTGATTGTCTTTTTGCGTAAGTCAAGCCGTTTCAAAGATATCGAGCCTCAAACTTCAGAATGTTTAAAATTATGCTTTTTTTCTTCTTAAATACAATCAGGAGATAACAGAAGAAAATTGATATAAAGTGAAATGGACTATTAACATGACTATATAAACAGTAAATATATTATTAATACATAATGTAAATAAATTGATAGTAAACTTCTACCAAATTTTTTTAGGTAAGTGAATATTTTTTGCTAAAAATCAATAAAAATTATCATTTATCAAATTATTAAGAATTTTAGATCTGCATTCCATCAAATTTATGCATATATTTATTCTCAAGTTAATAATTTTGGGTCTTAAATACATATAAATTGATTTTTTTGTATTTAAGAAAAAAAAAGCATAATTTTAAACATTCTGAAGTTTGAGGCTCGATATCTTCGAAACGGCTTGACTTACGCAAAAAGTCAATCAGACCTTTTTTGTAGAGCATTAAATTTCCTATAAGGAGTAATTTCTTCATACTTATAAAGTAGCTCGTTATCACGTTACAAAATTCCAAATTTGAAAATAAAAATTTCCCATGTTATTTAAATGGGAAATAGAAAATTACAAAACGCCACATCTAAATATTAATATTAAGAGCTCTTACTTTCACAGGGTCATTTTCTAGAGATACTCTGACGAATTTTCAATGTTCTTTGGAAAAAAAAATAGTCGGTTTTTTTTAGACACTCTAGTCTAGCTCTTATCGAATCTGTTGTTTAATTATGTGCCGAATACCGTGGATAACGCCGAGACACGGATATCATTTTTTTGAATCTATTTTCAAAATCTATAGCAATTTTTCATGGGAGGGAAAAAACAAATTTTGTTATTTCAAAACATCCTACTTCAGGAGTTTCTTTCTTTACCATGGTTGGGAAATTACCTCCCGAATGCATCACCAGCACCATCATCATCATCACGAGAGCAGCAGACCGAGCGATCTTCGGTATGCTGCAGCACGCTGTGGGAAAGGATCAATTAATAGCGGACGGCGCGGTTCTCGCATTTAATCCCATCGATAGCGCTACGCGGCCTGCCTTTTCTCGGAAGGACTTCTCTTCCACTTACTTAGTTCTTTTCTTCGCTCGGCTCGGCCGACTCGGTCGGAGGCGACCTTTCGCCATAAGTCTTCCAGCACGGCTCCGCGTCGTGCTTGCGCCTGCCTGCTCGCGCTCCTCGAGATTCATGGCGCGTGTCATCGCATTCACAATCCACTCGACGCAGCGGTTTTCAAACTTTTTCTTCCGAGCAAATTCAATTTCATTTTTATTATTAATTTTCAAAACGCCCATTATCGTGCATGACTCTAGGTGATCTTTTAAATTCACATTGACAAGCCATGGCTTTAAGGCGCTTTAGTCACGTGCTGAACTTAGCAACAGGTTTTTAGTGACTGGCTGAAGTTAGCTTTAACTTTAAAATAAATTGCCCTTCTTGTGAAAGATTAATGAGGAAATTATTTTAGTATCTTAATACAAAAATAAAAAGTAATAAACGCCAATACATATTTAAAAATTTATATGCAAGTTTCAATTTCAATTTTTCAATTTCAATTTATTGACATTTCAAATATACAAAATACATCATAAAAATTACATTTTTAAGTTATTTTAACTAAAACTAGTTTTAACATTAAAACCAAGAAACTGGATACTTTAATATTATTCTTTAATTTAGAAGGTATGTTTTAGCCTGTCACCTAATCCTAGGGATTGCGTGTGATTAAACCACTTGAGTTTAATTTGTAAAATGTAATTCAATTGATTTATGCGAAAAATTATGTCTACTTTATTTTTATGATATTTTCTTAGAGGAAATCAAAAACAGGGATACAGACTAGATACATTTTAACCAAAATAATACAGTAAAAAATTAAGATAGTAAAAAAGAGAAACAAAAATAAATAAAGAAATAAACAAATGAAATTAAAATTATCAACTTGCAGGAGATTAGTCAGAAATGACTTTTAAAAACTGAAATTCATTGAGGTTAATATAACGCTTTAGCTCTGTTTTAAAAGTTTTGTAATTTAAATTAACAATTGTTATAAGTGTAATATCCTTTGGCAGTAAATTGTAAAATTTAGGAGCAAAAAATAGTACAATTTATTATTAGTATATTAAAGTTTGGTTACAATATTTTAAATAACAGTTTTGCAGCCAAAGAAAAAAATTCAGAACGCTAATCAACCATCAACCATCAATACATATAACGCCCGTGTAAACCTAAAGCAGAACATTAATAATTAATTAATATTAATAGGAAGATCCTTATTACAGTTTTCCATTTTTTCTTTAGTCCCTTATAAAAAAGACCATAGTTTATTATTAATCAATCGTTTAATCAAATCTTTATCCATAATATTATTTTTGTAGAAAATTGAATGCTCTACAAAAAATGACTGATGTGTTTAAGCGATTACTCTAAAAGATATTCAAGATCAAAGTTTAAAGAATTTATTTAAAAATTATTGTTTTAATAATTTTGTATTAAAAAAAAATGTCAAATCCGAATCCCAATGCTACTGATACTAATTTCTTCTCAACGGTTAGAGTAATCAATTAAACACATTGAAATAAATAAGTTTTATACCATTTTATATTTCATGGTTATATTTCATAATGTTTACTTTTTAAATTTCTTAATTTTAAGAGGAAAAAAATGAGCCGTTTAACCCACATTATCAACCAACAAACAATCATTTTCATTAATTTTATTGCGGTTCTTCTTTATGTTGTTTTACTAAATGAAGAGAAATTATGGAACACCTGTGTCAAGACATTTTATGCCACTTACCTAAATAATAAAATCTGATTAAAATTAAACAATGAAAACATTTTATAGCCTTTTTTGTTCTGTTAAAAAAATGTAAACGGTATTTAAAGAAATTTTAATTGTTTATACTTTTTGGACACATTCGATTAAAAAATTGTTAGTATGTAGGTACCTAATGTATTAACAACAATTTAACAACTATTTTACAACTAGCAAAAAGAAAAAACAAATTATTACCAACTAAAACTTTATTTATATACAGGGTGTTTAAATTTAAGTTATCTGCTCCCCATTTATAACTTCGTTATTATTGGAGCACAAAGTCGGTAAAATTTGCAAATTATTTCTTCTGATTAAAATGGTGAAAACAGAAAAATAAACGTCGCGAATCGTCGGATTTCCAAAATATTCAAAATTTAATTTACTGTATATTTGTACATATTTTATTTGGAACAAACAATTATTATTCTATAACTACCTTATATATTTTTTTTGACGAATGTACAAATACAATACAAATACAAATTGTATGGTAACTTGAATAAAGTATTATTATTATTATTATTACATTCAATCTTTTTTCTGTTTTAACCATTTAAATCAAAAGAAAAGAACTTAGCAATGGTGAGCAGATAACATGGTACCTATATTAATATATAAATAAAATTTTGGTTGCTAATATCTTGTTTTTGTTTTTTTATAGTTGTTAAATTGTTAACAAATGTTTGTTCAATATATTACACCATTCAAACAAATTATTTATCGCCTTGTTGATGATAATTAAAATACAATGGCATTGTGATAAATAATTTATAAATTAAATTTGTTGTATGTGCCTACCAATCATACAAAATTAGTAAAAATGTTTTGTTTTTTTCCATCCTTTTATTTAGTATATCATTTATAATTAAATTATGCATGAAACTCTTTACAGCACATTTTCCAAGATTTTTTTAAATGTGAAAAATTGCTAAAAGCGGTTTTGAAGAACAAAATATTTTCTTTGATTTGACATTTCCCGTCACCATAAGTTTAAGACAGTTTAAAAATATTTGTATAGTTTAAGTATTTTATGTTTATAAAGATTATAAACTTTTCTTTTCTATTGACTGTTAAATTTTTCCGAATAAAATCTTAGACACCCTGTATATATTACATTCTTGTGTTCTGTTATTATTGCAAAATAAAATTTCTATGCCCCATTGAACAAACTACGAAACGTACCTACATAAGTAAAATGTTGCGTATATGCAGCAAAGAATTCAACGTAAAAAATAATTTATTTGCAGCAAAGGTATCTTGAGCATGCTGCGTGCCATAGAATGTACGACGTTTTGTTTGAAACCAGAATGTATTTTCCACATGCCTATATTTATTCGTCCACTTTTAGTGCCTCTGTTAAAGCTTGTCGTACCTTTATGGTCTAAAACGACACATCTTGAATGTTTAACTTCTTAAATTTAATGAATCCACCTTGATATTACCTGCATGTTTTAAGGATGATAAACTTTTATTAAGCAACGAAGTTCCATATTTTTCCAAAGTATAGCTAAATCTATATAAACTAAAATGCAAACATATTAGTAAAATTATAAACTACACAGTAAAAACATATTAATTAATTTTAACCAAATATTAACCAAATTAACCCAGGTCCACATAACTTTATGTTAAATTGACAACCAACTGTAATCTGTTAACTAATTGAATAAGTAGTTTGTAATTATAACAAACATTTTGTAGATTTAATAACAAAATCCTGTCGATAATTCAATCATAATTCTTGTAATTTTAAAAAATGACTGTTTTTACAAAAATTTAGTATTTGTTGAAAATTGGGATCTTAAATGAAAAGAATTGTGATAAGAAATGTTGCTTTATTAATCAATTATCTAAACAAAAAAATTAACACATAAGTACATAAATAAACAAAAAAATAACATACACACAATTAAATAACACACCATTCTGAGATCATCAAATTATAAAGAAATTTATTTTACTAATATTTCGTAACTTTAACAAACTTCACTGTATCCCCTAATTTCAATTTGAAAACCAGTGATGGCATCTTTTTTTGGATACACTTCGCACATTCGTTAAATACTAGGTATAGTTGGGTAGTTGTTACGAACACGTTACGAATTAGAATAAAGTAAGCAGAAACATAAGTTTCAGACGCTGAAGTCAGTTGAATTTGTTGATGAGTAGTTAATGGAAATGTTTTGATTGACTGCCTTAAATCACGTGTACTTTTTCAACGAAATAGTCTGTTAAAGATTAACAAAATAATCTGTAACCTTTGAAATTAACAAAATGCTTACAAAATTGGATATTACCTTTACAAAACTTTTGGTAAAATATTTTCATTTCTTAAAATAAATCAAACCGTTTTCCATAAAAAAATTATGTTAAAATTTTACAAAATAAAATTAACAAACTACAAACTCATATTAACAAATTTGATTTTTATAACAGGGTAGTATAAATAAAGCTTCTTAGGCTTTGAAATCAAATATAAAAAATGTAAAATGATAGATTTTAATGTTAGTTTTGCAATATCGTTTATTAATATTATCATTATTTTAAAATTTGTTGTATGGAATATTAAAACTATTTAAAATTACCCATCACTTGCGTAGCGACAAATTTCGGCTCCCCCGCGAAAATCTTTACTGGGCCCCCTGATTTCAAATGTTTTGTACATATTTTTATATTGAAAATAAAAAATAAAACATCCGATGACATGATGTTTTTATTATTTTTATTTATTGAAAAAAAAGATTATAAACGAAAAATAACAACTTTTTTTACAAAAAGCGAAAGAATATTTTTTTAAATAAGGTTCTCCACTGTATCTACCTATAACACAGTTCAACACGATGTCCCTCCCATGAAAAATTTTAACAGATTTTGAAAATATACACGAAGAGAAAAATTTTGCTAAAATAACTCTCCAAAGTATTGTTAAATGACGTATCGTGAATTTAGTCAACTGTTTTATTAAACTAAGGATTTGTATGGCTAAATTAGCTATACAGATCCCCAGTTTAATAAAACAGTTGACTAAATTCACGATACGTCATTTAACAATACTTTGGATAGTTATTTTGGCAAAATTTTTCTCTCCGTGTAGGTTAAAAAACGTATCCGTGTTTTACGAAAATCACGTCATTAATTTTTTTTACAGCCATTGTTATTATTTTAATATATACAGATATTTAATTTTCTATTTTGTTATAAAATAATTTTTTTAAATATTTTATGTTTTAAATTAATTTTAATTTTTAATTTTTTAAAAATAAAACAACAGATTTGTATTTATCTTATATTCAATATTATATATATTGGAAAAAACCTAAAAAACACCACTTGATATATTTTGTAAATGTGCAACACCCTGTATAAAATTTAAATAATTTTAAAATGTAGCTTTAATGGTTGTCCATTTATTCATTAAATAAAATTTTAAAAAAACTATACATTTAGATGTTATTGAAGCCGTGATCTGAAAAAACTTCGAGACACGGGTATAATTTTTTTTAAACTATTTTCAAAATCTGTAGAATTTTGGTATGGGAGAGAAAAAAAATTAAATTTTGTCTTACTACTACTATAAAATAATAACATATTTTTATAACATAAAAAGATAACTTAAACTAGCAATCTAAGCAATCTTACATTGTTGCCATAATTTGTTAAGCGTTGCGCTTTCTTTTTTGTTTTTTAGATAATACGATGAAAATAAGTTTTTTAATGGCCGGGCCCCCACGAGGTTAGGGCCCCCCGCGGTGGCGGGCGTTCGCGGTTCTGTCGCTACGCCACTGTTACCCATGTCTTTCACAAAAATAACTTAAACAATATCAGTTTTTCTGGAAAATGTCAAAAAGGCATAATAAAAATGCAACAACAGAAAAATAACACCTTAGATGATAAGCATGCGAAAAAAAAAATTCACGGTGTATTTATTTAATAATTATTTATTTATTATAATAAACGCGATCGGAAAACGAAATAAAAAAAAATTGATGCAAATATCGTAGGTCGCAAGTAGTAGGAAATAGTAGAGGCGTCAATTAAAATTTGCCCGCGTGGATCGCTTCAGGTAATAAAACGCCAACTTTTTCATAACTGCATCATTGAAATTCAAAACAAAACACCCGTGTGGCAAGTGGCAAACAGGAAACAGGTCATCCTTGAAATGTTGGTCGAGCACGAAGCCATCCAAACGATGCACAATGGAACAGTTGGAAATTGTTTTAATGTTTGTAAGTTGACATCCAGGTAGATAATATGTAAAGACTTTTTATGGCAAAATTATTAATATTTTATTTTATTTAAGTACCAGTGGTATGGTTCAACCAGAGCTGTGCGGTACTCGAGTACAAGTACTCAAACACTGTACTCCAAGTACTTTCAGTATACTCGGTACTCAGTACCGAGTACTTTAATTTGAATGTACTTATACTTGATACATTTAAGATTGCAAAAATGTACTAGTGTACTTTCCCGTGTACTCGAGTACTTTTACGTGTACTCGAGTACATCCAAAGTATGCAATGAGTACATTTTTATGCGGTAAGGTTGGCGTGGACACATATGTGCAAATATGTGCGTGGGTGTTGAAAATTTGGCAACACTGCTCAGACTTGTCAAATTACGAACATGCTGCCTGAGGCAGCCTCAGCCAGCCTGCCTCACACGACAGCCTTAAGACAGCCTCAATCAATAAATAAAAAGACACAGGAAAGAGCATTGAACAAAAGGTTTTTACTTATGAATGAAATGTAATTTTGTTTATATTTTGGTAGAAATAAGGTGACAATATTCCTCAAAAAGATAATTAAAAAATAAAGCTAAGGCAAAGTAAAACAAGATACCAGCCGGCCTTGATAATTAACATAAAGCGAAATATCAATATTTGATAAAGGCAATAGGCCGGCCGGTTTTGCACTAGTGATTCTAAATTCATTTCTTAATCGACTCATTTCTATAGCATTTTTCCCAACATTTCACGGTATTTTGTACTAGTATGGGTACTCGAGTACAACGGTACTGTACTTGTACTTAGTACTCGAGTACTTTTATATAAGAGTACTTGTATTCAGTACTCGAGTACTTTTTCATTGTACTCGGAAGAGCTCTGTATGGTTGGTATGTTGGTATAAATTTTGGAAAGGGCAAATAAATAAAAAATGACCAAACTAAAAATATTGTAATGAATTTACTGCAAATTTGGTTCAAACGAAATTTACAGTATGTACAGTAAGAATCTCTACATATAAATAAAATTAAAGTGTTAAAATGTTTGCCCGCTTTTCCAAAAATTCCCAGGACTTGGGAAATCCTCAGAATCTCAGAAGGTCAAATTTCAAAATGAAAAAAAATTAAAATGTTAAAAAGGTATGTAAATATATATTTTTATGCATCGCCTTCTATCAAAAAAAAAGAAAAAACACATAATAATAATAATAAACAAAACCAAAATAAAACAAATAAAAAATGGTGAATCGATTCAGCCGTTTCGGAGATTAGCCCGGACACTTTAACACTTTAATTTTATTTATACAGTGTCTATTTAAAAACGAGCAATGCTTTATAAATCTGGACCTAAAAAAGATATCAAACATTTCTCAAAATCGTTTCTAGGATATGTGGGGGGAATTAGCATGGCCACAAAAATTACCTTTAGTAAACAACCCCTGAGGGTGTAGCCACCCCAACTTTTATTAAAAGGCAACTCCCTTTTTGTGTTACCTCATTAGAAAGCTCTTAAAAATACTTTAAATGGTTTTTTATAATTATTTATTCCAATTTTTCGTTAAAAATATCAAATTAAACCATTTTGGTGTCGTAAAAAACTGGAGAACACAAATTCTTACAAAAGTACAATAAACTAAATAAGCAAAAATAAACAAATTGTTTAACAATAATCAAAACACTTTTTTTAGCTTTTTAAATTAAATGCAGAAAATAAATTCCATAAGTATATTTTTAAAGTGTCTTATTTTTGTGGTGGAATATATTGGCATTATTGAACAATTTAAATCCTCAATGGAATGTGTATGTTTTTGGTGGATTTTTTGTATTAGATTTATAAAAACCTACAAAAAAGACTGCTATTCATGCTGATTAGTTTTAATATTTTAAATAGTATTGTTTGTTTTCCAAAATAGTTTACACAGCCGCTGAACGTGTTGAAGTTATATTTATTTTTGGTGCACAAAATCTTTGTGCTCAACGAATTGCAGTGGTATTTAATGGACTACACAGATAGACAGATAACAAATAAGATCCAAATTCTAAAAAACATTTGCTTTATCGATGGTTGTACTTTTTATCTAAGTGGAAATGTTAACAAACTAAATTGTCGCTATTGAAGCAATGGAAATCCTCATTTCATCGGAGAAAATCATACCTGTATCTTGAAAAACTTAATGTCTTGGAAGGAATTTTGTGAGATTGTATTATTGGTTCCTTATTTATTGACCAAAATTTGAATGGTCAAATTAATTTTGTAATGTTAGATGAAACAATTCAGCCACTTATAATACATGAACTGAAAAATCAAAGAGAAGAGGATGATGAACTGGCTTTGGATAAAAATTTATTACACATTTTAAATAAGATGGGGCACCACCTCATTATATAGAAGTTGTTGGGGCTTGGCAGGATCAGAATTATCCAGAACAGTGAATTGGTAGAAGAGGACCAATAGAATGGGCTCCCAGATCTCCATATCTGACACCTTTAGACTTTTTCTTATGTTGTCTCTTAAAATCTGTGGTCTTCAAAACATCCTCATTCTATTCTCATAATAAAAAACTTAATATTTAATAATTGAGAAGTAGAAGTATCATCTTTTTTTTTTTAATGGGGCAAAAAAGGGCGAAGTGACCGGACTTTTTGGCACAGCCTTTTTTAACGTTTACTCCTTAATTGTTAAGCATATTCTCACTGTGCGCTTTCAAAATTAGCAGGAAATTGTTATTGTCGTCAAACCATTCGTTTTTGCTTTTTGCACCGCGGATCACAAAACAATAAAACTTTTTGCCCTTCTACTTATTACCTGCATTCATAAAATTTTTGCACATCTAAACCCATTTAAAATATGAATTTTTATCGCTTTTGCTGTAGGTATAAATAAAACAGCCATTAGCGTGTAAATGTTAGTTTTCTAAATGGATACATAAAATTTCATGGATATTTCTTTTCAGAAATTTTTATCATGCACATACCATATTTATACTAAGTATACTTGGTTCTTCAATAAGGCATCAAATTTAATGGTGTTTTTCGCAACTAAAATGCAATAACCGTTAATAGATTTCTCCGAGAATTTGTAAATTACATTTTAAAGGTTAACCCATTTTAGCACTAGGTACTTCGATTTGGTTAAAAATGTAGTCACAGCTCGTCAATAAAAAAGTTCCACAAAAAATAAAATAAAGGTAGGTAGGTAATCAATAACCCATCAAAAAGAAAGTAAAAACCCGAAAACACGCATTAACCGAGATAATTACAATAAAATCCTGCTTAATCAAATAAGCATCACTTAATAAATTCTCGTTGGCCAGGTGTTTTACGCGTGAATCAAGTAACATCTGACTGCGTACCTTTAGCAAACAAAAGGCAGACGCACCTGTTGTTCTTCCGTGCGCTATCAAAGTGACCTGTGGATCCAAGACCTTCAAAACCGACTGCACATCCTTTATGTGTGTATGACAATGTGGTGAATCCACTTTGCATATTTAAATAAGGGGAAAGGACCTGGTTACAATGTGATTTATCAAAGAAGTTTTTTATTTAACGTCAAAGATTTAAACAATTAAAAATAAAGCCTTGTGTACCTATAGGTACAACATACCGGAAGATGTTTTTTATATTTACATAAACAAAGCGATGAAAAAATTGTATAAACTGAAAAATGACCATCAGTTTGCTGATAGTTATTTGCCTATTCTTTGGTACTTGGTACTACTTGATTTTTCTAAAGCTTTTGATACTCTGGACCATTCTTTATTAATAGCTAAACTTGAATATTATTGCTTCGACTTAACGTTTTGTAAATTTAGGTCATATTTAACAGAAAGAACACAAAAAGTGGTAGCAAATAAAATTTTATCCAATTCCTGGGCTATAACTTCTGGGGTACCCCATGGCTCTGTCCTAGGACCTATATTATTTTTAATACATACTTCTGACATTTTTAATTGTGTTATGTATTCAATAGCTCAAAGATATGCTGATGACACTCAATTATTGTATACTTTTAAGCCATAATTTATAATCCATAATTGATTACACAATTAAATAGTGATCTTAATGGCATTTCGGAATATTCTAGGAACAATAACCTAAAACTCAATCCTTCAAAGTGTGTTCTTATTAGTTTTTGATCCAAAATCGTAAAGGTCTTTGTTAAACAAAATTTAAAAATATACCTCCATGACAAGATACTTGAAATTCAAAGTAATGTAAAAAATTTGGGCGTAATTTTGGATAAAAAATTTAAGGTTTTCGTATCATATTTCTGTTTTCATACAAAATTTCTATAAGTTACTTGAAACATTTTATAGTTACATTAGCATAAATAACTTTAAATTGCTTAACTATTGTAATATTTTTATGTTCCATGTTTGGATAAATGTACTCTGTATTGTATACAAAAAATTCAAAATCAGTGTCTCCGATTTATTTTCTCTAAAAATAAAAGAATTGGGTTGGTAAAAATTAGAAAATTTGTATAGGTTAAACTTATCAGTGTATGTACACCAAATTATTTTGACGAGTACCCCCCAACTAGAAAAAAACTTATTTTTCGCAAAGATCTTTATTCAGTTTCAGTAAGACAAAATAATAATTTATCTTAACCACAGTGTCGTTTAACCATGTTTACGAATTCTTTTGGCAATAATGCTGTTTCCCTTTATAATAATGTAAACATTGTATTCATGGTAAATATATATATTTTTTTATCAATTTATTAAAGTGTTTATAATTTAAAATATTTAGTTGACAAATGTTGAAAATAAAGACATTTTATTATTATTATTAATATTATTATTATTATAGTGTATCGATTTAAAAGTTTGTGCAGCTTTTTGTATTTTTCTCGAAACTACTCTTATGTGACATGTCCGCTTTTGATTCTTACGACTTAATTATTGATATTTCTAAATTATCATTTTGTAGCGTTTTTGGCAGGTATGTAACCGTTATTTTTTCATAAAGGTATCTGTAAACTCATGTTCTAAATATCACCCGGACGACATAAAATCCACCCCATAAAATATAAATAAGAAATTCACACCCCTAAAGGGTTCACCCATTATGTAAATGAAACTCATTAATTTTAATTTTTATACATACCTGAAGAATAACGTAAAAAATGCTAATGATTCTCGAATGACTTTGCCTTTTTTTTATCAAATCAACCCTTTTTATATTGCACAAGTATTTTTGTGAAAGGGCGATCAAAAGATTGGTTTTTGACAATCGACAATCTACAACGATGTACTTACTGATTATGCATGATTTGCAAAACAGTTGAATACTGGTATAGTGTATGCCTATACCTACTTGATTCACATCACTAGGTAATTTAATATTGTTATGCTTTAAAAATACCTCAAAATTTTGCATCATCATTCTTCAGGTGCATATCGTTTTTTAAATATTATTATTACAAGAATCCCTATTTTACTTTATGGGAACCGTTATTTGATACAACATTTTTTCCAAACTACAATAAGTGTTAAATGGCATATTACAAGAGCATAACATAATTTTTTTAATTTGTTACCCACTATCAAAGTAATAACACACTTGAGTTTTATGATGATTACTAAAATAATAGTATATTATGTATCAAGTTTAAAAATAGAATAATAAAGAACTAATGTCATAAGAGGTCTTATGCTTTATGCTATTTTATCTATTTAGCATAAAAAAAATTAATTTTATATCTTAAATTTGATTTGGTCGAATTTTACTTTAGACAGTTGGTATCACAGTCATTGGTTTGACAGTTAATGTCAAAATCGATCCGCCATGCCGTCCTTAATTTACTTATTTACATAAGCGGCTGTTAATGTTAAAGAAGAAAAAAAGGATTTTCTTTGGTGTTAAATTAAATTTTTTGCCAGAAAAGTCTCGTAAGTACTAGAAAAATCATAAAAATATTATAACCAATATGCAAGATATGTTTAAAGTATAGCCAACCTATAAAATCAAAATTTAGGGTGGGATAAAGTATCTCATTACAGCACCGAAAGCGGTGTTATAATGAAATAAATACTTATTATTATCTAAAAATGATTTAAATTAAAAATTTGTACAGAGCGACGTCTATAAAACAATAGATTAACCCACTTGGGAATCTATATTACCGGCGCGCGGTGAAAATGTCAAATTTTGGTGTAAATCGAAATGTATCCCTTGAAAATGGACCGTTTAATCTGATGTACCCAAGCAGCATTTTAAGTAAAAGCGTAGAGCTTTGAGGGAATATTACCTAATTTAAGTAAATATTTTGTTAAATTAACCTTACAAATTTACTTTAAAGTAAAACTTTTTTTAAAGTTATTTTATAGGTTTTATTTATGTTATTATTACCTATTTAAATAACTCTTAAGTTTCAACACTTTAAAGTATTATGAGGGACGTAATTTTTTCGAAAGAAAATTACTTATAAGTGTATTTCACCTAAAGGAAAATTTAACGGTAATTTTAACGTCAGAATTTTTACTTAATGGCAAATGTTACTCATAAATTATAATTTTACGATATTAAGACCACTTTATAACCGTAAATAATTCCTATTCGCCTGGTATTTTTTAGGGTTATTAGTGGTAATAAATACTATTAATATTGACTAAACAATGAAAAATAAGCTTAAAGTGAAAAATAAAACTTTAAGGGAAAATTTTTTTCAGGTCGCCATAATGAATTTTTTAAGATGGCATCCATTACTTATCTAAACATTTATATGATATTTTTTCATAAATATTTTTCTAAAATATAATAAAGACAGTTTTAGTTATTAAGAAATGATTAAAACTAAATGATTTTTAAAAGATTTTATAAAATTTGGTAGGTTTTAAGTTTTGTTGAATATTTACCCAAGCAATAATTTTTCTTAAAACCGTAAAATATTTAGAGGGTATATAATTTTTAAGATGTATCCTGCCTATTTTTATCAATAAAATAATGTGCGTTTGAGTTTTAATGCAAAATATTATTAGTTTTGACAATTTAAGTTATATTTTATAATTTTACTCTAGGGTGTCCTTTATTACTTTGTAAGTACCATTTTGTAAAATATAAATTAAAAGAACAAAGAAATTACGAATGTCAATGTTTTTGAAAAAGAGAGCAAACAGTTAGTAATTATAACGTTATTTTTACGTAAATTTGTGGTATTTATATTGTTTTTATTACGATATTCTCTTAGTAGATCAAGAAGGTTATTATGTAAGTAAAATAACGAAATAAACCATTCCCCAAATTTGGTAATTTTTCGTAACTATACCGTTATAAAACCGTAAAAAATACTTTAAAGTTGACTTAGTAGTAAAGTTGTAGTTATTTAAACTTAAAATGCTGCTTGGGTAGAAGCAGTTTTTCACAGTAAAAGTAAAGAAAATATTTTATTGACACTCCACGGTGGAGTCTCCACCCGAAATTAAGTTAAATCTAGTTTACTGCCTGCGAAATTAAAAGTTCAGTATAATGTTCATATAAACTTTTCAAATATTGGCGTAGAGAAACTATTTAATACTTTTGTATTTTTGTATTGAGATAATTAAATAATTTTCACATTTAGTATTATTTTTCCTAGTTACCTTAAAACTAACTTCAGCCCATGACTTAAACCCTGTGTCATGAAAACATGTACGATAATGGGCATTTTAAAGGTGAAAGCAGAAAAAATATGTTTTTATTGAGACACAAAATAAGTTTCCAAATATCTTTATAAAGAAAACATAACAGTTACCTACCTAAAACATAAAAACTTTTAAATTGATAATTTAAAAATGATTTATTTTAAATTTGACTTTAATAAAGGTTAAGATATTTAAATATAAAGTATTTTTTAATTTTTAACTTCAACATCAAATATAAAACAACACAAGGTGGTTTTAGATTGCTTTTCATAAGCATGACCAATAGCTTTGACAAAACCAATTGGAAGAGTTTCTTTTAAAAAAAAAGTTCGTAAATCCATTTTGTAATTTTTAACTGCGTACTTTCCCTAAAAAAAACAATAGAAATTTAAGGTCTTTTACTTATGTGGACATGGAAATAAAAACAATTATTAATCTTTTACATAAACTTACAAAAGGGTAGTTTACTATTTACCATATTTACATTTTTTGTGTATGTACGAATTTAAACATAAAACCAATATCAAACTTGTTTTTTTGGCATATTTACCTTGGGTACTGGACATGATCCAGGCATAAGCTTGGCCGCTTTGAAAAGATCGTCAGCAAAAGGCCCTATAAATATTTTAAGAGTCTTGCACACTCCAACGTTTGATTCAACAAACTTTTTATAATTTTTACCATCCTTAGAAGCCAAGAATTCCAGACGAACCTAGAAATATGAAAGTTTATCGAAGTAGGTTTGTTAAAAATGTGGATTCTATATGAAAACGAAAAATTTGTCGAGATTTTTAGTTTCAAAATCTTATCTGTCTCTGTATTTAACTCTGTATTGTCCTATGTCTAATAATGTGAATTAAGCTTAAATTGTTCTAGTTCAGGCAAAAGGACTAAACGGTTTTTATTACAATTGTATTTAGTTTAGTACCAAATAGTTGAAATACCTATACTAAAGGTTTAAAAACTGTCGTTTTAAAAATAAATAAATTTACGTTAACATCATTTCCCCAAGCAGAAGGCAATATTACTTCTCCAGTCATATATTGAATTTTATCTTTTTCTGTAAATCTAAAGTTAAATTTACAACCGTACTCAGGTTCATCTGGACACTTCACTAACTTATTAATATAAACTTGCTTTGATGTTCCCTGAAATTGAAAAATGTTATAATTTAAAGTAATTAAAACGATGGTATAGCACCATTAAGGGTAAATAACAAAATAAAATTACAATTATAAGTTTGATCATATTAGTCTGACATAAAATTAATAACTAAAACTTATTTGTCTACATTAAATGACATTGATTTATAATACGGTTTATAACTCTGTGGTTTATAATGTTGATTTATATCATAATGTTTTTAACAATTATTGATACAAAATAAATATTATAATTAAATAGCACAATAAAAAAAATAAAAAATAATAATAAACCACACACTTCTAAATAGTGTTTAGTATTCATTGTAATATTTTATAATTTCTGGCGATGACCACATAATAATATATGGGTGATTCTACAAAAGTTCGGCAACTTTTGACCTCATTTTGTTTATATAGTTTTGGGAGAAAATTAAACCGGGCCAGTCACTTTTTCAGTTTATGAAATACCTGGGTTTTCTAAACTTGAATGCAAGGGAAGTGACGAGTATTATACTCGTATAATACCAGGGTACTAATTAAATGCATAATTTATTGGAAAATATAAGATTTATTGCAACTTTGAGCATATTATACATTAAATATCTTAAAATCAAATAATACAACACATCAGTGGCGGCTGATGGATTTTGGGTATACGATATCTCAATTATTAGATATGGGACCCACACCAAATTTATATGAGTTTATAATATTACATAAACAAGTTCTAAGCAAGCAGAATTTAAATTGAAGTTTGCGAAAAAAAGATAACCGAAACATCGAACATGAAACTGACGACACGTTACTGATGAATGGGATACAAATTTCAGATTATCATTCGAAATTAATTATTTTACTGATATTTTTTATTAGTAGATGCTACTTATCAACAAATCACATATAGCCTTATATAAATTACAATGAAATATATATACGTAAGAAAATAACTACTCACCACAGTACTGAAATTTTGACTGGAACTATACGTGCATTCACCACAACTTCGCCGCTTGCATTGTTTGCAAGATGACTGCCGTGCAAAGGGCGGGCTCTGTAGGTTATTTTTTATCAACACTTGAGTTAAAACGAGGACTTGACGTCAATATTTCGCAGGAATTTTGAATTATAACATTGGACACAGAACTGACGGGTAAAAGTGAGTACAAATATTATTAATTTTTTAAAAATTGCTATTATTCAAATATATGATAAAATATGAAGAATACATTATTTAATCTTTTATAGATTGTAGTAAAATTGAAAAATTTAAGATAAATTGAATAAATTTTAAAATAAAATCACTCAAATATTTGATTCAGGAATTGTGACACGCCAAGGTACTGATGTTTTGAATATTTATTATGTTTTTCTACAAACGTGCTTTTGAAAAAATACATTAAAATTGGGTGGACAACTTAAATAACCTGGATCTTTTGTAATATACTAAAATATTTACAAAAAATACCTACTCTATTGACTGATGACATCAAGTTGTCCAACTTTTGTAGAATCACCCATATACCGCATTGCAAAGATTTAAAAGGACTTTGTAGCCATTTTTATGGTCTAAAAAATTAATAACATTGTATGCTTAACTGATTGGTAATTTTTTTGTCATTGTAGAAGTTGCAGGGAGCCAAATAAACGGTTTTATATTAAGAGTAATGTATCTGTGATCAACGATGGCGTTGTTATTTCAAGAGATTTTGCTGTCATGTTTTGACGCACATATTCTACAAAGCTTTTCATTTTATAATGGAGACATATATGTATATATATATGTATATGTATATGTATATGTATATATACAAGTGCTCAAAGAATCCAGATAATTCAAATTTATTATCAAAATAATCGTTCCCCGAACTGTTGACAATGTTGCTTCTGAGATGTGCATGAGAATTCTAAACTCTCAATTTCCCGACGTTCGCAAGAATTGGGTTTTACTCAGTCCTCAATTTTGATAATTGCAATTAGGAAGCCCATGGGCTCTAGAGCATTTAAAAGCAGACCCTGAATTCGGTCAAAAAATCTTTTTAATCGATGATCGAAAAGGGTCAACTGCATCCAGAAAAGATTACTGTCTTGTGTAGATTCTAGTCTGGCGGCGTCATCGGTTCTTATTTCTTTGAAATGAGAAGGGTCAGGTGTATGAAAATAAGCCTCGAACTATTGAAGCACTCAGAGACAATATCCGACACGTCATTGTCGAAATACAACCCGATATCTGCCAGAAAGTAATCCAAAATTGGGCTTCTTAAATGGAGGCAACCTATCCAAGCAGCAAAGGTCATTTGCCAGATGTTATTTTCCATACATAATGTCATAATATGTTCTTTAATCTTAAAGTAAAACAAAGTTGGTTTTACACCTTGTTTAATTCCCTTTCAAAGATCACTCCTATTGAAAAACCCTTTACTAGGGTCAAAAACATGTCCGCTCAACTCTGGCTTTTTTTTTGCTCATCCATTATACTTAACGGCAGGAAGTATTTGCAAAAATATCCTGTTATGTATAGAAGACATTAAATTACACTAGATAGATGATTATATTAGACTTAAGATAAGATGTGTTTTGTATTAGTTGTATATATACAAACATTTTAAAACTAAAGTTTAAAATAAAAACAATACGGTACGAGTTTATTTATTAAAACGCCAATAATAGATATATTAATAATATATATAATAACATGATTGATTATTGCATTATCGTAACAATTAAAAATCTTCTAAATTCGGTAAAAATTGTTGCTGAGCGACAGACGACAGTTCCATATCGATTGGTTTGGTGTCATCGTAGAGGGCCGGGGCCTCGCACAGGATTGTGATGGTTCCAGAAATTGAGGTTATAATAAAAATCCAGAGAAACAAACGATCCAACACCATGGCAACAAAACCCCAATCCTGATCTTCCTAAAAGGAGAAAAAACAAAGACATTTATATCATGTTTTTTTTTAATTTAATTTGTTTTTAAAACCATTAAAAGTAATATTACTAAAACAATACAAGTAAATAAATTTGACTTATTACTTCATCTGGACGACTATAAAATTTAAACTTACTGCATTAAACTGGTCTTGCCTCTGGATATGATGCTGTATGAACATAACGTTGTGAATTGCCTTTTCCAACTCAAACGGATACTTCTTCCTCGTTCCGGAATCGCTTTCATCCAATCCAGAAAACACTGACGGAAGCCCGTTGTAGCCCAACCGACTCCCAAGTGCTCCTGCAAAACCCCTCAACCGATTCGTAGCTGAAGTTGAGTGCAATCCGTTGCAAGCACTCGCTCTATTTCTGCTGGAGCTTGACGATGAAGAACTTGATGATCCTGTGGAAGGCATGGCGTCTAGATCGCGTTTTTTAAGTAGGAGCCTACTGTTGGGGAATTTATTGGCGGCCAGCTCAGTAAGAAGATCCTTTGGTACTCTCATTAGAAGCACCTTCGGAACGCTCTTGATGAAGAAACTTCTAACCCATGGCGCCATTTTGTGGGTGCTAGGCTTCCGATAGTGCACGTTTAGAATTATAATGGTTATTACTACCGAAAATGCTACCATAACCATGGTAAACAGTATGTATTTGCCCAACAGGGGCAAGGCGAGAGATGTCGATGGTATGATGTCGGAGATGAGCAAGAAAAACATGGTTTGCGATAGAAGGATGTTGATGCAAAGGGCGATTTTTTCGCCGGAATCGGCTGGTAGGTAGAATACCAGGACTGATAGGTAGGAAATTCCGACGCATGGCACGATTAGATTGACTGTGTAGAAAAGGGTTTTTCTTCTTAGTGTTATATTGAAGAAAATATCTGGAAATAAAAGAAATTATAATTTTGTATATATATATAAAATAAGAAAAAATCAAATTTTTGGAAAAAAATCTTTACAAAGACAACTAAATGTATTTCCTTCGCTCTTTAATATTAAAGTTAATTACTGATTTTTTATTTTAGTATACCTGGATATGGTTCAGCACAACAAGGATAATACTTCTCGTGTCTCTCAGCTGGTACACCAAGGATATCCCATTCCACACTGGGATAGTATTCCCGTAGATCTATTCCAACTTCTACTTTGTCTTCTCCTACTTTTTGATTTATATGCTTTAAGTCAATCTAAAAAATTTAATAAAAAAATCTTGAGTTTTGTAATATGTACAAATTTGGAATGGTAGGGTAGGAATATGGAATACCAAGATTTCTCCAGGTATTTTTCAATAATTGATTTATTGATGATTTTATGTTTAGCATGTTTTACAATTTCATGGCGTGTGCTGTTATTTTTAAAATACAAAACAAATTTAAACCGATCTGAAACATGGAATACTTTACTAACAAATTGTTCAGGTTTATAGAAAATGTGTTGGATTTATTTTTTTAAATGTTTCAGAAACGAAAATGGGTTTTATCTTCGTGTGCTCTTACTGACTGCGAAGGTTCTAAGTTTGTCACTTAGACTTCTGATTTTTGTAAGTTCCTGGAACATACTTGTATTAAAGAAGGAATATGTCATAAGTAGTAATTTTCTAGCAAAAGGACTTTACCAAACGAGTGACGAAGAAGGGAGTAATGGAGGAGTACCTACGAGTACTATTTTTTAAATGCCAATATTTTGAGAAATATTTTCGAAATTATATTGCGATTTAGGGATTTATTCTGCAGTTGGTAGTACCAAATGTCAACATCTTGTTGAAAATTTGTAAAAAAAAAACATATATTTGTGTATCCTAATAAGATATTATAAAACGCAAATACGCAAGTAGAAAAATATCATTTTTTGTTGGTTCTAAAGAAGAAACGCCGATATTCCATATTTGGGTTTTTTCAATATTTTGATTTTTATACAATAATTGATTAAAAATAAAATATAATCCTATTACTGATAGCTAAACGTATGATTGATTACAAATAAACTTTGTAGTTTTTAATTATTTCAACGATTTTTTTTTAAATCCATGTTTGGCCAATCTCCTTTAGTAGTTACGTTACGTAAAAATATAATTTCAATACTTTATGTCAATAAATATTTTGAAAATGTATTATAAAAAATTAAACTAAATATTATATTATATTATAATTATAAATAATTATATTATATAATATTATAATTGGATAAAAATGCTGTAAAATGAAAACTACCAATATTTTTATTTTTTTTACCTGATTTCCATCATACGTCCAAGATCCGAATTTCATGAAACATGTTTGTTGATCAAAAGGAAAGTATCTTACATCTATTTCGCAGGAAGACTTAAAAATAGCGGGTGGTGTCCATAATACCTTGCCAGTGTGTCGTAATACTGCCTTGGTCATCGTTGTGACCACATATTCACCGTCAGCACTAAAATAAATCAAGGAAGAACGTTTTGTTTTAGTTATGAACAAAAGTTGCAATAATGGCGAATGCGCCGGGATTATTTTAATGTTTTGTACTGTACAGTACATAGCTCTTTTTAACATCCAAAGTATATTTCCGAATTATAGAATTTGGCAAAATACAGAATGCGCGGTTTAGGTTAATATTTTAAAAGTATAATTTATTATTATACATTTATAATATACAGGTATATTAGAGGTATATTAGTTGTCTTTCTGTTGATTTTACGAAAAAATTCTATTTGGATAAATTATTTTGCACTGAAAATTAGAGCCATATTTGTTGCATTTGAACAAAAAAAAGTAGCACTACAAATTATTCTGTAGCACAAGTGTGCTCTGCATTAAAAGTGTCAAAAAATTGACCAATAATATGTGTGAACCATTTGTTTGCAACTGTAAAATCTTTATTTATTTTGCGATTTTAACCGGATTTGTTTTAAAGTGTAGAAATTGATAAACTGTATTTTTGGAGCAAAAAACGCTGTATTTTTACAAAATGTCAGTTCTTGAGAGTTAATTTTTAAGAATTCAAACTATGCACGGCACTGGATTCACCACCCCTTAAAACGACCCTATACTAAATTTTATTGAACAATTTTAAGGAGGAACGATTTTGTAGCTTATAGCTTAAGTTTATAATGAACAATAATAATTATTTAGAAACATTTATTGTCAAGTTGTCCATAAAATAAAATTAAACTAATAGTAACATTGTATTAATATTCCTATGCTTAGTTTTGACAATAAAAAAACGCAATATAAACAACAATGGAACAAAAATAGAGAATACAAAAAATTCTCTACAATTTCATTTTTTAATACAATTTTGTATAGGGTCGTTTTGAGGGCTGGTGAATCCAGTGCCGTGCATATATATATTTTTAAATTTACTCTTAAAAATGACAAAAAATCAGATGTGTTATTTAACAAAATAAAAACTATATCTGAAGTCAAATAGTTTAATTGCGACGTAAATTATAACCTTAAAATATTCTTACATTGTGATGCGAAGAAACTAACATTAAGAATAAACACAAAAGAGTTTAATTACTCGATAAAATGTTGAAATGTCGCACCTGTTACATTTTGAGAAAATTTTAGAAAATAAAGTATACAATATTTGTGCATTTTAAATACGTGCTTGTTTAAGGTTACTGTTAATTTAAACTTTATTGTTGTCAACATTCGATAAAGAAATACCTTGTTATGGCCTAGGCCGATAAAAATTTTTATGAGGCAAGTAATTAGTTCGATTTTTTCTCGCTAGGGGTATTGTTTTGACAAATTAATCCTTTTCTAAGAAATTAACGTACTAAACTGGTTTAATGTATTTATAATAAGCACTAATTTGTTTGTTTTACTGTTAATGTTTAATATTTTTCATTAAATTATTGTAAAATTAAATATGAATAATAAAACAAAAAGTGAGATTAGGCAACCAAGAAAACGCACGATTCTTTTTCTACGATTTAAATTATCTTTAAGTTTTAATTTAAGTTTTCAGTGAAATTAAATGTTAAACACAGCTTAAACATACCTATTTTAAAAAAAAAATCCAAACAAATTAAAATTAGATACCTACCTGTTTATTAAACAATTAATTGAATTAAATGTAATAGCAAAAATCCATTTCTACTTAAATCATGTTGCTAGGTATTGTCAAACTTTTACTGCTTCTAAAAGCAATATTAATTATTGTACATTTAATGTAATCTTTAGCTAATAAATAAATGAGATTCTAAAAAAGTGAGGTTAGGCCGCTTTGATGTTGAATTAAATTGACCTATATAAATTGCTTTGAAGATAAAATGTTGTATGCCATTCGGCCAAGAAGTGCCTTTTTGTGCTTCGCTCAATTGTAGGCCTCCGCTACGCGTCAAACCTTTAGCTTAGCACAAAAGCCTTACTTCTTAACCTAATGACATAAATACCTATTATTGACATTTTGTTTCAGTTAAATATCTATTTTTTTATACTATTTTTGTATATTAACGTATCTTGATATATATGAACAAACACTTTATTATCATGTTATTTTGTATTTTTAATATGGTGTTTTTCTCCAAAAATACAGTTTACCAACATCAAACTATAAAACAAATCCGGTTAAAATCGCTCAATAAATAACGTTTTTACAGGGGTGAGTCGCAAACAAATGTATCTGTCACACTGTGATCTTGGATTTGACAATATTGGTTTATTAATTTTTTTTAGAATGACATGAGTTGGGGCTAATTAGCTACAAAGTTGTGGTTGGACAGTTTAAAAAAAAATTAAGGGTTTCAATAAGCGAAAGTTACTATTAAAAGTATTGCGAAAAAAATTTATATATACAGGGTGTCCCAGAATATGTGGGCAATCTCCCGGATTTAAGTAGACACATAAAAATAATTTGACAAGTTCCTATAATTTTTTTTCCTACGGACCCCTCTACGGAGATACGGACGCCCCTGAAAATCATTTGTTTCTAAATAACTTAGGTTTAATATGTTGGTTACTACAAAAGTTTCCTTATAAAACAATAATTTCAGCTTAAACCTTAAACTAAAAAAAGGTCCTTTGATCGACATCGATAAAATGTTTACGAAAAAAAATATTTTTGAATTTATTTTTATCTTTTTGCATTGTTTTTTTGACATTTTTGATCTTTTTTCTATCTAGATCCGGTAGATTGCCCACATATTCTGGAATACCCTGTATATTAATGTCAGCTTACTTGTTATATAAAACAATGTCTGGAAGCCAAATATGTTCAGATGGAACGTACAGTTCTGTTACTCCTCCATATTCCTGGGGATCCCACATAAATTTGTGATCCTGCCATTCCTGCATAAATAATAGACACAATGAAAAATTTCCTGCAGAGTAAAAATGGAATTTTTCACTAGCAGGTATATGCAAACCATTTTAAATATTAATCGCTTATTTGTTACTTACATGTTCCAACCAAACGTTAGTTGTCAAAATTTGATCCTTTAAATTCTGAAACAAAATGTTGGTATTAGTATTACCAGTACCTATTGTTTTTAATTGCTTAATTTCAACAAGTTTTTAGATTAAATTTTAGAAATATTTTAATCATCTAAAACTATTTGTTATTGTTACAGTAGAGGGTGTGGCTATCAAGAATTTGTTTTTCGTTGAAATTAAATATATAAAGTTTAACTTTATACTTTCTTTAAATGACATTCCTATTTTTTTAATATGTTTATTATTATTTTGTACTTACCAATTCTATGAGTTGAGATAATCTTAATCCTAACTTAACCAAAACTGTGTCAGTATTATTACTAACAGGCCTAATGAGTCTGTTATAATTACTCAACAAATCATCATACAATCGTTTGGCGTCCGGATTACATAAACAAAATTGCAACAGCAGAAGAATAAAGATGCACAGGATCCAGGTCCAGTTTTTCTTAATTCCGACGTTGATCATCTTCGAGCACTATCACATGATATTAACAAATTAACGGGGGGTTAGGTCATTTTTCGCGTTTTCGGGGTTGGGTTTTAAGCGGCAGTGGACGGGAGCAGGGAATAAATCCGGCAGGATGCTGCAGTCTCGCCTTTTACGCGGAAACAGGCTTGATCAATAAACGTGCGCTTTGAGGTTCTGCACATTAAATTTTAGCCGATGAAACTATGGTAATAGGACATTGTTTGAATTAACAAACTATTGTTAGTTTTACGTTTTAAAGTTTTTAAAGTCATTTGAAATGTATAATCAGTTGGTATCTTACCGTAGAGATGCGATCCGTTTTTTTTTCAGTTTTTTTTTATTGTTTTTTTTCAAATGGTTTTTTTCATATTTTAGTTTTTTTCAAGATTAGTCCCGTATGCCTAATTTTTTATGTTTCTAGTCCAGTTCATGGACTAAAATTAGCCACTAAATGACATTTAGAAAATGTAAATACAGTCTCACGCTATGCACATGCCACCACCACCGAATTGACCAATAAGGGCCGCGCTTGTTTTGATTGAAAAGTAACTATTACCTATAATTTTTTTAGATTCAGCGCTTGATTTTTCAAAAAGCTACCATGATTTTTTAAATTCATGTAGAGTATGGATTTTTTTTTTCAAAAAACAGTAGAAAATTCTTGTAGAACATTTATTCATTGGTGGTTAAGTCAGAACATTCCGTGGACCAAAAAAGAAAGACAAAAAAATTTTTATTACGATATTCGTTAGGATTGATTTAAAAATCTCAAGCTTCAAATTGCTTTTTTTACGGATCCAATACGACCATTTTTAACGAAGAGCTATCCGAAAAATCTCAAAAAATTTGGAATTTGTTTATTGAGTATAATGAGTATGAGATAGAAAAGACGTATAACCGGCCCCATGGGGCATTGCCTCATCACTCCCGGGCTCCGCATAGGCCTCTGTTTCCTTCCTCCGATTTTCTTTCGCCACCAGCAACGGCGCGGCTTCACCCGTGTTTGCTGGTTGCGAATGTCCATTGCGTCCCGTACTGTCCCCTAATTAGGGCTCGAGAGCGAAATGCCAATAGCTTTAGTAGCCATTCCCGGGTTCGCCGAGCCGATGCTATACGTCCAGTAGGGTAATGAAGGAGGTAGGACGGGAGGGATAGACAGTTTGGTGTTTGGGGGACAATTACGCCGACTTAAATCTAAGTACGACGCGGAACCCCCCTAGACCAGGCACTTAGTATTACTCCAAACATTTGGGATTACTGTATGGAGTTCGGGAGTTGTTATTTTGCTGCAGGAGCCTATACGTCCTATACGTCCTGGTCTACGTTTTTGTCGTTATTGTTCGTGTCCAAGTAGGATTGTTCCTGCACATGTGTCTTCAGTCTTGAGGTCATAAACCATCAATAGATAGTTCAGTAGCTGGGTGTAACTTGTAGCTTTTGATGTTTTTTTTAAATTGTTTATTGCCGCAGTAGTGCGAAATTTCTAACAATTTTTTTTAGTTATTGTGTTGCCCAAGCAAATTTTGTGGTAGAGTTTTGTCTTTTTTTTCTTAAATTCCAAAATTAAGTTTTGCATTTATTTATTAGTTAAACAAATGACAAGCGCAATTATTCTGTTAATCTAATGTTTACAAATCCAAAAGAGTTTGATTATTATGCTGTTTTTACTATGTTAGGGTTATAATGATTAATGTGTTAGTTTATAAATATATTCTGTGTGTCTAATGTTTATTATTGGTCTCGTTTGAGTTTGCCTTACGCATTTGTTGTTAACAGATTTATTGTCCTACACAGCTTTGATCTATCACCGCGATAGTTCGTTTTGTCTTTTTCTTTTATTATTTTATAGTGTTTGGCTAGTATTGTCTTTCTAGTGTTTCTCACATCTGAAAAAAAAACATTTTTTTACATCTCTAATCTTACGTAATTACTTAGGTACCTACGATAAAGGGTGGTTTAAATAAGACAATTTTATGAGAACGCTTCCACTTCAGGATAAACACATTTTGATTTGTAGCCTTTTGCTTTTTGTTTTTAAGAAAAATGTGTCACCAAAATGTGACGCAAATGGTCTAAGGATTATTTATCTAGAGGCATTTGCATGTGCAAGTACATGTACATGCATGTTTCCATGACGTTAATAGACTATTTGCCTCTAGATAAATAAGTTTACGATAATCTGGTAGTAAAAATAGTGTAATAAGTTTTATAAACACCACTTAAGTCACAAATTTTAATTATTTTATAATTTAATTTTTCTACATTTACAAATTAATTTAAATATTTGTATGGAGTGAAAGTAAAGAAAATGTTTTATGAGGACTGTACAGTGGAGTCGGGACCCGAACTTAATTTATAGTTTACTGCCGGCGAAATTAAATGGCCAGTACAATGTTCATATAAATTTATATATATATATATATATATATATATATATATATATATATATTTATACAAAATTCTATCATTGCTGCGTCCATACATTTATAAAATCCCTATTCTTATTGCGTCAACGACCTTACTGCGTCAGTATATCTGACGCATTAATGTCAAGCGCTTATTTCTTAAAATTTACTTCATCCCAGCACTTTCTAAGATTCTTGCTAATACAGATCTGTGTAGAATTTAATGCCCAATTTTTGTGTCCAAAATTTTTTTATGTCCGACCCTTCGTTTTTTAAATATTTAGAAAAATTTGAACACAAAAAGTGTGCAGTAACATACTAAAAATGGAAAAAATGTGTATATTTAGTTCAACCCATTTGACGATGAGGGCGTTGCGATAATATACGTTTTCCAATATACGTGTTTTCAAATACTGTATGTTGTTGCGTCGCACAATTTGGCAACGTCTCGCCTATGATTTTAATATTTGAATTAAACTCACGATACTGTTGCGAATGGTAGCGCTGTCTCTCTCGCACCGTGTGACGTCACGCTAGAGACAGTTGTTCTTTCGTTTAAATGTAATCATATTATAATCTTCTGGCGCGCGTCGAGTTTTATGAAATTTACAATTATGACGGTCGATTTATTAAAACTGATTGTAAGATAAAATTGTTTTGTCCATAAGTAATTGTGACAATGTATTTTTTAAATTATATATGCAGATGCAGATTTAAAGGCAGAAAATGATTATCATTTTTTTACGCTTATAATCGTAAAAAAATGATCATCGTTTTTCTGTTAATTTTACTATTTTAAAAATAATAAAAGTTTTTCATGTTTTTAGATACTTTTAAAAAAGGTTAATATCAATGTAAATAACTACAATGTGTTTTATGTTATTAACAGGTAATTCAAAAAAATTTAAAAAAAGTAAAACATCAATGTTATAAATACAGGGTGTTTCTACTAAAAATTGACAATCTAAATTAGGCTTCCTAATAAATATTTTTCAATTGAGCTTTTGTTTTTGAATTATTAAACTTTGTTTTGAAGTAAAACTTTTTATGTAAGTTATTTATGGGCGGAATAAAAAAAAATTAGTTTTTAGTAAATTTTGACATTTTTTCTTTAGTATCTTTAGTAGATTTATTACAGTTTTTACACAAAATAACAAAAATACAATACAAATTTGAATGTCTTATAATAATAATTATTATAATTTTAATTATTGTAATAATAATAATATTACATCATATTATAATAATAACATTACTAAACAAAATTAAACATAATAATATCATTAAATCAAATAATACCACACAATGTTAGTTAAAAAAAATTGTCTTAATTTTTAAAACATTCAATCCCCCGGGGCGCAGCAAAAATTATTTTTAAAAATAAAAAAAAACAGCTTTTACAAATACCCTTCTCACAACTTTTTTTTAACTAAGTGAGATTTACAAAAATAATTATTTCAGCCCAGCCTACCGAATTTCTAATTTTTGCCGCGCCCCAGGGGGATTGAATGTTTTTAAAATTAAGACAATTTTTTTTAACTGTTCGTTTTGAATTTGGCATATTGAAAAACTATAAGGTATTAACTCACTTGTAACACAAAAAAATCTTGTTAATATATTTTAATTTTAAAGCTTTTAAAGTTCTAATATACAGCTCTTCGATTAAAAAAAAGCCGTGGTGCGCGGCTTAAAATTAAAATATATAAATATTTTTTTTGTGTGTCTTAAGTAAGTTAATACCTAATAGTTTTTTAATATGCCAAATTCAAAATTTAACTTAAAAAATATTTTTATTGAATTTTGAGGAATTTCAACCCCGCGGGGGCGCTGCTAAATTTGTTTTTAAAAATTTGAAAAAAACAGCTTATTTGTGTACCCTTCTTACAACTTTTTTTAACTAATTTTATTTGAAATTTCTGTATTATTTTTGTAAATAAGTACTTATTTTTATTTAAAAACACATTTTAATAACGATAAACAAATAATTATAGTTATGTGTAATTTTTAACAAAAAACATTTGTTTGTAGAAATTTTTTATTTTAAATTAAAAAATAAATAGGAAAAAAAATTCTATTATAAAACAAAAACACAATTTTAATAGTATATTATGTATCAAGTTTTATAAACGCCATTTTAGTTACGAGTTTAATTAAGCACGAGCGAAGCTTGCGAGCGAGTGTTTAATAAAAACGAGTGTCTAGAGATGTTTATAAACGAGTTGCATACTATACTTTATCTATTTTGGTTTCATAATGACTTCATTATAACACCGCTTTTGGTTCTTTAATGAGGTACTTTCTTCCACCCAAAATTTTGATTTTATAGGTTGGCTACTGGTAAAATACAATTTTGAATACCTATAGGTTATAATATTTTTATGATTTGTTTTCTAGTACTTACGAGACTTTTCGTGCAATAAATTTTGTTTAACACCAAAGAAAATCCTTTTTTCTTCTTTAACAGCCGCTTATTGTAAATACTTATTGTAAATTAACGACGCAATAGCGAAAGAATGTGATAATGTTTTAAAGGTTAATGACCTTTCAAACTTCAAACTGAGATACCAACTATGTAAAGTAAAATTCGACCAAATTAAATATAAGGTATAAAATTAATTTGTTTTATGAAATGTTTGCAAAATAGATAAAATAGCATAAAGAACTCATGTCATAAGACCTTTTGTCGCACTTGTCCATTATAAAACTCGCTCCTTCATCGCTCGTTTTATAAATTGTCCGCGTGCGACAAAATGACGTCTTATGACATTAGTTCTTTAATATACTATTATCTACGACGAACACAAAACAGAATTTAAAGCCAATTTTATTTGTTAAAATTTTGACATCTGTCAACTGTCACCAGAATTTAACCTCACTCTTTCCCAATTTATAATAAAGCTAACTTCAGCCCGTCAATAAAACGCCATAAAGTCACAGCTCGTCAATGTAGGAGTAGATAAAATAAATTAACAAAGTAAAATTAAAATAATATGAAATATTATTATAATATCTCAGCACAACAATAACTTTTTGTTTTATTTAATTTTATTTTAGTAAGTTGACTGATCAATTGTGCAAAAACAATTTAACCGGTCAATTCCACAAACCTAGTCTTATCTGTTGGTTGATTGTTGATTTTTATACGATTTAAATTAAATGATAAATAAAATTAGGTAATTATATTTAAAATAACACTGGTTTACAAATTAAAATTAAAAAAATGTACCTTCGCTGCCACTATTTTTTTCTAATGTATTGTTCTATTTGCCTAATAGAACCTTTTTACTGTTAAATAAATTTTATTTTATATTTTAATATTAAAATACAGTGTGTTCCTTTTAAAACTAACCCCCCTAAATTCTCGGAAACTAGAAGTATTTTAAAAAACGCAGAGACAGGTAAAGTTTTATATCGAGGGGGAAAACTTTTTAAGGCAAAATTTGGTTTCCCACCTTTACCTTCTGCGCCCCGGAGTTACCCCCTTAAGAATTTAAATAGAGAAGGGGTACAGAGTACTACATTATTTTAAAGGTCTTGAAAATCCCTATTAAACGGCATATTTTTTTTTTTTTAATTGGTCAGTTCATTTTTGAGATATGTACAAATTATTAAGGGAAAAGCTCCTGGGCATAGAGGATAAGGGTGGGAAACCAAATTTTGGCATTGATAGCATTAATGGCAAAATTTATTGTCTCCCTCGATATAAAACTTTATGTGTCTCGTGAGTTTTCAAAATTTTTTTAGTTTCCGAAAACTTCAGGATGTTTCATTTTAAACGGAACACTCATATCATTATAATATAATTTAATATACCTACAATACTATTGTAAATTAAAAATAATTTAGGTTTTTAGATTGCCTTTTGTTTTCGTTATCTGATTCCCTTACAAGGAACCAAATATAATCCCCCATCATTCTTTCATTCCAAAAGCCCTGATAGCGCCGCTCCATGGATTTTATTTCTTGATGAAACCTTTCACCATGCTCATCACTCAGGTCACCAAGATTTTTGGGAAAAAATGGGCATATTTTAATGATTTTTGCTTCTTTTTGGTAAAATAGTAAATACTTAATTCTAATTTTGTCCAAAAAATTGACTTTTTCTCGATATTTGGCCCCATTGCACCTAAACTTATTGACTAATTGGGCATTTATACAATTACATTTGTTATTATGTTAATTAGGTTTAATTTGGCATCTGTTGTAATCAAATTGGCCATTTCAAACTCGAGATATATCCCAAATAGTAAAGCCGGCATCGAAAAATCAAAGACAATTTTTTATTTGGAAAATCTTGCCATAAAAAAAATTTTTATTGTCATTTTCGAGTTTAAAAAAAATAGTCGCACTCAAGGTACATTTTGACTGTAAACCAGTGTAATTTACAGCAAAATATTCCACCCTTAGGGGTTTGAAAATTCTTAGACGTTTTCTAAATAATAATTATTACAATTTATTGTATAAGACTAGGGTTGTGGAATTATAATAAAAATACTTATCTTTATTTATGTTAATGTTGACAAAGGTAAAAAAATAGAAACTTAAACATTTAAGGATACAAAAATAATACAGAAATTTAAAATAAAATTAATAATTTTAATTAATTTTATTTAAAAATACATTTTAATAACGATAAATAAATAATTCATGCAAATCAACAATAGTTAATTATTCTATAAGTAAAGAGAAAAAGGGATAGATTTCTATTTATTGGAAATATCAAATTTCCACGAGATAAAAAAAATTGGAGTGCACCCATTAACCACGCTGTTTTGTCATATTTTTGATGGGATAGTGTATTGCATATATGTAGCATTGCATATGGGGAAAGAAGAGTGTGAGCTTTGCTGCACGAGCGAGGCGAATGTAGAACACACTATTTAGAAATCGCCGCCTTTCACCACGAAATTAGTACACTACTTTTTATGAAAAAATGAAAATTCGACTTTCGCTGCCCTTTTAGAGAGAAAAATTGTTAAGTTAATTCATAAACAAAAATATACCAAACTAAAGACAATAATTGGCTTAATTAATAATATTAATTATTAAATAACTTATGTTAAGCGAAAGTCGAATTTATTCTGCTAGTGTCATGAAAAAGCATTGATTAATATAATACTTTTCTTTACGATTTTTAAAATGTGCTGGGTAAAAACGTTTTGCTAACCAGAAAACGTATACTTTTCTTTACTATTTCTCTAAGTAAAGTAAGTATGCTATTTTTCATTAAGAATACGAACAAATATAGCCTTAAAAAATATTCCCTTCAAAAAGAATTATTCATGTAAAATAAACTCCTGGACAAAATTAACGCAACATCATTAATTTGCCACATTTTTTATGCTATTTTTCTTTTTAATTTATGATCCGAATTGAATGATTTTTTTTGCATTGTAGGTTGGTTCCTTGACAATGTCATAATTTTTGCTGTTTATGATAAAAAGTTCATTTTCGATTAATACCGGGTGTAATAAAACTGTAATGTTTTTTTCCGAAAATTCGTATCACCCTGTGGAGTATACTAGCAACCGAAACATATAGCAGTTGACATTAGACAGTAGGTCCATCTTTCGCCAACATTTTCTTCTTTGGTTTACTTCATTAGCTCTGTTATTAAAGTTTTATAGCGTAACATGTTTTTATAGACTTTATTATTCAACAAACCTTTTCTGACATTTCAAGCGATGTGTCAATATCGAATACATTATTTGTTATCTGTATAACTGTATAATTTCTGCCTGTTCTGTGATTTCTGCTCGCTTTCATAAATGACAACAAAATTAACTTTATTTAATAATAAGATTACATGTGAGTTTATTAAACACAATTTTTTTTTTTTGGAAAATAGTGAAACATGAAAAGAACAAAAATCAAAAACAATAAAATTAAAGAATTTATAATGTTAATAACGTCTAACACCTCTACTTCTAATCACTGCATTCATACGCCTCGGCATACTGGAAATTAAACTTTTTATTGTATCTTGGGGAATATCTTCCCATTCTGCAATTACTGCATCCACCAATTGATTGTGATTAACCGGTACGGGATTACGACTTCGAATTTTTCTTTTAAGAGCATCCCAAAGATGCTCTATGGGATTTAAATCGGGACTGTAAGGTGGCCATTCCATCAACGAAATATCTACAGAGTTTATGTACTCTATAACGTGGGGACGAGCATTATCCTGCATAAATAAACTATTCGGTCCCAAAAAAGGAACAAATGGCATTACATGTTCAATTACAATGTTTTCTAGATAATAATCGGCGTTCATTGATCTTACACGAATAGGGACTAACTCTGTGCGTCCGTTGAAGCATATTCCTCCCCAAAACATTACAGAGCCTCCACCAAACGGGATTTTAGGAGAGATATTGTAACTTGCAAATCTCTCTCCTGCCCTTCGCCAAACACGTTCACGCCCATCAGGAGAATTGAGACTAACTCTCGTTTCATCTGAAAATAAAACCTTCTTCCAATCATTAACAGTCCAATGTTGATAATTTCTGGCAAAACGTAATCTTGAAACTCTGTGCTCTCTGGTAAGTAATTGTTTCTTAGCCGGTCTTCTGTTGCTTAAACCATGGTGCAGGCTGCAGCCTCATTTAAACGTCTCCTGATTGTTCGAGACGATATTGTATGATGGCGAGCCTAGTACTAGTGATCTTCCTGTTTCTTAGAGCAGTTTGCCTAATAAAACGCTCATCCCTTGGATCGGTACATCGTTTTCGACCTTGTCCTGACCTTCTAAAGTAAGATCCTGTCTCGTTAAATCGTTCAACCATACGACTTATAGTCGAACGATGTCTTCCTATCACATTAGCAACATGACGCATCGAATAGCCCTCATCCACCAAAGTTAAGGCTCTTACTGCTTCTTCTGTCGATAAATGTTTTGGACGATTCATTTTTTAAGATTAAAATACGAAACGAACGTTTAATAAGCAGTTTCCGAACAGTTTTTATCAGTATGGCAAATTTAATTTGACATTAGTGGACATTTAATTTGACATCTGAGGACACATCGCTTGAAATGTCAGAAAAGGTCCATAGCCTACTTGAAAACATTTAACAATGGATATTTTGAATAATAAAGTTTATAAAAAGATGTTACGCTATAAAACGGTGTATCTCCTTTAATAACAGAGATAATGAAGTAAACCAAAAAAGAAAATGTTGGCGAAATATGGACCTACCGTCTAATGTCAACTGCTATGTGTTTCGGTTGCTAGTATCCCAGGTAGCACACTGACGTCTGCTGACGTTTAAATGACGTTGAAATGACGTCAGAAGACGTCATTTAAACGTCAGCAGACGTCAGTATGCTACCTGGGATACTCCACAAGGTTTACGAATTTTCGAAAAAAAAAAACATTACATTTTAATTACACCCGGTATAAACTAAAAAATCATTCAAATCAGATCATAAATTCAACAAAAAAAATAGCATAAAAAATGTGTCAAATTTATGATGTTGCGTTAATTTTGTCCAGGAGTTTATATAGCAAGAAAAAAATATAAACATTGAAGGTTAAAAAATAATAGGGATATTTAAAATTTAATATAAAATTAATTAAAACTTTTTAAACCTCACATTCCTAATACAGACATTATTTTATAAACACGCAAAATATCAATATTAAAAATTACATAGAAGAAAAATCACATGTTAAAAATTCATTTATATCTTATTAAAGTTGACTTGCTAAATACCGTATTTCTAGGAGACGCAATAAGGTCGCGAAATGTAATGACGCAATATTGTATTACGGATATATATATATATATATATATATATATATATATATATATATATATATATATATATACATTCTTAGTACAATATTGAGTCATTACAATTTGGCAACACTGTAGGACGCAATAAAGTCTGTACAAGCCATATAAAATTTAAAATGAAATATACACGTGACGCAATATTATATCAAGATTAAAATGAGTTGATAATGTAGTGACTTTTGAAAAAAAAGTGTATATCTTATTTTTTAAGATAAAAAAAATCTGACCAGATTTTTGGAATCAGCAAAAAAAAGTACGCCAATATACTCTTCTATATTTTCGCTAAATACCGTATTTCTAGTAGACGCAATAAGGTCGCGAATTGTAATGACGCAATATTGTATTAGGGATGTATATATATATTAGGGTGTTCCTTATTTAGGGGTCGGAAAAAATTTAACAGAGCCGCCCCCCAAATCGGTTCCAAATCATAAAAAAAAAATTCCTGCAAAATTTTAGGTCATTCGGTCAAAGGGAACACGTGCCCCACAGGGGTTTTTTAAGAAATAATTGAGAAAATTCGGAAGGCTGATATAACTCCGAAACGGTCCATCGTAGGAAAAAAAAGTGTATATAAATTTTATGTGTTTTTTTTAGATAAACAACTTTCGTAATAACAGTCCTGCGTTAAAAAAATTTATTCGGGGTCAAAACGCGATAAAACGCTTTTTTGTGTACTACCTACTTTTTCAATTTTCTGTCCTAGAGCATCGACCCAATGACACAAATTGTAGGGGACAATGCACCCTACATTTTTTGTTGACAAAATTTTTTTCTTAAACTAACCGATTTTGAAAAAAATTAAATCCAAAACTTTTTGAGTTTTCACCAAAAACACGTTGTGCTCCGAAACTCCGAAACGGTTTATCGTAGGAAAAAAAAGTTTAAATAAATTTTGTAGTTTTTTTTCAAGCTAATCAACTTTCCTAATGCCTTTGTCACAATAGTGTTAATGTTAATGGTAATGTTTATATAGCATAGACAAATGCGTGTATCAACGTAACCATCAACATTACCATCATTGTGAACGGATACACGCATATTTCTATGCTTTGGGTATTAACATTAACATTACTATTAACATTAACACTATTGTGAGATATAATAATAGTGCTGCGTTAAAAAAAAATCGAGTTTAAGAAGCGATACAACGCTTTTTTTGGTACTTTGGCCCTACCTACTTCTGAAATTTTCGATCGACTTAATAACATAAATTGTAGGGACTACATTTTTTGATTAAAATTTTTTTCTAAATCTTATCGTTTTTGAGAAAAATAAAATATAAAAAAACAAAAATTGAATTTTCTCCTTAATCCGGAGTAGGATAACGCAGTTGAGTTTTCTCCTTAATCCGGCCACAATGATTCACGCAAAAAAAAATCTTGCAAAATTTAAGATTAATCCGTCAAAACTAACACGTACGCACGTATTATTTTTGTCGATTAACCTCAAATTTTGCAGGATTTTTTTTTTGCGTTGATACACGCATTTGTCTATGCTTTATTAAAATTACCATTAACATTAACACTATTGTGACAAGGGCATTAGGAAAGTTGATTAGCTTGAAAAAAACTACAAAATATATTTTAACTTTTTTTTCCTACGATAAACCGTTTCGTAGTTTCGGAGCACAACGTGTTTTTAGTGAAAACTCAAAAAGTTTTGGATTTAATATTTTTCAAAATCGGTTAGTTCAAGAAAAAAATTTTGTCAACAAAAAATGTAGGGTGCATTGTCCCCTACAATTTATGTCATTGGGTCGATGCTCTAGGACAGAAAATTGAAAAAGTAGGTAGCGCTAAAGTACACAAAAAGCGTTTTATCGCGTTTTGACCCCAAATAAATTTTTTTAACGCAGGACTGTTATTACGAAAGTTGTTTATCTAAAAAAAACACATAAAATTTATATACACTTTTTTTTCCTACGATGGACCGTTTCGGAGTTATATCAGCCTTCCGAATTTTCTCAATTATTTATTAAAAAACCCCTGTGGGGCACGTGTTCCCTTTGACCGAATGACCTAAAATTTTGCAGGAATTTTTTTTTATGATTTGGAACCGATTTGGGGGGCGGCTCTGTTAAATTTTTTCCGACCCCTAAATAAGGAACACCCTAATATATATATATATATATATATATATATATATATATACAAAATTCTATCATTGCTGCGTCCATACATTTATAAAATCCCTATTCTTATTGCGTCAACGACCTTACTGCGTCAGTATATCTGACGCACTAATGTCAAGCGCTTATTTCTTAAAATTTACTTCATCCCGGCACTTTCTAAGATTCTTGCTAATACAGATCTGTGAAGAATTTAATTCCCAATTTTTGTGTCCAAAAATTTTTTATGTCCGACCCTGCGTTTTTTAAATATTTAGAAAAATTTGAACACAAAATGTGTGCAGCAACATACTAAAAATGAAAAAAATTTGTATATTTAGTTCAACCCATTTGACGATGAGGGCGTTGCGATAATATACGTTTTTCAATATACGTGTTTTTAAATACTGTATGTTGTTCCGTCGCACAATTTGGCAACGTCTCGCCTTTGATTTTAATATTTGAATTAAACTCACGATACTGTTGCGAATGGTAGCGCTGTTTCTCTCGCACCGTGTCGTCACACTAGAGACAGTTGTCCTTTCGTTTAAATGTAATCATATTATAATCTTGGGGCGCGCGTCGAGTTTTATGAAATTTACAATTATGACGGTGGATTTATTAAAACTGATTATAAGATAAAATTGTTTTGTACATAAGTAATTGTGACAATGTATTTTTTAAATTATATATGCAGATGCAGATTTAAAGGCAGAAAAACGATTATCATTTTTTACGCTTATAATCGTAAAAAAAAGATCATCGTTTTTCTGTTAATTTTACTATTTAAAAAATAATAAAAGTTTTGCATGTTTCATGTACTTAAAAAAAAGGTTAATATCAATGTAAATAACTACAATGTGTTTTATTTTATTAACAGGTAATTCAAAAAAATTTAAAAAAAAGTAATACATCAATGTTATAAATACAGCGTGTTTCTACTAAAAATTGACAATCTAAATTAGGCTTTCTAATAAATATTTTTCAATTGAGCTTTTGTTTTTGAATTATCAAACTTTGTTTTGAAGTAAAACTTTTTATGTAAATTATTTATGGGCGGATTAAAAAAAAATAGTTTTTAGTAAATTTTGACATTTTTTCTTTAGTATCTTTAGTAGATTTATTACAGTTTTTACACAAAATAACAAAAACACAATACAAATTTAAATGTCTTATAATAATAATTATTATAATTTTAATTATTGTAATAATAATAATATTACATCATATTATAATAATAACATTACTAAACAAAATTAATCATAATAATATCATTAAACAATGCATGCATTGTTTAATGATATTATTATGATTAATTTTGTTTAGTAATGTTATTATTATGCTACTGCAGTAGCAAGTTAAATAAGTAGTTTCGAAACTCGAATGTTGAGCGGTCTATGGAATGTCACCCCGTCCATCATCTCTATGTTCAGGCATAATTAAATACATGTATATCTTAAAATCAAATAATACCACACAATGTTAGTTAAAAAAAAATTGTCTTAATTTTAAAAACATTCAATCCCCCGGGGGCGTGGCAAAAATTATTTTTAAAAATTAAAAAAAACAGCTTATACAAATACCCTTCTCACAACTTTTTTTTAACTAAGTGAGATTTCCAAAAATAATTATTTCAGCCCAGCCTACCGAATTTCTAATTTTTGCCGCGCCCCCGGGGGATTGAATATTTTTAATTTTTTTTTTAACTTACATTTTGAATTTGGCATATTAAAAAACTATAAGGTATTAACTCACTTGTAACACAAAAAAATCTTGTTAATATATTTTAATTTTAAGCCCCTCCTCAAAGCTTTTAAAGTTCTAATATGCAGCTCTTCGATTAAAAAAAAAGCCGTGGTGCGCGGCGTAAAATTAAAATATATAAATATTTTTTTTGTGTGTCTTAAGTAAGTTAATACCTAATATTTTTTAATATGCAAAATTCAAAACTTAACTTAAAAAATATTTTTATTGAACTTTGTGGAATTTCAACCCCCCGGGGGAGCGGCTAAATTTGTTTTTAAAAATTTGAAAAAAAAAACAGCTTATTTGTGTACCCTTCTTACAATGACAATGAACCCTCAAAAAAATAAAAGTTCCCGGGAATTTTTTGAATTTAGTGATTTTTTTATGTTCACTAAAATTTTTGTACTAAAATTGTACAACTTCTTGTGGCCTAGTTTACACAATAGATTTGGTCAATAAGTATGGAATTAACTTGGAAATTAGTAAAATTAGGGTAATTAGTAGGGAATTATAATTCCTCTATAGAGGAATTACTAGGTATTTTTTAAATTAAAATGGAATTATAATATATAAGGGGAATTAGTAAGGAAATAGAGGAATTAGTAGCAATCCTGGGAATTAGTGTACACATTTTCTTTTGCGGTTTACCCCGAGGGGTAAACCGCAGGGGAATTTTGGTGTACAATCTGTAGGAATTAGTAAGGAATTAGAGGAATTTGGGGAATTACTCGGTAAATTAGTAAGCAAATAGTGGAATTAGTGGGGAATTAGAAAAAAATTAGAAGAAAATTGATGTCTCCTTTAGCACTTGAATATAAAGAAAAAAACAAAGAAACCGGAAGTTACAGATCTACTCCATTCTTTGCCAGTTCCAGATTGGGAGTAGTACCACTGCAGCATTGAAAAAAATGAAGAATGTTGTGTACAGCACACCACCCATATTTTAACAAAAAATAGTACTCGTTTCCTAAAACCAGGAATACATCTGCCAATTGGGAAATACACTGTCTTCTCTGGTCATCTCAGGGAATTAATTTTAAAGTTTCAAAAAGTGAAGACAAGATGAATTTTGCATCCGCAGAAAAAATGTGCAGTTTGATAGTAATTGAACGACTGAATAAGGAAATTCCACAAATTAAATAGAGCGTGGCGTATCTCAAGCTAATGTACTACATCGAATCGTCGCGACGCGTCGTTCTTAAATTCTATGTTGCATATTAGATTATATCGCATCTGGTATGTTGTATTTTTTACTAGAATCTGGAAAGCCTGTGTTAAAGAACAAAAAGAATATAAAATAACAGACAACTTTTTGACCAGTAATTGTAACCTTTGCATCGAAACGCCCATGCTTTGACTTAAACTAATACTGAAGCTTAACAGCGCGCTGCAGCGGTGAGTTAAAAACAGATATGTTCATCACCGGCATTTTTGGTAGCTAAGCGGGCTGCCAGATCCATGACTTCTACGTATTCAACAATAATACATTTTAGTATAAAGGATATGCTGAACCGAATTGAGAGAATTAAGACAACTGATACCATAAACGATCTGAGGGGGACTTTTACTTTTACGTGAAGAAGAAATTTTAAATTTGGATATCAAATCTACAGTTAAAAAAGCTCTACAAAATGTCATAGAGGACATGAAACATCTTGGAATTAATGCAAAAGAAAACGATTGGAAATATATGCAGGTAGGTACCGTTAATAAGACGGAAACAAAATATTGCAATTACACAGAATAATGAAGACGCCGACGAAGACAACGCTGAAATTGTCGAAAACCCCGAAGAAAATTGGCAAAAACAAATATTAGTAATGAGGACGATAAAGTTATGGATGAAGTTATGGACTTAATTTCAAACGAGATTTCTAATGTAGATCGCGAATGTGATACTTTGGAAACGAGTTGTATAAGTTTAAAAGACTTTTCTAAAAAAGTGCACAGTGTATCGGAAAAATCACCGTACCTATATAATATTATATATTCAATTATTAAAAAATCATCGTACTGCTGGCTTTTAGATCAGTCCGACGGTAGAGTAAGTACTGGCCGATTAAAAAGATTTATAGGCGGTACAAGGAAAACACCGAAGAAAACACCTTGCAAAAATTCCAGGTCGACCTTGACTATAAACAGAAGTTATGCATGGATCAAGCTAGTAGTACAAGCACTGTATCATCCTCCGACTCTATCGTGATGGAACTCGACGACTCCGATGATTTGGAGGAGTTTTCAGATGAGATCTTGTCGTATAAATCAGAAAATGTATCGAAATTTGCCGGACTCGAGACACTAGAAAACTATTATGCGGTTTTCTATGACCAATCGTGAGCTTTGCTGCACGAGCGAGGCGAATGTAGAACACACTATTTAGAAATCGCCGCCTTTTACCACGAAATATGTACACTATTTTTTATGACAAAATGAAAATTCGACTTTCGCTGCCCTTTAAGAGAGAAAAATTGTTAATATTTAAGTTAATTCATAAACTAAAATATACCAAACTAAAGACAATAATTGGCTTAATTAATAATAATAATTATTAAAGAACTTATTTTAAGCGAAAGTCGAATTTATGCTGCTAGTGTCATGAAAAAGCATTGATTAATATAATACTTTTCTTTACTATTTCTCTTCACTCTGCTCTTGACGCTTGAAGTGTAAGCATATGCTCACCGATCTCTCTTAAGCAGCGTATACGATACAAATGTAGTAACGTGATAACTGGTTAACGCCGTAAAATAATAAAAAATCAATCGATTCTAAACGTGATAACTGTCCCAAGTGCAAAAGAGTGCAAATTGTGTGTGGTACCTCCCCCATTGATTAAATCCTCAAGTGTTGGACCTGGTTAAAAGGTGTGAGGTCACTTCCACGAAATTTACTGGACTACCACACGTGCGAGCGGCATGCGAATTGGTTCAATTCCAGCACCAAATGGTCAAGATAAGTTATTTTTTCCAATTGCATGTCTTACCGTATATTCGCTAAATGTTTATAAAAGCATTTCACAATGTTTATGTAAGCATTTCACAATGTTGCAAAAAGAAAATACTAAGAATTCTTTTATTGTCTCAAAAACTAAATTAAAAAAGAATAAGAACATTTCCTTAAGTTTAAACAAACAACCTCATTTTCTCATAGCAGACAAATCATAAACAACCATCGAAAAAGGCGTAAGATAAATAAATAATAAACTAAACATTCAAGAAGACAAAAAATAACATAAACAAGTTGTGTGTGAATAGCAGTATTGCCAGATGTAAAAGTTGAAATTATCGAATTGGGTAAATAAAAATATCGAATTTTCGGAAATTAAGTTACAATAATTGTAATAATTATGTAACAATAATTATTATAATTTAATCATAAAAAAAGTAAAAGAGAAAGAATCGAATTTTTAGAAAATTATAAGATTTGTAAAAGTAAAAAAAATACCCCCCACTGGGAACTGCCTTATCGCAGCGATTGCGGCCTTACGCTCGGCACGAGTGATGGGCTCCTCCGCGGGGGGGTGCAGCCTCCCGTGGCATATACGGGGGATGGTCTACATGGCGGTAGTCGTAGTACGATTGCCGTTGTGTGGATTGTCTTCCGGGGGGGCCGCGGGGGGTTGTATTTCTTTGCGGGGGAGTTTATCATGTGTGCCGATTATCGTACCAATGGGAAAAACCATTACCAAAAGGGTAAGAGTAGCCAATTAAACACTGGGCCCACGTCACTCGTAGACAACGCAACAACATACTACAAGCCACCCTTAAACTAGATCTAAAAGACAAAAAAATCGGTAGACCATGCTTCACATTTCATGACACGTAGCACAATACATGCACTTCTCACAAAGTAACAAGACCAGTTGGGAGCAACTAAACAACAATAAAAATAAAATAAAAAAAAAAAAAAACAACCGACACACTTTACCAAGTTCAGGAACTATCCGACACGGATAATGACAATAATGAACAAGACGAAGACCTCGACTAGGAAACTACACCCCTGCAGCGTAATAACAACTCCCCAACTCCAAATAGTAATCCCAAATGTTTGGAGTAATACTAACCGACTGGTCTAGGGGGATTCCGCGTCGTACTTAGTTTTAAGTCGGCGTAATTGTCCCCCAAAAACCAACTCCCTCCCGTCCCTCATCCATACCTCACTGAGCGTATAGCATAGGCCCGGCGAACCCGGGAACGGCTATTATAACTATTCGCCTCTCGCTCTCGAGCCCCAAATAGGGGACAGTACGGAACGCAATGGACATTCGCACCCAGCAAACACGGGTGAAGCCGTGCAGTTGCTGGGGAAGAACAAAAATCGGCGTAAGTAAACATAGGCCTGTACGGGGTTTGAGAGTCAAGAGGAAATGGGGCTGGTTATACGTCTCTTATACTCATACTCATACTCATACTTTTCTTTACTATTTCTCTTAGTAAAGTAAGTATGCTATTTTTCATTAAGAATACGAACAAATATACCCTTCAAAAAGGATTACTATAGTAATTATTACTATAATATTAATGGTAATTATTCATGTTAAAATGTATAGCAAGAAAAAAATAGAAACTAAAACCTTGAAGGTTTAAAAAATAATAGAGATATTTAAAATTTAATATAAAATTAATTAAAACTTTTTAAACCTTACATTCCTAATACAGACATTATTCTATAAACATGCAAAATATCAATATTAAAAATTACATAGAAGAAAAATCACATGTTAAAAATTCATTTATATCTTATTAAAGTTGACTCGCTAAATACCGTATTTCTAGGAGACGCAATAAGGTCGCAAAATGTAATGACGCAATATTGTATTACGGATATGTATATATATATACATATACATAAATATACATCCTTAGTACAATATTGCGTCATTACAATTTGGCAACACTGTAGGACGCAATAAAGTCTGTACAAGCCATATAAAATTTAAAATGAAATATACACGTGACGCAATATTATATCAAGATTAAAATTGTTGGATTTTATTTAATGACTTCAATAGGTGTTTGCGTAATTATGTGAATGGTCAATAAAAAGCACAATTGTATTTAAGAACGAGATAACTAAGTAGGTACACTTTATTGATAAGTAGGTAACAAATAACTTTTAGAGATAAATACAAATAACATCTGTGACGACTATATTTCGCTGAGGGTGGTTTCGGACTGACTCTGCCTCGTAGTATATTTTAAAGTCAAGGGTACGAATGCCGTAAATGTTTCACTCGCTTGCCATGTGGTTTATTTCCTATTTTATAAACGTTGACTATTGTTGTTGCACAATATTCCAACACCCTTCCTCAACAATAATAATCCTATTTTTTGATTAAAAAAGATTGCACGCCTTTCGCATCGCTTCCAACTTCAGAGTGCTTAGCGGTTTTGTAAACATGTCGGCTAACATGTATTCTGTAGCACAATATTCAAAACACATTAAATTCTGTTTCTTTAGGTCCTTTAAAAAATGATATTTTGTATCAATGTGTTTCGTTCTGTTGCTGAATTTTGAATTACTTATGTATTTCAAACAACTTTGGTTATCTTCGTACATAATGGTAGCTTGATCCTGATTTTGACCGAAGTCTCCCAATAGTCGGCGGATCCAAACCCCTTCTTGACAAGCTTCTGCCAGCGCAATGTATTCAGCTTCCATTGTTGACAGGGCGATACAATTTTGTTTTTTGCATCCCCAACTTATTGGACTTCCATTAAATTTAAACAAATGCCCACTATTTGACTTTCTGTTTTCATTGCTTTGTGCCCAATCTGCGTCACTGTAACCATACAGGTGTTTATTTGGGTCATCCTTATTACCCAGTTTTAAAGTCAGTTCTTTAGTGCCTTTCAGGTACCGAGCGACCCTCTTTGCTTCCACCCAGTCGGGGTCGGTCGGTGATTTATTGTATTGGCTTAAAATACAAACACTTGCCGTAATGTCTGGCCTCGTATTTACCGATATGTAAAGCAATGCTCCAATTAATTGCTGATATTTTTCGCCATCCTTCATCGCTTCCTGTTCCTTAATCCTGGATTTATTGTACTATGGGTCCAATGGATAATTCGAGGTTTTTGCGTCTTGTAACCCGAAACGAACTAATAATTTACATATATAGTGCGTTTGATTAATCCGATAAAAACCATCATCATCCTTGTTCACTTGTATCCCAAGATAGTGCTTTAGCTCCCCTAAATCCATCAGAGCAAAATGATTTTTAAAAAATTCTGCTGTCTGCTTTACTAGCCTTTTATCACTACTTGCAATTAAAAAATCATCTACGTAAACGACAATGTAAATGACTTTCCCTTCCTCGGTTTTAATATACAAGCATGGGTCTGCTTGACTTTGGTTGAATTGGTGGCCTTTTAAAACAATGTTCAATTCATCATTCCAGGCTTTTGCTGCCTGTTTTAACCCGTAAATGCTTTTGTTTAATTTACACACCATTTCTTCTTTGTCAGGCTCTAAATAACCTTCAGGTTGTCGCATAAAAATTGTTTCTTTAAGCACCCCGTTCAAAAAAGCTGTTTTTGCATCATAATGTGCAATAAAGAGTCCCTCTTTACCTGCTATGGTCAGTAGCAGCCGAAATGTCGTGTGCCTTACAACTGGGGCAAATATTTCGTCGTAATCAACTCCATATTTCTGGGAAAACCCTCGTGCCACTAACCTTGCCTTGTACTTATTTATGCTCCCTGCTGCGTCCCGCTTCGTTTTGAACACCCATTTACAACTGATTATGTCCCGACCTTCCGGCTTCTGTACAAGCTCCCAGGTATTATTTGACAATAACGAATTAATTTCTTCGTCCATTGCCGCCCCCCATTCCTTTGAATTTGGTCCAGAAAGTGCCTCCTTCCTGTTCTTTGGATCTTCGTTAAAACTAACCATCGTATACAGCTTTTCGTCTCCTGTATACCTGTGGGGTGGCACACCTTTATTCGACCTGTCGGATCTTCTTGGTTCTTCTTTGTCTTCATTCTTGTCTTCTATTTCCTGCAGGACTTCCACAGGTTCTTTAAAATTTTCCTGATTTTCTTGAACTGCATTTTCCAAATTTTGAAGACACGCCGTTGTTTTATTTTCCTTAGATCGTCTCCAATTCAACGTAATTTGAACTTTGTTACTTGGATCTTTACTTTTAATCGTTTTATTCTCTTTAAGTGGCTGTTTTACTTCTTGGTCATTGAGAAAAACGACATCCCGGCTTATCTTTATTTTATTGGTGTTTTTATCCAATAAACGATAACCCTTTGATTCTTCCGAGTATCCCACAAATAAAAATTCCACTGCCTTTTCATCCAATTTTCTTCGCAATTCTTTAGGAACATGAGCGTATGCTCTACAGCCAAAAACTCGCAGGTGGTCAACATTCGGTGCCTTTAAATGCCATAATTCGAACGGTGTTTTTTCTATACATTTTGATGGTAGCCTATTTTGCAAATAATTTGCGGTATTTATCGCTTCACCCCAATATTTCTTGTCCATGTCCGCGTCGTACAACATGCACCTTGCACTTTCCAAGAGTGAGCGATTTTTCCTTTCGGCCACACCGTTTTGCTCAGGTGTATAAGCAACCGTGTACTGAATCTGAATGCCCTCCATTTTCAGGTAATTTTTCAGTTCTTTGTTGACATATTCCTTTCCTCTATCCGACCGAATTATTTTTGGCTTTTTTCCCAAACTGGTTTTCATTTTTTCGACAAATTGCTTAATAAGTTCTGCCACTTCGGATTTTTGAGCCATTAAAAAAACTCTACAGTACCGGCTGTAGTCATCTATTATGGTCAAGGCGTACCGCTTTCCTCCAGGTGTCACCGTTTGCATGGGTCCGCAAACATCCGTATGAACAAGGTCTAAAATTTTGTTTGACCTGTTCTCCGACCTTTTTGGAAATGGTTTTCTTGCCATTTTTCCTTTAATGCAAACTTCACAAGTTTCCCGTATTCCGCAATCCGTAACTTTTATACCGGCCGCTAGTCCTTTGTTTTGTAAGTCTTTAATTGCTGCCACTTCGCGATGCCCGAAACGTCTATGCCACATGTGCTGACACTGTGTACTATGACCGCCCTTTATTGCTATACACGCTTTATTGTCTGCTTGCACCGGTACCGTTTGAAGCTCATAAAGTCCGGCTACCTGTTTGGCCGTTGCCCGCACTTTTTGTCCTTCCACAATATCGCACACGTTGTCCTTAAACAGCACTTTAAAACCTTTAGCTGTTAATTTCCGCACCGAAAGTAAATTAACTTCCAAGTTTGGCACAAACAAAACGTTGTCAATCTTTATATTAATGTCCTTATTGGCCCCATTGACAAACTTTACAACACCCGACCCGGTCCCTTTAATTTCAGCCTTTTGACCATTTGCTAGCCGTACATTTCCGTTCGTGTTTCGATGAAATTCCTTAAAGAAATCCTTGTTATTAACCATATGACTTGTCGCCCCCGAGTCGATTACCCAAACGTCCTTTTGTTGTCTTATTTGCAGGCCAAAACAAACACTCACTTCATGACATAAATCTGTCTCCACATTTGTTTGTGTCATAAAACAGGTCTCATCCACTTGATTTTCAGAATAACCATCTGTAACTGCATTTGCCCTTTCTTTATTGCACTTCCAAGCTTGATATTTTCGACAAAACTTTTTGTAATGACCAGGTTCTTTACAAAAATAGCACTGCTTTTTCTTTACCAAGTTCGCCGAATTTCCTGAATGCCCGGGTTGCCCTTTATGATGATGAGAAGCCGACGCCCTCATTGCCGTGTCACTTTCTTCATCCCTTGTTTTTGATACACCTTTACGTCGACCATATTCGTCTAATAATTTTGCTTTCACTAGTTCCATTGTTAACTCCTTCTCATCCCTGCTTTCCAGTGCAGTAATTAGCGTGCCATAAGAATCCGGCAGACTACTTAATAGCATAGCAACAATTAACTGATTATTTAGCACCTCCCCCATGGCCGATAATTTATCCACCAACTCCATCATTAGGTTTATATGGAGTTCCATATTACCGCCTTCTTCTAGAGTTAATCTGCATATCCGCTTTAACAAGAAAACTTTGGTGGATAGCGATCCCTTCTGGTGGATGTCCCTTAATGAATTCCAAGCGTCGAGAGCATTTTTTGCTTGTCTAATGTGGATTAACTGGCTATCTTCGACAAGGAGTCCGATTGCTGCTCTAGCTTGATCATCCTTTCTAATCCAGGCTTCGTCTGGAACACCTGGCCTTGGCTCAGCGATCACGTCCCATATCCCCTCACTGATCAGCAAAAATTCGACCTTATACTTCCAAATTTGATAATTGGAACTGTTCAATTTCGCGATACCGTACAAAAAACGCGAACCGCCCGACATTTTCGAACCTTGATTGTTCTCTCACTTTTGCTGCAGCACACTATTTGTAAAAACTTTATTCCTGTATTGTCTTTAAACTCCGAACTCACTCACATAGATTAACTGGGCCCATAACCTGTTGGATTTTATTTAATGACTTCAATAGGTGTTTGCGTAATTATGTGAATGGTCAATAAAAAGCACAATTGTATTTAAGAACGAGATAACTAAGTAGGTACACTTTATTGATAAGTAGGTAACAAATAACTTTTAGAGATAAATACAAATAACATCTGTGACGACTATATTTCGCTGAGGGTGGTTTCGGACTGACTCTGCCTCGTAGTATATTTTAAAGTCAAGGGTACGAATGCCGTAAATGTTTCACTCGCTTGCCATGTGGTTTATTTCCTATTTTATAAACGTTGACTATTGTTGTTGCACAATATTCCAACAAAAATGAGTTGATAATGTAGTGACTTTTGAAAAAAAAGTGTATATCTTATTTTTTAAGATAAAAAAAATCTGAGCAGATATATATATATATATATATATATATATATATGTATATGTATATTAGGGTGCTTAAAAAAAAAATTATTTTGGTATCTCAACACAAAAATACAAAAATATTAATTAATACTTTTATATTTAAAATATATATAGTCACGGCCAAATCTATATGGGTGCACGTCATCAATGAGATATAATGACGTCAGCATTACCAACTTTGAATTGTAAAGTTACTGCCGTTAAATTTGCTTTTTTAAGGAGTAATTCTGATGTGTTATTAAAAAGAAATCATTCATTTGCATATTGTTTACCAAGAACTGTAACAATTTCCTTGTTTTAAAACGTTTTTTCACGAAATTATCAAAATAAAACCATTCACTTAGTAATTTTTTTGTGTGCCAGTTGGTAATAGGTTAAGGCTGGCGCGCACCGTTCAATATTATTGATGGGTCGCTGTCATTTTATATTTGACGTATTTTTGTAATTCCGACATTTTGTCCGGAAGCATCGTTTGTTGCAAATTATTATAAATAATATTATACATTAGGTTTATAAGATTCAATCCCTGGATTGTGCAAACAATGATATAAGGCTTGTTGGCAACTAGCCGTTATTAGATTTCGAAGACATTGCGCCCTTAATAATAAATTTGGGGAAATAATCAGACTTCAATTCTGACCTGGTTTGCTCTGATGACAAGGACGACTGGTAATTTATTATTTTTGTGTTTCTGATAATTTAGTATTTTTTTGTTATGTGCATATGTAATAAAAATGTAATAAACTCCATTTGTTTTCTCTTTAAACACATTTAATAAAAATTTGCCTGTAACAAACTCCTAATTAGTTAGTGCAGAAGATTATAACAAGGACGTTATAGGTAATTCCATCTTAATAACAGCCCCCACCGCTATAAACAGTCAACAATACACGAGCGTTAGATTGTGTCTGGGCACGTATGAATAGACCTTAACGCTGACGTCATATGCCGTTGATGACGTGCACCCATACAGATTTGGCCGTGACTATATATTATTTATAAAATAACCTTAAATTAACCTTGAAACTGACATTTGACAGCCCAGATAAAATAAGGTTTATTTTTTACAAAAGAGGTGTAAAATGATTGTTCTTACCACTTTGAGGTCTCTTTTAAGGCTTGCACGTCTCTCTGCAAGAAACACAAGGTTTAACTAAAACGATTATTAATCTAGAGTACAGCTGTACATACCCAAAGCACAAGAATTGTAAACAACAAAAATGGCCGTCATTGTATGATGTGCAGTGTTGCAGTGATTTTTAGTATTTTTAGTACGAACAGACCACAATCCACAATGTGTGGATTGTGGAACAGACCTTGTTGTGTGGATTGTGGAGTTGGCAACCCTGACTGCGCATGAAGTGACCGTTTCCGTTTTGAATTTGACAGTGTATCTTGGTGTTCAACAAAGTTTGTTTTTATTTTAAGTTTTGTGTTTTTGGTATCTTGCTTGTGAAAAGTGAATTTGTACGTATTTATTTCTGTAATTTTTGGTGTTTTGTTTGAGAGTGAAAATGTTTTGTACCTGGGCATTATTTAATAACGACAAGGCAATAGAGCAAGGTAAGAACTGTGTTTTTTATTGTAAAGACTAAATAAAGGAGGAGTAACTTTTGAGCACAATGCATAATAATATTATGCCTAATATACCTATACAAAAAGTTTATATACAAAAGTGCTCTTTTAGTTCCACCCTTACTTCCTAAGAAGTTCCAGAAGCCAACTAATATTAATTAATATTAGTTATTAATACCCTTAAGGGTTGCAATACCCTTAAGGGTTGTAATAATTGTTCCTATAGGTATACTGTCAAATGAACGTCGACTTGATATTACAAAGTCGGTTAAATTGGCAAATTGATGACATTTTTTCTGCTAATTAAAATGGTTAAAACTGAAAAACAACTGAACGTCAGGTTTCCGAAATATTCACAACAAATTTTTTTTTAAAGATTTTAAAAGACAATTTAATTTGGAAGAAAAAATTATTATTGCATAACTACCCTAAACTTAAAAATAAACAATTAATAAGCACTTGAACTTTCCAACGGGTTGTTAAAATAACCAAATTATTAATTTATTTTAACAACATTAAAAAAATTCAAGTGCTTATTAATTGTTCTTTAAAAGTTAAGGGCAGGGCCGAGCCGTGCCGGGGGTGCAAGGGGTGCATGGCACCCGGGCGGCACTAACACAGGGCGGCAAAATGTCATCAAAAAAATGGTTTCATATTATCAAGAATAAAAAAGCCACCTTGCAATATGCAAAAAACTTTCTAAAAATCACTTGCGTTTTATTGATGTCGGCGTTTCAAGGAATCATCTTTTTATTCTACACATAAAAACAATGCCAAAATTGTGCTGTCAGGCGGCAATGATAAAAAAGACATAACCGAACGCGCGATAGTCACAAAAAATGATGATGACAATTTTCTTAAAGCCCGGTTTATAGATTGCCGCCCGCCCGCTTCGCTTTCCGTCCGTCCGCTTCGAGTTCGTCAAGTTTCATGTTTTACGAAAGCGGGCTTACGGGAAACCAATCAAATCGCGCGCTGTGTACCACGTGATATTGTTTACAAGCTGAACTGTTAAGTTAAAGCATAATTTCTTCCGATTTGACGGCTGCGTATTTCAGCAATTTTTAGTTTTTCTATTAACGTGAGGCAAATAGAATGCAAACATAGTAGTTTCTTTTGTCTTTTAATGCGTTTAAGTTAAAAACTAGTTAATGATTTAAAATGCATCTTTCCGAATTTATTTGTAGCTTTAAGAATATTTTTGACGATGCCAGTTACTGTTGCCCATGGACTATGGAGAGCGGTCATTTTCGAAATTAAAACTAATTAAGTCCTATTTAAGATCCAATATGAGTCAATTCAGGCTTTCAAATTTAGCAATTATAAGTATTGAAGAAGATATTTCTAACAACTTGGATGTAGGCGACTTGATTAGGGAATTTGCTATTAAAAAAACGAGAAAAGTAGATTTTAGTTTTTTAGTTTAGTTTAATTATTTTTATTTTTTTTCCTGAATGTATTTTTATTTTATTCTTTTATGTATTTGTTAATAAATACTTTGTTATTTTACTATACAATTTGTTATATGTTCATTGACAATGATAAATTATGAACTCCTTCCCTACCAACAACCTAATTTTTTACATTAATGGGGGCGGCAAATTTAATTCTGCACCCGGGCGGCAGATACCCTAGGCTCGGCCCTGGTTAAGGGTATCTAATAGATACTATCTATATGGTATCTATGGTATATTATATATTATTATGGTTTATCTATCTATGGTATAGAACATATTACCTAATTAGGATTCACAGTGTGAATTTCACACACAAAAGTGGGAACTTTGAAATTAAATACAAATAATTGAGGTCCTAGTCTAGGATTGAGGTTATCTATATAATCTATACATGGCCTTGCCCTGATGGCTTATAGCTTGGTTTAGTAGAGAAGGTGGTTAGATACTCCGATTACTTATTTTCATCATCTGTTGCGCAAGTGTAAAAAAATGTTGAGAGCTCCTGGTTTAAACAAAATGCGCATGCGCGTCTGTCATTTGTTTGTCTGTCAAATATTTAAATATTTGTTATGATTAAAGGTTATAATCTTTATAAACTCGTTATAAAAAACTTTCTACGCATTAATATTACTATTTTTATTATATGTTTTAATAATATTTTTCAATGAAGTGTTGTGTTGTGGGCTGTCCAAGCTATCATAGCAAAACAAAACACACAGGCGTAAAATATTTTACATTCCCAAAGTCACCAAAAGTTTTGGCCAAATGGATAGAAGCCTGTGGTTTACAAAATAAGGATGTTTATCATATCCATCAGAAAGATTATTTCAGTGTTCAATTCAAATGGACAATATCTTTGAAAATTTTCATGGGATTTCATTGTCAAAAGAAGACCTAATATTCGATAAAGTCACTAATTTAACGATTGCACAACTTAAATCCCCAATTCTAATTGAAGTTGTTCATTGTCTTGTCAGAACCAGAACGTATATTCGGCTTCGACAATTAAATAGAAAGTCTGCAGATAGAACCAGAAGTGTAGGGAAAAAAATGACAAAAATCACCGGCAAAAAAAAATTCTAAATTCAAACATGTATGTTTATATTTCGTGTTACGATTGTTAATAAAAGTTAATTATTGAGACTGTTTTTTTATAGCGGTTGTCCTAGGTTGCTATTCTACATATACTTGAAGGGCTCGGCAGTGGTAAAACTAAACTCTATTTAAATGTAACTTTAAATATCTACTATAATGTCATTTATTGAAAAGTATCCTATAATTATGTTTTTATTAAAAAAGCAAAATTGGAAACCATTTTCAGATACCACTTTTTACTCCTGAGACCTTCATTCATTGATGTATGCCATAGGAACATAAGGCATTTCATGCAAAGCCTCAGCAGATAGTAGAATGTAGGATATAAGAAGGTTTTACCTAGCTTGGCCATAATCTTACCCAATGTGGACCTCTCCTGAAATTCACAAAAATACCTAATAGCAATGTTTATTTAAAATACTAATATCATTGTCAGCCCAACTCCCGTTACCAGAAGTATACTGTACTAAGTCACAAAAAACATTTTCCATAAAGAATGCTGTTGTGATTTTTTATTTTTTCTATGTTACTTGCTTACATTCTTAATATCTGTGGTTTAAATATTTTTCTAAAAGAGCATTACCAAAATCTAGACATCTTAGTACAAAGAACTCATTTTTATGAAAAGTGGATATAGTACCTACCTATTTAATAATTTAAAATTACTGTATATATTTTAAAAGCAAGTGATAAGTGGTCAGCGTAATTTTTAATTTAGTATTTACTGTATTAAATACTAACTAAAATTTAGTTGTATCTAACCTAAAATTTCAACCATTTAAATTACGCGCCTAAGGTTACACTTAATGACGTCATCAGTGGCTACCAAAATGTGCGCCGTGTCTAACCACCTTCTCTACTAAACCAAGGGCTTATAGTAATATTTCCTTGGAATATTTCTATGATGAATATTTCTATGATCAGTGATACATGCAGGGGGGTATAAGGGGAATTTGACAACAGGCAACAGTAAAATAAATCTAGCATGCTTTGAAACCCAAGTTGTTTTTGACAGACCCCAGCTATTAACCACGTGATTCTTACTTTGTTGTGATTGGTCTTTTCCAACTTGTACGTTGATGTTCGGTTTGAGAAATTACAAATGGCTGACAGCGTTGTTGAAGTGGTGTGTACTAAGTTTTATAATCCAAATTTTCTTTGTTTTAGGTAAGTAAACTTGTTAATTTCGGCTTTAACATTTTATTAGGTGTTTTTAGTCAAGTTTTAGTTAGTTGTAGCATCATTACCGCGTTTAAAATAAGAAAATACGTGTGATAAACCGTATCGGTTTTTTTCTCTATGTTTACCGAAAACGTAGTTACGATAAAACAAATAAAATTCTTTTTATGTAATGAAACCTATGGCAAAGAGTAAAGACTCTTACTCTTTGCTTATGGGTTGTTTAACTAATGCAAGTTTTGATAGAATTTAAAGTTTTGATTCAAAACTTTCAATCAAAACAGTTTTTAACGTTTTTTTTCTTGACACTAGTTGCTGTTATACAAAATGTTAAATATACCTATAATCTTTGTCAAAATGTATGTTTTTGTTAAAATTATTTGATGTAGCTATGCAAAAACTGAACCTGGGTCCAGGGCCCCACTACATTGGCATTTGGTGGAGCGGAGGTTATTGAACGAACAGCCCCCTCATCGGTGGATCGGACGTAAAGGGCCCAACAATTTGGCACTTCATGTATGGTCAACACATTCAACCAATCTCACAGTGTGCGACTTCTTTCTCTGGGGCTTTATAAAAGATAACGTTTATGAGCCCCAAGATTTGTAAAAGCTGAATACACGAATTGGAACTGCCGAGTATCTACAAGATGTTTGCAGCTGGAAGAGGTCATATTAAACACTTGTAAGCATACAGTTCAAAACTTGATTATATTACAAATGTTTTGTGCTTTCCATGTTTTTTTTACATAAATATAGCATTTTAAACTACAGGGTGATAATCTTTTACAGTATTTTTATAGTTATTTTATTTGAAGGGGTCAATGGAAGAAGTGTCGTAAGTCACATTTTCAATTAAATTGTTATTCTGGCTTCATCTAAGAGTTTTCACATAAGTTGAAAACCAGGCAAACTCCCATTGAAGTAAATGCAAACTAAAGCACTTGGGCACATATTTCTGACACTTTAAAAAAACCACCTGAAACCTTATGTGAAACACTCTTAGATGAAGCCACAATGTAAATTTAATTGAAAATGTGACTTATGCACTTAAGTGCAAGAATTCTTGCATTGACCCCTTCATTTGTTCTATCTGAAAGTCTGACATTTTTAATGTACATAAATAACTAGATAATTCATAAGCAAACCTTTTAAAGAATTATTTTTAAAGTTTTTAATTTAATTATTTTTTGCTACAATATAAATTGATTTTAATTTAATTTAATTAATTTTAGCTTCTGCGATAATGGAACAATTAGACAAGATTTATCCTGCATGAAGAAAAAGAATGAAAGCTTTACTCGTCAATCCCAAACAGAAATATCTGACCAAATTTTTTTAATAATAGGTAGGTATATTTTTTTTTATTTAGAATACATATTTAGTTACAATTGGTGGTGTGTGAATATTTTTACCAAATAAATTAAGTAGTAATATTTAATTCAAACTTAAAATTAAATATTTAAACTACATAAATAGTTTGAATTATTTGAATAGTTAAATAATTACAATCATAATCTATTCAAATAAGTTAATTAAGGGTTAATGACAAGTAAATAACATTCTTTTTATTTAAAAATAAATTTTAAATTACAATTCCAATGTTCCATTTCTTCAATTATCTACTATTTGAAAATTTTAATTTTCTAATTGAACTATTTAAAAATTTGAAACATTCAAACTATTCAAATAATTCTTGAATTCAATATTTACACATCCATAGTTACAATCCAAATATAAAAAAAGTAAAAGCCTGACCATTAAAGAAAGTACACATTTAGCAATCTGACATTTTTATATTACATACACTTCTGCTTTAAATTATTATTTTGAGGCAGAAATCAGAAATATTTTATTTAGCAAGATACACATTAGGATATTAAAAAAGAATATTTTCACACAAGTTCACCATTATTAGTTTTTATACGATTTTTAAATTAAAAAATAAACAAAATCATATTTAGTTAGTTACTTAAGCTAATTAGCTTGTTTTTGCAATAAACCATTAAAATATTTTTATGCATAAATATTGATACATTATTTTTATTTAATTTTAAAAATTATTAGGTAATATCAATTGTTTTACAATTTAAATTGATTTTAAAATTGGTATTGATTTCAGGTTTGTGTTAATGGAAGAAGCAGACGGGACTTGAATTTATCAAACTTCTTTGCAAAAGTACATAGAAAATATTAATTGCAGTTGAATATTCTTCATTGAATCAAGAAAAAGACGCAGGTTCAATCCATGAAACATGAACAAGAAAAAAGACAATTAATACTTAATATTGACCAGAAAGTTAAATCATACATAAAGAATACATAATTACAATATTTTTAACATTGAAATTTAAGTGGTTCTATTGATAATTAATTTAATTTAAATCAATTTTACTAAAAATTAAATATTCCAAAGAATGTAATTTAATTTTTGCATAAGTAGGAATTCCTTTTTGCCAAAAATTCTATATTTTACAAAACTACAGTATTGTGCTTATTTTAAAAACAAATTATAATCATAATTCCTAAAAATTATAAGAGTATGGTTTGTAATAAGTCTAATTATTGCATTAAACATTTTAGGCATTAGCCTTTTGGTTTATTCCAATAAAGAAATTTAATACTACATTAAGAAATCTGAAAATACCTATAGGTATACAATAACTCAGTATGTATTACAAAATTATTTATTTTTATGAATTACATATTCAAAGTTAAAATAATTTTAATTATATAATATACTCGAACTGTTTTAAAAGGTTGTTTTCTAATAAGGACCAATAAGTATTGAACTATTGTTTATAAAGAATTTATCAAATATTTTGATGGTTTGTAATATGTTTTAGAGTTAATTTGTTTATAAACCTTTGCATTTTTATTAAGAAATCTTAAAAAACCTATAAAAATTGTTATTATGTGACACAAAATTAAAATTTCTGAAAATTATCGCTGTAATCAAGCGATAATTGTCTTGTAGGCATATATAAGAGGGTAATTATCAATTTAATGTCATACTTTTTGATAAATTATACCTAAATAATTATAAATTATTATACATGTTTGATAAACCTTTTTTTTAATTTCACTAAAAGTTATAGAATAATTAACTTTGAATTTCTCCTCATTTAAATATTATTTGTTAGTTATACTTTAATTTAAAATTGAATTAAGTGTATATTTTGTTAAATATATTTATTAAAAAAACAAAAAGGTGTTTTTTCCACTTAATTAGTGGAAAATAACCGAAAATTGTCGAAATTTTATATTTTTTGATTTTTTATGGACAATATTACGTATATAATCCTTTTAAAATCAAAAAAATATAAAATTTAAACAATTTTCGGTTATATTTCCTTGTTTTAAATAAAAATTCAAATAGCCAAACATTCAAATTTCCCGCCGAAAAAAACAACTCGGTTTTCCAAGCCTGCTAGATTTAAAAATCAACCAATGCTTGTTGCCACTTTTGACTACAGCGCTTTTAATTCTCTTATGTTCTGTGGATACATGGCAACACAGCTTAAAAATGACTGGCATGGAAATGCTATTGACATAAGAAAAATAGATACTTAACAACATTTACTTTAATCTTATTTACATTACGTTCAATTAGAAAGTTATATGGTAAAATAAAATATTCTTTATAATTGTATGGTTTTTAATAATCTATCGTTATGTCCTAATAACTTTAATTAATTGTAGTAGCCAGAAAGTATATTTTCTGGAATAACACTTGACGAACATCACTTGTTCTGTGCACTTCATGTCAGATTTCCTAAATATAAATTTAAACTTTATTTATTTATTTGCATTTTAAGAATATACATTTTTAAATAATAAATATACATTTGGTTAACAATAAATACTTCTGCCATTAAATGGAGGCATTATTAGTAACATACTAATAATTATTTCTTTAAATATCCCACGTTTTGTTCTTGTGGCAACAGTGTTGCACAGAACATAAGAGAATTAAAAGCGCCGTAGTCAAAAGTGGCAACAAGCATTGGTTGATTTTTAAATCTAGCAGCCTTGGAAAACCGAGTTGTTTTTTTCGGCGGGAAATTTGAATGATTGGCTATTTGAATTTTTATTTAAAACAAGGAAATATAACCGAAAATTGTTTAAATTTTATATTTTTTTGATTTTAAAAGGATTATATACGTAATATTGTCCATTAAAAATCAAAAAATGTAAAATTTCGACAATTTTCGGTTATTTTCCACTAATTAAGTGGAAAAACACACATTTTTGTTTTTTTTAATAAATATATTTAACAAAATATACACTTAATTCAATTTTAAATTAAAGTATAACTAACAAATAATATTTAAATGAGGAGAAATTCAAAGTTAATTATTCTATAACTTTTAGTGATATTTAAAAAAAGGTTTATCAAACATGTATAATAATTTATAATTATTTAGGTATAATTTATCAAAAAGTATGACATTAAATTGATAATTACCCTCTTATATATGCCTACAAGACAATTATCACTTGATTACAGCGATAATGTTCAGAAATTTTAATTTTGTGTCACATAATAACAATTTTTATAGGTTTTTTAAGATTTCTTAATAAAAATGCAAAGGTTTATAACCAAATTAACTCTAAAACATATTACAAACCATCAAAATATTCTTGATAAACAATAGTTCAATACTTATTGGTCCTTATTAGAAAACAACCTTTTAAAACAGTTCGAGTATATTATATAATTAAAATTATTTTAACTTTGAATATGTAATTCATAAAAATAAATAATTTTGTAATACATACTGACTTATTGTATACCTATAGGTATTTCCAAATTTCTTTATTGGAATAAACCAAAAGGCTTATGCCTAAAATGTTGAATGCCATAATTAGACTTATTACAAACCATACTCTTATAATTTTTAGGAATTATAATTTGTTTTTAAAATAAGCACAATACTGTAGTTTTGTAAAATATAGAATTTTTGGCAAAAAGGAATTCCTACTTATCCAAAAATTAAATTACATTCTTTGGAATATTTAATTTTTAGTAAAATTGGTTTAATTAAAATTAATAATCAATAGAACCACTTAAATCTCAATGTTAAAAATATTGTTATTATGTATTTGGCAAAATTAAAATCTTTATGTATGATTTAACTTTCTGGTCAATATTAAGTATTAATTGTCTTTTTTCTTGTTCATGATTCATGGATTGAACCTGCGTCTTTTTCTTGATTCAATGAAGAATATTCAACTGCAATTAATATTTTCTATGTTCTTTTGCAAAGAAGTTTGATAAATTCAAGTCCTGTCTGCTTCTTCCATTAACACAAACCCAAACCTGAAATCAATACCAATTTTAAAATCAATTTAAATTGTAAAACAATTAATATTACCTAATAATTTTTAAAATAAAATAAAAATAATGTATCAATATTTATGCTACTTATTTATGCTAAATGTAATTGTTTTACCAGCATAAGAATAATTGAATGGTTTATTGTAAAAACAAGCTAAGTAACTAACTAAATATAATTTTGTTTATTTTTTAATTTAAAAATCTTATAAAAACTAATAATGGTTAACTTGTGCTGTTTTAACATGAAAATATCCTTTTTTAATATCCTAATAAAAATCCTAAATAAAATATTTCTGCCTCAAAATAATAATTTAAAGCAGAAGTGTATGTAATATAAAAATGTCAGATTGCTTGTTTTAACAATAAACAATTTAATTATATTTGGAGTAAATTCTAAAAGTGTACTTTCTTTAATGGTCAGGCTTTTACTTTTTTTTATATTTGGATTGTAACTATGGATGTGTGAATATTGAATTCAAGAATTATTTGAATAGTTTGAATGTTTCAAATTTTTAAATGGTTCAATTAGAAAGTTAAAATTTTTCAATAGTAATTGAAGAAATGGAACATTTAAATTGTAATTTAAAATTTATTTTAAAATAAAAAGAATGTTATTTACTTGTCATTAACCCTTAATTAACTTATTTGAATAGATTATGATTGTAATTATTGAACTATTCAAATAATTCAAACTATTTACTAGTTTAAATATTTAATTTTAAGTTTGAATTAAATATTACTACTTAATTTATTTGGTAAAAATATTCACACACCACCAATTGTAACTAAAAATGTATTCTAAATAAAAAAAATATATCTACCTATTATTAAAAAAATTTGGTCAAATATTTCTGTTTGGGATTGACGAGTAAAGCTTTCATTCTTTTTCTTCATGCAGGATAAATCTTGTCTAATTGTTCCATTATTGCAGAAGCTAAAATTAATTATATTAAATTAAAATCAATTTATATTGTAGCAAAAAATAATTGAATTAAAAACTTTAAAAATAATTCTTTAAAAGGTTTGCTTATGATTCATAAGTTATGAATTGTCTAGTTATTTATGTACATTAAAAATGTCAGACTTTCAGATAGAACAAATGAAGGGGTCAATGCAAGAATTCTTGCACTTAAGTGCCTAAGTCGCATTTTCAATTAAATTTACATTTTGGCTTCATCTAAGAGTGTTTCATGTAAGGTTTCAGGTGGTATTTTCAAAGTGGCAGAAATATGTGCCCAAGTGCCTTAGTTTGCATTTACTTCAATGGGAGTTTGTATGGTTTTTAACTTATGTGAAAACTCTTGGATGAAGCCACAATAACAATTTAATTGAAAATGTGACTCAGACACTTCTTGCATTGACCCCTTCAAATAAAATAACTATAAAAATACTGTAAAAGATTATCACCCTGTAGTTAAAAATGCTATATTTATGTAAAAAAAAACATAGAAAGCACAAAACATTTGTAATATAATCAAGTTTTGAACTGTATGCTTACAAGTTTTTAAAATGACCTCTTCCAGCTGCAAACATCTTGTAGATACTGCCGAGTTCCAATTCGTGTATTTAGCTTTTACAAATCTTGGGGCTCATAAATGTTATCTTTTATAAAGCCCCAGAGAAAGAAGTCGCACACTGTGATATCGGTTGAACGTGTTGACCATACATGAAGTTCCAAATTGTTGGGCCCTTTACGTCCGATCCACCGATGAGGGGGCTGTTCGTTCAATAACCTCCGCTCCACCAAATGCCAATGTAGTGGGGCCCTGGACCCAGGTCCAGTTTTCGCGTAGCTACATCAAATAATTTTAACAAAAACATACATTTTGACAAAGATTATAGGTATATTTAATATTTTATATAACAGCAACTAGTGTCGAGAAAAAAAACGTTAAAAACTGTTTTGATTGAAAGTTTTGAATCAAAACGCTTTAAAACTATTTAAATTCTATCAAAACTTGCATTAGTTAAACAACCCATAAGCAAAGAGTAAGAGTCTTTACTCTTTGCCATAGGTTTTATTACATAAAAAGAATTTTATTAACTACATGTGTTTTCGGTAAACATAGAGAAAAAAACCGGTACGGTTTATTACACGTATTTTCTTATTTTAAACGCGGTAATGATGCTACAACTAACTCAAACTTGACTAAAAACACCTAATAAAATGTTAAAGCCGAAATTAACAAGTTTACTTACCTAAAACAAAGAAAATTTGGATTATAAAACTTCGTACACAACACTGTCGGCCATTTGTAATTTCTCAAACCGCGACCATCAACGAACAAGTTGGAAAAGACCAATCACAACAAAGTAAGAATCACGTGGTTAATAACTGGGGTTTGTCAAAAACAACTTGGGTTTCAACGCATGCTAGATTTATTTTACTGTTGCCTGTTGTCAAATTCCCCAGTGTTGTTTATCAAAACTGTCAGTCACCGGGTTTCTAGAAAAATCATTTCTGTTGTTTTTTCCGGCAAAAATAAACCAACAAAATGTCCTGCCCGTTCAACAAAGAAGTCGTCGACAAATTAAAACAATTTATTGGAATATGTCAGTCGAACAGTGACATTTTGCATTACCCAGAATTGGCATTTTTTAAGGAGTACATCGAAAATTTGGGCGGTAAAATCCCACGATCGAAAATGTCCAACCCACCTACCACTGAAACCACACCTGAATCACCTTCTGAGGAGTTGAAGGAGGAAGAATCAGAAGAATCTGATTTAGAGATTGATAGTTCGGGATGTGTCGAACCTGATGAGCTATCACCTGATCAAAACATGGGCGATGCAAGTAAAGTAGAAATATCCGAGGAAGAATCGGATAAAGCCGACGAAAAACGTAGAGAAGCAATGCAAATATTATCAGAAAACGCTGAGAAAGCAATTGGCCTATTCACAGAGGCCATTGTTATTAACCCCACAAGTGCTCTATTATTTGCTAAAAGAGGCCAAGCGTATTTAAAAGTAGACAAACCAAATGCCTGCATCAAAGACTGCTCTAGGGCTCTGGAATTAAACCCAGACTCAGCAGCTGCCTACAAATTTAGAGGTAGAGCTTATAGGTTACTTGGAGAGTGGGAGAAAGCAGCCAAAGACTTCCGACAAGCTTGCAACATTGATTTCGATGAACAAACTGATGAGTGGTTGAAGGAGGTAAATCCAAATGCCAAGAAAATCGAGCAACATCTACTGAAAATTGAACGTAAGAAGGTGGAGAAATTACTTAAGGAGAAAAAAGCTTCCAAGTCAGCTCCTCCACCCCAACAAGCACCAAAGTTTGAGGTTCCCCCCAGTTTTGAAGGAGGTGGTCAGAATGATTTCTACAAACTCATGCAAGATCCTGAGATTTTATTGGCTTTCCAGGTAAAAAAATATTCTTAGTTTTTAATTTAAAATTAAAAACAATAATGTAAGTTATGGTTGTATTAAATTATTATTTTTTAGGATCCTGAGGTTGCAGCAGCTTTTCAGGACATTTCCACAAACTTTGCAAATTTTGTAAAGTACAAGGACAACCCAAAAGTCATGAGCCTTATTAAAAAACTGTCATCAAAATTCCCAGGAGGTCCTGGTGCATTTGGCAACATGGGAGCTGGTTTTCCAGGAATGGGAGGTATGGGTGGAATGGCAGGCATGGGAGGTATGGGGGGTTCTGGAGGAGCCCCTCCTGCCGATGATAATTTGGATTGATTGTAAAATGGGGAACATACATTTTGCTAACGAAAGGCTGAGATATATCTAGTTAAAGTATATGTTTATAAACATAATGTTATAGTCATTTATTGAGAATTTTGGCATCTACCATAATTGGTTAGAAATCCACACTAAAGTCTTGTAAAAGATTATGCATTTTAATAAAATTTTGATTTTTAAATTTTTTTCTTAAATACCACAAATTATGTAAATTTTTATATCAAAATGTAAAGCTGCTCAGCATTCAACAGTTTTTCATGACGCAGCCTTAGCCAAACAAGTGGGGCTTTAAATACATACATTTGTTCTTGGATATGTAAAATAAAATTAATAATTTTGGGTCATATTTGTAATGCTAATACATTTTTTTAACATACATACATCCCATATAATTTTTGTTAATATAAATTTAAATTGTATATTCTTTACAAAACTAATCATGCTATACCATTGCTATAGCAATTAAAAATCTTCTAAAATATGTATTTTCACTATTCTGAAATACATTTGACGATTTCTGAAATGCATTCAACTATTATATTCTGAAATACAATTGGAAAATGTGTAGTTTATTTAAAGTGTTACAAGGGGATATTTTGAAAACGGTTTAAAATTTTGTTGTGAAATGTTGGTAAATTAAAACAGGTGAGGGACATATTTTTGACATCTATCTATATAATATAAGAATATTTATACCATGTTACTATTGGTTTAATTTTATTTCAATATTTTTTTCATGAATAACTTGACAGAATATTTTTTTGTAAATAGTAACTATTGTGCATTTTTACTTAAAATTTTCAATAAAATTTAGTATAGGCTCGTTTGAAATGGTGGTGCATACATTTTTAAAAAAAATCGCTAATAGAAGTTTTTAAAAATTTAGTCTTAAAAACTGATATAGAAGCTTCTATATCAGGCCTAGGACTTGTAGTAAAACAATGGTGGTTTTTAATACAAACATACAGTTTATCAAGATCTACACTTTAAAAGAAATCCGGTTAAAATATTGCGATATCGCACAATAAATACAGATTTTACAGGGGTGAGTTGCAAACAAATGGGTCACACTGTATGTAAAAAACTAGGTACCTATCTGTGCAAACAAAATTGTTAACGCAAAATTTTAATTAAATTATAAAATACTAAAAAATAATTTTAATTTATTAGTGTAGAAAATTCATTTAGAAAATATTTGAAAGTTAAAGGGGTACTTTTTGAAGAATTTCTCAGACATGACAGACGATAAATTAGTTGAAATTTAATTGTTAATATTTTTTAGTATCTTATAATCTAATCATAATTCCGACCATAAAGGAATTTCTTTAAAGTCTCCTATGTTTCCTATATTTCTAATATGGGGTAGGCCTGTGAAACTAGATACATCCATGTTTTATTGGACAAAGCACAACTACTAGGCGTATGGATTTATAGGTACGTTTTAGTGGTGATATAATTATATATATAATTTATATAATATAATGGTAATAAAATTACATAATTGTTATTAAAATGAATTTTTTTCAAATACAAGGTAAGTCTTGACTATTTGTTATGTAGACTAATAGTAGAATTATTAATATGTATTTTTAGCCTATACGTTTTTGTTACTGTTTTTATTTAAACAAAAATATTTAATTGTTTATTATTTGACGAACGCGTCCTAATATGGGTACCAAAATATTCCTAAAATGGGGTAGGTACCTCATATTAACGCCATATTAAAGTCATACGACGACAATATGACCTGCGATGCTACTTAAGTAGTACCTAATTAGGTTGTTTAAACAACCTAATTAGGTTATAATATATTTTAATTTGTTTAATTGTTTTTAAAAACCCCATTAGACAAGGTTTTATTGTGAATCTGGACTTCAAATAAAGTTTTTTATAATATATTTATAGTATATTATTATACGAGAGATAATGCAGCCTATTATTAGCTGGCCATAGACAGGCGTTATTTCGCGCGGTTTATCGTGGCGTGTTGGGATGTAGCGGTTAGTATGCACGAAAGAACGGCATGGCAAAAAAAGCGTCATGTTCCATACACTTGATAAAGTATTCAAATGATTTAGCAAGTGATTGCCTGTGGTATATCAGTTTCAAAGGAAAAATCGTATGTGAGTGGGCAAAAAGTGTCATTTATCGAGTCCTTTGAAACTGCATATGCGATCATGTACAAATTTTCAACGTGAAATTTTGCCAAGCAAAGGTAAACCGTGACGCGGAATGTGGCGTGCATAGAAAAAGGTAGCGTGTGGACACTGAAATGATGTACGCCACACTCCAGAGGAAAGCACGTCTGATATCCCTTCCCGTTAACGGGAAGTATCGCCGCGCTCAATGATAGAATTCTATCATTGAGCGCGGCGATACTCACTCACGTACATGATTTTCCATATGTTTTTGCAGATAACACGATAAATCGCGCGCAATAACGTCTGTGTATGGCCAGCTATTCACGATAAGGTTTGCGTCTCGAGTCGCCAGAATAATGCGCATAATCTCGAGTAATACTATACTTTATCTACTCCAGTACTTAAGTAGATAATTAAATGATTTTAAAAATTAAATAAATAAAATCCGACATCTGTCAAATGGTTAACCATACTTTTTACCAATTTGAAATGTTATTATAGTCGCCTTCTTTTAATTTAAAACCCGATTGGTTCAAATCACAGTGAATATTGAAATCGGCCAATCACTAATGCCTAACAACGTGAATAATGAGTTTATTATTCACGTTGTTAGGCAGGGAATTTATAAAGTTTATCAATATTCACGAAAAAAAAACAAAATTATGCTATACTGCCGTGCTTAATGAAAACGCCGTAACCAACAATTTTGCGATTTTTGTTTTACGGCATTCATCCTGCGTCTATCCCCGGTACTCAAAAAACCGTATATATATAGATACGGTTTTTTGAGTACCGGGGTTAGACGCAGGATGAATTGTTCTAGTAGAAAATGACGTAAAACAAAAATCGCAAAATTGTTGGTTACGGCGTTTTCATTAAGCACGCGTGCAGTATAGGAGTAGATAAATATGTTTTTTATATCAATAAAATTTTAAAGTTGTACACGCCTTTTATTTTTCTTTATTAAAGAAAAACATTGCTAAACTGAAAAATGAACAAAACTAAATAAAGAACATCTTTATATAAATTTTATAATATAATATAGTTTTTTAGTAGATTTAAATTTAAAAAAAGTACATTATCCCTATTAAAAATTCAAAGTTACCCCAAGAGGGTGGGTGTCAAAAATGTTTAAATATGTCCTCCCCTCTCTATTAGTTTACCAAAATTTCAAAAAAAATTTAAACCGTTTTCGAAATATCCTCTTGTAACAATTTAAAAAACTCACCTGGTATACTGCCCTGCTAAGCCAAACCCCAGTATGTACAATATTAAGTAATAAAGGCCAAAAGATCATTTTCATTGTTAAAAACAATAAAATTATCTTTTGTCCTTTAAAACCTAATATTGCAGATACGGGGGTTTAGCTTAGCATGGCAATACTTTTTCCAGAAGCATTTATATGTTTTGTAGGTTTCAGTAAAATAGCTAAAACAATTTTTGAATACATATTTTAATGGTAGGCATAGAAATAAAGTAATATTTCTATAAATTTGGGCATTAAAAGATAAAAAGGTTGAATTTTTAATGTTTTCTTAATAATTACATAAATTAAGTCATTTCATCAACTTTGTGGTGGATTTTGTTGAAAATTAATGGAATAACCACCTGTATTAGGGTCCTGATTTAGCTGGAAATTATCAGTGGACATCCCAAATGGCCTCAAAAACATATTTCCTAAATCCTTCAATTTACCTAAAGAAAAAAAAAATCAAAACAATTAATTAACAAAATGTTTATACCAACATACCAAACATTTCTGTTTTCAATTTCTCATTTCTTTCAGCTATTAAAGGAGGTAATCTTTGTTGTGCCTTAACTGATTCTATATTCCCAGGATCCAAAACTGATATGGTTTCATAATCTTTCAAACTTTCATCCAATTTATCTGTTTCTTCGTATAATTTAGCTCTTCTCATATAAGCCCTTACATATTTATCATTTAACTCTATTGCTTTTGTACAATCGTCAATAGCACTTGGAATTCTATCAACTTGAATTTTTGAAGCACCTCTGTTAGCATAAAACACAGCTCTATCCGATTCATATTTCAATGGGCATAATCGTAGAGCTTCGGTATATGTAAATACAGATTCCAAATATTTGCCAGTTTTAAACTCTTCATTACCTTGTTTTTTAAGTTCTAGTGATTGTTTGTGCCTTTCTTCTCTTTCTTCATCAGTAAGAGTAACTTCAGCATCTTTTAAAGCAACCTCATCGATATAATCATCCTCTTGTTTTGGGTCGTTCTTAGTTTTACTCTGCTCATCTTCATTGTCCGATTTATCGAAATCTTCAGGGGCGTCTCTTATAAACTCTGTAGTAGGCTCTATAACATTATCATTCTTGAGAGTGAACTGTTCCTCAACTTCTTTTGTCAACTCATTTATAACCTCTTCGTTTGACTGAATGTTATCCTTTGTTTCATCTGACATGCTTTTAGAATATCATTTACGCGAGTTGTGAACTAAATAAATTAACTAACTGACTAACTAGTCTTGTATTTGCAGTGGTTTTGTTGTACAATTTAGAATTTTAATGTAATTTAACCTTATTTTTGACACTAATGTTGGTAACGTTAAATCATAGATGGCGCCTTAAAAATACCACAAAAGTACCATTGACATTAGGAATAATAGAGAGATCAAGCAATTTAACCTAAATCATTAAGAGAAAAACCTTAGACCATATAATACTGGACAGTTTATTGTTGACCGAAGGTTTATTCGGTTATTTGATTCGTCTACACAAAAGCTTTCTAATAAAACAACTGAAATGATGATTTTGACGCACATTACTCGTCCAGTGTTTTAAACAGTTTGTTTTTTTATTCGAAATTAGAAGTTAAATATTGGGGGTTTAGTTGAAAAATTCTATGGACCAAATTTTATAAATGTCTACATTGAGTAAAACAAACTAAATTTAGTGGAGAATCTCATTGTGGTAACCTAACCATCATTTCAATTTCAATATGGCAAATAAGTATATTTGACTTATGTTGTTGTTGAAAATGAAATAACTGTGCCTTTGATAAATTATACCTATATAATATATATATATAACTGAATATATAACTGAATATATAGTATATATTCAGTTTGTCTTTTCAAAAAGGAACGCAGCAATTTATATGAAATAATAAAAATATTTTTTCTTTTTTGTCTACAATATCAATGCAAATTTAACTTGTAACTTGTAACATGTAATCTAGGATGCACTGATAAACAAATCATTTGTTGATATTCTAATACTTTTTGGCCTGCTAGATTCCCTGACTTAACTTAAGTTTTTCATGTTTTTTCTAATCATAACAGATAAATGTTCATTTAAAATAGAAAGATTAGTAAAAATTAACAAAACCTAATTTTTTAATGTAAATGTATGAAATTGCATATTTAAACGTAGTTTTTAGTTCTGATTAACTTTTCTTTATAACAATTTTCGATATTGTCAAATATAAAGGTACTTTACTCTTGCGCCAAATTCATATTTTTTGACATACCCCGTATACGACTAAAAAAAATTAATATTTGTGGGTTGCATTTTAAGTTCTACACCATGTAGAACTTTTTATAAAGAATATTTTTTTTCCTAAAATTAATAATAAAAAAGTTTTCCATATGATTCCAAGATACTGAGACATACTGTATACAAGTATAATACAATACATAATCAAATGACATTGTGTCAAATTTCGAATAAAAAAAACAAACTGTAGAAAAACGCATTTTTATAGATAAAAATATATTTAATATAGGCATATTTGTATAACAAAATATTATAATACAATAATTATTACTTAAAATAATGAATAAAAACAAACATAAAAGTTTGTTTAAGGGACAACACTTTTAAAACTTAATAATTATCTTAACTTAATTCATAAATAAAATTTCTATAAAATACATAATGCTGTAACATAAAGAATATATCAAAAGCCACTGAAAATAGTCCGAGGCCAAATTTGGTTATATCTCCAAATATAGACATCCAGTCATCTGAAAATTATAAAATTTTATATATTTTTTTGCCCTTGTCAATTCAATGCTTTAACAAAGAATGACTCTTGTTAATATAATAAATTACATTATTTAGATTGACATAATATGTAAATATCATAAAATCATAAAAATGGGTGATAAAAATATATTACCATAGTTGTAACCATTTAAAATCATCTGCAGCATACTAAGTGATCCCCCTGTAAAATCTAGGAAAATGTTTCCAATACTCCATCCCACTGTACTTTTTCTTCTATAGTTCATGTAAGCCTAAAAAACAAAATTTTCTAGATTACCTAATAAATAAATTTTTTAAAGTACATTATTTATTTACAAAATGTTCCAGAATGTAAAATTTTATAATTTAAAACTTTTGGGACTGTATATTTATATTAATTTATAACAAAATCAAAGATTACCTGTGGAATATATTTAATTAACGTTATAGTCAACTTAACATAGGAACAGTAATATAAAAAGTCTAGCCAATGAATGACATCTGTTGCGGCCAGAACAATGCAAATAAGCAAAAAAGCTCCAAATGCTCCAAGTATGCATCTTGCTGTTATTGACACCCTCTGTTCGGCTCTTTCATATAAATAACACTGGGTTATAGTTAAAATGGTGGCTAACGCCGCGTGCACAGCGAAGACTATGTCGTTTACTTGTACAGGGTTTAAACCTCGGGGATAGCGCGCAAAATATTCTTTCTAAAAAATAATTTAAATGGAAAAGTTTATTATTTCTCCATACTATGCAAACTGCTTATTACATGGAACCCCTATGTTTGATCAAAGTTTTTGGTATAAACATGTTGACAGATTTTTAGGGGTCCATACATAGCATAACAATTAAGCAAAAACTCATTTCTTGTGTTACCTGTATCTCAGGAATAAAATAAAGTCCCAAATTGAAAATTCCATACAATGTAAATCCTATGAGATTCAATGCAAGAAAATCAAAGTTTAGACCAACGACACTATAAAGAAAAACAATTTTATTATAAAATATTTTAATATAATTTTTTTTGTAGGTACCTTTTTCGTTTCCAATTGTCGTAAATCTGCGGGTAAAATGATATGGACCAGGCTACAAAATATATCCAACCAATAGCCAATGAAATATTGTCCAACCAGTCTATTTTTCTTATTGTCACTCTTAAATATACTTTATCCACACTAAAAGAAGACATAGTTTATTAAAATAAATATTGTTAAAGAGGTAAAGTAGGAATGGTAATTGGGGTGTTCTTTTTGAATGAGCATTTTTTTTTACTTCCACAGCAAATTATTGATGTATATATTAAGAAAAAACGTCATTTTACGGAAAATAAGTTAATGTAAAAAAACTTGTATAGGAAAATTAATTTTCTACAAAAAACTTTCTATGCATAAATGTAATAAAATGCATAGTTTAAAAGATACTTATAGTATATAAATATTTTTATTTATACTCGTAGTATATAAACGCCATTTTAGTTTTATAAGGGACGATCGAAGCTTGGGAGCGAGTGTTTAATAAAAACGAGTTTATAAAACGCGTTTGCAATTGCAAACTATATTTTACATCAGACGAACAGAAATAACAAATAAAAGCCAATTTTAATTCATAAATATTTAACATCACTTTTTGCAGTTTATAATAACGCTAATTTTAGCCCGTGACTAAAATGCTCTAAAGCCACAGCTCGTCAATGTAGGAGAAGTTAATAATTCATTCTGTTCCACATTCAAAATTAGAACGGTCAAGAGCGACTGTTATTTTTTTACTGCAGTCGCCCAGGTACCTACTGGAGAATCATATTTAGGTAGAGAATTTAATACTTCAAAAATAAATTACACTGTGCGACAAATTTTGACCTTACAATTTGAACTGGGATGAAATGTGGAAAAATCGAATCTATGCAACCCCCAAAACTAATCTTTAAAGGGGTTTTGCTAGTTTAGCTCGAATAATGGAGATATATAAAAGCCCCTAGAACTTAAAAAATATGAATTTTATAGAAAAATGCTCGGACACGTCGATTTTTTTTTATATGACGCAATTTTCAGTTGATTTTAAAATTTTTATTTTTTCACAGATTCACCCCCAGCCACCCCACTTTTTTTTTAAAGAAAACCGACCCTTTGTTATACATTACCTGTTATTTAAGGTATAACAAAGGGTCGGTTTTCTTTAAAAAAAAAAAGTGGGGTGGCTGGGGGTGAATCTGTGAAAAAATAAAATTTTCAAAATCAACTGAAAATTGCGTCATATAAAATAAAAATCGACGTGTCCGAGCAATTTTCTATAAAATTCATATTTTTTAAGTTCTAGGGGCTTTTATATATCTCCATTATTCGAACTAAACTGGTAAAACCCCTTAAAGGATTTGTTTTGGGGGTTGCCTAGATTCGATTTATTCAGATTTGATTCCAGTTCATTTTTTGTGTTGCACAGTGTTATCAGTCAGTTATAATAGTATGATTAAACATATATTTTTAAGCAATTAATTATTTAATTTTAATTTTAAAATTCAATACTTAAAATAGAATTAATTAATTAATTAACCCAATAATTATATTTTTCATAATTACCTTATTGATCCTGTAGCATTAGCATAAACTTCTGAGTGCCCAGCACCAATTGCCAAAACGTTTATTGTTAAACTGTCTTTGACATTTGTTAAATTAACAAGGAACGGGCTTATTTTAACTATGTCCTTATGTTGGACTATAAATTCCAGCTCTGCATTGCTGGTTATATTACTGAAACAAAAAAATAGTTTAAAAAACAAAATGCCCGAAAATGTCTTCGTAAAATTTTAAGAACGAGTACTTAAAATATTTACTCGTAAGTACTTTACTCGTAAGTAAATTTGTAAAGAGAGGTTACGGTTACGAGTAGTAATCGTGAAAACACGAGTAAAGAGAACAAATTCTTTTAAAAAAGAATGTTAGTTAATAAAATTGATTAGTTTTTATACATTATACATACTTTGGTCCTGAGCTATACAAATACTAATTTATAAAATTATGTATTTTAAACATAAGGTACATAAAATAATAAATAAAAATAACAATTCTTAAATAGTTTATAATTTTACCTATATACCTATAGGCTTTAATATATTATATTATAGGTACTATATATCCTATAATTTAAAAAAGACTCCAAACAAAAGGTTTTGATGCTTACGATATTTTGGCAAAAAGTCATCGATATAATAAACGAAAATACTCGTAAATATTACTCGTGAATTCCACGAGTATTTTTTACGAGTACATTGAATTTGGTTTTTAAGTACGAGTATTATTAGTATTTCAAATGAAAAATACTCATGAGTAAAAATGTACTCGTTCTTTTTAAATTAAAATACGAGTAAAAGTACTTGGCCAAATCTGATAGGAATATGCCAGAAGATACGGAGCTTGAAGTTGTAGTAGTGCACGAAGCATTCTGAGATTTGAGGATCCTATTTTTGAAGTCGCAGAGGCAAGTCATTTACAACTGTGCGTGTAGATGTGCTCAAACAAAATTTGACAGTTAAAAATTGCCCTGGCAGTTAATAGAAATCTGCACATTAAAATGAATATTTCGTGAAATTGAAAACTGTCCTAATTTAAACAAACTTGCATACTTGAAAAGTGCCCTTACATGCATAGATTTAAAAAAATGGTAGGACAAATTCGCACAGTAACATACATTTAAATAATGGTGAAAAAACTTCGCACTGTAGGATAAATTTAAAAAACTATAGGAAAAATTCGCACACTTTAATAAATTTAAATAATTCTGGGACAAATTCGCACGGTGTATAAATTTAAAACATAGTTAGACAAATTTACAAAAGTTTCCAAAAACAAATTAAAATTAATAAAAATCTTGACATTTTCCAAAATTTTTACATTTTTAATCAAACCTCTCTTCAAACATCTTTGACTCACCTTACTTCTAAAAGTACTTGGGCTTTTTGATTTAGCTTAAGGCTTAAATCATGTGTAGATAACCTTATATCACAATAAATGCATGGAATGGTTGCTAAAATAAAAAAATAAAATTTAAATAAGGTTTTTAGTAATTTTAGAAATTCTTACCAATAATTAATACTAAAATTAATACGGGACATTTTCTTCTAGTAAATATTCGACCCATTTTTCTAAAACAGAAATATTAGTGTTATGAATTCATTTAATTATTTTTTACAGTACTATTGTTACATAATGTTGTTTTGCGTATATATGTACTTAATGGTTTTTACGATAAACTTTTTTATTATTTAGAATAGATTAAATCTCGAGAATTTACATAAATAAAAAATAAATACACCATTGTCTAATTTTTTATTTAATTGAATAATGATGATTTTTATATGCAGGTATACAGGGTGCCCCAGAACTCGCGCCACAGAGAAAAAGTGTACTTGTTCTTGATCCTAGGTCAGCATTTTATTGCATTGAAAATTAGTAAACAAACTAACAAACGTGCTATTTTGTTTTTAAAACAAATATTAAATGTAAATTTTGCAACAGTTAAATTTTAATTTTGTATGTAGGTCATGCATATATTTATTTGAGGTGAATCTAAATAATATTAAATATTTTTAATGTATGTTAAACATTTTTAAAGTAAAATTATACCTACCATATTGTTTTATTATTGTAGTTTAATCATATTTATTTAAGGTTGTGATCATGGTAGACACTAATTATAACTTTTTTTTCACCCGACTGTAACATTGAAAATTATCATTGTAGTTAAATTGGCCATGACAAGTCGACGTCCATGTATAATTATTTAATACCAACGTGCATGTAAAATATAAATTTATAAAATATCAAATACTGCAAATAAAAAATTGCATGAAATTCCAATTAAACGAAAAATTAAAACATGCTATTTTTCTTTTGTTAAAAATGCAAACAATTTCGAGTTACCGATACTATTGTTTATACAGGGTGGCCGGTTAGGTGGTAATTTCAGATTTTAAACTAAATTATTTTTTTTATTTAAATTCAATAGTTTACTTATTATGTAAGACAAAATCAATAAAATTCCCCACAACGTACGACCCCTTGCAAGCATATGTATATGTTGTAACACAATACACAGGGCATTTCTACTCAAAATGTACAACGAAATAGAGGTTCTAGATATTATCGACATTTTTTTTTTAATAAATAGTTTTATTTGAACTTTTGTTTTTAAAAAATCAATCTTTTATTTTAAACTTTTTTGGTTGGTATTTTTGTTAAAAATGTTTTACATACAAAATCGTAGACATGAAAATTTTAAAAAACTTTAAATCCCGGAAATAAATAAATATAAAAAAATGGTCAATAATTTAAAAACAAAAGCGCATATGAAAAATATTTAGTAAAAAAAGTGTGAGTCTTGATGAGATCCAATTTAATCCATTTTAAGTGGAAACACCCTGCTTGTATTAGAAAAATATTAACATTTTAATTAAATTTTCCTTACCTAGGTTATTTTTATCAAACTAATTTAATTCTGTCGAAGCACATATGATACATGTCCGCGAGTAAATTGGTTTAATAAATAATTTTATATAAAGCCAAGCATTGGTTTTTACTTTATTACGAATTTTAATAAATTATAAAAGTAGGGATCGCTTTTCAAGAATCGCAACTTGCAAATTCCGTAATTATATTTGTTATAACAAATATAATTACGGAATTTGCAAGTTGCGATTCTTGAAATTATTATGAGATTATTATAATAATCCGATGATAAAAAATAATAAAAACATTATTCAAAAATTATTCTAACCAACTTACACAATTATTTCGAAGAAAAGAATCCCTCTGCAAGAAAATATTTTTGCACATCATATCAAACGCAAATTTTCATTGAGACTAAAAAGGAAGCTCCTAGTTAATTTAGGCATAAGTAAACAAGAAAATGAGTTTCCACTTAAAAATAGTCGTAAAAAAATAAACATATTAAAAATGAATCCTGGCACTTATAATACATACAGGGAGATTCCCAATTGATGTAAAAAATGAAATGGGCGATTCTCCACAAGATTTGGCAACGAAAAGTTCATATTTATACCCATGGATGTTAGGGCTTATCTTAGATTTCGAGATACAGGGTGTTGAAAATGCAAAGAAGATTTAAAGTTTATATTATTAAGAATTAACAAGAAATAAATGTTTCACTTCTTTAATCTGATCATTACAATTTTTCTTAGGAATGAAGTTATCCTGCCTTAATCGATTACATACTTTTATGTAAGTCAAAAAGTTGCAACTGGCTAAAAAAGTTGCAATTATAAATTAGCATTTATGCAAACAATTTAAAAACTTCAGAAATTTGAATTGGGGGGTTTGGGGTAAATCAGTTCCGTAAAATAACAACACCTGTATATTAAATGCAAAGTTAGTACCAGATTATTATATAGCATGTTGAAAACTTAGTTATGCCGAATTTGTAATTAAGACCTAAAGAGTTTTCTGAGATATGATCTAAAATTTAAATTTTATTTGCATTTCAACACCCTATATCTCAAATCCCTAACATTCATATGAAGTTTTCGTCACCAAATCATATGGAGAATCACCCATTTATTTATGTTTTACCTCAATTTGAAATCACCCTGTATATACATATTATGTACCATACATATAAAACATTTAACAGACTTTTATGATGATGATGATTTATAATATAATTAAAAATATTAATTATATTAAATTATAATTATTATAATATTATATTATTTATGTAGAAAAAATAACAATTACATTTTTTATTAAGTTTTGGGTATGTACAAGATGACTTTTACTTTACAACTATTTTTAATCTTTTTTATTTACTAATAAAATATAAATAGCATCTGCTATCGTATCATGAACTTATGATTAAACATACGAATCATATGTTAGTTATACATACTGTTTCGAAAACGGGACACTAAAGAAATTGTAGAAGTTTAAGAATTCTAATCACGCGATATGGTAGGTAAGTAATTATTAAGCATTTAGTTTTAAAAACTAGGCAACTTGACAGTGTTGCATTATGACATTTATTGTCTTGAAAGAAAATAAAATTAATACCTATTGTCTTATTTTTATCATTGAGTTTCCATGATTGTTTTAAAGAATTTCCACTTTTCTACCTAAAATATTCCCAAATTCTATTAATAATCTTTATTTAGTTCAAAATGCATTATACATAGGTACCATTGGGTGTAGAACACGTCACAAAAATTAAGGTAAGGTAATTATAAAAGTACACTATTTTTGATCATAAATAAAATGCCAATTAAAAATTAAAAAAGAATATTTATTTTAACCATTTCGCTACGACTTCCAAAATTTGTGTTTAAAAATTACTATTGGGTCATATTTGTCCCACCCAAGTTTAAAAAAATACTAGTGGTATATAAATACATACTGTCCCACTCGTAAAAGCTACTGCGTCATAGGGGCGAATGCTGCATACTTTGCAATGATGAGTAATTAACCCAGTAGGCGTAGCTACCGCGGTATCAGCCGTATCAATGATAGGGGGCCTCCGGCTAGGGGGGGGGGCGATTGGCTTCGACATGCATAAGCAAAAAACATATTTCCCACATGTGGGAAATATGCATATTAAAAAAATTTAGGCATGAAATTAAATATATAAATAAATAAATAATATTATTATTTAATTGTTTATACTGCGACTTATTAAATTTAAATTTTCCTGAAAACCCTCCTGTTCCAACGAGGCCGTGAACGCATACGAATTGTTTCTGCCCGCACCTCTCCGCTAAGCGTTGTCTGCGTCGTAGTATGCGCATATTGTTCTGTGCTCTGCGCCGCATACTGAGTGCTTTGCTTGTTATTATCATAGGTTATATTAATAGCAAATTAGAAATAATTATTAGCGTTACAATTATTTCAAATGACTTGCCTTTATTTTAAAATAGAAACCTTTTAAAAGATGTTGAAGAACGGTAAATGTCTAAAACCAGACCAAATCTTAAAACTTGCCTGTACATAAAAAGCTATGTATACATATATTATTTATTACATTATGCAAAAATGATACCCTAAAAATTTTTGTTGGCCCACAATAGACTTTGGGCGTGACACCCAGAATTTTTTTTGACAGCAGCTTTTCCCGTATAAGGGCCACTGAATTAAGCTTTTAATATATATTATATTTCTTTCATTATACTGCTGGGATATATTTGTCCCTTAAATTCAAACGGGTGGGACATATATGTCCCAAAAATAGGTCTGCAAAATAGGCCCCTAATATTATTTTATTGCAATAAATTATTTCCAATGTTATCCTCATTTCATTATAAAATAAAAAAAATTAATTATTTCAAAAAATTGTAACGTCTTTTTTGGGCTATCAGTTTATTGGAACGTATATGACCCTTTAGTAGCAAAAGGATTGATATAAATTGATATAGCTCAAATATGCTATAAGTATTATGCTACATGTATTTTTTATATAGATAGAGGGAATTTCGAAAATAAAAAAAACAACTTAAGTTCAACTCATACCCTAATTGACTCATTTTTATATATTCTTCTTGTTTATCCTTTGTATTGTAACGTTTTTACTGTTCGTAGTGTTTTAGCACTGGTTTATTAACGAACTAAACGATTTATTTTATAACTTAATTAAACTTAACACACTAATTATAAAACTAACTAAACACTTAACTACTAATTATTTATATCATTACTGTATAAGAGTCTATTTATTTGAACGTATATTTATTTTATTTCGTCGCGAGGACCAAAGCTTGACTGACTCTCCATGCTGCGCCGTTCCTTATATATTCAGTGCCTACGTTCCCGAATATTCCAGCGAGCTCCACACAGCTCTCGATCGCTCGAGCGCTGACTCACGGGCAATGACTCATCGGCGATGAGTCATTATTCCGAGATCCAGAGCCGTACTCGCTACAGTACTAATATTTATTTTTTTTTCGTGTAATTCATATACAATATATATAAAAACAGTTATCTAATAATTTTTTGCTTCTTATTATTTTTTTATTCCCAAATCTTAATTTTATTTCTCTTTATTTTTTGCTTAAATTATTAGATACCTGTTTTTGAAAATTCTATATTATTATTATAACCTGCGTAAAATAAAGATGGGCCGTCCGAAACCAGGGACGGATCCAGTTCATCTAAATCAGGTCAGGTCGCAGACCTGTTCCCATGGATTTATTCTGCGGATTTGATTAATGACACACCAGTCTTAAGAAGTCGGATTCCGTCTGACCCGGTCCTGTACTGAATTCGTTCGAAAGGAACGGGTCGGAACCTACCGACACACATCTGGCAACACCGGTGCTAGTCCTACTTCGAGCGGTCGATGGATAAGCAGCGGCGAAAACCGTTTCGGAAAATGGACAACTGTGTAGACAACAACCTTTTAATATCACTGATACTGGCACGACCACCGATATGGAACATAAACCATAGAAGTTACAGAAATAGAAATGTCATAGAGAGATGCTGGCGAGACATCAGCAGCAACATGGGTGTCAACAGTAAGTAACATTCAATGTTGTTGACTAAGAAAGTTGGGTTAGGTTATTGATGATACACAAAACGGACCTGTGTAACACGCAGTGCTGCCAGATCAGGGGTTTTGTCCCTAGATTTAGTGGTTTTTGAATGCTCGGGGTTTAGGGGGACTAAATTCTTAGGTGGAACCATTTTCGGTAAAAACTGATTATAACATAAAAAAATAAAATTCAAACGTTGCATGTACAATTTTTTTTACTTCTTATAAACACGCAAGTCATATAATATAATATTATGTGTATATGCTACGTTCGTTTATTAACACGCAATAATGGGTATGTCAGTAAATTTTTAATGATAGAGAAAATTTCACACTGAAAAAATTGATATTTTGAATTTTAACAATTAGGGGGGAAGCACCGATCTGTAAGGGGAAATCTAGATCCATCTGGATCATTTGGGGGGAACCGTTCTGACAATATATTACTGCCTGTTTTGAAAGCCAGGACCCAGAAATAATTAAATGAAAGATACAGTCCGCGCGTTATAACTTAATATAATTTGTAATTATTAAATATATAATATACATATTAGGGTGGCCCAAAAAAAAGAATATCTTTTTTTTTCTCGTCTCTTGTAAAAATATGTTAGTTTATCATGCTGTAAGAGCCCTGTCAAAATATCAGCTCGATTAAATAATTTTTAGGGGTCGCTCAAGATTTTTTAAAATTTTCAAAATCGTCAATAATTGAATTTTTGTTTTATTTTAATTTTCTTTCCTTTCTCGATATTATTTTTTTGGTAGAAAATAATAAAAATTTTGAAAATATCAAATCAATATTTTAATTTCTAAAGGTCGCTAAAAGTTCGTGGGTATTTATATTCAGAGGTCGCTCGAAAACATTCAAAATACTCTACTTTGAAAGTTAAAAAAATCTTGAGCGACCTTTAGAAATCAAAATATCCATTTGAAATTTTCAGAATCATTATTATTTTTAAATTAAAAAATAATATCGGAACGAGAAAAAAAATTAAAATAAAAAAAATCCAATTTTTGACGATTTTGGAAATTTTTAAATATCTTGAGCGACCCCTAAAAATTTTTTAATGGAGCTGATCTGTTGACAGGGCTCTTAAAACATGACAAACCAACATATTTTCACAAGAGACAAGAAATATTCTTATTTTTTTGGGCCACCCTAATACATATGTATATGTAGGTTTAATATTGTAGATACTTTTTATCCGGGTATGAATAAAAGCTTGAGAAGAACTTTATTATGTGTATTTTTCGTTTCCGCCATTACTTAAGTAATGGCGGAAACGAAAAATACACATAATAAAGTTCTTTACTTGACAATATTGCTTCTTTAGAAGCTCCTAGATTATTTTTGGTAATGTTGGTGGTTATAGGTACCTATACGTATTTTAATATTTATTTATTTAATATATTTTTTAAACTAGTTCATGAATAATTTTGCGCTACGATGAATTTCTCTACAATAAATTAAATAAATGGCAAACAAAAATTAAAAGTAAATATTGAATAAGCGCCAATGCTTTGCCAAACATGTGTTAAACTGAACTTAAAGGGCGGTCAACTGAGCATAGGGCGTTCTCGCCAAGTTATAACGCGCGGACTGTAACTGACGAATAAAATTAATATTTCAGAGTACTTTCTACGCAAAAGATGGAAAAACTTAAGGGATCATTTTCGTTCGGAATTGGCCAAAGTGCAAAACCCAGACGAAAAAGGCACCAAATGGGAGCATTTCAATAGTTTATTATTCCTTAAAGACGTGGTTAAACAACCAAAAAATACTGAAAATCAAGACAAAAACTACATCGACGATGAGCAATACGAACCATATTTGGAAACTGAAGATGACGCCAAAAACGACTTTGACGAACCTGAGTATGTCCAAGCGGAAAATTTTAAGAACGACATTGATTATTCCGATTACGAAATGGATCCAGATTCTTTGGCGGACTCGGTATATAAAAAAAGGAGATTTGAAGAAAATGAGGACGAATTATTTTTCAAAAGTTTATTGCCCCATTGTAAGAGAATACCAGACCATACAAAATTGTTATTTAGAAATAAGGTTATGTTGTTGGTGAATGAGTTTGCGTATGAAGATGGAAATAAGTCGGAAAATCCTAGTAGTAGCGCGTAGATTTAGTTTTGTTTTTTTATTTTTTTATAAACTGCACAGTATTATCTTGAGTTACTTAATGTATTTGTCACGAATAAAATAATAATGTTTTTTTCTATTTACTGGCTGTTAATTTAAAATTTTAACACCTATGATTTTTTAATAAAAATGTTGTACGTTTTATTTAACATATTTTTTATCAAACCAAGTAAAAAAATACTATTTTCTTATCTGCAAGCATTAGTAATATTCCCACAATAGGCAAATAATGAATGCTATTGTATTGCAAATATTGATAAACTATTGCTTTTTTTAAATTATTATTGAATTTATTTATATATTAAAAATATTAAGTAAGACACTAAAAATTGTATTCAATAAAATAAATAAATGTCTATAGTAGGTATATTCATTTTAGCAATTCCCTAGAATTTAACAAATGCTCGCGAAGACCACCTGAACAACGCACATGCTATTTTTCAATTGGCAGAGTTAAAATGAATACTATTATAGCACAGGTAATAAATAAGTAGATAATCTGGTCCAGTGTGGTTTGAAATGGGAATATGTTAAAAGGTCAAGGGTAAGTCTAAAGATCGGTTCTTAGAATTATTAAGGAACCATCGAAACTTTTGTAAAGATTTATATTTCCTACTTTAATATTTAAACAATTATACCAAAGTTAGCACCCTTTTTAAAAAAATACATACACCCTTTTTTAAATAATAGTTCTTAATATAACTATAACTATAGTTATATTATTTAAATGTATATATCATACAGGACTTTTAACTTATTTATTTATTAAAAATTTATATCTATATATCGGTCGTGTGGAATCAAGCGGAGATATCCTCTGCTGTGCTAAGTAAAAAGGTGGTAACTATTGTGAATCTTAATATTGTAGCTAGGCACATCTGTGGCTCAACCCAGTAAAGGACATGTCCGCTTTTGATTGTACACGATTCATATATTTTTTTTTGTTTATTTGCGTATCGACAGCTAAGGTTCCAAAATTTTATATTATTATTAGAATAATAATGACGTAATATTAAAATAATATTAACGTAATTCCTATTTAAATATTAATTTAAATAATTTAAAACCAGTGCAATCAATGCATTGTTTAAATTTGATTACTTTTTTACAGGCAATTAAACTCAACAAATGTTTATGTAAACAAACAACAATTAGAAAAAACATATTTCTTTATAAAACGTTAAACAAATAAAAATATTTAAAAAAAATACGAAAATTTAATTTGATTTTAACAACATTTTCATTTCACCCTATGACTAAATAATTTTAAGTACATATTTGGACTCCAATTTTATATTTTGTAATTTTTTTTAATAAAGGTTGTTAATAAGTTAATCAAAAACTGTTTTTTGTATCTTTTGTGTATCTAAACCAACTAGGGAATCTGTATTATGTCAAATGTCATTTAATCCGATATAGAAGCAGTTTTTTAAAGTATATATGGCACTATACGCTAGAGTCTCCACCAAAAATTAAGTTAATTCTAGTTTACTTCCTGCGAAATTAAAATGTTAGTAGAATGTTTACATTAACTTTTCAAATATTGGCGCTGAGGAACTATTTTATATTTTTCTATATTTGTATTTTTACATTTAGTATTATTTTACAAGAAGATCACTTTATTTTAACGATTGTATGACATTTGATAACTGTCAACTAACTTCCCAGGCAGTGTTACCAGATTCTGTCAAAAAAGGACCGTACGTTTCGTTCGAATTTACCTTAATTATAAAATGACACAATGAAACAATGCAAATAAATGCAATTATGTCAAGTTGACGTTATTTAATATTGTCCATTAAGTCATTTTTGTAATTAAGGTAAATTCGAACGAAACGTACGGTCTTTTTTTGACAGAATCTGGTAACACTGTTAACAGTGTTAATTAAAACTAACTTCAGCACGTGACTAAAACGCCATAAAGCCACAACTTGTTAATGTGTATTTAAAAGGCCACTTAGTGTCATGGAAACATCTACGATAATGGACGTTTTAAAGGTGAGATAATAGAGTCAAAGAAATTATTATATAATTATCTTTTACAGGATAAGGATTTGAGTTAAATGGGAAAAATTCAAATAACGCTAACATGGTTGATCGAACTATTTGTGACAAAAATCAAGACTTCTTATAATTAAAACATTGTTATTATTTTTATTTTGAAACGTCATTAAAAAATTGTTTTCTATAATTTTTTATAAAATAAGATTCTATGATATGGTGTAAGTGTAGTAAATTTAATTTGTAAAAATTGTAACTCAAAAACTACTCGTCATTTAAATACCTACCTACATAAAAACTATTTATCAAAAATAAATAATCCCCCTATCTGGTAGGGAGTAAGTGTAGAAAATTTAATTAAAAAAAATTGTAACTCAAAAACTACTCGTCATTTAAATTGTGGTATTTTATGCTCAAAATAATCACATCTATCTCCTGTATACAGGTTGCCCAAAAATGGAACACTAACGGAATACAACGCAATTTATTATTATTTAACAATAATTACAAAAAAATAAATATTAACAAATTTAAATTTTTTATATTTAAACGTTCCAATAAAATTGTTTTCTATCCTTTTATATAAAATACCTATACAAATATTATACAAATATAAATTAAATTTAATTTTAAAAACCTTATAACTCAAAAACTAGTAGGTCGAAAAATGTTTTGTATTTGTTTAGGCTTAAAATAAGAATAATTGTACATACGTATGGACTTGTGCTAATAATTTAAGAAAATTTAATCTTTTGCTTAAGAGATGTTTCTTTACTTTTGGATATTAAATAGTAAAATTTCCAAGAAGATTTTAACATATTTTTTCACTGTAGGTACCTACTTGCCTTTCTCAGGTAAAAATCGCAAACTAAAAATATATTGAAGACTGAAAACAGTTCTATACAAAATATATATTTATTAATGCAATAAAATAAAATATATTATAAATAACCTTGCTGCAAATACATACCTAACATTAATTATTATTTCCGCATATTAAACTTGAAATTGTTAATCTATAAAATTTAAAAACCCTATCATTTAAATAACTTCATTAAACTGTTAACAACACATAAGTAACACGGTAATCATTAATTGACAAATTAATTAACAAAAGAGGTCGATATCTTACCTAAAAAGTAGAGTGTGTTATTGGTGTCTGATTTCCATTTAGGATTTTATTGAGGTTATGTTTACAATCGGCTTGAAGGCAACGTACGACCGCCTCTCATGGTGGTTTCGAACGCACTGAATCGATTTGAAGTTTGTTGATATCCAAACCGCTATAGCGATATAGCGATAGCATCTCGCAAATTAACGCGATATTTTACTAATTATTACCAATACCGAAAAAAAACTACATGTTTTAATATATTTGAATAGTAAACTATACTTCATAGAATTTACTATACAGGGTCTATTTAAAGTCTGGACCTAGAAAAGATATCAAAAATTTCTAAAAACCGTTTGTAGGATATATGGGGGGAATCAGTATGCCCATAAAAATGACCTTCACTAACCAACCCCTCAACTCAACTTTTTTAAATGGTACCACCCTCTTTGTGATACCTCATTGGAAAGCTCTCGAAAATTGATATTTAACAGTACCTACTAAATCAAAATACTTTTGAATACCTAGTTTATTTTTTTTTAGAAATATGCAAAATAATTTCTATAATTATTTATTGCAATTTCTCGTTATAAATATCAAACTAAACCATTAAATATCAAATTAAAAAATTAATTATTCAATTAAACCATTTTGTTGTTGTAAAAACATAAACTAAAAAAGCATAAATAAACAAATTGTTTAACAATAATCAAAACACTTTAATTTTTAGCTTTTTAAATTAAATGCTCAAAATAACTCCCATTATAAACAAACATATCTATAGCTCTTCATTTTTTAACTATTCGTTGTCGCAGATCTTTAATAGAATTAGGCTAAGTTTTGTAGACCACAGATTTTAAGTGCCTCCATAATAAAAAGTCTAATGGTGTCAGATCTGGAGATCTGGGAGGCCATTATATTGGTCCTCTTCTACCAATCCACTGTTCTGGATAATTCTGATACAGCCAAGCCCTAACAGCTACTACATAATGAGGTGGTGCTCCATCTTGTTGAAAATGTAATACATTTTCATTTAAAGCTAGTTCATCATCCTCTCCTCTTTGATTTTCTATTTAATTTATTATTAGTGGGTGTATTGTTTCATATATGGTTGGTTTCTTTTTAGATTGCAAACGTGTTTGTTCAAATTTTGCGACCAGCTCTTGAACATATTTGTGACGCATATTTTTGCCACGGTGAAGTTCAATAAATATCACTGCAGTTCGTAGAGCACAACAATTTTGTGCATCATAAATAAAAATAATTTCAACACGTTCAGCCGTTATGTAAACCATTTTGAAAAATAAACAATATTTTTTCTGATTTTTATGCTGATTAGTTTTAATATTCTAAGAAGTATATACCACTTAAAATATTAAAACTAATCAGCATAAAAATCAGTCTTTTTTGTAAGTTTGTATAAATCTGATAAAAAAATCCACCTAAAACATACACATTCCATTGAGGATTTAAATTGTTCAATAATGCCAATATATTTTTCGAATATAAATTCAATTGCAATTAATTTAAATTCTAGCCTTCATCTAAATGGGGTTATCAATTTACTTACAGACATAAAAAAGTGCGTCTGATTATAATCATTAAATACGAACGTACAGTTTTGTTCTGGAGATTGCATTTAATAATTGGCAATATTTATTCTAATATTGATTGTTAACAATTGGTTCATAACTTATAGACTTAGGGTAAAGTGGGGGAAATCGACTACATAATTAAGGGCTTAAGCGCTATAATATTAAACATTTCCAGTAGTAATCTTGTAATAAGAAGAGCAAAAGGTAAATATTGCTTTATTAATTTATCTATTATGAGTTTTTTCTATTGGTTTTGCAAACAAACAAATGTATTTTTTATGAGGTACGTTTAAAAAAAAGGAAAAAGTCACTAATAATTATTAATTGGTCAAATTCTACTGAATGAAATACTCAAATTAGTAGATTTCAATTTAAAAAAGTATTGACCCAGACTGGGTCACCCAGCCAGGGTTTGAACTCGGGTCTGTGTCTTGTCAAGAGGATATCAAACCCGTGCTCTTCTGTCACTTTTATAAAAATTAGTTTTATTTGTCATAAATATGGATAAAAATATTTTAAAGCTAAATATATTTTTTGTGTTGCTGGTTTGAGCTAAACTTTTTGCATCTTGGTTTGTTTTTAAGGGCCACTTAACCATGGAGCCTATATGCATTTAACTCTAACAATAATTTGTTGTTGGCAGCAAAAATTAAAACCGATTAAAGAAATTAGTTACTTTTTACTCTTATTAGAAAACATGCAGTCAAAGATGGTTACTTATCTTAAATTAGTCAAACTTTAACTACTTTAGTAGCTACTAGTAAAAAATAATTATTTAAAAGCGAAAACGACTATTTTATTAGTAAACAATGCTGGTACTAATACAAGTAGTACAATTTTGACTATTTAATTTTAAGAGAGCGGGCAATTTCGACCGATAGGATAATATCGATCAAGCAGTAAAATTTTAAAATAATGATAATTCCAAGGTTTTAACCAAAAAACATACACAGGGAGCCCGAACTTAATAGGAAAAATTGACAAAACCTGCCCTCTAAATTGCACAAATTAAGGCGCTGATTGTTGATGCGTACTCAGTGCTGCCAGATTGGGCGCTTTAGCGCCAATTGGGCGGATTTAAGAAATAATTTGCGCCTAGTTTTTTATAAAAAGCGCAAACCGCAATTTGGGCGATTTCTAAAAAAATAAATTGCTCTTTTGGAAATTCTTCGAATTAAACTTTACTTGAAATGTATCTTCAGATTGCAGCTGCCTTATAGATATTAACAGCGATCACCACAAATAATAATCATAGATGGTATTAAAGTAGTGTAAACACATATACTTACTGGGTAAGTATATCAAGTGTATATCAAGTGTATATGTGTAAAAAATGTAATTTTATAATTAGAGGTGAGTGCGGTCAAAATTTGAATTCAAGTAAAAGAAATTGAAATTGAAATATGAGTTCTGATTGGACAGCTAACTTTTTTCCCCTTTCCGTTACTAGGATGTTGTGCAGCCGGCTTAACAGCTGTTACTAGTAATAATATTAGTAATAAATATAGCCTACCAGCATTCACAATAATAATGAATAGGAACAGTTTCTATTCCTTATTATTTCCCAGATAGCACAAGATGTCCTGAGGACATCCGGTTTAAATCCTTTACAGACGGTCGCGACCAGAAAACCGATGGACGTCCTGAGGCCTAGGCCTATGGACGTCCTAAGGCCTAGGCCGATGGACATCCTGAGTACGTCCATCGGTTTTTTGCCTGCGACAATAGTTGAAGATACAAGTTGATATATCACCCTTTATAAAGGCCTTTATAAAAGGTGATATATCAATTTGTATCTTCAACTATTGTCGCAGGCAAAAAACCGATGGACGTACTCAGGATGTCCATCGGCCTAGGCCTTAGGACGTCCATAGGCCTAGGCCTCAGGACGTCCATCGGTTTTCTGGTCGCGACCCGGGTCTAAAAAAAATTACACCTTGTTTTTTATTAAAAATACTCCTTAATCAAGCACGATAAAAGATTTTTAAAAAAAGTTGTCAATTTTTTTTCACTTATATGTCTATAGATAGATCCTTTATCCACTTAAGTGGAATTGTGTCTTTAGTTGTCAAGTATTTTTAGCAATTGCAATTTTCCATATCTCTAACTTATTTAAAAATATCTAGTAAAATTAATTAATTCATTGCATTAAAAATATCATTACAAATTTTAAAAAATTATTTTTAATTATATTATATTAGGTATATTATATTTTTAATTTGTTGAATAAAAAATATCACATTGGCCAAATTAATAATTTGAATTAATAATATTATATGAGAAATGTATAATACGAATTAAAAATACCATTGGAGAAATTTCTCCACTTTAACATTTAAATTATTTAATTTGTCCTATAATATTTTTAATGCAATAAATTGTAAGAGTTTATTTTAAATTTACCGCCAAATAAACAGTTGGTATTGGAAGTAACCAGTTTAGTGACTTTAAGTTGGCAGTCTGAAATCCGCCATGTTGGCATTGTTCATAAAACAGCGTGTGCTGTTTTTAGTTAGCTCCCTGTTTAGTTAAATTTATATGTATTTAAATATATGATATAAGTGAAAAACAACTTTTATTATATGGAAAAACCCCTACAAAATTTAAGTTTTCACTTGATATTTTTAAATAATTTAGAGATATGAAGGTATGTGAAATTCAATGGAGAAATAAATAAAAATAGTATTATGAAAGGTTTATTGTTTTAACTTAAGGAATATATGGTTAACGGATTGACCTCCTTTTCCCGGACACCCTGTATATATAAATATATATATATATATATATATATTAACAAAACACTTGTTAACACTGTATTACATTTCCCTATTATAATAAAACTATGTCCTAATTCGGTCCTCATATGTCCCGAATTGGACAGCTTGGGGTCAAATACGGACGTCCTGAGGACATCCTATTTCGGAAGTCTGTGGACGGTCAAATACGGACGTCCTGAGGACATCTGAAACAGTCTATTTCGGAAGTCTGTGGACGTACTACGAACGTACTTTTGCAGACCCCAGACATCCTGAGGACGTTCGGGTTGTCCTGGGTGGAAGTCCTACGAACGTCCTACGAACGTACTTGTGCTATCTGGGTTTGAATTACAGTAGGCCATATTTAAATTTATTTATTTTAAAAAATAAAGAATATTTATTTTTTTATTTATTTTTAATAATAATAAACATTTATTTTTGTATATTTCATAAATAATAATAAAATTGTTTACTATCAAGAAAAATGTCTTTATCTATAAAAATATTAAACTGGTGTGTTTAAGTATTTTTAATGCATTTTGCGAATTAACCGTTACAAGAATTTAATTTTACCAATCTAACGTTGGCGCTGATTGCAATTTTGTTGGCGCTTTTGGGCGATATCTCACTCGAAAATTGGCGCCTCGACATCTGGCAACACGCAGCGTACTGACGTCTGCTCTTTTGGTACCGTTTCGGTACAAATTAGTCAATTGTTTCAGAATAAACGGAACACCACCGGACTCCTTGGTTTTAACATTAATAACATCAATATTGACTACAGTTATAAGTGGCTGCTTTTTCACTTATACCATGGTTATCCTTGGGATACCATGATATTCTTATGTAAAATTTTCCCCTCAATCCATTAAAATATCGTCAAAAATTATGAAAGTAGAGCAGTTTTTTAGATATAGTCAATTCCATAGTAAATGGAAAACTGACTATATCTCAAAAACTGTTATACTTTTCTAACTTTTGACGACATTTTCGGATTCAGGGGACAGTTTTACATGGAAATTGACTGCTAAATGTTCGGGATACAAATTGGTATTGACAAGAATACGAGGTGTGTTCTCGTTTTTTGAAACAAATATTTATTTATTCGTCTACATTAATGTGGTCGCCTTCAAAATAGTCCCCATTGGGTATTATGCACATGTGCCAGCTCTTCTTTCAATACTCGAAACACTTCTAAAACTAGATCTTTGGGATACCGATGCGCTTTTTATGTCATCTATGCTTGCAAAACGACGGCCCTTAAGGTTCTCTATATTTTTGGGAATAGGAAAAAGTCAGACAGAGGCATGTCTGGCGAATATGGAGGCTGGGGCATCATTGCAGTATTGTTTTTGGCCAAAAATTTTGTTCAAAATTTAACAATATTAGAACAAATTTTGCTGCCACACGTTTCATACCCAAAACATTCGAAAAAATTTCATGGGATGAGCCAATCGATATACCAACATCATCAGCGACTTCTCTGATGGTTTATAACTATTTCTTCCACTTTTTCCATGTTTTTATCGGTTATTAATGTGCTTGTGCGTTCGGGGCGTTCGTCATCTTCAACGTCTTCACGGCCATCCTGGAAACTGTTATACCACTTGTAAACTCTTGTTTTACTTATAGCAGACTCACTATAGACCTTTGTTAACATTTCACAGAATTTATTTCATTTTTAAGCAAAATTGGATACAAATTCTTTGATCCATTTCTTTTAACGAACGAAAAATCGCCGAGCTCATAAAACACGTCTAACCTTAGCGGCTGCCACAGACAAAGTAAACAATGAAAACAGCTTAAGTTTTTCATACTTCGGGGGCATTTATACCAACATAATAAAGAAAATTTTATGACAACCGGACCTTCTGAACAGGCGAAATTTAACAATTCCCGTTATTTTCTGAACACTCCTCATATTAGTGGCTGCTTTTTTGACTAATTCATTTTTAGAGAGTATTCACGACTACTTAACGCAGGATTTAGCATATATTTTATGCCCATGCCTTTTATTATAAAACATAATTTTAATTTAAATAGTACATTATTTTTGAAAGTTTACATTTTCAGGGGTAAAAAAAATAAATCAAATTGTCTCAATCTTTTATTAAGATAATGTACAGATATTACAACAATTGCATTTTGTTTAACATTTTGTGTTTTTATTAAAACAAACAAAACATCCAAGGCACCATTCTTCATTTACATAGAGTAACTTATTTTTAGGTTTTTAATAAATAGAGTCCTAATTTCAATTTAAAACTTATCACTACCTTTACATAATAAATAAAAACGAAAATCTAAATTCTTTTGTCAACAACATATTTTTCAGAAGAAGAAAAAATCAACAATTTTTCTAAAAATAAATTACTCCACATCTTACATATTCTGCCTTTGTAAAAAAACAGACTACCGCTACAGAGTTTCTATTTTAAAGGTTTTTTATACTATTTTACATGTTAAAACTATTTATTACTATTTCCACTAATTTTGTAATAAATAATACATATCATACATTTACAATGATTGCAAATCGCACAATTTTTGTATTCAATTTTTACAGTTTACAGGACTAGTCCTTAGCTAACGTTAAAATTTTTTGAAAATAAAAACAGTAAAATATCCATAAATCATAATTTGTACCGTACATTGTTTTTTACAGTGCCAAAAAATATGAACAATATTATTGATTACTTATATATAACATTATTTTTATACAATAAATTTAACATTGTATATTTATACAAACTCTACTAACTATCTTATATTATTGCTCATGAAAAAATTATAGAAAAACGATCGAACATTATGGCAGTCATACATATGATTCCAATTTACTTTCTTTACAAAACATTGTATTGCTTCTCTGGTTACAAAAAATATCACCCTCCTCTTGAAACATTTTTTATTTCTTATTTAAACAAGCAGTTATGTGTAAGTGTAAAAATACGTATTTGTTGGAAGCATTTTTTTAATCTCTAAATGCTTTAATTAATTTTAAGATACCTATCATTATTTTATTTTATATTAACACACTTTTTTTGCTATTATGGTTTGTGATCAAAGTATTTCTGATAGGTTTCTTAAAAGATTTGAAATGAATCACAGATTTTAGCTAGTTTATCTATTTTTTAAAAATCCTAGTAAACATGATAAATTAAGGGAAAGAATTTTGCTATGATATGTTATTTATTGAGAATTTCTATGAATATAAAACTATTTTTAGCTTATACAATATTAAGATAAAGGAAAGGTTTTATAAGGATCATCCTGTCTAGTACAAAATTTTTCATGTAGCATTTCACGATAAGCGAGTACATGGGTTTATCATACCCTGGGTATATTATACCCCAGGTATTTTATAACCTGGGTATATTATACCCCAGGTATTTTATACCCTGGGTATATTATATCCCAGGTATTTTAAACTAGGTAGGTACGGGAAGGACCATATCATTTGCTTAAAAATAATTTGCAAATATTTGTTTAGTTTTTTAAAAGCCATAGCAGTTCTAATCCAATTATATTTTTTGTCCATTCTTGTTTATTAAAATACGCCAAATTTAAGAGAAAAAAATATTTATTCTCAATTTGTGTATGAGAAATACTTTGTGTTGCACACTTGGCGTGAAATCCTTCTTATTTTCTACAACTGTAGACATTTAAAATACAATAAAATTTTTATATAGATATTATTAAACTCGTATGTTATTACTTATCATGTTTACTTTTAAAACTAAGTAGAATAGAAAAAGGTTGAAGTTAAGATATAAGTTTAGTATTTATAAAATTTTATAGCAACTATTAGTGAGGGATAATATTGCAAAATTATTCTTTTTCTAAAATTGTTGCAATCACAGATTAAAGTATATATTAAGATACAATTTACAAAATTTAATATGTATAATTGAAAAACATAAAATCAACTAGCCGAATTGGTCAACATTTCCCTTAAACTTATCTTTAGTATACAAGTTTTTCCATTTAAAAGCAGACAGTAACAGTAAGAATATTTAACCCATAATTGCATCAAAATCTAAGATTTTTATGATATCAATTACTCACATACAAATTTAGTTATAAAAATATTCTTCCTTATTTAAACGAAACACTACTACCCCTAACACTTTGTTGATTTTATTATTTTCCAACTATTTACAAGTTACCACAACCCGATTTTACTCACAACATAATATTGCCTTTCGGACTAAAACAGTCTCATAATAATTATATAATATTTCCTAGATTACCGATTATTGATCATCTTTTAATCATGATCGAATATTTTTTCAGGAAAATCATGTTGAAAACAAAACAGATAATTATAAGACTACTTGATGATGAGCTTGCTGATGAGGAACTTGTTTGGATACATTTACCTGAAACAATAGAAAAAACATATTTAAATTGATAAATTTATAATATGTACTCATTTTGAATTATTTTTTGTAACTTTTAACTCTAAACGGCCTTAGAGATAACAGCTTTCAAGTCAACTAATTTGTTTAATAAACTTATAAATTATTGTTCATCTTACCAGTACTGGTAACATTGAAAACCAGTTCCCCAGTGACACCGGGCCGAACGATGCGGTCGCAGTTATCTGCTGATGTGCTGAATAAAAGCATATCAGGGCCTGATTCCTTGTAGATGAAGCAGTATCTTCTGGCGCCGTGAGAGGCTCTGCTTATCGGTGTCGTTATCAGGTAGTTCGTGCCGTTTTCAGACCATCGGCCATGACAAGAATATGCTGAAAAAGATAATATTATTTTATTTTATTTCTATATACAGGGTGTTATGTAATTAATGTTATATATTAAAATGGGTTGTTCCTTAGGGTCCATAAAGAAGCACCTAAAACTTTTTTTTCTAAATTCCAAAGTCTAAAAATAATTTATAATAACCTTTATCCTACCAAAAAGTACGCCACTGATCGACTAGGAACTTTAGGTTAATCTGGTGGATTTATTATGTTATGGTTGGTAACAACTGTTTCCAAAATCTTTCAAAAAAGTTGCCAAGCATTGTTTAAATTTAGCTTAATTACAAAAATGACAAAATTAACAATGCAAATTGTCAATTTATCGTTTTTATTAATTGTTGGTTATTTCATTTTTATACTGAAGGTAAATTCAAACAAAATTGCCAACTTTTATGACAGAATCTAGTGCATTTCTTTTAAATTTTAGGTTATGTTTTCAAATTGTAAATATCTTAACTAAGGGAAGTGCTTTTGGATTTATTTACACAAATTAAATGTTTAAAGTTTAACCTGTGAACTGGTCCCAATTTCATCTGAATAAACAGAGAAAAAAACTGATGAAAAAATTAATTTTGTGGTTATGGATTTAAAATTTCAAAGGTACTAAATTTTCTAATCATTGCTTAAGCTAATAGCTGGATCAGTAAATAAATACAGAAGGGTATTAGAGCTTTAAGGGCATAAAACTTTTGTTTTTATTGAGTTTTTATTAATTTTTTTCAAGAAAAATTTTTAGTAACAATTTTTTACATCTGGCAACGCATAGCTACTTTGTTGGTTGGTATCTATGTACTCACAAAATACAGGTGTGCAGAGATAAACAAGTGTGTAACCAGTGGCGTATCACAAAAAATATAAAAAACACAGAAGGGTATTAGAGCTTTAAGGGCATAAAACTTTTGTTTTTATTGAGTTTTTATTAATTTTTTGCAAGAAAAATTTTTAGTAACATTTTTTTACATCTGGCAACGCATAGCTACTTTGTTGGTTGGTATCTATGTACTCACAAAATACAGGTGTGCAGAGATAAACAAGTGTGTAACCAGTGGCGTATCACAAAAAATATAAAAAACTTCTAATGCATATTTTTTCTTTATCTATGGAAAAATGTTTTTTTAAATATTTTTCCTTTATTCCTTATGTCAAAAGGTATTCAGTATTTTAATATATAACATTAATTACATAACACCCTGTATAAAAACATTCTCATCAACGTTGCTTTGAGGAACTTAATTCTTAATATGGTGATAATAATAATAATAATGTTTATTGCCCAACAGAAAATAAAACTACTCAAGTAGGGCCATTAGGTAAAAAATTACAGCTTTACTCAATACTATGCTCAACATAAACATTAGTTATAAATTTTAAAGAATCATTATTCAGATCACAATAATTTGAGATTTTATTAAAAATATAACACATAGCTGAAACAGGCGATGATACACCAACATTAGTTCTTGCAAATAAATAAAAATACAAACTACTTCTAGCACTAGCTCTTGGAACGAACAGATTAAATTGTGACAGCAAGTCAGGGCAATCAAGCTTATTGTGAAATAGGAACAAAAATTTAAGGGATATAATATCTCGGCGTTGCTTTAACGAAGGTACATTAAACATTATCGCCGACGGTGGACTAGTGGTTAGTGCTGCTGACTACAAGCCGGAGGTCGTGGGTTCGAATCCCACCAGGGGTATGGCTGTTTATTTGTGTTTGTCCTATTGTGTAATAGTCCTTCGGAGGGGACTTTAAGCCCGCGGTCCGTTCCTACACCTAACCCGCTCAACCCATTCAGTTGGCTTCTGGGACTTCTTAGGAAGTAAGGGTAAAACTAAAAGAGCACTTTTGTATTATTAATAATGTTCTATTGTCAAAACCCCTTTCTGGATAAACTCCATTTACATTATGACATAAAAACTTTAAAAATTTTCGTTGGGTCCTTTTAATCAGATTTATATGTATGTTATAGTTTGGATTCCATATAAGTGCTCTATATTCCAGTTTGGATCGAACCAAAGTAAAATATAATGTTTTAAGACAATCCATATTTTTAAATGATTTACAATTTTTGATTAAAAAACCCAACATTTTTAAAGACGAATTATTTATTATTTATTTATTTATGTTATTTATATGGTCAGAAAATGTAAATTTATTATCAAATGTGATGCCCAAATCTTTTACATTGGTACAAGGCGATAGACTATTGTTATTTAGGGAATAATTGAAATCAATGGGACTAAATTTTAGAGTGTATGTACAAATTTTACATTTTGCGATGTTAAGATAAGGTTTATTTAAATTGCACCAATGTTCAATATGATTTAAAGTTTCCTGCTAAAGTACACAATCCTAAATTGAGTTAATTTGCAAAAACACTTTTAGATCATCGGCAAACAGTAAAGAAGGGACATTTAAATTAGACGGTAGGTCGTTAATAAATATCAAAACATAAGTGGACCCAGATTAGAGCCTTGAGGCACACCTGAAGTTGCTGAGAAGAAGTTAGATACAAAGCCATTATAAGAAACATAAAGTTGACGCTGATGAGTAAGACAAAGATAGTAAGGGTTCAGTTAATCCAAAGTTTTTTAGTTTGAGTATTAAAATGCTGTGGTCAATCTTGTCGAAGGCCTTCGAGAAATCTGTATATAGTATCCACCTGATTTTTTTATCAAAAGCATTGGCAACATATTGGGTAAATAATGACAAGTTTGTAAGTGTTGATTTTACCAATGGATAGATACTGTTGTAAATACACATTTCATTAGACTTGCCTGATTTAAATACAGGGGTAATTCTTGTAATTTTCCATCTAGATGGAAAACTACTGGATTTAATAATTATATTAAAAATCTTATGGTGTAACAAATACTTGAGCACAATCCTTAAGTAAAAATGCTGGAACCAGATCATCACCCGTCGTAAAATTGCTCTTTATTTTCTTGGTTTGACAAACCTCTAATTCAGGCAACATTGAGACCTGGATATTAAACAAGTTATTATTGGTATTATTAAAATTTATATTGGGATTGTGATTTTCATATACACTACCGAAGTAGTCGCTAAAACAGTTAACAATTTGTTGAGGTGTATTATAGGATATATTCTCATAAAACATATCTACCCATGCAACGAACACTATAGTAACTCAAAAAACGTGGATTTTGACTTACTATATGGCATCAACAGATTTTTTCAAGCTCTATTTGGTGGAAGATTACAGTAACTCAGATATGAAACGATAGGCAACCAGTGAACAACTTCCCTGTATAGTAAGTGTAATAATCCACATTCCTACCGGAAAAACTATATTAAGTTGAGTTACTCTAGTCTACAATCAAAACTGAGTTACAATAGTCTTCGTTGCATGGGTCGATATGTAAAACAATATTGTACCAGGAATACGCGCATTGCCTTTTTTCAGTTGAACGTAAGACCAAAATTGCTTGGGATCAGATTTTAGTTTTAGTTGAGTAGTATTAAGGTATTCACTATATTCTTGTTTAATTTTAAGTTGTACTGTACTTCTAAGTCTTTTGTATGTCAGGTTATAGTATCTTTTAAATAACCTATAAAAATGCTCTTTTCTTTTAATATTATTAATTAGGATATGTGAATTACAAAATGGATATTTAGATTTACCAACAGGTGTCTTAGGAACAAAAGCATTTAAAATTTCATACAACTTACCATAAAACAAATCTAAAACTGATGAAGCACCATCCCAAGAAATAAGATTTATTATTATATCTAACAATACTTACATGTGACAACATCCGGTGTATCGCACTCGGTTCTAAACTCCATGGTGTCAACGTTATTGCATCCGATGATGAGGCTGCTGAAGCCGCGACTACCGCACTCCGGATCGTCCGACAAACGCTTCGTCCTTATGTTATTCCCAGCATAATCCGGCAGCGACATTTTGTTCGAGTAGAATCGCGAGTCCGTTCCTTCGAAGTTCGAGTTGATTGAACGCTCGCTCCTTATGAGATTGCTCACTTCGAATTTGCCCATGTACGGGCATGCTCTTGTCTCGGGCGAAGTTGCTGAAAAAAGGAAACATATTTGATTAGCTTGACGTAGCGAAATTTGTCTCACCTGAAAAATTGCTGTAGATAAAAGTCACTGAGAGTTAAAATTTGAAAAAAAAATAACCTTTTAGGACTATATGAATCAATGGAAGCAGATGTACTTATGACTATAGCTAGTCTATAATGGTAGCAGATAAGAATTACTCATACTATGCATCATCAAACTCTGAAAATAGTTACCATTGCCATAAATAAGTTTTAAACGCGGACTCACTAATGTATTTAACGGCCAGAAGAAGGATATATGGTTTAATATGTGTGGAACGCATTTTGAATAGTTCATTTGGTTGGTATAAGCGTCTATTTAAAACCGGCGTTCGGCGTCTAATGGCTTCGGACCACCAAGAACTACTCATTAGAAAATAACTAACGACGTTTTGCGGGCAGATGTTAAAGATTAACGGTAATACTCGAAACTACTCGCTAATTACTTTTATTTACCTACTTTTAATGTATTATTACCCATGCAGAGTGAAAAATAAGTGTATTAAATTTAAATAAAGTGAGGTTAAAACTGTTTGGAATATGTTATATTTAATACAAACGAGTTAAATAATGCATGAGCGAAGCTTACAAAACAAGTTTTAATGAATGAGTGACCTTAAGAGGTTTATAACACGAATTGCACACCATACTTTATCTACGACGGAAATGTATCAATGTCTCGAGTTTTATAAACTCCCTTTTAGTTAAGAGTTTTACTAGGCACGAGCGAAGCTTGCGAGTGAGTGTTTGATAAAATGTATCTGTAAAAGTTAGAAACGATTTGCATACTATACTTTTTTACAACAAATATCATAATAAAAATAATGTATTACTAATTAATTTAAATATTTGACATATCTACAAAAACAGAGTAGCCAAATTGTTGTTGGGAAACTGTTTCACAGACTTTTAAAATGGCAGTATAATTTGTCAAATTTTTCTGAAAAATCGAAATTTTTACCTTAAAAATGGACGAACAACCGTTCAGATTTGATATAGAAGCGATTTTTTACAGTGAAAGTAAAGGGGCATACCCAATAAAAATACTATAGTTTACTCCGTCGAAATTAAAAAGTCAGAACAAAAGTGCATATAAAGTTTTCAAAGATTGGCGTCAAAAAATTAATTTATAATAACAACTATTATTTATTTTTGTATTGATATAATAAAATAATTTTCACATTTACGATTATTTCACAAGAGGGGCACTTTATTTTGACGATGGTATGACATTTAACAACTGTCAACTTACGTAAAGCTAAGTTCAGCCCGTGACTAAAAAGCCCGAAAGCCATTGCTGTAAACTTCAGCTCGTTACTAAAACGCCATAAAGTCACAGCTTTTCACTGTGGGAGTAGAAAATAGTATTAAGTTTATTAAACGCCATTTTAGACACGAATTTAGTTTAGGCACGAGCGAGTTTCTAGAAAAGTTTATTAACGAGTTGCGTGCTATACTTTTTTTACGACAAATACTTATTATACAAAAATAATTTAAATTAAATATTTGTATAGATCTATTAAACAATAGAAAACCAACTTGGGAAATTCAAATGTTAAATATTTATGTGTAAATTAAAATGTCTCCCTTAAGAATGGACCAAATGGATTCGATATAAATTTAGTTTTTCACATTGAAAGATCAGTACAATGTTCATATAAACTTTTCAAATATTGGCGTTAAAAAACTATTTAATACTTTTGTATTTTTTTATTAAGATAATAAAACAATTTTTACATTTAGTATTATTTTACAAGGCACTTTATTTTAAGATTTTATGACATTTGACAACTGTCAACTATCTTAAAACTAACTTCAGCCCGTGACTAAAATGCCATTAAGCCACAACTTGTGGAAGTAGAAATAGCTTTTATTTTAAATAAATATTGTATACCTAACTAAGAGCCTTACATATTTAACTGAAAATTGATTTTTTCATTTACCGCTGACATTTTTAACAAACAAAATAATAACAAATTTTTGACAGTTTAGTAATTAAAAACACAAAAGAAACGGGGAAAGAGGGCAAATGCAACGAAATTAAATTTCTAGAATACTTAAAATATAATAAGTGCAAGTTTAAAGTTTTAATTAAATTAAATAGTAGTCAAGCTCGAAAAATAATTCGCTTTAAAAGTTTACAACTATTTTAAAACAAAATGTGGCAAATTTATATAAGGAATTCAACGCCACTAGCAGGTAAATTGCACTTCAGAAGGAAATATATTAGCCTTCCGTATCTTCGATCTGGAAAAGGGAACAAAAATACATTAAGATAATGATAATTTATTTTTAATTTAAAATTTAACTAGGTAATGCAAATTTTACGTGGGGATCCCTCAATAAAATTACCAAGGTGGTGGGTTCTAAAACGTAATGTTCTTTAAAAATTAGTACAATTTAAAAATATAAAAGTAAAAAAACTTGTTCATGGAAACATCGATTTTAATATGTTATGAACATTTTGATTTGGTGATTATGTATGTAGACGCGGGCTTGAAATTACTTTTTGCTATTTTGCAAAAAACGTCTGAAAATACTTTTGTACTTCAAAATGTTGTTGTCAAGGTCGAAAAAAAAACTCCCTGTAAGCAGAGTACTAAAAAAAGTATTCGTAAAATTTTAAGTATGAGTACTTAAAATATTTACTCGTAAGTACATTTGTAAAGAGAGGTTACGGTTACGAGTATTAATCGTGAAAACACGAGTAAAGAGTATGAGTACTTTTGTACATTATACATATGGTACTGAGCTATAAAAAACAAATTTATAAAATTATGTATTTATAAAATAATAAATAAAAATAACAATTCTTAAATAGTTTATAATTTTACCTATATAGGTAGGTACTTGTTATAAAACCAATAGGCTATAATATATTATATTATACTATATATTATATAATTTAAAACATACTTCCAAACAAAATGATTTGATGCTTACGATATTTTGGCAAAAAGTCATTGATATAATAAACGGAAATACTCGTATATATTACTCGTGAATTCCACGAGTATTTTTTAAGTATTTCAAATGAAAAATACTTATGAGTAAAAAAGTACTCGTATTTTTTTACTCGTAATTGAAATACGAGTAAAAGTACTCAGTACTTGGCCACATCTGCCTGTAAGTTTAAGCTCCTAGTCTTAAAAGATTTCTCATCTAAAATACACGTAGTATTTGGCAAATTTCTATATACGCATTTTATGCAACAGTTTTATCCAAAATGCATTTTACTAAGAATTAAACCATCTATATTGCAGCTTAACTGTAAATCACACTAGTGAGTGTGGGCCACTAAATTTAATGTTTGTATAAAATTCTTGTTTCTTTGGTGTTTTTTTATAAATGGCTGGATTTTCTACAAAAAAACCATTTGAACTAATCTGTAAGATTAATATTTCTCGAGATATTTAGCTAAGACTTATTTGTGAAACTCTTATTTAACTTGATAATCCATAAAAATGTTATATCATAAATAAATTAAAGCTCAATATCTCAATAAAATAATAATCTTAGAAATGAAATTCGGTGCGATGGACTTTTTTTGTAGAAAATTTAATTTAGTTTTTAAAATAACAACAAAGAAACCAGAATTGTATGCACCTAAAGGGCTGAAATTTTGACAGTGTATTCCTATAATGACATGGATACCCCTAAGAAGGAATTTGTGAAATTCCATCCCTAAGTTACCCCCTTGGGACACTAAAAAATTTAGCTATAATTATAATTAATCCCGGCGCATTCGCCATTTTTTAAGAATTTTGATGAAATTTTCTATGAAGGTGTTCTTAGTTATTTGAACGGGTCAGGAATAGAATGGAACCAACAAAAAATTATTCGTTTTTATGCACATAGATGACTTCTTATTTTTACTCAGACCACGCAAGCGCAAGTGTCTTTTACGCAACATCGAAGCAACGTATCGACTAGATTTTTTGCTTGGAGATTGTTTAAGCACCGAAGAGATGAAAAATGGGTTGGAGATAGTTTATGGGTCGGATGATGCACACAACCACATCTATGAAATGTTTTTCAAACGAACAAAGACATAGTCTAAATACCAGAAATTAGCAGTTTAACTAAAACCTAATTAATAGCGCCACGGTCAGTTGACAAAATTGGAATTTTAAAGGAAAAATGTTATCAAATTTATAAACACGATTTTTCAACGCGGCCCTAATAATTGATTGTGTACCATTTTGTCGCCAGAATATTATGGCTGCATTATTCAATGGACAATCAGTCGTCTGGTCGTTCAATTTTCCTTAACTTGTCGCACAATATACACTTTAAAAAAATGTTCAATATTTTTTTCCTCTCACACCTTTAAAACGCCCATTATCGTATATGTTTTCATGACAATAAGTGTTAATACACATTGACAGGCTGTGGCTTTATGGCGCTTTAGTCACGGGCTGAAGTTAGTTAACAGTTGCAAAATGTCATACAATCGTTAAAATAAAGTGCCTTTTTTCTAAAATAATCCCAAATGTGAAATAGTTATTTATGTCATTAGGTTAAGAAGCACTTCTTGGCCGAATGGCATACAACATTTTATCTTCAAAGCACTTTATATAGGTCAATTTAATTCAACATCAAAGCGGCCTAACCTCACTTTTTTAAAATCTCATTTATTTATTAGCTAAAGATTACATTAAATGTACAATAATTATTATTGCTTTTAGACAATACCTAGCTACATGATTTAAGTAGAAATGGATTTTTGCTATAACATTGAATTCAATTAATTGTTTAATAAATAGGTAGGTATCTAATTTCAATTTGTTTGGATTTTTATTTAAAAAATAGGTAGTTTGGAATGTTTAAGCTGTGTTTAACAATTAATTTCACTGAAAACTTAAAACAAATTAAAACTTAAAGATAATAAATCGTAGAAAAAGAATTGTGCGTTTTCTTGGTTGCCTAACCGCACTTTTGTTTTATTATTCATATTTAGTTTTACAATAATTTAATGAAAAATATTAAACATTAACAGTAAAACAAACAAATTAGTGCTGATTATAAATAAATTAAACCAGTTTAGTACATTAATTTCTTAGAAAAGGATTAATTTGTCAAAACAATACCCCTAGCGAGAAAAAATGGAACTAATTACTTGCCTCATAAAATTTTTTATCGGCCTAGGCCATAAGAAGGTATTTCTTTATCGAATGTTAACAACAATAAAGTTTAAATTATAGACCGCGTGGAGATAAAATATTTTATTATCTCAATACAAAAATACAAAAGTATTAAATAGTTCCTTGACGCCAAAAGATTATATGAACGTTTGTACACACATTTTTATTTCGCCGCAGTAGTGCAGATTTAACAGTGCCCATAAAACATTATCTTCTCTTTTACTATAAAAAACTGCTTCTATATCGATTGTTAGTCTATTTTAAAAAAAAATTGAGATTTTAACGCCGGTAGATTCTCAAGTTAAAAATTCTAACGTGAATTCCAATAAATACAACTGTCACTTTTTGTACTTTTTGTACATTTTCCGTATAAGAATTTTTAATACTTTTTTATAATAACATATTTTCTTAACACACATAATCATATTTTTCATATTTTTAATATTTTAAAGTATCAATAATTGTTAAATAATAACGGGCCATGTAAAAATTATGTCAAAAATGTTTATTGGGATGGTTACTTTATTTTTCGATAGATGTCGCGCTTTATAGAGATAGTTAATTTAAATAATTTTTTATAATATTAAGTATTTGTCGTAGAAAAAGTTATATACTATTATTTAGGCTGCTTGTATGAAAACAGGGCCAATTCAGTATTGCATTTTTTATAAAATTTTACAAAAAAATACGGTTGATCTATAAACAAAATATTTTATAGATCAAGCGTTGGTCTTACTACAGTTGTATTCAATAAAAAAGCGTACAAGAATTAGAATGAGAGAAAACTGTTAAAATAATATTATTGCTTAAAACCGGCTTATCACTGACATAAGTCATTAAAATAATTATTATAGGTTATAAAGAGCATTGACGTCGTAGGTTAATTAAATAATATTACAAAAATTATTACCTTTTAATAATGAAAAAAACAAACATTAAAAAAAATTTAATATTTAGTCATGCATCCCTGTTTTTCTATTACTTGAGCCAATCTATTTGGGATGAACTGAATTAAATTTAAAACAATATTTGGATTAATATCTTCCCAGCAGTATAGTAGGTATAGTATAGTTGTATAGTTTCCCATAAATCCTCAATTATCTCAAAAAAGCAGCATACTGTTCAGGGGTGGACATTTTGGGACGACCTGAACCAACTTTTTGGTTTAGTAAATCTTCCTGTTCCCAGCGTTGCTTAATTTTTAATATAGATTTTTTATTTCTATTATACCACAGTACGAATTGACCATTCTTCTTCGATTCTTGATACTATTTGAGCCTTTTTAACTGACGAGGCATTTTTATTTTCTACTGTCAGTTATAGTGACTTAAGTCAGTGGAAAGCCGGTTTTACGCAATAATGTTGACAGTTTTCTCTCATTCTAATTCTTGTACGCTTTTTTAATGAATACAACTGTACATCACTTAAAAAAGTGTAACGTGCCTATTTTTAAATTTCATCACAACTACATAATGTCATGTTTTTATTTTATTTAAATATTTTTTAGAACCTATTCAAGTTGTTTACTGATCACTGGGTTGGCGATATAATTTGACCATTTCGCTGGAATCACCCATAAGTATATATTTTTTAGTTAGCTGTAAATAATCTTTTATTTACAATAAAAATGCAATTTTTTTTTCAGTGATACCTACTATTCTAGTACTATATATATAATATTCCTATTTTTCTAGCGCCCCTTACGGGAAGTGTCACGGAGCATCTGTCTATTTCTATCGTATTTGGAGTCTTATGCGCATGTTCAAGAATTGAATTGCAGAACGGGTCAACGTTTATTATTTTAAGCAACGCGTCACTTAAAATAGATATAGACGTATATCTGTCTCCAATGTAGCGTTTTTGTCGTTACCCCCCCATTTAACAAGCAATAGTATTAGATATAGGAGTAGAACTACAATACTAATTTTAGTCGTAAATAAGTGTCATACAATATATCCGCATGAAAAACTAACTTTATAAAGAACAATTCCCTTAAGGCGACAGTGGCATTTTGAAGAACATACACGCGCCATATAATATATTGTAAACAATCTTGCATTACAAATGTTTTGTTTGATGCACACCGCTTGCGTTTTACATTTTGTTATTTTATATAGATACCTTCGTATTTTGTTAAAAGGTATATCTGACTTACTTTTCCGTTTCATGTTTCCTTAGTAAAATAAGAAAAGTGAAGTTTACATAATTCATATAGGAGTATTATAATAATACTATTATTACAAATACGTACCTATTTATAGTCAAAAGAAAAATGTTTTTTTATAAAAATATTGCTTATGTAAAATGGCGATTTTTATTGCAATAAAATAGTAGATTATGTCATAAGGAGTAGAAGTGACTCTTTTTGTGGTGAGTGCAGAGATTGACGGCCGAAGCGTAGCTGAGGCTGGCAACTGTACGAAGCACAAAAAGAGCTTCTACTCCAAATAACATATACAATTTTACGTAATATAAATAGGATAAGAAATAGAATTATTTTATCTACTCATAACTCATGTGGTATAAAATTTTGGCTAAAAGCATTAGAAATTATTGATAAAAACTAAAAAAACTTATAACCCTTACTTACAATGCCGATAAATATCCTAAACCATAGATAACAAAGCCTAAACTAAAAATAAACCCTGCTCTGTCAAAATGCTGCGCTTGAATTAATTTTGACGTACTGACATTTGTTTGGAGAACCGACATTGGCGACTCGTCATAATATTATACAAATAAACTAGTTGTTCTTTATTTCGTTCAATTAAAATTTAATAAATAATCCCTAAATATTCCGTGCGATTATAATTAATATAATTAATACATCGTGATGGCTTTGTATGAAATGCTAAATTAATTTTATTATTTGACGTCTATTGGGACACCTATGGATTTACTTCTATCCCTAGGCTTTTTTGAGTTTTTTGTCTGCCGCAAATGAAAAAGACGCTCTTCAACTATCTCTATACAGGCATATAAGGTTGTATATCATGGCCGCTTGAAAAAAAAATATGTTTTAAAAGTTGACAGTTTATTTTGCGGTTAATTAATGTCGTTAGACCTGAATGGTCCTAGACTTTTTTCCATAAGAGTTTTTATTTAAAAAATCCACATAAAATGTATTCACAATTGTTTTTGTAATTTTGACTCACTTTAAAAATCTATTTTATTAGGGAAAATTCAAAATTCGCGTTTTAACGTAATATATCTATTTATTGTAATCAGCCAGTTGCTATATAAACAAATATGCGGTCTTTTATTCAGAATGGTTCACACTTTCCAACATTTCCAACGATCTGGTTACGCTTTCACTCTTACATTGTCCAAGTGCTCAAGAGTTTCTACGATTTTTATTTCTTAATTTAATTTAGTCAAAACGCCGTTTGCTAGTGTCAATTTTAATTTTGTTAAAAATAAGAAAGAAAATTCAGAACCCAAATAAACAATAATAATTGTTCAAATTCTTTCGTATGAAACGTGGAGGTCTAGGGCCATCGCTTTTTTATTTCACATTATTAGTACAACCGTTAATAGATTTTTTTAAAAGATTACACATAAAAATGTCCATTGCATACTTTAGTTATGATAATCCTATTGCTTCGTGTCTGGAGTGTGAATCTGAAGATTCGTTGTTGGTGTATGCTTATTAAAAATTATATTAACCAATTAAACCAATTTTCCCAAATAATTACAGAATATTGTAAAAAGCTACCTTTGTTATTTAAAAAGATACAGAGAACATATTTTTTTAATGGTTACATTGCGTACTAATAAAGTGGTAGTTTAATTGTTAATCATAATGAGAACCAACAACAATATTAAACAGTCTCAAATTCATCCCTGTTAGGAACCAATACAACCAACGATTAAATGTTTAAAGAAAAACTAAACAAATAATAATATTAGATGGAAAACACACAGTCTAAATTATTTTTTAAGAATTCTCCAAACACAACATACACATCACAATACTCAGTGAATACCACTCACTAAAGGAATGCACATTAATATTTAACATAAATGCTATGACCGAATCTAATTTTAAATTTTATCTTTCAATCATCAGGGCTGAATGCTCCCGTGGACGAGTTTATGTTCGTGCCGCGCATTACGTCACTTGATTATTAGTAGCCTCTCGAATACACCTATAATATCAATATTATCAAAGAATAAAGTCGTTTTTTTAAAATGTGATATTGAAGATAGTGTTAGTATGGATATGTATAATAATATGTTGTTAATATATGTATGCTAGATGCTTTAAAAAATATTAATTAATATTTAAATCTATTTTTTATTATTAAAAGAAAATACATTAATTTTAACCAAAAATATTTATTACAATTTTAATTTATACTAAATACAAAAATTCTCATAAAAATTTTATAAATACCTGCGAATTTTTGTATTGATTTATTTTAAATCTTTTGTTAATATTATAAATTCAAAATAAAATTTTTAAAAGGGCGCGATTTTGTTTTGTGTTCTTTTTTACATTTTATTAATTAATTAATAAAATGCATCCAAATATAAATTGCATTTAATAAATAAAAATGGCAAAACACAAACTCAAACACAAACAAAACAAGTTAACGCAACACAGAAACAATAAGTTTAGCACAAAGAGAACAGGTTAACACAACTCAATAACAATAATTTAAACACTGAAAAGTAATTCAAACCTTATCGAACTCAAAAACAATTAGTTTAGTTTAAACAAAGCAAATTATCAACCAACAACAACGCAAAAACAAGAAGTTTAGCACTAGATAAAAAAACGCACGTTACATCCACCTTACCGATTTAAAAATAAGAAATTAATTATTCAATGCCGAAAACCCCATATACCCATGTCACACTTCGTCACTAAACATGTAATGTAATTTATGGACGGCCCCTAATATAAAACCTATTGACTGCTGTTACAAAGATTTGAAAATTGAGTTACGATTATGCATTTAATGTAAACCCTCCCGAGACAAAATTTAGATCGTAATTTAAACCTAATAAGTCTGAACAATTTTCGTATTGAAGGGTTTTGTTTTCCATTTTCCCGATTTTTCGGTTCTACGTTTAAATTTGAACCAAATTATGACCGTTTACAACCTACAGTCAAAAAAAGCCCAGGCCACTGCGCATGTCGATTAATAAAAGCGCGAAAATATTTAAATTTAAATATATTGTTGCTGCGCCTGAAAAAACAGCTATGTGCATTTTAACAAATTTTACAGGAGAAGGAAAAGACGCCTTACGGGGTTACGTAAAGGACCCCTTAAAAACCCCTTACGTTGTTACGTAACTCTATTTCTGCTGTTCCGATTGCTTGTCTTGTAACCGTCTGTATATACAGCCCGTTCAGAGTAAAACCGAATATAGGGAAACGTATCGGGCGTGGCCTCGCCTCCCTCCAACGCGCGTCACAGTAGCTTGTGTGATAAACGACATGACGAAAGGTCGAGCAGGTAAGACGACCTTGAAAATTAAATGGTTATAATGCAAAAAATCTCATTGACATTCGCTTAGCTACTGTGTCGCGCGTTGGAGGGAGGCGAGGCCACGCCCTATACGTTTCCCTATATTCGGTTTTACTCTGAACGGGTATATGAAAATAGACGATAATTAATTATTCGGAAAACCTGTAAATCAAACAGAACTTGAATAAAAATTTTGCATTTAAAGAAATTTTATTTATATATTTTTTAATTGATATACAAATAATATAAATTTCTAAAATAAATGGACGAATTCTTTACATTTATTATTTGGGGTAAAATTTAAAAAAATGGAATTTATCAATGGTAAAATTTTATTATTGAAATAAAATGATTAACTTGGTTTATAATCCGACCAAAAATTTTATTAGAGGTTTATTTCGGTTCAAATAAAGATTAATTCGGTTGTTCTAGTGCTAAATTGGAGTTAACAGGCTGAACAGGTTTTAAATTTTTGATTGTTCTATTATATTCAAAAAGTTTTATTACATCAACATAAACTTTATATGAAACATAAGCAAAACTTATGAATAGCAAACAAAAACCGCTAAACTTCTCTTTCCATTAAAATTACTCTGTTTTATTTAAATTAAGGTATATCAGTCGACTCAGCAGCTCATCTAATAAACTCTCGGTGTAAATCCATGACAGATGTGTATTTTATATTTCGCCATGACAGCAATAATCCGGAAAGTCCATCTGCATCCAATTAAAAACGACACGGTCAGCGGTCGATATGGAAATAACCGAAAAAACACTGATCGATAGCCGAGAGGAAAATACCCTACCCAAATTCGTTTCCATTGACGAGGGACGGATTTGCTTAAAATATTCTGGAATGTAAAGTATATTTTAATATTAATATTTAAATACCAATTGGAGTCCGCTAATTACAATGGTCTCAAATCTGCAGCAACACAGCATAATAGGACACCACTCGACAGCTCTTTTCCTTGACATTAGCAAAGCTTTTGATAGTGTGTGGCATAGAGGCTTGTTATATAAACTCTATCTTCTGGACTGCCCAGAATATCTAATGTGGCTGATTAAAAACTTCTTGGAAAACCGATCTCTTAGTAAAAATAAACAAATTCACTTCAACATCTTTTTCAATGGCCCAAGGAGTTCCTCAAGGCTCCCCATTATCTCCAACACTTTTCAATTTATTCGTTTACGATAAAATAGATGTCAACTATCTGACCCAAAAAACTTACATACTGCAATACGCCGATGACACAGCTTTAATAGCCCACAAGAAATTCCTCTTAAAAGCTCTCAATAACCTGCAATCGGCAATTAACATGATCTCTAATTGGCTTGCATGTTGGCGAATAAAGATTAACGCCAGGATATGTGAGTTTTGTTTTTAATCACAAAATTAAAGATGACTCGCCACAAATATCAATAGAAATCCAACATATATTCCCCAAAAACAGTATTAAGTATCTTGGAATGATTATTGACTCCAAACTTAATTTTAATTGTCACACTCGAACCATTAAACAAAAGGTCATTACTATAGCAAAACATTTCAAATCTCTAACCTTTAAGAAGCAAGGTATAACTATCCAAACAGCCATATACAAAATGATCTGTTGGACTACGGTTCCATAATATATCAAACCTGCAGAAGACCTTCCCTAAAAAACCTGGAGACTGCAGAAACAACAAGCCTTCGGCATCTAACCAAAATTAGACATTCAAGAAACCCCTTATTCAACCCCTCAAATCTGCTTTTGTATGAAAGAACCAACATGACACCCATTATGGAAAGAATATGTAACCTCTCTGAGAAATTCTGCAATAGAAGTAGAAACCTTGAAATAATGGAACCCTTTATTTTTCCTGAAATAGAAGGCATCCCAAAAAAAAGGAAATTTCCAGTCAAATCCCTGTGGAAAATTATTTTGGAACAGATAGATTAATATAAATTGTTTTTTTTTAAGATAATTAAGTTTATATACCTAGTTTATAACTATATCAAATATTTTGTAAAATAAAATTGTATTTATATAGGCAGAAAGATTTCGGTCGATAGCCTTTTGGTTTTTCCAATAAATATATTTACTACTACTACCAATTGGAGGGCTGGAAAGCCTAAGCCCCCTGGCTCGACCAATCACCAAAGTTTATATTTAAAATAAAGAATATGATGAGTTAGTCAAATGTGTTAAAGTCCAAATAATAAAAGTAATTTCATAAAATGTAACTTACTGACTAGCGTGACGTATGGGTTGGAGCTTCTATTGAAGAACATGGGTCCGCAGGCGTCCTCTTGTCGCTTGGTGTGGGCTCCAATTTGCACTTCTATGACGTGGACGTCCCGTCGGTAAAAGGACATACACGTGAATCCGCTCTGGCTGCAATAAATCATGAATATGCATCATTACACGTCTTGTCATGTTACTGAATAATTGTCAACAGACCGCACCGTCGCAAATTGTTGAATCATTGATAATAACATTATCCAGAATTTATGAAGGTGCGCCTACATGTAGGTTTTTACTCGCGCTAGTGAAGTTTAGTTTTAGACTGTGCTGATTAAATGTAAATATTTATGTTATATTGTTTGTCCCACCACACACTCATGTAGAATTTTCACATAATACGCCAGAAAAGAAAAATAACAAAATAAGCGATTTCTTCATTTCTCAATTAGTGAAACTATGATCTAGGAAGTTTAAGATTGTTAATATTTTTGTCTATATCGATGCTACTACACTGTTATAAAAGTTAGATTTGTTAAGATGAGTTTGTAGTTTTTTAATTTTATTTTTTAAAATTTTAAAATAAATTTTTGTTGAAAACTAGGGTTTCTAATTATTTTTACAAAGGAAAATATTTTACCGAAAGTTTTGTAAAAGAACTATGCAATTTTGTAAGCATTTCAGAGGCTACTGTTAAACAAATTATTTCGTTATAAAAGTACACGTGATTTCAGGCAGTCAGTCAAAACATTTTCCACTGACAATACCCATTAGCAAGTTAAACTGACTTCAGCGTCTGCAACTTATGTTTCTGCTTGTTGTATTCTAATACGTAAAATGTTGTAGAATCATTCAAAACGATAATAATTCAAAGGTATTCAAATATATTTTGGCTTCATTGGTGTCCCATTAAATTAATAGGTGTATAACAATTGTTTAATACATATATTTTTGTAAAACTACAAATTTTTCTGTTTGAATCAAATTTACCCGATTATTTAAATTAATATAATTTCATATGCTTTTCATGACATGATATTTATATCCATAATGTTTATAATATATAACCAGAAATCTGTTATTATAATTATTATTATTATTATTATTATAATTATTATTATTCGGATTCCTTATACCTATTTTACGAAAAAAGATGCCATAACTGGTTTTCAAAATAAAATTAGGGGCAACAGTGAAGTGCCTTAAAATTACGAAATACATTAGTTGTAGTAGTACTGATAATTATATTGTACCAAATTTCTTTATAATTTGATGATTTCAGAATGGTGTGTTATTTAATTGTGTTTATGTTATTTCTGTAGGTATGTATTAATTTTTTTGTTTAGGAAATTGATTAATAAAGCAACATTTCTTATTAAAATTATTTCCCAAGTTCCCAATTTCCAATAAATACTTTTGTTACTGGGTCTACATAAAGGTTTTAAAAATTACAATTACAATTATGGTTAAATTATTGATATAGGATTTTGTTGTACAAAATGTTTGTTATAATTACAAGTTACTTATTAAATTACAGTTGGTTAACATAAAGTTATGTGGACCTAGATTAACATATAATCAGCTTAATATTTGGTTAAAATAAACAAATATTTTTTTAATGTGGAAGAGTTTTTAAACGCATCGTGTTCAGTGCATCTAAAAGCTTCTTAGAATCACCCGTTTACACTCGTTTTTCAATATATATATTGGTTCGCATCTGAAGATTTTATTGGTTTTGTCGACAATTGTACAATTACAACCATAAAAACAATCTAAGAAAACTTAACCCAAAAATCAAAATACTGATTTGTCAACCAGTGTGCGATTCTCGTTCAAAATAGTTATTTGTTTTACAAGTGTTGAAAAGCGAGTTTTTCATGCGAGTTTTTAAGTTGCCCACGAGGCCGTTAGGCCGAGTGTGCATTAACACGAGCTTAAAGAAAGCTTTTCTCACAAGTATAACACAATGTTTTTTCTGCGACCCTTTTATTTTTATTATTTTTAAATACAAAACAAAATAACTTAAAAACTTTTTCGACAGCTGAATGTCAAACGATGCTGTCAATTTATTTTCATACAGACCTGTCACTTTTCACACAGAAATGTCACTTTACATTCGTGTTTTGCCTTGCCAATGAAAAGATCCATTTTCTAAGCAACGATGTCACCATGAAAAGTGGTCGTAGAAAAACCATTTTAGTAAGCTTTTGAAGTTTTTTATTAATAAATAATTTAATAATTATTTTAGTGTAATATTAATGTTCGGGTCTATCTATGCAACATAAGCTTTAACATTGTGTTTTATTTTTATTGGCGACAATTCGGTTGGTGTTTAAAAATAATTGGATTTCAAAAATTGTTTTTATATTTTTTAAAAAGCTCCATCTTATGAAGAAAAAAATATTGTGACATCTATTTTCCATGGCCTTTATGATTATTAGATCTCCAAAAACGTAAAAAAATATTTTTTAAATTTAAAAACAAATAGCGAAAAACTCCTAAAACGATAATAATGTATCACAATTTTATACAGGATGGTCAAAAATTAAGATTAAAAAATCTTTTTATTTTAAAATTTTGCAAAAGTAATCTTTTAAGTACCAGTACAAATTTATGTATAGTTCATTCAATAATATTATGCCTATTTCCATTTAAAATAACATTTTTTTTTATAATTCTTCACCTTAATTTGTGAAGCTTGAGTAATAAAACTAAGTAAATGTTTTTACAAAATCTTTGCTGGACTTTATACATTGTTCTTTAAAAAAATCTTTTATCCAGTATGGTACTGTATAAAATTGTATAACAAAGAGGTTTTTCGGTATACCAAATTCAAAAACGCCATCTGTTTTTAAATTTAAAAAATGTCTAATAAATTTGGCATATCACATGTTTTTTTCTTTAAAACATAGAGCTTTTCGAGTACTACAAACTTTTTTTTAAATCGGTCCATTTTTAAATAAATACCGACTTGTCGATAATCAATATGAAAACACTGTATGTTAATAAAATAATTGCATTTTTAAGCCAACTTTGATTTTTATTTATTGAACTACTGAAATAGTTAACGAACCGAGTGTATTGCGAATAGCTTAATATTGTGAATAGGAAAAAAACTCTAATTAAAACTTTTAATGCGGTGGGAATTTCGAATTAAATAACAATAGACAAAAATTCTTTAGATTATGCCTAAAAAATGTTTTGACAAAAAATAACAATACAATTAGGAAAAAATTGATACATAGTTATGTTAAAAAATTAGTACTCAAATATTTAATTAGATTTAGCAAAATATACATATATATATTATATATATATAGTTCCTTGTAGATTAAGCTAAATATTAACACTCAGTTCAAAATCACATATCGTCAATATCATTTCGACATAAATTCGAAATGTATAACCATTTTCCATTTTCTGGGTTTGTAATCAGTTTTGATCAGCTTTAAAATGTTCTTGGTAACATATTAAAATGTTAGTGTTTCACGATGGAAAATATCGAAGTTGGCAAACAAATGAACTGTGAAAAACAATGGCCGATTGATGTTTTGTCGCGGCCTGCTTCCTTTTATGTTAAGCCAGCGGGTTTTTCGCTTTTATTTTAAGATGGTGTTCTAAAATCAGTCAATAAAAAGTTAAAATATAACTTATCGATATCGCTGCGGTAAATATTTTCGTTTTTTTGTTCGTTTCTTGTCCCAAACTAGTCGTAGAGTTTAATTTAGCAGCCTTATTTATTCGGAGAAAATTGCACTGCAGCTTTGAGGTATTTACAAACTTTAACCACACAATGCAACCCATTATTTAGCTCTTGGAAGTTTTGCATGATGGAAACTTCTAGATGCAGATATATACATACGAGGATAATTTAAAAGTTTTATACATAATTTATAGTTTTTCCAAAACTTCATAGCAAATGTACCAGATGTGTGTAAGAAGTATTAAAATCAATTTATTGATTTGTGAGTACTTTTAAGGACCAAATAAACTAAAGAGAAGCGTTTAATTTTATTTCAATGTCTCTAAAAAAGAAGTTGAGAAATTGTCTAGGTCAAGTTTGGTTTCCTAAAAAAAATAATATTAGACTATTAAAATATGAAATAGTATGTACAGGGTGGTCATAAAGTGAGAACTTTTGTATTATTAATTTTTAGAAAAAAAGTTCTGCTTTCTAAAAAAATAATATTTGAATATTAAAACTAAATAGCAGGGTGCACCCTGGCATGGTCATAAAATAGGAAAATTGATAATTTTGATAATTGGTCCTAATTTTTATTTTAGAGCAAAATAAAATAAGGAAATGTTGCTTACAATTAAAAGTTAATTGTAAGTTTAAATCCATGACCTCCTATTAAAAAATGGCTAATAAAATCTTACAAAGTTGGATATAAAGGCAAATCTGCTTATGTACTTTTCTTTAAAATATTTACTTGAAATGCTTGTTACTATAATAATTATTATTGTATTAAGGAAAATAAAGGATTATGTTATTATGAATTATTATTAAAAAGGTGCCACTAACTCTTCTGATTATTTTAAGAGAATTAAAACTCCAGAAAATCGATTTTACTTTAAGGAAGTGACATAATATATTATATTTAAGTAATAGATATAATTGGCAAAATTAAGTCAAAAAACAGTTGTGATATTAATTATTACAAGTATCATTAAAATAGTCAATTATTTAAATCCGTCCAGCTAAGCTAATTAACGTGTATTTTTAAAGGCTATATCGATCTTGCCTGTTTCTAAGATTATTAAAAAAAGCATGGTCAATGAAATTGTTTTTTTTTCACGAAAACAACATATTAAGTGCGTGTCAACATGATTTCATGAAGGGTAAAATTACCACATCTGCAATTCTATACAAATGCATTTGCAATTCAAAATTTTCGAAAGAATCTTCCATTTAAATGGTACAAACAATTCTTTCGAAAATTTTGAATTGCTAATGCAGTGTTTTGAGATCTAAGCAAGGCCTTTGACTGTGTTTCTCACTCTTTGCTTATAAAAAAGCTTCGAACCTACAATTTTTCTGAAAAAAGTTTAAAACTAGTTAAATCAAATAGATATTATCAAGTTTGCAAACTGGAAATGAGTTGAGTCAAAGTAAAACTCTTAATGTCTTAAGGTCTCTCTTCTTGGACCTATCCTATTTTTGATATTTATTAATGAACTGTCTAACATTAGTAACTCGTCTGATCTTATACTATTTGCTGAAGATACCACAATTGTAGTAAAAGATAGAGTTCTTGAACATTTGGAGGTGAAGAGTGGGAGAGCACTATCGCATGCTTAAAAATGATTCACCGAGAATAAACTAGTTATAATCAAAGGCAAGACACAAACCACTATTTTTTCCTTAAGAGATTTTAATGAATTAAACATGAAAGAACACATTAAATTTGGAATCATGTTTGACAGCAAATTAAGATGGAATAGTCACATAGATTCACTATCGAAGATGTTAAAACTTAAATATTACTTTCAATTCTAAGCAACATTTCTTCTAAAATAAAAATTTAATGTAGGTACCTCTCCTGGGCCAATTATAAGTTTTCCTATTTATGGACCACCATGTATATGCTATTTTAAGTTTTAGTAGTTTAATAATATTTTTTAAGAAAGCAGAACTTTTTATTAAAAATAACTTTTTTTCGTAAAATTAATAATAAAAAAGTTTTCCATATGTAGAGAATTTATACTGGTATATACATATTATATGGTACTAATACTTACATAAACGTCGTTTTATTTAAATATAATTTAACTAAAAGTTTAACACTTCTGAAACTACTAAGCTGAAAGTTTTAGCTTAAAATTATGCAGTTTGCAAGTCAATTAATAATTTTTTATCGACAAATTTGCTAATTTCTTTAATAAGATGTAAATTTATAGGCAAGTACGCAGTTCCAGTGTTGCATAAATTATTTAAATGAATTAATTAAAGGACGAAGTCAAGAGATGTTTTTTAATTAAATAAAGGCCACAAAATTGCGGACTTGTCTTTGCATGCTTATAACGCAATTTGACAAATCTTTTTGCTCGATGAATTCGGGTAAATTTGTCTTTTGAAGTTGTTTTAATTATTCGGTCGGGATGGCAACATACTTCATGCGAATAGTTGGATAATATTACATTACTTTTTGTTTAAATTTTTATTTATTGTAAGAATTTTAAAATATTTAAATGGGCAAAAGTTAGCTTTAAGTTAAAATTAAAAAAAAGGTGAGGTTTAAACTGGTTGACAGTTGTCATATGTATAGATAAATTATAATTATTAAAGAAAATTTGCTTTAAATTCCTTGATGTGGTTTACTTAAATATTTTGTGCGACTATTGGTCAAAAGAGGAGATTCTAGGCTCAAGGAATCTCCTCTTTCTCCCACTAGTTGCACAATTCAAATTACACAGATAAAAAATTCAGCTTTTTTTATTAGACTTTTCGAGATTTGTAGCCCCCGCCACTGTTGTTAAATAATCTTAGCATTTTTGGAAAAACTTTAAGATTTTTCTCATATATTATATCACGAGAACTATGAATTTAATCGGTTAAACTAGGCTCAGTAGTTTTTTGTTTGGTTTTTGTTGGAAAATGTTGAATGCAAAATAATTTAATAAAATCACGATAAAGCATCTTCACACTCTCTTTCGAATTTAAACGTTTGTTAAATCATTTTAGACTAAGAAAACAATAATTTTATCAAGCAAGTTTCGCTGTGCCTAATTAAAATTTGTGACTAAAATTGCGTTTATTAAACTTGATACATAGTATTATTAGGCGATTTTGAAGCTATGAATTTTTATTAATTTATGGATATTTTCACAATTTTAACTTTATTCAGCAAAAATTACATTTTTGAAACGGATACATTGAATGGTGGTTATACAACATCATGTTTATATGCATACTACTATAATTGTAACTGCAGTATATATCAATTACACCATTTCACGTTGAACCTTATTCCAAGACAATTACTAGCTCTAATTTAACATGAAAAAGTAAATAACATGTGTCACAATTGTAACTATTATTAAGTGCAAAAATGCACATCCACTTTTTTTTATACATAACTTTGCATGTTGTCCCATATAACTTGTTTATTTCTTAAAATAAATACCACTGAAACTTGAGGATCGATTATTAAAGTAAAAACATCAAAAAATATTTATTGCATAAATATTGTCGCATAAAGGACAATTACTTCGAATGGAAACTTTTAACAGGGTAATTAAATCGGAGTTGATAACAAAGATGTAACAATGACCTACATAAACAAAGTACATCTTGAACCATTAACGTTCAAACAAAAGGCTCTTAATTGTATCTGATCCGGCAAAGTTGAAAATAGATTATTCTCTCTCTCACTCGAAATAGAATGAAAGATAATTTGGTTTTGAATGCCTTAGGTAAGTGCGTATTGCTCGAACGAGAAATATGCAACAAACCAAGAGATACTTCGTGTTTGCGGCAGTTCTCGGGATTATTAATGAGCTCTCCACTCAATATTTTTTGATGTTACAATTTCCATACCTTTTCTTTTAGATAATAATGTATTAAGTTCTACACTAAAGAAATTTTCTCATTTAATTTCATACATAACTGCAAAATCGTAATAGTTTGCAGAAAAATTTTGGACTCATTATTGTGTCGTGAGATCATTAAATAAACTAGATCAACTAACGCGTTAACACTCTTAGAAAAGACCTGGTATTTGCAATGAAAATTTAGTTCCCAGAACCAATTTTATTAGTGAAAATAGGCACAACAAAAAAATATGTTGTGGGAACTAATACAAATTTGTTTTTACAGTTTGTTGTCGGAACAGCCAATATTGGTAACTCCAACCAACAAGTTTAAGTGCATCAAAATTAGTTTTTTTTTCATACAAATAATTGATATTTAATGCAATCACATTAGTCTGTCATTTTAGCAGCGTCTAAGTTGTAACAACTGCACTTGCTATTTATCGCAACAAACATTGTATCATGCAGTAATTTATTTTTTAATTGAAATTACATGAAAAACAGTACATTTAAAGAATTTAATAGTTGATATAATATAAATTTGTTTTGTACTGTAACTAAGTTATATTTAATATTAAATGCTTGCATTAGTAGCAACAACAAATTGGTATTATTCCACAGTACATACCTGCTTAGTAAATATAACACTTTTTGTGTAAATATTATAAAAAATAGAGAAAGGAAATTCATGCCCGTTCGTTTTATAAATATTTATTATAAATTAAAAAATAACAATATAACTGAAAACACCAAATTTTGGTTTAAACATTATAACAAAAATTAATAATTACTCTAAGAAAACATTTATAAATATTTTAACAATAAAACAAAAACGATTCTTTGGTAAATATACACAGATAGGTACATTATGATGAAGGTTGACTATTCTTCTTCAGTAAACCGTGATGTTTACGTGAAGTGCAAGCCTTTGTTTAACAACTTAACAATGATTCTTAGGTACAACGTAACATACTTGCATGATAACAGGGGTAAGCATTCGATAAATTTTGAGTGTGAGTGCCTATAGTATAGGCCCTATACCAAAAATGCGACTTGAGCTGTAACAAAACAAAACAAAAAAATTCTCGAAATTCCGACGTGATGGAGACTTTTGGTGGGCACCATTGGATTCAGGAGGCCATTTTCAGTCGGAATGGCATTTTCACATTTTTGGATTTTTTTTCGGACCCCAAAACTACAATACTGTAATTAAAGGAGTGAACTGAATTTACAGGGGCAAATGACTAATTGTAATAAACTAGTTTCTTACCTAAAATATACACTACACACGAGCTGATACACAAATACAAAAGAACAAACACCACCGAAGTCTGGACGCCGCGGCGTGCAACACCGTTTGTTTACAGGTTAAAAGTAAAGCACGCGCCGGGCTGGACAAATCGCGCGCGAAATGCACAAAGTTTGCAGTTGCATTAACCTACAGAGACAACATCCCCAACTAACACTTTGTTTCACACCGCTGGTGTCTTAGCTGTGTGAAAAGTGACGCATAGTTTATACAACCGAACCGTTAGTTCCACGGACTAATTTCAGTCAATTGAGAATGTTACTTAAATATTTGGTCCAACAAAAACATTTTACCGCCGAAATGATTTTTTTGAGATAATGTTGTCAATACTTCTAGCCAACACAAAGTTTCAGTTAAAATAACTTAATCGCCTATTTGCAGTAAATAATACTCAACAACAAAACTAAATCTTTTCAGGTAATGATGCAAGCAGTTACACATATAAAGGTACTGATTACAAATAACAAAAATTTTTATTTTCTGCAACAGTTTTACCCCAACGATAATAAGTTAGTTACAAATACCAGGTCTTTTCTAAGAGTGAAGGAGATCTGTAAATACCCCGCTTCTAAACAATCTGTGGGTTATCTGTTAATTGTTTAAAAGTGTATTCAAAAAGTCATTTAAATAAACTAACATTTAAATCTAGCGGGAAGCAGAAAGTAAGCGTTTGCGTAGAATGCCAAGAGATAAAAAGAATGTGGAAAAACCAGCAATGAAGAACGGGCATTCTAAAGAGCGGGTAAAAAAGTTGGTAAATGAAAAAGTGAGTTAAATTTTCATGTGTTCTGTTTAAACAAATGCCTTGTAGACCTATGTAAATTTACGTTTAAACAATCTCACATAACATTAAATTCTAAATAATAAACATTATGAATCGAAAAGTTAAGAAATGTCAGGGTTGTACTGGTTTTATCTAATTATTTTTATAAATCATTCTTAAAGGAGATTTACCATAAACGCTGCGTACAATTAAATGTACTTATCGATTTTCTTGAATATGGGTTCTATTGAACTTTACTCACAGATTCACATTTATGTTCCGTAATCAGTTAAGTGATTTTTACCAATCATATTTAATTATTTGGTATTACATTTAGAGTGAGTAGCAACGGTGATTGTAAGGATAGCGTCATTTAATTTATCACCACTGTGCGTGGGCTCCTGACTTACAAAGCTATAGCAGCAGCGATTGTGCGATGGCGACATTTAATTTATGATCGCTGGCCGCGATCTCCTCACACAAGAAACCTATTTTAAATTACTAGCCCGTAAATTTTAAGAAGTGCGTAAAGGTCTGGTTTCATCTGACTGCGAAGACGCAGACATAATATGTCTTTGTTATTTGGTCAAATTATTACCTATTATTTGATGGTAATTATAAATTTATTAAAGTTTGCCGATAGATGAGGCAAAATAGACAATTGAGAACAGTCGATTGAGTCAGAACTCTAATAAATAATACATGAATAATTATGTAACAGTAAACTTAAATTTATTTTTTATATTTAATAATTATAAAAACTTTGTCCCGATGGTGGATATAAAATTCATTCATAAAGTTAAATGTAAAGCACAAAAATAGAGACTAAGACTCAATCTACTTTCACCAAACAAACAAACAAACATATAAAAAAACAACGAACATCACATCAGAGAAAGAGCTAAGCTCGCACCTGAGATACTTGTGGAGGCGTTAAGGTTTTACCTGATCTTATGGTTATATTGTATTTTTATTCATTTATTTATTTTATATGTGGGTTGTGGTCGCAGTATGGAGATATTGTGTGGTTATAAGGGTTTGTAGTATGTCCCTTTCTTTCAGAGTTCTCTTTCAGAAAATAAGTTAAATGTCGTTTGGGTTACGGTTATTGTTGATGCTTTTTCCAAATAAATTGCATTATTGTTTGTTATAAATGTTTAGTGTTTTATACGTTTAACTCACTCCCATAATGGCGCATTTTGGAAGGTTTTATGCCAGATAGTTATATAAAAAATAAACGGGAGCCTTCCTGGTCTTGGACCTGAGTTCAAACGTGATTTGATTTATTTACTGTATTTATTATTTTTCTTTGAATGCTTTTTCCATGAATATAACACCTACAAAGTACCTTGGGTTACTAAATTAATGAGCTTTATTACCGTAAGTATTTATTTAATTTATTTGTCGTAATTTAATATAACATTTGCTGTGGTGTTATATTTCATTCTATCATTAGGGGTGTACACCCCGCACACATATTCAAAACATGGAGTTGAATCTGACTTACGCCATATTATTAGAGGTTGCCAAGTAATAGCACAAAATAAATATCAGACGTTACCATGGTACGAAAATCACACACCAAAAACCCGCAATTAAATACATACTGGGCCAGGACAATCATAACAGACAGAATGTTAGAACACATAGTGGAAATAGCAGTAACAAACCGTAACAACTAAGAACAAACGTACAGAGACCACATTAACAAATATTTAGATGTTTGCTATGAAATTAAAGACATGGGGAAATATCCCAATATCAATATTAAATATGGAAGCAATTCCACGATTTCTGTATATATGGGCGTTTCTCTGTAAACTGGGCAACTTGAAGTAAGAAATTGTCTAGGCAAGTTTTTTTGTTATATTTTTGTTGTATTTAATAAATGTTATTCGAGGAATAAATATCGGTCTATTTATTATACGGCAGATGAACCAAAAATATTCCTATTACTTTGGAAAACATTGAGCATTTTCTGAAAAATCTATACAGGGGGCTGTTTATAAAATCCGGAGACAAAGTTTAGATGACTTTTTTAGAATTACAAAATAATAATTATAAAAAATAAATAAGTCACAGTAACAAGCAAACAATATTGGTTGAATAATTAAACAATTAGGTTGATTCCAATAGTTACTGTCTTTAATTAATTTAGTCTGAAGTGACCATTTTGCTTTGGTGACACGTCAGGGGACTGGTTTTTAAGGACTATAAAAACGATTTTGATACATTAAAGTTTATTTTATTGGATTTTGAACGTCGATTATCTTTTGAAGTTATCTACGAAATATTTATGATCTCTTATTATTTTAAACAATATTAGCTTGAGACAATGAGTTGCCCAGTTAACAGAGAAACGCCCATATATACTAAATATTAGGGTGGGCCAAAAAAAACTTTTAATTTTTTTTTCTTTAGTTACCATGAAAATATCGTCCAAGATGACGAAAAAAAAATTCTGATAAAGTTTGAGCTCTTAATATTAATATTAAGAGGTGGCTCATCGCGTTTTTTTATTTTCCATTTAAATAACACGGGAAAAAAAACATTTTTTTGTTTGTAATTTTATTGCGTTTTAACGAATCAGTAAGTTGTAGAAATCAATACACATTCTGGTAGGGAATTGAACGATCTAAAAAAGGTCTAATATGATTTTTTGCTTAGTCAACTCGTTTAAAAGTTATTTGAGGTTAAAGTTCAACCTCAAAAAGTAAATGAAGACTTTTATAGTTTTTCATACTCTATTACGAAATATTGGCTCAAAAATATGAAAAATCATATTTTTCGTGAAATTTATCGAGTGTCCTTCGGTAAAACAATATAATTTTTACGAAATATCAATAATCGTGAAAAAACGTTTTTTTCTATACTTGATTTTTTTTTAAAAATTAATCATTTTCTCAAAAAATAATAAATATTCTATTTACACTTGACTATTAGGTAATAAAAGCCATGTTTCAATAATTTATCAATTAAAATAATCATTTTTATTTTAATTGAAAAATTATTGAAACATGACTTTTATTACTCTATATTACCTAATAGTCAAGTGTAAATAGAATATTTATTATTTTTTAATGCTTATTTCCCTCATTATAATATGAACCAATCAAAAGCCTTGAATTTTCGAATAAATTTCGTTTAAATAAGCGATTAAATCACTTATATACTATTTAACAGCGATTAAATTTTAGCCTCCATATTGGATTTTTGTTTACGATTTTATGGAGTTATTTACAAGTTTTAACAAACATTTTTTAAAAAACAATAAAAAATAATAACTTAACTTAAGTTATCTAAAAATAATTATTTAACTTAAGTTATCTAGTTTACGAAATATCAATTATTACTTCTGTGGGTAAAAGGCATAAGGGGATAAGTCAAAAAAAAGCAATTTTTAAATAGAGCCTTTAACGTGTTCGCATTAATTCAGGAAATATATTTATGTTTAGCGGGTATACGCTTTTGTTAGCATATGACATGGGCTAACAAAAGGGTATACCCGCTAACCATAAATATGTTTCCTGAATTAATGCGAATATGTTTAAGGATCTACTGAAAAATTGCATTTTTTTACTTATCCCCTTATGCCTTTTACCCACAGACTTATTACATACCTTAAATTAATGGAAATAATCTAGACGTATATCACTTAACCTATAAATTTAATCTGTCAAACTATGCTCAGTAAGTTTTTTATTTGATTTTTCTTTTTGGAAAATAGTTTCATGCAAAATAATTAAAAATAAAACCCCTCGACCGCTACGCGGTCTCGTGATTTTATTAAATTATTTTGCATTCAACATTTTCCAAGAAAAACCAAACAAAAAACTAATGAGCCTAGTTTAACCGATTAAATTCATATATGATATAATATATGATATCATATATGATATAATATATGATTAATTGTAAAATTGTATTGTTTTACTGAAGAACACTCGATAAACTTCACGAAAAATATGATATTTCATGTTTTTGAGACAATATTTCGTGATAGAGTATGAAAAACTATAAAAGTCATCATTTACTATTTGAAGTTGAACTTTAACCTCAAATAACTTTTAAAAGAGTCGACTATGCAAAAAATCATATGAAATCTTTTTTGTAGATCGTTCAATTCCCTACAAGAATATAATGTATTTTTCCCGTGTTATTTAAATGGAAAATAAAAAATCGCGATGAGCCACCTCTTAATATTGATATTAAGAGCTGAAACTTTATCAGAATTTTTTTTTCGTCATCTTGGACGATATTTTCATGGTAGCTAAAGAAAAGAAAATTAAAAGTTTTTTTTGGCCCACCCTACTAAATATGTATATATTTAGTGCGTATCTTGATATTTCAATAACAGTAAAAGATTCTACATATTTTTGTAAAGTATTTTTTTAAACTCAGGTACATTGTTATAAATAATCTATTTGTTCTTTAATTAAGTATGATTTTTACTGTAAATCCAAAATTGTTTAATATAAAAAATATACATATCCTTAACTCTAAAAGCAAATATAAAATTGTTCTTACGCAATTTGCGCGTTAAATTCAGCAAGATGCGACAGTATTTTTACCATGTGACATTTGATAGGTAAAAAAAGCCATTGTAGAAAATGTCAGAAGTGGCATGGACTTTTCATCTCGACACGAATATTTCTGTATGAATGCACATAAAATCCTTTCTTTTTGCCTTTAGTTTTCTCTTACAACAATGCAACTTTTATTTGAAATTTTCTTTAGAGCTCTATTTAGCTTTCACGGCCGGAGCTTAAGCGACTTTTCCATTGAAATATTCTTGAATCTTTCTTAATAGAGACGCTGACGCAGACCAGACCGTATCTGATAAGGGACGGTGTTGTTAATTTTTACGTTTATTACCGTTGTTATATTAAATTTTTAGTCTATTATATTATATAATTATTTTTAAAGGGAATCAAGAAATACAAATTTAAGCTAATCAAGTACGCGGTTTCTATATTATTATACAGGGTTGTAAAAAAATGAAATTGTGGGTACCTTATTAAAATATAAGAATTTTAGAGCCTCCTCCTTTTAAATATCATAAAATGGCCTCTTAATGTCAAAGGGTGACATTGAAAACGCTTTTTTTGTAATGACTCAAATTTTAATATGTTACTTTTATTATTTCTTTTAAATAATATGTTACATAATTAAAAAAATTAAAATTACAATCCCCCATGTTACAACACTTCGTCACAAACGGTAAACCGCCTCCCCCCTGACATATGACATAACGACAACAACAAATACAATTATAATTGTTTTATAAAAAAAAAACAAAAAAAATTGATTTAAACTAAATGTCGTTATCATTGTATTAATTATTAAAAATAAATAAATACTAAGAAAAAAACGTTAACAGTATGCTCTCTAAATATAAATTAGTCAAAAAGACTTATTTAATAGTTATTAGTGGCTGCTTTTTCACTTGTACCATTTTGAGTAAAAAATACATTCATCTTTATTTCAGCTATATTGGCAATCGGTAATCACCGAAAATAGAAAATACACTCCCAAAAAATAAATTAGTCAAAAATGACTAATTTAATAGTTATTATTGGCTGCTTTTTCACTTGTACCATGGTTAACCATGGTATCACAAAATTTAACAGCCAATTATTATGTAAAATTTTCCCCTGAATCCAAAAATACCGTCAAAAATTATAACAGTGGAGGAGTTTTTGAGATATAGTCAATTACATATTAAATGGAAAATTGAATATAATATAAAATATTCTACTTTTTTAACTTTTCGACATTTTCGGATTCAGGGGACAATTTTACATAAGAATTGGCTGTTAAATTTTGGGATACCATGGTATGCCATGGTTAACCATGGTACAAGGGAAAAAGCAACAATAATACCCATTTTTGACTAATTCATTTTTAGAGAGTGTATTTTCTATTTTCGGTGTTTACCGATTGCCAAAATTGCTGAAATAAAGATAAATGTATTTTTTACTCAAAATAAGTTGAGTTACTTCGGGAAAAAGAATGATTAACCTTGAGTAAAAATTATTTATATAATCATAATTATGCAACACACACAACCAATCTTACAGTAATTACGAGAAAGAGTATTTTATTAAAAAAAAAGTAAATTGAAATAAAAAAGCACCTTATACTTACCAATTTTATTACAAAAAAAAATATTAAATTTTTTTATATCGAACAAGTATCAAAAAATGTAAATTTCTCTGACTATTTGCCTCGTCTTAATTTCCACCAATCACAAACGCGCAATTTTGAATTACAAATGGTTTCTAGGTGAAAAAACTGTGTGACAGCACCTGTCAGCAGTTTTTTCGAGTTTACCCGCGGCAAAACTTGACAGCTGTTGTCACCAAAAATTACAATTTATATTTTAATTGTTAACTGTTACTCATGAAATAGTCTTGTCAAATACCATTCGGGCATCTAATTTTTCCTGTGAAAAAAATCGAAAAAACACAATGCTAAGTAATATTATTGAACAAAATGCATTCGTGCAGGTGCAAAAATCCGACTCTGATTTTTGTTGCCACCAGCGCTCATGCTACTTGTTAAAATATTACTTAGCAACGTGTTTTTTCGATTTTTTTCGGAAAAATTAGATGCCCTTATGATATTACTTACGAGAATAAACTTTATGGTAAATTAGAATATAAGAAGAACTAAAAGGTTTTTGTTAATTAAATAATCAGTATTACCACCTCCACCATCAATGCAAGCATTAATTCGACAAGGCATGCTTTCAATAAAGTTATAAATCTCTTCTTGGAAATTTCCTTCTCCCTCTAAAACTGCTTTTATTAGTTTCTCTGCATTGCCAGGGCAATTTTGACTAGCTATAATCCTTCTTTTAACCTTATTTCAGAAGTTCTCAATTTGATTAGGATCCGGTAAACAAGAAGGCCACTCTAAAACAGTCACACCTTCAATTTCAAAACAATTTTTGGCAACTCTGCTGGTAAATCAAGGTGCATTATCCGGTATAAATCAAAGAAGGCACCTTTTCAGAGCTCTACTACGGGTTGTAGAACTTAATCCACATACCTTGGACCTCTTAGGGATTGTCTAATGGGAATGAAAGGAATGTTTTCACTAATCATAAAGCCACCCCAAAACATTACACTTTCCCCTTTGCATTGAGGGATCGATCGTTCAGCTTAGACTCTAGCTTATCTCCCCTGACCTCTAAAAAAATACCAAATACCAATTTAAATGGTCAACTTAATTTTGCACTAATATTTTGGAACCCTTAACTGTGTTCTGCAATTTTTATTAATGCCGGATAAAAAACTGTTGGGAAATTGAAAGTGACTGTTTTAGAGTGGCCTCCTTGTTCACCGGATCTTAATACAATTTAACACCTAAGGGATAGGGTTAAAACAAGGATCAAAGCACGCAGAGCAACTAGTAGAAGAAGTTTTAAAGGGGTGGGAAAAAGTTTAACAAAAAGAAATAAATAACTTAATGAATTGGTCAAAAATGACTAATTTAATAGTTATTAGTGGCTGCTTTTACACTTGTACCATGGTTAACCATGGAATACCATGGTATTCCAAAATTTAACAGCCAATTCTTATGTAAAATTGTCTCCTGAATCCGAAAATACTGTCAAAAATTAAGAAAGTGGAGCAGTTTTTAAGATAAAGTCAATTCCATATTAAATGGAAAATTGACTATATCTCAAAAACTGTTCTATTTTTTTAACTTTTGACGACATTTTTTGATTCAAGGGACAATTTTACATAAGAATTGGCTGTTAAATTTTGGGATACCATGGTATTCCATGGTTAACCATTTTTGACGAATTTGTGCTTGCATTAAGGCTTATTCTGCCGTGCTAAGGTAAAAGGACGTATCTGCAATATCTGGTAGTAAAGGACAGAAGAACATTTTAATTTTTAAAAGAAATAAAGAATGACGTTTTTTCTTAACTTCCAAAAACTGCCGTTCTAAGACAAAACGTCATATCTGCAATATATGGTAGTAAGCAAAAAAGCCATTTTGTATTGTTTTTTAAAATTAAAATTTTCTTCTATCCTTTACTACCAGATATTGCAGATACGTCCTTTTAGCTTAGCACGGCAGTATTGTAAAGATTATTCTCAGAGAAATTTACATTTTTTTAAATTTGTTTTCTAGAAAATTTGTTAAAATTTTAATAAATGTTCCTTTATTTTTGTAATAAAATTGGTTTAAATTAAGTAGTTTTTATTTCCAAATCACTTTTTTTAGGTGGAATAATGTTTCCCGTAATTACTGGGTGATTCCAAAGTAAGCAAGTTTTTTACTATTGCATTAGTGCTACTAAACATAAAATTTAACGTCATTTTTAGGCATTTATTTGGCACGACACTGGGTTCGTTTAAACCACCTAACGTATAAGCGAATCGGGTCGACGGACTAAGTAGAGTCGTCCAGTTCTTTAACTGTTGTTCTTATCGGTACTGCTGTCGATGATTTTAACGGGCCGACTATACTTTGATCGTCGACAGCTGTTACCGACCAGTGGCTGTCCAACAAATTATGTTAATTTTTATTCAAAAACAGTAGCACTAATGCAAAAGAAATATAGGTTATTATTTGACACCCTGTATAATTTATATACAAGTAATTATATATAATTTATACATGAAGGTGTAAGAAGCAAAAGTGTACAAGTGCATTTTAGCGTGAAGATGGTTCTGCATGTTACTTAATGCAAACAACAATAATGAAAGAAGTATTCAGATTTTTGTATTTAGGATGGATTTATGGAAAAAAGGTCCACAACGACTAACTTGACCCATTATACGCAGTATTTAGTTAATTATTTGGACAACCAGGGTGTTGTTTTATCCAAGATGGAAAACTTTGGTTTTGCTAATAATTTGATAGACTTTTTTACTCTTATTTAACTAATAGATCTCTATATGTCACTTATAATGGATTTAATTCTGCATCTTTTTCACCAACGTCAGGGGTACCCCAGGGCAGTAACCTAGGCCCCCTGATATTTCTTATATTTGTTAACGATATAGGTTCTCAACTAAAATGTCCTAGACTATTATTCGCAGATGACTTGAAAATATTTAAACCGATTCACAGTATCGAAGATTGTTGGTGCCTTCAAAGGGACCTAGAAACTCTGAAGTACTGGTGTGATACAAACAAACTGTTTATGAATACTCATCTACAAAAATGCGACTCAATTGTTGATTTAGGAGTTCACTTTGATAACCATCATATGGAAAATATTTCCAAGTCTGTACGAAATACCAGATCGTTTACTAATGAAAATTCGCTAAAAATTTTGTACTACGCGTTTGTAAAAACAAAATTAGAGTACGCCGCCTTAGCGTGGAGCCCTATATATAATATTAATATTACGCGACTAGAAAACATTCAAGGAAAATTCTTGAAATTTGCTTCGCTTAAATTTGACAATTTTTATCCTCCAAGAGGTTATGACAATAATGCTCTTCTGCTTCGATTTAATATGAACTCATTGAGGTTGAGAAGGCTGATAGTCTCAACTAGTTTTCCGTACAAACTAGTCAATAATAAAATAGATTCTCCTTTTTTATTAGGTTTAATTAATTTTAAAATACCTAGACAGTTTAGTAGGCAAAATCCAACTTTTTATTGCTCTAGAGCCAAAACAAATATTGTGATAAAGTCTTCAATTTATTAAATGTGTAATTGCTTTAACGACCTCTGTAAAAGTAGTGACACTCATTTTTTCTCTCTTAATTCTATAATTAAGGATCTAATTGTTAATTTTAGTTTTTAACCTATAACAGAATAGAATATCTACTCTCATAGGCTACTTTTGTTATTAATACTGCCACATATTTTATTTTATCTCTTTTTGTATTTTGTCCTGTCAATAGATCGTGTATCTGTTGGGCAATATAAATTATTATTATTATTATTATTATTATTATTATATAGCAAAAACTTTAAAAGGTAATAAGTCCACTTCTATTTTTTGCACTTGTACCCTTTTGATTCTTACCCCTTCATATAAAATTATATAGAATTGTATAAAATTATATAATATGTACCTAATTCTATATAGAACGTTATTTTTTTAATAAATTTTAAATTTTTAACATTAAAAAGCAAACTTTTAATCTAGAAAGACATTTTCAAATAAACTCTTTTAGTAAGTTGAATCGTGAATGAAATGGCGCTGTAATTTTTTATGTGGCCTAATAAACATGAACGATGTTGGCGTTTTTTCTTTGAAAATCCTGGAAAAAATCTCTTCAGCCGAGATGGCGTTTTATTAAACAGAAAACAGCGATAATGAAAAAAGGGGCACTTTTTCATCTCGCCCAGCATCATCTGTATATTAGAACGTGAGCAATGACCCGAGATGAGCTAAAAACAAAGCTTTTTAGCCGCCTGGCCTCACAAGCCACACAACCCCAGGCCTGGGTGTCGATCTATTCAACTATAGATGCACAGTGTTCAGGAAATTAAAAACATTCTTTATGCTGAATCCCGCAAACGAAATCGACTGCCACTGATATTTTATTTTAACCTGCTTCATAGAAAATACAGCTGAACCATTATTAATAGTCTTTACAAATAATTTATGGCAAATAAATTGTACGATTTTTTTAATACTATATATATTATAATTTATAGACATTAATTTGGAAATAACACAGTAACACGATTTCCCTCCCACAAAAAAATTTACCAGATTTTAAAATAAAGGTTAAAAAAACGTACTCGTATCTCACCGTTTCACGAAATCACGTCATTTAAATTTTTTATACAGCCATTCTTATTATTTTAACCTATACAGATTTTTAATTCATAAATAATTTTTTTCTTTAAATATTGTATGTTTTTAAATAATACACAAATTATACTTATATAATAATTTTATTTTTTTGTAATAAAAAAATAATTTCCGTTTTTACCTTTGATTTTTTTTAATAAAACAACAGATTTGTTTGTATCTTATATTCAATAAATGTTGGAAACAAATCTTGGTCTTTAGTTTGACGATTAAAAATTGATTTAGAATCTATAGTGGTATCACTTAAAAACACTACTTAATATACTTAATATATAGGTACAGGGTGTTTCACATTCGTAGTAAATTGGAAGTTTCTTGGAAATTAAAAAATATATCGATTTAAAATTTTAAAAGCGTTTATAATCCATTTAAGTCTATTTTTCAAAAATATTATAAACAAAATGCCGGTTTGATCGGAATTGACATCAACTTTGTTATTTCAAATAGAAAACTCCATATATTTTTACATTTTTAAATTCTACATAAAATTCTGAGTAAAATTACTATACCATGTCATGTACCTAAAGTGAATAGTTTTCGAGTTATTAATTTTTTTGTTAATATTTTTAGAAATGCGCGTCAATCAAAAATAGTCTATAACTTTTTTGCTATTGGGTTTGCGGATATGGGTAGGGTTGCCAGATTCTGTCAAAAAAATAAAGTACATTTTGCGAGAATTTACCTTCATTACAAAAATAATACAGTAAAACAATGCAAATTGTGAATTTGACGTTACCTAAGTATTGTAATTAAGGTAAATTGTCACAAAATGTCCTTTTTTTTTGACAGAATCTGGCAACCCTAGATATGGGGGTAAAATTTTTGGAATCTTAAAACATTGTTTAAAAGATTTCATGTCAATTCTTAAACATTTTTCAACAAATTACCCGAGTAAATCTAGGGCAAATTGAACTTAAAACATTAATATTTTTTTTATTTTAATTGTAACACCCGGTATGTTTAAACCTAATCAAATAGCAAATTAAAAAACCTTTCGATTAATGTAACTATTCCCTATACCTAAAAATAATCATTTTAAAGATATTTAACAATTTATAAAATTTTAAATATTATTTTGTATCAAGAAACCTGTGACGGGTGAGTTGACGGTATCTATGGTTACCACGTAATCTGTCATTGTTCAAAATTTAATGGCGTCAATTTTTCAGTTTGTTATAAACAATTTGTTGTAAACAAAATTACTGTTAAAAAAGCAGTCAGTGAATTATAAAAAACATTGACAAGCCAAATATTTTTAAAATTTTAGAGTAATTCAAAAAGTTTATGCTAATTTAAAAAAAAAATCAACGAAGCTGTAGCATGTTACCTAGAAGTTAACTAGATGAAGCTCATTGGAGACAATGAAACATAAAATTTATTTTATCCATTTTGCGTTCATAATGACTTCATTATACACCGCTTTCGGTGCTGTAATGAGATACTTTATCCCACCCAAAATTTTGATTTTATAGGTTGGCTTTACTTTAAACAGCATAATATTTTGCATATTGGTTATAATACTTTTATTATTTTTCTAGTACTTACGAGACTTTTCTGGCAAGAAATTTTATTTAACACCAAAGAAAATCCTTTTTTTCTTCTTTAACATTAACAGCCGCTTATTGTAAATAAGTAAATTAAGGACGGCATGGCGAATCGATTTTGACATTAACTGTCAAACCAATGACTATATAAAGTAAAATTCGACCAAATTAAATTTAAGGTAATTAATTTTTTTAAAGAATTTTTGCAAAATAGATAAAATAGCATAAAGAACTCATGTCATAAGACCTTTTGTCGCACGCGGACAATTTATAAAACAAGCGACGAAATGAGGTCTTATGACATTACTTCTCTAATACCTATACTATTATGAAATATTTTAATATCAAAAAGAATGCGTAACTGTAACAATTTAATAAACCAACAATATTTTAATTAACAAATTTATTACTAAATGTTCAAAGCGTCCTCCATTCACATTTAAGTATTTCTTAATTCTTACTTCTACATTAGACGTTGCTTTTCTTGACTTTTCTAATATTTCTAATATTAAAAATTGTTAAATATTTCTGAATTTATTAAATTTAGGTATAGGGAATAGTTACATCAATCCAAATGTTTTTTAATTTTCTATTTGATTATGTAAAAACATACAGGGTGTTTAAAATAAAAAAGTTATTAACGTTTTAGGTTTTTAGTTTTAATGTGCCCTGGAATTGACATGATCTCTTTTAAACAATATTTTAAGGTTCAAAAAATTCCACCCCCCATTAATAACTCAAAAACTATTTACTTTAGGTATGGAACATGGTATAGTAATTTTACTCAGAATTTTATGCACAATTTAAAAATGTAAAAATATATGGGGTGTTCTATTTGAAATAACAAAGTTAATGTCACTTTCGGTCAAACCGAAAGTGGCATTTTGTTCAAAATATTTGAAAAAAATAAGCTAAATTGAATTATAAACGCTTTAAAAATGGATATATTTGGCCGTTCCCCAGAAACTTTCAATGGACCACAAACGTGAAAAACCCTGTATTTTGTAAATGTGCAACACCCTGTATATAATTAAAATAATTTTAAAATGTATCTTTAATGGTTGTCCATTTATTCAATAATAGTTATTTATGTCATTAGGTTAAGAAGTAAGGCTTTTTGTGCTAAGCTCAAAGTTTGAAGCCGACGCGTAGCGGATGCCTACAATTGAACGAAGCACAAAAATACACTTCTTGGCCGAATGGCATACAACATTTTATCTTCAAAGTACTTTATATAGATCAATTTAATTCAACATCAAAGCGGCCTAACCTCACTTTTTTAGAATCTCATTTATTTATTAGCTAAAGATTACATTAAATGTACAATAATTATTATGGCTTTTAGAAGCAGTAATAGTTTGACAATACCTAGCTACATGATTTAAGTAAAAAGGGATTTTTGTAAGAAAGTTGTTTACTTACCCTTTTGCCATTCCATTGAATTAATTGTTTAATAAATAGGTATCTAATTTCAATTTGTTTGCATTTTTAATTAAACAATAGGTAGTTTGGAATGTGTTTAACATTTAATTTCACTGAAACAACACAATAATGTATTTCTATATCGAATGTTGACAACATTAAAGTTAAAATTATAGACCGCGTGGAGATAACTATTTTTTTTAACTATACAGTCTAGCTGTTATCAAAGCTTTTATATTATGTGCCGTATACCGTAGATAAAATTTTATTGAATCGAACTTTAAAAAAATGACGTGATCTGAAAAAACACCGAGACACGGATATCATTTTTAAGCCTATTTTTAAAATCTATAGGAATTTTTCATGGGAGGGAAAAAAATCAAATTTTGTCGTACTGTGTTATAATTTAAAGGTATAAATATTGTTATAATTATAAATAAAAATTCTTACCACCCCATGGTAAAATGTGCAAGAAGAATGACGGTGTTCTCGTCTCTGGACGTGTATTTGACTTGCGAGCAAACGACTCGCATCTCTAGTCCACTAGAGTTGGTGATCCTCAGGGTGGAGTTTCTGTGATGAAAACTGTAAGTCGCAGTGTAGTCCAAAGTGTGCCAGTGGTTGTAATTCGCTACCCAAGGGGGAAAGCGGCATTTGTTCAGAGCGGGAGCTGAAACAACGGAAAAAATTATCATTCAAATATGACAATTTTACACCCGAGACACTTTAAACTTGAGAAATTGCCAAGCCTTTGTTGCTTTTTTAATGTTTCGACGAGGTTTTGCATTAATATTACAGTCTTCATGGGGATTCACTTAGTTTTGTTGCCCAACTTTTATTTTTATTTTCCGACGGTTTTGTTTGCTGAAACTTAGACTCTAACCAGAATGTCTTCACTTTTTTCGTCATATTACTCAAGGAATATTTTATGAAAAAAGTTTAATAATATATAAAATGTTTCGTCAGTTTAAAACAATGTTTTTGTGCTTAAAATAACACGTTACAGTAAAAATTATACCTGAATTTATTATGAGTAATAGTTATTTATGTCATTAGGTTAAGAAGTAAGGCTTTTTGTGCTAAGCTCAAAGTTTGAAGGACGACGCGTAGCGGAGGCCTACAATTGAGCGAAGCACAAAAAGGCACTTCTTGGCCGAATGGCATACAACATTTTTTCTTCAAAGCACTTTATATAGGTCAATTTAATTCAACATCAAAGCGGCCTAACCTCACTTTTTTAGAATCTCATTTATTTATTGGCTAAAGATTACATTAAATGTACAATAATTATTATTGCTTTTAGAAGCAGTAATAGTTTGACAATACCAACATGATTTAAGTAGAAATGGATTTTTGCTGTTACATTGAATTCAATTAATTGTTTAATAAATAGGTATCTAATTTCAATTTGTTTGGATTTTTATTTAAAAATATGTAGTTTGGAATGTTTAAGCTGTGTTTAACATTTAATTTCACTTAAAACTTAAAGCAAATTAAAACTTAAAGATAATTTAAATCTTAGAAAACGAATCGTGCGTTTTCTTGGTTGCCTAACCTCACTTTTTGTTTTATTATTCATATTTAATTTTACAATAATTTAATGAAAAATATTAAACATTAACAGTAAAACAAACAAATTAGTGCTTATTATAAATAAATTAAACCAGTTTAGTACGTTAATTTCTTAGAAAAGGATTAATTTATCAAAACAATACCCCTAGCGAGAAAAAATCGAACTAATTACTTGCCTCATAAAATTTTTTATCGGCCTAGGCCATAACAAGGTATTTCTTTATCGAATGTTAACAACAATAAAGTTTAAATTATAGACCGCGTGGAGATAAAATTTATTTTAAGTAATTGTAATTATAATAATTATTCTTATTTTTGTATTTATTATTCTTAAAATAAATTTTACTCATAATAAATTTATGTATAATTTTTACTGAAATTGAATTATTGTATTAAAGTAAAAAAATATTATTTGTATATACTTTTTTTAATTAAACATAATGGTGATTATTATAAATAGTACTTATAAATAATTTTTGTAATATACAGGTTGGTCCAACCAAAAACGAGTTTCGTTTGATTAAACCACCCTATATATCTAATTAAACTATATTTTTTGTCGAGTGGTTAATAATGCGCCGATTGTATTAGCAATTGTTAATAATTAATGACATTCATTTATCTCACTGTAAACAATCTTATTCCTTCCCCTGTATATATTTTCATTCCCTCCCTTTTATCAGGTAAGAAATGCTTCATTCCCTCCCGCTACCATGACCACGTTACATTGTTATTGACTTTGCAAGTAAACGTCAGAATTAAATACCACGTCAGATTTTAATTTCGTCACAAGTTTTTTGCGGGTACCCAAATTGTGTATTTGTAAGCTATTCCACCCAAAAAAATGTAAAGGGTTTACCTCGGAAGTAATTGCTATGCTATGCTCGCTAAACAATATACTATACGCTAAAGAAGCATCGTAAGTAGCGCCACCACGTGGCCGTTATTATCAGAACCATAATTCGGCTTTCAATAAGCAGCTGTCAAACGCGTAGGTATGTTACAAACGAGTGTTTAAGAATAAAGCCAGAAAATGTTAAACATATCGGGAAAACACCACAGCACGATTTTTTGTGTTGTTTGTTTTTCGAGAGGAAATCCTGGTTTGAGTTTTTACCGGATTCACAATAAACATTGGAAATCCAAAAGAAGATTGTAATAATGTAATAAGTCATCCAAATTTAAACAGCAATATGCATTATAATTATTAAAAGCGTCGATTAAAAGTCTCCACTCAAAGGTATAATAGCAAGAACCGATATTACATTATGTATTATAAATAATATTATGTTGCTATAAATTTATATATAGATATATTTTGTCGTTTAAAAGGCAGTTGACGCAAATATAAAAATGTTCGATTTTAAGGTTATGTTTGTACAACAATTATTTTTTGTTTGATTTCTTAAAAATGTCTAAACTTAAATATAAATTATATTAGGTAAAGATATACAAAAAAAAAGCGTTATATATAAGCGTTAAGTTTCTGAATTAATCATATAATAATAAATTGAAATCGAGTACTAAACCAAAGTTTTTTAGTTTTTACATGCAACTCAAAACACTAATAACGTGAGCGATTTAGCTGTTCAATTAAACAAAATTTGTCTAGTAAGCGTTATTTATTTAAAAATAATGTGCAGTTTGTATGCTTAAATGTATTGTTGACATTTGTTGAATTGTCAACAATGTTTATTAAAAGATGCCACGCGCGTTGCGTAAAGCATATGCTTCTTTAGCGTATTAACCTTTAAAAAAAACCTTGTTAATATATGAAATACATTTTTAAAAGTTATTATAGTAAACTTATACCTAAAAAACTATTATTAAAAACAAATTAGAAAAATAATCAAAATTATCGCTTCCAAAACAAACTTATTATAAAAAAAAATAGGCAAAGACTTTTCATACGTTAATCACAACGATAAAATACATCCCATGCAAATTTTTCGTAACGTAGAACCCAAAGTGGCAGCATTAAACAGCGAAAGAATTATCATCCTTTGGGAGATAGACGATGGGCAATTTTGCGTTCGTTTTGTGTCGGTTTGAGAACCGTTTGACCTACTTCAGGTCGAATCGATGGGGTAGGCCTAATATATTTGCCAATATACAAGATTGCTTCTTAATACACGAATCCGCATGTAATCAGGAATTTAAAGCCGATACCGTAACCGTATATATGAATGAATAATCTGCTGTTAATGAATACGATTCATAGTTGTAAACAATAAGCTTGTCACAATAATTGTAACCTAAAGTTGCGTTAGTTAAAACAAAAGTTTATTAAATATGTTTTATACAGATTCCTGCGCAAAGTATATCTTGCTTTATTTGGAAAAGCGGACATGCACAGACAAAAGCCCCTTTTGAAATCGTAGCGCGCCATTTGCGACTAGTTGGCCGTGGTGAAACTAACTAAGTTGGCCGTGTATTCTACATGACGACCTGTTGTTTTCCACTCTAGCCGCAGCACCAAATTTTCGGTTCAGCGAATTTTGCGTATTTTGTTTAGGATAATGGATCCATCAAAAGATTTAGATTCGAATATTCGATCTATCGTTGGTGGTAAAACCTTTACGATATAAAATAAGCTTTACACAAAATACAAAGTAGGGATAAGTTTTAACTTAATTAAATATTTGGTCTTTTACGTTTATTTACTATTTTTTATTTCATTTCAAAATAGTATTACAAAATATTTTCTATATAACAAAAAAACTATTAATATTCCATTAAAATTTATATTATTTTTTACCTAGTTAAAAATGTATTTTTAATATTTTTATTTTAATTTAACGTAACAAATGGAACAAACTTTTTATCAGATTTAGAAAGTAAAACAAACAAAATTCATTTTAAAAATAGCAACACATAATATAAAAGATAAAAATTAGAATTTGTGATATGCTTTTAACTAAGGATTTTCATTTTTTTTTAACTTTATTAGATTAGAATTTATATTTCCTTTAAAGTTGTGTCGCACCCTATACCTTGGGTGTCATTTAATTTGTACTTTCCTTATAAATCGAAGTGTTTTGCTCAATCATATTTACTATAATCCAAAGGTTATTAAGGGTGGCTAGTTTTTAATTAAAAGCCAGTATTTAAAAAAAATAATACATATATATGAAAAACTTAACGAGAATTATAAAAATAGATATGCAGCGGACTTAGTCGCAAAAATGGCGAATGCGCCGGGATGAATTTTATAGAATTCTTTAATAACTTCATTACAACGCCACCCAAGCCAGAACAAAAATATTGTGAAAATGACCTCAAGCGTTCAGAAGTTATATGATACAGAAAAGAGTCCTCCTACGATTTTTGTTATATATTTTTTTATTAATATTTCATTTATCTTGTCTGTAAAATAATTAATTATTAAAATATTTAAAATTTTAAAAATTTCTGGAAATATTCTCAGCTTTCGTTCAACTCCTAAAATACAAATGTAAGAAAAAAATTGTTGCAGAAATGGCGCAAGCCACAAAGTTTTATTGTTAATTGTTAATAATTATTTTTAAACATATAAATAAATATAATATATTAGGTATTAAAATAAGATGTATATTAATTCTAATATATATCTTATTAATTACAGTTTTTCGAAAAAAAAATGAGGAACTTTTGATGTTGTTATTTAAAACTTTTAACCTATTAAATAATCTAAGAATCACATCACCGCAGGGCAGACCACTACACATACACAAGCCGTTCAGTTGGCTTATAAGACCTTTTATAAAGTATATATTTTGTATATAATAATTAATTTTGTTTGTACCGCCCCACAGTGGGCTAGAGAGTCGATTTAACGAAAAGAAATTATGTGTTTAAGTAACTCTTAGTTAATACGTTTAATTGTATAATCCATTTTAGCAGTGGGATTTTAATATTGTAAATTAGTCACTTCCCTGCTGTAAATTTTTTTATTTTATTTTAATAACCGACCGGTTTCGCCTTACGGCATCTTTACAAATATATTAATAATCAACACAGCAAACTAAAATTCACAATAGAAAAAGAAAATAAAAGAAAAATAATATTCTTAGACCTAACAATTCACCGCAATGAAACAGCCTACAACTTCAACATTTATAAAAAATCTACAGCAACCAGCGCAATTATACCAAATAATTCATTTCACTGCAACCAACAAAAATATTCCGCCTTCCATAGTCTCTTACATAGACTCAATAATGTACCCTTGACAGAAAACGAATATAAAAAGAGGTAAACATTATCAAACAAATAAAAAATTACAAAAACGAATAAAATGTAAAAACACCTTAAAACTTATAAATATGTATAACAAAGAATCAAAAGAATTTCAATATAATATAAGGACAAATCACAGAAGCAATAAACAAAATTAAAAAAAAACAACTTGAAAGCAGCTATAAAGACAAACAACACTATATTTAATAGCCTTAATAATGCAAAACAAAAAACAAACATCTTTGAAAAAAGCGGAGTAAATAAACTAACTTGTAATGATTGCGAAGCCACATATATAGGAGAAACAGGCAGAAATTTTAAAACAAGGATTAAAGAACACATAAACAACAATAATCGCAGTTCAAATTTTGGAAATCACTTAACAAACACTGGACACACTTTCAACACAGAAACAAACACAAAAATACTACACATACAAGAAAAAAACCACAAACACACTGCTAGAAGCCTACGAAATTAACAAACAAATGAAAAACAATAAGATACAATGCCTTAATGAACAGGTTAATTTGTTTTACACACCAATATATAAACATCTAACCTAAAACAATAATAACAACATAACCTTAACTTTTACTAAATTTTATTTTTGATTTAGGCTTTAATTAACTAAAATTTTAATGTGTTTTAATTATATTTATATTTGTAATGTCCATAATACAACATGTTATACTTGTTCTAATGTCTGTTAAACGTATATTTTTATAATATTGACGTGTAAGTAGATATATATAATAATATTTTAAATCTCTATATATATCTTTATACCATTCTTGTAGAAACCCTGAAGATGCCGTAAGGCGAAACCGGTCTCTTAGTTAATGTTAATTTTTTTGGTCTAATTGATGAAATTTTAATAAAAATTACACTTTACTATCATTAGAAAAACAAATCCACTTGAACAACAAAAGTATCTTTGTGTCATAGAACAATTAAAATCTATAGTTTTAATGAGTAAATTACTCAACATTTATAAAATAAAACTTAATGATTATGGTTGATTTTAACAAAAATTACATAAAAATAAATAAATAAAGAAAAATATAAATTAGTATGAATAAGTATTTTAACGTTATAACGTTAAAATTTGACGTAGTTTTGTAATTTACACAGTATACTGTGTTTAGGTTTGTCAAATCGAGTTGATAGGCGTCAGACAGTCAGTTTGTAACAAGTAAAAATGTTTTTCGTGCTTTGAAAACTTAATATGAATTACTTTTGAATTTCCGCTTTAAAACGGTGGAAAATTATTGATATTTACTTATAGTTATTAGTAATTAATTCAAAATTATTCCTTATTTTCAGAAGCTTTTTTATTAATGGTTTCCATCACCAACGTATGACGATATTTAATACAATGATATTTCTTCTGAGCTTCCAGCGTTTTTCTATATTTAAAAAAAATTTAAATTAAGTTTTTTGCAGTCATAACGTATGGCAGTATTTAATACAATGATAGTCGAAAAGTAAGAGAAAATTAATAATAAACATTGTTATAGAAGCAATACGTTTACGTGCAATTATAATTAAACTTTGACTGGATACCTGATAAAAATTCAACAGATTTGAAGGTGATTTAAAGTTTTTCATTTTTTACAGATATTAAAGAATTAAACATTCCCTAAATGTTGTCAAAATATATCACTTACTTATTTTGAATTTCCGCAAACTGGAAGCGCCCTCTAGCCTACTGTGCGCCCCATTAAACTTTTTCAAATGGTTAAAAAAATTCCTGAGAAGTTTCAACTCCCATTATTAATATTAACACGGTCCCCCATACGAAGTATGGAGATTTCAATTGTTTCTATAAACCTGTTCACCAAATAATATTAATAAAATAATAAAGTCGTTATTAAGGTTTTAATAAATTATGTCAGTACTGGCTACTTGAATTTTGCCATTCTTGTTCTTTTTTGTTTTTCTAATTTAATTTTATTTATTTATTTAAACAACTATCTTAGCTCTAAGCTTACCTCTTTTGAGAGTCATCGTCCTGCTGCCTTCGCTGGAGCTGAACAGCCCGTTGCAGGTGGCGTCCCCGCTCTGAGCGACTCGGTAATCGACGCCGGCCACCTCGGACCCGGGCGTCATCTTTTCGTACACGAAACAACGGAAGCGGTCCTCGTTCGAGGTGGCGTGGTTGTGGTGCACCTTGCCGACCAGATACCGAGAGCTGCCCTCCTTCCATGTGGCCAGGCACTGCAGTTCCTCGACTGCAATTAACGAAAACACCATTTATGTAAAATTAGCAAATTTATGAAGCGAAAAACATTTGGTTGTCACAAATATTATTAATAATTTTTTAAATTGTATATCAACTAAACTGCGCACCACTCAATGTGTCGCGACCAAAAATTTAGTCCTTTTTCAAAACGACATAACTTTTTTATTTCTTGAACGATTTTATTTTGGTTTGTGTTGTCTGCTAACCCCATCCTCTGGCAATTCATGCTATAGATATTAAGCACACAGTTTTCCCGTTTGTAAAACAATAATTTTTTTTTCGTTTTTATTTTGAAATAATGAAGTATTATGTGTTACCTTAAAACGTTTTTCAAATTTTTCGAATTGGAATCTTAGCAACAAAAATATGATTTTTTTCCAAAAGAGTACATTTAAGGCTTTTTGGTAGGCAATATATTCAGTCTTTTTAAGAACAAAAAAATAGGATAGTAAAAGATTGTTCCTTGAATAATTCTGAACAAGCGACAAGCAACAAACTTCCATTATTTTCAGAGGGGCCTAAGCAAAGACCACTTTTTCAAAATGACATTTTGGTGAAAATTTGCGAAAACTATACCTGAACCGATATTTACGTTCGTGGCATGTTTTCTTTATAATTTTGACCTCCTGATTGTGATTCAGTTGTCAAATTTAAGTTTCAGATAAAACCAAAATCTTCAAGAATCAACATTCGAAAACAATTCCCTGTTGTTAAATGTTTTAATAAAATCCGATTGCTGTCGTGTTTCTTGCATATTTATGATGAAAATGCCATTTGGGGATTCATTTTTTGGGCGAAATTACTGCAATTTGTTTGAGTGGTTAGGATAATGTTACATAACTTACATTTACATTGCGCAGTAGTAATAACATCATTGATAAGTAACTAATTTATAATAAAGATAAATGTAAATGTAACAAACAATAACAATTATACCTTTCAATATTTTGTTGGCCCTCCCCTAAACCGTAATAATTCGTGAACCCTCCTGGGCATTCCCTCGACCAAGTTCCTTAGAAATTTCTGGGATACCCCATTCTTCCTGAATAGCATTTATCAATTCATCAAAATTTTGCCTCCTTCCCTCTCTTTCATCTTCAATTTTATCCTGTTCCACACATGCTCAATAGGATTCATATCCGGAGACAAAGGTGGCCAATTCATTTTCTCAATATGGTGGTCCCTTAAATACTCATTTACGATATGTAAAAAAACAGTAAAAACCAGCAATCGGATTTTATTGACACAGCCGGGAATTGTTTTCGAATCTTGATTCGTAGTGATTTTGGTTTTATCTGAAACTTAAATTTGACAACTGAATCACAATCAGGAGGTCAAAATTATGAAGAAAACATTTTACAAAAGTAAATATCGGTTTAGGTTTAGTTTTTGCAAACTTTCACAAAAATTTTATTTTAAAAAAGTGGTCTTAGCTTAGGCCCTCTGAAAATAATGGAAGTTTGTTGCTTGTCGCTTGTTCAGAATTATTTAAGGAACATTCTTTCACCATATTATCTTCTTGTTCCTAAAAAGACTGAGTGTATTGCCTAAAAAAAGCCTTAAATGTACTCGTTTGGAAAAAAAATCATATTTTCGTTGCTAAGATTCCAATTCGAAAAATTTGAAAAACGTTTCAAGGTAACACATAATACTTCATTATTTCAAAGTAAAAACGAAAAAAAAATATTTTTTTACAAACGCGGCTTGGATAAAGTTATTAAATTTTTTTACCGTTTAACATATCACCCTGTAGGAAGTTTACTTGACCAACCGTGAGCTTTATATCTATAGCATAAATTGCCAGAGGATGAGGCTAGCAGACATAACAAACCAAAATTAAATCGTTCAAGAAACAAAAAAGTTATGTCGTTTTGAAAAAGAACGAACTTTTTGGTCGCGACACATTGAGTGGTGCGCAGTTTAGATCATTTTTGCAAAAGGGTTAATAGATAGATAGATAGATATATTGGTTTACCTTCAAAATTTACAAGGCTTGTTAACAAAATAGTATATAAAAACATAATTAAAATATAATAATATAAAATGTACAAGAGACATGAGTGAGTATGAGTATATAGACTTATGGCAGGCCCCATCGGCTTCCCCTTACACTGATCTTCCTGGGACTATTTTTACCCCCTTTACGTTCTCCTACGTATCCCACAACTGCACAGCATTACATGTGTTTGTTGGATCCGAATTTTTACGTCGGCTGGTAAATCTTCCCTAGGATGTCGATGGTTAAGGCCATTCCCGGAATTTTGTCGCCGGGCCGACCATACGCCCAGTTTAGGCTAGTGGAGTGCGGGAAATGGAGGGGACATATGAATAAAAACGCAATAAATAAGTTTACTAAGTTTAAAAATATTAAGAAAAAATTAATGATAAAAGATGTATATAAATGCTTAAGGTAACAATACATACATTAGAAATTTAAATATTCATCTATTGAATAAGAAACATTTTGGGTAAAGACATTTTTTACAGTCTTTTAAAAAAGTGTTGTGTCCATCTTTCTGATCTCTTCTGGAAGCTGATTTAATAGTTGCATTCCCAAATATACAAAATTGTTCTGAGACTTCTGCAAACGACATTTAGGTAGAACCATTTTGTCTCTATTTCTTGTTTCATAATTGTGAATGTAAGTAGTTGGTCTGATTTTGGTGTATGTAGCATAGACAGGTAAGAATGTAGCAGCTTGGAATGGTAAGTATTTTAAAGATTTTAAATATTTATCTACAGCTTGTTGTTGGCGGTGCTCCGATTATTGCTCTAATAGCCCTTTTTTGCTGTAGAAATATTCTGGATGATTCCGAACATGAACCCCAGAGCATAATTCCATATGTGGAGATGCTATGAAAATGTTCAAAATAGGCGGCATTTTTGTTCACGATGTAAATTTATAAAAAGAAGTCGGTAATTGAATATTTTAATGCATTTTAAACATCTTTAGTTGGCAGCAATTGCAATGTTGTCATGTTTAGATTAAAATTTTGCTTAATAAAATGACGCATAGAAAAAGAAATTGTCGTTTTGGAATTTCGAAGCTGTCAGTTGTGTTTTTGAATAATTCGTGTATAATTTCGTTTGTTGTTTGTGTTATTTTATATCGTTTAAGTTTTCATTGCCGTTTTTGTGTTTGTTATATATCGTTTTTTTTTGTTTGTCCTGTATTTAAAATGCCGAAGCATTTAAATAGTCGGAGTCAAGAGTTGATATCATCCTTAATACGCTATTTTGAGGCAGAACGGGATAATAATGGACCTTTGTTACCTTTAACAGCTGTTAGAGAGGTAAATAGTATTATTAAATATTAAAATATTTAACAGAATATAATAATAATAATAATAATAATAATAAAAATAAAAGACTTTATTTGATATAAAAAGTAATACATCAAAAGGGCGAAGTTTGATCATGGATCATTCTTCCACTTAATATATGTTGGATACATAAAATAAGAATGTATATACCAGATACTGACTTAAGATGGCAAAATTTCTGGGTTTTATAGCTGAAAGTATTTAAAAATGGCTAAAAACATACTTTTGGCGGTTATAAAAACTCTGACTTTTGACATGTTGGTATTCCAAGGTCCCAAATCTAGGGACCCTACCGTTTTTTTCATGTAAACGCCATCTATCACCCTGCCACTTTCACTTGATGCAATGATTTTAGCATCACATTGACAACCGTGCCCGATCAACTGATTGATGACGAGTACGTCGTTTCTTTTTAAATTTACTATATATGTTGAATCCATGTCATTGTTCTATCCATATAAAACCCTAGCAAATGAAGATAGTGTAGGTTTTTTTAGTGAAAATACAAGTGTTTGAGTTTTTTCTTTATTTAGTTTTAATCCGTTTGTCTCAAACCAATCTTGTGCATTGTTTATTGCTTTAATGGACTTTTGTTTTAGCCTTTTTGTATTGTCGGAACTATCGTGGTATCATCAGCATAAATGCATGATTTTGAAGTATTTACCTTTTCTGTCAGATCGTTTGTATATAGGATAAACAAAATTGGTCCTAAGATAGATCCTTGTGGTACTATGCCATATTACAAGTTAAACCTAAACTTGATTGCAAAACTATTATAAATTTATACTATGTTCTTATTAATTATATTATAAATTATAATGTTATCCTATGAGGTTGCAGTTTGCAGTGAAAGAGGGTTTAAAGCAAAAAAAACGAACTCAGAGACTTTTGTTTAATATTAATCAAATTGAATCCTGTAAACCATATTTCAAAAAATATTATATTTTGCCATTGCCGTGCCTGTATATATTTTGTATATAAAGAAAAATTTGTCTACTTTTAATTGTTTTGGTAGTTCCCATAAAAATTTAACTAGACATGGTCAAACAATAGAGTATCCTAAACATAAAACCAGTCTATATGAGAGATCACCTTCATACTCAGGTATAAAATTTTATAAAAAATTAATAAGTATTAATGTTTAGTTGGATTTTAAAAGAGAGTTAAAAAAATATATATTGTTAAATTGTTTTTATTCTGTGTCTGACTATCTGCAAGCTGTTTGAAAAATGTATGTATCTTACTTTATATAATTTTTGTAACATGTAATGTTTTTAACCAATATTTGTACATATTTATCTATGTTTTTAATACTTATACTGTTTTTTTTAAATCTTACTTGTCCTTATACAATGTTGCACAAGTTGCATTCTATACTTTTTATACGACAAATACCTTAATTAATATCTAAAAATGATTTAAATTAAATATGGACACAACATCTATAAAACAATAAAGTAACCAACTTGGGAATCTGAAAAATGTCAAACTTTTATGTGTAAATCAAAATGTATCCTTTAAAATGCGGAGTCTCCACCCGAAATAAAGTTAAATCTAGTTTACTGCCGGCAAAATTAAAATGTCAGTACAGTACATGTTTAAATATTGGCGTAGATAAACTATTTAATACTTTTGTATTTTTGAATTGAGATCAAAAAATAATTTTTACATTTAGTATTATTTTATAAGAAGAGCACTTTATTTTAACGATTGTTTGACATTTGACAACAGTCAAATAACTTAAAAATAACTTCAGCCCGTGACTAAAAAGCCATAACGCCACAACTTATCAATGTATATTTAAAAGGCCACTTAGTGTCATGGAAACATGTACGATAATGGGCGTTTGAAGGAAGTAGAAAATAGTATATTATGTATCAAGTTTTATAAACGCCATTTTAGTTACGAGTTTTATTAGGCACAAGCGAAGCTTGCGAGCAAGTGTTTAATAAGATACTTTATCTACGACGAACAAAAATAAGAATTTAAAGCCAATTTTAAGTTATAAATTTTTAACATTTGAAATATTTAACCCCCCTTTTTTTGTAATTTATAATAAAGCCCGTAACTAAAATGTCCAAAAGCCTGTCACTAAAACGCCATAAAGTCACAGCTATTCAATGTAGGATTAGACAAAATTATTTAAAGTTGGTACATTTTTTTTTAAAACCCTGTTTTCAGTTTTAAAGAGGAATTAATTTGAAAAATACGATCATAATACATGAATTTGAATTATTATAATATGTTTACAAATAATAAATCATAAATTATTCATTTGGCAAAAAAAATTAGTAAAGCTTTAAGTAAAATATGAAATTTTATTTACTTAAAAAATTATATGATAACTGCAGAAAGTAGTAAAATAATTTTTAGGAAGGGTGTAAAATATACCGCACTTGAAATATGCATAAATTTAGCATACAAATTAGCCAACTGAAGCCTGTAATCAACATTAAAACCCACTATACTTTATTGCTGTGTGCATTATGTTTCCACCTAAGTGCAGGCAACATAATAGAAGAAATTTGAAACATTGAATATTTTATTATAGGTAAGCGTGTTTTAAATATTTTTTTCAAAAAGGGTGGATGCGCCGTTAAAATTTTAATTTTTTGGAAAATTGAATTAAGGAATTTATAAGTACAGCTTAAACTGCCATTATAAATTGATTTTTTTGTATATCAAAGTATTAAATTTAATACTCTAATTTTAGACATATAACATAAATTATTAAGAATATTATTAACAAAAATTATTAAAATTAAATTATATACTTGTACCTAACATTTTGCTGAAGCTGAAGCATGTGTAAAACCTATAAAAACCACCAAATTATGGTAATACCATACTAATATTTGTAAGCAGCTCAAAAATCAAGTTATTACACAACGCTGAACAATAATTAAAATACATTTAAATTACATAGGGAGAGTGGTTCCATCTATCGCATTTAATTTAAAATCAGTGTAGATTACTCTAAAATTACAGGTCACTGTAGAATAAATTCATGCACATAACTTATAATAACATTTTCTACGTATGATAAAACGTCTCAAACTAAAATATGAGTTCAGAATTATTTAACATTAAAAAAAATGGTTTACGAGTTTACAAAACGTCAGATCTGCAGCTCAGCACCGAGCTCAGTGTTCTATGACTATAGCTATACCAAGTTTTAACTAAAAAGTCATAAAACCTAAACAATTAATTTTTAAAATAATATTTTACTTTTCTATTAAATGAGTTTGCATCTGCGATTTTGCTGGAATTGTAATATATTTTTGTAGTATTAAGATAATAGATACTTTTTTTTTGCCCGATAGTTTTTAAGAGGTTACATTTTTTTCAATTGTCGATAAATTTTTAAGAAATTGATCAATTTGGACATTAAAATGATTCGTTTTTTAGTAGTTTTCAAAAAACGCATTTTTAAGGATTTGTGGGTCCATTAAAAAAATTCCAAAAAGTTAAAAGTGTTTAATCTTGGCCCCATCGCGATGCATCGTAGGCCAACTATTTTTTAATTTTTTTTTTAATTATTAAAGCCTCAATATATTGTTTAAAAGCACTAGAAATACACGAAATATTGTAACCCATAATTTAAGAAGAAGCAACTCTTTACCTATTGGAAAAAATAAAAAATAAATTTTCTAAAGTATCTATTTTTTTACTCAAAGTTTTTATAATAAAAACTGTATTTATTTTTTTCTGTAACTTAAACAATACCCATATTAAAAACTCAAATTAAGGAGGTTCGGGTAGATTATTTTAATCCATATATATTGTAACACAAGAACGTAAATTAAAAAAAAACGTAAAAAAGAATTTAAACTCGACAACATTGCGAGTTGTAGATAGTTGTTTTCTATGGTAACGATTTTCGCTTTTGAAAGTGGCAGTGACAGTTCTATATGAAGTGTTATTTAAAATCTAAAAATTAGTTTTGAAAATAAATTAAGTCTATTATAAAGAAAAAAATATTTATAAGGCAACAGAAAACATATACTACATGTTAAATACAGCGAAAAGCCAAAGAGAAGAGAAGAAAACCATAGAAGTTAGAAGGATCGTCTTATTATTAAAAAAAATAACTAACTTATAATAAATAACTTAATAATTACAATTGTGTTTTTCTTTAATAATTTACTTTAAAAACCAAATAAAACAAACCAAATATCTCTAGATAATCGCGTGTTCGTAATCCAGTGTTGCCGGATCTTCTAGACGAGAATGACAGATTAATAATTTTTCTGGACATAGTCAACATTATCGTTTATTATTGCAAATCTTTGCGAATCTTCTTAAGTCAATTTGTTTTTGAATACGTTTAAAAAAAATCGATGGACCCACACATCCTTAAAAACTCGACTTTAATAACAAAAATTGGGCAAAACACCATAAAAACAAATAAAAACACGAAAAATTTGAAAAAAAAAATTCCAAATCGAATAATTTTGTAAAAAGATATGGACGATTAAAAAAATCGCAAAATTTAAAAAAACTTACATCTCAAAAACTATCGTTCTAATACATATTTATAGACACTTTTTTATATTCTTAATAGACATGCTTTTTGAATTTGTAAACTAAATGTTTAAAACATGAAAAATGGCGAATGCGCCACGCTTAATTTAATTCTTCTATTTAATACCTAATTTAAAATTCCAAGAGATTTTTAGCCGTTTTTTCTTAAACATTACCCAAGAAGTGCTTCTGTTTATCACTTGAAAGCGTCACGTAGTGAATTTACAAAAGTAAATACTCTATAAAAGTATAATAAGCATTTAAATTCTGTCAGACGTTCCCGCATAAAACGTAACCGTTTTCACTTAAAAAAAACTCCGAAATTATTCCAAAAAGCTCTACACTGGGTATAAAATAAACAATAAATTTTGTATTAGATACATTTATTTACAAATGTTTTTTGCGTTTTATGAATGTGACAACCAAACACAAAAGCATTTCGGGTGTCTGCCGAATGTCCTTTAAATAAAGTCATTAAATTAAACCTTTTTATCATAAGAGCCTCAAGTATACTTATATACTCTATAGAGATTTATTTCTTAAAATATAAAGTGACTATATTTTCTATTAGTTTAAGGTCAAGAAAAATCCCAACAACTTTTACGTTTTTTATCGCTTTTTGGTTAAACTTTTTTTTTAACATCCTATTAATAATAGATATTTACAAAAATTTAATTAAAATATTTTTTTATTAATATTCTTACTAGAGAAGACAAAGAAAATTACATAACCGTGAAACTATTTCACTTGAAATACTCCAATATTTGAATGTATTTCATACTGAAACGTTTTGTTTTATTTTAATAAATATTCCTTAATAATAGGAAAATGTTTCTGTCAACATATCAAAACTGCTTTTCAACTTTCTCAAGCTTTACGGCACATTTCCATTGGGAAATTTTGTCACTTCCAAATTTTACATGTCTTTCATCTTGCTGACACATACAACTAATAAATTGATCAAAATGCGCTGGTATGTTATAGCTTGAAGAAAACGTGATTAAAAAATTTTAGACACTTTATTTATTTATTAATTTTACTAAAATTCCAGAGTTATTTATTTAAATGTAAAATAATTTCAAATATGAAGCACCTCTTGACCTATATGTATAGGCATAATTGTAACTAATTTAATTAACAGTTATACTGTTAATAAAGTTTTTGATTTAATTAGCCAAGTATACGGCTAGAACTTCATATTTTCTTAATTAAAAAGACAAAGCGTCTAAATTTGGCTTGTGTATTTCATTATTTATGCTTAAATATACAAACATTTGGGTTTATTACAATTAAAGGTATGTGGTATGTTACATTGCAAAATTATATACCTGTAGTTTAGACAGGAATTACAATAAATAACGCAGAACGTTGTCCCTGTTTTAACAGTAGCGCGATTTAATTAAATATTTCTGTTAACATGAAATTTTTATTATATAGTTCAGAAAAAGATAACACACTACAAAAAATATAAACATAAATTGTGCTTGTGCTAAGAAAACACATTTTGGTTTTCCGACCTCAGATTTTCAAGTAATTGGGTCGTTTTCAAAAAACACCCGCCTTCCGCTGTCCGTAAGTTTGAATTCCAATAACTTTGTTAAAAATTATCGGATCTTATTGATTTAACATCCAAGTGAAAGCCTAACAAGCCCTTAGTAAACTCTTACAGAAAATGTTTGTTTAGTTATTTCAGAATAATTTTATTTAATTTTGAAACTTGTGAAACACACATTTTTGAATGTCCCATTAGCGTTTTATAAAACTTACATACATGTTTTTTTTTAATATTGAATAACCAGAACTTTGTGTTGCTTTTTAGCAATCCATAACATCCTAAGTTAATACAGTAAACAATATTTATATAAAACAAGTCATTTTAATATACTGTTTTTAAATTTGACATGTCCCAGACATTTTTTCCGTTGCGTTACGTCCGTCGCGTTACCGATAGAATATTTAAAAAAACATATATATGGCAACTTTTTTGGCACTCACGTGATCCACAAATGATGTTCGGACGTTCACATTAACCAGCTGAATTTATTTATTCAATCAGGAAGAAGATATCGGTTGAAACAGGTGCGGGTAACGCGAATATAATAATTGTTTGTCCGCTAAGTTACTCAAAAAAATAATAAAAATAAGGTAAGAAAAAATACTATTTTTCATGATTATGTTTATTTTAGGGCACCAAAGCTCATTGAGAGTAATTAATGACTGTAATGTCTTATTATTATTTCTTAAATATGGTTTCACAAAACTTTGTCCACTGCGTTACCGAGTCCACTATGTTACCTTATGGTAACGCAATGGAATTTAGGGTCACGCAATAGAATTTTTCGACAACAAAGTGGATATTTACCGTCGCTTTTATTAAAAGTAGTTTATGATAAACCAATTTAAAATTATTTGTGATTACAACTCACGATATAGATTATATCCAAGGGAAAATTCCACGCAATATACAAGTACTAAAAGGGACCTTCACCAGCTTATAGACAAAGAAAAAGGGTGTCTACAATTTAGAAATCTAAGTTGTTATTTTGCAAGTGAGCACCACTACAAGGGATTTTGTTTATGCATTACTCTAAAATCATACCACCCTATATAGTTTCTTTTTAACGTTATCTGATTAAGTCCTTTGTGTACTCCAGTCCGTTGTGATACCAATGTCTATTGCATTACTTTTTTAGTTTTTGTTAAAAAAAATACTTAAAATGATTTTTATACACTATCACTTGGTAATACGTGTTTATAAATTACAGTTTAACTCACTAATACAGGGACTAAAAGAAAATATTAATGGTATTGTTTTTTTTAACAAACAATCGGAATGGTTTCTTTAAAAAAGTAACTTAACGAACATTTATAAACATTTAAAAAAAGCATACAATTTTTAATAAAAAATAAAATAAAAAATTGGAGTCAAAAGTTTGTGAACTAAGTACATTTTAATTCAAAATATTTACTTTTTTTATTGAATTAAATTTTGGATTTCAAATTGGTAACACAGTGGAGATATACATATTACAATATTAAACAAATTTTTCTGAAGAAAACGTAAACAAATAAATAAAAAGTGCACTGCCCGTCTTAAATGTAAGTAAACAAAACTCTAAACATTTATAAAAATCCAACCAAAAGTCAATTTAAGCAAACAAAAATTTTGATCTTTATTTTCCCGAAAGCGGGTGTTTCTTGAAAATGACCCAATTATAACCTAAAAGTAAAAAAAAATCGTTTTTTCGAGAATACGTTCCATTGTTTGCTTTTTCACATTTAGTTTGAAATTACTCGAAAACCTAACGTAATGATTAAACGTTTATGATTAAGAAGATCATGTCGTTACTTTTGGCTGGGGTACTCACCAGTACTTTCTGATCCCAATACGTCAGGGCACGCCTGATAGCCCATCAAAAGTTTGCTATCATCGGTGCAGCTATCTATGCTGGATACTGGAAACTTGCACTCCCCATGTCCCCTATTGTACGTAAAAGTAAAGGGGCCCCTAAACGGGCATGGCTCTGGCAGGGCGTTTTCCCTGAACAGGGAAAAAAGAAGGGCGTCGCCTGTTATCATACTGCAGAGATGTGGAAGGGCTTCTCTACTATGACAAAATGCTGAAAAAAGAAAATCTATTTTAATAATTTTCTATATTATGTCCACGGGGTTACAAAGAGGAAAAAAATATTTTATCTGCTCCCACTATGGTAACTAGGCTATTGTTACATTGTTTTATAGCAGGTAAGTTAAATTTACCGTGAAAGGCTGGTTCATTAATTACGTGAGATAAAAATAGGGGGGAGGGGTCTAGAAAAATCTCACCAAATCTCATATTAAGGGAGGGGGTCATTAAAAATCTCACGTCAACTTTTGAATTTAAAAAATATGTATAATAATTCAAATTTATCAAAAAAAGTAATCAATTTTTATTTTTTGGGTTTATCATGTGTTCCGCAAAAAAAGTTTAATGGCTAGAATCTCACGTGAGGGATAGAGGGGGGTCTACCACATCTCACCAAATCTCACCAAGGGGGAGGGAGGGGTCCAAATTATCAGAAAAATGCCTCACGTAATTAATGGATGTCCCCATAGATTAAATTCTATGGAAATTACCTTTTATGTAATTTCGGTTTATTATAACAACCTATGTGTATAAAAAAAGTATATATAATCTTTGGTGTGTTTTTATGTATTTATTATTCTGCAAATATGACTTCAGTAACACGTGATTCTTCAGAACTTGTCAAGAGATTTACCAGAAAGGCATTGTATGATATCCTTAATGAATTTAAAGGAAAAAAACTGGATGACAAGTTTTCGTTGATGGAAGAAAAACTTGTGAAAATTACTAAATACCCAGATAATAAGAAAAGTGTTATAAGTCGCGAAAGCTACGAAGATACAGAGAAAGAAAAAACTGATGAAAAGGAAGAAGAAGCTAGCGAAGAGGAAGATGAACAGTTTGTCTGATTAAGGTTAATTTAAGTTATGTTTATATATTTTTTTTAAATAAACTCCGAACTACGATCAAATTTTATTTTACCACATTACAATAAATATTTTTTGTAGGCCTTGTAAAAATTACAATCCAATATTGTATTTCAAATGATTACATTGCAAAAAAATGCAAGAAATAATTTTGACCGGTTTTTTCAACAAATACTCCTATGTGCGTCGCACAGGTATTTTGAGCTAAAACGTGGCCAAAACTCAATTTTGTTAATTATTACCTTTTAAAGGGAACACAAAATTTAATGTATGTTTAATTTTAATATTTTTCTTGTATTACTTGCATGTAAGTAGCTACTTTGTAATTTTTTTATAAATAAATTTTTGAATAGGTAGGTACATATATTTTTTATTTCTAGTTAAAATACCTACTACCACTTGTATACCCTTAGAAATGTGGTTTTTTAGTCTTTTGATACAGAAAAAGTGACAATATTTTTGGCCACGTTTTAGGTCAAAATACCTGCCGCTAGGAAATTAGTAACACAATTAATTAAAACAGGGTTTGTTTTGGACAAGAAAAAAGTAAAAACGAAGTATGATGACGATTATGGGGCCACCGTACTGGTATTACATTACACGACAAATTACAACAAATTCATCTCTTGTCTCTCAGTAAAAGATCTTTAGAGACTGGATGTTAAGCAATTCCCCTATTTAGAAAATATTTAGGCGAAATAAAATTGGAACATGATGATGAATACAAATTCGAATCATTAAGCCCTACTTCATTGATGGTATACTGAATTAAAACTCCTTTATGGAATTATTGCAGAATTGTTTTCCTTTAATTTATTACAAGGTTCTTTCAATAAGATGGTTGTCCTGCACACAAGTCTCGAATCATTCGGGAATGGTTCAGGGACAAGTGGATAGGCAGGAATGGTCAGCATCCATGGCCTCCACCTGATCTAGCAATTATGGATTCTTACTTATAGGGACGATTAAAGTAGATCGGTTGTGCTAAACTGTTCAACCATGACGAGAATCTGCTGAAGGATAGGATAAGAAATGCGATTCAATTGTGTACCCTTGAAGAGATTCATAAAAGTTATTTGGATTTTAGGTTTAGAATTAAAAGTGTGCTATATTGGGGGGTGCATTGTCTGAATGAGTTTCATTCAACCCAGGTCAAATTTGAAATTTCTTTTTACTTCATAAGATAAAAATTAATGGCATCCATGGAGAATTCTCGGGAGGTTTCTACCCACCGCACAGTGTTTCAATTCTCGGCAAAACCTAAAAAATTTACATTTTTTTCACATAAATTTTGAGTTAGATGGGTAGTTAATACCTATATCCATCCTGTATTGAAAAAAAATTATATAAAATACGTATATTTTGTCTTGTACATCAGTTTAAACTTGACGCCTTCAATTGAAGGTACTTTACACGCGATCGCTGCGGAAAATTGTTTATTGTTTAAAAGTGAATAACTTGTGTTTGGTGTGTCCGATTGTTATGCGGTTTGATGAAGGGTGATCTTCAAGGTATCTAAAATTCAGATATGTAGGTATTTGTTTTTCGTAGATTTTGCTTGTACAACGGGTTATTGTAACCGACAAGATCGGTTTGTTAAAATCGCAAATTTTGAATCGAGCTTTTAGAACAATGGAGCTACAAAAATTGTAATGAATTGTAAGGCATCAATTCAAGATCCGTTGAATAGCTTAGAGTTTTGTCTATCAAGCCATCAATAAATTAGCTGCCCCAACTTGCCCCCAGCTCTTTAAAACTACATGTTCTTGGGCGCTCATGCACGGTTGTGGTAAAAAAAGTGATTTAAAGCCTATGTCGAGCGCGTATCTATGTTTTTGCTTTACAAAATATAAGATTTTTTTTATTTCTGGGTTGCGTTCATGAGGTTTACTCGATTCACTCGGATTTAACTCAAAACGATTATTACAACAGCGGTGTCTAGACTTTTACTTGCGTAAATCGTTCGTGTCTACTAAGATATTTAACAATGATTTTACATATTTAACCCACCTCTTGTGGGTGCGTTAAAACAACTCCGCATGCGCATTGTAGAGTGTTAATGTCAAATTTGAATTGAGGTTATTTGTGCTGACAATTTTTTTAGCAGATCCAGTGACGGAGAATGTTTAATATATATGTAGGTATTAAATAATATAATATAAATGTAATTATAATAAACTTAATGAAGCTATTTTATAAAAAAATCTTTTATTTACATTTTAAAAAGAACCTCTTTAATTAATTTTGACAATTTTTTGAAAAAAATGTCCTCAATTTTGAATTTTGGAGTTCTGATTCCAGATTCGTTATCAGCAACCCCAAAAACCTCTTTATACGGATTTTCAGGAGAATCCGACTACTCCTTGATATTTTGCCGAAAATTTCGAGAATTGAAACACTGTGCACCGTGATAATAACATTCATTTGTTGGAAAGAAAATGAGAAATGAACTAAAACGGATCAAAAATTATTTTTATCAACAATATACATAGTCATACTACTTATACTACGACATCAAATTCTAGGGAAGATTTTAGAAGGAAATATAAAAATAAAAAAATGAAAACCTGTTAAAACAAAAAATCGTTATAATTTCGATATTCTTAAACAATACTGAAAAAGTTACACTTTCATCTATATTTTTATCTAATTTGTATGATTTTTCGCCTTCTTGATTTTAAATTGCCACCACCATCTTTTGTTGTCCCTATGGCCGCCATATTAAAATTTTAAATATAGTTTTTTAAATAAAAAATATGCAAGGAAGTATGCACATAGAAGAATTATTATAAATACTTAATGCACTCTGTATAAAAAAATTAATTTTATAGTTTACACATCCTATCCTGGACAAGAACAGTGTTATTTATTAAATTCGTTTATTTAAACATTCATAAATATAAATTTAAACATTTGTAATGTTAAAATCATTTATTATAATAATACAATGTTACAAAAGTAAATTCCTTTTACTTTAATAAAACTTTTATCTAAAAGTTATGTTATCTATCTAGTTTAATTTCCATAATAAACGTTTTTTCCATTTCGTTTCAACTAATAATCATGATAAACCGAAGTTAAATAGCAACTTTTTCCATTACGAAAATACTAGATAAACATTTTGTTTAGAAACTCTGTTTACTGATAAACACACTAAATCATTTGCTTCAATTGGATCCCATTTAAACCTCGCTTTTCCATGTAGAAAAAATATAAACAAACAAATTTATAACGTGAGGGATAAAACGTTTTTTTGCTTGAAAGTAAATTATAAATTTATTTTTGTTAATTAAAAAGTCCATAGTGTTTTAGAGTTTTATTAAGCTCAGTGTCAGTGAATATATTACTTTTAAAACTTTTGCGCCAGTTTTTTAAGTTTTATACTTTGGGTGCTTTAAGGGCTTGGAAAAGTTTTAAAATTTATAATTTTTTAAGCGATCTTTTTTCAATAAATCAAAAAATAAAGTTGGACCAAGAGTTTTAAGTTTTATAATAAATTATTTCATATTTTGTGTATGTATGAAATGGATAAATTTAATTTAATTTTAATATTAATTTTCTGCAAATGGTACACATTTATTAACATTTTTATATATTAGTATGAAATTTAATTAAATTAACAAATTGAAATTAATTTAATAGAATGGTTTTACCATGTATTTGTAAATTGGACATTTTTGTAATTGAATTTGTTTTTACCTAAATATATATTTGTGAAACTATAGTATAGTAATATATTAACAATAAATATAATTAATTGAACGATTTTGGTGTTTACCAAAGTACTGTTAAAAAATGTTTAATATTACAACAATAGTTTTGCATTTTAATTTGCAACTAATAAAGCCAATAAAAAGCCAATTCAATGACAATAAAGCTTTTATAATTGCGGTTTTCGAGTAAAGCTTATTAAAATTCGAATTATATTGGTAATTTTTGTTGAAAATATAAATAATTAAAATATAATCAATATTATTATTGCTTTGAAATTGAAAATACTTTAAATATTTATAATATTTAGTGGTTAAAATCTAAATCTGTCTAGATACATATGTCTTTCAAATATTTCATCTATGCGTTTGTATCATGTACGCTGTTCATCAACAAAAATAGAACGCGTGTCGTTTATCATATTTAATGATTTTTTCTTTGTATTATTTTATCGTATAATTTTTCTTTTTCTCTTAATATATTAAGAGAAAAAGAAAAATTATACGATAACATAATCTTTAAAGATTAATCTTCAGAGTTTTCTTAAAATATGACTGTATTTTTAGAAAATATGCGATATGTAAAAATACCTTTAACTCTAAAACAAAATTACTGCAACAGTCGTTTTGTAATATAAAAGTACATTAATTATTAGGAACAGAATAGTAAGAAATGTTTGGCGGACAATATTGGAGGAGATCGGTAAACTCCTTATTGTTTAAGATTCTTATACTATTTTTTGTACGACGATTATAATTTCTTGAGTATTTATATTTTGGCCACGTTTTTTATCAAAAAACTTTTAAGTATATTTTAATTTATTTGTTATGGATATATGTATTAACATTTCTTACTGTCATTTTATTGTCAAACGTGCGGGACCAGCTGTAAGAATTTTTTTTTACTGATAAAAAAACTGTGAGGGATTTTGAGAGCAAAAAAATACAGGCATTGAACAATCGTGGAAAAAATCACCAGAGAACAAATATTAGAAAAACACCAAAACAAAACACAACATTATTATCAACATTATTATCGAAGCAGCTCATGAAACTATTGGCAAAACCAAAACAATTAAAACACACTGCCCAGTACCATGGTGGAACCCTGCCTGCAAAAAAGCCATACAAGATTGTAAAGCAGCTTTTAACAAACTTAAACGCCAAAACACTGAGGATAATCTATGTAATTACAAAAGACTAAGGGCCCACGCACGATATTTAGTCAAAAAAAGCAAAAAAGACTCATGGCAAAAATTTATTAGCACAATATCATCTTCTACAACATCTACTGAAATTTGGAAAAAGATTAAAAAAATTCAAGGAGGAAAAACAACACACAAAATCATAAGTCTGTCAAAAAACGGAAAAACGACAACAAACGATATGGAAATGGTTGAAATATTAGCAGACAGTTTCCAAAAATGCTCTTCAAATAATAACTACACTAACGAACACATAGAGGAAGAAAAACAAAAGGACCTTGACATACTACCTGACTCCACACCAATTAATAATCCCATCACACTAGATGAACTGGAGTTTATACTTAAAAACTTAAAAAATACCAGCCCTGGCCCTGATGACATACCAGCAATATTTTTAAAACACCTTCCACAAAGTGGTAAACTATATCTTCTCAACTTATATAATAAAATACTAAAAACCAGAATATTTCCTAAGAAATGGTCAGAGGCTATTATAATACCTATAGCCAAAAACAATAAAAACATTAATGAACCTGAATCATATCGCCCAATAGCACTTACCTGCACAATGTGCAAAACTTTAGAAAGCATTCTAAACAAAAGACTAACGTGGTACATAGAACAACATAACCTAATCTCCAACTTCCAAAGTGGTTTTCGTAAAAACCGATGCACTTTAGACAATATTTTATATTTAGAATCAGAAATTCTCGAAAGCTTTGCTTTAAAACAAAACCTAATCGCAATTTTCTTTGATATAAAAAATGCCTACGACACAGTTTCAAAACGAGACGTACTACTAAAATTAAAATCCATAGGTATAGAAGGAAACTTTCTATACTTTATTAGGAATTTTTTAATGAACAGATTTTTTAAGGTTAAAGCAAACGGATGCTTATCGGAAAGTAGACGCCTTGATAACGGATTGCCACAAGGTTCAGTACTTAGTGTTACACTCTTCATCATATCCATAAACAATATCGTCGAAAACATACACTTACCAGTCAAATATAGTCTCTATGCTGATGACCTAGTTGTATTTTCCAGAAGCAAAAATACAGAATACTCCCAAAAAATACTACAAGACTGTATTAAAAAACTTGAAGCATGGAGCTCAAAAACCGGTTTAATATTCTCTGCTGCTAAGACAACAGCTGTGCTTTTTACCAAAACTAAAAATCTTAACTTTACACCAAAACTTACACTTTACGACCAAACCATTAAATTTACAGATCATGCAAAATTTCTGGGGATGTATTTCGACAATAAACTAAACTGGGAAATACATATAAATAAACTAAAATTATCATGCCAAAAAAGTATTAACATATTAAAAATAGTTTCAAGACAAAACTGGGGTACCGATAGAGAAACACTTTCAAAACTATACAGAGCACTTATACGATCAAAAATAGATTATGGATCAATTGCATACTCTACAGCAAACAAAAAGGCATTAAAAAACATAGACGGTATACATAACACTTGTCTTAGAATTGTATTAGGGGCCTACAGAACTACCCCAACTGAAAGCCTATATGTCGAAGCAAAAGAATACCCCCTTAACATTCGTAGAAACTATCTTAGTTGTACATACGCCGCCAATGTAGCAGCAAACTCATATAACCCAATGTTCCATAATACCTTCTCACCCAGATACAACCACCTTTTTCTTAATCACCCCCGAATCAAGCCACCCTTCTATAATAGAATCCATAATCTTCAAATGAAAATACCCTATAAAAAAATCATACCCTACAACCCCCTCAGCAAACCACCATGGACCATGGAAACTCCAAAATGTAACCTTTCTCTAACTAATTTTCCAAAAGAAAACACCAACCACGAATTCCTAAGAAAATTATTTTATGAAACAATCGACAAATACCAAAACTATCATTTGATCTACACAGATGCCTCTAAAGCAGCCGATGGAACTGGAGCCGGGGTAACAAACCTTCAAGAACACCATCATTTTAACCTACCACCCGATCTTAGCATTTTTAGTGCAGAGTTATATGCCATCCTTGAGGCTCTAAAAACATGTCTTCATAAAGAACCCTTGACATCATTCTTAATCATATCTGACTCGCTAAGCTCCTTAACCGCTCTAAAACAACTATACCCATCTCATCCCTTTCTCACATTCATAAAAAATATCCTACATCGACTTAAATCTCATAAAAAAAATGTTGAATTCCTATGGGTTCCATCACACGTCAATATACAAGGAAATGAATCCGCAGATATATTAGCAAAAGAAGCTATTAGAATGCCAAACACACGCACCATAAATGAGATTCCCAAATCCGATATAAAAAAAAGAATCAAGGATGAAATAAACAAAAAATGGAATGAGCGCTGGCAAACCCAAAAAAACAACAAACTTTTTAAAGTTACCCCGAACGTCTTATCTTCCGTTGAAACCCCTATTAAAAGAAAGGACCAAATAGTCTTCTCCCGTCTCAGGTCCGGCCACACAAAACTGACGCACGAATACCTTTTAAAAGGAGAAGTCCCACCCAACTGTGAAAATTGCCAAGTTCCACTGTCCATAGAACACATTTTTACCAACTGCCGAAAGTATCAAGCCTCTCGAGACAAGTTCAACCTACCAAAGGACATCAAAGAAATCCTCTCCAAGCCTAACATGGTCATCAACTTTTTACATGAAATTAACATTTACAACAAAATATAATGTACATATACTAATACAATACTAATGTTATACATATGCTAATAACCCAAAGTGGTTGATGCATTTTTACAAATAAATAAATAAATAAAAAACACAACGTGCTTGAAGTACTTTTCTCCAACGATGTTGGCATCTTCAAAAGCGAAGTGAAGTCAAAACCGCTATTAAAATACTTATACAACTTTCAAAAAGTGGTTTGAAGACATCAAAGGAAAGAACTTATACGACAACGTTGGCATATTTTCTCCAAAGAAATGCAAAATTGAGATAACGCGTCAGTAAGTTAAGAACTTACCGATGCGTTACTTCAAGCAACCATTTTAAAAAATCAGTGGTTTACCCCCTGGCAACCAGTAAACACAACCTACTGATCTATAAATAGATTCCGGAAGTCATTCCAAATAGCCTGTTCGTACAAAAAACACATTTTGCCCTGAATACTCACTTTCTTTATATTGCAGAACGTTTGTGTGTTTTTCATGTATAACGACGCATCGATAGCACGCTCTTTTCCTGAAATGAAAAAAAATAAATTAATATATACATATATTTGCTAAAAACCTGTAATTTTGTATATTAAACAGTGGAATCATTTATTATTTAAAATTACGAACTTATTAATAAACATAAAAAACACGATTTACCGTATTTTTTAAATTCTCATTTTATATAGGATAAGGTAAAGAATCATAAAAGCGCGCATTTATGAAATACAATTTACTATAGAAAATTTTCTTTTCTTCCTAAAAGAATCAGCTTTTTCTTTGATGTCGTAAGTATTGGCAATGTGGTTCGGTTTTCTAAGAATTTCGTGAAAAATGTTGTAAGAATTGTTAATGATACTGTCAAATGGGAAATCAGTCTTATTTAGATGTCATAGAATAAAAAAACTTGTAGAGGCAAAATATATACAAACATTATTTATTTTCATAATAAATATTTGTTTTAAAATGTATTGAAAATGTATTGGACAATAAATATAATTTTGCCTCTAAAAAATTAACAAAAAGTGTACCTATATTGCCGGACCCTGCAATCAAAAACATCATTTTTATCCATCCTACACAGTAAAAGATATTTGTTAATTTTAACCAGATTTTATGTTAATCCAGGTTCACATAACTTTAAGTTAAGTTTACAACCAATTGTAATCTTTTAACTAATTGAATAGTTTGCAATTATAACAAATTATCTCAAAATGTAACTTTTCTGTTAAAATTTTGATTATTTATTAAATTATTTTGCCTTAAACCTTTTCAGTATATTTTTGACGTTTTTGGTCAAAAATATACAGGCACTCCATACAAAGTCATCGGTAGATAAATGTCAAATAGAAATGTTTTTGTTCCATTGTAGCCGTATACTATAGTAGTATTAAATACCAAAACTAAAATTATTATGTTTTTTTTGGTAAAAAGTATCATTTTTTGAAATATTTGTGTCGTTTTTTTAATTCTTAATTAAATTGAAAAGGCAACAAAGTAAATGGGTTTTGGTATAAGCATTACTTTTCGACTATTATTTGATATTTTTTTAATCACATTATGCCTTATTTATTAAGTCTTATCAAAATTTTATATCAAATTGAAGTATAAACGCGCCTTTATCTACTTTATCGTTCAAGCCCATTAAAGTGCATCTATTAATTATTGACATTTAAAATTTAAACTTTAAATTGTATTTTTACTTAAAGGTGATTTTAAGAACCAAAAATTAAAAAAGAGCAGGAAATGGAAGTGGTAATGGAAGAGGCAGAGAAAGAGAAAGGAGACGAATATTTATGTCGTCGTTGTAAATTTGCTTTGTTTTTGTTGCGGTACCTTTACGCCCAAGAAAAACCAACGCAATATTTCATTACAAAATTTTATGAGATATACCCACTACTTTAATTTTGCAGGAATATTAAATGGACCTGATATACGACGTTTATGTTAAATGTTCTTGGTTCATATCGGGCCTAAAATTGGCGCCAATTCATTGAAAAAATCGTTTTGTAAAGAATTAGCGTTAATATGTCATTTAAAATACATTTTATTTTATTTTTCATCCTGATAAATTTGCCGAACTGATGAACATGGAGAACGATTTCACCAAGTAACTGCAAATCTAGAGCATTGGTATATATCTATTGGTATATATCCATATATGGGTATAGCGGAAAGAAGTTGGATTCATTGCTAGGAGACATTTGCTGGAATTTGCAGCAAAAGATGTACGACGATGATGAGGATAAAGCACAATAATACTATAATCCAATTCGATATTTGATACGATTTAATAAATTTAAGGTAGAAAAAAGCAAAATTATGCAATGCATTAAATTTTAAAGGGCTTAATTTGTATTAAGTAATACTGAAACTTGTTAACTTTGTTGCCCTTTCAATTCAATAATTAAAATAAACGACAAAAAATGTCAAATAATGGTTGTTTTTTACATAAAATACATTAAAATTTTAGTTTTAGTATTTAAAATGTCATATTGTTAAGATATATATAATCTGTTTGTTGTATACCAATTACTTCAGTACTTTCAAGATAAATTTAAGCCAAAATAATTTAATAAATAATTAAAATACTAACAAAAAACTTACATTTTGAGGTGAGGCATTTTATTATTACGAAATTATTTTAAATCCTAGACGTCCTAGAGAAAAACTAATGGACTTTTTTAAATCAGCGGGCCAAAATTAGTTAAACTAAGCTGAAGTACTTATTGTTAGAAACAAAAGTTTATAAAACTATCATAGTGTTATTAGTACTACTACAACACTTACTGATGTATTTCGTAACTTTAACCCACTCACTGTATCCCCTAATTTCAGTTTAAAAACCAGTGAGGGCATCTTTTTGGATACTCTTGGATACTTCGCACTTCGCAAACTCGTTAAATAGGTATAAGGAATCCGATTTACAATATTAACAAATTTCTAATAATATATTATAAACACTGGACAGTTGTTACGAACACAGTAAGTTAAACTTGTCGATGCGTATTGTCAGCAGTGTTGCCAACCTAGGGATTTTTTCCCCAGATCTAGGGATTTTTTCGATTGACAGGGAAATAGGGAATATTTTGCAAAATCTAGGGATTTTCAAGCATTTCAAATAAATGTCATTTAAAAATATGAAAATATTAAATATATTTTCAAAATTATTTGCTTAATTTAATCCTTTCCAATAACGACAGGATGACAACTCCGCTACGGACCTTAGAGTGAATTCTACGCGATCCTGAAACTTGTTTCTTTGGTTTGTTTATTTGATTTATGCAACCCGAGATACAAACACTGATATGCAACCGGCTCAACAAACCTATAGGTTATGTGTGCTTTTGCTTTTATGTACTTAAAGAGTAAAGAAAGTATTTTTGTTTGATATAAAGTTATGACATTTTAGCCATGGAGTTACAATGGAGTTCCGATTCAGAACAAAGGTAGGTTTGTGCTAAGTTACACAGATAAAAAAAATAGCTAATGTATTAGGTATATAAAGCAATTTTATTGAAATAGCCCTGTATTTAATTTAAAAAAAAATCAATAATTCGGCTTTGAAAACTAGGGAATTCTAGGGATTTTTGACGCGTTAATCTGGGGATTTGTTAGCTCATCTGGTTGGCAACACTGATTGTCAGTGGTAAATGTTTTGATTGACTGCAGTGGCGGCTCGTGGGTGTACAGGAGGGTGAGGCTACATAAGGTTAATTTTGTCTAAATACGAATAAATTTCCACGTCACCCGGGAGGTATTATTCTGCGACGCGTTGACCTTTTTTAAAATGGAGCCGATAGCACTACTAAACCAAAAAATAAACTCTAAAAAACAAAACAAACAAAATATCACATCAAAGACTAGTTTTAATCTTAAACTTAAAATATAGTCTTAAAAAAGTTAAAAATAAATAAATTAATCTAAAAATAAAAATAAAACTAAAAAGTCGACCCCTACCTAAGTATTAAAAAATATAAAATACTATACGTCTATCTTTTAAGATTGAAAATTTATCTATTATTTGGTCGTAAAATTGTGGGTCTGCAGTGAGATTTAAAAGTTATTCTATATTTTCAAACCGCGTCTCTAATTGAAGAATTATGCAATCTATTATATCAAAATATAAAATTTGCTTAATAAAAACTGCTAAATCTACCTTAGTGTGTTCCCTACAATAATTAAATAAGAAATTTTACTAATCGAGACAAAAACTATAAAAGATCAGCCAAAAGTTTTAAATAATTTTATCTGAATCAAAACAATAACGTGCTCTACAAACGCTAAGAGAAGACTGGCAACCTTCTTTGTCTCCGCTGGCATCCCACCATAAACGGACCACCAATCAGAACAAACCAAGCCAACTAAATTTCGCCTCATCTACGGTGTTTATTCGCGAACTTACGGCGATATTTTTGTTGGTGAGTCATTTTCGCTTTCAAGAGGTAAATGGGAGCTTCCGAGGCTGTGAAAATTTCGCCTCTGTCCAAGCGACTCAACGATGCACGTTAACTTGACGCGCTTTGCGCCTGGATTTTTATTTACGCTTAATATGATTGGTTTTTTACTTTTTATTGGGTAGAACTGTTGTAAAAATACACTTGTAATAGGCAAAAATATAAATACAAAAAGTCGTTCGTTCCTTTATTTTATTTTTATTTTTTATTTTATTATTTTTAATGTGCCTTCAACAGGCACCAGGCCCAATTACAGAAGTACACAAACACAAATACACAGCCATACCCCTGGTGGGATTCGAACCCACGACCTCTCGGCTTGTAGTCCGCAGTCAAAATCAAAATCAAAAATCAAAATCAATATATTTCTAAATTAAAATAATTACAAGTCATAAAAAGGGTATATAATAAAAGGCCGCAATGTGGTGATGTGGTTGGCTGTAAAGAGGCGCGTGGAAGTGTGGTTCCAACTCTTGAGCCTCCCTGCGGTGAAGATGCGTGGTACGGGTGGTAGCAGCGCAGTCTTCCGACGGTCTTTGTCCCTTGTATTAGCCCTTTTTATTAGCATGGAGCTTGTCTGGCCTTTTCTCGCAGAGCGAATGTGAGGCCAGCTTGATCCGGGTAGAAGAATAAAGTCTAGAAAAATTTACGGAAAAAAGAATGGTGATGTAGTCCGCAGTGCTAACTACTACACCACCGAGGGCGTTTAAGGGTGAGGCGCGGCCTCAGAGGCCTACCCTGACGAGCCGCCACTGATTGACTGCCTAAAATCACGTGTACTTTTTTAACGAAATAATTTGTTAAACATTAACAAAATTAAAAATATGCTTAAAAAAATTGCGTATACAAAACTTTTGATAAAATATTTTACTTTGTTAAAATTATTACAAACCCTGATTTTCTTCAAAAAATTATGTTAAAATTTTACAAAATAAAATTAAAAAACTACAAGCTCAAGTTAATAAATATGATTTTTATAACAGTGTATACATATATAAAAACTATATTTTTTTGAAAATTTATTCGTATGGTCGGAATAAAAAATAAGATTTTTTGCATTTGAAGATTGCGTATTTGATTTCCCGTATAAATTTTTCATTATTATCATATTACAGGGGTTGGAATTTACATTGTGCGAACGACAATTTCGCGTAGCTTCGAAGTGATTTGGCAAACACTCGATATAGAAAGCTTTTGTAGCGCTTTCCGCTGATGTTACAAAATTGAGTACTCTTATGAAGCTGCATAAAACAGAAACAAAGAAACGGATAATATATTATATTTTAAGGTATAAAAAATGGTCGCACATAAAAAAGGTTTTAAAGCTCTCACGCAGATGAAGACGGAATTGGAAATGTAAATTTAGTTTAAAACGCGCATATTTCACGATTTGGGCTAGGTATGTTGGCCGCACTGTGTGCACAGTGATTTAAATTACAATTCTAGCTGAGTACAAGTCAGGACAGTTGAATAAAGTCAATACAATTTAAAAATATGTGGCAAGTTGTTAGATAATAACTTTTTAAATTTTGTACACCAAAACAAGTTAGCTAGAATTTTAAATTGAAACACTGCTCTGTTTCGTTAACATTTAATTTTTTTGAACACTAGTATGACTTTTTTATTTTTTCCACTATACTTCTTCTTTATTATGTATAACAATTTACCACTGTTTCAAATTTAATACATAAAATTTAGATATCTTAAGTACGGGTGACGTTATAATATCGAAATTCACTTTATCGAATTCAAAATATCGAACACTTTTTATCGAAAAACAAAATATCGAAAATAAAAAATGTCGAAAATCAAAATATCGAAAATTCAAAATGTCGAAATGAAAATATCGAAATTTTATTTAATCGAATTTTCAATTTATCGAAAATAAAATCTCGACGGCTGGCATACAGGTTATGACGAATAGCTATCATCTTGGTTATGCAGGTACACTGCATTATGCCATACCAAACCAACCCAAACTTAACAACCCAACCGACCCCGCTCCATTGGGCCCCTCCGCCCCATTGAGCAATAGAGGTATAATATATCTAAGGGCAGGCTGGATTGCGACAATGGGGCGGGAGGGGCCCAATGGGGCGGGGTCGGTTGGGTTGGGTTGTTAAGTTTGGGTTAGTTTGGTATGGCACAATGCAGTGTACCTGCATAACCAAAATGACAGCTATTCGTCATAACCTTGAGGAATACTTTGCTACATTTAGCCTCTAGTTGAAAATGAGGTTAAAATATGCGACGGTTGAGCACACACATTTCTACGTCCGTCCGACGGTCGAGCACACACTTTTCTACGTCCGTCCGACGGTCGGGGAGACACTTCCTTTAATTATTCGACATTTTCAAATCGACATTTTAATTTTCGATATTATCATTTTCGACATTTTGAATTTTCGATATTTTGATTTTCGACATTTTATATTTTGTATTTTCGATATTTTGATTTTCGATATTGTAAACGTCACCCCTTAAGTACTCTAAAAATGTAAAACCATCGAAAATAATTTTAAATCTTTATCGAATACTCGTGTTTTGGTAAATTATTAAATAACTATATTTAATATTTGAGAAGAAATTTCTCAAATGAGCCTATGATTTTTGACTTTGAAAGAAAAATTAGAAGGTAGAAATTAAGTATTAATCTTGATATAAACGTTATAAAAGTTTTTGAAAAAAAAATAATTTTTATTAACAACGTAATAAATTGTAACCACTTTTATGCCCATCGTTATTTAAATATTTATTTGGGAAATACTCATGTTAAAGTGTTAAATAAATTATATGGATTAGTCTGCAAAATTACACTTTACATCATAAAACCTTCCCCTATCTTCTAAATTTTATTGATTTCATTTAAGTAGTCATTTAATTCTAATAATAAAAATAACTTCGACATTTATAAGCTTTTAGAAAGAAACGTCAATAATAATAAAACCTTTTTATCGACCAATTTAATTAGCTCCGAAGGTAAAAAAAAAATACTTAAAGATTTTACAACTCTTAACACGACAACTGTTTTTTTATTGTATTCATTTCCGACGCTTTAAAACTATTTGGAGACTTTACTCCATTTAGTTTTATAACAAGCGTTAACGAAATAACTTGTTCAATGAATAAAAAAAATATATTTAGACTTTGCATTTAAAATCTTCATAAAGTATATGGGTGATTCTACAAAAGTTGGGCAACTTCTCACCTCATTTTGTTTTTATAGTTTTCAGAGAAAATTAAACAGTATTTTGTTATGAGAACATAGATAATATAATAAATATACTGTTCTAGACCGGGCCAGTCACTTTTTCAAACAGTTTCTGAAATATCTGTGTTTTCTAAATTTGAATGCAAGGGAAGTGACGAGTATACCAGGGTACTAATTAAATACATAATTTATTGGAAAATATAAGATTTATTACAACTTTGAGCATATTATACATTAAATATCTTAAAATCAAATAATACCACACATCAGTGGCGGCTGGTGGGTTTTGGGTATACTGATATCTCAATTATTAGATATGGGACCCACACCAACTTTATACAAGTTTATAATGACATTAAATAAACAAGTTCTGTGCAAAAAAGATAACCGAAACATCGACTGATGAATTGGATACAAATTTAAGATTATAATTCGAAATTAAGTATTTTACTGATATTTTTTATTAGTGGATGCTACTTATCAACAAATCACATATAGCCTTATATAAATTACAATGAAATATATAAACGTAAGAAAATAACTACTAACCACATTACTGAAATTTTGACTGGAACTATACGTGAATTTACCACAACTTCGCCGCTTGCATTGTTTTCAAGATGACTGTCGTGCAAAGGGCGGGCTCTGTAGGTAATATTTTACCAACACTTGAGTTAAAACGAGGACTTTACGTTTAAACTTCAATATTTCGCAGAAATTTTGAATTTTGACGGAGTACAAAGATTATCAATTTTTTAAAAATTGCTATTATTCGAAAAATACATTATTTAATGTTTTATAGTTTGTAGTGAAATTGAAAAATTTAAGATAAATTGAATATATTTTAAAATAAAATCACGCCAAGGTACTGATGTTTTGAATATTTATTATATTTTTGTACAAACGTGCTTTTGAAAAAATACATTAAAATTGGGTCGACAAGTTAAAAAACTGGATATTTTGTAATACACTAAAATATTTACAAAAAATATTAAAATACCTACTCTATTGACTGATGACATCAAGTTGTCCAACTTTTGTTGAATCACCCATATAAATACTTTAATAAATTTTGCACATTGATTGTTTATAAACAATTTACAATACTCCTTTACTAAAGATAAAGTCGATTTGTCGACTGATATTTGTTAGTTTAAAAACAATTTAATCCAAATTGTCCAAATTGTCCAAATATTTTTTTTATTTACATGCAAAGCCTTAAACCTTGCTGGACTGTTTTTGTATTTTGGTTGAAGGGGTTGCATTTTTTTAATTAAGTTTTAAGTTGCTGTCAAAGTCTTACAAATACACTATATTGGAGCAGTCTACTTCAATATCTATTTTATTATGAAATGCACAATATTACATTCGAAGGCTTTTCACCATCAGATACAATGGACGACCTTTAAAATGTTCCAAAAGATTTGGTGACTTTTATTAAAATTATTGAAATTTATAATCATTAAATAAATTTTAGACTATTATTGCATCTTCAAGACATTTTATAAAACAGTGAATCGGTTTAAAAATGTTCTAATAATAATTAATAATATTTAGAAAACTTTTCTTATAATATATAATAATTATTATTCCAGGTTTTTAGCCCGGAGTGTGTAAAACAGGTAGTTAGAAATTGTTGATTCTGTTGAATGCCAAGTTAATATGACAGCAATGTTACTTGAAGCGAACTTCTACTCCGTAAGACAAAACTAAAACGGAAAATCAAGAACAGCTAATAACTTATGCGAACAAAAAAGACCTTGTCTAGCAAACTTCGCTGTCTACGCTCACTCTGGATGATGCCAATTATAGTTAAGTATAACTCACATCCTTGCTAGAAGTAAAAGGCTGGGTATTGTTAGGAAGTTTTACACATTTTTAAGCAGAAATAAAACTATTAATATACACAATAGTATACTTTACTGTACTTTTCAGTAATAAGGTGCTCTTATTTAGGTCATTGGTATCTACCATTTCTGAATGAGCTGACTTCCCTTAATATAAAGATTTAAGTAACAAATCAAGTTTAATCATAGTAAAGGGTTTTTAAGTTTAGGGTTTCTTTTGGTTTAAGTAGTTATAATTGGTTTAATCTGCGGTTTATAGAAAAGCACAATTTCTTTTATGCATCTCTAAAAGTTAAATACTGTCCACTATTGAAAGATAATGTCCCCAACCTGGAAAGAAAATTTTAGAATTGACCCTATCATGCAAACCTATTATTTTCGTTTAAGATCTCAATTTTCAACAAATACTTTTGTTACTGGGTCTACAAAAAGGTTTTTAAAAATATGGTCCTATTTAAAAATTACAAGAATTATGGTATTCATATAGGATTTTGTCATTAAATCTACAAAATGTTTCTGATTATTAGAAACTACTTATTCAATAAGTTATCAGATTACAGTTGGTTGTAAACTTAACGTAACGTAACGTAACGTAAACTTAAGGTAAAGTTATGTGGACCTGGATTAATATAAAATCCACTTAATATTTGGTTAAAACTAACAAATATTTATTTACTGTGTGTACATAAGGTTTGAAAGCAATTCTAAAAACACTTTTGGGTTAGATTTTCTTAAAAACCTAATGCGATGAAGCAATTGTGAGGTTGTTGCGGATTTTCTAAATCAGAAAATAGCCTGGGATCTTCTTCAAAATTTTGTAGACACTTGTATTACAAATTGTGTAATTTATATATGTAAACCAGGGGTGCTTAACCTGGGTGTATGTATCGGCCATATATATGACATTTAAAATTTTTAAGATACCTTAGTTCAGCTGAAAAAGAAAATGTAAGACTTATTTTTTAAAGATTTTTAATGTCAGGTTTTATCTTGAAAGTAGAAATACGAATACTATTTATTTTCAAGGTAAGATTGCGTTGTTTTGCTCACATAAATAAGTGTTCCCTAATAGTGACATCATTTTTTGAGCATGAAGTCTAATAATTGGAAATTTATTTTGGTCAATATCTTTGGGGTAAAAAATAAAAATATCCAAGTTGTATTTTTCTTTTAATTTAGTATTATTTTGTAGACCTATGCGTTCCATTTGTAAATTACTATTAAACATATTCGACAGATACACTAAAAGGTATCGCGAGCAAGTTTATTAAATTTTCATTTATTTCTGTAATTGCCTGGAATTTCAACTTTTATTTTTTCTGTAAATCAGTTATTGTGGATATAAATTTGTCCAACTTACTACAATTAAAAGTTCGGGATCTTTTTTCAAAAAGCTGCGGTTTCCACAGATGAAGTTTAGTTCCATAAAATGATTTTATATTGTTCTCGTTCTGATGCTGATGCAAAATCAGATCAGTCAGAAAACCAAAATAACTGATCCATTCTTGTTCATCATCATCATTCAAGATGGAAGTAATTATTCCCATCTCCACACTCCGCATCATTATTGTAAAAGATATTTTGGAATTCTCGGTGGTTAAGTCCTCGACACCTGATGATACCATCTTTATAATTTCTTTTAAAGCATGGTCAAAATTAGTATTTTTTGCACAACACAATACTAATACAATGATATTGCATTACATTAAAGTCGGCGTGGCTTTTTAGAGTTTTACTTGCCGGCCGCGGCTTTATTGTTAAAAATGTATATTCACTTGTGGTGTTTTATCGATAGACAGTTTAATAAAAAGTCAATGTTAAGAGTGTGTATCATGTTACATGGCATTTATATTTTTCATAAATCGCATCAATAGTCGTAGATCTTGTCGGGTATGTTTACCGAAACTTTTTCCATTTTGCGACACGTTTTAAGGTGGATGGCGACGTTCATTTGCATTCGAGTGGGCCTTGAGCGATGCATATGCATCTAGTTGCATATGAATCGCTTGAAAAATCCAATAATTGGAACTACTTGCCAAGCAGCAGTTTGCCATCTGTCACCGCAAAACATCCATGCATACATTCAGAAAGCTTAAATTGCATTTTGTACCGAATATTTTGCGAGTTAAGCATCAAGATTTATAGCATCCCACACTAAATGTACCAAATTCTACAGGGTGGCCCAAAAATAAGTTACCAATATGGCTAAATATTAAAATACCAAAAGTGGAAAAAATAATCAGGAAAAGTAGATAGAAATGAGTGGGACACATACTAAGGAAAAATAATAAAAGCTTGGCACGATAAGCACAACTATAGGTACCAGGAAAAAAGCACACATGGATAAGAATATGCACTGTTATAAAAATCAAATTTGTTAACATGACTTTGTAGTTTTATTTTGTAAAATTTTAACATAATTTTTTGTAGAAGACCAGGTTTTGTAATTATTTTAACAAAGGAAAATATTTTACCGAAAGATTTGTAAACGTAAAATGCAATTTTGTAAGCATTTTGTTAGTTTCGAAGGTAACAGATTATTTTTTAATGTTTAAAAAATTATTTGGTTGAAAAAGTACACGTGATTTCAGGCAGTCAATCAAAACATTTCTCACTGATAATACGCACAACAAGTTTAACTGACTTCAGCGTCTGCAACTTATGTTTCTGCTTACTTTATTCTAATTCGTAACGTGTTTGTAACAATTGTCCAGTGTGTTTATATAATAATAATAATAATAATAATAATAATAATAATAATAATAATAATAATAATAATAATAATAATAATAATAATAATAATAATAATAATAATAATAATAATAATAATAATAATATTAAATGTCTTTATTGATTATAAGAGATACAATCAATATATTGCAAGAAATCTGTTATTATTGTTATTCGAATTCCTTTCACCTATTTAAAGAGTTTGCGAAGTGCGAAGTATCCGAAAAAAGATTAGGAAATACAATGAAGTGGGTTAAAGTTACGAAATACGCCAGTGTTGTAAAGGGTGATTCATTTAGACCTTTTTTTTTAATTCTAAATAAAACGCAGAAAATGAAATGTGATGGCGGAATCTTTATTATGACCTGAAAGAACGATCTTTGACATTTATTTTTTTTAAATAATTTCATTTAAATGCTGGCCGCGTACAGCGTGGTCCATTCGGAAGGTCCAATTTTCGATCACTCTTTATAGCATTGCGACCGGTATCTGCCCAATTACCCGAGTAATGATTTCTCAATAAAGCTATTGTTAAATTAAAAGTCTTCGTCGATAATCCGGCTACAATTCAGGACTAAGAAGCCAATATTACTCGCATAATTGGGCAGATACCGGTCGGCATTTTTCCGTCTCCTATAGGGCTAGCGCAACCGAGTGCGCTAATCGTGTAGGATACGGAAGCGAGACCTGTATCTCCGTTCCCTAAGTGGTTAACGCACCGCCTGTAATTAGGTATTATCACTAGAGGCTAAATGTAGCAAAGTATTTCTCAAGGTTATGACGATTAGCTGTCATTTTGGTTATGCAGGTACACTGCATTGTGCCATACCAATGGGGCGGGGTCGGTTGGGTTGGGTTGTTAAGTTTGGGTTGATTTGGTATGGCACAATGTAGTGTACCTGCATAACCAAGATGACAGCTATTCGTCATAAACTTGAGGAATACTTGGCTACATTTAGCCTCTAGTGTATTATCGCGCTATAACGTGCATACAATGATTCGCGCCTTTAAGACATACGTCAATCTGTTTGTTTGGTTATTATTATTATTATTTTATATGTACATACAAAGAAAGATCACCTAGAAAGCTCATTGCAGAGTGCTTATTCGTATGCGGTGCGTTAACCACTTAGGGAACGGAGATGCAGGTCTCGCTTCCGTATCCTACACGATTAGCGCACTCGGTTGCGCTAGCCCTATAGGAGACGGAAAAATGCTACCGGTCGCAATGCTAGAAAGAGTGATCGAAAATTGGACCTTCCGAATGGACTAGGTACGCCGTAGTCGCGGCCAGCATTTAAATGAAATTATTTTCAAAAAATAAATGTCAAAGATTGTTCTTTTAGGTCATAATAAATATTCGGCCATCCAATTCCATTTTATGCATTTTATTTAGAATTTAAAAAAAAAGGTCTAAATGAATCACCCGTTAGTAGTACTGATAGATATATTGTACCAAATTTCTTTATAACACTGTACGGAGGTGAAACTATCACAGCTAAACGTTTGGACACGTAAACTTAATTTTTGGTCGTAGTCTACGACTCGTAGACTACAAATCCGTGCTTGGTTTAGCTGTATCAGGTCAAAATTCAAGCTTTGAAGTATCCCATTAGGAATCCCCCTATTTGAAAAAGGACAACTTTGGTAGTATGGAGAATATTTCTAATATTTGTTTAAGAAACATCCTGTATAAATTAAAACAAAAATCATTAGGGCTGGACTCCCACCTCAGTTCCAAATTAAAAACAACAAATTCCTGCAAAAATTTGGGGTTAATTAATAAAAAAACACGTGTCCCTAAAGGTTTTATTAAATAATTTAGGAAATTTAAAATGTTTTCTTGCTGATTTTTTATTTATTGAGTATAATATTATATTAAACGAAATAAAAAGCATAGGAATGTTAGCACAAGAGGTGAAATATATTATTTTACAAATTATAATATACCAGTATACAGCTAAATCGAGCACGGATTTGGAATCTACGACCAAAAATTATGTTTACGTGTCCGAGCGTTTAGCTGTGATATTTCAAAAGTTAAAAATTTACCTTAAAGTGTAATTTGATGATGAAGGTGAAGAATGGTGTGTTATTTAATTGTATTTTATTGTGTATGTTATTTTTGTATTTATTTATGAAGGTATGTTTTAATTTTTATGTTTAGGAAATTAATTAATTGAGCAAAATTTCTTATCAAAATTCTTTACATTTAAGTTCCCAATTTCCAACAAATACTTTTGTTACTGGGTTTACAAAAAATTTGCTTTTTAAAATTAAGGCTGAATTATTGACTTATAATTAGACGGCTTTCTGCAGAATGGGACCAACCCACACCATGATGAAACTGAGAAAAAAGCTATCAAAGATTTTAATAATTTTAAAATTACCTGTTCATTTTATGCCGATTTTGGACTTACGGAGGTTTAAGGGATATAATTTAATAATTTCATCAGGTGGATTTTGTGATGTTATGTGTAAGGGTGACGAAAAAAATGGGCTTTTGTTGGTTGGTTCCTTTCTGCACTTTATGAAAACTACTATCTGATGTATGTATGTATTTAAAGAAAAGAAACAATTATTTATTTCCAAACAAAATACAACTGATATTACTATTATAATGGTAATATGAATTAATTTTGATTCTATTTGAAATTCGTCCACATCATCTTCCAACCCCACCTCATCTTGTAAGCTACCAAAAAAATGCATCAAGACTTTTGCAGAAGCAGGAAATCTTTAAAGACTTTGGTAGTGGGTCTACCAGCCTGCTTTTTTACAAAAAAGATCCAACCCACTTGCAGATATTCTACAGATTCTAATTCTGGATTAGTAATCCACACTATTACTGAATGTTGGTTGGTTCAATGATTAATAGATTTCACTACACTTGCATTTTGGCTATGACCTATTTTGCAGATAAATTATACATACTTAATTAGTTCATAGGCTAAATATCTCGATTTTTTTCGTTTTGTGGGTTGGTTCCTTTCTGCAGAAAGGCGTCCAATTTAGTTATTAAATCTACAAACTGTCTGTTATAATTAAAAACTATTTATCCAATTCTTTAACAGATAAGTTATCTGAGATAACAGTTGGTTGTAAACTTAACATAAAGTTTTTAAAAATTATTTCGCCAACACAATAGCTTCTTTACAAATGGTAAACAATAAAATAAATTAACAAAATTTTTTACTGTGTAGTACACATTGTGTATTATTCTACTTGCTTTAAGGCCCAAGAAATACCTTAACAGGCACTATTTGATGAAGTTATAGAAAGACAAAGAAAATACTACACCATATAAATTACAGCATTAAAAAATATCTTAAAAACGTTGAGTTTCTATTAAACATTTTATGAATATTTTAAAGAAATTAGTGTATCTACAAGTCGATAAAATGGACATGTTATATGGTACAGAGGGAGGTGTGTTGAATTAAAGTGCAAACCTTAATAGTCCTTTCGTAATATTTTATTAATGTTGTTACAAGTTTCCGGCGTCCCTTGGCACATAAAGTATAGTCCGGTTGATAATTCGAAAATGGCTCTATCCGCTACCTGGCGTGACCGACCGTCCCTCGGGCCTCATTCCACTGACAAAAGCTGATTCTCCGTGTTAACGTTGGAAAAGTATCGGGCAAGATTTAATTACCGAAATAAATAAGAAATATGTTGTTTCAGGACGACGGGAAAACTTTATAGAAATGGATTTTCCGCCTGAAGTTCAGCTACAAAGACGTTTGGTAATCGATGAGCTTAAACTTTTTAAAGGATCTCAAACTAGTTACGGTTACTGTTATAAGGATTGGTGCCAAAGTAATTTAATGAAAATGGTTTATTATTATTTACAATAGAATTTAAAAATACTTTATTAAAATTTAAAGTTGAAATATAGGGCATGCAGAAACGTTGATTTATTTATATCAACTGATTTAGAATATCAGTGGATATAGGTTTTTGCACAACATGGCAACGGAGTAATGGTCTTTAAAAATTGTTGTTTTATAAAATAAATTGGGTAGGTAATTATCTTTCAACGTTTATATTTTCCCTGAAAAAGTCGATTTTTATTCATTGACATTTTAAATTAGACATAAAGCAAATAAAATGTCATTTATAAAGATTTATTTGACATTTGTGACATTTGCTTTTAACCATAGAAAATAATTTCGCTAATATAAGTCATGGTTTACTAAATTTGTTTTTTGGCCAATAAAATCATCTAAAATGTAAATCGGTTGATATGATTTATATCAATCGTTAACGACTGATTTAAAATATGGATAAAAATATACAGTATTTTTGTTTGTAAATATATATGAAAAAATAAATTCAGAAGGCAAACATACCTATAACAAAGATAAAATTACTACCATGTTAATTATATCAAATATCTGCTGTTTTTTTGTCTGATTGCAAAGCTGAATGCTTGAAATAAATTGATTTATAACTTTCTTTGGTTTTATTGTAATATAATTAACCCTGACATTGAACTTGGGTGAAAATATTTATTGATTCATTTTTTATTATTAAAAACATAAATACCTTCCATAAATGTCTACTTTTTAATATAATACCTAGATAATTAAAAAAAATTACTAAATTATATTTAATAAATATAAAGGATTATAAAATAAAACCAAAATTGTGTTTAAAAAATATTTGTCTTATTTTTTAAATACTTTTGAAGAATTTTAATTTTTTTTGGTATTTGGTATTTTCGGATTTAGCGCACAATTTTACATAGGAATTAACTGTTAAATGTCCGGTATACAAATTGTTGTGGACTGCAGTTATTAGTGGCTGCTTTTTCGCTATGACAGTTAGTCATTTTTGACTAATTCATTTAAAGAGAGTATTTTAACTGAAATACCTAATTATGCATAATGCCTACTTCTTAGGCCAGGTTTTTCAATATTGCATTTAATTAGCACTTTCGTAAGTTACAGTTATATTTAACTAGCGGCAAATTGTTAGTTAAATTGTAATCTGTTTTTCACGCATTTTGAAGTATTGTAATCCCTAGGTTTGGTTTAGGATTGTAACTAATATCACAACTTTTGACATATTTTTGTCAGATTGGTATAGAATTTTACCGAAAATAGGCAAAAATAACCTTATTTGCGCTGTTAAAAGTGAAAAAAATAAATTAATAAAAAATCAATATATACCTATGTTTTTTCCTCAAAAAAATATTTTTATAAACATAATTTTCAGAGAAAATAGAAGTAATAGATATTGGACGGTGGTTTCCTTCTTTACTACTTTTTTTGTATACCTTGGATATTTTACATTTTTCAGGAAAATTGCCAGTCTTAAAGCAGTTATTTATACATCTGAGGGCCAGTTTATCAATCTCTAGTTAAGTTCCAGTTAGTCAATCTGCAGATTGTCATGACAGTTAAATTTCATATCGATCGTTGTGAGAACAATGGTATCCATGGAAATTATCTAACAGATAACTAACTGAAACTTTAACTGGACATTGATAAACCGGCCCTGAGTAAGGTTTATTTTATGTTAGGAATAATCTCTTTAATATATTCAGTAGTAATATTATCATCACCTGAGTTACTAGAGTTCAAAGATACGATAACTTTTCCTAATTCACTCATTGTACAAGGGGACATAAAATAGTTTTATTAATTGTAACTTCTTCAAATGTTCAGGTGTTATTATATCTTTTTGCAGTTATTTAGAAACTTCAGTACAGAATTTATTATAAATATTAGATATTTCTTTACTCTCAGTGTATTCTTTATTTTTGTATTTTAGTCTGTCTATCTTATTATTTCTTGTTCTAGGTTTTATATTAATTATTTCATCTATAGTTTTCCATATTTATTCACATTGCTTCCTGTTGAAAAATTTTTATATAAATTTTTTTAATTTATATAAATTCATATTTAAAATTAGCAAAATATTAAATGTATTTTTAGGTTAACCACAACTTTACTAATACAAGAACATAATCTGCACTTTGATAAATAACTACCAATTGTAAAACAAACAAACAAATTAACTACCAATTAAGTAGCAATTTAATTTTAACTAGTAATGATAAAACCGGGCCTAAGGCATAACCAAGAACTTTAGGCGTCACGCATAATTCCTAAAATGCTTAGTATTTTCGGATATTAGCGGTAACGTATACATATACACTCGATACTTATATTTTGGAAAGCCTGCAGTAAGTATGTATTTAATTTATTTTGAGCAAAGAGAGCCTTAAACATCAAACCGTATATTACGAAAGCTGACTGATACGTACTTGTAAAGCTCCGCTTTGCCTGCTCATGCTTGATTTAAAGTCAATCAAGTATATTAGATGAATTTTATCTTTGAAGCCGAAAAGTTTGTCTGACCGTGTATCTTTATTGGCGGCCGGAATTTCCACATTACGGCGATGTAAAAAAAGGTTGAGGCAAAGTAATAACCATCCAGATATCGTCATTGTTTGAAACTATGGAAAATCGAATGTAGCGAAATCGCAGGCAATAATATAAAATTAAATTAAACTGTAATCATTTCAAGCTCGGCTCCCTCAAGAAATCGGGAAAAGATAACCCGTTCTCTTTTTATCGTCGTGATTCCCTAGATTTCATCCCGCAAATCGAAATTCTTACCATTAAACTAGTTTTACAGATATGTTTTATTAAAATACCTAATATCTTTAAATGTTTTTATCAATTTCTTCATATTTGCAATACAGTAATACATTAGGTATTAAACATTTAAGATTGCAAGTATTTTGGATTATTTAAAAGACTGTATAATATGGTATTTAAAAATGTGGTAGTTTTTCTTATCCAGCTCAAAGTGTACCTACATAAAGTTTTGTCAATACAAATAGTTAAAGAGCTTCGACTGAACTTGATCTACATCGAAAAATCATTATAACTTAAAAAAATTTAATAAATCACATGTCATGGGAGTATTAAATATTTTCACATTGCAAGTTTCTCTAAAAAATTGTTTGTTTTCATTTAATCTAAATTAAAGTAGGTATGCCGAGAGGTATGCACAAGTTTTGTCATTAGAATTATAAAAGCTTCAATTTAATTTGAACCATATTTAACAATTATTTAGTATACCTATATTTATTTAGGACCACATTAACACACTCTTCCACTTTGACTTTATTTTGGTCAAAATAGATTTTTCTAACCTTAAAATACAAAATTAGATGATATTTTTTGTTCTAATACATTAACCTACCTTTGATACAGATATTCTTATTTCATAATAGAAAAGTTTGATTTTTTTAAATAAATGCTGTTTAGTTAAAACTATTTTATGGAGAAATGTAGACCCAATGCACAAAAATATGACTTATATTGCACCTTACACTTTGGAATTTTATTAAATGCAGTATTTATATTCCTAAATTCTTAAACCAACCATTGTTATTGTGATACTATAAAAATTTATTAACTTTTAACGCTTAAACATAAGCGGTAACACTATAAATATTATTTCTTTCATTGACTATACTTTGACAGATACATAACCTGAGCATAGTACATAGGTCGGCAAATGGCCCTAAAATAATGAATTTTTGGGGAATATTAGTATTTTTTAATTAATATTTCTTGTTAAATATGTATATTAAATTAAAAAAGAAAACAATTTTTTTTTTAAATTTGTTAGGTATTTAATTTTTATATCGATGTTCAACAAGAGTACCTTTTTTTCGTAGAAAACTCAAAATTTTATATTCTACAACTGGCCACTCCCGGAATTTTGTCGCCGGGCAGGGCCATACGCCCGATTTAGGCTAGTGGAGTGTGGGACAAGGAGGGAAAATATTTTGGACATTGAACTGACCCAAAATTAAGTTTAATCCGGAATCCCCCTAAACCAGCGATTTAGAAATACCCCCATGCAATTGGGGTACATGAATGGGGTTTGGTTGGTTAGTTAGCTGCTTGACCTATGCTTGCTGGTCTTGTAGTGCTACCTGTTCGTTTTCGTCCCTGTCTGCTAAAAATTACTGTGCTGCAAGTTCGTAAACTCCTGCCCGCAAATTGTTTACCCCACTGTGCGAAACGATTTCTTCTAGGGTCGAGACCTATCGATAGATAGTTTTTGTTAGTCGGCAATGTGACTACCGATAGTGATCGATATTTTTGTATGGTTTTTGATTGATTATTTAATGTTTATTACCGAAATGTGAAAACAGTAAAGAGAGTAGATTACAAATTATTTGTCCCACTGTGCGTAAACCACAGCTTTACTTTAGTAAAGATCTTTGTAGTGATGTGTTGGCGTTTTTATTATTGTCTAGGTGACTGAACTTATTGTTTATATTATCTATTGCGTTTCCGGCGACTGGTTGTTTGTTTAGTTTGAGGCTAGATTGATTTTGTACCGATTTATATTATCTCTTGCTTGGCTGTTTTTTTCCTGGTTTATATGCGTTGAAGACGCTTAACCTCTTCAAGAGGGTTGGCAGAAAATGCCAGATTACCTCCTTAGTAGAGAATGCAAGTTAAATCATGATGATTAAAGGTATTTAACTTATCTTTTGTTGCTGCGATCCACTTCACCCTTTCTTTGGTTCTTTCGGGGGACTGGTATATTGGATTCACCTGATACTGATTTTGTACATTCTTCACTTGTTAGGAGGTTGCATTACACTACTAAGACCAAGACAGGAACAGTAATTTACCTGCACAGGTAGTGGCCCTAGGCTCTGATTTCTTTTCTGTTTACACTTAAAATTACCTAACAAACTTAACTACGCTGTGTGCGCTTTAGTCTTTAGAAGCGATTGCCTGCGCGTCCGCACCCTACGATGAGTAAAGTCGTACTGTCCGCCATATTGCAATTTTACATAATTAGATAAAAAAAATCAATTAGCGTAGTAGTGTGGCGGCCCTTATAAAAACAAAAGATGGTGATGGTACCGAACTCAAAACATAGTAGCGAAGAAATTGTATGAAAAAGTAGATTATTGTGTATGTTTTCATGTAAAACTTATTTAATTTTAAAAATCTAAGGAAAAGCAAATATTTCAAAGGTTTTTAGTTTTTTTCAAATATTTTGAGAACCGCGGGCTTTTCTTCCAATTTATAAATTTCATGTTAATAGGCTTGTAATTTCCCAACTTTTCTGTTATTTAACCGACTTTGTAGATCTTCAAATAAAAATAATATCCATATGACTTTACACATAGAAGAATACTTGGTGCACCCTGTATTATGAAAATTTATTACTGTTCTTAAAAATTAGTTGTTTGATCAGCAAATTGACTGTTGCCTAAAATTCCTAATTCAAAGAAAATCATAAAAGAGCTGAACTGCTGTTTTTATTTTAATCATCGTAAAAACTTTCCTTATCCGGCATAATAATATTCTAAACAACCGAATCATCCCCATTACAGTTTTGTTTTTCTCCCCCATTCAACTGTTCTTGGACGAGAAAAGGTCGGCCGGTCACATTCCCTCGGTTCTTAAAAAGACCAGTACGTGATGCTGGTCGAGTAAGTGGACTTTGTTTTAATTAGTTTAGAGGATAAGATCCAGGATTCGATGAGTTCAGTGTCGGAACATAATTAAATTTCGACCCACGTAATTAAAGTAAGTAAATTGCGTGTGTCTTAACTAACTGAACTGCTTTAATATTGTTACAAAATAAAAGGTACTAAAAAAGATTACATTATATATTGTGGGTATCGTTTTCTCGACCTAAAGAGCGTTTTTAACCCGATTTCATTCATAAATTCAAGTTTAATAGTTAAAGAAAGCATTTCTTTTAATCCCAAAAAGTTGCCATGGGAACTTTTGGGGATAATTCAGGAAAATTATCCTTATTTTATATAGGGTGTCCCGAAATACCGTTAACATATTTTGGGGGCGATTCTACATGCACAAATAAAAGAAACAGATGCCGATAATGCCTTCAGGCATTTTACACTGTTTCGCAAAATCAGGTTTTTATCAATTATTTCAGAAACGCTTGGTGCGAAAAAAATTATGCCTTATTTCAGGGGTATTTTTTGGGCAAAAAATCATGTAGTGGTGTCAAATCACATAAATGATGACCATAGGCCAGTGGCGGCTGGTGGATTTTGGGTATACCGATATCTCAATTATTAGATATGGGACCAACACAAAATTTTGTAGTTTATAATGACAGTAAATAAAAGAGTTCTGCGCAAGCAGAATTTAAATTAAAGTTTGCGAAAAAAAGATTACTTTTTGCTCGGCTGTACTGGCCCCATCGCATAAATTTAATTGGTGCATTTTATTATTTACCATAGTTTATCAACAAATTTCAAATTTCATTTAACAAATCCAAATTATACAGATTATATACCATTTTAAATTTTTAATATTTCTTTTCAAAGAAACGTAAAATTATCTGGATAATCAAGATCGAGATTCAACAAAACACCGAGTAGCCCCTATTTTGTACCCCCCGAAATATTCGTTAATCCTGTATCCTACTAGGACTTACTAGGATTTACTAGAACCTAATAGTTTTAATAATAAATTTTATTTATTTCTATTTTGTATACTCATAAAAAAACTGGAAACATTTATGGAAGTAACCAAAGTAGCATTATAGTGACGAAAACTGATATCACCACTTCAAATAAGTGGCAATAACGTTTAAATAACTAAATCTACCACGATACAGTTAAAATATCTTCATATTATATTAGCATAGTTGTAATCATGTGATTTGCACCAGCAGAATATACTTTATAGTTATATAACTTTTTGGTGTACCAGTCTATTAGTCTGGTCTCTGAAATATTATGACCACTTTTGACACCACCTTAAAGTTGTCTAAACTCACTCACATCACTTAAGTATTACTTTGAAGTGGTAGTAGTAGTAAAATGTGTATATCAGTTTTGCAACGTTTTCGGAACTTTTCCTAAGCCTTGAATGTGGAAAAACTTGATTATATAATTGCGGTGGTGATTGCCACGTTCTTGCTACAGGCTTAAGTGATTTCCACGTTTCGTATAAAATTACCACTTTAAAGTTCACTTCTTCAAAAAGCAGACATGTTTACAAATAGTATAAATAATATATAATATAAATAATCGCTATTGTAGGGAAATATATGTGTAGTTTTAATAAAAAAATTCTGGTTATTACCGCACCAAATTTAACACGTTAATATATATTTATTGGTTTCAGGTAAGAAATAATAAAAAAAAAATATTTTAGGCCTCTAGGTAAATAATTTTCATATGCGCTAAATTTATAGATTTTTTTATTCTATTTTATTACCACATATTTTAACAGGGCGTGCTTATATTTTAAGCTATGAAACCCATGTTTAACAGTAAAATTTAATTCGTGTTAATTTTATTCTCTTTAATTCTAGTTATTATTTGCAAGTTGTACTCTTACAATATTATAATTCAGTTTTAGTTTAATGTCCAGTCAAAGAAAGCAAAGATAATAAGATAAATAATATGCTGGAAAGAGATATGGATAGAAAGTAAAGATTAGTAAAGTTACGATTAAGTTTTGGCCACTATACCTCCACGTTATAGTAACGTAATCACAACGTGGTATTAACGTGTCTGTATACAATTCAAGAACGTTGTTAAAACGTAACTGACACTAAAAAAGTGTTCCCCATTTTAGTCACTTCCACGTAATAAAACCGATTCTACCACGTGGCAGAGATTTTGGCAATATACTTTACAGTTCCAAGTATAAGTGGCCAACACGTTTTAACCACTATAAATGCTACTTGGAAAAGTTCACTTCTTAACTGCCAAGAAACGTATTTTTTGAAATCATATGTTTGGTTGATTTGTTTTACTTAATATTGTTTTATTTTAATATAAACTACACTGTTTAAAAGTTTCACTATTTTATTTAAATATGATTAAATATGATAATACGAGTTAAATTTAATAAAACAAATAGCTGTTAATAATGGATACAATCCACAATTAATTAATAACATTTATAATAAAAAAAAATCCATAAAATAGCAATTAACCTAATATTCCCAATACCTAAGAACCCTATAAATACATACAATACTTTTACGTATTTAGGTACTAATATGAGACAGTTGTGTACTTTTCTAAACAAAAATAACATAAAATTCACATTTAAAACTAATAATAATTTAAGAAATTTTATTAAAAATAATAAATATAAGACAAGTAAAAATAATAAATCAGGAGTGTACCAATTAACTTGTGCAGATTGCCCTAAAACGTATATAGGACAAACAGGTCGCTGCTTTAAAACTAGAATTAACGAACATAGAAAATCATTTATAAACCAAAAAACAGATTCCACTTTTGCAAACCACCTTATTAATAAAAACCATAATTTTAATTCTAACTTTAAAATCCTACACATAGAAAATAAAAGTATGAAACTGAATTTATTGGAGCCAATGGAAATTAATAAATTAAAGAAAAAAACTGATATTATTCTTAATGACCAAATAGATACCAATAATTCCCCGTTATTAAACTTATTTTAATAAATTCAAAAATTTTTTAGTGTTATATAACTATAGAGATTACAGGGCATCCCCATAATTATTGTTCCTTTATTGTATAACGTTAATTTAATCTTCCCCAATATTGTACTAAAAATATTACCTGTAAAACCATCATTTATATAAAAGTAAAATAAATATTAGTTTGTATACGATCTGAAGATGCTACTGTGTAGCGAAACAATTCTCATATTTAAATAAAATAGTGACAATACAATTCATTAATATTAGAACCAATAAAATGCCAGCATTCCATAGTTCCGCATTTTATCCCAGCGGCAATATTTTTTATCATCTTGTTTACACGTTACTAAGAATTTTGACACTTTTTTTGATTTAACATCTGTTGTCATTTAAATTCTGTATTTGATATACAAGGTGTCCCGTATCGTTATGTTCAAATTTTGAGAGCATAAAGTAGACTTATTTTCAGGAAGAAAACCCGCAAAACTTGTATATCAATTTTTATTTGTTTAAAAGTTACAGGCCTTTGAATTACACAGGTCCACAAAAAAAAGTGGTCTGTGCTGGGTGTTGGACAAAGATTTTCCGACGTATTTTTTACCGCTGAACACGAATCTGAAGATAAATTCGGGGTCAAACTGCAAAAAACGAAGAAAAATTAAAAAAAACGATAAAATCCATTATACTAATATCGGTTATTTTAATTTTTCTCCGTTTTTTGCAGTTTGACCCCCAATTTTGACTTAAGATTCGTGTTCAGCGGTAAAAAATACGTCGGAAAATCTTCAGCACAGACCACTTTTTTTTGTGGACCTGTGTAATTCAAAGGCCTGTAACTTTGAAACAAATAAAAATTGATATACAAGTTTTGCGCGTTTTCCTCCTGAAAATAAGTCTACTTTATGCTCTCAAAATTTGAACATAACGATACGGGACACCTTGTATATCAATAAAATAATGAATTATAAACTTTAAAAGATCGATGGGTTGGTGTAAACGATAATGAAATTAAGGTAAGTTTGAATAAATAAGGTTTTTTAAAGTCTTTTTATATTTTAAAGCACATTTTAATTTTAAATGTCAATCTGACAAATTTTTAAATTCCTAAAATTCATTGTATTTTCTCACTAAATATAACTTGTGGTATGATTAATAATCGAAGATATTTACTCATTGAAACCGAAGCAGCACATTTCACTCGTCCTGCGGACTCGTGAAATCTGCAGCTCGGTTTCAATTCGAAAATATCATCGATGATAATCATACCACTTGTTATATTATGGGTGAAACTTTTAAACAGTGTAGTTTATATTAAATAAAACAATATTAACATGGAGTTTCATCAAGTAAAAGTCGAAACAATTAATTGTTTTACTTAAGGTTACTTTTAAAGAAAACTTTTTTATAATACTGAAACGTTAACTTACTCGTCAACCATGTAGTACTTCTCCAAGTCGTTGGCAAGACATCGTCCTTTTGTACTGAGGCGCGATCCTTCAATCAGGATCGGTTGTCGCACACCTGATTGAAACCAGTTCCCTTCCCATTTGGCAGGAAACCGACATGCACCTGAAACAGATCGAAAAAATAAACATTAAAAACTCACCAAAGCATGCAAACAAACAATACATCGAGGGATTTCGTGTGTTTTTACAACGAATGACCCATATCTTTTCTGTTTTTTTTTTCTGTAGCTGCTATCTGAAAAAAACAAATGACTTTGGCCTAATAAATCTTCCCACTTGATTTCATATTGTGTACGACGAATCAAAAGTGCGTAAAAAATGCGCACGTGTGTGTAACGGCCTACGTGTGTGCGATTCCCGATTAGAAAAAATATCCAACTGAAAATGTTTTTTTTGTTGCTGTTGTTGTTTTTTAAATCCTTTATGGGTTTTAAATACATTTTAAATTTAGTCTTTACTCCTGCATAAAACATATCTTATGTTGGTGTTAAATTCTCGTATATGAACATATAGGCGAGCTTCTGTATTGAGGTTAAGAAGCTTAAAATAAATTATTGTTTAAAGCCATAATCACGTATTTAGGTTATAAGTTTGTAGTAAATAAGTTTAAGCCTTATCGTCAATTAATCATTTCATAATAAAGTTTGTCCTGGTACAAATTCTAATAAACAAACTTCATGCTCCTAATAAATTGATTCATCGAAGCTTAAACCTGCTTGCAGCCGAACTTAAATTAATTGCCTTAATCCTTTTAAAAGGAAAATACAACAAAACCGATGAACATTCAGTTTAACAAGTTATAGCTACACTAATAATAGTATATTATAATACGAGAGATAATGCAGGCTATTATTCACGAGGATGAGGTTTGCGTCTCGAGTCGCCAGACGAGAGATCTCTCGTAGCATTATAGTGACGAAAACTGATATCACCACTTCAAATGAGCGGCAATAACGTTTAAATAACTAAATCTACCACGATACAGTTAAAATATCTCCATATTATATTAGCATAGTTGTAATCTGCACATGTTAACATAGTTATCCCAATTTTGGAATCTAATATTGGCCAGTTTGAATATTTTTATTATTGTAAGCGCCTCTTCTTTTTAATTTGTTACTGATTTATAACGTAAGCGCCTATATGTTCCCGACAAATAATCGTAAGCAACTCCGAGACATGGCGTTTGCGATTTAACATTGTGTCGCTTACGATAATATTGTGCTCCCGCCTTGATCTATCAAGGCGTTATTCCTGCTCTAAACAGTTTATTCGTGAGTATACCTGCATCGTGGTGATTGCTACCAAGTTTTAAAACAATATTTTATTTGATCAAAAGCTTATAATTCTTTTTTTTCATTGCATTATTAATAGTTATTCCAATTATAATTGTTTTTACGTAGTGTGGTTCGTTAAAAGTGTTTTTTTGTAGAAATTGTATGTTGTTGTCAAATAATTTGACTCAAATTTGTAATGGTTAGACCATAGTACCATGGGTTAGATCATGGAGCCTACACAAGGAGTCCGAACATCATGTAAACGGAGTTCCATTTTGAATCTCATAGAATCTGGTTGCTCTTTGAAAAAGTTGGTGAAATATAAGTGACTTCTGCACCTGGAGGGGAGCAAAATGGGATTCCCGGAATAGAAATATTCCTGGTGCTCGATAATATTCCTTGATTAGTCCTTTAACAAGGGATAAGAGGAATTTATATAAAGCTAGTAATTAATTTTATGGTTACATAATCTATTTGTGTCCACGTGTTCGTTAGACAACCGTTGTCCAATGGTTTTTGGATCTTCTGAAATCATTGGACGTTAAAACTAGTATCTGGTTAATAAGGACGTTTGTCCAGGACCATAAGGGTGGTGGTTAAGCCATAAATCCGCTCTAGTTAAAAGAAGAAGAAGAAACATAATGTAAACAAGAATCTTCCTAATATAAGAGGGCGCGTTTATTCTGAAACAATTGTTTAATTTGTACCGAAACGCTAGCATCGAAAATCAGCGCCGCTGGTGGTAAAAAAAAGTAACTTAATTTGTAGAGGGCAGGTTTTGTAAATTTCCCCTATTAAGTTCGGGCTCCTTGTATAGGCTCCATGGATTAGATACTGGTTTGTGAATAAAAATCGTTCGTTTTTTTCAAAGAAAGCTAATGTAGAATTTTATTTTCAAACATTGTTTGGCAAAATATCGTTGGTGATATTTTATAAACTAATTTTTTTGTAATTTTTTTTATTTAATAATAAAAGTAAAAAAATAAATATTTTTAACGATGTTTTGACAAAAGTAATCATCAAATCTATATCCCACAAAGTAACGTAAATGTAACTTAAGCGACAAGACTAATTTTATATTTTTCTAAAGATGTTCTTACAAAATATCGTATGCCACAAAATTTAATGAAAATTTTAGATTGGATTCGATCTTACTTAAATATTTGAATTCCACATTAATAAAATAATGCCTCACCAGTTTTCAGATAAATAACTTTAAAAATAAAGCTCCCACACAAAAAAAATCTCTCCTGTAAAATTTAGATTTTGTCAGATAACCATCGATATCGAGAGATATATCGAGAATTGTATTCCAATATTGTGAATTCAATAAAACCCATAAATGAAATTATGAGGATTTTTTCCCGAGTAGCCCCTGTTTCACAAGCATATGGTCTTAATTTATCCGATTTTACACCACCAGATGATTTTTTTTACAAAAAATACCCCAGTAATAAAGCATCATTATCGTGTAGGATCACCCTCCGAAATATATTAACGATATTTCCAGACACCCTGTATATATTATTAATTTTTTATTAAATATTTTTAAATCAAGTTGATATTATTGTAGCCTAAAAACCTTTATTTCTTTGCGAAATCCTTACAAATAAAAAATATGCATAATTTTAACCTATGTGCAAAAAAATTAAATCCACATTGTTTATTGTATCAATAAACAGAAAAAACTGATGTACGTCAAAAAGGATTTTATACGCAATGGATACAATGTTAACGTTGTAATGGTAGCATTGAAAATGGGATTGTATTTAGGCCAAAGTGGATAATACATACACATTGTCAGCGGCGGAAACTAAACGCTTCGCAGGGCGGAAATGAAGTTAAAAATTAATAGTTGCAAGTTCGGCAACAATGGCAACCTTTAACAGCCCCTTGCATGTTTATTTATTGTTCGCGTAATATTATTTGGGGCACTTTGTAATTGCCTGAAGATGAAGTTGTTGCGAAAATTTAATTTCAAATTGTGGCCCAACTCGTTAAGTTGTTCATTAATTAGGTTTATTTATTTCTTTGTTAGGATCTATTCCCACCTTTAAATTTTCCATTATTGTATCTGTTTCCATGACACTAAGTGATCTTTTGACATTGACAAGTTGTGGCTTTATGACGTTTTAGTCACGGGCTAAAGTAAGCAACAGGTTTTTAGTCATGGGCTGAAATTAGTTTTAAGTTATTTGACAGTTGTTAAATTCCATATAATCGTTAAAATAAAGTGCCCTTTTTGTGAAATAATAATGTGTTATTATTATTAAGGTCCGTATTTTAGGTAAACCACCTTTTGTTTTGTTTTGTTTTGCATTTGTCCGTTTTATAATAAATGGACTCATTATAAGTTTATTTGACTCAAAATACCTTTTTAATTTTTTTTGCACCTCTTATATAATATGAATAATACATAAATAATAATAAAGTTGGCATCATGTACCTAGAGTGTTTTGATATATAGTTGTATTCACAATGTGGTTGCATCAAAATAGTTGTTTTGCGGGTTGTTGAAAAATAATTAAATAGAAAGTAATTTATTGTTATTTATAATCTACTTCATTCTTTAACATGCCGAAAAAGAGATAAACACACAACACAACAGACAATAGTTAAAAAAATAAATGAATCGAAAAAGGACAATTTATTATTTTGCAAAGCTTGTGGTAAGTCGGTAAGTACCTACCTAACTACTTATTTATGTTTTTATAAAGGTTGTAAATTAAAATGAAGGGGTTATTTAACCTTACCTTATATTTTGAATATTGAAAATAGGACCTGAATAGATTTAGTAAAATAGTATTTAACCTAAGTTTATATTTTTTCGATTTTTTACATTTTTCCCTGTTGTATTTAGGGTTGTGGAACTGACCGGTCAAATTGTTTTTTTTGGCTAATTTACCAAAATAAATTTAAAAATAAAATAAAACAAATAAAAATTTTAAAATTTATATTTAATACAAATAAACGTTTTTAATAACATTATAAAAAAAATCAAAACATATTTCCAATAAAAACAAAAATAAATTTAAGTTTAAAAATAAATTAAAGTTTGTTAATAAGGCGTTTACTGCGTGAGTGGCCTATGTGACAAATAAACGGGATTTTAAATTTAATTTTATTGTACAAATTACAATTATTGTATCTTGGGAATCTTTTTTTTCGATTTTAGAGTTCCTATATGTTTTTTGTTATTTTACATTACGTATGATTTAATATGTTCACTTTTTTAAAGAATCATCTAATTAATTTGTTATTTTCCCAACCAAACATTTTTGTTCAGGTAATGTTAATAATAATTATTATTTTAATAACTATTTCATTTTGAAATTAAATCCAGTTTTATAATGTAACTAAAACTACATAAGAGCTATTATAGCTATAAAACTACATTATAGCTATTATAGCTAAATAGCTCTTATATGTATGGTTTTACAACAATATCGACAATATAATGAAAAAAATCTAATTAAATAAATGAGCTAATTTTACTAATTTTACTAACTATGTGACCTAATTTTGTTAACTTTTTTACTGTTTTTATAACCTAAAAATAGGGGCCAACCAAAATTATTTTTTTAATTAAGCACCTAAAATATACCTAGGTAAAATAATAACCTAATTTTATAACTATATCACCTAATTTAGGAACCTTTTTTTACTTTTTTATGACCTTGGTTATTATCTTAATACAAAAATAAAAAGTATAAATTAGTTTCCCAATACCTATTTAAAAAGTTTATATGCAATAGGGTGGTCGTTAAAAATTAAATTTTTTGCGACGCCCCCTATAAAGCTTTTTTTGATGAAAAAACACTAGAAATTTTTTTTAATTAAAAACAACACGAGCCTCAAGACGATGAGGGTTAATTTTTTGGTATAATCATGTTTTTTTTTTTGGAATTTTTTATGAAAAATAAAATTTTATTCGAGATAAACAATTATAGAACCCAAATCAATAACAAAACAATACTTAATCGAAATAACAATAGACAAAAATTATAATTCAAAATTTTTCCCAGTTCATTTGGTCTATTCAATAAAAAAATTAAAGATATTCAAATTAGTACAAACGTAACATTAGACAAAAATTATAATTCAAAATTTTTCCCAGTTCATTTGGTCTATTCAATAAAAAAATTAAAGATATTCAAATTAGTACAAACGTAATTTTAATATCTAGATTTCTTCACTCCAAGGTGAAGTTATTTCATTGTTAATAATTTTTAAATCTCAAAAAAATTATTATTCCATATTTTCAGAAAATACATGATTATACCAAAAAATTAACTTAGATCGTCTTGACGCACGTGTTGTTTTTAAATAAAAAAAAAATAAAAAAAATTCCCAGTGTTTTTTTTTATCAAAACGAAGCATTTTAGGGGGCGTCGCAAAAAATTTAATTTTTAAAGACCACCCTAATATGCAAGTTTGATTTTGCCGGCAGTAAACTAGATTTAACTAAAAGCATAAAAAATGTCGGGTGGAGACTCTACCGTGAAGTGCCCATAAAACATTATCTTCACTTTCACTGTGAAAAACTGCTTCTATATCATCATTTAAACGGTTGTTAGTCCATTTTTAAGGGATAAATCTCGATGTACACATACAAATTTGACATTTTGACTGGCGCGCCGGTAATACAGATTTGCAAGTTGGAAATTGTTACGTGAGTTACTCTATTTTTTATACATGTCGCCCTATACAAATATTTAATTAAAATCATTTTTAGATAATAAGTATTTTTCGTAGAAATGTGTAGTATGCAACTCGTTTATAAACTTCATTTTACTAGGCTTAATTAACTTCGTGACTAAAATGGCGTTTATTAAACCTAATACATGATATTCTCAGTGATGTAATGTATCGAGATACATTTTATGTATCTAGATCTTTAGATACAAGATACATTTTATTTTTATAGTTTACACGCTTGTTTCATAAATATCTATTGCGTTATAAGGTCCAAACTATTTTTTTATTTGTCATTTTTAAGTTTTTTTAACAGATAGTATCTGGAAGTAACTTTTTTAATGTGTCTGTGTCTGAACCCAGATACATCAGCCAGACAGTATCTGTATCTGAACCTAAATACTGATAAAAATGTATCGGTTACATCACTGGATATACTATTATTACTTTAAATAAATAATAAACAGTACAATATTTTTCCTATAAAATATGAAAAATATAAAAGCGCCAAAAATGTTTCACTTTTTAATGTCAAGTTATTCTTACAATATCGCGTGATTGTACAAGAAGCAGTCGCTTTTAAACGCATCAAACTTTTATAGTGCACACAAGAAACATGACATTACGAATTACAGAAAATATGTTCTGGTTGCAAAACATAATTTCCTTTGCCGATGCGGATTTAATAGAATTTCAGCAATTTAGTTTTTATCAAAACATATCTTAGTGCGGAGCTTTTCATTTTTCCGTGAAAATATTACCTTAATCCGGTGGTTTTTCTCCTATTTTCTCCGTTGAAAGTACAGTTAAGACGTTGCAGATTAAAGGCAAAAGAATTGGAATGAATCTACAGATTCGAGCCACTGATATACCGAGGATTAAGCAGGGATAAGGATACACTTATCAGACGGAACTATTTTTCACCCAACATAAGGATTTATTTTGATCATTAGAACGGCTTGTTAAAAACTGTCAGTGGTATTTGTACTCTAAGACAGGAATTCGTTTATTTTTGCACACAACTTGTGTTTAGATAAAATGGTTTTAAAAAGTTTATAGCTTAAGGAATTACTTTTAACGAACCAACGGTAAAACTTGTTACTAAAACAGGATATTTTTTTCTTTTTACCTTGGTTGCAATCAGCTTTAGCAAAATAGAAAAGATTATATATTTATTGAAATAAAACTATAATAATATAATAACAAACTACCAACTCATACTGAAAAGTAAACTAGTGGGCAGGTTTATTATGTTTTAATTTTGGTTAGACAAATTTAAAAAATTGTGAGTAAAATTTAGTTGCATCATTCGAAACGTTTTAATTTGATTTGTTAAAATAAATTAATCAACTCGACCGTATACGGTACATATATGTATGATTGCCAAGTGGTGTAAACTTTTTAATTTGTTATTTTATCGAGGCGGTTCTCATGAAACCACAGGGTATAAACCAACTACGCTACATTATAATTTTATTTCGACTTGTCACAATGCATTAAAAACTATTTTATGTAAATTTTACAGCATTAATCATTCGTTGACGGAATTTTCGTATTCATTATATGGCGTACGTTCGCAAAAATTCAATTACGCTGTTTGTTAAAAAAATTGGCAAGCGAACCGCAACAGTCAATTATTTATTTTCAGTTTGTTTGGCAAATTTTAAATTCAAATATTTTGATGTTGATTTCTTAATTATAATTGCAAAAAAATCATTATTTTCTTTATGGTTTCTCATCATTTGATATTTACCTGCACTGTTAAAAAAATCAGTATTGTTAACATGAGTTTGTAGTTTGTCAATTTTATTTAGTAAAATTTTAACATAATTTTTGTAGAAAACCTTTTAACAAAGGAAAATATTCATCAGCGTCTTTTGTTTCTGCTTACTTTATTCTAATTCGTAATATGTTCGTAACAACTGTAGGTACAGAGTGTTTATAATATATTACCAGAAAACTCTTATTATTGTTATTCGGATTCCTTATACCTATTTAACGAGTAAGAAGTGCGAAGTATCCGAAAAAAGATGCCATCGCTGGTTTTCAAACTGAAATTAGGGGATACAGCGAAGTGGGTTAAAGTTACGAAATACATCAGTAAGTGTTATTTATTTTAATATAGTGCTGTACATACAAAGAAAACAATATATATATATATATATATATATGTATAACAACAGTATGTAGAAAAAGTAAAACATAAATAATAAAATGGAATATACCACAAATGTAATAACAATAATACAATATACTAAAACTCTGCTAACGTATAGGGCTCTTTGGTACAAATATAGTTAAAAAGTTCATTTTTGAAGATTTAATATGATGAGGTATATATATATATATGTATATATAAACCAACCAGTGTTAAGACAAGGTTGCTTTTGAAGTGTGTTCTGCAAGATTCTGACGATTTTAAGTTGCATATGATGCGTATCAATCTTTTTTGAACTATGAAAACAGAAAATGTCTTACGTTCTTGGCCCCAGAATATCAAACCATATCTTAACAGACTTTGGAAGTTACCGTTTTCATAGTATCCACATTGACATAATTTTTAAGTATTTGCATTGCATAACATACTCCATTTAACCTTGGCACTAAGTTTTCGATATGCATATACCAATTTAAATATTCGTCAATCCAAATGACACGTGACGAATACTTAATTTCTTTATTATTCAATACAATATGTGATGGTGTACAGACATTTGATCTCATTGTCTTGAAGAGGACAACATTTGTTTTATTTTAGTTAAGTACGAGATTATTGGAACCCATATAGAGTAAGATGTGATCATACAAGTTCGCGATAGTTGCTGTTGGATCTGACCATGAAGTTAGAATAGTCGGCAAAGTTCATTAAATTTATATTCTTTGAAGTTGTAACAATTCCCATGTGATTAATATAAATTATGAATAATAATGGCCCGAGTACACTACCCTGAGGTATCCCTAATTGAATATTTAGTATATCTGATACATATACTGTTTTGATAAATTACAACTCTGTATGCGACCAGTTAGTTAAGATCTGATTCACCGCGCTGGACAACCATCTAGATTCTCAAATAGAATATTATTGTCCAAACAATCGAATGCCTTTGTTAGATCTAGGAATATACCGGTAGTGTTGTCTTTATTCTCAAAACTGTCATAGATATCCTACAGGTAGTCATACAACGCGGTTTCAACGGACCTTCCTTTTCTATAGCCATGTTGACTCTCATTAAAAAACTGTATGATACGCGAACTCATGGTCATCTCGAAAACCTTAGAAAAAGCTGGTAATAAACTTATGGGTCTGTAATTTGCTAGCACTGTTTTGTCTCCTTTCTTATATAGTAGTACCAAATTTCTTTATAATTTGATGATTTCAGATTGGTGTGTGATTTAATTGTGTGTATGTTATTTTTATGTTCTATTGTGTAGGTATGTGTTAATTTTTTTTTTAAGAAATTGATTAATAAAGCAATATTCCTTATCAAAATTCTTTTCATTTAAGTTCCCAATTTTTAAAAAAATAATTTTGTTCCTGGATATACAAAAAGGTTTGTAAAAATAAGATCTTCTTTGAAAAATACAAGAATTATGGTTTAATTATTGACATAGGATTTTGTTATTAAATTTACAAAGTGTTTGTTATAATTACAAACTGTTAGGTGACATTGATTTTGGGAGCTTGACCAGTATTTTCGAGGATTTGTCTATGAAAACATGTGTAATTGTTGAACAAAGCCATTTCGGACAAAAACCATTTAGAAATCCCATTTAAACAAAATCGCATTATGATGCGGGAATTCGTCAACCGCTAATCTTTTGGGCTGGGTGGGCTGTTTTGCCGTGGCCACACAATTCACCCTTTCCGGATGCGACAGAGAGCTGGATTAGGGCTCGCCCCGAAATTATATCACTTTATTGTGGTTTATCCCCGACGCCGAATAAAAAAACATTTATTAAGGTATCGATCATTAACTTTGTTGCGGTCTATCATTTCATCCGCACCGGACGTTTTAATTAAATGAAAAATTATCGCCTCGATTCAAGAGCTTTTCAACGTTTATCTCGAACAATGCAAAAAGTGTTTGTGTTCAGATATTTCAATTGATCATTGTTTTATGCTTTGCAGAGATCATTAACTACCTGTTGATGGTACTTTTTATTTTATAAAATATCTTTTAATCGAAATGAATTATGGTTTTGCCGGCAGGTATATTTTTTACTTTAATCTGGATAAAATCTATTTGCTCGATAAATTCATAAACTTATAAGGCTGTTGATTATTATTTACCTCTGTTTGCAAATTACAAAATTTAAATTATGACCTCAGGGAAGTTGTCAATATGCGGTTTAAAAAATTGAAACCCGGACTCGATTTTTAATTAAGATTCCATCAAATGTCCGTTTTTAATTGTCTGAATTTTGCTTTTTATTTATTCTAAGCCAATACTCCCCTATTAACAGTGTTGTATTAATGTAAAAAATAATGCATTCGTCATTTTTTTTAATAGAAATTTAATTCTAATCCATTTCCCATTAAAAAAAAGTTTAATGTAAAACATTTTCAATTCTCATTAAACAATTCAATGAGTAGTGTAGCAATACATTACTCATTAAAAAGTTTGCAATGAGTAATGGAACATCTTTCATTACTCATTAAAAAAATGTGTAATGGGTAAAAAAATCAAATTTTGGAAAAACTTTTTTGTCGATAAGAAAAAAAAAATCAAAAAGTTATGTCAAATTTAATGAAACAAATCTCTAAATATGCATTTTATAATTTTTAAACGATTAACAATTTTTTTTTATCTTTATTCAATAAATAAATAAATAAATAATTCACTCTGCGGAGTGAATTCTATTAATAATATCGAATAAAACCTTCTCGGAGTATATATTAATCCTGGTTAGAGTGAATCAATTGTAAATAATCCATTCCGCATTTACTCCAGAAATTTTTTTACAGTGCGATCGCAAAAAGTCGACTTTTTGATTGTTATTCAAATAATAACACTGTAGGGAGGTGAAAATATCACAGCTAAACGCTCGGACACGTAAACTTAATTTTAGGTCGTAGAATCTACGACGTAGATTACAAGTCCGTGCTTGGTTTAGCTGTATCCGCCCTTTTGGCACAAAACCCTATCTAACTGCTGTATTACGCCCTTTTGGCATTTAAAACGCGATATCTTTAGAAGAAATATTTCCCTAAATTCCATAACTACAACCTATTTTCGATACAAATATTTCGTATATTATTATGATATCCAATGCAAATCGTGCGAAAAATAAAAAACAAATGTTATCTACAACAAAAAATAATTTCCGTACCTTAAAAATGAGCAATTTTTACCCATAAAAAAAAGAGTAATGAAATAAATCCACATTACTCATTAAAATAAAAAATGTAATGTAAATTCTTACATTACTCATTAAAAATTGAAAATGAGAAATGTACAAGTAATTCTCCATTAAACGAAAAAAATGAGTAATGCAAATTAATTTCATTACTCTTTATGATAAAAATGAGCAATAAAATATCATTGCATTAAAAAAAAATGCGTTTTTTGCAACTCTGCCTAGTAAGAAAATTGAAAAAATCAATTTGCTATGATCAATAAAATAATTAAATGTTTTTAAATATTTAATAATTTACTAGGATTTTATTTATTATAATAAGCAAGCTTATAAGCAATAATAAACGACAATGTTTTACTGTGTCCAACCAATATTATCAATCTGTCATTCTCTTCTAGAAGATTTGGAAAAACTGGATTACTAACAAGTGCTTATCTATCTAGGTATATTTGGTTTCATTTATTTGGTGACCCATGCCTTTTTTAAAATTTTCTTTAAGTGGACTTTATTCGTTTTCAATACTCATTTTTATATTATAAATAAAACTGCATATAGAACTGTCACTGCCACTTCCACAGTCGAAAGCGAAAAGCGTTACCATAGAAACCAAGTATCAACAACTCACAATGCGTTTAAATTCTATTTTTTACGTTTTTTAATTTACGTTCTTGTGTTTCATTATATACAGGGTGTTTAACATTCGTGGTCCATTAGAAGTTTCTGGGGAACGGAAAAATCCATTTAAGTCTATTTTTATAAATATTTTAAACAAAATGCCACTTTCTGATTAAGCGGAAGTATCAAACTTTGTTATTTCAATTAGAACACCATATACAGGGTGTATTACGGTCGATGGTAGGTTAGACGTTTATGGATAACGGCAAAAGATATCAAATTGAATTTTTTATAGCAATTATAATAAAATTAAAACTATTTTTCCAAATTATTTTGAACAAAATTCCACTTCCAGTTTTAACGGAAGCGATATCAACTTTGTTATTTTAAATGGATCATCACAATTTTTTTTACATGTTTTAATTCTTACTTTCATTCCTTATAAAATAGTTTAAATGATATTATAATTGCTATAAAAATTTGAATTCGATATCTTTTTCCGTTCTCCATAAACGACCGTGATACACCCTGTATATTTTTACATTACTAAATTCTACATATAATTTTGAGTAAAACTACTATACCCATCTCCTATATATAGGTAATTTTTTCTTTAAAGTGGACTTTATTCGATTTTACAACTCATTTTATATTTTAAATAAAACTGCATATAGGACTGTCACTGCCACTTCCACATTCGAAAGCGAAAAGCATTACGGTCTATGGTAGGTTAGACGTTTATGGATAACGGCAAAAAGATATCAAATTGAATTTTTTATAGCAATTATAATATCATTAAAACTATTTTTCTAAATTATTTTGAACAAAATTCCACTTCCGGTTTTAACCGAAGCGATATCAACTTTGTTATTTTAAATGGATCATCACAATATTTTTTTCATTTTTTAATTCTTACTTTCATTCCTTATAAAATAGTTCAAATGTTATTATAATTGCTATAAAAATTTGAATTCGATATCTTTTCCCCATCTCCAAAAACCTCTAACCTACCATCGACCGTGATACACCCTGTATATTTTTACATTACTAAATTCTACATAAAATTTTGACTAAAATTACTATATCTATCTCCTATACCTACCTAAATTAAATAGTTTTCAAGTTATTAATTTTTTTCGTTAAAATTTGACAAATTACCGTCAATGCCGCCAGTGTGTGGAGTTTTTGGAATCTTAAAACATTGTTTAAAATATTCCATGTCAATTCTTTATCAATGTTAACAAATTAGTTAAGAAAACCGAAGGAAAATTAGGTTAACTTAAAACGTTAATAATTTAATTTTAAATGTACCACGTGTATTACCTAATTAAAAAGTAATTTAAAAAACCTTTCGTTTGATGTAACTATTCCCTATACCTAAAGTTAGTAATTTCAGAGATATTTAACAATTTTAAAAACTAATATTTTTTATCAAGAAATCTGCGAGTAGTCATAGTCATGTATAGTTAAGTATACTTAACTAAGTTAGGCATAAACACAAATGAACATAAACATACGCCATATAATATAATATACTTTTATCTTTTTACTCGATACGAATAATAAAATTTGTTCTGATAAAATTAATGAAAATAAATGTTACAAATTAATTCATATATATTTACAATGTAAACATTGTATATAAAAAAATACAAAATATAATTATTTTCCCAATTATGTTTTTAAATGAAATGGCTTTTTAGTAGGACGTTTAAAACACTTGTGGCCATTTAAAATTTTAAAAAGTAGATTCCTTAATCATAGAAAACCAAATATAAATTTACCCATCCAAAAATTTTGCCTTTTATTTTACAAAATATTGCTTGAAGGCACATTAAGAAATCCCATTAGGCAAAAACAATAAAAAAATAAATCATCCAGAATATTTTTTGCGAAAAAGGTCTAAAAGGTTATAAACATCTTTTATATTTCTTTGAATATAAATACTTTAAGAACCCTAAAATCGAGTGGATTCGCAAAAAAGCACATCAATTTAATACGTAAATGACAATTGTATATTGAAGTTCCATTTTGTGTGATCGAGTCGAACTCTTGCAAAAAGTCATTTATCTTGGCTCTCTTGTCTGCTCCACTTGATACGAAAAGTTGTAAGAATGTCATTAATTTTCACGCAAATTATATTCGATTCTAAAGGAGCGAAAAAGTCCCAACGTTTTATGATCTATTTTAGATGTATTGTTGCCTATCTGAATAACTTGACACAGCTATTTTTCATTCAACAAGCAAGAACTAAATTTTAAATAATCTTTGATGCTTTTTTGCGTAAAATAGTTGTTACAGTGTAACACAATAAATTTGAATTAATGGAAACACGCCAGCACTGTTATTACCGATATACACGATATTAAATTACGTTCGTTAGTAGTGGATTAAAACTGAAACCGTTTATGCCATAAATATATATGTTTACGAAACAATGTTTTATTTAATTTGATAAAAGTGGATATTTTCATTATATCTTACTAAAAATAGAAGCTTTTGCAATTTATGTGATATGAAAAGGGATTTCTGGATTTCATTGATTTCTATAAAAAAATATACTCGATTGATTTTAACTAAGGCAAAACGACTATAGGTTTACTATATACGTAATATACGTAATACAGACATAATAATGAAAAATAACAATTCTCAGTACAAAATTATATAGTTAGTTAGTTTTAAATATTTTGTCTTTAAGTTTTTTTATCCTATGAAATAAATAAAACATTTTTGGATTTGGATAAAATTTGGAAGTCGCCCATATACAAAACCTATAGGTTTATATATTAGAAAATTTATAATATTAAACACTAAAATTAAAAACTCGCCATATTGATTTTAATGGCTCAGGAAACTGTTTCCAGGATTTGATCAGTAGCTGGTTGTATTTTTAAAAAAGACTGATTCCCCGTTCGGCAGTATCATAACTCTTATCTTACGACACTTTTTACTAAATTCCTAGAAAACCAGATCACATGGCCAATTCTGAGATGGTACTTTCAGGAATTCTTTATTTTTGCAATTTCCTTCAATAGTAAAAGCAGGTTCCTTCAGTAACAAAATTTTCTATAGTAACATCATTTTTCTTACTTTAATCAATGAGACGTGAACAACCAGGCAATTTTGGACGCTTAAGTTTTAGAAGACAACAATTCCAAATCTGGAAGTGCTAAAAAAACCAATAATAATGCCACTTAAAAGCGTACGTTTTTTCAGTATATCTAAGAGCTGAATATAGTTATAGGAAGCTATAATTCCAAGAAGAGCTTTTTTCTAATTTCTTATAAAGGGTTTCCAACAAGAGTTTTGTTAGTAATAAATAAAACAAAAGTTTTATATCATAAATAAAAATTATTTATTGCAACGGATAGTATAAATCTTCATAATTATACGCGGAATACAATATCTACCAAATGTCCACTACGACATCTTTGTCAGAAAACAATCCTTTGGTTAAAATATTTTATAACATCTGATCACATTTTTGGTGTTATCTCACGAAATATGCATCGAATTTCCTTTTTGGGGATTTTTTTGTAAAATTTGCTTTTTACTGCCACAAAAATAATCCAGCAGCGTCAAGTCGCATGATCAAGGTGACCAATTTACGTCCCCATTTCTTGAGATAATCCTCCAAATAAATCCTTGCTGTATGAAATATCCACACTGTTTCATGACCATTTTAACACCAAATTAACACCATACATGGTCTATATCGATACAAACCAAAATGGTGTTAAATATGGTTCGTTGGTCCAGTGTAAATTCAAATACTAAAATGGTGTAAATTTAACTTTTAAACAGTATTAAAATAATTTTTACCTGGTGTAAATTGAACTCCTCTTCAGTGTTAAATATTATGTGTTTTTGGTCAAATTTAATCATACTACACAGAAAAAAAAGAAAAAAAAGGAAAAGTTCCTTGACGCATTACAAGTATTACAGTGGTATTATTCCAGAAAATTAAACCTTCAACTCGCTAGAGATAAAGTTTTTATATTAGTGGGTTCCACCAACTTAAAACACTTCAAGTATTGACAGCTTTTTCCACCTATTTAAGGTCTCTTTAGTATCGAACAACTTGTAGTATCACACCAAAGCAAAGGACTACCTGAGCTTATATACTCTTCATGAGTATGAGTATGAGTATAAGAGACGTATAACCAGCCCCATTTCCTCTTGACTCTCGAACCCCGTACAGGCCTATGTTTACTTACGCCGATTTCGCCATTAGCCATTCCCGGATTCGCCGAGCCTATGCTATACGCTCAGTGGGGTATGGAGAAGGGACGGGAGGGTGTTGGTTTTTGGGGGACAATTACGCCGACTTAAAACTAAGTACGACGCGGAACCCCCCTAGACCAGTCGATTAATATTACTCCAAAAATTTGGAATTACTATTTGGAGTTGGGGAGTTGTTATTACGCTGCAGGGTGTAGTTTCCTAGTCGAGGTCTTCGTCTTGTTCATTATTATCATTATCCGTGTCGGATAGTTCCTGAACTTGGTAAAGTGGGTCGGTTGTTTTTTGTTTTTATTGTTGCTTAGTTGCTCCCAACTGTTCTTGTTAATTTGTGAGAAGTGCATGTTTTGTGCTAACGTGTCATGAAATGTGAAGCATGGTCTCCCGACTTTTTTGTCTTTAAGATCTAGATTAAGGGTGGCTTGTAGTATGTTATTGCGTTGTCTACGTCTGAGGCGGCTAGTATTGTTTCCAGTCCGGCCCAGAAGCCGTAATTACCGTGGTCGTTTAGGTTGAACAGATGATGTGCAATCGCTGCGATAAGGCAGTTTCCAGTGGGGGGTATTTTTTTACTTTTACTATAAAGTCAAGTGTGTTTACAAATTCCATGGAGTTTGATTAGAGTGCTTTTTTTTACTTTGTTTATGTTTTCTTAGTTTTGTTGTCTTAAGTGTCAAATTTATTTGGTCTCGGTTTGTTTTACTTGAATTGTTATGTTGACAGCTTTATTGCCCTGTTCAACTTTGGTGTGTGTCCGCGATCGGCTGTTTGGCTTTTTTTCTTGGAAAATTGACTTTTTATTTTATTTGTTGCCGATGATTATTTTTTTAGTAGGGATTAGGCAATGTGCCTTGTTTAGTTTAATTTGAAAATTATGTGTTAGGTCATGCGGATGATTTGAGGATACTCCCTTGTATGGCCTCTTTTGTTTGGCCAGTGGAAATCGTCCTGTTGACAGATGGTGCGAACGCTCAGGCACTGACACTTGTCACTTAACACTCTTTTGACCGTTTCACTATGTTCGTTTGCACTTGTCACTTCTCTCTTCCTTTCACTTGGCCCTTAACTAATTATTGACCGTAGAGTAGTCTGTACTCACTGTATTTTTTACACTATAGTTGTTTGCACTATGAGGGTTTATTTGTTGGTTATGGTTTTATCGTTTTACGTTTACTCTTCGACTCTGCTATATCGACTTACTCACTTGACGTCTGGGACGAGACTCGACCTGAGCTTATATACTTTTCATGTAAGTAAAAAAAATAACTATCTGGTTGAGTACCGTCAAACTAATCTTTGTTTATATTAACTTTCCCACATTTGATTTAAATAAATACTTATGGGTCAACTAAATTAATATAGTTTAATGAACTATTCCTTTTTTCTGTGTAGGTGCACTTTTGGTGTTTGCTGTATATAAGATTTTCAACCATAATTCATGGTGTTTATATTAACACCACTTGGTGTTGGATTTTGACACCATTTTAAGATTACTCTTTACACCACAGATATTTTAAACAGTGCATTATCTCATAATTTAAAAAGTCGTGAATCATGGCTCGATATGGCTCTCCAGCTTACAATTTTTTAAAACAAGTTCGTTTTCATTAAAAAAAAAAGAAAGTTTTAATGATACCTCCAGGAGTTTCATTATCTTCATCTGCCTTTCTCTGTAGGATCCAATTAGCAAATTTACGGCAATGACCATGGTCGGCTAATGCCCATAAGTTGCAAACGCCTTTCAATAGACATTTGGCGATTGTCACACTTTGACGAACAGCTTCAATATTATCAATAGAGCTTTTTTGTTTTGATATTTTGCACAGTAGTTTCGAATTTTTGAAATGTATTACGATGGTTCTTTCTTTTTGTAAACCAAATAATCTGAAAACTCTAGAATACCCTTTATCAACCAAGCTTACACTTCTATTTCAAAAGACGTAAATAATTGTGAATTTCTGCCAGACGCATCTTTACTCTCCCTTTTTGCATATTTATTTTTGTTGAACCTTTTTTCGTTTTATTTCTATTCTCCCTTGCTGTAGTTTTAAGGTCAGCATTACACATGCTACATGAAAATCTTCTGTTTGCTCTTGAAGAAAAAGTTTGGTGTCAAACGTTCTTTATTTTGGTCACAAAGCGTCTTTTGCAGTATCAAACAAATCCTCGAGATCACTTCTAAACAATCTAATTGAGGAAGTCGAGCTGCAGAAAAATTTGAAATTGGCTTTTCTAAAAGCCAATATCATCGAAATTCTGATACGTACATAAACACGATTATTAAATGAATGAAGCCTGAACACTAATGAACATAAACATAGACCATAAATTAAATATACTTTTCTCTTTGTTCCAGCATACGATTTAGTATTTTTCCTGATGGAATCAACGAAAATAAATTAATTTTGGAAATACAATAATTGTATAATGTATATGGAACTATTTGGTTTATTTTGTTTAATAAAAATGATTGGCAAAATAAATTTGATTTGCTATATTTGCGAATTTCGCTGCTGAAAGAGTTTTAATAAACGTGGGTATATCTGGCGAACGGGTAAATTATTTAAATTTATTCTTGGCAAAATGAATAATACGAAATCAAGCAAAAATAATGCGACTACTGATTTTAAATGCGATTGTCTGTACAACGGGAATTTATCCCTTCGCCAGTGATTTAATACAACCCTTAAGAGGATTGAGAATTTTTACTCCCTTCAGGTTCCCCAGCGAGCAATATTGGATTTTGTCATATTTGATGGCTCGTTTGCATTTTAAGCCACGTAGTCAAAATTACCGTTTGTTCGGTACAAACGACGTCCGGATTTTTTCACCTATTCTTATGCATAAAATATCAGAGCGCTTGTTAAATTAATGAGAATTAATTTGAGTGTTTTCACTAGGGATTTGAATCACGCAATCAAAGAGTTAACTTGTTTTATGGCCACGCAGTTACAGAAGCTAAGAAAGGATTTTTTTGATAAAGTTTAGCATTTGAATCCAATAAGACTAAAAAAAATCCTTTAATACAGTGTGTCCTCGGATTGGCTTGCCAATAGGAGAACATTTCTATTATGCGTTCCACGAAAGAAATTCAAATTTTAAAATTTTTAAAATGTTCTCGTTGTGCACAGTGTTAAAAAAAATCATCTATTCGAATTTCTTATACCTATTAAACGAGTGTGCCATCACTGGTTTACAAACAAAAATTAGGGTATACAGTGAAGTGGGTAAAGTTACGAAATACGTTTAGTAAGTGTTGTAGGAGTACTGATAATTATATGGTACCTACCAAATTTCTTTATAATTTGATGATTTCAGACTGGTGTGTTATTTAATTGTGTGTATGTTTTTTTGTGTTTTTTTATATGTGGGTCGTTTTCAAAAAACACCCGCCTTCCGCTCTCCGTAAGTTTGAATTCCAATAACTTTGTTAAAAATTATCGGATCTTATTGATTTAAAAACCAAGTAAAAGCCTAACAAGCCCTTAGTAAACTCTTTCAGAAAATGTTTGTTTAGTTATTTCAGAATATTTTTTTTTAATTTTGAAACTTATGAAACACACATTTTCGCATGTCCCATTAGCGTTTTATAAAACTTACATACCTACATGTTTTTTTTAAATATTGAATAACCAGAACTTTGTGTTGCTTTATAGCAATCCATAACATCCTTAGTTAATACAGTAAACAATTTATATATAAATTAATTAATTTTAATCTACTTTTTTAAATTTGATTTATGTCCCAGACCTTTTTTCCGTTGCGTTACGTCCGTCGCGTTACCGATAGAATATTTAAAAAAACATATATATGGCAACTTTTTTGGCACTCACGTGATCAACAAATGATGTTCGGACCTAAACATTACCCAGCTGAATTTATTTATTAAATCAGGAAGAAGATATCGGTTGAAACAGGTGCGGGTAACGCGAATGTAATAATTGTTTGTCCGCTAAGTTACTCAAAAAAAAAATAATAAAAATAAAGTAAGAAAAAATACTATTTTTCATGTTTATGTTTATTTTAGCGCACTAAAGCTCATTGAGAGTAATTAATGACTGTAATGTAACTTTTTCCACTGCGTTACCGAGTCCATTACGTTACCTTATGGTAACGCAATGGAATTTAGGGTAACGCAATAACATTTTTCGACAACAAAGTGGATATTTACCCTCGCTTTTATTAAAAGTAGTTTATAATAAACCAATTTAAAATTATTTGTGATTACTCATGATGATTAACTCATGATATAGATTAAATCCAAGGGAAAATTCCACGCAATATACAAGTACTAAAAAGGACGAAAGACCTTACCAGCTTATAGTCAAAGAAAAAGGGTGTCTATAATTTAGATATCTAAGTTGTTATTTTGCAAGTAAGCACCACTACAAGGGATTTTGTTTATACATTACTCTAAAATCGTACCACCCTATATAGTTTCTTTTTTACGTTAAGTCCTTTTTGTACCCCAGTCCGTTATGATACCAATGTCTATTTTGTTACTTTTTTTAGTTTTTGTTAAAAAAATGCTTAAAATGATTTTACTATCACTTGGTAATAAATTAGAGTTTAACTCACTAATACAGTGACTAAAAGAAAATATTAATGGTATTGTTTTTTTAACAAAGAATCGGAATGGTTTCTTTTAAAAAGTAACTTAACTAATTTAAGCAAAAAAAATTTGATCTTCATTTTCCTGAAAGCGGGTGTTTCTTAAAAATGACCCATGTATGTGTTAATTTTTTTGTTTCGAAAATTGATTAATAAAGCATCATTTCTTATAAAAATTATTTTTATTTAGGTTCCCAAATTCCAACAAATACTTTTATTGCTGGGTCTATAAAAATATTTGTAATTTTTTTTTAATTACAAGAATTATGGTTGAATTATTGACATAGGATTTTGTTCTTAAATCTACAAAATGTTTGTTGTAATTACAAACTACTTATTTAATTACAGATTACAATACTTTTTTAATGAGATTTTGTTAAAAAAATTTATTAAATGCTTTGACAGAAATTTCCTTTATTTATTATTTTATAAAGAGTGTCGTTGACAATTTAAATTTAAGTCTAAATTAAAATTTGTTATATGTAATATTTAAAAAACTAATAAATGAGTAATACGTAAAAGCACAGTAAAATTTACATAGACCAGCAAAATAAAGTATAAAAGTATTTGTTGAATTTTTTTCAACAAAAAACTCCATTGTTAATAATTCACAACATTGATCAAAGCCTATTTCAACTATTGTCCCATTTACCAACTCGCACATTTACAATATTTTCAAAGAAATCGTATTATTGATAGATAAAAAAATGTCATGCATGGAATATTGGACATTTCGGTCAATAGAGTCGTTTATGGAAAATTTCGTCCTCAATAAAAAACAGTAGGTAAACGTTATGTAGATAACATCATTACACGTTGGATTCGCGTGGAGAATCGGGTCCCTACCCAAAAGTCGAAATTTAATAAAAGCCCCGTCTCGACGGCCCATATTTCAAGTGGACTCGGCTTGCAGATGAACAATATTGCAAACATAATCCGAAGCTGTGTGCAGTGCCGGATTTAGGGGCTAGAAATATACGATTTAAAGGTTACAGCTTTCTAAAGTCAAAAATGGAAACGCATGTTTTTTTTAATTTTACATCTTTAAAAATTCCGCAAATTTGCAAATGAAAAAGAAACTAAACCAATAATTTTCTACATTTAATAAATCTTAGTAAACTATACAAAAATTAGAAATTTTTTATTTATTAAAAAAATAAGTGTTCGGTCATAACTTTATAGGTACCTATTTATGTATCAAGGCCCTTTAGTAAAGGGCATTATGTAGGATTTAATGCCCGAAGACGAAACTAGGCAAATATTTCGCCTGAAGGGCATTATAGTCTAATAATGCATGTGGTGCATACATTGCTTCATTTTTAACGTAATATTATGTTTTTCATCAATAATTTAAGTATTAAATAAACTTGTCAAATTTTCTTCTGTCACTGTACGGGTACTTCATTACTTAGTGACCTGTGGTTTATAGTTGCTATAGTCCAGTATACTGGAAACCAAATGTTGATTTGTTTGTCAAACATATGGATGAAATTTTGCAAAATATTTAACAAAATGCTTCCAAGGCTACACAAAATGTATTGCCATCGAAGTCAAGCCAATTTACGATAAAGAGTATGGCATATTTTTAGTATGGAAAGAAAAAATCATCATTGGTAATATTAACGAGAACGTGGCCTACTTCAAGGAACTGGTAAGTTTTAATTTTAATTTTAATTTTAATGCTTCGATCTAATTTTTATTCTATTTTAGTCGAAAACATATTTCCCTAACTCTCTATGAACCAAGAACTCGATGCTTGGATCTACGTTGATTGTAAATGAACATATTGACATTTCAAATTTCTATCGTTCGATATCATTTCTGAAAGTAAAGTCTAAAGGATACGAACCTAAGAAATACAAAGTTTTACAAGGAGATAAGGTTTTAACTTTAATAAAAAATGCTTCTAATGAAATTTATCTTTTGCATAAAGTAGTAATGATGATGGGTGTTTTTGGTGGGTAAAGAAGAGATGAGATGGTTAAATTATGATTGAAGATATCGAAGATAAAGCGTCTGTTTTACTGTTAATATATCAGAAATTAAAACATCAAAAAGCTTTACCATTGTTGATGAGGAAAACATAGATGCCTTAAATATATGTAGATAGTACGTAGCATTAAGACCGACTGGTATAAATGAGCAAAGATTTTTTCTCACATAGAGAAACAGTCGCTGCACAACTCAGCCGGTTGGTAAAAATACGATAGGAAGTGTACCTGCGATTATATAAAAGTATCTTAAGTTAGATAATGCAAAGGCTTACACCGGCCACTGTCTACGGCGTACCTCATCTGCTCTTCTTGTTGGAGCAGGTGCTACTTTTGAAACGTTAAAAATTCATGGAAAGTGGAAAAGTTCGACCGTAGCGGAGGCATACATAGAGAAACGTATTTCCTCAAAAAATAAGATTGCTCATATTATTACCAATTCTGTAACTAAAAGGGTAAAAGAAAATAATTCTTCAATAGTGTCATATTAAAATGAGCAAATAAGGGAAGAATCTTCACTTTCAAACGTTGGCAAAGCACAGAGGAGCGGATCATTCTGTTGGTTCGGCATTTTTGGGAAAATTTGAGAATTGTAATTTTAATTTTAAAAATAAAGCTTAGTTTTATAGTTAGTGATTGAAAACAACAAATTTTGTGGAATTGAATTTGTGCGCATGATAACGCCCTGTACTTGTTATGGATATGTTTACTTGTTAATTTGCAACTTGTTATGGATCAATAATAAATAAAAAAAAAAAAATATTTTAATTTAAAATTGGAAATGCTAGATCTAAAAATTATGAGAATATTAATAAATCCCCAAAATATTTAAAATAATAAAATAATCAGTGTAAAATCGAAATGTTCCTGTTGTCAAATATGTATAGCCTATAGGCTACACGGAAAAAATATATTTCTAAATTCAAAAATATCATTTATATGTCAAAAATATAAGTCCAAATTGGTTGTATTAAAATATGGAATTTGGTAATTTAACACGTTAACTGCCGTGAGTTTTTTTCAAGTGGGGTCAGCTGGGCCACAATGTTTTTTGTCATTTAATTCCTAATAAAAATATGCCACCGGTGTTATAATACAATAGCACATTTTTTTTTATTATTTTTCCCTTCTACCCCCGTGCGACTATATCATAGGATATAGATTGCAAAAATGTACATTTGCGCCACGTGTATAAATTGAAATACATACACATTTTATAAAAATATTGACAAATATTGTCAGTCAAATCATTAATAATGGATTAAATTCTTTTTTCCATTTTCATCATCGACTTCAAAAATAATTAATTTTTGGCTCATTTTTTGACAATATATATTTTTGAATAAAGGGTTTGCCATCTTAAAAATTGTTAATACAAATTTCGGCTAAGTGAATACGCCACGACAACCATTTTAACATATAAAACCCATGTTCAGCATCCTCTATTCACATACACGTAGCTGAAATAATTTTATTGTGCGTGTATACAAAATCATACACATGGCACACTAGCCCAACTCGCGTGTATACTTTTTCATACACATGGCAGAGGAAGTTTTTTTTAAAGGAGATATGGATGTAAATATTTGGAATGTAATAGATGAGAACAGATAATGGAAAGAAAGTACCATTATGATAAATATAAGAAGGGTTAAGTGTAGCGAGTTTGATTATGTAATTTAAAACATTTATATATTAATGCCTAGACAAGCTATAAGCTTATTGGAATGTATATAAATTTAATATTAATAATAATTAGTTCTATACTTATAATTTTATATTTAACCCAATAATAATTTACTTAGTAAAACAATACTTTATTATTTAATAAAGTATTTGCTTAATGTTAATTTTTAACTTTTTCAATATTCATTTTAAGTATTTTTTATTTTATCACAGAATAAACAATATATTTTATTATTAATAATGATAATGATTTAGAGCAATCGGGTTAGGGAGTAAAAAAATATTATTTACTACTTTGGACCAACCAAAAACTTCAACTTCTGTCAGATCTACCTAATGGTTAGGTCCTAACCTCACTTTCTACTTTCACTTGAAAATGATTTTTCATTAATTTTATTTATAACTTTTATTTGAAATTGCCTCCTGTAAAAATTCGGTAAAAAATGTCGCCCAGGGCGCCATTTTAGCAAAGGCCGTGCCTGATTGCAAGCCAACTTGATCCGAAACAGTTTGTCCGGTTTTTGATTGCTATGCGCTCGCGTCGTCGCCGACTTGAAAATGGGGCCACATGCAGTGCACAATTTTATTGCATTCGTAGCGGGGCAACCCTTAAAAAATCGACCCCGTGCAACGCAGACACGTTCTAATTGTTTTTCTATTAAATTATAGCGCAGCCTGTTTTTGTTTCGCCGCCATGCAGATTTATTTGGTTTCAATTTAAACTTTTGTTTACCGAATCAGTTTTTCTCGCACAAGAAAAAACATGCAACTTTTGATTATTTTCTGTAAATCAATATGACATAAGTTTTGTTTTGATTTATTTATTTTATAGTTTTACAATGTCAATTTTTGATGTTTTGTTAAATTAATTAATTCTAAACCAATTATTAAAAACTTTGTATCATACTTTGTGCTGTATGTGAAATTTGGATTCACCCTGTATAGCAAAACGTAATATTAATTTGTTTACTTTTCTTTCGTAAAAGTTCGTAAAGTTGTTCCTTTTTCTCATCAAGTATTTATATTGTGGCATTTATAATTTCCTTTTAATGCACTTATAATGATGAATTAAAAACTTGCAATATAAATTTGGCTCCCCAAAGATTAGAACCTTAAAAAATGCTGCAACGACTGGAAACTTCTAAAATGAATAATGTATATTAACTAGTTCAAAACTGGGTTACATTTTGACGGGTCGACTTTAAAATTCTTTTTATTAACAAAATGTTTGTTAAACTACCAGAAGTAACTAGTTTCTTGTTATACATGCTCTAAGCTTTCGTTTTTTATTTTAATGAGTTCATAAATTACTTGCCCCAAACCTAATTAATTCAGAATTTATTATTTAACCTAAAAGGTCAAGAAGTCCACTATGTATTTAATTACAATTATTAATGGTCATTCATATAACTTATGCTTTTAAAACCATGATGTAATATAAAGATAAATACAGCTTTAAAAACATTTGTAAAATAAATGTAAAACAAATTTTTTTTAAAGAATAAAATAAACATTTAAATATAGAATCTTTTCATTTAAACTAATCAGTAAATTTTTATGGTTTTAGATAATAGATGTTAAAAATACTGAGGAGAACTGCAAATACCCCGCTACTAAACAATCCGTGGGTTATTACGATGTTTTCAAAAAGTCATTTAAATAAACTAACATTTAAATCTACCGGGAAGCAGGGTAATATAATTGACGTAGAGTGCCGACCGCTTGGCGTATAATGCCGAGAGATAAAAGGAAGGGGGAAGAAGACGGGAAGGGAAGAAAGGAGATTCTTCTAAAAAAACGGGTGTAGCAAACAGTTGGTAAAAAGTGTGTATAGAAATAGTGGCCTAAATTTGTAGGTTTGTACATTTTAATAACTAAATTATTGTATTATAAATATTCCCGAATAATTTGGTATAATTAGTTTAAACAAATACCTTGTGTAAAGATAAATATTCTACCAATTGACTCGGCGTCATCGATCTTTCTATTTCGCCATGATGACTGCTGTTTAACAAACCAAGCTTATAATCAAAATATAAATGTATATTTACTTTTAAACAATCTTGCATTACGTTAGATTCTAAATATTATGTACCTACTTGATTTTATCTAATTAAAAGGTCAGGGTTAAACTTGATTTTATCTAACGGTAGGGTCGTACTTGATTTTATCTTATTAAAAGGTCAGGGTTATACTTGAATATATTTAAATATTTTAATTAATATTTCTTAAATGGGGAAACACTGCGTTAATAGGGGATTTATTAAATTGTACTCGCAGATTCACATTTATGTCCCGTAATTAGTGATTTTCCAGTCATATTTAATTATTTGGTATTACATTTGGAGTCAGTAGCAACAGTGATTGTGCGATAGAGACATTTAATTTAAAACCACTGTCCGTAGCCTCCTGACATAAAAGCTCATTTCGACTAAACTATCCTTTAAATTTTAAGAGGTGCGTTAAGGTCTGAATTCACTTGAATGCGCAACGCAGAAATTGCCTTTTGGTATTTGGTCAAATTATTATCCTATTATTTTATGGTAATTATTATGTTATTTTAAGTTTGCCGACAAATGAGGCATAATGGGCAATTGCGGACCCTCAATTGGAATGACCTCGAAGCCGATTATTTATTTACTTCTTATTTTAACAGTTGGTTGAGTCTGAACTCAAATAAAATACATGTAACAGTAAACTTAAATTCAATATTTAATAATTATAAAAACTTTGTTCAGAGTACGGATATAAAATTCTTGACGGATAAAGTTACATTTAAAATTCAAAAATAGAGACTATTTAGACTTTTATCAACAAACAAACAAATTAAAAATTAAAACTAGGAGCATCAACGCGGGAGCACTTAATGTATTATTTATCTAATGGTATTTATTTATTTATATTATATGTGGGTTGTGGTCGGAGTAAGTAGATTTTGTGTGGTTTTAAAGGTTTGTAGGATGTCCCTTTCTTTCAGAGTTCTCTTTCAGAAAATATCATTGTTTGTTATAAATTTTAGTGTTTTATACGATTAACTCACTCCCATAATCCCTCATTTTGGAAGGTTTTATGAGATATATTTAGCTAAAAATAAACGGGAGCCTTCCAGGTATTGCACCTGAGTTCAAACGTACTTTATTGTCTTTTATTTACTGTATTTATTATTTCCCTTTTAATACTTTCCCAATGAATACAACATCTCAAAAGTACCTTGGGTTACTAAATTAATGAGCTTTATTACCGTATGTATTTAACATTTGCCGAAGTGTTATATTTCATTTTATCACTGGGGTGTAACTTTTACAGATTCTTTGCTGGGAGAGGTTTGTACATTACATTAACAAGTAAAAACTAAAAAATTTTGTTGTATACAAAAAATTTTGTAAAAACTCATGTTAACAAATCTTATTTTTATAACAGTGTATTTGAAATTTGAATATTTTGAAAATTAAACGAGTAATAATATTTATCTACTCCGTATGAATAATATTGTTTTTTTTTCGTGAATAATAATAAACATTATAAATTTCCAGCCTTAAATGGTATTGACTGTTTTTGAAAAAAAAAACAAATACGGCGAATTCACGCCTTAATCTAAGAAAGCGCTACAGGCAAGTTTTATTATAATTTTTGTTAATTGTTTGTATTATTTTTCATTTCTTATCAGTTCTAAGGGGCGTAACATTTATTTTATTGTTAGAAAATACTTTAAATCGTATATAATATAAATATAAAAAAATTGTATAAAATAAACTAGGAAATACGTTTTTCAAGGAATATCTGACAACAATTTCTTGAATTATTTTCTTGTAATAATTACTTTAAATGTATGCTTCTAACATTTCCTGAACAAATATAGAAAAAAGTATAAAAAAAACAAAAGTTCTCCTTTTAAAATTACCCCTTTAGTGGATGCAATGACCTTTATAAATGGACTCAAAAATTCAAAACCTTGAAAAATAATAGAAAAATAAAATAATAAAAAAAATCTGGCGCATTCACCATTTTTGAAAAACTGTTAAGAAAAAGATATTTTATATTTTTTATATAAAACTTCTACTTTTCCTTTTTCTCAAGTTTTAAACTCTTTTAGAAAACCTGATGATTCTGGATTCAGCACAACTGGTAATGATTTAGCTTTTATGAGATGCAATAGTATATTGTCCGACTAGTGGTGGAAAGAGGAGATTCCTTCAGTGTGGAGTTGCTCTTTTGACCAATAGTCGCACACAATATTTTACTTAACAACCAAATAGAATTTTTCCCAATTTAACTTAAATATATATTTAGCCCACTACGGGAAGAAGTAAAATTTCGTCCACCGGTTAAAAGTTGAAAAATGAAATGGGAATTAAATAAATGATATTTTTTACTGTATATTACCTGAATTTAAATCAATTTTTTTTATAGCATAATATAAAGTTATCTTTCAAAAGTTAAACAGGTAATTTATTAAAAATATCTTGTTTATGCTAATTTGTTAAGAAGAATTTCTTTTGATTTGTCTCAGGTTATAAAGTTATCTTCCAAAAGTTAAACAGGTAATTTATTAAAAATATCTTGTTTATGCTAATTTGTTAAGAAGAATTTCTTTTGATTTGTCTCAGGTGACACGTTCATTCAATCTATCTTTAAAAGCGAACGCTAAGAAAAACAAAAAAAGTCTATCGAAAGGAATTCAAAGTGGCAGTGGCAGTAAAGTTTAACTATTAATCGTTCGCTGTACGTGGAAAGTGGATGAGAAGTTTTATCAAAACCTTTTCGGAAAGAATTTGGATTTATCGTTGTGGAAAACGTGTCCAAATTACCCCCTACTTGTTTTAAACCCTTCCTTTATGCACCTAAATTTACCGTTTCTGTGTAAATTTTTGCAGATAATGCATTGTTACTTGAATACGTGCCTTAGATTCAATAAATTTAACAGTATGCTACCATAGACTATATGAATTTACTTACTCTATCTATCGATTTTCCAGTAAAACTGGGCTAACACCCGTTAAACGGTTTATAGGGTTTCAATAAAAACACTGTTTCATTAAACTTTGTCTTAAGGCAAGAACTAGCTATGCATTGTCATGCACCGAAACATCACAATGTTAAACAAATGTTTCTTTGTTTCTTTAGTTGATTACCTTATCATCTATCCTTAAAACTTAAAGCTGCAGCTCCATTGATTAGCATTCCTATTATTTTAGGTTATAAACATCATAAACATCAGTGGTTTACTTTACCAAAATCTTTACACCTTTTTAATTTATTCCAATATTCTCTTTAAGAAATCATAGAAATCATTGGTTAAAACTGAGGTCAGATTCAAATGCAGCTTTAGATGAGCCTTTGAAAAGATATGGTGATTTCAACAATATAATGTTAAATTTTGGAGACCTGTGTTATCCATTGATTTCGTTAAAAAATGATTATAATTATTTGTATACAAATATTGTTTGTGCATACAGCCATTGATAAACATTTTTAGAATATATATCATTGGTTGTGGTTCTATGAAACAATTAGGGTGCACATTTCAGTTCCATGCAAAGAAGAAAACTGCACATTTTTAATTTACATTTTGAAGTTTAAAATTCACTCCATATCCCCGGTTCAGTGTTTGTAGGATTACGAGGAGAATATAAATAAAAGATAGCAGCGAATCCTGGTGACCTCACTTGCGCCGTTGCCAAATTTACAAGTTTAGTTCGTTGTGGGGATTTTATAATAATTAAAGATTTTTTTAAATTAAAAGTAATAAATACATAAATAAATAAAAAGAAAGCAAATTAGTTCAAAATAATATGTAATAATATTAAATACATACTTTATGTTTCTTATAAAAAAAAATATGGCTTTCATAAATTTAATAAATATATTTTTTTCAGGTAGGTAGGTACTTAAAAAAAATTTAAAAAAAATGTTTGTTTTAAAAATATGTTTTTCTACTTCCACTCTTAAAACTTTTTTATGACACTAAGGGCCGGTTTTTCAATCGTTGGTTAAGTTTATCTTACGGTTAATTTCCTTAGATACTATTGTTAACACAATAGTATCTAAGAAAGTTAACCGTAAGATAAACTTAACCAACGATTGAAAAACCGTCATCTTTTATATGCACATTAAAAAGATGCAACTTTATGGTGTTTTAGTCACGGGTTGAAATTAGCTAAAGTTGACTCCAGCTTTTTGGTTATTTAACAGTCAAATGTCAAATAATACTAAATGTGAAAACTATTTTATTACCTCAATATAAAAATACAAAATTAAATAGTTTTTTTGACGTCTATCCGTTTGCCGATAAAGCATTAAAAATATCAAGTGGAGTATCCATAAAGCATCCTCTTCACCTTTACTGTCTATCACTTTTATAACGGATTTAAACAGTTCTTAGTCTATTTTTAAAGAAAAATTCCGATTTTTTTAAGAAATTTTACAAAATGGTTTCAAAGTTACTTAAAAACAGATTTTAAAAAAACTAAATTTAATGGAACAACATCAAACGAAATACAAACTTCATGGGGTGTGCCTCAAGGAACCGTTTTGGGACCAATATTATTTCATATATATCTAAATGATAGTATAAATTGTGTAAAAAAATCAGATATTTTCCTCTTCGCAGATGATACAATGATTTTTATTTCTGGAACTTTGTAATAGTATAAATGAAGACCTAAAAAATCTAAATTCTTGGCTATGTGACAATAGATTAAGTATGAATGTGAAAAAATCAAAGGCTATAATATTCGGTAGCAAGAGTCAAACTGTCCAAATAAATGAAACATTATTATATGTAAATATAGATAATAAAAAATTAGATTTTGTGAAAGTGATTAAATACCTAGGGGTACAACTGGATCAAAATCTTACATTCCATGAAAATGCTATGTATACAACGAACAAAATGTCAAAAAAAGCATTTTTTCTTAAAAGAATGATTAAAAATTTAAGTTTGCAAACAAAATTATCATTATATAAAAGTTTAATTGCCCCTCATATTGACTATTGCTCCACAATCTTATCTGGTTTGGCATCCTATCGTATTCAAGAAATGCAGTGTATACAAAACCGCTGTATGCGGACGATTCTGTCCTGTAATACACCAATTAAAATAATGTTAAATGTTCTAAATTTAATGTCCGTCAAGGATAGAATCTTATTTAATGTATTAATATTTATTTATAAAATTAAAACCAAAATGTTGCCGAAATATTTACACGAAAATTTAAAACTGATTTCGGATCACCATGTATACAACACAAGAAACAGAAATGACTTAAATGTGAAACTTTGCCGAACTGCGCAACTAAGAAATTTTGTTTTAACAAATGGTTTAATGCAATTTAATAATTTATAAATTGGTATACCAAGTGAAATAAAGTATTGTGATAATTTTAATACGTTTAGAAAATTGCTAACTAAATATATTATCTTAAAACACTAATTGTGTTCCCCATTAATATATTGTATTTGTTATATAGTTTTTACATTTTTCTATCTTGTTATTTTATTGTGTTTTTCACCATATATTATTCCTTGTTATATTTTTATGTTTTACTTTTTTATTTATATCTTTTTCTTTATGTCATGTTTTTTATAGCGAATCTGCTTAATAAAGATTATTTATTATTATTAATTATTATTATTAACTAACACTGCAATTTTGAAAATCGGTTTGTACAGACATCTTGACTTAAGTGCCGTTTATAAAACTTGATACCTACATAATTTACCTACTATTTTTTATGTTAAAAATCAGTTTTTTGCTTTAAAAAAAATTATAAACTTATTAATGTACCAAGAACAACCGGAAGAACAAAAAACAAAAATAACTTAATTAGATATTTAAAATAAAGATTAAACATAGGAAAAATTAAAATCGATGAAGTACTATTAAACATGGCAACGCCGCATCAGTGTGGTTGCTTTGCAGGCAATACAGAAGCAAGCGTTAAATATGCACACTTTTCTGTTGGTATCACCGAGTTTCAAACTATTTATTTAACTTTTACTTCCGAGAGAACGAGGATTTTACTAAATGATATTTATATCGTTTGCAAAAACGCTAAATTGGCCACGTTGTAGACGAGAAACGGTCTGAAAAATCCTTTAGCTCGAAAAAGAATTTTATAAACCGCACACACCGTTAAATTTACTGAACGACTTTTGCTGCTATAGCTATAGGTACCTTGGCTTTTTAAAATGGATACAACGTACTTGAAGTTTATTTTGTTAATTTTTTATGCGAAAAGATTATATTTATTGTGAATTCAGAAAAATGTTGGAAAAATAAAAGTTTTTTCAAATTTTTATAATAATATAATAAAAAATCCAAATAATAAGGTTTGTATTCAAATGGTTGAAATATTAGTTTTTTCTACTTCCACCTTTAAAACGCCCAGTGATATTTTTTAAATATACATTGACAAGCTATGGCTTTATAGCGCTTTAGTCACGGGCTGAAGTTGGCAACAGGTTTTTAGTATCGGGCTGAAGTTAGTTTTAAGTTAGTTGGCAGTTGTCAAATGTCATTCAATCGTTAAAAAAGTGCCCTTCCTGTAAAATAATACTAAATGTGAAAATTATAGTGTTACCTATATAAATACACAAATTGAAAATTATTAAATGGTTTTTCAACACCAATATTTAAAAAGTTTATATGTACGTTTGTAGTGACCTTTTAATTTTGCCGGCAGCACGGTCTTATATAAGACTGTGGCTGGCAGTAAACTAGATAAAGCATTAAAAATTACTCACTGTAAAAACTGATTCCATATCGGATTTACTCGGTTGTTAGTCCATTTTCAGGGAAAAATTTCGATTTACAAAGAAAAATTTGACATTTGCTGCCGGTAATACAGATTCACATTCTTGCGGTCACTCTATTTTTGTATAGATGTCGCTCTATACAAATATTTAATTTAAATCATTTTTATATAAAATTAAGTATTTGTCGTTGAAAAAGTATGGTATACGATTCTTTTATAAACTTTTCTAGACACTTATTTAATTAGGTACTCTCTCGCAAGCTCGCTCGTGCCTAAATTAAATTTGTGACTTAATAAGGCGTTTATCAAACTTGATACATAATATGCTCTTGTCTACTTCAATACTTCAATGCTACTAAGAGTTTCTTAGACGCATCGTTTTCAGTGCTACTAAGAGCTTCTTAGAAGGATAGAAATTAGGGATTTTTTATTTCAGGCTGTTGGCAACCTATTTAGTTTGGTCTAAACAAAATTTGATGATGATTTAATTTACATTTTATAATGTAATTTTGATAAACAAAATGAAAAACTCGTTGATATGGAAACTAAATAGGTTGCCAACAGCCTGAAATAAAAAATCCCTAATTTCTATCCCTGCAGTTAAAATAAAAGGTCAAATTTTGTTTAGACCATTTCGATGTTTACATTTACTTCAAATGATTTAATTCACATTTTATAATGTAATTTTGACATTTATTATTTAATTTTGACATAAGAAGATTATACAGTCCGTTCAGGCTAAGTTGAGCGCTTTGGTGGGGATCATATGGCCGTTGATTAAATTAAATATCGAATCGTCGCGAGATTTTGGTAATAAGAAGATGATTTATCAGTGCCGCGGCTTGTCGTTTGTTCGTACAGAGCGGCTACCGAAATACATGTATTTAATTGTGCCTGTACATAGAGATGATGAACCGGGTGACATTCCTTAGACCGCTCAACTTAGCCTGAACGGACAGTATATAATCAGGAGCTTCAACTCCGCATGAGAATGGATAGAAAACGCGTCGTGTCGTGTACAATGCGCGCAAATAATTATTAATCAACCGCGCAACCGAGCGAGTGCTTAAATTAATGAGTGTATAGAAAAGTTTATAAACGAGGTGCATACTATACTTTTTTTACAAAAAAATACTTATTATTATCTTAAAATGATTTAAATAAAAACATTGTATAGAGCGCCATCTATGAAACAATAAAGGAATCTCTGTCACCGTCAAATGTTACATTTTTATAAACACAGATTATAAAGGTTATAAATCGAAATGTATTTCTTGAAAATTGTCAGTAAAAAATAAAGAAAATGTTTTATGATGACTTTACAGTGGAGTTCGTGCCCAAATTTAAGGTATATTTTACTGCCGGCGAAATTAAAAGGTCAGTACAATGTTCATATAAACTTTTCAAATATTGGCTTTGAGAAACTATTAAATACTTTTGTATTTTTGTACTGAAATAATAAAATAATTTTCACATTTAGTATTATTTTATAAGAAAGACAGTTCGGTTCCAGCGCTTGAGAAGACACGTCGCGTGCGGGAAAGCTCTTGAAACGTAAAAGTTTAAAGATGAAACCAACAATAATTATAAAAAAAAGTGCAAACTAATAAGTGAAACAAACATTTTCATAGAGTGCAAACTAAAATGGTGTAACGGCCATTGAGGAGTGAAGTGTTGAGTGATATGAATGAGTTAAGTGCCACCTGCCACCAGGCTTTTCACTGGACGGACAGGGGAGATCAAACAAGAGGGGAGGTGGCCATCCGCAAAAAAAAGCTGATAAGTTACTTTAAGAATATGCATGACCTGATACAAATCTGCAATTTAAATACGGCAGATCCCAGCAAACATTTTTCGTTATTTGTCACCATTAACATTGCCCGTTATTCATTTTATTAAACATAATATTTATTTTTACTTGAAAATGTTAAAATAACTTTAATATGATTATGTTATGAACATATTTTACTCTTTAAACAATTGTTTTGTTTTTAATTACTATCATTGCAAAATTGTATTGAAAAGTATTAAAAATTCTTACACGGGCAATGTTAATGGTGATATGTACCGTTAAAATGTTTATTAAGATATCTTTAAAACCTATGAAAGGCACACGGCATGGGGCAATAGATCTGTCAACAACGAGTGCGTAAGGCAATCCCAATCGAGACCGAAAATAAACACTAGACTCACAGAATAAACTAACACATTAATCATAATTCTAACACATTAAAAAAAAAGCCTAATAGCCAAACTCGAGATTTGTAAACATTAGACAACAGAATAATCGCGCTTGTAATTTGTTTAACTAATAAATAAATGCAATGCTTAATTTTGGAATTTAATAAAAAAAAAGACAAAACTCTATCACAAAACGTGCTTGGGACAAAATTTATTAAAAACAACTGACACACTTTACCAAGTGCAGGAACTATCTGACCAGGACACGGACAATGACAATAACGAACAAGACAAAGACCTCGACTAGGAAACTACACCCCTGCAGCGAAATAACAACTCCCCAACTCCAAATAGTAATCCCAAATGTTTGGAGTAATACTAATCGACTGTTCTAGGGGGATTCCGCGTCGTACTTAGTTTTAAGTCGGCGTAATTGTCCCCCAAAAACCAACACCCTCCCGTCCCTCCTCCATTCCCCACTGAGCGTATAGCATGGCTCGGCGAACCCGGGAATGGCTATTAAAACTATTCGCCTCTCGCTCTCGAGCCCCAAATAGGGGACAGTACGGAACGCAATGGACATTCGCACCCAGCAAACACGGGTGAAGCCGTGCAGTTGCTGGGGAAGAACAAAAATCGGCGTAAGTAAACATAGGCCTGTACGGGGTTAGAGAGTCAAGAGGAAATGGGGCTGGTTATACGTCTCTTATACTCTTACTCATACTCATAGTATTATTTTATAAGAAAGGCACTTTATTTTAACGATTGTATGACATTTAACAACTGTCAACTAACTTAAAACTAACTTCAGCCCGTGACTAAAGCGCCATAAAGCCACAACTTGTCAATGTGTATTTAAAAGGTCACTTAGTGTCATGGAAACATGTACGATAAAGGGCGTTTTAAAGGTTGGAGTAGAAAAAATATTATAATATAATTACATTATAATCTTCTTATTTACGAAATTGGTAAAGGTAAACATTGGTTTGACGCTTGACAGATAATAATAGAGGTTAAAAAGATACCTTTTTTATCTCTGCAAAAGATGCGTAGAACTCAATTTTGCGTTCTCGGTCATTGTACAAGTGCGACATCCTTGTGGACCCCCCACTCCTCGAATTTATATGGAGTTGAAGCTCCTGAATATAATCTTCTTATTTTGACATTTCGCTTCACGTCAATTGTACCAACCTAGTAACATGGATTAAACTACTTGTTTCGTTTTTCGTTTTAAATAGACAAAAAGTGTTGTAAGGAGAGAGGTGTTAATGACAATGTCAAACATGGAATCATTCTTATTCAAAAATACAATCAATTCTGATAAAGAACTTAAAAAAGAGCATATAATAATTTAGACGGCTCAGAAGCCTACTCATAGAAAAATAATAAAAATGGCAATTTTTTTTATTATGTTGGTGTAATACTGGTTGCTTGACTTCATTACTTATGCATTGTAAAATTACAGAAGACTATAAAAGTAACTGTATCGAGACACATCAATCATGTCGTAAAGGCGGAGAATATGGTTAATTTAAAATTGCCTGCAAAAGAAAATTTAAAGAAAAGCAATTTAAACTCGAATGGAAAATTTATAATAGACATAGCATAGAACTAGTAAATTAATATTAAAATTAGGTTTAAGTCGCATTCTCTCCCCCAAGTACAGTAAATTATGTGTTGCCTTCAAAGTTTTAAACGGGCCTATGTTACATTATTCTTGCTACTTTATGCTTTTAAAGCTGCCACAATTTACTTAATTACGTATCCATCAGTTGCAAATAAAACTAATTTTCTGGAAAATTTACGAGTGCTATTTCGCCAATGTCGTGGATATAATTAACAATTATTAATATTGGAATTAATATTAATTGCTTAAGTTTTCTCAATACTGCATAATTATTATTCGCACTAAATGCCAACATTCTGCCCCTTTGTGAAATAAATGGATCAAATTAGTTTGATTAATGTTAATAACAGTTTATATTTTCAAATATTTATTAAAATTATTATAAGTCATTATATGGCATTTGCAATTTAAAAATATCTATAATAATATTAAAATAAGAATGTTGAAAATGTTGACAATTTTAAAAATTCCTAAAATTTGATGATTTTAGAAAATTTTCAATTAGTCGCCATGAGAAAATGTTAAAAAAATTCTAGGTTGTAGTACTTAAAAGACTTTTACAAAGTTTTAAAAAGATTGGCCGTCCGGTTCCCTGGTAAAAAATTATTAATGTTGCTAAGACTACACGGGATGGTATCGTTTTTTATTGCTACTGTGTTGTGAATGTTGACAAAAATTGATAGGCCAATGCTACAGACCTGTATAAGTCCATACGAGAAAATAAACTATCGATGTTATAAAATATGTGTTAATTAAATACATCTCTTCAGCCCATGTCTTTAATTAATGCATATCTTCTAACCTGATATTTAAAATTTGATGAATTTTTTTTCTCGTATGTACTTGTACCTGTAGAAAAGCCATATAAATTTTTGTTAACTTTTATCGCACAGTCTTAAAATAATAAACCCAAAATCCAAAATTATCAATCTGTCATTTTCGTCTAGAAGATCTGGCAACACTGGATTTTGAACACGTGATTATCCAGGTATATTTGGTTCGATTTATCTGGTGACTAGCATAATTTTTTATTTACAGTAAATTTATTTTAAAAATGGTATTGTTTTTATAATAATATTTTAATCTTTGTTTTCTGCTTATTTCGAGACTTGCTGCATATTTTCTGTTGCTTTAATTTTGGTTCCAATAATTTTTTTTTTGTGCATTCGTTTGACGTAAAATAATAATTCACATCTCATGTTAAGATTTTAAATAGCACTGCATAAAGAAATGTCACTTGCAAAAACTTGCAATGTTGTCGCGTTTAAATATTATTTTTCACGTTTACGTGTTACCATATACATATGTACGGTTCTTTTTTTATCTTGACTCGTGTTTTTTTGTTAGGTTGGTGGCTTATGCCAGTTTGACTTAGTATTTTTAGTATTTAAAAATGGTACTTCTCTTAAAGAATTATAGAATAAAGAATACTTTGATACTGTCAAATTGACAATAATATTTATTATTGATAATTTACTTGTCAATTATAAATAAAAAGATAATTATGCCAAAAATAATAGCAACGAATTTGAATGTAAAAGCCCTTTTGAGGGCAAAACTTCATTTTGATGAAACTATGCCAAATGCCACAATGGAAGATAAAGTACATCGCCTTATGGACATTTTTGGAGTAAAAAAGTAACGAATTTGGTTTTATAAATATTACATCACACATTATTTTCACATTATTCACCATTGTGAACATTTACGTTCACAACAAATTTTAATTTCTTTTATATATATTCTTTTCAAAACGAAGATTATTATCCGCTAGGAATACTTTCTCTTCTGGGCCGTAAAGCAACCTATATTTAACTACTTTTTTATATGATTTGACTCATCCAAGTACCACCAAAGCCAAATTAATTGCATTTTTAACTACGAATTTCGACAACTGCACAATGTAACCTACAATAATTTATACATAACCACAATTAGATGTATAACTAGCTTAGTTTGTTTTAATCAATGCGACCAACTTGACAACTGTATTTACCAACCAAATCCCTAAATTTGCAACGTTGCCGCAGTCCAGATAAAAAGAAATTAACTTTATGTATAAAGTACCTTTTATATTAAAATAAATTATAATTATTAAATCAGTTAATAAATTGGCTGTTTTTTAATCAAATGTAATAAAATAACAAAATAAATTTTGTTTTAGCAAGTTGGTGCCTACCACCATTTATGCATTAAGTATAAAATCAACTTCCCCGCAATGTACTGCCCGAAACTTCTTAAATTTATACTACTTTTTCCATTTTTTTTATTCTGCGATTTTGGTCTACAATTTCTTAAAATTATGCCACTGTGCAAATTTGTCCTACCATTTTTAAATGCTGCGCTGCGCGATTTTTTCCCACCATTATTAATGTTTAACTTCTGTGTGTATTTGTCCTACCATTTTTTAAATCTATTCATGTAAGAGCAGTTTTTAATTATCCAATTTTGTTCGAATTTGTGCAGTTTCCACCTGACTTTAAATAAATTAAATGTAAGGGCAGTCTTTAAATGTTAAATTTTGTTTGAGCTGCAAGCACATCAACGTGACTTGCCTCTGCTACTTCATGCTCTCCTAATACTTACTGGCGTCAATTCCATTCCGCGACAAAAATGTACTATATTAAACATTAAGTTATTAACAAAATAGTTAGTAAAACGTGCTTAGTGCCTTCTGGCAGTGTAAACTACAGTTTTTATTGTAATTTGGTAAGCTGAGTATTTAGGTTTAATTAAACGAAGTTCTCTTTGTTGCCGGCATAAACCTATGAATTTCTCGAAATGAAAACAGTGTTTCAGAATATAGTGCACTTTTAACCTACAGTTTAGTAGGTTATTTTAAAAAAGGCAATAAAACGTCCGACTTTATGGCTTAATCAATAGGCCTGGAAACTAAAATGCAACATTACATCTTTATGACTTTAAGTTGAGGGAATATAATTTAAAATTCTAATTCACTGAACTAAACGTTCTTTAACATAAAAACGTTGAAAATATTTACACAAAACTGGTTATTCTTTGTGTGGATATTTGTAATGTACAAAAAATCCATAAAAAGAGCACAACGTGCTTTTATTAAATTGGGGTAATTTCCACCCTACGAATTTAATATACTATACGTTATTCGGTATTCGGTATTTTTACCTGTCAATACGTTTTTATTAAATTTTTATTTCATCCTTTTTGTTGTATTTTTATTTTAAAAATCCAATTTAATTTATTAAAGTTATTTTGCATTGGAATTTTCCATTTATAATAATAAGAGATGGGATTTTAATTGGTTTTACCCATTTGTCTACGCTAATCATAAATTAAAAAAAATATTTTATTTAAGCCTAAATTTTCATTTTTAAGAGAAATGTACCCAATTTTTATATAAAAACATGCTTTTTGTAATATTGGAGTCGTATTTAGATCAAATAATTCTTATGCACTATGTACTAGTTATTTTTTACAGGATTGGTAATTTGGGTTGGTACTAGGAATGTCGGAATCCCGTAAAAAATTCCGGGATAAGAAGCCCCAGTCCCCAATCTTCTTAATTAGTAACAAAGAATAAAATATACTTTTTAATGGAATTAATTGTTAATTACTTTATTATTTATCGAATAAGGCCGCACAACAAGTGATACAATATTGTTGTCAATTTATTACGGAACGCAGTCTTTTGAAAATTTGGGATTTAAGGCTTTTCAGGTCATGTATCTGTCAAAGTATAGTCAATGAAAGAAATAATATTTATAGTGTTACCGCTTATGTTTAAGCGTTAGTTAATATATCTTTATAGTATCACAATAACAATGGTTGGTTTAAAAATTTAGGAATATAAATACTGCATTTAATAAAATTCTAAAATGTAAGGTGCAATATAAGTGATATTTTTGTGCATTGGGTCTACATTTCTCCATAAAATAGTTTTAACTAAACAGCATTTATTAAACAAATCTAACTTCTCTATTATGAAATAAGAATATCTATATAAGGTAGGTTAATGTATAAGAACAAAAAATATCATCTAATTTTGTATTTCAAGGTTAGAAAAATCTATATTGACCAAAATAAATAAGTGGATTATTTGGAAGAGTGTATACTATAGGTATACTAAATAATTGTTGAATATGGTTCAAATTAAATTGAAGCTTTTATACTTCTAATGACAAAACTTGTGCATACCTCTCGGTATACCTACTTTAAGTTAGATTATAAGAAAACAAACAATTTTTAGAGAAACTTGCAATGTGAAAATATTTAATACTCCCATGACATGTGATTTATTAAAATTTTTAAAGTTATAATGATTTTTCGATGTAGATCCAGTTCAGTCGAAACTTTTTAACTATTTGAATTGACAAAACTTTATGTAGGTACACTTTAAGCTGGATAAGAAAAACAATCACATTTTTAAATACCATATTATACAGTCGTTTAAATAATCCAAAATACCTTTTTTTTGGTCAAAATAAATTTTTCTAACCTTAAAATTACAAAATTATATTATACTTTTTTATAATATATTAAACTACCTTTAAAACGGACATTCTTATTCCATAATAGAGAAGCTAGATTTTTTTTAATAAATGCTCTTTAGTTAAAATTATTTTACGGATAAAAACAGATATTTGGACCAAATGCACAAAAATATTACCTACTTATTTCGCACCATAAACTTTAGAATTTCATTAAATGCAGTATTTATATTCTTAAATTCTTAAACCATCCATTGTTATTGTAATGTTATAAGGATTTATACATTTTTAACGCCTAAACATAATATTATTTCTTTCGTTGACTATACTTTGACAGATACATAACCTGAAAAGCCTTAAATGCCAAATTTTCAATTTTAAAGTTAAAATTACAAAATTATAATTTTATAAATCGCAGTATCAAATAAAACAAAAATTATGTTAATACAACCGAATATATTTTTTTTGAGGCCCGGTAGAAAAAAAAATAGAATCTTACTGAATTAAACTAATAAGAATTATTATTATATTTATTATAATATTTATATGATTATAATCAGCGTCGAAAATTCTTTTTTCTCGATATCAGTGAACGGATATTATCCGTAAAAATTAGGAAATTTTCCGTAAAACTGACTTTTAAATTACCTTTTGAATAAAATGGGAAAAAATGCAAAATAAAATTTTTCTGAAAATTTCACAATTTTTCCTGTTTTGTTTGTAGTTTTCTCTTATTGTTTTAACTTATTTTTATTTTAGATAAAAATTGACGTTTTTAATTTTATGAAGTTCTTTATTATATTTTTTACAATACATAGCAACTAAATTACTATCGAAACCAAACATACACCCGCCGTTGAAATCATGAGATTTTAACAAAGAAAAAAAACTAATTTTAATCAGCTGTTGTTTTGGCGTCAGAATCAGTCGCCAGTTGATCCAAATCACGCTTTGAACCATCGTCAACGTAGCGAGGAAGCAGGCAAATATTATGAACAGCTCGCTTAAGAATGTTACCAGTCGTCCTCAATTCGACAACTCGTACGGCACCATCGGAACCACGGATAACTTGATCGATGCGTCCCAGCCTCCAATTTAAGGGGGCCAAATTGTCCTCCTTAATCAGGGCCAAATCACCCACGATAGGTTCAGCTGCTTGTTGAAGCCGCCACTTGGTTCGCTGCTGCAAACCATGAAGATACTCATTTGACCATCGATTCCAAAAGTGTTGGACCATTTGCTGTAGTTGATGATAATGTGATAGTCTGTTGGAAGGTTCCTGCTGGACATTGTGCTGCGGCAAGGAGGTCAACGCAGTACCAATTAGAAAATGACCTGGAGTGAGTGGCATAAAATCACTGGGGTCACTCGACATAGGATACATTGGTCTGGAATTTAAAACAGCCTCCACTTGCGTAATTAGGGTAAATAAAGATTCATATGACAATTTTGCATTACCTATAACTTTTACTATATGAATTTTCGCAGATTTAACTGCTGCTTCCCATAAACCGCCCATATGGGGAGTTCGAGGCGGAATAAATTGCCATGATATGCCATAATTATAAATGAAATTTGTAAAAGCTGAATTATTTGTAAACGAAGCTATTTCTTTTAAAGAATTATTAGCACCCACAAAGTTTAAACCATTATCACTCGAAATATTTGTTGGGCAACCCCTACGTGAAACAAATCTTTTCAGACAATTAAGAAAACTGTCTGATGTTAAATCAGATGCAATTTCTATGTGTACTGCTTTAGTTGTAAAACATACAAAGATACACAAATAACATTTTACAAATGTGCGATTACGAATTTTAGAATTTTTTATTAAAATAGGACCACAATAGTCCACTCCGCAAACACTAAAGGGCCTTGCTGGAGTTACTCGAGTACTGGGAAGTTGCCCCATATGTGGTTGAAAGCTGCAAGGACGAGTTCGGAAACATTTAATGCATTTTCTAAGAATATTTCTTATTGTGCTTCTGGCATTTAAAGGCCAAAATTGCTGTCTTATATTAGACAATGTAAGCTGTGCCCCAGCATGCAAATTTTTTATATGTTCATAATTAATTATTAATTTGGTAAAAATGTGATTACTCGGGAGCACAAATGGGTGACTATGATTATATTCCAACTTTGCAAGATTTAATCGTCCTCCAACTCTAATCATATCATTTTCATCAAGAAAAGGAAATAATGAAGTTAATTTACTGTTCCTATTTACACATTTGTTTTTCTTAAGGGATATAATATCATTTTTAAATTCAGCATGTTGAACCATTTTTGTTAATTTATTTGTAGCATAAGTGAGCTCATTTATTAACAAATTTCCAGTAAATTTGGGTTTTAATTTGTTTGTGTTATTTATAAAACGTAGCACATAAGCCATGACATTTCTTAATTTTGTAAAAGAAGAAAATTTATAAAATATTGGATCGCATTGATCATTATTTATGTTTATTAAGCATTTTTGTTCTGGTAAAATATCAGCTTGGATGTTTAATTGTGCCTCAGACATTTTTATATCACCAGAAATAAACTTAGGGCCTTCAAACCATAATTTACAATTTTGTAATTTTTCAGCACTGGTACAGTTGTATTCATTAAAAAAGCGTACAAGAATTAGAATGAGAGAAAACTGTCAACATTATTGCGTAAAACCGGCTTTCCACTGACTTAAGTCACTATAACTGACAGTAGAAAATAAAAATGCCTCGTCAGTTAAAAATGCTCAAATAGTATCAAGAATCGAAGAAGAATGGTCAATTCGTACTGTGGTATAATAGAAATAAAAAATCTATATTAAAAATTAAGCAACGCTGGGAACAGGAAGATTTACTAAACCAAAAAGTTGGTTCAGGTCGTCCCAAAATGTCCACGCCTGAACAGGATGCTGCTTTTTTGAGATATCTGAGGATTTATGGGAAACTATACAACTATACTATACCTACTATACTGCTGGGAAGATATTAATCCAAATATTGTATTAAATTTAATTCAGTTCATCCCAAATAGATTGGCTCAAGTAATAGAAAAACAGGGATGCATGACTAAATATTAAATTTTTTTTAATGTTTGTTTTTTTCATTATTAAAAGGTACTAATTTTTGTAATATTATTTAATTAACCTACGACGTCAATGCTCTTTATAACCTATAATAATTATTTTAATGACTTATGTCAGTGGAAAGCCGGTTTTAAGCAATAATATTATTTTGACAGTTTTCTCTCATTCTAATTCTTGTACGCTTTTTTATTGAATACAACTGTACCCCGCGAAATAATATCGGCAGGATTATTTTCTGACTCGACATAGTGCCAACTTTGTGCAATAGAAAGCTGTTGAATTTCTGCAATTCGATTGGATACAAATACTTTAAACTTGCTAGGATCAGAATTTATCCAAGCCAAGCAAATCATGGAGTCACACCAATAAAAGGTTTCCGAAATGTCGATCGTTAACAATTGTTTTACCCTTTTAACCAAACGAGCTAATAATAAAGCTCCACACAATTCGAGCTTTGGTATGGTTAAAGTTTTAAGTGGTGCAACCTTTGATTTGGAACAGAGAAGTTTTGTAGAAATATTACTTGAACTATATGATTTTATATAAATGCATGCACCATATGCTACTTGTGATGCATCAGAAAAACCATGCAATTCAAATCTAGTGGCATTTATTTGCGTCACTTGCCTGGGAATTATTATTTTATTTAAATTTAATATTTGCCTTTTAAATGTTTCAAAATTAGTGTATAAATTAAGAGGAATTGATTCATCCCAATCCAGATTCAGTTTCCACAATTCTTGTAAAATAAGTTTACCTTTTATTAAAATTGGACTAATAAGTCCTAAAGGGTCAAAAACCTTAGCAATAAATGACAAAATTGTGCGTTTTGTAATTTTAATAATCGAAAATACTTCATCGTGAAGTGTATATTTAAAGCTATCCTCATTAGAATCCCAAAGGACACCGAGTATCTTCTGCTCTTTATTATCAGTAATTAAAAAATTTGTATTTTCAACAGAATTGGATTTTTCATTTATATCTGAATATAATATGCTTTTATTATTCGAATTCCATTTGCGCAAAGAGAATCCAGATTGCTTTAAAATATTTGAAATATCATTTTTTAACTGCAACGCTTCATTAACAATATTGCAACCTGATATAAAATCATCCACATAAAAATCATTTAATATTTTATGACAGGCATCTGGGAAACTCGCTTCAAAACCAATTGTCGATTGTTGAAGGCATTTTGTAGCTAAATATGAAGCACTAGCTGTGCCATAAGTCACAGTATTTAAAACATAATGTTCTAGATCCGAATTTGAATCAAATCGCCAAATTATACGTTGAAAATGCTTATCTACATCGTCAACATTAATTTGTCGATACATTTTTTCAACATCTCCTGTGAGAACAAAATTGTATTGCCGAAATCTAAGCACGATTGAAAATAAATCATCTTGTATGACCGGACCAACCTTTAAGGCATCATTTAAAGATAAACCTGACTCTGATTTCGCAGATGCGTCGAACACTACACGCAACTTGGTAGTTAAAGAATCTTTTTGTACGCAATGATGTGGAATATAATAAATATTTTCACACCTATCTGAATTTAAATCAATTTTAGACATATGGCCCAGATTTAGGTATTCAGTAATAAATTCATGATATAACAATTTAAGATTATGGTTTTTATTTAATTTACGCTCAAGGGACATAAACCTATTTTTGGCATTTTGTAAATTTGTGCCCACTTTATTTATATTATTTTTAAAAGGCAATTTAACAACAAAATGACCCTGCTTGTCCTTGGAAACAGTATCAAGAAAATGAGCCTGTACTTCACTTTCTTGAGAAGAAAAATTTATTGATTTGTCAGGCAAATCTTCGACCAACCAAAACCTTTCCAGCAAATTATCAATATTATTTGTCGCACAATGCATTGACATTGATTGGTTACTTGAAATGTTGGTAGCACCTGAAACAACCCAACCTAACTGTGTTTTCTGCAATATTGGTTGGTCTTTAATCTTAATTTGACCAGCGCAAAGTAATTCAAAGAAAATACCTGCCCCAAGCAAGACATCAACCTTATTAGCAATATTAAATTCAGGATCTGCTAAAGTTATGTTTTTCGGAACATTAACATACGATTTATCGAATGTTTGATTTGGAATATTTCCTGTGATATTTTCAATGACCAAAAAAGATAAATTATTATTATATGAATTGTGAAGAGATTCAAGTTTGGCATTTGTAATATGAGAAACAATATTTTGCGATTGATTAATTCCTGTAATTGGAACATTTATTTTGGATTTTAATAAATTCAATTTTTTACACAAATCTTTGGAGATAAAATTACTTTGGGACCCTGAATCTAAGAGCGCTCTGCATTTAACTTTTTCTCCAGTTGAACTAAAAAGATATATTTGGGCTGTTTGAAGCATTATCAATGATTTTATCGGGTATGCACAGTGCGTATTTATAATGCACTCCTCATTATTTATTGAATTGGCAATATTTTTGTTCAAAGGCAAAGCATTTTGACTTTTATTTTGCGAGTTTAGATTTTTATTTTGAAAATGTAATACACTGTTGTGCTTTTTTCCACAATGTTTGCAAGGACCGGAGGCGCAATTGCTGCATGAATGTCCTGGCTTAAGACAATTAGTGCATAAATTTAATTCCTTGACCTTGGTATACCGATCAAAGGGTTTCAGAGCCAAGAACTGATTGCAATAAAATATTACATGCGAGCCATTACAAACGTGGCATTTTGGTGAAGAAACTACAGTATTTTCTTCGGACAAATATGTGTGTAATTTGGTAGAAGGTGATTTAACCTCTTTTACTTCCAAATTTTCTAAAATTTCATACTTATTTGTTAAAAACTTAAGCAAATCATCCAAAGTTGGAATAGATTTACCCTGTGAACATTCCCATTCTTTTCGTGTCTCTAAATTTAATTTAGAAGAAAGAATATACACTAAAATAGTATCCCAATGATCTACAGGCTGTTTAAGAGACATTAAACATCTGTAGTTTGCAGAGAACACGTCGAGAAATTTTCGCAATTGAACATGGGACTCTTTGTAAAGCTTTGGCAAATCAAAAATCTTTTTAATATGCGAATTAACAATTAATTTATTATTTTCAAACCTGTCTTTTAATAAATCCCACGCAATAAAATAATTTTCATTTGAAACTTTTAATGATTGAATAACACAGGCAGCATCACCCTTTAGGGCCGACCTAAGATAATAAAATTTTTGGATATTTGTAAGCTGCGTATTTGAGTGTATAAGTGCATTAAACGAATCATAAAACTGAACCCAGTCTTCATAATTGCCTGAAAACTCTGGTAAATTTATTTGTGGCAATTTAATGTTAATTTCTGAGTGAGAATGGTTAAACGAAGAACAAAAAGGAGATTCATCTTTATTAGATAAACTTAAGCGTGTCTTTACAGCACCAACTAAGCTGAAGTAATGGTTTTCAACCTCGATACGTTCGCTAGGATCTTCCTCATCATGCAATATTTCAATTTGGTTTTGAATTATTCCATATTCATCAAAATTAGCAGTTAATTTACTTAGCCTAGCTTCAATTTCAGCATCAGTTGTTTCATCGGAAACAGTGGAAAAAAAGGTACCAAATCTGGTAATACAACCCTTAATTATACCCCTGCGCTTAATCAAAGTCTTTAAATCTTCAGGCATCATAAATTAATAGAAGCAAACACTCTGACAGAATAAATGTCAAAATATAAAATAGGCGAATTTATCAAACACCAATTGAATATGAATCTTTATATTACCATAAAACGCAAAATGAAAGCTTACCCAGTACAATGCGGTAAAGTCGAAACGTCAGCGACCGCAGCAAATGTAGGTATAGACCAGGTTCGCAAATTAAACCTGAACCAATCGTTCTTCGTCAACGTGGATCGGAAGGATAATCACCCAATCCAGGAATGCCTTTGGAGAGGTGAAATTGAATATCATGGAACAAAATTGGTAGAATTCGCAATTGATTCTTTGCCGACTTCTTCCACAATCACGGGAGTATCCCGATTCGAAGGACCAATGTTTTGTTTGTAGTTTTCTCTTATTGTTTTAACTTATTTTTATTTTAGATAAAAATTGACGTTTTTAATTTTATGAAGTTCTTTATTATATTTTTTACAATACATAGCAACTAAATTACTATCGAAACCAAACATTTCCGTTTTTTTTCGCCGGATCAATTTTCCGGAAATTTTAAAACCCTACTTTCGAGAATTTTAATAAGTCACAAAAAAATTCTAAAATACATATTTTGCTATACAGTAACTATTAAGGAATCGTTTACTTTAAATAACTAACTAAGTAACTATAACTATCTTAAGAAAGTCAACTTTAGTCAAGTTTAACTGTCCCAAGAATATCAGCTAGATATAACTTTCTTAACCCCCGCCAAACCAAAATCATTATTTTTAAAACCACCTTTAAAACGCCCTTTATCGTACATGTTTCCATGACACTAAGTGACCTTTTAAATACACATTGACAAGTTGTGGCGCTTTAGTCACGGGCTCAAGTTAGCAACAGGTTTTTAGTCACGGGCTGAAGTTAGTTTTAAGTTAGTTTAAATGTCATACAATCGTTAAAATAAATTGCCTCTCTTGTAAAATAATACTAAATGTGAAAATTATTTTATTATTAAAAATACAAAAGTATTAAATAGTTTCTCAATGCCAATATTTGAAAAGTTTATATGAACATTGTACGACGTACAATGTTCATATAAACTACAATGTACGTACAGTACTGACCTTTTAATTTCGCCGGCAGTAAACTATAACTTAAATTCGGGCACGGACTCCACTCTAAAGTGCTCATAAAACATTTTCTTTACTTTCACTGTGAAAAACTGTCAATTTTCAAGAAATACATTTCGATTTATAACATGTATAATCTGTGTTTATAAAAAATAAAAATTTGGCATTTGATGGTGACACACAGATTTCCCTATTGTTTCATAGAGGGCGCTCTATACAAATTTTTGATTTAAATCAATTTAAGATAATAATAAGTATTTGTCGTAGAAAAAGTATAGTATGCACCTCGTTTATAAACTTTTCTATACAATCATTACTTTAAGCACTCGCTCGCAAGCTCGCTCATGCCTAAATTAAATTCTTGTATAAAATGGCGTTTATCAAACTTGATACATAATATACTATTATGTAGGCAAAGAGAAAACAAATTTTTTTTACAAGATCAAGATATTTAATAATAAAAAATACTGAATAAGTTAAGTAGCTACATGTCTTAAATATAAACAGTAGCTACTTAACTTATTCAGTATTCTCCTGATTTAAAATACCAATACTTACCAAAACACAAAATTTCCAATTCCTAAACCCAGTGGTCAAAAAATAAAATGAGGCTTTTTTACGCGCTCACTGCATAATATTCATCCTATACATTTACTTTTACAGTTGTCAGTGTCAGATTCCTCTTGTAAGAAAAGCAGATTATTTTTCTTTCGCACTTTCAAAATTCGTTATTTTGACATTTTAAAAAAAAATAATTTTTTTTATTCAATGTCTCCAAAATTAAATATTTTTTGTATATATATTATGTATATTATATTATACCTGCATTATTAATTAAAATTATTTTTTTTATACATATATTAGTTTTTTAAATTTGGCTGTGGTTTGCACTGCTGTGCTGCTGTGCTGGGGCTCAAAACTCGTATAAAAAAATGTTACGTTCTTTATGAACGACCCCTTACACAAATAGTTTTTAAAAGTCCAACAAGAGTTGTAGATTATAATTGAATCGGTGAGATTAAGAAAAGTTAAAATTTTGACAAAATATTTCAAAAAATCAGTTTTTATAGTTCTAAATAAAGTGGGAATATTTTAATTATTTTATAAAATATAATATGTATATTCTGTCAAATGATTTATGTCTTCTCACAAAAATGTATTTTAACTTTTAAATTGAATTTATAAAATGACTGTAGTATCTATTTGTTGAAAAAATACTTTCTGATTAAAACAATAAATCAACTATAATTCACTCGAGACATTGATAAAAACCTCGATTTTCCCTCAATAACCATTATCTCAACTTATATTTCTTACCTTGTTTAAAAGTGGCGGTTGAGTGGATCGCCGAGAAGAAGAAGACGAGAGCATAGCGTATACAGATGGACCATCGGACATCCATTGTTCCAAGTTTATTGCTGATGGCGGTTACACTGCACCACTTTGCTTGCTGCTGAAACAAACGAAAAACATCTTTTAACGAAACTCGACAATCCAAAAGGGTTTACGAAGTTATAAGTTTTCTCAAAAGACCTTTCAAGTATTACAAGATAAATATTTTAAGAAAATTAATCACTATTACAAAAAACTTAAAACTTTTAACTAACAGTTCAAAAGCGTTAACAAAATGACGATTTTAATTTGATTATGTATTATTTGCCAATATCTAATCAAATCATGAATTGGTTATTTTCATTTTCATATTAACGATTTTTTAATTAGGTACCTGTTTATTAAACAGTGTTTAAATTTTTTTAACTATGTAACCATTTATTAAATCATTTTAAAAGGATTTCATATAAAAATGTCAATTTTTTTCCTGTAATATTTTATAAAAGCAGTTGTAAATTTTTATGATATACGATAGGAAATATAACGAAACTGTTTATCTAGCGAACTGTATAATACATCAAATAAATTAAATAAAAAGCCGTCTGGAACGTAGAAAGATTTAAAAACTATACAACTTTAATAAAATTTATAGGCAATTTGAAGCACTGGTTTATATTTCGGATTAATTTGTCTCGATAAATCTATATGAAAGTTTTCCGTAAAATCAGGCATTAATAAATCAATACAGATACATGGAATATTGATTGATAATTAAATTTAAAAAAATACGGGTCTTTACGAAAATTGTGAAAGAATTATTTATATGCTTTATGTATAAAATTATTATTGAACAACAAAAATAATATTATATTAGTTAGCTATGTACATTGTACAATGATTGATCAGTATGTCCATGGATTGAGTAACAAGGAGGGATTTTTTAATCTTTGATTTATTAGAACAATTTACTCTTGATGAAATGATCTCCTTATATTTTAAAACTAATCTGGTGTTTACTTTTACAGTTAATTTCGTACTTACATTTTTATACCAAATTTGAACATTTTATTTTAATTAGTAAAACTATCCTGGCACAAATAATTAAAATAAAAAAAGAAGTTAGAAAAATAATTAAATATTGCACCCCCAAACCAACACAAACCCTGGATCTAAATTCTTCATAACTTCTTTAAAATTCTTCTATCGTGATCGACCGAATAGCATTAGAAATTCTATTTTTATCTGTCCTGCATCATTTTCCAATGGTTCTGCATAAACCATTTGTTTTAATCGTCCCCATGAAAAAAATCCATTATAGTTAAATCTGGTCTTCGTGGAGGCCAACAAATTGCTAAATTTGGTAAATTGCTAATTGGCTAAACAAATTTTGTGAGATGAGTACTCATTCGAGTTTTAAGGGTTTAAATTTAAGACAAGTACCTAGATCATTTCATCAATAGTGATAAATAAAAAATAAAAAAAAAATCCTGTTTTTAACTCAATCCGTGGACACACTATATATGAAAGTCTTGGTATAAATTTAGATTTGATCATTTTGTTTTACTTATAAGTCATTAATTACAAATAAGAACAAAATTTATTTTAAAAAGTAAGCAAGTATAATGTTAATAATTAGGGCATTAATTAATCCTCACTTAACCTTATTCGCCTTTTAAAAAAAGGTAAAATTAACTGTGAGGTTAAGTTAAAGTGAAATATTTTTAAAGGAGCTTAATTTTATAATAGAATCTATTATAAAATTATATCTGATATTCAACAAAGTACGCAAACGTGTTTATTTTTAGCAAGAATCCTCTAGGTATATGTAGCTCTTGCTATATGTCATTAGTTTTGGTGTAATCTTGATAACCCAATTAAATTATCTACGCTTGGTTTTCAGGACCATATAACATACAAAATATAATGGTACTAAATTAAATTATATTTAATTTATTATATTTAAATTTAAATTTTAGTTCGTCTAGGTAAAATTTTAGTACAAAATTTAAAATCGAAATACTAGGCCTTTTTATATTTCCATTTTCGGAATCGCATTTGGAATAGTATATTCTGTAACAAGTTTGGAATACAGCATATTCCGAGTTTGTCACACGAGTCGAAGGCGAGTTTGACGGTTTCACGAGAGCGGAATATGCAATTCCAAACGTGTTTCAGACTATACTTATTCTACGTTTCCAAAAAATACCATAGAAAAATAATTTAATTGAAAGAAAGTGGGGTTGGATCGGTCTAAAATTTGTTAGATATTAAATACAGATATGTCGCTACGAGTGTTTATTCTGTCATCCGATGATAGAATATTTCATTCTGTAACACTTTACGGAATATGTCATTCCATAGAAAAAAGTGATATTACACTGTTTAAAATATCTGTAAATATGTGTAAAAAGTAATCCTAAAATGGTGTCAAAATCCAACACCAAGTGGTGTTAATATAACACCATGAATTAGGGTTGAAAATGAACACCAAAACGGTGTTTATCTAAAATATTTGAGAAGTGCACCTACCCAGAAAAAAAGGAATAGTTCATTTAACCCAGTTGACACATAAGTATTTATATTTTTGTGGATCACGTGATGTTCTTAAATCTCGCCTCTGTTGACTTACATGAAGAATATATAAACTAAGGCAGTCCTTTGCTTTGGTGTGACACTACAAGTTGTTCGATACTAAAGAGACCTTAAATAGGTGGAAACAGCTGTCAATACTTGAAGTATTTTAAGTTAGTGCAACGCACTAAAAACATTATCTCTAGCGAGTTGAAGGTTTCATTTTCTGGAATAATACCACTGGTAATATACTAGTAATGCGTCAAGGAACTTCCTGTTTCCTTTTTTTTCCTTTTTTCTGTGTAGTATGATAATTTGACCACAAACACATAATATTTAACACCGAAAAGGAGTTCAATTTACACCAGGTAAAATTTATTTTAATACTGTGTGAAAGTTAAATTAACACCATTTTAGTATTTGAATTTACACCGCCAACGAACCTTATTTAACACCATTTTAGTATTTAAATTGACACCGGACCAACGAACCTTATTTAACACCATTTTGGTTTGTATCGATATAGACCACGTATGGTGTTAATTTGGTGTTAAATTGGTCATGAAATTTAGAACAGTGTAGAACGGTCAAATTCCGTAATAGGAGTAGACAAAATATTTTAAGTTTTTTATAGCTGTGATCAAATTTTAAAATTTAACGAGATACCAACTTTGTAAAAAACGCGTTAATTGTCATTGTAGCCAAGCTAATAAAAAACTCCCAGTTAGTTTGGGTTACCCACGTGTGGGTAACGTGAATTAATTATATTTTTTGTTATTAAAAGTTAAAAGAGAGTTGACAAGCGGATATAGATGTCAACTACAAAGCAGTGTTTGGTCATTTTAAGCCTATGGGACAATATGAAAAATAAGTGACTTTGTGACCCAGGATAGATAAAATTTGAATCCCAGCACAGACCTAAGCTGGCCAATGCCTAAATTACAGAATCTACATTAGATTGGTGAAGCCACAAAATATCTCCATGAGATATGGTCGAAATAATGGAAGGTTATAGTAATATGTGCATTCAGCCAAGTGGTAAATATTTTATTGACTCTATATATATGTTTAGAATAGTGTATTAAGAAGAAGAAGAAGAAAGAACAAACTGAGTTATTAAAAGTACAAATTTAAATGATGGACGTATAGATTGATATAAAAATGAACTAAAATATTTCAAGTTATAAAAAATTAAATTAAATTTATATTATTTAATTTAACTTGAAATTAAAATTTACAGTAAACCTAAACAGAATTGAAAGAAATAAATGATCAATAAAACAATATAGGTTGTTAAAATTTTATTGATGAATGTATAATAAAGCACATTTTTCATAAAATTTAAATTTTAATATAAAAGCAAAATATAAAGGTTGTTTTAAGGCAAAATCATAGAAACGACCTTAATATTTTAGTAATAAACCAAAATATTAATAAAATATACTTTGTAAACTATTTGAAATAATTGTAACGCTAATAAATATTTCTAATTTGATATTAATATAATATCGTATGATAATAACACGCAAAGCAGACTCAGTATGCGGCGCAGAGCAGAGAAGAACTGCGCCACACACAACGCATAGCGGAAAGGTGCGGGCAGAAACAATTCGTATGAGTTCACGGCTTCGTTGAAACAGGAGGGGGATTTAGGAAAATTTATATTTAATAAATCGAAGTATAAACATTTAAATAATATTATTTATTTATTTATTTTCATGCCTAAATTTTTTTAATGTGGGTAATATGTTTTTTGCTCACGCATGTCGAAGCCAATCGGGGGCCCCGTATCATTGATACGGCTGATACCGCTGTAGCTACGCCCCTGCGTCCTAACAAAAGCAAAAACATATTGATATAAAAACGAAAAAATAAATTGATATAAATTGATATAAAAACGAAACTAAAATATTTCAAGATATAAAAATTAAATTAAATTTATAGTATTTAATTTTACTTGAGATTAAAATTTACAGTAAACCTAAAACGAAAACAGATTTGAAAGAAATAAATAATCAATAAAACAATATAGGTTGTTAAAATTTTATTGTAAAATTTATTACCGTATGTATAATAAAGCACATTTTTCATAAAATTTAAATTTAAATTTAAAAGCAAAATATAAAGGTTGTTTTAAGGCAAAATCATAAAAACGACTTTAACATTTTAGTAATAAACCATAATATTAACATAATATACTTTGTAAACTATTAATTAATATTTTTTGTATAAAATCCCACAAATCATAAATTTAAAATTAAATTACTTAGTCTAATAAACTTCATAAATCATTATTGTACTTATGTATAAACTTTAGGCGTCGTAAATCAAATTTAAGTTTCAATCCTAGGAGATCTTTTTAGTCTGGCTTCTCAAGCTATATCGATTCAAGTTTGAGGTGTAGATTATTAAATAAACTGCTTCAAGGCGAGATGCTGCTCCTCTCTCTCTTTGAAATCTACAGTTTCACTCAGGAAAAACCATTTACCGCATATTTAATGTGACGGCAAGGCATATTGCCGTTTTGTCAATTCCAAAAAGAAAATCAAATTAAACATAAACCAAATTTTACTTTAAAATAAAGAAACAATATTGATTTTTGTTCCTTTTGTAACGAAGTTACTTTTTCCCTATCCCTACCCTGTGTTACAGAATCCCGATTTAAATGATTTATTTCACATAAGTCATAAACGACCCCGGAATAGCCCATATGTAGCGCCCCACCGGAATGACCCGTAGGACAGTCAAAGCGCACAGCAAAAAATAGCCAGTTTGTTTACTTCTGCCTTTCGACGAAGCGTTTTTATGCCAAGCAGCAACCGAGAGCACCGTCATGTCAAAAGATTTGCCACAACGCCGGGATTGGTCAATCTTGACATCATGCTGGAGGCTCGCGCAGCCGGCCCTAGGAGGGAGACCAGAGGGCATATAAGCGGGCGCAGCGCCTTCGAAGGGATCACTTATCACTTCTCATCAGTGCAGCGAGTACTCCGACCGACCGACCGCCACCCGACCGTCCGACTGCTGAAGATAAAGTAAGTTGTAGTAACTAATTTTCTGTTTGTTTGTTTGTTTCAGAGACTTCCCTTTTATTTTCATATTATTCTTTGTAAATTCATTTTCCATTTTATTTATTGCTTTGTACATGCGAGGAGTTATTTAAATATATGTATTAACCGAAACACACCATTTATTCTTAAATTCCCCGGAACCCTGGAATTTTATCTCCACTGTTGACCCTAAAAGCTACCCTCGCACATAGTGGAACTTCAACCACTTTAAACCCGTTGAAGTTGGCGCCCGAGATTTTATTAGAAAGTCTGCACGGTAAGTGACGCCAAGCTTAAAAAGGAAAGTTTTCCCCCGGGAAATAAAACCCTTTTACAAATTGGCGCCCAAGAGCAGGGACTTTTTAATACCGTTTTTGAGAAAATTTTTGGCCTGAAAGGCCGGTAAGAAAATTTTCGGTACCGAAGAGCCGTGTGACCCCTCGTTTGGTACTAACACAGGGTCACTAAAACCGTTTTTGAGAAAATTTTTGGCCGGAAAGGCCGGTAAGAAAATTTTCGGTTCCGAATAGCAGTGCGACCCCTCGTTTGGTAGTAAACCAGGGTCGCTGAAGCCGTTTTTGAGAAAATTTTTGGCCTAAAGGGCCGGTGGAAAATTTTCGGTTCCGAATAGCAGTGCGACCCATCGTTTGGTAGTAAACCAGGGTCGCTGAAGCCGTTTTTGAGAAAATTTTTGGCCTAAAGGGCCGGTGGAAAATTTTCGGTTCCGAATAGCAGTGCGACCCATCGTTTGGTAGTAAACCAGGGTCGCTGAAGCCGTTTTTGAGAAAATTTTTGGCCTAAAGGGCCGGTGGAAAATTTTCGGTTCCGAATAGCAGTGCGACCCATCGTTTGGTAGTAAACCAGGGTCGCTGAAGCCGTTTTTGAGAAAATTTTTGGCCTAAAGGGCCGGTGGAAAATTTTCGGTTCCGAATAGCAGTGCGACCCCTCGTTTGGTGGTAAACCAGGGTCGCTGAAGCCGTTTTTGAGAAAATTTTTGGCCTAAAGGGCCGGTGGAAAATTTTCGGTTCCGAATAGCAGTGCGACCCCTCGTTTGGTGGTAAACCAGGGTCGCTGAAGCCGTTTTTGAGAAAATTTTTGGCCTAAAGGGCCGGTGGAAAATTTTCGGTTCCGAATAGCAGTGCGACCCATCGTTTGGTAGTAAACCAGGGTCGCTGAAGCCGTTTTTGAGAAAATTTTTGGCCTAAAGGGCCGGTGGAAAATTTTCGGTTCCGAATAGCAGTGCGACCCATCGTTTGGTAGTAAACCAGGGTCGCTGAAGCCGTTTTTGAGAAAATTTTTGGCCTAAAGGGCCGGTGGAAAATTTTCGGTTCCGAATAGCAGTGCGACCCATCGTTTGGTAGTAAACCAGGGTCGCTGAAGCCGTTTTTGAGAAAATTTTTGGCCTAAAGGGCCGGTGGAAAATTTTCGGTTCCGAATAGCAGTGCGACCCATCGTTTGGTAGTAAACCAGGGTCGCTGAAGCCGTTTTTGAGAAAATTTTTGGCCTAAAGGGCCGGTGGAAAATTTTCGGTTCCGAATAGCAGTGCGACCCCTCGTTTGGTGGTAAACCAGGGTCACTGAAGCCGGTTGTGGCAAGATTTTTGCGATTAGAGCGGTTTTGCTTAAGTTTTGGCCGGTAGTAGCCCAGAAACACCGCCCCAATGGGAAAGGGAGCCAAACGCCAGTCCCGTCAGGCTGATCCAGAATCTCTGGAAGTCGAGAACGTAATTTCTGACCCTGTACCTGATACCGACGCTCGCGTTGGTTGGGTTTACCTTTTAAAATCTGCCGAACTGGAGGCAGAATTAAGTAAGTTCGATTTAGATACGACAGGTACCCGAGTCGATAAACGAAAACGACTAATACAATTTCTCCGGACAGGAAACAGTAATTCCTTGAGATCTGTCGATCAAAATGAATCGTTTAACTTGCTAGCCCATTCCTCCCCGGCAAAGGTTGTGACCCCTGCCCCAGTGTATACGTCAGCCCCGATAAATGCGTCCTCGACGGTGACATGGACAGCCCCGACTTTGGCAACCCCTCTCGCGATATCCCCGCGGCCAATAACAACGCCGACCATAACCGAAGATATTGCCCACCTTGCAATATCCCCGCCGATGGCTGCAACGCCAAACACCGCCACATATATAGCCCGCCAGGTTTCCCCGTCACCGACACCAATGTCCAATGAACCCGGAAGTACAGCTACCCCGTCAACAGTAGCGTGTATAAGGGTGGATAAGTGGAAAATCTCCTTTAACGGGAGAGGAGACCCCGTAGCGTTCCTGGAACGCATCGAGGAAATTTGCGAGGCCCAGCATATCTCGTTAAACCGCCTGTTATCCCCACTGCCCCAGATCCTAGAAGGAGAGGCGGCATTGTGGTTCCGAAATAACAAAAGGTTCTGGAACCAGTGGAACGATTTTGTTGCCGACTTTAAGATACATTATTTTCCGACAAATTACCTGACCGACTTGGAAGCTGAAATCAGCCGCCGGCTGCACCAGCTGCAAGAACCGATAACCGCATACATTACCGATATGCAAACCCTTATTCGCCGCCACGGCGCGATTTCCGCAGAGCAAGAGCTCCAGTGGTTATACAGAAACCTAGCTCCCGAATTTAGACAACAGGTGCGTCGGTCTGACTGCCTAGATCTCCCGTCGTTTACCAAAGCGGTAAAGGAATGCGACACGTTGCGCAAAGAACTGAACCGTTCCTCCCGCAATCAGTTCCAAGGCGCCCTGCCAGTAAACATCCCGAAACAGCTGCCCGTTCAGGCTATGACGTTAAGCCAGCAGCCCCGACCCCTGGCACAGAACTCGCCATCCGCCACCCCGGCGACCGCCCAGTCGCGGCCAGCTACGGCAGGATCAGCAAATTTAATTTGCTGGAGGTGCGGTGAGTCCGGACACACCCGGCAAAGATGCACGAACGAAAGGAAAATATTTTGTTCCCGGTGCCGTAAGGCAGACGTGTATTCCAGAAACTGCCCGTGTCCGGGAAACCCGAACAGGACTGTGTAATGCCGAGGCAAACACAGTACCGCAAGTCCGCCGCCTCGACCCTGAATGCACCGATAAAAACACCTTCCCTGGCGGGAAGAGCACCCGTCTGCCTGCCAACTGCTACTCAAGGGTTACGTCAGCTACCAAAGGTCACGAAAGTGACAGTAACTGATCCAACACCATCCCCGTCTACAAGCTTTGTCAGTTCTGTGGAAATAATAACCATAGATCAGCGGCCACATATACCGATTGAGTTTAATAATCAACGGTATTTAGCCCTAATCGACACGGGCGCTGCCTACTCCTATATGGGGGACCGAATAGCTGAACAGTGTGCTGTTCTAGGCTACCCGCAACAAAATGTCAATGTCATATACGTAGTAATGGCCAATGGACAACAAGTCCCTATACCGGGAACTTATCCAATGACATTTTCGATAGGCGCCCGCACCGTGTCTGGAACTTTTGGGCACCTGCCCAAATTATCCTCCGATCTACTGATTGGTATGGATTTCCTGACAAAGTTTAGAGTAGCCTTTGATTTGGCCCAATGTAGGCTGACGATGTGTTTTCCGGCCCAGGTTGGAGTAATAACCCCGTGCAAATCAGGCACCGATACCGCCGTCCGTAAGGATGAATTGGCAAATACCGAACCGAACCGGAACGAACCGAACCGAACCGAGCTGCAGCGAACCGAACCGAACCGAGCTGCAGCGAACCGAACCGATCCGAATCGTTCCGAACCGAAGGTAGATGCCGAATACGAAATGTCCGAACAAGAAGAAGCTCAGCTTCACGATTTTCTAACCGCCGAACTACCCGCCTTTGAGGATATAAAAGGAACCACATCTCTAGTAAGTCATGAGATCCGCCTGACAAACCCCGAACCGATAAAACAGCGTTATCGGCCGCAAAACCCCCGAATGCAAGAGATTATTAACTCAGAGGTCGATAAAATGCTGGCCGAAGGCATAATCGAACCGTCCCGGAGTCCATGGAGCTCGCCAGTAGTTATTGTCCGGAAAAAGGATGGAAAACCCCGTTTTTGTATTGATTTCCAAAAAGTTAATGCAGTAACCCGAAAGGATGCATATCCACTACCGTTTATAAACGCCATCCTGGATAAGTTGCGAGCCGCCCGATATATTTCAAGTCTCGACCTTAAACAAGGTTATTGGCAAATCCCGCTCACTCCCGACAGTAAGCCGATAACCGCCTTTACTGTGCCGGGGCGGGGGCTGTTCCAATTTCGAGTAATGCCGTTTGGCCTACATTCGGCTCCCGCAACCTTTCAGAGGCTGATGGACCGCATAATAGGCCCTGAACTTGATCCGTTCTGCTTCGCCTACCTGGATGACATAATCATCCTGGGCAGGACCTTTCAGGAGCACTTACAAAACCTGAAGGAGGTTTTTAGCCGTCTCCGAGCCGCCGGTCTCCGAGTAAATCCCGACAAATGTCAATTTGGCCGGAAATCGCTTAAGTATTTGGGGCACCTGATTACCTCGAATGGTATTCAAACCGACCCTGATAAAGTGAATTCGATCCGGGAACTACCGGCCCCGAAAAATATCCGAAGCTTGCGACGATTTTTAGGCATGGCCTCATGGTATCGTCGCTTTGTCCCGTCCTTTTCCCAGACCGCCGCACCGCTAAACCGCCTGTTGAAAAAGGGACACCGTTGGGCCTGGGAGGCGGAACAAGACAAAGCTTTTGAGCTTCTAAAAAGCAGTCTAACCTCCGCTCCCGTTCTGTCCTGCCCCGATTTTTCAAAACCGTTTGTTTTACAAACCGATGCCTCCGACGAGGGGCTAGGAGTTGCACTGACCCAGAACTCCACCGATGGGGATCATGTGATTGCCTATGCAAGTCGCACTTTAGCCCCGGCTGAAAAAGCATATTCCGTGACTGAGAAAGAATGTCTTGCCATTGTCTGGGGCATCGAAAAAATGCGCCCTTATTTGGAAGGCTATCATTTTACCGTTATTACCGACCATCAAAGTCTGCAGTGGTTGCACTCCATAAAGAGTCCTGCTGGACGTCTAGCCCGATGGAGCCTGTTTCTTCAGCAGTACGACTTCCAGATAAAATACCGTAAAGGCATACTTAACCGTATCGCCGATGCTCTATCTAGAGACCCCCTGCCGAACGAAATCCCGATCGTGGCCGTTGTGACCATGCCGAATAACGAAACCTGTTCGTGGTATACCCGAAAGCGATTGGAGGTACAACAAAACCCCAATGCGTTTCCCGATTACTGTGTCCGTGAGAACCGATTATACCGCCATTTCTGGGTCTCAGGAGATCTGACTGAACCCGAAATGACCGACCCGTGGAAACTATGTATTCCAAAAGAAACGCGTGTCAGCGTTCTCCAGGAGAATCACGACGCCCCAACCGCCGGACATATGGGAATCGCGAAAACGATCACCCGAATTGCCAACCGATATTACTGGCCGGGTATGTTTCGCGATATCGCCGCATATGTCCGAAAATGTTCGTCGTGCCAGAGATACAAAATTTCCCAGCAGCAAGCACCCGGCAAAATGCAACCGTCCGTAAATCGGAACCCGTGGGACACCGTCTGTATAGACTTGGTAGGCCCGCTCCCGAGATCTTCCAAGGGACATTCGTACCTCTTAGTAATGCAGGATAGATTTACTAAGTGGGTGGAATGTCAGCCACTCCGAAAAGCCACAGCACGTGCCGTAACCCAAGCCTTATACGAGAAAGTAATAACAAGGTTTGGGTGCCCCCGAACCATAATATCCGATAATGGCACCCAGTTCGCCGGTAAAGTATTTGAGGAACTCTTGACCGGACTAGGCGTCCGTCACCGGTTTACTCCACCGTATACCCCGCAAGCAAACCCAGTAGAAAGAGCGAACAAAACGATCAAAACCATGATCGCCCAGTTCTGCGAGTCCGGCCAGAAAAAGTGGGACCATAACCTGCCTGATTTAGTGTTTGCCCTGAACTCCTCCCGACAAGAGTCCACCGGGTTTTCTCCGGCGTTTCTAAACTTTGGTAGAGAACTTGAAGTCCCCAAAGCTACCTACCGAAAACCCGATGGTGGAGACACAAACGAAGCCGAACCCGAAAGCGCAAATACTAACGCCGACTTAAGGTTACATGCCGACCACCTGGCCCGCATGCAAGAAATCTTTGAACTTGTCCGAGTAAATCTAGCCCGAGCATTTACTACCCAGAGTAAGCATTATAACTTACGACGCCGAGAATGGAGGTGCCATGTTGGCGATAAAGTAATGAGACGGGAGGTCCATTTATCCTCCGCCGACAAAGGATTTGCCGCAAAACTTGCCCCGAAATACTCCGGCCCCTACACGGTAACTAAAGTTATTTCGCCCGTCGTGTATGAGCTCAAAGGAGAAACAGGACGAAAGTTAAACCGAATACATATCAAAGACCTGAAACCCGTGCCCAGAAATTAACACTGTTTCAATTTGAAATAGTCCCAGAACACACGCCCCGAAACAAACCCAGCAATAACGTGTGAAATGCCCAGAACACCCCGTTTGATATCCGACAGGATGTCGCCGTGACGTTAGGTCAAAAGAAAAAGAAATGAAATTTCTTTTTTTCCGAAGTAAGGGGGGGATGTAACGAAGTTACTTTTTCCCTATCCCTACCCTGTGTTACAGAATCCCGATTTAAATGATTTATTTCACATAAGTCATAAACGACCCCGGAATAGCCCATATGTAGCGCCCCACCGGAATGACCCGTAGGACAGTCAAAGCGCACAGCAAAAAATAGCCAGTTTGTTTACTTCTGCCTTTCGACGAAGCGTTTTTATGCCAAGCAGCAACCGAGAGCACCGTCATGTCAAAAGATTTGCCACAACGCCGGGATTGGTCAATCTTGACATCATGCTGGAGGCTCGCGCAGCCGGCCCTAGGAGGGAGACCAGAGGGCATATAAGCGGGCGCAGCGCCTTCGAAGGGATCACTTATCACTTCTCATCAGTGCAGCGAGTACTCCGACCGACCGACCGCCACCCGACCGTCCGACTGCTGAAGATAAAGTAAGTTGTAGTAACTAATTTTCTGTTTGTTTGTTTGTTTCAGAGACTTCCCTTTTATTTTCATATTATTCTTTGTAAATTCATTTTCCATTTTATTTATTGCTTTGTACATGCGAGGAGTTATTTAAATATATGTATTAACCGAAACACACCATTTATTCTTAAATTCCCCGGAACCCTGGAATTTTATCTCCACTGTTGACCCTAAAAGCTACCCTCGCACATAGTGGAACTTCAACCACTTTAAACCCGTTGAAGTTGGCGCCCGAGATTTTATTAGAAAGTCTGCACGGTAAGTGACGCCAAGCTTAAAAAGGAAAGTTTTCCCCCGGGAAATAAAACCCTTTTACACTTTAATACTATTTTTTTAACAGTTTTGTTTTTTAATACTCCAATTTAAAGTAGGAACATAGTTTAAGTAATGTAAGTGCAACTTTTCCATGTTTTGCGCCATAAATTTGATTTGAATATTCTAATCTTGGTTTTTTTTTGTATTTGATTTTGTTTCGTCGTCAGTAGGCAGCGAATTCTAGATCTTTTAACTTTTTAAAGACTTCCCATAAGATATCGGTTCTTTGATATCTTCCACAACCAAATCCATAATTAGCGTCGACGAACTCTGGTCTAATTCCTTCAAAAAGTTTTCCTTCATATTCTATCTTAGTTATATACTCTTTCGTCCTAAAGCATATTTAATACTTTAATACTTTTAGGTATGCCATAAAACCTAAGATTATCATACATCCTTTCTCGTTTAACTGCACAGTAAAAAATATTTGTTAATTTTAAACAGATTTTATGTTAATTCAGGTCCACATAACTTTATGTTAAGTTTACAACCAACTGTAAATAATAACATACTCTCTAAAAAATGAATAAGTCAAAAATGACTAATTTAATAGTTATTAGTGGCTGCTTTTTCACTTGTAACATGGTTAACCATAAAATACCATGGTATTTCAAAATTTAACAGCCAATTATTATGTAAAATTGTTTCCTGATTCCGAAAATGTCGTCAAAAGTTAAAACAGTTTTTAAGATTTAGTCAAATTTCCATTTAATATGGAATTGACTATATCTCAAAAACTGCTCCACTTTCATAATTTTGTATGGTATTTTCGGATTCAGGGGACAATTTTACATAAGAATTGGCTGTTAAATTTTGGGATACCATGGTGTTCCATGGTTAACCATGGTACAAGTGAAAAAGCAGCCACTAATTACTATTAAATTATTGATTTTTGACTAATTCATTTTTAGAGAGTATACACCATGCAGAGCTCTTCCGAGTACAAGAAAAAAGTACTTGTGTAAAAGTTGAAAAAAATGTACTTGAGAACAAAGAACAAAGTACAAAAAAATCCAATAGAACTCACGAGTACAAAAAACTCTTAAAATGTAATTTAGGTTTCAGTATCTAGCAAAAAAAGTTGTTAAAAGTTAAACAAAACAAAATATAAGGTTTAGGTCACTATAGGGATATTTAAAAAAACTGCATTTTTATATTTCTTGAATACACGTATTTATTTATTATTTGAATATTTTTTTCCCAAATAACCAATTATTTCAATTTTAAACAGAAAAAAATAATATTAAAATAGATTAACTATTCTTTTACATACAACCCTTATCACTTATAAGTATACCTATTCATGCAAGTAATTTATTATATATTTGTATTTAGTAAATAGCCTAAACATTATTTAACTGCAAGCACGAAATTAAATTAAAGTAACATGCATCTATGACTGCAAAAAAAAACAAGATTGAATGCAAAAATATAACCTAATTTTTTAAGCGTACCAAATATAACAAAAACTTAATCGAGTACCTAATCAAATACAAAATAATATTTAAAATCTTTCTTACCCCAGTGTAACAAAAACCAAAACACTTAAAATAATACTAATGCAGATTCTGTATTGCAGAATAATCTCAAATTACTTAAAAAAAAACCCGTTACATATGACATTATGACGGCACTACCAGAGATAAAAAGGGCACTACCTCTTGTAATACGTAATATCTCTATAAAGTAGGGCACCTCAATGATATTTTACCAACTTGCCCATATCGTGGATTTATTCTGAATATTGCCGAAGCGTTAAACTTTAGCTGCTAAAGCATTATAATTATGGCAATAAAGGGGGTAGCGGGTTAAGGGGGGTCTGGCGGCCCCCACCGAATCTCGTAAAATCGTTCCAAAAATCTTGAAGAGGGTCGAAAAACAAGCAGTACCAATAAGCTTTTTACCGACATTACAACCCCAAACGAAAACACAGTAATGGCGAAAAATATGATTTTTTGTAATTTTTATTTTTTTCAACCAGTTTAATTTATTTTTAAATGGTTTAAACGCAATTAAAAATTTGTTTTGGATATATGGAAGTCCCCTGAATTTTTTCAGATTTTTTGGTCAAGTAAAAACATGTGAATTTTGGGTTTAAATGCGAAAAAATCGTGAAAAACGCGTCATTTTCAAGATTCAAACCTCTAATTTTTAGGGTTGTTTTCATTTTCCCGAGGGGTGCTGTATAGTATAGATAGCGGCAATCGTCCTCTTTTGAATGCAGGCCACTGGACTCAATTTGGTCAATTCTGGTGAGCGGGGCGATTTTTTGAAAAAAACTCGAATTTTCAACTTTCGGTAAATTACGGCGCGTACTTGGTATAATGCGTCTTTGCTATAAAAAAATACATCTCTATAGGGGTTTTTGAGGTCGCGAATCACGAATTTGATGTCAAAAAATGCTGCTGTGTTTAAATGCTGCAGCATGTGATTCAATGATATTTTTTACATTATCAAACCTGTGTTAATAAATATTTATGGGTGAATTTGTTGTCAAAAAATTTTTTTGACATCAAATTCGTGATCAGCGACCTCAAAAACCCCTATAGAGATGTATTTTTTATAGCAAAGACGCATTATACCAAGTACGCGCCGTAATTTACCGAAAGTTGAAAATTCGAGTTTTTTTCAAAAAATCGCCCCGCTCACCAGAATTGACCAAATTGAGTCCAGTTGCCTGCATTCAAAAGAGGACGATTGCCGCTATCTATACTATACAGCACCCCACGGGAAAATGAAAACAACCCTAAAAATTATAGGGTTGAATCTTGAAAATGACGCGTTTTTCACGATTTTTTCGCATTTAAACCTAAAATTCACATGTTTTTACTTGACCAAAAAATCTGAAAAAATTCAGGGGACTACCATACATCCAAAACAAATTTTTAATTGCGTTTGAACAATTTAAAAATAAATTAAACCGGTTGAAAAAAATAAAAATCACAAAAAATCATATTTTTCGCCATTACTGTGTTTTCGTTTGGGGTTGTAATGTCGGTAAAAAGCTTATACTGCTTGTTTTTCGACCCTCTTCAAGATTTTTGGAACGATTTTACCAGATTCGTTGGGGGCCGCCAGACCCCGCTTAACCTGCTACCCCCTTTGAATATGTAGTGCCACTATAGTAGTGGTTATGTTAACTTAACACAAAGATGCCGAGTACAAAAAGTACTCGAGTACAACAAAAGTACTCCAGTACAAAAAATGTACTCGAGTAAAACCAATGTACTCTTGTCCTTTTTTACATTTTTAAATTAAATAAGTACAACTACAAGTACTTTTTTTTAAATGTACTCTGGACTGAGTACCGAGTACATAAAAAGTACTTAAAGTACAAAATTTGAGTACAAGTACTCGAGTACCGCACAGATGTGGTTTCACCATTAAATAACACACCATTCTGAAATCATCAAATTATAAAGAAATTTGGTACAATATAATTATAAGTACTACTGATGCATTTCGTAACTTTAACCCACTTTACTGTATCCCCCAATTTCAGTTTGAAAACCAGTGATGGCATCTTTTTTCGGATACTTCGCACTTTGCACACTCGTTAAATAGGTATAGGAGTCCGAATAACAATAATAAGAGATTTCTGGTAATATATTATAAACACTCTGCACAGCTGTTACAAACACATTACGAATTAGAATAAAGTAAGCAGAGACATAAGTTGGAGACGCTAAAGTCAGTTGAACTTGTTTTGTCAGTGGGAAATGTTTTGATTGACTGCCTGATATCACGTGTACTTTTTCAACGGAATACTTTGTTAAACATTAACAAAATAATCTGTAAACTTTGAAATTAAAACATGCTTACCAAATTGCATAATACCAATAAAATTATTTTCTTTGTTAAAATAATTACAAAACCTGGTTTTCTACAAAAAATAATGTTAACATTTTACAAAATAGTACTGTGCTCTATTTTAGTAATTATTGTATCATTGTTTATATTTAAACTTATATTTATAATAATTTTTAGGAATACATGTATTTTTTTAAATTTTAACTTTTAAGTATATAATTTTAGCAAAAACATGCAACTCTAAACCATACACGAATTTGTGCAGCAACAAACATTAAATTAGCAACATGCCAACAAAATCCACAGACTAGAAGTAATGAACATTGCCTCGTTTTACTCCTGCTGAAATCGATACAAAAAATCAGGCAACTTTCAGCTTAAGTTCATTGAAAGGGATTTAATCATTAAATTTTATGTAGCGGGACAAAATGCGGTGTTTCTTTTACAAATAAACACGACCTAACAAAAGCAAAAACATATTTTAATTTATTGAATTTTAATAAAAATAAAAATATATTTATTAAATTTTCTGTAGCAGAAATACAATGGACCCATTAACACGCTTTAGCCAACGCAAAAAAATAGTTTTGTGACTTTTCAAAGTCATAGCTAAAAATATTTTTAATGCGTTTTTTTAATAGGTTAAAGTCATTAACAGTCAATAGCGTTCGACAGGACGGTCTAATTGAAAAATTACCATAAATCCTGCAGCATCTGTGTGGATGGGGGCGATTTCCACCCCTAATCGACTGGTTTGCTAATACCGGACACACTTCACACTACCGATCCTACTAAAAATCTAAATTTAAATATTTGCCTTGGGGGAAGTCTATAAAATGAAATTATCGCAAAATTGTATATTTTTGATATATATACACCGTTTCCAAAGTTATCTCTATTGGACCTACAAAGTCGGTTAAATCAACAAATTGGTGGCATTTTGCTTCTGATTTAAAAGGTGAAAACAAAAATAAATTGAACGTCGGAATTCCAAAATATTCACAAAAATTACATTTTTTTAATAGGACACCCTTTATTTTTTACATATTTTAAAAGTCAATTAAATTTGGAACACTAAATTAATATTGCATAACTACCCAAAACTTAAAAATATATATAATATAACAAAGTAATCTCTAATAACTAGACGTCACCCTAATATAACAAGGTTGTATGTTAAAAAAAACGAAAAATTTAAGTCTATGTTTCTACAGGATTATACGTGGCCTACGCTTCACATACCACTTAAAAATAATTCTATAGAATGTATATTCTATGTATACATAATATGTATTACATATATATAGAGTTATTTTCAAGTTGTATGTCAAGGGTGGATTACATAAAACCTGGTAGAAGCATAAACTCAAATTTTTCGGTTTTTTAACATACAACCTTGTTATATTAGGGTGACGTAGAGGTATATAGAGATAATCAAGTGAAAAAAACCATCCGTTTTATTGTTTTTTCAGGCTTTCTTTTACCGATTTTTTTAAAGAAATTTAATTCATAATTAAAATATAATTTAAAATTTAATAACATTTTTGTAGATAATTTAGTTTCCCACTTTCTAAAAATGAATTAGTCAAAAATTACTAATTTAATAGTTACTAGTGGCTGCTTTTTCACTTGTACCATGGTTAACCATATTAAATTGAATATTGACTATATCTCAAAACCTGTTCTACTTTTTTAACTTTTGGCGATATTTTCGGATTAAGGGGACAATTTTAAAAAAGGAATGGGTGTTAAATTTTGGGATACCATGGTTAACCATGGTATAAGTGATAATAACCATTAAATTAATCATTTTTGACTAATTCATTTTAGAGAGCAGAAAAAAATATTTTAAGGGATATAATAAATCAAAATCATCAAAATTTAAAATTTTAGCAAAATTTATGGTTTTATAATTAAATATTATTTATATTAATAATGTTTTGTTACTTATTTTATTTGTTAGGAACCTCAATTTGTAAAATATTTAAAGATTAAAATAATTTTTATAATATTTTAAATTTTTATGACTTCAAAATATTAAATATTTTAAACTGATTTATTTACTTTTTTTCTAAAGTCATATGTTTACAAGTTAACATAGTTCAATTATACCAAAAAAGTAAACTTTTACCTATAGGTATACATGCTTTTTCAATGGACAAACTTTAAAGACGTTGTTTCAATTACAATTATTTTTAAGAGCTCAAAATTTGACTGAATTATTTTTTACATAGGTACGTATAGGATTAGATCAAGAATATACTTTAATTTTAATAAGCGGTTTTGACAGAAAAAAACGAATAGGAGATAATATATAAATAAACCAAAGAAACTAAAGGAAGTATAGAAACTAAAGATGCTAAATAAACTGGTTTTCCATTTTAAAAAATGTTGAAAAAGTTCTAGGTTGTAGAGTCTACTTAAAAGACACAGTTTTAAAAAATTATTATATTATAAGTGCATAAGAAAAAAAAACATCATCGATTTCTTATTGTCGTGTTATAAAATATGCGTTAATTAATTCCTGTATACACTTATGCCTGCATGTAGAAGTGCCATATAAGTATTTGTTAAATTTCACTGCACAGTTTTGCAATAATAAACGAAATTGTTAACTGTGACCAACCAAAATATCAATCGGTTATTTTCGTCTAGAAGATTCGGCAGCACTGGATTACAAACAGGTGATTTTCTAATTTCGTATTTAAAGTAAGTTATTTTTATTTTAAATAATCCTTCTACCTTCTATGGTTTACTTATCTTTGTTTTCTGCTCTTCTCTAGACTTCATTAAACATACTGCATGTTTTGTATTGCTTTATTTTTGGTTCCCATGGGAACCAAAAATAAAGCAATACATCCTTTTTAAAATATTTTGTTTTTTATAGTGAATTTTATTCGTTTTACAGAACATAATAATTCGTTTTCACAATTAATTTTTAAGATTTTAAATAACATTGCATACGTACGGAAATGTCAAAAGCGAAAAGCGTTACCATAGAAACCAACAATCAACAATTCGCAATGTTGTCGCGTTTAAATCCTATTTTTTTACTTTTTTTAATTTACGTTTCTTTGTTACAATATATTTATATTCAGGGTGTCTCAAAAATGGGAAGAAAACTTTATATGAACATAAGTCGGCAAATGAACCCTAAGGGACCTATAGCCTCTTAAAGGGGCGCCCCTGAAGATGTTTTATTATTGTTTTCTGAATCGGTTTGGGATATAATAATAAATTTCCGGGAAATATATTTATTTTTGTACTACAATTTCTTGTTAACCATATTAAATTAAAAAGAAAATAGACATTTTTCTTTAAATATGTTATTTTATTTTTTTTCAAAAATGGTTTTTATCGATGTTCAACAAAAGTACATTTTTTTACGTAAAAAAGTTTTTTAAAAAAACTCAATTTTTTTATATTCTGCAGCCAACTTGCAAAAAAATTGCACAAAAAAAATTTGGTGGGAAAAATATACACTATATTTGAGACGCCCTGTATAGTGCCTTTTTATTAAAATAAAAAAGAATTATAAAATCAAATGTAATGTAGATAAAGGCTGGTCAACTTTAAATGTGATCTGGTGAAAATCTGTTTTTCTTTAAAAAATATAAAAAACGATTCCTTATAGTGAATTAAAATAAGATTACTCTTTGGAAACCCTGTGCCGAAAAAAACACAAATAATGTTTTTAAGAAGAATTCTTTAATGTGTTATTAAATTTTTTGTTACTTAAGAAAACCCTCTTGTAACTTTTTGCAAACGTCGCGTCGTCAAAAAATGAACAATTACGGTGTTAAACACGAACCTGTCATGTCTGATGTTCAGACAAAGATCTCGAATAGAACCTCCCCACACGCACACAATTCAAATGGTTGCAGACAATGGGTGCCTCCTTAACTCATTAATTCCTCTAAAATAATATTGATTATTCAGCTGCAGCAGGAACTGGAGCCCCACGTTGCGAGCGCGAGAAGACGCCTTTCTCCTCTGCACTGCTATAACAGTCACACTAAATTACTTATGACTACTGGAGCGCTCTCAGACGGAACGTGTGCGAAAATATTAACACGATTTTTAGTCTGAAACGTATTTTGTGTTTGCTTAAGCTTAAGTGGATTAAAAAGTTTTAAGGGGATTATGATAAATATGTCTTTTCCGTACCTCAAGTTTTTGGTACCTACTTAAAACTACCTTGATTATTTTGCATCATCTTGCCCAACATAAGTAAAAACAATTCCAGTTGTTTGTAAATCAAATGCAGATTTAGATTTAGAATGCAAATATTAAGCAAACGAAATTTCAAGTGGGAAGTCATACAACTTTTTATACAAAAACTTTTGTACCATTTTTTTAGTAAATTTATATAGAAAAACAGCCCGGGTGTGCCTTAAAGATCCTTTCAGCTCGAGCTGAATTTTCTCCATTATAATAATTGTAAAACAATTTTTGGGGAAAAAATCATGAAATATTTTTGATTAAGCTACGTATCCTTCCTATATGGCTCTGGTAGGGGTGGGTGGAATCTAAATTTTGACCAGGATTTGTAAATATACCCCATCATCATTATTTTGAAAATTTAAATACGTAGCGTCAATCTGGATCAATGTCCATATCGACAAAAAAAATTACCACTAATTATTACCTTGGCTATTGACTGTAGGGCAAGCTGTGTCCTTATTTTCAAAAATGCCACGAATCTTTATTGTCGATGTGGGAGCAAATAATAGTATATTATGTATCAAGTTTGATAAACGCCATTTTAACCACGAATTTTACATTTACTAATATTTCATAAGAAGTCCAGTTTATTTTGACTATTGTATGATATTTGATAACTGTCAAGTAACCTAAAACTAACTTCAGCCCTTGACTAAAAACCAGTTGCCAACTTCAGCCTGTGACTAAAGCGCCATAAAGCCACAGATTGTTAATGTGTATTTAAAAGGTCACTTAGTGTCATAGAAACATGTACCAAAATTGGCATTTTAAAGGTGGGAGTAGAAAATAGTATTTTATGTATCAAGTTTGATAAACGCCATTTTATACACGAATTTAATTTAAAGAGTGTTTAGGAAAGTTTATAAACGAGGTGCATACTATACCTTTTCCACGACAAATACTTATTATTATCTTAAAATAATTTAAATAAAAAATTTGTATACAGGGTGTCATGTAATTAATGTTATATATTAAAATACTGAATACCTTTTGACATAAGGAGTAAAGGAAAAATATTTAAAAAAATATTTTTCCAAAGATAAAGAAAAAATATGCATTAGAAGTTTTTTTATATTTTTTGTGATACGCCACTGGTTACAAAGTTGGTTTATCTCTGCACACTTGTGTTCTGTGAGTACATAGATACCAACCAACAAAGTAGCTGCGCGTTGGCAGATGTAAAAAATTGTTACTAAAAATTTTTCTTGCAAAAATTAAATAAAAACTCAATAAATACAAAAGTTTTATGCCCTTAAAGCTCTAATACCTTCTGTATTTATTTACTCATCCACCTAATAGCTTAAGCAATGATTAGAAAGTTAGTTAGTACCTATTTTAAAAAATCCATAGCCACAAAATTAATTTTTTCATCGGTTTTTTTCTTTCTGTTTACTCAGATGAAATTAAGACCAGTTCACAGGTTAAACTTTAAATATTTAATTTGTGTAAATAAGTCCAAAAGCACTTCCCTTAGTTAAGATACTTACAATTTGAGCACATAACCTAAAATTTGAAAGAAATGCACTAGATTCTGTCGTAAAAGTTGGCAGATTTTGTTTGAAGTTAATTTCAGTAAAAAAATAACATAACAAACAATTAATTAAAACGCCAAATTAACAATTTGCATTGTTAATTTTGTCATTTTTGTAATTAAGCTAAATTTAAACAATGTTTGTCAACTTTTTTGACAGAATTTGGTTGGTACCAATCATAACATAATAAATTAAATTAGGCAACCAGATAAGTCTAAAGTTCCTAGTCGATCAGTGGCGTACTTTTTGGTAGGATAAAGGTTATTATAAATTATTTTTAGTCTTTAGAATTTAGAAAAAAAAAGTTTCAGGTGCTTCTTTATGGACCCTAAGGAACAACCCATTCTAATATATAACATTAATTACATAACACCCTGTAGAGCGCCATCTATGAAACAATAGGGGAATCTGTGTGTAACCGTCAAATGTCAAATTTTTACATTTTATAAACACAATTATAAAGGTTATAAATCGAAATGTATTTCTTGAAAATTGACAGTTTTTCACAGTGAAAGTAAAGAAAATGTTTTATGAGCACTTTACAGTGGAGTCCGTGCCCGAATTTAAGTTATAGTTTACTGCCGGCGAAATTAAAAAGGTCAGTACAATGTTCATATAAACTTTTCAAATATTGGCGTTGAGAAACTATTTAATACTTTTGTAATTTTGTATTGAGATAATAAAATAATTTTCACATTTAGTATTATTTTACAAGAAAGGCACTTTATTTTAACGATTGTATGACATTTGACAACTGTCAACTAACTTAAAACTAACTCCAGCCCGTGTTGCTAACCTGTTGCTAACTTCAGCCCGTCACTAAAGTGGCATAAAGCCACAACTTATCAATGTGTATTTAAAAGGTCACTTAGTGTCATGGAAACATGTACGATAAAGGGCGTTTTTAAGGTGGGAGTAGAAAAAATATATTTTATGTTAATAACCTAAGTTGGTTAAAAAGTCTTCATAAGATTAAGAAAAATGTATTTCCTGTAAAATATTTCAATTCAAATCATTGCTCATTCCTTTTCAGTTTTTGGTACTAAAAGTAAACTAGACGAGAATTTGATGAAAATTTTAATAAAACCCGACATAAAAGTTAAAATAAAGAGATTTCAAGAAAGGCTATAAAAGTAAAAATTAATATTAGCCAAAAAAAGTGCAAACGGCACTTTATGCGTTCTTAGAAACGAAACGAAATGGACGTTTCATCATTTATAACTCAGTTCTATGATTTGCTGCTCTCTGGTGTCAACCAGCGGTGTAAAACTTACAAGAAGTCGTAAATTCCCGAAAGCATGATGAAGTCTGAGTCATTTAGCAGATTCAGAATAATATACAGCTGAAAATGTTTCACGGAAACAAAAAGCCAGACTAATTTATATCTTGGTTTTCAAAGTTAGTTTTCTATGTGCCATAACAAACGTATCATAAATTTTATTGCTTATTTAAATCCCATTTAATATTATGTTTTAATCCACAACAATAATAAAGGTCAATAAAACAAGAAATTAATCACGTTATAACTTAATTTCTTAAATAATCGGGATCTTCATACAAATAAGAGACTATTAAAAAAATAATTTTTCTCAAATTCGTTAGTGGTGGTAACACAAAAAGGAAGAAAGTTTGAGTGAGTCATATATTAGGTATACCGTCGAAATGGTTCAAAACTGTTTATATTCATCGATTATATTATGAATGTTTAGCCCTTAGCAATGTGTACGATGCTTGGATTAGTCCTGCTTAACTCTTCTATGCTATGCATGTGCGATATTAAAATTTTTAGAACGAAACCTAGAAAAGCATAAAGCACCAATACCATAAACCTCGACAATTTTTTAGCTGCCCGCGTTCCCCTTTTTAAATGAGGATTTTATAATTCAACGATTTTTTTCCTTATTTTCCTCATATTCAAGACGCTTTCACTGAATAAACAAATGTAACGATAAGGGGGGTCCAATAAATAAAAGTATTAAATATTTTGTATTCACTTCATCTGCATCTCTTTTTTGTCTTTGGTCAGACTGGTTGTATTTAAAAAAAACAAACTGATTTCCATTAAGCAATATCATTAAAATCTCTCATCTTACACTTTTCACGTATCAGATGGTCATTTCTGAGGTGTTACTTTCAGGAATTCTTAGCGGCATTTAAAAAAAATCTGGTTCCTTCAGTGACAACATTTTCTATAGTAAGATCATTTTCCTTAGTTAAAACATACAGAGCATCTATTTCCCTGGACAAGATAAAACAGGTTGGACTCCAAGACGCTACAAAATGAAATCAAAAGAAAAGTGTTCAAAAAGATATACGCCCAACCAAAATTAATAATGTGGGCATCAATAAGGCCTCAGATGTTTTAAATATCTTAACAACACAAGACATTGTTAACTTCAGACAAAGTGTCTACCGGTCGAGAAGAAGTATTCGGCCTTCATTACCACGATTACTGGACTTCCTTACCACGATCCTCAGCATATTGAAAATCTATGAATGCAATACTTATAAGGTCGAAAACTTTGTATTAATTATTAATTTCATTTTACATATAATTTTGTTTTCATGTCAAACTAATTTAAAATACCTGTGGAGTCCAAAAATGTATGTCGATGGTACGTTTTGTTTTTGTCCGAAATATTTTATGTAGTTATTCATAAAGTCGAAAATGGATGTTAGTTTTCATTGTGTTGCCAAAATAAATTCAGATACTCTACTTACATTGATGAAAATTTTAATTGGAACGTATATGTTAAACCACTTTGCAAAAAATATTGTATTTTGCAAATATTCAATCCTTGTTGAGATATGATATCATTTTCTGTGAGAGATATTTTCGTAATACAAAAAAAAGTTTTGCGCACAATATTGGGACTAGGACAGATGAACTCATATACACCGAAAAAAATAATGTAGTTGAGTTAACATTTGCCTAAATGTCATTTTTAAAAATGTTGTTTCAACAAAAAACCTATTGGATTAATCTATATTTTGGTGTTAAAGCAAAAGTCAGAGTTTGTCAAAGTTTATTTGTTCATTTGACAGTTTAAATATTAATTTAACATAAACTAATATTTTGAATTAAAATGTTTATCGTACTTTGATTTAATAGCTGGAATTTGTTGAATCAACTACTGAAATTTTTAGGATTACCTAAAAAAACTATTAAATTAACGTTTAGTTGCTCTTTAATCCAAAACTTTAAATTTGTTCATTTAACAAATTTAAAATGTTACTTTAAAATTTAAAATGTAAAATTTGCATTCATAAAATTGCCGAGAATGGCGCTTCGAACACTCACGCCACGTCATTAGACAATGACGTTTTCTTACATCTCGCCTTAGTTAGCTTACGATTAGGTGTATATAAGATGAGATATCTGTTTGTTTAAGGTGTGTTCCACAGTAGAACTTTCACTACACCATATTGCCCGACACTGTTAAGACCCTCAATACAGGGCGAAACAGTCTGTCGGTATTTGAAGTAGGTGGAACACATGATACAAAGATGTATCATGGGTGGAACACGCTCAAAACAAAAACTCTGGGCGAGGTGAAGGTTCAATTCTTTCTATTTATATATAATAATATATTATTTCCATAATTTTGTTTTGGATACCAACCTTTAAAGAATTTTACATTTTCAGAATGTTAATTTAACATTTTATTGGTGTTAAGTGAATATGCTAAAAAGGTTACCTGGACATTTCAAGAAATTTACCTTAACACCCTAAGAATGTTAAATTAACCAAATTAGGAGATTAGAACAAAATTTAATATTCTTATTTTGTTCATTTGACTGTTATTTGTTGTTCAATTAAACAATACAATTTGACATTTTTAGATGGTTAAGTAAACGTGCAAAAACCATTGCTTGTATTTAAAGTGCATAAAGAGTTGAATTAATATTTTTTTTGTTGTTTCAACAGCTTATTTTTTTCAGTGTACTGCCGTGCTTAATGAAAACGCCGTAACCAACAATTTTGCGATTTTTGGTTTACGGCATTTTCTACTAGAAAAATTCATCCTGCGTCTATCCCCGGTACTCAAAAAACCGTAACTATATATATACGGTTTTTTGAGTACCGGGGATAGACGCAGGATGAAATGTTCTAGTAGAAAATGCCGTAAACCAAAAATCGCAAAATTGTTGGTTACGGCGTTTTCATTAAGCACGGCAGTATAGAGGTATTTTTAAAATAAACAAAATTTCAACCATTTATTGTCTTTATGCTTGTGAACTTGTCTTATTTATGTACAAAAACAAAATTTTATTTCAAGATCTTAAATCTTCAAGAACAAGACATTTAATTTAATTTAAATTATTTAAATTAACTTAAGCAGAAATTGTTTGACTTTGACATTCAGGATTTGTTTGTACATTGAATGTAATTTTTTACTTTTTTCTTTTTTGTAGGTTCTCTGGTAATTTTATGTGCAAATTTTTGAAAATAAACGATATTATTATTATTATGCATTTGATTTACTATTCAAGTAGCATCAATTTGTATTTAAATCCCAACGAAAAGGTTTGATTTTGGGAAAATCAATTCATGTTTGTATGGTCATAAATTTGTATTATAGGATGTACATTTTATATAACACGGTCGTGGTTAAGGAAAATTCAAAATTTAGGATTAGTAAGTGAATACAAATATAATGAAGACTTGTATTCTCTAATCCACAAAGTCAAAATGTTGGTTAATATGCGGATCAATTAGTTGATAACTATATTTCTGAAAACTTTTCCACCAAATATCTGGGTTTCTGGAACTATAATATAGTATAGTAGTACTGAACGGACTACAAACGCGTGTGATCTTTTCAATGCAAATTTAATGCAAGTTTTTATGTTGATCCCCAAGACATTTTTAGGTTTATATGTGTGTTGAAGAATTAAATACTACAGTAAAAATTAACAGTTGGACTTGCCCATTTTTAGTAAAAACGACAACTATAAGAAACATCATGATTATATATAATCATGATGTTTCTAATTAATATCTAATTTAATTAGTTTATATAAAAATAAATCGGTCACTGAGTTTGATTTTATAAAAAGTGTTTGTCATCAATATATTCAATTTATTAATTGCGTTTACGGACGATATCTCTTAGAGATTACCCTGTCTATCCATTATTGTTGTTATTTACAAAGGATTAAGGCTGGGAGGTAAAAACTGAGCGCGGAGCGCAATCGATATCAGCCCCAAAAATTATCTCGTTATTAATCCTTGCAGATAACAATTTTTCATAATTTTTACAATTTTAACCACCATAGTTAGTGACAATAGATGTGGAAAATGAAAATTGAAATAAATATTAATTTATAGTCTACTAGATAGTACAATGTATGATTAAACAAATCTGTAGCATTTGATTAAAAAATTATTTTCTTGTAAACTATTTATAAAAAATGAATACAGATTTGTGAGAATCGCGATTCTCACAAATTTGTATAAATAATTTTCAAAAACCTGCTAATATTTTTTATTATTTTTATAAAAAAAAAGATAATATCTCCCTACGAAAATCGAAAAAAATATTAGGTGAAAGGAGCTCTGAGAACTTAAGATTAAGGAACCGTTTAAACATTTTTGTGATCACTCAATGATAAATAATATTGTTCAGGCGACCGTTTAGGCGGCAAGTTAACAGTTTACTTAAGAAAAAAATATTGAAAATATAAATTTAAACATTCTTATTTTAAACTTTCTTCTTATTTTTTCTTTATCTTTACATCACATTTTTAACCCAAATTTTTATATTGATCCTCTCAAATTATCTTATCGAAAAGGGACACTATTTTAATTCACTTTATGAGCGACACTATAGCATACAATTATAAGACATTTTTAATACCTATAGGTATAATAGGTATAGGTGTTATATATAACACTGATTTTTATCATCTATATGTTCGTAGCAATATAAGTTATTTTTAAGTTTTTGAATTAAGTATGGATAGAAAAAACTTTTTAAAGTTAAAAAAAAATAATATTGGATTATAACCTTTTTCTTTCAAGTTCGTCCAATTTTGTCGATAAAAAGTTGACATAATTTGTAAATTCAGCTTGATACAAAATAATTGCATTTTATTTTTAGAATTATTTTTCTAGCTGACTCGTTTTATTTATTTAATTAAAAAATTTGGGGATAAAAATATAAAAAAAAAAATACTTTTCAGATGGTGCCGCTTCGCAGTATAAAAATAAATTTAATTTTACAAATCTTTTAAAACGTCAAGAAGATTTTGGGATTACTGCTCAGTGGATTTTTTTGCGACCTCTTACGAAAAAGTTGCTTGTGACGGCATCAAAGGGGCTATGAAAAAGGGACAACAATAAAAATTACCAGACAATACCATATTTTGTGTAGACTTTTTTCTAATGATAAAGTTTTTGTTAAAAATGAAATTACAGGAAAAAATAAGAACTAACTTAAGTCAGATAAGTTTACAACTTTAGGTTTATATTTATTCTGACGTGTTTATCATTGTTAATTTTTTTCTCAGAACAGGGCAAATTAGCATTTTTTTAATAAAAAAGTAGCCAAAACAAATAATATCAGGTTTTTCAAATTTTTTGTTAATTGCATTTATTTTTTAGCATTCTCACAAATTTTCATTATTTTTTTATAAAACGTTTACAAAAAATTTTTTTTTAAATCAAATGCTACTTTTTTTTTATTATACAATGTATATATACATTGTAAATAAACAAATAAACTGTGAAAATTTTCTACTACTTTGTAGATTATGATTTAATATTTATTTTTAATTTTCATGACAACGTTGAAAATCATGGGCTTACTTGGCAAATTTTAACTCTATATTTTAACCGTTTCCACCAAAATAACATTTATGACATAATATGTCAAATATTATTTGTGTATTGCATGAGCTTTCTCCGCAAAATAAATTACATTTTTAACTGAACTCATTTAACTTTTGATATATAAAACTAGTTTTAACTAAAGTTAATATTTCCCAAGTATATATATAAGGTTTACGATTCTTATTTATAGTTTCACATATAAGTTTTCGTAACTATTTTGTGCTATCTAAATTTATAAATTTCTTTTTACTACAAATAATCCTATAAAATATGGTAGGATAGTCTATCCAAGCTTTATTTCCCATTGGCTATCCGGTGCATCAATGCATACGAATAAAATTTTTATGGCTATTCTGTTTCAGATGAATTTTCAATAGAAGGTCTATAAAAATATGTAAAATAAATATGTAAATCATTCATTTATATAAGTTAGTTATTTTTTATATATCACGACTTATTTTCCCAAAGGAATTTTATGTGAGTATATTTTTTGTTAAGTGGACAGATTTTAGGCTTTTAGATATCAATTTATTACTAAAATTTTAATCTTTATGAAATGATAAACTTTTAGTGGACTATAAAATTTGATAAACGAGTATATTTTCACTTGAGCCAATATAATTTTGTTGATATTAAAAATTTATTGCCAATAAAGTTGCAAATTCAATAAATTCAGCTAAACAAATATGATAAACAATAAAAATACAACATCATTATTATCTAAAATATAGAGTTTTTTTTGCATGGACCAATTTTTGATTGAACCTCGCCTTTTTGATGTTAGGATGCTTATATCAAATAAAGTCGTTTATTATTATTATTATTAATAATATTATTATTTTGAAAAACTTGACTTGACTTTTACTGAAGTCAGCTTTTAGTTAGCTGATGGTTGTCAAATGTCTGACATTTAATGTAATTCAGTCACTAAAATAATAGTATATTATAGTATATTATGTATCAAGTTTGATAAACGCCATTTTATACACGAATTTAATTTAGGCACGAGCGAGTTTGCGAGCGAGTTCTTAAATTAATGAGTGTATAGAAAAGTTTAAAAATGAGGTGAATACTATACTTTTTCTACGACAAATACTTATTATTATCTTAAAATTATTTAAATCAAAAACTTCTATAGAGCGCCATCTATGAAATAATAGGGAAATCTGTGTGTCACCGTCAAATGTCAAATTTTTATATTTTATAAACACAATTATAAAGGTTATAAATCGAAATGTATTTCTTCAAAATTGACAGTTTTTCACAGTGAAAGTAAAGAAAATATTTTATGAGCACTTTACAGTGGTGTCCGTGCCCGAATTTAAGTTATAAAGGGTGTCCAATTAGGTACGCTCGATGTTTGATAGGCGGCTATGGCTAAGTCAGTACAGACACAGCTGTCAAATATTTTGAAGTTTTGTTGGCATATTATGACATTTGATAATGGAGCGTTACACGGTTGCTCAACGTTTTCAAATTATTCAAATTTACCAACAAAATCAATGTTTAATTCGCCAAACGTTTCAACGGCGTCATTTCACGGGGCGGCGATATCCAGTGGCCAACGAGATCATGCGATCTAACGCCGCTGGACTTTTTTTGTGGGGCTACGTAAAGTCCCTTGTGTACGTGAATAAGCCACGAACAATTGAAGCACTGAAGGCCAACATTACTCGTATAATAAATGAAATCGAACCCGAAATGTGCGAAAAAGTGATAGAAAATTTGACCTGCAGAATGCGCGCTGTGGAGCGCAGCTGTGGGGGGCATTTAAAAGATCTTATTTTTCATAATTAATGCCATAGGATGTTCTTTTAAATAAATATATATTTTTTCTAATATCTTAAGTGTAGTTTGTTTTATTTCATTTTAAAGTTAGAGCACTCTTAAGTGGACACCCTTTAGTTTATTGCCGGCGAAATTATAAGGTCAGTACAATGTTCATATAAACTTTTCAAATATTGGCGTTGAGAAACTATTTAATATTTTTGTATTGAGATAATAAAATAATTTTAACATTTAGTATTACTTTACAAGAAAGGCACTTTATTTTAACGATTGTATGACATTTGAAAACTGTCAACCAACTTAAAACTAACTTCAGCCCGTGACTAAAAACCTGTTGCTAACTTCAGCCCGTGACTAAAGCGCCGTAAAGCCACAACTTGTCAATGTGTATTTAAAAGGTCACTTAGTGTTATGGAAACATGTACGATAAAGGGCGTTTTAAAGGTGGGAGTAGAAAAAAGAACTAATGTCATGAGACGTCATTTTGTGGCACGCGACAAAAGGTCTTATGACATGAGTTCTTTATGCTATTTCATCTATTTTTAAAAAATTCTATAAAAAATAATAATTTAATACCTTTTATTTAATTTGGTCGAATTTTACTTTAGAAGTTGGTATCACAGTCATTGGTTTGAAGGGTTAATGTCAAAATCGATTCGCCATGGCGTCCTTAATTAACTTATTTACAATAGGCGGCTGTTAATGTTAAAGAAGAAAAAAAAATTCTTTGGTGCTAAACAAAATTTATTGCCAGATAAGTCTCCTAAGTAGTATAAAAATCATAACAATTTTATAACCAATATGCAAAATATTATTTTACTAGTATGCTGTTTAAAGTAGCCAACCTATAAAATCAATTTTTTGGGTGGGGTAAAGTACCTCATTACAGCACCGAAAGCGGTGTTACAATGAAGTCATTATGATCGCAAAATAGATAAAGTATATGTACGTTTGCACAGACCTTTTGATTTCGCTGGCAACAAACTAGTATTTGCCGATAAAGCATTATTAATTTAAAGTATTTAAACGGTTTTAAGTCCATTTTTAAGGCAAAAATTATAATTTTTACTGAAAAATGTATTAAAATAAGACTGAAATTTTACAAGCCGGTTTAACAGATTCCTAATTCCAGTTTTGGTTACTCTATTCTTATTTTTATTAGACATTTGCTTGCAAGCTTCGCTCGTGCCTGACAAAATTTCGCGTTTATTAAACTTGATACATAATATACCATTTTGTTCATAATACTAACTTTATCTAGTTTTGTAATATTGTAACCCCGTGCTAAACTACTGGACTTACTAATTGCGCTAATCATTATAATTCTCTATAACAAAAGGTTCAGCTTTTGCATGTAACGGCAATTTAGGGTCCGTCATTTGTACGTTAATATTAAACAATGGCGACGTGGCGGTGAAGGCGGCAACGGCGGTGGTGCGGCGTATATTCGGGGGCAAGCAAGGGGGCCCCACATAACAATATAATCTATCTTTGGCCGGTCCAAATCCGGAAGATAGCAGAGTGGAATTTCATGTTTGCCTGGAGGTTACGGAACTTTGAATACCGAAGTGTCATGTCATGTGCATATGAAAGAAGGACGCACATTCCCGTCTTTTACACTTTCTTCTTCAGCGCTATGTTGCCAAATGTATTTAGATATTTATGCTTTAAGGCGGTTCGGGCAGTATATTGCGGGGAAAGGGGTATGGGTGCTTTTATACTTAATGTATAAATAGCGATAAGTACCAACTTGCTAGAACAAATTTACTTTGTCATTTTATTACATTTGATTGTTTTAAACAGCCAAATGATTTTATAATTATTTTTTATTTTAATAAAAAAGGCACCATAAACATATACTCGTATATTGTAAAACAGAAACGAGATTTAAAAAACGTAAAATATAGGATTTAAATGCGGCAACATTGCGAGTTGTTGATTGTTGGTTTCTATGGTAACTCTTTTCGCTTTTGAGCGTTGCCGTGACATTTCCTTATGCAGTGGTATTTAAAATCTTAAAATAAGTTGTTTCAACAAACTATTATGTTCTGAAATGAATGAAGTCCACTGCAATAAAAAAATAATAAAAAAAGGTATGGGAACCAAAAATAAAGCAACAGAAAGTCTCGAGAAGAGCAGAAAACAAAGATAAGAATACCAATATAGGTACTCTCTTAAAATGAATTAGTCAAAAATAACTAATTATAAGTCATATTTGACTAATTGTCATAGCGAAAAAGCAGTCACTCATAATTGGTCGAATTCTACTGAATGAAATATTTAAATTTAAAAAAGTTTTGACCCAGCCGGGTCAGGTCTGTCACTTGTCAAGCTTGTCAAGCTGTTGTCATAACCCATTCGGCTATCAGCCGCTCTTATGAAAATCAATTTTATTTGTCAATAAATATTGTTCATAATATTTTAAAGTTGAATATATTATTTGTGTTGCTGTTTTGAGCTAAACTTTTTGCATCTTTATTTGTTTTTATTTAACCATGGAGCTTAGGTATATGCATTTAATTTAAATAATACTTTGTTGTTGGCCGCAAACGATTAAAGAAATTAGTTACTTTTAACTCAGAAATAGTCAAAGATGCTGACTAATCTTAAATTAGTCAAACTTTAACTATTTAAGTAGTAAACAATAACTATTTAAAAGTAAAAACGACTATTTTGTTTGTAAAAAATGCTGGTAATAATTCAAATACCTAGTAGAATTTTGACTATTTCATTTTTAAAGAGTAGAAGAATTATAATTATTTAAAAAAAATACTAAATAATTTACTTTAAAAACGACATTATCCCGTAACCGGTACTGACACTCATCAACGAACAAAGCGCTGTCACAGCCTCACCTTTAGTTTTAAAAATCTGTCGCTTTCAATACTTTTAAGTTGAGCAGTTGTCAGTATGCTCTCAGACTTTAAACAGGTTGGATTGTCAAACGGACAAATTATTACGAGTCAAAGTGTTAAGGTGTCTAGTAGACCACTGTGTACCGTTTACGTTATTTTTATAAAACATTTAATTGGTAATAGATTCGCAACATGGGCCTTCTAAACGTGTCCAAAGTGATAAGAAGAGCTTCGAGGAAACTAATGCAGTGGTTTTATGAAATCGACAGCGATGTAAGTGATATAGATGAGTGTAGTATACTACATAACCACTATAAGGCTTATGTCGTTGAAGATTATCACAGCAACTATTTAAAACCTATGTGTGTAGATTCTAAAGAAAATAATTTTACAGGGTCAGGTAGTTAAATAATTTAAAATTTTTTAAGAATTTCCAAAACAACAAAAAAGTTACTATGGAAAAAAGAATTTTAAAAATCAGCTATAGTTTGAAGCAGTTATTTTTGCTGTTGAAAAAAGATATAATTGACTTCTTTTTCTTTATGTTATTCTTTAAAATAAAGATTGTTTTATTTTATTTGGTTTCATATTTTTTATAGTTTAATTACAAAGTTTCCACTACTGCACTTTTTGTAATGTTTCGATTAAAACCTCTTTGTTTAAATTTTTCTTTTATTTAGGTATTAAGTATAGAAAAAATAATAAAATTATAATTTTAAAAGGTAGGTGTCTCTCAGACCCCTTAGTACCGTTTATGCCTGAAAGTTGTACCGTACCGGTTTACGGGTTATGGTAGTCACGTGTTCATAATCCAGGGTTGCCGGATATTCTACACGAAAATGACAGATTGATAATTTTTGTTGGACACAGAATACAGTTTAGGAATTATAAACGATAACATCCTGTCTAGTCTTAGCAACTTTAATAATTTTTTACTCGGAAACCAGACTGTCAATCTTTCTAACTTTATAAATGTAGACTACTACAACCTAGAATTTTTTCAACATTTTCTTATAGAGAATATCGTGCCCAAACCTGCCTAGCATTGAAAAAATTTGCAAACAAATATACATCAATATTATTTTTATTTTTAATAAAAATTCTACGTTTCCTTATAAAATAGATATCTAAATCCTTATATAGGACCATTTGGCAACCACGTCTTGGCACAATCCCGTAACGGTAATGGAACAACCCTTATAATTCGTAGTTTAAATCAATTGCCACCAAAATATCCGCAAAATTTATTTTTATAGATATATAAATTTCGGTTTAAACGTAATAAGAATATGTAAATTTTTATGTACAACGTGTTATGATATTTTTATGTTAAATTTACCTTTTCAAATTTAAATTCTAAAATATGTCGGCAATCAAAACAATGTTGCAAAATGGAAAACAATATTTACGAATAAAAACCGTACAAAGTAACACTAAGCTTTTATTTTGCTAACCGATTAAATATTAGGTAAAAAAATCTTTAATCGGTGTAAAATTTAAAAAGTTACCTTGAAATGAGTTTAGCTGCCCTATTAAGGGCATAATTTGATATTGTAGATAAGTCATTTTCGCTTAACAGTGCAGCTGCACTTAAAACCTTGTCATTCCAAGGTAGCGCTTTATTGTTGTCAACACCTGTTACCAAAGTGGCACTTAAAAAATAATTTAGAACAATGTGGTTAGGTTATTCACTGCCTAGGCGGTAAAATTCATTATTTACTGCTTCTCTTAGTTCAATCTAACCTTACTTAAAGATAAAATGTTGTTATTCGACCCAGAAGTGTTCTTAGAATAGTGACATTAAATAACTATTTTTTATAAATTGTTAAAAAAAAATATACCGCTTTCCTTTTAAGGCTGGACGCCAGAATGCAGGTATTCGTGTGAATCTACATAAATATGGTTCAGTTATAAACTTTATCAACATAAATAAAACAATGCTTGCTTATAGCATTCACAGAATTACTATATACAAATGAATGTATATATGTAGATAGTTAGGTGTACTGTTCTTAGTTAAACATAGAAATTGTGCAATATCATGATCTAATCTGGAATGGGTATTGACTTTGGGAGTAAACTTGCTGAAATTTCATATCTATACATATCAATTACTTCCCAATTCGAATGGTTGTTTCATTGAATCTAATGAATATTCCTAACGTTGCTAATGGGATGATGTCCCGTACCTGAAACAAATATTGAAGCTGTTTAATTACAATGGACATACATACTTGATTTCGGCAAATACAACTGTTTTAAGCCTTGGTTTTAAGTAACATGACAACATTCAAGCTTCCTAATTTTATGAGTCACAATTCGTGAAACTTTTGACTAAAAATAGACTACTCTTAGATATAAATAATGGAAACAACTCCTTAACTAATGCACCACAAAACTTGTTTCTCAGCAAATATAAACGCGTTATGGACTTTTCAAATCACCACACCTAGGTAATAGTCGATAATAGTATACTTCTTAACGAAATGATACAGTATCTACTACCTTCGATTCGATATTTTTACGACGACTACAATCACATTGATACAACAAAGCTATAAGTTAAGTTAAAGGGCATGGTGCAATAACTGATACTGGCACTTGACAGTTTTGAGAAAAATTAAAAATTAAAAAAACTAAATCTGGTAGATATTTTCAAGGGAAAACCATGGGAGGATATTGCTTTAAACGATGCGGAAGCTTCTTTTGTTAAATAGACTGAATATCAGTTTTGTAAAATTTGGTTTTTCTACTGATTATTACACCAAATGTCAGAAGAATGTCAAACTTTAAAACAATAAAAACTTAAAAATTTCACAATAGAGCTTATAAAAAACAATTTTAAAATGACAGGAGTAGTGAAATAAAATAAGTATTTTAAAATGAATGATCTTGCCTACTAAAAAAATGTAGTTTTTGATTTGGTCGTAGTAAAAGATAATAAAACTGGAACGAATTAAAGTTATTAAATAAGTTAAAAAAATACCCTTAACTATTCATTTTACAATCTTTATTTCAAAAACATAATAATTTAAACGGTACAACACAGAATTAACGTGACTAAATGGCAAATTTCCATAATCTGCTTGATTTTTATTTAACTTTCATGCTGGTAATGACAAAAAATTTGTCACCTAACAATGAATTAGGCCAAGCCTAATGTTTCCTTCAAACGCAATGCAAAAATTTAAGACCTAAACTTTCTTGTGTTGTTTATTGAGTATAAGGTGAATACTGTGTTTTAGGAAATGACGCATATTTCTCTTCGTACGCGGTAGTACGAAATTTAAATGAGTTTATAATAAATTCATAATAATTTAAATTTGTTTAGTATTTCTGATTTGATGCTTTTAAAAATTTAAGTCCGAGTCATATCTCTGTCTCACCTTAATAAAGACCGATTCACACTCTACCTTAAATCCGGAGCGCTTTACTCAAGGGACAACTAGATATTGTGTCAGTAACGTTGTATTTTTTAATAAGATTTTCTTTTCGGAGATATCATTAACAACCCGCTTACGACATTTTTACTAAATTCTTAGAAATTCAGATCACATGGCCAATTCTGAGGTTGCCCTTTCAGGTATTCTTTACTTTTGCATTTTGCATTTTCCTTTTATAAAGGACTATTTTTCTTACAATCAGGCAATTTTAGATGCCTTATGGTTTTTACCAAAATTTCTTTAGTGATTTCTTTGTAGAAACTTTGCCGACAAAAATTCCAAATCTATTAAGTGCCCTGAAAGATACTTGAAAAATGACAACTTTGAACAAATATTCCCCAACGATTTTGGCATCTTCAGAAGCACATAGCTTCTAAAGGAGGAAAACATAACTTAAAATACTTTAAAAAGGACAACTCTGGTGATATGTTAAACAAATATTAGAAATATTCCCCAACACCAAAACAAAACATGTGCTCTCAAGTGCTTAAAGTACTTTTCGCCAACGATGTTGGCATCTTCAGAAGCCAGGGAATATTTCTAATATTTGTTTGCTCTAAAAGAGACCAGTGATGCCTTTTCTTGTTTAATTAACTTTTTAGAATACCTTAGTGCTGAATATCGTAATAGAAAGCTCTAACTCCAAGTAGAGATTCATTATGATATCTTACAAATAACGCAACCTCACACTTTTATATCAGAGTTTAGAGTTGAGTTTAGAAGATGGAGATGATTGTTTCAGACGTATCATTACTCTCCCTTTCTGCATATGTTTTTTCTATTCTTACTTGTTTTTAAAGAAAAACTTTCTCATCAAGGTTCTTTAATTTAGTAAACAAATAATCGAGATAAATTCTGAACATTTTTTCAGGTACAGTATTATTTTCGCTTTGGCGAGTCGGTGATTGTTGAGAGCCAAATATCGTTTATACAGTTTTAATACTTTTCTTACAGATGAATAAATTCATCTTCTAAATGGTGAAATTAAACAACTCGGAGAAAATCTAATCCACAAGGAGGTGTACAAAAAATGGCTGTCCAAGAAAGCAGTTAGTTGTAGCAGATTTTGTCGGCAATTTGATACACAAATAAATATAAACATAGACCACAAAATAAATATACTTTTTATTTGTACCTAACACACGAATTATTGTCCTTGATAGAGTTAATAAAAATAAATTAATATTGGAACAAAAATTATCTTGTTGTTTATCACTAACATTAACACCTTGCAGGTAAAAAATCACTCACTTTAAATTCATAATATTTTTCACAATTTTCAAAATTTTTACCTACCACCTAAAGATATTATCCTAGAAAGCACATTTTGTAGCATAAATACTAACCAAAACTTTTGGTTACCAAGTCTATAATATGCAATTAGGGCTGTACAATTAAGCCGGTTAGGCCGGCTAAAAAAGTTAATTAGCTAGCTAACTGATCAGCTTAGCTAATTTAACCGGTTAACTGAATTTGCTTAGCTAATTAGCAGACGGCTAAATTGTACAGCCCTATATGCAATTTAAAAAAGCAAGCAAAAATTAAAACAATTTAAATTAATAGCCTCTAGGGCAACAAAAGGGTTCAAATTTGATGCTAATATTATTAATTAATTAATCAATTAAAATGTGAATACCACGTCTCTGACTGTGAGCATAGTGTGGCAAAAGCGCCTAGCGTGAATATTCCTTAAAACTTACTGTCTTAAAATGAATTAGTCAAAAATAACTAATTATGTCATATATGACTAATTGTCATAGCGAAAAAGCAGTCACTAATAATTAGCCAAATTCTACTGAATGAAATAGTCAAATTAGTAGATTTAAATTTTAAAAAGTTTTGACCCAGCCGGGAATTGAACTCAGGTCTGTCTTGTTAAGCTTGTCAAGCTGTTGTCATAACCCATTCGGCCATCAGCCGAAATCAATTTTATTTGTCAATAAATATTGTTCATAATATTTTAAAGTTGAATATATTATTTGTGTTGCTGTTTTGAGCTAAACTTTTTGCATATTTATTTGTTTGTAAAGGTAATTTAACCATGGAGCTTAGGTATATGCATTTAATTCAAATAATACTTTGTTGTTGGCCGCAAACGATTAAAGAAATTAGTTACTTTAAACTCTCAGAAATACCTAGTCAAAGATGATTACTAATCTTAAATAAGTCAAACTTGAACTATTTACTTAGTAAAAAATAACTATTTAAAAGTGAAAAGGACTATTTTATTAGTAAAAAATGATGGTACTAATTCAAATAGTAGAATTTTGACTATTTAATTTTTAGAGAATACATCTTTCTCGTGACATTTTTAAGATGTTCATGTTGAACTTAATAACCAATAAATTATAAGATAGTACCTATGTTAACATTGATTGACTGTGTTTAGTTTGATTTAATCATTTTGCGGATTTGATAAATACACAAAATATCTGTGAATATCCCAAAATATGATTAAAGCAAACAACAAAACGGAAGCTAAAATTAAATCACAAACAAAATTTATTCAGCTTTTCTCATTAAGCACACGAAACTAATTTTCGCAAATTAATTAAATTCAACGCCTCACTTTAACTAATTATCAGTATTTATTTTATCTATTTGGAGTTTAACCTCCTGGGAGCTTATACGATATTATAATCTTCTCAGATAAATCAACTTAAACACCTGCTAATTTATATTGTAACTTATCAGGCCCGCGTCTCATTACACTGACAAAATTAACTCCTTCATCTGTTTTTAACAAATGATAAGCAAAATGCTTATTAAACTTAATTCTACGCTAGTGCACTAAAAATTTGATTTGTTGACATAAGTTTGCAGTTTGTTAATTTTGTTTTAACATAACATAACATAAAATTTGGTTAATATTTCGTTAAAATCAACAAATATTTTTTAACTATATATGTGACTTTTAATTAGTTATTTGTGACTGATACATATTAAGAAATATATATAAATGTAGTATTTTCTTACAATTAAATGTTGAGGTGAACTTTAACTTCGGAAACTGTTTATATACATTCAACAAAGTTTCAAATTTGTATGTTACATTTAGAAAATACAAATAAAATTCAAAGAAAAGAGCACAATTTGATAGCCAGGATCGTAAAGTTACCTAGTGGTTTTACTGTAATATCAATGTATGCAACAGGCACACTCAGAAAGCCTGTTTCACTCTTTTGGATCCATTTAACAAATTCGTTTATTTTATGGTAAAACTATGTTTAATACTGTGCACCCGCTAGTCACAGTTAGTCATATACATCTTTTAGGATGTTTGTGGAGTAATTTCCTCAATGTGTTATGCAGATATCTTCTGAACGCATTTTGGACAGTAGATAGATCTGATTACTTTTATTTCAGCGCTGTTGCTGCATGTCTCCGCTTTATAAGCGAAAAAACAGTATGTTTCGAGTGTGCTTCTACACCACATGGCTGCCCGGCACTGATGCGGTCCAAACCTCACCAATTTAGGCTTGTTAAGAAAATCACTACAATAAAGCAAATTCTTAAAAATAACATGAGATTATATCTAAAATTAAAGAATAATATTTGTTTGAATTTAAAACATGATGATACATGATCTTAAAACAACCAGGATTAGCTTAAGTAACTTCACCATGGGATAAAGACCGGAACAAAAACGTTTAACTTCTTGCAAGATAAGGAAGTGGGCTCATTGAAGTAATTTAGTATTCCCAGTGTCTTTCTCTATATCTCTGTAGGTCACCTACGGCAGTTAGGACAAACTTATGCGGATTAATCACAAAGTTTACCTCTACATCATTATCCTCCCGTTAATAATTCCACGTAGTTAAACGACGGGATAATTTAGAAACTGTAAAGTTTTTGACCAAATGACCGACCGAGTTTAATGGGGATAATAAACACCTTTGGAAATTAATTTAGATATAACTGCTTTTAAAGGTTTAATCCTAAACAAAGATTTAGATTTATAAAAAATATGCTGTTGCCTTATAAAAAATGCAATTATTATTACTGGAAATTTTTAAATCATGAGTTGATACCATTTTCAGAAACTGTAAGATAATATTAAGATCTATATCTTGCATAGCCTCGAACCAGTTATAAAAGCTATTATTCAACTCATACAATACATGTTTATGAGATATCCATTACTGCAGTAATGGATATCTCATAAAGGCCTTGGCAGCTTCTTCAGGCTCCTTAAAATTTCGTGTACTTATAGTTTAGACAAGTGTCTAAAGTTGTGTAATTAGAAAAAAAACATTATCATACATTGAATGTAAACTTTAATAAAGGTAAAAATACAGAAAAATGACCACAACGCTTTCCATAAATTTTACAAAATTTCAAAATTAAACAAAAACTTATAATGCGTATGCCCTCCTCTAGCTCCTAAAACTTCGGCACAACGGCATAGATTCGATGAGTTGAAGAATCATTCCTTCAGGAATATTTTTCCATTTTTCCTGCCAACACCTGGAGATTATTTGGCTGTTCTCGATCCCGCAATCTTCTTCCCATGATACTCCAAATATGTTGAATGGGGTCTAAATCAGGGCTGGTGGCTTGCCACTCCATTACAGTAAGATTTCCCTCTTCAAAAAAATTTGCAGTGTGTGGCCTTGCATTATCCTTTTGTAAAATTAAATCGTGGCTTTTTAGATGAGCCAATGTAAGGGCAATAGGTTCTAATATCTCATTTATATAACGCCTGGCTGTCTATAGACTCTCACACGTCCACCGTTGAAGTAAAGACAAAATCTTGGTTTATCCGTAAAAAGAACTTGGCTCCATTGGTAAATATCCCAGTTTCTTGCTCTACGATGAGCTGGAGTTAAATGAGGAACAATAGCTTGACTTCTAGAGTGTGGATGGGCTTCCTGAAGTCCAATACGAGTAGTCTGTAGAGATATACGCCTACCAGTAGCCTGGAAATGTATGTTTCTTATCAGTGTAGCTGTTCTTGTCCTATTTTGTAGGGATAATAGTAAAATTTGGCGGTCTTCTATGAGTAATGCCTATATCTAGAAATCTATTTCACAATCGTTGAATCGTTGGTTGACTTGTTTGAAGTATGCGGGCAACGTATCTCTGCGAACGCCCTTCTTGTATCAGTGTGACGGCTCTTGCTACTTCAATTTCACTAAGATGCCTTTTTTGTAGAATAGGCCTTAAAAGAACATTGTTTTTCATAATTGTACGTTGATAGGTAATGTTACAAACAGTTTAATTGGAGTATAAAGTAAAACTGAATGTAACACATACATTCAATTTTATGATTATACTTTTTCAGATCCTTCGGTGATACTTTTTTCATAGTAGATTCGGGTATTCCCGTACGCCATTATAATAGTCATAAAGACTATATTTGCGACTACTGTCCATTTTTTATGCTTAGGTGTATGTCAATACCCGCCGTTCCCCTACCACTGGATTTTAGCTACATAAAATTATTATAATTTTTTTTAGCTACATAAAAATTATCATTTTTACTAAATCATATTGTGAAACCACCAGTACAATAATAATAAATAATGGAACTTAAAACCTAATTGGTTTTTTAGCATTTTGATATATTTCCTTGATGTGATAGCAATAATATCAAGAATCAGTAAATTCTTCCCGTCATAAGCAATAAAAAAAGATAAACAAATCATCAGTTTTGCTACGATTTTCCAGTGGCGTCTTGATTTTACGGCTTTTTTATGTTCCCTGCGCGTTTAAATAGTTGCTGACTCCAGAGACAATCTCTGTGAAATATCTGTGTTACAGGAAGCTACTCTTATTTGCCCGAATTATTTCAGCAGCATTTTACGTTCTTTTTTCATATTAGAGACACATTTCAGTCATATAATAAAAAGGTGGGGTCGATATCAAATTTGGTTTATGGTTTGGGAAGGTATCTTATCATAAAAAGGAAATGGTTTACCTTGATGTTGAAAACATTGTAACTTTATATTAGTACACATATATTAGTTACAACACACAGTTTTAGAAATTAGTTAAAATAGTTTCTTTTTTAATACGAGTATAATAATTTTTTTATTGCTTAAATCAGAACTGGTTAAAAGTTGCAAAAACTTATTTGTGAATAAAAAAATACTAAAATTAATATAAATGAAGTAAGATAATCTTAAACTAATATAAACTAGATAAATTAACATGAGTATTAAATTTCTTAAACCACTTTATTAAAACGTCTATTAATTTTCGAGATAAAAATCGATTTTAATTAGATTAGTCCAAAATTTATATTAATGTTTACAAGTCAGGAAATGAAGGCGCCTTGCTATAGCATATACGCCTTCTACGATAACCGAAACAATTCTCCCTGGTCGGTAATCGGAAAAACTAGGAAAAAAACGTTGCGTTACATGGAAACATTAACGAAAGCTTATCTTTTGTTTACATACTTTTTGTCGTTAACAACGTGAAATGTAAATGCTGCTTGTGGAAAAATAATCAAAATGCGTGATCTAATGGAAGTTGTTAGTGCGTTAATAATAATAATAATAATATTAATCAACCAATTACAGCTAAAATTTGCATAGCAAACTATACACATTTACGCATTTTTTGAGGTAATAACATATTTAACATTTGTTTATACAGTAAAAAAAAACTGAATGGGGGACATTGGCAAAATCTGCCCACTAATTTGCACAAAATAGGTTTTCATTTTTCACCACCAGAGGCGCTGATTGTCTATACTTACTGACGTCTGCTGTTTTGGTGCTGTTTCGGTACAAAACTAACAATAAAGCTATTTGTATACATGAAGTTCGGACTCCTTGTGTAGGCTACATGTACCCTACAGTCAATTTACGAACGGTAGTCCAATATAACTTTTTTATAAAGTTTTTTATTAGCTTGTCTACAATAACAATTAACGAGTTTTTTTTTAAAACGTTGGCATCTCATTCAATATAAAACTTTAAAAAATGGGCAAAACTTCAAAGAAAAAAAATTATTTTAAAGACGACCTAACCTTAAAATCCGAAACCCTTTTCGATCTCACATTGCTTAAAATTAAAGAATGCGCAGGTCTGTGGTTGGTATCGGAAATCGCGAACAGCAACGCGAATGTAAAATTCCTGTGCAATGTTGCCAGGTCTTTTGCATGAGATCCCACGTTTTTTCAATCAATCTCATGTTATCATGTTTTATTAAAAAAAATTCTAGCAAATTTGTGCTTTTTCATGAGAAAGTATATTTTAAATCATTTTGAATATGCCGTTGCTTCAAATAATTTATGATAATATAATATTATATTATATAAATGTTGTATAATATTTTTATAAGATATATTCGTTAGTTCTTTGCAAATTTTTCAAATCATAAAAATCTTGTACATTAAAATTTTATACAACATTTAATAAAATAATTTTACCACCTCCAGTGCTTATTTTCATAAAGTACGGTACTAATTTCAGGATTTTTCACCTAAAACAATAACCAATTACCTATTTAGGTATCTATTTTAATAAATGTTGCAACCTAAAATCGCATTTTTAGTTATAACGGATGAAATGATAAAGGCTTCTTTACTCGTACTACTAAATAGCTTAATTGCACCGAAGTGTACTAAATTAGTTAGGTACAAAATACATGCCCACTAAAACAGTCAAAACTTTATTATCCGCTATCTTGATTTTTAATTTTTGTTGTGTTAGTTTCGGGTTTGTTAATTCCAAGTTAATTTGTCTCGCGTTACAGCCGAACCCACAGTTCCAGACTGTGATAAAATAAAATTACAAAAGCAGGTGTGATGTTATCAAGATCATAACCAGCGGGCATGTTTTAAACTGTGAGTGGGCATTTATGTATAAATTAAGTTATTATGACTAAAATGGCCAGCGGATCGATTTAATGCACTACATTATTTTGAACGCAGTAAAGGTCAAGTGAAATTATAGGAAAGTTAACGTTTTATTTAGTAAATTTAGGATTTTAAATGACAATTTAACATAAACATATCTATCAAGCAAGTTTATGAATTAGTTTTTAAACAATTTAATACATGATTTAGTGGGAATATGGAACCATTGTTCATGTATCTAGTTTTTTATTCTTGTCAAAGTTGATGGCAAATCAGTGACAAATTGTTTTATGAAATGATATAATATTGATGATTTTAACAGGAACATTAATCATTTTATACATTTATGTTTTTGTAGATAAAAAAGAACACGTGTAAGCAAACAAATTTCCAGAGGAAAAAACAATGAAAAAATCGGGACAGTAAATATTTATTATGGAAGCCTTCCAATGATGACAGCAATACTTCTAGGAAAATGTAAATAATGAAAACTTTTCTTAAAAGTGGTTTTTAATCCCCAGGCATATTTCGAGTCCAAATGAAGTTTGAAAAGATAAGACAAAAACAAAAGTAATATACGAACGTATTTCGTATTTTTACATTGTCGTTAAAAAAATGAAGAGCAAACATAAAATAAATAAGTATTTGAAGCAATATTAATATTACTTTTTTGTTTAAATAAAAACATTTATTTAATTTTGTCTAGAGGGATTATTAACCACAATAAAAAGGAGCTTATGCCTTCTAGCAATTACTGTAATCTTTGAACATATAATTAAATACGTATCTCACCCCATCTAAGTATCAAATTCACCCCTTATTAGCTGGCTTGTTGAGGGAGGCATTTTTAAATAATTTAATTAAATTAAATATTCCTTTTTACACTTTAATTGCAACTTTAAGTACCTCTAATCTCCTTCCGCCACAAATTAAAAATATTAATGGCCTAATATTAATATTGAGGATTTAATTAGTGCATTTTTTAAGAAAGTTAATTGATTGTAAATTTGAATAATATATTAAGTTTAAGGCTGACATAAAAAATGTATATGGATGCTAAAACTTGATTTTAGAAGTAAACTTTTAAATTGAGGTATAACATAAACTTTTCGAATTATTTTTCAGTCTGAATGATAAACGGTTACAGTTTAAGTTATCGTACATTTAGAACGTATATGGATCACGCTCAATTTTACTTTTATTTCAAGCAACAGATAATCGTTTTAGTTTTTAAGTACACCATCAATATTTAACGTTTAAGGTTTAAATTACCTGTTAAAAAACATTGATTTTGGATAGTTTACATAAGCTTTAACTCAATTTCTCTACTTTAGAGCCAAATAATGCAGATTAAGTCCACATTTTCAAAATCACATTAAATATTTTTTCGCCTTTTACAATGGTAAACAGGATTAAGTTAAGTGGTGTATTAAAAACAAAGTAAGCCATGACTTAATCCTGTTTACCGTTGGAAACAGCAGACAAGCGTAGACAAAAAATATATAAGTAACGCAACTTAATACAGTAAATTATGTAATAGATTTAGTACAGTTTGGCTCTATAAGGTACAGGGTGATCCCCTATAAAGTCGCCCCCTTTAACTTTTTATTTTAAGTGTATTTAAAATAGTTGTTATGTAGGTACTAAAATACTTTTTTTCTATGTATAAAAAAATGGAAAATTGATTAGTTATTTTTTTTTCAATGGATTTATTTATGAATTTATTTTTTGATTCCTTGTAAAATTCTGAGCAAAATTCATATAACAAACCATATACCTAAATTCAATCGTTTCTGAAATATTCGCATTCTAAATAATATTAAATATATATTTATTTTTAATAAAAATATTTTTATTGAAAATAAATTACTATAATGGCATTATGTCAATATGTCTTGTTAAATAAGTAAAAATGGCATACTCAGACACAGAAAGACAAACTATTTCAACTTTTTATAATATTATCTTAAAAATAATTTAAATATTTCAGAAATGGTTGAATTTAGGTATATGGTATGTTTTATTAAATATGCTTAGAATTTTACAAGGAATCGAAAAATTATCAATTTTCCAATTTTCTTTATACGTAGAAAAAAAGTATTTTTTAGTAGGTACCTACATAACCACACTTAAATTTTTTGGGACACTTAAAATAAAAAAGTTAAAGGGGGGCGACATTATAGGGGATCACCCTGTATATATACAAACCAGAAGCACAAAATAACGTTAGTTAGGTGAGAAAACAAGTTATTGAATTATTTATTCACAGAATATAATATAATACAATGGATGCAACGTGGTCTATACGATTACCTGTGAAACTAATTGGCTGCATGCATATAAGCAGTGTTGCCAGATATTTAAACACTCCAGATGCCAACAAAAATCCAATCAGCGCCATTTTTAGAATGGCAAAATTAAAATGCTGGAAATTAATTGATTGAGACGGTTAATTTGCAAAATGAATAAAAAACACGTAAATGCATTGACATGTCATTTTAATATTTTTATAGATAGACATTTTTCTTTGCAATAAACCATTTTATTGAATGAATTAGAAGTACAAAAATAAATACAATAACTTTGAAGACCAATGTTTAGACACTGTTCAATTACAAAAATCGCCAAACAAGATAAGATAGTATTGATAATAATATTGTAACAAATTTATTTATAATTTGATGATTTTAGAATGGTGTATTATTTAATTGTGTGTATCTTATTTTTGTGTTCATTTTGTAGGTATGTGTTAATTTTTTTGTTTAGGAAATTGATTAATAAAGCAACATTTCTTATGAAAATTCTTTTCATTATACCACCATATCCAACAAATACTGGGTCTACAAAAAGGTTTGTAAAAAGAGATATTATTGACATAGAATTTTGTTATTAAATCTACAAAATATTTGTTATATATAACAAACAATTATAATTATAACCTACTTATTTAATTAGAGTTGTTTAACTTAACATAAAGTTATGTGGACCTGTATTAACATAAAATCTGGTTAGTATTTGGGTAAAATTATCAAATATTTTTTAATGTGTAAATAAACGTAACTTAACCCCAATTTTTGTTTTCTCCGCATAAAAGATTTCTTCTTCTTCTTCTTCTTCGATCTGAAAAAACGTCTCCGTTTCTTCAGGGGGGATGGCCTTTAGCTTATTTAAAAACTATTTGGCCAGCTCATTATATCTTGAATATACATTATAATCAAGGGACCCAATTAAGAGTGTCTGAGATTTCTCATCCCTTGATTTTTGGACTTTTGTAGATTTGTTTGTGGCTTGTTCTTCTAAATGTCTTATGTGTGGTAAACTTTTTGTTTGAGTAGAGTATTTTTGTTTGTTTTAAATTAAAGTTAGTAGGTATAGGACAAAACACAACAAAGGTTAAAAACTTTTCACGCTTGGGGGCAGCGGCCAAGCGACTTGGACAACCCCAAAGATGCTACCTCGGAAGGGGATCCCAGGATATGAGTTATGTGTGGATCTAAAAAAAATATATGATTAAATTTTGATTTTGTTTGTGTCAAAGTAGTTAAGTATAATTTTTAAGTTCTTTTTGTTTGAATTTTTCAATATTGTAGGTATGCTGGCAGGGAGGATAATGTCATTTTTTGCCAGTTCAAAGTAGATGTCTGTTCCAGGTATTTTGTTTATGGGACATTCCAGTAATATATGGTATAAGTTTTCTTCCTCTCCGCATTCACAGATAGGGTTATCCTCTATTCCTATTCTATGAAGATGAGTTTTAAATAATCCATGTCCAGACCTTAAACGTATGATTGTTGTTAGATGTCTTCTGTTTTTTACCTTATTTGTATGGAACCATGGTTTTATTGGAAAGTTTTCTTCAATTTGATTATACCATTTTCCTTTGTATGTTGATATTTTTTTCCATTTTTCATTCCATTCCTTTATAATTTGTTTCTTTAGGTTGGGCATCATTTCATACATGTCGGGTTGGCATTCCAGGGGGACATCAAGGTTAATTCCAATTTTAGCCAGCTGATCTGCTTTTTCATTTCCCTTGATGTCATTGTGGCCTGGTATCCATCCCAGTTTGAATTCAAATCCATTTTCATTTGCTGTAGTTATTAATTTCTTAGTTGCCAGAGCTAAATAGTTGTCTTTTGCATTGTAGTTAGTATTTGTTAATATTTGCAGTGCACTGAGAGAATCAGATAGAATTAGATTTTTTTTACTATTTTTGGAGAGCGCAAGCTCGGACCCCTTACATATTGCTGCTATTTCAGCGGTGCAGATCTGTAGGTTATTTGGTAATCTTGCAGCAAAATGAATTTTTAAGTCGGGGCTGTATACTCCGATACCCGCTTTTATGTCTATCTTAGATGCATCTGTGTAAATAATATTGAATTTTCTTTGTTTGAAAGTTTCGATAATTGGCATGATGTTTATATTGTTGTTGGGATTGTTTTTTCTAAGTTCTAGATCTATAAGGTCGATTTCTGCAAATTGGTAGGAATATTCGATTTCGAAGCATGGTAGTAAACAATGTCTTCTGCCTATGTTGATGTACTCCTTTAGGAGGGGGAGGGATTGTATTATATAGGGTAGGGATTTATTTCTCCAGTATGTCGTAAAAGATTTAAACATTACATTAGCAATTACAGGTAACTGTAATTTGTACTTTGGACGCTACGTACTAGATGGCGAGTTAAAAATGCACTGTAAGGTGATAATTCTGCCTTTTAAAGCCTGGTTCATATAGATGCGACATGCGAATTTGCGAAATGCGAAAATGTTTTCATTGGTCCATTTGATTTGGCGGGAAAAGTGTTTCGACGTTTCGACAGATTCTGCGAATTCGCAAGATTTGAAATCTGGGGGGCGGGAATCTTGAGATTGATCCAATATTTTGCGAAAATTGCACGAATTTGGCCTGATGCGCATGCGCATTAATGCAGATGCCTATTATACGTATTTGTTATATGTACCCGCGCCATTTTTGTTTATGTTCTGTGTTTATTTCATTTGTATTGCATCGTTGTTGAGTTTTATTTGAAATGTTTCTTGCTAAAGTTGTTTTTTGTTCTTTATAATGGACAAAGAGTTTTTGGAGGTACATTAGTTTTTTATTTTACCTTATAGTAGCATATTTTTTTAGAAGTAACTTTACTATTTCTTCTTCTATACTTTTTATTCTCTCTTTCGAGAGAATTGGACTTGAGCCGATTAGGCTCTTACTGCCCAGTTACTAGTTTTAACGTCCAATGATTTCCGAAGAACCAAAAACCATTGGACAACGGTTTTCTAACGAACACGTGGACACAAATAGGTTATAAAACCTTGAAATTTATATGTTCATATAAATTCCTCTATTCCTTTAAAAAGGACAAAACGAGGAATATTATCTAGGACTGGAATCCGATTTCGTCCTCCCTGAGTCAAAGTCAACTATATTTCACACTTTTTCATGGAGCTATGCACGAGCGATGCGCTTCTCACCGAGGATAAAATCGAACTCCCAACTTTACTATTTAAGTACCTACCTATAGAAAATGTTAACCAAGTATGGCAAATATCACCTGGAGAGAAAATAATGTCCCTAAAATACCATGGCAAATATCGCCTAGTGAGAAAACAATGTCCCTAAAATGGTTACGAAAATTCGCATCTATATGAATAGGAGCTGCGAAATGCGAATATTCGTATTTCGCAAATTCGTAAATTCGCAAATTCGCATCTATATGAACTCGGCTTAATGCTCTCCTAATACTTGAAACCGTCTCATGTCGGTCGTTTTTTTTATTCTAAATCCCCATCTCTAAGCCTGCGTTCAAAAATTTATTCTAATTAATTTAGGCAGGTAATTAATTTCTTGTCAAAATTTGTATGTGGTTTAATGTGAATTATACACGCGAATTTCAAGGGAAAGATGGGCAAACTTTAAATATATCTACAATGCAAATGTCCAGCCCTTATCATCGGAAAAGAGTTGACAGATTGAAACAGGAGGGACCTTAACAATTACACATTGTGTATCCTGCGAAGGATTTAAGGACTGTAAAACCCATTGTGTGCTATGAAACTTTATTTAAGTTTTAAAATTAAATGAATCATTTCCTTAAAACCGTGGCAACTTAAATTATATTTTGCTGGAAACTTTTAAATGCCCCGCAAAAGTTTATATTTAGTTTGTTTTAAAATATTTAAATACAAGCTATTCTTGCGTGGTAAATAAATCAAAAATAACTAAATCAACCAACTTTTCTCTGCTATTCCAGTTATCGTGCAGAACTTTTTAAATTTTAATACTTTAAATTAAAACATTTTACAACCATAATTTATATGTCGGTATAAAATTTAAAAATATCTCATATTTATGGTTATAAATCTCCAAAATAAGGTCAGAACTGTAAATTTTACGCAAATATTGATTTCCATAATTAAATAAACTTATTTAGAACGATATTATGGAGCTATATCTAGGAATCTAATTCATACAAGTTTTCCAATAAAACTTTATTGTTAAGTGCTTAATTAACGTAAACAGTTTCTTAGTAACGAAAGTTTAAAATTATCTCATTACCAAGGTAATGAAGTAGATTTGAATAACTTAAGTAAATTTTATTTCTTTTAAGTTGAAAGAAACAAACAAGAGACATAAAGTTGCATAAAATGGACTTTTATTTAAAAAAACGAATATTTTTGTAGCCTTTTTAGATTCTGAAAATGTCTCGCTTTTGGGCATTTTAGTCGCTGAAATTAGCTTTATTATAAATTGCTAAATAGTGAGGTTAAATTCGTCAGATTTTACAATTATAATTGGCTATAAATTATTAATTGTAATCGTCGTAGATAAAGAATAGTAATAATTTTATAATATTAACCCGTTTTAGGTTCAAAATGCACTAAACCTATTTTAGTTAGGCCCGCCCTAAAAGAGCTAAAATATTTTTAGAATAAGGTATAAATAAAAGTCTGATCAATTTAAACACTATGAAAGTCCTTCATAGTTAACCCTAATAGTATATTATGTATCAAGTTTTATAAATGCCAGTTTAGTTACGATTTTTATAAGGCACGAGCGAAGCTTTTAAGCGAGTGTTTAATAAAAACGAGTGTCTAGAGAAGTTTATAAAATGATCTGCATACTATACTATACTATGAACACAAAGAAGAATTTAAAATCATTTTTTGTTGTTGAATATTTGACATCTGTCAAATGTCAAGGATTTTAACCTTACTTTTTCAAAATTTAAAATAAAGCTAATTTCAGCCCGTAACTAAAATACCTTAAAGTCAATATTGCTAACTTGACTTGACCGTGACTAAAGCGCCATAAAGTCGCAGCTCTCGACAATGTAGGAGTAGATAATAGTATATTATGTATAAAGTTTTATAAACGCCATTTTAGTTACGAGCGAAGCTTGCGAGCGAGTGATTAATAAATACAAGTGTCTGGAGAAGTTTATAAAACGAGTTTCATACTATACTTTATCTACGACGAAAAGAAATAAAAATTTAAACCCACTTTTAATTTATAAATATTTGACATTTGACGAATTTAACCTTACTTTTTTGCAATTTATAATAAAGCTAACTTCATTCCGTGGCTAAAATGCCCAAAAGTCACTGTTATTAACTTCAGCCCGTGACTAAAATGCTATAAAGTCATAGCTCATCAATGTAGTAGTAGATAAAAGTATATTATGTATCAAGTTTAATTAAAGCCATTTTATACACGAATTTAATTTAGGCACGAGCGAGCTTGCGAGCGAGTTCTTAAATTAATGAGTGTATAGAGAAGTTTATAAACGAGGTGCATACTATACTTTTTCTACGACAAATATATTTATTATACTTATTATTATCTTAAAATGATTTAAATAAAAACTTTGTATAGTGCGCCATCTATGAAACAATAGGGGAATCTGTGTGTCACCATTAAATGTCACATTTTTAAATTTTATTAACACAGAACAAGGTTATAAATCGAAATGTATTTCTTGAAAATTTACAGTTTTTCACAGTGAAAGTAAAGAAAATGTTTTATGAGCACTTTACAGTGGAGCCCGTGCCCGAATTTAAGTTATAGTTTACTACCGGCGAAATTAAAAGGTCAGTACAATGTTAATATAAACTTTTCAAATATTGGCGTTGAGAAACTATTTAATACTTTTGTATTTTTGTATTGAGATAATAAAATAATTTTCACATTTAATATAATTTTACAAGAAAGGCACTTTATTTTTTTTGTATGACATTTGACAACTGTCAACTAACTTAAAACTAACTTCCGCCTGTGACTAAAAACCTCTTGCTAACTTCAGCCCGTGACTAAAGCGCCATTAAGCCACAACTTGTGTATTTAAAGAGTCACTTAGTGTCATGGAAACATGTACGATAAATGGCGTTTTAAAGGTGGGAGTAGAAAAAAATATATTTAAGCCTTAATTAAATTCAATAGCAACTAAACTAGTTTTTGAACCAATAAAAAGAAGCTTTGCAGTGTAAGTAGTTATCAAAAATAATAAGGCAGTAGAATGTTTATAAGCTGTAAAAGTACATTTTCTGGTATTTTTCACGTCTAGTTTTATTTGAGCTCAGAGCATTAAGTTTAATTTTATACGATAATATAGCAATGTCACGCAAAGCTTTAACGTTTATTTTGTGTTTAAGTCTTACGACCATTAAAACATAATAAGTATATAACCTTAATCTTCAAAACTTATTTTATTTTTATTTGTGATCTTTGATGTCAAAATTTTAAAATTAATACGAATAAAATTTGTTGTGTTTTGTTTATAACTTTAGCCTTGTAAGTATACTAATTTTAATTAATTTAGAGATAAAAAGCCTATTATAATACGCTTTTTAATAAGCTTTATTTACATAAACACGACAACACTGTTATATGTAGCGATTTTTATCTGATTTCAGATTCTAATTTGTTAATTAGGAAGTCGTAAGTAACAAGATGTACTATGTCTTATCAAGAATATTACCTTTGTCCATGAGGAAATGTATTATTTAGAAGGACCCAAAACTCCCTTGCATAAAGTCTGATTAAATTGCGCCAAGAAACAGAATTTTCAGTGCTGTGTAAAGTTTAAGGACCTCTATTGTGCCGTCGAAATAGCTGTTTTTACGTATTCTACAGGCTAAATTTGGAGATATAAGGATGTTTTATATTTTTACAAATTTATGAAAACATTGCAAGAACGGGGAGAGAGGGTAGATATTGCAAGAGAAAAATCGAGTCATCCTTGTTACACTTTATAGGTAATGCAATCTAACAAACGTATACCTACTGTCTTTTTGAAAACACGGAAATAACCAAATTCTTTGACAGCTTAAACCTTTTAACTTTTTATAAAACCATTATTCTAGTATAAAATTCTTAAAATTATATTTTAAATTTAATATTTGGACGATTCTTCTTATTTAGGGAATTATGAACATAACTTAAAAACCGATGTTGAAAGTACACTTAACAGTTGACTTATTATACAGCCCATTCAGAGTAAAACCGAATATAGGAAAACGTTTTGGGCGTGGCCTCGCCTCCCTCCAACGCGCGACAGTAGCTAATCAAATAGCCTGCATCGCTAATGAGATTTTTTGCATTATTATCATTTAATTTTTAAGGTCGTCTTACCTGCTCGACCTTTCGTCATGTCGTTTATCACACAAGATACCGTTACGCGCGTTGGAGGGAGGCGAGGCCACGCCCATAACGTTTCCCTATATTCGGTTTTACTCTGAATGGGCTGTATAACTTTATTTAAGGTACATAAACCATAATTAATCCTTAATCAATAATGACTTTATATTACAATCATAACAATCACAACAACTTTTTTAGATTTTATTACTATATACTAATATATGTAGTTAAAAGAAATCTAGAGGCATGTAATAGTTTTATTTTAATAAATATATTCATGACGAATATACATAGAGGCTCCTTGATCCATTAGAATCGGAAAATAAAAAAAAGTGTTTTAAAGGCGCAAAATATATTTCAATTAATATATGATAAAAATATCAGGGTCTCCCGTGCGAACTGGCCTGGTGAATATACATTAGGGTGTCCGTTATTTACCAACTTGTTTTTTTTTTTGCAGCGCCCCCTAAATTTTAATTTTTAGGCCTAAAATATTATCAAACTGATATAAGCCCTTAATATTCATATTAAACCTTGCCACAAAGACGATACATTTCCCATTTAAATGACATAGGGTTTGGGCACGATATAAATTTATTTTTTTTCTCCCTTTTAAGTTAATATATAGTAATAAAAGATAAATATTTTTATAGAAAATTGAACTCTGCACAAAAAAGCTTTCTTATGATTTTTTGATAAATTCACTGATTTAAAAGTTTTAAGGTTAAAGTTAAACTTATTGTAATTGTTTGGATTTTTTTACTTTGACTGCAAAATTATCATTATTTTTATGAAAATAAATTGTTTATTTTTGAAAATATGAGAAAAAATAAAAATTATTGACAAGAGAATCCGATAAATTAAATTTTTTTATCACATTAAACGAATCTACTTTTTTACATTATCTTTTTATTTCTGTGAAATTCTACAAAATTTTATACGATTTTATAAAATATTATACAATAAAAAGTTTTCCTTCAGTACAATTAATGACGTAAAACTTCTTTTAACAATTATTTTTATGACAAAATAAAATTCGTAGTTACGCATACGTTGTCTTGAGTATGAGATGCACACATTTCTTCTACACCAATTATCAACCTTTTCAAATTTAAATCAAAGTTAAATGTATTTTTCTACTCCCACCTTTAAAACGCCCTTTATCGTACATGTTTCCATGACACTAAGTGACCTTTTAAATGCACATTGACAAGTTGTGACTTTATGGCGCTTTAGTCACGGGCTAAAGTTAGCAACAGGTTTTTAGTCACGGGCTGAAGTTAGTTGACAGTGGTCAAATGTCACACAATCGTTAAAATAAAGTGCCTTTCTTGTAAAATAATACTAAATGTGAAAATTATTATATTATCTCAATACAAAAATACAAAAAGTATAAAATAGTTTCTCACCGCCAATATTTGAAAAGTTTATATGAACATTGTACTGACCTTTTAATTTCGCCGGCAGTAAATTATAACCTAAATTTGGACACGGACTCCACTGTAAAGTGCTCATAAAACATTTTCTTTACTTGCACTGTGAAAAACTGTCAATTTTCAAGAAATACATTTCGATTTATAACCTTTATAATCTGTTTATAAAATAAAAAAAATTGACATTTGACGGTGACACACAGATTCCCCTATTGTTTCATAGGTGGCGCTCTATACAAATTTTTGATTTAAATCATTTTAAGATAATAATAAGTATTTGTCGTAGAAAAAGTATAGTATGCACCTCGTTTATAAACTTTTCTATACACTCATTAATTTAAGCACTCGCTCTCAAGCTCGCTTGTGCCTAAATTAAATTCGTGTATAAAATGGCATTTATCAAACTTGATACATAATATACTATTATCTACTTCCACATTGACGAGCTGTGACTTTATGGAGTTAGAGTCACGGGCTGAAGTTGGCAATAAGTAGTGGCTTTTGGGCATTTTAGTCACGGGCTGAAATTAGCTTTATTATATGTTAGAGAAAAGTGACGTTAATTCCGTCGTAGATAAAGTATGCAACTCGTTTTATAAACTTATCTAGACATATGGTTTTTAATAAAACTAAAATGGCGTTTATAAAACTTACATAATACTTATACTATTATATAAAAGATGCATTACCCATGGTAACCCATCGTCTGTGGCATGCCACAGACGATGCGCAATTGACCGGTTGTATAAAGATCAATTTTTTAGCTCTTAAAATTCGCCAAATTATATCGTGTAATGAAAACAAATTTTGACTAAAAATTTAACAGGGAAAGCTCCATAAATAATAATAATAATAATAATAGTTATTTATTAATAATTTTTTATTATTATATATGGAGCTTTCCCAGTTAAATTTTTAGCTCCATATATATTCTATAAGAATGCTTCGTGTTAAAAAACACAAATATACACAGAGAAGCGGCTAGATCTAAACCTGATTAACATTCTTTGTTAATCCTATATCAATTTTGACAGGTGCTTAGGTAAGCATTCAACGAAAAAAAAACCATAGCATTTTTCCCTTAAATAACGAGCTTAAAGGATATGCCCGCTTAAGTTTTGTGTTCGTATTTTTCTAAACGGCCATAAAATTCATCATATAATTAAATTAAAGCTCATCACCAGCCTTTGTTATTCAAATTCGGTGGCTTTTTAACAGCTCGCTGGGACAATTCAACGTAAATGATCCCAAGATTAAATTTATACATTTATTGTGAACCAAGATATTACACACTATACAAACATTCCAACTAATTTATGCGCATATTTTACGCTATAAATCCAATAGGCACTGTGATGCAGTGCAAAGATTTAACGGAAAAGCGCGATTAAAATCACAGTAGGTGTTGCGTTAAGGCTCCTATTTGATTGGCCATACAATGATTTATGCCATAAATAGAATTTAACTTGAATTATGTAATATTAAGTCATGGTCACTCATATCTTAAAGATTATTAAAATAAGGTAACAAAGATTGCACATTGTTTTAAAAATGACTGGAACTTTGTGTTACATTGTTGTAAATTAAATTCCTTGAGAGTTACACTGTTATAAAAATCAGATTTTTTAACATGAGTTTGTAGTTTCCTAATTTTATTTTGTAAAATTTTATTATAATTTTTGTAGAAAACTAGAAAAAAAAACAATATTTTATCGAAAGTTTTGTAAAGGTAATATGCAATTTTGTAAGCATTTTGTTAATTTCAAAGGTTACAGATTATTTTGTTAATTTTTAACAAAATACTTCGTTGAAAAAGTACACGTGATTTTAGGCAGTCAATCAAAACATTTTCCTCTGACAATACGCATCAACAAGTTCAACTAACTTCAGCGTCTTATGTTTCTGCTTACTTTATTTTAATGCGTAACGTGTTCGTAACAGCTGTTCAGAGTGTTTATAATATATTACCAGAAATCTGTTAATGAAGTGCAAAGTATCCGAAAAAAGATGCCATAACTGGTTTTCAAACTGAAATTAGGGGATTCAGTAAAGTGGGTTAAAGTTACGAAATCAGTAATAAGTGTTGTAATAGAACTGATAATTATATTTTACCAATTTTCTTTATAATTTGATGATTTCAAAATGGTGTGTTATTTAGTTGTGTGTATGCTATTTTTGTGTTCATTTACGAGCCCTAACAACGTAATGTTCGGACGAAACCAATTTTTAAAAATATTTACTCATTTCTCAAAAGAAATATTATTTAAATTTAAATTAAATCAAATAAAAAATTAACAAATTATTTTCATCAAAGTGGATATGATTATAATCAAAGAAGTGTCAAATTAATTAATCTTATGGCGTTGTTTTATAATTGTCTCTAAAGACTACTAAATACTACTTCTAAAGAAATTCAAAAAATTGGAATAAAACAGAACCATGAAGGAAATAACATGGGTACTATTGGAAAAAAAATAAATTTGGCGAAAACCAGTGGTTACGAAATTCGTGGTAAAAGTACCGGGCAGCCAAGAAAAGTTTCTCCTAGAATGAGGAGGCATCTAGTAAAAATTTGCAAAAATAATCGATGATTCACTTTAAGGGAAGTAACGGTAGTTTTTAATGCAGAAACATTTCGCGAGAGTGTTGTAGAGTGTTGTAGACAGTGAATTCATAAGTTTTTATAAGGTATAAAAAAATTACCTGTTTTTATAAAGAATAAAACAAAAATCTATTTAAACTTTTTTCAACTTTATTAATTATTTTATTATGGGCAAAAAAACTGCTATTAACAAAAGCACAGAAGAAAAACCATCTAATTTGGGGTAAGTCTAAATTACACTGGACAGTAGAAGACTGGGTCAAAGTCGTATTTAGCGATGAATCTAAATTTGACGTGTGTGTACTTTCTTAAAATGAATTAGATAAAAATAACTAATTATAGTCATATTTGACTAATTGTCATAGCCAAAAAGCAGTCACTAATAATTAGTCAAATTCTACTGAATAAATAGTCAAATTAGTAGATTAAAATTTAAAAAAGTTCTAACCCAGCCGGGGTTGGGTTGGGCTGGGTTGCATATGCATTTAACTCAAACAATAATTTCTTGTTGGCCGCAAACGATTAAAGAAATAAGTTACTTTTAACTCTCAGAAATAGTCAAAGATGGTGACTTATCTTAAATTAGTCAAACTTTAACTATTTAAAGTTAAAAATAACTAAACTGCGCACCACTCAATGTGTCACGACCAAAAAGTTCGTTCTTTTTCTAAACGACATTACTTTTTCTTGAACGATTTTATTTTGGTCTGTGATGTCTCTTAGCCCCATCCTCTGGTAATTTATTATATAGATATGAAGTCCAAGGTTCTTCAAGTAAATTTCCTATAGGGTGATATGTTAAACGGTGAAAAATTTCAAAAATTTCATCCAAGCCCCGTTTGTAAAAAAAATAATTTTTTTCTCGTTTTTACTTTAGCAACGAAAATATGATTTTTTTTTTCAAAAGATATTTATATTTAAGGCTTTTTTGTAGGCAATTTAACAGCCGGGAATTATTTTCGAATTTTGACTATATATATGAAACTTAAATTTGACAACTGAATCACAATCAGGAGGTCAAAATTATAAAGAAAACATGCCACGAACGTAAATATCCGTTCAGGGTTAGTTTTCGCAAATCTTCACCAAAATATCATTTTAAAAAACTGGTCTTTGTTTAGGCCCCTCTGAAAATAATGAAAGTTTGTTGCTCGTCGCTTGTTCAGAATTATTCAAGGAACAATCCACCATCTTATCTCCTTGTTCTTAAAAAGACTGAGTGTATTGCCTACCAAAAAGCATTAAATGTACTCTTTTGAAAAAAAATCATATTTTCTTTGCTAAGATTCCAATACGAAAAATTTGAAACCCTTTCAAGGTAAGAACGAGAACAAAATTATTTTTTTACCAACGGGGCTTGGATGAAGTTATATATTATTATCACCCTGTACTTAAAGAACCGTGAGCTTCATATCTATAGCATGAATTGCCAGAGGATGGAGCTAGTAGACAACACAGACCAAAATAAAATCGTTCAAGAAACAAAAAAGTTATGTCGTTTTGAAAAAGGACGAACTTTTTGGTCGCGACACATTGAGTGGTGCGCAGTTTATTTAAAAGTGAAAACGACTATTTTATTAGTAAAAAATTCTGGTACTAATTTAAATAGTAGAATTTTGACTATTTCGTTTTAAGAAAGTAGGTGATTTTGCAAATAAATATCAACAATTTCTACAAAACAGCCTTATTCCCAGATCTTTATCCCGATGGTAATTTTATCTTTTAACAAGATGGTGCATCAAGCCACACTGCAAAAACAACCAAAAAATGGTTTGAAAAACACACTATGAGAGTTTTGTTATGGCCTTCAAGTAGTCCAGACCTCAATCTTATTGAAACCTTGTGGCACCGCATGAAAAGTTATTTCAAAAATATTTCTCAAGAACCACAAATGATTTAAAGACGAAACTGTCAAAAAAACACCAGATTATTGTAGATCGTGTAAAAAATAAAATATTTTAATTTTAAATTTTTTAAAAATAAGGTCCTTTTTGAACATTACAAGAATTATGGTTGAATTATTATAATAATATTATAATATGGGATTTTTTTATTAAATCCACAAAATGTATGCTATAATAATTATTACAAATTATTTATTCATTTAGTTGACAAATTACAGTTGGTTGTAAACTTAACATAAAGTTATGAATTACCATAAAATTTGGTTAATATTTGGTTAAAATTAACAAATATTTTTGTACTGTGTAGTTTAAAAAAAACATGCATGTCGTAAAACCATTACCATGCTCAAAATGCAAATGGCGTTTTTATGAACAAAGCTGTCCCCCATGAGGTCGCCGATAATAAATTTCTCGGGTGAATCCAAATAAGCTTAAACATCAATGGATTGCTCCTGCTCCTGCTCCACCGTCAGGTCCTCTCCAGAGGACATGTAGACTTTACCCTGCCACGCCATGAGGGGCGAGATTTTCCAAACTTCTTACTCCCAACGGACTCATTATGTCAACAAAATTCATTCTCAATTAGGGATTTGCATGCAAAGATATCAAGCCAAACCAAAACTTTTGCCGCTTTGATGTTGTGATATGGATTTTTTGTTTTACACCGGTGCATATGGATATTTAGTTGATACAAAAGAACAAATTTGGAGTCCAAATGTAATATTTGTTTCACCAAAACTAGTGCAGCTGCAATGGTCCGATTTTAAAATATTTTCCGCATTACCCACGATGAGCTGTCATTAAATAGATTTATACCAAAGGGCATTGTTATGTAAATTAATAACACAGGTCCAGTTTAGGCTATCCGGAAACCGTATATGAAACTAATTATAATACTAAAATCAAATCCAATAAATTCAATTTGTAATACTGACAGGTCCATCGTAGTAATAAATTTGAGCACCAAACTATAAAACATCAAAAACTGTTTACATTGTTACTGATACGTTGATAAAGAATGGGTAAATTTCTATTGAAACCTGCGCCCATAGAGCCATTCATATAAATTTAAATAATCGAATAAACCAATTAATATAATGAATCGCCTACAGGTTCCAATCAGTGATTATCTCCTCTTTGTTCTATACGTTTTTAACTTTAATTGTTCCAGTTATTAATCCAAATTACAGAATCAAATCTCTATGTTTATTGATTTAATTTTACACACACACATACACATACATTTGTAGATACATGTGCATGTACCAATTTAATGTTTTTTATGGTGGTCCAAAAAATAAAAGTCTAAATAAGTCGAAATAATTAAACGTATATACGTATTAGGCAGTGATGTAACCGATACATTTTTTTCAGTATCTAGGTACGGATACAAATACTTTCTGGCAGATGTATCTGGGTACAGATACCGATACATTTTCCCAAAAGTATCTGGGTATAGATACAGATACATTCAAAAAATATCTGTTACTTCCAGACACTTCAACTTCATCTCTGCCATTCGTATGATAAAAAAGTCATCCTAAATATAATCATGAAGTGGCTCAGTGGGCAAAGTTTTGAACTCATAATCCCAAGGTCCCTGGTTGGAATTCTGAGCAAGAGGGAAAAAAATAATGCGCTTTTCAGGTATAAATAAATGGAAAAGTGTGCATTCTCGTAGAAACTAAAAAGGAAACTAAAAAGGACTAGATTTAGTCGACTATATGATTATTTTAAATCCATGGATGTATGCATACATGCTTACACTCTAATAAAAAATAGATTTTTTTCGTTTATTTAGCATTTAATTTTTTTCATTTTTAATAAAACTTTTATATTATTAAATCATAAAAATTTGTTAGAACATTAAAAAATTCCACTGACATTTAATAAGGAATGCATTTGAATAGTTAAGGTTATGTTTCTCAATTTAAGATAATTTCGTCTCAATTAGTATAGCAAATTATTTTTCCATGGTATAGAACATTCAGGATTGCTATGATTTGTCCATATTTGTTGTAACATATTAATGTTATATCAGCGACTACTGCCATTATATTTAAATTTACCGCGTTGTACCCTGTGTAAACCGGTTTCATTTTGGAGCGACATCTACTCCATTCTTAAATAGAATGGACTATAAGAGTTGAATATCGTTATAGAAACTAGTATCTTACATCAACCATGCTCACATTTTCATTTTAGAGTTTTTAAAATAAGACGTAGATGGTTGTGAAATTGTCCCAGCACCACTCAATAGTAGTACTAGTACTCATGCCACTTGAAAAATATTTTCTTTGCTTTTGAAGAAAAACTTATGTCCTCAACGTTCTTTATTTTGTTCTCAGCACTATAAAAAAAATCTTCTAGATCACTTCTGAACATAATCGCTTGTTAAAATCTAAATATCGTTCATGCAGTTTCATAGTTTTCTCACCCATGAACAATTCGCTGCGTAGGAACCCTGGCACGCTACTAAATACACAAAACTGCTTCACACGTCTGTTTGTAACTCACTGGCAAAGTCTTGCCCTCTTCTAAATAAAAAAATAATAAAACCTCCTTTAAAATATATTTTATAATCTAATTTGCTAGCACGCAACTCTTATTTTTATTTTCAATGGATAAACTCAATTTATTGAACCTTATTATGAATTCAAAAAAATCCTGTCTAGACAACCAACATTTGATAAACATTAAAAACGTTGTTATATTTAAACATAAATAGATATAATAGAATTCCCAAGCGAAACTTTATTAAAAGACTAGTTTAATTAACAGTAATTACGCGAAACTTTTTCGAGCGAACTTTAGTTTTTAGTTGCACAAAGGCAGCCATTTAATAGGTTAAATGGCGTTTATAATTTACAGAAATAAACGATGCGTTATGCTCTTTACTTAAGTTTTCGCAACTTAAAGTCATTTCTCAACTTGCACCCCTTTAAAACTAATCATACATTCGAAAGTTCGCGTTGGCGGTGTTTCTGGGTACTTCACCCCTTTTTCAAGAAAACTTTCTTTTAATCGTAATTAATTATATGGGGTGAATTTAAGTCGAACAAGCCATTAAATCATTATTACCTGGAAATGTCCTAGACATCTCGTAGTTTTCTTGTGAAAGACTGTGGTTGTATACAACGTACACGTCTTTGCAAATTTACGGAAAGTTTCCAAAAAAAAACCACTTGTTTTAAAAACATATTCTCCTAGGTCAATAATTTTGCTCTCGCCGCACCAACATGGCTTTATGAAAAAGAGATCTACTACAACCAATGTTTCACACAATATGCTAGTAAATTACTTGATACTTAAGGTCAATTGGACGTAGTATATACCGACATCCAGAAAGCATTTGATCAAATTGACCACTCAATACTGATTATAAAGCTATATAACTTTAAGTTTAGTAATACACTTATTGATCTCTTGACATCGTACTTAATAAATAGACAGCAGATTGTTTCATTTAACGGTTTTTGTTCAAATTATTTTATATCCACGTCGGTTCTAATTTGGAACCTGTTCTGTTTCTTATGTTTATTAATGATCTTCCTGATAGGATGAAAGCTTATGTATGCAGATGGTCTAAAAAATTTATTTATATCTTGGTGTGTTGTTTGAACATAAACTTGACTTTGTTTCGCACATCAATATTATTGATGTGATTAAGACACTTGGATTTATAATAAGAAACAGTTAATGTTTAATGTATCTCAAACAATCCACTTATAGGATTTTACATTGGTGCGAAGTAGATTGGAGTAAGCGAGTTTGGTCTGGTCGCCGATATATGCTTATTATACAAGATATTTGGGAGTCTGTGCAGAGACGCTTTTTAAAGTTTTTAAGCATTAACCATGAAATTGGCTTTTATCCTGTGCAAAAGTTCACATTACTTTATTAAACTCTTTTAAGTTTGTATTATTGTCCACCAGGAGAAAGATTCTATCTGTAACTTTTTTGTACAAGCTTTTAAATTTTAAAATAGATTGTTCTGATTTATTAGTTCTTGTTGATTTTTTAATTCCCAGAGCTGTTAGTCGCCTGAGCCATACTTTTAAATGTTCTCGCACTAATGTTCTTGTCAAATCACCTTTATTTGAAATGTTTTGCAATTTTAACAAAATTATAGCAAACTAATATTAACCATTGTTCCTTAAATAATATTGTTAGGGTTATTTTAAATTCACATGTATAAGGCTAATTGAATTTCTAATTTTTAATTATGTATGTTCATTTTTAGTTCTAGTTTGAGTTTAAGTAATTTTTTTTGTAAACCTCTGTGTTTTATTATATGAAAGTCTTGTTTTGAACTGTTGGGCAATAAAGTTTATTATATTACACACACGTCTTTGCAAATTTACGGAAAGTTTCCAAAAAAAAACCACTTGTTTTAAAAACATATTCTCCTAGGTCAATAATTTTGCTCTCGCCGCACCAACATGGCTTTATGAAAAAGAGATCTACTACAACCAATGTTTCACACAATATGCTAGTAAATTACTTGATACTTAAGGTCAATTGGACGTAGTATATACCGACATCCAGAAAGCATTTGATCAAATTGACCACTCAATACTGATTATAAAGCTATATAACTTTAAGTTTAGTAATACACTTATTGATCTCTTGACATCGTACTTAATAAATAGACAGCAGATTGTTTCATTTAACGGTTTTTGTTCAAATTATTTTATATCCACGTCGGTTCTAATTTGGGCCCTGTTCTGTTTCTTATGTTTATTAATGATCTTCCTGATAGGATGAAAGCTTATGTATGCAGATGGTCTAAAAAATTTATTTATATCTTGGTGTGTTGTTTGAACATAAACTTGACTTTGTTTCGCACATCAATATTATTGATGTGATTAAGACACTTGGATTTATAATAAGAAACAGTTAATGTTTAATGTATCTCAAACAATCCACTTATAGGATTTTACATTGGTGCGAAGTAGATTGGAGTAAGCGAGTTTGGTCTGGTCGCCGATATATGCTTATTATACAAGATATTTGGGAGTCTGTGCAGAGACGCTTTTTAAAGTTTTTAAGCATTAACCATGAAATTGGCTTTTATCCTGTGCAAAAGTTCACATTACTTTATTAAACTCTTTTAAGTTTGTATTATTGTCCACCAGGAGAAAGATTCTATCTGTAACTTTTTTGTACAAGCTTTTAAATTTTAAAATAGATTGTTCTGATTTATTAGTTCTTGTTGATTTTTTAATTCCCAGAGCTGTTAGTCGCCTGAGCCATACTTTTAAATGTTCTCGCACTAATGTTCTTGTCAAATCACCTTTATTTGAAATGTTTTGCAATTTTAACAAAATTATAGCAAACTAATATTAACCATTGTTCCTTAAATAATATTGTTAGGGTTATTTTAAATTCACATGTATAAGGCTAATTGAATTTCTAATTTTTAATTATGTATGTTCATTTTTAGTTCTAGTTTGAGTTTAAGTAATTTTTTTTGTAAACCTCTGTGTTTTATTATATGAAAGTCTTGTTTTGAACTGTTGGGCAATAAAGTTTATTATATTATTACTATACACTATGTCGAACTTGGCCATAATTGCACAATACCTAGCTGAAGAACTCGATAATTGCGGGCAAGTCGATGTAATATACACAGACATTCAGAAAGCATTTGAACAAATAGACCACGTTGTTCTTTTAAAAAATATATATTTATATATAACTTTAATTTTTATGAGGATCTTGTACAGCTGTTTGAAAGCTACCTATTACATCAAGTGCTATTTGTTGAAATAAATAATTATAAATCTAATACATTTGTTGCTACTTCGGGAGTTCCACAAGGGTCTAATATGGGACCTTTGTTATTTTTAATTTTTATAAATGACCTGCCCAATTTTATTGGATGCTTTAAACTGTTATTCGCAGATGACCTTAAGATTTTTACATCAGTTAAGTCCTTATCAGATTGTATTTGTCTACAATCCAATCTTGAATTTGTGTAAATAAAATAGTCTAAAATTAAATATTTCAATATGTAAAGTTTAAACGTACACACGAAAACTAACTAAAATTAATTTTTTTTATAATATAAATGGCACTGTACTTGAACAGGTTAATACAATCAGGGATCTGGGTGTTGTCTTTGACTCGGTACTGTCCTTTGATGATCATATATCAATAATGAAAAAGTCTTCTCTTAAAATGCTTGGTTTTATTATTAGAAGGGCAAAAAATTTCACAAGCATTGATTGTTTAAAAATCTTGTTATTCAGTTGTAAGATCTAGACTTGAATATGGGTGCCTTATCTGGTATCCCTATTACAATCATTATAAGAATAGTATCGAATCAGTACAAAGGAGATTTGTAAAGTTTTTGTCTTTTTGTTTTTGTCTTTTTGTCTTCGACGCTACCCCGAGAGAGGCTCGGATTTGTCTGGATTTATGACCAGGTTCGATATCCAATTTTTAGAATTGCATAGAAGAATTTTATCTGTAACTTTTTTATATAATTTGTTGCACAATAACATTGACTGTAGTGATCTTTTATCAGAAATTAAGCTCCATGTACCTAGTAATACTCGAAACTAGCAAACTTTTTTATTCCCAGAGCAAATACTAATTTACTATTTAAGTCACCAACTATTATTATTATTAAACTAGTCCCATATTAATTATATTATCCAGTATAGCAAAAATATGTCAAAAGGTATATTGTTCAAAAAGTTCGTAAAACGAAACATTTTTAACTAATGTGAAACTGTCACTGTTGTGTAAATATGGTGACTGCGATTCTTTGAAGATGTTAAAAACCTGTAATTTGGAAGAAGCCGCTATTGAAACAAACTCTACAATGGATGTGGCTGCTTTTGCAAAGTATTCCAAAATTTAAACGTACTTTTTAGCGGGATCTAACCGCTTTTAAAATAATTTGAGTTTATCACGTGATAAAGCACATCTTATAATATAGTTTTCTACTGTTGGATTAATTTTAATAAAATATGGATGTAGCCTCTATTGCAAACAACATTAAGGGAAGAATTTTATGTAAATTAAAAATAAACTAATGGGCCATGTCTTGTTTGCTCCCTTTATAGCACCTGTGCATAAATTTCTCGACCGACCAACAGTTCAATTACTTAAACTAAGCCCTAACCTGCGAACAATTAGTCAGCAAACCAATTTAGCAGGAGTGACTGTAAGTTGTCTCCTAGCGGACCGCAAGCGTCGTAGCGGCGTTTTTTTGTAGCAGGCGTTACATGCAGGAACGCGCGTGGCTTAGATTAATTGTTTCGTATCCCCCTTTGACTCTGGCAAATACATGTGGTCACAAACTCGTTAATTTAGTTAACTATAGGGCGGAGAGGCATGGACGATTGTTTTAAGAAATAACGCCATTTTAAAATTTTTAAAAATACATATTCAGGTGGATCTTTTTACTTAACTCTTTTCTGGGATTTTAAGTATGGTGGCAGATTACCACATTAAGATGTGCTTTTTAGGTTAAGGGCTGTCAAATGGATAAAAATTAGTAGTAAATATTATAAAGGGTCTTGTTTGAGGTGTCAATCACACAAAGTAGTCAAAAAATCATCCTAATGATTGTTATTTTTAAGCAAAGAGTGTAAAGGTATGAAGCGGTACAAGAAGAGCAAATATTTAGTTAAAATAGTATTTTTTCTACTCCCACCTTTAAAACACCCATTATCGTACAGGTTTTCATGACACTAAGTGACATTTTAAATACACATTGACAATTTGTGGCTTTGTGGCGTTTTAGTCACGGGCTCAAATGTCATACTATCACCCATAATATAACAAGTGGTATAATTATCATCGATGATATTTTAGAATTGACACCGAGCTGCAGATTTCACGAGTCCGCAGGACGAGTGAAATGTGCTGCTTCGGTTTTAATGAGTAAATATCATCGATAATTAATCATACCACGAGTTATATTTAGTGAGAAAATATAATGAATTTTAGGATTTAACGAATTTTTAGTTTGACATTTGAAATTAAAATGTGCTTTAAAATATAAAAAGACTTTAATAAACCTTATTTATTCAAACTTACCTTAATTTCATTATCGTTTACACCAACCCATCGATCTTTTAGAGTTTATAATTCATTATTTTATTGATATATATCAAAAACAGAATTTAAATGACAAAAAATGTCAAATCAAAAAAACGTCAAAATTCATAGTAACGTGTAAACAAGATGATAAAAATTATTGCCGCTGTGATAAAATACGTCACTATGGAATACTGGCATTTTATTGGTTCTAATATTAATGAATTGTATTGTCGTTAAAATAAAGTACCCTTTTTGTAAAAAAAAATACTAAATGTGAAAATTAATTTATTATCGCAATACATAAATACAAAAGCATTAAATAGTTTCTCAAAGCCAATATTTGAAAAGTTTATATAAACATTGTACTGACCTTTTAATTTAGCCGGAAGTAAACTGGATATAACTTAAATTCGAGCTCGGACTCCACCGTGAAGTGCTAATAAAACATTTTTTCTACTCCTATTACGGAATTTGACCGTTCAAATATCACTTTTATCTATGGAATGACATATATTCCGTAAAGTGTTAGAGAATGAAATATTCTATCATCGGATGACAGAATAAACACTCGTGGCGACATCTCTGTTTTTAATATCTAACAAATTTTAGGTATATATAATAATATAATATGGTATTTTTTGGAAAAAGTATAGTCTGAAACATGTTTGGAATTGCATATTTCGCTCTCGTGAATATGCTGTATTCCAAACTTGTTACAGAATATAGGTACTATTCTTTATTTTCAAGAAATACATTTCGGTTTATAACCTTTATAACACATAAAAATTTCGACATTTGACGGTACCTAACACAGATTCCCCTATTGTTTTATAGATGGCGCTATATACAAATAATTGATTTAAATTATTTTGCCGTTTTAGCCACGAATTTAATTTAGGCACGATTGCGAACGATTGCTTAATTAAATGAGTATCTAGAAAAGTTTATAAACGAGTTGCATACCACGACGGCATTTCCACGACAAATATTTATTATCATCCTAAAATGATTTAAATTAAATATTCATATAAAGCGACATCTATAAAAACAATAGAGTAACTAACCATTGTTGAGAATCTGTATAAGCGACGCGCTGGTAAAAATGTCAAATTTTTACATGTAAATTGAAATAAATCCCTTGAAAATGGACACTTTATTTTAACGATTGTATAACTTTTACAACTGTCAACTAACTTAAAAATAACTTCAGCTCGTGACTAAAAACCTGTTGCTAACTTCAGCCTGTTACTAAAACATCATAAAGCCACAACTTGGCAATGTGTATTTAAAAGTGTTATAGAAACATGTACGATAATAAACGTTTTAAAGGTGGCAGTAGAAAAAAGGTTTTATTCTTAAAAATGTTTTTAAACGACTTACCATAAATAAATATGTTAAAAACGTGGTAATTGTTGAACCAAACAAACGTCCTTACCTAGAAACAAACAAAATACAATTTTATTTGTGAATGTTCCAATTTTATCTTTTAACACCACCTCATAACGAAATTAATTAAAGAGTCAATTTGGAGCTAATTTTGAGCCCATATTATTAATATTATTAAATTATTAATTAAACGATGTTAAAGCATTGTTGGAAGCTGCCTTAAATGAAGCTTTCGATTTAATTAAAACTACAGCTTTGATATAGGTGAGTAAAAGTAATTCGCCATGAATTTTATGTTTAAGTTAAGTTTAATTTTAAATTAAAATATGCGATGTTTTAATTAAAAATTTAATTTACCAAAAAATTTACGTAGGTATTTTTTGTTTGCTAAATTTAATTAGTTAGAATTTTAATTTTAAACATACCGAGATGAACTTTTTACCTCCTAATTTACAAGAACTGTATAATAATTAAGCAGGCATTTTATTAAAAACAAAATAAAATGCAGTTAATTTTTGTCTTTCTGGACAAATCCAAAATCTAGGACGTAATCTACTCCGTTCCTGCACCACTTATTTTAAAGGCAAGTTTTAAAATGTACGACTGGTATCAAAATAATCTAGAAAGTCTATAGGCTATAGCTGGTACATCTTATATAAAATTTATACAAATGTATACAATGCAACATTGTTTGCTGCTGCGTCTGTATACACGAAAAATAGTTACTTTTAATTTCAAAAATTTAAAAAACCTCAAAAAATTTATATTTTGAAATAATGAAAATTTAGGAAAGGTATAAAATTTTTACTCAATTTTATGTTTATTAATTTTAAAACAATTGAGAAACAGAGAGAAATATAATAAAACTAAAATTCAATAAATTAAACTCATAGTTAATTGCTTTCATTTCATTATTAGTAAATAATTCGTTCAGAGGATCATTTTCTCCATAATATTTACTATGGTCCTTTATTTCAGTAAATAATGCAGTTATAGCAGTTATTTTAAATTAAATTTGCATGGAACACATTAATGATCAAAAGAAAAATATTTATGGAAATAAAAAGCATAATGGAGTTTGGCGTAAATTAAAGAGCGATTGTTGTGTAAGCAGGAGAAAATAAAAATATATGCGAAATACTGCTGCTTTGCATTTTAAATTGAAGAAAGAAGCATTGGTTTGCCCGAAATTGCTGAACAATTTACAAACAAAGGAACTCGAGTAATGGAATACTGAGAAAAAGACAGTAATATAGCCTAATAAATAATAAATATACAACAAAAAGAATTCACTCTAATTTATTATTTATTATTCTTACTTATCTTTTGAACCTTTCAAATTAACTAATTAAAAAGGAGATTTTTTTTTAAATTTAACTAAAAAATACACACATTTTTTTTATTCAAAATAACAAATAATTTATTTCAATGGTATGGAAATTATATGTCAAGGGTATGGTAAATCAAATGAATATTCAATAGAAAAGTTTTACGATGTATAAAATGTGGTACAACATTCTTTTATTTATCCTGTTTTATGCTACTATTAGCTTATGATTTTAAAATACCTCTCCAAGAAAATATGCACGAGCGAGATTGCGAGCGAGTGTTTTATTAAATGAGTGTCTGTAGACACTTCTATAGAAAATTTGATAAACGAGTTGTATACTAAAATTTGTTATTATATAAAAACGATTTAAATTAAATTTGTGTAAATCGAAATGTATCCCTTGAAAATGGATTAACCACCGGTTAAATTCGATAAAGAAGTAGTTTTTCACCCAAAATTTTTAATGGTTATTCAGTTAAATATATGCGTTGAGACACTATTTAATACTATTATATTGAGATAATAAAATAATTTTAACATTTAGTATTATTTTACAAGAAAGGCACTTTATTTTAACCTTTGTATGACATTTGACAACTGTTAACTAACTAAAAACTAAATTCAGCTCGTGACTAAAAAGTTTTTAGTAAAAACATATTGCTAACTTCAGCTTGTGACTAAAACGCCATAATGCCACAACTTGTCAATGTGTATTTAAAAGATCTTTTAGTGTCATGGAAACATGTACGATAATGGACGTTTTAAAGGTGTACTCTCTAAAAATAATTTAGTCAAAAACGACTAATTTAAAAGTTATTAGTGGTTGCCTTTTCACTTGTACCATGGTTAACCATGAAATACCATGGTATCCCAAAATTTAACAGCCAATTCTTATGTAAAATTGTCCTCTGAATCCGAAAATTATGAAAGTGGAGCAGTTTTTGAGATATAGTCAATTCCATATTAAATGGAAAATTTACTATATCTCAAAAACTGTTCTACTTTTTTAACTTTTGATGACATTTTCGGATTCAGGACAGACAATTTTACATATGAATTGACTCTTAAATTTTGGATACCAAGGTATTCCATGGTACAAGTGAAGAAACAGCCACTAATAACTCATTTTTGACTAATTCATTTTTAGAGAGTAAGTAAAAAAAAGAATTTTTACTTTAGACACAGCTTTAAATCAATGTATCCGACTTTTTATGAAATATGTTAATGTATTCCAAGGTTTAGATATTAATTTATTTTGAACAAACACTGTATCTTGTTTTCGTGTCCAAAAACTGTACAAAAAAGATGGTTAGAATTTTCATTTCAACACTGTTTTATTCATGAGGCAATTGTGCCTCTCCAAATTAAATTAACTTATAATAAATGCCTTCCCAGATAAAAAAATAAAAATGTATTATTTAAAATCTTTACTTTGTAACCATGTTAAAGGTAAACAAAATATCGAGCAAATAATTGGGCCGATGTCTTCTTCGAAAGTAATCTCTATTTTAGTAAATCCCTTTATAATAGTGAGATTTTTTGGGATTTCATATTTCGGTTTGCTTGAATTTTATGATTTCTACTAGAAACTAAAAAAGCGAATTTTAATTTGGTTTAAATTAGCGAATGAGCATGATTCAAATGTGGGGTCGTTAATAGGCAATTTCTGGTGGCTGCTATCTAAACTGTCTGCGGTAAACATTTATTAATTATGCAGGAAACCCCGAGTCAACATCAAACCATCTTTGAATGTAAACAAAAAATGCATAACGACGTCTTAGTTTATGAAGTTGGGCATACATATTGATTTTCAATTTACTTGCATTAATATTTTGCTCGCGGAGAGTTTAGTCGAGTGTGTATTTAGAGGGAACTTGCAGTCATTATTATTGATAGGGGTCTGAAGCTTTTGCGCTTGCTACCCCTTTGCAGCGGAGTCATTCCTTATTTATCGGAATGTGTACGAGATACTCCACGCCGGCAGAGGCCTCCTCTTCCTCTCCTCTACGTCCAAAGAGAAATTGCGAAGCAAACTTAAAAACAGAACCTGAAATTTAGAGAAATTGCTCGCAGCCATTCGAACCGATATTTATTTCGTGCTGTATATTTAATGTTTGCCCCAAAACGAAGTCCCATTCCTTCCTAAATGGTTAAGACTAATAACGATTACCCAGCACCATTCATCCTTGTCTTGTATTTAACACTTACAAAAAAAAATGTTGATTGTTTAATTTATTAATTTTACCATTTAAAGGTTATACATTTTAAGTTTTTCATTGTACTGTAAATACAAGATACAGAAAGATACAGAAAGATTTCGATCTCGTTAGACAGTAAAAATCCACTTCAAAATAGGCTTTACTAGAAAACACTAGTTATAGCTTGAGCATGCTCCTGCAGGAGTTCAAATTTTCACCTTAAATTTAGTGTGAATTTTAGAGTTGTTTTAACTCTAGGGCTTGTACTCTTGTGGTGTAACACATTTAACACAGTTCGTGCGACTTCATTCACTACTTATTTGATAAAAAGTTACTACTCTCTGAAAATGAATTAGGTAGTCAAAAATGACTAATTTAATAGTTATTAGTAGCTGCTTTTTCACTTGTACCATGGTTAACCATGGAATACCATGGTATCCCAAAATTTAACAGCCAATTCTTATGTAAAATTGTCCCCTGAATCCAAAAATAGTGTCAAAAATTATGAAACTGGAGCATTTTTAGAGATACAGTCAATTCCATATTAAATGGAAAATTGACTAAATCTCGAAAACTTTTGACATTTTCGGATTCAGGGGATAATCATGCTACAAGTGAAAAAGCAGCCACTAATAACTATTAAATTAGTCATTTTTGACTTATTCAATTGTCCAATTTGACACTAATTTATTTGCATTTATTTCACTTTTACTGTGAATGCTATTCCTAATAGTGCTGGGAATTTAATCTACATATTTAGTGTTTATCCTAACACTAATAAATTTAAAAATTTTACACCAATATTGTGTAAGATTGGTCTGCAGTGTGCCCTTAAAGTTACATACATAAAATTCATTTAAAGTCCTTAAAAGTGGTCTAATATATAATATAATATTAGTACATCATAAACCAAGAGGAGAAAGCACATATTATCGCCGACCATACATTTCACAGCCGAGGCGTCAGCCAAGGCAGTAGATTGTTTGCGAGGCAATTCACAAGCTTTCCCAGCTGTGTTTAATATACCATTTTTTTTTTCAAGCATATCATTTTTTAATTTCTTAAAATTCTGTCATTTAATATTTGAATTACTTTTGGATAGCGCCACAGATATCTTGATGTGGTATTTAAATAATGTTCATATAAAACAAATAAAATTTATATTTATATAAAAATACAGTATATTGTAAGTATTATGGTACAAAAAATAAAACTAATCTTTAGCAATCTATAAAAATATAAATTAGTTAAAAACACAAAACAATATTTTGGCTCTTTGTAAAGCAAAAATTTAAGATAAATTACATTGTAGTCACAAAAATCTCGTAGTTTTATAAAGGTAACCAATTATTTCTATCGAATCGGAAAGTTCTTCTATATAATCATCTAAAAATCATCTAAAAATTAAAAAAAAAAACGATTTATTTATTATATTCATTAAATTGAGCTATTGTAAGAATTGGCCTATAATTTGTCTGTACAATAAACAAAACGCCATTTTCACGCGATTTTCGACCTAAAAAACCAAAACAAAAATGCGATTTTTGATATTATAAACCATGATGAATAATAATACTTTAAAATTGACTTACTTTTAGTCAATAATTATAAACCACAACTAAACAGCTTGGTGCATTCTTCCAACACAAATTCTTACAGAACAATGAACGAAACAAGTTTGCGTTTTAGTCAACTGAACACCCCCTGATTGCATATTTACACTACTGTGCACTGGCAGAGCTTGGCTACTGTTAAATGTATATTTAAGTGTAAAGTAAGATTGATGTGGAACACTACTATCATTCAATCGCACTTGGACGAAAGAATATATTTTAGGATTAAAAATAGTGTGATGTCCTACACTCTACAACTTTCACCTGGGAGAACACTTTTTTACTGTGTACCAACTCTTATCTTACAAAACTTTTTACGAAATTCTAAGAAAACCGGATCCTTCAATAATAGAGACATTAAATAAGAACCTGCTTCTTTCAGTAACAAAATTTTATACTAAGATCTAAGATCATTCCTTTAGTTTGTGTACACTCTGTAGTTGGATGCCTCCCTAAAGAAGTGTACATTTTTTCACCGATCTTCTAGTTTGGATAACTTTTAGACAACCTAAAAGCTAAATATCGTTATAGGAAGCTCTTATTTTAAGTAGGGCTTAATTCCAATATCTCACATAATTCGATCTTACACTTCTATTTCAGGGTTTTTGGAAGAAGAAGTAGATGGTTGTAAAATTGTCCAAGACGTATCTTTACTCTCCCTTTCTGTTTATTTATTTTTAAACTTTTTACGTTTTCTTGCCGTTGTCTCTTTGTATTCTTTCTTGCTTTAGTTTTAAGGTTAGCACTACTCATGGTACTTGGAAAATCTTCTGTTTGATTTTGAAGGAAAACTTTGTCGTCAACCTTTTTTATTTTAGTCAGAGCATATTTTTCAGCAACATTAAACAAATCTTCGAGATCACCTTTAAACGCTCAGTATAACTTTCGATTTGACGAGTACGGTGCTAGTTGACATCTAAATAAATAAATATGGTTCATACAATTTTGATAGTTCTGCTACGCTGCCAAAAAGTCAAAACTGCTTCACATGTCTTGCAAAGTATTGCCCTCTTCTAAATGGCGAAAACAATCAAATCGAGGAGGAAGTCTTTCTGTACAAAAACTGAATCTCGAATTTTCTCTTTGTACCTAACAAATGATTTGTTATTTTCCCTGATAGAATTAATAAAAACAATTTTGAGAATCGGTTATTCCTAATTTATAAAAACTGTTTTTCATTTTCATTCATTTTCATTATTAATCCACTTATCCATAAATAACCAAATTAGTATTGGGCATCAAAAAAATGTTCGGCTCGTTTAAAATGTCAGTTACCCAACAAAACATTTTTAATTTTAGCATAAAAACAAAAACATAAATAATGACGTTTTTATAACTGTTCAATAGAGATATAATTTATGCGTTTTAATAATATTTTATCTTTATTTAAAGCAGCGGCAATATTGTGAGCGTCCGAACCATTTAATTTTTATTCTCTCTCCAACAATTTCAGTTTACATATTTCAGAAAAATGCTATTCATCATGCACAAATACGTAGGAACATTGTTCTAGATAAAAATCGCTTTATAATCGTGATATATTTTATAGTAAATACAATGGTCGTAAATATTAAATATGCTTCTTTAACGGGTTTTTTTCGTTATTTATTGCCCGGTATAATAACAGTCTCCCCATTGTAACGGCATTTTCTTTGTTTGTTAACGGTTTAGTAATTTTTCGGTAGGTTGGCAGTAATTTTAATTTTGCTCGTCTGAAATATTTGGGCTAACTTATTTTTAAATTAATGTATCAACTGGATTTTTGCTTTCTTATTATATTAAGAAAAGTAATCTTTTACGTTAGTTTCCAGTCAATGACGCTGGATTTTCTAACCGTTTGGTGCTAGAGTAAAATGTTTAGAAGAAGACGAAGAAGTAAAATAAAATCAATTTGTTGGGGAATATTGTTTATTCGTTTTCATTCTCCTATGTATGCACTTCTTTAAATTACTAAAACACTTCTGGTACTCAATCTTTGTGATAGACTTAAGTTCTTTTAGAAAAGCAAAAATTTCACACAGAGACATGTCTGACAAATGTGGAGGCTGGGTCATAACTACGTTTTTGTTTTTGACCAAAATATTACGAACCAGCAATAGAGAGATTACCGTATAAGGCAAAATCGAGCATTTTTGGATTAATATACGAAAACATGAACTAAAATAAAAAGTAAAAAAATGTTTTCGACAGCAGACATTGGACAAAATATGATGCAGCTTCCAATTTTTACATACTTTTCAGGCAACAACAACAAGAAGAAAATTCTAGTTAGTTTCCAAAAACATCTTGTAGGAGGTGAAGAAGAAGTTGAAGATAAAAAAGAAAAAGTAGAAGAAGAAGTAATTAAAAGAACTTGTAAAGAACTGTTTGTACATAACCTTTAGGTGTTTTTTCAGAATTAATAAGGTTGCAATTTTAATGAGAATAGGATAACAATTGGTACCTGAACTAGAAAAATGCTTTCCTGAGAAACCAAAAATTGGAAAAGTATTAATAATACTTTGTTTCTGTATTCTTTGTCATCTTGTTCTTTAGGGGTTGTTTTTCTTAAATTCCTTACTGGGTAGAGAGTTGAAATGCAGTTTTTAGACTTGTATACTGTTCATTGCTACTTACCTATGTTTAAAATAAATATCAAAATCTAAAGAGTAAAAAAGCGTATCTGGAACTTCTTGGTTTACAAATAACATTTTAAAATATATATTATTTTATTTAAATAAAATTTATTTCTTTTTTTATTTTTTGCTAAATCGTTTTAAACAAGAACAGCCGTCGAAATGAAAATACCAATAAAGACGACAGGCAAGGGTAAATAGCAGAGTATGATTAAAGCAGTGCAATTAATTAGCAAAATCATCTAATAACAGTTAGTACGTGTTTAAGATGAAAGGTTTGCTAAACGAATCGATAAAAAGCAATCAGATCCAAATTAGTGTTCTTTGCGGGCTAATGAGCCTTCGGGCATAATTTTCAATTACGCGTATAACGAATAAAATAAATACCCCAAAAGAAATTACACTTATAAATCAAAAGCAATTTAAACAGTAATTATAATTACTATACATACATACACTATACATACTATAGTATGGAAACAAGGTTATTTTCAAACTCAGAAAATTGCGTTAAGGTTACGTAATGATGTGAAATTTTCGGGAATATAGATTAGATTATCCAAAAAGGTTTTGTTATATAGAAATTGTTTGATATAACATTTTTAAACTTTACGTTTAAGCAGGTGACTATAATTTAGTGTATTAAATATATTTTAACTATTCTTTAAATTATTTATTAAAAGGATTAAAGATTATTTACTTTTTAAAGGATTTTGTGCTGAAATAAAAAAAATAATAAAAATATCATTATAAAATAATTTTTTTTGTATTAATAACATGGATTTTGTAAAAAAAATAATTTAATTTAATGAGCAGCGCCAAAAAACATACTGGTTTAAATTATAGTTATACCACAAACAACACGTATGTGATAATATTAATTAACCTGTGATCCTGGTTATTTAAAATCAAAAGTATTTGGGTGATTCTACAAAAGTTAGACAACTTAATGTCATCAGTCAATAGAGTAGGTATTTTAATATTTTTTGTAAATATTTTAGTATATTACAAAAGATCCAGGTTTTTTTAACTTGTCCACCCAATTTTAATGTATTTTTTCAAAAGCACGTTTGTAGAAAAACATAATAAATATTCAAAACATCAGTACCTTGGCGTGTCACAACTCCTGAATCAAATATTTGAGTGATTTTATTTTAAAATATATTCAATTTATCTTAAATTTTTTAATTTTACTACAAACTATAAAACATTAAATAATGTATTTTTCATATTTTATCATAGATTTGAATAATAGCAATTTTTAAAAAAATGATAATATTTGTACTCACTTTTACCCGTCAGTTCTGTGTCCAATGTTAAAATTCAAAATTCCTGCGAAATATTGAAGTTAAAACGTCAAGTCCTCGATTTAACTCAAGTGTTGGTAAAAAATTACCTACAGAGCCCGCCCTTTGCACGACAGTCATATTGAAAACAATGCAAGCGGCGAAGTTTTGATGAATGCACGAATAGTTCCAGTCAAAATTTCAGTATTTTCTTCCGAATATATATTTCATTGTAATTTATATAAGGCTATAGTGATTTGTTCATAAATAGCATCCACTAATAAAAAATATCAGTTAAATACTTAATTCCGAATTATAATATCAAATTTGTATCACATTCATCAGTTACTGTACCGTGTCGTCAGTTCCATGTTCGATGTTTTGGTTATCTTTTTTTCGCAAACTTCAATTTAAATTCTGCTTGCACAGAACTTGCTTATTTAATGTCATTATAAACTCATACAAATTTGGTTTAGGTCCCATATCTAATAATTGAGATATCGGTATACCCAAAATCCACCAGCCGCCACTGATGTGTGGTATTATTTGATTTTAAGATATTTAATGTATAATATGCTCAAAGTTGCAATAAATCTTATATTTTCCAATAAATTATGTATTTAATCAGTGCCCTGGTATACTCGTCACTTTCCTTGCATTCAAATTTAGAAAACACAGATATTTCAGAAACTTTGAAAAAGTGACTGGCCCGGTCTGGAACAGTATATTTATTATATTATCTATGTTCTTATAACAAAATACTGTTTAATTTTCTCCGAAAACTATATAAATAAAATGAGGTCAAAAGTTGCCCAACTTTTGTAGAATCAACCATTTATTTTATTTTATTGAATTGTAACTATACTTTAATAGGGGTTTGAATATTTAAGAATTTAGGTAAATTCTAGTAGTTTTATAAATTTAAAAATGCATATTGACTTATTTGGTACAGGGTTAAAAATTTAACACATCTATAAGAGAAGTGATGTCAGCAAAACACCCTTTTATTTTCTCCATGTAATATTTAAACCTCCCCTTGAACGATTTTCAAAAGAATCTGTTAACACAAAATGAGATTTTAATGAACCCTTTCAATATGCATTGCAGTTAACTCGCAATTCGACAAAACCAAATTAATATTAATACATAGTCACATCATTTTTCATTTGTAATAATAATTTCCTTTTCGGGCGCCTATACATATGTATGTATATAGTACGTGCAGGAGGTGGGTAGATAGGTATACGTTTCCCTTCCCCCATTCCGCTATAGCACAAATGTGTAATGTCAGTTTTCGTTTGCACCTACAGTCATAAATAAAAGCAGGAAATCCTACTGCAATACAAATTCTGCATTAGAGCACGGCAACGGTCGAATGCAAACCAAATATCTCAGAATATTTAAACAGCATGAATTTATTATAGCCCGAGGTTTGCACTGTTTAAAATATCAATTTTAAATCGGTATATACACCACCACATACCTAACAAAATTTAATATACATGCATGCAATGTGGAATAGAAAACACGACTAAAATAGTAACATTATTTGGCCTACTTAATCATTTATGGTGCAAAACACCTTTTAAACAAATATTAGAAATATTCCCAGCACTAAAAAAAACACAAAGTGCTTAAAGTACTTTTCGCTAACGATGTTGGCATCTTCAGAAGCCTACTTGGATGGATCTTTTAGTTTGTCCAACATATTTCATGTCACAATCTTGGCCCATTTGGTATACATTTATATACTTGATGATGGTCATAGAATAGACAACCTTAAACTCATTAAGGAAGAGGAAACCAAGTCTGCTAGATGGTTCATAAACTATAAATACATCTATAAAAATATAAATAAATCTTTAAATAGCGATAACGGACCGGTACCCAACTCTAGTTTATATAAATTAGTTTGTTAGTTTCTCTTTAAGTGTTCACAGAAGCGGTTACAGTCCACGGTTTAGTAAAATGTGTCCGTTTACGGTTCAGTCAATCTTAGCTTATAATTAGTATAAATATGGTAGATTTAGCACTTAGATTTAGTTACATTTCTCTTCTGAAGATGTCAGCATCGTTGGCGAAAAGTACTTTAATCACTTACACCAGTACTTAAAGCAGTACATTGCTGGAAAAGGAGTAAGGGGTAGGGGTGCTTGGACACATACTTCTTTAATATTGCAACACACTCTCTTAAAATAAATTAGTCAAAAATAACTAATTTTAAGCTATATTTGACCAATTGTCATAGCGAAAAAGCAGTCCCTAATAATTAGTCAAATTCCTAAGCTAAACCAATAAATGACTATCTTAAAGAGTATTTAGCTTTAGCCAAATGAAGCGCCCTCTCTAAACTTGGTTAAAAATTTAATAACGTGTTTAGCTTTTAATAGGTGTATTTGAGTGGTTACTTCAATGGCCCTACATTTAAAATCTAACTTGTGGCTAGATTTTAAATGTAATGAGTAACGAAAACAATAACTTTGTGTTCTACCATGTATTTAAGGTACTTCTGTGGTTATGCTGTTTAGTAATTCTCAATCAACTTTTATAAACTAAAGAAATTCACAGAATTATGGAAAAGCAATGAGGAAAACAAATGTATGTAAATGTTAAACAAATGCATTTAGAATTCATTTGTAAAATCTGTGATTTTTTTTATAACTCGTTGATTCATTATCATACTTATTCCCAAAAGTACCATAGTCTATCAAAGTAACTAACTCATTGATCAATATTTTGAAATTTTATTAAACAATACATGCCTACCATCTGAAAGATTTTGATTCGGTCAAAGTGTCGTTTATAAATTATTATTATAATAAAAACCTTACACAATAAAAACACACTAATACACAAAATCTTACAAAAATGCGATAACTACGGATATAATTGAACGTTAAAAAGGTCACAAACGTCAAAACGTCAAAAAATTATAAAATCCCTAGCGCCCTCTCTTGGATTGGCTAAATATTATAATACTGTACCGACATCATCCGACATAAGATATGTATCTATTGGATTCGTCTAGGGTCAAATTCTACCGAATATAATTTCCAAATTGGTAGTTTTTAATTTAAAAATTTTTTTGATCCAGTCGGGGTTTGAATTTGGGTCTTTTGCTTGTCAATCGGATGTCTAACCTATGGACCACTGCTTCTTTTATAAAAATCAGATATGCTCGTATATGTGGGTCGTTTTCAAAAAACACCCGCCTTCCGCTGTCCGTAAGTTTGAATTCCAATAACCTTGTTAAAAATTATCGGATCTTATTGATTTAAAAACCAAGTGAAAGCCTAACAAGCCCTTAGTAAACTCTTTCAGAAAATTTTTGTTTAGTTATTTCAGAATGATTTTTTTTTAATCTTGAAACTTGTGAAACACACATTTTCGCATGTCCCATTGGCGTTTTATAAAACTTACATAAATGTTTTCCCTTTTTTAATATTGAATAACCAGAACTATGTGTTGCTTTATAGCAATCCATAACATCCTTAGTTAATACAGTAAACAATTTATATATAAAATAATTAATTTTAATCTACTTTTTTTAAATTTGACTCATGTCCCAGACATTTTTTCCGTTGCGTTACGTCCGTCGCGTTACCGATAGAATATTAAAAAAACATATATATGGCAACTTTTTTGGTACTCACGTGATCAACAAATGATGTTCGGACGTACACATTACCCAGCTGAATTTATTTATTCAATCAGGAAAAAGATATCGGTTGAAACAGGTGCGGGTAACGCGAATGTAATAATTGTTTGTCCGCTAAGTTACTCAAAAAAATAATAAAAATAAGGTAAGAAAAAAATACTATTTTTTATGTTTATGTTTATTTTAGGGCACTAAAGCTCATTGGGAGTAATTAATGACTATAATGTCTTATTATTATTTTTTAAATATGGTTTTACAAAACTTTGTCCACTGCGTTACCGAGTCCACTATGTTACCTTATGGTAACGCAATGGAATTTAGGGTAACGCAATAGAATTTTTCGACAAAAAAGTGGATATTTACCGTCGCTTTTATTAAAAGTAGTTTATGATTAACCAATTTAAAATTATTTGTAATTACAACTCATGATATAGATTACATCCAAGGAAAAATTCCACGCAATATAAAAGTACTAAAAGGGACCTTCACCAGCTTATAGTCAAAGAAAAAGGGTGTCTACAATTTAGAAATCTAAGTTGTTATTCTGCAAGTGAGCACCACTACAAGGGATTTTGTTTATGCATTACTCTAAAATCGTACCACCCTATATAGTTTCTTTTTCTGATTAAGTCCTTTGTGTACCCCTGTCCGTTGTGATACCAATGTCTATTTCGTTACTATATTTAGTTTTTGTTAAAAAAAAATACTTAAAATGATTTTTATACACTATCACTTGGTAATACGTGTTTATAAATTAGAGTTTAATTCACTAATACAGTGACTAAAAGAAAATATTAATGGTATTGTTTTTTTAACAAAAAATCGGAATGGTTTCTTTTAAAAAGTAACTTAACGAACATACATATTTAAAAAAAAGCATACAATTTAATAAAAAATAAAATAAAAAATTGGAGTCAAAAGTTTGTGAACTAAGTACATTTTATTTCAACTTTTTTTATTGAATTAAATTTTGGATTTCAAATTGGTAACACAGTGGAGATATATAAAGCTAGCTAAAAACATTTTTCTGAAAAATAACGAAAAAAAATTAAAAAGTGTACTGCCTGTCTTAAATGTAAGCAAACAAAACTCTAAAAATTTATAAAAATACAACCAAAAGTCAATTTAAGCAAAAAAATATTTTGATCTTCATTTTCCCGGGTGTTTCTTGAAAATGACCCATGTCTATAAATATTTTTAATATTATTTTGTTTTTTTCCTGTTTTAGGTTAAAGAAATAGTCAAAAATGGTGACAATGCCGTTACTAATTTTAATAGTGGATTTTTTACTAAATATTTCATTTTAATAGACCATCTTAACACCTTTAATAATTTTTTACTCTAAAACCAGACGGTCAATCATTTTAAAACTTTGTAAGTTTATTTTAAGTAGACTCTACTAAAACCTAAAATTGTTTTCAACATTTTCTCATAGCGACTTATATCGTGCCCGAACCTCCATAAGGACACGAAAACTAACAGCCTTAAAAGAACCGTTTTATCAAATGTCTCATTGATATGTATCAATCCTTGGAATGGCGTAAAATCGTTATATTTCATCAACGTAACATGTTAAAAAAGCCTATTAAGCTAAAATTTTGCAAGTTAACTTATCATTTTAATAGGATTTCACGTCGTTTTTGCTCTGGAAACGAAACTAAATATGGTTTACAACGTCTATACATCAAAGATAACCTTATTATCTTCGGCGTCGAAATGATGTGTTCTTGTTACAATGAGGGGGAGCTGCAGCTCATGAGCGAATATTATTATGCTAATAATGGTAAATTCAACGTAAGTACATACGCAATGCAAATATTAGGGAGTTCAACTTAAAGAGATAAAATATGGAAGTTTTATTATTTATGTGTAATTTATAGGGATGGGATTTTAGTTATTTTACCTTTTTTCAACCGATGTAACTATTTGAAAACCAATAATGCCAAAATGTGTTTTAAAAGATTTTCTTTTATATGAACCTAACTTGTTTTCACCTCTTTTACCTTTTTTGGAGGTTTTTGCTTTAAACTACCTGTTTATACTTTTAAAACAAACAATTGTTACATATTTTTTAATTTGTCAGTTTATTTTCACCTATTTTTTACCTATTTTTACGGTGTGCAACTCAACGGTATAGAATTTTTTCTTATGGTCACAGACTGTAACAGTAACTTTCTTTGCAGTTACCTTCTTTGTAGTGAGCTTATGTTCTGTCATAGAATTTCAGTGAAATACAGTTTATTGCATATAAATAGTTTATTGTGGGTATGTTCTGAGTTTGGGTATGCGGCTAAACAAAATTATAAAAAATGCCCAAAACCAAAGAAAATCCTCTAAATAAACTCAGCAGTTGGATATAGGGGAAGAATAAGATATTTTCTATTGACGGAAAAAACTTATTTTGTAGAGTTTGCTGTAAAATTGTAAGGACTTTGAGGATATGTTAAAACATCTTTCTACATTTTAGATATCTGTTGAGCAAAAAGCACATATATATCAACATAAAAAGTCAATTAAAACTGTACAGAACGCAAGAAAATCTAAAAAATTCGGCCAAATAGCAGAAAATTCAGGGGAAAATTTCGTCTCAAAATATAGAAAATATTCTTATTTGTTACTTAAGTAGTAAAGTTACATATTGGGTAAATATTAGGTATTCCATATTTTTTAGTTCCTTCATGCTTTAAGTTATATAAAAAGTTATATTTTATGTTACTTTATCGTTTGTTACTCTAGTAGTAAATTTGGTAAATATTAGGTATTCCCTGTTATATTTTCAATTCCTTATAGCTTTAATTAACTATCGGTCAGTTTATAAAAAAAAATATTTTATTTTACTTATTTTATAAACGAAACTTGAACTTTTAATGTTTTTTTTTACCTAAAATTCTGTTTTTTTAACCTAAAATGCTTTTTTTATTACCTTTTTAGTTACCTATTTTTCAGTTTTTAGTACCTAAATATCCCATCTTTAGTAATTTATGTTTCTAGAAATTATTACAAGAAACCTTGCATAAGATATGTTTAAGTTAAAATATTAAAATAAAGAAAAATATTAAAATATAATTTGTAGTAGGTATGTAAAATCCATATAAATTTTCTGTGTTAATAAATTTAAAAAAATACCAACATCTATTTCTAATATCCACATGCAATATCACAGCCCTGGGAAAAGTTACAGGTTAATATTTGATTTAGGTTCTTATCGGGTCAATAATACATTAGAATTAATGCGCTCACGTGTTAGAAAATAATAATGCTGTCTAAAGTAATTGATTCTATCATAATTTATCTGGATTTTAATCGCTGAAAGCCAAATATAATTTGTATAAATTATGGGATCCATAATTTATCATTGTTAAGTTTCTAATGTGTTACAAACACATTTTGGTAATTTATTCGCTTTATTTTTATTAATAATTTCAGTTGTTTTTCGGAATTGATTGGCCTACGATAAGGGATAATAATTTATCGTAAATAAAGGTTTTGTTATTTGCGATCATTAAAAAAGATATATTTTCATTAATTTTTAACTACCAGAGTTATTGAAGTAATAAATTTATGTATATTTTAATGCTTTAGCAAATTACTGAAACGAACAAATCGATAATTTTAATGAATTGCGAGATTCGGTTGTTTAATTTAATTTAAGTTGTTTTAGGTATTTTTCATTGAATACAAAATATTTATATTATTGCTTTCAAGTCTTAATAGTGAAAATGTCGCGACAGCTGGGACAAAGAATTATTCAAAAGCACCAAAGAAATTTACTTTATTTATGTAATATTAGTATTAAGTACATGATAAAAAAACTATTTTTATTTTTGTTGCATTAAGTTTTGTCAAAATAAAATTTATATTTGAATCTTAAAAAAGTTAAATCTCTGCATTGCAGTTGCAAACCTGTTGCCAGAAAAATCAAAATCACAGTTCACATAAAACTATAACAAGCGTAAATAAAAATGTTCTTTTCTCATATTTTGAGGAAAAATGCAAAACCAATTAATCATCTACGCTATGGGCTCTTTCCCCCATTTTAAAGGCAACTTTTAATATTAAAGAAAAAATTTGTTAGCGCACCAACTAAGGTAAACGAATATGACGTTTTTTAAACGCATATCAATAAAATATCGATTTTAAACTTTTTTTTAAATAACATGGACACACTAATTTTTATTTTATTAGTATTTCTTAAACATGCTCATTTTGTAGCTGAAAAGTGGTACAGGCCTGTCAAACCCACTTATGCTAAAAAAAAATTTCAAGGCAAAACTTTGAAAATAGCGGTGCATATATGCCTGTTTTATATAATAATAATAATAATAATGGTTTATGCAAATAATTATCCTCTGAATGAAGAACATTTGAATGAGAGGATCAGAAATGCTATGGCTTATGTGTTTATGAAGGTGGTGAATGGATCGAGTGAAATTGTTATTTTTTAACAAAAACTGAATAAGTTAACATTTCCAACTTACTGAAAAAAAAATATTTATAAACTTAAAGAATTTATTTAAATAATCAAGAAAAAAAGGAGAAGCTATAGGAAATCCTAGATCTGCTATCTTCATGCCTCCGAAAAAAAAATAAGATTCTAAATCTTGAAAAGTGAAAATAAAAGAATAAGAACTTTATTTCTTTTTAACCGTGTGAATGAAATAATTCAGCTTAAAAATATATGGTGTATTTTACCCTAAAACGTTTAATACTTTTCATTATTTAATTTCCACTCACTCACACACTTTTTAAGATCACCAATTTTTACATCACTCATAGCTAATTATTAATTTTTGAGGTTATGGTTACGTACGTCCACAGCCGGCAAAGAAAAAATCTGTATTCGCTTAATTTTGTTAAACATGTTAAATATTAAGTATTTTAAAAACTATTAAAAATGTCGTTTTAAAATTTTAAGACTAGTTTCATATATTAATAATCTTGATCCGGTACAAATTTTAATTTAGTCAGTTAAAATGATTTAAGTTTTGTTAAAGTAAGTTAAAAATTAAATTACTTTAAAATATATTTAAAATATCATTAATAAATTTTACTACAAATTTATATAATAAGAATCTTATTTCCATACAATTCTATATATTTTAATTTAATTTGATCAGCAGTGGCAATTTTATTCTGGTTTAAAATGTAAATATAATAATCTTCCAAAAGTACGTCTTATTATTTATTATTAAAATAATTTGATATTATTGTTAATATAAATGAATCAGATAATTATAATATAAAAAATTGCAATATCCTATTGATAAATGAGAAATATTGTGAAATTGACTATATTTACTTAAATATTATTGATAATTTAATTATAAATCACATAATTATAATAATAGGAAATAAACCAATGCTTAAGGAATATTTTTAAATAAACAATTATTGACACGCACTTTATACAGCGCCGATAAAAAAAAGTTTATATTTATATCTTATTAAGAATATTTTGGCCTAAAAACTAAATATAATTAGATCAGCTTAATTTCCAAAGAAAAAACTTAATCCTACTTAATTAAAAAAGTTAAAAATACTTTTCCCTACTTAAAGTTAACATAATTTAAATAATTTTTAATAAATAATTTGTTTTTTTATATTATTTTGTAACTAAAATTTTTTAAATATATACCGTACACGTCTTGACTTTAATTTAAAAAAAACTATATTAAAAATTATTTATTAGTTTTAAAATTACGGCCATTTACACTTGAATATGTTAAAAAAATTGGCAAGTTTGCTTTATTTTAAACTTGGTTTTTTTTTTATTGGTGAAATGTTTTAAATTTTATAAATAAAACTTGAAATTTTAATGTTTATCTATAAGAACATTAATTTAGATTTTCTTAATTGTGCACCGGGCCCAATTAAAGGGGTACACACTGACAAACACAAATATTAAAAATATTAGGTTAACAGTTATTATTTGGAATAATATATTTTGCGACATTTTGAGTTAAATAATATTGTTTAATTTATTGACTAACTACATATGGTTAGAATGTCTTTTAATGTTGGTGTCTACTAAAAATTCAGAACACACAACGTTTAGTTTGTTGGCATTGAAGTTTAATACTCATATTATACTGGACCAAATGAAACAAAACGAGTACAAACCAAAACTTTCGGGTAACTATTATTAATTCACAAACTAAATTTTACTTCTGGGACCAAAAACAACCAGTAATTTTACCCAGTTTCGCTATAAATTTATCACTTATCCACTTTTATGCGCTTTTGTTGCAGAACTTTAAGTATTCCGAATGGATTAGCTTTTATTAATAAAACAACGCAAAATTTTTCAAGCGGAACACGACCAAAGTTTGTTTGTCCTCTGCATATGAAGTTGCAGATGTCAGATCACTTTGTTTTACTTATTATTCACTATGTATTATTAATTATTTAAAATAACTGATTTAGTTAAATTTATGTGTTTTGTGCCCATTTTTAAATGTAGAAAATTAAATTATACAAGGAACTTTATTTTACAGCTTTTAACGATAACTTTATCTTGAACAAATTTCGGTAATAAAACAAAAGTGCAGCAATTAAAAATAAAAATAATGTCGTAGTAAAATTATTAGCATAGATAAAATGTTTTTAGGTATACCCACTTAACTATTATTATTTTTAAGTTAATTATAGACATACTAAACTTTTATGTTGCCGGTAAATTAAATTTATTCGAAAAAAATATTATAAATTATGTTCGGTTTAAGGAAACTACTTAGTAAAGACACGCAAGTTTCCAGTAAGTGCATTTTTGTTTTTATAGAGCCTTTGGAATAATTTTAACGTTATGATTTGAAATTCATGTTTTTTTATATTCCAACTTTCTAAAGATAAAATTTTATTTTCCTTATTTATAGCGAAATCAACAAAAAATATTTTTAAATTCCTTTTAAAATATTAAAGTATTAAAGCTACTAATTTCTTGTGAGATAACAAAAACCCTGTCTTCTTATTATTATCTTTCACATAACGGGATAAAGTTGGTCGATGCGTAGTTATAACTTGTAATTTGTACTGCCAAAATAAACTTCCAACTAAGTTGAAAAGAATCTACTACATTTTGACCCAAATGTTTTTTAAGGGACAACTTTTATTGATATTAGAGAAGTTTATACCATAGGAAATAAGAATAAACATATTTTATACCCACACATTACAAAAAAAGATTGAAACAAATTTTATGCAAATAATCGATTCGATTTACATAAAAACCATACAGGGTGAGTTTTAGGCTTTTTTTAAACAGCACGTAGAAATTAAATAGACAAACAGATATTTCAAGTAAGTTTTTTATCAAAACTCATAAATATAATAAAAACAGCCTGTTAAAGCTAGTACGCCAAACGTTTCCCCAACCGGATTTATCCGCGCCCTCAGGAGATTTTAAATGCTGTTCAAAGTGCCAGGAAAACTGGTCATTTACGGGAGCATCGTCGAGGACATGGCACAAATGTTCAGGGAAGGAACACATTCTAACGACCAGCACCTCTGCACGAAAATCAGCTTCATCCTTCACGTTCAAAAGGTTTAAGGTTTGACGCAGAAAGCAAAACTTTTGCAACTTGCAGCTTTTACAGCAAAACAATACCTTTTAAGATGCATTTTGGTGATGGATGACTGTTTTGACTGTAAGGAATCGTAGAAATGTGAAAAGAACAATTTTTAAGAATGTTTTTCCGTTAATTTCAGGCATTGTGAATGACATGTTAATTGGACCATTGATTTTATAAAAAATCATTTAAACGGCAATCCATTTTTTTTACAAGATATACTCCCTTTTTGCTGAAAATGTGATACGCAAGTTAGATAATTTTTAAATGAACAGTTTCCTTACCAGCCGCCAAGATCACGCGATCTAAATCCTAAACTTTCTTTAAATAGTTCATTTCAGTTGCCTTTATATATAAAACACGTCTTTCCATCGATCATAATAAACTACTTTAACTATATGTTTAAGAGCGTAGCTCTTTCCAAATTTAGTTACTTCTGTATTTTTTATCTGGGCAATTTGTTCAGATATTTTGTTGCGTCCAAAGAATTCTTTTGTAAATTTGAAATATATAGGGCGACACCATCTCCTGTATGAGTATAAATCATTTTTCCTGTCTGAGGGTACCGTGGATACCATATAGATACTACCATCTGCAGTTCTTTGATTTTCTTCCAGTACATATTTTTGATTATATTCAAATTGGCCGAAAATACCATCACAGTCTTAGTTACTAACAAAAAGTAATTTATTTTCATTTCCTATGTCTAAAAATTTGAATTGATTTTCATCAAAATTTGTAAAATCATCTTTTAAATTTTCAGAAAAAAGACTTATTTATCACTATTTAAAAATAGTTAAAAATTCATAAAAAAACGCAAACTTATTCAAAAATAAATTTGTAAAACGTATTAAAGTACTGAACCATTACAATATATATATATATTAGTATTTTTTCGGGATCTGCTCCGTGTTGTCGGTTTTTGGTTCTTAAAAGAACCGTATATCTGACGACGTTTCGGTACAATCTCATGGACCATCTTCAGATCTTATCTGCTGGGCTGCTGTTGCTGCTCTGCTGCGAGTTAGACACGTCTAACTCGCAGCAGAACAGCAACAGCAGCCCAGCAGATAAGACCTGAAGATGGTACATGGTACATCGCAAGATTGCAAAGAATTATAGTTAAATCCCTATCTAAAAAACATTTTCTTTAATTTACCTATTTGTCGGTAAAAAGTTACAATTTTTAATTTGGATTAAATTTACTTTTTAAAATCATTTACAAAATTTGGGTTATTTTTAAAATGGACATTATTTTTAATCTAACTGCAGTTAGATAATAATCACTCATGAGTAATGCTTTCTCCGCCGTGTTGTATATACTTTTTTTAAGCATTTAATAATTCTGTACTTACTTGAAAATATCGAGTTCGCGACATTTTGTCAGGTTTGACGTTTGACATATGTATGTTATATTATAGATTATGTATGTTATTGTACGGAGGTGTATAATAATTTGACTTTTGAACTGCGTACAAATATGAAGTCTTTCTATATATAGTGTTATAATATGAAAATTGTTATACGCTTAAAAAACATTTTAAGCATTCATAGAGTTAAAACACAAGTAAAATAAACAAAATCATAAAACCCACCCTGTATACTTCAAACAGGAATTGTTTCAAATTCAAATAGTTTTATTTGAGAATAATGGGTTTAATATTTAGAACCTAACAAATGGATCTATTCACTTTAATTAATACACGTTTTTTGCCTAGGCTGTTTTTCAATTGGCTCCCCCTAAACCTACTGAAGTGGTCTAAAGAGGCAATTATCTATTAATTTCCGACCCAACCACGCTGTGAACCGAAATATTTTCTACATACACTATAAATTTTATAATAATATAAACCCACACAGTAAACTGTCAGATCCAATTTCAATACTAAAGCTTGATTATTTGAAAAATGTTTTAAAATTTCACACTCCAATAAACAATATACCACGCATGATTTGACTTTATCTGCGCCTTTATTTTTAACAATCTCGTGTGTGTGTGTGTGGTTTATTGATTGTTTTTTCTTTTGTGTTATATATCATTATATATTTTCATGATAACCTTATTCAGTTTTTGTTTCTTAAAATTGGTTGTACTGACACAATATCTTTATCATGGCCAACTTTTAATGGTGTTTGTGATAGATTTCCAAGAGGTATTTGAGTATTATATAAACAATTTTTTATACATATTTTTGAAAAAAATCATATTTGATTTAGAATAAAGATTACATTTCCGATTGAATTATTCCGAAACGTTTTAATGAAAACAGTTGAAAAAGTTTTTTATTGGCAGAAAAGTCGATAATTTAATTTAAAAAGGGGGTTCTGTATTGAAAGCACAAAGGTTTAATTAAAAACGTACCATTTTTTTAAACAAATTCGTTGAATTCGGTAAGCGTGCAGAATGGCGCAACATACAAAATAAATCAAAAGGCAATTGTTGAATCAGTGATCGAAACTATTGTCGAGATTAATTTATTAGAGTAGTTTGCACCACTGTATTTAACATGTGCATGTCATTACCAGAATTTAAATCATTTTCTCTTATTTACATGATACTTATTTGTGTAAACTGATAAATCTGCATTGTGCTTTCGATTAATACTATCGCCCAATATTGATGATGTTTTATGGGTGTATTTACTATACAAATATATGAATTTATGTAGAGAAATAATAGAAATTGCTCTATTTTGATAGTTCCCATAATTGTTTAATGATATTTTCTTTATAATGGTTTTTAATGAGTTATACATCTTTTAAAAAGCCATATTTAAACATTGACAGAATTTTGCTTATAACTAAGTTCTATCAAATCGTTTTACACATGAGGCAACCCTTTGCAGCTTTTCCTACAACTTAAATTTAGGGCAGAATTCGCGAATAACAGTCGTATTTTTTATTTTATTAAAAAAATAACCGATAACATTTTTGAATTAGTTCTACAAAATTTGTATATTTAACGAGTATACTTATAATAACTGATTATAATTATAATATATTAAAAAGGGGGCGCTACAGTATGAAACGAATTTCTCGAATGTTTTTTTTGAATTATAGTTTTAGGTTATTAATTTTAAATTGTATACTTCTCGAAAGCGCTTATGAAAAAAATGTCAACCCCTTTTTTATTTAATAATTGTTTATACCTCGTTAAATATGCAAAATATTTAAAAATATCAAGTAAACAAATTCAAATCCAAGATGTCGTAAAATCTACGAGTGGTTAATGGTCGAAAACATGGATTTTATAAAAAATTATCTAATGAATTATAATAATAATAATAATAACAATAATAATAATAATAATATTAATTGAACATAATAATAAATATAGGAAGAATTGCAAAGGTAATTAAAATAAATATGCTAAAATTCTCTTAAATGATTAAATCATTTTTTTGTGTATACAGACATGAAAAAAAATTGTTAAATACACTATTTAAAGAGTATTAATCTAAAAATAGAATTTACTTATAAGTTATAACATAAATCTAAGGACGACAACCATATATTACTTTTATTTAGCTAAGTAGACTAGACCAAAGATATCTACATAATATATATTATAATTACAAAAATACACAAAATCAATAGATAAAAGCGTATAAAATCTGTTGTACCAGTTGAGTATTTATAAAAAACTGCTATTCTTAGCTAATTAATAATTATTAGTAATATACTTAATTAAACAAGATTTTAACTATAGTTAAAATCTTGTATAATTACTAATAATTATTAATTAGCTAAGAATAGCAGTTTTTTAAATTAATCTGATTATTTGTGAATTGCCTTGGTTGCTGCGTTATAAAGTTACTGCACTTTTTTTTAAAAGATCTAATATAAAATGTTTTTAGGTATTTGGTTGTAGACTTTGCTACCTACTCTCCGAAAAGGTCGTCAAAAGTTAAGAAAGTAGAACAGTTTTTGAGATATAGTCAATTTTCCATTTAATATGGAATTGACTATATCTCAAAAACTGCGACAGTATTTTCTGATTCAGGGGACAATTGATTAACCATGATACAAGTGAAAAAGCAGCCACTAATAACTATTAAATTAGTCATTTTTGACTAATTCATTTTTAGAGAGTTGATATATAAAACTTTGTTGTCCAATGGTTTTATTCATTTTTGGAATTGGTAGGTTATTATTTCGTCTGGTGTAAACTGTTTTTACGTTACATTAAGAGATTTAGGTAATAGAATTGCCTACAGTCCATTTTACTAGATTTAAGGAAAAGTTCATCTGTAGGGTAAGTTATTTCAACGTTCTGAATAATTTTGAGAATTATTTTTTCTGTTACTTCTAGATTTCTTAGATGAGTATTTAGAACTCCCCCCCAACTTAACTTAATTATAATTGAAATAATAAAATCTAAATATACTGGACTAAACGGTATTGGTCTATGTATTCCAATTTTTTTGGTTTATTTGAAGCCCATTTAGGTTAATTAACAAAAATAAACAAACACAATATTAAAAAACTAATAAACAATATTCCCGAGACAAACAAAAGCAAATCCGTCACGTGTCATATATATGCATAACAGACCACATGACTTTTGTGGGGTTCATAGCTTATTTCATCTCATTCTAGGCTATGTAACATGTAATACACTAACTACGCAAAAAAATTAAATGAAAATGATAAAAAATCGATATTTATTATTTGACAAAACTTTAAGGTTATGTTTTTAAAGATGTGAAAATATATTGTGGGCAGCATAAAGATTAGATTTTAAAGCTTTTTTTTAAGTTGGTTATTATTATTAAAAATATTATCGTATACACTTGTTTCAAGTTTGGTCAAAATCGCTGAAGTCAAGACAGATTTAGGCAGGTTTAGCGTTTTGCCTCATATCTAAAAGTAGTTAGAACTGACACATGAGTCATGTGACATGACCTCGTCACCGTGCTTTTGCTTCAGAAAGAGAGACAGCCAAAAAAAAACTTTTAAATGTTGTACTTTAATAAACTCAAAATAACCTTATCACACATTTAAATAATAAAATATTTAGATATTATACAGAAATAAAGTTATTTTACTTGCTATTAAAAAGTAAATACGCAATATATTTCCTAATAAATCTGGGTATTAAAAATCCATTGGAAAAAAAATGGCCCGAATTAAAGTATCAATTAATTTGACACGAGTAATATTGGCCGGTAATGTGAAAAGATGAAGGGGATAAAGAAAGTAAATCAATGAAAAACAATCTGATCTATTAAGAAATACTCTCGATTGATACTATCGGGATTAATGGAACACTTTATTTCGATTGGAATTTTTTATTCTAGAGAATTGATACCAAAAAATAGCCTTGGGAAATTAAACAATTTAATTTTAATTTAACTGCAATAAATCATTTATGTATGTTATATTTTTATTTAGAAGCAGCACGGAAACTTTTTTAAAAAACGCAAGTAAAAGTATAATTTTAAGTCTCTGGAATGTAAGTACTTTCAACTTTTTTGGTCGATATCCCTTAAGCTTTAAAAAATCAATAAGCTTGTAATATTTACTATGTCATAATTCTTTATGTTCATCATCTCATTCAAAATGGAACAATTTGACCAAAGCGTTTACATATTTCGATTTTTTTTCAAAGCATGCTTAAAGCACTGAAAAGAGTGCTTTTTTAGTTCTTAATACACATTTTGATGTGGACAAGTTGTATAGTTTATGTAGTGTCCTAAATAAGAAAGTCGTCGAGCGTAGACAAAGTTTAAAGCTGTGGCCACTGGTTATTAAGTTAAGGGGCCCGTCATGTTGGGGGGCCCGGGCTCGATCTTGACCATTTCTTAACAACAGCATATTTACCAACCGCAAATTTGAGTAGCAACCCAGATTTCACATGGAAATATTGGGTTGCCTATCTAAGGTTTCAAATATTGCCAATAGAGTTAACAGCATATTTACCATACTGCCCGTTCAGAGTAAAACCGAATATAGGGAAACGTTTTGGGCGTGGCCTCGCCTCCCTCCAACGCGCGTCACAGTAGCTTGTGTGATAAACGACATGACTAAAGGTCGAGCAGGTAAGACGACCTTAAAAATTAAATGATAATAATGCAAAAAATCTCATTAGAGATGCAGGCTATTTGCTTAGCTACTGTGTCGCACGTTTGGAGGGAGGCGAGGCCACGCCCTATACGTTTCCCTATATTCGGTTTTACTCTGAACGGGCTGTATATAATACTCCCATGTGTATTGATGGCGCAATAAGTTAAAGGTGTTGCCAAGTGTGTGAAACAGCAAATACTGCTTCTGTCTCTTTTTGTTGTACTCGATCAGTTCTGCAATTGATTGAGGGTATATGTCTGCACAATTGCGCTTTTACCCTTCTCCCGTATTTAACTAGAAATAATAGTATTAGATATACTATGATATGGTATGATATACAGCCTGTTTAGAATAAAACCGAATATATCTATATATATATGGGGCGTGGCCTCGCCTCCCTCCAAGGCGCGTCACAGTTGCTTGTGTAATAAACGACATGAGGAAAGGTCGAGCAGGTAAGGACTTAAAAAATTAAATGATAATAATGCAAAAAATCTCATTAGCGATGCAGTCTATTTGCGAGGCCACGCCCCATATATATATAGATATATTCGGATTTAGTCTGAACGAGCTGTATACCATCCGCAAATTTGAGCAATTACGATCACACATAAAAATAGAGTTTTTTTCTCCCGGGGTTTCCTATGCCAAACGCCACTTGACCAAGTATGTAGATCTTGCAAAAGTGAATAAAAAATGTATTCAGGTACATAAAAATTTAAATCGGGTGCTAAGAAGAAAAATAATCGGCTTGAGGGAGAACAGAAATGTGCTGTTGGGCGGCAGACAATAACAAAATTTTTCAGTAGAATTAATAGATTGCATCCAAACTCTCAAATCTCTGAAGAATGTACAAAAAATCTTGGAGGTTTTATTTTTTAAGAAGTGCCATTTTTATTTATTAGGGCCCAAAAATAAATAAGTTAAGGGGTCCATTTTTTTTTAAATCTGCATTTGCAGTAAATTTTCTTACTTTTAAATTATATAAACATAAAATTTTAATTAAAGTCAATTTAAAAAAAAATATTTATATATAAATATTATTGCTTTTGATAAGCGGCGGGAGCGGTGGTTTGTAAATTGGTTTAATGTTAAAATGACTCATTATTTTTTCTTTGAAAAACGCGATGGAAGCTGCCGGGATACATATAATATTCTTATAAAATACAATTATATTTAAAAAAAAAATACAAAAAAGTTTCAATCAAGAGGCTTATTTTTAAATACTATAAAATGCTTTAAAATCAAATAAGCGAAAACTTATTTTTGCGAAATTATCGTCTATTTTGACTGATACTGTCATCCATCTTGTTTTCGGGAATTTCGATGTCAAATTTAAATTTTTCCGCTCCAAAGTAATACGTTTCGTTAATTTTTTAGTCAGCCATTTTGTTTTTGTACATTTAGACCTAAAATTCTGATTTCTTGACCTCAAAAAGATAAAACTACAGTTTCAAGATTTAATTTTTGGTCACATTTTAAATTTTGGCCAGCTTGTTGTGCATATGGAACCATTGTGTATCTCTTCTTTTTCTTATTCTTACAGTTTATTTTCTCTTTCAAAAAAATTGATGAAGTCAAATAAGCTCTTACTGACCAGTTACAAGTTTTAACATTCATGCGCTTCTCAAAGCCAGTCCCCAACAGACATGTGAATTTTCAAATCTTGAAACATCCACTTAATCTATTATACAAATCACAAATTTTAAAATGTCAAAGCTTGCAATATTATCCCAAAATACAGGTATATTTCTCTAAGGGGAATCCAATTCTGTCTCTCATGGGTCAAAAAGTCATCTATGTATACTGTTTCATTGAGCGAAACGCACACCACAAGCGGCAAAACCGAACTTCTTGTGCATCTTAAAAAGCGATTCTATGAAAACTTGAAACTTACTGGGCATAAACTTTTATGTGCCTTTATTAGCAGCTTCTTTGACTTTTACCGGGAGAAATTCATCTTCTTGATAACTTTCCATGTCACGAGATTTGAAGTTACTGGTCAACAAACCCCAGCAACAATAAACTTCATGGTCAATTGGATTTTAAAATAATATTTTATAAATATAATTGCTTAAGAAATGCTTTGATTTGTTCTTTGAATAGTGTATGTAAAAAAATAGTGTATGATATATGTGCAGTCAGCTCCTGTTTTCTTCGGAGTTGTGCAGTGTAATTCATTAAACTTTACTATATGCTATATATAACATAGCTTTAAAGGTTTTTGTAGATTCCTAACTCAGTTAAACACAAAATTGCTATTAAATTTTCCACATTTGACTGCATACAAGTGTTATTAATGCATTAAATTAATAATTATGTATTTTGAAAGTTAATAAGAGCAGATTGGCAGCCCTGCAATATGGTTAATATGCACATGCATAATGTAGCAATAATTTATATTAGTTAGCTGGATATAAAAACGGCGAAATTCAAATTTACTAAATGACATTTCCAGCCGCTTTGGCTTTTAATGATATATTAATGTTGATTATATTATTAATGTTGCAGTAATTGTTTTACTAATATCAATATGTATCATAAATATTAATTATGTATGAAATAACCGAATAATGGTTTCTTAAGGTTTTACAAGAAAAACATTAAATTGTTTTTCGTAGTTTTTCAAAACTTATTGAAGAAAGAATTACTATAAAGTAGTATTATTTGCAAGTAAATGCAACCAACGGAAAATGTCAAAAATAAAACAATTGACTTCAAGAGCATGGAAAAGCAAAGCAAAAAGGCCCTTATGGCATTTATAAAACTGAGTTTATAGATTTTAATTATGCTCGCTCCATCTGGAAGAAGGCGAACTTCAAAAGTCTTGTGGGCGAATGTCTTGAGAATCGAGAGTAAAATAATTCAACCCCGTAGACATTGTGTACTTTTGAAAGGGGGAGGCATTACTTACAAAAATCAAATAAGAAATTCTGTTTGTAACTTTTCATTCATCTGGGTTTTTCGCTTTGCCTCGACGGGTTTGCAGGGTGCATTTAATTTGACAGAGGGTATATATCATCCAGTAAATAGTAGAATTATACGTATTTTTCAGAAGTCAAATATGGATATAGAATAACGTTAAGATAAGTTTTTGATATATATTATGTACTATTATGTGTGGGTTAGTCAAGTGAAAAAGGTTTTCCAAATGTTACAATAACATTAACGATTTAGATCTTTTGTAATTTAAATTTGACATTGACAGTTTTAATAAATATTTACTTAATTTCGTCACCATAATGTTAGTAATAAACCAAACAAGCAAAAATTCCCTGGCACAACTGTTCTGTAACTGTACTTATATAACAGCTGTTGTATATAGGAACAACAACTTAATCCCATAAATTTCATTATTAATAATACCTAATAATAAAAATAATATTTATTTTACTCCTTATAAAAGCGAAAATGTTAAAAAGCTTGACTCAAAATTAATCATAATAACTGTAAATTGGCTTTTATATCTAAAAATTCAAAAATTTTAATACCCCTTAATTCTCCAATGACTTTAAATAATAATGCCTTTTGATGTTTCGACTTTGTGAATTCTGTTAACATAAAATATTACAGGAGTTTTATAAAGATACTATTCTAAAATTTTTCTACTTCCGCCATTAAAACGCCAATTGAGGAGCATCCGTGCAAAACAGGCTAAATCCATTTTATTCAGTTTTTGGTTTTTTTTGATTTCGCATCTTTGGGTTCATTTCTATCGACAACCAAGATAATTCTGTTTAAATCCGACTATATCCATGTTAAAATCACATTTAAAAGGTAGCTTTAGGAACAAAACCGGCCAAATCCACGTTTTTATAGCAAACCCGGCTATATTCAATAAATAATAATATGTGGCTTGGATATGTCGATACGACTACTAAAATTTGTTGTGTTTGCACTAAATTTATTTTGTTAATATTTTTGAATAATAAAGGTTTTTTTACACATTTTATTCGTTTTTTATTCGGTTTTTGAGCAAAACCTGCTATATACAAAACATTTCTTGAAATTTTGGCCTTAATATAAAGTTTTTGAAAACGAAAGTATGTCTTATAAATCAAGTACCACAAAGCCCACAAAACTCATGTTTGCTTTTTCTTTTATCTCTAAAGGCCAGGAAACCGAGAGTTTTTGCCATTTTCCCAACATTTTGTTAAAGTGGATATAGCCGGTTTTGCACTGATGCTCCTTAATTATCGTAGGTACTTGTTTCCATGACACTAGGTGATCTTGACAAGCTATGGCTTTATGGTGCTTTAGTCACGGGCTCAAGTTAGCAACAGATTTTTAGTCTCGGGCTAAAGTTAGCTTTAATTTAGTTGACAGTTGTGAAATGCCATACAATCGTTAAAATAAAATGCACTTTTTGTGAAATAATACTAAATGTGAAAATTATTATATTATCGTAATACAAAAATACAAAAGTATTAAATAGTTTTCAACGCCAATATTTAAAAAGATTATATGCACGTTTGTACTGACCTTTTGTAAACTAGATTTAACTAATAAAGCATGACAAATCTCGGGTGGGGACTCAACCGTGGCTCATAATACATTCTCTTTACTTTTTACTGTAAAAAACTGATTTTATATCGAATTTAAACGGTTGTTAGTCTATTTCGATTTACCATTCTTACGCGAATGGTTAATGTATTTTTGTATAGATATTTGATCGCTCTATACAAATATTTAATTTAAATCATTTTTATATAATAATTATTATCATTTTTATATAAAACTTATTACTATAAGTTTTTGCAATAGAAAAAGTATACAACTCGTTTATAAACTTTTCTAGACAGTAATTTTATTAAACACACACCCTCAAGCCGGCTAGTGTCTAATTTAAATTCGTTATTAAAATGGCGTTTATTAAACTTAATACAAAACTCACTAGTATTTGCTTTCTTTTGGGCTGTAAAGTCGGATATATTTCACAATATTTCATAAGCGATGCGCGCTCCAGAAGAGCCAAGACCGAACTTTAGTTAGCTTTATTATAAAATGCAAAAAAGTGAGGTTAAATTTGTCAAATGTCAAATAGTAAACAACTAAAATTGCCTTTAAATTCTTCTCTGTGTTAATGTATAGTATTGTGACGACGAGGGACTCCACCAGTAGTGATGAAGCGGGGACTCCACCATCGATGATTGGGACTGTTGGGTGACGTATGGTTAAAAGGCCAAACTTACATTATAACGGCTTTATTTCTGAATGAATTTACATTACAAGCAATATGGGTTTATATACAAAACTAGAACACTACGTCATATACACAAGAAATACATGTTTGCTGATTATTGCAAGATTGCATTTCTCACAATAAATTTCCACGTAAATCTATTTGAGAATCAAATAATCTGCAATAATCTGAAACTTTCCTGTTGTTTTTATGTGGGAAAATAATTATTATATTAAAATAAAGTAAAATTAATAAATCAATAAATAATATTTTCTTATTTCGTGACATCTCCCTCGCCTAGAAAGCACGCCACTGGGCTTTGTCGTCCATGTTCTAGATTTGCAATAAACTGCCGACGTAGTCCTAGACACTTAGTTTTATCTTCAAGTCCGCCATGATGAATTCTTGATGTCCGTGTTTAATTATTGGAAATATTGTTGGTTTTTGTGTGGTGTTGAAGTGGTGAAGTGTCTAGTACTATTACATTTTGTCGGACTCCACATGAAAATAAAAAGGAACAAAAATTAGTAAGTATTCTTAAACTAAAATAATAATAACTAACTATGTACAATTTACAGTTGCCTATCGCCTATGCCAAAAAATATTAAATATATAAAATTTATTTAAAATTAAGCATTACTATACAAAAAAAATTCTTTGTATAACTTTAGTGAAGACCTACGTCCCTTTATACCCTATAACGTTAAATTTTTATTTTATTATTTTAAATGTTTGAATTAAACTTGCAATTTGTTTTTCAAGCTAGTTTTTATCTTAAATATGCGCTTGTAATTTGATATTAACACTACTGACCTAGCCAACAATTTTATTCCTGCGATGGACATGGAACGCATGAGCGACTCGTTGCGCTGGGCTCCCTTTTGTCATCATTGGAAATTGCTAACCCTTACTCCTGGTCATTCCTGGGGTAAGCTCGGACGAGTGTCAGATGGAATTGATCTGGAAGGTTGATGTCATCTTCACAACAAACGTGGTACAGGATACCTTCTTGTGAGGAACCATTTCCAGGGTTTCCAGCATTTTTTGGTATTTTATTTTTTAATTATACTTTTTCCATTTTTCTTATTTCTTCTTTTGCAGATCTGCTCGAGGTAGGGTGGCAACTAGTACTACTGGGTATCTCTTGATTAAGAGGAATACCACGCATGCTGAAAGAATGTCATTCCAAAGAATAAGCATGTAGACTTGAATGGATGAAATGGAAATCAGAGTACGTAACTTATTTACCATTTTTTTCTTTAGGATTAAGTAAGAATTACTTCAAGTTTGAACATCTCGCCCGCAAGATGAGACAAATTTTTAGGTTTTCTTCTATTTCCTCAGTTTCGTGGTTGGTAATTTTCCATGTTTTTCTTGGAATGCCGTTTTTCTTCATAGTAGCATGACTCAGCAGCACAAGCTTTTTCCGTACCCCAAAAAATATTTCTTTTCTTCTTTTTATTTTCAATATTCTTTATTCTTCATTTACATACATTTTCTTTTTTCCATTTTAGCTTTATTAAAGTCGACTTTTTTTTTTCATTCTTCTATACGTTATGGGTATCGTAGCTTCATAGAACAGGGCTTCTGGTAAGGGCTTCCAAAAGGATCCTGCTGATATTTCAATGGCAGCTTCTTCGGGTTGCCAGGATAAAATAGGTTTAAAGTTAACTTAAAAATTAGTTTACAAGTATATACAAATTGGCATTAGGGATAGGGGGTACAAGGGTTGAAACGGAAGGGGTGTATTATTTTTATTTCTTCTTTTTTTTATACTTGGGTTTGTGGATAAAACTGCTGGTTTCGTTGTTCTAGTTTATTGACTCTTTGTTGAGGTGTTTAAGTTTCGTGTTGCGACAAGAAGGTCAAGTTACTTATTTGTAACGAGAGAATTCTTTCCTTTATTTCACTTAGTTTAAAAACAATTTTCTTTAATTCTCCCATATCCATCGTCGTTGGGGCAATAAGGTAATAGGACTCGTAGTACAAGGGGTGTAGGCCATTTTCGAAGTGGTCCCGGAAGGTGTCAAAAGCCATTTGAGGGTTAACTTCTTCGGCAAGGTGTTGTAGTTCAAAAAAATAGCTTTTGATGTTTTCGTTTTCGCCTTGTTTTTTCGAATTAAATTTTATTTTTGCTGCTCTCATAAAATTTTCTCCTCCAAATTCTTCTAAAAAGTCTTTTTTTAAATTTTCCCAATTTTTCTCTCTATTTTCTTGTTTGGTGACGTATTTTGTATACCATGTAATGGCCGCTCCTTCCATAAATAATCCTAGATAATTTATTTTATATGTGTCGCTCCATCCGTTAATTTGGGAACATCTTTCGTAGTTTTTCATAAAAGTCATGGCGTTGGTCATCGTCGGGTTGAATGTTGTGGGGGCAATAAACTTCGGGACTGCAGGTGTTCTTCCTGTCTGGGATGCTTCCAAAATTGTTGTGTTCGACATGTCGATGATTTGTGGTTCGGTTTGGGTGATGGGGAAATTTTCTTCAGGATTATCTTGTATCTCAGATGCTTGGGAAAAAGGTAAGGATATATCTTCAGAAGGACTTAAAATTGAAAGATTTTGTAAAGGACTTAAAAGGCTTTGGATACGGGCTTCTACGTTGTCGTCTTCTTCTTTTTCGGATTGATTTTCGTCGGGATCTGCCTCTTCTTCGCTGTTTTCTTCTTCTGCGTTGAAAGTTTGGTTATTAAAGTCTTCTGAGTCTTCTATATTAAATGTTGAGTTTTGGATTTCTTCTTCTGATTTTTCTTCGCTGTTTTCAGTCTGTTTTTCGGGTATTATAGGTTCTTTCGGTGGTCGTAGAAAATATCTTGTTTGTTTCGGTTCGGTGCCAGTCGGTGATCGTGGTAACGTTGAGGAGGGTTCGAAGATGGATTTTTCCGTGCTGCGATGTGATGGGTTAAATGTCAATTTTCCCAAAAGCTTCTTGCGTGACATTAATTTTAACTAACGCCGATCTTGTTTTTCTTAGAGTTCCCAAATAGATTCAGCGAGCATTCGGTCAATCCTGGGTACCGATGCTTTCTCTATTCAGGAAGTCTTCTATGAATAGATACAGCGAGTATTCGGTCAATCCTGGGTACCGATACTTTCTCTATTCATAGTGATGGTACAAGATCGTTGGCGCCTCCACCATGTGACGACGTGGGCCTCCACCATGTGACGACGAGGGACTCCACCAGTAGTGATGAAGCGGGGACTCCACCATCGATGATTGGGACTGTTGGGTGACGTATGGTTAAAAGGCCAAACTTACATTATAACGGCTTTATTTCTGAATGAATTTACATTACAAGCAATATGGGTTTATATACAAAACTAGAACACTACGTCATATACACAAGAAATACATGTTTGCTGATTATTGCAAGATTGCATTTCTCACAATAAATTTCCACGTAAATCTATTTGAGAATCAAATAATCTGCAATAATCTGAAACTTTCCTGTTGTTTTTATGTGGGAAAATAATTATTATATTAAAATAAAGTAAAATTAATAAATCAATAAATAATATTTTCTTATTTCGTGACAGTATGCAGCTCGTTTTATAAACTTCAATTTTATTAAACACTCGCTCGCAAGCTTCACTTGTGCCTGATAAAATTCGTAACTTAAATGACGTTTATAAACCTTGATACATAATATAATATTACACAAAGAGTTTTTTTTAAATAACTGTCATGATGAGATTTTAGCTTCATTTTTGTATTGAGATTAAAAATATACAGTTCTTTAATATAATTTGATAAGTATCGCTTAATATTAAATCATAAATTTTTTATAATTTTCTCATTTATTTTTTTTATATTTTTTATCTATTGGACATTTCCAGCCAAAAATAAAATGGCACAATGCCATAATATAAATCCCATTAAACTAAAATTTTAAAAACATTCATTTAATTTTATTAGTTTTGAAGGTTTTCATACAGTTTATTTAATTTACAATTAAAATTAGGATAAAATAAGTGGACCGCAAAAATGTTCAAAATGCGTTAAAATAAATATTTATTGAATCTGCATTTACAAAAATAAATTGTAACAAAAGAACAACACAAAGTGCTTAAATGATTTGCATGTATAGTATATTATGTAACAAGTTTAATAAACAGCACTTCAGTCACGAGCAAAGCTTGTGAGCTAGTGTTTAAAAAACGAGTTTAATAAAGTTTATAAATCGAGATGCATGCCATACTTTTTCTATGACAAACTGTTCTAACCTTACTTTCTAGTCGCTAGTCGACATTTAAATGAAAATTACCATTGACTAAAAGCTATGGGAGTAAAAAAAATCCTTTTTCTTAAAAATATTTTTTATTTGTGCTAAAAAAACTTTATTACCAACTGTATATATTTTTTTAATATTAAATTTTAATTACCAAAAGCAGGAGCTGAGTATCCTTAAAATTTTATTAATTATTATCCCTAATTATGTACACTTTTAAACTATGCAAATACCCATAATCACAGCCTAAATTAAAAATTCCGCGAGAGATTTTCTTCGTTAACAAAATTAACGTAATCAAATCAAAATATTCGGAGGAATCAGCCCGTAGCGACTCTAATTATTAACGGATTCATTTTGAATTTAAGCGTGGAATAAGGAAAGTCGAAGTTTACGTTTTAGGGTTCCTAAATTTACAAACAATAAGAAACACTGTTTTTAACAAACTGGGTCAAAAGAATTTACAAACAAGGTGCTCTGAAAATATAAAGCTAACACCAATTTGTAATTTGATTTGAATACAATTGTGTTTATTTTATATAAAATTAATATTTTAATATTCATTTAACACGTTCACTGCCGACGTAAAAGTCCGCCCATATTGCAGTGCCGATAGCTTTTTTTAGAAATTTTAAATAAAAATGGACTAAAGTTGTTTCTTTCGTTTCTTATTGAAAGGTTCTATATGAAAAAATACTAACACAAAAAACAAATAAACAAACGCGGTAGACGCGTTGGCGGCACCCAGCGACAAAAACCATGCTATATGCCACCGTACAGAACGCGGGTCCCGCGTGCTCGGCATATTGTAAAATACACAAGAACGCGGTAGCCGCGTTGCCGGCAGTGAAAGGGTTAAACACATTATAAAAAGTAAATTTTAAAATATGTACCACTATTTCTTTAAGTGATTAATTTAAAAGTTTTGTTTATACTTTTTGAAAGGAAATAATTGACGGAAAGGGGCGATTAAAGATTTGACTTCGTCTATGCATCCATTAGATCGAACAATTGAAAGGCCATTACTTGATTCCCATACTAAAAAACGGGGTTCTAAAGAATGGATGTTCTTAGTGAGCTTAAACAAGGGAGCAGCACTAGCGTCGTTTAGAAAACCCCCATTTCGTTAAACCGCAGTAGTTTAAAAATTTCCTAATCCTTTAACTTTAACACAAATCAATAGAAAAGCACCCTAACAACTTCAGCTGAGCTTTTATTTACATTCCTATTGGTCTACCCTGTAATAAGTTTTATACTCTCAATTATAGTCTATTTCAAAATCTTAATATAAGATATTAAAATACTAGTTTTAGCGAGTACGAAAAAAGCATAAAACTTTTCAAGCTTCATTCAATTTTATTTGATTGAATTGTAACTTTGAGAAATTCCAAATTAAAAAACTTTTACTAAGTTATCAGATTTCACTTTATTCAACTTTTACTAATTATTAAAATTGGGTTTTTCTGTTTTAATATTAATATTGGTTCTGTTTAAAATTAACTTGGAAATTTAGAAGTCAAGTTTGTTTAATTTTTTTGTCTTTTTGATATATAAATGTAGGAATTTAGTTAGATCGCAGCCGGCTTTAAAAAAAAGGTTAAAATTATGATTTATCAGTTTAATTTTGTAAAAAAAACTAGAAAAAATTAAAAAGATTTTATATTGAAGGTAATTTCAGCAAAAGGGTTAAAAATAAGATGTATATATACAATTATTTTTATCTCCAGGGGGTCTATAATTTAAACTTTATTGTTGTCAACATTCGATAAAGAAATACCTTGTTATGGCCTAGGCCGATAAAAAATTTTATGAGGCAAGTAATTAGTTCGATTTTTTCTCGCTAGGGGTATTGTTTTGACAAATTAATCCTTTTCTAAGAAATTAACGTACTAAACTGGTTTAATTTATTTATAATAAGCACTAATTTGTTTGTTTTACTGTTAATGTTTAATATTTTTCATTAAATTATTGTAAAATTAAATATGAATAATAAAACAAAAAGTGAGGTTAGGCAACCAAGAAAACGCACGATTCTTTTTCTACGATTTAAATTATCTTTAAATTTAAATTTGCTTTAAGTTTTCAGTGAAATTAAATGTTAAACACAGCTTGAACATTCCAAACTACCTATTTTTTAAATAAAAATCCAAACAAATTGAAATTAGATACCTACCTATTTATTAAACAATTAATTGAATTCAATGTAATAGCAAAAATCCATTCTACTTAAATCATGTTGCTAGGTATTGCCAAACTATTACTGCTTCTAAAAGCAATAATAATTATTGTACATTTAATAGCTAATAAATAAATGAGATTCTAAAAAAGTGAGGTTAGGCGCTTTAATGTTGAATTAAATTGACCTATATAAACTGCTTTGAAGATAAAATGTTGTATGCCATTCGGCCAAGAAGTGCCTTTTTGTGCTTCGCTCAATTGAGCTTAGCACAAAAAGCCTTACTTCTTAACCTAATGACATAAATAACTATTTTTATGAAAAAAGTTAGCATATTAAATATTAAATAAGTTCTAAATGAACGCTAGCCACTTAACCTCACATTTAATCATGCTTTAATAATAAATCACTAGGGATGGGATTTTAGTTATTTTACCTTTTTTTAACCGATGTAACTATTTGAAAACCAATAATGCCAAAATGTGTTTTAAAAGATATTCTTTTATATGAACCTAACTTGTTTTCACCTTTTTTACATTTTTTGGAGGTTTTTGCTTTTAACTACCTTTTTTATACTTTTGTTACCTATTTTTTTAACTTTTTTTCACCTTTTTTACCTTTTTTGGAGGTTTTTGCTTTAAACTACCTTTTTATACTTTTGTTACATATTTTTTAATTTGTCAGTTTATTTTCACATATTTGTTACCTATTTTTACGTATTTTTACTTATTTTATTTTTTTTGTTCTTTTTAAAATTTGCGCCAATATTTTATCCAGGGTGTGCAACTCAACGGTATAGAATTTTTTCTTATGGTTACAGACTGTAACAGTAACTTTCTTTACAGTTACCTTCTTTGTAGTTACTAACTACTAGTGAGCTTATGTTCTGTCATAGAACTTCTGTGTAGTGAGTGTCACTCAGTAAAACACAGTTTATTGCATAGAAATAGTTTATTGTGGGTATGTTCTGTGTTTGGGTATGCAAATATATAAACAAAATTATAAACGAAACTTAAACTTTTAATGATTTTTTTTACCTAAAATGCTGTTTTTTTTAACCTAAAATGCTTTTTTTTAGTACCTTTTTAGTTACCTATTTTTCAGTTTTTAGTACCTAAATATCCCATCCCTATAAATCACTAACAAATTCAGTTGATTTTTAATATCTTTTTCTAAATAAATTTCATAAATCGTATAATATACAGGGTGTTCCAACGAAATCTTGAACCCCCAAACGTTTGAATGCTTTACAATGACATGTGCCAAAATGACATATATTAAAATAATAGGTGACTAAATAGCTGTCAAAATAAACGCTGTTAAAATGTCATGTCAAAATAAAAGGTCCCTAAATGCCAAAATGACGGGTGCTGAAATCACATCTGCCAAAATGACAGGTGCCCAAATGACAGGTGCAGAAAAAACATTGTCCGTTATTTTTCCTAAAAACCACGGCATCCTAGCCGAAGGTATACCGGTATGATGAATGAAGCATTTTTATTCATATTAATAAAAAGGTGATTAATAAATTTGGACCAATAAAATCCACATTTGCTTCATTTGATTTACAACTTTTTGTTTTTCTCTTAATTAACTTAATTTAAAAATTTAAATAACAATTTCTAGAAAATAAACAGATTTTTGAAAAAATTACAGAATCTTATTAAGAATTAAAAGACATTTAAAACCTCCCGTGCAATTTTTAATTTTGAGAACGAGAGGGGGTGCGGGTGGGGGCATAAAGTGTACATTAAAATTCGTCTCCCTAGAAATAAAAATTGACGATGAGTCATCGCCGGTGAGTCGGCGCTCGAGCGATCGAGAGCGGTCCGGAGCTCGCTGGAATATTCGAGAAGGCGCTTGCGCAGCATGAAGCAGTTAGCAGAGCTCTGCAGTTAGTCAAGCTTTGGTACTCGCGACGAAATAAATAAATATACGTGCAAATAAATAGACTCTTATACAGTAGTGATATATAAATAATTAGTAGTTAAGTGTTTAGTTAGTTTTTTAGTGTTTTAATTAAGTGTAATTAAGTTATAAAATAAATGGTTTAGTTCGTTAATAAATCAGTGAGTGACTTTATCTACTTTAATAAGTAGATAATTAAATGATTAAAAAAAATAAAATCTGACATCTGTCAAATGGTTTAACTAAATTTTTAACAATTTAAAACCCAATTGGTTTAAATCACAGTGAATATTGAAATCGGCCAATCAATGATGCCTAACAACGTGAATAATGAGTTCATATAAAAATAATATGATATTTTGTTTGAATGACACGCTTTGCTGGTAAACCTTTTGCGGGTCCGAATATGGGCCCTGATTTTAAATAACCTTATTGCTGAAGAAGTAGTTCCAACCCAACTACAACGGATTAACATGAATAGTTTTGTAATGGACGTTTTTTTAGAAAACCACAGAGCGGCCACACATTAAGTTGTAAGTTAGTTTCTTGAAAATAAAGTTTATTTTGTTACTCCTTGGCTTTTTGTGTTATTTTTTAGAGGGGCTCACATTTCACACAGTCTACCTTCCTATGTAAAATTGACATGATTTCATATTTCCTCTCAAATCTTAGTAATTTTTGCCTGTTTGAAATGTTGTTGCTTCTACAATTATAGGCTAGGTTTTTAGATTTTTTTTTCAAACTTCTCCCATACGTAGTATCTCCATTTGAAGAGTTTGATAAACACAAAGCAGTACGCCGTGAGTAGTAATTTGTTAATTAACGTTTTGTTTTTACTACCTTGGCACCGCTTCAAATAGAGATACTACGCATGGGAGCACTTTTTGATTGGTTCTTTGATAAAAGTTCTATCCAAATCGCAATTAAAACAAACAGGTCGGTAAGTCGGTAAGTTGACGCACGGCAAAAGCTATGCTTCCTCATGCTTCCTCTTAATTTAATTTTTTTTAAATTTTGGAAACGTACAATAATTAATATTAAGGATTGTGTTGCCTATCAACTGTCATCTGTCACATGTAATAAGCGCTCTAGAATGATCACGTCACACCAAGCTTGCTTGATAACGCTATGCAGCGTCAACTTCAAATGTAAAAAAATATCAACACTTTTAAATTTACATATTTTTTAAAAAAAGTTTGAGCTATATCTGTAATTTTATATTTTTCGATGCTCCAGAATCATGTTTATAAAAAATTGTTTTAAATAATAGTATATTATTTATCAAGTTCAATAAACGAGTGCTTAATTGTATGAGTGTCGAGAAAAGTTTATGTGTTATGTAAAATGTCAAACTTTGCTGTGTAAATCAAAATATATCCCTAGAAAATGGACCGTTTAATCCGATATAGAAGCAGTTTTCCACATTAAAAGTAAAGAAAATATTTTATAGGCATTCCACTCTATAAAACAATAGAGTAACCAACTTGGAAATTTGTATTACATCAAATTTCAAATTTGTATGTGTAAATCGAAATGTATTCCTTGAAAATGGACTGTTTAATCCTATACAGGGTGAGTTTTAAGTTGACGCGTTCCTTTTAACAGTGTGTAGAAATCAGCTAGACAAATAAATATTTTAAGTAACTTTTTTATCAAAACTCAAAAATAAAAAAGTTATAGCCCATCAAAGTTTAATTAAATTTTAAGCCGGTCCTGGCTATTGTTAACGAAAAACATAACCATAAAAATATCAAAATAAACAATGCAAAATGTAATATTTGACAACAAACATAACCATTTAAATCAAATTGACATTTTGCAATAAAAAATGTCATTATTTACTTAAGTTGCAGCATTTGTATTTTGACGACACTCTCCATAAATTAGTAACATTTCCACTAATTCATTATTGCTATAATTATGAACCATATTTAACAATAACTGAGGCACAAAAAAAATTACATTTTTCATTGCTAAATGTCATTTTGATTTAAATGGTTATGTTTATTGTCATAGATGACATTTTGCATTGTTTATTTTGTTATTTTTATTTTTATGGCTCAAAATTTAATTAAACTTGGAAGGCCTATAACTTATTTTTGAGTTTTGATAAAAAAGTTACTTAAAATATTTATTTGTTTATCTGATACACGCTGTTAAAAGGAACGCGTCAACTTAAAACTCACCCTGTATAAAAGCAATTTTTCACAGTAAAAGTAAAGAAAATATGTTGGCACTCCACGGTGAAGTCTTCAGCCGAAATTAAGTTAAATCCAGTTTACTGCCGGCAAAATTAAAAGGTCAGTACAATGTTCATATATACTTTTTATGCACGATGACATTATAATATGACAATTATAACAAAAATTCATTGACGTAAACGTCTTTTTATAGCCCGCGGGCGTTATTATGACCCAGCGGGCTATAATGAAACGTCAAAAATTAAAAACAACAATGTTACACCATTTGATATATTCGAAGTAAGTTTTTTCGTATAAAGATTTTGATTTTTCCGGCAGCAGGCCGCAATTTTTCGCCTTTTTAGCTGCTTCCTCAATTTCATTCATCTTTAAACTTTAAAACTGACTGATGTCAGTTGACATTATAATATGACAAAAATTCTTTGACGTAAACGTCTTTAAAAACATTAATATATTAAAAATATTAATATATTAATCGTGCATAAAGTTTTGTATGCATTGCTGGCATAACTGGTTTTTATGGTCCTACGACGCTTTTCTAGCCCTCGCGCTAACGCGCTCGGGCTCGAAATAGCGCCTCGGACCATAAAAACCTTATTATTATACATACATAACTATTAAATATTGGCGTAAGCAGGGCACTTTATTTTAACGATTGTATGTCATTTGACAACTAGAAACTAACTTCTGCTCTTGACTTAAAACCTGTTGCTAACTTCGGCCCATTACTAAAACTCGATTAAGCCACAACTTGCCAATGTGTATTTAAAAGGTCACTGAGTGTACGATAATAGGCGTTTTAAAGGTGAAAGTGGAAAAACAAATATTTAATATTGGCGAATCAAAAACGTTCGATTGTAAACTACGACATATTAAGATACTCGTATTATTAACAAAATTTTATTTGATTCCATTTAATATATTTTGAATGATACTTACAACAATAACTGAAAGAATTTTTTTATGCGCCCTTATTTAGGGAATAGTATTTTATATATAAACTATACAAAATAAAGTAATTTATTTAAAAAAAAAGAATAACCATCAATTTTTAGTGATACGTTTTACGAATTCTAACTTTAAGATAAAAAAATTATAAAAAATTCCTCCATATTTAATACACATTTTTCTTAAATACAATTACAAAAAGGGTGATACAAATGAAGTTAACAACTACCGTCCTATCTCCCTTTTGCCAAAAATATCAAAAATTTATGAAAAACTGCTGGTAAATCAGTCTGAGTTCTTAGAGTCAAATAGCATATTTTTTAGTAAACAGTATGGTTTTAGAAGAAGTAAAAACACTACTCTTGCTATACTGGATCTGGTAGAGCACGTCTTGTCCTGTTTCGAACGAGGGGAACACAATATCTCAGTCTTCTGTAATCTCTCGAAGGCCTTCGACTGTGTATCTCACGACATATTGTTGCTTAAACTTAAAAAATACGGTTTTACTGACTCAGCGATCAAACTTTTAAGATCGTACCTAACAAATAGGTCTCAGACAGTGAAAGTAAACGGTTTATTCTCAGCAAAACAGTTCATTAAACATGGAGTGCCCCAAGGGTCAGTACTTGGGCCTATAATGTTTCTTATATACGTCAATGATCTTCCTTACTTTAATGATCATGCTAAACATGTTCTTTTTGCTGACGATACAACTATTACTACCAACAGTAAACATTTTAACAATGTCGTGTCTGACGAGAGCTTCCGATTGGTTTCGCGCAAACAAGCTCTCACTGAACCAGGACAAGACTGTTCGAATGTTGTTTTCTCTGAGAGCTGCAGATTTTTCTGAAAATTATAGTAAAAGCACTAAATTCCTGGGGGTTCATCTGGACTACAAACTTAAATGGGACGCACACATTAATCAGCTGGCGTCAAAACTTGGCAAGGGTATTTATGTTTTGAAAAAAAACGCTTAAAACGGACTACTTTTCTTTATGCCACTCACTACTCTCTTATGCAATACTTGCATGGGGAAGAGCGTCCGAATGGAAACGCATTTTTGGGTTGCAGAGGAAGGCAATTCGTATACTAGCAGGCTTGGGATATAGAGATGATTGTAGGACTACATTTGTGGAACTGGGTATAATGACTTTACCATCTGTATATATCTATGAGGTATTAAAATATGCATATGCATATTAGCATTAACTAATGTAAATCATCCTTACACCACCAGATATAAGAACAACCTAAGACTGCCACAGTATAGACTTACAAAATCTCATAAAAGTATTGCCTTCACTGCACCTAAATACTTTAATAAACTTCCTGTTGCTGTTAGAAACCTAGATTCAGAACTATTTTAAACTAGAATTAAGATGTACCTTAATGATAAGGCTTTCTATGACTGTGATGAGTTTTTAAACTGTGATATACCAAATCTGTGATAAATGTTCTTTTATACATCTTTTGTACACATAAATATTGTCATGTATGTTTTTCATTTTTTATATATTCTTTATGTCATGTTAAGTTCTTTTTCTATCTGACTTGTGTAATACAACTTTTTGTAAATAACAGCAATAAATGATTTGATTTGATTTGATTTGATAAATAAAATAAAATTACTTAAATATCCCTTTTAGTTTCCGAAATATAAAAAAATAAAAAAAAATAGGCATTCATTTTTCGCGATTGTTTACGAATTAAGTGAAAATTTTCTAAAATATTTTAGGGGTCAAAATCTACTTCTGCCGCTATTATAAAACCTAGTTTTCAAAATCCATTAAAAAACTTTTGTTTTGACTAAATTGCAATATTTGCTGTTCTTAATTTGTTTAGTTTTGTTTGTTATAATTAATTTAACTTTGTCTGGAGTCCGCCCGGTATTGTAAATGTTTTGCTTCTTGGGAAAACAAAAAAAAAAGCAGTTTCGTTTGGCAGAAAAACGACACAACCGATCGAGGCATCGACGCGTGGTTTTGATAGTTTTGTTCGCTATTTTTAGTTATCGTTATTAGTATTAGAAAAGTTAAAAAGTGCAAATATTAAATACGTTGACGCCAGCTCTTGGAGCATTACAGTTTCACGAATAACATTAACATCAATTGCGTGTTTTGGTCAAACTAAGGGGCTGTAGCGGATCAACAGCCAGCTGGCACGAAGAAAGAACAGAAATTCCTGGTAAGTCCCAAAAAGTTAAAGGTTAAAACACGATGGTCCTTCTTAGTTAGAATAAAAGTAATAAAATAAGCAACATATTTTTGGTCTTCGAACCGAATCACGTTATTTGATTTTGCACTTTTTAGCAGAATTTTCTCTATCGAATTTACCGAACTCAATTATTACAAACATTTAGATAATTTCAGTTGTGTTACTTGTAATAATTAGTAGGTATAAACTTTTGCTTTTGTGGTTTATTTAAATAAATTATAATAAATCATTTCGTTGAATTTAATTGGTTTAATTAACTTTAAATAATTAATAAATTTTATAATCATTAAATTTATTATTTGGCATTGTTTTTTTATCGCTGTTTTTTCGCTTTGTATTGTTGGAAACATAACGAACATTTTATAAAACATTAGGTAGATATCTACATACACGTTTAAAACAAAAATAATTGTTGCAATTTTGTTGGCGTTTGGGTACAGGGTGACTCAAAAATATCGGATTATTTAGTTTTTTCTCGTTTTGTAGTTTTAACGTTGTATATTGGTTTATAGCGTTATTATAATATTAAGTTGGAGTTTGAATAGCTTTGTTTGAAAAGAAAGAAAAAAGGAAAAACATTCCAATTAATGGTTTTATTTTGTTTAAGTAACGGTTTCAGTTTTATACAATAGGTTGTCGCTATGGCAGAATTTAATGCATTAATTTACCAAAGACAAGGCCAAATAGAGCGTCTTAAACGCATACTGGCGATTGCTGAAGCTGCCGAAGGTGATGCATCTAAGTTAAATAATTTTAAAGTTGCTTTTAGAACATCGGATTAATGTTACAAAGTTTGTGCTAAAATAACAGATGATATTTATCTTTCTATTGCATGTGATGACGATAAAACTGAAGCTATTAAAAAACAAGATAAGGATAGAGAGAAAGATACAGCAAAATTAGTTGATGAATATTATTGGAAAATTCAAATGAAATATGACGCGCTATTTGGAGCTACCGCTTCTGCTAGTGGTACTCATAATAATGTTAAATTACCTAAATTAAATTTACCCAAGTTTGATGGTAAGTTCACGGAGTGGAATTCTTTTAAAGATTTATATGTCGCTTTAGTTCATTCAAACTCAAACTTAACAGATATTGAAAAATTCCATTATTTAATTTCATCATTAAATGGTGAACCACTAAAAATTGTAAAATCCGTTGCAATTTCGAATGCAAACTATCCAGTTGTAGTAAAGCAGTTATATGAAAGATATGACTCAAAACGTAGATTGGCTGCCGCGCATTGGCACGCTATTATTAATTTACCACCCGCCGTATCTGACAATTCTTCTGCTTTGATTAACTTATTGAGTACAGTAGCTGAAAACTTAGCAGCTCTTAATAATATAGGGTTACCAACATCTGAATGGAGTTACATTATTTTTGACTTAATCTTTAGAAAATTGCCTAGGCACTTATGCACAAAGTTTGAGGACCAATCTGATAAAAGTCAATTACCAAATTTTGATGACCTTAAAAAATTTATTGAAGGTCATTGTGATTCCTTAGAATCAGTAGAATCTCTTGGTAATAAAAAATATCAGTTGCCAGGTACATTTTCTAAGGGTAATAATAAACACTCCTTTGTCGCAGGTCATACAGATGTTCCAGAAATTAAGGCAGATAAATTAAAGCAAGGTAGACTGAATGTAGACCAATGCTCTTTGTGTAAAAATAACCATACTCTTTCGAAATGCCAAAAATTTTTAAGTAACAGTTCCTATGATAGGCTAGGTGTTGTCAAGCGATTGGGGCTTTGCATCAATTGTTTGCGGCAAGGACATGGTGTCCGCTTTTGTTCCTCTATTCATTCCTGTGCAGTTTGTGGAAGAAAGCATCATACCTTGTTGCACTTCGATTCCAATTTGACTTTGCAAAATAAAACCAGTGGTTCAGAAAATGTTGTTTCGCAATCAAAGGTGAATGTGCCAACGTCCAACGTTGCTTCAACTTCTGCCCGCACAGACAATATACTTTCTTTGGCAGCAGAATCGAATTCGTCGGTTCTACTCTCAACTCTTCTTGTTCTTGTTCGTGATTCTCGCAATGTTTTCCAACCAGTAAGAGCGTTACTGGACTCTGGATCTCAAACTTCGTTTATTTCGCTTAAATGTTTAAACCGTCTTGGTCTTCAAAGTTCCTATTGTCGCGCCAGTATTACTGGAATTAATTGTAGTTCTCCGGTTAGGGCAGAAGGAATAACATCTTGTGTTTTAAGGCCGAGAAAGGGAATAGACCCCCAGTTGCAGGTTGAAGCCATTGTTTTATCCTCACTAATTTCCAAGGTGCCCTCCAGAATGGTTGACGGGTCACAGTGGGATCATATTGTGGGACTACATTTGGCTGATCCAGATTTTAATAGTTGTAAATCTGTGGATATGATATTAGGTGCTGAAGTCTTTTCGCAGATCATAAAATCTCGAAGAGTTTCGGGCCATTCAGGTCAACCTATTGCCATTGAAACCTCCTTTGGATGGATTTTGATGGGTAGAGTTGACGCTGTTCCTTCACCGTTGATCTCTTTATTTACTTCTGTTGATCACTTTGATCTTAGGAAATTCTGGGAGATAGAAGAAGTTCCACAGAAACAATTTTTATCGTCGGAGGATCAACTGTGTGAGGAAAAGTATACTGCCTCGGTTCATCGTAATTCAGATGGTAGATATATTGTTTCACTTCCCTTTAAGGAACCAGAGCCGGTATTTTTAGGGGATTCCCGTTCGATAGCCCTTCGTCGCTTTAAATCTTTAGAGAGAAAATTTGATCAAGATGATTCTTTCAGATCTTCTTATGGTGCAATATTTCAAGAGTATTTAGACTCAGGAAAAATGGAAATTGCCGAGCCTCCTAGTTCGAAGGAGGCTAATTACTACTTACCCCATCATGCGGTTAAAAAACATGATGGTAAGGGAACAAAGCTTCGAATTGTCCTAGATGCCTCCGCAAAGTCATGCGAAGGTAAATCGCTTAATAGTTGTCTTTTAGCTGGTCCTAAGCTACAAACCGATATCGCTAATCTTCTGGTTAATTTTCGCATTAATAGGATCGCCTTTACGGCTGATATTAAGGGCATGTTTCTTCAGATACTGGTAGAGGAATCACATCGGGATTATCAACGTTTGCTTTGGAGATTTAATCCTCTTGAACCCATTCAAGAATATAAACTAACAAGAGTAACTTTTGGATTAACTTCGTCACCTTTTTTAGCGCAACGCACGATACAACAGTTGGTTCTCGAAGAAGGTCTTGAATTTCCACTGGCTTCAAAGGCTTTGTCTGAATGTCTATATGTAGATGATGTTTGTAGTGGAGCAAATACTTTACAAGAGGCCAAACAGTTGCAAATTGAGCTAATAGAGTTGCTTAAAAGGGGAAAATTTGAGTTGGGAAAATGGGCTAGCAACTCCACTGAATTGTTAGCAGATATTCCAAATGATGACAGGCAAGTAATTAACTTTGATTCTTCAAGCGACATGCTTAAAATTCTGGGTCTCCAGTGGATTCCAACATCCGATTGCTTTACATTTAGTGTTGGTCCAGTTGCGAATGAAACTATTACTACAAAACGCTCCATTTTATCAGGTATCGCTAGGATCTATGATCCATTAGGTTTCTTAGCTCCTATTACCTTTTTTGCGAAGCATCTCATTCAATATTTGTGGTCTTTGGGTTTGGATTGGGACGAAGTTCCTCCTTCTGATGTGGTAGAAAAGTGGTCTCATTTTAAACGTGAATTACCTTTGCTAAGTTCATTAGAAATTCCAAGATTTTTAGAGCTTAATGGTTCAAAGGGTCAAGTAGAACTGCACGGGTTTTGTGACGGCAGTGAGAAAGGTTACGCAGCCTGTATTTATCTACGACAGGTTCATTCAGACGGCCGTATCCTTGTGCATCTCCTGTGTGCTAAATCTAAGGTAGCTTCTCTTAAGAAGGTTACACTTCCTAGACTTGAGCTATGTGGAGCCGTTTTATTAGTTAATTTATTTCGTTTTGTGCAAATTTCTGTCGCTAATAAAATACATGTTGATAACATTTTTGCTTGGTGTGATTCTACTATTGCAATATCGTGGATAAAATCGTCTCCCCACAAGTGGAAAACGTTTGTCGCTAATAGGGTTAGTTATATACAAGACATTTTGGCTCCTGACAGATGGTTTTATGTTAAGTCAGCTGATAATGCTGCAGACGCAGCTACTAGAGGCTTATTGCCAAAAGATCTTGTTAAAGCCCGCATTTGGTGGAACGGTCCAAATTGGCTTCAAACTTCAACGGAAACTTGGCCCATGACTAAGATATTTCCAATCCAACTGGAGGAATGCGAAGCCGCCAAACCTATCCAGTTAGCTTGTGTAGCTGTTCAACCAGATAATTTTTTTGACAGGCTTTTACAAAGCTTTTCTTCTTACTACAAAATTATTAGTATTATCGCCTATGTTTTCCGATTTTTGCAAAAGGTGAGAAGGCAGGATGCTTCTCGTTCAGGTGGTCTCTCACATATTGAGCTTCATAAAGCTACTTTAGCCCTTTGTAAAAATGTGCAATCCGATGTGTTTCAAGAGGAAATACGTCAAATTAAAGATAGTAAACTTCTGCCTAAACCATTTCGCAAATTGGCTCCCTTTTTGGACGAAAGGGGAATAATTAGAGTTGGAGGTAGACTCAAGCATTCAGACCTTTCCTTTGATGTCAAGTATCCCATCCTTCTACCCAAAATTCATACATTTACGAACTTGGTTATTGGATATTTTCATGAAAAATATTTGCATCCAGGAGTTCAAACTCTGCACTACTTATTAGGGCAGCAGTTCTGGATCATTGGAGCAAAGAGAGTAATACATCGTTGTTTGTCGAAATGCAACAGATGTTTTCGGGTTAAACCAAACCCTTTGGTGCCCATTATGGGTAATTTGCCTTCTGCAAGGGTTACTCAAACTAAGGCCTTTTCGCATGTTGGAGTAGATATGGGTGGACCCTATAGTACTTTTGTTAGTCGTTATCGCGGTGCAAAAACCATTAAATCGTACATTTGTGTCTTTATCTGTTTTGCCACTAAGGCTGTTCATATCGAATTAGTTTCCAGTCTTAGTTCAGAAGCCTTTTTGGCTGCTTTTCGCCGATTTGTTGCTAGAAGAGGTCGGGTTTCCGATATATACAGCGACTGTGGCACCAACTTTGTCGGTGCCAATACTATGCTAATACAATATGTTCAACAAGCTTGTGATAGTTTGGCCATAAAGTGGCATTTCAATCCACCGTCAGCCCCTCACATGGGTGGCCTTTGGGAGGCAGCAATTAAATCCGTTAAGACGCATATCTCTCGTGTTATCGGTGAGCAGATTATCACCTTTGAGGAAATGACTACTTTATTAAGCCAAATAGAAATGGTCTTAAATTCTCGGCCGTTGATGGCCATTAGTTCGGATCCAAACGACTTGACTCCTCTCACGCCGAATCACTTTCTTAATATGGAACCGGTGTCCGCTCCTCCAGATGAAGATTTAAGCACTATCACCTTAAATCGTTTGTCTCGTTGGCAGTTGGTGCAAAGTTTTCACCAGTCCGTTTGGCGCCGCTGGCACAAGGAGTATTTACAAACCCTTCAGTCACGTGCCAAGTGGTATAGGCCTGCATTGGAAATTGCAGAAGGATCTTTGGTTGTTATCAAAAATGAAAACTTACCTCCCGGTAAATGGCTTCTTGGTAGAGTCCAGGAACTCCATCCAGGATCCGATAATGTCAACAGAGTGGCAACAGTACGTACGAAACAGGGCCTATTTAAGCGTCCTCTAGTCAAGCTGTGTGTCTTGCCTACGCAATAGTTTAAATTGCGATTTATGTTTGTGCTGTTTCCAATTAATATATTGCAGAATTTTTTCGGTTATAATAAAAGGAGTGGATCCTTTCATGGGGGGGAGAATGTTTAGTTTTGTTTGTTATAATTAATTTAACTTTGTCTGGAGTCCGCCCGGTATAGTAAATGTTTTGCTTCTTGGGAAAACAAAAAAAAAAGCAGTTTCGTTTGGCAGAAAAACGACACAACCGATCGAGGCATCGACGCGTGGTTTTGATAGTTTTGTTCGCTATTTTTAGTTATCGTTATTAGTATTAGAAAAGTTAAAAAGTGCAAATATTAAATACGTTGACGCCAGCTCTTGGAGCATTACAGTTTCACGAATAACATTAACATCAATTGCGTGTTTTGGTCAAACTAAGGGGCTGTAGCGGATCAACAGCCAGCTGGCACGAAGAAAGAACAGAAATTCCTGGTAAGTCCCAAAAAGTTAAAGGTTAAAACACGATGGTCCTTCTTAGTTAGAATAAAAGTAATAAAATAAGCAACATAATTATTAAAAATGAAACATTATTATATTAAAAAAAAAATTGTGAAAGCAATAAAAAAACATATAATTAAAACTGTTGATTAAAAAGCAAAAACCGTAGGCCCGCCTATGTAGTCATCGTTGACGTTCTTCGTAATAAAGAAAATGACAAGAAAGTTTGTAAATTCTGTTCGTAGCTGTGTTGGAGCACTTTATTGTTAGCAAAATCTACTCATCCGAAAACAAGTGACAATCTCTAATCCTTATAGGGAGTGTTTTGTTTTGGACTGCGTGACTTCTCCGCCGAGGTGTCAGACTTACGGACGAAAGGGGAGAGGGTTCCCCCTTCCCCCCGTTCGTCGCCCCTCAACCTGCTCCTCATCGTGCTCTTCTGCTCCCCTCGGCCCGTTCGGTCGCCCTCGTGGCGGTCGATATTACTGGGGTTTTGGCGAGGCTCTCTCCAAAAGGTCGGTTTATATTGGCTCATTAAAATTATTAATATTGCACCATTGACGTGCGCCTCCCCCCGTCTTGATTTTACTACTTTTACCCGTGCTTCTCAGTTTTTAATAAAGGGTTTTCGTTTTCTTGATTGTTAATTATGTCTTTTCCCGAAACAAATTAAGTATTCACTTTTAATTGGTGTTTTTTTTTAATTAATGAAAAACTTTTTTTTAATAATAACAAAAAAGTTATTGATAATACGAAAATATACTTTTAAATAAGAATATATATTTCAATTAAAAATATTTAACTTCTTTAAAAAAGAATTTTGTAGTTTTGGAAATATTCTAATATTAAGAAACATTTCTTGTTTTAAAAAGTTGCATGTTTCAATTGTAATGGGACGATATTTGGGGCAGTTAATTTTTAACATTTCTTAATTTATTATTTTAATACTCTACGAAATATTAGACTAGTTCTAAATATTCACCTTAAAATTGTATAAACTGTTTATTAGTAACCTAATATTTATAAGCATTTTGTTTATAGTATGTAATTTATTAGGGCAATGTTTAACCTAGGCATTTAAGAGATAGGGTCGTTGTCAACACGTAATAAGAATAGTGTCCGATTTACTTGGAATGATATTTGTAAATAACTTAAAGAGCGCTAATTGTAGACCTACGTGTTGATGTCTTTAAGCATCCCATGATGCACTAGGGAGACTTACCAAAACCACACGTATGTCTGAGCCATATCGGTGCATCTATGAGGTTCTTACGTTCCAAATGAACTATATCGATAGGACTGTTTGGCTTGATAAAATAAACATAAAAAGAGAGTGTTAAAAATTAAGAGAAGACAGTATATTTTAGACAGTTACGTTTTACTATTTGAAGGGACGAGTTGAATTCTTTAATTTTATAAGAGAGTGAATTTAACCATACATTGTTTTATATTAATTCAGTTTTTGTGAAAGTGTTGTTCATTTAAAAAGGTATATCTTTTCTATATTTAGTTATTATAATCTGAGGTCACAAATATTATAATGAGTGGTTAATTATTTAATATTTAATTTAAACTATATTTATTATTATTTCAGCTTGTTCTTTGTGAAAGAAGCTGAATTGTTTTATCTTAATGGTTGTTGTTGGACAAACCAAATTACAAATTTATTATAATCATTATTTTATGTTTATAATTATTATATTTATATTACATTTACTTTAACATATTATATGGTAATGTAATTTTACATTTTACTACATATTTATATTTAACATTTACATGCTTTATTTTGTACAGTTTATCTTATTTTATTTATTTGATAAATTGATGTTCATTGTTTAATATGTTGAGGCTTTGTTGCAATTTCGCCACACCATACACTTGTTAGAATTTTCTTTTATTGTTTAACGGTGTTGGTAACGGTCGAGGGGGTCGAGCCCGGAGACTTATAATTATCAATTCACCCATCTTTACAATGAATGCTAGGTAGGGCCCATGGTGTGAGTTTTTGTGACATTGTCTTATTTTATTATTATTGATAATCATTTTATTTTACTATATTTGATTTGCAATGATATAATTTTATTACTTTATCATACCTGATTGTATCTATAATTTATGACTGTACATCAATTTTATTGCATAACTCTTGTCCACCACTATACCACTTGTATACTGTACTGTATATATTTTATTTACCACTACCATTTATTGTTATTGTTTGTGACCTAAGTTATATTATACTTTATGTTTCACATTATTGTTGTTTGTTGCTGTACATTGATAATTATTTCAATGTGTATTTGCTTTTCTACACCGTCCGAGCCTACCATTTATGTAGGTGAATAATCTTAGCAATATGATAATATAATTGATTATATTCATATTGATTACTTTGATTTTGTTGTATTATTTATATTGTTGAGATGTGCGACATATATGCATGTCTGTATTGTATATGTGGCCCACATAATGTGGGTTTTTAAGGTTTTACCTTATTAACTTAAATCAATAATACCTTTCAAATACAAATGTTTTTATTTATATTATTAATGTACAGTAGCAATAATATTAACTCTTGTATTAATTGTACTTATGAATAAATTTATTTTAATTTAATACTTTTTCTTTGCTTTTTAAATATCTTTTCAATTGCTCAAGTACTTACGTATCCAGAACCGTATTTACAACAAAAAGGGGTCCTAAATTAATTAATTTAAACTAGACGATCACGTGTTTTGGTCAAAGGTAGTTTTTTGTGGTTTTAATATTCTTTTTTAATTATTAATGTGTGCCCCCCTTGCCCCGTTCGTTACACAATCCAAATATTAAATATTCTATTTTATTCTTTATTTGTTTAATTTTTTTATATTAAGAATTGGATATTCTAAAAAAAATTTATTCGTTTTAATAAACAGTATGTTCTTTTGCCAAGAATACATATTTTTGAAATCGTGTAGTTTCTCTGAAATTGTATGCCTAATCATGCAGTGATTCTTTCTCTTTGTGATGGAGAGTAATGAAATAATAAAAAATTATTAGAAAAGTGGTCAGCATCAAAGGAAATTATAAAAAAATTGAAGCTAAGTAAGTGTTGTTATTGATATACCACCCTTTTTTAAATATAGCGTCGCATTTACGTTTAGGTAGATAGGTTTATTGTTTAAATATTTACTAATATGCATTAAGGATAAATAGGCTTTGCAGACATTTAAAAAGATTTTGTTTTAGAAGTAATTTTGTTACACACTTTGGGGTATAATAACATTAATTTTGATTCATATAGGGTGGAGTTCATTGACAATAGCCCTAAATTATTTTATAAAATTGGTAATTGCTTTTCTACTAAGCCTAAAATTTTACAAATTATTTAAAATGAAAAATATGTCGATAATAATGATTAAGTTCCCTACGTTAATTTATAATGTATGTGTACATTTTAGATTTTTCTTGTATTAAAAACAAAATAAATGTGTTTGTTTTTTTTATTTTCTAACCTAATTTTTTTGCTTACTGCACCACCTAGAAACGATACAACGTAATAATAATAATAATAATAATAATAATAATAATAATAATTTTATTAATCCAATTGACATAGATAACATTCATATGTATAGGACAAGTCACAGAAATACAATACACGAACTACAATTAAATATACTCGGAGATACCTACAAATTTATTCTAAAAACTTATTCAGTTCATAAGGACATTCCTCAATTAAAAAGTCTTTTAGTTTTCTTTTAAAAACATTATAATTTTTTGTTTCCTTAATATAATTGGGCAAATTGTTAAAAATTTTGATGCCAGAAAAATAGGGTGACTTTTTAAACAAAGAAGTTGTGTGTCTCGGTACACATAGTCTTGAGCCACTTCTTGTGGAATATGAAAGAAAATTACTATTAGTTGGGAATTTTCCTAAGTTATTAAAAACAAACTTCATAATACTATATATATAAATTCCATACAACGTTAGTAATTTTTTATTTATAAAAGTAACTCTACAGGAAGCCCTACCAGGTAGGTTAAACATTATTCGGATTGCGCGCTTTTGCATAATAAATACTCTATTTGCTAATGTTCCTCTTCCCCAAAAAATTATATTATAAGATATGTGCGAGTAAAAAAGTCCATAATAGGCATTTAAGAGTAATGTATAAGATAAACTGTTGTTTAGTGTCATTAAGGCAAAGTTTGAAGCGCTTAGTTTTTGGCAAAGGTTATCTATATGGTTATCCCAGTTTATCTGAGCATCCACTATAAATTTCACCTTTTTCGATATTTTTAAATTAAGGTTATTAAGGTTACTCAATCCACTTAAACGGAGAGAGAAGTATACATATTCAGTTTTTTCAGAATTTAAAATAAGACGATTTCGGGTGCACCATTTTTTAAAACTGTTGTTAACCTCATCAACATATTGTTTATATACTTTGGTCCTTCAGTAAGTTTGGCTTAATTTTGAATAATTCGTAAGTATTGAAATATAAAGTTTTGTTTAAGATTAGACAACAATCCTTAAAAAATTACAGGATATTTAAAATAACTTCAGTCCCCTTCAAGTGTTTAGACGTATTTTTATTTTAAATTTTATTTCTTTTGCAGTAATATTCCTAAATCTAAGTATGTTTTTATTATTAAAATAAATATTTTTTTGTTAATACACGTAGGTATCATTATTTAAAATTTTATTGATTTTAAATACAAAATGATAGATTTTTTGAAACATTGCTAAAAGTAGCTTAAAATTAAGTCCTGCGGACTCGTGAAATCTGCAGCTCGGTTTCAATTCGAAAATATCATCGATGATAATCATACCACTTGTTATATTATGGGTGAATATATTTTATATATTCGGCTGAAGGACTACGGTCAATAGCCTTTGAACTTGGTTTTAGTTCAATAAAGCATTATTATTATTATTCTATATACTATTTTAAAGAATAAATTATCTTCGTTAAATATGAGACAAAAATTGTTTTGAATCAAATAAATTTATTTGATACAAGAATATTTTTTTTCAGTGTATATATAAATTCTATTTTTATTCATAATAAAAAGCAAAATTAAAAATCTTTTTTGATTAACAATAAAGCTACACTGAGAGAAATAAATCAAAAGTTTTAGAAATGCCATGCCTTTTGATATTAAAACAATAAACATTTTGTTGACATAAACTTAAATTTAACTTTAAATTATTATTTTGAAAATCTCAAATCAAAAATGTCTTTTTAATAATTCGTCCATTTTATTTAAATTAGTAGGTATGTATATCAACACTAAACGTATATTGAATAAATATTGTTAAGAAATTTGATTAAGTCATTTTTCCATTAGTTAAATGGATTCACACATAAAAAATTAAACGAATATGTAAAATTATTAAAGTGATTTTCTTTTGTATGTTGCCTTTACAAACTTAGATATTGAGTCAACATATCTAATTATTCTAAAATTGCAAGATATTTAGTTAAAATTTTTATCTTATTTTTTCTTGTAAAGATAATTCCATCCACGAGTAAAACTGTTAATATTACTCATTCGGAGAGTTAAATGAATTGCCTAAATGTTGTATTACGTCGTTATGCCCTTTCTCTATCTCTGCCACCACGCCATTGTTGTGGTTTAGGTGAAATTTTACAGTAAAAAAACTTGGTAAGTATAATTTTTTTAATATATTTTTTCTTTTTTATTTTTATTGTTTTGTAATAATTGAAGACGAAGCTAAGTTAATAGTATTCTTTTCTCGCGTTACATTGACATGATTATTAGGTACATGTAGGTACATGTTTAAAACTAGCATTTATAATAATAAACTAAGTGTTTCATAATTAACTTTTATAGCAATGGAATTGTTATTAGACAAATTGGAATTTGCCAACCTAATTGATATTTTTAAAGGTAAATTTATTGAATTGTAATATTATTTTACCATAAAATAAACTTTATTGTACGACAAGATATCGATGAGAAAAAGCTTTTAAATATAAACGTCAAAATAAAAGACTTCATTCTAAAAGCAGATCCATGAATAAGGTTTTTAAAGAAATAGGAGGAATACAAAAAATCTATTACGAGTATGCGTATTTAAGAAGTGTATACGTATTTAATTAAACTTTTGTTGGTTGTGAAAACTAGGGTTTAAAAAAATTATGATTTTTTTGAAAAAATAAAAAAATCTGTTTTTTATTATTAAAATCAGAATTTTTTGATTTTAATTAAATTGTGGATACTAAAACTAAAAAAAATTATTTAAATCTATTATTTTTTTTTCTGTTCAAATAAATTTGTATTTTTATAATAAATAAATTTAATTTTTTATTCAACCTTTTCTATATTTTGTTTAAATATCCAATATTTTATATTAAACATTATTTTTTAAGTAAAAATTTTGTAATTAATATTTTAATTATTTGTTATAACAATTCACTTTTTTAACCTTTAAATTTATTAATCCAAGTATTTTTAAAAATTAAAACTGCTCCTATGTTTATTATTTGACTACTAATTGTGCATTAAATTAATATTTTTAATAATTTGATTAAATATTACGATACCATTATTTTAATAATCCGTGTATTTTATTTTAATATTTTTAGTGGTTGGACCAAAACAAGTTTTAAAAATTGAAATAAATTTCTAAAATTTTAATTTAGTAATTTTAATTTGGTAAAACAACTTTTATATTTTAACATTCATAAATGGTTCTTTTAACTCCAAGTAAACATTGCTTGTATTAATTGTGCCAAAACTGTTAAATAAACCATTTATTGGTTAAGTTAACCATTTTTTTCTTTCAGTGTATTATTAGGCAGTTAAAAACTATAATTTTTTTCATAAATAATTTTAAAGAATTTTTTACTAAAACTTATATCCAACGAAATAATAGGTACGTATTTAATAAATATTATTTAACAATTATTATTTATTAAATAATAATTGTTTTTACTAATTAAATATTATTTTAATATACATAATATATTATAGGTATTTTAGCTTAGCAAAATCAAGAATTTTTGTTACCTAATATTTATTAATATAAAGGGTGTCTCAAATTTTAAAGTTAAGTAGTCCTTAGAACTCGCAAAAATAAGGAGGAATGTTTTTATCAACTACGTTTTAAAGATTAATTTTCAAAGTAAAGTTATTAACAAAATATTTATTTTTAGAAAAATTTTAAAAACTTATTGGCCGAATTTAATAAAACTTTTCAGATTTTTAGTATAGATAAAGGGCATAATTTAATGTAATTAAATTTAATTTAGTTAATCCAGAGGCGGCGCTGGGGCATCCCAAGATGATATATCCGACTGAATATTTAAAACAAAATTTTGGACACGCTACCAATTTTTTAATTTTAATAATATTTATAGTTTAAGTAATTAAAAATAAAACTTTTTTGTAACATTATGGTCACGAGCGGATAAACGAATTTAATTTTTTTTTCGAAAATTAAGAGACACAAAAAAATACAGGAGACAAAAAGGTTGTATTTTTAATTACTTAATCAAATTATAATATAATAAATCAGTAGCGTCAACATACTTTTTTTATTAACTTTTATTAAAACAAAGCTTTAAAGTGTACAAGTTTTTGCGTTTTCCGATTTCTATTAACTATTAAATTTTCTCGATTAAAATCCAAGACCACCTGTACAATCAATATAAAAATTTCTGCGGTTTAATTAAAATATAATCCATCGAAATTTAAGTAATTAAATGTTCGGAATGTGTATAAACTTTAACGTTACAATAATTTTAAGCCAAAGTTTCTTTGGGATTCCAATAACTTAATTATAAACTTTACCTTTAATTTTAAATTGCTCTAAATATAAAATAAAAACAAAATTAATAAATTTATGAATTCCAAATAATAAAAATATATCTACTTATTTATATTAAAGATATTTTTATCATACTTACACAGATTTTATATAAAAGTCTTTCTTACCTGAAAAATAAAATTAAGATTAGTTAAATAAAAATTTAAATTTAAATTATGTTAAGTTAGTTAAGTTGCATACTATACTTTATCCACGGTAAACATAAAACAGAATTTAAATCCAATTTTGTTTGTTTAAAATTTGACATCTGTCAACTGTCACCCGAATTTAACCTCACTGTTTCGCAATTTATAATTAAGCTAGCTTCAGCCCGTGACTAAAACGCTATAAGTTACAGCTCTGACGAGCTATTGACATAGAGAGTAGATATATAATATTATATTATGTATCAAATTTGCTAAACGCCATTTTAGTCACGAATTTAATTCAGGCACGAGCGAGCCTGTGAGCGAGTGCTTAATTAAATGAGGGCCTAGAAAAGTTTATAAACGAGTTGCATACTAGGTGTACTTTTTCTACGACGAATACTTAATATTATCTAAAAATGATTTAAATTAAATACTTGTATAAATCGACATCTATACGAAAAAATTCATTAACATGCCTGTTATTATTTTAATAAACTTAACAATTATTGATACTTTAAAATATTAAAATAACCTCAAATTATGATTATGTTAAGAAAATATTTTATCCTTTGGTTTTTTTATTACTATTATTGCAAAAAATAATCACAAAGTATTAAAAGATTCTTACACGGGAAATGTTAAAGGTACAAAAAGTGACAGTTATATTTATTAGAATTTCCAACTTGAGAATCAACCGGCGCACAGTGGTTAGAAATCCCAAAAAGCTGGCCAAAACCCAAAAATCAAAATTTACCTTTCAGGGTAAATCTTAACAACATCTCGAATAGATGGTATTAGTGTAGTAAAATCCAAAGGGACAGAGCATAAGATCGCCTTTTAGACTGTAGGTGTTCTTTCAAAGTTCGCCCTTTTAACGAACACCTGTCACTCTGGCGTTTATTCACTTTTATGCATCGCGGCAAGAAACGGAATTTTAACGTGTAAAATTTTGTTTTTTAAAAACTAACATAAAATTCGTAATCAGCGACCCCAAAAACCCTGGTATAAGAAAATTTCACGCAAAATTACAACATTTTCTAGTTTTGTCCAGCTTTTTGGGATTTCCGACCACTGTGCAGCGTTAAAATCTCAAATTTTTCTGTGTAAATCAAAATGTGTATCTTGAAAATAGACTAATAAACGATATAGAAGCAGTAAAAGAGAAGAGAATGTTTTATGGGCACTGTACGCAAAATTTTTAACGCTTTATCAGTTAAATCTAGTGCCCTACTAGGGTGTATTTTTGTATTGTGATAATAAAATAATTTTCACATTTAGTAATATTTTACAAAAAAGGAACTTTATTTTAACCATTGTATGACATTTGACAACTGTCAAGTAACTTAAAACTAACTTCAGTCCGTGACTATAAACCTGTTGCTAACTTCAGCCCGTGACTAAAGCGCCACAACTTGTCAATGTGTATTTAATAGGTCACTTATTTTCATGAGAAACATGAACATTAATGGGCGTTTTAAAGGTGGGAGAAGAAAAAACAAATTATAACTATTGCGATTAAGACTTAGTTTAAATTCTCCCTGTGAAATGTTTTAAAACTATTTGTAGAAAAAGAGTCATAAAAGTTATATAAGCATTACAACAAATTTAGATTAGTAACACATTTCTCAATGCAAAAACATTAACCATTATATAGTTTCTTGACGCCAATCTCTGAAAAGTTCATATGCAAGTTTGTAATGACATTTTGATTTCGCCGATAGTTAACTAATAAATTAATAATTTCGAGTGGAGTAACCATAAAAACACACTTTTACTTTCTGTGAAAAAGTGCTTATATATCGGATTTAAACGGTTGTTAGTCTGTTTTCATCAGATTCATAACACCAATTTTGGTTACACTATTTACACTATTTATGTGGTTGCTTTCTACAAATATTTAAATTTATTAGTAATAAATTATATTTGTAGCAGAAAAAGTATAGTGGGTATGTAACTCGTTTATAAACTTTTCTAGACAATAACTAAAATTTGTTGGTGTTACCTAACTAAATAAATAAAAATGCTGTTGTTTTTTAGTACGTTTTATTTTATTTTTAGGGAAAATTTTCAGTCCAAGGACTTTTTTTAATTATGTTTAGGATATTAACGTCAAAGAAAAAATAATCTTGTTAACTTGAGAATTATAACTTAATGCTTGCTTGGACCCGGATCAATTTATTTTGATTCATTCAATTAGGCGAATTAGTTGCCGAAAATAAATCTTTTCGGATTTATTCTATCAAATCTAATTCGATATAATACGTTAGGCATAACAATCTCTGATAAAAGTGCCTGGTATCGACGTTTCGTAGCATTAGAAATTATCCGGACAGAAGTAAACTATGAAGGGGAGAAGATCTAAGTCAATTTTACTATCGCATATCCGAGCAGATAAAGAATCTCCACTGGTTGTAATGCCTAGGAGAACTATTCAACTATTCCGATAATCGTCTCATGGATTACGTATAATATGATGCGATACAATCTGTTAAACAGATACGAAAGATAATACTTACAAAATTGATTCAATTTATTTTGGGGTGGCATGTTTTAAACAAGTTTATCTATTCCTCCATTGATGACCTGTGACTTTATCGCGATTTAGTCACGGGCTAAGTAAGTTAGTAAGCTTTATTACAAATTGGGAAAAAGTGAGGTTAAATTCGGATGACAGTTGACAGAATTTTTTACAAATAAAATTGGCTTTAAATTTTGTTTCATGTCGTCGTAGTTTATAAACTTCCTTAGACATTGGTTTTTAATTATTGCTCGCTTGTGCTTAATTAAACTTGTAACTAAAATTGCATTTATAAAACTTGATACATAATATACTATTAAAAGTTAGTGAGTGTAATTATTATTATGAATTAAATATGTAAGAGAAAAAAAAGAAAAAGAAAAGTAAGAAAGGTAAACTTTATATTTCGGTGCTTAAATTTATCCCACATTCCGGATAAGCACTTAAAAGAAAAGCCGCGTTATCAACTTAAACTTTTCTCCATTGTCAACATTACATTTCGTGCCTAAACTTTACAACACCGGTACACCTTGCCTGCTTTATACGTTTTATTTCGGATTTTCAATATTGAAAAAGATGCCTTACCAAAGCTGGCATTTTCTTTGATGTAATAATATAATAAAGAGGCTTAGAACACATTTTTTATTATGTTTATAAATTTCCAATATTTTATTAAAAAAAAACGATGTTATTTATCACGAAAACTTTGTAAAATGTAAATTTTTTACCACAGTTTCATAACAATTTAGACCTTTCCAATTAACTTTTTTCAACCAGTTTATAATTAACTAATGAATTCCTTTAAGGTAAAAAATATTTAATTGGCGTAATTAATGTTAATTTTATGTAAATAATGTAAAATAATGGCATTTGCAAATCAGGCACATACCTCAAAATCAATATTCAAATTATTATTATACCAGTCAGCTATAATATAGGTATATAAATATTGAATTTAATAAATTATACTTAACGTCCGAAATAAATAATTTTATATCGAGTTACTACTTCATTATAGTAATTAATTTTAAATGAGTATAATTTATAGCAGTTTGGATAAAATTTATTTATAAAAGTTTTGAATAATAATATATATGTATGTATATTAGGGTGACCCATAATAAGGGTATAAAAAATGCTTTTACTATCTTCAGAACGGTTCTAAATAATAAAAAAATACTAAAAAGAATTTAAAAAAACAATTAATATATTAATATGGTACCAATTTGTTTTAAGGGGTGAATTCGCGAATAATCATTTTTGACAAAAAAAGGAGCTTAACAAATTTGTAAACTTGTTATTTTTAAATATTGTGCATAATAATTATTTTAGAAAAAGGCGCTGTAGTTACTTACTGTAGGGCCTTTTTTGGTTATTTCTCGTTAAATATGCAAAATTATTAATTTTTTTTTTCTAATTTTTGTATGGTAAATTTGTAATTTTATTATTTGGAACCATTCTGTGGGGCGGTCAAAGCATTTTATTTTTTACCCATATTAAGGATCTAATGAATATGTATATGTTTGGCCCAGCCCCGGATCTAGGGGGGCAAACCGGGGCACTTGCCCTGGGCGGCAGCTTCATGGGGGCGCCAAATCCTTGAGGCAAGAATTCGAAATATCGAACAAGTGAAGCCTCTTTTCCTACAATCTCATAGGTTTTTATTAAGTAATCGAATCTTAATAGATAATAAAAAGTTTAAATTTAATAACGGATTATTATTTTCCCAAATGGTCACAAAAAATACTACTCATTTGTCAGTTTTAACAGTTTTTCTTGTTTTAACGAACCTGGTGTAAGGAGAAATCTTTACAATATATACACTGCCTGTAAAAAATTAACTCATAATAAGTAAAAAAATCTCTAAAACGCCTTTACCAATCTTTATGAAATTTTGTATAAAAATACTTCAACTTATATGTAAGATTGGTTAGGCGTTTTAGACTTGGATTTTTTTTACTTGTTATGCGTTAATTTAACGTAACCACAACGTAGAGGTGTAAATTTTGTGAATATGGCTCGTGATCGTCTTACCAAAATTTAGACCTCTACGTTGTGGTTACCTGTTACTTGTTTTATTAAATACATTGCTTTAAGAATCATACTTGGGAAAATTAGGTATACAAAAAAATAAAATACAGTGTTTAGTTTACCCCAGTTTAATTTACTTTACAAACAGTTTAAAAAATGTGGCTCTTAGGAAGATACGACCAGGGAAAAAGAGCTTGAGAAAAAACCCTGTTCGGCTATGAAGTAGCAAAGGATTACAAGATTAGGCATTGTTTTTTTTTAAGTTTATGCAAATCAATGGAATGACACGATGCTTGTTACGCTATCTACCCCCTACAAGTTCAAAAATAGGAAAAACGTTGTTAGTTGAACAGGGCAGTTAACTGTTAGTCTGTCAACGTTAACGTTGCCCTGTGGAGAACGAGGTCCACACTGGAAGCAACTCGCGTAAAGTTCAAGGTTTGTGATAAAAGTTGCGATGCCACCTAGAGAACCTAGGTGACCAGTTATCCCTCACGGAGGGGAGCATTTTAGTATCTACTGCAAACTACGTACTAAAGAAAAAGGAGCATTCAAAGTTTAAAATTAACGGTCAATACTCCCTTTTAAGCAACAAAACGTCCTGTAATACACTGATATTTGTTTTAAAATTACTGCAAAAAAATGTATAATCGTGTTGGGGAAGTGTGTGAACGAAAGGTTGTTGAAAAATTTCCAGATATAAGGGTTTCTCAAAATAATAAAAATATGCTAAATAAACAGTGTGAGAACGACTAGTGAGCTAGAGCTCCTTAAAAGTCCGTTCCTGGAAATGCTTTTTTCTAAATATTTTCAAAACCTAGTAAAATAGTAAAATTTGGTATAATACCTGAAATTTTATGACAAATTTATTGTAAAAAAAATAAAGTTGAAATTTTAGTCAGGGGCGTCCCAAACAGGGTGGGAATAAAAATGTAACCCCAACTCTTTTGTTTTGACCATTTTGCACCAAAAGTATTAAATAATACAGATTTTTTATATAAGAAAGGTTGTCTCGTCTTAACCTTACCTACACAGACATATTTTTTTTTTAAATTTGAACACCCTATATCTCCAAAATAATGCGGATGCGGACAAGAGTTTATTTGGACTTTTTTCTTTACATCATTTAAGGACTAAGCCCATTCAGTATCCGCTATAGATTAAGAAATAACTTGTAATATAAAAGTGCTTCAGTTAGAAGTAATTTCTCGCATATATTACTTTTTTATATTTTGAGTTTTACCACCTGGTAAATTTCTCGACAACCTTTCGAGACACTGCGCGATTTAAGACCGCAACACCCCAATATATTGGAACACGTTGACCGATTTTTTATATTCTAAATTTAAATTTATTGAATTAATTTTTTTCCAAAGCGTAAAATTTCTTACAAAAATTTGTCTTGTATATTGGCATATCTATTCATTAGGGAGCCATTACAAATTTTAAAATGTCATTTAGGCAGGGTTAAACGAGATCGAAATTTTTGTTTTCAAAATTGTTCTGTAACCGTAAACAATTCATTCGGGTGATACCCAAGCAAAAAAAGCCAATTTAGGTAATAACAGACAGCCTAATATACAGAGGGTTTCTACTCAAAATGGACAACGTAATGGAGGTTGTAAATGTCTTCAAGACCTTTTAATTTTTAGTTTAATATTTACAATTTTTGTTTCGTTAAAGCTAAATAATACATAAAAGTCTGATATAAGTTTTTAGAAAACTTTTAGACCTCTCTTTTTTAACATTCTGGTGCATCCCAATTTTTGACTTCGTACATGGATAAGGTGTGGAAAGTCTGGAGGCCAGCTAATAGGACCAATCTAAAGAATGGAACATTTTATCTAAAAGTCTAATTTATCACAAGAACGCGAGAGACCTAAAAACCAATAAAAGGAATAAAAAAAACAACACATTTTAATTAGTTTTACTTCTATAGAATAGAGTTAATTTTAAAATAAATGCTACATGTCTTTCAAGTTAATTTAGGTATGTTCTAGTAGAACAATATAGTTTATGACAAAATTAATGCAGCGGAGAGAATAGAAAACAAAGATTTTTTTCCAAGCTTTGTGAAAGCATTAATGAGAGCTTGGAGTATACTTTAGAATCCTGAGTTGGAATAAAAAATGGGACATGTCATCAAGACTTGTTCTTGGCAAATCCAATTAACCTTGTTTTTCTGTGTTAAAAATTATTTTGTAGTAAAAAGGGGAATTTGTAGCAGAAACCAGAATGCAATTCTTAAATGATTTACATTTCCTTGGAGTATAGAAAAAGACATTTCTCTATTTTCCATCGAAGATAAAATCTAAAACCAATTTACAAATAGCTCTTATTTGTTTCCCTTTTTTGATAAATTTGTAATTTAAAGAGCACATTTATACGAAAGCAAACAAAAAAGTAATTGCAAGAATCATAAAAAGTTCGTGTTAAATTAAATCGGATTTTCTTTCGAGGAAAAGTTGATAGATTATGTAATTTTATTTTAGCGTTTGCCAAAATCGAATTCAAACCGGATAGGAGGGGCTTTTTAACGATCGCATTGAATGCCTTTTAATTACCGACTTGGTCTCAAAGAAGTTAAACACCAAAGAACTAACGATCTAAATATTTCTTACGAACAAAACGAACTTTGATCCCATTGTGACTCCCAAACTTTTGCAATAAACAAAACCCCATTAAGCTCCGTAAAATACATTAAATAACGCAGCCTGACCCATAATTAATTTTAACTTATAAATACCCTTTTTTAACAGCGCATGGTGGCCAATTTTTGTTCAATTCTGATATCATATTTTGTTATGTTTTTAGTCAGTTCTACCAAACTAATAGTTTGAAACTATACATTAGATAATCGCAGTACCTACATGGACGTACTGGCCGTTTTATTATAAACATCGAATATGAATCATTAAAAAATATTTTTTGTAATGAGAAAGGTGATTTCGTTACTTTTAATGGAAATATACATATGTCCGACAATGATATAGGATTATTTTGAATAAGTAAATTTTGAGAGGTGATAAGATGACAATCAAATGACAATCAAATGACAATCAAATCACAAATTATTGTTTTTAATTGATATTTTTATCGTTAATGATGAATCCAGAACCGACTCAGGCTATGAAGCGGGCCCGTATTGCCAGACATCCATGCGTCGGTATATTACTCCTATATTTCAATGTGAAATCACAGGCATATGGATGTCGCTTAAAAAATAATAAAGCCTTACACAGAGAAAAAGCTTTTATATTAAGAATGGGTTAACCATTGAGCCAATAGTGTACTGTATTTGCAATACCTGTATTACAGCTATGATCAAATTAATGATTGTCGTACTTTTATTTGTGCAAATCTGCTTAAAATTAGTTCAAACATAAGAAGTCATTGAATTAAATTGTGATTCTATTAAATCCGTATTAAAACTTAGTTGGTTAAAACATAAATTATTGAATTAAATTTTTATTTAATTGAAGCCACAATGAATCTTAATGAAAAACTATCATTGGCATAAACCCAGTAAACACATACACGTTTTTTAAACGTATTTAAAACGTTTGAAAGGTCAATAAAACGTTTTACGTGGAAAAAGCAACGGTTTGATATTGGTATAAATTTACACCAATCAATTTAAACGTTAAAACAACGTTAATTTAAATATGCTTTTTAATAGTGCCTAACTTTTACGTTACAATAACGTTGTATTAAGGTGTTCAGTCAACCATATATTTAAATGTTTAATTTAAACGTTAAAACAACGTTAATTTAAATATGCTTTTTAATAGTGGCTAACTTTTACGTTACAATAACGTTGTATTGAGGTGTTCAGTCAACCATATATTTAAATGTTTAATTTAAACGTTAAAACAACGTTAATTTAAATATGCTTTTAATAGTGACTAACTTTTACGTTACAATAAGGTTGTATTAAGGTGTTCAGTCAACCATATATTTAAATGTGCTTTTTAATAGTGGCTAACTTTAACGTTACAATAACGTATTAATGTGTTCAGTCAACCATACATTTAAATGTTTAAATTACGTTTCAACCCACATTTTTTTTCACAAATATTAAGAGTTTTAATGAGAAAATATCGTTTCAAGTAATTATTTTATGAATTGTGCAGGCAGCTCTTTCTTTTAACATTTATACTATGTTATATTCAACGCGCTCCATCGAACACTTTAAAAATTACTTTTTATATATTTATTTTGTGAAATTTTTGCTTAGTTTACACATGTAGACAATATGACTTCTTATTTAAAAACTGAAGGTATAAAATCTAAGAATTTTGTTCGTTAAAAAAATGAATTATGAATGAATGTTAAATGAATAATTTAACTTTCTCACTTTTTAAAAGTATATTTTTATACCGTTAATAAAAAGGGTTTTGTCAAATACAAATATACTTTTATCCACATCGTTTTTCTCTAAAATGGGATAACTTGTTTAAAAATAATTTATAACGTTTAATATTTAATAAACTGATGCAACATGTATACATACACCCAGTAAACACATACACGTTTTTTAAACGTGTGAAAGGTCAATAAAACGTGTGAAAGGTCAATAAAACGTTTTACGTAGAAAAAGCAACGGTTTGATATTGGTATAAATTTACACGAATTAATTTAAACGTTAAAATAACGTTAATTTAAATATGCTTTTTAATAGTGCCTAACTTTTACGTTACAAAAACGTTGTGTTAAGGTGTACAGTCAACCATATATTTAAATGTCTAATTTAAACGTTAAAATAACGTTAATTTAAATAGGCTTTTTAATAGTGGCTAACTTTTACGTTACAATAACGTTGTATTGAGGTGTTCAGTCAACCATATATTTAAATGTTTAATTTAAACGTTAAAACAACGTTAATTTAAATATGCTTTTAATAGTGACTAACTTTTACGTTACAATAACGTTGTATTAAGGTGTTCAGTCATCCATATATTTAAATGTTTAATTTAAACGTTAAAACAACGTTAATTTAAATGTGTTTTTTAATAGTGGCTAACTTTTACGTTACAATAACGTATTAAGGTGTTTAGTCAACAACTCATTTAAATGTTTAAATTACGTTTCACCCACAGTTTTTTTCACAAATATTAAGAGTTTTAATGAGAAAATAACGTTTGAAGTAATTATTTTATGAACTGTGCAGGCAGCTCTTTCTTTTAACATTTATACTATGTTATATTCAACACGCTCCATCGAACTCTTTTAAAATAACGTTTTATATATTTATTTTGTAAAATTTTTGCTTAGTTTACACATGTAGACAATATGACTTCTTATTTAAAATCTGAAGGTATAAAATCTAAGAATTTTGTTCGTTAAAAAAATGAATTATGAATGGATGTTAAATAAATAATTTAACTTTCTCACTTTTTCAAAAGTATAATTTTATAACGTTAATAAAACGGTTTTTGTCAAATACAAATATACTTTTATCCACATCGCTTTTCTCTAAAATGGGATAACTTGTTTAAAAATAATTTATAACGTTTAATATTTAATAAACTGTATACATACATAAACAATATACATAGGTATACATATATATAAACAACATTAAATTAAATTTAAAAATTTTCTAATTACATTCTAAAGAAAAGCATAAGTAATTCTATAGTCAATGGTCATACAGTAAGCTTTAGGCAGAACACTACTCATCCAAAAATGTTGCTTTAAAAACTGCATTATTTTATTAACATTCTTTAAACTAGACAGTTACTGTAATAGATAAAAATAACGTACTTAATACGTTTAAACAAACGTACTTAATACGTTTAAACAAACGTACTTGATACGTTTAAACAAACGTATTTAATACGTTTAAACAAAGGTACTTAAACGTACTTAATACGTTTAAACAAACGTACTTAAAACGTTTAAATAAACGTACTTAATACGTTTATACATACCCATATATAAAACGCATAACTGAAGAACGCAATCTGATTGACCGAATACACATCATGTGATTGGGCCTCCCAATGGCAGGCTGCCATGCCATAGCTGCTCGCTATGTCAGTTTTCAATTTGATTTTGCTATCAAAAGGTGCATTTTTTTACGTGTTTTCTGCTCGTAAGATTCGTCCTGCTTTTGGTAAGTACTTTAACGTAATTGTTTAAAAACATACACACTGTTAATATCACGCAGATTTATTGTTTTATTTCCTAATTTTCGGGGGAGTGTGATTTTGTTCCTATTATAATTTGTGCAGCGTCCTAGAATAATATAAGAGTTAATATTGTAACGTTTTTAACTGTTTGTAGTGTGAATTAAAACACGCACTGGTTAATTAACGAACTAAACTATTTATTTAATAACTTAACTACACTTAAAACACTATAAAACTATAAAACTAAACACTTAACTACTAATTATTTATATCACTACTAGTTTATTTATTTGCATTTATATTTTATTTCTTCGCGCGTACCAAAGCTCAACTGCCTGCTCTGTGATGCGTCGTTTCTTATATATTCAGCGCCTATGTCTTCTGGAACATTCCAGCGAGCCCCACTCTATCGATTGTTCGAGCGCCGACTCACCAGCGATGACTCACCGGCGATGACTCACCGGCGATGAGTCACCACTCCGATATCCAGAGCGGTACTCGCTACAATATGTTAATTTTAAAGACGTTTTCTACGTGTTTTCAATGTTTATTAAGTAAAGTGGGGTAGGTAAATATTAACTCACACAAATTAACATTTAAGTTAAATTAACATTAAGTTAACATTAAACTGATTTAGATTAAACACAATACTCATAAATGTACAGATGTTAAAATTGTGGAAAGAGTCCATTATTTCCAAATTTAGCGGCGGTCGTGTATTTTTACCGTAAATTGGAAGTGATTTTACTAGATAATTCTCTAGTAAAATCACACTTAAGTCGGCTTGATAAGATACATTTGCTATGGTTATAGATCTATTCAACAAGACCTTAAGATGGTGTACGTATTGTAAATTAGTATTTCGAGAACACTCTTATTATACCGGGTGCGCTAAAAATACCGGATTTTTTTTATCAAATTTCAGCCCAGCGATATTCTACAATACAAATTTTTGAATTTAATCTGTTGAACAACAAAGCCAGCTGAAAACAAGCTTTTTAAGCCATTTTTTTTTAAATCTTATAGGGTTTTTCGAAAAATTAGTTTATTATTCATCGTTTAACAAATTTCTTTTTTGTGTTTTAGAAGCAGCTAAATTTTTCAGCATACGATAAAAATGATTCACCTGAAGACGACTGGAGATACCTCAAAAAAATCATTGTCTACAACCTTTAAACAGCCTGTATTCATGTTGCAGTTAACGTTAAACGAGCGTTTAATAAATACGTTGTAAAAACAAGTATTTTTGGAGTTTTATTTATTATAGAACTAACGTTAGAAAGGACATTAATATGAATTTAAATATAACGTATAGATAAACGTTGTAAATGAGGCAAAAACAATCATTAATTTACGTTATTAATAGACGTATATTAAACGTTTTAAATGTAACATTTCGAAACGTGTAATGATCGTTTTCTTAACGCCAAAATTAAACGTTTATTTATTAGTATTGTTTAACGTTATAATCTGCGACATTTTTAAGTTGATTGTACGTTATAAATATACCTAAAAACAAAATGGTGTTACGGTTTAAAAAAACGTTTAATTTACGTATGTGTGTTTACTGGGAAATAAAGTTATGGTTTCTAATGAATGGCTACATTAAATGCAATCAAAGCTCTAATTCCTTTAAATGTGTATATTCTTGTGCAAATATTAGTATAATACATTAATATGAACTTTAAATAAAATGAATTCTGGAAACTGCTTCTGGTAGTCTTGTGTACACAGGTTTTTCTATCCATAAAATGAAATTGTTCTGTTTTCTGTAGGAACCCACTAGAAGTGTTGGCGATATTAGGCTCTAAGAGTTGCTGACCCATTACTAGCAATAGTTACTGTACTGGATGTGCAGGATCTGTCTGCCATGGCTCATGGTTATTCTAAAACGAAATGGGAATTTCATCTTATGTATTTAGAGGCGAATCCTAAAGATTGCTGAAAGTCCTAAAGCAATATATACTTTCAGGATGCCCTGCAAGGAAATCATGATGGTACTGAAAGACTAATAAGTTTTTTTTATAATTAAATAAAAACTTCGTCCATTTAAGAAAAATACCGAATATCAATATTAGGGTGGCCCAAAAAAAAAGAATATTTTTTTTCTTCTCGTCTCTTGTGAAAATATGTTGGTTTGTCATGATTTAAGAGCCCTGTCAAAATATCAGCTCGATTAAAAATTTTGTAGGGGTTGCTCAAAATTTTTAAAAATTTTCAAAATCGTCAAAAATTGAATTTTTGTTTTATTTTAATTCTTTTTCTAGTCTCGATATTATTTTTTAAATTGAAAATAATAAAAATTCTGTAAATTTCAAATCAATATTTTGATTTCTAAAGGTCGCTAAAAGTTCGTTGATATTTATATTCAGAGTTCGCTCGAAAACATTCAAAATACTCTACTTCGAAAGTTAAAAAAATCTTGAGCGACCTTTAGAAATTAAAATATCGATTTGAAATTTTCAGAATCATTATTATTTTTAAATTAAAAAATAATATCGGAACGAGAAAAAAAATTAAAATAAAAAAAATCCAATTTTTGACGATGTTGGTAATTTTTAAAAATCTTGAGCGACCCCCAGAATTTTTAATCGAGCTGATATTTTGACAGTGCTCTTAAAACATGACAAACCAACATATATTATACATATTAATATTCTTTTTTTTGGGCCACCCTAATCAATATAAACTGTGTCCATGGTATATACCCATATGAGTACACATTTTCCTTTTTGTTATCATTTAGATTTAATTGAGTAATTAAATTACTGGATAATGCATGGCGGACATACAATTAAAAACATGTACAACTTACCTTGAAAATTCGGGATTAGGAAGTACAACCCCCAATAAATTAGCAAATATAATAAACAACCAAACACTACCTACACCAAAGATAACCCATAAACTTACATCAAACGGCGTCACCAGAAATACCGATTAATCAGTTGATCACATTTAACTATACGCGATTACAGGTTACCGATGTCTGGTGTGGCAGGTGATGCCCTGGCGCGTTTGTCTGAATTTTAGCAATCATTAAATTGAATATAGACCTCATAGAAAAAATGGGAATAATAATTAGGCAAATAACAAGTATTTTTCAAGACAGTGAAAACAATGGTATTCACTGTAAGACAGTAATAACTGACTTTACCTTAGGTTCCATTGGAATAAAAATCATAAACATTAAAAGAAACAAAGACCATTTTTATTTCATTTGTTTTTAATTTTTGGTTGAAGCATTTAACTTTTAATATAAATCAATTTCATATTTAATTAAATATTGTTAATTTTACCTTGATCAGATAAACTTTGAATACAATCAATACTAAAATTTTGGAGGAAGTACACATTTCCATTAGGTTTAAATCTAAAGAGTAATTCACTCTATAACAAGTAATTTTAACTTGATAATATTTTGTCATGGGCTGAATATAATATTTGTAATAACATCAATCCCTTACCCTCAATTGCTCCAAACATATTTGATTGAATAAACTTTAACTTTTATTGGAGAAATGAAAAACAATCAATTATAGCAGCATTTTTTCTGTGTAAGTAAATTGAAAAACAACAACACAATATAGTTGACTCAGGGCTGGTAGCGGAGTTTATTGATGCCTTGAAACTTAACAATAATAGTAATGAAGGAAATGAAAAGGCTGAGGAACTTGCAAGACAGAAATTGGCAAAGCTTCTAGTGGGTTCTGAACCTGGCCTTCCTCTAACAAATTTAACCTTAAACCTCCAGATAGAAAACAAACCCATGAAAAACAACGAATCTGTCTGGCCAAATAGTCCACAGCTATTTGTAAACCTAAATTAACAGTTCCTATTTCAAAAACTTCTGTCCTAACTGTTAAACCCTGTATAATACTAATAATAATATTAACTCCAGATTTTTTTGTAATGGAAAACCTAATTGTTGTTGAAACATATGCAAATGGTGATAAAAATGATTTGAATCGAAAAGGATAAGGGTAATACATAAAGTATCACATGCACAAAACATCGAGGAGAAAATGACGATAATGTAATTTCATATTTACATTTGCATTATTAAAGTGGCGCATTGTAAACTTTTTATACTCTAGTTGGGAGCATAAAAGTGAAATAGGGTTGTTGAAGAAAGTAGATGTTCGGTTGTTCGGAGAACCGAACCAATAAAAAATGGAGAACGAGGGAAAATAAAAGCCGAGCGGAAAAATAACAAATGAATGTTGTCAAAACGCCAACAGCTGCCAAAAACGCGAGCTAGCGAAACGTTTTCAACAAGACCATGGGACATTTGCATTTACTTAAGTGAATTAAAAGATTACTCTGTCAAGATATATGGGGAATTTCTAAAGGAAACGCTTTTTTATTTCGCCTTAACGATGTTTATACTGAATTTAATGCGACAGTTAAGAAGCCCAGATTGCTGAGGCCTTTTAATTATTTTTTGAATGATGATATCGCACATAAATTTTCCGACTGGGTTATTTATCATCCTTTTGGTTCTAAATTAACTTAATTTTTGCTAAACAACGTTTACTTTTTTATGTTTAGGATTTTTGTTTATTAAGTATCGTCAGTCAAAACACAAATTAACCAAATTTGAATAAAAGCTTGTTTGTCCATATTTATATTAATAATTTGATAAATGACAATTGATCAAAAAAGAATTTAGGATTAGCTACAAAACCTTCTTCGAAATGCAACATGCGTGGAGATTTTTGATCAAACTGTTAGAAGTCAATTAAAGGAAGCTAATATGACATTGTGACTTGTGGGAGTTCCTTATTTAACTAGAGGCTATAGAATGGCTTGCCTAGCGCTTGATAGCGTGCAATGACAACTTCGTTGCGTTTTAGGGAAAAGTAAAGATGGCCGCACCAACGTTTAAACCAGACATAATTTATATCAACACACACATAGTGAAATTCTTATGACAAATCCCACTCACAAGGAACTTTCTCTGGTCGCAAGATCCAAGCAATAGTCCGGATCCTAATCCTAAAGAGCACGCCTGGGATATGCTTGCTAGGAATAGTTGGCCGAGGCTCTTAAGGAAGAATGGGAAAATCTTCCACATGATGCGCTAAGACTCGTTCGATGTCTCGGCGGTGTCAAGCTGGTATTGGTGCTCATGAAGGGCATACGCGTCACTAAGGCTGTCACTAAAGCGGTTTTACTTAAACTTTTAGGATAGGTTAGTGAGATCCAGTGGCTCACTGGTTGTGTCAAAAAAAAATCAGCTCTAATTCAAAAATGATAGAGGAAAAACTTTCTTATTTCGGCGATTACTATCATTCCCCCAAGGGATTACAATTTATTATGTAATACCCTGTATAGTACATTATTAAAGGAAGAAAGCTATAAGAGAGTAAAGTAAAATTTTAAAACCTTTAATGAGTTTAATTATTTCACTAAAAAATAATTGTATATTACATATTTATTGTTCATTCATTTTAAATTTTTTAAAAGCCCTAAATTGCAACGTCCTTAAAACTATCAGCAAGAAAATTATAATTGCGCTAAACATTAATTAAAAACTGCCGCGGAACTGTTTGCTGGCAGGTAGGAGGTATTGCACAGCGAGACTCAAGACAATTTAAATGTTTTCCTGTTTGTATACAAAGTAGAAGAGTAATTTCATTTGGCTACTGAGGCAAATTAATAGTGCTACCGTGGTAATTACAACCACTCACTTGCCAAGTATTGGTCTTTTTTGATGAAAAATATGCAAATTTTTTGTGTAAAAATCATTCAAGTGTTTAAAATATGTAACATAGCAGTTATAACTATAGTTATATAGGGATTGCAATCCAGCAGGGTTTTTTTTCCAGTTTTCCTGTTTGTATACAAAGTAGAAGAGTAATTTCATTTGGCTACTGAGGCAAATTAATAGTGCTACCGTGGTAATTACAACCACTCACTTGCCAAGTATTGGTCTTTTTTGATGAAAAATATGCAAATTTTTTGTGTAAAAATCATTCAAGTGTTTAAAATATGTAACATAGCAGTTATAACTATAGTTATAGGGATTGCAATCCAGCAGGGTTTTTAATCCAGCTGGATTTTTGCTGGAATAACATGAATCCAGCTGGATCGAGCGCGGATCCAACAATTTATAAATTTTGTAAAGAAAATTTTAAAAAATTTTAATGAATAATTTTTTATACTTAAAAACTTGTATTATTATTTTTATTTTCATAAAAAAACTAAGATTTGGTTAACTTTTACTATTAGACTCTCTGTATTATATAGGTTTTTTTGATAAATTAGTTAGAAAACTGATTAGCTAGCTATACTATATAGTAAATAACTAATATATAAGCCTAAATAAATAAATATTATTTTAACAGAAATGACAAACTTTTATGAAGAAAAATATTGCACCATATCTCATATTTCAATGTTTAGTTCTTTTAAACCACATTATATGAATTATATCTACTTTTTAATTTAAAGGCTTAAAGTAAATTAATGAAAAGATTATATCATAATTATCTTTATTTTTGTTATAATAATAATTATTACAAATTTTGTGTTTTTTTTGTTCCTAATGTAACTACTGTAGTGTAATGTAATGTTTATAAATAAATTAAAATTAAAATTCAGTCAAATTACTCACAATTCTCAAAACAAACAACCCAGGCCACAGCGGTGCCAAGAAGACTTATTTAGCATGAAACTTTATCAAGCAAGAGCGAAAATTGCGGTGTAGAAAGGGGTGTAGCACGTGCCGCAAGCGTGACAGAACGGTAAGGTCGCTCCGACGATGTTTGGGCGTTAGCGCACCTAGCAAAGCGGCAACGCTATCAACGTAGACTTTTGCGCCATTATTTGGAAAGTTAATTATTTGCGGATCCGCAGTGCTGGTGCTGGATCCAGCAGGCTGAAAAATGCGCTGGATCCAGCTGGATTGCTGTATGAGGGATCCAGCAATTGCAATACCTAATGGCAGTGTCACATCAAGTTTTTCCCAAACCGTGCAGATTCTTTCGAAGGTTTTTAACTTGCTGAATCCGAACAAAATTTCTCCATAAAAAAATTTGCAAATATACATTTCTCCAAGAAATTAGCGAAAAGCATATTTAAAAGCCTTTCATGGTTTTAATAAATGTCAAACCGAAATTTTTTTGTGGTTTATTATTCTGAACAACCAGAAAATGGAAATTTAATTTTAATTAAACAATAAATCTTCAATAGGAACATAGGAACTAAGGTTTAGGAAGAGTGTGAAAACCAAAATGTGCTGACTACAAGTAATATCCTATATAACATCATTGTTGTTTTTACCTCTAAAGACATTATTCATTCCATCAAAAAAGAAACATTCCTTAAAAACTTAGATTTAGGTAATATCAAACAAACTTTTAAATTTATTTAAAATCGGTTAGTAAGTACTTTGTTATCATTGATTACTGACAGTTCGGTTATTATGATTTTGTGAAACACTTAAAAAAATAGCAACATGAGCATCAATCAACGTAAAAAGTGAAAGGTGAAATTTAAAATAGACGGGAAATCCACGGAAATCTTGAGATACCTAACAAGAAAAAATAAGTTTGTTTTATTCAAAGTAACTAAAAATAGCTGAGTATGCAAAACAAAAAATAATTTACAACAAAGTAATCAATGATAACACAAATATAAATTTTTAATGAATGTAGATTATTGCTCACTGTGCAGGCACATTTTGCGTCAGTACATTAGTTATAAAAATTTTAATGATTTGTAATGTTACGATATACGGGGCAGTTAATTTTTAACATTTCTTAATTTATTATTTTAAGGCTTTACGAAATATGAGACTAGTTCTAAATATTTAACTTAAAATTGTATCGTGTGCATTCTGTTTATATTATATAATTTATTAGGGCCATATTTAACCTAAGCATTCCAGAGTTAGAGTCTTTGTCAACACGTAATAAAAATAGGGTATAGTCTGTTTTACTTAGAATTATATTTGTAAATCACTGTAAAGGCGCTAAGTGTAGACCTACGTTTTGATGTCTTTAAGCATCCAATGATGCACTAGGGAGACTTACCAATACCGCACGTATGTCTGAGCCATATCGGTAGAGAGATGAGGTTTGTACGTTCCAGATGAACTATATATCGATAGGCCTGGTTGGCTTTGATAAAATAAACATAAAAAGAGCGTGTTAAAACTTAGGGAAGACAGTATTTTTTAGAACAGTTTTGGTTTTGCTATTTGAAGAGACAGTTACGTGTTGTTATTTGAAGGATTTAGTTTAATTCTTTAATTTTGTAACAGTTGGTTTTTGCTAGTTGAAGAGAGAGTTACGTTTTACTATTTGAAGAGAAGAGTTGAATTCTTTAATTTTATAAGGGAGTGAATTTAACAAATAATACATTGTTTTTTATATAACTTCAGTTTTTTGTGAAAGTGTTGTTCATTTAAATAGGTATGTCTTTTCTATATTTATAAATATAGAAAAGACATACCTATTTAAATGAACAACACTTTCACAAAAAACTGAAGTTATATAAAAAACAATGTATTATTTGTTAAATTCACTCCCTTATAAAATTAAAGAATTCAACTCTTCTCTTCAAATAGTAAAACGTAACTCTCTCTTCAACTAGCAAAAACCAACTGTTACAAAATTAAAGAATTAAACTAAATCCTTCAAATAACAACACGTAACTGTCTCTTCAAATAGCAAAACCAAAACTGTTCTAAAAAATACTGTCTTCCCTAAGTTTTAACACGCTCTTTTTATGTTTATTTTATCAAAGCCAACCAGGCCTATCGATATATAGTTCATCTGGAACGTACAAACCTCTACTATAGTTATTATAATCTGAGGTCACAAATATCATATTGAGTGGTTAATTATTTAATATTTAATTTAAACTATATTTTATTTTATTATTATTTCAACTTGTTCTAAGTGAGAGAAGGAATAAGTTGAATTGTTTTTATCTTATTGTTGGTGGTTGGACAACCAAATCATAATCATTATTTTATGTTTATAATTATTATATTTATATTACATTTACTTTAACATATTATATTGTAATGTAATTTTACATTTTACTACATATTTATATTTAACATTTACATAGTGTATTTTGTACAGTTTATCTTATTTTATTTATTTGATAAATTGATATTCATTATTTAATATGGTGAGACTTGTTTCAAGTTCTGCATATCAAATGAGTTATTTAGTTAGGGAACTTTGTTGCCGGTTGCTGGTAATAGGACGGTGGATACAGCTTTGCTTTGACAGGCGCACCAAATTGCCAATAATGCCAGTTAACCAATTTAGACAAAGAATGGTTAGATAGGGATATTGATATGAAGTTGTTGTTTTATGGTCTTATTTTATTATTATTGATAATCATTTTATTTTGCTATATTTGATTTGCACTGACCTGTTTTTATTACTTGATTATACCTGATTGTATTTGTTATTTATGGCTGTACAATTAAATTGCATTACCGTTGTCCACTACTACACCACTTGTTATTTATATATTTTATTTATACAAATACCATTTATTATTGTTGCTTGTGACCTAAGTTATATTATACTTTATGTTTCACATTATTGATGTTTGTTGCTGTACATTGATAATTGTTTCAATGTGTATTTGCTTTTCTACACCGTCCGAGCCTACCATTTATGTAGGTGAATAATCTTGGCAATATGATAATATAATTGATTATATTCATATTGATTACTTTGATTTTGTTGTATTATTTATATTGTTAAGATGTGCGACATATATGCATGTCTGTATTGTATATGTGGGTTTTTAAGGTTTTACCTTATTAACTTAAATCAATGATACTTTTCAAATACAAATGTTTTTATTTATATTATTAATGTACAGTAACAATAATTAACTCTTGTATTAGTTAGTTGCCTTTATTAATAAACTTATTTTAATTTAATACTTTTTCTTTGCTTTTTAAATCTTTTCAATTGCTCAAGTACTTACGTATCCAGAACCGTATTCACAACAAAAAGGGGTCCTAACTTAATTTCTTTAAACTAGACGATCACGTGTTTTGGCCAAAGGTAGTTTTTCTGTGGTTTTAATATTCTTTTTAATTATTAATGTGTGCCCCCCATGCCCCGTTCGTTACAGATTTTTTTATTATAAAAAAAAACTTTCTTAAATGATAACACCCTGTATATCTATTGTTTGACATCGTGACAAAGTAATACTTATCTTCGAAATATTAAACAACTTTGCTGTACATACACAAAGAAAATCACAATGACATTCCTAATCTTCTTAACAAGTGGAATAGTATCATAGCAACGCCCTCGTCAAAGTATTAACCTACATAAACCCTGTCCAGTAAATACAACGTCATAGCGACAATACCTCAAAATAAAAACAATTGTACCATTGTGTTTTTTGTTGATTATATTTAAAATAATATTAAGTAATAAATTTTGCGGTGCTTAAAACTGACAAATTTATTTTAGATCGCAATACCTTTACGGTCAGTTAAAAGTAGTATTTGTTAATGTTTAACAAATCATTTTATGTTCTATGTTTTACTGCCTCCGGCAAAATTTATTACTTTGTTTGGTCGCAAGCAACTAGTCTTACTTTATATCCTTGAACGTTAAAATTAAAAGGACTAATAAAAAATTAATCCTATAAACTACTACCGGGTAATATAAAAGTTCAAGAAAACACGTTTTATTATACTTTCTGGGGAAATATATAAGATGGCAGGTGTATATGAGGGTTTTATTTATATTTCAATAATACAATATTGTTATTTAGAATATCAATATATTCATCCGTTTGAATCAATTTTCGTAATACTTTTATAACTTCTATCGAGGGATCTTCAACAAACTCTTGTTGGGTTTGCTTATCTTGAAAGACTGCTGTATATATTCAAACAGTACCTACGAATAAGTGTACAAGATTTGTTCAGGCCATTTACAATGGATAAAAAAAGTTGAATTATTTAAACAAGAATAAACGTCCAATCAGCTATAACAATATTTGCTTTATCATCTTGTTTGAACAATCTTTGGCGGTAAATCCCACACACGAAAACTGACAATACAAAACAAGAAACGACAGCAATATATTTTAGAAAGAGCATATTGAACAACAATGAAACGGAAGTTCACTATATGTATTCACACCTCCACTTTCATTATAGTCTACAGAAAATACAGATCAAGAGTTGTGAGATACAAACAATATTTTAATCTGAGCCTCTAACGCAAAAAACTGTTTGCCGAAAAAATAGATTTAAGCTGAAACTGATGGTTATGAAGTTCAAAACAAGATTTCCTAGACTTGCTTTGCTTTTTATTTAAAGCGTGGATATAATTTAGCGCAAAAACGTTGGTTAAGAAAGGGTAAGTTTTTACGACAGGTTATTTCTTTTAAAGTTGGTAATAGAAGATGAAAGAAAATGTACGTCAATCTCTGGTCGACATTAAATGACCGTTTCTTTATATAACAAATCGAATTTTCGTAATATCGAAAAACACAATTTATCTGAAAGAAAAATAATCAAATTATAAGAGTCTTAAAATGTCAGATCACATCTCTATCGCATTTTATGTCGCCAACAGCCACACCTGCCCGTGACAGCGTCATCCTTTTCTCTACGCGAAAATCGAACTCCACGATTTCTTTTATTTTTTCCTCCTCCCCAAAGAATGCACGTTTTTCTAATACAATTACACGTCGTTTCTCAGCCAGAAAATTAACAAATTACCTGCTCGAAATACAGCAATTCTTACTTTCGCCTTACTTTACCCAGTTTACGTCGATATCACTAATTCCTAATTATTCTTTTTTGTTTTGAAAATACCTTTGATAAACAAGAGAATGTCTGTGGCAAAGTTTTTAATCTATATTTAGCTGGGGGTTTTTCTATATTTCTATTTAGTGGCCCACAAATTCTTGAAAATGTATCCAGGAGGGTTACGAGCATGCCCTCAATAGTAGGTATCATTGAAAATTAAGTCAAATTACAAGAGCACAGTTGTTTAGTCGTTTATATTACTATGAATCAATGTGAATGGTCGATTAAATCGTAGATTAAAAAAATTTGGGCTTCAAGTTTAACCATTAATCCTCATTCTAGGCTAACGAGTCCAATGAACAAAATTTGCAACAGAATCCTGGATCATTAACTTGTGAGTACATAACAATGTTTTATGATTGTTTTCTTTTCGAAATTGCAATTTGAATAAAATTTCGATGACAAAGTACTAATTTAAATTAACTTCAAGAGCTTTGCTTTATTCTTGAGCAAATGCAAGATCTTGTATCCACACAGAAAAAACGCTAGCATAGCATGAATGGGTAAGCCATTAAACCAATGGGGATCTTGTAATCCGTATTCCTGAATAACAGTTCCTATAATACCAATACACTGTTTAAAATATCTGCGGTGTAAAAAGTAATCCTAAAATGGTGTCAAAATCCAACACCAAATGGTGTTAATATAACACCATGAATTAGGGTTGAAAATGAACACCAAAACGGTGTTTATCTAAAAATATTTGAGAAGTGCACCTACCCAGAAAAAAAGGAATAGTTCATTTAACCCAGTTGACCCATAAGTAGTTATATTTTTGTGGATCACGTGATGTTCTTAAATCTCGCCTCTGTTGACTTACATGAAGAATATATAAACTTAGGTAATCCTTTGCTTTGGTCACCAAAGTTTGGTGTGACACTACAAGTTGTTCGATACTAAAGATACCTTAAATAGGTGGAAACAGCTGTCAATACTTGAAGTATTTTAAGTTAGTGGAACGCACTAAAAACATTATCTCTAGCGAGTTGAAGGTTTCATTTTCTGGAATAATACCACTGGTAATATACTAGTAATGCGTCAAGGAACTTCCTGTTTCCTTTTTTTTTCCTTTCTTCTGTGTAGTATGATAATTTGACCACAAACACCTAATATTTAACACTGAAAAGGAGTTCACTTTACACCAGGTAAAATTTATTTTAATACTGTGTGAAAGTTAAATTAACACCATTTTAGTATTTGAATTTACACCGCCAACGAACCTTATTTAACACCATTTTAGTATTTGAATTGACACCGGACCAACGAACCTTATTTAACACCATTTTGGTTTGTATCGATATAGACCACGTATGGTGTTAATTTGGTGTTAAATTGGTCATGAAATTTTGAACAGTGTAGGTAGTTAGCATTTGGTTTATAATCGTTTACTGTTTTTATATTAATAACAAGAGTTATCGCTCCTAAATCTATTGATATTCATGTTGATATTTATTTGTTAGAATGTTATTGCATTAAATACTAATTTGATTTATTTAATAACGTTACTATTGTAAGTATACTATGTATACATTTAACTTAATAAAATCCTTGACATTTAGGCAAAATATTTCCCTATTTTGCTTTAATAGTAATTAATTGAACAAATAACAATTAAGATTGCTTCAATTTTAATGCATTCAATGACAGCGCTGTTGGTACTATGTTAGATTTTTTTCTGTGTAAGAAGGGAGCATAGCTCTCGAATACGTTGCGGGTTGAAAAACCAAGAATTATATTTATTCATTAATAATTTGTTAATTAATTAATTTATGTGTGAAAGGTTGCGCCATTTTGTTGAAACCCTGTCTTTTTGTTGTAGACTGTAGTAAACGAAATGTTACTTGATTCTGACTTTTTCTTTGGAAATACTTAAAACCGTTACAAACAGTTTAAAGGTTATTTTTAACGTTATAAATATAAAACGATTTTTCCAAATGTTACATTTTACTTTTTTTTGTTTTTTAGGTAATTTTTTAACCTGTATACATAAATAAAACTGTAACAATGCAGTTCTCACAATGACACAAGAGCGATAGATAAATCGTGGGCATTTTTAACTATTGTTTGGTTGTTAATCCATGCATTAAAAATTGAGTGCGAAAAGTCCGTTGTGAGCGTTGTATTTATGCAGGAAAATTGACTAATAAACTACAAAAGACTGACCATTATCCGCTTCTATTTGTTTGCACAGAAATCCAGTCTGTTTTCATAACAACAGACAGCACATGTTAATAAACTAATTTTATGTGTGTTATATGGATTTTTATTATGTGCTGTGTACAACACGAAGTTTGGCCAATAATAATATTAGATTACAATTAAAATCGATTTTCTATTAGCGGAACGCTTTATCGTTGCTCACTATCTTGTTTGTTGCCATAATCAACAATAATATGTAATTTTACATCATAAAAATCTAACAATACGTATTTTGAATTTGTAAGGATCTCATAAAATATTAATAAATTAATCTTTTGTTGACGTTTGTTTGTATTTAGATTGTTTTGGTTGTTTTTAATAATATATTATTTAAATTTTTATAATTATTTTGTTATATATTTTTTGCTTTGATTCAAAATATATGTATCCAAGAACTAAAGTGTTTCCAATGGTAAACAGGATTAAGTCCTGGCTTACTTAGTTTTATGATGTATCAAGTGCTGATAATAAATTTTGTTTAAATATTATTTAAAAGTCCATAAAAACTAAAAAATAATAACACTTGTGAATTGTAAGGGTGCATTGAAAGTGATGTTTTATTCATTGTTTCTCATCAAATTAGAGTACTGCTCTCTTGTTCCTTATACAATGTATAATAATAAAGGGTTTTTAATTAAGAGTGATAGATCTTTGATCAACGATAGGATTGTTATTTCAAAAGATCCTGACAGTCAAAGTAGGAAGGTACGATGATACGGGATTTCTTTTGGCCTTGATTGGAGGATATGGATCTGGTAAACATGTTTTTACAACAGGAGGGCGCCACTTGCCATACAGCACGTGAAACATTGGACTTGATAGCAGACAAATTTCCTGAAATTGTAATTTCACTTAAGGGCCACCGAGATCATGTAATTTTACTCCTTTGGATTTTTTTCTATGGTGTATGCAAATAAGCCTTAAACCATTGAGTAAGGAAGTCTTTACTCAATGCTTAAACTATTGAAGCACTCAAAGACAATATCCGACACGCCATTGGCGAAATACAACCCGATCTCTGCCAGGAAGTAATCCAAAATTGGGCTTCTCAAATGGACGCAACCTATCGAAGCCGCGGAGGCCAGATGTTATTTTCCATACATAGTGTCATACTTAATACACTTTAATCTAAAAGTAAAACAAAGGCGATTCCATGATTACTGACGGGACAAGCAAAAAAAAATAAAATGTTTTACGAAAATTTTTGAAGATGTGTTGTTCCTATAATAATAATTTTATGCCAGTCCTCAGCAATGAAATTAAGTAATAATAACTATTATAAAATTATAATTATATGAACAACTCATCTTTAAACATTTTCATAAAACAGTTTGTCTTGTTTTTGTTTGTTCCGTCAGTAATCATGGAATCACCCGTCATTACTTATTTTGCTCTTTGTTTAATCTTATTGAAAAACCATTTACCTACATTAAAAAGAGTACAAAGGCAATTTTAAAAAATGCTAGCTTTAAAGCTTGACAATCTTTATCCTGCTATAGCAGTACCTCTATAGAGGTACTGATCATGTTTTACTGTGAAATTAATTTAATGTTAGGTCCTTGCAATCTAAAAGAATTTTAGTCTTAAATTTTTATATAGGCTATTCAGTAATGACATAGATAGTACTTTTTTGATACCACTCTTTAACATTGAAGTACCACGTATAAATGATTAAGATTTACTTTTTTAACTTTCTGAAAACACATATCCAAGAATTATTTAGTATTTGTTATGAGCAGTAACTAATAAAATATGCAATTAATGTAATATTGCAGCCATCAGCTTTAAAATGCTTACAACGTTGGCCAAGAATTATTTTGAAGCTAAAGTATTTTTATATATTTTGTAATATTAAAATTGTCCTATAATTGGAAAACCATTTCTGTTTGACAATAAAAATATTATTAATATTATTAGTTTTATTAATATTTAAGCATTTCTTTACACCAATCGATACGAGCCTTTTGATATAAAAATTGCGGGATCCAGCAAACAAATGTTTTTGACAGATCTGGTATTTTTAGAACTGCAGATTAACTGATTTGAAATAGACTCCTCAACGCTCTTACTTGACCAATCAAAAAATACTTAAATTTTTTAAAATATTTTATAGCATTTCGGACTATATTATGATGTTTGACATAAATAAAATTCGACCTATCGTTAAGATCATTAAATTTTTATGAAATACATTGTAGTTGATGTAATGGCAAAATGTGAGGACAAATGAAACTGCAGTGCGGATCCAAGAGGGCCTTGCGTTTGTAAAGCAAATCGCTAACTCAATAAACCGCGATGTGTAAAGACAACAATGGTCTCATCATTAAACCGATTATCGAGGTCTATTCTCCAACAACTAACTAAAACCGAAATAACAATTTGGGATTGCAAGATAATGATATATTACGAATTACCACTCTGTGATCAAAATTATATTGATATACGAGAATCGACCTGAACGACTTGCTAAGTCAGACGGATAAATTAATTCGAGGATCATTATTTCGGTTTATCCATATTTGTTTTAGCCGGCAAATCAAAATAATAATGATTTAGGACTTATGGCTCGCAGATATTAACTGTCTTTATTTATTTATCCAGGGCAAACTGAAGAATTTTAATCTTAATTATTAATTAAATAATATCTTATATTACAAATATTACAACCACAATGGGATATATTATTTGTTTGGTCAGTAACTTTTTAGATTTTTAAATTATACTGATTTTTACTTTACTTTTGCATTTTCCTTCAATAATAAGGATATCAAAGAAGAAGCTGGTTTTTTCAGTAGCCAAATTTTCTATAGTAAAATTATTTTCCTTAGTGTAGGTACTTAATGTGATGTGGACAATCACCATTATTATCATCAGTTTACGGTTATTCACCGATCTTTAAGCTTTAATTTCAAGTAGAACTTTATATCAATATATAAAATAAAACAAGCTCATACTTTTATTTTTGAGTTTTTGGAAGAAAACGTAAATGGTTGCGTAAATTTACTCTTCCTTACTGCATATTTATTTTTGATTTTTTTTTCGTTTTCTTATCGTTTCCCTTTAGCTGTAGTTTTAAGCTCAGCACTACTCATGTTATTTAAAAAATCTTTTTTTTGCTTCTGAAGAAAAACTTTATCGTCAATGGTCTTTATTTTAGTCAGAGCGTCTGTCGCAGCAACATCACACAAATAATATTATTTTTCTAAATTACTGTAGTAAAATAGTAAATTATTAAACTGGAAATTTGTATAAAATTGTTTTTAAATGACCAAGAATTTCTTTAAAAAAGAAACCATAATGTACCTACTAAATTTTTTCCAACACGTGTTTAATGGAACACAATTAGGGTGGAGCATTATTTAATTATAGCTGTAGTAACACACTTAAGGTACATTTAGCAGATGGTTAGCCATTTATAAAAGACGCAATAACATAAAAAATTAAAGAGGGAAGCAAATTTAGAATTAAATGGAAAATCAATAAGTTCCGTCTAACCAAAAAAAATGGGACGTTCGTGCTGTATTTATATATATTTTTAGGTAATTTTCACCTGTAAAGAAGACAGATGAAACCATTGATTTTAGAAATATTTGAACAGGGAGATATCATAAAGATACACTCTTGTTAAAGGTTTTTTGTAGGTATCAGATCGGTCTGATTTTTTTGCCAGTCGCCTTATATATATTAATGGGTATTGTGTTATGTATTAAAGTAATGGTTCTATTAGGCTTATAAATCGATGTTAATGAAATAAATTCCATTGTATCTGTCTATTTTTATCAGGGCTATAGAAGGGATCATGGGACTATGGAAGATGGGGTAAGCGTCAAGAATCACGCAATGTAGCATTCTTTGTTTGCACAGTGGGGTATTTTCACAATATAATTGGTCATAAAAATTTAATCAAAAAAATGATCGTTATTAAAAGATGTTTATTTTATTAACATCTGACACATTTTTGGTATTTGTATCATATATGATATATAGTTATAACTATTACAAATTGTCTATAGAAATTTAATCTTGAAAACGAACAGAACCTGTACATGGCGTTAAGGTGTCCTTACTAACGCGTTCTGGAAAGTAAAACACTGCCTGTAAGGTTTAAAACTTATGCGTTTGCCAATAATAAATTGTCGCTTTTAAAAACTTGAATGTCTTATAGGTATTGACCATATTTGGCAGTGTTTTGAAAAACGCAATATTCAAAAGGCTTCGATGACCTTGAAAAGGGTACGTGACGTCACGATGTTATAACAGATGTGTCAAGAATTAAGAATCAATCCAACATCTGTTTCTAGCACGTTCTTATATAATATATAAGACCGTGGTTTATAGGTTATGGTTCATATTCTTTAAAGTATTTAAATCGTTTAAAGATCGAAATAATTTTATGACTTTAGTGGTCAATGGTTTTATAATTTATCGATTTTAGCCATTTTAGAAAAAAATTGATAGAAAAAAATCGTTTTTATTCAACGGTACCCAAGTAGCACAACTGGTTAAATTAATGTTAATTTTACGTTATGCCTCGTTAATTTATTTAAGTAATATTGTACTACAGCGTTTAATTAATCTAAATTAACGTTATTTTGTAATAAGTGGGGAATTCAATTATGGTAAAATTAACGTTAGTTAAATTTAACTTCTTGGTTAATGTACTTTTTTTGGTTAAAAAGAAGTTATTATTTGGTAGTTTTTGGTTTATTTTACCTTTTTTAACTACTTTTTAACTCTTAAGTCAACTTAAACTTTAAGTAACCGTTTTAAGTTTATTTTAACTCTATATAATTATAATTTACCAAACATGGTTATGTGTATCTATAGATAGAATACAGATCCTTAAAATAAAATATCGCTCCTGATTATATACGGAAAATAGTAATGTCCATTTGAATGCCCCATTGTAATTGTTCGGAGACATTCGGGTTTTGGTAATAAAATTAACATATTTATTTTTAAACTCAATAATTCTACCTACCTGCTCTTTATCATTCTTTCTACGCACATTTGGACTTTTAAGCTTTTATGTAATATTCTAAACTATTTAAATATTTAAGGAATAAAATTGATTTTAAAATAATTTAAATACCTATAATATATGTTCTATAATTTATTTAATAAATTACATGTTATTTAATTAATTTATTAGTTGATATTAATAAAATAATATATTTAAATGAAATAAATAGACATTTAATACTAAAATAATTTTAAATAAAATAAAAATAAATAAAATTGTTAATAACCCTCTTTAATGCATTCCATACATGTATTTACCTTTTTATGTGATTTTTTGTTACCTGGGCAATTTGAATTAAAATATTTATTCTTACTATGTTAATTAAGACCATTAATATTTTAAACTAAAATGCATTTTGTGCTAAAAGAAATTCACTTTTAATCCATTTATCAACATTTTAGTTTTTATTATTTGTTTTATGAAATATATGCCCAAACTTATTTCAATGCATAAAAATCCAATAAAGCATTAAAACGGCATAAACTTATGATTATTATAATAATTAAAGCCTGGTATTTTGAAAGGGTCCAAGTGGAAAAAATAAAATTGTGAGTAATTAATGAAAATAGTAGATAAAATACTTACAAAAATAATATGGAGTTGAAATATTTTTTAGTCGTTTTGCATGGCACATAGACTTTTTTTAAATAATAATTTAAAATTTGAACAAATTGGGTCCAAACCCTTTGGAAATACCATGCTTCAATTTTTTCTTACTTTATCAGCAAAACTAAATTTATAGTAAAATTTAGTGGGACCCTGTTTTAAAGGCCGTATTACAGCCGGCAATTCCTCTTGCAGCAATTTTTCTTGCAGAAATTATTCTTGCCATCAAGTTTTCAAGGCCGTATTGCATGTTGTTTTACAGTCAGCAATGGCAAGACAACTTGCTGTTTATTACCGTGCTACCAACCGAAGAAAAAAATACGATTTTGTAAACACTAAGTTTATTTGTTATTTAGTAGAGATATTTAAAAATTAATGAGTAAAATGGATACTAGAACTTTGAACAATATGTCAATCATAAAACAAATAACCTTAAGCTGTTTAAGTCAAACAGCGTCTCTTTAGGGAATTTGTAGTAGGGTTGGTAACATAAAAGTTACCAGGTTTCACCCCAGAATTGCCGTGAAACGGCAATAAAAATCCATCCGGACCGATTTTCGGCAATTGCAAGAGATTCGTCGAAATGTCTCAACCGCGCATGCCTATGGCAATTTTCATTGCAATTGCCGAAAGAATTGCCGGCTGTAATACGGCCTTAAGAAAATATTCTGTTAAAACAATGCGCAAAGAAATCGGCATTTTTATTTAAAAATAAATGTTGAATAATTATTAACCTTAAATAAAAATGCCGCTTTCTTTGCACATTGTTTTAGCAGAATATTTTCTTAAAGAAAGGGTCATACTAAATTTTACCATAAATTTAGTTTTGCTGAAAAAGTAGGAAAATCTGTAAAATTTCTATAAATTCAACTTTTACCTTGAATAACATTTAAAATAATTAATTTATCATAAAATGATAGGATACCTTTTTTGTAAAGCCTTCAATTCCCTACAAAAATTTGTTTTAGTTTTATCGGTCCACTAATCCGTTGACGAGTTATTCAATTTTAAAGTACTTTAAAAAACGAGGGATCTGTAAATTTAATATCAAAAGCCCACATTTCAACATGACCATTTTTTTAGATAGTTTTATATGTATGTTAATTTTTTTATTATAATTATATCAAACGGTTTTTGATAAATTCTAGAATATTTAATTTAAACAAATACTAAATATAAAAATTCTAAATATATTTTTTAAATTTTGATAAATAAATATGAGGAAATAAATATTATATATTTTATAGTTTTATACATACCTATCTATGTTTATATGTTTTATAGTTTTAAATGTATGTTATAGTTTTATAGGTATTTTAACTTTTTGTTATATTCTTATTAAACGTGTTTTGATAAATCCTAGTATATTTAATTTAATAATATACCAAATATAAAAATTCTAAATATATATTTTTTTAATTTTAACACATAAACGTGCAACAATGAATAAAATGTGTTTCTTATTCCTATGATGTAGAATAGTGTATTGAATAATTGCTAGTTCTTAAAAATGTTAAGTAAGTTTTAAAAAACTACTTGATAGAATAAATGTATAAATTTTATAAAACTATAAAAAATATTTCAAAAAATAAACGATTTAATAAAAATTCGGTTAAATATGTAATACACCCAAAATAATCAATTCAATAGGAGCAGGTGGTAAATTCTAAATATAGACATATTTTTAAATAAATCCCTAGGAGGCGGATGTTGACTATTTCCGAATGCTTCTGAACATTGAGCATTCAAATGGACATTACTATTTTCCGTAACTGTACATACATGTATATTTCAATTGATATCTTAAAGAGATAGTTTTAAATGTAACTTCTAAAATCACCTACTTTTTAATTTATAAGTAATATTACTAACTAGTTAAATACAATTAATTGGTTAAAAAAACCGTTATTTTACTTAAGTTTTGGTTAATTTACTTAGAATGCTAGTTATTTAACCAGTTGTACTACTTGGGTGTGGCTGATTTTAGTAAATAATATCCATAATACTAATTTTGTTCTAATATTGTTATTTTTAAATTATTTTAAGAACATTTCTCAATGTTGTTAACACAGGCTGTCTTATGTACGACTTTTAGGACTTTCCCACTGTGCTCTGGCTGCCTGTTTTTTTTTCTAATGGCCGCATTTAATTATAAATGTGGGGTAGCGAAGATGACTTGTCTTTAATCCGATTACAGCTTTTGTGAATTAATAAGGGGTGCTGAAAAATCACTCCGTTTCGGCAATAATATTTTTCTTCTCCTAATGTTTATGAGGATTTTTGACAACAAGAGATTTAATTAAATGTTGCGGCTGCATTATTTTAATTACATCTTTCGTTTCACGACCACAATATCGTGCCTTTCATTCTCGGTGAAAAGTCGCTTTTATTCCAAAGGCTTAATTAAAAAAGGTGATTGTGAGGTTTTTAGGGTTTTATTATTCTGTGTGTAAGAAAAGGCTTTACATCATTAACATTTTAATTTATTAAGGCGATATTTATTTTTTTATAATTTTTGTACTTATCCCAGTGTTTTGTAAGGTTTCTTTGGATTTTATCATAAAAAGAAGGGAACTTTTGATTTAATTCGGTTTAAAATTGTACATATTTAAGTATTTAACACTAAAAGGATATTAAATAGCTTTACTTTGCAAGGCTCTACTAAAGTAAAAAACAAAATTACTTTGTTAGTTACTTAGTGGTGAGTCATGACTTACGGCAATATGCATATATGCATATTGCCGTAAGGTTTTACGCCACTTAAATAAAAATATTATTTTGTTGATTTTATTTTTTAAATTTTATTATAAACAAAATTTTCCTTTCGCGTTTTCTTAGGTTTTCTTCTGTTTTCCCTAATTAAACCTTTTGTGAATACCAGATTTTCTACAGCATATAGTCTGTGTACACAATATACAGTGTGTCCCCGGATTGACTTTAAGATAGATGTAATATACCAAAAATATTACTAAGGCTTTTATTTTCTACTTAAGTTAAAATGCTATTTTACCAAATTTCAGTTCAAAATAAAAAAAAAACTACCGCTAATCTTAGTTAATAATTCCTTATAGGTACAGTGGTCTGTAGATTTTACAGAGAAATTATATTTGGATAAAATTTTTTCATTTTTCGTTTTCTTATCGTTTCCCTTTAGCTGTAGTTTTAAGCTCAGCACTACTCATGTTATTTAAAAAATCTTTTTTTTGCTTCTGAAGAAAAACTTTATCGTCAATGGTCTTTATTTTAGTCAGAGCGTCTGTCGCAGCAACATCACACAAATAATATTATTTTTCTAAATTACTGTAGTAAAATAGTAAATTATTAAACTGGAAATTTGTATAAAATTGTTTTTAAATGACCAAGAATTTCTTTAAAAAAGAAACCATAATGTACCTACTAAATTTTTTCCAACACGTGTTTAATGGAACACAATTAGGGTGGAGCATTATTTAATTATAGCTGTAGTAACACACTTAAGGTACATTTAGCAGATGGTTAGCCATTTATAAAAGACGCAATAACATAAAAAATTAAAGAGGGAAGCAAATTTAGAATTAAATGGAAAATCAATAAGTTCCGTCTAACCAAAAAAAATGGGACGTTCGTGCTGTATTTATATATATTTTTAGGTAATTTTCACCTGTAAAGAAGACAGATGAAACCATTGATTTTAGAAATATTTGAACAGGGAGATATCATAAAGATACACTCTTGTTAAAGGTTTTTTGTAGGTATCAGATCGGTCTGATTTTTTTGCCAGTCGCCTTATATATATTAATGGGTATTGTGTTATGTATTAAAGTAATGGTTCTATTAGGCTTATAAATCGATGTTAATGAAATAAATTCCATTGTATCTGTCTATTTTTATCAGGGCTATAGAAGGGATCATGGGACTATGGAAGATGGGGTAAGCGTCAAGAATCACGCAATGTAGCATTCTTTGTTTGCACAGTGGGGTATTTTCACAATATAATTGGTCATAAAAATTTAATCAAAAAAATGATCGTTATTAAAAGATGTTTATTTTATTAACATCTGACACATTTTTGGTATTTGTATCATATATGATATATAGTTATAACTATTACAAATTGTCTATAGAAATTTAATCTTGAAAACGAACAGAACCTGTACATGGCGTTAAGGTGTCCTTACTAACGCGTTCTGGAAAGTAAAACACTGCCTGTAAGGTTTAAAACTTATGCGTTTGCCAATAATAAATTGTCGCTTTTAAAAACTTGAATGTCTTATAGGTATTGACCATATTTGGCAGTGTTTTGAAAAACGCAATATTCAAAAGGCTTCGATGACCTTGAAAAGGGTACGTGACGTCACGATGTTATAACAGATGTGTCAAGAATTAAGAATCAATCCAACATCTGTTTCTAGCACGTTCTTATATAATATATAAGACCGTGGTTTATAGGTTATGGTTCATATTCTTTAAAGTATTTAAATCGTTTAAAGATCGAAATAATTTTATGACTTTAGTGGTCAATGGTTTTATAATTTATCGATTTTAGCCATTTTAGAAAAAAATTGATAGAAAAAAATCGTTTTTATTCAACGGTACCCAAGTAGCACAACTGGTTAAATTAATGTTAATTTTACGTTATGCCTCGTTAATTTATTTAAGTAATATTGTACTACAGCGTTTAATTAATCTAAATTAACGTTATTTTGTAATAAGTGGGGAATTCAATTATGGTAAAATTAACGTTAGTTAAATTTAACTTCTTGGTTAATGTACTTTTTTTGGTTAAAAAGAAGTTATTATTTGGTAGTTTTTGGTTTATTTTACCTTTTTTAACTACTTTTTAACTCTTAAGTCAACTTAAACTTTAAGTAACCGTTTTAAGTTTATTTTAACTCTATATAATTATAATTTACCAAACATGGTTATGTGTATCTATAGATAGAATACAGATCCTTAAAATAAAATATCGCTCCTGATTATTAATACTTATATATGTATGTACAGTTACGGAAAATAGTAATGTCCATTTGAATGCCCCATTGTAATTGTTCGGAGACATTCGGGTTTTGGTAATAAAATTAACATATTTATTTTTAAACTCAATAATTCTACCTACCTGCTCTTTATCATTCTTTCTACGCACATTTGGACTTTTAAGCTTTTATGTAATATTCTAAACTATTTAAATATTTAAGGAATAAAATTGATTTTAAAATAATTTAAATACCTATAATATATGTTCTATAATTTATTTAATAAATTACATGTTATTTAATTAATTTATTAGTTGATATTAATAAAATAATATATTTAAATGAAATAAATAGACATTTAATACTAAAATAATTTTAAATAAAATAAAAATAAATAAAATTGTTAATAACCCTCTTTAATGCATTCCATACATGTATTTACCTTTTTATGTGATTTTTTGTTACCTGGGCAATTTGAATTAAAATATTTATTCTTACTATGTTAATTAAGACCATTAATATTTTAAACTAAAATGCATTTTGTGCTAAAAGAAATTCACTTTTAATCCATTTATCAACATTTTAGTTTTTATTATTTGTTTTATGAAATATATGCCCAAACTTATTTCAATGCATAAAAATCCAATAAAGCATTAAAACGGCATAAACTTATGATTATTATAATAATTAAAGCCTGGTATTTTGAAAGGGTCCAAGTGGAAAAAATAAAATTGTGAGTAATTAATGAAAATAGTAGATAAAATACTTACAAAAATAATATGGAGTTGAAATATTTTTTAGTCGTTTTGCATGGCACATAGACTTTTTTTAAATAATAATTTAAAATTTGAACAAATTGGGTCCAAACCCTTTGGAAATACCATGCTTCAATTTTTTCTTACTTTATCAGCAAAACTAAATTTATAGTAAAATTTAGTGGGACCCTGTTTTAAAGGCCGTATTACAGCCGGCAATTCCTCTTGCAGCAATTTTTCTTGCAGAAATTATTCTTGCCATCAAGTTTTCAAGGCCGTATTGCATGTTGTTTTACAGTCAGCAATGGCAAGACAACTTGCTGTTTATTACCGTGCTACCAACCGAAGAAAAAAATACGATTTTGTAAACACTAAGTTTATTTGTTATTTAGTAGAGATATTTAAAAATTAATGAGTAAAATGGATACTAGAACTTTGAACAATATGTCAATCATAAAACAAATAACCTTAAGCTGTTTAAGTCAAACAGCGTCTCTTTAGGGAATTTGTAGTAGGGTTGGTAACATAAAAGTTACCAGGTTTCACCCCAGAATTGCCGTGAAACGGCAATAAAAATCCATCCGGACCGATTTTCGGCAATTGCAAGAGATTCGTCGAAATGTCTCAACCGCGCATGCCTATGGCAATTTTCATTGCAATTGCCGAAAGAATTGCCGGCTGTAATACGGCCTTAAGAAAATATTCTGTTAAAACAATGCGCAAAGAAATCGGCATTTTTATTTAAAAATAAATGTTGAATAATTATTAACCTTAAATAAAAATGCCGCTTTCTTTGCACATTGTTTTAGCAGAATATTTTCTTAAAGAAAGGGTCATACTAAATTTTACCATAAATTTAGTTTTGCTGAAAAAGTAGGAAAATCTGTAAAATTTCTATAAATTCAACTTTTACCTTGAATAACATTTAAAATAATTAATTTATCATAAAATGATAGGATACCTTTTTTGTAAAGCCTTCAATTCCCTACAAAAATGTGTTTTAGTTTTATCGGTCCACTAATCCGTTGACGAGTTATTCAATTTTAAAGTACTTTAAAAAACGAGGGATCTGTAAATTTAATATCAAAAGCCCACATTTCAACATGACCATTTTTTTAGATAGTTTTATATGTATGTTAATTTTTTTATTATAATTATATCAAACGGTTTTTGATAAATTCTAGAATATTTAATTTAAACAAATACTAAATATAAAAATTCTAAATATATTTTTTAAATTTTGATAAATAAATATGAGGAAATAAATATTATATATTTTATAGTTTTATACATACCTATCTATGTTTATATGTTTTATAGTTTTAAATGTATGTTATAGTTTTATAGGTATTTTAACTTTTTGTTATATTCTTATTAAACGTGTTTTGATAAATCCTAGTATATTTAATTTAATAATATACCAAATATAAAAATTCTAAATATATATTTTTTTAATTTTAACACATAAACGTGCAACAATGAATAAAATGTGTTTCTTATTCCTATGATGTAGAATAGTGTATTGAATAATTGCTAGTTCTTAAAAATGTTAAGTAAGTTTTAAAAAACTACTTGATAGAATAAATGTATAAATTTTATAAAACTATAAAAAATATTTCAAAAAATAAACGATTTAATAAAAATTCGGTTAAATATGTAATACACCCAAAATAATCAATTCAATAGGAGCAGGTGGTAAATTCTAAATATAGACATATTTTTAAATAAATCCCTAGGATGCGGATGTTGACTATTTCCGAATGCTTCTGAACATTGAGCATTCAAATGGACATTACTATTTTCCGTAACTGTACATACATGTATATTTCAATTGATATCTTAAAGAGATAGTTTTAAATGTAACTTCTAAAATCACCTACTTTTTAATTTATAAGTAATATTACTAACTAGTTAAATACAATTAATTGGTTAAAAAAACCGTTATTTTACTTAAGTTTTGGTTAATTTACTTAGAATGCTAGTTATTTAACCAGTTGTACTACTTGGGTGTGGCTGATTTTAGTAAATAATATCCATAATACTAATTTTGTTCTAATATTGTTATTTTTAAATTATTTTAAGAACATTTCTCAATGTTGTTAACACAGGCTGTCTTATGTACGACTTTTAGGACTTTCCCACTGTGCTCTGGCTGCCTGTTTTTTTTTCTAATGGCCGCATTTAATTATAAATGTGGGGTAGCGAAGATGACTTGTCTTTAATCCGATTACAGCTTTTGTGAATTAATAAGGGGTGCTGAAAAATCACTCCGTTTCGGCAATAATATTTTTCTTCTCCTAATGTTTATGAGGATTTTTGACAACAAGAGATTTAATTAAATGTTGCGGCTGCATTATTTTAATTACATCTTTCGTTTCACGACCACAATATCGTGCCTTTCATTCTCGGTGAAAAGTCGCTTTTATTCCAAAGGCTTAATTAAAAAAGGTGATTGTGAGGTTTTTAGGGTTTTATTATTCTGTGTGTAAGAAAAGGCTTTACATCATTAACATTTTAATTTATTAAGGCGATATTTATTTTTTTATAATTTTTGTACTTATCCCAGTGTTTTGTAAGGTTTCTTTGGATTTTATCATAAAAAGAAGGGAACTTTTGATTTAATTCGGTTTAAAATTGTACATATTTAAGTATTTAACACTAAAAGGATATTAAATAGCTTTACTTTGCAAGGCTCTACTAAAGTAAAAAACAAAATTACTTTGTTAGTTACTTAGTGGTGAGTCATGACTTACGGCAATATGCATATATGCATATTGCCGTAAGGTTTTACGCCACTTAAATAAAAATATTATTTTGTTGATTTTATTTTTTAAATTTTATTATAAACAAAATTTTCCTTTCGCGTTTTCTTAGGTTTTCTTCTGTTTTCCCTAATTAAACCTTTTGTGAATACCAGATTTTCTACAGCATATAGTCTGTGTACACAATATACAGTGTGTCCCCGGATTGACTTTAAGATAGATGTAATATACCAAAAATATTACTAAGGCTTTTATTTTCTACTTAAGTTAAAATGCTATTTTACCAAATTTCAGTTCAAAATAAAAAAAAAACTACCGCTAATCTTAGTTAATAATTCCTTATAGGTACAGTGGTCTGTAGATTTTACAGAGAAATTATATTTGGATAAAATTTTTTCATTGAAAATTAGAGCCATTAGTTGCATTTGAACAAAACCAAGTAATAGGAACTACAAATTAAAGTAAATAGCCTTTTATTCTTTAACAAGGGGGCTTTGCATTAAAAACTGTGTCAAAGATTTGACGTTATTAGTTGGTGGAAAATGTGAAATCAATCAAAACGCGTAGGTACCTCAAACAATTTTTTTTTTGTACAATGCTTTGGGTTGGGGCAAATTAGCTACAAAGGGGTGGTTAAACAGTTCAAATAAAAGTTTCCAGGGATTTCAATAAGCGACGTTACCGTTAAAAGTATTGCGAAAAAAAGTTAAGTTAAGGACAGAGAACGTTGAAAATCAAAAGAAGAAAAAATTAGGCGTTTTGGCAAAACCGTAAAAACCTAAATTTGGAACTTTTGGACTTTGGACTTTTGCTTGTGGATTTAAAAGTAAGTATCTCACGGAAATAAATTTTGAAAACATTATTTTAGAATAAACTGTAGAAGCCAGTATTTAAAAAAGTAAATGTTTGGTGAAACGTTTTATACGATCAAAGTTGTTAAAGGTTTAGATTTGTTTGGAACTTACTATACTTTGGTTTTTGAGGTCGCTGATTAAGATTTTTAGGATATATTTTACAAATTTGTTAACTATTTTTTTATACATATACATTCATAATCTACATACCTGCAAAAGTATCCTTAATAAAGATAAATCGGAAACACATTTTATCATTCAAAAACTGCATTCACTTAAATGCGCCTAAAATGAAATGCGTATTTTTAGTGGCGAGGGCGATCTCGAACATTGGTGACTTTACGCTTACGTAAAAGATCAGAAAAGAGATGCAGCTTACCGACTCTTTGGGATTATGTGTACTATTTCCCTTTTTATCGAACAAGACATTACAAAAATTTTGACCTCATTTTTAACGACTTTTGGCCAGCTTTTTCGGGATCGGGACCACTGTGCGATGAAATAATTGGACTCCATTGCAAATGTATTTACCAAATTTCCTTGATGACAAGAAACAAGCAATTGATTATAAACGATAATTGATAATTATCAGCAAGACGGTTGCAGCTCATACTTTTGATAAGAATTTATTTGAAAGATACATTTGGGAAAAAATGAATTGGGAGATTTGGGCCTCAGCCATACCCACCAATAAGTCCAGATGTAACAATTATAGGTTTTTAATTTTGGGCAAACTAAATCAAGTTTTTAAACACAAATTTAACAATGATTTAGAAAGATTACTGATGTGTTTAGAGCCATACCTCTAAAGGAAATTAGAAGAACTTTTTATATAAAGATAACATAATCGAGTATGCCATGATCAGACTTGGAGAATTATAGAATAAGCCTAAAAAATGGATTACCAAATAAAACTGACTTACATATCTAGTCTAGTGTAAATAATTTATAAAAAGGAAATTTTGAACGTTTTTTAGTTTAGTAACTAGTGGGCATGGCTTCATACAAAAAAAATAATAGTTGTTACTAAGAAATCCATCATTTAATTTTTGGTTATTTTTTTATTTATATTTTAAAATACGTAAACCATAATAAGTTTAATTTTCAAATAAAACCCAACGCTTATTATAAACGTTAATCATATCTAGAAGCTCCAAGATTCTCAAATGGGGTAGGTATAATTAACTTGAAGATTGGATTACCGCAACTCTATCTAATTAAATATTTACTTCCATGCACTTAGTACGCTTGCAAATGCGTTTATTGATTGTTAATTAAAACGATTATGTAAACGCAAATTGGCATATGAAGAGAGGCCATGGTAATTACAAACACGATATTTTAAGTTTAAACATATTTTACTTCAGCTTTATTTTAATAATGCTTAAATTTAATGGGTTGAAATTGTCCTACAACTGTTTTAGCATTAAGATAGGAATGTAAGTTTTAACAAAAATAGACCAAAACACTTTTTTAATGAGAACCTTTATCAGTATAGAAAACTGTGGCTAGGTATTTTGTTTTAAGCTCCTAGGTACGTACGAAATTTACCCATTAATCTAAAACTTCGAAAATAATAATAAATAAAATACCTAAACCGCGACGTCGTGTAAAAAGCACTTTATTTTTACATACTGGTTTTAATATTAACTATATAAGGAAGTATATAATAAATGATATTTTTAAATGCAAGAAAACTTTAGGCCACTCTCTCGGCCCCATTTTTCAAATTCCGGAACTTCCTTTTACCTTAATAATGCTAAATTTTCTAATATATTTCTAGAAATGTCAACTGCAATGAACACTCTAAATAGTCATACATCAAGTTTACGATTTTATTTTGAGAGGGAAGACGTATTTGCAAAGTTAGGTGAATATTAGTGGATTTACTTGGATTTAGATAATAGAAAAAAATAATTTAATGCGCTATGCATTTTAAATAAGACTGACCGAGGGGTAAGCCACTGATTTTTTAAAATTAAAAATCGCTTACGAATTAACGGCTAAGGATAATAATAACAAGGGTAGTCATGCGCAACGCGTCGCTAAGAGAAATTTCTTATTGATAATCGCTGATTAAATAAGTTTTCCTTATTGATAACGACTGATAAGTAAAAAAATTACAACACAACGTCCACTAACATTGAACGTTGGTCTCCAGATTTTAAAGTGGTTTACCCCTCGAGACTGACTCCCCTTTTGACAGTATCATTAACAACTATTATCTTACAAAACTTAAAAATTAACATTCCTTAAAAACCGGATCACATGATCAAATTCTAAGGTGGTACTTTCAGAAATTGGGCATTGAACCCAGGGATTTTTAGGCAATTTTGGACGCTTTAGGTTTTTTACCATAATTTCTTTAGTTTTTGTAGACACTCCAATAATCTTTCACCGATCTTCTTGTTTGGATTACTTTTTAGAATACCTAAGAGCTGAATATCGTTACATGGAGCTCTAACCTCAAGTAGAGCTTTATTCCAATATATCACCAAAACCAAGCCATTTTTATTTCAAAGTTTTCAGAAGAAGACGTAGATGGTTGTGAAATTGTCCCAGACTCTCCCTTTCTAAATATTGATTTTTGAACTGTATTTCGTTTTCATCTCGCTGTCTCTTTCTATTCTTCTTTGCTGTAGTTTTAAGGTCAGCACTACTCAGGCTACTTGAAAAATCATCTCTTTGCTTTTGAAGGAAAACTTTGTTATCAATAGAAAGTTAGAGCGCCTTTCTTTAAGATCACTTCTGAACAAATTCTTACGCACAGTCATATTTTTAATTTGATGAGTACGGTGCTTGTTGAGAGCTAAATATGGTTTATACAGTTTTAATAGTTTTCTCACACATGAATCAATTCGCTGCGCAGGTACTCTGACATCTTGCTAAATAGTCAAAACTGCTTCACACGTCTGTTTGTAACTCACGTGTCCTTTTCTATTTATAAATGGTGAAATTAAACCACTCGGACACAATCTAATCCACGAGTAAGTTTTCTGTAGAAACAATTGAAATTGGCTGTGAACCATATATTAAATATACTTTTCTCTTTGTAACACACGATTTAGATTTTTCCCTGATAGAATTAATAAAAATAAATTAATTTTCGAACAAAATGTATCTTGTTGTTTATCCTAATACTTGCAGGTAAACAAAATCACTCACTTTGAATTTATGATATTTTTCATAATTTTCTCTTCAACTACCCACCTGAAGATATTATCCTAGACGGAATGTTTTTTCCATACAATTGTGGACCACCCTACTATACACACTTTATAAAGCGGAGGCCACTCAAATGATATTTTGGTCAAATTAAAAATTATAAAATTATGTTCCATGTTTGTTTTACAGTATTTTAATACAATTGTAAAGTTACTTATTTTTTATACTCACAGTGCTACAGTAGATGGATATAATAAATGCATTTTCTATTTATTTTAAATAAATTATTTACCTGCAACAGAAAGAAAAACAGTATTTAATTATTTTAAGTTTTAGTAAACCATATTCATAACATAAAACAAAAATAATGAGACATTTTAGCAAAAAATCTAAACCAAACAAAATTTAAAACGGAAAATACAAATGTTTGTTGCGAGCTCGAGCTCGCAATTGCTTTCAAAATTAAATCTGCGGAATGCAGGGTTACCATTGCCTTTTTTAAATTAAAAAAATGAGGTTAATACTAGGAAAATACAATTTTAAAAATGGTATTTGTGGATTATCCATTCAAACTTTCTTGTTTCTTGTTTGGCTATAACTTAAACTAATTTATACAAACTAATTTAAAAATGAACCTGTTTTAGGTCTTTTAGTTTTTGGTTTTGTTATTATAAATTATATTAATCTAGATAAAACTATATAAAAGGTACAATTAGTTATATATGTATATTATACCAGCATATCATGCTTAAAATAATAACTTCGCAAATTATGATGGCAATTACTTTTATAATAAAGGGTAAAATATGTATGTATGTAAGCATACATGAATATGCATATGAAATGTGTAATTACCACGGCGACCAATCTCAATAATTGTGAAATAAAATATTTTGCTTTAATGCTTTTTGTAATGTTTTTCGTTTTACGGGTAATTACCTTTATATTGCGTAAACATTTTTATAAGGTAAAATTCCAATTATTGCTAATATAGAATCATTCAGTAATTTCAAGAAACAGTATTTCACTTGAAAAAAAGTGATTTGAAAATAGAATATAAAAATGTTAAGTTATTAGTCTTAGTCCAGTCTAACCGTGATGAAAAATGCTCTGGCTATCTGTTTTTTTTATAGCAAAATTATTTTTCATAAAATTTCAAACAATTTTTGTCTGTTCAGACAAAATGTTAATTATAATAATTTATCATAAAATATACTGTAGGCGAAATATTTGCAAAAAAGTTAAAAAAAACAATAAAAAAACAATTTTTCATTTTAACTAACTATATTTTTACTCATTTAAAAAAAAACTTCAAAGTGTTTGAGCCTGAACTCTAATAAATAATACATGAATAATCATGAAACAGTAAACTAATAATTATAAAAACTTTATTTGGAGGACCTTGGTACCTAATGCAGATAGAATTCTTGAAGGATAAGGTTACATTTAAAATACAAAAATAGGGACTAAGACTCAATCTACTTTTATCCGACAAACAAGCAAACAAATAAACAAACAAACAAAAAATAAAAACGAGGAACACATACGACAGCTGAGCTTGAGTATGGTGTATTATTTATCTAGTGGTATTTATATATTATTTATTTATATTATATGTGGGGTTTGGTCGCAGTAAGGAGATATTGTGTGGTTTTAAGGGTTTGCAGGAAGTCCCTTTCTTTCAGAGTTCTATTTCAGAAAATAACTTAAATGTCGTTTGGGTTATGGTTATTGTTGCTTTATCCAAATAAATATCATTATTTTTGTTATAAATATTAGTGTTTTATACGTTTAAAGGCGGCTGCACAATTACTCGGGAACGCTAACGAAAACGAGAACGGAAACTTAAACGAAAACGAGAAGATTCACAATTAACATAATTATTTTAATTCTCAGGTTAATATATTTTGGGGATATTTAATTTTTTTGGTATTTATAATAGAAATATACGTACGATCATAATGCAGATGTTCAGCTATTAAAAGCCAATTATTTTTCTTTAATAATTAATCTTAATACTCTTTTAACGCGCGATCGTACAGATGTGGGAACTTTTTTACTAATAAAATAATTAATTCGTCGTTCATTTTCATTAATTTATTAACACAGAACGTATTGATAAAACAAATAGCGCGAATAATTTGACAGATCAAACTCATTTTCTATTGGTTTTGATAATGCTGCGTTCCTATTGGCTACCGGGAACGAGAAACTTAAAACTTAACCAACATTCTCGTTTCCGTTCGTGGGATGTTTCTCGTTCTCGTTACCGAAAATTTGTTGTGCCTGTGTACATTGACTTCTGTGTGTTTAATTTTTTTCTCGTTACCGTTCTCATAAAGCCGCCTTTACTTTCTCGCATAATCCCTCATTTTGGAAGGTTTTATGAGAGATATTTATATAAAAATAAACAGGAGCCTTTCAGGTGTTTGACCTGAGTTCAAATGTGATTTATTGTCTTTTATTTACTGTATTTATTATTTCCCTTTTTTAATACTTTCCCCATGATACAACACCTCAAAAGTACCTTGGGTTACTAAATTAATGAGCCTTATTACTGTAAGTATTTATTTTATTTATTTTTCGTAATTTAACATAACATTTGTCGTGGTGTTATGTTTAATTTTATCACTTGGGGTGTAACTCCTTCATTAAAAAAAGCTATAACTGTTTCAAGAGGTTATAACCCTATACAACCCTAATGGAAAAAACATTAGCATTTCCCTATATGGAGGATAAAGCAACACACTCACCGGCTGAACATCATTCTTTTCAAATATTTCATCAGATTCAGGCATAGCTAGGGAAAGAGTAAAGCTAAACACTTGTGACTTCCTCAGGAAGAACGTTCCCATCATCACTGGTCGACATTATTTTGTGCTGGTGTACGACTATACTTTTTCTACGTTTCCAAAAAATACCATAGAAAAATAATTTAATTGGGAGAAAGTGAGGTTGGATCGGTCTAAATTTTTTATAGATATTAAGTACAGAGATGTCGCCACCAGTGTTTATTCCGCCATCAGATGATACTTTTGGATATGTCATTGCATTGCCAGGATTGTCATTGTCTTAATAATCTAAGAAGTTCAATGAATTGTAGCATGGAATGTGTAAGGGAGTTGTTATAATAGTAACTTGCTTCCTGTTTATCTTCGTTTGTCAAAATATTTAAACTCAACAAATTACTATACACCAGTGTTTTACAAAAAACTCCCATCTCAAATGGGAGCATGGATAAAAAGTGTTTAAAAATGTGATAAAAACATATCTGCTGGTATTATAATTGTTTACGACATGCTTGTTTTAAATTTAACGAGAATTTAAGATGTGCCTACTTAATGTAAATATATAATTGTTTGTTACTTTTGTTAATCGTGTTAATTTACTGTTTTATATTTCTATTCATTTATTTTAGTTTTAGTGCACGCCCATGGGCAGCTTTAAATGCCTGCTCAGAATAACTTCCCAGTGCATCTCCGTGCTTTTGTAAAAATTCGGAAACATGATTGATAATGGCATGAATTTTGTAAGTCATCAAAATTGATTGCAAAATTATTAATTTGGTCAAAATATTTTTATTTTATTTTATTACCAAAACACCTATTGAGTATGAGTATGAGTGTGAGTATAAGATACGTATAACCAGCCATTCGTTCCGTACTGTCCCTTATGTAGGGCTAGAGAGCGATAATGGAAATAGATTAAATAGCCATTCCCGGGTGCGCCGGGCCGATGCTATACGCCCAGTAGGGTCATGAAGGAAGTAGGACGGGAGGGATAGTCATTTTTGGTGTTTGGGGGAAAATTACGCCGACTAAAATCTAAATACGACGCGAAATATCTCTAGATCAGGCAATTAGTATTACTCCAAACATTTGGGATTACTATTTGGAGTTAGGGAGTTGTTATTTCACTGCAGGGGTTTATTTTTTCTAGTCGTGGTCTACGTTTCGGTCGTTATTGTCTATGCGTGTCCAAGTCGGATTGTTCCTGGACTTAGTATATAGCTACAACAGTTTTGGTAAATACTTAATTTTGCTTTATTACCGTCACCCCCCTAATTAAAATAATTATTGTTTTTAATGTATACATTGGTAATACATTTTTAATAAATAAAACATATCTATACTTTTAAGAGTTAAATAGCATGTTGTAAAAAAGCGGTTATATAAAAGTGACAAAAACAATTTTTTTAAGGAAACGAAATAATATTTAAACTAATTTAAACGTTTTGTTAATATATTAATTAATTTAAAAGTTTCAAGTGGATAGTTAAAAGAGTATATTTTTAATTAAAATACAATTAAAAAAAAAACGTGTGATCCTAAGAAATTAATATAAAATAAATTATTTTATAAAAACACAGAGGTGTATTTTCTTAAAGAATAGCTTATTATTCCGAACACTTAATCCGAATTTAAATGATCGTAACGTTTATAGGAGTGCTGGCCGGGTAATCTCGTATATTTAAATGAAATATTTTGGCGGGGAATCCGGCCAAGCACGCCGAATCAAATAAAACATTTCTCGGTTTGCGTGCAAGTTTTTAAATCCCGTAAAAAATGTAAAATGTACAACATTCGCATTTTAATGACGCGCCGTGTTGCTGCAGCAGCCGCCGCTGTATCCCGCAGGAGACGGATGCGGGCTGGAAAGGGGGAGGATGAGGAACTGGAATTTTCTCGCCGGAGACCGGATGAAACAAGGAAAACCATCAATTTTTGTGCGAAACGCTGAAAAAATGCGATAACAGCTTTTCTTGCCAGATAGGCATCGATTTCGTCATACCCGCTTTAATAATTTCTGATTGATTGATGTTTTATTCATTATTGTGTATTGATTTTTTTCCACAAAAAAGGTAATTTCCAGCGTAAACTTTTATCACCGAAACTATACCTGTCGGTTCCAGGAAGACATAAAAAATAGATCAATTTTAATAAATTTTGGTTTCGTTTTACTGCATGATTTTCAGCTTTTAAAAATGTTATTACTAATAAAAAATGTGTGTGCCTCACCTTTATAAGCACACTATTAGTGAAGTAGGTAGATGATAGAAATCGAGATTTATAGTAATGATTTGAGATGTGTTAAAATTATATTTGCATATCTAATCATTTTCTGTTACAAATTAATACAAAAAAATCCTATAACTGATCAGTTACCTACTGACGAGTTACTGACTAGTTACAGAAAAGTAACTGACTAGTTACTGATTAGGTTCTAACTAGTTACTGTTCGTAATTTGGAAAATATTGTAAATTTAAAAAAAAGTGTAAAGTATTGAAAGTAGTAAAATTTTTAAAATTTATGTAAATTATAAATTTTTTTAAAATTTCGAAATATACATCCCTCTAAAATTATCGCATCACCATAATTTTTCTATATTTCGCACACATTAACATTCACATGAGTTCCTCGTATAGTTGTAGGATTTTAGTCCCAAAAAATGTACTTTTTTTCGATTTGTTTATTATATCGGTTAAAAAGTGATATGATTTTTATTTTCAACGAATAGTTTATTTCTGTAGTTTCTAATTTGTATTAACGCTAATTTCTAGTTACTTACTAGTTTCTGATTAGTTACTGTTTGTAATTTTAAAAGCTGTAAATTTGTAAATTTTAAAAATATTGTAAATTATAAAAATTTTGCATAAAATTTATTTAATCCAAATTTAAGAAATCCCTTGGATTGTTGGTAGATGTTGTTATACAAGGTGTAGTAACTACAAAAGAGGGCAATACAGCCAGAATATTTTTTTAATAATTATTCTATTACTGCTCAGGAATTTTATACATACTCTTATACATAGGATGTATATTATATTAGTAACGATAGCTTCAGGGGAAGAAATACAAATGGAAAAGTTTGGCAAATATGCCAAAAAACAGCTAGTCTTTATGTAGCATTTTATGACTGGTATTATTTGCCATTAACAGGTCATACAATTTTAATTCATGAGGAAGAAATTATAAAACATGCAAATATACATATAAATATGTATATATATATATATATATATATATATATAGGGTGTTTTACATTCGTGGTCCATTAGAATTATCTAGACAACGAAAAAAAATATCGATTTGAAATTTTAAAATCGTTTATAATTAGGTATTTAAGTCTATTTTTCTAAAATGCAACTGGAAGTGACATCAACTTTGTTATTTTAAATAGAACACTTTATATATTTTTAAATTCTACATCATATTCTATGTAAAATTATATTTTTCAAGTTATTAATTTTTTTCGTTAAAATTTGAGAAATGCACGTCAATCATTGTTTAAAAGATTCCTTGTCAATTCTTCAACATTTTTCAACAAATTACCTGAGAAAACCTACGGCAAATCAGGCTAACTTAAAAAGTTAATAACTTTTTTATTTTAAATGTAACACCCGATATGTTTTTACATAATCAAATAGTAAATTTAAAAACTTTCGATTGATTAACTATTCTCTATACTTAAAGTTAATAATTTAAGAGGTATTTAACAATTTCTAAAATTTGTAATATTATTTTGTATAAAGAAACATCGACAAGCCAAACATTTTTAAAATTTAAAAGTAATAGGTACAAACAGTATTTGCTAATTTTAAAAATAAATCAACATAGCTCTAGGAAAAAATTAAACCTACACCTCGCCAAAATTTTTTGTTTTGAATGCGTTACACCAATTTCAAATACCGACAGACAGCTGTTTCGACCTATATTGGGTCTCATCAGTGTCGGGCAACTTGGTGTAGTGGAACACAATCAAAACAAAGGACTCCCTGAGCTTATATATATATATGCTCGGTTGTTAAGTCAACAGAGGCGAGATGTAAGAACATCAGGTGATCCACACCGTCAAACGACGTGGCCTTTGCCGCAATCGGTACATACTATGCAACCGGGACTGCACACAGCAATAGTATTACAGATACTAATATGGCCTAAAGGAATCTAGAATTAACCCAACCGGGCTAAACATTAAGGTAAACATTCAATTTTCTTAGTTTCTTATGAATATTACCAGTGATGGGTCAAGAAAGTTTCTTAAAGAAACTAAGAAAATTGAATGTTTAGCTCTAGGATGTCAACTAGATAAATCACTAGCTCATTGGAGACAATAAAATAAAAAAATCATTTTATTAAATACTTTAATAACAAAAAGAATGCGTAGCTGTAACAATTTAATAAACCAACAATTATAAGTCACTGACTGCTATTTTTTATTAGTAATATTGTTTAAAAAATACTTAATTAGTCAACAAATTGTTTATATCAACCTCAACAGATTACGTGGTAACCATATTATTTAAAATTTTAGAAATTCTGAAATCCCTATCTCTGAAATTATTAACTTGAAGTATATGGAATGTTAACATCATTGGAAATGTTTTTAATTTTCTATTTGATTATGTTAAAACATACCGGGTATTACATTTAAGTTATTCTAATTTGCCCTGGGTTTTTTCAGGTAATTGATTAAAAAATGTTAAAGAATTGACATGGAATTTTTTAAACAATGTTTTAAGATTCCAAAAATTACACCGCCATATCCGCAAACCTAATAGCAAAAAACTTATAGGCTTTTTATGATTAACGTGCAATTTTTTTTATTAAAAAAATGGCACTAATGCAAAAATGGTACTTCTGTTTTGTTTAGTTTATGGTGTAGGTGCAGGTTTAAATACCCATTGGATGTCCTGCCTTTTATTTCTTTAAAGGCTTTCATTTTTTTAAATTTCTTTTATTTGTTTTTTTTTGTATTAAAATTTTTAAGGTGGTGTTATTTTTGTTTGCTCAGTTTTAAAATGGAGAACTTGTTGGTTTATTTAAATCAAAAAACCATTAGGGTTCTTTCACTTTTGTGGCTAATGCAAATCCATTAATATTTTACTATTAATATCCTACCATTTAAACGTTAAACTTTATTCTCATTTCAAAAACAAAACCCTGCCCCTTATGAATCGAGCCATAAATCATCCCGAATTCAAAAAAGTAAAGCATACAGCAAAATAGTGTTCATAAATACCGATTTAAAGTGGTACAAAGAGCGGGCGCGAAAACATAAATTTTCCGAACGCATGTTGCAATAAAACATTTCTGGTTGCGGATCTCCACAAACACGGAGTAGGAAAGTTGTCAGATATGCAGATTTATTGTCTCGTATTCGAAGATGTTTTCTTTATGCTGCATAATTTTATGCAGATCGTGCATCACTCATGTGCAACCTGATACCACGTTTTCATTGTTTTTATCAAAAGTTTGCCGAAAATTTACAGGAATTTATCATATTATCAATAAGAGAAGGGGTTTATATTTGGCGAGCGCGAAAGCATTTTTAATTATACTTTTAATTAGTTATTATTTTTAAATTACTTGAAGCGCGTCCGAAATTTAAAAGTGTGTGAATAAAGTTTGTATTGGGGGAAAATGCAAAAAGTTTTTATTATTTAAAATTAATGACTCATGATTCATGATATTCCTACAAACAAAAACATTAAACATCCTTTTGGATCAGCCAATAAATATTGATAAAGAACCGTGCTTAAAAAGTGAATTTTTAAGGTATTACATCACATTCTATGTCGCTGCCAGAAAGGAGTATTGTTCAATATCAGCTTCTGAGATCGTTTGCCAGCTTTTAGACCGTTGCAGGGAAAGATATGTTTCTAGATAGTACGTTTTTATCCACGAGTTGACCGTCAATAATGCATACGAACTGCCACTACACAGAAAGAGGGAAAATGGAAAACTGCTATCCTACCTAACACCGTTGCCACATAAAGTTTTTCATTTAAAATGTTGTTTATTTCTTGAAAAGCTTTGATGTGCATACACTTAGAAAACCTTTGAATTATTAATTATATAGGGAGAGTCCGGGCGACCGTTTTTTATATAAAATTTTATAAAATCCTGTGACTCATAGTTAGAGACCCCATTTTTATTCTAGAGTGGGTATAAAGTATATTCTAGAGCGGGTGTAAAGTTCAGACCACAAAGATAAATTTAATTTAATGATTATGCCTTTTTCATACGCAAAACAAATTTTTCTTACTCAAGCCAAACTGCTAATAAATATTTCGATTTTTTGTTATCTCAGAAATTTTATTAAAATTTAAACAGTGATTCAAATCTCCCATCTGGTGAAGTCTCCCAGATTCCCCTACTATTGGATTAGATTTTCTCTTTTAATTGAGTTTTGTGTTATGTTTGCTACAACTTGTGGAATGGTTGTAGCAATGCCTAGCATAAAATGGGAGTTGGCTTTCCATTTTTGTAATGCTTTTTAGTCAAAAAGAAGACATGTTTCCCATTTTAAAAACATGTTACCCTTTAGGGTCTCATATTATTAATACCATCTTTCCAGGTTAGTGGCCTGGTGGTATCTCCGTGATCTCAGCAACCTCTCTTCTGATACGATTGATACGAGTGATGATGTGACAGATAGCAGGGAAGAAGTCATGTTATGGATCTGGTCGCTTCACAGCATTCTGATAAGATTCAACTTGAAGAATTTGCAGTAATTGATAAAGAGATTATTAAACAGTTTGAGGAAGCTAGAAGAGAACAACGGAAACATTGTAAATAAGGAAACCCTCACAGAGAAAAGTAATCTCTTGATTTAAGAAAATGCATTTATTTGAAACAGGTTTTCTTGTATGAAGTAAAATTTTCTTATTCGTAGTAACTTGTTTACAATATGAAAATACTATTATTTGGTTGTAAATCATAAGTTTGTTGAAAACAACTTATTGTTGTGATTAATTGTAAAGAAATATTTATTTAGAGCAATTAATTAAATTGTTTGGATGTAGGTTTTGTTTCTTTAAGTTAGCTTCTACTAAACCTGAGATAAAGTAACGAAAGTAAAGTAAAGTACTTGTATTAACCAAATATCAGTTTAAAAAGTCAAATAAACCCCAGTTTTCCACTAAATAAATATCTTCTTTTAGATATCGAAATAAATAATTTATTTGAGCCAAGCCAAATATAGTAAAATCAAGAGATTACTTTTCTCTGTGCTGGACCAAATTGACGTTTTTTTTATTAATTTTGTTCCAGATTCTAAGGAAGGAATTATTTGGAGACAGGCTCAGTTGTCCCATGTTAAGTCAATTTTTTATAGTTTTCATAAATGTGTTTTTGGTTTCAGTAATAATTTATTTTATTCAGACCCAGTAATATAAATTTAAATAAAACTCGTGGGACTTGGGTCCGCTCTTATTAAATATATTACCAAAAATGCTCCAAATCACTTACCCTTTATTGCTTTTACTTTATAAATCAAACCTTACACAAGAGCTTTAAATACCTTAAAAACATACATGATGTGGTATAGTAGGTGACAGTTTTGAATTAAGGTCGAAAGATAATTTTAAACCATGCTGTTTATTATACTACTTTTATATTTATGTTTAGTAATTTTTTACAAATTGGACGGCTTTTTGCAGAATGGGACCAACCCACACCATGATGAAACTGAGAAAAAAGCTATCAAAGATTTTAATAATTTTAAAATTACCTGTTAATTTTATGCCGATTTTGGACTTTTAAGGGATATAATTTAATAATTTCATCAGGTGGATTTTGTGATGTTATGTGTAAGGGTGACGAAAAAAATGGGCTTTTGTTGGTTGGTTCCTTTCTGCAATTTATGAAAACTACTATCTGATGTATGTATGTATTTAAAGAAAAAAGACAATTATTTATTTCCAAACAAAATACAACTGATATTACTATTATAATGGTAATATGAATTAATTTTGATTCTATTTGAAATTCGTCCACATCATCTTCCAACCCCACCTCATCTTGTAAGCTACCAAAAAAATGCATCAAGACTTTATATTTTGCAGAAGCAGGAAATATTTAAAGACTTTGGTAGTGGGTCTACCAGCCTGCTTTTTTACAAAAAAGATCCAACCCACTTGCAGATATTCTACAGATTCTAATTCTGGATTAGTAATCCACACTATTATTGAATGTTGGTTGGTTCAATGATTAATAGATTTCAATACACTTGCATTTTGGCTATGACCTATTTTGCAGATAAATTATACATACTTAATTAGTTCATAGGCTAAAGCTCTCGATTTTTTTGGTTTTGTGGGTTGGTTCCTTTCTGCAGAAAGGCGTCCAATTATACTAGAAAAATTATTTTCTAATATTTAAACTCGGTCTTTAATTCGCGAAACGCCTAGAAGATTTGGACGTGATTTTTATGGTCCACATAATGGACCCACTAGTTTTCTATTCGTAGTTTTGTGGATAAATTTTGTACCACATACATTCCTTATGATGAAAAGTTACAAAAAACTCATAAGACTTAATTACACCAACAAAGATGGACTGGTTGGTCTTTACGATGGTGGCTGGATGGCTTACGTTACCATACAGTGATCAGTGATTACTTCTTTGATAATATGGATATTTCGCTATTTCTGACAATATGTGTACTGCTCCAGAAACTATTAATTTATTGAGGAGTTTAAATAAATAGACCAGTCTGTCTTTGTTCGATGTGCGATGTGCCGCCACTCCATTACTTCTGGTGGAGCTGTTAATGAAAACCTATTCATAACTTAAAATTTAATATATAGCCCGTTCATGGTAAAATGACAATAGACAATTCTCCATAGAGAATAAAAAATCATAATTTACATAATCTAATTGTTTAAAGAAGATAAACAAACATCTTAAAACCAATGGAATTATTTCTTACTTTATCATCTAATATGAATGTTTTTAAATTTATAAAACTTCTGTATATTTTATTTACAGTTTACCAATCATTACTAATAAATTTAAACAAGATATACTTAGTTGAAGAAAACTAATCAGTATCCTTAAAAGAAAAATAAAAATGAAATTTTAAATAAAGACAACGTCAAAAAATGTTAGAACGTAACACCAGAGTTGATTTATTCTGTTAATAATTTTGGAGGACCATTTATTCAGCTTTCATTGTTCTTGATCCGAATGCGTTTCTGTGAATCCTATTCCGAGACAGGCAAAGGTATCTAGTGGAATTTCAGTTATGCTTTTCGAGCACTTGAATTTCAAGGAGGCATATCAAAACGTCTGGAGTGTTGTTTAAATTTACCCTTTGATATAGTTTATATTCTTCTTTCATGTTCAACTCAAATATATTGCCTTTTTTGCTTTATCCAGAAAGATATGATATTTAGAGTGTGTTTAATTTTGTCAAGACATCTCTTTACGTCACATGAATAAAAGAGCAAGTTAAAGCTTATGAGATATTTTTTTATTTGTGTTTATTAGTTTCAGTACATTATTGGAGTTGGTACACAAAATTAAGAGTTTATGTATAGAATGCAAGTGGTCGTTATAAAAGTCCTTTGACATCAAATACCAAAACATCAATTAGGATAGATTGTTTATGATGTGTACTACGTAGATACGTTGTTTTGATTAGGATTTCAGTCTTAATTAACCTTGAAAACATATAGAGATGGTGTAGTGAGTATTTTGGTATTGAATTGCGTGATTTTATACTGGCTCATAACCTCGATTTTTTTTTTCTCTAACCTTTTTTGTCAAAATTCAGCATTTGTCGAATTTTCATAGCAATCCTTTTTAAACCTTATCTCAAAAATATATAACGCAATTTTTATGTTTTGGTGTAATTTTAATAATTTTTCGAATCTGTAAGATGCTAATGCATAAATGAAGCGAACTCACATAAGTTTTAATTTATCTTGACATGTTAAACAAATTTCCCCAAGAAATATGTTCAGTTCGTGTACGAAAAGAGGAACCCCACACTCGGATAAGTTTATTGGGCCATCAATTTATTTGACGTAAAAAGTACTTCATATATTACGTTCGAGTGTTCGTTGAATTATTTTTATTTTAAAATGCCGATTTCCCTCCCAATTTAAATATGTGAAATCCATCGGAAACGGATGATCGTTAAGAAACGCTTAGTTGGCGATTTTTTTTCTTATTTTGCGTCGCATCAATTCATACCTACTATGGACATTTTTACGGCCAAAACTTTATTTAAATAAGGAAAAATGTTCATTTTAAGGATAAAGCAAAATATTTTTCTACTCCTATTCCAGAATATGACCGGTCTAATATCATTACATATATTCCTTAAAGTGTTAGAGAATGAATTCATAATATCACCTGATGACGGAATAAACACTGGTGGCGACCTCTCTGTGTTTATTATCAAACAACTTTCTATTCTTACTTTTTCCCAATTAAATTATTTTTATATGGTATATTTTGGAAACGTAGGAAAAGTAAATTTTGAAACGCATTTGGAATTGCATATTTCAAACTTGTTACAGAATATACTATTCTAAAGCATATGTAATACATGTATAAATAGATTATTTTATTATATAATAAGAGCAATTTTAAATAAACTATTTATTATTAGTGATTACGTTTCTAAAAACCAATACAACTTTCAATTTCATTTATGTATGTATTTTTTAGAAAATCAAAACATTATAATTTATACAGAGTGGTCCAGCTTATAGTAGCAATAATTCACCATTCAATGGTCCATCTAAAAAGAAGTCGACATGCATAATTATGAGTAATTTTAATTATATTTTTTTCCACAACGCTTTCCAATAAAAATAGTACTCTCAAGTTATTAACCATTTACCTAGATAGGTCAAGTTATGTTTCAGTGAGTAGCTACTTTCCTACTATATTAGTTTGGAACTAAATCGTCGTGGCGCCATCTATTTTAAACTGTGTGTGGCTCAGTAATGTAATAGATCATCATAGGTGAGAAAGTATTATCCCAGTGGTTCATTAAAATCTTGATTTTACCTAAAAACTGTGATGCATGATTTATAAAATTCATTTTCTTTTAAAGTCAGTGGAAAGTGGAAAAGGTTAGTACTTCAAATATGGAGGTCTGGAAGGGATTTTTCGAAAACAAGACTTTAAAATTGCTTTTAGTTCGAGCGGCAACACACTTCAGGCCCTTTTAGGCAACCCCAAAGATAAGATTCCTATAATTGAAAAGTCGGGGATCTACGAAATAAACTGTCAAGATTGTGACAAGAAAATTTAATACTCTAGACAAACTAAACGATCAATCCAAATTATTTTCAAAGAGCACTTGCTAGATTTGGTAGGACAGAGAAATCGAGTGTTGCCCAACATATACTTGATAATGGTCATAGAATAGGATTTGACAACCTTAAACTTATTAAGTAATAGAAATAAATCTTTAAATAGCAATAAAGGACCGGTACCCAACTCTAGTTTGTATAAATTAGTTTGTTAGTTTCTTTCTACGTGTTCACTGAAGCAATTACGGTCCAGGGTTTAGTAAACTGTGTCGGTTTACATTTTAGTCAACCTTAGCTTATAATTAGTATAAATATGGTAGATTTAGAATTTAGATTTAGTTACTCTTCGCTACTGAAGATGCCAACATCGTTGGCGAAAAGTACTTTAGCACTGAGTTTTGTTTTGGTGTTGGGGAATATTTCTAATATTTGTTCAAGTATATAGTTTTTACACTTAAAAATAACAGTAGTCAATGTTTTTCCATTATTAAAATATATGAATATTTATTTTGGGCATGTGTTTTAACGTAAATGTAAATATATAAATCTGCTTTTTGATGTGTGGACTCTGTTATAGTCCTACTTTATAAGTAAAATATTATTCTAAGTAATAAATAAAGTGGTTCAATAAAATCTTGACTTTTTCTAAAAACTGTTGCATGATTTATAAAATTTGTTTATTCTCAAAGTAAATGAAAAGTGGTATACCACTTTTATACTATAGTAAAAATGGTAATAGTTTTATAAATGTTTCTCAGTGGCGACATTTTTTGTTTATTTTTAAAAATTTTGTTATATTGCTAAATGTAAATATCTATGCAAATCTGATTTTTGATGTGTGTATTCGTCACCCTAATGTAACAAGGTTGTATGTTAAAAAAACGAAAAATTTAAGTCCATGTTTCTACAGGATTATACGCATACCACTTAAAAATAATTCTATAGAATGTATATTCTATTCTATATATATTCTATACATATATATAGAGTTATTTTCAAGTTGTATGTCAAGGGTGGATTACATAAATCATTGTAGAAGTATAAACTCAATTTTTTTTTTCATACAACCTTGTTATATTAGGGTGACGTATTATGACTATAATGTTTTTCTTTCGTTCGATATAATATAACTTCGGTAAAAACTGCGTTCCACTTTTTCTAAAATAAGTCAGAATTATTTATCCCAACGGTTCAATAGGATTTACCATTACACTAAATATTCTTTGGGATATTAATTTCCCACGTCAAAAAAATTTTGGTAAAAAAATATTTTTTTTTTAATTGTTTTAAACTAAAAAATACTATTCAAACAAAACCCACAAAAAAATGGATTTTTTACTAAATTTGATACAAGTACTTTTTTACCATATTTTCTACGCCAATGGATATTTTTTTCAATTCCCTGTTCATATTAGAAATAAAAGTCACTTCTGGAAAATTTTGATTTAAGGTTTCGTTTACGAGATAATTAAAGTTTAATATTTAAAACTCTTCTAAAATAGCAATTTTAAAAAATACCCAACAAAAATAACCAACAAAGTAGGCGATTGCTTGCTTTTGAGATTCTTTGAAATTCAACGATAAATACATTAAAATGCCTTTTCGATTCACGAATCAAGAATACCCTGATATGTACTTCATGTATGGATTTTGTAATGGGAACGGGTTGCAAGCAGTTCAGAAATATCAAAGGCCACTTTCCAATTAACGACAACCAAATCGTAGGTACTTTGAACATGCTCACAACACATTCGTGACGCAAGGATTGAAGTTCGCACCTAATCATCGTAACGCTAATTAAGAGAAGAATTAATCACGTCCCGCGTAAATTTAACAGAGATTCTTCTATAAATTGTTTAAAAATACTTTTTTCTTTAACCAGTTCAAAGCTTATATCCAGGAGATGAAGATCGCAGAATGGTATTTCGTAGGTTGCTTCTGGACTCCTGGACTTCTGGAATTGGTCGTAATGTTCCAGTTGCCCTAACTATATAAAATGAATATATATTGTAGCGAGTACCCCTCTGGATCTCGTAATGATGACTCATCGCCGATGACTCATCACCGGTGAGTCAGCGCTCGAATAATCGAGAGCGGTGTGCTCGCTGGAATATTCGGGAATGCACGTACACGGAGAAAAAAATTTTGCTAAAATAACTATCCAAAGTATTGTTAAATGACGTATCGTGAATTTAGTCAACTGTTTTATTAAACTGAGGATTTGTATGGCTAAATTGGCTATACAGATCCTCAGTTTAATAAAACAGTTGACTAAATTCACTATACGTCATTTAACAATACTTTGGATAGTTATTTTGGCAAAATTTTTCTCTCCGTGTAGGCACTGAATAAATAAGGAACGGAGCAGCATGGAGCAGTCAGTCAAGTTGTGGTACTCGCGACGAAATAAAATAAATATACGTGCAAATAAATAGACTCTTGAACAGTAGTGATATATAAATAATTAATAGTTAAGTGTTTAGTTAGTTTTATAGTTTCTTAGCGTAAATAAGTAATAAAATAAATTGTTTACTTCGTTAAATAACCAGTGCGTGTTTTAATTTACACTATGAACAGTAAAAACGTTACAATATAAACAAAAGGGTAAATATTTTTTCTTTAAAATGATAAAATAAAAACTATTATTTATTGCATTTCTTATTCATAGGTTGGAAACAAATATATGTAGATACATATGTTTTTGTTAGAATAGATGAAAAATCAAAAAATATCGTGTTTTTATTCAAATTGAAACCAATGGAAATATCAGGTATAAAAGGATAAATTCGAGGCGAACGTTCTAAACAAAATACGAAAATTTAATAAAGAAAAATGTAAAAACACGTTGCATTATTGGAAAGCTATTTATAAGGCGGTGTCCGGCATGGTTTCTCTCGTTTTGAAAATTGCGGCCGGGTCTCATATTCCTAATAGAGTTAGTGGAGGGCCGCATAAGATAAGCCCAACTCCCTTAGGACCACCGATGCTCGGCGTTTCTGCCCTCATGAAAGCCCAGGCATTTTTTATTTTCGCAGACGGATGGGGTAAATAAGAGAAATTTCCAGGGCTAAAGTCCGTGAAATGCCTATAACACATCCTTCTTTCTACTTGAGTGTGTGCGTATTTTATGGCCGCATCAAGATGTTTCTTTGAAGAAGGAAAAACACTTTTGCTTTTTGCATCGGAAAGTTTGCAAATTCAATTAAAATAACGTACAAAAACTCTAGCACAAACTAACCAATACAAAATACAAGATAAGATCTAAGCGTTGAAATAAAGAAAAATTAAGATTAATTCATTAAAGAAATTACGAGTATGTGTATTAAATTTTAATTATATGAAGAATAGTAGGTTTTTCAGGTAAATTATAAAACGTTTTTGTTTTATGTTTAAGTGGTGTCCTATTTCAGTCAATCTTTTCAGGTGCAGTGCCGTCTTAAATAAATATAAGATGTCATAATTTCTCATAGTTAAAATTAAAATGCAGTACCCCAGTAGCACAAAATATTGGTCCTATATGGGGCGCATATATGCCCAATATTTTATCTGGGACCAATATTGGATTTATTTAGCCGATGTTTGCCCTATATTGGCATAAAATGGTTATTTAATATATCTTGCCAATGTTTATCCAATCTTGGTCCTATATTGGCATATCATTTTACGCCAATATATCATTAAACATATTTATCCAAGATCGGTCCAATATTGGCATATCATTTTAAGCCAATATATGATTAAAAATATTTATCCAAGGTTGGTCCTATATTGGCATATCATTTTACGCCAATATATCATTAAACATATTTATCCAAGATCGGTCCAATATTGGCATATCATTTTAAGCCAATATATCATTAAAAATATTTATCCAAGGTTGGTCCTATATTGGCATATCATTTTACGCCAATATATCATTAAAAATATTTATTCAAGGTTGGCCCTATATTGGCGTAACATGATTATCCAATATATCATAGTCGATGTATGTGCTATGTTGGCCCCATATTGGCGTAAAATGATTATCCAATATATCATTGAAAATGGTTGCCCAAGGTTAATCTAATATTACCCCTACATTATCGTAAAATGATTTTCCAATATATCAATGATCCCCAGTAGCACAAAATATTGGGCCAATATATTAACTACATTGGTAAAATATTGTTTATTGGCCCAATATTGGCAATCTTTAGCCAATATTGGTAATTTATTGGCATTACCACCTTCGCATTCATTTGATTTTAATATTAACCCAATATTGGGCCAATTTTTATGAAACATGTTACTGAGAAAAAAGCTTTCTATATGTGCTTATATTTCATTCAATTATGGAGTAAAATCTTACCAAGTTCAAACTAAAAACATAGATTCTCTTTTTAACAATTAAACGGCATTATATATAATGTCCTATTTTCTAATATTGGACCTATATTGGGTATATATTGTGTAGGGAAAATTCTGTAGTACTGACAACACTTGTACAAAGCCAACACATGCTGCGCGCGCTCGCCGCGAATTCACGCATACCAACAACCGGGTGGAAGTGTCAAACACCGTGTTTGACACTTCCATCCGGTTGTTTGAAACACGTGTAAAAGTTTTTCTTCGTGATATCTATACCTATTTATCGATTGCAAATTAACAAAATTTGTATCCTGTGCAAAGTAAATGTAAGTACCTATACAATTTAATATATTATATAAATATTATAACCATGAATATCCAGAAACTGCACTTGATGGAAGAAAAAAATGCTGAAATGCCGGTAAAAATTATGTTAAAAGTTCGATACAAATTATCACGTTGTTTATTATAGGGTCACCGATTGTACCTTTGTGGTGGGGACACTGCCCACAAGGCAGTTTTTCTAATAATGAATAAACTTTTATCAATGGAAGTGGCTGTATTTAGGGACTGAAAAAAAAGGAAAGCTATCCTTTCGAAAATTATCTTGTCATTTGGCTGTAATAAGTAAGTTTTTTTTTAATTTTTGCAAAGTAAATTATTATTTATTTTTCTTTATAGAAGCTATCCGTAAACGCTTCCCAACTTCAGAACTAATCAATTCCATATCCCTGTATTTGGCGGGGCGTCAGATAGAGGGGGTGGACACAAAAACAGATAATATGTTTTATGATAGTTTGTAACATCATGGTTTATGTATGTGTTTTAATGTTTTATGTAATACATAGACCAATAAAATATATTTTCGTTATTTAAAATTGAATTATAAATATCTATTTTTTCTATTCCCAAATTTAAATATATATATATATACACATGTATATACATCAAACTTTATAATTTAACGTAAAAAATTTACTTTATTTACAAACTGAAATGGTAAAATATATATCACCTATATTGGGTAAATATTGGATAATTATTAAATAAAAATATAGGTCCTATATTTGCAAACTAAAATGGTAAAATATATGGCACAAATATTGGGTAAATATTGCATTTAAATATTGGATCGGTATTGAATACAAATATTGGTCCTATATTTACAAATTAAAGTGGTAAAATAAATGTCACCTATATTGGGTTAATATTGTATGTCAATATTGGATCAATATTTAATACAAATATAGGACCATTAAAATACAATCTGACGTTTCCATCATTGGGCCAATATGTAAAAATAATATTTTACCAATATTGGTGTGCTACTGGGGTAGGTTGTCACTTACTAGTCTAGAAGGCATTTTGTACTAAATAAAATAAAAGTTTAAAAAAATAATAAATAACAATGAATAGTATCACGATAATCACATACAAGCTATTACTCATAAAATCAGATTGTCCTAAACGAGACTATGACTATATGGATAAGTTAATTCCTAGTAGGTACTATTATTGATGAAGGTATGAAAATGAATAAGGTTTAGTACAGCCAAATATTATAAGTCGCAATCTTGTATATGTATATGATCTATATGATTGGAAATCAGCAGATTTTAAAATGTTAATAACATGTTTCCATTCTGGTGACGCTTAACAAAAACTTTCAATTCTCAGCAAAGATAAATTATCAAAACTATTTTAAGTCATAGTTCTTCGTAGCGTATTTTTTATCCTCCTCATGGCTGATAAATATCAATTTTAAAAATTTTGTAATAATTTTCAATATTAATTTCTTTTTAAAAATTATTATTATTAAGCCATCTCGATGTTTTATGGTTTTTTTATGACGACCATTTCAGCTTTCAAATATCCTGCTGTAATTTCAATTTGGTAGCCTTATAATTAACGAAGCAAGAACTACCATCAAAATCAAATTTTACAAAATTGTCGATAGCATTGGTTACTTCTTGACTTTCTCATTGCGTCGAGTATAGCATAATACAATGCATTTTTTGACATTTTAGATTCCTCCTTGGTTTCAGAATTATAATAATATAACTTCGTCTATGCTTATTAGTAGGTATTTTATAAACCATTAATGTCACTTGTTTCAGTTTTAGCCTATTTTTTTAAACTTTATACGTAACGAAAAGTTTCCCAGTACCACAAAGATATTGGCCCAATATTCGTGATAATATTGGGCCAATATATCTTTCGTCAGATTTTTTCCAGCATGGTCCTATATTGAAACCCAACATTGGCCCGAAGTTGTTTGACATTATATAACCGATATTGGAAATCCGCATTGGCCCGAATTGTTTTACATTATATTCTAGGAAAGTTGAGGGAGAAATTGAAATAAAAAAAAGATAGCCACCTAGTACTTACTACGTAGTAAAATTTTTAAAAGTGATATGTCACGATCGTGTCGACAAACGTTTGTTTTCAGGAAATGTTTATAGTAGGCTAGGAAAATGATAAGGGGGAGAGGGGGGTTACTTGATATAAAATGTACCCTCCAAATTATTTGAAAAAATATACCAATAAGACAAGTCGTGTACCGTCTATGTTATTCTTAATTACGGTGATATGCTAAAATCGTTTGTATCGTGTGCTAAAATGATCAGCTTGAGCTTTATTAACCTAATAACGAATTTTATTGCTAATAAGACAAGAAATCGCATATAACCCTTGTTATTCTTAGGGTAATATTCAAGAATGGCCTTTATTATTTCCACCCATTTGGTGCTAAACAATAAGGATGGTAGTCGGTTGCGCCAACTTAAAACCGTTCCTGCGCCACTAGTATATAGACATATCCTGGAAACAAACGTTTGTAGTTACATATCACTTTTAGAAATCCGAAAGCATCGTTGACTATAGTTATTAATATATTGGCGTAAAATAATATACCAATATAGGACCAACCTTGGATAAACATTGGCAATGATATATTAAATTATCATTTTATGCCAATATAGGGCTAACATTGGCTAAATAAATCAAATATTGGCCCCAGATAAAATATTGGTCATAGGCGCGACCCATATAGGACCAATATTTTGTGCTACTGGGGTTGTCTTCAATTCATTCTATACAAAGGTGCAAAGAAAAAAAAATTAATCTGCGGTCTATGTTTATTAGGGTGGGCCAAAAAAAAACTTTTAATTTTTTTTCTTTAGGTACCATGAAAATATCGTCCAAGATGACGAAAAAAAAATTCTCCTAAAGTTTGAGCTCTTAATATTAATATTAAGAGGTGGCTCATCGCGATTTTTTATTTTCCATTTAAATAACACGGGAAAAAAACATTTTTTTGTTTGTAATTTTATTGCGATTTAACGAATTAGTGTGTTGTAAAAATCAATACATATTCTTGTAGGGAATTGAACGATCTACAAAAAAGATCTGATATAATTTTTTGCTTAGTCGACTCTATTAAAAGGTATTTGAGGTTAAAGTTCAACCTCAAATAGTAAATGATGACTTTTATAGTTTTCCATACTCTATTACGAAATATTGGCTCAAAAACATGAAATATCATATTTTTCGTGAAGTTTATCGAGTGTTCTTTGGTAAAACAATACAATTTCTACGAAATATCAATAATCAATATCAATAAAAAAAAATTTCTGTAAGTATAAGTATAAGTCTACTTGATTTTAAAAAAAATCGAATTTTTTTCTTTACATAAGTAATGACAAAAAAATTAATCATTTTCTCAAAAAATAATAAATATTCTATTTATACTTGACTATTAGGTAATAAAAGCCATGTTTCAATAATTCAACTAAAATAAAAAATGTTATTCCATAACTTGTACTTTTTTCACTATCTTAGAATCAAACATTTGTTGTACTCTTCTATTAATGCAACTCCTCTTTCTGCTACATCATTGAGAACGCTAAGACGTTTAAAAAATACTAGATTATCTTGATAGCTTTCATCCTGTGTCCAAAATTCTACATTCTTATTGATAAAGTCAATGGGTAAATCAAATATATTAAATATGTATATGTATATTTGATACTTATAGCGAGTAGTTAAAAACCACCAGCAAAAATATCCCAATTGTAACAAGAAAAATTTAGTTTGATTCCAAAATAGTGAAAAAGTGCACGTTGGAATAACATTTTTTATTTTAATTGGAAAATTATTGAAACATGGCTTTTATTACTCTACATTACCTAATAGTAAAGTGTAAATAGAATATTTATTATTTTTTAAGGAAATGATTAATTTTTTTGTCATTACTCAGGTAAAGAAAAAATTAAATATAGGAAAAAACTGTTTTTTCAACGATTATTGATATTTTATAAAAAATTGTATTGTTTTGCCGAAGAACACTCGATAAACTTCACGAAAAATATGATATTTTATGTTTTTGAGACAATATTTAGTGAAAAACTATAAAAGTCATCATTTACTATTTGAAGTTGAACTTTAACCTCAAATAACTTTTAAAAGAGTCGACTATGCAAAAAATCATATCAGATCTTTTTTGTAGATCGTTCAATTCCCTACAAGAATATGTATTGATTTTTACAATGTTGTTCACACTAATTCGTTAAATCGCAATAAAATTACAAACAAAAAAAATGTTTTTTTCCCGTGTTATTTAAATGGAAAATAAAAAATCGCGATGAGCCACCTCTTAACCCTTTCGGAGCCAAATTTAAATTACTGAAAAAAAAATTTTTTTTTCGTTATAGTTGCATTCATTGGTATTATTTTCAGATATTTTTGAAAAAAAAAAAAATTTCATTATTTTTTTTCATAATATGACATGTCCACTGGAATGGACAAAGTTACTTTAGAGAGGTCAAGTAATTATACGGTCATCTACTGTGTTTTATGTCTAGTCCACTATAATGGACAACATGTTTTTGAAACAAAATTTAATATTTAAATATAAATGGTGTTAAAAAAAATGTCCACTCCAGTGGACATAGCGTACGAAAGATATTAAGAGCTCAAACTTTATCAGAATTTTTTTTTCGTCATCTTGGACAATATTTTCATGGTAGCTAAAGAAAAGAAAATTAATAGTTTTTTTTTAAATCAAGTACTTATAGAAAAAAAATTATTGATATTGATTATTGATATTTCGTAGAAATTGTATTGTTTTACCAAAGAACACTCGATAAACTTCACGAAAAATATGATATTTCATGTTTTTGAGCCAATATTTCGTAATAGAGCATGGAAAACTATAAAAGTCATCATTTACTATTTGAGGTTGAACTTTAACCTCAAATATCTTTTAAAAGAGTCGACTAAGCAAAAAATCATATCAGATCTTTTTTGTAGATCGTTTAATTCCCTACAAGAATATGTATTAATTTTTACAACACACTAATTCGTTAAATCGCAATAAAATTACAAACAAAAAAATGTTTTTTTCCCGTGTTATTTAAATGGAAAATAAAAAATCGCGATGAGCCACCTCTTAATATTAATATTAAGAGCTCAAACTTTAGAAGAATTTTTTTTTCGTCATCTTGGACGATATTTTCATGGTACCTAAAGAAAAAAAATTAAAAGTTTTTTTTTGGCCCACCCTAATGTTTATGTTCATTAGTGTTCATGTTTTACTCATTTAGTAGACTTGTATACGCATTAGAATGTCGACGAGATCCGCTCAGATCCACAGGTTTTTTACAGCATGACTTTCACGTGGATTTAATTGTCCCAAATAGTTCAATTTAGAATTTAGAAGAGGGTAAGGCTTTGACAGTGATTTACAAAAAGACGTGTAAATTAATTTATGTGTGAGAAAAGTATCCAAACTGATATTTAGCTATCAACAAGCACCGTACTCATCAAAGCTAAAATTAAACTGTGCAAGAGTTCAGATGTGATCTCAAAGATTTGTTTGGTGTTGAAGACCTTAAAACTACAGCAAGGAAGAATAGAAATAGACAGCGGGAAGAAAACGAAATAAAGTTCATAAATAATTATGCAGAAAGGAAGAGTAAAGATATTTCTGAGACAATTTCACAATCATCTACGTCTTCTTTCGAAAGCTTGGTTTACTTGAGATATTGAAATAAAGCTCTACTCAGAATTTCAGCTTCCTTTAACTATATTTAACTGAAAATATCGTTGAAAAACGTAGTGCGGATTTTAAGACACATCATTAGATTCTTCTTGTCTACAAACACTAAAGAAATCACCGTAAAAAACCTATTGTCTAAGAAACTAAGAAAAGAATCAGCTTCTTTTATGATGTCCTTATTTAGGAAAAAAAGTAAAGAACTCCTAAAAGTACCAGTTCAGAATTGGCCATATAATCTGATTTTCGTAAAAAATGTTAGTTGTTAATAATATTGCAGAACAGGAAGAGTCTTATTTAAAAATACAACCAGGACCAAGGACAAATAACAGATGCATAATTTTCTTCACCTAAATGCCATCACCATCAGTTTAATTAATACTCGTATGTTCCTTAAATATATTGTAAAAAACTGTGTATTTTTATTTATTAAGCCTTTCAGTTAATTTATAAAATAAAAATAGTGGGTAATCAAGTAATAACAGTAAGTAACCTTGTTTGTAAATTAATATCTTCCATAAAATTAGGATAGGTTTGCTCTTGTAGTAGCAAATAAAACCTTTAATCCTTTTAACGCAAACAAGCAACTTTCTCTGTTCTGCTACTTTTAGTGTAAAGACAGTGTCGTAAAGAAGGGTGCGTATTAAGAATTTACGATTTATTTACTGTGTAAATATGTGTTCATAATAAAGTCGAGTTTAATTGAACCATTAAAGTTATATTGCCGTAAGATTGATACATAATATAGCCCCTATGGAAAAAAGATTTGACCATTTGCATATCTAATCACATTTTTGCATTAATAAATAAAGTCGAGCGTGTTCCAGAGAGTCCTGATTTTTCCTGATTAACATGGTAATTAATTGGTCAGAACGTAATAAAAACGGGGCACAGCACAAACCTCCTTTTTTCTCTGCTGTTTACTTAACATGAAAAATAGTTAAGGCTCATTTGCCCTTGTCTAGTGGGATTTATTGCTTAATTTTCAATTTATTAAAACGAAATTTGTTCAGTGTTAATTAAATGAGCCCCTAATTGAAAGCCAAAAACTTTATGGCATAATAAATGACCGCAACTTCATTAATACTAATATACTTTTGGATTATTAATTAAAGGTAAAATGTTACTTTACTACATACTAAATAAATCACGTTTAATTTTGAGGAGTGACCTACGATTTTTTATCATACATTTATGATATAGTTAAAATGATTTTTTATGATTAAGTTATGAAAAGAAATAGTACATTATTTTATAAGATGCTAAAGTGTCACTAAACACCATTTTGGTGTTTGCTGTACATAACATTTTCAACCATAATTCATGGTATTTAAATTAACACCACCTGGTGTTGGATTTTGACACCATTTTAAGATTACTCTTTACTCCACAGATATTTTAAACAGTGTAGAAGGTCCTGAATACAGTGTTCTTGCTTGTGCGTAGATTTATCGCATTTGTGATTTTTTATTCATGAAATGGATAAACACGCAAATTATTAACTACCCCACTAACTAAAACAGTTAATTCACACTCTTCAGTAACTAGAAAATACTCGTAGAAACAACAAACTTAATAGTTATATTTAGTTATTTTATTAAAATATTACTATATTTGACAGACCGCTAACCAGCGATTACAGACATCATTAATAATAGTAAAATAACATCTGGAAATGTTGAAAACGTCTCGATACAACCGAATGAAATATGGCCCTTAAAATAGACTGACATTTTTAGTTTTATTAGCTAAATATCATTTTTCTTTATGACTGAAACAAATGACTAAATAAACAATGTAAATATTGAAGAATAAATAAGTTTCTTGATTAATATAATAAAAATGTTTTGTTTTCCTTACATTAGTTAATCAAAAATTCTTTTACTAAATATTTGATTAAACCAATTATGCTTTATTGATTGGGAATATAAATAAAACATTTTAAAAACATCAATTGCGAGCTTAAACTGTAATTTCCAAATCTGACACAAATGAATTCAGGATAATCCTTTAATGCGCAATACAATTTCAGGTAACAATAGGGTAGAACAGTTAAAAGGACGTATTTGCAAAGAACAATGGTTCCTTTTTATACACATGAAATTTGTCATTCTTGTTGAAATCAAAGGATACATACAAACTGGCAATGCTATTGTTTTGTTAATGAATAATTTTTGTAGTTGAATTTACTTTAGTTCGAACAGCTACTCTATTTTTTTCGTCCTTAATGTCTGCAATACTTTTTGTTTTATATAGGTCAGTAAAATTTAGAATACCTACGTCTGCAGAATTAGAGTTTGTTGGCGGTTTTGTTTTAAATGTATTCAGTTGTCCAAAAACATATTAGTAATGATTTATGTAAAAATTGTAAAAAAATTAATTTTTACTAAATCATAAAACAAATAAGTCGTCTAAATTCAAACAGAATTATGCATTGAGAAAGTCTCCACTTAACGGTAAAATACAAAAATCGGGTATTATATTATGCCATGCATTCGTTGATATATTTTGTCGTGTTTTAGAGGACTTAAAATATAAAAATGTTTGATTTTAAGGTTAATACAACAATTATTTTTTGGTAGATTTCTTAAAAAGGTCCAAAATTTAATATAAATTATATTGGGTAGTTATTATTAATTAATTTACAATTAAAACACAATAATTCACCGTGATCACTTGGATAAAATACACACACTAACGTAACTATATAAGCATATAAACGTTGAGTTTCTTATTCAATGATATAAGGAATAATACATCGAAATCGAGTACTAAACCACAGTTTTTTAGTTTTTACTTGCAACGGGAAACACAAATAACGTGCGAGATTTAGCTGTGCAATTGAAACTTTGCGAACAAAATTTGTCGAGTAAGACCTTCCTTTTTTGTGAAAAAACTACTTATATATTAAAAAATTATGCCCAGATCATATGCTTTAATTGTATTGTTGAAAATTCTTGAATTTCCACAATGTTATCGAGCGACACCAGATGGCGCGTTAAAAAAATTGATGCTTCTTTAGCGTATAGTGTTAAAACGCCTTTTAAGAAAATACATTTTTAATGAATGTTATTTGAAATTTACAAAAAAGCTAAACAATAATACAATCCAAAGACAAGCAAAATGGAATATTAACTAAATTTTGGGACAAACTTTTGATGTATACTAAAACTAATGATGATAGTTCTCTAACTTAATTAATTCAATTAATTAATGACTTTTAATAGATAACTAAGTTAGTAGGTTGGGAACAAATAGACATTCAATATCGATTATATCGTTAAACATAATAATTAAAGCTTGTCACGCGTCTATCAAATGTCAAAAAGTCCCCTGCTATGGTTATTATGTTTCCTTTATTAAACGGGCGACTGATCTTTGTCTTGTCAACATGTCGTCTATTATTTTATATTATTTGCTCTTTTTTTTCATATAAAAAGTTTGATGGGGTGTGAATGTCAATAGTAGCTAACTACGGTTAAATAATTGTTTTCGTGCATTGTGTTTCTGTCATTTTTGACATAAAAGTAAGTGAATATACCAAACGATTTCTATAACGAAAGTATTATCTGAGACTTAGAATTTAAAAAATTGTGTGATAACTATATTCATTTTTGTCCACTACCACAATGTTTCCATGATACTAAGCTTAGTGATCTCTTAAGTACACATCGAGAAGCTGCAGTTTTAGTCACAGGCTAAAGTTTGCTTAAGTTAGTCGACAGAACTTTGTCAAATAAAGTGTTCTTGTGAAATAATACTAAAATGTGGAAATTAGAAAATTATGCTTATATAGTTACGTTAGAGTGTGTATTTTATGATAAAATTTTTATCCAAGTGATCATGGTAAATTATTGTGTTTTTAGTTGTAAATGTAATTCAAGAACTAAATCGTTTTATTTTCATGTTTTGGCAAAGGATCCGATTCGGCACGTATATTTGTTGGTAAAAAATTAACTAATTAATATTAATATTGTTAAGAACGATAAAAAATATATTTTTTCGACTCCTACCTTAAGTAAGTTGACAGTTGTCAAATGCCATACCATAGAGCTCCTTGTGTCATACAATCGTTAAAATAAAGTCCCATCTTGTAAAATAATACTAAATGTAAAAATTATTATATTATCTCAATACAAAAATACTAAAGTATTAAATAGTTTCTTAACGCCAATATTTGAAAAGTTTATATGAACATTGTACTGACCTTTTAATTTCTCTGGCAGTAAACTAGAGTTAACTTAATTTTGGGTGGCCCATAAAACATTATCTTCACTATATTATACTGTTGTTAGTCCATTTTCAAGGAATACATTTCGATTTACACATACAAATTTAACATTTTCACCGGCGCGCCTGGAATACAGATTCCCATTCTTACGGTTACTTTATTTTTGTATATATGTCGGTCTATAGAAATATTTAAATTAAATCATTTTTAGATAATAATAAGTATTTGTCGTAGAAAAAGTATAGTATAAACCTCGTTTATAAACTTTTCTGGACACTTACTTAATTAAGCACTCGCTCGCAAGCTCGCTCGTGCCTAAACTAAATTCGAGACTTAAATGGCGTTTATAAAACTTGATACATAATATACCATTGTCCTTTATTACTTAATATTTAGAGACCTCTAAAAGAAATGTTAATATTGTAGATACAGCCTTTTAGCTTAGCAGGGCATGTTTTTTCTACACGCGTGCGCAAAGTTATATTTATACGCACGCATGTGCGTACGAAAAGTTGAACTTTTTCGTACGCTAACTTTGAGCAAGCAAATGCGTTAATACAGGAATAAAATTATTAAATTATGAAGCCTTTAAAAGTGTTTTTAGTTAATTCAATATAAAAATATAAGTAGCAACTTTCCGCACGGTTGTAGAAAAACTGATAAAGAATATTGCGAGAGTAACTTTGCACACTTGTTAGAAAAACTACTGTTTCAGACTTTAAGTCAATTTTATTTGACATTTTATCTGACATCTGACAACTGTCAACTTTTAAGCGGTTTAACCTTACTTTTTACCAATCTGACATCTGTCAAAACGGTTAAACGGTTTTAACCTAACTTGTTAACAATTATTAAATGTGGGAGTAGATAAAAATGATAATTTAATTTTAGACAAATGATAATGTTTGGAATACGAGAAAAGCAAGTAGGAGTAAATTTAACATGCGAAAAACTTAACCCAATTATTATTTTTCCTCAGCATGTAAAATATTCATGACGATATAAGAGAATGTAAAAACTGCTTATAAATCTTGCTCAACAATATCGTCCTCATGTTTATAAATTACATACATTCCTAAACTAAATATAGTCGAATATGGCCGTGCATAATTATTCCCCCGAGGTTGCCAAGTTATCTTCCACATGACAGTTGACGAACGACACTATGTTCCAACTGTTTTTCTTTTCTTCCCTTCTACGTAAACGTATTGTACGTATCCCGCACAAGATTTTAGTGATTACTACTGAAACATCGCCTGTCTACTTTGACTTAAGTGGTATTAATTTCGGGGACATGTTTCACACCTGAAATAATTTAATGGTTACATGAAACTTTTCAAAATAAAAATATATCGAATTGAAAAACACGATGAGCTAGAAAAGTATTTTTATCTACTCCTACATTGACGAGCTGTGACTTTATGGCGTTTTAGTCACTGGCTGAAGTTAGCAATAGTGGCTTTTGGGCATATTAGTCACGGGCTGAAGTTAGCTTTATTATAAATTAGAGAAAAGTGAGGTTAATTCCGTTGACATTTGACATATGTCAAATTTTTAGAAAATAAAATTAGATTTAAATTCTTCTTTGTGTTCGTCGTAGATAAAGTATAGTATACAACTCCTTTTATAAACTTATCTGGACACTCGTTTTTATTAAACACTGGCTTGCAAGCTTCGCTCGTGTTTAAAAAAACTCTTAACTAAAATGGCGTTTATAAAACTTGATACATAATATACTATTAACATAGCATATTCAAATTTTTTATTTTTTATTTCTTAACAATATACTAAGGTAATGTGGGTATTTAACGTCTAAATAAAAAAAATTATAATAAAAAAATAAAACATAATAGAGCGAAAAAGAGAAAGAAATAGGGATAAGGATGTTATAATATTATTATTATTATTAAATATTTTCGAAAGTAATATCATAAGGGCATCTAATTTTTCCGAAAAAAATCGTCATACAGTTTTTCCACCTAGAAACCATTTGTAATTCAAAATTGCGCGTTTTTTCGGGATTGGTGGAAATTAAGACGAGGGAAATAGTTAATCTTAATTCATGAATTATCTTTTAAATATTTTTATATCTATTATAATAGTTTTTTTTATAAATACCAGAGCCATTCCACGCGTAACGGATAGGACAGTTGCCGTGTTTTTATTTACAAAATAATATTGTTCTATTATATTACCAATGTCAAATTTTTATAAATAGTTCTAAACTAAAGCTGTTTAACAAGGTTTTTATTTGGCAAAATTAGGTATCGTGGTTGACTGTTTAATTCCTTAAAAACTAATAATTTAAAGCGTAACGGACGGGACTTCGTAATAGTCCGTAACAGTCAATCACGATACCTAATTTTGACAAATAAAAACCTTGTTAAACAGCTTTTGTTTAGAACTATTTATAAAAATTTGACATTGGTAATATAATAGAACAATATTATTTTGTAAATAAAAACACGGCACCTGTCCTATTCGTTAGAATTTTAATATTTGTCCCTCCTGATGACGATAAATTGGAATTTGATTTTTCTACCTAAAACAAAAATATATAATTATTAAAATTTTGTTTTTAACCCAAATATAATAAAATTTTAACCCACATAAAAACACCTCTTAACAAGCCTTTAATTTCTTTGTTAGTAATTTAAAATATAATTTTTCTTTAGCCAGATTAATTTTACGGCCAAAAAATGCTTAAATTTCAGCTTAAAAATGATTAAACCCCAACACCAACAAACAACGGTAAAAAGGCCAACCCGAAAAACGAAAAATTACGGCATTATTTTGTCTAGAAAATGGTCGAGCATAATGTGTTTATTTAATCCTTGCTAGGTTTTAAAGCCCCTTAAAAGCAACAAAAACTAAATTTATTTTCACTCTATAATGTTTAATTTTGCTGTATGAATGCTTTTTATTATCAATAAATAATAAAGCCAAAACGTTAACAAAAGTTTTGAATGAAATATTTAATAAAATATTTTTTAAATTTTATTTAATTTTACTAAAGGAATTTTTACGAATATTTATTTAATACATTTGTTGGAAAATGCAGGTATTTAAAATTTAACAAATAAAACTTTTAAATTTTTATATAACAAAGTACCTAACAAAACAAATAATAATTTATATAAAAATTGCATTATTAACAAAACAAATACTAATTTATATAAAAATTGCATTACAATTTATTTGAAGGTTTTAGCTTGCGAGCAAGTGTTTAATTAAATAAATGTCTATAAAAGTATATAAACGATTTGCATACTATACGTTTTCTACGATAAATACTTATTATCTAAAAATGATTTAAATTAAATATTTGTATAAACCGACATCTACACCAAAATACGATCACCATTTGCCTAAGAATGGAAATCTGTATTACCGGCGGCAAATGTCAAATATTTTTGTGTAGATCGCAATGTATCCCTTGAAAATGGACTAACAACCGTTTAAATCCAAAATAAAAACAGTTTTTCACAGTGAAAGTAAGGAGAATTGTTTATGCCCACTCCACGGTGTAGTCTCCACCCAAAATATGTAAATCAGTTAAATTTTAAGTGCTGCTGGTGAAATAAAAAGTTCATTACAAATATAAACTTTAATACTTTTGTATTTTTTTATTAAGATAATACAATAATTTTCACAATTATTATTATTTCACACGAATAGCACTTTATTTTAACCATTGTATGACATTTGATAACTGTCAACTAAATTCAGCCCGTGACTAAAGCGCCATAAAGCTATAGCTTGTCAATGTGTACGATAATGGGCGTTTTAAAGGTCTAAGTAGAAAAAATCCTTTTTTTACTCCCACCTTTAAAACGGTCAGGAACAATTATTAAAGATTATTCAAAGTAGCTATGTCTGCGGACGTGGCAAAAAGGTGAAGAATAGATCATTTTAAATCGAAAAAATCTAAATAAAGAATTAAAAACTGTTGCCAATTCTATACATTTAAAGCCCTGTCTGATCGTGGACATATAATTAAAATATGATCTGATTATTATATGTAAAAAATACATGGGCTGTATATAGGGTTGGGAAAATTTCACTTTTTGCTTGTACTTGAAATTTCACTTGAAATTTTCACGACATTTATGAAATTTATTAAAATTTCCTAAATGCCTGAAATTTCATGAAATTTGTGAAATTTATTGAAACTTTCAATAAATTTCAATCACTTTAAGTGTAATATAATAATATTGAAATAAGCCCACTCGGTGACCATGGCAAATTACCTCTCTTACCTCATACCCCTCTGTGGGCCCCTGCACCAATAATATAAATAGTAAATATCTATGTTAAACACAAATTTCTTGAGATTTCCTTTTAAAATATTTTTAAAATTACTAAAACTAAGAGAGATATATAGCACTTTTTGGTAAGCTAATGAGATTGTGCCACTTTCATTGTTTTATATTTATATATATATTTATTATTTTTATATATTTTACTGAAATTTTACAAAAATTGAAGAAACTTCATCAAAATTTTATGAGCTAAAGGCATTTTTTATCCGTTTTCCGATACAATTATAGCAAAAGTAAAAGTTTAAATTAATCATAACTTTTAAAAAAATTTTAAAGTCTGATTTCATTTACAAATTAAATTGGTAACTGAATTAAATTATTTAAATTAATTTATGCTATAAGTAACAATAATTACTTATAGTGTATTCAAATCCAAGCCGAACTAAACAAAAACGCCCAGACGCTTGATAACTCGTTCTTATTGGTCGATTTGGAATCTGTTGGAAATTATTATTAAAGGTCCCAGGGGAGGCCGCATGTGAAATTTATGCGAAATTTTCAGTAAATTGCGAAACTTTCAATGAAATTTTTGAAACAGGCAATGTTGAAATTTTCGGATTGAAAATTTCTTTTGAAATTTTTAAAAATTTCACTTTCCCAACTAAATGAAATATTTCAAGTTTGAAACTTTCAAAGTTGAATTTTTCATTTGAAAATTTCAACTGTCCCAACCCTAGCTGTATAAAACAAATATACTTATATACTACGTATACTTAGTTTATTTGATTAATTCATATTTTATAACTTGGCGATAAGAAATCGTGCCCTTACATTTTTGCTAAGGTTCATAACACAATTTTGCAATAATAAACCGTTTTCAACCAAAATTATTAATCTGTCATTCTCATCTTGTAGGGGTAACAATTTAAATTCTACAACAATTAAAATTCTTTGTGTAGTTTTTTTTGCCGTTTGTCTCGACCCCAAGGCACATTATTTTGTGTATAGTTTTGTAGGTATTTTTTTTAAATTTTTATCTAAAAATCGAAAAAGTGAGTCATAACGATTTGTTTACATATTTTTTTTAAAGTACCTTTAAAAACAAACAAAAATTGTTGTTACTTTTTTAAAAAAATTTCATAAATTTCAAAAAGTTACAGGCATTCAAAAATAAATTGTGCGATTTAAAAAAAATCAAATCTCAAAAAACAATATATAGAAAATTTTAAAAAACCAATTCGAGGCAAAATGCTATTTTAAAAATGGAAAGGTAAATCCATCGCAGATTTGGCATAATACCACATGGACTTCGCTTTAATTCAGCTTTAACTTTTTCTTTCCTGGACTGTTTTATAAACATGTTTTACTAAAAAGGAAATGTAAAAACCTTTAAAGAAATTCTTATCAAAACTTAATCAATCCTTATTTTTGTACAATTGATCAGTACTTATTTTTAAGAAAACGAAAACGGCTTGCGTTAGCTTTTTATCAATTGAACGTATCCAATTTGTAATAGCTTCGCCATCGCAGGCAATAAAAACGGACCAATTTCGTTTTTTGAGCATTTTAAGCATTGCCAAACTTCTTTTTCCGTTTAGATAGAAGTTGAAGCGCGTAAAATAAGGGGAATAACCTAATCTGATAAGTCGATGAGTCGGGTTTTTCCGGTAAACTGATGTTTTATCTGGAATAAGTCCATGTGATGTGGATAAATCAAGATCCTTTGCTATTTATTCTAATCCTTTGCAAACAGATAAACTGGATAGCGGGGCATTTTTTAGATAATTTGCCACGAAGAACAACTTAATCTCGTCCAATAAATATTACGCCGCTTTGTTTCGAGACTTTTCCCCCTTAGTTCGCGCTTAGATAGTCCCACTTCCATAATTTTTGTTTAAAAAATATAATAAAGGAAACTTTACTTCTTATCTTTGCTAGATACGCACCCATTTACCAATGGGGATCTTTTTGACATCCACATGATTTATGTTCCAGGTTTAACAATTTTAATGCATATTAAATCATATTAAATTTAGTTTTATTATAGGTACTAAAAATCGTTGTAATCGATGGAGATATTATTTTTTCTTACAATAAATGATTTTTTGGTAGTTAAATCTGATATCTATAAAACAAATATATATTGCAAGTTACTGGTAATTCCACTTATACGTAGAACACACTGTTCTAATTCTCCAAGTTTATAGTTACTAAGGCAATTATGGTTTGGGAATGGGTAAAATGATTCGGTCTGTGTGCTTACTTAATATATTATATCACATTAGTATTAAGATGTTTATTTTCTCAGAATAATTAAACTGCAGTTATGAATATTAGGTACATGCTGAAGACATTTTTTAAAAACAGGTTTCCGGAAACAATAATATTACAGTAAGAATAAAATGCTATAAACAGATGTCCTCTTGGGTATCGAGTAGCTCTGTTTTCAACCAATCAAAATCAAGGAAAAAAGGACGTTTTCTATTGGTTTTCCTAAATTTTAAGATTTTATCAAATGACCTTATTTGGGCATACGTAATTTTAAACCAGTTTTGTTCTAGAAGCTTTATTTTCGTGACCAAATAAGGTAATGAAACGAGATTCAATATCTTATTGGTTTCAAATTTCTCTAAAAATAATATAAATAGTAATGCCTGCTGCATTAAAATCAGTTCAATTTACAAAGCGACTTCCAGCTCTACTCGATGTGCCATCTCGACAACCCAACTGGTAACTTATTTTGACTTTGAATTTTGTTATATTGTTTGCATTTTTTAAAAATTAATTTCCTTCGGGAATTAATTGTTTTTGAATTAAAATTCAAGTGATTAAACTTCTTAAGATTCGTAGTTATTTTTGATATTTAAAAACCGTTCGTAGAACGAAAGTTCAAGTGATTGAATTTATTTTGAATTAAACTTCAAACGATTGAAGTTGAATTATTTTTGATATTTTAAAACAGTTCTTAGAACTAAACTTGTATTAAATTCAAGTGATTGAATTTATTTTGAATTAAAATTCGCACGAGTCGAATTTAGATTAAAAAGAAAGAAAACTTTTTGGTAAACAATATGACCATGGATAAAGAAAACCTTAAGAAGTTACATAAGGTGAAGAAAATCTTGATTAAGTCATTCAAAGTCCAACTTGATGCAAGGAAACGCACCTACGTTGTCTCCCGTTGTGTATCTGTGGCTCCCAATAGTGAAGTGACGGATTTGCTTAACCAGCAGTAAGTCTGACAAATAAGGTGGCCATTTCTTGCTATGCACACTACGCGGTCAGCTTCCAAGATAGCGAGGTTGAGCGAAGTTTCTGAGGTTTCCATCGCTACTGGATTGGTGTTGGACGTGACCAAGGCTTCTGTGGACGCCGTCTTCGAAGACATCAACTTGGTTTCCGAAGTTTCGGAAGAAACATCGAACGAGAATTTAGATTTGGTTGGAACTGCTGACATGGACACCGTTACCGACGTGCCCATTCACATTCCACGCTACCAGATGGACCTTCATGTGCCCCAGGTTCTCCAAGGGGCCCAATCTGGACCAACATTGCATAACAACGCTGCTAGTGTTTGTTTCAACACTTTAGGTGCATGTAGCACATTACCATCGGCCCAAATGGATCTTCCATCAGCAAGAACCTAGAGGACGTCATTCCTTGGACCAACCGATCCAATCATAACATAGGGGCGCTATTTAAACTGTTTTGGAAAATCAGGTTTTCATTATTTTTTTCAGAAACAGTATATAATAGTAATACTTTTTTTCTGGGGTAATTTTTGGCAAGAAATCATCTGGTGGTGTCAAATCGGATAAATGGGGACCTTAGGCGTCCGAAACAGTGGCTACACGGGGAAAAATCCTCCTCTTATAAAACATTTTTTCCAGATAATTTTACGTTAAAAAGCTGCTCTTGTTACAAAGTCATGGAGCCAACTGTTTTCGAGAAAAACATTATTAAACTACAACAATTTATTCATTCCCAATTTTCAACAATTCTTATTTTACTAAATCCTCAAAATGATCGCCGTTCTCTTCTACACATCTCTTTTTTTTCAAACTTTTAATTTTTTCGAAAAATCCAGGTTTATTTCTTATGGATTCACAAACATTTTGCTTTTCACTTGATATTTTTTGTGGCACTATTTCCAGTGTATACAAAAATTAACAAATTTAACAACATTTGTTTATATTCTGTTTAACATTAAATAATATGTTTTGCTAAATTTCAGCGAACATCACATTTTGATATTTATCTCCCTAACGAAATTACAAATGATTTTGTCCATTGTTAGATTATGAATATCAAATTATTTGCATCGGCATTGCGTTAATTGCATTTAACCAAACCCAAATTATTTATCAGGTATTAACAGCTACATTTTATATTACAGGAAGATCCAAAAAAAAATTTCTTTGTTATAATTTAGCCATACGTCTGCAAAAACTCAAAGCTTCTTCCATTATGGAATATAAATCGTTCCTTGATTTTGTCTACCTAACCATCTAAAATTCCATAGCAGAAAAAAAGGAAGCAAAATCTAGTAGGAGAAAAAGATTTACATGATTATGTAAATAAATATGTATGTTTATATGTTAAACTTTTTCAAATTATTTAAGAACCCCTTTTAATAGACTTTTACTTACGAAACTCTTCAACTAAAATTGTACAGTTTATAAACTTATGATTTTATCCCTATTTATACCCTCCAGTTTTTATCCACCTCATTTTACGACAAAGTAAGATGTCATTATTTAGGACTTCTAATTAAAAAAAACGTAGTGTTTGTACCTAAATATTTCGTTGAATGAATTTCTTAATTTCAGCGCGAATCCTTTATCAACCAAGAAATCGTAAAATATCCCCGAAAGACTTAATTAGCATTACGAGGACGTAATTAAGTTTAAGTAAATCCAATAATCCAAGTAGCAATGTGTTTATTTTCTTTGGCGCTGTTAGAGCCAGTGATTCCCGAGGTTTGCTACATTTCTACGACCATTTAATTATATTAACACTGCTTTTAAGAAAACCCCACCATCCCACGTGTCATATGTTTCACGGTTTTCTTTATCTTTTAACCATTTCATAGCGCTATTGCCTTGTATTATTATTGTACAGGGTGTTTTCTTATAAATGGGACACCCCTATAAAATCTTTATTGGAAGAGATATCAAAAAAAATTTAATAAAATAGCATTGACATTGTTTTTTTCAATGAAACACCCTATTTTAGATTATTTAAATAGTTTTTTTTCTTGTTTCAAAAATGTATAGTGTGTATGTATTTGTGTTAGGTGTTTTTTTAATAACTGACCCAAAAATTATCCTAAACTTAACCCGAAAATCATGGTTGTCATGGATAAAGAATGTTTACCCTAAAATAAGCATGGCGTTTGGAACAATTATTAGTTTTTTGTTAAAAATAAATAATAAAAACATGGTTATTCTACGACGTGAGTTCTTTCTCCATGGCAACTATGATTTTTACCTTAAAACAAACCAGGTTTTTGATTCAACTATTAATAGAATGTTTAATTCAAACATATACAAATTATATGTTTTTGAAATAAGAATAAAAAGCTCTATATAAATATTTAAAAATATACAGGGTGTTCGGTTGAAAACAATGTAATATCTATTTTATCAATCAAAAAAATTACTTTTTTAAACCATGCAAGCTGGAGTTTTTAATTTTTTAATATATCTGCAAATAAAGATTTTAGAGGGGTGACATTTATATGAAAACACCCTGTGCACACAAATGTTTGATTGTGGATAGTGATAATATTGTTTATTTATATGTTAAATGTAATATAAATAGCTTTTGCTAATAAAATATTTATTTATTATATCTTATATGACGGAAAGATTAATAAGAGTAGACAGTATGTTAATGTTTTATTAAGCTAGTTATAACAATATAAATTGCCTAGTTAATTATGAAAAGTGTTAGTCATATGGTGTGTTATATTAAAAAATATAATTGCAATTAAAATGCAAAATAAATTATTCAAGCATTATTATGCACTTAAAAAATAATAAATTTAAAATAATTTGTTTATAAAATATATGGTTGAGAAAACGCTTATTATAGCCGAGCTCAGTGTTCGCTCCAGCCGAGACTGCAGATCTGAGCCAGGCATTTAATAATTCTGTACTTACTTACATTGAAATTCTCAAGTTTGCGACATTTTGTAATGGGTTTGACGTTTGATGTTATGTGCATGAATTTATTCCAGTGTAATTTTTAGTTATCTACACTGATTTCGAGCTAAATGCAAAAGATGGAACCACTCTTTTTATGTAATTTTAATTCATTATCATTATTGTACGGCGGTGTATAATAATTTGACTTTTGAACTGTCCACAAATATGAATCCTTTCTATATAGGCTTATGGAAAAGTTATTTTATTTTCCATAAAAACATCCTCTTTACTTTTAATGTTAAAACTGCTTATATATCGGATTTAAACGGTCAGCTGAATGATTCAGCTACATGCAATTTAATTATTTGAAAAAAAAATATTTTGTGCTGATTTCACGAATTCTGACAAGATGACATTTTAGCTTTATTTCTGTACGGAATTTAATAATAATTCTGACAAGATGACATTTAGCCTGAATCCATAGCTTTCTTTAATACAAATATTCCCAGTTTATAAAATGCTATTATGTTAGCCACATGAAATTTAATTTGTTAAAGAAAAATATTTTGTGATAATTTCACGAATTCTGACCCCTAACCAAAAAAATATGTAACAGAATCTTAAGAAATTATTTCTTATTATTCGTGCACGTTGTTAGGTATGTTATATCGTTGATATGAAGTTTGCCTTTTAAAAAAAGGTTATTAGTTACTGGGCGAACTTTATTGATCACAGGGGTTGAATGTTTAACTTCTTCTCCCCAAATACTACTATGAGTATTAAAACACTATGTTTTATTATATCAATATATTAAATGGATCTTCCATACAGGATTATAATATTACTTATTGTTAATATTAATGTTCTTAACTGATTATCTTAATAATTTAATGTATGTAATTGAATGTTGAATATTGAATTTTACTTTGAAATAAAGTCTACTCCTATTTATAAGCTCCGACAAAAGTAGCTAAGAGTAAGGAAAGAATGTTCTAAGTCAGCAAATGCCAGGATTTGTAATAATCCAGACATTTAGTATCTCCTGTAAATAATAACCTTTTAAACTATTAAATAAACAAAGTAATTAAAATTTAATATAATATAATTTTATATATATATATAATATAATATAAATAATATATATTATATGTAATAACACTGATAACACTAGTCAACACTAAACAAAGGGTGTATTGTTCAGAGGGCACCTAACAGCCATGGGTATTACTCATTGAGTAATCAGCCGATTACAATATTTACTTTAATGAAATCGGGTTTTAAATTAAAAGAAGCCGACTATAATACTTAATTAATAATATATTATACTTAAGTATACTTAAAATTGTTAGAAAGTGAGGTTTACCAACTGACAGATGTCAACTTTTATTTGTTTATTTTAAAAATTATTTAATTATCTTCTAATTGATTAGGCGTATTATTCACTTGTATGATTTGCGTCTCTTGTCTAGTGACTCGAGACGCAATCTTTATCCTGGGGAATAATCATTGTCTCTCGTATAATAATATACTATTATTAAAAGAAATAAAGGAAAACTTAATTCGAAAAAAAGTTAGTTTAATTTCTTTTGACAGAAGTTTGTATAGTATACGACAGGCGACTGATGATTTTGGAATAGGCTTTAAAGCCTATTCCAAAATCACAATTGTCAGTTCGTTTGCCATTGATCAGCTGTTTGTTATTGTTAATGTTAATACAATGTCACCTGAGAATTATAGTGTTCTATATGCATTTTTTTTAATTGAGGTTAGTCTTGTTTTAAGTCTTAAAGATGCATATTGTTCCATCTATATATAGATATATATATATATATATATATATATATATATATATATATATATATATATATATATATAATTGTGGTAGAAATTGTACAGTTTAAGTCTTAAACTATACAATTTTTACCCCAATTATATATACATAAAACAATATGCATCTTTAAGACTTAAAACAAGACTAACCTCTATTTAAAAAAAATGCAGATATGATTTTCGATTATTTGGTTGTGGGAAAAATAATATGTGCAACTCGGGAAGAATGGTCGATTCTAAAGTTCGTTCATTTTCATTTTCCCCAGTTGTTGCACAATACACTATTAATTATCTTTTAGTTTGTCAAGACAATTATTAATCTTTCATTGATATACAAATTTTATAATTAAATGAAGTATTAAAACAACACTGTTCTTTTTTCTTCTTATCATGTCCATATACAGGGTGTTCCTTAATATCATGTACAAACAAAAGGGGGTGATTCTTTGGCTTATTTTATGAATTAAAGTTCCTATAAACATGGGCCCGCAAACGCTTCGTTACCGATCTACAGGGTGTTAAAGTTTGGAGATTTTTTTAGTTTTTATCTTATAACTTCTGCAGTTTTTGAGATATTTGGCCCAAATTCGGAATATAGGTTAGGCTATAAGGCTTACATCATTGGGCATGCCAAATGGTTATAAGAATCTACAGGGCGATACTTTTTTGTATGTCATGCTCCCCTTTTTTCCCAAGAACTTTTTTATGGTGCGCTGCTGGTAGATTTTAAAATACAAAATAAATTTTCTGTTTTGTTTAAAAACTTTTTGGTAACCTAAAGTTTTTTCGTATTTGCGACCGTTATCGAGAAAAATATGTAGAACAAAATTTGTGAGATGAAATTCAAATTTTTAAAAGGGTCTGGTTGGCTTTATTAATAATAACTTATTTTTATTTATTTTAACAATTTATTCTACACTTCTTGTTAAAAACAAAATGCTCTTTGTTAAAATGATTTATTATAATACAAAAAACTTAAATATTTAGAAAAACAAGAAAACTACATTACAACAATTGTTGAAAGTGACCTCCTCCAATTCTCACACAAGCATCTGCTCTTCTTCTCATTGATGCCCTTACTCTTTCAAACACCCCCGGAGTATTTCTTACGGTTTCAAATGCTTCTACTATCCGATTTTGTAAGTCATTTATATTATTAACTGGTGTTGCATAGACTAAAGATTTGAGATGCCCCCATAGGAAAAAATCCAGGCTGTTTAGGTCAGGAGACCTAGGGGGCCATGGCTGAGGTCCACCCCGTCCTATCCACCTGTTTTCATATGCTACATTTAAATACTCCCGAGCCAAAATAGAAAAATGTGCTGGGGCGCCATCGTGCATATACCAAATATGGTTTCTTAGCAAAACAGGCAAATCTTCTATTAAAAAAGGCAATTCATGTTGAAGAAAATGCCTATATGACTGAGCATTAAGTCGATTAGGCAAAAAGAAAGGACCAATCAAATAATCCCCAATTATACCACCCCATACATTTAACGAGAACTGTTCTTGAAAATGCGTTTCTACAATTTCATGTGGATTTTCTTCAGCCCATATGTGGTTGTTATGAAAATTTATAATTAAGTCTCTAGAAAAGTTGGCTTCGTCGGTAAAAAGGATTTTACAGTCAAAATTAGGGTCTCTTGCTAGCCTGGCAAGGTACCATCGGCAGAAATTAAGCCTTAATGGGAAATCTCGAGGAAGGAGCGCCTGCACCCTTTGAATGTGGTAAGGGTATAGCAGAGAATCACGCAGGATACGCCAAACAACTTGATGACTAATGTTGAAATGTTCACTAATTTTTCTAGTGCTAGTATCTGGATGCTCTTCTATTTCATTTAAAACAGCTTCTTCAATCTGTGGTGTTCTTACCGTATATTGTCTACCTGCATCATTGGTATTCTTTTTAAAAGTTCCACTTTCTGCAAGACGCCTATGAATATTTGTGAATGTTCGATGATCGGGTATTATTCTATTATCGGGATAGCGCTCCATGTACAGGCGTGTAGCTTCTCTTTCATTTCCATCCGCAAGGCCATAGATGAAATGCATGTCAGCCATTTCAGAATTCGTATAATTTGGCATTGTTACGGACTGATAAGAAATTTAATTATAACGAGTCTTTTAAATAATTTTACACCTTGCAGTTTAAAACTTTAAATGCGTGCTGTCAATAGCATCGTTTTTATGTATTTTTTTGATGTTGTAGACAGTGTGTTGTCTGTGATGTTGTATCCAATAGCTACATAAACCATTTTATTTCAGATTTGATATTTAATAAGTAGTGGCAGAAATGAATTCAAATCATGTTTAAAAGAGTACACCATTACAACAATTGTTGTAAGGTAATTTTCTAGTTTTTCTAAATATTTAAGTTTTTTGTATTAAAATAAATCATTGTAACCAAAACCGTTTTGTTTCTAATAAGAAGTATAGAAATATTATTTTAAAAATAAATAAAAATAAATTATTAATAAAGCCAACCAGATTATTTTAGAAATTTGAATTTCATCTCGCAAATGACAACAACTTGTGTTATATTTTTTTTCTCGATAATGGTTGCAGATACGAAAAAACTTTAGGTTACTAAAAAGTTTCTAAACAAAACAGAAAACTTATTTTGTATTTTAAAATCTACCAGCAGCGCACCATAAAAAAGTTCTTGGGAAAAAAGGGGAGCATGACATACAAAAAAGTATCGCCCTGTAGATTCTTATAACCATTTGGCATGCCCAATGATGTAAGCCTTATATCCCAACCTATATTCCGAATTTGGGCCAAATATCTCAAAAACTGCAGAAGTTATAAGATAAAAACTAAAAAAATCTCCAAACTTTAACACCCTGTAGATCGGTAACGAAGCGTTTGCGGGCCCATGTTTATAGGAACTTTTATTCATAAAATAAGCCAAAGAATCACCCCCTTTTGTTTGTACATGATATTAAGGAACACCCTGTATAACATTCGAGATTATAACATTTTAATGACATTAATATCCGGTAGTGGTAGATACAAAATATGTTCTATTTTTAACCAACCCGCAAGTTAAAACAACCTATTTATCTTACTTCATTTTATTTTTAACTTGATGCGTGATTATCGCATTATCAAAATAAAATCATTTCGTGGCATCGGAATACTTAAAACTCGAATGATCGTTAGTGTCGTGAAATATGGCACACTTATTACTTAAATTTATACAGATGCTGTTCCTGTCACTCATTTAACGAGAAACGTGTTATAATTACGTTTACAAATGATACAAAAAGTCGTCTACGGGTGATCTTTAGATGGAAATCTTTGAAACATGTGGGATCACTCGCTCGTTAATAGCTCCTTAAACCTTTCTATCTTTGACACGAGATTTTCATCGTTTTATTTATCACCATGGTGGTTTAATAATAAATAGAATAATTCCATGCGTTTCATCATTTATTACGATGTGAGTTAACCATTTTATTAACCTAGGAATGCAGTGGTGATAATGGTGTAAAGTAATCGACCCAATGTTTTAGCAAGGAGGAAATGGACTCATTTGGCAATAAAATCGACCGAATATGAACATTGTACGCAACATAATTGCATAATTGCCAATAGGGGGTGAATCTTCTCGACTAACTTAGAAACCACTTTTGGAAATCATTATCGATAATTGCTTTTTCCCCATACTCATGAATATTGATTTCTTATTGGTTACGTAATCTCCCGAATGCACGCTCTAAAAGGACAAAAACCTATTGTACTTCATTGTATTATATAACCAACCAATACTAAAAGATAATGAAGAAATGCTATTTAAATTTGTTTGTTGATGCCTCTGTTCTAAATCTGCATTTTATAATTGCTAATTTTATGTAGATTTTAAAATGCGTTTGCCATATATTTGTTGTTGACATTTATTAGAAACAGAATTTAACGTGGTCTTATTGCAATATCTAAAATAGAAATCAGCAAAGTGACTTCCTTGATGGGCTCATAACTTTTGGGAACATTAATTTTAATGATGTCTCGTGGATAAAATGATCTAATCTTAGCTGTAACCTTTTTTGTTCGCTATATTTTAAATGTTTTATGGTTTAATGGAAGTAATATTTTCAAACCATTATTAATGACAATTTAGTTTTATGGCTTAATCATGTTTTAATTCATATTTTTTTTTATCTAATTACGAGTAGTTATAATAATTGGTTTTATTAACATTTTAAATATTAAAAACAATGTATATATTAAAAACATATATATATATATTAATGCCTAGACAAGCTATTTGGTTAGCTTATTGGAAAATATATAAATGTATTAAATAAATAAATAAATAAATGACCAAGTGATCAAAAAATGTAGGTATAAACATAAATTTATACAAATAAATTTAAAAAACCATCTTGGAATATAAATAACAAGGGAGAAATATTCAAATATTTATTTAAATAAATAAAGAAAACAAAGGAAATTATAATTAAAACACAGATAAGTGATTTAGATATCAAATAATGATGATGATGATGATTGCTTGGTTATTTAATCAATACATAATAGCAATAAAAAAAATATTCATTTTTTCACATTTTTAATAAGTTTATTATCTCGTGAGTAAAAATAATGAGTGAATTTTAACTCAAAATTAACTCAACCAAGTCTTGGCTTCCAAGTCTTTGACCAAGCTTCAGCCAGACTTTCAAGACCCAGTCATGACTTCCAATTCTTTGATCAGGCTTTCAAAATCGAGTATTGGCTTCTAAGTCTCTGACCAAGCTCCAGCCAGACTTTCAAGACCAAGTGAGGAGTGATTTTTCAAAAGGCCTTATTTCCATTTTTACTTGAATGTAATTTTTTGACAAAATCCCAAAGGTATAGTTAAAAGGCATATATTAACGGCAAAATATGACAGCAGGTCTGAAGTATTATTAAATATTCATCAGAATTTTTTTTTAAATAATCTATATTGCCCTAACCTATACAGGTTATAGTCATTTTTTTGAAAAATTGTTGCAAATGGAAATACGACCTTTTGAAAAATCACTCCTCAGTATTGGCTTCCAAGTCTGTGGCCAAGCCCCGGTCAGGCTTTAAAAACCGAGTCTTGCTTTTAAGTCTGACCTAGCTTTAGCCAGACTGTCGACAGTCAAGACCAAGTCTTGGCTCCCAAGCTTTGATATGTTCTTACCAACGAACAATTGCCCAGGCCTCAATATATTGTTCTGGCCCAGAAGTTCTTAAGCAGTCTTGGCCCAATTCTACTAAGCCTCACCCAACCTTGGCCCAGTCGGGCTTCAAAGCTTGGGCCAGAGTAGTGTAGAATTGGGCCAAGCCTGGGCCAATCTTGGGCCCTTTGATTTTTTACTACATGGGAAACTGTTGTCAAAACAAGACCCCACCAAATTGTATCATAAAAACGCCTCACGTAATTAATGAATGTTCCCATACCAAAATTACCAATTCCCCACCACGCGTGGCCACGGGTCAAAACAAGTCAGATCAATAGACAACACAATTATTAAGAAAAAATAGATTATTTTTAATAAAAAAATAGCTTATGGCTTTACATTAAAGATATTATGTCATTGAGGTGGTAAACATTTTGACAGATGCAAGTTTGTTCCAAATTGGCTCACTTTCTGATTTTGCGATGTTTTGTGGCCCCCTAGCTCGCCAGACATGACAAATATGAATTTTTCTCTCCTTAAGGCGGATGTTTACAACCATATCCCTTAAAGACAGTATTTATAAATAAAATAAAAATTATTTTAAAATTACATCTACAACCTTAAAAAACATTTTAATTCTCACGGGGCTACCTCAAGGCGCGTGTTTATAACCATATACTTTGAAATAATAAAAATTATTTTATAAAATTAAATTTACAACCTTAAAAAACATTTTAAATAATGGCTAAGAACAACTGTATTGACATTTTTATGTCCTTAAAAAAAATAATGTTCTATTAAAATAATTTCGCGTAATTTGGCAACAGATTGTTTAGTTTTGGATTTTGTTATTCTTGGCAATGATTTCGCTCGGTAAATACGAAAGTTCGTGTAAACTCGAATTAAAATTATTAATGGCTGCTTTTTGACACAAAATTGCCTATTAAGAATTACTGTTACAAATATTGGTTTTTTAAATAAAAAAGGTATGTGCGCGTATTTGTTTTATTTTTATTTCAAAGAAGTCAATTTCCTATAATGTAAATAGAGGGAGACCAGGTGTGAATAATATATACATACTGTTTATTTACTACTGATAAATTTATATGCAGTTAGGTAAACTTGTATGTAAATCTAATCGGTCATTTATCTTTGCTGTAAGTGTTTTGCCATATCGTTTTTGTTAAAAATATCTTGATTTTATGTTTACTATTTATCTGCAGATTTCTCTGTCAAAAGTGGACCAATTAATGATTGGCAATCAGAGCGCTGTATTTGTCAATTTGTGACCAATCAAAATTACTTATTGGGAATATTGGTCTATTACAAATTGTAATAGTACCTACTGCGAGGTGAATATTTTTTAATTTTTTAATTTATGCTTTTTGATTTGAATTTTTTGAATTTTTGGTTTAATAAAACTTTCCTCAGAATACACCTCGTATACGATTATAATCAAAAATAAAAAATAACCACCCCAAAGTTATAATTCCAAAAATTGACAAAAAATTGTTTTACCTCCAAAATTTAATTAAAAAATAAACAGTTAAGAGTTATAATCATTTTTTCTTACTACCTCGACTCAAAATACGTTGATTTGTCCCCGATTCCACGGCAGAAAGTTTACGTTTTATGCATTGGTCAAGCTATACGCGCACACGGAAGTGTGAGAGCCTTAACTGCGCGCCATGATGCAGGAATCTCACACTTTCTGCCCTTGTAGTGTAATATACTATTTTCTACTCCCACAAATTATCGTACATGTTTCCATGACACTAAGTGATCTTTTAAATAAAAATTGTTATGGACAAAATATCCAAAATTATTAAATAGTTTCTCAACACCAATATTTAAAAAATTTATAAAAACATTGTACTGACCTTTTAATTTCGCCGGCAGTAAACTAGATTTAACTTAATTTTGGGTGGATACACCACCGTGGAGTGCCAATAAAAGATTTTCTTTACTTTCACTGTAAAAAACTTCGTATTAAACGGTCCATTTTCAAAGGATACATTTCGATTTACACATAAAAATTTGAAATTTTCACCGACGCGCCGGTAATACAGATTGCCAAGTTGGTTACTCTATTGTTTTATAGAGGTCGCTCTATACAAATATTTAATTTAAATCATTTTTAGATAATAATAAGTATTTGTGGTAAAAAAAGTTTAGTACCTATGCAAATCTTTTATAAAAAAATTTAGACACTCATTTTATTAAACACTCGCGCGCAAACTCGCTCGTACCTTATTGGTGTGTCCAAAATGGCGTTTATTAAACTTGATACATAATATACTAATTATTAAAATAATGTTTAACATCCCAATAGAAAACGGGACAATATTTTTACAACTTAATAAAGAAGTTTTGCAATGCACCTAGGAAATCCGAAAGCAATGTTAGGTCGCAGCACTGAGCAATTTTAATATTCATTATGTGCTCGAAACTTTACTATATAACTTACTTAAACTTAACAAATATTAAATGCATACTTTGACAACTAAAATTAAATATAACTTTCACGGTTTCTGTTTGTTGATGTTATTGGTTGTTTAAGTTTGTTTTATCATTCAATTGCATTTGCAGTTTCTGACATATTACTTCTCTATAGTATAGAGTCTATACTAAATAGACCATAGAAACGCAAATGTGTGCAATGTACGAATGAGCCGTTTCAATTATTTTAATGAAGCTCTTTCTGCAGGATTAAAACATTTTATTTCAATGCAAAAAAGAAATCCTTTCACGTATACAGTCGGAATAATTATTTTAATTTTTTAACAAGTTAAATAGATTTATATTTTTATAAAAGTATTATTTTTAATGCTGCAAAATGTCGTATTGTCAAAAATCATTAAATTTTCATAAATACGGTGTACTTATCTAAAAACCTAGAAGCATTTAAAATTTGTTCTAAATGTAGTAAAATTATTTAGCCTTTAATCTATAAATTATATAGAATAAACCATTAAATTGATAAATTATGATGCCCTTAATATATGGACGTTTGGATGACATGAATTGACCCCTTTGGACTAAATTAAATGTCATTAGGGTTCTTTGAAGTGGCAATCTTATTTATATATTACTACTACGGTAGGATGTGCAAGGTAGTAAAATAAATAGTGTTTTGTATTTTGACGCACAATGGGCAAATGCAATATAAAAAATGTAAAATATAAACCTAAAAATGTGCATACAAAATATACGTAAATGCTATAATTATTCATGGACTAATTTTTATAAAGAAAACTTTCTTAAAGAAGTTAACAGGTGTTAAATCACCACTTCATGGTGGCCAATTTTGGTCTTTTTACTGTTGTAGCACGTGTTTTAAAATTTCCTTAAAAGAAACACTCCCAAAATTTTGTTTTTATATTTAATGTGCGCAATTTTATTAATTTTTTAGTTAAAGTATGAGCACAAAGTGCAAGGTGTATGTCACTGTGCATAGGTGAACCAAAAAGAATGACCTTGGATTATATTGAACGACAGCTCATTTTCTCTTGTACCTTTTATGTAATTTAGAAGTTCGTAAATAAGGGCCCACAACACACAGGCTATAGAAAAGGGAAGAAAGGGGATGCCTTTATTAGCAATAAGAAAATAAGGATAGGATAATGCCACTGGAACTTATTGACAAACCTTTTCCTTCCGAACTTTCCGACCAATTTTGTTTGACACTTTTATTCGTCTGGTTTTACACCATTTAGGTTTCAGTTCACAATTAAACGTTACAATTTTAAAAATCGAGATATTAGTAACATAAAATCATTGATTTTAAATAACATTCATTTACATAAACAGTATAAACATTTGTCCATATATTAGTTTATATTACGTATATTTCTATTAATTAATTAATTATATTATTACAATTTAACCAGCGTAATAGAATTAAACCTTAAAAGACATTTTAAAAGAACTTTAAAAATTACTTAAATATTTTATTATATCGCGGTTTTATTTTTCTTAAAATATTTGAATTTCAAACTTTAAAGTTTCCATTATAATAGGCTTGTTATTCTCTTGAACTTTGTACCTGACCAAAATACTTAGATGTTAAACGATCCTCTTTAAACTATTTTATGCATCTTAAAATAAATGGATAAGATTATCTCGACTGTTGTAATGCATATTGATTCGGATATTAACATTTAATTTCGATATTTTTACATAATAAACCCTGAAAATGCCGTGGGACGACTTAAATCAAGTAAATTAAATTTTTTTTAAAAATTACGGGGATATTACAATATAATTTATAATGATTTATTTTGATCATTTATCATGTCACGAGCGTCCTAATTTACATACAACTTTTGTCTTGTATGGGTTCACGCCTGTTATTTCCATTAGATGCTTTTATATGGGTAATAAAATGCATTGTCATTTATAAACAATGTGTACCTATTCTTTACTTAGTGCATACCGAATATGTTTCATGAATTATTGACGAGAGACAGAGAACGGATTGTATGCATAAAAGTTACAATTGAAAATGATTTTAATTTTTTAAAATAAAAAAAGTTAAAAAATCATTTAGTTTTTAGTCTTAATCCTTTTGTTTTGGTGTGTTTGAAATCAAAAATTTCCATGTCTATTTTTCTATTCTATTAACAAAACTAAAATAAAAGTTCATACAAATTTGATATCTCAGGTAATTTTAAAAAATCCTCAATAAACATCTTTCTAAATTGTTACTAAAACTATTAAAATAAAGCATTCCGTCTCAAAAATTGCAAATTGATTTTAAAGTTTAGAGAAAGCTCAACTTTCTTTATTGAATGTCTGTATTAGAATTGGAAAACGATATAAGTTTAAAGAACATGTTCGACATCATACCTTACATTTTATTTTACGAACCTAACAAACTCCAGACACTAACAAAATTTCAGTTTGTCGAAAATTTAAAAAGAATATTTTTGATAAAAGTTCAAAGGTTCTTAGACTAAAGGGAAAATCGTAAAAAGTTCTCTACGTTCATAAGGTATATAGGTATAAGTAGATTTAAAAAAAGAGTTATCTATTTAGGACTGACTTGCTTGCAAATTTATATATTTAGTAAAAAAGAAAAAATATATAAATTTCTAAAAGTAACAAAAATACATAAATTTAGGTAACGATTTACACTGGTCAAAAAGCTCCGTTTTGCCAAAATAATTTAATACTTTTTTATTAGAAATAAATATTTATTTTTTACTATATACGCTAAGAAGAATCGGTTTTTCGCAACGCGCGCGTCATCTCGTGGACATCGAATGCATTTCGTGAATTTGAGAATTGTCAACAATAAATTTAAAGCACCGATTATACATCATTTTTAAATAAATAGGTAGTTTTTTTTTACAAAAGAGAGGAAGGTAGAAGTCTTACTCGACAATTTTTGTTAAATTGCACATCTAAATCGTCCACTTTATTTGTGTTTTACGTTGCAACGAAAAAATTAAAAAACTGTTTTGGTACGGTACTCGATTTCGATTGATTATTCCTTATATCATTGATTAAAAAACTCAACCCTTAAATGCTTATATAGTTACATTAGTGTGTGTATTTTACCAAAGGGATTATGGTGAATTATTGTGTTTTTAATTGTAAATAAAATTCAAGAACTAAATCGTTGCATTTTCATGTTTTGCCAAAGGATCCAATGCGGTAAGAACATTTGTTTGTGCAGAATTAACTAATGATAACTTTACCTAATATAATTTATATTTAAGTTTGGACATTTTTAAGAAATTAGTAAAAAATAATTTTTGCACAAACATAACCTTAAAATCCATCATTTTTATATTTGAGTTCTCTAAAAAACGCCGACAACTGCATTTTAAAAAACAAAATATACCTACGAATTTATGGCAACATAATATTATATATAATACATAATATAATGGTATTTTACCGTTGAGTGGACACTTTAAAGAATTCTTAATAAACGCTTTTAATAATGCTAAATGCTGTTTAAATTTAGACTTATTTGTTTGACGATTTTTACTGAATTGAAATGTTTACACTTTTCACGTCAATCACTACTAAAATGTGTATTTATTGTATCTAATAGGTACCTACAATTTATATTTACAGAGACTGTATGCAATTTATTTCTTCATTCAGATTAACACTGTTTATTGGAAAACCGGTAAAAACTCAACCCAGGATTTCCTCTCGAAATACACCCAACAACACAACAAATCGATCCACGGTTTTTTTTTCGATATTTTTAACATTTTCCGGCTTTATTCTCAAAAACACTCGTTTGTAACCCAAGCGTTTGACAGCTGATTATTAAAAGTTCTACTTTTGTTACGATGAGTGGTGGCGCTACTAGCGATACTTCTTTAGCATATTAAGTAAGAAAAACAACATTTGAATTGATAAAAATAAAGGTTTATTGCCTTTTTAGTTTTTGAAGTGAAAAAAAGTGATTTACACAAGATAAAAAACTTAAATTTTGTTTTGTACTTTTCTTACTCATATTTTTAATGGTAAAAAACATTCAATAATAAAATAAAATAAATCATTGTAGGTATACTACCATAAAATCTGTCAGATAGATGTTCTAACCTTAAAACTAGTATTTTTCTTTACGATTTTCTCTCGATAAAGCATGTTTTTTATACGAGAGAAAATGCGTTTGCGACTCGAGCCGTCAGGGGAGAGACGTAAATTAAGTTATTTTCATTAAATCAAAATTTATTATAACCTCACTTTCTCCCGATTTTAATAGTATAATATTATAAGAGACATAAAGCCTGATTTATAGATTGCCTTCCTTCCTTCCTCCCTTCCTCACGTAAAAGATAAACAATACAAAAACCGTTGTCCCGTACGGGAATCTATAAATGGCACTACGATTTTCGCATTGTTCATCTTTTACGGGAGGAAGGAAGGAAGGCAATCTATAAATCAGGCTTAATGCGCATAATCTCAATTGTAATACAATAATTTATCTACTTCAATAAGTTGATAATTAAATGATTTTTAAAAATAATTAAATTAAACCTGACATCTATCAAATGGTTAATCTGACGTACTTAAAATATTATTATAGTCGCCTTCTCCCAATTTAAAACCCGATTGGTTTAAATCACAGTTAATATTAAAATCGGCCAATTACTGATGCCTAACAATGTAAATATTGAGTTCATTTTTCCCGTTGTTAGGCAGGGAATTTATAATACTTATCATTATTCACGAAAAAAACAATATTATGCAATGGAAGTAGATAAAATGTTACATTTTAAATGTATTATAACCTCACATTCTTCCGATTTTAAAAATCATTATTATAGTCGCCCCTCGAATACAGGGTGTCCCAAAAAAGTGAACGTACCGAAAGTTATGCGAAACACATTCTTAAAAATAAAAATTATGTAACGCAAAGGATAAGCGAGATAAGCATAAAAAACGATAGCCAATCCCAATACATGGCCATAGGGAATTCTTTAAATTGATAGTATACTTAGGATGCATTGTTGATATTATAATATGTAAAATATTTGGTCGACTTGAATCCACTTCATTGTGACACTGCTGTCAATTTTTGTTTCTGTCATTTATCATTTTAAGTTATGTTTTTTTCCTTTAATTATGCTGAAATGATGATTGACGTGTTCAAGGAATTTTGTACACATTCACCCGTTAAAAGGTTTAGGGGGTAATACTCTGTTAATCTTGGTAAATTGTAGCTATATGCCCATATAAAAATAAAAAATAAATTACCATCGTGTCCTTAAAACTTTATAACTTTTCTTTTAAATTCAATGTACCATTAAAAAGGGTATTCCTTAATAGATAAAGAGGTAACATATTTATAAAAAACATCAAAGACAAAAACGTTTTAAAAATGCATTTCGTGTCACATAAGTAAAAGTAGATTTTTACCAATATGTAGATTATAAATTCTGTGTATACTTTTATACTTTACATGAGCTTCTTTAAATTTTTATTAAAAATCGTAAAATTAAAGAAAATTTTAGGGTGATTCCAGCGAAATGTCTTTAAAAAAATTAATTACCTAATATCATTTAGGCTTGATGGTAAAATAATTTTGAAAATCACCCAGCAAATGTCAAATTTCAAAAATAAGCTTAAAATATTGTGTTAATTTATTATACCTACAATGTTTTTTCGTGCGGTATACTGCAGAAATTCTATTGATCCAAGTAGGTATGGAAACATGGTATTCCCAGTGGGGTATAATAAAAAACTCTGCATCTACCAAAACGTCATCATAATAAATTAGTGACTTATGACTTAATAAATTTGCCAAAACCCCGTATTGTCCTTTTAAAGTTTTACAATTCAGTGGGAGGTTTCGTGATTAGAGCCAATAATAGTAAATTTATCGATGAAAATAGATAGTCGTTGTGTTTACATCTGTTATTTATCTAGCTGACTAATATCTTTTTCAGCGACATTTCTATTGTTAAATTTAAAATTAGATGGTGCTCGATTTTGCTCATCACGACCAAAAATAAAGCTGAAACTACGGAATAATTTATTTTTGGTTCACTTAACAAACAATTCAACATGTTAATTAATTAGGCTTATTTTGGATTTGAGGTTATAAATTTTTGGAAATTTATAATAAAGATCTACCTAGAATCCTTCTTATAGAGAAAATTTAAGTCGGCAAAACTTTTTAACATTGTTAACGATTTTTTTAACTTTTTTTTGTCTCAAAAATATTTGGAAAAATTATAAAAAGAAAGATAAGTAAAGCAAACAATTTTAAGAAAATAATTTTACTTTCATAAACAGAAGTAAAATCCCGATTTAACTGGTCTAAATAGCAGAAATTTGAAAAAAATTGTCTTTATGTACATCATATAAGTAACTACTAAATTTTAAATGTTTATATCAATTATTACCAGTTATAAAATTTAAAGTTTTATTTAAAAAAATACTTTGAGTGACACTGCATGCATGCCGTGGGGGCCAGCTTAATATAAAGAGCTAAAACTTGTTTAAACCGGTTTAGGAATTTCTTTAAAAAAATCGAACATATTCCAAATAATAACCACCCTTTTATATACAGGGTGTTTTACATTCTTGGTTCATTAGAAGTTTCTGGGGAACGAAAAAGATATCGATTTGAAATTTTAAAAGGGTTTATAAGTTTAAGTCTATTTTTCTAAAATATTTTGAACAAAATTCCACTTTTGGTTTAACTGAAGTGAAATCAACTTTGTTATTTATGTTATAAATTTTTATATTTTTAAATTTTAAGTAAAATTACTTTACGATTTTCTATACCTAAAGTGAATAGTTTTCGAGTTGATTTGAAAAATGCGCGTCAATCAAAAAAAGCCTATAACCAAGATAAAAATTTTGGAATCTTAAAACTTTGTTTTAAGGATTTCATGTGAATTTTTTAACATTTTTCAACAAATTACCTGATCAAAAAGTAAATAAAGTTAATAATTTCAGAGATATTTAACAATTTATAAAATTTTAAATATTATTTTGTATCAAGAAACCTGATAAAAAATAGCAGTCAGTGAATTATAAAAAAAAATTGACAAGCCAAAAATTTAGAAGTAATACAAACAATATTTACTAATTTGAAAAAAAAATTCAATAAAAGCTATAGGATGAACACTAGCTTATATATAAAATTTATTTCATCAAATATTTATATAACAAAAATAATGAATAAGTAACAATTTAATAAATCAAAAATATTTTAAATAACAATTTTTATTACTAAATTATTACTGTGTTCAAAGTGTCCCACATTTACATTCAAGCATTTCTTAATGGGGTAGTTAAATTTTTTCTGACCTATACTTTTTATGGTTTTATTCAAGGCGTTTTGTAATTTTAAACATTTCTGTGAAATTGGAATTTCAATTGAGTTTACCGTTTTCGAGTTATTTACAAAAAAAAATCTTCTAATTACGTCACTAGGCTATTGACAACGTTGCCAGCTTTTTCTATGGTTGCCAGTGTGTTAAGTTTAAGATTCTTACGATAGATGCCGCCACGTTATAATATTTTAGATTTAAAACCACTTGATCTATAATTTTAGTTGAGAAGAAGAAGAAGAATTGATTTTTTGGCGTTTCTTTTTTTCGGGTTATGTTTTTTTTAAATTTAGATTATTGAAAATCAATGTTATTGTTATGTCATTTGTAATTGATATTAGATAAGTGATTTATTAATAACCGACTCCAAAGCAGAGGAATCTTGTGGAATGGTTGGTTACATTGAACATTGAAGCTTTTAAACAAATAAAGTAATTACCTATAATTATAATCATATTTTGTCGTAAATGCATTTCATTAGTATAATGCCTAGTTCTTTATATTCTTTTAGATATATCTTGGACTCTAAAATATCAAACAGTAATATGATACATCGTAATAAGGAAGATAGGTACTTAATGAATTTGGTGACCATCTTTCACTCAACTGACAGTGACAGAATTTGTACATAACCTCTTCGGGTATTTTCTGACATAACCAAATGAAATCATTAACAAGACAACTTGACAACAGGGTAATTTTCAACCAATAGAAATCTTAGAATTTTGGTCACATGGCGAGGTTTGTGACGTCATAAAAATTTATATTTTTTGTAAATATCTCGAAAACGGTAAACTCAATTGAAATTCTGATTTCACAGAAATGTTTAATATTACAAAACGCCTTGAATAAAACCATAAAAAGTATAGGTCAGAAAAAATTTAACTACCCCATTCTTACTTCTAGATTTGATGTTGCTCTTCTTGTTTATTCTGGGTCTAATAGGTATTATAAATTGTTAAATATTTCCTATTTAATTGTATACAAGCATACAGGGTGTTACATTTAAAATAAAAAGTTATTAACGTTTTAAGTTAGTTTGGAAACATAGACTTAATTGGGTTATAAACGCTTAAAAAATTTCAAATCGATATCTTTTGCCCAGAAACTTTTAATGGACCACGAATTATAAACACCCTGTATAATATGTAGTCATATGACTATATTGTTTAGAAAAATAATAATATAGTACCTATAAATAGTTGAACTAATCCTAAAACCAAAACTTAAAATAAATGTTAAGGCCTATACAATGTAACTAAATATTTAAAGGATAATTTTTGAAGTACTGTTGAAATTCAATTTAATGTAAAAAGTAGGTATATGTTATTTTATATCTAAAGATTTTTATGACTACAGTAATAAAAACCTTTAAAATACACCCATAAGCGTACATACCTAAAATATGCATTAAAAGACGGTGAGTTTATTTTAAATCCTTTTAACCAATTTTAAAACTTTTATACTTAAATAAATATTTTTTCAAACTCAAATAAAAACCAAAAGCTATCAGTGTTCCTATTGTGTGGAAAATAAGTGTTTACTCTCATTCTGCAGCCCCTTGTTGGTATAACAATTATGATTTTAAATATAAGGGGGAGGACTTCTTTGTACGAACAAGTCGGTCGTGAGAGAAATATGCTCCCAAATTATCGTCGGCTCGTATTACATAAAGTTTTTCGAAAAGACTCCAGGTAAAAGTGTATTTCCTACTGAAGTGTGCAATTTTATTACCCATCAAAACTGAGTTAGTTACAGTAAGGAGCAACATTAGCGCGGGAGATTTGTAGAAAAATAACATAATTTTTGTTACAAATAAAAGTCTTAAAATACATACAGTTCAGGTTTACAAGGTTGTCAGTTTGAGTAGAAAACATTTTTTCTAATCCCACCTTTAAAACGCACATTATCGTCCATGTTTTCATGACACTAAGTGATTTTTTAAATACACATTGACAGGGTTGAAGTTAACAACAGGTTTTTAGTCACGGGCTGAAGTTAGTTTTTAGTTTGTTGAGAGTGGTCAAACGTCATACAATCGTTAAAATAAAGTGTCTTTCTTGTAAAATAATACTAAATGTGAAAATTATTTTATTATCTCAATACAAAATGCAAAAGTATTAAATAATTTCTTGACGCCAATATTTGAAAAGATTATATAAACGTACTGACCTTTTGATTTCGCTGTAGTACCTTGTGCAGTTAACTAGATTTAACAGATAAAGCGTTAAAAATTTTACATGCCCATAAAACATTCTCTTCTCTTTTACTGTGAAAAACTGCTTTTATATCGATTGTTAGTTGTATTTTCAAGGCGTACATTTTTATTTACACAGAAAAAATTGAGATTCCCAAGTTAGTACCCTTAACATTTACCGTGTAAGAATGTTTAATACTTTCTGATAATATTATGCAATTCAAAGGATAAAATATTTTTTCAACATATTTTTAAGTTATTTTATTTTTATTATTTTAAAGTATCAATAATTGTTTAATGGTAAAAATTACGTCAAAAATTATTATTTTCGTATAGTCACTTTATAAAATTTTTATCAAAATTATTTTTTAAATAATATTAAGCATTTGTAGTTGAAAAAGTATAGTATGCAACTCGTTTATAAACTTTTCTAGTCACTCATTTAATTAAGCACTCGCTTGCAAGCTCGCTCGTTTATCAAACTTGATACATATACTATTATCTACTTCCCCATTGATAAGCTGTAACTGTATGATGTTTTAGTCACGGGCTGAATTTATCAACAGTGGCTTTTGAGCATTTTAGTCAGGGGCTAAGCTTTATTATAAATTGGGAAAAAGCACAGCAGTTGACAGATTTCAAATTTTTAACAAATAAAATTGACTTTAGATTCTTCTTGGTGTTCGTCGTAGATAAAGTATAGTTGCATCGTCTTCTCCAGACACTCGTTTTTATTAAACCTAATAAAACCAGTAACTAAAATAGCGTTTATAAAACTTGATACATAATATACTATTTCATGATTTAATAATGTTAAGCCTTCTTTTACATTATTAATAAAAAATTCAACTTTATAAATACCTAAACATGAAAATATAAAAGCTACAAATTGAATGTTGTATAAGTAAATATAATAAAATTTAAATGCTCTATAAAAAGCCTTATAAAATACATAAAGACTCAATTCTAGGGTTATTAACAAAGACATAACATACTTGTTAATATTTATGTTTATATACCACAAAGCAATAAAAATGTAATAATATTTTAATATATTTTAATTAAAAAGTTTGTTTTTAAATTAATTTTATAGAATTTATTTATAAAGGTAGGTCCATAAATTAATTAATGGATTTTATGTTTAATGCTTAATTGATATAAAGAAAACAGAATAATTTATACAAAACGTAATAACTATAGGGAAACGACAAAGTTTTGTAATTCTTACCTTTTTATTTTAAGCTCCATAATAAAACCACAAATTACAATAAGCAAGAAAATGTTCCACTAGAACATAATGTCGTAATAAATTTTTCACACAAGTGACCACTTGAAAAATAAAACAACCGGAAAAATAAAACGCAAGTCCTTTATTTGTCAGAGTTTTTGGATTCGCACCACTGCAAAGGTAGTTTTTGTTGTAGTTAATCCGTTTTATAAACAAGAAATGTTTATCGGCTCGCCGAAAGAGGCGAAAAGTGAACGATTTCGATGCTTCTGATCGTGCGAGCATTCGACAGCGAGTGCCAGTAGCAAGTTCAGTCAGCAAGACCCGGGCAACGAAACTGCCGCACGTTCAAGCTTGAAACTCCATCTGAACATCCCTACCCCTACGGAAAGCCCGAGCACGTACGTCGCAGCTCGGTGCAGTCGGTTGTGTGCGTCCCTTCTTAGCCCACATTCAACCCTTGTGATCTCTTTTCACCCCGCGCACTCCATTTTACATTTCTTTGGCTGTTGCAGAAACGCCGCGGCGGCTTTATTTTACACCACGTTGTCCTCAAGTTTTCAGACTTCATAAATATTTTGCTAATAGAAGTCTTCTTTATTTATGTACCTCTGCCAAAGAATTTGCCTCGGAAAAATATTTGTGAAAAAAAGTTTTAATTGGGCATATAAAGGACATATACTTAAAGGCCCTTTTAATATTTTAGAACTGTCCTATTTTAATCTACTTCAAAGACATTAATACCTTTATTCTGTATTTCCCGATAATGGAGATCAATATCATAAATAAACTATCCAAGTTTAATTTAATTAAAAAACATTAAAATTAAGTTATACCCTAAAGAAGCATCGCTAGTAGCGCCACCACGTGCACTATTTAAAATATCTGTGGTGTAAAGGGTAATTTTAAAATGGTGTCTAAATCCAACACCAACTGGTAAACACCATGAATTAAGGTTGAAAATGTCATATAAAGCAAACACCTACACAGAAAAAAAAGAATATTTAATTTAACTACATATATTAATTTAGTTGACCCATAAGTACTTATTTAAATCAACTGTTGGAAGGTTATATATAATAAACAAAGATTAGTTTGACGGTACTAAACCAGATAGTTATTTTTTTTTTTAAATTTGTTAAATTAACCCAGAAATTTTTAGTATGTATGGTTCAGTTTACTAAATATGTTGTTTGTAAAATAAGAGTTACTTCAACCTAAAGTACTTTGTTAAAACCATTAAAACAATTTGCCGTGCATTCCTGGTTGCATAGTATGTACCGATCTCGCCTCTGTTGACTTGCATGAAGAGTATATAAGCTCAGGTAGTCCTTTGCTTTGGTGTGAGACAAGTTGTTCGATACTTACAAGATCTTAAATAGGTGGAAACAGCTGTCAATACTTGTTAAGTTGGTGGAACGCACTAAAAACATTATGTCTAGCGAGTTAAAGGTTCAGTTTTCTGGAATAATACCACTGGTAATATACTAGAAATGCGTCAAGGAACTTCCTGTTTCCTTTTTTTTTCCTTTTTTTCTGTAGTATGATTTAATTTGACCAAAAACATATAATATTTAACACTGAAAAAGAGTTCAATTTACACCAGGTAAAATTTATTTTAATACTTTGTGAAAGTTAAATTTACACTATTTTAGTATTTAAATTTACACCGGACCAACGAACCATATTTAACACCATTTTGGTTTGTATCGATATAGACCATGTATGGTGTTAATTTGGTGTTAAAATGGTCATAAAATTTTGAACAGTGTGGCCGTTATAATCGTAAACAGAATTCAGCTTCTAATAAGCAGCTGTCAAACGCGTATGTAACAAAAAAATGTGTTTGAGAATAAAGCCGAAAAATGTTATAATCAAAAAAACCGTGGCACGATTTGTTGTGTTGTTGGGTGTTTTTAGATAGGAAATCCTGAGTTGAGTTTTTACCGGTTTCCCAATAAACAGTGGAAATTCTAATGAAGAAATGAATTGGTTATAGTCCCTGTAAATATATATATATAATTATATATATAATTGTACCTATTTACAAAATACACATTTTAGTAATAATTTACGTAAAAATTGTAAAAATTTCAATTCAGTAAAAATCATAAAACAAATAAGTCAAACAGCATTTAGCATTAAGCGTTGATTAAGAAAGTCTCCACTCAACAGTAAACTACGAATAACCGATTTTATATTATGTATTATACATAATATTATGTTGACATAAATTCGTAGATATATTTTGTCGTTTAAAATGTTTGATTTTAAGGTTATGTTTGTACAACTATTATTTTTTGTTAGATTTCTTAAAAATGTTTAAACTTAAATATAAATCATATTAGGTAAAGTTATCATTAGTTAAAACATGAAAATGCAACAATTTAGTTCTTGAATGTTATTCACAATTAAAAACACAATAATTCACGATGATCTTTTAACTATATTATTTTTATTTTAACTATATAAGCATATAAGCGTCGAGTTTCTTGATATAAATAATATAAGGAATAATAATTATTATTCCATTATTATTATTATTCCATTTGGATCATAATCGAAATGGAGCACTAAACCAAAGTTTTTTCGTTTTTACTTGCAATGCGAAACACAAATAACGTGCGCGATTTAGCTGTGCAATTAAAACATTGCGAACAAAATTTGTCGAGTAAGACTTCTTTTTTTTTGAAAAAAACTAATTATTTATATAAAAATATTGTGTAGTTTGTATGCTTTAAAGGTATTGTCTACAATTCTTGAATTCACACAATGCTATCGAACAGCACCAAAGGCGCGGCGCGCGCGTTGCGAAAACCCGATGCTTCTTTAGCGTATATTACAACTATTAAGATAATTACCTTTTTTTAAGCGTATAATAATTTTCATATTATAACACTCTTAAACCTACATAAAAAGACTTCATATTTGTACGCAACCTCAAAGTCAATTTATTATACACCGCCGTACAATAATGAAAATACATTATTTCCAGATTTGTGGAAAAAAAGTTACATTGTTCCTTTGTTTGAAAATGGGAAAAGAAACAATGTAAAAAATTATCCTCCTATATCTAATATACCGCAAATATTCAAAGTTATGGAAAAAATTATAACCAATAAAATAAAACCTTTGTTTAAAAATAGATGAGCATCATAGTAGGTCTACGTCAACAAATTTACTTGTTTATAAACTAGATTTGTTAAACGAAACCAGATGCATCCATGGATTCTATCTATACTGACTTCTTCAAGACATTTGACACAGTAACCATCAAATCTTGCTAGCAAAAATAAAGGGTTTGGGCATATCAGGAAACTTTTACTGTTGGTTGAAGGGTTTTTTTAGTCCAAGAATACAAACAATTATCATACAAAATCAATACAAGTCTAAAAAAATTCAGGTTTCTTCTGGCGTGCCACAAGGAGGACATATTTTCCCTCTTTTATTTAACTTATTTATAAATGATATTGGCTGAGGTATTAAGTTTTTTAAGTATTTTTTATTTGCCGACGATCTTAAATTATATAAAAGATTGTTATAACATTCAATTGGATTTAAATCAGATTCAACTGTGGTGTGATTAATTTTATGGAACTATTAAAACTGTTTATATGTCCTGTAATGCATGTAAGCATTTTAGAGTATTATTTTGTCCCCTTTTTATGTTAATTCATGGGTAAGAATTAAAACAATTCAAAACAAGTGTTTGCGATAATGTGGATTTAAATTAAAGATGAAAATATAGCTTAGAATTGGTAAGAAATACAATACAACTAAATGTATGAGGTCCTAAAAGAACAGAACTTAAAATTATTTTTCTATTTAAATTGCTAAATAATTTTATTAATTGCTCTGACTTATTAGCGCAGATTAATTTTAATGTCCAGATGAGACGGACGCGAAATATATTAATATTTCACATAAAAAAATATAGAACCGAAAATGCTGAACTCATGCCAATAAACAGAATGTGCTATGATGCAAACAAACATGATTTGGTTTTTTTAATTGCTCATTGGAAATATTTAAAAAACAATGTAATCAAAAAATAATTACCAATGGACAATCTTAATGTTTTATTGTAAAGTGGTATATATACGGATATATCCGTTAATTTATTATTATTATTAAATTACATAGTTCGAAATCAGCAAAGAAAATGTTAACTTACAGGTCAATGTAGAATAAATTCATGTACATAACCTATAATATAACATATAGGCCCAAACGTTGTAAAGTAAAAAAAACATTATGACATCTATGAGATGATTTTCCTAACCACCCGACGTCAAGAAAAGAGTTGGACTACCAGAAACCTGCAGTTAGACGGAACTCTAAAAGATAGCGCTTGGACAGTTGTCAACCGCATATGTGTTGTCAACACTTGTTGCACACGGCCCGTGTGACGGATTTATTTCACACGGCCCTAATTGTTTTTCATCAAGCCTGTCATCAGAATTTCGTCTATAAAACCGCTGCATATTTCAATGGACAATCAGTCGTCTGGTGGCTCAATTCCAAATGGTGTTACCAATTGTGAGCCCGAAAACCAACCACTAAATCACAGAGAACTCTCAGTGGAATATTAACAAGTCCAATTGCAAATCTGCCCTGTCTCTCTGTAGAACTGAAAACTACGCCCGTGCCTGCCAGTTGACTGTGAAAAGCCCTGGAACATTTGCCTGTCCTGACTAAAGGCTATGAAAGAACCTTTGTGTTCATGGTCTATGATACTTTTGCAAATACTGTATCATTGTAATATAATTTTGTACATACTTTTACCTTTGTAAATAAACCAGTTTAAGTTACTTTTGCATTTTAAATTATACCACCAACCCTAACTGATTCTTATAAACCCTACTTTCTCCACTGAATAAAAGCAACCCGAGGTAGGTATTCCTCTATATCTGGAGAGTCAACCAGAGAGGAACCTTGGTGAAGTACTTAAGGCCATAACCAGCCTAGGTACGACACAACGTCAAACCTGACAATGTCGCAAACTCAATCATTTTAATGTAAGTACAGAATTATTAAATTCTTGAAAAAAAATATTATATACAACACGGCGGAGAAAGTATATTAAGTAAGTTAATATTATTAACTGCCTCTTTTAAATCTGCCTCGGCTTTAAATAAGCGCTTTCTCCGCCTGCTAGATAAGGACTATTACTTTGTATCTCCCAATCTAGGATATCAATTAGATATTTGGACAATTCCACTAATCTGATTAGAATAAAATTTAAACATCCCATTTGGAAATTTTTTGTATGTTAGGTAGGTAGTTTGTAAATATATATAATATAATATAATATAATGTAATATAATATAATATAATATAATATAATATAATATAATATAATATAATATAATATAATATAATATAATATAATATAATATAATATAATATAATATAATATAATATAATATAATATAATATAATATAATATAATATAATATAATATAATATAATATAATATAATATAATATAATATAATATAATATAATAATAATTAGTTTGACAGGTATTTCCTTATATAATTTATAAATTTGGATCCCAAGTTCGGATTTAATTATATTTTACCAAATTTAAATTAATTTATCTCCACGCGGTCTATAATTTAAACTTTATTGTTGTCAACATTCAATAAAAAATACCTTATTATGGCCTAGGGCGATAAAAAAATTTATGATTCAAGTAATTAGTTCGTTTTTTTCTCGCTAGGGGTATTGTTTTGACAAATTAATCCTTTGCTAAGAAATTAACGTACTAAACTGGTTTATAATAAGCACTAATTTGTTTGTTTTACCGTTGAGGATTAATAATATTATTTTTCATTAAATTATTGTAAAATTAAATATGAATAATAAAACAAAAAGTAAGGTTAGGACATTACAATTTGACGTTTCTGTAGATTTCACATGTGTATTTTAGCTCGTTTCTAAAATGGATGAAAATAGCTCTACTATTCAGTGTAAACCACCTGAACTGGCAGAACTTGCCATTTGGGCTATTAATTGAGTTATTCCTAAAAAATCGAAACAATTATATGAAGATTCTTATCAGCGTTTTTTTAAATTTTTGTGAAGAGCAACAGGCAGTGAACTTTTTTGAAAGTGTTTTGTTGGCTTACTTCTATAAGTTATCAAAGCAGTATAAAAGTTCCACTTTATGGTCAAATTTTTCAATGATCAAAGCGAAATTAAATGGTAAAGGATACATGGCAAAGAAATAAATCAATCAATCAATCAATCAAATCAAGTACTCACTAAACAACAGTTCGACGAATTTTTACAAAAAGCACCAGATAATCCATATTTAGCTACAAAGTGATATGGGCAATTTAATATTAGAGAAAATTCCCATCAACAAAACAAACAAACCACGATCATTTACTATTATGGGTTGGGTTGGGTTGGGTTGGGTCGTAAATATACTGCTCTTCGTCAAAAAGATTTAAATACACAAAGGTTCTTCATTAAATATCAAAACAACAAATGTCACATAGTTATGGGAAGACATAAAATTTCACAAACTGCTAAAGATGTGGCTTCTTTTTTACATTTACCCAATGCCTCCGAATAAACAGGACACTGTCTACGAAAAACATCAGCAATGCTTTTAGTGGATAACGGTGGGGATATTTCTTCTTTAAAACAATGGTGAGGATGGAAATCAACCACAGTTGCTGAGGGCCCCTCAGTGAGGGGTATATTGATGAGACGCTCACCAACAAAAAAGACACAGCATTAAAAATCTTAACACCAATAACAAACACTACTGCAATTTCTGCTAGGGATTATATTTTAAATGATTATGATATTAGATGAAGAAATGGGAAATAGTGATACAAATATTAATACAGTGAAAGCCACTTCTGGATTCCATACTACCTATTTTTTAAATAAAACAAACAAATTGAAATTAGATATTTATTAAACAATTAATTGAATTCAATGTAATAATTATAAATAAATTTACTTTGTATTTAACAGTGAGATTTATTAATTAGGTATATGTGTGGTTTAAATTAATTAAATTAATTAAACTAATCTAATTAAAATTATATCATCCCATTTTGGAATCCACACAATAATATTATGTCAGGTAGTGAAAGTTTGTCGCCACATATGGATAAGTATTTGTTTCAATTTGTATTTTTTTTCTGTGTCATCTTAATCTTATTTACTATGCAAAGGCCAAAGTGGACATATTTTTAGGATAATTTTATTGAAAATAATGCTTTTTCGTAAAATAATAAAATTACCACTAATCTTAGCTGCAATTTATCCAGTCGGTTGGTAAAAGTCGAGGGTGGCCAATATAAAAGTTAACTATTACCAAAAATTGCATCCCTTTACTTTCCTTCACTTAGGGTTTCCTTAAACCGTTACGCCAAATTGAATAAAACATATTTTCTATCAATGAAGATGCGTTCGCACGCTTCAGTACGAAACACAAAATAGGGACAGAGTTAAATTCGTAATTGGAGGGTGGCGAACGATATGGGGGCAAAGTTTTGCACACTATTGAATATTGGTTTTCTTTTTTCACCGTATTTCTCAATAAGCCTGGTGTTAACAGATTTGTAAGGGTAAAACATTTCCCTTAAAATTACACTTTGCGGCTAAAAGTTTTCGTTATATTTTTTGCTAACGTATAGTTAAATATTTATTGAATTTTATTATTTAGACTAAAATTTCTGTCAATTCTATTTTAAAATATTTTAATTTATGTTTAAATTTTTGACTTACCTAAATGAATAATCTTCCCCCATTTTAAAATTTTGATTTTTTTAAATCCTAATCTTATCCGTTTTTTTTTCAAAAACCCATTTTCTTATACCTGTTTTTATGCTTAATTTGTTATATTTATAAGGGTTTTTTATTTCAATCACATGTATTACGTAAATTATTCTTGATTTAAGTTATTATTTTTTTCTCAATTGCTGTACCTACCTGCATGTCGAACATAGTTATAGTAAATTTATACAATGTGAATAACATATTTGCTAACATTACTCCTCTAGTTTAGTTGTAACCCAATTACAAGTGCTACAACATACCGATACAAATATCTTCAGTTTGGTTAGCTAATATGTAGGACTGGTCACGTTTGCCCAAATAAAACCAGGAAGAGTATCCTAAATTAAATCGTTAATAAACTAAGGTTTAATAAGAGCAACTAACTTTTTTATGTATCAAAATAATGTTTTAATTACAGGTGGCTTGACAGTAAAAATATCAAAAGAGGGCAAGTAAAGAATGCCTTTAGAAGCATAAAATATTGGAGATCAGGGCTTAAGTCAGTATTTACTATTTAGTTTTTATATTTTTTAGTATTTAATATATCATATTGTTGCAGAATTTATTTTAACATTAATTATACAGTATTTATATACGTAATTTTTAGAACTGGTAGGTTAGTTTAAGAATCGGAAATTTAAGTATGTTAAACATTACATACTACTTTTTGACAAACAATTTTTGAAAAATTTACAAAATGGCGTCGTACTCTCAAAAGGATTTTTAATGAGATGTGCTATGAAAAGGTCTTTGCAAGCTAAACATAACCAACTAACATTTTTTAATATGTAGATATCAGTTTCCACTGAATGAAATACTCAAATTATAATAAATAAATTTAAAAAAGTTTTGACCCAACCGAGGTTTGAACTCAGGTCCCTCACTTGTCAACCGGATGTCTAATCGTTGCGCCTCTGTTACATTAAAAAAAATAGTTATTTCTGTCTATAAATATTGTTAATAATATTTTAAAGTTAAATATCTCTTTTGTGTTGCTGTTTTGTGGTAAACTTTTTGCATCTTTGTTTGCAAGAATTAAAGATACTTTTTACTTTAAGAAGCTGTCAAAGGTGATTACTTTTCTTAAATTAGTTTAAATTTAACCATGGTTAATGGATTTAAGTAGTAAAAAATGACTACTTAAAAGTGAAAACGAGTATTTTATTAGTAAAAAATGCTGGCACTAATTCAAATTGTAGCATTTTGACTTTCATTTTAAAAGAGTAAGGATTTCAAAAAAAATACTAAGTAGGTAATGTGTAGGGATGGGATATTTAGGTACTAAAAACTGAAAAATAGGTAACTAAAAAAGCATTTTAGGTTAAAAAAAAACAGAATTTTAGGTAAAAAAACATTAAAAGTTCAAGTTTCTTTTATAATTTTGTTTAGCCGCATATCCAAACACAGAACATAACCACAATAAACTATTTCTATGCAATAAACTGTGTTTCACTGAGTGACACTCACTACACAGAAATTCTATGACAGAACATAAGCTCAATACAAAGAAATACTGTAAAGAAAGTTACTGTTACAGTCTGTGACCCATAGAAATAATTTAGAATAATAGAATAATTTCTATGCTGTGACCATAAGAAAAAATTCTATACCGTTGAGTTGCACGCCCTGAATAAAATATTGGCGGAAAATTTAAAAAGAACACAAAAAAATAAAATAAGTAAAAATACTTAAAAATAGATAACAAATATGTGAAAATAAACTGACAAATTAAAAAATATGTAACAAAAGTATAAAAAGGTAGTTTAAAGCAAAAACCTCCAAAAAAGGTAAAAAAGGTGAAAACTAGTTAAAAAAATAGGTAAGAAAAGTATAAAAAAGGTAGTTTAAAGCAAAAACCTCCAAAAAAGGTAAAAAAGGTGAAAACAAGTTAGGTTCATATAAAAGAAAATCTTTTAAAACACATTTTGGCATTATTGGTTTTCAAATAGTTACATCGGTTGAAAAAAGGTAAAATAACTAAAATCCCATCCCTAGTAATGTGACATATCATTTAATGGTTTCAAAAGACTTGTTATATGTAACTATTTATTTTTGTACAGGATGGAATAAAAAAAATTGACATATTCACCAAACAATTCCATTTAAAAAAACAATTTTTTCCGCCAAAAGTATTCTTATAAGAGAAACATTTAAAAGTTTAAAATAAACTCATTACAAAACAAACACGTTTTAAATGTAAATATCATGTTTCTAATTTCCTACAACCCCTTATAGAGTCTTAGAAATAAGATGGTTAATTACACTTTTTAAAAACCTATTTAATGATATGTCTCATGATATAGGGGCCAAAACTAGTTATACTACCAATACCAATAAATTTCATCTGCTTCTAGTATGGTAACTAGGCTATTGTTACATTGTTTTTTAGCATGCTTACCTGCAGGTAAGTTAAATTTACCGTAAAAGGCTGGTTGCTATTGACAACGGGAGGTAAGTGAGCTACTTACCACCCATAGGTAAACAACGTCTTAATAACGACAAAATCAGAGCAGACTACATGACATCCTTTAATGTCCTACTTAGTGTCAAAATAAATTGATCAGAAAAATATTTGTATTAAATAAAATTAGCTGTGGGAGCAGTTAACACGTTATAAACCACGCAGGTGGTAAGTTTTGACCAGACCCGGACTCTATATGTGCGTCTTCTACTGGTAAAATCTACGTTCCTCCTTTGTAGTGTAATATACTATTATTCTCATCCTTTCTTGAACAGAAACGTCAATTTCCCTTTATTTAATTCTTAATATTCTCATCCTTTCTTGAACAGAAACGTCAATTTCCCTTTATTTAATTCTTAATTTTCTACATCCTTTACCTAATGCAGGTATTTATTACAAGTTCTTACAAAGTTCAGCAAGTGATTTGTATAATCTTATACTGGAAAGCGAATTGGGCGTAGTGTTCCCGAAAGTAGCTATCGTTTATCCTATACATAAGTAAATGTTTGTTTCAATGCAAATAGCAAAGTGCGAGGGAGAACGAAGTTTTTCAAAAGAAGCACTAACAAAAAATCCATAATCGAACAAAAAAGAACATCAAATCTTGTGTTATATTCTAATAAAACCGATTTAGTAAATAATATAATATGAGTAGTCTGTAGTAGTCTTTATTGAAGACATAATTAAAGATTTTGCGCGGCTTAATTGATTAATAAGAGAAAAATTTAATTTTAAAGCTCCTTAAAGTATACTCAATATTTTTGGTTTTGAGTTAATTTAAGAAGGTTTTAACGGTTATCCGGATTATTTAGTTTATTGTCGTTGCTAAAAAAATCCTTATTTTCATGAATAGGGACCACAAAATATCACATGTCCCCGGGCCTGATAATAACCATTATTAAACATTTAATATTCTATTAATATTTCTTTGGGTATTGATTGTTAAATGTAATGAATCCCAAATATTAGGAATTCATATTTTAATTTATCGGAAAGTGTCATAATCAAGTTAACAATGTATTACTTTTTTAATTTTTAATATTAATTTTACCTAAGTTATATCCAGGCCCGTTCCTGGCGAGCGTGCAGTGCGTGCACGCACGCAGGCGCAACATTTCGGGGGCGCAAAATCAAAGAGTCAATCAGTACTTTGTAACGATAAACTTTCTTGCATATGATAGGTACTTAAACATACATTGGATAAATGTTTCTGCCTTTTTTGCGTCGGCCGCTCTATTTTTCGGTCGCCATAAAGCGCCTTTTGCCGCTTTGATATTGGCTGCTAATTTTGTTTAGGTAGCACACTAGTAACTCTCTAAAATAGAATTAGCAAAAAATGACTAATTCAATTAGTCTAATTGCAATAGCGAAAAAGCAGCGACTAATGATTATTGTCAATAGCAATTGGTATCCCGGATATTTAGCAGTCAACTCCTATGTAAAATTGTCCGCTGAATCCGAAAATGTCGTCAAAAGTTATAAAAGTAAAACGTTTTTGAGATTTAGTAAATTTTCTATATAATATGGTATTGACTATATCTTAAAAACTGCTTTACTTTTATAATTTTTGACGGTATTTTCGTATTCAGGGGACAATTTTACATAATAATAAGCTGACCAATCAGAAACGCGCATTTTGAACTATAAATGGTTTCTAGGTGGAAAACTGTATGACAGCACCTGTCAGCAGTTTTTTCGAGTTTACCCGCGGCAAAACTTGACTGCTGTTGTCACCAAAAATTGCAATTTATATGTTAACTGTTACTCATGAAATAGTCTTGTCAAATACCATTCGGGCATCTAACTTTTCCTGTAAAAAAAATCGTTAAAACACAATGCTAAGTAATATTTTTTAACAAAATGCATTCTTGCAGGTGCAAAAATCCTCCTCTTCGACTTGGATTTTTGTTGCCACCAGCACTCATGCTACTTGTTAAAATATTACTTAGCCACGTGTTTTTTCGATTTTTTTTTGAAAAAATAGATGCCATTATGATATTACCTGTTTGTTTGGTAATTTAATAAATATTTTTTATACTTAATTTAAGCGGTTTTTTTACATTTTCAATTACATATTGCCAGTTCGCAAAATATATATTTTTTAAATTTTACGGTTGAAAATTCAAATATTTAATGTATTATATTTAAATATAAAAGGGGCGCAGCAACGAATGCTGCACGCAGGCGCCAGACACCCCAGGAACGGGCCTGGTTATATCATAAACTTGGTTAAATTATTTTACGACATTTATGTTTTATGCCATTCACTTGGTATTTCCTATCTTATCTTGTGCATTTTGTTGGTTATTATTAACCTTATACCTATCCTTTTTTTGTTGTTCTTTTAGTATTTGTCTAGTAATCTAAAGATAATACACCCCATAGATTGGAAACCATAGACAAGGGATTGGTTGGGTGGGCGGGGGTAAACTCTCCCACCACTGCCCTCTAGAGCTACAATACCTGAACTATATTTATTTGTAAATTGCAGACATCTGTACAAACGCTATTTACAAATGTCAATCCTAATTATTGATGTCGATCATAAGTTTTGAATTATTAAATACATTATTGCGCCTTAAAAGTGATAAAACGTGTTAATGGTTGTGAAATGTATTGTTGTTGGGTGCGGAAATGTAACCAATTTGTATTGACTAAAAAGACTCATCTCGTTATTATTAAATTATTCTCTTAGCAAAAAGACGCATTTTAACTATACATACATTTTTAAGAACTATATCTCCTAAAAAATTTTAATTCAATTGAACGTATCTTATAAAAAAAGCGCATAATTTATAAAGTAAAAATGTGGAGTTGCGTCTTTTTGGCTAAGCACGGCAGTATGGCTCTAGCGTAAAAATACTGTTTGTTAATTATGAATTATTTAGGATTGCTCGTTTAATGGTAATTTAGTCCAGGCCAAGCCCAGGCTACTTATGGTTGTTTCAAAACCAAGAGTTGGCAAAATGGATTTTTCACAGTTGGTTAGAACTTGCCAAAAGTCCACACTCAAAATCCTTGTACAGATTCCTATATGTTTATGTATAAGTAGCCTGGACTAATTTACCAAATTTTGAAATATTCTCTTATTATTGAAGAATTAAGACTAATATTTTTTAGGTTTGCACTCCTCAAACAAAAACATATTCAAGTATACCGATTATGTATTTAATATGTATAGTGTGTATTTTATTTTATATTATTACTACAATAAATAAATCTTATATTCATACTTGTTTTATTTAAAATACAGCAGTAAATACAATATAATATATTATAAAAGCACAACATTCAAATATGGCGCCAATATATGTTACAGAAATCTACTTCAATTTTTGGCATTGCCAAGGGTATTGTAGACCTAGCTGGCGTTAAATTACTTTAGCCTTTTGCCGCTAGCGCTAGTGCAGTTTCCAATCTATGGGGTCTATTATCTTTGGTGGTTGGCACTCCAAAATTATTACATGCGTGAAGGACACACATTTTTAGTAACCATTTTCAAAACAGTTCTCTTGTAGGTTTAATTTCCTATATTGAATCATTTGCAGTACTATTCGTTTAGTAATAAGTTTTTTAATATCCATGTATGGTTTTTAATTTATACGTGTGTTTACTTTTGTATTTGATATTGTTAAATTTTTAAAATTTTATGAAAAAAAGTAAAATTGTAAACATTAACATAGACTTCTAGTAAATAGAAAGCTCAAGTTCAAGTTTAAAAATCTTACTTTATATTTCTGTGGTGTTGTCTTGCACAGAAGTTAAAGTAGATTCTTAAATAGTAATTGAAGAGCACAGTTTGGTGTGGGGGAGTGGAAGTTTGAAAAAAGTTATTGTCGAGTTTTTTCTCCACTTGTGTGTTTGTCAGTGAGAACTTTTTGCGGTAAAGTTTTATTTATTCGTATAAAGGAAACAAGTCTTGTGAAAAATGTTGATATATAGCAGATATTGTACGCAGTGTTAATAATATTTATGTGACAGATGTATTATATTTGGTGTCGGATTATTTGTTTTTATGATTTATATTTAGTCAGTTTCATGGATTCATACGTTTAATATAAAAATTGCAAGGGGAATGATTTATTTGTATTATAGTTAACTATGTTTCTTGGTGGTTTACCCTATAATTTTAAAAGTCATTAAGGTTGTTTTAGTTTTGTTACAATAATAAATATTGGGAATTTAGAACAAATAAGCTGTCATTATCATTAAATATAAATATTTGAAAATACCAAATTGTTGGTTACTAAAATAATAAATAACATTATTGTATTAATTTTCATTTTCAAGTTTTTGATAAAATGTATTTAAAATATGTATAGTATACCTCTGTACTTTACTGTATTATTATTTATTAGGATGGTCCACAATTGTATGGAGAAAAAAAACATTGTTGAAAATGCAGTACCTTAATTTGAAGCTGCGTATCCAAATCTTGACATCTTTGGTCACTCGCATGTGTGTCATAATTATTGGCTGAAAAGTATATCTATACAGTGTGGAACTCACTTATGGAATAAAATTCGTTATTCGTTGAGAAAAGATTTTTATGAAAACGCTCGGACACGTAAACTTTAGTTTTTTTATTCCAAATCTTATAATGATAATTTTAAATTTTATGCCCCCACCATTTTCCCCCCCGCACATTAGGCACCCTTATCTTAAATAACAACCCCACTTTTTTTCATCGAAAATTGATAGTGCACATTTTTTTTAGTACGACGATACCACATAAGTAGGGTTTAGTAACCATAATTTTCAATACAGGGTGAATATTTAAAAATTACAAGTATGAATTTTTTCTTGTTATTCTATGATTTAGTTTCTTGTGTTGTGGCTTTCGCTATTTGGATATTCATATTTTTTCGCTTTGTTATTGTTTTTTGTTAATGCCATTTTTTGCGTTTGTCCTTTTTGCATTGTTTAAATTTTTATTATTAATGAAACATTTTGCGCTTTACTTATTGAAGTATTTTGTTAGATCCAAGTATCAGTTAATATTTTAGTTAAAAAATGCGACACTTGACAGAAACTCTGCGAATAAAAATATTAATGATGATTGGTTACGGTGATATGTGCAGATCAGAACAGCAAGTTGCAAACATTTTTAACGGAAAATACCCAGATTTACCACCACTTTCTCAGGCAACTGTGTCTAAAATACATGCACAATTTCGTGAATATGGACACGTTAAACCATTACGCAGGACGCCTAGTTAATATTTTATTAGCTTTTCAAGAAGATCCAACAACTTCTTCGCGTCAGGTTGCACGTGAAAACGACGTTAGTCATTCGACCGTTTTAAGATGTGTAAAAGCCGAAAAAATGCATCCATATAAACTACAACACGTACAAGGATTGATTGATGGTGATTTTAATAGAAGATTACAATTTTGCGAGCAAATGCTGCATATGTTAAACAGGAATGTTATTTCTTCTGCAGATATTCTTTTTTCTGATGAATCAACATTTCTATTAAATGGCGAGGTAAATAGACAAAATTGCAGGTACTGGGCAGAAGAAAATCCCCACTGGATGCGACAAAGTCATACCCAACGTCCTTAGAAAATCAACGTTTGGGCTGGTATTGTTGGTGATCATGTGGTGGGACCTATTTTCATTGAAAATCTTAGCGGGGCAAGAGTTGTTTCCAAATCCATTGGAACCTAATCTTCCCAATGAAAGGATATGGCTTCAACAAGACGGTGCCCCACCCACTATGCTCTTCCTGTACGGAATTATTTAAATGACACCTTTCCACACAGGTGGATCGGAAAAAGAGGTTTTATAGAATAGCCAGCAAGATCACCGGATCTAACACCTCTAGACTTTTTTCTATGGGGATATCTAAAAAACAGGGTGTTTAAAACACAACCAGCTTATTTAGATGAATTAAGAAACAGAATTACTGGAGAAATTAGGAACATAACACCGGAGGTTTTAAACAGAGTGCGGGAACAATTTCACAGAGGATTACTAAAGTGTCAGGAAGTAGACGGGGGACATTTATAAGATTGAAAAACAGTTTATTTTTGAATTTTTAATTAATTTTAAAATAAAAAGTTTAGTTTTTTAATTTGTCATTATATTTCCACCCGGTATTGAAAACTGTTTACTAAACGCTACTTATATGGTATCGTCATACTCAAAAAAAATGTACACTATCAATTTTCGATGAAAAAAAGTGGGTTGTTATTTAAGATAAGGGTGCCTAATGTACGGGGGGGGGGAAATGGTGGGGGCATAAAATTTAAAAATATCATTATAAGATTTGGAATAAAAAACTAAAGTTTACGTGTCCGAGCGTTTTTCATAAAAATATTTTATCAACGAATAACGAATTTTATTCCATAAGTGAGTTCCACACTGTATATTATATAGAGGTCAGAAAGTTTTTTATCTTTCTTACGAACTTTGTACTTTTTCATTTTTTTTCAAGCACTTTTTGGTCCTCGGTTAGTCTACGATCGTAGACCATTTTTGTCTTACTATAACCCCATCGTTTTTACATTTTTAACGTTAATACTAATAGATCAAAGGTATACTATGAACTAATTTCAATAAAAGGGACCGGTTTTAAGATAAAAATTTCCGTATGTTTTTTGTGGATTAGTAAAAACTACGTGCTTTTTTAAGTTTTTAGGCAATAAAGAGTAAGTAGGCTACTTTGAAAGTAAAATATAAATTCTGCATGATAAAACAAAATTAACTAAAAACATAAAAATAAAAAAAAACGAGAATAAATGAAGGATTTATTTACTCATAATCCTGATACTTCTTCATCTGATTTTTCTAGCTCAGAATCACTCTCTTTAACCACATATGTATCCACGAAGACATTATCTTCCAACTCGTCTTCTTCGTCAAGGCTTTCTTCTCCACTCGAAATCTCATCAAACCTGGAGCGAAGCTCTTTAAAATAATGACGAAGCTCTTAAAAATAATGAATATACAAGAAAATGTACCGCCGTTGGTCGGACGGTCTACAAATGTAGACCACAGTTGTTTTATTGCTTATATAATATACAACCATCCTGATTAATTTTATCCAATACACTGATTAGGCAGAGAGACTATTAACAATGGCCACTAAGACGTGGGTGTAGTTTTAAAAAATTGCAGTTAGGTTTGTTTAAAAAGAGATGTTCTACGATCTTTGGCGACTAACTAATGAGGGTTTAAAAGATTTTTTTATTCTACATTACATAAGTAAAACCACATGTGATGTGATTTTATACTTCATGATGAAAGAACTGTTTATTTATTATACATAAACATTACATCTTATTTTAGGCCAGGAGTAAAGCCGATACTGTTTTATCCAATATTCCAAAGTATATACACTATAGGTTTTGGAATAGAGCTTGAATGTGTATTTTTGTGTGCAACACTTCGTAAAACACATAATTTATTTCCAATTTAGGATTATGTCAAAGTTCAATATTTTATCAATAACATGATCTTGTGTGATATAAAATCCTCGGGAAATGCGAAGGCACAAAGCTTGCGTGAAATAGATACAGTGACATGCAAAAACGGGAATTTATATTGTATATAAAAACGTTTTCTTCAATTTAAAAAACCTATGTGGACTTTTATCGAATATAAAAGAAAAAGTTTGGCAAGCCAGAAAAAAAGTGGTATATAGGGTTTCTTTAAAAAAAATTTCCTAATTATATTTATTTAATTAATAATTTTTTTATAAAAACTGTCCAAGTACCTGATCTCCAAAATTCTTATACTTTAATTGAAAATGCACATATGAGAATTTTCAGCTAAGGAGGCATGCGCTCTTTTGGTCAGAAATAGGGGATGTTGCCAAATTTATCCTTTAAATATCCTTACCCTTGGATCGTTTTAGAATATACTTGAGGTGTTAAAAATTTTAAATAATGTATGAAAAATAAGTAAAAAATAAATGTATATAATATATATATATATATAAGGTGTGTCAGAAAAATTGTGCATAAACGTATACCAAGTTTATTTACAAAAGTGCTCTTTTAGTTCCACCCTTACTTCCTAAGAAGTCTCAGAAGCCAACTGATTGGCTTGTGCGGGTTAGGGATAGGAACGTATTTATCTGGAAAACAAAAAAATATAGTTAAAATAGAGGATTATTCAAACTCGTCAAATATTCTTGATTATTTGTGTAAGTGTAAGCAAGATGGACGTATTTTGATGCATATATGCAATACCTATTTTTATGGAAGCAAAACCAAACTTAATAAAATTTTAAAAGGTAAAGCGTTTGGACAGAAAACACAATATTAAAATATAGGCGTTAGCAGTCTATTTCTGTATTTTTTTTTATATTTTTTATATCGCGTGTGCAACAATAATAATGCTTAAAAAGTAATAACAACAACTTAAATGTTTTTACATGAATAAAAAAACGAATGTTGCCAATTACAAATTAACCTGTAAAATAAAAACTAAAAATATCACTATAGTGCTATAGCAGCTATTTCGCGCGAGTAGAGATTTTGAGTTTGCACCAAACCTTTAATATTAATGTTTCTAAGGGCCGGTTTATCAATCTCTGACAGTTAAATTTCATATCGATCGTTGTGAGGACAATGGTATCCATGAAAATTATCTACCAGATAGTTACCTAACTAACTTCAACTTTAACCGGACATTTAAGTAGGAACTTAGGTCCGTAGTTTAATTATGAATTTTGATATTTTTTGTATTGGCATAATACTATTAGTATAGTATAGTGTTTTTGGGTCTCGGTTCAAAACTTTCTTTAATGCTCAATTTTTTATTCATTAAAAATTAACTGATAAGGGGAACAAAGGGACAAAAAATTTTTGAAATCTTATAGATCCTTAAAAAATTATTCTTTTCAACAAATATCAATAACACTGGTTTACAAATTAAAATTAAAAAAATGTACCTTCGCTGCCACTATTTTTTTCTAATGTATTGTGACCTGTTAAACTTAAAAATCACAAAAAAACAAAATTTTATGGCAAGGTTTTTGAGATAAAATTTTTTCTTTAATATTTTGATTCTTTAAGAAAGCAGCTTTACAATTTGGGTCATATCTCGGGTTAAAAATGGCCAATCTGGTTGAAAAAAGTTTAAAATTAAACATATTTGAGTCGCCAACAAATATCACCTTATTAGTACCCAATCAGTTAATAAGCTTAAGTTCAATGGGCTCAAATATTGGAAAAAGTCGTTTTTTTTGGAGAAAAATGAGAATGTAACATTATTTTCTTTGCCAAGGATGAATACAAATCAACAAAATATGTCAATTTTTAAATTATCTACGTGGAGTTCAAACTGTTATAAAGAAAACAAGATATTTTTAAAACAAATCTATTGATAATTATTATAATTAAAGGGGTTAATGCAAAAAGTGGACAGGTAAATTTTTTTCCGAAATTAAGTTTTTAAAAAAAAAAGTTCTATTTGCCTATTAGAACCTTTTTACTGTTAAATAAATTTTATTTTATATTTTAATATTAATATACAGTGTGTTCCTTTTAAAACTAACCCCCCTAAATTCTCGGAAACTATAGAAGTATTTTAAAAAACGCAGAGAGAGGTAAAGTTTTATATCGAGGGGGAAAACTTTTTAAGGCAAAATTTGGTTTCCCACCTTTACCTTCTGCGCCCCGGAGTTACCCCCTTAAGAATTTAAATAGAGAAGGGGTACAGAGTACTACATTATTTTAAAGGTCTTGAAAATCCCTATTAAACGGCATTTTATTTTTTTTAAATTGGTCAGTTCATTTTTTAGATATGTACAAATTATTAAGGGAAAAGCTCCTGGGAATAGAGGATAAGGGTGGGAAACCAAATTTTGGCATTAATAGCATTAACGGCAAAATCTCCCTCGATATAAAACTTTATGTGTCTCGTGAGTTTTCAAAATTCTTTTAGTTTCCGAAAAATTCAGGATGTTTCATTTTAAATGGAACACTCTATATATCATTATAATATAATTTAATATACAATACTATTGTAAATTAAAAATAATTTAGGTTTTTAGATTGCCTTCTGTTTTCGTTATCTGATTCCCTTACAAGGAACCAAATATAATCCCCCATCATTCTTTCATTCCAAAAGCCCTGATAGCGCCGCTCCATGGATTTTATTTCTTGATGAAACCTTTCACCATGCTCATCACTCAGGTCACCAAGATTTTTGGGAAAAAAATGTAAGTGGGAATGTAAGAAATGAATCTTCAGAGACATATTTACACCTAAGGGATAAAATATATATATATATACATTAGGGTGTCCCTTATTTTTATTTTTTTTACGCATACCCTCTAATTATATTTATTACGTGTTTATATACTCCCAGTAAAAATTTCAGCTCATTCTATAAACGGGAACCCGTGCCGACTTGCATCTGAACCCTCCGTTAGCCAACGTTAGGCGGGCGGTATTTTGTAATACGAAACACTTTAAAAAGAAGATATCACAACGTACCTGTACATAAACTGTCATAACTTTGACATTTATCCATAGAATTACTACTTGTAGATATTTTAAAAAAGGGCATATTTTAATGATTTTTGCTTCTTTTTGGTAAAATAGTAAATACTTAATTCCAATTTTGTCCAAAAAATTGACTTTTTCTCGATATTTGGCCCCATTGCACCTAAACTTATTGACTAATTGGGCATTTATACAATTACATTTGTTATTATGTTAATTAGGTTTAATTTGACATCTGTTGTAATCAAATTGGCCATTTCAAACTCGAGATATATCCCAAATAGTAAAGCCGGCATCGAAAAATCAAAGACAATTTTTTATTTGGAAAATCTTGCCATAAAAAAATTTTTTATTGTCATTTTCGAGTTTAGCAGGCCAAAATACATCAGAAAAAAATAGTCGCACTCAAGGTACATTTTGACTGTAAACCAGTGTAATTAATATGGATCGACATCTAAATAAACATATACATACATACTCCCTTAAAAATGAACTAACAACCGTTTGAATCCAATGTATAATCAGTTTTTCACATCGAAAGTCAGAAGTATATACTACATCGGCAAATACTAGTTTGCTACCAGCGAAATAAAGAGGTCAGTACAAGCATATGTGCGTTAAGTACTTAAAAACCATACTCTTAACTCTTTTCGCAGAAAAAAATAAAATATATTTGCGAACAAAGCAGAGTTTGCCTTTCTAAATATATAATATATTTTTTGTTTTTTTTATATAAAGAATTATTGAAATTGTTAAAGAGTATTATTAAAATTGTTTTATTTTTAATTATTGGCGCACTACTTTTAATTTTTTTTCTTGTTTTACTAAATTGTAATACGGAATTTTTGTATTTTTTGTAGATCATGTTTGTCATCTATTGTATAATACCTTCTTACTGTTGTAGTTTATGGTTAAATATAATAAAGTCGTTTATTATTATTATTATTATTTAACTTTTTAAATATATATTTTGTAATATTTAAAATATAAAGGTCCTTATTTCGAAGGATAACTCCTGGTATCGGCAACGCCGACGTAACTGCCAGTTTTCCCTGCCGTATTGTATTGGACAGAGTAGAGTTTATCGACTGTGCAACAAAGATGGAAGAGGCTGCAACAAAAACAGCGAATATAATTCGTCCGGGCAAACTTTCGCGGCTCTCTGTATTATTTTCAATTAACATTTGCACGTGGTTTGAAGATTTATTTTTTTGCGGTCGGATTTGTTGGTTTTATTTTGATGGAGAATGCAAATATGTTTTTTTGATAATGGTGCAAAAATTGTTGTGGGAAATTTACAATTGTACACAATGTAGGCCTAGGGAGCTAATTATTAGCAAAAATGATGATTTAGGGTAAATTAGTTAACCTATACATACATATGTCGTTTACAAAATATGCAATCCATGTTGCGTTTTTTAAAATGATACGGGAATTCATTATTGGAATATATCACAAAAATTTAAAATTTAAAATACCTTAGAAAACGAATGATCCAGTTTATTATATGCAAATATTTTTATTATATTATTAATGTAAAGTTTGTCATAAAATATGTTTTTTCCACTTTCCATGCTTTAATTCGTTTATTAAACCTTTTTTACCTGTACTACATGTATAATGAGATCCATTATAATATAAATTTTTTATTACTATATAGATTTTTACCAATAGAAATATTTCTCGATTTTATAAATCAATGATACCTAGTCGTAGACAAAATAGTGTATGCAACTTCGATTTATTCGGCTGTTAATTAACTTATTATAATTATCATTCTCATGTCTTACTAGCCATCATTAAATGGTTGTTACATATAGTAGTATTTTTGATTTATTTTAGCGAAATTGCTACCTAAATATATAATATTAATTAAACAAATTTTATTTTACTAATATGAAAACGTTTTTATTTCCTGAACGAGTCATAGGTCACATAAAAATGACGCCAATGAATGCGCTATCGGAATAAGGACCCACCCTAGGGATTAAAAACATGTTTTTCAAAATTGTAGTTGATTCTTTTTTTAAAATTTTGGAAGGTAATTCAAATACCAACTGTAATTTAGTGACTTATTTATAAATTTCTTTAAAACTGAGCCCTTTAGGAAAAAATTTAAAATAAAGAATTAAAGACGAGAAAATTATCTATTAAATGATACTTCAACAACCGCAACCATTGGCGTAGATATAATTTTTTTTAATTACAAAATGTTTAAAATTTTAGGTTTTTGCCCATTAATCGCCGAAGCAGGACCCTTAAATAAATTGAGTACCTAAGTAATGTATGTTCAGTTGAGGTATACGCTCCCGCAATAATACTACCATTAGTTACATTAAATTTTTTTCATAAACAGGGTGTCAAAATACATGCGCGAATATTCATCATGGATACTCATCATTCAAAAATAAGAAAAAAAAATTATATAGATATACTTAGGTCCAGAAATGCTTAGTGTAACATTTAAATATCTTACAAATATATCGTTTGCCGATTTTGTTGAAATTTGGCGAGGTTATTTATACGTTTTTCCAATTTTCTTTAAAACGGCTTGATTTATCAAAAAATAATAAGAGGTGCTTGTTTAACTGGAAAAAGGTGCAAAATATGCCTTTTGTCAATTTTCATGCAATATTATGGTTTTTATTTTTTCTGTCAAAAACGAGGTAAGATACGAAGCGTCACACAGTGTTTCAATTCTGGAAAATATCGGCAAAACCTCAAAAATTTACATTTTTTTTCAGGTAAATTTTGAGTTAGATGGGTAGTTAAAACCTGTCTCCATTCTGTATTGAAAAAAATTTATATAAAATACGTATATTTTGTCTTGTACATCAGTTTAAACTTAACGCTTTCAGTTGAAGGTACTTTACAGGCGATCGCTGCGAAAAATTGTTTATTGTTTAAAAGTATATAATTTGTGTTTGGTGTGTCCGATTGTTATGCGGTTTGATGAAGGGTGATCATCAAGGTATCTAAAATTCAGATATGTATTTGTTTTTCGTAGATTTTCCTTGTACAACGGGTTATTGTAACCGACAAGATCGGTCTGTTAAAATCGCAAACTTTGAATCGAGCTTTTAGAACAATGGAGCTACAAAAATTGTAATGAATTGTAAGGCATCGGTTTAAGATCCGTTGAATAGCTTAGAGTTTTGTCTATCAAGTCATCAATAAATTAGCTGCCCCAACTTGCCCCCGGCTCTTTAAAACTACATGTTCTTGGGCGCTCAGGCATGGTTGTGGTAAAAAACCTCGCGATTTTAAGCCTGTCGAGCGCGTATCTGTGTTTTTGCTTTACAAAATATAAGATTTTTTTTTATTTCTGGGTTGCGTTCGTGACGTTTACTCGATTCACTCGGATTTAACTCAAAACGTTTATTACAACAGCGGTGTCTAGACTTTTACTTGCGTAAATCGTTCGTGATTTTACATATTTAACCCACCTCTTGTAGGTGCGTTAAAACAACTCCGCATGCGCATTGTAGTGTGTTAATGTCAAATTTGAATTGTGGTTATTTGTGTTGACAATTTTTTTAGCGAATTAAGAAATCGTTGCTAAAATATTAACTAAAAGAAATAATACAAATTTAAAATACTTAGTATAAAATCTGTTATATTTAAGAAAATTTGCTCCGAAAAAGAGCAAATTTTTGTCCCGCGAAGCAATAAAACTGTTGCTATCTTCTGATGGTTTCCCATGCTCTGCTAATGATACAACGAGCGAATCCAGTGACGGAGATTGTTTAATATATATGTATGTATTAAATAATATCATATAAATGTAATTATAATAAACTAAATTAAGCTATTTTATAAAAAGATGTTTTATTACATTTTAAAATAAACCTGTTATATTTAAGAAAATTTGCTCCGAAAAAGAGCAAATTTTTGTCCCGCGAAGCAATAAAACTGTTGCTATCTTCTGATGGTTTCCCATGCTCTGCTAATGATACAACGAGCGAATCCAGTGACGGAGATTGTTTAATATATATGTATGTATTAAATAATATCATATAAATGTAATTATAATAAACTAAATTAAGCTATTTTATAAAATGATGTTTTATTACATTTTAAAATAAACCTCTTACGGGTTTTAAATTAATTTCGAAAATATTTGATAAAAATATCCGCCATTTGAGGTCCACCTTTTTCTATTTTGGAATTCTGATTCCAGATTCATTATCAGCGACCACAAAAACCCCTGTATGGTGATTTTCAATTAATTCCGTCAATTTTTTTTACAAATATATCCGCTATTTTGGATTTATCATTTTGAATTTTGGAATTCTGATTTCAGATTCGTTATCAGCGACCCCAAAAACCCTGTATGGTGATTTTCAATTTATTCCGTCAATTTTTTGATAAATATGTCCGCCATTTTGGATCTACCATTTTGAATTTTGGAATTCTGATTCCAGATTCGTTATCAGCGACCCTAAAAACCTTTATATACGGATTTTTAGGAGAATCCGACTACTCCTTGATATTTTGCCGAAAATTTCGAGAATTGAAACACTGTGCGTCAGGAGAAAAAAAAGTTGGCCTAATTATAAATAATAAAAAAGTCATTGGCGTACATTTTTTTGGTGCGTCCCGCAACGCCACTGAACTTGACAATTTTAACCTACTTAAAGCAAAACTTAGCTTCTTATCAGTATAAATAAAATTGCTAAAACAGTTTTTTTAATGTAACACACCGTATCCCTAATACCCACTAAACATTTCTGGACCTACGTTTATATAAACTTTTTTTTTTATTTTTGGACGAAGAATCCATACCCATCATAAATGCCGCGCCTAACAATGGAAATAATAAACTTATTATTCACGTTGTTAGGCATTTGTGATTGGCTTTTTTCAATATGTGATTGAACCAATCGGATTTTAAATTGGGAGAAGGCGACTATAATTATATTTAAAATTGGTAGAAAGTGAGGTTAACCATCCGACACGTTATTCGTATTATCTCTCGTATAATATTATACTTTCTATTAGCAATGTAGGGAAAACAAGTAAGAAGATAATTTGCATTTATTGATAAATAAAAAATGCAGTTTGCGTGGTTTGAGAAGTAATTTATTAAAAAAAAGCATCTACAAATTTAAATAAATAGCATTAACATTGTTTTTTCAATGGAACATCTGTATACGAGGGTGAGTTAATAAAGCATGAAAACAAATAAACAAAAACGTAGGCCACAGGTTAAATATACGCGATTTAGTATTTTCTCTAAGAGAATTATTGAAAAAAAATAATTTTAAAACAAAATTATCTTGTGGTTTATTATAATACTTTCAGGAAAAACAAAATTACTCACTTGCAATTTTCACCTTAAACATATCCTAAAAATCCAAAATTTTGTAGCATAAGTATACACTGAAAAAAATAATTTGTTTAAGCAACTAAAAAAAAGTTGCGCCAACAAATTTTATTTGTAGCTATAGCCTCAACTAAAATCTTTGTTACAACAACAATTTTTTTTTGTTGAGACATAATATGTTACTGTAACTAATATTTTTTGTTGACAAAACTATGGCGTCTTGTTTAAAGTAACTAATATTATTGATATCTCATACAATAATATTTTGTTGTTAAAACAGTTTACATTTGTTTTAGGTAATAATTTATTTGTTTCTATAACTTTTTGCATTTGTTTTCATTATAAATCTATTTGTTTTTAAAACAAAATAATTTATTGGAAAAGCTATGGTAATGAGTAACTACAACATTGTTGCTTTGTTGTTATAACATTTGGTAGTTCTTTTAATCACCAAAAAATAATTTTTGTTAAAACAACTTAAACAATATTAACCTATGCCTACACAATATTGTTAAATCAACTCTTTCAGTATGTAAAACTAATTAATAAAAAGAGTTGCATTAACAATATTGTGTAGGTATAGGTTAATATTGTTTGATTTTTTTTTACAAAAATTATTTTGGTTACCGTAAATATATGCGAAACACCCAAATACATTTAAATTAAAAATTACAACTATCTATATCTATAGATAATATTCCTATTATATGGTTAAAAATTGAAATAAAGACAACATATTTTTGGACGAATTATACGAGCCCTAACCACATAATGTTCGGACACTTCATAATTTATACAGAAATTTTTTTCGTGAATACTATCTCAAAATTATTAGAAGTTATGAAAAATTCAGCTTATTTTGGCATATACCCCTCGAAGCGATTTTTATTTTTAAAAAGTTTACCTTTTATTTTTAGCTTTTAAAAAAAGGCTAACTTTTTAACTTTTTTTTGTATGAGTAAAAAAAGTTATAAATGGACCCATTAAAAAGAGCATAAAATATTATACAAACCCTGAAAATTTGGTAAAAAATAAATAAGTTATAAAAAAGTATAAGTAATTTAAAAATGCTATTTTTAAAGAGTTTTTGCAATTTTCTTAGGAAACGGGAGATTTTGCAGATATATATATCGCTATAACTTTCTTATTATTTATACAATTTTTACCAAATTTTCAGGGTTTGTATAATATTTTATGTTCTTTTTAATGGGCCCATTTATAACTTTTTTTACTCATGCAAAAAAAAGTTAAAAAGTTAGCCTTTTTTTAAAAGCTAAAAATAAAAGGTAAACTTTTTAAAAATAAAAATCGCTTCGAGGGGTATATGCCAAAATAAGCTGAATTTTTTATAACTTCTAATAATTTTGAGATAGTATTCACGAAAAAAATTTCTGTATAAATTATGAAGTGTCCGAACATTATGTGGTTAGGGCTCGTATTTCAAAAAATATTTCATAAAAATAATATAACAAAAAAGCTATGATTTCCTTACCTTTAAAAGTATTTTCTAATGAAGAAAATCCCCACTCGGTTAATATTTGGTTTACTCCTTCATCCATAACGCCCAATGCACAAAAATTAATTAACGCGAACCTGCTTCCTCTAGCATTTGCACAAAAATTTTTTGACAGTGACAAATTATTTTTTTATTATTCAATCACTATGACACCAAGACTTAACTTTAACCATGGCACCAAGTCGGTCAACTTTATAAAATAAATTTCAATGTCACGTCATGCCAATTTTGGGCAAAAATTGACAACAAAAATATATTTAATTAATTGTTTCGACTTTTACTTGATGAAACTCCATGTTAATATTGTTTTATTTTAATATAAACTACACTGTTTAAAAGTTTCACTATTTTATTTAAATATGACAATTGTTTCGCTACACTGAAGATGCTACTGTGTAGCAAAACAATTGTCATATTTAAATAAAATAGTAAAACTTTTAAACAGTGTAATTTATATTAAAATAAAACAAAAATATATTTGTTATGTTTACTTAAGGATACCTATTAGCGGCGACGCATATTGTCAGTAGGGTAAACTAATTCTTTCCAACAAATTCATTTTTGTTGTAAATACTAATGTATTAAATACTTTACTTGGGTTAACAAATTTTTGATTAGGACCAACAAAAACAATTGCAACAAAAAATTTATTGGTTGATAAAACAGATTTGTTTTTTCAGTGTAACAAAAAAACTTTTTGCTTTGAATTTAGTAAATTAGTTATGGATTTTTTTATTAATATTCATCTCATAAAATAAAGATTTTATAGAGGTTTTATACAAAATGCATATAGATAAATAAAGTCATAAAAAATTAAATTTACAATACAATAATTTCTTTGTCGTAATTTTTTTGACGTTTTTTACGTCTCACCCGGGAACAGTTTGTGCTTCGGACTCCTAATGAAATAAACTGGTAAATGTGGGTCCAGAACGCCATTTATAGTAGCCCATGACATCTTTTTAGTAAAACCTATTCTTTATTTAGGTTTTTACAATGTCATCTACACATATTCTATTCCAAACTGCTTGGCGGTAAATTTATTTATTAATCCCGGCGCATTCGCCATTTTTGCAAAATATAATAATTTTAACACTTTTTCAATGTTTTTTTAAAATACCCATTTGCTAGCAAGTTATGAAAAACTAGCATCTTTTATATAGGGTTAAACGGTATAAGTACATTGGTCATTCCAAAATAAATTGTTATTTAATAATAATAATAATATAATATTTTACATGATTCCTTAAAATCAATGAAATGTTAGGTGTCTACTTTAATTAAAATGTAAATACATACATTTGATTTGGATTAACATTTTAACACTGTTTAGAAATAAATGTTGATGACAGTTTTGGGATTAGGAAATAATTTAATAATAAAGTCCACATGAACTAAACTAGATTGTGTGATTGTCTGTCAGATAACTTAATTAATTTGCGTTTGGAAATGTCCATTTAGACTAAAGGCTTTTCAAAATATTTTTACATTATTAAGCTTAATAATTTAAATTAAACTGTATACAAAAAATATTGTATCTGGTTACGTTTTGAATAAATGAATAAATGCTGAAAGAGATAATGTTTTAAATAAATAAATAATTTTCATATTAAATAAAATATTTTGTGTATGCTCTTTTACATCGAACAAACCAAAATAATTTGTATGAGTTATATTATGACAAATATAAAGTGACAAATAACCAAAATACTAAATTTAGTGTATTAAATGCATTTATTTATTAAATTTAATTAAAATAAACTAAGCAAGAGGACCACGCAACACCACGAAACTCTTTAATATATTTAAATAAGATTTTTCTTTCTAAAATAATTATTTTAATACTAGATAGTTTTGTTACAATTGCATTAAATTTAATTGAAATTTACCCAATAATATTTAAATATATATATATTTATATTATATATTATATATTATATATTATATATTATATATTATATATTATATATTATATATTATATATTATATATTATATATTATATATTATATATTATATATTATATATTATATATTATATATTATATATTATATATTATATATTATATATTATATATTATATATTATATAAATCAATATATAAACTTTTTTTGCAAATAAAACATAATTGAGTAATAATCGATTTGTTTAATCCATGACAAACCATACTGACGGTGAAAAATAAATGTGTTCTTTTTGCATTAAACTTTCCAAATTATAATGTGCGACAAAAAAATTAGAAGAAACGCGTAATTTTTTAAGTTAATTAGACTTCAAAATCTGCACTCAAGTGAACTGGCTGAATGAACATTTTGCGTCTATAGATCTATCTATTGGAAATACGAAAAAAATCTGTCTGCCGTTTTGCCACATTGTGATTAAAGATTATTTATCGTAGTATTGGTGGATTGCGTCACAGTCGCGAAAAATTATATCACTTTATAAGTGTGTTTTCTTGTTACTTTGACACTGTAACACCCGAAACGAAAAATCAGATAATTGTTTTATTTTTATACCTTACAGATTGATTGATGTAATAAAATTTAGTAAAAGTAAGGTTATGGTGGTAATGATTTAAAATACTAACTGTAACGATTCACATTACGACATCTATGAGATGATTTTCCTAACTACCCGACGTCAAGGAAAGAGTTGGACTACCAGAAACCTGCAGTTAGACTGAAGTCTAATAGATGGCGCTTTGACAGTTGCCAACACTTGTTGCACACGGCCCGTGTGACGGATTTATTTCACACGGCCCCAATTGGTTTTCATCAAGCCTGTCATCAAAATTTTGTCTATAAAACCGCTGCATTTTTCAATGCAAAATCAGTCGTCTGGTGGCTTAATTCCAAATGGTGTTACCAATTGTGAGCCCGAAAACCAACACTAAATCACGGAGAACTCTCAGTGGAATATTAACAGTAAGTCAACCTGTTTCTAATATGTCAGGGCTTTACGCCGTATAATATTAAACTTTAATAACAGAGTTAATTAAACTGCAAATCCTGTATGCATAAAACATACCCTAACAATATGTATTTTTTCCCTAGAGTCCAATTGCAAATCTGCTCTGTCTCTCTGTAGGACTGAAAATCACGCCCGTGCCTGCCAGTTGCCTGTGAAAAGCCCTGGAACATTTGCCTGTCCTGATTGAAGGCTATGATAGAACCCTTGTGTTCACAGTCTACGATACTTTTCTAAATCCTGTATATATAATTATAATATGATTTTGTACATATTTTTTAACTTGGTAAATAAACCAGTTTAAGTTATTTTTGCATTTTAAATTAATCCACCAATCCTAACTGATTCTTATAAACCCTACTTTCTCCACTGAATAAAAGCAACCCAGGGTAGGTATTCCTCTATATCTGGAGAAGCAACCGGAGAGGAACCTTGGTGGAGTACTTAAGGCCATAACCAGCCTAGATACGACACATAACTCATATCTGAGCATAAAACTAATTTGATATGTTTTTTTCTTGATTAAAACTGTAACACCTGAAACGGGTTACAACTTTTTTCATCGATATATGTGTCCACTAGCGCCGACATTGGAAAAGCAGTCACACCTATTTTAAAGAATGCTTTTCCGATGATGTTGTCGAACCTACCGAAATTTCGGTATTTCTACCGAAATGGCAACCGACCTACCAAAATACCAAATTCTACGATTTTCGTCGTCCTCGACTAGCCATGGGTTGTATGAAAATGGCGCCAAAAAATTAGTTCGGATTTTGATAGGTATATCTATAAGCATTGCAAAAATTCATCAAGTAAAACCATAGCTGATCATTAACTTATTTTATGAATGTAACAATTTCGCATCATATATGAAGTACTTTTTATTTTTACAGTAAAAAAGGTTATTGACCAAAACAAATTCACATATACTCAATATTTGTTACAAATGTCTAGAGGAGAACTTAACAACAGCTTTCTTTAACTGGATTTGATAGCAGGGATCTTGTAAGAGATTTATTTTATATCGGTTCTAGTACTTGACAAACTCTCTATGAATAGATTCTCCTGCTTGCTCTGACCAAAAACCAAGTCCACCTTCTTGAAGAAACTGCAAAGATTGAGTAATATGTTCCAAAATAACGTGCAATTTAAGAGACTTTGAAAGCCCAGCTCTCTAAAAATGAATTAGTAAAAAATGACTAATTTAATAGTTATTAGTGGCTTTTTTACTTGTACCATGGTTAACCATGGAATACCATGGTATCCCAAAATTTAACAGTCAATTCTTATGTAAAATTGTCCCCTGAATCCGAAAATGTCTTCAAAAGTTAAAAAAGTAGAACAGTTTTTGAGATATAGTCAATTTTCCATTTAATATGGAATTGACTATATCTCAAAAACTGCTACCCTTTCATAATTTTTGACGGTATTTTCGGATTCAGGGGACAATTTTACATAATAATTGGCTTTTAAATTTTGGGATACCATGGCGACAAGTCCCAATAAACATTTGAACGTAAAAGCGACGTCGTCTGGGGCGACCCGACGTCGGCAGCCGACGTCGTATGACTCACATGACGACCATCATTTGTACCTAAATGGAGCGAACGAATTTGGGTCGTCACGACGTCGGTTGCTGACTACTGAAGTCGAGATTTTTACCTATTTCGTCATTACGCTGCACAAACAAATAGTTGTGCGTTAATAAAATAACTTAATCTCTACCAATATTGTAGAAAGACATAGAAATGCAAAAGATGTCGACTCTTTATGGAATGAACACGTATAACAATGTAGTAAGTAATATTGAAATATCCATACGAAAGGCACTTTACTGATAAATATGGTTATGATTGCTGGCAAAACATGCGTGGGCTTCAAAAAATCTTTGCATATTTAATTATTTTTGCAAAAAGTTTTAATAAAAATGTGTTTTTTAAACAAAATTTGAACCAGTTCTAAGAAACTAACTTAAAAAACATAAAAAAGTTTTTATTTTATTTCAATGAACCGTAAAAATCTAAAAAAAAAGCAAATCTTTCTTTAATGGCGTCCATCGTCACCTCCTCGTTTTGTTCGCGAAAATGGCGTAGTCAACAAATTAACCAAATTTCTCCACATACCAACCGACGATCAATTAACGACGCCGGTAGCTCGAAATACCAACTTCCGACGAAGTTTGAGACCTCGAGTCATTTAAACTACCTATTTTTCCCTCGTAACGACCTACCTAACCTGAAAATCATATGTCAAACTGAAAAACTGCGCGCTTTTCCTGTTAGGGAAGCTTTGCTAATTCGGTCCAATGTTGGTACTATTATTGTGTGTTGTCTATGTTATTATGGAGCATTTTAAAATGGTGTATGTTAAGGATTTGCCCCAAGGGGGAAGTGGAGCCCGTGCCGCATAGGTGGGAAGAGAAGGAGACAATTTGGTTCCCCAAATCAGTGAGCCAAACGATTCTCTTTCGAAAACAAATTAATAGTTCTCCCTATAAAAAAAATTGGAGGCAATATAAGTGCAAGGCTATGCAACCTTTAAATTTGCCACGGATGCTGCAAACAATAACTTCAGCATCTGAACAAGAGTACGAGGCCCCCATACATATATTGCAATATATGTATGGGGGCCTCGTGCTCTTGTTCAGATGCTGATGTCTCTGAAACTGAGATACCACAGTTATTGTTTCATAAATACTAAGAGAGAGGTAAAACCTTCCCTAAAATATAAAGAGTATGATGATGTACCATCATATACATTGGTTAAAGAAAATTTTATACCGCAACTAGCCAAAAAAGTGTGTCAGAAAAAGGCTGACGAAAACACTACAAAAATTCTTTTTTTCTTTTCTTTTGGCATTTTTTTTATTTTAATATTGGTTATGTATACTATTTTCTTCTTCTTCTTTCTTCCAGACTATATTCCCGTCGAACAATTCTCGTAATTTTTTTTAACCAAAGGGGAAGTTACGACTTGACGTTCAACCGACGTAAATATACGTCGAACAATGACTTCGGATACAAAGTTATTATCCCACCGCAATTTTCACTTAAAGCGACGTCGAACATAGTGCAAGTTTAGTCGGAAGTCAGAAAAATGTTTATTGAGGTATTGCAGATGCAAATTGAAATTGGGAACTTAGGATTTTGTAATTAAAAATTTCGACGATTTTGTATTACCCATAATAATTTTCTGCCCACATGCTGTTATGCTCATGGTTGGTTACAATTTCAATATGGTTCATTTTATCATAAAAGAAACAATAAAATCGTCAAAAATTATTAGATTTGTGTTTTAAGGCAAACAGTAACTGACAACCCTAGACCAAACCTAGGCTGACAACTGACAAGTTAATCAAATATTTAAGTGCCAACTTATCAATGAACCTATTTGTAAACTTTTGTGACCTCCAATTATGTGCCAATTCTTTAAATTAATTTAAAACAATTGTTAAATGTAAACATAAATAAAAGTATCACAAAAACATATTTTTATGATCAGCTATGATTTGACTTGCAGCGTTTTTGTAACCTTGATATACATGTCTACTAATATCTGAACTTATTTTTTGGTGCCATTTTCATAAAACCCATGGCTAGTCGAGGACCACTGTGTCAATCGTACCCGAAGCTGCTAAGTATATGTTTATTTGTTACTTAGTTATTTTGTATTACTAATAAAAGTCCGATTTTATCCATATAAAGTGTTAAATTTTTGTATTTGTAACCCCCGAAACAGAACCTTGGTAACACCGGAAACAAAGTAAAATTTTATAACAAAAATAGTAAAACGTTATTTGTGACAGTGATTATGTGGTAAATGGTTGGTAAATATTATACTTTTGGATGCCTGTAATTTTTAAGAATGTTTCCCTAAGAAAATTCGCTGAATTTCAAATAAATCTAAAATGGTCAGGACATAGAGGCAAAATCGTGAAACACCCGAAACACAAACTTTTCGACTTATTAAATCGTTATCCTATATGCTAATGTGTACTAATTTTACAATTTATATAGAACAACTAAAAACGTAGAGAATAAGACACTTTAATTGCTAAAATATTATTTAAAAATACATAAAAATGTATACTTTGGTTAAACAAATGTAACACCCGAAACGATGGAATGACCCTTTAATCATGCCTTTATTGATTGTAAGAAGTAGCTATAGCTAATAGTAAAATCAAGTTGGAAACTTATTGGGAATATATTACCACCTAATATGATTTCGAACGTCTTTGGGTAATAACCAGATAACCAGATACTGTTTATCTTTACCTAATTCGATCATTCGTGGCTGCACTTCTTATCCTTAAGCAAACGAATTATTTCGTCTATTCAGCAAATCCTACGAAACGAGAACAGCTTGAAGCTTAAAATGCCGTTTACGGTATAAGGAGTCTAATTAATAAATGTTTTATGTTTAATATACATATACATTGTATGTGTGTTTTATGTTTTTATTTTGCATTTAATACATTATACATTGGATAAAATAAATATAAATTTGTGTTTAATATTTTTGTTTGTTTTTCTCTAATTTAATTTAAAATATAATTTATGTTTTTTGAACATTTTACATTTTAAAAATAAATTTATATTAGAAATAAGTACATTTTTACCCATTAAGTAATCTAAAAATTTATACCTAACTTATACATACTAGACTGGGCCAAAAAAATCAACTATATATCGAAAATATGGTTTGGGGTGACAAAAAAAAATTATTGTGATCATAGCAATTTAAAATTTTTTTTCCTCAGCAAGTTTTTGTCTCAGAACTCCCTAACCATTGAGTTAAACAAAATTGACTTAGATACATTTTAAGGAAATTAAATGCTCTACAAAAAAGGTTAAGGTCAGATGAACCGTTTCCTTAAAATCATGCGTTAAAAATTGGTATAGTTTTACATTTTGATCCTTTAACTTTGTATTTTGTAATTCATGTAAAAATCAGTACCCAGAAAAAAACCGATGAATATTCTTATCGAAAATCAAATGCTTTACAAAAAAATTTCTTAACATTTTTGGATAAATTCACTCAATCAAAAGTTATTCAAGGTTAAAGTTGAAGTCAAAACGAAATTCTTGTTTTTTCCTCTGTGGATTTATTTTTTTTATGGATGATAATTTGATTTTTTTCTTGATAAATGTGTATTATATAACTAATTAAAAATTTCCAATAAAAAAACATAAGTGTTGTTATTTAATTAAATAGGTAACAGTGAAAATAATATTTTTTAAAGAAAATAGCTTCTTAAAGCGAAAAAACTCGAATGTGTTATTTTTTTTTTAATTTTCAGTAATTTTATCAATAACATAAAGATTATCATCGATAAAAGATATAAAAAAAAACTAGAGCGGAAAATCAAAAATTTTGTTTTGACTTAAAATTTAACCTTGAATAACTTTTGATGGAGTGAATTTAGCCAAAAATGTTAAAAGATTTTTTTTGTAGAGCATTTGATTTTCCTTAAGAATTCTGAATATCTATCGGTTTTTTTCCGGTTACTGATTTTTACATGAATTACAAAATTCCAAAGTTAAAAGATCAAATTGTAAAACTATACCAAGGCATGATTGTAAGAAAACGGTTCATCTGACGGGAAATTCCAATAACACCTTTTTTGTAGAGCATTCAATTTTCTTTAAAAAATATTTTTAAGTCAATTTTGTTAAACTTAATGGTTTGCAAGTTCTGCGACAAAAACTCGCTCAGGGAAAAAAAATCCAAAATTGCGACGATAGACCTCTTAATATTAATATTATGGACTCAAACTTTCACCATAATTTATTTTTGTCACTCCCAACAATATTTTTAATATACTTTACAAAAAAATAGTCGATTTTTTTGGCCCAGTCTACTAAGTATACTAGCCATTCCCTATAGGGAATGGCCATGTATTGGGATGGCTATCGTTTTTTATTATTACGTCGATTATCCTTTGCGTTAGATAATTTTAATTTTTAAGTATGTGTTTCTCATAACTTTTAAAAGTTGGCACGTTCCCTTTTTCTCTGTGGCGCGAGTTCTTGGACACCATGTATATTATGCATTTTAATAATGTATTTACAAATAAAGTGGAGTTTGTAATACCAAAATAAACTAAAATCACACGCAAAATTAGTATTACCTACATTATATTTTACTAAATTTATTATTAATTGAGTTACATATTTGGGAAAACCATTTCATATCTCCATTAGGTGTATTATTTATTTATACGTTAAGTAATATCACGAAAAGTTAATCAATACGCTCTGTTAACAGAGTGGCCGAGGATAACAATTTTTCCTGGCAAAAAACGGCTTAAGAACGGCTGAGGATTTAGATTTTTGCACATGTCGCGACATGGCAACGCAATAATTTTCTTTAAAACTGTTATTTTATAAAATAAATTGAGTAATGATCTTTAAAACTTTTATATTAGCTCTAAAAAGTTAATTTCTATAAATTGACATTTTCACCCATAATATAACAAGTGGTATGATTATCATCGATGATATTTTCGAATTGAGTCAGCAGGACGAGTGATATGTGCTGCTTCGGTTTCAATGAGTAAATATAATCGATTATTAATCATACCACGAGTTATATTTAGTGAGAAAATATAATGAATTTTAGGATTTTACGAATTGTCAGTTTGACATTTGAAATTAAAATGTGCTTTAAAATATAAAAAGACTTTAATAAACCTTATTTATTCAAACATGCCTTAATTTCATTATCGCTTACACCAATTCATCGATCTTTTGGAGTTTATAATTCAGTATTTTAATCATATAACAACCACAAGATACAAGATTTAAATGTCAACAAATGTCAAATAAAGAAAAGTGTCAAAATCCTTAGTAACGTGTAAACAAGGTAAATATTGTCGCTGTGATAAAATGCGTAACTATGGAATACTGGCATTTTATTGGTACAAATATTAATGAATTGTATTGTCAATTGGATATAAAACGATTAAGATTACATCAAGATATATTTGATATTTGTGACATTTGCGTTTTAACCTTATAAATTAAATCCGCTAATATAGACCAGGGTCGATAATTTTTGAAACCAAAAAAAAATAACAGTAGGATGAAACCCATTGGAAAAGGAGAGGAATATAATAAAAATGAAAGGAAAAATAAATTACGGGCGATCTGACTTCGGGAAGTGGGGGGGGGGGTTTAAGTACAAGTCCTATGGAAAAAAGTTGAATGGCAAAGTTGTAGGTAATAAAAGGATCTACAACTTCTGTAATTACAATTTTTTTACATAACCTCAAAATTTATGTGAAAAATTCAAAAAACCAAGTTTTTGGTTTTTTATTTTTATCTTTTTCAAAAAAAAATTTTTTTCCACGAAATTTGGTGAAAACTTACCTTTTTATGTCTCAAATACACTGTAATTTATTTGATTTGAAATATTTATTATTTCGCCTTATTTTGACCTAATATCAAAAAAGCACTCTAATTTTCAATCGAAAATTCTCGCGTCAAAATATAAGCTTTTTTCAAAAAGTCGATGTGCTTTTTGTTCGTTGAAATCTCTACTTTCTGATGGTGTAAAAAAAATATACATTACTATGGTAAATGTTCTCAGAAAATGCAAAAATATTATAATGCATTATAATATTTTTGCATTTTCTGAGAACATTTACCATATGTAGTAATGTATATTTTTTTTACACCATCAGAAAGTAGAGATTTCAACGAACAAAAAGCACATCGACTTTTTGAAAAAAGCTTATATTTTGACGCGAGAATTTTCGAGAATTCATGAATAACGAAAAAAACTCGAATTCGAAAATTTATTTTAATCATTATGTACAATTTCATCAAAAAAATGTGATTGTTGCAATTTTTTTAGTTAAAAAGTTTATTTATTAAATTCTAATAACATTTATGTCAGAAAATCTCATAAAATATAAAAATACATGTAAATCATACTATTGAATTTAGATATTTCATTCTGATTACGTTATTTATTATAATATTTTTTGTATTTTCTGAGAACATTTACCATAGTAATGTATATTTTTTTTTACACCATCAGAAAGTAGTTCATCGAACAAAAAGCACACCGACTTTTTGAAAAAAGCTGATATTTTGACGCGAGAATTTTCGATTGAAAATTAGGGTGCTTTTTTGATATTAAGTCAAAATAAGGCGAAATAATAAATATTTCAAATCAAATAAATTACAGTGTCTTGGGACATAAAAAGGTAAGTTTTCACCAAATTTTGTGGAAAAATATTTTTTTTTTGAAAAAGATAAAAATAAAAAACCAAAAACTTGGTTTTTTGAATTTTTCACATAAATATTGAGGTTATATGAAAAAATTGTAAATACAAAAGTTGTAGATCTTTTTATTACCTACAACTTTGATATTTAACTTTTTTCCATAGGACTTGTAGTTTTGCCGGAAATCGAGATACACCATTTTTTACCCTTAAAAGGAATTGATACATTTTATTTTTATTAAAAACATATATGTTTAATGTATACATACCTTAATGTTTCTTATTAGCATACCTAGATAATTCTTATTAGCATACCTAGATAGGTAATTTAAAAAAATATTATTTTAAAACGCCCATTATCGTACATGTTTCCATGACACAGTTACCTTTTAAATAAACATTGACAAGTTGTGGCTTTTTGGTTTTAGTCACGGGCTGAAGTTAGCAACAAGTTTGTAGTCAGGAGCTGAAGTTATAACTATACTATATACTATACTATAGTATTAATTTAGTTGAAAGTTGTCAAATGTCATGCAATCGTTAAAATAAAGTGTTTTTCTTGTAAAATAATACTAAATCTGAAAGTTATTTTTTATCTCAATACATAAACACAAACGTATTAAATAGTTTCTCAACGCAAATATTTATTAATAAAGCAACATTTCTTATCAAAATTCTTTTCATTTAGGTTCCCAATTTCCAACAAATACTTTTATCTCCACGCGGTCTATAATTTAAACTTTATTGTTGTCAACATTCGATAAAGAAATAACTTGTTATGGCCTAGGCCGATAAAAATTTTTATGAGGCAAGTAATTAGTTCGATTTTTTCTCGCTAGGGGTATTGTTTTGACAAATTAATCCTTTTATAAGTAATTAACGTACTAAACTGGTTTAATTTATTTATAATAAGCACTAATTTGTTTGTTTTACTGTTAATGTTTATTATTTTTCATTAAATTATTGTAAAATTAAATATGAATAATAAAACAAAAAGTGAGGTTAGGCCGCTTTCATGTTGAATTAAATTGACCTATATAAAGTGCTTTGAAGATAAAATGTTGTATGCCATTCGGCCAAGGTGTCTTTTTGTGCTTCGCTCAAACTTTGAGCTTAGCACAAAAAGCCTTACTTCTTAACCTAATGACATAAATAACTATTGGTCTGGGTCTAAAAAAAGGTTTGTAAAAATAAGGTCCTTTTGAAAATTACAAAAATTATGGTTTAATTATCGACATACGATTTTGTGATAATAACTACAAACTGTTTGTTATAATTGCAAACTACCTTTTTAACTAGTTAGTTGGTTGTAAACTTATCATAAATTTACATATGTGGACGTGGATTAATATAAAATCTGGTTAATATTTGGTTAAAATTACCAAATATTTTTACTGTGAAGTGGGTAAAAAAATAAAAATAAGATTAAGATTCTCTGCCAGGGCGAAATTTTTGTATGTCTGGGTGGAATGCCATGGCACTATGATTCGCGCCCCCTGGCTACGGTCCTGGTGTTGCGCTTTTAACTTATGTAATTTCGACAGGGCAAATTAAACAATTAGAATCAAGAGTGCTTCGATGCTAATCCGAAAAAGCTTGACAAGAAAATTGACCACGAAGGCCTTGTATTTCATTTTAAAGTAAAGTCGTTAAATTCCCTTGCAAAACATAAAAGACATGGCTGAAAAGCTCGTTAATTTCCTTGGCCAAGAGAAAAAGGAAAAAACGTCGAGTTTGTTAGCGGGCTACTGCAGGCGAGTAATTTTATTTAATTTTATTAATTCGGCGCGCAAGTCAATCGGCCTGTATAATTGTTGTAGAGAATAAACCGCACATTGCCTCACTAAAAGTCCGCCGCCGCCGCCTTACACTTTTCGTTTTTGTTTTCCGATTGCGCTCGACCGAAAACAACACGCAAAATAAATAAAACTAAATGGCCACTTGTAATTTATTCGAACTTGCCTAACGAATTGTGAATGAAAAAAAACGCCAATTTGGGGCTTTTTCCAAGAAGAATTTTAAACAACATGACACATACTTATATGTAAACAAAAGTTATTTCAAATTGTGTTTTTGATTGAGTCTTAGTCTCTATTTTTGTATTTTAAATTAAACTTTATTCCTCAAGCATTCCATCTGCAATAGTCCATCATCCAAATAAAGTTTTTTATATAATTATTTACTGTCGAATTTAAGTTTACTGTTACACAATTTTTCATGTAATATTTATTATAGTTCAGGCTCAATCAACTGTTAGAAAAAGGAGTAAATAAATCAGGCTCAAGATCGTTTCAACTGAGGGTTCGCAATTGTCTATTATGCCTCACGGATTGTTTAATAGGGGGGTATTTGCAGATCTCCTCAGTATAATATATTACATGCAAAATAAAAATACAAACAATGTAGTACATTTATTAATTAGACTCCTGATACCGTAAAAATATGTTTATCTTCAGGCGTTCTATAATTTAAGCTTTAGTATTGTCAACGCTCACTACCAAAGTATTCGATTATATCCTAAGCTGTAAAAAAATTTAGACCAGTCAGGTGAAGTTTTTTACATCCTAGGCTGTAAACTACCCGTAAGGACTAGTCAAAAAATTCGATAACTGCCCAAGTACACAGAGAAAAGTAATCTCTTGATTTTACTATTTTTGGCTTGGCTCAAATAAATTATTTATTTCGATATCTACCAAAAGATATTTATTTAGTGGAAAACTTGGGTTTATTTGACTTTTTAAACATATATTTGGTTAATACAAATAAATATCTAGTCGACTTTTTATATCAGGTTTAGTACTTAAAGAAACAAAACCTACATCCAAACAATTTAATTAATTGGTCTAAATAAATATTTCTTTACAATTAATCACAACAATAAGTTGTTTTCAAGAAACTTATGATTTACAACCAAATAATAGTTATTTCTTATTGTAAACAACAAGTTACTACGAATATGAAAATTTTACTTCATACAAGAAAACCTGTTTCAAATAAATTCATTTTCTTAAATCAATAGATTACTTTTCTCTGTGTAGCATTATAGTGACGAAAACTGATATCGCAACTTCAACTGAGTGGCAATTACGTTAAAATAACTAAATCTACAACGATACATTTAAAATGTCTTCATAGTTGTTATCATGTGATTTGCACCAGCAGAATATACTTTTTGGTGTCAGCCTTGTATCTAAAATGTTATGACCACTTTATACAACACCTTAAAGTTGTCTAAACTTTAAAGTGGATTATGAATAGTAACGGAAACCAAACCACATCACTTAAGTATTTCTTGAAAGTGGTAGTAGTAGTAAAGTGGGTATCCCAGTTTTGGCAAGGTTTTCGGAACTTTTTCCAAACCTTGAATTTGGCAAAACTTGATTATATAATTGCAGTGATTATTGCCACGTTCTTGCCATTTAAAAGTTCCTTTTTTCAAAAGCAGACATGTTTACAAATAGTTGCCATTGTATAAAAATAGATGTGTAGTTTTAAACAAATAATTCTTGTTAGTCCGATTATTTTAACTGTAGTTATTATTTGCAAGCTGTATTCTTACATCATAATAATTTTAGAATTTAGTGCCAATTTAATGTCCAGTTTTGGAGAAATTAAATATAATAAGATAAATAATATGCTGAAAAGAGACGAGGATAGAAAGTAAAGAGTAGTAATGTTTCGTTTAAGTTTTGGCCACTATACATCCACGTTATAGTAACGTAATCACAACGTGGTATAAACGTCTCTGTATAAAATCCAACAACTTTGTTGGAAATTCACTGGAACTAAAAAAGTGTTCCCCATTTTAGTCACTTCCACTCTAAAAATGAATTAGTTAAAAATGACTAATTGTCATAGCGAAAAAGCATTTAGCAGTCAATTTCCATTCCTCTGAATCCGAAAATGTCATCAAAAGTTCGAAAAATAGAACAGTTTTTGAGATATATTCAATTTTCCATGTAATATGGAATTGAATATATCTCAAAAACTGCTATACTTTCATAACTTTTTATGGTATTTTTGGATTCAGAGTACCATTATACATAAGAAATGGCTGTTATTTTGGGATACCATTGTATCCCATGGTTAACCATGGTATTAGTGAAAAAGCAGCCACTAATAACTGTAGTCATTTTTGACTAATTCATTTTTAGAGAGTACGTAATAAAATCGTTTCTACCACGTGGCAGAGATTTTGGCAATATAGCTTACAGTTCCAAGTATAAGTGGTTTTATCTAATAAAAATGCAACTTGGGTAAGTACGTTTTATGTATGGTTTAATTAATAAAACTGTGCCTTAAAGATAAAATGTATGCCATTCAGCTGAGACGTGTCTTTTTGTGCTTTGCTCATTTCATTAATTTCACAGCCTTATTTTACATGTATATTTTAAAATTTTTATGTTGCATATAATTTCGTCTCTAGTAATAAACCTATACAATTGTGTAAAATAATTACAATAAAGGTGCCATACTTTAACAACGGCACTTTTGTCACATCAATGAATACTGCCAGGGACTAAATTATAAAATTAATTTTAATCGTCACTTACATCTTATATTATAGGTTATGTATACATAACAAGTAGCATTTTTAGTTTACTTGGAACTGTAAAGTGTATTGCCAAAATCCCTGCCACGTGGCAGAACGTGGAAGCGAATAAAATGAGTGATATTTTTTAGTGTCAGTTACATTCCAACAACGTTATTGGATATGGACATGTTTATACCACGTTGTGATAACGTTACCATAACGTAGTGGTATAGTAGTCAAATCTTAAGCGAAACTTTACTTCTTTTTACTTTCTATCCTCGTCTCCATCCAGCACATTATTTATCTTATTATCTTTGCTTTTTATGACACTGGGCATTAAACTGACACTAAATACTAAAATTATTAAAATGTAAGAATAATAACTAGAATTAAAATAATCCGAAGACATAAAATTTACACGAATAAAATTTGACTGTCAAATATGGGTGTCACAGTTCGAAATATAAGCAAGCCCCGTAGAAATAGGTGGTAATGAGAAAATATATAAAAATTTGTAAACTAAGCGGATCTAAAAATTATTTATCTAAAGGCCTCAAATAATTTATGTAATATTTCTGGTCACCTGAAACCAATAATTAATAGCATTATACTTGAAAAGGAATGGAATAATAATTTGAAAAGAATGTCCACATGGTTCAATAACAATTATTTGTATTTATATTAGACTGGGCCAAAAACTATTTTTTTTTTTTGAAAAGTATATCGAAAATATGGTTTGAGGTGAAAAAAAAAGTTATTGTGAAAGTTTGATCCATAATATTAATATTAAGAGGTCTATCATCGCAAATTTAATTTTTTTTCCTCAGCAAGTTTTTGTCTCAGAACTCCCAAACCATTGAGTTTCACAAAATTGACTCGAAAATATTTTTTTAAGAAAATTAAATTCTCTACAAAAAAGGTTAAAGTGAAATTTTTCGTCAGATGAACCATTTCCTTAAAATCATGCCTTAAATATTGGTAAAGTTTTACATTTTGATCTTTTAAATTGGAATTTTGTAATTCATGTAAAAATCAGTATATATAAAAAACCGATAAATTTTCTTATGGGAAATTAAATGCTTTACAAAAAAAGCCTCTCAACATTTTTGGCTAAATTCACTCAATCAAAAGTTATTCAAGGTTAAAATTTTGTTTTGACTTTAAATTTAACCTTGAATAACTTTTGATGGAGTGAATTTATCCAAAAATGATGAAGACTTTTTTGTAGAGAATTTGATTTCCCATAAGAATATATATATCGGTTTTTTCCGGGTACTGATTTTTACATGAATTACAAAATTCCAAAGTTAAAAGATTAAATTGTAAAACTATATAAATTTTTAAGGCATGATTGTAAGAAAACGGTTCATCTGACGGTAAATTCTAATCAAACCTTTTTTATAGAGAATTCAATTTTCTTCAAACAATATTTTTAAGTCAAATTCAATTCAATTCAATTCTTTATTCGTGTTAAGTACAAAAAGTTTACACAAGTCAAAATACAAAATATATAAATAAATTACATTTAAAATTTAAACATTAAAATAAATATCTAACATAATAAAATAGATATACCTAGCATGGACAAAGTCAACTAAACTATAAAAAGAATTGTTAATAAAAAATGATTTAATTCATGTTTGAAATTTTTTTCTTGTTAACATTCTTATTTTTATAGGAATTTTGCCTAGTTTCATACACACGAATATTTTTTATGGTATTGTAGGAGTTTATATTGTCATAATTTATGACTCATAAACGTGCAATAAACTAACATATAAAAACATGGAAGGTAGGGTTAAAATTTTTAATTCCAAAAAATATTTTTTCTCACATTCAGTGTACCCCACTCCTGTCATTATTCTCAGGACCTTGCGTTGCAGACCAAACAATCGTCCACCACACGGAGCGTATCCCCATATGACAGGTGTGATTGCATATATTTTTAAACATTTTAACGAGAATTCGGATGTTTATAGTTACAAGGTACAAAATAATTTGAGGGTCCCATTTAAAAGAATAAACATTTCCTAAAAGTCTGGGTATAACCATTTTTAAAAGAATTCCAGAGAAAATAAAAATGCAAATTAATTTTTAAATTTAAATCTCTTTTAAAATTGTATTTGTTTTTTAATTATTGTTTTTCACTGCCACCTTTAAAACGCCCATTATTGTACATGTTTCCATGACACATTGACAAGCTGTGACTATGGCGTTTTATAAAACTATAGTTAGCAAACTCGCTCGTGCCTGATTAAAATCCGTGTCTAAAATGCCGTTTATCAAACTTGATACATAATATACTAATTATAGCATTAGTGAGTTTTTAGGTATTTTATAGTACCTATGATGTATCAAGTTTTACGAACGCCATTTTAGTTATGAGTTTAATTAAGTATAAGCTTGCGAGCAGGTGTTTAAGAAAAACCAATGCTTACTCTCTTAAAATGAATTAGTCAAAAATAACTAATTATAAGTCATATTTAACTAATTGTTATAGCGAAAAAGCAATCACTAATAATTATTATAATTATAATTAATCAAATTCTACTGAATTAAATAGTCAAATTAGTAGATTTAAATTTAAAAAAAGTTCTGACCCAGCCATGTCATGCGGATGTCATAACCAATGCGCTATCAGTTACTTTTAAAAAAATAATTTTATTCGTCTATAAATATTGTTCATAATATTTTAAAGTTGAATATATTTTTTGTGTTGCTGTTTTGAGCTAAACTTTTTGCATCTTTGTTTGTTTTTATGGGCCATTTAACCATTGAGCCGATATGCATTTAACTTAAACAATAATTTGTTGTTGTCAGCAAACGATTAAAGAAATTAGTTACCTTTAACTTTCAGAAATAGTCAAAGATGGTGACTTATCCTAAATTAGTCAAACTTTAACTATTTAAGTAGTAAAAAATAACTATTTAAAAGTGAAAACGACTATTTTATTAGCTTTTCGACGAACAAAAAACAAAATTTAAAGCCAAATTTATTTTTGTTCTATTTTTTTAAACACTCTGAAAAACATAAAAACAAAGGTAAGAAAAAAATGTTTGAAATTTAGAAAATTTTTAACAAAATTAACATAACTTATTTACTAATTTTCAGTTCAAAATGTTCAAAAATAAAAGACAACATCTAATCAATTGCAAAGGTTATTCCATCATAATATATGATGCATATATAGTCGCTGCCTTATACTACCTAACATATGGGTGATTTTACAAAAGTTGGACAACTTGATGTCATCAGTCAATAGAGTGGGTATTTTAATATTTTTTGTAAAAATTTTAGTATATTAACTTGTCCACCCAATTTTAACGTATTTTTTCAAAAGCACGTTTGTAGAAAAACATAATAAATATTTAAAACATCAGTACCTTGGCGTGTCACAACTCCTGAATCAAATATTTGAGTGATTTTATTTTAAAATATATTCAATTTATCTTAAATTTTTCAATTTCACTACAAACTATAAAACATAAAATAATGTATTTTTCGAATAATAGCAATTTTTAAAAAATTGATAATCTTTGTACTCACTTTTACCCGTCAGTTCTGTGTCTAATGTTAAAATTCAAAATTCCTGCGAAGTTTAAACGTCGTCCTCGTTTTAACTCAAGTGTTGGTAAAAAAAATTACCTACAGAGCCCGCCCTTTGCACGACAGTCATCTTGAAAACAATGCAAGCGGCGAAGTTGTGGTGAATGCACGTATAGTTCCAGTCAAAATTTCAATACTGTGGTGAGTAGTTATTTTCTTAAATATATATATTTTATTGTAATTTATATAAGATTATATATGATTTGTTGATAAGTAGCATCCACTAATAAAAAATATCAGTAAAATACTTAATTCCGAATTATAATCTCAAAGTTGTATCCCATTCATCAGTACCGTGTCGTCAGTTCCATGTAGAACTTGTTTATTTAATGTCATTATAAACTCATATAAATTTGGTGTGGGTCCCCTAATTAATAATTGAGATATCGGTATACCCAAAATCCACCAGCCGCCACTGATGTATGGTATTATTTGATTTTAAGATATTTAATGTATAATATGCTCAAAGTTGCAATAAATCTTATATTTTCCAATAAATTATGTATATAATTAGTACCCTGGTATACTCGTCACTTCCCTTGCATTCAAATTTAGAAAACACAGATATTTCATAAACTGTTTGAAAAAGTGACTGGCCCGGTCTGGAACAGTATACATATTTATTATATTATCTATGTTCTCATAACAAAATACTGTATAATTTTCTCCGCAAACTATATATACAAAATGAGGTCAAAAGTTGCCCAACTTTTGTAGAATCACCCATATATCAAAATAAATTAACCTTACTTTTTCCAAATTAAATTATTTCTCCTTTATTTCTTTAAATAAAAAATATTTCATAGGAGTAAAATTTCAAGTATGTAAACAATGTTTAAAATCATATTTATGTAAGTATTACCTATTATCAGTACGTATGTACCTATTATCAGTACGTAAAAATTAAAAATAATTATTATTATTATTGTTTACAATTATTGTCTTCCTTTTATTTTTTCATTGTTCTTGGTTGACAAAATGGTATCAAAATCAGACTCATCCAAAAAAAATTTCTTTAAAGAATAATTCTGACCTTATAAGCTGAAGATACAAAAATAACTCAACAATATTTTAATTTTTTAGGAATTAAATATTTGGTATAAAAATAAGGAAAACAAAGAAATATTAATTATAAAAATAATAATGATAATAACAATAATTTTTATATAATTTTATAATTTTGCTATTAATACAAACCTAATTACATACATTAAAACAATTCATTAGATTTATAAATATTTATTATCGGTTTTGCTGAAAACAAATGGTCGAGCAATTAAATTTAATTGAAGTTTGTAAATAAGGCGAAATGAAGTGATTTATGAAGTTGGTCGGGTTGGGATTATGGGTGAAATTAACATTAAATAGTTTTCTCTAACTATCCGGCTTTGTTTTAGCTTGTTGGTCGATGATTAATTTGAACGCTGATTTAAATTAAACTTTATGTTTGTATGTACCAAGAAGTAAAATAAATTGCATAAGTAATTAATAAGAGTTTAACTTTATAAAATATACATTTAGTTTGTGAAACATTAATTTAATAAAACATAGATATTAATTAACGTACAAGTTATAGAACAGTTAAAACTTTAATTATCTTATTAGAAACAAGGTATCCCAAACAGTAATGCATGTTTTCCATTTCTATTAGGGACCAACCACAAAATGAAAAAATAATGTAATTTGATATATTATACGTTTGAACTCAACCAAACTATTTTAAAACATCTAAAATGTACGAATACAGTATTTGGACTACTATCCTGGAACTATCTATACAATGTTTCCCAAACTTTTGATGTCATGAAATGTTTACGCCCCCCTGACAATTTAGAACTTTACTGCAATACCATTAATATTTATTTATCTACTCCCTGTGAATTAATGTGAAATGATCAACAGTGGCTTTTGCTCATTTTAGTCACGGAGTGAAGTTAGCTTTATTAAAAATTGGGAAAAGTGAGGTTAAATTCGGATGATAGTTGATAGATGTCAAATTTTTATCAAATAAAATTGTTCGTCTTAGATCATGGTACTAAGACAAATATCTGTATTAAATTGTTCTCTTTAAGAATACAAATAAAAAACTTTACACAACATAATATCGTTGGGTGAAAAGTATATATTATTCAATGATAATATCTTTATTTAGGTTTTACATATTATTACCAATTAACAGGGTGTTATGTTATTAATGTAATATATTAAATTACTGAATTCCTTTTGACATAAGGTGTAACGGAAAAATAAAAATAAATTATTTAGATAAAGAAAAATATGCATTAGAAGTTTTTTTATATTTTTTGTGATACGCCACTGGTTACACATTTGTATTCTGTGAGTACATAGATACCAACCAACAAAGTAGCTGCGCGTTGCCAGTTGTAATAAATTGTAACTAAAAATTTTTCTTGCTAAAAATAAATAAAAACTCAATAAATACAAAAGTTGTATGCCCTTAAAGCTCTAATACCCTTTTGAATTTATTTACTCTTCCACCTATTAGCTTAAGCAATGATTAGAAAATTTAGTACCTATTTTAAAAACTCCATATGAGTACATTAGATGCAAAACTCTGTATTTGCAGGATAAGTGATTTTAAGAAAAACACGAAAAACCGCTCATAAGGTCATATTTGAAAAAAAATACAAAAATCGTATAGACGTGCTTTTGCATCATTTCTTATTCAAAAAAGTAAAAAAAAAGTCCTTTAAAATTAAGTAGTTTAGTAAATAATTGAAATCAAAAGATTTAAAAACATAGTTTTGCATCTTCCTCGTTCAAAGACCAAGTTTTGCAAGTGAAAAGTGCAAATACCAAAAAAATAACAATTAATCAGGTGATTGTTATGCCGTCAGTTAATGCGTATACTAGCGACGTGATTGGTGATTGGTCAAATACCGAGTTTTGCATCCGACAGGAAGAAACAAATACCCAGTTTTGCAGCTGCGGTAAGTTTATAAATGTATTTTATTCTACAAATATTAACTTATGCATCTGGTTTACTTAGGTATACTGTGGGCAGTGCAGTTATGAACATAAATAAGATAAAATATATATTTTTTAAAAATGTGCAAAAACCGAGTTTTGCATCTACTCATATATGGAGTTTTCAAAATAGGTTATAAGCACAAAATTAAGTTATAACCACAAAATTAAGTTTTTTTTCTTTCTTTTTACTCAGATGAAATTAGGACAAGTTCACAGGTTAAACTTAAAACATTCAATTTGTCATTAGTACCGGGTAGCTATGGGGTGCGAAGCACAATATCAAATAGTGTTCGAATTGTTTAAATTATGTTTATGAATAAAAAAGTGCAAAACTAGCTTATACGTTTCTAAAAGTCTACTTAAAGAAAATATTCTAAAATCGTCTAAATTATGTTAGTTAAATAAAATTTTAAAAATAACTTTTAGTATAAAAAATAAAATTATTTTGTAGATTTTGTAACTAAATTAAAGAGCATGTCATTGTTTTACAAAATTCCTCCCATCTTATTTTAATGGATTAATTTGGTTAAGTCGGCTTTCCATCAAAACAAGTAATCTTTGGTGCTCAATTTAACTTGTCCCCGATTAAAATCTTATCCGATTAAGTAATTTGCATAATTTTAAGTTTTTAACTCTAAAACCCTTTTGTACGGCTTTCCAGGTAAACAGATACAGGCCCAATTAATATGCAAAACGACCCTTTTAATTGCTTAAACATGAATATAAAGGTCTGATTTTTACCTTAATACCATAATAACGGAGGTACCTACAATGTAATAACGAAATTTCAATGTTTGAATAAAAAATTGGCTACAAGAGTGGAGTAAAAGTTTATATTATTTTCGTCCTACAGATTGTGCAAAACTAAAAAAAAATCCATTAATTACTACTGCTTCTAGTTGCATCAGAAATTTTTTTAAAGAATGAAATTGATTATTCCATGTTTCTCTATAAGCCTACAAAATTATAATTAATCATGTAAATTCTTCCCCCTAAATATATATAAATAAAATAAATATTATTAAATTAAATGTACAAAAATAAAATTAACTTTAAGATATATTAAAAAAAAAATATCTGTGCCCCAAAGCCAAACTGTATTGAATTCATTTTTTTAAATCTCATTACACATTTTTTGCCTAGATGTACATATATTATTTTTAAAAAGAAAAAAATATATTTTTGAAAAAAAATATTAATATTAAAAATTATATATATTTTATAATTTATTAATGCAATTATCCTTACTTTCCAAAAAATCAATACTCATTGACAGATTTGACGTGATTTGACTTACTAGTAAAAATTCATGCAAACAAATTTTAAATAAATTAATATTTGGTTAATTAGAGTATGCAATGCATAATAATTTAAATAAAATATGCATAATATCGTGAACGCATATGAAAATTGAATTTGTTACTATAATTTCAATATTTTTGCGCAAAACAACAGAATAACAATTGTTATTAAATTTACATTGCCCAGACAAAACGGCTCATGTTTCGATAATAAATTAACCAATTTTGTTACTTCTGTAACAAATATTAAAATATAAATATCGTGTTTTCATTACACATAAATTTTGTATAAAATTAAACTTTATTAAACTTTTTAAAATTTTCCCAACCAATATATAAAATAAAACAAGTAATATACTTTTAACAAACAAAATGACGAAACATGTTTGGAATTTCGTTAAAGTTTTACTTTAGAGAAAAAGATAGTTTTTCTACTCCCACCCTTAAAACGACCATTATCGTACATGACACTAAGTTACTTTTTAAATACACATTGAAAAGTTGTGCCTTTATGGAGTATTAGTAACGGCCTAAAGTTATCAAGAGGTTTTTAGTCATGTTAGATTTAAGTTAGTTGACAGTTGTCAAATTTCATAAAATCGTTAAAATAAAGTGCACTCAATGTAAAAATTATTTTAATGTCTCAATAGTCAAAGTATTAAATAGTTTCTCAGCGCCAATATTAAAAAAGTTAAAATCCACGTTGTACCTACTGAACTTTTGATTTCCGGCATTAAACTAGATTTAACTGATTAACCATTGATAACGGATAAACCATTAAAAATTTCGGGTGTAGAATCCACTGTGAAAAACTGCTTATACATACATAATATGTTATACAATGTACATGTACATGTATAATATACATACATAATATATTATATCAGATTTAACCGGTGGTAAGTCCATTTTCAAGAGATACATTTCGATTAACACATAAAAAATTGACATTTTGACCGGCGCACAGTGTTTCAATTTTGGAAAATATCGGCAAAACCTCAAAATTGACATTTTTTTTTCAGGTAAATTTTGAGTTAGATGGGTAGTTAATACCTGTCCCCATTCTGTATTGAAAAAAAATTATATAAAATACGTATAGTTTGTCTTGTACATCAGTTTAAACTTGACGCTTTCAGTTGAAGGTACTTTACACGCGATCGCTGCGAAAAATTGTTTATTGTTTAAAAGTGAATAACTTGTGTTTGGTGTGTCCGATTGTTATGCGGTTTGATGAAGGGTGATCTTCAAGGTATCTAAAATTCAGATATGTATTTGTTTTTCGTAGATTTTGCTTGTACAACGGGTTATTGTACAAGATCGGTTTGTTAAAATCGCAAACTTTGAATCGAGCTTTTAGAACAATGAAGCTACAAAAATTGTAATGAATTGTAAGGCATCAATTCAAGATCCGTTGAATACCTTAGAGTTTTGTCTATCAAGCCATCAATAAATTAGCTGCCCCAACTTGCCCCCAGCTCTTTAAAACTACATGTTCTTGGGCGCTCATGCACGGTTGTGGTAAAAAACCTCGTGATTTAAAGCCTATGTCGAGCGCGTATCTATGTTTTTGCTTTACAAAATATAAGATTTTTTTTATTTCTGGGTTGCGTTCATGACGTTTACTCGATTACTCGATTCACTCGGATTTAACTCAAAACCTTTATTACGGTGTCTAGAGTTTCACTTGCGTTAATCGTTCGTGACTACTAAGATATTTAACACCGATTTTACATATTTAACACACCTCTTAGGTGTAGGTAGGTGCGTTAAAACAACTCCGCATGCGCATGCGCATGTAGTGTGTTAATGTCAAATTTGAATTGTGGTTATTTGTGTTGACAATTTTTTAGCGAATTAAGAAATCGTTGCTAAAATATTAAGTAAAAGAAATAATACAAATTAAAAATACTTAGTATAAAATCTGTTATATTTAAATTTTATAAATAAATTTTGAAAGTTTCTCGGGAGAAAACGATGGAAGATGTTTTCCATTGGCTTATGGCATCTTCCGATCCGTATATTTCTGGCTTCAGAAAATTTGCTCCGAAAAAGAGCGAAGCAATAAAACTTTTGCTATCTTCTGATGGTTTCCCATGCTCCCATGATACAACGAGCGAATTCAGTAACGGAGATTGTTTAATATATATGTAGGTATTAAATAATATCATATAAATGTAATTATAATAAACTAAATTAAGCTTATTTATAAAAAGATGTTTTATTACATTTTAAAAAGATCCTCTTACGGGTTTTTAATTAATTTCGACAATATTTGATTAAAATGTCTGCCATTTGAGGTCCACCATTTTGAGTTTTGGAATTCTGATTTCAGATTCATTATCAGCGACCACAAAAACCCCTGTATGGTGATTTTCAATTAATTCCGTTAATTTTTTTACAAATATGTCCGCCATTTTGGATCTACCATTTTGAATTTTGGAATTCTGATTCCAGATTCGTTATCAGCGACCCCAAAAACCCTGTGTGGTGATTTTCAATTTATTCCGTCAATTTTTTGACAAATATGTCCGCCATTTTGGATCTACCATTTTGAATTTTGGAATTCTGATTCCAGATTCGTTATCAGCGACCCTAAAAACTTCTATATACGGATTTTTAGGAGAATCCGACTACTCCTTGATATTTTGCCGAAAATTTCGAGAATTGAAACACTGTGCGGCGTGCCGGTAATACAGATTCCTAAGTTACTAAGTTAAAATAGCTACTCTATTGTTTTATAGATGTTGCTTTATAAAAATATTTAATTAAAATCGTTTTTTAGATAATAATAAGTATTTGTGGTTGAAAAAGTATAGTATGCAACTCCTTAATAAACTTTAGAAAGAAAGAATTAAATACGGAAGTTTTAGGCTTGTACCGATATTCAGTGCTGTAAAATGGATGTCAAATTTTGTTACCTTACCTATTTTTGATCTAGAGTAGGTAACTCTAGATCAAAAATCCAATCAAAGAATTATCAAAATGTAAAAAAGAAAACAATATTTATATACACTATTTTAGTGTATATAAATATGGTTTATGTATAATACCTTAGACAACTAAAGATCAGATCGTTGTAAATCTTGGAAAGTGAAACTGGTTTAACAGATACTGAATAAAGTAAATAAATTTGTTACCTTAAAAGCCGAATTTTGAGTTTTCATTAATTATATAGATTTTTACCTGTCAAAATAGTATAATATGTATCAAGTTTGATAAACGCCATTTTATACACGAATTTAATTTAGGCACGAGCGAGCTTGCGAGCGAGTGCTTAAATTAATGAGTGTATAGAAAAGTTTATAAACGAGGTGCATACTATACTTTTTTTACGACAAATACTTATTATTATCTTAAAATGATTTAAATCAAAAATTTGTATAGAGCGCCATCTATGAAACAATAGGGAAATCTGTGTGTCACCGTCAAATGTCAAATTTTTATATTATAAAGGTTATAAATCGAAATGTATTTCTTGAAAATTGACAGTTTTTCACAGTGAAAGTAAAGAAAATGTTTTATGAGTACTTTACAGTGGAGTCCGTGCCCGAATTTAAGTTAAAGTTTACTGCCGGCGAAATTAAAAGGTCAGTACAATGTTCATATAAACTTTTCAAATATTGGCGTTGAGAAACTATTTAATACTTTTTTATTTTTGTATTGAGATAATGAAATAATTTTCACATTTAGTATTATTTTACAAGAAAGGCAATTTATTTTAACGATTGTATGACATTTGACAACTGTCAACTAACTTTAAACTAACTTCAGCCCGTGACTAAAAACCTGTTGCTAACTTCAGCCCGTGACTAAAGCACCATAAAGCCACAACTTGTCAATGTGTATTTAAAAGGTCACTTAGTGTCATGCAAACATGTACGATAAAGAGCGTTTTAAAAGTGGAGTAGAAAAAATTTATTTCCGTATATTTCTTGTCACTATAACTACAATTAAATGCATAACAAACTACCATTGTATTTTAATATTAAAACCGATTTACATTCCAAATAAAAACACACAAAATTAACACTGACAACAATGGGCATGCTTGTCCATTTTTAAATATGTCTATACACTTAACTATTTTTGACTTTTGTTAATTTTATAAGACACCCTTTATAATATAATATAATATTAGTATTATAAAATAATATGTATGGTACCCTTTGTACATTCAAATTTTTTATAGAATTTAAAAACGAAATGGAAACTGAATTTATTTTTCATTAAGATAAAATGATAACCTTTCCAGAAATATACCGTTAAGCTCTTCTTTAGAGAATGCGCTCGTGTTTAATATATCCAGCTATGGTTGAAAATAAAACGAAATTTTCGCACACGGCAAGTTGCAACTGATACATTTTCCTTTAATAAAATACAGATAAATGAAACAGATAGTGCATATAACCCAGGTTATTAGACTAAAACCATGCTAAAACGATATACATATGAAACTAGTTTTGCTGATAAACTATGCCAGCGTTTTTACTTGCCTACCCCTTGACCTATCATCACTGCTACATTATCTAAAATTACAACTAATTAAAGAGTGCTGAATATTTTTATTACAAGATTAACCTATGTTTTTTTAGGACTGATAAAAAAACACAAAAAGATGCACATAAACTTTCTCGAGTTTATAAAAATGTAAAATTTTCCCTATAGGTTCCCAAGCAGCATTTTATATAAAAGCGTGAAGCTTTGAGTGAATATTACTTAATTTAGGTAAATATTTTGTTAAATTAACCTTAAAAATTTATTTATTTATACTTTAAGTTTTATTTAAGTTATTTTTACCTATTTTAATAACCCTTAAGTTTCAACACTTGTATTATGTATATATAGTATTATGAGGGACGTAATTTTTACGAAAGAAAATTAGTTATAAGTGTATTTCACCTATAGGAAAATTTAACGGTAATTTTAACATCAAAATTTTTACTTAATGGTAAATGTTACTCTTAAGTCATTATTTTATGATATTAAGACCACTTTATAACCGTAAATAATTCCTATTCGCCTGGATTTTTTAGGGTTATTAGTGGTAATAAATACTATTAATATTGACCAAACAAGGAAAAATAAGCTTAAAGTGAAAAATAAAACTTTAAGGGAATTTTTTTTTCAGGTCGCCATAATGAGTTTTTTAAGATGGCATCCACTACTTATCTAAAAATTTATAGATATAATATATTTTCATAAATATTTTTCTAAAATAAGGAAATAGGAAAGGAAGGTTTTAGTTATTATAGTTTTATAAAAAATTATTAAAACTAAATGATTTTTAATAGTATATTATGTATCAAGTTTGATAAACGCCATTTTATACACGAATTTAATTTAGGCACGAGCGAGCTTGCGAGCGAGTGCTTAAATTAATGAGTTTATAGAAAAGTTTATAAACGAGGTGCATACTATACTTTTTCTACGACAAATACTTATTATTATCTTAAAATGATTTAACATTTTATAAACACAGATTATAAAGGTTATAAATCGAAATGTATTTCTTGAAGATTGACAGTTTTTCACAGTGAAAGTAAAGAAAATGTTTTATGAGGACTTTACATTGAAGTCCGTGCCTGAATTTAAGTTTTAAACTTTTCAAATATTGGAGTTGAGAAACTATTTAATACTTTTGAATTTTTGTATTGAGATAATAAAATAATTTTCACATTTAGTATTATTTTACAAGAAAGGCACTTTATTTTAACGATTGTATGACATTTGACAACAGTAAACCAAGTTAAAACTAACTTCAGCCCGTGACTAAAAACATGTTGTTAATTTCAGCCCGTGACTAAAGCGGCATAAAGCCACAAGTTGTCAATGTGTATTTAAAAGGTCAACATGTACGATAAAGGGCATTTTAAAGTTAGGAGTAGAAAAAAGATTTTATAATTTTTTTTGAATTTTTTCCCAAACAATCATTTTTAAGATGTATCTTGCCTATTTTTATCAATTAAATAATGTGCGTTGAGTTTTAATGCAAAATATTATTAGTTTTGACAATTTAAGTTATATTTTTTTTTTTTATATTGACTATATCAAAACGGTTTTTCTGTGTAACAGTTACTCAAAGCGACATTTTCTAGGTGCATTAACCTTTTTTGCTTAATAAAGGTAATAAAAGTAATCTACAATCTATATCAATTTTTTAGAAAACTTAAGTTTTTCGTCCTAAAAAACCCACAAATACTAAATTTTGTGCAAAATAAAATTAAAATCGAACTATTTATTATCAACTTTTGAACCTGGTAAATTTGGTTGAATCGTAATATTTTTATCTGTGGTTTTGCTGTTTGGCATTACTTGTCTAGGCTAACTAAAAAAATCCGTGGTGTATAAAATTTATTTTTAAAAATGTAACCTTGTTACGGGTTTGCATTAAATGCATTAAATTTTATTATCTGCTTATTTTAATTATTTCGTTAATGTAAATGCCGGTAATAAATCATTGTATTACAGTTAGTATATAAATCACATAGGAACTAACAAAATACACCGCATCGGCAGAAAACGGTACATTTGCACATTTTATTCATTGATTTTTGAATATTTTTAGGGCTGATTAATTTTAATGGGACTAATATATTGGCTGAGTGGTTTTTCTGCTGAAAGATGTCGCCCAAAATGGAGATTTATAGCGGCCATTTGTAATTAACGGGATTTGTAAATACTGTTTGGGTGTGTGTGTCCTTTAAAAGCTTCGCCCTTCCCGTTTTGGTCTTTTATTTTGCACACAGAAGAATATTGAGTGGGTATTTGTTCGAAGAAAAAAGGATTGGGTACATTTATTTATAAATTTATTTTTGGGGCAAAATATTTTGTTGTAGTTATAGGATATAGTAAGTACAAGCTGGAACGAAAGATAGTTTCGATCTCTAAATAAAAACTTATAAGTTTTAGTATACTAACATATTTGAAACCTTAATAATAATTATTAATTGGTGTCATTTCAAACCACAATTATTAATTTAATTTATAAAAAAAATTAATGAAAGTCTATTAGAAAACTAGATAATAGTTATTTATGTATCAAGGCAGTAAAGTCGTATTCTTTATCACGAATGTGGAAATTATTTGCCGAGGCGAAAGCCGCGGCAAATAAGCACTTGAGTGATAAAAAATGACTTTAATGCCGAGGTGCATATTAAATTTTATTCGAAATAACATTTAATAATACTAATAATTAATGTTGATGATTAAATCAAATGTCATTTGATGATCAAATAAAATGTCATGAATGTAGGAAGTGTCTACGTATACTGTTTGTTGCGACATTTATTATATATTTGCCCGTTGCGGCGATTTTTTAATATAATTGCGGGGGTTGTAGTGAGGTATTTTGCGTGTGAATTTAAATACTTGTGTTGATCGTAGTACGTTATTTATTTACAATGAAAATAGTGGTGTAACTTACAACAGCGTTTAAGTTGAATGTCGAGGCCCGATAGTTTGGAACTTAACTGAATGATGTCGACCGGTTGGTGGAACTGGGTTCACTGAATTGAAATGACTGAGTTCTGAGTTCTGAGTCTTGAGTGATTAGCTTAGGATAGGACTAGGTTTTATATTTTAGATACAGGTAGTTCGGCCGTTACGTGCTCTTGTACGTCGACCTAAAATTTGGAGCTAATGCAAGGGCTTTCCAAATTGCTGGGATTTTGGATATTAATTAGGCTAGAAATTCTTCGAAGGATAAGGAAATGTTTATGGTATTGTGAAGTTTGGTTGTGGGATTATTTTATTGTCGGTAGGATTAAATGTGAGCCTCGACAATCCGTACATTTTGTCACGTAATTGTAATTAAAATGTTTTATACTTTTGCCTGTTTTTATGGTGTTTGTTTGCCTGAGTAGTGGAGGTAATGCCGCTACATAATTAATAAAATCAACTTATTATTTTTATTAAACAACATTTTATAAAAGGGTCCAATCAACCTCTACGACGGTTTTTAAAATATTATTTAGTTGCTGCTGAGAAGCAGTAGACACATCTTAAAATGTATAATGGGTTGCATACAATACTCGCATTAAATCGGCAGTAAAGTTCTACTTAACTGCCGATTTATTTTGCTTTACTGCCGATTGTTGACTACTTTACTGCCGATTTCGGATAAAAATTGTTATCCAAGAAGTGAAACAAAAAAATAAATGACGTAAGAAATCAAATATATTTTCATAGGAACCTATGCATTTTTAAATAATAAAATGATTTCTTAAAACAAAAATAATGGAAACTAGATGGTCTCAAGATATATCATATATGAATCTGTACATCCCTTAAAACTGAATTACAAAGCTGTGCAGAAGTACTTCTATATGTACTAATAGCGCTGAGAAACCTACTGTTAGAAATGATGCTCTTGGTTTACATAAATAAATAAAGAACTTTGAAACGTTTCTTTTAACCATTATATGGGAAAAAATCTTGGAAAGGGTAAATGCAACAAGTAAAACTAAAGAAACCGTTGAACTAAATATATTTTCCGGTGTGCAGGTATTGTTTTCACTTTTTATTAAAAAAATAAGGACACAATTTGATGAAATAGAATCAGTGGCAAACAATATTATCACGATTAGTAATAAAAACCTAGAAGAAAATATAAAGATGGGGTGAAGCGATCCAGACAAAAAAAATATTTAGCGAAGAAATATTTAGCGACGAAACCACTCAAACCAGAAAAAATGAGGTGATTTTAAAAGGTAGAGAAAAGTTTAAAATCCAAGTATTTTATGTAATATGTGATGCTATAGTACAAGATTTGCAAAGAAGAGTTTCGTGTTATGATGAAGTGTTTTTAGTGTTTCTTATATTATTAAAGGAAAAATATAAGACTGACATTGATACTAGAACAGGGCAACATCTAGAAAATGAATTTTTGCACTTTCAGGAACTTTGCAAACAGCTAAATAAAAATACCATTTTTGAAAAATTTGATGTTATTCAGAGTGTCAAGGCAACATTTCCTAATGTTTTAACCTTACTTGAAATATTCATAACCATACCATTTGTGCTTAAAAGAATAAAAAGATACCTATTTAAGGTCGAGTATGGGGAAATTAGGCTTAATGCATTATCTCTACTATACAAGGTGTTCCTAAACTTATGGGCATAAATTTAGGAAAAGATTGAGCAAGTTAAAATAAGACAAAAACCCAAATCAATATTTTTCCTAATTACTTATGTTTCCAAGATATACGGTGAAAAAGTGTTACTTATCACATCAGTTTTTTAATATAACCTCTCCTATGATAGTCTTGAAAAGGTGATATTTTGCGAACAGTCACTTACTACCAAAACACATATTCACACATAATTGTAATTGTTTGAGTGAACACAGTGTCGTAGAAACGGGGGTTGCTTTAAGTTTATTGTCCCATACAAACTTTAGATTAGGTTTTTATAACATTTGATACAATTTTTTGATTACACAGTTCTGCTACCCTTAGAAAGGTGTACCTCTCAAACTTCGATAAAATAAAACGTTTCCAAGATATTCGAGATTACAATAATTGTTATATCGCTATATTTAAAAGGATTAAAAGGTAATTGATAATAAATTTTATTTTTTAATTGAAAAAACTAAAAAGAGCATTCCATGGGCCTCGGGACTTTTCGCCCTGACCGTCACATTAAAAAAATTGTAGTTTTTTCAATTAAAAAATTTGTTATCATATACCTTCTAGTCCTTTAATGCCATATAACAATTATTGTAATCTCGAATATCTCGGAAACGGCATTTTATCGAAGGTTGAGAGGTACACCTTTTTAATAGTAGCCGAACTGAGTAATCGAAAAATTACATCAAATGGTATAAAAACCTAACCTAAAGTTTTTATGGGACAATAAGCTTAAGCAACCCCTGTTTCTACGACACTGTGTTTACTCGAACAATTGTAATAAGTACTTTATCACCCCGTAAGTATACGAGCTTGTAGCTAAGTGATTCATAATTTATTCGCCAGACTGTACCCTGGAGACGTTGCCTTTACGTAATACTTTCAAATAATTTCATAAGTTTTAATCCGGCAACGTTGCTTATGCTCAACCAATAGATATATTGGAGACTGAATCAGTGTTTGAATTTACTGCGGAAATAATATCTATACTCGCGTATAGCGTTGCCAAGTTGTTTTTATCTGACACTAGTGATGTATACTTTTTACAAATTGTTGAACTTTAAACGATTATTTATAAACAATTGGACGGTCAAAAATTTTTAATTATTTTTTTTTAAACTCAGCAAAAATACATTAAAAGACTGTTAGTTTTTTGAAAGCTTCTGACAGTAAGTTTTCTTTTTATAACTAAGAAACTGGTACAGAACTACAGAAAGCGTATACAATCCATGTTAATTATCCAATTTTTAATTGAATTTATCTCGGGTCAGATCAACTTCAAATTTTAAGGATAATTGTATTGTCACGTCCTTAATATGTATACAAAAATTTAAAATTTTCTGATGGTATGCTTACAGCACGACAACTACCTTAACGAAATTATGGGCATACAAATAATTGTCAAATTTGTTCAATATTTTTCCTCCTCTCGAGAAATCTATGAAATTTATAATCGAAGCGCCAACCAAACTCATAAATTTGACTGCAGTCAAATTTAATACAAACCCCATGTGGTTTGTATTAATTATATTATATTAATATTTTAGTATAATGTTTAGGCTAACATTTTACATAGTTTTTAAAAGTTTATTACATTTTTTAAACGATATAACTTAATCATAGACAACAAAAAATAGTATATTATGTATCAAGTTATAAGAATAGAATAGAATAGTTTATAAACGAGTTGCATACTATACTTTACCTACTCCTATTGCATAATATTGTTTTTTTCGTGAATAATGATTAACATTATTAATTCCCTGCCTAACAACGTGAATAATAAACTCATTATTCACGTTGTCATGCATCAGTGATTGGCCGATTTCAATATTCACTGTGATTTGAACCAATCGGGTTTTAAATTGGGAGAAGACGACTATAATTTACATTTAAAATTGGTAAAAAGTAAGGTTAACCATTTGACAGATATCAGATTTATTTATTTATTTTTAAAAATCATTTAATTATCTACTTATTGGAGTAGATAAAGTATAGTATTACATTCGAGATTATGCGCATTATTCACTCGTATGATTTAAGTATCTCGTAAATAATAGCCTGCATTATCTCTCGTATAATAATATACTATTTTCCACGACAAATACTTATTATTATCTAAATATGATTTTAGATGGCGTAAATCCCTTGCAAGTGGACTATTTTATTGGCACCACGGTGGAGTCTCCACCCAAAATTAAGTTAAATCCAGTTTACGGCCGGCGAAATTAAAAGTTCACAACAATGTTCATATAATCTTTTCAAATATTGGCGTCAAGAAACTATTTAACTTGTCAATGTGTATGGGTCATGAAAACATGTATGTACGATAATGAGCGTTTTAAAAGTGGGAGTAGAAAACCAGATTAGTGTAATAAATATTTATTTAAAACGTAAACACAAAATATTTTAAATCTTAAACAATTACAATACAATGGTCTTTTTGTAGTGTTCAGTTACCGCAACGTTGCAAAGCGTTGTTGCGCCTACATACCGCTTAATGGTTTTATATTGGTACCCTGGAGAGACAAGAATTAAAAAAACATTTATTAAAATTTTTATGTTTTACATTAAAAGTAATGTTTGTATAAACACAATAACCGTCAAATTAAAAAACATAAACATGTTTTAAACACGCTTAAAAAATTGCTTTGGTTTATTTCGGTTTTGATTTGGGGTCGGGTTAAATTTTTATAGTTTTATTTATAAGAATAAGAATTTATGTTTATCTTCAATCAAAAAACCTTCTAGGCTTTAAAAATAAACTGCGCACCACTCAATGTGTCGCGACCAAAAAGTTCGTCCTTTTTCAAAACGACATAACTTTTTTGTTTCTTGAACGATTTTATTTTGGTCTATCGTGTCTGCTAACCCCATCCTCTGGCAATTCATGCTATAGATATTAAGCATACGGTTCTTCAAGTAAATTTCCTACAGGGTGATATGTAAAACGGTGAAAAATTTTAATAACTTCATCCAAGCCCCGTTTGTAAAACAATAATTTTTTTTGTTTTTACTTTGAAATAATGAAGTATTATGTGTTACCTTAAAACGTTTTTCAAATTTTTCGAATTGGAATCTTAGCAACGAAAATATGATTTTTTTTCCAAAAGAGTACATTTAAGGCTTTTTGGTAGGCAATATATTCAGTCTTTTTAAGAACAAGAAAATAAGATGGTAAAAGATTGTTCCTTGAATAATTCTGAACAAGCGACAAGCAACAAACTTCCATTATTTTCAGAGGGGCCTAAGCAAAGACCACTTTTTCAAAATGACATTTTGGTGAAAATTTGCGAAAACTAAACCTGAACCGATATTTACGTTCGTGACATGTTTTCTTTATAATTCTTACCTCCCGATTATGATTCAGTTGTCAAATTTAAGTTTCAGATAAAACCAAAATCATCAAGAATCAAAATTCGAAATCCGATTGCTGTCGTGTTTCTTGCATATTTATGATGAAAATGCCATTTGGGGATTCATTTTTTGGACGAAATTACTGCAATTTGTTTGAGTGGTTAGGATACTGTTACATAACTTACATTTACATTGCGCACTAGTGATAACATCATTGATAAGTACCTACCTAATTTATAATAAAGTTAAATAAAAATATTTTTGTTCATTTTTGAAAATTGTATGCGTAGATATAATCATAATCAAAACTTTAACATTCAACAGAAAAATGTAACAAACAATAACAATAATACTGTTCAATATTTCGTTGACCCTCCCCTAATAATTCGTTAACCCTCCTGGGCATTCCCTCGTCCAAGTTCCTTAGAAATTTCTGGGATACCCCATTCTTCCAGAATAGCATTTACCAATTCATCTAAATTTTTTATGCCTCCTTCCCTCTCTTTCATCTTCAATTTTATCCTGCTCCAAACATGCTCAATAGGATTCATATCTGGAGACAAAGGTGGCCAATTCATTTTCTCAATATGGTGGTCCCTTAAATACTCATTTACGATATGTAAAAAAACAGCAAAAACCAGCAATCGGATTTAATTGACACATTTAACTGCCGGGAATTGTTTTCAAATCTTGATTCGTAGTGATTTTGGTTTTATCTGAAACTTAAATTTGACAACTGAATCACAATCAGGAGGTCAAAATTATGAAGAAAACATTTTACGAAAGTAAATATCGGTTTAGGTTTAGTTTTTGCAAACTTTCACAAAAATTTCATTTTCACAAAGTGGTCTTAGCTTAGGCCCTCTGAAAATAATGGAAGTTTGTTGCTTGTCGCTTGTTCAGAATTATTTTAGGAACAATCTTTTACCATCTTATCTTTTTGTTCCTAAAAATACTGAGTGTATTGCCTAAAAAAAAGCCTTAAATGTACTCTTTTGGAAAAAAATCATATTTTTGTTGCTAAGATTCCAATTCGAAAAATTTGAAAAACGTTTCAATGTAACACATAATACTTCATTATTTCAAAGTAAAAACGAAAAAAAAATATTATTTTTTTACAAACGGGGCTTGGATAAAGTGATTGAAATTTTTCACCGTTTAACATATCACCCTGTAGAAAGTTTACTTGACCAACCGTGAGCTTCATATCTATAGCATAAATTGCCAGAGGATGAGGCTAGCAGACAACAATATAGTTTAAGAAACAAAAAAGTTATGTCGTTTTGAAAAATAACGAACTTTTTGGTCGCGACACATTGAGTGGTGCGCAGTTTAATTTAGACCAATAAGTTTTTTTTCTAATCATATTAAAGAATTTGTACATTTCCTATACGTTTTTAGTTGAGAAAGTCAAAAAGAAACCATGGAGAAAATTAATTTCTTTTTTTATTGTTACCGTTCAATGATACGACGCCGTATTTATCATTACTATGACGATTATAACTATAGTTAGGCATGTATAAATGTCCATTTACATTTGGATGAATAACTCCACTCGCCTTCGGCTCGTGTAGCAATATTTCATCCTTATGAAAATGGCCAACTTTCTCAATCGTTAAACAATATATTATTACCTCCTAGTCTTAAAAAAAACTCTTTGGACCAATACAAAATTTGACCACGGTCAAATATAATCTAACCTTACTTTATACTTCTAATAAGCATTATTATTGTACATTTTATGTTTATTTAACAAATAATATTATGCCTTGAAGAAAGGCGGCATTCAAACAGCATAAAAAGACTCACTTCTCAGCTTTGTCACCTAAATAACTATTATTCTTCCAAAAAAGCACGGTGATATTGGTATATTAAATTTACATTGAAAACAGAGTTGGAAAAAGAAAACAATAAAACACACCGATAGCAGTTAAATAAATATGCGCAAAGGTCGTGGAGGGTGCAACAAAAAATTCTAGCCAGTGTATTACTTACGTACGTACGGGGTGAACTGCGAATATTAATAGGGGTGTATCCGGTTACCTGACACTTTGACGAGGGTGAAATGCTTATCTGATGACTACTGACCAAGCTGCACCAACCGCAAACTGAAATTTAACTATTTACTCGCTGCTTACATTTTTTAGGCATATTTCGTAATACCCTGTGGCACTGAATAATATAGTAAGTGTCCGTTACATTTATAATGTTTATTTGGGGCTATTGGGATGAGAATATATTATAAAATAATTAACAATTGTTTTTGGTTTTGCAATATTTAAGCTTATTTGTCTACTTCGTATTTTTTTGAAAAGGGTTTTAAAAACCATTGTAATCATTAATACATTGAAATGTTAAATATTAAAAATATTATCAGCCGACTAGAGATTTGTTCTGTAAAACAACGAACTTAAATTTAGTTGGCCATTACCACAGGTTGTCCTTATGCTGTGACATTTCGCACATGGGCGACAACAGTGTCATAAGTCGAAAAAACTGAATTTTGGGGTTTTTCTGCTTAATCCCTAGATGGAGACTTGTGTCATAAGTAAGTTGCCTGTAAGTTGTGACAGTAATTTTGTTAGCGTAGGTTAGTAAAATTAAAGTTGTCAGCAATAAAATAATGAATAAGTAACGCTCCTCACCTAAGGCAAATGGTCGTGTGTCTAGGGTCTCGTTTAACGCGTTCGTACTTTCACCGCTATCGGTGTTCAAATTTATAAAATCAATTAATAATTCTACACGTGATCTACTAGAACCAAGTGCAAAAAGGGTGCAAATTACGTATGGCAACTTCTTCTGGATTAAGTCCCAAAGTACTATACCTGTGAAAAAGTGTGTGGATACAACGACACCTTCCTGTCAATGCACCTAACGTCGAAGTTTGCATGAACCGGAAAAGTAAACCTACCAAAATTGGATGACCTAATAATATCCAAATACTTAATTTTAATGCAAAATTCGCAACCTCAACTTATACAGTGCTTGCAAATCCAAGTCCGACCGTTTAGGAAAGGACGCGTGAAAATAACAAGGATAGAACACCAAATAGAAGGCGCTTACAATACGCACGCATGACGCTCTGACCAATCAAATTCTGTTTGGCATTCTATCCTTATTCTTTTCACGTGGGTATTGAACAACCATCCTTTCCAACGCGGTCGGATTTGGATTTGCAAGCACTGTATAGAACTTCACCAGGTAAAAATTAATTAGTCGCCAACAGTTTTCATAAGAACAGCAAGGATAGCCAAAGAACTCATAAATAAGGGCTCACATAAGCAGTCATTAAACACTCAAGTTCAGATAAACACTAGGTAAAAAAACTCATCCTTGAGAAATAAACATCTGTAGATTACTAGGCACATTTAAGGGAACCATAAATTACGTTCTATGCGAAATAATAAACAACCGCACAGTGGGGTGTAACTTTATCGATAGTTTGCAAGCTCGGAATCCGAGTCGGACAGAGACACGGACACATACGAACAGAAAGTACTTCAAAACTAGCAAGGATAGGTCCTAGCAGCGTACTAACCCACCATGCCCCATTCATGAACCCCAATTGAATGGGGTAATTACTAAATTTCTGGTTGAGGAGGACTCCAGATTGTACTTAGTTTTGGGTCAGTTCAATGTTAAAACCAAAATGTTTTCCCTCCTTGCCTAAATCAGGCGTACGGGTCCGGCGACAAAATTCCGGGAGTGGCCTTAACCATCGACACTGTCATCCACGACCTGCTAGGCAAGATTTACCAGCCGGGGTGAAAATTTGTATCCACCAAACACAGGTAATGCTGTGCAGTAGCGGGATACGTAGGAGAACTGAAAGGGGGTAAAATATCCCGGGGATATCAGTGTAAGGCGTTGCCGATGGGGCCAGACGTACGTTCCTCATATTCATAATCAACAATAAAGGAATGAATAATTAAAAAAACGATACACATTTTTAGCAATACAGGCATATCTGCAAAATGCATGTACATATTTTCAGCAACACAGACATTTCTTCAGAATTGATGCACACCTTCTTCGGCAACACAGACATATCTACAAATAGCTCTTATACAAAAAGAGTATTTTCTAAAATCTAATTTTTAACTGGCTTAGAATCTTACAGAACTGTAAGTTAATATAATTTTACAAATATGTGAAATTCAAAAATCTTTGACAGTCATTATCTTGGAATTAAGGTTTTACTACTTATGACACTGTTGTCGCCCATGTGCGATTTGCATGTCTCATCATATCGCGATGCATCGGCAAAAAACAATACCGCAATATAGGCAACTCAGAATACACATACAAGTATAATAGCGGCATACTAATAGATTAAAGAACCTACGAGTATACTTTAATCCTTACTATATGATTTATTACCTACTATATGATTTATTACTTACTATGTATTTGAAAAATGTAATTTATAAAATGTATTAATTATGTTTCAATATAGCTTAGATAGTACATTATCTAACAGGCGGGGAAAGCGCTTATTTAAAGCCGCGCTCATTGTTCGCTGTCAAGGCCTTAGCCGAGGCATCAGATCTGAGCGAGGCAGTTAATATGCTTTCTCCGCCGTGTTGTATATACTATTTTTTTTCAAGCATTTAATGGTTCATTGACCTGTAAGCCTAAATTTTCTTTGCTGATTTCAAGCTAAACTCGATATATTGAACCACTTTTCCTATGTAATTTTAATGCATTTTTATTATTGAACTGCATACAAGTCTTTCTTAAGTGTAATATAAAAATTGTAGTATACTCAAAAAAAGCTATACCGTTGAGAAATTATATAATTATAGAAAAATTGCAGCAACCCCGGTGCCTTCGCCATTTTTGACAATTTTATTTATTTTTCTAAGGTTTTTGTAGTCCATTTTTAGCAAGGTTAATTTTATTTGATTTGATTAGATTGGTTAATAAGGATACTTCCGTGCTTGTTTTTGATGATCTTAGATCGAAACTAGTCGCAATAAAAACTTAAAAACAAGCACGGAAGTATCCTTATTAACCAATCTAATCAAATCAAATTTTATTTATTATTGAATATTTCAAAATTTGGCAAAAAAATCCAGCCATATTTAAAAAATCATTTAAGGGGTTTTATTTTTTTAATATTATTAAGGTAATCTTTTTAAATACCTTTAATGCTCAATAGTTCCAAAATAAAAAAATCTTAAAATATTGTAGCCTTGGGTTTGCTACATTTTTTGTTTTTTTATTAATAAAAAATCTTTTGGTAGACAACTGTTGGTCGGTAAAATATAAATATTCTTATTTACTCCGACATTGACGAGCTGTGACTTTATGGCGTTACGTCACGGGCTAAGGTTATGAACAGTGGCTTTTAAGCTTTTTAGTCACGGGCTGAAGTTAGCTTTATCATAAATTGGGAAAACATAAGGTTAAATTCGAGTGACAGTTGACAGATGTCAAAATTTTAACACATAAAATTGGCTTTAAATTCTGTTTTCTTTCCGACGTAGATAAAGTAAAGTATGCAAATTGTTTATAAACTTCTATAGACACTCGTTTTTATTAAACACTTGCTCGCAAGCTTCGCTTGTGCTTAATTAAACTTGTAACTAAAATGTTGTTTATAAAACTTGATACATAATATCTATAGTGAATCGATTTTTTAATACGGTGTATTAGTTCTTCGATGGGGATTTTAAGCCCGCGGTCTGTTTCTACCCCTAACCCGCTCAAGCCTTCGAAGACTTCTTACAAAGTAACGGTGAAACTAAAAGAGCGCTTTTGTATACTTTTTGTTAGTATGATATTTCTATGTATTTTCGCCCGCTAAACCTTAATCTAATCTCTGTTTAGCCCCCTATAGGGGCTTCAGGTCTTCTTAAAAGCAGGTTACTTTCCTCTTAAAGTATTTTTTTTATGTTTTTTTTTTAATTTATGAACTACTTTCTTTCTTAGCACTCTGTACCTACAATTGATTCAAAATATTTAAATGGGAATCTTATTTTTTTAAACAATCCAAATTTGTTATAAAATATTTTTTTTTGTAAAACACAAGATAAAATTTTTCTATTGGTAACAGGATCTGAGGACTCACTTGAAAAAATACAGACGTGTAGGGGCTAAACTAAGTTCAGATTTAGTTTCCACGGGCAAAAATATATAGGAGTATCATGGCGCAGGCCACTTCTTTTTTGTGGACCTTTGTAATAATTGTTTTGTGTTTTTATGGAAAGACCGTGGTTAGTAATGTAGCAAATCTGCCAAGATTTATCAACTTTAGTCCAGAAAAGATTTTTCGAAATTTTGTATATATGCACTATTAAGACTCGGTTAATGTTGGAAGTTTGTTTATAATTAATAATAGTGCCTATGATTTTTAGACACAAAATTGTTTATTTACCTTTATTTTACATATTTTTTCTATTTTTAATTTATATATTTGAGACTTCATATACAAGTTCCTTCACTTTAAATAAGTCTTTGGCGTCCACTGAAAATATTAAAGTAAGCCTTTCATTTACCAAATGCCAGACTGAGAATAGTTAGCCGTTCGCACTACTTTATTAAAAGTCTCTGGACTTAAACCAATTACATAATATTGTTTATCTACTCCTACATTTACAAGTTGTGACTTTATGGCATTTTAGTCACGGGCTGAAGTAAACAACAGTGACTTTTGGGCATTTTAGTCACGAGCTAAAGTTTATTATAAATTATTATAAATTGCGAAAAAGTAAGGCTAAATTTATCAAATTTCAACTTTTATGATTTAAAATTGGCTTTAAATTTTTATTTCTGTTCGTCGTAGTATGCAACTTGTTTTATAAACTTTCCTAGACACTCTTTTTATCTACTCCTACATTTAAAAGTTGTGACTTTATGGCATTTTAGTCACGGGCTGAAGTAAACAACAGTGGCCTTTGGGGCATTTTAGTCACGGGCTGAAGTTTATTATAAATTATTATAAATTGCGAAAGAGTAAGGTTAAATTTATGAAATGTCAAATTTTATAAATTAAAATTTTAAATTCTTATTTCTGTTCGTCGTAGTAGGCAACTCGTTTTATAAACTTGTAACTTGCGTTTTTAAAACTTAATACATAATATACTATTATCTACCTCTATATCGACGAAATGTGACTTAATGGCGTTTTAGTCACGGGCTAAAGTTAGCAATAGTAGCTTTTGGGCATTTCAGTTACGGACTGGAGTTAGCATTATTATAAATTGGGAAAAAGTTAAATCCGTTCAAATTTGACATTAAAAATTTGGAGATAAAGTATAGTATGCAACCCGTTTTATAAACTTCTCTGGACACTCGTTTTTATTAAACACTCGCTTGCAAGCTTCGGTCGTGCCTAATAAAACCCGTAACTAAAATGGCATTTATAAAACGTAATACATACAAAACAATACAAGTTAGTATTATAATGTAAGTAATATATTAATTTTTTTTCTAACAAGTGGACACATTAAGCAATTCATCATGAATTTTCATAAAAACATTAAAAATCAATGAATAATTTGATGTAAATTACTTTTTATTGTGTTCGATTGTTTAACATTTATAAATTTATACTTACGCGTCGGGTCATCATACCTATGTAGTTTACATTGTACGAAAAATAAATAGGCATAAGTTGATATTTGAAACTATGACAAAATCAAATATTATCTGGTCACTCGATTTAACCCCTATTTGATAATAATTATTGTATTTATAAACATAATGGAACATTGTCCCTTTATATTGGCATAACACTGACTATGTAATATATATTGCATACAAATTTGTTTAAATTGATTTATTATTTCCTTCATTAGAAATTAGAGCAAAATCTGCTGTAACTAACAAAATTACAACAAAAATGTTATAATTTCTAATACATCCTTTTATCTCGTCATACCTTACATAATGCATGACATAAAATTGAACATACTTTCGCAAATTATTTTTCTTAAATATTCTCACTGTAATGCAAATAAGTTGAAAGGTTATTTCATTGCATGGTGCAATTTTCAATATTGATATTGTTTATTAAGAAATTAAATTTTGCCTCTTAGAATACTTTTATTTGTTAATGGATGAACTTTATTTTATAAGGCAATTTTAAAAGAAACATAAGGAATTAAATTTTGTATAATAAAATATTTTAATCTTTTTTGTAACATTTGTTATATCTAATAATTATTAACATTGCATTGCATTGTTATTAAGGATTTATTAAAAATTATTCATACAAAACATTTTAAATTATGCATAAAATTTGCAATATTTTTTTATTAATAATTAAAATTTAAAATGATCATTACTATGTAGGTTAACAATTATTTAAGGATAATTAATAGTATATTATGTATCAAGTTTGATAAATGCCATTTTATACACGAATTTAATTTAGACACGAGTGAGCTTGCGAGCGAGTGCTTAAATTAATGAGTGTATATAAAAATTTATAAAGGAGGTGCATACTATACTTTTTCTACGACAAATACTTATTATCTTAAAATGATTTAAATCAAAAATTTGTATAGAGCGCCATCTATGAAACAATAGAGGAATCTGTGTGTCACCGTCAAATGTCAAATTTTTACATTTTATAAACACAATTATAAAGGTTATAAATCGCAATGTATTTCTTAAAAATTGACATTTTTTCACAGTAAAAGTAAAGAAAATGTTTTATGTGCACTTTACAGTGGAGTCCGTGCCCGAATTTAAGTTATAGTTAACTGCCGGCGAAATGAAAAGGTCAGAACAATGTTCATATAAACTTTTCAAATATTGGCGTTGAGAAACTATTTAATACTTTTGTATTTTTGTATTGAGATAATAAAATAATTTTCACATTTAGTATTATTTTACAACAAAGGCAATTTATTTTAACGATTGTATGACATTTGACAACTGTCAACTAACTTAAAACTAACTTCAGCCCGTGACTAAAGCGCCATAAAGCCACAACTTGTCAATGTGTATTTTAAAGGTCACTTAGTATCATGGAAACATGTACGATAAAGGGCGTTTTAAAGGTGGGAGTAGAAAAAATATTTTTGTTTAGAAAGTTGTATTATGTTTTTTTGGAAAATGTGGGCATCATTAAAAATTTCGGTGTTTACTTTAACAAAATATGACATTCGCAGACCCTATTTATTGCATTACAAATAAAGCTCCAAAACGCAATTTAATAGTATTTAATGTATTGAGTTTGATAAAGATCATTTTAGTCACACATTTTGTTTAATTAAATAATTAAATTGTTATCTAAAAATGATTTAAATTATATATTTGTATAGATCGACATCTTTAAAACAATATACCATTCTTGAGAATCTGTATTACCGGCGCGCCGGTGAAAATGTCAAATTTTTATACTTAAACTTTTACAGAATAAATATCTGACTGGTCAAAAAGATTTCATTTTTATAAAATATAAATAAACATGTTATAATAGCAAATTTTTAATTGAATATGGATTTCTTAAAATTAATTTAAATGAATATTTACTTTTGTCTATTGAGTAATGTTACTAAAAAAGTCTTAATATTATTAATTAGTTTAAACGATTAGTTTTAAGTATGTTACCACTAAAACAGTGGTTGAGTTTGTTGTTTGTTTGTTGTTCCCAAAGATAATACACCCCATATATCTTTGGTTGTACATACTTAAATATAAAATCATTTAGTTTTACTCACCTAAATTTTGTTTGCTGATTTTTTGTCATTGTTTTTATACTTTTTTTTTTACATTGTATACTTTCCTTTATTTTGCGTTTGATGCCATTGTATACCATCTTTTCTTTCTATTTATTTTAAATTATTATTATAAATTTTAATTGCCAAAAAAACTTTATGGAAGATAATATGTATATTATTTTTTAAATTTAAGCACTTGTAGTAATATTGCTAACAAATTAGACCCAACCGAGCATTTTTTTTTAAATTTAATTAGCCGAAATTTAAAACCATTTTGTTAGCTTGTTCTGCTTAAGAAATAATTTTTTATATTTATTTTAAGAAGAACATAAATATAATCCTTTTGCATTTAACTAAAGGCTTCTTTAATAATTATTATGTAAATTAAAGTTAATGTAAATTTAATACTACCCTAATATAAAACTAATATAATTTTAATTTTTAGTAAGTTCTTTCTAATTTAAAATAAATTATAGGTACCTTAATACAGGTAATATATATATTATATTGAAAAAAAATAAAGCCTTTTAAAAATATATTTTTTAAATACGCTAATTTTTTGTTTATCCCTTTATATTTTACTTATATACAAGATTTGGAAAATCTTATTTTTGTGTGTAAACAACAACATTTTTCACTATGATAATACCATTGTTCCTTCAAAAGAACATCATAAAAAATACTGTCACGAAATAAGAAAATGTTATTGACTTATTTTAATTAATTTATTATTTAGTATGTAAATAATTATATTCCCACATCCGAGCAAAGAAAGTATCAGATTATTGCAGACGTATTATATGCATTTCAATAGAAATATACTGCAATCTTGCAATAATCATCAAACACATAGCTCGTGTACGTTCTAAGTTTGTATATAAACCACACATTTTTGTAATAGAGAGATCAGATTAAATAAAGCTGTCATAATGTAAGTTTGGCTTTTTAACCATACGTCACCCAACAGTCTTAAATCACTACTGGTGGTGGACCAATCTTCACAATACTACCTAACTATCCTGCTAAGTATATCTACGAGTATATTTAACCAAACCATGCATTCTCATTGCCTTTTGGCTCTGTGTAAAATATAATTTGACTGTCATTTTCTGAAGAAGTGCAGCATGAACAATAATTTGAAGTAGATGCACAATGTTTATTTGGTTTTTAACCTAAATATTTTAACACACATGGTAGAATAACAATATTTCATTGCATAGTATTTGAGTATGGAAAACTTCATTTCTAAACTTTTATTTCCATTAAATTGTTGATGTTTTTATAAAGAACGGTGGTATTATAGGAATTAATATTGTTATATCTTTTATTTATAAGCTATTGCAAGAACTGGAAAATACGGTTGTTATAAATAACCTTTCTGGCAGCCAGCTGCGGGTAGAAGCAGAATATGAAGACTATTAAGAGATAAGATAATCCCCCATTGTCAATATCTGCACACGCAGAAAAAACACTACCAAAAAATCAAAATCAAAACCAAAAGTGGATAAAAAAGGTTCTGTTGCCAAATTGACTTGCCTGGAATGCTATAACCGGAGTACAAGTTGACGCCTTTTGAATTATTTTTGTAATATTTTGATGATGAAGTTATTGATATTGATGGGCTTTCTAAAATTAATTGAACGTCTGATAAGTGTTGCCAAAAACATGAAGATACAAGAAGGTGGCGTTTTATTATTTCATTCTTAATTTGGTTGTTAGCATTTGTTTTCTTGTGATAAATTAAGTTGAATGCTTTCTTCTATATGGGTTATTCTCAAAATAACTACAATCTTTGCGTGACGTGTGTTTTTTATCCCATATTAAAAAAAAAATGTAAAAATAAGTAACATTTTTAATGTACACAAAGTTAACTAACAGTACTTAAAGTAAAAAAAAATAAGAAAAAAAAACACCGCCCAAAAAACTGATCTGAATAGAGATATTGTCCTTTCCGTGGAACGTGACTATATCGTGTTGGTAAGTTTCAGTTAATGTAGTGAAAAGCCTGCATATTAAAAAAACCTAAAAAATTGCCATTATTATTAAATACCCCAAAAATACATAGATATGGTTCATATTCCTTTTTATTCTTTTTAATTTAATATTGTAGTTTAGTCATTTATACGTTACCAGTTTCGATCCATTCCGAGGACTTATTTGTAAGTGCAAAATTTCAAAAGTATTTCGCGCCACTCACGTCAACCGTTAATTTTATGTCATTAAAAAACTTGTCATTTGTTATTTAAGTCGCCCTTGTCAGTTCTTTTTTGAAAGGTTGTAAAGAAGCGTTCATGTTTATGTACGAGGCTCCAGTGTAGAAGCATAGGCTGTCCTTTCTGTTACAATTATATTTCAAACAGTAAGTATTGAATTATTTTCTAATTATTGTCATTATTATTGTCAAAGTTTTTATTTTTGGCACATGACAAATGCGAAGGCATAACCTAAAATTTACCTTTCTTATAGAGAATAATATACATAGATGTCCATTCAGTGGACGTCTTTTCTGTGGACATAATTTACCCATAAATAGAAAAATTAAGGTTTGCATGCAATATCAATCTTATTTTAGTTTAGGATTTAACTAAAGCTTTACAAAAATGCTCTTGTAATAATATTACCAAACTTTTTAGTATTAAAAAAATAATAAACCGAAAGTGTAGTTATTTTGAGAATCACCCATATAACCCTCAGCAGAAGATGTTGAAGACCATCACCTCAGGCTTTTCAAATCAGAGATACTGCTCCCATTATCAACCAACACGGTAGCTGCACTCCTTCGCATACAATGCCCTGTGAAGCTATTCAAATCAGGAAGCTTCAAATATTCAGCAATTTTTCTCGTCAAACTATAAAATGTGTTGATCCCCACCGGTTGCACAGTGCATTTACCATTCCAGTAACGAAAAATCTGGAATGATTCGTGTTTTGTGGCCTTAATTGAAGATACTTCCGATACAACTCAATTCCATTCCCTTCCGAAGTTATGGTAAAAACTCGCTTCTTTTTAATTTTTGTTACGTAGTTAAGATAATAAGTTATTATTAATAACTGATTCATTCTCTTCTATATCGTTAATTGTTAGTGTTCGTAATTCTTCCCCTCGCATTCGAAGCGTCATTTAAAAACTTTGTTCAATTGACTTTTGACTTTTTAAGTTCATATTCTTCATTCTGTTTTTTTTTCAAATATGCAATTATTTGCTTGTGTTTTAAAATGTCACTGCCTAATATATTTGCAACGTACTCTTCAGCATCTAATAAGTTGACCACAGTGACGATTCCTTCAGATTATTTTACTAAAAATACAAGAAAAAATTAGAACATTTATTTTTTAAAAACATTAGCTTCTTACCTTTCGCAAAAAAAACTTAGCATAACATTTTCACTGACACCTTGTACCCCTTGATTGTTTCTCCATTGACAGAATTGTTCAAAGGTTTTATCATATTTTTCTTTTAACTTAAATGAAAGCAGATTTTGAGTCGCTTCTCAGAAGGCTTCCAAAATACCCTCATTTTCTACAAAAACACTCATCTTCCGACAAAATTCTGTTTTTGTTGTCATGCGTTGCTACGGTTTACTTTTCATAAGCAACTATGTTAAAGATTGTAAAAAAACAATTTTTGTTAATATATTCTTAAGTTTTTCACTTTTTCCATTAAGGATATAAAAAATAGCATGTTCAACTCGTAAGAAAAATTCGTTTTCCAGCTCATGAAAATTGGTTTTACTCGTCAAGGCTCGTGATACCAACCTTTTTCACTCACCGGACAACTCTCACTTTTCATTACTTGTAGAACAATCTACAATTTTTATGCGTACGATAAGTTTCATATTATAAGACTCACAAGACTTCATATTAATATATTATAGTATACCAGTTCAAAAGTCAAATTATTAGTATACTCCGTACAGTAATAAAATTAAAATGTCATTATGTCAGTTGAACTTAACCTAAAAATAATGTGATCAAAAATATCTAGTTAAATGCTTAAAAAAAAACACGACATCGAAAGCTAATTAACTGCTCCGCACACAATCTGCTTTTATTCTTGTAAATATGTTTTTATTTTGATTTTTGTTAAAGAAGGTTTGGGGGAATGGGCTGATGGTTTGCCAGATTGGATTTTGGGAAATAGGTAAAATCAGCCCTAAATGATATACTTAACTTTTTTAGTTTTGTTTTCATAAAAAACTAATGTAATTTATTGGAAAATAAATATCCATTTAATAACCATTTTTAATACAGATGATATCCATATTGTATACAATACTATCTCCACTAGATATCCACACCAGGTCCACAGGGTCGTACATTTATATATCCAATCCATTGGATATTCAGGATATCCTATGTAATAATTAATAATTATTAATTAAAGGTCAAATTATTAAAAAATTTTCACTACGATTTAAATTTCTCTCATCAATAATTATTAGCCTAGACCAAACCAATATATATGTCTTATGTCGGATGTCGGGACCACAGACAGGTCTGTAGTCGGGACAGTATTATAATATTTAGCTAAGCCAAGAGAGGGCGCGGATTTTATAATTTTTTGACCTTTTTGACCTTTTTGACGTTCATTTATATCCGTAGTTATCGCATTTTTGTAAGATTTTGTGTTTGTGTTTTTATTGTGTATTGTTTCTAAGGTTTGTATTATAATAATAATTTATAAACGACACCTTGACCGAATCATAATCTTTCAGATGGTAGGCATGTACATATTGTTTAATAAAGTTTATGGATTTAACAGTATTCTTCAATTTCAAAATAATGATTAATGAGACAGTTACTTTTGGTAGACTATCATAAATAACAACAACCATGTTTCTTACCATATATGAATGGTACTTTTGGGAATAAGTATGATAATGATTCAACGAGTTTTACAAATTAAAAAAATCACAGATTGTACAAATGAATACTAAATACACTTGTTTTACATTTACATACATTTGTTTTTCTTATTGCTTTTCCGTAAATCTGCGAATTTATTTAGTTTATAAAAGTTGCTTGAGAATTACTAAACAGCATAATCACAGAAGTACCTTAAATACATGGTAGAAAACAAAGTTAATATTTTTGTTACTAATTACATTTAAAATCTAGCCACAAGTTTGATTTTAAATATAGCGCCATTGAAGTAACCAATCAAATACGTTGATTTTCCACCAATTAAAAGCTATGTTTGCAACAGTTGCCTGTAAACATGTAATTTAATTTTTAGCCAAGTTCAGAGAGGGCGCTTCATTTGGCTCCAAACTATATATTCTTTAGGATAGTCATCTATTGGTTTGGTTTAGGATTATTAGTTAGAGGTTAAATTTTAATTGCTGTCAACATTACAATCCAAATTTTGCATAATACATTAAAAGTGATTTTGAACAATTACTTCAGGCAGCTTATTATTATAATTTAGGCTTTACACGATACGATACAGGCATTTTGAAATCTTGTAGAAGGGACACAAAAGAGGCCCTAGTAAACCTGCATCCAATTTACTGTCATTACTTATGTTGGATTATCTTCTATAATGAAATATTTTTAGCAAAGAAAACCTTTATTAAAATAATAGTTGGAAACTATAAATAATACAATAACATTTTATTAACAAAATATGATTACTACTTATGTATAGGTTTTAAAAGAACAAAAGTAAAAAAACTGATTTTTAAACAAAAAGTAGTTATGAAACTATCTGGATTTAAACTCATTTAATATTTTAAATAATTTATAAGTTTATTAGTTAAAATAATTTTACATACATTTTATAATATTTACCAATTTATATTATATTATAAAACATGTTCATTTGCATCTTCATAGGTTTTATTCATACAATAATTAATTAATATTTTTAATAATTTTTAATTTGAGCTAAAAAATACTAAAGGTTTTTTATGTTTAGTATACCCGCGTTATTATTTAATTCGCAAATCAAACATTTTCTTAATAAAATTAAATGTAAAAATGATTTATCAGACAAATAATTTTGAATAATTTATCTAGGTATAAAATATAGTTTATTAATTTTTATTCAGAAAATTGTGGTAAATTATAAATTTTTATATTGAATAAAAATCCCAATTGAAAATTTTTACCCATAAATTAAGGTATAGTACTTCCCTCGTGAACAAAGGGTTACTCCAATATATGAAAATGGCTATTAATTAAAATAAACCATTTTTGACAATATAAAAATTGAAAAAAATTCCGTTCAAATGAAGTTGTTTTACAAGGGGACTATTGTAATTAAAAAAATTACTTCCAAATTTTAGATTTATATTAGGTAGAGCGCTATAAATTGCTTTGATCTTAATAAAATTTTAAGATATTTCCAAAAATATATACTTTAATAATATTCAATGAAAATTCAATTTTCGACCAAGCACTTTATTGGCATGATATGGTATGGGATGGGATGGGATGCAACTCATGAGACTTATATAATTTATTTATTACGTTAAATTATGTATAATAAATTATTACTTAATATGCATACTAGTTTATTATGTTAAATAAAAATATTGCATTGTTTAAAATTTAATTCAACTACAAAAATAATATTAATAAAATATAAATGCTTGGAATTTTTTTGGCTCAAAAAGATGGACTTAAAATAATATATACGGTGTATGTGATAATAATTACAATAAATGTCAAATACATCGCTGGAACCTTTCAGTGTCTTTAGATACCTATATATATATGGGCAGATCCATTACTTTTCGACAAAAGTGTGCGGGGGTAAGTCACCGATTTGGCTGCCGATTTTTTTCTCGAAAGTAGGTCATATAAGGAGACGATCCTGAAAATTTGAGCTCGATATAGGTAATTCCGGCTGCAAGAAAATTTTTTGAAATATAAAAAAGTCGATTTTTTAGTCATTTTCAAAAATTCGTATCTCAGCTCCTATTTAACTTAGAGATTTGATCATGACGGCATTTTTCTCTGTTATCCCTCTATTTTCAAGAAAAAAATAGGTTTTAAGTTTAAACTTAAATCCGGCTAAGCTGTAAGCCTCCAAATAAAACACTGCTTAAGATAAATTTTGTCAATTTTTAAAGTGCTCTCAAATCTACAGTTTTTGAAGCAGTGGAATAAATGACAGATGATATTTTTCGTTAAGGTATACTCTCTTGGAATTTACCCATTTTTTACTTGATTGCTTCGATTTCTCTAATGTATGGCCACTCAAAGACAATTGATTTTTGAAAAATCAATGTTTTCAGGTACCTACAACTTTTTTCTATCGATCCGAAATCCTTTGAAAATTTCAGGGATTATACTTTATTCTATTCCCAAACAAACCATCAAAACTTTTCCTTGGGTATTGAAGTGGTTTCCGAGCTATGAATTTTTAAAAATGTCAAATTTTCAATATAATATGACATTTTTGGTAGTTTTATTATCAGTTAAATGAATTATTAGTAATACTTTAGTCAATAATCCATTGGACCTTGTTCATTTTTCTCGAAAGTAGGTCATTTAAGGAGACGATCCTGAAAATTTGAGCTCGATATGGGTAATTCCGGTTGCAAGAGAATTTTTTGAAATATAAAAAAAGTCGATTTTTTAGTCATTTTTAAAAATTCGTATTTCAGCTCTTATTTAACTTAGAGATTTGATCAAGACGGCATTTTTCTATGTTATCCCTCTATTTTCAAGAAAGTTAAGTTTAAACTCAAATCCGGCTAAGCTGTAAGCCTCCAAATAAAACACTGCTTAAGATAAATTTTGCCAATTTTTAAAGTGCTCTCAAATCTACAGTTTTTGAAGCAGTGGGATGAATGACAGATGATATTTTTCGTTAAGGTATACTCTGTTGTAATTTACCCATAAAAGCCATACTTATTTTTATACTGACTAGGAGCTCCATCAGAGAAATCAGGAACATTTTGCATATCGTCGCCTTCAGGAGAAAATCACGTAACTCCACATTTTCATTAAAATTGTATTTTAGTGGCATCTGTTAGATAAAACTGTAACTAATTTATATGCAAGTTACAGAAGTCCTAAAATAAACCGTTAATTTTAAATTTAGAAAAAGAAATATACGTATCTCCAATCGTGGAGGAGCGTCCAGGGAATAATGCCTAACTCCAATATACAAATCAGTGCCATTGACAAGTATAAGTTATTGCCTAGTTATTTTTTCTGTATGTAAGTATGAAAGATTGTATAGTGTGTAAAGTTAAGGTACCATGAATAATTTAAGGTTACTTTTATTAACATAAAGTACATATTGGAGATACGTAATTTTCCATTAAACAATTTTTTGGCGGTAATGTGGAGATACACCAATACACCTTTAATATGTTTTTCTTTCCTCCTGTAAAATTTTACAACATGGAGTTAAGCAATTTTCTCCTGAAGGCGACGATATACAGTTCACGCTTTTTAAAACAAATTAGTGCAAGTTCTGAAAAAAGATTTCCCATAGATTAAAAACATTATCTATTTCTCTGATGGAGCTCCGAGTCAGTATAAAAATAAGTATGGCTTTTATGGGTAAATTACAACACAGTATACCTTAACGAAAAATATCATCTGTCATTCATCCCACTGCTTCAAAAACTGTAGATTTGGGAGCACTTTAAAAATTGGCAAAATTTATCTTAATCAGTGTTTTATTTGGAGGCTTACAGCTTAGCCGGATTTGAGTTTAAACTTAAAACCTATTTTTTTCTTGAAAATAGAGGGATAACATAGAAAAATACCGTCTTGATCAAATCTCTAAGTTAAATAATCGACTTTTTTTATATTTCAAAAAATTCTCTTGCAACCGGAATTACCCATATCGTGCTCAAATTTTCAGGATCGGATGAACAAGGTCCAATGGATTATTGACTAAAGTATTACTAATAATTCATTTAACTGATAATAAAACTACCAAAAATGTCATATTATATTGAAAATTTGACATTTTTAAAAATTCATAGCTCGGAAACCACTTCAATACCCAAGGAAAAGTTTTGATGGGTTGTTTGGGGATAGAATAAAGTATAATCCCTGAAATTATCAAAGGATTTCGGATCGATAGAAAAAAGTTGTAGGTATCTGAAAACAGCGATTTTTCAAAAATCAATTGTCTTTGAGTGGCCATACATTAGAAAAATCGAAGCAATCAAGTAAAAAATGGGTAAATTCCAACAGAGTATACCTTAACGAAAAATATCATCTGTCATTTATTCCACTGCTTCAAAAACTGTAGATTTGAGAGCACTTTAAAAATTGGCAAAATTTATCTTAAGCAGTGTTTTATTTGGAGGCTTACAGCTTAGCCGGATTTGAGTTTAAACTTAAAACCTATTTTTTTCTTGAAAATAGAGGGATAACAGAGAAAAATACCGTCTTGATCAAATCTCTAAGTTAAATAAGAGCTGAGATACGAATTTTTGAAAATGACTAAAAAATCGACTTTTTTTATATTTCAAAAAATTCTCTTGCAGCCGGAATTACCTATATTGAGCTCAAATTTTCAGGATCGTCTTCTTATATGACCTACTTTCGAGAAAAAAATCGGCAGCCAAATCGGTGATTTACCCCCGCACACTTTTGTCGAAAAGTAATGGATCTGCCCATATATATATATATATATATATATATATATATGCCTAAAAGTCTATAAACTATAGTATATAGACTTTTTCTACATATATAACTAATTTGGTCATTTGACCCTTTGAAACATATACTTCAATTATTATTATATAAAAACACAACATTATTTTTAGTAAATTTATGCTGTGTAATTTTAGGTTGATAAACAAATTTTTAAATACCAGTTTATATATACATATTAAGGTGATTAAAAAATCTACTTTTTTTATTTTATTTGTTTATAAATATTGCTCATAATATTTTAAAGTTAAATATATTTTTTGTGTTGCTGTTTTGAGCTAAACTTTTTGAATCTTTCTTTGTTTTAATGGGCCATTTTACAAAGAAGCCTATATGCATTTAACTCAAACAATAATTTGTTATTGACCGCAAACGATTAAAGAAATTAGTTACTTTTAACTCTCAGAAATAGTCAAAAATGATTACTAATCTTAAATTAGTCAAATTTTAACTATTTAAGTAGTAAAAAATGCTGGTAATTAATTTAAATATTAGAATTTTGACTATTTCATTTTAAGAGAGTATGAAAAAAACTTTATATATATATATTTATAGATATTCAGCCATTCCACGTTACTCGGGCATTTTTCTAGCGTCCGTTACAATAAAAAAAATTGTGAGTAAAAGGTACCGTAATTAAATTAAATACTATTACAATAGTTACTATTATGCTTGTAATAATTAGGCTTAAGCATCATAATTATGGTAGTTTTACTCACAATGTTTGATTGTAACTGAAGCTACAAAAATTCCTGATCTTACTAATAAATAAATATAAAGCCAATAAAAATTTTGAAAGAAAATCAAATGCTGTACAGAAAAGGTGTCTTATGTTTGTTTCCTAAAACTAGCCATTCAAAAGATACCTTTGGTCAAAATTAAAAAAGTTAAAAAAAAATTTAATTTTATAACGCGAACCGCTAGGATTTTGAAATAAGTAGTAGGTATATAGTTTTGTGGATAATTAACTGATCTACAAAAATACATAATATCCTACAAAAACTTTGGCCATACAAGGGCCGCATAAGAGGCATAGGTAAAGGGGAACAATCTCTCTTCTATAAGAGGGACGACTAACTAAATCCAAGGACTTGCATCTACGTCGACAGATCGAATCTTCATTAATAGATAATTTCTGTTCTAGCGACCTAGTAGCGATGAAGCTATGCCTATATCAGGAAGATCCTTGGTGGTATTGAGCCTATCTGCCCTATGACTCGATGGTCGATCCTCCAACATAGGAGCTCATCGATAAAATGGAGTACTGCAGCACTGCTGCACACCATATAGTATGGGGAAGCACCATCAAGGATAGGAAAGGTCTAAGTCTCTTAGAGTATCTACAATGTATGTTGATTCAACATACTGGAGATCTGGAAATCCTTAACCGTGGCACTATAGACCTTCGTCACGAAGACAAGAGGTAATAGACTTGACATTGGGCTCCATGGCCCCGATGACAAGAAACTGGAAAGTTTCCCGTCGAATCACAGATACATTCTCTTTAGCTTATACCTAACTCACGAGGCTGGGCTCAGTAGGTTTAGAAACCTTTGGAACACAAACTGTTAAGGTGCTGAAGACTAAGCTGGAGGAGGTGGAAACAACCGAATTTATACAAAATCATCACATTGACGAGCGAAGCTGCCAGCTTCAGGTCTATCGATAAAAAAAGAAAACCCTTGGTGAAATTCTGACCTCGACAAGGCTCGCAAGAAACAGGGTGTCATGTATTAAGTTGTCATCCCTTGGGGGGTTCACGGCAAAGTAAGCAAATTTTTCCTCCATCACTTTTGCATAAGTGCTACCGTTAAAACCATGACCTACCTAATGTTTAAGTGGTTGGGGTCGACAGACTAAGTAAAGTCGGCCAGTTGTTTAACTGTGGTTTTTACAGGCCGACTATGCTTTGATTGTCGACAGCTGTTGCTAACCAGTGACTGCCCATGAAATTAGGTAGGATTTATGCAAAAGTGATAAAGTAAAACCTTGCTTACTTTGGCGTGAATTCCCCAAGGGATAACAACTTATTAGATGCCACCCTATATATAGTATTTTAATTGGAAGCATCTTACTGCAGTAATGTTAATGATTGTTCATGAAACTTTATAAACTAAAAATAGTACAAATTTTAAAAGGATTATTTGTAAATTATGATTTTTTTAATTATTTTGTATTTAGAATGCGTATATTTTTGACTTTTTAATTTAAAGTTTTATAATAAAAATACAACATATACAAAACTGCCATATCCAGTTTGAACTTTTTACAAAAAAATTGAAACCGTTACAGTTAAAAAACGACTATTTTGATAATTAATGTACATTAACCTGTGATTTGCATTTTATTGCATTATCATCATCATTATTCTAATTAATCCACAAAAATATTGTCATGGCCTATACAATTTTGTAGTACCTACGACTCATTGTAAATTTTATCTTTTTAATCTAATAATATGCATAGGGAATCAGTGTTTTTAATATTTTAAAAAATTAGACTTGTCACTGCTATGCTAAAGAAATTGCAAACTTTAACCTGCCTTTAATACTAAAACAATAAGTAAGTGATAATTTTGTTGTGTTGTTGGGTGTTTTTTAAGACGAAATCCCTGGGCTTAGTTTTTACCGGTTTCCCAATAAATAGTAGAAATCCGAATAGAGAAATAAATTGCACACAGTCCCTGTAAATATAATTTTTTTCTTTTGGATGCAATAAATACATTCTAGTAATGATTTGCTTAAAAACTGAATATTTTAATTCAGTAAAAATCATAAAACAAATAAGTCGTCTTAATTTAAACAGCATTATGCATTATTAATTAATTAAATAAATCCCCACTCAACGGTAAAAAAACAAAAACCGGTATTATATTATTTATTATATAATATAATGTTGCCATGAATTTTTAGTCATATTTTGTTGTTTATTGTTTTAAAATGCAGTTTTCGGCGTTTTCTAGATTACTTAAAAATGTTGAATTTTAAGGTTATGTTTGTACAACTATTATTTTTTGTTAGATTTCTTAAAAATGCCCAAACTTAAATATTAATTATATTAGGTAAAGTAATTATAGTTTATTCTGCACCAACAAATATACAGTGTATTTTTTGAATGTGTGTGATTTCGTCATCAATTGCTGAACCAAACAAAGACATTAAAATGTGTAGCTGTCTTTTTTTTTCTTTTTAAAAGTTCAACCGAAATTCTAAAACGTATCGGGATCCGCTAAACCAGCAGATGGCGACACAATTAAACGTAATTTATGACAAACGTCAATCCGATGTCGCGCTCACGCGGCTTGTGCTGAAAAAGGACAGAGCGCGTATAGTTTGTTGTGGCATTGAGCTGGAATTTATCAAAATTTGGCATTAAAGAACAGATTTTGGAAGTTTGACAGGTTTTAAAAAATGTCTTGCAAACGTTTGGACGATAATCAGAAACGTTTTATTATTAATTTAGTGCAATATTTTCAAAGGGAACTGGAGCATGGGGACTCCTGCTCCCACTAAAGGGTCAAAGGAACCTTCACTGATTGTGATGGACAACGCTCCATAGCGTCGTTGTTGAGCGTCACCCTACAAGTGCTTGGAAAAAATAGCAAATAGAAGAGTGGCTAACAGAACATAATATTCAGTTTATCAAAGGTATATTTAAAGCGGAATTGCTGTTTCTGGCACGCTACCACACCCCGCCTAAGCGTTAAAAAGTTGATGAGTACCTCCAGTAGCATGGGCATAAGGTTTTGCGTCTGCCTCCATATCACTGCCAGTTCAATGCCATTGAACTTATATAGGCGCAGGTAAATACATAAACAATTAGATGGGCGCTTGCAACAACGAATTCTGTTTTAGGCTAAAACATATTATGATTCCCATATGGGGGAAGACGGCTATGGCGACAATAAAGTGCTAGCAATGTGGGGCCAAGCATTGAACCAATGCACGCCACAACGTTGATGTTCAGTAGTGAGGCACACCAACAAATTAATTGACGATTGGTTCCAAAAGACAAGGATGGTCGATGACGTGCCAGAACTAGTTATCCACCTCGGAGAAGACAGTTCCGACGAGGATGACTTTTAGTAATTTTGTTTTCGTTCTCCTATAACCTTTTATTTTAATAATTAATGTTTTGTCTTAATTAACTTATAATATATTATATGTATGTACATAATATTATGTACAAAAATTGTGTATGTTTATTGTTATTCGTTTATAAAACTTGCATAATTTACATTAATAAAGTTAAAATAACTATCATTAGAATTATTGTTTAATTGTACGTATTTTGAGTTGCGTAACTATGAGGCGACATTAGGCAACCAAAAATACACCCACAATAAATGCTTAGACCCCTTCAAAATGATACGCTACTGACTCTAATTTTAGTTTAGGTTTAATTCATACGACCCAATTGATGACGCAATCACACACATTCAAAAAATATACTGTACGTACCAAATTGGATTCTTTGGCAAAACATAAAAATGCAACGATTTAGTTCTTGAGTTACATTTACAATTAAAAACACAATAATTCACCATGATCAATTAAATAAAATACAAACACTAATGAAACTATACTCGTATAAGCGTTGAGTTTCTTAATCAATGATGTGAGAAATAATAAATCAAAATTCAGTACTAAACCAAAATTTGTGTAGTAAGATTTCTGCCTTTTTCTCTTTTGTGAAAAAACTACTTATTTATTTAAAAATGATTTTATTTTATTTTTATTTGCTTTAAATGTATTGTTGACAAACCTTGTAGTTTAATAATGCTATCGAGCGCCATCGGATGGCAACGCGCACGTTGCAAAAAACTGATGCTTCCTTGGCGTTTAATAATTATAAATTTCAATACTTATTTATTTTTAAAAGAATATAAAAAACTTTTTAATTATTGTAATGTTGGTATTAATAGTAATAGCAATAAAATTAATTTCTTTTTAAATAAAAATTATTTCATTTAGATTAGTATAATGTGCTGATTTAAATGCACGGCCATTTCAAGCGGATGGACGGGACAAATCACAAAACTGTAAAAAAAATTGTAGGTAATTTATTATATATTATTTTTGCATCAAAATTGTCAAATATATTCTTCTATTATTAGGCTATACATTAAATAAAAAAATCGCAAGAACAATTTTATAAAAGAAGAGATAATTTCAATAATTGACAGGGGTGGACGGGACAAGATAAATCATTTTTTTGTCCCGTCCACTCCTTTCAATTATTAAAATTATATCTACTTTTATAAAATATTTCTTGAAGAAAGAAGAATATTTTTGACAATTTTGATGCCAAAATATTATATAATAAATAATCTACAATTTTTTTTATAAAAACAGTTTTGTAATTCGTGCGTTTCGCAGTGCAAAAATAGGAGTGCAAAATAGTATATTACACTACAAGGGCAGAAAGTGTGAGATTCCTGCACTGCGCGCCATGATGCCCGAGGCGAAGCCGAGGGCATCATGGCGCGCAGTTCAGGGCTCTCACACTTTCTGCCCGTGTAGTGTATACTATTTTTCTTACTACCTGGGCCGAAAATACAACCCGGCCGAAAATACGGGAAAAAATTAAATGTGTATTTATGTACCTATCTCCATTTGAAGAGCTTGATAAATAAATAACAGTAGGCCGTGAATTCAGCGGTGCCAATACAGTAAAAATAAAAGGTTGTATTTTAATTAACAAATTACTACTTTATAACAAATAAAAGTACCATTGAACACTTAAAACAACATAAAAAGTAAAAAAGTAAAAACATAAATTGTTTATTTGTTGTTATAATTGCAAAATTATGGTTTAAAACTGTCATATTTTTGTGTTTCTCATGTTGGCAGTACGAAATTTGAATGTTAAGCACACGACTAAAAAATTTTTACTCCCGCTATTAGAGTGTGCGCGTATAGCTTGACCAATGCATAAAACGTAAACTTTCTGCTGTGGAATCGGGGACGAAACAACGTATTTTGAGTCGAGGTAGTAAGAAAAATAATTTTTTGCTCTGTCAAAAAACTAATTTTAACACTAAAATGTCAACAAAAAAGCCGACTTTTTGAGAATGGTATTAGAAAATAGTATATTAAAGGACTAATGTCATAAGACGTCATTTTGTCGTACGCGACAACAAAAGGTTTTATCTATTTTGCAAAAATCCTATAAAAAATTAATTTTATACCTTATATTTAATTTGGTCGAATTTTACTTTAGATAGTTGGGATCAGTCATTGGTTTTACAGTTAATGTCAAAATCAATTCGCCATGCCGTCCTTAATTTACTTATTTACAATAAGCGGCTGTTAATGTTAAAGAAGAAAAAAAGATTTTCTTTGGTGTTAAACAAAATTTATTGCCAGAAAAGTCTCGTAAGTACTAGAAAAATCATAAAAATATTATAACCAATATGCAAGATATTATTTTACTAGTATGCTGTTTAAAGTATAGCCAACCTATAAAATCAAAATTTTGGGTGGGGTAAAGTATCTCATTTCAGCACCGAAAGCGGTGTTATAATGAAGTCATTATGAACGCAAAATAGATAAAAGTAATTTTTATTATACTTTTACTTGGGCAATAAATAAAGTAAAATTAGTATAGTAGTATACTAGTTTTGGTTAGATTAATTAAGCAAAACAATTTAAAAAAATCATATTTTTCTTAACTTATACCTAGATTAATTAAGAAAACAGACTGTAAAATAATTTAAAAAATAAAAATTGATATAATAGATAAAAGTGGAATCCTGGTTTTATGGATTAGTCTATATTATCCCCTCCATTGATTCTAAACAACAATTACCAATGATTAGGCAAATATTTTCCTGTAAGTAGTCAAAAGAAAGAAGAATTATTAATTAGACGTTAGTAATTTACTTAGACAACGGGGATTACACACTTCTGTTCAGAGCGTTATACGACTTACAAGCAACGTGCCGCATAAGGACATCGTTTATATTTGCAAAATTTATTAATTATTTATTTCGTGTTTTAAGTTTTTTTTGTGAAATTTGTGATTTATTTGTGATAAAAAGTAGGTAAGTTTTTGATGAACTATGTTTATTAAATAATATAAATTTTTATATTTTTATTTCTATAGGGGTGGTTTTGCAAATTTTATCTTAATATTATGTAATGTATTTTTTAAATTGTAATTTATGTAAAATTAAGCTAAGGCTAAGCTTTTAAGATGTTATTACAAAAATTTTATAATAATTTTGTTATTTGTTTAGTTTAAGGTTGTCAAGTTAAAAAAAATACCTAATTATAATTGTGATACAAATATTTCACTAAGAAAGAATATTTATTTACAAAACTGATTATATTTTAAAAATGCATAGTTATGTTATGTTAAACCCTTCAAATTTTTTTATTATTGAATTAGTACAATAATAACTTTATTTTCCTAATTATTACAATAATATTTACCCTATTTCATTTATATTATCTCCGTCTGTGCCTTCAATGACAGACTGCCATTTATACTAAAGTTTTTAATTTTTGTTGAAAGATAAATTAAGATAATATACATACTAGACTGGGCCAAAAAATCAAGTATTTTTTTTTGAAAAGTATATCGAAAATATAGTTTGAGGTGACAAAAAAAATTTTGTGAAAGTTTGAGTCCATAATATTAATATTAAGAGGTCTATCATCACAATTTTATTTTTTTTCCTCAGCAAGTTTTTGTCTCAGAACTCCCAAACCATTGAGTTTAACAAAATTGACTCAAAAATATTTGTTTAATAAAATTAAATGCTCTACAAAAAAGGTTAAAGTGAAATTTTCCGTCAGATGAACCGTTTCCTTAAAATCATGCCTTAAAAATTGGTATACTAAAACTTTCACCCCAAACAATATTTTCGATATACTTTACAAAAAAAATAGTCGATTTTTTTGGTGATTGGTATTTTAAGTTGCATATTTTTTTTCAACAAAAACTTTTGTACACGGTGTGTCATGTAGCAGTGGCCAATACCAACTTTCTTATTTCAAATAAAATTAAAACTAAAAATAAAATTTTTAAAACTAATCGTTTTAATATACTTTTACATATGTGGAGAATTTTCGAGATATTTTTACCTACCGTGATAATAACATTGATTTGTTGGAAAGAAAATGACAAATGAACGAAAACTGACAAAAAATATTTTTATCAAAAAAAAATTCAACCCAAAATTTTCAAAAATTAATAATGCAAATCAACCATAGACAATAAAATGATGTGTCGACCCTTGAAGATAAATTGTTGTATTTATTTTTTCCACGATAAACAAAAAGTTTTTGATTTAATTGTTTTTGAAAACAGCATGTAGACAAAAATATCCCCTACAATTTATATCATTGAATACCCAAAATAGGGTTTTACCCCAAGTTAATATGAATTTGGGTTTTTTTCCATGAAAAACAACTTTCTCAATAAAAAAAAACAATTATAAAAATTGGATAATTAAGCGCCACAAACTATTTGAATTTTTCCTCCTAGGGCATCGACTCTAAAATTTAAATTTTAGGGGATAAGGCGCTCTACATTTTTTGTACACATTTCATTCTAAACCGTCTTAAAAAAATAAAATCCAACATAAAAAAAGTTTTTACCCAAATCATCTGGGCGGAAGGCGGATTTTATTTTAAGAAATCTAGCTAAAAGCTTTTAAAATATTATGTTTCTTGTAATTAAATTTAAAATATGCATATTTTTTTTTTATTCAAATCTAAGCTTACAAAATTAAGGTGATCTTTTAAGAAGTTATGTAATATATTGTATGTATTAATGTTTATGTTAAAATTAAGAAAACGTTAGTCACTACAAGTACACAATAAACTACAGAAAAAAAATTTAAATTAAAGAAATAATGCTTTTATTATAACAATTTATAAATATTTATTTATTTATTATGGTCCATTGCTAAAAGCTGTATTTATTACTTAAGTATATTTATAATATACTAAATTGATGTATTACGTTAGATTTTGTGTGACCAAGGTGCGTGCCAACAGTTATTAATTTAATTAGGTAAAACTTTTTTAAATTTCGTAAGAGCAATAAATGATTTAATTAACCTGAAATAATTTGGTACCTAGGAAAAGAGCAAGTGACTAATAAAAACCGATATAAATACTGCATAGCTATTATTTTGTACTATTGGAAAAATAATTGCCTTAGGAGTAATATTAATTCGCATTGAAACATTCTGACCTATCGTTAATGAGGATGCGATAATTTTCCCAAATGTTTTTTAACTATTTTCATTAAGGCAGGCTTTGGCAGTGGCCTGAGCACAACTTTGCGCATGGGTTTCAAATTAAGATTGTAGTTTTTTGTAAAGACCCTGTATATTACCTTAAGTTATCAAACAACCTTAAATTGTAATACAGATAATAAAGATGAGAAGAAAATGCATTATTAATTGCTCTCAGGTAATATAAGTAATACTGAAACCAGTTACATTTAACTTACCATTCAAATAATAATTGTCATTTAAGTATACCTAGTATCTACAATATTTTATTCATTAAGTAATAGTGATTTTGCGGTTTTAAATTACATATTTTCATACGCGTGCCTAATAAATTAAAATATGTTTAACTAATAATAAAACGATTTTTTCAGTTACAAAATTCTGTTTAAAATTATCGTTTTTAAAGCATGTTTCGTTATAGCTAGCCGTTGCATAGACACAATTAGAAAGTAAAAGATCAATGAATGACGAACATTATTGGCTAATAATTCAATCGAAATGAAAAAAAACAACTAACTTTTTCGTTTTTTCTATACCTATGTAAAAATAGATATGTTCGAATATTATTATTATTATTTTTAAGTAAACTTTTTTAGTAATAAAATTACAGGGTCTAAAAACTTTGATATTTCTTTTGACGAGGCAAAAGCATTTATTTAAAACTTTAAAAAACTTGGCTACGCTGTGTAGACTTTTTTAAAGACCCATGTTATTAGATCGCGTTTATTTTTCCTACTAAATAATTTTGCATCTTATATGTACAGGGTGTATTTTTATAAAAGTGAAACCCCAATAAAATCTTTATTAGAAGAGATATCGAAAAATGTTTAAATCCAAGCTGCATGGTTTAAAAATAGTATATTAAAGAACTAATGTCATAAGACGTAATTTTGTCGCACAATGACGGACAATTTATAATTTTGTAATGGACGAGTGCAACAAAGGTCTTATAACATCAGTTCTTTATGCTATTTTATCTATTTTGCAAATATTCTACAAAAAAAATTAATTTTATACCTTAAATTTAATAGGGTCGAATTTTACTTGGTATTCTTAATTTACTTATTTACAATAAGCGGCTGTTAATGTTTAAGAAGAAAAAAAGGATTTTTTTTGGTGCTAAACAAAATTCTCGTAATAAAATAGAAAATCAAAATTTGGGTGCGGTGTTATAATGAAGTCATTATGAACGCAAAGTAATTTTTTTGATAAAAATTCAAAATCAATAGCATCGTTAAATTTAATAATATGGCATTGAGATTTTTTTTAAATAAAACACCCTGTATATTTTTGAATATTTAAATAGACTTATTTTTCTGGTTTGAAAAATATATATTTTTTATGTTTTTGAGGTAAGTGTTTTGTTAATAAATGACCCAAAAACGCGAGTTCTTTATTCATGACAACTATAACTAAAATTTTATCTAAATACTCAAATATATACAGGGTGTTTTATTTTAAAAAAATGCTATATCTATTTTATCAATTTTCCTGACCCTTTTTTGTTTTTTAATTTTTGTCATTTTATTATCTCTTTAAATATAGATTTTGTACGAAAACATGTATTTTGATATATTCTATAATAAGCTAACTTTATTATTATTTCTTATTTCATTTTTATACTTAATTAAAAAATATAATTTAAATGTGATAATAAAAAATACGTCATTTTAAGTTTAATTTTATTATTATTATTATGCTAGTATTTACGACTAGGAAATGTCATTTTACGAGGATTTTTGTTATTGGCTACTTTTTAAATATGGTATAAATAAGTTTATAGGTTTGCATACATCTAAAAATAATTTCGAATGGCTTTGAACTGTTTTAATTTCCATAATAATTCATTCTTTAATAAAACATTAAAATGCATTGACACATTTTATGCATTAAATCCATTTAACAATGAAATTCTTAAACTTGAACCATCCTTTTTACTTCGATTTTCTACAAAAATCAAATTTTGTGTTTTTTTAATATTTGGCATTGTTCCATTTATATATAATTTATTTATGGCACAGCCTAACATTTTATATTGACAAATACTGTCCATATAATTAATTAAATAAATAATTTAAATCTCAATATACGACATTATAGGCAGGTGTCTGTTCAAAAGTCAATAAATCTAGTTAATAAAAAATAACTTGTGTGGATAACATTTTCCGTAAATGTAAATTTTCACACATTACTCATTAAAATGTTTAGCATCGTTTAGATATTTAATGTCTTTTTGTTTATTTACAGTCAATAGTTGACTACCCACCAAAAATTAAAGACATTATACATATTATAGACATTATACATTTGAATATAATTAAATGTTACTTTCTAAAATCTAAATTATACTTTTTTAACTAAAAAATTTAAAAAATTAAATATATTTTGTAAAAAATTTCTACATAAATAATTAAAGATTTAATCTACTTAATCAAAATACATATCTCTTAATTTAAACTACCTCAAATAATTGGATTAGGTAATACCAAAACAATTACTTGTTGCGATAAAAGTTGCTAAAAGTTAATTATGGGTATAGCACGTGCCATTATAATTAGCCTTTTACCTACTTAATCAAAGTTAAAATGTTTATTAAATTGTTATTTATTATTAACAAGACATATTTATTTTTCTAGGTCATTTATCATGAGTTCCTTCGCAAACTTAGTTAAAGGCTACAAAAGCTTCATGGAAACAAAATCACGTAAGTATAAAAAAAATATTTTACGTTGATTTAGTCGAAACATAAAATAATAATTATGGCTAATTTTTTATTTTTTAATATTACCTAGTTTTTATACGTTTTTGCGTATTTGGTACAGTATATTTAATCAACATTTTTAGAAACAGGGTGTTAAAGTTATAATTCATTTATGTTTTTTTCTGAAATTACAATAATTCGTAATGCTCATAGATTTGTTTACACTTTCAAACGAACTAATTACGCGTCCCTGTCTTTCATTGTCTTTGTTTAAAATAATATGTATAGTAGGGTCTCAACAACGATTTTTTAAGTTTACTATCAAAATATTATGTTTTAAAGGCTCTCTCTGAGAATCACACACACTCGCAAATTAGTAATAGTCAATTTTTTTTAAATTTTGCCACGGAAAATTAATAAGCTTATTAAAATTTTAGCTCAAAATATTACTCTTTAAAGGTCGCTCATAACTTTCTTGATGTTTTCAAGTGACCTTTAAATATTAATATAAAAATAATAAAGAAAAAATTAACTTTAACACAATCATAAAGCAAAATTTAACCGTGTTTTTTTTTATTAAGATATTTTTAAACTGATTTATAAAAAATAAATTATGCAAAAATACTTCCACCTTTAAAACGTCCATTATCGTACATTTTTTCATGACAGTAAGTTACCTTTTTAATAAATAAACATTGAAAAGTTGTGGCTTTATAGTTACGGGCTGAAGTTAGTTTTTTGTTAGTTGACAGTTGTCAGATACAGTCGTCGTACAAATTTAACTTGTGGTTAGTCCATTTTCAAAGAAAATATTTTGATTTACAAAAAAAAATTTGACATTTTGATGCCTAAAGTATTGTTTTATAAATGTCGCTCTATACAATTGCAGTTGCAAATCTAAACCTTTTTTTAAATTTTTATGTATTGTTTGTTTTAATGACTTTATTATTATAATCATTAGGTATATACACCATTTTTAAATGACATATGTTTTAATTTCATAACCTGTTAAAATAAATGTTTTAACCCATAGACAGGGTATACATAATAATCGGAATAATAATTACACTATTGAAACATTTTATTTTATTATTCTTAGATTTAAATTTATAAAAAATTATGTGTATCTTATTAAATTTAAATTAGTATGACAAGGGATTAGGGGATCATTTTGCCCACCTGTATGTTTATCTTTGTAATTAAAAACAGTTATTTTAATAGTTATTTACGTGTCAAGCTTTGTAAATGAATCTTTACGGGCGAGCTGAAAAATTGTGGGGTGAGCGACCCAGGAGCGAACCCCATAATCCAGTGAGCCTAGTAAAGATTAATTGCAAAGCGTGACACGTACAAACTTTTATTTTCACCTTTAAATAACGATTTTTAATTTTAAAATTTTAATTAATATGTCAAATGTGACATTTAATTTCATAAATTGCTTTTCTACAAGTCTGTAAAACTTTACAGGTCTTTTATACAAGCCCGTAAAATATTACAGGTCTGTTCCCATAATGTATCGTTTACTTGGATACAAAAACAACAAAATTAACCTATAAAATGTCATTTACTAAGAAGGTGGAAATAAAGTAACTTACCTTATTCATAAAAAAAATCTAATAACATTGTAATTGACATTTTTACAAAATCCAGCTTACTTTTTCAAAATATTCAACTATAATTAGAGAAGCAATCCTTTTTTTGGAAAACAATTATCATTTTTTTTATATTTAATTAAGGTATTAAATAATTATTAAAAATAATTATTTAAAAGAACATTACATATACTACATAAAATACTATAAAATAATAATAAAATACTATTTAAAATAATTATTTAAAAGAACATTAAATATACTACATTCAAGTTGCAAAAATGGCGAATGCGCCGGGTAAATTTATAAACATATGTTTACTTTAAAAAATGGCCAGTAGGACCAGGAAATAACAATTTACTTATTATCGTAGAATTGTTAAGCCTGTTTAATATGCTTTTTACATTTAAAGGCTCATTTTTATATATATACAGGCACTTTTCGTGTAATCTGGGTTGCCTATAGAATGGTTTCATGTCTACATAAAAACATCGTTTGTAATTTAGTATATAATATTATATTATATTATCCAAAATGGCAGAAAAGCTTTTTAGTACGTTTTAGAGGAGTCCCTGGAAAGTCTTGAAAAAATAGTAAAAAACTTCTCCTGATATTGGACGAGTTATTGGTCAAAAACGGAATCGTAAATTTGGCAAAATCATTGTTTTCAGGGAAATCATTTATAAAAATGTAATAATTGCATAAAGGGATCTTATTAATGTGGTTTTATTGCCAGATTATAACGTAGATACCGAGATACACCAGAGAATAACCTCTACTCTTGGTGTCATCAACATCCAAAGCCACCCTCTCCTGCTACAGGCATCAAGTTACTATAGTTGTCTAAACTCTTTCCTCCAATCTCCTAAAGACATTCCAACTGGGATATCTTAGGTTAGTGTATCTATCACTGCAAACTTTGCTGGCTTTGTTCGCGCAGTATAATAAATTATTAATAATAATAACAGATAAAGTCTACATAAAGAATATCCATTTTTTACATTTTGTTTACAATATGCAGTATGACACTAAATTAATTATAGACCAGTGCGGAAGCCTTTAAAAATGGTAAAAAGAGAAAAAAAATAACAGTAGGATGAAACCCATTGGAAAAGGAGGGGAATATAATAAAAATTAAAGGAAAAATAAATTACGGGCGATCTGAGTTCGGGAAGTGGGAGGGGGGGGGGTTTAAGAGTAAAAAATGGTTTATCTCGATTTCCGGCAAAACTACTAGTCCTATGGAAAAAAGTTAAATGTCAAAGTTGTAGGTAATAAAAAGATCTACAACTTTTCCATTTATAATTTTTTCACATAACCTCAAAATTTATGTGAAAAATTCAAAAAAACCAAGTTTTTGGTTTTTTATTTTTATCTTTTTCAAAAAAAAAATTTTTTTTACGAAATTTGGTGAAAACTTACCTTTTTATGTCCCAAATACACTGTAATTTATTTGATTTGAAATATTTATTATTTCGCCTTATTTTGACTTAATATCAAAAAAGCACCCTAATTTTCAATCGAAAATTCTCGCGTCAAAATATCAGCTTTTTTCAAAAAGTCGGTGTGTTCGATGAACTCTCTACTTTCTGATGGTGTAAAAAAAATAAACATTACTATGGTAAATGTTCTCAGAAAATACAAAACATATTATAATGAATTCATATTATAAATTCAATAGTATGAATAACATGTATTTTTATATTTGATGAGATTTTCTGACATAAATGTTATTAGAATTTAATAAATAAACTTTTTAAATAAAGAAATTGCAACAATCACATTTTTTTGATGAAATTGTACATAATGATTAAAATAAATTTTCGAATTCGAGTTTTTTTCGTTATTCATTTTAATATTTTTTGCATTTTCTGAGAACATTCGCCATAGTAATGTATATTTTTTTACACCATCAGAAAGTAGAGATTTCAACGAACAAAAAGCACACCGACTTTTTGAAAAAAGCTGATATTTTGACGCGAGAATTTTCGATTGAAAATTAGGGTGCTTTTTTGATATTAAGTCAAAATAAGGCGAAATAATAAATATTTCAAATCAAATAAATTACAGTGTATTTGGGACATAAAATGGTAAGTTTTCACCAAATTTCGTGAAAAATTTTTTTTTTTTTAAAAAGATAAAAATAAAAAACCAAAAACTTGGTTTTTTGAATTTTTCACATAAATTTTGAGGTTATGTAAAAAAATTGTAATTACAAAAGTTGTAGATCCTTTTATTACCTACAACTTTGCCATTTAACTTTTTTCCATAGGACTTGTAGTTTTGCCGGAAATCGAGATAAACCATTTTTTTACCCTTAAAACCCCCCCCCCCCTCCCACTTCCCTTTCATTTTTATTATATTCTTCTCCTTTTCCAATGGGTTTCATCCTACTGTTATTTTTTTTTGGTTTCAAAAATTATCGACCCTGGTCTATTAGGTAAAATGAAATAAAGAAAAAATAAAAGAGAAAAGAAACACAATAATAGTATATTAAAGAACTAATGTCGCACGCGGACAATTTATTGTAATGGACGAGTGCGACAAAAGGTCTTATGACATGAGTTCTTTATGCTATTTTATCTATTTTGCAAAAATTCTATAAAAAAATAAATTTTATATCTTAAATTTAATTTGGTCAAATTTTACTTTAGATATTTGGTATTACAGTCATTGATTAGACAGTTAATGTCAAAATCGATTTGCCATGCCGTCTTTAATTTACTTATTTACAATAAGCGGCTGTTAATGTTAAGAAAGAAAAAAAGGATTTTCTTTGGCGTTAAGCAAAATTTATTGCCAGAAAAGTCTCGTAAGTACTAGAAAAAACATAAAAATATTATAACCAATATGCAAAATATTATGCTGTTTAAAGTATAGCCTATAACCTATAAAATCAAAATTTTGGATGGGATAAAGTATCTCATTACAGCACCGAAAGCGGTAAGTCATAATGAACGCAAAATAGATAAAAATTGTTATGCTATTGCCCTTTTTCTATTATCAAACTGAACTTAAGATAAGAAAAACATGTCACAATAATTGATGACAATTGAATACGTCAATGCAGAAACTGAATATGTCCTACCTATCTAGTTTTGAGATAAATAAGAAAAACTGAACAGAAAGTGGACATGTTCTGGACATATTCAGTTTCTCTACTATATTAACGGCTTTGTATAATCTAGATTACCGTGACATGTGAAATTTCTACGCCATTCGATCGGGCACCCTTTACTTATAGTAAATCCATGTTTAACTCAATATCCCTAAAAAGTGGACATATTCAGTTTCTGCATTGACCTATTCAATTATTGTCATCAATTTGATTATATAATCGACACATTGATATTAACGGGGCATGCATGCCCTGATTAGTTTTAGATGCTTGAACATAAAAAGTCTGTCGAAATCTAGAATTAACTCGGAACATAAAAGTTAATTTTTGGAGTCAAATATGACTCCATTAATCAGTGTATACAAGTAAATTAACTGTCAAAGCAAACCAACTCACTTACATAGTCAAAATTGTCCACAGGATAATATTCATTAATTAGATAACATAAAATTTAATATCTGCAAAATTTTCTTAGTAGTATTATCAATACATACATTGTTATATTGTGACCCTATAACACACGCATATTTAAGTTGAATACATTTTGTAGACAAGTTTAAAATAATCGAAAATATGTTATAAGGCAAGGAATTATAATACAGTGATTACGAAAAAATAAAAAAACATTTACTGACATTTAATTATCAGAGATGAATTTTTTGGGCTTGTCAGCAATTATACACCTGCCTAATTGTTATTTGTAGTTCCAAAGAAGTTGTCGAATGCTTATTAAACTAAACTAAATGGGATTGTGATTTTTAAAATAGATTCTTATGTCTATTTGGGTATTCCTAGTTTTTTTATTGTTGATAATAATAAAGAGTTCATGTACCTTTCCAACCAACGTTGCAGAATTCCAAACTAAGAAGTTAAGTTCTCAACTTTACCTCTTCATAACTCCCTAATGTGGAAAATTTTTCCGCCAGTTTAGATATCATCTAATCGTAAAAATATTTTTTTTAGATCCGGCAACCAAAGACTGGTTTCTTATGGGCGATCCTGTGCCTCTTTTAATAATGATAGTTTCATACATATATTTCTGTAAAGTGGCAGGACCAAAATATATGAAGGACAAAAAACCGTACGATCTTAAAGTTGCTATGTTTGTCTACAATGTGGGCCAAGTATTATGCAGCGTATACATAGTTTGGGTGGTAAGACCATTTGATTTATATTATAGTTTTTCTAATAATAATAATTTTGTTTTTTAGGGTTTTCCTTATTGGATCTTCGGAAAATATAGTTATAGTTGTGAGCCTGTAGGAGATAATCCAACGGTAAGTAAAAACTTATCGATATAAAAAATTTTGATGGCATAATTAGTAACATATTTACTTTTTAGGTTCAATCTACAGTATGGTTGTACTTTATGTGCAAAATCGTGGAATGGTTGGATACGATATTTTTCGTTCTAAGGAAAAAAGACAAACAGATAACCTACTTGCACATGTACCATCATGCTCTTATGCCCGTTTGTGGATGGATTGGTGCTAACTTTTTGCCAGGTAAATAACTTTCGTATTTCGTGAGATATGATGACACACTAAACAATAATTATTATAATTAAATATCCCTATTAAAAGTTTACGTTGTGAAACGATTTGTATTAATTTATTTACTTATAATGTTGTTTTTATTTTTAAGGTGGACATGGTACTCTTTTAGGTTTCATTAACTCTTTCATTCACATTATTATGTATGTTTATTACCTAATTTCATCTATGGGACCTCAGTATCAAAAATATCTTTGGTGGAAAAAGTATTTAACCCGCATGCAACTTGTAAGTATTTTTTTTTATTTGTTAAATTCTTCGATCATACAAAAAATTATAAAAGAGACCTTTCAATAGCAGGAATTTAAATTTAAATACCCAAACCAATATCAAATATGTTAAACAATGAAAAATTTAAATAACTTCATCCAAGCCCCGTTTGAAAAAAGAAATATTTTTTCTCGTTTTTACTTTAAAATAATGAAGTATTATGTCTTAACTTGAAAAGGTTTTCAAATTTTTCGAATTGGAATCTTAGCAAAGGCAATACACTCAGTCTTTTTAAGAACAAGAACATAAGATGGTGAAAGATTGTTCCTTGAATAATTCTGAACAATCGACATTATTTTCAAAGGGCAAAGACCACTTTTTCAAAATGACATTTTGGTGAAAATATACGAAAACTAAACATGAACCGATATTTTCGTTCGTGACATGTTTTCTTTATAATTTTGACCGATAATAGCGTACTAAAGATGCAAAACATAGTAAAAAACAGTAAAAACCAGCAATCGTATTTTATTGAGACATTGAACTGCCGGGAATTGTTTTCTAATCTTGATTTTTGGTGATTTTGGTTTTATCTGAAACTTAAATTTGACAACTGAATCACAATCAGGAGGTTAAAATTATGAAGAAAACATGTCGCGAACGTAAGTATTGATTCAGGTATAGTTTTCGCAAATTTTCACCAAAATGTCATTTTGAAAAAGTGGTATTTGCTTAGGCCCTATGAAAATAATGGAAGTTTGTTGCTTGTCGCTTGTACAGAATTATTTAAGGAACAATGTTTCACCATCTTACAAAAAAGCCTTAAATGTACTCTTTTGAAAAAAAACATATTTTTGTTGGTAAGATTCCAATTCGGAAAATTTGAAAAACGTTTCAAAGTAAGACATAATACTTCATTATTTCAAAGTAAAAACGAGAACAAATTTATTTTTTTACAAACGGGGCTTGGATGAAGTTATTGAATTTTTTCATCGTTTAATATATCACCCTGTAGGAAATTTACTTAAAGAACCATGAGCCTCATATCTATAGCATGAATTGCCAGAGGAATAAATAGACTTTGATCAGTGTTCAAATCACTGCTTACTAAATTTCTCTGTTTCGTTTTTGTTGGGCCACGCTGAATGTACCTACATACTAAAAAGTGACTAAGATGTTATAACAAAAAATGCATTAAATTATATATTCAAAATGGGTCAATCCAACCTCGTTTTACGATACCTTACATTATTTTAGATTCAATTCTCCATTATCTTCGTACACAACTTCCAAGTGATGTTCCGTACCTGCGACTACCCGAAAGGAATAAACTTCTTACTAACAACTCAAGCTGCCTATTTTCTCTATCTCTTCGGAAAATTCTACCACAAAAGCTACGTCCGGCAAAGAAGCAAAGTGCAGTCCAAACAAAACGGAGTGAAAAGTGAAAATATAAGTGGGTGCATGCTAAACGGGCTTAACGGACACACCAACGGTGTTTTGAACAATGTTCAGAAAAACAAAGTGATATAAGTATAAGTACTGTTTGTTAGGTTAGATGTAATAAATTTAAATTATAATTATGAATGTGTTAAGAAACATTTTTAATAATAATTGTAATTACAATATCATGTACAATTTCAATTTTTTGTTTAAAGGTGTTTATATTGTAAAAGAATAGATAATACTGTGATTGTAAATTCTAGTAAATTTGGTTTATTTTGCAATTTGGTATTGCAATTTTTTTATTCTTTATTATTAAAAATGTTACCTTACCCCATTATCAACTTGCCCTACATATGTGGATTAGCCTTTTTTAATTTTTGCTTGTTTTAAAAGTCTAAAATTTAAACCGTATAAATTTAAGTTTAATTGGATTATTAAAACAACCTGACCTTTTTTGAAACACAAAAATTTTTAATGTTCTTATTTAAATTAAAATTATCAGCATATTACCTTTTAGATATTCCAATATTGTTAAAAAATTGAGTTGTTAAACATTTGAGAAAAAAGTGTTAAATACTAGACCATACTGTATACCAAAATCGAATCAAATCAAATGTGTTTTAATATAAAATCTAGTTACTAAAAAAGAAGACATAGTAAAAGGGTCGCAATGTGGTGATGTTTTTGGCTGAAAAAGGCGCGTGAATTTACAATCTCGCCTCTAAAATCTCCCTTTATACTAAATGTCCCACCTTAGACAAAAGATAATTGTTGTTTAAAAATTGCTTGGTACATTTTCATTGTTGTATTATATTATGTGGTTGCTACAACTTTGACATTAAACAACTCCAGTGTGAGTACATAGTACATATTTCCAGAATTTTAAAATTTAATTTAATGAATTTTTTTATGTTTAAGGATCATTCCAAAGACCTTTTTTAAAATAAAAAATGTAGTTATAAAATATATTTTACTATTAACAATAAGTAATTTTATGTATAGTAAAAGTAAAACAGGCAACATTATATTGAATATATAATTGTAAAAATAATTAAATTTGTAAAATACCTCATTTTTTTTGTAAAATTTAGATTTTTTTTACTTATTTGTATATTTATTTAGTATTATTTAAGAAATTTATATTTTTATATTAGGTATAAATACCTACTAATGCTTAAATGTATATAAATGTAATTTTTAATATGTACTTTATGATTGCAAAATTAAATTAAAATTACAAATAATTTTTATAAAAATAAATTTTTATTTATAAACAATCTATTATATTTTGTTTGGTATAGTCAGTTGCAACAAGATGGCGTTGCTTTATTATAAACGTAGCAATTTCGTTCTTGTGATGCTGTACGCACATGAAATCAAATGTTCCGGTTTCATAACCTACTTTGATTGTCGATGAAAATATTGTTTTTATTATTCGATTATTGAAGAAGAAAAAGGCACTTTGCCACAATGCACTATGGAACAAAATTTACAATAAAAATGTTATATATAAATTTAAAAAGTCATACACAGTTGGGGATGTAGAGGATTTACTATTTGAAACAAGATGTGAAAGAGGGCTGAATCGTGCGACACGTCAAACCAAACAAATAAATATATTTTTATAATTTTATTTTTTTTAATATTAAAAATGTAATTTAAATCAAGTAAAATACATATTATGCTCTGCTAAAAATTAATTGGATTTAGAACAAAGGGTAATTTAAAAAAATCTGAGTGGGACATGTTCCCTTGTGGGGATGGGGTCGACAATTTGTCTAAATATGAGCAGGGGGGGTCTAAAAGCCCAAAAAAATTGTGACGTACGAAGGAACTAAATTAAGATTAAACATTTAATGATGCATTAAAGAAGTTAGTTAGGTATCTGTAATAATGTCATTGTTATTTTAATATGTCAAGTCAAGAATGTTGGGTGTTTTCGACTGTATTAAGTATGTTAAAATTTAACAATTTAATAATTGTAATTAGGACTAATTTTAAAATTATTGTTCGACCTTTTGTACATTTTGCACTGTCTAGTTGGAACTGATACTTTTGTATATTTTTGTCCAATATTTTTAAATTATTCACAATTTAGGATCTAATTTGAGACTACTGGGTCAATAATTGTTAAAAAAGAAAGTGATAACTAATTCAATTTATCTTAACTTTTTTAATTATTGCTATTTAAAATGCATGAAATATCATTTATAAATGTCAATTACTAGCATCGCATATCATGACGTACATTTTTATTATTTTCCCCCTTCTTTTTTCTTTATCTTTGTATTGGCCTTTAGCTTAAGTAATAAGCAATATTGTCCAGAACATGTTTAAGCCGATTAAACAAATTTACATACATATGTATACATAAAACGTAGTTAAAATTATTATAACAATTATTAAAGGAATAAAGTGACGTTAGATAGCTTAAGGATATAAAAAACTTGACGTTTGACATTATAGGTTATGTTCATAAATTTATTCTACAGTGACCTATGTAATTTCAATGTATTTTCATTATTGTACGCCAATGTATAATAATTTGATTTTCTATATAGGCTTTGTAAGTGTTATAATGTTAAAATTGTTATACGATTAAAAATAGTATATTATGTACCAAGTTTGATAAACTCCATTTAGGTCATGAATTTAATTTAGGCACAAGCTAGCTTGCCAACGAGTGCTTAATTAAATGAGTGCCTAAAAAAGTTTATAAACGAGTTGCTACGACAAATACTTAATATTATCTAAAAAATTATTTAAATTAAATATTTGTATAAAGCGACATCTATACGGAAATGAAGTAACCATCCTGATAAACATTTTCGACTTAATTTTCACCATTAACATTGCCCGTTATTATTTTAATTAAACTTAACAATTATTGATACTTTTAAATATTAAAATAACCTCAAAATATGATTATGTTAAGAAAAAAATATTATCCTTCGATTTTTTTATTACTATAATTTAATCGGTGAGAATAAGAACAGTAGAAGTCCAAAAATTTAATTTCGACAAGTCATTTTCTAAATACACTTTTGTGAGAAGATATAAATCATTTTACAAAGTATGAATATTATATTTTATAAAATGGTTAAAATATTCTAATAAAAATTGATTTAAAACTATAAAACTGATTTTTTGAAATATTTTGTCAAAATTTTAACTTTTGGACATGTATTAATTAATCTTACCGATTAAATTGCAAAATATTATCACAAAGTATTAAAAATTCTTACACGGAAAAGTGACAGTTGTTTTTATTGGAATTCATGTTAGAATTTCTAACTGGGGAATCTACCGGCGTTAAAATCTTAAATTTTTCTGTGTAAATCAAAATGTATCTCTTGAAAATAGAATCGATATAGAAGCAGTTTTTCACAGTAAAAAGAGAAGAGAATGTTTTATGGGCACTGTTTGCAAAATTTGTAATGATCTACCAGTTAAATCTAGTTAACTGCACTACTACGGTGAAATCAAAAGGTCAATACAAACGTTCATATAATCTTTTCAAATATTGGAGTCAAAAAACTATTTAATACTTTTGTATTTTTGTATTGAGATAATAACATAATTTTTACATTTAGTATTATTTTACAAGAAAGGCACTTAATTTTAACGATTGTATGACATTTGACAACTGTCAACTAACTTAAAACTAACTTCAGCCCGAGACTAAAAACCTGTTGATAACTACAGGCTGTCTACAGCCCGTGACTAAAGCGCCATAACTTGTCAATGTGTATTTAAAAGGTCACTTCGTGTCTGGAGACATGTAAGATAATGGGATTTTTAAAGGTGAGAGTAGAAAAAAAAAATTACCTACCTTTGAAGTTATTCTGCACGCTAAGATATTTTCTATAATTGATTTTCCTGTTTAAATTATTATATCCTCATTAGTATTTTTGAAAGGATATGGAAGCTCGAGTTATTAGTAATTAATACTAAATAATCAAAGAATAATTAATTACAAATTTCCGCGTACAATGTTGTTTTTTACGGCAAATAATTATGTAGAGAGTACGTATTTTTAGCCGATTGGTATTTTCTCCAAGTTATCGCTGACCAGTTGACTTTGAGCATCTGAACTCGCAAATTCTTCAACACTTTCTACGTAATTGTTATTTGGGTTGTTAACGATAATAAAAGGTTTATTTTAAAACCAATTAAAATAAATTAATACAAGGTAATAATATTATCTAGCTGGTTAGATATACATGTATATACATTTTACGGATGGTTTATTAATTTGTCAAATATTAATATTAATAAATACACTAGGGTAATTCTACAAAAGTTGGACAACTTGATGTCAACAGTCAATAGAGTAGGTATTTTAATATTTTTTGTAAATATTTTAGTATACCTGTCACAAAAGATCCAGTTTTTTTTTAAATTGTCCCCCTAATTTTAATGTATTTTTTCAAAAGCACTATTATAGAAAAACATAATAAATATTCAAAACATCAGTACCTTGGCGTGTCACAACTCCTGAATGAAATATTTGAGTGATTTTATTTTAAAATATATTCAATTCATCTTAAATTTTTCAATTTCACCACAAACTATAAAACATTAAATTATGTATTTTTCATATTTTATCATAGATTCAATTAATAGCAATTTTTAAAAAATTGATAATCTTTGTACAGTCCAATGTATGTCCAATGTTAAAATTCGAAATTTCTGCGAAATATTGAAGTTTAAACGTCAAGTCCTCGTTTTAACTCAAGTGTTGGTAAAAAATTACCTACAGAGCCCGCCCTTTGCACGACAGTCATCTTTATAAACAATGCAAGCACCGAAGTTGTGGTGCATGCACGTATAGTTCCAGTCAGAATTTCAGTACTGTGGTGAGTAGTTAATTTATTACGTATATATATTTCATTGTAATTTATATAAGCCTATATGTGACTTGTTGATAAGTAGCATCCGAATTATAATCTCAAATTTGTATCCAATCCATCAGTACTGTGTCGTCCGTTCGATGTTTCGGTTATCTTTTTTTCCCAAAATTTAATTTAAATTCTGCTTTCGCAGAACTTGTTTATTTAATGTTATTATAAACTCATATAAATTTGGTGTGGGTCCTATATCTAATAATTGAGATATCGGTATACCCAAAATCCACCAGCCGCCACTGATGTGGGGTATTATTTGATTTTAAGATATTTAATGTATAATATGCTCAAAGTTGCAATAAATCTTATATTTTCCAATAAATTATGTATTTAATTAGTACCCTGGTATACCCGTCGCTTCCCTTGCATTCAAATTTAGAAAACACAGATGTTTCAGAAACTGTTTGAAAAAGTGACTGGCCCGGTCTAGAACAGTATATTTATTATATTATCTATGTTCTCATAACAAAATACTGTTTAATTTTTTCCGAAAACTATATAAACAAAATGAGGTCAAAAGTTGCCCAAATTTTGTAGAATCACCCACTAATATTCAGTTTTAATACATAGAAAAAGGTAGTACCTATCTGCATTTAAAGAGTTATCATAGAATGTTTTTAAAATTTAACATAGGATTTATTGAGGCATTAGACACGTTTACAAATAATTTTAGATTTTTTACAGCACTGATTCCAAGAGAATATATTTTAAAGTTGCATTTGTTTTTATACGCCTCAGTGAATTTTGTATTTCATACGTTTTTTAAGTCACGTTGTGTTTCAATATATAGTATGTCTCAAGATATTGATAGTTTTCGGTGTGACACTGTATATTGTTAAACAAGAACGTGAATTAAAAAACCTATAAATTAGGATTTAAACGCGACAACATTGCGAGTGACAGTTCCATATGCATTGTATTTAAAGTATAATTACAAAAGATTATTATAAAAAGGTTTTGAAAAAAATAAAGCAACAGAAAACCTGCAGTATATTAAATGCAGCGAAAGCCTAAAGGGAAGGGCAGAAAACAAAGAGGAGAAAACGATATTATGGTAGTCACCAAATAAATCAAACCAAATATCCCTAGATAATCACGTGTATATTTGTTATATGACGTGTGCTTAATCCAGTAATCCAGTGTTGCCGGATCATCTAGAATGACACATTGCAAATTATGGTTGAACAGTCAACATTAACGTTTATTATTGCAAAACTGTGCGTTGAAAGTTAACAAAAATTTATATGGCATTTCCACGGGCATACGAGAAAAAAAATCATTTATTTTTTAATGTCACGTTTTAAGATATGCTTTAATTAAAGGCTGTATAGGAGATGAATTTAATTAAATTAGAAATCGATAATTTTTAGCCAATGGCATGTAGAAGTGGCATATAAATTTTTGTCTATATTCACACAGAGTTTAGCATTAATAAAAAATAAAAGCTCATGTAGTCTTAGCAACTTTGTTAATTTTTACTCGGATTTTTACTCGGTAACCAGACGGTCAATCTTTCTAAAACTTTGTAAATGTCTTCTAAGTAGACTCTACTACAACAACAAAAATTTTAAATAATAATAACTAATAATAATAATAATGCAACTATTATAATAATTATTTTTTTATAATATAATTAAAAAGTTATATTCAATTGTAAAACAATTTGTAAATCTGGTTCCGGTAAGTATCGATGACAAGGAAAAATAACACTAGTGGGCAATATAGCGTTTCGCCTACGAGCTGAAGTTAGCTTTAAATTAAAACTGGGAAAAGAGCGACGTTGACTAATTTAATAAAATTGGCTTTAAATTCCTTACTCCATAATTGTTTGATTCTTTTTTTGTTCATAATTCGTTTTTACACTGCTATGTATATTTCTTGCTGTAGTTGAATAAAGTATTGTGTATTGAATAAAATATTGTGTCGAAATAGGAGATTCGACTTCACGTTCTAGGAATCTTCCCTTTTTCCCACTAGTCGCACAACCTGTTGTATAATCAGCGCCGGATTATAAAAATTTGCGCCCCGGGTCTAATAAAAATTTTCCGCCCCTACCTTTATAATAAATTCAAAGAAATGTCACTTCTTAACAAAAGGATTTTATTTAACCATAAACATTAGGGTTGTAGTATTTTTTCGAAATTTTTTTGATTTTGGAGATCAAATAAAAAAATAAGTCTAATGTATTTGAGTTTCAACAGATAAAAAAATTTTAGACGTCGCTCAAAACTTTTTTAAACCAACTTTTTTTCTCAAAATCTTTGGCTTCTCACTATTTTTTTGTAGGTCGTATAGGAACATAATACATTTTTAAGTCAAAATATTATTGGTCGCTCAATATTTTTGAAATACATTTCTTGATTTTTTAAATAATTTTGTTCTTGTAACCACTACTATTTTTCCAATTTAGTTGATTTTTTTGAGCGACGTTTATTTTTTTTTGAGTTGAAACTTGAATACTTTTAACTTAAATTGTTTCATGTGAGCTCCGAAATAAAAAAAAATGTCGAAAAAATATTGCCACCCTAAAAACATAAACAAAAACTATATAAAAAACAAATACCTAAATAAGAAAATTAACATTTTGCCAACTCAACTTTGCGTGCTTTTAGAGAAGCAAATTTGTTTATCGCAATATTGACGTCATCTTTCAATAGGCTAATACCTATACTGTATATATACATATATATATATATATATATATATATATATATATATATATACAGGGTGTTTCATAATATATGCGCAGGACTTCAGGATGTGATAGCTCATCCAAAAAGATGAAAAAAGTCGCTATTAAGTTACGCTCTAAAATGCACAATTTTCGAGATACAGGGTGTTGAAATTTTAGAAAAAAATTCGTTTTTTTCGAATATCTCCGGAACCGTTTATCGTACAAAAAACAGCTTTTGTAAGCATTTTCTACTCAAAATAAGCTATGTTTTGTGCTAGAAAAAATTTTTTTTTCCTCATAATTGGTGGAGATTTTGAAGGGGTAGCGGGTGTTTTTCTCCTCAACTTCTACGCCCCTAAAAAAAGTATGGTTTTGAGAGGCCCATTCGAACCGCCAATGTTTTCTACACAAAAAAGGTACTCTTGGTCATAAGCTCTAAAGTTGACCGTTTTCGAGAAAAATCAACTTTTATGTTTAAAAACATGGTCAATTTAAAAAAAATATATGTTTTTTTTACTAATTAAACAAAATTCATTTTAACGTTAGGACAAGTAACAAAACCAAACCATAATTGCAAAATAAAAAATGATTTAAAAGTTGTCTTTGCTTAATTCTCCAAACCGTAAAGGTAACGCATTTCGCACATTTCAGCATTTGAGTAAAAAATCATTTTTTATTTTTTTTTTAATTTTGCAATTATCGTTTGGTTTTGTTACTTTTTTTAACGTTAAAATAAATTTTGTTTAATTAGTAATAAAAATTTTTTTTCAAAAAATTTACCATGTTTTTAAACATAAAAGTTGATTTTTCTCGAAAACGGTCATCTTTAGAGCTTATGACCAAGAGTACCTTTTTTCGGTAGAAAACATTGGCGGTTCGAATGGGCCTCTCAAAACCGTACTTTTTTCAGGGGCGTTGAAGTTGAGGAGAAATACACCCGCTACCCCTTCAAAATCTCCACCAATTATGAGTAAAAAAAATTTTTTTCTGGCACAAAACATAGCTTATTATGAGTAGAAAATGCTTACAAAAGCTGTTTTTTGTACGATTAACGGTTCCAGAGATAATCTAAAAAAACGATTTTTTTTCTAAAATTTCAACACCCTGTATCTCGAAAATTGTGCATTTTAGAGGGTAAGTTAATAGCGACTTTTTTATCTTTTTGGATGAGCTATCACATCCTGAAGTCCTGCGCATATATTATGAAACACCCTGTATATATATATATATATATATATATATATGACTGGTACTGTATATAACTATAGGTTTAAACTAATTTAAATTAATAGTTGTTCGTAGTGTAATAAAATATTCTTATATTAAAAAACCTTTACGCCCATACGCATCGCATCGGTGGAAATAATCAATTTCTGCAAACTAAAGTTCTTGTCGCCCAACAACTTGTCGGGCGCCCTACGTAATACGTGACATGACATATTTCGTATACTGCAGAGATAATAATACTATGGCAACAATCGCGGTTATAATTTAAATATTTTTTTTATTAAAACTGATTAATACACAAAAAATAAAAAAAGGGGAAAACCCTTTAGGTTGTAGTAAAAAACAAAAATTACCAGTCAAAAATTTTGCGCCCCCTGTAAGCTTGCGCCCCGGGTCTATAGACCCCCAAAGACCCCCCCTAAATCCGGCGCTGTGTATAATAATGATTTGTTAATTTGAATACTTTATATTTCTAAAATGACAACTTCTGTTAAAAAACACCCAACTGCTTCCCTTTCTGGATGTAAATATTTTTTCTACGACCACTATGTAAAAGTCACATTTCGTATTGGCATCGTTGCTTAGAAAATAAATCTTTTCATTGGCAATGCAAAACTACATTCGTGAGACATTTCTGTGTGAAAAGTGAAAAGAAATTGACAGCATCGTTTGACATTCGTTTCAAAATTTGTATCGTATCATCATTTACAACACAATTAATAGTGTTTGAATATTAATTCTAATTTTTAGTGCCTTTATTTAAATTGAAGTTTATTGATTTTAAGTACAGTTGTATTCAATAAAAAAGCGTACAAGAATTAGAATGAGAGAAAACTGTCAAAATAATATTATTGCTTAAAACCGGCTTATCACTGACATAAGTCATTAAAATAATTACTATAGGTTATAAAGAGCATTGACGTCGGTTAATTAAATAATATTACAAAAATTATTACCTTTTAGAAATGAAAAAAACAAACATTAAAAAATATTTAATATTTAGATATGCATCCCTGTTTTTCTATTACTTGAGCAAATCTATTTGGGATTAACTGAATTAAATTTAATACAATATTTGTATAGTTTCCCATAAATCCTCAGAAAAAGCAGCATCCTGTTCAGGGGTGGACATTTTGGGACGACCTGAACCAACTTTTTAGTTTAGTAAATCTTCCTGTTCCCAGCGTTGCTTAATTTTTAATATAGATTTTTTATTTCTATTATACCACAGTACGAATTGATCATTCTTCTTCGATTCTTGATACTATTTGAGCCTTTTTAACTGACGAGGCATTTTTATTTTCTACTGTCAGTTATAGTGACTTAAGTCAGTGGAAAGCCGGTTTTACGCAATAATGTTGACAGTTTTCTCTCATTCTAATTCTTGTACGCTTTTTTAATGAATACAACTGTAACTTATACCTTAAAAATTAAAAGAATTTTAACAGCTGTCAAACACGTTTTTAGGTTATTTTGTTTTGAATTTGAATATAATAAAAAATAAAAGGGTCGTAGAAAAAACATTGTGTTTCACTTGTGAAAAAAGCTTTCTTCAAGCTCGTGTTAATGCACACTCGGCCTGACGGCCTCGTGAGCAACTCGCATGAAAAATTCGCTTTTCAACACTTGTAAAACAAATAAGTATTACACGGTAAACTGATTTAGATTTACGTATTTATTTTAGGGTTTAAAAGCCTTTGTATACCAGTAAAGTACATACTAGACTAGAAATCCTTGCAGAAAAAACAACGCAACGCAATGCAATATGTTCGATACCGCATATAATATAATATAATATAATATAATATATTTGAATCTTAAGTGTTAATATTCTTGTTAATGTACCGTTTAATTCCAAACTATTAAAATAATATTCGATCAAAATAAAAAAAAAATAAGCGTAAAATTTTGAAGTCTGTATAATAGGACTTTATATTAACACTAGTTCAAAAGTCAAAATGTCACCTAACCTTACTTAAACATCTGATATGTATACTCGGCTATAATATACGCTTTCTCGATCTGGTCTATATTTGACTATTGTAATTAATATATTAAACAATATTTTGCTGTTACTTTTTTTAAAACTGTCCTTTACATTAACATTTTTTTAAATTTACCTTATAATTTAAACCAAATTCTCTTCATCCTAATTTGTCTATGCCTCTCTTATTTGGTCTGTTTTTAATTTCAATTAAGTGTGATGACCATTAACTGTTACTGGATTATCACTTAATCAGTACATGAAAACCACAAGAAATGCTTTGCAATTTTAAGGATTTAAAAAATGTTGCTGGAACTAAAATTCTTGTAAATTTGGTAAAACTGGATTACCGTAAAAATTTGTTTTAAATATTAATGCCCAACTTCCGTATCAATCAAAATTATTTAAATTTTATGTTAAATCGTTTAATTAAAAATCAAAATTGGATTTTTTGACACCAATTTCAATCATTGTTAGAAGACAATAGTAGCCCATTTTTTATTCCAAACGTTTATGACCTTCGGTTCTACTATTATTGAATTGAATACGTGTATTTTTAACGTTAAAGTTCAGCATTTGACTTTAAAGTATCATTAAAATAGTCAGTGAAAATGGCGTTGTTACTTAAGAAAGCTTACGAGCTTTATTTTCATATATTTGAAGAACTTGCAGGTAAATATTAAGCATATTTAATACAAGAAAGTAGGTGTAAAAATAATATGATCATTCTCACACCAAATATTAATGTTTTATTGTTAAATTGATTTAAGTAAAAATATATCTAACATAAACAAGCTCTGAACTCTTAAACTATAGAATTTAAAAAATAGGATTTTCAATATGTATAAATCTAATATTCTTTTCATGTTTATCTTCAATTTTTAGATCCAAGAACTGAGCATTTGCCTTTGATGTCATCACCATTTCCTACCATAATACTTTTGGTACTTTATTATAAGTTCATATATGATTGGGGTCCAAAATTTATGGAAAAGCGTGAACCTTACGACCTGAAAAATATACTGATAGTGTTTAATTTGTCTCAAGTTATTGCAAATGGATACTTAGTTTTAGTTGTAGTAAGTAAATTTATTATAAAAATAGTTTATTCATAGGCCAGTTTAATTTTCAATTTTTAAGGTGGTATATCTGAATTAGACCTCAAAATTGCTTCACGAAGGTTTTATTTCGAAAACCCCAACCAAATAGTAAAAATACGCAGTTTTATTAAATTTGTTCAATATCCAGAAGGAATCCTCCTCTTCAAGAGATTGTTAGTTTGGTTTTGGTAAAAATTTGATTTAATCATAAATTTTGACTAAAGATTTCTCGCGGACGAAAAAAGTTTGGGTTTAAATTTCATAAAATACTGACCAGATTCGAAGTATAAAAGTCTGACTTCAACAAAAGTTTGTTTCCTAAAATAACCTTTGTATTAAACTTAAAACTTTAAAAAACGAATTACATTTCGCTGGTTAAATTTACAAAATACAAAAAAAATATGTGTGCCTCACCTTTACAAGCTCACTATTAAAGTAAAGTAACTTCTGAAAGGATAATAGAAATTAAGTTTTAGAGCACTTAATGATCCAACCTGGTTGTGTTGTTATTGATTTACATATTTCATTATTTTTGTTCAAAAATTTATAAAGAAAAATTCTAGTTACTGATTATTTACCTACACAGAAAAAACGCTATCATAGCATGAATGGGTAAGCCATTAAACCAATGGGATCTTGTAATCCGTATTCCTGAATAACAGTTACTATAATACCAATAGGTAGTTTAGTTTTGTATATTTTAAGATTTCGTAAATGTATAAGCTTGGAAAAGTTAATTTTTTATGTTCTATAAATTTTGTTTTGCAATCATCTCTGTAGTTTAGGCCACATATTACCCTTATAGCTCTTCGTTGTAATTTAAAAATTCGTTGCCATTCCCCTGCCTGTCCCCACACAAGAATTGAGTATGATACAATGAGAAATAAACATTTTTAAGTATATCGAAGGACAAACAGTTTGATAGGCTTCTGAGCAGAAATATGTTTTTTGACAGTTTAACTGAGAGAGCATCAATATGTTTATCAAATTTTAGTGTTTTGTCAATAATAGACACCCAAAAATTTTGAAAAATCCTGAAGGCCATGATTGACATCATCACTGCTCCTCATAAGGGAGAACAAAATGGAGACTGTTTTTTCATTATTAAGAGTTAATTTATTACCTGTAAACCATTCCTGTGCCCTCGATCGCGCCCCCCTCGACCTTTCCATTGCCATATTTAAATTTTTATCATGGACTGTTAAAGTAGTATCATCTGCAAATAGAATATGTTTGGCTAAATTATTAAATTGTGGCAAATCGTTGCAAAATATTAGGAATAATAGTGGACCTAGGATAGACCCTTGGGGTACGCCATGTATAATTCTTTCTTTACTTGACATTATTCCATTTATTTTTACACGCTGGTATCTATTATTTAAATAAGATTGTATTAAGTTTGTAGCAGAGTTACTGAAGTTATACATTTTTAGTTTTTTAATAAGAAGGTCGTGGGGTACGCAATCTAAAGCCTTTGAAAGGTCACAAAACACTACCATTGTCTATTTTTTGTCCTCAAAAGCCCCAATTATATCTTCCAAAAGGTCCAGTATTGCCATTGAGGTGTTTCGTTTGCCCCTATACATTTAACGCAATAAATTCTTTGACATTTAGGCAAAATATTTCCCTATTTTGATTTAATAGTAATTAATTGAGCATATAACAATTTAGATTGCTTCAATTTTAATGCATTCAATGACAGCGCTGTTTTTGGTACTATGTTAGATTTTTTTATGTTTACTGACGAGTTACTCACTAGTTACTGTTTGTTATTTTTGCAAATATAAAAAAAATTTGGAAATGTTTAAATTTTTAAAAATATGAAATTTTAGGAAGTTTAATAATTTTAAGAGTTTTAAAAATTTAAAATTTTTTACTTACCTTATCGTTTTCTAATCGTCAAACACTTTCATTTGGTCCATGTTTACGAAAAAATAGGGAATAAATCTTACGGCGACCGCCCATTGAAATAATTTATTTCCATCTCTCTCTTACTTACGCACATCCACTTTAAAAAATGACGTAACATCTGCGACTTCATGCTCTCCTAAACTTAAAACCTTTCTCCGATACGCGGTAGTGGTATTACAGCAAAATAAATTGCAAACATTTTGGACATTTTGTATTTGTATTTTAAATTTCAGTAATTTTGAAGAATATGAAAAAGTAAATGTAAATTTTATAACTATCTAGCAGACTTGGTTCCCAAAAAAATATGTTGGACAATCTAAACGATCTATTCAAGTAAGGTTCAAAAAGCACTTGGCTCATGCTAGATTTGGTAGGACAGAGAAATCAAGTGTTGCCGAACATATACTATCACCATCATAAAATGGGATACGGCAACCTTAAACTTAAGGAAGTTAGGGAACCAAGTCTGCTACTTAGCTATAAAAGTTTTTACATCTATAAGAATAGAAATAAATATTTAAATAGCGATAACGGACCGGTACCCAACTCTAGTTTGTATAAATTTGTTTGTTAGTTTCTCTTTACGTGTTTACTGAATCGATTACGGTCCACGGTTTAGTAAACTGTGTCCGTTCACGGTTCAGTCAACCTTAGCTTATAATTAGTATAAATATGGTAGATTTGCTTCTAAACATGCCAACATCGTTGGCGAAAAGTACTTTAGCACTTTGTGTTTTGTTTTGATAATATTTGATTAATATAAGTATTTTTATTTTTTATTTTAGGGTATACCTTTATATTTAAAAATGAATTGGGTTTGCCAGCCAATTGATTGGTCCAGATCACCACAAGGATATTATGAATTACATTTGACATATGTATACTACCTATTAAAAGTTTTGGATCTATTGGATACCGTGAGTATTATTTAAGAAAACTACATGAGCATATAGAAGGTTAAATAAAAAAATCACCCGAAAACTATTTATCAAAACTAGCAATTTAAGAGAAAGGCGGTTATGGAGTTGACCACTGAAAACAAAATTTGCTTCAAATTAAAAAGATTCATTGTTTTAATTTATTTTATTTTTAAGGTTTTCTTCGTTCTAAAGAAAAACTACAGGCAAGTTTCGTTCTTACATGTATATCATCACATCGGAATGACCAGTATGGTTTGGGTGGCAGTTAAATTTATACCAGGTGGTCAGGGAGCAGTTATTGGTTTGATAAATTGTTTTGTTCACACTGTTATGTATGGCTATTACTTGCTGACAGCCTATGACCCCGTTTACAAAAAGAGCGTTTTACTGAAAAAAAATATAACACAACTACAGCTGGTAAGAAACTAAATGACTAGCGGTGCAGTAATACGAGGTGTGTTCAGAAAATGTCGGGAATTTTCGTTATTTAAACAAATATTTATTTATTCGTCTACATTGATGTTGCCGCCTTCAAAATAGTCCCCATTGGATATTATGCATATGTGCCAGCTCTTTTTCCAATACTCAAAATACTTCTAAAACTCGATCTTTGGAATAGCCTTTAGTTCTATTAGCGATGCGCTTTTCATGTCATCTATGCTTGCAAAACGACGGCCCTTTAAGGTTCTCTTTATTTTTAGGAATAGGAAAAAGTCAGACAGAGGCATGTCTGGCGAATATGGAGGCTGGGACATCATTACAGTATTGTTTTTGGCCAAAAATTTTGTTCAAAATTTAACAATTTTGGAACAAATTTTGCTGCCACGCGTTTCATACCCAAAACATTCGAAAAAATTTCATGGGATGAGCCAATCGATATACCAACATCATTAGCGACTTCTCTGATGGTTTATAACCATTTCTTCCACTTTTTCTATGTTTTTATCGGTTGTTAATGTGCTTGTGCGTTCGGGGCGTTCGTCTTCTTCAACGTGTTTACGGCCATCTTGGAAACTCTTATACCACTGTAAACTCTTGTTTTACTTATAGCAGACTTACTATAGGCCTTAGTTAACATTTCACAAAATTTATTTAATTTTTTAACAAAATTGAATAAAAATTCTTTTACGAAAAATCGCCGAGCTCATAAAACACGTCTAACCTTAGCGGATGCCAGAGACAAAATAAAGAATGAAAACAGCTAAAGTTTTTATCATACTTCGGGGGCATGTATACCAACATAATAAAGAAAATTTTATGACAACCGGACCCTCCGAACCCGCGAAATTTAACAATTCCCGTTATTTTCTGAACACACCTCGTACAGGTTGATACATTTGCAAAAAATGAAGACCTTATGTTTTTATAAAAAACTGTATTTTTTAACTTTTACCATTTTTTTACATGCCAAAATATCATCCAAGCAATGTCCATGTTTCCTATTGCAATCTTTGAATCTGGTCTTTGATGACGCGATGTAAGCTACATTTAATAAATATTTGATAAATAATAAAATAGTACAATAAAGCATAATAAGTCATAAGACGACATTCTATTATTATGATAGTAGTATTTTTTCTATTTGCCAATATTTTAAGAATATTTTTAAATTATAATTCATATTGCTATTTAATAACACGATATTATAGGGTTTCCGAATTTGTGAAAAAAATCCGTGCTAGGAAGTAATATTCTTGCACGCAAACGCGTTTTATTATGATACTTAAAAAGAAAAAATGTTTTGATAAAAAATGTAGATTTTAACAACTACCTATTTAATTCTTTGTGTTAATACTTTTTTAGAGGATATGCATTTTTATTGGTGATTTTAATATTTTATTTTTTAGATCCAATTCTGCATTTTCATCTTTATATTTGGAAGATTAATGTTCATAGACTGTTCCTACCCAAAAATAGTTTCATACTTTTTTGTGCCACAGAATTTCTTCATGCTAGTTCTTTTTGGAGATTTTTACTATAAATGTTACATAAAACAAAAACCTGTAAATGTTAAATAAGTAAATCACAATGAGGGTTTGTATATTTACTATATATTGTATTTTAACTTTTAACTTTTCATTGTTTTAGATGCTTAGATTTAACAACGCTTTCTATTCATAAATCCTGGATGTTTTTTATCTAGGATGACTTGACCCACCCATATGCACAGTATTTATTATTATTCATATTGTAGAATAGAATTTGATTACAACAATACGAGACAAATAAATACTTGTTTGTTTATCTGAAGTGTGCAGAATGTATTTAATGAGATTTTATGAAAGTTCTTGTTTTTACTGATGATACAAAGTATTAAGTACCTTAATTACGTGAAAGTAAAAAATTTAATCAGAATACCCAGGACATCAGATAATTGTAAATATTTTTTTTTTAAGTTAAAATATGTCTGCACTCTTTAAATTAACGTAATGTGTTCTCATTTTTCCTCAACTGCCCTTAATTGTTATGCAAATTAGTTAATGGAGGTGTTTATATTGTAAATAAAAATATAAATTTTATATAAATACTTTATCTCCGCGGGGATCACTGGTAATATAGCTATGGTTTCTAATTAAACTAAAACAAATTATAATCATCCATAAAGTTTTTTCTTTTAAAAATTATGTTTTAAACAAAATTAGATTATTTTTTAGCCAAAATTGGACAATTTTTAAAATGAAAGTGCTGTAAGTTACAGCCTGTAATCAGAACATTTTGCAGGAAATCAGGAAACATGGTTAATGATCTAACATTTCTTCAAAAAAAAAAATCATGATTGACATTTTTTTAATCTGTTATTGTTTCTTTTGATTTTAAAATCTTATAAATATATATTTCAATTCATCACTACTCACAGATTTTATTTAGGGAGTCGTACAAGCGCCAGGAGCAGAAATGACCGTAAATATAAATTTTGACTCGCGCAATTGTTAAGAGGGCCATTTTGACAATTTTTTTTTTGATTGCGTTGAACAATAAGAACAGGATTAACTATAAATATATGTATATTTATAATTTATTTCTTTTAGTTTATTCAGGACCTATAGCTTCATTACAACAAAATAAATTTATAAGAATTTTAATGTTTGCAAGTCGAAAAAAACGGTTTTTTTTGCAGTTTTATTAAAAATGGTATAAATAAAAAATATTGCATTGTACCTTTAGAGTCATTTTTTATTAAAATACTATAATAATAATTACAATAAAAAAACAAATCATTAACAAATTTTAAAATATTTTTGGGTCCTAAATCAAACTTATATATCAAAAAATTTTGATTTACGTATTTCTATGCCATAAATAACTTTATATGTATAAATCAATAAATAAATAAAGTGATTAAAAATATTAAATAATAAACTGTTTTTATATATTTATGTAAAATATTAGGTTTATTATCAAAAGTCTGGGTTATAAAAGGCAAAATCTTTTTTTTTAATTTTGCCTTTTACGCTTTGCAAGTATCGGGTTTATGCAACGCGTGCGCCATCTGGTGGCGCTCGATAGCATTATTAAACTACAAGGCTTGTCGACAATACATACATACGAACTGCACATCATTTTTAAATAAATAAGTAGTTTTTTACAAAAGAGTGGAAGACAAATTTTTCACGTTTCAAGTAAAAAATGCAAAACTTTGGTGAAGTACTCGATTTAGATTTATTATTTCTTATACACTGTTTAAAATTTCATGACCATTTTAACACCAAATTAACTCCATACATAGTCTATATCGATACAAACCAAAATGGTGTTAAATATGGTTCGTTGGTCCAGTGTAAATTTAAATACTAAAATAGTGTAAATTTAGCTTTCACACAGTATTAAAATAAATTTTACTTGGTGTAAATTGAACTCCTTTTCAGTGTTAAATAGTATGTGTTTTTGGTCAAATTAAATCATACTACACAGAAAAAAAGAAAAAAAAAGGAAACAGGAAGTTCCTTGACGCATTACAAGTACATTACCAGTGGTATTATTCCAGAAAATTGAACCTTCAACTCGCTAGATAATGTTTTTCACCAACTTAAAATACTTCAAGTATTGACAGCTGTTTCCACCTATTTAAGGTCTCTTTAGTATCGAACAACTTGTATTGTCACACCAAAGCAAAGGACTACCTGAGCTTAAATACTCTTCATGTAAGTCAACAGAGGCGAGATATAAGAACATCACGTGATCCACACCGCCTTTGCCGCGATCGGTACTCACTTTGCAACCAGGAATGCACGGCAAATTGTTTTAATCGTTTTAACAGAGTGCTTTAGGTTGAAGTAACTCTTATTTTACAAAAAACATATTTAGTAAACTGAACCATTCAGCGGGTTAGTTTCACTAAAGTTTTCTGGGTTAATTTAACCATTAATAACTATCTGGTTTAGTACCGTCAAACTAATCTTTGTTTATATTAACCTTCCCGCAGTTGATTTAAATAAATACTATAGTATACTAAATTAATATAGTTAAATGAACTATTCCTTTTTTCTGTGTAGGTGCACTTCTCAAATATTTTTAGATAAACACGGTTTTTGTGTTTGCTGTATATAACATTTTTAACCATAATTCATGGTTTTTATATTAACACCACTTGGTGTTGGATTTTGACACCATTTTAAGATTACTCTTTACACCACAGATATTTTAAACAGTGTATCATTATATGCTTATATCGTTACATTGGTTATAATTATTGTGTTTTTAATTGTAAATGTTATTCAAGGACTAAATCGTTGTATTTTCATGATTTGCCTATAGGCAAAAAAAAAAATAGTGAAAAATTACTAATTTAATAGTTCCATATTTAATGAAAAATTGACTATATCTTTAAAACTGTTCTACTTTTTAAACTTTTGGATTCAGGGGACAATTTAACATTAGAATTAGGCTGTTGAATTTTGGGATACCATGGTATCCCATGGTTAACCATGGTACAAGTGAAAAACCAGCCACTAATAACTATTAAATTATTCGTTTTTGACTAATTCATTTTTAAAGAGTAAAAATCCAATTTGGTACGTAGGTATATTTGTTGGTGCAGAATTAACTAATGATATATTTAAGTTTTGACATTTTTAAGAAATCTAACAAAAAATAACAGTTGTACAAACATTACCTTAACATCAAACATTTTTATATTTGATTCCCCTAATAAAACGCCGACATGGTGAATTATTGTGTTTTTGATTGTAAATAAAATTCAAGAACTAAATCATTGCATTTTCATGTTTTGCCAAAGGATCCAATTCGGTAATTACATTTGTTGGTGCAGAATTAACGAATGATAACCTTACCTAATATAATTTATATTTAAGTTTGGACATTTTGAAGAAATTTTAAAAAGTTATTTTTGCACGAACATAACCTTAAAATCAAAAGGCTCGAGTTCATCTGAATGGAAATGACCATTTTTTAAGAAATGAACATTATACTTTTGCTAATTTTATTAAAGAATTTAGTACAATCGTGTGTATTTACCATAACCACATATTCAATAACAAATATTAGTGTCAATTATTACCCTGGATAAAGTTAAAATCTCGTCCTCTCATTGTACAGTTACAGTGGAGAAGAGATCAGTTTTTTTCACAGTTTAAGACTGAGTCACTTTCTCAATATAGAAAATGTAAAAATACTTTATATGAAAATATCAAGCTGATCATTTACACATGCACTGGAAAATGTCACAATATAGGTGTTGGTGAGGAAGGTATAGTTATGTGTATTATATTAACTTAAACCTAAAAAACAATTTTTAATATATTCTTTTGGGTTTAATTAATTTAAATACAATGGAGTATATATAGTAATGTTTTGAAATTTTTTAAAAGGGCATGACACTGTATCCTTGAAATTAAAACAAAAATAAATGATATTTTAAAAATTTGGTGATTTTTTTCAATAATATTTTATTAACAAAGGTAACTCAACAAATTATAATTTTACTTAGGTACCTTATTTCAATAAAATAAACAATTTTATAAAAAAATAAAAAAACATTAGTTTTTTAAATCAATTAGACTTTTTAACACATTTCCTAATTTGGCGGCAATAAGCCAAAATATATGCCATGGTGCCACAATATTTTAATTCTGTTGAATATATTAGCAAGTCATTCAATGAATATTTTATAAAAAATTTACATTATTGTTTTTAAAGTTTACTTGATACGATTTAGTCAACAAAAAAAATCCACAACCATGGTTCTTTTACTGAAAAAAATGTACCAATGGTACTTTAAGGTTTTCAAAGAATATGCTGGTAAGTGAAAGTAAGATAGTTTATATATTTATGTTTATTTTAAATTTTTTAGACCCTAGAGCTGATGAATATTATTTAATGGCATATTCCTATGGAATATTTCAAATGTTGTTTATATCTTTGGGTTATTTGTATTTAATAGATTACCTGAAGAAATTTATGCATAACCGTCCTCCATACAATTTAAAATCAGCTATTTTGCTATACAATGGTCTCCAAGTATGTTTTAATGGATATATAACATATCATGTACGTATTAAATGTTATAATTTTTTGGTTATTTTGATGTAACAATTTTTTGTAGGCATTTTTTGAATCACTTAATTTAAGTTTATATTGCTCGCCCATAAATTATTCCACCGAGCCGAGGCATTTATTCGTTCTTAAAATTGCATATTTTTACTTCCTCACGAAAATATTAGACACATTAGACACAGTAAGTATTACTTACAAAAAAACCTCAATAACAAATTAACAAATTTAACAATAACAAATTTAATTTTAGATTTTCTTCATTCTTCGTAAAAAAGACAGTCACGTGTCATTTTTACACATCTACCACCATTTTGGAATGATCAATATTACATGGATTGGAGTTAAATTCCTTGGAGGCGGCCATAGTATATTTTTGGGGTTAATTAACTCCTTTGTTCATACTTGTATGTACACTTATTACTTCTTATCTGCGTTGGATGACAAATACAAAAATATTTCTTTCAAGAAAACAATTACCCAAATCCAATTGGTAAGTGTTAGAAACTGATTTTTGGATATTAGTTTGAAACTAAATGTACTCAATCCTTGGATGATTTTAAAAATAACAGTTAGGTCCTTAACCCCTTTTTTATAAAATAACTGAACAACGTCGATTAAATTTTCGTGCTTTTTTTGTTTTATTGAATAAAACTCAGCTCTACATTAAAGTATCTTATTGATTCAATGTTTGATTTCCTATGGTTTTTTGCTGTAAACTTATAAACGGTTGTCTTTAGATAAAAAACTATACCATATTAAGCGATTAGTGGTTGATTAGTAGTTGAGCGTGGAGTTTGGTAACACGCGAATCTCATCTTTTGAACAATAGTCGCACGCAATATTTTATTTATCTACCATAATAAATTTGAATTATTTTTGATACCTAACAAATAAAATGTTTGAAAAAACATTTATAAATATTATTTAAATATAATAGTATATTATGTATCAAGTTTATAAACGAGGTGAATATATATAGTATACTATACTTTATCTATAGATAAAGTATAGTATACGACAAATACTTATTATTATCTTAAAATGATTTAAATCAAAAATTTGTATAGAGCGCCATATATGAAACAATAGGGGAATCTGTATGTCACCGTCAAATGTCAAATTTTTACATTTTATAAACAGAGTATAAAGGTTATAAATCGAAATGCATTTCTTGAAAATTGACAGTTTTTCAAAGTGAAAGTAAAGAAAATATTTTATGACCACTTTACAGTGGAGTCCGTGCCCGAATTTAAGTTATAGTTTACTGCCGGCGAAATTAAAAGGTCACTACAATGTTCATATAAACTTTTCAAATATTGGCGTTGAGAAACCAGTTAATACTTTTGTATTTTTGTATTGAGATAATAAAATAATTTTCACATTTAGTATTATTTTACAAGAAAGGAACTTTATTTTATCGATTGTATGACATTTGACAACTGTAAACTATCTTAAAACTAACTTCAGCCCGTGACTAAAAACCTGTTGCTAACTTCAGCCCGTGACTAAAGCGCCATAAAGCCACAACTTGTCAATGTGTATTTAAAAGGTCACTTAGTGTCAAGGAAACATGTACGATAGAGGGCGTTTTAAAGGTGGGAGTAGAAAAAATAATTTTTCTACTCCCACCTTTAAAACGCCCTTTATGGTACATGTTTTCGTGACACTAAGTGACCTCTTAAATAAACATTGACGAGCTAAAGTTAGTTTTAAGTTAGTTGACAGTTGTCAACAATCGTTAAAATAAAGCGCCCCTTTTGTTGTAATAACACTAAATGTAAAAATAATTTTATTATCTCAAAACAAAAATACAAAAGTATTAAATAGTTTCTTAACGCCAATATTTGAAAAGTTTATATAAACATTGTACTGACCTTTTAATTTCGCCGATAGTAAACTAGATTTAACTTAATTTCTGGTGGAGACTCCATCTTGGAGTGCCAATAAAACATTTTCTTTACTTTTACTGTGAAAAACTGCTCCTATATCGGATTAAACGGTTCATTTTCAAGGGATACATTTAGATTTACACATACAAATTTGACATTTTCCAAGTTGTATACAAATTCATTCAAATTCATTTTTAGTTCAAAATAAGTAGAAGAAGTATAGTATGCAACTCGTTTATAAACTTTTATAGACACTCATTTAATTAAATATGTGTCTAAAATGGCTTTTATGAAACTTTATACATAATATACGTATATCTTTTAAAATATTAACTTTAGAGATTCGACTTATCTTTTTGTGAAAAACTTAAATGTAATTTACTTTTTTGTGTCATAATTGAGTTTTTGCTTAAATTTTAAATTATATTTTACTTTTAAATTAAATTTGATTTTTTCCAAAAAGGGGCCAAAAGGCCAAAACTCTGCTTAATTGGATTAATAAAATAAAGTTTGAAACATAAAACGTTATATCTTAAGATAAAGTGTTAAAAAAAAACAAATAAAAAATTTCTAAAACACCTTTATACATTTTAAAAATATTTTATTAGATAGAAATTAGCATACAAATATTTTTTCCACTTATACCAGTGGCTTCCTCACTGAAATGCCCTTGTACATTTTTAACAAAAAAATGACACGCCACTGCTTTTTAAAATTTATTGTATTGATATTATATTTGCGAATTATTCTTTAGTAAAACTGACCTCCTAACTTTTTTTTTAATAAAAACATTAAAAGCATTTATGTCGCTATGCGGTAGAGCACAAAAAAATTTTGTGTCGAGTTACAGTAATTTAATCTAAAAATACCCACTGATCTATTTCCAGTAAAAGATTTTTAATTTTGAACTCCCTATATCTCCAAAATAAATAGGTTGCATATAGTTGATATGATTTGTTTTCCTTAAGATTATCCAAGGATTGAGCCCTTTTAGTACGAAATGCCCTTTAAATGTGATGTGGAGTAAGAAAAATAACATAATATTATTGTTCACTCAACAATAATATCCTTAAGAGTTTCATTGGTTTTAATGAAATCTAAAAGCAGGTTTCTTATTTTAGATCTCATGTAGACAATATCCAAAAAAATCTGGTTTAAAAATTAAAATTAATTCATATTTTTTTTAGATTCAACATACTCTTTTAATTTTGATATATGGCTTCTTATTATTTACTGACTGTTCATATCCTAAGTTTGCTTCATTCTTTTTCGTTCCGCAATGTTGCTTTATGGTGGCTCTGTTCGGTGAATTTTATTATAGGACTTATATTAAGGGTGCCAATAGAGAAAAAAATAACTAAAACATACCCATTTCTTGTTATTTAATAGTTTTTTCATAAAAAATATTATTTTTATGGATATTGTATATTTTTTAAATAAAACAAAATAAAAATCCTAGTTGATTAAATTTTATACCTTTTATACCTATTTAAATTAAAATTTAAAATATTTTATATTTATCAATTTTTTTCAATAAAATATTGTTTCCATTACACGTGAACAATAAAACTATAATTTTATGCTAAACATAAAACAAATTTGAATTGCAATAAATTGAAAAAATTCCTTTTTAATATTTTTATAATTTCGTGTAGACCACAATTGTATATTTTCTGGCGTATAATAATTTTCATATTATACGTAACACTCATAAGTCTATATATCTAATTATTAGGGATGGGATTTTAGTTATTTTACCTTTTTTTAACCGATGTAACTATTTGAAAACCAATAATGCCAAAATGTGTTTTAAAAGATTTTCTTTTATATGAACCTAACTTGTTTTCACCTTTTTTACCTTTTTTGGAGGTTTTTGCTTTTAACTACCTTTTTTATACTTTTGTTACCTATTTTTTTAAACTGTTTTTCACCTTTTTTGCTTTAAACTACCTTTTTATACTTTTGTTACATATTTTTTAATTTGTCAGTTTATTTTCATATATTTGTTACCTATTTTTACGTATTTTTACTTATTTTATTTTTTTTTGTTCTTTTTAAAATTTGCGCCAATATTTTATCCAGGGCGTGCAACTCAACGGTATAGAATTTTTTCTTATGGTTACAGACTGCAACAGTAACTTTCTTTACAGTTACCTTCTTTGTAGTGACTCACTACTAGTGAGCTTATGTTCTGTCATAGAACTTCTGTGTAGTGAGTGTCACTCAGTAAAACACAGTTTATTGCATAGAAATAGTTTATTGTGGGTATGTTCTGTGTTTGGGTATGCGGCTATACAAAATTATAAACGAAACTTAAACTTTTAATGTTTTTTTTTACCTAAAATGCTGATTTTTTAACCTAAAATGCTTTTTTTTAGTACCTTTTTAGTTACCTATTTTTCAGTTTTTAGTACCTAAATATCCCACCCCTACTAATTATGTATGTAGAAAAATGTCCACAAGTGCCGGTTTCTTTCTTATATCATATAAAACCATACCCTTCGTCTATATAATTAAGAAGAAAACAGACCCCCTCGATCCCCCTTTTTTATTTTTGAAATTCTGTGCCACTACACTTACCTAAATTATATTTTGATCGTAATCGTTAATCCTTAAGTTTTAGCCTAAAAATAACAAATACATTTGTATTATTATTTTAAATAATATAAATTTGATTTTCTATCAATATATTTTTTATTAATAAATTTTTTATAAAATAAAAAAGATATATTTAAAAATATATATATATATATATATATATAATATACCTTCGTTTATAAAATTAAGAAAAAAAAATTCCCCTCCCCCTTTTTTATTTTTAACATTTTATGCCACTTTTGCCATGTATCGTATTGCAATTCTCCATACCTTGTTCGAAAGTACGTACTTTCGTCTCTAATAGCAGGGACGAAAGTTTAACATTTACTCCCTGTGCTATTAGGGGCGAAAGTGCGTACTTTCGACAGAGGTAAACTTTCGTCCCTGCTATTAGGGACAAAAGTAAGTACTTTCGACCGATGTATGAAGAAAAATAGTAAACACCACACGTTGAAATATTTCGGCCCTTGTAGTGTAATATAATGTTTGTCCTTTTTTATGTTTATTTTTTAAATTAAGCATTACTAATATAAGTATTAGATACTATTTTTATATTACTATTTATTTTTAACAAAAAAACAATATATTAATAAAGCAATTAAGCTTAAATTTACTAAGAGTTTATTTTATAATATTTTTTCTACTCCCACCTTTAAAACGCCCTAAAGTTAGCAACAGGGTTTTATAAACGGGCTGAAGTTAGCTTTAAGTTAGTTGACAGTACCTTAAAATGAGAGGGTTCTAAGTGCAGTTGCCATAATAAGGAAAAATGGCTTACCCGAATGTTTAATATTGTAGATAAGTCATTTTCGCTGAACAGTTCAGCTGCACAGAACCTTGTTATTCTAAGGTACCGAGTTGTCAAATGTCATATAATTTTTATAATAAATTGCTCTTCCAATACTACTAATACTTAATTTGAAAATTACTGTATTATCTTTTAAAATACAAAAATTAAAAAGTATTAATTAGTTTCTTAACTCCAATATTTAATAAGTTTTGATTTCGCACGGCCTTATATAAGACTGTGGCCGGCTGTAAACTAGATATTACGGATAAAGCATTAAACATTTCAGGTAAAGACTTTACCTTGAAGTGCTTAAACTTTACCTTTACTTTGACTGTGACTATAACAGATTTAAACGGTTGTTAGTCCATTTTCAAGTGATTCAGAAAAATTTGACATTTGCCGCCGGTAATACAGATTACCATTTTTAAAGTTACTATATTTTTGTATAGATGTTAATTTAAATTATTTTTTAAAAATAATAAGTTATAAAAGTATAGTATGCAACTAGTTGCATACTATACGAGTTAACTCGTTTATAAACTTTAAAATTTAAAAAAGTAAAAAAATATTCAAAGTTAGGTTAGGGCTATACGGTGTTTTAAAATTGACTGGAAAAAATGTCGTTTTTAATTTTTAAAATTTGGTTGGTTACTTTAATTTGTGCAGTGTTAAATTATATGGTATGCAAATATCCAGACTTTTCTTGTAATATAAAGCATTTTGCAAATGGTTCCAAATACCCCTAGATGTTATTCATAACACAAGGGTCCGTTTAGTTCTGGGGGCATTTCTGACTACTCCTGCATATAGCGGCAGGGATTATAGCTCTCAATTATATTGACAAGAAAATCCTGCTTACAAAGGCCTTTCTTCAAGCCGAGGGGCTACTCATTAATATGACAGTTGAGTAAGGTTCATATATTCCAATCAATCCACCGAGGATGCAAGAATATAAAGACAATATTATGGAACTTGAAAAACTGCGGATTTTCGAAGATATTAAAAATTCTGTTTTAACAAAGCTAGCAGAGGAGTGGTCTGAAAAAGATACCTTTCTGAGTCAATTTAGGATGTTAGGGTTGCTGGTCTTAGTAGGAGAGAACAGATGATTATCACCAGATTAAAATTGGGTCATACCAAGGCCACTAAATCTTACATCCTAGATGGCGGAGACCTGAATGCGATGACTGTGGAGAAACCCTCTCAGTCAAGCATCTCCTGCTAGAATGTCCCACTTTTCATAACCAATGAGTACTACATAGTATAGCTCACCTGTAACTAAATTTTTTATTCAATTATGACACTGAAAATTCAACAAAAGTTCTCACCTACCTAAACGATGTAAATTACCTTGAGGAAATCTATTTTTTTGTACATACGATATATTTCATTTATTTATTTGTACCGTTATTTATTTATACTTACCGTTCCTTGTTTGTATTGTTCACTGTCTGAGAGGTTTTTAGCCGGTAGGAGTCCGACACTATCCATGCAACGTTTTTTGTTCGGGTGTCCATGATGATTTTTCTCTTAGAAGATTGGTGCCAATGACCTAAGCAGTCGACGAAACTAAAATAAAAAATAATAATAATAATATTCCACCCTGGACTGTTGAATGTTTGGAAGGTATTCAACGCCTAAAATTAGAAGACTCGATACAAAAAATATTAAAGATTAATTAATCAAGTAAAATGGAGTGGGAATGGGCAGAAAATAAGACTTTTTAAAATAATATTACGTGGTAAGTGGATGCAAAACATCTACGTTGAGACGTAAGCAACAAGTGGTTATAACAAAGTTGGGTCACACCAATCTTACCAAATATTATCTCATGTGAAGGCTGTAGTAAAGTACTCGGTGAAACACATTATTGTTTTATGCCCCCTCTTTACATAAGAAAAGAGTAAAACATAGTATAGTCAATGTCCAACTAAAAGAAATGCTTGAATAAAATTTAATTCATATTGAGAAAGGTCTCACCTTTCTTAGTGAAATTGGATATTTAAATAAAATTTAAGGTAACATCTGTAAAACAAAGTTTCATCTTATTCTGTCATTTTATTTTATTGTTCTTACCAGTTTATGTTTTGTGGTGTAGTATTATATTAGTCTCATTCGTTAAATCTAGTCAGGAGAGGTTTTTTAGCCCTGCTCTCCAGTTATGGTGCCAATGATCGCAGTAGTCGAAGCACCACAAAAACAATAACATTTATTGTTTAAATAAAATACAATATTGAAAATTCATAATACAAGAAAAAAAATATAACTGAATACCTTCACATGCGTAAGCCAACAGAGTATAAAAGCAGCAGTCCTTTGTTTTGGGTGTGTTCCTCTATACCAAGTTGCCCGACACTGATGAGACCCAATATAGGTCGAAACAGCTGTCTGTCGGTATTTGAAGTTGGTGGAACGCACTTAAAACAAAAAACTTTGGCGAGGTGTAGGTTCAATTCTTTCTTATGAATATTACCAGTAATGGGTCAAGAAAGTTTTTTGAAGGAACTAAGAAAATTGAATGTTCAATACAAAGTATCTTATTTCTTGAATAGATATTTGTCTTATCAGTCCGCATACGTCACTATACACTAGGTCACCTGGCTGTATTTTTCCTCGCAACGATTTATGAAATGAAAACCTGCACTGCTTCCCATATGCTTCACAAACAAAGTCACTTTAATCATTTCCATTTACTTTCAACCCTTTAAGGACATTACTTATGTTCTTAAAAGTAGTAGTAGAGTAGTAACGCCATCAACCTATCCAGCATATAGGCAAAGCCTATAAGGTTCGGTTCTTCAGCGGGACCTACTGTTTAACGTGGAATCCGAACCACGTTCCCCGATGAGTTAGACTCATCTACCGACTTTCAACGCGCACAACACCCAAGGCTGTGACCGGGAATCGAACCCGCTACCTTCGGACGCAGTTTGTCTCGGCATAGTCGCCTAACCCACTGCGCCACCGTGGCCCCCTTATGTTCTTAATTTGTAGAACTTGTAGAATTTTTTCATTATAATTTATGACATTTTTTTGTCAAGTATAATATACTATATTATATACATAATTATAATTATAATTATATAAAGTTTTTTTATGTGCAAATATTAAAAAAAAACAAATGGTGTTTGAAATAAAAATGACATAATTCAAATGCTTTGTCTTGGTCCATTTTTATAACCATGTTAAAAAAAAGATTTCACCAAAGGTTTGAAAGTTATTCTACAGGGTGAATCGGAAGGATCGCACCGAACTCTAGGACTGCATTCTACACATTAAAATAATTAAAAAAAACTCAAATGTTCTTATTCGATTCTCATTTGTTTTGAAGTTATAGCGTAATTAAAAAATAAATAAAATGAAACGGTAACATTTGTTTAATAGTTATGACTTTTTATAAGGTGTTCAAAAATAAACCCATTGAATTCTAAACATGCTCTGCTACGTCTGCGAACAGCGCCTGTTGCTTGTCCTATTAACTCTTGTTTTTCTTTAAGAACTGCGCCAGTATTAATTATTCGTTGATTTAGTGCCTCTCGATTATTTACTTTAACTTTGTAAATTTCTGTTTTAAACCAACCCCATAAACAAAAATCTAGTGGTGTTAGATCTGGACTTCTTGGAGGTCAACTAATTGGACCTCCGCGACCAATCCAACGCTCTGGAAACATTTCATCCAAGTGTTGCTTGACCTCACGAGCGAAATGTGAAGGGGCTCCATCATGCTGATAGTATATTCGCCTTCTTACGTTTAAAGGGACATTCTCTAGTAATCCTGGAAACTCATTTAATAAAAAATTAAGGTAGTGTTTTCCTGTGAGGCGATTCTCCATGATAAAAGGTCCAATTAAATACCCAGCAATCTTAGTCCACCACACATTTACTGAAAACCTGTGTTGAAAATTGGTTTCGTCTATAGCATGGGGATTTTCGTCAGACCATACGTGAGAGTTGTGCGTATTATTAATGCCGTCACGGGTAAATTTACATTTATGTTGCTTCATCAGTAAAAAGTATACGCGATACAACTCTACGATTGTTAGTTACCCACCGACAAAATTCTACACGTTTAGCATAATCTTCCGGGTGTAGAAACTGTACTTTTTGTAAATGGTATGGGTATAAGCCTCGTGAAGTGTGTCTATTACCCGTTTTTCTGAAATGTCCAATTGAGTTGCGATTCTTCTGGTGCTGGTCGTGGCATCTTCTTCCACTAGATCCAAAATATTTTCAACTTCTTCTAAAGTTTGTCGATTAGCTTTTTCAGATGTTATTTTAGCACTTGGAAGAGTTCCAGTCTCGCAAAGTTTGTTAAAAACTCGAATAAACACGTTTTTGTCAGGAGCCCTTTCACGTGGAAAACGTCACCTATATTCTTCTACAGCAGCTGTGGCATTGCCATTACAAAAGCCATAAACAAAAACCATATTAGCATACTCTAAATTTGAATAAACTTTTGTCATTTTAAAAAAATTTTAACGGAAAATTACAAAAATACCACTGACGCTGACAGTTAGGCCTTTTAAATGTAAACAATATGTATATGTAACTATGGAAACAAAATCTTTGTTTCCATAGTTTTTCAAAGAACATTAGATAATAATTTATTTTTTAAAATTTATTTTTTTTAAATTACGCTATAACTTAAAACAAATAAGAATCGGATAAGAACAGTTGAGTTTTTTTTATTATTTTGATGTGTAGAATGCAGTCCTAGAGTTTTCCGATTCACCCTGTATAACTGGCCAATTACATTAGATAATAATTTATTTTTTAAAATTTATTTTTTTAAATTACGCTATAACTTAAAACAAATAAGAATCGGATAAGAACAGTTGAGTTTTTTTTATTATTTTGATGTGTAGAATGCAGTCCTAGAGTTTTCCGATTCACCCTGTATAACTGGCCAATTGTTATTGTTTTTTTACCAAAATTTGGCATATTTAATACATATAAAACTGTACTTACGTGGACGTAGATAAAAAAGATCGTAAAATTAAATGATCTTGGTACTTAATTTCTATAGACTTTTCTCGAAACACGATAAGTGCTTAAAATTGTAATAAATAAGGTCCTGAAAGCAAAGTTACAATTGAATCGCATTTTAAAATGATAGTGAGATAAAATGTACTATGTAGTCGTTAAAATATAAAAAATAACATAAGGTTTATTAAATCAATATGATTTAATGTAAAACTAAAGTTTTGAACAAGTTTTACGAACATATGATAATAACATGATTTGAAAAAGGTTTATTAAAATATTAAGTACTTACCAAAAGCAAAAATATTTAATATCTAGTGAAATAGCTCAAATAATATAATAATATAAGATAATATTTTTTTTGGGAACTAATAATGTTTTCTTTTAATATTAAGAGGTTGCTAACCTTTAAGGCATGCTTCTATTTCTAATTAGAAATACGAACGTATTTTTAATTTTGCATATTACCAAGCCACAATTTACGGTTAGTTCTATTATATTCAAATGCACTGAATACATTTTGGATTTGGGAAGGTTCTTTTTACTTTACCCCTATACATTCAATTTCAAGATTAACCAAAATAGTGATAGTGATAGTGATAGCTAGTTAAAATGGCCCTTTTGTTAAAAAAAATGTACAAAGGATATTTTTGGTTGTTTGAGGATATCGCAGGTAAGATTTATTTTTATAAAAAGTGTGTTTTAAAGGTTTAATTTATTTTATGACCATTGTTTGTTTAACATTTATTTGCTTGCAAATAAGTTAAAATTGCCATATATTTAACAGAATTTATCATCAGTAAGGGTTTTATTATTAAATTTAATTGAGCTTGAATAAAAAATATTAAATGTATGTTTAAATTTTATTACAGCTCCAAGCCTTGGAGTCCAAGGGTGGCAATAATTATTGCTACTTATATATGCTCTACATTGTTTTGCTTAAAAAATTGTAAAATATTAATTATTTTACAGGGTGCAAAGATATGTTATTGTTTTTTTAATTGAAGAGCCTAATAAAATAAAATTAAAAAACTAAAAAAACAGCGGTTCCCAAAATAATTAAAAAAAACTAAAAACCTGTCAAAACCAAACATTGCTTTATATTAGTTTTCCTGGAAATTTATTTGTGATACCTCATTGGAAAGCTATTTAACAGTACCAAAAAAAAATACGATAATTTTTATAAATATTTATTTTAATTTCTTGTTATACCTAAATATCAAATTAAACCATTAAATATCAAATTTTGTTGTCGTAAAAAAAGGATAAATAAACAAATTGTTCAACAATAATCAACACTTTAATTTTTAGCTTTTTAAATTAAATGCTCTGAATGACTCTCATTATTTTGTAAGCAATAGTACAGAATATTCTCCAATTTCACAGTTTTGTGGACCACAGATTTTAAGTAACCCCAAAATAAAAAGTGTAATGGTGTCAGATCTGGAGATCTGGGAGGCCATTATATTGGGCCTCTTGTACTAATTCACTGTTCAGGATAATTCCGATCCTGCCAAGTCCTAACAGCTACTACATAATGAGGTTGTATCCCATCTTGTTGAAAATGTAATAAATGTTCATCCAAAGCTAGTTCATCATCCTTTCCTCTTTGATTTTTTAGTTCATTTATTTTTAGTGGCTCTATTATTTCATGTAACATTTCAAAATAAATTTATTCATTCTCCTAAAATTCCTGCCTACACATTAAGTTTTTCAGGATACAGGGTATGATTTTCTCTGAGGAGATGAGAATTTTTATTGCTCCAATAACGACAAATTTGTTTGTTAACAATTCCATATATATTTATATAAAAAGTACACTTATCGCTGAAGCAAATGTTTTTTAGTATTTGGATCTAATTTGTTATTTTATTGGTCATGATTTTACAAAACATTATGTCTGCATTATCATCGCCAAGTTATTGTTTTTGAATGGGTGGAATTTGTGATGTTTTAACACCTTCCTAACAGACTCCAGATACCAAACGGATTGATATTGTGGGATCTACTCCAAACTGACCAAAAACCTCAATATGGGTGGCTTCATTGAGTAACCTAGGTTGATATCCGTTTCGATTGCAAACAGACCCCGTTGGTTTAAATTTTGCAATTAGCTCTTGAACAAATTTGTGACCCACATTTTTTCCAGGGTGCACAATGATTTTGTGCACCACAAATAAAAATGATTTTAACACGTTTAGCCGTTGTGTAAACCATTTTGGAAAAGAATCAATACTATTTAAAATATTAAAACTAATTAGCATAGCAGTCTTTTATAGAAGTTTTTATAAATCTGATTAAAAAAATCCACTAAAAACATACACATTTCATTAAGGATTTAAATTGTTCAATAATAATAAATATTTCAAAATAAAAATTTCAAAATAATAGACTCATGGGAGATATTTTCTGCTTTTAATTTGAGGAGGTGCATTCCAAAACTCGGCTTATCCATATTAGGTGTTTTTGAGCAAAATGTAAAAAACCTTACACGTAAGTACTAACGCATATCAGGCCAACAGAATACTTTAAACAAAATATATAGGCATAAGTAAAACATTTATATACCTTGATTAAAAAGGTATAGCACCAATTAAAAATAATTTAAAATTACATACGTATAAGCCAAATTCTGAATAATATAACCAATAAATAAGGAAAGTTTTGGAACAACATTTTGAAACTCGTAGAATGTGGTTGCTCTATAAAAAAGTGGTGAAATATAAGTGACTTCTGCATCTGGGGGGGGGGGAAATGGTATTCCCGGAATAGAAATATTCATGGTGCTCGAGAATATTCCTCGATTAGTCCTTTTACAAGGGATAAAAGGAATTTAAATAAAGCTAGTAATAATTTTAAAGGTTACATAACCTATTTGTGTCCACGTGTTTGTTAGACAACCGTTGTCCAATGGTTTTTGGTTCTTCTGGAATCATTGGATGTTAATACTTGTATCTGGTTAATAAGGATTGTTTAGGACCAAAAGGGCGGTAGGTTTAACCGTAAATCCGTTTTACGAAGAAGAAGAAAAAGAACGACAGTCAATTTGTAAATGAACTTTAAATGGCTCATTTTTATTAAAAAGTGGATGAGCGGAGTTTTCGAATGAACCTCATTTAAAAAGCTAAAAATGAAATTGTTTTAATTATTGTTCAACAATTATTATACTTTTGGTTATTATTTTGTATTCTCCAATTTTTTTACCAATGTTTTTGCGACATCAAAATGGTTTAATTTGATATTTATACCGGGAAATTTAAATAAATAATTATAAAAATTATTTTTCAAAAATAGTAATTTTCAAGACCTATCCAATGAGGTATGGCAAAATGACATCCTGTATATTACATATAATGTACATATAGGCAAAGATAATACACCCCATAGATTGGAAACTGCACTAGCGCTAACGGCAAAAGGCTAAAGTAAATTAACGCCATCTAGGTCTACAATACCCTTAGTAATGCCAAAAATTGAAGTAGATATTCATATATTGGCGCCATATTTGAATGTTGATGCTTCGTAGGGTGCCTTTATATATTGTATTTACTGCTGTATTTAAAATAAAACAAGTATGAATCCAAGATTTATTTATTGCATTAATAATATAATATAAAATAAAATACATACATCTATATGTACCTACATATTAAATAGATAATCGGTATACATGAATGTTTTTGTTTGTGGAGGGCAAACCTAAAAAATATTAGTCTTAATTCTTCAATAATAAGAGAATATTGCAAAATTTGGTAATTTAGTCCAGGCTACTTATACATATAAATATAGGAATTTGTACAAGGCTTTTGAGTGTGGACTTTTGGCAAGTTCTAACCAACCTTGAAAAATCCATCTTGCCAACTATTGGTTTTGAAACAACCATAAGTAGCCTGGGCTTGGCCTGGACTAAATTACCATTAAACAAGCAATCCTAAATAATTCATAATTAATAAACAGTATTTTTACGCTAGAGCGATACTGCCGTGCTTAGCCAAAAAGACGCAACTCCACATTTGTACTTTAGTTAAAATGCGCCTTTTTTCTAAGATAATAATTTAATAATAACGAGATGAGTCTTTTTAGCTTAGGATGGCAGGATAGTCAATACTTACAAATTAGTTACATTTCCGCGCCCAACAACAATACATTTCACAACCATTAACACCTTTTATCACTTTTAAGGCGCAAAAATGTATTTAATAATTCAAAAATTATGATCGACATCAATAATTATGATTGACATTGACATTCGCAAATAGCGTTTGTACAGATGTCTGCAATTTACAAATAGATATAGTTTAGGTATTGTAGCTCTAGAGGGCAGTGATGGGAGAGTTTCCAATCTATGGGGTGTATTATCTTTGCATATAGGTACTAATTCACTTTAAACCTACATGCATTTGTTATTTGTTTTAGATCCAAGAGCCAATGAATATTTCCTGTTAAGTAGTGTGTTTAATATTATACCAATAGCATTTTTTTATGTATACTTTTGCAAAAAACTAGGACCAAAGTTAATGGAAAATAGGAAAGCATTTGATTTAAAATATATCCTTATAGTATTTAATTTAATACAAGTTTTAGTGAATGCTTATGTTGTTATTGAGGTAACAGAATTAATAATTTTTCCCTAAAAATACACCAAATATTTTTTTAGGTAATTAGGTATATACCGAAGATGGGATTCTATTGTGGAGATATAGACTACTCAAACGATCCAGATGCTATTCACATGCTAGATATAGTATACATTTTCTTCATCATGAAACTCTCAGATCTTCTTGATACAGTAACCAATAAATACCAACATTCAAACACAAAAATAACCATATCATTTTAGGTATTTTTCATTCTACGAAAAAAATTCAACCAAGTCAGTTTTTTACACGTCTATCATCACTTTGGAATGTGTCTAGGGTCGTGGGTGGCGATGAAATTTTTTGGTGGAGGCGCAACAGTCATTATAGGAGCTGTCAATGGTTTCGTACATTGCGTTATGTATAGTTATTATTTACTTACCGCCTATGATAGTGACTACAAAAAGAGCGTTTGGTGGAAAAAACACATCACCCAAATACAGTTGGTAAGTATTTTTTATTGAATTTTGTTGGTAACTCTACTTTATAATAGCTTTATCAAACCAAGAGTTAAAGTAAGAAGATTATATTCAGGAGCTTCAACTCCAAATAAATTCGAGAAGGAGGGTCCATAAAAATGTCGCACGTGAACGATGACCTAGAATGCAAAATTGAGTTCTGCGCGTCTCCCCTCCTATACCTTGCAGAGATACAAAAAGTATTTTTTAACTTTTAATATTTTGTGCATCTGTCAAGCGTCAAACGTGTTAAACCAATGTTTACCTTTATCAAATTCGTAAATAAGAAGATTATAATACCTATAATTATATTATAATATTTTTTTCTACTCCTATTACGGAATTTGACCCTTCTAATATCACTTTTATCTATGGAATGACGTATATTCCGTAAAGTGTTACAGAATTAAATATTCTATCATCTGATGACAGAATAAACACTCGTGGTGACATCTCTGTTTTTAATATCTAACAAATTTTAGACCGATCCAACCTCACTTTCTTCCAATTAAATTATTTTTCTATGGTATTTTTTGGAAACGTAGAAAAAGTATAGTCTGAAACACGTTTGGAATTGCATATTCCGCTCTCGTGAAACCGTCAAACTCGCATTCGGCTCGTGTGACAAACTCTTCACTCGAGCGGAATATGCTGTATTCCAAACTTGTTACAGAATATACTATTATTATAATAAAATCTTCTTATACTACAACAGTTACTATATACTACAATAGTTACTATAGTAGTAAACAGAACAGTTTGTTAAAACAGTGAGTAAATTTATGAACTAATCAGTATTACCTACTGTCTGAGCAGAAAGCGTAAACTGTACTGATATTAATTCATCAGTAATGCATTTTCACGTATAAAATTACTAAATTTTGCAATGTAAAATCAGTCGGCTGCAAGTTCTTTGAATTAATCATTACACTGTAATGTTTCATCATAAACTTACTGATGGTATTTCAACTGATGTGCGGGTTTTTGCATAAAATTGGGTCCCTGCCTAACAACAGGAATAATAAAGTCATTATTTACGTTGTTTGGCATCAGTGGACGATTTCAATATTCACTGTGATTTGAACCAATCGGGTTTTATATTGAGAGAAGGCGACTATAATAACATTTAAAATTGACAGATGTCAAATTTTGTTTATTATTGGAGTTAATAAAGTATAGTATTACCTACGCTCGAGAGCACACATCCCATAGTGATGTTCTTAAATATTAATTTTGAATTTGAATTTAATTAAAACCAAAAGTGCTTATCAATCAACTTTCTTTATTAATGTTGTCAATCTTTCAACCAATGCGTGCACGTGCAGTCAGTCACGTGAGTTGACGGTCTATGCGCGGTTGATTAATAATCATTTGTGTGTATTGTACACCTCCCCTCCTTTATCCCGCTGCCAAGCGACGCGTTTATTTATTGTCATAGGCGAAATTGAAGCTCCTGAATATAATCTTCTTAGTTGGAGCTAATCAAATGTCACAATAGTATCAGAAACCATTTACAAACTGTTTCCTAAGGACGTGATTTTAGTTTCTTATTAAAAGAGCCTTTTAAATGTACATATATTCAGGGTGTCCCATAACTCGCGCCACAGAGAAAAAGGGAGGGTGCTGATAGAAATGGAGATGCCAAATTTATAATGAAAAATTTATAGGTAATAGCGAAATCAAATGAGAGCAAAAAAGCGGCAGCCAATACCAGGAGCTTTCGTCTAGGTTAAACGATAGAACATTGTTGCCTTAAAACTTTTAAAAAATTTTGGCCGACTGTTTACTAACCTTTCAAAAAGGAATGTCATACTTCAGGACGCCAATGTTTTAAAGTAAAAATTAAGCAACTATACAGTGTATTTTTTGAATGTGTGTGATTGCGTCATCAATTGCTGAACCAAACAAAGACATTAAAATGTGTAGCTGTCTTTTTTTTTCTTTGTAAAAGTCCATCTGTAATTCTAAAACGTATCGGGATCCGCTAAACCAGCAGATGGCGACACAATTAAACGTAATTTACGACAAACGTCAATCCGATGTCGAGCTCACGTGCCTTGTGCTAAAAAAGGACAGAGCGCGTATAGTTTGCTGTGGCATTGAACCGAAATTTATCAAAATTTGAAGGTTACTTAGTGGCGTTCATACAGTAATTTGACAATAAAGAACAGATTTTGGAAGTTTGACAGGTTTGAAAAAATGTCTTGCAAAAGTTTGGACGATAATCAAAAACGTTTTACTATTAATTTTGTTCAATATTTTCTAAGGGAACTGGAGCATGGGGGTCCCCTGCTCCCACTAAACTGTGTCCAAGAGGTAAGCTATGTTAGACTTGTTTCTACTTTAAGGTCAAAGACTTGTGCAATAGTAAAATCGCATGCGCAATATGAAAATATAACCGCTATTGCACTACAGCGCATGTCTCTGACCTTCATCCGAGAATCCAAATGCTCGGTGGGAATAGTTTGGCAATGGACAAAAAACAACTTCCAATTGCAGAATTATTGTTTATGATACGCTACTGACTCTAAATTTAGTTTCGTCACAGAATACACACCCACACAGAAGCGAAGGTTAAGCTTCCCGCCAAAACCAACTTTTAATACGCTTGCGCGTGGCAGCCATGTTTTAAGTAGTATTATTGTCAAGTTGACAATGTCAACCTCACTTTTATGTTGATTCTCTTTACCAATTTACTGCAGTGTTCGGTTATCTATAGAATATTTTGAGTGTTTTAATTAGTTTTGTTTAGTTTTGAAAATTGTGCAGTTTGTTTTATTACCAGTGTTGGATATTTCAAAATAAAAAATACTTCCTAAAAAAAGAACCGCCACTGGTAAAATAAATAAATTTCTTAAAAACCGAGCCGGCACTGGAGCCAAGTAGTGTGAAGGTCACGGAAAATTGCAAACGAAACATCAAAAGTGCCGCCAAAGCTTTCGCTTCTGTGTGGGTGTGTATTCTGTGGTTTCGGTTTAATTCATACGACCCTATTGATGACGCAATCACACACATTCAAAAAATACACTGTAGTTCTGTACTCCAGAGCCAAAATCGCTAGCAACCACTACAGAATTCCACTCTAGCGGGATTTTCTTCCGGCTGCAGGTGCTGAACTGTAAACGGTAAGTTCGCCTGCAACTTTCCTTATGCCCTTCCTACTATTTGCATCAAAGAAATTAAAAATATCTTCTTTATTTTCCGCTGTTCTAATACGTCAAACAGCACCTTAAATTTCGTTACAACGCAGAACAACTTTACATCGGAAAAGCGCTGGGAAAAAACTCGTGCTGCCTTCCTAGCATTGCTATAACCCCCATAAATAATCATCATTTTGGCATAATCAGAGGAGGAAAACCTAACTTAAAATGATAAATAATGACAGAAACAAAAATTGACAGCAGTGTCAATGAAGTGGATTCCAGTCGACCAAATAATTTACATATTATAATATCAACAATGCATCCTAAGTATCCTAGCAATTTAAAGAATTTTTTCTACTCCTTATACGGAATTTGACCGTTCTAATATCACTTTTATCTATGGAATGACATATATTCCGTAAAGTGTTACAGAATGAAATATTCTATCATCGGATGACAGAATAAACACTCGTGGCTACATCTCTGTTTTTAATATGTAACCAACCTCACTTTCTTCCAATTTAATTATTTTTCTATGGTATTTTTTGGAAACGTAGAAAAAGTATAGTCTGAAACACGTTTGGAATTGCATATTCCGCTCTCGTGAAACCGTCAAACTCGCCTTCGGCTCGTGTGACAAACTCTTCACTCGAGCGGAATATGCTGTATTCCAAACTTGTTACAGAATATACTATTCTATGGCCATGTATTGGGCTTGGCTATCGTTTTTATTCTTATCTCGCTTATCCTTTGCGTTAGATAATTTTAATTTTCAAGCATGTTTTTCGCAGAACTTTCAGCACGTTTCCTTTTTCTCTGTGGCGCGATTTATGGGACACCCTGTATATACCCTAAATCATTAAAAAAACTTATATTTTTCAATGTTTTTTAAACTGTCAATAAAAATACACTTATTTATTTTTTAGGTACAATTTTTGTTCTTCATTATATACTACTCAAGTTTTTTGGTCACAAGCAGTTGCAACTATCCAAAATTTATTCCATTTTTATTCGTGCCACAAAATTTTTTCATGTTATGTCTGTTTGGAGAATTTTATTGGAGAACGTATATTAAAGCAAAGGAACCTAAACAAAATAAATGAAACAATTTAATATATATGTAGATATTTATTTAAAACCTACCCTAATTTAAGAAGGTTAAACTTATTCTTGTTTACCTATAATTTTTTTTTATAATATTTATTGTATAAATTTAACCAAATAAAGTCCAGTACAAAAGTAAAGGTATTGCAACATTTTCTTTTATAAAATTAGTTTAAACTAACAAATCCTCACAACAATTAATACTATTTTCATAAGTAATATGCTTTGTCGGTAAGTAAGCAACTTTCTAACAAATAAAAAAAAATAATTAACGTTAATGTAAATCCCCTCTGGAACATGATATTCTCTACACTGTTGGAATTTGTGACAATGGAACTTGATGTACATTAACTATTTGGACTTTTGACCTCCTAATACGCTTTGTTCAAAATTTCCTGTCAGAAAAAAGTATTTGAATATTTGTTTGTTACTATAAACTTTATTTTAAACAATTTAAAAATGATTAATGATCATTGATTATAATAAATAATTAATTTATAGAGGGAGTTGTGATTTAAAGAAATCCAAAATAATTAAAAAGTGCTTTCAAAAAACACAAAATCAGAAAAAAGTGCTTCAAAGGGGCAAAATATCTTAAAAAGTCTTTGAAGGAATTACAAAATGTGTTTTGAAGATGCCAAAATCAATATTAATAATAATTATTAATATTGATAAATATTATTAATAATAAAGTACAATTATTAAGTATTATTAATTACTTTATTTTAAAAATATATTTTTATTAAAATAAATGTTATTTCTATAAAAATTTAACAATAGTGAGTATAGTCAGTGGTGGCTTTGGGTCAATGACCTCTCAATAAAACAATAAAAATAAACTATGTTTTTAAATTACAGTTTACTATAAGTTTACCCACTAATAATTTACCGATAATATTTTAATCGTCCCACTTAAACGCGTACTCGGTGTATACACTCCCACATAAAATTAACAAGTTCTTACTTTATGGCGTTTTAGTCACGGGCTGAAGTAAGCAACAGGTTTTTAGTCATTTGAAGGTATGTCATACAATCGTTAAAATAATACTAAATGTGTAAATTATTTTATTATCTCAATACAAAAGTACAAAAGTATTAAATAGTTTTTTTACGCCAAAAACAATATAAATAAAAATTTTGTGCAGTGCCCATAAAACATTCTCTTCTCTATGACTGTAAAAAACTGTATATCGATTGTTAGTCTATTTTCAAGGGATAAATTTTGATTTTTATCAGGAACATTTGAAATTTTAACGCCGGTAGATTCCCCAGTTAGAAATTCCAATAAATACAACTCTCACTTTTTGTACCTTCACACTGTTTAAAGTATCTGTGGTGTAAAGTGTAATCTTAAAATGGTGTCAAAATCCAACACCAAGTGGTGTTAATATAAACACCATGAATTACGGTTGAAAATGTTATATACAGCAAACACCAAAACGGTGTTTATCTAAAAATATTTGAGAAGTGCACCTATAGGACCTATAGTATAGGTATATGTGTATATGTGTATACACAGAAAAAAAGGAATAGTTCATTTATATTAATTTAGTTGACCCATAAGTATTTATTTAAATCAACTGTGGGAAGGTTAATATAAACAAAGATTAGTTTGACGGTACTAAACCAGATAGTTATTTTTTTTTAATTGGTTAAATTAACCCAGAAAACTTTAGTGAAACCAACCTGCTGTAAGGTTCAGTTTACTAAATATGTTGTTCGTAAAATAAGAGTTACTTCAACCTAAAGCACTCTGTTAAAACGATTAAAACAATTTGCCGTGCATCCCTGGTTGCATAGTGTGTACCGACCGCAGCAAAGGCGGAGTGGATCACGTGATGTTCTTAAATCTCGCCTCTGTTGACTTACATGAAGAGTACATAAGGTCAGGTAGTCCTTTGCTTTGGTGTGACACTACAAGTTCAATACTAAAGATACCTTAAATAGGTGGAAACAGCTGTCAATACTTGAAGTATTTTAAGTTAGTGGAAGGCACTAAAATCATTATCTCTAGCGAGTTGAAGGTTCAATTTTCTGGAATAATACCACTGGTAATATACCAGTAATGCGTCAAGGAACTTCCTGTTTCCTTTTTTTTCCTTTTTTTCTGTGTAGTATGATTTAATTTGACCAAAAACACATAATATTTAACACTGAAAAGGAGTTCAATTTACACCAGGTAAAATTTATTTTAATACCGTGTGAAAGTTAAATTTACACTATTTTAGTATTTGAATTTACACCGGATCAACAAACCATATTTAACACCATTTTGGTTTGTATCGATATAGACCATGTATGGTGTTAATTTGGTGTTAAAATGGTCTAACATTTCCCGTGTAAGAATTTTTAAAACTCTGTGACAATATTTTGCAATTTTAGTAATAAAAAATATTAAAAGGATAAAATGTTTTTTTAACATAATCATATTTTAAACTTATTTTTGTATTGATAACCTTTAAAACGAGTAGAAAAAAGCATTTAAAGCGTGTAAAATTCTGCTAAACCTACTATAAATCCTACTTTTAAGACAAAATAGCACCTTAGTAGTGTTGTCTTTTCTTTTGATAAATAAAACTGTATGTACTTAGCAAATTATTTTGGTTAATTGTCTACCTACTTGGGACAGAATATTTAAGGCTGGACTATATCTATACTATCCATTACCGATGGGTAAATTTCAATGCTGAACGTACCGACGTAGATATAGCAGGTTACGTTAACATATTGACCTGCTTTACACGATAGAAGAAAGTTAAGTCATCTTTTTTGAAGAGAGGTCTTTTTGCAGTCTACTGTTGATATTTTAATTCGTATAACCAATATCAAGTGTAATATTGTAAAAATACTTTTAATAATTAATAAAAATATAATTTAAAATTTTAGCAAAAGCGTGTAAACGATTGAACAAAAAATATCATATACATAAATCGAACAATTAAATACATTAAAATACAATTAAATATTCATATGTATTAAATATTTATTTTAATAATATTAAATTTTATCTACACGTATTGCATAAAATTGGGGTTTTCCATATATAATGATATCCATTATAAATGCTGCCCCTAACAACGGAAATAGTGGACTTATTATTCACGTTGCTAGGCATCAGTGGTTGGTCGACTTCAATATTCACTGTAATTTGAACCAATCGGGTTTTGCGACTATAATAATATTTAAAATTGGTAGAAATTGAGGTTAACCATTTGACATATGTCAGATTGTATTTATTTATTTTTTATAATCATTTAAATATCTATTAATTGGAGGGTAGAATTACACTTGAGATTATGCGCATTATCTTTTTAATAATAATATAATATTTTCCCGCCTATTTCATTTGTTAGATACCAAAAACAATTAAAATTTGAAAAATACTTAAAGAATAAAACAAAATAATTTTTGCTAAAATTTAAAATGTTTACTTTAAATATGTACAGGGTGTTTGGGACACACCTCTAAATCTTTGTTTGAGGACATATTAATAAATTAAAAACTCCAGCTTGCATGGTTTAAGAAAAATTGAAAAAACAAAAAGTATCGGTAAAATTGATAAAATAGATATTACATTGTTTTTTTATTGAACACCCTATATATTTTTGAATGTTCAAAAATTTTTAATTTTTTGAAGGTGTAATTTGTTTGAATTAAAAATTAAAATTTTTTTTATTGAACCAAAAACTTATTTTAACGTAAAAATCTTAGTTACCATAGAGAAAGAACTCACGTCATAAAATAACCATGTTTTTATTATTAATTTTTAATACAACGCCAATAATTCTTCCAAACGCCATGCTTATTTTAGGTTAAAAAAAAACTCTATTTAATTTAAATGAAAATATATAGGGTGTTTTATTTAAAACACAATGTCAATGTTATTTTATTAAATTTACCTAAACTTTTTCTTTTTGAAATTTTGGCAAAAAAATTCTTTTTTAAACCAAGCTGCATTCACATTTTTTAATAAATATAACAAAAAAGTAGTTTGTCTTAATAAAGTATACCTATTCGTTTAACAATTGCTTTTGTTACGGCAAAAAGATCATTTTTATAAAAATTATTTATCTACAAACGCTGTAAATTTACGTTATGTTTATAAAAATAACACTCTAGATGCAGAAACGCATTGATAAATATAGTTATTATTATTTGTCCAAAAAAACAATTCTATATCGTTTACAAAAACGTTTTATAGTATTAATGAAACCCTAATGGTATTATTTATAGAAGTTTAACAACAAATTAATTGTTAATTCAATAAACTATTTTCATTGTAACAATGGTCACATTTTCAAACTACTGTTGGGTATTTTTTTTTAATAATTGCAAGGCATTGAAACTAATTAATTTTTATAACAAAAAAATTAAATCAAATTATTTGATGTACAAAATAAAAAAAATATGAACTCCCTTTTTAAACAAGTCTGATTCGTTTATAGAATAGAATTTCTTTTAGAAAATTTTAATTTTCTTAGTGATCTTTTTGATATTTTTATCATGCTAGATTTTACCACACTTCACTCGCACAAGTGAAATCAATAAGATTATAACACAGACTTTGGATTATAAAGTTATGTTCACCAAGGAGAGCGCTGGCCCTTTCCCCCTCATTTTAAGGGAAATAACAAAAATTTTGTTACCATTGCAAAACAATAGTTAATATTAAAAAAGTCTTTTTATAGCAATAAAATATTTTTGTTCACACACAACTATAGATTTAACAAAAACATTGTATGTTTGACAAATATGTAATATAAGCATAAAGTATTTCTTATTGCCATGACTATACATATTGTTGGATGAACATTTTTTTTTATAAAAGCTCAACATTGCTGCTTCATTATGGTAAATGAGAATTTTATTAACAGTAAAAAAGCTTATTCTGTAAATAAAAATAATCTCATTACTTTGACAAATCGTAGGTTTTTGTCCCAATAAGACACTGAAAATTTAATAAAAAATTTACCTTAGGTGGTACATTTTTTATAGCCATTACAATTTTAAATTTAAGTTATATAATATTATTTTATTAATCGCTTACAAAATTAGTTTTATTATAAGTGCATGTACATTTTTCTGAGTGTGGATTTTAAACTTTTTCATTATCTCTTCCATTTATAACAAAACACCCTGTACATATCACTTGAAATATTAATTTTAGACTTTTTTGCAATAGAACAAATTTTCTACAAAAAAAGTCTAGCTTTGACTGGTTGAGAAAAAAAATTGTTATAAATAGATTAATTTTAAAATTATGACATTTTTGAATAATCATCTTCACCTATTTGTCTTTAAGAAATTAATATTTCACAATAGGATCCCGTTACCAAAAAGCCGCCATGACATTGACCGTTTACAAAAAAAATCTATTGACACAAATCGCTATGACTGCAACAATTTGGAGTATAACAATAATTTCCCTATGATCTAAGACCTTAATTAATTTCCACTTCCACCTTTCTTTCCGCATCTCGCATTGGCATTTTGTTTTTTGATTATAAGTAAAAGCACTTGCTACACAATGTTCAGTCGGAACAAATATGCTTACTTTTAAATGAAAGCAAACGGTGTAGCAAGTTTCTTTTAGTTGTGACTCCGTATTCAATAAAGAAAGTTGGACACATACAGAGTGTAGATAAATTGTATTAGTTTTTTAAATTTTTTGTTTACGTGGTTAGTTAGTTTTAGTTATAGGTAAGTGACAATTATTAAAAAAAATTATATGTTATTTTAGGAGGTTAAAAAACTAGTTTGGATTTTGATAGGGTGAAAAATTTAATTTGAAATAATATTACCATAGAAACCCTAAATTTTTTAAATTAAAAATGCTAAACACATTTTTTTTTTTTAATAAATATATTATTAAATTAATTTAATTTTGCAGACGTTTGTTATAAATAATACCTAATTTTTGTATTACGAAATTTAAGTTCAATACACCAAACATGCTGACAATGTGCATTTAGCACTTAAAATTTGTAAATGCAGAATTTATGTCTAATTGTTTTATTTTAAAGTCATCAAAAAACTAAATTATATCAACGATTAATGTAAGCAAACTAAAGCAATTTTACTTATATATGGGTAAAACACTGATTGTTTATTACATACAGAAAAAATACAAAATAAAGTGTCATAAAATAGTTAATAGGTGGATATTAATTGTAGAATTTAAAACTTTTTGTACAAAATGTTGTTTTTAAATATTTATGAAAAATCGCAACGGGCATCGGATCTAGTTTTTTTTACAAAATGAGTTAAGTGAATTTATTTATAAACAATGAATATATTTGACCAATTTTTTAAGTGTAATACGCTAAAAAAATAATCTTTAAATACATTATCTATATCTACTTCTTAAAATTAAATAAATTTAAGTAATTTTAAATGTATTTGAGATTTAAAATTTCATATTTGTTTGGTTAAGTAGTTTTTAAAGCGTACATTTTTTAACAATATGCCGAAAATGTCAATTTTGTATGGTTTTAAAACATAATACTTACAGAGTATCTACCTATTGAAAAAAAAATTATAATAAAAAATACTTTAAAAATACAAATTAATTTAAAATATGTGTATGTATTTATGTATAGGTATTTCTACAATGTTAAATTACAGAAAAGTTTCGTTAAAAGCCTTTTATTAATATGAAATTTATAAATTGTAAAAAAAGCCAACGGTTCTCAAAATATTTAAAAAACTAAAAACCTTTTAAAAGCAAAAAGTGTTATAACTTCCTGGGAATTTTGAAACAAGGTAAGTTTTACATCTAAACATACACATTGGTCTACATTTTTTTCAATATCTACGTTATTATGTTTTGAGTTACCATTACCATATTTTGTTTTTATAATAGCTGTCATAACTTATGTACTTGGTACATCGTTGGATTCATTGTTTTTTTTATCTAATCTTGTAAATATTAATATGGCGGCCCTAGGAAAACCTAAAGATGGTGGTGGTATCTCAAAATCTAATATGCACAAAAAATCACTAATTGGATAAAATGTTTATGTTTACATGTAAAATTTGCTTTTTCTCAAAATTCCCAGGTATAAGTTAGTTACATAAAAATTGAAAACCTTTTTAATCAATGATAAATTTTCCTTATATAACTATGTTTTCTTAAATTTTTTCCATAGGTTCTTGGATTATTTAATACCAAATATGTGAAAATATGTAAAAACATTTAAAATCATATTTATGTAATCTGCTAAGCTTTAAGTTTGAGCGAAGCACAATAAGACACATATTAGCCGAATCGCATACAACATTTTATCTTAGATGCACAGTTTTATTTGTTAAACGATACATAAAACGTATTCAAAATTATAATAACAATAATTAGAAGCATAAAGTAAGGTAGATACTTTGGTAGTGAGTGTTGACAATATTAAAGCTTAAATTATAGAATGCTTAAAGATAAAATTTATTGTTTGCAATGGTGAACATAACCAATAAATCCCTTATTTCCCAGGGAGTTTGCTTTAACCGACAAGGGACAAAATTAATAAATAATTTATACATGACTTTAGCTAAATTTTAATTTTTACAATTATAAAAAAATGATCAATGGGTAATTTTAATGTTGGATATTGATAATGGTAGATTCGTTATTTTCTTCTAAAAACCAAAATCCATAGCATATTTATAAACATTAAGAAATAAGCTATGTAAATAAAATTATAATTTTTTGTAACCCATAAACTTAATGTAGTTTTTACAATACATTAATATTCTTACCATTGCACTAAAAATGTATTTTTTAACTGCTCAAATTAATGACATTTAACCAAATTACTACTACTACTAATCTACATACTTTTTAAAAGATATAAACCGTTATAATCTTAGACGAAGTGTGTACTTAAAGTATTATAATTATAATATTGATGTATCGGGCGGTCCAAAGGAGGACAAATAAATTCCGTTTCATTTTCATTGCTTGAAGCAGGTACCATTTTCCCTTTACGTTAAAAACGATGACCGCAATTTTGCGCCCAATAACGGATCCCAACTTTCTTTTTAATAGATAATGGTCCAAGCAATAAACAATTTGAATTTTATCAAAATAAACAATGTATTATAACTAGGTAATTAATAGTATATTATGTATTAAGTTTGATAAACGCCATTTTATACACGAATTTAATTTAGGCAGGAGCGAGCTTGCGAGCGAGTGCCTAAATTAATGAGTGTATGGAAAAGTTTATAAACGAGGTGCATACTATACTTTTTCTACGACAAATACTTATTATTATCTTAAAATGATTTAAATAAAATATTGTATAGAGCGCCATCTATGAAACAATAGGGGAATCTGTGTGTCACCGTCAAATGTCACATTTTTATATTTTGTAAACACAGATTATAAAGGTTATAAATCGAAATGTATTTTTTGAAAATTTACAGTTTTTCACAGTAAAAGTAAAGAAAATGTTTTATGAGGACCTTACAGTGGAGTCCGTGCCCGAATTTAAGTTATAGTTTACTGCCGGCGAAATTAAAAGGTCAGTACAATGTTCATATAAACTTTTTTAATATTGGCGTTGAGAAACTATTTAATACTTTTGTATTTTTGTATTGAGATAATAAAATAAGTTTCACATTTAGTATTATTTTACAAGAAAGGCACTATTTTAACAATTGTATGACATTTGACTGTCAACTAACTTCAAACTAACTTCAGCCCGTGACTAAAAACCTGTTGCTAACTTCAGCCCGTGACTAAAGCGCCGTAAAGCCACAACTTGCCAATGTGTATTTAAAAGGTCACTTAGTGTCATAGAAACATGTACAATAAAGGGCGTTTTAAAGGTGGGAGTAGAAAAATTTTTATATAATATATATAGTAACAAATTACAATGTATGACATTTGACTGTCAACTAACTTCAAACTAACTTCAGCCCGTGACTAAAAACCTGTTGCTAACTTCAGCCCGTGACTAAAGCGCCGTAAAGCCACAACTTGCCAATGTGTATTTAAAAGGTCACTTAGTGTCATAGAAACATGTACAATAAAGGGCGTTTTAAAGGTGGGAGTAGAAAAATTTTTATATAATATATATAGTAACAAATTACAATGTATATATATGCCAACAAATTACAATGTATATGCCAACAAATTACAACTTGTTAACATGGTATTAAATACTTTTTATTTGAATTTACAATGTTAATGATTGATTTTTTTTTATTTTAAATTCTTGATTGGATTTTTTATCAGCAAAATAAAATATGTTCAGTTTTATTAGTTGATAAGCAATGCCAGTTTAATTTTAGGTTTAAGGCACTTAAACAAATTCAAATATAAAAATTAATGCAATGATAATATATTACACAATAATGGTCCTGGTTAAAACTTATACCATTTTAAGTTGCAGGAAATTTTTAACTGTGCCAGTCTTAATTTTCCTAAATGTTTCATAATTAAATCATCACGGCTCCAGTACCATTGTAAGTACATACTGTACAGCGCCTGTTAGCATTTTTTTGTTTAGGAGCGAACTAGAAACCAATTCCGACTTTCATAATATTGTGAAATCGAAAGGAAGTAAATATACGAACATGCATTTTTCTTAAGTGAGTGCATTTAAGAACGCGAAAGGAATTTTCGATTCAATGGTACCATAAATTATTTATTTTAAAGCAAAGTTGTTTGCAGTTTGTAGGGTACATACTGCAACAGCGAATAATACATTTTTTATGAATACGTATATATAATATTTGTTAGTTTAAGGGAAAAAATGCCCCAGGGTTTTTTTATTTAAAAAGTTATGATGGCGATAAGAACAAAATTAAGAAATTTCTAGAAAATCTATATCCTAAAACAGTTTTAGATCAGACATTTTAATCAATTAAAATTGGTAAAAGGACAGTTCTAGACATTTAAAGGGTTTTAGACATTTAAGATAGCTCCATAGCAGGTTTAGAATAATTTAAGTGTTCCATACGGTTTAAGTGCATTTTAGATTTTAGTTTTTTTAATATTATTACGACAGTTTTAGATTAGTTTTAGGATATTTTAACCTGTTCTAAAAGTTTAAACATTTACTAGTCAGTTTTGCGAAAGTTTAGATATTTTAGACATTTAAATAAATTTAGAACGTTTTAGGATATTTTAAACAATTCTAGGGCGGTTTCAAGCCTCTCTAAAAATAAATTAGTCAAAAATGACTACTTACTACAGTTATTATTTATAGTGGCTGCTTTTTCACTTATACCATGCTTAACCATGAGATACCATGGTATCACCATTTTTATGTAAAATTGTCTCCTGATTTCGAAATATTATTAAAGTAAAGCAGTTTTTTGAGATAAAGTCAATTCCATTTTATAAGAAAATTGACTATATCTTAAAAACTGTTCTACTTTTCTAACTTTTGAGGATATTTTCAGATTTAGGGGACAATTTTACATGGAAATTGCCAAATAATCGAAATACAAATTGCTATTGACGAGAATTATTAGTGGCTGCTTTTTGGCTATGACAATTAGTCATTTTTGACTAGTACATGGTATTTTTCTAAGTTGATTTTGTTTATAATTTTTTTCTTGAAAGTGTAATACAATTCTTTATAAAGACCTATGGTGACTTTCGGTTTGTTCTCAAAAAGTTAAATTTTCTTCAATATTTTACTAAATTTTTTTTTTAACAAATTTGTTTTGACAATGCTTCATATTTTTTCTAAACTAAAATTACCACTTCTAAAAAGTTTATTCTAAAAACAAAATAATATATTATATTGTATAATCAGTGTCGGCTCGTGATCAGTCAAAGTAAGGAGGCTACTAAAGTGCAAGTGTTGTACATGTTTTAAACGCGTTCGCCAATAAAACAAACTAGTCTAAAATGTTTGTGGCACCAATAAAAGACAATTAATATAACTTACAAATAAAAGTAATACATAACGAAGAAAACAATCCATTCTACATTTTAATTTCTTCCAATTTTTTCATGTTAACCAAAACAAAACACCACAAGAGGTAAATTAACAAAACGACACACATAAATTATATAAGTTATGAGACCGATTTAAATTGTCAAAAGCTGTTATTTTTAAAGCTAGGTATAACGATAACAAATAAATTATGACAGGAATACTTACCCATAAATAAACTACGTCAGTTTTATCATTAAAAAAGAAGTTTTTAATCAGCGCTTTTAGGCTTCTTAATGCATAATCTATGGATTTATCTTATTTTTTTAATCGCCATCTTTTATTATTTCTTGTAACGCTAGCCTCCACGGTATATCGTATAATTTCATATTGTAGTCCACGTAGTGTCCGGTCTGTCACGGTCATGAGAACTTGAATGGATTTTTAATAGCAACGGAATCTTCGGACTATATAATCCGATTAAAAAGCGCAAGGTTCAGTATTTTTATTTATAACGAAAAGATATCATTGCACCTAATATTAATTATGATTATGATTATGAACAAAACGAATGTGACGTTTTTTAAAAGCATATCGCCGTTAAAAATATTAAGTCGTTTTTCGTTTTGTTGTCAAGCAAAAATATGTTAACTTTTATTACTTAATATTGTTGTAAACACATGTTTGCTTAAGGACAAAAACCTTTACGTAAGCGATATCAATAAAAAAATTGCAACTTTTTTTAATGATTGTTGAAAAAATAATATAAGTACCTATGCAACTCGTGGAGAAGGTTCCTTCTTGCCACGCTTGCTTCGCTCGCGCGTCAAACGAATACTCGCTTGGACTCGACCATTTTTTCCACATATACTATTGTTGCTTAGTTTATTAGTCATTGTCATTTTAATCATTTTTGTAAAAATGTTTATTTCTTTACCTTTTAAAATTTAAACAAATTTTAATAGTTTATTATAAAATATATCATGTGTTATTCTTTTCAGGTTATGATGACTTCTTTAATGCACTTAGTCGTAGAAAACTACAATGAATTACTGGAATCCAAAAAAGGTAATAATATTATTAGAACACCACGATAATAGTTCTCTCTTAAAATGAAATAGTCAAAATTCTACTATTTGAATTAGTACTAGCATTTTTTACTAATAAAATAGTCGTTTTCACTTTTAAATAGTTATTTTTGACTACGTAAATAGTTTAAGTTTGAATAATTTAAGATTAGTCATTATCTTTGACTATTTCTGAGAGTTAAAAGTAACTAATTTCTTTAATCGTTTGCTGCCAACAACAAAGTATTATTTGAATTAAATGCATATAGGCTCCATGGTTACATGGCCCATTTAAACAAAGATGCAAAAATTATTAACAATATGTATTGACAAATAAAATTGATTTTTATAAGAGTGACTGATAGCCAGTGGCGGCTGGTGGATTTTATGTATACGAATATCTCAGTTATTAGACATGGGTCCCACACCAAATTTATAATAGTTTATAACGACATTAAATAAACAAGTTCGGCCCAAACAGAATTTAAATTGAAGTTTGCGAAAAAAAGTTAGTTTTTCCTGTCGCCTCACCCGCCTCCAGGGCCTGGAGTCCAGGCCCCCCTATTTGAGATAATTCATATTAAAGTTGTACAATTTATTATCTACTATAATTTATAGACAAATTTAAAATTTTATTTAAAAATCCAAATATTACATATTTTATTCGATTTTAAATTTTTATTATTTATTTTATTAAAATAAAAAAATATTTAAAATGGTATAAAACCTGTAATATTTGGATTTTTTAAATAAAATTTAAAAAATGTCGATAAATTATAGTAGATAATAAATTGCACCACTTTAATTTGAATTATCTTAAATAGGGGAGCCTGGAGGCGGGTGAGGCGACAAGAAAAACTAACTTTTTTTCGCAAACTTCAATTTAAATTCTGTTTGCGCCGAACTTGTCTATTTAATGTCATTATAAACTATTATAAATTTGGTGTGGGTCCCATGTCTAATAACTGAAATATTGGTATACCTAAAATCCACCAGCCGCCACTGCTGATAGCCACATTGGTTATGACAATAGCTTAATAGTGACAGACCTGAGTTCAATCCCCGGCTGGGTCATAACTTTTTTAAATTTAAATCTACTAATTTGACTATTTCATTCATTAGAATTTGACTAATTATTATTGACTTAATTCGTTTTAAGAAAGGTAGTTAAAATAAGCGATAGTATGCTATCGCTTTACAAGTTGCACCTTTTAAGTGTTTGCATATGGGTATTTTTTTATTTTTATCCACAAGGTTGGTTATATCAAAAAAAGTTGCGTAATTACAAGCCTGTTTGAGTAAAATTTTAAAATTATAAAAACAATAAAATATTTTTTTACATTTTAATAAAAATCGGATGAAAATTTACATGAATTACGAAGTTCTAACGATTTTTGGTTTTGATAGATTTTCAGTTTTTTTTTCAAATTAAGCTAATTTAACTGACCTTGTAGCTCTTCAAATACAGTTTTACTGTAGTTTTTTTCTTCTTTTTTAGATCCCCTAGTAGACTCATGGCTCTTCATGCAGTCCCCAATTCCAGTAATATCAATTCTAGTCATTTATTTATATTTCGTATTAAAATTAGGCCCAAATTTAATGAAGAACAGGGAAGCATACAATTTAAAATATGTTATGATAGTGTATAATGCGTATCAAGTAATCTTCAGCACGTGGCTGTGCGCACAGGCTTTCAGAGTCAAAAATGCAGTTCCGCACCTTCTTAATCACACATGTAAAAATCCGTCCCCCAACAAGGATTTCCAGGATGCGGTAAGTCAAAAAATAAAACGATAATTTTATAGGTTATGGTCGTATGTAGAAACGATTGTTAAAATTTATGGGAAATCAAATTCAGTTAATAACACTGAAAAAAAATATGTATACCTATACATTGTTTTCCATTTCATAAATGTTAAAGAAAATTATAAAACAACAAGAGTTTAAAGACAAGATTTATTTTTTAGTGTGTTCAATACAGTATACTATAATATTTTTTAATTTCTGTTTTAGTTAGCAAATGGTGCTTGGTGGTACTTCTTCTCGAAAATAGTGGAACTTCTGGATACAGTGTTTTTCGTTTTAAGAAAAAAACAATCGCAAGTAACGTTTCTTCACGTTTATCACCATGCCTGTACGATGTTCTTTTCGTGGGGATACCTTAAATTCTTACCAGGTAAGACACTTTTTTACATCCTTTATTTATTATTTCCAAATTTATTAAAAAATAATTAACCTATTTATAGTACAAAAAATAAAAATAAAATATTTTTTTCCCTACACTTAAATTACCATTTTAATTAGGGGGCGAAAAGTAAACATTTTTATTTAACATTTTGGTTTACTGGGCGCTGTAATAACACAGTACAACACGATTTCCCTCCCATGAAAAATTTTAGCAGATTTTGAAAATAGAGGTAAAAAAAACGTACCCGTGTCTCACAGTTTCACGAGATCACGTCATAAAAAATTTTTAAGCCGTTATTCCTATTATTTATGCTTATACAGATTGTACATTTTTTACTCGGTTAAAAATATATTTTTTTGTAAATATTGTATGTTTTTACACAATTCAAAAAACAAATATAAAAAAAGTTTATATTTTGATTTTTTTTAAATATTTTTTTTTTATTTTTTTTTTAATGAAACACATTTTTGTATTTATCTTATATTCAATACATGTTGGAATAAAATCTTGGTCGTTTAGTTTGACGATTATACAGCTCGTTCAGACTAAAACCGAATATATATATATATATATATGGGGCGTGGCCTCGCCTCCCTTCAACACGCGACACAGTAGCTAAGCAAATAGACTGCATCGCTAATGAGATTTTTTGCATTATTATCTTTTAATTTTTTAAGTCCTTACCTGCTCGACCTTTCGTCATGTCGTTTATCACACAAGCAACTGTGACGCGCCTTGGAGGGAGGCGAGGCCACGCCCCATATATATATATATAGATATATTCGGTTTTATTCTGAACAGGCTGTATATTGCTTCAGAATCTCGAACAATTGACCAGCAATATTCACCCAGCCAATGCCTGACGTCTTTTCCCTTGAAGCGTTTTTCAATTGTTAAAATGTCTTGGTGAAAACGTTCGCCATGTTCGTCACTAAAATCGCCCAAATTTGGTGGAAAATAGTCCAAATGAGCATGGAGAAAATGTATTTTCAGTGACATATGTACTTTCATGTCCTGTGCTATAAAATGTACTTTATAACCCGAACTACAGGGAATAAATTCAGATTCCATCTCGGAAAAAATGGTTGTACTGGGTGTTAAAGGTGTTTTACTTTTATCCTCATATATGTTTTCTGAAGGAGCAGTTGGATAATCTTCAGATCGCACTCTTGCGAGAATGACGGATTCTACATCGGCGTAGTCAATTTTCTCTCTAGAATTGTACCGAAATCCAAAACTTTTTAATTTTGACATGCAGAAATAACACTGGTCAGATGCGTGTTCGGTAAGTCGCGACGGGTCGAAGCCAAATTGTTGGTGCAACATATTTCATACTGTGTGTTTTATCTTGCAATCCATGCAAACAACGGTAACAATAATCGCATAAAACCTCTGGTACATACCATAAGTTTGGTACTACGTCACCAAAAAATAGTCTTCAAAAGCTGTTACTACACTTTTTGTAATATTTCGCATATGGCTTGGAGGTGCAAATAAACCACATACATAACAAAAATTATTTCGATTCGGACACTGCATTTTTACTTTGATTTCAAATGGATGGTTAACTCAACAATCAAAATTAATATGAAAAATTTATCGATTTATCGCTGCAATAATGTTTTTATTTAACATTTAAAAAAAAGTATTACCCTTGTATAAAGATTGTTTTGAAAACAATGCTTTTTATGTATAAATGCCGCAGATGTGTAAATTTTTTGTTTTTTTGCTGTTTCAATTGACTTCTACTTAAATACTTTTTTTAAAACTTAAATTAAATATGTTTTAGGTACACTTGCTTTAAGACTTAAATAAATTCATTTAAATATCTTTTAATTTTTTTTAAAAATGTTAATTCAACAAAGCTCAATTTTTACAAAAAATTGAATAAATAAAAATTGTAATCACCCGACTTTAAAGCATTTTGATTGGCTTAAAATTGAAACATTTTGTTACTTGGTTTAAAAATAAACCGTTTGATATATATATAAATGTGCAAAACTCTGTATAAGATTAAAATAATTTTAAAATGCATCTATAATGGTTGCCTATCCATTTAGTAAATATATATATTTTTAACTATGCAGTCCAGCTGTTATCGAGTCTATTAAATTATGTCGCGAATAGTGTGAATAACATTTTATTGGATAGCCCTTAAAAAAAAATTATGACGTGATGTGAAAAAACGCCGAGACACGGGTATCATTTTTTTAACTCTATTTTTAGAATCTGTAGAAATTTTTCATGGGAGGGACCAAAAATCAAATTTTGTCGTACTGTGTAATAGGTCAAATTAAAATTAAAAAATAAGAGTTTTACAAATACATTTATTCTTTTTGGTTAAACATAAGCTGTATTCTTTCTTTAAAATAATAGGCTTGTTAAAATGTAATATTAGCAAATTATAAATTACATTTTTAATATTAAATGACCACCAGTATAGATTTCTGCGGAAAGTTATATCCAAATGTGTGTAGATGCCGCTGCGGGCTATCTTTTTTGTAGAAATTTTTTGTAGTCACGTTGTGTAGGAAGAAAAATAATATAAACACGGCGGTAGAGTGATTTTCCAGGCTTTAAGAAGTGTTTAGGCTCCCTTTTCCAGCTTGAAAAATGTCACTTTACCGCCTGGGTCTACATTATCTACTCTCTAAAAATGAATGAATTAGTCAAAAATGAGTAGTTACTAGAGCAGTTTTTGAGACATAGTAAATTCCATATTATATGTTAAATCAAAAACTGTTCTACTTTTTTAACTTTTGACGACATTTTCGGATTTAGGAGGCAATTGTACATGGAAATTGACTGCTAAATGTTCGGGATACAAATTGCTATTGACGAGAATTATTAGTGGCTGCTTTTTCGCTATGACAACTAGTCATTTTTTGATAGTACAATATTTTATTATTTTCAATCTAATTTATAAATTACAACTTTTATTATTAAAATTAGTTAGTAAAACCATCTTAAAATTAATTTTAAAAACTATTAAGTAAATCTCTGTACAGGACCTCATGTTTGAGGACCTATACAAAATGTAACTGTTTTTGTCTTATTTGAGGACCTAACCTACAGGTACCAGTTTGACCTGAATCACTTGCTGATCTAACTAAACACATGTTTAGCTATATAATTTTCGGCCATATTATAAGATCATATTAGATTATGTCTAAACCTTTTATAGGACTATAAACTTTTTGAAATCCTGGCATGCAAGTTTAATAGAAGGTTGGGAAGAGTATATCCCAATGATCAGTGCTAGAAGATACCAAACATGACATGTTTTACGAAGCAGGCTGGAAATTAATATGACACGGAGCAAGCAAAGAAATAGCTATTTGTGTATTAAGAGCGCAAAGCCATTCATTGCCGCTCTGAGTGAGAAGTTTGGCTATCTCGCGAGAGCGGCAATGTCACTTTGCGTTCGAATTACACACAGGATTTTTTCTACAACCGGTGTTTCTATAAGAATGTTTGGTAAAAATTAATAATTATTGATAATCTTAAATTTGACGTTTGTGTCAAAATTCGCAAACACATAAACGTTTCTTTATAATGGTTTCCATGGTAACTAAGTGAGCGACAAAATAACTTTGTCGCTCGGCGAGCGACAAAGTAAAAAAACGCTCGCTCCTCGGAAAAGTGCAACTTTGTACTTTTCGCTTGGTTGAAGAAAAAATATATTTTAATCTGGTCTCAGCCATTATAAAATCCCCTGGAATAAAACAAAGTTTTACTGGCTTCATTGGTTAATAAGTACCTATGTAAAGAAAACATTTTAACTACGGAATACAAATTTACTAGTTTTACTGGAACTTTTTTTATGCCAGGTAGAAAAAAGTAGCAAGTATATTACTATAGAGTTTCTGAAATGGGACTTCATATTATTGCCAATTTTATAGCTTTCGACGAAGGCCCTCAAATGATACAAACTTGACCGAGATCCTCAAGTGTGAGGTCCACAATTAAGACTAACCCTTTAAAAGTATAAGTTATTTTTAAAGCAAAATTATTTTTAGGTGAGCAAGGTGTTGTCATAGGATTCCTGAACTCCATGGTACATATTGTTATGTACTTCTATTACTTCTTAGCAGCCTTAGGACCAAAATACCAAAAATACCTTTGGTGGAAAAAATACATGACTTGGATTCAATTGGTAAGATAATTGTAATAATATGTTTAGTTATTAAGAGTTAAAACACATAAATCACAAATATTACGTATTTAGTATTATGGAACTCACCATAAATTATCTTATAAATTCATCATTACCAACAATAAAATTTCCTAATTAATCCGAACCAACTGTTATAGAAAGTTGCGTGCATGCAAAATGAAAACAACGTTTCTTTTAAGAAGTAATTAAGAGAAATTTGTCAAACAATACTGAAAGGATTTCAGTAAAAATACCCAAGATTTATATGAATTAATTTGCACACATCGCTAAATAAAAATAAAAACACGCCAACGAATTAAATTGATCATCATGTTTATAGTATCAACTTAATACGTATCCAAAAAAAACTGTTTAACGTTAATTATTTAGACTCACAACATTTATGTTTTTGGTGCATTGAAATTTGATATGCAATATTAATGTTCAAACTAAAGGTAAAGAACTATATATATAAATTTTATGTGTTGATTTTTTTCAACAAAGAGTAAACCTAGAGGAGGGGATCACATTTGCTTGTACATTCGTGGATTAAGTAAGTGGCTGTGCATAAGTAGGAGCAAGCCATAAAAATAAGTTTTTGATATCTGAAATAGCTCATTTTCGACATCTGTTATAGCTCATTTTTAACATTTGTTACCTTTCATTTTGTACATAAACTAAATGCAAAATAACCAAAATTGACTAATAAGTAACTCTTAAGTAAGTTGTTTGTAACATAATATAATAATATTTTATTAAAATTATCATTGTCTAACTAGCAGCATTTGAAATTATATAAGCCAATATTGTGATAAAAACCGTTATTATAGTATTTGAAACTTTATTTAATGGAGACTTACATTTGGTTTTGGACTATCTATATGCAATACCGCCTGCAGATCTGAATTAACGTTAACTAATATGTATTACCTATAAAGTTTTTAAAAAATACTTTTCCAAATAATGTATACATAAGTTTGTAAGAGATATCCATTCTTTTAAACTTTACTCTGATGATTTAATGTAATAACCTTTTTCTTCTTTTTAGACTCAATTCTGCATTATGTTGGCCTACCTGGTGTTCGTCATTGCCATGGACTGTAATCTTCCAAAAGCCCTCACGTTCTTCTTTGTCGGAAACGTTGTGATCTTCCTTTATTTGTTCAGTGATTTCTACAGGAAAGCTTACAAGAAACAGAAGCACACCACGCAAGCAGACCCTATACCGTCCACATCGAGTGGTATCACTAAGGCTTCCAAATCATTGAAAGTCAACTAGGGAATTTATTGTTTCTGTTTGTTAGGTTGAAGGAATGAATGGTTATTTATTTTTGTTTTTCTTGTAAATTTGTGTTTCGTGTTTATTCGAAGGTACTAATCTGATTTTATTTAGGATAGTAGTGTATTTTTAAAATAGTTTTTCTGAATTACCTATACTATAACGTTACCATTGATAAAATTTAATAGAAAATGTAGAGGCAGTGTCATATTTTATCGGGTTCAGTTATTGTTGACTTTTTGGTTTTTATTTATGATTTTATTACTCGTTATATTAATGATGTATAGGAACAGAAATTTCATGATAAAATAGTTGCTATCACAAATTTCTGTTTTGCATGACGATAAATTTGCTGTATATATAATACAAAAATAAATGTAATATTTATAAAAATCACATCTTTTTATTTTTTATATAATTTTACACAAAATACAAAAACTAGGCTACAAGCAAAAATAATGTTTGTACGTTAATACAAATGCCTACCAGCATTGATATATGAAGCTACTATAAATATCAATTTAAATACTTATCTAGGATTTGTAGAGCAATTTAATGCACTTTTTTATCCATTCCATTACTTCCTTTAACTTCTCCCTTGTATGTCTTCTTGTAAAAGTCAGCAAAGAGGTAGTAGAAGAATATCGAGTTGGGAAGGGTGAAAACCACCGACCATCTTGGGTAGCCACAACTGTAGAATAAGAGCTGACCATTGTGGATGAATGCTATGCAAAATTGAATCTAAAAAAATCCATAGATAACAAATAAATTAGGTATAGCGTTAGTTATGCAACTATTAATACAAATAGTTTACTTAAAGGTCTTGAATAAACTTAATTGCTTTATTTTAATTTTTCTACATGCGAAGCAGTTTTGACTATTTGGCAGCGTGTCAGCGTACCTAAGCAGAGAATTGATGTGCCTTAAAAATTTTGTTTGATGTTGCTGCGAAAAACAAAGAAACTAAAGAACGTTGATGACAAAAACAAAGAGAAGATTTTTTAAGTAGCATAAGTAGTGCTGACCTTTAAACTATAGCAGGGGGAATAGAAAGAGACGGGAATAAAACCAAAAAAATTTAAAATGAAAAATTCAAAAAGTAAGAATAAGGATACGACTGAAATAATTTTAGAACCATCTACGTCTTCTTCTGAAAACTCTAAAAGTGTGATCTTCGTTTATGTGAGATATTGGAATGCTCTACTTAAAATTGGAGCTGTATGTAATAATTTTTAGCTCTTAGGTATTCTGAAATAATGAACAAAAAAAGAAAACTTACCATTTGCATTGTAGTAATGTACTTTTTCCACCACAAATACTTTTGATACTGAGGCCCGATGGCAGACAGAAGATAATAAATGTACATGACAACGTGGACGAAGCAGTTGATCATTCCCACAAAAGTCCCATGTCCTCCTGGATAATATTTCGCCACACCCCATGATATAGCCATCATACCAGCATGATGGTACAGGTGGAGAAAAGTGATCTGTCTTTCGTTCTTGCGTAGAACGAAGAATATGGTGTCCAGTAACTCGGTTACTTTGGTTAGGAAATAGATGTAAACACCTCGGGCGACCTATTGACAATCATTTTTGTTTATTTAAAAATCAAGTAGTTTATGGTATATATGTTCCTATTATTATAAGTTATATTACCCTCATGGCTTCAGGCGTTTCCGAGAAATCGACAGGTTGGCATTTCCAACTGTAATGTAGCCAAGCTCCATCTAATGCCTAAAAATATTTATATATAAGCATTATAAATTACAAAACAATTCAAATATTTATTTAACTTTAGTACACAAAAAAGGTATGAAAATTTACTAAAATCTTGATTTGTATGTTACAAAAATTGTCTCAACATATAAAATAATTATTAATTGACCCCTAATTAACCGTAAAAACAATTACGAATAAAAATGGTAAGGTAAAAGTAATAAACATGTTTATGCACGAACCATTTAAAGGAATTCAACTTTGTGGTATCACACCTTGCCGGCAAATTCACATAAATAAAGTATCACCATTAATTTCAATAAAAAATGTTTGGAAGTTGAGTAATTGAAACCTGTTGGCATTTCGAATACAATTTTTTTTAAATAAAGATAATTGTTTAAAAAAAATTTAATTTCAATGAAGGGAGATATAAGGTAACATGTAGGCCGTTTAAATTAAACAATTCATTTAAATAACAGCATTGCGAAACGCAAATCGAATAAGCATGTAATTCGATTTAAAAAACATGAAGTAAGAAATCTTCCTTAATATAACATTATTTTTGCTTGTTAAAAATAGATATGTAGAGATTTACAGTGTTTAAAATTAAACGTAATAAAATTGGATTTTATTAAATTATTTTAGAAAACTTCTAAATAAACATGAGTACGAAATTAGTTTGATTTTTAACATAATTTGAGCTTGAATAATTTATTCGAAAGATACTCCAACCCTTTCATTTTTTTAGAATAAAACGATTTCTCTTTTCCGTCAAAAACTTATCTACATGTGTGCACAGCGACGATTACTTTAGCATTTAAGGCATATCTCTTCTCAGTTACCTTTTTTTTTAAATATGGAAAAAGAAAAGTCACAGGGGGCCAAATCTAAAGAATACGGAAGATGTGGCAGCAATGTACAGCGGATTATTTCTGGGGTGATGGTGCCTCATTTAGCCTTAAAAAGTATGCATTACTTTAGCTGTGGAAAAGTTTATCTCAAAAGACCAAATGCTCATATTTTTCAAAATCATTCTTTTATCATAAAGTGTTGGAAAGATAGGACAATATGTATTCGTATATTTAATTGTTTGTTGAGTTTAAATTTGTTTTTAAAATATTGTTATTATGATTTATTTAGTACATGTCGTTTTTTATTATGATCATTCTCATTAAACTTTGAACCGAGTCCAGAAGTATGGAAAATAGATTAGGAAAAGTAAATGTTTAAGCAACTGGACAATTTTGACAATACAAATATGTCATATTTGTATTGTCAAAATTGTCCAGTTGCTTAAACATTTACTTTTCCTAATCTATTTTCCATACTTCTGGACTCGGTTCAAAGTTTAATGAGAATGATCATAATAAAAAACGACATGTACTAAATAAATCATAATAACAATATTTTAAAAACAAATTTAAACTCAACAAACAATTAAATATACGAATACATATTGTCCTATCTTTCCAACACTTTATGATAAAAGAATGATTTCCAACACTTTATGAAAAAAGAATGATATTTAATATGATTTATTATTATGATATTTTATGAGTACCAAATTGATTAAAATCTCTTCATTGGTATTGTTTTTATGACAAAAAGACGATCCTCAAAACTATATATCTCTTGGGAAGAGGTTTTGAAGAAAATAAAACAATCCAGTGGATGAGTTCTTTAAAGATAAGTTTTAGTTATAATTGTTATTGTTATTGTTATGTTTGTTTAATTAATTAATACTTAAAATATTTTACAGTTTTTTGTATTATTTATTTATTTATTTATAAGTCTTTAATTTAGATGGTTATTTATACCGTATGTTATTATTAAATACTTGATTTTGTTTTGACTACACCAATAAGCCTTTGTGTTTTGTATTTTAGGCTTTAGTTGATGAATACCACCCTGTATAACACGGGGCAACAATTTAAGAATTGCCTGTTGCACTGTGTAATTAACAAAATGGTTATCGTAAAAAATAATAAAATGTCGCCAACCATTTGGATAATAAAAGCACTTAGGTATAAATAAAAGGAGCCTAATAAAAAATAATTATGCAATACTGTGAACAGTGTAATTTAAATTTCGTTAATACGTTTTACCATTAGTTAAATATGAAGCCTGTAAAATATAATTTAATAGGGATATTCTATTATATTTTAAATTAAGGAACTCCTGGTTAAATTAATTAACATAATATGGCGTTCTATTATAAAATTATAAATTTATATACAGAAATTACTATTACATAACTTATGCAATTTCAAATATATCATTATAATAAATGCATAATACGAATTATTATCCAATAAACACAAAATCATATTGTGGCAATATTTATTGGACTGTGTCTAACAAAATTTTTAGCAAGTAAATTTTTCTACTTTCCCCATAGGAAATTTAATTAGGAGGTAGAATGTATTATTAACAAATTATTTAGAATATATGAATTCTAGTAAATAACAAAAAATTAAATTTCATAAGAAAAATTCAAAGTTAAGAACATTTTTTGAAATTTTGCTGTTTTTAAGTTATTTGGATTTAAATATGTTTCGTAACAAAGACCACCATAATAAAACACAATTTATATGCATAAAATTTACATAAACAAAAACCAAATGGGCTGTACGATTTTTTGATATTTGAAGCATAGGTTTAAATCTTAATGATCAAACTTAATATCTACCTATTTAAAAAATTATAAAATTGCTGAAATGACTCAAATGACGAATTTGACATTACTTAGGCCTGTATTCAAACTAATGGTGAAAACTTTTATTTGAGTTACACTCATACTAAATTTTTTTTGTAAAAATATTTATATTTAAACTTAATTAGCTTGAAAGCCAAGTAAAATTTAAAAAAATGTTATTTATAATTTTCTGTTTAAAATTAAATTTTCAATATAAAATTTCATGTACGTTTTGAGACAGCCTGTATAAAAACTTTTATAAAATGTTTTTGTTCTTAATCTGCCTAAACAGGTATGCACTAGATTTAAAAATTAAAAACTGCATATTCCAGTTTTTAGTGAAATCAGTGCCCACCTGAAGGTAATCAATGCACTGCTTTCAATGACTTTCATATTTAAAAAATGTAACAGCGATATTCAATTCACTTACCTCGTATAGCAGCCAGGAACTGCAAATAACTTGAACAAAATTGTAAGCAATAAGTACTTTTCTTAAATCGAATGGCTTTCTGTCTTTCATATAGGCGGGGCCCCATTTTAATACGAAAAATAAATAAGTCACCAGTATTGTGAGTCCAGGTACAGGGTCTTTCAATAAAAACCAATTGCTGGTTCTATGATCTAAAAATAAAACCAAAAACTTAATTTAAAAATGCCTTAATTTATAAAATTTATTTAAAAATACTAGTGTGCATTTTAAATTTTTACAAAAAATGTAATGCAATATGTTAACATAGAGTCATTCCAAATAAAAACACCAAATGGGGTGCGCTGCGTGATTTTTTATTTTGATGAAAAAATTTGAGGATGATCTTTTAGGTGTCAAATATGAAAATCCGTTGCCGTTTTAATTTTTTGTTGCTTTACTTTTATTTGGCACCCCTTAGAAGTCTGAAATAGTGTCAATTTCTTACTCTCTTATAGTGGGCCAGAACTTTTTTTCTGTGACAAATATTGAAATAATTTTAATTTTGTTTTACTGTCCAGTAAGTGTGTTTTCGATATAAATTATTATTATCCAATTAGTTAATCTCATAAAAGAATGGTAAACCACTAAAAATTCATGATAATTTGCCAATTTTTGTGATTTTTGTCTGGCTCCTGTGCCTATTCTACTGAACTTAGAAGGTTCATTTTTTTCAGGTATAAAGTACTTATACAATAGAAAACGTAACTATTATTTTAAGTTTCTAGACTATCAATTTCTTTATTAAAAAAATTATTGAAAATTGATAATTCTCAAAATTAGCCAATTTTGCCCTCAGAAATCATTATGTTGAGGAAAAAATAAAAATCTGAAACTTTCAGGAAATGTAGTCCCCACCTTCATCTTTTCAGTCCAGTTAGTCTTGTTTTGTTATTTTTATTCCTTTAAAAGATATTTTAATTTTTTTAATGCCCGTTTAGTAGCGATATTGTTAGTTTTATTTATAATTTAAAATTTAGATGGCTTTCATGTTTGGTGGAGAAGTGTCAGAACTGTCAAAAATATTTCATAAATATTATTTGTGTGTATTTCTTTGGTAAATTTTGTATATAACATAATACCTATGTCATATTATGTTATATATAAAACTTTTTAAAATCACCAAAGGAATACCTACCACAAATAATAATTATGAAATATTTTTGACAGTTCTGATATTTTTGGTAGTTATGTTATATTTTATGTATTAAAAAATCATATATATATATATATATATATGATTATATATTATATACATTATAATAAAGTATTTAATTGGCTAATTGGTGTTTAAAGAAGAAGAATGTAAACAATATATTCAAGATCCTTATGGTTTATATCGTTAAGTATAATAAGTGAAATTAATAAAGAGTTAATTTAAACGTATAAAAAATGCGTTAAGCAGTTTTTTGTCGGTTTCTTTCACAATTTAAACCAAGTTAGTCGTGTTCTATTATTTTGATCCCTTTAGTAAGACACTAAATAGTTAAAAGTTAAATGTATACATTTACATTTAATTTTTTTTTACATATATGTATTTTAAATGTTAGTGTTGGAAAAAATTTACACAATCTGTAAATACTTCTTTAAATTTTAGTTTTTAGGTAACTGGTTAAAATAAAACATGTTATAATAAAGGGGTTTATTTAGAATATTTTTTGGTTTTTGCTTATTTTTAACAATTTAAAACTTCTCAGAACTTAAATATTTTCTATAAGAAAGAGGTACAAAATTATGATATGTTCTTGCATTTTTAATTGCAATTAAATTCATGAATCTCGAACACTCCGTCATTTATTTCACTTGCAAACTTGCAAACTTTTTGAAATCACAATTTAAATACGCACAAATAAAATTTATGAAATATTTTTGACAGTTCTGACATTTCTCTACCAAAGATGAATTGACAAAGTGAAGGCCATCTAAATTTTAAATTATAAATAAAACTAACAATATCGCTACTAAACGGGCATTAAAAAAATTAATATATCTTTTAAAGGAATAAAAATAACAAAACAAGACTAACTGGACTGAAAAGATGAAGGTGGGGACTACATTTCCTGAAAGTTTCAGATTTTTATTTTTTCCTCAACATAATGATTTCTGAGGGCAAAATTTGCTAATTTTGAGAATTATCAATTTTCAATAATTTTTTTAATAAAGAAATTGATAGTCTAGAAACTTAAAATAATAGTTACGTTTTCTATTGTATAAGTACTTTATATCTGAAAAAAATGAACCTTCTAAGTTCAGTAGAATAGGCACAGGAGCCAGACAAAAATCACAAAAATTGGCAAATTATCATGAATCTTTAGTGGTTTACCATTCTTTTATGAGATTAACTAATTGGATAATAATAATTTATATCGAAAACACACTTACTGGACAGTAAAACAAAATTAAAATTATTTCAATATTTGTCACAGAAAAAAAGTTCTGGCCCACTATAAGAGAGTAAGAAATTGACACTATTTCAGACTTCTAAGGGGAGCCAAATAAAAGTAAAGCAACAAAAAATTAAAACGGTAACGGATTTTTATATTTGACACCTAAAAGATCATCCTCAAATTTTTTCATTACAATAAAAAATCATGCAGCGCACTTTTAAATTCATTTTTGGTGTTTTCATTTGGATTGACTCCATAATTTCATCCAAGAATTTTAACACAGATTCAACAATTAAAAAAAAATTGCGACTTCGTTTGCGTGGAATTAGTACTTTACATTAGCTATAATAAAGGATCAGTCAAAGTTCAAATGTCAATGGTCAAAATTTATAAAGTAAAAAGTAGCCCAAGAAGTTCTAATGAAAAACAAAAAATAAATGCATGAGTAATTTTTTTAAATTTTGCCGCTTCATATTTTTATTTATTTCAAATTTTGACCTCCGACATCATTTAAATAGATGGTTTTACAAAAAAAAACGTAATATGATTTTGTTGTACATAACCGAGTCAATTTTTTTTTGGTGAGGTTAAATAACATAAGAAATGTTTTTTTTTAGTTTTTTTTAGACTTTTAAGAAATAATTTTTATGAAATCCAATAGAAAAAGTCCAATAACAAACACCCAAAAAGTGTAAAAAACAATGATAAATAAACGACATCGAAAAAAAGGTTTAAATAGTTTATAAACAAAAAATTTAGATGATACCTAAGTGAAAATGAATATTTTTTATTTATTTTAAACTTTGACCTCCAATATCATTGAAATTAATGATATTTTTCTTTTCTCATGAGAAAATAATTTATGTAATACCCAAGTAAAAAAAAACCATCTTGGGAAATAACCAACACCCTAGTATATGTGGATTTATTTAAAAAATTTGATTTAACTGAAAAATAAATTAGGTAATAATAATGTACATAAAGTACTTACTAGGGTGTTTTAAAATAAGGCAATACTTTTATTTTTTCAAATTCGAAATTCTGTCAAAATTTGAGCTCTTAATATTAATTTTAAAAGGTCCATCATCGAATTTAAAGTTTTCCCATTGATTTAACATGAAAAAATAGTTTTTTAAGATTTATTTCGCCTGCATACTATGTAGAACTACGATTAATACTTTAGCCGCTAAATGTAAAAATATCAATTTTTTTAGAATTTATACGTTTCAACGTTAATAAAAAAAACAGATGAATCTACAAACTGGACTCTGTAGATAATTTAATGATAAAAAAGGACCAGTGATTATTTATCAAAAAAAAGTTCTACATAGCATGCAGGCGAAATAAATCTCAAAAAACTATTTTCCCATGTTAAATCAATGGGAAAACTTTAAATTCGATGATGGACCTTTTAAAATTAATATTAAGAGCTCAAATTTTGACAGAATATTTTTTTTAGCATAAGTGAAAAAATTTAACATGAATTTGAAACAAAAAAATATTGCCTTATTTTGAAACACCCTAGTAGGTACTTACCTACATACATAATAAATAACAAAAAATACTGGTAAAATAAAATTACTTGTTTTGACATTAATTACCATACATTTTTACATTAATTTTATTTGCTTCATTTATCTTACAACATATTTTTATCTTGTATCGTATTAACTTTATTTAAGATATTTTAACGTTATGAAATCGGCTATTGTTTCTTTATTTAAATAAAAGAACACTGTGACAAAAATCTAAGTAATTTTTGTATCCAATTTAATGTTAAAAAGTAAATTAAAATTTATAATTAAGTCTTTAATACGTCTTTAATTTTATTTTTCATAACCAGTTTCTATTATTATTATTCATTAGTTTATTATACAAAAATCTTTTTTAACAAAAAAACGTCATAATATCTAATTGTAATAGAAAAAATTACTATATTACAAAAACAAAATAATTCCCAAAGTATTTAACTATTGTAATTAATTAATTAAGTAGCAATTTCTTACCTGCTAGTTCCGTAAAAAGATAATCCCAGTAGCTGCTGGTTTCATTATTAGAAGTCATTTTTGATTCCGCTACGTCCAAATAAATAAAAACTTATCACTACCACCAATCTTTCAATCGAAATGAAGTTTCATTGTTAATGATGGTCAAAAATCTAAAAATTAAAGAAAAAACGTAAAACAATAGGGTTGTCTATGAATACAATTAACACAGAAATCCAGTAGTTGTTTAAAAAGGTTAAGGACACGATTTGACCCAAATCTTTGGTTTTAAAAATTCCATGTTTAAGAAAATTATCGTCCTATTTGACTCTATAATAAATACCTAATTAATAAAAGTTTATTTACTAAAACTATTTAAAAAAATCTTACCATAGAAATAGAAATAGAAATAGATTTATTATTTTAAAAAAAAAATTGTATACACAACAAAGAACACGTCACAATAGTAAAAAATTTAAATCTTTACAAAAACAAAATAAACAGTACATGTGAGTAATATAAATAAAATACAGAGTGTATCATAATATTAAGAATACATAGTACACCATCTTACATCTTTGACCACTAATTCAAAAGTAAAACCTAATTTAATTTAATGATATTAAATATAATTTTACCTTAAGTCAATTACATAAATTAAATTAATAATTGCAATTGCATTAAAAAGTACATATAAGTGGACCCAAATTATCCAGACTACTTTCACTGAAATATCAGATTAATCTGAAACGCTCACGGCTTTTTAAAACAATATATGTAACAATGTATTTATATTTATAGGAAATAAGTGGTAACAACTTTGTTTTTAGGTAGATGGCGGACAGTTGAGGGGTCTAATAAGTAAAAATAGATGAGTAAACATATCATATTACTAGGTTCATATCTTTTTTTCAAGAAAATACTTTAATACGTAGCCTATTTTTTTTTCGTAAATATTAGACCCCTGAGTACAAAGAAAATTACATAAAGAAAAACAAAATATAAAATATATATGTACCTTTATTTTATACTTTGTAGTGTTGGGCATTAACAAAATAATATTTTTATAAAAGTAGTGCTGACTGAATTTTCCAAAATAAAGCATTCAAAGCATGAACAAACGGGATTAGTTTGCAATGAAGCCACCCATATTGAAGTTCTTGGTCAGTTTGCTGTAGATGCCACAAGGTGAAACAAGAAGGTGTTGAAACAAATTCCACCCATTCAAAATGAATATCACACAACAACTTTGCGATGATGGTGCAGACAGGCATTTTGTAAAATTAAGACCAATAAGATAACAATTAAGATCCAAATACTAAAAACATTTGCTTCAGAGATGAGTGTACTTTTAATTAAAATAAAAATGTTAACAAACAAAATTGAAGCAATGAACATCCTCATATAAGAGAAAATCATACCCCAGTATCCTGAAAAACTAAATGTCTGGCCACTTATATTTTGACCATAGTTTGAATGATCGAATATATTTTAAAATGTTTGATGAAAAAATACAGCCACTAATAATACATGAACTAGAAAATCAAAGAGGAGAGGATGAACTAGCTTTGGATGAAAGTTTATTACATTTTCTGCAAGATGGCGCACCACCCCATTAGGTAGTAGCTGCAAGGACTTGACTGGATCAGAAATATCCAATGTTCAGTAGAAGATGACCAATATAGTGTGCTCCCAGATCCCTAGATCTAACACCATTGGACTTTTTCGTATGGGGTCACTTAAAATATGTGGTCTTTTAACATCTGCGATAACAAATAGTTTAAGAATGTTGAGCTATTCCACAACAAAATCTCTAAATTTATTATATCTAAATAAGGTCCAAATTTATAGGGCATTGCTCGTTTATATACACACCCAGCTACAAGATTTTATTTTAGACATCATTAAATAAACATTATAAACCTAATTAAATGATTTATTTTGTTCATCTGACAATAAAAAATGTTTATATGATTAAAGTACTTTATAGGTGGAACTATTTGTTAACAAAAATAATTTTTTCTACTTCCACCTTTAAAACGCCCATTATAGTAAATGTTTCCATGACACTAAATGATCTTTTAAATACACATTGACAAGCTATGGCTTTATGGCGCTTTAGTAACGGGCTGAAGTTAGCTTTAAGTTAGTTGACAGTTGTCAAATGTCAAACAACCCTTAAAATAAAGTGTTCTTTCTGTGAAATAATACTAAATGTAAAAATTATTGCATTATCTTAATACAAAAATTCAAAAGTATCAATGAATTGACTTTTTGATTTAACGGATAAAGCATTACAAATTTCAAACTTTTACTGTAAAAAACTGCTTCTATATCGGATTAAAACCGTTTTTAGTCCATTATTCCAAGGAATAAATTTCGACATAAAAAATTTGTCATTTGCCGCCTTTAATACATATTGCCATTCTTACGGTAATTCTATTTTTGTATAGATTTTGCTCTATACAAATATTTAATTTATTGAGATTATCGAAGAAAAAGAATAGTATGCAACTCGTTTATAGACTTTTCTGGACACTAATTTAATTAAACACTTGCTCGTGCCTAATTTAAATTCGTGACTAAAATGTCGTTTACCAAACTTGATAATATACTATTAATTTCAAATTAATATATGCGTTCTTATGAGAAATGTGATCCTTATTTAATTAATAGGAAGTACTTGACCATAAATGCTAGGTACCACTTACTTTTTTATTATAATGATAATTTAATTTTTGTGAAATTTTAAAAATCGAGATATTTAGAGAATAATTTGATTACTTTCTCCTTTTATGTCAAAACATGTAATTAATTTACCTATCGTTAGTTTAATATTTTTTAAATTTATTTTAAAAACATTAACTAATATTTGATATTTTAATTTAACAAGTTCTATTTTATGTTTATAGAAAAGTTTCAAAAACAGCAATACGTATTTTGTCAGAAGAAGTTGAAATATGCAGTTTTTTTTATATCGCGCGCAGATTTCTTAAAAATCGCTTGTTAATTTAGTAATTTTATGGGATTAATATAAAAAACAATATTATGACTTCACATAAGACAATCTACAAAAACTCCTTAAAATTGCCTTGTGTTTGGGCCGCTTAAGGATAGTATAATAACAATAATAAATTATTATTACTATATCTATATCTATACTTGTAGTTTAAGAAGGCATTGCCTAAACAACAAATCATATTTTATAATAAATTTGCGCTTTTAACGAGGTGGAAACGTTTAACTATTATTTTATTAGATATTAATAGATAGTTAAATTAACAAAAAACACATAAATAATTAATATAGCCTAGGTATTGTAAATCCATGTAATTATTTTTAATTATTATTTACACTAAAATGGTTTTAGTATCAATATTTTTTCTACTTCCACCTTACGCCTATAATCGTACATGTTTCTATAACACTAAGTGATCTTTTAATTACACATTTACAAGTTGTGTCTTTATGGCGCTTTAGTCACGGGCTGGAGTTACTTAACAGTTGTCAAATATCATACAATCGTTAAAATAAGGTGCCCTGTGAAATAATAATGTGAAAATTATTTTATTACTTTAATAAAAAAAAATAAAAGTATTAAATAGCTTCTCAACGCCAATATCTATTTGAAATTTTTATATGCAAGTTTGATTCGTCGGCATACTGCACCGTAGAGTGCCCATAAAACATTTTCTTTACTTTCACTGTGAAAAACTGTTCTTAGTTCATTTTCAATTGATACATCTCGATTTACACATAAATATTTGACATTCTCTTGCAAGCTCGCTCGTGTCTACAGTGCGTAAGAAGAGGTGAGATGTATCGCTTATGCCGTTTTCCATGGCATGCTGGATTCTGGCCAAACGGCCACGGGGGTATGCCGAATGCTTGTGTTGTTTGCCAAATGTTTGGTGCTTACTGGGCTTCTTGTAAAATAATACTAAATTTGAAAATTATTTTATTATATAAATACAAAAATACAAAATTATTAAATAGTTTTTGAAGCCAATTTTTAAAAAGTTTATATAAACGATTTTTCAGTCAGTAAACTAGTTTTTGCCAATAAAAATTTTAGGTGGAGTACCTATAAAATATCCCCTTTACTTTTACTAACACTGCTATTTTTAAAGCAGGTCATTTTTTACACCAATTTGCCTATTTTTGTATAGATGTCGCTTTATACAAATATTTAAATTAAATAGTAATAAATTAATAAAATAAAATAAATTAAATAAAAAATAATATTTGTCTTAAAAAAAGTGTATATGTAACGCTCGTGTCCAATTTAAATAGTTTATCAAACTCAATACATAATAATGAAACAATAAACCAAAATGAACAATAAGGTAAATTAAGGTTAAAAATTATAACTTATAATAGAGTTTTGTTGAAAATGTGTATTGCACATACTTTCTACTTATCTTGACTAAATTAAATGTTTTTATAGCTAAAATAGTAATACAAGTGGTATTTTTATGGTTTTAATAAAGACAAAAATTTTATGACCAATTTAAATATAAATAAAACATTTTTTCAAATATACAGTTTTTTGTGTTTTTGCCAAGTTTTTTTTTGTTCTCAGATGATAATAATAATTTATTATAAAGTATGTACAATTTACATGTGCTGTCATTTTAAAATTATTTAATTTTAATCAGAAAATCCAAAATTTCAATTTTTCTATTTTGATTTATTGCCTATGCAGGATGTCTTCAAATTTTATTCAAAAATTTGCTTAATTTTAAAGAGAAAAATGGTTCCTAAAATGCTTTATACTGGGCTGAAATAATTTCTTCTCTAAAATATATTTTTAGATATTTAGTTCCGGTTTTTTGTTTAAAAAATTATAAAATTTAATTTAATTTAATAAAAGACACATTAATTAATCATCAAAAACTCCTGTTTTAAAGAACGCATACTTTAAATTAAATCAATAATTTTTCATTAAAAAGTAGTAAACAAACTCACGTGTATATAGTAAAATGTTAATCCGATTCCGACACAAACATTTCAATTTACGTCACAGCACACGCATCCAAGTAGACTTAGGCATAGACGAAGAAAATAAACAATACACTACACAGGTGGATTTAAAGAGAGCCTAAGTGAACTAAGTATTATCAATGTTCATAGTACCTACCCTACTCTTTTCGGTGAAAACACTCGCAATGAAGAAACGCCAGTGACAGTTATAAATATTTTATTTTTATTTTTATTAAATTTGCACGTTACATAAGCCGCTTTAATTAACATTTATACGAAATATCACTGTACACAATGGATCTTTGCTGATTAAAATTACCCCATCTGCTTTAATTTTAGAAAATACGAATAAAAAGTTGATGGCTCAATTTATTAATGAAAGGTAAAGATTTTTATTAGTTTTAATGAGTTTTGCAATTTAATATATGAGTGATTCTACAAAAGTTGGACAACTTGATGTCATCAGTCAATAGAGTGGGTATTTTAATATTTTTTGTAAATATTTTAGTATATTACAAAAGATCCAGGTTTTTCTAACTTGTCCACCCAATTTTAATGTATTTTTCAAAAGCACGTTTGTAGAAAAACATAATAAATATTCAAAACATCAGTACCTTGGCGTGTCACAACTCCTCAATTAAAAATTTGAGTGATTTTATTTTAAAATATATTTAATTTATCTTAAATTTTTTAATTTCACTACAAACTATAAAACATTAAATAATGTATTTTTCATATTTTATCATAGATTCAAATAATTTTTAAAAAATTGATAATCTGTACTTTTACCCGTCAGTTCTGTGTCCAATGTTAAAATTTTAAATTCCTGCGAAATATTGAAGTTTTAACGTCAAGTCCCCGTTTTAACTCAAGTGTTGGAAAAAAAGTACCTACAGAGCCCGCCCTTTGCACGACAGTCATCTTGAAAACGATTCAAGCGGCGAAGTTGTGGTGAATGCACGTATACTTTCAGTCAAAATGTCAGTAATGTGATGAGTAGTTATTTTCTTACGTATATATATTTCATTGTTATTTATATAAGGCTATATGTGATTTGTTGATAAGTAGCATCCACTAATAAAAAATATCAGTAAAATACTTAATTCCGAATAATAATCTCAAATTTGTATCCCATTCATAAGTACCGTGTCGTCAGTTCCATGTTCGATGTTTCGGTTATCTTTTTTTCGCAAACTTCAATGTAAATTCTACTTTTAGATTAACAATGATAAACTATTTTTGTTAGACTTTGCTTCAATATAAGCATACTTAACACCAACACTATCAAAAAAATAATTGATAATACACCAAAATGTAAAACAGTTGCAATACTTGCTGCTAAAACGATTAAATTGTTTTGATATAGGTACCTAGCTAATTTTTTGTAATCCGCCTGCATTTCTGGTCACCTTTTGCTCTGTTTTTTATGAAGTACAACTATTTTACTGCAAAAATAATTTTTAAAATTGAATTTGATATTGGATTTAAGGATAATTATTGTCTATGGACCGCCACTCTGTGCGACGTGGACAATCAGGCAATTTTGCCATCATTTTTTTCTAGAGCTTCCAAGAGCTTTATTGCACAAAATCCAACTCCAAGTTAAGTTTTATTCGCATAAACCAAGCTCATACCTCTATTTCAGAGTTTTCAGAAGAAGATGTAGATGGTTGTAAAATATTCCGAAGCGTATCTTTACTCTACCTTTCTAAATATTTATTTTTGAACTTTTTGTTATTTTTTTTCCGCTGTCGCTTTCTATTCTCCCTTGCTGTAGTTTTAAAATCAGCGATACTTAAAAAATATTTTCTTTGCTTTTAAAGAAAAACTTTATCGTAAACGTTCTTTATTTTAGTCAGAACAAATCTTCAGAATCACTTCTGAATATATTCTCACGAACAGTTATATTTTCGTTTTTATAGTTTTTTCACACATGAATTACTGGATAGGTTTTTAAATAGTAAAATTAAACCAATCGGAGACAATCTAATCGGGCTGTAAAAAAACTTCAAATTGGAAGTCCGAGAAGTCAGTTAGATTTTGTCGACATTCTGATAAGTAATACTTATTATACACAACGCAAAGTATGAACACAAATGAACATAAACATAGACCACAGATTAACACACAATTAGTAGTATTTTCCCTAACAGAATTAATAAAACTAAATGAATTTTGGAACAAAAAATATCTTGTTGTTGTTGTTTATCCTAATACTTGCAGGTATATTTATCTTATATATTATATATATATATATATATATATATATATATATATATAGATATATTTATCTTATCACATACTGGAAAATGTAACAGCAATAAAACGTATTTTTGTCTCACAAAAACAATTTTTAGACTTATATTTATTCTAAAACCTTTTGAAACTCTTTTTAAAACTAAAAACATTTTACGGTGTTTTCTATTTTAATTTACAAAGGCTCCATTTATTTTTTAATAATAAAATATTAAAACAACTACACAATACACAATACGAGAAATTATGAGGGTGAAAGAATCCCTTTCCATACATTAAGGCTTTATGAACAAATGTTTAATACAACAAAAAATTATAATATAGCGGAGTTTTATAAAGTAATTTTAATTAAATGTTGTTCTTTGTATACATTTATTAACGCTGTATATTTACTATTTTAAATATTTGTGATCCAGTTTTAACTTCTATCTTTATATTTTAACACGTTTTATTTGAATTTAATATTGATCTTTAATAAGTAAACATATTAATATTAAACAAAATCAGTAATTTTCATATTTTTTACCTAGGCTAGAAAGCTAAAACTCTGTATTATAAATATTACTCCAAAAAGACAACTTTTGGTTACCCAGACCATATTAAATTTAAAAAAAAAACATGCATAATTTAAACAAGTGACATTATTGGTTTATGAAATACCTGGGCGACCTAGAGGGTTTAAATTTGGTAAAATTGTGGATCATCTTAATATATAGTTTTGGTTTATAAAATTGTTTTAAAATGAAAAGATTCTTGAAATATTTGTTGAAAAATCATTAGTTTAATACGTAATATTATTTACATTTGTACAATTGCATTATGTAGGATTATTTGCTGTTTATTTTATGTTTAGCATAATGATTTATTTCTTAATAATAAATGTACCTATGTTTATTTTTTTAATTATTTGCCAATTTGCAATGATTTGTACTACAAGAAGGTTCAACGTACACGTAAAATGATTTGCATATTTTTATATTAATCAACCTTTAAATCTTATTTTAAAACGGTTATGCAGGGTGCAAGTATCTATCCTTCTATATATGGGTTTCTTTTTTATTAAAAGGTCGGATATATTAGACAAAATTTGCGTAATTACAAGTCTATTAAAATGTCATTTAAAAATTGGGAAAATATCAGCGGTTCTCAAATAATTAAACAAAAAACTGAAACCTTTCAAAACCAAAAATCTTTATAACTTCGTTATTCTTGAGAATTTAAAAAAAGTAAGTTTCCCATGTAAACATACACATTTATCTACATTACAACCAATTTGTGATTTTTAACGCCTACTAGATTTTGAATTACCACTAGTATCTTTTGTTTTCCTATGACCGCCATATTGGAATTTAAAACAGAAAAAAAATTATGGAATCCAACGATGTATCAAACTACATAAGTATGGCACACATAAGACCAAAAGATGGTGATGGTAAGTTAAAATATAGTAGCGAAGAAATTGTATAAAAATGTAGTTTAATATACATGTATCCTAACGTGTAAAACTTACTTTTTTCAAAATTTCCAGAACAAACGAAGCTATAACGATTTGTTTTTAAGATTTTTTGTTTTTTCAAATATTGTGATAACCACTGGCTTTTTTTATAATTTATAAATGTTATTTTAATGTGCTTGTTATTGCGCAACTTTTTTCTAATTTACTTGACCTAGAAGTAAACAGTATAGAAGCACCCTGTATACCTACAAAATTAGGAGCAAAATTTTAATATTAATTTAATATTAATAAGAAAATGTTATATTATAGGTACAAAAATAGCATAACAAATTTTATTATTTATGCTTTAAATTGTGGAATATTGTGTACATTTCATTTATATGTTCATATGTTTTGTTTTTTTTATTGATCTTAATACAGTAAAATTTTTAAGTGGGCCAAACGAGGTCGGCCACTTTTCATTAAAAGTTCTGTTTTTTTTTTTAATATTTTAATAACTAGTCCACCTTAAAGGAATCTTTGGTAATTTTGTTCCAGTCAGACAGAAATTTTCCAAAAGGTCTAATATTTGTATTCATTAAAATTTTATACAAAATGACGAAAATTGCACATGGTGATACTTGGTAATAAAGGAGGATTATTTTAAATTAAAATATAAATAAATTTGTATTTTATTTATATTTGACTTTAAAATTAAAAAGTGTTACTGAGCTATTTTCGGTAATTAGTATTAGTATTATTCCTGATATGCATAACTATAGGCACCTTGAATAAATTCATAAAAGGCCATAACTAAGTATAGATATTTAAACTGTAATTGCACATAGGATTACAAATTTCCTTTATTTGTAAATATTGTTAAGACAAACAAATAAATAATTATTTGCTATGTAAGGGTTATTCTATTTACTAGTTGTTTTTTGTATTATTTACGTAAAAATTTATAAATCAATATTTACATCGAAAAAATAAAAAATTAACATACATAATACATAAGTTATTATTATACATTAAAAAAAATAATAAAAGTACTTCAACATATTATTATCAATAATATTGTAATTAAAACAAATAGCAAAACTGCGGTAAGTATAATACTTATCGTAATTATTTTCTCGATGGTAATTAACCTAGTTTAATATAGTACAGTCGTTGAGTGAAGGAAACCTTAATCAATGGTACAATACTAAAAATAAAACATGGTTTAAATAAAAAAAATAATTTAATTTAACTTATTATTTACACTTAAACAATAATGAAGGTACTTAACGGTAGTTTTTAATGCGCCTATATTTCTTTTTTAGTGATGTTGTTATTTTGGATTTGGTCTTTTGGTATGTAGGTTTTCTTGTAAAAGTTAGAAAACATGTTATAGAATAATACTGCGTTGGGAAGGGCAATGATGGCGTATCCCCTTGGATATCCGCAATCGCTCCAAACAAGCTGCGAACTGTGGACGAAAATCATCAAAAATTGAATCTGAAATAAATATGTTGAATTAGGTTTTTGTTACAAAATTATGCTCTAGGGTTTTTCTTTAATATGCTTATTTCGTACATTAACAGATGAAGAAATGAATTTTATATGAAATTTTGAAAAAAACTCTAAAATTTAGAAATGATTATTTCCCTCATTATAAAATGAACCAATCAAAAGCCTTGAATTTTCAAATAAATTTCGTTTAAATAAGCGATTAAATCACTAGAACTATTTAACAGCGATTAAATTTTAGCCTCCATATTGGATTTTTGTTTACGATTTTATGGTGTTATTTACAAGTTTTAACAAACATTTTTTAAAAAACAATAAAAAATAAGTTATCTAGTTTACGAAATATCAATTATTACTTATTACACACTGAGAGAAAAAAATGGTTTTTATTACCAAATCTGCATTTTTATAACCAAATGCTTTATTCAGTATTTGACTTACAAACGGCTACGTTATTAAAAACAAATGATTAGCTTCAAGACATTTGGTCATATTTACTTAATAATTTGTTTTTGGTTATTAAAACCAAACCAATTAGTCGTAATAAATAAGTTATTTATTTATAAGAATCAAATTTTTATTTAACAAAAATATATTTATTTATAAAAAACAAATGATCTTTTTTTGTTAACAAATCGTTTTGTTTTAAAAAATAAGTAATATACAGGGTATTTTAGACTTGTGGTGCCAAAAGCTCAGGGGAGATTCCTCTCAAGTATGAAAAAAAGTTTTTATGAACATGTGTCCGAAAATGATTCGTTTCCGAGATACAGGGTGTTTGTTTTTTTTTAATTGAGTTTTTTATTTATAGCTTAAAAACACTTTTTTATACATTATTATGATTATTTTTGTAACAAAAAAGTATCAAATTTAAACTTTTTTTTAAAATAAAACACCCTGTATCTCGGTAACGAAGCATTTTCGGACACTTGTTCATAGGAACTTTTTTTTCATATTTTGATGAGAGGAATCTCCTTCGAGCTTTTGGCACCACAAGTCTGAAACACCCTGAATTATTAAAACAAAACATGTATTTTTATAATTTAGCGTTTTTATAAAAATTAGGGTTTTCTATATTAAATAACACTCGGCCATTGATAACAATACATTTTATTTTAATAAAAAATAAAAAACATTTTCCTTAAAAAACATGTTTGCAAACAAAAACTTTTTTTTTTGGTAAAGTAAACTAAACACATTAAACTTAAGTAAACTAAACATCTTAATTTTAAATTCTTAAACTTAAAAAACATAACTCTGTTAAATTATTTTCAATCAAAAATGTATCCATATTTACCTAATTTAGGTATAAACTATACAGCACGTCTGGACGCGTCCACTTCCTTTGCACAAACTAACACAATGGCCGAACTAAAGCATCTACGGCGAATAATCAACGTGTTTTATCCTGCATTTGTTTTTTATAAGCAAGCAACAACTCGATTTATTCATACAAACTCTATTTGAAAATGGTTTGTTATTATTAAACTATATTTGTTTTTTATAACCAAATACAGTGAACCAAATCATTTTTTCAAAATAAACTTAAGTAATTCTGAATAAAGTTACTAAGAAGTGCTGATTTGGTATATAGAAGAATTATTTATTATATTTTACCAAATATATTAAAACAAATCATTTTTTAACTATACCCAGACTATTTCTCTCGGTGCATACCTTAAATTAATGGAATTTTCTATAAAAAAATATTTATAAATTTTGACACATACGTCAGATTTTATGAATTGTCAAATAGTTTCCTTTAATTCGAGAAATAATCTAGACGTATATCACTCAACCTATAAATTTAATCTGTCAAACTATGCTCAGTAAGTTTTTTATTTGATTTTTCTTTTTGGAAAATAGTTTCATGCAAAATAATTAAAAATAAAACCCCTCGACCGCTACGCGGTCTCGTGATTTTATTAAATTATTTTGCATTCAACATTTTCCAACAACAACCAAACCAAAAACTACTGAGCCTAGTTTAACCGATTAAATTCATAGTTCTCGTGATATAATATATGAATAAAATTATGGTTTTTAAAGGCAATATTTAAATTAAATTAATTATGAAAAAATATATGCACGATAATTAACAGGTAAGCCTAAGAAATTGTTCTATTATTTTTCATCTTGGCAATGTCAATAACTATTATGTAAAATTATGCAAAAATTAAAATAAAATGTGTTTATAAACTGTAAAGGTACGTTACAGTATTGCTGCAATACCAGAATTAAAATCATTTAAAAAATATCATAATTTATTAAGGAAATGCTTTCAATGTTACATTATTATAAAATAATTTTAAAGGGTAAGAAGTTTTGTAGGGAAAAAATATATAATCATATATTATATCACGAGAACTATGAATTTAATCGGGTAAACTAGGCTCAGTAGTTTTTTGTTTGGTTTTTGTTGAAAAATATTGAATGCAAAATAATAAAATCACGAGACCGCGTAGCGGTGCATGAAACTATTTTCCAAAAAGAAAAATCAAATAAAAAACTTACTGAGCATAGTTTGACAGATTAAATATATAGGTTAAGTGATATACGTCTAGATTATTTCTCGAATTAAAGGAAAATATTTGACCATTCATAAAATCTGACGTATATATATATATATATATATATGTATATATATGTGTCAAAGTTTATAAATATTTTTTTAAAGAAAATTTCATTAATTTAAGGTATGTAATAAGTAATAATTGATATTTCGTAAACTAGATAGCTTATTTTATATTGTTTTTTAAAAAATGTTTGTTAAAACTTGTAAATAACACCATAAAATCGTAAACAAAAATCCAATATGGAGGCTAAAATTTAATCGCTGTTAAAAAGTTCTAGTGATTTAATCGCTTATTTAAACGAAATTTATTCGAAAATTCAAGGCTTCATATTATATTGAGGGAAATAATCTGCTCTATAAATACACAGCTTTCATATTCTAGCACTCATGTAGGCTACATGTACACATAGAAATACATTATTTTTGTAACCTATAATATAAAATAATAAGTCAAACGTCAAACCAAAATGTGGCAAACTCGATAATTTTAATTTAAGTCCATTATTAAATCCACAAAAAGATAGTATATCCAACACGGCGGAGAAAGCATATTAACTGCCTCGCTCAGATATGCGCTCGGCTATAAATAAGCTCTTTTCCCGCCTGTTAGATAATGTACTATATTATATAATTTATATAATATGTACAGATTTTGATTTTAAATAATGGTTTTATGTTAAAAAAAAATTATACATATTATACTTGTGGAAGTGACTTATAAATTTTTGTAAACATTTACAACACAGGCAATAATAAACTATAACAGTCCATGTAAGTCTTAACAACTTTAATAATTTTCATTTGGAAACTTTGTAAATGTCTTTTAAGTAGACTTTTCTACAACCTAGAGTTAGTTCAATATTTTCGTGCCCGAACCACCTTAAACTGAATAGATTCTATGAAAATTTTTTGAAAAAATTATTATCATTATCATTAATACATAATAGTATATGCATTTGTGGTATTGCATAAACTACAATGAAGGTTCAATGTACTAATACGATGAATGTATATTATTATTTTTTTCAATACAAGGATTACCTTCCAAATTTGTTTTAAAAAAGTTATGTAGGTACAATACTCACAGGGGTCCTCAAGGGTGAATAGGTCTTTCAAGAATGTACTCAAAAACTGTTTATATGGTATTTTTCGGGAACTTAAAATATTTAGATTTTTTTTATTTTTTTATTTTGTGTGGTCATTTTTAAGAGATGAGGGACTGTTTGGTTTTCCAATTTAGAAAAAATGCCTGTTTCTGATATTCAAAACAGTTTCTATAAAAAATTAAATAAATCATTTTAAAGTGTATCCCGTAACAACCTGTTAACATAACACAACATATAAACTATAAATGAGTTGATTAAAACTCTACTACATCTACATCGCTAATGTCATTTATTTTATACCTTTCCCAAGTTTTAAGGAACTCCCTGTGTAACGACTCACATGGCTGTTCTGACCATATACCCAAAGCTTCAATATTTGAGAATTTAATTTCATCTACAAGATGGTTTAAAGCAATATGAATTTTTAAAGTTGTTGAGAGATTAGTTGCTTTAAAACATTTTCTAAAGTTTTCGATACTCTGATCAAGATCATTTTATTTTAAATCTGCATATTAAAGATCATTTCAACAAATTTTGTCTCCTTCAAAATGTAAAAAAATCAGCTAAGCTTTGCTGGCGTTATTTGAGGAAGTACGAAACAGAATTGTTTTGTGTGTTTGATTCCCGAACTGCATATATTACAAGGTTTCGTAAACCATTGTTTTTGGAATGGTCTGGTTCCTCTTTTAGGAAGGGAGCAAGCTCTAAAATGGTCAAAAAAGTTATCCTTGATAGTGAAATATTCGAAGGAAACGCATGTAGAAAACTCCTACAAAATTCAGATTTGCTTGTAGATAGCGATAATCTTGGTAGCGTTTCCTACTTGGAAGTTTTGCCATTTATTTAATGTTTTAAGGTCATGAACAAAGTTGTTAATGATTATTTCTCATCAGAGTTAAAATAAAACGATCTTGTTCAGGATGTCTAAAACTTTAAAAAATATTTTAAAGCAACTAATCTCTTAACAACTTTAAACATTCATATTGCTTTAAACCATCTTGTAGATGGAATTAAATTCTTAAATAATGAAGCTCTGGGTATATGGTCAGAACAGCCTTGGGAAAAGTATAAAATTAATGACATTAGCGATAAGAGATACTGTAGTTTGTTACTAAAAGCAGTAGTAGAGTTTTCATCAACTTATTTATAGTTTATATGTTGTGTTATGTTAACAGGTTGTTACGGGATACACTTTAAAATGATTTAATTCAATTTTTTATAGAAACTGGTTATGATTTTTAATAAATATATGTTTTGAATATCAGAAACAGGCATTTTTCCTAAATTGGAAAACCAAACAGTCCCTCGTCTCTTAAAAATGACCACCTAAAATATTTTTTGTTTTCCGATCAGGTGGGATTTCAATGAAAGCGATTTTGAGGAGACCAAACGTTCCCGAAAAATACCCCATAAACAGTTTTTAAGTACATTCTTGAAAGACCTATTCACCCTTGAGGACCTCTGTGTACTAGAAGCACACTTTTAATATTAATGTTATATTAGCAAATACAATAATTGTTGCATAAATAAATAAAGATATTTAAAAACTGGTTGGGGAATTACAAATGGTGTATCTCCTTTAATTTTTTTCCCAGAAATTTTAATTTTTGTTAATTCAAAAGTTATAGTGCAAAATATATAAGGTCGCACACCCCTTGAAGGTGTATGATCTACAGACCAACAATCCCAGAAAATTGTTTGAAAAATTCTAGCTTTTATGAAGGTAGATATAGGAGATACATATTTTCTTTTAATGGCAACATTGTTGTCATGATGATAAAGAATGAAACTACCACTTTATTATTAGGCAAACAACAATATTATAGAAAGTTTTAAAATTAATTGACCAAATTTGTTACTTTAACTAAGAGGTTACGTATTAATCGTCAGAATGGACAGTCTTTAGTCATCATTTAGTTCATCCACCATTTAAAATGTTTAAGTTTTGTTTGATAGGTACTATGCTTCACACCTCAAAGTCCCACCACGTGACCACGTACGGAACGCAGTCGCAAAATTTGGCATTTAAGGCTTTTCAGGTTATGTATCTGTCAAAGTATAGTCAACGAAAGAAATAATATTATGTTTAGGCGTTAAAAATGTATAAATCTTTATAACATTACAATAACAATGGATGGTTTAAGAATTTAAGAATATAAATACTGCGTTTAATGAAATTCTAAATGTATGGTCCCAAATAAGTAATATTTTTGTGCATTTGGTCCAAATATCTGGTTTTCTTCATAAAATAATTTTAACTAAACAGCATTTATTAAAAAAATCTAACTTCACTGTTATGGAATAAGAATATCTGTATTAAAGGTAGGTTAATATATTATAACAAAAATATCGTTTAATTTTGTAATTTTAAGGTTAGAAAAATTTATTTTAACCAAAATAAATAAGTATTTTGGGGTATTTAAAAGACAGTATAATATGGTATTTAAAAATGTGGTAGTTTTTCTTATCCAGCTTAAAGTCTACCTACATAAAGTTTTGTCAATACAAAAAGCTTCGACTGAATTTGATCTACATCGAAAAATCATTATAACTTTAATATTTTAATAAATCACATGTCATGGGAGTACTAAATATTTTCACATTGCAAGTTTCTCTAAAAATTGTTTGTTTTCTTATAATCTAATTTAAAGTAGGTATGCCGAGAGGTATGCACAAGTTTTGTCGTTAGAAGTATAAAAGCTTCAATTTAATTTGAACCATATTCAACAATTATTTAGTATACCTATATTTATTTATGACCATATTAACACACTCTTCCAAATAATCCACTTGTTAATTTTGGTCAAAATAGATTTTTCTAACCTTAAAATACAAAATTAGATGATATTTTTTGTTCTAATACATTAACCTACCTTTGATACAGATATTCTTATTTCATAATAGATAAGTTAGATTTTTTTAATAAATCCTGTTTAGTTAAAACTATTTTATGGAGAAATGTTACACTTTGGAATTTCATTAAATGCAGTATTTATATTCCTAAATTCTTAAACCAACCAGTGTTATTGTGATACTATAAAGATTTATTAACGCTTACACATAAGCGGTAACACTATAAATATTATTTCTTTCATTGACTATAGTTTGACAGATACATAACCTGAAAAGCCTTAAATGCCAAATTTTCAAAAGACTGCGTTTCGTACGTGGTCACGTGGTGGGACTTTGAGGTGTGGAGCATAGTACTGATAAAAAATACGAACTTACCATTTGAATAAGCGTAATATGTTTTTTCCACCACAAGTATTTCTGGTACTCGGGCCCCATGGCAGCCAACATATAATAAGTATACATAACGATGTGCACGAAGGAATTTACCATTCCCAAAAAGATGAGATGCCCGCCTGGAACGTATTTGGTGCCGATCCAGCCGATGAACAACATAAAGGTGTGGTGGTATAAATGCAAAAACGTAACTTGACTTTGTTTTTTTCTTAAAACGAAAAAGATGGTGTCGAGCAGTTCCGAGACTTTTGCCAAATAAAATACGTAAACTCCCCTGGCGATCTTAGAAAGAGAAAAAAAATTAGATTTTTGTGAATTTTATTTCGTTAGGTTGGTACTTACTCTCATCGCACTTGGATCCATTGATCTATCGATGGGCTCACATGTCCAACTGTAGTTTCGCAGCCAAGCTGCATCTAAAGACTGAAATTATGAGAGTTTTTATTAAAATTTTTATTTGAATTTTCAAAGTTTTTAAAAATCCCAATCCTTGAAACGTTACCCCAGTAGCACAAAATATTGGTCCTATATGGGGCGAGTCTATGCCCAATATTGAATTTATTTGCCGATCTTGGCTTTATATTGGCATAAAATAATAATTAAATAAACTGCTCGTCATAAAAACGGACGCACCTAGTTTTTTGGAAAATATTTGAAAGCTCGTTATTGGAAAATTACTGAATCAATTTTGAATATCTGAAAATTCTGAATAGCTGATTCTTTGACTCTTATGTCTAATTTTGGAAATACGATATTTTGCACATAGCATTATACTACAGGGTGTTAAACGAAGAGATGTATTTTTCCGAAATTTTAAGTTATTCCCATTCATGAGGCAGTTGAGTTTGATAGTCGTAATATCCGTCCCTAAGGTAATGCCTCCGGACGTTTTCGAGATTTTGTGGATATCTTGGCTAACTACGATTATATGGCAATTTTTCGAAAATTCACGTTATTCTTCATTTTAGTCCAAAAAAACGATATTGTGCACATAGCATGATACTACAGTGTGTTAAAAAAGAGATTTTTTTTCCAAAAAACTAAATCCCCATTCACAGGGCAGTTGAGCTTGATAGTCCTAATACTCCTCCCTAATAACAGTTAGGTAATCCCTCGGGACAATTTCGAGATTTTGTGGAATGGGGATTTTAAATTTTTGAAAAAAAAACATCCCTTTTTTAACACCCTGTAGTATAATATGCACAATATCTTATTATCAAAATTAGACGTAAGTCAAAGAATCCACTTTTGCTCATTTTTTGGACTAAACTGGGAAATAACGACAATTTTCGAAAAATTGGCATATAATCGTAATAAGCCGCGATATTCACAAAATCTCGAAAACGATCCGAGGGATTACCTTACTTTTATTACGACTGTCAAACTCAACTGCCTCATGAATTTCGGAAAATATACATCTCTTTGTTTAACACTCTTTAGTATACTGCTATGTGCAAAATATCGAATTCCCAAAATTAGACATAAGAGTCAAAGAATCAGCTATTCAGAATTTCCAAAGATTTTTAAAATCGATTCAGTAATTTTCCAAGAACGATCTTTTAAATATTTTTCAAAAAACTAGGTGCGTCGATTTTTATGACGAGCAGTTTATATCATTCCAATGATTATACAAGGTTGGTCCTATATTGGCATATCATTTTACGCCAATATATACTTAAAAATGTTTATACAAGGTTGGCCCCATATTGGCGTTCAATGATTATTCAATATGTAATTGTCAATGGTTGTCCAAGGTTAGCCCTATATTGCCCTATATGATTGAAAATGGTTGCCCAAGGTTAACCTAATATTAGCCCTATATTTTCCAATCTATCCTTGCCAATGTTTGTCCAAGGTTGGCTTTAAATTGGCGTAAATTGGTTATTCAATTTTTTATTACCAATTTTTATCCAAAGTTGATCCTATATTGGCGAAAACTGTTTATTTAATATATTATTGCCAATCCCAGCAAGCACAAACATCCTCAGGAAGTCCTTGGACCAGCCTTATGTCCCAGACTGGGATGATCCTATAAGGACGTCCAGAGGACCTTTTGAGATTTCCCGGGGATGTCATTTATCATTGGACTAGCCTTAATGCCCCAGAATGGGATAAAGATATGAATTAATTAAAAATATTAATTTTATTTACTTAATTAATGGGTAAAATGTACAATATTAAATATAACTGCTACACAAAATTCTAAAAGCAAAACTTATTAACAAAGTTATAAACAAATATGGTTGCTATACATTAGGGTGGAGCGAAAAAATTAAAGTTATAATTTTTGTTAGTAATAGTTATCAAAAGTTGTCATTGATATTCAGTTGTTGTTACCTACAATTTGAACCATTTTAATTAATGGCTTCAGGGCTCTACCAAAGGTAATAACATTATCTTTTCTAATGTAGGTTAAATATTGATGTGAAAAAAATTCTAGAGGCATTTTACCAAAGTTTGACACAAAGGCCGAATATAATGTCGGAAAATAAAATGTTTCTTATTATTTAATAGCAATCGTCAAAAATATGTTTTTTTTCAATTTTGTTTTATATGATATTTTTGTTTTTATTTCGAATAAATGTTTTTCTTTAGTTAAAATATTATTTAACAAACACCTAGTTTTAGTTTTTTCAGGCTATATAATATAGATATAGATAAGAAATATAACATAATTTTCGTAGATAACAATTATCGGTAGAGCCCTGAAGATGTAACTAAATTAAAAAAACAAAAACACTATATTAATCGGCTTTATAAAAGGCAACTTTATTACGCTATTACATATTTTAAATAAAAAAATTAAAAATCACTACGCGTTTCGCTCCACCCTACTATACATCTCACGGCTGCTTACGCACGCTTGATAACTATAATCGATAGGTTACAAATATCAGTTGGAGATGTGCGTCTGTGATGACACAGCTAAACAATGATTGGAGTGGGGCTGATCTACTAAGTATCAAATAATGGCTAAGTTTATCGAGTAAGTTTGAATGCAGAGGATTTCTTCAGGATCTTCATAATCCAAAAACAAACTTCGGGCCAATGTTGGGTTTCAATATTGGACCATGATAGAAAAAATCTGACGAAAATATTTTGGCCCAATATCATCAAACGAATATTGGGCCAATATCTTTGTGCTACTGGGGTAAAGTAAAGAAAGATATAAGAAAGTTAAAAACATTTTTCTTTTGAAGCTAATGATTTAAAATTTATAATGATAGCAAAGTTTTATTTTAATGATTTAATGTTTTAATTTTTCTGAAAAAAGCTTTCAGAAAATATTTTTTTATTTCCACAACACCCAGATGTGTGATATTTTGCCATACATCTCGCAACGCTAAAGGGGAAGGGGATTTAAAGGACCGTCACGATTTGTCACGCCCACAGTAGGTCAGGTAACAAAGTAAATTGAATGAAATTGCTTATTTACTTAAATTTTAGTCAGATTATTACAAAAAAGATTTGGAAAAAATATTAGGGTAAGGGAGTCTTTACATCGTCACATCGTCACGAGGGAGGGGGGGTTAGTTTTAACCATTTTAAGCGTCATGAGATTTATGGACGGCCCCTTAGGAAATATACTGCCTTTGGTGGCAGAAATTTTGAGCACTTAATCCGACTATTCCCCTTGTTTTTGTGACAAAATTGACAAAATAAGAAACAAAGTGTGCTGTTGCAACTTGAATTTTAAATATCTCGAAAACGAATGAATAGAATTAAACTATTTTCCTGCGGATGAAGCTATTTGCAAGGAAAATCTGTATCAAAAGATGTCCCCCTCAAAACTGAACTTGACGTGTCGTTTTTTAAAAAATTACTGCTTACTAACCAAAAACTTTTTTGTTTCGTTTACGTTGGGCCACCCTGTATAAATATAAAGCATGGTGTTAACAAACTGTTGACAAAATAAACAAATTTTCCTCCTTTGGCAATGCAAACTTGTTTTAAGGTATTTAAGTATGTTAAATTATGGAATTGACAGTTATAAATTATGTAAATATAAAAAAAACGTTTTCATAAATTATTTTAAAATTAATTTACATCATAATTAAATAGATATTAAAGTATCATGATTACAAAAAATATTATTTATGGGTGATTAAAAACAAAAATTACCCGACTTGTTTTTAATTATATTTTCTGCCCTTTGATTTAAAATTTTTATTTTTATATATTCTTTTAAATATTAACATGTGTATTTAAAATTTTAATTATATTTACTGCAAATTATATGACGAATTATAAACTTATGTTGAAAAATTTAAAATTCATACTTATAATTATCTAGACAGTAAAAAGTAATGGTTTAACAGATGATTTTATTATTTAAGGTCCAAAATGCCATTGTATTACTTTTTAATAAAAAATATATTACATAACTTTATCTGTCTTTATATTCCTTATTTAAAACTCAACATACAAGGCTTTTTATAAAAAAAAAAAACTATTTGCACTTACCTCATAAAACATATAAGCGCTTAATAGAACCTGAAAAAGGTTATAAAAAATAAGAACGTTTTTAATTTCGAACGGTTTCCGGTTCTCCATTAACTTTGGACCAAGTTTTAATACAAAAAGTAAATAGATTACAGCCATCGTAAGAACTGGCAGAATACTGTCCACCAAAAACCAGTCCTTTGTTCTTGGATCTAAGTAAAAAAAATAAAAAATATTTAAAAAAATGTTTTGAAGCGTACGCGCGTATAACAATTTTTATATTATAACACTCAAAGGCCTATATAGAAAGACTTGTCATATTATACACCGCCGTACAATAATGAAAATACATTGAAATTAAATACATTCATGTAATAATTAAGTAAGGTTAGATAGCTCAGAGCAGTCAGTAGTTATCGAATTTTTTTATTGTTTTTTTTACAGACTAGGATATAAAAAACTTTACCTGATTGGTCTATAGTTATTTTTGATGATAGATTGCGACATGCCACTTTTACATTCAAGATTGGGGAGTAATAAAATCAGGCAAAAGATTTTCTCAATCAAGTATCAGGCAACATTTTTTCAAAAACGGTTTATAAATTACTAAAAATGTGAAGTCACTTTTCATGATGGCATCGTTGCTTAGAAAATGAATCTTTTCATTGGCAAGGAAAACACGAATGTAAAGTGACATTTCTGTGTGAAAAGTGACAGGTCTGTGTGAAAAGAACCGGAAAGCATCGTTTGACATTCAGCTGTCAAAAAATTTTTTAGGTTATTTTGTTTTGTATTTAAAAATAATAAAAAATAAAAGGGTCGCAGAAAAAACATTGTGTTATACTTGTGAGAAAAGCTTTCTTCAAGCTCGTGTTAATGCACACTCGGCCTAACGGCCTCGAGGGCAACTTAAAAACTTGCATGAAAAAATCGCTTTTCAACACTTGTAAAACAAATAACTATTGCGTACATAGCAACGAATGTGACTTTTAGGTTATGTAGACACTGTTTTGACACTTAATAAATATAACGTATAACTTTTAATGACAGTTTTGAAAACAATATTTTTACAGCCTAGGAGATAATAAAAAATTTTGGTAGTGAGCGTTGACAATAATAAAGCTTTGATAAAATATTTTGTGTATTTTTTATTTTTTTAAATTGCCGGAAACTAGTTAATATATTATAGAAAGTTTTTTCTTATTTGCATGAAGCTCTTCCTAGTTTTTTTGCAATATTAATTAATCACTGTATATGTAATTGCTAGAGACCGGATTCTAGGCAAAATGCCTATGGTCAAAGTTTTTGTAATTTAGTTTTAAATTTTCTGATCAACTTAGAGCCTTATTCGGTAAATGAATTTTATGAAAATGCATTATAATTTAATTCCTGCATAGTTCTGACTGCAATTTCTCTAAGGTGTTATTTTTTGTTGTGTATAGCCTTCTATGAAATAAAGATTATTATAGTATTATTATTATTATTATTATTATTATTATTAATTAAAAATTCTTATTGCAAAATGTGGTTTGGACATTTTAAGTGCAATTTAACCCAATGTTATTTTTGACTTTCAAATTAGTAAATGACTAAATTTTTGCCTAAATTTCCTATATCCTTGCTTGAAATAGTAAGAATAAGGCCTTTTTAGTACTTTATTTTTGTTTATTAACCGATTTAAAATAAAATCATTTTTTTACCTGCCTATTTCTCCCCCTCTTTTTTAATATTTAAGTGCCTAAAACTCCCGTCTCTAGTTATTACAATTCTACATATTTGAAGTTAAAAAGGGCTTTTTACAACTGATATTAACACAGTTTTTTACAAAATTACTTATTTTTAGCGTTATATCAAATTATTGTGGCAAATAAAAAAAGGTTTTCTTGAAAAAAAAGTAGGTACCTACCTATTTTTTAACCATAAATATTTGAAATTGTTTAATATTAAATAAAAAGTACATATTAGCTTACCCGCCAAATCATTTAGTACATAGCTTATATGAGCTTTCATAAGGCCAATTGTCCCAGTCATCTTTGGTTAAATCTGTAACAAAATAATTAAAAACTAAATTAAGAAAGCCTTAGACATTTAAAAAATATATTATAAAAATCTACCTTATAATTTGTAAAATAATTGTGTGTCCATAAATGCTTTAAAATCCGCACACCACCAATGACATCAATTTGATGACTATAATTATTATAAAACTGTATTTAATTTAATCACGTGTTAAAATAAACTGAACTTAAAAAAAACTACAAACGTAGTTAAAATATTGACCAAACTGCACTGTGATTAAGGTAATAAAAGAATAATATGTTGGTCATTGCACCAAATTAAGAATTTCCAAAAAATGTCGAGCTTCCCTTTCCCTCAATCAATGACATCGGTGATTTGTGATAATTATTGGAAATTTCCTCAACATTCTTATATTTCATATTTCTTAATATACTTAAATAATCTAGTTTGTCTATAAATAAGTTCCTATACAAAAATAACATTACTTTGCGTTGTTTAAATATAGCAATTTTTACAACTTTTTACATATAACAGAAAGTTTAGGAAAAAATGATTAAAAAAATAAAATTCAATATTTAAATACTTCATACTCAAAAACTACATCGTGGCATACCCTTTAAGGACCAATTACCCTGTATGAATTAATGCTTGTCACTAAAAAAAAATTATTTACATGTTATAATTAACTTTTATGCACGATGACATTATAATATGACAATTATAACAAAAATTCTTTGACGTAAACGTCTTTTTATAGCCCGCGGGCGTTATTATGACCCAGCGGGCTATAATGAAACGTCAAAAATTAAAAACAACAATGTTACACCATTTGATATATTCGAAGTAAGTTTTTTCGTATAAAGATTTTGATTTTTCCGGCAGCAGGCCGCAATTTTTCGCCTTTTCAGCTGCTTCCTCAATTTCATTCATCTTTAAACTTTAAAACTGACTGATGTCAGTTGACATTATAATATGACAATTATAACAAAAATTCTTTGACGTAAACGTCTTTAAAAACAATAATATATTAAAAATAATAATATATTAATCGTGCATAAAGTTTTGTATGCATTGCTGGCATAACTGGTTTTTATGGTCCTACGACGCTTTTCTAGCCCTCGCGCTAACGCGCTCGGGCTCGAAATAGCGCCTCGGACCATAAAAACCTTATTATGCCCTTAATACATAAATAACTATTAATGTTGCAGTTGCTAACAAAACGTCTGTTTGAAAAAAAGCGTTGAATTTTAAAAATCTGGGATAATTTCCAGTCTAAAGAAATTTATTTTTTTAAACATATAATTGTTTCCGTTATACGAGTTATACTTGCGATTCGGGGTCAAGTTTAAATTGAATAAATAAGTTTAATTAAATAAAAAACCTCGTTTATGGAAATCCTCTATATTTTAAATGCAGTGTATTTCATAGGGTATACTAAAAAAATGAACAGTATTAATGTAAACAAATCATATTTCGCACAAATCAATAAAATTTTGCACAAGCGCATAAAATTCAAAAGGTCTTTGTAAACACGAAAATGATAATTTTTCCTATTGTTTCTTGTGTACACAAATATGTATGTATAAATATACATATGCATTTTTAAAATTAATTTAAAAACTCTACTTTAAAGATGTGAATTATTAATAATTTAATTAAACGCCTGTTTGATTTACACTGCGCGTCAAAATTAATGCATAACAAGAAAAAAAATCCAACTTTAAAACGCCTTTACCAATCTTTAGGAAATTTTGTATAAAAATACTTATATCTCAAAAATGACCACTTTTCAGCAAAATAATAAAAAAGGGGTCATCTTTACCGACTTTGAAGCGATGTATCTTCGTTACTGTTCGTTTGATTGGTACAAAATTTTCAGGGTATACTAAAGAAAATACGATCTTTTTTATTAATAAAAAAATTCATTAAAGTTATTTTTTGAACGTTTTTTTAATTATTAAATAAAAGCTTTAAAAATATTTTCTCGAAAAACCCTCGAACACGTAAACTGAGATATGTGTAAATTTGATCTAATAAAATTTTATTAAAAATCCTTGAAATTTTAATTTTAAATAACTAAATAAGTTTTTACAATTTTTGTAAAATTGTAGATCTCGAAAGCTTTAAATATAAAAGGGAAGAGTAGGTAGTACTTTCATATGTCGTATCGTCTGAGTTAGGTACTCTTCGCTTCAGAAGATGCAACTTTGTTGGCAAAAAGTACTTAAAGCACTTTGTATTTTGTTTGTATATTGTTTTGTTTCACTGACCGTGTTAGGTAATGTTTATCAGATTTGACCGTAACATATGCATTGAATGCATTGCATTACCTAATAAATGTACCCTTTTACTATGACTAGCTAATGTATACAATAACAGATTTTTATATGTAAATTTATTCAGAAGCTCATTAACTTACTTAATTACTAGTAGATGTATACATTGACGCCACAAAGGTAGCAAAAGTAACCAATCGAACCCCCAAACCCCCAATACAGTGTATTTTATATATAGATGTATAGGAATTTGGAATATTGTAATAATGTTATTCTTTTCTTGTAGAACGTAAGGTTTTTTATTAAAGTAGAAAGATACCGAATTTGGTTATGGAGCGTAATAGAATTAAAGGTATTTTTTATGAGTTAGTGGGGTTTCTTACCGTTTTTTTTTTATATTTATCGTAAAGAGAAAACATTTTCCAAAAATGCTTTATCTAATTATTAACGAGTCGTAAGTATAAATTTTTAAATGTTGTAAAATTTGTAGGTACTAAAATTACAAAAAATGGTGCGGAATTTCGAAAAATGATTTAAAATGTTTTTTTGTTTAGTTTTATCTACAGATTTTCACAATTATATTTATCGTTAATTTTCAAAAACTCAATAAAAATTCATTGACACCTTCATTGACGTGGTTTGACTCATTTGTTAACTGTAGCTCGAGTGCTAGCATTTATTATTATAGTATAGTATAAAGGGGCGTAGCTCTTTTATAAAGCATTTTTGTCAACTTTTTTTCATATTTATCAACATTTTTGGATGGAATTCTGAGACAACCTGTATAAAAATAGTGGCCATAAAATCAGTGAAGCAAACCTTTTAAATTGTTAGAACGGCGTAACAAATTACCAAAATGCACTTATCTTTTTTTTTAATTTTAGCCCAATTTCATTAAACAAATTGCAAAACACGTCATTAATTTGGATATATTATTGTTAACTATAATGTGTAACAAAGATCATTATTTCCTTTTTTGGAACAAATTGACCTCTTTGTTGCGGACGTTTAAATAGAAACATTTACTTTATAGGATAAACTATTTTCTTGAAATTATTTATACAGCGTGTGCCAGAAGTCGCGCACCACATTGAAGGTAGATATAAAGACCCCAAGGAGTTCCAAAATATTGTTTAAATAAAACTATTTTTGTAATTTAAAAAAAGTACATATTTTTTAAATGTAAACATTGCATGCTAAAAAAACTGGTAGTTTAATTCTTATTCATCATAGCAACAAACCACAATATTAAAAAGTGTCAAATTCGTTACTTTTACTTAGAGGTTATTTATTTTACATCAGACTTGGCAGAAGCAAATACAGGAAATAATAAAATAAAATTTAATCGACTATAATTACACAAGAGCTTATTTTTAGCCGGATAAATTTTTGTTTTTCTTAAAAGCTTGTTACCTAGCAATTTGACAAGAAAAAATGTCATCAATCAAAATTGCGAGACCGTAGGTCGAGCGATTTTGTCAGATGACATTTTTTCGAGTCAAATTGCTAAAATATAACAAGTTTGAAAGTTAGAAAACATAAATTTATCCTGCCAGAAAAAAAGCTCGAGTGTAATTCGACGAGATAATTTTGTGATTAATTTTTTTCATATTGCATGCCCAATCAAGCAAAATATTTGCTAAATCTTGCTGTGATATTGAGTCGAGTAGTTTGTAATTCCTCGCATTACAAAATGCCATATATTGTCGCCAAATTGACGCTTTATTATCAAAGAATTATTTGGGATACTTTTTACAATTTGTTCTTTATTGTTTTTCGCCGGAAACGACAACAAAACGATTCATTTTAAAAGATTTTTTGACACCTGCTATTAAGAAATAATTATTTGCAAGGTTGTCAAGGAAATGAAATGACACGAGGTAAATAAATAATTATCCACTTGCAAAAGTTACCTTCCTTTTTATCCGTTATCAAAGTGACTTAAATGCCATTCAATACGACGTTTTCATGTAAGAAACAAATTATCAATGAAAAAAAACTAAACAAATATTAACATTACATTGACACACACAGGGTAAATGACTTGCATTTTTAAGGATTCTCCAAACATAACATACATATCACAATAAGTAAGTTTTACTCACTAAATAAATACATAACAATATTTGACAGAAAGGCTATGATATAATGAAACCATTGTTTCTGTACAGCTCACATAATCCTAATCAGATTTGAAACAATATATAGCAATATAAGCAAATTAAATATATTATTTTTCAGTTCAAAAACTCAATGTCTCGTAACTTTTTAAATAATAAAGGTAGATTTTTAACAATTTTTTAGGATTCCTGGAGGTCAAGGTGGTGAGCAACTTTTGTTTGGAGTTGTCAAAACTACAACATCATTACAGTTTGATTTACCTAGTCTTTAATTATTAATTAATGTTTTTTTATGCTTAAACTTGAAATTACATATTTACAAATTAATAACTAATAATAACCTTTAACTATAACATAATAACTAACGGTTTGGTTTTAAATTTAAAATTACCTGTTTGATACTTTCATAAACAACGTTTAAAGCTAACTGTTTTAGTTTATGTAGTTAAAATGAAATTTATCACTTTAATTCAAAATTTCAATTACAAAATCCAATTTTAAATTTTTTTATGATTTAAGATATTATTTATTTATTTTATTGGCTTGATTACAGTTATTAGATTTTTTGTGTTTCATAAACCATTATCCAATTATAATAATCGTAACAATTTTTTTTTAATAATTCAAAATTAAATACACTGCGCTTCAAAATTAACGCATAAGAATTAAAAAAAAACAACTCTAAAACGTCTTTACCAATCTTTATAAAATTTTGGATAAAAGTACTTTAACTTATATCTCAGTTTACTTGTTCAAGGGTTTTTCGAAAAAATATCCTTAAAGCCCTTTTATTTAATAATAAAAAACGCTCGAAAAAACCTTTTATAGGGAAATTTTTTTTAAGTAATTAAATAATATTCTGTGAAAGAGCGTATTTTTGTTAGTATACACTAAAAATTTTGTACAAATCAAACAAAAAGTAACGAAGATACAGCGCTTCAAAGTCAGTAAAAATGACCCCTTTTTGATTATTTTGCTGAAAAGTGGTCAGTTTTGACGACTTTGTGACGTTGTATTTTCGTTACTGTTTGTTTGATTTGTACAAAATCAGGGTATACTTACAAAAATACGTTCTTTAACAGCATATTTTTTATTTACTTAAAAAATATTCCCTAAAAGTTATTTTTTGAACGTTTTTTATTATTAAATAAAAGGGCTTTAAAAATATTTTCTCGAAAAACCCTCGAAAACGTAAACTGAGATATAAGTTGAAATATTTTTACACAAAATTTCATAAAGATTGGTAAAGGCGTTTTGGAGTTATTATTGTGCGTTAATTAATTAAGTTTGACGCGCAGTGTAGGTAGATATCTTTAAAAGATAAGCTATTTAAATATTTCTTTAAAATATAACAACAAAAATGGACTACAGTTCAAAGATAAAAAATGATGCCTTTTGCATAAAAAAAATTAGAAAATTCGGTGTATACACCGTACATAAATTTTTTTCGTTAATATGAATTTTTAAAAATTTACTCTCAAAAACTGATATAATAAGCTACACTATAGTGTAGATCTTGATAAACTGTATTTTTGGGGCAAAAACCACCATATTTTTACAAATACAAGGCTTATTATATCAGTTTTTGAGAGTAAATTTTTAAAAATTCATATTAACGAAAAAAAATTATGTACGGACTGGATTTACCCGACCTCAAAACGACTCTATGCTACATTTTATTGAAAATTATTAAGTAGGAATGATTTTGTAGCTAAATTAAAAATGCATTTATATAATGTTACTATTAGATTAATTTTATTTAAATATTTTCAATTTTAAATTTTTGTATATAGTTATTATGGTTCATTATTAATTTGGCTACAAAATTGTTCCCATTTAAAATTTGTCAATAAAATTTAGTATAGGGTCGTTTTTTTTTTGAGGGGTGGTGAATCCAGTGACGTGCATAGATTTTTTTTAATCGCTAATATAAATTCTTTAAAATTTACTCTCAAAAACTGAAAAAGTAAGCGATGTTAAAATCGCACAATAAATAAAGATTTTACAGGGGTGAGTCGCAAACAAATGGGTCACACTGTTTATTTATATAAATTTTTTAATTGAAATTAAATGTACAATTTGAAATTTTGGATTCAATAAAATAAAAAGTCCAATATTATGAGGTGTGAGTGTGCTGCGGACTCGTACTATTTAAAGCAATATTATCTAGATCACACATCAAAATATTCGACATATTTTTGATTACTCCAAGTATTATAATATATTAATAACCATATTACTGAAATATTGACTGAAATACTTGGTTAAACTTTACTTACATAACATATCGTCCCCATTATCACATAAGGGCTTATCTTAAAATTTTCACAGCATTTCAAACTTTGAAATTCAAAGATTGAAAGTATTACAATCTTTAAAATTCTAAATAAATATAAATAATAAAATTGTTAAATATTATATGCGCCCGTATGTAATAATGGGGAAGATATGAGATAAATCCACTAAAAAAGTTTCTATGTATGTCATCATTAATGTTTAAAAATTTTACTTGATTCCGTAAATTAGTTTAAGAGAGTATTTAGATTTCACGAATTTTGGGATATCGCAAGTATAAAATTCGCGTATAAGTTAAGTAAGCATTTTTGGATTCGTGTACATAAAAATTGTTTACATTTTCATACCATATATTACAACAAAACTTTATGGGTTTCCTTAAATTACGAACAACCAACCTAATTTTATTATTATTTAAAAAATATACATATATATTGTGCAACTAAAGGGAAAAAAAGGAGTTTCCTCTTTTGTTTTTTAATTTTAATTTTAAGCTAACTTTGGCCTGTAGGCGAAATAGCATTTCTGACAGTAGTCGAATTTTTTTATATCCAAATTAGGAGGTAAAAAATCTTCACCCGATTGGTCTAAATTATTTTTACATTCCAGGCGATAATCAATCAAGTGAGTGTTGACAATAAAAAACTTTAAATTATAGAACGCTTGAAGATAAATATAATTTAAACATTATTATTAACGCAACCCAACCCAGTAATTTCCTAGCGTATAAAACATTTCCTTGTAAAGGTTTAATTTTAATATACTATTACCTTAGACAAATCATTTAATTTCTGATTATTATTAGTAACTGTTATTGACTTGATTATTGTTTATAAATTTCTAAAAATAGAACTTAACTTTTTGCATTTTGTTTAAAAATATGAATATATGACTGTTTGTTATTTAATTAGAGCCAGAAGTCTAATTTTAGTCTTTAATTTAAGCAGAGTTTTAATATATGAAAAATGATACTATAAACAAAATTATTTTAAATAATTTATTTCCTGAATGGGATTTAAATGCATAAAAAATTAAATAAATTATCTTTTCATTTTAAGAAGGTATTATTTACTTTTCAAAGAGGAAGTCTAATTTAACCACAGTTTATTTGACAAACGAATTTTATTTTTCGATAGAATATGGGCTGGAAAAAAATGTGATGATATGTACTGTACCACCCTGTATTATAAACTTGTTTGCTTTTTTTACAGGATGTTAAAATAAAAACTTAAATATGTCCGATATTACCTGAACAATTTATTTATTTATTAAATGAATTTTAAGTTTTATAAAAATGATACAAATTATATAAAATTTAAAGTCTCTAAAATATCCCAAATTTTGAAAAAAAAAAAATTGAAAAAAACATATTTTAATTGTTCTACTTACAGCAAAATTAAATAATAAATCACAATACAAAAAAAGTTTAATTCACAAACTGACACATACACCAACAAGTGTCAAGTGTAATCATTGCACATCAGCACGCGTAAAATAAATCCTCGCACAAAGGTAGCGATAATAGTTTTGCGCCTAGTTAACAATTATTTCTGGAATTAATTTTCTCAAGCAAGGTAAACCACACCGATAATGCATCAAGTTATAAAAGAAACAAAATTCCTATGGAAAATTTATTTGTACGCAAATTTAAACTAAAACATGCACCTGCTCAAGTATACTTGTATACACCACCAAACTTTTATTATATTTTTGTAAAAACTAACTAGACCACGTTTATAAATTGCATCTAAAATCTACACGAGATTTTGTTTTTTATGAAAAACACTTTTTCATCATCAGCCAAAGGTATTATTACTTATAGCATGTTAACGATGGAACGAACTTCTAAGAAAAATTTTATTGATTGATATTTGAGAAACATTTGAAGGATTTCTCGTACCTATAGTAATTTAGAAGTGTTGCAGTGTAATTACATTTTCTTGTACACATACAGTGTATGATGGACGTACACATAAATCAAATATATTTCTTAAATTAATTCTTTAATTAGTCATTTTATTTACACAAAGACTTACTTTTAACGTGTTCCAAAAATGTTGCTTTTCCAACTAAACTAGATGTTACCCATAATCTTAGGGTCCTACCTCAAAGAAAAAAATTAATTAAATTTGAATATAATACAAATTTAAACTGTTAATAAATTCTATTTCAGAACTGTATAACAATTTCCTAAAATTACCTAAACTGAATTTGAACTGTCTAAAATGACCAAAATTGTCAAAAATATCTCACTTTAAAAATTGTTTAAAATGCTACAAAAATGTCAAGAAAATGTACCAACAATTTGTACTGTATTAGAACCCTAAAATTACCAAAAACTATCTTAAAATGTCCTAAAACCGTTTTAAACTATATATTATTATAATATTTTATTGCTGAACAGGATTTTGCATCATTGCCGCTGGTTACGGATTTATTACATTTTTAAAATTTATTATTATATACAGGATGCTTCATTAATATTGCAAACAATTCAGTTCACGATTCTTTGCATAAAAATAAGAACAAAAATTTTTAACAACTGTTTTCCGGCAACGCTTCGTTTTTCAGATATAGTGTTGCAATTTTTTTAATTATCTAATTTTTGCTAATATCTAAAAAACGTACTCATTTTTTAACTCGGTGTGCCTTTTTATAAAAATAATGGTTAGATAAAACAATCGAAAATAAAACTATTTTACGTATTACACTTTGTTTTTTTTTACTAAAACAAATTTGTCTAAAACTTCTAAAGCTAGTGAAAAATAAACACATATTCAAACGTAGAAATATTGTAAAATAAAAATTAAAGATTTTTATCATGAATAAGATATTAGGAAAATGTGATATTTTTAATTTAAACAAATTTGCGACACACTGTATCTCGAAAACGTGGAGTTTTAATAAACTAGTTAATTGGAAGTTTTTTCTTATTTTTATGCGACCTAATTTTTTATAAAAATGAAACACCATGTATATACATATACAGGGTGTCCCACAATTAGTGCGACAAAATGAAGGTGTATTATCTACAGACCCCCAGGAATTCCAGAAAATTGTTTAAAAAATTCTTCCTTCATTATTTAAAAAGATACAGGGGAGTCATATTTTCTTTATATGGCAACATTGCCTCAAAAAAAGGGGATAGTTTAATTCTTAATCATCATGTTAACATTGTTGTTTGTTGTCATGATGATTAAAAATTACTATTACTTTGTTATGAGGCAATGTTGCCATACAAAAAAAACATGACTCCCCTGTATCTTTTTAAATAATTTTCTGCAATTCCTGGGGGTCTGTAGATAATACACCTTCGTTTTGTCGCACTAATTGTGGGACACCCTGTATACAGTGAGAAAGTACACACCTCCCTTTTATTTTTATAATTTTAGAACTAGAGAAAAGTGGACTTTAAATACTATTTTTTAACATTTTTTTTTAATTTTAAAATGGCGTCGTATTATAAAAAGGTTTCAATTCAATCATTAAAAAGTTTATTATATTATTATATTAAAACTATAATAAACCAACTGTATACACTAAATAGAATTTAATAAATAAGTAAGTAGTAGGTTAAAATTCGCTTGCAAATAACTTTTCAATGATGTCTCACATGACAAAATTAACAGTACGACGTCATTTTGAAATTTTTTTATAAAGTAGTTTAACATAGGTACTAAAATTTCCGATTCCTAACGTATAGTTAGGTCCATCCTAGAAGGAACTAACTATACTTGTAAACTTTGTTATTTTGCATTTTAGTAGAAAAAGTCATCATTATAAAAAGTTTAACTTCTTTTTTAAATTTCATAGCCATCTTTGTAAAATTAAGTCAAGAATAATACAAGAGAACCACAAATCTAAAACTTGCCTGTAGCCAATAAAGGCACCAAACTAAATCTTCTTAAATCTGGAAATTCATAAACGAAAAAAAAATCAGATATTGTTTATAATTACCAAATTAAATCCATCAACTCTCCTTTGCTAAATTTACTTTAGAATGTATAGTATATGTATAGTATTATTTAATATTATTGTAAAATTATATTAGATAGAACTTTCCAAATCCATGGTATTTCCAAAATTCTGTAAGTTTAATGAATTCCCTCAGGTATAAGGTTTATACAACACTTATTTTTATTTATTTATTTTTATTTTTATACAAATATAGCCACTTAATAAAAAAATTGTACTTATTCTGAAAAGGCTACCGTGTATGTTAATTTTTTTTAAAACTTAAATAAAATAGTTAAACTTTCAAACAGTGTTGTTTTTATTCATGTATTAATAATATATAGTTTCATAAAGTTTTATTAAAAAAAAGTCAATATATTGACAAACTGAGATTTTAAAATTAAACAATATATTTTAAAGTTATTGTTTTTACCTTATGATTAAGCTCACGATTTATTGAATAATGATACAAAAACAAAAATACAACTAAAAATTACTCACATGTTCTCCTACTGTTGCACATTTTTCTATCAGTTTGCTAAATTTTTCGTACACTAAATTTTCTGTTTTAATAGATTTTTATCAATGTGGAATTCATTAACATAAAACTGTCCCCATACAAAAAAAATCTAGTGGAGAGCGCGAAGGGCATCTAATAGAAAAATCAGTTGATTACTTTTTATCGGCCACAATGGTTCTTTATTCGTGTTTTTTAACCACCCTGTATGATATTTTTAAATTTTAAAGATGATTATGAAATTCACAAAATAAGAAAACCTTTTTATGATAATTGATTTTTTCTACTAAAATGCAAAAAAAGAAGGTTCATCAGAAGGTCCATCCAATAAAGGTTTTTGTTTAATTTTTTTTTAATTTTGAAGAAATTTATAACTTGTTTCATAAAAATTGTACTTTGTATAAAACCAATTTTAAACAATCTTTTATAGTTTTTATGTGTTTATATAATAGGAGAGAACAGGATATTTATAAAACCCTGTATATTAAGAAGGATCTATATTTTTTGTAATAAGAGTTTTTAAATTTATTATGTAATAAATGTTTTTTTCTGTAGAGCTGCACAATAATTATTATTATACAATTATTGTTTTTTTTTAATATAGGCATTTTTTATAATAGCAAAATTTGTTAAAATAAAAGTCATATTATTAAAAAATCTGTTTCATTTGCTAATCAATAATTATTTCATTTTAATATTAAATGTTTTCCTTGGCATTAGAAACTAATTTCCTATGTTAAACCAGATAAAAATAAATATTTTTTTCTACTCCCACAAGCTGTGACTCTCTCTTTTAGTCATGGGCTGAAGTTAGCAACAACAGGTTTTTAGTCACGGGCTTTAAGTTTAAGCGTTGTCAAATTTTATACAATCTTTAAAATAAAGTGCCCTTCTTGTAAAATAATACTAAAAGTGAAAATTATTGCATTATCTAAATAGTTTCTTAACGCCAATATTTAAAAAGTTTATATTTACGTTTGTACTGACCTTTTGGTTTCACCGGTAAGAATATAAGACTGTAACCGGCAGTAAACCAGTAAATTTTGGGTGGAGTATCCGTAAAACATTCTCTTCACTTTCACTGTGAAAAACTGATTTCATATCGGATTTAAACGGTTGTTAGTCCATTTTTAAGGAATAAATTTCGATTTACAGAAAAATTTGACATTTGCCGCAGGTAATACAGATTTCCATTCTGAAGCTTACGGAATTTTTTATATATGTCGCTCTATCCATATATTTAATTTAAATCAATTTAGTATTTGTCGTAGAAAAAGTATAGTATGCAACTCGTTTAAAAACTTTTTTAGACACTCATTTAATTTAACACTGTCTAAATTAAATTCGTGAACAAAATGGCCATTTATCAAACTTTATACATAAAATATTATTAGGAAATCAAGTATAATAAGTTTAAAAGTATAACTAGTGTGACATAAACATATGTAAAACATGGACACTTACATGATTAATAGCTGAATTAACAATTATTTCTTCCGAACCTTCAGACAAATATAAAATGCATATTATCACACACAAGCAAATTTTATAGTACATATAAAAATATTAATACAAAATTTTTACAAAAAAATCGGTTTAGTGCCACAGTTTCATTATAAATGGGAAAAAAAATTTGCATGCTTTGAAAATTTGTTTATAGAAAATAGTGCTGAGTAAGTAAAGTAAACGTTAGTACATAATTAATAAAAATATTTTGACTGGTCATTATTAAAAAATTATACGCTGTACTAGATTAAATATAATATTTTTTTAAATTAATTAATAGGCACCTAATTATATTATTAATAATTTATTATATAATTTAAAGATCAGTCCAGGGTCCAGTTTAAGTTATAAAAAATAGCGTGTTTTGTAATTTGTCGTTCACTTTTCTATAAAAATTATTAATGAAAATTTATTAAAAAACAATTTTTTTGAATTGGAAAAACAAAATTTTGAAAAATTATCGAAATGGCTTCTTAGTTTTTTTTTCTGTTTTTTTTATTAACTAAGATACACTGTTTTAAAGTCAACGCATCGGATAGTGTTCGTAGACACATGACGTAGACACATTACGTTGACTTTTACTATCTTTAATTAATGCCACAATACGAGAATCATCCGAAACCGATTTTTTTGACATATTTCAAAATAACTGACATATGTTCAAGCTACGGATGTCAATCCCGAAAGGTTTTCGTAATCCCGGGATTTTCGAGATTTGTACTACTAATCCCGGGATCCCGGGATTTAATCCCGGGATTGGATGTTCCAAAAAAAAATCAAATAACATTCAAAAACTTTTATTGTAAAAAAGGAAAATTAACAAAAAAACTCTTAAACGAACTTAAAGGATTATACATTTAAAAAAAAATTAGTGCTTCTAAAGTTTCATCTCCCAGCCTCGAACGTATTTTGTTACATAAAAATCCTCTTAGATTCGTGACCTTCTAACCTATAATAGCTCGAAATCTATTCAATATTTTTTCTTAGTACCAGAAGAACTTTTTATCAATAAATCATAAACTAAAACATATCCAAAATTCAGATATTTTCATTGAAGTCCAAACTCCCATTAGTTTTGTGCGGGGTCCTTTACATTATTTTAGTATTAAAATTAAAATCGTGCATTACCTATATTTTTCTTTATTAGCCTCTTGGCACGTTAGATCCATTTTACACAATAACTAACAAATTCTTCTTCTTTGAATAAAATATTCAATACAACATCTAATCACAGAGGGCACATCTAATCTAAGCGAGTAAATTATAATTATTGCCTTAATTACTTTAATTTTGAAATAGCGTAAGTAATAGTGGATTTATGCAGCACAAATTAACATTAAGATTAACTTTAACATTAATATTAAGATTAATTTAACATTAATAGGAGGGTATTTGCAGCAAAATTAGTAGCAAATTAAGCATGCGTATAAGTTAAAGTAATTTTGACATCTGACATTTTTGGTTTGTTTGAATTTTGTTTTAATCCCGTTTTAGCATCTGTTAAGTAAAATAAATGAAAACTATAAACTCCATGTCAAACAATAAACCAAAGAACACAATCATTGAATAAAAAATCAATCATTCAGCATTAAGTTTCATTTTATTTTCGGGTATGTTGGCATTACTGACACGGTTTATTTAAAAATTGCGCCGCAAACCTGCGCATTAGGAATAAAAATTAACATCATTAAGAAGATAAAAGTTGGTCATCTCTTAATGTTAACTTAATGCTAAAGTTAATGTTAATGTATTGCATAAAAGCTTTCAATGGATTACGTTCATTTAACTTCTTAATGTTAAAGTTAATCTTAATCTTAATGTTAAATTAATGTTAATTTGTGCTGCATAAATCCAGCATAAGCTAATTAATATATATATATATATATATATATGCATACAAAATCGGTATTAATCCCGGGATTAGGTAATCTTGTCCCGGTATTTTCGAGACAGGTTTTTCCTTCGGGATCCCGGGATTTCGGGATCCCGGGGTCCCGGGATTGACATACCTAGTTCAAGCGTATGTCATAACACTAATTTCTTTTTACATACGAAGACTTTATCTGGTGTGTTTGTTTTAAAACACTTTATCTTCGTTAATAATAAAGATAATAACTCAATATTCAAAAAAGATAGGGCAGCCCTATTAGGGCTACAGTAAAATTCAATTTAAAATCCACAGTTGTTGCTAATAGTGTTTTTTTATTTTTGTATTTTAATATCTTGTATTTTAATCTTTTAAGCAAGCTTGTGCCTTATCCAACACAATTTAATTTTGTATTATAGGAAAAAAATAAATAAACTAAACCAAAAAAATAAACTAACTAAATATCCCGCAGGGTCACAAATTTCGGAAAAAAATCGTTTTACTTTTGCAAATTGTATATGCACAAATCAAAATTTAAATAAAAATGTATATAATAGCATTGTTACTTAAAAGCCCACCTAAGTACATACATTTAAAACATAAAAATTAGATGAGCGGCTCACGAGAAACTCAACATTAAAATTGTTGTCAATTTCTGGTGGCCAATTTGTTTTACCTGTGTGTATTTAAAACATTAATATTGTAATTTTAAATTTAATAAAAATACTCACAAACATAAAAAATGTTTTTTTTATTAAAATATGTGTTATTGTCGAGTGCAGACGGTAATAGGAAGACAATTTAAATAAACAATTTTAATAGTGAAAGTTAAATTCTAAAACTAAACCGAAGAAAGTACGTAATAATAGGGAAAAATTACTCACATAAAGTCCAATATTCCTGTAATTATTACCGACTATGGATTTTTTTGAGCTGTTAATTATAAATTTTATTGAACTGAACTTATTTTCAATGAAAACAAGAACAATTTTTTCATGGAAACGGAAATTTTGCTTGTTCATATAATAACGGGTTTTATTAATTTTTATTTAATTAAATGTAATACATTTAATTAAATAAAAATTAATAAATTATACTATAATCAAGAACGCTTTTTATGATATATGGGAACAGTGGCATGCTCGTGGAGGGAGGTTTCGGGGGTTTAAACCCCCCAAAATTTGGAATTTTTAAACAAAAAAGTAAATAAATATATGAGTTAATAGCCAATCTTAAATTTTTTCTCTCCTCCTTCCTTTCTCCTCCCCTTTCATAGGCTTACACCCCTCATACAAAATTTCTGGACACGCCACTGTATGGGAATAATTTTAATGAGCTGTGCGATTTCAAAATTACTTTTTAAATAGGCGAAACTTACTCACCTTAACCATTAAATTTAAAAAGTTTTTTAATGATATATAAATTAATTTTAGGTTGTGTATCATTATAAAACTTTTAAATATAATGGTTTTAAAATGAGGGACAATTTTGCCACCTGTTAATTTGTGAACGTAAATTTATTTATTTTTTTTTTATAAATACATTTTGTAATCAATCATACCTATGCCTAGATTTATATTATAATTTTCTATATATAAGAAATGAAAGAATAAATCTGTCTCATTTTTAATTTTATAAATTGCAACATTCGGTTTGGAATTGTAAATTTCCAATGGTTTATTTAAATAAACCTTTAAAAGTTACTTAAAATATAAGGATATAAAAAATTATTACTGGCCTTTTCATTCAAAAAAAAAATTAAATATTTAATTTTTTTTTGGATGGCAACTAGATATTATAAAAGTTGCATGCTGTAACAAATAGATTGATTAAAAATTAAGTGGTTTTCGTTTTTAAGGTTTAGGAAGATAAAATAATATGTTTAATAACTAAATAACTATCAAACACTATATTACATTAGAAAACTAAATCTTAGCAATGCTATAGTATAAGTTAAAAAAAGTTGATGTACGCCACTGAAAAATGATTTTTATTGCACAACCTTTTGTATACACCAGTTTATCCGCATGTTAATAAAATATATTTTATTATATATTAACTGATATATCAGAATGAGCGTTGCAATAGCTAAAATTTCGTTTTTATATTTTTAGTGTTCAAAAGTTATTTAAAGCCCTGTAACTTAAAAAAAACCGTATAGTATAACTTCTTGTTATACAAATGTTATTTTTTACCAAGGAAACAACCGTTTATTGACTATGTATTCTTATAAAATTGTACAAATGTTTTTAAATCACAAACAAAAATAATTGCTACTAAAACTTTCTGTAGTAGGTATAACTTGCAATGTTTAAAATGGTCTTTTTTATACTAGACAGCGTTAAACAATTATTATGTTGTGTTGGTTGCCTATTTTATTTAAACATTTTCATTTTATAAGTAAAAATAATAGTACCTATGTATACATTATGTATTACGTTTGATAAAAGGCATTTAATAAAATGAGTATCCAGAAAAGTACTAATATCATAAAAATTATTTCTTACTAATTAATTTAAATATTTATATAGAGCAAAATCTATCCAAAATTACAACAACCAAATTAAAATTAAAAATTTTAGTAATATTTTGTCGTAATTTTTCCCTTATAATTGACTAACAGCCGTTTAAATCCGATATATAAGCAGTTTTTCACAGTGAAAGTAAATCTGCTTTATTGGAAAATACGGGTTTACTGCCGCCGAAATCAAAAGAGTCAGTACAAACGTGCATATAAACTTTTAATAAATTGTCCTCAGGAATCTGTTTAATAATTATGTATTTTTATATTGAGATACTAAAATATCGTTTACATGTGTACATTTTAGTATTATTTTACTTTATTTTGTCGATTGCATGATATTTGAAAACTACGAAGGCATAGAAGGGACAATTACACTAAATTCATTTTTATTATTTAATTCTGTGTTAGCTAACACAGAATTAAATCCGCCATATTTAATTCTGCGTTAGCTAACACAGAATTAAATCCGCCATATTTAATTCTGCGTTAGCTAACACAGAATTAAATTCGACATATTTAATTCTGCGTTAGCTAACACAGAATTAAATGCAATTAATTCCATGTTAGCTAACCCAGAATTAAATATGGGGGATTTAATTCTGTGTTAGCTAACGCAGAATTAAATATGGCGGATTTAATTCTGTGTTAGCTAACGCAGAATTAAATATGGCGGATTTAATTCTGTGTTAGCTAACGCATAATTAAATAATAAAAATGAATTTAGTGTAATTGTCCCTTCTACGCCTTCGTAGAAAACTGTCGACACACTAAAAGCTAACTTCAGAAGTGACTACAATGCCATTAGGGCAGAACTTGTCAATGTGTTTTTAAAAGATCACTTAATTTAGGAAACATGTATGATTATGGGCGTTTTAAAGTTGGTAGTATAAAAAGATAATTAATTTAACCTTTTAATCTAAAAAAATAAAATTTAAAAGTGATATCTATTTTAAATATAATTTACCACCTATATAGAACGCTGCACAACCAAGCAGACCATAGGATCCTTTTAAATTAATAAACTGGTTATATTAACACTATACAGGTGGCGCTGGATGTATTAAACTATTGTTTTGTATTTCGGGTTGCCTATAATTTTTAACATTATTCATACCTATTTTCTTAGATTTAATTCCAACATATAAAATAAAGTTGTTTAAGGTTCGTTGTCTAATCCGCTATTGATGTTTTTTGTTTTGAATTATTCTTTATTTTTAAAATTAAGTAAATTACAAAAAAAATAAAAATACTGAAAAAAATTGGATGGAATCAAGAAAACATTTATGTTATAGACAACTAAAATGACTATAAAATTGAAATACCTATAGCTAGAGTATTTTTAAATTATTTTTGGCATTTTAAATTTCTATTTGGTAGGTACTCCTAAAATTATATTTATTAAGTAATTGAAGTCCAATTTATGAAATAAAATTTAAATAGGTACATCAGAGAAAGAAAATGCTCGAGCATTTATTTTTGGAGAATAAACAAAATCCCGAGAATGTATTAAGATTTAACAGTTTTATAACTTTTTAATAGTATATTATGTATCAAGTTTGATAAAGTCCATTTTATACAAGAATTTAATTTAGGCACGAGCGAGCTTGCGAGCGAGTTCTTAAATTAATGAGTGTATAGAAAAGTTTATAAACGGTGCATACTATACTTTTTCTACGACAAATACTTATTATTATCTTAAAATGATTTAAATAAAATATTTTATAAAGCGCCATCTATGAAACAATAGGGGAATCTGTGTTAGGTACCGTCAAATGTCAAATTTTTCTGTGTTATAAAGGTTATAAATCGAAATATTTTCGTTGAAAATCGATTAACAAGAGTTTATCTCAGTGAAAGTAAAGAAAATGTTTTATGAGCTCTTGACGGTGGAGTCCGAGCTCGAATTTAAGTTATCCAGTTTACTTTCGGCAAAATTAAATAAAAGGTCAGTACAATGTTCATATAAACTTTTCAAATATTGGCGTTGAGAAACTATTTAATGCTTTTGTATTTTTGTATTGCGATAATAAAATAATTTTCACATTTAGTATTATTTTACAAGAAGGGCACTTTATTTTAACGATTGTATGACATTTGACAACTGTCAACTAACTCAAAGCTAACTTCAGCCCGTGACTAAAAACCTGTTGCTAACTTCAGCCCGTGACTAAAACGCCATAAAGCCACAACTTTCCAATGTGTATTTAAAAGGTCACTTAGTGTCATGGAAACATGTACGATAAAGGGCGTTTTAAAGGTGAGAGTAGAAAAAGTTATTTTTTACCTCTTATTGAATTAATTAATATTAAAAATTTAAATACAAAAATATATCTATAAAGGCACCTGATGCAGCGGGCCAGCGGCCACGACACATGTAATTCTCGCGAAACAGATGCATGTTGCCATTTTTATTGCGTTTTACCTTTTATCAATTAAGCATTTTCCAAGAATTTTTAATCATATTCAAGGGAAAATTCTCGATTTTGCTCCAAAACGTTCAACCCGGAAAGTGTGCGCAAATTTATTTAAAGCTTAGCGAACGTTCTCCGAGCACAATAAGAGATTCCACTACTCTTAACGAATGTCCTCTTTTTCCCACTCTTTTGACCAATGACATCTGTCTAACCATTTTAACCCCACTTTTTCCTGTGGGCGAAATGAATTTCCCTGCACAGAAAAAACGCTAGGGGTGAGCCATTAAACCAATGGGATCTTGTAATCCGTATTCCTGAATAACAGTTCCTATAATACCAATAGGTAGTTAGCACTTGGTTTATAATTGTTTACTGTTTTTAAATTAACAACAAAAGTTATCGCTCCTAAATCTATTGATATTTATATTGATATTTATTTGTTAGAATGTTATTGCATTAAATACTAATTTGATTTATTTAATAACGTTACTATAGTATAGTATAAATGTATACTATGTACACATTTAACGCAATAAATTCTTTGACATTTAGGCAAAATATTTCCCTATTTTGGTTTAATAGTAATTAATTGAGCAAATAACAATTTAGATTGCTTCAATTTTAATGTATTCAATGACAGCGCTGTTCTTGGTACTATGTTAGATTTTTTTAAGTGTGATTGTTCAATCATTATTTCGCCCGCTCTCAGCTGGGCCACAAGATGACAAGGAGCTACTCCCACATTTTAAACGCTCATTATCGTACATGTTTCCATGGTACTAAATAATCTTTTAAATACACATTGTCAGCTATGGCATTATGGTCACGGGCTGAAGTTAGCAACAGGTTTTTAGTCACAGGCTTAAGTTAACTTTAAGTTAGTTGATAGTTGTCAAATGTCATATAATGGTTAAACTAAAGTGCCCTTCTTTTGAAATATTACTAAATGTAAAAATGTATGCATTATCTTAATAAAAAAATACAAAAGTATTAAATAGTTTCTCAACGCAAATATTTAAAAATGTTATATGCACGTTTGGTTTCGACGGCAGTAAATTAGATTTAACATAAAACATTCTTTTCACTTTTACTGTGAAGAACTGCTTCTATATCGGATTTAAGCGGTTATTAGTCCATTTTCAAGGAATAAATTTCGATTTACAGAGAAAACTTTGACATTTGCCCCCGATATACAGATTCCCATTCTTACCCGAATGGTTACTCTATTTTCGTTAATAAACTTTTCTAGACACTGATGTAATTAAACACTGCCTAAATTAGTTTATCAAACTTACTACATAATATAGCTATTTTAATTTAGTATAACGTTTTATTATATAAATAATAATACCAATATTGAGCAATCCAATTCAAATATTGTTTTTTAATCATATGTAATTGAAATTTGTAAAACCAACGGTGGACTTTCTATAGGATCCCTTTAATTATTAAAAACGTTTCTACCTACATTCGACAGGTGGCGCTGACTGCTTTAAACAATTACTATGTTGTATTGGTTGCCTATAGATTTTAAGCATGATACAATTTTTATATTAAGGTATAATATTAATAAAGTTCATTTTTTATCTGGACTGCGGCAACGTTGCAAATTTAGGGTTTTGGTGGATAAATGCAGAACCAAAATTGGTCGCATTGATTAAAACAAACTAAGCTAGTAACAAATCTAATTGTGGTGATGTATAAATTATTGAAATTCGTAGTTAATGCAATTAATTTGGCTTTAGTGGTGCTTGGATAAGGAAAATCATATAAAAAAGTAGTTAAATATAGGTTGCTTTAGGCCCAAAAGAGAAAGTATTCCTAGGGGATAATAATCTTCGCTTTGAAAAGAATTTATATACTTAAAAGAAATTAAAATTTTTTGTAAACGTAAATGTTGTCCAATGGTGAATAATGTGAAAATAATGTGATGTAATATTTATAAAACCAAATTCGTTACTTTTTTACTCCAAAAATGTCCATAAGGCGATGTACTTTTTCTTCTATTGTGGCATTTGGCATAATTTCATCAAAATGAAGTTTTTCCCTAAAAGGGGCTTTTACATTTAAATTCGTTGCTAATATTTTTGGCACAGTTATCTTTTTATTTATAATTGACAAGTAAATTATTAATAATAAATATTATTGTCAATTTGACAGTCAAAGTATTTAATTAAATTCTTTAACAGAAGTACCATTTTTAAATAATAAAAATACTAAGTCAAACTGGCATAAGCCACCAACCTAACAAAAAAACACGAGTCCAGATAAAAAATGAACTGTACCTACACAAAGTAAAAATAAAATAAATTTTTAAAGGTTCGTTGTCTAATCTGTTATTGATATTTTTGTTTTAAATAAATCTTTATGTCTTTGTATTATTTTATTTACAGTTAAAAAAATTGTTTACATGAATAAATCGTTTGCTGCTCAAAAGAATGGCTTTACAAAAAAATTAGTTTTCTACTTTAAGTAGAAAACTCATTTTAATGTCGCAAATTTTTTTCGAAAATTTTACAGATAAGCTGTAGTATTAGTGTAAAAATAACCTTTATATATAAAAACAGCTTATATTTTTATAGAATCTACAATATAAATACTTTATTCTACAGCGTGCACAAAATATCCTGGTATATCAGTATTTTCAAAACATTTAACAGCAGAATGAATTGGCATAAAATCGGATTATTCCTTGTCATCTTTCTTTTCAGATGATTATTTCCCTCAATATAATATGAACCAATCAAAAGCCTTGAATTTTCGAATAAATTTCGTTTAAATAAGCGATTAAATCACTAGACCTTTTTAACGATTAAATTTTAACCTCCATATTGGATTTTTGTTTACGATTTTATGGTGTTATTTACAAGTTTTAACAAACATTTTTTAAAAAACAATAAAAAATAAGTTATCTAGTTTACGAAATATCAATTATTACTTATTACATACCTTAAATTAATGGAATTTTCTTTAAAAAAATATTTATAAACTTTGACACATACGTCAGATTTTATGAATGGTCAAATCATAGATGACCGAAGGTCAAATAGTTTCCTTATATATAGTTTCCTATAAATTTAATCTGTCAAACTATGCTCAGTAAGTTTTTTATTTAATTTTTCTTTTTGGAAAATAGTTTCATGCAAAATAATTAAAAATAAAACCCCTCGACCGCTACGCGGTGATTTTATTAAATTATTTTGCATTCAAAATTTTCCAACAAAAACCAAACAAAAAACTAATGAGCCTAGTTTAACCGATTAAATTCATAGTTCTCGTGATATAATATATAAAAAATTATTTCAGTCAAATCTAGATTATTTTCTTCGAGCCAGTCTACTTGATCGCCTGTCAAAATCGCCATCATTTTTCGTTGCCGCTTTGCTGCTACTTTATTTTTTAATTTTTTATTTTTTCATACTACTGGTTCAGTGTGAAACAGAAACCACACAAGAAAATGTTGTGAGGATGCTCCCAATTAATTAAAAAATATTTGTTTTAACGATAAATCTACATTTTTTAATGTATTTGTAAATAAACAAAATTTTAGGTACCGACAATAAAAATCCACATGTTTTTCGAGAGGATCATACACAGTATCCTCAAAATATGGGCTGGTATTCCTGGCAATGAAATAATTGGACAGCTTTTTATCAAAGAAAACTTAACTGGAGAATAATATCTGATCTTCTTAGGGCCAGTATATTTTCCTTCCACTAAATTTACCCGATGCCTAATTGTCATAGTTACAATTGTGTCAACAATGGTAACTATGACAGTTATCCATCTAGTAAATTTAAAGGGAGGTAAATATACTGGCCCTTAAAAACGTTATAGATCCACTTATTACCCAGTCATTAGAATATCATGTTGCTTGATAAAGGAGATTTGTACTTTTAACAAGATGGAGCTCCTTACTATGCTTTACCAGTCAGGTGCTTGAGAATGACCGGTAAGATCTCCAGATTTAACACCTCTTGATTTTTTTGGGGGGTCATTTAAAAACAAAAGACTACAAAACACTTCCTGAGAACATTAAATAATGTAGGCGTCATTTTTTCGCACAAGGACAATTTAGCATATTGGTATCCAAATAGAAAAATATTTTTAAATTTTTAAGGTTTTTATCGGGGCTAGATGACCAGATAAAAAACCCTGAAATCGCCAAGCTGAGGTCGAAGATATTAATTATTTAAATAGACAATTATAACACAAGTAAATGGCAAAATAAAAACGTTTCATGAACATACCAGTTTTTTTTAATTTATAATAATATTAATGGCGTTTATTAAACGCAAAAAGAAATATGATGAGCGTCACATTATTAAATAGAATAAAAGGTAATTAGGGTGTTTACTTCTGCTTCCGAGAATTTTTTTTTCCAGTTATGTATCAATAACAAGCGTCAATGTATCATTAAAATTATTAAATAAGTTTATAACCTTTTTAATTTAATGTTTGCAATAAAAAATGCACACACTGTCACCTAACATGTTTTATTGATAACAAAAAGTTTTCCATTGAAAATTAATATCAAAAATTAAAAAGTTTTGTTGTTTTTTCTTCGCATACTGTTTATGAGTTCAGGATACCAATACTAAATGTTCATATAAAGTTTTCTCCTTAAAATCACTTGGAGAATCATACAATATTTCACCCTGTACATTTTTAATGCATACAGTAGTTAATGGTTCAATCATCATGTGGCATCCGGCATGGTGTTTGAACAAGATGATGATAAAGTTATGAAAGCCATCGAGTTTCAGTTTCATTGTCAAAAGTGAAAGAACGACCTTGACTTGATTTGGTTTTGTTATTGCATGTTCTATCGGCTTTTTCAGGTGTTGCCATTATATAACAAACCTACTTTTATCTAGTAGTAGTATCCAAATTGCTGTTAAACCAATTCAACCAACTGGTTTTTATTTAAACCATAAATTATTGACGAAAAAATTGGCAAGCCTCTGTTTCTACTTGGACAATTGCTTGAGAATAGTTTTAAAATATTTTATTTGTATATGTTAGGCTCAAAGACCTTTTGAGTTAAAAAATGACCACAATACGTTTTGACATGTTTAAAACAGCTACGACGCAAAAAATAAAGCTGTTGCGGATATAATTTAATAATATAGGTAAACTTTGATTACATAAAAGTTAATATATTATTATCAAAAGTACAAGTAAATATTATTTATTGGAGGTGTGGGTATTTAACATAATTGTTTAATAAATAAAAAAAACTATAACAAACAATATATAAATTGACGTAACTGAACTTTGAAATGTACTTTTTTGTACTGACGTACATTTGAAATACAAAATGATAAAGAAATATTAATTATAATATTATTTTTCTTTGAACCCTAATATAATATTATAATAAAAAAATTATAAATATCTACACCAATTGACTTATGTTTAAAATATAAAACACAGAATATTTGAAATAGTTTATAATACATACAGTTTTTTAATACTTATTTCACAAGATTTGTGAGATTTTTTTTAACTCATTAATAAGTTTGGTTTTACTACTTTACAAATTTTTAGTCTATTAAGATTTTTTTTTCACAAAGTAGTTTTTACTATTTCACAAGATGTTTTTATTTCACACTTTAAGTTTGTTCGAATTTTTTTTTGATTACACAAGGAGGTTTTTACTATTTACAAATATTTTATATAGGGAGTCTTATCTTATAATTTTAGTTCTTTATCTTATAATTTTAGTTCTTTTTATATTTTAAAAGATGGTTAATATACAATTTCAGTTTATTTAAGATTTTTATTTTTCACAAGGTATATTTTTATAATTTTACAGATTTTTTTTATTTCAAGTTTTTTACTTTTTAAAAAAATTTTTAGAATCATTTTTTGGGCTCCTTATTAAGGATTCATTAATTGGGACTCGTTAAAAAGGACTCCATATCTTATATTTTAGTTTTTAATTAATTTTTTTACCACCTATTTTACAAGATTTGTAGTCCTTAATAATAGGCCTCATAAGAAGTTATTAAAGGTTTATAAATTAGGAAAAAGTAAGGTTAAATCTTGGTGACAATTGTCATATACCAAATGTTTGACAAATATAATAAACATTCTGACAGCTTATAAAAACTGTTATGTTTGTATTACCAAAAATTCCATAGCAACAAAGCGTTGTCAACATAACGTCGGCGACGCAACACCTACTTAATATTTTGTCATAATTTTATAGCCCCATACGTGGTTAGTAAAAGGAACCAGAACCCTTAAAATGTCTTAAAACCGTTAAAAGGTAATAGAAAAAACTAAACATCAGGAGGAAAATGCATTTCCTCCCTTGAATATTTAATGCCCTTCGTTTCGCGTCGGGCATCAAACTATTCGCGGGAGGAAAAGCACTATTTTCCTCCCATGGTATGTAAATAGCTATTATCCTTTAGCGTCACATAATTTAAACTTTAAAATGCTTAATTATTATTGTCAACGCTCACTACGAAGGTATTCGATTATCTCCTAGGCTTCAAAATAGTTTATAAAAATCAGGTGAAATTTTTAAATCCTTTAGTTTTTTGAATTTGTATTTATTATACAATATTTTGGCTTTCTAAAGTGAAAATGGTGAAAACTATAAAAAATTTAAAATTAATAGTAAAACTAAGTATTAAGATTTATAACAATGTAAGTTTTGTTCCAAAATTATTAATCAAAAAGAAAAGTGTGGTCTATGATTATGTTCTTAGCCTTGTGACATAAATAACTTAATCTTTAATAAAAAAATCCTAGGCTGTAAAAATAATTTAGACCAATCTAGCTAGTAGTTTTTTTACTTTTTGTAAAAACCCGCTTGGACCAATAAAAAAATTCGACTTTTTTAGATCAAATCTAATCTCACTTTCTTCTTATAAGAATTATTATAATTGTACGTTTTATGTATTTCTTAACAAATAAAATTATGCTTGAATGAAGATAAAATGTTGTATAAGCACGGCTGAGAAGTGTTTTTTGTGGCTTCGCTCAATTGTAGGCCTCCGCTATGCGTCGGTATTCAAACTTTGAGCTCGCTCAAAAAGACTCACTTTTTAGCCTTATGACATAAATAACTCCTATTGCATAATATTGCTTTTTTCGTGTTTAATGATATCCATTATAACCGCCTGCCTACAACGGAAATAAGAATTATTTACGTTGACAGGCATCAGTGATTGGACGATTTTTATATTTACTGTAATTTAAACCAATCGGGATTTAAATTGGAAGCAAGCCACAGATCTCAGATTTTATTTATTTATTTTTAAAAATCATATCTACTAAGTTACTAGTTTTGGGAGATGATAGTTTTGGGAAAAGTTTGCGACTAAATATGCCTTAAACGGTTTATTATATTTACTTGTGTCGAAGAATTTGAAGTTTTCGACGCCATAGAGGTTAATGTAAATATACACGGTGAGCCAAAAGGAACCTTTAATAACTTGATAATTAATAAAAAACGTTAAAATAATATTAATTTACCTACAAGCGTCCTATAATTTAAGCCATATTATTGTCAACGCTCACTACCAAAGTATTTGATTATCTCCTAGGCTGTAAAAATAATTTGGCCAATCATCCTAGCCTTTAAAAAATCTGTTAGGACCAATCAAAAAATTTAAAACTGTTAAAAGTTTTAAAGATATCTAATCTCACTTTATACTTTTTATAATTGTTATTTTAATTGTTAGTACGTTTTAACAAAAAATAAAACTGTACCTTGAAAATAAAATGTTGTATGCTATTCGGTTGAAACGAGTATTTTTGTGCTTCGCTCAATTGTAGGCCTGCGCTAACGCGTCGGACTTAGTTAAATAAATAACTTTTTCTATATAAAAAACTCAACAGTTTTAAAAATACACCCTCTAAAAATGAATTAGTCAAAAATTACTAATTTAATAGTTATTAGTGGCTGCTTTTTCACTTGTACCATGGTTAACCATGAAATACCATGGTATTTCAAACTTTAACAGCCAATTCTTATGTGAAATTGTCCCCTGATTCCGAAAATGTCATCAGAAAATAAAAAAAGTACAACAGTCTTAGAGATATAGACTACGTCTACGTTTTTCAATTTTAACTCATCATGTAGGTATGTAGATAAACCTCATCCGGGACTTTCAACTAATATGCTAAGTATTTTAAAACTTACTTGTCAATTATAAATAAAAAGATAATTATGCCAAAAATAATAGCAACGAATTCAAATGTAAAAGCCCTTTTGAGGGCAAAACTTCATTTTGATGATGATGGAAGAAAAAGTAAATCGCCTTATGGACATTTTTGGAGTAAAAAAGTAACGAATTTGGTTTTATAAATATTACATCATACATTATTTTTACATTATTCACCATTGGACAACATTTACGTTTACAAAACATTAATTTCTTTTATATAAATTCTTCTCAAAGCGAAGATTATTATCCTCTAGGAATACTTTCTCTTCTGGGCCGTAAAGCAACATATATTTAACTACTTTTTTTATATGATTTTACTCATCCAAGCACCACCAAAGCCAAATTAATTACATTTTAACTACGAATTTCGACAACTCAACTTGACAACTGCACAATGTAACCTACAATAATTTATACATAACCACAATTAGATTTATAACTAGCTTAATTTGTTTTAATCAATGCGACCAATTTTGGTTCTTTATTTACCAACCAAAACCCTAAATTTGCAACGTTGCCACAGTCTAGATAAAAAAAATTAACTTTATATCCTCTTGTAAATGATTTTTTAAAAGCTACAATATCCTGCAACTACCATGTATACTAAATTTGGAGCCTCTCTTACAAGAATATAAATATTGTAATATATGATAAATATTGAATGTTTTCATGAAACTAAGTGATTTACACATTGAAAAGTTGTGACCTTATGACATTTTAGTCACGGGCTGAAGTTAGTTGACATTCGTTAAAATAATACAAAATGAGGAATTATTTTATTAACAATGCAAAAATACAAAAGTATTAAATAGTTTCTCTACTGACCTTTTAATTTCGCCGGCAGTAAACTAGTTTTAACTTAACTTCGGTTTAAGACTCCACCGTGGAGTGCCCAAAAAACATTTTCTTCAATTTCACTATAAAAATCTGTTGTTAGTTCATTTTTAAGGAATACATTTCGATTTACACGAACAAATTTAATATTTGCACCGGCGCGCCTGTAAAACAGATTTCCAAGAATGGTTACCCACTCTATTGTTTTATAGATGTCGATGTATAAAAATATTTTATTAAATTAGATTAGAACGGTCATATGCCATAAAAGGAGTAGAAAAAACATGTTATTTAGTTTAGGAAAAATTAATTTTATTATTGTATTTCTAAAACTGTCAAGTTTCCGATATACGTTTAATATTAATATAATAATATAATTTTAACGCTTTTAATTGATTCTTAATTTAATAAAGGTTTTTTTTATCACCTTGTATATATTTATTTTAAATACTAAAAAATAATTTTCTCTACGACTACTTAAGAATAGTAACATTCTAGTGTAATTTTTGATCATAGAAAGGATGTTTTTCTGCAATACTGTGCGAGAATATTCCTACTCTTGTTTAAGAATGGTCACAAGTAACGACATCTCCTGGCTGTTTACTAAACGTAAAAAATTTAAAAATATTTAAATATAACTGTAATATTTATTAATTAAAAAATAATAGCAGTTGTATAATTAAGGTTTAGGCACAAAAAATTAGTTATATTTATTGTTTTTCAAATATACAAATCAAAATTATAATAAATTTGATATTAAAATGATAAACCAGTTACCTACTATACCGGCTTTGAAGTTTTGACAGATTCAAAAAGTTAAAAAAAAGACCTTTAAAATGTAGAAAAAGAATAGATGTTGACATACTTGTAAAATTAGTTTTGTATTTGTTACAATGTTATTTTTTTATTAGTTAGTGTAAATTACTATTTTTAATTATAATAAAGATTTAGGCATACCATTTGTTTAAATTTATTATAATTTACATTATAAAATTGTGACGGCACAAAATGGTTTGACAATACAAAAAACTTAAATGTCAAAAACTGCTTGGTTTCTTTTATCTGTTTAAAATTATATAAGCGATACTATTCTTACGTAGTCGTAGAGAAAATAATGTCTGAAACACGTTTGGAATAGCAAATTCCACTCTCGTAAAACCGTCACACTCGCCTTCGGCTCGTGTGTCAAATTTTTCCTCGAGCGGAATATGCTGTATTCCAAACTTGTTACAGAATGTACTATTCTGGGTTTTAGAAAATTATTAAAAAATGACACAACACTTTCTTTACTATTTTTTAAAAGAGCGGAAGCTCCCAAGAAAATAATAAATCATTCACCCCGGCGCATTCACCATTTCTTTAAAAAAAATACTTTAATAATTTAAACACCTTGACAAACTGCGGCTCGAAATGGTTCAAAGTTCAAGAATTTGTTGCAATCTTAAAGGTCTTAGTTTTACGTTTTACATCAACAAATACATAAATATAAAAGTTTCTGCATCATATGTGTGTCTGTTAAGTTGGTAAAAGGACGCCATTTAAAACAATTTAAAATTATATGCGATTTCGTAAATCTTGGAAATTTCTTGTTGGATTTAAGCAATATTTTATAAAAATTGCAGGAACACCTATTCGTAGATCCAACCAATGTATATTATTAAATATAAATTTGCTTAAGATATTGATTGTAAATAATATTTTTTATTATGTTGAAAATTGGATAGTTTATATAACTTTTATTATCTCCAAATTATTAAATGAATACGTTATAAATTTGTCAAATTAATTGTAATGTACCTACCGTATTTAATTAAATAATTTTCAAAGTATGTGTAAAAAACAAATATATTTTACTGATAGCTTCTAGAGAATTATTAATTATAATCGTAAAGTAATCAGTAGAAATGGTTAACAATTTTACAATTAAAACATTAAAAACATGTTTTGCTTAAAGATGTCCTAAAAAATTGGACAATTATTTTAAACAAAGAGTATGTATTACACATGTTTATTTATTTTAGCAAGATTAACAATTTACACAGTCATGGCCACGATATTAATAGTATTAAAATAATTTCAAAGCTTTGAAAGTGCCCTGCAAATAACTTGTGCTTTTTAATTGTTTATTTGGTTGTATATATATATATATATATAAATTTTTAAAATATTTTAAAAGATTTCAGCCCGTGACTAAAAAGCCTAAAACCCATTGTTGCTAACTTTAGCCCGTTACTAAAACGCCAAAAAGTCACAGCTCGTCAATGTTGAAGTAGGATAATATATATGGGTAATTCCATGCCCGTGACTAAAATGCCATAAAGCCACAGCTTGTCAATGTATATTTAAAAGGTCACTTAGTGTCATGGAAACATGTACGTTTTTAAGGTGGGAGTAGAAAAATGATATTAAGTGCTTAGTAATATTTTTTTTATTAATTACCATATAATTCCATTAAATAATTATAATTTAATTGTAATAATCAGTACAGGACCCAACTAAACATAATTATATGAATATTTTTTAATAATACCTATTTCAATCTGGTGTGCAAAAACTACTTATTCGTATGTCGGATCACCGAACTATGAAAAGAACTGTTTTTTTTTTAATTTGGATGTACTTAAATTTTGATATTTATTCCACTTTGTATTAATTTAATTTTATGTTGGATTAAAATCTTTAAAATATTATAAAAACTTTGCAAAATTTTATCCAAGTTTAATTTTATTAGAAAATATTTTACCAAAAAATTTTAACAATTTATAATTAAATATTTTACCAAAACTTAAATATAAAAATTTGTACGTACTTACCAAATAAAAACAACAATTTCCAAGTTTAAGTTTTCTTAGAAATATTATTATTAGTATTATTATTATTATTAATAATATTATATACTGCTTTTTTATACTTTATAAGAACATGGCCATGTCAAAAATATTAACCCTGGAATTTTATATTAAAATATTACCACCAAATAAATTTTTGTTTAACACAGGGTTGCCAATAACTTTATTTTGCCTAATTAGATCTTGTTTTTACTATATTGTGATTAACCGTTTTTTAGTACAAACATTAAAATTCGTATATATTTTAATATTCAAATATTTAAACTGATAATCATTGTTAATGTTGGTATGGGTCCTAAAAAAATGATAAACATTTACCAAGTTTTTCCCTTTAAAATCATGCCTATAAACGATTTTATCTACTCCTATTGCATATTATTGTTTTTTTTTCGTGACATTTTAAATTCAGTGATTGGCCGACTTTACAATCGGGTTTTAAATTGGAAGAGAGTGGCTATAATAACATTTAAAATTGGTAAAAAGTTAACCATTTAAAATATGTCAGATTGTATTTATTTTATTTTGTAAATCAATTAATTATTTACTTATTAGAGTAGATAAAGTATAGTATTACACTCGAGATTATGCGCATTATTTAGTCATCCTCGTAAAAAATAGTCTACACTATCTATGGAACGCCGTTGTATTTTTTAATCAGGAATTTCTAATATCACTTTTGAATTTCAGATATCTGAAATTAATTTCAGATATCTAAAATTATAGGTATTAAAAAGTACTTTGGCGTTCCGTTAACGCCAAAATATTTTTAAATCAGGAATTTTTGTTGTAACTTCAACTAATAGTCATATTTGTAATTACAATTAATTGTGTCAACTGTTTTAAACACTATTTATAATTCAACTAATTTTAAACTCAAAAATAATGTGGAATTAAAAATATCAAAGTGACCCTAAAATTAAAGTCAATTTTTAATTCAAAGTGATATTTGTAATTCACAGGAATTATCGATATCAAAGTGACCAGAAAATTCAAGTTAATTTTTAATTCAAACTGATACTCATAATTCGCATGAATTATAAATATCAACTTGAATTTTTAATTCAACTTAGTTTCAACTAAAAAATGATGTAGAATTAAAATATAAAAGGGAAACTAAGAATTATTTTATATTTTTTAAATGAAAGACATATTTTTAATTCCCACAGTTTGGACACCCCTGGTAATGTTGACGGTTCAATTTATCTACTACAGTAGGTATATTTGCCTTAATCTCAGTTCAATTATTTTGCGGCACTATTTGTTTATATAATAACGTTTTTATTAATACTTACCTATGTAGTAAATATACCAACAATTTTAGCTTCGTTCCCGGCAGAGATAAACCTAGATAGATTTATCTAGGGAGATAAAGAAGGTTAGGTTTCCCGGCGGGAAATTCTCGCATTGTCAAATTGTCAACTGACTCAGTTGACCTACTTAACGATTTATGAGAAAACCTGTGTAAATATTTAAAATATTAGGTAATTTAATTAATATTAATTATTATGCCTATTATTAATAAAAACGGTATTATATAAACAAACAGTGCCGCAAAATAATTTAACTGAGATTAAAGCAAATATACCTACTGTACTTAGTAGATAAATTGAACCGTCAACATTACCAGGGGTGTCCAAACTGTGGGAATTAAAAATATGTCTTTCATTTAAAAATATCAAATAATTCTTAGTTTCCCTCTAATATTTTAATTCTACATCATTTTTTAGATGAAAATAAGTTGAATTAAAAATTCAAGTTGATATTTATAATTCATGCGAATTATGAATATCAGTTTGAATTAAAAATTAACTTGAATTTTTTGGTCACTTTGATATCGATAATTCCTGTGAATTACAAATATCACTTTGAATTAAAAATTGACTTTAATTTTAGTGACACTTTGATATTTTTAATTCCACATTATTTTTGAGTATAAAATTAGTTGAGTTATAAATATTGTTTAAAATAATCGATACAATTAAAAATATGACTAGCAGTTGGAGTTGCAACAAAAATTCCTGATTAAAAAATATAACGGCGTTCCATAACTATCTGTCATATAATATTATACTTAAATATGTATAATTTTTTTTTCAGTTTTATTATAACCCATAGCTACATTACCAATACTGCTCTACTATGGAGAAAGGCAAAAATGGAAAATGCGTTTTCTTGTGCTTTAGTAAAGCTTTTAAAAATATTATTAAATGATTTTTGAATACTGAAATTTTAAATAAAACAATAAATTTGTTTAGGATAATTTATTGTATAATTAAAAAAAATTATTAGGAAATTGAATGTAATCAAAAATTATTTTTTTTTAATCTAAAAATAGAATAATTTAAAAAATGGCTACAAACAAACCGTGCTATTAAAATAGGAAAGTCAAATTCAATAAGGATCTTTAAATTAAAATAAACAGCTGGGTTTTTAAATAATTTGTTATTATGTCATACTCTGCACCGAGTTTAAAGTTTGCACTCACACGAGTTGCGAGTAATGCATATTATTTTTAATAGCAATTTGATTTGGGGTAAATGTAAATCTTATGTTGCTAATTTCTTACAAACCCTGTACAGGATCTGAAAAATAGGTAGTTGGTAGCCTGCAAATACCTTTTCAGTGATGTGTCACATGACCCCATTTCCTATTAGACAAATATTCAAAAATTATTAACGTCAAAAAGTAGTACCATTTATTGTGTTATAAAATAAAAAGGGGTACATATTTTTAATTTTTTTTTCATGTGCCAAACTTTGTAAAACTATTCTTTTTGTATTTTCTAACTATAAACAATAAAAATATATACAATAAAAATGGTGGCATGTGTTTGGCCTCTGATATAACATACCCAATGGTAAGCAAAATAAAAAAATGAAAAGTATTTGAAAATAACAATAATTAACTTTATTGCAAAAATTACCACAGTATAATTCTTAAAAAGTACTAAGTAACAAACTATTTTTACAACTGGTAGGTAGTAGAATGTACGTGTGAAGAAATGTGCGTTGGAAATTAATACGTATTCCAAAACAATAATTATTACTTTTTCTAATTTTGTAACTAGTAGATTAAAATTCATTATTTCAATAAGAAGATAATTTTATTATTGTTTAGCCTCGAGACTTTAATTCTTTCGTGTTTCGTATTGCTTAGTCGACAGAATGAGTAAAAGTTTTCTGTACGCTAAAGATCGCGGTTGAAAAGATGCTAGATTCGTAGATATATTACAAAATAATATGAGACAAGGTCGGAATCCTTGTTTGCATTAGTACAATATGTGAGGTATTGCAAAATTTTCATCGGCTTAAATTCTTAATAAAATAACAATAAAAAAATAATTATAATAATGAAATGTGGTAGGTTCAAAATTCCTGTAATGATTTCTACTTTTAAAAATATAGGATGTATATCTTATTAACATAATATAACAATTTTATAATAAAATAATTTACTAAGATTTGATTCAAAAAGGTATAAAAATAGGTATAGTAAAACTTGTTTTAAAAAAATCAATAAAATATAGTAAATTGTTGCCATTGCCTTCTTGGATATTTTCATAGTTGGCTATTTGAACTTTTAACTCTAATTATCTCAAAATAAAATTTTACAATAAAAAATAGGGCGGGAAAAGTGGCCAATTTTAAAGAGTTACTTGCGTCAAGTATAAAAACGCTTTAATGAGCTGCGATTTAAAAAAAAAAGCTTTTTACAACTGAACTTTGAAGGGTTGTATCTACCTTAGGAGTAGTTTTGGAAAAAAATAAAAATATAAATGTAGACTTATTTTTCTATGGACCATTTTTATATGGACCATATTCAAAGTTATCTCCTCACTATTGCTAAAATTCCAACTCCTTTATTATTGTGACACCTTGTATATTTTCATATATTTTAAATTTAATTTAGAAAAAAAACTTCCTTTAACTTAAAAATAAACAATTAATAAGCACTTGAACTTTTTGGTTGTTGTTAAAATAACAAATTTTAACTTTATTTTAACAACAATCAGAAAGTTCAAGTGTTTCAATTGTTTATTTTTAAGTTTAGGGTTGTTATGCAATAATAACTTTTTGTTTAAAATTAAATTGTTTTATAAAATATGGGATAATACTATTATTATTTTGTAAATATTTCATAAACGGTACCTTCAATTGTTTTTTGTTTTCACCATTTTAATCAGAAGAAAAAATCCATCAATTTGCCTATTTAACCGACTTTGTAGCTCCAATAATAACAAAGTTAGCAATGGATGCCTTGTATATTAAGTATATATACTTAATAATAGTATACCTATTGCAAATTGCAATTTGCAATATATTTCACTTTTTCCAATAGTTATAAAAAAATAATAAAATCTCACTATCTACATAGATATTTTCATTTTAATAAATAGGCCACAAATGATTTACAGCATATAGTAGACATAATATGTCTACTAATATTATTATAGGCTAGTAACAGTAAAAAATTTAAATATAGATTTTTATACTAAAAAGTTATTTATACAAGGTGTGTTAGAAAATAACGGTAATTGTTAAATTTCGCGGTTTCGGAGGGTCCGGTTGTCATAAAATTTTCTTTATTATATTGGTATACATGCCCCCGAAGTATGATAAAAACTTTAGCTGTTTTCATTGTTTACTTTGTCTGTGGCCGCCGCTAATGTTAGACGTATTTTATGAGCTCGGCGATTTTCGTTCGTTAAAAGAAATGGATCAAAGAATTTGTATCCAATTTTGCTTAAAAAATTAATTAAATTCTGTGAAATGTTAACAAAGGCCTATAGTGAGTCTGCTATAAGTAAAACAAGAGTTTACAAGTGGTATAAGAGTTTCCAAAATGGCCGTGAAGACGTTGAAGATGACGCACAAGCACATCAGAGAAGTCGCTGATGATGTTGGTATATCGATTGGGTCATCCCATGAAATTTTTTCCAAAATTGTTAAATTTTGAACAACATTTTTGGCCAAAAACAATACTGTAATGATGCCCCAGCCTCCATATTCGCCAGACATGCCTCTGTCTGACTTTTTCCTATTCCCAAAAATAAAGAGAACCTTAAAGGGCCGTCGTTTTGCAAGCATAGATGACATTAAAAGCGCATCGCTGAAATAACTTAAGGCTATCCCAAAGATCGAGTTTTAGAAGTGTTTCGAGTATTGGAAGAAGAGCTGGCGCATAATATCCCAGGTAGCATACTGACGTCTGCTGACGTTTACATGACGTTGAAATGACGTCATTTAAACGTTAGCAGACGTCAGTATGCTACCTGGGATCCAATGGGGACTATTTTGAAGGCGACAATATTAATGTAGACGAATACATAAATATTTGTTTCAAAAAACGAAAATTCCCGATATTTTCTGAACACACCTCGTATATATTATGCATACCTACAAAGGGCATCCACCATTTTTGAACCCGACCCCATATTGATTAGGCTAAAATTGACGAAAAAAAATTAATTTAAAAACTTAAATAACTTGAGCAAATGGAACTTGAAATATGTGTTTTTAAATTAATTAAAATCAGACAGATACTGGAAATTGCCATCAATAAATCAACAAAGGCGTCACTATAAGAAAAACATCCTTAAGGTCTAAAATCAACTATAGTCTATTTATATATTTTTGTTCAATATATAAATGCTTTTTTATCTTTGGCTAGTTAGATATTAAAATATTAATTTAGATATCCTAACGCTGATAAGATGTTAAAACACCATTTAAAAAAACAAATGCAATTTATATTCTTATTGATCAATAATTAAATTAGCGAAATATTTAATTAGTTTCATTTCTTAATGATTCAACATTTCTGATTTTCTTACATAACTTTCTAATTTCGTTAACATATACCAATGTGTTGGTGGTTTACGCAAATTCAAATTTCAATCTACATTAGTTGTTTGATCTTTAAAGATTTCAGAAATATGGAAATGAAGATAACTTTTCCTATACCAATTTTTTTTAACATTGTAAATTATAAAAACTCTTTTACCATTTATTTTTTTGTTATTCTTACTTTGTCTGTTATTGCTATTACTAATTATATAGTCCAGTACAATTTTGGACATTTTATAGGTGTTGCCGAAAAATTTCTGGGAAAATTTTATTGCTGATTTGATGGCCACCCATCCCAGCCATCTTCGATTAGGTTTTTTTTTCAATCGCTTATATCTGGCCTTTTTTTGTCTCAAACGGACTAAAATCGTATATAGCTCCTTGGTACCATAACCATGGAGCCATATATACCATCTTATAAGCGAACTCCACTTATCTATATGATACTATAAAAATCATATAAATATGGTACCATGGTCCCATTTTATCGCATTGTCACCAAAGGCCAATCGAATGCAGGCAAGTGATAAAAATGAATTACAGAGATTCTTTAAAATATAATCAACCAATCGGGATGATTTTAGAAATAGTAAAAATTAATTCTAGTATAAAAAGTAATGGGGATGAGGGGGTCTCAGATGCACTGTAAAAGAGCTACGCTAGTAAAGAACCGAATTTAAACTTTGGACGCTAATAACTTCTTTCCAGTACATCGTATGGTTTAAATTGATATAGACTTAGTTGAAGAGTAAACTATAACGAATGTAAAAAACCTTATCCAAGGGAAGGGGTAATTTAAACGTGCGCAAATTCAACAAATCCAGTTAAAGTCTCCATCAAACCAATTTTCGAAATAAGTAAAAATATTTTTTGGTCAATTATTAAATACACCAGTTGGACTAATAGTAAATATACATTTATTATTTAATTTTACTTAGCTGTGTCCCTAATTTTATTAATTAGGGGGATTTTTGTTTAACTAGTAACTAACTAAGATATAGGTACATTATTATTTGTTTATAAATAATATAATAAATTTACTCATTATTAAGCAAAGCTGTTCAATAGAGTGTAAAAGCGTGGTTTTTAAAAAAGAATTGCAAACATTAAATATATAACCAATTAAAAAAATGTTACAAAAATGCTCTGTTTGTTTGTAACAATTATGGTTGGTTACTGTTTAACCAAAAAAATAAATTAATACATTTATATTAATCTTTTTATGCAAGAAGAACAAATAATAAATATAATATACATTTTAAATAATAAAAAAATGTATGTACTTGTTTGTTTATTTTATTATTATTAAATTATAAATACGTATATATTTGCACTTAATTAATAATTAATTTAGGTGCGTTATTTTCTCACAATTATGATAGGTTTATTATATGTTTTCAAATTAAAAACAAATATATTATGTAGTTATCAACTATTATATATTGGAATTATAAATACGGCTTTAGCAATTTATTTAATTAATTACAGGTTGTTGCTTTTTTCGGTCATGTCTCCTATATCGTCCTCAATTTTTTTTTAAATATTAATTTAAGTATAATAAGTATAGTTAAGTCCATCCGCGGACACACTGTATATATAAAAGCCATAAATATATTTTTTCCAATATTTTCATATTGTTTCGTAAAGGTAATTTACAATAGCCTGTATACCAAAATTTAGTTAAAAACTTAGCTTTAGCAGAATGAGGTAGCTCTGATTCGCTAATTTATTTAATAAATAACTAATCAAGGGTGCGTCAAATCAAGAAACGCCAAAGAACTTTTCGTCTAAGAATGTCATCCCCTATCCACTACTTTTACGCTGTATATGAGTTTAGGGACACCCTTTATTTATAATTTAGATTGAAATAATAACAAAAATATTGTCTTGATTTAGGCCTTTTAAACAGCATATTTAAGAGGATATGACCTAAAAAATACAATTATATGTATAATAAGCAAAGATCAAACAGATAAATAAAAAGAATTAGCTTATCTTTAAAAAAATATTTATTTGTTTGGTTTACCTTAAATTTACCTAAAAAAATATATTTCTAAATATTTTAATTATTTAAGATATTTCTCTTCTGATTTCATTAATTATTATTATTATTTAAAAGAAATGGCAAATGCGCCTCGTAATATTATAGTATCGACTGTAAACAAAATTAAATTTATAAAAAATGTCTTACAAATCTGTTAAGTTTATATCCTTTTAGCAATATCAAGTAAAACAATTTTTATGTTTAGTAATGTTAGGTAAGTACCTACAAAATTACCATATTCCTAATATGAAATTTTTATAATAAATAATCATACAGTATTTTAAAGTTATTACATTGTTAAATAAAGTCCCAAACGTTTAGTAATTTAATAAAATACAGGGCGTCCTAAAAATGGCGAAGGACCACTCAAGGAGTAGCTTTTAAGTTACCTGAAAGAAGGATTAAAAATAAAAACTAGAAAGTTAATGATTTTTTGACAAAAACCATCAACATACATCTATTAATCATCTTAATTTTTAAATGGTACTATCTAACTATTTTAAGATTTATAATATTTTAGCTTATGAAGTTTTTTTAACATAAATATTAAATATAACTAAAAAAACTACCCCTTAGATATTTTTTTTAAATTTTGTATCCTTAATAATATTAAGGATATTATAACTTCTATAAGGTGTTTGTTTTAATTTCTGGGAATTCTGTATAATATATATTATATAACTTTAATTATTATAATATTCTGTTTTTACTTTAAAAACAAATTTAAAACCACAAATTGACAAGCTATGGCTATATGGCGCTTTAGCCACGAGCTGTAGATAGCAACAGGTTTTTAGTCATGGGCTGAAGTTAGTTGACAGTTGTTAAATGTCATACAATCTTGTAAAATAATACTAAATGTTAAAATTATTTTATTATTTTAATACAATATATTAAATATTTTCTTAATGCCAACTAAAAAACTGGCGGTTATAAAACTTAATACATAATATATTAATTACTCTTACATTTAATATCTACACTAGTGTATTAAGTCACTTAATGCACTAGTGTATTAAATTGAAGAAAAGTTAAGTAAAACCTCTTGACAGTTTTTAGATGTAAGATAAAATCTCAAATAAAATTCACCACCCAAACTTAACCCTGTTATAATATATTCCTACAAAAAAATGCACATCCTCAAAACTGAAAGTCTGTAGAATTTGTATTTTATACAAAAGATGAAAAAAATTATTTAAAATACCAATTTATTTGTATATATTATTAATGTACCTCTTAAACATGTTAATCTGAAAAAGTAAAACACTACATAGAAGCACCTCATTCATGTAAAGGACACTTAAAAAGATTTTTAAACGCAAGTGTCGCAAAACAAATTGAAAATGAGTAAAATGTACAGTGTTAGTAAAGGTGGGAAAAGATCAAAATATTTACGGAATATTCGAAAAATGACCTCGAAAAGCTAGAAATTGCCTAAAAAATTTCTTAACTCACCCCACCTCGAAATTCATATTTGATCACATCTGAAACGTCTGTCCCCACTCTGGGCAAAGTACAAAATATTCTATTTTTTATCTTGATAGACAACAGGAAGGGATAATAATGGCATATTCTGTTTAATAGTGTAACAATTTATAAAACTTTTGTAAAAGTCATTCGGATTTTGAACATATAGTACACTGTACGTCTACTTTCATTTTCGGACAAACTGATCGTTTCGTGCCACTAATTATAATTATAGGCGTTCGGTTTTGTGAATATTTTTGTGCCCCTGTGGACTTTTTTTATTCGGAAAAGGACTCAAACAATTTTAAAATGGATACCCTGTACGCGGAGGCCGAGTACATCATGTCAATGTCTAAGCAAAACAATTCAGTAAGTTTTTATGTTTTTAATGTTTCTCATCTTTTTAATGTTTCTCATCTAATATATTATTATTATTATTATAAGCTTTAAAACATATATTACATTTTTAAAATAAAAAAAAATAGAGGTTTTTTAAAGAATTTTTTAGATTTTTAATTAATTTTAAAAAATAATAAAGACATTATTTTTATAAATATTAATTAAATTATTTTTTTTAATTGTTCATGATATATATAATGTATATAATTAAATTTAAATGACCCCTAATTTAAACCGGTTTGTTTCTTAATAAAACCCAACATTTATAATATGTCCTAAAAAATCTAAAATAGGATCATATTTAAAATAAATGTATAGCTCAAGATTTAGGTGTTAATTTATTAATTTTATTTTCATAAAATGTATTGTTCCTCGTAAGAATGTTTTTATTAAATAAAGTAAAATAATCTATTTTATTTTTTATAATATATTAATAGAGTGGGGGCGGCCAAATTTTCGTATTAAATGAGTTTGCATCGCGATTTTGCTAAAATTGGGATATGCTTTTGTACATATTTAAAGATTTTTTAGAATGGTTTTTAGATGTCAAAATTTCAAAACTTTGAAGATTTTTTTTCAATCGTCCATACCTTTTTGAAAAATTGATCGATTTGGAATTATTTTTAATTATTCGTATGCCACGTGTTTTAAAAAAAAAATTAAAAAAATCTTTTGCGGTGTTTCATGATATTTTCTATTAAAGTCGTGTTTTAAAGGTGCTTGAATTGTTTAAAAAAAACTTTTTTTAAGCTTGTTAAATTGGTTAAAGGACAAAAAAAATGATTATAATTCTTCTTATGAAAATATTGATTAAAAAAAAGATTGGGGACCCAATAGGTAAAAAATTATTAAGAAATTGTTTTTTTCTTTATCTTGAATGTATATTAAGACAAAACATCTCGACAACAAAAAAATTTTTTTTGAAAACCACATTATTACACAAAAATTTTAAAATAAAATATCTAAATTGATCAATTTTGATTAAAAGAAAAAATCGTCAATTTTTAAAAATTTTACATCTCAAAAAATTGACGTAATATGAAGTATGTATAAAGAATGTATTTTTTGGGAAATATAACCGTTTAATTTGTTTATTAATAATGTCAAAATTAAATTTGAGAAAAAAATCTTAAAAAGCACAAATGAAAATAAGGAGAAATATGTTTTTTTATTTAAATTAGAAGTTCAGGTTTGTATAAAATTTAGCAAATTGGGTAAAAATTTAATTAAAAATTAAAAAAATCTTACTTTTTAGTTGGACCTAACTTATTGTACATAACCACTCAAGGTTGTAGCTAAAAAAGTTTCAGGGGAGGGTGTTTAATAAAAAACGGGTGCAATCAAAAAAAATTCATTCATTGTTATATTTTCTAAAATTCAAGGGGTGTTAAGTCTCCCTTGGCTACGGCTTTTAAATTAAATTATAACGTTTATATCATTTTTATAAATATTTCTTTATTATTTTACAGTAGAATACCCTGTATTTTTAAAGTAAATTCCTAAAAAAAATTAAAAACATTTATAACAGTTTTAACATTTTTAAACCATAATATTAAATTTTAAATATCTATTTCAAACGATTTATTTGCCTTTAGTTTTAGGCATTACATAAGGTTAAATATTTATTTAGAGGTTAACAACTTAAATAACCATGAATATGAATCTTAATATTTAAAATTATTTGTTTTCTTTTATTATTTATCGTTTGGGATTTTTCGATACACCTGTTAAGTAATATATTCCATTCCATTATTTAAATTTATGTCATTTTTTAATACTTTTTTTAAATTTAATTTTAAACGACTTATTAGTTTAAAAAATAATTGTAAAAATATTATGAAAAATACGTCAATGTATTTTATATTTATATTTGGAAAATGTTACAAAATTATTACTAACTTTTTACCCACTGTTTTAACTAATTAAATTAAAATGTGTTTTGTTAAATGTTGTAATATTTATTGATCAATTAACGCTTTTTTGTAATTTAATGGAAAGATAATAAAAAACCTATTATAATACTAAAACACCGTAATAACTCACCAAAATAAATCTGACAAAATAAATAAAACACCACACAATCATAATAATAATTTAACCTAAAATTATACGAGTCCAATTGCGTATATTGCACATACTGAAACGAGAAATGCCCCTCCAACTTCCGATGCTGAAATAGCAAATATTTTTTCGAATTGTTTCAAAGAAGGGAGAAAATATACACTTTCAAATTCAACTAACATTTTGCAAAAGTAATTTTAGTTTTCGCCAGGGATGCTTTCCAAAAGCTTTGATAATGTTTAAGTTTTTGTGAGATTTAAACAAGTTTTTTTGTGATTTTGTAAAATGGATACGCTATATTATAGCCTATATGCCGAAGCAGAACTTATTATGGCTATATCAGCCCAAAATAATTCCGTAAGTTTAACCAATTAATTTTAATTATTTACCATTTTTGTGGACTGTGAATCAGTAAACAAACTGAAAAAATTGTTATTATTAAGTGCCATATAAATAATTTTAATTAGTTATTATTAGTTATATAAAAATACAGTAGCTTTATTGCGTTAATTTTTTTAAATATATAATTATTTTTATTTATTGTTAATTATTGTTTCATTAAATCAATAAACTAATTGTTTTATTTACTAACAACATTTATTTTATTATTTTAAAATCCTCTTTTTATTAAACTACAATAAACTACAAATATTGTCTAATAAATCACGTGAAATAAACAACTTTGTAATTATGGTGTTTTATAATTTAATGAATTTTAGTAGGTATTGATTTTATTAATAATAGGTAATTAAAATTAGTACATAACATTAACTTGGGTTCTAAGGATAATAATACCTAAACAGGAAATTGGAAATTTTACAATTTACTTGGGTTTTACTTTCGTGCAGTATCTACATACATTAAAACGTTTTAGCAATGTTTTACACTAATAGATTGTTGTAACATGAATAATATTAATTGAAAATTATTTATTGCCTAAAAATAATGACTATTGATTTACCAATTTTTAAATGTTTAAAAGTTAAAATGAGAGGACTAAGTATGCTTTTAAAATTATATAATAGCAGTTTTTGGCTTCTTAGCCAAACGGTATTCAATGTCAAGTTTATAACTATAGTTTATTAACTAACAATTTAAAATGCAAATAAAAGTTTTTATTGAATTTTAGTAATTTTTTACAGATTTTGTAATAGTATGTTATTTATGTAAGTTTTATAACCGCAATTTTAGTCATAAGCGAGCTTGCGAGCGAGTGTTTAATTAAATAAATGTCCAGAAATGTTTATAAACGAGTTGCATACTTTTTCTAGGACAAATTATATTAAATATTATAAATATAAACAATATAAGTATAGTATAGTATAGTACTGGGAAATCAAAAGGTCAGTACAACGTACATTTAAACTTTTCAAATATTGTCGTTGAGAAACTATTTAATAATTTTATATTTTTGTAATAAGATAATAAAATAATATTCAGGGTATTATTTACAAAAGCACTTTATTTTAACGATTGTATGACATTTGACCACTGTCAACTAACTTCAGCCCGTGATTAAAAACCTGTTGCTAACTTCAGCCCGTGACTAAAACACCATAAAGCCACAACTTGTCAATGTGTATTTAAAAGGTCAGTGTCATGGAAACATGTACGATAATGGGCGTTTTGAAGTTGGGAGTAGAAAAATATAATTTTTTCGGGGGTTATAAATTCCCGATAATTTTAATGAAAGCGCAGTTGTTTGTAATTCTAGTTCGAAGAATAAATAAAATTTGTACAAGCCTATACAAAATTATCTGGGAAGCAGTATTTAGGGAGAATATTTCTCGAGTGAAAATAGATACCCACAAAAAATTGTAAATTTACCAAAAAAAATTAAGAAAAATATAACTAACTAAAACTATATATATTAATGACTATTTTTACTTTTTACTGTGTTTTTTGGTATTGGATACCTCCAAAACGATTTATTTTAACAATAAATTTTTATACTTAAATTGAGAATTTTGGGTTAATTTAAAAAAATAAAACATGAAACAAAATTAATATTCTAAACATTATAAAATTAAAACTTGATTAGAAAAAAGGATTAAATAGCTATATAGTATAAGTTATGTAATGTATATATCTAACAGAACAAAAATCACTTTTATTACACCGTACAACACAAAATTGCCCGCATCGATGAAACTTGAAAAATCGGATAGAAGACGATAAAAAAAAAGACTCGTGTATCGGCGATTTTTTTGTACACGTCAAATTTTTTTTTTATTTGGTTTTAAACACAAAATTTAAAGATAATTCGTAGAAAGTTTCCATACTAAATATTAATGTTATTTTTTTTATTTAAGCTTACAAATGTTCTTAAAGGGCATTTTAAAGAACTCTTACATAATCATAAGGCTGTAACTACTTTATTATTACGTCCATAAAATTTTAATACTCAAAAGTAAAAAAAAAACAATACTACCTTATAAATTGTTTTAACGCTGAACACAATTAAACAAACTGTCTGATATTATTTAGTTTAATAAAAATATTTGATACAACTCAATTATTTTTCAAATTTTGGCCTTTTATTTTTTCTTTTTAGTGAGTTTGTTGCCGTTTCACGACAAAGTGACCAACAGTATTCACCGAGCATGTGCACCAAATTTTTACCTTTAAATCTATGTCTTGGTGGAATCTTTCTCCATGTTCATCACTGTAATCACCCATATTATTTTGGAAAAAATCTAGATGGTTATGCAAAAAATGAATTTTTAATGACATTAATACTCCCATATTGCCATACGCAGAGATCATTTTTTGCACAATTTCTATATAATTTTCAGCTCGATGGTTACCAAGAAAGTTTTCAAAGACGTTAACAGCAGATGTCCAAGCTTCTTTTTCAATTGGGTTTAATTTGGAAATAAAAATTTCGCTTTGAATGAGCTTTTTAACTTGTGGCCCATTTAAAACACCTTAAAAATATTAGAAAAATTTAATCTATCATTATTTCTTATTCTGAAATTAACATACCAGCATCAATTTTTGCTTGTGATAACCTTGGAAATATTGTTTTTAATGATAGAAAGGCATCAGATGATTTGTCCAGTGCTTTAATAAAATTTGACGCAATCCCAAGTTTTATGTGAAGAGGCGGAAGAATTATGTTTTCTGGGCGCACCAATGGTAAATTAACCACACTGTCAATCCTCGGTCTATATTCTGATCGTAATTCCCATACATGATTCGTATAATGCAAATCCCTTTTACGCCCTTCCCAATTACAGAGAAAACATTGGTGTCTTGAAAACCCTCCTTTTATGCCGAGTAGCAGACCAACAACTTTTAAATCACAACATAATTTCCAGTTGTATTGATCGTACTTAATAGCTTCCAATATGAGTTTTAAAGTGTCACGATCTTCTTTGATTTCGGTGCCATACGCAATTGGAACAGAGGGATGTTGATTACCAATATGCAGAAGTACGGCTTTTAGACTTTGAACAGATGAGTCAATAAATAAACGCCAATGCTCTGATTGGTGACTGGCACCCATTTCCTCAAATAAGCCATCGATGTCATTACAATAAACATATTTTTTTGTCCCGTCGTCATTTAATGTGAAATATTTGTCCAAATGAATATATTTATCTCGATTACGGATTTCAGTAATTTTAAAGTCTGATGCAACTAAATTCCATTGTTTTAATGGCGACCCTAGGATTTCACACGTTTCCTTGGACAACTTGCAGTCCCGTATAAGATCATGAAAATCCTTCTGTGTTACCCAATGTGGATCATTAATTTTACTCATATCACTAGTGGTGGGACTAAATCCTAGTGACTGGACACTTTGAGATAAAACTGTCAATGGTGAAGCATCAGCAGATTGAAATGGGGTGTAAGACACATCATGTTCACACAGTTTTGCAGAATCATCCGGAAAAATGTCGTCAATTGATCTAATACGTTCTCCATCAGCATGGAAAACTGCCGGGATTACAGATTCAACTTCAACGTAAGCGATTTTTTCGCGGTGTTCATATTTATAACCAAAGCTCCTTGTTTCGTTCAGACAAAAGTAACACATTTCCGGAGAATGCTCTGTACGGGGTAACCAAATAGTAGGTATTTGGTATTTACTACCGGGTTGTTTGTCATTATTTTTACATAATGACCTATAGCAGTACGTGCATACCACTTCGGGAGCGTACCATAAGTACGGAACGTAATTGGTTTTAAACTGTCGCTGAAACGAAAGAACTAAGGTTTTGGTTATATTACGAACATGTTTCACAGTAACATATAAACTACAAACATAACAAAATTTATTGCGTTTAGGACACTCCATTTTAATTCTCAACGAACAAAACTATAAAACGTGCAGTTTAATAAAAATCGTACTTTTATATGCGTATCATTTAGATTAACAAACCCACAGTGTATATACAAAAAAACAAAATTGTTTTTACGTTTAAACGTTGTTTTTAACCAAGAATACATAAATGCTCAAAGTAATAGTTATCATACGAATTTTTCAGATTTATTTTTTAATTGTTCCTTTAATCTTCTGAATTACCAATTTTACATATTTCCTGTACATTATATAACATTTTTCCTAATTTTTAATACCTTTTCAATAATATGGTTCACAGCAAAATTGGTATATTTTTGTTTAAAAACAAAACATATTAAATGCTCGTAATTAAAAACTTTAAAGTGAAAAAAAAAAATTTTTTGACGTGTACAAAAAAATCGCCGATACACGGGTCTTTTTTTTATCGTCTTCTATCCGATTTTTCAAGTTTCATCGATGCGGGCAATTTTGTGTTGTACGGTGTTATATACACTATTTTATCTACAAGATTATGTTGGTAATGTATATCATAGGGTGGTCGTTAAAAATTAAATTTTTTGCGACGCCCCCTAAAAAGCTTCGTTTTGATGAAAAAACACTGGGGGATCATGTTTTTTTGGCAATTTTTTATGAAAAATAAAATTGTATTCGATAAATAAACAATTATAGAACCCAAATCAATAAAAAAACAATGGTTAATCGAAATAACAATAGACAAAAATTTAAATTCAAAATTGTTCCCAGTTGATTTGGTCTGTTAAACAAAAAAATGAAAGATATTCAAACTGATATTTTTATTTTAAAACTAAATTAGTACAAACGTAATTTTAATATCTAGATTTCTTCACTCCAAGGTGAAGTTATTTCATTGTTAATAATTTTTAAATCTCAAAAAAAAATATTATTCCATATTTTCAGAAAAGACATGATTATACCAAAAAATTAACTTAGATCGTCTTGAGGCACGTGTTGTTTTTAATTAAAAAAAAAATCCCAGTGTTTTTTCATCAAAACGAAGCTTTTTAGGGGGCGTCGCAAAACAATTTTAACGACCACCCTAGTATATCAATATACTTTTATATTTTAATATTTAAAATTGGTACTCCTGTTCAATGCCTAAATTTTACTTTGACATTTATCATTGTTAAAATTATAATAAACAATGCCAAAGATAACAAATAATTTTAAACGGAAAGAAATTTTAAAAACAAACAGCATTTTGATAAACTAGTTAATTTGTGTTGCACAAATCCACTAAATTATTTTGTTTTACTTATTATAAATTTAGGAAAATTTAGGGAATCTAGAATTTGCCAACTAACCCTCAAATTTTTGACGTTAAATTTCTAATAAAAAAACAAAACTGTAGCTTGTATGTTTTAATAGTAATTAAAAGAGATCACATTCTAGGCAATATCATCAATTTTTTTCGGCTGTAAGAAAAATGAATAAACCTTGCCTAAAGTGCCTAATATAGGAAAAAATACAACATTTTTTGTATCTTTATATTTTTTAATGACCCTTTTTTACAATAAAAAAATGCTTCGACTGACTAAAATTAATAAATAAATAAATAATTTAAACTTCTGTGATCACCAGACCTTTGCTCCAAACAATGCCCAAAGCAATCATTAGCGGTTCGATGTAACCATCTTGATTTAAAAATAGTATTATTTTTTTCGCCGACGTTCTTTTTTTATCAGATTAAGGACATAATTTAACAAAAGAAAATATTAAAATAAAATAATAAATGCACTTTTATAGTATATTGTGTATCAAGTTTGATAAACGCCATTTTAAGAATTTTAATTAGGCACCAGCGAGCTTGCTAGCGAGTGTTTAATTAAATGAGTTTCTAGAAAAGTTTATAAACGAGTTGCATACTATAGTTTTTTTACGGCAAATACTTATTATTACATAAAAATGATTTTAATTAAATATTTGTATAGAGTGACATCTATAAAAAATAGAGTAACCATTCTTGGAAATCTGTATTACTGGAGTGCCGGTGAAAATGCCAACTAACAACAATTTTTCACAGTGAAAGTGACAAAAAATGTTTTATGGGCACTTTACGGTGGAGTCTGCACCCAAAATTAAGTTAAATCTAGTTTACTGCCGGCGAAATAAAAATACAGTACAATGTTCATATAAACTTTTTAAATATGGCGATAAAAAATTATTTCATACCTTTGTATTTTTTTATTGACATAATAAAATATTTTTTACAATTAGTATTATTTTAAATATTGTATGACATTTTACAGCTGTCAACTAACTTAAAAACCTGTTGCTAACTTTAGCCCGTGACTAAAACGCCATAAAGCCACGACTTGTTAATGTATATAAAAGCGTCATAGAAACATTTACGATAATTGGCGTTTTAAAGGTGGTAGTTGAAAAAAATTGTATTTTTTTATAAATTAGAATTATTTATTTTGTGTTAATTTTTTAATATTTTTATTTTGGGTGCCTTTTTATAAGCCATTTTTTAATTTTAAGTGCCTAAAAGTCCGACATCTAGTAATTAACGTTAAGTAAAATTTAATTAAAAAATAAATATCATAAGGTGGGAATATAAAAGCAGTTTCTTTAGTTTAATAATTCTGATGAAATAATGAACATTTTACAATAAATACGATTTTTACAATTTAGTAAGTTTAAAGCAAAGCTTAACAGCTGTTGGTCAACAAGCGAAGCCTCGCACACTATTTCCACATTTCGACTTTAATAAATAACATTTAGTACTAATTTTCGTCAAAATACCGACAGAACGTTTAAATGCTTGCAAGACATTTTGTTTTAATTATTTTCAAGTTCAAGCCCGGCAAAGTTCACTGAAATCAGGCAATCGAAAGGAGTGTAAGTTGGAATCTACGAGTAGTTCAAACATTGCGAAAGTTTTATTAAACATCTGTTGGGCAATTTCTTAAGCGGTAATTTTGTAATACCCACTCTCGGTCCTGTTTGGGAGTAATGTTAAAAATGCGTTAGATGCGGTCTTTTAAACTGGGTTAAGAATTTTTAATTCGACAGCAAAATATAAAATGACAGATTTACAAAACTTAAGAAAACCATGAGTCTCAAATCAAATTTATCTTCAATTTGTTAAATTCGGTTTTTTTTACTTTTTAATTGACTTTTTCCTATTTAATAATGGTAATGGGAAAAGGTGCCCAGTTAAGGTGAATATGGTAAAAATTATAAAAATATCATAAATTCAAAGTGTGCTTTTGTTAACCTGCAATATCAGGATAAACAATAACAAGATCATTTTTTTATAAAAATGCTGTTTTACTAACAGTGTTGGTACAAAAAAATAATCATATTTAATCTGTGGTCTATGTTTATGTTCACCTAAAAAACTATCAAAATTTTCTTAAAACCGTTTTTAGGATATGTATTAGGGTGGTGCGAAATATTTTTAAATATAATAAATATTTTGGTGATTTTTTTTAGGGCCTAACTAACTTTTCCAAAAAAAAATCCAATATTTGACATTGTCTGGGGGTCCGCCCATTTCGCTTGTTTTTTTTTTAAATAAACAAATTGGCTTAAACAAATTATATTTATATTACTACAGTTTTTTGCTCCAGCTCAAACATTATAATTTTTATGTTTACCATGGCTCTGAGGCAGTGGAAGGAACTTACTACCAAAACACATATTCACACATAATTACAATTGTTCGAGTGAACACAGTGTCGTAGAAACAGGGGTTGCTTAAGCTTATTGTCCCATACAAACTTTGAGGTTAGGTTTTTATACCATTTGATGCAATTTTTCGATTACTGAGTTCGGCTACTATTAAAAAGGTGTACCTCTTAAACTTCGATAAAATAAACCGTTTCCGAGATATTCGAGAGCCACACAACAATTTAAAAGGTCACTTAGGTTTATAAAAATATGTACGTTAATGGGCGTTTTAAAGGTGGAAGTAGAAAAACAAAACCTACTTACAATACAATTTATTATAATATATAATAACATTTATTAAAAGTATAAATTGAGGTTTGGTAGCTTCGGAGCTTTCAGGAGCTATGGAATTTTTTGATTGGTCCCTTCGGGTTTTTTACGGACTACTTCACCTGATTGGTCTAAATTAAAATTAATTCAAATTGGTTTAAATTATTTTTACAGCCTAGGATATAATCGAATACTTTGGCAGTAAGCGTTGACAATAATTATTGCTTTATTATAATAAAGCTTAAATTATAGAACGCTTGAATATAAATAATATTAAACTTGTTTAACACGAATAAAAATATAAAATTGCGATTTTAACAGTCAATAACGAGAGAATAGAAATATTTTTAATTTTGATTTATAACCACATAATTTTCATGTCATAAACTAACCATAAAATAATGGTTATTTATAAAATTAATGTTAATGTCAATGATTAGTGTATACATTGTATTTCACTTTGTTTATTTTGTAAGTATGCAAAACAGATATGAAAATAGATTTGAGCTAAGAATAAAACTATTTGTCCTTTATTTGCTTCTTCGGAAGGGACTTAAGCCCGCGATCCATTCCTACCCCTAACCCGCACAAGCCATTAAATTGGATTCTCAAAAGTCTAACAAAGTAAGGGCACAATTTTTTTATAACTTTTGTACTTAATCGTTTTTTTATTGTTATGAAATTAAAAATTTAATAATTTTTTAATAAGTTAACAAAATGGATGACAAATTTTAGTATTTTTTAGATTTTAAGATAACTAAATAAAATATATTTAAAAAATTATAAAATTTTTATCATATTATTTGGTGCAATATAAATGTTGATGAGTCAGGGTGGTCCTGATTTGTTTTTCTGCATACAAACATCTGAAAACTAAAACTAAAAAAACCGAATGTGACGATAATGTTCCGGGTTCACATGTAACAAAACAAAAACTGTAATGTCAAGGCAGTTTTTAAATAAGGTAGGTACCTGTTCATCCGATTCAAAATTTGGCGAGCTCTCGGTTCCGGTCCTATCCTCGTACGGAGTACAGTTCAAACATAAATACTAAACCCTATACTTCTTAGGAAACAAGACCAAGTGCATTTTGTGACATATATTTAGTTTATAGTATTTATTAAAATGGATTCCTTATATGCCGAAGTTGAATACATTTATTCAATATCCAGGCAAAATAACTCTGTAAGTAATTATAATTTCTTAATAAAAAAATATATATTAAATATAACAAATTTATTATCATTACTAAAATTTTAAATTTTAAAATTATTAAACATTTAGTTTTATTTTTTTATATATTATATTATATTATATTATATTATATTATATTATATTATATTATATTATATTATATTATATTATATTATATTATATTATATTATATTATATTATATTATATTATATTATATTATATTATATTATATTATATTATATTATATTATATTATATTATATTATATTATATTATATTAAAATCTTTATCAATAAGAAAAAGTCCTTATGAATAAAAAATGTATCTTAGTAACACGTTGCGTATGAATTTCCCTTGAGATTTTTTTGTGATTTTGTGATTTTTTGTGATTCTATTTTAAATTACGAATAAATGTTTAATAATTTTTAGAAGATATTTACAATTATTTAGGTTAAATAAAAAAACATAAAAAAGATCATATGTATGCTACAGTAGGTCTCAACCGCTTTATTTTAAAATACAAAAAAACAGTTCTCCAATATACTTAACAGCCAATTAAATATTTTTCCAGTGACGTCCGCACTTGTTTTTTTAAATATTTATAATATACAGAATGTCCTGAAAATTACGCAGTTTACATTAAACCATCATAACTTTTTATTATTAATATTATAATAATTTTAATAACTTCCCAACGTAAAAATGACTTTTAGAACAAAAATATCTGAAAAAATATGTCAAAAAGCTATCATTTCAAAAATTGCACTTCTTAGTGATGATTTAGTAATTAAATTAATAAAGTTTATACTACCAAAATGGTTTTTCTACTCCTATTACAGAATAAAAAATGTGTAATTAACTACATTCTATAATTTATTACAGAATATTCATTCACCGGTTTCAGTGTGGGAATAAATTGAACCAAGTTGCAAACTAACTTATTCCAAAATTTTTATAGTCGCCTGTCGTATAAAATCTAACATCTGTCAAACGGTTTTAAACTCACTTTTTTTACTTATTTATTTTCATAAAAAAAGTCTGAAACACGTTTGCAATTATATTATATTCCTCACTCGTGAAACCGGAATATGCTCTATTTAAAACACGCTATGGAATATACTATTATTAAATTAAAGCAAAAACAAACAAACAAAAACATTTTACATAATATTATTTGTAGAACTAAATTAAAAATTTATTTTGTGTTTCTAATCAGGAAAAATATAATTATGTTGTGTTTTAAGTTGTCTAGTTTTGTTTTGCAGTTTTTATATAATTACGATTTTTTGCGTATAAATTCAATACCATATAAAGTAATTAAAATTAATTAACATATATGTTACCATAACAATATTTAATTATTATTATTATATAGCCGAAACAATCCAAAAGAGCAATAACATCTAATAAGTAGTGCTAGGAAAATCCAGGTGTGTCTGGCATCGAAAATTATGCGAGATATACCTAGATTTTCCAAAGTGCATGCGTTGGTACCCTGGCACTCTGCCAAATAGTCAAAACTACGAACTGATCCACGAGAAAGTTGTGCTTTAAAAAAACTCGAATACGTTTATATACACGACTTCTTATTGATATTGATAACTTTATTGACGGTATTAAACCACTTACAAAAAAAATACATTCAAATGTCTACAATTAGGATTGATAACAATTAATTTTATAATTACATTGTTTCTTGAATACTTCCAATGAGCAATTAAAAAGTCCAAATCAAGGTTGTTTGCATCATGAACACAAATGAACATAAACATATACCACATAGTTAAAAAAATCAATGTTTAACCCTTAACTCGAAATCGAAAAGTCCTTGTCAGAAAAATAAATGTTTTATAACGTGGTATATCGTAGGTGCCCAATTTTTGGTACAACCTGTACAAACTATAAAAAAACAACAAAAAATTCCAAATAAAATTAAGGATATAAACATAAATTTAAAAAAAACCGGTCCAACTGAAACCAAAAGCTTTGCTGTTTCATCTTGAGCCTAAGGTGAATAACTTGAAGATTTTTTGTTCATTTGGCCACGACTATTTAAAACGACTTAATATTTTTAAAGAAGATTTAAATCTTTTATTTGGTTAAAAAGTTAATATTATTATAGTATAAATTTGCCTACCTTGGGCCCTGAAGCGACTTTTTGTCTGTACTGTGTAAATTACCTATATCTACTCCTATATTGACAATCTGTAACTGGCTGAAGTTAGCAACATAGGCCTTTGTGCATTTTAGTCATAAGCTAAAGTAAGCTTTTATTATAAATGGGTAAAAAGTAAATTTAAATCCGGGTGACGATTGTCAAATGTCAAATGTTTAACAAATAAAATTGTCTTTAAATTTTTGTGTTCGTCTTAGATAAAATATAGTATGCAATTCGTTTATGAACTTCCCTAGATACTGGTTTTTATTAAACACTTGCTCGCATGCTTCGCTGGTGCCTAATTAAACTCGTAACTAAAATTGCGTTTATAATCCGTGATACATACTCCCACATTGACAAGCTGTGAATTTATGGCGTTTTAGTCACGAACTGAAGTTGGCAATAGTTACAGGCTAAAGTAAGCTTTATTATAAATTGCAAAATAGTAAGGTTAAATTTAGATGTCAAATACTTAACACTCGCTCGCAACCTTTGCTCGTGCCGAATAAAACTAAAATAGCGTTTATAATAAAAAATAAAAAAAAATGTATGAACTATAACACTAGTTTACAAGAATTTCCTCATTGAACCAAAACTACTTTTTCTAAGGTAAAATTTTGTGCTGATTCAGAAAATCATAGTGGTTTTTCTGGTTTAGCTCTAGATTTCGAGATTCGCATGAAATCTCGAAAAAATGCAATGTTACAGAACATTTCAGCTAAAATTGTTATTTAATATTAACATAATCCCAAATGTTTATAGCTATAAGAAGGAAAGTGTAATACAAATTTTAAGGTGTAAAACTTACATTAGTGGTTTGGTCGTTAGGACCAAAAAAGGTAAAAAATCGTTTTTTTTTTCTGAATTTAAAAAAAATCAACTTTGGTCCAATGTAAACAAAAAAACCCTTTGAAAGTTGGCCCCCCTATATTCTAGAGAATTTTAATAAATAAATAACAAAAAACTAAAAAAAAAAACGGTTTTGATAAATTTTTCCCATTAAATCTAACAAAATTGTAATATTATAAATGATAACATTTTTCATTGCTTCAAAAAATGTACCGTACATAATCTAAATCTCATTATATATTGACGTACGTATGCCTAAAATTTTCATAATTAAATTCTTTAGAATATAGGGGGACTAACTTTTTATATTTCAAAATATTTTTTGATATACAGTGGACCAAAGTTGAAAGAATTGAAAAAAAATCGGAAAATAATGTTTTCTTCTGACGCATTTTTCGTCATAGTGACAAAACCACTAATGCGATTTAGGAGCTTTACGTCTTAAAATTTGTATTAAACTGCAATCCTTACAGATATAAAGATTTGGGATTGATTTGATATCAAATAAAATTTTAGCTGCATATTTGTGATTGAATATTCTGTAACAGTGCATTTTTGGGAGATTTCATGCATAACCCGAAATCTAGAGCTAAACCAGAAAAACTACTATTATTTTTGGAATCAGTACAAAATGTTACCTTAAAAAAAGTGGTTTTGGTTAAAAGAAGAACAACTTTATCAAATTTTGTAGTGTAATTAAAAATTGTCCTACTAATTAGATTTTATTTTTATTATTGTATCATCTATTTAAATAGTTACATAATCCCGAAAATCCCAGTATTTAATTTAAATAAATTATTTTCAGAATAAAAACCTGTAATGTTAATATCTATAATAAATTTGAAATCTTTATAACGTGTCAACGCATGCCTAAAGATGTAAATTTAAAAAACATTATTTATTATTACCGAACCGTCAAAAGTAGATTTTTAGGGATTCTTGTTTTCTGGTTAAATGTTGATTTAAATTTGAAAGCATTTTTTAATTATTTTTTTTAACAATACATACCATTTACTAGGTCTTACACCCACTTGAACTATTCACCTACTGAGTATTGCTGTATATCGATTTCAAAATTTTATACCAATAACTTACATTTAAAACATTTTTCTCTAATTAATGTAAACTAATAAATATAATTGCGATCAAATTGATTAATAAACTAAATTAACTTAAAGTTGCCAAAGTAATTTACATTTAGCACTGGTGCTACAAGTAAATGACGTAATTTACTTTAAACCCTGGTGCGAAAAAAGAAAAAAAATAACCTTTTATCCTGCGCCTTCAAAATAATTTGGCCAACGCGTTAAAATATGCTAAAAGCACTTTTCCACTGAACTTGCCACTAATATTTTTTAGATCACACAATCTTAAGAAACGATTGCAAGAAAACTCGTATTGTTGCTTTGACTTACTGGGCAATAAATCAAAAGTGGCTTTATTAGCAGTTTTTTGGATTTCCGCCGGGAGAAATTCATTTTCTTGATCACTTTTATGTCATGAGATTTGTTATCAAACCTTAGCAACAATAAACCTCATGGACAATTGGATTTCAAAATGATATTTTATAAATTTATTAAAAGTTATGTCATTTTTTTCACAATTATTCAAATATTTTTCTTTAAATCTAAATGGACCACCAAGACCAGCTAACATCACCACCACGCAATTTTTTTATATATGGGTGAATCTCACGAAATGTCCCCGATGGTGTTACCCCGTGATATTTAATAAAACTAAATGAGTTTTACCTACACTTTTATTTTGTTTTAATCTTTCATAATTAAGTAGCTCAGGTTCCAGATTTTTAACCGCAATTAATTATTTTTTACAATGTTTTAAAAGTCTAAAACCTATCCTCCATGACTGTTACTCTTTCTAGGTTAACCTATATGTTTTAAAATATCTGAGGTAGTAAAAGCATACTTAAAATATCAGTTCACTAAGTAAATTAAACACATCCAAAGCAATCGAATCAAATATAAAATATTATTAAAAATTAAAAGTAATAATTTTTATAACCATTTATGTAGGTGTTACAAAAATTGATTCTATCCTCCGTGAATCTGTTTTTGCTTTAAATTTTATGCAACGGATGGCGCTTTAATCATTTTAAATAAGCAAAAACCTCTGTTTACGACATTATGGATGCAAGTGATTCCTGAAGGTCAGTTAGAATTTATATGCAGATGAGAGTGTTGCTGTTTTATAATTCAAAAGTTTAAGTTTATTTATTTGCCATTTAAAAAAGTGTATGTATGTACAAATGTATTTTTAAAAAATATTAAGGTGTCAAAAGATACAATAACTTATTTCAAATATACAAAGGGATGTAAAAAAACATACGAAATCCTAACCTCTGTGAAGCTCTAATATTCAAAATGTATGATTTCTTAAAATTGTTGCATTAGTTCAGAACCACTTCTGTTATGTTATTACTAGACCTGGTGGCTTTTCAAAAACCCCATTCTAGACTAACAGTGAAACAACCAAAAATAAAAAATAATCATTTTCACTTGGGGGACATCTCATATTTTATCCTTCATAGACATGACACAATGGCGAGTTTTATGGCTAGAAGTAAAAAAAATTATAGGGTATGGCATTTAAACTAAGCTTATCTGATTATACTTTACCTAAAAAAACTTATAATAATTAATTATTATAAATTAGTTAAAAAATCCTTTTAAACACCATTGCATTAAATAATTTTCATAACATCGACCTATACTCATTTTTCATTTGGTAATATGTTTTATTCATAATTCAATTATAATTAAAAAAATAAACCTAATGATTCACACTAACATCAGACGTTAAATTAAGATTTCGTAAGCTTAAGCATGGAGGTCAAAAAAATTTATATCGCTTAACATCTATAATAAAAATCGTTGTTGCAAATATGTTAAGAAACATTTTAAAATTTTTAAAAGTATTTTTTTGTTTTAAAACATATGTAGAATTTTCCTGCATACGTAATATATAGCTACGGTTGGGATTTATCGGATTAATAACCTTCGTTTTTTACAACATGGTTTATGCTGTATTAAATAAAATATATGTTAATTTTCTATTATCCAACATTAAAATAATTGAATTTGAACTTTTGAAGGATTTTTATGTTTTTAAAATTTATGAGCATCCTGTATATTTACATCTAAACTGAGTTCAGATTTATTTTGGCGGGCGAAAATACATAGGAATATCATGGTCTTATTCATAGCTCAAACCACTTGTTTTTCGTGGGCCTGTGTTTTCATAATCAAAAAATGCTAGGTGAAATAAGAAAATCGCTCCAATCACTGAAAACTGTAAAATATTAAAACTAATAAAAAATGAAAGCGCCTTTAAAACATCTTACAAATAAATGGTGGGATCTTTCTAAACTAAATTATATTGGTCAAAAAATAATTCTTCTTAATTAAAACAAAACAAGTAAATTTAAGCAAGTTTATCCTTCAACATTAATATAATGCAATCGATCTCTTTCTTTGTTATATAACAGACGACCTAGATATTAACTGAGCGAACTATTGATTATATTTATCTAGTTTTACACCAAATGCTGTATTGTAATTTCTTGCCTCACAGATTGCTAATGCATTGGAAATGACTTTTGGACGATTTGTTTTCTTAAATATTTTGATTTTTAAAAATTTATAAAATGTGTATAAATAAGATGTTTATCAAAAAATATTTAAATTTAAAAGCAATTAACTTAATTTTCTGTATGGAAAATTACCAAACTAATAAAATAATTTAAATGCAAAATTTGGGATAATTTTTGAAAATATTTTATAAATAAAATAAATGTTGGTAATTGTTTTATAACCACGTGTTCTATAACCTTTAAATAAAAAAAATCACGCAAGTCCAATTTGTTTATAAATTAAAGTAATAAAGCAAATTAATGTCATAATTATTTAAGTATTTGGTAATACTCGATCCCTTGTGTACAAATTAAGTTTAGTTTAAAAGTATATTTCCAGATTTGTAAATAACCAAACTTGACACTTAAAATTGTTGTATGTATAGAAACATAAACGTGATTCATGTATATATACAGGGTGGCCTATCGAAAACAGTACATTAAGGTTTACGGCTTTGTATGTAAAAAATAAAAAAATCTTCGGAACCGCAGGACATATTTACACATTAATTTCATCACTGTAACTTTACCCTATTTTTTGATAAATCTTTTAAAATGGCATTAAATTTTCGCCTGGCAATGGAATTCCGAACATTTTACTGGACGGTTTATTTACAAATTTCGTAAAGCAAAAAATTCGTAAAAAAATTGTTTTTAAACTGACAAATATCAGTCGTCAAATCGACTTTATCTTATCAGTAACGTAGTTGATGTTGATTTAGGAGTTCGATTTTGTCCTCGGTGAGAAGCGCATCGCTCCTGCATTGCTCCATGAAAAAGTGTGAAAAATAGTTGACTTTGACTCAGGGAAGACAGAATCGGATTCCTGTCCTAGATAATATTCCTCGTTTTGTCCTTTTTTAAAGGAATAGAGGAATTTATATGAACATTTAAATTTCAAGGTTACATAACCTATTTGTGTCCACGTGTTTGTTAGACAACAGTTGTCCAATTGTTTTTGGTTCTTCTGAAATCATTGGACGTTAAATACTAGTAGCTGGTTAATAAGGACTATGTCCAGGACCATAAGGGCGGTGGTTAAGCCATAAATCCGCCCTAGTTGAAGAAGAAGAAGAAGATGTTGATTTATTTTTTTCTGATTCGATAAAAAATGGTTTATTTTATTGCGGGGAGGGTGAAAATTATTAAATTGTATTTTATAAACAATCAATGTGCAAGAGTAACGGCAAGTTTGTTTAATTAGAGGCATGCAAATATACACGGTTGGCTGGTTCAGTGGCAAATAAAAAACGAGATATTAAAAATTCGGTGAGAAATGAGGCAGTAGAAGTAGTTGTTATGGGTGATTACTTTGGACCCTACATTGTACCAGAAAACTTTCTGATGTAACTGGAGTTTCGCGGGACACCCTACAGAGAATTCTGAAACATAATAATTTAACTTCTTCAAGAATTGCATAAAGATGAAAATGACCACAGTTTACAATTTTGTGAAATACTGCCCAAAATAATTGTAAATACTCCAAACTACCTTTTTAGGTTTGCTTATCAGACGAATGTTTCTTTTTTTTCAATGGCATTGTCAATCAACATAACTCTTGTTATTGATCCAACACAAATCCAAGCATCTTCCATGAGGTTCATACTTAACATCCTCAGATATTGGTTATCACATAATTGGACCATTTTTCTTACCGGAAAATTTAAATGGAGCTACTTACTTATTGGAGAATGCCGTCAACCCAGCTCAGATTGAAATTTAGTTTATGGATGAACGTTTCCTGATAGATGGATTGAGAGAAGTGCCTGCGAGATCACCAGATTAATCTTCCGTTGATTTATTTTTGTGGGGACATCTGAAATCTGAAATTTATGCCACCCAGCCTGAATCCTTAGAAGAGTTATGGAACCGCATCACTAATGTATGCCATCAAATAACACCCGATATTCTTCATAATGTCTGGGAACACTTTGAACAGTTGCTGTACTATTGTATGGACATTTTTAAAAGTTAATATATAATACGTAAGTACTAATTAATTAAATTAAATTAAATTTCTTGGCAACCGCACTACAAATTTACAAAACGAAGCCACATTTTAGAGAAATTTTAATGGCCTTTCAGAAGATGTATCACAACACACCCATTTGAAAAAATACCGCCCACGCTAAGGGGTTTAAGTTGAGAAGATAAAATTAATGTGTAAATATGTCGTAAACAAAAGTTTTGCATCGTGCAATCATTAATGTCTCCAAAATTTTACAAATATTTGATGCTCAAAACAACCCAGCAAATTCACAAAAACATCACAGTGTCAAAATTTCACCTCGTTTTTGAAAAGTACTTCTTGTACCCACAAACCGAAAGAAGCCCAGATTTTCAAACAGGTGGGCACCCAAGAAAGAGTTTCTGATGAAGAATATTACACTACAGTTGTTCTTAAATGTAGCGAAGATTTTATTTTAAATTTTAGGTTGCGCTAATTATGGACATTACTGGTGCCTACGAACCTTGCTATTGTGAATATACTGGATAATGGGACCTATCTTCAAAAAATTCTTTATGTTTCGTTTCCTGATACGAAAACAAGTATTGCTCGCAGTTTTATCATTGTGGGTAAAGGCTTCAAAGTTAATGCTAATAAAGTATGTAAGAAATATATAACTTAACGTTCTAATTACGCTACCGAGAGGTTCTTCCTTCAAAATGAAAATGAACATTGCAACCTGTTGATATCAATACTGTCAAAAATGCAATAAACTACCAGATGCAGAATCTTACACTGGTCATAGTTTGAGGGGATCGGCGAAATTAATAGGAAGCAATCAAATGGGTGAAAGTCCACCACCGTAGCGGGAGGCTTTATTAAGAAGTCGGTGGCAAGTAAAATAGATATAGCACAAAAATCTTAGGTGCAATTTTTCAACAAAGAAGCGGTTATTCTTTTGTGATTCTGCTCTTTCGTCTGGTAAAAGAGGTAAGAGTTTTATGCAATTTGTCTGGACTGTGGGTGCTGTTGAGAAAACTAGTATTGATTGGGAAATTGTGGAATATGACCAAGTCAATAAGGTGTTAACTATATTACTATATAATGATGATGTAAATTTTAATCTAAATAAATAAATTATGAATTCTGACGTATTTTGTTTTATTAATTATCAAAAAACACTAACTAGTGCGTAATGGATGTAGTATAAGACACTAGTGTGTTAATACCTTCATAGTGGGACACAAATCAGTATAATTATGCTATTGTAATATGTGAATTGTGGGTAATAGTATATTATAGTACACTTTAGTCACGAATTTTAATTAGGCGCGAGTATACAAGCGAGTGTTTAATTAAATGAGTCTCTAGAAAAGTTTATAATCGAGTTGCATACCTTCCATGTTTTACGACACTGACTTATTATTATTATCAAATGATTTAATGATTTAAAAAGATTGAAATTATATATTTGTATAGAGCGGCATCTATAAAAAAAATAGAGTAACACGCGTTACAATTTTTAACTTGGGAATATGCATACGCCATACAAAATGTCAAATTTGTAAGTAAAAATCGAAATGTATCCATTGAAAATAGACTAATAACCTTTTAAATGATATATAATTAGTTTTTCAGAGTAAAAGTAAAAATAATGTTTTATGGGCACTTCACGGTGGAGTCTCTACCCGAAATTGTTAATGCTTTAACTTAAATCTAATTTACTAAAGGTTAGTACAAACTGGCTTATAAACCAGCCCGTGACTAAAATGCCATAAAGCCACAACTTGTATTAAAAAAACACTTAGTGTCATGAAAACATGTACGATAATGGGTGTAGAAAAAAATAATTTTATTTCCTATAAACCATATATTTTTTACAAAACCGATTTTTGCACTATAACATTGATTTTTATCTTATTCAGTAGTCAATGGCGTATTTTTTATATATTATATTTTCATTTCTAATATTATATTTAAATATAATTAAAAAGTGCACACCATTTTTGGAGACCCCAATCAGCGATATCGCACGAACCCCATTTTATAAAAGTAGTGTTTTACATTTAACAAATGTTCATTTTTCATAATTTCTAGTGATATTATAAAGTAATACAAAATTTAAAATACCATTGACTTGAATCGTGTTTTTCAATTTGCAAAATTTGTGTTAATAATAAGATATTGGCTTGCTAAAAATAAAAAAATATATGAAGCAATATTTATATAAAATTCTAAGAAATATTTTTTTTATTTAATAAAAAATAATGATAATAAGTTCGTTTTAAGCTCACAATACTTATTTTAATTTTGCATGTGGTTTAAAACTTCAGCAGTTATACAATAAATTTTTATAAATATAATACCATCAAAAATAGCGTATTTACAGTCCTTTTCTGTATAGCACAAATTAAAATATAGATAAAAAATAAAAATTAAAGCATATGTAAGTCTAAATTTGCGAAATGCCATATTAAACTAAAAATAAATTTAATAATTATTATAAATTAATGAATAATTAAAATTAAATGACTGTGACCAAAAACTGGGTCAATATCAAATGCATCTTGTTTTTCCGGAACCATGATTTATTTAAATTAAAATAAAGATTTAACCTCCTACTAACAAATATCGGTTTGAGACGACCTTCGTAGATATTTGAAAATAATAACAAAATATTTTATCTAGCAATCTAAATTAATTGTCTATAATAAAACATCCTATAAAAATGCTAAGATATTTAATGATTATTTAGATATGTATATAGATATAGATAGCGTAATTTCTGTAATAAATTATATTTAGTATTATATACTATAGTTATAAATTATAATAGCTATAAATTTGAGCGTGTATGAATTATATTTATGTATACATATAAGGTGATGCGGAAATAGTTATTTTAAAATGTATCTTACATTTTTTCATGATACAATATTACATTATATATTAAAATAGTTAATATAATAATAGATTTCTTTTATTTTAGGATATTGCCGGCATGTTAAAAATAGTAGTTGACAGATATCACACAGTAGTAGACAGAATAAGTGGTAAGTAGAATATAAATATATATGCTAAGAATATAAAATATACAAAGTTTCCTACAAATAAGTTTTCTAAATTAAAAAAAGAATTTGGCAACGCATATGTAAGATAAGCTAACAATTAAAAAACTGTTGTTACGGAGAAAATTTAAATAGGACAGCTGAGGTTGACAGATTTATTTTGCATCAAAAATCTACAAAAATGTTTGAAGTATGAACTAACTACAAAATATACAACATTTAAGAATTTTATTGCTTAAGATAATTGATTCAGCTTCTGGCAATTCATGACCAAACACACGTATATACAAAATTTAGAAAACATTTTCGATAGAGCCAAGCAATTGCTGAAATTGGTACTATGCAAACCTAAGCGATGGAAGAAAACTGGGTCGCTTGTAAAAGTTTTTCAACGAGAAAGGCGTGTAATATGAAAATTCACCTTGGTTGTTTATTAATTAAATTTTAATTTGTTTGGGTGACTATCCAAATATTGCTATATTATTTGGAATTTGGTGAGTAATTGAATAGGTAATATTTTCCTGTTATTATTTTTAATAAATTGCTAAATACGTAGATCAGGAAAGGTCAATTAATTATTACTTAATTAATGGGTTAGTTAGTTGATCGGATGTTTTAATTGTCATTCTAAATATACATACACGTAAATATATCTATAGTTTTGCATTGTATTTTCACAATATAATCTTTTATGAGTTTGTGTAAGAATTTAACAAATTAATTTTTTGTTGTAATACTTAATACAGAAGGTAAGTATTTCATAAACCTCTATCACTTGTTTCAGTTTTTGCTTGTTTTTTTCGTATTTGATTTTGACCGGGTAACCAAAAGTTATCTTTTTGGTGTGGTATTTAGGCTACAAGATTTTGGCTTTCTAAGATAAAATCCTTAGTAGCATGAGAAGTGCTGACTTTAAAACCACAGCAAAAAAGAATACAAAGAGACAGCGGAAAAAAACGAAAAAGTTCTAAAATAAATATGCAGAAAAGGAAATGAGAATTTTATAACCATCTAAGTCTTCTTCTGAAAACTCTGAAATAGAAGTGTGAGCATGGTTTATGTAAAATATTGGAACTAAGCTCTACTTGGAATTAGAGCTCTTAGACATCTGAAAAGTTATTCAAACAAAAAGAACAGTAAATAACTAACACACTTGGGTTCTTACAAATCTATTAATTGATTTAGAACTTTTGACAATAGAATGTCTACAAAAACTAAAGAAATTATGGTAAAAAACCTCAATCGTCAAAAATTGCCTGTTTTCCTTAAGGATACTGTAGTTGCTGACTAATTTATTTAAAAGATGTTTAATAATCCTTGGATAATGCCGAAATAAAAATTAATTTAAAATCTCGACCCTGTCAAATATTTTGCTTAATTACATAATTTAAACCAATTTTACTTTTCAATAAAAACGTATCAATCATATTTTTATAAACTAACTATTTATTTAAAACAAACATATTAAAAACTGGTTAAACATTGTTGAAACATAACTTTAAATCGGATTTCAATGATTTTTACCTATTTAATAATAAAACCCTCACTGGGTTTGTTAAAGTTAATTCTTTTTTTTATGATTTTTGAGTCTTGGGTAATTTATTGTAAATTTATATACGTAATATTTTGGTAACACGTTTTTTTTGGCAAAGTATTTGTTTCGACTCTTTGTGAAAAAGTATTTTATTTTAATGCAATAAAATTTGGGGTCAATGTTCTTAAAATTGCCTTTTTTCTCTTTCTTTAGTCTGCCTCAATTAATGGTATTTTATTAATATAAGACCATAAAAAATAAATTTCTATCAATGAGGAATAGATTCAATTTGTTTTAATTTTGTTCAAAAAAATTTAAATTTAAATTTTTTCGTTCAATGTTCGGAATCTTGCCTTTTTATAATTTTAAGTCTCCTATGTATTTATTATGTATGTATGTTATTATTTTTTCAATATTTATTTTAATTAACTTAATTAAGCTATTTTTAATATATTTTTATAAATAAAAATGTTTTTATAAAAAATTACTAAACTAATAAAACAAACAGTTATAATTTTGTATAAATTAAGTATAATATAAAAACAAAAGACACGAATAAAACAAAATTTTAAAATGAATGTTTTAAAAATTCTGACAGTCATAAAAAAATCCCTAGAACTATGAAAAAAGTTGGTAACACTGTTTATGCTAAGTATGCAGTTTTATGATTGCAATGAATTGTTTATTAAAATACATTATTTTAAACATAAAAACCTTATTACAAGGAATCAGAATAAAAAACATCAACTACTAAGTTAATTAATGTTTAAGGGAAATTTAGGGTTTGTCAAACCCAGCGTTGGTATACTTTTAGTTAAAAAAAATATTGTAATCTGGTTTAAAACTTTGTGTTGCACTCTGTAATAAAATAATCTCTAATCGTTTGATCTAACTAAACATTACTTTTTTAAAATCAACTCACGTTGCCACATTTAAATAAAATTGCGTATACATAAAAATAACTTACTAATTTCCTTATTTTTAAGAAGTCCTTGCAAATTTTATCTCCAAGGATTTCTTTAATAAAATATTATTTTAAATGTGTAGCAAAATATCAGCAGTTTATTAATTTTAATATTATTTTAACCTATTAAACTATTTTAGAAAAAGAATACAATAAATAAACATAACTAAAACGGTAAACGGAAAAAAAGCCCCTGGAAAAAAAACCATGGAAAAAAAACCCCCGGAAAAAAAAACCCCAGGAAAAAAAACCCCTAGGAAAATAAACCTACAGGAAAAAATACCCCCTTACAATTTTTTTCGGAATTTTTTAACAATTTTTTTATATTTTTTTTTAAACTTTTTTAGAATTTTTTTACAATTTTTTTTACAATTTTTAGCATTTTTGGGCATTGATTTTTGCAAATTTTTTATTTTTGCCAATTTCGGGGATTTTTACTCAATGGGGCGGGGGGGGGTCAATGGGGCGGGGTCGGTAGGGTTGTGTTGTTGAGTTTGGGTTGATTTGGGTTGGTTTCGCTCATTTTTGCGGTATTTTTACAATTTTTGCATTTTTTATGTGACACTTGTCAAACCGGGATTTATTTTTTGGCTTTTTTTCCTAGGGGTTTTTTTTCCTAGGGGTTTTTTTTCCGGGGGATTTTTTTTCGGGGGTTTTTTTCCGTGGTTTTTTTTCCAGGGGTATTATTTCCTAGATTCAACTAAAACACCCTCTATTCTATAATATTTAATAATATTTTATTTGTTTTTAATAATTTAATATTTTTTAGATCCTCGTACGACAGACTGGCCCCTTATGCAGAGTCCTGTTCCGACAATCACTATGGTGGTCACATATCTTTACGTTATCCTTCTGCTAGGACCAAGACTAATGCGAGACAGAAAACCCTACAAACTAAAAGAGATCCTGATAGCCTACAATGGAGCACAAGTTTGTTATAGTTTATTTATGTTGTACGAGGTAAGAATAACTTGTGTCAAGAAAAATACTTATTGCATGGATAGTGTACACTCATTGAAAGTTTCAAAATTAAAATTAAAATGTTTATATTATATTATATTTTTATTGTCTATAACATTTTATCTTTAAGGCACAATATAATTTGCTAAACGATACCTAAAACGTAAAATTATAATAAAAATTATTAGAAGAGAAAAGTGAGGTTAGGTAGATAGTCGAATGTTTCGATTGGTCCAAAGAAATAACTAATACATTTTTACTCCTAACCCGATTGGACTAAATCATTTTTAAATGTCCAGGCAATATTAAATCACTTAAGTAACGAGTGTTGATCAAAATAATAATAATAAAGTTTTTTTTTAATTTTATTTAAGTCACTTGAAAAATAAACAAAAACTAACTAACATTTAAATTAATTTTAAAACTTTATTTATTTTTTTAATTTTTATTATTTAATTTCACATAAAATTATTTAATATTCGAGAATATTTAGGTATATCCTTGGCATTTTAATGAGTATAATATTGTCGTGACGGAATCTTTACCAACATTTTAAAAAGTGCATAAAAAACTTACGAAATATTTTCCACAACAAGTCGGGATTCCCCACTTTTGCGTGTTCCTGTCCATTTATGTTAATTAAAAATTCCAGTGTTTTTACAAAGAGGTACCACACTAAAATACCATCTGTAATCTGTATATCTTAAATAATTTTTTTTTGTTTAAATTGGGTCTGGTATTACCCATTTTATTTAGCAAATTTTTTGCTTGCTCGTCATTTCATTTTTATTTTATGTTAATATTGTTTTTTTGGTACTTAATATTATTAAAAAAATAACTTATTTTAAAGGTGTAATTGTTAATTTATAAATTTATAAAATATTAACACTTTTTTATTAAACTTTCATTTTCAATTAAAAAATTAATTTTTGGGATTTGTTTCACCCTTTATATATCAAATATTCAATAATAAACAAATATACATAAATATATCAACCTTAACATACAAGCATTATTAAAGAAAAGAAAATATTATTCAACAAGGTAAAAATAGAACAAATGCGCGAAGCGCGAAGGTATTGAACCAGTTTGTCTATTATCTAACAAAACTTGACCTAACACAACGTAAAACGAATGAAAAGAACACAAATTTTATGTGTTGAACTTTCTCCTAGCAAGAGTGTGTCCCTGAAGCGGCGTGCATTCGGCCTTGCGAAGGCAACGAACGTCCTTGTGGAGAAAGTCAGACAGACTATACAGTATAAATGGTACTTGTTATAATGAACCGTTGATATGTTTTGGTTACATAAAGGTCTTGCTATTTCTTAACAAATAATACAATGGATTTCTTCAGTTGTTAAGTTCAAGGTTTATTTATATGATTTTTCTATATAAAGATCCCTTTTTCGTCCTGTTCCCTTCCTTTTCTCGTTCTTTAGATTAAAGAAGCATGATGACAATAAAGTATATACACTCACGTGCAAAATAATCGATCCACACAAATTTTCGATGAATTTCAATCGCAAATTTTTTATTTGATGTCGGATTAAAACGAATATTAAAGAATATTGTAGATAAATTAATGGACAATCGCTCACATTTTAAAAAAATACTAAAAAATAGATGTACGTTTATAATATACGTTTAAGACACTCTGTAGAGTGGCAAAACCGTATATTGTTCTAAATTAAGTTTTATTTATCAAGTCACATCTATTCTTAACAGTTCACCTCGATATGTTTATTTGTGTGGAAAATATGGATTTTTTAAAAAACATTGCAATTTCCAATATTTTTCCTGTATGAAGAACTAAGGTTGCTTTGGTCCATCCATAGCCTATGGAGAATGACAGTGACAGTCTTGTTGAATCTTCCCATACTTGGACATGTCATATACAGCTTTCAAAAGCTATCAAATTGTTTTTTGTAAATTAATGTGTTAATTTTGAGGTGTCTTCTTACTTTTAAAAATGTCTCCGACTGATGTTGCCCTTTGTACTTTACTTCTTATGACGTTTAAAACACTTGCCACGTAATACTGTGACCGTCCATCCTGGATTAAATTAATAGCTCTGGCAACATCAGTCAGAGACATATCCATTTTATAAAGTAAGAAGACACCTCAAAATTTAAACATTAATTTGCAAAAAACAATTTGATAGCTTTTGAAAGCCGTGTATGACATGTCCAAGTATGGAATGATTCAACAAAACTGTCACTGTCATTCTCCATAGCCTATGGATGGACCATAGCAACCTTAGTTCTTCATACAGAAAAATATTGGAAATTGCAATGTTTTTTAAAAAATCCATATTTTCCACAAAAATAAATATATCGAGGTGAACCAAAAACAAAACTGTTAAGAATAGATGTGACTTGATAAATAAAACTTAATTTAGAACAATATACGGTTTTGCCACTCTAAACTTATGGTAAAAAACATCTTTTTGTTTAAACCTGTATATTATAAACGTACGTCTATTTTTTAGTATTTTTTTAAAATGTGAGCGATTCTCCATTAATTTATCTACATTATTCTTTAACATTCGATTAAATCCGTAATCAATTAAAAAAGTTATTTGCGATTGAAATTCATCGAAAATTTGTGTGCAGATAAAGCTAAATCAGATATTTTTAAATGTTAAATTTTTTTTAAATTTTATTTAGCACTCACGGCCACATAACTTATGATTCTTGGTTAATGTATTTGATATGTATTCATGAATAAATATTCGAATTAGTCTGTTAAAATATAAAAAAAAACGTGTTGCTATATCGCGAAACAAGGGCTGATTACACAAAATTGTTAAAAAATTTGAAACAGAGCTGTATACATGTAGATATTTTTTTGTCTTCAGGACACCAACAAACTTTGGCTTATTCTTTCAAAAGATATGGTATGGATAAGATCAAGAAGCAAATCTAACGAAAACCTCATTTTCGTCATCTATGTCGTACTTCAACGTTAAAAATCAAAACAAGATAACCCCATTTTTGCTCCCAAAAATTGTGGTTATTTAGTACGGCTATATTAATTTTCGTAAAGTTCGACATATATAACGAAAATCAGGTTTCGACTATAGGCGCATTCATGCTCACTAAAATAAGAAATAAGAAATAATAATAAGAAATAAGAAATAAGATAAAAAGTTAAAACTGTGTAAAGTAATGGTTGCGTTCATGCTCATGAAAATAAGGAATAAGAAATAAGAAATAAGAATAAAGATTAACAAATTTTAACTTTGGTTCTTATTCTTGCGTATAAAACTGCGCAAAGAACCAAAATGGGTCTGTGAATTATTTTGATGGGTTTTATGTGCTGGCCATGGAGCCATGGTGTTGGAAATCGCGTTGAGTGTCGCTGTCGATTGTTTACGTTTATAGCCAATATAATCCACTATAATAAAATATAATTGTGTGACAACATTTTTTATTTCTTATGTTATCAGCATGAACGATCAATCGCGGTCTTATTTCTTATTTCTTATTCCTTATTTCTTATTTCTTATTCTTATTTCTTATTTCTTATTTCTTATTTCTTATTTCTTATTTCTTATTTCTTATTTCTTATTTCTTATTTCTTATTTCTTATTTCTTATTTCTTATTTCTTATTTCTTATTTCTTATTTCTTATTTCTTATTTCTTATTTCTTATTTCTTATTTCTTATTTCTTATTTCTTATTTCTTATTTCTTATTTCTTATTTCTTATTTCTTATTTCTTATTTCTTATTTCTTATTTCTTATTTCTTATTTCTTATTTTAAGTGAGCATGAATACGCCTTATATCTTTTGAATACATGAGTCAAACAGCCTTGGAGATAGCTTAAAATGTTTGCAATATTCCATTCTTTAAGAAAAAGTAAAAATTGTTCATATATCGTGTATTGCTGTGGTTAATTCAGTTTAAAAGATAACAAAACCACAAAAATTGGCTATCAGGCAGAAAAATTCTTCGGCAGGAAAGTGGTTGCTCACCGAGCAGAAAAATAGCTGCTGACCATTAAAGCTTAAGAATGTTACAAAGCATCATGTAAATATTCCCTACATTGCACCAGTCTGGAAAAAGTTCGTCTTGATTCTCTACAATGTTTGGCGTGGGACCTCACGAATTTCTCATCGACTATTCTTCTTCAGGTTGTCCAAATTTCTTGGTTTGTCGGGATAAACTCTTTCCTTAAGATATCTCCACAGATAAAAATCACAAGGGGATAAGTCGGGCTTCTTCAGGTTGACCAAATTTCTTGGTTTGTCGAGATAAACTCTTCCCTTGAGATATCTCCACAAAAAAAAATCACAAGGGGATAAGTCGGGCTTACCCCAAAGCGAGATCAGCTTAGCAGAGATCTTCTGAGTTGGGCCCCATACTGCCTTGAGGTGTAGGCAGTCGCTTCTTTGAAGAATTCAGAGGTGTATATCTCCTTAAAAAATAAGGATCTATCACTTCTTACCTACTCACTGCAGCCCAGTTACTACTTGACATTGAAGAGGCCGCTGATGGAGTTTCTGTGTGTGAGTTGGACAGAGTCATGACGAAATGGCTGGTCAACATTTGAGAGACATAATTTTTGCATTATGTTTTTTCTACTACATTATTTTTAATATTAATAATAAATTAAATATTATTATATACTTTATCTCGTTTAAATAAAAAAAATAATGAACAAGTTAACCCAGTGTTATTCCATTTACAAAACCATCTGGTTTTACTGCCGGACCCTGTTTTTAATAAATTATTGTTAATTAAATAATAGGAAGATAATAAAACTGATTTGGTAAATTTTATTGTGGGTTTAAATATTAAGGTAACAGTCATTGACATTTAATTAACGACTCTTAAAATAATAATTCATTGTCAATCAATAAAAAAATTGCGTAAAATTAATGGTACATCATGTATCAAGTTTTATGAACGCCATTTTAGTTACGAGTTTTATTAGGCACTAGCGAAGCTTAACTGTCAACGGATTTAACCTCAGTTTTACCAATTTATAATAAATTCAACTTCAGCCCGTGTCCAAAAGCCACTGTTGATAACTTTGGCCCGTGACTAAAAGGCCATAAAGTCACAGCTTCTTAATGGAAGAGTAGATGCAATATATTACGTTTCTTTAATGAAAATCATTCTTCGCAGAATATCATATAATTTTATAACATAAAATTTACTGTTTCTTAACACTTATGTGCTTATTTTTTTTTTACAAAACTAAAAAATAATTTTGGGTCATTGAATAAATCAAAACAAATGTTTTTCCTTGTATGTCGAAAATATGAATTATGAATAAGATATTGTTGTAAAAATCCTAAGCCAAAATTATTATGAAATGTATGTGACCTACATATTTTTTATATGATATTCTTCAAAATACTTTCGATAACTATACTCAACAGCCATTTAGCTGTAGTTTAAAACAAGCACCTTACAAGAAAAGTTCTAGACTACCCTGCAACAGTAAACTTATTAAAAAAATACTAATACAAATCCTATATTGATTATAATTATAATTATATATTATATAATTATAATTAGAACGATATAAACATATTTATTTATTATGAAGAATGATGGTTCATAAATGACAATAACAAAACGATTTTAGACATATGGTCTTCTTAGCTTTTTAATGAAAGGCAATTTGAAAGTCCAATTTTGGTAAATTTTGAGCTCTATTGGCTCCTGAATAGTGTATTAGCATACACCATAAAAGGAATTCAGTAGCGGTTCCTTTTGCCATATAATGTCGTTGAATCGTTTTTTCAATTCAATTCAATTCAAGTCAATGATTTCTTGGTCCAGATCGTTTTGTCGTTTGATATAATCAAAGTAATAATCAATTAAGTTAAATATTGACTGTAACGCTAACTTCAGCCTCATCAGTAAAATTTACCCACAACACTACGCTTGCTGATCAATTCTCAAAATGAGTTTTGAAAGATACAAAAGTATTGTATTTAGAGCTGGAGAAAATACTTCTGAAAAGTATAAAGTATATACTTTAAACAAAATAACTTAGTTACCTCTGGTAACTAGATACTTTGAGTTAAAAGTATCTTTAGTTACAAGATACTTTAAAAAGTATCTAAGATACTATCCAAAAGTATATAGGATACTATATGAAAGTAAAGATACCTTTGAGTAACTAAGATACTTTTAAGTAACTAAGATACTTTTGAGTAACTAAGTTACTTTTAAGTATGAATAAAAAATATAAAATTATAAAAAATCAACAAGTTGTAGGTTAGGTTATTTCTTTAAATCATTCTGGAATTCCCCCAATTTTCTCTAATAAAGTATCTAAGTTACACTGAAAAGTATCTAAGTTAGTTTAAAAAGTATCTTAGTTACTTTAAAGTATCTAAGTTACTTGAATGTATCTTAATTACCGAGAAACTTAGATATTTTTTAGATAAAAGTATCAAGATACTTTTCCAAAATAACTAAGTTAATATACTTTCTGGCCAATATAAAAAGTATCTAAGATAAAGTATCTTATATATTTTAAGTACCTATCTAAGTTACTTTTAAGTATCATTTTTTTCAAGATACTCCCAGCTCTCATTGTATTGTATTAATAATGATTTCCCACACATAGCTAAACATTCTTAAAAATGACAGTACGGTTTGAAAGTTATTTCCTCACTGAGAAAAAAATGGGACAAATAAACTGTTTACCTAATACTTTTATTTGTAGTGAATATATTGTTTATTACCTCTAAATAGTCGAAATAATAACGATAAATATACTTTGGTAAAACTTTATATGTCGGGAATAAAAATATATTTAGGATAAATAAACTGTACCCTTGTCCCATATTTAAATATTTTTTTTATTTGGGAGCAATAAACTTTTTTCTCCGTGCTTTAAAGTATCCTTCTTAAAAACTTGTTTTGATACTAAATAAGAATGAACGAAATTGATGAATGGAACCTTTTTAAAAGATGTAAAATATATCCGCCAATACCAAGTTCGATGACTGACTGATTAACTGTTTCATAACGAAACTTGTTACACGACCTTACTTTTTGCTATGATATAATTATTTAATATTTCCTTAAGTAAAGTTTCATTATCAACGTTTTCAATGCCAATGCAGTTCAATGCAACTGCTTTGAGATAACTTAATTAAATCTATAAATAACTTCTGATTAAAATACAAAGTCTATTTATAATCATTAAACTCTTTGGTTATATTCTATATTTAGTATATTTTTAGTTGTTTATATATAATTCAGAAAAAATGGAGAATTTCAAAATATCATATGTGTCAGGTTTGCCGGATTTAACTGCTACATTCTTTTGAGCTGTTTAATATGATAGCGATTATAATCTAACTTAATATTAAAAAAAATCTAGTAGGTATTGAAATGAGGACAAAGCAGAAACCTTTAAAATACATGTATTTATTTTTATATATTTAAGTTTATGCTACAGATTCTTCAATGAAAAAAAAATCATTCCATAGGATCATCATTTATTCATCTTAATGAATATTTTTCTAATAATATCTTTTTAATTAGTTAAACTAATTTATTTTATTTTTTAGCATTTAATGAGCGGCTGGTTTTGGGATTACAGTTATAAATGTCAACCAGTAGATTACTCGAACAATGAAAAAGCTATGAGAGTAAGTATTTTTTATAGTAAATATTAATTTCATAGAAGATTATGGAACCAGACCTAACATTCAAGTAAGCAATGCTCTAATAAATTAATTTGTGTTAATTAATTTAAATATTGTAAAAATAACGTGTGGGTTAAAAACTGTATAAAACAGGTAACAAGGAACATGTCGACCACTACACTATATGAGGACAACAAAAGGTGTCCAGAGATATCGAAGTTATAGAAGTTTAGAAGATATTTCATAGGAGCTTAATTTTTAAAGTGAAAGTTTTTCTCATTCCTCATCACAAAATCTGTGAAATATTTCTTTACAACATTAGGTATAATATTAACATATTTTTGGTTTTAAAATACACGCTGCCAAATTTTCTTTGATATGATCAACATGTATTTTTTACACTCCAATAAATAAACACCTGTGTGTAATTGCGACTCACAATAAATAAAATTAATATTATTACATGCCCATATAAATAAAACTCTTGTAATATCTTTGCCTATTGCAACTGAAGTATTTCAAAATATTTCAAGAAAGTGCGAAATGGAAGTTTTGCAAAAAAAATAATTGACTTGAACATTAACCAAGACAATTTTTTGTATTTTTTTTTTATTTTTTAGATGGCAACCCTGTGCTGGTGGTACTATATTTCGAAATTAAGCGAATTTGCTGACACTGTGTTCTTCGTTCTTAGAAAAAAAGATAGTCAGATTACTTTGCTTCATCTATACCATCATAGCTTGACTCCACTTGAAACCTGGATCCTGGTCAAGTTCTTGGCAGGTATAATATTCCTCATATTAATTTATTATCATCATTTGACATTTACTTGTTTATAATGCTTATACCTATTATCATAAATAAAAGAGCAATGTAAGAGTTAAACCGCCCCCTCTCCAAAATCAAAATAATATTCTATAAAAAGGTAGAACTGATTTTGATAAAAGCAATAATCAGCCTAAGAAATGAACCATCAGTTGTTTGTGTTTGTCTGGGTAATTTCACAACTATGTCAATGCTCGCAGAACTGTTTACTATAAATAAATACCACACATTTAAATAAAAAAAAAACAATAATAAAAACATGAAGTGAAAGGTTTTGTAATAAACTTTAAAGTCAATGTATTATTCAGCTATTCAGCTATAGGAATAATTAACTTTGGCAATCATATGGTTTAAAAAAAAAGTGTATATATTTGTTAATATTAAACGTGTATGTGTTTGTTATGTGTATAGGTCTAAAAAATTTAACAAAATTATTATTGTTAAAATCATCATGCTGTAGAATTGCTTCATAATTTCTAAATAACAGGTTTTTTAGAAATTCTAACACAAAAGTATAAAGGTCGCTTTATTACATCACGAAATAATTTTCTTTGGATATTAAAAAAAATTCAAAAATAATTTTTAGGGGAGAGTAGTAGTTTTGTGGAAAAAAACTAAAATACTTTTATACTTTTGAATTATAATTTCTTAAAAACCTGATGATATTCATATTAGCATGTCAAAAACTTTTTAAAAATATAGTCCAATTTCTCTTCTAATATTTTGAAGACCTTATTTATGTAAAAGAAATGTGTTGGTAGTATTATGATAATCAGTTTTTGTAAAAAAAAATGAATTCATCAAAATCTATTCATCATCCAAAAACTGCATATTTTTAAATAAAACTGGTAAACTTGAATGAATGAAAAAACAAAATATATTTTAAATTATATTATGAACGTTTCATGGTTGAACGCTAAAATTGTTTAAAAAAATTTAAATTCGTTATTTAAAAAGATACAGGAGATACATATTTTTAAATGGCAACATTGCGTACTAATATTAATTCATCATCATATTAAAAACAACAATATTATTTATTTTACGTCAGACTTGACAGCAAATACAGCATGTAATAATAAACAAATATTATTATTACTCTCGGTTTAACAGAAAGTGACATCAACTATGTTATTTCAATGCCAATGTCAATTCTTAAACATTTTTCAACAAAATTTAATTACCTAAGAAAACCCAGGGCAAATTAGGCTAAGTTGAAAGGTTAATAACTTTTATATGTTAAATGTAACACCCGGAATGTTTTAACAAAATCAAATAGTAAATTGAAAAACTTTTTAATTGATGTTTCTATTCCTTTTACTAATTTTAATAAATTCAGAGCTATTTAACAATTTCTAAAATTTTAAACATTATTTTGTATCAAGAAACCTGTGACTTGTGAGTTGACGGTATCTATGGTTACCACGTCATTGTTTAAAATTTAATGGCGTTTATTAGTTAGGTTCTTATAAATAATTCGTTTACTAATTAGGTGTTTTGTAAACAGTATTATAATAAAAAATAGCAGTCATTCACTTATAAAAAGCATTGAGAAGCCAAGCCAAAATTTAAAAGTTATACGAACAGTGTAATGTTCGTATAACTTTTAAATTTGATAATTTTGAAAAAACTCAACAAAGCTGTAGGATGTAAAATATTAAATTAATTTCATAAAATATTTAAATAATAAAAATAATGCGTAACTAATTTATTTCTAAAGGTTTGAAGTGTCCTCCATTCTTACTTAGACGTTGCTCTTCTTAACTAAAATATTGTTGGTTTAATACATTTTTACAGTTACGTTTTTTTATTAAAATTTATAAAATAAATTTTATAAAAATATATAAAAGTTATATTTGTTGATTTTTTTTGAATTTAGGAAATACTGTTTGTATGACTATTAAATTTTAAAATTATATGGTTTGTCACGGACGGCTATTTATTATTATTAACAAATTGGTTTTAGGAACCTAAAAAATTGACGACATTAAATTTTGAACAATGACAGATTACGTGGTAACCATAGATACCACCCGTCACAGGTTTCTTGATAGAAAATAATATTTAAAATTTTAGAAATTGTTAAATATTTGTTAAATTATTAACTTTAGTTATAGAAAATAGTTGCATCAAATAAAAGGTTTTTTAACTTTTAATTTGAATATGTAAACACATACCAGGTGTTTTTTTAAATAAAAAAGTTGTTAACTTCTAAAGTTACCCTAATTTGACCTGGGTTTTCTTAGGTAATTTGTTAAAAATGTTAAAGAATTAACAAGGATTTTTTAAACAATGTTTTAAAATTACAAAAAACTTCATCCTCATATTCGCATACCTAATAACAAAAAAGTTATAGGCTATTTTCAAAAGACGCGCATTGGTTGAATTTTAACGAAAACAATTAATAACTCGAAAACTATTCACTTTAGGTATAGGACATGGTATAGTAATTTTACTCATAATTGTATGTAAAATTTAAAAATGTAAAAATATATGGGTGTTCTATTTGAAATAACAAATGTGATGTCACTTCCGGTTGAACCGGAAGTGCCATTTTGTTCAAAATATTTTATAAAAATAGACTTAAATGGATTGTTGTCTCTTTAAAAATTTCAAATCGATATCTTTTTTCATTCCCCAGAAAATTCTTATGTACTACGAACGTAAAACACCCTGTATAAGACTTGAAGCAATATAATCAGAGCAAACCAATTATTTTTAGGTTTAAAAACCTAATGTTTACGCTTTCATATCTGTTTAGGTAATAAAGGTAGAATTTACACTTTTTTAGGATTTCTGGGGATCAGTAGATCGTGACTTCTGGGACACCCTGTATTGTAATATTTTCGAAAAATAAGGCAAAATTAGCGTTAAAATAACAGATAAAAAACTAATTATTTTTATTCAAATTTCAAAGTGAACCTTTTGGGTGTTGGGTATGGAATAGTATTTTACTAATAAATTATTTCCACACATATAAAAGAGAGCGACAAAAAATGTTGTCATATTATATTAGGATCAAAGTAAACCATTATAAAATCGTTAGGTTTAATTTGATGATAGGCGTAGTAGAAATATTTTCTCGTAAAGTTGCAACAATATTCCGCCTGTTGCCCCACCACGCTTAGAGTAAATGTAAATGTCGATTGGCAAAGAGCGCGAGCGGCCAGTTTATGTGTCGGTTTGACTAAACAAAAAACAAAAAATCTAGTGGTTGAATTGTAGAAAACCGGTTAGAAAGTCCAAAACTTGAGCGAAACAAATGGTTGCGAACGATTAGTTTGACCTACGGGACAAGTTTTCTGTGACCATAGGCGTAGATTGGGCTCGAAGAATTTTAAAAATTCGCCACAGGCTACAAAACGAGAATCATGTTGCAAACTATTTTCAATTTTATTAAGATATCTATTGATTTTTATTGTCGTTTAATTTTTGTTTTATGGGTCACAGATTCTTAACTAATTTTTATTAATTTATGTTAATTAATTTACACCAAATTACTATAAAAAAACAATAACAAGTGATGTTATGTGATAATCTTAATAACGGGGGTATAATTTTGCTATTTAACACCATTATGATTTTTCAAATAAAAATATTTTTATTACATTTTTATTACCCATAGGGAATTAAGTAAACTTAAAAAACCTTTTTATTAAAAAGTAACATCCCCTATAATATTGCAACCAATGTCATGAAAATTTGAAAATTTACTATTATTATCTTCCTTATATCATAAAAAATTTACAAGTTAATTTATATTGCAAATACAAATAATTCTATAATTATATATCTATATAGCTGATTAATCTCAAAGCTCATAGCTGAAGCAGCTAGGTTTCATCAAATTGTCAAAAAAATATTAATGAATTGGAACCAGTTAAATTTTGCATAGGCACGCCCTGTTACTATTTACAGTACTGTACAAAATTTAAACAACTTTCTTTATCTATAGATTATAGATTTAATTATAACATTTGACCATTTTGTGAACTCACTTTATTTCCTGATTTTTTATAATGTAATTTATAATAATTTTAAACAAATTTTTATTCGAGACATTTTAAACTGTTCGACTTTAGATCCTATAGGCACTAGATGTGCAACAAATCACAATCCACACAACAAGGGCTGTTTTATCTCGTTTCGCGCATACTAAAAATTACTGCTACACTGCACAGACTCTAACGGCGGCCATTTGTATGTTGTTTACAATTCTTGTACTTTAGGTTTGTGCCCTTTATATAGATTAACAATCGTTTTTAACGCTGTTTCTTACAGAGGCCTTAAATTGCTAAGAACAACCAGTGTACTCCTCTTTTTTATAAAAATAAACCTTATTCTATATTTGACAGTTCAATGTCAGCCCTGCTAGAATAAGGTTTATTTTTACCAAAAGAGATAGAACCGACCTTGTGTGAATTGTGCAATAAATGTAAAACAAATACCTCAATTTTAATCTTTAAAAATTAAAAAGGGTCAAACCATGCAAAACAGCAAGAATGAAAGAGATATAAATTACTATTACTGCCAACGCAAAAGTCATTACGTGATGGAGAAAGTGACTATGCCGCCTAAACTGTCAAAATATTGTCCTTATAAATTAGGTATTACACGACTTTTTACAGTTCTCTAATATTGTCACTTATCAGTTGGAATCATAGCATTTTCCAAACAAAAGTTTTGCTCGATATTTTTTACAGTCAAAACGATTTTTTTTCTGGAAGATATTTACCTAATGTGGCCACCATAATGTCAAACGAAAATACCTAGTAAAACTGTAAAATAATATACATAGGTATATAATTTTGCATAATATGTGCACAATATAACAGTATACAGACAGGACTGTTTTGACAATTTGCGTAGCAGTCATAGATAAAAATGCATTTTTAAAATAAAAAAATGTCTCTTCTTCATACCTTGTTATACAGTACTTACCCAGGAGTCCTGGGAGATCTTAAAAGACGCTTAGTTGCTTACCAACGTATTTATGAGCGATTTTATGTACTGACAAATTTGTGTAACTTGGAAAATGAATCAATAGTTAAAGAAGGAGAAAAGTTAATAAACATTTACGAAAATTATTTAGATACTTCATTTATTTAAAAATGCATTCATTTAAAAGCGCTTTTATAAAAAAAAACAATAAATCTCCTTTGGAAATATTTAAGAAAAAATGGATTAAAAGAAACATTCCCCAATTTCGACATAGCATGTCGAATTTACTTGCTTCATCTGAAAGATCATCTTCAAAACTGTTTTAGATCGACCATGAAGCAAGAACGTCTAAATGCCCTCTCCATTTTGTCTTTGGAATGCTATGTCACAAAAAATATAAGTTATGATGAAATTATTAACAATTTTTCCCATGAAAAGTCAAGAAAAAAACCCTTTTAAATATTTTATTTTTTATTTAGAATTATTATTTGTCTTTGTATTTGTATATTTTTATTACCACTAATCAGTGTTAAAAAGTTGTTTTTAGAGTTGAAGATCTTTTAAAATAAAAATTTTTACTTGTTCTTTTATTAGTGAAAGGGGGCGGCAAAAAAATATGCCTATGGTACCAATTTGCCTTAACGCGGCCCTCACAATAAGCAAAATATTATTTAAATTTATATAAAAAAATGCCTAGGGATGCAGAAAGAAATAATTAAAAACATAATTTTCCCGTGTTATTTCGATGGGAAATTTTTAAACTTCTTCTTCTTCAAAATTTTTTGACCTAGCTAATTTGAAAGCTATTTGGCCAGCTTAAACTTGAAATTAAATAAAAATTGGAAATTTCATTAAATTTTTATTTTGGAATTATCTAGAAAATTTTCATCCAAGAAAAAACACTCTTATAATATATTAGTATATTATGTACCTATAAAGTTTGATAGTCAAGAATTTAATTTAATTAAATGAGTGTAGAAAAGTTTTATATTATACTTTTTTTACAACAAATACTTATTATTATCTAAGAATGATTTAAATTAAATATTTGTATAGAGCGACATCTATACAAACATAGAGTAACAGTAAAATGGAAATCTTTAATACAGATTGTGTATTAAAATTTTTCTTTGTAAATAAAAATAAACTAACAACCGTTTAAATCCGATATAGAAGCAGTTTTTTACACTGAAAGTAAAGATACCCCTCCTGCTTTATCTAGTTTACTGCCGGCCACAGTCTTGCTGACGACAAAATTAAAAAGTCAGTAAAATCGTACATATAAACTTTTTATTGGCGTTTAGAAGCTATTCAATACTTTTGTATTTGTGTATTAAGATAATACAATAATTTTCACATTTAGTATTATTTCACGAGAAGGGCACCTTATTTTAACGATTGTATGACATTTGACAACTGTCAACTAACTTAAAGCTAACTTCAGCCCATGACTAAAAACCTGTTGCTAACTTCAGCCCGAGACTAAAGAGCCATATATCCATAGCTTGTCAATTTGTATTTTAAAGACCACTTAGTGTTTTAAAAACATGACGTTTTAAAGGTGGGAGTAGAAAAATTCTTAATTATAATTATAATTAGAATTATAATATAAAATCAATGTTGCCTAATTGAATTAAAATCTTTTTCAAGTTCTTTTATTTTTCGTCATAGCAAACAATTAAAAATTTAACAATAAACATAAACCATTGGCGAATTAATGTTGCATAGGTACCTTAATTACAAAATATATATGAACAAGGTGTTTCTCAAAAACGAAGTAGAGCACATCTAATGCGTTTCATCATTGACTTTTGTACGGTTAAATTTTGGATTTTATATGATAATTGAAATCTTTATGGCATAGTATTTTACAAGTACAAGACAATGTGTCATGTTATAAACATGTGACACATGTTATAAAAAACTCACAATTAAAAATTTGACTGTTTGCAAATTAGTTTAATTTAAATTTTGTTTTTGCACGATATCCGTACAAAATCAGTCATTGGAAACACTAGGTTTATTTAATTGCTATTAAGGAAATTGGAAAATATATTAATTACATGTTAAATATTTTTGTGGTAAATTACCTTTGTTTTTTAAATACATAAATATGTTTATAATTACTTAATTGCTATTTTATTATTTTAATTGCTATTGAATTAAAATTTTAAATCTTTAATCCAAAGTAAAACAATTTTTAATGTATTAAGGTCACTACATATTTGTTGTAGGGTCATTGCAAAATTTAATATTTATTTAGCGTTTATATAACCAATTTTTAAAAAATTAATTTAATTTAACTAATTAAAGAAAAGGGGTCTGGAAATATTTGAGGCCAAGTAATTAGACTATTGCGATATATCATGACCAATCTAAAACTATTAAACCTATATTGCTTGATTTAAAAAACGATTAATAATTTTTAAGTTTTGTTATAAATACAAATTAAAATCCAAGAACAATGTACAAGATTCTTAAAATAAACGTTGCAATAAATACAAAAATTAATGGACCGATTGTCTTTACTTGTCCAATACCCACCTTGACCCAAAAATAGAAATGATTATTATTATAGGAAATATGTAAAGTTTGATTTTGTTTAAAAATTGCCACTGCAAGGTTGCCATTGCAATTAGTGCTCTCAGTGGTGCAATATGCCTTCAAGAATTTGTTAAATGACAAATAAATTAATTTTATTTAAAGAAAAATATCAACATCAACATACACAGTTTTCTGTTGCCTTTTATTTAGATATATGTGCAGTGGCGTAGCTACCCCACAGCAAACCCATTATTTATATGAAGAAAATATATAAAATTTTTACACACAGTGTTTAAATTTAACCGACAAGCAAATACAATAAATAGAGGTGATTTTAAAATCACTAAATTTTTACAATTTGTCCCAAAACAGGCGATGGTACGTTATTCGGGAACAAATGATTCACAGAACAATATATCGATAAGCGTCGAAAAAAAAATAATCAGAGCACAACGTTCATATAACCCTCGATATAGATTGAACCAAAATTTGTCTTATCCAAAAATGCTTAAAAAGTAAGAACTCTTAAAAGATGGCTATTTACATTATTTTTATAAGTTATTTGAATTATTATTTACCTAAAAGGATCTAATTAAGGTTCTGTACTAGGGTGGGCCGATTTTATATTTAACTTCTAAAATTTAAAAATATTAAATTCTGCATTTAAGAAAAAGTTGTGAAATAGGAAAGTAAACATTTTTTGCAAAATATTTTTTTTGATATCTTTATGTTTTGAACTGCCGCAACGCCTCTAAAAATTTAAAAGTAATTTTTAAAAAAATTAACATTATTCATAAGCGGAAAAGTTGTGAAATAGGAAAGTAAACTATTTTCCTTTAATATTTTTTTTTAATGTTTTGAACTGTATGAAGTCAAACTGTAAATTTTAAATTTTGCAATAATTGCAATTATTGGAGAGACGGCGTAAAATAGAGAATAAATATTTTTTAAGATTTTCGTGTTTGACGTAGGACAGTTGACAGTTGGCTTCACTGTTTATACAGGGTGTCCCAGAACTCGCGCCACAGAGAAAAAGGGAACGTACCGAAAGTAATTTGAAACACATATTTAAAAATTCAAATTGTCCAACGCAAAGGATAAGGGAGATAAGAATAAAAAACGATAGCCAATCCCAATAGATCACCACAGGGAATTCTTTAAATTGCTAGGATACTTAGGTTGCATTGTTGATAATAAAAAATATGTAAAATATTTGGTCCACTGGAATTTAATTCATTGTAAAACTGCTGTCAATCTTTACTCCTGTCATTAATATTATATTAGGTTATAAATTAAGTTATTATTGACAATGCTGTCAATCTTTACTTTTGTCATTAATATTGTATTAGGTAATAAATTAAGTTATTATAAATAATGTTTTCCTTGATGATTATACCGAAATGATAACTATTTATGGGGAGCGTGGGCCCTAAAAAAGCTAAATAAAGTGCAACTGGTTTGATTTTTTACTTTAAAACATTGGCGTTCTGAAGTATCAGTCATAGATTAATAACCTCATTTTTTGAAAGCTTTTGACAACTTAGTAAATACAGTTGGCCAAAAGATTTTTAAATGTTTTTAATACAACAATGTTCTATCGTCTCCTAGCAATCTTTAAAGCTCCTACGTTTAACCTGGGCGAGATCTCTCGGTATTGGCTGCCGCTTTTTTGCTCTCATTCGATTACACTATTACCTAGAAATATTTTATTTTTAAATTTGGCATCTCCATTGCTATCGGCACGCCCCCTTTTTCTCTGTGGCGCGAGTTTTGGGACACCCTGTATAAATTATAATATTTTGACTTCGTCAATTAGTTGAATAATAGAAATTTTTACAAGTAGTATCTGTTTGTGGTTTTTGGGTGTTTGTGAAAAATGGCAGATAAAACAGGATTATAAATTGAATTAAATTTGTGTTGATGATAAATTCATTTTTATTTTTGTCTTTTAATAAATATTTATCATTCAAAATTTTTTTAACCCTATTTTCTCTCAGATAATTTTTTTCGTATTTATAACGATACTAAATTACATTAAGATCTTTCAAGGCCTTGCGGCAGTTTAAGAAATTAAAATTAAAAAACTCTTATAATATTTTTCTGGCCTTATAAATGCACAACTTTTCCACCATTGCACAATTTGATATTTGAAAAATATTAAAATCGGCCCACCCTATTCTGTACTCTTTAAAAATGACTAGTTACTAGTTATTAGTGGCTGCTTTTTCACTTATACCCTGGTAAACCATGGGATACCATGGTATCCCCAACATTTAACAGCCAATTCTTATGTAAAATGTCCTCTGAATCCGAAAATGTTGAAAAGTAAAGCAGTTTTTGAGATAAAGTCAATTCCATATTATATGGAAATTTGACTATATCTCAAAAACTGTTCTACTTTTCTAATTTTAGAGGACATTTTCGGATTTAGAGGACATTTTACATGGAAATTGCCTGCTTAATGTTTGGGATATAAACTGCTATTGACGAGAATTATTAGTGGCTGTTTTTTCGCTATGACAATTACTCATTTTTGACTAATTTATTTTTAGAGAGTATTTACCTTTATATGTAAGGTCTCTTCGGGTTTAATAGAGTGCTTAAAAATTACCAATAATTCAAGGTTTATAATTGTTGTACAGGTTGATCCCCTATAATGTCGGCCCCCTTTAACTTTTTTATTTTAAATTTCTCAATGGATCACCCTATATATGAATTTATTTTTCGATTCCTTGTAAAATTTCACGCATAATTCATATAATATACCATATACCTTAATTCAAGCGTTTATGAAGTATTAAAATTATTTTTAAGAATATAAGTTAAAATAGTTTGTGTTTCTCTGTCTGAGTAAGCCATTTTTACTTACTTAAAACATATTGACAATAAATATTTTGTTATTCTCAGGCTTCTTAATTTGTAACAGTTTACAAAAATATTTGATAATAACGTTTCAAATGCGATTATTTTAGGAACGGTTGAATTTAGGTATATGGTTTGTTATATGAATTATGCTTAGAATTCACATATAGGGTGATCCATTAAGAAAAAATAAACTGTTTGTTTGTCACTGTATACTGATCAATTTTCTTGTGTACTTAAAATAAAAAAGTTAAAGGGAGCGACATTATAGGGGATTACCCTGTACAACAAGCTTTAAGAAAAATCTGGTAAGCACAAGCAGTATTTATAAAGAATATTGAGTAAAATTACCTGTAAAAATACAAAAAAAAATATTAAAACAAAATTAACAAAATATATTTATACTGTGTTAATTTTGTTTAAGGGCACGATATTAGTCGCTTAGAAAATGTTAAAAACTTCTAGGTTGTAGTCTACTTAAAATACATTTACAAAGTTTTAGAAAAATAACAGGTCAGCATGGGACAACGTGACATTGAAAAATTAATTATTTTTTTTTTCGTATGCACTTATGCCTATATATTTTTTTGTTAACTTAAAGATTACTGTTGACCGTGTCCAACCAAAATTAATAAGCTGTCATTTTCGTCTAAAAGTTTTGGCAACACTGGATTACGGACATGTGATTATCTAGGGATATTTGGTTTGATTTATTTTGTTTTTAAAGTTAATTATAAAAAAAAAGTTATTTATAACTTATATAGAACTGTCACTGCCACTGTTATAGTCCAAAAGCTTTACCATATAAAACAACTATCAACAACTCGCAATGTCGCGTTTATATTTAATTTTTTACCTTTTTTAATTCACGTTTTCGTGTTAGGTACAATATAAATGTTTATAGAGCCTTTTGTAATAAAATATAAAATAACTATAAAATCAGTAAACAAATTGGCTATTTTAAAATTAAATGTAATAAAATTACAAAATAAATTTTATTTTTGCAAGTTGGTACCTAAGGCTTTTTATGCATTTATGCAAAAATTAGTTTTGAAGTTTTTGGTTTACCATACAAACAAACGGTTGTCATAACAACAAGGTATTTTAAAACCACATCATATTTATATGAGTTTGTAATGACATTATATAGACAAGTTCTGCGCAAGTTGAATTTAAATTAAAGTATGCGAAAAAAAGTTAGTTTTTAAGTTTGCCCCCCAGCCTCCTGTCCCCCCCAAATTAAGATAATTCAATGTGGTACAATATTGAATTCACTGAAGTTTATCGACAAATTTCAAATTTTATTTATAAAATTCAAGTATTACAGATTATATTATATACCATTTCTATTTTTTTTTAAATTTAGTAAAAAAAAATAATAACTTGTCTATATACCTAATGTCATTATAAAGTCATATAAATTTGATGTGGGCCCAATGTCTAATAAGTGAGATATGGGTGTGCCCAAAATTCACCAGCCGCCAAAATACTATTTTTAATAGTAATATACCTACTCATAAAAGAGGTGCGTCTATTGATAATATCTCTCCGAAATCTTCTCCGAAAGTATAGAAATTTTCATGGGAAAATCGAATTTCCGGTGAATAATAGCGGTATAAAAATTAGGCGATGATTTTAGAGGTAAATTTTACTAAACTAACTGTATTCATATTGAGCAAATTAGTGACAATCGAATCGTTGTTTATTCAACGTGGTTTTACTGAGTTAGAGAAGAATTCTACCCGGTAAGATACACGTGGTTACAATAAACGTGAAGTAAATTACCACTGTAATTTTTAAATTTTCACCTTATAAATTAGTAGAGTGAAATATTTATGTAAAATTTTTTTTAATTGTAACTATGTGCATCATATTTAAGGGGTATTATATAAGTCTTACCCTTTTGGATAAAATTTATATTTTTTAATTTATATATTTAATATAGATTTGTATCTAAAACAATGTCAAATGAGCATTATAAGGAACTTCTTAACAAATTAATTTTTATTCATTTTTTTTTACTTTTAGTTTCCACAATTCTTGTCTTTAAGCTTCAAATTTAAAAATCCCTTATAATTATCACATATATTTAATCATTTTTACCATTTAAATCCCGAAGGGGTTCAAAGTTACATTTTCACAGAAGTGGGTCAAAATTTGTAGAACCGCCACTGTATCTATAAGTTAATTAAAGGAATAGTTATAGTATCAAATTATGACAATTTAATGAAGTTAACTGTAGCTAATTGGCATCGTGAGACCTACATTTTTTATATTGCATTATATTTGAATGTCAAATTATGAACAAATAAAGTGAAAGAAAATATATGAACATTGTTATTAGTATTAATAGTATTATCAAACAATCATTTTTAAATAATAAACATATATAATAATATTAAAAACCAATGGTCATTAAATTTTAATTTTATTGTTAGGAAATTATGCTTATAGCAAAAACTGCATAAAAATGTTAATAGATATTTTAAATTTTACTTGTTTAAATTAATTATTCAAATCCAAAGCTCTTGTGATTGGATATAATAAAATGTAGTACCAGAAAAATGAGACCCTAAAACATATTTATTTTTATATTATTTTTGGAGGGATTTTTTTATTTAAATGCATGCCATAGTTTTAACGTTAATTAAATATATATTTTTGGGCTAATACAAAAATTACCTGAAGGATGGGATGGGATGGGTCGATGGTACTATTTTTGCAGAACCAAGGATTTTGAATATTTAGCTCAACTTCAAAAGTTATGACCATTAAAAGCTTTGTTAATTATACTTGTAATCTGAATTAATTTTCTTTACTTTTTGCCACTGATTTTTCAAACATAATTGTTATTTTAAAGTATGATTAGCCTCCAGAATCTCAAAATAATCATATTACGAGGGTCATTGATGCATTTAAATATTTTAAAATATTGTTTTTTGTATTGCATAAAACTATATTAACGCAAAAAGAAGAGAATAATATTTTATAAAAATATTAACAATGACTAAAACATATTTAAATTCCAATATGTATTTATGAAATGCTGCCGCCTGAAATCCGGAATCTAAAACAAAAAGAATAAAAATATTAGGAAATAATAAAAATAATATACAACCAATCATACATACCTAGTAGCATGTCTAAAAGAATATAGTCAAAGAAAAATTTTTCAGAGAAATATAGAAAAAATGTATTTTCCGTTTTCGGGATTCCGAAAGTAAAAAAAAAATTATTTAAATTATAAATTCAAATAAAGCTTTTATAATCTATATAAGAACTGATGGTCAAAAATAAAATTGTATACAAAACTACTACTTTTTATGTGATGTCAAAAACTTTTAAACCGAACCTCGTATAAAATACATTTAAATTGTTACTTGAGATTTTAAAGTTTACTTGCAAAATTACAAAACTCTTGCTTAGTTTTAGATTGCAAATAATCAAGAAAGTAATAGATTTCCTAACGTGATTCGTAAAAGTTATTGGTGCATGATTTAACATTATTTGTACAATATATTTTTAATTATAATATGAAGACACGAATAATTTATATGCCACCAAAATACACAAAAAAACCCTTATTTAAATAAAATAGGTATATTTTATATATTTTTTAGGTGGACATGGTACTTTCTCAAACTTAATCAACAATTTGGTTCATGTCATCATGTACTTCTATTACATGGTTGCCGCTATGGGACCACAATACCAAAAATACCTCTGGTGGAAAAAGTATTTGACCACCCTCCAACTGGTATGTATTTAATTAAACAATTTAAATTATTGTATATAAGATTTAAGGTGTATACAGGATGTCCGAAAAATGTCGCACCCATAGTATACCACATTGTAGGATGTTATTTTTCGTACACCTTGTATATTTCTATAATAAAAAATAATATTTTTTTAATCTCAATGTATAGATGATAATAATTATGATTAAAAACTCATGTAGATCTCTTTTTTGGGGTTGTCTATCCTTCTTTGAAATTAGTATATAAAGTACCTTTCTAAGGAGGACAAACTGAAAAAATATATCTAAAGGTAAATTATATATATAGTATACTAATTTTAGATTGGGTAAAAAACGCTGTCCCACAAAGTCACTCTTAATAAATTAATATTTTTATAATTTTATATTAAATATTATTTTATTCGACAAAATCTATTCTAAATATTTAAACCAATGCATTGCGTTAATTTATGAAAAATCTTTACTTACATCCTGTTATTTGTTTTGTTTTGGTTCTTGCATTGGGCCTCTTAATTAAAATAGTTTTGAATTATTTTGTCTTGTTTTCTCTTGGTCGGGCAAAAAAAGGGTTAATACAAAAAATATAGTGATACAAATTTTCAACATATTTGCTTGAAGGCAAAAGTTTTTATATTTTTATTGATAATTTTGAAATATAAACCTTTTGTATTTAACATGAAAAAAAATATATTCCTACTATTCACCACATTAGAGCTATAGCTCGAAACTTATTATGTTTTTTATAGATATTTTTGAAGTCTACAACTTTTTTATTTAGCATCTTTAGTTTTAATAAAAAACAATTTTTGTTAATTTTGGCCCCCCCTTTTTTAGAAACTTTTGCCCACAAAGAAATTTTAAGAATTTCAATCAATAGGAAACGAGATTCATATTTTACTTTCTGAGGGGGAAGCACGGGAATTTGGCATTCCACCTTTAGAATATTATTCATTAAATGGAATTTTTAAAAAATATTTCTAATTAAGACTTTTAGCAACCTTGGCAATGTATATAATGTATCGAAAAAAAACAGTACAAAAGTAAAATTTGCTATCATTGCAATTAAAACTTTTTATTTCATTTTATTTGAAACATGAAAGTTTCCAAGCCGAACAAAATCCAGAAAAGTTGCTACAAGAATTTACATTACACCTAACAAATATATCATTATAGAAATATTAATTTTTTCAGTGGGTAGATACTATTTAAATAGCATTTTTTAATTTGAACATTTTGGTTTCTCAATTAATATTTTATGATTATTTTAATGTGCTTCCAACAGGCACATTATGTAAATCTGTAAAATATTCTTTTTTTGCTTATTAAGATAAGCAGTTTAAATTTGTAGTTTTTAATAAAAAATGGTAATAAAACTTTTTTTTCCAGTTGCAATTCACCTTGGTGTTCATTCACTCCGCCCAACTCTTGTGGCTCGACTGCGGCTATCCAAGATTTATCGGAGCCCTTTTGCTCCTCCATTCGACAATTTTCTTCGGACTTTTCTCGAACTTCTACTACCAAACGTACAAAAGAGAAAGCGCAAAAAAGACCATCAAATCTGAGTAGGAACAGATTTATTTTTTTGTTTTTGTATTTATTTTATTATTTCTACCAAAAGCGCGTGGTCCTGTGATTTTATTAATATATTAAATAAGAAAAATTATCAAATTATATTTAAACTAAAAAGAGTATACTCAAAGATTATCTTTGAGTACACTCTCTAAAAATGACAAAGTGAAAAAGCAGACATTACTGTAGTCACACCCAGCAATTTGTCAAACCGTATGAAAGTAGGGCAGTTTTTGAGATATAGTCAATTCCATATTATTTGGAAAATTGACTATATCTCAAAAACTGTTCTACTTTTATAACTTTTGACGACATTTTCGGATTCAGCGGACAATTTTACATAAGAATTGACGAGAATTATTAGTGGCAGCTTTTCCGCTATGACAATTAGTCATTTTTTAGAGAGTAGGTATCTGGCACCTACTATTAATTCACAGAATTAACAGAAAATTAATAACATTCTAAAATTTTTTGAGTGCCTACTAGTAGAAATGCTTGTGATTGCTCAATGTTTTTTTTATTTAAATAATGTAGTACTTCCATAATTAAATAAACATTTTTATCTACATTTATAATAAAATCATAACCAATCGCTAAAGCGAGAGTGTCATATTATCAAGTTATAGCTCAGACTTGTCCCATGTAAATATTGTAGCTGTTAGAAATATACAGGGTGATTTTGATGCTATACCGTCAAATATTTATACACCAGTAAAAATAATTCACCCTGTATAAGATAAATTAAGGTACTTGTAATATATTATATAACCTAGTCATAGAAATCTGGTAAGAAGTATTCCAATTTTGAAAAAATAAAAATAAAAATACAATACAATTGATCAGGTTGACAATATTAGAAAACCAAAGATACACACGACATCTTTGAAATGTAAGCTTAAGTTGTCCAGTACTTAAAACTACGTAAATCAGGTTTATCGTTTTTACACAACTATTAGGCAACTTATTTCTAAACTATGTAAAATTATAGCCATAAGTAAAAAATGCTTAAATTAAATTTCACATGTAATAAACCTTGTTCTAATAGTTTTTTAGTACTTCGTAGATTTTTGTTCAATAATTTATTTATTAGGAAAATGGAATCTATGTAGATATTTTTGATAAAATTCAGAATAATTATACTACTTATTTTTTAATTGCTCAATGTTTTATATTTATAAACAATAAAGACAAATATATTATTAATTTTGTATTAAAATGTATTATTATTTTAACTATATCCAGGGCCGGGCCTAAGGGGGGTGTAGGGGGGGGAGTCACCCCCCCCAAAGTCTTGGCAGTTGGTTCCAAATCCAAACACGGTTGGCAAAATCTATAGTATTTGGGTCGGTTGGTTGGGTATACCTACCCTACCAACCAACCCATCATAATAAATAAAATGAAATATAATTTTTAAACTTTACCTACATATTACAAAATTATAATTTTTAATCTATTGTAACCTCCTATAATCGTTACCGTCAAGAAAATTGTACTGGTCAACCTTATTTTTATATATTTTATTTTATACTTATTTATATATATATATATTATACTTATTTATATATATATTTCACACAAGCGGCATGTACAAAGTCGGCACCGCCTCGCGGCTTTGTCTTTGGTTTTGGCGGCGTTTGACTCTTTTTACGCACCCCAATTTTCGGGGTCATATTTTTCTAGATTATTATTTAGTTAAAGCTTATCTAAGCTAAATTAAACTAGTGTCAATAAATAGGAATTAATTTTTTTTAATGTGGAAAAGAAAGCTAAAGTGTATTCAAATCCAAGCTGGACTAAAACAAAAACGCCCAGACGCATGATGAACTTGTTCTTATTGGTCAATTCTGATGGTGTGACTCGGATTGTGAGTTCTTATTGGTCCAGCTTGGATTTGAATAGACTTTAGAACCGGGCCGAGTTCTAGTAAAATGCTCATTATGTGGATCTGTGTTTAACAAGGACTAGAAAAAAATGCATGGGAAAAATATTCACGGTGGAAATTTGGTTACAATTAAAATTGTTGCTGTTCCGGATAATCCACTTACATTGGCAGCAAATCAAAAAAAATAGAGAACGAGAATCAATCCCATCGACTTCGATGGGGGGGCCTAGGGTGGGCCTGTTTTAGTGAATAGGAATTTTTAAAAAAGTAAAACAAATGTTGTCTCCAAAAAGCACAAATACCAGTTTTTTTGATCAAACAGTTCTAATATGTTTAATAAAATAACAAGGTAATTTTTAACATACCTAAGAATAAAAAAACTGTAAATAATATATAAAATTAAAACCTTAAGTTGGTATTGGTAGGAAATAGCAATTTGAATTAATTTGTAGAGGTTTGGACAAAAGTCTTTTTTATTGATTCTAAATTAGTTTCCAGATTTTTTAGAGTAAGCATATATTTTACCACCAATATCTCGGTTTCAAGCATCCTCACATTAACACCGGTAGTAGAGGAATAATTTTTAATAGAATCTCGGCTTTTATTAAAATCTAACTGAAATAATGCATCTGCTGCTTGCGCCAATGGTAAATTTGAAAATCTGCATCTAAATTGGATATTAAATTATCCATAATTTGGTGGTAAATATTTATTTTTCAGTGTTCTGAATTATTCGAATTTGATGATCCTGATGAAATTTCTATACAACCTAAGATATGTAAATGATAAATACATATTTCTATTGCAAATTTGGTAATACCAAAAAATTATAACAGATAAAAGTCAGCCTTTTCCTGGGGGGGGGGCAGCGATGTCTGGGGGTGCCCGGCCCCCCTAGGCCCCCCTGTAGTTACGCCAATGATGGTAGGTAAGGACATTCTTTATCTACACCCCAGATAACATTCGTGAATGCACATTAAACTCACACCGGGCGCACGCCGTGAATCTTCAAAATTGAATGCATCGTGAATTCACCGTGAGTTCACAGATAACATTTGTAATGCACATTTAATTCACATAGGGCGCACGCCGTGAATCTTTAAAAATGAATTCATCGTGAATTCACTGTGAGTTCCCAGATAATATTCTTAATGCACATAAAATTCATGCCGGGCGCACGCCCTGAATCTTTAAAAATGAATGCATTGTGAATCCACTGTAAGTTTCCAAATTACATTCGTGAATGCACATTAAACTCCTACAGGGCGCACGCCGTGAATCTTCAAAATTGAATGCATCGTGAATTCACCGTGAGTTCACAGATAACATTTGTAATGCACATTTAATTCACATAGGGCGCACGCCGTGAATCTTTAAAAATGAATTCATCGTGAATTCACTGTGAGTTCCCAGATAATATTCTTAATGCACATAAAATTCATGCCGGGCGCACGCCCTGAATCTTTAAAAATGAATGCATTGTGAATCCACTGTGAGTTTCCAAATTACATTCGTGAATGCACATTAAACTCCTACAGGGCGCACGCCGTGAATCTTCATAATTGAATACATCGTGAATTCACCGTGAGTTCACAGATAATATTTATAATGCACATTTAATTCACATAGGGCGCATGCCGTGAATCTTTAAAAATGAATTCATCGTGAATTCACTGTGAGTTCCCAGATAATATTCTTAATGCACATAAAATTCATGCCGGGCGCACGCCCTGAATCTTTAAAAATGAATGCATTGTGAATCCACTGTGAGTTTCAAAATTACATTCGTAATGCACATTAAATTCACACCGGGCGCACGCCATATGAATCTTCAAAATTGAATGCATCGTGAATTCACCGTAAGTTCACAGATAACATTTGTTATGAACATTTAATTCACATCGGACGCACGCCGTGAATCTCCAAGATTTTATACAGATCTAGCACGTTTAATTAAAGATCTTCAAATTTATTTTGATAGGTTAGCTATACCTTATTTTGATAGGGAAGGTAAACCTACCCTATCAAAATAAATTTGAAGACCGAATTCGAAATAAGAAAAAGAAAACATAAAATGAAAGGAATATTAATTAAAGATTTTTATTTAATATTAATTAGGTACCTATATAGGTATAAATAATTGCAAAACCAAATACGCGGGCACTCGTGCGCATGCGCCTATGGCTGTCACATTTGAACTAAATAACCAGCATGCAGGGTTGCCGCTTGCAGGTATTTGACCCGAAAATCGCGTATTTCATCATGCTTGCAAGTAAAATATTGAAGCAGGTATTTTATAAATTTCGACCAAAATACTTTTCAAAGAAATTTTCTGTAAATAATATTGTATAACTACTAACTAACTAAACATAATTCTTTAATTCTATCCTTTTATTTTTCCTCTTAATTTATTCAAAATTTAATTCACTTTTTCAAATTGAGCAAATGTACTAGAAATTTTTACTGGTGTGGTTAATTTCTAGCATTTTGTAATTTTTGGTCGGGAACTTTCATGATAATCATCCGGCTGCCATCCGGCAACACTGCAGCCTTAGTGTGCGCACGCAGCTAAGAGCCACGAGGTTTTAGAATACCATATTTGGTAAACAACTAGATCCTTTTTCTATGCTGTATACCGGTAAAACGTTTAGTTTCTGTGGTTTCAAGGTGTATGTATCTTGGTTCAGTTTTATAATACATAGGTATTTAGTTCTATAAAAAACTTAAGTTGCTAGCCAGGAATTCCAAAGGTAAGTTTGACATTTTTATATTTTTGCATGATCAAATTTAAAATAAGTTTTTATTCATTGTTTTTGTTGTTTTTGCAATAATTGTAACAATTATTGTTTAAAAACAGTATACTACAATTAAAATTGCAATAAAAACTGTCTTTAATAAAATATGTATACAAGGTGATTCTAAATTAAGTGCCATAATTATGGCCGTTTAATTTAAACTAAACGGCGTGTAGATAAGGGGCCGTCTATAAATGATGTCACACGTTTTTTTAAATTTTTTGACCCCCCCACCCCACTTGTCACAAAGTGTCACAAATTATGGGACCCCCTCCCCATTGGCGTCACGTCACACTGATTTAATTTTTATGTAAGGTCTACCCCACGAAATTTTTGCTTAAAATAAAATTTTAATATCCAGTTTATAACCATTATTAATTATTAAATTCCAAAATATTTTTATAATTTTGTGACATCACAACCTCCCAAACCCCACCCCGGCTGTCACAAACTGTAACATTTTCGACGACCCCCCCTCCCCTCTAAGTGTGTGACATCATTTATGGACGGCCCCTAAAGTCAAAATAAAACGGAAAATGCTTTCTTAGCAAGATACACTCTTTTAATCATATCTTTTAACAGAGTAAACCAACTGAATTAATTTTTTGTACGGAACATTACTTAAATTGATTAATTTGTCAAATTTTCAGTACATTCCAACAATTCAATGGCGTAGTAATAGGGGTGTCAAAGCGCCAGGCGTTATCTGAATAAGTTGCAAATAAAATTTTCTATAATATATTATATATATGTGGCTTGGAGCTAAAATGGTCATTATTTTGCTTTCAATTTAATTATTTGTCTTGCTCTATTTAATTTGCTACAAAAAACAGTGTAATTTAACTATAGTGGGTTTGGAGAACCTATAGGTTATAACTAATATATCTATAGATAAATCTATAAATCTTCTAACAGGCAATGTCGCTATGAACTTAACTTTCTTAATTATAGGATTTTTGAATTAGCCCCTTTGGCTCCAAGCGCGTCAAAATTAACGCATAATAAGTAAAAAAAATCTAAGTCTAAAACGCCTTTACCAATCCTTATGAAATTTTGTATAAAAATACTTTAACTTATATCTCAGTTTACGTGTTCAAGGGGTTTTCGAGAAAATATTTTTAAAGCCCTTTCATTTAATAATAAAAAAAACGTTCGAAAAATAACTTTTAGGGAATTTTTTTAACTAAATAAAAAATATACTGTCAAAGACTGTATTTTTGTTAGCATATCCTAAAAATTTTGTACAAATCAAACGAACAGTAACGAAGATACATCGCTTTAAAGTCAATAAAAATTACCCCTTTTTGATTATTTTGCTGAAAAGTGGTCATTTTTGACGACTTTGAAGTGCTGTATTTTGTTTGATTTGTACAAAATTTTCTGAGTATACTAACAAAAATACGGTTTTTCACATCATATTTTTATTTACTTTAAAAAAAATTTCCTATCAAATTTTTTTTCGAGCGTTTTTTATTATTAAATAAAAAGACTTTAAGGATATTTTCGTAAGTAATATCATAAGGGCATTTAATTTTTCCGAAAAAAATAGAAAAAACACGTTGCTAAGTAATATTTTAACAAAAAGCATGAGTGCTGGTGGCAACAAAAATCCGAGTCGAAGAGCACGAATGCTTTTTGTTAAAAAATATTACTTAGCATTGTGTTTTTTCGATTTTTTTCACAGGAAAAAATAGATGCCCGAATGGTATTTGACAAGACTATTTCATGAGTAACAGTTAACAATTAAAATATAAATTGCAATTTTTGGTGACAACAGCTGTCAAGTTTTGCCGCGGGTAAACTCGAAAAAACTGCTGACAGGTGCTGTCACACAGTTTTTTCACCTAAAAACCATTTGTAATTCAAAATTGCGCGTTTGTGATTGGTGGAAATTAAGACGAGGGAAATAGTCTCGAAAAAACACATAAACTGAGATATAAGTTAAAGTATTTTTAACCAAAATTTTACATAGATTGGTAAAGGCATTTTAGAGTTGGATTTTTTTACGCGTTAATTTTGACGCGCAGTATATACAGGGTGGCCGATTTATCTGAAGACATTGAAATATTTCGAAAACTACGCATCGGATCAAAAAAAGTTTTGAATAAAATTTGTTCGCCTGGAAGGGGGACATCCAATGATACCAAAGTCGACCCTCACCACCACCCCATGGGGTGGGGGTGGGGGCAACTTTAATATTCTAAATAGGAACCCCCATTTTTTATTGCAGATTCGGATTTACTATTAAAAAATAAGTAACTTTTATGGAAAAACTTTTTTTAAATTCCTGATAGATGGCGCTGTAATCGCAAGAAACCCGATTTTTGGGAATATCTTAAAAAATTACACATCGGATCGAAAAAAAGAAAAACTTGTTTAATTTTTGGATTTTATTCGTATATCAATAAGTTAACATCTATTTTTAAAATTACCCAAGAATGGGAAATCCGAATCTGCAATTTTTCAAGATATTCCCAAAAATTGCGATTACAGCGCCATCTATCAGGAATTTAAAAAAAGTTTTTCCATAAAAGTTACTTATTTTTTAATAGTAAATCCGAATCTGCAATAAAAAATGGGGGTTCCTATTTAGAATATTAAAGTTGCCCCCACCCCCACCCCATGGCCATGGGAACATGGGAACATCAAAAGGAATTAATTAATTTAATTTATTTTGAATTCCCTTACAATTCTCGTATACACTAATTATATTTTTTAATGGGAAATCCGAATCTGCAATTTTTCAAGATATTCCCAAAAATCGCGATTACAGCGCCATCTATCAGGAATTTAAAAAAAAGTTTTTCCATAAAAGTTACTTATTTTTTAATAGTAAATCCGAATCTGCAATAAAAAATGGGGGTTCCTATTTAGAATATTAAAGTTGCCCCCACCCCCACCCCATGGGGTGGTGGTGAGGGGTCGACTTTGGTATCATTGGATGTCCCCCTTCCAGGCGAACAAATTTTATTCAAAACTTTTTTTGATCCGATGCATAGTTTTCGAAATATTTCAATGTCTTCAGATAAATCGGCCACCCTGTATATATACATATATATATATATCTATATATACAATTCACTTAAAACGCATACTTTACATTATTTTTTTATTTCTTGGTAAACTTCAATTTTTAAAATTAATTAAGAATTCTTAATATTGAGAAGTTGTTTTTAAAATAAAAATCTACTTTTCGATTAATAATTTTGTGCTCAGGTAACAATATATTTATCAAAAATACATGTGCACTTACACAATTCCTTTATTAAGAGTTTATTTTTTAATTCTTTCCTAACAGTTTCGCCCAACTTATGTCTGCAAAATTCAAAAAATTCGCTGACCTGTCCGCTAGGCACAGGCGAAGAATACTCGCTCGTATCCGTGCTCGAAAAGAAGCACTAGAGGTACATAATGTTCATTCCTCGTCTGATGAAAGCAATCCGTTTAATGACGATGTCATACACGAAACAGCACCATTTAACGGAGATAACGTTCTAACAAATCAAAACAATGAGCCTCATAATGAAGAAAATAATGAAATCGTGGCAATAGTCGAAAATGAGCAATTGGAGAATAATAATAATGCGATTGTAAATGACGTAGGAGAAAGAGGAGGAGAAGGGGGGGAAGATGTAGAAATTGAAAGAGGTGATATTCGAAGAAGGGCACTGCATATGGCTTTTTTAAAAGCCCGGTTAAATCACACACAAGTAAAATGCATTTTGGACGCACTACGCGCTCCACCCTTTAATATGCAGTTTTTGCCGATGGATCCTCGAAGTATGCTAAAAACTCCTAACCTAGTTGTTACCAACTTAATAAGTCATACAGCTGGAGGAGAATTTTTACATTTAGGTTTTGAAGATATTATTCTCAAAAAGTTGGTTTCTATCCCTGCAGATCAGTTGCCAGAAAATGTTACTATTGACTTCAGTACTGACGGTGGTCAGTTGTACAAAACAGGCAGTCTACAGTTTTGGCCTATCCAGTTCAGAATTCTTAATATTGATGATAAGCGACCTATGATATCTGGCGTATTTATCGGCGAGTCAAAGCCTTCCAACCCTTCTCAGTTTTTTAATCCATTCGTTGCAGAAGTTATGAAGGTTATTAATCAAGGTGGATTAATACTTCAAGATAGAGTTCTCCCTTTGCAAATAAAGTGTTTTATTGCAGATGCTCCAGCTCGAGCATTCGCTTTGAATCACTACAGCCATAATTCAGCACATGGCTGTCATAAATGTAAGGTTGTAGGTCACCGTTGTACTGTACAGGATTTTCGCGGAACGGAAGTTTTTCTTTCTATTGATAACGATCCACGAACTGATGACGAATACCGTGCCATGGTAGATAAAGATCACCACAAAGGTGAAAGCCCATTGTCACCTTTTCTTGATCTTGTGAGTAAAACACCTGTAGAAATCATGCATTTAGTGTACATAGGGGCTCTAAAAAAAACGTTAGATGCTGTAATTGGTGGAAAATTTGGTTTTCAACGCTTAAGTGGGCGGAAAATTGACATTTTGGATTCAAGAATGAAATTAATGAGGGATTGTTGTCCTTCAGACTTCAATCGACGTCCTGAACCGATGTCTCGCTATTCAAAATTTAAAGCTACTCAATTGAGACAGTTGCTGCTTTATACAGGCCCAGCTGTTTTTCGAAACGTTTTGGGAAATGATCATTATCGTCACCTGATGTTACTACATGCTGTTATGCGTTTACTGAATCGAGAAAACCCTCCAGAAGAACTGTTATTATTTTGTGAGGCTTCACTTCGCTCATACGTTACACTTTGTTTGTACTTGTATAAGGAACAATACATGTCCTACAATATACATTGTTTGTTGCACATTGTAGATGACGTGAGAGGGCTAGGTCCAATCGATTCGTATAGCGCGTTTTGCTATGAAAATAGCATGCCCAATTTTCGAGACTTGGCTACACACCGGCCATACCTTGCACTTCAGCAATACTATAAACGCATCAAAGAAAAAGATCAAGGCGAACAACCCTTTCATGTCGAAAATCAGATCGTTACCAGTAAAAAGCGTGTCGCTGGTCCTCTACCAATCAACATTTTACCAGCAATGTGTGAACAGTTTGAAAAGGTTTCAATTGGTAGTATAATCCTTTCGACGTCTCGGCGTGACAGCTGCTGTATTCTGCGAAATTCAGAAATTTGCGTGATTCGCAACATTATCCGCGTAGAAAATGATATTATGTTGATAGTTACGAAGTTTCAACAGTTGTCTTCTCTATACGAGGTTGGCTACACTTCTAACATCGTGGGCGTTTTCCATTGTAAACGACTTTCAAACACATTAACTGCAGTTTCCTTGCGAGACATTGAAAGAAAGTGTTACAGAATGCCACTATGGAGTAATGTTGAAGGAAGGGAAGAGGAAATCGTAGAAAACGAGTACATTTGTGCAACTATGATAACCCCGATCGTAATGCCACCTCATTAAAGAATATATATATATATATATATATATATATATATATATATATATATCTGTGGCTTGGTTTTAATAGGGCCAATGTCAAAAATCTTAACTAAGAACCTATTCTTTTAGTTAAATGTTTTAAATTATAAAGAGCAAGAAAAATAATCAAATTAATTGTTTAATATTATATATATATGTATATATATATATATATATATATATATATATATATATATATAGATAGACAGTGTCATTTAGGCACCCATATGGTATAAACATTGTCAATGTGACTCCCAATTTTACAATGTGGCACCCGGTTTCGGGTGCCACTTTGTTTTGCCTTCAAAAATTTTTCCAATGAAGGTAGGGTCCTTCTAAACCATATAACAAAAAATTTGAAGGGTGCCACTTTGACAAAGATTACTCCCGGATATACAGTTTAGTTTGCGAAGTTTATTATAGATGGCGCTCTTTTTTATACAGATGTATATATTTTATACACTCATTATAATTGTTAAACTTTTGGCACCCATAATATGCCTTTACATTATGGCACCCTAAATTTGGCAACAGTGGAAGAAACTTTAAAACCTCGTGTGTAACAGACGACACTAATTATAACGGAAACCTCGGAAGCATTCGGCCGTGTCCGGAGGGCAGCGAGAAGCGGCTGGCGGGAATTTTGATTTTAAATATTGTTTTGGTTCATTCTTTATTCTAAGATCGTATAATTATATAGTCTTCAAAATAAGTGATGATGTATTAGGTTTATTAAGTATAATAAACATAACAAATCATTACTTTTTTGGAGAATTTGTTAGATATAATAATAATTTACACAAGAAATATTAAGAATATGATTCTGATAAGGCTGATTTGCATTCTCGTTTTAAATTTATATCAAAATCACTTGCTTTCGGATGTTTAAACGTTTTTTGTTATTTGTATTTCTAGGGACTTCAATCTATTTCATCTTTGATGGTGGAAAATAGAAATTGTTTTATTCTTTGCAGGAAAGTGGTATGCATTCGAATTTGGTGTACGGTTAACGCAATCGAAATTTTGTTTTCACATAGATGTTATTTTTTCCATGGTTTTAGGAAAAACTTTTTTCTCATATCACAAAAAAAATTAGCATTTTTAAATCGTAAAAATTTATCGTAAGTCCATTTATTAGTATTTCTATAAATATATACACAGTGTCCCACTTAAAACCTACCATCCTCTTGTTTTGATGACAAAACTCATCGCCAACTGTGATGTCTGTTTTGGGTCGAAATTTCGGTTTTTAGTGGTCCCGAATAAAAATTCGTTGTAACTTTTGCTCTAAAAAAATCCCTAGTAGGTATACCTAATCCCTAGTAGGTATACCTATACTATAGTACTAAAAAAGAGATCACAGTTTAGTCTTTAAAACCAGTGACATATGCGTTCAAATCCTTTTGCAGAGATCTATCCAACAAAAAAGTTTACAAAAATCGGTTAAAAAATACAAATTTTACGAAGGTGGTAAGGTCTTAAGTGGGACACACTGTATATATATTTTAAAATAAAGCGAAGAAGTTAAAAAATTTAGCAGAAGGCTTTTACATTGTGTTAAAATTTACAAATTACCATTATATAATAAAATTACAAATGATAAAAATTATTTTAGGACAGTATTTCTCAGCAAGTTTCCATAGCTGAACCTATTATGATATTTTCTCCATGGCTTCATCGTCGATTTTCTCAATGGAAAAAGTCTATATTTTTCTTTAAATTGGGCAGAGGGGTTTTTTTAGTTATGTTATTGCAAAACTCGCCTATGGCTTGTCTTCACATTCGTAAAAAAACTCCTTCTGCACTTGTTTAGGAATATAAAATTAAGGCAGCAGATTTAAAATAAAATTACATACATATTCACTACTATTTTCGCTAGATGGTATGTATTCATCTTCGCTTCCATCTGTTTTGTAAGGATCAGATTCTTCCGATGAGGAAAAATCGTAAACATTTTTTAAACCTGCATCTAAAAAACATTAAAAAATATTTTGTTCTTTTTCTTTATCAAAGTAAGTTACTTTTTGTTTTAAAAATTAAACTTATGAGCACCAAACATTCGGCCACCGCTCGGCCCCAAAATTACCAAAACTTTTGGTATGATTCGTAACAGTTTAAATTACCTAAATGCAAAACATAACTGGCCTACTGACGTTAGTATAAAAAAATACTGTTGATGCTTTTTTCATTTTTTAGTTAGAAAGGGAATTAAAATATTATACAGGGTGTATCAGGGTCGATGGTAGGTTACATGTTTATGGAAAACGGAAAAAGATATCAAATTAAATTTTTTAAAGCAATTATAATAATATTATCATTAAAACTATTTTTCTAAATTATTTGGAACAAAATTCCACTTCCGGTTTTAATGGAAGCGATATCAACTTTGTTATTTTAAATGAATCATCACAATTTTTTTACATTTTTTATTTCTTAATATTATTCCTTATAAAATGACTAGGTATATCATGTTCTATACCAAAACTTAATAGTTATTGAGTTATTAATTTTTTTCGTAAAATTCGGTCAGTTTCACCCTCAACAAAAAAATCTTATATTTTTTTTAATATTAGGTTTGTCGGTTGTATTTATTGTAATATTTCTTAAAAGATACTTGATAAAAAGCAATGTAAATGTAGATAACTTAAAACAGCAATAAGTTTTTAATTTTTAACGGAACGCCCTGTATATTTTTACATAATTAAATATGAAATTATACCTAATACCTTTTCATTGATATAACCATTCCCTAAAGTTAATAATAACAAAGATATTTTACAATTCCTATTATTTATTATTTCAAATTTTTAAATATTAATTTTAAATTATTAAACAATACAAGTGAAATCTACGAATAAGTTTTAATAACTGTATGTTTTCATATGACAAGAAAATAATAAATTAATATATTTTTTTTCGGTCTAAAGTAAATATGTCGATAAGTATGTGTATAAACGGTTTAATTGAACGCCCGGTACCTTCATTAAAAGGTATATTATTATTTACTAATATAGTTAGAAATTCATTAATTTAATAAAAATTGTTAATAAAATAGTTAAAATGAAGAAAAATCACTATTCAAATAAAGTTTTGATGAACTGGTTTATTCTTTATGGACAATATGACAAACTTATTGCTAGAACATGCAGACACTTTTTGTATGTTGTACCTTTACCCAACTTACCCAACTTCTTTTGAGTAGTTATTTTTATCTTTATTTTAATAATAATAATGAGATAATTTTGTTGGGCCCCAAATAAAATAATTAAAATATTAATTTTTCTATGATCATTGGTACAAAAAAGGAAATATTGTACAACATAACTTGCTGCTTACAAGGATTTATTTTGGAACATTAAAAAACTATAAGTACATGTACAAAAAATAAATAAAAAATATTCTTGAAATTAATTTAATAAAAAATTAAAATAATGAATGTAAGTATATTTTTGATTTAATTTTTTTTACATGTAAAAAAGTAATAAAAATTCTCAAGCACTTATAAATGACAGGCACTGTGGTGCATGAATCTAAATTTTACTACCTTTGGTAAACATATTTTGGTAGGTACTTATTAAATAAAAAAAGTCAAATTTTTCGCTCTCACATTAATGTGAATTTATAATTAATAAACAAAAATTTTGTTCGAACCGCCGCTCCCGCAGTACCGCGTTGTAGTGAGAGATTTTTAAATTCTTAAAAGACAAATACAAAAATATTAATGGTAATTATTCCTGACATCTTCTAACCTTAATTTCTTCCATTTGCGCGCCTAAAATCGAATTTTCAATGGAGTTGCATTATAAAACTTATTTTACGCACTCCATTTTATCTCAATAAAGCTAATATTATTATAATTTTCGAATTATGATGCAGAATAATATAAAATAGAGTATTTCACCATATTTGTTTTAGGTAATCAACATTTTTCAGATATGAATATTACTAAATAAAATTATATTAAATTGTATATCTTCAATATGGCACCCGTAAGTATGGCAACAGTGGAGGGTGCCTGTTTGAATATAATTATAACCAGTTTATACGTGAAGGGTGCCACTTGATCATGATTTTTGGTGGTGCCACAATGTCAAGTTTTAAAATTGGTTTTTTATACGAGGGGGTCACATTTACGTTGATTAAGTGGGTGCCACTTTATACAAGATGCATGTATATATATATATATATATATATATATATATATTATATATATAATTATAATTATAATAAATAATTTATCCTACATTTTTTTGTCTTACTATTACTCAGAAGTTTCTAGCGATATGAAGGAAGAAAAGAAGACAATAAGTAAAGTATCTGGCAGAGTGATAAGAAAAAAAAAAAATATTGACGATTCTTTACCTGTCGACGCATTTGTACCCGCCAAGAAAAAAAAATTAAATAACACTAAAGAAGTCTTAAAGCATTTTGGAGGGTTGGTAGGATTAGTGCATAAACTGCAATCAACATATAAGGACAGGGGGTAAGAAAGTCACAATTATTAAAAAAATATATTAATTTTGCTATAGTATAGTACCTATATACTTTTATAGTATTCATATTAAATGTCGTTTTAGCTACTTTAGTAAATTTGACTAATTGTCTCATTAATTAAACTTATTAGTTAAATATGGAATGTTTTAGAGATGCTTCAACAAAACAGCCCGAGGCAGCACTAAGTACTTTGGAAAATTCTGCAAGTGATGTTCCTACGACCTCAAAGCATATGTTACACCTTGTATCTGATGTAACCGATGGAACCTATAGGAATTTGCCACTTGCAAAGAAGCAAAAAATAACGTACGTATTTTTTACACAGAACATTGCCTTTTTCTTGGTAAATATGATATTTACACGCTACTTCAGTAATTTTGACTTATTTTATTATTCATTAAACTTATAAGGTGAAAATGAAATGTTCCAGAGAAGACTCTGCAGGGTCTAGTGTTTCAACATCAAAACAACCCGAGGCAGCGCCAAGTACTTCTGAAGACCTTATACCCGATATAACCAATGGTACAATTATAAACATTATACTTGAAATGAATCAAAAATTAACGTACGTATTTTTCATGCAGAACATTGCCTGTTTTAGTAATTATAACATTTAAAATTTAACACTCATGTTTAAGTTTTATTTGAAGAATATAAATTTTTACACTTTTATATAAGAATATTTTATAGCAAAATCGAGGATCAGAATGAGGAAATTCTCAGGAAGTTTGATAATGTTAACATTGATATACAAGATCTCCGTGAAGACTTAAATGGGTTCATTAAAGAAAGGGAAAGCCGATTTAATAAAAAATTTACAGCCACGGTAGAGGGATTTCCCGTAGAATCCATTGAAAATTTTAAAAAAATGGAGCTGGACAACGGAGAGGCCCGCAAAAATTTAGTAAGCCCATTGTTTGAATTTTAAATTCAATTTTTTAAATATTTGAACAATTTACATTAATTTTTTTTAGTATAAAAGTATGCTTGAAATACAGCTGGTGGGGATGCGCAACTTTTTTTTTGCGGCAACTTCCGCTGCTATGACCGACAGCTTAGTTCAAAAATTTACTTGGACCGGAAAAGGCAAATCAGGGGATACGTTTGCTTTTTCCACTTCAAAAATGGCAAGAACTATATACGGTAAGGAATATATTTTATTCCTTGTATAAAGTTTATAATATATGCTTAAAATAATAAATATATGCTTGAAATAACTCTATATAACAAACTTTAGGCTATATATACAATTTTTTTAAAATATTATTAAGATAAGATTAATGTTTATTTAAACAAAAAAGTATTCATTGAAACTTCAAAGACATTTTTTATAACTTAGTATAAATAAAACTTGGCGACCTTAATTATAATCAACAGTTAATAATTTAAGACAATAATGCAAAAAGGTGTTAACTCACATTTAAGGTACGATTTTTGCTATTTAATTTCCAAAAAACTTGAGTCAAAATAATTAGTACACCTATAGGTGTTGTTTAAAATTTTAGTATTGTTCAAATTTATGTATCAAACATAAAATTAATTAAAATTTATTGAAAAAAATTACTACTTAATTTCAGAGCTTTAAACATTAAGTTCACTTTTTAGCATTATGGTCTTCAATTTAATGTACAATAAAATTTCAATAAGGGAATAAGTTACGTAACATAATTCAGTAATTAACATATGAATTGTGAGAATTCTAACATAAAATATATTTATATAAATAATTTTTTTTAACTGTGTATCGAAATAAACAACTTTTGCGTTGCCAGGGGCAATAGTACGGTTGCCCCTGGGGACAGTACGAAACGCCAATATGAATTAAAATTCGACATTATTCTATAAATCTTGGCAAATAGAAAAAATAGTATAAAGAACTCATGTTGTAAGGTTGCCAACAATGATTATTGTAATTTTTTCTATATCCCTTACAGATGCTGCAGTTGATGGTGGTCACATGGCCGAAGTTGAGGAAAAAAAAAGAAAGGCCACATTTGCGAAGGAAATGCAGGAAGTAATAAAAGCAATCAAACAAAGATTTAAAAATAAAACGAAACATAATGAATCTGTAAGTAGACGTGCTTGTTTTGTTTTAAGTTATATAATTTATTTTTGAAGGACAATGAAATAAGACTTCTTATGCCAGGAGGAAGGGCGCCAAGTAATGAATCTGTAAGTATACATATCTGTACCTCAGTGTGAAACTATATGTTAAGTCCAAAATTTAAAATACGACCAGTTTAAATAAATATTAAATATTCTTTTTTGAAGCTAAAAATATTGTACATTTATAATTATAATTATAATTTAAATTACGAACTATATTTTAAGAGTATAATGAAATAGTTTCAAAATATAATTTTTTAATAAATTAAAAACTGGTTTAAATTTTTAACATAGTTTCGCTCTGAGGTAAAGATATATACTTATCTATGGATGTGCTTGTATCATTGTAATTTTACATTAGTATTAATAATGTTATAATTTATATATTTTTTAAGGACCAAAAAGAAATTAAAATAAGGACTGACTCATTTGATGATATGTTCAGTGATGAATCAGTAAGTATACTTAAGTATCTGTAGATAAGTGTATTATTGTAATTTTATATATGTGATATATAATATATTTACCCTCAAGATATCATTCAGAAGATCTTTATACTAACTTTAGAATAATGTCCATTGATAATATTTATAAAAATCAGGTGTGTAGCTTTGTTCATGGTTCTATACAGGGTGGTCCAGGATTAATCTGAAAAATTTTAATGATCGATAGAGCCTGAAAAAACAATAAAAACAAACCCAAAAACATTTTTCAAAAATGCATACTAACGGAGATATGGTCCTTCAAAATAATTTTTAAACCATTAAACCGATTCTTCTCAAATTTTGTGTAGATTAAGCTTTCGTCGATAATATAATGAACAAAAGGCCCAGTGGCGGAGATTTTGGGAGGGGTTTCCCCTTTTTACCCTCATATTTTCGACGCTACTGGATTTTATTAGAAAATCATCAGATTTATTTTTATCCTTTTTCAATCTAAAAGCAAAACTTTTATGTTTATTTTTTATCAGATCAACGGAGATATTTCAGTTTAAAATTTCAAAAACACTGTGTACACGGAACTTTTGTTATTATTTTAGTAATAAAAAATTATTTTTTTTTCTGAACGATTGTTTTGGGCCACTTTACGGTTTTTGGGTTGGTTTGATTTTATATTATAATACAATTAAATTATTAATTACAGACGTTGATTGTAATCCTCAATCAACGTTACAATAAAACAACCTAAAAAATGACGGGATCAGTAACAACTGCACGATGACTCCTGGACGCTAGTTAATTTTTATAATATTTTATAAACTGATAACGTGGCATAATTGTTACCAAGTTACCGATTTAAAATAAAATATGATAAAATTCCGTGTACTCGGTGTTTTTGAAATTTTAAAGTCTCCGAAACCACTGATCTTATGAAAATTTAACACACAAGTTTTGCTTCTAAATTGAATAAGAAATCTGATGATTTTCCAATAAAATCCAGTGGTGTCGAAATATGGGGGTAAAAAGGGGAAACCCCCACAAAATATCCGCCGCTGGGCCTTTTGTAAGAAATTTTACCTAGGTACACAAAATTTGAGCAGAAGTTATTTAAAAAAAAAAACGTTTTTTTGCCTTTGAATGGCTATTAGTGTGATAGTGTGTATTTTTAAAAAAATGTTTGTGGGTTTGTTTTTATTGTTTTTTCAGGCTCTATCGATCATTAAAATTTTTCAGATTAATCCTGGACCACCCTGTATATACTTGAGAAGAAACACACGAAAATTAATTTTAAAGCCAGAAATGAAATACATCTACACAACACAAGAAATAATAATAATTTAGTTTAGTTTCACACGTCTTTTCAAAGTATGGTAAAGCATATTTATTATATAGAGGTGTTAATATATATAACAGCTTACCAGAAGATATAAAAACAAAATCGACAAGACATATAAAAGAGTATTTCAATCCTTGATAAGAGGCTAACCTGCATGTCTTCTTCTTGAGTATTGAATATGAAAAAAAAAGTTCAGTAAATATGTAAATTGTAAATTAATGTATAAAGTATGTTTGTATATTGTATATTTGTAAGACTATAATTATCTTATAAGATAATGTTGCTTTATCACTGTGATAGATATACTTATTGTAATTATTATATGTTTAGAGTTTGTCCCTCTATAAACAATCTATGTTTCTTGGGATCAATAAAGTATTTATTATTATTATTATATATTATAATAAAATATTATATAGTATTATACTCTTGTGTATGCATTAATTAGTATTATTGATGTTATAATTCATATTTTTTTTAAGGATAAAGAGGAAATTGAAACTTCTGAGGTTGATTCCGAATAAACTTTACAACATAACACATTGTGTACTGAAATAAAACGTTTTATTTCAGTATACTATTGTACCTCAAGTTCAATTGAATGGCATAATTGCCTACAAAAATATTCTCCAATTGGACTTAAATCACATCTTTATTTAACATTTTTCATTTGACTTTATTTACAAATAAGTATAACAAAATCTGTTATTTTAAAAAATACCACGTTTTATTTTGTGTTCTAATTTAAAATTATAAATAAACTTTACAACATAACACATTGTGTTTTATTTCAGTATACTATTGTACCTCAAGTTTTATTGAATGGGATAATTGCCTACAAACATATTCTCCAATTGGACTTAAATCACATATGTGATATCTTTATTTAACATTTTTCATTTGACTTACAAATATAACAAAATATGTTATTTTAAAAAATAACACGTTTTATTTTGTGTTCCAATATAAAATTAAGTGCAAAAAAAATTGACTATACGCACGAAATTCACCGTGAATGCGGACGCGAAGATGCGTCCTCCCCTTGAATTCACCGTAAATGCACAAGTGAAGCTCGAAGTGAGTGCGCATGCATGCTCTAAATTCGCGCGAAAAAATTGAAATAATGGTGAATGCACATTTTTTGTTCAGAAAACTTATTTTACTCTATAGGGGAAATTAAGTTTTCTGAACATGCACCCTTATTTCATTTTTTTCGAGCGAATTTAGAGCACGCATGCATTTACGGTAAATTTAAGGGACGGACGCATCTTTACGTGTGCATTCACGGTGAATTCACGTGTGCATTTAAGGGGCGAACGCATCTTCACATGTGCATTCACGGTGAATTCAATGGGCGGATATGAAGATTCACGTGTGCATTCACGGTGAATTCACGTGTGCATTTAAGGGGCGGACGCATCTTCACGTGTGCATTCACGGTGAATTCAATGGGCGGATATATCTTCACGTGTGCATTCACGGTGAATTCCAGGGGCGGACGCATCTTTTAGCAACCGTGAATTCACGCGTGAAGCAATATTTTTCACCGTGCATTCACGGTGAACTCACGAATGTTATCTGTTATCTATCTACTTTAAATACATGATAAAACTACTGACAATTTTTACTATTACTACTAACGTATCGATAAAAAAATAAGTTGGTTTTTTTTATCGTCTCCACCCCCCCAAAAAAGTGTGCCTCGGTACGGCCCTGACTATATCCTATTACTTGCTGCAGACGATCATCAACAACTTTGACATTTTTTGGAAACAAATTTTAGGTTAGTATTTTGAGAGACAAATCTATAAAAAATGTTAAAAATAGATATATTCATTATTTCTTAGAAACTGATTGGGTCATCGTCAAAATCTTGGACTTTTTAAATTGGTAGCCTTCTTCTGTTTGCCAAAGATATGAACACTTTTAAACCTTAGATTTTTCTTTGTAATATACAAGAAATATATTTTCATTGATTTTGCTTTTTAAATCGCACCACAACAAAAAATTTATAAGCGATTTTTTACTGTTCCTTGTTTTTTTTGGCAACAATTCAAAAGTAGCTCTACTAGCTGCTTCATTTATTTCCACATTTGGATCGGTTTCTTCCATCGAAAATCCCTAATGAAAGTTATTCAATTATCAAAGAAGGATTTAATATTATTAATAAATAGATTTAGGAAAATAATAAAAAACTCCAACAATCGCATAACTTCATATATTTTTATTTAAGACAATAAAATGGATTCCTAGGTTTTTCACAGTTAAGTTTTAAGTGTACTGGTTTTAAGTGTATGACTGTACATAATATGTTATGGTCGTTTTATCTAATCAATAAAAGATAATGAATTATTATATATAACATATTTAATTAATTTATTATATTAATATTTTTCCTGAATGTAGATTTACATTAATTTATTGCAGTAACATTTATATAATTTTTTAACAATATCATGGCAAAAATAGTTGATGCATATTTAAGTATTTTTTAAGGTAGGTGTGGTCTTAAAAGTAATATATTTTTGTTCATAACTGTTATATATTTTTAGCATTTGAACATTCCAATAGGGATTCCAATATGGAGGTAAGCACATACTAAGATTTTATTGTTCAGAGTAATGTTGGTTTTTTTTATTTTAAAAATAAATAAAAGAACCATGAACACATTTATTTAAAAAAAAAATAATAATTTTCACTGCCAAAAAATCTGTCTAAATTTATTTGTAGAAGAAAATGTCTAAAAATGTCTAGAGGGGCCCCTTTTCAAATAAATGAATTTTCTTAAACTAATAATTTACTTTTCTTTGTGTGTAAAATTTAAAAAAAGCGGCATTGAGAAGTTTATTTTGCCGGCATTCACCCTAATTTTTTCAAATGGGAAGGGTTATCTTGTGATACATCTTTTGAATGGTATTAAATTTTCTTTAAAGTGGCGCTTTGTTTTTTACTGAGGCAGTAGTAGATATATTTACTGATGCAAAATTAATTTTTAATTCTGGTTAGGATTTTAGTAATCCAATTTTTAATTTCCGTCTCATTTTACTTTGAAAAAAATAGGTTTGACAACTTGCATCTTTAACACCCCTGGAAATTTTGTAGATCCCGGCCTTGACTAGGGATGTCAATCCCGAAAGGTGTTCGTAATTCCGGGATTTTCGAGATTTGTACTACTAATCCCGGGATCCCGGGATGGATGTTCCAAAAAAAAACAAATAACATTCAAAAACTTTTATTGTAAAAAGGAAAATTAACAAAAAAACTCTTAAACGAAGGATTATAAATTTTTAAGAAAAAAAAGGATTATACATTTTTTAAAAAATACCGCAAAAATATTAGCGTCTAAAGTTTCATCTCCCAGCCTCGAACGTATTTTGTTACATAAAAATCCTCTCAGATTCGTGACCGTCTAACCTCAATAGCTTGAAATCTGTTCAATATTTTTTCTTAGTACCAGAAGAACTTTTTATCAATAGATCATAAACTAAAACATATCCAAAATTCAAATATTTTCATTGAAGTCCTATTAGTTTTGTGCGGGGTCCTTTACATTATTTTAGTATTAAAATTAAAATCGTGCATTACCTATCTTTTTCTTTATTAGCCTCTTGGCACGTTAGATCCATTTTACACAATAACTAACAAATTCTTCTTCTTTGAATAAAATATTCAATACAACATCTAATCACAGAGGGCACATCTAATCTAAGCGAGTAAATTATAATTATTGTGCCGCGGTGAATCCCCAAATTCCGGTTTAAGTGTCCGTCATGTTTTCGGATTACAGGTTGCAACGTTGTCGGCTTTCGAGTTAATTAATTTAATTTTGAAATAGAGTAAGTAAGCTAATTAATATATGCATACAAAATCGGTATTAATCCTGAGATTAGGTAATCTTGTCCCGGTATTTTCGAGACAGGTTTTTTCTTCAGGATTTCGGGATCCCGGGGTCCCGGGATTGACATCCCTAGCCTTGACAGAATAAATTATTTTTCTAAATCCTGTGTTATCAAAAAATATTTTTTAGTTAACACGCCGAAAAGGAACTGTCAATAAAGGCCATGATTTTGAGTTTGACGTAATCACATATCTGGTTTTAAGTGGCCTACAAGAAGGATGGAAAAACTTCCACATTTACACAAATGTTGATCAATTTGGAGCATTTGACGATATAATAATGCATATTGAAAAGGACAATTTTAAAAACAAGCTATTTTTTATACAATTGAAATCGAAAAATGGACAAGTACTCGCAGACTCACTTTCAAGGACTAATGGAGATTTTAGTATACCAAAATATGAAGAATGTTTCAAAGATATAATATTAAAAACCAACAACCAGGAATTAATATTGAATAATCACACTTTTAGTATGAACGAAATTTATTGTATACTATTTACAAATGCTGAGTGTTTATATGAAAAGCTCCAAAAATTTAAATTGGTCCACAGTAACTGTTGTATCGATAAAACTTTTTTTAATATGGGAGGAGATATGGATACTTTTTGTATACAAAATACTGAAAATGTATTTTTAGAAAAATTTTCAATTTTTTCTAAACAAAATCAGGGCGAACAAATAGATAAACTTGTGTATTCAAAGTTTTACTTAAAAAATTATTTGGGAACAAAAAGTAAAATTAAAGATTGGGCAACAAACAAAAAAGTTACACCTTTTAGCTTGTTGAATGCTGTGCAACTTTTTTTGGAAGACGTAGTTTATATCAAGCCACACGAAACAGTTAAAACTAATAACATAGATGTAATACTGGAAACTATAAGGGAATTTAATTTTACCTTAATAAAAACTGATAAAGCATTGGGCATACTGTGGAATGGAATTGCTAACTTTATTATAAATAAATTTGATCTTCAGGATGTTAGCCCTGAAAATGAGTCATTATCGTTTCGTGATTTAGAAAAAATAAAAAATGCCAATATTATAAAAATAGGCGAATCTATTAATTTCACTCAGTTATTGATACGTTGTTGGTACCTGGAAATAATTCCAATTATAATTAAAATAGATAACGATATCTTTTCGCAATTTGATAAATTTATTAAAAACTTTATTTGTATAGCTAAGCACCGACCACTTATAATTTTTAGTAATCAAAGTTCAAACAATATCAAAGAAATATCTAAAAAGATAAATTCTGATTCACTGTTTAATTTTTCAAATTTAACAAAATCACAATTATCAAAAAATTGTAATTTAATTCAAATAGGTTTTCAAAATAAAGGGTTAATTAACTTTGGTAAATTAAAAAAGGTTTATATTAAGGAATCCAAAATATGTCCAGATTTGTATGTAGAGTTACTAAGTGAAACCATAAATTTTGGAACTTTAGTTAATTGCGACTTTTACATAAATCGAAAAATATATCAGCCCCTATTAATTAGAAGCGTTTTAGAAAATTCAGATGCTGAGTTTATAATATATGATTATAAAAAAAAATTTAGAAATACACTAACTTCATCTTTAATACGTCATATTAAAGCAAGACCCAGTAAAAAGGATAGAATTCGTTTTGAGGGAAAATTAAATACACGGGCAAAATCTATTCATGTATTAAAATATATAAATTTGCATAATACAGATTTTTATTACTTTGAATGGATGTACTCTATTGGGGATGTTGAAGAAATTTCACATTATAGAATAAATTTAAAACCTTATTATTTAAAAGATTTCAAAGTTTTTGGTCATTTTAAAAATCAAATTAACGTAATATATGACCAATCAGGGATGGGTAAAACAATGTTTTTACAATTTTTGCAAAAAACATTACAAAAAATGTATGTAATTTACTTAAATCTAGATGAAATTAAAACACAATTAAAAATCGACAATTTTTTAAAATGCATTGTTAAAAATGAAGTACAAAAAAAAACATATTTAAAAAGATTTAAACATTTTTATGAACATTTCTTATACAGCATGAACTACCAGGGTTGTTTAGTATGTTGTTTAGATGTAGATAATGAAATTCCTTACTTAACAGTTAAAGCCATACAAATATCAAAATTAAAAACATGGATATCCACCAAACATTTTAACTCCGAGGTATTAAATCGACTCTCAATATTACCGGTATCCTTATCTGAATTTAGTAAACGAGAACAAACTAGTTTTATTGGAAAAATGATAAATGATAGCAATAAAACAACGCAAATAAAACATTACATAAACTGTTTTGTAAATTATTTTAATGGCACTCCTGAGCATGTAATGATGTTGGTTGAAATGATTAAAAATTTAAGTATTCAAAATAATAATTTTTTAGATATTATAGACGAATATATCAAGAAAAAATTAGAAAAAATAGTTGAATCCAATGCTGTGGATCACTTAAAATATCAATTGGCTCGTTATTCCTATAGTCAAAAGTTTAAAGAAAATCAAATATATGAATTTAAAGAGTTAATTACGTATTTTATAAAATATTGGGGAACAGTTGACAATAAACATTCTATTTTAAATCTAAATCTAACAAATGTGCCGTTTATTAACTTTTATGTTGGTGAATTTTTGTGTGCAGATTTTCTGATTAAACAGATTAGAGAAAACATTGATTCAATAACATACCAAAACCTAATGGAAAAAGGGTCACAAAATATTAGATATATTTTCGATCTTGTAGCGGCCAAAGATTGCGACTTGCTTACAGCTTTTTTAAAATCAGATAGTAAAGGTATAAGAAAATATAAAAAGAATATAACACAAACCGATATATTTGGAAGGACATTTATGCATATTGTAGCTCTTCACCAAAATATTTTTTTGGACTTTAAGAGTAACTGTAAAATTATAATTAAAATTTTACTAAAGTGCCCAGCCGATAAGGACAAATTTAAATTTGATGCATTTGATTATGCAATAAAATTAAAATCTTATGGAGTTTTAGATATTTTATGCAAAAGATTTTCAATTAAATTACCTTTGTCAGAAGATACATTATCAGAAATGCTGATAGTATCACTGCGACAAAATTATATTAATATTGTTAAAGGAATGCTTAAGAAAAATATTTTAAACCTACAGATAAAGGGAGAAACTCCTCTTATAATTGCAACAAGATTATCATGTTTAGAAATTGTTCAAATTTTGTTGAGCAATGGAGCTGATCCAAACACTGTAAACCTGGACGGACAAACTCCCCTTATGATTGCAACAGGATTATCACGTTTAGAAATTGTTAACATTTTGTTGGGCAACGGAGCTAATCCAAATATAAGGGATAACCAGGGCAAAACTGCCATTTTTCATTGGTGTGACGTTCAAATGACAAAAACTAGCTATACAATTTTTAAACTATTGCTAAAACATAATGCCGATTTAGATATTTATGATAAAAGTGTGATGACGCCTTTAAAGTATTGTTCAGAAATTAAAAACTATGATAAGGTTGAAGCCTTGCTGCGGCTTGATAAAGGCAGGGACAAACCGCCCAATGGGCAAAATGACCAATTGCCCGAAATTATAAACAATAAAAAGATTGATGGGGATGGACATAATGCGCAATTGTCCTGTCAGAGCAGGCCTTTTCAGCGCCCGAAGCAAAATAGAAAAAGGCTCTATATCTTGCTATTGTTTATTTTTTTGGTTGTGATTTATCAGCTCAATTTTAAATGAAATAATTTTCAATACATTCCAACAGACATGCACAAAATAAAGATTTATAAAAACGTATCTAAAATATTGAACGTCTTATAATAGTTATTTATATCATAAGGCTGAGAAGGGAGTAAGTTTAAATGCCGACGCATAGCGGAGGCCTACAATTGAGCGAAGCACAAAAATACACTTCTTAGCTGCATGGCATACAAGATCTTAAAAGCATAATTTTATTTGTCAAACAATACAATTATAATAGCTATTAAAAGAAGAAAGTGATGTTAGTTTAGATCTGACAGTAGTTTGATTGGTCGAAAAGGGTTTTTACCCATAAAAACTTTACCTGATTGCTCTAAATTATTTCTACAGCCTAGGAGGTTTTTTGATTAAAGATAATAGTATATTAAAATAGAAGTATATAATTTTTTCGTTTTTGGATTTTATTTAGTATTATTTTAAATTTTTTGTGATCTTCCTTACTTGGAGATTTTTCTCGCAAAATATGTGAGTTGGTAACACTAAGCTACTAACTAACTGACTGGAGGATTTTATTTACTATTGTCAAAGTTTTTAAATGTTTTAGTGATATTTTTAAACAATTTGCTCATTCGAAACAAGAATGACACAACTCAAAATCACAGTTTTTGAGAAAACGCATTTTAAATGTCTTATTACTGTTTTCCATTTACCAAGCCCTGTAAATACCTATAAAAGCTGGGCTCAAATATTTTGTTGTTTAGGCATACTCTCTAAAAAACAGTAATAAAAAATTTAAAATGTGTTTTCTCAAAAACTGTGATTTTTGAGTTGTGTCATTGTTGTTCCGAAAAGATACACAATAATTATTATTGTGTATCTTCTAGTGATGTAAAATATCACAAGAGGTTAGGCTCATTTATTTGTTAACGTTTGGAAAGTTCCAACACTTAAAAACTAAATATCACCAAAAATCGTTTAAGTATGACCATTCTTCGACGATTTCACGTGAGAAAATATAACATTCTTACTCCAAAATCTAGAAACACTTTTTTATTTGAAATCGAATTTTAGTTGACATTAATATTTTTTATTCTACACCGCAAATTTTGATTGAACTATTAGTGAGATTGTTGTTTTTTTAAATATATTTTGTAGAATAATAAAATTTATACTTTGATAAGTGCTTAAAACACAGATAAGAGCTGTGTTGTGCAGGTATTTTGCTACCTTCTTTTCGACCCTTACAAGCTCTTTCTTATTCCACATACATATATATATAGTCACAATTCTAAATGTTTTAAAAAAGTACATATTTGTAAAAATATTTTGTAATTAAATTAATAAATTTATTTTATAAAAAACTGTATATTTTCTACTAGATGTAATGTATTATTGTTAATAAAGAATTAGAAATTTTTTATATGATTAATTTATTGAACCTTTTTGTTTTATTTTTGTATAATTTAGCGGCAAAGTATATATTGTTCAGATGGTATTGATTAAATATTGATATTATCAAAAAATATTTAAAAAAAACAACTAGACAAGAAATAAAAAATGAAAACTTAAGTCTTTAGAATAAAGATATTTTTAAATATTTTCAAAAAAGTACCTACTTAAAAAGACTTTTTTTAACCTAAATTTAAAAGAAATGTATATTTAATGGTACCACGACTTATGTTTAAGATTAACGAATTTAAGTGAGTTTTATTTTGGTGCAACACGCGAAGTTGAACTTAGCGTTAAGTTATGGTTTTTCAACTATGCCTTACGAAGTAAGCTATGGATTTTCATATATGTAAACAATATTTTAAAAATCTTTAGTCAATAAAATAAAATTAAATGAAAATCACTATTCAATATATACAATACTTTCTTTATTAAGAAATAGTAAGTAAAAAAATACATACAACAAAATACCTAATGCTTTAACCTTAAGAACAAATACAATTTAATATTTAATATTAAATTTTAACAATCCTGTATTTCTACTACCCAATTTTAATTAAATACTACATTGATTTTTACTGATTAGCACCTAAAATTTTAAAACATATTTTACTGCAAACAACATAAGTTGTCTTCAGAAATACATATTTTGAAATTTATAATAGAATTTATTAAATATTATTGCTACAATTATTAAAATGTCTTTTTACAATTACATATATAGGTACCCTGAATCTTTAAACAACTTAAGTTGTTAAAACAAGTTAATTTTAATATATCATCATGTATCATCATTAACAAATATAACATTTCTCTAGATTAAAATTAATTTTCACAATTTTTAAAATTTAGAATGCGCGCACTAATATTACATTCCTAAATGATGTATTGTATACTAATATAAATAACGATTAAGTACTATAAATAAATCATTTTACATCAAATTGTGGTCAAGTATGTATTCACCATACCAACTTCTCTTCAACACTAGTTAAATATATTTACAACTCTTGGAGAACAAACATAAAAAATATAAAATTGAGCAAATATTATAATGATCACCTTTTATACAAGGATTTAAATGTATACCATAGTTTCTTTAAATAAATACAAATCTGATTTTTTAAAGAAACTATATCGTTTGAGATTTATTTGAGTATACTACACCTTGTACAGCAAGGTGTTTGAAATTTAAAAGACAACAAAAAACTACTGATATTAAAAATAAAATATATAAAAGCCAAAAACATTTTATAGCACCTCGATAAAAAATAAACTGAGTGGTTGAGCACTCTTTCATTTAATGCATACTTGCACATTGGTCGATCCACTTAGAAAACTACCCAACAAAATTTCAATCGACTAAATCTCACTGCGACTTTATCCTGTTCCGTACGTCGCCATTGCTGTAATATTCGCTGGCATTTTTGAATCCGTTCTTTTTCGAGTAGCCGTTGGTGGTGGACGCTCCGTTTTTCACTTTGCCGTTTTGGGGGGCTGCAGCAGCGGCCTTTTTCGCTTTGGAGGTGTACTGTTGGTTGTAGAACTCCTTGAACAGGAAGAAGAACATGACGGCATGCATTCCGATCCACCAGACAAAGGCACGGGGATAGTTGCAGTCGATGAAGAGCAGTTGGAAGGCGTGGAGCATTATGGCAACGAATTGAACCTTAAATAGTAATTTATGTCATTAATACACTTACACTGTTAAAAATATCTGCGGTGTAAAGAATAATCTTAAAATGGTGTCAAAATCCAACACCAAGTGGTGTTAATATAAACACCACGAATTATGGTTAAAAATGTTGTTTACAGCACGCACCAATACGGTGTTTATCTAAAAATATTTGAGAAGTGCACCTACACAGAAAAAAAGCAATAGTTCATTTAACTACCTATATTAATTTAGTTGAATAAGTATTTATTCAAATCAACTGTTGGAAGGTTAATATAAACAAAGATTAGTTTGACGGTACTAAACCAGATAATAATTTTATTTTTTTTAACCCAGAAAACTTTACACGGTGCTGTTCTGAGAGGTGATTTTTGGACTTTCTGTGGAACCAAATTTTTTTTATATTCTTGTTAATTAGGTCATAACTAAAATTTTAAGAGCAAAATAAAAAAAATTTGACGGTTAATTTTGTTTTAATTGGATGTTTATTAAAAATATGTATGCACACTTTCAATTCTTCAATTAAAACTTGCGATTTTATTTAAATATTATCATAACGTTTTAAATCAGATTAAAGATTAGTTAATTTCCTAAAAAAAGGTCTATACATTTTTTATATCTTTTACTGTTTTGTTGTAATACACGTTTAAAGTTTTAATTTAAGGTTAAATGTATAGTATACATTTATTAAACAATAATTCTAAGGGTGCCACATTTTATTTAGGGCCGATTTATTCATTTTTGATTTATTTGACGAATAATTTCTTTGGATACTAGATATTGCCAAGACATGAAAGTTATCGTCCCGATAAACTTTACTAAAGATGAATAAACCGGTCCTTAGTTAAATCTCATGAATTTCTTCGTAACTTTTACTACAATTTTTCATTTTTGTTTATAAAAAACACTTTAAAAAACTAAACAAAAATTATAGAATACGTATACCGAAAATGACAATTCAAACGTCAAATAAATTTTTAATAGATCTAAGTTTCATGGCAACCTTTAAGGATATATTAATTAAGGGAACATAAACGTATACGTCAAAGGTTAGATTAAAAGTTTAAACGTTTATTGCAACTAAACAGTAAAATATATAAAAAAAATTGTAAAAACCTTTTTTTTAGTTAGGCAAATATTAAATATTTAAATTAAATCGCTAGTTTTAATTGGATAATTGAAAGAGTGCATAATATTTTTAATAAACAGCCAATAAAAACAATTCAAACCGTCAAATTTTTTTTATTTTGCTCTTAAAATTTTAGTTATGACCTAACTAACAAGAATATAAAAAAAAATTAGGTTTCACAGAAAGTCCAAAAATCACCTCTCAGAACAGCACCGTGTTTAGTCAAACCAACCCGCTGTATGGTTCGGTTTACTAAATATGTTGGTGGTAAAATAAGAGTTACTTCAACCTAAAGCACTCTGTTAAAACGATTAAAACAATTTGCCGTGCATTCCTGATTGCATAGTGTGTACCGATCGCGGCAAAGGCGGTGTGAATCACGTGATATTCTTAAATCTCGCCTCTGTTGACTTACATGAAGAGTATATAAGCTCAGGTAGTCCTTTGCTTTGGTGTGACACTACCAGTTGTTCGATACTAGAGACCTTGAATAGGTGAAAACAGCTGTCAATACTTGAAGTATTTTAAGTTGGTGGAACGCACTAAAATTATATCTAACGAGTTGAAGGTTTAATTTTCTTGAATAATACCACTGGTAATATACTAGTAATGCGTCAAGGAACTTCCTGTTTCATTTTTTTCTGTGTAGTATAATTTGACCAAAAACACATAATATTTAACACTGAAAATAAGTTCAATTAACACCAGTTAAAATTTATTTTAATACTGTGTGAAAGTTAAATTTACACTAGACCAACGAACCATATTTAACACCATTTTGGTTTGTATCGATATAGACCATGTATGGTGTTAATTTGGTGTTAAAATGGTCATGAAATTTTGAACAGTGTATAAACAGTTTCAACAATGTAGAGCTGCGGAGTAGTGCTACAGAGCGTAGGTATCAACAAAAAAAATTGCGCTTTTTAATGTTGTTTTCTATTTATAAAATAAATTTTACCAATTGTTAATACCAAATCTCTGCAGCACTGCATCTTTACAGGTCACCAATGTTTTTTGCATATTTTTAAAAATTTTGATGAATTTGAAAAATGAGACCGCGAGATGTTTAAATCCAAAAAAATTAAATCTAAGCCTATTTTTAGTGACACGTTTTACGAATTAAGACTTCATAAATCTTGGTAAATTTATAATAATATTAATACTATACAATAATAGTACGAGGTGTGTTCAGAAAATATCGGGAATTTTCTTTTTTGAAACAAATATTTATTTATTTTTCTACATTAATGTTGTCGCCTTCAAAATAGTCCCCATTGGATATTATGCACATGTGCCAGCTCTTCTTCCAATACTCGAAACACTTTTAAAACTCGATCTTTGGGATAGCCTTTAGTTCTTTCAGCGATGCGCTTTTAATGTCATCTATGCTTGCAAACGACGGCCCTTTAAGGTTCTCTTTATTTTTGGGAATAGGAAAAAGTAACACAGAGGCATGTCTGGCGAATATGGAGGCTGGGGCATCATTACAGTATTGTTTTTGGCCAAAAATTTTGTTCAAAATTTAACAATTTTAGAACAAATTTTGCTGCCACGCGTTTCATACCCAAAACATTCGAAAAAAATTCATGGGATGAGCCAATTGATATACCAACATCATCAGCGACTTCTCTGATGGTTTATAACCATTTCTTCCACTTTTTCCATGTTTTTATCGGTTGTTAATGTGCTTGTGCGTTCGGGGCGTTCGTCATCTTTAACGTCTTCACGGCCATCTTGGAAACTCTTATACCACTTGTAAACTCTTGTTTTACTTATAGTAGACTTACTATAGGCCTTTGTTAACATTTCACAGAATTTATTTCATTTTTTAAGCAAAATTGGATACAAATTCTTTTAACGAACGAAAAATCGCCGAGCTCATAAAACACGTCTAACCTTAGCGGCTGCCACAAACAAAGTAAACAATGAAAACAGCTTAAGTTTTTATCATACTTTGGGGGCATGTATACCAACATAATAAAGAAAATTTTATGACAACCGGACCCTCTGAACCCGCGAAATTTAACAATTCCCGTTATTTTCTGAACAAACCTCGTATATTATGTATCAAGTTTGATAAATGCCATTTTAGTTACGAGTTTTATTAGGCACGAGCGAATCTTGCAAGTGAGTGTTTAAAAAAACGAGTGTCTGGAGAAGTTTATAAAACGAGTTGTATACTATATTCTACCTACGACGAACACAAAGAAGAATTTAAAGCCAATTTTATTTGTTTAACATTTAACATCGTCATAAAGTCACAGCCCGTCAATGTAGGAGTAGATAATAGTATATTATGTATCAAGTTTGATAAACGCTATTTTAGTCATTTAATTTAGGCACGAGCGAACTTGCGAGCGAGTGCTAAATTAAATTAAATTTTTTTACGAGTTGCATACTATACTTTTTCTACGAAAAATATATAAAATCTAAAAAATGATTTAAACTAAATATTTGTGTAAAGCGACATCTATACGAAAATAAAGTAACCATCTCAATAAACATTTTTAACGTAATTCTCACTATTTACATTGCCCGTTATTATTTTAATTCAACCACAATTATTGATACTTAAAAATATTAAAATAACTTCAAAATATGCTTATGTTACGAAAATATTTTATCCTTTGATTTTTTTATTACTATAATTGCAAAATATTTTCACAAAGTATTAAAAATCTCAAATTTTTCTCTGTAAATCAAAATTTATCTCTTGAAAATAGACTAACAACTGATATAGAAGCAGTTTTTCACAGTAAAGAGAAGAGAATGTTTTATGGGCACTGTACGCAAAATTTTTAACGCTTTTCAGTGAAATCTAGTTAACTGCACTACTACGTCGAACTCAAAGATCAGATCTTTTTAAATATTGGCGTCAAGAAACTATTTAATGATGTATATTTAAAGTGTAATGGAAACATGTACAATAATGTTAAAGTTATGAGTAGGTAATTAAAGATATGAGTAGAAAATAGTATATTATGTATCAAGTTTAATAAACGCCATTTAAAGTTTATAAACGAGTTACATACTATACTTTTTCTATAGAGTATACGTCAAATACTAATTATAATTATAATAATTATTATCCAAAAATGATTTAGTAGTATTTGTATAGAGCGCCATCTCTAAAACAATAGGAGAATCTTCGTTACCGTCAAATGTCAAATTTGTATGTTATAAAGATAGGATAATAAATCAAAATGTATCTTTTGAAAATGGATTAAACAACAGTTTTTCAAAGTAAAAGTAGAGAACATGTTTTATTAGCGCTTCACGGTGGAGTCCGAGCCCGACTTTAAGTTATATTTAGTTTAATGCTGGCGAATTTAAAAGGTCAGAACAATGTTCATATAAACTTTGCAAATATTGGCGTTGTATTGAGAATATAAAATAATTTTTACATTTAGTTTTATTTTAAAAGAAGTGCACTTAATTTTAAAGATTGTAAGACATTTGACAACTGTCAACTAACTTAAAGCTAACTTTAGCCCGTGACTAAAATGCCATAAAGCCACAACTTGTCAATGTATATTTAAAAGGTCAATTGGTGTCATGGAAACATGTACAATAATGGGCGTTTTAAAGGTATGAGTGGAAAAAATAGTTTTCTTACCATTTGGAAGGTGGTGAGGTATTTCTTCCACCACAAGTATTTTTGTACAGAAGGTCCAAAAGCACTTAACATGTAGTAGGAATACATAATGATATGCACGAATGTGTTTAAAAATCCAAAGAATGTGCTGTGGCCACCTGCAAAAGTTGTAAGGCTTACTAAAGGCTTATAAAAATGTATAATAACAATGCATGCAAATTAAAAGACAATAAAATTAAATAGGAAAGCTCTTAAGGCGTGGATAAATTTTAGGTTTAAAAGTCAAAATCATAAATTTGTACATAAAATTAAACAAATTGCTTTAAAACAAAATATTGGTAAACATAATGACTGTAAGAAACTTTTATTTATTTATTAGTTTAGTAAATAATTGTGTAATAATTTAGAACCTTAAAATGTTAACATATACATATTTTTAAATCTGAATATTAATTAAATTTAAACGTTGTTGTTTACCTGGAGTGAATTTAACGCCAAACCAGACGGACATGGGCATAACACCATGATGGATAACGTGTAGGGTACTGATATGGTCGTTTTTCTTACGTAGAACAAAAAATATCTAAAAAAGAATATATTATTATTATAATATTATTATATATATAACAAAAAAAAAGTTTTCTTACCGTATCCATAAATTCAGTAAATTTGGAAAAGTAGTACCACCAGGACGCGTGCACCATCTACAAAAAGTAAAGTTCATTTTTTTTATCTGGACTCGTGTTTTTTTGTTAGGTTGGTGGCTTATGCCAGTTTGACTTAGTATTTTTAGTACTTAAAAATGGTACATCTGTTAAAGAATTTAATTAAATACTTTTATACTGTCAAATTGACAATAATAATAATAATAATAATAAATAGCTTTATTCCAGAAAATATTTTACATACAAACACAATAATGCAAAACGTAAAATGGAAATGCGTCAACAACATATACATATATACTAACAATTGATCTTCAATAACAAAATTATTACCTATTAAAACTTAAAATTTAGGTATACATTTATGCTATATGGTACTATTTTTACTAATATTTCTTTTATACGATTTTTATACTGGACTAGATTTTGGATTATTTTAATTTCATTTGGCAACTTATTAATATAAATAGTTTAATGCACATATATTTACAGCTTTTTTCTGTTTTTGTAAGGGAGTGCATGGGAAAATTCATGTCTAGTGTTCTGGTATTATACGATTTGCTGTGTTCACTGAACTCTTTTTTATTTTTAAATAAAAACATTAAACAGTCATATATATATATAGCGCGTAGACAGTTAGAATATCACTTTTCCTAAACTCTCCCCTGCAGGATTCTTTATATTTTTTTAGTATCAGTCTCAATACCGCCTTCTAGATAATGAAAACCTTTTCAGTAGTTAAATTACTTCCATAAAATACAATACCATATTTGATTTTTGACTCGAAATTTGCATGATAAATGATTTTTAGACTTTTAAAATTAAGGTAATTTTTCAGCAGATCAAAAGTAAGGAATTCATCTATTTGAACCCCAAGAAATTTAACATTTTTTACAAAGAGCGTTTCTTGATTATTAAACGCCACTCTGTCATTTACTTCTTTTCTACTTTGTTTAGTTTTAAATAGTATAATATTTGTTTTTTCAGTGTTCAAAATAAACTCATTTTTGTCATACCAGTCTTTTGTCTTTGCGAAAATACTTTCAAATCTCTCCAAAAACATATCAAAACTCCTAGCTCCCACTAGAAGGTTGTTATCATCGGCAAAATTTGTCATACTTTGGTACTTATTATCATTTTTTATAATTTTACATAAATCAATTACCAAAATCAAAAAGAGTATAGGTCCCAGGATACTCCCCTGGGGTATTCCCAGTAGAATACCCTTTAACTCAGATACACCTGCATTTCCATTTTTTTCTATTTTTACTATTTGCTTGCGATTTGCCAAATATGATCGAAGCCATAATATTTATTATAGATAATTTACTTGTCAATTATAAACAAAAAGATAATTATGCCAAAAATAATAGCAACGAATTCGAATGTAAAAGCCCTTTTGAGGGCAAAACTTCATTTTGATGAAATTATGCCAAATGCCACAATGCCCTTATGGACATTTTTGGAATAAAAAAGTAACGAGTTTGGTTTTATAAATATTACATCACACATTATTTTCACATTATTCACCATTGGACAACATTTACGTTCACAAAAAATTTTAATTTCTTTTATATAAATATATATATAAATAACTAGGTACGAATTTCGACAACTCAACTTGACAACTTCACAATGTAATCTACAATAATTTATACATAACCACAATTAGATTTATAACTAGCTTAGTTTGTTTTAAACAATGCGACCAACTTGACAACTGTATTTACCAACCAAAACCGTAAATAGGTAAAAAAAATATTATACCGTACTTTTATTTTAAGTAAAAACAGCTGACGTCTCATAGCAGCATTCGGTTTTTTATCTAAACCTCCGCCCACCCAACATATCCCTTGTCTATGGTTTTTAAAAGGGGGGAAGATTTCAGTCGCCCACTCACTGGCTCTGAGTGAGAGTTGAACTCCGACATGCATTTTTAAAAAGCATCTTGCTACTATAAAGTTAATTTACTTTTAAAAATGATTCAGACACTTAAAAAGCTAAAAATCGTCTTAAACCGAAAAATATTTATGCTTTTAAAGAGACTTCAATAATATTTGTACTTACTCGCACTGTACTAGGTTTATTGGAATAATCTACAGGCTGACATCTTATGCTGTACTCTCCGGTCGCCCATCCACCCATGCAAATTTCGTAGAAAATCCATGTGCTAAATATTACTTGGAATAAATTATAAAATACTAGAATCCACTTGAGTTGAAAGGGTTTTCTATTTTCCATTAATTTTGGACCCAAAACCTAATAAAGAAAACATAAAATTATTTTTAATGTATAGTTTTTTAAAAAGTACTTCTGAAAATCCTCATATTTTAAGTTTTAGCTTTAAGGTTAAATCCATGTATTGTATGATCTAAGAAACTTTACCTTGGAGTAACTGATTTACCTTACAATAAAAATAACATTTTTTATTATGTCTTAAGTTAATTAAGAACATTAGTTTTTTTGTAAATAGCCCAACTTTTTACGAAAAGTATAAAAGAAATGTAATGGTTATTACCTTTACTATATATACATAAGAGAGACATATTCCTAAAGTGTAAAAAGGACTAGACATTAACGGCCAATCCGCTGTTCTCGGATCTGAAAAAATAATAAACGATTATAAGGTATTATAAAAATAGCTTTTTCTTATTTCTAATGTTGCATAAAGTGACCACTACTACTACTTAAACGCCCATTGAATTTGGTAAATTTTGATATCATTTTCACCGTTTGGAAAAAACTGTATAAGTGGATTTTTTACAATATGATATATGATCATACCACGTCAAATCTAACGTAATAATGAAAAAAACCAGTTCTTTGATTTTTTTTCAAAGATTGTGTATATTTTGTAGATTTTGTAGCTAGGATAATCACAAATCTGAATTTTGAATGTTCTACGATAATTAATTACCTAATGATAACTAATGATAGTACACGCGAAAACAAGAAAGTTTTTCCACTACCATTTTTGCATTACTATATTTTAGTAAAAAAAACTATGAAATTCACTGACCTATTTTATATATCATCGTTGTTTTTACCTCTAAAGACAATGATATAATTTATCCAAGCAAAAAAGGTTCTACCAGGTTCTCTGGCCAGAGAGCGCTAAAGGGTTAAAAACTGATTTATGTAATATCAAGCAAACTTTTAAACTTATTGAAAATCGGTTAGTAGGTACTTTGTTATCATTGATTACTGACAGTTCGGTTGTTGTTGTTCATTGTTTGTGGAACACTTAAAAAATAGCTACATGAGCATTAAAGTAACGTAAAAAATAAAAGGTGAAATTTAAAATCGACCTAAAAATAGCTGAGTACGCAAAACAAAAAACAATTCTCAACAAAGTAATCAATGATAACACAAATGTAAATTTTTAAATAATATAGATTATTGCACACCGTGCTGGCACATTTTGCGTCAGTTGTAGTAGGTCAGGAACAACCAGTGGCGGCCCAAAATTTCTACTTTAATTAAAAAAATTAATAAATTTTTTATTAAAAAATGGCACTATTGCAAAAATGATAGAGGAACAACTTTCTTATTTTGTCGTTTACTATCATCCTCTTATGACAACTTATTTGGTGTATATGTTATTGCTAATGTGCAAACTTGGATAGTTTATAAACTAGCTGGATAGTTTATAAACTAGCTGGATAGTTTATAAACTAGCCAAACTGTCAGCTATTTTAATTGAATACATATTTTCAACTAAATTAGCGGCTAGTTTACAAAATAACCAAGGATCTTGGCTAATTTACTTGAAATTATTAGGGAAACTAAAATAGCTGGATAGTTTGTATACTATCCAATTCAGTTTGGCTAATATGAAAACCAAAATTTCTAGTAACATAAAATAGCCAAGCTTTAGCTAGTTTGTAAACTAACCAACCAATTATCTGGCTAATTTATTAAAAGAGTGAGGTTACGGCATTGTTTTTTGTTTTGCCGGCTTAACCGGATTTGTTTTGTGCATTTTAACGTTTTTAAAATGAATCATAGGCAAAATTTTAACGCTTCCTTGTTAGAAAACTAAACAACACAACCCTACCGACCCCGCCCCATTGCCCCCCCCCCCGCCCTATTGGTCAAATGGTCAAAAATGAGAGAAAAAAACCCAAACCAACCCAAACTCAACAACACAACCCAACCGACCCCGCCCCATTGGGCCCCCCCGCCCCATTGAGCAAAAACCCAACTAAAATGGGCAATAGCCAGAGAATTAGTTGGTTAGTTTACAAACTAGCTAAAGCTTGGCTATTTTGTGTTACTAGAAATTTTGGTTTTCATGAATTGGTTAGTATACCAACTATCCAGCTATTTTAGTTTCCCTAATAATTTCAAGTAAATTAGCCAAGATCCTTGGTTATTTTGTAAACTAGCCGCTAATTTAGTTGAAAATACATTTTCAATTAAAATAGCTGACAGTTTGGCTAGTTTATAAACTATCCAGCTAGTTTATAAACTATCCAAGTTTGCACATTAGCCGTAACATATTCAGGGTGTTATGTAATTAATGTTATATATTAAAATGGGTTGTTCCTTAGGGTCCATAAAGAAGCACCTGAAACTTTTTTTTTCTAAATTCCAAAGTCTAAAAATAATTTATAATAACCTTTATCCTACCAAAAAGTACGCCACTGATCGACTAGGAACTTTAGGTTAATCTGGTGTATTTATTATGTTATGGTAACAACAGTGTTTCCAAAATCTCTCAAAAAAGTTGACAAACATTGTTTAAATTTAGCTTAATTACAAAAATGACAAAATTAACAATGCAAATTGTCAATTTGGCGTTTTTATTAATTGTTGGTTATTTCATTTTTGTACTGAAGGTAAATTCAAACAAAATCTGCCAACTTTTATGACAGAATCTAGTGCATTTCTTTTAAGGTTATGTTTTCAAATTGTAAATATCTTAACTAAGAGAAGTGCTTTTGGATTTATTTACACAAATTAAATGTTTAAAGTTTAACCTGTGAACTGGTCCCAATTTCATCTGAGTAAACAGAGAAAAAAACTGATGAAAAAATTAATTTTGTGGTTATGGATTTCAAATTTCAAAGGTACTAAATTTTCTAATCATTGCTTAAGCTAATAGCTGGATCAGTAAATAAATACAGAAGGGTATTAGAGCTTTAAGGGCATACAACTTTTGTATTTATTGAGTTTTTAATTATTTTTTGCAAGAAAAATTTTTAGTAACAATTTTTTACATCTGGCAACGCATAGCTACTTTGTTGGTTGGTATCTATGTACTCACAAAATACAGGTGTGCAGAGATAAACAATTGTGTAACCAGTGGCGTATCACAAAAAATATAAAAAACTTCTAATGCATATTTTTTCTTTATCTTTGGAAAAATGTTTTTTTAAATATTTTTCCTTTATTCCTTATGTCAAAAGGTATTCAGTATTTTAATATATAACATTAATTACATAACACCCTGTATATCTATGTACACAAAATTTGAGGAAAATATGAGTCGCTGTGGTGAACTGTTTGATCTGACATGAAATGACTGATATGAGTTATGAAATTTAGAAAATTAATCCAGATTTATGTCAACAATTTGGGTTCTTTCGTGTCTATTATTATTATTTTTATTAAAAATTGTAAACCTACCTTGGTATTTGTTTAAATATGAGTTTATTGTCCTAAACGAATCTACGACTAAGGCCATTTTAATAAATCTAAAACAAAAATAAAAGAAAATTAAAATAAAAAAATTATGTAGGTAATGTAAATAATAAAAAAACAATCAATGTATATCAAATATTAAACTCCGCTTAACTCATAGCTGGAAACTTAGTTTGTGGTACAGTGTTTTGGGCATCAAATATGCTTAAAAAACTGAACTAAAGAAGATGATTTATTATATTATATTATATTATATTATATTATATAATTTTAAGGATAATATTAAATCGTTTGTGGGGTACAAAGAGAAAAGTATATTTAATCTGTGGTCTATATAGACACGAACATGTTCATGCCTTTCCATTTCGTGAATTAAATTGTCTTTTAGAAGTAGGTAAAAAATCTAAAGCGTCCAAAATTTCCTCTTACCATACACAAAATTTGCCACTGACAATATATTAAAAACCTATTTTTTGAATTACCCTAACTGATATGAATGGACAGATGGTTTCAAATTTTCAAATTGAAAAAACATCTTTGCCCCAATCAACAAACGTAGATATTTTTTTAATTATTAAAATGCTTCCAATCTAAATAAATAAAATAAATTGCTAATATAAAAACGTGTTTTTTTTCGGCATTTTTATTGTAAATTGATAAATATTTATACATAAATTATTAATAATTATTATAATTTTATTTTAATTAGTTTTTTAATTACCGTAAAGGTAAAGTTAATTTTTTTTATTCGGACTTTTATGAACATTTATAGCAATGCTAATAATTTTCAGATATTTTGACATTGAAAATGTCTGCCTTGAAACCGTCACTAAAATGTATAACGAACAATTGACACCAAAATCCGACAATTAGATTTTAGACCAAGACGTGGTCTATCCAGGGATAAATGGTCTAAAGATTATCTATCCATTACTTCCATATCTTATAAGGTTCTATCCATGTAGCATTATGCTACTAGCATACACTAAGATTAATGTATCTGCTGATTTTATTATTAGTAGTTGATGTTTTTAATAATATATGGTATTATTATTATAGGATTATAGTTATTTATTATGATTGCATATTTGTAATAAAAATTACTCTGGTCGGCTCTTTCTACTCACGAAAAATTCTATATTTATAGACGTCCATCAAACATAACAAAAAACAGACTTACTTGAAATTTACTTTAATTGAAATTGAATATTCGATCAAATGTTGCAATGAATAAAAAATTTATAAATTTATATATGTAGAATGAGAAGGTCGTTAAGTTTATTATTTAAAAGTTAAACGAACAGTATTTTACTTAAAGATATTTATTAAAACATGTTTCATGACTTTACAAATGTAAAGGAAATACAAAAATATATGGCTCCGTTGATATAAAAGTGACAGTTTTTGACCTTGATGTAGGATTGTGAAGTTGTAGGCTTTATATCATAAAACTTTGTTACTAAATGCGTAACATAAAAATAAAGTCATTTTACAGAATGGCCGAACGAAAACGAAACAGGAGTTTTCAGGTAGTAAGCAGTGATTTTTTAAACAACAGTTTCAGATTTCATTGATTGATTTCTTTGCGCACTAGTCACAACTCCTAAAATTTGAATAGGCATAATAGGCACTATAGTAAATTTCATTTCATTCGTTTTAGAGATATTTAAAATTAAAGTTTCAACAGCAAACTACAAATAGTGTAGAAGAACTGTCGAATCATAAAAAAGCTTTCATCAGTTCTTTAGGCAAAGTTCTCAAAAACATAACATTGAGACCACATTTACCGCCCCAAGAAAGATCGGTTAAATACTTACAAACGCCAAACCACCAACGTTGGAGGCACAAGGGGTGTACGAAATTCCTTGTAAGAATTGTGACGCAAGCTACGTGGGATAGACCAATAGACGTATCAACGTTCGACGCAAAGAACATCGTAACGCAATCTTGAAACAAGAAAACACATATTTCTTAGCTAAACACGTCCGAAAAACCTCCCATGAAATTGACTTTGGAAAAATAAGGGTCTTGGCTAGCATCGAACACAGGACAAAACGTACCATCCGTAAAGCCGTTGAAATAGAAAAATGTCCAAGAAACCTCAACACAAGAGACGATATAGAGAAACTACCAACTCCATTAAAACCAACTCTTACAACTACCAAAACGCCACGCAGATTAACGAGATCAACGTAGCCGAAGATAACACAGTTACAATCGCAGTCACGGTTAATGACGCAGAAAGCTACACAGTAAAAAATTTTGAGTAAAATTTTACTCAAAATTAAATCAAAATGTATTTAATCTAGGTCCACACCAAATTGATTAATTTTTTTAACTCAGTGTGTTTTAGTAAACTATTTACTTTTTGAGTCAATATGTTTATCAAATTACGTACTAAAGTCCTACAAATTTTGAGTGAATTCTAGTCATATTTGAGTAAAATTTTAATGCATTTTGATTTAAAACCTAATTAAATATACAAAGGTCCTAAACATTTTGAGTGAATTTTAATCAACTTTTGAGTGAATCCTAGTCATATTTGAGTAAAATTTTAATACATTTTGATTTAAAACCTAATTAAATATAAATAAATTTTTAGTTAAATTTACCCAAAATGGTGTTATTATTTCAACTTTAAAAAGTGTTACGATTACTCACCAATTGATTAAATTAAAAAAGTGGGTTATAGGGGTTATAGCCAGGTTGAATCAAAAAGAAAATTAGAGAAAATAAATTTTATTTAAAACTCCATAGGAACAAAAACAAAACAATGTATAAACTATATTTATACTAAAAAACTAACAAAACATTATGTTCACATTACAAAAAAACATATTTTGCTGTGACAAAGTAGTCTGTCGAAACATAATTTTGATGAATCTCATATGGTTCTTTGTAAAAAATGTCATTTAAGCACAAAACCTCAACATTTGTATTAATTGCTTTAACAAGAAAACTAAAATATTTTTTATGAAAACATACAGTGTCCCATTTTTTTAAAACAAAAAATAGTTCCTCAGCTATAGAAAAAATGTCAAAAATTTCACCAAAAACAGGTAAGGCTCTGTCATTGTCGTGACCGATATAGATCATAAACTTTTTGTTATATACATAACCACATCTTACCCACTTATATGTTCTAATAATCGTCTCTTTCGAAATATTCTTTAGCTGGTTATTAGTTTTAACAAACTCCAAAATATCTTGTTCATATTCATATTTATTAATTTTTATGTCAATAAATGGACCGTAGTCACATTTAGGATTAGATACGTCCCTGTTCGAAAACCTTTCTTGATGGCGCCAAGTTAATGTCTTTGCCAAATTTTTAAAGTTATGAGAAGCTTGTGCAAGATTTTTAAAAAACGCGTGCTTACCTTCATATCTCATGGCCCATATGTGTATAAGTGGTCCCATCATTTGTAAAGCACGTGGATAGTGTACCATAAAGTGGTGCTTCGGTATAAGGTTGGTTTTGAATATTTTTTTATACAGTGCATGATGCGTTTTAATCTTGTTCTTTAAATCGTCTATTATTAAACGACTAACCTTTGGGGCAAATATAATACTCATGATGGATAAAAGTAGCAACAAAATTTCAAAAGCTTCAATTAAAGTGTCATCTATTAAGTCTCCTATTATCAAAGGCAAAAATCTCATTAAAACCCAAGATTGTGCCGCTCGAAGTCCAATCAAATGATTTTGTTTATCCAATATTAATATACCTGGTTTGTCTGTAGAATGTATCATACCAAAATTGAAACACTTTATACGGTTATTTATGGTGTCTAATGTAATATTTTTCTTTTCCAACAACAAATTTAAAAATAATTTTATTTCCAACGGGGCTGTGCCCTCTAAAACGTCATGCATTATGTCAACAGATATACTTTTACATAATTTAAAATGTTTTAGGTCATTTAATTTACTTTTATATTTAACGCCGTGTGAATGTATTATAGAAGCAGGGGCTTCGGCCATGTCAGAACAATGACTTTCATAAGACTCGTCTGTCCTAAGAAGAGCTTCGTTTTCCTCAAAAACGCTTTGTGTTTCATGTTTATCTACAAGACATATTCGGCAGTAGTAAATGGCAACAAATGACTGTACCATACCATACATTAAATTTGCCCCAAGATTGTCATGAGAAAGGGCAACAATTGTGCCATAAACAGGTTCTGAAAGTAAATCCGTCTGTATTCCGATCTTTTCTAAAATATGTAGATCGTTTATAATAGGAGACAAAATGGCATTAAAACCAACTTTTTTTATATCAGCTGAATAAAAAAGGGATACTAAATGAATATTACTCAAAAGTGAATTGAAATAAGGTGGTAAATTTCGAATAGTAAGATAGATGGCCCCCAACTTATGTATACCAGTTTTTGACCCGAGGGGATTAACATTATCAAATTCATCAAAATAAAGTTGAAGTTTTAAAATAAATTTATGTTTTGAAAAGTATGTATTATTTTTTATATAATCGCCATCATGAATATCTACTAAAATATTTGGATCCAAACTGGCATTTGTGTTTATTAAAAAATTGATGAAAACTCTGCTCAACAGAAGTTGTTTTAAGGTGTCCAACAATGGAACGTACATCATAGTACTCGGCACATTAATGTCGCTGTAGCATTTTTTTTTTGCATCATAAGTCTGTTCAATACGATGACCAATTACTATTTCTTTCGGCTCAACAATGCCCATTCTAAGTTCTTTGTTAACTTTATATACAGTATTGTATTGACGAAATGCTGCCTGAGCATTATTTTGTTGTTGTTTAAAAATGTTATGGACATCTTTTAAATTTGGATGCTGATGTTCGACAATTTTTCCTACACCAAAAAGTATATCATCAACCAATTTATTAGCAAAATTTATAACTTTGGGCATGTTAACTTTCGGTATGGAAAGTGACGAAACTTCTTGTACATAAGTGGCAACATTAAATTTAACATTTTCAGAAAAATTGTCATTGTTAGCGTCAGCAGAACAAACATTATCAAAATTATTAAAATCTTTGGTGTTATTATTACATACTTTTAAATTACCACTAACATTATCGGATGCATTGGAAAGAAAATTATTTGTATTTTCTATATCATCATGTTTTAACAGGTGTTTTCTGAAGCCATTAAATGTTTTAAAATTTAAACAACAATCTGTAAAACAACATTTTAAGTTCAGATAAGGCCCGTCACTAAGATGGTGAAATTTTCTTAAATGTTTTATAAGCAGGGAGACTGTATTCACATGTGTATAACATAAGCAGCATTTTAATGCCATTTTAACAAGAAATATATAAAAAAATAAATTAAGAATATATTCTTTAAAGAATAACGTTACTAACCTAGCAGCATTCAAAAGTTTATGCAAGTAAACTAGCCCTCAATTCTCCCATTTTTGGAGTGAACTTAACTGGATTATTATCTTCTACAATCCCAAAATAGTGCGATTGAATAAAGGACCAGAATGAATGTAGACTTTCATGAAACTTGATATTTAGAATAAAATGAACCATGAAAAGTAAGTCAAATGCTTCAAGAAAAGTATACTCTCTTCTGCATGGAATAAGTTTACCGTCAACATAGATGTGATAGCTGATAATGTCATCTTTTGAGGGCCCCTCAGCAATTAAAAAGGGTTGTCTGTTGGAAAGTCCAAATTTTGTTATGATATCCTCAAAAGGAACGTTTGTCTAAAAAAAATTGGTTATTATCTAATATTATCAAAAAACTGTAGTATATACTTTTTTAAACACTAATAGTTTATCAATAGAACTTTCTCCGCTATCCCGGTTTCCTCGTTTTCCTTTCGCACTGGGTGGCAGCATTTGCAATATTGCTAATATAGCTCGGGTCTCTTTGTTCCAGACTAAAATATTAATACTATTTTCATTAACTTCAAATAATATTACGTACACCTACATAAATTATTATCTTCCTCATCACAAATTAAATAATCAAGTGGCTTCAGCGTTCTTCGTTTGTAAATTGATATTATTTTATCAACTTCACATGGAAAGCATTCCGCAAGGGTGGGTTTGTCAGGATATAAGATAGAAAATTCATGTTCAATCTGAAACAAAAAATGTGCAAATTTATATTAAACGACTTATAAGTGCTACTTTTCATATTTCAGTATTTCGTAATTTTGCGATTACAAGATTTTTTTAATAATTCATGCATAAAACTAGAAAAACTTGTCCACCTGCATTCACTGAGTTTACATCAACTTAAAGGCAAACAGTTTGTCATAATATACTGATCCTACATTAAGACGTGCATCAAAGTAGACAAAAACTCTCATTGAAAAGTAGAAAGTAGATAGAAAAGAAAAATAAATACAATTTCTTACAAGCCCAGGTGTATCTATGAATCTAGGAAATTCTTCCAATATTTTGGCCGTTCGTTGTCTTCTGTAAGAAAACGTTGCAGCCGTTTTCTTAAAAATTTCATCTATATCTTTTCTTGGATCCGCAATGACCATCCAAGCAATTGCTGCATTTGTCTCACTGTCAATTGGTACCTCAATGCTCTCGTTTTGAAGTTTTGGCTTTTTCTGGTTTTCACGCCCTGCATCTTTCTTTTCTTTTCTTTTTCTCCTTAAATCATCATTGGATTTTATGACGTTTTTTAGCCTCCAAGCTAAAAACCCTTCATGTTTTTGAGGGTCAAAATATGCCTCCTAAAATAAAAGTCGTAGAATAACAAAGTCAGTAACGATTTGACTTACATATCCTAAACGAGCTTTAGAATCACGTAATTTCGGAAGCATAGTCACAACTGCTTCAGCATACTCTTCTTTGACGTGTGTAGGAATTGCGAAACCATGTCGTTCAATCATTATATCAACGACTATTTGCACCATCAATTTTCGAGTGGAAATGGTAAGTTTCTCTTCCTTAATGCCATCGCTATTCACTTCATTGTACTCTTCGAAAATTTTTTCTCCATTTTTTTTAATAATAAGTTCACGCAGTATCTAATAATTTATTATAATATTAACAAACTAATTGTACATAAATTTAAAAAAACCTACATCAGCTGTTACGTTGTTTCCTTTAGGTTTTATGACAGGTAAAAGTTGGTTTGACAAAGATGGAGTTGGAGAATTTTCCCTAACCTCAAAGTTAATAACTTCTCCAGGGATAAATTCTGTTGGGATTTGGGTACCTGATAAATTACCAGACTCTTGCATTATAGGGATACTATCAGACTGAATCTGCCACAGTGCTACATCATTAAAGTCGCTTACTTCTGATGTCACTGTTAAAGTTGATGGTAAAGAAGAAAGAGTCGTAACTGAACCATCATCACGTAATATCTCGTCTGTAATATACTTATATTTTAATTTCCTTGTAATTTTTGAGTGTGTTTAAAAAATAAATCACGCTTGTATACAGGGTAAGTAAAAAAGTTTCTATAAACCTATGTACAAATATTCCTACTTTCTAAGATATTCATTACAAAAAAAATTGTCTAAATTAAGGAAGAAATTTAATATTATTATTAAATTTAACCAAAGGCGTACGTGAAAAAAGTGTTGTTTTGGAATAAAACCAAATTTTAAGAAAAAATAGTCACCCGGTATAACATTAAAAACAAAAATAATTTAAATAATGTAGGTATTTTCTTTAGACATAAACGCATACCAATTTTAAATACCTAGATCATCTTTTATTTTTTAAAAGATATTAAAGAAAATGCCAAGAATTATTATAACTTTTAACACCCTGGAAAGGAGCAATATTTGGACATATTATGTATAAAAAAACATTATTTTTTTTCCAATGGTGTTGAAAAATTAATAGTACAATAAAAAACAAAAATCTTGGCGCCTATTTGAGCCCTTAATATTAATATTAAGGTTTTCCTCAATTCATTTGTTGTTTTTCCATTTCAATAACACGGGAATTTAATTTTTTTAATTTTGAAGTCTTATAACTTTGGAATGGTTTGTTTTCGCAACACCCAAGCGAGATGAATTATAGACAATTTCACGCTCTACAAAAAACATCTATAGGTCAAAGTTCTTCAGATCAACCGTTTTAAAGATTTCAGCGATCAAAAATAACACTAATAAAAAATTTCAAATATTTTCAAATAAAATACAAAAAAATATCATATGCCATATTTATCTTATTTTTTATGTAAAATCACTTTAATTCTGTTAACCTGAGACTGTAAATTTTTTTATTTATATATATATATATGGGCAGATCCATTACTTTTCGACAAAAGTGTGCGGGGGTAAATCACCGATTTGGCTGCCGATTTTTTTCTCGAAAGTAGGTCATATAAGGAGACGATCCTGAAAATTTGAGCTCGATATAGGTAATTCCGGTTGCAAGAGAATTTTTTGAAATATAAAAAAGTCGATTTTTTAGTCATTTTCAAAAATTCGTATCTCAGCTCCTATTTAACTTAGAGATTTGATCAAGACGGCATTTTTCTCTGTTATCCCTCTATTTTCAAGAAAAAATAGATTTTAAGTTTAAACTCAAATCCGGCTAAGCTGTACGCCTCCAAATAAAACACTGCTTAAGATAAATTTTGCCAATTTTTAAAGTGCTCTCAAATCTACAGTTTTTGAAGCAGTGGAATAAATGACAGATGATATTTTTCGTTAAGGTATACTCTGTTGGAATTTACCCATTTTTTACTTGATTGCTTCGATTTCTCTAATGTATGGCCACTCAAAGACAATTGATTTTTGAAAAATCAATGTTTTCAGTTACCTACAACTTTTTTCTATCGATCCGAAATCCTTTGAAAATTTCAGGGATTATATTTTATTCTATTCCCAAACAAACCATCAAAACTTTTCTTTGGGTATTGAAGTGGTTTCCGAGCTATGAATTTTTAAAAATGTCAAATTTTCAATATAATATGACATTTTTGGTAGTTTTATTATCAGTTAAATGAATTATTAGTAATACTTTAGTCAATAATCTATTAGACCTTGTTCATTTTTCTCGAAAGTAAGTCATATAAGGAGACGATCCTGAAAATTTGAGCTCGATATGGGTAATTCCGGCTGCAAGAGAATTTTTTGAAATATAAAAAAGACGATTTTTTAGTCATTTTCAAAAATTCATATCTCAGCTCCTATTTAACTTAGAGATTTGATCAAGATGGTATTTTTCTCTGTTATCCCTTTATTTTCAAGAAAAAAATAGGTTTTAAGTTTAAACTCAAGCTGCAAGCCTCCAAATAAAACACTGCTTAAGATAATTTTTATCAATTTTTAAAGTGCTCTCAAATCTACAGTTTTTGAAGCAGTGGGATAAATGACAGATAATATTTTTCGTTAAGGTATACTCTGTTTGAATTTACCCATTTTTTACTTGATTGCTTCTATTTCTCTCTGTATGGCCACTCAAAAACAACTGATTTTTGAAAAATCGCTTTTTTCAGATACCTACAACTTTTTTCTATCGATCCGAAATCCTTTGATAATTTCAGGGATTATACTTTATTCTATCCCCAAATAACCCATCAAAACTTTTCCTTGGGTATTGAAGTGGTTTCCGAGCTATGAATTTTTTAAAATGTCAAATTTTCAATATAATATGACATTTTTAGTAGTTTTATTATCAGTTAATTGAATTATTAGTAATACTTTAGTCAATAATCCATTAGACCTTGTTCATAATGTGCAGCCAGCCTATAATGATAATTAATTTAATGCTTACCGACAGATATCAATTAATTTATTACGAATTTAACTGATAATAAAACTACCAAAAATGTCACATTATATTAAAAATTTGACATTTTTAAAAATTCATAGCTCGGAAACCACTTCAATACCCAAGAAAAAGTTTTGATGGGTTGTTTGGGGATAGAATAAAGTATAATCCCTGAAATTATCAAAGGATTTCGGATCGATAGAAAAAAGTTGTAGGTATCTGAAAACAGCGATTTTTCAAAAATCAATTGTCTTTGAGTGGCCATACATTAGAGAAATCGAAGCAATCAAGTAAAAAGTGGCTAAATTCCAACAGAGTATACCTTAACGAAAAATATCATCTGTCATTTATTCCACTGCTTCAAAAAATGTGGATTTGTGAGCACTTTAAAAATTGGCAAAATTTATCTTAAGCAGTGTTTTATTTGGAGGCTTACAGCTTAGCCGGATTTGAGTTTAAACTTAAAATCTATTTTTTCTTGAAAATAGAGGGATAACAGAGAAAAATGCCGTCTTGATCAAATCTCTAAGTTAAATAGGAGCTGAGATACGAATTTTTGAAAATGACTAAAAAATCGACTTTTTTTATATTTCAAAAAATTCTCTTGCAACCGGAATTACCTATATCGAGCTCAAATTTTCAGGATCGTCTCCTTATATGACCTACTTTCGAGAAAAAAATCGGCAGCCAAATCGGTGATTTACCCCCGCACACTTTTGTCGAAAAGTAATGGATCTGCCCATATATATATACTAAACTAAACTTAGTGGCATAAATTTAGGAGCTGATTAAGCAAGTTAATATAAGACGAAAATATAAATAAATATTTTTCCCAATTACATATCTTCAAAAGATACAGGGTGATAAAGTGTTACTTATTATAATATGATATTATCAGTTATTTTAATATAACTTCTACTATGGTAGACTTGGAAAAGTGATATTTTGCGAACAGTCACTTACTACCAAAACACATATTCACACATAATTACAATTGTTCAAGTGAACACAGTGTCGTAGAAACACGGGTTGCTTAAGCTTATTGTTCCATACAAACTTCAAGGTTAGGTTTTTATACCATTTGATTCAATTTTTCGATTACTCAGTTCGGCTACTATTAAAAAGGTGTACCTCTCAAACTTCGATAAAATAAACCGTTTCCGAGATATTCGAGATTACAATAATTGTTATATCGCATTAAAGGACTAAAAGGTATATGATAACAAACTTTTTAATTGAAAAAACTACAATTTTTTTAATGTGACGGTCAGGGAAAAAAGTTCCGAGGCTCATGGAATGCCCTTTTTAGTTTTTTCAATTAAAAAATAAAATTTGTAAATCATATACCTTTTAATCCTTTTAAATAATTATTTATTATAATGCGATATAACAATTATTGTAATCTCGAATATTTCGGAAACGGTTTATTTTATCGAAGTTTGAGAGGTACACCTTTTAATGGAAGCCGAACTGTGTAATCTAAAAATGTTATAAAAACCTAACCTCAAAGTTTGTATGGGACAAGAAGCTTAAAGCAACCCCCGTTTCTACGACACTGTGTTCACTCAAACAATTATAATTATGTGTGAATATGTGTTTTGGTAGTAAGTGACTGTTCGCAAAATATCACCTTTCCAAGACTACCAAAGTAGAGGTTATATTAAAAAAACTGCTATGATAAGTAACACTTTATCACCCTGTATCTTGGAAACATAAGTATTTAGGAAAAATATTTATTTGGGTTTTCGTATTATTTTAACTTGTTCAATCTTTCCCTAAATTTATGCCAATAAGTTTAGGGACACCTTGTATATATAAATCAAAAAAAAGTTTAAAGTCTCAGGTTAACAGAATTAAAGTAATTTTACATAAACATAAATAATTTAAATATGGCATATGATAATTTATTGTATTTTATTTGAAAATATTTGAAATTTTTTATTAGTGTTATTTTTGATCGCTGATATCTTTGAAACGGTTGATCTGAAGAGCTTTTTTTTATAGCGTGAAATTGTCTCCTGTCTCCTGTCGCTTGGATGTTGCGAAAACAAACCATTTCAAAGTTATAAAAATTCAAAATTAAAAAAATTCAAATTCCCGTGTTATTAAAATGGAAAAACAACAAATTAATTGAGGCAAACCTTAATATTAATATTAAGGGCTTAAATAGGCGCCAACATTTTTGCTTTTTAATGTACTATTAATTTTTCAACACCATTAGAAAAAAAACTAACTATCGTCCTGCTACTAAAACTTGGGACACCCTGTATATACGTATTTTATTTCTTTTAAACTCAAATAATTATGAGATATATCTTAAGGCTGCATTGGGGTTACCTTTTAGGGAAATTTTTAAATACTTTGATTCCTTTAAAAACTCCAAGATATAATCTTCCTCCAAAATAACGTCCTCTTTATCTCTAAAGAGAATGTTTGTGACATCTATGTCAGTTAATGTCGGAAACTTATTTTTTGCTAAAAAAGTATTCAGAGATTAAAAACAAAATCAATTTGTTTATAATTAGCTGGTACGCACAAAGGGACTTTTTTGTCCGATTTAGCTGTTAAATTCGATCATTTTTCGATAGAAATATGATGCATTATAGAGTATTAATAAACCCAAACACATGGATAAATACATATTCCATTGCTCTTTTTATTTCGCTCACAGGTTTATTCAGAAAATAAACTTTATTGTCTGTGCCTACACAGAAAGAAATAGAATGCAAAAAACTTGTTTAGTTCTAATATTAATTTCAGTCCTAAACTTTTGATAAAAAATAAAGTTAAATATACTTAGTACAAATTGGTGTAAAGTTAACTTTATATTTTTGTCAAACTTATTAAAAATATTTAAATTTACCACAACATTTCCATAAGAACAATTTTTATTTTAGTACAATAAAACGTCTTTTTTCAAACCTTTAAATTTAATATAACCATTTATTAATTGACAATTGATCTGTATAATATCTAACAATACTGACAATTGATCTGTATAATATCTGAATAATATGAATATTAAATGTCATTTACTAAAAAGGTGGAAATAAAACAATGTAAAACTACCACTTTTTTAAATTAAGTTTTACATTTATTATTCTTAAATATACAAATTATGTTCTAAATTTTGGATTTAATTAAAATTTAAAAAAAAACTATAAAATTTTGTAAATAAAACAACATTTAAATATATATAATGTTATTGCCAATTTTGCCTTCTATTTTTTACTGTGTATGTAGGCAGAAGATAAACTTTTTAATCAAATTTCAATCAAAGTATGGAGTAATTTTCACTCGATATTGAGTAAATTAAGACGCCGGTTATTGTATGAAAATTTTGAGACTTAACAATCATTATAATTTCTATAAATACAGCCATAATAATAAGGATAAAAATTAACCAAAATATTGGAAATGTGAATCAAACATAAATAATTTTGAAGATTACACCGACCTATTCAAATTCCCAAAATTAAATAGGTACCTAGTTAGGGGTACACAGCACCGGTTACAAATAACATACATACAATTTAATATACCTACATTAATACGGAATCTAAACATTCGGAAACCTATACGTATACTAAGTCCTACTGAAAATATCTTGGGGTTGGGGTAGGTACTTACCAAGTATCAACAAATCATCATAAGATGAGATGTCCGCCTTTGCCCACTTTTTGTGGTTTTTCAATTGAAGCACAAACACAAAAATCATATTTTTTTGTAGCACTGCACTATGATTAACTATAGTTATATGTTTCTGAAAAATCCCAGGAGAAAACACAATAAATTACCAAAACGAATTGCACAATTATTGCCAACTGCAGTTTAACCTGTTGAACACCATGCATGCAGTGCAAAGGGATGATGCCAACATAAGCGCGTGAAATACAGTGCCCTGGGTATGCGCGTGACGCTATTTTACTCGAATTTTATTTAAAGTAGAGTAAATAATTATTGTATACTCAAAAATGATTTAGGTTAAATGCAAAATGAGTAAATTAATGAATTTTAATGCACTATTTGGTTAATTTTTAAAAATTACCAAATATTGGGCATAATTTCCAAAAAACTTACTCAAAAAATTAACTCTAATTTGTTTACTCAATTTCATGGGAACTTTACTCTTTACGATTTTTTACTGTGTAAGAGGGTATATAAACAACGATCAGCGGCAACGGAGCTCACTCCACGTCTAACTCGCAGCAACAGCAGCCCAGCAGATAAGACCTGAAGTTGGTACATGAGGTTCTACCTAAACGTCTTCAGACGTACGGATCATTTTCTATGGTGGATCAGTCAATGTTCTCTCTTCACCTCTTACAGTTTACTATGTGTTTCAGCCTTCTCAACAATACTTCTCCATTCCTCTTTATTTCTGATATTCCCTTTCCATCACCATATTTTCATATTTTTTAGATCACTATGTTTTTGATTTTTGAACTATATTTTCTTTGTTCATTTTTTCATCTATTTTATGACTCATTAATCTTTCTTCCTTCTCCTATTTTAACTGGTCCATGTATTTTTCTCATAATTTTTCTCTCAAAACATCTTAACTTTTCTTCCTCCTTGCTTGTCATCGTCATTGTCTCTGCCGCATATGTTACTACGGGCTTGTATATTTTTATTTTTGTTGCTTTACTTATATTGTTATTTTTTATATACTGGCTATATGCGAAATATGCTCGATTTCCCATCTGTATTCTTTGGTTAATCCTCTTTCCTGGCGTTTTTGTCATCTATTATTATTCCCAGATATTTAAAGCTAGCTACCCACCACTTAATACTCATTATTTCCTATTCTGACTATTTGCTGTTTAGCTCTATTTTTATTAAATACCATATTAAATTTTATTATAATAAAAATAATCGATCCATCCAGGTAAGTTGAAAAAATAATTTAAATTCTGAAATATTACTTGGATAAAATATGATTTATATTCCAAATATTATTTTTTTCTTTAAATATATAAAAAATAAGATAAGTTAAAATCTAAGCCTATTGCACTCTTTCTATCTAACCCATATTTCAGTATGGTGCCAAGAAATTGAAATAAATTCAAACAAACTAATCTTAAACCAACCAGTTTAGACACAATATGTCGACCCTGTGTAATAATATTTGAAAAACAACTACATAAATTAAATATTCCTTTTTGGGTTGACCTTATGTAATGATTTAAGATCCGATATTTTTATACCTTGCTCTGAGTTTCTACCTACAACGTACTGTACAGTAGGCTAAAATTAAGAAAAAAAACTTGACAAAACTCTTTGTGATCAAAATAATTTTTCAACATGAAAGGTGATCCTGGTGGTATGTACAAAACTTATATGTATTGAAGTAAGTTTTACAGCAACGAAATTAAATTTTTCAAAAACCACCTAGAACAATGGTTTAAAAACAAAAACAAACATCGCCTTTTTAGATCAGCCATTTTGAATTCTGGATTTTTTAGTCCATATTCGTAATCAGCGACCCTAAAAACCGTGGGTACAAAATTGCAGGTAAAAAAATACTTTTTAAGGAATTCTGGATTCTAACCCACTATGCAACGGCGCGAATCTGAACGATCTTGACATTGAATTTATTATTGTTAAAACAGTAGCCAGGAAAAAATAAAATAAACATTACCTACTTATTGAATGTCAAAAACTGTGTGGTAACTATCTTGTAAAATTGATTTTGTAATAATAAATTGAGGGTAATTTAAATAGGATTAAGCAACTGTATTTTTATTAGCTTATTTTATTTTCTATTTTGATATTTTAGATTATTATTATAAATAATGTTTTAAAAATAACATTAAAAATTAAACTTTGTATTTTATATTAGTCCAAGACCTGGCAATATAAACGGACATGTAATCGTTCCTAAAGACCGTTGTTACATTAAACAAAAGTTTATAGTTGCCTCAAAATCAAATTAATTCTTCTTTTTTTGCATATTTACTATTAAAATAAATTTGATTTGATTTGGTAATGAGTCAAGGTTAGTATAAAGAAGGCCTGGTAGGTGAGTATAAAGAAGACCTGGTAAAAGTTTCATGCCAAATACAGTTCAAGAAACCTTTCCTTTTGGATATCCATAAACACTCTCACGGACCTTATTATCATTAATGGCGGTCTAACAGCTTAAAGTACACTATCGAGATTCTACAGCCCCAAGTGATCCCACAAGCGAATGTTATTGGTAACAATTTTATCTTCGAGCAATATAATCCAAACCCCAAAATATTCATAAAATGGATTGGCCTGCGTGCAGTCCAGACATGAATCTGATCGAACATGTTTGGGATCACTTAGGAAGACATCTTCGAAAACGTCTTCGGAAAATCCTCTAGCTACAACCTGAGAGTTGACACACGCTCTAATTGTAGAATAAAAAAAAATTAAAAAAGAAATTTTCTAAAGGCTAATTCGTAGCATGCCACGCAGGCAAGAGGAGGCAACACTGAGTATTAAGTTAAGAATGGTTTATTACATATTTTTACTTGAATTCTAAAAAAGTGACTTCATTTTTATTGCATTATGAATAAAAATAAATAAATATACTTACAATTAAATCTAACGTGGGTAATGCACTCTATCACAGACAACTGAAAAAAATAAGAAAAAATTAGTCGAACTTATTTTGTTTCAATCGATTTCAAAAAAATTATAGATGTGTACTCTTTCGTCGCAATAGATTAAATAAAAAAAATATTGTCAAACCATTTATATTATAATAGTCGATAATTAACATAAGTACCCAACAAGCGTCATCGAATAATTTTTAATAAACGTATAGATTTACGTGTGGTGGGGTTTTGAAACATTTTAAGGAAATAAATGGTAATTTCCCTGAACTACTGTACTATGTGGATACTAATTGTTTCCGCACATTTGAAATTTAGTTAAAATTAACTGTTTTTTGTATATATTATTTTTTTGGTAAAATAATGGTTTTATACAACCAGTACTTTATACTTTTATTGAAAATCTGTAATAACCTTAAACTTTACATTAAAAATATGTAGTTGTATATTATGTAATAATTATTTTTTTATTATATGACATTCAAATCAGGCAATTTTCGACTCCTTAGATTTTAAGACAGTCTGTCGTCAAAAATTTCAAATTTATGCCTTGAAAGAAGCCAATAAAATCAGTGTAGTTTTCTTTACCTATATTCTTGTTTTACACTTTTCCGAATACCTAAAACTTATGAAAGTGAGGCAGTTTTTGAGATATAATCAATTCCATATTAAATGCAAAATTGACTATATCTTAAAAACTGTTCTACTTTTTTAATTTTTGACATTTTCGGATTCAGGGGACATTTTACATAATAATTGGCTGTTAAAATTTGTGATACCATGGTATTCCATGGTTTACCATGGTACAAGTGAAAAAGCAGCCACTAATGTCTATTAAATTAGTCATTTTTAGAGAGTGTTAAGAGCTTATTATTGTTCATACAGTTTTGATATTTTTCTTACACATGAATCAATTCGCTGCGTTGGTACACTGGCATGCTCAGACTACTAAATAAGTAAAGCATGAACAAAAATTAATATAAACATAGACCACATTGTGGGTAAACAAAAAAATGGCTTTGTTCACTTTAACTAGGCACCAAAGATATTATCCAGGAAAGCCAAAATTTAGTAGCCTGAATACAATACCAAAACTACAACTTTTGATTACTCATTCCATATAAAATTTGAAAAAAAAGCCAAAACTGAAACAAGTGACATAATGGTTTATGGGCGACCAGTAAATGGCAACTTGGAGGGTTTTTTTAAGAAAAATATTCCCAAATAAAATACAAAAATGACCCATGTGGAAGCAAGGATTAAAACATTTGTTTCTATACAATTGTGGAACACCCTAACACCTACAGGCCTTCAGTGAATTCAATTCCAGCCTCGAAGTTTATTGACCACGTCAAACTAAAACTAAAATTTTAACAAATAGTTTTTTGAAAATAAGAAAGGATATTAAAAAATTGTGGAAAAAATACCTTGCAGTTTGATCAAATATTGAAAAAAACTGTTGGTAATAATTTTTTAAAAACCTGATGTACTTCTGTAGAATTGTGTACATTGTTAATATTTTTAATTACCTAATAAATATTAAAACAATAAAATTTAATTAACTATTATTTTTAAAACCGCAAGGACATGTACATTTTTTTAAATCTTAACCAAAATTATAAAGGTGTTTTTTATGTGTTAAATGCTGTAAAGATGGGTAATAGGTATTGTTATTTTTATTTTAATATACAAACAAAAATTAAATTAAATTTTAGACAATGTTTTAGAAAACAAATATTTCGGATAATTGCAAAAATTAAAACAGGTTATACAAAAAACAACATAATCTATTAAAAATTAATGTTTAAAGCCGGACAAAAATATTAAGGAATTTCAGACAAACAATGAAAACAAATAATTTAGATATTAGAAAAAAATACAAAAGTAAACTTGCTTTTATTCAAAAAAAATTAGTCTAAAAATCGTCAAACATGTTAATTCAGCAATATTTTTAAAGCTTAAAATATACTTTCAATGTTTTGAAAAATGCTTCTTTAATTTTGTGTACACTGCTCAACAATTAAACTGGATAATTATAATTATCCTAAAATTTGAAGTTTTAACTTTCTTGTTCGTAGGTTGATAAAGTTTTCACTTAGTAACAGTAGATACAAGAATGAGCTCAGTTTTATAAAAGGCATTGCTAGAAATAATGGTTTTGAACCCACCCTGGTAGATAAGTTGGTAAATAAAATTAAATTTAAGTATCGCCTTTCTAAGTTACCGACTTTTCAAACAGAGCCCACAAAAGTCCAGTTTATGACTATTCCTTTCGCACCCCAGTACACGCGAGGTCTGAAAGTGAACTGGACTTTTAAATTGCTTTTAGTTCAAGCAGCAACACACTTCAGACCCTTTAAGGCAACCCCAAAGATGATATTCCTAAAATTTAAAAGTCTGGGATCTTCGAAATAAACTGTCAAGATTGTGACAAGAAATACGTTGAACAAACTAAACGATCCATCCAAGTTTTCAAGATTCACAAAGCACTAGGCCCATGCTAGATTTGGTAGGATTGAGAAATCGAATGTTGCCCAACATTTGGTCATGGAATAGGATTTGACAACCTTATACTTATTAAGAAGGTTAGGGAACCAAGTCTGCTAGATAGTTATGAAAGTTTATACATCTATAAGAATAGAAATAAACTCTTTAAATAGCGATAACGGACCGGTACCCAACTCTAGTTTGTATAAATTAGTTTGTTAGTTTCTCTTTACGTGTTCACTGAAGCGATTACGGTCCAGGGTTTAGTAAAATGTGTCCGTTTACGGTTCAGTCAACCTTAGCTTATAATTAGTATAAATATGGTAAATTTAGCATTTAGATTTAGTTACACTTCGCTTCTGAAGATGAAAACATCGGTGGCGTAAAGTACTTTGTGTTTTGTTTTGGTGTTGGGGAATATTTCTAATATTTGTTTATCAAAATTGAAAGTATTGTCTTTTTTCTGACTAGTCAAGATTCCGTTTATATACCTGTGATGGTCCAATATTAGCCAATCACTCCTTGTGGTGGCGGATTAGTTTGCGTATGGGGAGGCATTTGTTTTGATGGCCGCACTGACCTACTAATCCTTATTAATGAAACCATAACCATATCTTCTGAGATAAGATAATTGTGCAATTGGCAGGTGCAATAGGCAAAATATTTGTTATTATCGACGATAATACCCGCCCTCATCGGGCACGGAATAGAATAACATGGGATTACAAAAATGGAATGGCCAGCACGTTCACCAGACATTAATTGCATTGAACACGTTTGGGCCAAAATGTCCAGTCAATTCAGTGGGCTTCAACAACCTTTCCAAACATTGCAACACATGGCCAATGACTTGCAAGCAATCTGGCATAACAAACGAAACTATATTAATAATTTGATCATAAGTCTTTCAAACAGGGTAACAGCATTAAGGCGAACCAGGGGTGGTACACGATATTAAACTTTTATATAGCTGGTTCAAATTCCAGCAATACAAAAACTTATTATTATTATTATTTTACTTTTCTTAGTTTTGAATCTTTTACTTTAATTTAATAAATGTTTTTTAAAATTCTCTTCAATTTTTGATCAGTATACGAGGTTTGTTCAGAAAATAACGGGAATTGTTAAATTTCGCGGGTTCAGAGGGTCCGGTTGTCATAAAATTTATTATGTTGGTATACATGCCCCCGAAGTATGATAAAAACTTTAGCTGTTTTCATTGTTTACTTTGTCTGTGGCAGCCGCTAAGGTTAGACGTGTTTTATAAGCTCGGCGATTTTTCGTTCGTTAAAAGAAATGGATCAAAGAATTTGTATCCAATTTTGCTTAAAAAATGATATAAATTCTGTGAAATGTTAACAAAGGCCTATAGCGAGTCTGCTATAAGTAAGACAAGAATTTACAAGTGGTATAAGAGTTTCCAAGATGGCCGTGAAGACGTTGAAGATGACGAACGCCCCGAACGCACAAGCACATTAACAACCGATAAAAACATGGAAAAAGTGGTAGAAATGGTTATAAACCATCAGAGAAGTCGCTGATGATGTTGGTATATCGATTGGCTCATCCCATGAAATTTTTTCGAATGTTTTGGGTATGAAACGCGTGGCAGCAAAATTTGTTCTAAAATTGTTAAATTTTGAACAAAATTGTTGACCAAAAACAATACTGTAATGATGCCCCAGCCTCCATATTAGCCAGACATATCTCTGTCTGACTTTTTCCTATTCCTAAAAATAAAGAGAACCTTAAAGGGCCGTCGTTTTGCAAGCATAGATGACATTAAAAGTGCATCGCTGAAAGAACTTTTAGTTCTTTCAGCGATGCGCTATCCCAAAGATCGAGTTTTAGAAGTGTTTCTAGTATTGGAAGAAAAGCTGGCACATGTGCATAATATCCAATGGGGGACTCTTTTGAAGGCGACAAATAAATAAATATTTGTTTCAAAAAACGAAAATTCCCGATATTTTCTGAAAACACCTCGTAAATTAAAAAGAAGCTTCACATATTACCTTATAAAGAAAAGATTCGAACATGCTGAAAATATTAATGTAAACAATCGAATAAAAAACGTCATTGAGATAAATTACCACAATTTTTAAAATAAAATATATCAAACCCTGTGACATATGAAGGTTGGCATTAAATCCATAAAACTAAAAAACCCCAGAAGTGATTCAGAATTCAGAATACAACAGGTAACCGTGCACGTTTGAAGAATACTTATTTAAAAATTATCGCAACTTTACATATTATACTTATAAATACAACCTTAACTGTTTCTCAATGAGCGTGAAAGTGATTAAAGATTTTTGTTAATTATAATTACAATTAATAATTACAATTTGTTTAGATGTTTACCTCACAACATAATCTATGTAAATAAATAGGAAATATATGTAAAGCAAGGATATCCAATAGTTTATTATTATCGATTAATACTATGATTTTTTACTTCAGTTAAAAAACTGACATTTGTCAGGCAGTTCTTATATCACTATTGTAATTTACCAACCATTGAAGAAACAAATGTCTTAGCCCTATCTCCTGAACTGCATCATTTAATAGGTGCAGTTACAACAATTTTTAACTCACTATAAATAAAATTTTTCAATATAATATAAATCTTAATAAAAATTACACAAGGCTTTGAATGGTCTTTTAATGGCAAAGAAAATCTTAAATTATTAAAAATATTGACTAACTGAGAAGCAAATGTTTTTCGAGTTTAGATAAAGTTGTGAGTATGTGTTTTGGTAATAAAATAAATGAAACAAATAGATAATTTTGCAATGGATTTTGTTGATTAACAAATTAAAAAAGCTTCCAAAATTCATGTCATTATCTATCATGTTTTGGGATGTTGGCATTTGAAGTAGAGTGAAAAGTTTTTTGGTTCCTTTACAAGTTAGGCAAAGAACACCCAGAATATTCAAAACGTTTATTTGCTGCAATAATAGAATAAGATTTATAATTTTATGTTTTGTTCAGTTAAAAGTTTATTTTAAGATTTTTTTAAATTAAAATAAATTAGATATTAGGTTTTATTCTATGATAAATTTTCATTTTTGTTGTTTCGGTGCTGTAATGAGATACTTTATCCCACCCAAAATTTTGATTTTATAGCTTGCCTATACTTTAATATTTTGCATATTGGTTATAATATTTTTATGATTTTTCTAGTACTTACGAGACTTTCCTGGCAATAAATTTTGTTTAAAACCAAAGAAAAATTTTTTTTTTCCTTCTTTAACATTAACAGCCCATTATTGTAAATAAGTAAATTAAGGACGGCATGGCGAATCGATTTTGACATTAACTGTCAAACCTATGACTATCTAAAGTAAAATTCGACCAAATTAAATTTAAGGTATAAAATTAATTTTTTTTTTGAGAATTTTTACAAAATAGATAAAATAGTCCATTCCGTATACATTGTCGAAAAAATGACGTCTTATGACATTAGTTCTTTAATATACTATTTTAAAACTTAACAAAAATTAATAAGTATTAATAACCTAAATGTAAAATTGAATGTCAAACTGAATGTCAAATAAATACATCCAAATTATAACTTCATCGCTACCTTGGATACACAATTCCATGTAAGAGTTAAATTAAAACTTTAATCGCATATTGCAAAAAAACTATCAATGTTATAAAAAAACTAGTTTTAATAAAATTAAATAACTTTCAATTTGAATAAAACGTTTTTGCAATATATAAATGAAATCAAAAGTTTTATGTAAATTATTAAAAAATGCATAATATTGTCATTAAAAATCAAATAAAAAAAATCTAACCGTTGGATTTTTTTATTTTCCTCTTAAATTCTTAGTTACATCATAAATAAATAATAATTATAACAAGAGTATACCAAAAAAAATGTCTAAAGTCTAAAAATCACCGTGTATAGAAATTAAACATAAATTTGTTAAGAAACTAATAATTATAGTCTTTATTTATTCAAAAAAAAAAACATGAATTACAAAAAATAATAATAATTTGAAATTTTTTTATGTCGAAGGTACCCGGAATAATAGGTTTGTTCCTACCAAGCAAGCGCATGTTCCTAATATAAGGTCCATTGGACAATCCAAATGTTCGGTAGGAACAAACGTCATACTTATTATTCAAATATAGATTTATATAATATTTTTTTATGTAGGTACTAAAAAAAGTCTAAAAGTTTTAATTATAAAATAAAAAAGTGAATATTACATGTACCTACATGTTATCTCTCTAAAAATGAATTAATCAAAAATGACTAATTTAATAGTTATTAGTGGCTGCTTCTTCACTTGTACCATGGTTAACCATGAAATACCATGGTATCCCAAAATTAAACAGCCAATTCTTATGTAAAATTGTCCCCTAAATCCGAAAATACCATCAAAAATTATGAAAGTGGAGCAGTTTTTGAGATATAGCCAATTCCATATTAAACGGAAAATTGACTATATCTCAAAAACTGTTTTACTTTTTTAACTTTGACATTTTCGGATTAAGGGGGCAATTTTACATAAGAATTGGCTGTCAAATTTTGAGATACCATGGGATCCCATGGTTAACCATGGTACAAGTGAAAAAGCAGCCACTAATAACCATTATATTATTCGTTTTTGACTAATTCATTATAAGATAGATTGTAAAAATAAATAAATATATATAAATTTATTAATTTAATTAAATTAAACAAATTTACGAACCAATTAAAAAACAGCACTAATTAAATCGTAAACCACGCGAACAATTCAATTTTTAATAGACATGTACTAATTTACGTAAATGTGTGAATACAAGCAGATCTTCGCCATAGCACTAAAAATCACTGAATGATCTGACTAACTAGGTAGCTAATAAGTTATAAGCGATTTTTTTAATCAACAAACAGGTTTTCGTAAATCCTTCCAAATTCGTGAGAATCCACCATTAACACCATAAAACGTAATGTTCCGAATTTAAACAATTCATAAACATATAATTATTTATTAAGTTATTTCATGTGCTTAAATTGGGTGCGTTTCACGAAATAAGACAAGAACACAGTAAAAGGGAGTTATATGCGATTGTAAAAGTATAAGAGAGAGTGTAGTTATTGTAACTATTGTTCTACTTTATATGGCCATCTTGTTGGCTAAAGTGAGACACCCGGTTTATATTTTGAATAAAAAATAAGTACAAAAAATAGTAAATTTTAATATAATATTTACATTAAAAGTTAACTGTTATGCAAAAATCGTCTAAGGGTATAAAGAACACCTCCAATTAACTATAATTATAATCATTTCTAGAAAATCGCAATTGACATGAATTTGTTTTTTATAATTATTGTATAGCAGAAAAGTGTTTTACGTAAAAGTCATACGTAAATTTAAGGACTTGTAAGCATTTCTAGAATAACAGTTAATGATTATAATTATAAATGATTTTATAAATATGTATTTACAATTTACCATAATCAATAATTAATTAAATAATATTGTACATTTCCTAAACGTTTTTAATTGAGAAAGTGGCTCAATAAGTGGATGAAATTTTAATTTTCTCCACGGTAAAATTTATTATTACCATGACGATTATATGGAGGCTCATTTTCTTAGAAATTAATCGACACTGACATTTGTCATCAAATCTGTGGTTATGGTAAATACACAAAATTGTAATAAATTCTTTAATAATATTTAAAAAAGTTGAACTCTTGAGAAATGGCCATTTTCATAAGGATGAAATATTGCAACACGAGCCAAAGGCAAGTGGAATAATTCATCCAAACGAATAGTTTTAAGGTTAGAACGTCTTTCTGATAGATATCATTAGTATACGAGGGGCGACTATAATGATCTATGATGTTTTTTATTTTATTAAGTTATGCTTTTTTAACTCTTATTACGGAATATGACCGTTCTAATATCACTTTTTAATGTGGAGTAACATATATTCCTTAAAGTGGCACAGAATGAATTTATTCTTTCTGCCAATTAAATTATTTTTCAATTCTAAATGTGTTTCAAACTATACTTTGTTTCAAAAAACACCATATGGTGTTTTTTGAAACGTAAAAAAAGTATAGTTTGAAACACATTTAGAATTGAATATCCCAAACTTGTTATAAAAAAAATGTATTGCAACTCGTTTTATAAACTTCTCTAGACACATTTTATTAAAAACTCGTTCCTAAAATAGAAAAACATTTTTTTTTATTTGTATTAAATTCGTTTTCATGTTTCCAAAAATTGTGCAAAATAATAAATTTATATCTTAAAACAAGAGCAAAAAAAGCATTTGTTTGTGATGATAAATACTAATAATTTAAATAATTAGGAATTTCCAAACAGTAGGTACATTTAATGGCCCAAAACTTGTTATTATATAAAAACAAGTTATTTATCGAAATATTACTAAAATAAAGTATAATGGGCAACAAATCAAAATTGGGTAATTATTTTAAAATATTTATTTCAAGTTTCAAGTCTAATTACAGAGTGATTTACAAAAACCAAATAATCATTATAAATTATTATAAAATGATTATTAATTGAATTGTAAATCCCACCAAAAAACTTATGAATTTAGAAAAATTGACTGAATTCTTTAAAAATATCGAGCTCACAAATTCACGTTCACGTCATTGAAACGTTTTAGGTTATCTGCCTTATATACACTAGGGTGTTGATTTTTTTAAAAGCGCCCCCTAAATTTTTAGTATGTACCCTAAAAAATGTAAAACCAAAAAAGTTATTTTTTTTAATTAAACCTCTCCAAAAACACGATACATTTCCCCTTTAATTAGAACCGTATTTTTTTACTGTTTACTGTTTATATTTAACAGCAATATCCGATATACATTTCTGTCAAAAATTAACCGCTCTACAAAAAAGCTATCTTATCAATTTACAATAAAATTATTTATTCATAGGTTTTTCATAGTCAAAATTGAGCATGGTCAATAGGGTGGAGTGAAACTTTTTTTTGTATTAATTTTTAAAGCCTATACATGCAAAAGTTGTATTTGAAGACACAAAATTTGTGTGCAAAATTTAAGTTACCTATGACGTCATCTTCAGGTTCCTAGATTGGAAATATTGATATAGAAGCCACTAAAAAGAATAAGAAAAGAATCGCTCGAAGAATACTGGAGTCCGAAAAAGTAAAGAAATATAAAGAGACAAAAAAACTGACTTTTATTGAGGATGTAGGAGACAGAACAAGTTCAGATGATGGTACAAATAAAGTAAGTACTTATTCTAGTGATGAGAACTTTGAAATTTCTTCAGAAGCTTCTACTTATACATCAAAGAAATGTCCTAAAACGCAAGCCAGAATAAAACTACCACATTTAGCTGCAGCTTGTGACAGAACAGGTATTTCCGACAGGTCGGCGTCAATTATAGTAATTTCTGTTCTTCGAGATATTGGTGCTATTTCTAGGCAAGATAATTCAAAAGTAATTGATAGAAGCAAAATAAGACGAGAAAGAAAGAAATGCCGTACAAATGTTCAAAATACTTGCTTTAGAGATATTGAAATGAGTGGAATTTACTTTGATGGAAGAAAAGATACAACCCTAGTTGTGGAAAAAGTTGGCTTAAGGTATCACAGAAAAACTATTAAAGAGGAACACGTTGTTTTAGTTGCTGAGCCAGGAGATAAGTACTTGGGACACGTTGCTCCAACATCGGGAGAAGCTATCAGTATTAAGACTAGTATATTAAACTTTTTGGAAAATATATTGAAAACTGATTTGCGAAAAATTTTGGTTGTTGGTTGTGATGGAACTGTGGTTAACACGGGACTGAATAACGGTGTAATAAGACAAATTAAGATTGCTATAGGTAAACCGGTTCATTGGTTCATATGCTTATTGCATTGTAACGAGTTACCTTTACGACATTTAATGCAACATCTTGATGGTAGGACAAATGACCCAAGAGGATTCTCTGGTGTTATTGGAAAAGCTTTAGACACATGTGAAAATATGCCGGTAGTTGATTTTGAAGCGATACATGTAGAACTGCCTCACATTACATTAAATAGTTTAAGTACAGATCAGAAGTATCTGTACGAAATGTGTTCAGCAGTTTCTAAAGGGAATATCTCTTTTGACTTGTCTCAACGACAACCAGGAAAAATGGCGCATTCAAGATGGCTAACCACCGCAAATAGGATATTGAGACTATATGTAGCAACTAAGGAGCCTTCCAAAGAGATACTTGCTCTCACTCAGTATATTATTAGAGTTTATGCATTTAGCTGGTTCCAAATCAAAACTAAACCTCTGTGTAAGGACGGTCCAAAACACATTTTGACTATGATCAAAGAATCACGTTACTTACCTAATGAACTAAAGGCAATAGTAGACCCGGTTATTAAACGCAATGCTTATTTTTGTCATCCCGAAAATATTTTATTAGCTATGCTAGCTGATAACCGAAAGTATGTTCGAAAATTGGGTTTGAGGCGTATATTGAAGTGCAGATCCCAAAATAACAGTCACGGAATTCGACAATTTCAAGTACCTAATTTGAACTTCAATGCCGCAGACTATATCGACTTAATAGACTGGAAAACAATCACTATAAGTGAACCACCATTAACAAGACAAATATCAAATGAGACGTTGCAAATGATGATTTTGGATGAGACAATCGACATAACAAAATATCCCTCCCATACACAAGCAGTTGAAAGATGTATCAAGTTGGTGACAGAAGCTTCGGCTTCAGTCTGCGGACGAGAATCAAGAGATGGATTTATACATGCAAGAATCACATCTCGACAAAGTTTACCGCAGTTTGAAACAAAGCAAGATTTTGTTAAAACTCTTGGACAATGAACTTTATTTTAGATACTAATTTTTAAGGTTGGAAACTTCTGATTTATTTTTATTTTCATTCAAAATAGAAACTTAAAAAACTTATTTTAGGAGAATCAAATTTTAATGAATTGTTGTTGGTAATTAAATAAAACTTTTTGTTATATATGAAAAATAAAAAAACATTTAAAAAAATCAATTTTTTTTAAATATAGGAACCTCAAGACCTTATTTCTGTGACCTCAAATTTTGGAGGTTTACTCAAAAGACCCAAATGCAACTTTCTGTTATATAGGCAAAATCAAATTTTTATTTTTTTATTTTTTCATCAAAATTCACTCCACCCTAATGGTCAATATGCACTGGGGTAGGCCGAAAAGGGTAAATTTTAAGCGTCGGTGTCAAAAGTTGAAATTTTACTTCAGTAAGAAATGTTAAAATATATTTAAAAAAAACAACTTTGTAAATAAGGGACATTGCTCTTTATTTTGTTTAACCTTTATTGTCTACCTGGCATTTTTAATGATTTTAAAGTGTTTGGGTTTTTCCTTTTCACTTCACTCAGGTTATTATAAGAAATCATGTATTTTTTTGGACCACCCAAAAATTTATATTAATTTTTACCTATTTATGTATCTGTACCCAGAGCCAAACTGTATGTAAGTACATTTTGTTTGCCTATATTTCGCTCTTATTAATGCTAAAAAGGATTAAGTGCTGGCTTACTTAGTTTTTTCATATGTCATATATGGGACAAAAAACATTTATTTACAACCTAAGAATATAATTACAAAATTTTTAGTTGCCGTATTAAACCAAAACTTGCAAAATGCAAACAGATGATAAAGACCTATTTTATATATAAATATATATATATATATATATATATATATATATATATATATATATATATATATTATGTATCAAGTTTGATAAACGCAATTTTAGTCACAAAGCTTGCGAGGACTAACAACCGTTTAAATGATGATATAGAAGCAGTTTTCACAGTGAAAGTGAAGAGAATGTTTTATGGGCACTCCACGATGGATTCTTTACACAAAATTTTTAAGGCTTTCATTTAAATCTAATTTACTGCCGGCAAAATCAAAAGGTCCCTACAAACTTGCATATAAACTTATCAAATTTATTTTAACGATTGTATGTCATTTGACAACTTTCAACTAACTTCAGTCCGTAACTAAAAACCCGTTGCTAACTTCAGCCATGGAGCCACAATTTGTCAAAGTGTATTTAAAAGATCACTTAGTGTCATATTTTTTGTTATTGTAGACATAAAATTTAGTCTTAACATAATTTTGTAAAAACATAATTTACTTACAAAATTTGTATACAAAAATATTCTTTTTACATAATTCGCTATTTGGTATTTGACAAAATTAATTAAATTTTAATTACTTTTTTTTCAAATGATGGAAATCTAATGTCATTATAGTACATTGACCATGACATTATACAAAGATTTGCATTAGTTTTATTATTTTTACCCCAATTAATAAAAATAGTTATTAACATTTAATAACCTGTATGAATATGGATTTTATTGTGTTATAAATACGTAATAAAAAATATTTTTTTTTACTTCCACTTTTAAAACTCCCATTATCGTACATGTTTCCATGGCACTAAGTGACCTTTTAAATACACATTGACAAGTTGAGGCTTTATGGCGTTTTAGTCACGGGCTGAAGTTAGCAAACAGGTTTTAAGTCACGGGCTGAAGTTTAGTTGACAGTCGTCAAATGTCATACAATCGTTTAAATAAAGTGCCTTTCTTGTAAAATAATACTAAATGTGAAAATTATTTTATTATCTCAATACAAAAGTATTATTATTATTTTAATTTCGCTCATAAAACATTTTCTTTACTTTCACTGTGAAAAACTGTTGTTAATCCATTTTCAAGGAATACATTTCGATTTATTACCCTTATAATCTGTGTTTATAACACATACAAATTTGACATTTGACGGTAACACAGATTCCCCTATTGTTTTATAGATGGAGCTCTATACAAATACTTAATTTAAATCATTTTTAGATAATAAGTATTTGTCGTAAAAAAAGTATAGTATGACCTCGTTTATGAACCTTTCTGGGCACTCACTAATTTAAGCACTCGCTCACAAGCTCGCTCGTGCCTAATTATTATATAAATTAAATTAAATTCGTGTCTAAAATGGCGTTTATCAAACTTGATACATAATGTACATACTATGTAAATCACTGTATCTAAATATTTTAGCAATTATTTGTTAGGTTCTGAAGGGAAGTTTAAATCATAAAAAATGTATTGTCTTAAATAATTTTAAAAATTAATAATGTTATAATTTTTTACTGAACCGCTTATTTACAAATTTCGAAAAGCAAAAAATTCGTTGGAAAAATTGTTTTTGTGCTTTTATTTTCATTCGATTCGATAAAAAATGGTTTAATCTATTGCGGAGCGAGTGGAAATTATTAAAATTGTATTTTATAAACAAGCAAGAGTAACGGCAACTTTGTTTAATGAGAGGTAAATAGACACATACATCATGGTTACATCCTAGAAATAGTTGCAAAATTCCGGCAAACTGGTTCAGTGGCAAATAAAAAACAAGGTTAAAAATCCGGTGAGAAATAAGGAAGAAGCTGTCCTTGTGAAATTACTTTGGACCCTACGTTAAGTAAAATAAAAATTAATTTCTGATCTAATGGGAGTTTCGTGGGCCACCGTACAGAGAATTCTGAAACATAATAAATGGAACCCATATGTATAAAATTCAAGTTTTTTAATAGTACCTAATTTACGTTACAAGGCCGGGAAATGGCTTATTAAAGTACGAGTCTAGATGTTTACGGACGAGGCGACGAAGGAGCCGAGTATGGAATTTCTAGACAAGTACTTTAATGACATTTCACGGCCGAGTATCGTACAATGTTTTATTTCATACTATTCAATATTTTTTTCAAATTTTTGGTACAAAAATTGAACTGTATATTCAGGTGAAGGTGTCAGTAATGTGTCAGTACATGATGGTATCAGTATTGTCTAAACAAACTATAAAATGTAGCACCAGTAATATAGGGTGATAATGTAGTATGCTTTAAATCGGTTGCTAACAGTAACAAAGAGTTTTTTTTATTGATTGTCTTGTCTGTCAGTTCAGCATCGTTTTGAATCTGTGGTTTTGAATAATTTCGAATAAAATGGATGCAGAGATTTATCCCGGTCAAGTCTTCCGGACGATATCAAAAGGAATACGAGATATTCTGTAAATGGCGCAAAAACTTATAATCGTTCAGAAATAACCATATGTTAGTTAAAATATACGAGTCCGGTAAAGTTACTTTACCGGCCTAGTGATGTAATGTATCATTTCCCGGACTCAAATGAGTCCGGGAAATGGCACATTAAAGTACAGTATGAAATAAAAATTGCATGAAGATGATAATTGTACAACTTTGTAAAATAATGTCCGAAATAATTATAAATACTCCCAACAACCTTTGTAATGTTGGCTTCTCAGAAGAATGTTTTTTTTCAATGGCATTGTCATAATTTATAAAAACTTTTCTTGCGCAGAATTTAAAACTTTTAGATTAATGTAAAGGTTGGCAAATTTAAATGAACTAAAACTTCTAAAATATTTAAAATAATTTTAATACAAAATAAAAAAAAACATAAGCCTAAACAAGATCTGTTTTATAATATAATTTTTAAGACAAAAATAGTTTTTTTTATTTTTTAGATATTTTCTATATTGTGAAAAAACATTAAAAAATTAGTATCAATTAAATCAAATCAATGGCTCCTGTATACAAAATGGCACCAAAAAATATTATGTTTAAAAAATGGCGAATGCGCCGGGATTAGGCCCCATTATTATAAAATAGGTACTCGTGATTCACTGAAACATTGGAATTTCTGACACCACTCGTAATAAATAATACATGCGTGTACGAGTGCGTCCGATTGTAAATGAATTTGTAAATGAATATCGAGCTCGCGACCTTTAAGGCGTAAAAAGGGCAAAACAACAAAATGTTCATCACGACCTTGTGTCACAGCCGAGAAATTATGCCAAATACTGTGAAACATGTTTCGTTTCATCATACACGCCTTATTTTCTTATTCTCTTTGCGTATTACGCAAGCGGCATTTTTGTTTTTTGGGTGAGGCGAGACAAAATTTAAATTGTTCTATGAATATATTAATTTCATTTAAATTTAAAAAGTTCTAATGTTTTTAAGTAAAATCCTATATTTTCAAAAAAGTTTTATTGTATTGTATATTATGTAGGGGTGTTTTAAAAAAATAGGCACAAAATCTTAACACAATAAGAAAAAATATAAAGGGTTAATTTTAATGCAAATCAAACAAATATTGAAACTATTTGAAGGGTTCGAATAACTCTAATGGTTCAAACAGTTCCAATAATTTGAATAGTTTAAATATTGCAAAATTTCAATTTTCCAATAATTATTAATCAAATAACTATTACCATGATTAAAAATTTAAAATGTTTTTCACAATAATTTATTATAATAATCATTATTGTAAAATTCTGTGAAAAATAATAATTTTTTAACATAATGATTACACACGGTGGTCAAAACTTAAGTATAGGACGAACTAAAATGCCAACCAAAACTGATAGCATATTTTGATTATAGACCCTTTTGGTAATACTAACATGTATTTATCAATATCCCAGCTGATCCTATTTTAAAGTTTTGCAAACTTTTTTGTTTTTCTATTTCTATATATTATTTTGCAATTATTGTACTAAAACTAACTGTACAATTAAAAAAAAAAAACTTTGTATCATTTAAATTACTTTACTCCCCAGTATTAATTTATTGAGTCACCTATTATTTTTTACCACTCAAAACAAAACATAACAAAAAAAACGAAGATTTATATCTTAAATATTTTTTATAACAAAAAATACTGGAAGTTTGTCTATGAAATAATTACAACTTGCAAATTTTGTAAAACAATAATTAAGGTGGTTATGAAAAAAATTGCTATACGTTATAACGCAAGTGACATTTTGCTTTAGTTGTTTATTTAATATATACTTTATAAAGTAAAAATTAGTATTTTAAAATGAAAATTAAACCGAAATTCAAGTTAAGCCTTGAAGAAAATCGAAAGAAGGTATGTGCTGACTGTGGTGACAAAATTGTTTTTGATAATCGAAAAATTTAGAGTTTAGGGTTTCTGAGAAAATATAAAAATTACTGCAGACTTTTTCAAACGAACACTTTAACTTAAGTGATTCAAAATTACCTACTTCAATATGGTAAAAACGGTATTTTTGCATAGCCACAATTGCCAAATTTTCAAAATTTAGAAATTGCTAGAGAATTTCGCGGCATCCAAGAATGTATGTGCTTTATCTGCAAAATGGCAAGATTTAAAGGGCATAAAAAATTATAAAGGGAAGAGGACCGACAAACGAAGTAAGGTTTTGATATGCTCTTCCTTTCTAGGGGATATCGCTAGATGTAAGAAGCATGTTTGTACAGAGACTGAAGAATTTAAAAATACTGTTTCCATGTTAAAAACAATTCCATGTAAAACCCAAGAAAAGGCAAGCAGTAATCGATTTTGCTTCAAAGAATCTTTAGTTATTTGTTAGTTTTGTATTAGGTACCTTAAAACAATAAATAAGATATTGCAAACTGTATTTTACATTATTTTGTATTTATAATGTAATTAATCCATATTTCAGTCATGTATCTGCCAAATTTTTAAAAACATTTGATAATGGTACTAGAGTATTTTATCGAAATGGCATAAACAATTTTAAAATACTAAGAAATATGCAAAACTTTAATAAAGTATCAGCTGGGATTTTGATAAATACATTTTTGTGTTACCAAAAGAGTCTATCATCAGATTATGCTATCAGTTTTGGTTGGCATTTTTGTTCGTCCTATACTTTAGTTTTGACCACCGTGTACAATATGAGTATTTTTAATATTTTTTGTAGCAAGACTTTTAATTTTAATTAGATTTTGTTCATAAAATTAATATTACCTATATTCTAGTTTAAAAATGCATTTTTAGGCCTGAAAAGTGTTTTTTTGTAAAAAAAAAAATAGAAGATAAGTACGTTTTAAACCAAGACTTTTTAATTTCAATTTTATCGTAAAAATTTGTTTTCAAATCCTAAAATGCGTTTTTAAAGCAATCTATTCTATAAAGTATAACTTTTTTTAATTTTAATTTTGTCGTAAAAAATTGTTTTATAATCCTCAACTGCGTTTTTAACACAACCTATTTTATAAAATATAATTATTTTTTAAAGTGATTTAAATTTTATTGCAAAAACGTGTTTTAAAGCTTTAACTATTCGAATAATTCAACCACTTTTTTACTTGTTAACCTTTATTACATCTAATGTAAAGAACTAATTTTACTCTACGTTACCAAAGTTTAAAATGTCTGCATTAACGTCAAAACAATATGCAAAAGTTTAAAATTAACTTTTATCTGTAAGCGTTCTATAATTCAAGCTTACGCTAACTACCAGAGTATCGATTTTCTCCTAGGCTTTAAAAATAATTTAAAGCGATCAGATGAAGTTTTTTACACACTAGTCTTAAAAAAAACGATCAACCTATATAATAGCTGAAGCTATCTAACCTCACTTTATACTTTTATAAAGTGTTATTACAATTATAAGAACGTTTTATGTATCGTTCTAACAAATAAAACTGTGTCTTGAAGATAAAATTTTGTATGCCATTTGGCTGAGAAGTGTCTTTTGTGCTTATGACATAAATAACTATTTTTTAAGTGTATAGAAAAACTTCATATTTGTACGCAGTTCAAAAGTCATATTATTATACTCCGCCGTACATTAATGAAAATCAAAGCAAAATTATTCTATTTTTGGAATCATGGCATTATTGACTTACTCTGTATACAGTCATATTTTAATTGATTTCGTATCCATTTGTAACAAAGTGAAAACACGTAAAATATTTGTGTAAAAGTGAGACTGATGACGTAGTGCAACAAATTGGTATGCCAAACGTATACCAATGCCACACTTACACACGTTTTAGTGTTGTTATGTTATTGTTGCTTGTTATAAAACAATATTATCGATCAATATAGAACGATCTACATTACGTATCTATTAAAAAATTTGAATTGATGCTAGAATGCTGCCCTGCTAAAATTAAACAACATTTTGTGCTTTATAACCTAACATTTTAATATAATAATAATATGCACAAAACTTTTAAGTTAATGACTGCATGTTATATGTTTAAAAATTTGAGTAGTTAACCTTAAAATTTATCTTAAAGTGTGTTTTTTCCTCCTAAAAAGCATTTTTAACGCGATTTTATTCATAAAATCAGTTTTATAGTTTAATAATGCATTTTTGTCAGAAGATATCGACTATTTTCAAAGAGCATTCTTTAGAGAAGATATTGTCTTTTTTTAAAAGAAATTTAAGTTATATTGCAAAAATTTGTTTTAAAGCATAAAAAATCGTTTTTTAAAAAAAATAGGTTTGAAATATAATAAAATATTTATGTAAAACGAATTGTTTATTTTTAAGATTTTTTGCTATAAAAAGCGTTTTTAACGCGATTCTATTCATAAAATCAATTTTATAAATTAGAAATGCATTTTTGTAAAAAGATATCCACTATTTTACTTAATATAATTATTATTTGAAGTATTTTTTCTACTCCCACCTTTAAAACGGCCTTTATCGTACATGTTTCCATCACACTAAGTTTACAGCGCTTTAGTCACGGGCTGAAGTTATCAACAGGTTTTTAGTCACGGGCTGAAGTTAGTTTTAAGTTAGTTGACAGTTGTCAAATGTCATACAATCGTTAAAATAAAGTGCCTTTCTTGTAAAATAATACTAAATATGATAATTATTTTCTTATCTCAATAAAAAAATACAAAAGTATTAAATAGTTTCTCAACGCTAATATTTGAAAATTTTATATGAACATTGTACTGACCTTTTAATTTCGCCGGCAGTAAACTATAACTTAAATTCGGGCACAGACTCCAATGTAAAGTGCTCATAAAACATTTTCTTTACTTTCACTGTGAAAAACTGTCAATTTTCAAGAAATACATTTCGATTTATAACCTTTATAATCTGTGTTTATAAAATATATAAATGTGACATTTGACGGTGACACACAGATTTCCCTATTGTTTCATAGATGGCGCTCCATACAAATTTTTGATTTAAATCATTTTAAGATAATAAGTATTTGTCGTAGAAAGAGTATAGTATGCACTTCGTTTATAAACTTTTCTATACACTCATTAATTTAGGCACGATCGAGCTTGCGAGCGAGTTCTTAATTAAATGTCTAGACAAGTTCATAAACGAGTTGCATACTATACTTTATATATTTTGAGTTCATAATGACTTCATTATAACACTGCTTTCGGTGCTGTAATGAGATACTCTATCCCACCCAAAATTTTGATTTTATAGGTTGGCTATACTTTAAACAGCATAATATTTTGCATATTGGTTATAATATTTTTATGATTTTTCTTGTATTTACGAGACTTTTCCGGCAATTAAGTTAAAGTTTACTGCCGGCAAAATTAAAAGGTCAGTACAATTTTTATATAAACTTTTCAAAATATTGGCGTTGAGAAACTATTTAATACTTTAGTATTTTTGTATTGTGATAATAAAATATTGTGATTCAAAGTTTTACTTTTTTAAACAATACAAATTGTTTTTTTATTTAAGTTTTGGTTTTAAAGGGATATCCCAAATATAAAGAATCACCCTGTGCAATAGGATATTCTTAATTAATTTATGTACATATCGATGACTTTCTGCCAAAGTATCGCAAGCAACATATCTCAAATTTGGGGAATTGAAAACATTTTTTGTTTTAAAGTCTGTTTTAAACTACTGTATAACCGTTTTATAACAGGTAAATAACTATAATTATAAGCTATTTACATGTTATAAAACCTATAGGCTATATTTAATTTAAAACAGACTTTAAAACAAAAAATGTTTTTAATTTCTGAAATTTTGGTTATGTTGCTTGCGATACTTTGGGAAAAAGTCATCGATATATTTATATATATTTTTGGTTAAGTCCAGGTTTTAGAAAAATAACATTGGAATCTGTATAAGAAGTTATTTATTATTATTATTATTATTTTTACATTTATTATTTACCAAATAATATCATAAAACAATTTTTAAAACTTTATTGCACCTATCTTTGACCTCGTACGACTTTTTTATAAAGAAATTGTTCGATCATTTGATGTAATACCTAAGAAAGCACCGCAATTGTTCTATGTACATATACGTCGACAGCAAATCAAAGGTGTTTGGTAATAGACAAATACTACATAGAAACGTATAGGTATACAATATGTATGTATATATTGTAAAGGTTGAAAAAGCATTTCACAACTTTCAATCATCAAATCATGTGCAAATAAAATGTTATCTTTGTTAACTACGTTTTTAAGGACATGTCCAAATAATATAAACTTTTCCTAATATGTGAGTAAATAAAAAAAAATAATTAAAACACGTATTTATGCATAAGGACTACGAAAACAACCAACATTTTGGCGTTACAACCACGTGTTATCAACTTTAATTTAAAATTAATATAATTAAAAATATTAGCATCAGAAATCAGTTATTAAAATAGGACCATGAAAAATAGACACCGGCAATATTTTAGTATATAATGGTCATGGTCATAGCAATGAAAATAATTCATAAATCCAGCTTTAAAATTAATATATTTTAACCTACGTAAGTTGACATGTAGGTCAACAGAAAACTAAGAATATAATGCGACTTGTTAAAATGCTAATTATAGACAAGAAATTTAGGTGTTAAATCTTTACAGCAAGGTGGGTCAGAACATTTAACCATTAAAAAAATATTATGCCAATGCTACTTCTTAGAACTCGCTTTTTTCATTTAAACCTTTGTTTTAATAATCATTTTAAAACAGCCCGAGTCAAAATTAAGATCGTAGATTAAACCTTAAGTCTGACAATTTCCGTCTTAAACGGTTTTATATTCGCCTAAAGATAACCAACTTATGACCTAAAACATGGCAGATAAGTCCATTTTCCCGATTTTTCGGTTCTTATTACGTTTAAATTTAAACCAAAAATTTTATTAGAGGTTTAAATCGGTTTAACTCGGTTCAAATGAAGATTAATTCGGTTGTTCTAGTGCTAAATTGGAGTAAACAGACTGAACAGGTTTTAAATCAGTTTTGGTAGGTCAAAGTAGGTTTAAATTAAGATTTAAATTTTGACTCGGGAGAGGAAGTTTTTTATTTATGGGTGATTTTATCAAGGAAAACCCGCTTTTTACACTGCAAAATGAGTATAAATAAATTCCTTGACGTAGTTTGCACTGTCAAAATTAAATTTATTTAATAATGGACATAAAATGCACGCTTTAAAATCATAACGGATAAATTAACTTCACAGTTAAGTTACTTATTACAGTTAATCTATTTAGTTTTGAATTTAACATAATTTTTGATTAGCAATAATTTGTAATTTTTATATTATTTATGTGCACCGATTGTCACGTGTATAGAAGTAGTTGTTCCAATTAATAAATATGTACTGATCAGCAAGAAAATTACGCGTAACAAATATTTATTAGTAGTAGAATAAGTAGAATAAACCTTTTTTTATTTTTAATATAATATAATATAATACTAATAATAAAGTCAAAATACAAAATTTTTGAGAATGACATTAAAAACTTGACTTACATTTATCGTAAACTGATCAACAATAAACAGATTGACACAACACGTAAACTGAAAGTAGTAGCAGTTTTAGTAAAGAATGCACACATTCCATAATCGACCGCAACTAATTAGTTATCCACCAATTGACAAACCTCGAACAATATTGTTACAGTGATTAATAGCAGGTTTAACATTGCCAAACGTTAGTATAAAGGTAAATTGCAACATCAGTAAATTTCGGTGCCCACATGATTATTTAAAAATTAATAATTATGATTTAATAAAAAAAAGTTATTTACATTAAATTGGTAAAGTTAAATTTTTAAGTATTTAAAAATAACATTTTCTACGAAAATAGTTTAAAAAGTTAAATTTTTAAACTTAAAAACAATTGATAATTAAAAAATATTTAAAATATAAGATGCAACTGTAAAAGTATAAGTTTAAAAATATTGATTTTTAAAATTTGTAGTTTTAATATTTTATTCTAAAAAAACATCGATTTGAATTTATAAAGAGTCATTTAAATGATGATCGATACATTTTAATACAAAAATTCTTACATTACATTTAAATGTTAGTTTTACATTTTAAAGTGATAATTTTTGGATTAAAAAATTACGGACCATCATTTTAATCCACAAAGTGTAAAAGCTGCTTTAGCTGACTTAACTTTAAATGTAAAGTTATAAATTTTTTGTTAAAAATTTAAAATGGTTAAAAATAAAAAAAATTGGTTTAAATTTCTAAAGAGTCCAGAGTCGATACATTTTTAATCAAAAAAGTTTCCACTTTAAAACTTAAAACTTACATTTAAATTTATGTGAGAATTTTTGTATTAAAAGTTTATCGACTATCATTTAAATGATTCTTTACAAATTTAAACCGATAATTTTGTGGAATAAAATATTAGAACTACAATTTTTAAAATTAAAGTTTTACAGTTCCATTTTATATTTAAAATATTTTGTAATTTAAATAAATTAACTTTGTATATTTCTGTTAAAAAATCATTAAAGTGCTAAACTTTAATCTCCAAAATATTATCTAATAAATTCTAAAGAAATTGCAGGTGCAACAAAATCGACCTTTCCAAATCATGCTACAAAAACACAAAGGTTTGTTAATTGTGAAACATTTATTATACATATTATGCCTTCATATTTTGAAAGACGGTAAATCAATCAACCAAAGTAATTAAAAAAATTGATTTAGGCTTTCCTTTGATTTCTTCTTACTTTTAATAGGTTTCAAAACATTCGCACTTTATTTCTGTAAAAAAAACACTTTCATATATTTTATATCGCGGTTGCAACAAGCTAACAATGGCTTATTATAGTTAATAATGCCTAAAAACTAGACGAACGAATAAACGAATGTTGTCACTAACAGATTAACCAATAACAAAAATTTTATTATGAATTTGTAATTTAAAAGTTTTGCGTTTTGTATGAAGATAAAAAGTTAATTTCTTAATAATATACTTATGAGATATCCTCGTTCATTGATATAAATAAGAAACAAAAACGTTAATTGTCTTTGCAAAAAAACATGGCAACGGTGATTAGTACACAAAAAATGTGTTTTTAAAGTGTAAGTCCACTACAACTTTTCTTAATAAAGAGTAATTACATATATTATGATTTTTTTATATTAATAAAAATTAAATTAATTGTTTGTCTTAACAATTCTATAAAAATAAATTATTAGTTTAAATTTGCAATAACTAACTTTATTGACGTACATATTTAAATAACGTTTACTCACATAATGTAATATACATACATAGATGTATATGGCAGGACTTACCTAAAAAATAAAAAGAATTACCTATTTAAAATTAAAAAAAATCAAACTTAAAATGTATTTTTTTAATAATTATGACATTTAAAAGTGGGTTAGAATTTTGCTTACTTAGTTATTGTTATGTTTACATTTCAAATAATTTGAATTCCATGTGTGCAGTAGAAAATATTCTAGTGGTTATTTAACTTACACAGGGAAGAACTAACTAATTATTACAGATGGATTAAATTTAAAAAGTCAGATATTATACAGGGTGTTCCAAAAGATAAAAGTAAATTCCTCTTCAAATTTCAAGACAAATTATTTATTACGATTTTTTCGAAATCGCAAAATTCTAGGAGTAATTTAATTTTTAAAGCCACCAATGAGAGCGCAGATTTTCTGCCCTATCGGACGAGTTTTTGTTATATTTTTTGGGTTTGAGGAATACGCTGATCCTATTAGTCTAAAAAAGTAAACAAACAAAATTTGGTGCGTGTTGGCGCAAGCGTTGAGGCACGAGCAAAGCTTACAAGCGGGTGTTTTATTTTTATTAGTGCCTAAAAAATTAATAAACGGGTTGCATACTATACTTTTTCTACGATAAATATTAATATAAAAAACAATGTATTATTAAATGTTTGTATAGAGCGACATCTATACAAAAATATAGTAGCCAAAATTGATGTTGGAAATCTGTTTTACCGGCGTTTCTGGGGAACGAAAAAAGATATCGCTTTGAAGTTTTAAAAGCGTTTTTAATCTATTTAGGTATATTTTTCTAAAATATTTTAAACAAAATTCCAATTCCGGTTCAACCGGAAGTGACATCAACTTTGTTATGTTAAATAAAACACCCCATATATTTTTACATTTTTAAATTTTGTATAAAATTCTGAATAAAATTTCTATACCATGTCCTATACCTAAAGTGAATATTTATCGAGTATAACTTTTTGTTATTAGGTTTGCGGATCTTAAAACATTGTTTAAAACATTCTATGTCAATTATTTAAAATTTTTCAACAAATCACCTAAGAAAACCCAGGACAAATTAGGCTAACTTAAAAGGGTAATAACTTTTTTATTTTAAATGTAACACTGTAACAATGTTAACATAATTAAATAGTTAATTAAAAAACCTTCTGATTGATATTACTATTATACCTAAAGTTAATACTTTTAGAGATATTTAACAATTTCTAAATTTTGAATATTATTTTGTATTATAAAACCTCTGACGGGTGAGTTGGCAGTATCTATGGTTACCACGTAATCTGTCATTGTTTAAAATTTAATGGCGTCAATTTTTCAGGTGGTTATAAAAAATTTGTTGACTAATTACTGATAAAAATTAGCAATATTTTAATAACAAAAGGAATGCGTAAAAATTTAATAAACCAACAATATTTTAATTAACATTTTTTTTTACTAATTTATTACTAAATGTTTAAAGTGTCCTCCATTTATATACAAGCATTTCTTAATTCTTACTTCTGCATTAGACGTTGCTCTTTATGACTAATATATTTTATTGTCTCCAATAAGCTAGTGCTTTATCTAGTTGAGATCCTACAGCATTGTTTTTTTTTTAATTAGCAAACACTATTGGTATTACTTTTAAATTTTAAAAAGGCTTGTCTATTTTTTATATAAGTCACTGACAGCTATCAGTATTTTTGTTTACAAAAAACTTAGTCGACAAATTGTTTGTAACAACCTAAAAAATTGAAAATAAATTTTGAAAAATTACTGATTACGTCACAGATTTCTTGATACAAAGAAATATTTAAAATTTTATAAATTATTAAATATATCTTAAATTAATCCATTTAATTATAGGGAATAGTTACATTAATCAAAAGGTTTTTTAATTTACTATGTGATTAAGTAAAAATATAACCGGGGTTAAGTTAGCCTAATTTGCCCTGGGATTTTTCAGGTAGTTAAAAAATGTTGGAGAATATGTAAAATGTTTGATAAGGAATCTTTTAAACAATGCTCTAAGATTCTAAAAATCCCACCCCCAAATTCGCAAACATAATAACAAAAACGTTATATGCTATTTTTGATTGACGTGCATTCTTCAAATTTTAACGAAAAAAACTCGACTTACTTCATGTATACGATATAATTTACTAATTTTACTCATAATTCTGTCGAAAAACCTTTATTTTAAAAATGACACAATTAACAATAATTAAGTAACGTCAAATTTTGCAATTGCATTGTATTATTGTGTTTTGTAAAAAGGTATTTTTGACAGAATTCCAGAATCCTTGGTATATAAGTAGTTTTTTACAGTGAAAGTGAAGAGGATGTTTTAATGGGTACCTACTCCACCCAAATATAAAAATATTTAGGTTATAAATAATTATTCGTATCTTCAAACAAAAAACCTCTCAGGCTGTCAAAATAATTTACAACAATCGGGTAAAGTTTGTTAACTCCTAGTCTGTAAAAAACCCGTTTAGCCAATCAAAAAATGTTACCACTGTCAGATTTAATTACTCCCTTTTTTACTTTTATTACCTAATTATTATAATTGTAGGTTTTATGTATTGTTTAACAAATAAAATTAAATGTAAAAAGTAGTTTTAAACCCGGCGCATTCACCAAAATTAATAAATAAACTATTTAAAGTTTATTTTTATTTTGTTTGTAGAAACTTTAAAGTGACATTAAAATTATTACTTCAGTTGAGTTAGATTTTAAAACCTACACAGGATATAAAATAAAGTAAATAAACATGATATAAGTATGAAAATAAAAGATATTTTAAGAATATTTATAAATAAGACTTATTTGACAAATGTTTCAAAAAATATCGCATGGGGTTTAGTAAGGATAAAAAATTTCTGTCGAGTAAAAATTGATGTTTATTTTTGTAATACTATTTATTCATACAGGGTTCAGCAAATACTTTCAAAAAAACTGAAAACCTAGGAATTAAAAAAAAGTGAGCTTTACAGGTAAACACACATATTTATCTTAATTTTTATCCAATTTGTTATTATTTTTGCCTACTAGATTTTGAGTTATCATCACCATTTTTGTGTTTCCTATGATTGCCATATTAAAATATTAAGTGCTTAGATAGAAACGTTGCATATATTTTATGCTTTTATGTAGTTCCAGGTACTTTTAAAACCAAAAAAACCCAAGCCACTAAAAATAAATTAATTTCGCCAAAGTCAACGGTCAAAGTCGAATGTCGAAGAGCTAATGACCTAAAAAAATAAAATCAAGAAACAAATTTATATGCCTTTTTTTACTAAATTTAGTTGTTTCTACAAGGCCACACAGTTAATTTATTCGTACATTCGCTAAAAGAATTTATTGCAAGTATAAAATTAAAGTGTTAAAAGTTTACAATGTGTTTATTGGTCGCCACGTTATGACTTTAAACACAACAAAATTAGTACATATTCGTTGTCAGCACCAAAATAGTCTACTCAAAATGATAATGAAGTCATAAATTACTACTATATTAACATTATGTAAAACAACCTAATTTTTTATCAAAGCATGGCTCGTCAAAAATATTTAAAAAGTGTAATCAAAATACGTTCAAATATTTATGAAATCGTTTTAATCCGGCAGTAAATTGGAGAGAGTAGGCTTTATTAAGTTTACCTATGGTAATTTGTTTTTTATAACAACCCAGTTATCTCCTTGTTCAAACATTTTCAGTATTTGAATTGCAAAAATAACACTGTGCTAATTATTATTTTTGCTATTATACAGGTGGTAGATAATAAGTTATTTACCAAAGCAATTAAGAAAAAAAATTGTTCTTCGCTTCTGACTAAAAATGTGTCAAAAAAGTAAATTGTACCGCTTCATTTGGGTACTGGTATTTAAAATATTTTGTATTTTAGTTGTAATACTTGGCTGTAATACTAAAACAGAAACTGCATGCGTTTTTACAATTTGCTATATTTTTGTACAATACAAAAATTATTATAGTATATAACTTTTTATATTATATTACAAGACATATAATTTTCAAAATTTGGCCACTACTTTATATACATTTTTTCTCTCAGATTTTTTGAAAAAATTGGTTTTGATGAAAGATAATTCAAACTAATTATAAAAAAATCTAAAGGAAAAAACGGTCATCAAATACGACTAAAATAAATCGACACCAACTCTTCAAAATAATTTAACAGGAATAAAAAGTACAAATTTGTGGATACCCACGTTCCTCCAAATGAAACTCGACGTTGTCAGCACTTTCGTTCTGCTGTTTTCTCATAGATTTTACGTTCGAGAGAACAACGTACTTTTTTTTCATTTGTGAAAAGAGCCCGTAGCAATAAGTCTAATACGGTTGTTTTTATTAACAAAAAAAAAGCATACAGTGCACTGCAGTGTACTGCAGTGAACAGATTAAGTACAAACAGGTTTTGCTTAATTTTTACTTCGAATGTTCGATACTTACTTTTTAAATTAGAACGGCAGACATTGTCTCCAAATAGTTTAATTTAACCATTTAAGAGAGGACAAGACTTTCCCAGTAAGTTACCAACATACTTGTTGACTTTTTGGCAGTGTGACAGGGTAACTACGTAGCGATTTATGAGTGAGGAAACTAAACTGCGCACCACTCAATGTGTCGCGACCAAAAAGTTCGTTCTTTTTCAAAACGACATAACTTTTTTGTTTCTTAAACCATTTTGTTGTCTGCTAGCCTCATCCTCTGGCAATTCATGCTATAGATATGAAGCTCGCGGTTCTTCAAGTAAATTTCCTACAGGATGATATGTTAAAGGGTGAAAAATTTTAATAACTTCATCCAAGCCCCGTTTCTAAAAAAAAAATTGTTTTCTCATTTTTACTTTGAAATAATGAAGTATTATGTCTTACCTTGAAACGCTTTTCAAATTTTTCGAATTGGAATCTTAGCAACGAAAATATGATTTTTTTTTCAAAAGAGTACATTTAAGGCATTTTTTGTAGACAATATAATCTTTTTAGGAACAAAAAGATAAGATGGTGAAAGAATGTTCCTGAAATAATTCTGAACAAGCGACAAGCAACAAACTTCCATTATTTTCAGAGGGCCTAAGCAAAGACCACTCTTTCAAAATAACGTTTTGGTGAAAATTTGAGAAAACTAAACCTAAACCGATATTTACGTTCGTCTGGCATTGGTATTTTAACAGCCGGGAATTGTTTTCGAATCTTGATTCTTGGTGGTTGACAACTGAATCATAATCAGGAACATCAAAATTATAAAGAAAACATATCACGAAGGTAAATATCGGTTAAGGTTTCGCAAATTTTCACCAAAATGTCATTTTGAAAAAGTGGTATTTGCTCTGAAAATAATGGAAGTTTGTTGCTTGTCGCTTGTTCAGAATTATTTAACCCTTAAGCAGGCACGCGGGGTGTACAAAACACCCCAGCTTCCTAAATATAGCTACCGGTCTCACTTCGATTCGAATAAATGGCGCTTACTTTCAGTACCTTCCTGTCAAAGTATTCTCAGTCATATTACATTGCCGATTTTGAAGTTAATGTAATAGGTTGTCTGGTATTTTGTTTTAAACAGGCTCTGGGTGCTGTGGACACCCCGTGAGCAGGCTGGGTTTCGCCTCCCTATTGACTTTTTTTTACCAAATCATAATTACTTGTAAAAGTAAACCTTATCTTAAGTGCTTAGTGTTTTTTTTGTTTTTATTATTATCATGACTTTTAAAATTTGTTTTTTTTTAAATAAATGCTTTATTTGATTAAAATTGTCGTCTTTTGACATTTTCTTTTTTTTGTCATCTTTTATCAAATTTGAACGCAACGAAATATGTTCTTATTGTCTCTCAGCTCATCTTAACTTGATAACCTTAAAAAAAAACAAAAAAAAAATGTAAATAACACTCAGGGACGCTTTGCCATCAGGGGTGTCTCTGACACCCCGCGCGACCTACTACGTTGCATAAAGAGGTGCGCCTGCATAAGGGTTAAGGAACATTCTTTCACCATCTAATCTTCTTGTTCCTAAAAAGACTGAGAGTATTGCTTACAAAAATGCCTTGAATGTACTCTTTTGAAAAAAAAAACATATTTTCATTTCTAAAATTCCAATTAGAAAAATTTGAAAAATGTTTCAAGGTAAGACATAATACTTCATTATTTTAAAGTAAAAACGAAAAAAAATATTTTTTTTTCAAACGGGGCTTGGATGAAGTTATTGAAGTTTTTCACAGTTTTACATATCACCCTGTACGAAATTTAGTTGAAGAACCGTGAGCTTCATTTCTATAGCATGAATTGCCAGAGGATGGGGCTAGCAGATATCACAGACCAAAATAATATCGTTTAAGAAACAAAAAAGTTATGTCAAAGCAAAAATAATACTGTGCGCGAGAATATGTGCAAAAGTGATTTCGTAAAAGCGATTTGTTTGATGTTGCTGCTAAAGACGCTCTGACTTAAATAAAAAATGGCGACGACAGAGTTTTCCTTCAAAAGCAAAGAGAAGATTTCAAGTAGCATTCCAATAAACAATTTGTACTACTTATGGTAACGATAAATTATATAAAGGTTATATAAGAGTTGTCAAATTATATAAGAGTTTAACAAAGTTTTATAAAATCGCCATTTAGTTTACTACTTTTATAATGGTCATATAGGGTTACTGTAAACTCTAGATATAGAATTAGATATTAATTATTTATGTGCTTAATAAACCAAAAATGTTTAGTAATTAAAATAGAAATTAAGCATAGTATTGGCTTTCGACGGAATGCTTTTTCATAATTTTAATTAAAAATTGGTTGAAAAGAAAATATTTAGCATAGAATATATAAGTAATATAATATTATCAACATAAATATTTTAAAAGTGGATTAAATTGAATGTTTAATGAAATACATTGCGTTAAAACCATTATTACTGTAGAAAAAAATGGCAAACCTGACAACACTAACCAGGTCCTGTGCGGTTAGATGGTTGCCTATCAAAAATTTTATAACATATAAGATATATAAGAGTTTTAAAATAATATAATAATACATTAAGTAACATGAATAGTGCTATAAAACTGAACTAGTTCCTTAGGTTATATAAAATAACCATGAGCAATATAAGAGGGCTTAAGGTTGATACATTCTTTTACATAAAATAAATGTTAATCGAATTGTATTACAAAAACAACTTAATTGACCAAACCAAAAATCCGGTAGGTATTACTAAAATAGGTACCGATTACCTTCATAAACTTCCCAAATAAGCTCTTTAAGGGGTATATAAGAGTGATATAAATATTTATGTAACCAAATTAAGAAATTAAGGTTTTATAATTTGGATGATATAACATTTATGGAAAACACTATAAAAACAAAAATGTTTATTGGAATGAGCAGTCTTAAATTAAAACTACAGCAAGGCTTAATAAAAAAAAAATCGGGTAGAAAACGAAAAAAGGTTCAAAAATAAATATGCAGAAAGTGAGAGTAAATAACGTCACAACCATCTACGACCTGTTCTAAAAGCTTGGTTTATGTGAGATTTTAGAGATACCTCAGAGTCATCTGATCCGGTTTTCTTAGAATTTTGTAAATGATGTAAATATTTTCATAATTTTAAAGATTTTAAATATAATGTTTACAAGATATATATGTATATTACACTATACTAATAATAACAAATAAACGTTTATTGCGAAAAAAATATTTTAAATTATTATTAGTATTATTATTATTTTAAATTATTTTACTTAATAAGATCTTCCACCTCGCCAGTAACTAAAATGCAAATTTTAAAATTGAGTAGTTTTATTAGCAATGTATACAATATTTTTTTAAATGTCTATTAAATCACGTGTGGTTGAGTATAGGAAGTTTATACACCATATATTGCAATTGCAATATATTAATATATGCAAAATTTGAGGAAATCTTAAAGGAACGAATATACTGTAGTGTCTTAAACACTTATTACACATTAAAAATAAAACTGGTTAATTTTTCACAACAAGAACCGTTTTATGGGTAATAAAACGCTTCGTTCAAGTTTAATGTGAATAATTATTTGAGCTAAGCAATTGCTGTGCCTATTACTCAAAAAACCGAAAGTTAACTTACGACAGTATGAATACGAATCGGGCTTGAAGTAGATATAAGTCAGCTACTGCCATGCAAAATAATTTTTTTAAATTATTTAAATGTCGGCGTAGTTAGCCGATGTAATTTACGTAACACCACGACTGACGGAATGTACATAAAACGGAAATTGTTAACCTATTTGTTCCGATTATATCTCAACATAACCAAATACAGGTTATTTCTTTTTAATGAAGCTAACGTTAAAATATAATTTTAGGTTTAGTAATTTTTTTTTAATGTAGATATTGGCAAACTAAACAATTAAAACAATTAAGAAAAAACCTTTAAACGATTTTCATGTGTGTTATTTTTTATTTATAAAGCCAACTTTTGACATTTAAATAAAAGGTTTTGGATTTAAATTGGCCTCCAAGATCTCTGGACATAATTGCTTAACTTTTATAGCGATGTTTGCAAAGTTAAATTGGACACTGTATAAAAAGGCGATATTTCTGAAAATATCTATATATATCTTAAATTTTATATGGCTTGTATAGACTTTATTGCGTCCTGCAGTGTTGCCAAATTGTAATGACGCAATATTGTATTAAGGATGTACAAACTGCAGTTTTAGGGATTTTTTACACTTTTAAAAGCTTTCAAACATACGAATTTTTGAATTAAAAAAAATAATCCTGGTATAGATTCTTTGGGAAATTTTATGCTCTACAAGAATCCGCGACGTAAAAAATTTTATCTCAAACGGTTCAAAAGTTATGGTATTTTTAATGAAAAAAGATTTTTTTACGTGTTATTTCAATGGAAAACTTAGAATGCTCACCGACACCTTTTAAAATTAAGCAAAAAATTTTGCCTTGCAGGGAAATTTTTTGCTCGGTATGTAGGTTCATTTTAACCCATAAATCCGATAGGTTAGTTTTTTTGGCTCACCCTAATATATATGTTGTTTTGTACATTTTAGTTGTAAAATTTAGTTTATGATATCAAATATAAAATATTTTAGCCCATGCTGTGTATATGTCAATTTATTTAAAAATTACAGATTTATAAACATTTAAAGAAAATCAAGCGACAGGAAACTGAGAATAAAACAGAAAATAGACTGAAATCTACGTTTATTATCGTTTATCTACGCATTGATACATGTAATCTAGTCTACATTAAAAAATTTTGAAATCATATAATATCGGCCATTTCAAGAGCTCGAAACGCACGAATTATAAAACTGTTTTTATAAAAAAAGTTGTAGAATATGTATTATATAATATTTTGCCATCAAAATTGTCAAAAATATTCTTCTTTTATTAGGTTATACATTAAATAAAAAAACGCAAGAAATATTTTAAGTAGAGATAATTTTAATAATTGAAGTTTATCTTGTCCCGTCCACACCTGACCAATAATGAAATTATCTTTACTTTTATAAAATATTCCTTTCGATCTTTTTTAATTAATGTATAGCCTAATAAAAGAAGAATACATTTGACAATTTTGATGTAAAAATACTATATAATAAATTTCCTACAATTTAAAAAAAAAAAAGGTTTGTGATTTGTCCCGTTTGTCCGCTTGAAATGGCCGATATATTATATACTTGCGCATACTAATATCTACTCTCTAAAATGGAATTAGTCAAAAATGACTAATTACTACAGTTATTAGTGGCTGCTTTGGGATACCATGGTATCCCAAAATTTAACAGCCAATTCTTATGTAAAATTGTCCCCTGAATCCGAAAATACTGTCAAAAATTAAGTAGAGCAGTTTTTGGCAATTCCATATTAAATGGAAAATTGACTATATCACAAAAACTGTTCTACTTTTTTAACTTTTGACGACATTTTCGGATTCAGAGGACAATTTCACATTGAAATTGACTGCTAAATGTTCGGGATACAAATTGATATTCACGAAAATTATAAGTGGCTGCTTTTTTGCTATGACAATTAGTAATTTTTGACTAATTCATTTTTAGAGAGTGCTTTTTTTCAACCAACAACTATAATTTTATTAATGAGCATTTTATTTTATTAATTTTATTTTATTTATTTAAATTTGTGTATTTATTTACATAATTGATATTGTATCCTAATTTAAGTAATTAATTTCGATGTATTTAGGCATTCCAAACTTATGAGATACCCAGTGTATTTGGTGAGTTGCCTTGGTATTATTGCTAAAAAATGCAATTAATAATATATGCGAAACGCTGAATTATATTATGCAATAACTACGTCCTGTCTTAATTGTTTCTATTCAGCAAGGTTAAAAATGTCATTACTCCATTGTAGACAATAAATCTTTTCGAAAAAGTAACCAAATAAAATCGCAATTTTTAGGTGATTTAAATTAGTCATTCTTTATGCACTTAAGTATACATGCTTCGTTTCGCGGACCAAAGGTGTCAAAGTCAAATTTTGTTATAAATGACCAACCGCCCACCCAACCCGTCAATGATGACATTGACATTTCTATTTTTCATGGCAAATATTTAATTTTGCAATGTCTTTTTTTGTAAAATTCAGAAAAATAAGAAAGTACAGGAGAGGATATAAACGTTTTAGGTTAAATTTTTGTAATTTTTAGTAGTATTTTTCGACACACGTTACTTAGACTTACTTAAACTAAGTTGGAAGGCCTAATACAATTTTTTCTTTTCAGCGCAGTCAGATTTGTCTTCAAAATTTGTGCTAGCGTTACCAAATATCGAATATTAAAGTCAGAAAAAAACATTTTTTTTGATTATCTTGTATCCATTGATTTTAGGCAAGGTTTAAATAACATTATTTAAATCGCAATTTTTAAAATTTATATCAATATTTAAATACAAAATTAAATAAATTAATTAATTTGGTAGAGAACAGATGAAATACTATACATTTAAACTTTTTTTATAATATACAATGTTTTGTTGTAGTTTTATTAAAAAAAATATTATTATTTATTGGATATGTAGTTTGTTTGTGTTACTTTAATTTTATTTCCTTTTAAGAGTTCTTTTCGGTTATACTTTTATTGTAGGTAGGTATATTAATTATTTGATACCTATATAAATAATTTATTTCTCAGAACGATTTTTACTGATTTGAATTTCCCTTCAAAAAGTGCCTTAATAATGTCTGAATCAGAAAAGGCTACGAGGTGTGTTCAGAAAATAACGGGAATTGTTAAATTTCGCGGGTTCGGAGGGTCCGGTTGTCATAAAATTTTCTTTATTATGTTGGTATACATGCCCCCGACGTTTGATAAAAACTTTAGCTGTTTTCATCGTTTACTTTGTCTGTGGCAGCCGCTAAGGTTAGACGTGTTTTATGAGCTCGGCGATTTTTCGTTCGTTAAAAGAAATGGATCAAAGAATTTGTATCCAATTTTGCTTAAAAAATGAAATAAATCCTGTGAAATGTTAACAAAGGCCTATAGTGAGTCTGCTATAAGTAAAACAAGAGTTTACAAGTAGTATAAGAGTTTCCAAGATGGCCGTGAAGACGTTGAAGATGACGAACGCCCCGAACGCACAAGCGCATTAACAACCGATAAAAACATGGAAAAAGTGGAAGAAATGGTTATAAACCATCAGAGAAGTCGCTGATAATGTTGGTATATCGATTGGCTCATCCCATGAAATTTTTTCGAATGTTTTGGATATGAAACGCGTGGCAGCAAAATTTGTTCTAAAATTGTTAAATTTTAAACAACTTTTTTGGCCAAAAACAATACTGTAATGATGCCCCAGCCTCCATATTCACCAGACATGCCTCTGTCTGACTTTTTCCTATTCCCAAAAATAAAGAGAACCTGAAAGGGCCGTCGCTTTGCAAGCATAGATGACATTAAAAGTGCATCGCTGAAAGAACTAAAGGCTATCTCAAAGATCGAGTTTTAGAAGTGTTTCGAGTATTGGAAGAAGAGCTGGCACATGTGCATAATATCCAATGGGGACTATTTTGAAGGCGACAACATTAATGTGGACGAATAAATAAATATTTGTTTCAAAAAACGAAAATTCCCGATATTTTCTGAACACACCTCGTATGTACCCTTAACCGTTTTTCAATTAAAAAAATAAAATGAAAATTACAAAACATCGTTTTTTGCGATTTCTCGAAACTAAAAATGATAATGCAAATGTATACCGTAAACACGGGTGGCTTTAGCTCACTTTTAAACTTAAGCTTACAATTTTTGTGGTTTTAACAATCATAAACATTAAATAGTGTATACCAAAATTTGAGTCTTGAGTTGCTCTTTCATAATAACTATGTTATAATATTACGTAGGGATGAGTTTCAAAAATAAAAATTAAAAAGTGGGTGTGCAAAGTTACCCCCAGGGCTGGTTACGGGTAACTTTGTCTCACAGTGTATTTTCCGTATAAAATTAAATCAATATTATATTTTATTTTTATTAGACACATGTTGGCAGCGACATATATCGATTACAAGGGATTACCGATAAAAAAATAAAAAATCGACCTGGAGTTAACCAAGGATCATCATTCCAAAGGATTGCGCATAATATAGAAATTGTAACGCGTGTATTTCTAAGAGTTTTGCACTGATGCAACATTAAAAACACTGATTTTCCTGTAATATAAACTCAATAGAATCGCTCAATTGACAAGTTTAGACCAACAAACAATAAATGTTAATTTTATCGAGCGCGAAAAGATTTTTCATAAAAAGGTTAAAGTCACCCGCGGGGTGCAAAGCCGCGAAAAAGTTGTGGCACTTAAATATCGATTTCAAACGTCAACAGAACTAATAATTCTAATTAATTTTAATTAATAATAATAGAAATTTAAAAAATATAACTAAACTTGTCTATGGACTAATTTATTTATTTCTTAATTAAGTTTAAATTAAGTTGTTCAAATAAGCAAACAAAAAATATACTTATACCTACTTACTTATAAACTGTTTAAGAGATAAATAAATGGTTACAAAATTTTAATCTAGATACATGCACACTTTAAATCAAAGTACATGCGAGTCATTAAAATAATTATTATTAATATTAATACCGGTAACCAGTTGCATATGTATGTATATGATTCTATTAATATACCTAATAGTAAAAGTTAATTTTTTATAGATTTAATTGTATTTGCTTTGTCACTATAATTACCTTTTACCTTTTTACCTTTCTAAGCATAAATAATGTATTATTTGTATTACTTTTCTACCGAATTTATACAGGGTGTTACAGGTTTTAGTTAAACTTAAAAGTTCCAAATGTCTCTCCTTTCTAGGATTGGTATGGGATTATAATATAAAATTTAATATATTTTTCTACTCCCACCTTTAAAACGCCCTTTATCGTACATGTTTCCATGACACTAAGTGACCTTTTAAATACACATTGACAAGTTGTGGCTTTACGGCGCTTTAGTCACGGGCTGAAGTTAGTTTTAAGTTAGTTGACAGTTATCAAATGCCATACAATCGTTAAAATAAAGTGCCTTTCTTGTAAAATAATACTAAATGTGAAAATTATTTTATTATCTCAATACAAAAATACAAAAATATTATATAGTTTCTCAACGGCAATATTTGAAACGTTTATATGAACATTGTACTGACCTTTTAATTTCGCCGGCAGTAAACTATAACTTAAATTCGGGCACGGACTTTACTGTAAAGTCCTCATAAAACATTTCCTTTACTTTCACTGTGAAAAACTGTCAATTTTCAAGATACGTTTTGATTCATAACCTTTATAATTGTGTTTATAAAATGTAAAAATGTGACATTTGACAGTTTCCCCTGTTGCTTCATAGATGGCGCTCTATACAAATTTTTGATTTAAATCATTTTAAGATAATAATAAGTATTTGTCGTAGAAAAAGTATAGTATGCACCTCGTTTATAAACTTTTCTATACACTCATTAACTTAAGCACTCGCTCGCAAGCTCGCTCGTGCCTAAATTAAATTCGTGTATAAAATGGCGTTTATCAAACTTGATACATAATATACTATTAAGATGTTTTTTTATATTTTCTGAAATTCATGCATAACATAAACTGTTTAAATATGCAGAATTTACCTATTAAATTGGGATGTTTTTGTAGGTATTTAAAAATACGGCCTATAGGTTTTGAAATGTCATAATTTTCCAAAATTTGAGTATTTTCTTTTAATTGTTCATAATTTTTTAAGAAATTGATCGCTTTGGAAATTATTTATTTTGTAAATTATCCTTCATTTTATGTAGTTTTCTGAAAAAAAAACAATTTTTTGCTTTGGGTTGTAATGATGTTTTGTTTGATTATAAGCGTTTTTAAGGTTTTTAAGCTTGACACGGTTTATAATAATTACTTATTTATAATTGAATAAAAATTAGTTTTGAAGTATTCTTTTTTTAATCAATATTTTTATTATAAAAATTATACTTATGTTTTAGATATGTCGTTTTAAAAATTTATGTAATTCTTCTACAGAAGTTAAAAAAACCCTTTAATGTGAGTGTGCAAATTTTAAGTTCGCCGGTTTTCTCCGAGTATATCAAGGTTGCTTCGTTCATAATCATATTTGGTCATATTTTATTTTTAAATTTGGCAAATTACTAGGCTGTGATGCCCATATATGGATATATCCGCTAATTATCAGGAGCATGTTGAAAAGCCAAATCTACTGCATTTCTGAACTAAAGGTGTGTATTTTATCCAAGTAATCATAGAGAATTATTCGGTTTTTAATTGCAAATGTAATTCAAGAACTAATCGGAATTGGCATTTTCATGTTTTGCCAAAGGATCCAATTCGGTACATATAGTTGCTGGTGCATAATTAACCTTAAATTAAATATTTTAAATTGAAGTCTTTTAAAAACGCCGACAACTGCATTTAAAAAAAATAAAAGGCAAAATATATCTACTCTCTTAAAGTGAATTAGTGAAATATAACTAATTATAAGTCATATTTGACTAATTGTCCTAGAGAAAAAGCAGTCGCTAATAATTAGTCAAATTAGTAGATTTAAATTTAAAAAAAGTTCTGACCAAGCCGGGGTTTGAACTCGGGTCTGTCGCTGTCAAGCGTATGTCATAACCAATGAGCCATCAGTCACTTTTATAAAAATCAATTTTATTCGCCTATAAATATTGCTCATAATATTTTAGAGTTGACCATATTTTTTGTGTTGCTGTTTTGAGCTAAACTTTTTGCACCTTTGTTTGTTTTTATGGGCCATTTAACCATGGAGCCTATACGCATTTAACTCAAACAATAATATGTTGTTGGCCGCAAACGATTAAAGAAATTTGTTACTTTTAACTCTCAGAAATTAGTCAAACTTTAACTATTTAAGTAGTAAAAAATAACTATGTAAAAGTGTAAACGACTATTTTATTAGTAAAAAATGCTGGTACTAATTCAAATAGTAGAATTTTGACTATTACATTTTAAGAGAGTACGAATCCATAATATCATATATTATATATAGACCAAAACAGTTATTATATTAGGAATTATACTTTATATAATATCCGATTTTGGTCTTTTACAGTTGAGTGATTCTTACTAAATTTAAATGTTTACAATTTTTACATAAATCATTAATCAAATGTGTATTTATTGTATTTAATAGGTACAATTAATATTTACAGGGACTGTATGCAATTTATTTCTTTAGCCGGATTCCCACTGTTTATTGGAAAACCGGTAAAAACTCAACCCCGGATTTTCTCTCGAAAAACACCCATCACCACAACAAATCGTTTTAGTTTTTGTCTCGATATTTGTAACATTTTCCGGCTAATTCTTAAAAACACTCGTTTGTAACATACAGATGATTAATAAAAGCTGTAGTTTTGTTACGATCATAATGGCCACGTGGTGGCGCCACTAGCCATACGCCTGTCAAAAGGATGGCAGGTGACAGGTAACAGGTGACAGATGCCACATAACAGGGAAGTATTAAAAGAGCGTAAAAATTAAACTGAGGTTAAAGGTACTTAGAATAGAATAGATTTATTATTTCAGAAAGATTGCAATGTTTACAATGTTGAACACGTCCAAAAAAGTGTATACATACACTGAGAAAAAAGTTTATTGCTCCCAAATAAAAAAAATATTTAAATATGGGACAAGGGTACAGTTTATTTATCCTAAATATATTTTTATTCCCGACACATAAAGTTTTACTAAAGTATATTTATCGTTATTATTTCGACTATTTAGAGGTAATAAACAATATATTCACTATTAATAAAAGTATTAAATACACAGTTTATTTGTCCCATTTTTTTCTCAGTGTAAATATTCAAGAAAAACAAAGTAGGTACTAACAAACAAATGTAAGAAAATTGGGTAAAAAAACAAATTCAAAAAAAAAACATTTAGTTAAAAAAATTATCCACATCTGTTTACAAGGTATGCTCTTATGCAAGGTGTAAATTCCCTCAAACTAAGGTATTTTATTGTTTTTGGCAATTTATTAAGTTAAGTTAAGCAAAGTTTTGTAAACGTTGTGGGTCCTTGTTTGATTAATTAACACTAAATCTTTATTTTTAGTGAAGTAGGAATGTTATCTAGTAGTATTGTTAAACATAAAACTGTTTTTCTTGTAAAAAAGTTTTAAAAATATAAAGATCTGTTAGTGTTAGTAGGTTATTTTTTACAAACCTTTGCTTGCATGATTCATTAAATTCCAACTTAAAAATAATTCTAATAACTTTTTTCTGAAAAATAAATAAATTTTTTGTATGGGATGAATTACCCCAAAAAATTTTGAATAATTTTAAATTTTGGAATTTTAATTTAAATACTTGTATTTGGATGTTAACTTGAAAACAAGTTTCTTCCATGAAATGTTTGTTAAAAGTAATAAATAATGGTACTTCTTTCTTTTAATGTTTTTCCAATATATCAACACCCTGTAAATTGTTCTATTGGTCCACTGAATATCGGGAATCAAGCCTTGAAATGCAATACTTTGCTTTTTATATAATAGGCCCATTTTTTATAGAAGGAAATTTAAGTGGACAGAAATATTTAGAGCTTCTACGAAACGAAATTGTGATAACTTTGGTAAACCTAAACCGAAATAGAAATCAATGAATTATGGCTTAATATAGGACTTAATAGGAACTTTCTTTTATCGAGATCGTATAGGTTAATTTGAGAAAAAATACCTTAAAATAAGAGTTAAATATTAAGTTTTTTTATCAGAATGAACATATTTAATTTAAGATTAAGCTTTTTGGCAAGCTTAGAGTTTTATTTAAATATTACATAAAAAACAACTTTTATGATTTTTTCTTAAAATTACGTAAAAAACAAATAGCCAATATTTAATTTATTAAAAGGTCTTTCATGTATGTCTAATACTTATCGAAATAATAATATAAGGTAGTAAACCCATAAATATTTCTCCTCGGAGATTTGTATCACGCAACCCCATTTTTATACGCAATTATTTAAACCAACCACGTTATATACGATTAATGATAAAACAGTGTTTCTAGGTACATTTAATGTCAAAAAATTGATTGTTAATAAAAACGAACAGGGGGAGGGAAGACATGATCTTCGCCAAACAGAGCAAATACCGAAAATACAATGCGAAAGGGGACACGACAAATAAACGTTAGCGAAATAATAACACACAGCCGCAAGCATGACCCCCAAATACGTGTGGTATTACTAAACGATATATGCACTTTTATAAAAATCAGATTTGTTAACATGAGTTTGTAGTTTGTTAATTTTATTTTGTAAAATTTTAACATAATTTTTTATAGTTTTTATAGAAAAGGTTTGTAATTATTTTAACAAAGGAATATATTTTCCCGAAAGTTTTATAAAGGTAATATGCAATTTTGTTCGTTGAAAAAGTACACATGATTTCAGGCAGTCAATCAAAACATTTCCCACTGACAATACGCATCAACAAGTTTAACTGACTTCAGCGTCTGCAACTTGTTTCTGCTTACTTTATTCTAATTCGTAACGTGTTCATAACAACTGTCTAGAGTGTTTATAATATATTACCAAAAATCTGTTATTATTGTTATTCGGATTCCTTATACCTATTTAAGTGCGAAGTATCCGAAAGAAAGATGCCATCAAATTAGTGGATACAGTGAAGTGGGTTTAAGTTACAATACATCATTAAGTGTTTTAATAGTACTGATAATTATATTGTACCTACCAAATTTCTTTATAATTTAATGATTTCAGAATGATGTATTATTTAATTGTGTGTAAGTTATTTTGTGTTCATTTATGTAGGTATGTGTTAGTTTTTTTGTTTAGGAAATTGATTAGTAAAGCAACATTTCTTATCAAAATTCTTTTCATTTAAGTTCCCAATTTTCAACAAATACTTTTGTTACTGAGTCTACAAAAAGAATTGTAAAAATAAGATCCTTTTTGAAAATTACAAAAAATTTGTGGTGAATTATTGATATAGGATTTTTTTATTAACTCTAAAAAATGTTTGCTATAATTACAAACTACTCTCTAAAAATAAATTAGTCAAAAATGACTAATTTAATAGTTGTTAGTGGCTGCTTTTTCACTTGTACCATGGTTAACCATGGGAGACCATTGTATCCCAAAATTTAACAGCCAATTCTTATGTAAAATTGTCCCCTGAATCCAAAAATGTCGTCAAAAGTTAAAAAAGTAGAACAGTTTTTGAGATATATTCAATTTTTATTTAATATGTAATTAACTATATCTCAAAAACTGCTCCACTTTTATAATTTTTGACGGTATTTTCGGATTCAGGGAACAATTTTACATAAGAATTAGGAGATACCATGGTTTTTCATGGTTAACCATGGTACAAGTGAAAAAGCAGCCACTAATAACTATTATCATTTTTAGAGAGTACTTATTCAATTAGTTAACAGGTTACAGTTGGTTGTAAATTAAGTTATGTAGATCTGGATTAACAGTCTGGTTAATATTTGGTTAAAATTAACAAATATTTTTTGACTATGTAATTATTACTAAATAGCAAAAATTTATATAAGTATTTAAATTTCTATAGTAACTAAAATTAGCATCCATATAAGGTACAGCACCAATTTAAACTTGGTTGGAATATAAATAAATTGAAAGTTTAAATTCTAAATAAAATTTGTTATTTAGCGATATTAATAAACAAATTTGTTCTAATGAGTTGAATAAACTGCTCACTTGGTTTATTTTAGAATACTTTAAATATTGTTTTATAATTCTTTAACACATTCCGGCAAAATAAAAATATTAGTTTGGTGCATTTTATCATTATTTTTATTATGTGAATCAAAAAATCTACAAAACATAAAATCAGAATTTTTAAGTTCTAATTTTAACAATAACGTCTTCTATTTATTGTTGTATCAATATCGCGAAACAATAAAAAAATTATATATCATATAACAACAAATTTTTAGCTGTGCGTAGGCAATTATCATTGTGTCATCTCCTGATTGTAGTAGGTAGGTGTGTTCGTGACGTCACGTTACGCATCATCATGTTGCCATTTCAACCCAAAAACTAATTATAAATTAAAACCGGGGTTTATTAAGATTTTTGTTGTCCGAGGCTTTTTAAATATTTTGACTTATATAAGAGGCATTACGGTCAAGGATTTTGCGAAGAGAAATTATTTTTAACGTATTCAACTTCAAACAAGGTAAGTGTAGAGTAAATTCCAATAAATTGTGCAAATACGTGTTTATTAGTCTCTTAAATGTTTTAATTCAACAGATACGTTTATAAACGTGTTGCATACCATAGTTTTTTTCGGCAAATATTATTATAAAGAATAATTTATAACTAATTAATTAAAATATTCGTATAGAGCGACATCAAAACAAAAATGGAGTAGTCAACATTTGTTTTAGGAATCTGTTTTACCAGCTTTTAAAATGTCAGTGTGAATTTGTCGAATTTTCCTGTAAAAATCGATTTTTTTTCCTTGATAAAAGACAAACAACCGTTTAAATCCGATATAGGTATGTATAAGCAGTTCTTCAAAGTAAGAGTGAAGAGAATGTTTTGTGGGTACTCCACCCAAAATTATTATAGCTTTATCGGCAAAAACTAATTTCCTGCCGGGGAAATCAAAAGATCAGTACAAACGTGCATATAACCTTTTTAAATATTGGCTTTAAGAGACTACATATTTATAATTTAATAATTAGGTATTTCTGTATTGATAATAAAAATATCCATATCTTAGTATTATTTCACACTTTATTTTGACGATTGTTAACATTTGACAACTGTATACCAACTTTTAAAAAGCCATAAAGTCACAGCTTGTCAATGTGTATTTAAAAGATGAAAACATAATAGTATATTATTATATAAGATATAATGCAGGCTATTATTTACAAGGATGAAATTTGCATAAATCATCCGAGTAAAGAATGGGCATTATTTCGAGTGTAATACTATGCTTTTTCCACTCCAATTAAGTAATTTTCATTGATAACATTATTGTCTGTTAAATAAAAGAAGCATTAACATTAAAAACATGAAAAAAAATTAACATAAATTAAGCAGCAATTTAGCAAAATGTATGTTTTTTATAGTTATTAAATTTCAAAATGACTAGACAATCAAGTTGATAACATATTTCTCAAATAAATGAGATTCTATTTATTCAAATTAAAAAAAACCTTATCTTCATTAATTAAAATATTTCCATCCAATAAAATGTAAATAATAAACGGCCAAGGTTAAGATTGTCAAAAATTTAGAGGTTTTTTTACCTATTATATTCCAGCATGGGTTAATTTATGGAATATATAGAAAAGACCTGTTTTAAAACTTCGACCGATGGTCAAATATGATTTGTGATATTATGCAAAATTAGTAACATTTATTTATAATTTGTTCTTTTAACCACAAGCGATAACAAAATTTTTATTTTGTCAGGCAATTAAATACTATTTTATAACCAATTATTAGATGTTGTATTATTTTTTACAACATGCAGTTTGCACCTGCTCAAAATTTTAATGCGTTGGCACACCATTAATAAAATTTTATTTAAATAATTTTTAATTGTGGGTAATACAACTTTACATAATCTTTAAGGTTATGTTCTCAATGCCGGCGCATAACTGTCTGGACAAACATTACAATATAGTCGAGATTTTATCTATTAAATAATAAGCCGCAATGATAGAATTAAAAATAGTATTTCGGTTGTTCTAAATATAAATGTAGTTAATATGTTTCACTTACAATTGAGTAAAAAGTTTGGAATAAAGTCTAAAATAATTAAACAACAATCACAGACAGTATCACTGGAAATCCAAAAAACGGAAACTCATACGGAAAAAATAAAAAGTTTTTGAATGGATCAGCCACACACACAGATTTTCGTTGAAAACTGGCCGGCGTTGTAAATCTAAAGTATATAAAGTACCTTACTAGTCACGTGACGCACAGGCGGCATGGTCGGAGAAACAAATATAGAGCCTGCTAGATAATCCGCCCGCCACTTAACCCGGCCTGCTTAGCGCGCACAGCACAATACTGATTTCCCGACTCGATACGATTATGAACTTTTTCACCGGGCTGAGGGGACATTCTACTATTAATCTTTTTTTTAAACGAGGAATATTAATATTTTATCGATTTTTTTTATTAAAATTTGTTTTTTTATTTTGTCTTTATAACGTTGTTTCAGCATATCATTTAAATTATTAAAATTAAAACTTTATCCATTTATCTGTTTTTTTATGAATTAAGACAAGACAGATAAATCAAAAATATATATATTTTAATACATATAATTATTTAATTTTCACACAAGCAAATGCAGATGAATTCATTTTAATCAAACAAAACATCTTAAATTTACATTTTAATACCAATTAGTTAATTAAGAAATAAAAACGAAAAAATGAGCACTAACGCTGCAATAGCGTCACCAAGGGGGGGATTTGACCCCCCACTTTGAGACTCAATTTTTGTCCGATTTATATTTCCAAGCTGGTACGGTTAAAATAAAAAAAACATTCTGACCCTGTATCTAGCCCCAACTAATAAAATTGCCCGAGCGTTTTATCCAAGGTCACTGGATGTCACTGACCTATACTATATATTCATTCAAGCAAAAAAGAAACAGGTGGGCGACATTAATTAAAAACCTAGATTTATGTAATATCAAGCAAACTTTTAACCTTATTTAAAATCTGGGTAATGGGTAGTTTTTTATCATTCTCTCTTAAATTGAAATAGTCAAAATTCTACTAGTTGAATTGGTACCAGCATTTTTTACTAATAAAATAGTCGTTTTCACTTTTAAATAGTTATTTTTTACCATGTAAATAGTTAAAGTTTGACTAATTTAAGATTAGTCACCATCTTTGACTATTTCTGAGAGTTAAAAGTAACTAATTTCTTTAATCGTTTGCGGCCAACAACAATGTATTATTTGAATTAAATGAATATAGGCCCCATGGTTAAATGGCCCATAAAAACAAAGATGCAAAAAGTTTAGCTCAAAACAGCAACACAAATAATATATTCAACTTTAAAATATTATGAACAATATTTATTGACAAATAAAATTGATTTTTATAAGATTGACTGATAGCCACATTGGTTATAACAGCTTGACAAGCTTGACAAGTGACAGACCTGAGTTCAATCCCCGGCTGGGTCAACACTTTTTTTAATTTAAATCTACTAATTTGACTATTTCATTCAGTAGAATTTGACTAATTATAATAATTATTAGTGACTGCTCTTTCGCTATGTCAATTAGTCAAATATGACTTACAATTAGTTATTTTTGACTAATTCAGTTTAATAGAGTTGATTACTGACAGTTCGATTATTATGCGTTTTGAAACACTTAAAAAAATAGCTACATGAACATCAATTGACGTAAAAGGTGAAAGGTAAAATTTAAAATCGACAGGAAAACCACGGAAATCACGAGATACCGATAAAAAGTAAGTATTGTTTTATTGAAAGTACCTAAAAACAGCTAAGTTTGCAAAACAAAAAACAATTATCAACAAAGTAATCAATGATAACACAAATGTAAATTTTTAATGAATGGTGCATAATGCAAAAATAATAAAGGAAAAACTTTCTTATTTTGACCCTGTATACAGTCATGTAATAAGTTGTTATCCCTTGGGGGAATGATAGTTCACGTCAAAGTACTCAAGTTTTTCCTTTATCACTTTTGCATTGGTTCTACTTTTTTTAAATAAAAAATCATAAAAATTAACTTAATTCTTATGCATTTGATGGACGCCACTGGTCAGCAACAGCTGTCGATGATCGAGGTGACTAGCAGTACCAATAAGAATCACAGTTCAAAAACTGGCCGACTCTACTTAGTCCATCGACCCCGCTTACACTTTAGGTAGGTCTTAGTTTAAACGAATCCAGTGTCGTGCCAAGGAAATGCCCAAGTACGTAAATTTTCATGATTTTCCCCCTAGGGAATGACAACTTAATATATCCTGTATTTATTTTATTGAACTCAACTTATTAATCAGGATTTATAAGTAGCTCAGGCTAGCTTGGTTAGTGTCAAAGCATAATTCTCTAAAATTTTCAAAAATTGTCGAAAAAAAATTGAAAAAAAATGCTTTGCATGAAATTAAAAAAAATAATAAAAATCTAATATCTAAAAGTTGTAAAATAACAATAACATACGCAATATAAGTATCTTCATGATTTAAAAAAAAAATATGAGTGCCGAGTGCATTTGAACGGATTGAAAGAGGGATATTTTACAGCGGCTTTTAGCATCATTTGCGTTTTGCATCTGCTATGATCTAGGTAATAAATTATTAATCAGAATAAGAGTTTTTCTAATATTGGATAAAATCAGATATTTTTATAAAATTGCAATACTGTATCTCAAAATCTAAACATTTTCAGATACAAGTTAATATACACCGTGTCCAAAGTCCCTTTTAAAATATGTAAAAATATACAATATTCAAAATATTTTAATTTTGTGAATATTTCGGAAACCTGAAATCGCATTTTGGATTTTTTTGCTTTATTATTAAATCGCCCTGTATAAATCAAAAAATATTTACCCTTAACAGTCGCATATGGAACAGGGGGGTCAGCTGCTGACCCCTGTTCATATTTTTGGCTGTATTTTTAAAATTTTTAAGTGTTGTTTTATGACTTTGTGCTTTAATGTATTGTGAACCTATATAAGTCAGTATTAATTTAATTTAATTGTTATAGTGTCAAAAAATCGTAGCAAATCATATAGGCAACTAATATTTCATATGAAATATTAGGTGCATATGTATAATTTGCTACTTTTATTTATATATTATACATTTATTTCAGGTAGTTGTCAATTGTTTTCGAATAAAGTGAGGTTAGCCATGTGGCTAACCTCACTTTATTCGAAAACAGTGCGACTGTGGTTATTGAAGAATACGTGCTCTTATATGATTTCCTTTTTGTGTTTATAACATTATTGTTTTTTATTATTTTAAAATTTAATGTATTTTTGTATTTCTTATAGTAACTAAGCAATGAAAAAAGAAATGAGGCCGCGCAGAAACTAAAATACTGGGGTCATTCACTAACCCCCCTGTTCCAGGTTCTCTGGGTACACGTATAGGGTCCACATGCGACTGTTAAAAGTGTACAGTTTTCTATAGGTAGAATTTGATACCCCATGAGTAATGGTTATTTATGTACCAAGGCAGGAAAGTCGTATTTTTTATCACGAGTGATAAAACATGACTTTAATGCCGAGGTGCATATTAAATTTTTTCCGAAATCACATTTAATAATACTAATAATTAATATTGATGATTAAATCAAATGTCATTTGAATGTAGGAAGTGTCTACGTATACTATTTGTTATTATATATTTGCCCGCCGTTGCGATTTTTTAATCTAATTAACAAAATTAACTTATATTTTTTTTTAAACAACATTTTATGAAAGGGTCCAATCGACCTCCGCGTCGGTGCTTTTTTTTAAATATTATTTAGTTGCTGCTGAGGGGAAGTAGACACATCTTAAAATGTATAATGGGTTGCATAAAATACTCGTATTAAATCGGCAGTACTGCCGATTTATTTTACTTAACTGCCGATTGTTGCACAGAAAAAACGCTAGCATAGCATGAATGGGTGAGCCAATAAACCAATGGGATCTTGTAATCCGTATTCCTCAATAACAGTTTCTATAATACCAATAGCAATAGCACTTGGTTTATAATCGTTTACTGTTTTTAAATTAACAACAAAAGTTATTGCTCCTAAATCTATTGATATTCATATTGATATTTATTTGTTAGAATGGTAGAATGTTATTGCATTAAATACTAATTTGATTTATTTAATAACGTTACTATTGTATGTATACTATGCATACATTTAACGCAATAAATTCTTTGACATTTAGGCAAAATATTTCCCTATTTTGGTTTAATAGTAATTAATTAAGCAAATAACAATTTAGATTGTTTCAATTTTAATGCATTCAATGACAGCGCTGTTCTTGGTACTATGTTAGATTTTTTTCTGTGTGACTACTTTACTGCCGATTTCGGATAAAATAATTATTACGTATTTACTCGGTGATATAAATTTTCTACTGGCTTTTATGTTAAGGGTGTCTTCGGAATTGTGACTTTTACGCGCCCTGACCTTATACCTTTTGTTTCAAACATGAACAGTTTGTTTTTGTTGATCTAGTTATGTGGGGCATTAATTAATTAAAAGTAAAAGGGAGCACGTGACGAATGCGAGTGTAGGTTTTTGGGTAAATAATTTAACTAATTTTGGTGTGGCCGGAATAATGCATAAATCTTTGTATCCAAAAGTTTGTTTACTTTAATGTGGTTGGGACATGCAATTTTGTATCGCTTATTTGAAATCTACCCATACAAGTTTGTTATTAAAAAATGTTTTTTTCGTTTCTTAAACAATTTTCGAGAACGCTACTAAAAAATGTATTTTAAAACGCTTCGATCACCTTATTACGATATTATAAAATAATGTGTCAAAAATTACGAATGAATACAACATCTGTTTCTAGGTTATGTTCAATATTTCATGTATTTAATCCTTGGAAATTAAGGTTAAGTACATCATAGAGGTGCGATTTTAAGAACTTTGTACTAAGAAATGCTGTTAATGGTTTTATAACAAGTATAAATATTATAACTGTATAATTTGGTTATTTTCAAAATTTTTATAATAAATAAATAATATCTATAATATGAGGGGTGTTACACTGATTTTCAAAATCATGTCCCAAACCCAATATTTTTTATCATACCATATGAAAGTTCTATTTCATGTCTACCTAAATCAAAGAAAATGAATGAAATTAAAATGTTAATTAAAGAAGGTGCATCCGGACCCACATTATGTTAAAATTATGTTTATTTTATATTAAAATAACATTTACTTAGTTTAATCCCTACGGGATGATTGAATTTTTAAACAAAATTATGGAGATGGATTATCATAGAAAACTAGAAATTTGATAGAACCAACCGTTAACTTCAAGTGTGTAGAATATTAATACTAAATTTAGAAATGTAGTAAACGAATAAATACCTAGTTTGGCAATAAATTATTACTTAAATCATTACCAACTTATATCGTAAAATGGGACACCTTAAAATTATACCCGGCGCATTCGCCATTTTTTCAACAAAATTTATTTGCTCGTTCAAGTGTAGTGTGTATAGTGCATGGAAAAAAATCGCACAGTGGCATAATAGTTATTTACGATATAAGTGGGATAAGCGCTTTATTAACGTACGCATGCGAAATTTGCCCAACGAGTGCGTAGCACGAGTTGGGCAATCGCAAAAGTACGTTAATAAAGCGTTATCACACGTATATTGTACAAATTTTTATCTACGCATCTAAATGAAAAAATAAACCGTAATTATTTTTGTCTAAGACTTAATTTAGGGTTATTTTGACATTTTGACATTTTGACTTTTTTATTTGATTGGTTAAAAGCAGAGAAAAACGCGTGCGTTAATGAACTTCTTATCTCACTCAAAATGAGTGGGATAAGAAGTTCTTATCTCACTGGCGTAGATAAATTTAAAAATGATACCACCAATCCACACAGTACTTCAAAATTAAAAAAAAAATTGTGACAAAATCGCACAGTGGCAAATGTAAATTTAAAAGGTAGGACAAATTTAAATCCGATAGTTATACGTGTCGACTAAAATATTGTCCAAATATACTTTTAAGACCATTTTCAAAAAAATTCACCAATGTGTTTTCATTAAGTGGTATCATTCCAATAAAACGTAAACAAAATAATAAAAAGTGTTTTTTAGTATTTACTACTCAGTTATAACTTATAACTTATAAGTGACTGCTTTTTACCTTATACCATGGTTTACCATGAATACAATGGTATCCCCAACCTTTAATAGCCAATTCTTATGTAAAATTGTCCCCTGAATCCGAAAGTTATAAAAGTAGAACAGTTTTTGAGATATAGTCAATTTTTTTATATAATATGGAATTGATTATATCTCAAAAACTGCAATAATAACTGTTACAGTAGTAATTAGTCATTTTTGATTAATTCATTTTTAAAGGTAGTTTTGAATTCGTTATAAATACAATTTCTATAAAAAATCGTAAAGTCTTAAAAATAATAATATTTTAACTTTTTATTTTTAAAAGGTCTCTAGACATAACCCTCTATAATAAAGTGGGTTAAACATCCTCTTTTTGCAAAATTATTTTGGGAATAGCAAAAATATTATTTTTTGAATCGAAGCGGAACAAATTTTGGTTGCCATTGGCACTTGAAATTAAAACTAAAAAATATTTATTAAGTTTGTTACTACAAAAACATCCATTTTAATTATCGCATATAAGTATATTATAATTTCATAGATATTGCGATTTCATTTATAAAAATGGAAAATTTAAGAAACAATCGCAATTATCTAAATTATCTCTAAAAAAAAGTAAAACAAACTTTTAAAAAAATATTTTTGTACTCAGTTTTAAGTGCAATTGGCGAGCCTAAACCCAGGATTTTTTTACCTACTGGGTATTCAGTTTTCAATTTTAGAGCAATTTTGATTTTGAAACATATTTTTTTGTAGTTAATAAAATTTTTATTAATGTATAAAACTATTTTGCAAAAATACATACAGCGTGAAAAATGATTATGTTTAAGTTTAAAATTGTCTTTTTTAATGAAAACCATTTTCAACCTTCGTTAAATTAGGATGAAACACAAATAAAAATATTTACAAAAAATTTAAATTTTTAACACTCTACAAAATAAATTTAAAATGCCATAAAAGGTTAAATTTGTAGTATACGCTAAGGAATATACATATATGCTAAATAACACGTTTACAACATTCCAGGATTGTGGACTTTGTTTCGCACGTAAAGTTAAAAATAGGCGAACTGTTTTATTTTCGTACACAGGGGTGGTTTACGAGCCTCCGTGCGGTCGGAAAAATATTTCGTGACATTGTTAGATTTACACCTTTATGGTGTATTTATCCTTGTTCCTCTATTTTATTTTTCCTTGTTGGTGGTCGCTATAAAGTTAGGTATTTTAAATGCTTATAAAAGAAATACGCTCAATTATGCCACCGATATTTTCTTAATCATAAAATACGTATGAAATATCAAAAAAAAACAATACATCGAAAATATGCAATTAAATAATATATTAAAAGTGAAATTAGCCCCAATTCTTTGTGTTGTTGGGTGTATTTCGAGGGGAAATCCTGGGTTGAGTTTTTACCTGTTTTCCAATAAACAGTGTTAATCCAAATGAAGAAATAAATTTCATAGTCCCTGTAAATTTAAATTGTATCTATTAGATACAATAAATACACATTTTAGTAATGATTATCGTGAAAAGTGTAAACATTTCAATTCAGTAAAAATCGTCTAAGAAATAAGTCGTCTAAATTTAAACAGCATTTAGCATTATTAAAAGCGTTGATTAAGAAAGTCTCCACTCAACGGTAAAATACCATTATATTATGTATTATATATAAAATTATGTTGCTATGAATTCGTAGGTATATTTTGTTGTTTAAAATGCAGTTGTCGGCGTTTTATAGAGAACTCAAATATAAAAATGGTTGATTTTAGGTTTATGCTTGTGCAAAAATTATTTTTTCCCAATTTCTTAAAAATGTCCAAACTTAAATATAAATTATATTAGGTAAAGTTATCATTAGTTAATTCTGCAGCAACAAATGTACTAACCGAATTGGATCCTTTGGCAAAACATAAAAATGCAACAATTTAGTTCTTGAATTTTATTTCTAATCCCTTAGATAAAATAAACACACTAACGTAACTATTTATATAGTATAAGTATAAGCATTTAAGCGTTGAGTTTCTTAATCAATGAAATAAACAATAATCAATCAAAATCGAGTACTAAAAAAGTTTTTTAATTTTTTCTTTGCAACTTAAAACACAAATAACTTGCGCGATTTAGCTGTGCAATTAAACAAAATTTGTCGAGTAAGACTTCTGCATTCCTCTCTTTTGTGAAAAAAACTACCTATTTATTTAAAAATGATGTACCGTTTGTATGCTTTAAATGTATTGTTGACAATTTATTATCTATGTGACAATTCTTAAATTCACGCAATGCTATCGAAGTCCAGAAGATGGCGCGCGCGTTGTGAAAACCCGATACTTCTTTAGCGTATAGTGATTTGGTTGCTATGAACAAAAGCAGGTAAGAAAAAAAAGATTTTTTTTCAAACATTAAAATATTCTGAAGGCGGCAATTTCTAAATAAAAAATTTTGAAAAATAGTAACGAAAATAGAGGTGCCAAAACTGCAGCCAAAGAAAAACCTTTTCGTTTGGTAAATTAAGAGGTTTATAGCTTTTAACATTTGTTTACTCTTTAATAACCTAGATTTTTTATATTTATTTGTTTGCGACTCACGCCTATAAAATCATTATTTATTGTGCGATTTTAACCGGATTTGTTTTAAAGTGTGGATCTTGATAAACTGTATTTTTGAGCAAAAGACGCTATATTTTTACAAATTACAAGGCTTACTATGTCAGTTTCTGAGAGTCAATTTTTAGAAATTCATATTATTTATCATTTATTCTGTCAAGTCATACATAAAAAAACATTCAAATAAAATTAAACTAATAGTTACATGGTATAAATGTTTATATGCTTTGTTTTGACAAATAAAAAATACAATAAAATAAAAACAACAATGAAACAAAAAATAGAGAATTTAAAAAATTCTCTAAAATTAGATTTTTGTTACGTATTTTTGTAAGTCTAGTCATTTATAAAATAAAGAAAACAAGAATGTTATACAAAAATTAAAATTACCAGCCCGTACGAACTTTAGAGTGTAAGTTTTTAAATTTTGTTCATGCTGTCCCCTAAAACTCTTCTAAATAGTTTTAAAAAAATTTTGACTAAAAAAATAATGTCATTCTACTATAACCCTAGAGATTTTTTTCTTTTTAATTTTTATTACTTTAAAACATAATTTTTTTTTATTTTGCTCTTAAAATTTTAGTTATGACCTAATTAACAAGAATATAAAAAAAATTAGGTTTCACAGAAAGTCCAAAAATCACCTCTCAGAACAGCACCGTGATGTACATATATAATGATTTTTAGATTTGATAAATTTAGTAAGTAATTTTTTCTACTATAAAGGAACAGACAAAATAATAAAACTTGCTTTTAAAACCAAACATGTAAAAACATAACTCTATTTCATAATCTGACTACATAAATATCTCTTTTTAATAAAAAAATATTATTCAAATTATATTCAAATTCCCCTAGTAAATTTATTATTTTTGACCAAAAAGTTTCTTTGTTTAAACTTAAAAATAAATTACAGGTCCAGTTTTGGCTGAAAGTTTATAATTTTATTAATATATTATTAAAATTGCGCAACAGTTTTTTCAGAAAAAGCAAAAATTATTATTTATTCTTTAAAAATCCACAAACGACAATTAATTAGATTTTTCTATAGAACATGACACTTGCGTAATAATTATTATAATTTGTATTTGTTAGGTCACCTTTAAAGAGTATTGTAAAAGGACCCCCAAAAACGTAGTTTAATTTGAATTTTTCAAACCTTGAATCATTCAAGTTCAAAGTGAATAGCAGTGTTGTGTCTATTTTAGTTTGTTTTTTATGTTCTGTATTTATTTAAATTTTAGTTTATCAAATTATAAAGACATATTAAATTTAAACTTTGTTAACATCTTTAATAGTTTTAAGCAATCGCGTTTTTTTAATAAACTTTTGTTATCTTAACTTTAACTATTTTACTGTATTATGCTATTTACCCTATCATTTCAATAGCAAATAATATAAAAATCATAAAAATAGTTTCATACCGCCATTTTAGTCACTAATATAATTAGGCACGAGCAAAGAGTGCAAGCGAGTGTTTAATAATATGAATGCCTAGAAAAGTTTATAAACGACAAATATTATTATAATAGTAAGACAATTTACAAAAGGAAATTAATACTATTTTTTCCATTTGGCAAAATTTTAAGAAATTTAAATTATATTTGCGTATCGTACTGTGCTTATTATGGTATACAAGCTGAAAAATTTACCAATTATTTTATGTATAGAGCGACATCTGTACAAAAATAGAGTAGCCAAATTGGTGTTAGGAACCTGTTTTACCGGCTTTTAAAATAGCAGTGTTATTTTGTTAATTTTTTTTGTAAAAACCAAAATTTCCCTTGCCTTTTCTGCAGCCTATGCTCTTTCTACTCATATTAACTTGATTATTATTGATTTTTATTGAAAGAAATAAAGCCCCAAAAAAAAATATAATTAAAAAGTGAAGACAGCTATCAGATATTATTTTGAATACCAGGAAATGCCGCCCGATGGATGGGACAAGGAGGGCCAATTTCGTGGCTTCCTCATTCGTCAGATTTAAATCCACTCGACTTCTGTGTGTGGGGATATTTCAAATCATTGGTGTATCCACCATTATTATAATATAATTTTCGGACACTCTGTATAGGTACAGTTACAGTTATAGTGATTATAGTGAATTATTATATTTTTAATTGTAAATGTAATTTAAAAGTAATCGGAAGTTGCATTTTCATTTTGCCAAAGGATTCAATTCGGTACGTATATTTGTTGGTGCTGACTTAACTAATTATAACTTTACATATTATAATTTTTTATATTTTAGTTTGGACATTTTTAAGAAATCTAAGACAAAATAATAGTTATTCAAATATAACCTTAAAATGAAATATTTTTATATTAAAAAAAAATGCCGACAACTGCATTTTGGAATAACAAGATAAAATAAAATACGAAAATAAGTTTAATGCAGAATTGCGTAGTTTAGAGTCCAATATTTTTTTAAATTTTCTCATAACCTGAAAATTGTACGAGTTCTGCATGTTGATTAGTGCAAATATTGAAACAATTATCCAGATTTTGTATATAAGTAGCAAAAACTTCAGTCAATCACTGCACTTCTCTTTTTTAGCACTTGTACCCTTTTATTTATTTAATTAAATTGTTGGATTGATGACTTTTTTATATTCTTATATTTTATACAGTTTTTTTATATTTGAAAATTTTAAATAATTTATATAATTTTATGGCTTTTTAAACACAACAATTCTATTTTCAATAAATCATTTAAATTATATTGTTTTGGTAAACAAGTTTGTATGGAAATTTCTTAAATAATTCCTAATTATAATTATTGAAACAATGTTAGTAAAGTTAAGTAAACACGTAATACTTTTATAAATTACCTGTACTTACAATACTTGATATTGTATTAAGTTAGCTTAAGGTTCACATCGGAACACGTCACCCAATCTTAATATTTTAATAATACTTTAGTATTTATGTTGTTAGGCTGAGCTTAAAGCACAAAAAGGCACGACATTTTATCTTCAAAGCACAATTAACGATACATATAAAGTACAATAATAATAATAATTATTATAAGTGGAAAGTAAGGTTAGATAGATCTAACAGTTATTAAATTTTTTGATTAGACCAAACGGGTTTTTACATCCTAAAATGTAAAAACTATACACGATTGGTCTAAATTATTTTTACAGTCTAGGCGAATAAAATCACTTTAGTAGTAAGTGTTGACAATAATATAGTTTAAATTATAGAAAGCTGTAGCTAGCCTGTTAATAATTTTTATAATTAAAAGTTTTTACAACCAAAACGTATTTAAATAATTGACTGTAAATCATTTACACGCTTTGAAACCATGTAACCCATATAAATGACCATTGTTTAAATCAATGTATTAACAAAGTTTTTTTAATTTAGCGTAAATGCATTGAACTTAAATTTTTACCATTTAAATTGCCTTATTTGACTGTCATATTGCAAACCTATTTGCACACAATGTCCATTAAACAAATAAAATGTATCTTTAATTAATTTTATGTCGCAAGAATCCAAATATTTAAAGTTTGTTTAGATTGACATTGATGCACTTGGCTGGATATATTTTTTTAAGGCGTACTTTCTCATTGTCAAAACCTTTGCCCTTTTTAATTTTGTGGTTCTTTAATCTAAATATAACCTATATAATTACTTGCAATGTTTGTTTTGAATAAAAATGACTTAATGAAATATACTTGTATTTGTTTTTATACAAAACATAACAAAAAATTGTTTTCTTATTTCCGCAACTTACTTAATTTTTAACACACATGCACAAAATGTAAGGATATTAAAAATTGTAAAATATATAATTTTTATTTATTATTATTGAAGGGGTTAGAGCTGAAACCACCCGAGTAAAAAAGTTAGTTTTGAGATAAAAGCCTTTAAAGTTTTAAAAAATATTCAAATTTTTTATTTTATATCACAAGATTTCATGGTATAATTTTTCCTTATCTGATAGAATTTCCAGTGGTTTAGGTTTTCTAACTATTTCAATATAAATAACCCAAGTAACACCATTTGATACCACAATAAAAATGTTTAGAGTTAAAATGCCTCAAGTGCACTTGGGCGGTTTTAGAAATAAAGGCATCCCAATTCTTTTCGCTCATACATGGCACCAAAATCAGGATAATAATTAGGGATGGGATTTTAGTTATTTTACCTTTTTTTAACCGATGTAACTATTTGAAAACCAATAATTCAAAAATGTGTTTTAAAAGATTTTCTTTTATATGAACCTAACTTGTTTTCACCTTTTTTACCTTTTTTGGAGGTTTTTGCTTTTAACTACCTTTTTTATACTTTTGTTACCCTTTTTTTTTAACTTTTTTTCACCTTTTTTACCTTTTTTGGAGTTTTTTGCTTTAAACTACCTTTTTTATACTTTTGTTACATATTTTTTAATTTGTCAGTTTATTTTCACATATTTGTTACATATTTTTATTTTTTTTGTTCTTTTTTAAATTTGCGCCAATATTTTATCCAGGGCGTGCAACTCAACGGTATAGAATTTTTTCTTATGGTTACAGACTGTAACAGTAACTTTCTTTACAGTTACCTTCTTTGTAGTTACTCACTACTAGTGAGCTTATGTTCTGTCATAGAACTTCTGTGTAGTGAGTGTCACTCAGTAAAACACAGCTAATTGCATAGAAATAGTTTATTGTGGGTATGTTCTGTGTTTGGTTATGCGGCTAAACAAAATTATAAACGAAACTTAAACTTTTAATGATTTTTTTTACCTAAAATGCTGTTTTTTTAACCTAAAATGCTTTTTTTAGTACCTTTTTAGTTACCCATTTTTCAGTTTTTAGTACCTAAATATCCCATCCCTAATAATAATGTAGGTTTTGAACTAAATAAAACAAAATTTCTACTATCTATCCGGAAATGTGCTTCATCTATTTTTACTTAAAAGTTACCTTGGGCGGTTTTGGTTCTAACCCCTTCAATTAGTTTTGCTGAATTTTTTTAGAAATATTTTTTTGTTAAAAAAAATGCAACTGTATCAGCGATTCCATGATTACTAACTGGATAAAAAGAAAGAAGTCAAAATGTTTTATAAATTTTTTGGAGATATGCTGTTCCCATAACAATAATTGTATGGTAGTTAATATTACTTAATTTTATTGCTGAGAACTATTATAAAATTATTATAACACATCTTTAAACATTTTCATAAAACATTTTGTTTTCTTTCTGTTGGTCCCGTTAGTATCATTTAAAAACAGAAGTCTACAAAACACCACCTGAAAACACTCAAAACCTCAAACGAAGAATAATTCTAGAATGTAGGCAGATAACTATTTTAAAGTCCAACAAAAGTTTAAAAACAGATTGTATTATTTTTTAGCAAATAACGGAGCACATTTATAAAATTAAAAATAATTATTTACGAAATATTTTGTTTTATTTATATTACACCTTTTTTGGTTTTAACTCGCGAATTTGTGAATGGATCAGAAATTGCTTTTTCATTAAAATGATATGTCGCAAGGTATAGGGTGCCATTTAAAATATTTTAGTAAGGGTAGCTGTAGGTGAGAGGGTGCAATATAAAATAAAAAACACTGGATTTGCACTTCCTCCTCAATATGTATCTAAATTTGTTTTTGTCCAAGATTATAACTCAACAGTTAATAAGGATAGCTATTTTAATTAAAGTGAGGTTGTTTAATAATAGTTATTTAAATTTAATTGTTATTGCATGTGATTGTTTAATAATAATTTAAATAACCAACAAATCATTATCAAAAAAACAAAAGTCCCACTATGATGTATTTTTAAATATAAACAGGGTGCTCCAATGCATGTATGGATTATTTGAGAAAAGTTGCGTAACTACGTAGTCTTGTACAAGACATTAAAAATTAGAACAAAATTAGCGGTTCTCAAATATCTGGAAAAGAACTAAAAACCTGTCGAAACAAAAAATCGTTATAACTTCATTATTTATGTTAATTTTGAAAAAATTTCAAATTTGTCTTTATTTGTGATTTTTTTCGGCTACTAAGACACCACCATCATCTTTTGTTTTTTCTAGGGACGCTATATTAGAATTTTACATTGTTAGATGAGGAAAAAAGCATATATAAAACTAAATTATTGCGGCCATTATAAAAACAAAAGATGGTGATAGTATCAAAGAAATTGGATGAAAATGTGGATTAATTTGTATGTAAACTTATATAAGTTTTTAGTTTGTTTAAATATTTTGAGAACCGCTGGCTTTTTTTCAATTAATAAATTTTATTTTAATAGGCAACTTTTCTCTAATTAAACTGACCTTGGTGCACCCTTTACAGGGTGATCCCCTATAATGTCGCCCCCTTTTACTTTTTTATTTTATTTGTCCCAAAAAATTTAAAAGTATGGTTATGTAGGTACTAAAAAATACTTTTTTTCTATGTATATAAAAAAAATGGAAAATTGATCAATATAGGTACAGGGAAAAACAAAAACTTTATTTTTTTTTCAATGGATCACCCTATATATGAATTTAGTTTCTGAGCATAATTCATATAACAAACCATATACCTAAACTCAACCGTTTCTGAAATATTCGCATTCGAAATGTTATCATTAAATGTTTTTTTAAACTGTTAGAAATAAAGAAGCCTCAGTGTACCAAAGTTTTTATTTATTATAAATTACTATACTCACGTCATTGGCGGATCCAAGGGGGGGCGATGGGGGCGATCGCCCCCCCGGAAGTAAGTTATCAAGTTGAAATTGAACATAACTTTTTAAATTAATATAGAAAATAATAAAAAAATTGAATAATTAATTTCAACTTTCTTATTATTTACAAAAATTTTCAACTCCGCCCCCCCCCAATGACACATTCTAGATCCGCCCCTGACTCACGTTATGTCAATATGTATTGTTAAATAAGTAAAAATGGGGTACTCAGACAGAGAAACACAAACTAATTCAAATTATTATCTTAAAAATAATTTAAATATTTCAGAAACGGTTAAATTTAGGTATATTGTATGTTATATGAAATATGCTTAGAATTTTACAAGGAATCGAAAAATAAATACATATATCCATTAAAAAAAAATAAACTTTTTGTTTTCCCTGTATACTGATCAATTTTCCAATTTTCTTAATACGTAGAAAAAAAGTATTTTTTAGTACCTACATAACCTATTTTTTTTTTGGGAGACTAAAAATAAAAAAGTTAAAGGGGGCGACATTATAGGGGATGACCCTGTACATACACAAAAATACATATATTGTATCATTTTCAGAAAATGAGACGAAATTAGCATTAAATTGACAGATAAATAACCTTAATTATTTGTATTCAAATGTCGAGGTGGGGCATTTTGATAAAAGACAAATCAATCTTTCCCGGTGCATTCACCATTTTTTTAACTTATTTATTTTTAATTTATAAGTATCAAATAAATTAAATAATTAAAAAAATAATAACGGATTAATTAATAAATAATCAAAATATGTTAATTTAATGTGATGTATAATTATATGGTATGCAAAAAAAGACTTGTGTTTGTAAATTGAATGTAGGCAACCCAGAAAACACTATTTTACCTATTGTATCTTGTTTTATTTAAAGTTCGTATGATATCGCACATGTACGATTAAGATTTTACGATTTTTCGTACCCTTTAAATTTAATTTAAATAATATTTACATAATATGTTATTATATTATTTAATATATTCAGGTCGATTTAATTACATTAGTGGTAAACGTTAGCCACTAGAATTAGTGGTTATCGTTAAATATAATTGGCCAATAACCACTGAGTCTAGCGGTTAACGTTAACAACTTATGTTAGTAAATTGGCCTGATTATCAAACTTACGTAATTAATATTATTTATCAAAACTAGAGATAAGAAGAAAAATAATCGAATCAAAACCGGAAACGTAAAAATATATTAATATAATTTGATTTGTATGAATGAACATTATGAATATGAAAATTTGCTATAGCTAAAAGTTTCGCGTTTGGACACTCGTGTCAGAAGCGGTCTTTATCCTGTCTACACTGCAGCAAGTTGCTAGAGTGGCTAGAGCGAAACTACATCTGCAACTCGGTGTCGCAACCGTGTACACTAGGGTGGCCCAAAAAAAAAGAATATTTTTTTTTCTTCTCGTCTCTTGTAAAAATATGTTGGTTTGTCATGTTTTAAGAGCCCTGTCAAAAGATCAGCACCATTAAAAAATTTTTAGGGGTCGCTCAAGATTTTTAAAAATTACCAAAATCGTCAAAAATTGAATTTTTGTTTTATTTTAATTCTTTTTCTCGTCTCGATATTATTTTTTAGGTTGAAAATAATAAAAATTCTGTAAATTTCAAATCAATATTTTGATTTCTAAAGGTCGCTAAAAGTTCGTTGATATTTATATTTAGAGGTTGCTCGAAAACATTCAAAATACTCTACTTTGAAAGTTAAACAAATCTTGAGCGACATTTAGAAATTAAAATATCGATTTGAAATTTTCAGAATCATTATTATTTTAAAATTAAAAAATAATATCGGAACGAGAAAAAAAATTAAAATAAAAAAAAATCCAATTTTTAACGATTTTGGTATAATCTTAAGCGACCCCTACAAAATTTTTAATAGTGCTGATCTTTTGACAGGGCTCTTAAAACATGACAAACCAACATATTTTCTCAGAGACGAGAAGAAAAAAAATATTCTTTTTTTTTGGGCCACCCTAGTGTACACACACCGTCTATAGACCGAGTGTCTGTTTGTATACTATACACTGGATATGTAGCTTTATATAGCTGACAAGGCATTCTTTGCTTAAGCGCCGCCTATACGCTAAAAAAGCATCAAGTTTTCGCAAAGCGCGCGCCATCCTGTGGCGCTCAATAGCAATGTGTTAATTCAAAAGCAAAGCATACGCACTGCTCTTCATTTTTGAATAAATAAGTAGTTTTTTCACAAAAGAGACGAAGGCAGAAGTCTTACTCCAAAAATTTTGTTCGCAAAGTTTCAAGTGCACAGCTAAATCGCGAACGCTATTTCTGTTTTGCGTTGCAAGTAAAAACTGCAAAACTTTGTTTTAGTACTTGATTTCGATTTCCCCATATCATTGATTAAGAAACTCGATGCTTAAATGCTTATATAGTTACGTTAATGCATGTGTGTATTTTATCTAAGTGATCATAGTGAATCATTGTGTTTTTAATTGTAAATGTAATTCAAGGACTAAATCGTTGCATTTGCATGTTTTGCCAAAGGATCCATTTCGGTACGTATATTTGTTGGTGCAGAATTAACTAATGATAACTTTACCTTATATAATTTATATTTAGGTTTGGAAATTTTTAAAAAATATTTATAACAAAAAATAATATTCGATAACGCCGATGTATTCTAAAATAGTAAACGAGAAAATATATCTACGAATTCAGTATATAATACCCTTTTTTGATTTTTTTACCGTGACTTTCTCAATCAACGCTTTTAATAACGTATAACGCTGTTTGAATTTAGACGACTTATTTATTTTATGATTTTTACTGAATTGAAATGCTTACTATTTCACGTAAATCATTGCTAAAATTGAATTTATTGTATCTAATAGCCTATTAGTAATAGGTACAATTTATCTTTACAGGGACTGTATGCAATTTATTAATTCATTCGGATTTCCACTGTTTATTGGAAAACCGGTAAAAAAAATCCGGCCTTATTCTCAAAAACTTGTTTGTAAGATAGGCGTTTGATAGCTAATATAAATTTTGAAATAAATGTTTAAATTAATATTTTGCAAATAATGAAGTGAGATTTATAATAATGTTTTAAGGGAATTATAATATTGTTTTTATTCAAATGGTAAGCACAGTTTAGGTTTATATTTTACTGGTTAATCTTTTAGCGACAACATATGAAATTTATGAAAGTGTTTTCTTTCACTGAAATAAATTACTAACGTTTTGAAACTTTGTAAAAGTTTTGTATTTTTTCTGGCTAAAAAGATCGGGAAGTATTGTAGACGTACTAATAATTATATTGTACTTAATTTCTTTATAATTTGATGATTTTAGAAGGGTGTGTTATTTAATTGTGTGTATGTTATTTTTGTGTTCATTTAAGTAGGTATATGTTAATTTTTTTGTTTAGGAAATTGATTAATAAAGCAACATTTCTTTTAAGTTTCCAATTTTCAATAAATACTTTTGTTACTGTTACTGTTACTTGTTACTGAGTCTACAACAAGATTTGTAAGAATAAGGTCCTTTTTAAAAATTACTAAATTATTAAATCTTCAAAATGGTTGTTATAATTACAAACTACTTATTCAATTAGTTAACAGATTACAGTTGGTTGTAAACTTAACATAAAGTTATGTGGACCTGGATTAACATAATATATTTTATCTCCACGCGGTCCATAATTTAAACTTTATTGTTGTCAACATTCGATAAAGAAATAACTTGTTATGGCCTAGGCCGATAAAAAATTTTATGAGGCAAGTAATTAGTTCGATTTTTTCTCGCTAGGGGTATTGTTTTGACAAATTAATCCTTTTCTAAGAAATTAACGTACTAAACTGGTTTAATTTATTTATAATAAGCACTCATTTGTTTGTTTTACTGTTAATGTTTATTATTTTTCATTAAATTATTGTAAAATTAAATATGAATAATAAAACAAAAAGTGAGGTTAGGACATTGCAATTTGACGTTTCTGTGGCTTTCACAGTTGTGTTTTCTTTTTCTACGATTTAAATTATCTTTAGGTTTTAATTTGCTTTAAGTTTTCAGTGAAATTAAATGTTAAACACAGCGTAAACATTCCAAACTACCTATTTTTTTAATAAAAATGCAAACAAATTGAAATTAGATACCTATTTATTAAACAATTACTTAATTGAATTCAATGTAATAGCAAGAGGGTAAGTAAACCATTTTCTTACAAAAATCCATTTCTACTTACATCATGTAGCTAGGTATTGTCAAACTATTACTGCTTCTAAAAGGAATAATAATTATTGTACATTTAATGTAATCTTTAGCTAATAAATAAATGAGATTATAAAAAAGTGAGGTTAGGCCGCTTTCATGTTGAATTAAATTGACCTATATAAAGTGCTTTGAAGATAAAATGTTGTATGCCATTCGGCCAAGAAGTGTCTTTTTGTGCTTCGCTCAATTGTAGGCCTCCGCTACGCGTCGGCCTTCAAACTTTGAGCTTAGCACAAAAAGCCTTACTTCTTAACCTAATGACATAAATAACTATTTTTACTGTGTGATAAAATAAATGTTTCATAATTAATAGACTTGTGTGTCTTTATACCTTAAAGGTGGGCAAATTTTGTTACACCCGCAATAGTACTTTAAGCATCCAACACAGCATAAACATGCTGACTTTTTCGATATTTTATTTAAATTCTTATTATATACAAATTAAAAGATAATTTTTCTAAAAATGTTTTTTTTATTAATAGAAATACTCTAAATCCCTCTAAACACCAATATTATAAACTAAATATTTGTAGGTTTAAACTTATATTCCTCAAAACCTTATCATAAAGCAATATTCATATAATATGACAAGAAAATCATAAATTATAAAATTTTATTTAACTTCATACCGGCGCAATACAATGCGTTAATTAGACTCTCATAAACGCGCACCCATGTCGACTATTTAGCAAGGCAGCAAGAGAGAATAATCCGTTTTCCTACATACAACAAGCACCAAGTCAGACAAAGGAACTCTGTCTGCCCCCCCGGGGATCGCACCAAACAACGCCAATGGCAATTCGGCACACAAATGTAGACCGGATTTCATGCAAAATGCTCACCGATGATTTTTATGAAATTGTAAAATTTCTCAGTACGATAAGTTCGACAATATTTTTTTTATTTTTTTAATAAATTTAAATATGATAAATAAAGTTTAAAAGAAGAATTATGTTCCATAAGTTGACACTCCTCCAGACACTCGTTTTTATTTAACACTCACTCGCAAGCTTCTTGTGAACCAAATTAATTTCTAAACAAAATAAGAATAGGTACAATACTATATATAGTATTTAAGTATTTGTTACGTATATGGGCCAATGAAGAAACTTTAAAGTGTTTTGCGACAGTCGCCGGTCTATTTATATTACTCTTTCATTACTAAGTTACGACTAAAGTGGGGAACAATTATTGAGTTCCAAAAAGGTGTCACTAGCTATAAACCCTGCTACTATTTGGAACGTAGCTGCTACGTTACTAGTACGTTTCAATATCGTTGCTAGAGCGTTATAATTACTTTTATTTATTTGTTTTTACTTTTATATTAACTGTCTTTGTCAAACTTATATTAGATTATACTATCCCTCCTTTTTTAAATGGAACCACTACGGACGGCTTTTCAATGTCGTCGTTTATAAAATATGTACTGGTAGTTTATAACTTCCAGAATAACAATATAATGTTTAATTAGGCAGGTAAATTTATAAACCCTTTAAATTTTACTGTTGAACTTATGAATTAAGTTTTTGTAAAATAAATGCGCTTTATCAATATTTAAATATAAACAAATTATTTATTTAATAATGTTTATAAATAAAGAAATCTTAATATTTATTATTCATTTTTTATTTAATTATTAATGCCGTCTATTGCCAACAAAATTACTATTTATTAAAAAGTAAAAAACAACCATTTACAAACAATTAAAATAATTTATTATTTACATTACCACGTGGTACTGTACAGTAAAAAAGGGCCGATAAGAAGCATTTTCATTTGAAGTAGTTTTCCCTACTTTAAAGTTTTTTTCCACTTTAATTTATTTTAGGGTAGTTTTGGTTAGTACCATAAACGTTCCAAATACTAAAATAATAACTTTTAAGTTATTAACTTTGTAGTTTTTAACTCATATTCCAGTTTCGAGATTTTAACTTGCAAAGGGACCATAAAGTAAAAATAATTATAATGTAATCTTTAGGAAGCAACCGACTGCTACAAATTAAGTTTACTTGAAAGTTTTTTTTACTTATAACACCTCTTTTAAAGTTGCAAAGTCCTCTTGGGGGCAACCAAGTTTTACTTAAATGTGTATTACTTTATAGTAACCATTAAAGGAAAGAATGAAGTTTCTGTTACAAAATATTGCTATTTAAAAGTTAGAATTACTTTTAAGTAAAAATTAAAGTAGCTGTTTAGTATAATTAATTAATTTAAAGTTATCAGCACTTTGGTAATGGTTTTTGGAACCAAAAATGCTGCTTGGGTAAGTAAAAGTGAAGACCAATTCTAATTTTTACTATTAGTTGCATATAAATCCGGTGTGTACAAGTAAAGAGGAGAAAGTAGCCCCGAAATTATTGAAAAAAATCCACGCACAACACTACACATTACATAGAGCGGATAGAGAGAATAAAGGCGCTCCGACCCCTAAACGGTAAAGAGAACCGGTTCCCCATGCCGAATGTTGCAGATAAACCCAGGCGGGGTGGCGGACTTTAGTTTGCATGGGGTGCTGGATCTCGATGATGCAACTGCATCGTGCCGGCCGTGAAACAGTTCGACGAGTGACTCATGCTAAGAACGATGCGATCAATCAAAATTCGCGCGCGTTCTTTTTTGCAAATTGTTTTTCGGTTGTTTCGCGTGTTTTCTGCGTGTTTCTTGACCTAGATGCGCCAGTTCGCGGGCCCTTGAAAACGCTCTGTTATGGTATGGTGTGTGTTTTGATTTGTTTTTGGAAAATTTTACACAAAATTTAGGTAAACTAGGTAAATTAGTTGGTAATCATAGAAATTAAAACAAAAAATGGTTGTTTAATTAAAAAATTGTGCATCTTTTCAATTTGCTATCAAGCCAAGCTCTTTAAATAAAAACAAAATTAATAATTAAAATCTTTTGAAGGATATTACACTCGTACGCATTATTTTTATTTATAGCCAAACCGTATTAAATCCAGTTCTTTAAAATCACGTTACAATTTTCAAAAAACTAAGTAAGCCAGCACTTAATTCTGTTTACCATTGGAAAGAGCAGAAAAATGTAGTCAAAAAATATGTTTTTAAATTTTAGCAAAAAGGGTTTTGTATAAAAAAGTATTTTATAAAAAATAATACATGTAAATATTACTCATATGTTAAAACAAGCATTATTAGGATTACATGTTTAGAATGATGCGATTACTAAAAATTCGCGCGCATCCTTATGCTATTTTACTAACTGTCAGGAACGTAGCGAAGGTTCCTATTTTCATCAAAATGACCACTGTTTTGAAGATTATCTTTACTTTTGAATCTTAAAATGAAAAGAATCCGGTAGATTGGTTGCATATTTTTTTTTTAATTAAAATTCAGAGACATTATTTATTAGACTGCTTGTAACATTTTTAACACCTTCACTACCGGCGTCCACTATAGTGGCCAATCGGTTGGCTCACCATGAACCGCGGCCACTATACTGGCCTCAAATTTAATCTTACTTAGGTGCAATATAAATTTAGCTGGGTCACAAGTGGTGACTTGTATGTTGTCTTCGGTCTATAACGCGAGTACGGCCAGTTAAGTGGCCTCTGGTTCACTTTTGTGGCTTTATTTACAGTGACTCAGGTTTATTTCCTACGCCAGTTTATGGGTTCAAAAGATGTCGAAGTTGGTTTATACACGCGACCAGCTGTAACACGGCGGTAGTGAACGTGTTAAGGCACAATAATTCGTAACTAAAGCATTTTTCACCCGGGGCAAAGAATAATCCACTATACAAGGTGTGTTAAGAAAATATCGGAAATTTTTTTTTGAAACAAATATTTATTTATTCGTCTACATGTTGTCGCCTTCAAAATAGTCCCCATTGGATATTATGCACATGTGCCAGCTCTTCTTCCAATACTCGAAACACTTCTAAAACTCGATCTTTGGGATAGCCTTTAGTTCTTTCAGCGATGCGCTTTTAATGTCATCTATGCTTGCAAAACGACGGCCCTTTAAGGTTCTCATCATTTTTGGGAATAGGAAAAAGTCAGACAGAGGCATGTTTGGCGAATATGGAGGCTGGGGCATCATTACAGTATTGTTTTTGGCCAAAAATTTTGTTCAAAATTTAACAATTTTAGAACTAATTTTGCTGCCATGCGTTTCATACCCAAAACATTCGAAAAAATGTCATGGGATGAGCCAATCGATATACCAACATCATCAGCGACTTCTCTGATGGTTTATAACCATTTCTTCCACTTTTTCCATGTTTTTTTCGGTTGTTAATGTGCTTGTGCGTTCGGGGCGTTCGTCATCTTCAACGTCTTCACGGCGATCTTGGAAACTCTTATACCACTTGTAAACTCTTGTTTTACTTATAGCAGACTCACTATAGGCCTTTGTTAACATTTCACAGAATTGATTTCATTTTTTAAGCAAAATTGGATACAAATTCTTTGATCCATTTCTTTTAACGAACGAAAAATCGCCGAGCTCAAAAAACACGTCTAACCTTAGCTGCTGCCACAGACAAAGTAAACAATGAAAACAGCTAAAGTTTTTATCATACTTTGGGGGCATGTATACCAACATAATAAAGAAAATTTTATGACAACCGGACAATCCGAACCCGCGAAATTTAACAATTCCCGTTATTTTCTGAACACACCTCGTAAATGATTCATAATTCCGTCAAATATACAACTTTTTAAAAATTATAATTTACAAAAATCGTCTGTTTACTTTTAATTTAATTTAAGATAAAATCACTCAAAAATGCAAATTAATAATTCGGCATTTACGAAAATAATCACGAATGAACAATGAAATTTTTCAAAATTATCAAACATGAATATAACGATTCGAATTTCTCTTTATTATTTACTTTAAAAGAGTAAATAAAAAAAATCGATTTTCCATAAAAAGGCCGCGAATTTGCCGAATAATCCTTTCAAATCTTGCAACAAGCTGCAGCTGCAGTGGGCTCCAAAAAAACAGCTGTTAGATAAGCTTTACCCTGGCTAAAATGAAATGTGCAAAATTATTTGAGAACAATGTACAATCTTTTAAAAAAATGATGTGATGTGATGAGAGGGTGGGAAATGAAACATGAAACAATGAGCAAAATAAAAAATCACTGGACAATGTTTTAAAGGGAACTTCTTTTTATTCTTTACGTTGTTTGCACACTGTTTCTTGCCACCTTCTGTATGCCTACTACAAAAACAGAATATTTTTGGTGACCTCGAGGTCTAAAGATCTAAAGTCTTTTAAATTTATACTATATTTAAAATAAATATACTATAATTAATATTATTATGATTCGAATTTCTCTTTATTATTTACTTTAAAAGAGTAAAAAAATATGATTTTCCATAAAAAGGCCGCAAATTTGCCGAATAATTATTCGGCAAATTTGCAAGATTTGTAAGGATTATAATCCTTACAAATCTTGCAACAAGCTGCAGCTGCAGTCGGCATTGGTGGCATCCATTCATTGGAAATATTATCGAAACCTCGGAAAATTTCGACTCCGAAAAACCAGCTGTTAGGTACGCTTTACCTATAACGTGGGGTTTGTTTTGGTTTCCTTTTATATAGTTTTACATATGAAATTAAATTTATATAAATCTTAATACAAAGAACTTGGTAACCATTCAATTTAAACATTTTTCTTTTATTATGACAAAATAGTGTAGTTTAAAAATTATCTGGATGAGGTCTGAAGTACTATGTTTTTAAAACGCTCCCAATAAATTTTTGAACGTTTAGTTGTAGCCGTTTGAATTTAAGTCTGCATTTCTTACTTCACTATTGTGAAGCAAAATTGATGGATTTTAAATTGTGCAAAGAGTGCGAAGTGTCTTTTAACTATGAGTTGGACCCTTTAGAGATTAGGAGTGGTAGGCAACCCTTATTACTTTAATAAATAATTCAAATAATTATGTATTTAATAATATAATTTAAGTAATTTAATTATTCAATCCATGCTTATTGTTATTGTGAAACAATTATTATAATTGTAAAATGTATTTTATTTTTTAAAGAAGTTAAAATTGTTATTTACTTAAAAAATTATTTATAAATAAACTAATTTGTTATGCATGATCAATAACAACATATTTATTTTAAATAGGTAATATATTTAATCAAGTGACTATTACATTTCTTTTTTAGTTAACGTATTCACAAATTCAAATAATTACAAGTAAATTGACAAATTAAATTTAACTACCAATTTTTCTTTTAATGATTTTTTTATTTTATTTATTTAATTGCATGTATTTGCCAATATATGTGGTAATTTGGATAGAGTTACCTAAATATTTTTAACAAAATTACAATTCATTTTTGACTCTGCCAAAAATTGACAGTAAAAAATAATAATTAATTATTAACAATAATTATAATTTACATACAACTCGTCAATAATGGCGAATGCGCCGGGATTTTTATTTAATTTCTTATATTATTATTATTTTATGACCTAGTTTAAAAAAATATATTTTAATAATAACAAATTAAAAAACATTAATTCAAAACTATTTATTTTGTGAGTTATTTATAAAGTAAAAATTTACTTTAATTTGGAGATATCGATATCTACAAAGCAACGAACCCTAAACAAAAAGAACCTTCTTAAAATAACAGTCGGCTATATTTATGCCACTTCCATCTTTAAAACGCTCATTATCGTACATGACACTAAGTGATCTTATGTGAAGTGAATTTATTATGTCCTTTTAGTCACAGGGTGAAGTTACCAGTAGTGGTTTTCGGGCGTTTTAGTCACCGGCTGAAGTTGACTTTAAGTTGACAGTTGTTAAATTTCATAAAATCGTCAATCTATATAAGGTGTCGTTCTTATAAAATAATAGTAAAATTTAGAAATTATTTTATTATCTAAATACAAAATTATTAAATAGTTTTTTGACGCCAATCTTTGAAAAGTCAATTTTCAAGGGAGAAATTTTAATTTTTACAACAGATTTGATAAACTGACACTGATATTTTGAAATTCGGTAACATAGATTCCTAACAATAATTTTGGTTTCTCTATTTTTAAATAGGTGTCGCCCTATACAAATACTTAAAATCTATGTAACTCGTTAATGATTTTTTCTGGATAAAAATAAAAAAAATACAAAAAATATGGTAAAGGGGGATAAATTATTAAGGAAATGATATTAAATTAAATTATTTTTAATGAAAATTGTTACAACCCCCGGAACCCCTATCTTAAACAAGAAAATACAATAGCCCCTATAAAAAGGGTAATACGGGCATACTTTGACAAAGATAATTTCTTGAATGGACTAAGAACTTGCATAGCCATGTCATTTGAAGGAAAGAAAAGAGAAGGAAAGGCCTGTCTACTGCTACTACACGCGGGCACTTTTTCCGTTCCACTAAAACTCGATATTTTAGACATGTATAAAATTTCCTTCTGCAGGTACTTGTGCAGTAGAGCATTCTCGATGCTTAAATTACATCATTGTTCGATTGGACAACTGTTCGGAGCAGCATTTATGCAGAGCGGACACAAAATTATCTACTGATAACGACCTTCGATTAAAAATTACAATAATAATTATTATATATAATTATAATTACAATTAATATTGTTATTATTATAAGCGTGTGGATTTTGGTTAGTTATTAACAGGTTAAAGTCCTGTATAATTTGTTATAGGTTATTTTATTGTCGTAAGTAATATCATAAGGGCATTTAATTTTTCCAAAAAAAATCAAAAAAACACGTTGCTAAGTAATATTTTAACAATAAGCATGAGTGCTAGTGGCAACAAAAATCCGAGTCGAAGACGAGGATTTTTGCACCTGCACGAATGCATTTTGTTAAAAAATATTACTTAGCATTGTGTTGTTTCGATTTTTTTTTCGAAAATTTAGATGCCCGAATGGTATTTGACAAGACTATTTCATGAGTAACAGTTAACAATTAAGATATAAATTGCAATTTTTGGTGACAACAGCTGTTAAGTTTTGCCGCGGGTAAACTCAAAAAAACTGCTGACAGGTGCTGTCACACAGTTTTTTCACCTAGAAACCATTTGTAATTCAAAATTGCGCGTTTGTGATTGGTGGAAATTAGGACCAGGGAAATAGTCACCTAAATAGTAGTTTTATCGCTGCAAAAGTGAAAAACCGTTTTCTGAAATCTAATTGTTCCATAAAGTAATGAGTGGAATAGTCTATAAAAAATACAAAGTAAAATAGTGTTATTTTGTAACTATAGTTACATAGACAATAGTCTTAAAAACGTCATTTAATACACAAGTTTAATTATGCATGAGCGGAGATTGCGAAGCGAGTTTTAATAAAGTTTATTTTATTTGACATCAGTTTTAACCTCACTTTTTTAATCTGGCATCTGTCAAACGGTTTTAACCACACTTTTTCCAAATTTGTTGCACTAGTGCATTAAGTAACTTAATAACTAGTATACTATATACATATACATACCTATAGGTAAATGTAGGAGTAGGAAATAGTATATTATGCATATATTTTCATAAATGATAGGGCACGAGCGAAGCTTGTGAACGACAAACTTTTTCTTCACAAAATAATATTTGTATAGAGCGACATCTATACAAAAATAGAGTAGCCAAAATCGGCAAATACTAGTTTGCTGACAGCGAAAACAAAAACAAACTTGCATATAATTTTCAAAGTTTGTCGTAAAGAAACTGTTTAGTAATTTTGTATTTTTGTGTCGAGATAATAAAATAATTTTAAAATTTTGTTATTATTTCACACTTTATTTTAACTATTGTGTGAAATTTGACAACTGTTAACTAACTTAAAGCTAACTTCAGCCAGTGACTAAAAAGCCCGAAAGTCACAGCTTGCTAAAGTGTATTTAAAAGATTACTTAATGCCATGGAAACATGTACGATAATGTGGGAGTAGAAAAAATATTTTTCTAAATAGTTTTTGTCGATTTTTTTATTTTAAAGATTGAACTAAAAATATTAACATGAAAGTTCTACAAATTTAAACATTTATTTATTTATTCAATAATTGAATAAATAAATGTCATTATTGTTTTAATTATCCTAGAATATAATATACTTATAGTCTGTTTTAGAAATATTTTTGTGTTATATTATAATTAATTAATATTATATGATTATCATTATTTCCAAACCAAGATACTGAACCTTTAAAAAAATTCAAAAATGTTTCATAGTAGTCTTCAATTTATTAAGTATTAACGTTTAAGAAACTCGGCAACGCTGTGTTTCTTTAAGCCATTATGAAAAAAAACAAAGCAGCGAGCTGAAGATTCCATTGGTGACATACCTTTGTATTTTCTGACAGTATTTGTTAACAATGCATAATATAAAAGAAAACAAATTTATAATGTAAAAATATTCTTTTATTAAAAATCGTGATTTAATTTAATTTTAGTTTTAAATAATAATAATAATAATAATTTAATTATACGTGTTTATATTTCAAAACATATTTTTATAACAAAAGAATATTTTAATACATACATTAATGCATGTATCAAATATAAATGAGATTAGTGAACGGACATTTTTGTGCTTATCAAAAATGTGCTAACTACGATGTCAAGTTATAAAGGTTAACACATTTTTGCTTAGCACAAAAATGTCACTTAACATGTCATCCACTAAGCTCCTTAAATGGTCTGTTGTCTTATTGAATTTGTCCGCTTTGTTGGCAACAAAAAAACTCCTATACCACAAACACGATACCCAGCAGTAACCCAATATACACAAGAAAAGTACAAAACAACACGTAAAAAAGAAGGAAGGAAATATAGAGTGGCACTGGATGTAGTCCTTTGATTGAATACCTCACAGTTTTAATCAAAACCGTGGAGAGGTTTTAAATTTTCCATACCGGTTGTAAATAAATATCTATTTTGTGTTAAAGAACATAGTGTGACAAGAAATTTATACTTAAGTCGCGTAATTTGTTATTTCTATCAGTTATATTGTCTAAGTGAAGTGTTAAAGTGTTTCGCAAAAGGAAAAGGACTTTGCAAGAATAGAAGTGACTTGTTCAGTTTTGGCAAGGAGCACTGTTTTCTTGTGGTGTCAAGATCTTTTGGCTACTCTAGCACCATTCGAAATCAGTTCTACCACCAAACATCTTCAAGGAAGACAAATTATAACAATTTTTCCAAAAAAGTTAATTTGAAGGTGTAAGTACAATTTTTACATTTATTTTAATTTAAAATCTTGTGATAAATTCAGACGTTAACTTTACATGCCAGTCAATTAAAAAAACATTTAAAATTTTAGGTACAAGCAGTAAAACATATTTTAAATTACATACTTTTTTAATATGCCCTTTTATGCAATTAAATATTAAAACATATTTAATATTAACAAAAATTTAAATTTAACTCATTATCAATATTATACTTTCATACAAATTTAAGTATATTCTTCAGAAAAAAATTGTGAAATAATTATTTTTAATATTATGGTACAAGTAATTATAATAATACTGATTGGGCATTTCGCGAAGTGGGTAAAAGCTAGCAGCAGATGTCTTGTTTATTTTGTTTGTATACAACCGTTTTTAAATTTGTGAGATTTTGGTTAAAAATGCTTAATAACTAAACTTAGGTAATATTTTTGTTTCCCATATAGTGTTACGTATATGAAAAAATCAAGAAAAAAATGCTATTAAAATTAAAATGAATTGTCATATTTCAACAAAAATTTATTTACGTTTGACATTTAAATCTGTCAGTTTAACGCCAATTTTGTCTTATTTTTTGAAAGTATTAAAATACATATATTTTTTGTGTTATAAACTCAGGTCTTTATACACAAAATAGTTATTTGTTTTACAAGTGTTGAAAAGCGACTTTTTCATGCGAGTTTTTAAGTTTCCCACGAGGCCGTTAGGCCGAGTGTGCATTAACACGAGCTTGAAGAAAGCTTTTCTCACAAGTATAACACAATGTTTTTTCTGCGACCCTTTTATTTTTTGTTATTTTTAAATACAAAACAAAATAACCTAAAAACTTTTTTGTCAGCTGAATATCAAACGATGCTGTCAATTTATTTTCACACATACCTGTCACTTTTCACACATAAATGTCACTTTACATTCGTGTTTTGCCTTGCCAATGAAAATATTCATTTTCTAAGCAACGATGCCATCAAGAAAAGTGACTTTTACAAAGTGGTCGTAGAAAAAATACATTTATGGTGTAATTTTCGGAATATATGCGTTAAACTGACAAATAGATAACCTCAATTATTTGTATTTAAATGTCAAAGTGGGACTTCTGGGTTTGGTTTTTATAAATATCTTAAATATCCTTTACCCAATACATGTATTGAAGATTTCCATATGAGTTATCCAATGTATATCAAGTGGATATCCATTAGACATACATTAGTTATCCAGTGGATATCGATTGGACATACTTTATTGAAATTGGCTTTATTGCGATTTAAATCATATTTACTAATCATAACATACAAATTTTATAACGGACCATTTAAAAAAAGAAAAAAAATATTAATTGTTTTTAAATATTGCAGAATATCCAGTATGGATATTTATTGGATATCCAATTAATAATAAAGTTTTGCCAATAACTGTCCAAGATAGGACTTTATATTCCTACGACTCTTGTGCAATCTCGAGGCCCCGATGGCCAACAAGAAACGATCAATCGTGACCAACAAAATGCAAAAGCAGTTTTGTTGATATAATTTAGGGATTGTTTGAATATGAAAAAACGTTGACACATTTTAAATGTTTTTTAGGGAAAATATTAATATACCCGGAAAATATTTTTAATTTTATTTCACCCCAAGGGTGTTCTCACTTAAATATTAAATTATTAATACAGGGTCCCAATTTAAATCGACAAATTTAGTAGTTGACAGAACTCGCAAAAATAAGAAATTAGTTTATATGAACTGTATGTTTTAAAGCTTCGTTTTCGAGATACAGTAAAGGAATAAACAAAATATTTATTTTTTTAAAAATTTCAACATCTTGGTAGAATTTAATAAAAAATTTAGGTTTTTAGTAATGGGTAAAGGCGTAATTTTTTGTAATTAAATTTCATTTAGTTAATCCAGAGGCGGCTTTGGGGCATCCCAACTAGATATATAAAAAAAAATTGGGTACGCTTTTGCTTTTTTATAAGTTTAATATTATTTTTAGCTTCAGCCATTAAAAGTACAACTTTTATCTCCTGCATTATTCCTCTTGTTTAATTTTCAAACAAAAAATTATTCGCTTATTCTCCTGGAAAAATTATGGTCACAACTGATAAACGAATTTAATTTTTTTTAATTAAGCAAGATGGAGAAAAAACATAAGAGACTAAATAGTTGTGTTTATAATTGCCAAATCTAAATATAATATCACACTCATAAAAAAGCAGTGGCGTGACCATACTCGCTATTGCGCATAAGCAAACTGATTAACGGTTTGTTAAGTTTCGACCAATCTGCATTAAAAACTCTTTGGCAATTTTTTACCAAACTTCATTACAAATGAAGTAGGCCAAAAATAACTATAATATAGTCATTATTTTTATGCTTATGCAGTTTATAAGCTATTACTTTGGGGAATAAAAATATGTCTCATTTTGGTCAAACGTGACGACAATGACAACTCATGTGTCCAAATAAAAACCAATATATTGTAAAATATCGTAAAACATCAAACTTAGTAACTTTGTTACAACTACCTCTTCTAAACATTTGCTTTCTGGGTGGTTAAGACTAAAAATCGTGAAAAAAATTGGGAATGATTGGTTTATACATTGTAGGCTCTCTCGTCAACAAAAAGTATTGGTTGACTAAAAAATTTGTAAAAACGCGTAAATTTGTTTTTGTTGAGAACATAATCCATTCCATTGGGTATCAGCAAATAACTTTTCATTTTTAAACGCTATGAGCAATAGGGATGAGCAGAATATCGCTATTATAACAGTTATTTAATCAAAAATAGCTTTTAGCTATTGCAAATAACGTGGTTGGCAAAACCGCGATTTTTTAAGAAAATCAGCTCCATTTTCAGTTTTTGGTGAAGCGTACATTTCTTGGAAGTTTAATATAACAGCGATTAAAGGGCGGTTTCGATATTAGCTGCCAACCGCTAAATGGGGAAAAATTAAATATAGTTATAATAATATAATATATAGTCATAATTTAAATAAAACAAATTATATATATTTTAATAAATGTATTATCAAAAAGATGATACATTGAAGGTGTGTTTACAAGGATTATTTTCTAAATATTCATAAATATTTTATTAGAACTAAAATATTAATTATATATACAAAAACAATTATTTACAAAAATATGTTTCCAACTTTATATACAAATCATAATAATTAACAATCGCTCAAAATATATCAACTAAATCAAACTTGGATACATTTTGCGGAAAATAAGAAAACCAAAAAATAACTTTGTCTTAAATAAAATATAATAATAAATCCCTGAAAGTATATATAATATAGATTAAAGAAACGAATATACACTCTTATAAAGCAAAACTGGCATTAAAATACCGCACATACATACATCATAGACACAATACTAGTTTAATAGGAATATAAAATAAATATTTTTTTAGAAATAAAATATTAATTACGTTAATATTACAACTTTGTTTTAATTGATGCAATATCACAAGTACAAGAAAATTATCAAAGAGCATACATTGTTGTAATTGTCTTCTTATACTCTTTATTTTTTTATTCTAAAATCACAAAATCAGCCTAAAGATCGATAAATTATCTTTGTAAATGTGCTATTACGTATAGAATCACTATAAAGTTACTTTAAATCGAATAAGGAACTAAGTTCATTTCTGAAGAAGCTACTGTGTTAGGGAAACAATTGTCAAAATTAAATTTAAATAAATTCGTGAAAGTTAAAAAACAGAGTTTGTTTTTATCTAGTTATACAAAATTTGTATAACTAGATAAAAACAAACTCTGTTTTTTAACATTTAATGTATAAATGTTTAAAAATAAAAATTATGTCAGTGCCAGTTTTAAAATCAAATCCCCAATTTTACTTACAAATTAACTTAGTTCTTTCCTTAGATTTAAGTAAAACTTTACATACACAAATTAAATTAATATTCAAGTAACCGGGTGTAATTAATAATAAAGAATGAAACCCTAAATACTAAAAAGTTATACACTTACGCACTCTAACTCCACGAAAATCTGGCAGTACTTTTTCAACAAAGCACCCAATCAAAAGACAACATTCAAATCGACAGTAGGCTGCCCTCGTTTGCGGCGGGTTCTTTCTTGTTCAGCTTGGCCCACGTGTCGCCCAACGCTTTGGCGAAGTGGTCGTCCACCGAGAGGCCCGCGCTGTCCATCAGTTCGATCACGTTGGCGGGCGGAGCGGCGATCCTGGGCGGCGGCGGCGGCGGCGACGGCGATTTGGCCGCCGGCGTCGGCTCTTTCGACAGGTTGTTGTTGAAGAGGGCGTGGTAGTCGCTGCCGAGCGACCGTCGGAAGTGCTCGTCGATGATCGGGTCGCACATCGATATGCCTGCGAAAATGACATTTGTTTTGTGTTGCTAATGGAAGTAGTAAACATTTCTGAAGGCTTAAGTTGCCAACCCAAAATCGGTCTAGGAGGTAGATATAATTTTAAAAGTTGGTAGTTTCCAACAAATCTTACTTTGAAAAGTTAGTAGATCTACCACCTATATTTTTCGAGTATTCCAGAGACTCCAAAGTAAGAAATCTGGCACTTTGAATTTATATTTTGATGGATACAAAATATTTTGCAGTAGTATTTTTATAAAAAAAGAATAATAATAAAAATAATAAAGCAGAATTACAGGTTGCTAATATACAAAATAAGAATAGAAAAAAGTCAAAAATTAAAGAACGAATTATGATAATTATCGTGCCTATAGGCACTTGGGTTGAAATTTAATAATTCCAGATTATAAATATTGAATCAATTAATTTGAGTATACAACCCAAGAGCGCGTTCGAAAACTCGCAAGAGTGCACTCTGGATACACTCAACAAGTTTATCTTGCGCGTTCGAATTTTCTGGTATATACCTAGAAATATGCAACTGTCAACTGTTCGAAAACAGCAAATATATGCCCAGAGTGCACTCTCGGTTGTCCATGGTGGCCAATTTAGGGTTTTTATATGGCAACTAAACCTAAATTGCAATTATTTTTAAATACAATTTTGTAATAATTAAATTTAGAAAAAATATGTTGTTTACATTTTTCTTGCAATTTTAATGAACATTGTAACTTTACACTTTTTATTTCATTTGCTTTAAAACAGGATATTTTATTTTATTGAAAACATTTGACAAATATAAACCTCAAAACTAAAATTTAATTTTGCTTAGCACTTTTTTTATATTTTATTTGGTATTTAGTAAATATTATTTACTTTAAAACAATATATTTTATTTAATTGAAAAACCATATTAAATAGTTTTTTTTCATTAATAATATTTTCCTTAAGTATTAATATTGTGACTTAGATAGTTTTTCACGTGTGATCTTCAAATTATTCGACCATTAAATCTAAAAATCAAATAATTTTATAGAAATTTGGATGAATTTCATAAGATAATAATATTTAGATTTAAAATATCATTTAAATTCAAAGTGAACCAAAATTCGTCCTACTGAAGAACATACCTTTTTTTTGTACCATGGCTTTTTCTAAACCCACATAAAAAATAAATGTGTTTACCTGATGGAATCTCGTCTCTGCTGACTACAGGCTGCCTGTAATTCGACTTGTAGCCTGGGTTGTTGACTGTCTGCGAGTAGGAGGGCGGCAACCCTCTTTGCCTCAAACTCATGTCCAACGGCGTGTCCGCCGCATCCTTACCATTCGAAAAGTCCTCCGGACTTCCGCTTCCGTTCTGGCTGGCGCTCGCTTCCGGACTCGAAGGCTGATCGCCGCCGAACGTTTCCGGTATTTTTGGGTCGGACTTTCGCGTGTACTCGGGAAGCCGCAGGCGCCGCTCCCGTTTCCATTTTGTCGTCTGTTTTTGTTTTGACTCGTCTAAAAAAAAGAAATTGTCAATTTTAATGTTTTTCTAGTTCATTTATTATTAGACATAGAGATGCGACTTGAAAAAAACGGTCCGTTTTTTTTGTTTTTTTTTTTTTTCATTGTTTTTTTTTCAAATGGTTTTTTTCACATTTTGTTATTTTTCAAGATTAGTCCCATTTGCCTAATTTTTTAGGTTTCATGGACTAAAATTAGCCACTAAAAGACAATTAGTAAATGTAAATACAGTCTCGCGCGACCACCACCGAATTGACCAATAAGGGCCGCGCTTGTTTTGATTTGGTCCTAAAAAAAGTAAGTACATATAATATTTTTGATTCAGCGCTTGATTTTTCAAAAAGCTACCAAAAGGACTTTGTTCATGATTTTTCAAATTCATGTAGAGTATGGAATTTTTTTTTTCAAAAAATAATAGCAAATTCTTGTAGAACATTTATTCATTGGTGGTTAAGTCAGAACATTCCGTGGACCAGAAAGCCAAAAAAATCGATTTTTTTTTATTACGGTATTTGTTAGGATTAAGCGTTGCACATTTTTTATCTAAAAATCTCAAAACTAGAAACTTCAAGCTTCAAATTGCTTTTTTTACGGCTCCAATACGAACATTTTTAACAAAGATACAGCTATCCGAAGAATCGCAAAACAATTTTTTTTTATCCTTTAATTTTTTGTATTGGTGTAGAAGTTTTACATTGCTACTGGTTTCTAATATGGAAACTACCAAATAATAAGAAATCCGATTTTTTATTCTCGGTCAAAATTTTCAATAATGAAAAATTTAATATATTCTACATTTCACTTTATTATTAATATGTATATAATATAGTAAAATATATATTTTACTCAAAATTTCATTTTGAAAAAAAACAAAAAAAAACCATTTTTTTCTAGTTTTTTTTTCAAATCTGAAAAAAAAACCGTTTTTTACATCTCTAATTAGAAAAATAGTAAAATAGGCAAAAATATTATTTTGGCTTGTTAAATACACGAAAAAGAAAATATACTTTTCTCTTTGCACCTATTAGGTGCCACCTAATACACGATTTAGAATTTTCCCTGATAGAATTAATAAAAATAATTTAATTTTGAAACAAACATTATCTTTGAATTTATGACATTGTTTATAATTTACACAATTTTTACCTCAACTAGGCACCTGATAGAAAGCCTAAATTTTGTAGAATATAGAATGTACAATTTTAACATAATTTTTTTCTAGAAACCCAGGGTTTGAAATTATTTTGTTAATTTCAAAGGTTACAGATTTTTTTTTTACAAATTATTTCGTACACGTGATTTAAAGCAGTCAAAACATTTCCCACTAACAATACGCATCAAGAAGTTCCACTGACTTCAGCGTCTGGAACTTATGTTTCTGCTTACTTTAATCTAGTTCGTATTTGGATTCCTTATATCTATTTAACGAGTGTGCGAAGTGCGAAGTAACCGAAAAAAAATGCTGGATTTCAAACTGAAATTAGGGGATACAGTGAAGTGGGTTAAAGTTACGAAATACGTCAGTTAGTATTATAGTGGTACTAATAATTATATTATACCAAATTTCTTTATAATTTGATGATTTCAGAATGGTGTATTATTTAATTAATTAATTGTGTGTATATTATTTTGCTATTCATTTATGTAGGTATGTGTTAATTTTTTTGTTAAGGATATTGAATAATAAAGCAACATTTCTTATCAAAATTCTTTTCATTCAAGTTCCCAATTTCCAACAAATACTTTTGTTACTGGGTCTACAAAAGGGTTTGTAAAAATAATGTCCTTTTTTAAAATAACAAGGATTATGGTTGAATTATTGGCAGGATTTTGTTATTAAATCTAAAAAATGTTTGTTATAATTACAAACTACTTATTTAATTACTTAACAGACAGAGCTGCAAGCTCTCAGAAAACTTAAATCGTTTTTTTGATTTAAATCGTTTTAATGACTTAAGTCATTTGGTAATAAGTCATTTCTCTAAACCTGACTTAAGACTTAAAATTTAAGTAATTTTCAAAATGATTTGTGACTTAAATATTTTTTCAAAATAGAAAAAACTTAAGTCATTAATAAAAGGCTTAAATCAGTACATACGATTTAAGTCAGATAGAAACGATTTAAGTCAAAAAAAGAATTAAGTCTTTTTAAAAGTCGGTAAATTATTTAAGTAATTTAAAAAGATTTAAGTCTTTTTAAAAAAGATTTAAGTCTTTTTAGAAAATATTTAAGTCAGATTTTTCATATATTTTTTGTAAATTTTTAACAGCGGCATTTTCTTTTGAACTGCCAGGGGTTCACGCGGCAGCAGATCAAAAACTCCTTTAATTTCCTACCTACAATTGCTACCGCTAGTAAATAAAAAAACCGCCGCGGTAAAGTTAGCTTTTCGAAACCGTTTGACGGCTACATTAAAAAGTGTCCTGTCTAAAATGAATGAAAAAAAAGTGGGAATTTATAATTTTGTTATTTTGTTTGCTAACATTCGTCGTATTATGCGTGCAGTTAGGTCTAATTTGTGATTATTAGTGCAAAGTGGAAACAAACGATTAACAGGTAAAGACGAATAAATATTATAAAGAAGTGTTTATATCATACAGGGTGTTTCGGTTTGTTTAAGTAAATAATTACGACAGAAAAACGTGATTGTGCGTGAATAAAATTATTCAAACGTGATTGTGCGTGAACGTGAGTACCTAGTCTTAAATTATTACAGTCGTGAGTGGTCGTAAATCGTGAACAATCGTGAATCGGGAGTAGTCGGGAGCGGTAGTGAGCAGTCGTAAATCTTGAGCGGTCGTGAATGGAGAGTTTGGAACCTCCCATCATTACTCCCTTAAGGGAGGAATATTTTTTTTCTAGATGGATGTTGAACCAGCTACAAAAGTTAACAAAACAACAAGTTATCAGATTTTGAACTACAGCGATTTTAAGAAAAATGCTTCAACTTTTAACTATTTTAACAGAGTTTCTTAAGAGAGTTTTTTTAACAGAGTTCTTAACAGAGTTTTTTAACAAAATCTATTATCGTTTAAAATCGTTTATGTATATAAAAAAGTACCCTCCCTGTATGTCTACTCTACTAAAAAATGTGTTTTAAGTTTTTATTTTGTTTGTAAGTGAAAATAAATCGTTTTAAATTCTTAACTTGGTGGTTTATTATCATCTGTATTCACAATAGATTAATAATATCAGTATCATTAATACCATAAAATTATTATTAACATTTAAAAATCGTTGTATTGACTTAAGGGTAATTATTTTGATTTAAATGACAATTTTTGATTCAAGTCATTTTATTGACTTAACTCTTAGATCACGATTTAAATAAAAAATATAGACTTAAGTCATAAAAACGTCTTACTAAAGGAATTAAGTCATAAGATGACTTAAATCACTTTATATTGATTTAAGAATTTGCGAAAATGACTTGACTTGAAAGAAAATGATTTAATTCAAAGACTTAATACTTAAATCATTTGAACTTTTACTTGGAATTGAATTAGGATTTAAATCATTTTGATTTTAGAATTGACTTAAGACTTAAGATTTAAGTCTTTTTAAAACTGACTTGTTGCAGCTCTGTTAACAGAATACATTTGGTTGTAAACTTAACATAAAGTTATGTGGACCTGTATTAACATAAAATCTGGTTAATATTTGGTTAAATTAAAAAAAAAACCAATTGCCCCTCACTAGAAAGAGGTCTGGGGCAATTTCAGAACCATCTACGTCTTCTTCTGAAAACTCAAAAATATAAGTGTAATCTCGGTTTATGTGAGATATTGAAATTATTCTTAACTTGGAATTAGATCTTCCTATAAGGATTCAGCCTTTATTATAAAAAATGGCCATAACAAGAAGATCGGTTTATTTAATCATATTTAGTCGTAACTTCGGGTTCTAAAATAAAAATAACCCAAACAATTGTAATGCCATTAAAAATTAATTTTAATGAACCCACGGGTGTTTACCGTATTTTAGAAATTTTTATCAATTAGTGGGATCGTTGAACCTTTGCTGAGTAAATTTTAATGCTTTTCATTGATATCGGTTTATCTGAAAAATGGCTGTTTTAATTAAAATATTTAACGTTTCAGGATACTGTGTATCAACCACAAATATTTATGTTCCAAATTTAAAAATTTAATTGACCATTTTATTATTTATTATTTGTTGAACTATGAAAAACTTGCAATAAATAAAGAATATTTGAAAAGTAATAATTAAAAGAAATTGAGATTAAGATTAAATTTGGGTTAATGGACAAAAATGCACTATACTCTTTTTATAAAAATACTTAATTGTTGACTATGTAAATACATTTTCTTATATTGCGTCGAGTAACAGTAAACAAAGAAAATCCAAAAGAAAACACCTATTGTATATCTTTTGTATGGTAATTTAAACTTAATAAAAGCATTTTACATGTAATGTAAAGCAGAGGCAAGAATCCACGCACAGTAATTCATTTTGCAATGTTAGTTTAACTAAAGGTTTTTTTAATTAAAAAATCAGTAAATAGTATATTTTTAAATCCACCAAACCCTGGTATTTTAATGTTAAGTTTAACAATTGACGATAATTCTATAAATAAATACTTTTTTCTACACTAAGTGACCTTTTAAATACACATTAACAAGTTGTGGCTTTAAGGCGCTTTAGTCACGGGCTGAAGTTGGCAACAGGTTTTTAGTCACGGGCTGAAGTTAGTTTTAAGTTAGTTGACAGTTGTCAAATGTCATACAATTGTTAAAATAAAGTGCCTTTTGTAAAATAATACTAAATGTGAAAATTATTTTATTATCTCAATACAAAAATACAAAAGTATTAAATAGTTTCTCAACGCCAATATTTGAAAAGTTTATATATAAACTTTTCAAATATATTTCATATATGAACATTGTACTGACCTTTTAATTTCGCCGGCAGTAAACTATAACCTAAATTCGGGCACGGACTCCACTGTAAAGTGCTCATTTTCTTTACTTTCAATGTGAAAAACTGTCAATTTTTAAGAAATACATTTCGATTTATAACCTGACGGTGACACACAGATTCCCCTATTGTTTCATAGATGGCGCTCTATACAAATTTTAGATTTAAATCATTTTAAGATAATAATAAGTATTTGTCGTAGAAAAAGTATAGTATGCACCTCGTTTATAAACTTTTCTATACATTCGTTAATAAAATGGCGTTTATCAAACTTGATACTATTATTTGAGTGGGTCTTTTTGTGCCTACAATTTAGAAAAGCACAAAAAGACACGTCTCAGCCAAATGGCATACAACTCATTATCTTCAAGGCACATCTTTATTTGTTAAACGATATTTTAAACGCACAATTATTAAAAGTATAAAGTGAGGTTAGATAGCTTCAGAGATATTAGCAGTTTTTTATTGGTCCTAAAGGGTTTTTACAGACTAGGACGTAAAAAACTGCACTTGATTGATTTAAATTATTTTTACAGCCTAGGATAGTAAAAACAGGGTGTATAATTGAAATTTAAATCATTTTAGGTAAAACATTCTGTAAGTAATCTTTAATTTAAAATTTTGTTAAAAAAAATATTGATGAAGTGTCTGTTTCCACAACCAATATAAAATTATTATAACAGGTGTTAAATATAATGAAAGGTAAAAAAACCTATTGGTGTTATGTGATACAACTGAAAAAGGCTTAAAATTTTAGTTTTCTTTATTTTCTATTAATTACTATAAAAAACACTTTCTAAAGTATAAAACTGTAGGCACTAACAAATAAAGAATGTGTATCAGTTACACTTAGTTAAATCTAATAGTTAAGTTTTTGTTTTTGCCCAAAAATAAGGATAGCTGATAATTTAACCTGAGTCACTGTGCGTTAAATAAATCTTTTTGAACGGTTCTATTTTTTTCTGTCATTGTTCCGTTGAAATAAGTTGAAAGGAACGTGGCGGCGGTTAAACGCACTTAGCATTCCCACAATTATTTAGTTATTTTTTAATTGCCGCTCACTTGGATTTCATGAATCTTCCCACATACCGAAACGAAATGCCTGCTACTTACTTAAGTGATCTTCAACAACCAAAATTTGACTAGGTTATAAATAGACCAGGGCAGAGTAATTGTGGAGATGTTTAACAAGTTGTTTTTTGTATTTTAAATACATGCAATAAAGTAGTTTGTATATGTTTTCACATTGACAAACTGCGACTTAAAAACAACGGGCTGAAGTTAGCTTTAAGTTGGTTGTCACTTGTCAAGTGCATTTCTCGTCCTTGGTCAGTTACTGGTTGTATTTTTGAATAAGACTGATTTCTTGTTCGACAGTAACTTATTACGAAATTGATACACTACTTAATGAGTAGGGATTGCAATCCAGCAGGGTTTAAAATCCAAATGGACCAACGCGGATTTAGAAATTTATAAATTTTTTATAGAAAACTAAAAAAAATTTAAATTTTATTTTAATACCTAAATAAACCTATATTTTTATTTTCATAAGAAAAAATAAAATGGGTAAGTACTTACTTATAAATAATAAAAAATAAATGAAATAAATTTTTAATTCGCGTCAATTAAATTAATTAATTTAATTTACCTATTGATATTAATAAATTACATTTTTTATTAATATTTTTTTTTTTATTTAAAACATTAATTTTACCCATTTTTATGTTTTGTTATGTTTAAACTCTCTGTATAATATAGGGTTTTTTGATAAATTAGTTAAAAAACTATAGTAAATTACTATTAGTAAAATATAAACCTAAATAAATAAATATACGAGGTGTGTTTAGAAAATAACCGGAATTGTTAAATTTCGCGGGTTTGGAGGGTCCGGTTGTCATAAAATTTTCTTTATTATGTTGTTGTACATGCCCCGAAGTGTGATAAAAACTTTAGCTGTTTTCATCGTTTACTTTGTCTGTGGCAGCCGCTAAGGTTAGACGTGTTTTATGAGCTCGGCGATTTTCGTTCGTTAAAAGAAATGAATCAAAGAAATTTGTATCCAATTTTGCTTAACAAATTAAATAAATTCTGTGAAATGTTAACAAAGGCCTATAGTGAGTCTGCTATAAGTAAAACAAGAGTTTACAAGTGGTATGAGAGTTTCCAAGATGGCCGTGAAGACGTTGAAGATGACGAACGCCCCGAACGCCCAAGCACATTAACAACCGATAAAAACATGGAAAAAGTGGAAGAAATGGTTATAAACCATCAGAGAAGTCGCTGATGATGGTATATCGATTGGCTCATCCCAGGAAATTTTTTTGAATGTTTTGGGTATGAAACGCGTGGCAGCAAAATTTGTTCTAAAATTGTTAAATTTTGAACAAAATTTTTGGCCAAAAACAATACTGTAATGATGCCTCCATATTCGCCAGACATGCCTCTGTCTGACTTTTTCCTATTCCCAAAAATAAAGAGAACCTTAAAGGGTCGTCCTTTTGCAAGCATAGATGACATTAAAAGCGCATCGCTGAAAGAACTAAAGGCTATCCCAAAGATCGAGTTTTAGAAGTGTTTCGAGTATTGGAAGAAGAGCTGGCACATGTGAATAATATCCAATGGGGACTATTTTGAAGGCGACAACATTAATGTAGACGAATAAATAAATATTTGTTTTAAAAAACGAAAATTCCCGATATTTTCTGAACACACCTCGTATATTAAAAACATATTATTTTTACAGGACTCAAAAACTTTTATGAAGAAAGTTATTGGACTATTTCGTAAATTTCAATTTTTAGTAAATTTATTCTCTTTTAAACCCTATAATATGAATTATATCTACTGGACAATTAAATATTTGTAGAACATTAAACTGATTTGTACTTTAAAAGCTTGAACAAAATTAATGTAAAGATTTTATAATTATTATTATTACAAGTTTTGTGTTTTTTTTAGTTCCCAATGTAACTACTGTAATGTAATGTAATGTTTATAAATAAATTAAAATTAAAATTTAGTCTAATTACATTTATGGTTTGTTCTATGGACACTTATTTAGCATGAAACTTTATCAAGCCAAAGCAAAAAGTGCGGTGTAGAAAGGGGTGTAGCACGTGCCGCAAGCGTGACAGAACGGTAACAAATGAACATAAACATAGACCACAGTTTAAATATACTTTTCTCTTTGTACCTTTCACCTCACCTAAGCACCCAAAGGTTTATCCTAGATTCTAGGTCCTAGAATCTAGGACCTAGAAAGACAAAATTGTGTAGCGTAAATACCACACCAAAAAGACAACTTTTGGTTACCTAGTCTATGTGAAATTCGAAAAAAAAACGAGAAAAAATGTTTTAATTTTTAAACAAAATAATAGGTTTACTTTGTGAGCGACTTTTGGAACACCATGTATACTACTGTTTCGACAACAACTAAAACATGAAAACTTTTCGAAAACCAATTATAATTTTCTCCTTAAAATTAACTAATTTTACTAAACGAATTGACCTTTTGGGGACGTCGATGCGGCAAAGAAGACGTTCTGATATAAATTGCATGTCATGAAGGATGTGTGTGACCCTTGAAGGCCGGACGGATGAACGTATTCGAAAACACTGCGGTGCGTCCGATAATTAATTTGAAGATGAACGGCATCCGGCTCTTTTTAACTGGCATCTATTACCTCAGGCTGTTTTTAATGAGAAGGAGAGAACCGTTTTGAAAAACAATAGCCACGAAAATTACAATTATTGTTAAGTCATCCGATAAGTATCTTTTTTGCTATTTTGTGCTTTAACTAAGTAATTATTGAGGAGGCAGTTGATTGCAGCGTCTACTACTGCCTCAATTGACAACTTTAAAGACTTAATCTAAATTAAGTTTTAAATAGTCTTCAAATTGAGTAATGGTGGCTTGTGCGGTAAACAAAAGCAAACGTCCGGTATAAAATGCATGAAACCGTATAAAAATAACATAACTCATATTGTAAAGCTCATTAAGATACGCTTTAAAAACACACAATATTAATTAACATTAAAGTACGCGTAAGTAATTATAATTATAAAACCAGTTATGGACGCAGTTTTAAAACCCTAACATGTCCAATTAAACCAACTTACTCAACTGGATTGTATAAATTCCCTAATTACCTGAATGTAGCCAAGGCTGCCAAAAAGCTCGACTTTTGATGTCGTTTTGCTGCTCAATTATCTGGTGCTGAGCCCTCATGATCAACGAAGCCCTCAATAAATCCTGCACGAACACGGAAAATTCCATAATACAACAACAAGTCACAACAATAACGAATCGCAATAAAAAGAATGAAACACTTAACACATTTGCTTTTGTGCTACTAAAGGGCGACCATTCATTGTGAGCGCGGCGTTAACTTCTTTTGAAATAGTAAGTCCACACAGTTTCATTCATAAGAGTCTCAGGTAAAAGAAGGCAGCAGGTATACGTAATTACGTTTTTACCGCACGTCGGTCGCTATGTCGCGACCGAATAGGGTCGCTTTTGCCTTGTGCTGCGCGTTTTTGACCGGTTCACAGTTTTTTGTTTTTATTATATTGTATCACAAGAATCGAGCCTATCCCGCGTTTCGTTTTTAACGCGTCAACGGATCGCGCGTGGGAAACACGATGACTTTGAGGAAATTTCAAATTGATTCTCGCTCGTGATAGTAGAGGAGGCACTGAAGGAATTTATTCTTCTTTAATGAAGTAGTAAATGTAGCAAGGTCGCCATTATGTATTTTCTCGAAACACGGCGTCCAGGACCGGCTTTAGCAACCAAGTATATTCCATATGGGGCCTTATGCAAAATTGTATGCCAATTTTTAAGAATGCACTTTATAATTACGTTTGAACTGGTGATTTAAAAAAAAAATCGAATATTATAGAAAAACTAACAAACTGAAGGTAACATTTTTGAAAGCCGGTAAAACAGACACATTTTGGATACTATTTGTAATTAGTCATAATTTTTAATATTTGTCGTAGAAAAAGTATAGTATGCAACTAGTTTACTAGACACTAATTTTTATTAAACACTATCTCGCAAGCTCTCGTCGTGCCAAATTCGTGACCTAAATGGCTTTTATCAAATTTTTAAATATTTTGCTATAATTAACAAATTTTAACTTTTTAGCATTCTTAACATAACCTTATCTTCAATTATTATGTTTATTTTAAAAACCTAATTACTTAAACTACTCTTTTTAAACATAGGTACGCAAATGCTTTGTTTTCAAGATAATAATTAATCTCTTTTTTAATTGTTATTTGTAAATATCTTAAATACCCTCTAAAACATTTTGTTGTTATTTAGCAGTGTTATTTGTAGTATTAAGTAGTTAATTTAACTCTAACTTGATTACATTTATTAAGTCCAGTGGCGTCCTAAGATTATTTGTTATTTTTATATATTTTATACACGAATTTAGTTTAGGCACAAGCGAGCTTGCGAGCGAGTGCTTAAATTAATAAGTGCATAGAAAAGTTTATAAACGAGTTGCATACTATACTTTTTCTACGACAAATACTTGTTATTATCTTAAAATGATTTATTCAAAAATTTGTATAGAGCACCATCTATGAAACAATAGACGAATCTGTTTTTTATAAACACAATTATAAAGGTTATAAATCGAAATGTATTTCTTGAAAATTGACAGTTTTTCACAGTGAAAGTAAAGAAAATGTTTTATGAGCACTTTGCAGTGGAGTCCGTGCCCGAATTTAAATTATAGTTTACTGCCGGCGAAATTAAAAGGTCAGTACAATGTTCATATAAACTTTTCAAATATTGGCGTTGAGAAACTATTTAATACTTTTGTATTTTTGTATTGAGATAATAAAATAATTTTCACATTTAGTAATATTTTACAAGAAAGGCATTTTATTTTATCGATTGTATGACATTTGACAACTGCCAACTAACTTAAAACCAACTTCAGCCTGTGACTAAAAACCTGTTGCTAACTTCAGCCCGTGGCTAAAGCGCCATAAATCCACAACTTGTCAATGTGTATTTAAAAGGTCACTTAGTGTCATGGAAATATGTACGAGAAAGGGCGTTTTAAAGGTGGGAGTAGAAAAAATTACTTAAAGAATCGTCTGTTAAATTTATTTTACTTACGAGGTTCTTAAGTCAAATTATTATACACCGATATTTTGATCCACCAGTAAAAATAACTTTTATCTCCACGCGGTCTATAATTTAAACTTTATTGTTGTCAACATTCGATAAAGAAATACCTTGTTATGGCCTAGGCCGATAAAATTTTTTATGAGGCAAGTAATTAGTTCGATTTTTTCTCGCTAGGGGTATTGTTTTGACAAATTAATCCTTTTCTAAGAAATTAACGTACTAAACTGGTTTAATTTATTTATAATAAGCACCAATTTGTTTGTTTTACTGTTAATGTTTAATATTTTTCATTAAATTATTGTAAAATTAAATATGAATAATAAAACAAAAAGTGAGGTTAGGCAACCAAGAAAACGCACGATTCTTTTTCTACGATTTAAATTATCTTTTAGTTTTAATTTGCTTTAAGTTTTCAGTGAAATTAAATTTTAAACACAGCTTAAACATTCCAAACTACCTATTTTTTAAATAAAAATCCAAACAAATTGAAATTAGATACCTACCTATTTATAAAACAATTAATTGAATTCAATGTAATAGCAAAAATCCATTTCTACTTAAATCATGTAGCTAGGTATTGTCAAACTATTACTGCTTCTAAAAGCAATAATAATTATTGTACATTTAATGTAATCTTTAGCTAATAAATAAATGAGATTCTAAAAAAGTGAGGTTAGGCCGCTTTGATGTTGAATTAAATTGACCTATATAAAGTGCTTTGAAGATAAAATGTTGTATGCCATTCGGCCAAGAAGTGCCTTTTTGTGCTTCGCTTGAGCTTAGCACAAAAAGCCTTACTTCTTAACCTAATAACATAAATAACTATTTAGTATATTTTTTCATTTAAATAAATGTAAATCATTTTTATGTGATTTTCTTTAAATTTTAAAAACATAATCCGGTACTGCTGATCCTATTTACATTTCTAGAGAAAATTATAATTGTTTTGCTTACCTATACGAGCAATAGTGCGGGTTCTTGGGCAAGCGAAGATTTTCAGAACGGCAGAATATAATATATTATGTTAATTATTTCGCAATTATTATTATTATCGGCAAACTTAAGAATTAACAAGAAATTGATTTAAAAAAACAACGTATTAATTGCGGCATTTTTTGTACACATCCTTTCCATTAATTTATTTCGATTTTTTGCAATTATTTTCCTAGTATGTATAAGTGGTTTAATTTCAACATCCATGATAATTAAAGATTAAAATTTCTTTCTTTCCATATAATGTGTGTCCGCGTTAGTTCTCTACATATGGGAAAGTTTTTTATTATTAATTTTACGAAAAAAGTTATCTTATAAAAAGTTATGCTTTCTCAAAAAATAATATTAGACTATTAAAATTTAAAATAGCATGTACAGGGTGGTCATAAAATAGGAACATTTATAATTGGCCCAAGAGAGAAGTACCCTTAATTTTTATTTTAGAGCAAAATAAAAAAATAAGCAGCACCAATTTTGGATACTCCATTTTTGTATAGTTGTCGCTTTAAACAAATATTTAAATTAATTGGTAAAAATTATTTTTGTAATAATATTTGTCATAAAAAAAGAATGGAATGTAACTGGTTTCTAAGACGTTGGTTTTTATTAAACACTCGCTTGCAAGCTTTGCCCAAGCCTAGTTAAAATTCGTGACTAAAATGGCGTTTACCTATCTTGATACATACTATACTACTTGAAAAAAAGATACTTAAAAGTAACTTAGATACTTAAAGTATCTAAGATACTTTATCTTAGATACTTTTTATATTGGACAGAAAGTACCTTTAACTTAGTTACTTTTGAAAAGTATCTTGTAACTTGTATCTTAAAAAGTATCTAAGTTACTCGGTAAAGTAACTAAGATACATTCAAGTAACTTAGATACTTTAAAGTAACTAAGATACTGTTTAAAGTAACTTAGATACTTTTCAGTGTAACTTAGATACTTTTTTAGAGAAAATTGGGGGAATTCCAGAATGATTCAAAGTAATTACCTAACCTACAACTTGTTGATTTTTTATAAATTTATAGTTTTTATTCAAACTTAAAAGTAACTTGGTTACTAAAAAGTATCTTAGTTACTTAAAAGTATCTTAGTTACTCAAAAGTATATTAGATACTTTCATATACACTCACGTGCAAAATAATCGATCTACACAAATTTTCGATGAATTTCAATCGCAAATAACTTTTTTATTTGATGTCAGATTTAAACGAATATTAAAGAATATTGTAGATAAATTAATTGACAATCGCTCACATTTAAACTAAAAAATAGACGTACGTTTATAATATACAGGTTTATACAAAAAGATGTTTTTTACCATAAGTTTAAGACACTCTGTAGAGTGGCAAAACCGTATATTGTTCTAAATTAAGTTTTATTTATCAATTCACATCTATTCTTAACAGTTTTATTTTTGGTTCACCTCGATATATTTATTTTTGTGGAAAATATGGATTTTTTAAAAAACATTGCAATTTCCAATATTTTTCTGTATGAAGAACTAAGGTTGCTATGGTCCATCCATAGGCTATGGAGAATCACAGTGACAGTTTTGTTGAATCATCCCATACTTGGACATGTCATATACAGCTTTCAAAAGCTATCAAATTGTTTTTTGTAAATTAATGTGTTAATTTTGAGGTGTCTTCTTACTTTTAAAAATGTCTCCGACTGATGTTGCCCTTTGTACTTTACTTCTTATGACATTTAAAACACTTGCCACTTAATACTGTGACCGTCCATCCTGGATTAAATTAATAGCTCTGGCAACATCAGTCGGAGACATATCCATTTTATAAAGTAAGAAGACACCTCTAAATTTAAACATTAATTTGCAAAAAACAATTTGATAGCTTTTGAAAGCCGTGTATGACATGTCCAAGTATGGGATGATTTAACAAAACTGTCACTGTCATTCTCCATAGCCTATGGATGGACCATAGCAACCTTAGTTCTTCATACAGAAAAATATTGGAAATTGCAATGTTTTTTAAAAAAATCCATATTTTCCACAAAAATAAATATATCGAGGTGAACCAAAAACAAAACTGTTAAGAATAGATGTGACTTGATAAATAAAACTTAATTTAGAACAATGTACGGTTTTGCCACTCTTAAACTTATGGTAAAAAACATCTTTTTGTTTAAACCTGTATATTATAAACGTACGTCTATTTTTTAGTATTTTTTTTAAATGTGAGCGATTGTCCATTAATTTATCTACAATATTCTTTAATATTCGTTTAAATCCGATATCAAATAAAAAAGTTATTTGCGATTGAAATTCATCGAAAATTTGTGTGGATCGATTATTTTGCACTTGAGTGTAGTATCTTAGATACTTTCGGATAGTATCTTAGATACTTTTTAAAGTATTTTGTAACTAAAGATACTTTTAACTCAAAGTATCTAGTTACCAGAGGTAACTAAGTTATTTTGTTTAAAGTATCTTAGAAAAGTAACTAGATACTTTTCAGAAGTAACTTTCCCAGCTCTGCTTATGAAAATGTTGGCCATTTACTGACTGACGGGTGGGACAACTACAGACTAAAGTCTGTAAACTTCCTTCTGCATTACGGAGAATTACTAACAAAAACAAAACAACATTTTTTAATATCCTCAAAACCTCCTAATAACCAGCGCATTGAGCTTCACGTATGCATGCATTTCTTTTGCTTCGGTTGGACCGTGACAAAATTTTATATGTTTCGTAAACCCACTTGAGCCATTAAAAACCGGAAGCGGTACCAACATACACAAACACACATTTTACAATGGCCACCGACTTATTATTCGGATTATTGCCCCGGTTGTTTGTTTAACGCTAAAAACCTTAGACCATACACCCCTAGATAATCGGTTCAAAAAAGCTTGCGAAGTATTTTGTTTGTGAAATTTATTATTTACAATTAATAAGAATAATATTATAAAAAGTTTTTGTTACGTTTTCAAAATGATGATATTATTACATAATTTGCAAGTATAAATATAGTTTTGATCAAAACTTATGTTATCCGTCTATACGTGTACGTCAACCATAGCCTTCTTGTTTATTAAAAGAAACAAATGTCATTGTGAATCCCATTGGACACACGACGTGTTCCTGAGAAGTTATGGATGACAAAAGAATGCCGACTGTCGTAAATGCCTGCACTTGAGTAATGTTAATTATAATCATAGGAAACTATGGGAAATATTTAAGAGAACGGGTTTTTTAACTACAAAAATATTAGTTAAATATACAATATATTAAGAAGAGTGTAAAATAAAAGATTTTTTCAATAAAACACCCGGTATATGTTTAGATATTTAGATAAAGTTTTGTGTCCACATTTCAAAAAAATATTGTTTTTTTTATAATTATTCATACTTATAATAATAGCTATTATAACACAGGTCAACATCTATTTTGATGCAGGGATATTAAATTTTGGAACTGATATTATATAAATTGAAGAGGTCGGGACATAAGCCTCATTGGAAAAATATTAAGCAAGCAAAGTTTAAAGATAATGATTCAATCCTAAAATTTGTTATTTTGATATTGTGATTAGTTTTAATAAACCACTTAAATTTTATTAAAGGATATAAAAGTTTAAAAATTCTCTTCTTTTTATTTCAGGCTTTAAATAAACACTTTAATCGTGTTTACTTAATATTGTTTCAATGAGGCATAGGTCCCTTGTTGCCCCGACCTCTTCAATTTGATGCCCTAAATTCAAATATGGCATTAGTTTTTACCTATCAGCTCAAATTTCTAAAATATCTCAAGTTTAGTGAAATATACATTACACACCATGGATCAAATCAAATGTAATGTTTATTATTATATTATACAAATAAATAATTACATACAGTGTGACCCATTTGTTTGCGACTCACCCCTGTAAAATCTTTATTTATTGTGCGATTTTAACCGGATTTGTTTTAAAGTGTAAATCTTTATAAACTGTATTTTTGGAACACGCCATATTTGTACTACTATGTCAGTTTTTAAGAGTAAATTTTTAAGAATTCATATTAGCCATTCTAAATCTAAGCACGGCACTGGATTCACCACCCCTCAAAACCACCCTATACTAAATTTTAAGTAGAAAAATTGCAAAATAATAACTACAAAAATTTATTCTGCCAAGTTATCCATGAAAAAAACATTGATATAAAATTAAACTAATATATTATATTATATATTTAATATATTATATTATAGTAACATGGTACTATTTCTATAAGTTTAATTTTATTTCAATATTTTTTTCATGGATAGCTTTTTTGGTTTTAAATTGGGAAAAAATGAGGTTAACAGATGTCAGATTTTTTTATATATACGAGGGGTGACTATAATGCTCTCTTAAATCGGGAGAAAGTGACGTTATAATAAATGTTGTTATTAATGTAATGAAAATTACTTAATTGAAGTAGATAAAGCAAAGTATTACACTCGGGATAAAATACTATTTTATTTGCTTTTCGGCGAGTTTAAAAACTATTTACAATTCTTTGATAAAAATGGCGGCAACCCAATGCAAAAGTATCCAATCGATTTGTATAAACAATACAGTGAATGCGGAGTTACATAAAATAAGACTAAACAAGGCATCCCAAGTATTTCAAGAACATATTAAAAATAATTTGTGCTAGCACGAGCGAATTTCTTTTAGAATAAGTATGTTCGTCCAATTACACTGCTACAGTGTAATCCGGGAACTCTAAACTGATACATTAATAAGTTATTTCAATGATTTTAATGCGAAATATTTTCATGTCAAGCAATTTGTGGTTTATGCGAGGTTACAAGGTTTTTAAGAATTTTGTTTTTTTATTTGTTTTGATTACTATATTGTTTCGTTTCGCAATTTTTATGGATGATATATTGTATTATTATTATTATTAATAATTATTGAATAAATATTTATCGTTAAGTTAATGTAGAGTGTATCAATGTTTTTTTAAATTAACTGATCATCAACACCAGTGGCGTTGCTAGATGACTTTTTTAAGGTTTCTTTTTATAAAGACTAAACCATGAAAAAATCCACTTTTGATTTAGTTTCATAATTCATTCTTTCAGTAATGTGATATCACTCTGGATTTGGTGATAAAAGTAACATTGGATTATACGAAAGTTAATAATTAATGGATAATTTTTTACATAAAATGGTAACATTGGTTTACCCAGTAAAATGATGTGTAAATGTGTAAATGAGTGTAAAAATAAGAAAGAAATCAAAACCATTCTAAAATACCACCGACAATTAAAAAAGTTGAGAACTAAACATTTATTACCAAATAGTTTTACACCATATTCAGAAGATTATAACTGCACCATTTGAATAAAAAGTCGAAAATCACAACTCTTCAGGGTCCTTTATCTTTAGTGTATATTAATTTTGTTTCCAACAATGTATTTAATACTATCGACTTAAGTAATACTTTTCGACTTGACTTCTTATACACAATGTCACAGTCACCAATATCCCTTGCCTCATTTGGGCAAAAATCGACTTAGGTATATATATATACGGATAAAAAGGATTTCTTAGATATAGAATTTTATTTTTCTTAAAAATATTTATTTGAATAGAGTTAATTTGATTTGATTTAAGACGAATGTTTTGTTACAAGAATGTTCAATTTCTTTTAAATAGTAAATATATTTCTTGAAAAAAACTCTTGGTTCAAGAATTTTTCTTCATTGAAGAAAAGCATTGCGTTAATTCAAGTAAAATATTTCTTATTTTCTAAAAATTACCCTTTTCTTGGGACAAGAGAATCAGGGCTTGTAAATTTTACTTGAAGAATATTAAAATTTATTGTTCTTGTATTAAGAAAATCTGATCGTTTGACTTCGTTTCAAGAATAATTATTAGATAATTTCTTGTATTTACGAGCTGTCCGTTGGGGAGGGAATAAACTTGTTTCATACGTCCTACACCCTCATTTGAAAAGTAACCGTGCTTGTGTTTACTTAAATGTTTAAAAAAGAGTGATTATTCGAACGATTACAGTGCCGTAGACATTAGGACATTATTGACTGAATGGAATACTCCAGAACGTAGGGGTTAACCATTTTTTAACTTTTTTTGACACCATGTACATTTTTATTTATTTGTAAATAAATCTTTGTGTCAAAAAAGTTCAAAATTGTTTACCCCCCCCCCTCTGCTTCTTAAAAATCCCGAATGTAGCTTAAATATTAACTATACTGAAGAAAATTTCAAATACTTGTTTGAAGAAGTACTCGTCTTAAATGAAATAAATATTATCTTTAACCAAGAATACATTTTATTAACGCAAGACACAAAATATTTCTATAAAGAAAAGAACGGTTTCATTGAAGAATTCCTTTGATTAATGCGAAGAATAATGTCTTCAATGAAGAATAATTACTACTCCACCAAAACTCAATTATTTTTGTTTTTTTTTCCTCAAGTAATTTTATTTTTTATTCAAGAATATTTATTCTCGACCCAAAATGTGACAATTTTAATAACAAGAGTTTTTATCATTCGTTTAAGACTGCTTATGTTCTTAAAAAGGAGAAAATATATTCTCCGAGGAAAACATGTAACACAAGAATAATTTTTACTGCTGGCAAGAAAATATTGTTTCGAAGAGATAGGAATCATTTAGTATCTTGAATGAAGTTAATTTAACTTGGCTGAAGAAATCCTTTTTTACAGTTATAGTTTTTCCAAACGGTACAAATATACAAGAAGAACTGGATGTCAAAATGTGACTGGATGTGTACGGTACATTAATTGAGAAAAGTATCAAAATCTTCAAAACGCATTACTTATTATATGTCAAACATCAGACACCAATTTCAATGCAAACAATCGACGTTACGCAATAAATAAATAATGGGTTGTCTCTCTTTACGACACACTGTCCTCATTATGACCTCATATAAAAACTTATTATAATAACATATTATACAGGATGTACAGAAATAATGTTAATATATTTCGGGGGGAGATTCTACACATAAAAATAAAAAAAAGTTGCTATAGGGATTTTAAACCGTTTTGCAAAATCAGGTTTTTATTAATTATTTTAGAAACGGTTGATGTAAAAATAATGATACTTTATATCTGCTCGGGGAAAAAATCCTTTTTTTCTGGGGTTTTGTTAAATTCTCGATCTTGGAATACAATTCTCCAGATAATTTTACATAAAAAAGCTTCTTTTGATGCAAAGTCATGGAGCCAACAGTTTTTAAGAAAAACGCTATTAAAAATATCTCGCCACAAAAATTCATAACCAAAACTCAACTCAAACTTCAATTTTTTTTTGTTTTCTATTCAAAAATGATTTAATAAATGGTAATCATTTGCGTTAATTCAAATAGATTTAATTTTGCATATAAAAACCTTTTTATTGCATTTATACCAAAAAATCTTGAAAATCAAGCACACACGGCATATTAATCTCTCGAAGCAACGAAGATTACCTCTAAAATGCATCATCGATTCGTTTTTGTTTTTCTGTTACAACTTCTTTGTTTTTGGACATAAGTATACCGAGTAACCACTCAAACTTCATGATTTTTTGTTTTCTATTCAAAAATGATTTAATAAATGGTAATCATTTTCGTTAATTAAAATAGGTTTAATTTTGCATATAAAAACCTTTTAATTGCATTTATAACAGAAAATCTTGAAAATCCAGCCCAAACAAGGCATATTTATCTCTCAAAATAACGAAGATGCCTCGAAAATGCATCATCGATTCGTTTTTGTTTTTCTGTTACAACTTCTTTGTTTTTGGACATAAGTATACCGAGTAACCACTCAAACTTCATGATTTTTTGTTTTCTATTCAAAAATGATTTAATAAATGGTAATCATATGCGTTAATTCAAATATGTTAAATTTTGCATGTAAAAACCTTTTTATTGCATAGATCCCAAAAAATCTTGAAAATCAAGCCTAAACACGGGATATTTATCTCTTGAAACAACGAAGATACCTCGAAAATGCATCATCGATTCGTTTTTGTTTTTCTGTTACAACTTCTTTGTTTTTGGACATAAGTATGCCGTGTAACCACTCAAACTTCATGATTTTTTGTTTTATATTCAAAATTGATTTAATAAATGGTAATCATTTGCGTTAATTTAAATAGGTTTATAAAGCTTGTTATTGCATAGAGACTTTTTTAATATCGTTTTTCTTGAAAACAAGAGCACTTTTTTATGTAAAATTATCTGTAGAATTATATCATAAGAATAATTTATAGCAACTTTCTCCTTTATTTTTTTGTGTAGAATCACCTCCCAAAATATATTAACTTTAATTTAGGACACCCTGTATTGTACTGAACATTACACAACATTCGACATAAAGCTTTTTGACAAAGGCATTATTGTTCCTTTTAGAAGCGTGAAATGTTTAGAATACCCTTCCATTCAAGGCAAATCACCATTATAACTATAAATTGCAACTTTTTCTGGTAAAGTTGACGCCTAACAAACAACCGATCCCAAGTAGGTACGAAATGAGATCATTTTTGCATCACCGATTCACTGAAATTCTTTAATTGACTCGTCAGAATTGTTTCATTTCAATCAATCTCTAATAGCTCTCGATATGCAATTTTCTATTATTCCTTTCAGTTTCATTTTTTTAACTATCGGTTATAGTCGGTTTTTCTTGCAGTTTGTCACGCCTGTTAGCGTTACGAATTGTAGCACTCAATGATTATAATGGTCGTCTATAATTGACCAATAATGGGTAAATGCAGAAAAAGTTTAATCTACACTCACAGGCAAAATAATCGATCCACACAAATTTTCGATGAATTTCAATCGCAAATAACTTTTTTATTTGATGTCGGATTTAAACGAATATTAAAGAATATTGTAGATAAATTAATGGACAATCGCTCACATTTTAAAAAATTACTAAAAAATAGACGTACGTTTATAATATACAGGTTTAAACAAAAAGATGTTTTTTACCATAAGTTTAAGACACTCTGTAGAGTGGCAAAACCGTGTATTGTTCTAAATTAAGTTTAATTTATCAAGTCACATCTATTCTTAACAGTTTTGTTTTTGGTTCACCTCGATATATTTATTTTTGTGGAAAATATGGATTTTTTAAAAAAACATTGCAATTTTCAATATTTTTCTGTATGAAGAACTAAGGTTGCTATGGTCCATCCATAGCCTATGGAGGATGACAGTGAGAGTTTTGTTGAATGATCTCATACTTGGACATGTCATACACGGCTTTCAAAAGCTATCACATTGTTTTTTGCAAATTAATGTTTAAATTTTGAGGTGTCTTCTTACTTTAAAAAATAGATATGTCTCCGACTGATGTTGCCAGAGCCATTAATTTAATCCAGGATGGACGGTCACAGTATTACGTGGCAAGTGTTTTAAACGTCACAAGAAGTAAAGTACAAAGGGCAACATCAGTCGGAGACATTTTTAAAAGTAAGAAGACACCTCAAAATTAACACAATAATTTACAAAAAACAATTTGATACCTTTTGAAAGCTGTATAATATACATATATATGTATATTATACAGCTTTCAAAAGGTATCAAATTGTTTTTTGTAAATTATTGTGTTAATTTTGAGGTGTCTTCTTAATATATTATCATGACATGTCCAAGTATGGGATGATTCAACAAAACTGTCACTGTCATCATCCATAGGCTATGGATGGACCATAGCAACCTTAGTTCTTCATACAGGAAAATATTGGAAATTGCAATTTTTTTTTAAAAATCCATATTTTCCACAAAAATAAATATATCGAGGTGAACCAAAAACAAAACTGTTAAGAATAGATGTGACTTGATAAATAAAACTGAATTTAGAACAATATACGGTTTAGCCACTCTACAGAGTGTCTTAAACTTATGGTAAAAAAACATCTTTTTGTTTAAACCTGTATATTATAAACGTACGTCTATTTTTTAGTATTTTTTTAAAATGTGAGCGATTGTCCATTAATTTATCTACAATATTCTTTAATATTCGTTTAAATCCGACATCAAATAAAAAAGTTATTTGCGATTGAAATTCATCGAAAATTTGTGTGGATCGATTATTTTGCCTGTGAGTGTATAATAGCGGGTAGTCTTAGTTTTTTATCACGTAACATTGGGTATAGTCCATGTATATTTTTAACGTTTTATGTGTAGAAAAGTCTAAAGTCTAAAAAACGTACCCGTGTCTCACCGTTTCACGAAATCACGTCATTTAATTTTTTTACACAGCCATTCTTATTATTTTAACCCAAACAGATTTTAAATTTTCTATTTTGTTATAAATTATTTTTTTTCTTTAAATATTTTATGTTTTTATATAATACAAAAATTATATTTAAAGAAAATAACAATTATATTTTTTTTTAAGAAAAAAAATTATTTCTGGTTTTAATTTTTGATTTTTTTTTAATAAAACAAATTTGTATTTATCTTATATTAAACATATGTTGGAAAAAATCTTGATTTATTAGTTTGACGATTATATGTACATTGCTTTCGAATCTATAGTGGTATCACAACCTAAAAACACCACTTGATATACAAGGTGTTTCACATTCGTGGTCCATTGGAAGTTTCTGGAGAACGGAAAAAATAGATTCAAAATTGAAAATCGTTTATAATCAATTAAGTCTATTTTTTTTTTAAATATTTTGAACAAAATGCAACTTCCGGTTTGACCGGAAGTGACATCAACTTTGTTATTTCAAATAGAACACCCCATATATTTTTACATTTTTAAATTCTACATAAAATTCTGAGTAAAATTACTGTACCATGTCCTATACCTAAAGTGAATATTTTTCTAGATGTTTGCTATTAGGTTTACGGATATGGGGTAAAATGTTTGGAATCTTAAAACATTGTTTAAAACATTCCATGTCAATTCTTTAACATTTTTAAACAAATTACCCGAGAAAACCCAGGGCAAATTGGGCTAACTTGAAACGTTAATAACTTTTTTATTTTAAATGTAACACCCGGTATGTTAAGAAACTAACATGGAATCTTTTAAACAATGTTTTAATATTCCACAAATTCCACCCCCATTTCTGCAAACCTAATAGCAAGAAAGTTATAGGGTATTTTTGATTGACGCGCATTTGTCATGTATATATACATATGTACATTTGTCATATATGTATATATATATGTATGTATTTATAAAATATATTTTAACGGAAAAAATTAATAACTCCAAAACTATTTACTCTAGGTATAGGACATGGTACAGTAATTTTACTCAAAATTTTATGTAGAATTTAATAATGTAAAAATATATGGGGTGTTCCATTTAAAATAACAAAGTTGATGTTACTTCCGGTCAAGCCGGAAGTGGCATTTTGTTTAAAATATTTTGGAAAAATAGGCTTAATTGAATTATAAACGCTTTCGATATCTTTTGCCGTTCCTCAGAAACTCTCAATGGACCACGAAAGTGAAACAACCGTATTTCGTAAATGTGCAACACCCTGTATATAATTAAAATAATTTTAAAATTAATAAATAATCTTAATGGTTGTCCATTTATTCAGTAAATAAATCTTTCATAAAAATATACTGTCTATAGACAGCTATAGCTGTTATCGAATCTGTTATATTATGTGCCGAATACCGTGGATAACATTTTATTGGATCGCAATTAAAAAAAAATGACGTGATCTGAAAAATATATATAAATTTTTCATGGGAGGGAAAAAAATCAAATTTTGTCGTACTAATAGTAAATAAATAACCATAGAAAAATATAATAAAGTTTTTTATTTTTTGACAACCACTTTGCGCCAATAAATTGTTTAAAAATGAGCTACTTTTCCTGGCCAACTTTTTGTTATAGTTTAATTAAAACTTAATTGAATTAATAAACGAGATTTCTTATTTGGGAAACATACAATTTCAAGACGAAATGTACGTTTCGAAACAATAGCAGGATATTTATTTAATTGAAAAACGACTGTGGAGTATCCAAGTAGAGAGAAGATTCTCATTCTTGTTATCTCGGGGCGTCACTAGTTAAACCGCATACCAACTCGGTCGAAATTCTCACTTCACACTCTGCAACTGCAAGGAATCGTCCCGAACCAAAATAAGCCTTACGGTAACCTTAAGTAAGGCGCTTCGCGTCGAAATTTCGTCCATGCTCCGCATTCTTGAAAGTTTTACGAACGGGCGTAAGTAGTGTTGTTGTATTATGATTTTTATTAGTCATTTTAATGGTCTCCGCGTTCCAGATGCATTAGGGACATTTTTTTATGAAACGTGCCGTTCAGGAATGTTATTATTAAATCTTGAGAAACAATAAATGACTGGCTTTTTTACTCGTTAAGGGGAATGATTAATTCCAGAAAGATCGTACGATGCGCGTCAGATATACAGGGTGTCCCATAATTAACTTGCAATACTTTAACAGCAGATTCTACGTACAAAAATTTAAAAAAAGTCTATAAACATAGTTCTAGAAATGCTTCCTGAGGAAGTCCCTAAATATGGTTTTTATTTAATATCTCCAATACTCTCTAAAAATGAACTAGTCAAAAATAACTAATTTAATAGTTATAAGTGGCTGGTTTCTTACTTGTACCATGGTTAACCATGGAATACCATGGTATCCCAAAAATTTAATAGCCAATTCTTATATAAAATTGTCCCCTGAATCCGAAAATACCGTCAAAAATTATAAAAGTGGAGCAGTTTTTGAGATATAGTCATTTCCATATTAAATGGAAAATTGACTATATCTCAAAAACTGTTCTACTTTTTTAAATGTTCATGACATTTTCGGATTCAGGGAATTGATCAAACTTTTTATGGCCAATAAGATGAAATAATAAAAAATTTAAATTTTCCCTTAGGGGTGGCGTATAGATAGATATAGATATAGATAGGGATTAAGGGTAAAACTACCCTAACTCTTCTGACATCAAAAAATCACTTTTTCAATAATAGCTATTTGGGAGATTTTTTTCAGATTTTTACTAGTAAGAGCTTAAATTATTTCTGGAAATTTTAGGTTTTAATTTAACCTCGCTCGGTATTCGGTAAGATAAGTCCACACCAAATTGTGTTTAAATTAAAATTTAAAAATTATATTGTTTGACTGCCTAATTATTTTTTTACAGGACACCACCATAAATTCTACTTATTGCAGTTACACGGAAATACCATTTTAAAACTTAACATAGTACATTCCTTAATTTGAGTTACTGTGGTAGAAAATTGCTTTGTTCAGGAATATTTGCTTTTAAATTACTCAAAAAGTACTAAATGCAAAAATGGTAAATAAAAGCGTAACTAAGTATTATACAATATAATATACAAAGGTATATATTTTATTAGACATAGATAATCGATTTCAAGTCCAACTTTTTTGCCTTTAAGAAGAAAGAAGGTGGCAGAAGAATACAGAAAACATCTTAACTACGTATGTTATTGAAATTTATCAAAATTGTGTTGCCATGGTGACGTCAAAAAAACCCAATTTGGTTAAAAAGTACTGGTGTGGAATTTTCTTTTAAACTACTGGAATTGATGGAAAAAATTGGCGTAATAGTTTAAAATTAAAAAATGGTAGTACAAATTCGCACAGTAGCATAAAATAATATACAGGGTGCACCAAGTATCGTTCTATACATATATGTATGGGTCTTACAATGGCATTTAATTTTTTTTTAAATCAGCGCTTCTCAAATAATTTGAAAAAAACTGAAAACCTCTCAAAACCAAAAATCGTTATAACTTTTTTAACACATTTATTCGCATTTTTATTCTGAGTACCACCACCTTTCTCTTGTTTTTCCTATGGCCGCCATATTGAAATTTTACACGGTTAGATAGTAACAAAATCAAGGACTCCAACGATTTATCAAACTACATACCTACATGTATACATATGTAAGTTATGGCGGCCATTATAAAAACAAAAGATGGTAGCGAAAAAATGTAAATTATTGTGTACGTTTACATGTTAAACTTACTTTATGTCAAAATTCACAGGAATAACAAAGTTATAACGATTTTTAGTTTTAAAGTTTTTTAGTGTTTTTCAAATATTTTCAAAACCGCAGTATTTTTTTTTAGTATAATTTTAATGGGCTTGTGTTTACGCAACTTTTCTATGATCAAGCAGCTCTTTAAATAAAAAAATACCCATACTTAGTGCAAGCTGTATGAAAAATTGCTGGAACAAAATTTTCAACATTTTTAAAATTTACAAAATAAAATTTTTTTTAGGATAAATTCGCACAGTAACACATATAAAAATGGTGGGGCAAATTTGCACACTAGTTCAAAATTGAAAAAATGTATTTATTTATTTAATATCCTACTTACATAAATTATTTGCTTGCGGAATACTTTTTTTTAGTTACGCCTAAAAAGTATATCCTGTTTAATATAGGTATTTTAGATTGTCTAATAAATTTTTGTGGTTTCTATTGATTCTAGGATTTACATTGAATATATGTGGTTTATACACGAAATACCAATGCCGGTATTTTTTGTTTGTTTTATTATTATTCACCTTTTATTTAATTTTGTCAGCACAATTCTACTTTTTTAAATATTAAATTATTTAGACCAATATAAATTTATTTGATTACAAATTGTTTATAATTAGCGGTAACTATATTTATAATAAAGTTAAAATTAACCCTGTAACAAATACAAGTGCATATAATTTTTAAATTTTGAATAAAAATGACGAGTCAACAATAATCACAAATATAATTAACAATTTAAATTATACAGATTCCAGACAAAATACAAACCGTATATAATTACTAATATGAAGAAATAAATAAATAACTTTTTTATATTTGGAATTAATTAAAAAAAAATATGGTATTAAGTAACTAAAAATATATATAAAACTAAAATTTTAATTTACAAAAATGCAACAAAATAGTTAAACTAAGAACAAATATTTTTACAAAATTTAATTATGTTTTCAAAAAGATTATTAAAAATAAACTTTTGGCCCACTGTAACAACGTTATATTTGATTAAATTTAATGCCATTTAAAACACGTTAAGGGTAATTTTATTTGCATCGTAAATTATTCCATGCATATGCAAGGTAATGTTATTAAACACGGTAAACAGACAATTATTCTCGTCTTAATTATAAATTTGTAAAATTAGATTAGCTTTATTAGTACAAACGAGTTACAAACTAATGAAAACGTTTTAATCAAACACTTGACCTCGCAAGACAAAATATTAAAGCAACCGGCAGAAAAATAGAACAGCCTTTAAATGTTTTAAACATTATTTTGAGGCAAAAAGTCAAAATCAAAAATTAAAAACATTTCCTACATAAATGTACTTATTTTACAGAAAAAACTTCGCAACCACATCATCAAATATATTATTTTATAGTATATTAGGTATCAAATTTGATAAACCCTATTTTTGTCACGAATTTAAATTAGGCACGAGCGAGCTTGCGAGCAAGTATTTAAATAAATTAGTAAATAGAAAAGTTTAAAACAAGTTGCATACTATACTTTTTCTTCGACATATACTTATTATCTAAAAATGATTTAAATTAAATATTTGTATAGAGCGACATCCATAAAACAATAAAGTAATCAACTTGGAAATTTGTATGTCGAATGTCAAATTTGTATTTGTATGTGTAAATTGAAATTTATCCTGAAAATGAACTAACAACAGTGAAAGTGAAGAAAATGTTTTATTGGCACTCCACGGTGGAGTCTCCACCCGAAATTAAGTTAAATCTATTTTACTTTCGACGAAAAGGTCAATACAATGTGTGTATAAACTTTTCAAATATTGGCGTTGAGAAACTATTTAATATTTTTGAATTGAGATAAAAAATAATTTTTACATTTAATATTATTTTACAAGAAAGGTACTTTATTTAAACGATTGTATGACATTTGACAACTTAAAATTAACTTCAGCCTGTGACTAAAACTCCATAAACATGTACATAATGGGCGTTTTAAAGGTGGGAGTAGAAAAAATACGTTACAAAATAAAAAAAAACTAGAAATTGAAAAACTTTTTCTTATATCTCTTTTAATTTAACCGTTGTATTGCAAAATGTGTTGGTGTATTTCTCCAGATATTAATTTAAATTTAAACAATAAATAAATTACAATGTTTAATTTTTTGTGTGATTTGGGAGGATTCGCATGCCATTCGTAAGACGTAAGATACTTTTAAAAAATAATCGCTTGGTTAAATAAAATAAGGAATTTTAAATATTTAGTAAACAAACAGAACCGGTCTGAAATCTTTTAATAAGTAAACACGATAAGTTTTTACTATCATCATTTTTTATTATAAATCATGAAGATTTATTTTAAGCATTTTTTATAGTATTTAGTTTACTTGATGTTAATTTCAGGAAGCAATGAAATAAGTAATTTACAACCGTTTTAGCCACACTTACCTTAGTATTTTTTTTTAAGGTTTTCGAGTTTAATATGGACAATTTATTTTCAATTAAGAAAATAAACTCAACTTAAAATTAATTTACTTTATCAGCAATTAAATATTTATTAAAATAAGATAATTAAATTGTGTTTAAAAAAATTACAAAATAACAGTATGATTTTTGGCAATAAAACCATTAACCTTAAGATCCTAGATTTTTTAATTAACGCTATTAACTTATTATTTTCCACCTAAATTCTTTCCTTAACGTTTTAAAGCAAATGAAAAGTATAATTTCTTAATTTAAAAGCGTCACTTCTAACTTACATACATTCTATGTCATAGAATATTGAGTAAGTAATTAATAAATTCCATTGATTAAACTTGATCTGCGTGCCAAAATGAAGCACATTAGCGAAAGTCATTCAACACGACCGTAAATTAATTTTTTTTCACCAACGGTGCCAGTTTCGAATATTAATAATTTACAGTCCGCTTGTGCATATTAATCGGTTGCTTTAAAAATAATAACAATTGTGTGTAATTTATTTCGTGCTTAAATCATCCATATTCATAAATTGATTTGGGCGAAGGACGTTTTCAATTTTTTTGAAAATAATTTAAAAAATTAACGTGTTTAAATAAACTATGTATAACTACTTTAGTTTACTAATATACATTATTATTGTATAGGATATTATTTTGTGTGTTATATTTCTGGAACATTATTTACCACAACTACTAACTCGGGAATCTCGAAAATGGCGTACCTATATTAAAACTGTTTAACGAGAAATAGTATATTATATATAATATACTATTTTTCGTTAAATAATATATTATTAGAAGGAGAAGTGAGTCTTTTTGTGAATAACACTATTTTATGCACGATGACATTATAATATGACAATTATAACAAAAATTCTTTGACGTAAATGTCTTTTTATAGCCCGCGGGCGTTATTATGACCCAGCGGGCTATAATGAAACGTCAAAAATTAAAATTCATTCTTTAAACTTTAAAACTGACTGATGTCAATAATATTTATGCACGATGAAGATATAATATGACAATTATAACAAAAATTCTTTGACGTAAACGTCTTTAAAAACAATAATATATTAAAAATAATAATATATTAATCGTGCATAAAGTTTTGTATGCATTGCTGGCATAACTTTTTTGATTTAATGATAAATAATATAAATTACTTACCGGTTGTTGTTGTTTTCAAAATTTCTTTATTAAGCGCCGCGGCAAGATTAAAATTTTAGCAGACAATATTTTAGTCAATTTATAAATATACAGTGTTGGCCATAATTTTTGGAACCACTGTACAAAAATCTAACTCTAAAACGCCTTTATTATTTTTTATGAAATTTTGTATAAAAATACTTCAACTTATATCTCAGTTTTTTCATTATTAAATAAAAGGGCTTTAAAAATATTTTCTCGAAAAACCCTCGAACACGTAAACTGAGATATAAGTTGAAGTATTTTTATCCAAAATTTCATAAAGAATAATAAAGGCGTTTTAGAGTTAGATTTTTTTTACAGTGGTTGCAAAAATTATGCCCAACCTTTTAAGTTAACCTGATTTGCCCTGGATTTTCTCAGGTAATTTGTTGAAAAATGTTTAAGAATTGATATGGACTATTTTAAACAATGTTTTAAGATTCCAAAAATTCCACCGCCATATCCGCAAACCTAATAACAAAAAAATTATAGGCTATTTATGACTGATCCGCATTTGTCAAATTTTAACTATTCACTTAAGGTAAGTATTTTACTCAGAATTTTATACAGAATTTAAAAATGAAAACATGTATGTGGTGTTTTATTTGAAATAACAAAGTTGATGTCACTTTTGGTTAAACCGAAAGTGGCGTTATGCTTAAAATATTTTAGAAAAATAGACTTAAATGAATTATTAACTCTGTTAAAATTTTAAATTAATATCTTATTTCGTTCCCCAGAAATTTCTAATGGACCACGACCACGACCACGTACCTATGCATTAATTTATAAAATGGTAGGATAAATCCGCACAGTAGGATAAATTCAAAAAATGGTAGGACAAAAAATTTCAAAAATTTAAAATTATTTAATTTTTTCGAATTGACAAAATTTTTAAAAAATGTTAATCAAACCTTTATTTATTGAATTTAATATCTTTGTTCGAATATTTTCTATAATAGTAATACTCTGCACATTAAATATTACTTGTTTATTTATTTGAACATTTTTTTTGCTATAAACGTAATGTTTTTTTAACAAAATATTGTTACTTTTTATAAATGAACTGAAAATAATTGTCTACAGAAACCATACAAAGGTTTTAACAAAATTTGTGTTAAAATTAACAACTAAGTATCCCATGTTTGACAAATTTTTAATGGACAACTTAATTTTTATTGAACTACTAACTATTTAAAACAGTATATTGCTCTACATAACTTAATATAACTTCACATGTGACTTATCGCATTCTTAAGATAAGCCCCAAAAATTTATAACAGCATGCATTGTAGGGAATTAATGTATCTAAATTATTAGACGCATTAAAAATCCCGTATAATCTAGCACGAATATTGTGGTGAAGAATTTGAAAAATGTTTTTGTTTGTTTCGTACAATAATAATCTTAGATAGAATCGAGCGGATGCTAAATTAAGATTAGGCCAAATTGCAGAACTTCAAATCAGTGACACGGATACTCTGAGCTTTCATTGTTATCAACAAAATATAGATTGAAATTAATCGCCCAGTCATATAATATAATGATATTTAGTTTCTATAAACCATGATTAAATCCTAACTTTGTAATTGTTTGGTTATAATTTTGTTAAGTTTAGTATACTTCGACGTTTTGTTTAGTCAAAATTTAAATTTGCTTAAAATATTTTTTCTACTCCCACCTTTAAAACGCCCTTTATCGTGCATGTTTCCATGACACTTTGACCTTTTAAATACACATTGGCAAGTTGTGGCTTTATGGCGCTTTAGTCACGGGCCGTTTTAAGTTAGTTGACAGTTGTCAAATGTCATACAATTGTTAAAATAAATTGCCTTTCTTGTAAAATAGTACTAAATTTGAAAATTATTTTATTATCTCAATACAAAAATACAAAAGTATTAAATAGTTTCTCAACGCCAATATTTGAAAACTTTATATGAAAATTGTACTGACCTTTTAATTTAATTTAAGTGCTCATAAAACATTTTCTTTACTTTCACTGTGAAAAACTGTCGATTTTCAAGAAATACATTTCGCTCTATACAAATTTTTGATTTAAATCATTTTAAGACAAGTATTTGTCGTAGAAAAATTATAGTATGCACCTCGTTTATAAACTTTTCTATACACTCATTAATTTAAGCACTCGCTCGCAAGCTCGCTCGTGCCTAAATTAAATTCATGTATAAAATGGCGTTCCTCAAACTTGATACATAATATACTATTTTTGTGTAGTTAAAAAAAAATATTACACGTATTTTTTTATTAGAACATTATGTGAACAATTTTCTGTATTCTTTGGTAAAAAAACATGAATCATAAAACATGAAAAACGGAAAAATCTATAATATTGAAAAAAATTGTACGATTTTTTTATTCATTTAATTATTTATAATAAGAACTAATCTAAAACTATTGCTAACACAAGTTTTTTAAATTGTATTCTATTTACAAACGTTGTATAAAGATAGATTTTTTTTAAATTAAATTAATTAATTTAAAAAAAATACAAAATGTATCATATGATTTTGAAATAAAAAAATACGTGTAATTTTTTTCTGTACAAGAAAAATAAATATTTCAGGCAAGGAGAGTTATTGTTATACCTAATGCATAAATATACATATCATTATATTACTTTTGATTTAAAAAACCTCCAATGTTCTAACGGATTTTAAAACTATTTTTTATTTTAATAATTCGTTAGAAGATACGTATTAATTAAAGACATGGGCTGTATAGAAGATGTATCTTATAACATGACAATAAGAATTCGATGATCTTTTTTCTCGTATGCATTTATAACCGTAGAATTGGCATACCGTAAACACGGGTGGCTTTGCACCCCACGGGTGACTAACCTTTTTATGAAAAATCTTTTCGCGATCGACAAAATTAACATTTAAAATTTGTTGGTCTAAACCTGTCAATTGAGCGATTCTATTGAGTTTATATTACAGGAAAATCAGTGTTTTAAAGAAATAAATGGGATTTATTACACTTTAAAATTGTTTATATTGCATCAGTGCAGAACTCTTGGAAATACACGAGGAACAATTTCTATATTAGGCGCAATCCTTTGGAATGATGATCCTTGGTTAACTACAAGTCGATTTTTTTATCGGTAATCCCTTGCAATCGCTATATGCCGCTGCTAACATGTGTCTAATAAAAATAAAATAAAATATTAAGTTAATTTTATACGGAAAATGCACTGTAAGACAAAGTTACCCGCAACCAGGGGGTAACTTTGCACACCCAGTTTTTAATTTTTATTCTTAAGACTCAGCCCTACGTAATATTATAACATATGTAGTTATTATAATATATTATTAATCAGGAATCAAGTTTTGGTATACAATATTTAATGTTTATGATTGTTAAAACCACAAAAATTGAGCTAAAGCCACCCGTGTTTACGGTATACTATATATTTTTGTCAACATTCACAACACAGTTTAGCAATAATAAACGATAACACCCCGTGTAGTCTTAGCAACTTTAATAATTTTTTACTCGATTTTCATAATTAGTATTTTAAGATTTATGTATCTCTATTATATTAAAACCTCACCTCAATTAAAAATAAATAAATAAACTAGAAATAATAGTTTTACAACAACAATTAAAAGTTATATTACTACATACTAACTAAAATACAGGAACTTTGTATATCTTGTAGATGATAAAAATACCGCAATCAACAAGCAAACAAACTCGACGTTTATCAATTTTTAAACTTATAATTGCTAGGTTGCAGTCAATAATTTTAAGTATACGCAAAACTATAATTTTCACGAAAACATCGTCTCGACATGCCAAACGTGAAAAGATCGTCGAATTCTCGACTATTGCTGTATGACGTAATTTTATAGTTAAAGGAATTCGCGATATTATTCCAAGAATTTTGTCTACTTACATTTGTTTGACGATTTTGCATGTTAAATATTTATTAGATATTCTAATTTAGCGCGGTTTTAATGAGCTTTTTAACATTTTTTTTCGCACAATGAGCCGTGGGTTTTAAACTATTTAAATTAACTGTACTTATAATAATGCATGCGATTTTCTATGACATAAAATACGTTTCACAAACTTCAATGTGCTATTTTTGAATAATACCTTGTTACCAAGTGTTACATTTAAAATAAAAAAGTTTTAACGAATTTTTTATTATTAAGAATTTAAAAATTCTTAATAATAAAAAACGCTCGAAAAAAACTTTTATAGGGAATTTTTTTTAAATAAATAAAAAATATGCTGTGAAAGACCGTATTTTTGTTAGTATACCCTGAAAATTTGGTACAAATCAAACAAACAGTAACAAAAATACAGCGCTTCAAAGTCGTCAAAAATGACCACTTTTCAGCAAAATAATCAAAAAGGGGTCATTTTTACCGCAATGTATCTTCGTTACTGTTCGTTTGATTTGTTTTACGGTATACTAACAAAAATACGGTCTTTAACAGCATATTTTTCATTTAGTTAAAAATAACTCCCTAAAAGTTAATTTTCGAACGTTTTTTTATTATTAAATAAAAGTGCCTTAAAAACATTTTCTCGAAAAACCCTCGAATACGTAACTGAGATATAAGTTGAAGTATTTTAATACAAAATTTCATAAAGATTGGTAAAGGCGTTTTTGAGTTAAAATTTTTGTACTTATTATGCGTTAATTTTGACGCGCAGTGTATATATAATATTTTTGTATACTATTTATTGTACAATGCCATGGGTTGGGGCAAATTAGCTACAACGAAACAAAAATTGAAGGTAAACCTACAATTTTGTGAGAAACAACTCAGTAAAAAAATGTATACCTCGAAACAAACTAGATTAGTGTAATTGTTGGAATATTGTGCAACAACAATAGTCAACGTTTATAAAATAGGAAATAAACCACATGGCAAGCGAGTGAAACATTTACGGCATTCGTACCCTTGACTTTAAAATATACTACGAGGCAGAGTCAGTCCGAAACCACCCTCAGCGAAATATAGTCGTCACAGATGTTATTTGTATTTATCTCTAAAAGTTATTTGTTACCTACTTATCAATAAAGTGTACCTACTTAGTTATCTCGTTCTTAAATACAATTGTGCTTTTTATTGACCATTCACATAATTACGCAAACACCTATTGAAGTCATTAAATAAAATCCAACAGGTTATGGGCCCAGTTAATCTATGTGAGTGAGTTCGGAGTTTAAAGACAATACAGGAATAAAGTTTTTACAAATAGTGTGCTGCAGCAAAAGTGAGAGAACAATCAAGGTTCGAAAATGTCGGGCGGTTCGCGTTTTTTGTACGGTATCGCGAAATTGAACAGTTCCAATTATCAAATTTGGAAGTATAAGGTCGAATTTTTGCTGATCAGTGAGGGGATATGGGACGTGATCGCTGAGCCAAGGCCAGGTGTTCCAGACGAAGCCTGGATTAGAAAGGATGATCAAGCTAGAGCAGCAATCGGACTCCTTGTCGAAGATAGCCAGTTAATCCACATTAGACAAGCAAAAAATGCTCTCGACGCTTGGAATTCATTAAGGGACATCCACCAGAAGGGATCGCTATCCACCAAAGTTTTCTTGTTAAAGCGGATATGCAGATTAACTCTAGAAGAAGGCGGTAATATGGAACTCCATATAAACCTAATGATGGATTTGGTGGATAAATTATCGGCCATGGGGGAGGTGCTAAATAATCAGTTAATTGTTGCTATGCTATTAAGTAGTCTGCCGGATTCTTATGGCACGCTAATTACTGCACTGGAAAGCAGGGATGAGAAGGAGTTAACAATGGAACTAGTGAAAGCAAAATTATTAGACGAATATGGTCGACGTAAAGGTGTATCAAAAACAAGGGATGAAGAAAGTGACACGGCAATGAGGGCGTCGGCTTCTCATCATCATAAAGGGCAACCCGGGCATTCAGGAAATTCGGCGAACTTGGTAAAGAAAAAGCAGTGCTATTTTTGTAAAGAACCTGGTTATTACAAAAAGTTTTGTCGAAAATATCAAGCTTGGAAGTGCAATAAAGAAAGGGCAAATGCAGTTACAGATGGTTATTCTGAAAATCAAGTGGATGAGACCTGTTTTATGACACAAACAAATGTGGAGACAGATTTATGTCATGAAGTGAGTGTTTGTTTTGGCCTGCAAATAAGACAACAAAAGGACGTTTGGGTAATCGACTCGGGGGCGACAAGTCATATGGTTAATAACAAGGATTTCTTTAAGGAATTTCATCGAAACACGAACGGAAATGTACGGCTAGCAAATGGTCAAAAGGCTGAAATTAAAGGGACCGGGTCGGGTGTTGTAAAGTTTGTCAATGGGGCCAATAAGGACATTAATATAAAGATTGACAACGTTTTGTTTGTGCCAAACTTGGAAGTTAATTTACTTTCGGTGCGGAAATTAACAGCTAAAGGTTTTAAAGTGCTGTTTAAGGACAACGTGTGCGATATTGTGGAAGGACAAAAAGTGCGGGCAACGGCCAAACAGGTAGCCGGACTTTATGAGCTTCAAACGGTACCGGTGCAAGCAGACAATAAAGCGTGTATAGCAATAAAGGGCGGTCATAGTACACAGTGTCAGCACATGTGGCATAGACGTTTCGGGCATCGCGAAGTGGCAGCAATTAAAGACTTACAAAACAAAGGACTAGCGGCCGGTATAAAAGTTACGGATTGCGGAATACGGGAAACTTGTGAAGTTTGCATTAAAGGAAAAATGGCAAGAAAACCATTTCCAAAAAGGTCGGAGAACAGGTCAAACAAAATTTTAGACCTTGTTCATACGGATGTTTGCGGACCCATGCAAACGGTGACACCTGGAGGAAAGCGGTACGCCTTGACCATAATAGATGACTACAGCCGGTACTGTAGAGTTTTTTTAATGGCTCAAAAATCCGAAGTGGCAGAACTTATTAAGCAATTTGTCGAAAAAATGAAAACCAGTTTGGGAAAAAAGCCAAAAATAATTCGGTCGGATAGAGGAAAGGAATATGTCAACAAAGAACTGAAAAATTACCTGAAAATGGAGGGCATTCAGATTCAGTACACGGTTGCTTATACACCTGAGCAAAACGGTGTGGCCGAAAGGAAAAATCGCTCACTCTTGGAAAGTGCAAGGTGCATGTTGTACGACGCGGACATGGACAAGAAATATTGGGGTGAAGCGATAAATACCGCAAATTATTTGCAAAATAGGCTACCATCAAAATGTATAGAAAAAACACCGTTCGAATTATGGCATTTAAAGGCACCGAATGTTGACCACCTGCGAGTTTTTGGCTGTAGAGCATACGCTCATGTTCCTAAAGAATTGCGAAGAAAATTGGATGAAAAGGCAGTGGAATTTTTATTTGTGGGATACTCGGAAGAATCAAAGGGTTATCGTTTATTGGATAAAAACACCAATAAAATAAAGATAAGCCGGGATGTCGTTTTTCTCAATGACCAAGAAGTAAAACAGCCACTTAAAGAGAATAAAACGATTAAAAGTAAAGATCCAAGTAACAAAGTTCAAATTACGTTGAATTGGAGACGATCTAAGGAAAATAAAACAACGGCGTGTCTTCAAAATTTGGAAAATGCAGTTCAAGAAAATCAGGAAAATTTTAAAGAACCTGTGGAAGTCCTGCAGGAAATAGAAGACAAGAATGAAGACAAAGAAGAACCAAGAAGATCCGACAGGTCGAATAAAGGTGTGCCACCCCACAGGTATACAGGAGACGAAAAGCTGTATACGATGGTTAGTTTTAACGAAGATCCAAAGAACAGGAAGGAGGCATTTTCTGGACCAAATTCAAAGGAATGGGGGGCGGCAATGGACGAAGAAATTAATTCGTTATTGTCAAATAATACCTGGGAGCTTGTACAGAAGCCGGAAGGTCGGGACATAATCAGTTGTAAATGGGTGTTCAAAACGAAGCGGGACGCAGCAGGGAGCATAAATAAGTACAAGGCAAGGTTAGTGGCACGAGGGTTTTCCCAGAAATATGGAGTTGATTACGACGAAATATTTGCCCCAGTTGTAAGGCACACGACATTTCGGCTGCTACTGACCATAGCAGGTAAAGAGGGACTCTTTATTGCACATTATGATGCAAAAACAGCTTTTTTGAACGGGGTGCTTAAAGAAACAATTTTTATGCGACAACCTGAAGGTTATTTAGAGCCTGACAAAGAAGAAATGGTGTGTAAATTAAACAAAAGCATTTACGGGTTAAAACAGGCAGCAAAAGCCTGGAATGATGAATTGAACATTGTTTTAAAAGGCCACCAATTCAACCAAAGTCAAGCAGACCCATGCTTGTATATTAAAACCGAGGAAGGGAAAGTCATTTACATTGTCGTTTACGTAGATGATTTTTTAATTGCAAGTAGTGATAAAAGGCTAGTAAAGCAGACAGCAGAATTTTTTAAAAATCATTTTGCTCTGATGGATTTAGGGGAGCTAAAGCACTATCTTGGGATACAAGTGAACAAGGATGATGATGGTTTTTATCGGATTAATCAAACGCACTATATATGTAAATTATTAGTTCGTTTCGGGTTACAAGACGCAAAAACCTCGAATTATCCATTGGACCCACAGTACAATAAATCCAGGATTAAGGAACAGGAAGCGATGAAGGATGGCGAAAAATATCAGCAATTAATTGGAGCATTGCTTTACATATCGGTAAATACGAGGCCAGACATTACGGCAAGTGTTTGTATTTTAAGCCAATACAATAAATCACCGACCGACCCCGACTGGGTGGAAGCAAAGAGGGTCGCTCGGTACCTGAAAGGCACTAAAGAACTGACTTTAAAACTGGGTAATAAGGATGACCCAAATAAACACCTGTATGGTTACAGTGACGCAGATTGGGCACAAAGCAATGAAAACAGAAAGTCAAATAGTGGGCATTTGTTTAAATTTAATGGAAGTCCAATAAGTTGGGGATGCAAAAAACAAAATTGTATCGCCCTGTCAACAATGGAAGCTGAATACATTGCGCTGGCAGAAGCTTGTCAAGAAGGGGTTTGGATCCGCCGACTATTGGGAGACTTCGGTCAAAATCAGGATCAAGCTACCATTATGTACGAAGATAACCAAAGTTGTTTGAAATACATAAGTAATTCAAAATTCAGCAACAGAACGAAACACATTGATACAAAATATCATTTTTTAAAGGACCTAAAGAAACAGAATTTAATGTGTTTTGAATATTGTGCTACAGAATACATGTTAGCCGACATGTTTACAAAACCGCTAAGCACTCTGAAGTTGGAAGCGATGCGAAAGGCGTGCAATCTTTTTTAATCAAAAAATAGGATTATTATTGTTGAGGAAGGGTGTTGGAATATTGTGCAACAACAATAGTCAACGTTTATAAAATAGGAAATAAACCACATGGCAAGCGAGTGAAACATTTACGGCATTCGTACCCTTGACTTTAAAATATACTACGAGGCAGAGTCAGTCCGAAACCACCCTCAGCGAAATATAGTCGTCACAGATGTTATTTGTATTTATCTCTAAAAGTTATTTGTTACCTACTTATCAATAAAGTGTACCTACTTAGTTATCTCGTTCTTAAATACAATTGTGCTTTTTATTGACCATTCACATAATTACGCAAACACCTATTGAAGTCATTAAATAAAATCCAACAGTAATTTATCCGTTTTTTAACAAAAGTCTCGTTGCATCCAAAAACGGTATCGTATCCAATGTTCTCGTGAAACTTGAAATTGAACAAACAATTGGTACGTGCAAAAACAATCTACAGACATTCATGTTTTTAGAGTAAAGTTCGCTCGGTCTATATTTGGTATAATAAACATTCCTAAATTCCTAAGCCATTTTTTTTTAATCTCGAAAGAGATGAATACCGTTAACAATATAATAGTTTAGAAAGTATCGGCTCGAACGAAAACGGAATGCTCAAATATTTTCGAGCAAATATTATTTTTCGCTATCTTCGTTGAAGAATTATATTGAAGATGGGGATGGTATTTCATAGTTCACACAGGTTTAATATTGGAACGAGTTATTATTATAATTATGGAGAAACTGCAATTAGGCGGAGTGTGAGGTCTTTTAATTTTATTGCGACAACACAACATTAGGTTTCAAATTAAAAAATTACGTGCTTAATAAATACCTAGTATCTAGGTGAATAAAACGTAAATTTATACCAGGTCAATCTTAAGGTTTTACATCTGGGTCTATCAATTTTTTGTATATGTATATCGAATTGTCCCCTGAATCCGAAAATACCATCAAAAGTTATAAAAGTAGAACAGTTTTTGAGATATAAGTAGTCAATTTTACATTTAATATGGAATTATGTATTTTCAGATTCATGGGACAATTTTACATAAGAATTGGCTGTTTAATTTTGGGATAACATGGTATTTCATGGTTAAACATGGTACAAGTGAAAAAGCATCCACTAATAAATATTAAATTAGTCATTTTTGACTAATTCATTTTTAGAGACTATAGGAACTTGTCATATTATTTTTATGTGTTTTATCTAAATCCGGGAGATTGCCCACATATTCTGGGACACCCTGTATTCCTTTTATTTTAATTCAGTAAGAATATTCTACCGGGCAGCAAAAATACATATTCGGTGCTAACAGAACATTCGTTTTATTTAATTCATTATTTTATAATTGGATATTTTCAAAAGACTCTTTTTTTGCAAAAAGACCCAACCGACATGTCGGTTGGGTCTTTTTGCAAAAAAAGAGTCTTTTGAAAATATCCAATTATAAAATAATGAATTAAATAAAACGAATGTCGCGACAGTTCAATTTAGTTTTTTTTGTAATAAAGGATATTTTCTTATTTTTTTTTTAATAAAAATAATGTTTAGATATTTATTGTTACTTTTAATGTGTGTTTTCTAATAAAAATCTATTTTTCCCAAAAAATACAGGTTTTCGCTCGTCATGGTTTTTTCAGGGGCAAACAATTAAACAAATTTTATTTTTTTTCTTGAAAATTACACAAGATAGAAAAAAATGCAATTGTATTTTTAATAGCTTTATAAAAATAATATTTAACTTAAAAAAGCAGTATCGTACCCAAATTTTAATTAACTAAATTTAATTTAATTACATTAAATTAAGCCCTTTATACATTACTAAAAAGTTTAATCAAATTCGGCCAAGGAGTTTTTAAAATTTTAAAAAAATCAAATATTCGAAAAACCAAGCTTTAAAACATAAAAGTTTATATAAACTGTTCTTATTGTTTTTGCTAGTTCTATAGACTACCAAATTTTCCTGATTTAAAACTGTATTAAAAAGTTCACATGTACTTACCATTTAAAGCTTGGGTTTCCTGAATCATGGTAGCGGCCCTCGAAAGCACTTCTAAGGGTGATTCACCACCCTCCATTGCTGACTGGAATGAAAACGAAATGCGATTATTTTTCTCATACAGATTGGAATCGATTGAGACTAACCCCTCTTGTTCTCTTGTACAGTGGAGCGAGACTGCGTATACATACATATATAATTTAAGAGAAATTTAAGAATATTTTGGAAATTAAAATGGTATATACAAAAGTGCTCTTTTAGTTCCACCCTTACTTCCTAAGAAGTCCCAAAAGCCAATTTAATGTCTTTAAGAACAACATTTGTGTCATAACACACAATTTCCTCTTTATATATAATAGTATACTATTTTTCCTATTTGTCTACCCCATAGACCTATGAAACATATGGTCTAAGGTCTACCCCAAAGATAATAATATAATAATCTTTGGTCTACCCCACGTTTCAGTAATAATGACATGTCGTGTTACCAAATGTGTAAAAAGAAATCTCCCATGATAACTGCGCGAGAAAGTGACACATTGTCGCACGCAAATGCGTATCGTAATGTGCTCATTGTGAAACGAAAATAGAAAAACCATTAAAAATTACAAAATAATATCTTAAAATGAATTAGACAAAAATGACTAGTTGTCAATGACAACTTGTCATAGTGAAAAAGCACCAATTTTTATCCCGGACATTTAACAGTCCATTCGTATATAAAATTGTCCGTTGATCTCAAAAACTACTTTTATAACTTTTTAAAATTTTCGGATTCAGATGTCATTTTTTTCTGTTTTTAGTAGTGTAAAACTAAAACTATTGTAAATTAATATACAGGGTTCACCTAACTTATTCATTAGAAGTTTATGGAGAACGGAAAAAGATATCGATTTGAAATTTGTATAGCAACTATAAGGCAATGTAAACTATTTTTTTAAATTTTTTTCCATGCGTTATCACTTCCTGTTAAACCGGATGTGATATCAACTTTGGTTTTTCAAATGGAACCACATTATTGCATTTTTAAATTCTACGTAACACTCTAGAAATACTAAAATTTGATTATTTTTTTTATTTTCAACAGTTTTTGAGATTTTTTATTTTTGAAAATTTTAAAATTGAAAATTTTATACAGGGTGTCTGGTATTTACGTTAACTTTTTATCACTTTAAATACCAGTAACTTTCTTATTTCAAACGATACTACCATACAATTTTTACATCATTCGACACAAATAACATTTTCTATTGAAATGCAGCAGCAGTCCCTATACCTAAAATTAATATTTACAAAGATATTACAAAAAATGTGAAAAATTGCCTATTTTTTATTTTTAATGTCAGTAGTGTGCGTTGGATTATCTTTTATTTCGTATTTATAAAGTAATGACAATTGTGATACAATCTGTAATAATAATTTGAATAATTAAGATATTCTAATTCCAATTTAACCCCACTCAAAATGGGAGACAAGCGTTTTCAAAATTGTCCCATGAAGAAATTTTGAGAACAACTTCTAAAGGTGTCTTGCGACGTATCAATACTGTATCAATATGTGTCCTGAACAATACTGGAGATTCATTGAACAATTACTTTAGATTTTTTTAACCAGAAGTGATAACGCATTGGAAATAATTTTAAAAAGTAATTTATATTGCCTTATAATTGCTATACAAATTTCAAATCAATAACTTTTTCCGTTCTCCATAAACTTCTAATGAATAAGTTAGGTGAATCACCCTCTATATTGGGCTGGGCCGAAATATTTATTTTTGGAAATCTCACTTGCCTTATTTAAAAAAGTTGTGAGAAGGGTATTTGTATAAGCTGTTTTTTTTTAATTTTTAAAAATAATTTTAGCCGCGCCCCCGGGTATTGAATGTTTTTAAAATTAAGACAATTTTTTTTAACTTACATTTTGAATTTGGCATATTGAAAAATTATAAGGTATTAACTCACTTGTAACACAAAAAAATCCTATTAATATATTTTAATTTTAAGCCCCGCCCCAAAGCTTTTAAAGTTCTAATATATGCAGCTCTTCGATTAAAAAAAAAGCCGTGGGACGCGGTGTAAAATTAAAATATATAAATAATTTTTTTGTATGTCTTACATAAGTTAATACCTAATAGTTTTTTAATATGGAGTCAAACCACGTCAAGTGGGACCAGAAAATTTCACGAAATCACCGATTTTGAAAATAATCACATTATTGTGTAGTAGGCATGACTCATATGTCACAGTAAAAAAATTGTTTTAAAATTCGTTTTTTTGGTAATGTTATTAAGGTTGACAATTTTGTCAAACTTTAGAGCACGGTAAAATTGAAAAAATATAATCTCTGGAACCACTATGTATAATTGTATTAAATTTTACACACTATTGTAGAAATGTTTAGACTATATAATGATCATTTAATTAAGGTTAATTTGTTTAAATAAAATAATTTGCATACATTTATTATAAACAATTGAAATTTTGTATGTGTTCTTCACGCTGAAAAAAAATTAATCTTGTGTCATAATATGCGGCAAACGTTCCCGTTTAATAAAATGTACTCAAAAATTTGTCCTTCATATGTCATTCCGGAGATATTAAATTTTTTGTCCCGCTGTGCGCTTGATCAGTACGCGGCGCGCTTCGCTGCTAGCTCGTCAGGACACGGTGTGCCTGAACGAAGTTTAAGTCGCATAAAAATTCCGCAGTTTCTTGTTCGGGACTCTTTGGTGACTTAAAAATAATATTTACCAAAATCCTAGCTGCTCCCCTTTTCGAAACATTTTGAAAAATCTTTTTTATGCATTATGCGTTTTACTATATAAAAAAGTGATTTTGTCTAACCCTGTATAAATCTAATGATGTGCTCAGTATAACAACAATATCGGTGTAAAAATGTGTACTCTGGCAAAGGTAGACTTTGCGATAAACAAATAATTTAAAAAAATGATTTTTTTACAAATTTAAACAAAAAACAGTTAGAATTTTGGTAAATATCTTTTTTAAATCACCAAAGAGTGCCGATCAAAAAACTTCAACCAATTTTTCGTTCAAAATTGAAAACTACTAAAAAGCCTAAATTAAACAACATTTTAAATACTCTCTAAGCGTTATTTTATTAAATTTTATTACAAATCTATTTTTCTTGTAAAATGTTAATAACAATGCAATTTTGTAACCTGATAGACGTAGAAATATCTAAAAAAAAAAATTGGGGATAAATATTTTTCGCGTGTTATGCTATAAGTAATCATGAATTTACGCTTTTGCATTATTAAAAATAAGTGATTTTTGGCTAACCCTGTATATATCAAATGATGTGAACAATATTAAAAAGTATTCTCTAAGTCTCCTAAATAATTTACTCTAATTTTATAAAAATCGGTGTGCAAATGTGTACTCTGTCAAAGAGATAAACAAAAATTTAAAAAAAAATCATGAATTTTCAAACAATTTTGAAAAGAGTAGCAGCTAGAACTTTGGTAAATATCATTTTTAAGTCACCAAAGGGTCCCGAACAAGAAACTACAATCAGTTTTTGGCGGCATTTTTATGTGACTTAAACTTCGTTCAGGCACACCGTTAAAACGTTAGAACGGACTAGCTAGAAACGAAGCGCGCCGCGTACTGATCAAGCGCACAGCGGGACAAAAAAATTAATATCTCCGGAATGACATAGGAAAGACAAATTTTTGAGTACATCTTATTAAACGGAAACGTTTGCCGCATATTATGACACAAGATTAATTTTTTTTCAGCGTGAAGAACCCATACAAAATTTCAATTGTTTATAATAAATGTATGCAAAATTATTTTATTTAAACAAATTAACCTTAATTAAATGATCATTATATAGTCTAAACATTTCTACAATAGTGCGTAAAATTGAATTCAATTATACATAGTGGTTCCAGAGATTCTATTTTTTCAATTTTACCGTGCTCTAAAGTTTGACAAAATTGTCAACCTTAATAACATTACCAAAAAAAACGAATTTTAAAACATTTTTTTTACTGTGAGATATGAGTCATGCCCACTACACAATAATGTGATTATTTTCAAAATCGGTGATTTCGTGAAATTTTCTGGTCCCACTTGACGTGGTTTGACTCATATGCCAAATGCAAAATTTAACTTTAAAAAATATTTTTTTATTGAATTTTAAGAAAGTTTAACCCCCGGGGACGCGGCTAAATTTGTTTTTAAAAATTTGAAAAAAAACAGCTTATTTGTGTACCCTAACTAAGCCAAGTCAGATTTCCAAAAAAAAATTGTTTTGCATTTTTCGGCCCAGCCCACTCTATATGGGGGTGTTAAACGTTTTTAGAATTTTAATGATGGGTAACTTATAAAAACTTATCTAGGCTAGGGGCGTGCTGGGCCGCCGGGACACCGGGAGAAATCCCGGTGGGCCGGTGGTCCGAAGGGGTAAGTGGGCCGGTGTGCCGGAGGGCTATGTAGGCAGCATGCCGCAGCACGTGGTCAATTAAAAACTTTTTTAGTTGAGTTATGTATAAATATCATAATTATTTTACACATACCATGCTTGCCAGCCTGCCAGCTTTGTTTCTTTTTTCAAGATTGTATATTGTTTATAAGCTTCCTGAGCGATAATAATTTGTATTAGTTTTTATTTTAAGTGCTATGCTATATGTTTTAGTATTGTGTAAAATATTGTCTGGTTGTGTTTGTTGCCTGTTTTTTTTTCAAGAATTTAATTTATACTGTTATTAATTATTAATATATTAATAAATGTTTGACATTTTTTAACTTGGTTTTGTTCACCCCCCATTTTTCGTGTGTAGTTGGCCGATTTTTCTGAATTTCCCGGGCCGGTCTGATAAAGCCAGCACGCCCCTGATCTAGCCACTCATTTTATTAAACACTTGCTCACTAGCTTACATACATAATTAAAATAGCGTTTATAGATTACATAATATGTAACAAAACTGATAAACTTTACAAATTGCTTCTTGTAATAGACCTTTAAAATTATTTTTTTACAATTTAACATAAAATTAACGCATGTTAAGCCAGTAATGCAAGGTTATCAAAGATACACAGCTTCTGGGTGGCGATAACAAAAATATTTCGCATATTTCTTGTTTATCTTTGTAATGACATACTGCATGCAGTGTAGGAAATGTGTTTATTTTCGTATTAAAAACTCTGATAACTATTATCTAAAGTATTGGAACATTGATATTATGTATTAATTTAGCGCACATTTAAATGATTACCTACTAAGGTACCTATATACTATGTAAAATGTTTTACTTATATAAAAATTACCATTATTCAGATTTAAATTTGTTAATTAATTGATGCAAATCTTTTTGTCTCAATCAAGAATAAGTGACTTCTGAGTGAAATTTATTTCCACATGCCACCTAATCATTAGAATAATTTGAAGTCAATTCAACAATTTAACAAATTGTTTTCGCTTGCAACAGGGAGATTTATTTTATATGTCTATTGATAAAATTAGGTATAAGTTAAAAAAAAATATTTTCACCATGTTATGGGCAAATTATTTAAAATTTTATAATAGATAGGTATATTTAATAAATAAATGTTAAATAATAAAAAAATCAGATGTAGATAATAATATATTAATTATATCATTATTAATTTACAACAGGGTTCGACTAATGTACAGGGTGTCTCAGATTTTAATCGGGAAAATAAAATAGTTTTTGAGATACAGGGTTATAAGTTAATAAAAAAGTATCGTTACTGCTTGTTACTGAATTTGATATTTTAATTAGGTATATTAAGCAATTAAAAATACAACTTTTTCGTCATTTGCATTTTTTAAATTTGTTTATCAGCTTAAGCTCACAATTGTGAGCATAATTTTTCCAGACTTGAGCGAATAAACGAATTTTATTTATTTTTCTTGAAAATTAAACAATATAGTGAAAAAAGTCAGAAGACAAAAAAGTTGTATTTTTAATTTAATGTAATACATAAATAAAATTAAACTTACAAAAAAGCTGTAGCGTATCCAAATTTTATTTTTTAATATCTAGTTTCTTTACCACCCTGTATCTTGAAAACAAAGCTTTAAAACATACAAGTTTGTATAAAATTTTCTGTCGACCACTAAATTTTCCCTATTAAAATCTTAGACACCCTGTATAATATAAAGTGTACATCGGTCGAATCGTGAGCGTACTTTTTTGCACTTACATAGGTATTATGTCCAATATAATTGTTATTTATGGAGTAAATATATACATAGATGTTATATACATATGGTTGAATTTACCTTGAAGCAAACTAACAAGCTGTAAAAAATATTTAGGGCATTTTTTTTCTGAACAGAAGCGAGTCTTTTTGTGATGAGCACAAAAAGACCTTCTACTCCGAAAAAACATTACTATTTTATCTTTTAACAAAAACTAAAAAAACATTAGGTACATATGAATGCCGAAGGCATAGGCGGAGACAATATGAATTAAATAGGGTTAAAAAAATTATTTTTTTATCGATTTATTGTCTACGCTCATGTATTGTACTAGAAATATAAAGTTATTATTGTACTTGTACAATAATGAATGGGTAATTTCTAAGGGCTGCGGTCAGGCTTAAGTAGTAGTATACTATTTTAGGTAATTGAAGACGAAGAAGAAGACAAGAACAGGGTTAAGGACAATACCGGCTAGGCACTGCCTAGTAGGCAGCGAGGTGCACAATACCATACGATGCCGTGCCATGCCATACGGGCAACGTCACGGTGCCTTGAGACCGCTCAAACGAAGAATGCTGCCACAGACTACAATTATTATTACTTATTATTATAAACGTTTTTTACGGGAGTATAAAACAATGTTATACATTTTGATTTAAAAAATTGTTCATGAACAATTTTTCTTTATGTAAAATTAATGAGTTAAAGTTGGCATTTTCTAAGCCAAAATATCACACATGTATACAGTTGTTATAGAAACGAAATAAACAAAGCATCTGGAGCTAGCTAAAGTAAACGTGATTTAGTTTATTAAAATTGCATCTGAGAATTGTCAAAAAAACAGCGGTTCTCAAATCATTTGAATAACCTGAAATCCTGGGAATTTTGAAAAAACTTATGTTTCACATGTAAACATACACATTTATCCACATTTTCATCCAATTTGTAATTTTTTCAGTAACCACCGCCATCTTTTGTTTCTCCTATGGCCGTCATATAAGAATTTTATATTTTAATATAAAAAATTAAGGAATCCAACTACTTATGTATCAAATTTACTACTAAGTTTTCAAAAACAAGAGATGGTAAAACTTTTTTTCAAAATTTCCGGGAATAACAATTTTTGAACTTTGCATGAAAATCGCTGTTTTTTTCCAACAACAAACATTTTAAACCATTACCTCCGATAAATGGATGGTTTTACAATAAAAAACATAAAATACCTTTTTTGTAGAGCGTTAAATTTCCTATGAAAATATGCAATTGCTAATAAATATACATGCAACCATATACAAGGCATACAACTTAAGTTGTACATTTTTTCGTCATTTAGGCATGATAAAACCTTGGATTAAACGACATCGGAATTTTTTTTTTAATTATTTTTAGACTACTAGATTTTTTTTAGTTTGTTCATTAAAAATTATTGAAAAAAAATTCAAATTTGTTAATAAAGAGTTGAAATTAAATATAACACTGAACTGTCAACCTTACTTAATTTATATTTCTACAAAAAAATATATTTTGTAACGCTTTTTGATTTGATATTTAATTAAATTTAAGCGTCAATTTCTTTCCTACATTTTTATAAAGTACTTAGTAATAAATTGTCAACAAACATTAAAATAAAAAAACATAAAATGTATTAAAGTAATTTAATTTCAATTTAAGACAAAATGATTTATATTATTATTTTATTAAAACAACTTAGCTAGTCATCTTGGAATTTTTATTGTTTTAAAATAATTATTATTTTTATTATTAAACATGTGTTTTCCTGAATATTTACTAGAAGCATTTGGTAACTTTTCAAACAGCTGTATTTTGATAAGCATTAAGAATTGGCCACATGTTTTAAATATGAAGGAACCTTTTAAAACATCCCAAAAGAATATAAGTAGGTAGGTATCACCCCTAAACTATTTTTTGGTAATATTTAATAAAAAAACATTTTTTTTAAGGTAAGTAAAGTCTACAATGTCATTGTTTCTGAAGTAAGAAACAATCTCAATTTTTTTCGTTTTAAAGACCGCCAGATAGGTATTTTAATACTTTATAAGTTTACCTTCAACTTAATATTGGCGAATATTTCAAGTATATTTATACCAGTTTGTAAATACAATTAAAACACAAAACTTTGTTTATAAGCGCTAAAAATAATTTAAAAAATACCGCGGCACAAATTTCAAAATTTTAAATTCGAGCATTAAATAGTTTGCCAATATTAATTTTAATGGGTACCTACACTTCGTGTAAAAACTTTGGAAAACTGTGACCCCAATAATAAAAATATTTTAAATTCCTTTAAACAATTGTCAACAAAAAAATTCTAGGTCGATTAAAACTCGTAGAAACATTCGAACGTTAATTAAAAATTTATTCGTTTGTTTTTGGTAATTAATTTGTGTACATTTGTTTTTATTTTTTGTTATTTATTAACTTAAAAAGTAATTAAAATAAAAATAAAAAAACATCTAGTCAAGGTGGACAATGGATATTAAACAATTAACTAATTAAACGTACAAAAATATATTTTAATCTTAAACCAGTTCAAGAGAAAATTCCACCCCGAAAATCAATAAATTAATCACGTGTTATATTAACCCTTCACATAAAAACACTCACCTCAATGAATTTACGTATTCCTAAACGTTCAATTGTTTATAAATCGCTTCAATTGTTCTTTTTACACCTTATAACACACTACAAGCAAAACTGTTAAAAGAATTTGACATTTCGGTCAAACCTGCGACTCTGGAATGAATGGAATCTCAAATATTTACACTGGCCATCTATTACCAAACTTTCGAAGCATAAAGCTTGCAACAACATGGAGAAAATACCTTTAAAAACACCACAAAATCTCCCAAACGATGTTACCATAGACAATACCAATTGACAGATATCAAATTAACGTCACTATAAGTGCCGTTTATGCTTTATATCACCTAAAACAAGTAGACTATGAAAAATATTAGGTATTGCGATTTGTGCGGTGTGCACGTGGCTTCGTACTCATTGGTCGGATTTTTCACATCGCATCATGACTTAAACCGCGGAAATAAGTTTTGATAGCGCAGAAACTACATGTGGGGTAAGTCCTCGTTTGTTTAGCTTGGTTTTCACGAGTAAAAGAATGCGCTGCCAATACTTAAGTCCTCTGAGAACATTGCGCATGTGGCCAAAAAGCATATAACAAAATTATTTTTTTTTCTGCAAGACACAATTTGTTTTTGTTTTTCTGGTTTTAGTTATGCGCATTTTTTATATTGTTTACCTGGTAGTCTAATCGAGATCTAAAATTCCCGCCAAAACAACCTTAGGCATAAAGATATGAGGTGATTTTAAAATGAAACAACAATTTAAAATATTAATAAATAGGTGTATTTTTTAATATAATATAAAGCGTATAATATTGTACAAATATTTCAAATTATTCGTCTTCATCATCACTTAAGTCCCAAACCTAAAAATAAAAACAAATGTCAAAAAACTAAGTAGACCTGCACTTAATCCTATTTACCATTGGAAATAGTGAAATAATATAGACAAAAAATTTGTAATGTTTTTTAAAAAGTGAACCTAATATACAAAATAAAAATTATATTATAATATATTTTTATAAGTACAGTTCATTTTTTTTTATCTGGACTCGTGTTTTTTTGTTAGGTTGGTGGCTTATGCCAGTTTGACTTAGTATTTTAAGTATTTAAAAATGGTACTTCTGCTAAAGAATTTAATTAAATACTTTGACACTGTCAAATTGACAATAATATTTATTATTGATAATTTACTTGTCAATTATAAATAAAAATATAATTATGCCAAAAATAATAGCAACGAATTCGAATGTAAAAGCCCTTTTGAGGGCAAAACTTCATTTTGATGAAATTATGCCAAATGCCATAATGGAAGAAAAAGTACATCGCCTTATGGACATTTTTGGAGTAAAAAACGAATTTGGTTTTATAAATATTACATTACACGTTATTTTCACATTATTCACCATTGGACAACATTTACGTTCCCAACAAATTTTAATTTCTTTTATATAAATTCTTTTCAAAGCGCAGATCCGCTAGGAATACTTTTTCTTCTGGGCCGTAAAGCAACCTATATTTAACTACTTTTTTATATGATTTTACTCATCCAATCACCACCAAAGCCAAATTAATTGCATTTTTTTTAACTACGAATTTCGACAACTCAACTTGACAAGTGCACAATGTAACCTGCAATAATTTATACATAACCACAATTAGATTTATAACTAGCTTAGTTAATTTTAATCAATGCGACCAACTTGACAACTGTATTTACCAACCAAAACCCTAAATTTGCAACGTTGCCGCAGTCCAGATAAAAAAAATGAACTTTATACTTATAAGTAAAGTACTATATTTTTATTTTTCATTTTAATGTTTTGAGAATATTTATTTATTTAAAAACAATTTTATAATGACGTTTGTTTAAATTTAAAATTTTAATATTAACATGATAATTATCATATTAATATGATGATTTACGAAATAACCTATAGGACCTTTTTCGTAGAGCGTAAAATTTCCTACAAATTATGTATTTTATATAATCCAATAATGTGTATTAATTAGCAAGTTATAAAGCTGTTCTTATTAAAAAAAATTAAAAGTTTTATCATTTAGGCAGGACACGAGAATTTTTTATTATTTTTATTTTTAAAATCATCGGGTTAGTCGTGGTAAAGTGATAAAAAGATATATAAAATAAAACTTTGTATAAAATATTCAAAGTTTTATTTTATCTTGTTATTAATTTTTTGGTCGGAAAGGGACATACATAATTCGGACCAGCCTGTAAAATCAAAAATTATTAATTTTTAAATATGTCAGAAATATAAATCGAAATTTGTTGCATAAAACCACAATTCACCGGGAATACTAAAAATCACGAAGATAGGCAACCCACTGCACAGACTCTAACGGGGCCCATTTTTATGTTGTTTACAATTCTTGTGCTTTGGTGTCGTGCTGTTTATACATATTAAAAATCGTTTTAAACGTTGTGTTTCAGAGGCACTTGTAAGCCTCAAATGAGACCTTAAAGTGCCAAGGACAACCATTTTAATCCTCTATTGAACTGTCAAATGTCAATTTTAAGGTTAATTTACCATAACTAGGGTTTTTTGGAAAAAATTGAATATTTTAAACATTGAATTGAATTTAATTGGTTTAATAAAATAAACGTAAACGTTAAATATACTAGTATATATACAGCTGTCTGTTGGATCCTTTTTACAAGTGGGAGTCCATTGAAAACATCAAATTAAAAAATAATTAATGATTAAGTTAAATTACAAAATTATAATTTTATAAATCGATGTGTTAATGATAATATAGCACCGAATTATTTTTTTTGCGACCCGGTAGTATATTTTTTTGAATTAAACTATAAGGAATAATTATTATAATCATAAAATATATGATTTTAATCAGCACTTTTTTCTAGATATCACTGTACGGATATTATACGTAAAAAATTGTTAATTTTCCAAAACAGAATGCATATTTTTTGTATTATCCTTATAAAATAAATGAAAATGAAAAAATGCAAAAGTGAATTTTTCTGAAAATTTTCCGGTAATTTTCGAAAAAAACATTTTTTTCCGCCGGCTGAATTTTTCCGGAAATTTTGAAACCCTATCCCACCCATATTTCTTAACATCGTTTTTTTAGAGAATTAGTTCCTATGTTACCTACAGTAGGTACTGCATTTAATTTAAAATATAGAAGTTTTTAATGCATTTTATTTAAAAAAAAAATATTCTTACATCAACACACTCAGTTTCCTTGAACATCTCCGAAAGCCCAGTGAGATCCTCTAAAAACTTGGAACTGTTAAAAACTTGAAGCAAAAATTCGAAACCATTTTTTCGATATTCCTCCACGACAGTGGTAGAACAGGCTACGCATTGTTTGAACTTTTCGGTGGCTGGTAAAACTTGGTTGAACGATGATAAAAATCCTCGCACTGTGTGCGGAATCAGCCCTAATACGCACTGGTTTTCAATTTCGCAACCCAATTCGGCCGCTTTGTTGGTTATCTGGTAAAATGCGGGCGCACTATTTCTAAAATATTAAATTAAAAAGAATAATAGAAAAGAATATTTAAGCTTAAACATAAAGTAAAAAAAAATGTATATTTATTTATTTACCTTTGAGAATGTTGCAATACTGAAACAGCCAATTCTACAGCTAGGGCGCCAGCAATTTGCGAAACTCCAGGTCGTGTAACAGTGCATTGTTGATCTAAAGTTCTATCTTTCATTGACTAAAAAATATCGCGAAAAAATTAATCATAAAATATTACTTATTATATTGCGTACATTTCCAGGTGCAGTAATATCATTACAAAAATAACATCCCAGACGATTTCCGGAAATAGTCCTGAAACCTTCAGGGCATGTTGAATGAGTTTCAGTTAGATTTTCATTAAATGTTCCATGTCTCATTACCAAGTAGGTATCGAAACCCAGGGCAGCATTAATAACAATCTAGAAATTAATACAATAACGAATTATTTACCTAGTACCTACCTAATCAAATAATACTTTATTGTGGTGTGATCCTAATAGAGTAGGCAACCATCTGCTCTCCCTCGAGTCCATTAGCAAGAAAATGATGTCGTTTTCTTCAATTAAATTGTCCAATTTCTTCACGTTTTCCCTCACTTGTTCTAACATACTTTCACCTACGCTGTGACCTGGCATTGGGATATTTAGTTGGTGTCCTGTTGCAATCTAAATAAATAAAATAAATAAGTTGTGATTATCACAATAATTAAAAAAAAAATGATAAACTAATAACATAATATATGTACAGGGTGCACCAAGTATCTTTCTATTTATGGGTATGTTTTTTATTTGAAAAGCTACAAGGTCGGTTAAATTAGGCAAAAGTTGCGAATTAAAATGGCATTTAAAAACTGGAAAAAAATTAGCGGTTCTCAAATAATTAAAAAAACTGAAAACGTAACGAGAACGGGAACCTTTTCTGTATATAAAACTTACATGAACCTTTAATTATCCTTTGGTTAACGCCATAACGCCCAGTGTAATTTCTATAGTTTTAATAGTGTTATCCCACATAAAAAATAAAAATATTACCTACCTAATTTTACAAATTTTAGAACCCTTATTACAAACAAAATACCTCCATGAATTTAGTAGAAAGGTTTAATTGATAAGGTCAAAATTGGGGCAATTGCAAATAAAAGAAATTAATAATGGCAAAAAACCTGGTTTTCTTTGTTATAGAGGACAATCCACCAAAAAAGTGAACTTATTTGTAAATATATATTTTCTATTTAGTTTAAGGATTCTTTTATTTATTTAAATATTATGGATTCCATTTATTACCTGTAAACAGTTTTTAAAATAAAAAATGTATGTTTTACTTATATTTTTTCTTTATTACAACACATTGCTTTGTATTTTTTCTTGTAAATTTATGAATGTTCTAGTATTACATTTCACGATATTATATTAAATAATGTAATGGATAAGTAAAGCAGTGGCGGCTGGTGGATTTTGGGTATATCAATATTTCAGTTATTAGACATGGGACCCACACCAAATTTATAATAGTTTATAAATAATGACATTAAATAGACAAGTTCGGCGCAAACAGAATTTAAATTGAAGTTTGCGAAAAAAAGTTAGTTTTTCCTGTCGCCTCACCCGCCTCCAGGCCCCCTATTTGAGATAATTAAAATTAAAGTGGTGCAATTTAATATCTACTATAATTTATCGAAAAATTTAAAATTTTATTTAAAAAATCCAAATATTACAGGTTTTATACCATTTTAAATATTTTTTTATTTTAATAAAATAAATAATAAAAATTTAAAATCGAATAAAATCTGTAATATTTTTTAAATAAAATTTTAAGTTTGTCGATAAATTATAGTAGATAATAAATTGCACCACTTTAATTTGAATTGTCTCAAATAGGGGGCCTGGAGGCGGGTGAGGCGACAGGAAAAACTAACTTTTTTTCGCAAACTTCAATTTAAATTCTGTTTGCGCCGAACTTGTCTATTTAATGTCATTATAAACTACTATAAATTTGGTGTGGGTCCCATGTCTAATAACTGAGATATTGGTATACATAAAATCCACCAGCTGCCACTGATTTATTATGGTGGATTAAATGTGGTTTGTTTATATTTATTGAGACGGATATTCCACGATAATCGGAAATTTTTATCCCGACCGTCAGAAATTGTATTGTGATGGTAGGGATAACAATTTTTGATTATTGTGGAATATCCTTATCTAATAAATATTTACCTACCACCATAATAGATACTTCACTTATCTATTAAAAATTATTTAAATAACCACTATAGAATATAAACCACGTTTATAAAGGGCCATTATATGTAGAACCTTTACAGTTGTGTTAGCTGGGTTATTTAAAATTGACAATTTTCGTAATGTGTTTTTATTTAAAATTTGTTTATATTTTTCCGTGGATTCTTTTAACTCGTATTTTTGCACTTATTAAACAAATTTGTTAAATAACTGGAAAATATTCAGAGGCGATTTATAGGATTTATTTTTAGTTCATATTTTATAATATTATAATAATAATAATATTATTATTATAAAAAGTATATTTATGTAAATAAATCCTTTCTAAAGATTTTTTGTGAAAACTAACTAACGTCAACAATATAACTTACCACTCCAGGAAATATTTTCTTCAAATTGTCTGCTGCTGCTTTGGATTTTGGCTTCATATCTACCGAATCTTGAAATGTAAATAAACTTTGTCTAACAGGGTTGGAAAAAGATACTGTGGAATTGTCCACAAATGTTATTATTCTCACACCCCAAGCCTAAAAAAATTACTTAATTTTATCACTTAAATGTGATGTGTAATTTAGCTCCATATCAAAGCACAGATTATAGCTAAAAAAATGTGGTGGTCAGAAGGTTTCTTTCTACCTGATTTCCAACCCTTTAAATCAATTTTCTCAATTTTTTTATTTTACATCACATAATATGGTTTCAAAGCAAAATAATTACCAACAAAGTTCTTGCTACTGAACAACCCAATGTCCCTGATCCGAGTAACAAACATTTTGAATTTTTTACAATTTCTAAATCAATATTAGGCATTATTCTCCACTTCATTAGTTTTAAATTTAAATCTACTGCATCATCTGCCAATCTAAAATTACAATAATTCATACTTTTTTTTAAACTGTTAACTTATTTACTTGTTGGGGTCCAAAGTATTCTTCATGTTGGCCAATTTTGGCCCCATTTTATCCCTTTCATTTTTTTCCCAACCAACCCAATTCTGACCATGGTCAGCTTTAGGTAATTTTAACTCAAACACTGTACTATCTTTGCAAGTCACTTTACTTCCCTCTCTACTCAATATAAATGCTATAAAATTTTGTGTTTCTTCCTCAAGAAAAGGGCTACAAATAAAATTTCTAAAAACCATACAGTGTTCAAAAAATATTTACCAATAATGCAATATTAATGCCACATAGTTTCTTAATTGTGAACCAGGAATGTTATTGCTGGAAATATTATAAAATGCAAAATAATATTGTGTATGATTCTCAAAAGTAATATAATTTAATTTGTCTTCTAATTTATGTAACTTTAATTCATCACTAGCATATTCTACAATAAAATATGATTTTTGGTTTGCAGTTAAAGCAGAAAAATCATTGTATAACTTATATATCTAAAATTAAATTTTTATTACATTTTAAACCTTTTTATTATATTGATATGTATACTAACATTTTCAGTTGTAAACTTATTACTTAAAAAAATTTCCTCTCCTTTTTCAATAATAACATCTTTTAACACTGGGAAAGAAAACCAATAATAATAATGATATTTCTTAAGATCCTAAAAAAATCTAACTATTTAATATCGCCGCAAAATTAACGCATACTTTTTAAAACAGAAATATCTTTTATTAAACCTCATGCCAACAACATATTCTTTAGAATTTCTTATCCATTTTTAACAGAAACGAATAAAATTCTAAAAAATCTTTTGTGTAGGTATACAATGTTATACAATGGTATACAAATTTGATCAAAAACATTTCAGTTTTAAAAACAATGGGACAAAGTGTTCATAGGTAACTTAAAAATATGTGATGGTTAAATGTCTGAAATGTGCTTTATTTAATGTCCCTATAACTAAATTTCAGTAATAATGTAAATATATGGAAATTAGACTGGGCCAAAAAAATCGACTATTTTTTTTTTGTAAAGTATATCGAAAATATTGTTTGGGGTGACAAAAAAAATTTTTGGTGAAAGTTTGAGTCCTTAATATTATTATTAAGAGGTCTATCATCGCAATTTTAGATTTTTTTTTCCTGAGCGAGTTTTTGTCTCAGAACTCCCAAATCATTGAGTTTAACAAAATTGACTTGGGAATATTTTTTGAAGAAAATTGAATGCTTTACAAAAAAGGTTTGATTGGAATTTCCCGTCAGATGAACCGTTTTCTTACAATCATGCCTTAAAAATTGGTATTGTTTTACAATTTGATCTTTTAACTTTGGAATTTTCTAATTCATGTAAAAATCAGTACCCTGAAAAAAACGATAAATATTCTTATGGGAAATCAAATGCTCTACAATAAAGTCTTTTATCATTTTTGGCTAAATTCACTCCATCAAAAGTTATTCAAGGTTAAATTTGTCAAAACGAAATTTTAACCTTGAATAACTTTTGATTGAGTGAATTTAGGCAAAAATGTTGAGGCTTTTTTTGTAAAGCATTTGATTTCCCATAAGAATATTTATCGGTTTTTTGTTTATCGGTTTTTTGTGTGTACTGATTTTTACATGAATTACAAAATTCCAATTTAAAAGATCAAAATGTAAAACTATACCAATTTTTAAGGCATGATTTTAAGGAAACGGTTCATCTGACGGAAAATTTTACTTTAAACTTTTTTTGTAGAGCATTTAATTTTCTTAAAAAAATATGTTCGAGTCAATTTTGTTAAACTCAATGGTTTGGGAGTTCTGAGACAAAAACTTGCTGAGAAAAAAAAAATTAAAATTGGGATGATAGACCTCTTAATATTAATATTATGGACTCAAACTTTCACAATAATTTTTTTTTGTCACCCCAAACCATATTTTCGATATACTTTTCAAAAAAAATAATAGTTGATTTTTTTGGTCCAGTCTAATGGAAATAAAAGATTTGCCTTAAAAGAGAAAACTGCAAAAAAAATAATTATAGGATTTACGAATCTCTTCTCTGTTTTTTCAACTTTTGTAAGTGTACACGATACACATTTAAGATATTATACCTTATCCAACTTACAGCAAAACACAAAATACTAAACACATTTAAAAGCGAAGGGTCTTTAATAACTTCACCATTTTTAATACTTTCCAGCAATGTTTTACCTTCCAAATTTATCAAATCTGTCTTATTACATTCTTTAAACTGCTCTATGGTGTTTTTGTTCAATATTTTCCCATGAAAAGGTATGTAAAGCTTTTGATCGTTAAAATTTCTAAAAAAAAACATTAACCAACCACACCATATAATATTAATTATTCTTACTCATTATACGATGTGCTGTCTACTTCCAAAATAGAATTAACACAATCCTTATTTAAATTTGTAAAATAACCCCATATATTTCGACTTGCTTCATCCAATTTATCCACATTTAATTTTAATTCTGTTAGTTTATTCCAAAAACTCGGATTTACACAGGAGGATAATTGAACGTATGTTAAATTATTTGCCATATTTTAGGAAATTACACTATAATAAAAACGCTGAAACATCAATAATAACAATAAGGTAGTTGAGGTTATGTTGTTTTGACAATCAGCTATGTAGGCAACCCAGCATACTGTAATGTATTTTATTGGCCTGTCTTACAGGCGTTTACTAGATTTTCTTGATTGTGTGGATTATTTACTAATAAAATGGACGAACAAAGTAAGATTATTATTTTATTAAAAACATATAAAAAGACCTAAAATTATAATTTTCTATCATCACAAGTCAGAGTGTTCTTCTCGTTTTAAATTCTTAGCAAATGAATTAGGGTCTTCCACCAGATCTTCCCACACTTTATAGTACTCATAGCTTGTTATGTGATCACTTGGTATATTTCTCTCTTTAAGAAAACTTTTCCAAACCTAAAAGAAAGTTAGTTTTAGTAAATAGTTAATACATTTTTTTTGTAACTTTACCTTATCCTCTGGATCTTTGTTAATTAAAGGAATGTTTCCATTTTTTCCATCAATGAATTGTTGAAGAGTGTAAAATAAATAGTAGTATGTGTACATTTTATGGCCCTCAATGGCCTGAAACAAAATTATCCCAATTACTATAGCTACAAAAATTATGGATTTATTTGTATCTAGGTATAGCTGTCTTAAAAGTCTAGATACCTATATACATTTAATAAATTTTAAATTTACTTACATTAAATGATATAGCCCTTTCACTGCAACATTTAACAGGATATTTGCTTAACTGAAAATATGTTTCCCCAGGGAAAAACACATGATACCAATTATAGGGAAAAAACGTTGACAAGCCATTTAAATCCCTGGTATCAGAAGGGGATATATTTAATTTTCCCAACTGCTTACCAATATAAAAATCCTCTTTATTATAATAAATTAAATCCTTAAAACATGCATCAGGCTCGCTTAAATTAGATTTAAGCTTATCTAAAGCCCCTTTACTTATTACATAACCAGCCTGTCCTAAATTATAGTCTCTACTCCAAAAAGTCACAGTGTGGCCCAAATAATAATCTTGCTTTGCGTTTAGCGGTGCCAAAAAGTAACGCAAATTCTCCATTATAACAAAAGTGTCATCATAAACGACCAAAACCCAGTCATACTTATCAGGTACTGTTAATAAATTATTGCATAGTAATACAGGTGGGGCTTTCTCTTTTGTACGCTTTCCAGGCAGTTTTCGATTTTTTTCTTGTAAATATAATAAATCTATTCCATTGCAACCTTTTGCCCATGTTTCATTAGCAGCTTTAACATTTCTTTCAAATTTAACTAGTATCACACAAAGGACGGATATTTTACCAAATAAATAATTAGATTCTAAATACTGAGACTTATTTTCATACCGCAATTCATCCCATAAACGATTCTCTCTCCTTAAACCTTGTTTTTTAAACCAATCTTCATATTGATACTGAACAAAAGGTCTCTGATTTTTTACAATCAAAACATCCTTGTCAGATGATAAATCCACGTACACAACAGCCAAAAACGCTCCCGCAACAAAACCCACAGAAAATAAAAACAATTTAAAGTATAAATGCATTTTTAAAGCTACATTTTGAAGTGACAACAATGTTTGAGGTTAAGTGTTCGCTGACAGTTTGTCAATAAATAAATAAGTAGGGGTTGCGCAAGGACCTGTTTCTGAGCCGTCTTGAATTAGGTGCCTTATTAATGACTGCGGTGGTGCCAAATCGCTCAAAAAATCTTGTCTATAAATTATAATATGTGAATTAGAGTAATTTAAAAAAAAATATACGTACACCACTGACTTTTTGATAATTTTTATTTAAAATCTCTTTAGTAGGAGCTAAAAAAACAAAACAATTTGCTATCAAGGCATAAATTTGGAGTTCACAAAACACTCACATTGGACTTTTAATAAAAAACTTTTTAATTGGTAGGGCATATGGATAAAAACAAAATTTTAATTTTTATTGTTTATTAAATTAAAAAAGAAAGTACTTATAAGTAATGTTTTTAAGAATATATAATTTATTTCCATAACTTTTTGATGGACATATTTTTCTCTGAATCTTTTTGCATGACTTTTGCGACAGCCATTTCAAAATCTTCCTGGGTAACATGAACTCTTCTTTCCCTTAAAGCATACATACCTGCTTCAGTGCATACACCCTAAAAAAAATTAAAAATATATTTTTTTAATTAATTTTTTTTTTTTAAATAATCTTACCTTGACTTCAGCTCCGCTAGCTCCAGGCATTAGCTCGGCGATTTTCCTAAGATTGATTCCTCTGGTTAAGTTCATTTTTCTCGAGTGAATTTTCAGGATGTCCAATCTGGCTTCTTCATTTGGTGGTGGGAATTCGATTTTACGGTCAATCCTGCCGGGTCTTAAGAGAGCAGGGTCCAAAATATCTATTCTGTTGGTGGCCATGATCACCTTGATATTTTTGGTTGCCTCAAAACCGTCCAACTGGTTCAAAAGTTCCAGCATGGTTCTTTGAACTTCTGAGTCCCCACCTGAACCAGACTCTAAAAAAATAAAATGTTGGAAAACAGCATTCATAATAAATTTAACATTTTTAATGAATACAATCATAACCTACGTGATGTTAACACCTAAAATAAAATCATAAAGGGCCTTTCCATCTCAAATCGACCAAGCAAAAAGGGGTAGGTCGTTATTTTTTAACAAAATTTGTTTTACAGTTTTTTCTTTTTGCTTAAATTTATTTTGTTTACCTGCAGGAAATTTTTGAAAAATTAACAGAAACATCGATTTTTCCCTTTTTACGAGTGACATTTTTAAAAATGCGATAACTTGGCCAAAACTGTTTCGATTATTTTTTTGAAATTGTGACAAAATGTTTACTACATACAAAAAAATATAAAAAATTAAGTGAATTTACTCAATTTTTGTTTGAAGTTGATAATATAAACAAATTTCACCAAAAGTCTCGAGTTGGCGAAATCGAGGGGTCAACCACTAGCCAGCAGTGGCGGCTGGTGGATTTTAAGTATACCAATATCTCAGTTATTAGACATGGGACCCACACCAAATTTATAATAGTTTATATTGACATTAAATAAACAAGTTCGGCGCAAACAGAATTTAAATTGAAGTTTGCGAAAAAAAGTTAGTTTTTCCTGTCGCCTACCCTGCCTCCAGGCCCCCCTATTTGAGATAATTCAAATTAAAGTGGTGCAATTTATTATCTACTATAATTTATCGACAAATTTAAAATTTTATTTAAAAAATCCAAATATTACAGTTTTTATACCATTTTAAATATTTTTTTATTTTAATAAAATAAATAATAAAAATTTAAAATCGAATAAAATCTGTAATATTTGGATTTTTTGAATAAAATTTTAAATTTGTCGATAAATTATAGTAGATAATAAATTGCACCACTTTAATTTGAATTATCTCAAATAGGGGGGCCTGGAGGCAGGGTAGGCGACAGGAAAAACTAACTTTTTTTCGCAAACTTCAATTTAAATTCTGTTTGCGCCGAACTTGTTTATTTAATGTCAATATAAACTATTATAAATTTGGTGTGGGTCCCATGTCTAATAACTGAGATATTGGTATACTTAAAATCCACCAGCCGCCACTGCTAGCCAGATATTTGTACACGTATTGCCGAACTGCCTATACTGCCAATTACTGCCTTTACTGCCTACTTACTGCTTATACTGCCTACTTATTGCTCTTACTGCCTATACTGCCTACTTACTGCCTAGTTACTTTCAACATTGCCTTTACTGCCCACACACTTTTCATAGTTTTACATATATGTATATTATGTCTTTACTTGTGAATTATGAATGTATGTTTATCAAAAAAAAAACATCTGAATTTTAAGAATTTAATTTATTGTTCCTTTTTTACACTTTAAAACCTTACAATATTTAATGTTATTATATATTCTAATTGTTTACAATACTTACCAAACAACCACACACAGTTAAACTAATAAGCACAAACACAAAGATAAGTTTGCAAAATTAAAACTAAGATACCTCGAAACGAGCATCGCAAGATACCAGAACGTAGTCTCTTACAATTAAATAGCCAAAATTCTACTATTTGAATTAGTACCAGCATTTTTACTAATAAAATAGTCGTTTTCACTTTTAAATAGTTATTTTTTACTACGTAAATAGTTAAAGTTTGACTAATTTAAGATTAGTCACCATCTTTGACTATTTCTGAGAGTTAAAAGTAACTAATTTCTTTAATCGTTTGCGGCCAACAACAAAGTATTATTTTAATTAAATGCATACCTATAGGCTCCATGGTTAAATGGCCCATAAAATCAAACAAAGATGCAAAAAGTTTAGCTCAAAACAGCAACACAAATAATATATTTAACTTTAAAATATTACATAATTTTTATAAGAGCGGCTAATAGCCACATTGGTTATGACAACAACTTGACAAGCTTGACAAGTGACAGACCTGAGTTCAATACCCGGCTGGGTCAAAACTTTTTTAAATTTAAATCTACTAATTTGACTATTTTATTCAGTAGAATTTGACTAATTATTAGTGACTGCTTTTTCGCTATGAAAATTTGTCAAATATAACTTATAATTAGTTATTTTTGACTAATTCATTTTAAGAGAGTACGTAAGGTGAGACTTAAATGCTGAATATTACCGAATTACTGCCGATACTGCCCAAGTACTGCCGAAGTACTGCCGAAGTACTGCTCCCGTACTGCCTATATTGCCTATTTACAGCTGCATACTGCCGATACTGTCGAAGTATTGCCGTCACTGCCTTTGTACTGCATAAAATTTGTGCACGTATTGCCGACAGTGGTTGACCCCTCGGGCGAAATTCATCGTTTCTGAATTATTTTTTTATTGAAAATGCTATTAAATTCGTGGTTAATCGCAAAAATTTTGTATTTTATCTAGGGTCATGAAACTGGGGTGAACTTTATAAAGTGTAATTTAGAACTTTTTGCCATATTTAACATATTTTTGTTACTTCCGGTTTCACCGGAAATGGTCTAAACTTTTTAATTTTAATATTATTTTTGCATCAAAATAGTCAAATATATTTTTTTATTAGGCTATAGGTACATTAACTAAAACAAATCGCAACAAATAGTTTATAATAGTTATTTATGTATCAAGGCAGTAAAGTCGTATTTATTACTTTAATGCCGAGGTGCATATTAAATTTTACCCAAAATCACATTTAATAATACTAATAATTAATATTGATGATTAAATCAAATGTCATTTGATGATCAAATCAAATGCCATTTGAATGTATACTGTTTGTTGCGACGGTTATTATATATTTGCCCGCCGCGACGATTTTATGAAAGGGTCCAATCGACCTCCGCGACGGTGCTTTTAAAAAAATATTATTTAGTTGCTGCTGAGGAGCAGTAGACACATCTTAAAATGTATAATGGGTTGCATACAATACTCGTATTAAATCGGCAGTAAAGTTCTACTGCCGATTGTTGACTACTTTACGATTTCGGATAAAAGTAAAGATAATTTCAATATTTGACAGGTGTGGACTGGACAAGATAAATCTTTTTTTTGTCCTGTCCACACCTTTCAATTATTAAAATTATCTCTACTTTTGTAAAATATTTCTTGCGTTTTTTTATTTAATGTATAACCTAATAAAAGAAGAATATTTTTGACAATTTTGACGCAAAAGCGCATGAAATGGCCGAACACCCTATGCATTTTTACATATTTCGATTCAAAATAAAATTATGAATATATACATATGTCATTTGTTAATTTTTGACAGGTCAAATAATTTTTTGAATTAATTTTATTTCTATATCTAGAGTGCCTTGAATTGCTTCATGTTGGGCCAAGTAGTCTGAAATAAATACAACTTTAGGAAAAATTGAAAAACCATACTATTTTTTAGCCATTAAAAAATCCACTTTTTTAATAATATTGCTTTTAAACTTTTAGATTTGACAGATCATTAGTTTGTTTTGCTGGTAAGTTAATATTAACATTTACATAATAGGTACTTATTTTCCTTCCTCAAATGAATATCCGTCAACCGACCAAAATTTTTCGGAACTGTTTGTGTTCTACATTTCTTTGAAATCGCGTTTTTATAAGTTTCTCGTGAATTCGATTCCTTACTTTTAGGCATGTAATACTAACTTTTTATTCTTTAACCAAAATGAACTTACATATAATTTTTACAACTTTTAACAGTATACTGTGTTATAACACATGCAAAAATATTAAGAATTTACATTTTACTCTAAAATCTTTAATAATTTAATTTACTTACTTAATAGGAGCATTTCCGGTGAAACCAGAAATTACAAATATCAAAAAGTTCTAAATTATTATAAAGGTCACCCCAGTTTCATGACCCTAGATAAAATACCAAATTTTTGCGATGAACCAGGAATTTACTAGAAAGTGGCATTTTCATTAAAAAAATAATAATTCTGAAACGACAAATTTAGCCAACTCGGGAGTTTTGGTGAAAGTTTTTCATATTATTAACTTCAAACAAAAAAAATAAAGTGAAAAAAAATGTGGCAATGGTCAAAATTTTGACCTCAATTTTTTTGAAACAACAAAAAAAATTGAGTAAATTCACATAATTTTTTTGTATGCAGTAAACATTTAGGTACAACTTTAAAAAAATTGTAACGATCAAAACAGTTTTGGCAAAGTCTATGTTTCTGTCCATTTTTCAAAAAGAAAAAATACGGGCCCCATCGATTTCGGTAGAAAAACTGTAAAAAAAATTCGTAGAAAAATAACAATCCACCCCTTTTTGCCTGGTCGTTTTGAGATGGAAAGACCCTAAAAGAATTTTTTCTTACCAATGCGAGAAGAACCGATGGAATCGATTTCGTCCATGAAAATGATGGATGGTGCGTGCTCGCGAGCCATGACGAACAGTTCGCGCACCATTCGCGAACCTTCGCCAATGAATTTCTGCACCAACTCGGAACCGGAGACGCGAATAAAGGTGCACTCGGTGTGATGGGCCACCGCACGAGCCAACAGAGTTTTACCAGTACCAGGTGGGCCATACAATAGTACACCTAAAAAAGAATGTTGTGATATTTATGTACATCCAAGAAAAACACAAGAAGCATTTTTATTATTAAGAAATTATAAAATTACCACCTTTTTAATTAACACATTAATAACTATAAAAAAGTGACCTAAAAAACCTTCAAAATTAAAAAAAGTAAAACACCTTTAGGTTGTGCAATTCCAAGAGCATCAAACAATTCGGGATGTTTCACAGGCAACTCAATAACCTCTTTGATTTCCTTAATTTGTTTGTCCAGACCTCCCACCATTTCATAAGTGGAATCAGGAACTTTTTCAACCATCATAAGTGAAACTAAGGGATCAACCTGTAAAAATCATTATAAACCAAAAAAAATCACAAAAACAACAAATATATACTTTATTGGGTAAAATTTTATGCAAAGTGTAGCTCTCATTCCTCAAAGCAACTCTGCAGTTGGGTGTAACATCGTTAATATCAATATTTTTATCAATATCAACGACGAATTTTCCTTCGGGATGAACTTTAACAAGAACTTTTTTCTTGTCCATGGGTTTTACCACTTCACCCACATAACTACCTTGTTCTTGCAACAACATCAGCTCCTCCCTCAACATACGAACTAAAATACACAACACTTAAAACCTGTATATGTCTAATACATTCCTTATTACCCTTAGCATTTAACTCATTTCTTTGAGCTTGCAGACGCCTCAAATTTTGACTTTTCTCAGCCACAATGAGTTGCAATTCTTCAATTTTGGTGATATAGTAGGACCGGAAACCCTCCCCTTTGGGAGGCCCATCAATATCCATCTATAATAAACACATCAATTTATTTGCTATGAAATATTTCACTCACACTTTAGTAACGGATTCTACAATTATAGGTTTCGATTTTTTAGCATGCACAATTTTAAACAATTTAAAAGGTTTATACAGCTTTTTGGCTGTATTTTCTGAGTTATTAACCGAATAAGCGTGCCCCATTGTAAATACAACGCAAATTTTGACAATGACAAAACGAAAATATTACTGACAATATAAGGAATATAACACTCAAATTATATTTTAACAAAATATAAATTCATTTTCCATCACTTACCTTATTTATTACAGTCATATTCACTATATTTTCTTATAATTTCTGTATTTAAAAATACGAAACAGCGAATCCAAAGAAAACCACAATCTCACCGTGTGTGACAGTTTCCCAGGTTAGCCAACTTAAAATTTGACAGTCAAACCATAGACGTAAAAAGGAATAGACAGATTTTAAGATAAAATGTTTGGTTAGAAAACCCATTATTATAATTTTTTGGGTTATTTTCATCATATAACAGTATTTTTAGAAAAAATAAAAGGTGATTAAGTGAGTGTAACCTGGAAATTACGACAATAACTAATAAATTATTATTTTTTTATTCGTTTTAGCTTCAAAAACATGAGCAATATGGAAGTAGAAGAAACAAATATCAACAATAACTCCAAACATGATGAAACTGAAAGCCTCAACATCTCAAACGATTCACTTCAATCAGAAGACTCAACCGATTTGAAATATTTCAATGGAGTAGAAATTTCACAGCTTACCAAAAGGCAAATGAAAAAGTACAAAAAATTTTTGAATTGGGAGAATGTAAAGAAAATAAAGCGTGCGCAAGAAAGAAAAAAGTGTAAGGAAAAGAAAATACATGCCAAATTGAACAATATTGAAATTGGTCCAAGTCGCAAAGAATTAAACAAGAATAAGATGGAAAATAGCTCTTGTAAGGTTGGGATTTGTATTGATTTAAGCTTTAGTGACTTAATGATAAACAAGGTAATAAACTATACAGGGTTTTTAAAAAACACTCAATTCTACTAAAAGTGACAGATGCCTAACCTCAATATCCTAACACCCTGTATATAAATAAAAAAAATTGCCCATATTTTGTTTATTTACCTACCTACTTTTTTTAAATATATTTTATTTATTTAGGATATGGCTAAAACAATTAAACAAATATTAAGAGTATACACTGAAAATAGAAGAGCAAAGGCCCCCATGCAGTTACATTTGACAAGTTTTAATGGGAAAAGTAAAGAAGAAATGGCTAGGCATAATGGTTATGAAAATTGGGATATAAACATTCATGAAAAGGATTATCTTGACATTTTCCCAAAAGAAAAACTTGTTTACCTTAGCAGTGAAAGTGACAATGTTATTCAAAATTTTGATGATGACAAAATTTATATTATTGGAGGGCTTGTTGATCACAATTTTCATAAAGTAGGTACTTTTTTACTTTAATCACACTGCAAAGTGACCCTTTCCACACTAGTGCAGAAATAAGCACTTTTCCGCATTAGTGAATAGTTGTTTATATATATTAAAATTTTTAGGGTATTTGTTTAAAAAAAGCAAATGAACAAGGTATTGCACATGCTCAATTGCCCATAAGTGAATATTTTTGGATGAAAACAAGAAAAGTTCTCACAATTAATCAAGTTTTTGAAATTATTTTGAGAATAACGGAAGGAAAAAATTGGAAAGAAGCATTTGAAATGATTCTTCCCAAAAGAAAAGAAAAAAGGGATATTGAAAAGGATGAATTAACTGAAATAACTGAAATTAAAGAATGATCAATTGAATTAAGTGAAATTAGTAAAGAAAATGTAAATAGTTAATAATTAAATTTCTTAAATATACCTATTTCATTAAATTTTATGGACGTTTTTATCCTTTAATTTTCCACTAATTTTGTGTAAAATGTTTTCTTTATTAACACTAGGTTTGTTCCACAAAGAGTATATAGTCTGTGGTTTGTTCCTATCGAGCATTTGGACTGTCAAATGGATGTCAAATATGGTCAGAGATATCTCTGCTATTATAATATATATGCATGGCTTTAAAATGAAGTCCATTTGACAGTCCAAATCATAGATAACAAATCATGTTTAGGCTCCATGGTCCAAATGCTCGTTAGCACCAGAGATATCTCTGGATATCACAGTCGTTAAGCCTGATTTATAGATTGCCTTCCTTCCTTCCTCCAGTAGATGAACAATACGAAAATCGTATTGCTATTTATAGTTTCCCGTACGGGAATCTTTAAACAGCACAACGGTTTTTATATTGTTCATCTTCTACTGGAGGAAGGAAGGAAGGCAATCTATAAATCAGGCTTAAGGCTGTGCTTCTTAGGAACAACCCTAAATATTGAAAATAACTATTTAAACTGAAATAAATTAAAAAATAAACGAAATTTACGCAACAATACGCAAAATATTTTTTGTTAAAATTTAATATGCACGTTCTTTTTTTCTCCAATGAAAATAGTGGACAGCATTTTTATATAATGAGAAAGTTAGGTTACGGTAATTTAAGGTTAGGTTTATTTTGATTTGTCTCACGTGCCTACCTCAGAAAACATGACGAAAAAATCGGTTAAGAGAAAACGCCAGGAACCGGAACCTAAGGTGGAAAAAGAAGAAACACCTCTTCCTGCCGTAAGGCAATCAGACGAACCTGTCCCTAAAAGGGTAAGCATAAAAAGTAATTCAAAAAAACACATTTTTATAAACGTGTTTTAGTCAAAATGGATAAACAAACAGAGGGTATTGGTGTTTGCCTCGAGAGGAATAAGCCACAGGGACAGACATTTAATGGAGGATTTAAAGAAACTAATGCCCCATCACAAACCTGAAGCCAAAATGGAAAGAAGCAAAACTTTGTCGGTGATCAACGAAATATGTGAAATGAAGAATTGCACAAAAGCAATGATGTTTGAGGGAAGAAAGAAGAAGGATTTATATATGTGGCTAAGCAATGTACCCAATGGCCCCAGTATAAAGTTTTTAGTTGAAAATAGTAAGTAATTATTTATGTAAGATTTGTATAATTTACTTAAAAATTGAGAATTAAGTATTACCCATAAAATCTAGCTAAATATAACATTTTAACATTTATTGGACAATATATGTACTGAATTATATCCAAAGCTTTATAAATTAACTTTTAAATGTAGTTTTACACATTTAGGAACCAAAATTATTTATAAACAAATTTTACCAGTGGAATGATTCAAACAGAATCTGTCAGATAAATGTTTTTGTTTCACTAGGGAATTTGTAACTATTGTTTTTAAATTAATTAATTAAAATTTACCTGCTTAATTGCCAGGAGAATTTGAAGGTAAAAATTAGGATTTAAACCATCATTTTAGATGATAATTATAATAATTGACAATTATTTTTTTGCAATTTTTTTGTTTTTTCTCACATTTTAATTTTAGTTTACACCATGGAAGAACTAAAATTAACTGGTAACTGTCTTAGAGGCTCTCGCCCTTTGCTAAGTTTTGACCCCATATTCACAGAAAAACCCCACTTAGCCCTTTTAAAAGAAATTTTCACTCAAGTTTTCGGCGTTCCGAGACAACACCCCAAAAGCCAACCATTCTTTGACCATGTCTACACTTTCTCGATACTAGACAACAGAATATGGTTCAGAAACTTCCAGATTCTTTCTGAAGATGGCGCGTTGGCGGAAGTGGGCCCCAGATTTGTTATGAACCCAGTTAAGATATTTTCAGGCAGTTTTGGAGGGGTTGCTTTGTGGGAGAACCCCACTTACGTTAGTCCTGCCAGATATCGTCAACAAGTGAGGATTGTGGCAAAGAATAAATATTTGAATAGAATGCAGCAGAAGGCGCATGCTGAAGCTACAAGGCCTAAGGATGCCTATAATTTGACTCCTTTGCAAGACATATTCGAGGGGGATATTTTGAAGAAAGCTAAAGAAATAGAGAAGAAGGAAAATAATAAAATTGAAGAAGAGGAGGTGGAGGAGGAAGTTAAAGAAAAATCCCCAAAAAAAATAAAGAAAAAGAAGTTGGGAGTTAAAAGTAATGGTTTAAAGAAAAAGGTAAATGGTTCTCCAACAAATAAAAAAATAAATAAGAAACTTACCACAATAAAAAAGAAAAAGGTTAAAGCAACATAATTATTCTTAAACTTATCTAATGTTTATAACTCCAACATAAACAATGTGTTTTATAATTTTATTGTTACAATAAATTGCATTTTACATTTAAGTGGCAGTTTTAGTTAATATTAACAAAAGTTATAATATGAACATCACAAAAGTGAAAAAAGTATTAGTAAATACTTGAAACATGAATATTTGTGCTCTCTATAATAATATAATATAAAAACATATATTTTAATTAAATTTAACAACATAATTAGTATTTGTTAAAAAATATCAATAAATATAATACATAAAATGTAAAGATTTCATTTTTTTATATTTTTGCACAAATCCTAAAATCTATAAAGTGGTATAAAAAGTTTTAAGAATTGTTCCTATTTTAATATCTTGTATTGTCAAAAATAAACCTATATGGACATGTATAAAAAATATTATTTTTAAAACACTAATTATAGCTTAAAATTAACAATTATAAAATATCTAATAATGAGGTATCCTTAAATTAAATACATAAGTAATGGAAAAATACACCCATACAAGAAGTTTCACCAACTTATGTCATTTTCTCTGTACTAATGCATTATATATCCAGGGTGTACCACAATTGACGGCCCTAATGGTAAAGGTTTTATTGAATTCCCAAAATTACAGGAGTTTTTAACTTTTAAAGCCGCCAATGAGAACGCAGTATTTCTGCTGTAGAGCAGACGAGATCCGCGTAGTATAAAAAAAATGAGCAAAATAGGTGAAACTCTTATTTCATAAAATATTTGTAAATTCAGAGATTGTGCAAAGAGTAAAGTTTGGAATAATTGTATAGCATAGGTACATATATTTTAATTCATCGGCTCCAATTCATTGGTATTATTTGTGTTGCCATTGTTGGTAACACCCAAATTTTGCATTTGAATGCCATCAGGGGCTTCCCCTGATTGACACATGCATAAATATACTGTATCAAGCACCATCTGAAATTGTTAATAATTATATAGCTGTAATGAAACACTTTATTGTATTATAGCAGGTAGAGATGTAAAAAACGGTTTTTTTATTATTGTCTACTCAAAGCTTTTCCATTAAAAAAGCATGTTGCTTTTTTGTTTGTTTGCTTGAATAAAACTCAACCCCATATTTAATAATAATAATAATTTATTGATGTTATAACACAGAAGCGTGTACATAAGTATCTTATTGATGTAAAGTTTGATTTCCAGGTTTTTTGCTGTTAACTTGTAAACAGTTGAATTGGGAGAAAAAAGTAAATACATTTTTTTTGGGAAATTTAGTCTTCTTCAAAAACAACTCTAAAATTTATATTTTAAGTGAAATGTAAGTCATCAAAATTTAAGATTTTGGCAACAATTATTTTAAATAAGTAAATCTTTAAATATTTTTGTACTCCCACCTTTAAAACGCATTGTACAGGTTTACATGATAAGTGACGTTTTAAATACACATTGAGAAGTTGTGGCTTCATGGCGTTTTAGTCACGGGCTGAAGTGAGCAACAGGTTTTTAGTCACGGGCTGAAGTTAGTTTTAAGTAAGTTGACAGTTGTCAAATGTCATACAATCGTTAAAATAAAGTGTCCTTGTAAAATAATACTAAATGAAAAAAATATTTTTTAATCCTAATACAAAAGTATTAAATAGTTTCTTAAGGTCAATATTTGAAAAGTTTATATAAACATTGGACTGACTGTTTAAATTTTAATTTAATTTTGGATAGACACTGCACTTTCACTGTGAAAAACTGTTGTTATTTAATTTTTAAGGGATACATTTCGATTTACCCATACAAATTTGACATTTTCGCTGTCGCGCTGGTAATACAGATTCCCAAGAATGGTTACTCTATTGTTTTATAGATGTCGCTCTATACAAATATTTAATTTAAATTTTTAGATAATAAGTATTTTTCGTAGAAAAAGTATAGTATGTTTATAAACTTTTCTAGACACTCATTTGATTAAAAACTCGCTCGCAAGCTCGCTCGTGCCAAGTTAAAATTCGTGACTAAAATGACGTTTGTCAAACTTGATACATAATATACTATTATTCATATTTTAAATATTTTTGTCACCTAAAAACAAAATGAGTGTAAAAACCCAGCAAACCAGGCTGTTCCATTTACATAACCATTATATAACTAACAAAGAACATTGCCATATAAAATTGTTTACATAACATTTACATATTAGTTATTTATTTTGTTACATAATTATGATAAAATATAGTAATATAACATTTATATAAATATGTTCCCCTCTTGTTATATTTACATCCCCCTTATGTATCAGCCATATAACAATGTTATATATCTACAATGGAACAATGATACATCATTTATATATGGCAATGTTTTATAGTATCCATATAACCTTATTATATGGTATTTACATAGTTTTTCTTTATTTTGTTACATAATTATAATAAAAAATTTTAATATAATAGTTATATCAAAATGATCCCTTCTTGTTATATGTACATCCCTATTATGTCATGGCTATATAACAATGTTTTATACCTACATTGTAACAATGATATATAAATGTTATATATTAATGTTTTATAGTATTTATATAGCCTTTTTATCTTACTAACGAACTCGTTTAAACGGTTGTGTCGAGTGCTCTCTATTGTGTTTTAAGTTAAGTTAAGTTTGATTCCATTTTTTTATAATAAAATGGAAGACAAAAATAGAAAAAAATATATTTCCCTATCCCGGAAGCAAAAGCGGAGGAGAATTAATGCAGATCTCAAAATAATGGGCGTGGAGGTAAGAAATTGTATAGAAAATACCCAAGACAATGTGGAATATACTGAGGCTAAAACCGAAGTATTATCTTTCCCTAACCAGCCAATAAATAAACATATAATAAAAATATTTTTACAGAAAATTTGGGAGAATATTCAGGAGGTCATAGGAAAAATTCCCATACTTTTGTGGAAGATTTGCAAGATTTGTGTAATAGATACTTACCTAGTCAACTTTTTATTAATGATCTGTTAAAAGTTTTGAGAAAACATTATTGCAAAAAGAAGTAGGGGCTGAATTTGTAAGTATATAAAGGGCGATTTTAAACCTGTTTAATAATGTTAATTTGTTTTTAAAACAGGGTGCTAAAAAACAAGCGACAAATTATAATTTAATGATATTTGGTAGCCAAAATAAGAGTTTAATTTCTATATTTTTTTTAACTTTATACTGTTTTTTCAACTGGTACTTAAAAGATACAATAATTTTGCTAAATAACCAAGATCTCTTAAGGTTGCAGGGTGCATTTGACTTGAATAAATAAAATCAAACAAATTATTATTTGTACCAAATATCATTTACATAACTACATAAAGAATAGTTGGTCTTTGTTTTGAAAACAAATCAATAAACAAAAATAATATTAAATTGTATTTTTTTTCAGTTTCAGTATATAACAAAAATTGGAGGCGTCTCAGAGAAAGATGCCACAGTAAGAGTTTTAAAGAAAATCTTCTCAAATAATTTGGCAAAAGATTGCTCTTGGCTGGGGCTAAGAAACAACAATAAAATTCAAAATTTAAAATCTGTTGAAATATTGAAGGGTAAAAATGTAAGTTTTATGGGATTTTTTATTAAATAAATTTTTTTAAGCTGCTGTGTGCACTTCGACAGACAAAAATTTTGAAGGCATAGTTTCCGAATGGTTCCGGCAGGCCAAACAAAGATTTGGTGTACCCTATAGGGAAGCAAAAAACCCATGAAAAGAAGGTATATTAATATTAAATTCATGGGATTGCTTTATCTTTTTTACCATATATTTTTTAGCTTTGAAGTATTAATGTATTTGGGATTTTTTTTTGTTTGGAAAAACTTTTCGTTTGTTTTAAGAAGTTCGAAAGAAGAAATGATTTGTTTTTTTTTTAATTAAAATAATTTTTAATAAACATTTAAACCAATTTGTTTTTTTTTTAATCTCTTTCAGAATCATTTATTTTTGTAATGTTTACTTATTATTTATGTAATATTTATTTATAATTTATTTAATATATTATCTAACTGGCATTAACAATTTCTTAGTTCTAATTTGGTATTATGGCAATTTTAAAATTTTGTTGATTTTTTTTCAAAAAATTTGCCATAATACCAAGTTAGGGCTAAGCAATTTTTAATACCAGTAAGATAATATATTACATGAAATTATATTTATAAATATTTCATAATTGTTTTATCACGTTTACATGATATGGCGCTGTAACATTACAGTTACATATCTATGATAAAACACTGTTACATCACAGTTACATACCCAGGAAGGCGTCTTGAGGCGGACATAGGAGCATCGCCATTACATATAGGTGACATAGCTGTTGCATAGTAAGGAACAATTTTTATGTAAATGTTATATCACTGTTACATAACTGATATGGCGCTGTAACATTACAGTTACATAACTATGATAAAACACTGTTACATCACAGTTACATACCCAGGAAGGCGTCTTGAGGCGGACATAGGAGCATTGCCATTACATATAGGTGACATAGCTGTTGCATAGTAAGGAACAATTTTTATGTAAATGTTATATCACTGTGACATGATTTGGTTTGCTGGGAAGAGTATTAATATAAATATTATGAAACCATTAATTTTGGTAAAATTTTAAATTTTGATGACCTCTTAAAATCTTAATTTTAGAGATTCGACCTATTTTGTGGAAAACTAAATTGCTTAGTAAAAATGTATTTTCTTTTTTTTTCTAAAGTTTAGTTTAGTTAGTTAGTTTACAAGTTTTTGCTAACATTTTAAATTAAATTTTAATGCCAAACTAAATGAGATTTTTATTTTGCGAAAAATTGTCCTAAAGGCTAAAACTATGCTTGATTAGGTACTTAATAAAATAAAATAAAAACATAAAATGTAAAAATTGGATGTTTTTTTTTCACATTACATCTCTAATGGCTGTAGCATTATGACATATCATATTATTCAAGGCTTTGAATAAAAAACCTTTTATCTATTTTGGTTTCATAATGACTTCATTATAACACCGCTTTTGGTTCTTTAATGAGGTACTTTATTCCACCCAAAATTTTGATTTTATAGGTTGGCTACTGGTAAAATACAATTTTGAATACCTATAGGTTATAATATTTTTATGATTTGTTTTCTAGTACTTACGAGACTTTTCGTGCAATAAATTTTGTTTAACACCAAAGAAAATCCTTTTTTCTTCTTTAACAGCCGCTTATTGTAAATACTTATTGTAAATTAACGACTCCATAGCGAAAGAATGTGATAATGTTTGAAAGGTTAATGACCTTTCAAACTTCAAACTGTGATACCAACTATGTAAAGTAAAATTCCACCAAATTAAATATAAGGTATAAAATTAATTTGTTTTATGAAATGTTTGCAAAATAGATAAAATAGCATAAAGAACTCATGTCATAAGACCTTTTGTCGCACTTGTCCATTATAAAACTCGCTCCTTCGTCGCTCGTTTTATAAATTGTCCGCGTGCGACAAAATGACGTCTTATGACATTAGTTCTTTAATATACTATTATTTTATTCAAAGATTTAAGGGGTCATTTTCTGAGCATTTTTAAACACCAACCAATGATAACGTAGTATTCTGCCACGCACACTAGACTAAACGCAAAAATAGCGTAAAACATGATACCAACATAAAAAACAACAATCGTGCTTACCTCGTAGAGTGAGAGGACGCAATGAGCGACAAAGAACGCAAAAACGCAGACCAACAACGTCGGAGCGGCATAAAAGTGCAACTCTGCGTTTCTTCTGAACCAAGCCAAGCCAGCGCACCCTGTGACGGCCGTCACAAAACATTTCCCCAAAAACAGAATAAAATCGCCCAAACCGTTAATGGTGGCCACTTGAATGGCGTGCGACGTCAACACTTCGAAAGCCTAAAAAATGTTAGGGGTGTTTTTCTTTTGTTTTGTGGTGGTGGTGGTGGTACTCACTGTTCCAGCGGCTTTGCAGAAATTCGAACCGTCTATAGCGATGACTGTGTAGGCGTTGTGGTTGAGATATCTTAAGAATTTTTCCAGGCAGTAGAAACAGCAAATACAGCATTTTAGGCCGCATGAGGCGCATTCGCTCCCCTTGTCTTTGTTTCGCTTTAATCTATAAAAAAAAATCAACTTGTTTTGTATATTTATTATGTTTTATAAAAATGAACACGTTGTAAACTGTGAATATTTACCAAGTATAAAAAATCGTTTACTTAAAACTTGAGATTTATACAGTGTGTCCCCGGATGGGGTTGCCAATAGGAAACATTTTTATTATTTTAAGTATAAGACATATCTGTTCTTGTAAGTATTTAGATATTATCTTTAATAAAAAAAGTAAAAAAATCATTCTTTGTAAAAACTCTTGCTTATTTAAAAAATGCTAAATCAAATGTACAGGGTGGTCAGAAATTAAAACATGAAAATTCTTTATAAGAGAAGTACCTTTATAAGTTGTTTTATTGAAAAATTGTATAGGAGAAAGTGGCTGGAAATTCAAATTAAAGTCTAAAAACAAAATATATTTTTTTATTTAAGTAAAAATTTTATTTTATTTTTATAAAAAAATGTAGAGATGGGAATCGGAAAGTTTCCATTTAAGAAAATTTATTTTCATGGAAACTTTCCCTGTTTTTTTATGTTAATGCCAATTGTTTAACAGATGATTGGCGATGTTAAGGCCAAGAAACTGAATAAGAAGTTAATTTGTGTCAATTTAAATAAGAAATTCATAAATCGTTTGCTTGGGTTTTTATGGGTAATGGTAGTAAAAATGTGAATTTAATTTTGCCTGTGTTCTTTTTATATTTTATTGGTCAGAACTGCTATATTTTACTTTTCAATGTTCCTATATAGTTACTTTGTTTTTTATGTAATATCTAGTGATTACCTATTGGTAAATTTACGATAGTTAACAGTTTATTTTCAGCATACAATGCATTACATATATTACATACCTAATAGGTATTGCCTATGCATTTATATATTGGTACATTTATATACACAATTTTTTTATAATTTGACAAAAAGGTAATGTACATTACCTTTTTGTCAAACTTGCAAAAATATATAACACGTGGCACAAAGACTCATTTCCGCAATACAAATTTTTGTTTTTGGAACTTTCGGAAAGTTTTGGTAATTTTTGATGGAAAGTTTCCGGGAATTTTTGTTAAATAGGAATATTCCCATCTTTAAAAAATGTATTTAATTAAAAAAAAAAACGTATAAGAGAAAGTTGATGACAATTTAAATTCAATAAAATTTAAGGTAGTTGTCGTGGTACAATATTGTCAAAAATTTTTAGATTATACGCACCGTAAAAGTATACGAGCTTGTAGCTAAGTGAATCATAATTTATTCGCAAGACTGTACCCTGGAGACGATACCTTTACGTAATAGTTTCAAATATTTTCATAAGTTTTAATCCGGCAACGTCGCTTATACTCAACCAATAGATTGGAGACTGAATCAGTGTTTGAATTTACTGCGGAAATAATATCTATACTCGCGTACAGCGTTGCCAAGTTGTTTTTATCTGACACTAGTGATGTATACTTTTTACAAATTGTTGAACTTTAAACGGTTATTTATAAACAATTGGACGGTCAAAAATTTTCAATTATTTTTTTTTTAAACTCAGCAAAAATACATTAAAAGACTGTTAGTTTTTTGAAAGCTTCTGACAGTTAGTTTTTTTTTTATAACTAAGAAACTGGTACAGATCTACAGAAAGCCTATACAATCCATGTTAATTATCCAATTTTTAATTGAATTTATCTCGGGTTATAGACAGTCAATCGACTTCAAATTTTAAGGATTTGTATTGTCATGTCCTTAATATGTATACAAAAATTTAAAATTTTCTGATGGTATGCTTACAGCACGACAACTACCTTAAGTCTAAATAGGTATGAAATATTTTTTTTATTTTGAAATTTTACCATATGGTATGTAATTTTTTTTACAAAAATAAAACAAAATTTTAAGATATTTTCCTATTCGGACTTTAAATTGTCATCGACTTTCTCTTATAAGTTTTTTTTGAAAAATGTAAATGCATTTAACAAAAATTCCCGGAAACTTTCCGAAAGTTTCAACAACAAAAATTTGTATTGGGGAAATGAGTTTTTGTGCCAGGAGGATTGCAAAATATATAACACATTACAATGTATATATAACACATTATAATGTATACCTTTTTGTCAAATTTTATTAAGAAAAAAATTAAAAAAATTGTTTATATAAATTCTGAATTGTTTATGTAATATCTAAAGATTACCCAGTAGTAAATTTCTGATAGTTAACACTTTATTTTCTAAGTTTTAGCATACAATGCATTACATATAAATTTATATAAACAATTTTTTTTATTTTTTTTTTAATATTATTTTACAAAAAGCTACCCAGACAGCACACAATATCCATTGGATATCCATTGGATATACCTATATCCACTGAATGTCCAGTCCATGAACGGATATCCAGTGGACATCCAATGGATATACTTTAGGGATATTAGCATAAGGACAATTTGCGTCAAAATTGACTAATAAATATTAGAGACAAATATATTAATACATTATTGACACATGCCTTGATATTTCTAATAATTTACTTTGAAATAAATAAAACTTTAATGGATATCTAATGGATATCCAGTGGATGTCCACATAGATATTATAACTACATATCTAGAGCCAAAGATAAAAAAGGATTGTTTTAGTTAAAAAACGTCTAGAATAAACGTTTTTTAAGCATTATGTTTATGAGATACAACCTATGAAATTAGAAGTATAATTTAATGTAAGTTTTCATGGATATCTAATGTATATCTAATGGATATCCACTATTTTAGACTACGTCACATGAGACTCTCGAGAATCATTGGCCAGGCCGACGCGCTTGCGTATTGTGCTCCCATGTCTCTGCGCAAACAACAAACACCGTGAAACGTTTATTTTTATGTCTGCCGTTTTAAGATTGTGTTTTTAACCTAAGTGTCAGTTTTCGCATCATATTTATTGTTTTTACGGTAGGTACTAAGTGCCTGTATTTCTTGTTTGGTTGTGTGGTATTGGGGTGTATATATTATAGGTGTCTTTCATATTGCACACACACATTACATTGGGATTTTTGTTTTTAATTGAGGCCTTGTTTATTTACCGGCTTCTGTTAACTATGGCGGGATGTTTTTTATTGCTTTAGCTAATACCTACCTAGGTAAAACTACTAATTTATTAGACATGCAGTAAACTATTACAATAATTATTATTGTAAATTAGGTAATTTTTTTTCTTTTACAGAAAGAAAAACAATGATATAATGCCTCTACCAGAATAAATTATAATTTAATTAATAAGTTACTAAATAATAATTTTGTTTATAATTATAAATAAAATATTATAAACATATTCATTGATGTTTTTCTATACCTTTCAATCAAAATACAATTAATTCATGTCAAATATATATCTATATAAAATATTTACATATGTACACAATGTGTACTACACATGTGTACAGTGGATTGCCAAATTATTAAAGACAGTAGCAATTTCTTCCAATTTCGAAGTTTGGATGTATTTAATGAGAAAAATAATTGAACATTTTTAAGTTTTTTTATTTTGTATATTTGCTCTTATTGCCTGCTATATTTTTTCAAAATATACAGGGTTATACCCCCTGTCAGGGGGCCCCTGGAAAATGATTAAGTATTTGAAAATTATTTTTTTTATTCAATTGGACATCATATATTATATTTTTAGTAAGTAATGCAATGTTTTTTTTAATTAACTAAAAATAAGTACAACATAAGTATAACATTCAAAAAATATAAATAGATGTTTCATTAAAAAAAACTTTTAAAATCGCCATTTTTTACAGGGTATAAATATTTTGAAAAAATATAGTATCAACATGTTGGTACTGCAGCATACATAACAAACTTAACAAGGCTCAGATATTTTTCTCACTACATCCAACAAAAATTTAAAATTAGAATATATCCAATGGATATCCATTGGATATCAGCTAGATATCTATGTGGATATCCATTGGATATTTGCTATATCCTGGATATAGGCGGACATTTGGATATCTATAGGATATCTAATGGTTATCCATGAATATCCAGTGGATATCTTGGATATCCAAAAAGTATATCCAATGGATATCTAATGGATATTTTGTGCTGTCTGGGTAATGTGTTATATATTTTTGCAATCCTCCTGGCACAAAAACTCATTTCCGCAAAACATTTTTTTTTTAACTTTCGGAAAGTTTCGGGAATTTTTTATGGAAAGTTTCCGGGAATTTTTGTTAAATGGGAATTTTCCCATCTTTAAAAAAAATTTATTTAAATTTATAAAATAACTTATTAGACATTAAATTCAATTAAATTAAATCAAATTTAAGTCTAAAAATGTATGAAATATTTTTATTTTAATATTTGACCATATTTTTTTACATAAATAAAATACAATTTTAAGATAATTTTTTTTTAATTCTTATTCGGACTTTAATTTAAATTCTCATCGACTTCTCTTTTAATGAGATAACAAATATAGGTACCCTTTTGATAAATTTGATTCTGAATTTTTTTATGGGAATGTCATTTTTTAAATGAAGAATGACTTTTTTCCATAAAATGCATAATAAAAAAGTTTTCCTATTGGCAAGGCCCACCCCTAAAATTGATAATATTTGTACCTTTCATGGATATACATAAGTATTAATCTGGGTATCTTGACAGCAGTAATAATAAGAGATCCCAATGCAACTGATCCCAAATGATACTTGATGAGTTTACAAATGGCATAGCTTAAATGCGAGTTATCCTTGTATTTGTGCCTGTAGTACCAGTGTGCGACTGCGCCAGCAATTACCATTTGCTGGCACGCCATTATAAATTCGGAAGTCCATATTAGGCCGATAAAATAGATCCACCACATACCTTTGACCCACGATGGCTCTACATATTCGACTACAGTGAGTTCTAAAATAAAATATTATCAAACTAAATTTAATAATTTAGTTACTATGAGAGTCAATCCAAATGAAAACACCAAAAATGAATTTAAAAGTGCGCTGCATGATTTTTTATTTTAATGAAATAATTTGAGGATGATCTTTTAGGTATCATATATGAAAAACCGTTGCCGTTTTAATTTTTAGTTGCTTTATTTTTAATCGGCACCCTTTAGAAACCTGAAATCGTGTCATTTTCTTACTCTCTTATAAGAGGCTAAAACTTTTTTCTGTGGCAATTATTGAAATGATTGTAATTTTATTTTACTGCCTAGTAAGTATGTTTTAATAAAGAAAATGATAGTCTAGAAACTTAAAATAATAGTTACGTTTTTTATTGTATAAGTACAGTTGTATTCAATAAAAAAGCGTACAAGAATTAGAATGAGAGAAAACTGTCAAAATAATATTATTGCTTAAAACCGGCTTATCACTGACATAAGTCATTAAAATAATTAATATAGGTTATAAAGAGCATTGACGTCGTAGGTTAATTAAATAATATTACAAAAATTATTAATTATTAATATAGATTTTTTATTTCTATTATACCACGGTACGAATTGACCATTCTTATTCGATTCTTGATACTATTTGAGCCTTTTTAACTGACGAGGCATTTTTATTTTCTACTGTCAGTTATAGTCAGTGGAAAGCCGGTTTTACGCAATAATGTTGACAGTTTTCTCTCATTCTAATTCTTGTACGCTTTTTTAATGAATACAACTGTACTTGATACCTGAAAAAAAATAACTTTCTAGATTTAGTAGAATAGGCACAGGAGCCAGACAAAAATCACAAAAATTGGCAAATTATCATGAATCTTTAGTGGTATACCATTCTTTAATGAGATGAACTAATTGGATAATAATAATTTATATCGAAAACACACTTACTGAACAGTAAAACAATATTAAAATCATTTCAATATTTGTCACAGAAAAAAAGTTCTGGCTCACTATAAGAGAGTAAGAAATTGACACAATTTCAGATTTCTAAAGGGTGTCGATTAAAAGTAAAGAATCCAAAAAACGGCATCGGATTTTTATATTTGATACCTAAAAGATCATCCTCAATTTTTTTTAACAAAATAAAAAATCAAGCAGCGCATCCCATTTGGTGTTTTTATTTGGAATGACTCATGATATAGTAAATACACGAAAAGATAGATACACAAACAAGTAAAACAAAACAAGATGACCGCGTGATCGACCCTTATCAGGTGGACAGCGCGGTCCTAACTGGTAATTTATATAAATATTATTAAAAAATTAAAATAAAGAAAACAAAATTTAATTTTCAAACCCGTCAAGGTTTAATTATAACTCAAAAACCATTTGTCAAAAAAACATTGCCTCAAAATAAAACAAACTCAAAACAAAACAACACCCATACAGTTTATTCTCCATTACAATCTATATAATTTTTTGAAATTTGATTTATTAAAAAAAAAACTTAAGACTTACTAATTTTTTCTGTGTAAGTCATGTTAACTGGTTGGATATTAGCAGTTGCTGGAGTTGCCACCATATGGCCCCCACTAGCTGTTGGGGAAATACCGGTACGGCCTGGGTAATAAGCAGTAGCCAAGCATAGCTAAAAGTATTTAATAAAGCATAAAATAGCATTTTACACCAAACTAACAGCTGTCTTTTCTAATAAAAACCATTAAAATGCATTTTAAAAAAATAAGTATCTTACCACAACAAAAATCCAAAGAAGGAAAAATAGTCCCAAAATAACAAAAGTAATAAGTGGCTGGAAAAAAAGTCCGGGTAAATGCATGACGCATTTGGTTGTTTCTTTGAATAAATTAGCCAAAAAATCGACTTGTTTTCTCATAAAAATCACAATCAAAAGTATGATCACCTACGAAAACAAAATATAATAAAAAAAATAATATGTTAAAATAGTCCTACCGTTATTACAGTAGCTACAATTGAGTACCAAAAAAATGCAGTCTCATTTCTAGCAGATTCTAACAGGAGCATATTTTCATTGGTTTTGTCTAAATTATGTTTTAAATCAAAATATGTGTACCATAGAAATCCAGTACCTCCAATACTGGCTATGGAAAATCCTATCATAATTATATAGGAAACAATATGTGCCATGCAATGCAAAATCAGTATAGTTAAGAGCGAAATAACTGAAAAATAATCATTAGAAATAAAATTTATTTAGATCACATTTTATTATTATTATACCCAAAGAAAGGCATGTCAAAGCTATTATTTCTTTCCATGTTTTGTATAAATCTCCTAAAATTTGTTCTAGAGCGTCCCAACTGTTTAAAAGACTATAAAAACTGTGTAAAACTGATTCCCCTACTTCTTTTACTGGTTTTGGAACACATCGATTTAATACTGGAATACTAAAAATAAGAATTTAAAATGTTCTTGGTGTTTAAAGGTTATTAATTAAGTTCTAGCAAAAATAGTAACACAAAAATTAAAAACATTTCAGAAATAATTATTAATTAATTAATTATTAATTAATTTAAATTATTAATCTATGCTGACAACTGTCAGACTGCTTTGCTTTAGTTTGTATTGTATGACATTTGACAGTTCAGTATGCAGTTTAGTATGCAAAGAACAGTGTTCTTTGATAGCAAGATACATACACCTTAAGATAGGATGGTACGCATGTTGGGCGGGGCTTAAATACGTCACTTGATGAGTGTTTTTAAATCTTAAACGTGAATTTTAATTATCTGCTGATAAAATCCTTGTTTTTGCGATGCTTTTGAATGTTAACTTGCTCTATTTTTTGTTTAACTTGTTGTTTTTGTGTTCGGTAAGGTTCGAATTACTTTTCAGTGTTCAAATTATTGTTATTGCGTTGTGTTAACCTGTTCTGTTTGGTTATTATTGTTTTTGTGTTGCGTTAACTTGTTTTGTTTGTGTTTTAGTTTGTGTCGTGCCATTTTCATTTATTAAAATGCGGTGTGGCATATTTGAATGCAATTCGGACAACCAGTCCAAGAAAAACCCTTCAAATAAAAACATTAAATTTAATCGATTCCCGAAAAAGTTTGATTTGTGGAAACAGTGTTAAAATACCAGAAAAAGAATAGACAATATTAAAGTTAAGACTGCTTCTGTTTCCTATAAACATTTTCTGGACAGCTTAATTTAATAATTTAATAAACTACAGCCCTAAATGTTACCCACACAGAACACGCTATCCAATGGATATCCAATGGCTATCCCAATGTCCATATAACATCCATGCCTTTTACGATATCCATTGGATATCCAATGGATATCCATACTAGATGTTCAAAAAAAAACAAAAACATTAAAAATATTTTTTTCTTTTTTAAAATAGCCCCTTATAGGATAAATTTATGTAATGATTAATAAATATGATTTAAATCGTTATTAACCCAATTTCAACAAAGTATCTCTAATATATATCCAATGGATAACTAATGTATGTCTAAAGTATATCCACTGTACATCTAATGTATATCCACTGGATATCCACTGGATATCCAATGGATATCCATACTGGATGTTCAAAAAAAAAAAAACATTAAAAATATTTTTTTCTTTTTTAAAATAGCCCCTTATATGATAAATTTATGTAATGATTAATAAATATGATTTAAATCGTTATTAACCCAATTTCAACAAAGTATCTCTAATATATATCCAATGGATAACTAATGTATGTCCAAAGTATATCCACTGTACATCTAATGTATATCCACTGGATATCCACTGGATATCCAATGGATATCCATACTGGATGTTCAAAAAAAAAACCAAAAACATTAAAAATATTTTTTTCTTTGTTAAAATAGCCCCTTATAGGATAAATTTATGTAATGATTAATAAATATGATTTAAATCGTTATTAACCCAATTTCAACAAAGTATCTCTAATATATATCCAATGGATAACTAATGTATGTCCAAAGTATATCCACTGTACATTTAATGTATATCCACTGGATATCCGGTGGATAACTGATATGGATATCTTGTATATATACTTGTGTGTATACATGTGGGATTTTGTGATGGTTTAAACTAGCATATGTAAAAAAACAACTTTACGGTAAATTGATTTTTTGCCAAGAGCTACGAAATTTTTAATTTTGAAATGTTCACTTTACCCAGATAATAATATTTATATATTAATAATATTATTTCTGTTAATAATATGACTATGACAGTCTGCAATACAATAAAAAATTACTTAAAAAAGTCCCTTTTGTTTATTATTGTATTTCATAGTACTACGCACGCGCTGAATTTGAGAATCTTCAGTGTTGCCGGTTATAAGCAAAATAACTAAACGAAATATATTTCCGTACTTTATTAAGTTTTAATAAATAAATTAAATAAATTTAAAATAATTATTCACCACATTTATGTCAAATAGGTATACTAGGTATACTAATTAATTAAGTATTAAAGATTTAATAATATAACTGCCATTTTGATGAGCTTTCTGAAATTATTTAAACGTCTGACAACACTGCTGCCGAACAACACAGAAGATAAAGAAGCGTCCTTTTTCTATGGTAGCGTCCGTTAAATATGATGCCATGATTGTTAGGTACATCCAAAGGGTTTTCATGTTTATTTGCTTCATTCCACAGATTGTAAAGGTTCATTCGCCATCATTGCTATTTGTTATATGTTTGTCATAAAGTTTATTGCCAAGTTATTGTGTTTTGTGGTTATTTGTTTGAGGTCTTTAGTGGTAAGTGAATATTTTATTAATTTTCTAATCATAGTTATCATTTTAAATTGTATTGGTCTAAAACTAATACAATTTTAAATTAAATAGGTATATTTAAGTGCAATTTATAAACTTTCGGTTAGCATTGAAGGTAAAACATTAAAGGTGAATACATGCATGCATTTATATACCGTACCTTTATTTGCAAGCTATACATAGGCTCGAGGGTAACAAATGGGCTGATGGATTGGCCAAATTTTGGGGATCATAAGGAGACAGGTGAAATAGGCCCTAAATGATTAGGCTGATAAAAAGGCAAATGACAGCTGGAGGAGTGATGGCAAGCCAGAGACTTCACTTCTTTAGTTATATGTAGTTTTCTGTTCTATTTTATGTTTTCATAAAAATAAATATTTAAATTAAAGAATAAGACTTTTATTTTAAAACCCAATGTTATTTATTGAAAAGTAAATATCCATTGATTCACCATATCCAATACAGATGACAACCATATTGCATACAATACTATATCCACTGGGTATCCATTGGATATCCACACTATGTCCAGGAGGGTCGGACATTTATATATCCAATGGTTATCCATTGGATATCCATACAATCTCCATATTGAATACAGATTACAACCATATTGCATACAATACTACATCCACTGGGTATCCATTGGATATCCACACTATGTCCAGGAGGGTCGGACATTTATATATCCAATGGTTATCCATTGGATATCCATACAATCTTCATATTGAATACAGATTACAACCATATTGCATACAATACTATATCCACTGGGTATCCATTGGATATCCACACTATGTCCAGGAGGGTCGGACATTTATATATCCAATGGTTATCCATTGGATATCCCGGATATCCTATGTATATCCTGGATATCCATAAAAGAAATCCATTGGATATCCATTGGATGTAATTGTTCCGTGTGGGTATCAAGGACTGAAAGCATCTATTATCCATATTATAACACTTTCTTCAATATTAAGTTTAATAAAAACGCACTATGTCCAGATATTTCTCTATTTTCTTTGATAATATTAGTATTATTCGTGTATTCTCACGGCAACTTCTCATCCTTTTTATTTGAAATTTTCTTTTCAACCTTTTAATAAAAATTTGAATTATAAAAATAAAATTAATATTATATTAAATATATACATTAATGCGCCTTTTTCAGTATAGCCAGAACATAACACAGAACATTACTGTAGTAGGAACAAACCTTATAATAACACAAGAACTATAAAATTAATTACATAATATTACCGTTTATTTACCATGTTTGGTAATTACCTTAAGACCTAAAATATTTTTCAATAATAAAAAATAATTTTTTTTATTCTTGAAAAATGGCTTATGTCTTAATTGATTGGTGATTACCTACCTTAAGACCTTAAGGTAATTACCAACCATTGTAAATAAAAGGTAATAAACATTATTATAGGATATCCTATCAGAATAAAATTAAGTTAAGAGATAATACATTTTTAATCCAACCACAAGAATTAATTAAATGGCAATTGTCATGCAATGATGGGCATAATTAAGTTGTTTTGGTAGGTTGTCATGGTAACTAATGTTTATTACCTTTTATTTACAATGCATTGTAATGGTTGTTAATTATGTGATATCCTAGTAGATGCCTAGAGATGTAAAAAACGGTTTTTTCAGATGTGAAAAAAACATGAAAAAAACCTAGAAAAAAAAACGTTTTTTTTTGTTTTTTTTCAAAATTAAATTTTGTGTAAAATGTATATTAATAATAAAGTAAAATGTAGAATATATTACATTTTTCATTATTGACCAAGACTAAAAAATCTGATTTCTTATTATTTGGTAGTTTTCACATTAGAAACCAATAGCTTCTACAATTAAACAAAATATTAAAGGATAAAAAAAATGTTTGCGATTTTTCGGATAGCTGTATCTTTGTTAAAAATGGTCGTATTGGAGCCGTAAAAAAATTTGAAGCTTAAGTTTCTAGTTTTAAGATTTTTAGATGAAAAACGTGCAACGCTCAATCCTAACGAATACCGTAATAAAAAAATCGATTTTATTTGCTTTCTTTTTTGGTCCACGGAATGTACTGACTTAACCACCAATGAATAAATGTTCTACAAGAATTTGCTATTGTGTTTTTGAAAAAAAATTTCACTCTTTATGAATTTGAAAAATCATGAAAAAAGTGCTTTTGGTAGCTTTTTGAAAAATCAAGCGCTGAATCAAAAATATTATATGTAGGTACTACAACTACTAGTTACTTTTTTTAGGACCAAATCAAAACAAGCGCGGCCCTTATCAATTCGGTGGTGGTGGTGGCGCGTGCATAGCGCGAGACTGTATTTACATTTATTAATTGTCATTTAGTGGCTAATTTTAGTCCATGGAAACATAAAAAATTAGGCAAATGGGACTAATCCTGAAAAAAACCATTTGAAAAAAAACAATGAAAAAAAACAAAAAAACGGACCGTTTTTTTTCACGTCGCATCTCTATAGATGCCTATATTCAATAATAATAAAAATTTAATTAAAAAAAGTGTCTTACCTATCATAAATTGGTAAAACAGGACAAGGCCCAAATGAACTGCTCAGTACACTATTATCCCTTGCATTATTGCTTAAATCATTGTAATTAAAGTTATATTTGCATAAACCTATGCCTTTTCTGTTGTATGCAGCCACATCATTCATACTTCTCAAAGTTTCTTTAGGGCATTGTTTTACGCATATTTTTAAGCTATCTTTGAGCTCCTGGATATTATAAAACAACAAATAGGGCCTATCTGTTGTATCATAGCCTGACAATTCCAAATTTCCAATGGGTTTGTTTTTTGTTCCACAAATATTACCAAACGAGTCATATCCATTTATAACTCTGAGAGGATTTCCGTACACGAAAGAAAACGCCGCAATTATCACCTACATCAAATTTATGATTAATACAATTATAATACTGCTAACATTTTATGGACTTACCATTAAGCACCAAAATAAAATATAAAGGCAAAGCCAGAAAACATCAGTGCATTTCCGTTCCCCATTTTCCTCCGGCTCCTTTTCCTTCGAATCGCAGCAACCCATTTTCAAGAAACAACATAAATAACACAGAACATAAATAACATAGAAACTACGGCAAACTCCTTTTGTCTATTCTATAATTATTTATTCAATGGGATATCAACAACCACTTATACAGTGTTGCCAATAGATGTTGTCTAAATTACACCGCAGTTGCGGTTCAACCCTCCAGAAATTCAACCTGTGCAGAAATACACCACTTTATAATATAAGCACGATTAGTCGTATCAGTTTTTATTGAAAAAAAATAACATTCACATGGTTCGACTAAAATAACACACAAATTAACGTAACCTCAGTCAGTAAATTACACCCAAATGGTGTAACAAATCGCAATTGGCAACACAGCCTATCTAATAAATTCCCATAACATCAAACACTATCTACGTATTATTAGCTCTATAGTATTTCTCCAACAAAAATTCGACGCTAATCTCAAGGACACATACGTCACTTTCATTCCAAAAGTCAGTTCATGAAAGCACTTGTTATTGTTAAAGTTTCACGTTTTTAGAATACACTGATTTTGGTTGCAACAGCTGATATAATCGACGAAAATGGCTTTTAGACCGTTAACAGACGCCGAATGTGGACAGGCAAATCCACTGTCAAGATTAACTTCTCACATAACACACGATCACACATTTTCTGATAGTCATGGGCAAGTCTTTCCAAGCAGTTCTGATCAATTGGTCGAGCAGTTTCTTCAAGAAACCAGAGCAATACCACAGACATTCAGAATGGATGGTACAAATAAATAAACAATTTTGTTTGCTTTGTCATTTATTTTGGTGATTTTAGATCTTATGAGGGAAATGCACGAAATTGAATCACAAAGATCGGCTTTACCTCCAGTGCCAGCTTCTACTGTAAAAGATACATTACATGATGATGCCTGGGCACAACAATATATTGAGGATGGAAAAACATTTACTGTAAGTTTTATAAGAAAATTTCTACTTTATCAAACATATTTGTTATTTAAAATGTAATTTGGGTAGTATTTAGCATAGTATAGGAAGGGTATAAACATGCACATAATGCATATAGGTACAATTTATGCATATCATAGTTAAGGTCAAAGTTCAATTTAGTGTTTATATCAGCCACTAATTATATAAAAAAATGTTTTAGGAGCACAATCATGATGCAATATGGTCGGAAATATTGTCACAGGAACAAAATAACTTATCCAATTATGAAAATTTGTGGGATACAGAATTTGCTGAACAGCAAGCTGGTCCAAGTAGAACACAGCAAACTGCTAAGGAACTTAGGGAGTCTATGGATGACCCCAAGTTTGTTTATTCAAAGGTAATATTTAAGAAAACAGAAATATTATATAAAAATTGTGTTCCATTATATCTATCATTTTTATTGCAAATATCTACCTTTTTATTGGTAAGGTTAAAATCTAAAAACCTAATAAAAGTGATACTTTAAGTGGTGGTAATACTACTAAAAGAGCTTTAATAATATATTAAAAATAAATTGTGACACTTAATTATTAAACTGCTAAGGAACTTAGGGAATCTATGGATGACCCCAAGTTTGTTTATTTAAAGGTAATTTTTAAGAAAACAAAGGATTATTATACAAAAATTTTGTTCCATTATTTCTATCATTTTTATTGCAAATATCTACTTTTTTATTGGTAAGGTTAAAATCTAAAAACCTAATAAAAGTGATACTTAAGTGGTGGTAATACTACTAAAAGAGCTTTAATAATATATTAAAAATAAATTGTGACACTTAATTATTAAACTGCTAAGGAACTTAGGGAATCTATGGATGACCCCAAGTTTGTTTATTCAAAGGTAATTTTTAAGATAATTACCCTCTTATATATGCCTACAAGACAATTATCGCGATAATTGTCTACTAGGAATCGATAATTCCATTGTATTTACGTATCCATGGCAATTAATAAAAATAACGTCAGTTTTTATTTTAATGTAACAGTTATTTAAAATGTCACGTTTTCGTAAAGAATAATTTGATTCAATTAATGAAAATGTGAAAAATAGTGTTAAAATATTTGAAAATGTTATTCTTTGATTTAATTATAATTAAATAAAAATAATAAACTATAGTTTATTCATGTAATTATCTAAACAAATTACACTCGTGCATAAAAATAATCAGATAATTTTGCATTCAAGCATATTGCCTTTTAAAAAATGCATTCAGTCATTTTCTTATTTTGAGGAAACAGCCCAACACCGAAGGTGTTCTCATGCATTTTTTAGGCAATATACTTTCAAGCAAAATTATCAATAATTTTTAAGCACTTGTGTAATTACCCCCGAAAACAAAGAATTATTATATAAAAATTTTGTTCCATCATTTCCATTATTTTTATTGCAAATATCTACCTTTTTATTGGTAAGGTTAAAATCTAAAAACCTAATAAAAGTGATACTTTAAGTGGTGGTAATACTACTAAAAGAGCTATAATAATATATTAAAAATAAATTGTGACACTTAATTATTTTTCAAGATCCTCTTACTATAAATGCATGGTGCAATAACAAGTGATATATCACTATAGTGGTTATAACCACTATCACTTGTTATTGCACCATGCATATATAGATCTCATATGTCTACTCTAAAAATACTTTTTTAATTTTTTTCTCTCAATTACACTCCATTACAGCAAATTGCAGCAAAAGTGTACACAAACATAATTAATATGTAATTAAATTATAATAATAGCTCCCTCCTTTTAATTTGTTCAAATATATGAGTAGGTATAAATATAAAAAAACTTAAAGTATTCTTTTTTAATATAGGTACCTATGTACAAAAATATTTTATGGATACATATAATTTAAGTTGTAAATGGGCAGAAGGACTTAGGTCGATAGCCCTTTGGTTAATTTTTTTTTCAAAAACTGAATCCAACAGTTTATAAATTACTAAAAATATAAAGAGAAAAGTTAAAACAAATCGATTTAAAAGTATTTTGCAACGAATGTAAAAGACTTTACGTTTTGTTCACAAAAAACTGTTCTTTTGTCACTTATAAATATAATGTAAAAGTCAACTTTTAATGGCAGTCTTCATTACTACTAAAGGATGTAAAAAACAATGATTGCAATTATGTTTTATAAATAAAACTGTGCCTTGAATATAAAATGTACACAGTAAGAAATGATGGTAAAATTACGGATAAAAATATTTAATATTTCCACAAAAAATATGGTGTTTTAAATAATCGCATAAATTATTAAGGAAATTCAGTGAGTTTACAGAATAAAACGTTGGCTATTCTGTGGCCAACGTAATATTCTGTAATTTTTTCTTACTGTGCATATGTTTTTTCGAGTTTACCCGCGGAAAAACTTGACAGCTGTTGTCACCAAAAATTGCAAATTATATTTTAATTGTACCATAAATAATTAAGTTTGAAGTAATTTGTGATTAAATAAATAGCCTATTTTCAGTTTTCAAATTAATACCTACATATTTATTATGTATGCATGAATAATAGGTTGTATGTTTTGTAAGCTATGTGAATTCCGAATAACTTACTCATAAAATAGTCTTGTCAAATACCATTCGGGCATTTAATTTTTCCTGTGAAAAAAAATCGAAAAAACACAATGCTAAGTAATATTTTTTAACAAAATGCATTTGTGCAAGTGCAAAAATCCTCGTCTTGGACTCGGATTTTTGTTGCCACCAGCACTCATGCTTCTTGTTAAAATATTGCTTAGCAACGTGTTTTTTCGATTTTTTTTTCGGAAAAATTAGATGCCCTTAGGATATTAATTTCGACTATTTCCCTCGTCTTAATTTCCACCAATCACAAACGCGCAATTTTGAATTACAAATGGTTTCTAGGTGAAAAAACTGTGTGACAGCACCTGTCAGCAGTTTTTTCGAGTTTACCCGCGGCAAAACTTGACAGCTGTTGTCACCAAAAATTGCAATTTATGTTTTAATTGTTAACTGTTACTCATGAAATAGTCTTGTCAAATACCATTCGAGCATCTAATTTTTCCTGTGAAAAAAATCGAAAAAACACAATGCTAAGTAATATTTTTTAACAAAAAGCATTCGTGCAGGTGCAAAAATCCTCCTCTTCGACTCGGATTTTTGTTGCCACCAGCACTCATGCTTCTTGTTAAAATATTACTTAGCAACGTGTTTTTTCGATTTTTTTCGGAAAAATTAGATGCCCTTATGATATTACTTACGAATATAATCTCTTAAAAGGTAAATATTTTACAGAATATTACGTTGGTTACTATGTGCCAACCTAATATTCTGTATTTTTTTTACTGTGTGTAGGCCTCCACTTACTTTAAACTTTGAGCTTAGCACAAAAAGACTAACCATATTACATAAATAACTATTGTTCTATATAAAAAGGCTCTGTTGAGTGTTATTTGGCCATAAGATATTACAGCCGACGTACGCGTATAAAGTGTAAATTTTTTTGTTCTTTTGTTTTTTTAGGTGTATACTATACAATTACTAAAAAAACAATTACAAAAAAAATTACTTACAGAAAACAAGATATTGAGTTATTTATACACAAATAATATAATGCTGAATGCAACGTGGTCTCTACAATAACCCGTAGAAACCAATTGCCTGCATGCATCAAAGCAGTGTTGCCAGATAATTGAAATTTAAGGTGCCAACTTGCGAATGAAACATCGCCCAAAAGGGCCATCAAAAATTCAATCAGCGCCAACGTCAGAATGGCAAAATTAAAATGCCGGAAATTAATTTGTCGTAAAAGTATTAAAAACACTTAAAGGCATAATACAATTTTAATATTTTCATAGATTAAAACATTTTTTTTATAGCAAACAATTTTATTGAATGATTTTAATCTACAAAATTAAATATTTATTATTATTACTTATAACACAACTGCTGCAATCTAAAGGTAGATTTCAAGTTTATATTTGAAGAATTGTTAGAAGAATAACTTGAGAATAATGAAGCAAAACATACCAAACTTAAAAGGCATTTTATTTTAAAATATGCCCAAATTGCGGTTTGCGATTTTTATAAATAAATTAAGCGCAAATTATTTTTTTAATCGCCCAATCTGGCAACACTGCATCGAAGCGAGGTCACGGGCGGTCAAGTAACGTAACGCCAAGTTTTGTTTTACCCCATCAGCTAAGAAGTTTCGCCCTAAATATGCCTAATAATTTGTAATTTTTATTGTATTTTTTTAAAGGTCCTTAAATTTAAACAAAATAATTTCATTATTTCATTGGCAGATGAAACCTTTAATGACTGGGCTAATATTTAGATTATACAATAATTATTATTTTTTAGTTCATGAGGTTCATGAAAAATGTTGAAGATGGTGAGGTGGTGTTGGAAGATGGAAAGTTGACAGAACAAGAGGCAGAAGATTGGAGCCACGAATATTTAACAACAGAAGATAAAGAAACTCAAGAAGAGGAAGCTGATAAATGGGCTAATGAACATACACAAGAAAACGGTAAAATTGTAATTTTTAAATGTCCAATTTATCAAAAAAAATATTACTCTAATAAATTTTAACATACATAAGCCATGATATCATACCAAGTCTAAATTCAAATTAGATACTGAGCAACATTTTCACAAAAATATTGGGATTTTCTTTAACATTTCAAGCCATTCTTTTTATTTAGATGACTTCAATTCGCGGTTTTGGGATAAACTGCAAGAAGACATGAAAAAAGTAGTAGAAGGGGGAGGGGAAGACAGCGCATGGGCAGATGAATTTGACAATATGTACAATACTCCACAAAAAGTAAGTTAAATTTTGTTTTAGTTGATGTCCTGTTCTTAAATGGAAGATACAAATGCTTTTATCATTAAAACAAAATCACATAATCACATTTTTAATAATAATCACATTTTTTAGGAGTATGTATTTAGCGAAGAAAATCCCATGTTTGATATAAATAATCCGTTGGAAAGGGGGAAAGCCCTCTTGGAAGAGGGGGATTTCCCCAGTGCTGTTTTGTGTTTTGAGGCAGCTGTTAAAAAGGAGCCTGAAAATGCTGAAGCTTGGTTTTTGCTGGGAAAAACGCAGGCTGAAAATGAACAGGCAAGTTAAAAAAAATACTTTTATTAATGTTTTAAATTCTTTGCATTCGCCTTAAACTTTTTTATAGCAATTTTAACTACCACAGGAGCCTACTATTAGTAGGTAATGGTTATAGTATAAACTTATATTCGCAAAAGTTATATTGTTAACGATTATCGTTTTTAATATTTTATTATAATTATTGTAATTATGTTTATTGTAAAAAAATTTACCCTAAACTGTTTTATTTTAGTTTAGTTTGATAAACGCGAATTAGGTAACGAATTTAATTAAATTAATGCATAGAAAAGTTTATAAACGAGTTGCATACTATACTTTTTCTACGACAAATACTTAATATTATCTAAAAATTATCTAAAAATAATTTAAATTAAATATTTGTATAAAGCGACATCTATACGAGAATAAAGGAACCATCCCAATAAACATTTTTGATGTAATTTTCACCATTAACATTGCCCGTTATTATTTTAATTAAACTTAACAACTATAGATATTTAAAATATTAAAATAACTTTAAAATATATATGTTTATGTTTAGAAAATATTTTATCCTTTGATTTTTTTTACTATAATTGCAAAATATCACCAAGTATTAAAAATTCTTACACGGGAAATGTACAAAAAGTGATAGTTGTATTTATTGGATTTCCGTTGGAATTTTTAACTAAAATCTACCGACGTTAAAATCTCAAATTTTTCTGTGTATATCAAAATTTATCCCTTGAAAATAGACTAACAATCGATATAGAAACAGTTTTTACAATAAAAGGGAAGAGAATGTTTGATGGGCACAGTACGCAAAATTTTGAACGCTTTATCAGTTAAATCTAGTTAAATGCACTACTACCCCAAGCAGTAAAGAATGACACATTTTGGGCAATGTGTCGACACAGCGTCAAAACATGATTTTGGACACGACACATTTTAAAGACACATAGTCCACTTTAAGACCACTAAGTGTGGAAAATGAGACCAAAGTGGTGATGAAAGTTGTACCAAAAAGTGTCCATAGTTTGCCCACAAAATGTGCCCGATTTTTTCTTATAATTTGCCCACAATGTGCCCGGTAGTGTGACTGATTTATGCCCAAAGAGTTTCTAATTTGTATGTTACCAAATGGTCACCATTTGTTCCGAATTGTTGCCAAAGTACTGTATTGTGTCCTAAAATAAACCCAAATAGACACTAACTATTTTTAATTGGAAACGAATTGGAAACAAACTAGATACAAAGAGGCAAAGTAAGTCGTGATGTCTTATTAATAATTATGTATATAATATAATATTATGAAATACATTATAACTTAAATCTAACATTTTTGGTATATATTACCTTCATTTTTATTGCGAACAAAATTTTATTGGTGATTATAAGCAAAATACTTTTAAAAATTGATAGGGCCTCACAAATAATAAGTATTTATAATTTATTTTTATTACAAATATTTTTTTTTCCTATATTTTTATCAAAACTAGACGTATGTGCCTTCTATGTAACTTAAAACATTGCATTTTTTAAATTTTAAGTTTAAATTTCACCAGAAAGTTAAATTATGTAAAAAAATTAAAGCGTCGAATCTGTTTCAACAAAAAAATATGGCGAATTACACAATGTGTCCCTTTGGAACCTAATGCGCCCGCCCCACACATTTTTTAAACAAATCAGACACCATGAATCTAAAATGCAGCTAAATGGAAACTTTTGCGTCCACTTTGGTAATAAAATGGAAACAGATTGATAAGGTACAATATGGAAACATTGAGTAGACTAAGTGTCGACCCTAATGAGTCTAAATTGTGTTACTGTTTCCAAGAGGGCACAAAAGCGACGCAACTTGGGCACATATTTCTGAAATAATGCTACTTAGACCCATACTTTTTTTGGACACAATTGGTTTAAAAGGTGTCGACCCAAAGCAACCACAAATTTGAAGAATGGACACAGTTTCCATTTAGACATAAGTTTTCCGATTTGTGTCGAAACAATTTGGAAACAAAAAGTGTCGTGCCCAAGTTCGGGCACAAATTGCTGCTTGGTCACGGGTACGGGTCAGTACAAACGTTCATACCTATAATCTTTTCAAGAATTGGCGTCAAGAAACTATTTAATACTTTTGTATTAGGAATTGTATTAAAATAATAAAATAATTTTTAGTTTATTTTCAAGAAAAAAAATTTGATTTTCACCTAAAGATTTGAGATTTTAACGCTGCAGCGCGCTGGTAGATTCCCAAGTTAGAAATTCTAACGGGAATTCCAATAAATACAACTGGCACTTTTTGTACCTTTAACATTTTCCGTGTAATAATTTTTAATACTTTGTGATAATATTTTGCAATTATAGTAATAAAAAAATTAAAGGATAAAATATTTTTTTAACATTATCATATTTTAATATTTTAAAGTATCAATAATTGTTAAGTTTAATTTAAATAATAACGTGCAATGTTAATGGTGAAAATTACGTCAAAAATGTTTATAGGGATGGTTACTTTATTTTTTTGTATAGATGTAGCTTTATACAAACATTTAATTTTAATAGTTTTTTATATAATATTTAGATTTGTTGTAGAAAAAGTTTAGTATGCCACTCGTTTATAAACTTTTCTAGGCACTCATTTATTTAAGCACTCGCTCGCAAACTCGCTCGTGCCTAAATTAAATTCGTGACTAAAATGCACTTGATACATAATATACTATTCCAAACCTTGGTTCTCTGGGTTATAAGCAGTGTTGCCAGATTAGGGAATTTCCCTATTTATGGGGATTTTTTTGGAGAATTGGGAAAAAGGGAATTATTATTTATTTATAGGGAATTTTCGTTATACCTAGACAAAAACTTTTACATGGTACCTATAATGTTTTAATAAAAAGTCGTTATAAACTAAATAAGTATTGTACAATTTTGGTTGATTTCTTATACAACTATTGTTGCGAGCGTGTAATAAATTATTACTAATAATAGTTGGGGTGCCTTTCGGTTACATTTCGCGATTTACCAATAGATGGCGCGAGCAAATTTACTCCTATTGCATAATTTTGAGTTTTTTAAGTGAATATTGATACACATTATAAATTCCCTACCTAACAACGTGAATAATAAACTTAGTATTCACGTTGTTGCCTATAGGCATAACGTCGCCTTCAGGAGAAAATCACGTAACTCCACATTTTCATTAAAATTGTATTTTAGTGGCATCTGTTAGATAAAACTGTAACTAATTTATATGCAAGTTACAGAAGTCCTAAAATAAACCGTTAATTTTAAATTTAGAAAAAGAAATATACGTATCTCCAATCGTGGAGGAGCGTCCAGGGAATAATGCCTAACTCCAATATACAAATCAGTGCCATTGACAAGTATAAGTTATTGCCTAGTTATTTTTTCTGTATGTAAGTATGAAAGATTGTATAGTGTGTAAAGTTAAGGTACCATGAATAATTTAAGGTTACTTTTATTAACATAAAGTACATATTGGAGATACGTAATTTTCCATTAAACAATTTTTTGGCGGTAATGTGGAGATACACCAATACACCTTTAATATGTTTTTCTTTCCTCCTGTAAAATTTTACAACATGGAGTTAAGCAATTTTCTCCTGAAGGCGACGATAAGTGATTTCAATATTCACTGTGATTTGAACCAATCAGGTTTTAAATTGGAAGAAGGCGACTATAATTACATTTAATATGGGTAAAAAGTAACGTTCACCATTTGATAGATGTCAGATTTTATTTATTTACTTTTTAAAATCATTTAATTATCTACTTATTGAAGTAGATAAAGTTTAGTATTACACTCGGGATTATGCGCATTATCTCTCGTATAATAATATACCATTTCACCACCATACTTTTAAAAATCGGAGAAAAAACTAAATTAGTTAGAAAGGTTAAATTTTAAATCCACAACGCCAACAACTTTATAAGTGGTGTTCTACGAGGCCAGCGCCAGCGCCAACTGAAAGTTTATAAATCGCGCTTTAAAACTCTTAACTAGCATCAGAGCTGCAAAAAGTCAGTTTTAAAAAGGCTTAAATCTTAAGTCTTAAGTCAATTCTAAAATCAAAATGATTTAAGTATTAAGTCTTTGAATTAAATCATTTTCTTTCAAGTCAAGTCATTTTCGCAAATCAATATAAAGTGATTTAAGTAATCTTATAACTTAATTCCTTTAGTAAGTCGTTTTTATGACTTAAGTCTATATTTTATATTTAAATCGTGATCTAAGAGTTAAGTCAATAAATGATAATAATTACCCTTAAGTCAATACAACGATTTTTTTAATGTTAATAATAATTTTATGGTATTAATGATACTGATATTATTATCTATTGTAGATACAAATGATAATAAACCACTATGTTAAGAATTTAAAACGATTTATTTTCAGAACACTTACAAACAAAATAAAAACTTAAACCACTTTTTTTAGCAGAGTAGACATACATGGAGGCTACTTTTTTATATACATAAATGGGTAACTTCTAAACGGTAATAGATTCAAACTCTGTTAAAATAGATAAAAGTTGAAGCATTTTTTCTTAAAATTGCTGTATTTCAAAAACTGATAACTTGTTGTTTTCTTAATTTTCCTTAGCTTGTTCAACGTCCATCTAAAAAAAAATATTCCTCCCTTAAGGGAGTAATGATGGAAGGTTCCAAACTCTTGATTCACGACCGCTCACGATTTACGACTGCTCACGACCCCTCACGACTACTCCCGATTCACGATTGTTCACGATTTACGACCACTCACGACTGTAATAATTCAAGACTACTCACGTTCACGCACAATCACGTTTAAATAATTTTATTCACGCACAATCACGTAATTATTTACTTAAACAAACCGAAACACCCCGTAGGATATAAACACGTCTTTATAATATTTATTCGTCCTTACTTGTTAATCGTTTGTTTCCACTTTGCACTAATAATCACAAATTAGACCTAACTTAGTTAGGCTAACTACGTACGCATAACTCGACGAATGTTGGCAAACAAAATAACAAAATTATAAAACCCCAATTTTTTTCATTCATTTTAGACAGGACATTTTTTTAATGTAGCCGTCAAACGGTTCCGAAAACCTAACTTAACCGCGGCGGTTTTTCTATTCACTAGCGGTAGCAATTGTAGGTAGGTTTTTGATCTGCTGCCGCGTGAATCCCCGACAGTTCAAAAGAAAATGCGGCTGTTAAAAATTTATAAAAAAAATTATGAAAAATCTTACTTAAATATTTTCTAAAAAGAGTTTTTTAAATTACTTAAATAATTTACCGACTGCAGCCTTTTATAAAGACTTAAATCTTTTTATGACTTAAATCGTTTCTATCTGACTTAAATCGTAAGTACTTAACTTTAGAGAAATGACTTATAATCAAATGACTTAAGTCATTAAAACGATTTAAATCAAAGAAACGATTTAAGTTTTCTGAGAGCTTGCAGCTCTAGAGACCATGATAGACCTTGTATATTTTTGACAAAAAACGTATTGAAATAAATAGGGAAATTCATAATAGCAATAGGGAATTTTTACATCACTGGATAGGGATTTATTTTTTACCCATCTGGCAACACTTCTAAGGCACTCAATTGGTTTGCAGGACCCGAACGCAATCCCGGCGTTGAACAAGTGCCTTGAGCTCGACTCGACGAACCTAGAAGCGCTGATGGCGATGGCGGTGAGCTACACGAACGAAAGCTACTACAACCAGGCGTGCAACATGCTGCTGCAGTGGCTGAAGCTGAACCCGAAGTACGGCGACCTGGTGCCGCCCAACGTTAAATTATCCGGGCAAGTTACAAGTGTACTCAATGAGTAAGTGTGTGGTCTGCGGGTGTGCGCCGCTCTTCTCTCCATGCTTTAGCGTCTTTCTAACTTCCCTTGTCGTTTATCCTTCGTGTTCATTTTGTTTGCTGTTTGAATCGCATTTTTATTGGGATATTTTTGTTTTTTAATTTTTGGTGAGTTGTTAATACACTCACAGGCAAAATAATCGATCAACTCAAATTTTCGATGAATTTCAATCGCAAATAACTTTTTTATTTGATGTCGGATTTAAACGAATATTAGAGAATATTGTAGATAAATTAATGGACAATCTCTCACATTTTAAAAAATTACTAAAAAATAGACGTACGTTTATAATATACAAGTTTAAACAAAAAGATGTTTTTACCATAAGTTTAAGACACTCTGTAGAGTGGCAAAACCGTATATTGTTCTAAATTAAGTTTTATTTATCAAGTCACATCTATTCTTAACAGTTTTGTTTTTGGTTCACCTCGATATATTTATTTTTGTGGAAAATATGAATTTAAAAAAAAACATTGAGATTTCCAATATTTTTCTGTATGAAGAACTAAGGTTGCTATGGTCCATCCATATGCTATGGAGAATGACAGTGACAGTTTTGTTGAATCATCCCATACTTGGACATGTCATACACGGCTTTCAAAAGCTATGAAATTGTTTTTTGCAAATTAATGTTTAAATTTTGAGGTGTCTTCTCACTTTAAAAAATGGATATGTCCCCGACTGATGTTGCCAGAGCCATTAATTTAATCCAGGATGGACGGTCACAGTATTACGTGGCAAGTGTTTTAAACGTCACAAGAAGTAAAGTACAAAGGGCAACATCAGTCGGAGACATTTTTAAAAGTATGAAAAAAAAAATTAACACATTATTTTACAAAAAACAATTTGATAGCTTTTGAAAGCTGTATGACATGTCCAAGTATGGGATGATTCAACAAAACTGTCACTGTCATCCTCCGTAGGCTATGGATGGACCATAGGAACCTTAGTTTTTCATACAGTAAAAATATTGGAAATTGCAATGTTTTTTTAAAAAAATCCATATTTTCCACAAAAATAAATATATCAAGGTGAACCAAAAACTAAACTGTTAAGAATAGATGTGACTTGATAATTAAAACTTAATTTAGAACAATATACGGTTTTGCCACTCTACAGAGTGTCTTAAACTTATGGTAAAAAACATCTTTTTGTTTAAACCTGTATATTATAAACGTACGTGTATTTTTTAGTAATTTTTAAAATGTGAGCGATTTTCCATTAATGTATCTACAATATTCTTTAATATTTGTTTAAATCGGAAATCAAATAAAAAAGTTATTTGCGATTGAAATTCATCGAAAATTTGTGTGGATCGATTATTTTGCCCGTGAGTGTACTTTCTATACTACTAACCGGAATCTTGAATTTTGATGATTTTGGAAATTTTTAAGGTTCTAATATGTTTGTTTAAATAAAGATAGTGGACATTTAAAAAAAAAAATCAAATTGTTAAAGTGCTTATTAAAAAAAAATTATAACAGGGGTCTAAAATCAAACACAATAAACTTTTTTATAAGCAAATTTCATCATTTTTATAAAAAAATTTGTGAAATATCTTTTTTATTTGAAGAGCTACAAGGTCGGTTAAATTAGACAAAAATTGCGTTATTACAAGTCTATTTAAATAGCATTTAAAAATTGCATAAAAAATCTGCCATCCAAAAATATTTGAAAAAAACTAAAAACCTTCCAAAACCATAAATCTTTATAACTTTGTTATTCCTGGAAATTTTAGAAGTTTTACATTTATCTACATTTTTATCCAATTTGTGAATTTTTTCGCCTACTAGATTTTGAGTTACCATGGCCCCCATTCGAAATTTTACATGGTCAGATAGGAAAAAAATCAATGAATACAATGATGTTAAATTAGCCAAAAGTCTATTCAAATGGCATTTAAAAATTAAAAAAAAATCAGCTATTCTCAAAATATTTGGAAAAAACTAAAAATCTTCCAAAACCATAAATCGTTATAACTTCGTTATTCCTGGGAATTTTTGAAAAGTAAGTTTTACATGTAAACATACACATTTATCTACATTTTATCCAATTAGTGATTTTTTTTCGCCCACTAGTTTTTGTGTTACCATGGCCGCCATATTGAAATTTTACATGGTCAGATAGGAAAAAATCAAGGAATCCAATGATGTTTTAAACTACATAAGTTATGGTGGCTATTCTGCCGTGCTTAATGAAAACGCCGTAACCAACAATTTTGAGATTTTTGTTTTACGGCATTTTCTACTAGAAAAATTCATCCTGCGTCTATCCCCGGTACTCAAAAATATATATGAAATATAGATACGGTTTTTTGAGTACAGGGGATAGACGCAGGATGAATTGTTCTAGTAGAAAATGCCGTAAAACAAAAATCTCAAAATTGTTGGTTACGGCGTTTTCATTAAGCACGGCAGTATTATAAAAACAAAAGATGGTGATGGTAACTATAGTTATGATACTATAGGGTTTTACAATTTCCGGAAAAATTGAGTCGGCAAAAAAAAACTGTTTCTTTTTTTAAATAAACGGCAATATTAGGAAATTTTTAGAAAAATTCACTTTTGTATTTTTTTATTTTATAAAAAATGCAAAAGAATTTTTTTGTAAAATTTTGAAATTTTTACGTAGGTATAATATCCGTTCACTGAAAGAAGAAGAGAAAAAAGTGAATTTTCGACGCTGATTTTAATCACAATCATAATTATTCCTTTTATTTTAATTCCGAAGGAATATTCTACCGAGTCGCAGAACAACATATTTGGAGCTATATTAATTTAACTTAATTAATCATTTATTATTTTTTAATTGGATATTTTTAATGGACTTGCAAGAAGGACTCAACCAGCAGTATATTTTTTATTTACTTTTATTTTCAATTTTAATTTTAAATTCAATTTAATGTTTCGTTTTATTTGTTTTTGTTTTTGTAATAAAGGATTTTTTTGTAAATTAAAATATTGTTAAAAATATTTAATTTTTACCAAGAGAGACAATTTTTCCAAGGACTGGAAAAAAACGGAAAACCCAGTTTCCCCCCAATTTTTTCGTTTTTTTAACTCTAATGGCAACTCAATATATAGTAAAAAAGAAATTGCATGAAAATGTAGATTATTGGGTACATTCAATACCAATAATTGCGCAACTTTTATCTTTACTTGAATGGCGTATTTTTTAATTTCTGATAATGTTACTCAAATGAAGTTTGCTTGATATTAGACCCCTGATACATACATTTCACCATATTTATTGAAGTATAAATGTATCAACTTTTAAAGGTTAAATGTGAATCCCTCTTAAAATTTCAAAACGAATTTTCCTTTTATCGTTTGGTCAAATTAACAAAATTTCAGGAGTTATTTAATTTTTAAATCCTTGCCTTTTGACAACCGCACCGAATTTGTTTTTGTTTACTTTTTCCCAATGATAGAGTACTTTAAGAAAAACAATAAATTACAAAAAAAATGTTGTGTAGTTTTTGAGTTATTTTATTTAATTGTTTATAATGTTAAATTAAAAAATAAAAATAAATCAATTCAAAAACTACTTGTTGGAATATTTGTTTAAATAACTCCGCATGGTTTGGCATTGGTGCACCATTTTTGGGACATCCTGTATATTGCTTTTTTTTTGTTTTAATTGTTTCTTTTAAACATTTCAATAAATTTCACTGTACTATACAAGGTGTTCCTGAAAATGATACCAAACTAAATTTACTTCTATACAAATGTTGATAAAAACCAAGATACAGGGTTTCAAAGTTAAGTTTGTTTTTGATTTTACTAAAAACTAGACAAATTTTTTGCAAAAACGTTTGTTTTTTCCAAAGGTATTTAATAAAATTGAAAACGAACTTTCAACCATCTTGGTTATCAACTTTTGTATAGAGATAAATTTAGTTATATTGCATTATTTTGGTCTCAAAAATATATAGTTTTATTTTGTACTGGCATTTCAGGTGTATTTCCTTGTGAGTATTAATTATTAAATATCACTGCTTTGCTTATATTTGCTGAATTGCATGCGTGTATTTTATTTTATAAGTAATAATTATTTTCTTTTCATGGTGTATTTTTCAGATATTCGCTCAATATGCAAAAAAAATACTTTTTGTAATGGTTAAGTTTTCTTATATATTTTTTATTCAATTCAATACATTATTTTAAAAGTATGGTAATTGTTCACTTTTAAATTAATCTTTACTAACGCATTTACTAAATAAAAACATAAGCTTTGTATATTGGGCATTAAAAAAGTATAATCATAACAACGCGTCCATTTTTTTTTACAGAGCGCGCAACGAAGAAATTCAGAGCTTATTTATAAAAGCGGCGCAGAAAAATCCGATGGACTTGGACTGCGACGTCCAGTGCGGCCTCGGGGTGCTTTTTAACCTTAGTTCGGACTACGATAAAGCGGCCGATTGTTTTAAGGCTGCTCTGACCGTCAAACCTACAGTAAGTTTAATCCACGAAGACCAGTGTCTAGTCTTCATGCGCAATCACTACTTGGCATTACAATCAAGTTCTAGTAGGCTTTGTATTGCTTTATTTTCTTCAAATTCCAAAGCCAACTTGTAGATTTGCTCTCTTTCTAGGACGCCAGACTTTGGAATAGGCTAGGTGCAACTTTGGCCAACGGTTCCAATCCGGAAGAAGCTGTGGACGCGTATTATCGTGCTTTGAAAATCGCGCCAGGTTTTATTCGAGCTAGATATAACGTCGGAATTACGTGTATTAACTTGAACTCCTACAAGTAAGTAGCTACCATATAATCTAAACTAAATTTTATTTTGGCATTCTAAAATTGACTTCTTAAATAGTCGACATGTTTTGCATTTCCAGTTTTTAACATACCATAGTGGGTTATCTTATATATGGGGCTTTCCATACCAAATTGACACCTATTGATTTGGCTAAAACTTTTTTATCAAAAACATTTTTCAGGATTTTTTCAAATTTTTTTACACAACCAAAAAAAGTCTTTATTTTTCAAATATCTAGAACATTTTCTAGCAAACTATGAAATTTTCTATTTTTTTTAATTTATTTTTTTTAACTCAGCTTACCTCTCTTGAGATTTTTGAGGATGTAGAGTTTGAAAAAAGTGGTTAATGATCGAAAAATAGTTTTTCGAAAAAGTGAGAAAAAATAGAAGATAGTACTGAATAATTTTTTTATATATATTTTTTGAAAAGTATGCAGTACCTACATTTTAAAACCGAAAATAAGAAAAAAAATTATTTCTCTCATTTTTGGACAAACAGGCTTTTCAAAACATTCACATTTTCTGCAAATTTGTTGAAATTTTCAGTGGCGTTTTTTCGTTTCTTATTTTTTTTTTCAATTGAATTATTTTTTTTAACTCATCTTATTTCTCATAATATCACCCTGGGGATTTTTGAGGATGTAGAGAGAACCTCAAAGTTAGAAAAAAAATAGTTTTCAAAATAATATATTAAAAAAATTTTCAGAACTATCTTCTATTTTTTTTCTTACTTTTTCAAAAAACATTAAAATTTGTTCAATGATTACCACTTTCAATTTCATTTCATTTCATTATTATTTTTTTAAACTTTGGAAATTGTGAAAATTAGTTAAAATGTTTGTTTAAAAAATATATATCAGAGGTCTAATATCAAACAAAACTCCAATATTTTGTATAAGTAAATTTTATCATTTTTATCAAAATTTTCGTAAAATTCCTGTAAAATAATTCAATGTTTTTTGAAAAGTAAGAGTTCTGAATAATTTTTTTATATATTTTTTTAAACAAAAGAAAATGAAAAAAAAAATGTTATTTTGTTCATTTTTTCAAAATTTTAGGGGATGTAGAGACAACCTGAAGGTTTAAAAAAAAATTTAATTTTCAAAAAATGTATAAAAAATTATTCGGATCTTCTATTTTTTTTTCTTGCTTTTTCGAAAAACATTAAAATTTGTTTAATGAATACCACTTTCAATTTAATTTATTAATATTTTTTTAAACTTTGGAAATTATGAAAATTTTTAAATTTGAAGAAAACTAAAAACCTTCTAAAACAATAAATCGTTATAACTTCGTTATTCCTGGAAATTTTTACAAAAAGTAAGTTTCACATGTAAACATACATTTTCTACTTTTTTATCCAATTTGTGATTTTTTTCGCCTACTAGGTTTTGAGTTACCATGGCCGCCATATTGAAATTTCACATGGTCACCTTTTGTTTTTGTAATGACCGCCATAACTTATGTAGTTTGATACATCATTGGATTCCTTGATTTTTTTCCTTTTAAAAATATAGTAGGAAAGAAATTGGATGAAAAAGTAGATTATTGTGTATGTTACATGAGTAAAATTTACATGTAAATGTTACTTTGTTAGTTTTTGGACAAACAGGCTTTTAAAAACATTGACATTTAATGCAACTTCCTAAATATTTGACAACCTTAAACTTATTAAGGAAGTTATGAAACCAAGTATGCTAGATAGTTATGAAAGTTTATAAATCTATAAGAATAGAAATAATTTTTTAAATAGCGATTATGGACCGGTACACAACTCTAGTTTGTATAAATTAGTTTGTTATTTAATTTTTACGTGTTCACTGAAGCGGTTACGGTCCACGGTTTAGTATACTGTGTCCGTTCATGGATCAGTCAACCTTTTCGTTTTTTTACGAAAATTCAAAAATTGACAATATAATAAATGTTGCCTCGAAATTTTGATATTCCCATTTTGACTGTAGGTAATCAATAAACAAAACCCAGATTTTGGGTAGTGACTGATTTGTTTTATTGTGTGTTCAGTGAAGCAGCAGAACACTTTTTGACGGCCCTCAATCAACAAGCGAGGGGTAAAGACGTTGAAAACGCGGGCGCCAAATCGCAAATGTCGGAAACCATTTGGTCGACAATGCGCATGTGCGTCTCCCTGATGAACCGGCAAGATTTAAAACCCCTGGTGGACGACAGAGATTTACAAGGGTTGAATCAGGCGTTCAATTTCACGCCCGATTCCTAGTAGAAACGAAAAAGTATGTAGGTTTTAAGTAAGTAGGTATACTTATAATTAAAATTAGGAGGTATTTTATTATTTTTTTGTTTATTATTTGCAGAAGAGTAATATTTATAAAATTACCAAGATATCTTATATGTTGTTGAGATTTATTTTGTGTTCAAATTGTTTCAAGTTCAAGATTACTTAGGCGTTTTGTTGAATTATTTTTATTTACCTATAGTTATTGCAAAAAAATCTAAAACTATTAATGACTTGTCGTGTGAAGTAATCTATTTGTTAAGTATTTATAAAAAAATAACAATAGATTTAAAGTCATTTTATTCGAAAAAAATAAAAAATAAAAAAGAACCTTATCTTAAGTATAGACTAAGTGATGTGAGGATAAAAAAAACTTGCTTTCTTTGTAAAATATTTGATTGCTAAGTTCAATAAGTGAGTAAAAATTATAAAAGAAAGAAAATAATAAAAAAATGTATTTATATCTATACCAAAATAAAATTTTATCTAAATTTTATGGATAAAATTAAATCGATAATTAAGGGACAAATTTGTCTAATAATTAATATGGTAAATTAAAAAAAAAACATAAAAATTGTAAAAGAGTTTTTGTTGCGTCTATAATTTAAAGTAACCATATTAACCATGTTAAAAAGCGGGACACCCAACAGTCATATTATGTTTCTGTCTTAATCTAGTGTGCGGTAGTGAATGATGTGATCTGATTGGTTAATTGCCTTTTATAGAAAAAAATAGACAATCACAACACATTCTCCACCGCACACTAGATTAAGTACGACCGAGTATACTGTGCCCTGATTGGTTAATTGATTTATATAGATTGATTAATTTTACATTTTTACAACCTAAAGCCTGTTTGTCCCACTTTTTAATGTGTATGGCAGTAACAATACAATTTAATTTCAATATGATAAAAGAAATGGGTCATTCCATGTTAAATCAAACACAATAATATAAAAAGTTTGCTTTTATTTAAATTTGGTGTAGATTACTTATGTATAAGCAAGGACAACCACAAATTTTATTAACTAATTACCGATAAATTAATTATTGTAATATTTAAATTTTTGTCTTCAGAAACGAACTATTAGTTTAATAACCTTTACAGCAAAGGAGTTATTTAATTAATTAAGAAGAAATGGCACATACTGCAAAAAAAAATTAAAAATTACAATAATTAATTTATCGGTAATTAATTAGGTATCGTGGAATCTTCAAACCTAAGATTTTTTGTTAGCCTTGCTTATATATATATCATGTACACAAAATTTGAGGAAAATCTGAGTGTTGTGTTTCATGACCCAAATAAGAAAAAATATGGTATGCTGTGTACAATTTAGGGCCTGTTCACATATTCCGCGTTTTTTAGGGGCAGGGGGTCAAAATTTACCCATTAATATTATGTTGGTGTATTTTATTTTTTTGATTGTAAAACTCTACATTTAATCAAACGTACCATGCTCCACATCAAAGTCACACTTCAGTCAAATAATTGAGGTTTTGTATCTGTCAGTTTAACGCTAATTTCGTCCCATTTTATAAAAATAATACAATTTATGCATAATTTGTTCTCATTTTTATTTTTTATTCATAAAAAATACTAGAGAAGAATGAGCACTTTCAAAACCGCTCATAAAGTGCTCGATGTTTGAATTTGGCGACAAAACTAAAAAGCGGGGTTATAAATTAACCAACAAATAACTACTGTTTACATCAAAACATGTGCAGGTCACAAAAGTGGTGCAGGTTTATCCAATTCCAAAATGGTTTACTTAACCCTATTTTGTTAAAAAAATTTTCAATAATTTTTTTTATAAAATTTAAATTTCATCGAGCATTTAGGAGCGCTTATAAGCATTAATGAGGACTTTGCAAAGCACTCGAGCATCTGCCATCTATAAAAAATACTAATATAGTATTATTAAAAAAGACTAAATAAGCCTTAAACTGACAGATAGGTGATTTCAATTATTGTTACTCAAATGTCAAGGGTGGAGCATAGCGCATGCTACATAGGGTGAGGGGTTAAATTTTTTTACAGTGACGGATTTTGTGAACAGTCCCTAATAATAAATTAACCAACTTTTACCAATATTCTTCAAGGTTTAAACTGGGTATGGTTTAAATTTGACATGAAAAATTTTATGTTAAAAAATGAGCATGGTTCAAAAGGGCACCTTTTTCTACAAAGGTGACATTTTATTGTGCTCAGTATAATTTTGTGTGTGCAATATTTTCATGTGAAATTAATTATATAAACGTTTTTACTTTCTAAATGAGAAGAAATTGTAATTGTTTTTAAATTACTCCCCAAAAGTTGTAAGGAGAATTTATAGCAACTGTTATTTTTGTATGCATTTTATGAGTAATAAATATACATATATTGAAACAAGTGACTTTATATTAATAATAAACAATTTTATGAAACAAAATTTATTTGTACTTGGGAAATATTTTATTGCCTATTACATACAAAATAAAAATAAAAATTACATTCAAAATGCTGAAAGCAACTTTTGATGTTCACCAGTTGTTAAAAACAATACATCATATTATAAAAAGATTACTATTAAGACCAAACATGTTCTACCTTTCTTGTTTTCTCTAGAACATGAGCAATAATAAAGTTATTTAATTTTAAAACATTTTACAAATTTAATTTACAAAAAAATCACTGCCCGCCGGAATCTGTGTCTGCATTTGTAAGGGGTTTTCTTCGCTTTTGCGATGCCAGAACCTCTTTTTGCACCCGGGACTGCAATTGATTAAAGAACTGTTTGGAATCTTCAATTGTTCCCTAAAAAACAAATATTGTACAATTATTTTAAAAATATATTATATCTATATTACCATTATGAGAAACACCTTTATTTCTCCATTGGAATCCAGTGCTGTAATTCTGATACTTTTTTCACTTGCCTTTTCAACCGTCATTTCTGCCCAAATCTAAAAAAATAAAATAAAAATTATATATTATTATAATTTGAGTTTATAACTGATTTTTCTGAATGCGCCTCAGGCATTAGGGCGGGCTTACTGCCTCGAGAGAGGGTTTTAAAGTGTCGAAAAAAAAACTTACAAAAAATACCGTTTTTTCACAGGCCTTGAAAAAAAATGTCTTTTGGGAAAAAAAAAATGTCTGAAAATATACAAAGCAATCAACTAATAATTCTTAAGGATAATAAATTTATAACTAAAAAACAAATAAAACTAAATTGAATTGATTTAAGAAAATAAACGTAAACATTAAATATACTGTCGGTTGGGTCCTTTTTGCATGAATGATTTATAAAGTTAAATTACAAAATTATAATTTTAAAAATCGATGTGTTAAATAAAATGATAGTTATGTTAATCACCGAATTTGTTTTTGCGATCCGGTAGAAGATTCGTACTGAATTATAATAATAGTAATAGGAATATTTATTATAATTATATATCATACTTTTTCACAATCAAAATATTTTAGTATAATTATTAATAAGCATTTCAAAAATGTATATTCTGGCTGAAGGACGAAAGTCAATGCCCTTTTGAAAAATTTATTTTTTTCAATAAAAAACTATTATTATTATTATACATATGATTATAATCAGAGTCGAAAATTCATTTTTTTCTTGATATCAGTGTACATTTATTTGGACATTTTCAGAAAAATTTACTTTTCTATTTTTTTCGTAGTACCCTTTGAATAAACTGAAATAAAAAGTATTTTTTTCTGAAAATTTTCACTTGTTTCATAGAATAAAATAATTTAATTTGTTTATCTCGGAAGTGTATAAAATTAAGTGTGAAAAATTGTTCATGAAACAGCGGCAAAAAGTATAATCAATGAGTAAAAATAATAAAAGAAATTAAATAATAAAAAAAATTGTATTTATACAGGGTGCACCAAGTATCTTTTTATGTATGGGTATTTTTTAAAAAAAAAAGCTCGCTTAAAGTAGACAAGAGAGAAATTACAAGTATATTAAAATAGCATTTAAAAATTGAAGAAAAAAATCAGTGGTTGTCAAATAATTAAAAAAACCTGTCAAAACATTTTGTTTTTATAATGACTGCCACTTATGTAGTTTGATACATCATTGGATTCCTTAATTTTTTTTCTATCTATTTTTTTTATTTAAAATAATACATGGTGTTATGGACAGGGACGGATCCTGAGGAAGATTTTGGGAAGGGGAACATAATGCAAATATTTATTTCTTGGAATTGAAAAAATATATTTCTTTAGGCCTTTTCATACATTTTATTAAATGATATTTGAAGATTTTGAAATAAAAATCGTGTTTTTTATTTAATTTAACAAAATTTTGAGGGGGCGTCCCATGGCAATTCTAGGATATAAGTCAGTAAATCATTTGAAACAAAACAGTTTCATCAATTTTGGTTAATTCTGTAATTTTAATTTAATCCAATTTTACCAACATAAAATAACATGTAAATCCGACAACATATTGCATCAAGTGCTGGTTGATTCAATGACATGAATAAAAAAAATCGTATAATTTAGGATAGGTTAGAGATGCGACTTGAAAAAAACGGTCCGTTTTTTGTTTTTTTTTGCAAATGGTTTTTTTTCAAGATTAGTCCCATTTGCCTAATTTTTTATGTTTCCAGTCCAGTTCATGTACTAGAATTAGCCACTAAATGACATTTAGTAAATCTAAATACAGTCTCGCGCTTGGCACGCGCCACCACCACCGAATTGGCCAATAAGGGCCGCGCTTGTTTTGATTTGGTACTAAAAATGTAATTACCTATAATATTTTTGATTCAGCGCTGGATTTTTGAAAGCTACTAACTTTTTTCGTGATTTTTCAAATTCATGTAGAGTATGGAATTTTTTTTCAAAAAAACAATAGCAAATTCTTGTAGGACGTTTATTCATTGGTGGTTAAGTCAGAACATTCTGTGGACCAAAAAAGAAAGCCAAAAAAATTTCGAATTTTTTTATACGGTATTTGTTAGGATTAAGCGTTGCACGTTTTTCATCTAAAAATCTCAAAACTAGAAACTTCAAGCTTCAAATTGCTTGTTTACTCGGTTTTACGGCTCCAATACGACCATTTTTAACGAAGATACAGCTATCCGAAAAATCTCAAAAAATTTGGAATTTTTTTTATCCTTTAATTTTTTCTATTAGTGTAGAAGTTTTACATTGCTATTGGTTTCTTATGTGGAAAATACCAAATAATAAGAACTCAGATTTAGTCTCTGTCAAAATTTTCAATAATGAAAAATGATATATTGAATATATCATTTCACTTTATTATTAATATACATTTTACTCAAAATTTAATTTTGAGAAATTACTCCATTTTTTAAGATTGAAGTTATTTATTGACAAAATATACTTTATTGAGGATTTAAAAAAAAACAAAAAAAGCGTTTTTTTTTCTGTTTCTTTTCACATCTGAAAAAAAACCGTTTTTTTACATTTCTAGGTTAGGTATCTGTCACTTTCATTGGAATTGAGGTTATCTGATCATGACATTAAATTGTTCTTTTATGGATAAATGGATACATTTCTTTTTAATTTTAAAAGAGTTGGACATTTTTTTAATAAGTTAAAGTGTAAAAGTTGTTCTTGGAATTCCTAGAATAACCAAGGCATTTTTTAGCATGGTGTATAAAAAAAACATACCTTAGTATTTAGAATGACCCTAAGGCTCCCTGAAGTTCTAAAAACCAATCGGCTTTGGGTTTGATTGTCATCCATTTCCAAATCATTAAGTCTTAGAGTCCCTCTGCCTCGTTCTTGCCAACTGCCACCTGTTTTGTCGTAGGCAAAAAGTTTACATGAAATACTAATAACATTTGTCTCCTCCTCCTCGCCAGTTTTAACCTCAACCTCATCATACTTCCGTTTACTGGCTCTGGATTCTTCATACTCCCTTGCAGACTCACTTAGGGATTTTGATTCTTTGTTTGTGCTGTCTGGTTTTACTTCTGTATTCATAACACTACTAAACAACATTTCTGAACTGCCATTTGAATGGAGGCTTGTTGATGGAGCTTCATCATTCCCTTCTCTTTCACCTGCTATCACACGATCTGATAAGTTCTGTCCAAACACAAATGAGGTACTTGAAGATACTGTAGCACTATCCTTGGAGTTTGATTTGCTTGGTGCTGATATATTAGTAGTTCTACTTTCTGTTTGCACTAGAGGCACAAATTTTGGCGTTTCTCCATTAGCTTGATTTACCTTTTTATCACATTGTTCACTATTGGTTTCAGGAACAACAGGGGCAAGTTTGCTTGGGTTTAGAACAAAGGTTTTTGAGGCTGGTTTGTTAAAACTTAGCTGAGGCGGTTTGATGAGGCTTTTTGGTCTTCCAGAAAATAAATTGGGTGATGATATTACGGATTTGTATGTTGGAGTACACATTCTGAATGACTCTATTTCGTTTTTATCATTGTCTTCGTCTTCTGCACAAACAAATACGAATAATAACATACATTTATTTGTTTTTGTTAGATATTTACCTATTTTATGTGTGTCTTCCTTGGGTGCATCAATTTTCATTATAATGGGGGGATTTAGGCTTTCCGACTTCAAGCCATCACTATCTGAAAATAAATTTGAAAATTAATATTGTGTAGCTTAAAAATAATTAATCAGTATTTCTCCTACATAATTTTTCAAAAATTTCAATTTTCAAAATAATTTACAATTAAAATTTAACAAAATCCAAAAGAAAAACATACTTTGTTGGGATTCCGCCATTTTAAACTATACGACAAGCGTACTGCCAACCCACTGAGAAGTTTAAGGTGCAGTGTTCCCAACCGTCCTTTATTTATATAAAAATGTCTAAGTAGACTACTTAGAACAAAAAACAACAGGAAGGAGCATTTAATATATGACCTTGGGTCCAAAGTGGAGCTTCAATATGGCGGATAGTTGTTTCCGTTTGACAGTGGCGTAGTAAATACAATTGAAGTTTAATTTTTATAATAATTAGGTTAGTATCAGAAAATATGATACGCCTATGGTTTTTTCTATGATGGTTACGTTCTTAGGTTATGGTTATGTTCTAAGGTTACGTTATTTGACATTGATTTATGTTTAATATTTACAACTAATTATTTTAAAATATACAATAAGTAAATAAATTAAACGTTAACCAAAATACTCACCTATGAAATGTAAATGAATATTTTTAATTTTTTGTGCTCAAGGAGCAACCACAAGCTGCACAACTAACCATAATTTGTTTTTACACCTTAAACACCAATATTTATATCTTAAACTTTAAATATTTACACTAAAAACTAAACGAGAATATATCAAATACAATATTGTCTAGAAACAATGAAACGCTTATTTAAAGTTAATTTAACCAGAAAAACAACATAAAACACCGACAAACACATAAAACATTCAACTTTGACAAATATAGCATCACAAATGTGTCATAATTTGGAGCTTGCAAATGGCCGACTTCCGTCGCAATTTTAGTACGGCTAAAGAATGACAAGACTCCTTCCTGTTGTTTTTTGTTCTAAGGTAGACTATAATAACCATAGAAAAAGATAATAACTATAGAAGAGACTATGATAATAACCATATCATAACCACAATGTGGACCATAGAAAAAGGATAATAACCACAATATGATAATAAGTGTTATTGTTGGTTGCCTAAATAACAAATTTAAATGGTGGCGCCATCTATAAAATAATTGCTAAACTAATTAATTTTGCCAACAAAAATGTTTACTTTTTTAGTTCAGCCATTAAATTAAAAAAAAATATATAAGTAGACAGTCGATTATTATTATTTGGGTATACCTTCAAAAGTTTTGGGAAAATGTCTGAACTACCCTATTAAGTAAGTATAACTATATCGCAACTAGAAATTCTGAAACTTTAGTTTATCCCTACTTGCATAGATAACGCTGCTTATAAATTTTTGTATGTAGGCAATTAAGATAAACTAGATTTTTAAAATAATTGCCTACCTACAAAATATTGTTAGCAGCGCCATCTATTCAAGCATTGCTAAACATAATTAGTTCAGCTTTTTTCGAATAGACGGCGCTACTTAAATTTTAAAATGTAGTTTAAAAACGTATTACTATTGTGTGTAATTTTTTTAGTTCTGTCCCCTGTTTGGCGTGGTTTTTCTCTTCTTCTTGTTGTTTAAGTATGTTTTTCTCTTCTTCCTGTCATTTAAGTATGTTTTCGTTGTCTTGTTTATCTTTAAATCACATAACTCCAAAATTCGTCTGGTTGTGCTTTTAATAAATATACCTATCGTTTTGTTTGTTTATTGATTTATGAATTAATAAAAGCAGATTTTATTTTTCAAGTTTTAAAATGTAGAATTTTTTTTTAAATTTTTTAATTGATTACCTAACTACTGTCTGTCCACTCTAAGTTGGCGGAACTAAGGAATTTTGTAGTTTAGATATTAAAGAATTGTCGTACTGTGTGCTTTTAAAACAGATTTTATATTATAAATAATACTAGTACATATTATATACTACTATTATTTATAATATAAAATCTGTTTTAAAAGCACACAGTACGACAATTCTTTAATATCTAAACTACAAAATTCCTTAGTTCAGCCAACTTAGAGTGGACAGACAGTATATATATGGTTGGCAACACCTGCCGCACGGTGGGACGAAAGCAAACAAATAAATCATCGATCAAACTTTGACAATCATTGAAAAAATGACCGATACTAAGGAATACTCTGCGAAAACCCAGGAGGTTAAAAAAATCCAGGGAAAACCCAAAACCACTGGCATTTTGGTGCTAAAATCCAAGCTCGATAAAACTCCGTATGCGATAATTGACGAAGATGGTATCGATAGAACCCCCAGAGCTTTGGACCCGTACGTATACGAGCCGGCAAAGGAAAGACAACTTAGAAGCACCACCGCGGCAGACGATGCCTCGTCTGCTGCTATTTTTAAAGTTTCTAAAGTTACAAGTGATCTTGCATCCCAATCGTATCAAGAGAGTACCAAGAGTATCAAGAGTACTACCATACTTACCAATACCAGAGGTAAGGATGTTTTTGTAATAAGTCTACGGGTTTTAGCGTGCGAAAAGTTGTTACTTATATTTTTATATTGAATTATTTTTGAAATATTATTTGTTTTGAATTAAAAATGCTTCATGATTTAATAATCTTATTTCTGTATTATCGCTTTTGCGTCCGCAAACTAAGCGTGCGGAAAAGTACAACTTTGCGCACGCAAATGCGTGTGTATTACCATTGTTTTTTAAATTAATGGTATAATTTTGCGCACGCGAGAAGAATACAACCCTAGTAACACATCGTGACGACCAAAAATTACAAGTGACGAAAACGAGACAGCAGTTCGTCAAGTACACGTAAATTTATTAAAAAGAAAATTAATTTCGCCACTTTAAGGCAATAGTAAAAACGTGACAATGTAAAGACAAGGTTCCGTCACGTCGTTTTTTACAGAACCGTTGGCATATTGTAATCGTGAATATTTTAAATAGATTTTGCTTAAATTTCTTCACGTTTTTTCGACTTGAAAAAGTGACTTAATATTTTGGGTACCTATATCTTTCGAGTTACGAAATCGTCACAAATGTGTCTCGAGTTTATAACGAATTGGTTACTGATCTCTCACCGGCCCTCATTTCGAGACGGGGAAGTTAAGCGCCATATTGCTGTTGTCAGTCGCATCGTGGTCGTCTGTTTTGCGAAGTAAAGCCGTAAAATAATTATAAAAATACTATTTGTGGCAATAATAGCAACAAGCTTTTAAAAGGTATGTGTCTGTTCAGCATATTATTTGTTTATCTCGTTTTTGTTTAATAATTCCCTGTAATTCCTCTACTTAACCTAGAAAATACATGTGCTTCGAAGCACATGTATTTTTTAGGTTAATTACAGGGAATTTTATTGAAATTGCTAAATGTTGAGAAAAAATACTCTGCTCGCAAAAACCATAGTGGACGTAGTATCGAATGAGAAAAATGTTACTAAAGACGAGGTTGAAAAGCACCTCATGTATGCTTTTCAACATACATACGACAGGATAAAAGCACAGGTTTGTATTTAATTTGTTGCTTAAAGAAGTCAGATAATTATAATGTTCTTTTTTTTTAGAAAAAGATTGAAAAAAAATAAGTATGTAATAAAGTTGGAATAATGATTTTTTTTCTTCAGTTTAGGTTTTGTTATGCATTTTTGATTTTGTTTTGAGTTTTTGTTTAGTTTATTTAAAATATTTATGTTCTTTTTAGGTTTTGTTATGAATTTTTTATTTTGTTTTGAGTTTTTGTTTAGTTTATTTAAAATATTTATGTTCTTCTAAAAATAAAAAATAATTTACCATCGTACTTTTTAAAGTGTTTTATTGTAAAAATCAGAAAAGTGCGTGGATTATGTAGTAAGTTTAGTTAATTAACTAATTACTTGGTGTGTTTAAAAAAGTTATATAAGCAACTACTTTCTAAACACTGCACTTAACTGAAACTGCACTACACTTTACTAACATTTCATTTTACTACAACACTGAAACAACACTGCAATTTACTAACACTACATGATCACTACACTACAAACGAATAAGTACTTTTGGTAAATATTTGGGTGGCAATATTTTTTCTTTTTTGGAGCTCCCCTGGAAAAATGTTTTTGTAATTAAAGAGTTTTAACTATTTTAGAGGTCACTAAAGAATTTTAAAAATTCCAAAAATAGTCAAAATTCGAAACTTTTTGTTTTAATTTTTTTCTCACCTCGGAAAATTTTTCTAAACGAAAAATGAGTAAATTTCTAAAATTTTCAGATCAAAATATAAATTTTTAAAGATCGCTAATAATTTTTAAATTTTTAATTCATTGCATTTAATGTTTACATATATATTAATTTTAAATATTTTAATATTAATTAATACTTAATTTTTATTTTACTTTCAATTTAAATTATGAAACTTTAAGAAACTTATTCATATTTCATGCACGAAAATTTACCTTAGCGAGCAAAAAAATATATTTTTTTCTAAATAAGAATTGACTGTTTTTGTCATTTTGAAAAAAAGGTTGAGTTAAAACTTAAAGGGAACTCTTCAAATACTTTAATTTTTATTGTCTGAGCTCTAAAAATAAAAAAGTGGAAATATATTGCCACCCTAATAGGGATATTTACAGGATATTTACTATAGGGTGACCCTATAGTAAATATCCTGTAAATATCCTGTAAAAAATCCTGCCAAAACTAGATATGAAACCGTGGTATAAAAGCGTTGGTGAAATCTATACGATTTTATAACGGAAACGTTACTAGTTTTCATGAGTGCGTGATGTATTTGAGTAAAATGCGTGATATATTCAAGATGGATAATTGTGTATTCGTGATAAATGCGTGATGTATTCGACAAGAATGCGTAAGTAGTTGGTAGTGAAAAATACGTCATGTATTCGTTAAGAATACGAGATACTGTTATAGTGTAAAACTTGATGTATTCGTAACCATAACGTGGAGATTTATACCTAATTCGTCGAGACGAACAAGTGACTATATCTATGGCTAAATTTAGCGCGGTTTGGCAACGTTTTTATTTTCAATGCGTTACGATTTCTAAAGCACGTTAGACTCACGTTTTAGCAAAAACGTGTAGAAAAAGACACGAAATTGTTACTTTGTGTTACTTATATTTTTATATTGAATTATTTTTGAAATATTATTTGTTTTGAATTAAAAATGCTTCATGATTTAATAATCTTATTTCTGTATTATCGCTTTTGCGTCCGCAAACTAAGCGTGCGGAAAAGTACAACTTTGCGCACGCAAATGCGTGTGTATTACCATTGTTTTTTAAATTAATGGTATAATTTTGCGCACGCGAGAAGAATACAATATGGCACACCATTGGAAATAGTATATGGGTCAGAATTTCTCAAACGGGCCACCTGAATTAGGTCAAAATTAGTTTTTGTTTGTAGATACATTTTTTTGATAGTATTTTACATCACTAACACAAATCCTAAAGGATTTTGTAAAAAAAAAAATTTTCAATTGACATATTCATGATATTAAAAGTCAAAGTTTTTAATAATTAAAAAATAAAAAAATTCATTATGGCTGAACTAATTATCCGATTCCAACGATATAACTAGCGTTGGAATCTTGTTTTGACATAGATTCTTTGTTATTTTTTTCAATTGTCCTATTTTCATTTAGGTCGATTTTTTTTTGTTTTTTTTATACCAAATTCGGAAATAATTGCCTTCTGCGCCAGCTGTCGACTCGAGAAAAAAAACACATATACTCCAATCATTTCTCGAAATTATGCTGCTGAGAAAAAAAATGGCCCGCAGGTTGACAAAAAGTTATTCGTCCTTTTGTGGCCGCGCGCGGTGTCAGCTCACGCTCCGAACCGTGTACGCTGTACGCGCTTGTGACGCGACGTCTTACGGTGGTCTGGAACCTGCGGGCCATTTTTTTTTCTCAGCAGCATAATTTCGAAAAATGATTGGAGTATATGTGTTTTTTTTTTCGAGTCGATAGCTGGCGCAGAAGCCAATTATTTCCGAATTTGTTATAAAAAAAACAAACAAAAATCGACCTAAATGAAAATTGTACAATTGAAAAAAATAACAAAGAATCTATGTCAAAACAAGATTCCAACGCTAGTTAAATCGTTGGAATCGGATAATTAGTTTAGCCATAATGATTTTTTTTTATTTTTTAATTACTAAAAACTTTTACTTTTAATATCATGAATATGTCAAATGAAATTTTTTTTTTTTACAAAATCCTTTAGGATTTGTGTTAGTGATGTAAAATACTATCGAAAAAATGTATCTACAATCAAAAACTAATTTTGACCTAATTCAGGTGGCCCGTTTGAGAAATTCTGACCCATATACTATATAGGGTGAAGTGGGGTAAGTGCGCTTTTGGGGTAAGTGCACCAATTGGGTTTAAAAAAAAACTATTCAACCTGCGGTGGCACCCTCTGGTAAGTGCGAGAGCATGATTCTTTTCCACTAAAATACACATCCCTTCTTTACCGAAATCAAATTGGTTAACAAAGAATGGCGACTTGATTGAGTGTTGTCGTTTTTACTCGCGTGTTAAATGCGCAGTTCTGTGAAAAAAAAACACTTATTACTGGAGCTAAGGTATGTGTAAAGCTACTAGATATTTATTTTGAAAGTTTATATATGTTTTAAGTAAACTAATATGCAAAATTACCTTTATTGTGCTCTTGCCCCAAAATTTTCTCTTATTGGGCAAGTGCACCTACCTTCATGGGGGAAGTGCGCCCACTTTCCCCGGAGTTAGTTTCGGCCTACGCAGTTCCGTATGTTCTTGTTTCTAAGCACATTTTTTTCATAGGTACCATAGGAAGAAGAGGCGAAATGAAGTTTGACATCAGTTTTCCGCATTACAATATTAATTAGATTTACTGTATGAAGTTTACCTATCTTTGTTTTTTAATAGTATTGTATTTTTGTTTGATTATTTCATAAACAGTTGAGAATAAAAACTATCAGTTTGTAATCATGGATTTTTTTTGCCAGATAATTTCCCTAATATTCGAGTTAAATGTAATAACTTTATAACCAATAAATAAGACAATTTAATTGCGGTAAATTGCAAAAAATTCACAAAACTGTGAGTTTGTTGCACTTTCCCCGTGTATACGTTCGTACTTATAATATGGGAACTAACCGGTGGTGGTGCACTTGCCCCAAATATGGGGCAAGTGCACCCACATGTATATATTTTTACAAAAAAAATAGCTATGGTGACATATATATGTAATATTACCTTTAACGCAGAGTTTAGATCTGCCATGAGATACACCACTAAGGGAGTTGTATACATGCCAAAGACTGGACTCTTACCATTGTTGTAAAGAATTTTATTAACGATTCAATTTGTGTTTTGCACTTGGGTGGGTGCACTTCACCCTACTAATATATTTATATTATGTATCAAGTTTTGTAAACGCCATTAAAGTTACGAGTTTAATTAAGAACGAGCGAAGCTTGCGAGCGAGTTTTTAATAAAAACGAGTGTCTAAAGAAGTTTATAAAACGAGTTGCATACTATACGTATAGTATAAAGTACTTTATCTACGACGAACATAAATATTTATAAGATTATAATTATATAAGATTTTAAAGCCAATTTTATTTGTTAAACATTTGACATCCGTCAACTGTCAACGGATTTAACCTCACTTTTTTCCAATTAATATTAAAGCTAACTTCAGCCCGTGACTAAAATGACCAAAAGCCACTGTTGCTAACTTCAGCCCGTGACTAAAACGCCATAAAGTCACATCTTATCAATGGTAGAGTAGATAAAAATGTTTTTTGGTATTTCCAACCTTCATACAGTCGATTTCCTATTTAATTAATGCTATAAAAAAAGAAGGAATAGTACATTATTTATCAGGCGGAGAAAGCTCATTTTATAGAGGAGCATACATTTCAGTAGATTGTGTGCAAGGAAAATATTACGCTTTTAGGTTATGTTCAACTGAAATGATGGGGTTAATAATATTTTGACATTTAAACTGGTATACCAGTTTAAATGTCAAAATATTATTAACCCCATCTTTCAGTTGAACATATATGTATATAATATAATAATATGAAGTCTTTTCATATGTTCATTGAAAATTATTATACATTAAAAAAAAACATTTTTTGTAGTTACTGATGATGATTACAGTACATTTCCGTCAGGAAAAGATAGCATAACGAGATTGAGCGAGGATATTCTAGTGGGAATCCCGGAAGAAATCGTTTCGGAGCCTGCGCAACGGAAACCCGCGACGCATATCAGTTTAACCTTGAACGAGACTAACACCATCTTCATTTTGGACATTCCGAGTAGCACAGAGTTGCGCGAGACGCCAGAGGGCGACCAGGTATATTTACATGCCTTCCAATAGGTCTGGACCACGCGAAATCTTAAAAAATATGTTGTGGTGGCGGGAAATGGGTAATAGATTTAAACTCGGCGAGCAAAATAGCAAAAGTACAAACTAAAGGGGTCGATTCCTTGCGAAAATCCAAGAGTAAATTTCCATTTTTTCGAATTTGTCCGATATAAATAGTGCGCTTTCATTGGTGGCTTTAAAAATGAAATAACTCCTACAATTTTGCAAATTCCAAAAAAAATGTTAAAGAAATGGGTCTTTTGGTATACCTGAATATTATAGGTACCGTAAACACGGGTGACTTTGCACCCCGCGGGTGACTAGCCTTTTTATGAAAAAATTTTTCGCGCTCGATAAAATTAACATTTACAATTTGTTGATCTAAACCTGTCAATTGATCGATTCCATTGAGTTTATTTTACAGGAAAATCAGTGTTTTAAAAAAATAAATGAGATTTATTACACTTTAAAGTTGAATATATTGCATTAGTGCAAAACACGCGTTTCAATTTCGATATTATGCGCAATTCTTTGGAATGATGAGCAATTGCAAGGGATTACCGATAAAAACAATAAAAAATCGACCTGTAGTTAACATATTATGTCGCTGCTAATAAAAATAAAATAAATTATTGAGTTAATTTTATACGGAAAATACACTGTGAGACAAAGTAACCCGCAACCAGGGGGTAAAATTAAAATTAAAAACTGCAGTTTTTAATTTTAATTTTTGAAACTCAGCCCTATGTAAGATTATAACATAGTTATTATGAAAGAGCAACTCAAGACTCAAATTTTGGTATACAATATTTAATGTTTATGATTGTTAAAACTACAAAAAAAATACTAAAGCCACCCGTGTTTACGGTATATTTAGGTTATTTTTTTATAATTTACCATTATTAAAATTTTTTCTGTCCAAATCTAGTTTCAGACTTATGTTTTATTGTTTATTCAAAAATTATTGTTATGTGTTAACACTAGAGTGATATTTTCAATTAGATAAAAAATATCATAAGAATTTTTATTCTGCGAATTAAAAATCATAATGTATATTTAAAAATTTAATTTAATTTTTATGCCGAACTGATATTTTTAATTTAGTGAATTTAAAATATCTGTTGATTATATTTGTATTTTTTAGTTAAACACATATTTATAATTCGCTAAATTAAACATATCATAGGATAAATTTTTAAATGTACTAAAAATATCACAGGACAATTTTAATTCAATTTAATTTTTATTTTACACAAAAATTAATTCCTAAATAAAAAATAATACGGCACTCCATAGACTTTGTTAGATTCTGTGTCTATTAATTTTAAATTTCTCGTAAATGCAAAACGTGTGTTTAATTTACTCAGGTGGCTGAAGATAACGAAAACTACGAATACCTTACAACTGGAAAGGGAAGAAACAGAAGGGTCATATCGGTGGGCATACAAACTATGCCCATATTGATGAAGAGCAGGGACACGGATTGCTTGATGATTAAAATGCAGGATACAGGGGCGTACGCGTCGAATTGGGAGATGTACGACACTTTCAACGAAACTGTAGAGAAAGATGACGAGGACGAGATTTTCAGCGACGAAGAATTGAAACCTACGGATGTTCAGTCGATGGACAGCTATAGGCAAGACCTTGTTTTAAAAACTGTTTACTTTTTTTTAAATTGGATGTAGTAATAACCCAAGCAACAATTTAAGTATACTTGTTACGTTTATGGAACTATTGAAGAAACTTAAAAGTGTTTTGCGTCAGTCGCCGGTCTCTTTATATTACTCTTTAATTACTAAGTAACGACTAAAGTGGGGAACAATTATTGATTTCCAAAAAGGTAACAAATATGTCACTAGCTATAAACCCTGCTACTATTTGGAACGTAGCTGCTACGTTACTACACCGAGAAAAATAATTTAAGACCATCTTTAAGATTCTTAATAACCTTATTTAAGATATCGCAGTAAAATAGGGGACATTAAGACCGTTTAAATACCATTAATAGATTCAATTTAATAACTATACTTTGTGACCATCAATAGGCAAACTTAATACAATTATTATAAGACCATCAAAAGTTTTTATATCGGCCATTAATATATATCTTATAAGGGTTAATATATTATTTTAGGATCATCTTAATATCACTTAAATATCTTCTTATGACATCTTAATATGATCCTAAATTGGTACATATATGGCAAATAAATAATCTTATAATGGTAAATATATTATTTTATGATCATCTTAATTCCATCCTAATATCCTCTTATGCTATCTTAATATGATCCTAAATATATTTATTTGCCATAATAATATGCTATAGCTATCATATTAAGATGGCCTATTTACGGCAATAGTTTAATTTTATTATAAATGGAGCTGCACCATGGTATAAATAAACGAAAATAAATCTTAAAAGCATTATTTCTACTAAAAGTAAAGTCTTGAAAATAAAATAAAGCCCCAACGCGAAAAAATGCATTAAAAGGTTGGATTTTCATTTTAGTGTTCGAGTACTTGAACATAATTTTGGCATTCATTTTTATTTTATTAAAAAAAATCATTAACACCATTATTTTCATCAACCTAAACTAAACCTAAATGTTTATAAAAAAATCTGAAAAACATATCGCAATTAGCATAAATTAATGCTTTCCTTATTTTTTTAGGAAATAAAATAGAGATAAATACCGAAATTATTTTTACTAGACGACCTTATTAGTGCATTTTCTGCGTTGGGACTTTATTTTAATTTTCAAGACTTTACCCAGGTAGCACACTGACGTTTATATGACGTTGAAATGACTTTGCTAACGTCATTTTAACGTCAGAAGAAGTCATATAAACGTCAGCATACGTCAGTGTGCTACCTGGGTATACTTTTAGTAGAAATATTAATTAATAATACTTTTAAGGATTATTTCCATTTAGTTAACTCCATAATTTTCTGAACATTTTTAGCCAGTCTACCCTAAAAGAAAGATAACAATTGAGCTTTAAAAAAATTAAACTATTTTAGCAGATAGGCCATCTTAAAATTATAAGTTTATACATGTATAATTAAATAATAAATTAAGGAATCAAAGCCAATATTCTGACCTATTAAAAATCTTGGTAATTTTTCTCAAGCTGTTTTATTTATAAATATATATTATGGTACCTAATAATAATAAATTGTTAACATTTTACCAAAAATATATTTCAGATTTTACAAATATCCTATAAAATAAACTTCAAAGCATACATTTATAAAAGTATCATCAACATAATAAATACATTAAATGCTTAATGCAGGGACCCCGGAAACTAGAACTATATAGAAAGAAATTGAACCTACCTTCAAATCCTTTAACAAAATCACTGAGCCCCCATTCAAGCAGAGTAACTTTGAAAGCCATTACCATGTTCTGTAAAATTACCGCAAAACAATTGTGAAGAAACGCCCTTTTTCTTCTATAACGATTCAATATTATCCTCAATTTCCCGTAAACAAGTGAGAAATAATAAATGACGCTACCACAGAGGACGCTGTTCTGTGCTGTGGTTAAACGATTGGTCGATTCGAGTATAGTCGGAAAGCCGAATCTGTTAGTTAGGTAGATGAGTTTGTTAAGGCCATTATACAACTTCTTAAGGTCTTTAGATAATTTAAGGTGGTTCACAATCCTATGTTATGTGTTCACAATTGACTAGTAATGGTTATTAAGACAAGTTTTAATAAGGTCGTCTATTAACCATATTTAGTTATTTATCACTGGCATTAAAATAATTTAAAGAACAGCGACATATTAATCTGAGTTTATGGTGGTATTTAGATATTTTATGATTGTTAAAATATAAATATAGATGATCTATATTTTTTGTTTGGACACTTTATTAAAACGTATCTATTAGTCACCTTAATTCGTCTTCATGTCACAGATAGATAATTTGTACTGGTTATTAGATATATTTTGAACACTATGTAGATAATTTCATTAAGATAATTTAAGATTGGAATTTTCTCAGTGTAGAAGGTTTCAATATCGTTGGTAGAGCGTTATAATTACTTTAATTTATTTGTTTTTACTTCTATATTAACTGTCTTTGTTAAACTTATATTAGATTATACTATTCCTCCTTTTTTTAAATGGAACCACTACGGACTTGGCTTTTCAATGTCGTCGTTTATTAAATATGTACTGGTAGTTTATAACTTCCAGAATAACAATATATTGTTTAATTAGGCAGGTACATTTATAAACCCTTTAAATTTTACTGTTGAACTTTTTAATTTAGTTTTTGTAAAATAAATGCGCTTCATCAATATTTAAGTATAAACAAATTATTTATTTAATAATGTTTATGAATAAAAAAATCTTAATATTTATTATTAATTTTTTATTTAATTATTAATACCGTCTATTACCAACAAAATTACTATTTATTAAAAAGTAAACAACCATTTACAAACAATTAAAATAATTCATTATTTACATTACCACCTGTACAGTAAAAAATGGCCGATAATGAGCATTTTCCTTTGAAGTAGATTTCGCTACTTTAAAGTTTTTTTCCACCTTAATTTACTTTACGGTAGTTTTGGTTAGTACCATAAACGTTCCAAATACTAAAATAATAACTTTTAAGTTATTAACTTTGTAGTTTTTAACTCATGTTCCAGTTTCGAGATTTTAACTTGCAAAGGGAATACAAAGTAAAAATAATAATAATGTAATCTTTAGGTAGCAACCGAAAGTAACTGCTACAAAGTAAATTTACATGAAAGTTTTTTACTTTTAACACCTTTTTTGCAAAGTCTTCTTGGGGGCAACCAAGTTTTACTTAAATGTTTATTACTTTATAGTAACCATTTAAGGAAAGAAAAAAGTTTCTGTTACAAAATATTGCTATTTAAAAGTTATAATTAGTTTTAAGTAAAAATTAAAGTATACTTAACTAATTTAAAGTTATCACCACTTTGGTAATGGTTTTTGGAAATGTTTTTTATAACATTGTTTACAGGATAGCTTTGGATGAAAGGCAACTGTTGAAAATTGTGAAAAGCGAAAAATTTCAAGATGCTCTATGCATTATAGAGAGATTATTGGCGAATAATAATTTTAACGAGCAACAAAAAATATTTAGGGATATATCAGAGAGAAGCCCTTTCACTGAAAATGAAGTTGATTATAAGTATAGACTGGAACTCTTATGGAGTTTTTGTAATGAGGATACGTTAAGTATGAACAAAAATTTATTCCGCGTGTTTGATTAACCTATTTTTCAAATTATGTTAATTTTTGGAAATTTTAATATTTTTAAAAATGGCATTTTTTTAATTTATCAAACTGTGCGAATTTGTCCTGCCATTTTTGTAATGTATGCTAGTGTGCCGATTTTTAACACTATTTTTTAATTTTGTACTACTGTGCGAATAAATTTTATTGTAGACAAACCTGTAACAGCCATGGAATGGAACCCTGCAAATAAAGATCTGCTAGCAGTGGCCCATGGAAAATTGTATATTACTGATTTAGTTGAAGGCATTGTTAATATTTGGAACATAAAAAACCCTGTACAACCCGAACGGCACTACAAGATGGGCTTGCCAGTGACGACTTTAAGCTTTTCAAATTTAAATCCAAATCTTCTTGGTGTGGGACTTTACAATGGACAAATTAAGCTTCTTAACATTGGTGAAAAAATAAATTTTATTTACAATTTTTTTTTTAATTTTTATTTATTTTTTCCTCTATTTTTTTAATTTTGAACTACCATGCGACGGAATTTTCAGAAAACTTTTGCATTACCTTTTAAATAAAACGGCTCAATTTTTTTGAAAGTTTTAAAACCCTATTTCACATCACATATTATGTGTATCTAAGTTAAAGAAATATAATTTATTAGACTTTTTTTAGCCAGCAGAGCTTTACAAGTAGTTGCTGAAACGCTACCATTAGATAAAGGCCTAATGGATGTATTAACACAAATTCAATTCGTACCTCTTACCTCTATAACAAACATGGATAATGAGGATGAATTTTTGGCCATTTATGAAAGTGGAAGGGTTCTACTTTTTAGAACTACTAGCACCAAGTACTTAAAGGTAAAAAGCCTCTAAGTTTGTGTACACATACTAAAAATTTACTAAACTAAATAATTTAACCTTGAAAATCGCAACCATAACACATAACTTTTTAGTATCAACAAATAATGCGCACGCCTAAAGGCGACGCAAAACTAAAAGGCCTGGAAACTCTGCGCAGGTGCTCTGGATTCCGCATACCAGTATCGAGATACGCATGCGCATTGCAACTTTGCCAGGATCCAGTGGATCCAACTCTGTATTACATCGGAACCAACGACGGTGTCATACATATTTGCTCGAGGAACTATCTAAACCAACATTTGGACATGTTTTTGGCGCACGAGGGACCAGTGAATTCGATACATTTCCATCCATTCAATCATAAAGTTATGATTACATGCGGATTGGATATGTACACGAGACTTTGGGCAATGGGTTAATAATATACTGTTATTGCTACTTCGGTTACTTTGGGCATTTCAAACAGACAAAATACGGATTTTTTATTCGTTTTAACTGAAGGCCGATAATTTTCCGACCCTCGTGCCGCAAAATAAATCCTAAAGTAACTGACCCAGCAATCACAACCGTAAAGGTTCTATAATGGCCCCTTTTAAACTTGCCTTTAATGAACTAAATTAGGGCCTTTATTTTATTAAAAAAATCCAAATATTACAGTGGATTATCCACCATAATAAATACTTAGTATACTTAAGTATTAAGTAAATTTACTTATCCATTACATTAATTAATACTTCTTTTATCGTGAAATTTAATTCTAAAACATTAATAAATTAACAAAAAAAATGTTTATTAGGTTATAAATAAAATCAATAATATTTAAATAAATAAAAAAATCCTTACACTAAATAGAAAATATTTAAAATTAAAATATAAATAAATATAAATTAAAATATAAATTTACAAATAAGTTCACTTGATTTTACATTTTCATGTTTGTTTTGGGTATTTCCATTGTAACGGGTGCGACACTAAAACTGTGTTTTTTCATATATATCAACATAAGTTAAAATAAAAAAATAGTAAATAAAATTTTATTTATCTACGCCAGTGAGATAAGAACTTCTTATCCCACTCATTTCATTAACGCACGCGTTTTTCTCTGCTTTTAACCAATCAAATAAAAAAGTCAAAATGTCAAAATAACCCTAAATTAAGTCTTAGACAAAAATAATTACCGTTTATTTTTTCATTTAGAGGCGTAGATAAAAATTTGTACAATATACGTGTGATAACGCGTTATTAACGTACTTTTGCGAATTTCGCATGCGTACGTTAATAAAGCTCTTATCCCACTTATATCGTAAATACCTAACTATTAACTCAAACAAAATGTCAAGAAAACCTCTTTATAACGGCATGAATAGCGTAACGGGCGCAACCTTAGAAAATCGGCAAATGCGACCAAGTTGGCTTCTAAAGTTGATACTGTAAAATTTTGGATGAAAGCATATAGTAATAATTTTTTTGTAAAACTTCAATAGTAACCCTACACAAGCACGTATTTAAAATGCACAAATATTGTATACTTTATTTTCTAAAATTTCATTGCATCACAATGTACGAATATTTTAAAGGTATAAATTACGTCGCAATTAAACTATTTGACTTCAGATATAGTTGTTATTTTATTAAATAGCACATCTAATTTTTTGTCAATGTGGGGTAAGTTTTCGTGAAAATACCCTTTTATATAAGTTTGGCACTTCAATGGTTTTTAAAGTCCTACTTAACTTGATACTAAAAATTGACCCATATGAGTCTACAAATATTAGCCTGAAAATTGCCATTGCAAGACCTTATCACGACAAAATTAATATTATTAATAAAATATTCCTGTAAAGGCCCAGTACAAGGAAAGCTTTGGCTAAAAATGCCATTATTAAGCCATGAAACTAGGTAATGGGCCATTACATAATCAGACTTATGTGTTTGCTGGGAACAAATAATTAAATTAAAAGTAATAATAAAGAATAACAACTATATTTTAAGGTATTAACGAGCCTTTGGCGCAAGTTTGCTGGTCACTTAGCACGGTAATGGACTGTGTTTTTTCACCAACACATCCAACTATAAATGCAGCGATAAGAGGAAGTAGCATTTTCTTTTGGGACACTCAAAGGAAAGCCCTAAAACCTCAAAGTGTTACCCCTTTACCCAATGGCTCTGTAGCTACAACTCTACAATATACAGACAATGGCAAATGTCTAATAGTTGGTAAGATTATGTTTAGAATAAGAATTGAGTAACCCAACATCTTATAAGATGAGAGTATACTCAATGGAATAAGTATATATAGGTATATTTATACTGTTAACTCCTTTTTAGGCGATGCTACAGGCCATGTCCATATTTACTCCCTTATGGACATTCCGTTTCCTCCCTTTTTCCCTGAAAATTTGCTGGTGACAACATTAAAACATCAGCTTCTTTACAAACCTCTCGCCTTGGAAAAATTAATGGAAGGCATAAAGAAAACCAAAGTTATGGAGAAATTAAAAGATTTTAAACTTCCAAACAATATTGGTCCACCTGTGGACCCTGACAATCCCAGAAAAAGTGTTTGTAAATCTGTTAGTGTTGGAAATGAAGAAGAGAACTGAGTGTTTTTATACCGTTTAATTATTTTTTTAATAAATAAAGATTACATTTATACCTATGAGTTATTTTTCTATGATAAAAAGTATGAATTTGTTGGATTATTAAAAACTAATTTAAAATCCTGCATAAATACCTTTACATTGCACCACGTGTGGAAGTATGTGCATTGCACACACATTTCAAACCATAGAAAAAGTATAGTTTCAAACCATAGAAAAAGGATCAAACTTGTATCATTGAGTAAAGAGTAATAGAGTAAATGCTTGTATACACAAATGTCTTTGACGTTTGGCTAACCTACAAAACGTAAACATAACCTCAAATTGTTATCGATTTCTGTCAAAGGTAAATAAGTAGACGTCCACAAAAATAAAATTTCAGTGTATCGTGTACTTTCATTGGTTCTGTTGTAACCTGATTATTTTGGGGTGCAATTTAATTTTTAAAATTCTATTTTGGGAAGATTTAATTTTAACCATACAGAAAACTTAAAAGCTACAAAGTATGTGCATTAATACAGAATATAATTCATTTTATGTAAAATATACCATTTTAGGATGAATTCAGCAATAAACTTGGGGGTGGAAGATATGACTTCCACCATCGTGCAGTATGGACTGTATTTGACAGCATTATTTCAGATAGTTTGTCTGGCAGCAGTGGTTTTTGTTCAGGATGAATCTCAGGAGAATTTTTATGTATGAAATAGTTTCACTTACAATTATTAAATTGTTTAATTAAAAAATAATATTTTAGCATGATAGTGAGGCCGAAGACGATGGGGAACATAGTTCAGAGCACAGCACTCCTCAGACTTCTCCAAGACGTCCAATTCATCACAGGATTAGAAAACAGGAGAAAAAGAAGAGGCGATAAACTTTTTTAACAATTTTAAAAATAATTTGTGGGAATCTTAATACCTACATTGCATGTGATTTTATTTAAAATAATGAAAATTTATTTTACTTATCTCTTAAAATTGGAAAGTAGATCTGAAATTTTTTTTATTTTATTTTAATTTTTATAATAATTTATGTTAAAAAATGTGTAGAAAAAAAAGTCGCATATTTTTTTTTTTTAATTAAAGTGCGTCGACTGCTGCGGTCATTGGCACCAAAGTCGCATATTATTATATAAACCTTTGAGTAAGGAAAAGAGGGGAAATGTGCCAAATGCATAGACATATTAGAGTAGAGGTCAGAACCTAAAATGTGGACAAAACAACCAAAAAAGGCCGTATTTGTTTATAAATGAAATATAACACTGAATAATACAAATACTTAATATTTAAATGAATAGATTTATTATAAATTCGCTTTTTTAGGTATTATATACCTTAAAAAGCAAATTTTAAGTTATCATCATTAAGGTTATGTTACCTCAGGTAACTTACCTGTGAAATTTTATTCCAGTCCATAGATAACATCCAGTCTCTTTATTGTCGTCATTATAACATACAACTTTTACAACCCAACGCAGAACAAACTACCATCGTATTTTATCAAAAAACATACAAAACAAACTTTTAAGGTTATGAAAATGACATTTTGGTTCAGTTTTTCAACCCTTCACTTCAATACTCTATACTCTAGGCATACGCGTCCACTGTTAATATGGCCAAATGTAAACAAAAAATTCCCTCGACTTACAGAATACATTTTTAGGTTATGTCGGAGGGAAAACGTCAAAACTTATAGACATATTAATAAGTCTATGCTAAGACCATAAGGTTCAAAACAACGTATTAAAGGGTAGGTAGCGTTATGTTTTATCAATCGGCGCAATTCTTTAATTCTTTTTCACGCAAAAACACGTAACAATTTTGGCAACACCTCAAAGCGACGCCATTTTTTGGTTCACTTTCGGTGCACGCTTCCATTCTCTTTAATTTATATAACAAACTATAATAGATGCAAAAAATAGAATAATTATTAATTAAAAGGCTGAAGGACCCCGGTCGATGGCCTTTTGTATATTTAGTATTATACATGTTCTGTATTGTACTGAATATGCAATAAAAACTTTATTTATTTATTATTTATTTATTAATTAAATACATTAATGTATTAACATGCATGGTGGAAAACATTAATGGCAATGGTTTTAAAAACAAACTAAATAAAAGAGATAAGCTTGACAAGGTTGTCAAATGTACTTATTTTATAACAATTAAATTATAACTTTAATCATAGGTAACTGTTGGAAATGTTTTAAACACTAAAATTAAAAAGGTAAATTCTAACTAAATTATAAATAAATAAAACACAATAATTTCACATTAAAAATTTATTATTCAAATATTGTGAAGAAACATTAATTAATTTATAAATATTGACATATAAAATAACATACAAATTTTCATTAATGACAAATGGAAGAATAAAAATATGAAGTATAATATAACAAGTGTTTAATTCAATAGGAATGTCTCTTATATTAAAAAAATTGTGAACTTAAAAACATTTACATAAAACATGTTATAGTTAGGTATATATTTGAAAATATATATGTATAATATACATTGTATATACAATGGCTTGCAAAAATGGGAGGACAAACGAAAAATCTCACAAATGCTCTTTGGCTCACAATAATTGTGTACAGTGTAGTGCCCTCTTTTATCAACATTGAGAACCACTGGCTTGTATATGGGCCTTTTTTAATTTTAGCCTTGTTAGGCAAATTTTTGCAAATTTTACTGATTACATATGCGGCGAAACTTTTCAATACCTAGTAAAAAACAAATTTGTCAATCATAAAAAACAAATTATTTGAAATTTTCCAGCTACTTTTAAAAACCAGGTTCTTACTTTAACAAAGGCATCTTTGGTGACAATGATTTTATTTTAGCATAAACTACTATTACAGGAAATGTTACTGAGAAAAGGGACAGACATTTTGAGTTTTGCCAATCATTACATGAAAAAGCCTTTTTAGAATTAAAAATTGCCCATATACATTAACAATGTTTGATCTAAAATTGTACAGCTTCAGACTCTTGTTTTTGAGTTTTTTAATTGCAAAATTAACGGAAAAATTGAATATGAAATACTTTTTCTACTCATACATTTTATATACTAAGTTACTTAAAGCCCTAAGTTGGGAAAAACTGAGGTTAAACGCGTCTGACAGATGTCAGATAAAAGGTCAAATATTTAACTTTAAATTCTAAAAAAACATTACTCTGTGTTCGTCGTAGATAAAGTATGCAATTTGTTTAATAAACTTCATTCATTTATTGAAAACTCGCTCCGCAAACCTCGCTCGCGCATAATTAAAACTCTACACGAATTAAATGACGCTTATAAGACTAGTTGCCTAATATAGTATAAGGGGATTCTCTCTGAAACATCCTGTAGTGTGATAATAATTTTTAAAAGTAAAATAAAAACTAAATTACTAAAGTCTAAAGCTTTACTTTTATTCGTTTTGTCCTTATTGTTTTATCCGGTCTAGTGTAGTCCACTTTATAATGGGGTAGTTAAATTTTTTCTGACCTATACTTTTTATGGTTTTATTCAAGGCGTTTTGTAATATTAAACATTTCTGTGAAATCAGAATTTCAATTGAGTTTACCGTTTTCGAGATATTTACAAAAAATATAAATTTTTATGACGTCACAAACCCCGCCATGTGACCAACATTCTAAGATTTCTATTGGTTGAAAATTACCCTGTTGTCAAGTTGTCTTGTTAATGATTTCATTCGGTTATGTCAGAAAATACCCGAAGAGGTTATGTACAAATACTGTCACTGTCAGTTGAGTGAAAGAAGAAGAAGAGGAGGTTAAAGAAAATTCTGAAATTAAAAGTTTTATTGATAGGTTTACACATTGAAACACCGTGTGAAACCTAATAAAATGTAATAAAAAGGTACCTAATAACTGTCTAAAGCAGAGTTTAATATATTTCATAGAAAAAAGTGGCAAAATAAAGCTGAAAATGAATGAAATAAATTTACAAAAAATAATAATATATCTAAAAGAATATAAAGAACTAGGCATTATACTAATGAAATGCATTTACGACAAAATATGATTATAATTATAGGTAGGTACTTACTTTATTTGTTTAAAAGCTCCAATGTTCAATGTAACCAACCATTCCACAAGATTCCTCTGCTTTGGAGTCCGTTATTAATAAATCACTTATCTAATATCAATTACAAATAACATAGCAATAACATTGATTTTCAATAATCTAAATTTAAAACAACAACCCGAAAAAAAGAAACGTCAAAAAATCAATTCTTCTTCTTCTTCTCAACTTAAATATTATAACGTGGCGCCATCTATCGCAAGAATCTTAAACTAAACACACTGGCAACTATAGAAAAAGCTGGCAACGTTGTCAATAGCCTAGTGACGTAATTAGAAGATTTTGTTTTGTAAATATCTCAAAAACGGTAAACTCAATTAAAATTCCGATTTCACAGAAATGTTTAAAATTACAAAACGCCTTAAATAAAACCATAAAAAGTATAGGTCAGAAAAAATTTAACTACCCCATTATACTACAACATAATTCTAGCTATGTATTTAAATATACAAAATATAAAATCATGTATGACAACTTCGTATAAATTTCGTACAATTTGTAGGTATTATAAATGGTTTGTTAATAAAATATCACATTGATTTCTTAATTCTAAAATAATATTGCATTTTAATGTGACATACATTAATTTTATATTTATATAGATATACACAGGTACAAATACAGCCTAATAGCTAATAAATATTGAAAATAATATAAAATACCTTTGTGGATCAGTTTTATTAAGAAAAATATAGATTTTTGGAATATTTTTGATTTTAATATATAAATCTACATTGGAAAATCATGGCAAGATAGTTTTATAAAAATATGTAAATAAATAAAATATGGCACTTGTATATTTACAACATTATTTTTGTTTATAAGTTGTTACTACTTTCATTTTTATAAACTTTGAAGCAATCGTTTTTACACTATTAAAAAACGATTTTGTTCTAACAATTTTAATAATTTCATAAATCAACAAGATATACAAGTGGAAATAACATTTATGCTTCATGGGAATTATTACCTATACTGCAAATCTTTGGAGGACATTTTAAATAATACTATTACTATTTCAATAAAAATCACTTCGATTTGAGAAGCAATCTACATAATATGTAAATATGGGGCAGAGATTTGTTTAATGTGCATTGTATACGTTTTAGTACAGTTAGACATAAAATACCAAAGGATTTTTATGTCTGTTCTCTTAATTAATAAATTAGGTGCTTCATTATTAATACGATACACACATACATTTTAGTTGCCTAAGTACATATCAAAGGTAGGGAAATACAAAATGTTGATACCTAATTTTATAACTTTGTATGTAGTATTGCACTATTCGTTCAATAGAATTATTTTTTTTATCAATTAAAACCATTTAATTAAATCAAAGTTGTATAAAAATAGATTCTAGTAGAATTAATAGATATTGAAATGCAAATAATACTAAAAAAACTTACAGAGATGCAAACAAAAATCAGGAAACTCCCGTTCAAATCCGATATGAGAACAAAATAATTATTAGGAACCACCCTGTATAATACAATAACGATATGATTTAGGGAAGACGTTTTTCACATTATATTTTACTTTAAAATGTTTGCATCACTGCAGTCTTGTGTTAGGGGGATCCCATCCTTTGTATATGGTGATCTCTAAAAATGTAAGTAATAAAATAGAAATAAAATGCATCCTAGTGACTTATAAATTAATAATAAGTTTATGTTACCTACAGGGTGTTGAATGTTTACCATTACAAGGATTCTACATCGTGCGTTTATTTAAATTTAAATTAAAAGTTGCGTAATTACGAGAATATTAAAATGGCATTTAAAAATTGAAAAAAAAATCAGTGGTTTACAAAATAATAAAAAATTAAAAACCTTCAAAGCAAAAGTCGTTATGACACCGTTATTCCTGGGAATTTTTAAAAAAGTAAGTTTCACATGTAAACATACACATTTATTTACATTTTTATCAAATTTGTAATTTTTTTCGCCTACTAGATTTTAGGTTATCACCACCATCTTTTTTTTTCCTATGGCCGCCATATTGAAATTTTACATGGCCACATAAGTTAAGGCCGCCTTGACCATTATAAAATCAAAAGATCGTGATGATAACTCAAAAAATGGTAGCAAAGAAATTTGATGAAAATGTAGATGCATGTGTTTACATGTAAAACTTACTTTTTTTCAAAATTTCCGGTAATAACAAATAATTTAATAACCGCTGGCTTTTTTTCCAATTCATAAATTTCATTTTAATAGGCTTATAATTACGCAACTTTTCTCTAATTTAACTGACATTGTAGCTCTAGATACTCATAGAAGTATACACTTAAAAGAATACTTGGTGCACTCTGTATATGAGATGTGTAATGAGAAAATCCTTTTAGAATGAAAAAGTGATTTTAATTGAAAGGGTTGGAAAGCAGGTATCAATAAACCTGCTGATCATTAGGTATTTTTTATATTTAATCAAAGCAAGTTTTTTTAAATTAAAAACAAAAAATATGTAATTATTTCATAACCTTCATATTTTTTGCAATGAAGATTAGGGCATAAAACATCTTTTTTTTTAATTACTGGAAAAGTGTGCAGAGCACAGTGTAAAATTTCATTTTTTCCTGAATTTCTAGGTTACCTCCTTAAGCCTCATTCAGAAAGTCGAAATTAGTGGAATAAATTAGTGGTTTCAATTATACTTTTAATTAACACAAAACGATCATTCAAATGCGCAAAATTAACATATAAAATTAAGGAATTTGCTAAAAGATTGTCCATTCTTCTTAACCTGACATAAACAAAATTAATTATATTAGAATAATAATTTTGTACAACAATTATAATAATATTTATATAATTTTACCTTTACTGACAAATCTTCAAACTTTTTTTTACGACCACTATGTAAAAGTCAAATTTCGTAATGGTATTGTTGCTTAGAAAATGAATCTTTTCATTGGCAAGGCAAAATGACATTTCTGCGTGAAAAGTGACAGGTCTGTGTGAAATATTATATTATTATACGAGAGATAATGCAGGCTATTATTTAGGAGGATGAGGTTTGCGTCAGACGAGAGACTCAAATCATGCGAGAGAATAATGCGCATAAGTGGATAATTAAATGTTTTTAAAAATTAAATAAATAAAATCTGACATCTGTCAAATGTTATCATAGTCGCCTTCTTTCAATTTAAAACCCGATTGGTTCAAATCACAGTGAATATTGAAATCGGCCAATCATTGATGCCTAACAACGTGAATAATGAGTTTATTATTCACGTCGTTAGGCAGGGAATTTATAATGTTTATCAATTTTCACGAAAAAAAAACCAAAATTATGCAATACGAGTAGATAAAGAAATTGACAGTATCATTTGACATTCAACACGTTTTTAGGTTATTTTGTTTTGTACATGGAAATAATAAATATAAAAGGGTGGTATAAAAAACATTGTGTTTTACTTCAATCTCGTGTTAGTGCACACTCGGCCTAACGGCCTCGTAAGCAACTTAAACATTAACATGAAAAAGTCGCTTTTCAACACTTGTAAAACAAATAACTATTACATTTGACTAGGGTTGCAACTGGGTGTGTAAACGTATAAAACATAAATAATGCTTGTAAATGTATTAAAATAATTTATATATTATGTATTTATTCATAGGTAACAAAATATCAAAACAATATATCAAACAAAATATTTTATTTTTGTTGTTATTATGTTGTCTGTTCATTTTGAACAGACAACATAATAACAACAAAAATAAACTAGGTTTGAATTAAAAAAATCATATTTTTTAAGTAAAAAAGAATAGAAATTTATCCACACCATAAAAAAACACATACGAAATAAAAAATAATTACAAAAAAATATGAAGCAAAAATTATTAAATTTATTGTTGTTAAAAATTATGGAAATTTACAAGTAAAAATTTAAAAAGAAAAAGAAAAGAAAACTTTCTTCTTTTCCACTTTTATATTTTCACTTGCAAATTTCCATAATTAAAAAAAAATAATATTTTTTTCATACTGTGTATAAATTTCAAATACGTTATAATAAAAAAGACACCATTTTTGATAAAGTTTGACAAAATGTTATTCCAAAAAACAATGCTTTTAGCATGTTTTACTAAAAACACTTCAAATCTAGCGATTTATATCGAATTTTGACCAAATTATCTACCAAAAAAAAATTTATGGTAGTGGAAACACTGGTTAGAAGTCAACTCATTGTTCATTGGCTCACACCTAATAACTTTTCCAACTTTTCATAGGGGGTGCCGAACTTTTCCAACTTTTCGACCGAACTTTTCCTTGTTTGCAACACTACATTTGACCTAAAATGTCCGCGCACATGCGCTAAGACGCTTTCCAATTATAATTAGTTGGAAAAGTTTGGAGTTTGCAAACTTTTTTCACTAATTGAAAAGTACTACCAATAATTTTTTGGTTGTGAACAAGCTTTTAAGTTAATTGAAATCACTAATTTATTAAACTAATTACGAGGTTATGAATGAGGCTTTAATTATACCAACGTTCTTTGATTTTCCAGAAAGTGGAAACCCTGTTTATTATAATACAAATATAATAAATTGCGTTATAATTCAACACCCTGTGCAGTCCAGTGATATAACGCTGAATTGGACCGCGCGAAAGTAAAAAACATTTTTATTTATTTATGTACATACCTAATGTGTAAGACACGAAGACGCGAAAAATGAAACGGTAATAAAGGAGGGAGTTCAGCGACACACACGGGACTCGTTTGAAAAGCCCTAAAAGTGCCACTGAGATCCCCCCCGATTGTCTCATTCGCCCGGCGTGCTCGTGCCCCATCGGTCGAACTCGATGCCCGAGTCGGGGCTGACGCCGATCGAGGCGAGCGGCGAGAGGAAGTCCGAGTGCTGCCGACACTTGCAGTCGCTGGTGAGGCCGCAGTTCTGGCAGATGCCGTTCTTCTTCTGGAACGCCTTGCTGCCGGAGCGGCTCCTCTGCTCGGCCTTGATCTGCTCGAGCAGCGGCGCGGGCGATTTGGAAGACACGTCGAGGTTGAGTTCCTTCTCGAAGTTGTGCAGCTGCTCCATGAAGTGGAAGTTGGGCGCGATGTTGGACTTGCGGGCGCGCACCACGTTGAACGCGTCGTTCAGGTTCAGGCAGCATTTTCGCATCAGGTAGGCGACTGTTATGGTCACCGAGCGCGACACGCCGGCGAGACAGTGGACTAGTACGCCTTTTTGTCTTGATCTTGCTTCATCTAAAACAAAGAAAAATTGTATACAGTGTGTATTAAAACGAATAGATGCGCTTAAATGAAACAAGTGCCAAACCCCGCCCACTGTGGTAGGGATCGAATTTGTTTTTCTTGTGGGGATACGTCAAGTCGAAAATTTATGGATTTCAAGAGCTCAGGGCTAATAATCTCGATGAATTAAGGGTGCAAATCTTTAATACATTGGGAGATATCAGTCCTGAAATGCTGTTTAACGTACGCAGGAATTTTTATGATAGGCTAGGGTATTGTTTAACATTTAATTCAGAAAAAAAGTTATTTTATATAGGTTTTATTTTTATCGAATTCGTTTGTTTTGTTTTAATGCATTTCTGCAAATAAAAACTTACTTATTGTTTAAAATCCATTAAATTCCAGTTAATGGCGAAAATATATTTCTTAAAAACTATACTTACTTCCCTACGACAGCGTCGGAGCTACTGAACAAACACAGTGCTGCATGCCCTTGTATCTGGCTGCATGCCGCGCTGTTGCCATATGCTATTATTGTTTCCTAAAAGGGTTGTTTTTCTTATTTTTTAATATTAAAAGTAAGAAAATGAACTAAATCAAATTATTTTTGACATATTATTAATTTTTTTGTTATTTTTAAAGTTTCAAACAAATAAAATTGAACTATTTATTCATAGTATTTATGTATTTATTAATCGTTCTCTTCTGATTTAAAACAACCTGGCAACTATGGTTCGTAATTACGAATGGCTTGGTTTAAACCACGCCCAATTAAAGTTTGTTTCTTTTTCTCTGATCAGAATATAATTTATCATCCTTGTCTCCAGCCTTACTTACTTGTTTCTATACAGTTTGTATAAATAAGGGCATTTTTTTACTTTTAAATAGGGTTGGGATTTTGACCGGTAAAAATCTTTTGTGGTCAATTGACTAGTCCATTGACTGGCCAATTGACTAAAAACCAGTCAAATTCTTTAGTTTTTTCTAAAGAAATGAAGGCATGAGTAAAATTACTTAATTTTAAAAAGAAACGTATATTTATTGAAAAAATTCCAACAAAAAATAAAGAAACCATTCGAGGTACAAAAAAACATTCATATCATTGTTTTTAAGAACATTCACGTCTAGCTCGCAGCAGAGCAGCAATAGCAGCCCAGCAGATAAGACTTGAACATGGTACATGAGATTGTACATTGTCGTTGTCAGACATACGGTTCTTTTAAGAACCAAAAACCGACATCACGGTGCTAGCATGTGTAGATAACGGCACATCATCCTCGTCACTGAACCCACCCTCGCCATTGTCTTTACTCTCTTAAAATTAATTAGTCAAAAATGACCCAGAACACTATTTAAAAAGCATTATTATGATTGCGCCATGGTCCACTACCGAACATTTTTTAAATACTTTTGATATTTTCCGCTAGGTAGCGCCGCCGCCGAATTAAAAGTTTTTGACCGATTTTGACATGGTCAAAATCTCTCCTGTCAAAATAGGTAAAAATCTCGGTCAATTGACCGCGGTCAATTGACCAGGCACAACCCTACTTTTAAATTTCAGTCCTCCGTACGTTCATAAAGTACTATTTTTTTAAAGATTGAAGGCGCACATTGTCACAAACCCTCAAACGTTTGTAGTACTTTTACCCTTCTAAATAAATAAAATTAAATATATACAGTGTGTCCCCGGATAGGTGAAACGACTGTTGTAAAATCCAAAAAAAATTGAATTCAATTTTCATTTTTGGAGGTTCAGCCCTGCTTGATAAAATAATTATTTTAAACATAATTTAGATTAAAAAAAAATCAAGTATGCCTTGAAAATAAAAAAAGTGTGTAGGTAAAGTGCCTATAATATAAAAAAAGTTGTTTAAAAACATTTAAGCCCCTATAGATACCAAATTTCAAAATTCTTGGCCAACTTTGATTTTTATTTTTTGTACTATTTTTTGTGTGGATAACGTGCCTTTCATATGTGATATACGACAAAATATTATACAGAAAAGTTGTTTTTAGGTACAGGGTGGTCCACGTAAGGTGACCCATATACTTATCTCAGAAACTACTGGAGTCACAAAAAATTTGTAAGGAACAAATATTCACGAAGTAAAAAATATTTTTAAAATATTATATTTTCATTTATACAGGGTGTTCGGTTTTCCTTGGGACGATACCAACTTTCTTATTTTCAATGGAACACCCTGTATATTTTTGCATTTTTGGATTCTTCCCACTCTTTTAGGTATACTTTGTAAATATATTAAATAAGAAAATGTTAATACTTTTTGAGTAAAATTAAGATTTATTAAAATTTCTCTAAATGTAGACACTCGCTAAAAGTTAAAAATATCCAACTAAAAGTTATTATTTTTTATATTATGTAGTATACATCTCTTTAATAATAAGTAAGCTATAAGTTAATTATTATATTTTTTGGAAAATATCATACAGGGTGTTTTCTATGTCCCGTTGAAAATAGCGATTTTAAAAGTTTAAAATCTTGTTTTTATTCAATGGAACACCCTATATATTTTTGCATAATTGGATAGAATAAGTAATTACCTTTCATTTTATATATATATGTCCTATACCTAAACCTAACAGAAAAAAAAATATTCGCATTTTTCACAATTAGTAGCTTTTTTCCAATTACCTTAGTTAAATTTTCATTATTCAAAGAAAACACCCTGTATAATATTTTCCAAAAAAAATTAATTAACTTATATCTTACTTATTATTAAAGAGATGATTGCTACATAATATAAAAAATAATAACTTTTAGTTGGTTATTTTTAACTTTTAGCGAATGTCTACATTTAGAGAAATTTTAATAAATCCTCATTTTACTCAAAAAGTATTAACATTTTCTTAATTAATATATTTACAAAGTATACCTAGAAGAGTGTGTAGAATCCAAAAATGCAAAAAAATATAGGGTGTTCCATTGAAAATAAGAAAGTTGGTATCGTCCCAAGGAAAACTGAACACCCTGTATAAATGAGAATATAATATTTTAAAAATATTTTTTACTTCGTGAATATTTGTTTCTTACAAATTTTTTGTGACTCCAGTAGTTTCTGAGATAAGTATATGGGTCACCTTACGTGGATCACCTAAAAAAAATATTCGCATTTTACAAAATTAGTAGCTTTGCGCGTATGGTAATTATTATAGTAATATATATTTATATATAAAAGCATTTTTATTTGTTGTTATTGAAATTTATTTATTTGAATAATGAAAATTTAACTAAGGTAATTGGAAAAAAAGCTACTAATTGTGAAAAATGCGAATATTTTTTTTTCTGTTAGGTTTAGGTATAGGACATATATATATAAAATCAAAGGTAATTACTTATTCTATCCAATTATGCAAAAATATATAGGGTGTTCCATTGAAGAAAAACAAGATTTTAAACTTTTAAAATCGCTATTTTCAACGGGACATAGAAAACACCCTGTATGATATTTTCCAAAAAATATAATAATTAACTTATAGCTTACTTATTATTAAAGAAATGGATACTACATAATATAAAAAATAATAACTTTTAGTTGATTATTTTTAACTTTTAGCGAGTGTCTACATTTAGAGAAATTTTAATAAATCTTAATTTTACTCAAAAAGTATTAACATTTTCTTAATTAATATATTTACAAAGTATACCTAAAAGAGTGGGTAGAATCCAAAAATGCAAAAAAATACAGGGTGTTCCATTGAAAATAAGAAAGTTGGTATCGTCCCAAGGAAAACCGAACACCCTGTATAAATGAAAATATAATATTTTAAAAATATTTTTTACTTCGTGAATATTTGTTTCTTACAAATTTTTTGTGACTCCAGTAGTTTCTGAGATAAGTATATGAGTCACCTTACGTGGACCACCCTGTACATATACCAAATTTCAAATTTAACTTTGATTTTTATTTCTTTTACTACCTAGATTTTTACAAAATCAAAGTGGCCAAGAAATTTGAAATTTGGTATATGGACCTAAAATATGATTCTAACCAGTTTTTCTCAATAATATTTTGTCGTATAGTACAAAATACAAAAAATAGTACAAAAAATAAAAATCAAAGTTGGCCAAGAATTTTAAAATTTGGTATAGGGGGCTAAATGTTAATTCTAAACAATTTTTTTTTATAATATTTTGTCATATATTCCATATGAAAAGCACTCTAACTAGACAAAAACAGTTCTTTTAATATTTCCAAGGCATATGATTCTAAACAACTTTTCTCAATAATATTTTGTCGTATAGTACAAAATACAAAAAATAGTACAAAAAATAAAAATCAAAGTTGGCCAAGAATTTTAAAATTTGGTATAGGGGGCTAAATGTTACACGGAAAAAAATAATCGGTAGAGGCTACCGATTGCCAATCGGTAGACTCTACCGAAAAAATCGGTAGACTCTACCGATAAAATCGGTAGTCTCTACCGAAAAAAAATCGGTTCCCTCAACCGATTTTTATCGGTAGCAGCTACCGATTATTTTCGGTAGAGTCTACCGATTTTTTCGGTGCAGGCTACCGAAAAAATCAATTACCAATTTTTGAAAATTTTTGTATTTTTTTAGCGAGAAATTAAATACTCGCTTTTTATTAAATAGAAAATAGTATATATTTTTTTTCAACGCAATAAGCATGATAGTGTTGATCAAAATACAATGTTTTAATCGAGAACATGAGAAAATATATACAATTATTTACACTGACTATTTCATTAATTTTTCCGAACACTGGATCGTTATTATTATCAATCTCAACTAAAACAACCAAACCTTTCTGATATTTAATATATTTTTTTTAATTTTTTAACAGCGCATCGATGCGGATTTTCTCGGTTACGCCTAACGAAAAAATCGGTAGACTCTACCGAAAAAATCGGTAGACTCTACCGAAAAATAATCGGTAGCTACTACCGATAAAAATCGGTTGAGGGAACCGATTTTTTTTCGGTAGAGACTACCGATTTTTTCGGTAGAGTCTACCGATTTTTTCGGTAGAGTCTACCGATTGGCAATCGGTAGCCTCTACCGATTATTTTTTTCCGTGTAATTCTAAACAACTTTTTTTTATAATATTTTGTCGTATATCCCATATGAAAGGCACTCTACCTACACAAAAACAGTTCTTTTAATATACTAAGGCATACTTGATTTTTCAAAATTGATATTATTTCAAAATTAATCTTTTATCAAGCAGGGATGAACTCGAAAATTAAATTTAAATTTTCGAATTTTATTAGAGCAAAAAACGCCATATTTTTACAAAATACAAGGCCTACTATGTCAGTTTTTAAGAGTAAATTTTTAAGAATTCATATTAGCGATTTTTTTAAACAAAATCTAAGCACGGCACTGAATTTACCAACCCTCAAAACGACCCTATACTAAATTTTATTGAAAAATTTTAAGTAGAAAAATGCACATAACAACAAAAATTTATTCTGTCAAGTTATCCATGAAAAAAACATTGAAATAAAATTGGTACTATTAATATAAGTTTAATTTTATTTCAATGTTTTTTTCATGGATAACTTGACAGAATAAGAGTTCGGCACCTGCAGCAGGAAGATAATCCCGATAGAGTGGTTGCTAGAGATTTTGGCTCTGGGGTACAGAACTAGTTGTTTAATTTTTACTTTAAAAAATTTGGCGTCTTGAAGTATGACCTTCTTTTTTGAAAGGTTAGTAAACACAGTCGACCAAAATATTTTTAAAAGTTTTAAGACAACAATGTTCTAGGCGAGAGCTCTCGGTATTGGCTGCCGCTTTATTGCCCTCATTCAATTGCACTATTACCTAGAATTTTTTTATTTTTAAATTTGGCATCTGCATTGCTATATACTCTAATATAAAACCACAATATTTCTTTTAAATTGCTTCGTCTACATTTATTCGGTATTTTAATATTTAATATTGGATCACATTTTGGATACGTAGAATAGGCGAAAGAAGGATAAAAAAGCAATAGTATACCATAGTGTGCAAGCTTATAACGAAATGTCATGACCCCGGTTAATGTTTTAGAGGGAGAATTTCAATTTCGTTTTCTATATTAAAGTGAAAATGCCGGCACTTAATACATTTTTGAACGCGTGTAAAATTTCTGTTTGCCGTTCCTACATTAATAATATATTCCAATTTTGATTTGTTATTGAATAGTGTACCTAGTTGTTATTGTAAATTTATTTTTCTACTACCTTACTGGAAAACTTCCTCCCTCTTTTTTTTTTTAACAATTTTACATTAGAAAGAGTTTTTGTACCTTGTCTAGCCCTATTTTATTTTGCAGGAAAAAGATTTACTCCGCGCTTGTGCAACATTCTTTGAACAAACTATATTTATTTTCATATCGCTCTTTCGATTTTTAAGGAAGGAAATTAATTGCAACTATTCTTGCCTCTTCAGCAAGATCTTGCGGCAGGTCTTCTTCGGTAGAACTCATTTTCAAAACGTATTACCTTTGCCTTTCGCTTCGCGTCGGGCATCAAACTATTCGCGGGAGGAAAAGCACTATTTTCCTCCCATGGTATTTAAAATAAAAAGTCAAGTTAAAAGTCACAAGTAAACATATATTTAGAACACAGTCTTTATAGTATAGCACCTAAGAAATTTTGAAATATCTCATAAAGAACAAGAAATATACAAAATGTTCAGAAATAAATATTTTATTTTGTTTTTAGTAAGACATTTCTAAAAATACCTTAAATATTGCAATTTGTCTAAAATCGGGTATTTTAATCAGAAATAGGTATCTCAAATGTCTCAGGAAGGACCCACTTTAAAAATCCAATATTTTCAGATTTTTTTTATAGTATTGTAATAAGTTAAAATTTCATCATTTTTAAAAAATAGGTAAAAAAAAATGTCTAACTAAAAAGCTAATAAAGTCGTCTTACTAATGAAATTTTAACCACTTATTACAACACAATAAAATAATGTTTTCTGAAAATGTGTCCACCGGTCACAAAGAAGGAAATGTATTTTTGGCCTTAAATTGTAAAGTAAAAGCTTTAAACATGTCAATATAAAGATTACTTTTTATCAAGAATGAAATTTTCTATACTGTATACTGTATACTGGACAAAAATATTGTACATTTTAGGCTTTTTAACGTGGATCTTGTTTAAACTAATATTTAATATCTTTATACTATCTGAGTATAATATAGAATAATTGTCAAAATTTTCAAAATATCCAACTTAATAAAAATTTTTACAATTTGCAAAATGTTCGGAAAAATTAAATCTTAAATTTCTTTTTTATAACAAATATCAGAATAAAATCGTTGATAATTTTTTTTGCATTTATAATATTTATATAAGTTGCTCCCAGATAGTAATAAGAAAACATTTAAATCAAATTTTGTGAAAATCGGTTCATTGTTTTTTAACAACTTGACAACTAAGCACACTTTAACCAATGGAAAGCTTAGAATTTTAAACCCGCAAGATTATTTTTTTATACATCGGGAACGTAAATAAAGATTAAATGTTTAATTACTTGATCCATACATTTAACAAATAATTATGAAATATGGCCAAAAAGTTTTTAACCGCTCCAAACAGTTCAAGTACCTACTTTGGAAAACTTTATAACGTATAAAATCATGAGAAAATTATGAAAATTACTTAGGAAGATAATAAACTTACTAAAGTTAGTTTTTGCATTTTGGTATGAAACTATAACACATAATTTTACTAGGTAAATACAATTTTTAAAGAAAAATAATGTTTTACAAAAAACAAAAGTGGACTCCAATAACTATAGACAATAGGTACTTTTTTAATATTAACAATAATACGAGCCCTAACCACAAAATGTTCGGTCACTTCATAATTTATACAGAAATATTTTTCGTGAATACTATCTCAAAATTATTAGAAGTTATGAAAAATTCAGCTCATTTTAGCATACACCCCTCGAAGCGATTTTTATTTTTAAAAAGTTTACCTTTTATTTTTAGCTTTTAAAAAAAACTTTTAAACTTTTTTTGTATGAGTAAAAAAAGTTATAAATGGACCCATTAAAAAGAGCATAAAATATTATAAAAACCCTGAAAATTTGGTAAAAAATAAATTAGTTATAAAAAAGTATAAGTAATTTAAAAATACTATTTTTAAAGAGTTTTTGCAATTTTCTTAGGAAACGGGAGATTTTGCAGATATATATATCGTTATAACTTTCTTATTATTTATACAATTTTTACCAAATTTTCAGGGTTTGTATAATATTTTATGTTCTTTTTAATGGGCCCATTTATAACTTTTTTTACTCATACAAAAAAAAGTTAAAAAGTTAGCATTTTTTTAAAAGCTAAAAATAAAAGGTAAACTTTTTAAAAATAAAAATCGCTTCGAGGGGTATATGCCAAAATAAGCTGAATTTTTCATAACTTCTAATAATTTTGAGATAGTATTCACGAAAAATATTTCTGTATAAATTATGAAGTGTCCGAACATTTTGTTGTTAGGGCTCGTAATTATTGTCCTGTAGCCGTCTTAGACAGAATACTATATTTTAAACTCTAAAATATTCTTGCTAAATTTGTAATATTTTATCAAATATAAACTTTATAACCAAATGTCGAATACCCGGCAATAAAACCAGAAACTTTTTACCCCTTCCAAACTTTTAAATCCTCCATAAAGCTTCGTATTTTTTTGCTCGAACATCCACTTAAAGTACATCGTGCGTGGGCGAGAATTCTCTTGAGGTATTTGGCGGAATCGACGAATTTTCGCGTTCTCCTCCTTGCTCCCCAATTCAAATCGTACGCCACACGGTCGAGCTGTCGGTGTGTGGGCGTCAAAGTATCATGGTGCCGTTGCAATTCAACCACGGCCCACGCTACATCGCAAAAATCGATACGGCCCCAACGTTCTCCCACTAAACTACACTCTTTTTTATTTAGCCTTTAATTAATTATTTAAAACAATTATTCTTAGGCTTAATTAAATTCAATACCAGACAATTTTTAAAGTTTTGGTTACGAGCGAGCTTGCGAGCGAGTGTTTAATTAAATGAGTACCTAGAAAAGTTTATAAACGAGTTTCTACCATACTTTTTCTACGACAAATACTTGATATTAAGTAAAAAATGATTTAAATTAAATATTTGTATAGAGCGACATCTATACGAAAATAAAGTAACCATCCCAATAAACATTTTTGACGTAATTTTCACCATTAATATTGCCCGTTATTCTTTCAATTAAACTTAACAATTATTGATACTTCAAAACATTAAAATTACTTCAAAATATGATTAGGTATGTCAAGAAAATATTTTATCCTTTGATTTTTTTTATTACTATAATTACAAAGTATGAAAAATTCTTACACGGGAAATGTTAGGTACAAAAAGTGACAGTTGTATTAGATATGTATCAAGTTTTATAAACGCCATTTTAGTTACGAGTTTAATTAAGCACGAGCGAAGATTGCGAGCGAGTGTTTAATAAAAACGAGTGTCTAGACAAGTTTATAAACGAGTTGCATACTGTACTTTATCTACGACGAACACAAAACAGAATTTAAAGCCAATTTTATTTGTTAAAATTTTGACATCTGTCAACTGTCACCCGAATTTAACCTCACTTTTTCCCAATTTATAATAAATCTAACTTCAGCCCGTGACGTAAAATGTCGAAAAGCCACTGTTGTTAACTTCAGCCAGTCAATAAAACGCCATAAAGTTACAGCTCGTCAATGTAGGAGTAGATAAAATATTTTATCCTTTGATTTTTTTATTACAAAGTGTGAAAAATTCTTACACGGGAAATGTTAGTACAAAAAGTGACAGTTGTATTTATTGGAATTCGCGTTAGAATTTTTAACTTGGGAATCTATCGGCGTTAAAATCTCAAATTCTGTGTAAATCAAAATTTATATACAGGGTGTTATGTAATTAATGTTATATATTAAAATACTGAATACCTTTTGACATAAGGAATAAAGGAAAAATATTTAAAAAAACATTTTTCCAAAGATAAAGAAAAAATATGCATTAGAAGTTTTTTATATTTTTTGTGATACGCTAAGGGGTTACACACCAGTTCACAGGTTAAACTTTAAACATTTAATTTGTGTAAATAAGTCAAAAAGCACTTCCCTTAGTTAAGATATTTACAATTTGAAAACATAACCTAAAATTTAAAAGAAATGCACTAGATTCTGTCATAAAAGTTGGCAGATTTTGTTTGAATTTACCTTCAGTACAAAAATGACATAACCAACAATTAATAAAAACGCCAAATTGACAATTTGCATTGTTAATTTTGTCATTTTTGTAATTAAGCTAAATTTAAACAATGTTTGTCAACTTTTTTGAGAGATTTTGGAAACACTGTTGTTACCAACCATAACATAATAAATCCACCAGATTAACCTAAAGTTCCTAGTCGATCAGTGGCGTACTTTTTGGTAGGATAAAGGTTATTATAAATTATTTTTAGACTTTGGAATTTAGAAAAAAAAAGTTTCAGGTGCTTCTTTATGGACCCTAAGGAACAACCCATTTTAATATATAACATTAATTACATAACACCCTGTATTTATTTTATTTATTTAAATAGACTAACAATCGATATAGAAGCAGTTTTTCACAGTAAAAGAGAACAGAATGTTTTATGGGCAAAATTTTTAACGCTTTATCATTTAAATCTAGTTAACTGCACTACTATGGCGAAATCAAAATGTCAGTACAAACGTTTATATATTTTTTTCAAATATTGGCGTCAAGAAACTATTTAATACTTTTGTACTTTTGTATTGAGATAATAAAATAATTTCCACATTTAGTATTATTTTAACAATTGTATGACATTTGACAACTGTCGACTAACTTAAAACTAACTTCAGCCCGTGACTAAAAACCTGTTACTTTCAGCCCGTGACTAAAGCGCCATAAAGCCACAACTTGTCAATGTGTATTTAAAAGAATACTTAGAGTCATCAAAACATGTACGATAATGGGCGTTTTAAATGTGGGAGTAGAAAAAATCGCTTAAACAGGTTTCTAAAAGTAGTAGGTTTAATTTCCTTTCATTTACTTATCATTCATAATTTAGTATTAAAAATGCTCTTTATGAATCTGATTTTTATCTTCTTCCAAAAAAAACCTATAAAACGTTTATGTAATATTTTATCCTTTAACTTATTTAGCAAGTCGAATATGCCAGACGTTCCAACCAAAATCGATTAAAGTTGTGAATGAAGTTCATTTTGATTGACAACATTTAATGATGAATGAAACCAAATACGGACAAGGCTAAAATAAATTTGATCAGACTTAAAAAATGTACTTTAAGCCTTATAAATTCTTATGTAAAAAAAAAATGGGAAACGTGATCCCTTCGCGTGTCACAGTACCTATATAAAAGATTTTTTTGTATATTCAAACATTACAAAACATGTTGCTAACTTCATATCTTTTCCATATTTATTTAGCTTTAATTCTAAAAATAAAAAACCCTTATAAAAATCTGAAATGTATTTTTAATATACATATTCCGAGTTGGCAAAATTAAAATATCCAAAAATAGACGTTAAATAAACTGAGTATTTACCCACCTTAAAGCGTTATGCTCCGTTTATAACACAATAAAAATAAATATTTATAAGTATGTTTTTTGATTTTCATAACTGATATTGGGGTTTAAAAATATATGCCACATTTATACTTTAAGATCTTTTTTTATTACTATTTTAAAATATAATTTTAATGTACAGGGTGCACCAATTATTATTCTATGTATGGTAGGTATATTATTTTAAGAACTACGTACTGTTTTTTTTTTAATTTCGTAATAACGTAACTTTTAATTTATAAATTTTCAAGTGGCAAAAAAGCATTCGAAAATAGCAAACTCGTGAAAGCCAACAGTGTAGGTTATACACGATTAAATCGATTGGTTTGTGTTAAATCAACAATCCAGAGGCGGATGCTGAAAATTAAATATTAAATAACGAAAATTGGTATTTTTTGTAATGATTCCGGTAAATTTAATAATTCAATATGGGTTTCATCAATAAAAATCAAAAAAAAATCCTTGGAAATAAAATAAGAAAATCATGAAAAAGCATTACAGAATATTTAAATATACGGGGTGTCTCGAAAACAGCTTGCTCAGTGAGAAAAATGTTTGTAATTTTCTTTTTCTAGTCCCACCTTTAAAACGCCTATTATCGTACTTGTTTCCATAACCATTAAACACACATTGACAAGTTGTGGCTTTATGGTACTTTAGTCACGGGCTAAAGTTGGCAACAGGTTTTTAGTCACAGGCTGAAGTTAGTTTTAAGTTAGTTAACAGTTGTCAAATGTCATACAATCGTTAAAAAAAAGTGCCTTTCTTGTAAAGTAATACTACATGTGAAAATTATTTTATTCTCTCAATACAAAAATACAAAAGTATTAAATAGTTTCTTGACGCCAAAAGATTATATGAACGTTTGTACTGACCTTTTGATTTCGCCGTAGTAGTGCAGTTAACTAGATTTAACTGATAAAGAGCTAAAAAATTTGCGTTTAGTGCCCATTAAACATTCTCTTTCCTTTTACTGTGATAAACTGCTTCTAGTTCTTTAGTCTATTTTCAAGGGATATATATAAATTTTGATTTACACAGAAAAATTTGAGATTTTAACACCGGTAGATTCCCAAGTCAAAAATTCTAACGGGAACTCCAATAAATACAACTGTCACTTTTTGTCCCGTGTAATAATTTTTAATACTTTGTGATAATATTTTGCAATTATAGTGATACAAAAAAATCAAAGGATAACATCTTTTCTTAACATAATCATTTTTTGAAGATATTTTAATATTTTAAAGTATCAATAATTGTTAAGTTTAATTAAAATAATAACGGGCAATGTGAATGGTTACTTTGTTTACGTATAGATGACGCCTCATACGAGTACCTATTTAATTACAATAATTTTTTCGATAATGCAACTCATTTATAAACTTTTCTAGGCACTATTTTTATTAAGCACCCGAATATTAAATTCGTGACCAAAATGGCGTTTATCAAACTTGATACATAATAATATTATAATATATTATATTATTATACTTAAAATATAATATAATTAAACTACATTTAAAAAATTCATACTACATAATGGTTGTAAATTTTAAATTAATCACATAACTTTTTAGGAAATTGATAGAAAATTAGGAATACTAAAAATAAAAATAATTTTAATATTAAGTAAAATTTAAAAAATCATAGAAATGAAAAAGAAATATATGCTTAAAGATTTGTATTCAGCTAATAATTACGTATTGTACAAAAACTACAAAAAATTACTTGTTCCAGATTGTTACTTATTGTAGGTTATATATTAAATTATCAAGGCAGAAAAATTCGGTAACCCAGTTTTCCTAACATTCCCTAGGGAAGACCCCCAAGGTATTCGAAGCCGTCCTCGATTAAAGCAGACGGGAACCTGCCACTGGCTATCAAACAGGGCGGGGGCGGTTCTCTCCGTGGAAAGTAGTGAAACCTGGCGGCCGAAGGGGAGGCAACGGGCATGTGAATGAATCCGCCGTCGCTGTGACCTACTTCCCTCAGCCGGAGCAGCCCCACAGTGACACAGATATAAAAAATTTGATGGAAAAGTCCATGCATACTCTTTTCTAATAAGTATTTTGAGGTAAAAACTCATTTAAATGTAATAGTATATTAAGTATCAGTTTGATAAACGCCATTTTAGTCACGAATTTAATTTAGGCACGAGCGAGCTTGCGAGCGAGTGTTTAATTAAATGAGTGCATAGAAAAGTTTATGAAAGATTTGCATACTATAATTTTTCTACCACAAATACTAAATATTATACACTCACATGCAAAATAATCGATCCACACAAATTTTCGATGAATTTCAATTGCAAATAACTTTTTTATTTGATTTCGGATTTAAACAAATATTAAAGAATATTGTAGATACATTAATGGAGAATCCCTCTCATTGTAAAAATTACTAAAAAATAGACATACGTTACGTTATACAGGTTTAAACCAAAAGATGTTTTTTACCATAAGTTTAAGACACTCTGTAGAGGCAAAACCGTATATTGTTTTAAATTTAGTTTTAATTATCAAGTCACATCTATTTTTAACAGTTTTGTTTTTGGTTTACCTTGATATATTTATTTTTGTGGAAAATATGGATTAAAAAAAAAACATTGCAATTTCCAATAGTTTTCCTGTATGAAGGATGACAGTGACAGTTTTGTTGAATCATTCCATACTTGAACATGTCATATACAGCTTTCAAAAGCTATCAAATTTTTTGTAAATTAATGTGTTAATTTTGAGGTGTCTTCTTACTTTTAAAAATATCTCCGACTGTTGCCCTTTGTACTTTACTTCTTGTGACGTTTAAAACACTTGCCATGTAATACTGTGACCGTCCATCCTGGATTAAATTAATGGCTCTGGCAACATCAGTCGGAGACATATCCATTTATTAAAGTAAGAAGACACCTCAAAATTTAAACAATAATTTGCAAAAAACAATTTGATAGCTTTTGAAAGCCGTGTATGACATGTCCAAGTATGGAATGATTCAACAAAACTGTCACTGTCATTCTCCATAGCCTATGGATGGACCATAGCAACCTTAGTTCTTCATACAGAAAAATATTGGAAATTGCAATGTTTTTTTTAAAAATCCATATTCTCCACAAAAATAAATATATCGAGGTGAACCCAAAACAAAACTTTTAAGAATAGATGTGATTTGATAAATAAAACTTAATTAAGAACAATATACGGTTTTGTCACTCTACAGAGTGTCTTAAACTTATGGTTAAAAACATAATTTTGTTTAAACCTGTATATTATAAACGCACGTCTATTTTTTAGTAATTTTTTAAAATGTGATCGATTGTCCATTAATTTATCTACAATATTCTTTAATATTCGTTTAAATCTGACATCAATTAAAAAAATTATTTGCGATTGAAATTCATCGAAAATTTGTGTGGATCGATTATTTTGCCTGTGAGTGTATAAAAAATGATTTAAATTAAATATTTGCATAAAGCGACATATATACGAAAATAAATTAACCATCCCAATAAACATTTTTGATGTAGTTTTCACTATTAACATTGCCCGTTATTATTTTTATTAAACTTAACAATTATTGATACTTTAAAATATTTAAATAATTTCAAAATATGATTAGGTATGTTAAGAAAAATTTTATCATTTATTTTTTTTATTAATATAATTGCAAAATATTATCACATCGTATTAAAAATTCTTACATGAAAAATGACAGTTGTATTTATTGGGAATCTAGCGGCGTTAAAATGTATCCCTTGAAAATAGACGAAAAATATATATAAAAGTAGTTCTTTACAGTAAAAGAGAAGAGAATGTTTTATGGGCACTGTACGCAAAATTTTTAACGTTTTATCAGTTGAATCTAGTTAACTGCACTTCTACGGAGAAATCAAAAGGTCAGTACAAACGTTATATATAATCTTTTCAAATATTGGCGTCAAGAAACTATTTAATACTTTTGTATTTTTGCATTAAGATAATAAAATAATTTTCACATTTAGTATTATTTTACGAGAAAGGCACTTTATTTTAACAATTGTAAGTATGACATTTGAAATCTCTCAACTAACTTAAAGCTAACTTCAGCCCGTGAATAAAAATCAGTCGCCAACTTCAGCCTATGATCAAAACTTGTCAATGTGTATTTAAAAGGTCACTTAGTGTCATGGAAAGTTTCCTCCTACCTTTAAAACGCCCATTATCGTACACGTTTCCATTGGAAACGTGTACGATAATGGGCGTTTTAAAGGTAGGAGTAGAAAAAAGAACTTAATAACTATCCAGTATCCAAAATGTCCTGAAATTTAGAACCGTTCAAGGTTGTGTGTGCAAAGAGAGCAAACTGGCAACAGCGCCAGCGTGTGCCGCCGCCGGCTTCGCTGCCTAGGGGAACTTCCTCCGCCACCCCCATTCATCACGACTCAATGAAATGGCGGGGGAAGGCGTGGGCGAACGGCGGCGGGACGGTATTAGTCATCGGCAGCTTTAATGCAAGAGAATCCCTATTTTGACACGATAGTATTATACAGGGTTAGTGATGTAAGCAGAAAAAAAACGTTTTGTTTTTAAAAAAAAACATGTTTTTTTTAGAAAAAAAACAAAGGGGTTTGTTTTTTTCAAAAATGTTGTTTTTTTTTCAGAAACATTGTTTTTTCCTTAATAGAGATTATAAGGGAAAAGAGTAAGCTTAAAGCAGAAAATTTTTGAAACTTTAAAATGTGTAATCGTTATTTATAATAAAAACACCAAATAAAAACTTGCTTCTAAAATAAACATAACATCTATGAAAATTAAATCAAAAACTTAAGTGAAATAGTTTTTATCTATAAAAAAAATAGGCAGAATTTAAATCTTACATGTCAATGAATATTTAAAATTAAAAATCTCTATAATCAGAATCAACGTCAAATTCTTCTGGCACCTCCGACGTGTCAGTATCGTGTACAGAAAAGTTTTCAGTTTAATTTTTAGCGCATCGATATTGAAGATAATCATTTCTATGATTAAAGCGATCTTTTAATAACAAATGGCGACACTTGTCATACATTGTTTTGTAAATTTTTTATAAAACAAAAAAACGAACGCTTTTTTAATTATTATAAAACTGTTTTTTATAATTTGAAAAAACAAAAAAAACGGTGTGCAAGTTTTTTTTATAATTTGAAAAAAAAACAATGTTTTGTTTTTTTTCTGAAAAAAACATGATTTTTTAAACGTTTTTTTTTTCAAATTTGAAAAAAAAACGTTTTTTTTACATAACTATACAGGGTGTCCCATGTCCAATGGCAATACAGCGACTGAAATGTATAAAAATTAAAATTTGTATGAAAAATACAAACTTGTGATCATTTTTAATGGTACACCTAGAGGGCGCTCATGACAGGTTGAATTGGGTGAATCAATACTTACTTTGTTTAATTTCATTAAGATTAAATAAAACATTTAAAAATTAATAAAAACGATATACAAGATAAAAAATAGTTTTACCCATCAGAATGTCTAAAAGGGCGAAAGTAAAACTGTTAACTTTCATCCTCAACAGATTTTCTTTTTGTCCAATTTCTTATCTTATATTTTCAATAAGGCATTAGGGGAATGAAAGGGTTGCTAATAGGTACCAATATTTATAAATTATTTTCGTTTCATATTTCATAGAAGATTTTCACATCAAAGATATTTTCAGCCGCAAATTATAACAAAGTAGGTAATTAATCATTTTATCAAGGAATCCTTTATTTCTTACACAAGGTTTAATGTGTTATTGATTACTTTGATGAGAAAATTTATGGGTTTTCCAAAATGTTAAGCAGAAATAATACTTACCTAATATTATCTAGAAAATTATTTAAATTAAATATTTGTATAAAGCGACATCTAGGTATACGAAAATAAAATAACCATTCCAATAAACATTTTCACCATTAACATTGCCCGTTATTATTTTAATTAAACTTAAAAATTATAGATACTTTAAAATATTAAAATAACTTAAAAATATGATTATGTTAAGAAAATATTTTACCCTTTGATTTTTTTATCACTATAATTGCAAAATATTACCACAAATTATTAAAAATTCTTAAACGGGAAATGTTAAAGGTACAAAAAGTTTTATTTATTACCGGCGTTAAAATCTCAAATTTTTCTATGGAAATCAATTTTTTTCCCTTAAAAATAAACTAACAATCGATATGGAAGCAGTTTTTCACAGTAAAAGAGAAGAGAATGTTTTATGGGCACTATACGCAAAATTTTTAACGCTTTATCATTTAAATCTAGTTAACTGCATTACTACGGCGAAATCAAAATGTCAGTACAAACGTTCATATAATCTTTTCAAATATTGGCGTCAACTATTTCATAATTTTGTATTGAGATAATAAAATAATTTCCACATTTAGTATTATTTTAACGATTGTATGACATTTGACAACTGTCGACTAACTTATCAGTTAAATCTAGTTAACGGCACTACTAGGGCGAAAAAGGGCAGTACAAACGTTCATTTTTTTTTAAATATTGACGTCAAGAAACTATTTAATACTTTTGTATTTTTTTATTGAGATAATAAAATAATTTCCACATTTAGTATTATTTTACAAGAAATGCTCTTTATTTTAACGATTTTATGACATTTGACAACTGTCAACTAACTTAAAGCTAACTTCAGCCCGTGACTAAAGCGCCATAATGCCACAACTTGTCAATGTAATGGGCGTTTTAAAGGTAGGAGTAGGAAAAAATCCTTTTAGTATTAAAGTATTTATTTTAGTATTTAAAGAAAACCTTTTGGCTAAAATGTTTAATTTTAATTTGTTAATTTATTTATAAGAACTTAGCAGTAATCGAAATTTACTTTTCACGACTTTGAGAAGCTGACCTATTTTGGGGTGTTAATTATTCATGCACCTTGCAGATTCATAACTTTCTGTAAGCATGATACCCCTGCTTCAAATACCCCATAAAGACCCTGTTCAAACCGATGGATATTTGGTCAATTCTCATATAACTTGTTCCGATGCTGTATCCACTTATTTTTGTGAAAACTAATTCTCGCTCAAGGTTTTTTTTAGTGTAATAAGCATGTAGCATTTCAAGGTAATGGGAACTTAAATTATGACAACCCTAATCTATTAATTTTTTCCTAAAATGCAGGCTTTATGTTGCAAATGTCACGTAAGTTACCGGTCACCAACTGCAATATCCTAACATCGATGAATATTTCAACAAAATGGCCGTTCAAACAACTAATGTTAGTGCTTGATTAACTAAAAATAGACTTAAGATTGACAAAAAATTATTTTATCCGAAATCGGCAGTAAAGTAGTCAACAATCGTAAATTAAAATAAATCGGCAGTAAAGTTCTACTTTACTGCCGATTTCGGATAAAATAATTTTTCGTCAATCTTAAGTCTATTTTTAGTTAATCAAGCACTAACATTAGTTATTTCAACAGCCATTTTGTTAAAATATTCATCAATGTTAGGATATTGCCGTTGGTGACCGGTAACTTACGTGACATTTGCAACATAAAGCCTGTATTTTAGGAAAAAATTAATAGATTAGGGTTGTCATAATTTAAGTTCCCATTACCTTAAAATGCTACATGCTCATTACACTAAAAAAAACCTTGAGCGAGAATTAGTTTTCACAAAAATAAGTGGATACAGCATCGAAACAAGTTATATGAGAATTTACCATTTGTATCGGAATGTATGGTGTTTCTATAGGGTGTATTGGTATGTATAGGACCCATAGTTGGGATTTATGGTTGTTCTATAGGGATATCCACCCTTGATTTATTTGCTATTGATTTCAATGGGGAAAATACACATAAATGTAGAAATTAGTTTTTCCCCCATAGAAACCCATAGGTCTTAATAAAATTTTGTCAAATGTTTTATGGTTGTTCTATGGGGATATCCCTATATATCCTTAATTGAGTTATTTGCTAACGGTCTCAATAGGGAAAATGTAAAAGTTATGGTGTGCCTGTAGGTTATTTCCTATACATTTTCTATCGGGCCGTATCCGGAAAAATACATGGACAAATGCACATATTGAATCCGGTAGCGCCCGATAGATTATTTTATATAGGTCTCTATGGGGTATTTTAAGCATGGACTTGGAATAAGTAATTAAATAGTACCTACATTATTTAACATTATCGAGTTTGCGACATTTTGTCAGATTTGACGTTTGACATGTAATATTATAGATTATGACATGAATTTATTCTACAGATGGTAAAACTCTTCCTATGTAATTTCAATGTATTTTTATAATTGTACGGCGGTGTATAATAATTTGACTTTTGAACTGGGTACAAATATAAAGTCTTTCTATATAGGCTTATGAGTGATATAATATGAAAATTGTTATACGCTTGAAAAAAATATTTTTTTATTGTTTGCACATTATTAGCTGTTTTCGCAGAGCTAATCATGAATTAGTTCGGACATCCCAATGCGCATGACTTTTGAATGTCCGAACTAGTTCGGGATTATCTCCGCGAAAACAGTTATTATTATTCTAAAATGCGATTTCTATATTCTGTGGTTTCTAAATCGTCGATTTTTAATTATCAATAATTATAATTAATTCTATAAATAATTAATTTAGCCCATTTCCGTGATTTGCGCGTATCAATTTCCGCTTGACGATCGTTTTCCTTAGGTCTTAAAAATAAATTTTAAACAAAACGTGCTTTTACGACTGTTGTTAAACGTCATCATTGTTTAAACTGGAGATTATTTTCACAGCGAATTGAAAGGAAACTTTAACCGGATGCATTTATTTCAGGAAAGATCGAATAGTTATATTTATACAAATGTGAACAAGTTATTCTTGACGGAAGCAAGACGAATCATATGTATTATAGACATATAAATGTTGCATGTGTAACAATCATAAAACCGTTCAAACTCCATCCAAAAATGTTAAGGTGCGATTCTAAAGCGCAAAATATCAAAATATAAGGTAAAGGGGTTTAGACCCTTTTTTACCTGCAAAAACACTTACCTATAAACTCTATTGCTTTTGGAAAATAGCTGGCTAAGTTTTGGGACCAATGATCGTTGATGGGAATCTGCATGTAACGAATGTTTCCACTGTTTTCGAATACATTTGGTAAATCTTGGGTGACGTTAAGTATGTACTGAAAATGAAAATTAAAATGTGTTACCTACTAAAGTAATTAATTTAAAAAACTTCTAAATATTTAGTATATTGGTCTGGAATTTCAACACAATGAGAATAAATCCAGTACACCAGAAATTTATAATCAAACGTTGGATCTTGGCAAGATGAAAATTGCAAGATCCCTTAAGATCTCCACCTGGCTGGCACCTACTTTGCTAGTTAAGTGAAGTGAAGTTTCTGAATAAGTTAGTCTTGTATTGATTTTACCTGTATACTGTGTTTTGCCAGGGCTTGGCTGTCTTCGCTGTTGGCAGCATTTCCGAGGAATAGGTAAGGAATTATTTCGACCGGAAATTCCCTGTCATCTTCCAGACCTGCAACAATGAAATTGATGTCGTTCAATTGACGCGAAATCCATAAGGCATGACATTGTTGCGTCTTTCCAACGGATGGACAATATCGTAACCATATTGTTGTTTGTTTTATCTTACGTATTGTTTAGAATCGAGAGGTGGTATGTTATAAAATTGGATAAATAAAGGCACTTGCTTATTCATGGAAAACCATCATAACATATGTATTTTTTCAGGATAAGAAAATAAAGTAATATAATACAGTACACCTCAGATTTTAATCTGGAAAATTTTATAGTATATTAAGAAAAAAAGTTTATGTGAACTTACTTTAAAGCTTTGTTTTTGATATACAGGATGTTAAAATTAATAAACAAAATTATGGTCAGACCACTGCTTTTTAATGACTTTACTATTAACTAAATTTAGATTAAAGGATTAAAAATAACTCTTAATAACTCTTTGGTCTCTTGCATTTTTTCTCCATCATGCTTAATTTTCAAGAAAAAATTAAATTAGCTTATCCACTTGTGACCATAATTTTTCCAGTGGCGGGCGAATAAACGAATTTTATTTTTTTCTTAAAAATTAAACAAGATAGAGAAAAATGCTGGAGACTTATACTTATTAAAAAGCATTGGGGTATCCAAATTTCGTTTTTAAATGTCTAGTTGGGATGGCCCTGAATTAACTTAATAAAATTTAATTAAGTTTATAATTACTTAACATTTAAATTCGGCCAAGGACTTTTTAAAAATTTTGAGAAAATAACTTTACCACCCTGTATCTCGAAAACGAACCTTTAAAAGATACATACTTTATATTTATCGAAATTTTCCCAATTAAAATCTGAGGCACAATAATAAAGTAAACTTCAAAGAGTACATCAAATAAGATAAATGTGATTTATTGAAATTAAAAATATTATTTCGCTTTTCAATGGAACTCGAAATTACATACAACATGTCTCCGTATTGAGTTTACAAGAGGGAACAATTTTTTATTTTTGTTTTTTTTTAACCGTCATTCTTAAATTTTATCTACAGGGTGTTTAAAAATTAGGAACACATTACATCAATTCATAAATAAATAATTAATTAGGTTTTTTTTTTAATTTTTATAAAAAAAGTTGTTCGTAATTAAAAATTAGGCCTGAATAGATAAATTACGACAAAAATTATTAAGTAGATTTTTTTTTCTTTGTTGTTTTCCAGGATCGAGTTTTTTTATATTTATAATTTTGACTTTTTGTAGTCATTCCTAATAAAATGTTTTAAATGTAAAAAAAAATTACGTACGTATATACAGTGTGTTCCTAAATTATTGTTTAAAAAAATATGTGTCCTCTAAGTTTGTCTCACGAATCTGTCAACAAATTTTGTTGCATTAATTTCGAGACCCTGTAAAGTAAAATTTGGGATATTAACTACAGGGTGTTTAAAAGTTGGGAAAACAAAATCTATTCAAGTTATTTAAAACACCCTGTACATTTTCTTAATTAAATTTCTTTGAATTTTTTTAAATTAAAATAATTTATACTACATAAACTTTTTAACAAGGATTTGATTTCAATATGGGGACATACTGTTTAAGACTATGCGAATTTGTCCTACCATTTTATAAATTTATGCTACTGTCTAAAACCGTTTAATCAGTTGACCATTTTATTAATCAACGCTAAAACTCTATTATAAATATGCTTAAAATCTGTTTGCCACAACACACACAGGCAAAATAATCGATCCAAACAAATTTTCGATGAATTTCAATCGCAAATAAATTTTTTATTTGATGTCGGATTTAAACGAATATTAAAGAATATTGTAGATAAAGTAATGGACAATCGCTTACAACTTAAAAAATTACTAAAAAAAAGACGTATTAATATACAGGTTTAAACAAAAATATGTTTTTTACCATAAGTTTAAGACACTCTGTAGAGTGGCAAAACCGTATATTGTTCTAAATTAAGTTTTATTTATCAAGTCACATCTATTCTTAACAGTTTTGTTTTTGGTTCATCTCGATATATTTATTTTTGTAGAAAATATGGATTTTTAAAACATTGCAATTTCCAATATTTTTCTGTATGAAGAACTAAGGTTGCTATGGCTAAAGGATATGGAGAATGACAGTGACAGTTTTTTTGAATCATCTCATACTTGGTCATGTCATACACGGCTTTCAAAAGCTATCAAATTGTTTTTTGCAAATTAATGTTTAAATTTTGAGGTGTCTTCTTACTTTAAAAAATGGATGACTGATGTTGCCAGAGCCATTAATTTAATCCAGGATGGACGGTCACAGTATTACGTGGCAAGTGTTTTAAACGTCACAAGAAGTAAAGTACAAAGGGCAACATCAGTCGGAGACATTTTTAAAAGTAAGAAGACACCTCAAAATTAACACATTAATTTACAAAAAAAATTGATACCTTTTGAAAGCTGTATATGACATGTCCAAGTATGGGATGATTCAACAAAACTATCACTGTCATCCTCCATAGGCTATGGAAGGACCATAGCAAGCAACCTTAGTTCTTCATACAGGAAAATTATTGGAAATTGCAATGTTTTTTTTTTAATCATATTTTCCTGAAAAATAAATATATCAAGGTGAACCAAAAACAAAACTGTTAAAAATAGATGTGACTTGATAATTAAAACTCAATTTAGAATAATATACGGTTTTGCCACTCTACAGAGTGTCTTAAACTTATGGTAAAAAACATCTTTTTGTTTAAACCTGTATATTATAAACGTACGTAACTTTTAAAATGTGACCGATTCTCCATTAATTTACCTGCAATATTCTTTAATATTTGTTTAAATCCGAAATCAAATAAAAAAGTTATTTGCGATTGAAATTCATCGAAAATTTGTGTAGATCGATTATTTTGCCTGTGAGTGTATAATATTTAAAAAAATGCTATAAACAACTTCTTTCCTATTTTCAAGATAGCAACATTATTAAGCAATTTAAAATGGAATGACCCTTAAAATTTGCTTAAAATCTGTAAAAAACAATAACTTAAATTTGTTTTAACCCTTTCGCATCGCGAAGCATTTAAACATTCGGTATCGATTATGCGGTATGCATTAAAATTGCCCGAGCGTTTATTTCTGAGCGCTGAATTGTGCTCAAGCCTTGGCATTGACCTTTGACCTTTTATTTTTAACCTTTTGACTTTTAATTGGTTTAAATTTAATATTAATTATCGATCGGGTGCCAAATACGAATACAGAATGTTTAAATGCTTCTTTTTTAAAAGCTTCCCCATAACGAAAGGGTTAAACATTTCTTCTCCTTTTTTTCAAGATTTATTGTTACGTTTAAAAAATTACCCAGTGAACTGTCGCATCTATCGTCCGTGTCGGAGCTATCGGTGGAGCTGTTGGCGGTCGAGGAGAGGCTGTCGCAGCTGCGATGGGAGGGGCGGTGCGGCGGTGCCGATATGCGCAACGACCGGAGCCCCATCAGGGGGAGCGGGGGCTCCTGGACCGCGCCGCCGCCCACTGGACCCCCCACGGCAGGATTGTTGTCCATCAGCTCCGAACAGCTGTCGCACCATTCCGGGAACGAGGAACGGAACACCGGGAAACCACCTGTAACAAGAAAGAAAGTGAGGTTAGATTTGATGTTAGTTGTAAATTATGCGTTTTGTTTTTAAATTCCAAAATTTTGCACTCTTGTGTTAGTAAATATATCTACTGTTTAGAATCTAAACGAATGTAAACCACTTTAAAATAAGCGAGACCAACGTTTAACGTTATATGGACGTTGTGTTCTGATTTTTCCTTATCAGTCGTTATCAATAAAAAAATCTTTATCAAACGTCTTAGCGACGTGTTGCGCATGAGTAGCCTTGTGATTGTTAGCCGTTAATTCGTAAGCAATTTTTAATTAAAAAAATAATAGTGGTTTACCACTTGGTTCTAAACAAACCATGTCTACAAATCTATAGATCTAGCAATTTCAACCTACTTGCACCTAACCGATTGAGCTGAAATTTTGGAAAATTGCCTTTGTCTTCACAACCTTCTTGATGGGTGTCAAATAAAAGGGTTTGACGAGTAGAAATCCATAAGGTGAGTGACTAAATCCAATATGGCGGCTGTCCCAAGATTGCGAATTACCTACTGGACATGGGTATCAAATGAGAGGGTTTGACAAGTAGAAAACGATAACGATCAAATTTACAAAATGTATTGTTTGTTACAATAATATACAATAGTCACGGTGCTGTTCTGAGAGGTGATTTTTGGACTTTCTGTGAAACCTAATTTTTTTTTTATATTCTTGTTAATTAGGTCAGAACTAAAATTTTAAGAGCAAAGTAAAAAAAAATTGACGGTTAATTTTGTTTTAATTGGATGTTTATTAAAAATATGTATGCACACTTTCAATTCTCCAATTAAAACTTGCGATTCTGAGAGAACAAAAATTATAGAATACGTATACAGAAAATGACAATTCAAACGTCAAATAAATTTTTAATAGATCTAAGTTTCATGGCAACCTTTAAGGATATATTAATTAAGGGAACATAAATGTATACGTCAAAGGTTAGATTAAAAGTTTGAACGTTTATTGCAACAAAACAGTAAAATATATTTAAAAAAATTGTAAAAACTTTTTTTTTAGTTATGCAATTATTATTAAATATTTAAATTAAATCGCTAGTTTTAATTGGATAATTGAAAGAGTGCATAATATTTTTAATAAACAGCCAATTAAAACAATTCAAACCGTCAGTTTTTTTTTATTTTGCTCTTAAATTCTTAGTTATGACCTAATTAACAAGAATATAAAAAAAAAATTAGGTTTCACAGAAAGTCCAAAAATCACCTCTCAGAACAGCACCGTGTAGTGGGTATTTCTATATTTCCATAACACTTTGTTTTTCGTAAAAAATGTTCTTCAAAATATGACCTTTAAAACCATCCTAACATTGAAATTCTCTTTAAAAAAATCCCAACACAATTAATAGCCAATTTAGCGCTTTAGAGCACATTATTTGGCGTTTTTGAATGAAATTCAGCAAGAATGAGAATTTATGAGTCAATAAGACGAAAAGCGAGCGATTGCGAAAGGGTCGGGTCGCATTGTACAAGAACAAAATTGTATAAACGAGGGAATTTCGTACTGTGGAAGTCGTAACATGGGAATTCGGGATATGTTACGTTATGTCATTTTCAAGATTAAGTTCATGTGGCAGTTGCAGCAATTTTGAGGGTATGTTTCAAAATTAGGAAGTATTTTCTTGCCACTGTCCAAAGTTTTAGGTTGACAACGGGCTAAAAATTTAGTTAAACTTTAAAAGGCTGTTCCTCTCTTATTTTTGACGTTACGCAACTAATACGTTACGCAGATTTTGCATGTAGATGCCATAGAAAAAATAGATCGTTTAATTGCATAAATTGTTTATTTGAAACCAATAAAATGCTTAAGTTAATTGAATGATCCAATTTAAATTTAATGGTCTGACGAAATACAAGCAGAGGCAATGAAATTAAAAGTTTCAGAACTAACAAGTTGATTCTAACAACATTTCAAGTTTAAATTAATCCTTTTTAAACTCGAATTATTTGAGGAACTATAGTATTTACATTTTAAAAGCACGTAGATAACTGTTTTTGGCATGGTTACTAAAAACTCCAGTAAATTGGGGACAGCTTTGATATTTTGTTATTTTTTTTTTAAACTTAAGGGGTGCTGATAATGAATCAAGAATATTCCCCAAAAGTTTTTTTTGCTTTTTGGCTCATAACTCGCTAACTGTGAAATTTTTTGGGAATATTCTCGATTCATTATCAGCACCCCTTACTCTACATAAAAAAAATAAAACCCGACTATCATCGAGTTTTCCTTCTACAATCTTTGTTTCCTGGACTAATTGTTATTCCGTTACAAAATATATTCTGGTTTTAGATATAAAGTAATCAGTGCTTAAGCTTTAAGTCATTTCTCCCAAAAATATAGCAGTAAGTACTAAATTAAAAAATATACTTTATTTACACGCGGTCTATAACTTAAACTTTATTGTTGTCAACATTCGATAAAGAAATACCTTGTTATGGCCTAGGCCGATAAAAATTTTTATGAGGCAAGTAATTAGTTCGATTTTTTCTCGCTAGGGGTTTTGTTTTGACAAATAACGTACTAAAATGGTTTAATTTATTTATAATAAGCACTAATTTGTTTGTTTTACTGTAAATGTTTAATATTTTTCATTAAATTATTGTAAAATTAAATATGAATAATAAAACAAAAAGTGAGGTTAGGCAACCAAGAAAACACACGATTCTTTTACTACGATTTAAATTATCTTTAGGTTTTAATTTGCTTTAAGTTTTCAGTGAAATTAAATGTTAAACACAGCTTCCAAACTACCTATTTTTTAAATAAAAATCCAAACAAATTGAAATTAGATACCTACCTATTTATTGAACAATTAATTGAATTCAATGTAACAGCAAAAATCCATTTCTACTTAAATCATGTTGCTAGGTATTGTCAAACTATTACTGCTTCTAAAAGCAATAATAATTATTGTAAATTTAATGTAATCTTTAGCTAATAAATAAATGAGATTCTAAAAAAGTGAGGTTATGCCGCTTTGATGTTGAATTAAATTGACTTATATAAAGTGCTTTGAAGATAAAATGTTGTATGCCATTCGGCCAAGAAGTGCATTTTTGTGCTTCGCGCAATTGTAGGCCTCCGCTACGCGTCGGCCTTCAAACCTTGAGCTTAGCACAAAAAGCCTTACTTCTTAACCTAATGACATAAATAACTATTTCTTCGAGAAGCTAAAATATTCATTGAGATATTTTTTTCTAATTAATTTGTAAACGTAATTTTCATGTTTGTGTTTCATTACTAATTAAATTCTAAAAGAGGGAAGGGAAAGGGGATTGAAATCGAAACGGGAAAGCCGGAAAAAGGGAAAATTTTCCAGTGCCACCGCAGTGGATTGGTTGGCCGATGCACCGGGATGAACCGTAAATGGGACTATGCACGTGCCGAGTGGGAGCAGCAGGTTGCAACGGGACACACTGGGACAAAAGAAATATTCTCAGAACCTTCTGGTAATTATATTATTACATATTAAACAATGTAATGTATTAAGGAACGGTTAAAAATACAAAAATAAAATTAAAAAGCATCATCTGGAATCAGTCGGTATGCGTAAACGTCTACTACATAAACAATAATTCTACGATCGCCACGCGGAGATTTGCCCGGCTTATCATAGCTTACGACACATTAATCATTGGATATTTTTTTATTAAAAAATAAATAGATCCCAAATATTACCGTAATGATAATAACGGATAACATCAGTACATACCTATACTGATGTTATCTGTTATATAATATAACAAATAAATAAAATATTATATATAAATGATATCAATGCTAGTTAAATAGATACAGTTTTTTAAGATAAATTAAATGGTGTCTTTGGCTTAGAATTAAAGCCTTCAATCTGGTTTTAAACAAAGTCAGGGTTAGATTTTTTATATTCACTAGGAGTTTGTTGTATATATTAGGGTGGCGCAAAAAAACCGACTGTTTTTTTTTTTAGTTTCGAGTGAAAAAATGTTAGTTTTTGATGTTTTAAGAGGCCTCTCCAAAGGACACCTCAAAAAAAAATTTTTTAGAGGTCAATTCCAAATTTTTTTAAATTTCAAAAATCGTCAAAATGTTGTAGTTGATTAAATAAAATTATTAAATTGAAAAAAAATTATGTTTTCTATATTGTGCTTGATTTTTAGTCCATCTCGTGTCGTATTTTTATCGATTATTGTACTAAATAAAAAAAAATGCATGGAATTTTAATGTGAATATTAAAAGGTCGCTCGAAAAAATCCAAAGTAATGCACTGATAAATTAAAAAAAATTATGAGCGACCTTTCAAAATTTAAATTTTGATCTGAAACTTTAAGAAACTTTTTTTATGTCAGTAAAATTATACCGAGAAAAAAAATTTAAAAAAAAATCGATGTTTGAAGATTTTTGAAATTTAAAAAAATTTGTAGCGACCTCTAAAAAATTTTTTTTTGAGCTGTCCTTTGGAGAGGCCTCTTAAAACATCAAAAACTAACATTTTTTCATTCGAGACTCAAAAAAAAATAGTCGGTTTTTTTGCGCCACCCTAGTATATACAATACTATAGTCTGTACCCTTGATGTTTTATTTTCATTTCTTCATATTTTGTGTTGGCTCTTTCTATGTCTAATTGTTCTCGTCCTCTAGTGTTGTGTTCATGTGTGATTTTTTATTTGATACCTCCTTATCCTGTAGGTATCTCCTTCATTACGATTTTGTGAACCAATTTGTCTCAATTCTTCAATTACAGAGGCTATCAAAACTGTGAGGAAAAATCTCCGCGCGGCGATCAAAGAATTGTTTTTGTGTTATAGTGTTAGAGTATGTTTGTGATATTAGTTCTATTCAATAAACTTTTATTTAAATCAGCCCAACCCAATAGAGTAAATCATTTACTCCAAATAATTTGGAGTGCAGTTGCATGGAGGTCTCAGTGTGCGATATGTTATGAAAGAGAACGCGACAGAAAGTGTGACAGAGCGAGAGATGGGGAGAGCGGAAAGCAAGCAGCCGGGCCGCCGACAACAACGGTCCACAGCGGAGGCGGCGGGACAGAGACGTTGTCCGGGTCGGCTGCTGCTTGAACCTACTTTCGCGTACCTAAAATGCATGCCACCGCCGCCGTTGCCACATCGACCTATTTATTGTATATTATAAAGGTAGTTACTAATGTGCTTCATTTTAAAGCGACATTTTTTTTCAAAGTCCCACCTAAAAATGTTGTAACCGGTCAGAAAACAAAAATATATTACAATGCTCTTAATTTTTTATTTTAAGCCGTTGCTATTCAATTTTTAAATATTTCCCTTTAAAACCCATTAAAAACAATTTTGTATTCTTTTCTTCTTCCGCACGTACTATGCTCCACACCTCAAAGTCCCACCACGTGACCACGTACGGATCGCCGTCTTTTGAAAATTTGTCATTTAAGGCTTTTCAGGTTATGTATCTGTCAAAGTATAGTCAATGAAAGAAATAATATTTATAGTGTTACCATGGTACCACTTATGTTTAGCGTTAAAAGTTAATAAATCTTTATAGTATCACAATAACAATGGTTTGTTTAAGAATTTAGGAATATAAATAGTGCATTTAATGAAATTCTTAAGTGTATGGTGTCAAATAAGCGTCAAATATTTTTGTGCATTGGGTCTACATTTCTCCATATAATAGTTTTAACTAAACCGCATTTATTAAAAAAATCTAACTTCTCTATTATGGAATAAGAATATCTGTTTCAAAGGTAGGTTAATGTATTAGAACAAAAAATATCATCTAATTTTGTATTTTAAGGTTAGAAAAATCTATTTTGACCAAAATAAATTAGTTGATTATTTGGAAGAGTGTGTTAATAGGGTCATAAATAAATATAGGTATACTAAATAATTGTTAAATATGGTTCAAATTAAATTGAAGCTTTTATACTTCTAACGACAAAACTTGTGCATACCTTTCGGCATACCTACCTTAGATACCTTAGATTATAAGAAAACAAACAATTTTTAGAGAAACTTGCAATGTAAAAATATTTAATACTCCCATGACATGTGATTTATTAAAAATTTTAAAGTTATAATGATTTTTCGATGTAGATCAAATTCAGTCGAAGCTTTATTACTAATTGTATTGACAAAACTTTATGTAGGTACACTTTAAGCTGGATTAAAAAAACTATCACATTTTTAAATACCATACAGTCTTTCATATAATCCAAATTACTTATTTATTTTGGTCAAAATAAATTTTTTTAACTTTAAAATTACAAAATTAGATGATATTTTTGTTATAATATAATAACCTACCTTTAATACAGATAAACATATTCCATAATAGAGAAGGTAATTTTTTTTAATAAATGCGGTTTAGTTAAAATTATTTTATATTACTTATTTGGCACTATACACTAGAATTTTATTAAATGCAGTATTTATATTCCTAAATTCTTAAACCAACCATTCTTATTGTATTTTATACATTATTAACGCCTAAACATAATATTATTTGTTTCGTTGACTATACTTTGACAGATACATAACCTGAAAAGCCTTAAATGCCAAATTTTCAAAAGACTGCGTTCCGTACGTAGTCACGTGGTGGGACTTTGAGGTGTGGAGCATAGTACAGTAAGAATATTTATTTCGAATTTCGGTTCTAAAATCTTTATACAGGATGAAATTATTTTCAAAAATGTCCATTTAAGCAAGTCTGTAAGTTGAATATGCATGTTCTTCGCAAACTATTGATTGTAGATAAAAAACGTAAATAACAATTTTGTAGGAAATTTTGCGCCTTACAAATTTATTATTTATTATAAAATATTTTTCTGTATCACTTATAGTTTAGCTTAGACCGGTTACAAGATTTTCAGCCGGGACTGGAGCCACTTCGTATCTATAATTTCCATTAGACTTTTGAATTTTTATATGAAGTACATTTTTTCACTGACAGACAGCCTGTTTCGGGCTTTGCACCTCATTAGAACCGGGCAGCCATGTGATGTGAAGCACACTGAGTCCGTTGGACGGTAGATGGAGCTGATTACCTTGCGCTCACCGCTGTCGCTGTATCCTTAATTAATAGGATAAATGGATACATTTTTGAAAATGTTATTTCAGCCAAACACAAATTAATTAAATGTTAGTTAAAATAAAATAAGAAAAAATATAAATTCTCTGTGAGACTTTATGAAATAAAAAATTGAATTTTAATTTGGAAAATCCAACAAAGGATTTTTCGAGCTAAAATCAATACAACCTTTGATGTTTTTTGTTATAAAACAAAATACAATATTCGTCTTTGTACCATTATATTTCATAAAAATTGTTTTTATAATAATTAAAAATTTAAAACAATGGCTTTCAAAGGAGCTTATAACTTCATCTACACTATTTTGTAACTTGTTGGCTGTCATCGAGCATAATCAAAATAACAAACAAACATTTCTCTGTACACGATTAAAAAGCAATTAACTGTTATGCAAAAGCTCTTTTTGCATTCAACGCCACGCAACGTTCTAGTGTGTTTATAGAACTTTTTATTGGCATTAGTTAAATTTAAACTTTAATAGGCACTTCGACATCTTTTAATACTTCGATGACTGACGGATTTCGTAATATGTATGTAGATACGCACAAAGCTCTAGTTTTATTTAAGCCTTAATTTATATGGATTTCTGTAACAATGTAGTAGTAGTCTCCATTTAAAGAGTTTGATAAATAAATAACAGGAGGCCGTGACAGCAAATTCAGCAGTGCCAATGTAGTAAAAATAAAACGTTGTATTTTAATTATCAAATTATTATATAAAATAATTTAAAATATCATTAAAAACTAAAAACAACATAATAATAAGTAACAAAATGACCATTTTAAAAATAATTTTGAGATTTCCATAAAAAATATACTTGTAATAAACGAGTGTTATTGAGAATAATGCCGGAAAATGTTAAAAATATCAAGAAAAAAAAACGTAGAATGATTTGTTTTGTTAAATCTGGATCGAGAGGAAATCCTGGGTTAAGTTTTTACCGGTTTCCCCATAAACAGTGGAAATCCGAATGAAAAAATAAATTACATACAGTCCCTGTAAATATAAATTGTTCCTATTAGATTCAACAAATACACATTTTAGTAAAAGCGTTGATTAAGAAATCCTCCACTCAACGGTAAAAAAACAAAAACCGGTATTTTATGTTTTATATATATTATATTGCCATGAATTCGTTGATATATTTTGTCTTTTTCTATTTTAAAATACAAATGTCGGCGTTTTTTATGGGACACAATTATAAAAAAATTGATTTTAAGGTTATATTTGTAGAACTATTATTTTTTGTTAATTTCTTTAAAATGCCCAAACTTAAATATAAATTATATTAGGTAAGGTTATCATTATTTAATTCTGCACCAACAAATTCGTACCGAATTGGATTCTTTGGCAAAACATGAAAATGCAACGATTTAGTTCTTAAATTACATTTACAATTAAAAACAATAATTAACTATCATCATTTAGATAAAATACACACAGTAACGTAACTATATATGCATATACGCGTTGAGTTTTTTAATCAATGATATAAGGAATAAATCAAAATCGTGTACCTACTAAACCAAAGTTTTTAGTTTTTTACTTGCAACTCGAAACACAAATAACGTGCGCGATTTAGCTGTGCAATTGAAACTTTTCTCGAAAAAAATTGTCGAGTAAGTTCTCTTTTTTTAAACTACTTATTTATTTAAATATGATTTGCAGTTACTATTAACTACTATTAACACCAGATGGCGCGCGCGTTGCGAAAACCCGATGCTTGTTTAACGTGTAGCTTAAAATTGATTATTTAGTTTATTTTATATGGAAACCTCATAAGCGAGCTCGTGTATACATTGTAAACGTAATTTTAAAAACTATTTTCTTGGAATCTGTGCTGTATCTTAAATTATTTGTGAATGTGTATGATGCCCCACAAAACCATATATTATATATCCTGCCCTAAGACTCTTAGCCTAAGAACCAAACAATCGAATTTAGGTAATAGCTATTGGCAACACTGATGCACGCTTCGTTGCCTGGAAACCAGGGATTTTGCTTTCAGCTGCACAAGGACAGGTTTTCCCTTTTTATCAAATTTAATATGGATTTATATTATTGTTTGCATTTGGGATTTTACGTTCTAATCCATTATTATTGAGTCGGTACGAAAAAGCTTAATATAAGATTATTTAAGCTCTATAGAGTATAGGCACTCTCCTGAGGGAATATTAAAAATAAACATTTTTTTAAAGAAAAGGTAGCTACAATGTACAATTGATGAGCATCCGTGCAAAATCGGCTAAATCCCTTTTATTCAGTTTTTGTTTTTTTTTTGATTTCGCATCTTTGGGTTCATTTCTATCGACAACCAAGATAATTCTTTTTAAATCTGACTATATCCATGTTAAAATCACATTTAAAAGGTAGCTTTAGGAGCAAAACCGGCCAAATCCACGTTTTTATAGCAAACCCGGCTATATCCAATAAATAATAACATGTGGCTTGGATATGTCGATACTACTACTAAAATTTGTTCTGTTTTTTCATGTTTGCACTAAATTTATTTTGTTAATATTTTTGAATAATAAAGGTTTTTTTTCACAGTTTATTCGTTTTTTATTCGGTTTTCGAGCAAAACCGGCTTTATACAAAACATTTTTTGAAATTTTGGCCTTAATATAAAGTTTTTGAAAACGAAAGTATGTCTTATAAATCAAGTACCACAAAGCCCACAAAACTCAAGTTTGCTTTTTCTTTTATCTGTAAAGGCCAGAAAACCGAGAGTTTTTGCCATTTTCCCAACATTTTATTAAAGTGGATATAGGCGGTTTTGCACGGATGCTCCTCAATTATTATTAGATAATTATTATTACGAAAAACTACAAAAATAAGTAAAAATTCCAATACTACAAAATATTCATTAATAAATTTTCTACATCTGGGTATTTCCATTGTAACGGGTGCGACACTGACACTTTTTTTCATGATAATAAAGTTCATACACTCTTATAATACTTCAGATTTTTTAACATGAGTTTGCAGTTTGTTAATTTTATTTTATAAAATTTTAACATAATTTTTTGTATAAAACCAGGGTTAGTAATTATTTTAACAAAGGGAAATATTTTACCGAAAGTTTTGTAAAGGTAATATTTAATTTTGTAAGCATTTTGTTAATTTCAAATGTTACAGATTATTTTCTTAATGTTTAACAAATTATTTTGTTGAAAAAGTACACGTGATTTCAGGCAGCCAATCAAAACATTTCCACTGACAATACGCATCAACAAGTTCAACCGACTTCAGCGTCTGCAACTTATGTTTCTGCTTTCTTTATTCTAATTCGTAACAATTACTGTCCAGTGTTTATAATATATTACCAGAAATCTGTTATTATTGTTATTCGGATTCCTTATACCTATTTAACGAGTGTATCCGAAAAAGGATGCCATCATTGGTTTTAAAACTGAAATTGAAGTGGGTTAAAGTTACGAAATACATCAGAAAGTGTTGTAGTAATACTGATAATTATATTCTACCAAATTTCTTTATAATTTAATAATTTCAGAATGGTGTTATTTAATTGTGTATTTTTGTGTTCATTTACCTATGTAGGTATGTTTTAATTTTTTTGTTTAGAAAATTGATTAATAAAGCAACATTTCTTATTAAAATTTAAGTTCCCAATTTCCAACAAATACTTTTGTTACTGGGTCTACAAAAAGGTTTGTAAAAATAAGGTCCATTAAAAAATCGGCAAATGCGACTAAGTTGGCTTCCAAAGGGGACATCCATTAATTACGTGAGGTATTTATCTGATAATTTGGACCCCCCTCCCCCTTGGTGAGATGTGGTACACCCCCTATCCCTCACGTGAGGTTCTAGCCAGACTTTCTTTGCGGACAACATGATAAACCCAAAAAAATTTGATTTTTTTTAACAAAATTTAAATTATAATACATATTCTTTAAACCCAAAAGTTGACGTGAGATTTTAAATGACCCCCCATCCCTTAAAATGAGATTTGGTGAGATTTTGCTAAACCCCTCCCCACCTATTTCTATCTTACGTAACTAATGGATGTCCCCAAAGTTGATCAGGACTGTAAAATTTTGGATGAAAGCATATAAAGTCTATTCAAATCCAAGCTGGACTAAACAAAAACGCCCAGACGCGTGATAACTCGTTTCTATTGGTCGATTCTGATGGTGTGACTCGGATTGTGAGCTCTTATTGGTCGATTCGGAGGATTGTGTTTACATTTAGTCCAGCTTGGATTTTAATAGACTTAAGTATTAATTTTTTGTGTAAAACTTGAACAGTAACCTTAAACAAGCACGTATTTTAAATGCACAAATATTGTATACTTATTTTCTAAAATTTTCTCAAAATGTAACGGGTGCGAACTTTTTATCGAGTATTGAAACTATTCCGTGTTTATTCTTAAAGTTGGCTTCTTAGCATCACAATGTACGAATATTTTAAGGTTATAAATTATGTCGCAATTAAACTATTTGACTTCAGATATAGTTTTTGTTTTGTTAAATACTACATCTGACTTTTTGTCAAGGGTATTATGTAGGTACCTGCTGTAGTCATAAAAATAAATGAATTTTCCTAAACCAATTGTATTTTATATTGGATTGTCGGTTTTATAATGTGAAAATAGTAATAAGTCATATATTGTCATTTTTAATTATTGTATTTAATCTTCATAATTATATTTTTAACAAATCAATTTTTGCAAGCAACCGCCCTACAGTTAAGCGACAATTAAGTAGGAGGAAATAATTTCCGGACGTCTGCGTCTACGACCATAACATAAAATTTTACAACAATACGAACTGCATCGTGTTTTTTCAACGACAAAGCGCGTTACGTTGCAGCATTGCAGCGATGTGTTTGTTGGGAGCGTGGGCGATGCTGCTTCCTTCCCCGCAAGGCAAAATAGACAAAAACGCAGCCAGTTGCGGTCGTAAACACAAATTCCCACACAGTAGTCCAACACAAACACACCTATTCATGGCGGTTGTCTCTTAAGGAGGCTTTTAGATTCTTCAAGATTTTTATATATAATTTTTATCTCGTATTATGAGAGTGTATATTATTGACTTAATTTGATGTAGAATATTTTGTTTAGTTATCAAAATAACATTAAGAATGTATAAGCCAGGTAAAGTTAATAATTTATATTTCTTAAACAAAGATTTACAGATACTTGAAAAAGGACTGATATGTTAAACAAATATTAGAAATTTTACCCAACACCAAAACAAAACACAATCGCATCCTTCAATTATACGCACTATTTTCTTTTGAATTATAGAAATCTTTTTTTTGCAGGGCTTCCACGGTTAAATTACAAATTTTATTTAGGAATTTAAAAGGAAATTTAACAATTCCCGTTATTTTTTGAACACACCTCGTACACAAGTAGAAATTTCACCACACTTTTAATTTTTTTTTAAATCGCATCGAAAGATTTGGCTAAAAAACTAGGACCAAGGTTAGTTAAAAACTAACAATAATTGTAATGTGGATCTTGATACTCAAAAATCTCATACACAGAGAAAAGTAATCTCTTGATTTAAGAAAATGCATTTATTTGAAACAGGTTTTCTTGTATGAAGTAAAATTTTCTTATTCGTGGTAACTTGTTGTTTACAATAAGAAAATAATATTATTTGGTTGTAACTCATAAGTTTCTTGAAAACAACTTATTGTTGTGATTAATTGTAATGAAATATTTATTTAGAGCAATTAATTAAATTGTTTGGATGTAGGTTTTGTTTCTTTATGTAAGCTTCTACTAAACCTGAGATAAAAAGTCAAATATATTTATATGTTTATAAACCCAAGTTTTCCAATAAATAAATATCTTCTTGTAGATATCGAAATAAATAATTTATTTGAGGCAAGCCAAATATAGTAAAATAGATATAGTAAAAAAATATGAAGTTTGCATAATACAGCAAAACATTCTTTAGATTGTTTATTTTAGCTATAATGAATTTAAATTAAAAATCCTTTTGTTTGACATATAACACGATATAATTTTGTCGAAAACAAACGAAATATGGCTCAAATTTACAATTTTGTAGAATTCTAGGAGCTACTATTTGGTGGATTCATTGAATTTATACAGTAATGGGACACACAAAAGTTAATTAAATAATTTAATAATAATACTATACTTTTTATACGTCAAATAGGTACTTATTATTAAAAAAATAACTTCAATTAAATTTTTGCATGAAGCGACATCTATACGAAAATAAAGTAACCATCCCAATAAACATTTTTGACGTAATTGTCACCATTAACATTGCCCGTTATTATTTTAATTAAAATTAAGAATTATGATTAAGTTAAGAAAATATTTTATCCTTTGATTTTTTTATTACTATAATTGCAAAATATTATCACAAAGTAATAAAAATTATTACAGGGGGAAATGTAAAACATACAAAAAGTGACAGTTGTATTCATGTAGTTGCACTACTACGACGAAATCAAAAGGTCAGTACAAACGTTCCTATAATCTTTTCAAATATTGGGGTCAAGAAAATATTTAATACTTTTCTATTCTTGCATTGAGATAATAAAATAATTTTCACATTTAGTATTATTTTACAAGAAAGGCACTTTATTTTATCGATTGTATGACATTTAACAACTTTCAACCAACTTAAAACTAACTTCAGCTCGTGACTAAAAACCTGTTGCCAACTTCAGCCCGTGACTAAAACGCCATAAAGCCACAACTTGTAATGGGCGTTTTAAGTAGTAGTAGAAAAAAAAATGCTTTAAAAGAAAAAAAAGGCAAAATATCTTAAAAAAGCTTTGAGAGATCCACAAAAATGTTTGTTCATTATTAATAAATTGGTCGTTCTCGGCTTATATCTATGCGACAAAAATAATTGTGTACGTTCCACACTTTCCATGCAGCTTCCGCAGTAAAACTCTAACAGTATATCACAATTTGACAGATATTCGTGCATTTTTCTTTAAGTAGAAATTGAGAAAAGTACAGGAAACGAATGAATGAATCCACTGGGGCTACCGTTAGTCTTTCAACGCAGCACGCGTGTGTGTTGCTTAATAATAATTCATTGTAATTATGTTGGAATGTCGTTCACAATAGGTGTTAATTATAATACGTTTTTTTATTATCGGTATCCCGTTGATAGGGCATAGCATTGGTGTGGGAAAAATAGGTACACTGAGAGAACGAAATATTTGTTAATAACGAGGCACGTTAACTATTAACATATCGTTGAGTTGGATATGGCGAAAGAAATATTAATTTGGGTCTAAGAACTGGTTAAGTTGAATTAAAGAAGCTCATAACGTATTAGCAAATGTAGATATATTAACTGTTAATATATCGAAATTCCATTTTGTAAAAAACTACGGCAACGTCACATGCTTGCGCATATTGCATTTAAAATTATGTTGACAAATGTTAAAACGTTTTATTCGAATTTAGGTATATTAACTGTTAATATATCACAGTTCTAAGACAACTTTACCCTTTATTTGTCTGAAACACCATTACTGGACGATATTATAATAATTAGTATATAATTTGTTCACGATTAAGAAATATTTTAATAGTTAACATATATTTTTAAAAAATCGCAACTGTTTTGATTTCTTAATAATAAATATTTCGTTTTCTCAGTGTAGTAAGAATGCGTTATTTTTAACTTTTCCGGGTTTGTTATTTTATTATTTAGTTAAAGATTGTTAAAGTCTTCAACTTAAAGATACTTAAATTCGGATCCGCATTTTTCTGTTGGAAATGCCAATGCCTAACAATATATATAATATATACAGCAATGATTTTTTCAAACCTTCAGACACGTTGATTTTGTTTGCAAGATGGACAATTTTTGGCTATATTGGCCTGTTTAACCAAAATTTTTTTTCGTACCTATAATCTAGAGGTAAAATATACATAATTGTTTTTATGTGATTCTTCGGTCAACCTAATACCACTCCAAGATTTAAAATTCAATACACAATACTACACACATAAATATTATGTAATAATTATTATCTACACATACATTTGGTGGTTAATTCTATCAAATTCCACTAATTTAGCAGCTCTTTCATAATTCCAAACCAAATATTAACTAACATAAGAAACAATCTTCCAAAATGTCGGAACTTTCGTGAGTGGGATATTTTTAAGAATAGGCCAGTCGTACCAATATTTACTAATCTTGGAATAAATATAATTATATTTATAGGTATATCCAGTATTATACTATAATAGTTTTATATCTTTAAGAACAGAATGGAGGGAATTTTCCAAAATTTGGTGTAATCTATTGTTAATCTTAAATTAAGAATAAGATTATTTAATTTAAAGTCTTTCATAACATTTAACAGGCAAGAATAAGATCTGCTTGTTTAAAGAAAGTTTAAAATTTAGTTTAATGTTAGTTTTAGCCTTGACAATATTAGGTCAATCATCTTGTGTACTTGATTTTATGCTAAGAAATAAAATCTTTTTAATTTAAGGATAGGTTAATATTTAAAAGATATTTAATGTATTCGTAGCTCAAGCAAATTATACTTAAATCAAGTGATTTAAGTATAAAGGTATTCTTACATTTAGAAAACATTTTTTTCCGTGCACATAGATATTTACTTAAAAGGGAGAACGTTCGCATATAGTCACAGACAATAGCTATGCAATTTTTTGCCCGGGCCGTATCTCAAAACTTTAAAGTCCTTATGTTAAAATAATTAAATTTAGTATAGGGCTCACCCACCTTCTAATATAATTTTTTTTAAGATAAAATAGAACTAGTGCATAACTGTTTTCCGTGGCTTTACAGTATGTATATGTACCGGTATTAAGAAAAAATATACTGTGAAACGGAAACGGTGATGGATGGGCCGACTTCCTACCGGATGACTGCAGTTACTGAGACGCACTTCAAGCGAATTAACCTTAAGAGGGGATTCAACGATAAAACAAATTACCGACCGATAAATTTTATTTTGAAAAAAGATTTTTTATAATTTACTAAATTGTTCATTTATCCTAAATAAATCAAAATGTTGTTTCTTGTAAAATTTTTAAAATAATGTTTTTGTGTGGCAAATCCTTACTTAACGCTAATTTCTTAAAAAAAAAAAGAAATAATCGGAACATTTTTTTTATTGGAGGATATACGAGGTGTGTTCAGAAATAACGGGAATTGTTAAATTTCGCGGGTTCGGAGGGTCCGGTTGTCATAAAGTATGATAAAAACTTTAGCTATTTTCATTGTTTACTTTGTCTGTGGTAGCCGCTAAGGTTGGACGTGTTTTATGAGCTCGGCGATTTTCGTTCGTTAAAAGAAATGGATCAAAGAATTTGTATTTTGCTTAAAAAATGAAATAATTTCTATGAAATGTTAACAAAGGCCTATAGTGAGTCTGCTTTAAGTAAAACAAGAGTTTACAAGTGGTATAAGAGTTTCCAAGATGGCCGTGAACACGTTGAAGATGACGAACGCGCCGAACGCACAAGCACATTAACAACCAAAACATGGAAAAAGTGGAAGAAATGGTTATAAACCATCAGAGAAGTCGCTGATGATGTTGGTATATCGATTGGCTCATCCCATGAAATTTTTTCGAAGGTTTTGGGTATGAAACGCGTGGCAGCAAAATTTGTTCTAAAATTGTTAAATTTTGAACAAAATTTTTGGCCAAAAACAATACTGTAATGATGCCCCAGCCTCCATATTCGCCAGACATGCCTCTGTCTGACTTTTTCCTGTTCCCAAAAATAAAGAGAACCTTAAAGGGCCGTCGTTTTGCAAGCATAGATGACGTTAAAAGCGCATCGCTGAAAGAACTAAAGGCTATCCCAAAGATCGAGTTTTAGAAGTGTTTCGAGTATTGGAAGAAGGGCTGGCACATGTGCATAATATCCAATGGGGACTATTTTGAAGGCGAAAATAATAATGTAGACAATTAAATAAATATTTGTTTCAAAAAACGAAAATTCCCGATATTTTCTGAACACACCTCGTATTCGTTTTGTTTTTCGGTTAGAGTCGGTGCAGTGTCAAACATCCGTGGCCATCACCTTCCGTCGTAGGATATCCTTTTCCGCCATGCCTGTCCTTTTCACTAGAGTAACGAGGTGTGATCAAAATGCTCGGATGGAAAACTACCGGCAAACTACTGCTTAGCGTTAAAAATATTTTTTTTATTTTCAAGCGTTCTACAATTTAAACTCTATTATTGTCAACACTTAGTGCTAAAGGGATTGATTATCGCCTGAGCTGTAAAAATAATTTAGTCCAATCGGGCAAAGTGGATTTAAATCACGATTTAATCAATGATTTAAATCAGTTTTAAAAAAGTTTCTAAAATCTAAAAAAATACTTAAAAGATCTAAAACTAAAGCAAAATAATATCTTTACATGTAATTTAAATAAATTCATATGCATAGAAAAACTGCTTATTTTGTTAAAAAAATAATAAAGGAATATACAAAAAAATATATGACAGTTGCGGACGGTGGTTTATTTGTTTATGGGTGAATCTCACGAAATGTCCCCCGATGGTGTTACCCCGTGATATTTAATAAAACTAAATTACCAAACCTCTTTCATTATTAAGTAGATATTACAGCTTAGGTTCCAGATTTTTAATCGCAATTAATTATAATATAATAATTATTTTTTACAATGTTTTAAAAGTCTAAAACCTATCCTCCGTAACTGTTACTCTTTCTAGGTTAACCTATATGTTTTCAAATATCTGAGGTAGTAAAAGCATACTAAAAATATCAGTTCACTAAGTAATCTAAACATATCCAAAGCAATCGAATCAAATATAAAATATTATTAAAAAATAAAAAAATAATTTTTATAACCACTTATGTAGGTGTTACAAAAATTAATTCTATCCTCCGTGAATCTGTTTTTGCTTTAAATTTTATGCAACGGATGGCGCTTTAATCATTTTAAATAAGCAAAAACCTCTGTTTACGACATTATAGATGCATGTGATTCCTGAAGGTCAGTTAGAATTTATATGTAGATGTTGCTGTTTTATAATTGAAAAGTTTAGGTTCATTAATTTGCTATTTAAAAACCTATCCAAGCGGAATATCTCAGTAAGTAGATTTTTTTTTAATATTTTATGTAAATAAGTATGTACAATTGTATTTTTAAAAAATATTAAGGTGTCAAAAGATACAATAACTTATTTCAAATATACAAAGGGATGTTAAAAAAAACATACGAAATCCTAACCTCCGTGAAGCTACCTTCCGCGAAGCTCTAATATTCAAAATGTATGATTTCTTAAAATTCTTGCATTAGTGCAGAACCACTTATGTTATGTTATTACTAGACCTGGTGGCTTCCCAAAAACCCCATTCTAGACTAACAGTGAAACAACCAAAAATAAGTACCCTTTATAAAAAAAGGATATAATTTAAGAAAATCAAAAAACCATTTTACGTTGATTTTTATTTATTTTTCTTTAAAAATCATTATTTTTTCGAACCCTAGTTACTTTTATTTATCTATTACATATTTAGTTTTATCAAAGTTGTCAATAAGGTACTTATTTTCTTGATAATTTTTAGATAATTAGTTAGTTACCTATCAACATTGTTATATTAAGGAATGAACATTAAGAAAATTAAATGGTAAATATATGAGTCTTGTAAAATTTTAATCTAGCAACTTTCCTCCGGAAATGATAAAATGAAATTTACTTAAAAAATTACAGGAAATAATTTAATATAACTTTAATATGTATTATATACTTGAGGGAGAAATCTGTCTCGTTAAAATTAATGGGTATTGAAAACTTTATAAAATGTTTTTATAAAACAAATTTATTTTTAGATGTTTAGAATGTTTATTTTTTTTATTTATATGAGAGTAGTTTTAAAAATAAAATTTTTGTCATGGCAAAACAAGAAAAAACTGATTGTAGGTAATGTAATTTTAATGATTAGGTTTTATTTCTAGGATTTTCTTAAACGAAATCTTCGATTTTTAATTACTTACTATAAAAATGTTTAATGTTTTTTATTTTTCGACACCTTTTAAATACACATTTATAAGTTGTGGCTTTATGGCTTACGGGCTGAACTTAGTCACGGTAGTTTTAACCCTGACAGTTTTCAAATATCATACAATAAAATGCCCTTGTAAAATAATAGAGACTCCACTGTGGAGTGCCAATAAAACATTTTTTTTGCTTTTACTGTAAAAAACTGCTTCTATATTGGATTAAATGGTCCATTTTCAAGAGATACATTTCGATTTACACATACAAATTTGACATTTGAGTTTCCCAAGTCTATTGTTTTATAGATGTCTCTCTATGCAAATATTTAATTTAAATCATTTTTAGATAATATGTATTTGTCGTAGAAAAAGTATAGCATGCAACTCGTTTATAAACATTTCTAGACACTCATTTAATTAAGCACTCGCTCATGTCTTAATTAAATTCGTGTCCAAAATGGCGTTTATCAAATTTTATACATAATATACTATTATCTAAGACTTGCTTCTACACATATTATGCAATATAGGTATATTTTATAAATAGCCTATGTTTATATAAAATTTGCTTCCCATTTTTGGCCCTATTTTCAGGTCACCCTTTATAAAAAAGCAAATATTTATAAAATAGCATGTTTTAAATGACTCATAAAAAATTTGTTTGTTACATTTTTACCGAGATTTTTACCTATAATATTTTAAAATTATTTTCAATAAATTACGTTTATCGTCTGCGATTTTCTAAAAATTACAATAATTACGATATTTTGCATAATTTATTCCTTATTCGTATGACTTTGAAGTGGATAAGAACAAAATTCGAACCATTTCATTCATGGGAAAATATCAATGAAAACGTTGTCACGTGTAAAACTAGAATTTCCATTTCAACAAATCCATGTAAAGTGTGTCGAAAGCAGATTTCTTTCATATCTTTGTATAATATAACACATGTTCTTTTCGAAACTCAATTTGACAAATCGATTTTCTATATACACATATATTGCCAAATCTAATCCTTTATTGTCTTATTATACGTGCTGTATATCAGCATGAATTAAGTAAGGATGTCCATTTATATTTAAATGCGGCATCCGGTTGACATTATAAGAATAACACAATGTAAGTAACTAAGTACCTACGATTTGTTTAATAAATAATTTTATAAAAGCCATTTTCTCAAAAATGATTAAGGTGTCGTCCATAGAGTACGTCAATTAAGTTCTACTTAATATAATAAAAATTTATAAAACAGTTTTTCCAGCAATAGGATTTTTTTACTGATTTTCCCACCATGTTTTATGGATTCAAATAAACAGGTTTTGACATGTTTTAAATTAAAAAGAATAAATGATAGGTCACCAACTTAAACCCATAAATAAACATAAACAAAGATAATAGTGTGTACAAAACTTACAAAAACAGTATTAAACTCGATATCACATTAATTTGTAAACGTATCATATTTCAAAATATTTTTTCTATTGACCTATAGAGTGACACAGCGCAGCCGTGGTGTTATCGTCATTGTTCCATGTTTTAATTTAGCGGTTCATAGTTTAATAAAGAAATTATGACTAATTTAGAGTAATGCTTAACATATGTGTCCATTTAATAGTTGATATTTTAATGAACAGGAGGCATTTGTGCCGACAAATGAGTAATAGTAATAAGTCCTACTTAAAATACTAACAAAGAAATTGATTGCATTTTTAAGGTGTCGGCAACAAAACAATTTCCAATATCACATTGTTTGGTTCCCCTGAAATTGTAAACTTGAAACATGAAATACTTATTGTAATGTCAAAATCAACATTTTTTATTGAGTTTGAATTTATTTTATATTCTTTTTGCAGTCAGTTTTAGGTTAAAACAAACCTTGTAAACAAGTTTAAACTTAAAACTTTGTTTTGTAGTGTCATGAATGGTGCAAAGGTGGGCATGAATGAATTACGTGTCTTAATTTTTATAGGTAATAGGTTTAAATGTGGGCGTTTAATAGTATATTATGTATCAAGGTGTATACTATAAGTTTTCACGACAAATATTAATTATACAAAATAATTAATTACTAATTAATTTAAATATTTGTAGGTATAGAGCGACATCTAGGTATACAAGAATGATTTACCAAAATTGGTGTTAGGAATCTGTTTTACCGGCTTTCTAAATGTCAGTGCCAGTTTGTCAATTTTGTTTGTAAAAATCTAAATTTCTCAATTGAAAATGGACTACCAACCAGTGGCGGCTGGTGGATTTTGGGTACACCCATATCTCATGGGACCCACATCAAATTTATATTAGTTTATAACGACATTATATAGAAAATTTCTGCGCAAGAAGAATTTAAATTGAAGATTGCGAAAAAAAGTTAGTTTTTAAGTGTGCCCCCAGCCTCCTGCCCCCCAAATTAAGATAATTCAAATTAAAGTTTATTGAAAAAATTTCAAATTTTATTAAAAAAATTCAAGTATTACAGATTTTATACAATTTCTATTTTTTTTTAATTTAGCAAAAGAAATAATAAAAATTTAAAATGGTATTAAAACCTGTAATTCTTAAAATTTGGTTTTTTTCAAATCCGCTACAATAAAGCATATTGTGTCAATAAATAACATCAATCTTAAAAAATGTATATTAATAATAAAGTGAAATGTAGAATACTTTACATTTTAGTATTATTTCACAAGAAGGGCAATTTTGACGATTGTATGACATTTGACAACTGTCAACTAACTTAAAGCTAACTTTAGACCGTGACTAAAACGCCATAAAGTCATGGAAACATGTACGATAATTTGCGTTTAAAAGGTGGGAATAAAACAAAGTTTAATGTTTTGTTAAGGAAAGTGTAAATTCGTTAAATAAACTAAGCACATAATTAAATTTATTTTTAGTAAATGTTTATTTCATTTTAACTGTTTACGCGCAATTATTTATCATACGTTCATTCATTACAATTTCATTCTTGATTATTTTTATAATTTAATTAGTTTTTAGAATTATAGAATAAATAAAATCGGTCTTGCACAAACAGAAACGTGCCGAATAATTTGACCTTAGAATTCCCAAACAGCATAAAATCTGTAATTAAAGTAAAAAATTATATTTACAGGGTGTCCCATAATAAACGTGCAATACTTCAAAGTACAAAAATAAGAAAAAAAATCCTATAAACAGGTCGATAAATGTAAAATAAATAAATAAAACCAAGTATTTTATTCAAGAATACAGAAGAAAAATTGAACAAAATTGATTTTTTTCATTACAGCGCCATCTATTACAAATATGAAAAAATGTTTTAAACAAAATCTACCCATTTTTAGTCGAATGATCCGAATCTGCAATAAAAAATAGGGTGTTCCATTGGAAATTTTAAAGTTACCCCCTGTTCCCCCTATAAGGAGAAGAGTATGAGGACCAATTTTAGTACTGATTGATTTCCCCCCTCAAATCATTTAATTTTTATTTTAAACATTTTTTCGTAAAATGCATACTAACTGAGATATTTCAAAGTTTCAAGTAAAATAACTCGCCCAGTAAATTATTTTAAAAAAATATTTAAAAAAGAATGTTTGTTTACTGTACTTATAAGTCAACTTAGTCAACAAGTATTATTTAACTTAAAATGCTGCCTTAAAATATAAACCAACGATTTCTAGGAAAGAAAATTATGAATTTAGAAATTTTGTGAAAATAATACCTAAATCATGATGTATCAAAATCGCGTATTTTTACTTTTAGGATATAATTTCTGTTTAATTCTTAATTAAAAAATCTAAATTGTGCAATTTAAAATGACTGAAAATGTTTTAATTACATTGGAAAGTATCTCAAGGAAATAAGAATATAAGAACAATGTTGGGAAAATTACAACATAAACAATGTAACAAAGATTAATAAAAACACCTGGGGAAATAAATTTATTTATGAAAATAATAAGTAATTTAATTATAGCGTAATTTCCTATTTTTATTATTTTCACCTTTAAGGTAGGTAGTAGGTATCTCAAAATTTAATATATGATTTTTTGTATCTCAAAATTTAATATATGATTTTTTGTATCTCACGAGTTCGCTTATATTTCTATACAGGGAATCAAATTTTGTCTCTCTATATTTCATTGAGCGAACCAAACACCATGAGCAACAAAACAGAACTTTTAAATCTCAAAAAACAAGCACTTTTAAAATTGTCTTTTACATTACGTGCTCCCAACTTAACACAAAAATACAACGTTTTATTTTTACTACGTTGGCACCGCTGAATGTCACGGCCTACTGTTATTTATTTTTCAAACTATTCAAATTATTATTATAACAGAGCTCGAATACTTGATTTTGATGATGATTTCGGTTTATTTTCGCAAATAACATTTAAAATTCATTGATAAAGAATGTAAATGAAATCAACATTGAACTAGACATACTTAAAAACGATGAATTTTAATTGTGGTTGGTTGTAAATTAAAATATTAAAAAGAGTAAAATCAACACAAGTGGTTTGGTCATACAATCCCAAGAAATACCTACTGATGACTGAATGATTCAATCATAAGATCATTTACTTAAATGTATTAGCAATATTTATGTTTGCCTGTAAATTGCATTATAAATAAACAATAAAGGAAGTGGTAAAAATTCCACTAGATTTATAAAATGCAAACTCAATTATGTAGTTTATATTTTTTTGTAAATCTTGTAAATCCTTTGGAAACATGTTTTAGCTCGTTCGTAAATGGGCATAGATTATAGATTTATACAAAAATAGCTTGTCGGGATTATTTTAATCGCTTCCACAATCAATTTAATAATCTAGTTTGGCAGGATATCGCCGGTCATTTATTTGGAATAGGCCAGTTTTTAATTTAATTAAGGATTTTGCATTCGATGAGTTTATTATAGAGAAATATGTTTCTCACGCTAATTATAGCAAAAACAAACTGCTTATATAAAAAAAACTAAACAAATTAGGTATAGGTACCTAAGTACGTAGCATGCTACTCATAAAAAAGTTGAGGTTATGTATCTGTCAGTTTAACGCTAATTGCCCATGGACAGTGTTGTCTTTTTTCGTGACTGTCCATTAAAACCGTCCCAAGAAAAGGAAAGGATTTTTTAATTAAACAAATTTACAATTAAATATGAAATATATTTCATATTTCATATATATATGGGGCAATCCATGCCAAATCACCGAGGTTTTGACCCGACCCCCTTCGATTTCGCTGAAACTTTTTTATCATTTTCTATCCTACCAAAGACATTTTTCTGAATTTTTTCAGAATTTTTTACCCGACCCAAAAAAAGTTACGAATTTTAAAAAAAAAACCGCTCTTTTTTTTTTAAATTGCAATAACTTTTTCACAAATTGACCTTTCGGCACGTTTTTTTTTTTGAAATTTTTGTTTTTAAATGTAGTTTTCAGAAAAAAATACAAACAATTTTTCGGAAGTCACGATATATGAAATATTTCAGTTTTTTCAATAAAACCGTCATTTTTTCGAATTCTGAAACCTTCGATTCTCAATTTTTTTGTCTCAAAAAAAACTTTAACTAAGACAGTATTTAACCCAACTATTCCCATTTTGTGCCGACTTTCCATTCTATTGTTTTTTTTTTCGATTGAAAATAAAGAAATTTCTCAATTTGGCTTATTTTTATGACTTTGCGTTGAGGTTTATTTTTATTGTTTTTAAAAGCTCAGAACTTGAATAAAATTGGATAAAAACAACCGTAAATTTTTTATTAAAGTATTGTTTTTACATCGTTAAAAATCTAAATATTTTAATTAGTTTCCTCGGTTTAGCGATTGTTTTCTTGAATTCTTAACCGTAAAATGTTGTGTCTTAAGGAATGAACTTATGTTAAAGAATGAACTTGCATTAAAGAAGGTACAGAAGGTTATGGTAATAAAAAAACAAAGAAATTACGAAAGGTTATGGTGGATGTTCAGTGACTGATGGTAATGAACTTGTGTTAAAGAATGAATTTGTGTTATTAAATTATAAAGAAAGACGATTATAATCACATTCAAATATATGTTTTTTAAAGTAGGTATACTTGACGTTTCGTTGTTTTTTTTTATTTAAAAGAGGTGGTAAAATAATAAAAATGTGATTTTTTTTAAAAATAACAATTTTTATAAACTAATGTTTTGATATTTTTTTAAACTGTGAATTAGACTATTTTGTTTCTTAAAAAGAGTTTACGTTTACGTACATTGTACGGTTAAGAATTCAAGAAAACAATCGCTAAACCGAGGAAAATAATTAAAATATTTAGATTTTTAACGATGTAAAAACAATACTTTAATAAAAAATTTACGGTTGTTTTTATCCAATTTTATTCAACTTCTGAGCTTTTAAAAACAATAAAAAAACCTCAACGCAAAGTCATAAAAATAAGCCAAATTGAGAAATTTCTTTATTTTCAATCGAAAAAAAAAGCAATAGAATGGAAAGTCGGCACAAAATGGGAATAGTGGGGTTAAATACTGTCTTAGTTGAAGTTTTTTTTGAGACAAAAAAATTGAGAATCGAAGGTTTCAGAATTCGAAAAAATGACGGTTTTATTGAAAAAACTGAAATATTTCATATATCGTGACTTCCGAAAAATTGTTTGTATTTTTTTCTAAAAACTACATTTAAAAACAAAAATTTCAAAAAAAAAAAACGTGCCGAAAGGTCAATTTGTGAAAAAGTTATTGCAATTTAAAAAAAAAGAGCGGTTTTTTTCAAAAATTCGTAACTTTTTTTGGGATCGGGTAAAAAAATCTGAAAAAATTCAGAAAAATGGCTTTGGTAGGATAGAAAATGATAAAAAAGTTTCAGCGAAATCGAAGGGGGTCGGGTCAAAACCTCGGTGATTTGGCATGGATTGCCCCATATGTAGGTAGTGGATTTTATTCAAAATTTACTGTTCTTTTTTATTTATATGAAATCAGATTCGAAATTTGATTTTTTTTCTTGTAAAAGTAAACATTTTAAATTAAAATTTTAATTAATAACTTGTAGTAATTTTTTGAATGTTGTCAAACTTTTTCTTAATTTTTTTTATAAATAATGTTTTATAATAATACAAACAGTAGGTACATGAATAAAGTAAGAATTATAATTATTAATGTTCTATTTTCTGCTATTTATGTAAAATGGCAGCTTTACCAAACATTGGAAAGCACTTCTATTAATAACGCGATTAAACCTTTCTTTTCCTTGGGACGGTTTTAATGGGCGGTCACGAAAAAAGACAACACTGTCTATGGGCATTAGTTGAGCCTTAGTAGATAAGATATTTCTTTGAAATGTAAAGGTTTGGTATGCGGTCCATACGGCCCACGGTTAAGTCAAGGAGACCAGTGGACCGAGTTAACGTGGGCCCGTAAACAAAAACACTCATACACCGATCACAATGACATGGGACCAAAAGCATGGAATTATCAGAGACCGGATTCGGATACGACTTAAATTAATATTGACCCTTTTCTAAATTTTTGCATATAAGGGCAGTTTTCAATTATCCGATTTTGTTAGAATTTGGACAGTTTTCAATTACGAGCGGTAAGATTTGTTGACTATTTAGAAAATTGCTTTCTTGAAAAGTTTAAAAAAACAATTTTACCTATCATTAATAAAAATGCACTTTATTTAATTTTTAAAAATGCTGCAAAAAATCCTAAAAAGGCAGATATTTTAGTGTTTTCTGCAATATATAATATATCTAGGTATGTTTTTTGGTATTTTTTAAAATATATATTCTTATAAATTTAGAAAATTTATTATAATATGGCTTTTATGTACAACACCTGTATGTAGTAATTAGAGGAACCTTTTGTTACTTTTGATTTATTCAATATTGTTTGTGCAAATTTTGACTTTTTACCTGCCCATTTTGTCTATTTTAAACGCCTTTTTTATTTTTGCAGTGCATAAAAGTCCGGTCTCTGTTAATTATGTATAAGTTCCATTAAATTCCACAACAATCAGTGGGAAGATGGTTTAATTATCAACAACCTGTTTTTTTGTGTTGAAAAAATACGTTTTTGAATGAAATTCTAATTTACTTCAAAGTAAATAAACAGTTATAAATATGATGAATGGAAAATTAGAGGAGTAGGTACGTGGGATTTTTTTAAACACGCAAAATACATAAGGTCTTTGTTTATGTTTGATTTTACAAGGCTTTGTTACCTACTAATATTAATATGAGATTGGCGTAATGTTAGCTACCAAAGCAGGCCAGCTACCAAAACCGACCACGCATGCGCATTTGAAATGTCATTTTATTTCAAATTTAATAGGTTAAAATGTGTTATAAAGCAAGTTTAAGCATTGTTTTACATATTTTAAAGAGGAAAAAGCGTCCTAAGTGTAATTTTAATAGTTATAATTTAGGTAATAAACCACAACTAATCCTGAAAAACAGTAATAACAAATGTTTAACCTCCAAAACAGGCCAAGGGATTTTTTTACCATTTACAAGCATAAATAAGTAAGAAAAAAGTGTGATACCCCAAGTAAACGCATTGTGCGACATTTTTTAAGCAAATTTTAAGAAAGAAAATGTGTTTTAAGTGAAATTCAAGTCATATTTTTAATATCTTCGGTTCAGCTACCAAAACAGGCCAGGGGGCTTTTCTTCAATTTACAAGCATAAATAAGCAAGAAAAAAGTGTGATACCCCAAGTAGGTATAGGTATTGTTTGACATATTTCAAGCAAGAAAATGTGTTAAAAGTGAAATTTAAGAAATATCTCAAGTTCAGCTACCAAAACAGGCCAGGGGGCTTTTCTTCCATCTACAAGCATAAATAAACAAGAAAAAAGTGTGATACCTCAAGTAAATGCATTGTTTGACATTTTTCAAGTATATTTTAAAAAAGAAAATGTGTTTAAGTAAAATTCAAGTAATATTTTTAATATCTTCGGTTCAGCTACCAAAACAGGCCAGGGGGCTTTTCTTTCATTTATAAGCATAAATATACAAGAAAAAAGTGTGATACCTCAAGTAAATGCATTGTTTGACATTTTTCAAGTATATTTTATGAAAGAAAATGTGTTTTAAGTGTAATTCAAGTAATACTTTTAATATCTTCGGTTCAGCTACCAAAGCAGGCCAAGCCCCCTTCCATTTCCAAGCAAAAATAAGTGATACCTCAAGTAAATGCATTGTTTGACATTTTTCAAGTATATTTTATGAAAGAAAATGTGTTTTAAGTGTAATTCAAGTAATACTTTTAATATCTTCGGTTCAGCTACCAAAGCAGGCCAAGCCCCCTTCCATTTCCAAGCAAAAATAAGCAAGAAAAAAGTGTGATACCCCAAGTAAATGCATTGTTTGACATTTTTTAGGCATACTTTAAGTGAAATTAAAGTAATATTTTTAATATCTTTGGTTCAGCTACCAAAGCAGGCCAGGGGGCTTTTCTTCCATTTACAAGCATAAATAAGCAAGAAAAAAGTGTGATACCCCAAGTAAATGCATTGTTTGACATTTTTTAAGCATACTTTAAAAAGAAAATGTGTTTTAAGTGAAATTCAAGTAATATTTTTAATATCTTTGGTTCAGCTACCAAAGCAGGCCAGGGGGCTTTTCTTCCATTTACAAGTATAAATAAGCAAGAAAAATGTGTGATACCCCAAGTATAGCCATTGTTTGACATATTTCAAGCAAGAAAATGTGTATTAAGTGAAATTTAATAAATATCTCAAGTTCAGCTACCAAAACAGGCCAGGCGGCTTTTCTTCCATTTACAAGCATAAATAAGGAAGAAAAAAGTGTGATACCCCAAGTATAGGCATTGTTTGACATATTTTAAGCAAAAAAATGTGTTTAAAGTGAAATTTAAGAAATAGATATCTCAAGTTTAGCTACGAAAACAGGCCAAACAAAGCCTTTCATTTATAAGCATAAATAAACGTGTGATGTAATTAATCCCCTTACATTAAAAGCTTTTTTTTTTGTAATTAAATTTTGGTCCTGAAAAGAACCGATTTTTAAATCTTACAAACCAATAATAGCAAACTGGCTACAGTGGCGGCTGGTGGATTTTGAGTATACCAATATTTCAGTTATTAGACATGGGACCCAAAGATAATATGTATTATCTTTGATGGGACCCACACCAAATTTATAATAGTTTATAATGACATTAAATAGACAAGTTTGGCACAAACAGAATTTAAATTGAAGTTTGCGAAAAAAGTTAGTTTTTCCTGTCGCCTCACCCGCCTCCAGGCCCCCCTATTTAAGATAACTCAAATTAAAGTGGTGCAATTTATTATCTACTATAATTTATCGACAAATTTAAAATTTTATTTGTAAATTCAATAATTACAGATTATATTCGATTTTAAATATTTATTATTTATTTTATTAAAATAAAAAATATTTAAAATGGTATAAAACCTGTAATATTTGGATTTGTGTATAAATTATAGTAGATTAATTTGTAAATCTGGAACTAGTTATAATAATAACTAGTTCGAGATTTACAAATCCAACGCGCGACACAGTTATAGCAAAATAATTAATTATTTACATGTGCTATTATAGCATTGCTATGGCTACATGTCTTAGTTTCGATACCATTATAAATATAAATAAAAAAATATATATAAAATATCATTTATCAATCAAAACAAAAGAGACATTGCAACTAAAATTTTTATTTTATATTATTATAAGTTGTCATGAGAGGCACCGTTGGAGGCCTTTAGCGCTAACGGTGGATGTGGGTGGAGAGACCTCTCTTTTGTTTAATAATAATAGTTGAGTTTGTAACCTCAAGTCAGGGTTGCTCAGTAAGCGGAATTTACCCTATCAGATTTTAAAAATCTCCAGAATTTTTTTTATTAATTATTATGATGCATTATTGAATTATTGAATATATGTTTTTCAAATCTCTAAAATCCTCAAAAATAGTTTGTGTTACGAATAAATTCCCAAATTTAAAAAAAAAATAAAAACATCTCTTATTACATAATAATATATATTAAATATACTTAAATTTAATTAATACGTTTTCTTCTAAAAATACTTCTTATAAGAAATACATATCTTTGGGTTATGGAACTAGTTTTTAATGTTATAATAATATTACTCTTTATTCAAAGAAGCCTCTTGGGCAACGAACACGTCAATACAAAGAAATATAAATAGCTGTATAGTGAAACAATACAAGTACACAAAGTATTAACAATAATTGAACATACAAGGTAAAGATAAAATAAGAAATTGGTTTTAAAATAGGCTTTCAACTAAATTATTTTAAAATTTATAATTATAAAATTCTTCTGTGGAGTAAAAACACTGAAGTTGTTATATTTTTAAAATTTCAAGTTTAAATTTTTTATTATTTAGTGTTTTTTTATGATGTGGAATATGATTATAAATTTTTATTATTTAATTTTTCACACTTTTTTGAACTAATGACAAATTTGTTTTATTAGGAATTAAGACTTTTTTATCTATTGATACTATAGGGGCAACATTTTGAACAGCTTTTGTAATTTTATACAGGGCTCTTTTCAGAGCCAGTCAGTGGCGGCTGGTGGATTTTGGGTATACCAATATTTCAGTTATTAGACATGGGACCCACACCAAATTTAAATTAAGTTTGCGAAAAAAGTTCCCAAATATTACAGGTTTTATACCATTTTAAATATTTTTTTATTTTAATAAAATAAATAATAAAAATTTAAAATCGAATAAAATCTGTAACTATTGAATTTTTCAAATAAAATTTTAAATTTGTCGATAAATTATAGTAGATAATAAATTGCACCACTTTAATTTGAGTTATCTTAAATAGGGGGGCCTGGAGGCGGGTGAGGCGACAGGAAAAACTAACTTTTTTCGCAAACTTGAATTTAAATTCTGTTTGCGCCAAACTTGTCTATTTAATGTCATTATAAACTATTATAAATTTGGTGTGGGTCCCATCAAAGATAATACATATTATCTTTGGGTCCCATGTCTAATAACTGAAATATTGGTATACTCAAAATCCACCAGCCGCCACTGGAGCCAGTTTGCTATTATTGGTTTGTAAGATTTAAAAATCGGTTCTTTTCAGGACCAAAATTTAATTACAAAAAAAAGATTAAGCTTTTAATGTAATTTCAAAATTACTGAACAGGGGATTAATTACATCACACGTTTATTTATGCTTATAAATGAAAGGCTTTGTTTGGCCTGTTTTGGTAGCTAAACTTGAGATATTTCTTAAATTTCACTTTAAACACATTTTTTTGCTTAAAATATGTCAAACAATGCCTATACTTGGGGACCCCAAGTATAGGCATTGTTTGGCTTTTCTTCCATTTACAAGTATAAATAAGCAAGCCAACTTGGGGTATCACACTTTTTTCTTGCTTATTTATGCTTGTAAATGGAAGAAAAGCTCCCTGGCCGGTTTTGGTAGCTGAACTTGCAGGGTTGGAAAAAAACATGTTTTTTTTTAAATAAAACATAAAAACATGTTTTTTTTGTTTTATACTGTTTTTTTTTTGTTTTAAACTGTTTAAAACACTTTATAAAAAAAACATGTTTTAAACGTTTAAAACTAGTTTAAAATAATAATGCATAACACTTTAGAAAGATAGGCATTATTAGGGTGTGCCAAAAAAAGAGTTATTTTTTTTTCATGCTCTCACCCCAAAATCTCTCAGAGAATGCTCAAATAAAGCTTCTGTTAAAATCAGACATCCATATTCAAATTTTAAGAGGTTATCCATCGAACTTTAAGTTTTTCCGTCTAAATAACATGGAAAACATGGTTTTTTGACACTTTTTTGTCCTGCAAGGTGTGAATTTTTTTTTTTTATGAAAATACATAAATGGACCTTTTTTATCATTAAATTTACTACAAAAAGTTCTATGAAGTCAAATTCTAATCTTCAATACTTGATTTTTGACAGAGCTTTAAACTTCAAATTATCGGTTTTCTGCATTTTTTAGCTATACCATAAGAGTAAATGGCCAATTTCTAGAACGTTTAAAATCCTACAAAAAAGTCCTGATCAACTTTTTTGTATCACCAATAGCTACAAAGTTATAGCCCTACAAATATTCATTTTTTAAAATTTTTCCTTCTACGAATTAAAATATCAATAATTAAACTAAAACTTCGATACAAATTCACTATAATATCAAATTTGCAATAAAATTAATAATTTAAGATGTTTTATAGCATAAAATATTCAAAGTTATTACAAGCTTATTTTCGTCGTATTTTTATAATTTTCCAACTCTATTACAAAATATATCAATAAAAAATATGAAAGTTTATTAAGATATGAAAAGTGCATTGTTCTGATAATTATTTATTATTATTTTTAAATTTAGCCGTAAATTGACTGTAATTGACGTCTTATGTCTTAAAAATCGTTCTTATCTATCTATTATTTTAACTAAAATTGGTAAAAAAATAAAGTTAAAATCATGTTTAAAAAAAAACACAGTTTAAAACATGTTTTAAACAGTTTAAAACAAATCTGTTTAAAACACTCTTAGCTGTTTTAACACGTTAAACGCCACGGCGTTATTGGTGATTTTGTTTATTGGGCCAAGTTGATATTTTACTTGTATCATTTTAAAAAATAAAATCGTCAAAATACAGATTAAAAAATAAATAATTAAAAAACTCTTGCATCTTCGTCAGCCGTCAGGGCCAAGCGGTCCTATGCATGCTTTAAAATACCTTATACGAGCGGTCCGCTGGCCAGAAAATCATGTTAAACTGTTAAACAAAAATTTGACAGGCGGTCCCTAGGGACCGCCGTGGCCTGGATGGAAAAACTATTAGCGGTCCCCTGGGACCGCCGTGGCCGTTAACGTGTTAAACAAGTTTAAAACAAATGTTTAAAACAATTTGTTTTAAACATAACAACCCTGAATCAGAACTTGAGATATTTCTTAAATTTCACTTTAACCACATTTTCTTGCTTAAAATATGTCAAACAATGGCTATACTTGGGGTATTACACATTTTTCTTGCTTATTTATACTTGTAAATGGAAGAAAAGTCCCCTGGCCTGCTTTGGTAGCTGAACCGAAGGTATTAAAAATATTACTTGAATTTCACTTAAAACACATTTTCTTTCTTAAAGTATGCTTAAAAAATGTCAAACAATGCATTTACTTGGGGTATCACACTTTTTTCTTGCTTATTTTTGCTTGGAAATAAAAGAAAAGCTCCCTGGCCTGTTTTGGTAGCTGAACTGAAGATATTAAAAATATTACTTTAATTTCACTTAAAGTATGCCTAAAAAATGTCAAACAATGCATTTACTTGGGATATCACACTTTTTTCTTGCTTATTTTTGCTTGGAAATGGAAGAAAAGCCCCCTGGCCTGTTTTGGTAGATGAACATAACCTAAAATATTACTTGAATTTCACTTAAAACACATTTTATTTCTTAAAGTATGCTTAAAAATGTCAAACAATGCATTTACTTGGGGTTTCACACTTTTTTCTTGTATAAGTATGCTTATAAATGAAAGAAAAGCCCCCTGGCCTGTTTTGGTAGCTGAACCGAAGATATTAAAAATATTACTTGAATTTCACTTAAACACATTTTTTTTCTTAAAATATACTTGAAAAATGTCAAACAATGCATTTACTTGAGGTATCACACTTTTTTCTTGTTTATTTATGCTTGTAAATGGAAGAAAAGCCCCCTGGCCTGTTTTGGTAGCTGAACTTGAGATATTTCTTAAATTTCACTTTAAACACATTTTCTTGCTTGAAATATGTCAAACAATGCCTATACTTGGGGTATCACACTTTTTTCTTGCTTATTTATGCTTGTAAATGGAAGAAAAGCCCCCTGTCCTGTTTTGGTAGCTGAACCGAAGATATTAAAAATATGACTTGAATTTCACTTAAAACACATTTTCTTTCTTAAAATTTGCTTGAAAAATGTCGCACAATGCGTTTACTTGGGGTATCACACTTTTTTCTTACTTATTTATGCTTGTAAATGGTAGAAAAATCCCTTGGCCTGTTTTGGAGGTTAAACATTTGTTGTTACTGTTTTTCAGGATTCTTCTTCTTCTTCTTACTTATTTATTTCCTTCCTAAGGAAATTGGCCTTGAGACAATAGAGCTCTTACTGGCCAGCTACTAGTGTTTTTTAAATTTACTTTTCTGTTCGTCAAGAGTGTTTATGGAGGTTTCTTCTTTTGTAAGTCAAATATTTAGGTTATGTAACAGCACAAACAAAGAAAAAATCAGGAACGGTAGGAAAACCTAAACATATCACAATTTAATATTAGAATCTTTAAGGAATCTATAAATGCATCTATATGCATCTAAAAAAGCGCATGCTATAATGGATTTGTAGCTACAAGGCAGATGATGTCCTTTTTGGACCAAGCTATTTATTAGTGCATTAGAGTTATTTATGTTATTATTACAGGCAAAAAGTAAGTGATTTGTATCTCCGCACTCATCACAGTTCTTTTTTACTGAATTGTACCTAAATTTTTTCCAACTAAAAAGCAAATGTTTGTTGGCCTCCTTGTGGAGTTCATTTGCTGGAATTTTAAAATTTTCTACCCTTTTTTGACATTTTTTTGCTAACTGATCAACCTTTTTGTTACCTTTAATCCCGGAGTGACCAGGTATAAATCCAACAAAGCTTTCTGTATCCTTTATTTTTAGTAATTTCAAAATATATTTTATTAATTTTTAACATTGTACTATTTGATTTAGAATTCCAAGAATTTTTCTTGATCTGTAATAAGCAATTAAAAGAATCTGAAAATATTATGTATTTCTTAATTTGTTTTTTTTTTTTTTCCAAACATATTTTAAGTGCATATAAAATTGCCAATTGTTCCGCTAAAAAGATTGAAGATCCATCATTCTTATATGAACTTTCAATATTAAGAGAGGGGATGTATATTCCGAAAGAACTTGAACCTTTTACCTTTTGAACAGATCCATCTGTATAAATTTGAACAACATCAGACCAATCATTATTAATTTTCTGTTCAAAAAGGTTTTTTTATAAGACATGTGTTCAAACTCTTCTGAACACCCCATTCCAATATCACCGAAATTGGGACAAGTAGCTCAAAAAAGTTATAAGTAATAATTGTTGTTTTGGATTTTCCTAAAAATGTTTTTGAAGTTTCATAATATTTTTTAAACGATTTGAATAGGCAATTATTTTTAATTAATAGGGCTTTGGACCTCTTTGAGTAGAGGGGATCGTATTTTTCCAAACTATTTATCACCATATCTGTAGATATTGCAATTTTTCTTAAAATAAACTACGAATATTCCAATGGATTATCCTAATATTTGACATATACGAAATTTACATGTTGTTTTTTTTTTCCTTTGTAAAGCAAAAAGGATAAAATGAAATAAAATTAAATTAAAATTAAAATCAAATTAGACTTAATTAAAATTAAATCCAAATTAAAACCAAAATCAAAATCAAAATTAAAATTAAAATCAAAATCAGAATCAAAATCAAAATTAAAATCAAAATTAAAATCAAAATCAAAATCAAAATCAAAATTAAAATTAAAATCAAAATCAGAATCAAAATCAAAATTAAAATCAAAATTAAAATCAAAATCAAAATTAAAATAAACATTAAAATCAAAATTAAAACTAAAATTAAATTAAAATTAAAATCAAAATCACAATTAAAATCAAAATTAAAATCAAAATTAAAATCAAATTAAAATTAAATAAAATTTAAATAAACTAAGTAATTATTTATTCAATGCAACGTCAGTTTGACCCTGCATTGAAGTTTGAGAAAAGTGTATATTTATTAGTTTTGAGAGAATATCTGGGAAATTTTTGGAAAAATGCATAAATAGCTCACTAAAATGCTCCTTGTTGGGAGACATTTCACTAGTCATTTCCTGTGCCTGTTGGGAGGTACTGGGAGTTGATATATAAGGGCGTTTGGAAGGTGTTTCATGTATTCTTCCGTTTGAATTAAGAAAATGGTCTTCACTATATTGTGAGGACCTTTTTGCGTGCTGACGAGGGGTTTTATTAAGTACTTTTGTAAAAGTTAAATTTTTCCGAAGGGGAAATTCCTCTTCTATTATGTCATTAGTAATAGGAGGAAAGTCCTCAGAGAAAACATTTTTATTTGTACTTTGAACCATGGATGATTCCTTTTGAGGTACTACTACCGCTTTTGTTTTTTGAGAAGCTTCAAAAAATGAGAGATTATATAAAGACATAATTGTTTTAATTTTTTTTTGACGTATAAATTCAGGACAAACACGGTTTTTAAAGTCCGTACCTTTTTCTGTAGAAGAATGATTCTTTTTACAGAAAATACACTTTACAATACAGTTATCATGACTATTCTCTTTTTCTTTTTTTTCTATTTGTTCTATTCTTTCTAGACCGCACCTGTCACATCTAGGTTTACTTTTACATTGCGCCAGAGTATGACCATAACGAAGGCACCCAAAACATTGTATTACCGGCTCTATATACTTTTCAGTTGAAAAAATACACAAAAATAACTCAACTTTCTGGGGAATAAACTTACCTCTGCAAGTCAACACAATCATTGAAGTATTCACAAGCTCTTTATTTTCCTTCGATTTCCTCTTAATCCTTCTAACATTTATAACTTTTGTGATTTTTCCCACAGATTTTATATTTTTAAGAATATCTGCCTCTGTAAATTCTGGATCTATTCCTCTAACTATTGCTTTAGATGTTACGAGATGCCTAGGAATGTAAGCTTTAAAATTATATTGTTTCAGAAATTCTTCATTACCCAAAAATTCATTGGCTTTGGTCATATTTTTAAAATAAACTGCCATTCTATTTCTACCCCTCTTAGTTACTCTAATAATTTCATAGTTATTATTTTGTGCTAGCAATTTACCTACTCTTTGATAATGCAAAGTTGTATTATCAGCTGATTCAATATTAATTATAAAAGGACCTGTATCGTAAACGGAATATAAAATAATTTCATGGTCATATTTTTTGTTGATGTTTTTTGAAGCGTCGAGCTCCATTTTTTGTGGAGATTTTACTAGAATATTAGATTGAATGTTTATTTTATTGTCAAAATCAATTCGATCCCCTTTTTCTGAGATCCAAAACCCTCTATTAACTACCTCATTTATTTCATTCTTAAAATCGTCATTACAGTCTAGTTGTGATAAAAATTCTCTATCCAAAATGGATGGAATATTATTAATTTGGGACAAGTTAACTAGGCCCTTTACCGATTCTTGAGTACTAGGAGATCTAATAATTAAATCGTTCACTGCCTGCCTGTAATAATTTAATGTTCCTCCCGGATCTCCGGGGGGAGAGCCATGACCACTCATGGTCACGGCCTAATTGGATATTGTATCTCAATTAAAATTTTAATACCAAAAATGCTAGCTGATATGTATAAGCATAAAAAGGAAACAGTCAGAAAAAGGATGACTTACTTGTATTTAACCTCCAAAACGGAACCTCACTCTTCAACAGCTCGTAGATCCGTTTTTCAGGATTAGTTGTGGTTTATTACCTACTATTAAACTATTAAAATTACACTTAGGACGCTTTTTCCTCTTTAAAATATGTAAAACAATGCTTAAACTTGCTTTATAACACATTTTAACCTATTAAATTTGAAATAAAATGACATTTCAAATGCGCATGCGTGGTCGGTTTTGGTAGCTGGCCTGCTTTGGTAGCTAACATTACGCCAATTAATATGAGTTGTTATTAAAATGATATCATTGATTTAAATACATTTTTAGATTTTTTTTTATTAAAACTTACACATGGACGCATGGTTTAGGTATATCACATTCATTAAATAATATTACCTACCTAAACATAATCTAAAACGTGTATTTTTTTTAATTAGAAACCAAATATAGCCTTCTGTTCGTTTAGGTAGGTAATATTATTTAATGAATGTGATATACCTAAACCATGCGTCCATGTGTAAGTTTTAATAAAAAAAATCTAAATACATTTTTAGATTTTTTTTATTAAAACTTACACATGGACGCATGGTTTAGGTATATCACATTCATTAAATAATATTACCTACCTAAACATAATCTAAAACGTGTATTTTTTTTAATTAGAAACCAAATATAGCCTTCTGTTCGTCTAATTTTACTTGATTAATTTATTGTAGGTACCTAATATGAATGAAACAGTCTTATGTTATTAATCACAGAGAATCCTAAAAAAATATTCAATGAATAGTGAGTGCATGCAGCTCGGCTACACTGTGAGACCCCGCTGTATTGCTAATGTTTTGATTATTTGTTTGGTCCGCTATACCTGTGGATCAAAACAATAGAAACTGACTGGTGCTAGCTTTGATTCAAACCATTTGGATTCATAAACTACCCCTGCATCTTAAAAGTTTACATGTGTAGGCATGTTTAATAAAGGTTTAAAGGGGGAATATTGAAAGAAAAATAAACTAACCTTCAAGGCAGGCCACACGGCAACCATCTTGGGTTAACCGTCTCAATAAAACACTGAGTACGGAGTCACTGGTGTGCTGAACTCCGCTCAAATCGTTGTACAAGATGAACAAATTCTCCTTGTACGTGTTGCAGATCTTGTGTTTCAATTCCCTGCACTTAATTGTGGCAGCCAGGTCGATTTTTCCAGCGGCCAAGCGTCTCAGCATAATCGAGGGAATCGAGAAATTCACCGCCTCGCGGATATGCGATTCCCCGTACTCATTCGAGCTGCGACAGTCCAAAATCACAATGTTTTTCGACTCGTTACGCAATAAAGCCAGAAGCCCTTCGTTGGACACCAAGTCGTAATCGCACTCGGGTGTAGTAGGCATGTTTAAAGACAACAATATTACAAAAACACCAATACAAAGTTCTCCACACTAAACAAACATACTCATTTGTACATAACAAAACAAAAGTGCATCAACACTGGACCCAGGCACATCTAGCTACTTCTGAGACAAAACACAGAATGGCCAGCGCAACGTTGCCGGATCGCCTATCAACGAAAGTGTGCGGCAAAAATCGACCGATTCCGGCGCTTTCATTGGTCGTTGATCACGTGGGGTGGGTCCTGGCAGCCAATAGGCGCTACTTTACGTCATTTCATTGATGAGACTGTTTAATAAATCTATCCAAGAGCTACGTCCCGCCGTTTTCTATCTCGAAGGAGCCAAACAAGTCGAGTCGAAAAAATCACAAACTTTAATGCGTGGGCTGAAAATAATGAGATTTTCGCGATTATCCATTACGTCATCTAAACATCAGCACTAATGACTTTCTGCATTACCCTTTGCCCTTAAAAAAACCTACAAAAACAGTCATTAACCACAACATTACCTTTTTTATTAAAAATTACACGGAAGATTAGTAATTGCTAAAATATAGATAAAAATGAAAAAATATTATAAACAATGAAATTCACTCATATTCTAAAACTATTTTCAAACAAAAATTTTGTGTTATCTGGCTTGCCTACCTTCGTCCAAGTCCAGACCTAGATGAGTTAACTTTTTACAGCACTGTAAAATAATTCCCATTCACATTGACGTTTAGTTCACAGAACAAACCATAGAACGTTTAGTTCACAGTTAACCTCAAATTCAAAATAAAGTAAACACGTGCGGCTATTTTCCGATAAAATACAGCGAATATGGGCAAGTTTCGAAGTAAATTGAAAGGCCAAACGAAGGGCAAACGCTGGCTGAAGGGTCAGAGTTCCAGCTCGAACCCTGAAACGCATAAACACAGAGATTTGGCGAAGAATCGATTTTTTCAAGCGAATTTAGGTACAGTATTAAATTTATTTAGTGTTTTTTTAATAATATTGTTATATTTTGTAGATACAAGTTCTCTAACATCCGACGCTTTAAGAAAACACGATGCCATACAGTCGTTTTTACCAAATGCACCTAAAAATGATATTGAAATGGACGAAGAAGTTGAATCTTCGGTGGCGAGTGGAAGTTCTTATAAAACAATGCAATCGTTTGCTTCTGATTGGTCAGCTTGCAGTAACATGTCGTTTAGTAGGTTTATGAAAGTGTTCAGATCTGATTCTGCACTGCACAAAGAAATGTTAGCTATTTTGGCTGCTATAACGGAGGTTATTAAAGAGAATGGGGGAAAGGAGACACCTACTGAGTATTTTTGTTCTTTGGTATAATATTTTAGTGGTATGATATGTTTGATATTTACAAATATTTTTAGTTGACAACGTTGGAACAAGTTTATAATGTAGAAGAAAAAAATGAAAGTCAAGTAACAGCAGTTTTATCATTGATAAGTATGGGGATTAAAACTGTACCTGAAGGTGTACTGAGGACTAATTTTGACAATGTTACTGTTAAAATGTTACATATTCTTAATGACTATGTTAATTCTGACAACAATCAAATTATAAAGTCTATTTTTCAAGTTCTATCATACATGTTAAAAACACAAGATTTAGCGTCTTGGACAGGTGGTTCAACCAATCAAATTTATAAGGCTATTTTGAATCCTTTCAGTCTTCACTCTAAACCTAAGGTATTTATTTTTATTTTCATCCTTATTTATTTTTTTATTATGATATTTTTTGTAGTGGAGAAAGGCAGCACAACAAGCTGCTACACATGTTTTAAGATCTGAAACTTTTGCTAATGGAACAAATATACCAGCAAATTCAGTTGCCATATTTTGTGAGGAAACCTTACAATCTTGTACTGGTAGTAATTCTGGTACTGTATCTGTTTCGACTTTGCAAACTGGGCAAACCACAATTTTACATGTGTTGGGACTTTTAAAGGAAACAATCAGTTATTTCTCTGTAAACCATATTAAGGTAATAATATTTTGCATAATTTTTTTTGTCTTTTTATTCAAAATTATGAATAATTAAGACAAGTCTATGACTTAAACTAAAATTTAGCTACATGTAGCTGAAGTTAAATCCCTAATAGGGACATATTATAGTACCTAACTATATTATGTAACAAGTTTTATAAACGACATTTTAGTCATGAATTTTAATTATACACAAGGGTCATTCCACGTTACTCAGGGATTTTTGTCCCGCCCGTCACAATTAAAAATTGTGAGTAAAAACTACACGTTATAAAATTTATTTAAAAATATTGTTTTATTATGCTTTTAATAAGTTATAAGCACAATAAAAATAATATTATAAAATATTAATTTTATAACTTGTGGTTTTTACTCACAATTTTTAATTGTGACGGGCGGGACAAAAATTACCGAGTAACGTGGAATGACCCACAATCTAAGTTTAATAAAAACGAGTGTCTAGAGAAGTTTATAAAACAAGTTGCATAGGTACTATACTTAAGGTGACCAACCGTCCTGGTTTACCCAGGACAGGTTCTGGTTTTTGCTAATGTGTCCTTGTTTTAATTGTTTACTGGTTTTGTCCTGGTTTATATTAATTTTTTTATTAATAGCAATTTTTTTGTAAGTGGTCAGGGCTCAGGTTAAAAATTAATTTAAAAATCTAAAACTTTGGAAGTACATTTAGAAGAGTAAAAAAGTAAGAAAAAACCTCATTTGTAAAGAAAAATTATAAAAAATTAAGATTTTTTCTCACTTTTTTAAGATATGTTCTTTTATTTTTTTATAAAGTGGTTGGTGCTTGGGCTAAAAATTAATTTACAAATCTGAATTTTTGAAAGTACCTTCAGGATGGTAAAAAAGTAAGAAAAAAACTTGTTTAAATTTTTTTTTAAATTATGAGTTTTTCCCACTTTTTTAGGATACTAATTTTTTTATTAAAAGTGGTTGGGGCTCAGGTTAAAAATTAATTTACAAAACTGAATTTTTTAAAGTACCTTCAGAATAGTAAAAAAGTAAGAAAAAACCTTGTTTTTTTTTAATTATGAGTTTTTCCCACTTTCTTAGGATTTGTTCTAATTTTTTTATTAAATGGATAACTCTTATCGAAAAGAAACCAAGCGCCAAAAACTTTTTCTGGGCTTGGTAAAGTTTGTAAAATATCTCATATTTAATAATGCCCAAAAGGTTAATCATCATTTGGAACTTTTCTCAAAAGTATTGAGAAGGTTCCCAAATATTATTAATTTTTTGAGCAGCATTAAAATTGAGCTATTTTGTTTTTTGCGCTTGGTTCCTTTTCGATAAACGCTATCCAAATGTGGTTGGTTAAAAAATAATTTAAAAATCTTCAGGATAGTAAATATGTAAGAAAAAACCTCGTTTAAAATTTTTTTTTCTAAAAATTAATTTAAAAATCTAAAACTTTGGAAGTAGGTACATTTAGAAGAGTAAAAAAGTAAGAAAAAACCTCGTTATAATTATAAAAAATTAAAACTTTTTTTCACTTTTTTAGGATTTGTTCTAATTTTTTTATTAAAAGTGGTTGGGGCTCATGTTAAAAATTAATTGAAAAATCAGAGAGTACCTTTAAGATAGTAAAAAAGTGAGAAAAAAACCGTTATTTTTTTAAATTATGAGTTTTTACCACTTTTTTAGGATTTGTTCTAATTTTTTTGGTGGGGGCTCAGGTTAAAAATAAATTAAAAAATCTGAATTTTTAGTACCTTTAGGGTTTTTTTTATTTTTGACGTTATTAGCTCATCTTTTTTTCAAATATTAAATGAAATAAATTTTGTTTATTTTTTGAAAGGGCGAGGAGGGCATGTTGTGTCTTGCTTTTTCATTTTAGAAAGTTGGTCACCTTAACTATACTTAGTCTACGACGATCACAGAATTTAGAGCCAATTTTATTTGTTAAACTTCTGACATCCGTCAGACAGCTCAATGCTTACTTTTTCCAATCTGACATCTGTATAACGGTTTTAACCTCACTTTTTCCCAATTTATATTAAGGCTAACTTTGGTCCGTCATAGTCACATCTAGGGTTTTAACCTGAGCCGGCGAGAAAAAACCGTTTTTTCTTAAAAAAAAAAGAAATTTTCAGAAAAATTTACAAATTTCCTTACACTTATATCGGGAAAAAAAGTGAATTTCCAAAGATGATAATAATCATAATATTATGAATATAATAATTATTATTAATTTTACTTTATAAATCATTTATTATTTTGTAGTTGGATATTTTTAACGGACACCTTTTTTTTAATTAAAATAATGTTAAGTTGTTGATTGCTACTTTTTTTAATGTGTATATTTGCCACAAACAAATTTTTCCCAATAAAGCCAATTTTTCCTAGGCCTGGAAAAAACCGGTTTTATTCAAAATTTACTGTTTTTTTCACTTTAAAACACGTCACAGCTAATTAATGTGAGAGCCGATAGACGTTTATAATGTACATTTACCCCAAATACAATTTTTTAGAAATGCTGTGAAGCAATTTTGCAACTATTAACCCTAAACTACCCCATTGTGACATCGTGCGGTTTGCAAGTAATGCACAGCCTATTTTCCGCGCAAAAGTGCGTCGTACCTGCGCAGTTGAACGCGCAGATCATCACCGCCCTCTATGAATACCAACCGGCAACAACTGACGTTCAACCCACGTTGGCGTGGCTGGCCGTGATGCAGCAAGCTCACGTACACCTGTCAGAGTAAATTCCGCTAATTTCTTCGGGAAAATAAGATATTTTAAAATGCGTTATTTTAGCGTTGATGTTGGTATGTCCAGTCTCGCCCTGCCGAAAATCTTCCAGACTGTCACTCAATTGTGGCTGTCGGAGAAAGCGGAAGTTATGACGGGGGCTACGCATGCGCTTGAGATACTTTTGAAGGATGCTGCGTCCCCTATCTGTCAGACTAAGGAATCAGTGTTGCAGCACCGTTCCAAGTTGGAGAAATGTTTCAATGCTATACAGCTTGGGTTGGGTTATCAATATAACACCGTTTGGCATCAAGTATTGCACACTTACAGCATTATGTTTGAGGTAATTTTGATTTTATGTGTATAAAATATGGAATATATTTTTTTTTCATTATTTTAGGCCGCAGGTCCACATTGTAGCGATTTAATGATTGGTCCGTTAAAATCTTTGGCTGAACTGAGAGATTCTTATAAATTCAGTTATAACAATGAATTGGAACATGCTGTTGGTGCTGCCATTAGGGCTTTAGGACCTGAAATAGTTCTAGGTGTTATAACATTAAAGGTAAGCTATAATCAATTTTTTAATACTAATTTGTTTTTTTGGCAACATTTTCATGTAATTTTTTAGTTTTATATACACTGCAGTGAGTCCCTATAGGGCATAATAAAACAGTTTTTCCTATGGGTCTAGCTAGATGGGGTTGCCAATAGGAAAAACTTTTTTATTATTTGTTTTACGGAAAATCATCATCCTTCATAAAAACTACTGCTAATTTTAAAAATGACATTCCCATAAAAAATGTTTAGAAATTGGAAAAACATGAAATGAAGTTTATAAGAGAAAGTCGATGACAATTTAATTTAAAGTCTAAATGCAAAATAAAAATTTTATGATTTTTTCTTTAAAATAAAAAAATGTTGTTTTATATTTAGACTTTAATTTAATTTGAATTTTCATTGACCTTCTCTTATAAAATTTATAATAAAATATGTTTTTTTATAAAAATAAAATAATTTTTTTTTAATTTATCGTTTTGTGCGAATTTGTCCTACTGTGCGAATTTTTCCAACCATTTTTATAATATTTTTAACTATATTTTAATTTTGAACTATTGTGCAGATGTATCCTAACATTATTTAAATTTAAGCATGTAAGGACAGTTTTTAATTATCCAAATTTGGGCAGTTTTCAAAAACTGAGACTATTCTCTCCTGATATAATATTTTCTGAGACGGTGCAAGCTGTGACGTCACTTCTGTCGCCTGCTAAAATTTTACTTTCAACGACCATGATACAAATTTGTATCATGAACACGAACGTTTTTTGAACATTGTGGGGAATTTTACCGGAAATAGATAAATGGGTAATTCTTTTACAAACCGAACACCTTTTGACCGACACATCTCAGATTTGGCTGAAACTTTTTTTACGGATTCTTTGTCGAAAAGTAAAAGACACGTGTCCGAGGAATTTTTTTTCTTTCGCATATTTTCGATAATACAAGTGATCAAAAATTTGAGAAAAACAAGCTTTTTGGCTTGGAGACCCTTTTTCAAAAATTTATAACTCCGGTTCTATTTGAGCTACAAACATCTTTTTTTTTCATTTTAAAGCTAAAGGACTGAATTTTGATAACAAAATATTTTTAATAAAAATTAAAATTAAATAAAATTTAAAAAACATGTTTTCAAAATATGGTACCTTTATTATTGTTAAAACATTAGTTCTTATTGCGCGACACATATAAAAAACGGTTTTTTGTTAATAAAAAGAGAACTATAGCTCGGATCAAAAAAAGTTAAATATAAAAGTTGTAGATAATTTTTTTCATGGTATTGATTGCTAATAAATTTAAAAGAGGTGATTTTTAACATTTTTTTCAATTTATTTAAAAAGTAAGGTTATGTCGAAAAAAGTTAAAATAAAAATTGTAGATCTATTTATTATCTACAACTTTTATATTTGACTTTTTTTGATCCCAGCTATAGTTTTCTTTTTATTAACAAAAAACCGTTTTTTTATGTGTCGCGCAATATGAATTAATGTTTTAACAATAGTAATAATAAAGGTACCATATTTTGAAAACATGTTTTTTATGTAAAATTTGACGGAGAATACGATAAAAATACTAAAAACTTAATACGAGGTGGGGGCCATTGTTAAAAATTGATTGATCACTTGTATTATCGAAAATAAGCGAAAGAAAAAAAATTCCTCGGACACGTGTCTCTTACTTTTCAACATAGAATCCGTAAAAAAAAATTCAGCCAAATCTGAGATGTGTCGGTCAAAAGGTGTTCGGTTTGTAAAAGAATTACCCAAATGTGGTGTTTACTTTGTTAAAAATGTTTTATTTTATTTTAGAAAGATAACGGTGATCTAAATATAGACAGGTCTTGGTTACTGCCTGTCCTTAAAGAAAACATAAAATGCGCTACTCTGGAATATTTCGTTAAAGGTATTCTACCTTTGGCTCTATTCTGTCAAAACCGCGCTACGCAGTTAGCGCAAAGAAATGACGGAATCGGAGCTCACAGCTCCGAATTGCTCTATCTACAATTATGGAATTTGTTGCCATGTTTCTGTAACAAACCTACAGATATTGCGAAGGAGTTTAAGGTAAAAAAATCAAATTATAATTGATAAGATAGTTACTACAAATATATTTATTTTTAGACTATTGCTAAAGTTCTGGGTACAGTTATTTCCGATAAAAAGGAGCTTCGATTGGCTGTTATGGCCGCTTTGAGGAAGTTGATAACAAGCGCGAAAGAAAGCGAATGTGAAGAAGACTTAAAGGAAATTTCTAGATTTGACAAGAATTATTTGCCCATTTTGTTTAACCTTTATACTACTAAACCCATTGGTAGCGACGAGGAGGGACAGCGGTTGGCTGCATTGGATACCATTAAGGTTTGTTTCTATTTTTTTCATATTTTTATACTTAAACGCGAATTTCAGGTATTTTTATCAGTCGCCAGAACGGAACTAACTCAGCAACTCTTCGCTCACGCTCTAGAGCGCTTAAACAGCTCCTCGGAAGACCCGGAAGACTCGTTTATCAAGGAAAGCATCCTGGACCTGATCAGGGCCCTTGTGTCGTACCAAAAAGCCGAAAACATCGCCAAGTTGTACGAGCAATGCGTCAAAAACCTGCCGGAAATAACCAACAACAAGGAGCAGAAAAAAGCGTACAGAATCCTGGAGGAGATCTGCGGCAGCGAGTCGGAGGGGTGCAAGGAGTTCATCAAAAGTAACAGGAAGGATGTTCAGAGGTTGCTGTTGAAATCGCTGAACTCGGCTGCGGTTTCGAGCAAGGGTAGCAGGCTCAGATGCCTGAGCTACTTGATAAAAGCGCAACCGCAGCTGGATCAGGACAGCAAGCTCGTCAGGTCTACCTTGGCTGAAGCTGTGATGTGCTGCAAGGACATCAACGAGAAGTGCAGAACGATGGCGTACAGTTTGATTAATTCGGTGGGTGAGATTCTCATGAGCCACAACCAAGTCAACGAGTTTTTGGCGCTGCTGGTGGCAGGTCTGGCCGGCACTCCGCAGCTGATGAGCTGCACTATTTTGGCGTTGACTTCGGTTTTGCACCATTTTTCTGGTCGGTATAAAAAATTATGCACGGTTGTTGTTATATTTTTTTTTATTGTAGGTGCTTTGGGACAGGACAATATAAGGCAATTATTGGAAAATGTTTGTATATTGTCCACTTCAGCCACTAGAGAAGTTGTGGCCTCTTCATTGAGTTTTATTAAAGTGTATAGTACCTGTATGCCTAGTCCAATTGTAGCTGCATCATTGCCAACTATAGTAAGTACAATTTATAATTTATTATAGGGTACATGTACTAGGGTGATTCATTTCCGCAATATTTTTTTTTCGGTGCTCAAGCAAAATATTAATCTCCATATAGAAAAAAAAATCTTAACAAGTTTGAGCGATTAATATGAATTTTAAGTAATTACTATTTAAATTTAAAGTTTTACCGTTTAAAATGCATGTAAAAAATATTTTTAAAATTTCTAATGTTTACCCACCTTTGACAATATTGCAAATCGGTTTGATGGACCTTGTGGGAAATTTCAGGCTCTTCAAAATTGCTTTTGAGTTTTTTTGTGTAACTCGCATTGGTTCACCAGAAGGAGTCGTTAAAGGACAATTTTTGAAAAAAATCGTTTCTTTTTATTTTTTACAGCAAACCGCCAAAAGTATGTAGAAAAAAGGGCTGACTCATAAAAAATGTTATCCAACCAATATTTAATGAATTTACAGCCATTTTTATAACTGAAAACGTAAGAAACTGATAAACACCAACTCATAATGTTATTTAGATTGATTTATACTTACTTATACGACACGCAGCAGTCTATTACTTTTGTTCGATGCCTAAAATTTAGAGGTATTTAGTTATGTTAGGCAAATCGCGGAACTGGCTGTTTATTTTAGTTTCGTTCGTTAAACTTTAAACTTTTTAATTTTGTTGGGGCTAGCCTCTTATGCCGGTTTTACACCAAACCGACAAAACAGCAATTCGAGTTGAAAAAAACAAAACCGCAACTTTTTGCAGATTTTTTGAAGATTTTTCGGCAACTCAACAGTTGCTGTTGTGTTTTTCGTTTCCCGATCGATGTCGGTAACTTCAAAGAGTTGCTACGTTTTTTGCAACTCAGTCGGCTTGGTGTAAACGTATGTTATCAACTTGAGTTGATAAGAAGAACGTAATTCGCCACTTAACCCTATGTCGTCCTTTTGTAAATTTATTAACATCTTTGCACCACCATCATATTTCCTTCTATTTAATAAGGATCTCACCCAATATATTGCACGCAGGTATACCTGCGTGTAAGACGTTTTCTTTTTTTTTTTCTAAATCACCTACCAACAGCCAACCGCACACGAGAAAAAAAAGCGTTCCTCGTCACTATCCATGTTAATTTTTTTAAATAAATAATATAAAATAATGAACAACCATCTACTTTCTGAATAGAACTAAACAAAACTGCAACTGTTTCTCTGATGTAAAACGACAAAAAACAAAAACTCGACAGTAACTAATTTTTGTCTGTTTAGTGTGAACAGTTTTATCGTTAAAAACAGTTGAGTTTTTGTTTTTTAAAACAGCAACAAAACAGCAACTCAACTAGTCGGTTTGGTGTAAAACCGGCATTAAGTTTATGCATATTTAGGTTTTGAGACTTTTTTACCTAATGATTGGTTTATTTACACTGTTACGCTGTTTTCAGTAATAATGATTGATTATTGTAAGGTTTTTGTGGCGAATTTGCTGTTAGGTCATGCGATTAATTAGTACTTCTCAGATTTTTGCAGATGATGGCCCCTTCCACTCTTGGTTAGACTCGTTTGTTCTTTACATAAGGTAATTCATATTGGCCTGGAGTTAAATCTCCAGGTATGCTGTCACTTATCACTTAATTACTTCCGTGTCCGTATGGTCTTTATTTACTATATTCACTTGTTGAGGGTCGCTTTTTGATGCACTACTTTTTTCTATTAACAACAGGTATACTGATAATCAGTGACTGATTTTTCTTGTTCAGGTAGTAAATCTTTGCACCAATTTCGCACAGTATTTTCCTTAAACTACATTTTTATGTTTCTTTAAGACTTATTATTATTAGGTACACTTAAGAAAGATCGAATTCGTTCGAAAGCACGTCTGCTCGTCTACCCGTCTATCGGTAGTGATCGATCTCGGTAGTGATCGATCCCGGTAGTGATCGATCTTGGTGCAACAAATACAGTAAATAAACCATGTGAGCTACGCTGCCTGTTGTCAAATTAAAACGTTCAGGGAATTTTAATTGAATTGAATTTAAATCCTTATTATCAAGTGTTGTTCGATTTTAAAACGCTCTGGCATTAAACTACCTTAAACCACAACCCAACTTACCTAACCCAAGCCCGCCCCCTCACCTGCCTGAGCTACTTATTAAATCTTATTATTAATAAGTTTTCTCTAATCATATATCTATCATATTATATCATATTATGTGTGATGTAACGTTTTTTCATGTTTTTTTACCGTTATTTTTCAAAGGGGTTTTTCAAATTTTATGTTTTTTTATTTATTTATAAAATAAAATTTTAGAAAAAACTTATAAACGGTTGAATTAAGAAAAAAAAAATGAAGTATATTTTTTGTAGGAAATATTTTATACATTTTATTCAGGGTGTCCCAGAACTCGCGCCACAGAGAAAAAGGGGGCGGCTATAATGTATTGAACATTTACTAACAGTTCATTTCTGTATGAGTATGAGTATGAGTATAAGAGACGTATAACTAGCCCCATTTCCTCTTGACTCTCGAACCCCGTACAGGCCTATGTTTACTTACGCCGATTTTTGTTCTTCCCCAGCAACTGCACGGCTTCACCCGTGTTTGCTGGGTGCGAATGTCCATTGCGTTCCGTACTGTCCCCTATTTGGGGCTCGAGAGCGAGAGGCGAATAGTTTTAATAGCCTTTCCCGGGTTCGCCGAGCCTATGCTATACGCTCAGTGGGGTATGGAGGAGGGACGGGAGGGTGTTGGTTTTTGGGGGACAATTACGCCGACTTAAAACTAAGTACGACGCGGAATCCCCCTAGACCAGTCGATTAGTATTACTCCAAACATTTGGGATTACTATTTGGAGTTAGGGAGTTGTTATTTCGCTGCAGGGGTGTAGTTTCCTAGTCGAGGTCTTTGTCTTGTTCGTTATTGTCATTGTCCGTGTCCTGGTCAGATAGTTCCTGCCCTTGGTAAAGTGTGTCAGTTGTGTTTAATAAATTTTGTCCCAAGCACGTTTTGTGATAGAGTTTTGTCTTTTTTTATTAAATTCCAAAATTAAGCATTGCATTTATTTATTAGTTAAACAAATTACAAGCGCGGTTATTCTGTTGTCTAATGTTAACAAATCTCGAGTTTGGCTATTAGGCTTTTTTTTAATGTGTTAGAATTATGATTAATGTGTTAGTTTATTCTGTAAGTCTAGTGTTTATTTTCGGTCTCGATTGGGATTGCCTTACGCATTTGTTGTTGACAGATTTGCCGTGTGCCTTTCATAGGTTTTAAAGATATCCCAATAAACACTTTAACGGTACCTAACACCATCAACATTGCCCGTGTAAGAATTTTTAATACTTTTTAATACAATTTTGCAATGATAGTAATTAAAAACAAAACAATTGTTTAAAGAGTAAAATATGTTCTTAACATAATCATATTTTAAAGTTATTTTAACATTTTCAAGTAAAATAAATGTTATGTTTAATAAAATGACTACGGGCAATGTTAATGGTGACAAATAACGGAAAATGTTTGCTGGGATCTGCCGTATTTAATTTGCAGATTTGTATCAGATCATGCATATTTTAAAGTAACTTATCAGCTTTTTTTTGCGGATGGCCACCTCCCCTCTTGTTTGACCTCCCCTGTCTGTCCAGTGAAAAGCCTCCAATGACAGGTCGTCACCCTAATATAACAAGGTTTTATGTTAAAAAAAAACGAAAAATTTAAGTCTATGTGTCTACAGGATTATACGTGGCCTACGCTTCACATACCACTTAAAAATAATTCTATAGAATGTATATTCTATGTATACATATATATAGTTGTATGTCAAGGGTGGATTACATAAAATCTTGTAGAAGCATAAACTCAAATTTTTCGGTTTTTTAACATACAACCTTGTTATATTAGGGTGACGAGGTGGCACTTAACTCATTCATATCACTCAGCACTTCACTCCTCAATGACCGTTACACCATTTTAGTTTGCACTCTATGAAAATGTTTGTTTCACTTATTAGTTTGCACTTTTTTTTTTTAATTATTGTTGGTTTTATCTTTAAACTTTTACGTTTCAAGAGCTTTCCCGCACGCGACGTGTCTTCTCGAGCGCTGGAACCGAACTGTACTAACAGTTCATTTCTGTATTAAACAATATTATTTCCAATAAATTTTTGCAAAAATTTCTAACCATAATTTTTTAATACAATTTTTTAAGTGTAATTTATTTTGTCAGAATTTTGTAAATCTTAAATGATTATTAAATTATTTAGATTAATTTGGTAAAGTTAATTTTTTTAATATTTAAAAATAGTGTCGAGACATTTAAAATAAAAACACATAAAAAATCATTTTCTACCAAAATAGTTTAAAAAGTTAAATTTTTTTAAACTTAAAACAATAATATATAAATTGTAAAACATTGTACAATTGTAAAACAATATTAAATAAATTGTAGTTCTAATATTTTACTCTACAAAATTATTGGTTTAAATTTGTAAAGAGTCATTTAGATGACTACAAATTTAAACCGATAATTTTGTAAAATAAAATATTTGTACTAAAATTTAAAAAAAAAGCGAATGTTTAATAAAAAGGAGTGTCTTTTTAAATAATTTTGAATTAATTATTTTCTCTTTCATCAGATGAAAGCTTTAGTAGAGATGACAGAAGACTGCAAGAGGCACTTCCGTTTAAAAGTGCGCGATATTTTAGACAGACTAATAAGAAAATACGGCTGTGAAAGTCTCTCGCCTCACGTGCCGCAAACCGATACGGTCATGTTCAAACGACTCAGAAACCTGAGAAAACTCAACGCCAGAAAGAAGAAGATGAAGGACGCGAACAAGGATGATCGCGACAGCGACGATGAAGAGTTCTTGGTGAAGAACAAATTAAATAGGCATGAAGAACTTTGCTTTTTTTAGCGAAGACATATTTATATTGTGTTTTTTTAGTGTGGATGATATTTTGGCCGATTCAGACTCAGATTTCGAAGATATGGAGGTGGAACAGTCCAAACCCAAACAGAAACCTTCTAAATCTAAGACGGTTAACACCTGGATCGAGGAAGATCCTGACTCGATTGTAGATTTTACTGATCCCACTGTCTCCAGTAAAATTACAGGTACCTAAATTTTTTTTTTTTGGGTTAATGGTTCTTAGAAAAATTTTATGTACTTTTTTACACCAACACATTTATTACAGCGGTTATTTTTTTTTATTTTTTAGCTACTAAACCTGGACAAGAACCCAAGCCAACTCTTACGAAGAAACCCGAAAAAGACCGAGGCTTCAAAACAGCTTTAGATGGTCGTCTTATTATTAAAGACAATTCTTCCGACAGCGATAGTGAGAAAAAAACATCAAAGTTTAACATGGAAGACTCTGATTCAGGTACGTCATTCAAAAATATTAATATTGTGTGTTTTAAGTCGTTTTTTTTTGTACATTTTATTGTTGAAATTTTTTATCAATCATCAAGTAAAAATCATATAATTTTGTATGAATTTTTTTTAAATTGTATTGTCACAGACAATAATAATGCACTATTCAAAACATTACTATTTTCTGCAACTGTACATACAAAATTGTATTTTTTCAGATGATAATAATAGTATAGCTGAGACTTTAATGTTAGCTGATCGCAAACGCAAAAGAAGCACAGCTAGTGTTAAAAGTGGCTTTAGTGCAGCTTCTTCTCAACATCCACCTACAAAATATAAAACTGGCGGTATTGGTATTCACAGGTGAGTTTTAATATCAAAATTCTAATAAAAAAGGTCAGAAATGTCAGAACAATATATCCATTTAATTTAAATCATTACCCAGAAAAATACAAAATCTAACATATGTATAACTTTTGATTGCAGGCCTTTGGATAGTTCTTCCTCTGTGGCTGGAAGTGAATATAAATCAAGAAAAGCAAGTGGTGATGTAAAGAAGAAGGGAAAAGTTGATCCTTATGCTTATTTGCCTTTGCAAAAGAGTGCTTTAAATAAGAGGTAGGTTTGGTATTTGAATGCAAAACATTTTTTTATTGTTTGCTTTTTAGGTTGAAGAAAAAGTCTGGTGGACAATTCAAGAATATTATTAAGGCAGCAAAGGCTGGCGCCCTTAAAGGTGCCAAAGCAAAAAAGAATAGAAAATTGTAATTTATTTAGGATGTACTTTTAAATATTGTTATAAAATAAAGAAATAATTAACATATTTGTTTGTCTTTTTCTTCAACATGTTTTACAATACATTCAAAATAATGTTCCAATAATGTTAAAAACGCTTTTGAGATTGAGATAAAATCTTTTTATAAGGTATGTAAAATTATAAAAAAAATTTATGATTAAAAAATGTACTTACAGAGAAACCAAGAATACCTTGAGAAATTGTAATCAAATTTTGTTATTTACAATCAAAGGGAAGTGAAATAATACTTACTACATTAATTTTTATTTACAATTACAATAGTTTTTGTTTGAAGGTGTCATGACACCATGAATGTTACATTTAAATTAGAAAAGATTTTAAATAAACAAATTTGGTATTGCAATTATCAAAATTTCAGAAAAATATTTTTAAATAGTTTTTAAAATAAATATAGTTATTTTCTCAACAATTGCGCAAAGTTAATTTTTTTAACAACGCGAAGTGGAGTTTGGGCAAGCAGTATACTTGAGTATACTGCTTGCCTGAACTACTATAATTATAAGTGCGGAAAAATTACTTTGCGCGTGAAACAATATTTTCATTTTTACAAGCGTGCAGAAAGTCGTTACTTATATTTTTATATTAAAAATAATATAATAATATTTTTAATTAAAAACAAAAAATATTGTATTAAGTATATATATTTTTTGTTTTTAATTAAAAATACTAGGCTTCATAAATTGATAATCTTATTCCTGGATTAGCCACGCAAATACGCGCGGATAAGTAATACTTTGCGCACGCGACTAGAATAGTATATTCTGTAACAAGTTTGGAATTCAGCATATTCCGCTCGAGTGAAGAGTTTGTCACACGAGCCAAAGGCGAGTTTGACGGTTTCACGAGAGGGGAATATTCAATTCCAAACGTGTTTCAGACTATACTTAGTTTTTAAAAAATACCTACAATAGAAAAATAATTTGATTGGAAGAAAGTGAGGTTGGATCGGTCTAAAATTTGTTAGATGTCGCCACGAGTGTTTATTCTGTCATCCGATGATAGAATATTTCATTCTGTAACACTTCACGGAATATATATCATTCCATAGATAAAAGTGATATTAGAACGGTCAAATTCCATAATAGGAGTAGAAAAAAACATTTTACTGTATACCTAGGTATAGCTTGGTAGGTACTCTCAGAGATAAAGAAGGTACTCTTCACTCGACAGTAGGTATATACATTATGGACCAAAAAATGGGAAATCGTGTTAAATGGTACGAAATTAATATTTTAAAAATAGTCTACAGCGCAAAATATGAAAAAAAGAACATGGGGTCGAAAATGCTATACGTATAAGAAAGATACATTTATATTTTATATAAAGATATCTTAAGTTAAATTTATTAACCAAATGCAAACTCAATATATTAATTAATTAATTAATTAATATATTGAGTTTGCATTTGGTTACTATAAAGCCTGTGCCAAAATTTATTATTAATTATTACATTAATGTATTTACATATTATCATTTTTAAGTTACGTTATTGTGTACTTTGCTTCAATTTCATGAGTTTTCATTTAATTTTACACAAAAGAGGTCCTCTTGTTTAAAAGGTGTGAAACCGAAGTTCGGTACGTACGTTTTGAAGAAAAATCGCCTTGACAAATTTTTGGTTTTGCATTAGTAAAGTGCAATCTTTTTTTTTAACCCCATGTTCTTAGGATTTTTTAATTTTTAACTCTTTAAAATAACCCTATTGGGCGCCGTTTTATTTTTATTCAGGAATTATTTTTATGTGTTAACACTTAAGTGTTGTAAAATTATAAGTAATATTTTCAATTTTACATAATATCACGTAAGAATTTTTATTCTGCGAATTAATATCACAGCAGATATTTTAAAATTAGATTTAATTTTTATGCCAAACTGATTTTATTTTTGTATTTTTTTGCTAAACACATATTTTTAATTCGCTAAATTAAAAATATTACCTATAGGAGAAATTTTTAAATGTATTAAAAATATCATAGGAGATATTTTTAATTCGATTTAATTTTTATATATTAAATTTAATTGAATGTGAAATTTTTAATTTTGACTGATTGAGAGTTCAACACACGCAGGGTCAGTGCGACATCGGAATCACGTACGTCGTAGATCCCAGTGATTGTGCCGCCATCTAGCGACATAATTAGTTTAAAATACCAGGGGTGTCCAAACTTTCAATCTGAATTAAAAATATCACATTCAATTAAAAATATCTGCTTATTTAAAAAAACTAAAATTAAAATGAAATAAAAGCATCTCCTATGATGGGTATATAAATATAATTAATGCATTTAAAAATTTCTCCTATATTTTTAATTTAACGAATTAAAAATAGGTGTTTATCTAAAAAATAAAAATACAAGAAACAGATATTTTAAATTCACCAAATTAAAAATAATAGTTTGGCATAAAATTAATTTTTTAAATATCTACCATGATATTTTTAATTCGCAGAAATTTATATTATTGAATTATATTTTAAGATAGCAGTTTTGTGGACCTTTTGGTGTTGGTAATATTCAAATGTAGAAGTTTTAGGCATTTTTTTTTTAAATTGTAAAATTAAGCAGGATTATTTTCAAATATGACTTTTATAACATCCTCTATAACTTTCTTTGGTCTCATATTTATAGGACCCTATACATTTCAAACTATTTTTATGATTTAAGTTTGGAGGTTTACGAAAAATTAAGGAAAACTGACCGAGAAAATGTTAAATATTAAAACCCAAATTACAATGGAAATTTCTTTAATCATAATTTGACAAAGCATTACTTATGCTAAAAAATGTACAAAGAAAATAAAACAAATTAATTGCACTCAAACATAAATACTTAAATTAGAACTTTCTTAAAAAGTAAAAACTACATTTGTACTTAAGTAAACCTAATTAAAAATAAAAAGATACATTCAATATAGAAACAAAACCTTGATTTGATCAGTTTGCCTAGTAAGTTTTTTTTAAATAACTAGTTTGTTATACATATATCATATTCTTTTTTTCATAAAATCATGAAAAAGTATGCAAAACAAACACTAAAAAATGATATGTGAAATAAATTAAAACATCTCTTAGCTATAAAATTAAAAAATCATGTACATAACATTTATTGAAAATATGAAATATTAAAAAAATATAAAAATAGTTAAAATGGAAAGCTCTTATAATCTTTTCAAAGTTCTCTTTTTCTCTTTTAAAAGCTTCTTTTTCTCTGCCGATATATTCTTGTTTTTGTCACCGGCGTGTTTCTTGGCCAAAGGACCGTCCCCAGGTGCACCCTTACTACTTTTATGGGGCTAAAGTTTACAAAAAATTAATACTTAATTAACAGGATCAAAAAACGACTTACTTGTGCATGGATTTCAGTCATCATTTTTGCTCTCGAAGAATAATCATCATAATGCTCTAAAAGAAGTTTACCAGCCTCTTCATTTAGAGCGGACTCTGCATTTGGTACAATTAAAAGACATTTAATGGTCTGAAAATAATACTTTGTGTTATTCTTTATTCAAATGTAGATTTTGTAACTGCAGTTTCTATTCACTGCAGTTGTCACAGTGACAGTTGCTTTCTAACCTCACTTTTATATAACAACATAACCTTGAAATTTTTATTTTTCCAAGTGACAGATATTCTCTAACCACACTTTTGAAGAAAAGTACCTAAAATTTCCGTGTATGTCTCTGGCAAAAAAATGATGCCGATATTTAAATGCCATGTAAAAAGAATATGGAGAAGAACGCAATAAAAATGTTGTAAAACATACGTCAATAATTTATTTATTTTTTCCTATTAGGTATCTAAAATCTTATTTCTGTCAAAAAATTGTTCATACAGGCAGTCAATTAAAATTGTCTCTTTATGGGAAATTAACCTGTAAACCCAAAGTATGTAAATTAAAATGATCTTACTCACCAAAAGTATATGTTTGATTCCGAGATCTGACTTCCAGTCTTTTTTAAGGGTATTCACACAAATCTCCCCATTGGAAGCAACATTTGGGTGGAAAATTTTTGTCAAAAAGAATGCCTTGGGTGGCTCCTGTGGAAAACCTTTGCCCAAGGTTAACTTAACCCTAAACATGCCCCCCATATAGGGAGTTCCTATCGGAAAAAATACGTTACATCATGTGGCATTAAAATGTTTAAATGCTATACCTGCTGGGCCCTCAATATACGCCTGGATATCTGTAACATCCTCCTCATTTATTTGCGTTTTAATGCCTTCCGGAGGATTTGTGACTAGTTCCTGCATTTCCCGAACAACCCCCCTTATAATTTGTGGGGAAAGGTTTTCGACATTATTTGACATCTAAACATAAAGAAAACCCATTAAAATCGTTATCTGAACGTAAAAACCAACACGCAGCACGATGCTTACCGTTCCAGAAGCCATTTTTTATAAAATATCACAAGTTTTGAACAAAAATACTAAGAATTAATCGCTTCAACTTAAGACAGAAACGTCATAACAACATCAAATTGGCGTTTCTGAAGATAGAGACACATTTTGAATTTTGCCACCAATCAGAAGCTCTCATTCACTCATATTCACACTTTAATCTTGAACGCAAAATATACGGAAAAAGTATTTAAATCTCACAGACTTTAAGCGCAATTTAAATCATATTTGTTAATGCAAATTAAATTTATTTATGACATGGTTTGGTTTTTATTAATTTGGATTGTTATATTTTGCATAATTACAATTTATTTTATAGTTTCTTCACGATGCCATCTATAATTTTTTAGTCGAACCAAAATATTTGTGAATGTAAAAATTAGAAGTGTTCACTTACACTTTTTTAAATCAACAAATTGTTGTCTAATATTTAATCCTATTAGTTATTACAATTTAATTTGTTATTCATTATTTTAAGATCTCTTATTTTTTTAATTGTTTGTAAAATTAAGCATTTTAATTGTTGATTTGATGACGCAAATAATACCACGGTATCTGCTACCAGACCTACCAGACAACCAGTCGTTCCAAAAACTTAACGTCTTTTCTAAACAAATAAACAATCGAAATTACAAATACGTCAGTCAAATAGGTAGAAATTTATTTTGGAAAATAATTAATTTTATTAGCGATGTCAGACGAGGTGAGTTTCTAACTAACTATTTCACATGCTGCCCTACTGAATACTTTCAAGGAAACAGAGAAAAATATTGAACACTTGGTTGGAGATTCTTGCACAAAGAATAATTCTGATAATGCCTGTAATTTAAAATTTGATTATAAGATTCGTTTTCCCCATTCCATGGTATATTTAATCCCCTTTTTGCTACAATTTTATAACAAAGACTTTTTGTTTAATTTGCATTTTCTAGGAGGCGCAAATTAGACGCATGAGACTTTCTTTGGAAGGTTGCAAAGAATTGGTTTTAAAAATATATAGTGTTTTATTATGGGAAAAACATTGGCATTCTACGGCAATTATAGGAGGTAGGTAGTCAGTAGTATTTTTATCATTTCCTGCTTATCATTATCAAGGACATGTCAAACCAAATCTATTGCTGATGTTTTAAACTATTTTAACAATAAATGTATTACTAATTTGGTTGCAGCTATAGATTTTAAAATACATTTTTAGGCAGCACAATTTTGTTTATGTTAATATGGTTGTGTGATCCAAATGTTTTAACAATTATATCACTTTTGGGGTTGTTATTTACTGTGTGTGATTATGTCTTGCCATCAATTGTTTCTACACTTTACAAAAATGAACAATGGACGCCTAACAAACAAAAACAATTGGAGGATATTTGCACGAATATTGTATTATACAAAACTAAAACAGAATTGCTTTTAACTTCTTTCTATAAAATGAGGGTGAGCAATTCTAAAGTGGTGAGTGATTTTTTTTTAGGAATAATATTGTATTATTAAATATATTTTTTAGTATTTTAGTGTAACAATTATAACTTTGTCACTTCTTGCGTGGATTGGTGGATCATTTAACAATCTTTTCCTAACATATATGGCCACAACGTTTGTGCTGCTTATCCCTGGAATGAGTTCTAGTGGAATGTTAAATAAATGGTCAGACTCTTTGCAAAAAGTCTTTACTGATCTGGTCGAAAATGCAAAGTCCAAAGTGGGACAGAAAAAGGTTGAATGATTTATAGTTATTTTAAATAAATATTTGGATTTAATTTTAATGTATTTTAAATATTTTTGTTTGTAAGTGAAGTATTCTTTAAATTTGTTGGTTTGATTTTATCCCAATTCAAGTTTTGCTCAATTTGTTTTTATTTTTGTTAATACTTTGTTAAAAACCATTGGTGTGATGATATACATATATCAGATTTTGGACTGAATCCTTGTAAGGTTAGTTTTTTACAAAAATAAAGAAATTTTTTATAAAATTCGTTTATTATTTCAACTTATAATCTACTTTTTAAAATAAAAGGCCAATTCAGGTAAAATAAGAATGGACTTTATTTTATTTGAAATAATTTGCATAAAATTATACAATTAACTTTGGTTAAAAGTAAAACATAATGAACAACTTTGTTTTATCCTAAGTCTTATTTATTTTAAGATTCATAAAATTTACATTTAACAATATGTCAACTCAACTTTTTTTTTTAAATATAAAAATGAATTCTGTTAAGGTTTAAGGCTTTTTAGTAAGTGTCACAATACAGAAAATAAACAACTGGTTTGTTACTGTCACAAACAAAATTGACAAAATAAAAAATTCACAAATTCACTCTAGTGTCTTTTTTTCGATTTTTTCACAGATCAAACTTCTTTAAAATCGTCTACTTTATTTCCTTGGTGTATGCATCCAACTCAGCATCAAGCTCCTCCGCAGTTGGAGCAGCTTTTCTTGTGTTCCTAGGGTTTCTCCCACCCCCCCCTCCGCGACCACCTTTAACAAAGAAAATAAATGGATAAGTAAAGAAAATTTGCACAATTATTAAATCAAAAGCAGAACCCTAAAAATATATTAATAAAATGAATACAAGTTATAGAAATATATTTTTGGATGATTTAACAGCAGAAATCCGTGATGTAGGTATCGCAGTTTATTTTTTCGGGGATTTACCGAAATTCGGTGGGAATTCCCGGGTGAATTACATTGCCGCGTCAATTAAAATCATTTGTAAATAATATTTAATACTACAACCTTCCTAGCAATTCGTTTTTTTAGTTAATAAGAATATTTTTTTCCGAAATTTTCGTATATTTACCTCTTTGTGGTCGCCCTTTGGCTCCTCCCCTCGGGCTTCTGTTGAATTGCCTAGGCCTCTCCTGCTGGTTGATTCTTCTAACAGGCGAGGGAATTTCAGATGTGGTTAATTGTATATTCATGGCACGTCCATCCAGAGGCACTCCATTGTATTGCTTCATTGCCTTGATGGCATCACTTCTTCTTTCAAAGATTACATCGGCAGTGCCTAGCGACCGACCGGATCGGTCATAGTGTACAGCGGCACTTTTAAGGGGCCCAAACTCGGCAAAAAGCTCCTGGATATCGGAGTCCGAGACACCAAAATCGAGATTTGATACCATGAGTTTGGTGGGCCCCATAGTAGCCTGTACGGCTGCTCGGGCTGCGGCCACTTTGCGTGGTCCGAAGCCTTCGAAAAGATCATGCTTCCATGCACCATTTACGTCTCCCTAAAGAAACAAGTATGGTTGTTGTCACATCGGCTGCTACTCTGTGATTTTAGGTAGAACATTCGCAATCATAGGTTACAAACCCTCTGTATGTTCCACATGAAAAAAACAACTCATTTAATAAAAGTAGAATAATTAGTTACCCGGGTGAAGCTTCTTGTAATTCCGCCACGACCGCGTCCTCTTTGGACGCCGCCCTCTCTACCACCGGATCGCCTAAAATTGCCGCCACCACCGCCTCTTCTCGACTGGCTATTCCCGCCACGAGACCCACCGCGGCCCCCGCGTCTACCCCCGCCTCTGCGGCCACCTGGTTTGTTTGTTTTTATTATGTCTTCTAAACTCATCTCTATTTTGTCGACCATGGTTATTAATTTGATTCACCTAAATCAATGTACTAGAAAAATGAAACGAAAGATTTCTTCTTGCAAGCGTCACTTCAACGCAAACACACCAAACGGCAATATGGCGGCGATTGCAAAGAGAACGGCGAAGTGCGCATGCGCGCACTGCAGTCTGCATTCCGGCGTTGCCAGGTCTAACAACTTTGCAGTAGATCTAAAGTAAAATGTGAAGCTATAGATTAAATTAAATTAAGATGGATTTTTGGATTCCACTTTAAGCTTGGTTATTGTTGTTTCCGTTCCAGATAGAAAACAGCACTAGATAATAAATAATTAGCATCTTCAAGTTTATTTCTTATTTTCTACGTGATAGCTATTTTAAATGCCTGAAAAATATTTTAGTTAACTAAAAACTTAGTTAACTAAAAATTTTTTCCTATTTTTTATACTATTTGTCCCTATTTAATTTAATAAAGCCAATCAGAACGCGAAAATTCCATTGTCAGATACATGGCCGTGTAGGCTCTATCAAAATCAAAATGGAAAGAGGGGATTGACGCGTTAATAACAGCCCCACTATATATAGTAAATTTATATTTATATCATGTCAACATGAATTCTACTGCTAAAATAACAATTCATTTGGCAACATTGGCAAAAACAAACCGTTATCGGTATAAACTCTATACCGTTTATGACGTCATAAAATTTGATGAATCAACAATACAACATTTTCCCGTGCGTCCCTGCGAAAAAATGTAAACGAACGTAAACAGTAAATATTACTAAATCTATGAGCTATTTATTTTTCTATAATTTTCATAAAATTCAAGTAGAGCGAAGTCCTTTCTTTGGGTCATACCGTCTTAGTAATACCAAGTCATGTCACAATTTTGTGCAATGTTGGTTTCTCTATTTATAGATTGGAAAAATGTTAAATTTAGTCACAATTCTTTTAAACTGAAGACAAATCTGGCGTGGCATCAAATGCGTTACTAATATAATATATAAAAAACGTATGTAAATTTACTACGTTACGGTCACATCAAACACAATTTAATTTGTGTTTGGCCTCATTAAATTTTACAAAAAATTATTAATAATTAGTATTTTTTTATTGTAATTATTCATTTGTAATCTGCATCTTTTGTTGTTCATTTTTCGAAGGGATCATTAAATATTTGGCACATAAACAATACAGCAATTGTCACAATTTATTACCCAAGTAAATTAGTTTTTCGCATGTGGCATTTTTAAACTGAATAAGTGTTGAGTTATATTTAGAAACTGTAAGGGCTTCAGTAAGCAGTTTATGGTCAGCTCAAGAGCTTTGTACGACATTTTGGATCAGATCTTGAGTAAGTCATTCACTTTTAAATTCCATGCAAACAAATATTGTCCAGTCAGTTTTGTCAATTTTGGCGGGAAATCCCATGCTTAGCTTGTAGACGCCCTAGATCTAGGGTAGGCAAATCGTGTTTTGGTTTTATAATAAACTATGTAGCCTACATAATGTAGGTAGTTAATTTTAAAAAGTTTATTAAATTAAATTATACTTTATTATGTAGGATCAATTTTTATAAAGGCCATTTTAGTTACGAGTTTAATTAAGCACGAGGGAAGCTTGTGACCGAGTGTTTAATAAAAACGAGTGTCTAGAGAAGTTTATAGACAACTGTCACCTGAATTTAACCTCACTTTTTCCCAAATTATAATAAAGTTAGCTTCAGTCCGTGACTAAAATGCTTTAAAGCCACAGCTCGTCAATGTAGGAGTAGATAATAGTATATAATGTATCAAGTTTGATAAACGGCATTTTATACACAAATTTAATTTAGGCGCAAGCGAGCTTGCGAGCGAGTCCTTAAATTAATGAGTGTATAGAAAAGTTTATAAACGAGGTGCATACTATACTTTTTCTACGACAAATACTTATTATTATCTTAAAATGATTTAAATCAAAAAATTGTGTAGAGCGCCATCTATGAAACAATAGGAGAAACTGTGTGTCACCGTCAAATGTCACATTTTTACATTTTATAACACAATTATAAAGGTTATAAATCGAAATGTATTTCTTGAAAATTGACAGTTTATCGCAGTGAAAGTAAATAAAATGTTTTATGAGGACTTTACAGTAGAGTCCGTGTCCGAATTTAAGTTATAGTTTACTGCCGGCGAAATTAAAAGGTCAGTACAATGTTCTGACAACTAAATTAATACTATAACTTCATACCGTGACTAAAACGCCATAAAGCCACAACTTTTCAATTTAAAAGGTCACTGGAAACATGTACGATAATGGGCATTTAAAAGGTGGGAGTAGAAAATAGTATATTATGTATTAAGTTCGATAAACGCCATTTTAGACACGAATTTAATTTAGGCACGAGCTAGCTTGCGAGCGAGAGCTTAACTTAACGAGTGTCTAGAAAAGTTTATAAACGAGTTGCATACTATAATTTTTCTACGACAAATACTTACCTATCTATTATTATCTAAAAATGATTGAAATTAAGTACCTATTTGTATAGAGCGCCATCTATAAAACAATAGGGGAATCTGTATTACCGTCAAATGTCAAATTTGGATGTGTTATAAACCAACCATGTATTTTTTATTAATATTTCTTGTTAAATTTAAAAAGAGTAAAACTTGAAAATGGTTCATTTTATCGATGTTCAACAAGAGTACCTTTTTTTAAGTATAAAACTCTAAATTTTTATATTCTGCAGCCAATTTGCAAAAAAAATTGCAAACGAAAATTAAAGGCCCCTGTTTAATACACTCTTAAATAAAAATTTTGTTATTTTTATAATAAAAACTCAACTGTTTCAGAAATTGCATTGCTATAGGTAAATTTTTATGAAAAAAACAAAATGTCTCCTAAAATAAAGATTATACCTATATAGTTATTTTAGTAGTGGAGTTTTGTTTTTTTATAAGTTACCATATGTAGTTAAATTCGTTTTCAAACAACAAGCAGTGGCGTCACTATAGTGACGCTACGGGGGTGACTACCTATATCCCCTTTTATAGGAAAAAAGGAACGCCAAAGATCTAAAAATAATCTACTTTTTTTAAATAGTTTTTTCGTAAAATGTATCGTTCACAGTAAAATTGCAATTCCAATTTGCTGTAATTAAATTTTATAGCAATCTTTATAAATAATAAATTATAATAGAAATGAAAAAACAAAGGTTTTGTAAATTTTAATGTGTTTGAACCAATTTATAGAAAAAGAAGTAATTACTTCTTTTACTTACTATAATAATTTACAGTATGTCCCCGATTTGTGTTTACAAAAGGAAAACATTTTTTATTTTTGGTTTTTTGAAGAAAAGTCATCCTGATTGACCTTTTTAGTATATTCTTCACCCTTAAAACGTTAATTATGGTACATGTTTTGATGATACTAAGTGATCTTTTAAATACACATTGACAAGTTGTGGATTTATGGCGTTTTAGTCACGGACTGAAAGTTGTTAAAATAAAGTTCCTTTCTTGTAAAATAATACTAGGTATTATTAAAAATTATTTTATTATCTCAATACAAAAATACAAAAGTATTAAGTAGTTTCTCAACGTCAAAATTTGAAAAGTTTATATTAACATTGTACTGATCTTGAAATTTTGCCGACAGTAAACTAGATTTAACTTAATTTTGGGAGGAGACTACCATGGAGTGCCCATAAAACATTTTGTCACTTTCACAGTGAAAAACTGTTGTTAGTCCATTTTCAAGGGATACATTTCGATTTACACACAAAAATTATAAGTAATAAGTAAGTATATAATAATTATAATTGCATTATATATAAAGTAAATATATTCACTTTATTTAAATTATTGTTAGCTCCCGGGAGCTAATTATAACGCATTGAAAACAGCGTAATAAATGTCTGTTCTTTTTACCAAAATATTTATTTTTTCAAAAGTAAATATTATCATAAGATATATTTTCCTTGATTGATTTCAATAGGTATTAAATGTCCTAATAACTTAGGAGCATCTGGAAAATTAGCATATCTGAGGAGCGTTTATTCAAAAAGGGACATGTCCATTTTAGCGATTTGCAGAAACAAGTCAAAAATAACAGAATTCCTTTGCTTTTGACTTATTTCTGCAAATCGCTAAAATGGACATGTCCCTTTTTGAATAAACGCTCCTCATCTATAGATAATATACTTATGTTTGTATTAAAATTTATTATGGTTTAAAAAAACAAACGGTTCTGATTTTTTACTTAAAATGCATACTTTATATTCATATGATTATTCGAATTTTTTAAATAAAACATCATATCTATTAATAATTTAAATTTACGGTCAAGGCGAATTCGCCATTTTTAAATTGGTGCATATTCCTAATTATTACTTAATTTATTTTCGTCAAAATTTAACCAAAATAAAATAATTCCGATTGGTAAAAATGATTTATAATAATAATTACTAACATTGGATTTTCTTTTTACAAAAAAATAAAGAAAAAATTAAAATAGTATAAGAAGATTGCGATCGAGTGTTTAATTAAATGATTGCCTAGAAGTTTATAAACGAGTACGAGCATACTATACTTTTTCTACCACAAATACCTATTAATAATAATAATAATAATGGTTTATTGAACTAAAACCAAGTTCAAAGGCTATTGACCGTAGTCCTTCAGCCGAAATACCTATTATTATCTAAAAATGATTTAAATTAAATATTTGCATAGAGCGACATCTATAAAAAATAAAGTAAATCGCGTAACAATTTCTAACTTGGCAATCTGTTTTACCAGTCAAAATTTCAAATTTTTATGTGTAAATTCAAATTTATGCCTTGAAAATGGACTGACAATCGTTTAAATCTGATATAGAAGCAGTTTTTCACTGTGAAAATAAAGAGAATGTTTTATGAGCACCTCAAGGTGGAGTCTCCATTCTGGGAAATCAAAAGATCAGTACAAACTTGCATATTTATATTTGCAACTTTTCAAATAGATATTGGCGTTGAGAAAATATTTAACACTTTTTTATTTTTGTATTAATAAATACAAAAATAAAAAAGTCTTAAGATAATAAAATAATTTCCTCACTATTGTTTCATAAGAAGGGCACTTAATTTTAACGATTGTATGACATTTGACAACCGTCAGCTAACTTAAAAGTAACTTCCAGTGACTAAAATCCTGTTGCGAACTTTAGCCCGTGACTAAAACGCTATAAAGCCACAACTTGTTAATGTGTATTTAAAAGGTCACTTATAGTGTCATGAAAAACAAAAATATTTCTTGCCTTTTATCAAAACTTAAAAACGATTGAGAATGAGCATTTCAAAGTTTAATTTTAATTTCTCAATATCGCGAACAAACATTAATAATTTAAAAATGCAAAATGCCATCGTTGACAGTAGTCTCATACACAATTTTTTGTCAGAAATGGCTCATAATTAACAATGATGAACTAGTGGACATGTTATTAATTTAATTTACACCAATCGTTTCCCTCACCGGAGTCATCCGCGCCCTTAGGCATTTTTTAATGCTGTTCAAAGGGCTAGGGAAACTTGAGAAACAAATTCCGAAATTAGTGAAGATCCAACGTATAATTCAAATAAAAAAAAATAGTTTTCTTGATTGTAAACATAAAATGCATATCCCTCGTAGGTGTAGACACAATTCATAATTATACTCCGTCAGTAATAATTAAATAATGTTACTGTTTATTAGCGCAATTATCAAATATAATGGCAGTGCTGCCATTCAATTTGCTTAGTTTATCGCGAAACGGAACAGAAATACATCACTCACTGGGATGTTTAACAAAAACAGTTAATAAAACGCGATAGATAACCCGATCGTCAAGTATTGGCAAATATTGACCGGCAAACACACACACACACACGTAGTAGATTCATATAACATGTTGAACGTATTTCAGCGGCTCGTTTGTTTTTGTTTACCTCGATAGTCACCCACTAGATATACCTATAAAAACTACTTTTCATAGAAGTAATTTCTCAGCGTTTGTGCTACGTGCTCAGGTGCAGATTTTTAGTGTTTGATATACCTAAAGTAAGTTTTTTAGTTTCTTATCTTGTCTTGTTAATAAAGGATGATTTATTTGTTAAAGTTAGAGTTATCACGAAGATGTATTAAAGAAAAGGGGTCAACTTAATTAAAACCTAATTAGTTAGGCAAGCTTCTTGGTAATTTTTAATAAAAAAAGTTTTTTTGTAACCAAATAAGGTAGAATAAGAAGAGCCTATTAATATTAATTAAGATATAACATTTAAGTAAGTCCTAGTTTTAAGATAATTTTAAGTAGAATTATTAATAAAAGCAAATAATTAATTATCTGAGCTCCTGTACCTACATCAATTTATTTTCTCCTTAACCAAGCCATCTGTTATTTGGTGAAAATTAATTTTACGTCAAGTAGGCCGGGACTACAGAAAATTAAAGCCTTAGGTACTAATATTTTTTTGATATATTACACCCACCTTAAAGTTAATCCGGGGCACACTGTACAGAGTGTTTAAAGTGTTTATAATCAATTACGTCTATTTTTCTAAAATATTTAAAATAAAATGCCACTTCCGGTTAGGCCGGAAATGAGGTCAACTTTGATATTTCAAATAGAACACCCCATATATTTTTACATTTTAAATTCTACATTAAATTACTATACCTCGTCGTATATCTAAAGTAAATGGTTTTTGAGTTATTAATTTTTTTCCTTAAAATTTGACAAATGCGCGTCAATCAATAATAGCCTATGTATAACTTTGTCGTTATTAAGTTTAAAATCTTAAAACATTGTCTAAAAGATTGTATGTCAATTACTTGAGAAAAACATGGCAAATTAGGCTATGAGATTATTAATATTTCCAATATCCTTAGACGCATACAGGAACTCTCCAAAAGATTTAAAGAATCAGAATCTAACATCAAAAATATAGAAACAATGTGCATTGATGAACAAAGAAGAAGCAAAAACCCAAGCCTCACCTTGTGGGAATTATTAAATATGAGTATTATGGTAAAATTTGTTAATTTTTTTTCTTCTTTTTTATATAAGTACATAATTTTCTTTATATACCAAAACATTCAATGTTTAACATTGTATAGAAACATATTATTTGTTGTAAAGGGGCAGAAGAACCTAGGTCGATAGCCCTTTGGTTAACCCAATAAAGACTTTTTTTGAACAATTTTTAAGATTAGACCCAGAATAGTCTAGAAGAGCAACGTCTAAGGTTGAAGTAAGAATTAAGAAATGCTTGAATGTAATTGGAGGACATTTTGAACATTTAGTAAGGGAACATCCATTAATTTTATGAGATAAAAATGTTATTGAAAATCTCACGTCAACTTTTGAGTTTAAAGAATATGTATTATAATTCAATTTTGTTAAAAAAATTAATCTATTTTTTTTTACTTTTTTGGAGTTTATTATGTTGATAGGGAGGGTCTACCACATCTCACCAAATCTTACCAAGGGGGAGGGGGGTCAAAATTATCAAAAAAATACCTCACGTAATTAATGGATGTCCCCTAATAAATCAGTAGTAAACATTGTTAGTTTATTAAATTGTAACATTCTTTTTATTATAATAATTATTTATTTGTCTTTAAGGAGCTAGTGCTTCACCTAGTTGACATCCTACATCTTTGTTTTTTAAATAAGCAAATACTGTTTGTATACAATATATAACTTTTAAATTTTAAAAATGTTTGGCTTGTCAATGTTTTTTATAAGTCACTGCTATTTTTCATCAGTAATTTTGTTTACAAAACACTCAAGTCAACAAATTGTTTATAACAACCTGAAAAATTGACGCCATTAAATTTTAAACAATGACAGATTACGTGGTAACCATAGGTACCGTCAACTCACCTGTCCCAGGATTCTTGATACAAAATAATATTTAAAATTTTAGAAATTGTTAAATATTTCTGAACTTATTAACATTAGGTATAGGAAATAGTTACATCAATCGAAAGGTTTTTTATTTACTATTGCATTAGGTTAAAACATACCGAGTGTTACATTTAAAATTTGCCCTAGGTTTTCTTAGAAAATTGGTGGAAAATTGTTAAAGAATTTACATGGAATATTTTAAACAATGTTCAAAAAATTCCACCCCTATATCCGCAAACCTAATAACAAAAAAGTTATGGGCTATTTTTGATTGACGCGTACTTGTCAAATTTTAACGAAAAAAGTATTAACTCGAAAACTATTCACTTTAGGTATAGGACGTGGTATAGTAATTTTACTAATTATTTTATGTAGAATTTAAAAATGTAAAAATTGTAAATAACAAAGTTGATGTCACTTCCGGAACCGGAAATTGCGTCCAAAATATTTTATCAAAATAGACTTAAATGGATATAAACGCTTATTAATATTAAATATTAATTGCCTATTTTTATTAAATATAAAGTTTATTTTTTTTATCTGGACTGCGGCAACGTTGCAAATTTAGGGTTTTGGTTGGTAAATACAGTTGTCAAGTTGGTCGCATTGATTAAAACAAACTAAGCTAGTTATAAATCTAAACCAAATTCGTTACTTTTTTACTGCAAAAATGTCCATAAGGCGATGTACCTACTTTTTCTTCCATTGTGGCATCTTTTTATTTATAATTGAAAAGTAAATTATCAATAGTAAATATTATTCTCAATTTGACAGTGTCAAAGTTTTTAAGTAAATTCTTTAGCAGAAGTACCATTTTTAAATACTAAAAATAAAATAAAATAAGTCAAACTGGCATAAGCCACCAACCTAACAAAAAAACACGAGTCCAGATGAAAAAAATGAACTGTATGTAAATGAATAAAATTCTGTTTCATAATAACCACGAGCGAAATTTTTAAAGAGCGGTATTGTAAGCCTACGCTCAAGTTAAATGCCTATTTGAATCGGATTGAATCTCTTAAGCTAACACCCACGAGTTCTTTTTGGGCTAAATAGGAAAATTTATTTTTATTTATGTTCGTAACTTGTGGTCGATTTATAAAAAGGAATGAAACGATCGAGTGAGTTAAAAATACATACACTTGTGTGTGTACATACTAAAAATAGTAATTTAATGAATTTTTATCGCAATCTCTGATAATAAATGATTTTTGTATGAAAAAACACGAAAAAAATATTATAATATAATAATATATAATAATCAGTATGACCACAAAAATGACCTTAACTGAGCCCTCAATTTTTTTAAATAGCAACAACAACTCTTTGTGATACCTCATTGGAATGATCTTAAAAATTGCTATTTAACAGTACTAAACAAATTCTTTTTAATGTATTACTATAGTTTATTTTTTGAAAAATTCGCAGAATAATTTTTATAATTATTTATTCCAATTTCTCGTTATAAATATCAAATAAGAGCATTAAATATCAAATGAAACCATTTTGTTATCATAAAAACATTAGTAAAAAACTGAGGAACACAAAATTAGTTGTAACAAAAGTATAATAAACTAAAAAAGCCTAAATAAACAAATTGCTTAAATAATAATAGTCTTTTATTATTTTGAAATTGTTATCGCGAAATATATTGGCGTTATTGAACAATTTATATCCTCAATTTTAATATTTTAAATAGTTTGTTTTCCAAAATGGTTTACACAGCAGCTAAACGTGTTAAAATTATTTTTATTTATGGTGCACAAAATCGTTGTAGTCTACGAACTGCAGTGGCATTTAATAAACTACAACCTGGCAAAAATTTGAACAAACGGGATCTGTTTGCAATCAAAAAAGAAACTAACCTAGGATACTCGATGAGGCTACCCATATTGAGGTTCTTGGTCAGTTTGGTCAGGTGTTGAAACATTAGAAATTCCCCCCATTCAAAATACATATAACATAAAAACTTGGTGATGCATCGTTATTTTATTAGTCATAAATTCACAAAATTCTAAACGCCTGTTTAGAATTTTTAGAATTTTTTGAAATTATGACTAATAAAATAACAAATCAGACCCAAATACTAAAAAAAAAAATGCGATTATTCTACTTTTTATCTAAATTAAAATGTTATCAAACAAAATTGTCGCTATTGGAACAGCTTATCAGAGAAAATCATACCCAGTATATAACTTAATGTATGGGCAGGAATTTTCATGGATTGTATTATTGGTCCCTTAATAAATATAATCATCTTTCTTTAGCTGGAGACATCTATAAATTAATGTCAAAGATTTATTTAAAATAAACGCCAAAGGCAAAAATAGAGTAAGTGTTACGTTTAACAATTATGAGGCTGCAAACAAATTTTTAAATAATGAGGAATTAAAAACAAAATACATCCCTTATAATAGAGTCCTATGATATTACGGTTAAAGAACTAAAAAATCATACAAAGTCTTCTTTAAAAATTGTAGATATATTTAGGTTTATCAAAACAATAGTTAAAGATGAACAAGGTAAAAAAGTTATAGAATATACTCCCTCAGAGACAATTTTTGAGAGGACTATTCTTCTCTAAATGTATATATTTTTGATTTTCCAGATACAATAAATCCATACATCCCTCCTGTTACTCAATGTGCCAATTGTTTGAGGCACACAAAAAAAATGTAGAGGAAAAAAAAGATGCTTCAACTGCTCAGCATTTCATGAATTAGATACATGCAATACATTTTTTTTAGATTGTATTATTGGTCCCTTATTTATTGACCAAAATTCGAATGGTCAAATTAATTTTAAAATGTTAGATGTTGTAATTGAAAAAAATTGAGTTGGGGTGGCCTTGGGGTTGCTTAGTGAAGGTCATTTTTGTGGTAGTACTGCTTCCCTCACATGTACCTACTAGAAATTGAGAAATTTTTAATCTTTTTTAGGTCCAGACTTATATGCTCGTTTTGAAGTAGACACCCTGTATATTCTTATATTTCTCCTTAAAATATTCTATTGTTTAAACAAGAACCTTAAATTGTGTTATTAAAATAATTTTCTACACGCTACTTGAATTGACTTTTATTGTTAGTAATAGCTTATTACACTTATTACTTATTTTTTTATCATTTTTGTAAACAATAGTTAAAATACTTTTAAATATTTATTATAATATTTTTTTAAATTCCTTTATACCTACACATTGATACACGCATTGATAAACGCTGCTCTAGAAAAGTTAAAATATAGTTTTATTTAAAGTATTGTTAAAAATGGCTACTTTGCAATTAATAATTAATATTAATTATAATTAATAATAAAATTTATTTTTTATTATTTCTTATGATATGGGTCTCGTATTATGGGGTCTCGGTCTCAGTCTCGGCCTCTCGGCTAAAATCTTGGTCTCGGTTTTTGTATAATGATTGTTTAGAAATTATTGACGTTAATAAAATCTATGAATAGAAATATTAATGATTCAAGTATTTTTAGAAACTAAATAGTAGATTATGTCATGAGGAGTGGATGTGAATCTTTTTGTGGTAAGTACAGATTGACAGCAACTTTACGAAGCATAAAACGATTTTTTACTCCGAATTATATACTATTTTTTTGGGTGTTATATAAATGGTATAAAAAATAACTCTTGCATACTGGTATTATGTACAATTATTAATGAGTGGCGTGCCTATGAGGGTTTTAGAGGTTCAAATCCCCCCAGCCTCAGTAATTTTAAACAAAAAAAATAAAGAAAAAAATAATTTAGATTTTTCAACCCCCGTCCCTTTCTCCCCCCAGAAAAAATTTCTGGACACGTCACTGTTATTAATATTATTGTTTTTATTGCTATTGGAAATATTGTTCATATTAAGATGTCACCCATTTTACTTTTAATTTAGTAGTCAATTCCTATGTAAAATTTACTTCTGAATCCGAAAATATCGTCAAAAGTTAGAAGAGTAGAATAGTTTTTGAGATTTTTTTATGTAATAGAAAATTGACAATATCTCAAAAAATGCTCTACTTTCATAATTTTGAACGGTCTTTTCAGATTCAGAGGACAATTTTACATTGGCTGTTAGATGTCCGGGATACAGATTGCTGTGGACTACAGTTATTAGTGACTGTTTTTTCACTTTGAAAACTAGTCATTTTTAAATAACCTATTTGTAGAGATGAGTAGTACTAACCTAAACTACTGCAAAGAATTATTTGGTAAGAATAATAATAATAAATTTGTTTATAACAGTTTTGTACACTGAAAAAAATATATGTTTGTTTTAGCAAATGTATGTGGTTCATATATGGACTACCACATACATTGCTAAAACAAACATATATTATATTTAGTTTTAACATAATATGTTAAAACTAAATATAAAAATGGTTAAGGTAAATATATTTTATGTTTCATATATAGACTACCACATACATTGCTAAAACAAACATATATTTCTTTCAGTGTAGGAAATTAAATGTAATTAGTACAGAATAGCCTTAGATCTTAAAAACCCCAAAAAATCATAAAAAATTACTTCCTAATTATATAACTTTTTTACTAATACGTAATGATCTTATAAATTTGTTTGGGGCAATTTCAAGTAGGAAGTTAAAAGTAATCAAAAGTTGTAATTAAACCCATCATAAATAGTTTGGTTTCTAGATGTAAAAAACGCGTAATATTAACTAAAAATTCAAAAATAAGACTTCATGAGTATATAACTTTTTACTAATAATGGTCCAAAGAATTTATTTAAAACAATTTTGTTAGGAATTAAAGTACTAAAAAATTGCTATTTAACTTTTTGACCCATCATCAATAGTTTAGTTTCTAGATCTAAAAAACAAAAATAAAAAATCATAAAAGTAGTACTTTTTCCCATTATTTTTTCCAATCAATATAGTTTAGTTTCTATGTGAAATTAATACATTATTATACGAGAGATAATGCGCATAATCTCGAGTTTAATACTATACTTTATCTACTTCAATAAGTAGATAATTAAATGATTTTTAAAAATAATGAAATAAAATCTGACATCTGTCAAATGGTTAACCTTACTTTTTACCAATTTTAATAGTATATACGAGAAATAATGCAGGCTATTATTCACAAGGATGATGTTTGCATCTCGAGCCGTCAGGTGAGAGACGTAAATCATCCGAGTAAACAATGCGCATTATTTTAAGTGTAATACTATGCTTTTTCTACTTCAATTAATTTTCATTGATAACAAAATTTATTATAACCTCACTTTTTCCCGATTTTAAAGATCATTATAGTCGCCCCTCGTATAAATAAACAAATCGGAGATCTGTTAACCTTACTTTTTCCCAATTTAAAACCCGATTGGTTTAAATAACAGTGAATATTGAAATCAGCCAATCACTGATGCCTAACAACGTGAATAATGAGTTCAATATTCCCGTTGTTAGGCCGGTTATATTGGTTACCATTATATACGAAAGAAACAAATAATGTCAAGAATATGTAATAGGAGTAGAAATTTTTTATTATAGTCGCCTTCTCCCGAGGTTATTTATAATGTTTATCATAAATCACGAAAAAAAAACTATATTATGCAATAGGAGTAGATAAATTAATTAACATTATATTATAGATAGGAACTTAACTCAATGAAATTTTTTGTAGATAATTTAATGCCTTTTAAGGATCATCAGTCATTCTTATACAAACTTTAAAACTCGATAGACCCTCTTTAAATTGAAATTAAGATATTTATTCGATTGGAAATTTCCACCATATTAAAAGTTTTTAGACAAAAACTGTGCAATTACCCCCCCCTTTGGGCCCTTGAACCTATTTTTTTCTATTAATTACTTTATTTGCCAGCGCGAATGTATTGTAATTTTTTGACAAAAATTAATTGGATTTAAAAGTATAAAAAGTATTGCAATTCTTAATATAATTAATTCATTAAACCGTTTTATTAATATAAAAATAAGTACACATGGAATTTTATTTATATTATTTTGGATATTTTATTATTTAATTTTGTAAATACTTAAGAAAATTAAGTAAACACTCCTGTTTTTAAAATGTCTGTGATTCTTTCTTTTAAGGTAGTTGTCGTGCTATAAGCATACCATCAGAAAATTTTGAATTTTTGTATACTTATTAAGGACATGACAATACATATATCCTTAAAATTTGAAGTCGATTGACCGTCTATAACCCAAAATAAATTCAATTAAAAATTGGATAATTAATATGGATTGTATAGGCTTTCTGTAGTTCTGTACCAGTTTCTTAGTTATACAGAAAAAACTAACTGTCAGAAGCTTTCAAAAAACTAACATTGTTTTAATGTATTTTTGCCGAGTTTAAAAAAAAATAATTAAAAATTTTTGACCGTCCAATTGTTTATAAATAACCGTTTAAAGTTCAACAATTTGTAAAAAGTATACATCACTAGTGTCAGATAAAAACAACTTGGCAAGGCTGTACGCGAGTATAGATATAATTTCCGCAGTAAATTCAAACGTCTGATTCAGTCTCCAATATATCTATTGGTTGAGCATAAGCGACGTTGCCGGATTAAAACTTATGAAAATATTTGAAAGTATTACGTAAAAATAACGTCTCCAGGGTACAGTCTTGCGAACAAATTATGAATCACTTAGCTACCAGCTCGTATACTTTTACGGTGCGTATAATCTAAAATTTTTTGACAATATTGTACCACGACAACTACCTTAAATCATCTTTTTATTATGTAGGTTCTTCTTATCTTTATATGAATCATATATATATATAATCAGTTTAGACTTGGCTCGTTTATCCTAGTACAGGATTTTTTGTTATTCACTTTTCGACCGTTTCATATTATATGACTTTTATATAAAAAACAATGTTATTTATATTATTTGTTTAATTTTAATCTAATTTTAAATTTTGTTAAATAAACTGATAACAACTGATACCTTCATATTTTAAACAATAAATAAATGTTTAAAATAAAAAACGAAGTGTTTATCATCAAATATTGTCTAGTCTTACTAAGATCGTTCTTATACAAAATCTTACTTTTTTTCTTAGATTACTCCAACTACGATATGGAGCAATACGTATTAGGCATTGACATCGGAACCACTTCCGTTAAAACCAACATAGTAAATACCACGAACAACACTGTAGAGGCTAGATACATTAAAGAAACTCAATCCAACATTCCCAATGACATCACCCCTGGTGCCAACATTCAGGATGTCCCGAAAATTGTCTCTGCTTTAAATTTTTGCGTTTCCAAATTGCCCAAGCATCTTCTTAGCCAAGTAAGTGAACAACCTAAGATTTATTAATCGGAGATGCGGCATTATGCAGCTAAAAGGTTTTTACTACTCTTTTTTCGCTAATCAATTTTTCATAATTGATTTTAGATCTCAGCAATTGGTTTGTGCAACCAAATGCACGGTGTGGTGTGCTGGGGCAACAGCATCATGCAACGGTCGTGGGCGATGATCGAAAAGGACAAAGACAAAAACTTCCGATTCGATGTTGTACCAGATAACGTGTCTTCACTTTTTACGTGGCAAGATAATAGATGCGATCCCGACTTTTTGTCGTCTTTACCATTACCAAATTCCCATATCAACCTCGCCTCTGGTTATGGCATACCTACATTGTGTTGGTTCCTGAAAAACAAGTAAGATGTTACCTTAAAAAACTGTATCCCATTCTTTGAAAGTTGCTCTTATTGTTAAGAATGTTCTAAGTGATTCTAAGAACATTTAAAGGTTGAGGAGATTTATTTTGGTTTTCCATATTAGCTAATTATAGAGTCATTCCAAATAAAAACACCAAATGGGGTGCGCTGCTTGATTTTTTATTTTAATAAAAAAAATTAAGGATAATCTTTTAGGTATCAAATATGAAAATCCGTTGCTGTTTTAGGTTTTGGATTCTTTACTTTTAATTGGCACCCTTTAGAAATCTGAAATTATGTCAATTTCTTACTCTCTTATAGTGGGCCAGAACTTTTTTTCTGTGACAAATATTGAAATGATTTTAATTTTGTTTTACTGTTCAGTAAGTGTGTTATCGATATAAATTATTATTATCCAATTAGTTAATCTCATAAAAGAATGGTAAACCACTAAAGATTCATGATAATTTGCCAAGTTTTGTGATTTTTGTCTGGCTCCTGTGCCTATTCTGCTAAATCTAGAAAGTTGCTTTTTTTCAGGTATCAAGTACTTATACAATAGAAAACGTAACCATTATTTTAAGTTCCTAGACTATCATTTTCTTTATTAAAAAAATAATTGAAACTTGATAATTCTTAAAATTAGTCAATTTTGCCCTCAGAAATAAATCATTATGTTGAGGAAAAAATAAAAATCTGAAACTTTCAGGAAATGTAGTCCCCACCTTCATCTTTTCAGTGCAGTTAGTCTTGTTTTGTTATTTTTGTTCCTTTAAAAGATATATTAATTTTTTTAATTCCCGTTTAGTAGCGATATTGTTAGTTTTATTTATAATTTAAAATTTAGATGCCATGGCTTTCATGTTTGGTGGAGAAGTGTCAGAACTGTCAAAAATATTTCATAAATATTATTTGTGCGTATTTTTTTGGAAAATTTTGTATATAACATAATATGTCATATTATGTTATATACAAAACTTTTTAAAATCACCAAAGGAATACCACAAATAATAATTATGAAATATTTTTGACAGTTTTGATATATTTGGTAGTATGTTATATTTTATGTATTGTACATGTAAATATATATACATATATATATAGATATATATATGATTATATATTATATACATTATAATGAAGTATTTAATTGGCTAATTGGTGTTTAAAGAAGAAGAATGTAAAAAATATGTTCAAGATCTTTATGCACCGAGAAAAATAATTTAAGACCATCTTTAAGATTCTTAATAACCTTATTTAAGATATCGCAGTAAAATAGGGGACATTAAGACCGTTTAAATACCATTAATAGATTCAATTTAATAACTATACTTTGTGACCATCAATAGGCAAACTTAATACAATTATCATAAGACCATCAAAAGTTTTTATATCGGCCATTAATATATATCTTATAAGGGTTAATATATTATTTTAGGATCATCTTAATATCACTTAAATATCTTCTTATGACATCTTAATATGATCCCAAATTGGTACATATATGGCAAATAAATAATTTTATAATGGTAAATATATTATTTTATGATCATCTTAATTCCATCCTAATATCCTCTTATGCTATCTTAATATGATCCTAAATATATTTATTTGCCATAATAATATGCTATAGTTATCATATTAAGATGGCCTATTTACGGCAATAGTTTAATTTTATTATAAATGGAGCTGGACCATGGTATAAATAAACGAAAATAAATCTTAAAAGCATTATTTCTATTAAAAGTAAAGTCTTGAAAATAAAATAAAGCCCCAACGCGAAAAAATGCATTAAAAGGTTGGATTTTCATTTTAGTCTTCGAGTACTTGAACATAATTTTGGCATTCATTTTTATTTTATTTAAAAAAATCATTAACACCATTATTTTCATCAATTGGAGCACTCTAACCTAAATGTTTATAAAAAAATCAGAAAAACATAGGTATCGCAATTAGCATAAATTAATGCTTTCCTTATTTTTTTAGGAAATAAAATTTATACCGAAATTATTTTTACTAGACGACCTTATTAGTGCATTTTCTGCGTTGGGACTTTATTTTCATTTTCAAGACTTTACCCAGGTAGCACACTGACGTTTATATGACGTTGAAATGACTTTGGTAACGTCATTTTAACGTCAGCATACGTCAGTGTGCTACCTGGGTACTTTTAGTAGAAATATTAATTAATAACACTTTTAAGGATTATTTACATTTACCCTAAAAAGAAAGATAACAATTGAGCTTTAAAAAAATTAAACTATTTCAGCAGATAGGCCATCTTAAAATTATAACTTTATACATGTAGGTATAATTAAATAATAAATTAAGGAATCAAAGCCAATATTCTGACCTATTAAAAATCTTGGTAATCTTTCTCAAGCTGTTTTATTTATAAATATGGTACCTAATAATAATAAATTGTAAACATTTTACCAAAAATATATTTCAGATTTTACCAATATCCTATAAAATAAACTTCAACTACATTTATAAAAGTATCATCAACATATTAAATATAGGGTGAACTTTTTAAATGTTTAATGCAGGGACCCCGGAAACTATATAGAAAGAAATTGAACCTACCTTCAAATCCTTTAACAAAATCACTGAGCCCCCATTCAAGCAGAGTAACTTTGAAAGCCATTACTATGTTCTGTAAAATTACCGCAAAACAATTGTGAAGAAACGCCCTTTTTCTTCTATAAACGATTCAATATTATCCTCAATTTCCCGTTAACAAGTGAGAAATAATAAATGACGCTTCCACAGAGGACGCTGTTCTGTGCTATGGACGCTAGTTAAACGATTGGTCGATTCGAGTATAGTCGGAAAGCCGAATCTGTTAGTTAGGTAGATGAGTTTGTTAAGGCCATTATACAACTTCTTAAGGTCTTTAGATAATTTAAGGTGGTTCACAATCTTATGTTATGTGTTCACAATTGACTAGTAATGGTTATTAAGACAAGTTTTAATAAGGTCGTCTATTAACCATATTTAGTTATTTATCACTGACATTAAAATAATTTTAAGAACAGCGACATATTAATCCGAGTTTATGGTGGTATTTAGATATTTTATGATTGTTAAAATATAAATATAGATGATCTATATTTTTTGTTTTAACACTTTATTAAAACGTATCTATTAGTCACCTTAATTCGTCTTTATGTCACAGATAGATAATTTGTACTGGTTATTAGATATATTTTGAACACTATGTAGATAATTTCATTAAGATAATTTAAGATTGGAATTTTCTCAGTGTGGTTTATATCGTAAAGTAGTATAATTGAAATTAATAAAGAGTTCATTTAAACGTATAAAAATGCGTTAAGCAGTTTTTTGTCGGTTTCTTTCACAATTTAAACCAAGTTAGTCTTGTTCTATTATTTTGATCCCTTTAGTAAGGCACTGAATGGTTAAAAGTTATATGTATGTATTTTAAATGTTAGTGTTGGAAAAAAAATTACACAATCTGTAAATACTTCTTTAAATTTTAGTTTTTAGGTAACTGGTTAAAATAAAACATGTTATAATAAAGGGGTTTATTTAGAATATTTTTTGGTTTTTGCTTATTTTTTAACAATTTAAAACTTCTCAGAACTTGAATATTTTCTATGAGAAAGAGGCACAAAATTATGATATGTTCTTGCATTTTTAATTGCAATAAAATTCATGAATCTCGAACACTCCGTCATTTATTACACTTGCAAACTTGCAAACTTTTTGAAATCACAATTTAAATACGCACAAATAATATTTATGAAATATTTTTGACAGTTCTGACATTTCTCTACCAAACATGAATTGACTAAGTCAAAGCCATCTAAATTTTAAATTACAAATAAAACTAACAATATCGCTTTTTATAACTGCATTAAAAAAATTATTATATCTTTTACATGGATAAAAATAACAAAACAAGACTAACTAGTTTGAAAAGATGAAGGTGGGGACTACATTTCCTGAAAGTTTCAGATTTTTATTTTTTCTTCAACATAATGATTTCTGAGGGCAAAATTGGCTAATTTTGAAAATTATCAAGTTTCAATAATTTTTTTAATAAAGAAAATGATAGTCTAGAAACTTAAATTAATAGTTACGTTTTCTATTGTATAAGTACTTGATACCTGAAAAAAATCAACTTTCTAGATTTAGCAGATTAGGCACAGGAGCCAGACAAAAATCACAAAAATTGGCAAATTATTACAAATCTTTAGTGGTTTACCATTCTTTTATGAGATGAACTAATTAGATAATAATAATTAATATTGAAAACATACCTACTTACTAGGCAGTAAAATAAAATTACAATCATTTCAATAATTGCCACAGAAAAAAAGTTTTAGCCTCTTATAAAAGAGTAAGAAAATGACACGATTTCAGGTTTCTAAAGGGTGTCAATTAAAAATAAAGCAACTAAAAATTAAAACGGCAACGGTTTTTCATATATGATACCTAAAAGATCATCCTCAAATTTTTTCATTAAAATAAAAAATCATGCAGCGCACTTTTAAATTCATTTTTGGTGTTTTCATTTGGATTGACTCTATAGTTTCCTAAGATGAGGATGTGTCAAAATTTAGGAATAGTTAAAACAAATTAATGAATGATGTTTTTCAGACCTGAGTTCCTAAAACCATATAACTGCGCCGGCACCATCGGCGATTTTGTGGTTGCCATGTTGTGTAACCTGGATTCTCCCGTCATGTCCGATCAAAATGCCGCGTCCTGGGGCTACTACGATTGCGCTTTGTCTGATTGGAACACGGAACTCTTGGAAGTAATGGGTTTTCCATTGAAATTCCTGCCAAGCGTCGAGCCAGCCGGCGCCTGTGCTGGGTACTTGATCGAAAATTGGCATTCCATTCCCGCTGGAACACCAATAGGTAATAATTGTTTTTACTGGAACCATTTTAAAACTTCTTAATTTAAAAAACAAGATAAACTATTATTGCATGGAATTTCCTTTTTTTGATATTGTGGTAGTAAAAATGCAATTTTCGATAAAATTTCTATATCAAAAGTTCAGTTGTTGACACATTTTTTAACCAACGCGCGCGCCATCTGGTGGACTTCGATAGCATTGCGTGAATTTAAAAATTGTCAACAATACATTTAAAGCACAGATTATACATCATTTTTAAATAAATAGGTAGTTTTTTCACAAAAGACAGGAAGGCAGAAGTCTTACTCGACAAATTTTGTTCAATTGCACAGCTAAATCGCGCACGTTATTTGTGTTTTACGTTGCAAGGAAAAAATTAAAAAACTTTTTTAGTACTCGATTTCGATTGATTATTCCTAGGGTTGTGGAATTGACCGGTCAAATTGTTTTTGGTCAATTGACCGGTCAATTGACCAAAATAAAATTAAATAAAATATCAAAATAAATATTACTGTGATTTATTTGTGCTTAATAAATAGGAAATTAAAATACGTTACCAATTTTTTTTTATTATTAAAGTTATGTCCATCTTTAGAAACGTTTGTGCGGCTTTAAAAAGTTGTTTTGCTATTAAAAAATATATGTCCCGCTTTAAGGGCAAAGCGCCGAGTCCGGCCTAGCAACCCCTCGACTCGGGAAACCACCAAATTTTAAATAATGTCGTTATTGCACGATCGCAAAAATTTTGAGATTCACGGGTAATTGTTAATACCTAAATAAAATACTGCAAAAATTAAATATATTTTGACCGGTCAAATAGGTAGCGGTCAATTGACTGGTCAATTGACCGCGGTCAATTGACCATCCCCAACTCTAATTATTCCTTATATCATTGATTAAGAAACTCTACGCTTAAATGCTTATATAGTTACATTAGTGTGTGTATTTTATCAAAGGGATCATGGTGAATTATTGTGTTTTTAATTGTAAATAAAATTCAAGAACTAAATCGTTGCATTTTCATGTTTTGCCAAAGGATCCAATTCGGTAAGTACATTTTTGGTGCAGAATTAACTAATGATAACTTTACCTAAAATAATTTATATTTAAGTTTGGACATTTTTAAGAAATTAGTAAAACATAATTTTTGCACAAACATAACCTTAAAATCAATAATATTTTTATTTGATTTCTCTAAAAAACGCCGACAATTGCATTTTAAACCACAAAATATTCCTACGAATTCATGGCAACATAATATTATATATAATACATAATATAATGGTATTTTACCGTTGAATGGAGACTTTCTTAATCAACGCTTTTAATAATGCCAATGCTATTTAGACGACTTATTTGTTTGACGATTTTTACTGAATTGAAATGTTTACACTTTTCACGTTAATCACTACTAACATGTGTATTTATTGTATCTAATGGTACAATTTATATTTACAGAGACTGTAGGCAATTTATTTCTTCATTCAGATTAACACTGTTTATTGGAAAACCGGTAAAAACTCAACCCAGGATTTCCTCTCGAAATACACCCAACATCACAACAAATCGTTTGGGCTTTATTCTCAAAAACACTCGTTTGTAACATAAGCGTTTTACAGCTGATTATTAAAAGTCGTACTTTTGTTACGATGATAACAGCCGATGATAGCGTATTACGGATTACTAAGAGGAAAAAAATATACATTGACAAATATACATTGACAAGCTCATACGTCAATATAAACGTCACATCCCTTGAAATGATGCGTCTTTCCTGTAGAACAATCCTTTACACAGATAAGTCAATAAGTGGTAGCATTACAAACGTTTCAAGAGCTTAAAGAGGTTCACATATTTTAAAAACTCGCTCAGCTTTTTATTTTAAAACATTTTTGACAGGTGTCGCCTTGGGAGACATACAATGCAGCGTTCTGTCTTCCATCGAGCATCAAAAAGACGCCATCCTGAACATTTCGACTTCCGCTCAAATCTGCTACGTTGCCAGCAAGTTCAGCCCCACTTCCGGTCCGCCGAAATTCGGACCGCTCGAGTACTACCCTTACTTTAACGGCCAGTACGTCGCCGTCGCCGCCTCTCTGAACGGCGGCAACTCTTTGACGTCTTTCGTGAAGATGTTGCAGCAGTGGGCGCTGGAGTTGGGATACTCCGTGCCGCAATGTGAGTAAGATAGATTTTTCAGGGGAGTTGTTAATCTGGACTTGCATTGTTTTTAGCTAAGGTTTGGGATAAGGTTTTATCGCTTGGTAACGATGAAAGTGCGCAGTCCAATCTTGAAATCCGTCCGACATGTTTAGGAGAAAGATACGATCCAACAATAAGGGGTAGTATTAATAATATTTCACAGGATAATCTTCGTCTGGGGCAAGTTTTTTCAGCGCTGTGCAAGGGAATGGTTGAAAACCTTCACGAGTAAGTAGTTAATTTTAGTTTGGACCAAGATAGTCACAACATTTTAAGAAGAGAACCATATCAGGTTAAAACTTGGCAAATAATTGCCCTTTTATCTTTGGAAAAGTTTTGCCAATAAATTTACAATATAGGACTTAATTTTCTTATGATTTTTGTGCAATCGCGATGGCCAACGATAAATGATCAAATTGTGGTGCTCAATAACATGCAAAAGCAGTTTGGGTTAAGTTAGGTAGGTTACCGTTGGTTTAATTTTGGGCATGGAAAACGATGTTTTTTTGGCAAATATTAGGCTTTTCAAAAATTGACCAATGCAATATTGGTAAATAACACTGTGCGACAAATTTTGACCTTACAATTTGAACTGGGATGAAATGTGGAAAAATCGAATCTATGCAACCCCCAAAACTAATCTTTAAAGGGGTTTTGCTAGTTTAGCTCGAATAATGGAGATATACAGGGTGTTTCTTTTAACTTGAGACAGCTCAATATCTCGAGAAATACGCATTTCACGGAAAAATGTCTTAAATAAAAGGTTAATGTGACCAAAGGGGACATTATTTGGTGCTACCGCTAGCCACCCCCTACCCCTCCTTAAGGGTGAAACGGGGGGTAACTTTGGAAAGTCAAATGGAATGACCCGATTTTTTTCACAGAGTTTTTTGACAGTACATAAAAAAATGAATAACTTTTATTTGAAAGTTTTTTCAATTTATCAACAGATAAAGGTACCGCACCAAACGTTTACCGACCAGGGACGCTGGTACTCCACTTGGTGTCGAAATGGAATGACGACATTTCGAACATGTGTTATAAATTGTTTTCATAGCCGACTATTGTTGTTAATGTTAATTTTTGTTTTTCAAACTTTTCAAATAATACATTTTACAAGGAAACTCATTTTTCTTAAATTTTGAATTACAGCGCCATCTGTTGATAAATTAAAAAAAGTTTTAAATAAAAGTTATTTATTTTTTTATGTACTACCAAACTCTGTGAAAAAAATCGGGTCATTCCATTTGACTTTCCAAAGTTACCCCCCTTCACCCTTAAGGAGGGGTAGGGGGTGGCTAGCGGTAGCACCAAATAATGTCCCCTTTAGTCACATTAACCTTTTATTTAAGACATTTTTCCGTTAAATGCGTATTTCTCGAGATATTGAGCTGTCTCAAGTTAAAAGAAACACCCTGTACATATATATATGTATATCTCCATTATTCGAGCTAAACTGGTAAAACCCCTTAAAGGATTTGTTTTGGGGGTTGCCTAGATTCGATTTTTTCAGATTTGATCCCAGTTCATTTTTTGTGTTGCACAGTGTAATTATACAAATCCAGGGAATTTGCAAATATTATTATTATATTTGAAAGAATATTACAAAAAAAAAAAACAATTTAAAACTTTTTCTCGTTTACATTTAATCTATTAAGAGTATTTGAAAATTGGGTAAATAAAACGCTTTTTATAATTAAAATTAAAGGAAATTTTTTTTTGTAAAATAAAATGTTTTTTTGGCAAATATTAGGCTTTTCAAAAATTGACCAATGCAATATTGGTAAATAATTATACAAATCCAGGGAATTTGCAAATATTATAATTATATTTGAAAGAATATTACTAAAAAACATTTTTTTTTAACTTTTTCTCGTTTACATTTAATCTCCCAGCTAACAAAATTGATTATGTAAGTGTTGTTAGAACTGCTATACAACACATATTATAGAAACGCTAAAATTGTATAATGCGTTTAAAAACTACTATACAACACTTACTCAACCAAAAAGGGCCCCGTTTTATAAAACAGTTTACTTCGTTAGCAGTTATATAAATACACTACACAACCCTTATAAAACTCAGTATCAGTATACTGGGGAACTGCTATACGATTATACTATAGCGGTTTTACTCTGCAGCTTAATTGCACTTTACGAATATTTATAGAATATTAAAACAAGCATTTTATAAGTATGTTATAATGCGACAGAATCGTTATAAGAACATCAATTTGTTTCCTTCTCTAGAAATTAGGAATGGAGTGGGAAATTTTTATCCTAAGACTATTTTATAATGCGAATTATGTTGGATGTCAAACGGCTAAGATCCAAAATGGTGCTTGTTGTTTATTATGTAAATATAATTATTAAACCTTTGAGATTTACGCTATCGAGGACAACATCTTCCTGCGGAGCAATCTTTTCTGACAATATATGTATATATTTTTAACGAAAAATTAAAGCGCCAGTTAACAAACATACCTACCTACTAAAAATTATTTAAAAAAAAAATTAATTTTTTATTTGACAAAGTTTCATGTTTTTTAAGAATATTATTGTTTTATTTGTTCAGTTTATAATTGACTAGTCTTAAGATTACATTAATTTTTTTCAAGAAAATTCATTTTTAATTGACAGTTTTAACGTTTGTTGGTAAAATTCACACAATGGCGGCGATTTATAAACAATTGATCGGTCAATAAATATGGCGTTTTTGTTATAAAATGGTTTTGTCTTTATAAAAACGTTATACAATTTATCTGCACTGTCGCGTGCGTTATACGATATTTAGGTTCTGTAAAGTTGTTTAATACAGGCGCTATAAAAGTAAAGCAAGAAACTGACATTTGAGATGTTACCAGATTTTATCTGTATTTTTCAAATTATTTGTTTTTTTTTAGAATAAAATACTCATTTTTGGTGCAGTTAGGTACATCAAGTAAAATTTTATTTATCCTGCACGACGTTACCTTCATTTTTTATGCAAATAAGGATTTGTAGGTAACACTGCTGCCTAAAATAACAACCCTGTAAGTTCATTTTTCGTATTGGCTATAACGCCTTTGCCTACTGCGCAATAGAACAATAATATCGCTTAAGGTATGCATTGTACCGCACTATACAATTGTGTTCTGTTTTATCCACTTTTTAGCGGTACCTTCTTTATCTACATGTGACCTAACCTATTTTTATTTTTTTTTAAATGCCCACTTTTCTTAATTTTTTTCCATTGCGACTCCATTTTAAAAAAATACTTAACTTATTTTGGCGATAAACAGACTTAAGTAATAAAATTATAACGCAGAACTTGCGATAATTTTATTTTATAAACTTTCTATAAAGAAGTTAATCGGTGTAGTTATAGGATAATTATAAAATAACTTTATACTTATTGTGTAGTGTGTTTACTTCTGCTTAAAAAAACAATTTTTTAATGTATCTTATAGAGCTTCAATACAACTTTTATACAAATTCTATTACAACTATCATAAAACGTTGAAACTACAAGTATAAGAATAGGTATACAACTCTATTATAACTTTTATACAACTCTTTTAAAATAATTTTATAAGGGATTGTATAAAACGTTATACAATGGTTAAAAAATGTGTATGAGTTTGGTTCTATAACACGAGTTGTAAGAATATATATACAATAATGTATTAGAATTTCGTCGTTTTTACGATAAAATTATTGTATTAAGACGCATTAAACAATAAAAATGTTCTTTTTGCAGCTCTAGACGATAGTTATAAAACAATTCAGTTCTTTAAGGGATTTATTTTGCTAGTTGGGCTGTTAAGAGTATTTGAAAATTGTGTAAATAAAACGCTTTTTCTAATTAAAATTAAAGGATTTTTTTTTTGTAAAATAAGGCTTCTCTTTGATTTCTGGCACGTTGCTTGGTGTTCTTTAAGGCCACGTCAAAGGACCTCTAAACAGCCCCAGGAGGAGGAGTGTTCATGTAAACTCTCTAGAAAAAATACCTTTATCCGAAATCGGCAGTAACGTAGTCAACAATCGGCAGTAAAGTAGAACTTTACTGCCGATTTAATACGAGTATTGTATGCAACCCATTATACATTTCAAGATGTGTCTACTGCTACTCAGCAGTTAGTTAATAATATTTAAAAAAATATTTAAAATGTTGTTTAATAAAAGTTAATTTTATTAATTAAAAAAACATGACATTTGATTTGATCATCAATATAAATTATTAGTGTTATTAAATGTGATTTCGGATAAAATTTATGCATAAATAACAATTATATGTTTTAATAAACATTAAGAAGTTATTGTAAAATTGTTTTTGATTGGTAACTTTATATGTTATGAACTTTTAAAATAAAAAAAGACAAAAATCACAATAATTATTACCATGCTCACTTTAGGCACAATAGATATTTAAACCAATATGTTTTTCTCTATGATATATAGGAAGAACATTTATTTCTAAATTATCTAAATGCTTGTAGTATGCCTTGTACGTATAATAGTATATTATGTATCAAGTTTGATAAACACCATTTTATACACGAATTTAATTTAGGCACGAGCGAGCTTGGGAGCGAGTGCTTAAATTAATGAGTGTATATAAAAGTTTATAAACGAGGTGCATACTATACTTTTTCTAAGACAAATACTTATTATTGTCTTAAAATGATTTAAATCTAAAATTTGTATAGAGCGCCATCTATGAAACAATAGGGGGATCTGTGTGTCACCGTCAAATGTCAAATTTTTATATTTTATAAACACAATTATAAAGGTTATAAATTGAAATGTATTTCTTGAAAATTAAAATATTGGCGTTGAGAAACTATTTAATACTTTTGTATTTTTGTATTGAGATAATAAAATAATTTTCACATTTAGTATTATTTTACAAGAAATTCAATTTATTTTAACGATTGTATGACATTTGACAACTGTCAACTAACTTAAAACAGCCCGTGACTAAAAACCTGTTGCTAACTTCAGCCCGTGACTAAAGCGCCATAAAGCCACAACTTGTCAATGTGTATTTAAAAGGTCACTTAGTGTCATGGAAACATGTACGATAAAGGGCGTTTTAAAGGTGGAAGTAGAAAAATACATTTATCCAGAAACAAGATGGAAATCTATAACGATGAACAAAAAATAAGTAAATTATATAGAACTACCAATGTAAATTTATATAACTTCAAAATTAACGACGGAATAACAATCTTCGAAAAGTAAGAAATTGTTCAATAATTGAAAAACTTGAAAACATAACCTTAATTATATACTCAAAATTTAAAGCCGTTTAAAACTTAAAACACGTTTAGTTAGTGGACGGATGATTATAATTTTTTTAAATAACTTTTTGATTCATTTTGACGTATTTTTGTAGAGAAAAGGGTCTTGAAATATTGATTTACGCGACGCAACGTATAGAACTCGCTATTGCGCATAGTTAACTGATTATTTTTCCATGCTGATCAATTGTTTGCCAAGTTTTGGCCAAAAATAACTTTGTTTTTAAGCAGTTTTTGTGCTATCGCGTTGGGAAATTATTGGCATAAAATATATCAAACTTGATGAAAATACAATTTATATGTCCAAATAAACCCCAATAAATGTAAAATATAGTAAATCAAACTTAAACTTGATTAATTTCTTTCCCAAACGTTGGTTTTCTGCCCTAGTAGAAATTTTACGTAGAAACAACGTTTTTCCCACGTTGGCAAAACCTAACTTTTATGTATAATTTTATGTTGAAATGTCCCGGTTTATAACGTTATCTGACAACGTTAGTTTTTAATGTTATAAAAAACGTGGGATTTACGTATTATAAAACGTTGCAAATACGTGGGTTTTGTGTATTATACAACGTTGCTTTTATGTATTATAAAACGTTGCAAATACGTGGGATTTGTGTATTATACAACGTGGGAAATATGTGGGTTTTGTGTATTATAAAACGTTGGAAATACGTGGGATTATTGTATCATAAAACGTTGGATTTTTTTATAAATTTGGGTAGGATTTTTCTTTATTATTGGAAAATTTAATATATATTTAAAAACAACAAAAATTTATTGTACAAAAAAAATACTTTGGAAAAAAAATTCCCAATTAACAAAATCTAAAAAATATTATCTAATAATATTATACTTAAAGTAAACAAATTAAATTATAACAAAATAGCTTTAACAAAAAATTTACAATGGTATTTTAAAAAGAAAAAATATTGCCTATATATATAACAATTTTCTATACAAGATACTACAACTTTTAAATCAATATTAAAATTAATTAAAAATACCCAATTAACAAAATCTAAAAAATATTATTAATATAATATTATATACTTAAAGTAAACAAATAAAAATATAACAAAATAGCTTAGACAAAAAATTTTCAATGGTATTTTGAAAAGAAAAACTATTGCCTATATTCATATAGGTATTAACAATTTTCTAGATACAAGATACTACAACTTTTAAATCAATATTAATAAAAATCTAAAAAATCCTATTTAAATATTAACTAGAAAAATTCAAATATAAGTAACATAACTTAAAACATGGCCTGAAAAAAATAACAATGCTGGTATTTTAAAGAGAAGAAATATTGCCTATTAACAATTATTACAAATTTTCTAAATAAAGGATTAAACAAATTATAAATTAGCAACAAAAATAAAAAGTCAAAGAAATTTAAGTAGTTACCTAGTTAAAATATAAGTCTAAATAAAACAATTAACAATGAAGGTGAGTTTAAAGTCACAAATTTTTAATTTTCATTAAGGGTTTTGATGCTTGGCAAAATAAATTTTAGCAATTACGAATATATAAGAAAAAATGTGAGGACTTTTGCTTTTGAATAAAAATTTAGAGCACAAGCATTAAAAGGAAAAAATACAAGCAAAAATAGTATTTTTGCCTATATTTTTTTATACACTTGAAAGTTTTAAAATTGATTTTGTATAGTATACAAATTTATTTATTAAATGCAAAAGATTGTGACCTAAAATTGATTTACATATGGATATAATTTATTAATATAAAAATTATTAAGAACCTTTGATTGTTAAAAAAAATCTAATAGATTTGGCTGGTAACCAACACACAATGGTAAATGATCTCCTCCAGTGTCAGCAAACATTAGAAAAGTTGAAAAATAGTTTAATATTCTGAGTTTCCTTTTTTCACAACATTTTGTTGTTTCCCTGGGTAACCAGGTGCTGGCAAAGCATCCCTTATTTCCTTTACTTCTGAAAAAATATTGGTTTATCACATCATCATGAACTTCTGATCTGGATCTTTTTAGATTTTTAGCATTCCTTTGAGTAATCACAATTTTTGCCTCCGGAAAGAATTTAGCCAGTCATTGCCAGGAAGGTTTTCTTTAAAACAACTAATTATCACTGCTTTGTGGTTTAGATATGACTGCACTCTTTTGTCTCTTGTCTTGCAAAAGATTATCCATTATCCGCAGATCATCTGTGGCAGATGTAATCATTACACTTGCAATCTACCCAAAGGATAGACGATTGTTTATCACCTCTGCCACGGCCAATTCAATATTTTCTGGGTGATAATTTCTTTGATACACTGTTCCAGGAACATGTTTATGCTTTTAAGGCATCGTCACAGAACAAAACTTATTTTACATAAGGCATCGTCCAAATAACCCTAAAAATCCATGCAAAAAGCAACTGTTTAAAAAAAACACTAACAAATTGTTTGTGGTGATTGTTTAGGTTACTAAAAGTTATTTGCCATCCCTATCAGATAAAAATTACCTTATCTTTTAATTATTTTTCCAAAAAACACGGAAGAATTTGCACAAAATTTCGCACGATGTCAACACTTAACCTAAAATAAAGAAATAAACACTTCGTGATAGAGCGGTAAATTTGAGTTTTTCTTCGTTTGTTCCGTTCTGTGGTATTATTTCTATGGGTTACACGTGTAACCCATAGAAATAATACCACAGAATTTTGTGATAATACTATGGTGTAACCTCTGTTGTTCCATCACCTAACTACGATAGTAAACCTTTATTGAAACTATAATAATTTTAGGTATCTAAAAGTAGGTTTTGTGTATTTCGGCCTTATTTTTAAAACTATGACTTTAAAAATTAAATTGCATAGTTAAATTTGATTTTACTTTTATAACTAATGTTACAAAGACTAAACATTTTAAAAAAATCCACATTAAAAATTTTCTCGACGGGACTTAAAATAATTTTATGTTGCTAAATGTGTGTTTTGGAACGTTGCTGCAACGTTTCTAGCATACAATTTTACAACGTAGTTTGAAAGTGGGTTTTGTGTATTTCGATCGTATTTTTGATATTATATCTTTAAAAAATGTATTGCAGAGTTTGATTTTACTTTTATAAATAATTTATTATAAAAAATAAAAAAAATCCACAATAAAAAATTTGCCGACGGTACTTAGAATAATTTTATGTTGCTAAATGTGTGTTTTGGAACGTTGTTGCAACGTTTCTAGCATACAAATCTACAACGTAGTTTGAAAGTGGGTTTTGTGTATTTCGGTCGTAATTTTGATATTATGACTTTAAAAATTGTATTGCATAGTTTGATTTTACTTTTATAACTAATGTTACAAAGGATAAAAAATTTTAAAAAATCCACATTAAAAATTTTCTCGACGGGATTTAAAATAATTTTATGTTGCTAAATGTGTGTTTTGAAACGTTGTTGCAACGTTTCTAGCATACAATTTTACAACGTAGTTTGAAAGTGGGTTTTGTGTATTTCGATCGTATTTTTGATATTATAACTTTAAAAAATGTATTGCAGAGTTTGATTTTACTTTTATAAATAATTTATTATAAAAAATAAAAAAAAAACAAATTAAAAAATTTGCCGGCGGGACTTAAAATAATTTTATGTTGCTAAATGTGTGTTTTGGAACGTTGTTGCAACTTTTCTAGCATACAATTTTACAACGTAGTTTGAAAGTGGGTTTTGTGTATTTCGGTCATATTTTTGATAATATGACTTTAAAAATGTGTTGAAGGGTTTTATTTTACTTTTATAAGTAATGTATAATAAAAAAAATTGAAAAAAAAATCCTCAGTAAAAAAATTTTCGTCGGGACTTTGAAAAAATTTTATGTAGCCAAACGTGGGTTTTGGAACGTTGTTGCAACGTTTCCAGCAATACAATTCTGCAACGTTGTTTGAAAGTGGGTTTTGTGTATTTCGCTCATATTTTTGATATTATGACTTTGAAAATGTGTTGAAGGGTTTTATTTTACTTTTATAAGTAATGTATAATAAAAAAAATTGAAAAAAAAATCCTCAGTAAAAAAATTTACGTCGGGACTTTGAAAAATTTTTATGTAGCCAAACGTGGGTTTTGGAACGTTGTTGCAACGTTTCCAGCAATACAATTCTGCAACGTTGTTTGAAAGTGGGTTTTGTGTATTTCGCTCATATTTTTGATATTATGACTTTGAAAATGTGTTGAAGGGTTTTATTTTACTTTTATAAGTAATGTATAATAAAAAAAAATTGAAAAAAAATCCTCAGTAAAAAAATTTTCGTCGGGACTTTGAAAAAATTTTATGTAGCCAAACGTGGGTTTTGGAACGTTGTTGCAACGTTTCCAGCAATACAATTCTGCAACGTTGTTTGAAAGTGGGTTTTGTGTATTTCGCTCATATTTTTGATATTATGACTTTGAAAATGAATTGAAGAGTTTTATTTTACTTTTATAAATAATGTATAATAAAGTATAAAAATTTAAAAAAAAAATCCTCATTGAAAGATTTTCGTCGGGACTTAGAAATAATTTTATGTATCTAAACGTGGGATTTGGAACGTTGCTGCAACGTTTCCAGCAATACAATTCTGCAACGTTTCCAAGACAACGTTTTAACTACGTATTTCCCACTTAAAATCATACATTAAAATAACGTTTCCAAGACAACGTTTTAACTACGTATTTTCCACTTAAAATGATACACTAAGACAACGTTATGAGTATAACTAATTATTATACAAATTTGCAACGTTGTCTGAATGTATGCAAACGTTATTTTCTACCAGGGTGGGTACTGACAAATTGATAATTAAACCATATTTTTTATATCTTCCTTGTAAAATCATTTGACCCAAATTCTACTGCATTTTGGTATTTTCTTTGCTATGCAAAAACTATCTTCTCCAAATGAAGTTCTTTTTGACCAACAAAAACTTTCACTTTTTAGTATGATGCCCAGCAGCCTCCTGTACGAAGCCAAAATAACTCGTATCCTTGGCAACGGAAAGGGCCTTCTCCGTAATCCGATCCTTCAAAAACATATCGAAGAAATTTATCAGCTGCCTCTGGTGATAGTGCCCGGAGGCGAAGCTGCAACTGGAGCAGCTATGGCGATGACTACAACTAGTAACAGTACAACTAATATGAGTAGAAGAAGTGTTATGTCACATTCAATTCAGTAAAATTTTGTGTTTTATATTTTTTTGAAATGTTTATGTGTTTTAATAAAATGATTAGAAAGCTTGTTCGTACGAGTTCGTACGACCCCTATAAACATATTTGTTTTTATAGTGTTTGCCATAAATGTTGTATTACCCAAATTATAAAACCTAAATTTCTTAATTTCGTTACAGAAATATTTATATAACTCTTATATACCCCTTAAAGAGCTTATTTGGGGAGTTTATGAAGGTTATCGTTACTTATGTTTAGTAACACTAAAAGGTTTTATAACTATATAACTTCCTAAAGAACTGTTACCTGCTTTTTTCCTTCTTTTAATATTTCTCTCTTCCTCAGGCGTTCTTATTGTCATCTTATACATTAAACCACGTAAATATCTCGAGAAGCCAAGTAATGCAAAAATATTAATGGTAGAAATATAATAAATATATAATTTATATACTCAATACGACTAAAGGGGCAAAGCCATTTTAATTCTAAATATGTACACAATACTTCGAAAAACAGTAAGGGACATCAAAATACCAAAACATACATAATTTTTTTAAGGATTGAGTATCTTTCTTTTACTTACATTAAACAAATTATTGAATTTTGTACGTTTGTTTGGTCAATTAAGTTGTTTTTGTAATAAAGTTCAATTTACATTTATTTTATACTTATAAAAAAACAATCATTGCGGAAATAATGCATCAACCTTGAGCCCTCTCATAGTACTTTAGTACCTAATTTTATATAGCCGAAGGTAATAGTTAAGTTTTATAGTAGGTATCTAGGTTACTTAAAGTGTTATTATATAATTTTGAAACTCTTATATAAAGTGTTGTCAGGTTCGCCATTTTTGACATAGAATCAATTTCTTTCGCTAAATATTTCACTTGATTTAACCAAATTTTAAAATATTTATGTTAATAATATTATTTTATATATTATATGCTAAATATTTTCTTTTATGATCATATCGATGACTTTTTGCCAAAGTATCGCAAGCAACATAACTCTAAATTTCGGGAATTGAAAACATTTTTTATTTTAAAGTCTGTTTTAAACCATATATAACCTATAGGTTTTATAACATATATATAATATATATATATATATATATATATAATATATAACCTATAGGTTTTATAACAAGTAAATATATTTAGCTATAGCTATAATTATAAGCTATTTACTTGTTAAAAAACCTTTAGGCTATATTTAATTTTAAACAGACTTTAAGACAAAAAATGTTTTCGATTCCCGAAATTTTAGTTACCTATGTTGCTTACGATACTTTGGCAGAAAGTCATCGATATGATCAATTCGAATTATGAAAAAGCGTTGCATCGAAAGCTGATACTTACAAATAATTAATAAAAAATAGTTTTATAAAACAGGTAACCGCAAACTGTTATATAAACCCACTGGTAACGGATACTATATGTTATATAAAAAGTTTGTAAAAACAATTATATAACCTTATTATATACCTAGAGGTTACAGTAACCTTATATGACCATTATAAAACTCGTAAACTAAATGGCGATTTTATAAAACCTTGTTGTACTCTTATATACTCTGACAACATTTACATAACCTTTATATAACTTATCGTTACAATTAGTAGTATAAATTGTTTATTGGGATGTAACAGAGCGTACAATTTCCTACAACAAGTATAATTTTGACTAAACAAATAATTAGAGAGTAGAAATTTGCCAAGTGAGCCCATGATTTTCGACGTTGTCATGAAAATTAAAAATAAATATTAAATCATAATCTACTAAGTAGTAGAAAGTTATCACATAAAATTTTTTGAAAAAACTTCATTCGTTTCTTTACAATGTGTGATTAAAAAAATTGTAGCATTTGATTTAAAAATTAGTTTCTTGTAAACTATTTATAAAAAATTAATGAAAATTTGTGAGAATGGTAAAAAATAAATGCAGTTAACAATAAAATTTTCAATAACGTGCTATTATTTTTTTTTGGCAACTTTTTTATTCTTTTTTAATATAAAAATGGCAATTTGGCCTTGTTCTCCCTCAGAAAATTGAAAAAAATAATAGGTAAAAAAATCTCTGAAACCTTAAGATTAAGGAACCGTTTAAACATTTTTGTGATCGCTCCAAGAGTCAATGATAAATAATATTGTTTAGAGTTGCGCCACGTTGACAGGCCACCGTTTAAGAGACAAGTTAACAGGCGCATCTAAATATTTAATCAAATGTCGTTCCCTTAGCAAAAAAATATTAAAATTGTCCTTAAACATTCTTAATTTAAACTTAATTCTTACTTTTTTTCGTTATTACATTTTTAACCAAACTGTGTATTTTTACTCTCTTGTGACTCAAAACACAACATTTTGCCTTATTAAATTTTGCGCTATCAAAATTGTTTTACCGCCCATATTTAAAAAAAAAATTTAGAAGCGACACTATTAGAAGACATTTTTAATAACTATATCACCGATTTTATATAAAAGGTATTTTTTATTGTTATCAAAACGTGCCCCAACGATCTCTCTTGAATTTTATGTTTTTGCATGTTTTTGTACAGGGTTCCCCATAATAGACTACCCGTTTTATTTAATTAATAAATTCCCTACGAAATAACTAAATAAGTTGTTCTCTATGGGAATATCTTCTATAGTCTTTGGGATTTAAGTTAATTATTAATCAAGTAGGCGCCTGTCACAAATAAGTTTAAATTAATAATTTTCTGGAACGTCATTCTACGAAAAGTTTGTTAGTTTTCATCAATAATTATTTAAATTATTTAATTTTTTTGCTTTGAGACATTATTTCAACATCCGTTTGAACTTTCATGGATTACTCAGTCCAACAACGTGTGTTTTGTGTAGAAACTTACATAATATATAATATATATAAGAAGCAATTCGATAGAAGAAGTTAGGCGTGCATTCCGGCGTCAGTTTTATAACAACAATTATTATAGGTCACGCGCAAAATCGTAAAACTGTTAAGTTATGGGTTCGTCATTGGCGTGAAAATGGTTCTGTACAAAATTTGAAGAAGCCTGGACGTCGAAGAACAGTTCGTACACCAGAAAATATTGAACGAGTTAGAATTGCGTTTACGACTTTACCACTTTTTATCTAATATTGAAAAATGTGTTGAAGTTGGTGGAGGTCATTTAGAAGACGTGATTTTTAAAAGTTAGAATTAAATTAGCCAAATATTTATAAGTTATTATAAATCCCAAAGAGTTAGCTGTAATTTAGTATAATAAAAAGTTTGTTTTGTTAACTAAAAAATTTTTAATTCAAATATTAAAATGGGTAGCCTATTATGGGGAACCCTGTATAATTTAGCCAACGACTTACCGATCTTAATGAGAGACGATTTTCTTGCAGTGTCTCAAGCTTCCTATTTTAGCCAAATTAAGAATAACGTTAAGGAAGGGGAATTCGTTATAAGCATGGATTTTGCAGAAAATTACACATTGCATGTGCAAAATGCCATTCAGGTCCATCATTGGTCCAATACTCAGGCTACTCTCCATCCGTATGTAATTTATTATCGCCATAACGGAGTGCAAAAGCACGATAGCTTCGTCATTATTTCTGAAAAATTGACTCACGATGCATGGTCGGTTCATTTATTTAATTTAAGAGTTATTGATTACTTGAAAAAAAAATTTGGGGATAAAAATATAAAAAAAATCTTTTACTTTTCGGATGGAGCCGCGTCGCAGTATAAAAATAAATTTAATTTCGAGCTAGTTTGCAAAGAATAGATAATAACTACATTACTAATCCTCGAAGCCTTTTCCAATGGGCTGAAAAGCATTTTTCAAAAATATATTTTAATTTTTGCTCTCAAAATGAACATAAACGTCACGAGAGTTCGTTAAAGGTACGCTTTGAAAAAGCGAGAACAATAAAAAATACCAGACAATACCATTGCTATGAAACTATAGATGAAACAAATATTTTGTGTAAACTTTTCTCGAATGACACAGTTTTTGTTAAAAATGTAATTACGGGAAAATAGGAGGCTTAGTTATATGTTAGGTATGTTTACATCTTAATGTTTATATTTATTCTAATGTGTTCACTATTGTTAATTTTGCAATTTTTTAAAGTAATAAATCTATTTTATTCTTTTTTTATTTTTATCCTGCGTCTTAAAAAAATAAATTGGCAATTGTTATTTTAAATGTTTATGTTAATTATAAACGATATATATAGTAAATATACCGTACCTAATAGAACGCAAAGATGCGCCTGTTAACTTGCCTCTTACAATATTATTTATCATTTACTCAGGGGGCGATAACAAAAATGTTTAAACGGTTCCTTAATCTTTAGGTTTCAGAGCCTTTTTTACCTATTATTTTTTTCAATTTTCTAAGGGAGAACAAGGCCAAATTGCCATTTTTATATTAAAAAAGAATAAAAAAGTTGCCAAAAAAAAGAATAGCACGTTTTTGAAAATTTTATTGTTAACTGCATTTATTTTTTACCATTCTCACAAATTTTCATTAATTTTTTATAAATAGTTTACAAGAAACTAATTTTTAAATCAAATGCTACAATTTTTTTTAATCACACATTGTAAAGAAACGAAAAAAGTTTTTTTAAAAAATTGTATGTGATAACTTTCTACTACTTAGTAGGTTATGATTTAATATTTATTTTTAATTTTCATGACAACGTCGAAAATCATGGGCTCACTTGGCAAATTTCTACTCTAGATGGTAAAAAAGCCAACTTGGGAAAAAAGGGAAACCCTAATGTATTATGCTCCACATCAAAAAGTCCCACTTTGATATTATTACTGCAACGACGCATTAACAAAACTTATTAATAAGGTTTTAAAAATAGCTCAGGCAGGCTTGATTAGTGCCTCAGCACAATTCCGCCATCTACATAACATTTATTTAGATCCCCTAAAAATCCAGCGACAATTCTGATATAGGCAACCAACTTAACTAAATCTGATATTTGGTTGCATATAGACTTTATAACTTTATATAGACATATAAATCATTTAACTTTTTACTAAATCTACTTACCTTTATAAAGCACTCTTCATCATGTCTGACTCGCTCAGTGCCATAACAAAAATCACAAAGCCCAATTATAATGCAAAAAACGAATATCTAACTAAATACAAAAAAAATGCTAATAAATCTAAAAGAGTGCAAACTAGCGTGGATTCCAAGTCATAATAGGATATATGGCAACGAGTTGGTGGACACGATGGCTAAACTAGGAACCACGCTTAACAACCCACTAAACATTAATCTGAGCTCATCTGAGATAATACCATCAATAAAAAAGGGTATCCTAAAAAGCTGGGGCACCGACTTTAACAATATATTAAAAACGAGAGGAAGGTTCTATGCTAGGGTGCAGGGGGATTCCCCATTGTACCGTTTTTCAAAAAACTACCTTTTATTAGCCGAAGGCATATGACCACCATAATCAGGCTAACAACCGGGCATTTCCAGTCAAAGACACACTTATTCAGGATTGAGATCAATGATGACCATTCTGTGAATGTGGTGAGACTGGGGACATGACCACATTTTTTTCAGCTGTCCAATCAACATGTCAGAAAACTTTGACCTATACCAGGAGATACACAGGATGGGGGTGGTTAGACCATTTAACATGGCTGTGTTCTTACAAAAGTAAAATTTTAAAAAATTAAAAAAATAAAAATAGTAAAACAAACTTTTTACAAAAAAAAAATAAAGTAGCAATATAAGTGTACCAGTACACAGACAAAGGCTGTTTCATTTATTTTTGAGTTGAAAAAAAGGTATTTAAAATATTTGATTTTTACAGGATTTCTTAAACTTACCTAGATAAATATGGTGCAAACATGCAAAAGCCGATAAATCCATTTTAACTTATTTTGAAATATTGGACAAAAAAGAGTACAGCAGATTGTATGCACGGCGATAATATTATGCTTTCTTTGCCTGGTCTACTATTTTTTATTTGATTGTATAAATTTTGTAAATAATTTTGTTTTTAATAAAAGTTTTGGTACTTTTTATTTTTTTAAATGTCTATATATTATCGCTATAGTATCAAGAAGGAGTCTTTATTATTATTATTTACAAATACTTTTTCAAATTGTAGGTTTGTACATTTTTCGAAAATAGCCTTAGAAGCAAGTTTAAACATTTTAGTCGATGTGTTTAAAATAGCAATTTTTTAATTTTTTTTGACCTAGTGTTTGAATTATACATTTTTTGAATTCACAGATGATACTCCGGAAACATTCGAATTAGTTTAGTTCACAGTTATGTGGTTTAGTTGCACAGGTATCCTTTACTGCTATTAGTTCGATACCGGGTAAAATGATATTAGGTACCTCCCAGCCAGAAATTAATTCATCACTTTTCTGTACACAACAATGGTTGTAATTTAATCTGCCTTCGGGTCTCAGAGTTTTACAGGGTGATGCATGAAATTAAATTTCTCTCTGAAATGGTATAAAAGTCAAGAACATTTTGAATTTTTTTATTTATTATAGAAACAAATTTGCCATAATGAGGTTAAAAAATCTATATAGTAGGTAAATTATTTTACATTTTTTTTTAAATTTAATAACCTATAAATTTTTTTAATTTTGACATTTATTAGGGCTTGAAAAATCGACACCAATACTTCCGATACTGACGTATGGTGTGCGAATATTCAAATTTACAAATCATTCAAGAAAAATCAAATCGAATAATTCAATTAGAAATTATTTGAATTCTCCGCATTATTCGAATAATTTAGATTATTCGATTGGTTCCAATTGTTCAAATAGTTTAAATTATTCGAATAATAGAAAACAATTTTAAAAAAATATTCTTTATAGTATTTTTATCATGGAAATTGTTTGACCGAATATTATTGAATTTTTAAAAAAAATTTAATATTCAAACTAAACTGCGCACCACTCAATGTGTCGCGACCAAAAAGTTCGTTCTTTTTCAAAACGACATAACTTTTTTGTTTCTTGAACGATTTTATTTTGGTCTGTGATGTCTGCTAGCCTCATCCTCTGGTAATTCATGTTATAGATATGAAGCTCACGTTTCGTCAAGTAAATTTCCTACAGGGTGATATGTTAAACAGTAAAAAATTTCAATAACTTCATCCAAGCCCCGTTTGTTAAAAAAAAATTTTTCTCGTTTGTTAAAATAAATTGAAACGTTTTAAATTAAAAAGTTCAAGTATTAATTAAATTGTTTTTAAGGTTTTTTTATATTTTTCTACAAATTTCCTTTTTATTTTAACGATTAGTATTAAAGCTTTTCATATACAGTGTATAGAAAAAAAACATTGTTGAATCTTGCCTCCACATCCATAGGTCATTTTTGTAAATATTTATGTAATAATATTCGTACCAAATTTGTACCCTCTAGGTTGCCATTTATTGGTCGCCCAGTTTTTGCTTGTTTTTTTTTCGAATTTCATTGTTGTCAGACTAGCCCCTGCTTGTTGTAGTTGTAATTTAATTAACTTATTTTTAAAGCTAACATTTTACTAAAAATATTAATTAAATTAAGAACATGATTTTGTTTTAAAAACGTCCACCTATAAAATGAGATAAAAATTGTTAAAACCGTAAAATGTTTAATTTATGATCTTTACTAGGATTTCGAGGAAATTTTTAAGATTTTTTTTTATACTTTATAATACACAAAAAAATATTTGTAAATTTTAACCAAATATTAACCATATTTTATGTCAATCCAGGTCTACATAACTTTATGTTAAGTTTACAACCAACTGTAATCTGTTAACTAATTCAATTCAAAAAATCAGATAATGCTCATTTTTTGGACTAAAATGAAGAATAACGTAAATTTTCGAAAAATTGCCATATAATCGTGGTTAGCCATTATATCCACAAAATCTCGAAAACCTCCCGAGGGATTACCCAACTGTTATTAGGAAGGGGTATTACGACTATCAAGCTCAACTGCCCTGTGAATGGGGATTTGAAATTTTGAATCCACTATTGCTCATTTTTTGGACTAAAGTGGGAAATAACGATAATTTTCGAAAAATTGGCATATAATATTCACAAAATCTCGAAAAAGTTCCGAGGGATTACCTATAGGTAGTTATAACTTATATCAGGGAGGGGTAATACGACTATCAAACTCAACTGCCTCATGCACTGTTTAAAATTTCATGACCATTTTAACACCAAATTAACACCATACATGGTCTATATCGATACAAACCAAAATGGTGTTAAATATGGTTCGTTGGTCCGGTGTAAATTCAAATACTAAAATAGTGTAAATTTAAGTTTCACACAGTATTTAAATAAATTTTACCTGGTGTAAATTGAACTCCTTTTCAATGTTAAATATGTGTTTTTGGTCAAATTAAATCATACTACACAGAAAAAAAGGAAAAAAAAAAGGAAACAGGAAGTTCCTTGACGCATTACTAGTATATTACCAGTGGTATTATTCCAGAAAATTGAACCTTCAACTCGCTAGAGATAATGTTTTTAGTGCGTTCCACCAACTTCAAATACTTCAAGTATTGACAGCTGTTTCCACCTATTTAAGGTCTATTTAGTAACGAACAACTTGTAGTGCAAAGGACTACCTGAGCTTACATACTCTTCATGTAAGTCAACAGATGCGAGATTTAAGAACATCACGTGATCCACACCGCCTTTGCAGCGATCGGTACACACTATGCAACCACAAGCATAATTCATGTTGTTTATATTAACACCACTTAGTGTTGGATTTGACACCATTTTAGGATTACTTTTTCACCACAGATATTTTTATCAGTGTGAATGGAAATAAATTGGAAAAAATAAATCTCTTCGTTTAACACCCTGTTGTATATTGCTATGTGCAAAATATCGTATTCCCAAAATTAGACATACATTAGTCCGGTCAAATTAGACCAAAAAATAACAGTGAAGGTACATAAATTTACAACAAGCTGAAAATCAGTAAAATTGTTTAGAATATAATTATAAATAAAATTTTAAAGTTCCCCATCATTCCCCTGTATGGAAAAATTTTTATTCAAGGTCAAAGGTCAAAACAATTAGTTTTTCGCGATTTTTATTAAAACGGTAAGTTTTATCACAAAAATACCATAAACAAAATTGTAGATCATAAAATTATCTATAAAAAATGTATTAATACTTTTTTCCTACGAGCCACCGTTTCTGAGATACCTATAACAATTCGAAAAGTTGTAAAAGTTGTAATCGTCATAATATGCACGCCACGTATCTCTAGAGTTGTAATATATGTTAAAATATTTTTCTATAGGTCATTTTAACTTACACTTAAAATATAAAGTATACCTACATAAGTTATAACTATAAGAATATCAAGTGAAATAAAACCCAGTCCCTTAAGGGACTGGGTATAAATTAATTAATTTATACGCCATTGTAACCTTGAGACAAAATCTGTGACAGATGACAGATGATCTGTCTCATGTTCAATTGTTTGACCTGCTATAGTTGGTGCTCGCTGCGGGTGGGACTCGCACCGCGACCGCTCCACCTAAACTGGGTAGTAATTTTAAAGATGAATTTTATATTTCTCACGTCTTCTGTCACCTTATGTGTTATCTGTCAATTGTAATCTGTCTACTGTCATTAGTTACTTGTCATCTGTCAACTTGACATCTGTCACCTGTCACCTGTTACCTGTCACCTGTCATCTGTCACCTGTCATTTGTCCCTGTCATATGCCACCTGTCATTTGTCCCTGTCATATGCCACCTGTCATTTGCCACCTTATCGATTTGATTTCGAGGATTTTAATTGGTTAACTTATTAAATACCCAACAAAAATTAAACAGGCTTCTGGCCGATTAGTTTTTATTCGATGAAGCTTATCTTTTAGTATGTCAAACTTTGGTCTCTTTTCCGTCGATTCGTGTATTTCGTTCGGCCAATTTCGAAAATTTCTCTCGACCTAAAAAACGTTTGAAAATTTTTCGAAAAAAATAAAAAAAGAACGCTGTTCGAAAAGTTGCCGGCGTATCCGGCCCGTTTGCAATATTTATTTTTTCCGTTGTCTGTATATCCTTTTTTTCTAAGCGCCGTAGCTCGGAGGCCGTTGAAGGTTGAAATTTTCATCCTTTTTTTCTGCCCACGAGACCTATCCGCGGACCAAATTTTTCCGGTGTCGAAAAGGTCCACTTTTTTTCGATTTTTCCGTCAAATTTGGCACCTTCCGTTGTCTTCGCTTAACTTTCGAAAGAGCGGAGATTTTTCGTCCAAACTCGAGGAAAAGGGTCTTCGGGACAAGAAGTTATCGGCATTCGATTTCTTCTTTCTATATACGGAGCTCCTAAAAAAACTACCTGCTTTGATAAGTATCGATATGCATGTTTCGTTAAAAATTCTAAAAGTAAAAAACAAGTTCAATTAGCTTGTCTTCCTCCAACCTCAAATGCTGCTCATCAACATCTTTTTCGGGTATATTACCATGTTCAAGTGTGGCTTGGTTATCAGCTAGACCCTACAGACTAGGGTTGAAAGTTGGTCAACAACACATTAGAACCAGTTCAAACTTTACTCCCACCTGCGCCGGAAAAACTACTGAACACAATTTTTTGCAACTGCAAAAAGGGATGCAGTGCTAAATGTGGTTGCAAAAAAGTCGGACTGTTTTATTCTCTGGCATGTACGAATTGTCAAGGTCGGTCATGCTCTAATGTTGAATCACCAACAGTGGAGGATTCATTTAATTCCAACGAGGTGAGATGCGATACATCGCTATTGACGCAATTTACTTAAACCCAGGATGAGGATGAAGAAGAACAACAACAAGAAGAAGAACAAGAACAAGAAGAAGATCAAGAAGAACAAGAAAAAGAATTTAAATGTTACGAATCAGACGAATAAACTTCAGTACTTTTTTTAAATTTACATCGCTATTATAATTTCCAATCATTGCTAATTTCCGTTATTTTGCAATAGTTTCAAATTAAACAGGATCACAAGTGACCCGTGAAATAGGCCTACTGGGAAAACCACGTTTAAAAACGCGCTTAGTAAACTACCTCATAGGTGGCGTGAAAACGTGTGCATATTATGGCGATTATAACTTTTCGAATCGTTATATCTCAGAAACGGTGGCTCGTAGAAAAAAAAGTATTGATACATTTTTTATAGATTATTTTATGATCTACAATTTTTGTCTGGTGTATTTTTATGATAAAAGTTACCGTTTTGCTGAAAATCGCGAAAAATCATTTTTTTGACCTTTAACCTTGAATAAAAAATTTTCCATACAGGGGAATGATGGGGAACTTTAAAATTTTATTAATAATTATATTCTGAACAATTTTACTGATTTTCAGCTTGTTGTAAATTTATGTACCTTCGAATGTCTAGATTGACCGGACTACATTAGAGTCAAAGAATTAGCCATTCATAATTTCCAAAGATTTTCAAAATCGATTCAATAATTTTCCAATAACGAGCTTTCAAATATTTTCCAAAAAACTAGGTGCGTCGTTTTTTATGACGATCAGTTTATATTATAAACACTCTGGACAGTTGTTACGAGTACAGTGAGCAGAAACTTAAGTTGCAGACGCTGAAGTCAGTTGAACTTGTTGATGCGTATTGTTAGTGGGAAATGTTTTGATTGACTGCCTAAAATTCCGCGGGTACTTTTCCAACGAAATAATTTGTTAAACATTAACAAAATAATCTGCCCTTTGAAATTAGCAAAATGCAATTTTGTGCATATTACCTTTATAAAACTTTCGATAAAATATTTTCCTATGTTAAAATAATTACAAACCCTGGTTTTCAACAAAAAAATATGTTACAATTTTACAAAATAAAATTAACAAACTACAAACTCATGTTAACAAATCTGATTTTAGTGTAGTGTAGGATTTCAAGGAAATTTCTCAGATTTTTTTATATTTTAATATTATGTTTATGCACCTATTTTATCTGAAAAATCTGAATTTTTGAGACATCCTTTATATTGGGTATAATTTTATCAAATATTTATAAAACCTATAAAGCAGATTTACCCGAAAAAATTTAAAATCATGTAACATGTTATCCACCTGTAAGAAAGTTGGAAAAGTTCATGTTACAAAATATATAATCTAACCGAAAGGAATGTGGTTTCTCCCGGCTCATCCGCATACACACATCTCAGGAGTATCGTGTACACATTGCAGGATCATTTGTCCTGCCGCCGAGGATGACGTCTTGCGCACCTCTAAAAAGTGAAGCAGGAGCCGAACGGGCTTTTGGATCAAGCGTGCCGTGCGGCGGCCAGTTGTTGCTCGTGTGTTGACAATCACGGCGGCCGCGCAACGCGATGCTATATTGTTTTATCGAAAACGCGATCACGGACGTGGTTGATTTGTTCGGACCGCTACCGCAACTTGATATTTTTTTCTTCGCGTTTTTTTGTGGCCCATTAAGAAACGGTTTTTGATTTAATTTTTAAACATGGAATGGATTACGGCTATAGATAAAAGGTAAAAAAAAGTTTTAGGTTTTTTTGTTCCAGGTATTATTTCTATAAATATTTTTTCAAAAAAAAATTCTTATATTGTTAATATTTGAAATGTATAATGCATATTTTATCGCAAAAGTTACAGTAGACATGAAAAATTATATATTAAATTTTTGCACAGTAATTTTGTAAATAAAAAACTTGCTATAAATTTGCTGTTTCGTTATTTTTATTTTTGCAGAAAATACATACATTATAGTGAATATTGAAAATTATCTACCCACTGCGAATTTAAATAAAAATAAAATTGCAGGGATTCCCCGTCAGGGAATAGGTATTGGCAATAGGAAACCATATAAAATGAATGTATTTAATGTAGGTAGACTTAATTTAGGAACGAGCAAGCTTGCGAGCGAGTGCTTAATTAAATGAGTGCCTAGAAAAGTTTATAAACGAGTTGCATACCATACTTTTTTTACGACAAAAATGATTTAATTTAAATATTTGTATAAAGCGACATCTATACGAAAATAAAATTGTTGACGTAATTTTCACCATTAACATTGCCCGTTAAGATTTTAATTAACGTTAACAATTATTAATAAGTACTTTAAAATATTAAAATAACTTTAATATGATTATGCGAAGAAAATATGTTATCCTTTGATTTTTTTAATATTTTTTTAAACTATAATTGCATCTATCACAAAGTATTAAAAAATTTTACACGAAAAATTTTAATGATACAACAAGTCAAAGTTGTACAACTATTTATTGGAATTTCCGTTAGAATTTCTAACTTGGGAATCTTGAAATTAAAATCTCAAATTTTTCTGTGTAAATCAAAATTTATCCCTTGAAAATAGAATAACAATCGATATAGAAGCAGTTTTTCACAGTAAAAGAAGAGAATGTTTTATGGGCACTGTACGCAACATTTTTAACGCTTTATCAGTTAAATCTAGTTAACTGCACTATAACAGCGAAATCAAAAAGTGAGTACAAACGTTCATATAATCTTTTCAAATTATGGCATCAAGAGACTAAGACTTAAGTATTTTTGAAAACTGTCAACTAACTTTAAGCTAACTTCAGCCCGTGACTAAAGCGCCATAAAGCCACAACTTGTCAATGTGTATTTAAAAGGTCACTTAGTGTCATGGAAACATGAATGATAATGGGCGTTTTAAAGGTGGAAGTAGAAAAAATTAATTACAATTTAAATTACTGTACATGTAGGGTGCACCCTAATACTTAGTTTCCTTTTTTGTACCATTGTTTAAAATTAAATGTTAATAAAATCAAGTTTTTGTACGATATAACATTAATCAATACAAACTATTTTTAGATAAACTTTTAAATCCGTAACTACAGTTCCATTGTTCGAAAATAGATAAAAACAAACATGGTTCAGAAATTTAATAAATTTTGTCCATTAAACAACACTTGTGTTTAACAAACAACATTTATAAAATTGTTAGAAGAATAAATAAGTTTTCAAATTAAGTTTGAAGTTTCCTTATAGTAAACAATATATTAATAAAAATAAAATAAAAAATCTTTTTTTGAATTTTATTTTTATTAATTTATTGTTTACTATAAGGAAACTTCAAACTCAATTTAAAAACTTTTATTTATTATCCTAAAAGTGGTTAAAAAAGGTCACGTCGGATTTTCCACACTTTTGTGAACAAAATTATGACCTATCAAAGAAAGTTTGTTACGCACTTTAGCTTTTTATGAAAGCAATCTGTCGAAAAATTATATTTTTTAATAAAGAAAAATTATCTGGTAGGAATTTTTTAGTATTTTTTTTTGTTTTTTAAAAGACTTATACAGTTTTTAAAATATAATAAAAAAATTAATATAGGTTGTCGCAATATTGCGTTTATTTAACTCAAAACAACAACTCAACCGAATAAATTTTTAGTTGATCAGTTTATTATTATAATAATTATTAGCATTTAAATAGATTTTTTAAAAATCGTTTCTTTGTGACATTCAAAGAAAGTTTGTTACGCATTTAGTAAATAAACGGAATTTCTGTGTTCACCTTAAGGGTCCCACGCTTTAACGCCACCTACGATCAGATCGTACACGCTGATTTTTTCTTGTTTTTAATCTGAAATAGGAGTGTTATTGAACTTACCGGTACCATGGGATAAAAATTATGTAAACCAGTCAACATTCTATATGAGTTGGGCGAATTTCTTGGAATTATGAGCTTATTTTTGTTCTTGTTATAATGTGTAAGGTTTAAAATAGAATTTAAAAAATTTAAGTTACATCATATGGTATAAAACATAAACATGTATATTTCAGAAAGCATTGATAACCTAGAAAACAAATGGAAAGAAAGGATGTTTGGTTTACTAACTTATATATTTATTATTCTAAAGAGGAACTCAATAAGTTTATATAGGTTAAATTAAAACCCATTGAATACATTGGTTTATGAGAAAACAAATCTTATTACAATATGCCAAGATGGTATTTTTTTAGATCTTTACCGTCCTGAAATATTTAGTATTTATTATTTTAGCTTATATATAAGCTAAAATAATAAATAAAAAATATGTCTGGACGGTTATATGTATATAAGCTAAAATGCGACTTGAAAAAAAAACGGTAAGTTTTTTTGTTTTTTTTTCAGGTTTTTATTAATTTTTTTTTCAAATGGTTTATTTTCATATTTTAGGTTTTTTCCAAGATTAATCCCATTTGCCTAATTTTTTATGTTTCCAGTCCAGTTCATGGACTAAAATTAGCCACTAAGTGACATTTAGTAAATGTAAATACAGTCTTGCGTTATGCACGCGCCACCACCACCGAATTGACCAATAAGGGCCGCGCTTGTTTTGATTTGGTCCTAAAAAACGTAACTACCTATAATATTTTTGATTCAGCGCTTGATTTTTCATAAAGCTACCAAAAGCACTTTTTTCATGATTTTTCAAATTCATGTAGAGTTTTTTCAAAGAAACAATAGCAAATTCTTGTAGAACATTTATTCATTGGTGGTTAAGTCAGAACATTCCGTGGACCAAAAAAAGAAAGCCAAACAAATTTCGAATTTTTTTATTCGTTAGGATTGAGCGTTGCACGTTTTTCATCTAAAAATCTCAAAACTAGAAACATCAAGCTTCAAATTGCTTTTTTTAGGGCTCCAATACGATCATTTTCCGAAAAATCGCAAAAAATTTGGAATTTTTTTTTATCCTTTTATTTTTTCTATTAGTGTAGAAGTTTTACATTGCTATTGGTTTCTTATGTGGAAACTACCAAATAATAAGAAATCAGATTTTTTAGTATCGGTCAAAATTTTCAATAATGAAAAATGTAATATATTCTATTCTATTCTATTTACTTTATTATTAATACATTTTACTTAAAATTTCATTTTGAAAAAATACTCCATTTTTTAAGATTTGTGTTATTTATTGACAGAATATGCTTTATTATAGCGGATTTGAAAAAAAAAACCGGTTTTTTTTTCATGTTTTTTTTTACATCTCTAGTGCACTAGTGGCTGTGTTATCATAATAATTATGATTATAATAATTATAATAACACAGCCACAGAAAAAACAACACTGAGTACCTATGTGGCATAGGTTTATGTATTTTGACACGCTGAATCCGAATCCGATGTCACGTCTGAGTTTCAACCTAAACTCAAAAAACTGGAAAAAATTGTTTTTTCTGTTCTCGGCCAATCATTTAAACTTTATTGTTGTCAACACTCGATACTAAAGTGATTGATTATGACCAAGGGACTTACAAATGATTTAAACCTATTGGGGTAGCTCATTTCTTCGAAGCAATAAAAAAATTCGACTTTTGTCAGATCGATCTAACCTCACTGGCTCTACTTTTAATATTTGTACGTTTTATGTTTAGTTTAACCAATAATAAGTACCTTAAAGATAAAATGGTGTACTTTGTTCAATCAAACTTTGATTTCAGCACAAAAAGACTCACTTTATGGCTTAATGACATAATAGTATATTATGTATCAAATTTTATAAACGCCATTTTAGTTACGAGTTTTATTAAGCACGAGCGAAGCTTGCAAGCGATTGTTTAATAAAAACGAGTGTCTAGATAAGTTTATAAAACGAGTTGCATACTATACTTTATCTACGACGAACAGAAATAAGAATTTAAAGACAATTTTATTTCATAAAAATTGACATTTAACAAATTTAACCTCACTTTTTCGCAATTTATAATAAAGCCAACTTCAGCCAGTGACTAAAATGCCATAAAGTCACAACTCGTCAATGTAGGAGAAGATAAATAAAGTTATTCTTGCAATGGTCTTTTTAAGTTTTTCACTGTCCAGAAATATTTTGTATTTATTATTTTTGTAATAATAAATATCTCATTAAATTATAATGATTTAAACATCAACATTATGATCAGCGTCAATTTTCAAAAATAATAAAATCTGACATCTGTCACTTTCTAGTTGCTTTATTTTGACAACTGCAACTAACTTCAGTCCGTGACTAAAAAGCCCGAAAGCCACTGTTGCGAGCTTCAGCTATAAAAAATAAATTTAAAAACATTTTATTTACTATATATAGTCTAAATTATTTGCTTTTAGCGTCGATATTCTATGGTACGTGTCTACGTCTACGAACTAGGAACATCAAACGGGATAAAAACTTTCAAATTCAATTTCTCTAAATAAAATAAATTTCAACTTGAACTCAGCAAGTTGTTTTTCAATTGCAATAGGAAAAATACTAAGTCAGTAACTACAAGATTTGTCGAATGTAAATTGCAATAGGATGTGCAATAAATAGCAAACTATATCCGATGTTAATATTATTGCTTATTAAAATGATCGAGCTGCTATTTTATTAAATTATACGTGATACGCTTTCATAATATATGCTAATAGGCTAAAATTTAAAACATTCCTTTAAATACAAAATATATACTATTTATTGATATTATCTTACAATTATATTTATTTATAAAAGCAAATAATTATTTTATTATATTAATAATATTTATTTAGCTTAAATATACCTAACGTTTTTTATATTTTAATTAATTTAAATATTAATTTGTGGTTTTGTATAACCCAAAGGTTGAAAAATAATTTTTAATTTTTTGTTTAAAAAAAAGTTAAATTTTTTTACAGCATATAGTGAAGCCAAAAAAAAGTTCTTTGCCGTTTTTCGATCTAATTAGTAATCAATGAAATAAAGTAGCCAATCATAGGCGTGCTTTAGCAGAATGAGTAAAGGTTCGACAAACCAAAAAGAATGTCAGAAAACTTAAGCTAAACCATAGATTAATAACCTCTAAACCAAAGCAATGAAAGTGACTACATATACAATTAAGTTCAATTCACACTACGAGAGTTCATAGCTATGGGCTATAGGATTATTACAAAAATGTGTTCTTTATAATTTTTAATTTCAGTATTAAAAAATGCAATGTGTTTATTAATTAACAACAATGCCTCAAAAATAACGACACATGGGAATGTTATCAAATCGACACTTTTCTCGTCACCACCGATTATAAATTTTGAAACAACAAATCGGAAATTGACCGATAAATAAGATTGAAAATTTGTTACGGTGTTTTACTCAAATGCAGACATGGAAAAATTCACCAACTTTTATGGGATAATGGATAATTTAAAAGCCGAGTTCATAATTCTGGACGTCCTAGATCACTTTTACACCCGAAGTGGAAGAACTAATTTTGGAAATATTATCGGAATATCCTAGAACCAGTGTTAGAAGAATCTCTCACCAGGTTAGCATTAGTGACCCTGTTATTTGTCCGACATTTCATAAACAACTCTTGTACCCATATCTCGTCCAACGGGTGCATGACTTTATCCTGATGATGGAGAACCGTCACATTTTGCTATTGCTGTCAGAAACTATTTGAATGCAACGTATGGCGAGAGATGGATTGGAAGAGGAGGACCTGTTACCTGCAAGATCTCCTGATTTTTTCCTACATGAAAAATTCAGTCAAGTTAACACCATTGAGAATTTACGTCACCGTATTAAAAAAGTAGCTCAAACTATTCGGGACAGGCCAGGGATCTTCAAAAGAGTTGGAGAGTCTTGTATTTGTGTGTGGTAAGCTAATATTCAGAACCTAACTTGAATTAAGATTTAAAAAAATTGTTTCTAATAATTTTTAATTTTTGGAATACTGAAATTGAAAATTAATAAAATTTATAAAAAAAACAATATTTTGACCTTGATTGTATAGTTGTATGTCAGTGTTTTTGTTTTTAGATTAAGTTTTCCGACATTCTCTTTAGTTTGTCGCACCTCTACTCATTCTGCTAAACCACTCCTGGGATTTATGTAATTAATTACTAATTAAGGGTGCGTCAGATTAAAAAACGTCCAAGGACTTTTCGTCTTCCTCTTGGCTCTACTATACGCCCTAAAAATATATTATTGTTTTTTAACACCCTGTATAGCGTGCGCCAAGAAGAGATCGCGGTAAATAATTTAAATTTCAAAGTTTTAAGTTTTAAAATAACTCCAATATTATTAAAAATATGTTTAGGGGTAGTATTTTTCGCAAACAAAACAAAAAACTAAATTTATTTATATGATGATTTAAAATTAATATTTCATTGGGCTTTTTAAAAGCAACAATATTAATACTTTTTAATTATAATACATATGTATAGGTATGTATTATATTATTATTATTATTATTATTCTTATACGTATTATGTATAACCTTGTTTAATTTATTTCTTCAGTAAATGGATTTGATTAAATAACAATAATAATTATTATTAAAATAAAAATTATAATTGTTTAAATTATTTAAATTAATAATGGGATCCCACGCTAAACAAATATGAATTTTCTACTTTATGTTCCTATATGGGAAAATTATTAAGTTTATTTGTGTTGTAATAACCAAATTATGTTTACACCATATTAATCATATCGTTCCCATTATTACAAAAGGGCGTATCTCATAATAACAAATTTTACAGAGCATTTTAAAGATTATAAAACTTATAAGTTTTTAGATAATTTAATTATTTTTTGTAAACAAAAATGTTTTACTAGGTATTACATTAAAAGTACTAACTTGTAGCACATTAAAAAAATTAGCTTTGCATAAAAAAGGTAAAACATTTAATGTAATAACTAGCATATTTTTTTCCAAAAAATAATTTAAATTAGCTAGACTTTTAAACTTTAAAATGCTCCTTAAAATTGTTAAATATGTGATACGCCCTTATGTGATTATGGGGACGATATACGAGGGTCTTTTAGAAATTTACGTAAATTTTCGTTTTTCTCGGGTTCTATTAGATTCACGCTGCAGTTTTAGTGATTTTTTACACTTTTCAAAGCTTTCAAACATACGAATTTTTGAATTAAAAAAAAATAATCCTAGTATAGATTCTTTGGGAAATTTTATGCTCTACAAGAATCCGCGACGTAAAAAATTGTATCCCAAACGGTTCAAAAGTTATAGTCTTTTTAATGAAAAAAGATTTTTTTACGTGTTATTTCAATGGAAAACTTAGAATGCTCACCGACACCTTTTAAAATTGAGCAAAAAATTTTTCCTTGCAGGGAAATTTTTTGCTTGGTATGTAGGTTCATTTTAACCCATAAATCCGATAGGTTAGTTTTTTTGGCTCACCCTAATGGGCAAGTAACACTATTTGTCTTATTGCGATCTCCAAGGTCGCTTATAGCCTAAAAGACTAAATTTTAAAGCTATGTTAAAACCATTTAGTCTAAAAATATCGTCAAATTTTATTTTGTTTTTTTTAAATTGCCTGTTTGGACACACCGTTCTTCAGTTATTTGAGAGGATGTAAAGCGCATGTTTTTCATTAATATGTTTTTATCTTTGGCTATTGAGAATGTCCATCATGATTGCAAGTTTATTAGAACATTTTAAATCTTTAAAGACTTAAAACAGCGTTTTATTTACCACTAAAGTCTGGCGCGCGAATAAAATCCCAACCTTACAAATTGTGCCGTTTTTTAAAAAATACTTGTCGCTAATATTTTCCATTCTACGTATAAAGTGGATACTTGAACTGCACTGGTCCACTAAATTAGCTTATTGAGAATATGGCTTTATCCGAATGTGGAGGGAGTAGATTTAGTTTTAATAAAGTGATAAAAAATCGAAAAGGCATTTCTTTTAACCAAATTGACTATAATAAAACCTTGGAGCTTTAAAATACTCCTAATGTACTTTTTAAAACGTAAACATTATGTTTTTCGACTTTAGGTGAAGATACAATAGTATTCTTAATGGGTTTTAATGAGTACATAAATGTTACTCCATAAAAAAACATTAAAAATATTTGTTCCAAAATGGATTAAACAAATCAAGTACCAAAATGCTATTTAATCATTTAAAAAAGCAAATTAGTTTTAAATTATTTGCATTAGAATAAGTGGCCTTTAAGAACTTTTAGTTCTTACTTTAAGGTAACTTTGAAACCAATATCGTTTTATTAAAGTACTTTTAAATAAATTAAAAGTATCTTCAATTGTTACTTGAGATTTAAACTCGATAGCTTTAGCATTTACACAATTGTGTATTGTAGATTTATGTACTAAATTTATTACAAATAAGTAGTGACATTTAAATTGCCGCCTTTACTAATGAAGGTCATTTAAATTTTGTTTTACACAACATCACTTAATTAGAGTTTCCTTTAGTAAATTTATTAAACCTTCCAATTAGCTAATTGAATTTATTTAAAGTATACGTTTGGCGTGGGTTTCGGTACCGAAAACATTTCTAACTTGTAATGGGGACCCACTTACGAGTTAAAAATAAGTGCTAGAAAATTGTCTTAAGCAACGGTAATGGGATTACTTAAATGATGGTAGGTATATATATTTAAATGAATAAACCACTGATTTATGAACTATGAGATACATTCAAATTAGATTTTTATGAACTTAAAATAAAAATAAGATGTTAAATTTAATTTCTTTTTTTATAATGGACTTGGTACAGAAGAAGGTGGTTGGTTTCATTTAGAAAAAGATAAGACCTAGCCATTGATTAATGTGTGAGAAAACTGAAAATATACAGTACATAAAAATATTTTATTTCAATCAGTACCTACCTATTTATTTTTTAAATTTTTTTTCTCAGGGTGTTTTAATTTTAATAACATACAAATCTCACACATTAGGTATCTTGCACAAAAGAAACAGTTATGCATTGTAAAAAACACGTTTTATTAAAGCCTTCTCTAATTAACAAAATAATTACTATATCCTTTGTCTTGCGTGATAACATATATTAAAATAAATAATTTTTACAATTTTATTTACACGCGAGAAAAAAGATCAATAAAACAGCCTTTATAAAATTATGTATATTATAAAAAAATTGTGTAATGTTTGGTATTTTAATAAACATTTTTTATTAATATAAATTTTTTTATTCTAATTAAATTAAATTTAAACCCGTGTATTATTAACACCTGTTACATTTGCCGTAACAGTCAAAACGTAAAACAACTTTTTTGTAAAAGGAAAATTAAATTAAACAAAGTTTTACACTTTTTAAAGCCTGCTTAATTTTTCCCAGACATGACTGCAATATTGTTTACTAATCCTTTACATCCTAGTCTGTAAAAAGCCCATTATTTTATAGAAAGATATCTTTTGTTTTGACTAAAAAGTTAATTAAAATCGTGGCAATGTTTTTATTTTAATTTAACCTTTTATTGATGCGTGTTCTATTGAAAAAACTAAAAAAATCCTGCCTAACCCTTTATGGGTGTTTTGTAAGGCTGGCCATAGAAACACCGAGTTTAATTGGTAAAAAAATGTATTTTTTTTTAAATCAAATTTCAGCTGGAAAAAAAGAAAATTGTATAAATTATTTGTTTAATTAAATTTACCAAAGGGGAAGAGAATTGATTAACATTTTTTGAATACATTTTTAAGACTTAAATTAAATTAAAAACTTAGTACTTATTTACTTAACCCTGCCTGACTATAATTGATTTTTTCTACTCCCACCTTTAAAAAGTTTCATAATCGTACATGTTTCCATTACACAAAGTGACCTTTTAAATACACATTGACAAGATGTGGCTTTATGGCGTTTTATGGTTTTTAGTCAAGGGCTAAAGTTAGCTTGAAGTTAGTTGTCAAATGTCATAAAATCGTTAAAATAAAGTGCCCTTATTGTGAAATAATACTAAATGTGAAAATTATTTTATTATCTCAATACAAAAACATAAAAGTAATAAATAGTTACTCAAGGCCAATATTTCAAAGGTTTATATGAACATTGTACTCACAGTAAACTAGATATAAGAGTCAGACTCCACCGTGAAGTGGTCATAAAACATTTTCTTTACTTTCACTGTGAAAAACTGTTGCTAATCCATTATCAAGGGATTTCGATTTATAAAAATTTGACATTTGACGGTAACACAGATACCCCTATTGTTTTATAGATGTCGCTTTATACAAATATTTAATGTAAATCATTTTTAGATAATATTAAGTATTTGTCGTAGAAAAAGTATAGTATGCAATTCGTTTATAAACTTTTCTAGACACTCATGAATTTAAGCTCTTGCCTAAATTAAATTCGTGTTTAAAATGGCGTTTATAAAACTTGATACATAATATAATATTAATAACTTATACAATTTAAAATTTATTTTTATAGAGTAAAATAAGTTTATTAAAATAATATAGCTCATAGGGATCAAAATCAAAACAATTTTTTAATTTTCATTTTAGTAATGACTGTATTTCTCCTTAAAATTGCTTTTTCACGTACTAGTAATATACATATAGGTATATAGGTATTAGGATAATTAAAAAAATCAACGACTTTTTTTTACTTAAGATACCTATCGAAAAGTTGGTTGCTGGTCACTTCAAAAGAAGCCTATCTATAGATACGTATACGTATGAGCTTGTACTATTAAGAGTAAGATATTCCTCATTGTAATGTTTAATATTATATTATATAATAATTTTATTTACAAAATAATATTGTTCTATTATATTACTAATGTAAAATTTTTATAAATAGTTCTAAACAAAAGCTGTTTAACAAGGTTTTTATTTGGCAAAAGTAGGTATCGTGGTTGTATGTTTTTGAATAAAAAAATTAATTTTTAAGGAATTAAACGGTCAACCACGATACCTAATTTTGCCAAATAAAAACCTTGTTAAACAGCTTTTATTTAAAACTATTTATAAAAATTTAACATTAGTAATATAATAGAATAATGGTATTTTGTAAATAAAAACTTGCAACTGTCCCATCCGTTACGCGTGGAATGGCCGATAGGTAAGTCCGATAAAAAACATTTTTTATCTTACCAACAAATGAATATAAAGCTAAGCCCAATAAACATTTTTATAGGCAATTGAATGCTCTACAAAGGTATATTATGATTTTTTCGTAAATCTAGCCATTCAAAATATATTGTGAGTCAAAATTATAAATTTATAACTTGCAGAATAGTTTTGAAATACATTTACTACTGTACATATTATTGTTAGAAATTAACTGACCTACAAAAAAGGTTTCTTTAGTTTTTTGAGGTGCCCAGCAACCCATTTTTTTATACCATGGGTCAAAAAAAGAATAGTAGTTTTTATTAAATCACCATAATATACAGGGTATCCGGAAATAACGTTAATATATTTCGGGGGGTGATTCTTCACGTAAAAATAAAATACGAAAATGCCTCCTGGGGGCGCTATAGGCATTTTAAACTGTTTAGCAAAATCAGGTTTTTATTTATTATTTCAGAAACGGTTAGTACGAAAATAATGATGAATTATTTCTGGGGTATTTTTGTTGGTGTCAAATCGGACAAATGATGATTGCGTGCGAAACAGGTGCTACTAGTTTTTTTTTAATTCTCGATCTTGGAAAACAATTATCCAGATAATTTTACGTAAAAAAGGTGCTCTTGTTACAAAGTCTTGAAGCCAACTGTTTTTCAGAAAAACAATATTAAAAATGTCACGCCACAAATAAAATATCAAGCGAATTAGTATGACATAGTTAGTTGGTACAAAAATAATTATGCTTTATTTCTGGGGTATTTATTAGCCAAGAAATCATCTGGTAGTGTCAAATCGGATACGTTAGGGTTTGTTCTTAACAAGCGATATAATTCTAGCCTATGCGGAAGATCTTGAGGAATTAAAGCGTATACTCTTTGTAAATGATAGGGATATAGCAGTTGTTCGTGTATTATTTCCAAACAGTACTCTTTGGAACATCCTTTTGCATATATGCATTTGCATAAATGCATATGCATATCATATTATGATTCACCCCAAAATATATTAACGTTATTTCTGGACACCCTGTTTATTTAGAAAATTTAACATCCAGAACATATGTAACGAAGCAAGATTACTACAAAATTAAAATGTTTCCGCCATAAAAGTTTATGGGTCACCTTCAAAAATAATTTACTATTGGTAATATAAAAACGAAATGTGTTTCTGAAGCTCAATAAAACACACCATGTATGTTAAGTACATAATATGTATGTGGGATAATAAAAATAGTTTACCTTATAAATAAATATGTTTAATATAAAAATATCTATATAAATGGACGAACAACACCCATACTGTATATATAAAAATAGGTCAAATGTAATGTTTACTTTAAATACATTTTATATACCCGAAAATGGAGCATAAACTGAATATAAGAACACACATAACTATTTAATAACAGATTTGTTTTAAGTCATTACTATTAATAATACACAAAAAAATTTAATTTAGTAGATACTTATTGCCAGGGCCATCTCTAAGGTTTTGGCCGCTCCGGGCAAACTTGAAACGGCCGCCCTTTCGAAATACAACGCCATAAAAAATACACTGCAAATATTTGGAAACATTTAATAAAAAGTTATAGTAAACTGAAAAACTCAACATATCATAAAAAATATATTAAATATAACAAATTTTGTCTATAAATAAAATATTTTATTTTACATATCGCTACCTTGGTTTAATGTGGTTCTATCTGCCATTATTATGTAAAATATAGAAATCTTTTCATGCAAAAATCACATTTTCGAGAAAATAGCTGATAGAACCATGTTAAACCAAGGTAGCGATATATAACTACATAGGTACATAAGTAATAGCAAATATAGCTAACAACAAACTTAAAAACTTGTTTATATTATATACGAGGTGTGTTCAGAAAATATCGGGAATTTTCGTTTTTTGAAACAAATATTTATTTATTCGTCTACATTAATGTTGTTGCCTTCACAATAGTTCCCATTGGATATTATGCACATGTGCCAGCTCTTCTTCCAATACTCGAAACACTTATAAAACTCGATCTTTGGGATAGCCTTTAGTTCTTTCAGCGATGCGCTTTTAATATCATCTATGCTTGCAAAACGATGGCCCTTTAAGGTTCTCTTTATTTTTGGGAATAGGAAAAAGTCAGACAGATGCATGTCTGGCGAATATGGAGCCTGGGGCATCATTACAGTATTGTTTTTGGCCAAAAATGTTGTTCAAAATTTAAAAATTTTAGAACAAATTTTGCTGCCACATGTTTCATACCCAAAACATTCGAAAATATTTTATTGGATGACCCAATCGATATACCAACATCATCAGCGAGTTCTCTGATGGTTTATAACCATTTTTTCCACTTTTTCCATGTTTTTATCGGTTGTTAATGCGCTTGTGCGTTCGGGGCGTTCGTCATCTTCAACGTCTTCACGGCCATCTTGGAAACTCTTATACCACTTGTAAACTCTTGTTTTACTTATAGCAGACTCACTATAGGCCTTTGTTAACATTTCACAGAATTAGAAAATCGCCGAGCTCATAAAGCACGTGTCTAACCTTAGCAGCTGCCACATACAAAGTAAACAATGAAAACAGCTAAAGTTTTTATCATACTTTGGGGGCATATATACCAACATAATAAAGAAAATTTTATGACAACCGGACCCTCCCAACCCTCGAAATTTAACAATTCCCGTTATTTTCTGAACACACCTCGTACACTAGTGAAAAAAATTAAAGGATCAAAAATTTATTCCAAATTTTTAGAGATTTTTCAAATGATTTTTGTTAAAAATGGCCGTATCGAAGTTTAAAAAAAATCAATTTGAAGCTTCAAGTCTCTAATTTTTGGGCCTTAAAACGAAACATTTTTCCTAGCGCAACCCCAACAGAAAAAGTTTCAATTTTGTTTGTTTTTTATTTTCTGTGTACGGGCTCATAACTTTAAATCCCGTTTGGTATAAAAATGTGAACAAAGTGGAGATACTTTTTTTTCATTTTATTAGAGATTATGAGCGTTTGAGAGTAAAAAAACGTGATTTAATCTTTTTAAAAATTCAATCGAATGAAGCAAAAAAACGGCTAACTTCCCAGTGTTTTTGTGGGTATATTAACTATAAAAGGCACACTTAACATTAGTCGTTTTTTTAATAATCTCCATTCCGCGTGTGATTTTCCCAAAAACCTCCAAACCCCATTTTTTAATGATTTTTCAAAGTCATGACACGAATGTAAAAAAATTGTTTTGAAAAAAACACTAGCTGCCTTGTAGGGCATTCGTTCAAGTTTCTAAAACCGACATCCAATTTTTTGTGCGACCATTGGTTTCTGAGATATCGATGATCAAAGGAAAAATTATCCATTTTCATTCAAAGCCCAAAGACCTACAAAAAAACAAATTAAAGCTGGATAAACAACCTATCCGATCCATATGGTGGTTTATATAAAAAAATAATGCAAGTCCCTATGCAGAAAATAAAAAATAAAAAAATTTAAAAATTTTTCTTCACGATATTGATTAGGATTGCGCGATACTTTTCGTCCAAAAACATGCGAGTGCGACTTTCTTTTAAGATCTAAGAAAGCCGCACTTATACAGCTCTTTCACACTAAAACCGAATATATCTATATATATATGGGGCGTGGCCTCGCCTCCCTCCAAGGCGCGTCACAGTAGCTTGTGTGATAAACGACATGACGAAAGGTCGAGCAGGTGAGGACTTAAAAAATTAAATGATAATAATGCAAAAAATCTCATTAGCGATGCAGTCTATTTGCTTAGCTACTGTGTCGCGCGTTGAAGGGAGGCGAGGCCACGCCCCATATATATATAGATATATTCGGTTTTAGTGTGAAAGAGCCGTATTTAAAAACTCATTATAAACATACAAAAAATTGTGGGCAAATAAATCATGTAGTGGCAAATTTTGTTTGATTTTTTTAATGGCCGCAGAAAAAATAAAGGCCCAAAAAATGGCTGCCCCTTAAACGGCCACCCCCAAAAAATGACGGCCCTGCTTATTGCTATAACTGGGAGAAGTTACTTAAAGCTTAAGCACTAATTACCTAGGTACCTATTTTATTTGTAGAAGCAGCATATACACCGAAAAAAATCAGATTTGTTAACATGAGTTTGTAGATTGTTAATTTTATTTTGTAAAATTTGAAGAAAACCAGGGTTTGTAATTATTTTAACAAAGAAAAATATTTTACCTAAGTTTTGTACAGGTAATATGCAAGTTTGTAACCATTTTGTTAATTTCAAAGGTTACCGATTATTTTGTTAATGTTTAACAAATTATTTTGTTGAAAAAGTACACGTGATTTCAGGAAGTCAATCAACACATTTTTCACTAACAATACGCATTAACAAGTTCAACTAACTTCAGCGACTGCAACTTATGTTTCTGCTTACTTTATTCTAATTCGTATCGTGTTCGTAACAACTGTCCAGGGTGTCATTATTGTTATTCGGATTCCTTATACCTATTTTACCAGTGCGAAGTAGGAAGTATCCGAAAAAAGATGCCATCACTGGTTTTTAAACTGAAATTAGGTGATATTGTACCCATAAAGTTACATCAGTAAGTGTTGTAGTAGTACTGATAATTATATAGTACCAAATTTCTTTATAATTTGTTAATTTCAGAATGGTGTATTATTTAATTGTGTGTTTGTATATAATTTTTGTTTCATTTATGTAGTTGTATTGTATTATTTTTTTTTGTTTAGAAAATTGATAAATAAAGCAACATTTCTTATCAAAATTCTTTTCATTTAAGTTCTTAGTTTTAAACAAATACTTTTGTTACTGGGTCTCCAAAAAGGTTTAGAAAAATAAGGTCCTTTTTGAAAATTACAAAAATTATGGTTAATATTTGGTTAAAATTAACAAATATTTTTTAACTGTGGATTTTGGAATATGTATAGTATTTGCGTATATATACACTGTATAATAACCATTACTAAACACTGTATAATAACCATTACTAAACATTTGACCAATTATTAATATTCTGTTAGGTATTAATTGATAAAAGTTTTTAATTCTAAAAAATAAGGATTTATGTATTTTCTTTAGTTAGTTTTGTAGTTACTACTTTGCAGTAAAGGAATAATTGACTATATTTTTTAGTAACCACCCCAACACAGTTTTTTCTGTGTACGCAGCTTAATTTTCAAGACAAAAATTGTATAATATATAGTATTATAAAAATTAATGAAAACCCAGTCTCGATTACTTTAATACTACATTTCTAGTGGTTTTTTGATTACACCCTGAATAAATCATTAAGGAAAACCTTGATAATTTCGGGTGAAGCACGAAGTGAAAAACGACAATTTTTCTCGTCGCCCTGCACAAGCAACAAAAGTCGTTTAATTGAGCCCGCAGGCTGTTATTCAAGTCCGAAATTTTCAACGTTTGAACGAAAATACTTGCTCTGTTTTTCTTACGAGACAGTAACTTTTGTTCGTAAAAGACGGGAAATTATTTCACTTGCTGCTTCGTAGCTTCGTCCTAATTCGCACACAGATTAATCCGAAAATTTGAACTTTTTTAATATAAAGACAAAACAGAATATTTTATAAACTGACGAATCGAAATATTTTATTTTAATTTTTTTAAACGTACTTTTTAGAAAAAATTTAAACATTTAAAGTCATATTCTATAAAAAATTTCTATTCCTCCAAGTTTTATTATTAATTATTATTAATTTATTTATTTAATACAATTATATATTTTTTAATAAGCTAACCAAATAGCTTGTCTAGGCATTAATATAGATGTTTAAAGTTCAGCTAATACTTGCTACTCTTTCACTTAACATTTTGTATATTTATTATATTAATAATTTCCATTCCTTTCCAATTCTTTCTAGTATTGGAAAGGAATGGAAATTATCCGATATACTGTATATCATATACCCTCTTTTCAGTAAACTCCTTATTTAATTTGCTAAATTTTATATCGTTTAAAGTACAACCAATTTTGACAAATTATTTGACATTTATTTATTAATTGTGGGCCAACTTTTACAAAAGTTCAATACATCATTAAAAATCCCAAGCAGCAAATAATGACAGATGTTGGGCAATGTGTAAAGTGACAAGATTCTGTCAAAAAATAGGGGGACATTTTGTGTAAATTAACCTTAATTACAAAAATGACACAATCAACAATAATTAAATAACGTCAAATTTACAATTGGCATTGTATAATTGTGTCAATTTTGTAATTATTAATTACCTTAAAGGTAAATTCATACAAAATGTCCTATTTTTTACAGAATCTGGTCACTTTATGTGTCTACACAGCTTACTCTCTTTAAATGAATTAGTCAAAAATGACCAACTATCTCGGACATTTAGCAGTCAATTTCTATGTAAAATTGCCCGCTGAAATGTCGTCAAAAGTAATAAGTAGAACAGTTTTTGAGATATAGTACCTAAACTTTTTATATAATATGGAATTGACTATATCTCAAAACTGCTCTACTTTCATAACTTTTGATGACATTTTCGAATTCAGCGGTCAATGTGGACTGCAGCTATTAGTGGCTATGACAATTAGTAATTTTTTTCATTTCATTCATTTTAAGAGAGTACAAACATGATTTTGGACACGACATATTTTTAAGACACAAAGTCACTAAGTGTGGAAAATGAGACCAAAGTGGTGACGGAAGTTGTATCTACCAAAATTTACGATTTATATCCAAAGTATTTTTTGTTTACCAAATGTACACCATTTGGTGTCACAAAATAAACCCTAGGACCCAATGTAGGAAATGCAATTGGTAACATGGCACAACATGTTCCTTGTGTGTTCCGAAATGTGTCCAATTGTTACGTTTCGAACACATTTAAACTCTCGTTTCAACATGTCACATGTACAATACCTAATCACAAAATCTTATGTCAATAATTCCACCATAATTCTTGTAATTTTCAAAAAGGACCTTATATTTACAAACCTTTTGGTAGACCCAGTAATAAAAGATTTTGTTGAAAAACAAAAAAATTAGCTATAGCTACATAAATGAACATAAAAATAACACACACACACAATTAAATAACACACGATTCTGAAATCATTAAATTATAAAAAAAATTGGTACAATATAATTATCAGTACTTCTACAACACTTACTGATGTATTTCGTACCTTTAACCAACATCACTGAATCCCATAATTTCAGTTTAAAAACCAGAAATGGCATCTTTTTCCGAATACTTCGCACACTCGTTAAATAGGTATAAGAAATCAGAATAACAATAACAACAGATTTTTGATAATACATTATAAACACTCTGGACAGTTGTTACGAACACGTTACGAATTAAAATAAAGTAAACAGAAACATAAGTTGCAGACGCTGAAGTCAGTTAAACTTGTTGATGCGTATTGTCAGTGGGAAATGTTTTGATTAACTGCCTGAAATCACGTACTTTTTCAACGAAATGATTTGTTTAACATTAACAAAATCATCTGTTACCTTTGAAATTAACATACATTACGAAATTGCATATTACCTTTACAAAACTTTTGGTAAAGTATTTTTTTTTAAAGAAATGAATAATAATAAAAAATGACAAAATTCATAACTTTTTTGGTTGGGTAAAAAAATTAAAAAATTCACAGAAACATTTTTCTTACAATCCTCTATTGACTTTTTTAGGACCGATATCAAAACTATTTCATCGTGCTAGCACTTTGCAAGACAGATGAAGTTGGCACGTAATTCTCTAAATCGTTTCTTTCCAATCTATCATCACCTCAACCTGCTTGAGGAAAATGAGTTTTTTCTGTTTAACCTGCACTGCAAACAAGATTCCAAATAGTGCCACCTCACATCAGTCAAGAAACCCGTATTCCACTTAGCACCCCCCTTTTTACACAGTGTGTATTAGATTTCATCCGTCAATTTCCAGTTGCTATTTGCGGTGCCAGGTATTTAATCAGGAAAAAGGGCGAAAAAAACGCAGCCTTGCACTACGTGCATTGCCTACAGATAGTCTCGATAAACTTGGAGAACAATGTAGACGTCCCAGCGACGTAATGCAATTCTACCACAGACCTGTGAATTCTACACTTGGCATATTTTCTTTATTACTTGACACGTGACGCGCCGCAATGGTGGATGTTTAACTCGATGCACTGCAGTGCCGGCTTCAAGTTTTAATAAATATTTAAAAAATGTTTTAGTATTTTGAATTTCTGAGTTCCTAGATTTATAGCTGATTAACTTTCTGAAATAAACACTAAAAACCCCAAATGCGGAATTTTACCCTACTTTACTCTATTTATGATGTTTTAATAATAATAATAATAATAATAATATTTATTGTCATCAACAAAATTACATGACATGTCAAAATATCAAATATAGGTACCTATATAAAAACTTGGTAAGTATATCTAATTGGAATGAACAATTAAAAAAAAAGATTTCTACTGACATGAAATAATTACAATACATATTACAAAACAAAGCTTACAAAACTAGTTATATCACAATTTAAAAAGTCTTTTACATTGTACAGGCACATGTTTACTAGAATAGATTTAACAGTCCTTTCAAATTTATCACAGTTATATTATTTCATTTTTTGAGGCAAAACATTGTAAAGTTTAGGTCCCCAGTAGTCTACAGAATTTTGGGTCACATTTAGCCGATGATAGGGTATTTGAAAGTTATTTTTTTTTCTTGTGTTGTAACTATGACATGTCAGAGTGCACTCTCCATTTGTTATAAATACATTTTTGTTAGCGTGCACATGTTTAAATATACATAAAACAAACAAACTATGGACGGTAAGTATCCGCTCTCTCAAAAAATATTCCTGGCAGTTATCCGTACTTTTGAGAGAGCACAAGGTTCGTATGGCTCTTTTTTTGCAATTTGAAAATCCTGTCCACAGACTGTGATCCTGTCACAGTCCTTTGAGTTACCCCCCAGAGTAAGATACCATAAGATATTTGGCTGTGAAAACTTGCAAAGTAAGTTATTCTTGCGCATTGATGTGTTGCACTTACTTTTATTCTTCTGATGGCATATATTGCAGAGCTTAGTTTGTTTGCAAGATTTTCAATTTGTTTGGCCCAGTTTAGCCTGCTGTCAGTCCAAGAAACTGAATAGACTTACATGGTATTTCAGTCTATTTGAAAATTTAAGAAATTATGTTTGGTCTTTATTCAGATTGAGTTTGTTTGCATTAAACCATTCTTGCATATTTTCCATGATATTTTCACTTTTCTGAAGGATGTTTTTTTCTGTGGGTCCAGTCACCAGCAATGTAGCTTTAACACATGGGGGTAGATCAGTCATGTAAATGATAAATAGCACATGACCAAGTACTGATCCCTGTGGTACTCCTATGATTATGTTTAGACAGGAAGAAAACTTTTCCTTCCACTTTACCATTTGCACTCGATTTTTGAGATATGACTGAAGCATTTCATGTGGAGGTCATCTGATGCCATAAAAGTATAATTTTTCCAAAAGTATTTTGTGATCAACAGTATCAAAAGCTTTACTTAGGTCATAGCAGATGAGCTGTGTCTGCAGCTCTTCATCATAACTACTAATAACAGTATTTATAACATCAAGTAAGGCAGTTGTAGATTTATTTTTTCTGTATCCATGCTGTTTTGGACTAAACAGTTGATTTTTCTCGAAGAACTCCAAAATTCTGTTTTTTATTACTATTTCAAGGATTTTTGACATACTAGGCAGAATTGAAATGGGTCTATAGCTTCCACATTCATTTAATTCTCCTTTTTTAAAAATTGGAAGAACTATTGCCTTTTTAAGCTTATCTGGAAAGATACCCTCATGTAAGCACTTGTTAAATACTATTTCAATGGGAGTTGTTATTGCTGGCAAAATACTTTTAAGAAATGCCGTAGAAATCCCATCAATGTCTTTTGTGTTTTTATTTTTCAGTCCTCTTACAATCAATATTATTTCATTTTCTGTAATTGGTTTAAAAAAACATGAATGTGGATGGTTTGCGCTGGTCTTGTTAAAAAAGTAGCTGGGGGGCTGTTTACCTTTTTTGATTTCCTCCTGGGTTGCTCTTCCAATTTGAGAAAAAAAAGAATTCAATTTTTCAGCTGTTAACTTTTTACCTTCTTTTATGATGCTAGCTTTTTTCGTTTCTTTATTTATAGCTGTCCAAATTGCTCTTTGTTTGTTATCTGCATTAATTATAGAGCAGGAGTTTGCTTCTCTATTTGCAGCTTCGAGTTCTTTTCGATACCAGTTTTTGTAGATGTTATATGCTCTTTTAGATTCTTGATCTTTCCTTATTTTTGCGATAATGATTAAAGCTTCCAAGGTTTTTTTTCATTTTTTGTATTTCTGGGTTTTTAGGTTTTTGATTTTTTTCCAATTTTTATTTTTCTTTCTTTTTCAGGAAAAAAAGTGTCATACTCACTTATTAGCTTTTGATAACAGTAATTAAAAGCTTCTTCTGCATTTAGTTGCTTAAGGAGTTGGTTCCATGAATAACCAGCAATTTTATTGATAAAAAGATTGGTATTATGTTCATTTATATTTCGTGTTTTTATGTATTTGTATGTATTATTTTTGCCCCCTTAAAGCCGGTTCTGCCACTCCTTTAGTCTATCACTGGTTATAAGCTTATTCACTTTTATGTCTTCCCCTGTGAACTCTTTAATTATAAGTAAACGAGCCCGGAACATTTAAAGCACATTCATGCACATGCACTTAGTAAAATGTCTGAATTTTCAAAGCATTAGATAAACACCTTTTGGCTTTTAACTTTATATCACCGAAACTAAACTAGTTAAATTGTTTGGTTTCTAATTAGGTTTTAATAATTAAAGTAATTAATTTTTGGCGTTTTAAAAAACCAAAGGAAACTCTCAATTTCAGTCATATGTTAACGTTTTATTAAATTGGAAAATTTAGATTATTGTTGAGGCATTGTTGTTACGTGAAAAAATAATTTAACGAATTCAAACGAAAATAATTTTTCAAATCTTTTCTCCAACCTGTTGCCATTTGCAATAGACATCATTGTTTTACCTCTAAAAACAATGATAATATTCATCCAAGCAAAAAATAAACAGGTATGCGCACAGTGTATTATGCAATATCAAACGAACTTTTAAAATTATTCAAAATCGGTTAGTAGGTACTTTGTTATCATGGATTAATGACAGTTTGGTTGTTATTGTGGTTTCTCTAGGGCTACATGAACAGTTTGTACTAGAGCAAAGTTGACACATTAGAACAACTCCGCGAAGCGGCAGATGAAATCCGAAATCATCCGGATATGATAGCAAGAGCGACACATCATAATTTTCTACGCCGCTGTCAACTTTGCGTGGATAATAACGGCGGGATAGTTAAACATTTATTAAGATTTTGTGGAACACCTAAAAAAATAACTACATGAGCATCAATTGACGTAAAAAGTGAAATTAAAAATCGACAGGAAAGCCACGGAAACCTCGAGATACCTACCAATAAAAAGTAAGTATTGTTTTATTTAATGTACTATGCTCCACACCTCAAAGTCCCACCACGTGACCACGTACGGAACGCAGTCTTTTGAAAATTTGGCATTTAAGGCTTTTCAGGTTATGTATCTGTCAAAGTATAGTCAATGAAAGAAATAATATTTATAGTGTTACCGCTTATGTTTAAGCGTAAAAGTAAATAAATCTTTATACTATCACAACAACAATGGTTGGTTTAAGAATTTAGGAATATAAATATTGCATTTAATGAAATTCCAAAGTGTAAGGTGCAATATAAGTGATATTTTTGTGCATTGGGTCTTTATTTCTCCATAAAATAGTTTTAACTAAACAGCATTTATTAAAAAAACCTAACTTCTCTATTATGAAATAAGAATATCTGTATCAAAGGTAGGTTAATGTATTAGAACAAAAAATATTATCTTATTTTGTATTTTAAAGTTAGAAAAATCTATTTTGACCAAAATAAATAAGTGGATTATTTGGAAGAATGTGTTAATATGGTCATAAATAAATATAGGTATACTAAATAATTGTTAAATATGGTTCAAATTAAATTGAAGCTTTTATACTTCTAATGACAAAACTTGTGCATACCTCTCGGCATACCTACTTTAAGTTAGATTATAAGAAAACAAACAATTTTAAGAGAAACTTGCAATGTAAAAATATTTAATACTCCCATGACATGTGATTTATTAACATTTTTAAAGTTATAATTTTTCGATGTAGATCAAGTTCAGTCAAAGCTTTTTAACTATTTGTATTGACAAAACTTTATGTAGGTACACTTTAAGCTGGATAAGAAAATCTACCACATTTTTAAATACCATATTATACAGTCTTTTAAATAATGCAAAATACTTATTTATTTTTGTCAAAATAAATTTTTCTAACTTTAAAATTACAAAATTAGATGATCTTTTTGTTATAATATATTAACCTACCTTTAAAACAGATATTCTTATTCCATAATAGAGAAGTTAGATTTTTTTAATAAATGCTGTTTAGTTAAAATTATTTTATGGAGAAGACCAGATATTTGGACCAAATTCAAAAAAATATTACTTATTTGGCACCACACACTTTAGAATTTCATTAAAAGCAGTATTTATATTCTTAAATTCTTAAACCATCCATTGTTATTGTAATGTTATAAAGATTTATACATTTTTAACGCCTAAACATAATATTATTTTTTCGTTGACTATACTTTGACAGGTACATAACCTGAAAAGCCTTAAATGCCAAATTTTCAAAAGACTGCGTTCCGTACGTGGTGGGACTTTGAGGTGTAGAGCGTAGTACCTAAAAATAGCTGAGTATGCAAAACAAAAAACAATTATCAACAAAGTAATCAATAGGGATGGGATTTTAGTTATTTTACCTTTTTTCAACCGATGTAACTATTTGAAAACCAATAATGCCAACATGTGTTTTAAAAGATTTTCTTTTATATGAACCTAACTTGTTTTCACCTTTTTTACCTTTTTTGGAGGTTTTTGCTTTAAACTACCTTTTTTATACTTTTGTTACCTATTTTTTTAACTTGTTTTCACCTTTTTTACCTTTTTTGCAAGTTTTTGCTTTAAACTACCTTTTTATACTTTTGTTACATATTTTTTAATTTGTCAGTTTATTTTCACCTATTTGTTATCTAATATTACGTATTTTTACTTATTTTATTTTTTTGTGTTCTTTTTAAATTTGGCCCCAATATTTTATCCAGGGCGTGCAACTCAACGGTATAAAATTTTTTCTTATGGTCACAGACTGTAACAGTAACTTTCTTTACAGTTACCTTCTTTGTAGTGAGCTTATGTTCTGTCATAGAACTTTTGTGTAGTGAGTGTCACTCAGTGAAACACAGTTTATTGCATAGAAATAGTTTATTGTGGGTATGTTCTGTATTTGGGTATGCGGCTAAACAAAATTATAAACGAAACGTGAACTTTTAATGTTTTTTTTACCTAAAATGCTGTTTTTTTTAACCTAAAATGCTTTTTTTTAGTACCTTTTCAGTTACCTATTTTTCAGTTTTTAGTACCTAAATATCCCATCCCTAGTAATCAATGATAACACAAATGTAAATTTTTAAAGAATGTAGATTATTGCCCACTGTGCAAACATATTTTGCGTCAGTTGTCATAGGTCAGGAACAACCAGTGGCTGCCCAAAATTTCTACTTTACTTATACAAATTTTAATGATTTTTTTTTATTAAAAAAAATGGCAATAATGCAAAAATGATAGAGGAAAAACTTTCTTATTTTGGCTTATTAGGTGACACCCTGTATGTTAAAATACCAAATAGAAAAAATAAATAATATATTGCAATTACTCCCGATGATAAAAGTTTCCGAGCGCGCCGATAGGCAAGTGTAGGAATTATTGAAGAAGTAACTGCGATTCCACGCTTCATTATTTATAATTAAACAATACAACGATTTAATTAAAGTTGAAACGTTTCATAAAATTAAACACCGACAAGAAGACAAAGGATGGTTTTATAGGATCTATTACTTCTAGAGTAGGTATTCATTAAAATTTAAATGTTAAATAAAGCATATTTAATCACCTTGACAAAAAATCAATTTCAGTGTTAGCGACAGTTTTCCTTAAACATATATTAACATGGTGTACAAAGATATTTATGTAGGTCGTAATAATAAATAACATATAAATAAGTCAAGCAATGTAATGAAATTTGTGATTACTACTAGAATATTTTACGTTTTAATAGCCTGTCGAGAATTAATTTTACAGCAGGGTTAAATATATCATGATATTCATATAAATATCAAAATTTCGGATATATTATATCGATATATATCTAAAATATATCAACATCTTAATATTTATTTCGTTTATCTACTCCTACATTGACGAGCTGTGACTTTATGGCGTTTTAGCCACGAGATTAAGTTAGAAACAGTGGCTAAAGTTAGCTTTATTATAAATTGGAGGTTTAATTCGGGTGACAGTTGACAGATTTTAAATATTTAACAAATAAAATTAACTTTAAATTCTGTTTTGTGTTCGTCGTAGATAAAGTATAGTATGCAACTCGTTTATAAACTTCCCTAGACACTCGTTTTTATTAAACACTCGCTCGCAAGCTTTGCTCGTGCTTAATTAAACTCGTAACTAAAATTGCGTTTAAAATTTATAATCAGCCAAAAAAAAATAATAACAAAGTTAAAATAAAAACGATCAAACGATTTTTAATCTATATAAGCAGCACAAACACAAAGCACAAGGATTTTTTACAATTATTGTGATCAATCCCATGCATGAGTAATCATCTATGGTAATTACTACCCTAGATATGATTATTACTCTTGATTGAAGTGTAGAAAAAAGTGTAGTTATAATTAAAACTATAACCATAATGTTTTAGCTTTAAAGTATAAAAAAATGTAACATTAATTGAATCGGTGAGATTACAAGTTAAAATTTTGACAAAATACATGTCAAAATTAATTTTTGGACTTGTACTGTTCTTAATCTTACCCATTCAATTATATTTTAAATCTTAAACTCAACATTTTTCATTAACGCTTTCGTGATATTTAAAAAATTACCTAATTTAATCTAAATGCTGAACTACGTTAAAAAAGAGAAAAAACAAAATATAAACATGATTTAGTTAGAGAAATGTAGCGTAATTTCCAGTCTATTAAAATGGGATTTAAAAATGGGAGAAAAAGGGTTTCTCAAATTATTAAAAAAAACTGAAACCAGTTTAAACCAAAAATCTTTATAAGTTCGTTATTTCTGTAAATTTAAAAGTTTCACATGCTTTTCTCGTCTTATCTGACCGTTCAACAGAGTGTGACATGGGAGTCTAAAATAGTTATTTGTTTTACAAGTGTTGAAAAGCGACTTTTTCATGCGAGTTTTTAAGTTGCCCACGAGGCCGTTAGGCATTAACACGAGCTTGAAGAAAGCTTTTCTCACAAGTATAACACAATGTTTTTTCTGCGACCCTTTTATTTTTTATTATTTTTAAATACAAAACAAAATAACCTAAAAACTTTTTTGACAGCTGAATGTCAAACGATGGTTTCCGGTTCTTTTCACACAGACCTGTCACTTTTCTCACAGAAATTCATTCGTGTTTTGCCTTGCCAATGAAAATATTCATTTTCTAAGCAACGATGCCATCATGAAAAGTGACTTTTACATAGTGGTCGTAGAAAAAAGGTATTCTCTTGATTTCACAGGGGATTGTGACGTCTCGAAAAATAGGAGGTTGCAAGTACTTTTTGTATTTGTATAATTTGGCATTAAAATTCATTTTAGGTAACTCAAAACCATGAGATAGCTTTTCAGAATGGCTTGTGTCTTCTTTTCTGGATGCCCAATAAAACTATTTTGCTTAATGAGAGGGACTATGACTTGACCCAACGCCCACCCTTCTATTCCTTGTCTATGGTCGATGACATCTTTTAGTTGAGATGAAAGGTATCAAGATTTAAAAACCAATTTCCAAAAATAAATAGACCCATCTTTACAGGAAGGATCGATTTTAATTCCGTACCAAACAGGCGATTAAACTCAACAAAATTTGAGCCTTTAATATTAACTCGACAAAAGCGTATAGTATAAAGATTCCCATTTAAAATAAACGTAAACTTTGATTATTTTTTTTTTAAATATCTATATCTCAGCCGCATTTTATGCTATTGGATTGTTTCAAAAAGGGATTTACTCTTAATCAAAAGTTCTACAAAAATGCTTTATGTGCCATAGCTGTAATCTGCACCTGTAGGATGGTACGGGTCACTAAATCTTATTTTAGTGAAAAACTATCATATTTATGAAAATATTTCAAAAGTGACTGGATTCTTTGAAAAAATGTAAAGGACAAACTTGTAGAAAATTTAATTTTCATCAGTTGAATCGCTAAGATTGATATTTCTTGAGATATAAAGCGTTTACATTGACAATTTATGAAATTTTTAGGATTTTCGTACCAAACTTTTTATAAATGATGATTTTCTTGTTTATCTGTACAATTTTATCTAATTACGTTTTTTCTACAGTCTGGTGATTAGAGAAAAATAAATAACCCAAACAATGAATCATAATTATTAATAACATAATTTTAAAGAGAAAAGATATATCTAACCTAAAAATTGATATAACGAGGTGTATTACATACATGTTATTTTATTAATAATTATGCTTGATTGTTTTAGTTATTTATTTTTCTCTAATCAGCCGACTGTAGAAAAAACGTAATTACATGAAATTTTACTGATAAACAATTGAAAATCATCATTTATAAAGTTTGGTACGAAAATCCTGAAAATTTCATAAAATGTCAATGTAAACGTCACTTTTAAAATATCAAAAATATGATAATTTTTCACTAAAATAAGATTTAGTGACCCGTACCATCCTACAGGTGCAGATTACAGCTATGGATGGCACTTTTGATTACGAGTAAATCCCTTTTTGAAACAATCCAATATCATAAAATGCGGCTGAGATATAGATATTTAAAACAAAAATAATCAAAGTTTACATGTATTTTAAATGAGAAATCTTTATACGCTTTGGTCAAGTACTTTGAGTTAATATTAAAGGCTCAAATTTTCAGGGAATTTTTTTAACACTTTCAACAAGATTTTGAGTTTGGAGCGAAAAAATAAAAATAGTCGTGAAAACAAGAACCCCCATAATAATATATATATATATATATATATATAAGAATAGAAATAAATATCGCAACTTAGGTCTTTGTTGACAGTAATATCCAGCAATATACTTTTTCTAATCAAATTTAATAATTTAAAAATTTCCTATACGTTTTCAATTGAGAAATTTGCTCAGTATTAAACTGTGGAGAAAAATGATCTCTTTCTCCACGGGTACTGTCCAATTAGACGACAAGATTTTAATTTTCTCCACGGTAGTATTTACCAGTACTATGACTGTAAAAATTAATTGACACTGACATTTCTCATAGAATCTGTGGTTACGGTAATTACTAATTACACAAATTTGTACTAAATTCTTTAATAAAATTAGAAAAAGAATGGCTATTTCCACTCCTCTGGTTCCTGCTTATGAAGTCGGTCCAGTTTTTGCACCATCCAGTTATAAAAACAGGTGCTTTAAAGGCAATTTAATTAAATGTTATAATCCATTATAAAGGCTGATTCAATCGTTTTTCTAACACCGCCGCATTTGCCGGTATTGATTACTGTTTCAGTTGCTACTGCATCTCTAATAGACATGTTTTTGGAAAAAAGTAAATCAAAGATTTAAAACGTGAAAATTGTACGAGGATTTCAAGTTGATTAAAGCAATCATTCAAACAAGTACCCAGATTTTTGTATATAGTGTCGGTAGTTTTTGGCACCTTTCTTTACTATTTTTGAGTTCTTATTCTTTTTGCTGTCAAATAGTACAAATTTGGAATATTGTAACATAGTCCTTGGCCAACATTTCTTTTCGTACTTTTGCTCTTTCATGAAGAAATTTGGATTTGGATTTGTCTATAATTTCGACATCTGACTAAATGTCATGAAGAACAGCAGACATTATATTAAGACTCGTATCTAATAGGACTGATGAAAAAAATACAAAATTGTAATTACGGTTTGAGTTGGACATAAAAAAACCAAATATTTTGATTTGTATAAGATAACTGTAACCACTTTCCGCGAATCTCCACAAATCTCTCTTTTATTGTGCTTTGATTCGAAACAACAGCTGAAGAAGGCTGATGAGGAGGAGAACGGGGAACAAGAGAGGATCATGTCGGTGTTCCAATGATCCACCCGAATGGATTCACTTTTAAGTCGGCCACCGGAGCGGCTAACCAACCCCGAAGGTTGCCATCGGCTGCGTACCAATACAAAGGTCAATATGGATTGATAATTCAATCATTCAACTAAACATCAACGTCGCCCGTGGCGTAGGCGAGAAGACAGATGAAAATCGCACACAGCAACTACGTGGTTGCACGCCGCTTTTTACTTTATAAAGGGTTTATTGAAATATGACGACCCATTAAACAAACCTTGACCGAGGCCTGATTAAAATGGATTATCAAGGATTTGTTACGTTTTTTTACTCTTTACTGTTGCTGTAATTAGGTTTATAAATCTTTGGAGTGTATGTGGTACGAAATGTATTCAATATACAACAAATACGTAGCAGGCATCATGATCTATAAGCCAGCATTTTTTTAAATATGATTAGATAGGGAAACGTTTTCTAGATAATATATTATTTGATCTATACGCTAAAGAAGCATCATGTTTTGTAACGCTCGCGCCATCTTGTGGTGTTCGATAGCATTGTGTGAATTCAAGAATTGTCAACAATACTTACTCGACAAATTTTGTTCAATTGCACAGCTAAATCGCGCACCTTATTTGTGATTCGCGTGGCAAGTAAAAACTAAAAAACTTTGGTAATACTCGATTTCGATTTATTATTCCTTTTATCATTGATTAAGAAACTCAGCAATTATGTGCTTATATAGATACCTACGTTAGTGTGTGAATTGTATCTAACTAAACATGGTGAATTATTTTGCATTGCATTGCATTTTCAAATTTTGCCAAAGGATCCAATACGTATATACCGTATATTTGTTGGTGCGGAATTAACTAATGATAACTTTATCTAATATAATTTATATTTTAGTTTGGACATTTTTAAAAAATCTAACATTAAATAATTATTGTAAAAACATAACATTAAAATAAAATATTTTTATATTTGAGTCCTCTAAAAACGCCGACAACTGCATTTTAAACTACAAAATATACCTACGAATTCATGGTAACATAATATTATATACAGGGTGCACCCTGTGCACATGTTAGGTAATTAATGTAATATATTAAAATACTGAATACTTTTTGACATAAGGTGTAACGGAATAGTATATTCTGTAACAGGTTTGGAATACGGCATATTCCGCTCGAGTGAAAAGTTTGTCACACGAGCCGAAGGCCAGTTTGACGGTTTCACGAGAGCGGAATATGCAATTCCACACGTGTTTCAGACTATACTTTTTCTACACAGAAAAAAATCTAACATAGTACCAAGAACAGCGCTGTCATTAAATGCATTAAAATTGAAGCAATCTAAATTGTTATTTGCTCAATTAATTACTATTAAACCAAAATAGGGAAATATTTTGCCTAAATGTCAAAGAATTTATTGCGTTAAATGTATACATAGTAAACATACAATAGTAACGTTATTAAATAAATCAAATTAGTATTTATTGCAATAACATTCTAACATTCTCACAAATAAATATCAATATGAATATCAATAGATTTAGGAGCGATAACTTTTGTTGTTAATTTAAAAACTGTAAACGATTGTAAACCAAGTGCTAGCTACCTATTGGTATTATAGGAACTGATATTCAGGAATACGGATTACAAGATCCCATTGGTTTAATGGGTCACCCATTCATGCTATGCTAGCGTTTTTTCTGTGTACGTTTCCAAAAAATACCATAGAAAAATAATTTAATTAGAAGAAAGTGAGGTTGGATCGGTCTAAAATTTGTTAGATATTAAAAACAGAGATGTCGCTAACAGTGTTTATTCCGTCATCCGATGATAGAATAATTCATTATGTAATACTTTATAAGTCATTCCACATTAAAAAGTGATATTAGAACGGTCATATTCCGTAAAAGGAGTAGAAAAAAATATTTTGAAATTAAGCAAAATTTAAACAAAATCTCGCATCTTTTTTTGACATAATCTGGAAACGCTGGTTGTTACCAACCATAACATAATAAATTAAATTAGGCAACCAGATTAGCCTAAAGTTCCTAGTCGATCAGTGGCGTTCTTTTTGGTAGCTTAAAGGTTATTATAAATTATTTAAGTCTTTAGAATTTAGAAAAAAAAAGTTTTAGGTGCTTCTTTAGGGACCCTAAGGAACTACCCATTTTAATGTATTACATTAATTACATAACACCCTGTATACCGGTTCTAGGTATTATACTGTTAAGTGGAAACTTTCTTAATTAACGCTTTTAATAATGCTAAATACTGTTTAAATTTAGGCGACTTATTTGTTTTATGATTTTTACTGAAGTGAAATTTTCACGTAAACCATTACTAAAATGTATATTTATTGCATCTAATAGGTACAATTTGTATTTACAGGTACTGTATTGCAATTTATTTTTCATTTGGATTTACACTGTTTATTGGGAATCCGGTAAACAGTTTTTTTGAGAGGAAATCCAGGGTTGAGTTTTTACTAATTACAATTTTAAAATTTTATGACAGCCATAAAAAACTCTCAACTATTATCCCATTGCAATTCCGAAAATAAAATTTTAATTTAAGGGGCTTACTATTTCAAAAGAAAAGAAACAAAACATTTACCAAGCTTTCTGTAAATATTGTTTAAATTTTTATTCAAATATGGAAATTTTTGTTCCGATTAAAGACAGTCAGATGGTAACTTAAATAAACTGGTGGTGTAAAAGATTCATTCTATTGTTAATCCAGGCTTGTATTGTTCGTACACCAGAGAATATTAAAAATGTATTTTCAGGAGATTGTGGTTTCTTTGTAATAGACATTTTTAATACGTAAAATGCCTATTATAATAATAATATAACATTTTATGATACATATCCATAAAAACAAAAATGAAAAATTTAACAATGCATAATGTCATCGTTGACGGTGGTCTCAATTTGTACTTAAGATAGGGCCGTTTTGTTTATGTGATTATTTTTAACGTTTCTAAAAGCCAATAGAAACTGAATTTTAATCATATGCACACGTTTTAGCCAATCATATTATACTGGAAATATTCACATATGTTGATTATTTTTATTTATTAGCAACCAAATATTTGTCAGTTAAATTTGTTGTTAAATTAAATTTATTAAGTGGTTTTTGTGTTCTCTGGCCGGAAGGGCTGTTGTGGCTATTGCCAGGCAACAGGCTTTCGAAAATTTGTCGAATTATATTCACTTTATTGTCACTCTCTTGTGATATTATTACTGATAATTGGGTGTGCTTAAATTATTGTCAAAAATGGCTCATAATTATAACAATAATAAATGTTATTAATTTACGGAGAATGTCGTCAAAATGTCGCAACTACTAGGAATACCTAGTGGTAAATGTTGGAAAATAAATCTTTAGATTTTAATTTCTACTGGTTATATACTTTATTTAATACATTCTTATAAAAAATAGGCCGGCTCATATCATATTTCATATTTTCAGATTTTCTTGACTTCAAATCCAATTTTGCTTGATAATGGATTCCCACTATAAAATATAAGTCAGACGAATGCATTGAAAAGGGTGATGTAAAATATTGATTTTATATTGACAGGGGTTTTTGACAAAATTTTACCAAACTGTATATTAGGTATATTTATTAATGGAATAAATTTTGCTCGTAAAAACTTTGTATTTACATATAATCTAAAAAACGCTCCTTTGTTAAAAACTGGGTTATTTTTAATCTGCTGATTTTCAAACATAAGAGTTCTTAGGGAGTGAATATTACAATAAAAAAAATTATCAGAGGGGTTGAAATTACCTTTTCTTTCGTGCTCCCATTTACTTTTAAGACTTTAATTTGATCGGCATATTGTTCTTGGGCCTAATTAGAAATTTATTCTATTCAGTTTAACTCTCTATAAAATAAAACGTAATTAAAATCTCCTAATTTTATATCACATCTTAAATTTCAGAAATTTAGCCTTCATAATTCAAAGCACAAATTTATTTTAACTATTAATATTTTTGAATTATAAAAGTTAAATTATTTAATTAAAAAAATAAACATCAATGAATTTTACTTTTGGTTAAAAAAAAATAAAAGGTGAACAAAATAATCAAAAATTAAAATACCTACTTAATTTAAAAATGTCAAGCATAATTTGAATACATTATTTAATTGTAATTATTGTAAGCTTGCCCTAAAAACTTTTTTACACCTTTTTGCAGAACTTTTAATTAAAGAAAAATTCATTCTTTTTACATTTTAAATTTGCCGATTAAAAATATAATTTGATTTAAAAAATTTAATAAGATGAATATTGAATAAATTTTAAATTTAGTAGTTATTGCTACTTTGACTTTGGAACATTGGAAGAAATTTCGTAAAACTTAAGCACACAATATTTTACTTGTAAAACCAGTACATATTTTGTAATACTATACGGACTGTAAATTATTTGACCAACAATTTATTAATATTCCGTTAGGTATTGTTAAAAATAATGAATTATGAATTCTTATTAATATTAATATTAAAGATTGAATATTATTTTTCTATTAGTTGGCTATGTATTTATGCTTTGTTATTGTATGACAGTGCGCGCGGAATTGTGCTCAAGCCCGCCTGAGCTGCTTAGAAATCCTTAAAAATAGGTTTTGTTTAATATAAAACTCTCGGGCAAAAACTAATTTACATTTTAAAATAATACAATGTGGCACTAAATAATGTTGTTCCATTAAAAATAAATACATATTTTATTAATTTCACATATGTACATATATTTTGTTTTCTTATGTAGGAAACATTGAATCGAATTGAATTGAATTGCAATGTGGGAACAATGGATGACAGATCAAATAGCTTTGTGACTCCGTTCCCAGACTTTCATCATTACTTGTTGGTAAACAATTTTTAAAGAATTTATATTGTAAAATCTTTAAATTGTGCGTTGTAATAAAGTGATTGTAAAATAAAAACCATTTAAACCTAGTTAAATTTAAACCTGAATAATAATCATGCCCATTCAATAAGTAAATTTCCTTAGAGCAAATATAATAAATTTTAAAGGCAATCCCACTAGTTAAATTACCGTGCTGCGGCAACAGATTGCGAGGGTTGCTACGACTTCCAAAGACATTTTCTCTCTTGAGGTCTCCCCAGCAGATCGGATGAATAGAGTTCCCACCCCTCATCGATTCTTCAATCTTGCAAGTAAAATCCCAGGTCATATTATTTCAAACTCTTCACTTCACTCTCGATTTATCGCATCCCACCTGATTTCGATCGACTTTAAAACGAATATTAAATATATCGTCATACATTTTATTATTGAGCTTCAAGATAAAATAAATAAGTAAATAAATATGTCTATTACATTAGTTTATAAACTATAGTGATTCAGGGGACAATTTTGGGATACCATGGTATTCCACGGTTAACCAAGTGAAGAAGAAGCCACTAATAACTATTAAATTAGTCATTTTTGACTAATTCATTTTTAGAGAGCACACCACACGTTTACAGAAAACTTATGTTGAAAATTACTTTCGACTGTTGCGTGGGGATTTTCGTCTGACCATACAGGAGAGTTACGAGTATTATTAAAACCGTCACAAGTAAATGTTGCTTCATCCGTAAAAAGTATATGCGATACAACACGATGATTATTATTTATCCATCGACAAAAGTCCATACGTTTAGCATAATCTTCAGTTGTAAGTGTTGTACTTTCTGTACATGGTATGGATGTAAGCCTTGCTCGTGGAGGGTGTATATTACTCTTTTTTGTGGGATGGCCAATTGGGTAGCAATTCTTCGTGAGCTGGTCGTTTCATCTTCCTCTACTAAATCCAGAATATTTTCTACTTCTTCTAAACTTTGTCAAGTATACTATAGCTCGTTCAGATGTTAAGCTAGCACTAGGAAGCTTACCGGTCTCGCACAATTTGTTAAAAACCCTGATAAATACGTTTTTATTAGGATGTCTTTGATCTAGAAACCATTGACGATATTCTTCAACAGCAGCTGTAGTATTTCCATTACAGAAACCATAAACAAACACCATATTTGCATATTCTAAATTTGAATAAGTGTTTGGCATTTTGTAATCAACAACAACAAAGTCATTAAATATTTTTAAGCCTCGAACATGGCATACTCTGATTATGCGAAGATGTACTTACAGATATCGTCGCCTTCAGGAGAAAATCACGTAACTCCATTTTCATTAAAATGGTATTTTAGTGGCATCTGTTAGATAAAACTGTAACTAATTTATATGCAAGTTACAGAAGTCCTAAAATAAACCGTTAATTTTAAATTTAGAAAAAGAAATATACGTATCTCCAATCGTGGAGGAGCGTCCAGGGAATAATGCCTAACTCCAGTATACAAATCAGTGCCATTGACAAGTATAAGTTATTGCCTAGTTATTTTTTCTATTTACGCGTAAATCCTTTGTTTTCGGAAGTAAAATTTATTAAAAGTAAGTATGAAAGATTGTATAGTGTGTCAAGTTAAGGTACCATGAATAATTTTAGGTTACTTTTATTAACATAAAGTACATTTTCCATTTAACAATTTTTTGGCGGTAATGTGGAGATACACCAATACACCTTTAATATGTTTTTCTTTCCTCCTGTAAAATTTTACTACATGGAGTTAAGCAATTTTCTCATGAAGGCGACGATATACAGTTTTAATTACGCTATAATTTGAAAACAAATAAAACCGGAACATATGAGTTTTTTTAGATTATTTTCATGTGTATAATACACTCCTGAAGTTTGGTTCATTCCTCCCTACTCACCCTGTATATATTTATCGTCTTCATTTCCTTTACATTTACACTTACTACTGTTAGGATAGCATACGATTCATTCCATATGAAAACGTCAAATCCGTGTGCTGCGTGGTGTTAGAAATTGATCAAAAAATTGAGGACTCCAAACAGTTCAAAATATTTAAACAATGAATTATAGCACTAACATACATTATTAAACTGCCATTGTGCATAATAATTAAGTGGAAAAGGTGGTTTGGAAGGCTATAACTGGGCCTTGGTTAGTTAATACGCTGTAGGGGCCAATCTTGCTTCTTGAGGTACTTCTTGTTCGTCTGCATCCGTGTGTCTGCTGAAAGTTATTATGCTGAGAATTTGGAAACCGTTTCTTAAATTCAGTACTTAACTGCTAATTCCATGTACTGACTTTAAAGAAGATTCAGCCATATTTGAACTTAAAACAACGTTTAAGTAGTCTATTATATTATATAAGTACTTAATTCCTATAAAAATTAGCCTTCCAAAATTAGTAGGACTGGCGCAGGAGCCATTCCAAATGTATTAAATAAATAACTTTGCTTAAAATTAATCACAATGATAATGATAAGTTATCATTTGTAAGAAAACAAATTAATAAAAAAAACAACGATTTCTTTGTCATTCTAATGGTTATTTTTTTATAAATTTGTTTTCTAACAAATAATTTTTCATGTTTCCTCGACAAGTTTATAAATAAAAAATGTTATTCCATTAACGAAAATTGTTACCTACCTTCTAAAACTTTAATTAAATAACTTTCTATGTTATAACAGGTAAACCTACCAAACTTTTAGAACCATAAAATCTATAATGTTTAAACTTTTAGCTATACTCCCAATTAGTCTTATCGAAAATTTTGCTGTATTCCGTGTAAAACAGAAACGTTATCTCGGTGTATATGTAATTTAAAAGAAAAATGGCAACGGCAGTGGCAACAGATGGCCGATACTGGAGAAGATTTTCTTTTTCCAAAAAGACATGACATCGATCTTTTAATCTTGTACCCGAAATCCGAAGTAATATCAGTTTAAACTCCTTACATTCTATTTATTGCCTTCCAGACCTTTTTCCAATTGACTACATAAAGTATTGGCTGTTGAATGAAAATCTTCCAGGCCGTGAGTTCGAGATAAGTTAGTTTTAGTTTTAGTCTTTTAATTATAAAGCACAAAATAATATGTTATTTTTTTTCTTCAAAACGTTTCACAGGTTCGGATGCGCTTATTTTACTTTATTATTAATTCTTATTTATGTAATTATTCTTTTAACATTATTTAGGGAATATTACAACCATGGTTGTAATATTAAATATGCATATTTATTTAAGCCTATAGAAGGACAACAATCAAGATTAAACGAATTATCTTTTAAAATAACCACGTTTGGATATAACTTCGCCCTTTTGATATAACACCTTTTATGTCAAAGTTGTTTTATTATTATTATTATAATTATTATTATTATTATTATTATTATTATTATTATTATTATTATTATTATTATTATTATTATTATTATTATTATTATTATTATTATTATTATTATTATTATTATTATTAAATATCTAATTATAGTTGTGGTGTCTTATTTGCCATAATCTGTGACGCTCATCTTCTGTGAGTTAAACCTTAATAACAAGTTGGTAAACTATTTCCTGTGTAAAATGATTTTATATATGTACCTATACAGGTTACCCAGAATATTATATCGATGTGCTTCAGGGTTTACATTAATTATCTATAAATATTAAGTGCAATTGCATTATCGAGCACTTTAGTTCCTCGTTTACTTGTTACTTGTTTCACATGGGGTGTTTTAATAGCATTCGATATCGCATGGAAAATGTGGTTTCCCTTAATTTTTATTTTGGATGCAGGAGCAGCAAAAAATACCTAGGTATAAAAAATATCAATTTTATGTTTTTTTCATTTAAATAATCTTAAAGTAGTGGAGATGTAACTTTTACTTTTTTATTTCAAAAAATGCAATTTTATACGACGTAAGAAAAACGCTCCAATAAACTTATTATTATTTTAATATTTTTTTTTTAAATTTTATATTCACTCCTGGCTGAAATCGACAATATCTATGCCCAGTGAAATTTTGTTTAAACCATTAGGTTAGAGATACCTAACTAATTGCTTAGTTCATTTCGCGAAAAAAGGAAATTTAAATTAAAATTTTTAATTAAAATTAAATAGATAGCCAATGATTTTTGACGTTGAAAGGGAAATTAAAACTAAGTATTGCAAAATAACCTACTCATTAATATCAAGTTTCATTACAAATTTTGTACAAAAAAAATTTATTTGTTTATTAACAATGTGCACTGTGTGATAAAAAATCATTAACTTGTAAACTATTTATAAAAAATTGATAAAAAAATCAGAGGATGTTGAGAAATAAATACGAGGAAATAAAACTCTGATTACCACTACTTTATATCATGTTTATAATAGACAAATGACGATTTTATCCTGCTCTACACACGAAATTTGAAAATTATTTCAAATACTGGGAACTGGGAGTTTAGATTTTTTGGCTTTTAGGGGATAAGTAACCGAGACTTTTAGTAATAACAGTTATAAAAGTAAGACAGTTTTTGAGATAAAGTCAATTTTTCATATAATATGGAATTGACTATATCTCAAAAACTGCTCTACTTTAATAATTTTTGACATTTTTTTCGGATTCAGGGGACAATTAACAAGCTGTTAAATGCCTGGGATACAAATTGCTGTGGACTACAATTATTAGTGACGGCTTTTCCACTTTGAAAATTAGTCATTTTTGACAAAACCCTTTCGCGTCGGATTCGATAATTCGACTGCTTATTCCGACTGCCTATATATACTTCAAAAGTTAAAAAGCAGATATACGCAAATTATTTGCTCCACAGTGCACAACCGTTACTTGCCTTCAGTACCGAAGTATTGCCTTCCACATCGGGTTGTTAAAAATAAGCAGCTGACTTTAAAGAAGATTCAGCTGCCCTATTAAGGTAGTTATTAATATATCAAGCTGGAAATTACGGAAACAGATATACACAAATTATATTACCCCATTGTGCGAAGATTAATTTATCACTATGCCTCTCAGTCTGTTTCCATGACTGTGTTCTACTGCGTTTCCGAGACTACTATTTCTTTATTTCGTGTCTGCATTTTTTGTTTTAATATAGTTAATGAGATTGCGAATTTTGCGATTTTAAGCTCTGGTACTTATCTGTTTGTGTCGTTCAAAAGCCGGCGAGACAACCTGAAAATGAGTGAGATCAAAGTAATGACGACAATCCAAAATTCTAGCTAAAATAATGAAAAGCCAAACAACATGCTAAAATACCAGCTAAACTATCAAATGAAAAAATAAAGTAAAAGCACTAAAATTATGACAAACTTAAATAAAAGTGAGGAGGTTAAGAGCAAACAGCGCTAAAAATGTCGCCACTAAATTTCGTAAATTTTATTACTTTACTTTTACGGTCTGTAACCCACAAACTATAATAAATATTGAATGGAATACTTAAACGAATAGTGGTGAAACGATGTGGAAAATTCGTTGAAAAAACTGCAATTCAATCTTGATTTGTCAAGATCGTCCCATCAACCATGATTGTCTCTCAGTTCGAAGAACAATTACGTAATCGTGTCCGGCCATTACTTCCTTAATACCTACCGTTCCGTTACGATAAATTAATTTTCCACTTGCCACAAGCGAAGCCACTTACCCGCGTCTTCCAAAGGTCGTCAATTGTGTAAAGTCTTTATCCAATTTATAAATCAGTCGAGAGGAATTTGACGTCTTAGTCTTTTCTCCTCAACTATCTTCGTCTAATAAGATTGCATAATAATGATAAATAGCAAGAAAACTGCAGACCACTACACTTTTTAGATACACGGATACAGAGCTAGAAATGGTATTAGTGCACAAAGCACTCACCTTTGAGCTTTGGCTAAAATTGAGAAAACAACTCTGTGAAAGTTTAGTTTTATCCAACTTACTTTATTGTTTACCTGTATACTTTCCTTTTTTAGACAAAATAGACAAAAACCGTATTCAGAAGGTGCAAAAAGCTGCTGTAGGTTTATATATGGCTTGCGTAGGTATACGATCACATAAGTGAAACATTTAAAGAATTAAATTGGATTTATATGGAAAATCAGTGGAAAATTTCACATTTCATCCTGACCCTGAAAGTGCTAGCTAATTCATCTCCTTTATCGCTTAGGAAAAAGTTAGTTTTTAGAAATGATGTTCATGTCAATAAACTGACAATGCCTAAACACTGCCTGGTTTTGCAAATCATTTACATATACTTCTGTTACTTTATACTATGACTATAATTTTCTTAAAGGTCTAAATATAAATCAATGCAGGAAAAATCTAAAACAAAAATACTTAAAAACATTTTTTTTCCTGTAGATCGTCTGTCGGGTTTTGCATTTATTATTATTTCCTATTATTTATTTTTCTCATTAGGTACCTAATTAAAAAATAAATTTATGACTGTACTTAATCTTAAACATATTTTAAAAACTATATATTTTCTTTAGCATTGATATGTATTTATTTTACAGATTATTCGATTGTTTTATTATACAATTGCTGTTCTTGTTTCACCTCTTTTGTAATATGGGTTAAGTGGAAGCTTTTGCTAAACTTCGCCCATTTTCTATTAATAAAGGCAATATTATTATTATTATTATTTAAAATATAATGATGTCATAGTTTTTATCGATTCTTTATCTTTAGAATCAGTAAATCAATAAAAACATGAAAAACGATTTAAGTGATTTCTTATTTTAATTATAAAATAAACTCAAATATAAATATTTTAAATTAATGAACGGAACATAAACAAATTTTACATCACTAATTAACAATTATTTAAAATTAATTAGGCCAATTACTGTGGTTTGTTTGAGTGTAAATACGCACCAACAGGCATGATTATAAATATATAGTTGGTGTAGATGCAAATACATATTTCATTTGCATATTGTTTACATGAAAATCGCAATGTTTGTCCAGGGCCGTCTTTAACCTATTGGAGGCCCTGGGCATGTTAGGATAATGGGGCCCCTATGACTTTGACAGAACACTATTTTGTTAGAATAGACAAAGAAAGTAGATAAACAAGGTTAAATATTTATTTTTATTAACAATCACATGAAACGAATAGATAAATGATATTACATATTACTATATTAAGTCCACAAAAGTACTTAACTTTTTATAGTATACTTCCTTTTCTATAAGCAGTTGATTTATAAGTATACTTACTTGTAAAAAAAGGGACTCTAGATTGTGAATTTACTTACATTGATATAAAATTATTTAAAATTAGTTAGGTAAAAGAAACACAAGTATTAATTTTTAAACCCCAATTTAATTCAAGTATATTTGGTACAAATAAAATTATAAATAATAATACAAGTTATAAAAACAAACATAAAATAAACCATATGCAAATATGTACACTAAAAAACATGATTCTAATAATTAGGATATTTTATAAATAAATAATAAAGAATAAATAAAGAAAAACAATATTTTATTGATTTTTAAATAAAATTAGCTTATGTAGTTTTTGTCTAACATATTCTGGTTTTTCAGAAGCCTTTTTACCTTCCCAATTTAGTCTGGAGCTTAAAAATATAGCAATAATTTTTTTAATCAGAAGAATTCTATGATTGTCCAATATATCTTGGTTCTTTATATGATCAATCATTGCAGAATTTAAAAATACTGACTGTACATTACATGTACATTATACAATACTTTATTACTTATATACATACATGGCACTATTTTTAAATTTAAATTTATTTGACATTTGTCTAGTTAATTTTTCAGTTTCTTGACAAATTATAACTACATTGTATTTGATCTGAGGGGGGGCCCTGTCGATCCCGGGGCCCTGGGCACTTGCCCAAAGTGCCCAATGGGACAGAGGGGTCTGTGTTTGTCTGTTAAGTAAACAAAATACCCAAATAAGCTAATATTTGCGGAGCAGCTTGCAAAATGCAGTTTTGTAAATTTGTAATCATTAAGGACAAAGAATAACTAGTATTCAAACAATTCATTTGGTCCAGACAATCAAAGTTTATACATACATTTATTCATTAAAAATGTAAATGTTGAGTACCAACTTTAAAGGAGCGAAACTCCCTTATAAATCATTTTTGACCCTATGGTCTTGGGACTTTTTATCTATTCATAGCTGGTGTCTAAAACTTTAAATGCATTTTCCTTAAAATTCCGCTTTTAAAGATGGCGACTACTATATTTTAAAAACCACTTAACGGATTTTAGAAAATTTATACAGTATTTTCTAGGCTATAAATTAGTGCTTAATACATAAAGGATTTTCAGACCAATACTTAATCATTATGCATTAGTGCCATTTCATTATCATTAAAATTTGTATAAGTGGAGTAAAAATTTTGGGCAGCCACTGGTTGTTCCTGACCTATGACAACTAACTCAAAATATGCCTGCACAATTTACATTTGTTTTATCATTAATAAATTTGTTGATAATTGTTTTTTGTTTTGCATACTCAGCTATTTTTAGGTACTTTAAATAAAACAATACTTACTATTCATTAATGGTATCTCAAAGTTTCCGTGGTTTTCCCGTCGATTTTAAATTTTACCTTTCACTTTTTACGTCGATTAATGCTCATGTAGCTATTTTTTAAGTGTTCCACAAAATCATAGTAAATGTTCAACCATCCCGCCGTTATTATCCACACAAAGTTGACAGCGGCGTAGAAAATTATGTTGTGCCGCTCTTGCTATCATATCCGGACGATTTCGGATTTCATCTGCCGCTGCAGTGACAATAACAACTGAACTGACAGTAATCAAAGATAACAGATTTTAAATAGGTTTAAAAGTTTGCTTGATATTACATGATACATTGTGCCTATACCTGTTTCTTTTCTGCTTGGATAAATAATATCATTGTTTTTAGACGTAAAAAGTGGCCCCATGATTTTATCAAACAAATTTTATAATTTTGTTATTAAAAAACAGTAGTAGTGCAAAATTGATAGAGAAAAAACTTTCTATCCCAAAGAATAAAAATTTATTAGGTGACACCCTGTATAAACTATACACAAACTTCTTTTATATAAATTAAAAGTTTGGTTTAGGCACTAAACTAAATAAACTATTATTTGGTTTTAATTTTTTTAACTTAGTAATACAATACTTATTTATGTCATAAGGCTAAGAAGTGCGCCTTTTTGTGCTGATTGGTGTAAATTTTGTATACTGCCTAGAAGGTAATCGAATACGTTGGTAGTAAGCATTGAAAATAAAAAAGTCTAAATTATAGGACATTTGAAGATAAAATATTATGTAACAATTTAATTTTTTAACGCCCCTAAGCCAAAATATCCAGGCGAGGGATACAACATTATACACTTTTTTTATAAATTTTGTTTAATAATAATGATGGCTTTATATATTTTTTTAATTTTTTGAGATATTTAGTATTTTTTGGCTTGTATTGCATAAATTTAAAATATACTTGTGATTCCAAATGAATAGGATCACAGGGAAATAAATCAATTACGTGCTGTTTGTGCTACACCTTATGGTTTAACCAGTATACTTTCGCTGCTACCCAATTAAATTTAAATTTATACAGAATCAAGAGTAATACCACAAAAATATGTTGTTAAAATGTTTTAATGAATTTTTGCCTCTTTTTTCCATTCGGTTCGATGCGGTTATTATTATTGTTAACCCAAAGTGCGAGTATAACAAAGCTGATACGGTTTTTGAATCTTAAGCATTTATTTATTAATTGAAATAAATTTGCAACAATGATTGGTCATGGCATTTATTTTTTAACATACTCAATATTATATAAATAGTTTACGAGATAATTATTTTTCAATAAAACGGTGTACAAATATTTAATCGCACATTGTTAATAAACAAATACTTGGTTATAATTATTCTTTTAACTTCAAAAATCGTAGACTTATTCGAAAAATTGTATAATCTATAAGTAGTATTAAGGTTTCGATTTCTAAGACAAAATACACACAAGGCATCTGCAACAAGCTAACATGGTTGACAAATGTATTTTATGCAACAAAAATAAAATTATATTTTAAAAACTTCAAAACTCGAAAACTACTTAAGTAGTTTAATGACAAATTACAATAACCCCCTTCTAGTGGTATAGAGAGAGGGGCTTATTTTCTGGACGATTTAATATTTTTTTATTTTTAATACTTTTGATCCAATTTTTGTTTTATTTTAGGTTTTATTTTTTTGTTCTGATATTCATGTAGTCAATTTAAGTTTTATGTAAAATTTATAATGAAGACAATGTAATTTAATACTTTGCAATAAACCTGGCTAACATAATTTTATCGCTCATTTTATGAAATATATTTTGCGGCAAATTTCTGCCCTATAACTTTTCAACCCAACAGAGTAGAGAACTGTTTTATGGCGGATTGTAGGCAAAAATTTAACTTTTATAATATAATAAAAACATGAAAATTACTGGGTTTAATTAAATTCAGGAAATTATAGACAAATATTTTTTTGTAATCTCCCAACCAGTTTTTGAATATCTTATTCTGTTTTAGCACAATAAAACAAAGGCATCTATTTTATATCACCCTGTACATATATGTATACAAAAATGTTAGAATACTTTCATTATTAAACATATTAAACATAATATTTATATTTTATACTTCAATGAAGGGAATATGGATCCACTAAATTTCAAACACATTAATAATTAAACTATTTTGAATTAATAGATATCACGAAAATCAACCATCCAGAAAGGGTAGAAAGTAGCCAACTTACCCTAACATTCCACACAGTTAGACAACCTCTTAAGGTAACTTTTCTCAAATGTAGCTTTGGGGCAATAATAACGTGATTTGGAACTTAAGTCATTTATTTTAAAGAACATCTATTATACTTCACTAAGAAGTCACAATTTATCACAATAAATTATTCCAACTTAATGGATATTTAGAAAGCAGCTTGACTTGTCACCTCAATATTTCATCGAAAACAAAGTTTTAAATGAACTTTTCATTGATTTTGCCTTCAGTTAATTATCTTAAAAACTATGCAATGGAATAACTTGCAAAAATAATAAGTTAAATAAAATTTAAAAAAAATAAGATTTGTACGATTGTAATAAACTTATTTAGTTCAAACAAAAGCTTTATATATTATAAAATAATTGGCCTGATAGTTATTTATGTCATAAGGCTGAGAGTGAGTCTTTTGAGGTTTTTATAATTGAGCGAAGCACAAAAAGACACGTCTCAGACGAATGGCATACATTTTATCATTAAGGCACAGTTTTATTTGTTGCGTACCTACAATTATAATAAAAATTATTAAAAGTATAAAGTGAGGTTAGATAGCTTTAGAGCTGTCAGCAGTTATCAATTTTTTTTATTGGTTCCAACGGTCTTTTACAGACAAGAATATAAAACACTTCACCTGATTGGTCTAAATTTTTTTTAAAGCCTAGGAGATAATCGTATACTTTGGTAGTGATCATTGACAATATTAATATTATATGTATTTTAAATGTCAAAACTTACTGGTCACATTATTAGTATTTATCAAATACTTCAACAAGTAAAGGGTGAAATATTTCACTAATAGATAAAAAAATGCAAAAAATGTCAACAATGCAAACGGCACCAACCTAAAAACGCATTAACAAAAATACACAGGTGCTATGTAGCATGTTAATCAAACAATAAATAAGCGAAAAAACATGATTAACTAAATAGCGAAAGCCACAACACAAAAAAACAAAAAGCATAGGATAACAATCACAAATTCATACTTGTAATTTGTAAATAATAACCCTGTATTGAGAGCTATGTTAACTAACCCCTACTTATGGGTATATATATATGTACTCAGGAAAATGTGCACTATCAATTTTCGATGAAAAAAGTGGGGTTATTTAAGATAAATGTGCATAATGTGGTAGGGGGAAATGGCGGGGAAAAAAATTTAAAATTATAATTATATATATACTTATATATATAACTTATAAAATTATAATTATATATATAACTTTAGTTTTTTATTTCAAATCTTATAAGATTTGAAATAAAAAACTAAAGTTTACGTGTCCGAGCGTTTTTCATAAAAATATTTTCTCTTCGAATGACGAGTTTTATTCCATAAGTGAGAACACTGTATAAAAAAACTATAAAAAAATTTTGTCGCAATTAAATTCTAGAAATTTAATTTAATTTTATTGCAAACTTCAGACTGTTAAACTTTAATAAAAGCATGTAATGTTTTTGTTTTGTCATCCAAATAGCGATTTGATTGTTTTCTGTAAATGCCTCTTACGAATTTTCCTTTTACTTAAATTGTTTGGTAATTGCCAACATAAGAAATAAAAGCAACTCATTTTTTTTATTTTTTATGGAGCTTTAAGAACAAATAATAATAAATGTGAAAATCTTAATAAAAAAAAAAAATTCGAAATTATTAAATAGTTTCTTAACGCCAGTATTTTAACACTATAAGCATCTTTGTACGCTTGTACTACTTTTTAATTTCCGGCAACAAACTATGTAGTATTTGCCAATAAAGCATTAATATTTTATTGTTTCGACCTTTACTTGATGAAACTCCATGTCTCTAAGGTATAACTAGATAAAAAACAAACCCTGTTAGTAGATCCTTCAGAAATGATTTCAAACTTTATCTAATAGCAAACTTAGATAACACAATTAAGGTTTTAAAAAAAGTAGTGGAGCCCACTGCTTACTTTTCGCAGAGTGGACCACAGGACGACCTGTATACCTTCAAAAATTCCAAATACACTCGCCTTTGTGCATGTAAGCCAAGCGTTTCCATGGCCGGTAATTTTGCCTTAGTAAGGAATCCTTACTTAGCTGCTCATGGCATTCCACCTTTATACGGCTTTTTATTGTGCTAAAGAGGCGAGAGGTATGCATCGGTTGTCTACATATTTTGTATACTAGAAACGTTTATTTACACAAAAATATATGTAACAAAATATTTGCTTTAAAGTAACGTTTAATCAACGTAACTACATTTGTAAGAGTTTATTTTGGGTTTAGTGAAAGCGTTTAACCACACGAATTTATTTCAGACAATATATACGTTTAAAATGTACGTATAGTTTTGTTCATTTTATTCTTAACGATACATATTATACACACTGGAAAAGTTTATAAATGGTTTAATAAATTCGTTAAAAATCAAGTTTTTTTGAATATATACAGGGTGTTTCATAATATATGCGCAGGACTTCAGGATGTGATAGCTCATCCAAAAAGATGAAAAAAGTCGCTATTAACTTACCCTCTAAAATGCACAATTTTCGAGATACAGGGTGTTGAAATTTTAGAAAAAAAATCGTTTTTTTCGATTATCTCTGGAACCGTTTGTCGTACAAAAAACAGCTTTTGTAAGCATTTTCTCATAATAAGCTATGTTTTGTGCCAGAAAAAAATTTTTTTTACTCATAATTGGTGGAGATTTTGAAGGGGTAGCGGGTGTTTTTCTCCTTAACTTCTACGCCCCTGAAAAAAATACGGTTTTGAGAGGCCCATTCGAACCGCCAATGTTTTCTACACAGAAAAGGTACTCTTGGTCATAAGCTCTTAAGTTGACCGTTTTCGAGAAAAATCAACTTTTATATTTAAAAACATGTTCAATTTAAAAAAAAAAAAATTTATTACTAATTAAACAAAATTTATTTTCTCGATTTTTATGTAAGAATGTCATATTCTCGCACGCAAAATCGTTGAAGAATGAAGCTCATTCTTAAACGATTTTTGGTAACATTTAGTTTTTAAGTATTGGTACCCCCAAAATGTCAAACTGATTAATAACCTCAAATTCATTACTTTTATTGGAAATGAAGCCTTTATTATTGTTTTGTAATATAAAGTTTGCTCCAACAATGCATTTTAATGCAAAATTTTAAGTTTAATGTGTAAAAGTGCAGTTCAGGTTGTACTTGTGCAGGATAACAAATATTGTCATTTTGTGTTGCCAACTGACATTTTGCGAGAAAAATCCCCTAACTAGCAACGACCACAAAACAATTAAAAAAACCTAAATAAAAGTTAAAATCGAGAAAATAGTATAAATCCCACGTTGCAGAAGGCTATTCTCGCACTCATTCGTTCGAATTCGTGCGAGAATATGTGGCCTTCTGCAACTTGTACTTTAATATACTATTAACGTTAAAAAAAGTAACAAAACCAAACGATAATTGCAAAATTAAAAAAAAAATAAAAAATGATTTTTTACACAAATGCTGAAATGTTCAAAATTACGTTGCCTTTACGGTTTGGAGAATTTAGCAAAGACAACTTTTGAATCATTTTTTATTTTGCAATTATGGTTTGGTGTTGTTACTTGTTCTAACGTTAAAATAAATTTTGTTTAATTAGTAAAAAAAAAAATATTTTTTTTTAAATTGACCATGTTTTTAAACATAAAAGTTGATTTTTCTCGAAAACGGTCAACTTTAGAGCTTATGACCAAGAGAACCTTTTCTGTGTAGAAAACATTGGCGGTTTGAATGGGCCTCTCAAAACCGTACATTTTTCAGGGGCGTAGAAGTTGAGGAGAAAAACACCCGCTACCCCTTCAAAATCTCCACCAATTATGAGGAAATTTTTTTTTTCTGGCACAAAACATAGCTTATTTTGAGTAGAAAATGCTTACAAAAGCTGTTTTTTGTACGATAAACGGTTCCGGAGATATTCGAAAAAAAACGAATTTTTTTCTAAAATTTCAACACCCTGTATCTCGAAAATTGTGCATTTTAGAGGGTAGGTTAATAGCGACTTTTTTCATCTTTTTGGATAAGTTATCACATCCTGAAGTCCTGCGCATATATTATGAAACACCCTGTATACCCAAACAGTTTAATAAAAATTTAAAATCAACGATTCATTAACGTTTTTTTAATAACCGTGTAATAAAAACGTTTATATTTTATACCGAAACCTAAAATAAACGATTGTAATGTTTAATAAACGTTTATTACACCATCCGGTGTTGCTTGGGCAGTAAAATAATTTTGGTGGATTTTCTATCTTATATAGGTAATATTAGAATAAATTTAACAGAGGGGAATTATTTGTTTCTATTTGATCATTGTTAAATTTATTCTAATATTATATAAGATTGAAAATCTGTCATACCGTACTAATATTTAAAAAAAACATTACCTTCAATAATTGTGTTATTTAAGTTTCTTATTAGATAAAGTTGAAATCATTTCTGAAGAAGCTACATTGTCAGAGAAACAATTGTGTAATTAAATTAAAATTAATTCGTGGAACATTGTTTGTTCTTTATCTAGTAATACATTAAAGTATTAATCATTTTAAATGGAGTACTCATAAAAACATCCTCTTCACTTTCACTGTGAAAAACATTTTCCATATCGTATTTGAACTTGGGTTACTATATTTTTGTATGTCGCTTTATACCAATATTTAAATTAATTAATAATAAAATATTTTTTATAAAATTTTCTTTGAGTTAAATGCAAAACATTACACATTAAATTGAATTAATTATTTACTGTTAAAAGTGACAAGGTTGCATTAGTGACATTTACATCCCAAAAAACAACCATTGGATAGGGAAAATCAGAAATTAATAAATTATATACATACTTTTCTATATGCAACGAGAAAGAGAGAGAGACGAATGTTTTGTGAATGTATTGCGTTTGATTGTGTTCTCTTGCTTGTTGGCTTTGTTGGCTTAATTTCCCAAGTGATTTTCGACACTATACAGAGTGATTGGAAACTCCGTTTGAATATATCAAGGAAATATTGTGCATACACTGTTTAAAATATCTGTGGTGTAAAAAGTAATCTTAAAATGGTGTCAAAATCCAACACCAAGTGGTGTTAATTAAACACCATGAATAATGGTTGAAAATGTTATATATGTAGCAAACACCAAAACGGTGTTTATCTAAAAATATTTGAGAAGTGCACCTACACAGAAAAAAAGGAATAGTTCATTTAACTATATTAATTTAGTTGACCCATAAGTATATATTTAAATCAACTGTGGGAAGGTTAATATAAACAAAGATTACTTTGACGGTACTAAACCAGATAGTTATTTTATTTTTTTTAAATTGGTTAAATTAACCCAGAAAACTTTGGTGAAATAAACCCGCTGTATGGTTCAGTTTTTTAAAATGTAAAATAAGGGTTACTTCAACCTAAAGCACTCTGGTTGCTTAGTATGTACCGATCGCGGCAAAGGCGGTGTGGATCACGTGATGTTCTTAAATCTCGCCTTTGTTGACTTACATGAAGAGTTTATAAGCTCAGGTAGTCCTTTGCTTTGGTGTAACACTACAAGTTGTTCGATACTAAAGATACCTTAAATAGGTGGAAACAGCTATCAATACTTGAAGTATTTTAAGTTGGTGAAATGCACTAAAAACATTATCTCTAGCGAGTTGAAGGTTTAATTTTCTGGAATAATACCACTGCTAATATCCTAGTAATGCGTCAAGGAACTGTTTCCTTTTTTTTTCCTTGTTTTCTGTGTAGCATAATTTAATTTGACCAAAAACTCATAATATTTAACACTGAAAAGGAGTTTAATTTACACCAGATAAAATTTATTTTAATACTGTGTGAAAGTTAAATTAACACTATTTTAGTATTTGAATTAACACCGGACTAACGAACCATATTTAACACCATTTTGGTTTGTATCGATATAGACCATGTATGGTGTTAAAATGGTCATGAAATTTTGAACGATGTATAAAAACATATAAATAGAAATATTCCCCAACACCAAAACAAAACACAAAGTGCTTAATGTACTTTTCGCAAACGATTTTGGCATCTTCAGAAGCGAAGTATAACTGATTTAGTTACACTTCGCTTCTGAAGATGCCAAAATCGTTGGCGAAAAGTACTTTAAGCACTTTGTGTTTAGTTTTGGTGGGGAATATTTTAATTATTTGATTAACATATCACCAAAGTTGTCGGTTTTCAAGTATATGAATACATGAAAAAAGTTCATATGAATGTAATGTCAAAAGAAAGGTATATAAATATATATATATATATATATATATATATATATATATATATATATATATATATATATATATATATATAGCTATACTCCGTATCTTGTGACATCCCGTAAAAATTGTGTCGTTGTAACATCCACCCCAAAGAGCAGACTGATAAATAAATAAAAAATATGCCTTTTTGGAAATAATACTTCCATACGTTTTCAGTATTAAAAACTCAACCATACACATTTAAAAAAATATATTAAACATATCGTTGTGAGCTCCGCTGTATATCAAATATACATTTTTATAACCCAGGCCATGTGACATCCACAAAATTATAATGTGCTTTGTGACATCCATACAGTGTTGCCAGTTGGGTAAATAAAAGTTAAGGAGTATTGGTTCACAGTAAATATTTTATTTGTGTCCACGTTTTATTTTTAAAGGTTGTTGAATGGAGTTTTTTAATTCTTCACATTCAGGTTTCCTTGAAGGTTTCTTTAAAGCCAATTGTCTTTTAAAAAATATTTGGGCACATTTTTTTTGTTCGCTTGTCCATGGTATTAAGACTCGACGATCTTTTTTGGCTGGTTGCTAAAATTGCAAAAATTTAATTATTTTTTAGTTAAATTAATAGAAATTGGATATTAGTGTTTTTTTTTCATAACACTATAGGCATAATAATTAAATAAAAGTTTGGTTTGTATATTCTTCTAAATTTTGATATAAAATACTATATTAGCGAATTTAGGTTATTGATGAAATGTATTTTTTGTAGAATGTCAGTCAAAAATATTATCTTACGGGGCTTACAAAAGCAATGTTTGCTATTATTAATTAGGTAAACGGTACCTTGGTACATAGCTATGTTAAAAAAAATATGCAAAAAAACATTAAGACTAGCCTACTCGTCTTCGTTCTTTGTTTACTTGGTGATTGTTTTAATTTTTGTTTAAATGTGACTTAACATTTAAATAAATACATTTTAGTTTATTATTGAAACTAAATACTGTTTTAAAGAGCCCTGTAATTTAATATTATTAACTGACACCGAAAAACATCTCTAAAAAGTACCAATATCTAAAAATTCACTTTCATGGTTCAAGTATTAAATAATCATTTTATTAATTGGTAATTAAAACGTTAGGCCACTTTTTTCCATTTTAGTTTTTTAGTTTGCTTACCTTATTATTATTCACATTGCATTTATCCTTCATAGACTTTTTTGCTAACAGGTGCCTTAATGTCAGTTTTATAAAATTAGTTTTATTTGTGTATAATAATAGTATATTATGTATCATATTTTATAAACGCCATTTTAGTTACGAGTTTAATTAAGCACGAGCGAAGCTTGCGAGCGAGTGTTTAATAAAAACGAGTGTCTAGAGAAGTTTATAAACGAGTTGCATACTATACTTTATCTACGACGAACACAAAACAGAATTTAAAGCCAATTTTATTTGTTAAAATTTTGACATCTGTCAACTGTCACCCGAATTTAACCTCACTTTTTTCCAATTTATAATAAAGCTAACTTCAGCCCGTGACGTAAAATGTCGAAAAGCCACTGTGGTTAACTTCAGCCCGTCAATAAAACGCCATAAAGTTACAGCTCGTCAATGTAGGTGTAGATAAATATTGTTAATAATACTTTAAAGTTGAATTTTTTTTGTGATGCTGTTTTGAGCTAAACTTTTTGTATTTTTGTCTGTTTTATGGACCATTTAACCATGGAATATGAATTTAACTTCAACAATAATTATAAAATTATAATTTGTAAGAATTAAAAAAATTAAAGAAATGAGTTACTCTCAGGAACAGTCAAAGATGGTGACTTATCTTAAATTAATTAAACTATAACTATTTAAGTAACAAAAAATAACTATTTAAAAGTGAAAACGACTACTTGTTGGTAAACAATGCTGGTACTAATTTAAATAGTACCGTAAACACGGGTGACTTTGGCTCACTTTCAAACTTTTGCTTAAAATTTTTGTGGTTTTAACAATCATAAACATATTATATATCAAAATTTAAGTCTTAAGTTGCATTTTCATAATAACTAGGTTATAATATTAGATAAAGCTGAGTTTTATAAATAAAAATTAAAAACATGGTGTGCAAAGTTACCCCCCAGTTGCGGGTAACTTCGTCTCACAGAGTATTTTCCGTATAAAATTGGCACAATATTTTATTTATTTTTTTATTTGACACATATTAGCCCAGACATATAGCAAATGCCAGGGATTACCGACGATAAATAAAAAAATGATCCATAATTTTTTTATTTATCGTCGGTAATCCCTGGCAATTGCTATATGTATGTAAGTATGTATGTATATTATAATTAACCAAGGATCAATCATTCTTCTGCACCGATGCAATATAAACAATTTTAAAATGTGATAAATCCTATCAGTAATATCATAAGGGCATTTAATTTTTCCGAAAAGAATCGAAAAAACACGTTGCTAAGTGATATTTTAACAAAAAGCATGAGTGCTGGTGGCAACAAAAATCCGAGTTGAAGAGGAAAAAAATCCGAGTTGAAGAGGAAGATTTTTGCACCTGCACGAATGCTTTTTGTTAAAAAATATTACCTAGCATTGTGTTTTTTAGATTTTTTTCACAGGAAAAATTAGATGCCCGAATGGTATTTGACAAGACTATTTCATGAGTAATAGTTAACAATTAAAATATAAATTGCAATTTTTGGTGACAACAGCTGTCAAGTTTTGCCGCGGGTAAACTCGAAAAAACTGCTGACAGGTGCTGTCACACAGTTTTTTCACCTAGAATTAAGGAAATTAAGACGAGGGAAATAGTCGGTAAAATAAACTTCATAGTACCTATCACCTCATTGAAAGGTTTAGAGAAAAAAATGTTAATTTTATTGAGCTCGAAAAGATTTTTCATAAAAAGGTCATCCGCGGGGTGCAAAGTCACCCGTGTTTACGGTAGTTCATTTTAATAGAGTAGGTAAACCTAAATTAAAATCATATTAATTGCATGTATGGGCGCCCAGTTTTTATACGCAATCCGAGAAAAATGATTTTTGAAATTATTTATATTTTAAGTTGAGTTGAAAACGATCTTTCTAAAGGTCCAGATAAAATTTGTTTATTTAAAAATTTGACATTGCTATTGTTACTTCACAAACGCCTGCCTCGCGAACTTCAATTGCCTCTCCTGTAAAATATGATTTTATGTCCCTTTTATCGGATTGCGTCATATCAAATTTTGTAGTAGAAGTACAATTTAGCATGTGATGATTACCTCTTATATCTTAGAAATTATTGTAATTTATTGACTTTATGATACTTATATAAATATAACCTAATAATCGTAATTTATTTACCGGTGTCAGTTAAATTTAGTTCCAGAAAATAAATAATAAATTGATTTAAATAATTGCAAGAATAAGCAGCAAAAGATGTTAAACCTACGTCTTATATGAATATGAACTGAATTTTCCAAACAATAACACTTAAAACTCAAGAAACAACGTTGCCAATATTTTGATGTCACAAAGCGCGACAAATAAAAAGATAATAAACACTAATAAAAATGGATGTCACAGGATACGTTGGTTTTATTATCTAAATTATACAAAATAAACATTGCCAACTGTCCAGCGCGCTATCTGGTGGGTAAACGCGTGAAACAATTATACAAGCAAATTTTAAAACCATGTTTTTTAACATCCGTTTGATTTTTTTCCCACCCTCTCCTATCCTTGTTATAAGTAGATTTAGCATGGAAAACGTTGTGACATCCAATTTTGGATGTTACAACGTCAATGGATGTCGCAGCGCCGGTAGAAATTTTGCACCAGGAAGTCACAACGATATGCGGATAAAACTATATATATATATTTTAAAATATTAAATTTTGTATTGGATTAAAGTTATTGATAATAAACTTCAATATGTTCCAGGCCTTGTGATCGTAATGTAAAAGATGTGGAATTAATATGCGGCCGGCTTCGTCGCGTCGAACAGCTATGCAGACTCACGAACTCAGTGTTGCAACAGTTGGCTCTTTGTGGATACTACGAGGATTTGGAAAAAGGGGTGACACGTAAGTTAGATAAATACCACATGATCTTATCTTTCTATCGCACAGTGGAACAGAGTTACAATATGGTTATTCTTATACCATAAAAAATTGTTAATTTAAATCTGTAGTTATCTGTAAAAATTTTAAATAGATAAATGTACACACAAATTTCCCAAAATTGAACAAGATTAAAAAATAACCATGTCGATATTCAGCTCTGGTGTTCTAAAGAGTTATCTAAACAAGAAGTCGCTGATCTTTTTGTTTAGATGGGTATTCTGATTCTAAGAGGCATCATTGGTGTCTTTTAGAGCACTTAATACGTTTAAAGTTTTTGACGACAGAGCCTAAAGCGTCCAAAATGGCCTGATTGATTACGTTGCATTGATTAAACTACCAGATACGGATTTGTATGAGAACGTGCCGTAAGGAAAATGATCTTACTATAATCTTGTTACTAAAGAGGCTTCTTCTTTGATGTACTTATTATTAAAGAAAAACCCAAAAGTAAAAAACTGAAAGTACCACCTCAAAATTGGCCATCTGATCCGGTTTTCTTGAGTTTCGTGAAAAGTGACAAAAGATTAGAGTTGCTATTGATACTGCTGTTTAGCAGTGCAGTGCAGTGGCGGCTGGTGGATTTTGGGCACACCCATATCTCAGTTATTAGACATGGGACCCACATCAAATTTATGTGAGTTTACAATGACATTATATAGACAAGTTCTGCGCAAGCAGAATTTAAATTGAAGTTTGCGAAAAAAAGTTAGTTTTTAAGTGTGCCCCTCAGCCTCCTGCCCCCCCAAATTAAGATAATTCAAATTAAAGTGGTACAATATTTAATTCACTGAAGTTTGTCGACAAATTTCAAATTTTATTAAAAAATTTCAAGAATTACAGGTTTTATACCATTTTAAATTTTTATTATTTCTTTTACTAATACCCTGGTCCTTAACTCGCGTCCAACCAGATAAGGGCTTATAGTAAATGGAGATGCCAAAACTAAAGCCTAAGAAGGGAAAAACCTCTTTGTTTGGTAAATAGAGAGGTTTGAAATTGACCAATCTCAGTGGTAGTTTCAAATATACAAAAATGATGTAACCGAGCCTCTACATTTTGACACGTTAAGGCTGACAAGGTTTGTCAAAAACCATTACAGCCTGTAATTTACAGGAAATTTTGAATTTTCCTTTTGTTTTTTTTTCCTGAAAAATTTTTTTTCATATTAAGTCGCCGAATACATGGAAATGATTGCAATTCATGGGGAATATGGACATAACGAGAGCTGCCACTGTGATTTGTCAATTTCAAACCTTTTTATTTACCAAAAGCAGAGGTTTTTTACTTATTTGAATGAAGTTTTGGCATCTCTATCAGCCTTTTCCCTTTGGGACCCGAGTTAAGGACCACCCTTTAAATACATAAAATATGTTTTATCTTCTTCTTTAAATCGTGGAAAGGTCTTTAAAAACATATTAAAGCTTAATGCACCTAGTAACTACTTGGTAATAAATAAATCTTAAGATAAAAGTTAAGGTTTGCTTTCCAAGGAAGTGAAATGATAATGGTTTCATAAAACGTGTATTTTTTTGTGCAAAAGCAATTTTTAATTTTAAAGTTAAAGCTATATTATTATAAATAATTATATACAGGGTGTCCCGAAATTAGGGGGCCAAACTTAAACAGTGCATTCTTCATCGAAAAATAACACTTTTTTGTTTAATAAACATGTATCAAAAAATGTCCCCTACCGGAGGTACGGCTCCCTGAATATGCACAGCATACACATCTCATATTTTCAATAAAACTTTGTAGTAGGCTTTGAAAAAAAGTGACGGTTGGGTTATTTGCTGACTTTACATTTATTGTAATAGTTAAGTTAATATCTTCTGGCTTAATTTTTGTTATTTTTTCGATCGACCAAAATATCATAAAAAGGTCCAGAATGTGCATTCAACATGCTATGCAGAGTAATTTATAAATGCAATTTTCTCGAAAATGGTGCATCTGAGCGATTCAAATCAGGAGTACCTATTTTTCGTAAAAAACCATTTATTTTCATAATTCCATTAAAAAAAATTAAAATATGAACCCAAAAAAAAGTTGGGGCTATTTTTGTAACTTTGCCCCCCCAAATGTTACGCCTATGATTAAATTTTAACAGTTTTGATCATAGATCTAGATTCAGGATGTCAAAATTACCAAAGTACCGAAAATTCATTTGTTCATGTTCAACCCTCTAGGAAAAGTTTTAAAAAAATTATCCGTTAGGTGGCATTTTTTGATACATGTTTATTAAACAAAAAAGTGCTAATTTTCGATGCACTGTTTAAGTTTGGCCCCCTAATTTCGGGACACCCTGTATAGTTAAAATGGGTAGTAAATAACATTTTTTTTTAGATTTTGCTAAATAGATTTTATTTATATTTGTCTACTCCCCCATTGATAAGCTGTGACTTTAAGTCGCTTTAGTCACGGGCTAAAGTTAGCAACAGTGGATTTTGGGCATTTTAGTCACGGGCAGAAGTTAGCTTTATTATAAATTGGGAAAAAGTGAGGTTAAATGCGTTGACAGTTGACAGATGTCAAATTTTTAACAAATAAAATCGGCTGTAAATTCTTATTTCTGTTCGTCGTAGATAAAGTATAGTGTGCAACTCGTTTTATAAACTTTTCTAGACACTCGTTTTTATTAAGCACTCGCCCGCTCGTGCCCAATAAAACTCATAACTTAAATGGCGTTTATAAAACTTGATACATAATATACTATTATATAAATATTATTTGTTTGGAGTAAAAAATGTGTCATTTTATATAAAGTTTGATTATAATTTTAAACCAAAATTTAAAATGTGTATTTTTAAACTTGATAGGGCCTTATAAATAAATTTTTAATAGCTTGTATAAGCAAAATATACTCAAAAAAGGATTTTAATGAAAAACTTATTTAAATTATAAATTGTTGCCTGAATAGCATAGTAAACTAAGGTAGACAGACTGAAGATAATTTATTTTTCCATTAAACCCTTAAAAATACCCACCTTGGCTTTAAATACACAAAAAATACATTAACTATTCAAGATTCTTCTTCTTTATGCATATCACTGTAGGGTTCTTTTCTTATACACTTTTAGACGCCTCAAATAATGGGATATACTCAAATAAAACGAGAACTTTTCATGAAGAATCTATTCAATAAAAGGCACCGCGTGTTTCCGATTTTTTATTGATGCGAAAGGTCGTATAAAAATTGTAAAGTATGATACTTTTTGTGTCAATTTTTTCGGTAATATAATTTAATAGGACATAGGTACATGCTTTTAACATTAACAGAAATTTTGTTTCATTATTTAAGAAAAATAGCATATAGATTTTTCAGCTCAGCACAAAAAGACTCACTTCTCAGCCTAATAATAGTTATTTATTTCATTAGGTTAAGAAGTAAGGCTTTTTGTGCTAAGCTCAATTGAGCGAAGCACAAAAAGGCACTTCTTGGCCTATTGGCATACGATATTTTATTTTCAAAGCACTTTATATAGGTCAATTTAATTCAACATCAAAGCGGCCTAACCTCACTTTTTTAGAATTTCATTTATTTATTAGCTGTACAATACTTATTATTGCTTTTAGAAGCAGTAACAGTTTGACAATACCTAGCAACATGATTTAAGTAGAAATGGATTTTTGCTATTACATTGAATTCAATTAATTTTTAATCAATAGGTAGGTATCTAATTTCAATTTGTTTGGATTTTTATTTAAAAAATAGGTAGTTTGGAATGTTTAAGCTGTTTAACATTTAATTTCACTGAAAACTTAAAGCAAATTAAAATTTAAAGATAATTTAAATCGTAGAAAAAGAATCGTGCGTTTTCTTGGTTGCCTAACCTCACTTTTTGTTTTATTATTCATATTTAATTTTACAATAATTTAATGAAAAATATTAAACATTAACAGTAAAACAAACAAATTAGTGCTTATTTTAAATAAATTAAACCAGTTTAGTACGTTAATTTCTTAGAAAAGGATTAATTTGTCAAAACAATACCCCTAGCGAGAAAAAATCGAACTAATTACTTGCCTCATAAAAATTTTTATCGGCCTAGGCCATAACAAGGTATTTCTTTATCGAATGTTGACAACAATAAAGTTTAAATTATAGACCGCGTGGAGATAAAATAAATTACTATTAATTATCTTTACCTTCTAGACTGTAAAAATATTTTTTTTTCGCAAACGGTCATTAAAAGTTGACTTTTATATTATATGTATCAGTGTTAAAACAAAACTTTTTTGTCTACAGAAAGTAAAAGTCTTTTAAATTCGTTGCTATGTACGCAAAATGCTTTTAAATCCGTTTTAAAATTTTATCTTCCCATTTTAAGTCATTTGTAAACTGTGGGAAGCAGTTTTTGAAAAAATGTTCTTTAATACTCGACTGCGAAATTCTTTTGCTTTCTCGAATGCAAAATATATATAGACTAATCGGGTAAAACTTTTTACCTCCTAGTTTGTAAAAGATCTATTTGGACCAACATCCTATATAAGTAATAATATATTAATACTAAAATAATTTGATTACAAATTGGCTTTGACAAAGCCGCTTTGTAGTCAAAAAGTCCTTTGTAGGTAGCATGCATAAATTAAGTCCCATCCACTTAGAGAATCATTACTTACAACATAGAGCCTAATCCACGTTAATAAAGCTGTATAATTTATATTCAGAATTTGAGTTTCGGAGGTAGGTAAAACTAACACGTCGGCCTTGCTCTGAAATATGAGTATTAATAAGTGATTCAGCAAAAAACCCCGTACCTACGCCTAAATTAGGCTCTTTGTTTAATGATTCCTTGCAGCGACAAATTTTGGGGGTGTGTTTTGTCAAGGATTTATTATTTTTATTTCCTTTTACAGTTCGAATGTTTTGAATAAATATGGATCATGAATTATGTAACCACTAGAAACGCAGGTGCATAAAGCGGGCTAAATATGGAATAATTTAATCGTTTTTATAATTTATGACATATTTATTCAACTAAATATAAAATAGAGTTTTGCAAAATAAAAGTTTTTTAATGCAAATAAAATATTTTTGACTCTGGGGGTATTTTAAAAAGTTTTCCAAATCAAGTCGACAACTGGGTTCAGAATTAATAGTTATTTATGTCATTAGGCTGAGAAGTGAGTGTTTTTGTGTTGAAGGTTTGTTACAATTGAGCGAAGCACAAACAGACTCGTCTCAGCCAAATGGCATACAACATTTTATCTTCAAGGCACATGTTTCTTGGTTAAAAGATACATTAAACTTTCTTACAATTTAATCGGTGAGAATAAGAACAGTACAATTCCAAAAATTTAATTTTGACAAGACATTTTTTAATAGTATATTAAAAAACTAATGCCATAAGACGTCATTTTGTCGCACGCGGGCAATTTATAAAACGAGCGACGAAGGAGCGAGTTCTGTAATGGACGAGTGCGACAAATGGTCTTGGCTCAAAATTTCTCAAGTGTGCCACTTAAAAATTGATGGTCTAATTTTTCATCAATTAATATGGTTTTCAATCGGTTTAGGGGTAAAAACAACTGCCCTAAAATATTTTTGCAAAAAATCGATTTTTACAATACTTATTGATAATTACGTTTTTTGAGGATGTTTTTTTCAAAAATTGATTACTCCCGAACGGTTTATCAAAACTTAACATTTTTTATATCAAAATGTTCGTTGAAAAATATACTTTAGGATAAAAACTTTTTTGTTAGTGGCAAACCTTTAAAAAAAACATAAAAAAACTTTTTTTTTTAAACAATTGAAAATTAATAAAACTTCTTCGTTAATATATGAATGAAAACAACACTGTTTTAAAGTTTCACTAATTTATTTATGTTTTTAATAATTAACAATTGTTTCGCTACACTGTAGCTTCTTCAGAATTAAAACTTCTTCGCCTGCCAGGAATTTTCACATTTTTTCTGATTTTGCAATCCATTATAAAAATTTTGGTAAAAAAATTATTATTTTTTAATAGGTCAAAAGTTATAAATGATTTTGTAACCGCGCGCGCTCCGAGCTCTAGCGCTGGACGAGCACGTTCAGACGCGCGCGCGCTTAGCCATCGTGCCACTTAAAACTCTCGTGATTTTCTGCCAAAACAATTTTTTATTTTATAGAAAAAATCCATGATTTCTTCAACATTGTTTATTTGCAAAATTAAAAAAAAAAACAATTTTCTTAAGAAAAATTGGACTGCTTAATCGAACGTTAATACAAAAAAGAACAGTTTCATGTATAAGTTATCGTAATTGCTTTTGTTTGACCGGAAAATATTCTGCACAATAATTTGTTTTTTGAAGGCTGGTAACAATGAAACGAACGTGTTTGACTTATCGTTTTTACATTCAAGAATCGTGATTTTAAGAATTCTCTATGCTTTTCATGCTCTTCATTGGTACAAAGATGAAAATGAATTTTTTTGAAAAATTGTTTTGCCCACTCGAACAATCGCTCAGGAGATGTTAATAATAAATCCGTATCTTTTTGCAAACTTGTAAAATACGCGTGTCTTTTGACGGTACCTCCTATTCCATCACAAGCACCTTTGCCGTGGGACGTAGCAAAAAAGTGCCACTCTGCATCGATTCCGAAATCTTTTTTATTAAATTTAAAAATTGTACTTATTTTTATATTGTGACGCTGCCCCATCCGAAAAATAAAATATTTTCTAATTCTTCTTTTGCCGAATTTTTCCTTTAAATGAGAAATCAGTTTCCCGTTGAACAAATGTACAGCTACTGAATCGTGCTGCAGATTTTCTGAAAAAATTACGAATTCTTATTATGCAAAACATTTTTTTTCCTGTAATAGACAACAAAAACATGCAGCGTGATTTGATCTTTGCACCAATGTTGTGACTGAATTTCATTTGGTATTTTAAATGTATAATTTTCTGAAAAATCTTCAGTAACAATAAATTCGCCTTCGCCTATGGTATTTTTAAGATTCGCCAAATATTTTGCCTGGGTGCTATAAAATCATGTTTCAAAAGCACCAACAAATCTTTTGCAAGGTTTTCCAAAAAAACTTTTCTTGATTCTGTGACCACTGAAAATTGACATCTGTAAAAAAGGTTGTGCATGTACACACTGTTAGCGAGTCCCTATAATTATTTTTGCAAATAGGAAGTAAAAAAATGTTTACCTATCAGTCGAGATCCACTGGTGAAATGAAATTTTTTTGATATTCTGATCCATCAAAATTGATTGGATTTCTCGTAAAATTAGTTTTGTACCGGGGCATTTTTTGCACTCCAAAAGATAACATTCCGATTGCGGATTTTCGCAAACGATTTTCTGAAGCCAATCGCGATATGATGTTGGGTAGTCTATCTTATTCTTCATAAACTCTTGTCTCACGGCTTGTATTTTTAATCTCACATTTTGGTGAGTTTTGTAAACGCAAACATTGTGAGTACCCTTTGCTCCAACTAATATGCATTGGGGCGGTCTTAAACTCCGGAATTTCGCGAGAGATATTTGCACGTCTGGAAAGTCTTTCAAAAATCGCGAATGCAATTCATCAAGGTTGCCCATTATCAATCGTTTCTGCAATGGTTTCAATACGGTATTGAAATATTTTAAGAATTAAAAAAAAAAACCTTACATTATCGTAAGTAATATCATAAGGGCATCTAATTTTTCCGAAAAAAATCGAAAAAACCCGTTGCTAATTAATATTTTAACAAGGAGCATGAGTGCTGGTGGTAACAAAAATCCGAGTCGAAGTCGAGGATTTTTGCATCTGCACGAATGCATTTTGTTAAAAAATAGTACTTTGCATTGTGTTTTTTCGATTTTTTTCACAGGAAAAATTATACGCCCGAATGGTATTTGACAAGACTATTTCAAGGTGACAACATCTGTCAAGTTTTGCCGCGGGTAAACTCGAAAAAACTGCTGACAGGTGCTGTCATACAGTTTTTCCACCTAGAAACCATTTGTAATTCAAAATTGCGCGTTTGTGATTGGTGGAAATTAAGACGAGGGAAATAGTCGAACACAACTCACCGTGACATGCTGACGTTTCCCGTCAATGACAACTGACTTCGAATCTTTTTTTCCAGGCAAAACACGACTAATTTCATCCGATAAATAGAAATTTTTGACTACTTTCACTATCGATACGTCTAAGGGATGTCCAGTTTTTGAATTCACGCGGGATGCAAATTAATCGTAATTTTCTTGCTCGAGCTGCTAAACGACGAGAAACACCAAATACTTTTGCAGTTTTACAAACGCTCCACTGAACTGGCATTGTTGTTAAGAGGAAAATTCTCTCAGATTTCGATGGTTGTCTCAAAATTGCTTCTTTCAAGTCCTTTACCCATTTTTCACTCTGGTCGTTGTTTTCAGGAATTTCACTTCTCAATTTTAACTGGATTTTCTCTGTCATTTCCATTAAATTTCTTCTATCATCATTCGAAATGTCAAGTTTTAATCTCTTATTAGATGATTTAGTGATCTCTTGCACAATACCGATGATTTTTTCTTTTTCTATTTCATGTTGAGGGACAAAAGAACTGTCTCGCGAAATATCATCTTCTACTTCGTAGGTTAAATCGGAATCACTTGTTGTTTCAACTTTTGCGTGTACCAGATCACTTGTAACGTACATTTTGGTTTTACATGACGCGCACAAGTATTTTCCGACAAATTCAACAAATTTTTATCGTATTTCTCAGTTATCAGGGAAATATTTGTCCGCACTCGTCCGTGATTTTTTTTTTGCAAGGGATTACAACAAGATTTTGGTGTAGGCATTATCGAGCTTATTTGACAGAAAACTACGTACGATGACAGCGCGTCTGAACGTGCTCCGATCTTTAGATTCCAGCGCATGGTCGAAGCGCGGTCAGAGCGCGGTCACAAAAACATTTATAACTTTTTACCTATTGTAAAATAATAAACTTTTTTTTTCACCAACATTTTTTTAAGGGATTGTAAAATCAGATAAACTGTGAAAAAAAGGTATCGCAGGCGGAGAAGTTTTATTAATTTTCAATTGTTTTAAAAAAATAGTTTGTTTTTTTTTTTAAAAAGGTGGCCCCCATTAACAAATTTTTTTCAACAAAAATTTTGATATAAAAAATATTAAGTTTTGATGAACCGTTCGGAAGTAATCAATTTTTGAAAAAAACATCCACAAAAAATGTAATTATTAATTGTAATTATTGTAAAAATCGATTTTTTTGCAAAAATATTTTAGGAAACTTATTTTTAACCCCTAAACCGATTGAAAACCGTATTAACCGATAAAAAATGAGACCATCAATTTTTAAGTGGCACACTTGAGAAATTTTGAGCCTCTTATGACATGAATTCTTTATGCTATTTTATCTATTTGGCAAAAATTCTATAAAAAAATTAATTTTATACCTTAAATTAAATTTGGTCGAATTTTACTTTAGATAGTTGGTATCACAGTCATTGGTTTGACAGTTAATGTCAAAATCGATTCGCCATGCCGTCCTTAATTTACTTATTTACAATAAACGGCTGTTAATGTTAAAGAAGAAAAAAGGATTTTCTTTGTTGTTAAACAAAATTTATTGCCAGAAGAGTCTCGTAAGTACTAGAAAAATCCTAAAAATATTATAACCAATATGCAAAATATTATGCTGTTTAAAGTATAGCCATTTTTGCACCGAAAGCGGTGTTATAATGAAGTCATTATGAACCCAAAATAGATAAAATCAATTTTAAAGTTTAAAATGCATTGTGAGAAGATATAAATCATTTGACAGAGTATGAATCTTATATTTTATAAAATGTTCTAAAAAAATTGAATATACAACTATAAAACTGATTTCTTTAAATATTTTGCCAAAATTTTAACTTTTGGACTTCTACTGTTCTTAATCTTACCGATTCAATTATAAAAACAATTGTTAAAAGTATAAAGTAAGGTTACAGCTCAGAGCTGTCATCAGTTATCGAATTTTTTGATTGGTTCTAAAGGGGGTTCTACAGACTAGGATATAAAAAACTTAACCTGACTGGTATAAATTATTTTTACAGACTAGGAAATATTCTTTGGAAGTGAGCTTAATTATAGAACGCTTGAATGTAAAATACTTTTTAAAGTTTTCGTAAAAGTTCCCTATTATTTTATAAAATAAAAACAGTTCATAAAAAATTCTTAAAAATTTCTATTTTTCTACACCTCTGACCTTCTGCTTTTTAACTGGAGTGGAAAGGCTCCCCGGAAAATTTAAAATAACTAGCATTAAATGGTTAGCTTTTTCAGATATTTTTTACCACAAAATAATTGTTAACATTCTTTAATTATGATACAAAATTCATAAATGCATTGTTAATTACTTTTTCTACTCCCATGGTGCACCTTTAAAACTCCAATTATCGTACATGTTTCCATGAGACTAGTGATTTTAAATACACGTTGACAAGTTATGGCGTTTTAGTCACGGGCTGAAATTAGCAACAGATTTTTTAGTTAGTTTTAAGTTAGTTGAACATTTCAGGTGAAGACTCCAATGTTAAATACCATAAAACAATCTCTTTACTTTCAATGTGAAAAACTGCTCATATATCATCATTTCAACGGTTATTAGTCTATTTTCAACGTTTAAATTTCGATTTAAACATGCAAATTTGACATTTTGACTGGCGCGCCGGTAATACAGATTCCCAAGTTGGAAATTTTAAAGATGTCGTTCTACAAAAATATTTAATTTAAATCATTCAGGTATTTTTCGTAGAAAAAGTATAGTATGTAACTCGTTTATAAACTTTTCTAGACACTCAATTAAAATTCGTGACTAAAATGGCGTTTATCAAACTTGACATAATATACTATTAATTAATAGCCAAAGTACCTAGTGTAAAGTGATATCATTTACTTTAAAATTTTGGGGTGGCAAAATACAGGGTTGGAATTTGCAATAAAAAAACAATTAAATTAAAAGAAAACTCATTTCAAAATGATTTATTTATACATATGGGTATGCAATTTAAGGAGTTGCTGAATGTATGTATTATTCTAGTAGCATTTAAACAGAACTGGCCTATTACCTCGTCACCGCCCAGATAGCACACTGATATCCTTAGAACGTCAACATTGGACATAAAAGACGTCTACGGTCATCCGAAGACCGCAAATGGACTGTTTTGGTTGATCTTTGGTTGGCCTTTGGCCGTCCAATTATGGTCTATTGAAGACCGTCATATATATATATATATATATATATATATATATATATATATATATATATATATATATATATCTATATATATGGGTGTATCTCACAAAATGTCCCCCGATGGTGTTACCCCATGATATTTAATAAAACTAAATGAGTTTGACTTACACTTTTATTGTGTTTTGATCTTTCGTAATTAAGTAGATATTACAGCTCAGGTTTCAGATTTTTAACCGCAATTAATTATTTTTTACAATCTTTTAAAAGTCTAAAAACTATCTTCCGTGACTGTTATTCTTTTTAGGTTAACCTATATGTTTTCAAATATCTGAGGTAGTAAAAGCATACCGAAGATATCAGTTCACAAAGTAAATTAAATCATCCAAAGCAATCGAATCAAATATAAAATATTATTAAAAATTAAAAGAAATAATTTTTATAAGCATATATGTAGGTGTTACAAAAATTGATTATATCCTCCGTGAATCTGTTTTTGCTTTAAATTTTATGCAACGGATGGCGCTTTAATCATTTTAAATAAGCAAAAACCTCTGTTTACGACATTATAGATGCATGTGATTCCTGAAGGTCAGTTAGAATCTATACGCAGATGAGAGTGTTGCTGTTTTATAATTCAGAAGTTTAAGTTCATTAATTTGCTATTTAAAAACCTATCCACCGTGAAGTGTAATATCTCAGTAAGTAGATAGTTTTTATAAATATTTTATGTATGTACAATTGTATTTTTAAAAAATATTAGGTGTTAAAAGATACAATAACTTATTTCAAATATACAAAGGGATTTTTGAAAAACAACATACGAAATCCTAACATCCGTGAAGCAGTTATTACTAGACCTGGTGGCTTGGGGGACATTTATAAAAATAAAATATAAAAACAAATCTAAGACAGAAATAGAGTTACTCCACTCCACAAGAAACATAACCTCACTTTTGTAAATTTGGGATTTGTTCAAATAAATAGGCTTCTTGTGAAATTTAGTTGTACTGCTAGCTTCTTTTGAAGCAGCATTTAAATATGTACAGTAATTGGAATAAAAGCATCGCAAAACAAAAGTTTTATTATTGAACAGGGAGTTTTTGTTTGCATTTATATGGCTCTTACGTTTTATTACACAACCTGTAATTGGAAAATTGCCTTTTAATTGGTCGTTTGTTAGGCTTCCACGTTTTGCTTATGATTTTTGACAATTACACGATAATTAACACGTTAATCAGTACTTGCGTAAAATTTATTTTTGTAATAGTGGGAAAAGTACAATTTGGTTAGAAGATTTAGGAAATATGTACCCAGATGGAAAATGATTGTCAAAAATTATTTTAGACTTATTTATTAATAAAATTCTTGCCTTAACAAAATGGTGGAACCAAAATGGAAAAGTACTAAAATTTATAAAATTCATTCATATATGTATACATAGAATCAATAAAAATATTGCTCCTTTAAAAATTTATCGTTCAATAGTTTTTTGTGTGCAGGATGTTAAAATTTTAATAAAAATAATTGTCTATCACGTTTTATACAGACAGTTTTATATAGAAGGTGTCACTGAAAATAATAATTTTTAATTTAATTTAAATTGGACACAAGTTTACACATTTGCCTAAAATAGGTCAGTTTTAATATTAAGTGAAACTCTGAATGAATTACCCAGATAAGAGATAATTATTTAACATATAAATAATATAGAATTTTAAGTACAGCCCTTTCCAAAAAATTAAATTATTAAATAAAAATAATATAATGTATGATATTTTTTATAATAACAACTGTTATTGTTGTTTTTAGCTAACCATTCCTGATGAAATAAGTAATAAAATAAATTATTTCAAATAATAAAATTCGGTACTTTGGTTCTAAAACTAGTTAAAAGAGATAAGATAAATAAATAGTTTGTTTAATATTCTTCAACATATTCTATTAAAATAAAGTTTTAACACTTATAATAAACACTATTTCCAATGTAAGGTAGTAAATCATGTGCTCAAATAAATTGTTAAATTTTTGTTATTAATTTCACAGTTTAACACGATTTTTCTCCCATGAAATTTTTTAACAGATTTAAAAAATAAAGGTTTAAAAAACGTACCCGTGCCTCACCGTTTCACAAAATCACGTTATTTAAATTTCTTATACAGCCATTCTTATTATTTTAACCTATACAGATTTTTAATTCTCTATTTTGTTATAAATTATTTTTCTTCTTCAAATAATGTATGTTTTTACATAATACAAAAATTATACATAAAGAAAATAATTATTTTAAATTAAAAAACAGATTTGTATTTATCTTATATTATTATTATTTTATTATATATATACACTCACAGGCAAAATAATCGATCCACACAAATTTTCAAAGAATTTCAATCGTAAATAACTTTTTTATTTGATTTCCGATTTAAACAAATATTAAAGAATATTGTAGATACATTAATGGCGAATCGCTCACATTTTAAAAATTTCTAAAAAATACACGTACGTTTATAATATACAGGTTTAAACAAAAAGATGTTTTTTACCAGTTTAAGACACTCTGTAGAGTGGCAAAACCGTATATTGTTCTAAATTAAGTTTTAATAATCAAGTCACACCTATTTAAAATTGGGCCGTGCCGTGATATGATGCGAGGATGCAGCCGCATCAGGCGGCACAGTAAAGGGGCGGCATTAGCAGCAACATCAAAAAAAATATATAGGTACAATTTAGATTTTTCAATATTTAAAAATCTTTATGCGACACTTTTTTAGATTACTCTGTGTAATTTCGGTATTAACGTAGGCATTTAGTAAGATTGACTCGCAAAAAGGCGCCTCCCCCGCATATCAAATTTATGTGGAGTAATTCTTTGGTATTAGGTATATACAACCTGTTTGTAATTATTTTAACAAAGAAATAGGTATATTTTACCGAAAGTTTTGTAAAGGTAAAATGCAATTTTGTAAGCATTTTGTTAATTTCAAAGGTTACAAATTATTTTGTTAATGTTTAACAAATTATTCCGTTGAAAAAGTACACGTGATTTCAGGCAGCCAATCAAAACATTTCCAAGCACAACAAACTTATCAACAAGTTGTGTCAGCTTCAACGGTTGTTTATAATATTTAACGGTGACAGGAGTGTTTATAATGCCATTATTATTTTTCAAATTAAAATTAGGCAATGTAGTGAAGTTAAAGTAAATCAGTAAGTGTTTTAAAAGTACTGATAGTTATATTGTACAAAATTTCTATATAATCTGATGATTTCAGAATGGTGTGTTCATTTTGTGTATGTTATTTTTGTGTTAACTTATGTAGGTATGTGTTAATTATGTTTAATTTAGAAAATTGTTTAATAAAGCAACATTTCTTATAACAAATTCTCTTTTTTAAAGTTGCCAATTTACAACAAATACTTTTAATACTGGGTCTTCATAGGAGTTTGTAAAAAATACAAGAATTATGGTTGAAATTGACATGGAATTTTGTTATTAAATCTACAAAATACAGTTGGATGTAAACTTAACAAAAAGTTATGTGGACCTGATTTAACATAAAATCTGGTTATTATTTGGTTAAAATTAACAAATATTTTTTTACTGTGTATAAATGCAAATGAACTACAAGAAGAACTATAGTTGTTATACATTACGTATACGTCATGTATCCCGGATGCTGAAATATTCTATGAAATCTTTAGACGGTTTAAATTACTTGTGCCAAAATAACTTAATTACTTTGTATCCGAACGCTTTTATAGTTTTGCGAATTTTATTAACACTCCCTGTATCTGTAGCTAGTGAGGAAATAAGTTGTTTAAAATTAAAACTGATAAATAACTACTCAGGAAATTCAATAAGCCAAACAAAACTTAGACATCTATCATTATTATCTATTGAATCTACATTAGCTGCCACTCTAGATTACACATATTTAATTAACGAATTTGCTAAAATAAAAGGATAAAATTAAATTAAAGTCCTGTTATATTTATGTTTTTTTCAAATTAAAAATATTTTCATTTTGTGCAGTTTTCTTGGGAATCTTTAATTAATTTAAAGAGAAAATATTTAAGGGGCGGCATTTCAATAACTTGCATCATACTGAAAAAATCTACCGCACGGCCCTGCCTATTTTTAACAGTTTTGTTTTTGGTTCACCTTGATATATTTTTTTTTGTGGAAAATATGGATTTAAAAAAAAAACATTGCAATTTCCAATATTTTTCCTGTATGAAGAACTAAGGTTGCTGTGGTCCATCCATAGCCTATGGAGAATGACAGTGACAGTTTTGTTGAATCATCCCATACTTGGACATGTCATATACATCTTTCAAAAGCTATCAAATTGTTTTTTGTAAATTATTGTGTTAATTTTGAGGTGTCTTCTTACTTTTAAAAATGTCTCCGACTGATGTTGCCCTTTGTACTTTACTTCTTATGACGTTTAAAACACTTGCCAAGTAAAACTGTGACCGTCCATCCTGGATTAAATTAATGGCTCTGGCAACTTCAGTCGGAGGCATATCCATTTTTTAAAGTAAGAAGACACCTCAAAATTTAAACATTAATTTGCAAAAAATAATTTGATAGCTTTTGAAAGCCGTGTATGACATGTCCAAGTATGGGATAATTCAAAAAAAATTGTCACTGTCATTCTCCATAGCCTATGGATGGATCATAGCAACCTTAGTTCTTCATACAGAAAAATATTGGAAATTGCAATGTTTTTTAAAAAAATCCATATTTTCCACAAAAATAAATTTATCGAGGTGAACCAAAAACAAAACTGTTAAGAATAGATGTGACTTGATAAATAAAACTTAATTTAGAACAATATACGGTTTTGCCACTCCACAGAGTGTCTTAAACTTATGGTAAAAAACATCTTTTTGTTTAAACCTGTATATTATAAACGTACGTCTATTTGTTAGTAATTTTTTAAAATGTGAGCGATTTTCCATTAATTTATCCTACATTCGTTTAAATCCGACATTAAATAAAAAAGTTATTTGCGATTGAAATTCATCGAAAATTTGTGTGGATCGATTATTTTGCCTGTGAGTGTATATTATATTATTATTATACTTTTACTTTTACTTAGAATTTTATGAAAATTTAAAAATGTTAAAATATATGGGGTGTTATATTTGAAATAACAAACTTTATGCCACTTCCGGTCAAACCGAAATAGGCATTTTTTTTAAATTTTAGAAAAATAGCCCTAATTGGATTATAAACGCTTTAAAAATTTCAAATCGATATTTATTGCCGTTCGCCAGAATGTATTTTGTACATTTTAAAATGTATGTTTAATGGTTGTCCAATGTCCATTTATTCAGGGAATACATTTTTCTTCAACTTTACAGTCTAGCTGTAACTGTTATCGAAGCTGTTTATTATGTGCCGAATACCGTGGATAACATTTTATTGGATCGCAATGACGTGATCTGAAAAAACGCCGAGTATAATTTTTTTAAGTCTATTTTTATAATATATATGTGTTTTATATTATATTATAACTTGTTTCTTCAAGCTTTTTATAATTTAGGCTTAATGCTGACTACCACAATATAAGATTATCTTCTGAGCTAAATAATTTAAACCAATCAGGTTTTCTACAGCCCAGTCTAAAAAACCGATAACTGCTGATAGATCTGAGCTTTCTAACCTCACTTTATTGTAGGTTGTAACATATATGCTATTATAATGTTTCTTGTTTAATGTTAAATAAAAAAAATTGTTAAGGAATATTTGATAAAAAAATATTCTTTTGCAAAATAAAATTAAAGATGTTTGGCACTCCCGTATAATAATTTTTTGTTTATAACATATACTATGCCATTCCCCAAATATTGTATTTAATAAAAAAAATGTTTTGCCGATTTTGTTTTTATTCAACAAAAATCTCAAAAAGTTCTAAAGGCCACAATAATCTTTGCTAATTTTATTTTCGTACAACAAACATCTTAAAAACATAATAAAGGTTAAAAGGTTAGTAGTTTCCTATAAAACTTTTTGGTTCATAACAAATACCTTCTGTAAGATATTTAATATAAAATTTCGTTTAAGCACTCAACCGGCCACAATCATTTTTGCCAATTTTGTTTTTGTACAACAAAAATCTAAATAAAATGCAACTTTAGATTTTTTTATTCATAATAAAATAAAATATACCATTTGACACACATTTAAGCAAAAATTTCGTTGGAAAAAATTAAGCATTCTTGGCAGTTCTTGGAAATGTAAAAGTTCATATGTGGCAATAAAGAATGCCTTTGAAAACTATTTTAGCAGAAAAAAAATCCACGCACAAACAAGCATAAAACTTATAAGTAATTAAAAACTTATTCATCTTATTAAAATCAGGCAACCATGTTTTTACTGGAAAGTCCATTAACTTTATTTAATTTGTTTTTTTTAAATAAAGTATATATACTTTAACAAACTTTAGTTTTTAATAAGCTTGCAAAATGTAATTTTAATATAACCAATGCGGAATATAACCCCTCTGCTCTATACGACAAAATAACATTTTCACGTGTAAAGTTTTCGTACACAACTCACATGTAATTATAATTTATTGTACAAAAATTGTTGTGGATGCGGTAGGTAAATCCTGGCAAATAAATGCTAATTAACCATGGATGGGTAAAATTAATTTAACAATATTTAAGATAAAACGCAAACTGGTTAAAGTCGTCACAAACTTGTATGCAAATTATAAAGTTATTAGTGTGTTTATGTCCTCAAAGTTATCCAAAATGGTTGGGTTTGAGATAGAACGAAGTTAACTCATGTTTATTAGTCTAGGAGGTAAAATTAAATTTGTGTTCACGTTCTACCATGTGCAATGGTTAAAAATTGTTCAAAATTGTTATACAAATTGTAGTTTTATACTTAAAATGCGGATATTATATTCATTTCTATGATATTTGTTGAAATACTAATATTTTCTTGGTAGGTATTGTGGAAAATGAAAAAGATAATACTAAAATTTCTTATTACGCAGAGGGAGTCTTTTAGTACAAAAAAGAGAGCCTGAAAGAAATAAATATTTCATTTTAACTTGAAATCAATATGGCATTCCCTAAGAAAATGCTTGTATGGGAATTTAGCACGCTTTTCCTGCAATATATGAATTGGCACACCCTCAAATATGCTAAGTATTCACGTAAAACATAAATTAAGTTATTAGATGTATTTTGCCCTACTTATTAATTCATTTTGTTATGTCTGTTGTTATGTAATGTTATGAAGTTGAGTTTCCAAACTTAAACTAATTTAATTTCATTTTATATATGATTTATATGGTTCATTCCACCAAATAATTTTTTTTTGAAGTTTGCGGAGTTTTTTATTTATAATGTTTTATAAAAATACAAATATATCTTACTTATGGATTTGAGTTTTCAAACTAAAATTTGATTTAATTTTATATAATATATCATATATCATATTATGATGTATATGGGTCATTCCACCAAATAATTTTTTTTTGAAGTGTGCGGATTTTTTTATTTATAATGTTTTATAAAAATTCAAATATATTTTACTTATGGATTTGAATTTTCAAACTAAAATTTGATTTCATTTTATATAATATATCATATATCACCACTAATTTTATTTTGAAGTGTGGGGATTTTTTTATTTATAATGTTTTATAAAAATACAAATATGTTTTTGTTACATAAACCGTTTGTACAAACATTTTTTTATAATACAAAATTGACGATAATTTGACAGATGCATAACCTCAATTATTAAAAAAAGACTTACAATTACTTTATGTTTAATTAATTTAAACAAAACATTAAACATTTTGAAATAAAAATTAAAAACTCTAGTTTAAATGTATGAATTTACTGAATTTCCAAACCCAGCTATTTCTATTCGTGCCCAACGATACATGTTACTTTTGTTGTAACAGGATTATTCTCATCGATACGTGATAGCAATAGGCAATTAACGTCTATTACTTACATTCGATTAAACAGCTTGTTATTGGTCCAACTCAAATCCCCGTTTTCAACTTTCCTCCAACTTTCAATTCGGAGACCTAAAGTTAGAGACAAATGTTTCGCGATTGTTAGCAACGGTAAGAGCTCACCGTAAAAGACTTTTAACCTTGAAAGTTTCTTTTGATTCTACTTTTTTAATGATTTCAAGTCTTCTAATTACATTTGTATTTTCTGAAACAAATATTTATTTATTTTTTTAATTTGACGTCAATAAAATAATGTAAGAGCAATTAAAAGAACTTTAAAACAAAATCCATATTTCAAAAATTGATTACTAACTTGTTTAAATATTTAATGTACAACATGTAACGATTAAAAATACCTAAATAATTTAGTTCCGGCAATATATTTTCACTAAACTGAATTTAGTAATTTAATAAAGCGGCTGTGCTAATTGTGAAGACAGTCACGTTTGCACAATATTGGGGACAGTTGTGGCGAAATGGTTCATCAGTATTACCAACAAACTTGAAGTTCTCCGCCAAATAACATGAACACGTCATTTATTGCCAACCTTAAGGACGCAATTGACGATAATTATGATTGAGATTTATGCAATTAACCCATTTATAAGATTATACTAATGTTAAGGGGGTACTGTGATGCCTAATTACCATATTGATTTAGCATGTTTGAATTAAAAGGGGAAATGCGCATTAGTATATTATTATCAGACTATATATTATATTATTTCAGACTATACTTTTTCTACGTTTCCAAAAAATACAATAGAAAATAATTTAATTGGGAGAAAGTCAGGTTGGATCGGTCTAAATTTGTTAGATACTAAACACAGAGATGTCGCCACCAGTGTTTATTCCGTCATCCGATGATAGAATAATCATTCTGTAATATTTTCAGGAATATGTAATTTCACATTAAAAAGCGATATTAGAACGGTCATATTCCGTAATAGAAGTAAAAAAAATATTTCTTCTACGACCACTATGTAAAAGTCACATTTCGTAATGGCATCGTTGCTTAGAAAATGAATATTTTCATTGGCAAGGCAAAACTCGAATGTAAAGGGACATTTCTGTATGAAATGTGACAGGTCTGTGTGAAAAGAAATTGACAGCATCGTTTGACATTTGTATTGTATTTGTATATGTATGTCTAAATATCATTTAGAACACAATAAATTGTGTTTGTATAATAAATTCTAATTTCTGGTGCCTTTATTTAAATTGAGAAGGTAAGTTTATTGATTTTAATTAACTTATACCTTAAAAATTAAAAGAATAAGATGAAAGTAATTTTAATAGCTGTCAAACCCTTTTTTAGGTTATTTTCTTTTATATTTGAAAATAATAAAAAAAAAGGGTGGTAGAAAAAACATTGTGTTTCACTTGTGACAAAAGCTTTCTTCAAGCTCGTGTTAATGCCTAACGGCCTCGTGAGCTAATTAAACACTGGCATGGAAAAGTCGCTTTTCGCCACTTGTAAAACAAATAACTATTATGTAATATATCTTATAATATTATTTTCGGTGCATCCACCATTTTTGCAAGTTCGTAGGATTTAATTTCAAAAATGGCGAATGCGCCGGGAATAATTTTGTTTTCGCCACCATTGGAACATATACGTCCTATAAAAAATTAATCTTGATATTGTTATTTTTTACGTGCAATATCGTTTATTAATAATAAGTATTTTACTCCTTATTTAAAACGGGTAAGTGTAAAATTTTATAGATTTAAACTGATTCATTGTAATACTATTACTTATTTTCTTTTAATTTATTGTATGCCTGGGACATATATGTTCCAGTGTAGTTTTTCGACACTGAGATTCATATATCACAGTATACTACTATGCTAATAAGTATCGTCGTATAAAGCAACTGAGGCCGGGCCTCACATGTTAAAATTATAATATAATTTAAAATGTTGAATACATTACTTATTTAAATATAAAATGTTTTTAAACTAATTTCCAGTCATTAAAAGTATCAAAACATCGAATAACCATCAAATTTTAAAATATTTCCTTTAAATTTAGCGCGCACCCCTTCCAACTTTAATTCTAAACGCTTAAATCATTGCCCGACCGCATAATAGGGAAATAGTAATCTCAGAAATTTGCGCTTCATAAACGTCACACATTGCCGATACAACATAATGCTCCCCACCGCTGCACGGTGCCGCCGGCACCCCCGCAAGGCGGGGACTATACGCGAATTTTTGTAGGCATTGAGGCCCACAAAGTTGGGCTTGTACCACAGTATATGGAAGACAGCAGAGTCAGTCCTGAGATCTGTGCGGCTCGCTTATCAGCCGTTGTAAAAGACTGGGCGGGGCGTAAAATGTTTTCTATGCGTGTTTATAGTTTCTTATTTCTGTTTAGTCTTTGCCTTAGCGTTAAAATGGAAAGTTGTGATAAAAATGCAAGCGTAAAATACATTATTGTGTTGTGAATTCATGTAAAAATAATTCAAATAATTATAAAAGATTATTTTTATTTTAATATACTATTATATTATATTATTATTAATATAAATAAAAATATTCATGTTTTTTTATAGTTCAGTGTTAAATCTTTGAGTTTTATATACCTACTGTGCTTGTACATTATTATTTTGTTGTTGTGCGGTTGTGCCTTTATTAATCTAAAAATAATTATTGTAAGATAGGTAAAAATGAGCATTACCTCCTGGGTAATGTGGAAACCTGCTGAAGGAATAAATAAAAATCCCACCTCGTCCCGCACTTTTTGTATTATTCTAGGTAAATTTTAAAAATTCTTCTCGTGAAAGAACATATTTTTAAATAATATATTTTTATTATTTAGATTCTGAAGTGCTCCAAAAACGCGAGACCTTGAAAATTTCAAAAATTTGGGCCCCACCTTAATGAATGGTCACGAGCCGTCACTGATTAGTATTACAAACCATACTGGGATGTATATGTCCCATGTAATTTTTATGGTTGGTGATATAGTTAGCAATACTCTTTCCTAACTGAATTCAGACGCTGAAGTCAGTTGAACTTGTTGATGAGTATTGTCAGCGGGAAACGTTTTGATTGACTGCCTGAAATCACGTGTACTTTTTCAACAAAATAATTGTTAAACATTAACACTTACAAAAATGCATTTTACCTTTACAAAACTTTCGGTAGAATATTTCCCTTTGCTAAAATAGTTACAAACCCTGGTTTTCTACAAAAAATTATATTAAAATTTAACAAAATACAATTAAAAACTACAAATTCATTTTTAACACATATTATTTTTAATTAATACCTATCTGGAATATAATTATATTACTTTTTCTACTCCGACCTTTGAAACGCCCATTATTGTACATGTTTCCATGACACTAAGTGATCTTTTAAATACACATTGACAAGATTTTAATTAAATATTTGTATACAAATACTTAGTATTTGTATACAAATATTTAATTAAAATCTTTCTAAATAATAATAAGTATTTGTCGTATGCTCGCGCATAATAAGAATTTGCTACTAAAATGGTGTTCATCAAACTTGATACATAAACTACTATTAAATTTTAAAAACAATTTTACCATTAAATAATGTTTTTGTGTCTATTATAATATAAAAGGCACTTTATATTTTCACCCTAACTTATCAATTATACAGACTATGTAAATTTACAGCCCGCAATAAGCGGCATTCAGTATTCTCGAACGGCTGAAACTCGATAACGCGAATTAAATTGCAGAATTGCAGAATTGATAAATATTTCAGAACATCCATGCTATGCTACACCCGATTTAAAATTGCTTCGACTGAAGTTTTAAACATTTATTTCGGGTAAATGTTGTCCCATATTCCTTCATTTGCCCGTAAAAGAGAAGAAGAAAAATCTAGCGTTGGTGTGTTTTTTAAGCTTAAGTTTATAGGCATTGACGGAAATAGATTCAAATAAAGAATTAATTAAGGGTTTTATTTCTGTAGAAAGAAATGGGTTTTATGTACAATCAAGAAAAAATCTTTGTCGTGTGTTGCTTTTAAATAAAGTTACAATAAAAGGCATCACAAAAAAGCGCAAAAGTGCTTTTACTCTTTCTTTCTAATGCGGTAGATTCAAACACAAAAAAACTTATTTTACCAAAATACAGCAAATTTCTAAATATTCAACTAAATAAATAATTAAATAAAGTTTTACTTAAAATATATTTTTTTTCAAGCGTATACCAATTTTCATATCATAAGCCTAAATAGAGAAACTTTATATTTGTACGCAGTTTAAAGTCAAATTACTATACACCGCCGTACAATAATGAAAATACAATAAATTAATATTGGAAGAGTGAAATCAGCAAAGAAAATGTAAACGTACAGGTCACTATAGAACAAATTTATGTACATAACCTATAATATAACATACATATGTCAAACGGCAACCTTACAAACTTGATAATTTCAAGTACCGAATAATTAAAAGATAAAAAAAATAGTACATAAAACTCGACGGAGAAATTATATTAACTGCCTCGGCTAAGGCCTCAGAAGCGCTTTCTCCGCCTCACAATGGTCTGAATTGACTCATTCTTCGGCCAAAACTCGAAAAGTGAATATAATAATGTAAAAATTGTTAAAGGTTAAGGTTTTTGGGGTCGCTGATCACGAATTTAATAGGTATTAAAATTATTAAATTCAAAATGGCGGGCCAAAAATTAAGAACTTTTTGAAAAATAATTGGTTTATCGCAAGGAAAATGTTATTTTTTGGATTTTGGGGTCGTTTATTACGAATTTAATATCAAAATTATTAAATTCAAAATGGCGAACTAAAAACGGTGGATTTAAAAAAAAATAATATCAAAATAATCAAATTTAAAATGGCGGACCAAAATGGCAGGCTTTTTTGAAAAAAAGTTGTTTATTGCCCAGAAAATGTTTATTATTGTGTTTTTGGGGTCGCTGAATACGAATTTGATATCAAACTATCAAATTTAAAATACCGGACCATGTTTCTTTTAAATTAATAGTTGTTATTTTAATTTAAACATTATAAATTTTTAAAAGAAGTTAATTGTTTTTATATTTTGAAGAAATCAACTTTTATTTAAACAGAATACCTAAATGCAATTTAAAAATAAAAGTCAGAAGTTTTTTGCAGTTTTGCAGTGCAAAGATTAATAAATAAATTGCAAAAAGAATTGTTTTTGTAAAACTTTTATTTATCCTAGCGTCACTGCGACTACACAGTAAAAAATATTTTAGTGTTCTCCCAGGTGAAAGTTGTAGCGTGAAAAAGTTTGTGTAAAACATCACACTATTTTCAATCCTAAAATATATTTTTTCGTCCAAGTGCGATGGAATGATAGTAGTGTTCCACATCAATCTAACTTTACACTTAAATATACATTTAACACTAGCCAAGCTCTTGCAGTGTACATTAGTGTAAATATATATGCAATCAGTTGACAAAAACGCAAACTTGTTTCGTTCATTGTTCTCTCAGAATTTTTGTTGGAAGAATGCACCAAGCTGTTTAGTTGTGGTTTATAATTATTAACTAAAGGTAAGTCAACTTCAAAGTATTATTACTCATCAAGGTTTATAATGTCAAAAACTGCATTTTGTTTTGGTTCGAAAATCGCGTACAGTTCTTACAATAGCTCAGTTTAATGTATGTAATAAGTAAATCGTTTTTTTTTTTATTTTTAGTGTTTTTTCTGAGAGTAAAACAAGTCCATGATGCCAAGTTTAATAAAACTTTAAAAAGCAGCAGATGGCATTTTATGATGACAACTTTAGCACTGAATTGCAAAGAGGGCCTTCAAAGTTTTATTTCGAAATTATACCTACAAAAATGGTATATAATTATATAGAAGAATTTCCCGATTTGATAGAAATTTTAGTCAAAATGGATAAGAATTGGTTACCTGAAAAAACTACGAGATTTTAAGCTTGCTTTATTAAGAGCCATACAATTTACACCAATCCAACAGTGTCAATTGGTACTTTGTGCCAAAATATTATTTGGTGTTTTGAACGTATTTATATTCTAAGTAATTGCCAAAGATTAGTTTTATATTTTGTAGCGTAAAACTTACAATGTACTGTATTTACGTATTTATATTAAGTAATTGCCAAATATTATATTATAATAGTAGTTTAATTTTTTATTAGTTTTATATTTTGTAGCGTAAAACTTGCAATGGACTGTATTTTTATATAAATATAAATTTTATTTCTTTATATAAACATTATTTAAACACCCCAGCAGCGCTTTCCAAAAGTAATTCATATTTATATAATTATAATTAAAAATAAATGAATATATAAAAAATTATATATATTTTTTTCAAGCGTACAATAATTTTTATATTATAAAACTTCAAAGTCTATATAAAAAGACTTTATGAATATTAATACTAGTTCAATCGCCAAATAATCATTAAACTTCCTACCGAAATAAATCTAAAATGTTATCGTCAGTTGAACCTAACCTAAAAATAATGTGACAGAATTTAAAAAAATTAAAAAATGCAATGCTTGAAAAAAAAATAGTATAAAAAGCACGGCAGCGAAAGCTTAATAATTGCCTCGCACACAATCTACTGCCTCAGCTGACACATCGGCAGTGAAATGTATGCTCAGCGATAATAAATGATTTCTCTGCTTGGTAATTATATTATTTATTATACCATTTTTATCGACATTAAATGAATTTTATTTTTGTAAGTTTAAGGGCACACTGCAGACACCAATCTTACACAATATTGGTGTACAATTTTTAAATCTATTAGTGTTAGGATAAACACTAGATAGATTAAATTTCCAGCACTATTAGGAATAGCACACAGAAAAAAATCTAACATAATACCAAGAATAGCGCTTTCATTGAATGCATTAAAATTGAAGCAATCTAAATTGTTATTTGCTCCATTAATTACTATTAAACCAAAATAGGGAAATATTTTGCCTAAATGTCAAAGAATTTATTGCGTTAAATGTATACATAGTATACATACAATAGTAACGTTATTAAATAAATCAAATTAGTATTTAATGCAATAACATTCTACCCTTCTAACAAATAAATATCAATATAAATATCAATAGATTTAGGAGCGATAACTTTTGTTGTTAATTTAAAAACAGTAAACGATTATAAACCAAGTGCTAACTATCTATTGGTATTATAGGAACTGTTATTCACACGGATTACAAGATCCCATTGGTTTAATGGCTCACCCATTCATGCTATGCTAGAGTTTTTTCTGTGCATTCACACTAAAAGTGAAATAAATGCAAATAAATTAATGTCAAAGTGAACACTTTTAGAGAGCTACCGAACACGATTAGTGTAGTAATTTTCAATCAAATAGTGTATGAAGTCGCACGAACTTTGTTAAATGTGTTACACTACAAGAGTACAACCTCTAGAGTTAAAACAACACTAAAATTCACACTAAATTTAAGGTGAAAATTTGAACTCCAAAAAAGTGGACCTGCTCAAGCTAGTGTTCTCTAGTAAAGCTTTTTTTACTGTGTAGTCGCGACTACTGTTTCAAATCTGGGCGTGTTTATTGTGGTTTTATTAATTTTTAGGCAAGCTTGTGCAGTCGATTATTTAAGAACAGTTCAATAAACGTTTTCCCATAAAAAGCATCTTTCGCAAAGGATCGCAACTCAACTTATTTATCGTGAAATAATCGAAATAATTGAAAAAATTTCAAACGCGCTGCGTGCATTTTTTAAAATAAATATTAATTATTATCAAAGAACCTAACAAAAACGACTCATTAGTTAACAGCTTTACATTGTTTGCAGAACTTTCGAAAAAACCCAATACAGTTAGAATGAATAAATAGCGGATTTGGCTTAGTGCAGCTAAAACTAAAAGCTCCGTGACAAAGCTTTTTACACAGGTTTCGAGCTTACACCTAATAAGGAAATGGAACATCCGCAATCATGTGAAAAAGGTTGAAAATCGCAGTGACTTGGCTTTTTATTTCTTCTTCTCTTTTTGTATGAATACACCAGAAATTAGCACACATTTCAGACGGCATTTATACTCGTAAGTTCATGTATCGTTTTGTTTTGTGAACCATAGTTAATAAAGTTATATATTATTATGACAGGTCTGTGAAAGTTTTTTTACAAAAACTACCATGTATTCCTTGGACCGAAATAAGTTTATTAACTGTAAAAAATACCTATAGGTGGGTTTAGTATTTTAGAATAAAAATGGCTTTTTTAAGAAATACAATTTCCATAAAAGTATAGTATATAATATACATGTTATGTTTAGGGTGGGTTGAAAACAAAATGTTTGTTTTTTTTTCTTAGCTAAAGAAAAAAAAATTTTACTCAACATCTTGAGGTGGCCGTGGAAAACATTCTAATATAAAAGAAAGTGCATTTCATTTTTTAATTTTTTACTTAAATTACTTACTTACCTTTTAAGGGGACATCCTACAGATTCTAGAACGAAAAAAAGAATTTCCCGTTGGAACTACCCCATTTGATTAAATATTTATTTAAAAAACGAGTGGGCCACCTCAAGATGTTGAGTAAAAAAATTATTTTTTTTTTCAATTTTTTTTTATAAGAAAAGAACATTTTGTTTTCAACCCACCCTAATTATGGTATAATATTAACTTAACATAATTAGGTCCGTGTAAGATTGATTTTTATAATCAAACTTCGCCATTTTGATATATGTATATAAGTATGTATGTCAAATAAAGTCGTTTATTATTATTATTATTATTATTATTATTATTATTATTATTATTATTATATATTCCATTCGATATCCATTTTTTGCTTCACAAACGATTTGAAAATCAGATATTGGTAAGTCAAGTAGTTTTCTGTCGAATTAATTAATGATTCAGGAGGCGGAAATCCAGTGCCCTGGGAAAAGGAAATACAGCGCTGCTTCACTAACCTTTGCAGTCACGTCTCTGGCCAAATTTATGTTTATTCCCCACCAGTTTACCACTGTTTTTAAGGTGTTTTTAAGGTACTTATCAAAACCAATAACCATTTTTTACAGACTAGGATGTAAAAAACTTCACCTGGTTGGTATACATTATTTTTACAGCCTAAAAGTTCAAAAGTAAGCGTTGAAAATAATAAAGCCTTAATTATAAAACGTTTGAAGATAATAGTATATTATGTATCAAGTTTTAGACACAAAATTAATATTTATTATTATCTTAAAATGATTTAAATCAAATATTTGTATGGAGCGCTATCTATAAAATAATAGGGGAATCTGTGTTACCGTCAAATGTCAAATTTGTATGTGTTATAAACGCAAATTATAAAGGTTATAAATCAAAATGTATTCCTTGAAAATGGATTAACACAGTTTTTTCACAGTGAAAGTAAAGAACATGTTTTATAAGAACTTCACAGTGGAGTCCGAGTTATCTAGTTTACTGTCAGTGAATATAAAAGGTCATTATAATGTTCATATAAACTTTTAAATATTGGCGTTGAGAAACTATTTAATACTTTTGGATTTTTGTATTAATTAATAATAACTTCAGCCCGTGACTAAAACGCCATGAAGCCAGAACTTGTCAATGTGTATTTAAAAGGTCACTTAGTGTCATGGAAACACGTACTATAATGGGCGTTTTAAAAGTGGGAGTAGAAAATAGTATATTATGTATTAAGTTTGATAAACGCCATTTTATACACGAATTTAATTTAGGGACGAGCGAGCTTTCTAGCGAGTGCTTAAATAAGTGTATAGTGTATAGAAAAGTTTATAAACGAGGTGCATACTATACTTTTTCTACGACAAATACTTATTACCTATTATCTTAAAATGATTTAAATTAAAAATTTGTATAGAGAGCCATCTATGAAACAATATGGGAATCTGTGTGTCACCGTTAAATGTCAAATTTTTTAAAACAATTATAAAGGATATAAATCGAAATGAATTTCTTGAAAATTGACATTTTTTCACAGTGAAAGTCAAGAAAATGTTTTATGAGCACTTTTAGTATTATTTTACAAGGAAGGCAATTTATTTTAACGATTGTATGACATTTGACAAATGTCAACTAACTTAAAACTAACTTCAGCCCGTGACTAAAGTGCCATAAAGCCACAACTTGTCAATGTGTATTTAAAAGGTCACTTAGTGTCATGGAAACATGTACGTATTTTAGAGGTGGGAGTAGAAAAAATTATCTATTTATATATTTATAAAAATTTACTAAAATGTCGTGACGGTGATTGGAGGCAAGTTTATACCTATTTACTAATTAATCAAGGCGCATTCGCCATTTTTGCAACAAATTATATTTTTAAATGAATTAAATTTATTTATTATTATTGACGATATTATTATTATTAAAGACATATGTATATGCCTAAATTAAAATTCAGTTAAAATACCAACTGTTAATTTCAATTTCGATTAAATTATTCTGGAATTAAAAATTTAAATGTATTATAAAATGTCACAAATCTCAAAATTATGTTTTCTTTTTTTAGTTAAAATTTTAAGAATTTTTACAACCCAAGTAATATTTGTACCATTTATTTGTTTATTAAAATATACCTATTATGAATAAACTGTTAATTTAAACGATAACACCGGTCGACAGCAATTTTGTGCCCTGAATTACCATTATTTTGCTCATTTAGCTCTGGTTTTTAAGATGTTACCAAAAAAAAACTCTTTTTTTTCGACTTGCAAACATTTAAATTAGTTTATATATTTTGTTAATAAAATACTTTAACCGAGGATCATTGGTAAAATACCAATTTTTGTCCGATTTGTAGTTTTACAAAATTTTCTAGCTTGATCCATCTACTTTTTTGTTAAAATATAAATGCAGTCAAATAAATATGGCACTCAAAAAAACCGCGTGTGTCAAAATTTATATTTATGGTCAGTTTTGCTCCTGGTGCTTGTACGACTTTTTAAAAAAAATCGTTAAACAACGTTTTTTATTTCGTTATAAACTTAATTTTTAAAAGGAAAAACTTTATAAATGTGTATTATTTATTTTTTTTAGTTTAATACGTTTATAGCTACGTTACCAGTAATCCTCAATTAAAATATTTTAGAAACAAGCTAAAGATATAAGAATTTTAACGCATGTCCAAAAAGTTTTTTCCACAATATCGCAAAAACATTAGCTAATTGAACATATTTGAAATAAGAGCACCCAAATTATCCTAGAAAAGTTATTGGCCAGTGACAAACAAATTTTTTTATTTAAGCTAAAGGCAATTTCGGATCGAAGAAAAACAAGATATAATGTTTTAACTTACTTTAACTTACTTTATGTGAATAATTATTACGTACATAAGTGTTTTAAATAAGGTAGGCCTATTATGCAAAATTGTATGAGTTGTGCTCACATAACAAAAATGCAGAATATGTCTAAAACAAAAATAAAGCTTGTATTTAACCAGACGAAAAAATTCATTGTTTTCGAAACTTACACCAAACATTTTAACTAACTTTACATTAGTGCTATGTTTAGCATTAGTTCGATTTATTAATGCAAACCGTATAAAATATCGTTTGAAACATTAAGAACTTTAAAATAATCATAAATAGTAAAACAGTAAAACTGGCAGATAATTAAATTTAATCTACCTATGCTTTCCAGCTCAAATGGTCTTATCTACAATATTAAGAAATAAAGGACAAAAATCAATTTTTATTGTAATCTTTTGTCACATATATTGTAGATAGGACCTTCTGACTGCGGGGCAGTGTAGTAAAATAAGTTCAACCCATAAATGTATATTTCAAAAATTAACTAATTGTTGACGTTGGCGTTGGCTAACTATTCTCAGTTCAGGCATTGGGCGAAGCTAAGGCAAATTCTGTTTTATGGGCGCCAGAGACTTAAAGTGAATTATTCTGTATAACGGTGGCCCAAATTTTGTTTTTGTTTTTTTCACCCCTTAGAGGTGATCCATAGGTTAAAAAATAAATTCTGCAAAAATTGGAATCATAACATTAGGTTTTATGACCTATTAATAAAATAAATACAACTACGTAGAAGAAATAAATTTATAGAATCATTAGTTAATTAATGTTGCACATCTTGTATCGGAATTCGCGATTTGTTCCAAAACACAATACCTTCATTTTTTTGATTGGCTGATTTCAATATTCACTCTGATTTGGGCCAATTGGATTTTAAATTGGGAAAAAGTAAGGTTAACAGATCTCAGATTTTTAATATATACGAGGTGTGAGGTTATATATTTTGGTATTAATAAAAATAACTTAATTGGAGTAAAAAAGTATAGTATTACACCAGAGATAATGCGCGATATTAACTCGGATGATTTACGTCTCTCGCCTGACGGCTCGAGACGCAAACATCATTCTCGTTAATAATATCTCTTATATAATAATATACTACTATAACTAATTTGGAACTTTCGTGTAAACTTTATTTTACGTACCTTAATAAGTATATAGTGTATTGTAATACAAAAAGATTGCAGCCAAATAAAAAAGTTGCGAAGCAAACGCTGCAATCTATATAAACATTTTATAAATAAAATACATATTATGTAGTTTATAACTCCAATAAACATTTTAAAAATTTAATTATAACTTTTATCTTCTTTAATTTATAGTACTTATCTTACGCTGAAAAGATATAATATTCCACTTTAAACGAAAAGTGTAGGTATTTAAAATGAAATCAAATTTCTATGGGCGATATTTAAAGGAGACTTAACAGTAGCTTTAGGCTACCATCAAGTTATTTTATACCCTCAGTAAAAAAGGATAATTTCCGCGAGCTTATTGCAATATCAGAATATATAATAAAAAAGCACTATCTTATGATTATGCAAATCTAAGACTATACTAATATATAAAACTTAGAACCTACTTTATACCTATTTTAAATTTTTTTAAAAGTTGTCAAAAATCAATTTAAAATTGAGATCAACATCAGTTAAAGCTTGTATTGTTTTTTGAGGTATTTTCTTTTAAAACAAAATACGAAAAACCCCTTTTGGGCTTAGGTAATAATTTATTATTCATGTTAAAACAAATCTGATTTTGTTACAATAAAGGTACAGCATATTAATTATATATTATTATACCAGAGATAATGCGGATTATCTCGTGTGTATTCTTTATCTACTTCAATTAAATTTACATTAATAACAAAATTTATTGTAACCTAACTTTTTTTGATTATAAAGACACACTTTTTTCCAATTTAAAACCCGATTGGTTCAAATTACAGTTAATATTAAAATCGGCCAGAGAATGTTCGAGAATTTATTGTTGAAATAGCTCATTATAGGTTGCTCTAAAATTTTTAAACTTAAGAGCTACCTATAATGAGCTATTTCAACAATAAATTCCCGAACATTCTCTTATCAAAAGCACGAAGTTTTAATGAAGTCTATATTAAGTATAGTGAGGAAACTAAGGATAAGCTTTAAAGGTAAAAAACCCTTTTAATAAACCTATTTATAAATTAAAAAAAGTTTTAATACAAAAGTGTAAAATAAACAAACAGTAAATCAAAATAATTTTTATTTTCTCGTATTTTTCATTAATTAATAAACTCAAAAACATGTATGCTATTTCGCCCCCTAGGGGGGAAGTAAAATTTTGCCCACCGGTTAAGAAATGAAATTATCCTGATATTAAAAGATTAATTTTTCTTTGCAATGTTTAACTTCCAATAATAAGTTTTCTTTAAGCTATTTTAATTGGCCCGTTAACTCAATTAGTTTCTAAAAAACTCAAGAATTCTATAGAAATGCAAAGTCTGCATGTATAGATCCTCTTAAGGATATTGGGTGGACCCAACAAGATATTTGAGATAGTTTACTAATCAGCTTTGTCACTAGTTGAAATGCAGATTTTCGTAATTCCCGGGGGAAATGTCTAAATTCCACAACGACATTTCAGAAACATATCTTACCTGCTATAAATTGTCACCAAAACTTGGTGTACAAATTTTAATTTAATTGAGGAATGTTGCAATAAAATAATTTAGTCCTTATAAAATTTGATTTAAATATTATACAAATATTATATTAAAAACAATAGATATTTATGATATAAGCCAAGAAGTGACTCAAAGATTGAGCAAAGCACAAAAAGTCAATTCTTGGACGAATGACTTACACTATTTTATCTTCAAGACACACTTATTAAAAGTAGAAAGTGTATGTAAGTAATGTACCTTTACGGCCTAGGCCATAAATAACCTAATCCGATTGGTCTGTGCCTAGGGAAAATACTGAGTAACAAGTGTTGACAACAATAAAGTTTAAATTATTAGCCGATTAAAGATAAACTCTCTGTCTTATTTTTTATGGTAAATTTAGTTTACCATATTTACTAAACCAATTATAAAAAAATAATTCTTGTAGTAGTTTTCAACCTATTTTTTATAACATTTTTACCTGAAAGAAAAAAGATTCCCCGGAAAACTTTTTTCGGAATATTAAATTTTTTCTATTAAAAGTTTTAACACGACTCTGTTTTATAATAAACCCAAAATAATAGCTGCAAAAAGTTTTAAATGTTGTTTAAGAGCTTTTGCCTTTATACTAAAAACGTTGTTTAATTGTTAGGTATATAAATATAATAATGGTTTATCAAGGTTTTTATTTTGAAAAACCGTAATGAGGTTTTATTAGAATATAAAAGAAGTTTTAATAGACATTGTAAACTTTTGAATGTTTTTTTCTTTATTAAGATAATACTCTTTTATGATAAAAGTTTTATCAAGTCAAGTTTTTTGAACGATGGATGCTTTTTAGCTTGTAAGCTGCTCATAATAGTATATTATGTATCAAGTTTGATAAAAGCCATTTTAGACACGAATATAATATATGCACGAGCTTGCGAGCGAGTGCTTAAATTAATGAGTGTCTAGAAAAGTTTATAAACGAGGTGCATACTATACTAAAATGATCAAATATTTGTATAAAGCGCCATCTATAAAACAAAAGGAGAATCTGTGTTAACGTCAATGTTCATATAAACTTTTTAAATATTGGCGTTGAGAAACTATTTAATACTTTTGTATTTTTGTATTGAAATAATAAAATAATTTTCACATTTAGTATTATTTTACAAGAAATGCACTTTATTTTAACTAACTTTAGCCCGTGACTAAAAACCTGTTGCTAACTTCAGCCCGTGACTAAAGCGCCATAAAGCCACAACTTGTCAATATGTATATTTAAAAGGTCACTTTTAATGGGCATTTTAAAGGTGGGAATAAAAAAATCAGTTAATTTGGTCGTTATTTTAAAACCAAATGTATTTTTGGGAGTCTAAACATTTTCTTCTACAGATTCAGTAAACAAATTTATTCTTAATTTGTAAGCCAAAGTTTACGTATTTATATATTAAATACAAACGGAGTACCCAAATCTCTTTGAATCTATTTAAAAACCATGAACAAGGCGGCCTACTGTGTATCGATTTCAATAAGGTTTCGTCCTCTTTTGAGTTTATTTTCAGACTCTGCGTTTTCCTTTTTCACTCACTTTCCAGCATTGAGCAGTCAAAGAAACCTTTATTATTATTATCAATAAAGTAAAATCATTTCATTAATTAGAGGGTCGTAAGTCAAAATTAAAGACGTTATAAATGTTTTTTTTTTCAAGTAAGTTTTAAATGAAATCAAAAATATAACCTACAAATTTTAGTTCTACAATTTTAATACATATGGGTGATTCTACAAAAGTTGATCAACTTTTGACCCCATTTTGTTTATATAGTTTCGGATAAAATTAAACAGTATTTTGTTATACTGTTTCAGACCGGGTCAGTCACTTTTTTAAACACACGGAGAGAAAAGTATAATGCTGATTACCATAATTATAATACCCTTTACTATAATTTATATTACTATTTGGGACAACTATCTTGTATATTGCCAGATACTATGCATATTCAGTAATTTTTAAATATCCATGTATGTTAAACCTTAAGGTAAAATATTATTATTCTCGACCAATTTTGTTTTTAATTCTTATTATAATTAGATTTTTTCCATTACTAATAAGTATAGTAAATTTTAAAATATTATGTTACCATTTTAAATATAAAATATTTTAAAATCGAATATTTTTATATCTTTTTAATATACAAAAATGTTATGAGAAAGAATTGAACCTACACCTCGCCAAAGTTTTTTGTTTTGAGTGCGTTCCATCAACTTCAAATACCGACAGACAGGTGTTTTGACCTATATTGGGTATCATCAGTGTCGACACGACACTGTCGAGCAACTTGTAGTAGTAGAACACACCCAAAACAAAGAAATACCTGAGCTTATATAACATGGTTGGTAAGCCAACAGAGGCGAGATGTAAGAACATCACGTGATCCACACCTTCTAACGACGCGTCGTGACGTGGCCTTTGCCGCAATCGGTACATACTATGCAACCAAGTAGGTTCAATTCTTTCTTATAAGTTTTACCAGTAATGGGTCAAGAAAGTTTATTGAAGAAACTAAGAAAATTGAATGTTTAAAATGCCATGAGTTACTATATTGTATATTATATTTAAATATATTGTTTATTTATCTTAAACATAAAAGTATCTTTATTTTTACTATATTTTTTATTAATGTGTAATATATTATATTAGATGTACACCTTACATTTGATTAAATCATATAGTAAATATTACTATTTGTAGATAGTAAAATCAATTTCCTATACGAACATATTAAAAATTAAAATATATATTATACATTTATGATTTAGTAATATTGGTGTTGTAATGTTTAATAAAATTGTATAATAAAAAATAGTATTTTGTATTACAATCTTAATATTGTATTGACGAATATATAATATTGTTACCCTAAAAATTTGTTAAAGTAAATTTTACTATATTTTTTTACTATCTAAAATTTACTATACATTTCTCTCCGTGCAGTTTCTGAACTATCTGTGTTTTCTAAATTTGAATGCAAGGGAAATGACGAGTATACCAGGATATTAATAAATACATATTTTATTATTATTATTCATTAAGTATCTTAAAATCAAATAATACCACACATCAGTGGCGGCTGGTGGATTGTGGGTATACCGATATCTCAATTATTAGATATGGGACCCACACCAAATTTATATGAGTTTATAATGACATTAAATAAACAAGTTCTGCGCAAGCAGAATTTAAATTAAAATTTTCAAAAAAAAGATAACCGAAACATCGAACATGGAACTGATGACACGGTACTGATGAATGGGATACAAATTTGAGATTATCATTCGGAATTAAGAATTTTACTGATATTTTTTATTAGTGGATGCTACTTATCAACAAATCACATATAGCCTTATATAAATTACAATGAAATATATATACGTAAGAAAATAACCACAGTACTGAAATTTTGACTGGAACTATATGTGCATTCACCACAACTTCGCCGCTTGCATTGTTTTCAAGATGACTGTCGTGCAAAGGGCGGGCTCTGTAGGTAATTTTTTATCAACACTTGTTAAAACGCAGGAATTTTGAATTTTAACATTGGACACAGAACTTACGGGTAAAAGTGAGTACAAAGATTATACATTTTTTTTAATTGCTAATATTGGAATCTATGTTAAATATAAAAATACATTATTTAATGTTTTATAGTTTGTAGTGAAATTGAAAAATTTAAGATAAATTGAATATACGAATATTTTAAAATAAAATCACTTGTGACACGCCAAGGTACTGATGTTTTAAATATTTATTATGTTTTTCTACAAACGTGCTTTTGAAAAAATACATTTAAATTGGGTGGACAAGTTAAAAAAAAACCTGAATCTTTTGTAATATACTAAAATATTTACAAAAAAATATTAAAATACCTACTCTATTGACTGATGACATCAAGTTGTCTAACTTTTGTAGAATCACCCATATACTCAATGTTAAAAGTTTCTATAAAACACATTGTATGCAAAACTTGTATCTAGTTAAAGCACTGATTATAATTAGATACGCTGTTATATCAAGTAAGTTCCTCATAAAAGTCCAGAACAGGACAATTATAATTATGCTTTGATAAAAAGTCTGTTTCTTTCTCATTTGCAATTTTGATTTTCTTAACTTAGTAGTAAATAGGTACTAAGTTACGTAAATATTGTATTGCACAATAAAACAAACTAAATACTGACACTTTTTTAGTTTATAATTTATTAAATTATTTTATTTAATAATATTAAGCCATACAACATTGTATTTGTATCTCTTTATAAAACCAAATAAATAGAAAATTATCCTGACCCTACCACAATAAATAAAGATAAATTAACAAAATTAAAACAAGATCCTGTTCAGAATAATACATTTGCGTCCCCTTAATTTCGCAACGAATATAAAACAGACTATAAAACATGTTGGTGCACGTAAATTCGGTGTTTTAAAGTGTAAACCGGCTTTCCTTAAGCTAATGATACGCCAAAATGGCCGAAAACTCCCTTATAAATAGCTTGAACTCTAACTTGCGGGCTTGGGGCCTTTATTAGGCTTTATTATTAATTTAGAAGGTTCATTTTCAGGTTAGAATGGCCTGCACAAAGTCAAATTAATTATATGTAATAACGCATGGGATTAGGAGACAAGCACATTCGCTTGGTTAATGATATTAGGATAATAATCTCACCTAATTATGTAATTATGCGACATCAATTGCATTATATGAAATATAATAATAATAATTATAATAATTTGTATTAATAAAAAAAAAAATTACTTATTGTATAGAACAAGTCCTAGTGAAGAAAAAAATCATTTAAACGCATAAAAAACAGAAAAATTACATGTGTAGATAACATATACAGGGTGTCACCAAATAAGTTGTTGATGATAGTACACGCCAAAATAAGAAAGTCTTTCCTTTATCATTTCTGCATTAGTGCCACTAATTATAAATTAAAAAAACATTAAAATTTTTAAGTAGATTGTAACGGACAGCAATATGGATAATTTTGCTGCGAGTTCAGAATTAATTTTATCCCAAACCTGAATCGTTTAAGGCTTATGGTGTAAACTTTATAGTTTTATTTTAAGAAACCCCATCTAAATGAGTTATATCATCATTTTGAACTTAAATATAAAAACATTGAGGAATCTTGCCTCCACCTATAGGTCATTTTTATACACAGTAAAAAATTTTGCCCGTGTAAACTTTTTAGTGTATGGGGTAAAAATATTAGAGTTGATTTGTAAGTGTAAAAGTTACACTACAAAATACACTAGGTAGCATTTAGTGCTTATTAACTTTATTAAACACATTTAAAGAATATGAACATTATTCATTGGTACATTCACACTATTTATTATTAAAATAAATCAAAAGGATAGAAAAACTTAATGCGAGTGTTTATTACCCCTTAATGTGTTAAATAGTGACAAAATGTACACTACAGTGCATGCCAATTTCTTTGTCTGTTTTGATGTTACTAAGAGCTCTTTTTTCTTTACACTACTAGTACACATTGTATCACAATTAAAGTTAAATTACACCAATAGTGGCAAAAAAGACTGAAAAAACTGGTAATAACTGATATGCGTTTTAAAATGTTTGGTTGGTACCTATCTACTTACGCAGTGCATATCCGGAGATACCGCGTTGTGGAAGTGTGGCATTTTTGTTCAGTTAGATTTTAATTACGGTGAATCCATAAGGGGACATTCTTATTTTTTGGTAAGTATTATACTTCCTTTTTCTTTAAGCCTCAATAAATACCAATTTGTTAAAAGTGTCCATACCCGACCTATATTATATATCAATAATTTACGGCAGTAGGTCGGGTACTTGTAACATTAATAATATAAATACAAACACACTTGATTTACTTTTTATTTTCAAACGTAATGGTTGTTATATTAACCCATAACTACATTTTTATTAATATTATGGAAAATTTGCACAATTGTGGTAAATCCCCGACATACAGCCGCCTGACGCCTCTCTACCAATGGGATCACCCATTTTTTATAACAGAAAAATGGAATACTGATGAAATCTTAAGATAATTCATTGCTTACAAGTTGACAGCCAGTAAAACATTGCATTGATCTAAAACTTTTACGTTTTAAGGAACCATTTTGCTTAAGTCAGTCATACATCAAATATAAAATTATATTTTAAAAGGCACTGATTTTGATAATTGTCATAGATTTTTGTTCCAAATAAATGTTTCTCTTTATTTACCTTTTCGCTTTATTCACTACCACCAATATCTTTTACTCAAATAATAGTGTTAATTTACACTAGATGTTTCCACTAAAAGAGTAAAAGTACCTTTCTAAAATTAGAACTTTTCCAAAGTAGTGTTAATTTACACCGAACAAAATTGGGATTTTACCCAGGAAGTGTAGAAGTAGATTTTAGGTAAATTAACACTTTTTAATACAGTGTAAAATTACTTTAGTGCTATAGTGTTAAATCAAACTTGCTTACTTGGGGAAAATTACACTACAAATTAACTCTAATTGTAGTGTTATAAAACAACACTATTTAGTGTGGACCTGTTTGAACTCTAATAAGTGTTGCTTAAAGTTGATTTTTTTTTACTGTGTGTGTGATTATGGTACCAAATTTGAACCCTCTAGGTAACAATTTACTGGTGGCCCAAGATAAGTATTTTATAAACCATTAAAGCACTGGTTTAAGTTTTTGCTTGTTTTTTTTTTAATTTTAGGTAAATATTGTAAAAATTATAAAAAATATAAATAACAAAACATTTTATCACGAAAAATTATAAAATTGTTTTGAAAAGTGTATTTGATCTGTGGTCTATGTTTATGTTCATTTATGTTCATGCTTTACTGATTTAGTAGTCGTGTGATATAATATAATACATATGCATGTTTCTAATTAGTTTAACTCTAGAAAACTATTTTAGTTAAATAATTCCTACATCCTATATGAATAAAACCAATAACTTTTTAATACAAAATCTGAAAGATTTAAAGGTTAATTTCAACTTGTAAAATAGCTATTACTTTTCATGAATGAGGTTGTGCGTTAACTTGTGTCGGTTTTTTGATAGTCAATGTTTTTTCTTTTAAAATGAGTTTTCTAGATTGCCTAATAAATTATGAAGCTTTTTAGTGTCAGTGTAATCTTGACTTTATTTTACAAGCTCACTTATTTCAAGTTAATCAAAAGTTTCTGTAATGAATAAATGCTTTTATAATGTTTTTTTGTATTTTAAAAAATATATTCGTCCATTTGGAAAATATTTTTAAATTTGGCGAATGCGCCGGGATCAATGCGTGGAATAAATAATTTTGGTCGTTTTCCAATTATTGGAAAACGAACAAAATAAATTCAAAATTATAGTGTCAATTTTATAAACAAATAAAAAAAACAAATTTATAACTATTTATATTTTAACGTTACCGAACACAGTGGTCCTCGACTAGCCATGGGTTTTATGAAAATGGCGCCAAAAAATAGGTTCAGATATTAGTAGGCATATACATCAAGGTTACAAAAACGCTGCAAGTCAAATCATAGCTGATCATAAAAATTTGTTTTTGTGATACTTTTATTTATGTTTACATTTGACCATTGTATTAAATTAATTTCAATAATTGGCACATAATTGGAGGTCACAAAAGTTTACATTTAGGTTCATTGATAAGTTGGCACTGAAATATTTGATTAACTTGTCAGTTGTCAGCCTAGGTTTGGTTTAGGGTTGTCAGTTACTGTTTGCCTTAAAACACAAATCTAATAATTTTTGTCGGTTTTATTGTTACTTTTATGATAAAATGAACCCTATTGAAATTGTAAGCAACCATGAGCATAACAGCATGTGGGCAGAAAATTATTATGGGTAATACAAAATCGTGGAAATTTTTAATTACAGAATCCTAAGTTCCCAATTTCAATTTTCATCTGCAATACTTGTCGCCATAGAATCCCAAAATTTAAAAGCCAATTATTATGTAAAATTGTCCCCTGAATCCGAAAATACCGTCAAAAATTATGAAAGTTTAGCAGGTTTTAAGATATAGTCAATTCCATATTAAATGGAAAATTGACTATATCTCAAAAACTGTTCTACTTTTTTAACTTTTGAAGACATTTTCGGATTCAGGAGACAATTTTACATAATAATTGGTTGTTAAATTTTGGGATTCCATGGTTAACCATGGTTCAAGTGAAAAAGCCACTAATAACTAAATTAGTCATTTTTGACTAATTCATTTTTAGAGAGCTGGGCTTTCAAAGTCTCTTAAATTGCACGTCATTTTGGAACATATTACTCAATCTTTGCAGTTTCTTCAAGAAGGTGAACTTTTTTTATGGTCAGAGCAAGCAGGAGAATCTATTCATAGAGAGTTTGTCAAGTACTGGAACCGATATAAAATAAATCTCTTACAAGATCCTTGCTATCAAATCCAGTTAAAAAAAGCTGTTGTTGAGTTCTCCTCTAGACATTTGTAACAAATATTGAGTATATGTGAATTTGTTTTGGCCAATAACCTTTTTTCACTGTAAAAATAAAAAGTACTTTTTTAAAATTGTAGGAATCTAAAGGCTATGTAAAAATGCGAAATTGTTACATCCATAAAATAAGTTAATGATCAGCTACGATTTTACTTGATGAATTTTTGCAATGCTTATAGATATACCTATCAAAATCCGAACTCATTTTTTGGCGCCTTTTTCATACAACCCATGGCCAGTCGAGGACCACTGTGCGAAATAACCATAATAATATATCATAAATAATACAAAAAATGTACCAAATAATTACGCAGAAAATGTTTGAAACAATAACACTATGATAGTTTTACAAACTTTTTTTTCCTAACATTAAGTACTCCAGCTTAGTTTAACTAATTTTGGGCCGCTGATTTCAAAAATGTCATTTATTTTTCTCTAGGACGTCTAGGATTTAAAATAATTTCGTAATAAAATGCTCTGCTCAATCACCTCAAACTGTAAGTTTTTTGTTAGTATTTTAATTATTTATTAAATTGTTTTGGCTTAAATTTATCTTGAATGTACTGAAGTAATTGGTATGCGACAACAAAGTAAACAAGTTTCAGTATTTTTTATCCAAATTAAGCCCTCAAAATTTAATGCATTGCATAATTTTGCTTTTTTCTACCTTAAATTTATTAAATCTATCAAATTGGATTATAGAATTATTGTGCTTAATCGTCATCATCGTCGTACATCTTTTGCTGCAAATTCCAGCAAATGTCTCCTAGCAATGAATCCAACTTCTTTCCGCTATACCCATAGATATCTACCAATGCTCTAGATTTGCAGTTACTTGGTAAAATCGTTCTCCATGTTCATCAGTTCGGCAAATGTATCAGGATGAAAAAAAAAAGAAAATGTATTTTGAATGACATATTAACGCTAATTCTTTAAAAAACGAAGAGCATTTTTTCAATGAATTGGTGCCAATTTTAGGCCCGATATGAACCAAGAACAGTTTCAATGACAGCTTTAACACTGCCATATGCGACAAGCTCGTCAACTTTGAGAGAATGTTTGAATGCTTGATCTTTCATTAAACGTCGTATATCAGGTCCATTTAATATTCCTGCAAAACTAAAGTAGTAGGTATATGTCATAAAATTTTCTAATAAAATATTGCGTTGGTTTTTCTTGGGCGTAAAGGTACCGCAACAAAAACAAAACAAATTTACAACGACGACATAAATGTTCGTCTCCTTTCTCTTTTTCTGCCACTTCCATTACCACTTCCATTTCCTGCTCTTTTTTCATTTTTGGTTCTTAAAATCACTTTCAAGTAGAAATACAATTTAAAATTTAAATTTTAAATGTCAATAATAAATAGATACACTTTAATGTGCTTGAACGATAAAGTAGATAAAGGTGCCTTTATACTTCAATTCGATATTAAATTTTGATGACTTAATAAATACAGATTGAAGATTAAATTTTTGGGTACTTAGGACATGATGTAAATAAAAAATATCAAATAATAGTCAAAAAGTAATGCTCATACCAAAACCCATTTACTTTGTTGCTTTTTCAATTTAATTAGTAATTAAAAAAAACGACACAAAAATTTCAAAAAATCATACTTTTTACCATAAAAACATTATAATTTTAGTTTTTGCACTTCTCTGCATAAAAGTGCTTTATTAAATATCCCTTATATAATACTACTTTGTATACGGCTAGAATGGAACAAAAAAAATACTATTTGACATTTATCTACCGATGACTTTGTATGGAGTCCCTGTATATTTTGACAAAAAACGTCAAAAATATACTGAACATCCAAAATAGATTTGCATTTTGCATTTTGTCTATAGACGTCCTGGAGCAAAACGAGTGGCATTTTTGAAATCAGCAGCCCAAAATTAGGTAATATAGGTGGGCGTACTCAATGTTAGTAATTCGAACTATCATAGTGTAATGAATAAAATTTGTAGTAAAATTTTTGGCACAATGTGTTTATTTAAAACCGTTTCCTGGCAGGGTAAGTAAATAACAAAGTACATATATAAAATATTTTTTATGGTTTCTCTTTTACTACTCACACTTTTATACGACTATTTAGTCCCTGAATTTAATACAGTGTAACTTTTATCAGTTTTGTTCTACTTTATACTCAAGCATTTTAGAATGTTAAATTCTGTGCAAATTTTATTTTATTAGGTTTCGGATGGAGTCCGTTTAAATACAAAGATGTTTAAATGAATCTAAAATTAAAAAACATACAATTGCATGACATTGTTATTATGCGGGCGAATAATTAACGGGATAAAGACTTTTCTTTCAATATAAATGTATGAAATTTATTTTTAAAAAGGACATTTATATTATAGGCAGGGTCATTTTTAAAAATTTATAAATTATATTTTATAACAACTTATACGCTAAAGAAGCATTCGGATTTCAGCTGTTGGCACTTGATAGCATGGTGGGAATTTTAGATTTGTCAATAATCCATTTAAAGCATACGAACTGCACATCATTTTTAAATAAATAAGTCTTTTTACAAAAGACAGGAAGGAAAAAGTCTTACTCGACAAATTTTGTTCGCAGAGTTTCAATTGCACAGCTAAATCGAGTTGCAAGTAAAAACTAAAAAACTTTGGTTTAGTACTCGAATTCGATTTATTATTCCTTACATCATTAATTAAGAAACTCAACGCTTATATGCTTGTATAGTTACGTTAGTGTGTGTATTTTATCATATTGAATTATTGTGTTTTGAATTGTAAATTTAATTCAATAACTAATTCGTTCGATAACTTTACCTAATATAATTTATTTTAAGTTTTGACATTTTTAAGAAATTATTGTTGTTCAACCTTAAAATCAAACAAACGACAAAATATATCTTCGAGTTTATGGCAACACAATATTATATATAATTTAATACCCGTTTTTGGTATTTTACCGTTGAGAGGGTAAGTTTCCCAATCAACTCTTTTATTAATGCATAATGCTGGACTACTTAAGTCAAATAATTATTTGTTTTATGAATTTTACTGAATTGAAATGTTTACAATTCTCACGTAAATAATTAATAAACTGTTTAAACACCCAACAATTCCATGTTTTCTCTCGATATTTTTAACTTCTTATTCTCCAAAGCACTGATTATTAAAAGTTGTAGTTTTGTTACGATGATAACAGCCACGTGGTAGCGTATAATACAAGTCAAAACGCGCCAAATCTGCCATCTATCTGCCTCGACATCAGCAATTTTGACCAAACTTGGAACATTTAGAACAGTTGTATATGGAGGTACACTGTTTAAAATATCTGTGGTGTAAAGAGTAATCTTAAAATGGTGTCAAAATCCAACACCAAGTGGTGTTAATATAACACCATGAATTATGGTTGAAAATGTTATATACAGCAAACACCAAAACGGTGTTTATCTAAAAATATTTGAGAAGTGCACCTACACAGAAAAAAATGAATAGTTCATTTAACTATATTAATTTAGTTGACCCATAAGTATTTATTTTTGTATTTTTTTTATTCTTATCAACTGTGAAAAGGTTAATATAAACAAAGATTAGTTTGACGGTACTAAACCAGATAGTTCTTTTATTTTTTTAAATTGGTTAAATTAACCCAGAAAACTTTAGTGAAACCAACCCGCTGTATGGTTCAGTTTACTAAATATGTTGTTTGTAAAATAAGAGTTACTTCAACCTAAAGCACTCTGTTAAAACGATTAAAACAATTTGCCGTGCATTCCCGGTTGCATAGTGTGTAACGATCGCGGCAAAGGCGGTGTGGATCACGTGATGTTCTTAAATCTCGCCTCTGTTGACTTACATGAAGAATATATAAGCTCAGGTAGTCCTTTGCTTTGGTGTGACACTACAAGTTGTTCGATTCTAAAGAGACCTTAAATAGGTGGAAACAGCTGTCAATACTTGAAGTATTTTAAGTTGGTGGAACGCACTAAAAACATTATCTCTAGCGAGTTGAAGGTTCAATTTTCTGGAATAATACCACTGGTAATATACTAGTAATTCGTCAAGGAACTTCCTGTTTTCTTTTTTTTCCTTTTTTTTCTGTGTAGTATGATTTAATTTGACCTCTTTTTGAAAATTCATGAATTTCAAAGTCTACCTTTGACAGAGTACACATTTGTACACCGATTTTTATAAAAGTGGAGTATATTATTGAGGACACTTAATACTATTCACATCATTTAATGTATACAGCCAGCCAAAAATCACTTATTTATAATATCGCAAAAGCGTAAATTCATGGTTTTGGCATAACACGCAAAAAAGATTTATCCCCAATTTTTTTTAGATGTTTCTACGTTTAACAGATTACAAAATGGCATTCCTATTAACCTTTTAAAAGAAAAATAAATTTTTAATAAAATTAAATAAAATAACGCTTAGAGAATATTTAAAATTTTGTTTAATTTAGGCTTTTTAGTAGTTTTCAATTTTGAACGAGAAACTGGTTAAAGTTTTTTGATCGGCACTCTTTGGTGATTTAAAAACGATATTTACCAAAATTCTAATTGCTTTTTTTTTAAATTTGTAAAAAATTCATTTTTTCTACTCCTATTATGGAATATAACCGTTCTAATATCACTTTTATCTATGGAATGACATTTATTCCGTAACGTTTTTCAGAATGAAATATTCTATCATCTCATGACAGAATATTCACTCGTGGCGACATCTCTGTTTTTAATATCTAACAAATTTTAGACCGATCCAACCTCACTTTCTCCCAATTAAATTATTTGTCTATGTTATTTTTTGGAAACGTATAAAAAGTATAGTCTGAAACACGTTTGGAATTGCATATTTCCCTCTCGTAAAACCGTCAAACTCGCCTTTGGCTCGTGTGACAAACTTTTCACTCGAGCGGAATATGCCGTATTCCAAACTTGTTACAGAATATACTATTCTTTTAATTATTTGTTTATCGCAAAGTCTACCTTTGTAGACCGATTTTTATTGGAGTATATTGTTAACGAGACTACAGGGTTACCAAATATCAATTTTTTATATAGTAAAAAGCATAATGCACAAAAAAGGTTTATCTCAAAAACTAAAAAAAAATCATGAATTTTCAAAAAATTTCGAAAAGAGGAGCAGCTAGGATATTGGTAAATATCATTTTTAAGTCACCAAAGGGTCCCGAACCAGAAACTGGAATCAGTTTTTGGCGGAATTTTTATGTTACTTAAACCTCGTTCAGGCACACTGTGTGCTGACGAGCTAGCAGCGAAGCGCGCCGCGTACTAATCAAGAGCACAGCGGGACAAAAAATGTAATGTAATATCTCCGGAATGACATGTGAAAGACAAATTTTTGAGTACATTTTAGTAAACGGGAACGTTTGCCGCATATTATGACACAAGATTAATTTTTTTTCAGCGTGAAGAACACATACAAAATTTCAATTGTTTATAATAAATGTTTGCAAAATTCTTTTATTTAAACAAACTTATCTTAATAAAATGATTCATAGTCTAAACATTGCTACAATAGTATGTAAAATTTAATTTAATTATACGGAGTGGTCCCAGAGATTATTTTTTAAATTTTACCGTGCTCTAAAGTTTGACAAAATTGTTAACCTTAATAACATTACCAAAAAAACGAATTTTAAAACAATTTTTTTACTGTGACTTATGAGTCATGCCTACTACACAATAATGTGATTATTTTTAAAATCGGTGATATCGTGAAATTTTGTGGTTCCAGTTGACGTGGCTTGACTCAATAATAATTGAGCAAATTAAAAAAGATCCTAGGATGACATACATTAATTAGGGTTTAAAAGTGTCCGGAAAAATTGGGGGTTAAACTGTTTTTTTTCATTGGCTTTTTTAGGATTTCTTTTTTAATATACACATTTGAAAAAAGTAGCAATCAACAACTTAACATTATTTTAGTTTTAAAAAAATATCATTTAAAACTAAACATTGAATGAAATTAAACTGATTTAGGAAAATAAACGTAAACGTTAAAAGAATTGCACCCAGTTGTAGGTAATAAATTACGTTTCTCTACGACTACTTAAGAATAGTAACATTCTAGTGTAATTTTTGATCATAGAAAGGATGTTTTTCTGCAATACTGTGCGAGAATATTCCTACTCTTGTTTAAGAATGGTCACAAGTAACGACATCTCCTGGCTGTTTACTAAACGTAAAAAATTTAAAAATATTTAAATATTACTGTATTATTTATTAATTAAAAAATAATAGCAGTTGTATAATTAAGGTTTAGGCACAAAAAATTAGTTATATTTATTGTTTTTCAAATAATCAAATCAAAATTATAATAAATTTGATATTAAAATGATAAACCAGTTACCTACTATACCGGCTTTGAAGTTTTGACAGATTCAAAAAGTTTAAAAAAAGACCTTTAAAATGTAGAAAAAGAATGGATGTTGACAGATTACTTGTAAAATTAGTTTTGTATTTGTTACAATGTTATTTTTTTTATTAGTTAGTGTAAATAACTATTTTTAATTATAATAAAGATTTAGGCATACCATTTGTTTAAATTTATTATAATTTACATTATAAAATTGTGACGGCACAAAATGGTTTGACAATACAAAAAACTTAAATGTCAAAAACTGCTTGGTTTCTTTTCTCTGTTTAAAATTATATAAGCGTACTATTCTTACGTAGTCGTAGAGAAAATAATGTCTGAAACACGTTTGGAATAGCATATTCCACTCTCGTAAAACCGTCACACTCGCCTTCGGCTCGTGTGTCAAATTTTTCCTCGAGCGGAATATGCTGTATTCCAAACTTGTTACAGAATGTACTATTAACAACTTTTTAATGGCAACTTTTGCGAAAGCGCTGATAAAAAAACAATGCACCCGAAAGTGCAAAAGTAAAGAATATCTGAAAGTGATAACTGACCATGTGATCAAAAAACTGAAACTTATACAACCACTTACTGACGAAGGATGAAAAACAGATGCTTACTTACGTACGTCCTTTTTACGAGGTGTGTTCAGAAAATATCGGGAATTTTCGTTTTTTGAAACAAATATTTATCTATTCGTCTACATTAATGTTGTCGCTATAAAAATAGTCCCCATTGGATATTATCCACATGTACCAGCTCTTCTTCCAATACTCGAAACACTTCTAAAACTCGATCTTTGAGATAGCCTTTAGTTCTTTCAGCGATGCGCTTTTAATGTCTATGCTTGCAAAACGACGGCCCTTTAAGGTTCTTTTTATTTTTGGGAATAGGAAAAAGTCACACAGAGGCATGTCTGGCAAATATGGAGGCTGGGGCATCATTACAGTATTGTTTTTGGCCAAAAATTGTGTTCAAAATTTAACAATTTTGGAATAAATTTTGCTGCCACGCGTTTCATACCCAAAACATTCGAAAAAATTTCATGGAATGAGCCAATCGATATACCAACATCATCAGCGACTTTTCTGATGGTTTATAACCATTTCTTCCACTTTTTCCATGTTTTTATTGGTTGTTAATGTGCTTGTGCGTTCGGGGCGTTCGTCATCTTCAACGTCTTCACGGCCATCTTGGAAACTCTTATCCCACTTGTTAACTCTTGTTTTACTTATAGCAGACTCACTGTAGGCCTTTGTTAACATTTTACAGAATTTATTTAATTTTTTAAGCAAAACTGAATACAAATTCTTTGATCCATTTCTTTTAACGAACGAAAATCGCCTAGCTCATAAAACACGTTTAACCTTAGCGGCTGCCACATACAAAGTAAACAATGAAAACAGCTAAAGTTTTTATCATACTTCGGGGCAAGTATACCAACATAATAAAGAAAATTTTATGACAACCGGACCCCCCTAAGCCGCGAAATTTAACAATTCCCGTTATTTTCTGAACACATTTCGTAAAGGGTTTACCAATAATCTATTTTAGTTCCAATCATATTTGTCTAAAAGACCGATAATGTTCAAGTATGTTTTTGACATAATAATTAGGTAAACATAGAATATTAACCGTAAAACAACACAATATTAATGATATTGTGAGAAGCGAGGGCAAACAGATGGGGCAGACCGACCGACGTTGAGCGAAAGAGCAACGGTCTGTTAGGTATAGCGTCGCGACGCTCCGTGTCGGTTTTACAGACCGCCGGTTTGGCCGCAAAACTGAGCTACCCGCAGGGTAACTTAATTACCGCCCGCCCCTGCCAGTTCTGCTGCCTTTTGACGGAGGAACACACTCGAGGATCCTCTTTATGACCACGATAATCATACTGCCAGTGGCAGCTAATGGGCTGCAGATATAAACTTGTTATATCAGGACATAGTCTGACATTGAAAACCAAAAAATTTGTACTGATGTATTATAAAAAGTATTAACCAGATTTTATGTTAATCCAGGTCCACATAACTTTATGTCAAGTTTACAACCAAATGTAATCTGTTAACTAATAAAATAAGTAGTTTGTAATTATACCAAAAATTTTGTAGATTTAATAATAAAATCCTATATCAATAATTCAACCATATTTCTTGTAAGTTTTAGAAAGAACCTTATTTTTACAAACTTTTTTGTAGACTCAGTAGCAAAAGTATTTGTTGGAAATTGGGAACTTAAATGAAAAGAATTTTGATAAGAAAGGTTGCTTTATTAATCAATTTCCTAAACAAAAAAATCAACACATACCTACTGTAAGCGTTCACACCCCCCCCAGCAAAGAATCTGTAAAAAGTTACACCCCAAGTGATAAATGAAATATAACACCACGGCAAATGTTATATTAAATTACGACAAATAAATAAAATAAATACTTACGGTAATAAAGCTCATTAATTTAGTAACCCAAGGTACTTGTGAGGTGTTGTATTCATAGGGGAAGTATTAAAAAGGGAAATAAAAATACAGTAAATAAAAGGCAATAAGTTACGTTTGAACTCAGGTCAAAAACCCGGAAGGCTCCCGTTTATTTTTTTATTTAATATCTCTCATAAAACCTTCCAAAATGAGGGATTATGGGAGTGAGTTTCACGTATAAAATATTTACAATTTATAACAAACAATAATGATATTTATTTGGATAGAGCAACAAAAATAACCGCAACCCAAACGACATTTAACTTAGTGAACTCTGAAAGAAAAGGACCTCCTACAACCCTTTTAAAACCACACAATATCTCCTTACTGCGACTACAACCCAAATATAAATAAATATATAAATAACATTAGATAAATAATACATCATACTAGAGCTTGGCTCTCGTTTTTCATTTTTAATTTTTATCTTCGCTTTTTGCTGATTTGTTTGTTTATTTTCATTTTTAATTTTTATCTTCGCTTTTTGCTGATTTGTTTGTTTATTTGTTTGTTTGTTTGGTGAAAGTAGATTGAGTCTTAGTCTCTAATTTTGTATTTTAAATTTAACTTTATTCATCAAGCATTCCGTTTGCAATAGGCCTCCATCATCCAAATAAAGTTTTTGTATTTATTTACTGTTGAATTTAATTTTACTGTTACACGAAATTTTCATGTAATATTTATTAGAGTTCAGGCTCAACCAACTGTTGGAAAAGGAGTAAATAATTATCAGGCTCGACTCGGGCTTCAGCTGAGGGTTCGGAATTGTCTATTTTGCCTCATTTGTCGGCAAACTTTAATAAATTAATAATTACCATAAAATACTAGGTAATCAAAATGACACAAATAACAATGACAAAGTCTACGTCACCAGTCAGATGAAATCAAACCGCTCGGCACCCAATAAAATTTACAGGATAGTAATTCAAAATGGGCTTGTTGTGTCATGGACTCCACGGGCAGTGGGGATAAATCAAATGTCGCTAACGTACAATTACTGTTGCTACTCACTCCAAATGTAATACCAAATATTTAAATATGACTGGTAAAATTACTAGTTACGTGACATAAATGTGAATCCGCGAGTACAATTTTATAAATCCCGTATTCAAGAAAATCGATATTAAATAAACTTAATTTACACAGCTTTTATGGTAAATTCCCCTTTTTTGAAATATTCATTAAAATTAATTAAATAATCTTAAGTACTGTCCTGACATTTAGCTTAATTAAATCGAATACGGTACTGCCTATTTTAATTGGATAAAATCCCCGTAAAATTCCTGCTCTTTTAATTTGATAATTACCGTTAAAATTCCCTGCCTTTTATTAGATAAAATACACGTACCAATTGTTTATAACTTAGAATATAAATTATAATACGAAATACCTAGTTTTAAACGTAAATTTTACAGCGTGGTTTGCTTTAAACGGCAGCCATTACAGCTAAATAGATCGAACGATGACGCCAAGTCAATTGATCGAATATTTATCTTTACACAAGGTGTTTGTGTAAACTAATTATACCAAAATGCTCGGGAATATTTATACTACAATAATTTAGATATTTAAAATGTACAAACCTACAAATTCCAACACTTTTCTGCACACACAATTTTTAAAACCCTGGTCGCTGCTCGGCTCGGCTCCAATGCATAGATAAAAGACTCCAATGCTCGAATGAATGTTCTCCCCTGCCCGTCACTTGCGTCATTTCCCCTACCTTTTCCCACTTAATCAGGAGAGCCTTTCTAACCAATGGCACGCTACCTTTTATATGTCACTTGTATTTTCGTTGCGCTAAATTTAAATGTTAGTTTTATTTACATGGCTTTTTGAATGCATTTATTTTAAACAATTAGGATCGTAATAACCCACGGATTGTTTATTAGGGGGGGTATTTGCAGATCTCCTCACTACATAAAAATGAGTTATGCCTGTCTAACAAAATAAATATTGCTTTTTTTAATGAAAACAGTCCCAAGTGAATAAACCGCTTATTCTACGAAATTTTCAATGTAAAAAGGACCTAAGTGCAAAGATTATAAAGCATAAAAGTCCTATGTTCATTTTAGACCCTTTACGGTTGGTCCTATCTAACTAAAGTGGTGAAGTTTAAAAACTTAAATAAGCATAAGTTATTCATAGGCCCTAAAAAATTGGACTATGTGCTTTTAGGATATTTTGTCATTTTCTTTAATTTTTACTTTTAAGGGTCTAACTACTTAGGTTAAATTATTTTTAAATTATAAGGGCTACCTTTACTTGGGCCTTTTTATATTCATAATAAGTAAAATGGACCTAGGTAAGTTATAGATTTGTAAGTCTGGGTCCACACGGTGTGCCTGAACGAAGTTTAAGTCACATAAAAATGCCGCCAAAAACTGATTGCAGTTTCTTGTTCGGGACCCTTTGCTGACTTAAAAATGATATTTACCAAAATCCTAGCGAATTTTTTATAAAATTCATTATTTTTCTTTAAATTTTTGTTTAATTCAAAGTCTACCTTTGACAGAGTACACATTTGTACACCGATTTTTATAAAATTAGAGTATATTATTGAGAATACTTTTTAATACTGTTCACATTATTTAATATATACAGGGTGAGCCAAAGTCGCTTATTTTTAATAAAGCAAAAGCGTAAATTTATGGTTTTGGCATAACACGCAAAAAAGATTTATCCCTATTTTTTTTAGATATTTTTACCTTTATTAGGTTACAAAATGGCATTCTTATTAACCTTTTATAAAAAAATAGATTTTTAATAAAATTAAATAAAATAACGCTCAGAGAATATTTAAAATGTTGTTTAATTTAGGTTTTTTAGTAGTTTTCAATTTTGAACGAAAAACTAGTTTTTATTGTAACTTTTTGAAGATTTAAAAACTATATTTACCAAATTTTTTTGAAATTTGTAAAAAATTCAATTTTTTTTAAATTATTTGGTTATCGTTTTAGTCTACCTTTGCCAGAGTAAACATTTGGACACCGATTTTTATTGATTGCAGTATCTTGTTCGATACCCTTTGGTAACTTAAAAATGATATTTAACAAAATCCTAGCTGCTCCTCTTTTCAAAATTTTTTGAAAATTCATGATTTTTTTTTATCTTAAAGTCTACCTTTGACAGAGTACACATATGTACACCGGATTTTATAATATTGGAGTATATTGTTAACGAAACTTGGAGAATACTGCTTTCATACTGAGCACATCATTAGATTTATACAGGGTTAGCCAAAAATCACTTTTTATATAGTAAAAAGCATAATGCACAAATAAGATTTATCTCCAAAAAATGTTATTTTATTTAATTTTATTCAAAATCAATTTTTCTTATAAAGTCCTAATAAGAATTCCATTTTGTAGCCTGATAAAAACTCATGTTAAAAAATGCGAATTTTATAACTGTGAAAAGTATAATATATATAATAATCTTTGTAAAACCTAGAAAAATTCAACTACTTTAGGACGAATTCGCTGTAGACTATTCTAGGCATCAATTTCTAAATAAATAATAAAAATTATACTAATAATTTGTTAATTTTTTAATGCACATACAAAGAAAAGGATCTAAATTATCCCCGATTGCTTTATTGTATATTTTAAATTCAAGAATAGATTAAACGAATATTTTCACTATTTAATTTTTTTATCGGTAGTAAAGTTTAAATGTGCCAGCGATATACAAAAAAATATAAAAATACGCTAAATGCAAAATTTTTAAAATTTTGCCCAAGGCAAGCCAGGATAAAGTCGGCACTGACTGTAATATACACAACACCCTAAAGAGCTTTGTTGCGAAATTTACCTATTCGAGTTTTTTTGCCTCGAAAGCAGCAGACTATGATTTTATTTTAAACTCGGACTTTTTTACCATTCGTTCGTTTTGCTGTCGTAGGCAAATTGAGTTTAGCAGTAGACCTGTTTTCAAATTTATAAAAAAATGCGTTTATTAGGCTTTGTTGGTTTATTCAAAACAAGGGTTTGATCTTTCCCACAAATTAAAATTATTATTTTAGTATTCTTTTTATAAAATGCACAATGAAATTTCTAGGAAAATTCAATATTTTGTTTTTAAGTTATTGCCAATTGTATATAAATATAAACGTTTCCAGCTCAAAATATACGATGAAGGAGCATTCAGAATTCTAAGTGGTATCATCTAAAAGATCACGTACTACTTTTTATATAAATCATAAAAATTTATTGGAACAATTTATTTTAACCTTGTTAAAAATTTAACAATTTCTTAAAATATAGGCAGAATTAACGTTAAAAAATCTTTCATTCAAAGAATTTACTAATAATAAGGAAAGAAACACTTATAAAAAACTTTTTAAAGAATATAAAAAAAACAAAATGTTTTATTTTCTCCGTGTAGTGAGTCAAAGCAACAGTACGAGTTTGCGTAAAATCTTTTCTTGAATGGTAAGTTCAGTGGCATACTTTGAAGAAAAGTTCAAAATATGGATATCGTTACGCTTTAGTCAATCAGGACATAAGCAAATATTACAAGCTTGTTGGATATCGAAGGAAAAAGTCTATTTAAAACATTGTACTTTACTGATGTTTGTAGAATAGTTATTTATGTAATAATGATGTAATAGTATATTAAAGAACTAATGTCATAAGGCGAGTGCGACAAAAGGTCTTATGGCATGAGTTCTTTATGCTATTTTATCTATTTTGCAAAAATTCTATAAAAAAAAAATAATTTTATATCTTAAATTTAATTTGGTTGAATTTTACTTTAAATAGTTGGTATCACAGTCATTGGTTTGACAGTTAATGTCAAAATCGATTCGCCATGCAGTCCTTAATTTACTTATTAACCATAAGCGGCTGTTAATGTTAAAGAAGAAAAAAAGGATTTTCTTTGGTGTTAAACAAAATTTATTGCCAGAAAAGTGCTAGAAAAATCATAAAAATATTATAACCAATATGCAAAATATTATGCTGTTTAAAGTATAGCCAACCTATAAAATCAAAATTTTGGGTGAGATAAAGTATCTCATTACAGCACCGAAATCGGTGTTATAGTGGTCATTATAAACGCAAATCAGATAAAAGTCTTTTTGTAAAACGTACTTATAATTAAAATAACAATTATTAAATGTATAAAGTTATAACCTAGTTTGGAGCTGCCAGCAGTTTTCAAAGTTCTTTATTGACCCTAACGGGTTTTCAGAGACTAGGATGTAAAAAACTTCACCTGATTGGTCTTAATTTTTTTACAGTCTAGGAGATAATCGAATACCAAAGAACGCTTGAAGATAAAAAATATTTTCTATCCTTTAAATATAATTATTTTTTTACACTCCCACCTTTAAAACGTACATGTTTTCATGACATGAGTGACCTTTTAAATACTAAATAATAATAAATGTGAAAATTATTTTATTATCTCAATACAAAAATATGAAAGTATTAAATTGTTACTTAACGCCAATATTTAAAAAGATTATATAAACTATACTGGAATTTTAAATTCGCCGTAGTACTGTAGTTAACTAGATTTAACTAATAGTGCTTTAAAAATTTTGCGTACAGTGTCCATAAAACATTCTCTTCTCTTTTATTGTGAAATACTGCTTCTATATCGATGGTTAGTCTATTTTCAAGTGATAAATTTTAACTTGCACAGAATTATTAGAGATTTTAACGCCGGTAGAATCCCAGATTAAAAATTCTAACAGAAATTGAACTTTTTGTAACTTTAAAATTTTCCGTGCAAAATTTTTTAATACTTTGAGATAATATATATATATATATATATATATTACGCCGACGGTGGACGAGTGGTTAGTGCTGCTGACTACAAGCCGGAGGTCGTGGGTTCGAATCCCACCGCTGTTTATTTGTGTTTGTCCTATTGTGTAATAGTCCTTCGGAGGGGACTTTAAGCCCGCGGTCCGTTCCTACCCTAACCCGCACAATCCATTCAGTTGGCTTATGGGACTTCTTAAGAAGTAAGGGTGGAACTAAAAGAGCACTTTTGTATATAAACTGTTTGTATATATATATACACAGTATGTCCCCGGATAGGGTTGCGACTTAGGGTTAGGCTGCCTGGACATTTTAAAAGAATGCACGACACTGGTTTTTAATATAAAATTATTTAATAAAACACGTAGTCAGATAAATCCGCAGAGAGCACAAAATTAATAATAATCGTCCCAAAATAATTATAAGCTATAAAAAAGGAAACCAGCGATCCGCGACTCGCTAGACCAACCATCAAATATCAATTCAGAGATTCAACTTGTCTCACGACAACTCAAAATCTATCTGCTGGGTGCGTTCTGTTCGCCAAGCTTATCCTGTTGGTTCCCATAAAGACCTTTTACCCCTCATAACATATTTTCTACGCATTAAAGAACTATTTTGTCTAGACAACTTCATATAAATTATATCAACAAAAATAAATGTATCATATTAGTGTTAGACTTAATCATAAACACCTAATACGAAGAAAATGACATTCTCCACATGCATGGGACTTTTTGTTTAGCCTAAACCTCGTTACACGAATTTTATCAACTAAAATAAACAAAAGTCTAAGAAAGAATCATGAGCGTAGACCACTTATTAATAAGGGCGCCGACATATATTTTGCAATTCTGCCGTGCTTAATGAAAACGCCGTAACCAACAATTGTGCGATTTTTGTTTTTCGGCATTTTCTACTAGAACAATTCATCCTGCGTCTATCCCCGGTACTCAAAAAACCGTATATATATATATGATTATTATAGTAATAAAAAAATCAAAGAATAAAATATTTTCTTAAAATAAGTTATTTTAATATTTTAAAGTTTCAATAATTGTTAAGTTTAATTAAAATAATAACGGGCATTGTTAATTAATGGTGAAAATTACGTCAAAAATGTTTATTGGAATGGTTCATTTATTTTCGTATAGATGTAGCTTTATACAAATATTTAATTTAATTTCATAACATATCATTTCATTTCATTTCATATCATTTCATTTTTTAGATAATATTACGTATTTGTCGTAGAAAGAGTATAGTATGCAACTCTTTTATAAACTTTTCTAGGTACTTATTAAATAGGCACTCGCTCTCAAGCTCGCTCGTGCCAAAATTAAATTCGTGACTAAAATGGCGTTTATCAAACTTGATACATAATATACTATTATAGATCCATATTTAATTAAATTAAACTTTAGGTAGATAATATTATTACTATTAAGTTTAAATTAAAACGCTGTTTTATTGTACAAGCAAATCATGAAATGCATTCATTATTCAGCAAATAATCAGACTTTAGCTTTATAAAGGCATTTAATATGTAAATTTTACATCTGAAAAAGCTTTAACATTTCAGTTTAAGTTGGTATTATTAAATTCTTAATCTAAAAGAATCCAGTGGGTATTTTTGTCATTGTTACGACTTTATTCTTAAATCCAAATCAAACCCTTAAATATAGCCCCTGTTATCTGAATACATCCAAATTTTTTTTTTAAATATCCTTTGAAACAACTGGTAATTGTTTTTATAATATAATAAAGATAAATAACGAAACATTAATTTTAGCCATTATTTTACTCTGTCATTTTTTTCTTTTTAACTTAATTAATTAATTTTACCCACACAAAATTGTATTAATATTTAATTTTGTGAAATAATAATAAATGTGGAAATTATTTTATTTTCTCAATAGAAATATACAAAATTATTCATAAAATAATCCAATCTTTGAAAGGTTATTTGTACGTTTGTGCTGACTGTTTGATTTTGCCGACAGCAAACTGACATTTTTAAATCCGGTAAAATAGATTCCTAACTCCAACTTTAGTTACTCTATTTTTATATAGATGTCGCTCTAAGAAAATATTTAAATTAATTAATAACAAAAAAAATATAATAATATTTTTTGTAGAAAAATAAAATTTTTTGTTCATAAATTAATAAATTAATTTTATGAACTTAGCTAAGAGTTAAATATTTTTAAAATTTTTATATAATATTAACCTTATAACAAGCCACTTAAAAGTTGCGGCATACTTTGTGGAGAATTAATCCAGTTGTTTTTATTATTTTTTGGTTTGCCTTAAATTCTTTTGTGGTAACAGGGCAATTTACAAAATGTCCTTTTTTAATTTGTTTTAAAGCGAACAATTGAAATTTTGCGGTTTTGTTGGTTTCCCTTTTAGTTTACCAAACAAATCCTAAACAGACGTTTTCTTTTTTAAACGTCACTACTATCCCTTAAAATGTCCTATTTATGTTTCTATTTCCGCTGAAGAATACAATTAACCTGCTTTTACGGGAAAATTAATTAATTTTATAATAAATAGGATGACGTAATATTTGACGTCATCCTATTTATTATAAAATTAATTAATTATTATATGGTGGTTGACAGCAATTTTGTCACGTAGTGGCCAATAACTTTTCACAACATTAAAATTTGTATATTTGGTTAATCAAATATTTTAACCCAGAATGGTAGCTATGGGTCAAATTAAACTCAAAAAATATGTAAACTTTAATCAAAGTATTTCCCTTGAAAATCCAGTTTTTGACAAAATAAAATCGTTTTTTGATGAAATTGGCAAAAGGGCACACAAAAAAAATTGACAAAAATTTGGAAAATTTTATTTCCTTAAAAAATATTTGTTTAAGGGAAATATAAACCCAGCTTTATAAATTTGTATAAATTATTTTTAGTTTATAAATTTATTATAATAAGGACCCATAGCTTTATTACCAATGATCCTCGGTTAAAGTATTTTAATGTTTGCATGTCGAAATTTTTGTATCTATTTTGCGTTCATAATGACTTCATTATAACAGCGCTTTCGGTGCTGTAATGAGATACTTTATCCACCCCAAAATTTTGATTTTATAGGTTGGCTATATTTTCAACAGCATAATATTTTGCATATTGGTTATAATATTTTTATGATTTTTCTAGTACTTACGAGACTTTTCTGGCAATAAATTTTATTTAAAAGCAAATAAAATCCTCCTAAATTAAGGACGGCATGGCAAATCTATTTTGACATTATCTGTCAAACCAATGTCTGTGATACCAACTATCTAAACCAAATTAAATTTAAGGTATAAAATTATTTTTTTTTATAGAATTTTTGCAAAATAGATAAAATAGCATAAAGAACTCATGTCATAAGACCTTTTGTGACGTCTTATGACATTAGTTCTTTAATATACTATTCTTTTACAAAATCTTGAAAACAAAAGCTAATTGAGCAAAACGATGGGCATTTTTGGAATCGTGGCACCCAAATTACCTTATAAAAGTTATGACTGTCCATTCCTATTTTTGTTTCAACACTGTTATAATATTTAAGTGCATTTGCATGTTTTGTTTTTAAATGTATGTGTTTAAATTTATCTTTATAAAAGTATTGGTATTTTAAAACAAATCTTATGATGTTGGTTTTATTTTTTCTACTCTCTAAAATGAATTAGTCAAAAATGACTAATTTAATGTTATTAGTGGCTGCTTTTTCACTTGTACCATGGTTAACCATGGAATACCATGGTATCCCAAAGTTTTACAGCCAATTCTTAAGTAAAATTGTCCCCTGAATCCGAAAACACCAAAAATTATAAAAGTGGAGCAATTTTTGAGATATAGTCAATTCCATATTAAATGAAAAATTTACTATAACTCAAAAACTGTTCTACTATTTTAACTTTTGACGACATTTTCGGATTCAGGGGACAATTTTACATAAGAATTGGCTGTTTAATTTTAGGATACTATGGTATTCTATGGTTAACCATGGTACAAGTGAAAAAGAAGCCATTAATAACTATTAAATTAGTCATTTTTGACTAATTCATTTTTAGAGAGTAGTAAATATATGGGTAACGGTAATCTTTTAGAAATAAGACAATTGTTTTAAATGTATTTAAATGTTATCTCTTGCTTTTAAGTAGAATAATTTTTTTTAAATGTTGAAAATGCGTAAAGTGTAAATTTTGTTCCACCCTATACAATCGGACAAATAAGTAGTCACATATAACCTACATGTCAAGTGTTACCAAAGGTTAGGTTTAAAATAGTGAAATTACAAATTTCTAAACTAAAATGCGGTTTTTGTTTCTAATTTCACATACCCTGTAAAGTGAAGTGAAATATAAGTAGTTTGTTATGCAAAGCCCTCTTTAATGATATGTCAAGTACGATACCATTTTGAAAATGTAATGTCTTGTTCAAGAAGACTAAATGCAATGCTGGCTGGATAATTTACAATACATAACCTCACAGATACAGAGTGTGCGCACGAGCATTTTGCGCATCCGTATGTTGGTGTGCCTCCACCTAGCAAGTTACTTCTCCTGTATTTAGTCTTCTTGGTCTTGTTTAACATATTAAAATTTTCAATTTTTAAATCCAGCGGTTTAAATTTATAACTAATGAGAATTTAAACCTAAATTAATTAAAATTGTTTCCATAGCTTTCCAAAAATTAATTTAACCATTTATGAAATATTTAATTGTTACATAATCGTACATACATAATATATTATATGCAATGTTATCTACATTCATAACCCATTAAATTAATTAGCAGCTATTTAATAAATTTCATAACATTTATTAGAGTTATCGATATCGCTTTAATTAATATGTATACAAATTAATTAAAGCGGCAATTGTAAAAACAATAATGTAATTGCTTTATATGCTATAAGCCGTAGAAAATTTAATTACAATACCGCAGAATTTCACTGAAATTAGTTACATCTTAAACATTTGCTTCTATTTCAAAAGCACAAAAAATGTATTAAGTTTGTTTGTTTTTTGGTGTACCTAAATTAAATGGCTAAATCCTTTGTCCTTAACAAGAACAGCCGACTATAGTCGTATATGATAATTTTGAAATAATACACAGTAAAAAAATATTTGTTTATTTTAAGCAAGGGTTTTTTCATCTTAAATCAACCAAACAAAAATGGGTAGGTCGTTATTTTTCAAAGAATTTTTTTCAGTTTCTTTACCGAAATCGATGTGACCCGTATTTTTTTTTGCTTAAATTTGTTTTATTTACCTGTAGGAAATTTTTGAAAAATGGACAGAATCATTGATTTCTCATTTTTTCTTGAAAATGTGATAACTTGACCAAAAATGTTACGATCGTTTCAATTTTTTTTAAATTGTAGGTAAATGTTTACTACATACATATAATATACACACATAAAATATATAAAAAATTAAGTGAATTCACACATTTTTTTTTACTTTATATTTTTTTCGTTTGAAGTTGATACCTTTCACCAAAAGTCCCGGGATTCTAAATTCGTCGTTTCGGAATCATAATTTTTAATGAAAATGCCATTTTCTAGTAAATTCGTGGTTCATTGCAAAAATTTTGTTATTTTATCTAAGGTCATGAAACCGGGGTGACCTTTATAAAGTTTAATTTAAAACTTTTTAACATATTGATGACTTTCTGCCAAAGTATCGTAAGCAATATAACTAAAATTTCGGGAATTGAAAACATTTTTTGTCTTAAAGACTGTTTCAAATTAAATATAGCCTAAAGGTTTTATAACAAGTAAATAGCTTATAATTATAGCTATTTACTTGTTATAAAACCTATAGGTTATATATGGGTTAAAACAGATTTTAAAATAAAAAATGTTTTCAATTCCCGTCGGGAATTTCCCGAAATTTTTAGTTATGTGGCTTACGATACTTTGGCAGAAAGTCATCGATATATCACTTCTGGTTTTACCGGAAATGGTCTTAACTTTTTTATTTTTTAATGAAACACCCTATGAAGTTTTACATATTTCGATTCAAAATAAAATTCTGTCATTTGTCAATTTTTGACAGGTAAAATCATTTTTTGATAAAATTTTATTTCCATATCTAGAGTGCCTTGAATTTGCTTTTCTGCTTCATGTTGGGCCAAGTAGTCTGGAAAAAATACATTTTTTTTGCAATGCTGGTTTTTAGAAGCATTTAAAAATTGAAAAAGTATACTTTATGCGAAAACTATTTTTCATAAAAGAAATACACTTTTTTAAATTTGATACCAAATATTAATTATTTTTTTAATAAATCGCTTTTAAACTCTTAATCAAATTTGTATGTTCCGATTAATTACTATAGAAAAAAAAAATAAAGTAGTATCTAGGGTTGCAACTACCCGGTTGGTTCAAATTATTATAATACCGAAACAACATATAGAGCATTAAAAAGTGATATTTGAATGGTCATATAATATGGTTCATATTTCAAATACATGTAGAAAACCATATTTTTATATTATTTTTCAAAAAATCGACAACTCTTGTTGTACTCGAATACTTTTTGTACTAGGCATCTTTGTGTTAAGTTAACATAACCACTACTGTAGTGGCACTACATATTCAAATTTAGCGCCATAATTATAAGCCGGGTCATAACATAAGCTTGCGCAAAGCACCCTGCGACGTGGCGATGGAGCAAGGTTCTTTTGTCAGCTGGGTGTTCTGCGATCTGCTACCTGCGACAATTGTAGACCCGTCTTAAGCCGGGTCTACAATTGTCGCAGGTCGCAGATCGCAGAACATAAGCTTGCGCAAAGCACCCAGCTGACAAAAGAACCTTGCTCCATCCCCACGTCGCGGGGTGCTTTGCGCAAGCTTATGTTCTGCGACCCCTGCGACAATTGTAGACCCGGCTTTAGCGGTTCGGCAATATTCGGAACAAATCCTCGATATGGGCAAGTTGGTAAAATATCACTGTGCCCTACTTTATAGAGATATTACATATTAAAAGAGGCCCTTTTTATCTCTGGTAGTGCCGTCATAATTTCATATGTAACGTTTTTTTTGGGATTTTTCTACAATACAGAATCTGCATTAGTATTATTTTAAGTGTTTTGGTTTTTGTTCTTTTAAATATTATTTTGTATTTGATTACCTACTCTATTAAGTTTTTGTTATATTTGGTACGGTTGAAAAATTAGGTTATATTTTTGCATTCAATCTTGTTTTTTTGCAGCCATAAATACATGTTACTTTAATTTTATTTCCTGCTTGAACTTAAATAAATTGGTTATTTGGAAAAAAATATTCAAATCATAAATAAATACGTGTATTAAAGAAGATTTTTTTTTAATATCCCTAAGTGATATTATAACCTGATATTTTGGTTTGTTTGACTTTTAACATTTTTTTTGCTAGATACTGAAACCTAAATTACATTTTAAGAGTTTTTGGAAAAAGTACTTTGTACTTGTACTTGAGAGTACTTTTGTATTTTGTTGTACTTTGTACTCAAGTATATTTTTTTTCAAAGTACTTGTACTTTTACTCGAATACTTTTTTCTTGTACTCGGAACAGCGCTGCCTGTCATCTGTAAATTTGATACTTGTCAAATTGTTGCTTGATATTTTATTGGGTCTCCCTGTATACGATTAGCCTTTTTGTTTAGTCACTGTCCAAAAGTTTAGGTTGAAAACTGTTGTCAAATTTAATTTAATTTTAGATCGAAACATTGATTTTAATAATATTATCAAACGCTCTAGCTCTAAGGGAAGACAATTTTAATAAAAATCTAAATAAAATTGAATTTGTTATCTTTGTAAATTTAATCCCTGGACACCTGTTTTATGGTAATGCATTTACGAAATTATTCGTCAACTACTAAATAACTTTTGTACAACCACCTCCACATTAAGGGTAACTTTTGTCGACCTTGGACATAAGTCAAACTTTAACAAAATACCGAGCAAAATATATTAAATATTTTAATGCTGATAAAGTTTAAAACGATACTCTAGGAAACTTTTATTACAAATATTATCAAATATAGCAAAAAAAAAACGTCGAATAAAAAAATAAACACAGTAAAAACACTAATAAAACTACTCATCTATAAATAGTTCGTAGGCGTAGTACTTAAGTTAATAAAGTTATCGAGAAGTTTGTTAATGTGTGCAGTGGTGCAAACTTCTTAGTGGATTCCAATTAAAGTTTATGCGATCGAAAGTTGACATATGCACATTGAAATTGCCCCGAGTCAACGAACGGCCTTCCCTGCTCCACACGGATAATAAATTAGTAATTCACTTACCTACGTGTTCTATTTATATTGCATGGTGACAGGTGCAAAAGTTGAAAGAAATATAAATAAAAATGGTTTCGCCTTGGGTAGTGCTATACGGTTTCCCTTATAGTACATTTATAATTTATGTTGTTATAAAGTTTGTACCAAGATAATAAATTAAAATTTTACGATTTTGAGTTTTTAGTTGAAACTATTCTCCATTTGAAGAGTTTGATAAATAAACAAAAGTAGGCCGTGACAGCAAATTCAGGGGTGTCAATGTAGTAAAATAATTTAATATAATATTTTAATTAACAAATGACAACTTTATTACAAATAAAGCTGGGTTCTAACAGAAAAATAACGTAATAGTTATTTACGATATAAGTGGGATAAGAGCTTTATTAACGAACGCATGCGAAATTTGCCCAACGAGTGCGTAGCACGAGTTGGGCAATCGCAAAAGTACGTTAATAAATGAAAAAATAAACGGTAATTATTTTTGTCTAAGACTTAATTTAGGGTTATTTTGACATTTTGACTTTTTTATTTGATTGGTTAAAAGCAGAGAAAAACGCGTGCGTTAATGAACTTCTTATCTCACTCAAAATGAGTGGGATAAGAAGTTCTTATCTCACTGGCGTAGATAATATAATTTAATTTTAAAAGTAATTTAATTTAATTTACTTGCGTTCATACAAAAAGTAACGTAATTTAATAGTGTTTGAAATTAAAAACAATATTTTAAAGAGAGTGCTTACTTAATGTATATAAAACTTAAAGTTTTAGATATATATGGCTTACTTTGGTAATTATAATTACAATCGAAATATTTGTCTTATTATTAAAACCGTTTACACAAAATAGGTTAGATTTTCCCAAAATAGGTTAGATAATACGAAATAACCTTGAAATAAGGTAATTTAATTTAAAAGATAAAAGTTGACCAACTATTAAATTAAGTTTTAAATTACATCACTGTATGAACGTTACAAAGGATTATTGGGTTTTTAACTTTTAAGTTAAATTAAATTACATCTTAAATTAAATTACTTTTCTGTTAGAACCAGGCTTAAAAGTATTATGAAAAACAAAAAAAAAGTAAATAGGTAACAAAATTGTTAATTTGTTGTTATAATGGCAAAATTAAGGTTTCAAAATGGAATATTTTGTGTTTCTTAAGTTTACAGCACAGAATTTGAAATGACAATTTTGAAAAGTGCTAAAAAATTGTTTTTTAAGATTTCCATAATAGTATAATAAAGAACTAATGTCATAAGACGTCATTTCGTCGCACGCGGAAAATTTATAATGGACGAGTGCGACAAAAGGTCTTATGACATGAGTTCTTTATGCTATTTTATATATTAAAATTAATTTTATACCTTAAATTTAATTTGGTCGAATTTTACTTTAGATCACAGTCATTGGTTTAACAGTTAATGTCAAAATCGATTCGCCATGCCGTCCTTAATTTACTTATTTACAATAAGCGGCTGTTAATGTTAAAGAAGAAAAAAAGGATTTTCTTTGATGTTAAACAAAATTTATTGCCAGAAAAGTCTCGTAAGTAGGTACTAGAAAAATCATAAAAATATTATATATATTATATATTATATATTATATATGCAAAATATTATGCTGTTTACTCTAGTAGCAATTCCGGAAAAGTCTTGGCCCAGCATGGGTCAAGATACTTTGGACAGATTTTTGCTCAAGAATTGTACAAGAATTGTTCCAGATTCTTGGCCAAGATTACTGGGCAAGACTTGAGCCAGACTGTTGCCAGAATTTTACAAGAATTTGACCAGTAATCTGAGGCCATCTATTGCTAAACTTTGGGACTATCCTATAGAGTAGAGGTTCTCATTCTACAGTAGTATCATTCACAATAATGTATACTAGTCGAGAAGTGAGTTCTCTGTAGGAAATGAGTATAGTTTTTTTGTTTATGTGAAAATACGAATAAGAGCTTATTGGATTCGTCTTCTAGCTGAGAAAAAAATTGATTTTTTGAAAAATAAAAATTGTTATTTCTAAAAATCAAAAACTAAAAAAAAAGTGTGTGTCAGCTCTGACGCCTAACTAGAGTTTACTCTTTATGAACATGAAAGATTATAAAATACATGTTTATTTTTACGGGCAACTGTTTTTTTTTAACATAGAAAATTAAAAACTTTAACTCTTTCAAAATTTGTTTCGTTTTTAATTCTATTGTTTACCAGATTTATGGATAAAAACCGAATTTACTGGAAAGAAATCGTGGAAAATTAATGTTTTTAGTAACATTCTTAACTTTTGAAGTTCAACAAAATTTTGTATTGACCAAAAATCTTGAATTGAAAGTTCCTATTTAACGTGTAATCGTGTAAAAATTCTTGGCCAAGAATCTGGTCAAATTCTGGTCACAGACTTGTCCAATAAAGAATTTTGATCAAGAGTCTTGGTCAAGAATTGTCCAATTCTTTACAAAGTGCTTCTCCAAGTATCTGACCATTGCTACTAGGGTAAAGTGTAGCCAACCTATAAAATCAAAATTTTGGATGGGATAAAGTATCTCATTACAGCACTGAAAGCGGTGTTATAATGAAGTCATTATGAACGCAAAATAGATAAAAATATATTGTAATAATCAATTTGATCCTTGACACTTTTGTGTTATTTCCCAAGGATTATTTCAAAAATTCGTTTCCAATCTCTATAAACAAAACATGATAATGTTGATAGCTTAAAAATTGATTATAATTGAGTATAGTTTATTTTTTATGTAAATATCTTGAGCGAGCTCGTGAGATACAAAATACAATGTGGCGTACGAAAACAAATGTAACTTTAAAAATTATTTTCTTGAAATCTGTGCCGTAAAAAATGTGAAATTATTTGTGAATGTGCCTGTCTGATGCCTCACAAAATCATATAATAAATTTTATAGGCATTCTATAGAAACTCTTTAGAAGTTTATTAGTGTAAAATACCAAATACAAATAATAGTACATTATAGACCAGGCAAAGAAAGCACATATTATAGCAGAGTATACATTTTAAAAGAGAATTTCAATGAAAATGTTTTTAATTTTATTAGTAGAATAATTTAAATACGTCCAAATGTTAAAAGGAAGTATCTTTTTATGTTTATATTTAACCTAATAAATTAAAAAGTTTTTGTTTCATCGCGTGCCATACGGTGTTCAACTTAATTAAATTAACTTATAATTAATTTATACTACCATAAAATAGTTTATAGTGTCACCTATAAATAAAGTCCATTTAAATTTTTATACACCAAACAAATTATAAATATTCATAATCCTTCATTACATCACAATCCCGATTTAATATAGGTTAAGCTTTGGGTGCTTTAAAACCCTGCACATTTCGGATCATCAATGAAAAGCTTTCATATTTAAATTTTCACATAAATCTATGTAAACCTTTATGCCGTTATATAAAGTCTTTAAAAATATTTGCTTAGTTTGGCTTAAAAATATAATTAATTTTAAAGATTTTTATGCTCTCTACACTCAGAGAAATATCATGTCATGAAAAGCATATGAAATTATATTAATTTAAATAATCGGGTAAATTTGATTCAAATAAAAAAATTTGTAGTTTTATATTCATTTACCAACAGTTTTACAATGTTTTTAATAGTATATCAAGTTTGATAAACGCCATTTTATATACGAATTTAATTTAGGCACGAGCGAGCTTGCGAGCGAGTGCTTAAATTAATGAGTGTATAGAAAAGTTTATAAACGAGGTGCATACTATACTTTTTCTACGATAAATACATATTATTATCTTAAAATGATTTAAATGAAATCTATATAGCATGCAGGTGAAATAAATCTTAAAAAACTATTTTTCTATGTTAAATTAATGGGAAAACTTTAAATTCGATGATGGACCTTTTAAAATTAATATTAAGAGCTCAAATTTTGACAGAATTTTTTTTTAGCATGAGTGACGAGAATTTCACATGAATTTAAAAAAAGAAAAATATTGCCTTATTTTGAAACACCCTACTGTAGTAACTATTCATTTTTGACTGATTCATTTTTAGAGAGTTTATTTTTTAATAATATATTAATATGAAAATGTATATGAACACCAAGAGCAATTGTGCCAACAACTTTTCTAGGGAAACTAAAACAATTTTGCAAGAGCTAATTGAGCATTGTATTTAATAACAAATTAGTAATAAATAAGTCTGAAAAAGTTTTTGCAGCAAACAGAACAATTTATTTTTTCTACGACCACTATGTAAAAGTCACTTTTCATGATGGCATCGTTACTTAGAAAATAAATCTTTTCATTGGCAAGGCAAAACACGAATGTAAAGTGACATTTCTGTGTGAAAAGTGACAGGTCTGTGTGAAAAGAACCGGAAAGCATCGTTTGACATTCAGCTGTCAAAAAAGTTTTTAGGTTATTTTGTTTTGTATTTAAAAATAATAAAAAATAAAAGGGTCGCAGAAAAAATATTGTGTTATACTTTTGAGAAAAGCTTTCTTCAAGCTCGTGTTAATGCACACTCGGCCTAACGGCCTCGTGGGCAACTTAAAAACTCGCATGAAAAAGTCGCTTTTCAACACTTGTAAAACAAATAACTATTGTCTGCCAGTGTTTTTAAATTTCAAAGATTACAATTTCGTTGCAATATTAGAACAAATTTGACATGCAAGTCGTTTATCAAGAATTTATTTCTTTCTGAAGCATGCAAATATTGGACACATTGCAGCGCATACCCACAACACATGTATACATAATTTAGCAATGCGATTGAAAATACAGTCCTGATCCCTGTCGCTAAAATATTTACTTTCTGTTCGCAACTGCTATACTTTTGCTTATTTACGATAAAGCTAAAATGAAGACAGATGTGTTGCCGTTTTGTTTATTTAGGAAAATACAGAAATAAATCAAAAATAATAAACTCAATACAGCGTATGATTTCCAATAGCGGTATAACTATGTATTAATTTATTGGCGTATTTTAATTCATATACATATCTGATATTCATCATATTTATAGTTATAAATTATTTAAAATTTGTTAATTAAACCAATATGAGATAATTTTCATTCAAATTTATATGCCCATACAGTGGCGGATTAAGACCGTCGGAGGACCGGGGCGGCAAAATAAAATGGAGCCCCTATTAAATTAGTTAGTAGATCCTAAATTATCAGAAATATAACAACTGCTTACAAGTCTTTTTCCAGCGAACTAATATTTTAACTACGTAATTTCTTTTTCAAAATCATGGCCGCCTCATAGCAGTTCTAAATTAAAAATTACACAGGCCTTCAAAATTTTCAAATAGAAACCAGACTATATATATTTTTTTTGTTTTTGAAGTGTTTAATTTGAATTCGACCTTAGAATTTCTCAATAACAAGAAATTCCAACACAAAATAAAAGTGAAAAGAACTTTTATAATTGTTATGGTTGTAGGTTGTGAAAAGAATGGGATTAGGAGGTAGTGTTTTAAGTTGGTCCACTCTTATTTAAGTAATATATATTAAAAAGTAGAATATAAAAATGTTTTATCTGAATATTATTTATTATTGTATTCTTGGTTCTGTGATAGTAATTTATGTTTAAATTTTAGTAAATCCAAATATATGTTGATAGGTAAAAAATATGCTATTTAAAAACTTGGAAATATTTTACACGATATATGAAAACATTTTAATTGAAATTGTGATTATATATACGGGTGAATATATTGAGATGTCCCCCAAGTGAAAATGATTATTTTTTATTTTTGGTTGTTATACTGTTAGTCTAGAATGGGGTTTTTGGGAAGCCACCAGTTCTAGTAATAACATAACATAAGTGGTTCTGCACTAATGCAAGAATTTTAAGAAATCATACATTTTGAATGTTAGAGCTTCACGGAGGTTAGGATTTCGTATGTTTTTTTAAAACATCCCTTTGTATATTTGAAATAAGTTATTGTATCTTTTGTCACCTTAATATTTTTTTAAAATACAATTGTACATACATTAAATATTTATAAAAAAATCTACTTACTGAGATATTACACTTCTCGGTGGATAGGTATTTAAATAGCAAATTAATGAACTTAAACTTTTGAATTATAAAACAGCAACACTCTCATCTGCATATACATTCTAACTGACCCTCAGGAATCCCATGCATCTATAATGTCGTAAACAGAGGTTTTTGCTTATTTAAAATGATTAAAGCGCCATCCGTTGCATACAATTTAAAGCAAAAACAGATTCACGGAGGATAGAATCAATTTTTGTAACACCTACATAAATGGTTATAAAAATTATTTCTTTTAATTTTTAATAATATTTTATATTTGAAAATATATAGGTTAACCTAGAAAGAGTAACAGTCTTACTTTTAAAACATTGTAAAAAATAATTAATTGCGGTTAAAAATCTGGAACCTGAGCTGTAATATCTACTTAATTATGAAAGATTACAACACAATAAAAGTGTAGGTCAAACTCATTTAGTTTTAGCGTTATTGAAACATATACGATATACTTTTAAGGTGGAAGTAAAAAAATTAAAAAAATAAAAGTTGTTTATATTATTTTTTAATAAAACCGACTTATTTTTTGGTATAAAAATAAATCTGGTTATCCATTAATTTTACTCAAGACTATTACCAGGGAACATTGTATGTGTGATACAAACCAAATACAAACCATTAAGAAGGTGTTTCACCTAATTACCATTGACACATTCTATTTTAAATCCCTTTGATGTTTACTTAAACTCTGCATTGCCACTTTACACTTCAAAAACACGAGAACAATCGCTGTTCATAAAGGCTCGCAACTTAATTTTAATTCTGGTGTTTTTGTTGTTTCAGTGTTTCGACAGGGCGACACTGGAAAATGTTGGTACGCCGTGATGGCAGGCATGCTAGATGTGCGGGTTTGGCAGCCAGAAACAGACTCAAAGGTAGGACGGTTACACTTATAAACTTATACGAACTTCAATTTTAAAATAATATTGATTTAGCCAGGATTTACAGTTTTATTATAGCAGAGCTCAGTGTTCGTTGTCAATTAAATCCTTTGATTTCATTACAGACTAATTGTAAAACAAATTTTAATTATTTTGATATGAATTTACTTTTGGTGGTTGATTACTGGGAATTGTCCTAGTAAGTGGAAATTTATATGTAAATGTGGGGACATGGCGTAAACAAATAGAATTATTCAAAAACAGGCTTTATTGTGATTAAAACGAGGCAGACATATCATTCAAGTTATGTCCACTTTTTATATTTGTGATTTAGTATTATTAACTTAAACTAAAGGATTCCTAAAATGTATTATATTAGTATATACACTTAGTATATTCTATTTTTATTCATGATTATATTATTTATGAAGAAATAAAGGAAAATGAACCGACATGTCGCGGCATCTTAATCAGTAAGCATAATCCTTTCCACCGACTATATAATTCCCGATATAATACCCAATTGTCGTACAGTAGTAATCTATTGTTGAATATTGATTGCGAACAAATAATATGGCTTTGATCAATTATAACAGGTTAAGCTGTATCAATTATTCAAAGAACCTGTCAATGCTATTTAATTATTTATGGTCTTTATTAAAAAAGTATTTAAATGTAGTATAACTTCTACACTATCAAAGGATTTTACAAGAACTTTATGTAGGTATATGGTTCAAGCAATCTAATTGATTAAACAACAAAAACTCATTGAGTTTCAATAAATTAAAAAATTTAATAAAACTTTTCCTTTATGTTGAGATTGTAAAACGCAAAAAATAAAACAAGTCAAAATTAATTTGCCCATTTAATTTGTTAAAACAAATAAAAAGTTAATATATATATTTGCTAATTTAGTAAAATCCCTTTATACTTTTAATTCGCTAGCTCAGTAAATATTTAATTTTGAAATATTAATTCTGACAAAAAGGAAACCCCTGTTTTTGTGATATAAGCTACTTAGAAAAAGCCTTCTTTGTTAATGTTGGGTCGTTTATTTATACGAAAAATGAGTATAAATGTAAAGAAAGTCTGCAATTTTAAACTTATATGCTTTTAGTCAACATATAAATTTTAATGTAATTAGAAAAACATAAAGAAAATCTTTTATCAAGGAAGCAAAAATGTTGTATTACGGGGTATTTATTTATATTTAAAGATAATTTAAGCTTATTTAAAGAATTGAAAAATTAAATTAAAAACTGTAATGTAGTTTATTCTTAATTTCTACATATTTACATACACTACATATTTATTATAAAAATAAGAAGAAGTAACCCCGGCGCATTCGCCATTTTTGTAAAAATAATATACAATAATTTTTTAACATTTAATTAATTAATTTAATTATACGAGAGATAATGCTCATAATTTCGAGTGTAATGCTATCTACTCCAATAAGTAGATAATTAACTGATTTTCAAAAATAATTAAATAAAATCTGACATCTGTCTTACCAATTTTAAATGTGATTATAGTCGCCTTCTTCCAATTAAAAACCCTATTGGTTCAAATCACACAGAATATTAAAATTGGCCAATCACTGATGCCTAACAGCGTGAATAATGAGTTCATATGAATATTATTGTATTTTTTAAACATTATTAATTATGTGCCTAACAACGGGAATTATATTATTCCCGTTGTTAGGCAGAGAATTAATAATGTTTATCATTATTCACGGAAAAAACAATATTATGCAATAGAAGTAGATAAATGTACATTAGTATATTCAAACTTTAAATTTTAATTTAAAAGTGAACCAAGCTTATTTTACTTACTAAGCTTGGCATATTTATATTTATAAATAAAAAATACGCCACAATAGTAAATCCTTATGAATGAAACAAAAAAAATCCTCTTGTCTTGAAATACTTAATTAATCAGTTTTAAATCTATTTGAAATTTTATAAGTTTAAAAAGTGTAAAGAGCACGTAAAGATTTACATAAATAATAATCAACTACAAATTGTTGAATCTGCCAGAAATCTAGGCATTATATTGGACAACCAATTGTGGTTTTCTGGTCACATTTCCTTATGCATCAGAAAATCATTTTTAAATTTAAAACTCCTTTTTCCCTTTCGTCAAATAATTGAATTGGAAACTAAAAAAATGCTTTGCGATTCCCTGATATTATCCCATTTTAACTTTGGAGATACTGTTTATGGTAATTGTCTAACTATAGAGGATTCTAACAGAATACAATTAATGCAAAATATGTGTGTACTTTTTATTTGTAGTATTAAGCGCAGAGATCATGTTACACCTAAAATTAAACAGTTAAATTGGCTTAGAATGAGGAAGAGGCGAGAACTACATTCACTCAACATACTACCTCTATCTATCAAAGAAGTTTTAGCTATAATATTGCACTTTTATATAACATGTTACCTAACAATTTGAAACTATGTTCAATTTTATTTTTTAAAACAAAATTAAAACAATTAATTTTTAACAACTTTTTTAATTTATGTTAATCGTTAAAATTCCTTTTATTCTATAATATCTATCTATTTGAGTTTTCTTTAATATGTACTCGGTTAAATGTTGGTTATGTTTTCTTTTATTATACCTTAATTTGCATATAAGCCTATTAATGTTGGATATGTATTTTTTTTTTAATTTCTTATAAAAATTTAATTATCTATTATAAGCTAGGTTAAGTGAAAGAACAACAGCCCTTTGGCAATGTGTTGAACTTCGCCTTTTTGTTAAACAAATTTAACAATAAAGCTATTTATTATTAATATTATTATTATAAGTTTTAATAAATTTGGTATACCCTATTTTCACGAGGGCATCCGAACGCATTAAAAGAGGGTATATTTTGCAGCGGGATTCGAACCCACGACCACTCGGCTTGTAGCGCTGACAACTACACCACTGAGGGCGGGTGTTTTTCTATAAAAATATAAAAATTATTATTATTAAATTATTATATAAAAATACAAAAATGCAAAATGGTGTTTGAGTTTGATTTTAACTAAATTATTTTGTTTTTAAAAGTTTTGCAAAACTTAATAAAATACAATATTTTTTGCGAATCTCCTAATTCGTGGGTCTAATATCAAACACAGCAACTTCCAATATTTTTTATTAGCAAATTTCATCACATTTAATAAAAAAATATTATACTTTATATTATTGCACATATTATTACTAAATACTTTTTTCTACTCCCACCTTTAAAACGTCCTTTATCGTACATGTTTCCATGACACTAAGTGACCTTTTAAATACACATTGACAAGTTGTGGCTTTACGGCGCTTTAGTCACGGGCTGAAGTTAGCAACAGGTTTTGAGTCACGGGCTGAAGTTAGTTTTAAGTTAGTTGACAGTTGTCAAATGTCATACAATCGTTAAAATAAAGTGCCTTTCTTGTAAAATAATACTAAATGTGAAAATTATTTTATTATCTCAATACAAAAATACAAAAATATTAAATAGTTTCTCAACGCCAATATTTGAAAAGTTTATATGAACATTGTACCGACCTTTTAATTTCGCCGGCAGTAAACTATAACTTAAATTCGGGCACGGACTCAACTGTAAAGTGCTCATAAAACATTTCCTTTACTTTTACTGTGAAAAAGTGTCAATTTTCAATATATATTTCGATTTATAACCTTTATAATTGTGTTCATAAAATGTAAAAATGTGACATTTGACAGTATCCCCTGTTGTTTCATAGATGGCGCTCTATACAAATTTTTGATTTAAATCATTTTAAGATAATAATAAGTATTTGTCGTAGAAAAAGTATAGTATGCACCTCGTTTATAAACTTTTCTATACACTCATTAATTTAAGAACTCGCTCGAAAGTTCGCTCGTGCCTAAATTAAATTCGTGTATAAAATGGCGTTTATTAAACTTGATACATAATATACTATTATAGCGTAATTTTGCGTATATAATATAAATAAGAAATATAAATTTAAATGTAGATTTATTTTCTAAATAAAGGAAAAAATTTACAATTTTTCTCGTTACTTTTGTTAAAAACACCTATAATAATAAAACGGGATTTTTGTAATCGCCCAAACTTTGACCATTATCTTCAAACAAATTTTGATCGAGGTGCAATTTGCATTGCGAGACGTGCGCCACTGCTACAGGGGTATTTTATAGTCACTCCGTGTCTATAATATTAGTCGTAGGGCATCCAAAACCCCGAAGGTAACACTGGAGCTTTCGCTTTTAATATGTCACGGTTTAATCTGGGCTTCAAAGGAAGCAATTTGAATTTGGCAGCGCCCTACTACATTATCGTAGCATTCAAATGTTTAATGAATATTTTATGGTGTATCACATCCACCGCATCGCATACTTATAATTAAAGTTTGGTGTGTTTAGTGACTAACGATTTTTGACAAAATAAATTAACATTATTTTTGTAAATATTATCAAAATATATTTATATTTATATAGTATACACAGTGGTCCTGAATGAGTCATAGGTCACATAAAAATGACGCCAAAAACTGAATGCGCTATAGGAATAAGGACCCTCTCTATAGTTTAAAAACATGTTTTCAAAATTGTAGTTGATCCTTTTTTTTAAATTTTGGAAGTTAATTCAAATGTTAACTGTAATTTAGTGACTTATTTAAGATTTTTTGCGAATTTCTTTAAAACTGAGCCCTTTAGGAAAAAAATTAAAATAAAGAATTAAATACGACAAAATTATCTATTAAATGATGCTTCAACAACCGCAACCATTGGCGTAGAAATAATTTTTTTAAATTACAAAATGTTTAAAAACCTGATGTTTTTGGACATTAATTGCCGAAACCATATTTCACAAAAAAGGAAAGGACAACAGCACAGAAAAAACGCTAGCATATCATGAATGGGTGAGCCATTAAACCAATAGGTAGTTAGCACTTGGTTTATAATCGTTTACTGTTTTTAAATTAACAAAAAAAGTTATCGCTTCTAAATCTATTGATATTTATATTGATATTTATTTGTTAGAATGTTAGAATGTTATTGCATTAAATACTAATTTGATTTCTTTAATAAAGTTACTATAGTATGTATACTATGTATACATACTATAGTATGTATACTATGTATACATTTAACGCAATAAATTCTTTGACATTTAGGCAAAATATTTCCCAATTTTGGTTTAATAATAATTAATTGAGCCTAATAACAATTTCGATTGCTTCAATTTTAATGCATTCAATGACAGCGCTGTTCTTGGTACTATGTTAGATTTTTTTCTGTGAGTAAATGGTTTATCAAATAATAAAATATGTATTTAAGAAAAGCAGGACCCTTAAATAAATTGAGTACCTAAGTAATGTATGTTCAGTTGAGGTATACGCTCACGCAATAATACTACCATCAGGTACATTAGCTTACATTAAATTGCCAACAAGTAGTAAATACAAAAATCTAGTTAGCCATCACCTTTGTCAGGCGTATTTTGGAACGGACTAGTGAAACTGGGAAACTGGGAAAAGAACAAGCGTTGAGATGGCCTAAAACGCTGAATTTGGTCTCTAAGAACTACCAAGGTAACATATTTAAGGAAAATGCATGCTAAATGCTTCTGAAACATCCTGACACTCTTCTTACAAAAGATTTTCTGAAAACTGTTAGTCCTTTGGACAATTTACCATACGTGTCCCAATTTAAGACTATGGATAAATTAGTTAAGAATTATTTTTCCACCAAAACGCCAAATTTGGACTAAATAAAAATGCACATACAAACTTTAGTAGTTATGTTTAAATCTGCTGATATATCTCAAACTTTAAAATTCAGAATGTCCACTGCGGGTTTATAAAAATTTTGAAATAAATACAAGATAAACAACATGGCACATCCTAACTTCAAAGAGTCGTTAAAAAGAGCAGTTGTAGAGTTACCATAAAAAAATATGTAATTCTGTTTCTCATGTTGATAACATTACAATAATATTTGACAATTATTTAGTACTTACTTGTCTTTTTTGTTTTATATAGGTTATATTTCTTTAAAGAAAAATGATGCTGCAATGTTGAAAATAACCTATGGCAGGTTATTTACAAAAAAAAATTAAAAATACCCAGTTAAACATAAAAAATTCACATTAAATTTACACTTTAGCGACTTTTCCGAAAAACGACATGGGGGTTGCCAAAATGCAACAAATAGGTGTGGAGGGATGTAAAAGTGCATAAACAATCGGCGCAAGGTGAAAAAGTTGTATAATTATCACGTAATTAATAAAAAAGGGGCTGATAATTGAAGTGACTTACTGTGAAAGAGCATGTAGCGAAAAAGAGCATGTAGCGAGCCAAAACACATATATAATATACGTAGAATTTGAAAGTGAATTGAAAAAGCTTGAATTATGAAAAACAACGTCATAAATTGCGAAAAATGCAATTTTTAAAATCAGGTAATTTGAGGTTATGCAGGTTCACAATCCAGCTTGCCCATAGATATATTATACCTCTATTGCTCAATGGGGCGGGGGGGGCCAATGGGGCGGGGTCGGTTGGGTTGGGTTGTTAAGTTTGGGTTGGTTTGGGTTGGTTTCGCTCACCTTTGCCCATTTTAGTGTACCTGCATAACCAAGATGACAGCTAATCTTCATAACCTCAAATTACCTGATTTTAAAAAATGCATTTTCCTCAATTAATGAAGTTGTTTTTCATAATTCACGCTTTTTCACTTCCACTTTCAAATTCTACGTCTATTAGATACGTGTTTTTGGCTCGCTGCATGTTCTTTTTCAAAGAAAATCACGGTAAGTCACTTCAATTATCAGCCCCTTTTTTTATTAAATACGCGATAATTATACAACTTTTTCACCCTGCGCCGATTGTTTATGCACTTTTACATCCCTCCACACCTATTTTTGGCATTTTGGCAACTTTCCTGCCGTTTTTCGGAAAAGTCGCTAAAGTGAAAATTTACCAAAACTTCAAAAAAGGAACAGCTACAATTTTGAAAAACATATTTTTAAACTTCAGATGACATCGTTATTATTAATACTTCAGTCAGTTTTTGGCGTCATTATATATTGTATATTGTTCTATACTTTTTATAATACCTATAAAAAAACAACAGTAGTACATTTGTGAGAATTTGATAGTATCAATTTAAATGTCATGGTTAAATTTTAAAAACGGCAAGCTAGCAAAACCAATGCTTTTATCAAGAAAACTGGGCTTTGATAGCTATTGGTAATAATTGTTTATTTGATAAATTCGTAAAAAACGTGATGGACATTTAAGAAGATATCAAAGAAAATATTTGTGCTGAGACGGCCGCTTTAATTTTAAATGTATTGCCAAAAAAGACCAAGGATCGCTACGAAAAAGAATATCACGCATGCAAATTTTACCGAACAGAATAAATGTTGAAACAATAATCAAAGATTTATGGACAAAAATTTTGATGATAAAAACGTATCTCAAAGTACAGGAATATATGAAAATTTCTAAATAAGTATTGCGATTAACTTATTTTTAGTGAACTTATCTTAAACGATTTTACAGATAGTACTTTGTTACCTAGTTTTTCTTGACCTAACATTTAAATAACTTAAAACATTTTTTAATTTAATCAAAGATTTTCTTTCAAAATGCTACAATTTATCATTTTAAGTAACGTTTTTCGTTTAGTTATAGGTATAAACGTCGAGAAAATATTTTCCATTTCCTTAAACTTTATAAAAACTTTATCAATTAATTAATATTAACTGTTTAAAATTTTAGTTCGTGCTTTGTATTTTTAAAATTTACACCTTTAATATCTAATATTTTAAGATATTTCATGTCTACTCTTTTTAGGCCAGTAAAGATTTTATATATATATATTTTTTATACCGGTTGGAATTTTAATTTTTGAATCAAAATAGCATAAATTAAATAATATGTATTCTGGTTATGGGATTGATCCAAAAAAAACCCGGCAAGGCTATGCCCCGCCAACTTAAAAAAACACCGTAAGTTTTTCTTTAATAACTTTTATCGTTGGTCGCACAAAGGAGAACATACTCCTAAAATAGCCTAAAGTTTTAATACCAATAAATTGCGCTTTTAATAGACATATCTTTAAATGACTTTAATTTAATACCAAAAAATTTTAAGGCCGTAAAGGGTTAAACTCTTATTTTTAAAGAAACATTAAAATGTGGTGGTGGTAAATGGTCATTTTATGGGAAATTTCAAAAGCTACAAAATTTCAAGGGAAAAGTCTTGTTAAAATATTTGAGGTTTTAAAATACATTTAAGCAACAGCGCATCGGAAAGCAAAATAGCCTGCATTTTAAAAGTTATTAAAACTTTTCCGAAACCCAGAATTCTATTCAATTTATGCTCTTTCAATTAAAAAAATAAAATATCAACCGGTATAAAAGTATTGATTTGATTTATACTTTTAGTTTTATTTCTAAATTAATGGAATCTTGTTCTTTATTTTATGTTAAATTGCTCATCATGGCTTACATTGATCCCACTCCTATTGAAGTGAAATCGATGCAAGGGTGATTAGTTCCTATAATCTTAAATGTAAACAAATTACCCACACAGTGTCGACAGCCTTACTGTGTTACCAGGCTACCCGTTCCATTAACCATACCAGTGTTGAACGTGTGGTTACGCACAACATTATTGAACCCTGTTTGAATTAATTATAGTCAAAATAACAAAGTTATTTTCCTGCATACTTTATACAGCGTGCTAGAGGCATTTATTTTTACATGTAAAAAAATTCTTTAAAATTAAATATTTTACCAAAAACATACTTACAAGTACATAATAGGTGGGCATATTTTAGTTTTAATTTTAAGTTTTTTCTTATTAATGCAAAAAAAATAAAACGACCAAAACAAAAAATGTATTTTGCGTACACCACAGTCGTATACACAATTACAAAGTTTTCAAACTTGTCAAATACAATAGTTCGGCTGTCTAATACCAGTCAAATAAATACATAACTTTAAAGTATGAAAATTGTTTTGTGAATGTCGCGACATATTTCTTGAAGTTTCACGACGACATGTCGTCTTGAAACTTTGGGAAATTTATTTACTGAAACATGTATGTACCTAAATTAAATCACTTCAATATTTCAGTATAAATGTAAAGTATATTTGATATTAATCCAAATTTTGTTTTATGGTCTACAAATAATGTATAAAAATTTTTGAATAATTCCTCTCACAAAAAAACTGTATAATGTATTAAAAAGGTTGTTTTTTCTGACAAGGTTAAATTTTATAACTTAAGTCATTTCAGTATTTATTCAATATTCAAATAGATTTCAGTACTTTAAAAAATATTGGAATATTTAATGAAAAGCCAGATTAAAAAACAATTAGATGATAGTAAACTATTTAATGACAAACAATACGGTTTTCGTAAAAACAAATCAACAACTTTAGCAGTGACTAAACAGTTCTTCTTCTTTTTCCTTGGTGGCCAGAAGCCTTAATGGTCTCGGTTTCAATGTACCATTTTGACCATGCGAAGCCAACCCATAGACACGTGTATTTTCCAAATCTTGGATCATCCACAAATCACAAAATACCTCGCTATAAGGTCAAAGCTTGCGATCTTGTCCAAAAATACAGGTATATTTCTATAACGGGAACCCCCTTTTTAGCCCTCCTAGGTCTAGAAGTCAATTATATTTCACTACTCTTTCATAGAGCACCAAAATGAAGTGTACAGCACATGTCTTGCGACCTATCAAAAGCGTTCGACGTTGTGGACCATAACATAAAGTCTTGCTAAGCAAGTTAAAGGGATATGGTTTTTATGAGGTTGGTCTCATGGAGAGAGTTATCCATAGAATATAAAACTGAAAGCAATGTTTGAAAACCGAATTTCGGATGTAAAACATAGCATATAACAAGGTTCGATTCTGGGCCCTTTGCTATTCCTTATTTATGTATATGATTTGCCTTCAGCTGACGACACGACATTTTGCTTTCTTGCAATAAGCTTAGTCTTAATGGAACCAATACTTGCAAAATAACATTCTATTTATGAAGCAATTTAAGGATAGATAATGTCAAATTTTAAAAAAATTTTATTGGTACTTATTTAAGTATTAAATTAAATTTAGGTATATCAAATTCGTGACTAAAATAGCGTTTATAAACTTGATACATAATGTTTCTCTGTTAGTCTAGAATGGGGTTTTTGGGAAGCCACCAGGTCTAGTAATAACATAACATAAGTGGTTCTGCACGAATGCAAGAATTTAAAAAAATCATACATTTTGAATATTAGAGGTTAGGATTTCGTATGTATTTGTTTAAACATCCCTTTGTATATTTGAAATAAGTTATTGTATCTTTTGACGACCTAATATTTTTTAAAAATACAATTGTACAAACATAAAATATTTATACAAAAAATCTATTTACTAAGATATTACACTTCACGGTGGATAGGTTTTTAAATGGCAAATTAATGAACCTAAACTTTTAAATTATAAACCCGCAACACTCTCTTCTGCATATAAATTCTAACTGACCTTCAGGAATCACATGCATATATAATGTCGTAAACAGAGGTTTTTTGCTTATTTAATTAAAATGATTAAAGCGCCATCCGTTGCATAAAATTTAAAGCAAAAACAGATTCACGGAGGATAGAATCAATTTTTGTAACACCTACATAAATGGTTATAAAAATTATTTCTTTTAATTTTTAATAATATTTTATATTTGATTCGATTGCTTTGGTGTGTTTAATTTACTTACTGAGCTGATATTTTTAGTATGCTTTAACTGCATCCGGGATTTATTTGAACTTTTTTTAAAACACCCAGTATACCAACAAACAAGACACCTAACTTTTGGAACACAATAGTTAAATGGTTAAGAACGAAAACCAACAAAGTTAATAGTTACACCTACATAAATTTAATATTGATTAATATCAAATGCAAATTATATTAATTTCCATAAACCCAGTAATCCTTAATATCAATGGGTAGACCGTGTTATTACGTCGATAAATCTGTATTTTAATTTAAATTTAATAGAGAGGTTTGAAGTTTCGTCCACGGAAACGCTTTCCTCTACTTACCTAACAAAATTCAGAAACTTTTAGGAAAACATTATTCTCCAAAAAATTGACGGTTACAATTGAATCGGTGAGAATAAGAACAGTACAAGTCCAAAATTTGACATTTTCATCTGAAATAGCAATTTTGTTTTAAATTCGAAGCAGCATCGAAGAAGTAGAAGAACATTTTTAAAATCGGCTTGTTAAGGTGTTTGTCAGAGCTAACTGTGAGCATTGAGAATAAGAACAGTACAAGTCCTGGACTTATTCCTAACAAATGTTGTTGTTGATTATGGACATTATAACCCTACTAAAAGATTAAGGTGGTCATGCTCATGAAAGCTCTCAGTTGGTATTTTATGCTGCTTAAGTGTAAAATACAACAATGTTACCATCTGAGTAGCGAAAATGACACAAGACGTAGGAAAAATCCAGAACGATGAAAAATTAATAATGAAAGTTTGCACGTCAGCGAGGTGAGTTTTATATGTCTACATCTGGAAAAATTGTCGAATAAAAAAGAACTGAACCACCTTGCAATGAAAAGAAAATAAATGATATAAAAAATATAATGAAGCACATCAGGGGAGAAGATTTAGAGTTTTACCACCATGTAACATCCTGGCCAAACACTAATTGCTTTTTGATCAATACAAATGCTTTTTGTTAAAATGCTCTTTATCAATAAAAAATGCTTTACCACATCGTGATGTTTTATTTTTTTCAATTATAAAACAACATTCTAAAGATTATTGTAAGAATTCTGTGTCAGAATTTTATTGAGATTAAGAACAGTACAAGTCCAAGTTTATTTTTGTGTATAATAAAGCATGCACGTGGTAAACAAATATTTTTAGTTTAATGGACGTCTAAACTCATACACCACAGATTGTCTGTACTTTTATACCCGAAAAATCCTAATAAACAAAATAAACAGTTTATTGTTTTTTCAAAATTCAAAAATTTGGACATGTACTGTTCTTATTCTCACCGATTCAATTACAATCGAATTTAAGTAAAATAGTCCTTTAAATTTATTTTAGTTAAATAGTAAATACACAATATCCTACTATACTATCCGAATAAAAATGTCCAAATGAATTTATTTTAAAAATGCCTTAAATTTATTAAAATTGTCTAAATTGCCTTAATTTTAAAGTTCTAAAATACTATAAAATTTAGGAATATTTATTAATATAATACAATTTTTTCCTATACAAATATCCTAAAACATAAATTGTGAATTCTAAAACCACTGTTTACTTACATTGTTTCAAGATGTCAAAATATCCAAAGCCCCAATTTTTAGTATAGCTTTTGTCAGCATATCCCTTAAATCCTGTCCTTATCCTTATTCTCCTACATAACAAAAGGATGTTCGTACAAAAGCTCAGTGTGACTCCCGTAAAACTTTGTAGGTGCCAATTAGAAGATTTACCTAAAACATAGATAAACTTTATAATATCTATATAGATATTATAAAGTTTATCTATGTTATAACCAAGAATATTTCATATAATTTTGTTAATTAACATTTGTTTCATCAATTCTCCTTATTTACACAAGCAAAAATAGAGTTTTTATAAAAGTACCTATTTTTGTACATTTTTCTGAAAGCTGCGTTTTAAGCTTTAGAATGTTTTTCCTGTTTCTTTATGTTAAGACTTCCCGCGTCTGTGAACTAAGCTAAATTATATATTATTCACGTATTTTTTTATCGGACTGATGGATGCGCGAAAATAAAACAGCAGGAAACTACGTTTTTACTGCTTGCAGACACGATTTTCTTCTCAGAGAAATTTAGGAGGAAAAAATATTCAGGTGTTCATTTTTAAAATAGGTATTTTTTAAACGTTCCATATTTTTTTATTTGTAATAAACGAGAATTTTATTTTTTGGATCCTTTATGGCCACTTGCACCGTAAGTTTAACAGAGGTTTAATTTTTAACACAGGTTTCGGTATTCAAGATTTTTTTTCCAAAGATAATATTTATTGACATCTTTAGCAAATCCAATAACTATAGTTATAGGTTTAGAGGTCAGCAAATATATAATGAGTCACTACTAAGAACAAGAAATATAATAGAAAGAGTATTTGGAATTTGGAAAAGAAGGTTTCCAGTGTTGGCATATGGCTTAAGATTAAAACTAGATAAGTTTTGTCCATTATTCCAGCTGCAGCTGTACTACATAATATTGCTAGAGACATGAATAAACCAGATCCGCTATTGCCTGCTGATATGAATGCCATGAACTGGAGTACCCTCTTGTTCAAGATCACATTATGTTGGAATATTTTGCCAATTTATAAAATTTAATGTGAATAATATTTTTGATGTTTTATTTAATTTATACTGATTTAAAATTAAAAAAAAATAAATAGTCACTTCTTGTTTATTATTATAATATATTAAGTTTTTCTTTTTCTTCTAAAATTTTTAAATCCGAAAGAGTAATTTCTTTTTCATCCTTTTGAAAGTGAATTTCCTGCTCTAATTATTTTAGCCCTATCTGTCTCTTTGTTTTCAATGATACCCTTGTATCCACAAGATTAATTAAATGATTTTTTTCATTTTCTGAAAAATTTGAGAAGCGAGCTCTCTTTTTTTTTAGGTTCTGTATCCATATTATTCTCTCTTACCATCAACTGAATCGGTCGTACATGAAATAAAATCGAACCACAGATGATAAAGAATCGAACCACAGATTATAAAGAATCGAACTCTTGATGTCAAAATATATTTGCGTCCCAAATAAGTGTGAAGTTAGTTATTAGCACCAATATTTTCCATTTTAAACCATAGTGAAAAAATCACGGTGCAAGATTTTGGACACTAATCTCCTGTTACCTTTTAACTTGACAGTTTATTTAACTGATCAGTTAGAGAAAACGGTGCAAGTAGCCATTAAAGAGTTTACTTTGTTTATTTCAAATTGAAATCCTAATTTAAAAAATACTGTTTTGTGACCTGATCCGAAAGTAGCGCCATGGCATCTCCACTTGGAAGTTTAAAAGTTAAGCAGGAATGTCGGCGGTCCTGCGAGACTGGCTAGCCGGGATTTTCAACGCCGCGGGAGTTGAATTCATGTTTCAAATTTGTCCTGCCGTAACGTAGGAATATTGGCTATCGGCCGCCCAGGAGGATTAACAATGCTGGTTTACCGTTTCGAATAGCGACCATGCTGGCCTGTAACACTACGCTCTTTATATCTTTATTTTGCAACTTGACACTTTGCAATGGGAGCATTAATAAGTCTACTTTATACTCTACGGAATAATGAGCTCTTTATCTTAATTGAAAAACGTGCTTATAAGCAAGATTTTTTCTCTTCTTCCCCATTACATCAAGCTTTATATAAATTGTTTTCTTTTTCGATATATTTATGTTAATTATTTTTTAAGACTTTTGTTGTTGTTAAATATTTTAGGTTTTACGATATTTTGTACATATTAGTTGTGAAATGTTTTCTGCGATTTCATATGTTAAGTGAATCAGTCAAGATGTTTGAAAATTACAAATTAATAGCCATTTAAAGATAATCAAGCCCCAGGAAACTGAGAATAAAACAGAAAATAATAATAATAATCATTTATTAATCCAACGGACAAAACGTCTATACAAAGGATGTAACTAATTAAAGCTAAATAAATATAGCCTAAAAAGGTACATTTTAAGGTTAGGCTCTTATTATTCTAATAAATTGATTTAAAGTTAGGTTGAAAATATCACAATTCTCTTCAATTAGATTGTAACTCCGACACATTGAAATTAGAGGGGAATTCCTTCTTTCATTATTATTCGCAGCTTCCACATGAAAAGTTTGGCAATATCTAGAATTTAGTCTTGGGAAATTTTATTTTTAAGAGAATATCGGGGTCAAAAATAGTACCATGGACAATTTTATATAGATAAATTAGGCATGCATTTCTTCTACGTATTTCCAAACTTTCCATGCCAAAGGATATTAAAGCACTAACATAGTCAAAGTTAAAAACTACCCCGTATCCATAATTTAGGTAACAGAAATATCTACAAAATTTCCTTTGAATTTTTTCAATATTATCAATATGGATATCATAGAATGGTGATCAAATGACACAGGCATATTTAAATTTACTACGAATATAGGCATTATAGAGGACTTTTAAAGTATCTAGGTTTTTAAATTCTTTTGTGTTACGTATTATAAAACCCAACATTTTGTTAGCTGCCGAGATTATCAAATTTATATAAGGGACAAATGATAAAGATTTATCAAAAGTGATGCCTAAATCGTTAATTGTTTCGACATTTCTTAAAGATTCATTATTTATTTTATAATTAAAAACAATATTATTAACTTTTCTGGAAAACCTCATAACGTAACATTTTTCAATGTTTAAATATAATTGATTTTTTTCACACCAGCTAAACAAAATATTATCATCAGCATATATTTAGTAAATTTTTTGAGCCTATGTCATTTGTTATATCGTTAACAAACATTAAGAACAATAATGGTCCAAATGAACCGATATCAACGTTTATTATGGTTAATAACACATAGGTAGATGTAATTAAGTATTAACAAAAAAAATAAAAAAATAGATTAATTTTGTTCTCTATACTATAAATGTTTAATTGGCAGGACACTGAGAATTTTTTTTAATTTTTATGTTAAGTGAACCAGTGAAGATGTTAGAAAATAAGGAATTTATAGCCGTTTATTATCGTTAATGTTTGTGTTAACAAAAATAAATGAAAAAAAATAGATCAATTTTTTAACCTAAAGGTAAATTTACAACAATTCACACAAAATTAAGCAAACCTTGGCGCATTCATTTTATATTATTTTTTTATTATTTATTAAAGAAAACCTACACGAAAATTTTCCGAATTACAGAGCTTTTTAAATTAATTAACTTAGACTAATTTACATAATATGTATTATAACTTCTATTCTTACTTAAATCCATTTACCAAATAAAAAATACACTTTCAATAAATACTTGAACGTATTCCTAATACAAAACGAAAATCTCCAAAAAAAATCCACAATGTTACCTAAAACTATCTTAAAATTTAATTGATAAACTGATTCCTACCCAAACCAAAATAAGAAAAACTATAAGTCCAAAAAATATCTTTTTAAAGTATTCTTAAAAACAGAAAAATTAACACCAAAAATGTCAACAATGTTTTGTAAATTATTATATATAATACACATATAATTTATGGGAGAGTATTTGGTATAATTTGTAGAACATTGTTTTTCAAAAAATGTTTTGACTAACCTGGTCTTCAAAATTGGTACGTAAAAATTTATTCTATTTAAAGAAAAACTGTCATTAACCAAATAATGTATTACCTTGTACAAATAGCATAATTTGACAAAAGATCTTCTATTTTCTAGCGATAAAATGTTAGATATCTTGATAAAATTTAAATAATTGTATTCAATGGGAATTTTAAGATAGTAATTTGTAAGTTTATAAAAGTAACTTTGTATCAATATATGCTGTATATTTTTTTTGTAAAAAGGATCCCAAAGAACACAACCATATTCTAATTGCAGTCCTATATACTCGTACATATTAAATAATCGAGTATATATACCTATTTATATATATATATATATATATATATATATATATACCTATAGGTGGATTTGTTTTTAAATTCTTTACAATTTCTAACAATATATCCTATTTTTTTATAACTATTTTTAGTTATATTTTCAAATTTTAAAACTGGGTCAATATAAATTCCAAGATCCTTACAATTTCAACCTTATTAATATTTCTATTATTTAAACTATAAGTAAAATCTATTTTATTGTGCCTGTAAGAAAATTTCATTGTATTGCATTTATTAATATTAAGGGGAAGGTTCATTTTATCTGACCATCTAAAAATTGAATTTAGATCCATTTGTAATTTGTTCAAACATTTTAGAAATATTTTAAAAAATCTTGGCATCATCCGCGAAGAGTCGTATCTCAGAATATTTTATAACATCACAGATATCATTTAAAATATGGCAGTTATAAAAAACCCTTTGATCATGCAAATACGAAGATATAAAAAATTATCGGTAAATCCATAAAAAGCTTTAAGTTTATACAATATAATTCTGTGATTAACCTTATCAAATGCTTTTTGGAAATCTGTGTTTACAACATCAACCTGAACAGTGGAGACACCTTTGCATTTTTTTAAACTTTTGGAAATTTTTTTGATTTTAATGATAGGTTAAACAAATAACACAGAGGATTCCCAAACACATCACTGCATCCTTTAATTATATACGCTGGAACACCATCTTCACCTGGTTCTGCTTGTGGTTTAAGTTTCTTTATTGCTGCCAAAACATCAATGTTATGTATTTTCTTCAACTCAATATGACTAATGGTTCATCATGTCGAAAGTAGTCATAATCTATATTTTGAATATTAGTGTAAACTTTTTTAAAGTTGTCTGCTATAGCCTCATGAGCTGCAGCTATTTCGTTCCCATTTGTTAATTCTTTTGTTTCGTAGTACATTATGGGAGGTAAACGGGATGTTCTTTTTTTACTATTAATATATGACCAAAATTGTTGGAATTGAGCTTATATTATTCTCAGCACTTTTATAACATATATGTTATATATGTTATATGTGTATACACAGCTAAAATTATCCATTTTTTGTTTAGTTGGTAAGTAAATTCTTACCAAGATCCTGAGAACTTAACTGATCGCGACTTCCTCCACTAACAGCGATGCGTGATTAAACGACAAGCGTGGGGCGAAAAGAGCATAAAATACCTCATTTTTTAAATGTGCCAGGACAAACCGTGAAACAAAATCTAGTAAAGTGATTTTTTTTTAATTTCATGAAAATGTGATAGGTAACACTATAATAGTTTTAAAAACTTTTTTTTCCTAACATTGAGTACTCCAGCTTACTTTAACTAATTTTGGGCCGCTGATTTCAAAAATGTCATTTGTTTTTTCTCTAGGACGTCTAGGATTTAAAATAATTTCGTAATAAAATGCTCTGCTCAATCACCTCAAAATGTAAGTTTTTTTGTTAGTATTTTAATTATTTATTAAATTATTTTGGCTTAAATTTATATTCAATGTACTGAAGTAATCGATATAAGGCAAATAGATCAAATTTATATACAAAATGACATTTTAAGTAAAAAAAAACAACCATTATTTGACATTTTTTGTCGTTTATTTTAATTATTGAATTGAAAGGGCCACAAAGTAAACAAGTTTCGGTTTTTTTATTCAAATTAAGCCCACAAAATTTAATGCATTGCATAATTTTCTATCTTAAATTTATTAAATCGTATCAAATTTCGAATTGAATTATAGTATTATTGTGCTTGATGAGGATATCATCGTGGTACATATTTTGCTGCAAATTCCAGCAAATGTCTCCTAGCAATGAATCCAACTTCTTCCATAGATATCTACCAATGCTTTAGATTTGCAGTTACTAGGTGAAATCGTTCTCCATGTTCATCAGTTCGGCAAATTTATCAGGATGAGAAAAAAGAAAATGTATTTTAAATGACATATTAACGCTGATTCTTTATAAAACGGAGAGCATTTTTTTCAATGAATTGGCGCCAATTTTAGGCCCGATATGAACCAAGAATATTTTCAATGACAGATTTAACACAAGCGACAAGTTCGTCAACTTTGAGAGCATTTTTATCCCTGAAAAATTAAAGTAGTAGGTATATGTCATAAAATTTTGTAATGAAATATTGCGTTGGTTTTTCTTGGGCGTAAAGGTACCGCAACAAAAACAAAACAAATTTTCAACGACGAAATAAAGGTTCGTCTCCTTTCTCTTTCTCTGTCACTTCCATTACCACTTCCATATCCTGCTCTTTTTTCATTTTTGGTTCTTAAAATCACTTTCAAGTAAAAATACAATTTAAAGTTTAAATTTTAAATATCAAAAATTAATAGATGCTCTTTAATGTGCTCGAACGATAAAGTAGGTAAACGCGCCTTTATACTTTAATTCAATATTAAAATTTGATATGACTTAATAAATAAGATTGCAGTTAGAATTTTTAGGTACTTTAGGCATGAATAAAAAAATATCAAATAATAGTCGAAAAGTAATGTTTATACCGAAACTCATTTACTTTGTTGCCTTTTCAATTTAATTAGTATTTAAAAAACGACACAAAAATTTCAAAAAATGGTACTTTTTACCAAAAAACATTATAATTTTAGTTTTAGTATTTAATACTACCATAGTAAACGGCTACAATGAAACAAACCAATTTTCTATTCAACATTTATCTACCGATGACTTTGTATGGAGTCCCTGTATATTTTTGACAAAAAACGTCAAAAATATACTGAAAGTCCAAAATAGATTTAAGGAATAGTATATTAAAGTACAAGTTGCAGAAGGCCACATATTCTCGCACGAATTCGAAATTTGGCCTCGAGCGACGAAGGAGCGAGTGGACGAACGAATGAGTGCGAGAATAGCCTTCTGCAACGTGTGATTTATACTATTTTCTCGATTTTAACTTTTATTTAGGTTTTTTTAATTGTTTTGTGGTCGTTGTTAGTTAGGGGATTTTTCTCGCAAAATGTCAGTTGGCAACACAAAATGACAATATTTGTTATCCTGCACAAGTACAACCTGAACTGCACTTTTACACATTAAACTTAAAATTTTGCATTAAAATGCATTGTTGGAGCAAACTTTATATTACAAAACAATAATAAAGGCTTCATTTTCAATAAAAGTAATGAATTTGAGGTTATTAATCAGTTTGACATTTTGGGGGTACCAATACTTAAAAACTAAATGTTACCAAAAATCGTTTAAGAAGGAGCTTCATTCTTCAACGATTTTGCGTGCGAGAATATGACATTCTTACATAAAAATCGAGAAAAATAATTTAATAAATAATGAAAATATTAACGAAAAACTTACATTTTGAGATAATTGAGCAGAGCATTTTATAACGCAATTATTTCGAATCCTAGACGGCCTGGAGGCAGAAATTTTATCCTTAACCAACGTCCCGAGTCCGCCCGCTTGCCGAGTCCCGCTGCAGCGCGCTGTCACACTGTAAATCGGTATTATTTTTTCGAGCGATAGAACTTTTACAATAAGCTCGGTAGCTCGATGGAATGACGCCTGCTTTGCATGCGAGAGATACGGGGTTCGATTCTTGGTGCCTCTACAACTTTTTTTATTTTTTTTTTTAAGAAATTATATACCGAAATAATACAATGTGGCCTTAAAAGCATTTATATTTAATTTTACATTAATATTTTAATTTATTTACCTTTCCTCATAATAATTTTGCAACAGTTATATAATATAAAATGTAATTAAATGAATATTCCTTCGTTGAAAAATTTTTACTCAATGGGGCGGGGGGGGGGGCCAATGGGGCGGGGTCGGTTGGGTTGGGTTGTTGGGTTTGGGTTGGTTTCGAAGCTTCGCAATTTTTCTGTACCTAGACGTTAGTCACTGAGTTCGCAAGCGCGAGATGACTCGGTAAAGCAGCGGGACTCGGCAAGCGGGCGGACTCGGGACGTTGGTTAAGGAAAAAATATCTGCGGCCTGGAGCAAAACGAGTGGCATTTTTTAAATCAGCAGTCCAAAATTAGGTATTATAGGTGGGCGTACTCAATGTTAGTAAATCGAACTATCATAGTGTAATTATGTAGCTTAAGGACAAAAGAAAATAATAATTTTAGTTTAATTTGCTGCCTTAAGGTGGAAGAGTTTGATAAATAAATATTATTATAGTGGGTCGTGACAGCAATTTTGTAGTAAAAATAAAACGTTGTATTTTAGCTAAAAAATTACCACTTACTAAATAATTAACGAAATAAATTGTTATTTTTTTGTTATAATGGCAAAATTAATTAACCTTAAAGCCTGATTTATAGATTGCCTTCCTTCCTTCCTTCCTTCCTTCCTTCCTTCCTTCCTTCCTTCCTTCCTTCCTTCCTTCCTTCCTTCCTTCCTCCCGTAAAAGTACAGACTTCCACACAGGAACCGGTACTGGAATCTATAAATAGCACAAAGGTTTTTGTATTGTTCATCTTTTACGGGAGGAAGGGAGGAAGAAAGGAAAGCAATCTATAAATCAGGCTTAAGGTTTAAAACTGTCTTATTTTTGTTTTTCTTAAGTTGGCAGAATCAAATTTAAAATGGCAATTTAAAAATATATTGTAATAATTAATTTATAAGCCATCAAAATGATTCTCTTTTGTTGCTCTAGTTTGGAAACGAATTTTTGAGAGAATCTATGAAAAATAACACTTATGCATGCAGAAGTATTTTTTCCATAGATTATTTAAAAATACGTTTTCAAACTCTATAAACAAAATGGGATTATGTTGATAGCTCAAAAATTAATTATTATAGTTTTTTTTGAAAATCGTATGTAACTTTAAAACATATTTTCAGGAATCTGAGCTGTAAAAGAGAGAATTATAAATTAAATCAAAATCATAAATCAAATTTTAAAGACATTCTATGGAAACTCTTTAAATGAAGATACTGTTTGTTTTTATAAGTATATAAAATGAACTTTTTGTTCGTGGGACAAGACAGTATACTGAGAATTGGGCAATTTTAAAAGTATTTTAGACAATAAAATAATTTTAGATCTGATAATAAATTAATACGGTTTTTATTACATTTTTCGTAATATAATTTGAGCCGCCGAAGTAGAAGTGGCTATGTAAGGATACCAAATGTATGTGTGTATTTGTATGAGAGTAATTGGATTAAGTTTGGCTGGTCGCAAACTAGATTTCCATCACGTAACCGAATTATTAGTTTAGTAGCGAGTTACAGTTTCCATTTATTAATTTTGAATAATTAGTGACCAAGCCATCGCCTAATTGCAGATACAGTAAGCTGGCACGCTTGGTTAGCCATTGCAATATTTTGCAGTTAGAATTAAAATTATCCATCATTATTTTTTTTCTGTTCAGCATGATTCATTGTTTTGTAAAAAAAATTATAATGCAGTTGTTGGGGTTTTTTTAGAGGACTCAAATATAAAAATATTTAATTTTAAGGTTATGTTTGGACAACTATTATTTTTTGTAATATTTCTTAAAAATGTCCAAACTTAAATAAAAATTATATTAGGTAAAGTTATCATAAGTTAATTAATATGTACCGAATTGGATCATTTGGCAAAACATCAAAATGTAACACTTTAGTTCTTGAATTACATTTACAATTAAAAACACAATAATTCAACATGATAACTTGGATAAAATACACACACTAACGTAACTATATGAGCATATAAGCGTCAGTTTATTAAACAATTATATAAGGAATAATAAATCGAAAATAAGTACTAAACTTTTACTTGCAACGCGAATACACAAATAAGGAGCGCGATTTAGCTGTGCAATTGAACTTTGCGAACAAAATTTGTCGAGTAAGACTTTTGCCTTCCACTATTTTATAACAGAAATTATGTGCAGTTCGTATGCATTAAATGGATTGTTGACAATTTTTGAATTCCAGATGGCGCGCGCGTTTCTACTTTAGCGTATTAGCTTAAGCTTTATAATTGCATTTAACATGTGTTAAACAAAATAAATGAATAAAAAGTAAATATACAGACCAAATTTATATATCACCATTTTAATTTAAATGGGTGAATATATTGAGATGTCCCCCAAGTGAAAATGATTATTTTTTATTTTTGGTTGTTTCACTGATAGTCTAGAATGAGGTTTTTGGGAAGCCATCAGGTCTAGTAATAAAATAACATAAGTGGTTCTGCACTTCTGCATTTGAATATTAGAGCTTCACGGAAGATAGCTTCGCGGAGGTTAGGATTTCGTTTGTTTCTTTTAAAAAATCCCTTTGTATATTTGAAATAAGTTATTGTATCTTATGACACCTTAATATTTTTTAAAAATACAATTGTACATATTTATTTATTTTATAAATATTTATAAAAAAAATCTAAAATGATTAAAGCGCCATCCGTTGCATAAAATTTAAAGCAAAAACAGATTCACCGAGGATAGAATCAATTTTTGTAACACCTACATAAATTATTATTATATATTCTTCTTTACGTCTTTACCTTGTATTATTTAATATTTTATAATAAATAAAAAGTTATAACTACGTAACGTAACGTAACTTAAAAAAATTGTTTCGTATGCAAATGTTCCAAACAATTACCTAATAAAGGTTTGATTTTGGAAAATTTTAACATTTTGGAAAATTTTTAAAAATTAAAAAAAAAATTGTTCCAGCGTTTTTTAAATTTATGCCACTGTGCAAGTTTGTCTTTTTTTATTTATCCTACTGTGCACATTTTTTAAACCATTTTAGGTATACTGTGCGGATGTATCCTAATATTTTTAAATTTTTGCATGTTTTTAATTATTATTATTATGTTAAAATTGGTCAGTTTTAAATTACCCATTGTTTGCCCTTGCAACTTCATGCTCTCCCGATACTAACGGGCGTTTAAAGCATGTCTCTTTAAATCTATAGATTTGTGGTTTAAAGGCGTTTCATAATATAATAATAAAAAAACTTTAAATTTAAAATGACTACATACCTCTTTAAATTTGACCCATATAGATATACGCATGTATACATTATGCATGCAAATTTTGTTTGATATAATATATATTATGTAGATAATTTGTTTTAGTTCGGCTTAAACGTTAAGAATGAAATTGTCTGAAAACAAAATATTGTGTTCGCTTCTGCAGCAAAATTTATTATCACTTTTGACCAAATGAAACTAATGTTTGGGTAAATAAAGAGCAAACAGCGGAGATTTTAATCGAGTTTTATTCGCTCTAAAAGCCATTTACTCTCCATATCGTATATTTAGACTGACGTGTTCGTGTATGAACATTGTCCTATTTCGCAATTCAAAAAAATAATGTAATAAAAAACACGGGGATTTAAAACAATAAAAAACACTATATCCAATCACCGTTACTTTGTAGTAATTTTTAACATTGTTATATTATAAATATAAGTTTTAGGCAACAAATATTAAACTAAATTGAAATATTTTATTAGAAATATGCATTATACATATAATATAATATGTTTAAGCAGTAACAATAAAAGAAATAAATTTGTTAGTATTATTTCCGGTTAAACTGGTACAATATTCGTGTGAAAACAGGATTTTAGCTATTATAAACAAATAAAAATATCGCAGTGACACATTTATATCTACAAGGAAATATTAAAATACTTTTAAATGACCATATATGGCCGTGGGAATAATTTCACAACTACGCTGCGTAACTGCATCAAAGTCTTATCAAAAACCTTTGTCGCTTAAAAGGTTAATTAGGTTTTATATTTATTTACCCCATTGCATAATATTGGGTTTTTCCGTATATAATGATAACCATTATAAACCGCTCCGCCTAATAACGGGAATAATGAACTTATTATTTTCGTTGTTAGGCATTGGTGATTGGCGACTAAAATGATATTTAATATTAATAGAAAGTGTCAGATTTTATTTAGTAACTTTAAAAAAGTATTTAATTATCTGGGTAATTATACTATTAAGGCTCTCTGCCATTTGCCAGTTGTTCCTAACATTTCTTATAAAAAAATGAGACAGCTAATATAGAACTAGATTCATAAATAAGAACCTAAAAACCAAAAATTAAAAGAACATTTTTCAATTAAATATAAAAATATTTTAAATGTCTTAATTAAGGTTGCAAGTTAGCACTTTATAACCTCATCATAGGCGTATAAAGCAACTGAGGCCGGGCCTCACATGTTAAAATTATAATATAATATGAAATTTTCGATCCATTACTTATTTAAATATAAAACGTTTTTAAACTAATTTCCAGTCATTAAAAGTATCAAAACATCGAATAACCATCAAAGTTTAAAATACTTCGTTTAAATTTAGCGCGCACCCCTTCCAACTTTAATTCTAAACGCTTAAATCATTGCCCGACCGCATAATAGGGAAATACTATTTCCGTTTTATATAAGACACTGTCTAATAGACAGGTATAACTATACAAAGGGCATATCGATACAGTATCAATACAAAAAAATTAATATCGATAGTAGGTATCGATATTTTTCCGCATATTTCCGAAAGTTGGGCCAAATATAAAATAAAACGAAAATTTCAATTCCCGACAAATCGGTTTTTAATTTTTCTTATACAAAAACTTGACAACGTTTTATTGTGTACCCCGACCGCCCCTCAACTCCGGCCAGTTGAACACGCGACCCTATAGGGCTCGCGCACCTCGTGCAAATGGTTTTGTTTGTTAACCTTAAGGTTAAATTAAATTAAAATCACAAAAAATTTTGTGATTTTAATTTTTGAGGCGGGTTTCCCTTTTGCGAGTTAAAAAACTTATTGTTGTGTTGCCTGTTGCTGAAAGCACAAAGGAGGTAAGGTAAGGCAAAAGCCCTTACATCAATTAAGTAAGCCGATTTGTTTTATTTTATTTTATTAATACAGTATTTCCAAGGTATCTTTTTGTAATTATTGTAAGATAGGTAAAAATGAATCTCTCTCACGATATTGTTTTGTCTTTGCTTAAAACCCAATATTGTATTTGCTTGAAACCCGCCATATAGCGGTTCATGGGCCTCACCTTCATCAATGGTCACGAGCCGCCACTGAATCCCATGTCCTTATCATATTGCAATAGTGAAAACTTGGATATATTTCTAGGTTTTGTATGAAACAGAATTCTAAAACTAAAATGAAATAACAAATAAGTAGCTCCTCAGTAATAATAAAGAATGTAACAGCTTTGTTATAAAATACAAAGTTTAGCATTACATATAAAAGAACTCTGTAACCCATGTAGTTTATAAATGTGACACAAGATGGCGCCGCTGCAGGCAATGGTATCGCCATTGTTATTTTGCGCGTTACAAACAAGCAGCTTGTGTTTTTGAAGGTTATCTTTCGTCACGGCATTTACTCGGTAAGTATTTAATTTTCTTTTTCAGGTAAATTTCTTTTTTTTTAATTAATGCAATGTTTTATGTGCTTTTATTTTGTCACTTGGAAAATAGATTTTTTAATTGTTTTGAAATCCTTAAATCTAGTGTTTTGTTTTCCCCAGACAGGTTAGCCATACTTTTTACAACATTCATATATTGCCAAAAGTCAAATGTAACATTTTGATTTTAAGTAAAGTTTAAGTTTTTTCAACATTTAAGTAATGCAATAAGTTATACAATATCTGCAAGTCCAAAACTTTTAGTGACGTCTTTTAATGTAAATACAATTCTTTGAGTTTTTGCCATATACGATAATTGCCAAAAATCTTCGACTTTTTGCAATATATAATTGCCAAAACTATGTATAATATTTAACTTTTCTCCGTAAATGCTTTTTCCCATAAAGCGCAATCGCATAAACCTTAACAATTACAAAGTAAGTTTTTTCAATCTATGACAATTGGAAACAGTATTTTGACTTTTATATTATTTTAATTAATAAGGTTTTTCAACATACGTGTGTTGCAATAACTATTTATAAAAGAACCTGCAGTATACAAAAGTATAAGTGACATATTTTAATATAAATAGCTACTTACAACTCATTGACTTTTTACAATATAAGATAATTGCCAAAACTCTTGTATAGTTTTTGCAATAAACGACATTTTCTAAAACTATGTATAATATATAAGTTTTCTTCATAAAAGCTTTACTTTTTTTGATATTGCACAATTGCAAGTTATTAAATACCTAGTAAAACGTTTGATAATGTATACATGTGAGAAAATGGCACTAATTTATTAATAAAACACTTTTAATAACGCACAATGGTTTATTATAAAACCTCTAACAACATCCAATTCGTCTAACAAAATAGTAATGAATGAATCTCTTCCCAATCCACGCTGCTCGCATTTTTAATATAATTTGGGTATCCCCTCCTCATATTGATTCATTGGTATATGGTTGCCTACGTTCTTTCAGATGTATGCTCACACGGCCAATCTGACACTTTAATTCGTTCTCGAATTGACCAGATCTTCAGTCAACCTGTAATTAGAAAAAATCGCAGAATCGCTTCTAACCATTATTCTTAACATTATAGCAATTAGGCAATTCTTATAATTATCACAATTTTACAATTTCCCAACAAAACTAGATGCTAGCAAAGCGTTACTTAGGGCTTTCAACCAACGAAATGCAAAGCGTCTCTCAGGGCTTTCAACATTCCCACATTAATATTATGGCAAAGCGGCTTATAGAGCTTTCAACCAATCAAATGCAAAGCGTCTCATAGGGCTTTCAACATTTTTTTTTTAAATTTTTGTTTGTTTGTTGCACATTGCTATAATGATACTCAACGTACTATATGCTCACACGAGCCATTTAATTCTAACTTACTTATTACTTATTTATCTGAAAATTCTCCTGGGCATGTTTGAACCATATCTGTAGTAACGATCCTCTTCCGGTTGGTGGTCAGGTTCTTTAGTTCTATCCGGTCATTGGGCAGTAGCTGCAAAACCTCGAATGGACCCTCGTATTTGGGATCCAGTTTCGATAAATGAGTATTCCCAGATGGATGGAAAACAAAATCACCAACTTCTATTTTCTTATTTGACCTTCGGTGTTTATCAAACAATTTTTTAGAATATTCAGCATTTTTCTTAGTACGTTCGTATGCCAGTTTACGATCTCTTTCTAAATTACTATTGTTATTTACGGCTGTTGACGATATTGATTCAGTTAAAGCTTGTATTTCAGAAATACTATTGTTTTGACCGGTTAACAGATAAATTGGGGTGAATCCGGTTGTTTTCTGTACTGTGGTATTTAAAGTATTTTGCAATTTAACAATAACATTCGACCATTCTGACTTATTTATTATTTCTGTACGTAGCAAATTATTTAATGTTGAAACATATTTTTCCATTGCGGTACCTATTCAATTTTGAAGTTAAAATGATTGAAGATAAAACCACCATCTCTCAACACGCGGTCTTTTATTGTGATTTTATTTAATGCGCGATAATCCACACATAACCTGCTACTTCCGTCTTTTTTGTGAATTAACAGTATAGGGCTAGCGTATGGAGATTTACTTTCACGTATTATGTGATTTTTTAATAAATCATCAATTATTAATTTAACTTTTTCTCTTTCGGACAAGGCCATTCGATAAGGAGTACGAGAAATAATTTTGTCTTCTTTTAATTTTATTGTTAGCTCAGCTGTAGTAATTGGATTTACTGAATTGCCAATTGTAACGTTACTACTAAATTTGCTAAGCAAATTCAATAAACAGTCGAGATCATAATTTTTTAAAGAAGTATTTATAATTTCGGATGATAAGGCAATATGATAATTATATGAAATTTTATTAATATCTTGTTTTAAATAAAGACACGTTCCTCTGAAGTCGGTACTAATTTTAAGACCTTGGTGATTAAATAGGTTACGTCCTAAAATCACGTCCGCAGACATAACGTCACTGTTTACAACATAAAATAGAATTTTAAAAGCAGTGGCGCCTTTTTCAATAAGCAATGATGTCATAGCATGAGTGTAAATAAAATTTTTACCAATACCTTTTAATTTAATAAAACTAGGTTCTAAATGACAATGCAATTTATTTGCAATATTTTCCGAGATCAAACTGCATTCTGCGCCTGTATCAATTAAACAATTAACAGTCAAATGTTGTATTTTAAAGTGAGTGGTAAAATCTTTATTTAATGTAACACTAAAATAATTTATTTCAACTTCACCTTTTTCGGCAACATCTAGTCAGATTTGCTTCTTTTTATTGAAACACTTTTCAGCAAGATGACCAAATTTACCACAATTAGAACAAGAACGATTTATAAGCTGATCAACAGTATTTTTATTTTTTGTTAATTCAGTACAATTACGACTTATGTGACCGGGTTTGTTACATTTAAAACATAACTTTGTATTATTATTAACGGAGAAAGGATATGATCGTTTTTCTCCATGTGGTTGTTTAAAAGATTCACGTTTGCTCATGGAATAATTGTTAAGTAAAAGCAATAAGTCAGAAATATTTGTCAAATTACTATTAAATGCTGCGGTTTTTACTTGAACATCCTTAATATCGCCAACAACTAATTCTAACAATTGAATGTCGGACAAATTAAAGTTTAAACTTTTTAGCAAAGAGAGTTTCTTTCTGGCATACTCACTATAAGAAGTTGCATTGTCGCTGGTGAATAAGCTGGCCTTTCGTAACTTCTCGCTTAAGTTTCTCTTTGGCGGGTAGAGATTTATAATTTCTGTCTTGAAAAGCTCCCAGTTTTTCTCTAAAGGATTCCATGCAGAAAACCAGGCATTAGCTTCACCAACTAGGCCACTTGCAGCACGCGTTAATTGTTCAAAATCAGACCAATGAAATGTTTCTCCCAATCGTTCTATATGTTCACACCACTTTAAAGCACCATCACCCTCATTCGGGTTAAATTTCGGAATGTCTATAGAAGTTGAAGGCACTGACATCACTTGACGATTGCTATTGTCTTTAAGTTCTTTTAAGGTGTCCACCAAAACTTGTGTTAGTTGTTCCATTGTAACAATTGTTTTTTTTAATTTTCACGTAGTTTTCTTAATCCCACTTCTGATGTGAGAAAATGGCACTAATTTATTAATAAAACACTTTTAATAACGCACAATGGTTTATTATAAAACCTCTAACAACATCCAATTCGTCTAACAAAATAGTAATGAATGAATCTCTTCCCAATCCACGCTGCTCGCATTTTTAATATAATTTGGGTATCCCCTCCTCATATTGATTCATTGGTATATGGTTGCCTACGTTCTTTCAGATGTATGCTCACATACATAATAATACATATATATATATATATATACATATATATAATATATATATATATATATATATATATATATATATATATAATACATATATGTATTAAAGATACAATAATTATCAAATTGGCGCGCGCTGGTTTACTATTTAACATAACAATGTGGGCTATGTTATTAAATAGTAAAACGGCGTTCCATAAACAATAATTTAAAATTATGGACTAGTTCAACTTTAATATCAGTGCGGAAAGTTGTTAAATTCCGCACCCTCGTAAAAAATAATTAACCTTATACAAATTTGTTTGGAGCGTTATAATATCCCCGAAATTGATTTTCTGTACATAGATAACTTTTTTATTTCCATCTCAATTACATTCGCCTCGGGAGGCCACTTGCTTGTCTCGTGATATTGAATTTTTTTGTCTTGCGTATAAAGTGTTTTAAAATAGCCCTTCAAAAATTTTTTTCTTTTAAATTTGAGGTCTTTTAAAGTATATGTAGGCACAAAGAATTATTTTAAGAATACATTTGGAATGTAAATGAAGAAATATCCAGACACATTTCTCTTTCAATTTCATTAGCTGGTAGTTTTCTTTACATACATAAGCACCTAGACTAATATTTGGAATACATTAACCAAATGTATAAGGTTATGTTTACATTACCACATATGGAGGTTGGAAATTAAATACGAAATTGAATCATGAATAACTCGCGAGTTTTGCTTAAACATTTCGAGGCTCCAGTTTTAAAATGATGTAATTTATTTCTCGTTAAGATTTTGAATCGATGTATAATGTGTGGCTGTTGTTTAAATTTAGCGTTTTCATTTCGTGTAAACGTATATATATTATAACTTCGATGTTGGAGTACAATGGAGGAAATAACAATGCATATACAGTCAAAACAACCTTTAAATATGATTTAATCTTTTTGAGTAATAACAGTTTTGTTTTGACTCAAAACTTTTGAGGCAGTAAATAAATACAATTCAACAAAAATTACAAACACAAAATATTTTACCTTACTGTATAGGTATATATATATAGCTATAAATGCAAAGAATTTATTTATCTTATGCAGGGAAGTAGCGAAGGTTCCGATTATGCATGGGGGGTGAATTTTATTAAAATGCCGATAAATCGATTGCATAATTTTTCAAAATAAAAAAGCCAAAAGCATTTTATACGGGGAGTCTCAGAAGTCGCGCACAACGACCACAGACCCCCAGGAATCCCAGAAAATTGTAAAAAAATCTACATTCGTTATTTAAAAAGTACATTTTTTATAAAATCGTGTGGTGTAAAGAGTAATCTTAAAATGGCGTCAAAATCTAACACCAAGTGGTGTTAATTTAACCACCATGAATTATGGTTGAAAATGTTATATACAGCAAACACCAAAACGTGTTTATCTAAAAATATTTGAGAAGTGCACCTACACAGAAAAAAAGGAATAGTTCATTTAACTATATTAATTTAGTTGACCCATAAGTATTTATTTTTGTATTTTTTTTATTTTTTATCAACTGTGGAAAGGTTAATATACACAAAGATTAGTTTGACGGTACTAAACCAGATAGTTATTTTTTTTAAAACCGGTTAAATTAACCCAGAAAACTTTAGTGAAACCAACCCTCTGTATGGTTCATGAGTATGAGTATATGAGTGAGTATAAGAGACGTATAACCAGCCCCATTTCCTCTTGACTCGCGAACCCCGTACAGGCCTATGTTTACTTGCGCCGATTTTTGTTCTTCCCCAGCAACTGCACGGCTTCACCCGTGTTTGCTGGGTGCGAATGTCCATTGCGTTTCGTACTGTCCCCTATTTGGGGCTCGAGAGCGAGAGGCGAATAGTTATAATAGCCATTCCCGGGTTCGCCGAGCCTATGCTATACGCTCGGTGGGGTGTGGATGAGGGACGGGAGGGAGTTGGTTTTTGGGGGACAATTACGCCGACTTAAAACTAAGTACGACGCGGAATCCCCCTAGACCAGTCGATTAGTTTTACTCCAAACATTTGGGATTACTATTTGGAGTTGGGGAGTTGTTATTTCGCTGCAGGGGTGTAGTCGAGGTCTTTGTCTTGTTCGTTATTGTCGTTGTCCGTGTCCTGGTCAGATAGCTCCTGCCCTTGGTAAAGTGTGTCAGTTGTTTTTAATAATTTTTGTCCCAAGCACGTTTTGTGGTAGAGTTCCGTCTTTGTTTATCAAATTCCAAGGCATTGCATTTATTCACTAGTCCAACAAATCACAAGCGCGATCATTCTGTCGTCTAATGTTTACAAATCTCGAGTTTGGCTATTAGGCCCTTTTTTTTAATGTGTTAGAATTATGTGATCAATGTTAGTTTACTCTGTCAGTCCAGTGTTTATTTCGGTCTCGATTGGGACCGCTTTACGCACTTGCCGTTGACAGACTTATTGCCCCACGCCGCGCGCCCTTCATAGATTATAAAGATATCCCAATAAACACTTTAACGATGCCTAACACCATTAGCATTGCCCGTGTAAGAATTTTTAACACTTTTTAATACAATTTTGCAATGATAGTAATTGAAAACAAAACAATTGTTTAAAGAGTAAAATATGTTCTTAACATAATCATATTTTAAAGTTATTTTAACATTTTCAAGTAAAATAAATGTTATGTTTAATGAAATAAATACGGGCAATGTTAATGGAGACAAGTAACGGAAAATGCTTGCCGGGATCTGCCGTATTTATATTGCAGATTTGTATCAGGTCATGCATACTCTTAAAGTAAAACTTATCAGATTTTTCCCCTTGCGGATGACCACCTCCCCTCTTCTCCGACCTCCCCCGTCCGTCCAGTGAAAAGCCTCCAATGACAGGTGGCACCCAAGTCACTCATATCACCAACACTCCACTCCTCAATGACCGCTACACCACTACACCACTCCAGCTTGCACTCCATGAAAATGTTTGTTTCACTTTATTTTTTTAATTATTGTTGGTTTCATCTTTAAACCTTTACGTTTCAAGAGCTCGCCCGCACGCGACCCGTCTACTCGAGCGCCGGAACCGAACTGACCAACCCTCTGTATGGTTCAGTTTACTAAATATATTGTTTGTAAAATAAGAGTTACTTCAACCTAAAGCACTCTGTTAAAACGATTAAAACAATTTGCCGTGCATTCCCGGTTGCATAGTGTGTACCGATCGTGGCAAAGGCGGTGTGGATAACGTGATGTTCTTAAATCTCGCCTCTGTTGACTTACATGAAGAGTATATAAGCTCAGGTAGTCCTTTGCTTTGGTGTGACACTACAAGTTGTTTGATACTTAAGAGACCTTAAATAGGTGGAAACAGCTGTAAATACTTTTAATTTGGTGGAACGCACTAAAAACATTATCTCTAGCGAGCTAAAGGTTCAATATTCTGGAATAATACCACTGGTAATATACTAGTAAATTAGTAGTATACTAGTAGTAATGCGTCAAGGAACTTCCTGTTTCCTTTTTTTTTCCTTTTATTTGTGTGTGATTTAATTTGACCAAAAACACATAATAACATAAAAGGAGTTCAATTTACACCACGTAAAATTTATTTTATTACTGTGTGAAAGTTAAATGTACACTATTTTAGTATTTGAATTTACACCGGACCAACGAACCATATTTAACACCATTTTGGTTTGTATCGATATAGACCGTGTATGGTGTTAATTTGGTGTTAAAATGGTCATGAAATTTTGAACAGTGTATACATATTTTATTAAATGGCAACATTACGTACTAATAAATTGATTGTTTAAATCTTAATCATAATGACACCAAACAACAATATTACAAAGTGTCAAATTCGTTACTTTTACTTAGCGTTTATTTATTTTACGTCAGATCATACAGAAAGCCTCTGTCAGGAACTAATGAAACCATAAATTAAGTCTATGAAGAAAAACTAAACAAATATTAACATTACATTGAAACAAACACGCAGGCTAAAATACTTGCATTTTTTAAAGCATTTTTTAAACACAACATACATATAATATGTAACATATTACAATACTCAGTGAGTTTTATTCACTAAAGGAACACATATCAATATTGAACATAAATACTATGACAGAATCTTATTTTAAATTTTGACTGTCAATCATTGTCTATGTCAACAGAGAGATTTAAAATCTCACGTCAACTTTTGAGTTTAAAAAATTTGTATTATAACTTTTTTGGGGTTTATCATTTTGTCTGCAAAGAAAGTTTTTACCATATCTCACCAAGGGGTCAAATGTCAAACTTTTCACAAAATCATTAAACAAGACGATAACGATTCGAATTTCTCTTCTTTATTATCAGGGTTGGAAAAAAAATGTTTTTTTTGTTTTATATTGTTTTTTCTACGCCCACCTTTAACGCACATTATCGTACATGTTTCCATAACACTAAGTGACCTTTTAAATACACAAGTTGTGGCTTTCTGGAGCATTTGTCACGGGTTAAGTTAGCAACAGGTTATTAGTCACGGGCTGAAGTTAGTTTTAAGTTAGTTGACAGTTTTGATTTCGCCGTAGTAGTGCAGTTAACTAGATTTAACTAATAAAGTGTTAAAAATTTTGCGCACATGCCCATAAAACATTCCCTTATCTTTTACTGTGAAAAACGGCTTCTGTATTAATTTTATATTTTCAAGCTATAAATTTTGATTCACTTACACAGAAAAATTTGAGATTTTAACGCCGGTAGATTCCCAAGTAAGAAATTCTAACGGAAATTCCAATAAATACAACTATCAATTTTGAACCTTTAACATTTCCCGTGTAAGAATTTTTAATACTTTGTGATAATATTATAGTAATAACAAAAATCAAAGGATAAAATATTTTTTTAACATAATCTTATATTGAGGTTATTTTAATATTTTAAATAATCAATAATGATTAAGTATACCTAATTCAAATAATAACGGGCAATGTAAATGGTGAAAATTACGTCAAAAATATTTATTGGTATGGTTACTTTATTTTCGTATAGATGTCGCTTTATACAAATATTTAATTTAAATAATTTTTAAAATAATATTAAGTATTTGTCGTAAAAAAAGTATGGTATGCAACTCGTTTATAAACTTTTCTATAGAAACCCTATAGGTACTCATCATTTTCACCGCTGCGCCGGTAATACAGATTCCCAACTTGGTTACTCTATTGTTTTATAGATGTCTTTATACAAATATTTTTAGATATGTAATAATAGGTATGTGTCGTGGAAAAAGTATAGTATACCACTTGTTTATAAACTTTTCTAGACATTTAATTAAGCACTCACCCGCAAGCTTGCTTGTGCCAAAATTAAATTTGTGAATAAAATGGCGTTTATAAAACTTGATACATAATATACTATTTTTTGTTTTAAACTGTTTAAAAGACTTTATCAAAAACATCCTTTAAAAGTTTAAAACATATTTAAAACTAGTTTATAGTATATTATGTATCAAATTTGATAAACGCCATTTAATTTAGGCGAGCGAGCTTGCGAGCGAGTGCTTAATTAAATGTCTAGAAAAGTTTATATGAACATTGGTTCATATAAACTTTTCAAATTCTGGCGTTAAGAAACTATTTAAAACTTTTGTATTTTTGAATCTAAATAATAAAATAAATTTTACATTTAGTATTGGGTATTTTACAAGAATTGCACTTTATTTTAACAATTGTATGACATTTGACAACTGTCAACTAACTTAAAACTAACTTCAGCCCGTGACTAAAACCCGTTTGCTAACTTCAGCCCGTCACCAAAACGCCATAAAGCCACAACTTCTTAATGTGTATAAAAGGTATCTTAGTGTCATGTTAACATGTACGATAATGGGCGTTTTAAAGGTGGGTGTAAACAAAATAATAATGCATAGCATTATACTCAGTTAAAGTTTCTGAAAAGTTACTTATTTTACATTAAAAACTAAATAAGAAAAAATACGAGTTGCTGAAAATTGCAAATTGTATATTTACAATAAATATATTTATTGTTTAAATTACTATAAAAAGATCTTTTAATCATTTTCGACCGTAAATTTGCCGATAGTCCTTATAAATATTCCCAAAGAAAATGAGTAAACTATGAAAATAAGTAAACTATTTCGTCTAGTGTATTATATGTAATATTAGCTGTTTCATTAGATGCAGCTGCAGTCGACATTAGAACATTGGAATATCTTTTCTGTTGGGCAATAAAGATATTATTATTAGTCGACAGCTAATAAAACTTTCAAAAATTCACAAAAAAAAATGAGGATCCGAATTTATAACATAACTAAATAATTTTCGAAAACTGACGACTTTTTCAAAATCACCGAAATTTTGTTTCCATTTATTGGAAATATTGGAATGTATTATCGAAACCTCGGCTATGCTGACTCCGAAAAAAATGTGCTACGTCCCTGATATTATGCTAACATTCCTAGAGTTTGGTATATTTTTAAGTTAATTTCAAAAACTATGATATTACACCATATTTTTATTTAAAGGTATGAATCACACTAGAAGTAAATATTGAATTACTTTTCAAAACAAACAATTCTTTACGAACCTGTTGATAAAAATAATTGTATCATGTTTAGTCATCTAATCTACACTTCTTGGTTTTCAACGCCCGAAAACCTTAAACATTTCTAAAATTAGCCAGTTTAAAAATAAAATTAATTAGTAAACATAAAACAGCTCGAATTCTATAAACAAAAGAAATATTGCAACTAGCAAACAAAATAATATATACACTAAACTGCATTGCTGGTATGGAGAGACCGGGTTTTATGCAATTTTTTTATTAATTAAATCCCATATGTTTTTTGAAGATTGCGAAATTATTTTCCTTGTTTTTAACAAAATAAAAACGTTTTTAGCCAAAATTACAATATTTTTAAAATTAAAAGTGCGATAACAAACAATTTTTATCCATACTTTATCTATTATCTTATTGTGTAAAAATTTCAACGCAAAAAAATAAAAATGGTCAAAATGCCACTCAAAACAACAGCGCGTGTCAAAATGTATATTTAAAGTAATTTTTGCTTCTGGCGCTTATACGACTCTTTATAGTAAATTATGTATCAAGTTTTATAAACGCCATTTTAGTCACAAATTTTAATTGGGCTCGAGAGAGCTTGCGAGTGAGTGTCTAATTAAATGAGTGTCTTGGAAAGTTTATAAACAATTTGCATTCTATACTTCTTCTACTTATTATTATCTTAAAATGATTTAAATTAAATATTTGTATGGAGCTACATCTATAAAAAATAGAGTAGGTTAACTTGGGAATCTGTATTACCGGCGCGCCAGTCAAAATGTCAAACTTTTATTTGTAAATTAAAATTTGTCCCTTTTTACAGAATGTTTCATGGGCACCACTGTGAAGTGCCCATAAAACATTTTCTTCAGTTTCACTGTAAAAAACTGCTTCTATATCAGATTTAAACGGTTGTTAGTCCACTCCCCCGTGAAGTCCACCTGCAAATTTTAATGCTTTCAGTTAAATCTAGTTTACTGCCGGCGAAATCAAAAGGCCAGTACAAACTTGCGTATAAACTTTTCAAATAGGTATTGACCGAGGACGAGAAACTTTTTAATACTTTTTATTTTTGTATTAAGATATTTAAATAATTTCCACATTATTATTTTACAAAAAGGACACTTTATTTTATTTTAATCACTGTACTTTTTGTCGAGTGGAATCGCTTACAAATACACAATTGAATACGTCAATGCAGAAACTGAATATGTCCTACCTATCTAGTTTTGAGATAAATAAGAAAAACTGAACAGAAAGTGGATATATGTTCTGGACATATTCAGTTTCTCTACTATATTAACGCCTTTGTATATTCTAGATTACCGTGACATGTGAAATTTCTACGCCATTCGATCGGGCTCCCTTTACTTATAGTAAATCCATGTTTAACTCAATAGCCCTAAAAAGTGGACATATTCAGTTTCTGCATTGACCTATTCAATTTGGGTAGTTATCCGCAAAAAAACTTGTGTCAAAATTAAAATCTTACGTTTAATTTAATTATGACGTTTACATTTAAAGCCAATCACTCTGTACCGTCGTCATGGTAGCGGGATGGAATGAAACAATTCCGAGAACAATTCTTACCTGATAATAGAAAGGGAATGAAAATATACAGGGGAAGAAATAAGATTTTTCACAGCGGGAGAAATGAATGTCATTAATTAATAACAATTGCGAATACAATCGGGGCATTATTAACCACTCGACAAAAAAATAAAATTTCAACCATTATAACAACAACATGCACAGTAAAAAATATTTGCTAATTTTAACCAAATATTAACCAGATTTTATGTTAATCCAGGTCCACATAATTTTATGATAAGTTTACAACCAACTGTAATCTGTTAACCAATTGAATAACTAGTTTGTTCAAACATTTTGTACATTTAATAACAAAATCATATATCAATAATTCAACCATAATTCTTGTAATTTTTAAAAAGGAACCTTATTTTTACAAACCTTTTTGTAGACCCATTAACAAAAGTATTTATTGGGAATTGGGAATTTTGATAAGAAATGTTGCTATATTAATCAATTTCCTAAACAAAAAAATTAACACCATCTTTTTTTGGATACTTCGCACTTCGCACACTCGTCAAGAAGGTATAAGGAATCCGAATAACAATAATAACAGATTTCTGGTATATATATATATTATAAACACTTTGGACAGTTGTTACGAACATTTTACGAATTGGAATAAAGTAAGCAGAAACATAAGTTGCAGATGCTGAAGTCAGTTGAACTTGTTGATGCGTATTGTCATTGGCTGCCTGAAATCACGTGAACTTTTTAACGAAATAATTTGTGAAACATTAACAAAATAATCTTTAACCTGTAATCTGTAAAATATTTTTCTTTTCAAAATAATTACAAACCCTGGTTTTCTACAAAAAAATATGTTAAAATTTTACGAAATAAAATTAACAAACTACAAACTCATATTAACAATACCGATTTTTATAACAGTGTAAAAACTATGAATGTGTATTATTTATTTATTATTTATTTAATTAGGACTCAAAGCTAAATGACCAATCATAATGAATGAAAAAGCTAAAAAAATGACAAGATATTTTAGTTTCTTTTTTTGATATTTTCGTTTTTTTACAATTAAGTAGGTAGCTTTTTATCATTATAGCTAGGGTTCACCTTATAAGGTTCACCTATAGGTTATCATCATTTGGACTTTTTGCTTAAACTTTTTTTTATAAAAAAACTATGTTTTGAGCATTGTTGCAAAAATCCTAATGTAAAAAATAATGCATTCGTCATTTTTTTTTAATGGAAATGTAATTCTAATCCATTTCCCATAAAATTTAATGTGAAACATTTTCAATTCTCATTAAACAATTTAATTAGTAGTGTATTACATTACTCATTAAAAAGTTTGCAAAAAGTAATAGTAAAGTAAATGTTTAATGCGTAATGACCCATTAAATTTTTTTCGTCAGCATAAAAAAAATCAAATTTTGGAAAAACCTTTTTTGTCGATATGAAAAAATCAAATTTTGACAATTATTCAAAATTCAAAAAAAATCAAATTATCCAATATAATTAAAATTTAAAAAAAAAATTCAAAATTTCCTAAAAATTCAAATTATGACAAAACTTCAAAAAAAGTTATGTCAAATTTAATTTAAAAAATCTCTAAATATGCATTTTATAATTTTTAAGCGATTAACAAATATTTTTTATCTTTATTCAATAAATAAATAAATAAATAAATAATTCACTCTGCGGAGTGAATTCTATTAATAATATCGAATAAATCCTTCTCGGAGTATATTTTAATTCGGGTTAGAGTGAATCAATTGAAAATAATCCACTCTGCATTTACTCCACAATTTTTTTAACAGTGTACTGCGACTTTTTGATTGTTCAAATAATAACACTGTAGGGAGGTGAAAATATCACAGCTAAACGCTCGGACACGTAAACTTAATTTTTGGTCGTAGATTACAAATCCGTGCTTGGTTTAGCTGTATCAGGTGAAATTTTAAAGATATTGGAAACACCCTGTAAAAATTAAAAAAAAATCAATTTGGCTGTACCCACACATCAGTTCCAAATATTTCGTATATTATTATGATATCCAATGCAAATCGAGCGAAAAATAAAAAAACAAATGCTATTTACAACAACAAATAATTTCCGTTTCTGTTAAAAATGAGCAATGAAATACTCATTTTTTCCCCATTAAAAAAATGAGTAATGAAATAAATCCACATTACTGATTAAAATAAAAAATGTAATGTAAATTCTTACATTACTCATTAAAAATTGAAAATGAGAAAAAAAAAGAGTAATGTAAATTAATTTCATTACTCATTATGATAAAAATGAGCAACTCTGGTTTTGAGTAAATAAATTGTCATATTACTCGTTCTAAGGACATCTTCAAAAAAATTCCCGTCGTTGGGGCAACAAACTTTGTAGGCCAGTGTATCACCTTGGCAGTCTCGGCAGTACTTTTGTGCGGGCGTTCCACGAACACACGGCACCTTTTTAACAACAACATCTCCGTCGAGTTCAGTGCGTTAAATCGCGTCGAGCACGCCGCAGGTGAAGCGAGAGAACCTTTCTGTGCAGGTATTTGTGCGGTCGGATACCCACGTATAGTACGCGCGCTGCCGTGATTTAAGTAAATACCGGGATGAGCATGTAAATAGGCACACAGCAGCGATGTTTGTTGTTTGTTCGCCGGTGTTGTGATTTTTGTTGTTGTGCGTTTGTGTGAGTGATAACAAAGTCTTACACGAAATTGATTTTTTATTGACTTTTACTGCGAGTATGTCACTTCTATTTTCTATATGCATGCATTAACATTAGAATATAAATAAGTAATGACAAAATAACAAATTTATAGATTTTTTAATGGATTGCATTGTCAATTTGATTTTATAAAATTATGTTGACCAGTGTATAATTAATTTGATCGTTAAAATTAACTTTTAGAGAATTTTTTTAAGTAAATTAAAAATATGGTGTTAAAGGTCGTATTTTTGTTAGTATTCCCTAAAAATTTTGTACAAATCAAACGAACAGTAACGAAGATACAGCGCTTCAAAGTCGGTAAAAATTACCCCTTTTTGATTATTTTTGACAACTTTGAAGCGCTGTATCTTTGTTACTGTTCGTTTGATTTGCACAAAATTTTTAGGGTATACTAACAAAAATACGGTCTTTTACACCATACTTTTAAATTACTAAAAAAAAGTCTCTAAAAGTTATTTTTAGAACGTTTTTTTTATTATTTATTTAATGGGCTTTAAAAATATTTTTTTGAAAAACCCTCGAACACGTAAACTGAGATATAAGTTGAAGTATTTTTTACAAAATTTCATAAAGATTGGTAAAGACGTTTTAGATTTTTTTTTTACTTATTATGCGTTAATTTTGACGGGCAGTGTATATTAGAATGTTTTTAACTGGAAAATAATTATTATACGTATTTTTTATTAAGGAAATTACATACATTATTCATAATATAAATAAATAGAAAATAAAAAGGTGGTAAAAATGCGAATTGCAAATGTTTGTATTTGTATTGCAAAAATGTATTTTATTTAGTTTATAAACCAAGCTAATTATACAGGGTATCCGAATATCCCGAAAATAACAATTTTTTATAACGTTTTAATGTTTTTTTTTGTAAAAACCAAGTTAGGATGACATAATTTTTAAATTTTAACACATACTGTCATTTAAAATTTAATATACATTATAATAACTAAACATACTTTTTATAGTTAAAATAACCTCCCTTTCCGGGACTATACTATGGATTGGGGTATTTTTCATTTTGTAGATTGATATTTAAATTGAAATAAAGTGTTAAGTGAAAGAGTAGCAAGTATTAGCGAAACTTCTAAACATCTTCTAACAAGTACTTATCAATAAAATTATTATCAAATTAGGTAATTTTTTTTAAATTTGGTAAATTTTAAAGATCTCCAGCAAAACATATGCACAGAATAAATTTTTAATTTAATTCAAAATATTAATATTGATCAATACAAAAACCAAAATTTCCAAATATTCAATAATCTCGGGATTTTCCGACGATTAGGTACATTTAATAACAAGTACGTATTTAGGTAAAATCTTGAGTTCTTAAATATGGTTCAGATTAACAAAACAGGAAATAATAAAACCAATAATAGAACATTATGTATCAAGTCTTATTAACAGCGTAGCAGCAAGATTTAACCTCACTTTTTCTCAGTTTATAATAAAGTCAACGTGACCAAAAAAGCCGAAGGCCACTGATGTTAGCAATGCTAACTTCAAACAGCTTGTCAATGTGTATTTAAAAGATCATTTAGTGTCATGGAAACATGTACGATAATGAGCGTTTTAAAGGTGGGGGTATACCTTTTATAGAAAAAGTTTTTTCTGAAAAACACACCAAAAATAACACCCGTTTTTGTAATTTTTAAATACTACATTTATATGCGAAAATACACATTTTAGTAATGATGTAGGGGAAGGTGGGGGAATTTTGCGCGGTGGGTAATTTTACGCATAAACAATTCTTCCAGATATATCATATATGAAGTAAATAATACATTTTTTGAATGTTGCAAACTTGGAAACGTTGCTTTGGGTATACGGGGACTAAATGTTACCGCAATTAAGCTTGTAGCTTTTAGCTAGTGACCATGGTCACTAGCTAACTGTTATACATGTACTTTGATCTAAGAAATCCATGTCGTCTCCGCTACGAGTTAAGTTTAAATTTCTGTCCAATCGCTTAAATGTTTATAACACAACTTTATATGATCTTTCCTCGTAATCTGGTGTATGTTTAAATTGTTCAGGTTAACTTTTGGAAAGTTTTTTAGTATCACAATATTTTTCTTGCAATGGGGGTAATTTTACGCTGAAAAATTGGGGTAATTTTGCGCTGCAAAATTTGGCCAATATGGGAGCTTTGGTATACAGGAGCCTAGATTGTTCAGCATAAACAGTTCCATTTAAGCACACGCGGAGTGTAGCGAAAAAAAACCCCTAAAACTACATATGTGACAAATGCTGCATGTAGACCCTCTTATTTCTAAGAAGAAAAATTTTATTTTTAGTTATTTATTTTTTATTTTGTTTGTTTTGTTTGTTTCAAAGAGAAAATAGTTTTGTTTTATTTTTATGTTTTATTGTAATAATATTATAGAAATAAACGGTTTATTTAGATACCTACAAATCTTTCTCTATACAGCGCAAATTTTCCCACTATGATGCGCAAAATTACCCTGATAGGTGGGTAATTTTGCGCAAATGCATTATTTAAAAAAATGTAGTTTTTGCATACCAAACATTTTTTTTTTATAAATTGCGCATTATATACACATAGTAAACATAGTAGACAATCGCTGGTATTAATTGCAAAATTTCACATTTAAACTTAACAAAGATACTAGAGATTTTGCTTAGATGCGCAGAATTCCCCCACCTTCCCCTACGTGAAAATTGTAAACATTTCAATTCAGTATAAAACATAAAAAAAATAAGTCGTCTAAATTCAAACAGCGTTATACATTATTAAAAGCGCTGATTGAGAAAGTCTCCACTCAACGGTAAAAAAACAAAAACGGGTATTATGTTATGTATTATATATAATATTATGTTGCCATGAATTCGTTGATAAATTTTGTCTTTTATTAGTTAAAAATGAAGTTGTTGGATTTCTTAAAAATTTTTAAACCTAAATATAAATTGTATTAGGTAAAGTTATTATTAGTTAATTCTGCACCAACAAATAGACGTACCAAATTGAATCATTTGGCAAAACATGAAAATGCAACGATTTAGTTCTTGTATTACATTTGGAATTAAAAACACAATAATTCACCATGGTGAATCATGCATGATCACTCAGATAAAATAAACACAATAACGTAACTTTATAAGCATATAAGTTGGGTTTCTTAATATATATATATATCCATATATGTATATAAGAAATAATAAATCAAGTTTTTACTTGCAACGCGAAATTAAGCTGTACAATTTAAACTTTGCGAACAAAATTTGTCGAGTAAGACTTCTGCCTTCCTGTCTTTTGTAAAATAAACAATTATTTATTTAAAAATTATGTTCAGTTCGTATGCTTTAAATATAATGTTGACAAACATTATAGTTTAATAGTGCTATCGAACGTCACCAGATGGCGCGCACGTTGCGAAAACCCGATGCTTCTTTAGCGTAGGTATATACTATTAAAATTATATTTAGGTTTTACACAACAAATAAATTATGACATTGACGCTACATTCCAAGGATGAATTACCTACTTATTTTAATTGTTACTTATTTTGTTGACAATTTGAAATTACCCAATTTTGCTGTAATTAATGTTATTAAACATTACCCATAATTTTACTTTATTTATGTACATCAACACAAACAAACATATATATGTACTAAGAATGAAATAATAAAAATTTCCACAATTTATTTGTTCACATTATTAAAATATTAACTAAAAATAACCCCATTAAGTTTATCTAAGACATTTTTAAACCCATAAATGTGTTACTACTTTAATAAAAGAAAGTCTGCCTTTCCCCCTAAACAAAAACAAAAAAACATATATCCACGAACATCTCAAGTGAATATGTAGATATGTCGGATACATTTACCCTCTCTCAAAATTAATTCTAACGACGTACACCTTTAAACCGGAAGTTCTACAAAATTAAAATACGGTAAACCAACGCTTAGCTCTTAAACGTGTCAAGAATTTATAATAATTTTTTTCGCTCCAAAAAGTTATGATATATTTTAAAATTTATATTTATATAAGGCCCTGTTTACACAAATTGAGATTTAGTTTTGTATATGGGTGATTCTACAAAAGTTGGTCAACTTTTGATCTCATTTTGTTTAAATAGTTTTCGGAGAAAATTAAACAGTATTTTGTTATGAGAACATAGATAATATAATAAATATACTGTTCCAGACCGGGCCAGTCACTTTTTCAAACAGTTTCTGAAATATCTGTGTTTTCTAAATTTAAATGCAAGCGAAGTGACAAGTATACAAGGGTACTAATTTAATACATAATTTATTGGAAAATATAAGATTTATTGCAACTTTGAGCATATTATACATTAAATATGTTAAAATCAAATAATACCACACATCAGTGGCGGCTGGTGGATTTTGAGTATACCGATATCTCAATTATTAGATATGGGACCCACACCAAACTTATATGAGTTTATAATGACATTAAATAAACAAGTTCTGCGCAAGCAAAATTTAAATTGAAGTTTGCAAAAAAAAGATAACCGAAACATCGAACATGGAACTAACGAAACAGTACTGATGAATGGGATACAAATTTGAGATTATAATTCGGAATTAAGTATTTTACTGATATTTTTTATTAGTGGATGCTTCTTATTAACAAATCACATATAGACTTAAATAAATTACAATGAAATATATATACGTAAGAAAATAACTACTCACCACAGTACTGAAATTTTGACTGGAACTATACGTGAATTCACCACAACTTCGCCGCTTGCATTGTTTTCAAGATGACTGTCGTGCAAAGGGCGGGCTCTGTAGGTAATTTTTTACCAACACTTGAGTTAAAACGAGGACTTGACGTTTAAACTTAAAAATTTCACAGGAATTTTGAATTTTTAACATTGGACAGAACTGACGCGTCATGACGGGTAAAAGTCATTATCAATTTTTTAAAAATTGCTATTATTCGAATCTATGATAAAATATGAAAAATACATTATTTAATATTTTATAGTTTGTAGTGAAATTGAAAAGTTTAAGATAAATTGAATATATTTTAAAATAAAATCACTCAAATATTTGATTCAGGAGTTGTGACACGCCAAGGTACTGATGTTTTGAATATTTATTATGTTTTTCTACAAACGTGCTTTTAAAAAATACATTAAAATTGGGTGGACAAGTTAAAAAAAACTGGATCTTTTGTAATATTCTAAAATATTTACAAAAAATATTAAAATACCTACTCTATTGACTGATGACATCAAGTTGTCCAACTTTTGTAGAATCACCCATATATAAAAATAATGTAAATTAAAAAGCTTCCGAATTCCATCCAAAATTTTAGGGGTTAATTCAACAAATTTTATATTTTTTATTTAAGTTTACTTACTTAAATCAATTTATTTTGTTCTAAGAAAAATGTGAAAGGGTCAACCATAACTAACATGCTAAGTAAGCTTGACAATTTATAAAGAAATAACCTTGTTTCATCAGGATATAAAATTTACCATTTACTGCATAACAGTGTAATTTATATGAAAAATGCAACAATTATGCATAGGTTTTTAACAGCGCTGAAGGCAATAAAGATAAACAAGTTAATTGCGCCCTGACCAAAAACTAAACGCGTCATGATTTATAGCGCAGTGAGCGGTTTTGTGTTCTTTGTTTACGCATATTCGCAATGACAAATTCTAATTGTGTGAATTATACGAAACTAATTAATAAAATTATTTGTGTAACAAACTTTGTCAGGGGATTATGTATTGTTAAAAAAATGGAATTTATTATTACTAATTAGTCAGTTTAAATTTTCAAGGAGATATTAAAAATAAAAAAATAACGAATTAACTTTAATTAAGACATTAATTTTAATTTAATATCGTCGGCATCCTAAGTTTTTTATATGATATTTACTTATAACTAAAATTAAACTACTCAGATACATCAACTTTCCCAATTAAAAATCATTTTTAACAACGAGATAAAGTTTCATAGGAAATATCCAATTCAATCAATTTGTTTAATTGACAGGAAGTGGAACAAAAAAAATTATACCCGGTTTACGGATACATTTTTTGATCATCGGTTCGCTGGAATTTCTAAATATTATTCGAGAGGAAGCGGTGTTAAATGATGCTGTAAACCAAACTCATTCGGTCGAAATTAAAATTTCACAAATATTTCTTTTTATTGCTTAACATTTTTGTAATTTTATTTGTTTTATTAACTTTTTCTTCTACCACCAATACGCCCGTTATAATGCGTGATCTTTTAAATATACATTGTTGTGACTTATGGCGTTTTAGTAACGGGCTGAAGTTAGCTTTAAGTTGACAGTTGTCAAATGTCATTCATGCAATTATTTTCAAACTATTACTACTACACTATCCGTATGGCAATTTTAAATTTTCATAATATTATTAAACATGAAAAATCGTGGGCCCACTTTTGGCTGAGATACATAATATAATATTTTCTACTCCCAACTTTAAAACGCACAAATACATTTATAAAAAATAGTCGCGTCGAGTGTACCTTTTTGTCTGGAAACCATATTTATTATTTTTCAAAAATGAGCTTATTTATTGATAAAAATTAAATCTCTTATTCAATTTTAATTAGGTCCTTGTTTAAGGATTATTTAGAAATATAATATTTTTAATAAGGTTTTATCGAATATATTATAATATATATACTATTAATATATATATATATATATATATATATAATAATATAATATTATATGAGATGTAATGAATGCTATTATTCACGGGGTTTGCGAGTGAATAATGCGCATAATCTCGTGTCTACTAGATAGATAATTAAATGAATTTCAAAAGTAAATAAATAAAATCTGACATCTGTCAAATGGTTAACCTCACTTTTTACCAATTTGAATGTTATTATAGTCGCCTTCTCCCAATTTAATACCTGAATGGTTCAAATCACAGTGAATATTGAAATCGGCCAATCACTGATGCCTAACAAAGTGAATAATGAGTTTTTATTCCCGTTGTTAAGCAGGGAATTTATAATGTTTATAAGTGTTCACTAAAAAAACAATACATATTATGCAATAGGAGTAGATAAAGTTATGTTTGAATTTAGTTTTAATTGTTTATAGGTTTTTGCCAATTTAGATATTTGATGATCTTTTAGAAAACAATTTATTTACAAAACATTTTATAATATTTCGGCATTTTTTCCTTCTCAATACTATTTTTATCTACTTTAACTAGCTTCTAGGTAGATAATTAAATGATTTTTGAAAATAAATAAATAAAATAAATAAAATCTGACATCTGTCAAATGGTTAATCTGACTTTTTACCAATTTTAAATGTTATTATAGTCGCCTTCTTTCAATTTAAAACCCGATTGGTTTAAATCACAGTGAATATTAAAATTCGCCAATCACTGATGCCTTACAAAATGAATAATTAGTTTATTATTCTTGTTGGTATAGGCAGGAAATTTATAATGTTTATCATTATTCACAAAAAAATAACAATATTAATAATATAATATTATATTATGCATAGGAGTAGAAAATGTAATGTTTGAATTTAGTTTTATTTGTCTTGTATATAGATTTTTGGCAATTTAGATATTTGATGATCTTTTAGAAAAACATTTTATAATATTTTGGCATTTTTTTCTTGTCAATATTTTAACAAAATTACAATATCCAATTAATTTATAAATAGAAAATGCGGAAATCACTTGCCTTATTAAAAATTCTATTAATTTTATTTTTTCATTTAATAATAATTGTGCACACGCATACATAATTAGTTTTTAAAATGACGCAATCAAAAAATGTCAAAAACACAGCTTATTCTATTTATTAAATATTAAAGTGAATTTTTTTAATATGTATTAAATTAAGTATATTTTGTATCAAATTTTATAAATGCCATTTTAGTTACGAGTTTTATTAGGCACGAGCTTGCGAGCGAGCGAGTGTCCAGAGAAGTTTATTTAACGAGTTGCATATATACTATACTTTATCTATAACGAACACAAAGAAGAATTTAAAGCCAAATTGTTAAACATTTGACATCTGTAAACTTTAAACGGATTTAACCTCACTATTCCTAATATATAATATAACTTCAGCCCGTGACTAAAATGTTCAAAAGCCCCTATGGCTAGATAAACTTTTTTATCTATAGAGCAATATCTTATAAGAAGCTAAAGTGTCACTTTTTGTGGCGAGTCTGTAGGGCAACTCCGCATAAAATATACTATTTTTTTCAAACTTTAAATACCTAAAATCAATTTTTAAATGATCTGGGCCACATTTAAAAAATAAGTAGGTGTAAAAGTTACCACATGTCAGATTTAAATTGCATAATGGGTACTCCCCCTAAAATAGCAAACTAAATCGTCAACGAATTATGAATCAGCTTAAAAAAAATTCAAAATGGGTGCGTCAAAAATTATTCATTTATTCGTATTTCTTAGAACTCGACAACTTGAAATTCATACAAAAACTGTTTGATACAATTGGCAAAATAAAGCGACTAAGAAGTGAGGTTAGAACAGTCTGATAGATGTCAGATTTTATTTAATTTCTGTGCTTGTCGTAGAATAAGGATACAGTGCAACTAGTTTTATACTGTGTCATCAGTAGCCCCATTGCTAGGCATTTTTGACCCCATGTTCTTGATTTATTAAATTAATTCATTAAATTTTATTTAAAAACTTGAATTAATTTTTTTTTTCAAATGATATTGGCGTTTGATTTTTAAAATTTATTAACAATAAAATGTAAAAAAAATTACAAACATTGCCATAAGACATTGTTTTGGCATTATTTTGCAAACAAATTAAGATTTTTAATAATAAAAACATTTTTATTTATAAAACAAAACGTCGACACATAACAAACATTCACAATAAACCCAATTCTCTTTAAACCCATTTATTATTTTTTAATTGTGCAGGTCCATTATAATAATTAAGTAACCCAATACCTTACTCGCGATCCATTGAGACCACACATTAAGATTTTTCACTTTCATTATCCGTATATACGGTGTTTAGTTCCAGTATTTAAAGCGTAGGATCCCCAGTTAAATTTCGGGTTTGTCTTGCGTCTAAAGGCGTTAAAAATGATACTTACATAATTTATGATATGTCGAAGGTATTTACATTTCCATGCAACCCTAAATATAGGTGCAGGCATTTATAAAAGTCCATGCGCTTATTACAGCACATGTGTCAAAGTTATTTATATTTAGCCTAGGTACGAGTACTAGTAAGAAGGGTGGAAGGTAGTAAATGTTTTAGTAGGAATGTTAAGAGTTTTCCAGACTGCTCGGCTCACTGCTGTTAAAAATTAAATTATTAATAGGTATATAAAAAATTTAGACGAAAATAATAATAATACTATAAAAGATTGTATATTCTTTATATTGCTATAGCAAATAAAAGCATACAGATATTACAAATAACGAAAACGCCTTAACTAAGAGTAAAAACAGATTATTAACTATAAACCATAGAAATGGCATTTTATATTAAAAAAAATTATATTAGAAAAGGAGCTGCTGGTAAATGTTGTTTATACTGTAAAAAAATATAAAGGAAAAAAATGTGAAGGAAATATAGGAAAAAAATATTTTTTAACTATTTTAGAAAAAAATTTAAAGAAAATTTGGACACTTAATTTAATATTATTTTCTTGTCAAGTAAACATTTATCTACATTTAAAAAAACTATTAAAGAATTTTTGGCTTATCGCATTTTCAAGAATCACTTGCTATCTGCGAGAAAAATCTATGTTTTGGTCTAATTAAAAACAAAATTCTACAGTTTAATAATACAATTTTAAGCAAAAAAACATACGTATCTTGTCGATCTCAATTGAGAAACTAAAAAAAATCGTTTATAAAAACCTTTAAATAGTAACTTTTCTTTAAATCGCTCTCCTGAAAATTTGTCAAAACGAGATACGCCTGGGCGTATTTTCACGGCTAAATGTTTAAAAGAAAAAAGCGGTTGTTTCTAAAAAATATGGTCAAAAAACAAAATTATTCAGATAATTGAATTAAAAAAAAATCCGTCATTTTTTTAAATTTCCTATTAAATACTATTTTATAAATATAATTATTGACTTATTAATATTGCCAATAAAATTAAGAGAAACTTTGTTCCGAAACGTTACAATTTTGAAAATATATCTGATGTTTCCTAATATCTGTAAAACTTTATTTCCATTTATTAAAAACTTCCTGTGTTTGCTCATAAAAATAATATTTAGCTTTTGTAATAAGATTTAATTTATTTATTCCAGCGGCGTCCCAGGGGCATCTAAGCTTTAATATTTAACAAATTTATGTATAAAAAAATTAAAAAGCTTAGGATTTAATTACTCCTATCTTCAAGCGTTTTATAATTTAAACTTTTTAATTGTCATCACTCACTGCTAAAGTGATTGATTATCGCCTAGACTGTAAAAATAATTTAGACGTATTTTAGTTTTTTACTTCCTAGTCTATCAAAAAATTTGACTACTCTCAGATCTATCTAACCTCACTTTCTACATTAAATTATTATTTTTATATATAATTGTATATATCGTTTAATAAATTAAATTATGTCTTAGAGATAATAGTATACTAAAGACGTCATTTTCTCGCACAAGGGCGAGTTACAAAACGTAATGGACTAGTGCGAGAATTTTTTTTATTATTTGTTAAAATTTTAAGAATAAATTTTGATTTATAATTTATATTGCGATTTAGGGATTTATTCTGCAGTTGATAGTCAAATGTCAACTCATATAATAAATCACAGAATAATTCTTAAACTTATTAAATAAGCATATAATATTTAATTTATAACTAACCTACCGTATTGTTAATTGGAAATTCTATAACGGTGTCAATAATGACACATTGTGTTGCCAAATTTGTAAAAAAATATCCCCCATTATTTTCGTATCGTAATATTTACTAAAAAGATAGCATTATTATAAAAATTAAGTATAAAAAATAGTACATTGTAGACCTGCGTTTTCGAGGAAATTAATAAGCTTTCGCCGCTGGGTTTTATGTACCATTTTTTTCAAGCATTTAATTTTTAATTAAATGCTTAAATCTTTCTAATATTTTGTCACATCATTTTTAGATTAGGGTCAACTGACGTTATGACATTTTAGCTTAATTTTGTACGAAGTTATATAATAATTTCAGTTTTCAACTAGACCTTCTATACAAGGTGCTGCAAGTATTCTGTATCCTTGGGTATCTTTTTTATTTAACCCTTACCTTAGACTAATAAAATGGAATTTAAAAGTTGGAAAAAATTAGCGGTTCTTAAATAAGTTAAAAAAACCGGTAAAACTAGATTTTGAATTACCACCATCACCTTTTGTTTTTCTCATGGCAGCCATATTTAAATTTTACATGATTAGATGTATTAAACTACATAAGTTATGGCAGCGATTATAAAAAAAAGATGGTAATGATAACTTAAAATTTAGACGTTTAGGTTAAACTTACTTTTAAATTCCTCGGATTAACGAAGGTTAGTTTTATTGAAATATTTTGAGAATAAATTTTATTTTATTACGCTTGTAATTACCCAATTTTTTAATTAATTTAACTGAAATTGTAGGTCTTCAATTAAAAAATATATACATAAAAGGATACAATTTATATGAGTTTATAAAGACACTAAATTAACAAGTTCTGCGCAAGCAGAATTTATATGGAAGTTTGCAAAAAAATATATAAAGGCCGTATTACAGCCGGCAATTCTTTCGGCAATTGCAATGAAAATTGCCATAGGCATGCGCGGTTGAGACATTTCGACGAATCTCTTGCAATTGCCGAAAATCGGTCCGGATGGATTTTTATTGCCGTTTCTCGGCAATTCTGGGGTGAAACCTGGTAACTTTTATGTTACCAACCCTACTACAAATTCCCTAAAGAGACGCTGTTTGACTTAAACAGTTTAAGGTTTTTTGTTTTATGATTGACATTTTGTTCAAAGTTCTAGTATCCATTTTACTCATTAATTTTTAAATATCTCTACTAAATAACAAATAAACAAAGTGTTTACAAAATCGTATTTTTTTCTTCGGTTGGTAGCACGGTAATAAACAGCAAGTTTTCTTGCCATTGCCGGCTGTAAAACAACATGCAAGACGGCCTTGAAAACTAGATGGCAAGAAAAATTGCTGCAAGAGGAATTGCCGGCTGTAATACGGCCTTTAAGGCTTGCTGCAATGCATTGGTGCAATTGTAATTTAACATAGTTTATTGACAAATATCAAAATTTATTCTTAAAATCCAAGTATTACAGATTTTATTTTAATTTTTTTTATTTTAGGAAAAGTAAAACAAATTTAAAATGGTATAAAATCTGTAATACTTGGATTTTTTAAATAAATGTATAAAGTATGGTAAATTATAAATATTTATTTATATGTACAATATCGTACCACTACAATTTGTATTATCTTTATTAGGGGGGCCAGGCTGCGGGGGAGCTGCAGCAAAACTATATTTTTTTCGCAAACTTTTATTTAAATTCTGCTTGCGCAGAACTTTTATTTTAGTGTCATTATAAACTTTTATAAATTTGGTGTGGGTCCCATCTCTACTAATAAAAATATTGGTATACGCAAAATCCACCAGCCGCCACTGGACTTTAAGTGTTTTAACATAAACATTATTCACTTATAACAAAGATTAAATATACTCTGTACTACTACTCTATACTACTGTATATTTAATCTTTGCTTATAACAAATATTTTTTCCAAACAAAATAATTTAAAGGCATGGTTTAACTTAATTTAAATATTGCATTTATAATCAAACATAATTAAATAATACCATTTAATTTAGCTCGGTAATTACCAAATTCATTTTATTATTTACGCATTTACATAATTATTAATTTTTTTTATATTTTTCAGACGTCACAAAGCACCTTTTCATATCAACCAAACTATTTGCTGAGACGACCTATATAACCTCTAAAAACTATTTTTAATGAATGAACCATTTGTAAACAACTATTATCTAAATTAGATACTTATCAGCGCCTTGCGAATTATTAAAAACAGACAATATCCACCTGTATGAACGGTTCAATTGTGACTCGTTATCAATTAATAATATATATACATATATATGCATGCAAAAATATTTGACTGATAGACGTGCGTCGCGTGTAGTAGCCGAGTGCGACAAATAAATGTGTCCAACGACGAGGACGATGTTAAAATAACATGGTTATAACATGTTGTCCTTTTATGAACTGTTTGAACATGTGGTGTCAAAAGGGACTGTATAATGTGAAACACGAATCAAAGGTAGGCAATTATCAGTTCTGCTATTCCCTCTGTCTGTGGCGGTGAAAGTGGTGCTGGGATATTCATGTGCTAGTCTTATCAGCTAAAAGATTAATCCATATACACACGAATGTATACGGTATGTCCACGGGGTTACAAAGAGAGAGAAAATATTTTACTTTTTTCGGAAAACTTTATTCCTGATAAAGGTTTTTGCTTGATTTACAACCCCCGAAACATGCGACACCTAAAAATCATTTTTGCTTCATTTTTCATTTCGCAAAAGTAATCGTTTCTATTGACATGATCAAAGCTTTTACTTTTTAATTTATCGCCAAAAATACATTTTTTATCGCCGTTTTATGCATTTTTCTGACCATGGGGTGCTGTGGGTAATGTTTGCCAGTGTCATTATTTTTTCCGAAAATCGACTTCAAATTCATTTATTGCTCCCATGTTAACTATAAGGCAAACAATTTATTTAATTCAATGTTATGGCACTGTGGGTTCTAGTTACAGTGTGGCAATAAAAAATTTTACCAGAAATATCCACAAGTTAAACCTGTAAAATAAACGTTGGGATAAAGTTAAACAGTGGATTTCCACTAAAAATAATAGTTTTTTGCTTATTTTGGTTAAATCCCAATTTATAATGTTGAAATTAGTTTGTTAACGTTTAATTAGTGCCAGTGTAAAGAGCATTTAGACAACTTTGTAAAAAAAAGAATTTTAATTGAATGCATGTTGCTCCAAATACTTTTTAAAAATTTAATTAAATTGTTCTTGTTTGCAGGACGTTAATAATTAACATTTTACAAAGCTTTTACAAATTTGTTTAACATGTTAAAAGTAATTTAGGTTTGTTTATTCTATTAATAAATTTACTAAAAAAATTTAATTATACATGTTGCAAAATATGTATACATAGTGCACCACCTAAGTAGGCCCTACTTAGTAGGGGTATATTTTTAATTTGTAGATCTACACGCTCGTTTAATTTAGAGAAAAGTTGCTTATTTAGAATTCTATTAAAATTGAATTTAAATATTGGAAAAACTGAAAACCTGACAAAACCAAAAATCGTTATAACTTCATTATTCCTGGGAATTAAAAAAAAAGTAAATTTTAAATGTAAACATACAAATTTATCTACATTTTTACATAGTACATAGAAAAAAAATCCAGGAATCCAACGATTTCTTAAACCACATAAGTTATTGCGGCCATTAGAAAAACAAAAGATGTTGATGGTAACTCAAAATATACCTAGAGAAAAAATTTGGTGAAAATGTAAACTAATGTGTACCTACCTATGTTTACATGTAAAGCTGACTGCTTTTTTCCAATTTATAATTTCATATGTTAATAGGCTTTTCTCTAAGTTAACCTTGTAGTTCTCTAAAATAACCTTGTAGTTCTCTAAAATAACCTTGTAGCTCTTCAAAAATACCCATAGAAATATACACATAGAAAGAAACTCGGTGCACCTTGTATATTTGCAAGTGTATTTTTTTAGGCAGCAACGGAATTTTCCAAAATGTTTAAACTTGCCAAAATATACAATTTTTTTTAAATCTTCAAAATTTTACAAAATTTTTAATTTCCAAAATTTACAAAATTTTTAACTTAACTTTAAAAATATTGGAATTTTTCAAAAAAACTAAAACGTTAAAAAAATAAAAAAAACATAGAAGCTCAAAAAAGTTGAAAAAGCTTAAAAGCTTTAAGAAAGCTTGAAAGTCTAAAAAAGCCTTACAATGTTCCATGCATTTGAAAACTGACCAAATTCGAACATTATTGCATAATTGAAAACTTTCTTTAGATTAAATTTAATTTATTTAAAACCGGGTAATTGAAAACTGCACATTAAAATTAATGTTTCGGTTTCTTTATTGAAAACTGTCCGAAAAAAATTGGATAATCAAAAACTTTAATTTATTTAAAAGGGGTAATTGAAAACTGCACCTTAAAATTAATGTTTTGGGTAATTGAAAACTGCCCACATTCAAACAAAATTGGATAATTAAGAAATGCCCTTCCATTTAATTTATTTATAACCTGGAAATTGAAAACTGCACGTTAAAAATAATGTTTCGGGTAGGTAATTGCAAACTGCCCAAACTCGAACAATATTGGTTTGTTGAATTATTCCATAAAACCTGATATAATTTTAATTAAATTGTCCTAAGAAAGTTTATAGGCCGGAAAGTAACATACAACTATAACTATGTAATTGGTCCGTTATTTTTTTTTAATCACGCGAGCAGAGCTAATGATAACGTTATATATAACATCTTAATTAATGTTACCCTACTTTTCACTCAACGGTAATAATAAAAATTTTAAGAAAATATACAAGGTGTGTAAAAAAAGTAAGGGGAATTTTTATTTTTCTTGGTTTGTATTGGTCCAATTAAGCAATGTTTTTGTTGTTCTTTTCTAACCATGTGTGTTTTTAAAATATACTAAAATAATTATTGCAATTAATCTTTACTAGGCCACTGGAAACTTCCAGCTCGCCTGTAAAGAATCATTTACAAAGCTTGACACGTAAATAACTATTAAAATTCCTACTAAAATACACTTCCATAGTTTTAAAATTTACTACTGAAGCTATAAATTTAATTATTCAAACAAGGCTTTTAAGCTTAAAAGCACATTTACCGCCGCAAACATTTATTATAATATATTTAATAGTTATATTATATAATATAACAATAAACTAACTTATGCAGAAACTAAGCTGTAGCTGTCAGATTGTGCCTACATAAAAATAACTTTAGCGGTTCTGTAAATTACTGGCACAGCAATAAATTTACCTTGTTTACCTTTTTCTAATTAAGTTGTAACAGGCTTGGTATACCGCAATATTAATCTTATTGTATTAAACAGAGTGCAGCCGCAAGAGGTTCTCACACTTTTTATCACTATTGTGCACACTATACATGAGATAACAAACTACCAACAAAGTCGATAAATTTCGTCCCATGAATTCTTTAGCGAGCGGTACTAAACAGAGCGTGAACAGTGCACGCAAAAAATACTAATACAGTAGCAGGCAAGCAGTGTGCATCTGGGATAAGTGAGGGGGCGATGGGGGCCGATGCTCCCCATGCGATCTTTAGCGCTCTTGAGAAAATTTTGTTCGTGATGCCTAATATGGGAACCGTAATGATGTGTGTTCTACATTTTAGTTTTTAATAATTTATTTATTCTAATATAGTGCTGTACATACAAAGATAACAATATATATGTATAACAACAGTATGTAGAAAAAGTCAAACATAAATAATAAAATGGAATATACCACAAGTGTAAGAACAATAATACAACATACTTGAAAACGTATAGAGCTCTTTGGTACAAATATAGTTGAAAAGTTAATTTTTGAAGATTTTTTAAGGTTTTTGAAGATTTTATATGATGAGGTATTTTGTTATAATATTTAATGGCTGCATAATGGCAGCTTTTTTCATACTTTGTTAATTTATGCGTAGGAAAATTTAAGTTTGAGTTTTTATGTGAAACAATTTGAAGTGATTCAAATTTGTTATAATTTTTTACAAAAAACAAAACTAATTCATATATATAAAAACCAATCAGTGTCAAGACATAGTTGCTTTTGAAGTGTGTTCTGCAAGATTCTGATGATTTTAAGTTGCATATGGTGCGTATCAATCTTTTTTGAACTCTGAAAACAGATAAAGTGTTACGTCCTTGGCCCCAGAATATCAAACCATATCTTAAGAGACTTTGGAAGTTCGCAAAATATACCGTTTTCATAGTATCCACATTGACATAATTTTTAAGTATTCGCATTGCATAACATACTCCATTTAATCTTGACACTAAGTTTTTGATATGCATATCCCAATTTAAATATTCGTCAATCCAAATACCAAGCAATTTGACACTTGACGAATACTCAATTTCTTTATTATTCAATACATATGTGATGGTGTATAGACATTTGATCTCATTGTCTTGAAGGGGACAAAATTTGTTTTATTTTCGTTTAGTACTAGCTTATTGGAACCCATATAGTCTATATGATATAGAGTAAGATGTGATCATACAAGTTTGCTACACAGTATAAAAATTTTAACCAGATTTTATGTTAATCCAAATCCATATAACTTTATGATAAGTGTAGAACCAACTGTAATCTGTTAACTCCTCGTTTTATAAATTGTCCGCGTGCGACAAAATGACGTCTTATGACATTATTTCTTTAATATACTATTTTAGATATATATTTGGGTAAAAAACATCCTTTTTACCATTTTTTACATCTATTGGCAACTCTGTTGTATCTAGGTGTTTTTAGAAATATCGGGAATTTTCGTTTTTTGAAACAAATATTTATTTATTCGTCTACATTAATGCTGTCGCCTTCAAAATAGTCCCCATTGGATATTATGCACATGTGGCAGCTCTTCTTCCAATACTCGAAACATTTCTAAAACTCGATCTTTGAGATATCCTTTAGTTCTTTCAGTGATGCGCTTTTAATGTCATCTATGCTTGCAAAACGACGGCCCTTTAAGGTTCTCTTTATTTTTGGTAATAGGAAAAAGTCAGACAGAGGCATGTCTGGCGAATATGGAGGCTGGGGCATCATTACAGTATTGTTTTTGGCCAAAAATTTTGTTCAAAATTTAACAATTTTGGAACAAATTTTGCTGCCACCCAAAACATTTAAAAAAATTTCATGGGATGATCCATTCGATATATCAACATCATCAGCGACTTTTCTGATGGTTTATAACCATTTCTTCCACTTTTTCCATGTTTTTATCGGTTGTTAATGTGGGGGGGGCGTTCTTTATCTTCAACGTCTTCACGGCCATCTTGGAAATCTTATACCACTTGTAAACTCTTGTTTTATTTATAGCAGACTCACTATAGGCCTTTGTTAACATTTCACAGAATTTATTTTATTTTTTAAGCAAAATTGGATACAAATTCTCTTTGATCCATTTCTTTTAACCAACGAAAATCGCCGAGCTCATAAAACACGTCTAACCTTAGCGGCTGCCACAGACAGAGTAAACAATGGAAACAGCTAAAGTTTTTATCATACTTCGAGGGCATGTATACCAACATAATAAATAAAATTTTATGACAACCGGACCCTCCGAAGCCGCGAAATTTAACAATTCCCGTTATTTTCTGAACACACCTCGTAAATCAATGTTTGCACTATAATTCACTTATTTCATTATTATCTGGAAAACGTAAATAATTTTATAGGAAATTCAGTTTTCTACAACAATTTTTATTATTTCATTTTTCTGGAATTAACAGTTTAATATCTAGAAGGTAAATATTTTAGGTTAAGATAACATTTTTCAAATTGTAATATTGTCATTTAGATAGAAATTATGTTTGGGTTCGAAGGCTATGTACATCCTACGTTCACTATGCCCCCACTTGGCTATCCGACACTGATGAGGTCCAAAAGACCTAACAGTGACTTTTATGTTTAAGTAAAGCTTTTATTAATTTAAATACTGTCTTTGTAGCATTTTATATTACGTCCTTTGCAGTTTAAGTTGTTTTAAAACTATTATATTTAAGTCTCAAATACTTCAATGTCCTCATAAGCCATGTTTTATTTGTGAGCCTTGATTTAGTTTTATTATCTACAATAAATGTTTAACTATCTACATAATTTACATAATATGTGTATCTACTTTTACCATTTAAAACATAATTATTTCTGAAATTGTTGTCATTTATGCATAAATAAATATACAATCCGTCTGTAACCCACTAACCCAAATAAAAACCAACATTTTTGTTATCAATAAATTAAGGACTTTTATCATTGTTTTTCAGTGCTTGTACATGTACAAAAATAAAAAAAATGAATGTTAGTTATGTGAATCCAATTTGTTTTTGTTTATTTACTGTGTTTAATAAATAAACCGGGGGCCATCATCGGGAAAAATAAAAAACAATTGCATCGATTCAATTGTTTTTTGTTTGGTTAATGGAATGTAGAATGGACTTTTAAATAAGAATCATCAAATGTTTCAACTAAATTCCCCTTTGCCCGGTTCTATATGGTAAAGTCCGAATAGATAGATAGTTTTTGTCATTTGTTTTAAATTTATTGTTTACTATTTTATCAAAATAATTTATTATGCATACACGGAAAAAAATAATCGGTAGAGGCTACCGATTGGCAATCGGTAGCAGCTACCGATTGCCAATCGGTAGTCTCTACCGAAAAAAAAAATCGGTTCCCTCAACCGATTTTTATCGGTAGCAGCTACCGATTATTTTTGGTAGAGTCTACCGATTTTTTCGGTGCAGGCTACCGAAAAAATCGATTACCAATTTTTGAAAATTTTTGTATTTTTTTAGCGAGAAGTTAAATACTCGCTTTTTATTAAATAGAAAATAGTATTTTTTTTTGAGGTATAAATAAATTTGAAATACAAAAATATTAAAAATGAGGAGTAATTTTTATTAAATTTTTTACAATTCTAAATAAATATTAAATTAAATGTCTGGTGGCTACAAAGTAGAGATTTTTTTTGTATTAATAAACAAGGTTCTAAATTTGGTTATTTGCTCTTATTCTTTGTCATACTTGATTTATAATCAATTTCAACGCAATAAGCATGATAGTGTTGATCAAAATACAATGTTTTAATCGAGAACATGAGAAAATATATACAATTATTTACACTGACTATTTCATTAATTTTTTTAATAATTACAATGAATACCATCTCAAAATGTTTGACTGAAAAGAGTAATTTTTATTAACTTAAGTTTAATATTATTTTTAAATGTTAATATTTTTAAGTATTAATATTTTTTTTAAAATTATCTAACAGCGCATCGATGCGGATTTTCTCGGTTACGGCTACCGAAAAAATCGGTAGACTCTACCGAAAAAATCGGTAGACTTTACCGAAAAATAATCAGTAGCTACTACCGATAAAAATCGGTTGAGGGAACCGATTTTTTTTCGGTAGAGACTACCGATTTTTTCGGTAGAGTCTACCGATTTTTCGGTAGAGTCTACCGATTGCCAATCGGTAGCTGCTACCGATTGCCAATCGGTAGCCTCTACCGATTATTTTTTTCCGTGTAGTATAAGAAAATATACTTTTATTTTTAATATACATAGGTATTATTATACCGGGTGTCATACCTTAAAAAAATCAGTCAAATTCCTTTCAAAAAATTCATTCGGAAAAGGAAACTTAAAAAGTATTTTCTTCTTATTTTTAATTGCTCTCCATCAAGTTCTGAGAAAAAAGATATATCATTTTTTTCTTTTGACGTTACTTAATTTACTTAATTCTTGCGTTTTTACTTATGATTATTCAACTGATGCATGTGATAATAATGTAAAAAATCTTATTAGCGAGGCAGGCTATTTGCTTAGCTACTGTGTCGCGCGTTGGAGGGAGGCGAGGCCATGCCCTATACGTTTCCCTATATTCGGTTTTACTCTGAACGGACTGTATACAACCCTTATATCCAAATTAAGAAAACTTTAATACAATTATCCCTGTGCCTAGCTATACAGGGCTTTCAATTAAAAACAAACCACCCTTAATAACTTTTCCATAAAAAAATATTTTCCACTTTTTGCTAAACAATATTACAATCTGTTTTCAAACTCTTGTCAAACTTTTTGAAACGTTTCTTGAATTATTCTTCGTTTAAGTTCTTGAATGCTCTCAGGTGGTGTTTTGTCTGGAGATTTTACCGGCCATTTTTGAGAACCTCTTCTTCCAATCCATTTTTTTGGGAAACCTTTGGTTCAACCATTCTCTGACTGGTAAAGCATAGTGAGGAGGAGCTTCATCTTGTTGAAAGGGCAAATCAAGCAACATGTTTCCTTGCTCGTCCATCTGATTTTCTAAAGACTGGGTATACCACTTATTATAATAAGTGGGTCTATAAAATTTTCAAGAAGATTAAGATATAATTGTGCAGTCAAGTTTTCTTCGCTAAAAAGCGATTTTTTTAGGATACTGAGTACGATCCTCTCTAAAAACATGTTGATTTCGCTGAAACAAATAGTTTTTTATAAATTGGGAGCAACCGCAATCCTTTTCGTCATTTCCTCACAAAACGGATTCTTCTCTCGTAGTCAACTTCGCTGAGTTGCTGGCATATTTAAATTTTATGAGGGAAAAACTTATTTATTTTTAGCACCTTATGAATGGATCCAACAGAAATATTTATTAAAGCAGCTACTTTTAAAATGGATGTGGATCCCACAGCAAAATGAGCGAGAACTTCAACTTGTGCAGCTTCATTCAGTACACTCCATCTTGTGTGTTTTCTGTTTCACACTAAACGAGTTTCCCTAAATTTTTTCACCAGATTACTGACGTATTGATGCCTACTTTTTTTCCTGAATGCCTCATTAAAAACGCGTACGGTTCTATGAGCACAGGAATCAAATCCGTAAATAAAAATTAATTCGGTTCTTTCTGCTAAAGTATACACCATTTTTTTAATATTTAGGTAGTTTGATATATCTATACAAATATTTTAACTAAAGTGTGTAACAACTCTTCCAAAGGTAAATTAAAACGAAGATAATAAAACATTTTTTTATATATATAATTTTTAATATTCTTAGTTTTATGTATAGCTCTAACTCACGAATTCGTGATTGTATATTAATTTTTTTTTAACTTTAATTGATCAAAAATTTCATTTCCTTTAAAATGATATGTCTTAAGGTGTAGGGTGCCACTTAAAATATTTTATTAAGGGTAGCTGGATCTGTTTTTGCTCAAGATCATATACTATAACTCAAAAGTTATTAAGGGTGGCTAGTTTTTAATAGTAACACAAATTTAATATTTATTTATTACATGGTTAAATATACAAATATTAATTACTGACAACCATTGAGAACATATTTATCCAAGTTCATAAAATTCTTCTTAATTGACTCAAGACAACCAGTTGAGGCCGAAAGAATTGCTTTCAAACTGTCAACAAAATCCTTCGAAATTTGGTCTCCTTGCCCAGCCAGACTTTTCCCAAAAGCTTCCACACAATTCGCCATGTTTTCCGTTGAAGATGTGCAAACCTGGGGTAAATCTTTTTTTACCTTCTCACGAATATTCATATATTTATCTATGTTATCGTTCAAGGTTTTTAGCTTGTCGCCGCTGCTTAAACAAGATGGCATTTTGTTTAATGTTATGCTGTCCACTTGGTTAAATATTTTCATGGCACAGCTTTTAACTTTTTCGTCCATATCGCATGCGATAGCCTAAAATGAAAATATTGCAACTACACTGTTATAAAAATCAGATTTGTTAACATTGGTTTGTAGTTTGTTAATTTTATTTTGTAAAAGTTTAACATATACCAGGGTTTCTAATTATTTTAACAAAGGAAAATATTTTACCGAAAGTTTTGTAAAGGTAATATGCAATTTTGTAAGCATTTTGTTAATTTCAAAGGTTACAGATTATTTTGTAAATGTTTAACAAATTATTTTGTTGAAAAAGTACACGTGATTTCAGGCAGTCAATCAAAACGTTTCCCACTGACAATACGCATCAACAAGTTCAACTGACTTCAGCGTCTGCAACTTATGTTTCTGCTTACTTTATTTTAATTTGTAACGATTCGATATATAAATTTAAAATAAAAATATATTTGTTTTTCGAAGACAGCTTTACAATTTGGGTGTAGAAGGTCTCAAACTAAACATAATTGAATCGCTGACAAAAAAATAATTCAAATCTCGAAAACCTTACACTGTTTAAAATATCTGTGGTGTAAAGAGTAATCTTAAAATGGTGTCAAAATCCAACACCAAGTGGTGTTAAACACTATGAATTATGGTTGAAAATGTTTTATACAGCAAACACCAAAACGGTGTTTATCTAAAAATATTTGAAAAGTGCACCTATGTACAGTGTACATTGTACACAGAAAAAAAGGAATAGTTCATTTAACTATATTAATTTAGTTGACCCAAAAGTATTTATTTAAATCAACTGTAGGAAGGTTTATATAAACAAAAATTAGTTTGACGGTACTAAACCAGATGGTTATTATTATTATTAAATTGGTTAAATTAACCCAGAAAACTTTAGTGAAACCACCCCGCTGTATGGTTCAGTTTACTAAATATGTTGTTTGTAAAATAAGAGTTACTTCAACCTAAAGCACTCTGTTAAAACGATTAAAACAATTTGCCGTGCATTCCTGGTTGCATAGTGTGTACCGATCGCGGCAAAGGCGGTGTGGATCACGTGATGTTCTTAAATCTCGCCTCTGTTGACTTACATGAAGAGTATATAAAGAGTCCTTTGCTTTGGTGTGACACTACAAGTTGTTCGATACTAAAGAGACCTTAAATAGGTGGAAACAGCTGTCAATACTTGAAGTATTTTAAGGTGGAACGCACTAAAAACATTATCTCTAGCGAGTTTAAGGTTCAATTTTCTGGAATAATACCACTGGTAATATACTTGTAATACGTCAAGGAACTTCCTGTTTCCTCTCTTTTCCTTTTTTTCTGTGTAGTATGATTTAATTTGACCAAAGACACATAATATTTAACACTGAAAAGTAGTTCAATTTACACCAGGTAAAATTTATTTTAATACGGTGTGAAAGTTAAATTTACACTAGTTTAGTATTTGAATTTACACTGGACCAACGAACCATATTTAACACCATTTTGGTTGGCATCGATATGGACCATGTATGGTGTTAATTTGGTGTTAAAATGGTCCTGAAATTTTGAACAGTGTATAGGTTTTTCCAAAATAAATGAGTTTATTCCTTCGTCTACTATATTTAAATCAATTAGTTGTTAGACGGCATTAGCTGCAGCTGCTAATGTTTCCTATACCAAATTTTCTTTAAATAAAAAAACGTCACCTATACCCTTTAAAATCAAAACGCAATTCGGTAGTATTTTAATTAGGTCGCTTTTTAATATCTTGACTTTAACATCTAATTGGTATTCAAAAAACTAAGCGCTCCTTTAATTTAGGAACACTTACGAATTTTTGCTGCACCCTTAAAATATTCATTTTAAAAATGCAAATTTTAAATTAAAATTAGGTCTTATTTTATCTACTTTATCTGCATTAAGTAAGAATCAAAAGGTGCTGTAAAAATCAAAAAATTATAAATATTTATTACCTGGATGCATACGAAGAGAATTAAAATTGCAAAGCTGCTTTTGAATTCCATTTTAATTGAATAATTTTCTACAAATAACTTCTGCTGTCTGCTCGATAATGTGAAGTAGCTAAAACAAGTTATTAAACTAGTGGATATCGTTGGTGTTTTCTTTACTATTTTTACTAATAGGCACTTAACATGTTTATCAACCATACATTATAGCAATTATTTTTATCTTATTATTCACTTTTTGCCATGAATAATCCACAATTAAGTAATATGCAATTAGAGTAGGTAAGCTAATGTCATTAAGACGTTTTAAAATCAAGTTCTGAATAAGTAAAAATGGAAAGTTTACTGTGCACATTTTAGGAAAAAATATTCCTATTCCTTTCTTTTGAGTGAAATTTTCCCATTTCACAAAAATACAAGGGTGTTTCATTAATATTGCATACGCAGTTATTTATTAGACCAACTTAGATTAATTAGATTTAGGCTATGATTAGATTTAGGCTATGATGTAGTCAAAAATGAGTAGTTACTACAGTTATAAGTGGCTGCTTTTTCACTTATACCATGGTTAACCATGGTATTCCATGGTATCCCCAACATTTAATAGCCAATTCTTATGAAAAATTGTCCCCTGAATCCAAAAATACCGTCAAAAATTATTAAAGTAGAGCAGTTTTTGAGAGAGTAAATTCCATATTATAATTGACTATATCTCAAAGACTGTTCTACTTTTATAACTTTTGACATTTTCAGGGGACAATTTTACATGGAAATTGACTCCTAAATGTTCGGGATAAAAATTGACGAGAACTATTAGTGGCTGCTATTTCGCTATGCCAGTTAGTCATTTTAGACTATTTTTAGAGAGATAACAAAAAATCTTAGTTATGAAGATTCCACTATAATTAATTACCTATTGTAATTTTTAAATTTTTCGCAGGATGTGCATTTTTTTAAATTTCATAAATAACTTACCTGTAAAGGTTATTTTTGACACCTGCCATTTTTTACATCTGGCACCTGAATCATCATTTTGACATGTGTCAACTGAAAAACGACCAGTTTTAGTTACATGAAAGTTCAAGAATTTTTTTTTAGCTCCTAGGCGGAAAGCCAAAATAAAATTCTGGAAGTAGTGGTATACCATATTTATAACAAATACAAATTTAAAATATTTGCTCCCGTTCAAACATGCCGAAAATTCTTAAATTTTTTAGCAAATGCAATGCTCATGCAAAAACAATGGAAAATAGAGAAAATATATTAAGCTCTGAAAGAGTAGTTTTCTCGTAAGTAATATCATAAGGGCATCTAATTTTTCCGAAAAAAAAATCGAAAAAACACGTTGCTAAGTAATATTTTAACAAGTGCTGGTGGCAACAAAAATACGAGTCGAAGACGAAGATTTTTGCACTTAATAATTATTAATCAAAATACTCTAGTGTTGAATTTGACAATAGCCTAAAAATTGTTTTATCTACTCATACATTGACGAGCTGTGGCTTTATGGCGTTTTAGTTTTGAGTTTTTAATTGAAAAATTATATGGATTTCAAAAGAGAAAACATTTTCACTTAATTTAAGAACAATCCTTTATTTCAGAAAATATATTTTTTATTCTTTGTTTAAATAAAAAATACTTAAAATGATTATTGAAAATTAACATATAATAAAGTATTGATTTAATAAGTAAATTATTATAATAATATATAATATATTGGATTAAATATAAAATTATAAATATATAACTCTTTTTGGATATAGAAATGTATTTTATCCGTGTACATATGATATTTTAAAAAAACAAGCAAGAACTGAAACAATTGACATTATTTATGAAATATGGACCAACCACAAAAAAGTTTTTTTTAAATGATCTTTTTTATTGTAAATTGTTTTTATAAAAACTATAGTTTGATTAATTGTTCTCCATTCTAGAAACATTCACTTGAACAACTCGTATGTGTTGAAATGAATAAACCTCAATTGATTTATGAGTTGAGTTTCCGATTCCTGAGCCCAAATTAAAACTACTAGATTAATTATTGTGCCTTTTCGGTGCGGCACGTTTACCCTGGCGTATAATATAATAAGCTTCCGGCTAGGTTCGTAATCAGTGGCCGACCCTTTAAGTTGCTAAACACGTGAATACACGTGTTCGAGAAACTATGGCAGCTTATTACTTAGTGATGTAAGGCGTTTAAACGAAAACACTCATTGTTAACGTTTAAGTTAAACATTTAATGTTAAAATGGTTCATTAAAGCTAAAGGTTCTTTGAAATATTATTTAGTTAAAAAAATTAATTTTTATATAACAACTTTTATTCCTTAAAATTTTGATGTTTGGTTTGGTTTGATATTTATAAAAATGACCCTAAAACACAACAACAGGTATTTTCAAATTTTACCATTTATTTCATGTCAATTTTCTCCTTAATTATTAATGCCGCAAACTGAAAATTGAAAACAAATTCCCGCATTTTGCTCAAAATAATTAATTTTGCGGGGCGTTGATTAAAGTAAATTTATCATTAATGAATTTTGCCCGAAACCTTAAAAATGTATAGGTATTTACGACCTGTCTTAATAAATAACTGAAATGTTTTGTTTTCTCCCACCGCCAAATTAAAAGTTACTACAATATTTATTAGATGTAAATTACATCAAATATATACAGTTTGTTTATTTTTATTCTGAATTTGACAACGTTAAACATTTAGGGGTTTAGTCTATCTGTCAGTTAAATTCCATATCGATCGTTGTGAGAACAATGGTATCCATGGAAATTATCTGCCAGATAACTAACTGCAACCTTAACTGGACATTGATACATCATCACTTAGGGCCGGTTTATCAATGTCCAGTTAAAGTTGCAGCTAATTATCTGTTAGAAAATTGTTCTCACAACGATCGATATGAAATTTAACTGTCAGATAGACTAACTGGAACTTAACTAGAGATTGATAAACCGGCCCTTAGCGGATTTATGCAGCACAAATTAATTATTTCATCAAATGCTACAACATGTTTTGTTTTAAAAATTTATTTTCATTTAGAATTTTCTCTTATCTATGGCATTATTATTTTAACATTTAAATGAAAATGTCAAAGTAAAATTGAGGGATGGAAAAGGAGTACCAATTTTAAATATTAAAAATACCAAAGTATACGCTAAAAAAGCATCGCTTATCATCGTAACCAAACTTCAACTTTTCGAGAGAAAAAACGTGGAACGATTTGTTTTATTGGGTGTTTAAACAGTGGAAATCTGAAGAGATATAAATTGCATACAGTCGCTGTAAATACAAATTGCACCTATTAGATACCAGAAATACCTACTCATTTTTGTAATGATTTACCTGAAAATTGTAAACATTTCAATTCAGTACAAATCATTAAACAAATAAGTCGTCTACATTCAAAAAACGTTATGCAATATTAAAGCGTTGATTAAGAAAGTCTCCACTCAACGGTAAAAATAACAAAAACGGGTAATATATTATGTATTAGATATATTTTAACGTTCAATATTTTAAAAAGCAGTTGTTGGCCTTTTTTAAGAGAACTCAATATTAAAATGTTTGATTTTAAGGTTATGGTTAAGGTTATAAAACTCAAATATAAATTATATAAGATAAAGTTATCATTAGTTAATTCTGCACCAACAAATATATGTACCGAATCTTTGGCAAAACATAAAAATGCCACAATTTAGTTCTTGAATTACATTAAAAGTATTAAATTATTATTTTTACAATTGTAAATTTTATAATTAAAAAAATTAATTCACCATGATCACTTGTGTAAAATACACACACTAATGTAACTATATAAGCATATAATTGTTGAGTTTCTTAATCAGTTTTTTTGTTTTTGTTGCAACACGAAACACAAATAACCTGCGCGATTTATTAGCTGTACAATTGAAACTTTACGAACAAAATTTGTCGAGTAAGCCTTTCTCTATTTTGTGAAAAAACTATTAACCTAGTAGTTCAATAATGCTATTGAGCCCCACCAGATGCTTCTTTAGCGTATATTTTATACAGTACCAATATAATCAAATGTTAAACAAATACTAGAATCAAATGTGTTATAAAAAAATACTCATGTATAATTTTTAGTAAAACCTTCAAAAATACAACTGAAATTATTGAAAAACCTTAGTAAAATAATGTACGTATCCAGGGACCTAACGAAGAAGACGAAAAACATTAATATTTGCTCGTTTCAGTAGTAAGTGACAATTTAAATCTGAGTAAATTTTAATTGGCACGCGAAATGAAGCGCCACCCTGCGTCTCTTAATGTAATGGTAATTTTAAAACAAATTCGCTTGTCGGATTTAACGAATGCTTTGCATAAAACAAATAACTTTTAATTCGAATCTAATATGCTGAAGTTTGCAAAGACAAACATTTTAATTTTTTTACAAAATTGTAATGATACCATCGAGAAAGAAACATAGATCCATAAATTTTGGTGACAAAATTTATTTTTAGTTTTTGTTATTGATATTTTTATTTTTGATAATAAAATATAAATTAATGCTTTAAACAAAAATGTTGTTAATGTATAATTAACATAACATAAAAAAAAAATTCTCAAACTTATGGGAAAATCTTTGAAAATGAAAGATTCAATGGACGCTTAATCAGATCATTGAAAATGCTGGAAAGTGTCAACCAAACAGTGAACAGTTTCATGCATAATTTGATATATAAATGATATCATTCCGAATAAAAGACAGCATATTTGTTTATTATGAAGATTTTATATAAGAGATACTGATTAAAATAATAGTATATTATGTATCAAGTTTCATAAACGCCATTTTATACACGAATTTAAATTAATGATTGTATAGAAAAGTTTATAAACGAGGTGCATACTATACTTTTTCTACGACAAATACTTATTATTATCCTAAAATGATTTAAATAAATTTGTATAGAGCGCCATCTATAAAACAATAGGGGAATCTGTGTGTCAGCGTCAAATGTCAAACTTTTATATTTTATAAACACAGATTATAAAGGTTATAAATCGAAATGTATTTCTTGAAAATTGACAGTTTTTCACAGTTAAAGTAAAGAAAATGTATTATGAGCACTTTACAGTGGAGTACGAGCCAGAATTTAAGTTATATCATTGAGTAAAGTGTGTGTGTTCTTTACTCAATGGTTATATCTAGTTCTGCCGGCGAAATTGAAAGGTCAGTACAATGTTCATATAAACTTTTAAAACTTTAAACCTGTACGATAAAGGGCGTTTTAAAGGAGTAGAAAAATAGATTTTTCTACTTATTTACGATCTGACGTTAGTTTTAAGTTAGTTGACAGTTGTCAAATGTTATACAATCTTTAAAATAAAGTGCCTTTCTTGTAAAATAATACTAAATGTAAAAATTATTTTATTATCTCAATACAAAAGTTTCTCAACGCCAGTATTTGAAAAAATTATATAAACATTGTACTAACCTTTTAATTTCGCAGGCCGTAAACTAGATTTAAGTTAATTTCGGGTGGGGACTCCACTCCACCCGAAATTAACTTAAATCTAGTTTGTGAAGTGCTCATAAAACATTGTCTTCACTTTCACTGTAAAAAACTGTTGTTAGATCATTTTCGATTTACACATACAAATTTGACAAGTTAGTTACTTTATTTTTTTATAGATGTCGCTCCGAGTGTAGCTCTATACAAATATTTAATTTAAATCATTTTTAGATAATAATAATAAGTATTTGTTGTAGAAAAAGTACCTATAGCACGCAACTCGTTTATAAAGTTTTCTAGACTCTTTTAATTCTCTCGCTCGCTCGTTCCTAATTTAAATTGTGACTAAAATGGTGTTTATCAAACTTGATACATAACTTAAAAAGAGAATTTTGAGTTTTCAGTAATAATATAGATTTTTACCTGACAAAGGCTATTTCAGTCTCTTTCTTGTCAATATAACTTATACAACTTTTACAACCAAATGCATAACAAACCACCATTGTATTTTAATTCTGAAACCGACGTTTTTTATTTTATTTCAAACAAAAACACATAGACTTTACTTACAATACTCAACAATGCATTGTTGGATATTGTAAGTATGTGTTTTTGCCCATGGACATGTCCATTTGTTTCATATGTCTATGGGAAAACTCATAGGTATAACTTGGAAGTATTTGTAAAAAATGGGTTTATTCGGTTTGGGAACTCTTTAGTAAAGGTAGGGTACCAGATTAAACTGATTTTATAACACGTAAATTTTAGTTTATTTCCGCCAAAAATGTGACTTTCCCACTGTTTATTCTTCATGACCCATTTTTTTCTTATAATTATTAAAATTTATTCACAATTCAAGCCAAAACAACCGAACCCTGATTAACCAAAGATAAACCATATTCCTGGTAGCATAGCATGCTACGCTATCGGATAGTGATGCATCACTATAGTGACATCAATATATTGATGTCATATCCAGGTGGTTATTTTAATTGCGCGGATTCCCGCTGTTTGTTTTATCTTCGCGTTGCATTTGTTATTTTCCGATTCCGGGCTGCAACATTCTTTTGTTTGTTCGCGCACACGATTATCGGCGTGCCGATTGATGACGTATTCGGTCGCAATCAATTTATAATTTTGTACGTGCGATAAAATGCATGCGAAACATTTGCGAACCATTCGACCGAAATTTCATTTGTTTTGCATACAAATTTTATTTACTTTTTTATTTAAAATTTTGTTTAAACGAAACTGTTTTTCGGTTAATTTATTTTGTTTAAATTTAAACAAAGGCATGTTTTAACATTGGAAATTTCATTTATTTTCCATACAAAATTTCATTTACTATATTTTATTTAAAATGTGTTTATAAATACTTATATTTTTTTTCCATAAATTTTATAAATTATGCTCATATTTTTATTACTTCAAAATTATTGAATAGGTATCCGTTTATTTTTAATCATTCTATAAATCTTTATTATTGTGTGCTCACTACCAAAGTATACTTATATATTAATAATAATATTAATATATTCGATTATCTCCTATAAGCTGTAAAAATAATTCAGACTAATCAGGTGTCGTTTTTTACATCCTGGTCTGTAAAAAATCCGTTAGTACCAATAAAAAAGTTCGATACCTGTGACAACTCTGAAGCTATCAGGTTAAGTTTTTTACATCCTAGTCTGTAGAACCCCCTTTAGAGCCAATCAAAAAATTCTATAACTGATAACAGCTCTGAGCTCTCTAACCTCACTTTATACTTTTAATAATTTTTAATAGATATATTTATGTGCTGAGGTCAAAGTAACTCAATTGTAACTACGTTTTATGTATTATATACAATACATAAAACGCAGTTACAATCAGAGCTGGGATCCCGGGAGTATCTTGAAAAAAAGATACTTAAAAGTAACTTAGATACTGAAAGTATCTAAGATACATTATCTTAGATACTTTTTATATTGGACAGAAAGTATCTTTAACTAAGTTACTTTGGAAAAGTATCTTGTAACAAAAAGGTATCTAAGTTACTAGGTAAAGTAACTAAGATACATTCAAGTAACTTAGATACTTTAAAGTAACTATGATACTTTTTAAAGTGTAACTTATATACTTTCTTAGAGAAAATTGGGGAATTCCAGAATGATTCAAAGTAATTAACCTACAACTTGTTGAATTTTCATAATTTTATAGTTTTTATTCATACTTAAAAGTAACTTAGTTACTCAAAAGTATCTTAGTTACTTAAAAGTATCTTAGTTACTAAAAAGTATCTTAGATATTTTCGCATAGTATCTTAGATACTTTTTAAAGTATCTTGTAACTAAATATACTTTTAACTCAAAGTATCTAGTTACCAGAGGTAACTAAGTTATTTTGTTTAAAGTACCTTAGAAAAGTAGGTCACTATAGATACTTTTCAGAAGTAACTTTCCCAGCTCTGGTTACAATTGAGTTACTTTGAGAGCACAAAAAGACTCACTTCTCAGCCTTATGACATAAATAACTATTCTTTATTTCCTTTTAAAAAAGGAAATAAAATATTCCATGAATATTTCATTTGTGTTATAGTGTTTTATTAAATATGAAACTGTCATACTCGAATTTATTCATCATGACATCTCGTGATGCAGAATGCTTTAATAAAAATGTTATGAATATAAAAATATAAAATAATTTTGAAATTGATTTTTAAAATGTAATTTTCGGTATTTCGTGTGGAAGACATTCCAAATGTATGTCTTTTTAATAAAATCAAATATGGCAGCTTAAAAATGAAAAATAATATTATATTATCAAAAACATATATTATATAATATTATTTGTATCCCGAACATTTAGCAGTTAATTTCCATGAAAAATTGTCCCCTCAATCCGAAAATGTCGTCAAAAGTTACAAAACTAGAACAGTTTTTGAGATATAGGCAATTTTCCATATAATATGGAATTGACTATATCTCAAAAACTGCTCCACTTTCATAATTTTTGACGCTATTTTCGGATTCAGGGAACAATTTTACAAAAGAATTGGCTGTTAAATATTGGGGATATCATGGTATCCCATGGATTACCATGGTATAAGTGAAAAAGCAGACACTAATAATTGTATACAATTATTAGTGTCTGCTACTATAGTAACTAGTCATTTTTGAGTATTGTATTTAAAAACTGTAAACACTTTATACCGTGTGTCCAAATTGCCATGCGATAGCATTTCTATCTCGGAAACGGTTAAAGTTACAAGAGCGGTTCAATTAGAGAAAAGTTGTGTAATTACTTGCATTTTAATATGGCATTTGAAGATTGCAAAATATGCGGTTCTCAAAATATTTCGAAAAAAATTAAAATGTCGCTATAACCGTTTCTTCTGCTATAACTTTGTTATTTCTGGGAATTTTGATAAAAAGTAGGTTTCACATAAAAACATACATGTTAATTTTCATTTTTATCCAAACTGTACATTTTATGCCTACTAGATTTTAAATTACAACCATCATCTTTTGTTAATTGTATGGGTTTGTTTTTAGTTTATCATACACTGTTGGATTCATTAACTTTTCTTCCATTTATTTAAATTAAGCAAGAATCGAAGTTAAACGTTGTTATACATTAAAAAAAATTTATATATATATATACACAGTTAAAAAATATTTGTTAATTTAAACCAAATATTAACCAGATTTTATGTTAATCCAGGTCCACATAACACATTATAACAACATTTTGTAGATTTAATAACAAAATCCTATATCAATAATTCAACCATAATTCTTGTAATTTTCAAAAAGAGCCCTATTTTTACAAAAATTTTTGTAGACCCAGTAACAAAAGTATTTGTTGGAAACTTAAATGAAAAGAGTTTTGATAAGAAATGTTGCTTTATTAATCAATTTCCTAAACAAAAAATCATTTAATTATAAAGAAATTTGGTACAAAATAATTATCAGTACTACAACAACACTTACTTTTCGTAACTTTAACTTTACTGTATCCCCTAAATTCAGTTTAAAAGCCAGTGTTGGCATCTTTTTTCGGATACTTCGCACTTCGCACACTCGTTAAATAGGTATAAGGAATCCGAATAACAATAATAACATATTTCTGGTAATATATTATAAACACTCCATAAGTTGCAGACGCTGCAGTCAGTTGAACTTGTTGATGCGTATTGTCATTGGAAAATGTTTTGATTGACTGCCTGGAATCACGTGTACTTTATCAAAAAAATAATCTGTAACCTTTGAAATGAACAAAATGATTACAAAATTGCACATTACCGTTACGTACATTTATCGTTGTCGAAAAAAAAATTATGTTAAAATTTTACAAAATAAAATTAACACTCGTTTTATACTAAATCGGGGTCGCTGATTCCGATTTTGCCAATATTTTGACCCAAATTTTTTTTAGGTATAATAAAAAAAGTTTCCTGGTTTTTGGTGTATTGTATTTTTGTAAACCAGTGTCTTTACTAAATATAATAATATATGTAAATATAAAAAAGTTAATAATTCTTCTGTAATTGTTTCAGAATCCCGTGACGATATGCACGTTGGGTGTGGGAGCAACATTCGGCGAATCAATCCTGCAGGATCTTCCTAGAGACACGACGGTCGTCACGCAAACGACCTGCGAGCTCCTGCGTGTCGAGCAGCATGATTTCAAGCTCATCTGGGAGGTAAGTGCAAAAAGCGGCACTTTATGAACCCATCTTCGCGTTCTAATAAACCCGCAAAGGCAGCAGGTAATGCGGCAGGAAATGTGGTTTTCATTTTCACTAACAAAAACTGGAATTAGTTTGTTTCGAAATGAAAAAGTCTTTTTGATTCGTTAGATTACGTTGTATATTTGTGGTCGTTCTTTTTCAATTTGAGCCTAATCAGAAGTTTTTGTGTTGTTTTAAGGAATTTTATCGAATTAGTACCTACTTTCGTTGGTGAATGAAATTCATTCAATGAATGATGATAATTAATTTTTTCCTGGTGATGCAAGGCTGTCCGAAGCAAAACTGTGATTATAGAGGATTTTAACAATTTATTTCTGCGACTTGCGAATTTTGGGGAGATACGTAATTTTTGTTGCCTAGTTTATATAAAAAGGCTTTAAGCCTCATTCAGAAGCTCATAATTAGTGGAATAAATTATTGGTTTCAATTAACGTAAAGGTTTGTCTTATGAATATACACTGTATATTATACAGTGTTGTTCACAGCCAAAAAATTAATGGTAGTACTTTTCAATTAGTGGAAAAAGGTTGCAAACTTCTAACTTTTACCACTAATTATAATTGGAAAGCGGCTTTGCGCATGTGCGCGGATATTTATTTCAAAAGCAAAAAGTTTGAAAATTTGCCAGGGAAGGTAAGGTTATATAAATATTATTGTAATGGTTGTAGAAATTATTATTTTAATATAATTAATATTGTTTATGTCAGGTTAAGAAGAATGGACAATCTTTTAGCAAATTCCCTTAATTTTAGATGTTAATTTTGCGCATTGTGAATGATCGTTTTGTGTTAATTATAAGTATAATTGAAACCACTAATTTTTTCCACTAATTACGAGGTTCTGAATGAGGCTTTACTGACATAATATATATTAACATAACATATGTTATATTCATAGCGTGTCAAAACAATAAGGTTTTTAAAATTTATGAATGCAGCTTGTCAAAATTTTAATACAATGTCCAACATATTCTTGAATAATTAATTATTGACATACATTAATGTGTTTTTCATGTTAAAATAATAATAAGTTTTTTTTTTTTTTAATTTTTAGTTAAAATGGACAAAATTTACTAACAGTTCACTTCTGTATCATTATTTTCAATCAATTTTTGCAATAATTTCTAACTATCATTTTTTAATAAAAATTATTTCTTAAGTATAATTTATAATGTATTTGGGCAAAATTTAATAAATCCTAAATAATTTTTTTTTAAAAATTATTCAGAATAAATTCCAAAATCTAACTTAGTACCAAGAACAGCGCTGTCATTGAATGCATTAAAATTTAAGCAATCCAAATTGTTATTTGCTCATATTAATTACTATTAAACCAAAATAGGGAAACATTTTGAATAAATGTCAAAGAATTTATTGCGTTAAATGTTTACATGATATACATACCATAGTAACGTTATTAAATAAATCAAATTAGAATTTAATGCAATAACATTTTAACATAAAATGAAAATAAATATCAATAGATTTAGGAGCGATAACTTTTGTTGTTAATTTAAAAACAGTAAACGATTATAAACCAAGTGCTAACTACCTATTGGTACACCATAATAATATATTATAGGAACTATTATTCAGGAATACTGATTACAAGATCCCATTGGTTTAAGGGCTCACCCATTCATGCTATGCTAGCATTTTTTATGTGTAACTAATATCATAAGGGCATCTTATTTCGAAAAAACACGTTGCTAAGTAATATTTTAACAAGAAGCATTTTGTTAAAAATTATTACTTAGCATTGTGTTTTTTCGATTTTTTTCACAGGAAAAATTAGATGCCCGAATGGTATTTGACAAGACTATTTCATAAGTAACAGTTATTCTGCATACACATAGCTTACAAAACATACTACCTATTATACATGCATACATAATAAATATATAGGTATTAATTTGAAAACTGAAAAATAGGTAATTTATTTAGTTACAAAATACTACAAACTTAATTATTTATGGTACAATTAAAATTAACAATTAAGGTGCTGTCATACAGTTTTTGCATCTATGGAAACCATTTGTAATTCAAAATTGCGCGTTTGTGGTTGGTGGAAATTAAGACGAGGAAAATAGTTAAAGTTAAATTTTTTATTTTTTAAAAATAGTGTCGAGACATTTAAAATAAAAACACTTATAAACGTTTTCTATCAAAAGTTAATATTTTTTTAATCTCAAAACAATTGATAAAATATAAAATCAATAAATATAAAATGCAATTGTAAAGGTTTAAATTTAAAATATTGGTTTTTAAAAATTGTGGTTTTAATATTTTATTATACAAAATTATTGTTTTAAATTTGTAAAGAGTCATTTAAATGGAAGTCGATATATTTTCATACAAAATGCTCACATTACATTTAAATGTTAGTTTTAAATTTGTAAGTGGTAATTTTTGGATTAAAAATTTACACATAAAACAATATTTGCTATTTTTTGGTACCTCAAAAAAAATTTTCTCTGCTAGTTTTTTTACAAGGTGTGCTAAAATTAGGACATGAGAACGTGAAAAAATGGATAAAAATTAAGTCAAGTAGATACAAAAAGTGTAAACGCTAAAGAGCTGACTGCATATACGCTAAAAAAGTATCGCAAGTAGCGCCACCACTCGGCTGTTATCATCGTAACAAAAGTATACAACTTATGATAATCGCGTGTGTTACAAACGAGTGTTTTTAAGAATAATGCCGGAAAATGTTAAAAAATACCGAAAAAAACCGTGGCATGATTTGTTGTGTTGTTTCGTGTATTTCGAGAGGAAATCCTTGGTTGAGTTTTTATCGGTTTTCCAATAAACAGTGTTAATCCGAATGAAGAAATAAATTTCATACAGTCCCTGTAAATATAAATTGTATCTATTAGATACAATAAATACACATTTTAGTAATGATTAACGTGAAAAGTGTAAACATTTCAATTCAGTAAAAATCGTCAAAAAAATAAGTCGTCTAAATTTAAACAGCATTTAGCATTACTAAAAGCGTTGATTAAGAAATCTTTAAAGTCTCCACTTAACTGTAAAATACCATTATATTATGTATTATAATTTTATGTTGCCATGAATTCGTAGGTATATTTTGTTGTTTAAAATGCAGTTGTCGGCGTTTTTTAGAGAACACAAATATAAAAATGGTTTATTTTAAGGTTATGTTTGTGCAAAAATTATTTTTTACTAATTTCTTAAAAATGTCCAAACTTAAATATAAATTATATTAGGTAAACCAAATTGGATCCTTTGGCAAAACATGAAAATGCAACGATTTAGTTCTTGAATTTTATTCACAATTAAAAACACAATAATTCAATATAATCCCTTAGATAAAATACACATACTAACGTAACTATATAAGCATTTAAGCGTTGAGTTTCTTAATCAATGAAATCAAGTACTAAACCAGTTTTTAGTTTACTCCTTGCAACAAAACACAAATAACGTGCGCGATTTAACTGTGCAGCAAAATTTGTCGAGTAAGATGTAAAGTTATATATTTTGTGTTGAAAATGTACCTATCAATTAAATATTTTGTGTTAGAAATAAAAAGTTTTGGTTTGAATTTGTAAAGAGTCATTTAAATGATAAGATTTTAATCCAAAAATTATCACTTTAAAATTTAAAACTTACATTTGAATGTAATGTGAGAATTTTTGTATTAAAAATTTATCGACTATAGTATCATATAAACCAAAAATTTTGTAGAATAAAATATTTGAACTAAAATTGTTAAAAATCGATATTTTTTAAAGCTAAAACAGCCTGCCATAAAAACCCCAAAATTTTACAAAATAAAAAACATGTTTCAATTATTTTGATATTTTACACCTTTATTATGTGTTCATATACTTTTTACCTAGGTATATATACATATTTAAAACCCATTTAATTCTATTATTTATTTCTCGAGAGTGTTCCTTAGCACACAATTTGTAACCCTCTTCAATAGGGCCGTCGTAAATTTAACAGGGGGATAAAAAAACGAATAGGCTCTAAATATCTGCGATGTTATTCCATTACATTTACTTCTGTAACATTATAAAGTTATTCCATCTTTAGATAAAAAAAGTTTTTATTTGTGGTAATAGTTATTGTACCTACTGGTGCATAAATATGGTTTAATCATAACTTATAAAACGCATGAATTAATTGCAATTTAAATTTTCAAAGTAAATTTATAAATATGCATGCATGAATCTTTGAATAGGCACTTTAGGCGTAGAATTTCCATTTCCATTCGAATATATTTGTAAAAGTCTACTTTTAAACCCAAATCGTATTGCTGGAAACAAATATTTACCTCCAAATCGAAACTAAACTTTTATCGTACCCTAAGGTAATAAACCAGAAGTTTTTTATGCCATAGGTCATATTTTATTAACAATTTGTATAGCAAGTTTTTGCTTTTAAAATAATTGGGTAACTACAACATAAAAGAAGTATGTCAAATAAAAGTTTTGTTATAAAAATATTCCTTTTAATACAATCATAATTATGATTACTGATAAACTGATTTTAATTGGAACATGCAAGAAAGTAAAAAAAAGTCAAAAATTTGCAAATACCTACTACCTAATAAGCAACATACTAAGCCATTAAAATAAAACCGCCTTTATATACAATAACTAAAATACTTTAATTTTCAAATTTTTAAATTAAATGATCGAAATGACTTTGTAAGCAATAGTACAGTCTATTCTTAAATTCCCTCCGAACATTTGGAAATGTTTGTCGTGGAATCTTCAATAGAATGAGGATGAGTTTTGTAGACCACAGATAAAAGTCTTATGGTGTCAGATCTGGAGATCTGGAAGGCCATTCTATTGGTCCTCTTCTACCAATCCACTGTTCTAGATAATTCTGATACAGCCAAGCCCTAACAGCTACTACATAATGAGGTGGTGCCTAGGGATTGCATTACCGGTTACCGATTTACCGGTTTACCGATTTACCGCCTTAAAAGTTCATTAAATTACCGACTAAGAAATCGACATCTTTTACCGGTAATTTCGGTAAAAACTTTTCCACTTAGAAGACAGCAGATTGCGCCTAACAGTGTTCATCAATGTGTGAAAACAGAAATGCAATATTTTCGGAAGGAGGGAATTCAGGGGAAATACTTAAAAATGGCTCTCGCAGCACTCATGATAGTCGGCCTACTAGTGTGGAGTCCGAAAGAGCCTTTTCTGCGGCAGGAAAAATTTGTACTAAGATTAGGTCGCGGCTAAGTGATAATAGTATTGATAAGCTGTGTTTTCTCAGGGACCTTTTTATTAAACAAAAGAAATCAAAAGAGTCGTTGGAGAAGTAAGAAACGATAGATATTTTTTTATTTAAATTACTATTTCGAATGTTTTAGAGCCTAGGCTGTTACAGCTGTTACTAGTCTTTAAGTTAGTTTTTTTTACCTAGAGTTTTACTTTTCTGTTGTTATTATTTAATAAGAATTAAAGTTTGGTTATTTATTTTGTTGCTTATTTCTTTGTTATTTTTTTTTATGTCGGTAAAAACCGGTAAACCGGTAATTTTTTAAATAATTTACCGAATTACCGGTAAATTAAAATTCGGTAAATTTGCAATCCCTAGTGGTGCCCCATCTTGTTGAAAATGTAATAAATTTTCATCCATTATAATCTTGTCTTTGATTTTTTAGTTCATTTATTATTAGTGGCTGTATTGTTTCATCTAACATTTTAAAATAAATTTGTGAATTCAAATTTTGGTCAATATTAATCTCCCAAAAATTTTGTTTGTTAACATTTCCATTTACACTGAAAAAAATAAGCTGTTGAAACAACAACAAAAATATTAATTCAACTCTTTATGCACTTTAAATACAAGCAACCATCTAAAAATGTAAAATTGTATTGTTTAATTGAACAACAAATAACAGTCAAATGAACAAAATGAGAATATTTGTTCTAATCTGCTAATTTGGTTAATTTAACATTTTTAGGGTGTTAAGGTAAATTTCTTGAAATGTCCAGGTAACCTTTTTAGCATATTCCCTTAACACCAATAAAATGTTAAATTAAAATAATTTGAGCTAATGTTCCAAAACAATTGGGTTAAGATTCTGAAAATGTAAAAGTAAAATTCTATATAAAGAGAAAGAATTGAACCCTCACCTCGCCAGAGTTTTTGTTTTGAGTGCGTTCCACCTACTATAAATACCGACAGACAGCTATTTCGACCTATATTGGGGGTCTTATCAGTGTCGGGCAATTTTGTGTAGTGTAAGTTCCACTGTGGAACACACCCAAAACAAACGTCTACCTGAGCTTATATACCTTATATCGTAAGCCAACTGTGGCGAGATGTAAGAACACGTGATTAACACGTCTAATGACGTGGCGTGGGTGTTCGAAGCGCTCTTCACGGCAATTTTATGAATGCAAATTTAACATTTTAAAGTAACATTTACAGTTGTATTCAATAAAAAAGCGTACAAGAATTAGAATGAGAGAAAACTGTCAAAATAATATTATTGCTTAAAACCGGCTTATCAATGACATAAGTCATTAAAATAATTACTATAGGTTATAAAGAGCATTGACGTCGTAGGTTAATTAAATAATATTACAAAAATTATTACCTTTTAGAAATGAAAAAAAAACAAACATTTAAAAAAATTTAATATTTAGTCATGCATCCCTGTTTTTCTATTACTTGAGCCAATCTATTTGGGATGAACTGAATTAAATTTAATACAATATTTGGATCACTATCTTCCCAGCGGTATAGTAGGTATAGTATAGTTATATATATATACTATAGTTTCCCATAAATCCTCAGATATCCCAAAAAAGCAGCATCCTGTTCAGGGGTGGACATTTTGGGACGACCTGAACCAACTTTTTGGTTTAGTAAATCTTCCTGTTCCCAGCGTTGTTTAATTTTTAATATACACTGAAAGAAATATATGTTTGTTTTAGCAATGTATGTGGTAGTCTATATATGAAACATAAAATATATTTACCTTAACCATTTTTATATTTAGTTTTAACATATTATGTTAAAACTAAATATAATATATGTTTGTTTTAGCAATGTATGTGGTAGTCCATATATGAACCACATACATTTGCTAAAACAAACATATATTTCTTTCAGTGTAGATTTTTTATTTCTATTATACCACAGTACGAATTGACCATTCTTTTTCGATTCTTGATACTATTTGAGCCTTTTTAACTGACGAGGTATTTTTATTTTCTACTGTCAGTTATAGTGACTTAAGTCAGTGGAAAGCCGGTTTTACGCAATAATGTTGACAGTTTTCTCTCATTCTAATTCTTGTACGCTTTTTTAATGAATACAACTGTACAATTTGTTAAATGAACAAATTTAATGTTTTGGATTAAAGAGAAACTAAACCTTAATTTAATAGTTTTTTTAAGGTAATCCTAAAAATTTCAGTATTTGATTCAACCAATTCCAGCTATCAAATCAAAATAGGATAAACATTTTAATTCAAAAAATTAGTTTATGTTAAATCAATATTTTAACTGTCAATTGAACAAATAAACTTTGACAAACTCTGACTATTGCTTTGACACCAAAATATAGATTAATCCAATAGGTTTTTTGATGAAACAACGTTTTCAAAAATGACTCAACTACATTTTTTTTTCGGTGTAGATAAAAAGTATACTGAAGCAAATGTTTTTTAGTATTTGGATCTGATTTGTTATTTCATTGCTCATGATTTCACAAAATTCTAAACGCCTGTCTGCATTATCATCGCCAAGTTCTTGTGTAATATACATTTTGAACGGGTGTAATTTTTGATGTTTCAACACCTTCCCAACAGACTCAGGGCAAAGCCCTGTTAATCTAGATTTTTCGAACTGAGTAATATTGTGGGATCTACACCAAACTGAACAGGAACCTCAATATGGGTAGCTTCACCAGGTTGGTTTCTTTTTTGATTACAAACAGATCCCGTTGGTTCAAATTTTGCAACCAGCTCTTGAACATATTTATGACGCACATTTTTGCCAGGGTGTAGTTCTTTAAATGCATCTGCAGTTCGTAGAGCACAAAGATTTTGTGCACCATAAATAAAAATAATTTCAACACGTGTAGCTGTTGTGTAAACCATTTTTAAACAATACAAGTATTTAAAATATTAAAACTAATCGGCATATAAATAGCAGTTTTTTTGTAAGTTTTTATAAATCTGATACAAAAAATCCAACAAAAACATACACATTTCATTGAGGCTTTAAATTGTTCAATAATGCCAATATTTTTCGCGACAAAAATTTCAAAATAATAAAAGACTATTTAAAAATAGACTCATGGGAGTTATTTTATGCGTTTAATTTAAAGAGCTAAAAATTAAAGTGTTTCGATTATTGTTGAACAATTTGTTTATTTATACTTTTTTAGTTTATTTTACTTTTGTTAGAATTATTTTGTGTCTTGTGTGTTTTTTACTAATGTTTTTACGACAACAAAATTGTTTAATTTGATATTTATAACAAAAAATTGGAATTGGAATTATTATAAACATTATTTTGCGTATTTTTTAAAAATTAAACCATTAAAAAGTATTTTTTTTTAGTATTGTTAAATAGCAATTTTTAAGAGCTTTCCAATGAGGTATAAAAAGGGATTTAAAAAAATTGTTTTGGTCTTACTAATTCCCCCCAACATATCCTAGAAACGGTTTTGAGACATGTTTGATATCTTTTAAGTCCAGACTTATAGAGCATTGTTCTAAGGTCATTTTTTATCTACCCTGAAAAATTATAAACGGCCTATTAAAATGGACGACCGGCGTTTTGCCTTTAATCCAGTATTTACCCATCAATCAAAGTCCTAAAAGTTTCCTTTGTCAGTCTTAAAAAATAATAATTTTAAACAAGTTTATATCGTAAAAAAGACTTTTAATGGAAAGGCAATGTATCATTATAATTAATCACCTATTATTTACTTCCAATAAAACAACTAAAACCAGTGGAACGAAAATGCTATAAGATGATATTAAATTAAAAAATACCATAGGATATCCTTTTCCTTCAAACACTCCTTTAAAAATAGGCGTTTTCTGTACACGCTTTATTTATTATGAATATGTATTATACTGCATATAATTCCGGAGTACGTTTTTACCGATAAAGAAAATGACATGAGATTAAACTAATTGCTTTAGTGGGTAAACATACGTGGACGATATATACGACTTTCTAGTTAATAAATTACGTGGCTAGTAGCAAAAACTCAGGAACTCTTTTCATGCCACTATTATTGCTTCCTTAATGTGCTTTCCCATAGGAACAAAACAAGTTTTTGCTTTACCTAATGAAAGCGAATTCGAAATTAGGTCGATTTAATTTTATTTATAAAATAAAATCAAAGATAATTTTCATTTTAAAATTAATTTATTTTCATTAATTCCATCAGAAAAAAACTAATTCATGTCTTAGAGAAAAGTATATTTAATATGGTGAGATTTCCATATTTTAAATTTTTAAAATGTCTAATTTTCCGGAAATTTTCAAATACTTATTCATAAAATTTTTTTTAGAATAATTAAAATTTCCAAAATTTTAAAAATAACCAGAGTATCCAAAATCTCCAAAATTCTTAAAAATTTTAAAATTTCCAAAATTTAAAAAAATGCAACGTTGCCTGCAATCTTGCTGCGACATTAATAATGTATAATAAACATGTTATTGCCATTATAGAAATGAAAAGTTTATAGATTTTAGCAGTTAAAAATGTAATTGATTTTAAATGCATAATTTTTGGGTCAATTCTAAATTTTCCCATAAGCTTAACTTAATTTAAAAGCTTTTATTTTTGATTTTGGTAAATTGTATAGTTTTGCAACAAAAATAATGGTTACTTGGAAACGGCTTTAACGATTTGGGTAAAATTTTGTATTTAGATATTTTTGAATTTGCTGATTACAAATTTGGTAGAATGTCTTTTCCGGTAACAGCTCTATAATTTTAAATTTTTTTAAATATTCATAAAAAAATTCAAATTTTAAAATAGTAAAGATTTAAAAAAATTTAAAGTATCCAAAATTCTAAAAAAGAGTTAAAATTTCCCAAACAATTTCTGATGTTGCTTAAATTTGGCATGTGGTTTATCCATTTTTCCATTTTTTTCCAAAATGGCGGAATGGCAAAAAAATGCCTAATAATTATTATTTTCCGGCTCTATAATTTTAAAAAATTTCAAAAATTTTCATATACATATTCATAAAAAAATCAAATTTAGAAAATGCACAATTTTAAAAATTTCCAAAGTATCCAAAATTCCTGAAATTTTTAAAATTTATAAAACAATTTCTGATTGATATTGCTTAAATTTGACAACATATGGTTTTTGAGGTCGCTGATTAAAAATTTTATATCTATTTTTTTTTAATTTTTAAAACAAAATGGCGGATTCAATATTTTCGCTCTTTAATTTTAAAAAATTTCAAATTTCATAAAAAATGTAAATATTCACAATGTACCAAAAATCCTTAAAAAAATAAAATTTCCAAAAACATTTTCTGATATTTTTTAAATTTGACAACATATGGTTTTTATTTTTTCAATTTTTAAAACAAAATGGCGAAACCAATATTTAAAAAAAATGTCTAATTTTTCGGAAACGGCTCTATAATTTTAATTTTTTTGTAATATTCATAAAAAAAATAGTTAAAATTTAAAGTATTCATTGAAACTTTAATTTTAAAAAAATTCAAACATTTTTAAATATTCCTAAAAAATCAAAATTTTTATAAAAGTTAAAATTTCCAAAATTTACAAGTATCCAAAATTCTAAAAAAAAATTGAAATTTCCCAAACAATTTCTGATATTGATTAAATTTGACATGTTGTTTTTGAGGTCGATATCCATTTTTTTATCTTTTAAAACAAAATGGGGAACAAATATTTGCCAAAAAAATGTCTAAATTTCCGGCTCTAAAAAATTTCAAATATTCATAAAAAAAATCTAAATTTTTAGAATAGTTAAAATTTTCCATTTTTTCAAATTTTAAAACAAAATGGCAAAACCAATATTTTCAAAAAAAATATGTGAAATTTTCCGAAAGCAGCTCATAATTTTAAAAAATTTCAAAAAATTTCAAATTTTATAAAAAATTTAAAAATTCTCAATGTATCACAAATTCAAATATTCATAAAAAAAATAAAATAGTTAAAATTTGCAATTTTTTTAAAAATGTCCAAAGTATTCATTGTCTCCAAAATTTCTAAAATTTTTAAAATCCCATAATTACAAAAAGAGGCTATAGCAACTTTGCCTGCAATCTTGCCATGCATTGCTGCAAAATTAATAATGTATAATGTTATTGCCATTATAGATCTTAAAATTTAAAGAGTTTAGCAGTCAAAAATGGAATTAATTTGAAATACTAAATACTAATTTGTCCCATATTAAGCTTAATTTATAAATTAAGCTTAATACCTTTATAAAAAGTTTGTATTTTTAGGCGATTATACGCATAAGTTTTGCATTGCAGTTGTATAGTCATTCCAAAAACAATAAACAAAATAAAACTATTTATAAAGCAATCGATCTATTTTCGTACCTATATATAACACGGAAAAAATCAAATCGAATTCGCTCTTATCTCTCCCAGCGCATAGACGTAAATGTCAACTCATTTATATTTACGGTGAATCTAATACATGTTGGCAAATAAATTAACGAGGTGGTCGGCTGCAATTTGCCGCCACTACACCAACATAACGTAGGCATTGGGAATTAAATTGCGTCTCGACGGGGCGAAAATATATCGCAGTAGGTGAATAAATGTTTAAAAAAATAAGCGAACAACGCTGCCGCCGCCGCGATTAGGATTAGCGTCGACGTCGAAAGCGGTCATTTCCTGTTGCATTGTTATTACTTCCGGTCACTAAATGTGGTGCGTTTGTGGTTTTCAGAAAAACAAGGAGCTGATGAACGACCTGGTCGCCAACTGCAAGCTTAAAAATGGTAAGTTATTTTAAATAACTTTTTTGGTTTTGTTGGATATTATCATAAAACTTTTTTAAATTAAATTATATTTTAAAACCTTTATTTTGAACATTTTTAAAAGATAAGTTTTGTCAAAAACTTTTCGTCACCTCATGTGCACGTTTTCAGGATATTGTATTTTTTTTATCAAATTTTTAATTATTGTTAAAAAAACTAATTTTTAAGTGATCCGTCTATATAATTTTCTTTACCTAATTTAAGAAATTCTTCAAACTGGATTATAAAATGTTATTATAATAATTAAACTTTTCCTAAAAAGGAATTCTGTTTTCATAGGGAAACGATGTTCGACTTAAAATTAAAGTCTTTAATAACTCTGAAATCCCGATCACATTGTGAAAGAAGACAAAAATGGATTAAGATCAAAAGCATTTTTAAAATAATATATATTGCAAATAACTCCAAATAAAAACAACATGTGTTTAATAAAATATTGTCGAATTTTGATTCTTTTTTTACTTTAACAAAAATAATAGTATATTATGTATCAAGTTTAATAAACGCCATTTTATACACGAATTTAATTTAGGCACGAGCGAGCTTCCGAGCGAGTGCTTAAATTAATGAGTGTATAGAAAAGTTTATAAACGAGGTGCATACTATACTTTTTCTACGACAAATACTTATTATTATCTTAAAATGATTTAAATCAAAAATTTGCATAGAGCGCCATCTATGATACAATAGGGGAATCTGTGTGTCACCGTCAAATGTCACATTTTTATATTTTATAAACACAGATTATAAAGGTTATAAATCAAAATGTATTTCTTGAAAATTGACAGTTTTTTACAGTGAAAGTAAAGAAAATGTTTTATGCCCGAATTTAAGTTATAGTTTACTGCCGGCGAAATTAAAAGGTCAGTACAATCTTCATATAAAATTTTCAAATATTGGTGCTGAGAAACTATTAAATACTTTTGTATTTTTGTATTGAGTTAATAAAATAATTTTCACATTTAGTATTATTTTACAAGAAAGACACTTTATTTTAATGATTGTATGACATTTGGCAACTGTCAACTAACTTAAAACTAATTTCAGCCCGTGTCTAAAAACCTGTTGCTAACTTCAGCCCGTGACTAAAGCGCCATAAAGCCATAACTTGTCAATGTGTATTTAAAAGGTCACTTAGTGTCATGGAAACATGTACGATAAAGGGCGTTTTAAAGGTGGGAGTAGAAAAACAAATAAAAACATTAAAACAATAAAACATTGTCGAATTTTGATTCCATTTTGACATACAGGGCTTTAACAAAAATAAAATATGTTTTCTACTCCTATTGTATATTATTGACAGTATTTGTTTTTTTTTTCGTAAATAATGATAACCAATATAACCCCCCGGCTCAACAACGGGAATATTAAACTCATTATTCACGTTGTTAGGCATCAGTGATTAATAAACTAAAGAAAAAATCTGATATTGTTCTTAATGACCAAATTGAAACTAACAGCTCGCCTCTGCTAAATTTATTTTAGAGTGTATACTTGTAGTACTAAAAAATAATATTTATTAATATTATAATATTATATTAGATTGGACTTTCCAAACCCTTAGTTTTTACAAAAATATGTAAGTTTTATTAATACCTTCAGGTATAATGTTTATACAACATTTATTTTCTCAAATTACCTGCCATTTGTTAATATAAATACCGCCACTTGATAAAATATGTACAGGGTGGTCCACGTAAGGTGACCCATATACTTATCTCAGAAACTACTGGAGTCACAAAAAATTTGTAAAAAACAAATATTCACGAAGTAAAAAATATTTTTAAAATATTATATTTTCATTTATACAGGGTGTTCGGTTTTCCTTGGGACGATACCAACTTTCTTATTTTCAATGGAACACCCTGTATTTTTTTGCATTTTTGGATTCTACCCACTCTTTTAGGTATACTTTGTAAATATATTAATTAAGAAAATGTTAATACTTTTTGAGTAAAATTAAGATTTATTAAAATTTCTCTAAATGTAGACACTCGCTAAAAGTTAAAAATAATCAACTAAAAGTTATTATTTTTTATATTATGTAGTATCCATCTCTTTAATAATAAGTAAGCTATAAGTTAATTATTATATTTTTTGGAAAATATCATACAGGGTGTTTTCTATGTCCCGTTGAAAATAGCGATTTTAAAAGTTTAAAATCTTGTTTTTCTTCAATGGAACACCCTATATATTTTTTGCATAATTGGATAGAATAAGTATTTACCTTTCATTTTATATATATGTCCTATACCTAAACCTAACAGAAAAAAAAATATTCGCATTTTTCACAATTAGTAGCTTTTTTCCAATTACCTTAGTTAAATTTTCATTATTCAAATAAATAAATTTCAATAACAACAAATAAAAATGCTTTTATATATAAATATATATTACTATAATAATTACCATAAGCGCAAAGCTACTAATTTTGTAAAATGCGAATATTTTTTTTAGGTGATCCACGTAAGGTGACCCATATACTTATCTCAGAAACTACTGGAGTCACAAAAAAATGTAAGAAACAAATATTCACGAAGTAAAAAATATTTTTAAAATATTATATTTTCATTTATACAGGGTGTTCGGTTTTCCTTGGAACGATACCAACTTTCTTATTTTCAATGGAACACCCTATATTTTTTGCATTTTTGAATTCTACACACTCTTTTAGGTATACTTTGTAAATATATTAATTTAGAAAATGTTAATACTTTTTGAGTAAAATGAGGATTTATTAAAATTTCTCTAAATGTAGACATTCGCTAAAAGTTAAAAATAACCAACTAAAAGTTATTATTTTTTATATTATGTAGCATTCATCTCTTTAATAATAAGTAAGCTATAAGTTAATTAATTTATTTTTTGGAAAATATTATACAGGGTGTTTTCTTTGAATAATGAAAATTTAACTAAGGTAATTGGAAAAAAGCTACTAATTGTGAAACATGCTAATATTTTTTTTTCTGTTAGGTTTAGGTATAGGACATATATATATATATATAATGAAAGGTAATTACTTATTCTATCCAATTATGCAAAAATATATAGGGTGTTCCATTGAAGAAAAACAAGATTTTAAACTTTTAAAATCGCTATTTTCAACGGGACATAGAAAACACCCTGTATGATATTTTCCAAAAAATATAATAATTAACTTATAGCTTACTTATTATTAAAGAGATGGGTACTACATAATATAAAAAATAATAACTTTTAGTTGGTTATTTTTAACTTTTAGCGAGTGTCTACATTTAGAGAAATTTTAATAAATCTTAATTTTACTCAAAAAGTATTAACATTTTCTTATTTAATATATTTACAAAATATATCTAAAAGAGTGGAAAGAATCTAAAAATGCAAAAAAATACAGGGTGTTCCATTGAAAATAAGAAAGTTGGTATCGTCCCAAGGAAAACCGAACACCCTGTATAAATGAAAATATAATATTTTAAAAATATTTTTTACTTCGTGAATATTTGTTCCTTACAAATTTTTTGTGACTCCAGTAGTTTCTGAGATAAGTATATGGGTCACCTTACGTGGACCACTTCTGAAGAAGCTACTGTGTAGCGAAAAAAATTAAAACATAAATAAATTAGTGAAACTTTAAAACAGTGTTGTTTTTATTCATATATTAATAATATGGAGTTTCATCAAGTAAAGGTAGAAACAATCAACAACATTGAAAAATTAAATTGTATAAATTGTCACCGCAAATTTTGCAATAATAAACATACTGCATGTTTTCTGTTGCTTCATTTTTAGTTTCCATATTTTTTTTATATTTTTTTTATTGTGGTGGACTTTATTTGTTTCACAGGACATAATAATTCGTTTTTACAACTCATTCAACACTGCATACAGAAATGTTACTGCAACTGTTAAAAGCAAAAAGCGTATCAACAACTCGCAATTTTGTCGCGTTTAAATCCTTTTTTCTACGTTTTTTAATTGAAAAAATAATCAAATATTATATATTATAAGGGGAGTTGCATAAATTTATAAATAAATAAATCCATAAATAAGTACCAACTTGCAAAAACAAAATTTACTTTGTCATTTTATTACATTTGATTTCAACTGATTTTATAATTATTTTTTCAATTAAAAAACGTAGAAAAAGGAATTTATTTTTTAATAAAATATCGGCTCGTGAATTCCTGTTGATATAAAATGCACCACCCTGTATACATTTTTAATACAAATTATAAATAGGTAAATATTCGTTGATAATGTTCATCGATAGCTATCGACTATAGTCGATTGGAAATGTATTGCTTTTAATTTTATAATGTGATTGTAATGTGAGGATACAAATTTTCCAAATGAGCGTACGATTTTTATACGTTAAAAGGAAAATTATAACTAAGTAATAATTCATAATATCAAGTCACGCTATAAAATGTTTCAAGAAAAATTCATTTGTTTATTACCAATGTGCGATTGAACATTTCTGCACCGTTTGATCATTATCGTGATATTAGCCATTGTAGCAAATTTATATAATATTTTTGATAAAGAAATGCTGATTTTGCCGTTCTGAACAGTAATAAAATATGTTATTTTTAAACAAATATTAATTTTATGTTAATCCAGGTCCACATAACTTTATGTTAAGTTTAAAACCAACTGTAATCTGTTAACTAATTGAATAGGTAGTTTGTAATTATAACAAACATTTTGTAGATTTAATAACAAAATTCTACATCAATAATTCATCCATAATTCTTGTAATTTTCAAAAAAGACCTCATTTTTACAAACCTTTTTGTATACCCACTAATAAAAGTATCTGTTGGAAATTGGGAACCTAAATGAAAAGAATTTTGATAAGAAATTTAGCTTTATTAATCAATTTTCTAAACAAAAAAATTAACACATAGGTATCTACATAAAATAACATACACACAATTAAATTAAACACATCATTCTGAAATCAAATTATAAAAAAAATTGGTACAATATAATTATCAGTACTATTTACCAATGTATTTTGTAACTTTAACCCACTTCACTGTATCTCCTAATTTGAGTTTGAAAACTTCGCACACTCGTGGGTATAAGGAATCCGAATAACAATAATAAAAGATTTCTGGTAATATGTTATAAACACTCTGGACATTTGTTACGAACACGTTACAAATTAGAGGAAAGTAAGCAGAAACATAAGTTGCAGACGCTGAAGCCAGTTGAACTTGTTGATGCGTTTTGTCAGTGGGAAATGTTTTGATTGACTGCCTGAAATCACGTGTACTTTTTCAAAAAATAATCTGTTACCTTGAAATTAACAAAATTGCTTACATATGTACATATATATAATATTACTTTTACAAAACTTTTGGTAAAATAATTTCCTTGGTTAAAATAATTACAAACCCTGGTTCTCTACAAAAAAATATGTTAAAATTTTACAAACAAAAATTAACAAACTACAAACTGATAACAATTCTGATTTGTTTAACAGTGTACACACAAAATTTAGTCTGGAAGTCTTTAGATTAGACAGTTTTAAATTTTTGGTGCTTGCCCTTTTGGTGGCGTTTTAATGATTTAAATCTTGTTAAAGTAAGTTAATAATTAAATTATTATAAAAAATGTCTATAATATTATTATGAAATAATAATAATCTTGATTCTGTACAGTTTTAAATTTAATTTTATCAGTAGCGGCTATTTTACTGGTTTAAATATAAAATCAAAAATTACATTATTTTGTAAACTATTCCGATGCTTCTTTATAAAATGTTCCCACATGTTTTGAGTGTTAATAACTTTGCTTCTATAAAACTTTTAATTTAATTGAATCAGTAGCGGCAAAAATAAACTTGGAATTAATACCCTGGCATCTTTGTAATTTAGAATCAAAAGCACTTGATATTATTTTAGTAATTTTTGCCATTTTAAAACCGTAACCCTACTTACTTTTCTTTAGATACAGGTTTTTTTACAACATATTATAATAATTTGTAGAAAAAAGTTTGTTTCATAGGAACTTTTAAAAATTAACATTAAAGTTTTTGGACATACATATATAAAACAAAATTCACTGTTACTCATAAAAACCGGATAGTATTGGTCAACGAACAAAAAAAGTAACCTAAACCATGCCAAAACGTTGAAACGAAAATATATTTGAAACCGAGCAAAATAGGTGAAATTTGAGAACAGTACGATAATTGTAAAATCGTTAATGTCTACGGCTCGTTTGAAACGAAATTGGAAATGTCAATCTTTATTTACGCATCCGGGTCTGTGTTTAAAATAATACAATTTACCATTAAAACCTTTTTCTGAAGTACAATACTGTAACTAGACATATGGGCGAATTTTCGTTTAATGTACATTTTGTATATATATTTTGTCCAGGCAGGTCAATTGATAGATTTTTTTTCCTTTGTAATAGAACAGTAAAGCAAAAAAATTCTAGAAGTTTATTAATAACAAAAATAAACTTTAAAGAAATAAAACTTATAGGGTTAATCTGAAATAGGGAAGGAACACAAGGAAGAAATGAAACATTGTCCTCCTCCTAACGCATCTTCCTGAAGGTTTTATGACACATTGCTTTTGACTTTTTCAAACGTTATTTTTCAGAATTACTGTTAAATGTAAATATCTTTCGGCATTTGTTTGGCATTTCTACTATGCTATAATACAAAATGAAAATAAAAAAGGTAACTTCTAAAACAAGGGTTGTATGTAGGGTTTTGTAAAGACACCAAAAAGTGTACGAAAAAAAATCTTACTTTAAAATATTTACAAAAAAAATTCACACTTGTTGTTGCCGAACTATCAAACTGGATGCCCTCTAGACATAACACGATATTATCTCCATCTCGTTTTCGAATAGAAAACGACGCGTCGTTAGGAAAAAGACAAGATTTTTGAATGTCAACTTTAATATTTTTTCTGTTTAAAGTACTTTGTAGAAAATTATTTTAGTTTTATATACGAATAAAAGAACTTTCCATTGTTCAAAATGAATTTATTTTTTTAGAAGAAAGTCGCAAGAAGAAGCATATAATAATTTAAATTAAAAAATGTCCTCTGGAGACAGTTAGGTTACAGGACATTTCACCTAGTTTTCTGCCATATATAGAAACACAAAGTAATAAAAAAAAATACGATGGGTCCTAACAGGAAGGGGTATTTAAATATAATAAATACAAAACTTATCAACAAAAGTCAAAACTAAAAATAAAATTAGCTGGGGACAGCAAATGTACATGTAACGAAAATTTGCCCATATATATATATAGTTCTGCAGAAAGCATTCAACCCAACCAAACATTGTTTGGTGTAAATTGAATTGGAAGTTTTATTTGACTTATAAGTGAATAAAAGTGCGAAAATGTAAAAAAAACTTCTCCATGAGATATATGTTTCATATACAGGGTGTTTCATAATAAATGCGCAGGACTTCAGGATGTGATAGCTCATCCAAAAAGATGAAAAAAGTCGATATTAACTTACCCTCTAAAATGCACAATTTTCGCAAAATAAAAAAAAATGATTTTTTACACAAATGCTGAAATGTTACGGTTAGGAGAATTTTGCAAAGACAACTTTTGAATCATTTTTTATTTTTTTTTAATTTTTCAATTATTGTTTGGTTTTTTTACTTGTTGTAACGTTAAAATAAATTTTGTTTAAATAGTAAAAAAAAAAATTTCAAAAAATTGACCATGTTTTTAAACATAAAAGTTGATTTTTGTCGAAAACTTTAGAGCTTATGACAAAGAGTACCTTTTTAGGTAGAAAATATTGGCGGTTCGAATGGGCCTCTCAAAACCGTACTTTTTTGGGGAGTTGAGGAGAAAAATACCCGCTACCCCTTCAAAATCTCCACCAATTATGAGTAAAAAAAAATTTTTCTGGCACAAAACATAGCTTATTATGAGTAGAAAATGTTTACAAAAGCTGTTTTTTGTACGATAAACGGTATCTCGAAAATTGTGCATTTTAGAGGATAAGTTAATAGCGACTTTTTTCATCTTTTTGGATGAGCTATCACATCCTGAAGTCCTGAGCATATATTATGAAACACCCTGTATACTGCACTACTACTAAAAAAAGCGACAAGCTTGAAATATTTGCTAAACAGTAAAAAATATTTGTTAATTTTAACAAAATATTAACCAGATTTTATGTTAATCCAGGTCCATATAACTGTATGTTATGTTTACAATCAACTGTAACAATTAACTAATTGAACATTTTGTAGATTTAATAACAAAATCATATTTCAATGATTCAACCATAATTCTTGTAATTTTCAAAAAGGACCTTTTTTACAAACCTTTTGCAGACCCAGTAACAAAAGTATTTGTTGGAAATTGGGAACTTAAATGAAAAGAATTTTGATAAGAAATATTGCTTTATTAATCAATTTTCCAAACAAAAAAATTAATACACCATTCCGAAATCATCAAATTGTAAAGAAATTTGGTACAATACAATTATCAGTACTACTACAACACTTACTAATGTATTTTGTAACTTTAACCCACTTCACTGTATCCCCTCATTTCAGTTTGAAAACCAGTGATGGTATCTTTTTTCGGATACTTCGCACACTCGTTAAATAGGTACCTATAAGGAATCCGAATAACAATAATAACAGATTTCTAGTTGTTACGAACACATTACGAATTAGAATAAATTAAGCGGAAACATAAGTTGCAGACGCTAAAGTCAGTTGAACTTGTTGATGCGTCAGTGGTAAACGTTTTGATGGGCTGCCTGAAATCACGTGTACTTTTTCAATGAAATAATTTGTTAAACATTAACAAAATAATCTGTAATCTTTGAAATTAACAAAATGCTTACAAAATTGCACATTACCGTTACAAAACTCGGTAAAATATTTCCCTCTCTAAATCTCAAAAAAAATCTGTTGCTTTGACTTACTGGGTAATAACTCGAAAATGTCTTTATTAGCAGTTTCGTCGACTTCTGCCGGAAAAAATTAATTTTCTTGATCACTTTCTATGTAACAAGATTTAAGTTACTTCAAAAAACCTTGGCAACAATAAACTTCATAAACAATTGGATTTAAAAATTCTATACATTATAAATTTAATTGTACTTTTAATGGTGTTATCTAGTGAAAAAAATAGTAATGAAAGAATAATGTATTATGTCCTAAAAGTGATTTTATTTGGTTCGAAGGGACCATCCCGCAAAAACTGCTAAAGCTAAGGCACTTACTGTTTAAAACGTCAAAATAAAATTTCCGCTTTCTGCAGAAAAGTTAAACTGATCCCAATTAAAGCGTTTAGGGTAAATTTAAAGTTGGTTAATTTCTTAATGGACGATGATAAAATGCACAAAGCAAAGTAAATATAATTCAACACAATCGATTAACTTTAATGACCATTCACTCAATCATGAGTCAAATATTTACTACTACTTACTGATAAATCATTGAACAATAAGTATTTATTTTGTTGAAGCGTGTGAATTGTTTGTGGCAAATTCAATCAATGTGTTGTGCTAAAATAAGGTCAGTAGTTTTACACTTTAAATGATAAAAATCTTTTTTTTATTTTAAAAATTTACATTGAAAAAAATGGGGTTTGTTGGTTTTATTATTATTTTTAAATTAGTAGGCCTTACAATTTTAAGCACAAATAATTTTTGTGGGTATAAATTTTATTTTGTAATATAACCATATAAAGTAGGTTGCCACATTATTTTTCTTGAGTTTTTTATTTTGTATGTTTGTTGTTGGTACTATATTTTTTCAAAACAATTATTTTTATTTGGTACAGCTTTCTTTATTTGCCAATATGATAAATGCAAAATTGGAGAAAGTTAAATTTAATTAAATTACAAAATTTTCCTATTGCATAACTATAATAATATATGTTTGTATTGTATAATTTGAATCATTAGATTAATTATTCAATTAAATAATTTGTGGTATTTAAATCTTGGCCAATCTAAAAAAATATTAATTATTATAATATGCTTTTCTATAAAATAAATCTCTCTAAACTCGAAAAGTTTTTATAAGGTTCAATATTGTTTAATCAGATTAAACTTATTTAAATACCCTGTAGAAGCTCTTATCTGCCACCAAGTCCCATTGCAATTTATGCTTTGAAACTTGAATAGACATATCTAAAATCTTCAATGATAAAAACACTTATTTTTTTCTTTTGTAAGCTTAAACTTTGTTCGATTTTTTTACCTTATGTGGGATGAATACATCCGAGACTCAATGATAAGGTATTTGAAAATACAACGTGAATATTTATGGAAAATAACAATTCAATTCTTGTGGAGACAAGTTATTTCTTTATGACTATTTTTTGTAACAATTTAGTTTGGACCTTTGCATGGGTGGAGTTTATCTACAAACATTTTTTGTCTATTTCGATGCTACCAAGAATTTCTACACATTGAAAAAATATTTGTTAATTTTAACCAGGTCCACATAACATAGCATAATTTCCTAAACAAAAAAACACATACCTACATAAACGAACACACCCTTTTGAAATTATCAAATTATAAAGAAATTTGGTACAATATAACTTTCAGTACCACTACAACATTGATGTATTTTGTAACTTTAACCCAATTCACTTTATCCCCTAATTTCAGTTTGAAAACCAGTGAAGGCATCTTTTTTAGATACTTTGCACTTCACACACTCGTTCAATAAATATAAGGAATCCGAATAACAATAATAACAGATTTCTGGTAATATGTTATAAACACATTACGAATAAGAATTAAGTAAGCAGAAACATAAGCTGCACACGCAGCTTTGAACTAGTTGATGTGTAGTGTCAGTGGGAAAATTTTTGATTCGCTGCTTGAAATCACGTGTACTTTTCAACGAAATAATTTGTTAAACATTAACAAAACAATCTGTAACCCTTGAAAATGAAAAAAATGCTTACAAAATTCCATATTACCTTTACAAAACTTTCGGTAAAATATTTTCCTTTGTTAAAAAATTATGTTAAAATTTTACAAAATAAAATTAACAAACTACAAACTCATGTTAACAAATCTGATTTTTATAACAGTATAGCCGAATCGTTTTCAGTGCTACTATAGTAGCTTCTATAGAAGCGACAAAATTATAGAGATTTTTTATTTCAGACTGTTGGTAACCCTTTTAATTTTCATGACAACGATGTGTTAAAAACTCGTTTTCTGGTTTTGTTTATCAAAATTATATTATAACATGTGAATAAAATTTTATTATCTACGCCAGTGAGATAAGAACTTCTTATCCCACTCATTTTGAGTGAGATAAGAAGTTCATTAACGCACGCGTTTTTCTCTGCTTTTAACCAATCAAATAAAAAAGTCAAAATGTCAAAATAACCCTAAATTAAGTCTTAGACAAAAATAATTACCGTTTATTTTTTCATTTAGAGGCGTAGATAAAAATTTGTACAATATACTTATTATATAATATATCTTATTCCACTTATTTCGTAAATAACTATTTTGACATTTTGCTTCAAGTCAATTGTGCCAACCTAGTACCATGAATTATACTACTTGTTTTTTGTAGTTTTATTTAATTTAATTAATATCGAAATAGACAAAATAGTATGAAAAACTTCTGTTACAATAATTACATTGTAACATTGTTATTTCTAATAGCGTATCTTATAATTTATAATAATAGCAATTACCTACTTCAACAATGCTTTCCAGAAGTTCTCATTTCTACTGTATTGAAGCAATTCTATTGTATCTGACAGGCCAGATTGCTTTGAGTATACTCTTATATGGTCTATTCGTGACTGCATTCGTGAATAATAGAACTGGGATCTTATTAAGGAGAGTCTACGAATAGACGAAACACACTTCCATCTTTGGAGGATACCAATCTACATTTGAATGTATTTATTCATAAGTAGGAAAATATATCTTCTAGGTTTGAATAAATATTGCTAAAGTCAAAATAACAAATTATTCACAATAAAAAAAATTTGTTAATTTTAACCAATAACTAAAGGTTTATGTTAATCCACATAACTTTTTGTTACGTTTACACAGTGGCGGCCCGTCAGGGGAGGCAGGTGAGGCAGTGCCTCATCATAGAGAATTAAAAAATTAAGTATAATTTTAATATTTTACTTTCTATAATATACTATAAATTTTTAATATTTGGATTACATGAATTGTGAAATAGTCAATAAAATTGATTGATTTTATACGTGGAATACCCAGCAACATTTAAATTATTTGAATTTGAAACGACCGCAATTTAAACTAATATTTATAGCTAGTAGACCAGGGTCGATAATTTTTGAAACCAAAAAAAAATAACAGTAGGATGAAACTCATTGGAAAAGGAGAAGAATATAATAAAAATAAAAGAAAAAATAAATTACGGGCGATCTGACTTCGGGAAGTGGGAGGGGGGGGTTTTAAGGGTAAAAAATGGTTTATCTCGATTTCCGACAAAACTACTAGTCCTATGGAAAAAAGTTAAATGGCAAAGTTGTAGGTAATAAAAGGATCTACAACTTTTGTTATTAGAATTTTTTTACATAACCTCAAAATTTATGTGAAAAATTCAAAAAACCAAGTTTTTGGTTTTTTATTTTTATCTTTTTCAAAAAAATTTTTTTTTCCACGAAATTTGGTGAAAACTTACCTTTTTATGTCCCAAATACACTGTAATTTATTTGATTTGAAATATTTATTATTTCGCCTTATTTTGACTTAATATCAAAAAAGCACCCTAATTTTCAATCGAAAATTCTCGCGTCAAAATATCAGCTTTTTTCAAAAAGTCGGTGTGCTTTTTGTTTTTTGAAATCTCTACTTTCTGATGGTGTAAAAAAATATACATTACTATGGTAAATGTTCTCAGAAAATGCAAAAAATATTATAATGAATAACGAAAAAAACTCGAATTCGAAAATTTATTTTAATCATTATGTATTAGTATGTATTTCATCAAAAAAATGTAATTGTTGCAATTTTTTTTAGTTAAAAAGTTTATTTATTAAATTCTAATAACATTTATGTCAGAAAATCTCATAAAATATAAAAATACATGTAAATCATACTATTGAATTTAGATACTTCATTCTGATTACGTTATTCATTATAATATTTTTTGTATTTTCTGAGAACATTTACCATAGTAATGTATATTTTTTTTTACACCATCAGAAAGTAGGGAGTTCATCGAACAAAAAGCACACCGACTTTTTGAAAAAAGCTGATATTTTGACGCGAGAATTTTCGATTGAAAATTAGGGTGCTTTTTTGATATTAAGTCAACATAAGGCGAAATAATAAATATTTCAAATGAAATAAATTACAGTGTATTTGGGCATAAAAAGGTAAGTTTTCACCAAATTTCGTGGAAAAAATTTTTTTTTTGAAATAGATAAAAATAAAAAACCAAAAACTTGGTTTTTTGAATTTTTCACATAAATTTTGAGGTTATGTGAAAAATTGTAAATACAAAAGTTGTAGATCTTTTTATTACCTACAACTTTGACATTTAATTTTTTTCCATAGGACTTGTAGTTTTGCCGGAAATCGAGATAAACCATTTTTTACCCTTAAACCCCCCCCCTCCCACTTCCCGAACTCAGATCGCCCGTAATTTATTTTTCCTTTAATTTTTATTATATTCCCCTCCTTTTCCAATGGGTTTCATCCTACTGTTATTTTTTTTCTCTTTTTACCATTTTTAAAGGCTTCTGCACTGGTCTATAGATGATTGGCTCAGAAGCATGCCTGAACTAATTTAGACTCACGATTGGCGTTAGCCTTGTTGTCTCGTTCTATTACAATGCAATATCATAGTTGTCTCCTTCTCTCGTATTAGCATACGCGAGGCAGGCACGCCTACATCCAAGGAAATAAGCAGGTGTTGTGGCACACAGACTAAGTTTTTTACTTAGTTTTAAGTACCTATATGTTGTGAACTGAGACGTCAGTTTTTTTAAGTTGGGTTTAAAAAAATTTCTTCGCCTTTAAATGAGGGCTAAACCCTGCCTCTGCCTCCAAAATGAAATGTCACGGGCCGCCACTGCTCTTACAACAAACTGTAATGTGTTAACTAAGTAAATAAGTACATAAGACATTTTGTAGATTTAATAACAAAATTTTATTTTAATAATTCAACCATAATTCTTGTAATTTTCTTATTCTTACAAACTTTTGTAGACCCAGTAACAAAGTATTTGTTGGAAATTGGGAACATAAAAAAATTGATAAGAAATGTTGCTTTATTAATCAATTTCCTAAACAAAAAAATAAACACATACCTACATAATTAAATACAACAATAACATACACTAAATTAAATAACACACCATTCTAAAATCATCAGGTTATATAAAGGGTTTTTCAATAAGAGTGATCTTTGAAGGGGAATTGAACAAGGTGCAAAAAAGCAACGTACGTTACGAGACGTCTCGTTTTACTTTTGGATTAAAGAACATATTATGACATTATGTATGATAAATATCATCATTTTATAATATTTTATAAAATCGTAGAATTTCATAGGATATATAAAAAAGTAATCGTACTAAAATGGAGTAAAACTAGTACGAATCTCGTTTAATGTAATTTTCACTTATCTTCTTTTAATAATTTTACATTTACAATAATACAATACAAATCACATATTTTCAAAATAAACAATTCATTTTTATAAAAATAATGATAATTTTGCTGTAAAAAAATCTAAAAAATCAATATAAGTTTAACTTTAACCTTAAATAACTTTTAAACCATGGTGCAGTATATTTATCGGAAAATCATACGAGAGTTTTTTTGTACAGCGATCAATTTCCTATAAATATGTGTCTCTCATCGCTGTATATTAACTTGCTTAAGAGGAAAAAATTTAATGTAAAATATGCCGAAACCCCATGTTATTTAAATGGGAAAAGTATCGTCTTTGTGGCAGGGTTTGATATGAATATTAAGGGCTTATATAAGTCTTATAAACTTTTTTAGGTCATAAACTAAAAATTTAGGGGGCGCTGCAAAAAAAAACAAGTTGGTAAATAACGGACACCCTATTGGTTATATATACAAAGAATTTTGTTCAAAGTTTTGATATTTTGTTTTAAACCTTGTTTAAGAGTTTGGAATTTTGAAATAAAGTAATATTTACAGACATGTAAGAACTTCTTTTAAGTTTTTAATCTTCACTCGACCTTAAAGATGTTTTAGGCTATCAAAGGATTTTACACGGGAATTTTCCTTTCAACCCTCATTCGGTATTGCATTTGAACAAAAAAACGACAAACAAAATTAATATCGTGAACGGTTTTATTACGATTCAATGTTGTCTTTACCCTGTTAAATTTAATTTAAAAAATCTATTCCATTCTTTGTAAATTTAGTCCGCTCTGCATTTGAAAAGGGAGATTTGAATACATCAAAATGGTAATGCACAAATAAACAGTGTCTTATTTGAAAGGCATTGAATTTTCTTTCGAGCTTTTAACAATTTTAGTTTAAAAGCATAGTGGCATGTGTGAACGTACTTGCTCAAAGAAAACGTGGCATGAAAGGGCTAGCGTTAAAGCCTAAACTAAACAGGACGTTGATAATTTCTTAACTGCTTTTAATAGTATATTATAATATATGTACAGGCACACCGTTGTAAGTTGTAATATTTGGGCACTTTTTCTGTACCAAAAAGGTAGCAAATGACTAAAAAAAACAAATTTCTTACAAGTATACAAGTATTTTTACTAGAAATAAAAAATTATTTTTAATTAAAAATTGATTTATAAAAAAATTACAAAGTAGCTACTACATGCAAGTAATACAATAAAAATATTAAAATCCATCTACCTAAAAATCTTATAAGATCTCACTAAGGTGCCTGTATTCAAGGGTAAATTTTTCCGTTATGTAAAAACTTGTGAATGTTTTTGATTGCCACACTTATTCTAAATGTCCTGAAGTTTAATAAAACGTGGGTTGGACGCCGTTGCCAGGTAAGGCATATATTTAAAAATACAAATGTTGGTTTAAAAAGACAAGAAAAATTTAATATTTTTAGTAAGATTGATATAGTACTCGATATGAATAAATAAAGTTTATATACACTGCGCGACAAAATTAACGCATAACAAGTTAAAAAAATCCAACTTTAAAACGCCTTTACCAATCGTTATAAAATTTTGGATAAAAATACTTTAACTTGTATCTCAGTTTACGTGTTCAAGGGTTTTTCGAGAAAATATCCTTAAAGCCCTTTTATTTAATAATAAAAAACGCTTGAAAAAAACTTTTATAGGGAAATTTTTTTAAGTAAATTAAAAATATGCTGTAAAAGACCGTAGTTTTGTTAGAATACCCTGAAAATTTTGTACAAATTAAACAAACAGTAACAAAAATACATCGCTTCAAAGTCGTCAAAAATGACCACTTTTCAGCAAAATAATCAAAAAGGGGTCATTTTTACCGACTTTGAAAAAATGTATTTTCGTTACTGTTCGTTTGATTTGTACAAATTTTTTATTTATTTAAAAAAAAAATTCCTAAAAGTTATTTTTCGAACGTTTTTTTATTATTAAATAAAAGGGCTTTAAACATATTTTCTCAAAAAACCCTCGAACACGTAAACTGAGATATATGTTGAAGTATTGTTATACATAAAGATTGGTAAAGGCGTTTTAGAGTTAGACTTTTTTTACTTATTATGCGTTAATTTTTACGCGCAGTGTAAGTTTATTTATAATTTATATCACAAATAAACTTGATTAACGATATACATATCAACTTTTTCCACCAAAATCACTTTTAACATAAGAAACAACAAGGCGAAAATTTGTGTTTTTTGTGGAGTGTCGCGAACGAAGACGTATTAATTTAAAGGAGTGCTAAGTTCTAGCTGTTCAGGTAGCACCAAAAGATAGCCATGTTATCTATCTGCGTTAAGACGCAATATTAGATCTAGTAATAAAGATTAATAATATTGAGTTTTGGCCACGTTTTAGCTCAAAATACCTCTGTGCAGCGGCAAGATTAAATTTTGAATTGTAAAATAAACAACATAATTTTAAACTATTAAAAAAATATATTTAGGTTTAATATTGTAGATACTTTTTATTTAATATCCTGATATGAATAAAACATTTATTGGTACAATTACTTAAATAATAATTAATTAATATACCTACTTCTAAAAAACTATCGTCATCGCTACTATCATCTGGGTCTAAATTAATTAAAATGGTTCTACATTGCTCTTGAAGCAAAAGATCGTACTTATATGGTTTAAATTTATCCTTATTTATCCTAAAATTTATCCCTAAAAGCTAAAAGGTTTCTTATATTTTCGTATAATTGAGGTTTTGGTATGCTGAAATTCTATGTTTCATATTTATTATTTAATTTTGGTTATATTTAGGTATATTTATATAATTAAGGTAGGTATTACATTATTACCTTTACTTAAAAATTGTATGTTATAAATACAGGTAGAATGTACGTATTTATGTATATTTATGTTCTTATGTACCTTTTAAGATTATACTACTTTGTTACCTTCAATTTCATTTTAATATATTTTTAAACTGGTTTATCAATAATTTTGGGATGCGATGAAATTTGGGTACACTTTCTATAAAAAAAATTGAACAAATAGACAAATATGTCTTTAACAATTTTTTTAAAGTAAATATTGAATACGCGCCACTATATTGCCAAACACGTGTTAAACTTTACTTAAAGGGCGGTACCATTACGGCGGGCACTGTATCAAATTTGATAAACGCCATTTTAGACACAAATTTAATTTACGAGCGAGTGCTTGATTAAATGAGTGTCTAGAAAAGTTTATAAATGAGTTGCGTACTATACTTTTTCATGGAAACATGTACGATAAGGGCGTTTTAAAGGTGGGAGTAGAAAAAATTAATAACACTTCTCAAGAAAATATTAAATTTTTTATAATGCCAACAAAAAATGTCTTTTACCATGAGGGAATATTCAGTATTATTTTTAAAACATCAAGTAAAAAGACAAATACATTTACGGAACTCCAAGGTTGATCCCTTAAGAGACGTTATCTCGATATTTTATTAAATTTTCCATCTCATGGAGTTATTTTAATGTGTTAAAGAACGAAAGTTGGGATGTGGGTTTATATTAATTTTAAATGAAAAATATTTTATCCAAATAGAATTTTTCCGTAAAATCGACGTGGTTTTACTTTGCCTATGATTTATTTTCTTCTTAGATTAATTCATCGACTTAGATCTTAGACTTTTAAACTGTAATTTGGTGAAAATTTTTAGGTCAAGCAGGCCCAGACTGCAGATAATGAAAGCCGCTTTAATATTCTCAACTAAGTCTGATCGATTCCCGCGTAATTATTCAGTAAACACGTTAATGAGCTTGAAATTTTGCATTGTCAATCCAGAATTATCCAAACGGCAAACAAATTTAATTTGGCAACGTAAATGAGATTTTCATACAGTATAATATACCATAATAATTTATAATTATGCCATAGGTAATTATAATAAAATATGCTTCAGTTAGTTTTATGACTGCAATATATTGGATAGTACATCAATATTTTACAAATATTATTATTTTGATGTGTTCAAATCTTTCTTCGCAGAGCGAAATTTAAAAAGAATAATAGAATAAATGAATGCAATATTCAAAAATTCCACCGTAAATTCCATTGATTGCATTAATTGCAAGTATAATTTTTAATGTTTTTACTGAACACTTAGTAGTATATTATTTATCAAGTTTAATAAACGCCATTTTAGACACGACTCTAAAAATGATTTAAATTATATATTTGTATAGAGCAACATTTTTAAAACAATAGATTAACGAACTTGGGAATCTGTATTAGCGGCCACCGGTAAAAATGTCAAATTTTTATGTATTCCTTGAAAATGGACCGTTTAATCCGATATAAAAGCAGTTTTTTACAGTGAATGTAAAGAAATCGTTTTATTGGCACTCCAAATCTAGTTTATTGCCGGAGAAATTTAAAGGTCAGTACAATGTTCATATAAACTTTTCAAATATTGGCTTTGAGAAACTTTTTAATAGTTTAATATTTTTGTATTGAGATAATAATAGTATATTATGTATCAAGTTTGATAAACGCCATTTTATACACGAATTTAATTTAGGCACGAGCGAGCTTGCGAGCGTGTGCTTAAGTTAATGAGTGTATAGAAAAGTTTATAAACGAGGTGCATACTATACTTTTTCTACGACAAATACTTATTATTATCTTAAAATGATTTAAATCAAAAATTTGTATAGAGCGCCATCTACGAAACAACAGGGGAAACTTTCAAATGTCACATTTTTACATTTTATAAACACAATTATAAAGGTTATAAATCGAAATGTATCTTGAAAATTGACATTTTTTCACAGCGAAAGTAAAGGAAATGTTTTATGAGGACTTTACAGTAGAGTCCGTGCCCGAATTTAAGTTATGGTTTACTGCCGGCGAAATTAAAAGGTCAGTACAATGTTCATATAAACTTTTCAAATATTGGCGTTGAGAAACTATTTAATATTTTTGTATTTTTGTATTGAGATAATAATAGTACATTCTGTAACAAGTTTGGAATACAGCATATTCCGCTCGAGGAAAAATTTGACACACGAGCCGAAGGCGAGTGTGACGGTTTTACGAGAGTGGAATATGCTATTCCAAACGTGTTTCAGACATTATTTTCTCTACGACTACGTAAGAATAGTAACGCTTATATAAGTTTAAACAGAAAAGAAACCAAGCAGTTTTTGACATTTAAGTTTTTTGTATTGTCAAACCATTATGTGCCGTCACAATTTTATAATGTAAATTATAATAAATTTAAACAAATGGTATGCCTAAATCTTTATTATAATTAAAAATAGTTATTTACACTAGGTAACTAATAAAAAATAACATTTTGGTTCTGTACCTTACGAGAAATAAAACTGTTTTAAAAAGAACATAATACTATTTCCTAAAACTCCAAGACATTCATTTTGCTGCTCTAAAACAAATAAAAAACCAATTTTACAAGTAATCTATGTCAACATCTATTCTTTTTCTACATTTTAAAGATCTTTTTTTTAAACTTTTTGAATCTGTCAAAACTTCAAAGCCGGTATAGTAGGTAACTGGTTTATCATTTTAATATCAAATTTATTATAATTTTGATTTGTATATTTGAAAAACAATAAATATAACTAATTTTTTGTGCCTAAACCTTAATTATACAACTGCTATTATTTTTTAATTAATAAATAATACAGTAATATTTAAATATTTTTAAATTTTTTACGTTTAGTAAACGGCCAGGAGATGTCGTTACTTGTGACCATTCTTAAACAAGAGTAGGAATATTCTCGCACAGTATTGCAGAAAAACATCCTTTCTATGATCAAAAATTACACTAGAATGTTACTATTCTTAAGTAGTCGTAGAGAAAATAATTTTCACATTTAGTATTATTTTACAAGAAAGGCACTTTATTTTAACGATTTTATGACATTTGACAACTGTCAACTAACTTAAAACTAACTTCAGCCCGTGACTAAAAACCTGTTCCTAACTTCAGCCCGTGACTAAAGCGCCATAAAGCCACAACTTGTCAATGTGTATTTAAAAGGTCACTTATTGTCATGGAAACATGTACGATGAAGGGCGTTTTAAAGGTGGGAGTAGAAAAAATATATTTTTATATAAATTAAATAAAGTTGCATATTTTGGCTTTAATATTATTTACTCGAACCTACAGGTTTTTCAGAGATTTCTTCCTATGAATAAATCAATACGAACATGCATTTGTACCCTTCAAGATTAAGTGTATGCATCGATGTTTATTGCAGACTCTACCCTATCTATTATTCACAAATGCAGTCACGAATAGGCAATACTAAATGCCAAATTGCTTCAATACATAAAAATTACCACTTCTGAAAATCATTGTCAAGTAATTATTTCAATTAAAATAGAGCGACATCTATAAAACAATAGAGTAAACAACTTTGGAATTTGTATTATCTGCGCACTAGTGAAAACGTAAAATTTTTATGTGTAAATCAAAATGTAAGGTCAGTACAATGTTTATAACTGCTTTTCAAATATTGGCGATGAGAAACTATTTAATACTTTTGTATTGAGATAATAAAATAATTTTTACATTTAGTATTATTTTACAAGATGGAAACGATTGTATAACATTTGACAACTGTCAACTAACTTAAAACTTCAGCCCGTTTCTAAAAACCTTTTGCTAACTTCAGCCCGTGACTAAATGGCCATAAGCCACAACTTGTCAATGTGTATTTAAAAGGTCTCTTTGTGTCATGAAAACGTGTACGATAATGGGCGATTTAAATAAAGTTTCCTATATTGTTATTTTGGCTTTATCATTATTTATTCGAAACTACAGATTTTTCAACGATTTCCTCCTATGAATAAATCAATACAAACATACATTCCTACCATTCAAAGATGGATGTGCAGATCAAGCGTATGCATCGATGTTTTCTCTATATATATATTGCAGACTTTACCCTATCTATTATTTACGAATGCAGTCAAATAGGCAATACTTAGTATTGAATACTAAAATCTAGATTGCTTCAATACATAGAAATTACCACTTCTGAAAATCATTGTCAAGTAATTATTTCAATTGAAATACAAATATAGCCAAATTGACAATCCTATAAGACAGATCAAGAAAGCTCAGCACTTAGATTTCCCTTTATATAGGTGTTATGTTTTTTCCACGCAGTACATTATGCGGTTAGAGTTAATAACCATAATGAAAGTGGGTAAAAAATCCAGACAATCGTTATTCAGCCCTGTTGATGTATTAATGATGTATTAATCAGCATAAAGAGCAAGCAGGACGCGAGCGTTTCTTTTAGGGGCAACGTCTGACTAATCCCTACCCCCAGCCGATGACGAATCCTTCAGTACAGTGATCCAAACGCTAACAAAAAGTGTACTGAAAGATTTTTAAGTGGTTTTTCCTTGTATAAGAAATTTACTCAAAATTCTTTTGAAATGGACGATTTTTATATAAAAAAAAAAAAATAGTATATTGCAGTGGCGGCCCGTGACTGGTTAAAAAGGCAGTGCTGCATCAACAATAATAATAAAAAAAATAAAAACTGCGCTTTTATAATAAATTTAATTTATCATTTTTAGTTTTCAAGACATCGTAAAAAACGTAAAAAAAATTTGTAATTTTTTTATTTTAAAAACGGTTGATGGAAGCCTTTTTCAATTCAGATATTATTCAAACTCTTTTTTAAGGGGAAATTAAAGTAAAGTGCTCTTTTAGTTCCACCCTTACATCCAAACTAAGATGTCCCATAAGCCAACTGAATGGCTTGTGCGGGTTAGGGGTAGGAACGGACCGACGGCTTAAAGTCCCCTCCGAAGGACTATACACAATGGACAAACACAAATAAACAACCATACCCAAGTGGGATTCGAACCCACGACCTCTCGGCTCGTACCCAGGAGCTCTGACCACTACACCACCGAGGCCAAAATATTTTGTCTAGTTTTTAAAACTTTACGAAAAAAAATTATTCTTCTTAAAAACTTCTGCTTATTTAAAAAATGACATTTCCATAAAAAATCAAATGTACAGGGTGCTCAGAAATTAGGAAAACCTGAAAATTCTTTAAGGGTGAAGTACCTTTATTTATTATTTTATTAAAAAATTTCATAAAAGAAAGTCGATGATATATTAAATTAATGCCTAAATACGAAAAAATAAATATTTTTTTTTATAATAAAATTTTAAAATAAGTTTTTTATTTCGAATTTAGACTTTAATTTGATTTAATTTAATTTATTTGGATTGTCACAGACTTTCTCTTATAAAATTTTTCATAAAATTAAATAACTTTTTGTATAAAGATTAAATAAAATTTTTAAATAACAAAAAATATTTTTTCTACTCCTATTAAGGAATATGAACGTTCTAACATCACTTTTTAATGTGGAATTACATATATTCCTAAAAGTGTTACAGAATGAAATATTCTATAACCGGATGAGGGAATAAACACTGGTGGGGACATCTTTGTGTTTAATATCTAACAACTTTTAGACCGATCCAACCTCAGTTTCTCCCAATTAAATCATTTTTCTATATTATTTTTTGAAAAAGTAAAAAAAGTATAGTCTGAAACACATTTGGAATTGCATATTCTGCTTTAGTAAAACCGTCAAATTCGCCTTCGGCTCGTGTTACAAACTTTTCACTAGACCGGAATATTCTGTATTCCACCTTGTTACAAAATAAACTATTTTGTATTTGGACTTTAAATGGAATTTAAATTATCATCGACTTTCTCTTATAAAATTTTTCAATAAAAATTAATGTAATATTTTCTTAAAGAATTTTCATGTTTTCCAATTTCTAATCAACCTGTACATTTCATTCGAATTTTTTTTATGGGAACGTCATTTTTTACACTTTTTCCTATTGGCAACCCCATACCGGGACACAATGTATATATTGTGCGACTAGTGAAAGAAAAAGGAAATTCCTCGAGTGTACAGTTAAATAAAAAAATAGTATACTATTTCACTGTGCGTTTATTCGCCGAACGCAATTCGTGACAAACTCAAATACAGAAAAACTGTTTTCTATCACCGCCAACCCTTATTAGTAACTGTGAACTGGTTCAGATCGGATTCATAAACGGAAAACGAATTGTGAACTGACGCGAGTACACAAAAGTATCTATATTTGTAAAGAATACGATTGTCAAGTGACCGGAAAAAAAAAAGATTATTTTTATTTGAGTGGAGGAAATCTTGCAGTTAATAGTTCAAGAGGTGAGGAAGAATAAAGAAAAGCAACTGTGTAGTTTATTGACATAGAAAAATAATAAAACATAATTCAGTGAAAACAATTTTGGTCATTTTAGAAAGTTTAGTGACGTTTTTGAAACAAATCTAAAAGAACTTATTCTAGAGTTAAACATTTTAAATAGATTTAGGACATTTTTCGATGATAAAATTTTGTTAAATGCTGATTTAAATAATATTTGAGTTAATTATACTGCCCTACTATGGAGAAAGGCAGTAACTACAAAAAAATTCTTAATGCGTTTTCTTGTGCTATGATAAAGCTATAGACATTTTGTATCTTAATTCAACTAAAAAATGCAGTAACTATCTTATATCAATTTTCCACAGATTTCTTGTTTAGTAGTTACTGCCTTTTTCCATAGTTGGGCAGTATAAACTTTATATGATTCTGACCATTTAATTATAAATAATTAAATACTAAATTAACTTTCGTGATCTATCTCTATTTTCGGGTCGCATTGAGAAACATTAAATTAATCATTCGGTTTTTAGAACCGCAGAAACTTTCTGCGGTTCTAAAAACCGAATAATTAAATTTCGATAAAATGGCTTCATTCTTAATTGCATTAAAACGGAGGCTCGTCATTGCGCTTAAAATAGAATATCATTTAGGCAATATTGAAATTTCAGACTGGATTAATTTGTTTTTATGTTGGATTCATTGTGAATTAAAGGCTAAACTTCTCAGACAGAATAATTAAAAAAGTCATTAAAACAAAACGAGATTTTATGGATTTTTATTATGTTACAGGTTTTGGTAGTGTCGGTGGAAAAGGTAATATGCAACAGCCTGCATCCCCTCCACCGAGAAGATCTATGTCACCTGACCAACCTAATCCAGCTGAGCCAATCACAGAGCAACCAAGCACTTTGATAGGAAGAATAGGTTGGGCTTTGAGATGTCTGTTATTATGTAAGTATTAGGTGATTAGGTTTTTAAACACTCATCCCAGCAAAAAAAATACAAAGTATTTAGATCTGGCAAACTTGGCGGCCGCGCGATTGATTCTTCTCTACCGATCCACTGGTTAGAAAAAAATCGCCATCTTAACCTTCGGATGACCAAACTCTTTTTTATACATGTATGACCAAGGGGGGTTTAAAATGACCCCTCCTGATTTTAGTAAACGAAAACATGCTTTAAATTATTTTAATGTTATATTTTATATTAAATAATGAAAACAAACATTAGTACAACAAATTTGTATTCCAAATAAACTAAAAAAGTAAAAATATTAGTCTAAACCTAATAAAGGAAGCAATGAAATTTGGTATTACATAGTATGTTTTTTTTAATCTTCGAATGTTCCTTGCAGACAAAATGCTTGCATTTATCGCATTTCGTTGTAAACTTTATATCGGAAGATCGACAGCAAATTGTACATCGGCCACGTTTCTTGGGATTTTCAGCTGGCTCTGCATCTTCAGGATCTTTTGAATATTCTGTTAATACCATATTTATTTTAAAAATACTTTTCTAATGAGAAATATTTGTAAATTTTTTTAATGCAAAATATAAAGATACTTGGCATATAATAATAATAATAATATTATAGTCAAATAAAAAAATAATCAGTTAAAAATTAAAAATATTTAAGAGTTTATTCAAGAAAAATATACATTGGGGTCAAAATGTACCCCCCTTGGTCATCCGAAGGTTAATACTTACCCTGCAGGGTGTCTCAGATTTAAATCTGGTAAATTTAATAGTCGATACAATTTGCATAAATACCACTAATCTATCTCAAAACGAAGCTTTTAAAACATGCCGTTTACAAAGTAATAAAATATTAGTTAATTTTAACCAGATTTTATTTTAATCCACTTCCACATAACTTTTTGTTAAGTTTACAACCAACTGTAATCTGTTAATTAATTGAATAAGTATACTTAACTATAGTTTGTAATTGAGGAGGTGCATTTCAAAACTCGGCTTATCCATATTAGGTGATTTTGAGCAAAATGTCAAAAACCTTACACGTGAGTACTAACGCATATCAGGCCTACAGAATACTTTAAACAAAATAAATAGGCATAAGTATAAAATTTATATACCTTGATTAAAAAGGTTTAGGTCCAATTTAAATTAATTTATAATTACATAAGTATAAGCCAGTTCTGACATGATATAACCGATAGATAAGGCAAGTTTTGGGATGATAATCAATAGGGTGGAGCGAATTTTTTTTTCCTTAGCCTGGGGGTGGAATTTGTAGCCTATAAAAAAAGAAAATTTTTGAAAAAAAAAAAATTTTTACTCAACGTCTTGAGGTGGCCCACTGATTTTTTAAATTAAATTTAAGTTTAAAACGAATGGTCGTAAAAATTTTTTCAAAAGTGTGAAATTGCGGAGTGTCCTTTTTCTTGCTAATTAACAGTTATGAACTTAAAAAAAATATTTTGTGGTCATTATTGTTGTTTTTAAAAAAATTCCAAAATAGTAACATGATTTTCTGAGGCAATAGAGCAATAGCAATAGGCAATTTTGAGTTGAACACGATCAAATTTGTTTATTTTTAGATAAATTTGAAGATTACAAGCCAAACGAAATTTTTTTTTTATTTAAAAGAATTTTAACTTAAATTTAATTTAAAAAATCAGTGGGCCACCTCAAGACGTTGAGTAAAACAATTTTTTTTTCAAAAATTTTCTTTTTTTTATAGGCTACAAATTCCACCCCCGGCTAAGGAAAAAAAAAATTTTTTTTTCGCTCCACCCTAATAGTCAATTTGTAAAAGAATTTTAAATTGAATAAGGGGGCATCCATTAATTACGTGAGGTGTTTAGGGGGGAGGGGGTCGAGCCAAATCTCACACAATCTCACGTGGAGGAGGGTGGCAAATATCACGTATTTTTTCCAAAATAAACAGTGTAAAATTGCAAGAAAACTGGGTTAAATTAAGTAAAAAATGTTTCTTTACTAAAATTTAATGGAAATTTCTCACCGTGTATGCTACGTTTAACTAATAATATTAGAAATCGACAAAATTGCCTCACGTAATTAATGAATGTGAGTTTTAGAATATTATGACCTTTTCAGGGTATAGGGGGCTTCATGTTAAATGTACAGACACCACTAACTCATTTTTATTAAAAAGTGGATAAGCCTAGTTTTGGAATGGACCTCCTCAATTATAACAAATATTTTGTAACAAAATCCTACACAGTAAAAAATAAGTTGCTAAATTTAGCAAAATTTTAGCAATTTTTTTTGCTCCCACAGGTCCACTAATTTTTTATGTTGATTTAACAAAATAATTTGCATTCCCTAGTTGTTAAATTACGTTTGTTAAAATAAACAAACTATATTGTTATTATTTAACAAATATATATTGTTAATAAATGCAATAAATTTGTTAAATTATAAAATAAATTTTCAATTTTTAACAAATAAATTTATTAAATTCGCATTTTTTTTGGTCGTAGAAGCAATTCTTAATTTGCTATTTTTACAATAATTTTATGTATTTTAAAAAATAAATTTGTTAAATTTACATTCTTCTTTGGTTCTTTAAGCAAAATTTATTTGTCATTGAAATAAGTATTTTTGTGTATTTTAACAAATATTTTTTTTTATTTGTATTCTTTTTTTGTCGTGGAAGCAACCTTTATTTGTCATTTCAACAATTACCTATTTTGTGTTTTAACAAATAAAATTGTTAAAGTTGCATTCTTTTTTGTGGTGGAAGCAACTTTTATTTGCCATTTGAACAATTATTTTTAAGTATTTTAAAAAATAAACTTGCATTCTTTTTTGCCATAAAAGCATTTTTTGTTGTCAATTGTACAATTTTTTTGGGTGGAAAATCCAAACTTTGTTTGCTATTTGTACAATTTATTTTGTTAAGTAGCCAATTATTGTTGCAGTTAATTTTAATTAAAAACAAAAAAATGCGTTATAATAATTATAAAAATAAGGCTATTAGGTACAATTATTGTACCTAAGAGTCTTATTTTTGTAAAATAAAATTTATTAACTTTTACAATTATAACATATTTTTTTATTTGCTAAATGCAACAATAATTGGCGAAATTATAAAAATAAAATTTAACAAACAGCAAAAAAAATATTTATAAGCAACTAACATAATTTTATAAATTAAAATTGTACAAAGGACAAATTATACTTTTTTCTCAAAAAATATACATATGTGATAATATGTGACATGGGTATTTGGTATAAGGTAATATAATATAAACACATATTAAAGTACAAAAATATAAATTTTAAAGAAACAAAACATGTTTAACAATATTTATTATAATATATTATTTACACTTATTGTTTTATATTAATATAAAATAAACAAAAAACACAACAAAACTAAAATATTATTAACAATAATAATTATCATTATTGTTTCATTTTAATATAAAATAAGCAAAAAACATAACAAAACTTAACTTTTAGAAGAACTCCTCTAGAGGAAATTTTAATATATTCTTCTAAAAAATCTCCCCGAAGATTGGCCCCGTATTCGTCTTGGAGTGTAAATTCCTTTGATTCCAAGGACGGAAATAATTTTCTTACTGAAATATGTAAATGAAACACCCTTTTAATAATTTTAAATTATTTGTGGCACAAAACTCTATGATAAGCATTTTGTAACAGACCCCATAATCTTATAAACATTAAATAAATAAAATTTATTTAAGAAACAAGTTGTTTCACACAACAACAAAGATAATCTACAAAAATATTTTGCTTTACTTACCACTTTCAATTATGTCTTCATACGAGCAAGGGGACAATATAGAACACCATTCTGTTTCGTCATATTTATCACGGAAGTATAATTTTGTTAATCCGTACTCCATAATGGCTTTAGAATACTTACAGTAAAGCCGACTGACGAAAAGAAAAACACCCCACCTATTAACACTGACCACAGCCACTGAATTACAGTGTCATCATGAAGCAGCCTGCCGCAGGCTTGTGCCGAGCATGCGCTCTGCTCGAAAATAGCAACATTTTTTGTTAATTTACAAAATCAAGACCAAATTTTGCACACCTATTTGGTATTTTAGCAACTAAGTGTTGTTTTTTTTACAAACTTCGAATGTCTAAAATAACAACCTAAATTTGGTGAAATTTGCAAATTGTTTTTTGTTCATTTTAACAAATCATAAAGATATTTATCAAATTTATTTGTTATTATGTCAACTTATAATTGTATCTTTGACACATAAATTTTGTATTTTAACAACTTGAAGTGTGTTTTTTCACAATTTCAAGCGGCTAAGTTACGAAAAGTTATTTATTGTTGATTTAGCAAATATAATCTGTTACCTTTGAATTGAACAAAATGCTGCAAAATTGCATATTACCTTTACAAAACTTTAGGTAAAATATTTTACTTTGTTAAAATAATAACAAACCCTGGTTTTCTACAAAAAATTATGTTAAAATTTTATTGACTATTAATTTTCCCGATTATATGAGACACCCTGTATAATCCATCAGAAAATGTCGCCTAAATTTTAATTGAATGGGCCTAAAGAATTAATATAAAAAAGTTAATCTCCTGGAATCTTTTGACAAAGTAAAAACCAAAAAGTTTGTTGCAAAGATGTCGATCATACAAATTGCTCATTACCAATATCCTTTAAAAAGCCAATATACCTAAGTGTGCACTTTGGCAATTGAATGTTATTCTAAAGGTTTTAAAGTCGTCTAAAATTTAAATAAAAAACTCCAGAATTTATGATTGACATTCTAACGTTAAAAGGCCTCATAAATTTTAAGTGATGTTTAAAGAGCTCTTTGAAAGTTTTTAGATTAAAATAACAGATCTGAATCTTATATTCAAATTGAAATGTTTCTCGTTTCAGCTCAGAACACTTGCTTAAAAGATAGAAAGGTATCGGGACGGCTTGTGAGGAGGTGTGCCCCAGGGACCGAGCTCGTGGACTGGCTACTTAGCTTGTCGCCCAGCGTACACTCCAGAGCTATCGCCACGGGAATGTGGCAGGCTCTTCTGGAAGAAGGAGTCATTTCACACGGTAAGTTAGCATTTCAAAGATTTTATATTACCATACAAAGTCAGTGTTTTTTATCCCACAGAGAGTCGGGTTGATTTTCTAACAAGACTAAACTCTTTATTTATTTATAAAGAAGAATGTGAACTTTATATAGATATAAAATCTTGAAAATGCAAATATCAGAATATCCAACTTTAAAACAATATTTACTAGTGGCTTTTCAAATCAAATTAAGTAGGAAGAGCTATTGATAACAAACTCCAACAAAAGTATAGTGTGAAGGCTTAACATGTTGATGAACTTATCAAAGTGTATCAAAATGCACATCAAATTAGAGCTTAACACATTCTACTTTGAAAAGCAGCCATGCATAACAAAGTATAGTAGTTACTTAAGGATATGCACATGTTTAAAATTATCCTGCTACAAAATTCTCTTTATTCCCATCAGTAAGCCCAAATTAATTTAATGTTGTTGAGTAAATAAAACAAACATTAAATCAAAGCTTAACCAACCGTTTATATAACAAACTAAGATATAAATACATAGAACCACTGGGAAGAGTAAAGCTCAGAATTTTCCCTTTTCCTTATTCCACGACCATAACTTTTCATTTGGACTCATTTTTTTTTAATTTACGTTCTAGGAATGCATATATTTTTTTGTTAAATTTATTGCGGTTACCTTAGAGAAAAGGGAATGCACGTTTAATACCTTTGAGGCGCTTTTATAGACCCATGTCTAAACATAAAACCAAATGCTGGTAAATTTGACTTTTATTCGTGTTTTCGTTTTCATTAGAGGTTTACGTGCTTTATTAATTTAATACAATACGAGGACATGTTGATCAGTTCTTAGAATTGCTATGAAAATGTTATATTTTGGGCCAAATTACGTTTAATCATTTAACAAGTACTCCTTTTAGCTTGATAGGTACCCTGACTTCATCATTCCTTCAGAATGAAGGGATTGCTCATTTTCGTCAAAAAATGCATCTACACCGTCGATTACTTCAGCAGCCAACAATTTTTTAGTGCTGAAAAAAGGGGGCCATATCTGTAAACATGATTTTTGTCTTTGTCAAATAAGGACTTTTTTATATGTTCATGCAAAATCGTAACAGCCGATCCAGTTGATATGCCTTTGGTCTAAGCGATGTCACCCATTCACATTTTGATCTTACAGGATTTTGTGGATTTTGGATGATGATGATGATACCCAATGTCCCAAAACGTCCAGCATAATTTTTCGTTGTACAAACCAGTCCCCATAATGACTTTGAAGCACCCTTTTGCTTCAATTGTTTCCCCATTAAAAAGCATTGCTTATTAAAGACACGAAATTCACTTCATAGTTTTTTAACAATGCAAAAGTTGCTAGACACAATGGCTTGCAAAATCAAAACTTACACTGTTTAAAATATCTGTGGTGTAATTTACACCGTGTAAAGGGCAATCTTAAAATGTTGTCTAAATCCAACACCAAGTGGTGTTAATATAAACACCATGAATTATGGTTGAAAATGTTATATACAGCAAACACCAAAACCGTGTTTATCTAAAAAATATTTGAGAAGTGCACCTACACAGAAAAAAAGGAATAGTTAATTTAACTATATTAATTTAGTTGACCCATAAGTATTTATTTAAATGAACTGTGGGAGGGTTAATATAAACAAAGATTAGTTTGACGGTAATAAACCGGATAGTTATTTTATTTTTTTTAAATTGGTTAAATTAACCCAGGAAACTTTAGTGAAACCAACCCGCTGTATGGTTCAGTTTACTAAATATGTTGTTTGTAAAATAAGAGTTACTTTAACCTAAAGCACTCTGTTAAAATGTACAGATCGCGGCAATGGCGGTGTGGATCACGTGATGTTTTTAAATCTCGCCTCTGTTGACTTACATGAAGAGTATATAAACTCAGGTAGTCCTTTGCTTTGGTGTGACACTACAAGTTGTTCGATACTAAAGAGACCTTAAATTGGTGGAAACAGCTGTCAATACTTGAAGTATTTTAAGTTGGTGGAACGCACTAAAAACTTTATCTCTAGCGAGTTGAAGGTTCAATTTTCTGGAATAATACCACTGGTAATATACTGGCAATGCTTCAAGGAACTTCCTGTTTCCTTTTTTTTCTAGTATGATTTAATTTGACCAAAAAACATAATATTTAACACTGAAAAGGAGTTCAATTTACACAGGTAAAATTTATTTTAATACTGTGTGAAAGTTAAATTTACACTATTTTAGTATTTAAATTTACACTGGACCAACGAACCATATTTAACAACATTTTGGTTTGTATCGATATAGACCATGTATGGTGTTAATTTGGTGTTAAAATGGTCATGAAATTTTGAAAAGTGTAATAACAGATAGATTATAAAAGAATCTGAAATCTCGATAGTAATCGATTTAAGGATGGTTTTTGTCAGTCGTACCAATTAATTATTAATTAATTAATTAATTAATTGTGTTGCATTCTTTTTGAAATTCTCATCAATATGCAATCGTACGTTTGCAGGTCATAAAGTATATATGCGTAAACTAATGTGAACTTTGTAATAATAAATTTAAATCCTTAAATCAAGCATTTTTAAATGAGGTATTTATTTTACCTATTTTAAAGGGTAGGTAGTAAAGTAAAATAAATTGATGTATTACATGGAAAACCCTCGTCACTAGAAATTCCTGGAAATTCGGGTAAAATAATATTTATTCAAAAAGTGAGTCAGGATTTATAAAGAGCTTAACCTTATGCACGTATGCAGGATTTTTGACAGAGCTAGGATTTGAAACGGTGAATTAAACTATTTTATGAAAACAAAATGTTGGGTTAAATTGAAATACGTTTAACCGGAGTAATCCGATTGAGCAGGTGAATTACTTAACACCATTGATTGATTCGACTTGTACTTAATAAAAGTCTATGTTTCTACTATGTTAATAAAAAAACACTTTTCGTGAAACTCTTTATAGCAGTATTGTTTTTTTATTTACATAAACCTTAAACCAAGAGACTTTTTGTAGTTACACACGGTAAGTTTGAGACAATAAATCTTATTCACGTATTGATTCAAAGTCGTTAAAGTAAATAAGGGTTGGAAAAGAAAACGAAAAATACGGGAATCGCTAATGATATCAGAATAATGATTTAGAACAGTGAACGCACACTTAATTTAATTTAATTAAGTCAAGCTGTTATTTATCTGAAGTTATAAATTTCCACGTCACCCGGGAGGTATTATTCTGCGACGCGTTGACCTTTTTTAAAATGGAGCCGATAGCACTACTAAACCAAAAAATAAACTTTAAAAAACAAAACAAACAAAATATCACATCAAAGACTAGTTTTAATCTTAAACTTAAAATATAGTCTTAAAAAAGTTAAAAATAAATAAATTAATCAAAAAATAAAAATAAAACTAAAAAGTCGACCCCTACCTAAGTATTAAAAAATATAAAATACTATACGTCCATCTTTTAAGATTGAAAATTTATCTATTATTTGGTCGTAAAATTGTGGGTCTGCAGTGAGATTTAAAAGTAATTCTAAATTTTCAAACCGCGTCTCTAATTGAAGAATTATGCAATCTATTATTTCAAAATATAAAATTTGCTTAATAAAAACTGCTAAATCTACCTTAGTGTGTTCCCTACAATAATTAAATAAGAAATTTTACTAATCGAGACAAAAACTATAAAAGATCAGCCAAAAGTTTTAAATAATTTAATCTGAATCAAAACAATAACGTGCTCTACAAACGCTAAGAGAAGACTGGCAACCTTCTTTGTCTCCGCTGGCATCCCACCATAAACGGACCACCAATCAGAACAAACCAAGCTAACTAAATTTCGCCTCATCTACGGTGTTTATTCGCGAACTTACGGCGATATTTTTGTTGGTGAGTCATTTTCGCTTTCAAGAGGTAAATGGGAGCTTCCGAGGCTGTGAAAATTTCGCCTCTGTCCAAGCGACTCTCAACGATGCACGTTAACTTGACGCGCTTTGCGCCTGGATTTTTATTTACGATTAATATGATTAATTGGTTTTTTACTTTTTATTGGGTAGAACTATTGTAAAAATTCACTTGTAATAGGCAAACATATAAATACAAAAAGTCGTTCGTTCCTTCATTTTAAGGGTGAGGCGCGGCCTCAAAGGCCTACCCTGACGAGCCGCCACTGTTAGGCACGTGTAAACAACATTACCTTTAAATTAAAACTTCCGATATAGCGGGAGATTTAAATCCACTCTATATCTTAAGAGAAAATAAATTATAAAGTAAGTACCTATACAGCTGGTGAATAACTTAAAATCAAGAGACATTTTTGAAATTACGTGCGGTAGGTTTAAGACAATAAATCTTGTGCATGTATTGATCCAAAGTCGTTAAAGTAAGGGTTGGAAAAGACAACTAAGAAGACGGTAATCGCAATTGTCATAAGGATAATGATTCAGTGGCGGACATTTACTTAATCCTTCACAGAGTCAACCTGTTGTTTATCTGATAATGTAAAAGTATACCTACTACAAAATGTGTTTTAGCAAACAATTTAATGTATAAAGTTGTAAGAAAGACAAATAATGTTCAGTCTACTCAATTTACAATGTCAACAGCAACAGCTGTTTTTTTTCTTTATAAATATATTTATTTCTTGTATAATGAAAACAAAGAATTATTTTATAAATTTCCAGTTGATATCTCTATATCTATATCTCGACAGTTACATATTTCTTAAAGGTAATATTAATACTAAAAATAATGTTATCATATTTCTTTGTTTCAGTAAATAAGGAGCAACCATTTAAGGACAAGTGCTTTCTCTACAGATTTTGGCAGGACGAAGAAGGAGCAACAGCGCTTCCTCCCCTAGAGGACGTGGCAACTGCGGAAGAACAGCTTCAAGAATCTCTTGGTGTTTTGATACACCGCGCTCCAGATGCGTTCCTGAGGATGATTATGAGAAAACAGTAAGAAAGAATACTTTTTTGGTTAATTAAAAAATAAATTTGTAATTGTTATTTTCTTAAGGGTTCACGAGCGAACAGTTGATGACCAAGAAACAATATTTGAAGAGTTGCTGCATATAAGAGCTTTATCTCATTTGTCCAATTCTGTTAAGAGGGAATTGGCCTGTGTTATCGTTTTTGAAGCTCATCCAAGGGTCAGTACAGTATGTAAGTATGACATATTTTGGATAGTTTTGAAAGTTTAATATCCATATGAACCAAATTCAATGTATTTGGGTAGCTATTTTTGTCTTTGATAAAATTTTTGAAACAACGACCATTTCGGGTTTTCGATATATGGGAACAAAAAGTCACACAGTGTTATCTCTGGCGAATATGGAGGCATGACTAGGGTCTTGTTTTTGATCGAAAATATACAAACTAGCAATGAAGTGTGGATATATGGTCTTCTTCTCTTCTTCTTCCTATAACTCCTTAAGGCAAAAAAGATGGTAGAATAGCTAGTTCTAAGCATCTCCATTACATCCTCTCTACTAATTCTTTCCATTTTTGTTTGTTCTTTGCTTCTGTCAATGTTAAACATTGTTTTTGAAGTTCTTCTTTTAACTATTAACCATGTGTTATAAGGTCTGCCTATTAGTCTTTTTCCTTGTTTCTTATTGTTGAGTGCTTGTGGTGCTATGTTTTTGTTGTTTTTCCTTAGTGCATTTCCATTTTCTTTTCCTAATTTTTTTTTCACTTTTTCTTTTTCTGTTCTTCTTTGCACTTTTTCTTTTGATATTATGTTGGGCCAGAATATACCGCATATAATTTGACATTAGTTAATGAAGGTTTGAATTTTGTATCATCCGCAAATTCAATATTTTTAAAGACTTCCAATAAGATTCAGGTTCTCTTATCTTCTGTGCTTTCCATAACCCAATCCATAATTATTATATAGAGTAGGGTGATATCCTAAAGGTTTGACGAACTCCCTTTTCTAGTCTAATTTCTTTAGAAAGTTTTACTTTATGTTCTATACTCTTCATAAAGCATCTTTAATACTTTCGTAAATTGTTTGGGTACGCCATAGAACGTGGGAATATCCCACATCCTTTGCCATTTAACTGAATCAAATACCTGTTCGTAATCATTAAAATTTATATGGATTTCTTCATTGTTCAGCTACTTCTTCCAAAATAAGTCGTAAATTCTCATCTAACGGTTTTTTATTCTATCTTATATTATTATTTTTGTCATTATTTTGTCTCTAATTTTCACGTAAGGATAAGTATCTTTTTTGGTAGTTTAATAATTATTTTCTGCTTTTAGTACATTTTCTTCCTCCCATATTTGGTTTAATAGGATGTGTGTATAACTCAACGGATTATTTTAGATGGGCTGAATTAATTCACCCGTTATTCCGTCTATTCCAGGTGCTTTGCCATTCTTGAGACCCTTTATTACATTTCCTCTTTGCTAAACTTCCCTTGGTTCATATTCTTTCTCTGGTTCTTTGAACAATTATATAAAGTACTCTAGTCAGCTTTTCATTATGTTTGTGCTATATATTTATCCCTCTTACCTAGTAGGTTTTTTGTGTTTGTTTATATTTTTTTCATTTAAAGTATTTGTTATCTGGTATAGTGTTTCTGTAAATAATTAGATCCCTTCTACCACTATTTTTGTTTCTGGTCGTTATGTTTTCAACTTTCCTAAACCGATTTAAATTGATCTTTAAATCCGTTTTAATTATTCAGTTCTTCTAGGAATTTTAAATTGTTTTTTTTTCTTTTTAGTCTTCGAGTGTTGCTTGCTTTTAAGCTTATTTTATTTTTGCCCTTACTAGTTTATGATCCGTTGCTACATCTGCACCTCCTGGCATCTTGAAGAAGATTCTCAATTTCTTTATCTACTATAATGTGATCAATTTGATTTTTTATGACGTCCAAGTCAGTTTATGAATGGTCCTCCTGTGAATAGGTATTATTCCTTATTAATTGTTTATAATGATTTTTTCCAATTTTTCCATGTTTTAATAATGTACAAGTTTTGGGGCCTCCAGCGCACTTTTTCACGGGTTAGTTTAACAACAGCAATAGTTGGTTTTGTGATATTAATTGGTAGTGTCAGGAACTGTACTGAAGCATAAAAAGACTGACTTCTAATAAATAACTATTAAACAAACAACAAATTTGATAGAATAGAAACATGTTTGATATATTTTGAAAATAACTACACAAAGAAATGTGTGTTTGACGTGAAAATAAACTCTTTGTTGTTTCCGTGTGTGTTAATAAAAATTTTGTCCGCTTTTATCGTGGTTGTGGAAGGCTTTGAAAAGTAGCACAATTTATAAATAATTCAGTGTGGCTCACGAAACCCAGTTAGAAATATCTGAAATGCAGGTTTGATTTTAGGGTCTGTTGGACACACATAAATTTTAATGTCTTCATTTCATACAGCTGAAATATGGATTAAGTTTCGAATGTTTCGGGATAGCACCCCAATAAATAATATAATACTTCCAATTTATGAACATGTAGAGCTGGTTTCAAAGGACCATCATTTTAAATTAAATTTAAATTTGATTATATAGCTACAGTTTATAAAGGGTGTTTCATATTCGTGGTCCATGAGATGTTTCTGGGGAACACAATAAATTTAAATCCAATTTTCTATAATATTTTCAACAAAATACTTCCGGTTAAACCGCAAGTGGCATTTTGTTTAAAATATTTTGGAAAAATAGACTTAAATCGATTATAAACGCTTTAAAAATTTCAAATTGATTTCGTTTTTCGTTTACCAGAAACTTCTAATGGACCGCGAATGTGAAACATTCAATGTGGCACATTGCATTTGTTATGTTAAAAGCAGATAAGTGGATATAACTTAAAATGAAAAATATAAAATGCCCGCGTCAAATTCAAATAAGTATTTTTATTAAACAAAGGTGGTGTTCTTTCGTATACGTATACCCCCGTAAATTTTAAAATCAAGGGGGATGAAATATATATTGCCCCTTTTTATCTTTTAACTTTGACAACCCAAAAAGGCTCAAAGATTTATTTCGTTTGTAATGCGTAAAAGTAAAGAAGAACTTCTTTGGTGAATTTTATTACGATTCCTTATTTTTATCGTAGATTGCAGTCTCGAGAAAATTGGAAGGTTATTTATATTCGTATAAAAACGTTTCAGTCTTAATTTTACTTAAACGTTTGCAAATGTGACAACTCGAAAAGAAACAGACTATTTTTGTGTCAAAATGTTCATTTCGAATAATTATAATTTGATGAGTAGGTAATTGGAAATGTATTGTACTTAATAAATAAAAACATTGTACTTAATACTTGAGAACAAAAGTTTGATTTGATAATTAATTTTATTTAAACGTTTAATACCTTAGCAACCATTGAATAGATTTTATATTTTTGATATGAGTTGAATAGACAATCGTAGTACCTTTTAACTGATATCACAAGCCCACCTTTCCATTTTAAATTTTTAAGTTGATACTGCCCTCATTAAATAGGCACCTATTAATTTGACGTCAAAAAGTATACTTATTATCCTTGACAATGGTTTTCATCCGATTGTCGATACCTTTTTTCGTTCAAAAGATAACAGGGGGGCTTTTAATGTGCGCACTGTATATTATTATTTAAAAACTAATCTTAGAATATCATGACCATCAGTTATTATTTAATTTGTAGAAAATAAAAATGATTATCTGAGTTTAACTAAAAACAATATTTACAAAAGTATCGAAAAAACGGTTTTCTTACAATATCGCAAAAATGGCTTATTAAGCAAAATGATAATTTTTGGAATCAGCGCACGCAAATAACCCCAAAAAGTTTTTGGCCACCCTTTATTTGCATTTTATTATAATTAAGTCTGTAATTAATTAATAAACAAACCCAGAAACACGGGTTACTAACACAGTTCTCTTGAATAAAGGTCTTATAGAAGCATCAAAATAGAATATTTACTTAGTTAGGACATTAAACAATATTCTTATAATTTACCCAATAAAGTTTAGAAAAAATTATTATTATTATTATTATTATACTAAAATAAAGGGACACTTAGTTTCATGATTGGGGCATTAAAATTTAATTGAAATTGATAATGTCGTTTTGATAGGGTTTATAAATTGAATTCCGGAGAGATTATGTTTTGATTATCCAAAGAAGGAAGCAAAATAATGTTTCGAAGGATTAACTGTTTATTTATACCAAACCTTCCTGTCTCGTTGTTTTAACGATTTACTGTAACGCATAAACTTTCTGCTGCGCGGATTATAAAAAGGGTTTTTCCGGATTATACTTATGTTTTTACGATGCGTTATTAATTAAAATTATTTCATATATGTATTTATCCAGTGGAATCCATTAATAAGGTTAAAAAGTCTTCTTTTGATAATGCGATTTGTCTCCTGTATTTCAAAAAAGTCATTAGCACTCTTCCGTTTTCCGTTAAAGCCTTTAATCTTAATCGAATGAACAAGGAAATAAATGACAGGGATTTTTGGGGTTTTAGTTGAAAGATCCATGTTGACAAATACTTTTTCAATATTAAATCGATAGAAAGTCTCAAGTAATAAAAAATGTTAAGCCATCAAATATACACAACCAATATTATATGAAATCACCCAGTAATTACGAGATACAATTTTTTACTTAAAAAAAATGAATTGAAAATAAAAAGCACCTTATCCTAACCAATTTTATTACAAAAAAAATATAAAAAATATTAAAACAAATTTTGTATTGAACAAATAACAAAAAATGCTAATTTTTCTGAAAATAAACTTTACGGTAAATTAGAATTTAAGAAGAAATAATAGGTTTTTGTTAATTAAATAATCAGTATTGCCACCTCTAGCATCAATGCAAGCATTAATTCGACGGGGCATGCTTTCTATTAAGTTATGAATTTCTTCTTGGGAAACATTTTCTCACCCCTCTAAAACTGCTTTTATTAATTTCTCTGTATTGCCGGGGCTATTTTGACGAGCTATAATCCTTCTTTTAACCATAGGTCACAAGTTCTCAATTGGATTAAGATCCGGGGAACAAGGCCACTCTAAAACAGTCACACCTTCCATTTCCAAACAATTTTTGGCAACTCGGCTGGTAAATGAAGATGCATTATCCTGTATAAATCACGGAAATCACCTTTTCAGAGTCTTACTACGGGTTGTAGAACTAAATCCACATACCTTGGACCTCTTAGGGATTGTCTAATGGAAATTAAAGGAATGTTTTCACCAATCATAAAGCCACCGCAAAACATTACACTTCCTCCTTTGCCTTGAGGGATCGATATTCCAGCTCAGAGTCTAGCTTGTCTTCCACGACCTCTTAAAATACGAATTTACCGGTCGTCTGATCGTAGGCCAATTCTATCCTAATCTTTAATCCTTCATTGTCCAGTTTTAATGCCTCAAATACCAATTTAAATGGCCAACTCTATTTTGCACTAATATTTTTGGAAACCTTAACTATATTCTGCGATTTTTTTTATTTATGCCGGATAATGCACCACCGCTGATACCCAGAGTTGTTCAAAACTCTTGAGAAATGGAAAGTGTGTGTGTTTTAGAGTTGCCTTCTTGTTCACCGGATCTTAATTGAGAACTTAAGGGATAAGGTTAAAACAAGGATTAGAGCCCGTTAAAATAACCCAGCAACTATACCTTTTCAACTTCAAATTGGAACTTATTAATTTCAATTTGAAATGTAACAATTTCAAATTGGGATTAATCAACTTTTAATTGGTAACTAACACGTTCAAAATGGGAATAAACAAAGTCAAATTGGAAACAAACAAATTCAATTTGGTACTAATCATTGATTAGTAATCAACTGTAATTCAAACTGTCATACATTTTTCAAGTCGAACGGCAGTCACGTTTAAACTTTATTATTTCTTAATTCTAATTTATTGTAAAGTTTATTCTTAGAGAAATTCAGATTTCTTGTAATCTGTTATCTTTTTTTGTAATCGGTTGTTTTATATTGATGAGTACCTAAATTGGAATACTCACTTAGCACAACTCAGCCAAAAGCTAAACAGTGTAGCATATTCAATTAGGGTACTAAAGAAATATGTAAATAATGAAACTCTAAAGACCATTTACTTTGCAAATTTTTAGTCTCTGCTTAGGTATGGCATTATTTTTTGGGGCAGAAGTAGTAGTGTTTCAGACGTTTGGTTAATACAAAAGCGTGTAATTCGGATATTGAGCAATTTAGGGAATACTGATTCGTGTAGAGGATATTTTAGGTGCAAAAGTATTTTGACCGCGACTGGTTTATATATTTATGAACTTTTAGTATTTGCACACAAAAATAAGTCCAACTTTGAAAACCTAAAACGAAATACTATTACAAGATCCTCCGGTTACAACTATCCTAAGCATAGACTGAGTACTTTTGAGAAAAGTTGTTACTATTCGGCGGTTGTATGTTTCAATAAACTACCAACAAATATTCAAATTGAAGGAAACCTTATAAAGTTTAAAACTGGCATTTATAACTTGCTGATGCATATTGAACCATATGATTTGAATGAATTTTTAAATCATTAGGAAATGTATTGTCTGGACCAAATTTCATTTAATATTTGTATTGCATTTTCTTTTGTACGCAAAATTTCTTGAAATAAACATTATTATTATTATTATTAGTGGTATTTAACTATAGGTATTATTGTTTGTTACAGTATTTCACCAAGGTGACGAAGGAAGGTCCTGGTACATAATTGTAAAAGGTTCAGTGGACGTTGTAATCCACGGTAAAGGAACTGTTAATACACTACACGAAGGAGACGACTTTGGCAAGCTGGCTCTCATTAATGACGCCCCTAGGTAAGAATAGTATATTATGCGACTAGTGAGATAAGGAGGAGATTCCTTGAGCGAGATTTCCCACACTCAAGAAATCCCCTCGAATTTGACAATGAAACAGTTGTAACTTAATTTTTTATTTCAATTTTAACTTAAAGCCAACCTCAACCCGTGAAACAGCATTTTGCCCACGATTTTTTTTGTCGTATAATGATATTCATTTCTCCCGCTGTGAACAATTTTATTCCTTCCTCTGTATATATTTTTATTCCCTCCCTGTTATCAGGTAAGACAATTTAATGTTTCATTCCCTCCCGCTACCAAGACGACGTTACAGTGTGATTGACCTTGAATGTAAACGTCAGAATTAAATTAAACGTCAGATTTATATAATTTTGAAGTTTTTTGCGGGTATCCAAATTGTGTATTTTGAAGCGAAAGTAAGCATTTTTAAAGTTTAGCTTAAATAACTTGAAGTAGGTAAGCGTACTAACTTAATTGGAAACATAGATAATCATTAATAACCACTTTAGGAATGTACCTAAACGTCAGTTTTTAATTAAACGTTACTTTTTTAATTTTCTAAAAATTAATCAATAATATATATAATAATATAATATTTGTTAATTTAAAATAACAATTTTCAATTACAGAACAGTCCCTAGGCCCTATGGGCTTGTGTGGGCTATTTACAAAATGTTGCTAATTACAATGTAAATTATATTTATAAAATGTAACTGATAACTTATACTAATTTTAGTAGGGGACTAGAATCAACCTATGAATATAAAACTTAGAGTACCTAAAAACAAATCCAGGTACAAAGTAAAAACAGAATATACAAATTAGCACCACTCGACAAAAAATTATATATAATATAAAAAATATACTATTTTCGCCCACTCTTAGCAGGCCACGAAATTACATATACCTTGCAGGTGTTAAAAAATTAATACTTTTGAACATATAATCATGAGTCAGAATTCGAAAAAGTCTTAGATTTAAATAAAAAAAAGTAGAATTAATAGGCACAACGATTCCCCAAATTATACATCTTTAACTTGAGATCCACTTAAAAATACTTAAAACGGTCCGCAGCAAAATTATTCTTCAATCTTCTTGCAATACGTAAATTTCACCATCAAACTAAACTTATAATTCAATTTATTTTCAGGGCGGCCACAATAGTTCTCCGGGAGAACAATTGTCATTTCCTGCGAGTGGACAAAGAAAACTTCAACAGGATCCTGAGGGATGTCGAGGCGAACACCGTGCGCTTAAAGGAGCACGGCAAAGACGTACTCATTTTGGAAAAAATAAATTCCACAACCAAACAAGTATTTTCTTCCCATTTTAAGTAAGTGCCCCGCAAGCCGCATTTGGCCTTTTTGCAAAAACACCCGAGACACATGGTTACCGAAATATAACAATGCATAGACCTTTCTCTATGACATGCAAAACCCTGCCGTAGCGGTATAATTAAAGCTTTTGTTCATGTTAGTGCGCGTAATGATATAACTTTATGCCTGTATTGTTCTTACAAATTATCATAAAAAATACACAGTAGAGGACTGTATTAGACGAAGGTTTTTGGCACAATCCACAATGTGGATTGTGGTTTTTGGGAAATTCTCTCTAAAGAAAATATACCAAAACTTCCTAATATGATACATAATACACTCAGTTTTAAAAGTCTTGCACCACTTTGTAATTCCATCTAGAAGTTAGCGCATTTAATGGTAACAACTATTTGGTAATTAACTTTTTTTATAAGATAAAAAAGTTTGTTGATACTTACCCAATTAGAAGATAGGGGGGCCAAAGAAAATGCGAAATTGTTTTATTGACAGATAAATAATCTAAAAACTTTTAACACTATTTTTTTAGTACCTTGTATTGCCACCCCGGCTCTGTAACAATGCATGAACACGTCTGGGCATGCCTCGTATAAGGTTATTTAGGTATTTTTAAGAAATGTTATTCCATTCCTCAACAGCGACTACAATAAGCTCTTGAACATTCATTAAAGGGTTCAAACGGTTTCGAATCAATCTGGATAAATAATCCCAGACGTTTTTAATGGGATTCATGTCCGGGGAAAGAGGTGGCCAATCAATTCTGTCAATTTCACCCTTTCCCAGAAACTCTAGGATATGGCTTTATGTGGACGGACATTGCCATCCATAAAGATGGAATTTGGACCTACTTCATCTCGAATTGGTTGAATAATAGGACCCCAAAACATAACACTTGCGCCTTCAAATGGTACCACTTCTCTGGCAAAAGCAAGTCGCTGGTGTGCTTCCCGTTCTCTCCAGACACGACATTGACGGGCGTTACTGACCAATCCAATCCCTGTTTCATCCGAGAACAGAACATTTGACCTTTGAGGCAATAACCAGTTTTGGTGATCTTGAGCCCATTCTAACCGCGACTTTTTATGTCTAGGCATTAACCTTGGACACTCGTAAAGGTCTTCCACAAAGCAAACTCGATGCTATGATGCCTCTTCCGATGGTGGCATTAGAAATAAGTTGGTGGTATGTAGCCTGCTAATGCCTTCAAAGACTGCTGACAGTGATGGACCTGTTCCACCTATTTACTTGAGTTAAATATCGGTCTTCCGTTTGAGTTGTAACCCATAGGTTTTAACAAAATTTTGTCAAATGTTTTATTGTTGCTCTATAGGGATATCCCTATAAATCCTTTCTTGAGTTATTTGCTATCGGTCTCGATAGGGGAAATTTAGAAGTTATGGTGTACAATTGGCGTCTCCAAAATGTGAACAATTTTTTGTTCTTTAGATTTTTTTCATAAAATTTATTCGTTCATTCCTGGCTTCGGCAGTGGTGTTACATATAGAAGGGAGAAGAACAATATCCTAAATCGTTATATTTTTTTAATAATATTTTAACAAACAATAATATAAACAATATAACAAATAAATTAACTTTAATTTGGTTTTATACAACAATATAAATTAACAAGTAGGTAAATACACAATAACATAACTAAATTAACATATTGCTCAAGAAAATTGGTTTTTAAGTGAAATAGCACATGTCTAACTGAAGGTAGCATAACGTTGTCCAAAATCCTTGTATAGTGCTCAGCCGTTAATCTACCATCAATTTCCCAACATACTCCCGGACCATGGACGCTTATTCACGCCCAAACATTTATGGAAAAGCGTCCACTATTTGAGGTTCTTAATGTATAGTTCTTCTCAAATCTTGCGATACTTGGACGATATACACGCAGCCTTCCATTATTGCAAGATTGGAACGTTTTTTCATCCGAAAATATATCATTATTCCAAAAATCGTCTCCATAATTTAAATAGTCATTGGCGAACTTGACTCTCCTGCGCTTATTTTCGTCAGTTAAAAAAACCTTATGAGCAGCAGCACAGTTTTTTAAACCAGCTTGTTTCAATCTTTTTTGAGCTGTTCGAAGGGATCCTGGAAATTGTGTATCTTCTCGGGCCTTAACTGCGCTATTGAAAGGATTTTGCCTAATATGTGCGACAAGAGCATTGTTTTCATTTTCGTTTAAGATTTTTCCTACACCTTGCCTGATAGGTCTTCTTAATCTTTGTTGTTCTTGCCAACGTTTTTTGATATAAAATATGCAGCTTTTACTGACATTTAAATCTGCAGCTACTTCACTTAAAGACCAATTTTCTTCTAATTTGGCTATTGCCCTGGACCTCTGAGCCTCGGTTAAGTGGGGTGGCATTTTTAATATTGCAATTGACAACTATTATCAAATTTGACAACGACCGACGACACTGATGCAAAGCCCATATTACACGATTAAATTTTGCCGTTCACATTTCGGGACGCCAATTGTACCTATAGGTAATTTCCTATACATTTTCTATCGGGCGGTATCCGGAAAAAACCTGGACAAATGCACATATTGAATCCGTTAGCGCCCGATAGATTATTTTTATGGGTCTCTATGGTGTATTTTAAGCAGGGAATCAGCTATTTGTCGATGAGACAGACCTTCTTAGAAGAGAAAGATTATTTGCAAACGAATTTCATTGATAAGTTGGGCTCTAGGCATTTTTAAGAGGATTTTCAACACTATTGAACACGCGTACAAAACTGCATATTTTGTTTAAGATTGCGAAAGGGATTTACCTACTTGTTCGGTTTTTAGGGTGATTTTTTTTAGTTCCATAATAAAAACATTCACAATTCAATATTTATACTACTGCAATTTAATAAATATTAATATTTTTATATTATACTTGGTGGTGCAAGAATTTTGAAACTGAGTGTATATTATATTAATATATTTATGTTAATTTTATTTTAACATACAATATCTACTTATATCGTATGTAAGTTATATGACCTATATTTTCATTTATTTAAATTTTTACTCAAGATGATCTGAATTTTAAAAGGCATTTTAATGGAAAAAATGTCAAACTTCAAGACGTAGTAGCAAATTTATTTTATCAAATCACCACTACACGCGAAGAGCACATGTTATTGGTCAATCTGTAATAAAAAAACTTAGCGCCGGTTGTGGTAAAATGAATTGGGATTATAGTAAATTATTTTATAGATATACTGTGATGGCGGGCACACCGCAAAAAATGTTGGAGCACCTCCTAGAAACCAGATTAGATGGTAGGGGAACCATGGGTGGAGGGGACAATTTTATTGTTTCCACGGCTCAGGATCCATTTTTGGATGATTTCCTCCTCACGCACATTGTGTTTATACCAACGCATCAGCTGATAGAAGAACTAGACAAATAATATCCTTTTTATATTTCGTATTTATGTTTTCTTTGTGCATTTTTGATATAGCAATCTTAAATTTAATTCATTTATTAATATAAAAGCACCATTATGGAGTTTTGATCAAAAATTACAAATATCCTACCGACTGCGCCAATTTAAATAAGCAGTAGGTATTTTCCTTAATAAAACTTACTTATAGAATAGACCTGACCAATCAAGACAAAGAATTTGTGTTAGCCTGTAAAAGGCGCGTCATACAGTTCGTGTACAGATGGGTGACGACCATAAGGCAGCCTGTGTTCGAAGACGATCTGGCGGTGGAATTTCTGGAAGACTTGGCGGCCTGTATGGAAGAAGACATCATCAAATACAACTCCTTGCAGGAGGAGGCCACCTTGATGCATCACGTGATGTCGCAGCTCAGAAGGTACGTAACTTAAAACTGTTTTTGTTCAGAAACGAGAACGTCTTAAATTTACATTTATTTTTCATGCTCGATATCACTCAACAAATTTTCCTCTTGGGTATTAAAGGTTTATATTGTTTAGATATCAGGATGACAGAAAGGCCCATGATGGTCAAAAATGGAAGTTACCACCGCAAGGACAACCAATCAGTTTGTTCAGTGGTAAAGACACAAATAGGACGATTATAATGCCACAGGACGATAGTAAGTAGAGATAAAACTTTTAATCCTTCAATATATCTCAGATAATAGTGATTAACGCTCTTAACTTTATATTTAGACCCGTTTTTTATGAGGTAAAGAGATCAGACGGACTTTTTGTTTGGCGGATCATGCTAAAAGTTTTCGTGCGAAGTTTTAACTCTAAAGTTTACTTGGTCTGCTTGTAACTTAAACGATGTCTATTGTCGGGCGAGATTGAAGTTTGAGATATAGCTCGGATAAAGTAAACATTGTTAAATAATAAAGGGAGTAATTTAAAACTTTGTAATTTTAGTAATTTTTCGTGTATACTGCGCGGATCACACGTACTGTACCCTAAGGTTACCCGTGGACACACCTGCAGAAGCAATAAAGGTAAGAACTATGTTTTAATTTACTTTTCCAACAACAGAAAACTTGGAAGATAAAAATCTTGTTCTTAAAAGTACAAGTTGAGTCTTAAGAGTAAATATTTTAAGTCTTAACACAATTTGGTTCCTCCTGTTGGGAAAATCATTGCATAAGTTTTATCCTGGTGACAAGCCTAAACAAACTAAATATTATTTTTATTTAGTTGGTAGCTGCCGACAAACTAAAAATGCGGACCATAGATGATTTGTTATTGGTTGAAGTGAAATCAAACGGAGAAAGAGTTACATTTAAGGACAACGATATAAGTATACCGACTGCCTTGACCTTGAACGGCAGGATATTTGTATCGCCAAAGGATCATTTAGATGCATTAGTAAGTTATTTATAGTTTTTATATTTCTAAAAACTGAGATCTTACTTGATTACCTAAGATTAGCATAAAATCAATATTTAATACACCGTTTCAATGTATAAATTTACAATTACTTTTGTTAAAAATTGAGTTACAAAGACTTATAAATTACTTGTTTGAAAGTTCTAAACTGCTTTATATAAATTTTCTATAGTAAAAGTTGAGTTGAGAATTTTCAAAACAGTTTCATGCTTGGAGGAAAATAGATTTACAAAGAGAAGTCGGCAAAATTAACAAAATTAAATGTGATTTATTTTCCAGACATGTCTTTCGGAGCAGGAAGAAGCGACTCAGGGAATCGATGCTGATATTGAATTATTTAGTACCAAGGAGTTAGCGTATTATATGACTCTATTCGACTGGGATTTATTTTGGTAACACAATCAATAATATGGGAAAACAATGAACTCACAAATTTATTTTAGGTGTGTTCACGAATATGAACTTCTCTACCACACGTTCGGTCGACATCATTTTGGCCAAATAACCGCAAATTTGGACGTGTTCTTGAGGCGGTTCAATGAAATCCAGTTTTGGGTCGTCACCGAAATATGCATGAGCACCAGTCTTAGTAAACGTGTAGCAATACTTAGGAAATTTATCAAATTAGCTGCATAGTAAGTATCACACACATTGAGTAAGATCACCTCAAGTGGACCCCCCATTTCCCACTTGATTGTGGAATTCAAATTAATAAATTTTAATATAAAGCAGTCACTATCAATAATGAAACCCTAAAACAGTTTTTTTAAATTTTCATTTTAAAATTTGACAACAATATACATATTTTCAGCTGCAAGGAGTATCAAAACTTAAACGCTTTCTGCGCAATAGTGATGGGTCTAAGCAACGTTGCCGTGTCCCGTCTTTCGAACACATGGGACAAACTACCGTCGAAATTCCGAAAACTGTACACTGAATTCGAGTCGCTTATCGACCCGAGCCGAAATCACAGAGCGTACAGAGTGAGCGTTGGCAAATTGCAACCACCTGTCGTACCGTTTATGCCCTTGTTGATCAAGGATATGACTTTCACTCACGAGGGCAACAAAACTTGCTTGGACGGGCTGGTGAACTTCGAGAAAATGCACATGCTGGCTCAAACGATGAGGACCATTAGATTTTGTAGAAGTAGACATTTAGGTAAGATTTTTTTCTAAAATTATTTATTAAACATTTCATTTATACTATAATTTTGCTGCAAAAACCATTTTAAAATAAACTGCGCACCACTTAATGTGTCGCGACCAAAAAGTTTGTTCTTTTTTAAAACCACATAACTTTTTTGTTTCTTGAACGATTTTATTTTGGTCTGTGATGTCTGCTAGCCTCATCCTCTGGTAATTCATGCTATAGATATGAAGCTCACGGTTCGTCAAGAAAATTTCCTACAGGGTGATATGTTAAACGGTGAAAAATTTCAATAACTTCTTCCAAGCCCCGTTTGTAAAAAAATATTTTTTTTCTCGTTTTTATTTTGAAATAATGAAGTATTACGTATTACCTTGAAACATTTTTCAAGTTTTTCGAATTGGAATCTTAGCAACGACGATATGATTTTTTTTTGGATTTTATTAACAGCCGGGAATTGTTTTTGAATTTTGATTCTTGGTGATTTTGGTTTTATCTGAAACTTAAATTTGACAACTGAATCACAATCAGGAGATCAAAATTATAAAGAAAACATGCCATGAACGTAAAGATCGGTTCAGGTTTAGTTTTCTCAAATTTTTACCAAAATGTCGTTTTGAAAAAGTGGTCTTTACTTAGGCCCCTTTGAAAATAATGGAAGTTTGTTGCTTGTCGCTTGTTCAGAATTATTCAAGGAACAATCTTTTACCATCTTATTTTCTTGTTCTTAAAAAGACTGTGTGTATTGCCTACCAAAAAGCCTTAAATGCACTCTTTTGTAAAAAAAAAAATCAGATTTTCGTTGCTAAGATTCCAATTCGAAAAATTTGGTAAGATTTTCAAGGTAAGACATAATACTTCATTATTTCAAATTAAAAACGAGAACAAATATTTCTTTTTTCAAACGGGGCTTGGATGAAGTTATAGAAATTTTTCACCGTTTTACATATCACCCTGTAGGAAATTTACTTGAAGAACCGTGGGCTTAATATCTATAGCATGAATTGCCAGAGGATGGAGTTAGCAGTCATCACAGACCAAAATAAAATCGTTTAAGAAACAAAAAAGATATGCCGTTTTGAAAAAGGACGAACTTTTTGGTCGCGACACATTGAGTGGTGCGCAGTTTAGTTGTATTAAATCCCCGAAAAATTGTAATCCCTCTCGACAAGTAATGAAACATCGGTGTTGGTGATCACATATTGTATTGTAATATAATATGCGCTTTGTCCAAAAATTCAACTTTTAAGAATAATATGGCTTTCTGTTCTTGAAACTAGCGGTACCCTGTACATTTTTAACGCGTCTTGTCCTATGTAAAACAGCTGTTCCTAATCTATGTACTTAATTTTCCAATTTCAGAATAAAGTTTATTCTGAAATTGAAAAAATAAGTACATAGATTAGGGACAGCTGTTTACAATTTAAAAGACGCTTTTTACTTCCTAAAATTGTTTGGGTTTTTTGTTATTTCCAAACAAACTGAGCTTTGTCCGCCTCAGACAATCAAAAACCATCGATAATACATATTTTTTCATATTTCAAAAATTCTTCAGGGATAAATATTTTTGAGGTTAAGTTATTATTAGAGGACTCATTTTCCAAATTTACTGGCATCTTGAGTTTTACTTTAAATATATCCGTTACTTCACACCAGACTTTTGTGTTTCCTGAAAATTATGCAATTTAGACAAATGCATTTTGGAAGTCTGCTCCTTATAAGGAGCAGTATACTTGTGCACAGAAAAGTCCTATTTACCTGATCTTGTGTTTGTAAAGATTTATCCTTATACCTGGGTGGTTTAAAACAAGTTTTATGAAAAATTATTAACTTAAGCAAGTATTTTGTTGCTTTGGTCGTAATCGTGTTACCCAAAATTTGACCTGTACGTTGTGTTTACTTACTTGTTTTATTAAATAGATTGCTTTAGGAATCATATTTGGAAGAGTTAGGTATACAAAAAATAAAATGCAGTGTTTAGTTTAGCCCTTCACAAACGTTTTACAACAAGCAAGGGAAGGAAGGAAGATACGACCAGGGAAAAAGAGCTAGAGACAAAAACCCTGTTCGGCTATAAAGTAGCAAAGGATGACACGATTAGGCCTTGTGTCTTTTAAAAGTTTATGCAAATTAATGTGATGATAGGAAAAAAGTTGTTAGTTAACAGGGCAGCTAACTATTACTGTGTCAACTTTAACGTTGCCCTGTGGGAAACAAGGTCCACATTGGAGACATCTCGCCTAAAGATGAAGGGTCGGGATGTCGACTAGAGAACCTAGGTGACTATTTATCCCTCCCGGTGTGGAGCATTTTAATATCTACTACAAGGCACGTGCACTAAAAGAAAAAGGAGCATTCAAAGTTTAAAATTAACGGTCAATACTCCCTTTTAAGCAACGAACCGTCCCGTATCACACCGATATTAATATTAACATAAAAATTGTTATGTTAATATCGAGTAAAATTCGCTAAACGTAAAATAACTAATGATCAATTAACTATAATCTGAACCGTTCTACGTTTAGTGGACTTTACTACATAATACTAAAATTAAGAACTAACCTTGGAGAATACGCAAACACTTGTAACAACTATTTAAACAGAACAATAAGTTACAGCAAAAATTTATAAGAAGCGATGCGTTCGATACCATTATTAAAAACTTGGTGCCTGTTTTGTTCCTTTTCTTTAGGGTATTTCCATTGTAACGGTTGCGACACTAAAAATGCGTTTTTTCATGATAATAAAGTGTTTGTTCGTATATATCAAGATACGTTAATATAAAAAAATAGAATGAAAAATTAGGTATTTAACTCAAACTAAATGTCAATAAAAACTTGTACAGAAAACCTTTTATAACGTCATGAATAGCGTAACGGGCGCGACCTTAGAAAATCTGCAAAGGCGACCAAGTTGGCTTCTAAAGTTGATACTGTAAAATTTTGGATGAAAGCATATAGAAATAATTTTTTGTGTAAAACTTGAATAGTAACCTTAAACAAGCACGTATTTTAAATGCACAAAAATTGCATACTTTATTTTCTAAAATTTTCACAAAATGTAATCGAGTATTGAAACTCTTCCGTGTTTATTCTTAATGTTAGCTTCTTAGCATCACAATGTACGAATATTTTAAAGTTATAAATTACGTCGAAATTAAACTAAACTGCGCACCACTCAATGTGTCGCGACCAAAAAGTCCTTTTTCAAAACGACATAACTTTTTTATTTCTTAAACGATTTTATTTTGGTCTGTGATATCTGCTAGCTCCATCCTCTGGCAATTCATGCTATAAAAATTAAGCTCACGGTTCTTCAAGTAAATTTCGTACAGGATGATATGTAAAACGGTGAAAAACTTCAATAATTTCATCCAAGCCCCGTTTGAAAAAAGAAATATTTTTTCTCGTTTTTATTTTAAAATAATGAAGTATTATGTTTACCTTGAAACGTTTTTTAAATTTTTCGAATTGGAATCTTAGCAATGAAAATAAGATTTTTTTTCTCCAAAAGAGTACATTTAAGGCTTTTTTTGTAGGCAATACTCAGTCTTTTTAGGAACAAGAAGATAATATGGTGAAAGAATGTTCCTGAAATAATTCTGAACAAGCGACAAGCAACGAACTTCCATTATTTTCAGAGGGGCCTAAGCAAATACCACTTTTTCAAAATGACATTTTGGTGAAAATTTGGGAAAACTAAACCTTAACCGATATGTTTTCTAAACCTTAATGTTTTCTAAACCTTAACCGACATGTTTTCTTCATAATTTTGAACTCCTGATTGTGATTCAGTTGTCAAATTTAAGATTCAGATAAAACCAAAATCACCAAGAATCAATATTCAAAAACAATTCACGGCTGTTAAAATACCAATGCCAGACGAACGTAAATATCGGTTTAGGTTTAGTTTTTTCAAATTTTCACCAAAATGTTATTTTGACAGAGTGGTCTTTGCTTAGGCCCTCTGAAAATAATGGAAGTTTGTTGCTTGTCGCTTGATCAAAATTATTTCAGGAACATTCTTTCACCATCTTATCTTCTTGTTCCTAAAGAGACTGAGTGTATTGCCTACAAAAAAGCCTTAAATGTACTCTTTTGGAAAAAGAATCATATTTTCGTTGCTAAGATTCCAATTCGAAAAACGATGGTAAGACATAATACTTCATTATTTCAAAGTAAAAACGAGAAAAAAATTATTTTTTTACAAACGGGGCTTGGATGAAGTTGTTAAAATTTTTCACCGTTAGGGAATTTACTTGAAGAACCGCGAGCTTCTTTTCTATAGCATAAATTGCCAGAGGATGAGACAGACCAAAATAAAATAGTTTAAGAAACAAAAAAGTTAAGTCGTTTTGAAAAAGAACAAACTTTTTGGTCGCGACACATTGAGTGGTGCGCAGTTTATTTGACTTCAGAAATAGTTGTTATTTTGTTAAATAACATCTGATTTTTTGTCAAGGTGGGGCAAGGTTTCGTGGAAATACCCTTTACTAACTTCGTGTACCTCGTTTCTTGAATCATCTGGACACCAGATTTTTCGAAGTTTCCTTTTACATCGGTTTGCTAAGCATTTTGGCTTTAACATCACAATTTAGAAAATACAAATTTTACTTTAAAATAAATGTGTAAAACTTATTATTCGTGTTGTTTTCAGTGTTGGAGCCGCCATCTCCGAAGAGCGAGGGCGAAGTGAAATCGTACATTTCGTGTTTGCGTGTGATAGACAATCAACGGATACTGACCGGCTTGTCGCAAAAGTTGGAACCGCGTCGCTCTTAGTGGCACTACATCCTCTCCGCCAGGGTGCTCGCTTACGCCGGCTGGAGATGCTGGATGATATGTCCCTGTCCCTTCTCCTTTCCCTTCTACAAACCGCAGCCATCCTACGTCTGACGAATGTGCGGTCTGATCCAAGCAGCGAACTACAAGCGTAAGCCGAAGTTTCACGCTAACCTGGGATTTATTAATTACTTGGTTATTTTGTATAACATTGTTTTACATGTGTTTCGGTTTAAGAAGATAAACAGTAAAGGAGATTTCATTAGACATTTTATAGGGATTTTTGTGTAAATAAAATAATACATCTATCTATCCACTTTAACAACACTAATGCTGGATTTAACAGCACAAATTAACATTAAAATTAAGATTAACATTAGCATTAAGAAGTTAAATGAACGTAATCCATTGGAAGCTTTTATGCAACACATTAACATTAAGTTAACATTAAGAGATGGCCAACTTTTATCTTCTTAATGATAATGTTAATTTTTATTCCCCCTGCGCAGGTTTGCGGCGCAATTTTTAAATAAACCGTGTCAGTAATGCCAACATACCCGATATAAAATGAAACTTATTGCTGAATGATTGATTTTTTATTCAATGATTGTGTTCTTTGGTTTATTGTTTGACGTGGAGTTTATAGTTTTCATTTATTTTACTTAACAAAATTCAAACAAACCAAAAATGTCAGATGTCAAAATTACTTTAACTTATACGCATGCTTAATTTGCTACTAATTTTGCTGCATAAATACCCTCCTATTAATGTTAAATTAATCTTAATGTTAATGTTAAAGTTAATCTTAATGTTAATTTGTGCCGCATAAATGTTAGTAATCAAAAGGTTGCATTTGAACTAAACCCAACCAAATAAATAATCGGTAAAATCTATAGTTTTCATTAGTTTAATTATTATTACTTTCAATTAAATATAACATGAGAAAAATTACATCTCAAAATTGGCAATTTTTATATTAATTAATATTTTATTAATTTTTTTAAAATGCATTTCTTCACTTAAGTGAAGAAATGCATTTTAAAAAATACAAGGACATTTTAAAAAATAACAAAAATTGTTGATAAAGATAAAGTTTAATTATAATTAATAATTATTAATACTTTCAATTCAATCTAACATGACAAAAATAACATCTCAAAATTCGTAAATTTTATATTAAGTGAAGAAATGCATTTTAAACAAGGACGTTTTAAAAATAAAAAAATTGTTGATAAAGATATAATAATTTAAAGTTTTATTCATTAAATAATTAACACAAACTAGATAAAAAGTTTATCTGCCAACAATGCCTTGTTAATTTTGTTTCCATTGCGTTGGTATGCCATTTTCGGAACATTCTGTATATATTTTTTATTGTAATAGGATCGTTAATTAATTTAATTTAAATGTAAAACAATTTTTTAAATATTTAACTTTTCTTGTGACGATTTTTAAAATAATTCATCTAAAATTGATGTTAGATTATGGTATTCAGTAGTAGGGTTTCAAAAATTGCCGGCGAAAAAAAAACCGGTTTAAAAAAAACGAAAAAATTGTCTATAATTTATTATATAATATTTTGGCATCAAAATTGTCAAAAATATTCTTCTTTTATTAAGCTATACATTAAATAAAAAAAAAACGCAAGAAATATTTTATAAAAGTAGAGATAATTTTAATAATTGATAGTTTTGGACGGGACAAAAAAAGATTTATCTTGTCCCGTCCACACCTGTCAATTATTAAAATTATCTCTACTTTTATAAAATATTTCTTGCGTTTTTTTAAATTTAATGTATAGCCTAATAAAAGAAGAATATGTTTGACAACTTTGATGCCAAAATATTATACAAATATTATAATAAATTACCCAGCATTTTTTTTATAAAAACAGTTTTGTGATTTCGTCACCTGAGAATTATAGTGTTCTATCTGCATTTTCTTTTTTTTATTCAGGTTAGTCTTGTTTTAAGTCTTAAAGATGATTGATCTATCTATATATAATTCGGGTAGAAATTGTAAAGTTTAAGGCTTAAACTGTAAAATTTCTACCCCAATTATATATAGATAGAACAATATCCATCTTTAATACTTAAAACAAGACTAACCTGAATAAAAAAAAGAAAATGCAGATAGAACACTATAATTCTCAGGTGACGATTTGTCCCGTCCGCATGCCTAAAATGGCCCTTTTGCAATTTTTTTATTTTATATAAAGGATAATACGAAAAAAATGCAAAAGATTTTTTTTTGTAAAATTTACAAATTTTTACGTATCCGTACACTGATATCGAGAAAAAAGTGAATTTTCTACCCTGATTATAATCATATTATTACGCTGATTATAATAATTATTTCTTTTCGCAAAAAAAACATTCGGTGCCATATTAACATAACTATCGTTTTATTTAACTCATCAATTTATAATTTTGTAATTTAACTTAATAAATCATTCATTATTTTTTAATTGACTCCCAACCGACAGGATATTTAACGTTTACGTTTATTTTATTAAATCAATTAAATTCAATTCAATGTTTAGTTTTATTTGTTTTTGTTTCTGCGATAAAGGATTTTTTTGTTAATTAAAATATTGTTAAAATATTCAATTTTTCACAAAAAAGACAATTTTCCCAAGGCCTGGGAAAAACGATTTTTCCCCAATTTTTCCGTTTGTTTTTCGAAACCCTATTGCATTAAAATGATTGAGAATTTATTTAATAAAAGCAACAAGTTTTCAATCAAGCCTTTCTCTTGTAAGAGATATTAATTATTATTATTTTTACTAAATTAGTATTAAAAATAAAATTTATACCTATTATGTTTTATACATATATACACATGTATGCATACATATAAAGTATATATCTGTGGGTAAAAGGCATAAGGGGATAAGTCCAAAAAAAGCAATTTTTCAGTAGAGCCTTAAACGTATTCGCATTAATTCAGGAAACATATTTATGGTTAGTGGGTATACCCTTTTGTTAGCACATGTCATATGCTAACAAAAGCGTATACCCGCTAAACATAAATATATTTTCTGAAGTAATGCGAACACGTTAAAGGATCTCTTGAAAAATTGCTTGTTTTGAATTATCCCCTTATGCCTTTTACCCACAGATATTTTGTGTTTTACGAAGTAAGAAACAACATTTTAAAGATTAATTAAATTTTAAGGCCGGTCCTGGCTATAGCCAATATATTGTTGCCAAAAAAACAATAAAACTTTAAAAGGCTATATTTACCCATTATTTTTATGTTGTGATAAAAAAATTACTAAAAATTTTTGTTTGTGTTTTTTATTTCGCTGTTAAAGAAAGCGTCCACTTAAAACTCACCCTGTGTATATATTTATGTATAATGTTTTATTATTAAGTATTTTAAAAAACTCCCTAAAGTCTAATGGAATTTTCCTTATAGAATGTATGTGGTTTAAAAAGGAATGTTTTAAAACTAAACCTTTATATAAAAAAACTAAAACCCACATAAAAAGTACAATTTTATCCCAGAATCAATGAAAATTAATTACCTTAAAATAGTGGTCCAGAACCCACAAATACCTACTACCTACTACTAACTTTTAGAGCTAGTTCCAAACCTTACCAAATTTATCTACTGAATTATATTGACAAAGTAGGTTGTAATTAATTAAAAAAATAATAACTTACTTTAAAAAAGTTTCTACCACAAGTGTAAATATAAGCTTAGTGGAAGTAAAAAACTTATTATTCCCTCCTATTCTTGCACAATTTAAATTTTTAATAAAGCTATATATTTAAAATATATGTAAGATCCTAGTTGAGTCTTATGATTATGAAATCAAAAAAAATCCTCTTACCTTCAAGCTTTAATTTAACGATAAGGAACAATCATAAATATTGTCTGTGAAAATGTTGGTAGAAAAATTGAGAAAAAGAATATTATATTCTTATAAGATTGGCTGTTAAATTTTAGAGGTAATTTTAAATCTGATAATATTTAGTAAAAGAATGCCAAGCAATAAGAAATTAGATTTATGAATATGCACTTTGATATGTATCTATATAACAATAAAATAGGGTTAATTTAAATTGTATTAGACTACTTTTGTATAGATAATTTTGTTATAAAATAACTTCTACTCTTTAGTTCCTGTCCCCTTTACTAAGAATAATATTAGGTACCTACACCATTTTAAATATAGGAAACTCTAACCATTTTTTCTAGCATTAAGAAATTATTTATTAGTTTATATTTTATGTTTAATTAATATTTTGTAAATACTATGTAAAATCTTCTAAATGCTTCTCGCTAGCAATTTGTTATGACAATCACCGTTGATTTATACATAAAGAAATGTATAAAAATGTATAAATCTGCAAGTTTCCTTGACTTAATAATATCTTAAATTTGCTATTTATTTATTAATAATTGGTAGGTTTAAAAATCACAAACTTCCAAAGCATTTAAAAAAGTGTTTGCGATTTTAAAACTATAAATCAAAATTTATTTCCTGACCAGGAATTAACGTCTTTGTGATATAATAATATATTTAAACTAAGTATACCTACGATGTATTTGATTTTATAGTCCTAGTCTTTAACCAAGTTTATTATAATCCAATTAATTAAACAATTAAAAATTATAATAAATTTGAGGTTTTACTTTGTAGTTTTATCCTTGTCAGTCTCAAATGACAGACATTGTAAGGAAAACACTCCAATGCATGTAATTGTGTAAGATCTCGATTTTAGAAGTAAAAATTTTTACCTAGAAATTATTATGATTATAATTATTATTGTCAGAATGTGTACATATTTATATCTGAAGTTTTATTATATTTACCCAATACAATAAAATAAAATGTTCTTAACAATACGTTTTTATTTCAAACTATAGCATATGAGTACAAAATAATATTTATTTTTTACATATATCACTGACATAATATCAGTCAGGTTGGACTTTAATTTCTTTCTTGGGCATAGTGGCGTCTTGGAAATCATGCGTATAAAGATGTTTATATACTGGTATCTATAAATGATTTTTTTATGATGAAAAATATTCTAGTACTATACTTTTCCCTGGCAAAATAAATCCATACTTTGCGGTTTTCCCTTTCCCAAAAAATGCCAACTCTGTTATACAAATTGAGTCATTATAGACAATTCCAATACAGTTTGGATTATTTTAGACAGTTATTATACAGTTTTGGCCAATTATAAATAATTGTAAGTTTCAGTTTTTAGTAAATAAGTAAAGTAAACGTAAAGCCAGGAACTTTTTAGCCCACCCCAGTAAATACTTACCGTGGGTAAACTGGTATCAAACTGGATATCAGCTGTGCTAGTAGCTCCTTCAATTATTTTGTAATGATGACCCAAATAAGGCTGTTGCAGTGCCTTACCATATATTTTACTAAGATCAATGCCAATAATCTCTTTATCTGCTCTTCGTTTTATTTGACTTTTTGTTAATGGCACAGGAAGAAAACCACCGCTTAAAATCTATAAACATACCAGATAATACACACAGCAAACGGAAAAATATAGAAGTGTATACACACTGTGTATTACACAGCAAACGGAAAATTATAGAAGTGTATAGGAAGACGCCACGTTTGAATATCGTTTTCTAAATCTCCCCACGGTATAGATTTGTATTCGTCAGTCGAGCGTTTCAATACTCTCCACAGTATAGAGGTCGTAATTTCACTTTTGAACTAGTATTAATATAAAAATTATTTTATGCTTAAATAAAACTATATACATGATTGTGATTTTTTTCATTTTATTAATTAATTAAGCTGTTTTGAATATTTTTCTTAAAGGAATAATTGCCAATGGGCCATTAATTCATTTGTTCGTAGATGCTACAATAACCTGCACTGGTGTGTACTTTTTCATCAACCAGATTTAAATATTGCTGTACTAACATTACATATACCAATGGAGATAGTGCAGGGTCTACCGACAGACCTCATTACTAAATTATTAAAGTTTAATAGCATATATGCATATTGATCATTTTTTCAACATAACCTCTGAAATTTTTAATACAAATATAGGTACTTTATATAATACATAAATATACTATATGCTTTACATACCTGAGTTGTTACGGTAAATAAAAATCAGACAAAGGAACCAAAGAAAGGAACTATTTTCAACAAAATCTTATGCAGAAATGAGAAAATTCAAACTACTTGCATCCATCAAAAGATCAAAACTTCTTGCAATATTACACCCTCTTTTTATACTCTCAGAAATATTGACTAGAACAGTATTAGAGAGACTCCAGTTTCTATAACTTGGTAGAGTAAAGAGAAGTCGAAACCGTTGCGATATTGCATTGCGCTGTTTTTGTATAATTCTCGGGGATATTAACAAAAATCATTGCCAGTAAAATTCGAAAAGCTTGAGTTTCTATGTCTCTGAGGAGAATAGGAATCCGAAGTTGCTGCACCCCAAGTAGCACAGTATATGATATTCATATGCTCCAGACCTTCCCGATATGTCTAGTATATACCTGAGGTGATCTTCATGTTCCTGTCATATTATCGAAAGCATATGAAAAACAGATTATGCTGTTCCTAAGAATATCATGTACCTATACCGAAACACAAATATTACACGACATCTCAAGAATTCTGTTAACATCCTGATTGCGTCTGTCGACAGACGCAATCGGATCCCGGCTAATTTGTCACCAGTTAACATAATTATGATGCAAAGTAACAACTTTAATAGTTAATTATTAACTTTCACCTGTAATTTGTCACCTGTCATTTACCACCTGTCATTTGTCACCTGTCATCTGTCACCTGTCCTATGATGAAAGGTGACAGATATCTGTCAGCTTAAGGTTACTGACATAATATAATAGTTATAATATAATACAATGTATTATATAGGTTTTAAAAAAATGTTTTTGTCAAGTTTTGCGCCAAATATTTAAAAAAATCCAGTTCTTCATCTCTATAAAAAGATTACAATCTAAATAATTATTATTTTATGTATCAAATAATAATCATTATTATCTAATAACTATTGTAAATACTTAATTGTTGCTATAAACCATGCAGGGAACAATAATAATTAATAACAAAATTATTTCTAATTTCTAAAATTTTAAATTTCGCGGTTTAATGTAATTTTCTGATTCGGATTGCTTCGTTGAGCGTCGCCCTCTCTCGCAATCTTCGAGTCTTTCGACATCTTTACAAGCTAACGCGACTTGGCCGCCATTAGTGAACCTGTTGCGCGATTTGAGCCGGCTATGCCATGTGCCTTTTCGTTTTTCTATAAATTCTATAATATCTAGTGTGTATTGTGATCTAGTGAAGATTTGGATTCCAAATTTGGAAGTAGAAGATCCCCTGTATCTATTTAAATAATAAAGGAATAATATTTTTAAAAATTTTCTGTAATTTCTGAGGGTCTGCAGAAAATACACTTTTATTTTTTCGCAATAATTGTGGGACACCATGCATTTAATATATATATACAGGGTGAGTCATAAGTGGTGAACTTCCCGAAAGGAGCATGTTGGGGGGCCTTAATATAGGTAGGAAAAAATGTTAAAAAAATTCCAAATGAAAAAGTGACCGAGGAATTCAGGTCTTAAGTTTTAAATTTAACTTTTTTATTATTTAATATTTTTCCACCTTATATGATTTTTACTGAAGAGTTTAGGGTTCTTAAATATTTCCTAGCAAAAAAATTGCCCGAAAAAGTGTATTTTCTTTTAATTTTAATGTTTTAGAATGATTTTTTAACAATTGAAATGATCTGGCAACTTTGTAATCAACAATACGAAAATTGACATTGACGTTTATATTTTTTGGTATTATTTTGTCGAGTCTATTTGTAATCAACAATGCTAAAATTAAGTTTGACGTTTATATTTTATTTTTTTGGTTATTATTTTGTCTAGTCTATTTAATAAAATGTACACCAATCAAGAATATGTGAATATGATGCTGGTACTTGGATTCTGTGAAGAAAATTGCAATGAAGCAGCCCGGGTATACGCAGCAAGATTCGCTGACATAACCCACCTATCGCCGGGAGTTTTTAGAAGGATGATGGGCAGAGCTAGAGAGACTGGATCTCTAATTCCAACGGCAGGTCCTGACCTTGGTCGGCCTCTAGAGATTGTACCCGAAGCCGATGAGTTAATCATCCAGCTGATTCAAGAAGATCCAACAAGAAGTACCAGAGAGATTGCTCAGGAGCTAGGCATGTCCCAGACATCTAAAACCAGGCGATTAAAGGAGAAGTTCCATCCATACCACTACACTAAAGTTCAGGCTCTTAACAACAACGATTTCTGTTTGCGTTTAAATTTTTGTATTTTGGTTATTGGGAAAAATTAATGAGGATGATGATTTTTTAACTCGTATTTTATGGCAAATTTTAGTAGGGATGGGTGTTTTAATAGTAGAAACTGCCATTATTATAACCAAGAAAATCCACATAGAAAATGGGAATTTAATCATCAAACTAGTACAAGAAGAAGACTGGAATTGTGTTTGGAAAATCAGGGGCATCAATTCGAGCAATTTTTGTAATGTTTGTTCATGCTTCTTTATGTTATTTTTTTCATAAATTTTTATTTTGTTTGATTTTGGTTTTAATTATTATTATTTAAGTATTATAATCACAACAACTGTCTCATTGCTGTCTTTTATTATGACAGTAATGACAACAATATAAGCACGTAACAATTCAAATAAGTTCCTTAGTTACTTCAATTAAAATAAAATCTAATAATTGCCTGTAACATTGTTAGTGTTTACACGTTGCCAAAATTCTCTTTTGAGTTCTTGGCCATAACTCGAGTACCAAAGCAGATAGATTTTTTTAAACATTTTTCCCTACATATATTAAGGCCCCCCTACATGCACCTTTCGGGAAGTTCACCACTTATGACTCACCCTGTATATATATATATATATATATTTATATATTAAACTGCACTGTTACCTGAAGTTGAAACAGGATTGTAATATTCCATACGCAATGAAAAATATATCTCTATCATATTCCAAAGACTGCCAAATTCATATGATATGCAGCTGAAATACCTTACCATTTTCATGTGCATAGGATATGCCCTTGACCTGAATATCATAAAAATTCATATGATATTCAGATTCCATTTGTTTCCGTCGGTATATGAAATTCATATACAAATCATATAACTGTGCTACTTGGTACCATTGGACTGAACCCTTTTTTAATAATTTCTAGAGACATAAATGACTGCACCATTCGACAGGGTCGAGTTTCTATTCCTCTGTTGAATATAGAAAATCAAAATAATGTATCTTGTAAGACACCATTGAGTTTGACTTTAAATATAGTCGTGCATAGGTATAGAGCCGAAAAATATAAAAACAAAGCACGATTCAATACAGTTATGATAAAACTTTAAGATTTGATATTCAAACGCGGAGTCATCCTATACACTTCTATAATTTTCCGTTTGCTGTGAAGTACACAACTACCACTAAGCACAGAAACCCATAGATTATAAAAGAAACCGACTAATAAAAAAACGACATTAAATAGCGTCCACAGACTTGTTTGTTTCTTTGATGTCGTCTCAACCATTCGAACAAGGACTAGTCCAGCTGCGTACGTTGGTTTTGCGCAGCTACACGAGATTCTTCTTGCGATATTTGAAAGTATTGGGTATAATCAATTAGCAGATTCCTTTTTAGAATCTCACACTGGGAATGCCCAATTGAATTTAATTGGAAATTACCTATGGGTAGCTATAACCAATCGAAACCACTAAAAAACAGTAGAATCCTAATTGGACTTTTCCATATTTTAAAGTATTGGGAATAACCAATTAGCAGATTCCTTTCTAGAATCTTACACTGGAAATGCCCAATTACACGGAGAGAAAAATTTTGCCAAAATAACTATACAAAGTATTGTTAAATGACGTATCGTGAATTTAGTCAACTGTTTTATTAAACTGAGGATCTGTATAGCTAATTTAGCCATACAAATCCTCAGTTTAATAAAACAGTTGACTAAATTCACGATAAGTCATTTAACAATACTTTGGATAGTTATTTTAGCAAAAGGGTAAATAATCAAAGAAGCAACTTTGTTTTATAAATTTGAGTATAACACGTTAAAGTATTTATATACATATTAACTTTTTTATGCAAATGATGTTTCTGTGGCCAGGATCAGTTTTGAATTAGAAGTATTTATAAATGTTTAGTTTAGTACATTTTGTCATTTTTATACAAATATTGTTGTATCTTTTATTAATAATTAAGTATAACATAACACATAAATGACGTTTAATATACAGGGTGTTTCACTTACGTAGTCCGTTAGAAGTTTCTAGGGAATCGCGAAAGTCATCGATTTAAAATTTTAATTGAGTAAATTATTCGATTTAGACTTTTTTCCTAAATTATCTTGAACAAAATAATACTTCCTATTTTACCGGAAATGTCTTTAACTTTGTTATTTTAAACAGGATACCTCATCAATTTTTACATTTTTTAATTCTACATAAAATTCTGAGTAAAATGGCTATACCATATGGTATATATCCTATACCTTTACCATATCTATACCTTTACCATATTCAATGTATATATATAGGTATACCTATACCTATAGGTATATATACCTAAGGTATACCTATAGGTATAGGTATAGGTATAAAGTCAATATTTTTCGAGTTATTAATTTTTCAATCAAATATTTTAATTAATTTTAAACAATGACAGATTTGGTGGTAACCACTTTCACATTAACCCACATGTAGAATTTCACAGGTTTATTGATACAAAGTAGTGTCGAACATATTAGGAATTGTTAAATGTCTCTGAAATTTTAACTTTAGGAAACAGTTATTATAATACAAATCGAAAGATTCTTTAATTTTCTATTTGATTATGTTAAAATTTTGAAGTTTGCGTAATAAATGGTTTTCCCTAATAAGTGGTTTTTCTCAAGCTTAAGCTATTTGTTGAAAACCCTTTAAAAAATTAAATTATTTAAACAATGTTTTAATATTCCAAAAATTCCAACACCATGTCAGCAAACATAATAACAAAAAAATTATAGGCTATTTTTGGTTAACGCTCATTTAGCAAAATTTAAACGAAAAAAATTAATATCTTGAAAACTATTGACTTTAGGTATAGTCTAAATCAAATTGTATATTCTATTAAAATTTTAAATCCATATCGTTTGCGTTTCTCCAGAAACACCCTGTCTAATTATATTAAATATAAAAAAATGCAAAATAACTAATTACAAAAAAGCGAAAAACAACTGAATAAAAAATATACATACATCTAAATCACCGATTGCAAAATAAAAAATAAAATCTCTAAATAGAGAATATTCTAATTTATTTATTGGGTAAATATTACTTTCCTCAGTTTGGAATTAAAATTGAAGCTTGCTTATCGAGTATAAAATAAATTGAAGCTTGGTTGTGGAGCAAAAAAATAAAATTAAAGTAGGTTATAATTTCCTACTTGCCTACTATGATCAAAATTAGTAAACTTGAAAAAATTTAAAATTTATGAATATGATTTTTTTAAATAAATATGTGAGAATTGTATGTTATATATAATATATTATATGTAATATAATGTATAATATACAATACATTATCTTATAAAACTAGATAAAAGAATATATACTTTGTAAAACACGTTAGTATTATGCCCTTTGAGGTCTAATTTAAAAATGGTGTCTCTCGTTGAAACATAATTTGCATGTAGAAGTTTATAGTATATGAAACAATAGTTAATTATCAGTACTTTAACGTGATATACTCAAAATTATAAAACAACCTTGCTTCATCGACTTTTTAACCCTTAAAAATGGTAAAGTTTTAAATTAACTTATCCCCAGCGCCCCTGTATGTTAAAATCTAAAAAAATTACGTGGATTTATTGCCACTAATAAGGTCTACATTTTATCTTTATTTCAAATCGATACGTTTTTTAAATAAAAATGTTATTACAAAATATCGAAATTTATCTATTTTTAACACAGTGGAGTGACTTAATTAAGGCCTAAAAACCACAACGGTCAATGGATGAAATTTTTTTGTTAAAATGCACCATTTAGATGTAGAAACAAGGTTAAAAAATTATATTCAATTCTGGCATCACTAAGTGCAAGTCTTGCAAACAAATGTCCAAAATTTGTTCGATTTTACGCGAAACCATAGTTAAACTTTAATAATTTAGTAATGAGGTCTGTTGGAAGACCCTGCAATATTTCCACTGGTATATGTTAGTACAGCAATATTTATTTCTGTTTGGTCAAAAAGTACACACCAGTGCAGGTTATTGTAGGTAGCATCTACGATTAATGGCCCATTGGCAATTATTCCTTTAGGAAAAATATTTAACACACCTTAATTAATTAATAAAATTTAAAAAATCACAATCATGTGTTTTAATTATAAAATAATTTTCATAACTAGTGTTTAAAAGTCAAATTACGACCTCTATACTGTGGGGAGTATTGAAACGCTCGACTGACGAATACAACTCTATACCGTGGCGAGGGTTTAGAAAACTGTATTCAAACGTGGCGTCATCCAATACACTTCTATATTTTTCCGTTTGCTGTGAAGTTTATTTAAAGAAAGTTATGATTTAAGTTTAACTTTTTTAAAATATATCTATAGGTAAGATAAGATAAAAGTAAATGAGTTACCCTTCTAGAACAAGAACTTAAGGTCCTTTTTAAATCAGCTGGTATTGCAAATTCAAAAGTTGTCTCATCAACAGGTTCAGCATATGGTAAGGGCTTCCATGTTTTAAAACTACCAACGGTTTGTAAAAATCTTCCACTAAGAGTCCATAACCTTGCACTTTTATCAGCACTTCCACTAAATATAAACACTTTATTAAAAAACAGCTATTTCCATAATTATTTAATTACCTAATTATTATTTGGGACTCATTAATAAAGTCCAAAGATGATATAGCAAGATTATGCCCTTTATAAGTGTTGAGTAAAAGTGGTTTAGGATCTAACCGATTCATCCTCCTGGCTCTTCCTCTGATTGTATTTCCCCACATGTAGGGAAACTTTAATCTGTATTTTGGCATGCACACGTAAGGAGGATTTTTAACACAATAATCCGAAATTAACCAGGTCTTAATGTATCCTGCACTATGTCCTAAAAAGATTTGTTAAAGGTATTTTATTCGATAAAGTTCTAATAAAAAAATATATAAAAGAAACGTTAATATTACCAGTAAATAGGTATTCATTATTTTCATCTGTAGCCATGGTTAAAACGTAATCACCAGCTCTATGAATTGTAGTAAACGATGTTATAAATGATCCGAAAACATCATGAGACCATACTTGAACCACTCCGTTTTCTAAAGATATTAAAAGGGTACCAACATCTGGATCCATCTCACGTTTATTTAAAAATAGCATACAATGTACTGCCGCATTTCTTATATCGAATGTATCAGGAAGGGTCTCGCAAGAAGAATCATTCAATTAGAAGATCAACAAGGATTATTTGATTACTCACAATATCAGACAATTTTAGGTGAAGACTCGATTCTGCCTGGATTTTAACAGCAGGTGTTCTTGCGTCAAACATCGAAGCTCTTTTTGATGTCGACCGTCTCATTAAAAAGTTGTCTGTTTTTTTTTCACCTTCCTTCTCTTCATTATCAGTATAATCTCCTATTTGCTCTTCAATCAATGTAGACTTTCTTCTTTCGTCAACCTTTTTTAGTCTGGCTACCCTTAACAATTTCTCTTTAGGCATTTTGTATTCAAGCTTAATTCTCACAGTTGGGTTGTTGACGTTATATTTTTTGTAAGGTTGTCCTGTTTCAAGACGCCACATTATGATGACCCCATCAAAGCTGGCTGTGACCACGGTCTGCGGTACACGAAGCGCTGCCGCCTTGATGTCTTCATTATGACGCTTGTCCCAGTTTTTACTAAGAAAATGAAAAAGTAAAGCAATGTTATAACAAATCTTCGCGCAAGCACTCCTTCCTTGATAGTTACAATTGTAGACAGTTAATATATATGCATGAGCTTTTTATTTTATTTAAAAAAAGACTAATTAAAGTTTCAAGGTTAATGCCAAGACTTGAACACAATTCAGCTCACGCATACAAATGACTCCTCATTGTAAACTTTACAATATGAAGCATTAAAAGCTCATGAACACCGGTATCTAAAATTGAAAGGAAGTTGTCGGGTAAATTTAAAATTAACACATGTAATAAATGTTTGTTCATTAACCCTGCTGAAAAATTCGGGTAATATCGGATGATTGCGGATAAAAAACCAAGCTAGTTTTATGTCCATTTATATATATATATATATATATTAGGGTGTTTCAAAAAAATCGACTTTTTGTTTTTCTTCAAATGGTCGGCAAATTCTTTCAGAGGATGTCAATATAAAGACCTCGTCAAAATTTGAGCTTTTAATTTGAAGATTTAGAGGTCGCGGATCGCAATTTTCTATTTCCCATTTAAATAACATGGGAATTTTTTTTACCTATAGGTATCTGTTATATATATATTAGGGTGTTTAAAAAAAATCGACTTTTTCTTTTTCTTCAAATGGTCAGCAAATTCTTTCAGAGGATGTCAATATAAAGACCTCGTCAAAATTTGAGCTTTTAATTTGAAGATTTAGAGGTCGCGGATCGCAATTTTCTATTTCCCATTTAAATAACATGGGAATTTTTTTTTTTTAACTTTAAAATTTTATACGTCTGAATCAAATCAACTTATGTCAAGGATCATCTTAGATTTTCATAGTAAATTTAACGCTCTACAAAAAAGGTCTCCTATCATTTTTCTATAAATTGATTCCTTCCAGAGTTATTCGAGGCCAAAGTTTGATTTCCATCGAATTTTCGCGTTTTTTTAACATTTATGGTACAATTATCATTATACGGGTGTCCCGAAATCTGGGGGCCAAACTTAAACAGTGCATTATTCGTATAAAAATAACACTTTTTTTGTTTAATAAACATGTATCAAAAAATGCTCCCTAAAGGAGCTACGGCCCCCTGAATAGGAGCCTAAGAGGATAATTTTTTTTAAACTATTCCTAGAGGGTTGAACATGAACAAATGAATTTTTGGTACTTTGGTAATTTTGACATGCTGAATCTAGATCTATGATCAAAACTGTTAAAATTTAATCATAGGCGTAACATTTGGAGGGGGCAAAGTTACAAAAATAGCCCCAACTTTTTTCTGGGTTAATAATTTAATTTTTTTTATGAAATTATGAGAATTTACAGTTTTTTACGAAAAATAGGTACTCTTGATTTGAATTGCTCAGATGCACCATTTTCGAGAAAAATGCATTTATAAATAAATTACTCTGCATATTATACACATCTCATATTTTCATTAAAACTTTGTAGTAGGCTTTGGAAAAAAGTGACGTTTTTTTGTTTTTTTGTTTTCTTTACAACACTTTCTATGTTTCAGATATAAATATGTGATTTTTTTACTACATGATGCTAAAAGTTGAAAAAACGAGAAAATTCGATGTAAATCAAACTTTGGCCTCGAATAACTCTGGAAGAAATCAATTTATAGAAAAATTATAAGAGACATTTTTTATAGAGCGTTAAATTTACTATAAAAATCTAAGATGTTCCTTGCCATAAGTTGATTCGATATAGAAGTATAAAATTCCAAAGTTAAAAAAAAAAATTTCCTATGTTATTTAAATGGGAAATAGAAAATTGCGATCCGCGACCTCTAAATCTTCAAATTAAAAGCTCAAATTTTAACGAGGTCTTTGTTTTGACATCCTCTGAAAGAATTTGCTGACCATTTGAAGAAAAAGAAAAAGTCGATTTTTTTGAAACACCCTAATATATATATAACAGATACCTATAGGTATCTGTTTTCATCCGACATATCTGATTTTACCCGGCATGTCGGTTTTCATCTGCAATTGCGGGTACAAATATTATTCGCGAACCTCGGGTTTTATCTATTTAGTTTAGGTTTCATCTGCAAATACCTGCTTTCCTCGGTTTTATCTGCGTTTGCCTTCATTTACTGCTTACGTCCGGTTTTATCCTCGATTATGTGATTTTATACGGTTTTACTTGCAAACATCTGCTTTTATCTACAAACGTCTGATTTCATCCGCAAACATCTATTTTAATCCGCAAACGTCTGCTTCCTCCCAGTTCACATGCAAATCTGCTTTTATACGCGAAGATCTACTTTCATCCGCTAAAATCTGCTTCATCCAATTTCACCTGCAAACATCTGCATTTATCCGCGAACGTCTGCTTTAATAAAACCAGACGTTTGCAAACCAAACCCGACAAAAATAGACAAAAAAATGCAGGCAATCGCGGATAAAACCAGACGTAAGCAGACTTTTGCAGATGATCCCGGACAAATGCAGATATAAACGAAACGCAGTGGAGAAGGTTAAAAAAAGATTATTACAGATGATTGCAGGGGTGCACTAACCGGACATAAAACACAACCAACCTAGTGTTCGCGGATATAGCGATACGGACAAAAGCAGATGTTATCAGATGATATTTTTAACCGCTTTTATCTGCTTTTATCCCGCTTCGACGAAAAATTTATATCCGCAATCATCTGTTTTTATCCGGTTTCAACGAAGAATTTATATCCGCAATCATCTGTAATTTTCAGCAGGGTAGTAGTTCTATATCGACTTTAATAGGAACTCTTTATTGGAGCTTCTTCTTCTAAATATTCGTTTTATAAAACTATAGTCCATTTGTTGTCTATTTTCGTCAACTTTTCTTTTTTTCTTTTGACTGTTATCTTATTTCATAAGATCCCACTCCAACAGGTGTTGCTTTAATCTTGCGGTTTTTTTAAATAATTTCCAAATAAAAAAATAGATTGACAGAAAAATTTTACCTGAGCAGCTCAGCTGCTGACAAACGAATACTGCAATTTTCGAAAAACTCGGAGACCCGTTTTCGTTTTTTCTTAAAGAAAACAAATTTTTGTCATCACTATTTTCCACTTTGCGAGTAGCGGTCAAACATTTAATAAATATTGCTCGAAGCGCAAAGTTTCAAAAAAATAAATACACCTCACGAAAAACTCGTGCTATGATAAGAAATAATGACTTTAAGAAGAACTTGGATAATAATAAAATATATATTATTACCAAAAAGACCCAGCAGTGCCTATGGCCTCGCCCTTTGAACTGAATTCAGTGATTCTTCTATTCCAACCAGCTACTAAAAGCCTTGTTCCTATCCAAAAGACTTTACATATTTCATGTGGATCGTTTAGTTTTAAGTTTCTTAGACAAGTACCTTAAAAATAGTAACGCTAAAGTTTTAGAAATAAAGGATAATTATCCTAATTAAAATACCATTATGAAAATCCCAAATTTTAATAGTCCCATCGTGTGCGCCAGTCAGCAAAAAATGATTATTCTGCGAAAATGAAGCAGCTGTTATCTCTACAGGAATCTCCAGACCATGCTGTATTTGAACATGAGCATTTTTAATCATCATCAAGTTTCTACCATCCCACGGATCCCATACAAGAATAAATCCATCAATACCCAAAGTAACAATAACTTTAAACAAAGGGTTGTATAACACAACCGAGATCCCTCCAGAATGCGTATCGCCGTCTGTATGTTCAGAACTTAACTTTGGGTTTAAAGAAATTACATTTATCACGGAGCTCCCTAAAATCCATTGCCTGCTCACAGGATTGTAGTAAGTGCATAAATCTTTATCGTTTAAGGAGGTCATCTCCAAATAAATCTGCACCAATTTTTGAGACTGGACAAGCCACACTTTAATAACTCCATCTTTGGATATCGAGTACAAAAAATTCCCGTCGTCCTGAAACGTCATTCGTATGACTCCTTGATGGTGCCTGTAGAGCGTCGCGGTGCATCTAGTGGGCATGAAAGGATTCCACAAGCGGATAAGACCATCGGAACTGCCGGTCGCTATCAGATGCATCTTCGGATCAATATCGAAACACCATACCCCGCTGAAAGTCTGGTATGCCTTCGGATTTAATTTGGGGGTAGTTTTGAAGATGTCAATGATCACCAAAGGACTTCTTTTGCAGTCGGCGCAAGATACAACGCTGTGCAAATTAGAGTAGAACTGAATTTGACGCACAAAGTCGGTGTGAACATTGAGATGTTGAACCACGCGGAAACCTCTTACAAGCCCTTTCAGAACACGGTTAAATACGAATTTCCTCAATGGTTCCCCCAATACACCTAGAAAAGGCCCACGCTCTGCCGTGTCTATAAATAGTATAGTTACATTACCCCCCATATCTCCCAACATTAGCATGGACTGTTCCAGGTGAGTTTCAGGGTAATGATAACTCATGGTGGTCACAGCGTATTCAAGGGAGGTCAACCGAACTCTCAAATCAAATTTTCTTGCCGATGTATCGTAAAAACGCAAATCTCTTTCGCTGCTTGACGTACAAATAACATTCACGTTGGGCATTACTGCCATATCTGTTACCCAAGTACTTAACACCTTAAAGTCTGGATTCTTAGATTTAACTGAAGCTTCAAGTTCAAAATCCAAAGACCAATAGTTGATGGTACCGTCCTTACTTAAAGTTATATAGCTTCCATCTAAACACCCATCCACCTCTTCCGTTTTGATAGCATCTAGAATAGGGCAAAATGATATTCTGACTATGGGGGATTTGTGATATGATGTGTAAAATTTGGGTTTCGATGGTATCGGAGGCGATAAACTTCTATATTCGCTTGTGATTTCATCATTGTTGTAGCCCAGAATCAGAAAAGATATGAATTCATCCCAAGTAATAAAACCATTACTAAAAAATCAATTTAAGTGTATTTTTTATTTTATTTGAACTCCATACCTATCTATATCAATTTTTTTAAATACATTTTCGAATTGATCATCATCAAAGATTATATTAATTTTTTTGTTTAGCAGATTTCTCAAGTCTTTACCATTAAAGATATTTCCATTTTCTTTAAACGCCTCTAGTATTTCTTCCAAATCGATTTCCTCCAAGGCTTTATGAAAATTTAAAGATGTACATGTAGTTTTTTCTGCCACATTTTCAAAGTCAAAATTGCTCTCGAAGCCTTGGACCATAGATGACCGTTTTAAATCCATGCCTGACATGCTTCAATAAAATTGTATTTATTTAACAATTAGCTTGTTCAGACATGTAACCATGGATAGACACATGTCTACACCTGCGCCTGTTACTCGGTACGGGTAGTTATTTGTCCTCCTCAAAAGATGTTATTTTTACAAGATCTTATTTAAATTGCTTTGTATCCAAGATAATTATTATCTATGCTTCGTATGTCCGGTTCAAAATTTGTAATCCATTTTTCAAGCACTTGCTGGCATTCGATTAAGCTGAAATTTGTACACTTTTGATGCTGCACATTGGTGAAAATAAGTGTACACAATGGATTGTGGTCCTTTATTGTATTTTTTGGAGAAACTATAGTTTTTCCAAAAAATACAATAACTTATAAATTTAACTAAATAATAAAACTCAACCCATATACAGGGGACCCAGCAAAATATCAAGCAATACTTTGACAGGTGTCAAGTTAACAGATAACAGAAGAAAACGCTCGATTTTATATAAAAACGCTATGGCAGCACACCAATGAAAAACAAGTTTATTTGTAATAAAGCACAGAAAAAACTCCAATCAGTCACAGTGACAGTTGCTGTCTAAACCCTTTTTGACAACATAACCTTGAAATTTTTGTGTCATGTGACAAATATTGTCTAACCTCACTTTTAAAGAATATAACCTAAATTTAATATTAAACCGATGCTAAAAAGTATAAAATAAAATAAACGAAACAAAAAATCATTTCACTTATTGTTCACTTCAGACAAAGAAAATCACTATATGAAGCGAACAATAAGACTTAGTGAAATGATACACATAACATTAAATAACATCGTAAATTGTAAGATAGATACTCAAAATCTAAATACACAATACAACCATATCATTTCAATGTGCAAGCAAAATACCTTTAAATAAAAAAGTAGAACGAATAAACTCTAAATAATTAATTCAAATAGTCAAATTAGTCTATGGACATTCTCAATAGATTACATAACAAATACATAAAGTTATAGTAAATATAATACTGTATATACTATGTAATCTATTGAGAATGTCAATGGACTAATTCGACTATTTTAACTCATTTTTAGCATTGAAAAAGAAAGAAATATTTTCGGAACGTCGGCAATTTTTCTTAAAAAAAGGAAGTTGTTTTTATTTTACATCCTAAACCCACCTTACTTCAAATAAAAGAAAGAATATTGTTTACGTTTATTTCATTTTAAAAAAACTTGGATAGATGAAAGCCCATGGAAAATTAATACTTTATTTAAAATAAAAAACCATTTTAAAGTTTTATTTCTTTATATTTTTCATTTTTACATTATCTACAGTCTTTCCTTACCGGAAACTTTTGGGCTTCTTTTTTAAATTTATTGATGTCAGTAATAAAATAATCGCTTTTTTTGTTACCGATTTTGATACCGTTACTTGTCCCCACAAGATTTAGCGCAGATATAATATTTTCTAAAAGAAAAAATAAATTACATACTAAATATTATTTTTAGAACAAAAATTAAAAAAAAATAAGTTAAACATACCACCGGCTCCACCTTTTGAATATTTATCTACATTATCCTTAGGGTTATGACCAACAACCTAAAAATATAAATTAAAATGTCTTTAAAATTAAAAAAAGAGATTTTGACACAAATTATGCATATCACGTTTTTTATTTTAATTACTTAAGTAGTTTACGGACAATAAAAATAGTGGTGGTCCCATATTTGAACCTTGTGGAACACCAAAAGAATAAATTAATTAAATGATTACCTGTATGCTTATTTTCTTGAAAGAACTGGTCCCCATATTATGTTTATCCCACCAATCCTTCAAATCATTCAAAGTAATAGTACTTATAGCGTTAACCTCTTGCTGCAACCTATCGAAAACGTATTCGTTATCTATAATCTCGCTCCAATTTCTGTCGACTTCCTCCTTCAAATCCACATCGACGGTTTGCTTCATTTTCTTTAAAGTATTTTTAGTGTGTTCCAACTCGCTTTTCGATAGTTTCTTAAGCAGTTTGCGGGTATGTTTGATAAATGCCTCTATACGACTGTCGATGTGCTCCGTGGTGTGTTTGGTTGCCTGACCGTTTACTGTTATGGTATAACCGAGTATACCGAAGGTATCCCTGACGGTTATACCGACGTGGTAGCCTAGCTGCTCCTTGGTGCGCAGCATATCGAATAAAGGCTCTTCAGCTATTAACTATTGTAAAAAAATAATTATGTTTATGAATTTTTAAAAATAGATACAAATATTTACCAAAATAATTTCCAATATCACATTATCCTTAATTGTTAAAGGTCCAGATTGATAATAATTCGTTATTATCGAATTTGAATCGTTTTTATTAAAACTCTCAATTCTACAACAATGTTCTCCTTTTGGAATTTCAATCACACTAAACTACAAAAGAAATCATTAGTATTGCATTTAAAATAGCAGGTACTGATGAGAGGTTTTTTCATTTTAAACTGAGCCTATTTTTTTCTATAAAACATCGCAAACCGGAATTTTGGCGATTTCTAAAAAAAGTTTTAGCTGTTTTGCTTTATTATTTTTAAGTTCAGGTATATCTCTTCTGGCGATTTTTTAAATTTAAACTTGAAATCTTCCATCAGGTTGCAGCTACCTATTATAGGTATAGGCAGCTACCTATAATAGGTATTAACGGAAATTCCATTAGCAACCGGTGTCCAAACCATGGAGTACGAACTGCATGTACACAAATGGATTCCCAAAATAAGAGGGCGCTAGTGTTTTTTTGTTGTTTGGTTTGTCCAGAAACAGTGGAGAGGAGGCCACATAGGACTCTGTGGAGGAGACAGACAAAATGTAAATCAGCGCTGCTAGTAGAGAAAAAAGAAAACGTGATTTGTGCGATTTAGTGGGCAGGTTCCTTTAATTCCCCCTATTGAGTTAGAACTCCTTGTATAGGCTCCATTCATTGGTCTCCAAAGTATTAATAAAGAATATATATTTTTGTACATCTAATTCATTCAATAAAATTGTTTACTGTAAAGAATAATGTCTATCTATTAAAATATCAAAATGGTATTAGGGTTTTAAAGTGTCGAAAAAAAAATTGGGGAAAACCCTGTTTTTTTTTTCGATTTTTCCTAGGCCTTAGAAAAATTGGCTTGTGGGAAAAATTTTAAAATATACACATTTGGAAAGAGTGGCAACATCTTAACATTATTTTAATTTAAAAATATATCATTTATTAAAAATTTTAATTTAAAATAAATAAATAAAACTAAACATTGAATTAAATTAAATTGATTTAGGAAAATAAACCTTAATTATAATTTTTGCAAAAAGGAGTCCATTAAAATTATCCAACTACAAAATATGAATGAATGATTTATAAAGTTAAATTACAAAATTATAATTTTATATACAAAGTGTTAAATAAAAGTTATGATACAGCAGCAAATATGTTTTTTTTGCGGCCCGGTAGAATATTCTTACTGAATTAAAATAAAACGGTTAATAAATATTATAATAATCATAATATTATGATTATAATCAGTGTCGGAAATTCACTTTTTTCTCGATATCAGTGTACAGATGAGCCATTCCACGCGTGACGGATGGGATAGTTGCCGTGTTTTTATTTACAAAATAATGTTGTTCTATTGTATTGCCAATGTCAAATTTTTATAAATGGTTCTAAACTGGAGCTGTTTAACAAGGTTTTTATTTGGCAAAATTGGGTATCGTGATTGACTGTCCAATTCCTTAAAAACTAATAATTTAAAGCGTAACGGTCGGGACTTTGCAATAGTCCCGCCCGTTACGCTTTAAATTATTAATTTTTAAGGAATTGGACAGTCAATCACGATACCTAATTTTGCCAAATAAAAACCTTGTTAAACAGCTTTTGTTTAGAGCTATTTATAAAAATTTGACATTGGTAATATGGTGGAACAATATTATTTTGTAAATAAAAACACGGCGGCTGTCCTATCCGTTAAGCGTGGAATGGCTCAGATATTAACCGTAAAAATTTTCAGAAAAATTGACATTGCATTTTTTCGTATTACCCTTTATTTAATTTTAATTTAAAAAATGAAGAAGTCAATTTTTCTAAAAATTTCCCAATTTTTCCGTTATTTTTCGCCGGCTTAATTTTTCCGGAAATTTTAAAACCCTAAATTACCATTTACGTATTTTTTTCGAATTAACGCAACAAAATTTTCCTACGTTTCTCACAGAATTTTTGAGAAGATTCTATACGCTTCTATGACCTTAAAGATAGCGCATGACGGCACGATGTTATAACAGATGTGTCAAGAATGACAAATTAATTCAACATTAGGTTCTTATATAACGACCGTGGTTTCCAGTACCTATTTCAATCGTTTGAAAATTTACCAGAGATGTAAATTTTAAATTTAAGATTTATGAACTTCGTATTTTTCAACGGTATGGTTGTTTTTAGTGATTAATCTCTTTAATAGAAGTGTTTCACACTGATTTTCAGCATCAGGTCCCATTGTTGTCTCCACTCAAAACATCCCAATAAGAAATAAAAACGCAAAAATATAAAGTTCTCACACAAGGTATTTCATCTTCTTTCAAAGGTTCATAGCAAAGTGTCGAAATGCATTTTTGCACAGTTTCCTTGGCCTTTTCTTCAGAAACGTTGCCCTGTACTAAAACCTTAACGTGAAGTTTATGGAAAAAATCCTCTGCAAATTTGATCATATCGTCGTAATTTAGATTTTCAGACGCCACGTATCTTTCCACTGGCCCAAAAGTGTTGTCTACCAATAAATTAAGACGCATGTCTCTAAAATAATTTATGTAAAAAGTTAATTTTACATAAAATATTAATTATGTTTACTTACTTTGCTAGATTGGATGGTTTAATTAATTTATTATAGTTATTATTAATCATTTTCCTATTTACAGCTGAAAACATATCAGGTTTTATATTTTTAGATATATCTCTCATATGAGTAAATAGTACATTTAATAATACCTAAAATTTAAACTGGTTAACATATAATTTACATCTGTAAATATTTTAAAGTAAACAAAAAATTAGGAAAAGTTAATATTATTTGGATAAGGATTATTTTTAGTATTAATTATTCTCTTGCCCACAATAGGAACAGACATTTTTTAAAAGACAGATAATTTTTAAGAAAAAAAACAGAAATATCTTATGTTTTATGACCTTCATTCTCAAACTTGTCCCCTTGCAATTTTTTTCAAAAATTGATTTATTTATGACAAATTAGCAAAGCTTCCCAGAGTTGAGCAAACAAAGCTTTCATACTATTATAATATTTATGTCTATTAATTATTTCTTTACTTTTTGTTTATCAGTTATACATTCATTTTTTACTTACTGGCAGTTTCTCATTATACCCTAAAACTTTAAGTAACAACCCTTTTTCGTAATAACTAAATTTATAGGATAAATCGGCAGTTACAGCTGGGTAAAGTTCTTCTGTAACATCGATGTCCAGTAAATTGTGTAACATATCCAACATTGCAGTGCTAGAAGGGTATTTCAGACAATTAAAATTTCAAATAGTTTTAAAATTAATCAGAAATTATAATCATCAACTTATTACTTATTGATGACACTATCAAAAGCTATTTGATAAAATTGTAAATTTAGATATAAAAGACATAAATCTAAGGAAACTATTGTAATAACAAAATGAACAGTATAAGAGTAATATTGTGGTTGTCTATAACATTGTAAGTATACAATTAATTTTTAAATATAAGCTTTGAAATTAATTTGAAAAATTGTTTGGTTGGTTAACATTTAATGTCCTAATATTATTTTTTAACAAATTTAGGTATTTAAATGTATATTATATATATTTTTAAGGGTAACCTCAAGAAGATTTGGAAAAATAAAAAATTCAAACGAAAATATTCCACTTAAAGTAAACAACAATGCATCTGAACCAAAGCAAATCAATAGCACTGATTGCTCCAATTGCTTCAATCTAATTAGTAATAAAACCCACCCTTCAATATTTAATAATGCAACTGAAGATCCTACCATAAAAGGAAATAAAACACTTGATAAAAATAATACAATACACATTGGAATTTTAAATGATCACCCACATAACATTAACATTTACATTCAAAATCCTATTTTGGTTACTATTGAAAAGCATTTAAGAAATCATAAATCAGAAGATATTAGTACTTCGCAAATTTCGTCGAATGACAAATTAGCAGACCATGAAATTATAACAAAAGCAAAACCAGAAAAATACAACCAGATTCCTGAGGACAAGGCTTTTATTGAAAATATTCATAGAAGAAAACATCTGAAGTCAAGAGAAAAAGAAGCAACTCAGAAGGATACAACAGAAGGTAAGAATATCACAAAATAATATTAATTTTATTATTTATTTGTTGTTATAGAGTATTTTTGTGAGTGCAGCATGTCTTTCAAAATGAATATGGAAATTGGAAGGGAAAACGCAATTCCGGGATATAAAAAAAAATTTCAAAGTTATTGTAATGGATCAATTTTTCAAGAAGAAATTAATTGCAGAGGTATTTGTAGAGAATACTTATTTGACAATAATAATAATAATAATACTTTATGCTCGAAAAGTAGTACTTACCATATACTACATGTGAGTAAACAGTATAAGGCAATTTAAATTAAATTTAACACTAATATATTTTAGGTTTATTACTTGGTAAAATCCTGTCATATAAATTCACGATGGAAAACAATAGGATCTGATCCAGTCGATATTTGTTGCTATGGCAAAAATTTAGTTCCTTGTATATTTATGAGATCTTAAAAAATATATAACACAAAGCGTGGTTAAAATGTGCTATAAAATATATAATAATAATAATAATAATAATAATAATAATCTTTATTTAGCAAGGAAGCTATCTCATACCTATACAAAAAATAACAATATAAATATAATATGTATACAAGATATGTACAGTATAACAATAAAAGTATAAATAATTTATATATACACTCGCGTGCAAAATAATCGGCCCACACAAATTTTCGATGAATTTCAATCGCAAATAACTTTTTTATTTGATGTCGGATTTAAACGAATATTAAAGAATATTGTAGTTAAATTAATGGACAATCGCTAACATTTTAAAAAAATACTAAAAAATAGACGTACGTTTATAATATACAGGTGTAAACAAAAATATGTTTTTTACCATAAGTTTAAGGCACTCTGTAGAGTGGCAAAACCGTATATTGTTTTAAATTAAGTTTTATTTATCAAGTCACATCTATTCTTAACAGTTTTGTTTTTGGTTCACCTCGATATATTTATTTTTGTGGAAAATATGGATTTTTTTAAAAAACATTGCAACTTCCAATATTTTTCTGTATGAAGAACTAAGGTTGCTATGGTCCATCCATAGGCTATGGAGAATGACAGTGACATTTTTATTGAATCATCCCATACTTGGACATGTTATACACGGCTTTTAAAAGCTATCAAATTGTTTTTTGCAAATTAATGTTTAAATTTTGAGGTGTCTTCTTACTTTATAAAATGGATATGTCTCCGACTGATGTTGCCAGAGCTATTAATTTAATCCAGGATGGACGGTCACAGTATTACGTGGCAAGTGTTTTAAACGTCATAAGAAGTAAAGTACAAAGGGCAATATCAGTCGGAGTCATTTTTAAAAGTAAGAAGACACCTCAAAATTAACACATTAATTTACAAAAAACAATTTGATAGCTTTTGAAAGCTGTATATGACATGTCCAAGTATGGGATGATTCAACAAAACTGTCACTGTCATTCTCCATAGGCTATGGATGGACCATAGCAACCTTAGTTCTTCATACAGGAAAAATATTGGAAATTGCAATGTTTTTTAAAAAAATCCATATTTTCCACAAAAATAAATATATCGAGGTGAACCAAAAACAAAACTGTTAAGAATAGATGTGACTTGATAAATAAAACTTAATTTAAAACAATATACGGTTTTGCCACTCTACAGAGTGTCTTAAACTCATGGTAAAAAAACATCTTTTTGTTTAAACCTGTATATTATAAACGTACGTCTATTTTTTAGTATTTTTTTAAAATGTGAGCGAATGTTCATTAATTTATCTACAATATTCTTTAATATTCGTTTAAATCCGACATCAAATAAAAAAGTTATTTGCGATTGTAATTCATCGAAAATTTGTGTGGGCCGATTATTTTGCACGTGAGTGTATCTAATCACAGATTCTACGGAAGTGCTCAAGTAAATTTGTCTTAAAATGTTTAATATTAAAGCTTTCTTTTATTTTAGCTGGTAGTAAATTAAATTGTACCAATCCTTTATAAAATACAGTGTTTTTCATCTGAGTTGTTCTACAAATACCTATATTGAAATTATTACTACTTCTAAGTGTGTAACTGTTTCTGTCAGAAACCAATGACAGATTTTGGCACAAATACTGAGGTAGAATATTGTTTTTCATTTTATATATAAACATTAAAGTATTAAACAATATTCTATCACAAACTGGTAACAAATTTAGTACATTTAACATAGTTTTAATTGGAGTGTATCTATTACAATACAATACTGTTCTCATACATCGGTTTTGTATGCACTGGATTTCCCCAATTCTATATGCAGGTAAGTTAAAGAGAATTGTTGAACAAAAATCAATGTGTGGGGCAATTGTCGATTTATATAGAAGAAGTTTTGTTGACAAGGAGAGATTTTTACTAACACGTTTTAAAAAGAATGATTTTTTTGACATCTTATTCATAATATAAAGTGCATGTGTGTGAAAATTTAGATTTTCGTCAAGTTTAACTCCCAAGTACTTAATATCTTTTACCAAATCAATTTTTACATTGTTAATATGGACAGGTAACAAAGTTTGGTTACCAATTTTACTTACATTGCTCTTACTTCCAAATACAATACTTTTAGTTTTTGCTATATTAATACAAAGTTTATTATCACAGAGCCAAGTGTAGATATTACTTAAATCACAATTTATTTTGGTTATCATATCACAGATGTTATATCCTATTATATATAGCATTGTATCGTCTGCAAACAAACTTATTTCTGAGAATTTTACACAGTTTACTATATCATTTAAGAACAATAATAATTGAGAATAAAATAATTTAATATTTATATTTAACTATTTTTTAAAAAGTACTGCGCATCAAAATTAACGCATAACAAGTAAAAAAATCCAACTCTAAAACGCCTTTACTAATCTTTATAAAATTTTATTAAATTATATATTATAATTATATCTCAGTTTACATGTTTAAGGGTTTTTTGAGAAAATATCCTTAAAGCCCTTTTATTTAATAATAAAAAACGCTCAAAAAAAACCATTTATGGGGAATTTTTTTTAAAGTAAAAAAATGCTGTGAAAGACTGTATTTTTGTTAGTATGTCCTGAAAATGTTGTACAAATCAAACGAACAGTAAAGAAAATACAGCGCTTCAAGGTCGTCAAAAATGACTTTTTAGCAAAATAAACAAAAAGGGGTAATTTTTATCGACTTTAAAGCGCTGTATCTTCGTTACTGGTCGTTTGATTTGTACAAAATTTTCAGGGTTTACTAACAACAAAACGGTCTTTAACAGCATATTTTTTATTTACTTAAAAAAAATTCCCTAAACGTTATTTTTCGAACGTTTTTTTATTATGAAATAAAAGGGCTTTAAAAATATTTTTTCGAAAAACCCTCGAAAACGTAAACTGAGATATAAGTTAAATTATTTTTATAGAAAATTTCATAAAAATTGGTACAGGCGTTTTAGAGTTAAAATTTTTTGACTTATTATGCGTTAATTTTGACGCGCAGTGTATAACAACCTAGCAATCGAAAAAAACAACACTTACCAAGCAGCTGATTTCAGACTTAAAGGACTGATAAAATAGAAATAATAAAAACTTCTGGGTAAATTAAATTTGTCGTCTTTTCTGTACCAAACCTCAGCTGAAGGCGTTTTTAAAATGTTCACTGGGTAACTTGGATTATTATCTAAATTTGGCAATATTGAAAAATCGGTAGTCAAATATTTATTAGGTTCCGGTAAGCTGAGTTCTTCTATGACCCTTGGATTTGACCACATCTTCATCGCATCACTGGGAATCTCTAAAATAGTAAAAAAAATTAAATTTTACTTCAAGTTTTATAATAGAGAAGTTACCTTTGTCGGTATATTTGGTACCGAACCATTTTTCCTGCTTATCCAAAAATAAGTCATTTTTGAATTTTTTGGACATAACTATAACATTCATATTATCAGGCCTAAGGTGGTTCAAAATTTGTTTGATACCCTACAAATATCCAATGAAATATAATCGTTTTATGTAAATGAAATATTACTTCTGCATCATATTCCATATATAAATCAGATCCACTTATATAATGTTCTGGTGGATAAGTCTGCATACTCTCGCACAATGATTCAACCAAATCTGAAGCAGATACTTCAGAAGAAAACTTAAATGCTGTATCCGCAATTATTTGCATTTCACTGAATACTCTTTCTAGAGGACCGATTTTTTTTAGCAAGTTTATGTAGGAAAACACTACTTCAATAACCTCATTTAAATGCTCCAATCCTTCATCAGTCATCACCAAAGAGACTGTAAACAATGAATAGACTGAATTGTGTTCGATACCTGAGCCTCCATTTCCAATGGATGTGCCCAAAACCCAGACTCTAAAATATTTTTTATAAATAAAAGGATGATATAACAATTTCGCGATAGTTTACTTTTTTCTTAGATAGGATAGAAGACTTCCTTTTCCTTCATCCCCCATTAGGGTGGATATGTAATGTTGAGGTTTAGATTTATATTTTTCAAGAAGAGAGGGCAAAGCCCATGTTAAGTCCACCTACAAGTTTCTTATTTGAAAAACTTTAGAAACTATATACCTATAGCAAATAAAAAAGTTAATGTTTTATTTTGGATATTACTAACCTGGCACAAATCTTTAGAAGGCTGAACATAATACATTCTTTTAAATTGTGGAGTATCAAATAGGCCACTACAATTCTTTAACAAATCAGGTTTAGATAGTGTGTTGTTGGGAACGTTAGAAAAACAATCCAGAACATATTGTTGCAGAGTTTCCATTGGAAGCCTAGCCTAAGAAAAAAAATAAAGGCAAAGTTAATTAAACATAATATTATGTGGAGATGCTTGAAAACTCAAAAAATAATGTTTCTTATTCCATGCACATTTTTAACCAATGTTTATACATGTATACCTGTATAGCTAGCGTCATCCTATGCGCAGAATAGTGCAGCTTTCTAAACTCATGCACCCCGGCATACAATTTGTCGTCCGAAATGTTGTCCCTTAAAGTAATTAAATTTCCCCAAGAGAATGAATTCACGGGGCAACCTTCTTTAGCCATTGAGCAAAATAGTTGTTCCTTTCTGCTAGAGTCCGACGGTAAGGCCATCTGAAACTCTAAAATATAAAACATTACAAAGAAATTGTAAGTAGTTTTTTTGTATTTTTTTTACCAGATTCTATGGCTTCTCGTTCTCTAGACATTGCCTCTTTTTTCATTAAAGGAGAAATGAAAAATTGGGAAAACTTATCCAAGGCGGCGAGCAAATTTTTTTCAAGGGTCTCAAAGTAAAAGCATGTTGTTTCTGCATCTGTTGATGCGTTGTCAGACCCTCCACTTTTCTTTATAAAAAATATTTATTAGATAGGTACACAGTTTGAGTTGACATTTGATTGTGTTAACTTTTGATTGTGTTAACATTTGATTGTGTTAACTTTTGATTGTGTTAAGAATTGTTTTTTAAGAGTAATTCATTCATTTCAAGTTTTTGACCTCAAATATTACACAGGATATCCTGAAAATAGCGCACCAACGCCACACTTTGCGCAATTTTGCCAAAAAAAAATAAATAAAAAACCGAACCATTTTTCAATAAGAATGTTTAGACGCCTAATGTAAACGAAAATATTTATTAACCTTACCATGACACTCTTCTACGAGAATAAATGCGTTTTTTCGGCTATTAATTACGTACTCTTTAGTGATGTACGATCCCCTAAATAACTAGGTTAAAACTGTATTTTATTAAATTTGTGAAATAAAAAATTAGCATAACTACATTATTTTTAATGTAGGGTGTCATTGTTGGAGGTGTATCAACGCAGAATTGTCTACAACTTTTCTCTTGGTCCACAAAAAGAGTATTTATACATGTTTAAAAACGTATGTTAATTTTTGAGGAAAACAGCATTAATTACCAGTTTTAGGTACCTATAGGAACATGATATATTTGAAATCAGCGCAAATTCCCCTAAAATTACGCACTGTGCGCCAGGTCACGCGCCAAGTGAGTTAAACAGAAAAATGTTTTCTGGGATATAAGGTTTTCAATATTATTTTTATAAGTATTTTAATGCTCACCGCAATTTTTAATGAATTTTATTAAAAACGTTAAAATCTCCATTGATTAATAACTACTCCTTCACTCAACAAATAAAAAATATGTTTTTTTTTACAAAAACTGTCAAAAAATATGTTTTAAGCATAAATGCTTATGAGCATTATTATAATATCTACGACCAATCTTTTTGCAAATTTTCCAGCTTATTTTTTTTTAGCTTATAAATTTCTTATATTACTTATATATTATATTATATTTATATTCAGTTGAATAAAAAGGTTTTGTTATTATAATAACAAAACCTTTTTATTCAACTGAAGAAATATATAAAAACATAATTAAAGAGTGTTTGTTACCTATAGGTAGGTACCTAAAGTGTACATTATAATAGTTATTTATGTATCAAGGCAGTAAAGTCATACGTATTTTTTACCACGAATGTGGAAAATATTTGCCGAGGCGAAAGCCGAGGCAAATAACCACGTGAGTGATAAAAAATGACTTTAATGCCGAGGTGCATATTACATTTTATCCGAAATCACATTTAATAATACTAATAATTAATATTGATGATTACCTAAATCAAATGTCATTTAATGATCAAATCAAATGTCATTTGAATGTAGGAAGTGTCTACGTATACTGTTTGTTGCGACTGTTATTATATATTTGCCCGCCACGGAGATTTTTTAATCTATTTAATAAAATTAACCTATTATTTTTAATAAATTTTTTTATTAAACAACATTTTATGAAAAGGTCCAATCGAGCTCCGCGACGGTGTTTTTTTTTAAATATTATTTTTTTGCTGCTGAGGAGCAGTAGACACATCTTTAAATATATAATGGGTTGCATACAATACTCGTATTAAATCGGCAGTAAAGTTCTACTTTACTGCCGATTTCTTTTACTTTACTGCCGATTGTTGACTACTTTACTGCCGATTTCGGATAAAATCTATTTAATAATCTAAGCTACTACTAGTCCTACATATTTCTTATAGCGTATAAGTTATATGGACTGTAGACCATAGACATATTAGAAAGAGGCACAATGCAAAACACACTACCAATGATATCAAGAACTGTAAAACTGCCACTTATTTACCAACTTTACAACCTGTTTAAGTTAAACAGTTTAACATCTAGAAAAAAAAACAAACCATAGTAGCATTGATTGAGAACAATAGTTTCCTAATAAATTTAATAAAAAATCTATATAGTTTCCTTTCTTAGGGTACCTAGGTACTTATTTTTAATTATAAATTACTTACTTGAATAAATGAATCAAAATCATTTTCTTTTGGAAATTTTTCACTTCCCATGAAAACCATATGTTCCAAAAAATGAGCCATTCCAGGAACCTCATTTGGGTCATAAAAACTACCCACCCCTATACACAGTGCAGCTGCAGCCTGAAATAAAAGAGTTTTTTTTAAATTAGGTATAAAAATAGCTATACAGGGTGTTTCATAATATATGCGCAGGACTTCAGGATGTGATAGCTCATCCAAAAAGATGAAAAAAGTCGCTATTAACTTACCCTCTAAAATGGACAATTTTCGAGATACGGGGTGTTAAAATTTTAGAAAAAAAATTGTTTTTTTCGATTATCTCTGGAACCGTTTGTCGTACAAAAAACAGCTTTTGTAAGTATTTTCTACTCATAATAAGCTATGTTTTGTGCCAGAAAAAAATTTTTTTTACTCATAATTGGTGGAGATTTTGAAGGGGTAGCGGGTGTTTTTCTCCTCAACTTCTAGGCCCCTGAAAAATGTACGGTTTTGAGAGGCCTATTCGAACCGCCAATGTTTTCTACACTAAAAAGGTACTCTTAGTCATAAGCTCTAAAGTTGACCGTTTTCCAGAAAAATCAACTTTTATGTTTAAAAACATGTTCAATTAAAAAAAAAAAAAATTTATTACTAATTAAACAAAATTTATTTTAACTTTAGAAAAAGTTACAAAACCAAACGATAATTGCGAGGGAAAAAAAAATTTTTCTGGCACAAAACATAGCTTATTTTGAGTAGAAAATGCTCACAAAAGCTGTTTTTTGTACGATAAACGGTTCCGGAGATATTCGAAAAAAACCGAATTTTTTTCTAAAATTTCAACACCCTGTATCTCGAAAATTGTGCATTTAGAGCGTAAGTTATTAGCGACTTTTTTCATCTTTTTGAATGAGTTATCACATCCTGAAGTCCTGCGCATATATTATGAAACACCCTGTATATAGGTATAAATTATAAATTAAAACCTTTGTTAAAAAGGTGAATTCAAAAACGTGTGCCTTTAGGTACTTTAACAAAAAAAGTAAAATAAAAAATGTAATGTAACATTTGTACGGAGCTATAAATTAATTTACCAATTTTTGTTCAGGTCCACTGCTGGTCCCTTCATTATCAGATTCAGTATTTACATCTGATTCACTCTCACTTTGTTCAGATTCAGTTTCACTCTCCATTTCAACATCAGAAGCCTCATTTTCTTCCGGATCAATGGGACTGTTATCGGAGACTAAGCATGCGATCAAACCATTTTCCAATTTAATAACTTTGTATTCTTTCTTGTCGCTAAAGCTCTTAATGGGAGTTTTTAACACTTCAAATTTTGATTCCATTGTAATGTTTGTGGAATACTTAATACTCGATATATTTTTTAGGAACTTATTTAAACCAATGACACTTCTTTGATAGACTTGATTAAATCTACAAACCAAGGACATTACATGTCCATTTTGACGATGTTATTCCAAAATCATATAAAAAATGAATTACAAACATGTGTAATTTAGTAAAGGTTGAGGTTAGAAACATACGAATTGAATTAAAATGATTCAAATAGTTACAATAAATGTGGGCATATTATAAAAAGTAAAAATATTCACTGGAGTGGTTGACAGGCAGTAATTTTAAATCGAAATTGAGAATATTTGTTTGAAATTTAATTTACTCCTGTCAAAAACTTTGACTCAAAATATTTGTCCTTTTTCTATGATTTCTCCACTGTTGCCAAATTGAAAAAGCTAGAAATATACATAAAAATCTAGAAATATACATACAGGGTGGTCCAACATAAACCTTTAATAATTTAAGAAATAATAAAAAACATTAAAATAATATTAATTTTTACTTAATAAAACTCATGAGTTATGAATTGTTGATCAACAGTTCAATTTCGGTTACTCTATTTTTGTGTAGATATTGCTCTATAAAAATATTTTATTTGATAATAAAAAAAAGTATCTATGTAAATAAAATTGGAAATGTTAAAATGTTTGTCAGGTAAAGGGCTAGCGCTATTGCTCTCTGAAAAGCGTTTCAGAACAGAACATAACTATTTTAGAAGGCAGGCCTAGGCCTAATTTTTAATCAAGAAAACAATTAATTAATTTAAATTTTATTGTTATTAATACATAATACTAACATTACAATTTATTCCTTAAAATAAAATAATTATTATTATTATTAGTATTACTTAAGTGGATGTTAAAATTTTTTCTTTACATTTTTAGTACATAATTATAATTAAATATATTTATGAAATTTATTAAATTGGCGGTATTAAAAGTTCTTAAAGGTTCCATAAAGTTCTTATAGCATGCACGGTTTGTATGATCCAAGGATTTTTGTTCAATGGAAATTCTATTTACCAATCCAATTGGTAAATATAATTTCCATTGAATAAAAATCAACAGAACTTTCAGGTTATGTTATGTCAGATATCTCTGGTTTGACAGATTGGACGCAGTTTAACGTTTTATGTTTATATTCCACGTATTTTACAGTTTCTATCTTTTATTGAAGAAAATAATATGTTGATGAAATAATTCTTTAATTAAAACATGTTTAAAATCGTTGAGCATCAAACAAAGTGTTCTTTGGCATCAAATTGAGTGAATTTTGAGTGTTTTAACCTCACTTTTAAACGTTTTGAATTGTGTTGTTTCCTGTGCTTTATAACTCATATGAGTAAAAATGGTGAGTAAAGCAATGATTTTTTTTTATTTTACTATTTATTTGTTATTTTTTTAGGCGCGAAACGCAGAAAAAGCAATGTAAGTTACCCAAATACAAACCATTAAAAAAATTCAAACAATTTTAACAATTTTAGGACAACTTTGGCACGTTGGAGAGCCGCGCAGTTGGGAGAAAGCGAAAAACACAAAAAACGTCGCCCCTATTTAGCCTCTGAATGTAAAAGCCTCTATGCTTGTGAAAAATGGAGGATGCAGATTATTCGGGAGATCGCCAAAAAAGTGGCGCAAATTCAGAATGCTGGTTTGGGGGAATTCAGGATCAGGGATTTAAACGATGAGATAAATAAGTTGTTGAGGGAGAAACGGCATTGGGAGGATCAGATTAAGGAGTTGGGTGGCCCTGATTATCAACGTGTTGGACCACGTATGTTGGATCATGAAGGGAAAGAAGTTCCAGGGAATAGGGGGTATAAATATTTTGGGGCTGCTAAAGAGTTGCCAGGTATGTACCTGATTGAATCAATATTAAAAACAAATGAAAAATATATTTATTGCATTGAACAAAATATTATTTTTTGTGATTTTTTAAAATTTTGTTTGATTTAAAATTGACATTTTGTATTTTTTGACATTGCTTTAAACCATGGTATATATTCATTTTATTACCTCACTAGAATAAAGTTTTTTCCTATGAAATTTAAAATTCACATTTTGTAAGGTGTTGCCAAGAAAAAAGGGCAAAACTTGAAGAAACTGACTTTTTTGTTTGTAAAGTGTGAAAACAAAGTTAGATTGCTAAAAAGTGAGGTTAAAACCGCTTGACAGGTAAAATGTCAAATAAAATTGGCTTTAAATTCTGAAAAAACATCACTTTGTGTTTTTATTGAAAAAGCATTGTGTTTTACTTGTGGGAAAAGCATTTTTAAGCTTGATGTTGTAGGAAAATAAAATGGAACATTTTTTAAGTTTTTATAGGATTTTTGTGAATATCATGTAGATATTTAAGTTAAATAAATAAAAAATGTACAATTTATAAAAAAAGTTCCAAAACATGCTTGTGTCATTCTTAAACAAGCATTAATATATTTCTAGGAAAGAAAAAAATGCTTTGTGTTTTAAAAATATGTTAGTTTTATTTTACTACAAAATCATTGTACTTACATTGGCTTGTTAAAAAATAATTAATTTATATTTTTTGGCACTTTATAATTATAGATGAGATGCAACCTTTAAAAAATATTTTGTTTATGAAATAAACAATAAAATTAATAAAAAATAAAGTTCCATCTTTTTGAAAAGCACTGTATATTGAATAAATTTAGAATTTTTATGCTAGAAACATCAAATTTGGTAAATGTTTTAGATATGAAGTTTGACCTTTATCAGCCATTTTAAAAAACTTAAATAAGACCAAAATATATTACTGCTGTGTTTATTGCTTTTTACAAAGATAATAACATTTTAATTTCATCTTAAGTTTTGTTTAAAATAATTAAAGCATTGCAGAGGCAAAGGAAAAAATGAACCCCCTAAATAATTCCTTTTTTGTAAAATTTTATATTTTTGGATGCTATTTTTGTTGATTTTTTTATTCAAATGTCCCAAAAATGATAAAAATAAAAATTCCAGCTTTCAAAGATTTTAACGCAAAATATTTTTGTAATGGAATGATTATCTTAAAATTAAAGAACATGTATAAGAGAAATAATTTATTTGTCTAAAATCCAATTATTTGTAAAATACAATTCAAGAGAACAGTCCTATAAATTCAATAAAACTCAGTACTTTTTATTAATTTAAATTTTAAAATCACTATTACATAAGAGTGTCCATTATTTCACAAATTGTTTTTTTCTAGTTGGCCATGATCAAGTTAGTTTTGTTGCTGGTAATTTACAAGCATTTTGCGCATGCGTAGGTTACTACTGAGTACCTAGCAAGAAATTCCTTTTTTTAGTCTTGGTCTATTTGCAAGTTATTTTTCATTTAATGAAAATGAAAAATCTTTTAGCTTTTAGTTTCATAATCGGTTTAGACTGGCCAACTTGATAAAGCTTATTTGGGAATTAACGCGCACCCTACTAATACATACATTTACACTATGGATGGAATAAGTTAAATTTAAATAAACTGGTAACATAGAAAATCACATTAAAATTTGAAAGTATGGGATATGGACTAGAGATTTAAAATTTCAGGAATAATTGCCCAAAAAACCGTTTTCCCCCAGAAAAATTAATCTTTAAAAGTGCATTCTTTATAGTATTAAAGTTTAGTATTTCAAATATTATTTACAAATTATTTTAATGAATAAATACAAATTTACCATCGAATTCCCTTCGCATTCGGTAAATCCCGGAAAAAATCAATGTAGTCATTGTTTTTTATCTAAACTTTTACGCTACTGCAAAAATATATTTATATAATTTAAGATTATATTAATATATTTTCAGGTTCCCGTTTTTGATTCGATAATTTTTTAATTTTCTCTTTTTTCCAATTGGTCTGCAAAAAAACAGTTTTTTTTCCAATTTTTTCCAGTTTTCTTCCGACCGTTAAATCTCTAGATATGACTTCAAGTAAATATTGTCGATATATATTTTAGGAGTTCGAGAGTTGTTTGAGCAAGAACCTCCGCCTCCCCCAAGAAAAACTAGAGCTGAACTCATGAAGGACATTGATGCTGACTATTATGGGTACATGGATGACGACGATGGCATCCTACTTCCATTGGAAACAAAAGCTGAAAAAACATGTAAGAAAATATATTTCTCTATAAAAATTAAACACAACCCTTTAAAACATTATAAAGAGTGCTTTGAGTCAAATCCTTTCACATAAAAGCCAATAGGAAAACAGTTCTATCATTTGCAATAACAAATCAAGCCAACCATGGAAATTTAAACCAATTAGATGACATGACTTCTGTCAAAAGTGTTTTAAATGTCAGAATTGACGTTTGAACTGTAAAAATTACAAGGATAGGTTGTCTAATAACAAAACTTCTTGCAGCAATTCAGAAGAAAGTGGCAGAATGGAAAGAGAAAAAGGAGAACAGGCTAAACAAAGCTTCAGATGATGAAGATGACGAAGAGGATGAAAATATTTATGCGGTGGAAGAATCTGATGAGGAAGAGCAACCCCAAGTAATAGACGGGTCCCAGCAAAGATTTGTTGCTCATGTTCCAGTGCCGTCCCAGCAAGAAGTCGAACAGGCTTTGTTGAGAAGAAGGAAGCAAGAATTGTTGGACAAATATGGGGCACACGAAGATTAGTTAAGAATAAAATGTTTTGTATGATAATAAAGTTTTTAATTAATTAATTTGTATTTACCTTGATTTCAACCCAAGATAGCATCTGGTTTGCAGATTCCTTTGCAGATCAACATGAATTCTAATACTAGATCATAAAGCTTCCTTTTGCTTGATTTTTCTCTAAAAAAAAACATTAAGAAACTAGTTTGTTCATATAATAAGTTTTCCTAACCTTAAAATACTTTTCATAAAATGCTCCTTTTGTTGAGCATTGATCCTGGGTGTTGGGAAACCCTCTTGTGCCAATGTTGCACCCAACCAACGTCCAAGATTATCACAGTACTTTTTGTTCAGCGCGAGAAATATCTCGCAGTATACATCTACTGCAGTCCTTAATGCGGTAGTCCCTTAAAAGTACACAACAATGCTCAATTATTCTTAATCCTTCATAAAAAAGTATACTTCGACAACAAAAGTCAATAAGAACATTTAAAATGTCAAATCAAGTCTACTTTGTAAATTTAAACCAATCAAAAGGCAAGACTTATGTCAAAAGGAGCTTTAATGTCAGAATTGAAGTTTCAACTGTCAAATCAAGTCTACTTTGAAATTTAAACCAATGAGATGACACTACTGTAGTGATTTAAACGTCAGATTTGAAGTTTCAACTGTCAAAAGTACGTATTTCACCGAAAATAAAGTAATTTAAACATACCTAAAGTTAATATTAGTTTTACAACTAAACTTTCCCCGTAAGTCTGTATAACTTCAACTTGAGCCGTCTCTCGACTCTGAGTGATATATTGCACCAAAAAACTCCCGCATGCTTTCAACGAATGTATCTCTGGCATGCTCAGACAAATAATAGCTGAAAAAACATTATAGTACGACACAAACATTAAAAATGCATTTAAAGTTACCGCTTTGGAAGAGAGAATGCGTATCTAGATTGCTGTTAAACATCAACTGTGGCGTTTTTTTGCACAGTGCTGCCATCATGCAGAAAAATTCGTCGAAAACGTCGGATTTTTCCGACAGTTGGTTGGCCTGCGCTAGTTCCATGCACATTAATAGGGTTTTGTTGACGATTTCGTGCAATAATTGCTCGTTGGAATGTCGGAATTCTTCTTCTTTATATAGAAGAAGAATGATCTAAATGTATATTAATAAAATGTTATTTTTTTTTGAGTTTTTATATTTACCAGTTTGGCGATCGCTATCACGTGCGGTTGGGGGTATTCCCGGTACACAAAAACGATTATTTCCAAGATATCTTGTATGAGAGGTTTACAATCATCCCTTAGAGATGAAACTGCGTATTTTATTACGCAACAAAGTTCCTATAATCATAAATTGTACACAGAAAAAAAACATGTTTGGGTTATTAAATAAATAATTTACCTCCATAACGTCGCCATTGTTATAATACTTATCACTAATCAGTTTAAATATTGGAATCGTATTCTTCATTACAAGCAGAATAGGTTGTTCAATTTTTTCCTGGCTGTCTATGTGTAAAGAGCTAAATAAAGCACTGATCAGTCGAAGTTTTGAACATAGAGAATTTGCCACACTTAAACTCTAAAAACAAACATTAAAGTTGAAAAAACTGTATCACTGTATAAAAATAAAGTTTTATCCGAAATCGGCAGTAAAGTAGAACTTTACTGCCGATTTAATACGAGTATTTTATGCAACCAATTATACATTTTAAGATGTCGCGACCTCAGAATTAGATTGTTCTATCTCCCAAAATTTAAAGAGGAACAAATAGCAGTTTAAAGTTTAATTTATATACAAATGAAATTTTAAAAAGCTGTTTTTCCGTGTTTAGGTTTTGGGAGATTCTATCTTTCAAAAATCTGACACGGAAAAACAGCTTTTTAAAATTTCATTTGTATATAAATTAAACTTTAAACTGCTATTTGTTCCTCTTTAAATTTTGGGAGATAGAACAATCTAATTCTCAGGTCGCGATGTGTCTACTGCTCCTCAACAGCAACTAAATAATATTTTAACAAAAGCACAGTCGCGGAGGTCGATTGGACCCCATAAAATGTTTAATAAAAATAATAAGTTAATTTTATTAGATTATCGCCGCGGCGGGCAAATATACTGCGCGTCAAAATTAACGAATAATAAGTAAAAAAAATCCAACTCTAAAACGCCTTTACCAATCTTTATAAAATTTTGGATAAAAATACGGAAAATGATTGAAATTTGTATTGCAGTTATAAGGCAATTTAAATTAGATTTTGAAACTTATTTTCCATGTGATATCAATTCTGGTTAAACCGGAAGTGATATCAACTTTGGTTTTTCAAATGGAACCATATAAACATTATTGCATTTTAAAATTCTACGTAAAACTCTGGAAATACTAAAATTTGATTATTTTTTTATTTTTAACAGTTTTTGAGATATTTAATTTTTTTTCAAAAATTTTGACTGAAGTATGGTCTAATATGTCTGTATTACGACTAATTGTAATGTTAAAAAGTTGATCGTATGGTAGTATATTATGGTAGTATCGTTTAAAATAAGAAAGTTATTGGTATTTAAAGTGACAAAAAAGTTAAAGTAAATACCAGACACCCTTTATAACATTTTCAAATCCTATTAACGGCTTGGGATAGAGTGCTCCTTAGTTAACAGGTACACCATAAATAAACTTTTTAACATTACAAGTAGTGGTTATATAGACATATTAAAAAGACAATCAATCTGTCAAAACTTTAGAAAAAATATTTCAAAAACTTTTAAAAATAAAAAAAAATCAAATTTTAGTATTTCTAGAATTTAACGTAGAATTTAAAAATGCAATATTATTTATATGGTTCTATTTGAAAAACCAAAGTTGATATCCGGTTAAACCGGAAGTGATAACGCATTAAAAATAATTTTAAAAAACAGTTTACATTGCCTTATAATTGCTATAAAAATTTCAAATCGATATCTTTTTCTGTTCTCCATAAACTTCTAATGAATAAGTTAGGTGAATCCCCCCCTGTATACATATATATCAGGATTTATATGTATACATACATATAAATTTGGAAATTTGTCAACAACGTTAAATAGTGCAAGATGACGTACTGAAGGTATCCTGAAGATTTTGAAAAATTTACCAGTTCAGATAATTTTTAAAAAATTTTCAAAACCGCAAAAAAACAAAAACAAAGATCCACTTTTGTGAATTTGGCAACGTTGCAAAAAATTCACAGGTTCTGTAAGAAAAAATATAAAAAGCAAAAAAAACTATCTCTATAAAAAAATCACGTCTATCCGTTACTGCCTGGAAGGCAAACAAATAAACAAACAGAATTTCGCAAATATTCAGGATTAAGCACTAAATTAAAAAACTACTTATTAGGAATTTTTTTTAAATACTGTCAATCTGGTAAACTTACGGGAGTCACTGTCAAAAGCCTTTGCATTTCGTCAAAAGATGGCGCCAAAATCACCGTCAAATACTCCATTATCCTGTCAAGGCTAAGTGTGCTTAAGGTTCTGCCTATGCTGGCCATGATTCTTTTATTTTCCGCCAATCTAAGCAGGCCACTTGACAGGGCATTCTAGAAAAATATGGAATTACAAATTTTAGTAAAAATAACCATGAAAGTGACGTTGGATCATTCAAATTAAATTTTGACATTTTAAACGTCAAATATTTCAGTTATTTGTAAGCCACTTGACAAAGATTTTGACGTTTTAAACGCAAAAAAAAACTTTATTTTAACAAGATCTTTTGGCATTTTACCTGTGCGGACATTAAAATGTGGTCAGCATATGGCAACAAAAAATGTTGACAATTATGAGTAATATCTTTTAAAGCCATGGTGGCGCTAGTAGCGACCCCAGGGTTGCCAATTGACTGTATAACCAGCGGAAAAACATGTTGCAACGTGTCGGGATGATCCGGGAACCACTCCGAATAAGCACCTTTGAAATTTCAACAAAAAAAACATAAATAATGTTACCAAGTTCTTCATGTATTTTTTTACCTATTGTTTCAAGCGCTGTTGCCAACACTCTAGTGGGCATTTCATTGAAATTAATATCTTTTATTATAGCCATTAGTTTTGGAAGATACAAACACTCATTTTCCACACTTTCCGCGACTGCGCTAAAAGCGTGCAAACAAGTTTCCACTTCACTCCATCTTATAGGTTCGGTATTATTAGGCCTGTCCTTTTTCAGGGCCTCCAATAACTTGGTGTGCAAAATATCAAGCATTTCTATGTTCAAAACGTTGTAGCAGTAGATAAGAGTGTCGGCTATGTCCTGTCGGTAACAACGGAACACCTCTTTATCGTCTGAGGTCCAAGATTCGTCTTCAACGGTTGGAAACATTGCTTTTCTTAGCATTACGCATACTAAATTTCTATAGTATGGTTTTATCATGAGGAGAAGTTGTGCGCATTCAGAGGTTTTTAAAGCTAATATGTCATCCTAAATTATAAATAATGTTAATATTCGAGTATGTTAAAGAAATGAAAAAGATCAGGAAAAATTGTAAACCTCCATAATTAAAAAAGTACAAAATATAAATGTAAGAAATTTCAGGATATGATTTAAATTTTGTTGCTCTAACTTATAAGATTTTGAGGATATGGGTGGTAAACTTTTGCCCCGCGCTTTTTTTATTTATAAACAAACTATAAATAGATAGCTTCACTTACTTGCAAAGTATACCAAAAAGCAAATGTATAGGTACTACAAGATTCGTCTACTGGGTAATACCCTGGAAGATTTGTACATTTCAGTATGGAATCAAAAAAATCAAAGCTAATTTTTTGATTTTCTGGATTATCAGATTTTAAATTGTCTATAAGGATTTTTGAATGGTGATCTGCTGTCGTTATAATTGAACCATATAAATTTGCTACTATGTCCTAAAAGAAAAAACACAAAAAAATATAATCAATTCACATAATATGTACATGTATTATAGTTTTTATTAGCTTGAAAATTGACATGACAATTAACACGGTTTTTTTCACAAAGATAGTATCCAATTTAATTTTAAAATTTTATGACAGCCATAAAAAAATTGTCAGATTGCGATTCCGAAAATGGAACCTAAATTTAAGCGACCAAGTATTTCGAAAGAAAACAAACGCAACATTCACTAAATTTTCCATAAAATTCAAGAAAAAAATGGCAAATATTATAAAATTAATTTGATAGATGACCAAACCTCAGAAATTTTTAAATAATTTTAATTTTTTAAAATAAGTAGATATTTTTAATTGAATGTGATATTTTTAATTCAGATTGAAAGTTTGGACACCCCTAGTATTTTAAACTAATTCTGTCGCTAGATGGCGGCACAATCACTGGGATCTACGACGTACGTGAGTCCGATGTCAGTGGACGTTAGTTTGTTGTTTTTGTGGCGTTTGAAATAACATGGGTATACAAACTCTCAATCAGTCGGAATTAAAAATATGCTTATTTAATAAAATAAAAATTAAATCGAATTAAAAATATCTCCTATGATATTTTTAAAACATTTAAAATTTTCTCCTACATAGGATATTATATGATATTTTTAATTTAGCAAATTTAAATATGTGTTTAGCAAGAAAAAAAATATAAGAAAATATTTTAAATAACTAAATAAAAAATATCAGTTTGGCATAAAAATTAAATCTAATTTTAATTTAATCAAAAATGTGGGTTTAACAAATATAAGGAACAGATATTTTAAATTCACCAAATTAAAAATATCAGTTAAGCATAAAAATTAAATCTAGTTTTAAAATATCTGCTTTGGTATTATTAATTTTGCAGAATAAAAATTCTTATGTGATATAAAATATCACTCTAGGGACATTCCACATTACTCGGTAATTTTTGTCCCGCCCGTCACAATCAAAAATTGTGAGTAAAAACCAAAAGTTATAAAATTAATATTTTATAATATTATTTTTATTGTGCTTATAACTTATTAAAAGCACAATAAAACAATATTTTTAAATAAATTTTATAACGTGTAGTTTTTACTCACTATTTTTAATTGTGACGGGCGGGACAAAAATCCCCGAGTAACGTGGAATGACCCTCTAGTGTTAACACAATAATAATTCCTGAATAAAAAAAGTACTGTACAGGGTGTCCTGAAATTAGTGCACCATACTTTAACAGCAGATTGTACGTGCAAAAATAAGAAAAAAAGTCCCTATAAACATAGGTCAAGAAATGCCTCTTAAAGGAGCTACAGCCCCCAAAAGGAAAGCCCCTGAAGATGGTTTTTATTTAATATCTCCAAAACCGTTAAAAATATAAAAATGAAATTTGGGGAATTAATTAAACTTTTTATGACCAATAAGACAAAACAATAAAAATTTAAAATTTTTTATGTGGTTTGGGTCAGATTGATAGGAAGTAGGGTTAAAACCACCATAACTTTTTTGTACGTATCTTGTACCAGAATTTGGTGTCAGATTATAAAATTTTAGAGTTTTGCACATAAAAAAGGTCATCTTGTTGAACTTCGATAACATACACCGTTTTCGCATAAAATCGATTTGAAAATTATTTTACATGGCATAAAAATTCACAATTAAATCACAACCATAGAAATGGACTCGCGTGGTCCTTGGAATACGGCTGCCATGTTTAGGAAAAAATAGAATAATTTAAGACAGGTAACAGTTTTATGTAGTAAGTGACAGGGTGTTTTTACTTTTTTATTTATATTAGATAAAAATCATCTTCAGGGGCTCCCTTTTCGGGGGCTGTAGCTCCCTTAGGAGGCATTTCTCGACCTATATTTATAGGGACTTTTTTCTTATTTTTGCACGTAGAATCTGCTGTTAAAGTATGGTGCACTAATTTCAGGACACCCTGTATGTAAATTAATATTATTTAAGAAATTTAAACTCCTAAAACATAATTTAAAATTTCAAAATTAAATAAAAAAATATATTTTATATACAGGGTGTCCCAAAAATGGTGTACTAACAGGATTCCACATTGTGGAGGAGGGGTTTGTATCAAGTATAAAAAAATTACCCAATAAGTGGTTTTTGAGGGTTTAAAAATTGAAATTTATATTTATTACTTTAAATTTTCAGGACAATTTATTTATATAAAAATATAAAAAATTTTCTAAACACACTTCAAAAATAAAAAGTTACAACTAATAATAACAAAGATGATGATTTAAAGTTTTTTGACAAAAATAAAATATGTTTCCTACCTTGTTACAATCACTACTGTTCCTCTCGGTATCCAAAATCCTTTGAAACTTGTACAACATACTGGCCCCATACTTAGTCACATGATTCTTGTACTTAAATGTATGTGGATGTTGCATTATAGCATTTAAAGCTTCAACTGTCACCTCTGTTAACTCCATCTCCTCCATTGAAACATCTTCATGATCACTATTTTGCCAATACACAAAACAAGTCAAGTCAATAAGTAACCCAATAACATTACCACACTCTTCAATAGTTAGGCCACCTAATTGTATCCAGGCTGAGGCACAACGAGCAGCATTTAAATATGTGGTTACATTTGAGATATCAAATCCACCTCCTGGTATAGGCATCAAACACATTTCTACTACTTTAAGGATGTCTTTTGAGACTTCCTGTAAAACTATACGTACACTGTTCCTTTGTGTGATGGCCAAATTTGTGCTTTGAAACTGCAAAATAATGCTTAGAATATTTTATGCATTCAAAATAAAAAAATTACCTCTTCTGGTATCACAGTCAAAATTTCCAGTAAAATCCAAATTACCCTTTCAGCGTCAATATTAGGCAAATGTTGAGGTTGAAAACTTGATACTAACTCCTCAAAAGCATTGGGCCAATAGTCAGGAACAGTGTGTATAATAAATGCGGACAACTACAATAAAAATTGTACATACACATATTAAAAACAAATGAAATACGTACAGCTATACACAATCTGTTCAGTACAATCTTTGGACCCATTGCATAACTGATAATAGCATCCAGAATCTTTTTCCTAAGAAAATCATAGTAATCCTTTGGTACTTCACTCCAATGCTTCATCAACTTTGTATGTAGTGTGGTTGCAGCAAAAAACTGCACCTCAGAGCTCTAAAACACATCAAATTACACAAAAAATACTACAACTTATTATGTGCTTTCCAATTGACCGTTTTGAGCACTCGACGTAGTTTCAATGCTACAATAAATGTAAAGATTAGAAATGGGAGCCCAAACTTAAACTTGGGGCTGCATTGGGTGGTCAAAACGGTCAGTTGGGAAGCGCCTATTATAAGAGGGCATACTTTTTCTGGACTCAACAATTCCCACACAAAACTCCATGCCTGTGTGGAATTTTGGGCTTCAGTAAGCCATTGATGGGCTTCGGCCTGTTGACCCGCCTCCGTCCTATAAAATAACGTCACAGCCTTCTCCAAATTAACGCTAGTGTACTCCATGATTGACTTAATTAGTTGCAATTAACAAAATTCCCGGTTTATATGTATTTTTAGCCTATTTTCATAATAATAATAAGTTTATTTGACACTTGTTTCCCACTACATTTTACAAACACATATGACGGTAAAGAACGCTGCCTTACCGGCCTGTCACCGCCTACATCGAATCTCCATCTATTTAAAAACCTTCGATAAATAAATAAATAATAAACTATATAAATGATATTACAAAATTCTCGAAAAGTTTATACATTTATTAAACGTTAACAATGTTTTTATACAAAAAATATTTGAATATAATTATTTTTTGGATATGAACATGTCATAAACTTGTCTATGTTGTTTTAGTTCAATGGTAAGGTCATAACTTGTCAAAAGATCTTGTCAGCTGTAGTAAAAAATGTTTCCGTTTATTTTTATTATTTATAAATAATTCCGGTCAACAGTGTTGTTATAATTTTAAAATGCGTGGTCCGTAACAACATCGTTAAAATACTGATTATGTTATTTCTGTGATAAACAAACAATGTAAATATTTGATAAGTAAAGTCCATTAAATCAATTGTTTTAATTCCATGGGTAGTGTTATTTAATTGTTTTTATCAAAATGATGAAGTCGTTTCGTTTGATTGTGCACCAAAAAACGTTTAGCGGTAATTTCTGTTCATTTATTTTTATTATATTTTTATTTTTGTTTATTATTGTAGAGGAAGATTTAATTATAAGCCAGAAGGACTACCCTGATGCCAAACAGGGCGATATTGTTGAAATTTACCATGACTCTGAGTCAGAGTATCCCAGACTTTTGTTACAAATTAAAAACTTCAGGGACGATTCTCTACAAACAAAAGGTAAAAATACAGACACACCAAATAAATATTAACAATTGACATTTTTAGATACCATAAGTGTGGAACACAGCATAGCGAATGCATTTGGTTTGCAGACTTACAAAAATGTTATAATAAAACTTGTGAATCCCACCGATGTAGCTTTAGATTCAATAGAATTAACTTTTAAGGACCAATACATGGGCAGATCAGAGATGTGGAGATTGAAAAATTGCCTAGTAAGTATTTTTTAAATAAATTTGCTAAAACTAATCAACCATTTAATTAACAAATATTTCAGGTTTTTTATTCACCTTATTAGCATTATTTATCTATTAAAAAGTAAAAGTACCTACTATAATAACTAAAAATAGATTTAAATAGTAAAATTTGTTGTATGTTTACATGTTTATTTATGTATTTTAAAAAGAGATTTTTGTAGTATTTTGTATTAATACTTAATTATTACAATTATTTAACAAGTTCTATAAATTTTAAATACCTAAACAAGTTTAATAATGCTTTTGAGAAGTTTATAATAATAATTTATGCAACAAAAATATAAAGCGACACTTTTTTACACTTGAACTTTTAAAACATAGTGCTTTATATTGGAGTTACATTATTCTTTCTAAGACCCTAATAATTTCATAAATAATTACATACCTACTAAACATGTGAAGAAAAAATATTAACATTTACAATTATTTGATTTTGACATGTAGGTATACCTATATATATGTCAAAACTGTATTAAATTTAATGACGCCCTTAAGGAATAAATTGTAATGTAGTACCTATTATTAATATCAATAAAAACTAAATTAAGTAATTATTTTCTTGAATAAAATAGTATATTAGGTATCAAGTTTTATAAACGCCATTTTAGTTTTATTAGGCACGAGCGAACCTTGCGAGCGAGTGTTTAATAAAAACGAGTGTCAGGAGAAGTATCATAATTAATTAACTGTAACCAGGGATGGGCATGATTTAGATCATTTTGGATCTAAATCTCTAAATCCGGTCCTGATTTATGATTTAGGATTTAAATCCGATTATAAAAAAATATTTATGATTTAGGATTTAGTTACATTTTGGTACAAGATTTATGATTTAGGATCTAAATCATTTCATTAATTCAGATTTAAATCAAAAAATTAAATTTAATTTGATTAAGTTTGATGCACTTATCAAATTATGTCAACTGCGCAAAGATATTTGCGCAGTTGACATGGTTTGATATATTGATTGGTTATAGCCGTCAGAAGTGTTGTAATAAAAAAAAATTATGATTTTATTTTTTTACTCCGACTATTTAATAAAAAAAATAAAGGATTTATTTATGGATTTAGAATTTAAATCTTTTTTGCAAGTATATTCAAGACTTATGGTTTAAATCCAGATAATGTAATGGATTTATGATTGAGGATTTAAATTCAGTTTATGGTGTGGATTTATGGGTGACATTCACAATATCGAAATTCATTATATCGAATTCAAAATATCGAACACTTTTTATCGAAAATCAAAATATCGAAAATACAAAATGTCGAAGATCAAAATATCGAAAATTCAAAATGTCGAAAATGATAATATCGAAAATTAAAATGTCGATTTGAAAATGTCGAATAATTAAAGGTAGTGTCTCCCCGACCGTCGGACGGACGTAGAAAAGTGTGTGCTCGACCGTCGGACGGACGTAGAAATGTGTGTGCTCAACCGTCGCATATTTTAACCTCATTTTCAACTAGAGGCTAAATGTAGCAAAGTATTCCTCAAGGTTATGACGAATAGCTGTCATTTTGATTATGCAGGTACACTGCATTGTGCCATACCAAACTAACCCAAACTTAACAACCCAACCCAACCGACCCCGCCCCATTGGGCCCCTCCCGCCCCATTGTCACAATCCAGCCTGTCCTTAGATATATTATACCTCTATTGCTCAATGGGGCGGGAGGGGCCCAATGGGGCGGGGTCGGTTGGGTTGGGTTGTTAAGTTTGGGTTGGTTTGGTATGGCACAATGCAGTGTACCTGCATAACCAATATGACAGCTATTCGTCATAACCTGTATGACAGCGGTCGAGATTTTATTTTCGATAAATTGAAAATTCGATTAAATAAAATTTCGACATTTTCAAATCGACATTTTAATTTTCGATATTATGATTTTCGACATTTTGTATTTTCGATATTTTGATTTTCGATAAAAAGTGTTCGATATTTTGAATTCGATATAATGAATTTCGATATTGTGAATGTCACCCGTGGATTTATGGATTTAGATTTAAATCCTTTTTGCCGGATCTTACCCATACCTGACTGTAACTGTTTTTATTTTCTGTGCGTTTTTATAAAAAAAATCAGTATAAGGCCTTATATCCCGGGACATATAACAAGTTTTATTATATGCGTTGGCATTTTTAAATTAACGTATATCAAACCATACGCAATTGTCTAAAATAAATCAACAATTATTTGCGACAATCGTCACTTATTGAAGTAGTCCTTACCTTTGTTCATACACTCACAAACACAAGGTGTGCGCGCAAGCGTTTTGCGCATCGGTAGGTTACTGCTGATCATAGTCTTTTGCTCCAGATCAACTCTTGCGTGTACATGAACAAAAAACTGGAGTTCTGCGGCGGCGCGGTGCGTTGCCAAGTGTACGAGATGTGGGCGCAAGGCGACAGGGTAGCATGCGGCGTCATCACTGACGACACCAAAGTGGTATTCCGTTCCTCAACATCGATGGTGTACCTGTTCCTGCAAATGTCCTCGGAAATGTGGGACTTCGACATATACGGCGATTTATACTTCGAGAAAGCCGTGAATGGCTTTTTGTCTGATTTGTTCATGAAGTGGAAGAAAAACGGCAGCAATCACGAAGTTACAATTGTTTTATTCTCGAGAACTTTCTACGAGGCTATGAGTTTGGAGGAGTTCCCCGAGCATATGAGAGAGTGTCTTCAGAAAGATTACAAAGGGAGATACTATGAAGATTTCTACAGGGTTGCCGTTCAAAACGAGCGCTTCGACGACTGGAGCGGTATTCTGGTGCAACTGCGCAAAATTTTTTCTCAGTACCTTCACACAGTGTTGGAGTATCATTCCAGACCCGATCAAGAAATCCCGAGTGCCACCAACAGCACTGCAGCCCAAGGAAATTTCTTGGAAGTATTAAACATGTCGTTAAACGTGTTCGAAAAGCATTACCTGGATAGAAGTTTTGACAGAACTGGTCAACTTAGCGTGGTTATCACACCAGGAGTGGGGGTTTTTGAGGTTGACAGGGAGTTGACAAATATCACTAAACAAAGAATTATTGACAACGGAGTTGGTAGCGATTTAGTTTGCGTTGGAGAACAACCGTTACATGCTGTACCTCTATTAAAGGTAAGAAAACATTTCAGGAAGTTAAGAATGTTTAATTTTAAAAAAACATATGGGGCAAAATTTCCCAAGTGCACCACTGAAAAAAAGTTCACTATCACAATCATTTTAAATTTTACTAAATAATTATTACAATTATTGTAGTACTAGTTATTAACTATTAATACTGTAAAGGATTATCACCTCTGGTTATCAAATTATAGAGGTGCAAAGTTTACAGTTTTCCTCAAAAAAAATATTCCGTATATCTCTTTTAATTAAATATTTAAAAAATTTCAATCCTTTCAATGAAGCAAACTTATTTGTTATATTAAAAAAAAATCCAAAAATTTTGTAATTTTAAATTATTTATTAATATTATTAATTATAAATTAAGCTCATTGAAGAGCTTGATTCTTTTGCTTAAAAATATAAAAAATCAATTATATTATTATTAACTTAAGTTTAATAATGGGATGGAAATACGCTAAAGAAGCATCGCTACTAGCGCCACCACGTGGCCGTTATCATCGTCACCAGAAAAACCGTGGCACGATTTGTTGTCTTGTTGAGTGTTTTTCGAGAGGAAAACCTTGATTCAGTTTTTACCGGTTTCCCAATAAACAGTGGAAATCCCAATTAAGAAATAAATTGCATACAGTCCCTGTAAGTATAAATACACATTTTAGTAATAATCTACGTAAAAATTGTAAACATTTCAATTCAGTAAAAATCATAACAAAGTCGTCTAAATTCAAACAGCATTTAGCATTATTAAAAGCGTTGATTAAAAAAGTCTCCACTCAAGAGTAAAATACCAAGAACCGGTATTAAATTATATATTATATATAATATTATGTTCCCATGAATTCGTAGGTATATTTTGTCGTTTAAAATGCAGTTGTCGGGGTTTTTTGAGGACTCAACTATAAAAATATTCCATTTTAAGGTTATGTTTGTAGTACAAATGTACAAACTTTGTACAACAATTATTTTTTGTTAGATTTCTTAAAAATATTCAAACTTAAATATAAATTATATTAGGTAAATTTATCATTAGTTAATTCTACATCAACAAATAGACGTACCTACCATATTGAATCCTTTGGCAAAACATGAAAATGCAACGATATAGTTTTTGAATTTTATTTCCGATTAAAAACACAATTCACCATGATCACTTAAATAAAATACACAGACTAACGTAACTATATAAGTTTCTTAATCAATAATAAAAGGAATAATAAATCAAAATCGAGTACTAAACCAGTTTTTTAGTTTTCACTTGCAACGCAAAATACAAATAACGTGCGCGATTTTGCTGTGCAATTGAACAAAATTTGTAAGGCCTAAGCTTCTCTTTTGTGAAAAACTACTTGTTTATTTAAAAATAATGTGCATTTCGTATGCTTTAAATGTATTGTTGACAATTCTTGAATTCACAAAATGATATTGAACACCAGCAGATGGCTCGCGCGTTGCGAAACCCCGATGCTTCTTTAGCGTATTGTTTTAGAGATTTTTAACTGTTTGATGTGCTGTTATCTTTTATATTGACACCTGTCAAAGTATTGCAATCAGTTGAAAACCTTGAACAATAATTTATATCTCATTATTAAACTAATTTAGGTTTAAAAGAAGTTTTAATTTTTTTAAGAAGGCATTTTTTTTAAACTAAAATAGATATATAAAATTGCAAAATTATTGTATTTCTTTTAATAAAAAAAAATAATTGGCTTCATTGGAACCAATAAAAATGGCTAAAATTTAATTTTAAAAATGTTTTATTTAAAAGATTTGCCAAAGAAAAACTGTTAACTTTGCACCCCTGTAATTTAAAAACCAGATATTTGGTTATAAACTGCTACTATAATTAGGTAAAATTTAAAAAGATTGTGAAAGTAAACATTTTTTTCGGTCAAAACCCAAAGAGTGTCCTCACATTTTAAAATTTTAAAAACATATTTAAAATGAAAAACATTTTTAAAATTTCAAGATTTATTCAAAAATTACAAAACGTCGAATATAGTTTAACTACTAATATCGTGATTATTACTTTTTAGTTTCATAACAAAGACACACATTTGAACGTCCCAGACGACTACTCGATGCCTCATTGGATAAACTTGTCGTTCTATTCAACAAACAAAAAAATTGCCTACTCCACTTTTATACCGAGGATTAAATTGCCACCTCTACCAACCAAAGAAACCAAAAAAGATTCACCCAAAACCAAGTTGGTGCCGGAAGACGACTGTATACACAATTCCTTCTTCGATTATGACGCTTACGACGCTCTCATCTTTCAGCTACCCCCTGTGCAGCACACTCACGAAACAAGGTAAGTAAATCTAGTATAGTCGTCGCGGCGAATGTTTCAAATTGCGTCATCAATGTCGAATGTCAAAAACCGATTTCTCGCAAAAATACTCTTCTAGATTCTAGAGTCTAGAATCTAGACCTTCTAAGAATTATTCAACGTTTTTTTTTATTATACACTCACAGGCGAAATAATCGATCCACACAAATTTTCGATGAATTTCAATCGCAAATAACTTTTTTATTTGATTTCGGATTTAAACAAATATTAAAGAATATTGTAGATACATTAATGGGGAATCGCTCACATTTTAAAAATTACTAAAAAAATACACGTACGTTTATAATATACAGGTTTAAACAAAAATATGTTTTTTACCATAAGTTTAAGACACTCTGTAGAGTGGCAAAACCGTAAATTAAGTTTTAATTATCAAGTCACATCTATTTTTAACAGTTTTGTTTTTGGTTCACCTTGATATATTTATTTTTGTGGAAGATATGGATTGTTTTAAAAAAACATTGCAATTTCCAATATTTTTCCTGTATAAAGAACTAAGGTTGCTATGGTCCATCCATAGCCCATAGATTATGACAGTGACAGTTTTATTGAATCATCCCATACTTGGACATGTCATATACAGCTTTCAAAAGCTATCAAATTGTTTTTTGAAAAGTAATGTGTTAATTTTGAGGTGTCTTCTTACTTTTAAAAATGTCTCTGACTGATGTTGCCCTTTGTACTTTACTTCTTGTGACGTTTAAAACACTTGCCACGTAATACTGTGACCGTCCATCCTGGATTAAATTAATGGCTCTGGCAACATCAGTCGGAGACATATCCATTTTTTAAAGTAAGATGACACCTCAAAATTTAAACATTAATTTGCATAAAACAATTTGATAGCTTTTGAAAGCCGTGTATGACATGTCCAAGTATGGGATGATTCAACAATACTGTCACTGTCATTCTCCATAGCCTATGGATAGACCATAGCAACCTTAGTTCTTCATACAGAAAAATATTGGAAATTGCAATGTTTTTTTTAAAAAATCCATATTTTCCACAAAAATAAATTTATCGACAAAACTGTTAAGAATAGATGTGAATTGATAAATAAAACTTAATTTAGAACAATATACTGTTTTGCCACTCTACAGAGTGTCTTAAACTTATGGTAAAAAACATCTTTTTGTTTAAACCTGTATATTATAAACGTACGTCTATTTTTTAGTAATTTTTTAAAATGTGAGCGATTGTCCATTAATTTATCTACAATATTCTTTAATATTCGTTTAAATCCGACATCAAATAAAAAAGTTATTTGCGATTGAAATTCATCGAAAATTTGTGTGGATCGATTATTTTGCCTGTTAGTGTATTACAAAATTGTTTTGGACAAGCAAAATTATTGGGTAATTGAATTAAAAATAAATAATTTCAATTACTCTGAATATAATTACCTAAGAATTAACAATTGAAAGGGTCAATGCAAGAAGTTCCTTAGTCACAAATAGGTGCTTCAGAGATATTGCGGTTTGAAGGTTTATTTTTTGTAAAAAATTAAGGGATATTTCGAGGAAAAATTTGTTTTTACTTAAAAAAGGTTTATTATATTATAACGCCGTAAAATATATAAATTGTGAACAAAACTTAAGACTAAGACCAGTGGCGGCTCGTGGGTGTACAGGAGGGTGAGGCTACATAAGGTTAATTTTGTCTAAATACAAATAAATTTCCACGTCACCCGGGAGGTATTATTCTGCGACGCGTTGACCTTTTTTAAAATGGAGGTCATCGCCGATAGCCCTACTAAACCATTATAAATAAAAAATAAAGTCTAAAAAACAAAACAAACAAAATATCACATCAAAGACTACTTTTAATCTTAAAACTTAAAAATATATTCTTAAAACAGTTAAAAATAAATAAAATAATCAAAAAATAAAACTAAAAAGTCGACCCCTACCTAAGTATTAAAAAATATAAAATACTATTAGCTACTTTTTGTAAATTAAATCTATACGTCTAAGTTTGCAAATGTATCTATTATTTGGTCGTAAAATTGTGGGTCTGCAGTGAGATTTAAAAGTAATTCTAAATTTTTAAACCGCGTCTCTAATTAAAGAATTATGCAATCTATTATTTCAAAATATAAAATTTGCTTAATAAAAACTGTTAAATCTACCTTAGTGTGTTCCCCACAATAATTAAATAAGAAATTTTACTAATCGAGACAAAAACTATAAAAGATCAGCCAAAAGTTTTAAATAATTTAATTTAAATCAAAACAAAACGAAACAAAACGTGCTCTACGAACGCTTAGAGGACACTGGCCTCCCCACCATAGACGGACACGCGATTATAATGTGATAAAACCAGAAATCAGAACAAACCAAGCTAACTTTATGTCGCCTCATGTACGACTGAATTTACGTTGTTTATTCGCGAACTTTAGTTGGTGAGTCATTTTCGCTTTCTAGAGGTAAATGGGAGCTTCCGAGGCTGTGAAAATTTCGCCTCTGTCTAGCGACTTTCAACGATGCACGTTACCTTGACGCGCTTTGCGCCTGGATTTTTATTTACGCTTAGTATTATTGATTGGTTTTTTACTTTTTATTGGTTAGAACTGTTGTAAAAATACACTTGTAGGTAATAGGCAAAAATCTAAATACAAAAAGTCGTTCGTTCCTTCATTTTAAGGGTGAGGCGCGGCCTCAGAGGCCTACCCTGACGAGCCGCCACTGACTAAGACATAACTTAGGACATAACAAAGCAAAACTAAGAATATAATAAGAAGGCTGGCTATTCATACACAGCGTCGGCCTCTTGTAACTGATCAATTTCTTTATCAATGACATCATTTTGCTGGATTATACTTCCATTTTCAGACAAGGTTCGAGCAAAAAAAAAACGGTAACTGGTATGTTTTAAGGTTCCACAATCTATTTTATTTTACTTTACTTACCTGCCATTGTTATGTTTTTAATCATAGATACAAATTAATATGTAATTTGCTCAGATATAACCAAATTTAAATAACATGAACTAAGGAACATGTTGCATTGCATCTGTCAAAATGATGACTTAGGTACTTCTTGCATTGAAAACCAGGTAAACTCCCATTGAAGTAAATGCAAAATAAGGCACTTAGACTCATATTTCTGCAAATACCACCTGAAAGCTTAAGTGAAACACTTTTAGGTAGCGCCACAATGTCAATTTTATTGAAAACCCCTTCAATTGCTAAAATTAATTATCAATTACATAACTTTTTTCAGGGCTGGTTTATCAATCTCTGGTTTAGTTCCAGTTAGTCTATCTGACAGTTAAATTCCATATAGATCGTTGTGAGAACAATGGTATCCATGGAAATTATCTGCCAGATATCTAACTGCAACTTTAACCGGTCATTGATAAACTGGCCCTTTGTAATTTAAAAATCAATTACAATTACCATTTATTCTAGGTAATTGAAATAAAGTAATTCAATTACAAAAAGTAATTAAATTACAATTTTTTAATTATTTTAATTCAATTACTTTGAAAATACCCCCACTGCTATAAACAGTCAACAATACCCAAGCGTTAAGCGGGGTCTACAATTGTCGCAGAACGCAGATCGCAGAACGTAAGCATGCGCAAAGCACCACGCAAGCATCCACGTTGCGATGGAGCAAGGTCACACGTCGTTGTTATATGAGCTGTCTACAATTGTCGCGCGATGTGCTTTTATTGACCAATCAGAGCAATTGTTTTCTTTATAACCACAGTGTGGCCAACGTAGAAGTGTTTCTCCTAAATTTAGTGAAAAAAAACAGAGATATGGATGGATCCCTATCTCTAAAAAACTGCTTGGGGTTTATTTTTAGGTAAAAAATGTTTAAGAGTTAAGTAAGAATTAGTATTTTACCTGATAAAATAAATTAATTTTAAAACAAAAATTACCTTGATTATCATAATACTTTTGGTAAACAAATATTTCCAATATTGGATTGGAAAAATTGTTTAGATTATCATAGAATTAGTTAATATTATTTAAAATTTTAAATAATTATTTTGATCAAAATTTGAAAATTCTAAATGATTTTCGATATTTCCTAAAAACTACTTATTTAAATCAATATAGGTATGAATATTCAATAGTAATAAGAATACATTTATTTAAATGGTCTTTAGAAAATATTGAAAATTATTTTAAATTTGGGCAATTACGTTTTTCGAATAATTTCTGAGAATTACACCAAAAATTTAAAAATATCCGCGAAATAGGAAAAGGAATTAAATAAAAGTATTGATTATTGAAAGAAAGAGAGCACAGAGACAGATAGATTCTAGCGCTCTATGATTGGCTAACATAAAAGCCTGCGAAAGACGTTATTGAAGATGAATTAACTTTCTGCGACGTGTGACCTTGCTCCATCGCAACGTCGCTGGGTGCTTTGCGCATGCTTACGTTCTGCGATCTGCGTTCTGCGACAATTGTAGACCCGGCTTTAGATTGTGCCTGGGCACGTATGAACAGACCTTAACCCTGACGTCACACGCCGTTGATGACGTGCACCCATGCAGATTTGGCCGCGACTATAACAACTCTAGAATCTACAAAAATGTTGTTTTTCCTTAGCCACATACATTCAAAAATGCCGCCGCGGTACAAGCGCAGCTCGGGCAGCCTGCTGGATTCGCAGGAACTGTCTAAAGGTCAGCGTCGCAAAATGTCGGATCCCGACATACAACATCGCGTCGACTCGAACGCCCGAAGCGACCCGATCGCCATTCCGCCCGCCGCGGGGTCTCCCGTGTCTTCGCCGCACGGGGACGGTAAGTTTTTGACGTCGTAAGCGCTGTTGTCAAGCCTACATTGAAATATTTTGGTGATATGTTAAATATTAGAAATATTTCCCGACACCAAAACAGAACACAAAGTGCTTAAAGTACTTTTCACCAACGATGTGTAAATGCTAAATCTACCATTTTTATACTAATTATAAGCCAAGGTTGACTGAACCGTAAATGGACACAGTTTACTAAACCGTGGACCGTAACGGCATCAGTGAACATGTAAAGAGAAACTAACAAACTAATTTATACAAACTAGAGTTGGGTGGCTATTTAAAGATAATTTCTATTCTTGTGGATGTAAACTTTCATACTTTTATCAATTTTAGTAATCTTATCTTTTGAGTTGCCTAAAAGGATCTGAAGTGTGTTAATGCTTGAACTAAAAGCAATTTTGAAGCCCAGTTTTAGAAAAATCCCTTCCAGACCTCAAGTGTACTGGGGTTCAAAAGGAATAGTCATAAACTTGACTTTGTGGGCTCTGTTTGAAACTTATCTACTAGGGTGGGTTCAAAACCACTGTCTAGCAATGTCTTTTATAAAACTGAGCTCTTTCTTCATCTACTCTAAATAAGTGGAAAGTTTACCAACCTACGAACAAGAAAGTTAGAACTAGCCTGTGTTGTGTGCAGTGATTCGAGTCTGAAGTGATGTAACCTGCAGTGCTTGTAGGTTTTCTGTAGAAAACGAACTCTAGAGTATTGTTGGATCTAATTACCAGGGTATCTAAAAATGGTAACTGGCCATCTTTTTCCAATTCAAAGGTGAATTTAATAGAGGGAATACAATTATTCAATTTGGAAACAAAATCATCTAAGCTGCAAGCGTTTTGATCAAAAATAGCAAAGATATCGTCCACGTACATTAACCAAATTCTCGAAAAATACCCCGAGCTTAGGAACTTAGTACCTTCTCAAAGCGGCTTATGAAAAGATCAGCTAAAAACGGGGACAAGGAGTTCCCCATTATGGGACTGCTTTGATAGCAGTCCCTTCATGCTGTTTATAGATGTTTATAGAACTAGTATTCAACAACAGTCTCATTGGAAAAACTATTTTTTTAGTCAATGTAAGTGGTACTGGGATACTTGGAAAAAGAGAACCAACATCGTTGGCGAAAAGTACTTTAAGTACTTTTTGTTTTGTTTTGGTGTTGGAGAATATATCTAATATTTGTTCAACTTTGTGTTTTGTTTTGGTGTTGGGGAATATTTATAATATTTGTTTTACATTTTAGTTGACAAAGAACTGTCTCCGCCAGTGCGCATGGTGGTCGGTTCTGAAGGGTCTCCGCCGCTGGAATCTCGCGCCCTAATCAACCCCTTTGACCCATCGCATGTTACGATTAAGCTGACTTCGAATCGTAGACGTTGGACGCATATTTTTCCCAAAGGTTTTAGAACTTAAATAATAAACGTAAAGAACCTGTTTTATATTACTTTGTCTTAGGTCCTACTGGTGTTTTAATACAACAACATCACTATCAAGCGGTTCCTGCTCAAGCTGAGCATGTCCAAAATGAAAACGAAAAACCGGATAAATGTATGACCACTTCCGGAAATTATCAGTCTTTTTGTGTTACTGCAGCTTTACAGGATTGTAAGGGACTCGTACAAGTCATTATTTTTTAAAAAGAAATATATTTTTTAGATTGTAAAAAACGTCCCAACTTTAGCCACGGCCCGAACGTTGTAACTACAAAAAATACAACGAAAAGTCAAACTTACTTGTGGGGTGCCACAGGGGAGCAAGAGTGGACCCCGGCTCTAACCACAGGTGTGTAAAACGATCCTCTTACGCAAACAAAACTTTACTAAATCGATTTTCTCCTCTAAAACATAAAACAATAAAAACCGACACGTCTCTGGCAAAATTACCCCAAGATTTTTGTAATGTGCTTGACAAAATTTTTGAGTTGAATTTTTATTTTGTTTAATTGAATTTTAGACTAATAATAGAAAGAGGTTATACCATATAACACGCATTTTGTGATGGCCAATTTTAAACAAAATAAAACACGTTTGACGTTTGACTACGCTAGATAGCGCTGTTGCCATATACAGTTACAGGTGCCTTTTTTGGGGTAAAAATGCATTGTAAAAACCTCCTTAGCAGGGGGACAGCGCGGTCCTAATAGGCTCGAGCCAACTTACCGAAATTTGGTGCATTTTGATTTTTTATTCACATATTGTAGATTTAATATAAGTAAAACTCAAGCAGCAGAGATTGTAAAAAAGGAGTATTGTATTTAATTAAATTTCTTATTAGCTGACACGTCCCATAAGACTTTGTCTATTACTGTATATGGTTACAGTTTTGCCAAGTCTACAGTGTTGCCAAATTTAATTTTTTTACATCGTTGCCTTTTTTCCACATTTTGTTTAATGTTGGCCGTTTCCATTGCTCATTATTATTTTAAAAGCTTTTAATGAATGTTTCATTGTTGTTTCATATTTACGGTTTAATTGTGCGTGTTATGCGCGCGCGACGTCTTCCGGGGGTTTATCGAGAGCGGAAAATTTAATCACGAAAAATTATAAAGGTGCGTCTGCATTTACCCAATTATTGTTGTTGTTCCATGGTGCCTGGTGCGAATCTCACGATCCGGATTTTAAGCAGTCAATGACGTCCTAATAGGTTTGAACCATATACATTTTTATATTGTACACTACTTTTTTTAACGATTGGCCTTTCTTTTTGCGAAAAGAAAGCCAGACAATAGTTTTTAGTTTATTTATTGGTAGTTTTATTATATTTTGTTTACAAATGCTTTGTTTTTTTTGGGTAAATTTGTGGATGCATTTTGTTTTAGCGTATATGTTGTTTTATCTAAACATTATATCATATGTCTTGTCCCATTGTAATGTAGATGTAGACTAGGACATGTTTTCTATATTTTTTTCACCCTTAAAAAAAATCAGTAAATAACCAATATTTATTTTTTTAATGGCGAATTAAATATAATTCCCTCACACTAACTTTGTAGAATGCTTTTTTAACAAATATATATTAAGAATGTATTAGGCTTTAGTTAAAGTTAGAAAGTAGACTTGGTAGTGGTAGGCACAAGGTGTAGTTGAGATTTTTTGGGTCAACAATTTTTTTTAAATACTTAAAGATAGTAAAAATTAATTAGTAAAGTGGAAAATAATTTTGACAGTTTTAAAACTACTTTGTAAAAAACATTTTCCCTCCTTACTTTTTTCTCTGGCCAACAAAACTTAACTATCATTTGTGCATTTATTTAACCAAAATTTCGCTATTCAGCCACATAGAATTTTCAATATACTAACATACTAATAATAGAATGACTAAAGGTCCATTTAGCGCTCTAGAATGACTTATGATGGGATTGTTTCTTCAAAATTTAAGGTAGTTTTATTAGTACGTTTTTTCTCCACATCAATAAATCCAACTTTGAACAAAACTTATTATTAAGGTTTTATAAGTAGCTTAGACAGACTTGGTTATTTTCTGAGCACAATTTAGCGCGCGCAGGGGGTTATTTTAAGTATTAAAAAAATAATAGTTTCTAAGCTATAGAGGTTTAAAAATTTAATTCTATTTTTGCGATTGTAATGTTTTAATTTATTAACATAAATGGAAACAATAAAATTGCAAAAATAATATTAAATTTTTGAGCCCTTATAACAAGAATTTACTCAATTTTAATATAAATGATGAACCTCGGTCAATAGCTATTTTTTTTCAATAAATACATTTACTACTACTACTTTTTAATATAAATGGGTAAAAAACAATGTTCTTAAGACGTTTCAAAAATAAAAATAATGATTTGTTGACAAAAAATGTCAGCAATACATCGCAAAAGAATCGTTGTTAAGTTTATTCTTGAAAACTACTTGTTGAAAAAAAAAATTATTTATACTTAAAATATCCACCCTCCCAGCGTGGCAACCGTTAGTGCATTTTTGGGACACTCTGTATGTTTTTCATAAGTTTTTTTTCCTAACTATTTTTACTATTACTTTGACAAAGCCTAACGGATTCGTGTAGGCAATTAGCTGTCATCCCTTGGGGGATGATAGGCCAAAGTAAGCAAGTTTTTCCTCTATCGCTTTTGCATTAGTGCTTCTGTTTTTTAATTAAAACAAAATCATGAAAATTAGCATAATTTGATGGGCAGCCACTGGTCAGCAACAGCTGTCAAAAAATCGATACATAGTCGGCCCGTTAAAATCATCGACAGCAGTGCTAATAAGAATCACAGGCCGACTCTACTTACTCCGTCGCCCGCAACCCCTTACACCTTAGGTAGGTCATGGTTTAAAACAATCCAGTGTCGTGCCAAACAAATGTCTAATAACTACCTACGTTAATTTTCATAATTTTTTTATTTAAAAACAGTGACACTAATCCAATTTTTTTAACTCAATTTCTTATCTAGTATGTAAAAAGCTTCTGTAAATAGCGATATACTTATATACTTTCTAGTAGTAAACAAAAATTAATACTCTTCCATATCAATTTGCTACTACATTTGAAAATTTGAAAATTCTATGTATCTGTAAACCCCCCGCCTTTCTACCAACCTAAAATCTCGAATTCCCCCCGATCAGGAGTGGACTGGAAATCGCTCACCATCCCGGCATGTCTACCAATCACGACGGACTATTTTCCGGACAAGAGGGCGTTGCATCTGGACTACGTCGTTTCTTTGTACAGCTTACTGCCGGACAGCGTTAACGAACACTTCGCGCAGCAGCGCACGAAAGATAAGAAATCTTTGACCACAGTGGAGGTTTTTAAAGAGTTGATCTCCCAGAGGTTGGCGCAAGGTTTTCAGTTAATTTTAATGGCCGGAAACAGCGATAATATGGCCACCACGAATGCCAACCTCAGAGGGGCCGTCATTAGGAAGAGCCCCACTGATAGCGACGAGTCTTTTTATTTGTCTATTGGCAGGTTGTTTCATAAGATTTCACTATCTGGAAATACCATTTCTGTTACAAGATATAGACCAAGGTTATTGTTCAAAAAACTGTGTTCTTATCTTTATTGATTAATAATTTTTTGTAGACATCCATATCCAGGTTTCAACTATCAATACAGGTACAGATTTTACGCGCCGCATCATGACAACTATGAAGAGTCTATTGCCACCTTCACAACAGAAAAACTGGAACATTTTAATTGGAACTATTTGGATCATTATGTTTGCACAGGTGGCGACACTGAGTTTCTTTTGGTCGACGCTCTAAAATACTGGAGGTCGGATTTTTTAAAAATATACCTTTTGTGTTTTTGTCATTTAAAACATTCCAAAAATTTTTTTTAGATTCCGAGTATATCTGTTGCCATTAAACAACACCGCGACGAAAAAAATTGTAGATGGCGCCCCGCACGGTGACATTTACTCGATGCCTACCGCGACCGATCATCAACAAATGGTCGAGGGAATTTTAAAGTTTATTGAAACCGCAGTGAATAAATTAAAACGCCCCACGCCGGTCTCCAAAAAACCCAGGGTTTGTTTTCCAGCAACAAAAAACATGCTTTTGTGTATTATTTTCCGCACTTTTTAATTTATTAATGATTAATCACGTTTTAGATTTCTTCTCACTTCTGTACATATTTTTGAGGGTAGTTGATTTTTTCTCTTTATGGATACGGAGTTTGGAGTTGTAGTAGTGCATATAGCACATTCGACTTTGAGCTTTGATACGGGCCTCAATTTTCAAGATAACATTAATATTTTATAAAAAATTAGCTACCCATTCTTAGTTTAATTTCTGCTATTATTTGTGTCGTCCGTTTTTTGCATGACCTAGCTTTTACGCATGTTGTAGATGTCCCTGAGTATACTAAGCAATCAACCGTTGATCCAACCGAGACGTAACAGTATGAGCAATTTTTCGCAGGTACTATACACAAACTACTTGACAATAGGTCGGTTGTTTGAAATTGAAAATTCGACTATAATTACTAATTTAATGGCCATCTCAAAAATACTGTTGCACTGTCTTGCACATTCTTCAATGTTAATCTTTTAATAATTTGTTTTTGAGGTAGCTATTTAATGTATTTTTCAGTCCTTATTTCAAATAACTTTCCTGTTATATTTTCTACAAAAAATAAATATCTGGGAATGAGTTAAAGTTTTACACATTTTCGTTGAAATTAATTAATTTAAAAAAGATAAAGTTCTACTCCTTTAAATGTAATATAAGTTGTAAATAATTCTTAACTAACAGTTTACTTAACATTTCTAACAGTATTCTTAGCAATAGTAAGTAATGTAGTTTTTTTGTTGATTTAGTTTGTGCCATTAAGTATTTTTTGAAAATTTGTAAACAATTGTATTTTTAGATTTTTTTTCAGTAATTGTAGCAAACTATCCATAAATGGAAGAATAATATAATTTTTTTGTTCTATAATTAAAATTTTTAAATACGCCAAAATAAAAGTTCAGCTAATATATTTCAATTTTAAGAGGTTTCTTAGTTATCAAGTTTTGAAATTTTTCATAGGAATAAGTTATTTCCAATAACAGAGTAAAATGTTTGGAAAAATATCTGGAAAATTATTTCCAATTTTTCATTCTCTTGGACTATTTTTTAACGCAACAACAATGTCCAAAAATAAACATAAATGTTTAAAACATCAAATTATTTTTCCGGCAATAATGTTCAACGCCTAGTGGAGTAATTAAATTGTTTTCTAATGAGTAACAGTGAAACTATTTTTACAATTTAATTAATCCACTAAGCTGATGACTTTGCGGTACAGACAAATAGCGCATTTAAAATAGGTTATTTCCACAATATTACTGTTTTGATTAAACGCAGACACGTGACTGACATTAAAACTTTATATTGGTTTTTTATGAAAGTAAAAAATAATCTACAAAAAATTCCCTGTCAAGTGTTTATTGATAATATTTTGTGTTTTTTAAATCTAAAAAACTATTTATGATATATAGGTCAAAAAGTTAAATTACAACTTTGTATTACTTTTAGTTTCCCACAAAATTTTACAAAACAAATCTATTGAATTATTAATAGTAAAAAGTTATATACTTTAGATATAAGAAAATATAAGATATATATTTGGAAGTAAATAAATTATTTAATAACAATGATCCAATAAATTTGATTTGAACAATTTGTAGAAAATTAAAAGGACTACAAAATTGTAATTTTACTTTTTGACCTATCATTGATAGTTTGTTTCTAAATAATAAAAATAATAGTTTTTAATTATATAACTTTTTTACTATTAAAGATCCAATAAATGTTTAGGGCAATTTTGTAGGAAATTAAAAGTACTAAAAGATTGTAATTTAATTGTTTGACCCATCAATAGTTTAGTTTCTAGATCTAAGAAACGCGTAATTATAACAAAATGTCATTTTTACCAATAAACTTAACTCAATAAAATTGTTAGTACATAATTAAATGCTTTTTAAGAATCATGAGTCATTTAAATAAAATGCAGAAAAATAAAACATTTCCTATGGGAAATTAAACTTGATGAGGAACCTTAAAATTTAACTTTTATTTGGCATAATCTAATAAATTTTTATGTGACATCGTCAAAATGATATCGCTTTTTTTGAAACACGCTAATGTACAATGCTCCACTCTATATTATGCTCTAAACCAAAAGCACATTTTGAAATTTGAATACAAATGTTGTCTATCTGTAAATTTAATGCTAATTTTTTGAAAATAATACAATATTTATCTTTTTTTTGTTCTAAATACACAAAAAATACATATATTGTATTGTAGTAATGTATACTAGGGGATTAAAAAAATCGAATATTTTTTTTACTTCCGACACAAAAAAGTTCGTTCTTAGGCACCTTTAGAAAGTGCTCAACAATTTTGAGCTCTTAATATAAATAGGAAGATCCTCCTCATCAGTTTTCCATTTTTTCTTTAATCCCTTATAAATAGACCATATTTCATTATTAATTAATCGTTTAATCAAATATTTATACATATTTTTGTAGGAAATTGGATGCTCTACAAAAAAGGACTTGTGTTTATGCGATTACTCTAACCATTTAAAAGATATTAAAGATCAAAGTTTAAAGAATTAAATATATTTTTTATAATTTTGTAACTCTTTGAAAAATAATTATTGTCAAATGAGGATGGCATAATATTGTAGGAAATTTAACGCTCTACAAAAAAGGTCTGATGTGTTTAATTGATTACTATAACCGTTGAGAAGATATTTGTTCAGTACGCATTGGGATTCGGATACGAATTATTCAAACTTTGATCTTGAATATCTTTTAAATGGTTAGAGTAATCGCTTAAACACATCAGCCCTTTTGTTGTAGAACATTTAATTTCTTCCGATTTTTCAGTGTCGGAAGTAAAAAAAAATCGATTTATTTAATCACCCTAATGTATACATAAATTTTTGTTTATTCTCACCGACTGTCAGGGACATGCGCAATACGGTAGCGATTTTAGTATTGCGCATGTCCCTGGCAGTCCCAATGCTCGGTCCCAGCATAAACAGGCAAAGTGCCGGTACGGGTCCAGTAGCAGAACTTTGTTCGGGCCCATTTTAAAATGGCTTTTTTTACTGGGCCGGCAATGGGCCAGGGACATTCTGATGCTGGACCCGTAACGGCACTTTACGGTGTTTGCTGGGGTAGAAACAAGCCGTTTTTATATTTTTAAAAATGTTATGATATAGTTATATGGATTTATTTTTTTCATACTATACATGGTTCTCAGTTTTTAGTTTTTATATTTCGTCTTTGTATAGGTATGTTATATTATTTTTTGTACATTATTTTGTCATATAATTTTTTTTAATAAGCCTTTCTTTTAATTTAAGGCTTATTAAAATATATTTTTCATTAACCATATAAATGTGTAAAGATGTGTTTTTTCATCAGAACATAGGATCAAATTCGCCATTTAGGGAACGACTGGGCAGCAATCGGCTTACAGAGAGACCACGTCCAAGGTTTGACCCACCTTCTTTTAAACATAACAGTCACATCAAAAACATCACATGTCAAAATATTTATTTCTTTCGCATTTTTTAAATGATCTGTGTTGTTTTTTGATGTGCCAGCTTCAGTTTACCTTATTGCAGCTTGGAGTGCAGCTGATAGAAACGCATGAACTAAGTCTGTCCTGTCGAAATATAGCGTAATCGTTTTTTTTTGGTATTTTGTTGACCTGTAACATTGTAATTATTGTCCTCCCAGAGTTTTTAATTTAATTTTTTCTAGTTTTTTTTAACCGTCTAATGCTTGCTTTCAGAATTCGACAACACGCTCAATTGAGCGGTTGATAACGCCTTCACTTAGGTAATTTTCTAACTTTTATTTTCCATACTAACAAAAATAGTAGAAACAAGAATTATTACATTAAATGTTTAGTTTAATGCATTTGTTTAAGTCTATGTGGATTGTTTTGACCTGACTTAATTTTTATTAACACAACATTTGTTCTCAAGGTCAAGGTTAATAAATAACAAATCATTATAAACTACATAATTATGTAATTAGTACACATGTGTAATATGCAGACTTTATTTAATTGCACTGAAACATTGAAAAAAATATTTTTGTTTCTATTATTTATAATAAATAATTAATCTAATTTTTTGGTGATAGAAATTTTTTTTTTGCATTAATTGGCATGAAAATCCAAATTTAGTAATTTAGTATTAAAAATGTATAACATTAAAGTTGCTTAATATTGCTTTAAAAAAAATGTTAAAACAGATCCGGCTCAAAAGTGGAAAGAGTCAAACCAAATCCAGAAATGATCGCTTCTATGAGCGAAAGCACCGACAATTTTGGAGAAGAAACGTAAAAACACAATTTTCATCAATACCGCCCTCTAAAAACATATCTTTTAGTTCCCTCCCTGTAATCAGCATAAAACTGACATCTACGCATCAAGAAATCGTGGAGGCGATGCGCAATCCGCTAAGTGGCCTTACATTCATTGGCTCGCAGCAAAACCTGCCGCATTCGACTTTTGCCACAGCCGACGCCGTTAATTGGCTGATTTCCAACATGGAGGGGGTATCTTCTATAGAGCGAGCCATACAGGTCACTAGATAAGTTTTTTAAATCCGAACGTAACTATTAACTGTGTGTTTTAGGTTTTAAATGGATTACATAGAGATCAAATGATAAGGCACGCTTCAGGGGACATGCATAGACCGGTTATCTATGGTTTTTACCTGTTTTATATTGTCAGCGGTATAATTTCAAATAATTAAATGATCATTTACTATTGATTAATTTTTTAGATGACTCTTTCCCTACATATCCAGATTTTTCGAGTTTTGAGAATGAATGGATGGAGGTGGAAATTAAACCCGCTTTAAATTGGGGTTTATCAAAATCACCAACCGCATTAAATGTCCCTAGCGCTTTTCCGGATCGTGAACATGGTGTGCCACATTTCTTGTGCGAAAATATTGATGCTGAATACTCGGATTGCGATTTAGATGGTAAATGCTATAGAATATTCACTAATGTATCACATTGTATTTTTAACTATGAAATTGACATTTGAACTAAAACTTGGTATTGAACATGTTTCAATTTCAACTATTAATCTTAAAAAATACATCTCAGTTTAAAAAATCGCAAACTCTTTTGTTCAGTAAATTCTAGTGCTGTACAATTTAGCCGGTTAAGCCGGCCAAAAAAGTTAGCTAAGTTAATTAGCTAGCTAACTGATCAGCTTAGCTAATTTAACCGGTTAACTAAATAAGCTTAGCTAATTAGCTGGCGGCTTAACCGGTTAATTTAGCTTAGCTCAGCTAATTAGCTGGCTGAACGGCTAATTTTTCTAAGCTATATAATGATTTCTTATTTACGGACTGGTTAAAAAAATAATAATATTGATGTTGCTTTTATGACAATCAATAATAGAGTAATTTATTAGGTTAAATAATTTTCAGTTATATCTCTATTTTGGTAAAGGAAAATTAATAAATTTGCATTTTCGGGAAGTAAGCAGTTCCGTTTAGAGCTTATAATATATCCGGCTGAGGTGCCAGATGACAGATGTCAAGTTGACAGATGTCAAGTTGACAGATGACAAATAACTGATGACGAAGACATGTGACAGATAAAAGGTGACAGATGTGACAGATGACACAACACAGCCCAGCTAGCACAGAAACATCCCAACAATGTACAGCGATGTAAAATTGGGTACATTAAACCTCCCGTGCAATGTACTGTTGATATCGCATGTCTATTGAGGCAACCTCCGAATTTCCGCAACATGTTTACATTGGACAATGTTTTCGAGATGTTACTTTGTTACGTACTGAAAACGTTAGTTTGAAACATCAATTAAAGTAACTTTAAAACATGCATGCTATGTTTAGATGTAATGTTCCATGAATGTAACTTATTGATATAAAAAGGCTTTAGCAAAAGATACAGGCATCCGGCAAATCATTTTATGTTTTTATACTTCTTTTTTTAGTATTTGTTTTATAAAATGTAAAAAAACTTAAATTTTTAGAAAATTTTTGTTACATTATAAACAAATTTGTTTATAATGTAACAAAACTTATCTAAAAATTTAAGTTTTTCTACATTTTATAAAACAAATACTAAAAAAAGAAGTATAAAAACATGAAATGATTTGCAGGATGCCTGTATTAATGCATAAAAAAGAAAAACAAAAACACAAAGTAATTTGCTAATATGTAAGTTCTAAAGAAATTAAAAAAAACTACTTATAATAAATTAATATATTCAGGTAAAAAAAATTGTATACACACTGTACAAATAATAAATTCACGTTTTCCAATCATGTTGAGAACATTGTTTCTGGATCTATGAAAAGCTTGGGATTTATAATTCGCAATACTGGGGGTTTTAGAGATATTAGAACATTTCAGTCTCTTTATTACGCATTTGTTGTATCTAAGCTGGAATACTGCTGTATTGTTTGGAGTCCGCAATACAATATTTATAAGGATAGGCTTGAAATTTGTTTTGTTTAGACTTGACGGTATCTATTCTGCTAGAGGAACAAACCACTTGCAGCTTCTTAATAGATTTTCTTTACTGCCTTTGGAGCTAAAAAGAATAATAATGCATTTGAAGTTTTTGTATGGACTGTTGCATAACCAGATTGATTCTATAGCACTCCTTGAATCTGTGAATTTGCGTGTTCCATTTTTTCAAAGCCGTAGTCAATTAACTTTTACATATAAAACACCTAGAATAAATGCCATGTATAATTCACCCGTTCAGAGAATGTGCAGATACTTTAATATTTACTGTAGCTCATGTGATATTTTTTACCAGACTTTTAATAGTATAGTTAGTGCTGCATCTAGCAATTATAATTTACTTTAATTTTAATATTATCCATAATATATTATACTTAACAAATTTCTTTTCTATGTATGTCTGGCAGGTGAAAAACTGAACATTATTTTTCAGTTTTTTACCTGCCAGGCGCATTTGCCATGCATACAGATGACTGACTTTTTTAATGAACTTAAGTACACCCCACAATCCACAAATTGTGGATTGTGGTACACCCCTTGCCACTAAAACCATTTTTATCAGTGAAGAAAAACCCATCGGAAAACCCACTTAATTTCACATATACAGGATGTCCCAAAATCACCGATACAAAAACAAAAGAATAAGTAAAAAAGATCACAGCATAGACACAGTAAACTACTTACAGAACAAACCACGCTAGCATCAGAGATAAACGCCATAGAAAAAGAAGTGTTCTTTGGTGGTAAATAGAACATGAGATAACCTAAAATGAATGGCTTCCAACTTGATAAATGCAAAATTGACATAACATTGATAGATTTTATTATCACCATCAATAATACTAGATATTAATAAATGAAATTTCGATTGTTTTTAAAGTTTTTTCACTAATAATATTTAAATAAATTATAATTTCACTCTATTTAAGCCTTTTATTTTATTTATTTATTTTTATATTGTTGGTACCGTTAATCATATGACAAGTAATATACTTAAAATTACCTTTAGTTACATTCTTGGTACATTTACATTAGATGTTTGTTGCAAGTACTTATGTCATGTTATAGGTATGTAACAATACATCGATGTGCAATATTAAAAAATAATATATCGGCAATATACCTGGTATGTTTTCAACGAGATGTATTTATGCGACCTAAACAGAACATCGCACGAGCTCGCGTTATGTATCGTGCTAGCTGGGAGGTGACATATGACAGATGAAAGGTGACAGATGACAGGTGACAGACGAAATGTGACAGATGCTAATTGACAGATGACAGATGTCTTTTGTCACCTGTCATCTGCCACCTGTGTTGTGTCATCTGTCAATTTTCATCTATCACATCTGTCAACTTTTATCTGTCACATTTTCCTTTACCAAAACAGAGATATAACTGAAAAAAAATGTAACAATTAATTTAAAAGCCATTTTTATAATTAAAATGTAAAATATTATTTAACCTAATAAATTACTGTATTATTGTTTGTCATAAAAGCAACATCAATATTATTATTTTTTTAACCTGTCCGTGAATAAGAAATCATTATATAGCTTAAAAAAATTAGCTGGTTAGCCGTTAGCTAATTACCTGTGCTAAGCTAAATTAACAGGTTAAGCCGCCAGATAATTAGCTAAGCTAATTTAGTTAACCGGTTAAATTTGCTAAGCTGATCAGTTAGCTAGCTAATTAAATTAGCTAACTTTTTCCATGCTATATATTCATCGGCTATATTGTACAGCACTAGTAAATAGACTATACCTACTTTTTAGGGGTGATGTATAAAAGAATGAGGTTAGAAACGGACGTTCAAAGCAGGAGCGATAGGGTTGAATGGGGCCACGCAAAATACCAAACTGTTTTTAGACCTGACAAGGCCTATGAGTTAGTTGTGGAGTGGCTAACATCGTCAGGCTCGATTGTGGCGGAATTAGTAGATTTTTTGGCATTCCAAATTATGTTTTATTGTTTTTGTATTTTTAGTTATTTGGTTGGCATCGTAAAGCCCAGGCTTGCGGACTTCAAATGATCCCTATACCCCATGACCCTTTGGCGCTACCTTATTCAGATAAATCTGATCCCCTAAGGGGGCCCATTTTTATACCCCTTGATATTAAGTGTTTGGAAGGGAGGGATACTATTTTCAAAGGTAGTTTTGATTGATAATATATAAAAACTACATATTTTTGTTTTTTTTTAGAGTTTGGTCCAGATACGAGCATTGAGCGCTTGTTTCTCTTTCAAGAAGCCATAGTACAAAAATTCGGCTTTATTTCTTGCCTTGTGGAACCCCCCAGTAATGCGTTAAATGGTTCTCGCGAGCATCAATACATTCATTCAACTGGTACTATTTTTGTTTTGGTCTCCACTGTAGCACCGAAGTCCAGAAATAGGATTAATTCAGTTAATAATAGCCGCGGTACGGGAAGATACTCCGTGCATGCTGACGTTGTACCTAGTCCTCATGAAGCCTACATAACCCGCCATGTTAGCGGGAAAAATAAGGACGATTACGATAATTCGAGAAAAGTAAAAAATATCAAGGTTTTTTAACAATTTTACTTATTTTTTACGTTTTGTAGTTGGGTTTCTTATGGTCTTGGAACCACATGGTTAGTAGGAGATGGCGAACAAACCAAGGGGTCGACAACAATTTCCAGACGAAATTGCTAAAAGATTTTCGCGAATTCTGTGCCAATTTGGACAACCGACTAAAAAATTTCTGGGAAGAATGCTGGGAAGCCAAAGAAGCAGCTTTTACATACAGAAACTCCGGCGCCAGTGATTTTATATGATTTATTTATACAAATCGTGATTTTATTCTTTAATTGTTACCCATTTTAATTCATAACGTGTTATTTTTTAATAATAAATCAATTTTATAAGTTGCTTGCTGTTATATTTTTAAGTGGGCTTTGAAATTTTGAATTTACCGCTGCCAATAAACGAGTTTTTGACAGACCTGCCAAACATAACCTATAAATTACGTAAAAGTGTTCCTTACGCAAAATGGCAGGAGTCCTAAAGGCAACAACCGGGCTTACAGGGCTGGCGGTGGCTAAAACCCCCCATCACACCCTGGGGGTTTTGTACGGTAAAATCTTGAGAACCTTGCAGAAAATGCCCGAGGACGCAGCGTATAGAAAACACACCCAGGATTTGATTCAAGAGAGGGCAAATATTTTGCAGGCCAACCTGAACGTTGAGGCCGTCGAAAAGCAAATTAATTGCGGGCAAATCGAAGAAGTTATCGTGCAGGCCGAGAACGAATTAATTTTAGCACGTAAAATGTTGAACTGGAAGCCCTGGGAATCTTTAGTTAAAGAAGCGCCCCCAAATCAATGGACATGGCCACCAGCACAACCTTCTAAATAAATTATTGTCTAGAAATTTACCGTGTTATTTGTATAAATAAATTTGTAATATATTGTAGGAAACAATAAAATTATATCATAAGAATGTTTCGTTTCCATTTCTCCTGCACAATTTTTCTATTGCGTATTTTTTACGTCAATAAAAACAAAGATTTTGACAGATTTAGTACAGTCAGCGCCCTCAGTCGGTCGCTTTGAAAGCTCTAGAACGGAAAACGGAAACGGGTTTGAGATTATCGAACAGGGTTTCGTAGCTACATTTCCTTTGTTTTGCACAGAATATGGCTGCCATATTTAGTTTAGATGTCTGTTTTCAAAAGTGTTGTGAATTTTGTGCTAAAAGTGCGATAATATTATAGCAAAATATTATCTGGTTAGTGGAATTCGACGGTAAAATGTGTTAAAAATGTTATGGACTTTCTAAAAATTACTGCCGTATCGTTTTAATAAAATTATGTTTCTGTTTACATCGCTCAATGAGAACTTCAGTTTAATTTTTGTGATTGCCATGTAAGTAACTCTATTTTACACTAAAATAACTCACCGGCAACACAAAAGCAAACAAATTCAATATCGTGCGACATTTTCATTCAGGAAAAATATTTTTCGGTTCGTATGAGTTGCTTCTTTGACAAAACGATTACCTACGTTTGGAAATGTTGACCTATGCTTTAATTTAGAATAAAAAACTATAAAAAAACTATGAAGCATTTACTGAAATAACAAATCTAATGTTTATGTTTATTTTGATCCAATTTTAACCTCGTTTATTAATCTTATAGGGTAATTTATGCACAGATTTTTAAGGAGTGGGACTGAAGTTTATTTTTGTTTATGTTGTACATTGTCAAAAATCACAATTTGCGACTTTTCATGTCGATAATCAAGTTTTTCCTATTTTCAAAGCTGCTAAATATGTCACTTTCTAAAAATATTTACTATTCTATTTTATCTGATGTAATGCGCCAGTTCCAAGCGTTTATTTACAATTTACATTTACATAGGAATTAGGTGTAGGTATAAAGGTTTTTGCGTTAATTTAATCAAATGTGTCCAATTGTTTATTAACTCTTTTGGCAAATTAGTTGTATTGAAGTTGTTACGTCGGACAACGTATTTAGGACGGGTTGTAGAATGCTTCCTATTTATCTGATTAAATAAACGTTGATTATGTAGTTTTTAAACTCGCAGGCTATTATTAAACCGCGCGCGGTAACATATTTACATCTATGCACGTATTTTTATCAAGTCTTTCCAAATATTTATTTTTGGATGTTATTTTTTGGTCTTCTGGAATTTTCGATAGATATTTGTTGTTGTGGCATAATAATTATTGGTATCGATGGATGTTTTATGGTTGAACGGCCATAGATCACGGAGGAGTTGTTTGCAAAATTGAAGCATCACGCCCACATAACTATAAAACAATCAATAGCTTCACATGTCGGCGGTACCAACGGCAGGCAGAGGCAGAGAAGCGGATTCGAGATGCATTGCGGCGGTGTTCTCCTTTCACGGGCCTCTTGCACGCGAAGGCGAGCGCATGCGCGACCTCGCTCGCCGACCCGCTTGCGCCGGCGCTGTGCTCAACTTCATATTTTCATGTTGTTTCCAGCGGGACCGCGGATTCTGCACAATACCACATACAAAACGATTTTTCATGCAATTTGCACTGCTACGTACATTCTTCCTAGCCTTCAGCCATATTTTACGTTGGCTGCAACCGTGCAATTTTCGATTCGGTTCCGCTTATAAGAGTTTGTTATTGAATTTTCGTGCCCATTTTTAAACATGGCGATCCTATAATTGCTACCTAACCTAAATCCAATGAAAATAAATGCTCTGTTCGCTAGAATAGGCTTAGTTTTCGTTTTGTACATCAAAATACCGAAAGATACGTGATTACACGCGATTATATTGAATTTGAAAGTGTTCTGGTGAGTTTTTTCAGGTTATGTTGCTTTTGTAGTGGTGCCTTAATTGAGGGCTTTATCTCGTTTATTTCAGAAATTACCGTTGACCTGGAGGCCCAAAACAACTTGGAAAAGGGTGGTGGCGGGGAATCCGCTAATTTTGATGCTAAAAACCAAGATGTTCAAGCTAATAACGCAAATGAAAACATGAGTGTATGCATAGGTTAGTAATGAGCAAATTGTCGGTTTAGTGTCGTTTTTTGAACGTTTAATTATGTTAATAGATAGTGGAACAGTGCTCGCCAATGTGGTGGGCACGACATCTTTGGCCCTTCAAAATGAAGACATCTCTGCTACTACCCAAACCACCACAGTACAATTACCCAGTGAACAGACGGATATTACACCACAGTCCGCTCCGGCGGCCAAAAATGTCGCCGCCACCAAGCTAGTAGTACCTTCCAGTACGCCAAACACTGTTTTGCAGAAAGTTGTCAATCAGCCAGTAATAACAGTTTTAAATTCATCTGGACCATTAACTGTAGTGAAAAGTCTTTGTGTTACATCAGGTGTTTCTAGTGCCCCTCAATTTACATTGGTTAATTCAGCACCTCTGACAGTGGCCAACACTGTTGGGAAACCCCCCACAATCACACTACTCAATGGACCAGTGACTGTTGTCAAAGCTATCCCAGCTACACAGAACATTGAAAAAAGTGAAGCAGTATCAAATACTACTACTAATGCTCCAACTAATGTGTCTCCCCCTACAATTATGGAAAATCGGGGACACAATGTGTTTGTCAAAAACACTTGTCCCGATTCTACAGTCCCTGACATGCCTCAGAGCCATAAAATCTTGACTGCAAGCAACTTCCCCCAAGCTAATGTAAGTTTTAATTAACGGCCATTTCAAGCGCGCGAAACGCACGTTTTTATAAAAAAAAAATGGTAGTTAATTTACTATATTATATTTTGGCTTCAAAATTACCAAAAATATTCTTTTTTTTATTAGGCTATACATTAAATAGAAAAAAATATTTTTTAAAAGTAGGTGTAATGTTAATAATTGAAAGGTGTGGATGGGACAAAAAAAATAATCTTGTTCCATCCATACATTAGAATTATCTCTACTTTTATAAAATATTTCTTGCATTTTTTTAATTTAACATAAAGCCTAGTAAAAGAAGAATTTATTTGACAATTTTGATGCAAAAATAATGTATAATAAATTACTTACAATTTTTTTATAAAAACAGTTTTTTGAATTGTCCCGTCCATATGCTTGAAATGTTTGTTAAATATTTAATTAATTTGATTATTTTTATTTTAGGTTTTAGCAAATGTCCAGAACAAAACAGCAAATGGTCAAAGAAATAAGCTAAAGATTTTATCGAATGTTCAGATGATGCCTGGCACATCTTCTGTTGGAAATGTGTTGCTAAACAAATCAAACAACAATGCACAACAGCAGAGGTATTTTCCGCGATCCAAATTAATAGGAGCAAACGGAACCAAGTACCTAAATAAACCGACGACGCCAAACAACGTGCTCAAATCAAACGTGAATCAACCGTTGAACAAATCGCCACAAAGAATGGTCTACCCGACTCACAAAAGTCAAATAAAAACTCTCACCCCGAATTACGTTCAAAAGGCGCAAGGTATTAAAACTTTGTCGCCGCAGCAAAAACCGGTGCAAATGCAGCGAAGCAACAGCGGCTTGAGGACAATACCGCCGCAGCGCCCGCCTAAAATGCCCAACAAACCGAACTACATCGGCAAGCACGCGGTGCAGGCGCAAAAGATGCGCCCCAAAATGAAGAACGCGAAGGTCACGTCGCCGTACGGCGGCGGCGGCAACCACCCGCCGCCGATGCCCGAGAAGCAGCTCACGTTCAATCAGGCCCTGACGGCCGAAATAATCGAGACGCTGAGCAACAAGAGCGCCGCCGCCCCCAACTCGTACCCCTCGAAGCACTACGAGATCCTGCCGGCGCGGTACGAGAACGCCTACACGTACCAAGATCACAAGGCGGCGGCAATGGCGGCGCCCGATTCCTCCGCCGCCGCCGTCGTCGACGACAAAACCAAGTCCGGCCTGGACGCGCTCTCGCTCATATGCCAGGCGGTTCTGCTCGATCACAACTACAACGCCACCCTACCGCCGGATTCGCCGACGAGATCTGCTCCGCCGCCCCCCATTCCCCAATCTCAGCTCAACGGGATGTCCGGCGGCGGGAACTCGATGTACTCGCCCGGGAGTCAGCAGCAGGCCAAGAGGCGCTCGCTACCGCCGGCGAGTTCCATGTGCATGCCCGCCGGCGGCGGCGGCGGCGCCGGTCTGCCCAACATGTCGAATGCGATAAAGGGGATGGGACCGATGGAAAAATGCCAGAACGCCATGCTGCTGGGCAGCCACCAGATGTCGATGCAGGACGAAGACGCCGCCTCCGACGTGTCGGACCTCTCCGATAGGAAGCACGACACCGAGGGAGAAGAGACTGACACCGCGCCGGAAGCGGAAGCCGTCACCAATGAGGAACACATGGACCATTATGGAGACTATGTCACTCGTTGTATATGGTAAGAATCTTTGCACTTCCAAAACCTGGAACAGGGCGGAATAAGGAGGTGATATCGCTTCTATCTCTAAAGTAAAGAAGCAGCGTCCACATAAGTCAGTATTTCGTTCGTTGTTCGTTAGATGGCGAGTCAAATAAGACCCTAAGGTTTTACCAACGAAATCCATATATTCTATAACAACTTAACTTTTAACAACAAATTATAAGATAACCAAAACCCAAGGAGAGTCTTCTACCCTCCTTAACGAAAATAACATCTTTTCTTACAGCATTATTATAATAATTTGAAGAACGATTGGCAATACTGTAGTATTGCCAACTGTTCTACCAAAATGCACAGTCGCCACAAACGCACAAAAGTGACGTTAAAATGGTTTTATTTGAATTTTAATTAAGCTTAGTGGTCTATTCTTTGAAGTTAATCAATGCAATTTTACTAAAAACGGGAAAAGTTTGTTGTGCACCGGGATTAAAACAGGTTCTACTTCAATGCGCCATCTATACAGACTTTTAACAAATACTGACTTTTTTGGCCGCCTTCAACGACGGAGTTGAATCACCTCCTTCTTCCACCCTGACCTGGAAACTGAAATGTGGGGTTCCATGAGAAGGGGCTTTATGTTTATTGACAACACATTAAATTCTTTTTTATACAGGGTGAGTTTTAAGTTGACGCGTTCCTTTTAACAGTGTGTAGAAATCAGCTAGACAAATAAATATTTTAAGTAACTTTTTTATCAAAACTCAAAAATAAAAAAGTTATAGCCCATCAAAGTTTAATTAAATTTTAAGCCGGTCCTGGCTATTGTTAACGAAAAACATAACCATAAAAATATCAAAATAAACAATGCAAAATGTCATATTTGACAACAAACATAACCATTTAAATCAAATTTACATTTTGCAATAAAAAGTGTCATTATTTACTAAGTTGCAGCATATGCATTTTGACGACACTCTCCATAAATTAGTAACATTTCCCCTAATTCATTATTGCTATAATTATGAACCATTTTTAACAATAATTGAGGCACAAAAAAACTGACATTTTTCATTGCTAAATGTCATTTTGATTTAAATGGTTATGTTTGTTGTCATAGATGACATTTTGCATTGTTTATTTTGTTATTTTTCCATTTTATGGTTATATTTTTTGTTAACAATAGCCAGGACCAGCTCAAAATTTAATTAAACTTGAAAGGCCTATACTGCCCTACTATGGAGAAAGGCAGTAACTGCTAAACAAGAAATTTGTGGAAAATTAGCATAAACTACATTTTTATAAAAAGCAGTAGGTATTTAATTGATTTTTTTAACTTATGAGATATTTGACTGCATTTCTGTGTTGAATTCGGTTACAAAATGTCCATAGCTTTACCATAGCACAAGAAAACGCATTTTGCATTTTTTTGCAGTTACTGCCTTTCTCCATAGTAGGGCAGTATAACTCTCTTATTTTTGAGTTTTGATAAAAAAGTTACTTAAAATATTTATTTGTTTATCTGATTTCTACACGCTGTTAAAAGGAACGCGTCAACTTAAAACTCACTCTGTATATTTAATTCCTAATATTAAAACTCATTTTTACTAAAAAATTGCTATGAAAGATAATTATAAATATTTTGTAAAATAATCAATATCTTCAAACAAATCTCATTTTTTAACTATATAACTGATTTTAAGAATAAAATCGCTTTAAAACAGATTTGTAGGACAATAAAATTAAAATTAAAAAATTATTGTAAAAAAATAATTATTCATACCTACTTATGTTATAAAATTGCTAATTTATTCTCACAAAAATGCATTTTTTAAATATACAACTTTATGAATAGAATCGCGTTTAAAACGCTTTTTACGATAAAATTTAAATTATAAAAATTATCGTAAAAAATATATTACAAAATTAATATTTATTACGAAAAAAACGAGTGTTAGGCTTTAAAACTAATTTTTGCAATAAAACTTATTACTTTGAAAAATAATTATATTTTGTAAATGTGCAAAATTATTCCCACAAAAACGCATTTTTGGACTGCAAAAGTGATTTTATGAATAAAATCGCGTTATAAACGCTTTTTGCGATGATAAAAACAAATTTTTACGATACAATTGTAATTAAAAAACTTGGGTAAAATGTATCAACTTCTGATATCAAAAAATTTGTTGCTGGGCACCTTAATAGAAGCCTATCTACATATGAGCTCTTACTATACTATTATTGCAATTTTCACATTACTATATGAACAAAATTTTATCTTACCAAAAAATTAATTTATAGGTATTCTCCAATTGACAATAAAAAAGTCTTTATTGCTTTAACCAATTGATATTTTGATGGGAAATTGAATGCAGAATTGTTCATAAGTTATTAAAGAAAAACTTTTGGTGTTTTTTCAAGTTGGCGGGGCATAGCGTCGCGGGAGTTGTTCGGATCAATCCGAAAACAAGAATTATTACTATTTAATTTATGCTTATTTGATGAAAAAAATAAAATTTCAACTGGCATTAAAGTATTGGGTTCCCTATATAAAAGTTTACCATTTTCCTGGCCCATGAATAATTCATTGATAAATTTGTTGTAATGTAATGATTAATATGACAGTAAATATTTTAAATGGCTCTTATCCAGGAGGGTACTGAATTATTTTTTTTTAATAAATATTTTAAAATATAATTTCAGAAAAAATGTGAAAATAGTTCAAAGTTTATTTTAATTATTTAATAAGAACACAACTTTATAAAGATGTTTCAAAAATTGACAAGTAAAATTCATATTTTTTACGGTAGATGAAAAAGGTGTAAATAAGTTGAACTTTAGTTGCGGTTTTATTTGAAACGCTTATAGTTATCAAACAAACCAAGAAAACCTTTTTTGTAGATCACACATGTGTCTACTAGTTTTAAAATCCTAAATATTCTGTAAGTTATACAAAAAAAATTAAAATATTTTTTTTTAAAACTTTGACCTAAGATACCTTTAGAAAGGATAGGTTTACAAAAAAGCATAAAAATGTCTATTGGGCTTAGCATATAAATTTTATAGAGTAATGTAAAAATGGAAAATGACTCTTAATAGCTCACGCGTAGATATGCTTCTATTATAAAATTAATATTTTTCTCAAAATACTAATTTTTAGACTATTAAGCTAAATTTTTCAATGAAACTTAAATTAATATAAAATAGTGGATATTTTGTAACAAAAATGCATTTTCGAGTTTATCTTGAAATATTTTTGTATTTTTAGCGGATTTTTACACGACGACGGCTATATGGTGGAATGCGACCGTTGCAAAGTGTGGCAACACGTGCAATGCGTCGTGAAAAACAAACAGGTACCCGACGAATATTTGTGCGAGGTCTGCGACCCGACGAAGCCAATCGAAAAACAAAAAGCTCGAATGATTCAGCAGCAGTGGCTCAGAGATCGACAGCTGCTCGCCGAATCCAACAAGTTGAAGAAGGACATTAAAATGAAGGAGACGTTGAAGCAACGCGAAGTGATCAGCGACTCGGACTCTTCCGACGCCGAACACCCGCCGCACCACAACAACAACGTGGTGGCGAAGCGGCGGCGGCGCAAGAGCGAAAGCTCGAAGCAACAGACGGCGACGAGCAGGAGGGACGCCGCCAAGGAGGCGGCCGTGGCGAGGCGGCAGAAGCAGCGCCGCGAACGCAAGACCGTGAAGCGCAAGGCGGCGGCGAAACCCAACGCCAAGCAGAACGCGCAGCAGTTGGCGCACAGCGACGACGAAGGCGGCGGCAACGCGGAGAATTTCGCCAATCAGCTGCCTCAGCTGAGGCAGTGGATCGAAAAGTACGAGGAGGCCGTGACGAATCACTACTCGCCCGAGTTGAGGGCGCGCATTTCGAACATCAGGGTGAACGGCGCCCACTCGGATCAGATTTCGATGCAGTTCGACTGCGCCGTTCAAAAGTGCCGCGTGCACACGCAGCCGCTAACCGAGCTGAAATACCTGGTGAGTATTTTTGATTTTTGTTTGTTTTTTTTTCAGGATTTTTTTCAAAATTTCAAAATTTAGTCAATAAACGACATTTAGTAAACGTAAATACAGCCCTGCGCTATGCACGCGCCACCACCACCGAATTGACCAATAAGGACCGCGCTTATTTTGATTTGGTCTTAAAAAAATTAAACACCTAAAAAAGACTAAGAAGTACATTGATATTGTTTCTTATGTGGAAACAACCAAATATGTAATAAGAAATCAATTTTTTTAATCTCGGTCAATATTAAAAAATGTAATATATTCTAAATTTCACTTATTATTAACTACGGTTTCGCGAAAGGATCGAACGGTCGATTTGCAAGGGTTCAAGAAATCGATTGAAACTTTTTTACCATATTTCTACATGTAAATGCAGTACTTTTTTCAAAAAAAAAATCTCCTCCATTGACAACTTTGTTTTTATATTTATTTTTTTCTTCATTGTGTTAAAAATGAAGAAATTTTATTTTTTTTAAATAACTTTTTTATTTCATAACGTATCGATTTGAAATTTGGACAAAATGTAGATCTTACTAATGACAATTCTTCCATTTAAAAATTTTGTTTAGATTGTAACGTACAGGGGGCGCTGGTGAAAATTTAATTTAAAATTTAACAATTTTTAAAGGGTAAATAATCGAAGAAGCAACATTGTTTTATAAATTTGAGTATAACACGTTAGAGTATTGATATTTGACTATTATTTGATATATTAACTTTTTTATGCAAATGATGTTTCTGTGGCCAGGATCAGTTTTTAATTAGCAGTAGCAGTATTCATAAATGTTTAGTTTGGTACATTTTGTAATTTTTATACTAATATTGTAGTATCTTTTATTAATAATTAAGTATAGCATAACACATAAATGACATTTAATATACAGGGTGTTTCACGTAAGTGGTCCGTTAGAAGTTTGTGGGGAATCGCAAAAGTCATCTATTTAAAATTTTAATTGCGTAAATTATTCGATTTAGACTTTAGTGTGCCACTAATATACGTAATTATATTATATACAGGGTGTTCCACATTCATGGTCCATTATAAGTTTCTAGGGAACGGGAAAAAATATCTATTTTAAATTTTAAAAGAGTTTATAATCCATTTAAGTCTATTTTTCTAAATTATTTTGAACAAAATAGTACTTCCTGTTTTACCGGAAATGTCTTTAACTTTGTTATTGTAAACAGTAAACCTCATAAACTTTTACATTTTTTATTTCTACATAAAATTCTGAATAAAATGGCTATACGATATCCTATGTATACCTAAAGTCAATATTTCTCGAGTTACTAATTTTTCAATCAAATATTTTAATTAATTTTAAACAATGGATTTGGTGGTAACCATGAATACTATCACATTAACCCACATGTATAATTTCACAGGTTTGTTGATACAAAATAGTATTAAAAATATTAGAAATTGTTAAATGTCTCTGAAATTTGAACTTTGGGAAACAGTTATTATAATACCAATCGAAAGATTTTTTATTTTTTTTTAAACATACAGGGTTTTACATAATAAAAACCTTATTATTGTTTGAACTTTGCCTAATTTCAAGTGTTTTTTCTTAAGCTATTTGTTGAAAAACCTTTAAAACAATGTTTTAATATTCCAAAAATTCCAACCCAATGTCAGCAAACATAATAACAAAAAAATTAGATGCTATTTTTGATTAACGTGCATTTAGCAAAATTTTAACGAAAAAAAAATAATTATATCTTGAAAACTATTAATAATTGTATAGTCTATATCAAATTGTATAATAATTGCAAAATAACCAATTACAAAAAAGCAAAAACCAACTTATTGAAAAATATACATATATCTAAATAGCCAATTGCAACATAAAAATAAAAGACTTAATTCTAGTTTATTTATTGGGTAAATATTACTTTCATCAGTTTCAGTTTCAAAAAAATAAATTGAAGCTTGATTGTGCAGCAAAAAATTAAATTAAAGTAGCTATAAGTAGGTTATTGTGTCTAACTTGCTGACACTGTCAAATTATATTTCATGCTACAATTGTAGGTTACCATAGAGAAAAGTCTATGATGCATACTATGATCAAAATTAGTAAACTTGAAAAAATTAAAAATTTATAAATAAAAGTAATTTTAGCTCCATCTATGGCGACTTTTTAAAATAAATATGTAAGAATTGTATGTTATGTATAATATATTATATGTAATATATAATTTATAATATGTAATATACAATACATAATCTTATAAAACTAGATAAAAGAATATATACTTTGTAAAACACGTTAGTATTATACCCTTTGAAGGCCTAACTTAAAAATGGTGTATCTCGTAGAAACATAATTTGCATATAAAAGTTTATATATCAAATAATAGTTAATTATCAGTACTTTAACGTGATATACTCAAAATTATAAAACAACGTTGCTTCTTCGACTTTTTAACCCTTAAAAAATGGTAAAATTTTAAATTAAATTCTCCCCAGCGCCCCCTGTATGGTAAAATCTAAAAAAAATTATACGTGGATTTATTGCCACTAATAAGGTCTACATTTTATCTTAATTTCAAATCTATACGTTTTTAAATAAAAATGTTATTACAAAATATTGAAATTTATCTATTTTTAACACAGTAGAGTGACTTAAGGCCTAAAACCCACGGCGGTCAATGGATAAAAAAATTTTTTTGAAAAAAATGCACCATTTAGATGTAGAAACAAGGTTAAAAAAATATATTCAATTCTGGCATCACTTGCAAACAAATGTCCAAAATTTTTTCGATTTTTACGCGAAACCATAGTTAATATACAAAAGTTATTTCGGATTAAAATTCATCGAAAATTTGCGAGGATTGATTATTTTGCCTGTAAGTGTATTAAAAAAATTCTCCATTTTTTAAGATTGATGTTACTTATTGACATAATATGCTTTACACAGGAGTCCAGAACGGGTCAAAAGTTAAAAAAAAAAAATGACAACAAAAACCAACAGTAGGGTATTGTTAGAGACAACTCCCGCATTAATAAACACCTTTTACAGAAATCCTAGGTATATTAACCTTTTTCTGACTTTTTCATATTTTTGTGATTTTTCGTATGATTTTTAATAATTTGCGTTTTTTTAAATGATACAAATTAAAACTACAGCACCACTTCACTACTTTTTAGTTTTTAATGCGTTACTATTTTTTTTAATATTGTAATTATGACAAATTTTAAGATACCTATTAGGATAATTTAAAAAGAAAATCTTTTTAGTTTTATTCTTTTTTACTATTTTTAATATCCGGTTTCATTTTGTCTATACTTAATTTTTATCCAAAATTACAGAAATAATTTATAAAAATATTTATTAAACATCTTAAAGTCCTAAACCAACTGTATTAATTTAAATATTTTTAAGAAAAATTCAACAACAGCTTTTTGTAAATTTTTGATCAAATTCCAATCACTGCTACTGACTTTATATTTATTCCAATACTTAATAAATTCACGATAAACGGACTCCCCGCTGGTTCAGACCAGGTTGTTAAGGAGTGTACATAATGAAGGCATTCTTCAAAATGGTTAATTAACACGTAAATTTTAAGAAACTTTTGTAGCTAAAAACATTTTTTTGAATTCTTCTATATCAGTTTTTAAAGGTCAGGTGTTAAAAGTACATGGATTGGTACTTTATATATTGGACAAAAAGTATCTTTAACTTAGTTACTTTGGAAAAGTATCTTGCAACTTGTAACTAAGTAACTAAGATACATTCAAGTAACTAAGATACTTTTAAGTGTAACTTAGATACTTTCTTAGAGAAAATTGGGGGAATTCCAGATTGATTCAAAGTTAATTACCCAACCTACAACTTGTTGAATTTTTATAATTTTATAGTTTTTATTCAAACTTAAAAGTAACTTAGTTACTCAAAAGTATCTTAGTTACTTAAAAGTATCTTAGTTACTCAAAAGTATCTTAGATACTTTCAGATAGTATCTTAGATACTTTTTAAAGTATCTTGTAACTAAAGATACTTTTAACTCATAGTATCTAGTTACCATAGGTAACCAAGTTATTTTGTTTAAAGTAACTAAATACTTTTCAGAAGTAACTTTCCCAGCTCTGGATGGTTTTTAGCATCTTGCCATGGTTAGTTTTTGTTGTCATTTTTTTCTTTCGTATTTATTGTAGCAGATTTGAAAAAAAAACGAAAAAAACAGTTTTTGTTTCGAGTTTTCTCTTCGTGTTTTTTTTCACATCTGAAAAAAACCGTTCTTTTCATCTCCAGGTGAGTACGGTGCGTTTGCCGCCCAACACGCCCGTGGTGGAGCTGCGCGGCAAGTACATGCTGTCGACGCAGCACCGGAACGCCGGCTCGCTGACGACGCGGCAGCACTCGCAACGACCCGGCCCCTTCCTCTTCTTCTACCGGCTGCGCAAGGACAACACGGAGGTGTGCGTGGACACGCGCACCTACGGCAACAGCGCGCGCTTCGTGCGGCGCTCGTGCAGGCCGAACGCCGAGCTGCGCCACTGCATCGAGAAGGGCGTGCTGCACCTGTACATCGTCTCGATAACCGACGTTGAGAAGAACGGCGAGCTGACGATCAAGCACGAGTCGCACGACCTGGCGGTCGTGGGCACGACGCGGATCGCGTGCGCCTGCAACTCGCCGCCCGACGAGTGCGCCGTCAACAAGACCTCGATCAAGAAGAACGGGGAGTCCGATCTGATGCTCAGGAAGCGACGAGGCAGGAGGACCGCGTCCGCGTGCGTACTGCAGGAGCCGGAACCGCAACCTCCAAAGGTACAAATTATAATAATAATAACAATTGAGGAGCATCCGTGCAAAACCGCCTATATCCATTTTAATAAAATGTTGGGAAAATGGCAAAAACTCTCGGTTTCCTGGCCTTTACAGATAAAAGAAAAAGCATACTTGAGTTTTGTGGGCTTTGTGGTATAAACAAAATAAATTTAGTGCAAACATGAAAGAACAGAACAAATTTTAGTAGTAGTATCGACATATCCAAGCCACATGCTCATCATCATTATTATTTATTGGATATAGCCGGGTTTGCTATAAAAACGTGGATTTGACCGGTTTTGCTCCTAAAGCTACCTTTTAAATGTGATTTTAACATGGATATAGTAAGATTTAAACAGAATTATCTTAGTTGTCGATAGAAATGAACCCAAAGATGCGAAATCAGAAAAAAAAACAAAAACTGAATAAAATGGATTTAGCCGGTTTTGCACGGATGCTCCTCAATTAGGGTTTTATAGTGTCGGAAAAAACGGGAAACTGTTTTTTTGTTTTTTTCCCAGGTATTGGAAAAATTAGCTTTTTTGTGAAAATATACACATTTGAAAAAAAGTAGCAATCAACAAATTAGCACTATTTTAATTAAAAAAATATCCTTTATTACAAAAAAAAATAAAACTTAATATTGAATTAAATTAAATTGATTTAAGAAAATAAACGTAAACGTTAAATATACCAAGGCTGAAATACTCGTTTGAAAATTATTTCGATTATTCGAATATTCGTGTTTTCGTATATTCAAATATTGAGTACATATTGAAATATTAAAATAATTCCCAACGACCGCTGCGGCAGCAGTCGACGCACCTTAATGAAATTAAAAGAGAAAATAATACAAAAAATAATAATATTCGAATTATTCGTAACCGATTCCCGACCTTAAAATATACTGTCGGTAGGATCTTTCTGCAAAAAGGAGTCTATTTAAAATATTCAATTACAAAATAATGAATGATTTATAATAAAGTTAAATTACAAAATTATAATTTTTTAAATTGAAGTGTCAAATAAAACGAAAATTATGTTAATACAGCAACAAATATGTGTTTTTGCAGCCTGGTAGAATATTCTTACTGAATTAAAATAGAAGGAATAATTATTATGATCAAAATCAGTCTCATCTGTAAAAAATTGACTTTTGCATTTTGAATAAAATGAAAAAAATGCATTTTTCTGAATATTTCCAAATTATTTCGTTTTTTCCGGAAAAGACGATTTTTTTCCGCCGGTTCAATTTTTTCGGAAATTTTAAAACCCTAATAATAATGTATGAGGAGAGCAGACTTGCAAAATGCATTTTTTCCAACATTTTGATCCTATTTAAATTTTAAGTCTCCGGCGGAAAATAACGGAAAAATTGAAATATTTTCAGAAGAATTAACTTTTTCATTTTTTAAATTTTATTCAAAGGGTAATACGAAAAAATGCAAAAGTCAATTTTTCTGAAAATTTCCAAATTTTTACAGATAATATCCGTACACTAATATCGAAAAAAAAAGTGAATTTCCGACACTGATCATAATCATAATATTATAATAATTATTCCTTTAATTTTAATTTAGTAAGAATATTTTTTCGGGCCGAAAAAAAAATATATTTTGTGCTCGGCGAAACGCACGAATTACAAAAAAATTTAAAAAAATTGTAGATGTTTTGGCATCAAAATTTTCAAAAATATTCTTCCTTTATTAGGTTATACATTAAATAAAAAAACGCAAGAAATATTTTATTAAATAGATAATTTTAATAATTGAAGGATGAGGACAGGACAAAAAAGATTTGTCTTATTCCATCCACACCTGTCAATTATTAAAATTATTTCTACTTTTATAAAATATTTATTGGGTTTTTTTATTTTAATAAAAGAAAAATACATACATGACAATTTTGATGCCAAAATAACCTACAATTTTTTTTATAAAAACAGTTTTGTATGCATGAAATGGCCGTGCTGTATTAACATAACTTTTATTTAACACTTTGATTTATAAAATTATAATTTCGTAATTTTACTTTATAAATCATTCATAAATCAATTTAATTTTAATCAATGTTTAGGTTTTTTTTTTTTGTAATAAAGGATTTTTTTTAAATTAAAATAATGTTAAGTTGTTGATTGCTACTTTTTTGTAAATGTGTATATTTTCCAACAAAAAAATTAAATTTTTCCCAAAAAAGCCAATTTTTCCAAGGCCTGGGAAAAAAACTGAAAAGAATTAAAACAGATTAGACTCAAAACTAAACGCATTTTGCGATTCTGCTCCTCATAAAATTTGTTTTTTGTAATTTTTGCCTTTTTTGTTCAAGGTCAAAGATGAACCTCTTCCGGAACCTTTATCTTCCCCGGAACCGATCAAGCAGGAAGCGATTCCAGTAAAAGAGGAGGTGAAGGTTGAAGTAAAAGAAGAAAAGCCGGTCGTCGTGAAAGAAGAAGCGTTGGAAATCAAAGAGGAACCGCTGTCGATAAAGCCGGCGAAAAAGGAGATCGTCGTCAAAGAAGATCCCGAACCGTCGCCGGAAAAGAAGCAACCCGACGAAGAAGCGAAGGAAAAGGTGGAAGAAGAGGAGGAGGAGCAGCAGGAGGAGGAGGAGGAAGACGAAGCGATCGGCAAGAGTCCTCCGCACACGCCGATCATGACCAGGAGGTCCTCCCAGTACAAGTCAGCCGACGACAAGGAGGACAGTCGGGACGGACACGAGTCGGCGGCCGGCGCGGCGGCGCCTCCGTCGTCCGGGAGCGGCGGCAAGTCCAAGTGCAAAAAGTTGAGCCGCGAAGAGCGCAAACTCGAAGCGATCCTGCGAGCCATCGAGCAAATGGAGAAGGCGGAGCAGCGGAAGCAGGAGCACGAGGCCAAGGCGCAGCACAGAAGGGAGTCGGAACCGGGACCCAATCCCAAGGAGGAGGAGAAGGTCGAGCCCAGGATGAAGAGAAGAAGGTAAGAGCGAATTCTTTATAAAACATGTTTTTTTCTGAATCTCGACGTTTTTGTTGATTTTTCGGTTAATTTTTACTGAAAAATTTGCTATTTTAAAAAACTGTTCTGAACAGTTTTTTTGACAATATAGTTTTAATTTCTTCATTTAATTTTGATACATTTTAATTACATAGTTAAGATGTTTCTTTATTCTTTTGCCACCTCCTTTCTTCTATGATGTTTGCTGCCACTGCACATACAGGTATTTGCACGATCTGGGCGGCCAAAATTATTTGTATGCTTAAATGGTATCTTAACCATGCCAATAGATGAATTAACTTGTTTTTAATAAAAAAAAATACTAATTTACTATACTTTTACTAAACGGCACAATGAAGTATTAAGAAAAATATGCTTAGTCAGATTCTTAGAATAATTGTAATTGTAATATGTGTATACACTTATAATTATTACACTTTACATTTTCCTACACAAACAACACAGTACAATTAACCCAACGTAATAAGCATACAGCATTTTTGTAATTATCTTAGTTAATTTCGTCATCGCTATCTGATGAATTATAGCTCGTGTATGGATCTTCAGATATGAACATTGATATTGCTTCTGGCAAGAACGAACACGTGTTAGCTTTTCTTTTCTATATTGTTCTCATGCTTCTCAACATAGGATCTGAACTAAGTAAAAGGCGATTGAATTTGTCCCTATTGCAGTTTTCTCGAAAAAATGTTCTTGCAAAGTTTTGTCGATAACTCCTAAAATAGTTAATACGAGCTTCAGCTGCCTCCTCTGAAAGCTGACCAATAGATAACAATGCTTTTTCAATATATTACTGCCCCATGAACTAAAATCTTGTGCAATGGTGGAGTCATAGGATGCCATGGGTACATCTGTACAGCTGTAGGTTAACATATACGTTAACGTACCTTCACATGAGAATAGTTGATCCTTTAGACAGTTTAGTTTAGGATCAATATAAGACACTTCCGCGCTCTCCATGCCATCAAACAAGTGTTTTCGAGTTACTATCCTTACTTCGGAAACACCTGGTACACCAAACACAAACATCCCAGACCGCAAAATCACATTCCCTGCACATGTCAGGAATATTCCAATCGTCCAAGAATATTCCCAGGAATATTCCTGGCATAATCAAATGTCCGCTTTTTGGTTAACCCAGGCATCATAAAAAGAATATTCCATATATCTGCCTGCAGAAGACTCAAGGATTGTTAGGGGAATATTCCTTAATATAATTTGGGGATTATTCCCAGCCCTTATTGCCTCTTATACCCAGGAACTTAACTTAAGTATAGCCATTATTGAGTTACTGAGTAGATCAGTCCCACTCTAATCATTGTTTGGCTGTGCCATCACAGACGCACATCTCCAACTAATATTATTAACCTATCGGTATATATAGTTATCAAGCGTGCGTAAGCAACGGTGAGAGGTATTGCAACTAAACTAATGAATATTCACTGGGAATGTTCTTAGATAATGCTTGGAAGTTTTAGAGGATCATTCTAGGAATATATTCCTAGAATGAAGCGGATTATTCCTAGGCAATAGGGAATATTCCTGGAATATTTTCGAACCTTCATTGCAAATGGCAAAAATAAAAAAAAATAATATTATTTATAATAAAAATAATATTATTTATTTTTTCGATTTTTTTGTCCAAAATCTTTGAAGTATCAAAAAAACAAGTTATCCGGAATTTTCCGGGCAATCTTTTGGTGTTATTTATTAAAAGAAAGGGTAAATATTACATAAAAATTAAAACCATAGCTTGATCTAGCTTGATATCATAACAAATACGTTCGTGAAAGAAAAAAAATAATTAAAACTAGACTAAGAAAAAGAGTTCACTTTCAATAATTAAAAATTTCTATTTAAAATAAGTTATTTATATTTATTATATGATAATTTGTAAGTTTATTACCTGGTGTATTAGGATCCATCAATTTTAACTTGTTAGATTAACTTGCGGTGCAAATATTCACATAAAAAACAGGTTGTCTTATAGGCACGCTAAAAATTGATTGTACTCTATAGATTAGACATTTAAATTCAGACTAATCATACGTACGTGGGGTGCGCGGGAAAAGGGAGTAAGCGGTTGGATACGGTTCTCAGAAGCGTCGTCCAACGCAGGTTGTCTGTTTTAACGATGTCATTCAAACTTTGATAACAGGCATTTTGGCCGCCCAGATCTTAGAAATACCTGTATGTGCACTGGTTATATAACCATATAAGGTGTACATAAAAAATTAAATAAAAAAAACACAATTTTCTTCCACTTGTACCAAGTTAAGTCTTAAAATGAAATTTCTGTGCAACTACAATAAGTAAAAATCATGGCGGTGTCTTGTCAAAGAAAAAAAATAGGCGTTGTTAAAAGTCAAAAAATATAATTTTAAAATGATTTTATTTTAAACACAATTTGGCGTGGAATTTTCTTACCGAATACTTGCTCATGAATATTTTTAGAAAATTATTCCTCTTTGACTTATAATATAATAATTTTCCAAATATTCATGAGCTCAAAAAAATTTCCTGTTATAATTTAACCTCTTGAGGTATTACTAGATTATTACTAAATTTATACAATGAATAACTCCTATTGATGAACACTGACATTTTTAAAAGTCGGTGTAGTGCATTGAGAGGGTGTCAGTTTTACAAAATTTTCTTGAATGAATGCCATAAATGCTCTACAGGGTGCACCCTTTACATGGTGCACCAAGTATACTTCTAGTAGAAGACCAACAAGGTTAGTTAAATTTGATTTATTACAAGCCTATTCAAAAAAATTTATAAATTAAAAAAAATATTTGAAACAAAATAAAAAACCTTTTAAAACCAAAAATCTTCGCAACTTCCTTATTCCTGGGAATTTTGAAAAAAGTAAGTTTTACATCTAAACATACACATTTATCTAAATATTCATCGAATTTCTTCTTTACTATATTTTAAGTTACCATCACCTTCTTTTGTTTTTATAATGGCGGCCAGAGGAAAAACTAAGTTGGTGGTGGTAACTCATAATCTAGAATTTTGATAAATTTATATGTTTTAGGATTGATTATTTATTTGATTTTTTTTTTTATTAAAACAAGAAAGCATTATTTACTTAAAATAATCAATATAAAGTATAAATTACTCTAAACTTCTCTTGGAACAAGCAAATTAGTTTATATTTGAAAGAATATAATATTATAAATTATATATTATATTATAAATTTATTAACTCTACAATAAATTTCAAATTTTTTATAAATCAAGTATAAAACTCTATAGAACTATTATATACAACAAAACAAATAACATTTTCTCTATAAAAATATTATTATTAATATCATTATTATTTAGTATTTAATCACTTTAACAAAAACACTAGTTTTTCTGACTTTTCTGTTCCCACTTTGTTTTGTATTTTGGTGTGCACAAGATTAAAGGAAAAAAAATCGTTCGACTCCTGTCGAAGATAGTATGGCAGTATGCAAGTATGCAGTTGCTTAATAATATTAAATTTTTTAGAAAAACAACTTTATTATTATACCACCAATTGATTACATCTGTTTTTTACAACACCTCGTCAGAAATAAGCGGCCCATTAAATCGTGCCGCTCTGACATTCACTTTTATCATGGTTTTCATTAAATTAAAATTTTTGGGCTCAACATAACATATTATATGCCAATAAATGAGTTGGTGTCATATCTTTTTCATTGAACTGAGCCTAAAACATCGCTCTCACCGTTTACATATTATAAGATCTTTCCATATGAAGTCTGACAAAAAAATATTATGCAACTAGAGCAACAATTCTTCAGCCATTTTTTATTAAATTAAGGAGTTTGGAAGGGACAAATGACTTTAATTTTAAAGTTTTACAAAAAGTATTTTTACCATGTGGTAGTAATAAACCATTTACATTCCAGTGGTAAATAAATAGTCAGTCTACATTGTAAAACAATTTAGTATTACTTCCTTTGAGTTGATTTTCAAAACAAAACAATAAATCTTTGTTTACTATCAACCACCAGTAAAACAACCCTTAATGCACATGTTACTTGAAGTTGAACGTTTTTTTTTAATTAAAAATTGTAATTTTAAGATGGTAAAGGATGTTAGAATTGACAATTTGTGTCTATAAAAATAATGTTAAAATTGTTTAACACCATTTCCCCAGTTTTTATAGACCCTTATTAAAAAAAAAACGGAACAATTATCCAATATTTTTGTTGTTCTTTGAAGTATGTATTTTTATTTTATGAACAAAGGGGGGTTTTTGAGCATTTTTTATTCGTTTTCAGAAGGAAGGGTCGCGCAAGAACGACAAGCACAAACGCGAGCACGCGCCGTAACCGTTTAAACTCTACGGACTCTTACATGACGTCCGGAGACGAAACGATGTTGTCTCCTACGGACAACGCGTGCCCCAGCAGCAGCAGCAGCAACAGGCCGACGACGAAAGTCGATCACAACGACAAAGCCGTGGGTCTGTTGCTCGCGCTATCCAACAACGCCGACAAAAACTCTATGGACAAATCGCCGATGCGCGACGTCGACTCCAACTCCAACTCCGCCCATTCGTCCCCCGAGACGCCCCTATCGTCCGCCTGCCTCCTGGTGCAGGCCGCCGTCGAGCCGCTCGAACCGGGCTTCAAGTTTCCCAAAACCAAAAAGGGCATGATGAACGAGTGGCTCAACAAGGAGACGGTCGGCAACGATTACGATCACGGCGCTGCCCCTTCGGCCGCCAGTTTTTATTCGCCGGCGAAAAATTTGGCCGCCCTGGCGCAGGCCGCCACCTACTGCGACGTCAACGAGGCGCCCAGGGGCAGCGCCAAGAAGCGCTGGCTGAGGCAGGCGATCAGCGAGGACAGATCCTGCGACAGTCCGCAAAGTCGACCTGGTAAGTTTTATTCTTTTTATCTTTAAATAAATTGCAGGGTTTTATTGCAGTTTTGCAAATTTTTGAAAAAGTAATATTCGTCATTGTTTCTATCATTATTTTTAGTATTTTTTCAAAGATGTGTGGATTTTTTTAAATAACATATTTTATTGCCACTTATTTGTCCAGGACTTTTTAATATAAAAGTGTTTTTACAGTCCACACAACAAGACCTGTTCTTTCTCGTTTCGCGCATGCTAAAAATTAGGCAACCCACTGCACTAGGGTCGACAAAAAATTGGGGGAAAACCGTTTTTTCTCCAGGCCTGGAAAAATATACACATTTAAAAGAAAGTAAAACTCAATATCTTAACATTATTTTAAATTAAAAAACAAACATCTTTTATTACAGAAAAAAACCTAAATTGAATTAAATTGATTTAGGAAAATAAAAGTAAACGTTGTCAGTTGGGTCTTTTTTTCAAAATTACAAAATATCGAATTAAAGTTTAATTACAAAACTATAATAAAATAAAAGGAATAATTATTATAATCATAATATATGATCATCGTCAGAAATTTCTCGATGTAAGTGTAAATTGGAAATTTTCAGAAAATAAAATAAAATTAAAAAAATACAAAAGTCGATTTTTATAAAAATTTCCCATTTTTTTCCGAAAAAAAAAACCGGTTTTTTTTGTCGGCTCAATTTTTCCGGAAATGTTAAAACCCTACACTGCACAGACTTTAACGGCGGCCATTTTTATGTTAACAATTTTTGTGCTTTGAGTTTGTGCTGTTTATACAGATTAATAACGTTGTTTCTTACAGAGGCACTTGTAAGACTTAAAAGAGGCCTTAAAGTGCCAAGGGCAACCATTTTACTCCTCTTTTGTAAAAAATAAACCTTATTCTTTTAGGGCTGTCAACAAACTATCAAATGTCAATTTTAAGGTTAATTTAAATTGTGGCATAGTTAATTTGTGGGTTATGATAAATTAACCTTAAAATTGATATTTTGACAACAGCCCTAATGGAATAAGGTTTATTTTTTACAAAAGATGAGTAAAATGGTTGTCCTTAGCATTTTAAGGCTTACAAGTGCCTCTGTAAGAAACACAACGTTTAAAACGATTATTATAATCTGTGGGTTATAAAATAACCTTAAATTAACCTTCAAATTGACATTTGACAGCCCTGATACAAAAGACGAGTAAAATGATTGTTCTTACCACTTTGAGGTCTCTTTTAATGCTTGCAAGTCTCTCTGTAAGAAACACAACGGTTAAAACGATTATTAATCTGTACAAACCCAAAGCACAAGAATTGTAAACAACAAAAATGGCCGCCATTGAATGATGTGCAGTGAGAAATAACGTAACCTAATTTAATTGAACTTTAAAAAGTAATTTAATTTAATTTACTTGCGTTCATACAAAAAGTAAAGTAATTTAATTTTACAGAAAAAGTGTTCAAATTAAAAACAATATTTTAAAGGCGCTGCTTACCTTGGCAGTTACAGTCGAAATATGTTCGTATTATTAAAACTGTTCCACAAAATAGGTTAGATTCTCCCAAAATAGGTTAGATTAGTGCGAAATAACCTTGAAATAGAGTAATTTAATCTAAAAGGTAAAAGTTGGCCAACTCACAATCCACACAACAAGGTATGTTCTATTTCGTACTAAAAATACAAAAAATCACTGCAACACTGCACAGTTTAACGGCGGCCATTTTTGTTGTTTACAATTTTTGTGCTTTGGGTTTGTGCTCTGTTTATACAGATTAATAATCGTTTTCAACGTTGTGTTTCTCATAGTAAGCCTTAAAAGAGGCCTTAAAGTGCTAAGAACAACCATTTTACTCCTCTATTATAAGAAATAAACTTTATTCTGTCATAAAACTGTCAAATGTCAATTTTAAGGTTAAATTATAACCCACAAATTAACCTTTAAATTGTCATTTGACAGCCCTGATAGAATAAGGTATATTTATTATAAAAGAGGAGTAAAATGGTTGTCCTTAGCACTTAAATGCCTTTTTTTGAGGCTTACAAGTGCCTTTGTAAGAAACCCAACGTTTAAAACAATTATTAAACAGCACAAACCCAAAGCACAAGAATTGTAAACAACAAAAATGGCCGCCGTTAAACTCTGTACAGTGTTGCAGTGATTTTTAGTATTTTTAGCATGAGATAGAACAGACCTTGTTGTGTGGATTGTGGGTCAACTATTAAATTAAATTAAGTCTTAAATTACATCACTGTATGAACGTTACAAAGGATACTTGTGTTTTTAACTTTTAAAGTTAAATTAAGTACCTATTTTCAAAACGAAAAAGCGGCGTTGCCCAAGTGAAACATTTTAGTGTCAAGCAAATAGAACCCTGTAATTCTAACCTTTGTTTAGTTAGTATCATTGTTTGTCAGTAAATCAAAATGTCATTGAAAAGCTTTCGGTTGTCATTTTGATTGAAAGCAGGTAAAAAATGCGAGATGTAAGTTTGTTGGATTTTGTTGCAGATTCGCCGCCGCTGAGCGAGATGGTCGCGCCGCCGAAAAAGCGGCGGCTGCCGCGCGAGTCGCTCTCGAACGAGGCGTCGCCGCCATCGACGCCGACGTCGACGGTACCGCCGCCTATTGTTACTGTAAGTAGTTGTTACAATTTAAGATCTTAAAACATACAGATTTTGTGGATTCAAATTTGAGTTAAAGAATTTAAAGAGAATTTCGCTGTTATTGTAAACATAAATTTTGCTTTAATAGATTTCTGACAATATCTTGTGCATTTTTAATTTCGAATACCTTCATTTCATTTCCCATGTTTTTGTTCTTTGTTTATTTATGATGGCACACCGTTTTAGCATTTATTAGATGATAGTTTGAAGATTAAAGTTTAGTTAGTTAGCACTTTAATGATGTTTTAACAGAAATTTACAAATTACTCAAATTAATTTTATAGTTAAAAAAAAATTTAAATATAAAATGCAACTATAAAAAAAAATATTGATTTTTAAAAATTGTTTTAATATTTTATTCTGCAAAATTATTGGTTTAAATTTGTAAAGAGTAATTTAAATAATGGTCAATACATTTTTAATTCAAAAATTTTCACTTTAAAATTTAAAACTAACATTTAAATATAATGTGAGAATTTTTGTCAAAAATTACCACTTTACAGCAAAATAATCAAAAGGGGTAATTTTTACCGATTTTGAAGCGCTGTATCTTCGTTACTGTTCGTTTGATTTGTACAACATTTTCAGGGTATACTAACAAAAATACGGTCTTTAACAGCATATTTTGTATTTACTTAAAAAAAAAGTTATTTTTCGAACGTTTTTATTATTATTAATTAAAAGGGCTTTAAAAATATTTTCTCGAAAAACCCTCATGTAACATGTAAACCATAAACTATAGATATAAGTTGAAGTATTTTTATACAAAATTTCATAAAGATTGGTAAAGGCGTTTTAGTTGGAGTTAGAATTTTTTGACGCGCAGTGTAGTTTTTGTTTTGTTAAATAACACATCTGATTTTTTGCCAAGGTGGGGTAAGGTTTTGCGGAAATACGCTTTTGTAGAAATTTTGTAAAAATATTAAAACAAAAATTTTTTAAAATCAATATTTTTAAACTTTTAGTTGCATTTTATATTTAAAATATTTTTTTGTTTTAAGTTTAAAAATCTTTTATTTTTGACAAAATGTTTTATATGTTTTTATTTTAACCCTGGATTGCTACACTTATTTTCCAAACTTAATCTGCTACATGGGGTACAGTTGTACCCCAAATAAAAAATTAGATAATATCTTATTTTTTATTTGAGGTACAACTGTATTATATATGGCTTTAAAAAATACATGTTTACATAACACAAAAACAATATTAAGTATGGTTTTAAATATTTAGTTTCTTTACAAAAATATTTTATTTTATTACTCGGCACAAGTTGGGCATATTTTCTTTTGGGGCCATTTCTAGCGTGTCCTTGAAAAATAAATTTCTTAAAAACAACAAAATTTATGAAACTATAATAATAATTTTAATAATTTTGCAGAAATGTATACTTACATGCAAAAACAAGTTTTATTTATTTATTATTTTATGCTACACTGGGGTACACCTGTACATCTTATATCAAATATCTCTAAAATGAAAAATACACCGCAAGTTACCAATATCACACATGAACTGCCATAACATAGGATGAAACTACTCAGGAGGCCACTACCGCAGCTCCATCTATTTCCGATTTGCGGGATTTTTAAATAAGGCTGGGGTACAACTGTACCCCAAGTAGCATTCCAGGGTTAAATGTCTCAATACTATTTTTAAATACCAAATAATTTAACTTTACCAATTTGGATAACGCTTATCGAAAAGGAACCAAGCGCCAAAATTTTTTTCTGTTCTAAACAGTAAAATTATTTGTAAAATAACGCATATTTAATAATGCTCAAAAGGTTAATTATCATTTGAAACTTTTCTTAAAGGATTGAGAAGGTTTCCAAATCATTATTAATTTTTTGAGCAGCATTAAAAATGAGTTATTTTGCAAATAATTTTGTTTACCCCAAAAAGTATTTTGATAAACGATATCCATTTAATCTAAATAATTTTATAAAATATTTACTTGACAAATTATTTTTTTTAAAATGATTTTTGCAAAACAGCCATTCCACGCTACTCGGGAATTTTTGTAGCGTCCGTTACAATAAAAAATTGTGAGTAAAACTACCGTAATTATTATGCTTATAGGTTTAAGCCCAATTATTACAAGCATAATAAACATGTGTGCAATATTAACTATTGTAACAGTATTTAATTTAATTACGGTAGCTTTTACAATTTTTTATTGTAAGGGATGCTACAAAAATTCCCGAGTAGCGTGGAATGTCTGAAAAATTGATTGAAAAAAATATTGTTTAATACAGAAGTGAACTGTTAGTTGGTAAATTTCAATACAACCTAAAATTTTTAAAACAATAAAAATTTAACATAAAAAAAGTATTTAATAAATGTTAAAACGGCGTGCCATAGTTATTAGTTGTAGTGTGGGGGGCGTTTAAGTTTACAAGTGACTGCTTTCGATGGTAATTTCCGTGTTTTTTAATAAGTAATTGTAAATAGTAGTCGATGATTTTGATGTAGAAAGAAGTAAATAAGGTAGGCTTGCATTTAAATTCCTTGTAAAAAATCGAAAATTACGTGACGCAAAACCTTGTAAGCAAGACCCCCTCAGACCGGCAAAATTGTGTGAATTCCAGAAACTAGACACAAACAACCAACAACAACCACCACCACCAGCAGCGACGAACAACAACTCGACTAGGCACGAGGGCTGCGTGGAGATCGTGTACAGCGCCGCGCACGAGGGCGACTCGCCCACGCACCAGACCCTCGAGTGCGACGCGGTGCTGAAGGAGCGCGCCGCGCAGATGAAGCAGGAGTACGCGGCGCCCAGCCTGGCGCTGGAGGCGGTCGCGCCGCCCCCGCCGCCGCCGATCGGCAGCTGCCTGCTCGATCCGCGGCTGGCGCGCGACCACCATCCGATGTTCTCGAACAGCGACCACCTGGTGGGCGCCGTCGAGAAGACGCTCAGCATACTGGGGTTTCAGGAGAGGCGGCCCGAGGCCATCACGCCCGCTAAAAGAAAGGTAAGGCGTGCATAGTTTTTTTCCTCTTCTAGATTCTAGATGCATCATTCATCCACCGCTATTTATATATACATTTATATGGGGTTCAAGCACTTGTAAGCTAATTTTGTGCTATAGGTTATTTTAAGGTACCGTAAACACGCGGGTGATTTTAACCCTTTTATGAAACATCTTTTCGCGCTCGATAAAATTAACATTTATAATTTGTTGGTCTAAGGGCCGGTTTATCAATCTCTAGATAAGTTTCAGTTAGTCTATCTGACAGTTAAATTTCATATCGATCGTTGTGAGAACAATGGTATCCATGGAAATTATCTACCAGATAACCAACTGCAACTTTAACTGGACATTGATAAACCGGCCCTAAACCTGTCAATTGAGCGATTCTATTGAGTTTATATTACAGGAAAATCAGTGTTTTAAAGAAAGAAATGGGATTTATTACACTTCAAAATTGTATAATTTGCATCAGTGCAAAACTCTTAAAAATAAAATAAAATAAAAATACACAATTTCTATATTATGCGCAATCCTTTGGAATGATGATCCTTGGTTAACTACAGGTCGATTTTTTATTTTTTTATCGGTAATCCCTTGCAATTGCTATATGTGGATGCTAACATATGTCTAATAAAAATAAAATAAAATATTGAGTTAATTTTATACGGAAAATACACTGTGAGACAAAGTAACCCGCAACCAGGGGGTAACTTTGCACACCCAGTTTTTTAATTTTTATTTTTGAAACTCAGCCCTATGTAAGATTATAACATAGTTATTATGAAAGAGCAACTCAAGACTCAAATTTTGGTATACAATATTTAATGTTTATGATTGTTAAAACTACAAAAATGTTAAGATTAAGTTTGAAAGTGAGCTAAAGCCACCCGTGTTTACGGTAGTAGTAGTTTCTAAAGACAAAAATCGAAAAAAATCTTTTTATAAATATATGTTGGCAAATGACTCTTATGGGAGCTACAGGTGCCCCTGAAGATGTTTTTTTATTATTTCCGAAACTGTTTGAGATAAAGTAATGAATTTTTTTGGATGCTTACTTAACTTTTTATTCTAAATTTAAAAGTAACAGCAAAATTTAATTTTTTTTATTTATGAGTATTTTTTGTGTGCGTTTTTTTTTAAATTAACAGTTTTCTACGTAAAAATGTACTCCTGTTGAAAATCCATAAAAATCTAAATAACATTTAAAAAAAAATGTTTTTTTTTTATTTTTTAATTTAATATATTTGACAAGATATATTAATAAAAAAACATCTTCAGAGGGGCTGTAGGTTTCTTTCTATTTTTGGCCCTAAAATCCGCTTGCAGAGTATTGCACACTATTTTTGAGACATCCTGTATAGATATTTACTAAATATTATTTGGTAATAAAAAGCCAAAATATTACTAATTAATTAGATATTAAGTAATTGACAGCCAATTATTACTTATAACTGGGATTACTGAAAATGTTACAAATAACTCAATGAGCAAATTTTTGAAAAACGTCGGATCTGATGTTTAACAGGAACAATAACAGAACAGGAGCGAGACAAAAACGGTACAGGGTTGGGATTGGGACTGATGGTCAATGTCTCACAATATATTTACTATTTTTAATTACTAAATATTCAAATACTTGGCATTTATTTTTTGTAAATACTTAATTTTTAAATAGTTAAAAATAATATTTTCTCTAGTAACTAACTATTTTAAAATTAACATTAATTGTTTTTGCAATTACCAATTATTTAAATAATTAGCAATAGGTTTGGTTATAATTATTAAATAGTTTAGTAATTAATAATCATTCTGTAATATATTACTAGATATTATCTAAGTAATAAGTAATATGTTAAAGGCCCACTACTTAGTACTCCACTAAAAAATAATATTTTTAGGATAAGTAGAAAATTTGTGTAATAAGTAATTTTGTCTGAAAATTTAATTATGGTCATAAAAATATTAAGTGTCATTAAAATTAATATTAAAATAATCACTAATATCTCTAGCAAAGAAATTGTTTTTACCGTTCTGTGGTTTTCTTTATTAAAAGTTAAATAATTTCAGGAAGAAAATAAGTTATACATAGGTTCATACTTCACATCATTGCGTTAGACCCGGCGTTATTCCTAGTTTCTAGTTGTTTGTTTGTTAATAACTCAACTGAATACTAATTGTTGACGAAAACCGTATTTTGGAATGTTCTTTCTTCTTTTTGTTAACGTGTAGACTTCTTCTGCAGCTGTCGATAACCGAGTACCGGCAACGGAAGAAGGTGAACACGAACGACGGCAGGAGCGGCGAGGGGGGCGGCGACAGCCGGTCGGGCTCTCCGCCGTCGCTGCACGAGGGCGGCGCAGCCGGCGGCGGCTACGACGAAGGGGCGTCGCACTCGGAAAGGCACGAGCCGGAGCCGGCCAGCAACGAGGAGAACAACTCGTCGGAGTCGTTTCGCGCGGCGGCGGCGGCCCGACCGCGATCGGGTAGCACGTCGAGCAGCACGTCGCTCACGTCGTCGGACGACGAGGCGCACCACGCGCCCCCGCCCACCGACCCGCTAACACCAGCGAAAGGTAAGAAAACATTTTTATTTCTCGAATTACCTAAAATATTTACATGTCCCAAAAATTTACTGAAGAGTACAGGATCTTCTATATAGTGTTTCAAACAATATCGATTTTTACAAAAAGATTGTTTAAAAACAACTTTAGGAATTTTAGAACTATACATATTTGAAAAATGTTCTGGAAAAGTACAGGAACCTTTTATATTTTATTTTAAAAAATATTGAAAACGTTTTCTTTCTCAAATAACCTAAAAACGCTCTTAAACTTCTTAACACATGCCTCTTTGAAAAATGTACTGAAAAAGTACATTGTATTTCAAACAATATCAATTTTTATAAAAAAGATTGTTTAAAAACAACTTTAGGAATTTTAGAACTATACATATTTGAAAAATGTTCTGGAAAAGTACAGGAACCTTTTATATTTTATTTTAAAAAATATTGAAAACGTTTTCTTTCTCAAATAACCTAAAAACGCTCTTAAACTTCTTAACACATGCCTCTTTGAAAAATGTACTGAAAAAGTACATTTTATTTCAAACAATATCAATTTTTATAAAAAAGATTGTTTAAAAACAACTTTAGGAATTTTAGAACTATACATATTTGAAAAATGTTCTGGAAAAGTACAGGAATCTTTTATATTTTATTTTAAAAAATATTGAAAACGTTTTCTTTCTCAAATAACCTAAAAACGCTCTTAAACTTCTTAACACATGCCTCTTTGAAAAATGTACTGAAAAAGTACATTGTATTTCAAACAATATCAATTTTTATAAAAAAGATTGTTTAAAAACAACTTTAGGAATTTTAGAACTATACATATTTGAAAAATGTTCTGGAAAAGTACAGGAATCTTTTATATTTTATTTTTAAAAATATTGAAAACGGTTTCTTTCTCAAATAACCTAAAAACGCTCTTAAACTTCTTAACACATGCCTCTTTAAAAAATGTACTGAAAAAGTACATTGTATTTCAAACAATATAAATTTTTATAAAAAAGATTGTTTAAAAACAACTTTAGGAATTTTAGAACTATACATATTTGAAAAATGTTCTGGTAAAGTACAGGAATCTTTTATATTTTATTTTAAAAAATATTGAAAACGTTTTCTTTCTCAAATAACCTAAAAACGCTCTTAAACTTCTTAACACATGCCTCTTTGAAAAATATACTGAAAAAGTACATTGTATTTCAAACAATATCAATTTTTATAAAAAAAATTACCTAAAACATGCTGTTAAACTTCTCACCTCAGGAATTTTACATTTTCAAAAAATGTTCAGGAAAAGTACAGGAATCTTTTATATTTTTTTATTTCAAAAAATATTGATTTTATAAAAAATTGCAATAAAACGTTTTTTTTTTCTCAAATAACTTAAAAATGCTGTTAAAGTTATTCAAACGGAAATATTACATATTCAAAAAATGTTCTGTACAAGTACAGTTATGTATATCCTATTTTGTATTTCAAAAATATATATTTTTGTAAAAAAATATAAGTAACAATGTTTTTTAATAAATTACCTAAAAAACGCTCTTAAACTTCTTAACACGGGACGAAAAATGTACTGAAAAAGTACAAGAAACTTCTATATTGTATTTCAAAAAATATCGACTTTTATAAAAAAAATTGTACAAGAACAACTTTTTTTCGTCAAATTACTTAAAAATGCTGTTAAACTTCTCGCCTCAGGAATTTTATATATTCGAAAAATGTTCTAGAAAAGTACAGGAATATTTATATTTAATTTCAAAAAATATTGATTTTATAAAAAATTGAAAGAATACGACGTTTTTTCTCAAATAACATAAAAATGCTGTTAAACTTCTTAACACGGAAATTTCACATATTCGAACAATGTTCTGGAAAAGTACAGGAGTCTTTTATATTGTATTTTAGAAAATATCTATTTTATAAAAATTTATATGTTGGTATATAATATTTTAGAATTCGTATTAAAACTTAAATAAATAAACATTTCTGGCAAATAGAACGAATTCATCATCTTAATAACAGGGTGCCAAAAACAGAATTTAGAATTTTAATAGTTATTTACGATATAAGTGGGATAAGAGCTTTATTAACGTACGCATGCGAAATTTGCCCATAGAGTGCGTAGCACGAGTTGGGCAATCGCAAAAGTACGTTAATAAAGCGTTATCACACGTATATTGTACAAATTTTTATCTACGCCTCTAAATGAAAAAATATTTTTGTCTAAGACTTAATTTAGGGTTATTTTGACATTTTGACTTTTTTATTTGATTGGTTAAAAACAGAGAAAAACGCGTGCGTTAATGAACTTCTTATCTCACTCAAAATGAGTGGGATAAGAAGTTCTTATCTCACTGGCGAAGATAAAATCATATTTAGACATGCTGAAACTATAAGTATAAAAAAATCTTTAAAAACTAATAAAGAAATTTAAGAAACACATTTTTTATAAAATCTCATTTTAGAGGGTTTCAAATATTTAAAAATGTAAAAAAACCTGAAAACTTTCAGAATATTTGAAAAAGCGTTTTTTGAAATATATCCATTAAAACATTTTTTTAATTGTGAGCATTGTCAGCATTTCAAATGTTTAAAAATGTCAAAAACCTGAAAATATCAAAATTGTAATATTATAAAAACAATTTAGAATGTAAAAAATACAGCTTTAAATTCTACTTGCCATTAATATAGTTTTTATTTTTATATGTTGATTGTTTTAAATTTTAAAATATTCCATTATCTCTTAAAAATTCTTTAAAAATATCAGAAATAAAAAATCCTTAGATTTATCGATTTTTTTTAAGGAGAATTGCAAAACTTATATATAATATCCATTAAAAACATTTTTTTGTTGGCAGCGTTGTCAGCATTCAATTCGGAACCCACAGAACTAGAAAGACAACGCGAAGCGTCCAGTTTAAGATTGAAGAAAGCGTTTGGATTAGCACTGGACGACGAACATCGAAAACCAGGTAAGACATTATAAATATGTTTAACAAGTTTATTCAAAAGGAAGAACTAAAAATCCTATAAGAATAAAACAAGGTGAAATTTCTAACCAGATTATCGCTAAGTTGCACTTTATGGAAAATCAGGAAAAAGTCAGTGAATAAGAAATTAGACTTGGATTTTACGTATTGTTGGCTTTACAGAACACCTCAAGTAAAGAAACAATTTATAAAATAATGAATCAATGTATATTTAAAAAAGCTCACGTCGAATTCTTAAAGGAAATTTAATGTTCTACAAAAAAGGTCTCTTAACATTTTTGCCTAAATTTAATTCTTCAAAAGTTATTCACGAAGAAGTATAAACCAGCCACAACTAAGAATAAGAAAATCTTTTTTTCTAAACATGTTGGTTGATACTGAAAAAGTGTGTTCTGACATAATCACGACAACTAGTGGAAAAGGACCGAAAACAAAAACAAAACTCGAACAAAACTTAGTTTGCTTTCAAGCTGGAAACAAGATTTTCGGGTTTGTTTTAGTTTTGTTTTTGATTTGCAAGTTTTTAAAAACACAAACAAAACCCAAACTCAACTGTTCGTTTTAAACTTTAGTGGAAAACCGGCATAATGACTCACTAGTAAAGAGTACCTACCAACTAAATTGGGTAATCATTTATCAAAAGTATTATTTTTCCACTCTTGTACTATGCTTCACACATCATAGTCCCACCACATGACTGATAGAAATAATTAAGGTAAATTTTCTGTCTCAATCTAATTTTGTCCTATTTTCAGAAAATAATGCAATATATGTATTTTTGTTTATAAAGGTTTCGTTTTAGAACACAAAAAATACATATGGGGAATTCCACGACGAATCGACCACTTGATGTTTTTAGCTTTCTTCATCCCACTACTTCTCAGAATTTTTTTCAGTCAACCAAAAGAAGATATTGGGTTTTCTTAAATACCTCTTTTTTAAAATACATATAACTTTATAAAAAATTGACGAAATGGGACGTTTTAATTTTTCGCCATTATCATTTTTTTTCACAAAAAAACGATTAATTCTGCGAATTATGCTGCTAAATCCACATTGGGCCGACTTTTCTCTCTACTTTTTTTTATTACAAATTTATTTTTTCATTCACTCGTATTTATAATTTAATTGCAACTTATAATAAATAACTATTTTTTGGCGTTTAAATAATTTACATATTTTATACTCATTTAAATTTGAAAAAATTAGGACGAAAAGTCAATCATCTGTGTAATCCTTTTCATTAATTATTGGGTTAGATTTTAAATTAAGTGTAAATATTATAGGTTAAGTAAATGTACTTAAATTGTTCTAAAAACTGAAAAATTGTATGAAACTTGCCAACTTTTTTTTTATTTTTTTCTAAAAAATACATTCAAAATCAAAATATAAAAAAAACGTAACATTTAGTCAATTTAAAAAAAAGTTATGGATATTTTGGTCGAGTAAAAAAATCTGAAAATATTCTGAGAAAAACTTTAGTGGAGAAAGAAAAATATAACAAAAATTCAGCCAAATCGAAAGGGCGTGGAATGAATTTTCGTTTTTTGAAAAAAATATTTACTTATTCGTCTACATTAATGTTGTCGCCTTCAAAATAGTCTCCATTAGATATTATGCACATGTGCCAGCTCTTCTTTCAATACTCGAAACACTTCTAAAACTCGATCTTTGGGATAGCCTTTAGTTCTTTCAGCGATGCGCTTTTAATGTCATCTATGCTTGCAAAACGACGGCCCTTTAAGGTTCTCTTTATTTTTGGGAATAGGAAAAAGTCCGACAGAGGCATGTCTGGCGAATATGGAGGCTGGGGCATCATTACAGTATTGTTTTTGAGCAAACATTTTTTTCAAAATTTAACAATTTTGGAACAAATTTTTCTGCCACGCGTTTCATACCCAAAACATTCGAAAAAATTTCATGAGATGAGCCAATCGATATACCAACATCATTAGCGACTTCTCTGATGGTTTATAACCATTTCTTACACTTTTTCCATGTTTTTATCGATTGTTAATGTGCTTGGGCGTTCGGGGCGTTCGTCATCTTCAACGTCTTCACGGCCATCTTGGAAACTCTTATACCACTTGTAAACTCTTGTTTTACTTATAGCAGACTCACTATAGGCCTTTGTTAACATTTCACAGAATTTATTTAATTTTTTAAGCAAAATTGGATACAAATTTCTTTGATCCATTTCTTTTAACGAACGAAAATCGCCGAGCTCATAAAACACGTCTAAACTTATCGGCTGCCACAGACAAAGTAAACGATGAAAACAGCTAAAATTTTTATCATATTTCGGGGGCATGTATACCAACATAATAAAGAACATTTTATAACAACCGGACCCTCCGAACCCGCGAAATTTTCTGAACACACCTCGTATTGTAATATTTTTAGAAAATAAGACAAAATTTATTATTACTTAATTATTTCTATCATAGTCCCGTGGTGGAAGTTTGATGTGTGGAACATAGTACAAAGTGACTTGTATCAATAGTATCGATACCTGTTTTTTCTATGACGATACTTTATGATACGATCCGAATCGTTATATCGTATCGATACTTTTGGTGGGTTCCAAAACTGATTGTGACCGTTGCGACTTTCAGTAACTCTGGACGTGGAGTCGATCCTGAACTGCGAGCTTCCGCAAATCAAGGCGGTAAAGCCGCCGCCCAGTCCCACCTTTCCCATACCGGGCAGCTGCGAGGTGACGCGCGACGTGCCGTCCCCCGTCGCGCCGCCGCCGCCGGAACAAGACGCGCCGCTCGACCTCGCGCCGCACCCGCCGACCTCGACGATTCTCGCCGTCGATCGGCAGATCTTCGCGGAGGAGGCGGTGAGAAATGACGTTTATGTGCCCGTGGAGAAGGAGGAGGAGGAGGGGGTCGTTTGTGCGATGGAGGAGGACGAGGAGGAGATCAAGCCCAATTTGTTTTACACTCCCGACGAGGAGGAGGCGATGCAGGACGTGGTGAAACCGGTTTCGCTTACCACCACCGTCTACGATCCTTCCGGTAGCTATGTGCCGGCTTTCAACAATCCGGCCTATTCCAACAACATACTCCAAATTTCGTCAATTGGTGAGTTTTTTTATTAATTTTATTTATTTCAGTTATAGCAGAATTATCCGGCTAAAGAATAATTGAGGGCCTTAGAATAAGTGGACAATTATTGCTAAACCAAAATTTAATATAAAATTAATCCACCTTAAAGTTTTTTACAAGATCATAATTTTTTTTTAGTAGAATATGCTTTTAAAAGTTATTAGAAATCAGTAAATTTAAGAAATCATATATTTATAAAAAATATTAAAAACATTTTCATAAATTCGTAAATTAACGAAAAATAATTGTTAAATTCAAGAAATTATCAATTTTTTTTCAAATATTAGTTATTTAAGTTGGAAGAACTTGGCAACTCTGTGTTTTTATTATCGGAAATATTTCCGATTGGGCAATTAATTTAATTTTACAGTTGACATGGTTAAAACTGTATTTTATGACAGTTTTTGTCGAATCAAATATCCTTATAATATAGTATTTCTTACGCATTTTAACCATTTTAATCCATTAACTGCGTAACTAAGATTTATGATTATTAAATCATGTTTGAAGAATCTTAAAATTTAATTCTTTATCAAACAATTTACTTAAACAGAAATCACTGCTTTAAATGCAAATATTTCAGAACCATTTAAAGTGCACTTTATTTAAGGCCCTCAATTGTCATTTCAAGTCAGGTTTTCAACAATTTTAAGTTTTGTCTTTTCTTTATCTATGGTAATTTTGACTCCCCTAAAAGTGGTATTTTAAAAAAAGGACAACAGTGACAACATAATAAAGGTTGGAGTGTAACACTTTTTCAAATAAATATTTTTGATTTGAGCTTTTCTTTTCAAATTATCGACCTTTTTTGTTTTTAGGTAAACCTTTGTTGTTTAAATTTTTGGTCAGTTTAATATGTACAATTTTTGTGTAAAACATTTTTATCAAAAAAATCAACCAACAAAAAGAAAGGGAGGTTTATATAAAAACAAAAGAATGTCAATAATTCAAAAACAAAAAAATCGACAATGCTTCCAGCGTTTAAAAAATATACAGGGTGTTCTGAACTATAGGGGGGTGTTAAATATAAAAAATTCTGATAAGTAGTTTTTGAGTTATTAAGCATTTAAACTCAACAAACTCGACAACGCTGTGTTTTTCTAAGCCGATTTATAAGACATTTAAAAAGGGTTGATATGAAAACAAAACAGATGTTTTTTCTTACATTTCTGTAAAAAAATGTATTACTTTGTTACTTTTTAGAATGTGTTCAGCCCATGACTAAAACGCCATAAAGTCACAGCTTGTAAATATAGGAGTAGATAAAATTGTTTACTATCCTATTATTTAAATAAATCGTCCCAAAATTTTATTTTTTAGGAATATTTTCACCTTTTGTACTATATTAAAAACATAATTTAGAATGTCAAAACCTCATTTTAGAAAATTTTAAGTTTTTAAAATCCTATTTAGAAATAACAGACACAAACATTTATTCTCCCAATTAATGTTAAAAAAAACATTTTAGAATTTTAAAATGGTCAAACCATTTAAATTGCTGGACTGAATATTTTAGCAAAAATACTTATATTTTAATAAAAATATTTATATAACTAAATAATATGTATGTAATTTAAAATCCAAAAATCGTGTTTATATTTTTAGCCACATGTTATTTAATAATATTTAAATTGTTATAAAAAAAGATTAATTATTTCAACCTCTTATCACTTAAAATTGGCATATAAACATTAAACGCAAAAAATTCACGTAACATTTAATCTTTATTACCTGAAATGAGGTAAAAATAATACACAATAATCGCAAAGTAGTTAAACAAAACTATTACAAAACGTTTCAAGTACTTTTCCAATTGTTCGACGATAATATTGTCTCGTGTTGTTTGGTGTGTTCTAGCCAGATAATAAATATTTACAGGCTGGCACTTTGACCTCGTTACCAGACCTTGAAATAAAAATATTATGCGAACTGTGTTTAAAACATTAAAAGCAAACATTGCTTATAAATTTTAGCATTGTTTCCAGGCGGTTTGTATTTTTAGAATAATTTTACACGTTTTAGTATTGATTTTTTAATGAAAATAGATATAAAGTGTATTATCGCCATGGAACTATGAGCGATACTATTAAAATGCAATCGAAAAAACAGGAAATATAATTTTGGGAGTGGGTGAATGATAATTATTGATAAACAAAATTTAAAATACATCTAAAATAAATATTAAAAAAAAAACAAAAATTGCACCAATGTCAAAAACTCTTCTTAAAAGAATGCAAATACAGTGAAAGCTCTAACGAGTCTCAACGAGTTCTGTTTTACATTAAATTTGGTATCAATGAACATGTTTTAGTGTTAGATTTAATAAAGGTCAAAATGTGAAAAACACAACTAAAAACATATTTATTTAAAAAAAACCTTTAATACATTTAAAGGATTTTATGGTGATAAGAACAATTTAGTAATGTAAAAACACATTTTATGTCTCTTTATAAACATTTATAATGTAAAATTCAACTTTTGAAAAAAAGTTGCTTTTTGATCTTTCTAAACGCGCCTAGTCCTATGTAAATCTTCGCCGACTTTTAAAACGCGTTTTGTCCTTGCTGCCAATAAAATCACCGGAAAAGTACCGGAAAATTGGGCTGTTTAAAGCGACTTTGACATCTTTAAATAAAATTAATGGAGTCTGCGAAGCAAAGCAAATTTTAATTAAATGGTCAATAAAGGGACTTTTTTTAATTGCACGTCATCAATGCGATATAATGACGTCAGCAATACCAACTTTAAATTGTAAAGTTACTGCCGTTTAATTTGCTTTTTTAAGGCGTAATCCTGATGTGTTATAAAAAAATATCAATCATTTGCATATTGTTTATCAAGAAATATAACAATTTCCCTGTTTTATAAAGTTCTTTACGAAATTATGCAAATAAAAACATTCACTTGGTAATTTTTGTGTGTGCCAGTTGCTAATAGCTTAAGGTTGGCGCGCACCGTTCAATATTGACGTTTTTTTGTAATTTTGACATTTCGTCCGTAAGCATCGTTTGTTACAGATTATTATAAATAATTTTATACATTGTGTTTATCATATTCTTCCACTGGATTGTGCAAACAATTGCAAAGATATTGCGCCCTTAATAATAAATTTGGGGAAATATTCAGACTTCAAGTCTGACCTGGTTCGCTCAGACGACAAAGACAACTGGTAATTTAGTATTTTTTGTTATGTACATATACAGACTGTATAGAATCAAGTAAGTAAGGCTGGAGACAAGGATGACAAATTATATTCTGATCATAGAAAAAGAAACAAACTTTAATTGGGCGTGGTTTAAACCAAGCCATTCGTAATTACGAACCATAGTTGCCAGGGTGTTTTAAATCAGAAGAGAACGATTATAATTATTTAATAAATAGTTCAATTTTATTTGTTTGAAACTTTAAAAATAACAAAAAAATTATTAATATGTCAAAAATAATTTGATTTAGTTAATTTTCTTACTTTTAATATTAAAAAATAAGAAAAACAACCCTTTTAGGAAACAATAATAGCATATGGCAACAGCGCGGCATGCAGCCAGATACAAGGGCATGCAGTTTGATCTACTGTTTGTTCAGTAGCTCCGACGCTGTCGTAGGGAAATGTGTATAGTTTTTAAGAAAAACATTTTCGCTATTAACTGGAATTTAATGGATTTTAAACAATAGTTTTTATTTGCAGAAATGTATTAAAACAAAACAAACGAATTCGATAAAAATAAAACCTATAAATTCTCAAACAAAAATAATTCTTAAATAACGAAAATAACTTTTTTTCTAAATTAAATGTTCAATCCCTACCACAGTGGGCAGGGTTTGGCACTTGTTTTATTTAAGTGTATCTATTCGTTTTAATACACACTGTATGTAATAAACTCCGTTTGTTTCCTCCCTAAACACATTTAATCAAAATTTGCCCGTAACAAGCTCCTAATTAGTTAGTGTAGAAGATTATAACAATGATTTTATAATTCCATCTTAATAAACAGCCCCCACTGCTATAAACACCCAAGCATAAATTTAAGTATTTGTTACGTATATGGGACTATTGAAAAAACTAAAGTGTTTTGCGGCAGTCGCCGGTCTCTTTATATTACTCTTTCATTACTAAGTTACCACTAAAGTGGGGAACAATTATTGAGTTCCAAAAAGGTAGCAAATATGTCACTAGGTATAAACCCAGCTACTATTTGGAACGTAGCTGCTACGTTACTAGAACGTTTCAATATCGTTGGTAGAGCGTTATAATTACTTTTATTTATTTGTTTTTACTTCTATATTAACTGTCTTTGTCAAACTTATATTAGATTATACTATCCCTCCTTTTTTAAATGGAACTACTACGGACTTGGCTTTTCAATGTCGTCGTTTATTAAACATGTACTGGTAGTTTATAATTTCCAGAATAACAATATAATGTTTAATTGGGCAGATACATTTATAAACCCTTTAAATTTTACTGTTGAACTTATGAATTTAGTTTTTGTAATATAAATGCGCTTCATCAATATTTAAGTATAAACAAATTAATTATTTAATATTGTTTATAAATAAAGCAATCTTAATATTTATTATTAATTTTTTATTTAATTATTAATAGCGTCTATTACCAACAAAATTACTATTTATTAAAAAGTAAACAACCATTTACAAACAATTAAAATAATTTATTATTTACATTACCACTTGGTACTGTACAGTAAAAAATGGCTGATAAGAAGCATTTTCCTTTGAAGTAGTTTTTTTCCACCTTAATTTACGGTAGTTTTGGTTAGTACCATAAACGTTCCAAATACTAAAATAATAACTTTTAAGTTATTAACTTTGTAGTTTTTAACTCATGTTCCAGTTTCGAGATTTTAACTTGCAAAGGGGCTACAAAGTAAAAATAATTATAATGTAATCTTTAGGTAGCAACTGAAAGTAACTGCTACAAATTAAATTTACTTGAAAGTTTTTTTTACCTATATCACCTTTTTTAAAGTTGCAAAGTCTTCTTGGGGGCAACCAAGTTTTACTTAAATGTTTATTACTTTATGTTAACTATTTAAGGAAAAAATGAAGTTTCTGTTACAAAATATTGCTATTTAAAAGTTGGAATTACTTTTAAGTAGCCGTTTAGTATACTTAACTAATTTAAAATTATCACCACTTTGGTAATGGTTTTTGGAACCAAAAATGCTGCTTGGGCAGTCAACAATACACGAGCGTTAGATTGTGTCTGGGCACGTATGAATAGACCTTAACGCTGTCGTCATATGCCGATTTGGCCGCGACAATACATGAAGTTTGTATTCTGGCAACACTGCATATTTTAATAGTTTTTACATATTTAGGGATGTCAAAGATATTTTAGAACAAAATAAATGGAGTTTAAAATGTCAAATCACATTTTTTTATAAAGAAAAGGTCATAACTATTTGTTGAAAGCCTGCTAGATACTTTAAAACATGATTTAAAATTTAAAAAAATGTAATATTTTTTTTAACTTTTACAGATGACGATGCGAGGTACGAGGGTCGTAATCCGTCACCTCCGCCCCACTTGGACACGGGTTGCGAATGAAATGCAAAATTAATATAATAGAGAGAGAGATAGAGAGAGAAAGGAAGAGCGAGCGGGAAGCTTTAATTAATTAATTAATTACATAAATTAAGAGAATATCTGATTTTTTCGTGCAATTTGATGATTTTAACCTATTTTTTTATTAGTATTACCTTCTAAGCACAGTGTACATAGTTGTTTTATTTTTGGAGATTTATTTTTTAATGTATAAAACACTTTTGAGATGTCTACAACAAGTTGAGCAGTTTATGTGAGTTATTTTTTCAAATTTGTATTATTCAGTTATGTAATTGCGAATTGAGTTGTTAATTTTGACTTACCTGTAGATATCGGAGGAAGAGAGAGAGAGACGTGTACACTATGTAAATAGATTTATTTTTATTAATAAGCTGAATTTAGAGAACATTGATTTTTTGATATTTCGATTTGCAACATTGACTGACGGATAAGGCAAAGGCTCCGAATTTATTAATGTAAATACTTGACTCTGTATTCAATTAGGGCGCCGCGTGTTGTGGGGCGCCCCCCAGCCGGACTTCTTTGGGTCAATGTTGCATGCGTATGTAATAAAAGTACAAAATTATTTAAGAGGTGATCTCGTGTTTTAATAAGAGTAGTGATTTTTATTATTTTTCGATTTTTCTAGACTAAGTGACACACCATACTTTTGGGTTTATTAGGTAAAACAAAGTTGAAAACTAAAACATTTGTAGCTGAAATTTTTCTCTGAAGTTTTTTTTGGGATTTTTACAGTTCATTTATTCTATTTTCTTCTTGCGTTTTACGTTAATTACAGTTAATTAGTTGTTGCTTTAATTATGTTTAGGCGACTTCTGCGTCATTTTGTTTATTAGTTTATATTTAGTTTGACATGCCCGGTGTTTACTTTTCTCTAATTTGTTCATTCTCACCCCGGTTGATTTTTTTACTCTCGCTTTCAAGTATTGTTTATATTTTACAAAATATATAGTTAATGTTGTGAGTAACTAACGTGAATGTTTTATTAATGAAATTTAAGTGCATAATCATTGATTGGCTCAAATTTTCAATTTAAAAAATCTTGTGTGCTACGTTTTAGTAGTTGATGACAGTTCGAATGGTAATTTGATGATTAGAGAAAAGGTTTTGCGAACAAGACAGTACATCACAATTCATTTCTCAAAAGCGGAAGTCGCTATGTATATATTGTATTTGTATATAATTATATTTATATATCAATTTGTAAATTTCGTACTACCAGATCCAGTGTTAGTTATGTTAATACTTATTCATTTATTTATTAAAAATGCAGCTTTCTTTGCAACCATGCTCCATAGTTGCAAACTGGGCTGTTGGATAAATTGAAAGTCTTTCAATTATTTATTTTATTATAAAAAATGTACAAAATTTCTAAAAAAAATTGTTGAAAAGTGGAAAAAATAAATTTCTTACAATCAGTATTAATAATTAAATAAGATGCGTAATAAAATAAATAATTTTTGAACTTTTTCTAAATTGTCAATGAAATGTCAACGATTTTTATTATTGAAAATTACTATTTTAATATAACTTGCTGTACATAACATTAATTGATGTTGGTGCGAAAAACCGTACAATTATTAAATAAATTCTTTAAAATTAACACGTTTTTTATTTTAAACCCATTCCTTACAACCTCTGACTAGAAAAATAGTTTATTTATGAAGATTCCCTGGACTTTGTTGATCAAGATATAAAATTATTATTTATTAAAATATTTTAAAAATTTTAGTTTTAATTACCTAGTCGTAAAACCTGATAATCGCTTTTAGAAATACTCAGGCCAATTCACTAACACGAGTCGTTAACTTTAGCCACTAGAATTAGTGGTTATCGGTCGATTCGAACAATCAGGCCGATTAAATATATTGATAACCACTAATTGTAGTGGCTAACGCCAAAGACTCATGTTGGTGAATTGACCTGATTATTATACGAGAGATATAAGGCTATTATTCACGAGGTTTGCGTCTCGAGTCGCCAGACGAGAGACTTGAATCATTCTAAAGTCTATTCAAATCCAAGCTGGACTAAATGTAAACACAATCCTTCAAATCGACCAATAAGAACTCACAATCCGAGTCACACCATCAGAATCAACCAATAAGAACGAGTTATCATGCGTCTGGGCGTTTTTGTTTAGTCCAGCTTGGATTTGAATACACTTTAGTGAAGAATGCGCATTATCTCGAGTGTAAAACTAAACTCCAATAAGTAGATAAATAAATGATTTTTAAAAATAAATAAAATCTTACATCTGTCAAATGGTTACCCTCACTTTTAACCAATTTTAAATGTTATTATAGTCGCCTTCTCCCAATTTAAAACCCGATTGGTTCAAATCACAGTGAATAATGAAATCGGCGAATTACTGATGTCTAACAACGTGAATAATAAGTTCATTATTTACGTTGTTACGCAGAGAATTTATACAGAGAGTATATCCAAGTTTTTTTAACTTCATAGTATAAAGTTCATACTTGTATGTAACCTTAGACAAGGAAAGAGAGGTGATACGTAACGCCTAGGCGTAGTGAAGTGTGACCAATTTTTTAAATTTCTATAAAATAAATATAAAACCTCGTATAAAACATTTAATTATTTAAAACAAAAATAGTATTAAATATGCGACTGGCGACGCCATTATTTAGTGCAAATTTCGCACTTTTACAAAAGTCTCGTCAATGGCCTCCACTTTCTTCCCTACTCTAAGCTTAGAGCTAGCCTCTGAGGAGCTAGCTAACCAACTTTTTCTTTGGTTTATTGGCTTTTTGATTATACGTCAAATTTAATGACAGTAGTGCAAGTGTACCATCAAAAACTGTCTTTAAATGTTTTTAAATAGTAGTTCAAATTGATTAGTTATTTTATTTATATGTTTATTTTTAAATCCGAGAGTAGTATTAACCTTTTAGCGAGGTATTTTGTGATTTGTACAATACATTGAGTGGATGATTCACGATTTGGAAAATTCACGTGATCATGTGGATGGCTTCGTGAAGCGCATTCTTCTTGTTCTTTCTTGGTGGCAAAAAGCCTTAATGGTCCCGGTTTGACCAGAAACAAGTTTTAACGTCCATGCGCTTCACGAAGTCATCCACCCACAGACATGTGAATTTTCCAATCTTGAATCATCCACTAATTCTCGTGTACAATTCACAAAATACCTCGCTAAAAGGTCAAAGCTTGCGATATTGTCCAAAGATACATGACGTGGGTTGAGTATTATAATGTTCTAACAGCACTTTTGGCGCGAAATCGGCTTTTTTGATAGAAAAATAGTACATAAAATTTCTGTTCTATGTATATAAAAATGCCTGTTTAATTTAATACACAAACTAAAAAAAAAGCATTATTAAATTGTTCTATCGCACTTATTTAAAAACGGTTTAAAATTATAATATCCTAACAGACCAACCAATGAGAGAAGAGAATTTTGATCTGTTAGAACAATATAACCAATGAGAGAAGAGAATTTTGATCTGTTAGAACAATATAATTTTTGCTGTTTCAGTTTTGTATGCAAGTAATAATCACGTGGTTGTGCGGTGCAATTTAAAAAAAAGAATACGTAGGTATGTTCTTATTTAAGGGATACTTCTTAGAACCCTAAAGTTTTGGAATTCTTTAGAACTAAAAACTTTTAGTTTTAAAGAATTTTGTATGCTGTTAGAACAAAATCTGATGTTTTGTGTAAAATTTTCGTTTTCAATAAAAAAAAATGTTCTATCAAAAATTGTTTATTTTGTAAAACCCAGTATTAGAAGATATAAGTTCAAATAGGGACAATACATTTTTTAATTCTTAAGGATATGAGTCCAAAACCAGTACTTAAAATTATAAAAATCTTTACAAACGGTATTAGAATGAGCCTGGAATATTTAATCGCCATTCCCCAACAATTTCATTTTGGATTTATAGAACAATATAATACTCAACCCACGATGAATATTTCTATTCCCGGAATTCAATTTTGTCCGTCCTGGGTCAAAGTCAGTTATTTTTCACACTTTTTCATCGAGCGATACACACGAAAGACAAAATCGAACGTGAAGCGCATGAACCAAGGAAGAAGAAGAGAGCGCAGCAAAGAAGCAACCTAGATTACAAATCGATAATACTCATTGGCGGCTTTAAAAGTTGAATAAACCCTGCAATTTTGCAAATTCCAAAAAAATTTAAGAGACATTTTTTCTAGGAATTTCAAGAGAAATATACTTTTACCCTTTGGGTCTCCAATTTTCGGACACCCATATAATTAATATACAAGCATTGAGTCTTCAATCAAATATACAAGTATAGAGATCTTAATGTATACAGAGATAATATAAATGTTGATCTCTGATTAATATGAGAATAAACAAGGTAAGATCAAAACGTAAACATATTGTAACAAATTTTTAGGACTGAAAAAAACTATATTTTAAACATTTCAGAAATACATTTTACTTTTAATAATTAATTATTATTATTAATAATAACTTTTCAATATAATTTTACAAATTATATAAAAATCGCAAAGAAAACTACTTATATAGGTAATTTTGTGATATTTAAACCAGATGCAATAAAAAAACTTAAAGCATGGTTATCTTCTGGTATTTTGTCGACTATTCCACTCATTACTTTATGGACCAATCAGATTTCAGAAAACGAGTGTTTTTTTCAGTTTTGCAGCGATAAAATTAGGTTTTAAAAATCAATAAAGCTTATGTTTATTTTAAAGTTGACGTGTCGTTTTGTTGGGGATGATAGTTCAAGCCAAAATAAGCAAGTTTTTCCTCTTTAATTTTAGAATGAATGCTACAGTTTTTTAATAGAAATATCACGAACATAGTTGAAAATTTTCGGCAAGCCACTGGTTTCTTTAATAGATTACCTACCTACCTCAAAAATGAACAAGTATTTTAATAACAAAAAAACATGCTGTGATTTATAGTTTTATTCAATTTAAAGACAATTTGATTTTTATTAAAAAGACAAGAATTATATTCATTGCAATTAATTTTTCCGCAATAATTACTAAAAAACTCACCTTCGTGTTTTTGAAAGTGAAGTCGATTGTCCCTGTTTACTACCCGACAAAACAACAAAAGCAGACTGCGTCTCTTTCTGTTTTTGCTGCAACATACTGAGAGTCCCCAAAGGTGTGTCTGTGGAACTCATTTTCTTCATCAACCCCTCCTGAACGCTTTTCTTGATCCTCTTCTCGATCTTATTTTTACCCGGGCCTTTGCCGTGAAATTTATGAGACAAATATCGGAAAGCCTCTTTGGAGTTCAAAATGTGGCCGTCGTCGTCGATGTACTCCAACTTGACGTTGGGCTTGAACGTTTCCTTCTCCTTGAAGTCCGTGATGGGTCCGGAGTACCTCTCCCTCCTCCCGCCCCTCTCCCCCTCTTCGCCGTGCGTTTTATCCTCGATGGAGTAGTGCTGCGCCTGCAGATGCGCCAACCGCGAGTTTGAGGGCCGGTTGTTCATCTCTTTGTCCAAGTAGCCCTTGCTCATGGCCAACTTCAACGCGGCGCCCATTCCCGTGCTCACGTCCGGCTCCTCGTCCAGAATTTGGACCTCTTGAGGGGCGGAACGGGACGACATCATGTGCTGACCGGGATCGACCGAGTTCCAACCCGTCGGTTCGATTATTTGCACCTCGTCGTCGCTGTCGTCTTCTTTGACGTCGTCTTGGAACTCGTTTATGTCGATTTCTTCCGTTTCCTCGCGGTTGCCAGCTTTACCATACGTAGGAATGTCACCTGGAAGAAGATTAGGTATTGACAGTCTATCATCGCTATAAGATTATTTATAGAGATGGGAATCGGAAAGTTTCCATTTTAAGGAAACTTTCCGTTTTGGAAAGTTTCCAATTGGGAATTTATTTTCATTTTGAAAGTTTCTTTTAAGCTAGGTACCGGAAACATTCCTTGGAAACTTTCCTTGTTTTTTTCATTTAAATGTCAATTGTTTAACCGCTGATTTTCGTTAAGGCCATGATACAAGGCCAAGAAACTTTGAATAAGAATTTAATGTGTGTTAAATTAACACTGTTAATTTAAAGCAGAAGAAGAAGTATAAATAATGTAAGTTATGTTACATGTATAACCTCAATGAAGCAGGATTATTCAGCATCATCACAAAAAACTTTTTTAAAAAAAGGTAAACAAAATAAAAACAATAAACAAAGTTAAAATCATTCTTACATTTTTGTTGTTTATTTATAGGCATAGCACAATGCCAAGAAAAAAATCTAGTGTTTGGAATTATTTTTTACTTTTCAATATTCCTATATATTAGTTACTTTGTCCCTTTTAATTTTTTTTACGTAATATCTAGGATTTACTAGCAGTGAATTTCTAATAGTAAACATTTTATTTTTATTTTGTAGGTTTCAGTATACAATAGGAATATTCCAAATTAAAATATACTAAAAATAGTATTGCAGTTACATTCTTATAAACATTTTTTTTATTTTTTTTCTTAATAAAATTTGACAAAAAGTTAATGTGTTGTATATTTTTGCAAATCCCTGGCATAAAAAAAATATTTTCGCAATAAAAAAAATTTTTTTGAAACTTTCGGAAAATTTCGGGAATTTTTGATGAAAAGTTTCCGGGAATTTTCGTCAAATGGGAATTTTCCCATCTCTAATTATTTATTTACCTAATGTTCTGCAAAACTCCGCAGTGGCGTTCAAAATAATATTTCCGCTATCTTTGTCGTCAGGATCTTCCTTAATTTCTGTCTTTTTAATAATATCAGCTATAACATTTTCTTTCTGTTTGATTCTTCTCGCTTTATGGAGAGCCTTTTCCAGTATATCATCTTTATCGTCCTCTATCTTAATGTCACTAATTTCCGGTATTTCTACATCTAAAAGAAAATAATTTTATTATTGAAAACCTTGTGAAAGTTTGCTTTTTAGTGGTGGCAACACCAGATACAGGGGCAACACATACATTATTTAGATTATAAAACAAGTTATAAACGTCATTTAAGTTTAATTATGTACGAGCGTAGATCAAAGTTTATAAAACGAATTGTATACCAAACTTTATCTACGAAGAATTTAAAGACAATTTTATTTGACATTTCATCTGACAACTGTGAGTGGAAATACCTATAGGTATAATCAAAGATAATACATATAATATATAATATATAATATATATCTTTGGGTATAATCACCTAATAAATTGTCATCCTTTGGGGGCATGATAGTACACGCCAAAACAAGACAGTTTTTCCTTTATCATTTTTGCATAAATTTTTAATAAAAAAATTATGAAATTTGTTTGACAAAACCAGAAAGCCACTGGATGTCACTGACCTATCCTGTATATATCTGATATATGATATATTATCATTGTTTTTACCAAACTTTTAAACATATTTAAAATCAGTTAGTAAGTACTTTGTTATCATTGATTACTGACAGTTCGGTTGTTATTGTGGTTTCTCTGAGGGTACATAAACCATATGATAGCAAGAGCGAAACATCATAATTTTCTACGCCGCTGTCAATTTTGTGTGGATAATAAGGGCGGAATAGTTGAACATTTATTATGATTTGTGGAACACTTGAAAAAATAGTTATATGGGCATCAATTGACGTAAAAAGTGAAATTTAAAATCGACGAGAAATCCACGGAAACCTCGAGATACTTCACAATAAAAATTAAGTATTATTTTATTCAAAGTACCTAAAAATAGCCGAGTATGCAAAACAATAAACAATTTTCAACAAAGTAATCAATGATAACACAAATGTAAATTTTGAATGAATGTAGATTATCGCCCACTGTGCGTATTTTGCGTCAGTTGTCATAGGTCTGGAACAACCAGTGGCGGCCCAAAATTTGTTCTTTACTTATGAAAATTGGAATATTTTTATTTACAAAAAATGGCACTACTTAATGCAAAAATGATAGAGAAAAAACTTTCTTATTTTGGCGTGTACTATCATCCCCTTAAAGCAGGGGGGTGAAACTCATATAGGAATATGCGCAACAAGCGCCTCCCGAGCAACGTTGCCGTATTTTCTTTTTGTGGCTTAAGTCATCTTTTTTAATAATTATTTTAACTGTCAGTTTTGACTTCTGTCAACAATAGAAAGAATATTAATAACGGTAAAGATCTATTTATAAGCTTTTAAGTATTTTTTGAGTTTTTTTCATCTGTATTGCTTTCCCTTGAAGTTACAGTAAGTATATACAATAAATCAGTTGCTTTTATAATGTTTTTTTGAAGATTGACATACCTATTAAATAATTAATTTGTATGTAATTTATTACGATTATTTTTTTTGCAAAAACCAATACTACTTAATAATATTGGGACATTTGCTTTAATAGGGACTATTGTTGTTTGAAAGTAATTTCCAGCGTACTGATGTCCCTGGTGGAAGAAGTTATTGAAATTTTTACTTTTGTTAAAAAATGTAAAGCATTAATGGACATCAAAATTTTTTTAATACATGTATGTAATTTTAGGGCCAAAACCGATGCAGGAGGGAAGTTTTATACCTTCTTTCACTTCTGAACCCATTCAAATACATATGCAATGTTTGTATATTCTTTAATTTATTTTATTGTTAAAATTAGTGTATTATAACCATTTACTTTTTAAAATAAATAAATCTTTGCAACTATTTTATTTTATTGGTCAAATTTAAATAAATTAATATTATAATTATTAATATATACAAAATAGATAAAGCCGGCCCTGTAGTATAAAAGTTAATAAAATATTTGGAGTACGGCCCTAATTGGCAGGCGTTTATGACGTTTGTGTTTCTTAGATTTAACACAGTGGTCGCCCTTCTTATATTCTTTTTCTATGCCTTAAAGGGTGACAACTTATTTGGTGACTGCCAGTACCTATTCTTAAATATTAATAATATATAAATTTAGGATTTGAAAAAACAAATAAAGAGTGGCTTTTAGCCAAAAATATTATGTTATTTATTCTTGTTCCATCAAGTCCAGAGGTCCAAAGCATTTAGGAAGCTGACAATGTTATGTCACATTATTTTATGATCAATTTCTGTCCTTTCAAAGTTTAATCCATTCCCTTTACAGAATGTTCAAGGGGCGCTTTGATCATAATTTGTTAAAATGTTAAAAATAAATAGTGTTATTGTAATTTTTGTTTAGGACTGCTAAGCATTTTTAATCTCAATTTTTCCAATCTGACATCTGTCAACCTCAATTATTTCCAATTATAACTTAGAGCTAACTTCATCCCGCAGTTCGGTCTTGCGTCTCGTGTTGTACGGTAGCTCTATGAAAGAGTATTTGAAATATAAGTGATTTCTCGCCCCGGGAGACGCAAAATCGTACTCCGTGTAGAAACAGACTGGTATTAATGAAGAATTTGTAAAAATATTTGGAAATAACTAAGAGATAGATCGGATGATTGAAGATTAAATATAATTAGAAAATTCTGTGTATGAACTTCATACTATGAAGCCATGTGTACATAGTGAAGCAAAAAGATGGCATGATTCTATACAAATTAATAAATAATTTAAAATATATAAATAATTGAAGGGATGACTTAATCTCAGATTCTTTTAAATAAGACCATTGATTCTTTTAAATAAGACCATTGATCATAATAATTTTTTTTTTTAATATAATGTGGTGGCTTTTAAATTAAGCTAAAGGTCATTCCTCTGAACATAGAATTGTGATCAAAATTAAGAAAACAAAGAACTTCAGCATGTGCAATACTTAGCTTATAAGATACTATTACAAACTATGATTGCAAACTTTAATTGGTGCATTATAAACTATAATTTATAGTATATTATGTAACTAGTTTTACAAACGTCATTTAATTATGCACAGGCGGAGCTTGACGAGTGATAAATGAGTGATCCTAACCAGTTTATTAAACGAATTGCATAACATATGTATAATACATTGTATATACTTTATCTAAAGTCAATTTTATTTGAAATTTTATCTGACAACTGTTTTGGTTAGTGTTAATGTTTGGCGTTTACATACGCCAACTTAAGTATTAAAAATAATAAAAAACGTTTTTTCTAAATTTTACTTACTTGGAACATCATCTATATCAAAATCGGGGTCATTCTTGAATTTCGGTCTTCTAGAGCCAATTTTTTCGATGCCAGCGTTATTGGATTGTTCCAATTCTTCGGCAGTCAATAATTTTCCTTTTGTTCTTATTTTCCTGACTTTTTTTTTAGGTTTTTTAAACTTTGCCAACTCCTCTTCATTGTAATATTCCGTTGCTAAAACTAGATTTTTCTCGGCTATGGTTTCTAGTTTTTTTTTAGCTAATTTTTCCTTAACTGTTTGTGCTATGAACTGTTTTCTTTCTACTGAGTTATCGGAACCAATTTTAAAGCTGGATTTTTTTGCACCATCAATTTCCTCATCATATTGCGAAAGTAAGGTTTTTTCTTTGGGATTTCCGAATTCGTCGTACTCTTGGTCTTCATAAGCATTGTAAAGAATCTTTTTCTTCTTATTTTCAATGCTTTTTTTGTACCTTTCATCATCCAACATGTTAACATTGACAAGAACATCTTCATCATCCTCATCCAACACACCTTTATCTTTTAAGGTTAGAATTACTGTGCGTTCATCAGCAAAACTGTCAACATCGTGCTCAACTTGTAACCCTCTCAAATCTTTATCAGTGTATTTTTTCTGTCTACGTTCCCGTTGATCAGTTTCAATGACTTCACCTATACCAAACTGAGCATCTAACTCTTCCAGCGCTTTGGCCCTTTTTAGCGCCTCTTTTTTTGCTTCATCAGCCTTTCTGCTTTTAACAACCCATGAATTAGCATCTTCCTCACTGTCACTTTCTCCCAAAGTTCTAACTTTCGAATACTTACTCTGTAAATGTCGTTTTTCTTTGTGTTCTGCAATTCTATTCCGGATTTTCTCCTGTTTCTTTTGATGTGTCAAATTTACAGCGGGTTTGTGGTAAAACTCGCCTAAATCATCTTTTTTCTTACCATCATCACGTTTTGACGAACTTGCTTCTCCACCTGTAGCTAAGGGTTTTAAACCTATTTTTGCCCTCAATTTATTGGTTTCTTCTATAGATAAACTATCGTGACCTTGTCCTGATGCTTCTGGTGTGTGTTTTGGTTCTGGAGTATCTTCAATAATCTCAACATCGGAACCTAAAAACAACCATCTAAAACAACCCAAAAACCTTATTTATGAATATTTACCGTCACTGACATACTCTGAGTGCCTCGAGGGCCTATCTCTCCTCTTTTCCTTATGGTGATGATGTTTTTTGTGCTTGTGACGCTTCTCTTTTGGAGCTTCATGCTCCTGTGATAAACTTCTACTTCTATGCCGCTTTTTCTTAGTTTCTTTATCCTTATACTTTTTACTACTAGAACCCATTACTCATACAGTTAAATAAATTAATATATATGAATTAAAAACCGTGAAATTACCGTAAATATTGAGTTCAATGATTTTAACCTCAAAATGCACACAAACGTTTACCAACGTTTTGACAGAACTGTCACAGTTCAACTGTGTTGCCAATTAGTGAGTAATTTCTCACATTTGTGGTGAATTTTATTGTCTCTGAGGAATTTTAAGTTATCAGAAGATAACGTCTATTTTTAGGTAATAATTCAATTACCTACTGGCATTTTTTCCATAATATATATTTCTTTGAAATCTCGGAAACTGAACATTTGGGTTTTTTTGTATGTTTGGCAACATTGCAAAGCCAGGAGAGAATATTTCTTTGATTTGCTGGTATTTTTTTGGGTTCCAGAGTCTAGCTTATCTAAAGTGGTTTAACGACTTTTTTAATATAATATAAAGTCTGTATAATTAAAAAAAATTGTCTCTGTTTTTTGAAGAAAGTTATAAAAGTAAATTGGTAAAATCAGTTGGCAACACTGAATGATTAAAAAGTTTTAAACATACCAAGCAACCAAATAAATCCCAAACCCAAATACAGAACAAAAAGGAACCACACACCAAACCAACAATAACAAACTAGACTCTAGTTACCTAGAAGATGGGACAAGCCAGGCATTCCTTACGGGATCCTCTCAAAAAAAGAAATGAGCTGGCCAAATAGTCTATTGTATACAAACTAAAGGCCAACAGCGCTTTCCCGAATTAAATAAGGATAACAGTAACGAAGAAGAAGAAGAAGATGTTTTTTGGTTTTAAAAACTTCTAAAGTTCTGTGGAAAACTTCATGCAGAGAAATGGTCTAGGGAAATGAGTCTGTCAGAACAGCAAGTTGCAGATTATTATCACAAGATTTCAGATATTTTAAGTGTAAGAATAAAGTTTATTTATTATTATTACCATTTTTGACTCAAAAATGTTGAGCAGTTTTGAAACAAATTTATATTTTTTTTCTATAAATGCGTACCTACATTATTTTACATTGATTTACTTTAAGCATTACTTAATGCATTAATAAAACTTTCTATGGTTGAATTCATGATACAACTAACATGGTTGTGGTTGTAGACTACAACTTGTAGTTACCATGGTTGAATTTATAAAGCAAAATTCAAAAAATAACAGGGCCGTACTTTGTATTTTATACATGCCCAGGACCGTACCAACTAAAATCAATATTCCTATTTTTTTTAGAAAAAAAGAGAAACCGCAAATAACGAACAGATTTTGTTATCTTTTTGTGAAATACATTTAAAAGATTTGGAAATGGCTAGAGCCAATGAAATTGCGGCAGAAAAAGCATTAAACGATTTAACAAGTAGCGAATCTTTAACAGTTAATAAGAAATTTGTAGAATTAAAAGGTAAAAAATATTTAAAAATTTGACACCTGTTAATTTTATTTGACATTGTATTTGACAACTGTCATGCGATTTTAACCTCACTTTTTACCAGTCTCACATCTGTCAGACTTTTTCCCAATTTGACATTTGTCAAACGGTTTTAACCTCACTTTTTGCAAATTTACTAGTATATTAAATGTTTTTTCAGAAAGTTATGATAATCTTAAAGAAAAATATGAAAACACGTTAAAAGACAATGAAACTCAAAAAAGGAATTATGAGAACCACATACAAATGATTATAGCATCAAATACGATGATTTTAGATGAGAAAGAAACTATTTACAAGCAGCAGTTAGTAGAAATTAACAATAAAATAAGATTTTTGCAGAATTCTAACAGAGAACTGCATTTGAAATTAAACAATTCCAGACAGAATCAACCTAAAACCTTTAACGTTGTAAAACAAAGTAACGTGTTAAATTTCCAAAGTAAGCCAAGTAATATTCAAAATAATTTCGAATCAAGCAATTTAAATTATTTTGAAGATTTGGATTTAGCAAATCAGGAAACAGATGATGTGGATGATTTTGCTTTATTACATAATTTTAAAAAATCCACAAATACAGCAAACCGTCAAAAAGATACTGTGAATAATAATAAGTCACAAAAATGTACTGGCAATACTCAAAACGCTTCTGACACTGATTCAACAATAATTTTGGGGGATTTGGTAAAAAAAAATCCAGTTTCAAATAATAGTGCTATTCAAAGGAAACCTACGATATATGGGGGTTATAGAAGAAAAAATAGTTGTAATGATTTGCCCCCTTTGGAACCCTGTACAAATAGCAATAATAATTATGTTCCCAAGAAAAAAAGAAAGATTTTCGATCCCGATCAAATGAACTATTTGGATTTATTTAAAGATTAAATTATTTAAAGATTAAATTATTTAAAGAATTAATTATTTAAAGATTAAATATTAGTTTAGTTTATTTTGTAAAGTGTTAAATTCTAGTTTAATAAAATTTATTAAATAAATGATAAAACATATTTTTAAATTTAATCCCGGCGCGTTCGCCATTTTTGAAACAGTTTTTGAATTGTTAAAATTGGCCAAACAACATTTAAATAAGCTAAAGGCCATCAAATCTTGAGAAGAAAAAGAGAAGAATTGTTAAAATGGTAAAATATTTTTTCTACGACCACTATGTAAAACTTTTACAGTAAAAGTCACTTTTCATGATGGCATCGTTGTTTAAAAAATGAATCTTTTCATTGGCAAGGCAAAACACGAATGTAAAGTGACATTTCTGTGTGAAAAGTGACAGGTCTGTGTGAAACACGCGTGTTTCACACAGACCTGTCACTTTTCACACAGAACCGTCTTATATAAGACCGTGGTGTGAAAAGAAATTGACAGCATCGTTTGACATTCAGCTGTCAAAAAAGTTCTTAGATTATTTTGTTTTGTGTTTAAAAATAATAAAAAATGAAAGGGTCGCAGAAAAAACATTGTGTTATACTTGTGAGAAAAGCTTTCTTCAAGCTCGGGCCTAACGGCCTTGTGGGCAACTTAAAAAAAAATTAAAAATAAACATTTTTTATTAAAATTGAAACTACAATTTCTGTAACATTAGTCTGCCTTTTTAACCTCCTTCACACTTCTCGAATACTTGTTATAGCTGGGATGTCTCTTCACCTTGTACTTAAAATACAAAATCTCTACAATAAAACCAACTAGACCTATAAAATACCCGATAAAAAGGGCCACCAGAGCTTCGTACAACTTTTTCATGCTCATTATAGCTTTCGAGGGCGTATTATCGAGATCTAAATTGGCGTTTAGCACCCTCTGCATCACATCGTCCAGCCACTTCTTGATCAGTCCTGCTTCGAGCACTCTCCTTATTAGTTTGTCTACACGTGGTTTTATTGGAGAGTTTTTCTGAAGACCTAAAAAAATATTTTTATTTTTAATAAATATTTTAAGTCAAAGTTATTAAGTAATCAGGCCAGTGTTCAAAATTTTTTTTGTCGAAATTATTTACTATTTTAAACAAAATCTGTAAATAACAATATTTTGCAATATTTTTAAGTAGCACAATTAATTAAACTATTAAAATTATTAAAATTATTAAATTATTATTTAAATAACTACCATTCTAACTAAATCTAAGTAAAATAACGGTTTTATAAACTTGTTTTTTAACAAATTAGTTGTATTTAACAATTAACATTTTTTTAAAGTTACCATGAACTAAAAAATAACCCTTTATATTTATCAACCGGTTTCTATAACCTTAAGGTAAATTCAAAGGTTATTTTTTAGTATAATTTAACTAATAAAAGAAACCTATTAGTAATACGAGGTGTGTTCAGAAAATAACGGGAATTGTTAAATTTCGCGGGTTCAGAGGGTCCGGTTGTCATAAAATTTTCTTTATTATGTTGGGATACATGCCCCCGAAGTATGATAAAAACGTTGGCTGTTTTCATCGTTTACTTTGTCTGTGGCAGCCGCTAAGGTTAGACGTGTTTTATGAGCTCGGCGATTTTCATTCGTTAAAAGAAATGGATCAAAAAAATTTGTATCCAATTTTGCTTAAAAAATGAAATAAATTCTGTGAAATGTTAACAAAGGACTATAGTGCGTCTGCTATAAGTAAAACAAGAGTTTACAAGTGGTATAAGAGTTTCCAAGATCCCCGTGAAGACGTTGAAGATGACGAACGCCCCGAACGCCCAAGCACATTTACAACCGATAAAAACATGGAAAAAGTGGAAGAAATGGTTATAAACCATCAGAGAAGTCGCTGATGTTGGTATATCGATTAGCTCATCTCATAAAAAATTTTCGAATGTTTTGGGTATGAGACGCGTGGCAGAAAAATTTGTTCCAAAATTGTTAAATTTTGAACAAAATTTTTGTCCAAAAACAATACAATGATGCCCCAGCCTCTATATTCGCCAGACATGCCTCTGTCTGACTTTTTCCTATTCCCAAAAATAAAGAGAACCTTAAAGGGCAGTCGTTTTGCAAGCATAGATGACATTAAAAGCGGATCGCTGAAAGAACTAAAGGCTATCCCAAAGATCAAGTTTTAGAAGTGTTTAGAGTATTGGAAGAAGAGCTGGCACATGTGCATAATATCCAATGGGGACTATTTTGAAGGCGACAACATTAATGTAGACGAATAAATAAATATTTGTATCAAAAAATGAAAATTCCCGATATTTTCTGAACACACCTCGTATTTTATTGGATTTATCACCGTATCCATATTTTTGCTACACGATACTCCTATTTTCAAGCTCTTATCTTAAAATGCTAATACTCAAATGACGCTCTTTTCCATTCTTCACTATTAAAATTGCTGATAAATATTTGCTCACCAATCGACACTGGCATATTGATTATGCAGTAGTTCATAATGTGCAAGCTGCGATCTTTGCTCGCTATATCCCTCGCCTCCTGAGTGTTATTCGATGTCGCGTTTTTCTTGTTAATCTGAAAGCGCAACTGTCTCTTGACGACGGCCTCTTTCAGGAAGTACGTGTTCTCGTAGAAGGCGAACGAGGCGCCAGCCACGCGATCCACCGCGTCGGAAGACGAGGCCACCGTTTCGAAATTGTCACCTAAATTATGAAAAAAGAATTGAACTTTATCAAGCATTTTAATAAATAATAGCTCTTAAAAAAATACCCAATTTTAAATCTGTTATTATTGGAGCTACGAATTCGGTTAAATCAGCAAATGGGTGTCATTTTTTTTATTATTTAATTGGTGAAAACAAAAAACCATTGAACGTCGGGCTTGGAGTTTTAAAATGTCGAAAAAAAACTAGAAGGCCTTGAAAAATTGCGTTTTTGGGAAAAATTGATTTTTTTTCTAAAAATATACAAAGCAATGAACACTCTAACCAATGCTCTAACATTATTTTAATTTTAAATAAATTTATTACAGAAAAAAAATAAAACTAAAAATTGAATTGAATTGAATTGATTTAAGAAAATTGGGTCCTCTTTGCAAAAGGGAGAATGACTTATGGAGTTAAATTACAAAATTATAATTTTATAAATCGATGTGTCAAATAAAACGATAGTTATGACAATACAGCACCGAAATGTTTTTTTGCGATCCGGTAGAAGATTCTTGCTGAATTATAATAATAGCAATAATTATTATAATCATGTATTATATGGTTGTAATCAAAGTCGAAAATTCACTTTTTTCTTGCAGTGTACTGAAATTTGTAAATTTTCAGAAAAATTGACTTTTTAATTTTTTTGTATTGCCCTTTCAATAAAATTAAAAAATTGCAGGACATTTTTTCTGAAAATTTCGCATTAATCGTTTATTTTTAAGTTTGGGGTAAAATATGTAAAAATGAAGATGGTATTCCATTTAATTTTTTTTTATTGTTGTGAATATTTTGAAAACTCGACGTTCAATTGTTTTTCTGTTTTTACCATTTTAATCAGAAGAAAAATTACCACCAAATTGCTAATTTAACCGATAATTCGGGGTCTTGATCTATCTTTCTACTTTCTAATAACCAATAATAACGAAGTTAGGAATTGTAAGCAGATAACTTTGGATGCCCTGTGTTTTTTGTTTAGTTATTATCTACAGATTTTTACAATAATCGTTACTTTTAAAAAAATCAATAAAAACTCATTAACACATTTGACATTTTTTTTATTGTTTTTAGTTTTTTACAGTATATTCTATAATAGAACTTCTATACGACTTGTAAATGAATACAATAATATATTAAAATCATAAACGTAAACATTCCAAAATACAATTAAAATGTTAAAAAGAAATAATTTAATTTTATGTTTAATATTTTTTTTTATAAAAAATATCAAGAAAAATTGTAATTGTTATTGTAAAAAATATATATATATATATATATATATATATATATATATATATAAAGGGTGTCCCATTAAGACCGCCTATTTTAAAATTTAAAAAAAATGCCCTGTTTATTTAAAAAGTTAAGATATTTTTATTGCAATAAAGAGGGAAGACATGGAGGTTAAATATGGAACACAATATCCGATAAATGGCCGCCTCACGAGTCACGACTGACGGCACACGTTGATTCTTTTGACAAAATTTTCGATTACATTTTGGCATAGTGCCGGCTCAATTTTATCAATGACCCGTCGAATCTCATGTTTTAGTTTAGGAACTGTTTTTGGGTTATTAGCATAAACCTTTTCCTTCAAAAAACCCCAAAGAAAAAAATCTAACGGCGTCAAATCGCATGGTCGGCCTGGCCACATCACATCCTCGCGGCGCGAGATAACTCTGTCTTCAAATTTTGTCCTCAATTATTCCATGGTTTCGTTGCTGTGCATGGTCTGCTGTCTTAAAATATTGTATCAACCGAATCTAGTAAATGAAAATGCAGGTCTTTGGCCAAAATTCGCTGTAAACTGCTTTGAGAGAGTCTCAATTGCTGGGAACGGTGGCGAATTGAGGTGGAAGAATTATGTTTAACACTTTCACTAACTGCTGCAATATTTTCAGTAGACCGAGATGCATAAACACGGATATGTCTCTTTTTGGTTTGAATTGAACCAATCGTTTCAAATTGCTCGATAAATCGGACCACAGTACGGCGAGAAGGTGCGTTATGGTGACCGAAAAATCCACGATATCTTCAAACCGTTTCCGAAAAATTCTCACCATTTCGATAGTGGATTTTTACAATTTCTATGCGTTGTGCGTTCGTGTAAATCTATAAGGCCTAACCTCAATGTTCACATATGACCACTGCCCAACAACAACGCTGTACGATTGACACAAAAAAAATGACACTAAATTTAAAATAGGCGGTCTTAATGGGAAACCCTTTATATATATACAGGGTGTAGGAAGTTATACAGGGTGTAGGAAGTTAGAAGTTTTTGGGGAAATTTAAAGGCGTTTATAATCCATTTTATAATCAATTTTTCTAAAATATTTTGAACAAAATGCCACTTCCGGTTTAACAGAAAGTGACATCAACTTTGTTTTTTCAAATTCTGAGTAAAATTACTATAACATGTCCTATCCCTATAGGGATAGGACATGTTATAGTAATTTCACTGTATACAGTGAATAGTTTTACAGTTATTTTTTTTGTTAAAAGTTGACGCGCGTCATTCATAAATAGCCTATAACTTTTTTGTTATTAGGTTTGCGGATATGGTAATGGAATTTTTGGAATCTTAAAACATGTTTTAAAAGATTTCTTGTCAATTCTTGGCATTTTGCTTAAAATATTTTAGAAAAATTGAATTCAATTTCTTTAGATATTTGTATACCTAAATTTTTGGTAGCCGACTCTTGCACTGACTTGAAAAACTCCTTATTGATCTCTCCCCACCCGCCGTACGATAATTTGCTGTCTAGCAGTTCCTCAATAGTGTCAATCGTCACTCTAAAAGCCAATAAAATTGTTAACGCCGTAAATTATTAAAAATAGACGCATCAGGCGCGCAAAGAGTAAGGAGCAAGAACAGTAAAAAGGACATTTGCTTCAAACATGGGATCCATTATCGGAAATTTAAGGATCAAAAATGTATTGAGTAAAGGGGGCCCTTTCTAAGTTAGATTCTAAAAACTCATCAAAGAAATTCGGTATTTACATTGTACAGTACACATAAGCAAAAAAAAGTAAAAGTGTAAGTATTTATTGAAAAAGCTATTTTACCTTGGTTGTGGCTTGGCCAAAATAGCAGTCATACTGGCCCTGTATGCTACCACCACCAATAGACAATATAACCAGTACCACCCTGTAAACACCCTCAAGGACCAACCGGTGGGTAGTTTTGGCAAAGACACCAGTAGTAACATGCTATAAGTATAAAGTATGCTGTTAAAGGGCTCTGTAAACTGGTATAGTCCCATTGGCTGACCTAAAAATATTTGAGTAGAAAACCCAGTATTCTACCATGAAAAAAGTTTCTATAAGTTTGTTAGTTTTATTTTCCAAAATTTTAACATGATTTTTTGTAGAAAACCAGTGTTTGTAATTATTTTAACTAAAGAATATTTTACCTAAAGTTTTGTAAAGGTTATATGCAATTTTGTAAGCATTTTGTTAATTTCAAAGGTTACAGTTTATTTTGTTAATGTTTAACAAATTATTTCCTTGAAAAAGTACACGTGATTTCAGGCAGTCAATCAAAATATTCCTCACTGACAACACGCATCAACAAGTTCAACTAACTTCAGCTTCTGTAACATGTTTCTGCTTACTTTATTCTAATTTGTAACGTGTTTGTAACAACTGTCCAGAGTGGTGATAATATATTATATTATTGTTATTCGGATTCCTTATACCTATTTAACGAGTGTGCGAAGTGCAAAGTATCCGAAAAAAGATACCATCACTGGTTTTCAAACTGAAATCAGGGCATACAGTAAAGTGGGTTAAAGTTACGAAATACATCAGTAAGTGTTGTAGTAGTACTCTCTCTAAAAATGAATTAGTCAAAAATGAGTAATTTAATAGTTATTAGTACCGTAAAATGGGGTGAATGGGAACACTTTTTGACATTTGATCAATCACAGCGGCCGTATAGTAATATTTTTAAAGACCGTTTTGGGCCTAAAAGTCCTATGGGGTCCTGGGCTACCTATAACCAAAATTTGAAAATAATAGATTTTTCCAAAATATATATTTTTTATTTTAATGTGCTTTGTTCCTATTGCCCCGGTATCAGTCGATATAGGAACACCAATGTTATTTTCCCTTGTATGCCGATTTAACGCGTTAAAGGTGTAATAGGAACACAATATATTTTTTTTAAAAGCGGCGAAAAATTCATATAATGTGATTCAGACCTTGGGTGGGAAGAAAAAGACCAATATAGGTATAACTCAAAAATATTTTCTTTTATTATTTATAAAACGTATAACCTATATAAAAATAAATAAAATACATATTCTAAAAATCAACATAATAAAAAAAAAAAAAACCTTTAAAAGTGTCTAAATTTCAAAATTTTCCCTGTTCCGATTCACCCAAATGCGGTTCAATTTTTTTTTATAAAATTATTAGGAAAAAGTGGAACACATTTTCAACAATTTGACTTTTTTATATTTTAAATGAATAACTAAGACAACAATCACGAAAGTTTCAGCTTATTTCATTTACCCCTTTTACGTTTTCCAGATGAAGCTTTTCGGAGCACCCATACGATAACAAAACTTGCTCACAATTTGAGGTTTAACCATAATGACAGCTACACTGTTACCAATTTTTCAATGCTACCAACTAGCAAATACAACATTCCTGTACATGAAAATCCACAAAAGTTTTTGATTTGTCAATTTAAATTAACGTAAGAAATGTTTAAAAACTTTTTCCCACTTTTGTCCCGATTTCCCCTTTAGTTCCCATTCACCCCATTTTACGGTAGCTGCTTTTTCACTTGTACCATGGTTAACTATGGAATACCATGGTATCCCAAAATTAACCAGCCAATTCTTATGTAAAATTGTCCCCTGAATCCGAAAATACCGTCAAAAATTAAAAAAGTATAACAGTTTTTGAGATATAGTCAATTTTTCATTTAATATGGAATTGACTATATCTCAAAAACTGCTCCACTTTCATAATTTTTGGATTCAGCGGACAATTTTACATAAGAATTGGCTGTTAAATTTTGAGATACCGTGGTATTCCATGGTTAACCATGGTACAAGTGAAAAAGCAGCCACTAATAACTATTAAATTAGTCATTTTTGACTAATTCATTTTAAGAGAGCTGATAATTTCTTTTTAATTTGATGATTTCAGAATGGTGTGTTATTTAATTGTGTGTATGTTATTTTTGTGGTCATTTATGCAGCTATGTGTTAATTTTTTTTGTTTAGGAAATTGATTAATAAAGCAACATTTGTTATTAAAATTCTTCTCATTTAAGTTCCCAATTTCCAACAAATACTTTTGTTATTGGGTCTACTAACAGGTTTGTAAGAATAGGATTCTTTTTGAAAATTACAAGAATTATGGTTGAATTATTGATGTAAGATTTTGTTATTAAATCTACAAAATGTTTGTTATAATTACAAACTACTTATTCAAATAGTTAACAGATTACAGTTGGTTGTAAAGGTATGTGGACCTGGATGAACATAAAAACTTGTTAAAATTAACAATTATTTTTTTACTGGGTAAAAGCGAAAAACAAATATTTATAGAAACTTTTTCATATTTTTTAATATTTCCCCAGCCTGTCTGAATATTGCATACCTTCTACCGTGGGTGCAGTGTATTGTTCCTTCATCAGCATATATTTTGCATTGGAATCAAATTTTTCTTCGGTATAAAAAACAGGCAAGGTTATTATTTGCTTCTTCTTTATGAACAAACTAATCTCCGGTCTATCTGGTTCTTCTTCCTCTTCAGCCAAATACTGATGAAACCTGGCCAAAAAATGAAAAACAACCCCGCACAGAATCAAGCAGACTATGACGCACGCCCACATGGTGCTCTTGAAGGGCAGAATCAAGGTCTTCCACGAGTTGTCGTTGAGCGCCTCGGGGGTTAAGAAGGTGAGGCACTCGGTGTTGTACGGCACGCTGAGATCCATCATGTCGAGCAGATAGGGGGTGTAGTAGAGATCGCCGAGCGCGATGTCGGCGAAAGAGTCGATCATCTCGCCAATTATGCCGGTGAATTTGCCGCCTACTTGCTTTTTGCCCCACAACTCCAGGTCAGCGTTCGGCGGTTCGTAGAGTTTCGGTTGGAAGTTCATCGCTTTCGATACCGTTTGGAGGATCTGAGAAACGCATGGTTTGCTTGATTGCTTGGTTTTTAAGTAAAAGCAAACTCTTGTTTTTAAGATTTTAAGTATTTCAATAAATTTAAATGCCAAGTCAACGATTCGGAATTTAATTTAGGGACGAGCTTGCGATAGAGTGCTTAATGTTTATAAACAAGTTGCATACTATACTTTTTCTACAAATACCTAATATTATCTAAAAAATGATTTAAATTAAATACAGGGTGAGTTTTAAGTTGACGCGTTCCTTTTAACAGTGTGTAGAAATCAGCTAGACAAATAAATATTTTAAGTAACTTTTTTATCAAAACTTAAAAATAAAAAAAGTTATAGCCCATCAAAGTTTAATTAAATTTTAAGCCGGTCCTGGCTATTGTTAACGAAAAACATAACCATAAAAATATCAAAATAAACAATGCAAAATGTCATATTTGACAACAAACAACCATTTAAATCAAATTGACATTTTGCAATAAAAAATGTCATTATTTACTTAAGTTGCAGCATTTGCATTTTGACGACACTCTCCATAAATTAGTAACATTTCCACTAATTCATTATTGCTATAATTATGAACCATTTTTAACAATAATTGAGGCACAAAAAAACTGACATTTTTCATTGCTAAATGTCATTTTGATTTAAATGGTTATGTTTGTTGTCATAGATGACATTTTGCATTGTTTATTTTGTTATTTTTATTTTTATGGTTATGTTTTTTGTTAACAATAGCCAGGACCGGCTCAAAATTTAATTAAGCTTGGAAGGCCTATAACTCTCTTATTTTTGAGTTTTGATAAAAAAGTTACTTAAAATATTTATTTGTTTATCTGATTTCTACACGCTGTTAAAAGGAAAGCGTCAATTTAAAACTCACCCTGTATTTGTAAAAAACGACAATTATACGAAAATAAAGTAATCATCCCAATAAACATTTTTGACGTAATTTTCACCATTAACATTGCCCGTTATTATTTTAAATAAATTTAACAATAATTGTTAAATTTATTTAAAATAATAATAAAAATTATTATTGATACTTTAAAAAATTCTTACTCGGAAAATGTTAAAGGTACAAAAAGTGTTTATTTATTGGAATTCCTGTTAGAATTTCTAACTTGGGAATCTACCGGCGTTAAAATCTGTGTAAATCCAAATTTATCCCTTGAAAATGGATTAACAATCGATATAGAAGCAGTTTTTCACGGTAAAAGAGAAGAGAATGTTTTATGGTCACTGTACGCAAAATTTTTAACGCTTTATCAGTTAAATCTACTACGGTGAAATCAAAAGGTCAATACAAAACGTTAATATAATCTTTTCAAATATTGGCGTCAAAAAACTATTTATTACTTATAATAAACTATGTATTATTTATAATAAAATAATTTTCACATTTAGTATTATTTTACAAGAAACGATTGTATGACATTTGTCAACTGTCAACTAACTTAAAACTAACTTCAGCCCGTGACTAAAGCGCCATAAAGCCACAACTTGTCAATGTGTATTTGAAAGGTCACTTAGTGTCATGGAAACATGTTATGTTATTTATGTATGGTTTTATAACAAATAACATGGTATTAAATGTTCAATGAGTGCACTGGAAAATTATAAATTATAAAAGTTACCTTTAAAATACAAGAATTAGGTAGGTACTACTTAAATTATTTTAATAACCAAAAGTGTACAAAATAAAATAAAATTAACATAACATAAAATATACAGCGTGTCCTAATTAAGTCATTAAGAACTTAAAGATTTATGTTTAATAAACTTGAACAGGGCCGCTCTGGCTGTTTTGCCACCGATGTGCAAAATCAAATTTGTGGCCCCACATTATTTTTTAAAATAATGTTATGCGAACAAACTTACAAAATTTAGACATTTTTGTGTCTTAAGACATTAAGACAGAATAATTATTAGGTATGTTGAACATAATTAAAAATGACAAAAGCGAAGACAATTTGAAATGATAATATCATAATATGATATTATCATTTTTTATATATTATGTAAGTGGAAAAATATTGTTTAGGCTGGTAATAGGTTTTTGGATTAATCTTTATTAAATTTTGCATTTTTATTTCAAAATCATTAATCATTTATATTTATGGATTTTTTATTTAACTACTAATTTTTTATACATATTATAAAAATTTAAATTTCAAAATTTCAAGCTTTTACTATATAATTTTCCATTTAAGCTTAATTTTCATGTATCCGTTTGTCCGTCAGTCCGTTCATCCGGGAGCGTTCTTATTGGTCCAATTATAATTCGAAAATTATGACATTTTATCGGTCCGTCAAGTTTCAACTTCGTAATTTTAACTCATCCGTCACTACACATCTGTTTTTGACGCCTAACGTTATTTTATAATTTATAATTTATTTTCAAATATTTTTATATTTTTTCAATAAGATTGTAAAACGGAAATATTACGTTCGTTATGTGAATAATGTTTTACTGTAAGTTTTTATTTAATAAGAATAACGGAAAAAAAGAAAGGACAAACAAAAAAAATTAAAACTAGAACTAAAAGGACCTGCTTTTTTAAAACTATACATTTTAAAGTATATTAGGGCTAGTATATTCTTTTTATAAGGTATATTTACCTACCTTTAAATTTATTAGACAGCTAACTGTTACAAGTTACAATTGTTGACATAATTGTAACTATGACAATTAAGCATTAGGTAAATTTAGTAAGTGAATATACTGACACTTAATTTCTATTTGTCGCAAAATCAATCCGTTAAACGTCATTAAAAAACGTATGCATGAAAATTAGAACATTTCTTATCGGACGATTTTATTGAAAAACTGACATACGGATGACGGACAAACGGATACATGAAAATTAAGCTTTAATAGTTACATTGAAATTATCGAGTTTTCGACATTTTGTCAGGTTTGACGTTTGACATATGTCATATTATAGGTTATGTACATGAATGTATTTTACTTTTGAACTGCGTACAAATATGTTATAAATTATATACAGGTAAGTATATATATATAGGTATAACTTAAAATATGAAAATTCTTGTACGCTTGAAAATAAATATTGTTATTTCTATTTGTATTAAAATGTCATAATAAAATTAGGCAAAAATATTTTCCGAAATACAAAATTGTACCTGCAATATCCTTTATATTTAAAGTAACATAACGTTTAATTATCGTCCAATAATTATAATTATGTAGTGGGGTGACTAAGGTTTTTAAAATCACACAACACAGTTTTTGTCTACATTTTTTCGATCTTTTCAATGGTAAAGAGGATTAAGTCAGAAACTAGAACTAGAACTAGAAGTCAGAAAGTAAGCCAGGACTTAATTGGAAATAGCGGAAAAACGTAGGCAAACAATATGTATTTATATTTTAAAATAAATATAAATCACGTTACATATTATGTAACGTGATTTATATTTATTTTAAAATATAATCTTAACCTTAAAAACCAATAAAGATAACAAAAATCATTATAAAATATTAACAATTTTACCTCTACTTCAGCCCCTGAAAACTTGGTCTCATTTTGCCCCAGCGTGGCTCTAACAGACTGCGAGTCAATCTTCTCATTCTTCGCAGTGCCAGGCAAATGCGAAAAAGCCACAACATTCAACGTCTGATTCCTCAAATCTACAGTTTTATCCTTGAAAAGATCCACTGCTTTCCTGAACCTGTTTTGCGTCCAAATAGCGAGGCGTCTCGGAATAAAAACCGAGGTTATAGGTGATGGGAATGGTACTGTGGTTATTTCGTACCAGGGTAGGTGTTTTTTGTCCTGGTTTAGGCCTAAGTGCGCCTTGATGAATATTACGTTTATTATTCTCTTCCAAAGGTAGTGTAGGTGGGGTTCAAATAGCCTGTTGTCAAATAACATGATGTATTTTGATCTGATGCCTAGCACTCTGTACCTAAGTTGTTTAAATATTGTATTAATATTTATATTTTTTATATTCACGTGTGTTTTACCTATCCCCATATCTAAGTAATCGTGATAACTGCATACCATTGCTCAGAAGTATAATATACAATTGACAACCTTCTGTTTTAGCCAACATTAAAGATTCTTTAGTGTTTTCGTAAGGTGTTAGAAGGTCTTCATTTTCTTCTATATTTATCTAAAAATATACAAATTTCTAAACAAATTATTATAATTAATAACATATTTTACCATTATAAAAGATATAAACAGTCCAAATCGTTTGTACCACTCGGTTATAAATATTTCATTGTTCATAGGGTCGGTTATGACAGCTATGCAGTTGCTAGCTTGTAAGGATTTAACTATTACTTCTTCTATGAGGAGTTTAAACGAGTTTTCTTCTTTTAATGAAGATACTACATTTTTTAGACTAAAATAAAACACATTTATGTATTTTAATTAATTAAGGAAGTGGATTGCAAAACCCACCCGACGCTGGGGACTGTCCATTAATAGACAGTCAATGATCTCATTGAAAAACAGAAAATTCTTAAAAATATCTTATTGAGGATGTTAAGGCGCATCTTTTGGTAAAAAGAAGTAAAAGTGGTTGGATAGGCTTTTGAGAAGTTTTTTTGGAAAATTTAAGTTTTCTTTTGTTTGAAATTGTGGCCTTAGTAAGGTAAGGTGGGGTAATTGCGATATGTTTTTGTACTAGTTGGCATTGTCTCTTGAATTAAAAGTAAGAAGTGATAAAACTAAACCAAACCCAAAGCTTATTATATAGCCCAACTACTCAAGAATTATATTCTAAATTAAAAAACGTTAAGAACTAACGGCTAAAAAATTACATCTTTTTTTTTAAACGTTCCTAACATATTGCATTTGCCCCGAAAAATGGGGCAAATGTGTTAGCGGCTGATTACATTACACTATTAATGTATTTGTATGGGTATGGGGCTAATGTAAAAGAGGAAAAAATAGGATTATTTTGGTGTAAAATCGTGTAAATCCGTTAATAATCATAGGTGTGCAAACTTTTTTTTTATTTTTTATTTAAGAATTAACAGACTACGCGGTAAATAGAAAAAGGAAAAAACGATTTATTATTATGTACTTAAGTAACCAAGTGGTACTGCGCAGTAGTTGTCGGGATTTCTCTACTTAGATATGCAACCCAAGACAACAGCGTGCGTTTTTATTCGTTTGCTTTTATTTACTACTTCAAGTAAGAATTTTATCGCAAGATGTTACCTTTACCCCAATGATTGGGGCCCAATCTTACAATTACCCCACCTTACCTTACCTACTTGGTGGTAGTATTCAAAATTCATAATATTAAATTTTTATCCAAAATGGCAAAGATTAAACTTAATTCTATTTTTATAGATTTATGGTTAAAAATCTTTTAATTAGTTCCCAATTAAAGTACGGGGTCTCTACCATCGTACTTGCAAATACTGCTTTGACAGTCGGTTTTTTAGGTGACAAAATCAAAAAAGATATTTAAATGTCGAAGTCAAAGATTGAAACAATTAAAGCTTAATTTTCATGTATCCGATTGTTCGTTAGTCCGATCATCCGGGTGCGCTCTTATTGGTCCAATTATAATTCATATTATAATTCAAAACTTATGACATTTTATCGGTCCGTCAAGTTTTAACTTCGTACGTCCGACGGAGAAAGTTAAAATAATTTTAACTCATCCGTCACTACACATCTGTTTTTGATGTGTTCTACTGTTATGTTAATAAGAATAACGGAAAAAAAGAAAAGACAACCAAAAAAATATTAAAACCAGAACTAAAAGGACCTTTCTTAAAACTCTACATTTTAATGTATATTAAGTATATTCTATTTATATGGTATATTTACCTACCTTTAAATTTATTAGACAGCTAAGTTAGCTGAGCTAACTGTTAAAGTTACAATTGTTGACATAATTGTAACTATGGCAATTAAGCAATAGGTAAATTGGCGACAAATAGAAATTAAGGACCAGTATATTCACTTTACTAAATTTATGTTAGTAAAGTAAATATACTGGTCCTTAATTTCTATTTGTCGCCAAATCAATCCGTTAAACGTCATTAAAAAACGGATGCATGAAAATTAGAACATTTCTTGTCGGACGATTTTATTAAAAAACGGACAAACGGATACATGAAAATTAAGCTTAAGAAGAAAAAAGAGGCAAAGAATATTTCGTAAAATAGAATAAAAAATCGATATAGGTACAAAGAAAGAACAGTCAATGTCTAAAAAAACTTTCAGTGCTCTCTAAAAATGAATTAGTCAAAAATGACTAATTACTACAGTTATTAGTGGCTGCTTTTTCACTTGTACCATGGTTAACCATGGGATACCATGGTATTCCAAAATTTAACAGCCAATTCTTATGTAAAATTGTCCCCTGATTCCGAAAATGTCGTCAAAAGTTAAAAAAGTAGAACAGTTTTTGAGATATAGTAAATTTTCCATTTAATATGGAATTGACTATATTTCAAAAACTGCTTCACTTTCATAATGACGGTATTTTGGGATTCAGGGGACAATTTTACAAAAGAATTGGATGTTAAATTTTGGGATACCATAGTATTCCATGGTTAACCATGGTACAAGTGAAAAAGCAGCCACTTTGAAATTAGTCATTTTTTCAATTGTTGGCATAATTGTAACTATGGCAATTAAGCATTAGGTAAATTGGCGACAAATAGAAATTAAGGACCAGTATATTCACTTTACTAAATTTAATTTAGTAAGGTAAATATACTGGTCCTTAATTTCTATTTGTCCCCCAATCAATCCGTTAAACGTCATTAAAAAACGGATGCATGAAAATTAGAACATTTCTTGTCGGACGATTTTATTGAAAAACGGACAAACGGATACATGAAAATTAAGCTTAAGAAGAAAAAAAAGCAAAGAATATTTGGTAAAATAGAATAAAAAATCGATATACAAAGAAAGAACAGTCAATGTCTAAAAAAACTTTCAGTGCTCTCTAAAAATGAATTAGTCAAAAATGACTTATTACTACAGTTATTAGTGGCTGCTTTTTCACTTGTACCATGGTTAACCATGAGATACCATGGTATTCCAAAATTTAAGCCAATTCTTATGTAAAATTGTCCCCTGATTCCGAAAATGTCGTCAAAAGTTAAAAAAGTAGAACAGTTTTTGAGATATAGTAAATTTTCCATTTAATATGGAATTGCCTATATCTCAAAAACTGCTTCACTTTCATAATGACGGTATTTTCGGATTCAGGGGACAATTTTACATAAGAATTGGATGTTAAATTTTGGGATTCCATAGTATTCCATGGTTAATCATGGTACAAGTGAAAAAGCAGCCACTAATAACTTTGAAATTAGTCATTTTTGGCTAATTAATTTTTAGAGAGTGGATAATATAACCATTATAAATGAAAAGCCCAATAACCTTGGATCAAATTCGATGAAAAAAAAAACAAAAAAAATTACCCTTATCTACCTACCTACAGTAAGTAACTTACTACCTACTTCACATTAATAACAAATTAGTTCCTAAGTTGGTCAAAAATTATGGGAGTTTTCAAATTAAAAGACATAATTTGCAAATCAACAAAAATTTTGATTATAATTAAGAATAGAAAAAAACATTGTAGGGAAGCAAGCCAAAGTACAAAACTTTAACTCAAAAGCAATAATTCAGGGAAAGGAACACAAACTTAAAGATTCAGTTAACCAAGAATAAAAACACCCATTTCAAATCAAGGGCAATATTTTGACATGTTGACAAGTGGGGAAAATAATTGAGGGGCTTGGAATTAAAACGGTTCAAGTGCACTTTTTTAAATAAATGGTCTAAGTGCAGAATATCACACCTAAAGAATATTCTAACTTAGTGGTAAAATTATATAAGTACATTTTACATTCCCTGGTGCCATTTCTTATCGTCTTTAAAAACCTGTCAAAATATTTTAAAATATATCTTTGGTAAAACGATTTAAGTGCACCTTTTACTGCTAAACATAGGCTATTATCTATGCTGCTAAAGCCTTGACAAGTAGCTCGTTTTGACATAGTGTGACCGGGGACGGAACGACTATGGCATCGGTCCAGACTGATGAGGATTCAACATAGTAACTATGTTCCTGACATCAATGAAGAAGTAGAAGAAGAAGGCCATGTAACTCCAGCAAAAACTAAAAAAAAGCCGCTAAGCCAAAAATTTACTTAGGTACCTTATTGGACTATATTCCGCCAATTTACCACTTATTTTATAAAAACATAGAGCACGATCGAGATCCATCAGAAAAAAAAGAACCAAACTAAGACCATAGTATTGAGCCAAAAAAAATCCAATTTAGGTCAACCCCAACCAAGACCAGCTAATTCAGATGAAGAAAACGTTGTATTAGATTCTGATTATGAATAATACTTTTTGTTGTAAAACTTAAGTTTTAATTATAATTTAATTATAATTACCCAAATTTTAAAAAATTAAGTTTTGTTCTAGTACAGTAATTGCACTTAAATCATTTTACCACTAAATTTTGTCTTACATGCATGACGATTCAAGTACATTTTTGTAAAAAAAATTAACAAAAAAGCTAAATTATAATGCTTTTTAGTCTTTAAACAAAACTAAAATAATCACACAATTTTTTAAACTCTTTTCTATAGAATTTTAAAATTCAAGTTAACTTTAAAGCCATTTATCTCAGAACTAACAAAAATGCACTTAAACCCTTTTACTTCTAGGCCCCTCAATTAGAATTTTTTAATTATTTTCAGGTTAGCAAAATAACAACTTGTTAAATATGGCTGAATCTTCTTTGAAGTCAGTATTTGGTACCAAACTATAGTTGAATCCGCATACAGCAAACACACGTGAAGCTGTGCAGTTATTGGGTGTGACCAAGAAGTTTTCCACCTTTTTTTTCGAAAAATGATAAATTTGGGTACAAATTGACAAAAACCCAAAATCTAAGATGGCGGACACTTCCCACGAATATTTAATAGGGAAAACATGAATCCTTTATCTAAGATTTGACTTTTGAACCTACAAATACTTACGTGCTTTGGTCTGTTGGCGGGCCCGCCGCTGCAGCGGCCGCACATAAATTAACAAACAACACGAGTTCGGCGCGTAAATACATTTCGATTAAAAGTAAACTAGTTCCGTTGAAAAGTCCGTGGCGGATTACATTCTACATGTAAATTGGACATTAATATTTAAGGCTCGTTTACAGCCACACACACACACTGTAATGGCTTCAATTAATTTAAATCAACTTGAAAAACCCGGAAAATTTATCAGAATGGATACAGCGTTTATAAACGTACGGTTAATGGAATCCGAATTATTAAACATGTTTGTTATTTCAGGGTAATTTTATATATGTTACCTAGGTCTTTTTCGTAGGATAGCTAATGAAATTACCAAATGGGAATATAATTATATAGAACTCAAAGGGTTTTCAGTAATTGGCCGTTTTCATTATTCACTGTTATTTGGACAAATCCTAAAATCTTTTAGACGGTTCTAACCTCACTTTTTACATTGCACGCTTTATTTATTGTTCCACAAATGAAATTGCTTATAATTCTAAAAATCATTATAACTTCAAGATAAAATGAGGAGCAGACTGCGGTTTATCCAAAAATTCAACTTTTGAGAAAAAGATGGCTTTTTGCTTTTAAAACTGGTCGACAGCAATTTTGCTACATGGTGGCCAAAAACTTTTCTAGGGTAATTTGGGTGTTACAGCCTTTTGAATTTGTAAAATTGTCAAATTTTTTATAATAAAACAATTTTATTTTGAAAACGTGATGCAGTGAGCTCTGAGCTGAGCGGTTGAGTTGGGGTACGATAAGCGCTCGTGCGTGCAGTGCCGTCGCCGCTTAAGTTCAAGTAACAAAAAGTAACAAAAAGGAATCAGTCGGTTCTGCACGTGATAACGGATCCAAGTGGTAAAAGAAAGGAAATAATACTAAGTTTCAAAAGTGCGGGTGGCCCCCGGTTAAGTCACAAAGTGCTGTAGCGTAGTGGAGGTTTGTGTGAGAGTGAGTGAAAAGGTTGGGACACTCCGACGAATTGCCGACCGCCCCTGATCATCTGTATGTAATTTTCCTAATTGCATGACCTAATAACAGTACCAATTCGATTCTGATAGAATTAATCGTTAAATGTTTATATACGCAAATTCGCAATGTTGCTAAAAATGTCATTTGGCTTCAGAAATCAAACAGGTCCCTACACTGAGAAAACTATTTCAAGTTTTAATTAAATGAACAGTTTTTGGTACATTCAATACGACCAATGCGCATTATTGTTTATTTAAAAGTCGAATGATACCTACAGTCTTTAAAGTAAACTCGTACAGTTTTTGAATATACTACTACAAAAATGTACAAGATTTCATAAAGAGGTAAATTATGAAAAATCTCTAATAGAAGCACTTCTATTGTTTGTCTAAGATTTCTTTTTATTATCTCAAAAACTAAATTTAAAAAAATAATAAAATAACATTTCCGTAGGTGTTAAACTAACAACCTCATTTTCTCAGAGTAGACAAATCATAAACAACTTAACTAAATTGAAAAAGGCGTAAGAGTAAATAAACCAAATCAAGCAAGATGGCAAAAAAATTTAGATAATAAATAAGTGTTGTGTGTGAATAGGTAATATTGTATATGCATTTAAGATTCCAGTCATAAATCTAAGCCAAATAAACATAAGCTCAAAAAATACAAGAACATCACAGAAGATAAGAAGAACGACCTTCTCAATAGCCAATGCAGACCATATGGCCGCATTCCAATTACATACACTATAGGGCCGGATTTATCTATTTTGTATATTAACATTTATATTTTTAAATTAAATTTGGAAAAAAAAGTAAGAATGCAAAGATATAAATGAAATGAAAACGGTATACACACTAATTTAGCAATAAAATAAATAAAGAATATACAAGGTTGGTAGCCGGCACTCGGCAGGAGGAATATCCACCAAGGAGAGGGCACTTACGGTGTGTCATGGCCGTCAAAACCCCAGGTGGCGCACTGACGTCTGCTGGCGTTTAAATGACGGTGAAATAACGTCAGAAGACGTCATTTAAACGTCGGCAGACGTCAGTGTGCTACCTGGGACTTCGGTACGGAAGACAAGACTCAGTATCACACAGGGGGGCAAACAATTCTAAAGAGGTTACCAGGAACCTGATACTTCCTCGGACAGAGATGTTCAGAAATACACCAACAAGGACAGGTTCTAGCAGCGTAATAACACTTCTATCCCCATTCATGAATCCCAATTGAATGGGGTTATTACTAAGTCCCAGGTTGAGAAGGATTCCGGATTGTACTTAGTTTTGGGTCAGTTCAATGTCCTCCAAAAACCCTTCCCAAACTGGACGTATGGCCCGACTCGGCTGACAATCCGTGGAGCGGCCTTAACCATAGACACTGTCATCCACGACCTCCTAGGGAGGATCTACAAGCCGGCGTAAAAACTTCGGATCCAACAAACACAGGTAATGCTGTGATTTGGCGGGATACGCAGGAGAACGGAAAGGGGGTAAAATAACCCTGGGAGATTAGTGGAGGATAATGTCTTTGGGGCCTGCCCTACGTTCCCATACACATACTCATTTATGTATTATCGAATTTATTTTATTTGGCTGATACACACTGAATAAACCTTTGTTTATTCTTTGCAAAAATATGGTGCTAAGCATTCTTAGCACCATATTTTAAAAACGACGCCCAGTGTAATTTTTTAATTGTTTTATTTCTTTTTTAGAACTATTATTAAAGACAAAGAATTTAGTAGGAAAGTATAATTAATAATAAGAAATTGTATTGGGACGGTAAGGATAAAACTTTCCGATTATCGTGGATTACAGGGTCTTTAGTTCGTTAAAGACACGTTTATAAAACTTTTACGGTTGTGTTTGCTGGGAGGGGCGTGATGTCTGAAGCAAGAGGGACATACGGGTCCCACAAGGATCAATTCTGGGTCCTCTATTTTTTTAATATATATCAATTATTTGCAGACTACACGTCCTTATCTAGAACAAATAACGATTTAAATGTTGCAAAATTTAGTTATGAAAGACACAGTCAAGGGTAAAGCAGTATGCAAAAAGAGCAAAACATATCGATTTAGATATTAGTTTTTAATTGGAAGCCCTGTAAGATATTTTTACTGAAGGAGGAACAAACTAGAAAATAACTTTTATATAACTTTAATTCCGACCCAAAATTTCGAACGTTTCAGATAAAAACTGATTCAGACAATTAATAAGACCATTATAATACACTTAAGCCGCGCTTCCCTTTTAATAATCCCAAGCGCATACAAATTATAAACTTCTTTAATAATTCCATTCTATTCTATTCTATTAACCGACGGAAGATAATGAGATAGCGGGAGTCTCATTTGTTTTAACGAGATCTATACCTGTTGAATCAATAATTTCCGTAAAAAGCTGTTTAATTTAATTGGAGGATAACTTTTATCCGATAACAAATGCATTTTGTTCTCTGTTTTGTTTTTTAGGTTCTGATTTTCACTGATTGGAGAATTTAAATTTCTAAAACAACTATTATTTTTTTAATTTAAAATTGGTAAACGGTTTTAACTTGAAAAGAAAACAAACGGGCAATTATTAAGGAAAAAGGTTTTTTTTTAAATTTAGCACCAGTGTGAAAAGTAAATCACGACATTTACTTTTAGCACCGGAGCTAAAAGTAAATTACTTTTTCTACTCCCACCTTTAAAACGCCCATTATCCTACATGTTTCCATGACACAAATACACATTGACAAGTTGTGGGCTTTATGGTCTTTTAGTCACGGGCTGAAGTTGGTTTTAAGTTAGTTGAAAGTTGTCAAATGTCATACAATCGTTAAAATAAAGTGCCCTTCTTGTTAAATGAACATTTAATTTCGCCGATAGTAAACTATATTTAACTTAATTTTGGGTGGAGACTCCACCGTAAAGTGCCAATAAAACATTTCTTTACTTTCACTGTGAAAACTGCTTCGGATTAAACGGTCCATTTTCAAGGGATACATCTCGATTTACATATACAAATTTGACAATTGACCATATAGCTTTAAGGTAGGTTTTATAGCTGCTGTAAGGTGTGCCTTAGGAGTAATATAATAAAGCAAAGTTGCTTTGTGACTGACACACAAATTGCTCCTAAGGACAGCGATAGGATTCTCCTTTTTAGCCCTATGATGGGTTTATCTAAGCTGTATAGCTGCTGTTAAAGCAAATATGTTTTAACTAAATTACCCTTAAGAGTAGTTTTATGGAGCCCTTGTATACCTTAAAAAACCTATTTTGCTACTTGGGCTATTAACACCAGTGCTTAAATAGTATATTATGTATCAAAGCCACAACTTGTCAATGTGTATTTAAAAAGTCACTTAGTGTCATGGAAACATGTACGATAAAGGGCGTTTTAAAGGTGGGAGTAGAAAAAATATTTTAGACACTGACGTTTGTAGAAAAACAGTTTTATAATATTTTATTAAACAAGGACGCCTTAACATTTTTAATTAATAAAATTCATCAAGTTTTAAGGAATTCTCTCGAGATTATATTCGATATGGATTTCATTATTTAACGATCAAATCCAGGCTGATTTATTTTTTCAATTAAGCAATGCTGAACAAATTATAAACTCCTTCAATTATAATCTTATTTACCGATGCTTTCATTTGTTTTTGTAAAAAATTGAGTTCATCATCATTATTTTTTATTAATTGCTTTATTCAATAAAGATTTTACATTTCTGCACGTTTGATTTAAGCCAAAAAATGTATTCAAATCGAAATGTCAGATGCATTAAAAAAACAGTTCCCGCATTTCGATTAATTCTGGATTATTTTATGGAAGGAATTTATTATTTGTTCGTTGCTCGATTAAACTGTCTCGCTCCATTTATGACTGCCAACAAAATCATTCCTCTGTGGGGACTAAACCCTTAATTATGTTGTAAATATTTTAGTACCTGGAGCCGTTTCCTTCAACACAGCTAAATTTTCCATCATTTGCAAACACCAAATTAAATCTAAAAATATAATAGCCTTTATAACTTTTTGGATTTTTGCCTCGTTTTAAATATTTTCTACCTACTTCCTAGCCCGACCAACGGTGGTGGACAGGGGAGCCTGGAGGAAGATCTAAGGGCTCTTATCGACCACTACATCCTAATTCTTCGACTGGAATACATCGGCTCCGGGTAACTACACGCTAATTTTGTATATAGTTTGTGCCCTATTGTAAATGACCGATAGAATCCAATAAAAAATAAGTAATTGGTTTGAATTGGTTTGAAATGTGTTTTGGAGCTATGAATCACAAATTCATTCCAGTTGCATTCCTATTGGTAAGTTCCAATGAAGTCAGCGGCTTGAATTGGAATATACCAATCTATGCCTATGCTTGTCTCTTGGCTAAATCCAATGCACCTGGAATGAGTTGGTAATTCATTGCGCCAAACCAATTCAAACCAATTTATTAAATTTGGGTTAAAAATACCAGTTGATTTTTCATTCAAAAATAATTAAGATCCCAGAAGAATAACCGGGTAAAAACCAGAATTCATTTTTTCACAGAAGAGACAAAAAATTATTATAACTGAGTTCAGTTACTAGTAACTTTATTTCTTTATTATTTTTTTGTCTTAGTGATATATGTATTGATACATATAACTTACTAACACAAAGAAAGTAATAAAAATAAATAAATTACTCGGTCTTTCTTGCAAAGGATGTTTGTAGGCATCGTCCCTAAACCTTACACATACAAACATTTTTTTAAGGCATAAGTACACACCAATATTACTACACAACTGCCATTAAGCACAGAAACCCATAGATTATAAAATAAACCGACTAATAAAAAAACGACATTAAATAGCGTCCAAAGACTTGTTTGCTTCTTTATGATGTCGTCTCAACCATTGGAACAAGGACTGCGTACGTAGGTTTTGTGCAGATACACGAGAGCCCTCTTGCGATATTTTAAAGTATTGGGAATAATTAATTAGCAGATTTCTTTTTAGAATCTCACACTGGGAATGCCCAATTGAATTCAATTGGAAATTACCTATGGGTAGCTTTAACCAATCGAAACCACTAAAAAACAGTAGAATCCTAATTGGACTTTTCCATATTTTAAAGTATTGGGAATAACCAATTAACAGATTACTTTCTAGAATCTTACACTGGGAATGCCCAATTAAATTCAATTGTAAATTACCTATTGGTAGATTTAACCAATCGAAACCACTAAAAAACAGTAGAATACTAATCGGACTTTTCCATCATGGAAAATACCAGTAAAAACCAATTTCTGTTTTATATCGCTCCCAATTAAACCCAGTAAGTCCAATTCAGAACTATTGATACCAACCAATACTTCAATTGGTTTATATAAGGAATTAATCGGTCATTTACAACAGGGTGTATGATATGTTTATAATAAATCGCACCTGTTTATTTAATCATTGTCAAATTTTTATATATATACTACAACTGAGCCGACCCCAGTGTTACCACGTTTTAAGAAAAAAATCAGTCTACGAACTTTTTCATTTGCCAACAAAATTTTGTAACAATATATTTTAGGATGACCAAGTCTGGGTATGTTATTTACAATTCAGGAAAGTTAATCGAAAAGATTTAGTAGAGGCGGCTTGATTAGTAAATAATAGATATCGATTAGAGATAAATTTGTGAGAGGAACTCATTTTGGGTCGCGGCAGGCCTGGCAGCCGCCAGCCAACTTTGATCAATTATGCGAACGTGACTTATTACCGAAGTTCTCTCTGTTTTTATTACTACAAAGTAACAATAATAAACTGCATCTGTGGCACACTGTCCAAGTTTTTTACTCCAGAAATTCCAGAACATACTTTTTCGTTGCTTCTTTTATGGTTAATTTTTACAGCAGTTTAGAAGTACAATATAACATTGCTTACTTGTACTGTTGTAAGGGAATCATGCGGGTAAAATAAAACAAGATATTTTCTTTATTTCAAAATAAACTTTATTAAAAAACTTAATAGTATAACTGTACATAGACTATAAAAAGTGTGCTATAACTCATTGTGATGCAAAGTGATATCACTAGCGGAATCGAGGTGTGAAAACCACTGTTGGTACACGTTAATTGGATCGATCATCCAATGTTTATGAAAAGAAACTGCATCCTCAGTTTCTAGGAATCCTTGGGCGTAATCTACTGGCCGAGCCTAGAGAAAATATTTAAATTTTATTTCCCTGCATGGTATTTTTTAATTAAAAATTTAGAATGCTTTATAACATTTTAAAATTGACAAATTAAAAAATTAATTGCAACAACATTATTTTTTGGGTTTTTTGTATTATACAGGGTGATCTAAAAATGGCTCAGCAACATCGATATGCTGATTAATAGTTTTTGAGTTATACAGTTTTATACAGATTATTTATTTATATGAAATTATAATAATACGATACTCGGGGATTTTTGTCCCGCCCATCACAATTAAAAATTGTGAGTAAAAACTACACGTTATAAAATTTATTTTAAAATATTGTTTATTATGCTTGTAATAAGCTTATTAGCACAATTTATTTTAAAATATTGTTTATTATGCTTGTAATAAGCTTATTAGCACAATACATTATAAAATATTAATTTAATTAATTAATAACTTGTGGTTTTTACTCACAATTTTTAATTGTGCGGGACAAAAATTACTGAGTAACGTGAAATGCCCCTACAGTTATTATAAGTTTTGATTTTAAATGCTAACATTAGCAACCTTATTTAAATTATTTGTACAACCAGCGACGCTGTGACAGCGTTGCCAAGTTTTTTTTTTAGTTAAATGATTACAAACTTAAAAAATACCCTACAGAAATTATTTTTATAATTTTTTATATCTAAAGTAACTTTCCCTATGGTTTAAATAATCTATATTTATATTTAAATACAAAAATATAACTAAACACCGTGTCCAAAGTTACTACCATTTTAACTTTGTTTTTATTGATGCTTAAATTAGCAAATTGGTGGCATTTAAAAAAAATTAAAATGACAAAAACATTAAAACAATTAAACGTCGGATTTTCGAGATATTCAAAAATATATATTTTTTAAATGGGACACCCTGTATATTTTTACATATTTTAGAAGACAATTTAATTTGTAACAAAAAATTATAATTGCCTAAATAGTACTTATTTACTACCCTTAACTTAAAAATGAAAAAATAATAATCACTAGAACTTTTTGGTGGTTGTTGAAATAACCAAATTATTACTTTATTTTAAAAACAATCAGAAAGTTAACTTGTTTATTAAATGTGTGATACAAGATTTGAGCTTTTTAAAAGTTATTTTTTGTATCAATTATTTAATTTTCATATTTTATCATAAGTTTTATTTTGAATAACTTTATTTTCTTATACAACATATTTTTTTTATTTAGTTAATAATTATTAAGGAAGGATCCTTTTTAATTTTGCTTTCTTTAAATGAATTGAATGCGCTTTCCAACGATGCTATTCAGTTTCTTGAAGGAGTTGCTTCCCCGCTTTAGGGGTTGAGTTTAAAAAAGTAAATTTAATGTCAAAAGTTGTCCCCCCTGTCGTAGAAATTGCCGTGTTTTAGGATTTTTTATGAAACCCTTTAGTTCAAAAGTTTTGGGGGGGGGGCAAATTTTATATGGAACACCCTGTATATATATATTTTCAATCCTGCAAATAAGTTAAAAATATACAGGGTGTACAATTTTTTTTGTAAATATTTTGAAAACCCGACGTTTAATTTTTTTACTGTTTTCACCATTTAAATCAGAAGAAAAAATGCCACTAATTTGCAAATTTAACCGACTTTGCAGCTCCCAAAATAACGCAGATGGTGTATTTAAATATTGCTAAACAAGTTTTGGTAAAAAACTTTGATAATTTCCAAAAAACATCACAAAAACCGCTAAAAAATGCCCATACAAGTTTTAAATTTTAAAACAATTATTTTATAAAATTAAATATACTAAAACTAAAATGATGGCTGAAATTGTCTTAAATAAAAAAAAATGTTCGCAAAATTGTTGAAAACCGCAAAAACCTTAATAAAACTTGTAAATTGTCTAAAATAAATGTATACATTATTATACATTATAATCTTAAAAAAATCTTCATAATTGACAAAAATCGTTAAAAGCACAAATACACATGTACATTAGGGTGATGCAAAAAAATTTTTTTTTTGAATTCTATGTGAGACCACTCGGGTTTTCAAAGAGTATCAAGAAAATAAAAATCTGTAAAAATTTGAGAGAAATCAATTAAAATTTAGAGGTCGCTCAACGCAATTGTTTAATTTAGAAAAATCACGCATCTCAAATGCATTGCTATAAACAAGTAGGCATATTTCATACAAATTTGAATGAAAATGGTTGAATTTTTTTTTGGTGGACTCTTAATGATTATTCTAATAAATAATGTTGTCCCGATTTCAAAAAATTGTTCATAATATTTAAAAAATATATATTAATTAGCAAATATAGCTTAGTTAACAAATAATTCATTAAATTTTTTTTTTGTTTCAAAATCTGTAAAAACATTGTTAATAAGTCTACAAGCAATTATTCATTCACAAAAACACTCGCCCCCATCGTTAAATATGAGAAAAAAAATAATATTTTAATTAACTACACTTCGCGTCAAATTTAACGCACCACTAAAAGTTTGTCACATTTTCGAAGTTGATTTTCTCGCGAACCGTCAAACCGAATTTAGTGATTTTTATAATAAATTGTAGGGTTATTCTTCGGTAATATTGCGTTTATTAAAATATTTTTTTAAATTAACATTTTGAGTATATACAGGGTGATAATAAGTTTTTTCCCGGAAATTTAAAACGCCCTGTGGATTGTACCAGCTATAACACGGCCATTCCAAGCCCATGGACAGGACACATCAGAAACATGTCTAAATATATTCTTGTTACTTCCTTAAGTTTACTTATTTTTTCTACGAGTATTTATGAGAAGTATTAGCCAAATTTGGCTAATACTTCTCATAAATACTCGTAGAAAAAATAAGTAAACTTAAGGAAGTAACAAGAATATATTTAGACATGTTTCTGATGTGTCCTGTCCATGGGCTTGGAATGGCCGAACAGCATATGTATCTTATAATCAAACTATAGCCACATCTTCTCTTAACATTTTGTTTTTTGATTCACCGCGTTATCTTTATTTTTAAATGAAATATTAAAGAACTCCAGTTTAATACAAAAATGTAAAAAGAACGATTGTAACAATAACAACAAAAATATTAACAAAATCAATAAAACGAACATTAAAGAATATCAATATCGCGTATTTCTGCCTCTACATCTAATTACGGCTTCACATCGACGGCTCACACTCGAAACCAGATGTCTAATCTCGTCTTGATCAATGACATTTCATATTTCTCGTAGCATATTTGCTACGTCATCAAGGGAGGCAGGCAAGGGATCATGATTTCTTAGTCGTCTACCCATATTATCCCACAAATGCTCGATGGTGTTGAGATCCGGACTATTTGCAGGCCAGTCTAAAGTTTTAACACCCACCTCATGTAAGTACTCTTGCACTATATAGCATTATCCTGCATCAGTAAAAAATTATTACTGGGCGAAAGGGACAACATGCTCAAATAAAATGTCCTCGATATATCGTACACTATTCATGGTACCTTAATTTTTAATCTTTAAATGTATATTTCATTTAAAAATAAAGATAACCCGGTGAATAAAAATACAAAATGTTAAGAGAACATGGGGCTATAGTTTGATTATGAGACATATGCTGTTATAGCTGGTACAACCAACAGGGCGTTTCAAATTTCCGGAAAAAAACTAATTATTACACTTGCACCCTATATATACTCAAAATGTTAATTTAAAAAAATATTTTAATAAACGCATTATTACCGAAGAATAAACCTACAATTTATTATAAAAATCACTAAATTCGGTTTGACGGTTAAATATGTATATACTCAAAACTTAAATTTAAAAGAATTTTTTAATAAAGGCATCATAACCAAAGAATAAACCTCAATTTTAAAACAAAAATTACCAAATTCGCTTTGACGGTTCGCGAGAAAATCAACTTTGAAAATGTGACAAACTTTTAGTGGTGCGTTAAATTTGACGCGAAGTGTAGTTAATTAAAATATTATTTTTTTTTCTCATATTTAACGATGGGGGCGAGTGTTTTTGTGAATGAATAATTGCTTGTAGACCTATTAACAATGTTTTTACAGATTTTGAAACAAAAAAAAAATTGAATGAATTATTTGTTAACTAAGCTATATTTGCTAATTAATATATATTTTTTAAATATTATGAACAATTTTTTGAAATCGAGACAACATTATTTATTAGAATAATCATTAAGAGTCCACCAAAAAAAAATTCAACCATTTTCATTCAAATTTGTATGAAATATGCCTACTTGTTTATAGGAATGCATTTGAGATGCGTGATTTTTCTAAATTAAACAATTGCGTTGAGCGACCTCTAAATTTTAATTGATTTCTCTCAAATTTTTACAGATTTTTATTTTCTTGATACTCTTTGAAAACCCGAGTGGTCTCGCATAGAATTCAAAAAAAAAGTTTTTTTGCATCACCCTAATGTACATGTATATAAAAAAAGTTTATAAAAGTTTTGTAAATTTTAAAATTTAGAAATCATAAAAAACTGAAAAATTTTAACAAAACTTTTTGGTAAAATAAATTATCTTAAGGAATTGCTAAAACATTACAAAAATAATTTGAATTAAACTTTAAAAGGCTGTTTTTCTCTTATTTTTAAGTTTTGATAAATTTAAGTTAATTGATATATTGGTTTGTTTATTTGTTAAAAAAGCGTCCGTAAAATTGTTGATTAAATATAAAAAATAAAATAATTAACATTTTTTTAAATCGTACAATATACAAAAGTTTTGTAGATTTAAAAAATTTAAATTTACATAGGGATAAGAAATTTAAATAAAAATTCTTTAAAAAATCATTTAAAAAAACGTAAAACTATTTTTATGAAACACCGTTGAATTCAGAATTGAATGCGCTTTCCAACGATGTGTAACTCGACTCCTTATGCTATTTAAGATTCTTGAAGGGGTTGCTTCCCCGCTTTAGGGGTGAGTTTAAAATAGTAAATTTTATTTCAAAAGTAGTCCCCCTGTCGTAGAAATTGCTGTTTTAGGATTTTTTATGAAACCCTTTCGTTCAAAAGTTTTAGGGGGGCAAATTTTATATGGAACACCCTGTATAGGTATATATATATTTTCCATCCTGCAAATAGGTAAAAATATACAGGCTGTACCATTTTTTTTGTAAATATTTCGGAAACCCGACGTTTAATTTATTTACTGTTTTCACCATTTAAATCAGAAGAAAAAATGCCACTTATTTGCAAATTTAACCGACTTTGTAGCTCCAATAATAACTCATATAACTTTGGATGGTGTATTTAAACATTGCTAAAAAAGTTTTGGTAAAAACTTTGATAATTTACAAAAAAACAAAATTAAAACCGCTAAAAAATGCCCATATAAGTTTTAAATTTTAAAACAATTATTTGAAAAAATTAAAAGTACTAAAACTAAAAAGATGTTCGTAAAATTGTTGAAAACCGCAAAAACCTTAATAAAACTTGTAAATTGTCTAAAATAAATGTAATCTTAAAAAATCTTCATAATTTACAAAAATCGTTAGAAGCACAAATACACATGTACACGTGTGTTTATAAAAAATTTATAAAAGTTTTGTAAATTTTAAAATTTAGAATTCATAAAAAACTGAAAAATTTTAACAAAACTTTTTGGTAAAATAAATTATAAATTTAATTAAATATAAAAAATAAAATAATTGACATTTTTTTAAATCGTACAATACACAAATATTTTGTAGATTTTAAAATTTTGAATTTATATAGGGATAAGAAATTTAAATAAAAATTCTTTAAAAAATAACATTAAAAAAAAACTTGAAACTATTTTTATGAAATTGGTAATAGTGTATTAAAAACAAAATTACTAAAAATCACTCAGAATGGGACATACATTTTTAAAAAATATTCATAAAAATGATCAAATAAATATATATATAAAGTTTTTTAAACATAAAATTACTTACCTGATGAAAAAGTGGCGAATGCGTTACAGTGAGCCCCAGTCTGGCTATACAAATACCGAGGTACATATCGTCGGGTGTGGTAAGAGAAGGGCATTCGCATAGCTCAGGTTTAACGAGTTCGTCCAAAAGAGATCGGCTGAAAACCATACCGCCGCCCCCAGTGATGTAATTGTACCCGTGATGGTTGTTGATATTTTGCACGTTGTAACCGTACCGTTCGCCTAAGGCGACCATCTCGTCGGGGTTGTAGCAAGAGAGCAGCTGCTGCATTCTCGAGACACTGCAAGAAAATTATACGATAAATTGAGGCGTCTACTTGCAATAGTGGCTACATCCATATTTTATTAAAATTAATCTAACAGTAGAAAACTATATTATAAGATGTGCTTTATCACGTGATAAACTCAATTTATTTTAAAAGCGGTGAGATCCCGCTAAAAAGTACGTTTAAATTTTGGAATATTTTGCAAATCCATTGTTTCAATAGCGGCTACTTCCAAATTACACACTGTTTAAAATATCTGTGGTGTAAAAAGTAATCTTAAAATGGTGTCAAAATCCAACACCAAGTGGTGTTAATATAACACCATGAATTACGGTTAAAAATGTTATACAGCAAACACCAAAACGGTGTTTATCTAAAAATATTTTAGAAGTGCACCTACACAGAAAAAAAGGAATAGTTAGTCATTTAACTATATTAATTTAGTTAAGTATTTATTTAAATCAACTGTGGGAAGATTAATATAAACAAAGATTAGTTTGACGGTACTAAACCAGATAGTTATTTTATTTTTTAAATTGGTTAAATTAACCCAGAAAACTTTAGTGAAACCAACCCGCTGTATGGTTCAGTTTACTAAATATGTTGTTTGTAAAATAAGAGTTACTTCAACCTAAAGCACTCTGTTAAAACGATTAAAACAATTTGCCGTGCATTCCTGGTTACATAGTGTGTACCGATCGCGGCAAAGGCGGTGTGTATCACGTGATGTTCTTAAATCTCGCCTCTGTTGACTTACATGAAGAGTAACAAGCTCAGGTAGTCCTTTGCTTTGGTGTGACACTACAAGTTGTTCGATACTAAAGAGACCTTAAATAGGTGGAAACAGCTGTCAATACTTGAAGTATTTGAAGTATTTTAAGTTGGTGGAACGCACTAAAAACATTATCTCTAGCGAGTTGAAGGTTCAATTTTCTGGAATAATACCACTGGTAATACACTGTTTAAAATATCTGTGGTGTAAAAAGTAATCTTAAAATGGTGTTCCAACACCAAGTGGTGTTAATATAACACCATCAATTATGGTTGAAAATGTGTACCGATCGCGGCAAAGGCGGTGTGGATCACGAGATGTTCTTAGATCTCGCGTCTGTTGACTTACATGAAGAATATATAAACTGAGGTAATCCTTTGCTTTGGTGTAACACTACAAGTTGTTCGATACTAAAGAGAACTTAAATAGGTGGAAACAGCTGTCAATACTTAAAGTATTTTAAGTTAGTGCAACGCACTAAAAACATTATCTCTAGCGAGTTGAAGGTTCCATTTTCTGGAAAAATACCACTGGTAATATACTAGTAATGCGTCAAGGAACTTCCTGTTTCCTTTTTTTATGTGTAGTATGATTTAATTTGACCAAAAACACATTATATTTAACACTGAAAAGGGGTTCAATTTACACCAGGTAAAATTTATTTTAATACTGTGTGAAAGTTAAATTTACACCATTTTAGTATTTGAATTTACACCGGACCAACGAACCTTATTTAACACCATTTTGGTTTGTATCGATATAGACCATGTATGGTGTTAATTTGGTGTTAAAATGGTCATGAAATTTTGAACAGTGCATGTTTTTAACATCTGCAAAAAATCGCAGTCACCATATTTACACAACAGTGACAGTTTTACATTGAGGTGTATCATCTAGAGATGTGCGATAGTCAAAAATTCGACTATCGATATTTTCGATATGATAGTTTTAATGCTATCGATACTATCGATATTACTATAGACAGCACGGAAAAAGTTGTTTGAAGTTGAAATAAGTAAAAAATATATTTAAAACAGAATATAAAAATGTATTTAAAACAACAAATCGTTGAGTGAAGTTACACCTTACAATGGAAAAAAACATTATGGAATAAATTGGCAAGAAATTGATTTTTTACATTATTACAAAAAAATACTAACTGACAATAAATTGTTTTCTGCATTTTCTGAAGTTGCAGTTTGTGAAACGTCTGAAGAAACAGAACAACCTAGTATTTAAATAAATCTTTATCTTGTTTTATCCTATTATTCTTTTTGGAGTAGGTAATGTTTTCAGAACGCACCATTGTTTTTTCTTAACTCATTTAAATTTAATTACTAAAGAATGTTAGTTACTAACCACATTTACTTTGTTATTTTTTGCATTATTCTTATAATAAACAATAAAAATTGCAAATAGACGCCTCAATTGATGTAATTAAAATAATATTTTTAAAGTAGTTTTAAGTTTCAAAACAATCAGGCGAACTCTTCCATCCATGGCACTCTGTACATCCAGATAAAACTAAGTGGTTGCACTATCATTAATTTTCCGTTCAGTTGTTAAATCCTGAAAGTTAGCGCGAGCAAAACCGAAAGTTTCGGCAAATAATGCCTTGATGGCGAAATTATGCAGTAGAGTTTTATTATTAGTTCGCTAAAACTCTGGACAATACGAACTGCAAAACAACCCGCATATGATATTCAAAAGGCGCTCAAAGATTTATGCAGTCTAAACAAAAAAATTGATTAAATATATTTGATTTTCAATTAGGCGAAGTTTAATGGAAAAATATAAAATTAGATCACTCCATAATCTCGAGGAATATAGGTTACAAAATCGTGGAGTTTGGAAAGTTTTCTTATGAAACGACCGAACTTCTGTGTATCTTTTAGTCGTTTGCTCGGTTTATCGAAGATCCAAACTTTCAAATATTCACTCTAGGAGTGATAACAAAATTATTAGCTCAACTTTGCTCAATAAAAACAGCTAATTGGACCAAGTAAGACATTATTAAACAAGTCCTAAAACATGCTCTTTTTGTCTGGTGTAAAAATGAATTATTAGTGGCTATTAGTAAAAATTAAATACCCCATAACATATACACTGTTATAAAAATCAGATTTTTTAAAATGTAGTTTGTTAATTTTATTTTGTTAAATTTTAACATAATTTTTTGTATTAAACCAGAGTTTGTAATTATTTTAACAAAGGAAAATATTTTACCGAAAGTTTTGTAAAGGTAATATGCAATTTTGTTAGCATTTTGTTAATTTCAAATGTTACAGATTATTTCGTTGAAAAAGTACACGTGATTTCAGGCATCAACATGTTCAACTGACTTCAGCGTCTACAACTTATGTTTCTGCTTACTTTATTCTAATTCGTAACGTGTTCGTAACAACTGTCCAGAGTGTTTATAATATATTACCAGAAATGTGTTATTATTGTTATTCCTTTGGATTCCTTATACCTATTTAACGAGTGTGCGAAGTATCTGAAAAAAGATGGCATTATTGGTTTTCAAACTGAAATTAGTGGGCTAAAGTTACGAAATATCTTTAAGTTTTAATTTGCTTTAAGTTTTCAGTGAAATTAAATGTTAAACACAGCTTAAACATTCCAAACTACCTATTTTTTAAATAAAAATCCAAACAAATTAAAATTATATACCTACATATTTATTAAACAATTAATTGAATTCAATGTAATAGCAAAAATCCATTTCTACTTAAATCATGTATTGTCAAACTATTACTGCTTCTAAAAGCTATAATAATTATTGTACATTTAATGTAATCTTTAGCTAATAAATAAATGAGATTCTAAAAAAGTGAGGTTAGGCCGCTTTGATGTTGAATTAAATTGACCTATATAAAATATAAGATAAAATGTTGTATGCCATTTGGCCAAGAAGTGCCTTTTTGTGCTTCGCTCAATTGTAGGCCTCCGCTAAGCGTTGGCCTTCAAACCTTGAGCTTAGCACAAAAAGCCTTACTTCTTAACCTAATGACATAAATAACTATTATTTATTTATTTTTACTTCTATGTTAACTGTCTTTGTCAAACTTATATTAGATTATACTATCCCTCCTTTTTTAAATGGAACCACTACGGACTTGGCTTTTCAATGTCGTGGTTTATTAAATATGTACTGGTAATTTATAATTTCCAGAATAACAATATAATGTTTAATTAGGCAGGTAAATTTATAACTTAACTCTTGAACTTATGAATTTAGTTTTTGTAAAATAAATGCGCTTCATCAATATTTAAGTATAAACAAATTATTTATTTAATAATGTTTATAAATAAAAAATTCTTAATATTTATTATTAATTTTTTATTTAATTATTAATACTGTCTATTACCAACAAAATTACTATTTATTAAAAAGTAAACAACCCTTTACAAACAATTAAAATAATTTATTTATACTATAATATATATATATATATATATATATAATTAACAAACATTTTTTAACTGTGTAAATTGGACTCTTCCGAAAAATTTTAACATTGCTACCCATTTCATCGTTAATTACTCCTATATGTAAATGTCACTTGAGTTCTAAATTCTAAATGCAAATTAACCCCACTTAACGTGTGACTGCATTGTAAGACACGATTTCTTATTAAAAAAATTGAGCTATATTTAAACAAAAGTATTGTAACAGCCACTACTCGTATGTAAAAACGTTCTTATGGTAAATTCATTTCAGCAATTCCCTGGAATAACCAAACATTAGCAACCTATATTTCGTTTAGTTTGTTTTACACGGCTTAGAAGGGTTGAAGAAAAAATTTTTCTAATACAACTTTTTCCAATTTATAATCTGAATTATAATGCTCAGAAATTAACATATCTATCTTACCTGGGCGAGGGTAAAAAAATAAAAGGATTTTAAGGGGAAAATTTGAATAATCCCGATTTTTTATCATTCAACCGATGTCATTGCCAGATTATTTGGGTCTGGTGTCAGAAAGTTTCGAACGGAAACTTTACAGGCCAAACTGCAAACTTTCGAAACTTCGTTTTACCAATATTAATTAAATTCTAATTATCAATTATAGGAAACAATTTCCAAGCTGTGCTTTGGATCGCTACCGATTGTTTCTATTAATTTTGAAGAGTCCTTGCAATATACAGGGTCAATATTTATTAAATAGTGTTTCTTGTCCTATGATTTTAAACCATTTTTAAATTTTAAATTGCTCATTATACCAGTTGTAAAATTGTCCCCTGAATCCGAAAATACCGTCAAAAATTATAAAAGTGGGTCAGTTTTTGAGATATATATGATTTAATATGACATATTAAATGGAAAATTGACTATATCTCGATAACTGTTCTACTTTTTTTAACTTTTTTTTTACATAAGAATTGGCTGTTCAATTTTGGGATACCATGGTATTCCATGGGTAACCATGGTACAAGTGAAAAAGCAGCTAGTAATAACTATTAAATTAGTCATTTTTGACTAATTCATTTTTAGAGAGTATAATGTCGTAAAGAGAGGTTTTTGCTTATTTAAAATGATTATTTAAAACAAAAACAGATTCACGGAAGATAGAATCAATTTTTGTAACAACTACATAAATGGTTATAAAAATTATTTTTTTTAATTTTTAATAATATTTTATATTTGATTTGATTGCTGTGGATGTGTTTAATTTACTTAGTGAACTGATATTTTTAGTATGCTTTTACTAACTCAGATATTTGAAAACATATACAAGGTTAACCTAGAAAGAGTAACAGTCACGGAGGATAGGTTTTAGACTTTTAAAACATTGTAAAAAATAATTAATTGCGGTTAAAAATCTGGAACCTGAGCTGTAATATCTACTTAATTATGAAAAATCAAAACACAATAAAAGTTTAGGTCAAACTCATTTAGTTTTATTAAATATCACGGGGTAACACCATCGGGGGACATTTCGTGAGATTCACCCATATAAATTCAGAGGTAACGACCATGACTATTGGTTATTTATGTGACTGCTATATAACTTAAGGTGTTGGCGCTTGCGCAGAAAATACTGATGAAAACATAACCTCAATTTTGTGTTATTGTAGGTTTGCTAAATAGATTATAATTACTTAATATGTAGTACAAAATCGTCCAGACTGAGGAACCAGGGCGTGAAAAACAATCGTGCCTTGTGCTTGGGAAGTTAATAATGTTTTATTTTGGCCGAAAAACAAAAGAAACTCAAGAATCATGTTTAAAAAAAGACAAAGTTTCAAGATCTGTGAAAAACACCATGCATGCAAAAATCAAAATTTAAAGTTATGTCCCAATTGGACTTTAATTATTTTAATTTTGATTAATATGACTACCTATTACTAGAAATATAGGGACTAAAATTACTTTCGTTTTATAAAAACAACTAAAAGAAACCTTTGCAACCAGAAGTGTATTATGGCTTCTAAATAAAATTTAGTAACAAAATAGTGTAAATAATTTCCTTTATAAAATCCGGAGCAAGAAGGTTTATAAACCATTTTACAAAAAAGTTATATAACCTGGTTATAAAACTTGAGGTGTTATGAACTAAAGGTTTTGTAAAAAAGGTAACGAACAGTATTCCGCAACCATGTTATAAAACTTTTGGCGATAAGTAATAGATGTGACCACTTTAAAACCTAAATCACTGTGGGTTATTTTTATTACTATTATAAACCTTTTATATAAATAATGAGTACTTTAGGTACTTAAAAATGCTACTATAGGTAATTAAAAATGTTACACTAGTGTTACTTGTCCTATGATTTTAAACCGTTTTTAAATTTTAAATTGCTCATTAGACCAGTTGTAAAACATGTTTAGAACTTTTAGCGAACTATGGACAAACCCTTTTAAATAAAGTTAAAAAATAGGGATTTGGGAGAAACGAAATCGTTTTCGCTTGAATCGAAAGCGTTGCGATAAATTACCTGAGAATGGTGTCGTCGTCGGCCACAACGATCCACTTGATCTGCGGCCGGTGCCTTATCTCTCCTGCGACGTGCCGCAGGATCCCTACGGTCTTCCTGCAGTGTCCCTGCTCGCTGTTCGGAATTCCCACTGTCACGCTTGGGATCGACGCGTCTGCGAAACGAATAAAAGAAGGAAAACATTGAGAATCAAAAATCGAAAGAAAAACATTGAAAGTTTGAGCTATAAGCAACAATATTGGAGGTGAACTTGAGATAAAGGTGTGGTGTGTAGTTTATATGTACAGGGTGTTTTACGTTCGTGGTACATTTAAAGTTTCCGGGAAACGGCAAAAGATATCGATTTGAATTTGTTAAAGCTTTTATAATCCAATTAATAAATAAAATATTTCAAATAGAACAGCCCATAAATTCTACATAAAATTCAAATAAAATTACTTTATTTGTTTTTATTATGTTTGCGGATATGGGGGTGGAATTTTTGTAATATTAAAACATTGTTTAAAAGATTTCATGTCATATAACATATCTCAACAAATTACTTGAGAAAAACCATGGCAAATTAGATTTGAATTGATTTGAATTTATTTTAAATGTAACACCTTGTATGTTTTTGCATAATCAAATAGGAAATTAAAAAATATTTCCATTTATTTAACTATTCCCTATACCTAAATTTAATAATTTAAGAGTTATTTAACAATTCCCAATATTAGATCAACAATATTCAAGAATAGCAAAGTCTAATATTTCTACAAGAATTAAGAAATACTTGAATATAAATCAGCTACAGCTTTGTTGAATGTCACTGATTTGTAATTTTGTTTACAAAACACTTAATTAGTCAACAAATTGACGCCATTAAATTTATACCGATAACTCATTTATTAGATAAATTTTATCAATTTTATACCATTTTAAGTTTTTACTATTTCTTTTCAAAGAAAAAATAAAAATTTAAAATGATTTAAAATTTGTATGATTTGGATTTTTTAAATAAAATTTGAAATTTGTTGATAAACTATGGTTAATAATAAATTGCACCAATTAAATTTATATTATATTTATTGTGGGCGCCATGGGGCCGGTACGGCACAGCAAAAAGTTATCTTTTTTCGCATTCAATTTAAATTCTGCTTGCGCAGAACTTGTTTATTTAATGTCATTAAAAACTCATATAAATTTGGTGTGGGTCCCATATCTAATAATTGAGATATCGGTGACATCGGTGACATATTACGTGTTAACCACAGATACCGTCAACTCGCCTGTCACAGGTTTCTTGATACAAATTAATATTTAATATTTTATAAATTGTTAAATATCTTTGAAATTATTAACTTTAGGTATAGAGAATAGTTAAATCAATCGAAAGTTTTTTTAATTTACTATTTGAATATGTAAAAACATACTTAATATTACATTTAAAATAAAAAAGCTACCTCCTTCTTGCCCCAGCGCTGCAAAATTATAATTTATACTTAATTTCAAAAATAAAAAACTTACTAGAAACATTTTTCAGTTGATTTATTACATATATTTTTTAGTAATATGATTATATTTATTCATTTTCATCATGTTTTGATTGTCAAAAACCCAAGTCAAAATTGGTTGTATTAAAATATGTGATTTGGTAATTTAAAGAGGATGTTTTTTTAAAGGATATATGGATGTAAATATTTGGAATGTAATAGATGAGAAGAGATAATGGAAAGAAAGTTACATTATGATAAAAATATAAGAAGGGTTAAGTGTAGCGACTTTGATTATGTAATTTAAAACATTTATATATTAATGCCTAGGCAAGCTATAAGCTTATTGGTATGTATATATTTGTAATAATAATAATAATAATCGTCAGTATATTCGACTCCGCCGTTATCATCAGCTTGGTAGAATGTTAGATTTTCATAAAAAGGTAAATCATTCTTGGGTACGTATTGTCTTGCCAACGATATATATTCTTAAACTTAGAAACTCATATAAGTTTGGTGTGGGTCCCAGGTCTACTAACTGAGATATCGGTTTACCTACCCAAAATCCTGGACCTAGGTCTTTCTTGCTCCAATTGCCAAGTGGCGTATTTTGCAGTTTCTTGTTTAGGCATAACTGTTATTGGGATTTGCGTCGATTTTGCACCAAACCATAGAGAACATAGAATGGGCCCACAAGCTTAATTTATGCAAAAATTGGAGCTGCAAGGTCATCAATTATACTAAGAATTTTATGTAGAATTTCAAAATATAAAAATATTTAGGGTGTTCTATTTAAAACAACAAAGTTGATATCACTTCCGGTTAAACCGGAAGTGGCATTAGGTTCAATATATTTTAGAAAAATAGACTTAGGTGAATTATAAACGCTTTTAAAATTTCAAATCCATTTCTTGTTCCGTTTCCCAGAAACTTCTAATGGACAACGAATACGAAACACCATGTATATTCTAAAGAAAAGAGTTTTTGAGATTTAAAATTTTCGATTTAGGTACGAAAAATATCAAATATTAAAAAAAAACGTCAAAACTATGAACAAATATTATATAAAAAAACACATAACATGGGGATATTTAATAATGGCAACGCAGAGAGCTAGAAGCAAAACGAAAGCAGCTACGTGAAAATCAGCTTGGCAGTAAATTTCGACGCCGAGCGTCGTATTTCCTGTTGTTTTACGTCAGCAGAACGCGATAAATATCCGCAGAAATTAGATGCAAGCTAAAAGAAAGAGTGGCGAGGGAGTTAAACGAATTCGCGTATATACATACATAGGTATATGCCGAGAAAAATGGATAGTAAAATCTATTTCTTAAATATTTTTAGTATTGGTCTTGTCTTAAAAGTAAAACTTTGTTTATAAAAAATTAATTTAACATACCAAAATGTTTTTGAAATAATTGGTGTCCCAAACAGGATGAGTGAAAAATTAAATCATATCTTTTTTGTGCATTAACTGTTAACTAACAAAAAAGGTCGTCTTAGGGCTGACACTAGTTTTTGGTGGATAATTTCCATGGATACCTTTGTCCTCACAAAGATCGATATGGAATTTAACTGTCAGATAGACTAACTGGAACTTAACCAGAGATTAATAAACCGGCCCTTAGAAGCACAGTTTAGCAATTACCTCTTACAGACATTTTTTTTTCAATTTTGAACACCCCTTACCTCCAAAATAAACATTGAAATAATACTAGTATTATTTCTATGAAAATAAAGCGATTGCAGACCCAAGTTTATATGAACATTTTTCCTTTAAATTATTCAAGGATTGGGCCCATTCAGTATTAGCCATCAATTAAGAAAAAAAATTATATTATTTTATAATATAACTCTCACTTGCGAGTCATTTATTTCCCAAGTTGATTTTTTTTCTTGGATATTATTTAAATTATTTGGTTTTAGTCTAGAACAATAAAAAAAATTCAGATGTCTTTTAACCCTTTCTAAAGGATATTTTAATGAGTTTATACCTGGCTTGTTTTACTTGGGTTAAAATAATTTTGAAAAAAAAAATTTTTTTCCGATCTCGTTTAACCCTGCCCAAATGATGATATTTTTAATTATTTTTTATATATTTTGACCTTTGTCCTCCGGCATCATTTAAATGGGTGGTTTAACAATAACACGTATGGGACTTTTTTGTAGAACACAAAATTTCCCACAAAAATTTGTCTTGTCCATTAATAAGCGAGTTATGAAGTTTTTATTAGGCAAAAATCAATAAAAATAAACATTTAAACGGCTTAGGAAAAATATATTTTTCCCTTCCAAATTGTTTAGCTATTTTTATTATTTTTTCTACTTCCACCTTTAAAACGCCCATTATCGTACATGTTTTTATGAAACTATAGTTTATAAGTGACCGTTTAAATACACATTCACAAGTTGTGTCTTTATGGCACTTTAGTCACGGGCTGAAGTTAGCAACAGGTTTTTAGTCACGGGCTGAAGTTTTGACAGTTGTCATACAATCGCCTTTCTTGTAAAATAATACTAAATGTGAAAATTATTGTATTATCTCAATACAAAAATACAAAAGTATTACATGGTTTGACGCCAATATTTAAAGATTATATGAACGTTTGTACTGACCTTTTGATTTCGCCGTAGTCGTGCAGTTAACTAGATTTAACTGATAGAGCGTTAAACTTTTGTTTACAGTGCCCATTAAACATTCTCTTCTCTTTTATTGTAAAAAACTGCTTCTATATCGATTGTTAGCCTACTTCCAAGGGATAAATTTTGATTTACACAAAAATTTAACGCAGGTAGATTGCCAAGTTATAAATTCAAACGGAAATTCCAATAAATACAACTGTCACTTTTTTCCCGTGTAAGAATTTTTAATACTTGTGATCATATTTTGCAATTATAGTAATAAAAAAATCAAAAAATATATTTTCTAAACATTATCATATTTTAATATTTAATTTAATATTTTAAAGTATCAATAATTGTTAAGTTTAATTAAAATAATAAAGGGCAATGCTACGTCAAAAATGTTTACTGGGATGGTTACTTTACTTTTGTATATCGCTGTATACAAATATTTAATTTAAAATTTTTTTAGATAATATTAAGTATTTTTCGTATAGAAAAAATATAGTATGCAACTCGTTTATAAACTTTTCTAGGTACTCAATTAACTAAGCACTCGCTCGTAAGCTCGCTTGTGCCTAAATTAACAACTTATGAATTTCAGAAAAAACTTATCTTTTCATTTATTTCAAACATTGTCCTCTGATATTATTTAAATATATGGTTATACACAAAAATCGTAAAAGACCTTTTTTATAAAGCGTAAAATTTCCCAAAAAAAGTCTTTTATATTGATGCATTTCTATTAATAAGCTAGTTAAAAATATTTTATTTCATTGAAATGTAATTTAAGTAGTGTTAAAAAAAAATTAAAAAAATTGTTTTTAGAATTTCCACAAGAAATTAAAAGTGAAAAAAAGAACAACTTGTGATATAACTAATACCCTTATGTTTACATAATATTTTTTAAATATTTTTATGTATATGTTTTTTTGTCAACCCTTTATACATATTATAAATAACTATAATGTTTATTTTCCTATAAGCCTCTAGAGAAATAATATAATAAATACCTATACATAATGCCCCTCTATTCCGTAATTTTTTGTGACACCCTGTATATTTTCCTCCTTGTAGTTACATACTTTTATAGACGCATGCACACACACGTAACTTTGCATTTTCAATAGGACGGCGTGTGCGGTGTACGTGTTTTCTCATTCTTTTTGCGTCTTTTATTTTAGTTTATTTCATTCGATTTTCCCCATTTAGGTTTGACACGTAGTTCAGTGCGCCGCTGCCGGAACATAAACAACGATTGCGGTTGTTTTTTGTTTGCCTATGGTTCGTTTTTCGCCGAAGAAAAGAGATTCGATCTTGCTGGTCTATTATTTTGGTGACATTGAGACGGAATAACAATTTGCTGCTGTTTTGTAACATATTTTAAGTATGTTTGCATTATTTTTATAAAAACAACATACCAACAATTTTATAAATATTTTTTTTAAGTAATATTTTTTAATATTGTATTATTATAGTTATTTATGTATCAAGGCAGTAAAGTTATGAATGTGCAAACTATTTGCAGAGGCCAAAGCCGAGGCAAATAACCACGTGAGTGATAAAAAATGACTTTAATGCCGAGGTGCATATTAAATTTTATCTGAAATCACATTTAATAATACTAATAATTAATATTGATGATTAAATCAAATGTCATTTGATTTTCACTTGAATGTAGGAAGTGTCTAAATATACTGTGGTTGCGACGGTTATTATATATTTGCCCGCCGCGGCGATTTTTTAATCATATATTATATCACGAGAACTATGAATTTAATCGGTTAAACTAGGCTCAGTAGTTTTTTGTTTGGTTTTTCTTGGAAAATGTTGAATGCAAAATAATTTAATAAAATCACGAGACCGCGTAGCGGTCGAGGGGTTTTATTTTTAATTATTTTGCATGAAACTATTTTCCAAAAAGAAAAATCAAATAAAAAACTTACTAAGCATAGTTTGACAGATTAAATTTATAGGTTGAGTGATATACGTCTAGATTATTTCTCGAATTAAAGGAAACTATTTGACAATTCATAAAATCTGACGTATGTGTCAAAATTTATAAATATTTTTTTAAAGAATATTCCATTAATTTAAGGTATGTAATAAGTAATAAATTTAATTTATTACTAATAATTGATATTTCGTAAACTAGATAACTTATTTTTTATTGTTTTTTAAAAAATGTTTGTTAAAACTTGTAAATAACACCATAAAATCGTAAACAAAAATCCAATATGGAGGCTAAAATTTAATAGCTGTTAAATAGTTCTAGTGATTTAATCGCTTATTTAAACGAAATTTATTCGAAAATTGAAGGCTTTTGATTGGTTCATATTATAATGAGGGAAATAATCTAATTTATAAAATTAAGATATTATTTTTATTAAACAAAATTTTATGAAAGGGTCCAATCGACCTCCGCGACGGTCCTTTTTTTTAAATATTATTTAGTTGCTGCTGAGGAGCAGTAGACACATTTTTGGAAGTTGAGTTTCAGTTTTGTATTTTTAGATTTTTTTTTATATGAATTTTAACGGTAACGTCGCTTAAGCGTAATTACACCAACCAACACCAACTAATAATGTCAAATCTTTAACACTAGTGCACTATAGTTTTTAATGTAAAACATACTTGTGTTAAAAATAAAATTTGCAACAAAAATGGTATATTAGTAAATAGACCCAGAAAAGTTACAAATTCAAATTCCTCAAAACAGTGTTTTGGGAGTTATCTGGTTTTTGCAGTAACTTGACAATTTGTAGCAAAAATTTTTTTGTTCCAATGCAATTGTAATGTAATTTTCAATGCAAAATATTTTATCCTAACAAAATTTTCCGCAAAATCAGACTGCTTTACCCACAACGATTTAATTTCTTCTTAGATTAACTCATCGACTTAAATCAATTTTAAACTGAAATTTAGTGAAAATTCAATTTAGGTCCAGCAGGCCGAGACTGAAGAAAATAAAAACCGTACTAATATTTTTTGGTACATATATTACACCTACCTTAAAATCAATCCGAAGACACACGTTATATAGTATACTATCAAATCAACAGGTTATGCTATACATAGCATAACTCAAGAAATAATATATAATAATATAGTAAAACAATTTCGATCAACCCAGCCACCTAGCTTATAAAACTTGCACAACGACCCAATAGATAACCGATAAATCATATCTTCCCTTGCATTTACCATGCTCCCAGACGTGGGTCTGTTTAATTAATGCCTTGAGAAATTATTTAGAGAATATCTCGCTCTGCCTCGCACATTAATCATCGAATACAAAAAACTGCAAAACTTCTCCTGTCTGTTGTGTCGATAATCGAAATGGCTGTGACACAATATGTCATTGCGTTGCAGTTGTTTTACGTGTTTTTGCGACGCCCTTTTGATTTGATTTTGATTTGTGACGGATGTACGACGATTGTAGTAAAATAAATCGGCTATAGCCGATTTATTTTACTACAATCGCAATACGAAATTAGTCTGAATTAATTTTGTGTTCGACACAAAATACATTAATGAATTTAATTGATTTAATAGTATAATAGAAACTAATAGTAGATTGTTCTACTGTTAGTGAAAAATGTTGGGTTGGGTTGCCAAGTCTTGTGAAACCAATTTTCACGAGCTGGAAAACGAACTTTTCTTACGAGTTGGACATGTTATTTTTTTGTATCCTTAATGGAAAAAGTGGAAAACTTAATAGTATATTATGTATCAAGTTTGATAAACGCCATTTTATACACGAATTTAATTTAGGCACGAGCGAGCTTGCTAGCGAGTGCTTAAGTTAATGAGTGTATAGAAAAGTTAACTTTATAAACGAGGTGCATACTATACTTTTTTACGACAAATACTTATTATTATCTTAAAATGATTTAAATCAAAAATTTGTATAGAGCGCCATCTATGAAACAATAGGGGAAACTGTCAAATGTCACATTTTTTACATTTTATAAACACAATTATAAAGGTTATAAATCGAAATGTATCTTGAAAATTGACAGTTTTTTACAGTGAAAGTAAAGGAAATGTTTTATGAAGACTTTACAGTAGAGTCCGTGCCCGAATTTAAGTTATAGTTTACTGCCGACGAAATTAAAACGTCAGTACAATGTTCATATAAACTTTTCAAATACTGGCGTTGAGAAACTATTTAATATTTTTGTATTGAGATAATAAAATAATTTTCACATTTAGTATTATTTTACAAGAAAGGCACTTTATTTTAACGATTGTATGACATTTGACAACTGTCAACTAACTTAAAACTAACTTCAGCCCGTGGCTAAAAACCTGTTGCTAACTTCAGCCCGTGACTAAAGCGCCGTAAAGCCAGAACTTGTCTATGTGTATTTAAAAGGTCACTTAGTGTCATGGAAACATGTACGATAAAGGGCGTTTTAAAGGTGGGAGTAGAAAACAATATTTTAACAAAAATTGTTCTTTTACAATTTTTAACATAGTTGCTTATTTAAACCGTAGCAACGCATGACAACAAATTAAATAAAAACAGAATTTTGTCGGAAGTGTTTTTGAAGAAAATGAGGGTATTTTGGAAGCCGCGAGAGAAGCGACTCAAAATCTGCTTCCATCAAGTTAAAAGAAAAATATGATAAAACTTTTGAACAATTCTGTCAATGGAGAAACAATCAAGGAGTACAAGGTGTCAGTGAAAATGTTATGCTAGCGTTTTTTTTGGGAAAGGTAAGAAGCTAATGCTTTTAAAAATAAATTTTCTAATTTTTTCTATTATTATAATATAATTATAATATAATATTATAATAATAATTATTAGTCAAAAAATCTGAAGGCATCTTCACTGTGGTCCACATATTCGATGATGAAGAGTACGTTGCAAATATATGAAGGCAGTGACATTTCAAAATACAAGCAAATAATTGCATTTTTGAAAAAACAGAATGAAGGATATGAACCTATTTATTAGTAATTATCGTAACACTACGTAATATAAAAACAAAAAAGAAGCGAGTTTTTACCATAACGTCGGAATCAAACGGAATTGAGTTGTATCGGAAGTATCGTAAATTAAGGCCACAAAACACGAATCATTCCAGATTTTTCGTTTCTTACCGGAATGGTACATGCACTGTGTAACCGGTGGGGCAAATTTTTAGAGGCTCCAATCAACAGGAAGCTTCAAAGGATGACTCTTGGCAGCACTTATCCTCATCAAGTTTAACTATCATGGATGTTTCATTAAACGAATTTTCCAAAAGTACAAATGGAATTTCATTTCAAAATATATCTAATTGTACATTTAATATTTATGATATTTATAAAAATTGTAAATATTTTTTTTCGTTAAATGTCAGATTTGTATGTATGGTTGTGTTGCTAACGAGTCAAATTTTGCTTACTATTAAAGTATTGCTAATTAGTAAAATAAAACATTTTTTATTGAATTCTAGCTAATCAAATGGCTGTTTTCCTTTAAGGATACAAAAATAGTATTGTAGCGAGTACCGCTCTGGATATCGGAGTGATGACTCATCGCCGATGAGTCATCGCCGGTGAGTCATCGCCGGTGACTCAGCGCTCGAACAATCGAGAGTGTGGAGCTCGCTGGAATGTTCCAGAAGACCTTGGCGCTGAATATATAAGAAACGGAGCATCACAGTCCAGTCAGTTAAGTTTTAGTACTCGCGTCGAAATAAATAAATATAAGTGCAAATAAATAAACTCTTGAACAGTAGTGATACATAAATAATTAGTAGTTAAGTGTTTAGTTAGTTTTATAGTGTTTTAAGTGTAGTTAAGTTATTAAATAAATAGTTTAGTTCGTTAATTAACCAGTGCGTGTTTTAATTCACACTACGAACAGTTAAAAACGTTAATGTAGCGAGTACCGCTCTGGATATCGGAGTGATGACTCGCTACAGTATATTCGGTAACAAGTTTGGAATACGGCATATTCCGCTCGAGTGAAAAGTTTGTCACACGAGCCGAAGGCGAGTTTAACGGTTTCACGAGAGCGGAATATGCAATTACAAACGTGTTTCAGACTATACTTTTTCCACGTTTCCAAAAAATACCTTAGAAAAATAATTTAATTGGAAGAAAGTAAGGTTGGATCGATCTAAATTTCTTAGATATTAAACACAGAGATGTCGCCACCAGTGTTTATTCCGTCATCCGATGATAGAATAATTTATTCTGTAATACTTTTAGGAATATATGTCATTCCACATTTAAAAGTGATATTAGAACAGTCATATTCCGTAAGAGGAGTAGAAAAAAGTATTTTTAGGTTTAAAAATGTGGTAAATGTCGTTATAGTATAAATACAGTGGCGTAAATAACCCCGCATTGTGAGGGGGGCGCCTGTAGATAAGGTTCACCTGTAGATATTTTTTGGACAAAATTCGTCCGTAATTCTCATTTTCTTAATCCCCTCTTCTTATATAGGGTGCATCAAGTATCCTTTGTATTTGCATCTTTTTTATTTAAAGAGCCAAAGGGTGGCTTAAATTTGAAAAAAGTTGCATAATTACAAGTCTATAAAATGTAATTTAAAAATTGAAAAAAATCTAATAAAAAGTTTTTAAAACAAAATGATCAAAATATATTACAAAAAAGTCAGGCAAAACATTCAAAGCGACATAACATTATACAGTTTGACCCATTTGTTTGCGACTCACCCCTATAAAATCTTTATTTATTGTGCGATTTTAACAGGATTTCTTTTTTGATTTATTTAAAATTGATAAATCATTTTTACAAAATACAAGGCCGGCGTTGTCAGTTTTCGAGAGTAAATTTTTAAGAATTCATAATCTTGATTTTATATATGAAATATATAAATAAATTTTAATGACATTTTTTTAAGTAGGAATGATTCTGAAGCTAAATTAAAAATGCACAATAATTACTATTTAAAAAAATACTCTGTCAAGTTATCCACAAAAAAACCATTGAAATAAAATTAAACTAATAGTAACATGGTATAAATATTCTTATGCTTAGTTTTAACAAATAAAAAAAGGAATAAAAACAATAAAACAAAAATACTCTACAACTAGACTTTCGTTCCCTCTACTAACCCACCGTTTATTTCAATACTCTTTCTTATTTGTTTTGGAGTAATGGCTGCGCAGGCTTGTATTAGATACCTGTAGTTAAAGGCCTTTTATTATGGAAGTGTCCAATCGATTCTTTCTTATGGAATATTGTGTTGGGATAATAGCTCCTCTAGTAATAGAATTTTCATAGCACAAAAACGTATTTTAAGGTCTATGTTAAACTTACCCTATAATAGTCATTGTAAAACTTATTTTAAATGTAATCAAATTTTAACCGTCCCATGTAATTTATATATATAATTTATATACTAGAATGTATAGTGTATGTCCGTCTTAATATTAAAGATTTTAAAAAGTGCGGTGATATAAACAAATACGAAACAAGGAATAAAAACAAACTCTATGTCCCCACACACAATTTAACGCAAGTATACAAAGGCCCAATAATAACAGCGATAAAATTGTATAACAAGTTACCTAGTAATATTATAAAATTAAATAACTTTCGTAAATTTAAAAATGCTGTATCCTCGTATCTAAAAGAAAGAAGTTTTTATTCTATTGAAGAATATTTTGAACAATAACTACAATTTTATCCTGTTATGCTAATATATGTTTTTTTTAACAATATGTAAATGTTTACAATTCTATATGTTTTTTATATTATATTTTAGACGTTTTCCTATACAATTTTGTGAATTGTCACTTTTGGAAATAAATATTATTATTATTATTATTATTATTATTATTATTATTATTATTATTATTATTATTATTATTATTATTATTATTATTATTATTATTATTATTATTATTATTATTATTATTATTATTATTATTATTATTATTATTATTATTAGCTATTATTGTTCATTTTTAATTTCTCACTTAAAAATATTCAATAAAATTTAGTATAGGGTCGTTTTTAGGGGTGCTGAATCCCAAAGATAATATCTAAATCCTTTCAAAAACTGACATGGTAGAAATTGTATTTTGAAAAAATATGGTGCTTTTTACTTCAAAAATACAGTTTATCAAGATCTACAATTGAGGGACGGGGGTAACTTTGGATTTTTAATAGAAATGATTTTTTAAATTCGAATCTACGAAAAAAACTAGGTGTGTGTGCAAACAAATTTTTAATTTACGCTTTTGATTACTGAATTAAGATTTATTAGATTATAAGATACTAAAAAGTAATTTTTTCTACTCTCACGCCCATTATCGTACATGTTTCCATGACACTAAGTGACATTTTAAATACACATTGAAAAGTTATGGCGCTTTAGGCATGGGCTGAAGTTAGCAACAGGTTTTTAGTCACAGGCTGAAGTTAGTTTTAAGTTAGTTGACAGTTGTCAAATGTCATACAATCGTTAAAATAAAGTGCCTTTCTTGTAAAATAATACTAAATGTGAAAATTATTTTATTATCTCAATACAAAAGTATTAAATAGTTTCTCAACGCCAATATTTGAAAAGTTTATATGAACAATGTTCATTGAACATTGTACTGACCTTTTAATTTCGCCGGCAGTAAACTATAACTTAAATTCGGGCACGGACTCTACTGTAAAGTCCTCATAAAACATTTACTTTACTTTCACTGTGAAAAACTGTCAATTTTCAAGATACATTTCGATTTATAACCTTTATAATTGTGTTTATAAAATGTAAAAATGTGACATTTGACAGTTTCCCCTGTTGTTTCATAGATGGCGCTCTATAGAAATTTTTGATTTAAATCATTTTAAGATAATAATAAGTATTTGTCGTAGAAAAGGTATAGTATGCACCTCGTTTATAAACTTTTCTATACACTGATTAACTTAAGCACTCGCTCGCAAGCTCGCTCCTGCCTAAATTAAATTCGTGTATAAAATGACGTTTATCAAACTTGATACATAATATACTATTTAGTATCTTATAATTTAATAACTCATAATTCCGTAACCTAACGCGTAAATCAAAATTTTTTTGCACACATACCTATAGTTTTTTTGAAGATTCGTATTTTTTTTAAAAGTACATCCCTAGGAAAAGGGGGTAGGCGTCAAAAATATGTGTAAATATTAGTTTACCAAAATTTCACAAACAAATTTTAAACCGTTTTAGAAATAAAAAAAATTCACCCGGCATATGGATATCAATCTGTATGATTTAAGGTTGGGGAGCAAAACGATTTGTACACTTACCCTCTAGGTCGCTGAAAAAGCGCACGGTATCGGCGTGACGCGCCCAAGTCGATTTGACCACCGGCACCCGGTCCTTGTGGTATTTGTGGCAAGTTTTGACAGCGAAATATATGGACTCCTTCGGCACCAGCTCGCCCTGCAATGCAAAATTCATATGCAAATCAACTATGTATGTGCGCTGGCTATCTATTTGCTATATGCTCCGGTCACTGCCATCGCTGAGGAGCGCTAAAGCAGTGGCGTATCGATTTTAATAGAATTAATAAAATATCAAAAATTATCATTTCAATATTCGGTTCATCCATGTGTAAAAAAATTTAGTTTGATTGAAGTTAAAATTCGTTTACGCAGCAAAGTAGGAAAAATCGTTCGAAAAACATTAGGTTAGGTACATTATTTTGTTTAAACCTGCTTCAAACTATAATTTCCCACGATAATAAAAATTACTTATTTGTTAACATAAGTTTGTAGTTTGTTAATTTTATTTTTAAAATGTAAATATAATTTTTGTATAAAACCTGGGTTTTTAATTATTTTAACAAAGGGGTATTTCCGCGAAACCTTACCCCACCTTGACAAAAAATTAGTTGTGTTATTTAAAAAAATATAAACTATATCTGAAGTCAAAAAGTTTAATTGCAATGTAATTTATAGCCTTAAAATATTTGTACATTGTGATGCTGAGAAGCAAACATTAAGAATAAACACGGAAGAGTTTCAATGTCGCACCCGTTACATTTTGAGAAAATTTTATAAAATAAAGTATACAATATTTGTACATTTAAAATAAGTGCTTGTTTAAGGTTACTATTCAAGTTTTACACAACAAATTATTACTATATGCCTTTATCCAAAATTTTACAGTATCAATTTTAGAAGCTAACTTGGTCGCATATGGCGATTTTCTAAGGTTGCGCCCGTTACGCGATTCATGACGTTATAACGTCGGTAAAATATTTTCCTTGGGATATTTCCATTGTAACGGGTGCGACACTGACACTGCGTTTTTTCATGATAATAAGTCAAGATACGTATCAAGATGTCAATAAAAACTTATAAAATATATTTTTTCTACTCCCACCTTTAAGACGCCCTTTATCGTACATGTTTCCATGACACTAAGTGACCTTTTAAATACACATTGACAAGTTGTGGCTTTACAGCGCTTTAGTCACGGGCTGAAGTTAGTTTTAAGTTAGTTGACAGTTGTCAAATATCATACAATCGTTAAAATAAAGTGCCTTTCTTGTAAAATAATACTAAATGTAAAAATTATTTTATTATCTCAATACAAAAATATTAAATAGTTTCTCAACGCCAATATTTTAAAAGTTTATATGAACATTGTACTGACCTTTTAATTTCGCCGGCAGTAAACTATAACTTAAATTCGGGCACGGACTCTACTGTAAAGTCCTAATAAAACATTTCCTTTACTTTCACTGTGAAAAACTGTCAATTTTCAAGATACTTTTCGATTTATAACCTTTATAATTGTGTTTATAAAATGTAAAAATGTGACATTTGACAGTTTCCCCTGTTGTTTTATAGATGGCGCTCTATACAAATTTTTGATTTAAATTTAAGTATTTGTCGTAGAAAAAGTATAGTATGCACCTCGTTTATAAAGTTTTCTATCCACTCATTAACTAAAGCACTCGCTCGCAAGCCTAAATTAAATTCGTGTATAAAATGGCGTTTATCAAACTTGATACATAATATACTATTATAAGTTTTTATTGACATCTTGATACGTATCTTGATTTATTATCATGAAAAAACGCAGTGTCAGTGTCGCACCCGTTACAATGGAAATATCCTAAGGAAAATATTTTACCGAAAGTTTTGTAAAGGTAATATGCCATTTCGTAAGCATTTTGTTAATTTCAAAGGTTACACATTATTTTGTTAATGTTGGAAAAGTAAATGTGATTTCAGGCAGTCAATCAAAACGTTTTTCACTGACTATTTCCCTCGACTTAATTTCCACCAATCACAAACGCGCAATTTTGAATTACAAATGGTTTCTAGGTGAAAAAACTGTGTAACAGCACCTGTCAGCAGTTTTTTCGAGTTTACCCGCGGCAAAACTTGACAGCTGTTGTCACCAAAAATTGCAATTTATATTTTAATCTATGATTTTAATTGTTAACTGTTACTCATGAAATAGTCTTGTCAAATACCATTCGGGCATCTAATTTTTCCTGTGAAAAAACTCGAAAAAACACAATGCTAAGTAATATTTTTTAACAAAAAGCATTCGTGCAGGTGCAAAAATCCTCCTCTTCGACTCGGATTTTTGTTGCCACCAGCACTCATGCTTTTTGTTAAAATATCACTTTTCTTTTCAGAAAAATAAAATGCCTTTATTACTTACTTATTACTTACGACAATACGCATCAACAAGTTCAACGTCTGCAACTGTTTCTGCTTACATTATTCTTATTCGTAACGTGTTCGTATGTTTAAAATATATTACCAGTATGTTTATAATATAATCTGTTATTATTGTTATTCGGATTTCTTATACCTATTTAACGAGTGTGCAAATTGCGAAGAAAAAACATGCCATCACTGGTTTTCAAAACTGAAATTAGGGGATACAGTGAAGTGGGTTAAAGTTACGAAATATATCAGTAAGTGTTGTAGTGATAATTATATTGTACCAAATTTCATTATAATTTTATGATTTGTTATTTAATTGCGTGTATGTAATTTTTCTGATCATTTTTGTAGGTTCGTGTTAATTTTTTTGTTTAAGAAATTGAATATAAAAGCAACATTTCTTATCAAATTTTTGTTCATTTAAGTTCCCAATTTCCAACAAAAACTTTTGTTACTGGGTCTACAAAAGGGTTTGTAAAAATAAGGTCCCATTTGAAAATTACAAGAATTATGGTTGAATTATTGACATAACAAATATTTTTTTACTGTGTACAAAAAAATATATATGTAAATGAGAAGTAGAAGAAAGTGAGGTTAAAACCGTTTGACAGATGTTAGTTTGTATACGACAGGCGAATATGATGCGTGGAATAACCCGATTGGTTCTGTACGCCCCTGACCAAATTTGAGAGCACATATGGACATATTGAAAAGGCGATATATATTTTTATTTCGTGTGTTGACCCAAATCAGTAACTAGGGAGTAGCTACGGGGCCATTCCACGCGTAACGGATAGGACAGTTGCCGTGTTTTTATTTACAAAATAATATTGTTCTATTATATTACCAATGTCAAATTTTTATAAATAGTTCTAAACTAAAGCTGTTTAGCAAGGTTTTTATTTGGCAAAATTTGGTATCGTGGTTGACTGTTTAATTCCTTAAAAACTAGTAATTTAAAGCGTAACGGACGGGACTTTGTAATAGTCCCGTCCGTTACGCTTTAAATTATTAATTTTTAAGGAAATAAACAATCAATCACGATACCTAATTTTGCCAAATAAAAACCTTGTTAAACAGCTTTTGTTTAGAACTATTTATAAAAATTTGACATTGGTAATATAATAGAACAATATTATTTTGTAAATAAAAACACGGCAACTGTCCTATCCGTTAAGCGTGGAATGGCCCTACGGGGTAAACGGTTCGAGATTTATTAACTGATATTAATGCCTTTATCTAAAATTATACGAAAAACCGCACTGAAAGAAATTTGTTGCTAAAAGTAAACACAAATTTATACTAAAAATTTTATACTAGTGCTTTACACATTTATACTACTGTTTATTATGAATGTATGTTAAATTCTGTAATACATTTATTGTAAAGAAGATATGTTAGATCTAAATAAAAATAAACTTACCCTTACTATAAAATGTAAACTATAAGTGAATTACAGCAAAAAAATATTGCTAGAAACACATTTATATTGCTAGGGCAGCAATAGGCTGCTAACCAAACGAATATATTTGTTTTATCAATGTATGTGGTAGTCCAAATATGAAACATAAAATATATTTGCCCTAATTATTTTTTTATTTAACTTTAGTATATATTTCTTTCAGTGCGCACAAAATATACACGTACAAAAACTTTTTGTTGAATAACTCTGTTACATGGCACAAAGGGCGCATTATTCAAATTCAAAGAAGCGAACATTTTTACAAATTTTGCTGTTCAAATGTTAATAAAATAACGAAAATGCTTAGTTTACTTTTACAAAGATTTTCTTCAAAAAAAATACCAACATTTTACGGATCTTTGTCACGATATTCTTTTTCATAAAAAATTCAGATGCAATTATTTTTAAAATAAGGCGGATTTTTATTAACATGCCATTTTATTTCATTACATACAATATTTATGGGTATAAAATTTTAAATGGCCATTAATTAATTTACTTCAAGTAGATTTATTATAATTATTATTAATACGTATAAAACTAAATTTATAGTAAGGATTTAAAGTTATGCTATATTGTTTTATTGTTCTAAAATCCATTGATAATGGTTTTATATAAATACGAGGAATTTTAACAAAAAAAAGACAAACTATAATGCACAGAAACTAGTTTTGAATGGTTCGGAAACTGGTAAAACAGAAATTACTGCCAAAGTAAAGTAACAAAATAAATGCATTCTGAAACTGGCTCGAATAGTTCAAATTAAAATATCTTGTAGATCAATCAAATAAAATTATGGTACTTAAATATATAGTATAAATTTAAGAAATCGTGTATTTTAAAATTAAATATAAAGTTGTCTAAAGACACGGATATGGAGCTTGGAGTTGTAGTAGTGCACAACGTATTTTGAGCTTCGATACAGAAAATAATTTTAGAGATATAAATTTTGTATTAATTTTTATGAATCAATAAAAACTCAAAAATCATTTTTACATTAAAATTTACTGTGTACCCAAATAAAAGCTGATTTGTTTTACGAACATTTTAAAGTTTCTTAATACTTTTTTGTTAAAAGATCCAATTTTAATGTAAAGGAAAAAAAAAGTTTAAAAATTGCAAAAACATCAAAAATAACATTTCAGAAAAAATAATAAAATAGATATTTTACTTACACATAGCTGGAAAGTAGTGGGGAAGGCAGCACACTGCGGTTCCTCCTTTATACAGAGTGTTGGTTCGTCCTCCAACATTTGACCGGCGCCATTGTTCCACACAAACAGAGCCAGTTCATGGGAATTGTCAATGTTAAAATCAGACGGTGGGACGCTGTGTTTTTTTATTCTTTCAGCTAGTCTGAAACAAAAAATGACCAAATATAAAATACAAAATCCAGATAAGTTTTTATTTATTTTTATAAATATTTTTTTGAAATTGTTTATTATTTATTTCAAAAGAATTTAATTTTGTAACCTTACTTTCATAACTCTTTTGGTTAGGTAAAAAAATTTCAAAAATACAAAAAAGTTTTAGGGGGGGTACTATAACATATACAAATGTCAGGGGCGTTCCACGCCAAATCAGCCACATTTCAACCTGACCCCTTTAAGTTTTATATGCTTTAATACCCCCACTTAAAAGGTTTGTTTATTTTGTTTCACCCAACCCAAGAAAAGTTATAAATTTTCAAACAAATGGTGCTTTTTCTTAAAAAAACTAATCGAGATGTTTTGAAAAAAACACGTATCTTAGGAAAAAAATAAAAATAAAAATTTTTTTCTGAAAACTGAAATTTGTTATAGACTATAAGTTTGAATAATGTGTTTTTTTCTAAAATGTAGGTTTAAAAACAGTTTTTCTTAAGAAAAAAACAAAAATAAAAAACTACAAATTAATGTCTTTTTTGGATACTGAAAAATTTCATAAAACATGTGTTTAAATATTGTGTTTTTATTTTTTTGAAGTGCGTTTAAAAACAACAAAAAATAAACAAAAACCATCTCAATTACTCAGGGTGGGAGGAAAAAACAAGCAAAAAATTCACGGATTTTTTTTTATTAGGTTATCTCATAAAAGTACTACCTAAAATATTTTTGATTCAGCGCTTGATGTTCATCTAGAGTATAGAACTTTTTTTCAAAAAAACAATAGCAAATTCTAGTAGAAGTCCGTGGACCAAAAAAGAAAGCCAAACAAAAATTCGAATTTTTTTATTACGGTATTCGTTAGGATTGAGCGTTGCACGTTAATTTGAAAGATTTTTCGTCCAAAAATCTCAAAACTAGAAACTTCAATCTTCAAATTCCTTTTTTACGGCTCCAATACTACCATTTTTGGAGTTTTTTATCCTTTAATTTTTTCCATATAATAAGTGTAGAAGTTTTACATTGTTATTGGTTTCTTATGTGGAAACTACCAAATAATAATAAATTAGATTTTTAGTCTCGGTCAATATTTTCAATAATAAAAAATGTAATATATTTTACATTTCACTTTATTATTAATATACATTTTACTCAAAATTTCATATTAAAAAAAATCTTTTAAGATTGATGTTATTTATTGACAGAATATGCTATATTGTAGCGGATTTGAAAAAAAAAACGAAAAAAAACGGATCTGAAAAAAAACGTTTCATCTCTACCTATAAGTATAGGTAACGAAATAAGGCCGATATTAGACATATAACAAACAAGTATTTATATGGCCGAGGCCGACAGGCTTGTTATAACACTCATCTCAGTTCGTTATATGCAAAATGTTGTTGTATAATTTTCATAATACCCAAAAACAACCGATTTTTTTTGTAATTTGAGTCAAATTTTTAGACTGTGTCAATTTGAATGTCGTGTTCAAATTTAAAAAATGCCAAGATAGCAAAACCAATGCCTTTATCAAGAAATCTGGGCTTTGATAGCTATTGGTAACGGTTGTTTATTTGTAAAATTCGTTAAAAAAACGTGATGGTCGTGCATCTTTACTGTACAAAAGTTTGTTCGCTGGAAAGTTTAGACCACGCTTGCCAGGGGCGCTAGTCGCCAATTTTTTTTGTCACCGAGAATACCGTTATCATATTGACATTTGTCATAATAATTAGACATGAAAGAACTAATTTTGTAAAGTCTTTATTGTGTTGTCATTATTATGGTTTATTCTTGTATAAGAAAGTGCAAAAGCAGGGGAGATAGTGTAAAATTCATCGATTTCCCTAAAACGATGAGGTAGGTATGTACTATGCTCCACACCTCAAAGTACCACCACGTGACCACGTACGGAACGCAGTCTTTTGAAAATTTGGCATTTAAGGCTTTTCAGGTTATGTATCTGTCAAAGTATAGTCAATGAAAGAAATAATTTTTATAGTGTTACTGTTGTGATATTGAGTCCAATGGCTCAGTTAATAAAGGTTGGCGATGACAGTCATTAATTGTCATATGTGTCATAGACGTTTAATTCATAGTTCAATGTCTGTATTTGTTACTGAATAAATATACTTATATATCATCATCATTGTGTTATCTAGAACCCAGTCCAAGCTCTCGCAATAACATAACATGGTGTCAGGTTCGTAAGAAGCACAAAGAGTAAAAAATATAAAAACAGTTAAGTCAAGTTTAAGTTGTCAAGTCAAGTACATAATGTCTGAAGTTAAAAATAATATTCCACCATTGGAGATGGAAGGAAGTTTATCAACAAATTGGGAAAAATGGTCCCAAAGCTTTAAAATCTTTATGAGGGCAAGTGGATTTGAAACGAAGGAAGATAATCGTAAAGTGGCAATCTTTTTACACTGTATAGGCAGTAAAGCATTATCAATATTCAACTCATTTAACATAAACATGGATACATGCAAGTACGATGAAGTTTTGTCAAAGTATGAAGAACATTGCAAACCAAAAACAAATTTAACAGTTGAACGTCATAAATTTTTGTCAAGGGTGCAAGGACAGGAAGAATCTATTGAAGATTTTGTCACAGCTATTAAAAATTTGAGTCTCTCATGTGAATTTAAAGAATTACGAGAAAGTCTTGTAGCAGACATGTTTATTGTTGGACTAAAATCAACAAATCGAGTAATAAAAGAAAAGTTATTGCTTGAAGATGGATTAACAATCGATAAAGCAGTCCAAATAGCACAATCCATTGAAATGACCCAGAGTCAAGCACAAATGCTTTCAAAATACGAAACAACAATCTGCGAGATCAGAAAGGCTCCAGGTAAAAGTTGGAGTAGTCATTCCAATAAAGCAGCAGGAAAAAGCAGCTATATGTCAGGCAGTAAAGCGCAGGTTGCAGTAGGTAAAAACTTCAAGAAGAAGGTCAGTAGCGATGAATGTAATAAATGTGGACAAATTCATAGATTTAAGTGTCCAGCTCAAAATGCTATTTGTGTAACTTGTAAAAAAATAGGTCATTATGCCAAATGTTGTTTCCAAAATAAAAATAAAAGTGTTAAATTGGTAAATTTTGAAAATGTTAGTACCAGTGACACAGAAAAGTTTTTCATAAGATCTGTTAATAAAAATTATTCTAAAGATAACAAAGATTCAAATTGGTTGTTAGATGTCAAAATAAATAATATAGTTAACAAATGTAATATTGATACAGGTGCTGAAGCAAATGTCATGTCTTTTATAAATTTTAATAATTTGCATGTTAGCGATAATATTTTAAAAACCAATGTAAAGTTAACGTCATTTTCAGGTGATGAAATACCTGTACTAGGAAAAACAACACTTGATTGCATAATAAACAATGAAATGTTAAAAATTGAATTTATTATAGTAAAAATAAATTGTCAAACCATAATAGGTTTACCGACATGTAACAAGTTGGGCTTAGTCAAAAGAGTCTGTACAGTCAATTTTAAAACGATTTTAAATGACTATAATGAAGTTTTTAAGGGTTTAGGATGTTTACCTGATGAATGTAACATCACCGTTGATAAAAATATAAGTCCTATTATAAATCCGCCACGTAAAATACCTTTTTCAATATTAGATCGATTAAAAAAGGAAATAGAAAGAATGTTAAAATTAGATGTCATAGTCAAAGTCAGTGAACCTAGTGAATGGGTGAGCTCAATTGTCATAGTTGAAAAGAAAGATAAATCTTTACGCGTTTGTCTTGATCCAAGGAACCTTAATAAAGCTATTAAACGTAGTCATTATCCAATACCTACAGTAGAGCAATTGCGTTCAAAATTGTCAGGCGCAAAGTATTTTTCTACTCTTGACGCACAGTCAGGTTTTTGGATGATAAAACTTAATGAATACAGCTCTAAATTGTGTACATTCGCAACGCCTTTTGGTCGATTCAGATTTTTGCGTTTACCTTATGGTATTTCGTGCGCACCTGAAATATTTCATAAAACAATGTCAGAAATATTTGAGGATATACCCGGTGTATTGATTTATATAGATGATATACTCATTTATAGTGACAGTCTTGAAGGTCATAATACTATTTTAAAGTCAGTCTTAAAAAGGGCATGGGAAGTCAATTTAAGGTTTAATGCTAAAAAATGTAATTTTTTGTTACCAGAAATAAAGTATTTAGGTCACATTTTCAGTTCTAAGGGCATGTGTCCTGATCCAAAAAAAGTCAATGCTATATGTGATTTGCCAAAACCAAAATGTGTGGGTGATGTCAAACGATTCTTAGGTATGATCAATTATTTGGGACAATATATTGATAATTTAGCTGATAAGACGACAAATTTGCGTATGTTGTTAAGAAAGAATGTAGCGTTTCATTGGTCGGAATTACATCAAGGTGAATTTGATAACTTAAAGCAAATAATTATTCACAGTCCAGTCTTAACCTTTTATAATAAAGAATTAGAAATAACGCTATCGGTAGACAGTTCACAATTTGCTGTAGGTGCAGTTATTTTACAAAATAAGAAACCTATAGCTTATTCCTCTAAGTCACTGTCAGAATGTCAAACTCGCTATGCCCAAATCGAAAAAGAGTTATATGCGATACAATTTGGATGTAGTCGATTTCACCAATATATTTATGGTCATAGAGTCCTAGTCGAAACTGATCATAAGCCTCTCGTAACTCTTTTTGAAAAGTCTTTGTCAGAAGTTCCGTCACGTCTTCAACGCATGATGCTTAATCTGCAGAAGTACGACTTAAAAGTAATGTATACTCCAGGTAAATATTTATTTATTGCGGATACTTTGAGTAGAGCCCCTGTAGAGCCATCAGAAGATGACACTATAGAGGAGGAGGAATTACATATACACATGAATTTACTTACTTCAAATTTGTCTGTAACTCCTAATAAGTTAGAACAAATTAAAAAAGCTACTAAAAGCGATACGGACTTACAATTAATAATAAGTTACTGTAAAAACGATTGGCCTTGTTCTAAAAATAAGATCCCTACTTCAGTTAAGCCATATTATAATATTAGACAAGATATACACCACATAGATGGTTTAGTTTTTAAAAATAATTTACTTATAATACCAATTTCTATGAGAAAAGAAATAATAAATAAAATACACGAAGGTCATCAAGGCATTGACAGATGCCTACGTCAGGCTCGAAATGTTGTGTATTGGCCTAATATCAGTGTCGATATTAAAAATACAGTAGAACAATGTCTGGCATGTTTAAAGTATAGAAATTCCAATCCGAATCAGCCATTATTACCTCATGAACCAGCAAAATTGCCTTGGCAAAAACTTGGAATGGATTTCTTTTATTATAATAATGCTAATTATCTTGTAGTTGTGGATTACTATTCTAATTATTTTGAGTTGTCAACTGTCCATTCTACCAATTCCAAAGAAACGATTCAATTTTTAAAATCAATATTCTCTCGTCATGGCATACCGTTAGAAATTATGTCAGATAACGGTCCACCGTTTAACTCTCAAGAGTTTCAAAATTTTGTTCATTATTGGGATATAAAGCATAATACTTCCAGTCCGCACTATCCTAAGAGTAATGGTTTAATTGAGCGTACAGTCGGTATAGTCAAAAATATTTTTAAAAAATGTTTAGAAACCAATACTGATCCATATATTGGATTACTTCAATATAGAAATACTCCTAAAGCTAGTGGATATTCTCCGGCAGAACTTTTAATGTCAAGGACATTAAGGACAAGACTACCTTTTAGTAATACAGCCTTAAAACCAAAATTGATAAATTTTGAAAATTATGAAAAATTTGTAAAGGGGAAAATAAACAAAACTAAACGATATTTTGATCAAAGAAGTCGCATTTTACCTCAATTATCGATTGGTGATAATGTGATGTACAAGAAAAATCCTACTTCTCCATGGGCTTCAGCCCTAATTACAGATGTAGACTCTACCTCTTCAAGGTCATTTATAGTTCGTACACCAGAGGGTGTAGACTACAGACGAAACCGTCAGCACATACTAAAACCTAAAAATTCTCCAGTTGCTCAGAAACGTGAACAAAGTCCTAACTCTATTGACTTAAGCCCTGAGCAAACAAGTGTTAATAATAATTATACCACCAGAAGTGGTAGGCAGGTTATAAAACCAAGAAGGTTTTCTTTTACTGAAAATGACGTAACTAATTAGCCCTAAAATGTTATTATATTTATATATAAAAAAAATGTATCTTAAGAAGGGGCGTGTTGTGATATTGAGTCCAATGGCTCAGTTAATAAAGGTTGGCGATGACAGTCATTAATTGTCATATGTGTCATAGACGTTTAATTCATAGTTCAATGTCTGTATTTGATACTGAATAAATATACTTATATATCATCATCATTGTGTTATCTAGAACCCAGTCCAAGCTCTCGCAATAACATAACAGTTACCGCTTATGTTTAACCGTTAAAAATTAATAAATCTTTATGGTATCACAATAACAATGGTTGGTTTAAGAATTTAGGAATATAAATACTGCATTTAATGAAATTCCAAATTGTAAGGTGCAATATAAGTGATATTTTTGTGCATTGGGTCTACATTTCTCCATAAAATAGTTTTAACTAAACAGCATTTATTAAAAAAATCTAACTTCTCTATTATGAAATAAGAATATCTGTATCAAAGGTAGGTTAATGTATTAGAACAAAAAATATCATCTAATTTTGTATTTTAAGGTTAGAAAAATCTATTTTGACCAAAATAAATAAGTGGATTATTTAGAAGAGTGGGTTAATATGGTCATAAATAAATTTAGGTATACTAAATAATTGTTGAATATGGTTCAAATTAAATTGAAGCTTTTATACTTTCAATAACAAAACTTGTGCATACCTCTCGGCATACCTACTTTAAGTTAGGTAGATTATAAGAAAACTAAATTTTTTTAGAGAAACTTGCAATGTGAAAATATTTAATACTCCCATGACATGTGATTTATTAAAATTAGTTATAATGATTTTTCGATGTAGATCCAGTTCAGTCATTTGAAGCTTTTTAACTATTTGTATTGACAAAACTTTATGTAGGTACACTTTAAGCTGGATAAGAAAAAATACCACATTTTTAAATACCATATTATACAGTCTTTTAAATAATCCAAAATACTTATTTATTTTGGTCAAAATAAATTTTTCTAACCTTAAAATTACAAAATTAGATGATATTTTTGTTATAATATATTAACCTACCTTTAAAACAGATATTCTTATTCCATAATAGAGAAGCTAGATTTTTTTTAATAAATGCTGTTTAGTTAAAATTATTTTATGGAGAAAACCAGATATTTGGACCAAATTCACAAAAATATTACTTATTTGGCACCATACACTTAAGAATTTCATTAAATGCAGTATTTATATTCTTAAATTCTTAAACCATCCATTGTTATTGTAATGTTATGAAGATTTATACATTTTTAACGCGTAAACATAATATTATTTCTTTCGTTGACTATACTTTGACAGATACATAACCTGAAAAGCCTTAAATGCCAAATTTTCAAAAGACTGCGTTCCGTACGTGGTCACGTGGTGGGACTCTGAGGTGTGGAGCATAGTACATAGGTACAATTGGCGTCCCCGAAATGTGAACGGCAAAATTTAATCGTGTAATATGGGCTTTGCATCAGTGTCGTCGGTAGTTGTCAAATTTGATAATAGTTGTCAATTGCAATATTAAAAATGCCACCCCACTTAACCGAGGCTCAGAGGTCCAGGGCAATAGCCAAATTAGAAGAAAATTGGTCTTTAAGTGAAGTAGCTGCAGATTTAAATGTCAGTAAAAGCTGCATATTTTATATCAAAAAACATTGGCAAGAACAACAAAGATTAAGAAGACCTATCAGGCAAGGTGTAGGAAAAATCTCCAACGAAAATGAAGACAATGCTCTTGTCGCACATATTATGCAAAATCCTTTCAATAGCGCAGTTAAGGCCCGAGAAGATACACAATTTCCAGGATCTCTTCGAACAGCTCAAAAAAGATTGAAACAAGCTGGTTTAAAAAACTGTGCTGCTGCTCATAAGGTTTTTTTAACTGAAGAAAATAAGCGCAGGAGAGTCCAGTTCGCCAATTATGGAGAAGATTTTTGGAATAATGTTATATTTTCGGATGAAAAAACGTTCCAATCTTGCAATAATGGAAGGCTGCGTGTATATCGTCCAAGAAACGCAAGATTTAAGGAGAACTATACATTAAAAACCTCAAATAGTGGACGCTTTTCCATAAATGTTTGGGCGTGGATAAGCATCCATGGTCCGGGAGTATGTTGGGAAATTGATGGTAGATTAACGGCTGAGCACAATACCAGGATTTTGGACAACGTTATGCTACCTTCAGTTAGACATGTGTTTCCAGAAAACTTTATATTTCAACATGTAAGAAAACTGTATAGTATTCAAAAACGATTCTAATAAATATTATATTACAGGACAATGCACCAGTTCACACAGCTCGCGTGGTTACAGAGTGGGTAAACAACAACCACATAACTGTTTTGCCATGGCCAGCTAGAAGCCCTGACTTAAACCCCATTGAAAACGTGTGGGGTTTTATAGTTAAAAATATATATCAACGGGACTTTAGGCCAGCAAACCGAGATGAACTATGGAGTGCTGTTGAAAATTCTTGGGATGAGCTTGCTGATTCATACGACATGCGTGAGCTAATAATGTCCATGCCAAGAAGGTTGCAAAGGGTTGTGACAGCTAATGGCTCTGCAATTAAGTATTAAAATAGCTTAGCAGCACAGTTTTTTAAGCCAGCTTGTTTCAATCTTTTTTGAGCTGTTCGAAGAGATCCTGGAAATTGTGTATCTTCTCGGGCCTTAAATGCGCTATTGAAAGGATTTTGCCTAATAAGTGCGACAAGAGCATTGTCTTCATTTTCGTTGGAGATTTTACCTACACCTTGCCTGATAGGTCTTCTCAATCTTTGTTGTTTTTGCCAACGTTTTTTGATATAAAATATGCAGCTTTTACTGACATTTAAATCTGCCGCTATTTCACTTAAAAACCAATTTTCTTGAGCAATATGTTAATTTAGTTATGTTATTTTTATTGTGTATTTACCTACTTGTTAATTTATATTGTTGTATAAAACCAAATTAAAGTTAATTTATTTGTTATATTGTTTATATTATTGTTTGTTAAAATATTATTAAAAAAATAGAACGATTTAGGATATTGTTCTTATTCTTAGTATTCTCCCTTCTATATGTAACACCACTGGCCGAAGCCAGGAATGAACGAATAAATTTTATGAAAAAAATCCATGACAACAAAAAATCGTTCACATTTCGGAGACGCCAATTGTACATATTTTAGACCAAATAACAAAAAATACGTTGATTTCTTAAGCATCATAAATAAAATAATAGTTACAAATTTTAAAGTGTAGTTTCATTACGTTTTATTATTTCTCTTCCTACTTTCACTAGAAAAATATTAAAATTACTTCTAGTGAAAGTAAAAAAAAATTAAACAATAATTTGAATATCTTTTTTCGACTACACCCGCTGGAGGGCGCAGTACAGAAAATAACTTTAATACTAACCTACCTATCTAAGAAAACCCCCACCCACCCAACCTATGGATATATATCTATAAACATATATAAAATGGACATTCAGGAAGATATCAAAAGAAATATTGGTGCTAAGGCGTCCGCATTAAGATCAAATTTATTGCCTGAAAAGACCAAGGATCGCAACGAAAAAGAATGTCAAACACATCAAATTTGCCTCAGCAGAAAAAATGCGGAAACAATATGACGCACTTCAATTTTAAAAGTTCACGCTTTTTTGTAGACTACAGAAACGGCAAATTTTGCTACTAAAATAGTAAGTCGGTGTAAAACACAATTTCTCTTGGTAAATTACCAGGGCGTTTCAATTATGGTAATCGCACAAGTTTCGGCCGGTCCCCCGAGTCAGAGCAACACTAAAACACTCGAAAAGTACCATTTAAGTATACGTTTCACGTGAGAATTTATGTCCACAAAATTTCGGCGCCTTCCTAATTAGCAAACTTTCTAATTTTCCTATTAAAATTATTACGATTACCCGTTATTATTCCTGACTGCATGCCCAAGGACAATTGCTCAACAATTGGGGCGCGAAATATCCCCAGGAGCATGGAGATGCACCACCGAAATTTTGTTCCAATGAAAATCCAACAAAATCAAGATACCAAGATTTTAATCCATCATCATATTTAAATCCAAAAAAATTAATAAAAGTTATGAAACACTACAAAAAACAAATGTTATAAAACCAAATTTATGGTTATTTAATTCAGTTTAATTTGATTATTTCAAACAATCGATTTAAACAACAAGACCAACCTGTGATTAAACACAACTTAAGTAAATATTAGTTTAGCATTTATGACGATAATCTGCTTAATAACCGAGAAACCTAACCCTCTAGAACTTGCCAAGTAAGGTCGACTCCACATGATTTAAACAATGATTAAAATTTTGACGTAATTTTCACCCGTTATTATTTTAATTAAACTGAACAATATTAAAATAAAATCAAAATATGAATATAATATGATTATATTATTACTATAATTGCAAAAATATTATCAGAAAGTATTAAAAATTCTTACACGCGAAATGTTAAATGTACAAAAAGTGACAGTTGTATTTATAGGAATTCCCGTTAGAATTTTTAACTTGGGTATCCACCAGCGTTAAAATCACAAATTTTTCTGTGTAAATCAAAATTTATTCCTTGAAAATAGACTAACAATCGATATAGTAGCAGTTTTTCACAGTAAAAGAGAAGAGAATGTTTAATGGGCACAGTACGCAAAATTTTTAACGCTTTATCAGTTAATTCTAGTTAACTGCCCTACTACGGCGAAATCAAAAGGTCAGTTCATATAAGCTTTTCAAATATTAATACTTTTGTATTTTTGTATTGAGATAATAAAAGGTCTGAGCAATATTTCGCGCGCCCAATCGGTTATCTCTTTATTTGTTTATGTAACTAAGAATTACTTACCTTTTAATTAAAGTGATGCTCATAGCAAACCCTGAAGCTATATTCGGGTATTTAAAGTAGGCTGGATCATCGTAAAATGCAAAATGGTGGATTATCGATGCTTCTTTGTCATACAATGCATGGCCAATCCAGATTTCCTATAAAAAAATATCATATCAACCAGAAGTTATATACAAACAAAAATTTGACTTACTTTTTGGCTATTATATTGCACCAATTTGTCCAGCAGTACATTCAAATTGACTTTGGTCCTATCCTCGAGAAAAAATATCCAGGAACTGTTTCCCTTATGTAAATTAGCTAATCTTGGAATTAGAGGTAAAACAGTCCAACCGCCAGGATGTGGAAAATCAGAATGAGATAAATGAACAATAGGATGAATCTGAAACAAAAAAAAAATATTTTTACTGTTTAATCTTGTCAGATTAATTTAAAAAAAAATCTAAAAAATATTTCCTGCAAACATAAAAACTACCGGATTTAGCAAGGAAATCCAGAACTACAACAATATAATTTTATTTCCATTTTCCTGCGTTCAATTACAATTAAAACAAACGTCAATCCAAGCGCCTACAGGCCTTTCCAGTATTTCCTGCTATCTGGTTTAATTATTTTCCTGCGAACGCGCGCTCGCGGAGATCCGTGATATATTTTCTACGGCCCATATAATATAAACGCGAACAGTTAGGTATAAATAAATTAAACTATGCAGAATTTAACCAAATTAAAATCAGCAGCAGGAGTTATTTCTGCAGCGAGGCCAAACGTTCAATTTAATTGGAATGAAGTGTATTTATTAAAAAACATATTAAAATAATGTTAATTAGCTGGATTTTAATTTTTAAACAATCCTGCTTTATTCCAGATTAAAATAACAATTATTCGATATAAATATTTTTAGCAACAAAATAGTTTAGTTTTGGTGTCTAGCAGGATTATTGTATTTTCAACAGAAAATAACTTTTTCATTAATACTGTTGCAGGATTACTTCCTATACAGATTGTCTAAATAAATTAGAAAATATTTCCTGTTTAAAATAGTCCAAATTTTCTGTCAATTCTAACTAATTGTTAGTAGCAGGACAGCCTCTCCTTCTTGATACCTGCCTGCCTATTCGCTGGAAAATTCCTGCAACAAAAATAATATACTGCTTTGATATGGATTAAAATTACCAATTTTTAAGTTTGCAGGAATAACATTTTTAATCGATATGTTACTGCGACAAAAAAGGTTACTTTCCAGGATTATTGTAATTTTACAAAGATTTTACTTCGGAAACATTTTATGTCGACAATTTTCAGGTATTTCTGACTTTTAATTGTTAGTAGCAGAAAAGTCTCTCATTCTTTACATGCCTGCCAATTGGCTGGAAAAATCCTGCATCAAAATGTCTGATTTTAGTTTACAATCCTGCTTTTATTTAGAATAAAACAACTTTTGAAGTTTGCAGGTATATTTGCTAAATTTGTATTCAATATTTTTATTAGGCAAGAAAATACGTTAGTTTGGAGGATAATTGTAACTTCAGCAGGAGCTAACTTTTTAATTGTTTTTAAACTAGAAAGTATGTTTAATAGCGTTGAAGAAATATTTTCCGCTGATTGTCTAAATAAATTCGAAAACATTTTCTGTCTTTAACAAAAGTCCCAATTTTCAGGCATTTCCGACTTTTAATTGCTGGTAGCAGGAAAGTATCTCGTTCTTGTTTACATGCCTGCCTATTAACTGGAAAATTCCTGCATCAAAATTTCCAACTTTAGTTTCTAAACAATGCTGCTTTCATCTAGTTTAAGCTTACCTACCTCCTAAGTTTGCAGGAATAATTGTTACATTTTTAATCAATATTTTTAGCAGGATATGATACTGCAAAAAAATAGGTTAGTTCTAAAGTCTAGGATTATTGTGATTTTCATCAGGAAGCACATTTTTGTTTTACTAAAAAGTATAAATAGTAATGTTTAATATTATTGGAGGATTATTTCCTGCTAAATATTATCCAAATAATTCGAAAACATTTTTTGTCGACAATAAGAGTCCCAATTTTCAGGCATTTCTGACTTTTAATTGTTAGTAGCAGGAAAGTCTCTCGTTCTCGTTTGCATGCCTGCGGCCAGCAGGATATTTTCAACTCTTTATTGTTTCAGGACTGAAGCGGCGAAATTCTGAATTTTTGTGACTAGGCCGCAAATGGTTTTTGGTACAATTACAACATAGCAGGGGTTGGGTTGCAGGAAAATGCCACTGCACCGCAACGAAATGGAAATGTTGTTTAAATACATACAAGTTGAATACAATGAATGCCTTAAATGTATGTTTGGGTTTTTGTAAAAAAACCGCTTGTAATGATATTTAATTTAGCTGTTTTGTTTATAAGAAAATTTGTATTGTTTAATAAACTGTTTTTTCTACTCCCACCTTTAAAAAGCACTTTATCGTACATGTTTCCATGACACTAAATGACCTTTTAAATACACATTGACAAGTTGTGGTTTTACGGCGTTTTAGTCACGGGCTGAAGTTACCAACATGTTTTTAGTCACGGGCTGAAGATAGTTTTAAGATAGTTGACAGTTGTAAAATGTCATACAATCGTTTAAATAAAGTGCCTTTCTTGTAAAATAATACTAAATGTGAAAATTATTTTATTATCTCAATACAAAAATACAAAGGTATTAAATAGTTTCTCAACGCCAATATTTGAAAAGTTTATATGAACATTGTAACATTTAATTTCACCGGCAGTAAACTATAACTTAAATTCGAAAAATTTTCTTTATTTCCTTTACTTTCACTGTGAAAAACTGTCAATTTTCAAGAAATACATTTCGATTTATAACCTTTATAATTGTGTTTATACAATATATAAAAATTTGACATTTGACGGTGACACACAGATTCCCCTATTGTTTTATAGATGGCGCTCTATACAATTTTTTTATTAAAATCATTTTAAGATAATAATAAGTATTTGTCGTTGAAAAAGTATAGTATGCACCTCCTTTATAAACTTTTCTATAAACTCATTAATTTAAGCACTCGCTCGCAAGTTCGCTCGTGCCTAAATTAAATTCGTGTATAAAATGGCTTTTATCAAACTTGATACATAATATACTATTATGGATATTTATTTAAAAAAACAATATAATTTATAACAATTTGTTTTATTTAAGATGCAAGATTTACTGATTTTTTAACAAGCTTAGGCAAAATGTAAACAATTTTTGATTAAATAGTAGGTATATTATGTATCAGGTTTGATAAACGTCATTTTAGCCAAGAGTGCTTAATTAAATAAGTGCCTAAAAAAGTTTATAAACGATTTGCATACTATACTTTATTAACGTCAAATACTTAATATTATCTAAAAAATGATTTAAATTAAATATTTGTATAAAGCGACATTTATACGAAAATAAAGTAACCATCCCAATAAACATTTTTGACGTAATTTTCACGATTAACATTGCCCGTTATTATTTTAATTAAACTTAACAATTATTGATACTTAATAGTAATAAAATAACTTTAAAATATGATTATGTTAAGAACATATTTTTTCCTTTGATTTTTTTATTATTATAATTGCAAAATATTATTAAAAAGTATTAAAAATTCTTACACGGGAAATGTTAAAGGTACAAAAAGTAACAGTTGTATTTATAGGAATTCCCATTAGAATTTTTAATATGGGAGGCGTTAAAATCTCAATTTTTTTTGTGTAAATTAAAATTCTCCCTTGAAAATTGACTAATGATCGATATAGAAGCAGTTTTTTACAGTAAAAGAGAAGCTTCTAGAAGAGAATGTTTTATGGGCACTGTAAGCAAAAATTTTAACGCTTTATCATTTAAATCTAGTTAACTACAGTACAAACGTTCATATAATCTTTTCAAATATTGGCGTCAAAAAACTATTTAATACTTTTGTAGTTTTGTATTGAGATAATAAAATAATTTTACCATTTAATATTATTTATTTTTAACTTCAGCCTATGAATAAAAACCTGTTGCTAACTTCAGCCCGTGACTAAAGCGCCATAAAGCCACACACAGAGAAAAAAAAACAAGTAATAATTATTAAATATAAGGTTGAAAGGAACTACTTAACTGCAGTATAGTAGAATACTTATAAGATTAATAAAATCATTATTATTACTGAATACTGAAAGGGAACACTTCGTCTACTTTGGAGTAATCAGGGATATATTCAAAGAGGTTTTTTAAATATTATTAGTTGCGATTTAATTGTTAGTAAAATAGATTTACTTTAAATATCTCATAAATTGATATTGGATTTTCTTAAAATTACACTTTAATAGAATAACAGTTAGTTTACTTTATTAATAGGAATTAAGCTAAAATAACTATTATTAATTAGAACGTCTGTCGAAAAAAATTGTGTCTTACACAATATAACACCAATATTTATAATAAGAGGTTGGAATGTTATAATAACTTTACCAGGATTCTCAAAAACGTACGTAAGTTAACTATTAGCATACTATACGTATAATAAGATACCACCCACCTACCCTGCTAATGCGCATTTATTTCTAAACCGTTGAAGAAGCATATGCTATCATTTCAGTGTTTTCGGTAAACGTGATAGTGTTGTTAGTGTTGTTAGCCATATATGCATGTCCTCATGGCTGATGAACAGTCCAAATTACTTCTAACTGTGGGCTTGAAAATTTGATCCCTGAGTTTGAAATTAAGTATTTTCTTTTAGGTAGATAAAATATTTGTTAAGCAGTGTGAGATTAACAGACATGTTCCAATGCACGCTGTTATAATAGGGTACAACTCGATGGTAAATAACAAGTTTTTTAATCTCTTTTGCTTTAAAACAATGTTTTTTTTTTATTATGCAGATGCACATTATCTAGTAAATTTCGAAAATTTGTCTAATACATTTCCAGCAGTATTACACTATGTTAAAAATGAAAAGTTTTTAACAAAAATGAGAATTTTTTAATTTTTAGTTTTTAAGTTTTTATTTTTATTACTTACCTACTAACTTACATAATAAATAATAGTAATAATTTATTATTACTAATTACTATTTATTACTAATAAAATATTATACTATATTATAGTATACTAGTCCCATGTACGTGATTAGTCATTAAGGAAAAAGTTTTGTTTTTGTTTTAGTTTCCTATTATAATTAGATTGTTTTTTATTTTTATAAACAAATAAATGTTCTAGCTTACAGAAATTATTTTATTTTTGTTCTCCTATTACATATATGTCGTAGTCATTGGGCGTAATGCGTCATTCGGTGGAAAGCCTAGTTATTGGCCGTAAAGCCGTAGGCTGTAATCAAATAACTTTTCCTTTGTTTGACTGAAATTTTGCGTCATTTCAGGGATTGCCTATATAATTTCCGTCAAAGTAAACATTTAATCAATTGACGAGAATTAAATATGCAATCCCTAAATTGACGCAAAATTTCAGTCAAACAAAGGAATATTCATTTGTTTACAGCTTTTGCCGGATTTGCGATCAATGACTACGACATATGTCTAAAAACTACCATCAGAGGATTTACATTTAAGTAAATATATACAATTTTTTAAAAAGTAAGGAAGGTACGTATTAACATTATAAAGTAAAAGTTAACTAATATATACTCAACTACCAAATACTTAAAATCTATCCATAAACTAAAAAAGTGCATGGTTAGTATACATAATTAATAAAAAGTATTTAGTTAGAGTAATAATTATTAAATACGACGTATAGTACAAATATGGCAGTTTATTGTTAACATTCCTAAAGCAACTATTAGCATATGGTAAAGTGATTTTAATTTTACAGAACTTACAATAATCATGCAAAATCTAATAATAAACCTGATAGGCTAACTATTAGCAGATGACATACTTAAGGTTATTAATCAACCCTAACTGTTAGAAAGCCGCTGTGTCTTTTAACATTTAACATAATTCTGAAGTGCAAACATGTGCTAACATTAAATACATTTCTTTACCTTATGGCACTGTTAGGTATACTCACAATCCACACAACAAGGTCTGTTCTTTAGCTTAAAAATTTAAACCAAAATCGGTGCAGTTGTGCGCACCTACGTCATCAAACACTTGCCGCCATCTTGTCGCGGGTAATTTAAAATCCTTAAAATAGAAGTTTGATACCGGCCGTTATCGTAGGTTTAATTCCCCGAAATTATAGTTATTAGGTATATTAATATTATATTATTATTATATTATAGTTTGTTTGTTCATAGGTTCTATGGTTTGTTATAAAAATATGTGGAAAAAATTATAACCTAGGTTGACAGATTAGAGCTCTAATCTGTCAAAATTAAAAATATATATTTATGTATTTTAACAGTTAATTAAAACTTTTTTAAGGTTTTTAATTACTGTTTATACCAAGAGTTAAACTTGCTAATATTTTAGAATTAGAATTACTTACTGGTTGAACACAAGATTTGCACAATTGAGGTTCAAAAAGGTACAATAGTACAGTCAAAACACAAATAAACAACAAAATAACTGGTTTAAACACCTAACAATGTTATAAGTCTGTATTAAGGCAAATAGGGCACAAAATCAAACACAATAAAGCATAAAATGAAACCAAATCAAAATCTACCGCTTGAAACGTAAACAAACAATATGGCGGCAAGTATTTTGTGATTTTCAGTCTGCGCGAACTGCTAAAGAACAGACCTTGTTGTGTGGATTGTGGGTATACTCTTCAGCGGTTTGGCAATATATGAATCTACTACCGTGTAACTGTTACGCTATAAAGCTAAATAATAACCTTTTTTTTTCTCTGTGCAACTGGTCAATTTGTATTTAAAAGGTCACGAAAAATGTACGATAATGGACGTTTTAAAGGTGGGAGTAGAAAAACAAAACCTGCATGTATCCAATAAACATGTTGCCGTTCTTGCTTTATGCAGATCAATCGTGCGATAATTGGAATTTAATTCGATAATAATATTGCACATCGAAGAGCTCCAATAAAGCCGATATCACTAATTAATAGATAATAAAGTGACAAACGCTTTTAGGGTTACCTACACAGCTACCTTTTGTACAGCCGGTTGTCAATACCATTATATTTCTCTCCAACGTTTGCCCCCCTTTCTACCCCGCTTGCGTAATTATCGTACCGCTATCAATTTCGCCTGTGCATCATTGCGCTGCCTTGATTTTACCTGATAATTAAATTTAATAGGGCTTTAATGTTCGATCATTATAATAGCTTGTGAAATACTATAACTATAGTTTATAAAGTTTTAATAATACTAAAATCCTAAAGATATATCTTATGTAAACTAGGGTGTTTTATTTAAAACGAAATTTTTTTTTTCTTGCTGACACATGAAAATTTTGTTGTTTAGGTTGAAAAAAAAATTCCCTGAAAATTTGAGCCCTTAATTTTGATTCTAAATACTTCCTTTTTAATTTTGTAGTTTTTCCATATAAAAAGCATGTATTTTTAATAATTTTTACTTTAAATTTCTATATTTTGGCCGGGTTGTGAATTATAATTTTTATCACCATAATTTCCTGCATAGTATTCACGGTTTTTAAAAGGCCCTGCATCAATTTTGTTTTTGATTTATTTACGTTGATTGTAGTAGCTCCAAAAGTCGTTTTTTTCATTTTTTTTCACATATTTTTGAGAAAATCGAGCGAATGACTGGTTTTACCAAAAAAGTTCAAATAAAAAAGTTGTAGAAAATTTAATTTTTGACAAAAAAGGTTCTTACGTTCATATCTCTAAAGTGCTTTGTTTAAGAGATATAAGCAATATATAGTTGTTGAATCAAATTACATATATATATATATATATGTAATTTGATTCGTATATATACGATATACGTATATATATATACGAGTACATATAAATTTATATAAATTTCAATAAAACCTATTTTTGCTTATATCTCTTAAACAAAGCACTTTAGTGATATAAACGTAAGAACCTTTTTTGTTTAAATTAAATTAAATTCCCTACCACTTTTTCATTTAAACTTTTTCGGTAAAACCAGTCATTCGCTCGATTTTCTCAAAAATATGTGAGAAAAAGTGAAAAAAACGACTTTTGAAGCTACTACAATCAACGTAAATAAATCAAAAACAAAATTGATGCAGGGCGTTTTAAAAACCGTGAATACTATGCAGGAAATTATGGTGATAAAAATTATAATTCAAAACCCGGCCAAAATATAGAAATTTAAAGTAAAAATGATTAAAAATACATGCTTTTTATATGGAAAAACTACAAAATTAAAAAGGAAGTACTTAGAATCAAAATTAAGGGCTCAAATTTTCAGGGAATTTTTCTTTCAACCTACAAAACAAAATTTTCATGTGTCAGCAAGACAAAAAAATTTTCGTTTTAAATGAAACACCCTAATGTATTACATAATTAAAAAGCAGTGTTTATTAGAGAAAAATAAAAAACATCTTTCAATAAAACCCCCAAATCCTGATTTTTCTGGTCAGTCGCCATAAGAGGCAGTCGACGATCTTTTTGCAGATTATTTTTTACAAGATGGCGCGCAAAAACGCATTGGCAGAAAATAGCGTGCAAAAAATGTTATTGTAGTTAAACGATTCCAAATCCAGAGACGTCTGGTCTATCGTTGAAATTGGGTCAAAAGGAACTATTTTTAATTATCTTATCGGATCGCATCGTTTGTTCAAAGCATTGAAGTTTCACATCCCACACGCGTGTACTAATACAATGGGATGAAATGACTTAAGGCGTGGGTACCTAACAGAAATTTACAAAAATAATGTATAAATCAAATACATCTTAAAGTAATAAAAATGTAACAAAAAATAAAAACATGCTATAATAGCTATTTTTATTTTTCACCTTACATAAAACTGACAAAAATAGGTAATGTTATTTTCTAAAGGCGTAATGAATTCATTACACCCTTTTATTACGAATCGATTGTTATGGATGCATTTATATATCTCGTATTCAAAATAATAGCTTAGTGAAAAATAATATACAGGGTGTCACCTAATAAATTATCATCCTTTGGGAGAATGATAGCACACGCCAAAACAAGAAAGTTTTTACTCTATCATTTTTGAGTTAGAGCTACTGTTTTTTAATAAAAAAATTATGAAATTATTTTGACAAAAGCATTGTTACAAATAACAATTTTGGATGTGGAAAAGCAACGTTGACAAATAAAAAAAGCCATGTTGTCAAATTTCAAAAAGCCATGTTGCCAAATTTCAAAAATCCAACGTTGCCAAGTTTTAAAAAATGTAAAATTTAAAAAAGGCATTGGAAGACAAAAAAAATAACACTAAATAAGCATTGTTACAAATAAAAATTTTAGATTTGGAAAAGCAACGCTGACGAATTTAAAAAAAGACAAGTTGTCGAATTTAAAAAAACAGTGTTGCCAAATTCCGAAAATCCAACGTTGCCAAATTTCAAAAAAGCCAATCTCAGATTTAAAACGTGTCAATGTTTTAACAAAAAATAAAACGCTAAATAGTCCTTGTTACAAATTAAAATTTTGTATTTAAAAAAGCAACGTTGACAAGTTTCAAAAATCCAACCCCGTCACATTGAAAAAAAGCCATGTTGCAAAATTTTTAAGATCCAACGTTGCCAAATTTATAAAAGCCAAAGTGAGATTTAACATTTTTTGGATTTGCCACTTAAGCTTAATTTTCATTTATCCGTTTGTCCGTTCATCCGGGAGCGCTCTTATTGGTCCAATTATAATTCAAAATGTATGACATTTTATCGGTCCGTCAAGTTTCAACTTCGTACGTCTGACAGAAAAAGTTAATAGTTATTTACGATATAAGTGGGATAAGAGCTTTATTAACGTATGCATGCGAAATTTGCCCAACGAGTGCGTAGCACGAGTTGGGCAATCGCAAAAGTACGTTAATAAAGCGTTATCACACGTATATTGTACAAATTTTTATCTACGCCTCTAAATGAAAAAATAAACGGTAATTATTTTTGTCTAAGACTTAATTTAGGGTTATTTTGACATTTTGACATTTTGACTTTTTTATTTGATTGGTTAAAAGCAGAGAAAAACGCGTGCGTTAATGAACTTCTTATCTCACTCAAAATGAGTGGGATAAGAAGTTCTTATCTCACTGGCGTAGATAAAATAATTTTAACACATCCGTCACTACACATCTGTTTTTGACTCCTAACGTTATTATAAGATAATTTATTTTCAAATCTTTTAATATTTTTTTAATAAGATTGTAAAACGGAAATATAAAGTTCGTTATGTGAATAATGTTCTTCTGTTTTTATTTAATAAGAATAACAGAAAAAAATATTAAAACCAGAACTAAAAGGACCAGCTTTTTTAAAACTATACATTTTAATGTAATTTTAGTAAAGTGAATAATACTTACCCTTAAGTTATATTCGTCGCCAAATCAATCCGTTAAACGTCATTAAAAAACGGATGCATAAAAATTAGAACATTTCTTATTGGGCGATTTTATTGAAAAACGGACAAACGGATACATGAAAATTAAGCTTTAGTCTATAGGAATTGGACAACTTACTAGTCGCAACGAAAAACTTAAAAAAAAATAAAAACGCCAAATAGGCATTGAATAACGTTGACAAATTTGAAAAAAGCCACATTGTCAAATAAACAGTGTTGTCAAATTTCAAAAAAGCCATGTTACATTTTTTTAAAATCTAACATTGCCAAATTTAAAAAAAGCGATTATTACATTTTAAAAAGTTGAATTTGCAACTAGGGATTGAAAAAAGTTCTAGTAGTGTCAATGTTTTGTTAGGAATAGTCAAATTTTAAAGAAGAAAATTTTAGATTTAAAAATGTTGTTGACCATGGATTGGAAAACTTACTACCTACTATAGTCAAAATAGTAAAAAAATAGAAAACGCCAAAATAAGCATCGTTACACATTAAATTTTAGATGTGGAGAAGCAACGTTGTCAAATTTTAAAAAAGCCGCGTTGCCATATTTCATAAATCCAACGTTGCCAAATTTCAAAAAGCCAATGTCAGATTTAATAAAGTAGGATTTTCGACTGGGTATTGGAAAACTTACCAGTCAAAGCGCGGCGTCGGACAAAAAAGACACACAATTTCCTGGAATAACTCGGTTCCCGGGGCGCTCCGAAACGTTATCTTAATCCGGATTTAAAGTCCGTGTCGAGAACAAATGTTTTCCGCACTCGATTTACCCGTAACCGTACCAGCGGAAGTAATTTACGAGAGCTCTGTTTCAAAGAAGTCGCTGATACATTCAATTCAATCATGTTTCCAAGTCAATTTGCTTATTTAGCACCTTCAGACACGCCACTTTTTCCACTTGGCTCGAGTCTATTTTTACCCATCGAGAGGTCAAAAGTGTTAAGTCAATAACTGATTTATCGAAAAGAATGTAAATTTATTGAAATTGTAAAAAACTTTTTTCCATTATGAAATGGACCTACTTTTAGCCATTTTATGTTGTTTTTAATTACTAGCGTAAATTTATAACTTTCCCAAAATTATAATTACACTATAGTGTACACAGTAAAAATTTTAACCAATCAATAACCTGATTTTATGTTAATCCAGGTCCACATAACTTTTTGTAAGGTTTACAACCAACTGTAATCTGTTAACTAATTGAATAAGTATACTATAGTTTGTAATTATTACAGATATTTTGTAGATTTAATAACAAAATTCCATGTCAATTTCAACCATAATTCTTGTATTTTCACAAACTTTTATGTAGAACCTGTATCAAAATTATTTGTTGTAAATTGGGAACTTTAAAAAAGAGAATTTGTTATAAGAAATGTTGCTTTATTAAACAATTTTCTAAATAAAACATAATTAACACATACCTACATAAATGAACACAAAAATTACATACACAAAATTAAATAACACTCCATTCTGAAATCATCAGATTATCTAGAAATTTGGTACAACATAAATATCAGTACTACTAAAACACTTACTGATTTACTTTAACTTTACTATATCGCCTCATTTTAATTTGAAAACCAATAATGACAATATAAACACTCCTGTTACCGTTATAGTATATTATGTATCAAGTTTGATAAACGCCATTTTATACACGAATTTTCTTAAATTAATGAGTGTATAGAAAAGTTTATAAACGAGGTGCATACTATACTTTTTCTACGACAAATACCTACTTATTATTATCTTAAAATGATTTAAATCAAGAATTTGTACAGCGCCATCTATGAAACAACAGGGGAAACTGTCAAATGTCACATTTTTCATTTTATAAACACAATTATAAAGGTTATAAATCGAAATGTATATTGAAAATTGACAGTTTTTCACAGTGAAAGTAAAGGAAATGTTTTATGAGGACTTTACAGTAGAGTCCGTGCCCGAATTTAAGTTATAGTTTACTGCCGGCGAAATTAAAAGGTCAGTACAATGTTCATATAAACTTTTCAAATATTGGCGTTGAGAAACTATTTAATATTTTTGTATTGAGATAATAAAATAATTTTCACATTTAGTATTATTTTACAAGAAAGGCACTTTATTTTAACGATTGTATGACATTTGACAACTGTCAAATAACTTAAAACTAACTTCAGCCCGTGACTAAAAACCTGTTGCTAACTTCAGCCCGTGACTAAAGCGCCGTAAAGCCACAACTTGTCAATGTGTATTTAAAAGGTCACTTAGTGTCATGGAAACATGTACGATAAAGGGTGTTTTAAAGGTGGGAGTAGAAAATAGTATATTACGCAACAAGTGTGGGAAGTGGCAAATTACGCATGAGTGGAAAAAGTTGCGCACGAGCGAAGCGAGTGCGCATTTCCTCGAATGCGTAATTTGCCTTCCCACACGAGTTGTGTACTATACTTTTTCTACGACCACTCTGTTCGCCTTAAAAAAAAATAAAAAATAAAAACTCCCAAAAATTTTAATTTATTTATGCTAATGAACCACTTACATTTCTTTATAGTAATTATTAATGGTAACTGTACAATTATTAAACGTAAGGGAAGGATTTGCATTTTCTTTATTACAATTGACAATTATACTATCGTTGTTTACCGACATTAATAGTTTCAGAATCATTAAATACAGAAGTTTCTCCACTTTTTTTATTGCAATTGGCTAGTATACTATCAATGTTTCGAGCCGGATATACATTAGCAGCAGTTTTTCTCAATTTTTTTGATAATTCTATTTAGTTTATTACAAAATTTTTGTGTTCAAGTTTCATCGCCGTACACTGACAGTCGTCAAATATTGACAGTTCACAGCAGCTTTACCAACATAACCTTAATAATATAAACAAAAATCCCCAGAAAAAAACAAAATAGACAGAAAAACCCTAAAAGTGTGTTTTTTTATTACCATTACGCACGTGTGCGTAATGACTAACTTTCAGTTATTAAGACTTTTACTGTAATGATCAAATTACATAGTGGTCGTAGAAAAAATATTATAAACACCCGTTGACGCTGACACAACTTGTTGATAAGTGTTGGAAATGTTTTGATTGGCTGCCTGAAATCACGTGTACTTTTTCAACGGAATAATTTGTTAAACATTAACAAAATAATCTGTAACCTTTGAAATTAACAAAATGCTTACAAAATTGCATTTTACCTTTACATAATTACAAACCCAGGTTGTAAACAAAAAATTTTGGAAAAATTTTACAAAATAAAACTCATGTTAACAAATCTTATTTTTATAACAGTGTATAGAACAATGCACCCGTTGACTAGTGTAATAAACAAATATAAATACATTTTCTATGCACTGCAGAAATTTATGTTAAAACTATACACAAAATTTTCAAGGCTTTGTGCTTCATGTTGTTAACTTTGGATTTAAAACTAATGAGCCATTCCACGCGTAACAGATAGGAAAGTTGCCGTGTTTTTATTTACAAAATAATATTTTTCTATTATATTACCAATGTCAAATTTTTATAAATAGTTCTAAACTAAAGCTGTTTAACAAGGTTTTTATTTGGCAAAATTAGGTATCGTGATTGACTGTTTAATTCCTTAAAAATTAATAATTTAAAGCGTAACGGACGGGACTTCGTAATAGTCATTTCATCAAGGTTTTTATTTGGCAAAATTAGGTATCGTGATTGACTGTTTAATTCCTTAAAAATTAATAATTTAAAGCGTAACGGACGGGACTTCGTAATAGTCCCGTCCGTTACGCTTTAAATTATTAATTTTTAAGGAATTAAACAGTCAACCACGATACCTAATTTTGCCAAATAAAAACCTTGTTAAACAGCTTTAGTTTAGAACTATTTATAAAAATTTTACATTGGTAATATAATAGAAAAATATTATTTTGTAAATAAAAACACGGCAACTTTCCTATCCGTTACGCGTGGAATGGCTCTAATAAAAAAAAGCAACATAAAAAAGAAAATATAAAACTGTGCATAGAAACATTTTATTTCAATCAATGAAACGCCATTTGTTAATTGGTTTTCGACTTTTACCGATACAAGTTACTTTTCTATCAAAACAACTTACTTCACTATGATTAGTTTTAAACGTAATTAGTTTTCTAAGTAATAGAAAATGCACAGCAAAGAAAAATAAATGGTATGTTCTTCGATAAGTGGTAGAAAGAGGAGTTTCCTTAAGCGTGTATAATCTCCTTTTTTAACCAATAGTCGCATATTTTATTCAACTACCGCAAGGAATTCATAAAAAAAATTATTTGATATTTAACACAGTTTCATTGAATGAGGGTGTTGAATAAAAAATTATTATATTAAAAAAATAGTTTTTACTCTTAATTTTCTATAAACTTTTTAAATTAACAAAATTAGCCATTTTTATATTGGGATATAAAAATCATAAATAGTCAAAATTATGTCTAAAATTAAAAATAATTACACAAAATTAATAATTCATATCGTTAATATCATCAGAATTATCATTGTTGTGTATTGTCAGTAAAGGGTCAGTAATGTGTGAGCCGTACTGTCAGTGTAAACTGTACAAGTTTGTTTTGTGTGTTTTTGCTTGAAAAGGAATTAAAAACGTCGGTTTTAAATATAAAAATACAATGGTGTAGTTCTACACGTTATTAGGTAATAAAAACTCAAAATTTGTTTTTTAATGTAATAAATCTATTTATTTAAATCAGTTCATAAATAAACAAAAATATGCGGTCTTTTATTAAAAATGATCTCATTTAAAATTAAATTATGCATGAAACATTTTTAACGATCTGATTATGTCCACTCTCTTTCATTGTCTTAGTCTTAGGTTTAAAATAATTAATTTGTATCTCAAAAAAGAAAAATTCAGCGATATTTTATTTAACAAACTTTCCGTTGGCTAAAATTGGACCACAAAAATCAAATTATAAAATGAATGAGAACTGTTAATAGTATATTATGTATCGTTTGATAAAGGCCATTTTAGCCAAGAATTTAATTAATTAAATGAGTGCCTAGAAAAGTTTATAAATGAGTTGAATACTATACTTTTTCTACGACAAATACTTAATATTATCTAAAAAATTATTTAAATTAAATTAAAGCGACATTTATACTAAAATAAAGTAATAATAATATGTTTATTGCTAATAAGATCATAAATGATATAAGCAACGGCAAAATACAAAAAAACAAGGTGAAACGTTTAGTCATTAAACATAAAGTCATACGGTATACAATAAGTAAATTGATAAATAAATAAACATTTAATACATTTAGTAAACATTTAAAGGGGTAAAACCCATCCCAATTAACATGTTTACGTAATTTTCCCAATTAACATTTCCCGTTATGATGTTAATTGAACTTAACAATTATAATTGTTAAGTTCAATTAAAATCATAACTAATTATTGATACTTTAATTATTTAATTATTTAATTTAATAATTATTGATACTTTAAAATATTAAAATAACTTTAAAATATGATTATTATAAATATTTTATCCTTTGATTTTTTTATAACAATAATTGCAAAATATTATCAAAAAGTAATAAAAATTCTTACACGGTAAATGTTGTTTTTATTGGATTTTTTTTACAATTTCAAACTTGGGAATCTACCGGCGTTAAAATCTCAAATTTGTTTGTGTAAATTAAAATTTTTCCCTTAAACCTAGACCAACAATCTACGCTTTATCAGTTAAATCAAAAGGTCAGTACAAACGTTTATATAATCTTTTCAAGTATTGGCGTCAAGAAACTATTTAATAGGTATTTTTGTATTTTTGTACTGAAATAATAATAGTTATTTCCTACTTTAAATATGAACGTGAGTTATAATCCATATCTCACTAGTGAGTTATGGATTAAAATACATAGCATAGTGTGTTATTTAATAGTTTACTTGTCTAAAATGACATTAAGTCATAACTGTCATGTGTTGGATAAAATGATTTTCCCATTTAGTATTATTAAGAAATGCCCTTTATTTTAACGATTGTAGGACTTTTGAAAACTGTCAACTAACTTAAAACTAACTTTATAAAACAACAGTTTTTAAAGAAAATTACTACCATGTCGTGCAAAAACCTATATTCACTGATATGCTAAATCAGTTGATATAAATAAATCAACGTTTCTACATACGGCCATTAGTGTCATGGAAACATGTACGGTAGTGGGCGTTTTAAAGGTGGGTGCATTGACGTGAATTAACTTAATTATCTAGTAAACTAACTATATTATAACATTTTATATCCACAATTAAAAACAAGTAAAAAACTATTAAGAAGTAATAATTTTTAAATTATTAAAATTTTTATAGTAAGTATAGTATATACGAAGGCGTAGAAGGGACAACTACACTAAATTCATTTTTATTATTTAATTCTGCGTTAGCTAACACAGAATTAAATCCGCCATATTTAATTCTGCGTTAGCTAACACAGAATTAAATCCGACATATTTAATTCTGCGTTAGCTAACACAGAATTAAATGCAATTAATTCCGTGTTAGCTAACCCAGAATTAAATAAGGGAGATTTAATTCTGTGTTAGCTAACGCAGAATTAAATATGGCGGATTTAATTCTGTGTTAGCTACCGCAGAATTAAATATGGTGGATTTAATTCTGTGAGCTAAGGCAGAATAAAATAATAAAAATGAATTTAGTGTAATTGTCCCTTCTACGCCTTCGTAAGTATATAGTATATAGTATAGTATAGTATAGCCCACACAATTTGCAAAAAGTAAAAAAATATGCCTATAGCAACTCGGCATTGATGAGTTTCACAAGAACGAAACGCGTCTGTCGATGCTGGCATGAGATCCGAACGAAATTAAACAAAAGCGGTGATAAGAGAAATGCTTGCAGAATATTTAATTAATATATATATCTAGAGAGTTTGTCGCAAAGTTTTAATACTTTTAATACAATAACTATAAAAAAATAAAGATAAAAAACAATCAATTCGCTAAAAAGGCTCAAACATAATACCAATAAAAATATTAAATAAACTATTAATTAATTATTAATTATAGTTATTAAATAAACATTTTTATTTCCATTTTAAAATCAAATAAACCTAAAACGACAGCTAATTTAATTAACTAATTTTGCTAATTAACAGATAATATAATACAATATGTAATATAACTATTGATTCATCGTGACTGCAGCGAAACGAATTATAATAACTCAATAATATTTAATTTAATTATCTTGTAAATTCGGAGCTGTTGCGTGCGCGGTTAAATTGATAGTGGTCAGCCGAGGAGTTACTCTGGAACGGCCCGTTTGAAATTATGAAAAGCTAGGCACAAAGGTAAACGCTAAAAGCGTCTTTCACATTATTATAGACCCGAACTAATTGCTTATCGGTTATTAATTAAAATTGCTTGATTAAATCATAACTTTTGTCTGCATGATTTTAGTCTTATTTTTCGTTTAAATAAAATAAATATTTATACGGAAAAAGTTCAAAATTTGTGTAGCTAAAAATATATACCACTGTCAACAAATTTAAGGAGGTTCGGGCACGATATTAGTCGCTTTGAGAAAATTTTGAAAAAATTCCAGGTTGTTGTACCTACATGTAGAAATTTACACAGAAAAAACGCTAGCATAGCATGCATGGGTGAGCCATTAAACCAATGGGATCTTGTAATCAGTTCTCCTGAATAACAGTTCCTATAATACCAATAGGTAGTTAGCACTTGCAGGGGCGTGCTGGGCCGCCGGGACACCGGGAGAAATCCCGGTGGGCCGGTGGTCCGGAGGGCTAAGTGGGCCGGTGTGCCGGAGGGCTATGTAGGCAGAATGCCGCAGCACGTGGTCAATTAAAAACTTTATGGCATTTTAGTCACGGGCTGAAGTTAGCAACACTGGCTTTTGGGCATTTTAGTCACGCGCTAAAGTTAGCTTTATTATAAATTAGAGAAAAGTGAGGTTAATTCCGTTGACATTTGACAGATGTCAAATAAAATTGGATTTAAATTCTTCTTTGTGGTCGTCGTAGATAAAATATAGTATGCAACTCGTTTTATAAACTTATCTAGACACTCGTTTTTATTAAACACTCGCTTGCAAGCTTCGCTCGTGCTTAATAAAACTCGTAACTAAAATGGTGTTTATAAAAATTGATACATAATATACTATTTTAGTTGAGTTATGTATAAATATCATAATTATTTTACACATACCATGCATGCCAGCCTGCCAGCTTTGTTTCTTTTTTCGAGATTGTATATTGTTTATAAGTTTCCTGAGCGATGATAATTTGTATTAGTTTTTATTTTAAGTGCAAAGTATGAGGCGCCGTGTGTCCGTAAATTATTTTTGCTATATATAAGAATATTTTTTATATATAAACTTTAAATTTTCTATATATATATATATATATATATATATATAGAAACTTTTTAGTTCAGATAATGCCGCTTGAGAATGAGGGCGCTTTGTGGTATTCAACTAAAAAGCACTGTTGCCAGAGTGTGCCAATGCAAAGTTTTGGTCAGTGTTTCCAACATAACAGATCTTCGGCCAGATCTAGCGGAACAAAATAATAGCAAATACTTTAAATACTTATAGGTAATATATTTAAATACTTAATATATTCTAAAGGTCAAAAACTTAAGAAGAAGAAGGTAATATATTTTTCGGTTGGTCTATTTTTATTGAAGAAAACATTTCTCTTCTTTGGCCGTCTCTATTTCTCTAAATAAACACGGCTTCGTTTTTACTAATAGGTATTTAAAAAAACTAAAATTTCTTACGTTATGCTTCTCTTGCCAATTTATAAAAAAACAAAGAATTTTTTTTTAAACTTGGACTACAAATTAAATTATATACGTACAAATCTTATGACAAATACCATTCGATATTATGTTCAAGTTTCCGTTAAAAATCCGTCAGCCGTAAGAGTATCTTTTTTCCCTCGACCTTTATTAAAATCTGCCAGATCTGGCGAAACGTTATGTTGGAAACACTGACCAAAACTTTGCATTGGCACCCTCTGGCAACAGTGCTTTTTAGTTGAAAACCACAAAGCGCCCTCATTCTCAAGCGGCATTATCTGAACTAAAAAGTTTCTATATATATATATATATATATAGGAAATTTAAAGTTTATATATAAAAAATATTCTTATATATAGCAAAAATAATTTACGGACAAACGACGCCTCATAGCAATGCTATATGTTTTAGCATTGTGTAAAATATAGTCTGGTTGTGTTTGTTGCCTGTTTTTTTTTTCAAGAATTTAATTTATACTTTATGTTATTAATTATTAATATATTAATAAATGTTTGAAATTTTTTAACTTGGTTTTGTTCACCCCCCATTTTTCGTGTGTAGTTGGCCGATTTTTCTGAATTTCCCGGGCCGGTCTGATATAGCCAGCACGCCCCTGAGCACTTGGTTTATAATCGTTTAAGTTATTTTCTTTTTAAAACTGGCTTATTCAATAAATCTTAAAGAAAATTACTTGCGGATTTAAAAAATAATAAATCTGACCACTTTCATAAATCACATTAAATTTTAAAAGAAAGGCTAAAAGTAATGTTTAATTCAGCATTCTGTCTACAATTACAAAATTATTTTTTCTACTCCCACATTGAAAACGCCCATTATCATACATGTTTCCATGACTAAGTGACCTTTTATACACACATTGACAAGTTGTGGTTTTATGGCGTTTCAGTCTCGGGTTGAAGTTAGCAACGGGCTGAAATTGGTTTTAAGATAGTTGATAGTTGTCAAATGTCAAACAATCGTTAAAATAAAGTGCCTTTCTTGTAAAATAATACTAAATGTGAAAATTATTTTATTATCTCAATACAAAAATACAAAAGTATTAAATAGTTTTTGACGTCAATAATTTGAAAATATTATATGAACGTCTGTACTGCCCTTATGATTTCGCCCTAGTAGTGTAGTTAACTAGATTTAACTGATAAAGTGTTAACAATTTTGCGTACAGTGCCCAAAACACATTCTCTTCTCTTTTACTGTGAAAAACTGCTTCTATATCGATTGTTAGTCTATTTTCAAGGGATAAATTTGGATTTACACAGAAAAATGTAAGATTTTAACGCAGGTAGATTCCCAAGTTGGAAATTCTAACAGGAATTCCAATAAATACAACTATTACTTTTTGTATCTTTAACATTTCCCGTGTAAGAATTTTTAATACTTACTGTAATAATATTTTGCAATTATAGTAATAAAAAAAATAAAAGGGTAAAATATTTTCTTAACATAATCATATTTTGAAGTTATTTTAATATTTTAAAGTATCAAAAATTGTTAAGTTTAATTAAAATAATAACGGGCAATATTAATGGTGTGAATTACGTCAAAAATGTTTATTTTTGTATAGATGACGCTTTATACAATCATTTAATTTAAATAATTTTTTAGATAATATTAAGAATTTGTCGTAGAAAAAGTATAGAATGCAACTCGTTTATAAACTTTTCTAGGCACTCATTTAATTAAACGTTTACCAAACTTGATACATAATATACCATTTTCTACTCCCACCTTTAAAACGCCCACTAATTGACCTTTTAATTACACATTGACAAGATGAGGCTTTATGTCACAATTCTTCTTATAAAATAATACTAAATAGAAAAAAAATGTAAAATATATTTTCTTATCAATGCAAAAATACAAAATTATTAAATAGTGAAGTCAACATTTTCTTTACTTTCACTGTGAGAAACTGTTGTCAGTCCATTTTCAAGGGATACATTTCGATTCAGACATAAAAATTTGACATTTTTACCGGCGCGCCGGTAATACAGATTTCCAAGAATGGTTGCTCTATTGTGTTATAGATGTCGCTCCATACAAAAATTTAATTTAAATCATTTAAGATAATATTAAGTATTTGTTATCAAAGAAGTATTGAATGCAACTCCTTTATATACTTTTCCAGGCACAAATTTAATTAAACACTCGCTCGCAAGCTCTAGGAAAGTTTATCAACGAGTTGTATATTATAATTTTTCTATAAAAAATAATTTATTAATTTAAATATTTGTATAGAGCGACATCTATACAGAAATAGGAATCTGTTTTATCGGCTTCAAAATGGCAGTGTTAGTTTGTTAAATTTTTCTGTAAAAATCAAAACAACTTCCTTGAAAGTGGACTAACCGTTTACATTTGATATAGAAGCCGTTTTTTACAGTGAAAGTGAGCCGAAATTGTTAATGCACTAGTTTACTGCCAGCGAAATCAAAAGATCATTTTTGTATTAAGATAATAAAATAAGTCTTACATTGTAAACCAAGAAATTAAATTAAAAAAATAAATAGATAAATTTTGTAAAACGCTTTTTAAAAAATAACATTTTTAATAGAATATTTTAAAAAAAAATTAATTCTTCATAATATTCGTTTTTTCGTAGGACAAATATTTACAAAGATTATGCAAAACTTGAGTGTTTAGCTCAAAACTAATCCTTTATATGACTAAAGTGAAGAATATTTAGCTTGTACGCCAACTTACCTTAGAAATACGCTCGGCCTGCTTATAAATATCCAGCTTCAAGTTTTCCGCAAGTTGCAAATGATATCTGTTCTCCTGGCTGAGAATTACGAATACGACGTCTTTTGTGTCTGAAACAAAAATTAATAATAAAGTCTGTTTATTTTAATGCTTACTTGCAAGGTAAAGGAGAAATTCTTAAAAATTCTTATTCTTAATTAGTTTGTTAATTTTATTTTGTAAAATTTTAACATAATTTTTTGTAGAAAAACCAGGGTTATCTTAACAAAGGAAAATAATTCACCGAAAGTTTTGTAAAGGTAAAATGCAATTTTGTAAGTATTTTGTTAATTTCAAAGGTTACAGATTATTTTATTAATGTTTAATACATTATTTCGTTGAAAAAGTAAAAGTGATTTCAAGCAGTCAATCAAATCATTTCCCACTGACAATACCCATCAACAAGTTCAACTGCAACTTATGTTCCTGCTTACTTTATTATAATTCGTAACGTGTTCGTAACAACTGTTTAGAGTTTTTATAATAGGTATATTATATTATTATTGGGATTCCTTATACCTATTTTACGAGCGTGCTTAGTAAGATGCCATCACTGGTTTTCAAACTGAAATTGGGGGATATAGTGAAGTGAGTTAAAGTTACGAAATACATCAGTAAGTGTTGTAGTAGTAGTGATAATTATATTGTACCAAATTTCTTTATAATTTGATGATTTTAGAATGGTGTGTTATTTAATTGTGTAATTTATGTAGGTATGTGTTATTTTTTTTGTTTAAAAAATTAATTAATAAAGCAAAATTTCTTATCATTCTTTTCATTTAAGTTCCCAATTTTCAACAAATACTTTTGTTACTGGATCTACAAAAAGGTTTGTAAAAATAAGGTCTTTTTTGAAAATTACAAGAATTATGGTTGAATTATTGACAAAGGATTTTGTTATTAAATCTAGAAAATTGTTGTTAAGATTACAAACTATAGTTAAATATGTTAAATATAGTAAATTTAAAAGTAAACTACGTACACGTCATCAATAAAACAAAAATTTTACGCATTGGTACCAACACTAAATGACTAAATCGAAGTCTGTAATTGAATAGGTATTTGAATGCATTTTAACCAAATTAAGTTGGCAACAATTGTGATGTTGTCATGTTTACATTCAAATTTTTCATATTTAAATGACACATAAAAAAGAATAAGAATTTCGAAGCTGTCAGTTGTGTTTTTGAATATTTCGTTTAATTCGTGTATTATTTCGTTTATTTTGTTTGTTGTTTGTGTTATTTTATATCGTTTAAGTTTTCATTGCCGTTTTTGTGTTTGTTATACATCGTTTTTTTGTGTTTCCTATATTTAAAATGCCGAAGCATTTAAATAGTCGGAGTCAAGAGTTGGTGTCATCCTTAATACCAAAAAAAAGGCTTTGTTATCTATGCTTAATACGCTATTTTGAGGCAGAACGGGATAATAATGGACCTTTGTTACCTTTAACAGCTGTTAGAGAGGTAAATAGGATTATTATTAATTATATATTAGAATATTTAACAAAATATATGTTGGATACATGAAATAATAATATATATACCAGAGACTGACTTTAGATGGCAAAATTTTTGGGTTTTATATCAGAAAATGTCTTTAAAAATGGCTAAAAACATACTTTTGGCGGTGCATCATATAGGTTATAAAAACTCAGACTTTTGACATTTTGGTATTTTTCATGTAAACGCCATCTATCGCCCTGTAGTTGCACTACCACTTTCCCTTGATTTTAGCATCACATTGACAACCGTGCCCGATCAGCTGATTGATGACGTGTACGTAGTTTACTTTTAAATTTACTATAAGTATACTTATTTAACAGATTACAGTTGGCTATAAACTTAACATAAAGTTATAGACCTGGATTAACATAAAATCTGGGTAATATTTGGTTAAAATTAACAAATATATTTTAACTGTGTTTTTTGTCATTTTTATTCTCCATCTGAGCAATTGTCCTGCTTTATTATAAACATCTTTTCTATAAAACTCATTTTAAACCTGGCAATCCTATATTAAAACACAGAAAATGTTATTTTGTTTTAAAGGATTAAACATCAAAAAGGAGTAAATTTAAATTCATTTTCGAAAGTCAGAAGTGGATTTGAATGAAAAATAATATTCAGTTTTTGATGTTTCCGATAAAGCGATATTCGGAGTGAAGTCGAATGACATAAAATACTTTTGGAAAGTTTCGCGACTATCTGCGCTTAATCTCATATTCGTGATATATACGAATGAGCCGGAAAACATGGAAAAGAATATGAAACTAAACAAATCAACGGAAAGTTTATGCGCGAGGCGCAAAGTTTTTCCGCAGAGCTTGCTTTGACGCGAAGTGTGATCGGCCCATAAAATATATTCACTTACGTAGAACAACTTCTTCAATCTTCGAAAAGTATTATCTACATGAGACTGGGTGTAAGTAGGCGGAGTATTAACAGGACCGGGTTAAGCAAATTTGCCCCGAGGAGCTACTGCTACTGTATTGTATATTAAGCTAAATACATCTTTCTGTCTTAAGAATATGAACTATTTATGCTTCCTACTCTCTAAAAATGAAATAGTCAAAATTCTACTATTTGAATTAGTAAAAGCATTTTTTACTAATAAAATAGTCGTTTTCACTTTTAAATAGTTATTTTTTACTATGTAAATAGTTAAAGTTTGACTAATTTAAGATTAGTCACCATATTTGACTATTTCTGACAGTTAAAAGTAACTAATTTCTTTAGTCGTTTACGGCCAACAACAAAGTATTATTTGAATTAAATGCATATACCTCTCCATGGTTAAATGACCCATAAAACAAATAAAGATGCAAAAAGTTTAGCTCAAAATAGCAAGACAAATAATATATTAAACTTTAAAATATTATGAACCATATTTATTGACAAATAAAATTAATTTTTATAAGAGCGGCTGACAGCCGAATGCGTTAAGACGTTAGCTTGACAAACTTGTCAAGTGACAGACCTGAGTTCAATCCCAGGCTGGGTCAAAACTTTTTTTAAATTTAAATTTACTAATTTGACTATTTCATTCAGTGGAATTTGACTAATTATTAGTGACTGCTTTTTCACTATAACAATTAGTCAAATATGACTTATAATTAGTTATTTTTGACTAATTCATTTTAAGAGAGTAGGGTATGCTCAGATGCCGTTGGGGTCAAAATTATAAAAATTACTAAAAATATCTTGAATTTAAAGAGAATGATTAATTCATTAGGGAAAATAATATTTCGTGTGTTGGGTACAAAGAGATAAGTATATTTAATCTGTGGTCTATGTTTATATTTATTAAGTAGTCGTGTATACGTATTAAAATGAAATAGTCAAAATTCTACTAATTAAATTAGTACCAGCATTGTTTACTAACAAAATAGTCGTTTTCACTTTTAAATAATCATTTTCTACTACTTAAATAGTTATAGTTTGAATAATTTAAGATAAGTCACCATATTTGACTGTTTAAAAAGTAACTAATTTCTTTAATCGTTTTCAATTCTTGCGGTTAACAGCAAATAATTGTTATAGTAAAATGCATGGTTAAATGGTCCATAAACACAAACAAAGATGCAAAAAGTTTGGCTCAAAACAGCAACACAAAAAATATATTCACCTATAAAATATTATTAACAATATTTATGGACAAATATAACTGATTTTTATAAAAGTAGCAGTAGCGACTCGGTTAGACATCCGCTTGAAAATCGACAGACCCGAGTTTAAACCCCGGCTGGATTAAAACTTTTTTAAATTTAAATCTACATTCGGTAGAATTTTACTAATTATTAGTAACTGCTTCGCTATGACAATTAGTCAAATACAGAGTTGCAAAAATGTTAATGTAAAAAATAATGCAATCGTCATTTTTGTAAATGGTAATGTAGTTTTAATACATTAATCATTAAAAATGTGTAAAAAAAGACATTACACATTACATCAGTAAAAAATGATCAGGGGTAGGCTTGATGGGGTGATTTTTTGTATGGGGCATTTTAAACTAAGTCTGACACTTTGAAAAATGTTGATTTTCGATTTCTTTTATTTTTCAATGTTTTTAAGTACCCATTAAAAATCCCTTTCTGGTAAAGTTTGATATTTTTTTGATTACTCGTTCAAAAGATATTCAATTTTCAAAACAATCGCGTTTTTTGTTTTTTTCTGCTAATTTCTTTAATGGTAAAAAAGAACACATTAATCATTGGAAAAATGTAATGTGTAATTAACTAAATTTTCATTAAAAAAGAAGTACTTAATGCATAATGAAAATTAAACATATTACTCATTATTTTAATAATAATAATAAAACTTAATGCATTAAAAAAAATAATGCAACTCTGGTCAAATATGACTTATAATAAGTAATTTTTTACTAATTCATTTTAAGAGAGTACAGCACGACCTTCTCGAGGAGACGAAAGACGCTCTGACTAAAATAAAGAACTTTGACGACAAGTTAAGTTTTTTCTCAAAAGAAATAAAAGGTTTTTAAGTAGCATGATTATTGATGAACTTAAAACTAGAGCAAGGTAGAAGAGACAGCGGGAAGAAAGCGAAAAAAAAGTATAGACAGAAAGTAAATAAACGTCTGAGAAAATTTCTTCTCTGCTTCTGAAAACTATAACGATATTCAGCTCTTTCAGTATTCTAAAAAGTTATCCGAACAAGAAAATCAGTGAAAAAACATACACTGCTTTTTGGAGGAACTTAGGACATCATATTAATTAAACCAAGAAAAATACCTTAGTATAGAAAATGTTACCAAAAGAACCAGAATCTCTGATGTCTTTATTATTAAAGAAAAATGGAAAAGTGAAGATTTCCTGAAAGTTTAACCTCAGAATTTGCCATGTAATACGGTTTCCTAAAAATTTCGTTAAATGTTGTAAGATGAGAGTTTTTAATGATACTGCTGAACGAGAAATCCGTCTTATTAAAAAATACAACCAGTTACTAAGGACAAAACAAATGCAGCCTAGTCGGAAATCACTAAAAACATGGAACTGCAGTTTCTTAAGCCACTACAAGCATTATTATGTCGTAGTTTTTTTAAGTGTTTCATATTATTAATGTTTCCAATATGTACCTACGTTGAATTATGGGCAACCTCCAAACATTTCTTATTTAGATTTATTTAGAAGAAACTGTCTTAAAAAGCCCAACACTGTTGTGTGAGTTAATGCATCGTAGTCATGCATATTTAAAAAGTGTTTCCGACAAAGAGGAGATCAGATGCTTGTGCAGCACCTCTGGAAATTGATGTGCTATTCAGCAACTATTTTATTTATAGCTGCAAGCATTTACTTTTAGATTCTTTCGATGGATTATTTAGCATTGAAGCGATTGAAATGGAAATCAATGCAAGGTGCACGGCTCATTCATTATTTAATCAAGATTCTTTTGGAATAAAAGATTTTTTAATACCTATACCTTTCTGAAAATACATTTATAGCATTTACCGGGATTAAAAATCATTATGTTTAAAGTTCAACATTTTAAAGAGCTTTTTTATTTAAGACAATGAACATCTTTCAAAAAGTCTGTTTTCTAGATAAATTACTCACTGAAGTAGAACCTTTCATTATCTGAATCCTCAATAATAAATCATTTTTTTACGGTGGATGAGTAAAGGCAAGTAGCTTGTTAGTTTGGCCTGATTACAGCGTGCACGACCAAATCCTAGATGCAAATCCGTATCGTTATCTTCGAGGAACTTCATCATTTCTTGCGCTAATTGAATATGATTCGGCTAATAATGGATTTCTCGTTGCCACAAGAAGCCTTAAGTAGAAAATGTTGAAGCTGAATGTCATTAACCGTGTTTTAAGTGGGAAAAGTAATTTCAAGATATTTTGAATTAATATTATTTTATATGGAATTTTATGGAATTAGTATAGTATACAGGGTAAATGTAAATACCTCTTGAAATTCCAAAATTTACAGAAACTAGGTGTTCTCATTGTTGGCTTAAAAACCCCTGCAATTTTGCTATCATATACGAGGTGTGTTCAGAAAATATCGGGAATTTTCGTTTTTTGAAACAAATATTTATTTATTCGTCTACATTAATGTTGTCGCCTTCAAAATAGTCCCCATTGGATATTATGAACATGTGCCAGCTCTTCCAATACTCAAAACATTTCTAAAACTTGATCTTTGGGATAGCCTTTAGTTCTTTCAGCAATGCGCTTTTAATGTCATCTATGCTTGCAAAACGACGGCCCTTTAAGGTTCTCTTTATTTTTGGGAATAGGAAAAAGTCAGACAGAGGCATGTCTGGCGAATATGGAGGCTGGGGCATCATTACAGTATTGTTTTTGACCAAAAATGTTGTTCAAAATTTAACAATTTTAGAACAAATTTTGCTGCCACGCGTTTCATACCCAAAACATTCAAAAAAATTTCATGGGATGAGCCAATCGATATACCAATATCATCAGCGACTTCTCTGATGGTTTATAACCATTTCTTCCACTTTTTTCATGTTTTTATCGGTTGTTAATGTGCTTGTGCGTTCGGAGCGTTCGTCATCTTCAACGTCTTCACGTCCATCTTGAAAACTCTTATACCACTTGTAAACTCTTGTTTTACTTATAGCAGACTCACATAGGCCTTTGTTAACATTTCACAGAATTTATTTCATTTTTTAAGCAAAATTGGATACAAATTCTTTGATCCATTTCTTTTAACGAACGAAAAATCGCCGAGCTCATAAAACACGTCTAACCTTAGCGGCTGCCACAGAAAAAGTAAACAATGAAAACAGCTAAAGTTTTTACCATACTTCAGGGGCATGTATACCAACATAATAAAGAAAATTTTATGACAACCGGACCCTCCGAACCCGCGAAATTTAACAATAATGGAAGTTTGTTGCTTGTCGCTTGTTCAGAATTATTTAAGGAGCATTATTTCACCATCTTATCTTCTTGTTCCTAAAAAGACTGAGTGTATTGCCTACAAAAAATTTAAAAAACCCTACAAGGTAAGACATAATGCTTCATTATTTTAAAGTAAAAACGAGAAAAAAATGATTTTGTTACAAACGGGGCTTGGATGAAGTTATTAAAATTGTTCACCCTTTAACATATCACCCTGTAGGAAATTTACTTGAAGAACCGTGAGCTTTATATCTATAGCATGAATTGCCAAAGGATGAGGCTATCAGACAACACAGACCCAAATAAAATAGTTCAAGAAACAAAAAAGTTATGTCGTTTTGAAAAAGAACGAACTTTTTGGTCGCGGAGTGGTTCGCAGTTTAGTTGTAATGCTTACAATCCCAATTAAATCGGAAAATGGCGTTGCGGTGCTATCATCGTCTGGTGTGTGTTAAATTAAACATTCCCTTAGTTGTTCGGGTTGTATTTAGTTGCGACTTGCCGCGCGCTACGCGCATATTTATAAATCTTGCAGTGCATAAATAGGAAATGTACCGACCAATTTACACATGTGGTCGGCAATAAATATGTAAAGCGTAGTTTAATTAGTCCCGAGTCGTGTCTCTCCCAAAACTTTACTTCGCCCATCTTTCCACGTTGTTTATGGAATAATTAAAGTTTTAGAAAATGTTTTATTCCGCAGTCACACGTTTTAATAATGATTTTGTTTGATTTATCTTTATTTAAGACAATTTTCCATAATCTACAGGATGTTTCAGCAATAAATTAAAATATTTAAGACGATAGATAGAAACATGTTTTTTTCTTTATAAATTTGTTTTAAAATTAGCGTCTTGAAACTAAACTGGTCTAAAATTTACTAAAACAGTCTAAAATTGTTTTAAAACTGTTTTAGAATTAACTGGATAGAACAGTTCTTTGATAGTGTTAAATCTGTTAAAAAAAACGTGTTGGAATTGTATATATATAAACATATAATAAGGACAGCCATTTTAAAACTGTCTAGAATGTCTTAAAACTACCTTGTAACTGTCTTAACATTGTTTACTAAAACTGTCTTGGAACCGTCTAAAATGTTTTAAAATCACTGTCCTTAAACTATATCAGAGCTGTTCAAGAATGTAACAAAATTTCCTAAAATGTCTTAAAGCTGTCTAAAATGTCTAAAAACTGCATCATTAATGTCCAAAATCTGTTTAAGAACCGAAATGTCTAAAAACTGCCTTAGAATTGTGATAAACTGTCTATAACTGTTTTAGAATTAATTGTCTTAAACAACTGGATTAGAATGGTTACAACAGTTACTTAGTCTTGAAACTGTCCGAACTGTTCAACAATATAATAAAATCTCCTAAAATGTATTAAAATTTTTAATTCAGTTAAGTTTGAGACAGTTAATTCTAACACAGTTTATCACATGTGATAAACTTGCAAGTCTAAGACAGTTTTTACACAGTTTAGACAGTTTTTAAACAAATTTTGAAAAGTGATACTGCAGTTTTTAGACATTTTAGACAGTTCTAAAACAGTTTTAAGACATCTTGTTTTAACTTAAAACTGTTTTAGAACTGTCCAAAATGACTAAAAACTACATTATCACTGTCCAAAATATGTTTAAGAACTTTCTGAAATGTCTAAAAACTGGCCTAGCATTGTGATAAACAATAACTGTTAATGAATTAACTGTAATAAACTTAAATGAATTAGAATTGTCTAACATTTACTAAAACTGTTTTAGAACTGCATTATCACTGTCCTAAATCAGTTTAGGAAATGTCTAAAAACATGCAGTGCAGTGAAATTGTAATAAACTGTCTTTAACTGTTTTAAAATTAACTGTCCTAAACTTGACTGCATGGATTAGAACTGTCTTTAACTGTTTTAGAATTAACTGTCCTAAACTTGACTCCATGGATTAGAACAGTCTAGAATCCACTAAAGCTGTATTAAAACAATGTTAAAAATCTATCAAATGTTCCAAAACTGCCAGCAGCACTGTCTTAAAACTGTTTTAGAACTGCCTTTTAATTTGCATAAAGTACGGAATAATTTTTGTGCTATAGGTACAATTATAGTGTTATAATAAAATAAAATTAACACGCATAGCACCACCTATTTATAACCAATTAACGAACAAATTAATTTTCTGCGAAGTTTAATTCAATTCAAACAGAACTTAAACAAAACAAAGCGAAATTGTAAAAGTAACTTACATAATTGGCATCTTTAATAGTCCAGGGTTCGTTGTTTCAACTTTTGCCCACGACTCCTCCCCTCCCGTTCGTTCGTTAAAATCGAAGACAGCCGTAGCTGATTATTGACAATTTCTGATTGGAAGTAGCTGATTTAACTGCTCGTCTGTCGATCGTCTTTATTTTATTTTCATAACTTTAAACAAACAGTCAACTAAGTTGTTTAATTAACTCGTTGCTGGTAATCAGAACTCCTCGGGTACAATTGAAATTCGTGTAATGGTCTTGTTTTATTGGCGCAGTCCTGACATTCTAAAATTATTTTTTAACAGACTGCAGTCTTAAAAAAACTTTTAGTAGCATTTTAAATTTTGTTATTAACGTTCTAAAATATTTTTACAGTAATAGGTGTGCTTTACACAATATCTTCTTCTTGTTAAGAAGACTAAACAAAGGAGGAGTGCTCAGGGAAGACTACAGATGCGCAAAGTGCTCCTTGGAAGAAAAAACAACAGAGGGAGCTTTTACCAAATGAGATTGTGTTTAGAATGGTCGTTGCGCTTGTTGTCCTTGTCTTATACATTGTAAATAAATTATAGAGTCATACTTTAGTACGAACAATAAATTATAAGACTACTCCCTCTTGGTTTTTCTTTTAAGGAGGTTCGGGCACGATATTAGTCGCCATGAGAATATGTTGAAAAAATTCTAGGTTTTATAAGAGTATACTTAAAAGACATTTACAAAGTTTTAGAAAGATTGACAGTCTGGTTTGCGGGTAAAAAATTATTTAACTTGCTAAGACTACACGGGATGTTATCGTTTCTTATTGCTAAACTGTTTTGTGAGTGTTGACAAAAATTTATAAACCAATTCTACAGGTATATCTAAGTGCATACTACAAAAAACATCAATCGATTTCTTATTGTCAGATATGAGTAAAGTGACCAGATACTGTCAAAAAATAGGGGGACATTTTATGTAAATTAACCTTCAATACAAAAATGATACAATCAACAATAATTAATTAAAGTCAAATTTACAATTTGCATTGTATCATTGTGTCAATTTTGTAATTAAGGTAAATTCATACAAAATGTCCCCCTATTTTTTGACAAAATCTGGTCACTTTAGATATAAGTTAATGTATATTTTCAAACGTGACTGAAAAATTAATGATTTTTTTCTCGTATGCACTTATGCCCGTAGAAATGCCATACAAATTTTTGTTAACTTTCACCGCACAGTTTTCAAACAATAAACGTTGACTTTGTCCAACCTAAATTATCAATCTGTCATTTTCGTCTAGAAGATCCGGTAAAACTGGATTATCTGGGTATATTTGGTTTTATTTATTTGTTATTTTTTATAAAGTTTTTTTTCTTCAAATAATTAAACAATCCTTCAACCTTTTATAGTCTTCTTATCTTTGTTTTATGATCTTCCTGAGACTTTTGCTGCATTCAACATACTGCATACTGCTTTTAATAAATAGGTATTTTTTTCTTTGGAGTGAACTTCATTCTTTTCACATAACATAATAATTCGTTTTTACACCTAGTTTTAGGATTTTAGCACTGCATAAAGAAATGTCACTGCAACTGTCAAAAACGAAAAGCGTTACCATAGAAACTATCAACGTCTTACAATGTTTTAATTCTATTTTTTACGTTTTTTAATTTAAGATCCTGTTTTGTCTGCCCCCACCTAGCAAGTTACTCCTCTTTTTTAGTCTTCTTGGTTTCGCATTCTAAAATGGTTTTTGAAATTCTAAAATATTTTTGATATTCCTAATTTTGCTTTTGACATTTTCAATGTTTTAGTGGATGAAACAACAAAATAAACGTTTTAAATTCTTTAAAACAAAACATTTTGAAAACTCATTAACTCCAGTAATTAATTAAAATTAAAATTTCGTGTGTTAAATTGTATTTAATTATCGTACGGTATCGTAACCATTTAAAGCAAATTTTACAATCCAAAAACAAGCAAAACTGCATTTCGGAATTTATTTAATATATGTAATGGAAAAACTTTAGCAGTTGGCACAATAAACTACTTGGAGTTTAAAATTTGTATACGAACTTTCATAATAAAATTTCGGCATTTTATTTAATGGCTGTGTTCTAGTTATCCCATCCAATTTTATGATTCAATTGTTAAGCACAAATATATTAACTTTGTATTTTAAGATATGGGCTTAGCAATAGGGATGTTCGACCTCTAAATAACTTCGTTTATAGGCATCTATATTCGCGGAACATCCGCATCATAATGACATTTGTATGTGCATCCGCATCCGCCACCTTTTAATTGCCTTTGTATAAATAAATATCATTTATAAAATATGCTAATTAGCATTAGCATTAGCATTATTAATAAATAAATCCATATGCAATTTATTTAAATGGTTTTATACGATTTGCCAGTAAAAAAATATTTGTTAATTTTAACCTAATATTAACCAGATTTTATGTTAATCCAGGTCCACATAACTTTATGTTAAGTTTACAATTAATTGTAATCTGTTAACTAATTGAATAAGTAGTTTGTAATTATAATAAACATTTTGTAGATTTAATAACAAAATTCTATGTAAATAATTTAACCATAATTCTTGTAATTTTTAAAAAGAACCTTATTTTTACAAACCTTTTTGTAGACCCACTAACAAAAGTATTTGTTGGAAATTGGGAACTTAATGAAAAGAATGTTGATAAGAAATGTTGCTTTATTCAGTTTTCTAAACAAAAAAATAACACATACCTACATAAATGAACACAAAAATAACATACACACAATTAAATAACACACCATTCTGAAATCATCAAATTATATAGAAATTTGTTAAAATATAATTAACAGTACTACTACAACACTTACTGATGTATTTCGTAACTTTAACCCACTTCGCTGTGTTCCCTAATTTGCGTTTAAAAACCAGTGATGGCTTCGGATACTTCGCACACTTTTTAAATAGGTATAAGGAATCTGAATAACAATAGTAACAAATTTCTGTAATATATTATATATTATAAACAATCTGGGCAGTTCTTACAAACACGTTACGAATTATAATAAAGTAAGCAGAAACATAAATTGCAGACGCTAAAGTCAATTGAACTTGTTAATGCGTATTCACGTGTACTTTTTTAACGAAATTATTTGTTTAACATTAACAAAATAATCTGTAACCTTTGAAATAAAAAAATGCTTTCAAAATTGCATATTACGTTTAAAAAATTGTTGGTAAAATATTTACTGGTTACTACAAAAAATTATGTTAAAATTTTACAAAATAAAATTAACAATCTACAAACTTATGTTAACAAATCTGGTTTTTATAACAGTGTTATAAAGATTTTCTTAAGAACTTAATCACGTAATTCCGGGTTTATAGTTTCTTGGCGGTCCACTTGGTTTGATTGTGGTATTTTGGAAATCGTCGATACTGCAATTAATCGATTTGGTCTATAGACTGTGAGAGAACATTTTGTCTACGAGACCGGCATTCGGAACATACAACTGGAACTGCATGCCAACAAACGGCAAAATGGCAGTGTCTGCATCTAAACTAAGCGTCGGACGTTTAATAAAATTTAAGGAAATTAAAAAGAAAACAAATTGAAACGATACATTTAAGAGACTATTTCAATGTCTTAAGAGATTCTATCACATTGTATTTCTTAAAATACTGTTGATAAAATTTATCAGATAAATACAGTGCGCACGTTAAAAGTCCCCCCCTGTTATCTTTAGAACGAAAAAGAAATATCTACATCGGGCGAAAACCATTGTAAAGAATAATAAGTATTAGACTGGGCCAAAAAAATCAACTATTTTTTCTTTTGAAAAGTATATCGAAAATATGGTTTGGGGTGACAAAAAAAAATTATTGTGAAAGTTTGTGTCCATAATATTAATATTAAGAGGTCTATCATCGCAATTTTAAATTTTTTTTCCTCAGCAAGTTTTTGTCTCAGAACTCCCAAACTATTGAGTTTAACAAAATTGACTCAGAAATATTTTTTTAAGAAAATTAAATGCTCTACAAAAAAGGTTAAAATGAAATTTTCCGTCAGATGAACAGTTTCCTTAAAATCATGATCAGTACCCAGAAAAAAACCGATGAATATTCTTTTGAGAAATCAAGTGCTTTACAAAAAAGCCCTTAACATTTTTGGTTAAATTCACTCAATCAAAAGTTATTCAAGGTTAAAGTTGAAGTCAAAACGAAATTCTTGTTTTTCCTCTTTAGATTTATTTTTTTATGGGTGATAATTTGATTTTTTTCTTTATAAATGTGTATTATATAACTAATTAACAATTTCCAATAAAAAAACATGATTGTTATTATTTAAACGATTAAATAGGTAGGTAACAGTGAAAATAATATTTTCTAAAAAAAATAGCTTCTTAAAGCGAAAAAACTCTAATGTGTTATTATTTTTTTAATTTTCAGTAATTTTATCAATAACATAAAGATTATCATCGATAAAAGACAAGTTTTTAAATGACCCAAAAAAAAATCTAGATCGGAAAAAACAAGAATTTCGTTTTGACTTCAAATTTAACCTTGAATAACTTTTGATGGAGTGAATTTAGCCAAAAATATTAGGAGATTTTTTTTGTAGAGCATTTGATTTCCCATAAGAATATCTATCGTTTTTTTTCCGGGTACTGATTTTTACATGAATTACAAAATTCCAAAGTTAAAAGATCAAATTGTAAAACTATAACAATTTTTAAGGCATGATTGTAAGAAAACGGTTCATCTGACGGGAAATTCCAATTTAAGCTTTTTTGTAGAACATTTAATTTTTTTCAAAAAATATTTCTAAGTCAATTTTGTTAAACTCAATGGTTTAGGAGTTCTGAGGCAAAAACTCGCTCAGGAAAAAAAAATCTAAAATTGCGATGATAGACCTCTTAATATTAATATTATGGACTCAAACTTTCACCATAACTTTTTTTGTCACCCCAAACAATATTTTCGATATACTTTACAAAAAAAATACTAGACTTTTTTGGCCCAGTCTAATAAGTATACTTATGTATGGAATAGCCCTAGCTAGACTTCGCCTCGTTAAATAAAGACGTTTTATTATTTATTATTATTATTATTAATATATATATATATATACTAATTTTTAACGTCAAATTATTAGGTGCCTATTTAAGGAGTGAAAAGTAGGAATTAAAAATATCACATTGAATTAAAAATATCTGCTTATTTAATAAAATAAAAATTAAATCAAATTACAAATATCTCCTATGATATGTTTAATACATTTAAAAATTTCTACTATGATATTTTTAATTTAGCGAATTAAAAATATATGTTTGGCAAAAAATACAAATATAAGATGCAAATATTACCTAAATAAAAAATATCAGTTTGGCATAAAAATTAAATCTAATTTTAAAATATCTGCTGTGATATTATTAATTCGCAGAATAAAAATTCTTGTGTGATATTATTTATATTATAAAAATATCAGGGTTAAGTTAATTTCTGAATAAAAAATAAAACGGTGCCCCATAGATATGCGATGAATAGAGATATATTAAGATAAGAAAATATTCATAACTCGCTAATTTATCGACATGCAACAATACAAATTTTTGTAGGAAATTGTATGCCTTTAGGCATTTTTTGTAAGTACAAAAAAGGTTTTTTACGATATTTTCGTAAAACCTTTCATTAAAATAATACAATGTTTGAAATAAATAAAAAATATATCTTTATTCAACACCCATTTCATTTCTTAACTTAAACCGGTGGGTGAAATAGCATTTCGCCCACGGGCTGAAGTTAGCTTTAAGTTAAAATTAAAAAAAAGTAAGGTTATAACTGCTTGACAGCTGTCAGATATCAGATAAAATATCAAATAAAATTGGCTTTTTCGGAAGAAAAGCCGTTTCTGTAAACTACAAAACCCGTTTGTAAGAATTTTTTAGATGAATTGTATTAACAACACAGCTTTGAACTTGATTGATTAAATATTTTAAATTTTACCCACAACATTTCCTTTGGTTTCAGAAATGGCGCAGATGTGTTTTTTTCCTCCTAATATTTTAGGAAATCAAGTCTTACATATAACAATTTTGTTTTCATTTGCCGGAAATTGATTATTTTGCTCCTGGCTTTGAGTCTTTCCTCGAGCTCTAACAACCCCCTTATGACCTGTGTACATAGTTTATTTTGCAAATATGGCAGTCACATTGTTTCGATTTTCCAAACTTAACACCCTGCGCACACATTGCTACGACGTTGTTCATGATTTAATTTATACTTTTGTTTCGTTCTTATTTCATAGATTTTACTATTTTTAGTTAACTCAAAAAAGGAGTTACAAACAACAAAGACACACTGTCAAAATTTTTAAACAAAATATAGCAAATTATAACATTCAAACCCAATTTGATAAAGTCCCAAATTATAATACAATAGGAAGAAGAATAAGAAAAGTTTACTGACCAAAATAAAGGGTCTCAATAGGAACGCCGGATTTAATATGTTAATTAAATACCTTAAAAGTTTGCTAATAATTTTTATTTTTATTTCGACCTAAAGTACTCATCGATTATGTATGAAAGCATATGTGCTGCTGAATTTCTCCAATAGCGCGTCTAATATCGTCTTTAAGTTGATGAATTGTTGCTGGTTTGTTGACCCAAATTTTGCAATTTTGTTTGTTGACATAGTCAATGAGTATAAAGTGCGCTTGATCGTTAAACAAAATTCAACATCTTGTTGCCTTGCCAGGATCCAGTTAACAAATTCCTGGCGCATTGCATGAACTACTGGGATTAGCTCCTCTGTTAATTGAATTTTGTATGGATGCTAATGAAGATCTTTTGTTAAAATTTGCTGTAAACTGCTCTTTGAAACAGCAACTTGTTGGGAACGATGATGAATAGAGGTTCCAGGAATTTCGTACTGCTGCAATATTTTTAGCAGATCGTCTGGTACGACGACAATCTGGCATTTTTATGTCCCCAACCGAACCACTTCCCTCAAATTTTATTACTAACCTTCGCACTGTCGTTTCTTTTTGGAGTACGACCGATAATTGGAGGTAATTTTCGAACGGTTTCTGAATAGCATTCTTCATATTTATAATGAGTCTAGTATAAGAATAGTAACACGTTGTTCTAGAGAATACCGCTTCATGACTTATAATTTATAGGTTATAAAATCGAAATGTTTTTACACTACAGAAATCATATTTTCAAGGTTGCACTTTGCAAAAAATAGGAACATGGCAAAATTTAAATCCGGCGTTTCTATTAAGACACCGTTTTTGTTTTATTTCTTTAGACAAATTAAGATTTTTAGACATTTAATACTATTATTTGAAATAATGGCGTTTTGTAACCTGTGAAGCTCAGAGCGTTGTTAAAAATTAAAAATATCTAACATTTTTTGATGTAATGACAAAATCATAAATTTACGCTTTTGCTACATTAAAAAAATCGATTTTTGCCTAACCCTACAGCTGTAATATTATAAAACCACGACGAGATGGAAGGCATTTACGTTTTGTAACAATGGTTGCCTACTACTGGCGTAAAGTAGTAAACTCTGATTATAAAACTAGTTTTTAAAATCAAATGTTTAAATAAAACTAGTTTTAGTTTTGCGTTTGACAGTGGCAGTGACAGTTTTATATGCAGTGTTATTTAAAATCTAAAATGAGTTGTGAAAATCTTCTAGACGAGAATGACAGATTGATAATTTCGGTTGAAAACATATATATTTTATTATTTTTGTAATAACATTGGTTTAAAGTAAAATACTGTTTCTCGTAATTACTAGGTCATTTACTGATAGTTCGTACAACCAAAAGTCCTGCTGGAAGTGCTTCCGGAAGTACTTTTGTACAGACACTTGCGTCCTGCTGGAAAAACAAGCGCGCCCGGGAGTTTCGTAAATTCTGTCCTTCCAGCAGTGTTGCCAGAAATGCAGATTTTTCTGCAAAGTGCAGAATTTTAGGGTTAATTTTGACTCATTGTAGACTTGCAGATTTCTTTTGTTTAAACCCCTCGGATTGCAGAATTCTTATCCTGTAGCTTAAAAAAAACATTTTTCCTAATTTAATTAAGTAAAATAAATTTTAGTGACATGCTTGTGCAAAGTACAGTAACCCAGATGACATCGAAGTGAAGTAGTCAGACACCTCTAGTTATTTGTATTTAAAATTGTATTTAATTAATAAAGAGCTCTACGAAGTAATTGTTACTTGTTAGCATGTATTTCCCCTAAATAGTTACTTCACCTAGAAAAAGTATTTTTATTTTACAATCTTTTGTATACTATTTACCAGTACCTATTGATTATAGTGTAAAAATTTTAAACAAAGGACATGAGTGATATAAGGTATGTACACAAGTTTTATTGTATGAAATATTAAAGAAAACAATGCAAAATGATAAATCTGCTTGCGAAAACTGTCGTTTTAAATTATTTACATTTTACATATACATTTACATTACATTTTTATATTTTGTTTTATTTTTTTGAAGAAACAATAATTTTATTATTTTTTTGTGTTATACATTATATGTTCTTAATAAAATTTATAATAAAATATTAAACTGGTTGTTTGTTTTTTAGTGCTTTGTATATATCAATTAAAGTACCGCTTCAATTAACAATGTAACCAACGTGCAGAAAAATCAGTCGATTTGCAGAATTTTCAGTCATTTTACGCAGAGTATGAGTATTAACTATCTGGCAACACTTCCTTCCAGTATGCTGCAGCAGTACGCTGAGCCTAAAAATTGTCAGCTATCGTTAAATTATATTCCAGAAATCACACCCACTTACTATTTTGAGGTACAGAGCTACCAACCCGTTCTTTTTTTGCGCCAATTTTAAAAGAACAGCTTATTCCACTGGTTTTATAGGTCCTTCTGGAAGGCTAGAAAGTACTGAAAGTGGGTAGGACCCGGAGAACTTTTTGTACTGCCGGCAGGACGTTGTAGGGAAAATCATTAATATAAGCTTGGTTGTGTCTATATTTAAATAACTAATAACATTTATGTATAGTTAAAACCAGAGCTGCAAGCTCTCAGAAAACTTAAATCGTTTTTTTGATTTAAATCGTTTTAATGACTTAAGTCATTTGGTAATAAGTCATTTCTCTAAAACTGACTTAAGACTTAAAATTTAAGTAATTTTCAAAATGATTTGTGACTTAAATATTTTTTTCAAAATAGAAAAAACTTAAGTCATTAATAAAAGGCTTAAATCAGTACATACGATTTAAGTCATATAGAAACGATTTAAGTCAAAAAAATATTTAAGTCTTTATAAAAGTCGGTAAATTATTTAAGTATTTTAAAAAGATTTAAGTCTTTTTGAAAAAGATTTAAGTCTTTTTAGAAAATATTTAAGTCAGATTTTTCATATATTTTTAACAGCCAGGGGTTCACGCGGCAGCAGATCAAAAACTCCTTTAATTTCCTACCTACAATTGCTACCGCTAGTGAATAAAAAAACCGCCGCGGTAAAGTTAGCTTTTCGGAACCGTTTGACGGCTACATTAAAAAATGTCCTGTCTAAAATAAATGAAAAAAAATGCGGATTTATAATTTGGTTTTTTTGTTAGGTCTAATTTGTAACTTTTATCTATTTTAACAGAGTTTGAATCTATTACCGTTTAGAAGTTACCCATTTATGTATATAAAAAAGTAGCCTCCCTGTATGTACTCTACTAAAAAAGGTGGTTTAAGTTTTTATTTTGATTGTCTACTCAAAAAATGTGTTTTAAGTTTTTATTTTGTTTGTAAGTGTTCTGAAAATAAATCGTTTTAAATTCTTAACATAGTGGTTTATTATCATCTGTATCTATAGATACATATACAATAGATTAATAATATCAGTATCATTAATACCATAAAATTATTATTAACATTTAAAAAATCGTTGTATTGACTTAAGGGTAATTATTTTGATTTAAATCACAATTTTTTATTAAGTCATTTTATTGACTTAACTCTTAGATCACGATTTCAATAAAAAATATTGAATTAAGTCATAAAAACGACTTACTAAAGGAATTAAGTCATAAGATGACTTAAATCACTTTATATTGATTTAAGAATTTGCGAAAATGACTTGACTTGAAAGAAAATGATTTAATTCAAAGACTTAATACTTAAATCATTTGAACTTTATCTTGGAATTTACTTAAGATTTAAATCATTTTGATTTTAGAATTGACTTAAGACTTAAGATTTAAGTCTTTTTAAAACTGACTTGTTGCAGCTCTGGTTAAAACTAAATCTACATTGTGGTGTACCGACTTGGACGTAAATAACTAAAACAGTACAGTATAAGAGCAAGTTATAGCAACACAGGGCAAAACAGTCAGGATAGTTATTAAAGGACATTAATCATTTTGTCACTAGTTCCCGAAATCAATACCAAAAACAATAAATAGCCGCAGATACTCTCACATAAATTGACGGCGTTCGACCGCAGATGCAGCTCGAATTAAACAGTTATTTTGACAATACAATTACTGGATTTTTTGGGACATAAATTTAAGCATTTTGATGTAAAATAAAAAAAAAATTTCCACAACTAAAAAATTCGAAAATCGAATAATACATCTAATTTTTAACAGAAATGAACCAAATTTGTGTGAAAGGGGAGCGGCTTTAAAAAAATATAACTTTATTATAGTATTATTTATTATTATTATTAGTATTATTATTATTATTACAAGATAATATTATATTCGTCAGTTATTTTTAAATTTTGTAAATCATAAAAATCTTGTGTAATAAAATTTTATACAAAAAAAAAATAATTAATTTTGCCACCCTGCTTTTCAGTGGGTACAGAATTAGTTTATAGAAAACAATAAAAAAACTAAAATCCCATCATAGCTTGTCATTATTATAATTTTAGCTTGTTATAATTTTAGCCCGTCATAATTTCGGTTCAACAACAGGAGTATAGCAGTAATAGCAATGATTTTTTTTATTAAAGTATCTTTAATTAAATTATATAAGAAATTAAATAAAGGAAATAATTATTAAATAATGTATTGAAAATAAATTAATAATTCAATAAAAAAAACCCAAAGGTAATCAAGTTTGTTTGGTAATGTGTGAAATAAAAATAAGCAAAATAAGCAATCCCTATTCGGTTATACCGATAAGCGTAAATTAAATGGAATGGACTGGATAGGTAAATGCAGAAAAACCGGAAAGAAATAACATCCAGTTGCGCGCTGTGTATTTGTAATGCTCGAAAATTTCCAATATCAATAAATACGATTCTATCTAAACTCCACTAAATAGACTGTCTATAGACATACGAGTATAATCTGTGTATGGACCAACTGCAGTTTAATTTATTTGTAGGAATTAAATTTAATTTAAATTAATAGGTTTAGTAGATACAATTTTTCTAATTTGTACAATTTTCCACAACTATTGTTAAACTGCATCGACGATTTGAGCTATTTAAAAATACAGTCTCGTTTGTAAACTTTTCTATAAACTCATTAATTAAATTAAATTCGTGTATAAAATGGCGTTTATCAAACTTGATACATAATATACTATAAATGTAAATGGATAGTATATATATTAGTTTAGATACAAGTATTTAACAGTCGTTCATTGAATATCTGATTTAACGTGTATCAACTGCCGGTAGTTCATGGATCAGTTCGGTGTTCGACATTGGCGTTTGGGGGGGCCGGTACCGGCCCGCAAACCCGCCGGCTGCTGCTAAACTATCGCGAACTTTGCAGGCTGTCAGAACGATTTGCGTCTGGTCGTGTCCGATGTAATGGCGGACGCTTTGTTTGGATATATAAATATGTTTGCCCGGTGCTATTTCAGACATCCAATTACGAGTATAACCGCCATTAGATTGCACCATTGATCGAATACCTTATGCATACTTTATTTTATCGCACCGATCACTGCCGCTGGTTAAGTATGGGATCAATTATTTAGAAATCGATTTGAACTATACATGAAAATGCCAAAAAAATTTAGTTAGTTTAATTGAAAAATAGAGTCAATTTTCTTACATTTAATTACAGTTTTTTTTAGTTCTAGAAACTAAACCATTAATGATAGTTTAAAAAGTTAAATAGCATGCAATTTTGTAGTACCTGCATTTAATTATTTCTTAAAACTTTGTTATATTATTATTATATAAAAAGTTATTACCCTATTTTTATAATCTTGTAGCTACACTGTTATAAAAATCAGATTTGTTAACATGAGTTTTGTAAAGGTAATATGCAATTTTGTGCGCATTTTGTTAATTTCAAATTACCAGAAATCTGTTATTATTGTTATTCAGATTTCTTAAACCTATTTAATGAGTGTGCGAAGTGCGAAGAATACTAAAAAAGATGCAATCACTGGTTTTCAAACTGAAATTAAGAGATACAGTGAAGTGGGTTAAAGTAACGAAATACATCAGTAAGTGTTGTAGTAGTACTGATAATTATATTGTGCCAAATTTCTTTATAAATTGATGATTTTAGAATCGTGTGTTATTTAATTGTGTGTATGTTATTTTTGTGTTCATTTATGTAGGTATGTGTTAATTTTTTTGTTTAGGAAATTGATTAATAAAGCAACATTTCCTTTCATTATCATTAAGGTCATTTTTTAAAATATTACAAGAATTATGGTTGAATTATTGACATAGGATTTTGTTATTAAATCTACAAAATGTTTGTTATAATTACAAACTATAGTTTTGACAGAATTTTTTTTTAGCATACCTAAGTGACGAAAATTTCACATAAATTTGAAAAAAGAAAAATATTGCCTTATTTTGAAACACCCTAATGACCATCCTTCAATTTTATCGGGAAACTAGTGGTTATATAAACGTTTTTTACGAAGAAAACCTTATCGATGGGATTAGGTAGACATAAAGCTACATATCGATGAGGTATTTAGGTTTTTTAAGCAAGCAAATACTTCAAAAGAAAACTTCACAGAAAAGGAAATGTTGTTACAAACAGAACAAGAGATCTCAAAAAAAGCATTGCCCGATTTATACAGGGTGTCATGTAATGTTGTCATCCCTTGGGGAGATGATAGACGCTAAAAAAGTATTAGTAGTTTTTCCTCCATCACTTTTGCATTAGTCTCATAATATTAAATTTACCCGTTTTCCTTTCCATTTTATAATTTCAAATTTCTTGACGCCAATATTTGAAAAGATTTTATGAACGTTTTTACTGACCTTTTGATTTCGCCGTAGTAGTGCAGTTAACTAGATTTAATTGATTAAGCGTTAAAATCGTGCCCTTAAAACATTCTATTCTCTTTTACTGTGAAAAACTTCTATATCGATTGTTAGTCTATTTCCAAGGGATAAATTTTGATTAACACAAAAAAATTGGGGTTTTAACGCTGGTAAATTCTCAAGTTAGAAATTCTAACGGGAATTACAATAAATACACCTGTCACGTTTTGTACCTTCCCGTGTAAGAATTTTGTATAATTTGTGATAATAAAAAAAACATAAACATATTTTAAAGTTATTTTAATATTTTAAAATATCAATAATTGTTAAGATTAATTGAAATAATAACAGCCAAAAATGTTTATTTAGATGGTTAATTTATTTTCGTATAGATGTCGCTTTATACAAATATTTAATTCAAATATTTTTTTTTAATATTTAGTATTTGTCGTAGAAAAAGTATAGTATGCAACTCGTTTATAATCTTTTTAAGGCACAGATTTAATTAAATTAAATTCGTGACTAGAATGGCGTTTATTAAACTTGATACATAATATACCATTATTTTTATATCAGGAAACGCATTTTTTCCATAATAATTGTAACATTAATGTGCAAAATCCATCCTCGACAAAACTAGCGTTTACAAATAGATAAATTCCGTTCGATATATGATTTATGGCTTGATGGTGTTAAAATTTTCAAGGGGTGATATTTGCGTGCCAAACTATTGAAACCGGAATATTTTCCTATAAATTTCGACTAAATTTTATATTCATTTTTCCCTGTCGATACAAGGCAGGATTTATGTTAAATTATTTAAAAAAAAAAAGTTTAAACCCACTACGAAAAAAAATTATATTAATATTAATTGTTTTAATGTATACGATGATTACCTTTATAAACTTTTCCGGAATGGCGTTTTAAGACTAAAACTTGAATTTTGAAAAAATAATACAGCTTTTTACAGCTTTTTTAATACAATTGCTACAACTGGTAGTCTAAAATTGTCCCATATCTATTAAAATAGCAAATGCCATGTAAAATGCTATTACCATTAATTAATTATTAATTTAATTATCAAATCAAATTCCATACCTGAATTAAAAGCGCATAAAATAATTGAAATTTCGTAAACTATATTTCAAATCGTCACTTGATTAGTTATTAATAAATTATACATTGCGCAAACGGTATAAACACAGCATTTCCCAGTCATAAATAATAATTGACTCTTATTTAGTGGGTCGTTATTTTTAACAGATAAATATTTTAATGCACAATCGATAGAGATTTGCATTTTGAATAATTTTCAGTCAGCCCAAACATATAAATGTCCGGGACATTATGGGGATTGTTTCAATGAAATTTACATAATGCATGTCCAGTGTGTCCACTCACCCAGTGACATTTTCAAAGTTATTTTTTCTTTAAATGGTCAATTTGCTAACGCGTCTAAACTGTTGCATTCAATGTTGCCATATGAAATGCAAAAAAAGTCGTGTAACACGGTTGTTAAAAATCGTGTACAATCGTTATTAGCTATTTATTATTATTTATTATTATTATTTATATATATAGTATATATATATATCGATGGTTATTTGACAAAACATCGTAAGCGACAAAACCTAAATTTTACAGGAGAGATTTTTTTGTGTGGGAGCTTTATTTTTAAAGTTATTTATCTGAAAACTGGTGAGGCATTATTTTATTAATGTAGAATTCATATATTTAAGTAAGATGGAATCCAATCTAAAATTTTCATTAACTTTTGTGGCATACGATATTTTATAAGAACATCTAAAATGTAAAATTAGTCTTGTCGCTTAAGTTACATTTACGTTACTTTGTGGGATATAGATTTGATGATTACTTTTGTCAAAACATCGTTAGCGACATTCATTTTTTTACTTTTATTATTAAATACAAAAAAATTAATTTATAAAATATCACCAACGATATTTTGCCAATGTTTGAAAATGAAATTCTACATTAGCAAAAACGAACGATTTTTATTCACAAACCAGTATCCAATCCATGAACTACACAAGGAGCCCGAACTTAATAGGGAAAATTGACAAAACCAACCCTCTAAGTTGAACAAATTAAGTTTCTTTTTTTCACCACCAGCGGCGCTGATTGTCGATGCTAGCGTTTCGGTACAAATTAAACTATTGTTTCAGAAAAAACGTAACACCAGCGCCCTCTTATCTTATAGGAAGATTCTTGTTTACATGATTTTCGGACTCCTTGTGTAGGCTCCATGATCTAACTCATGGTACCATGATCTAACCGTTATAAATTTGTGTGAAATTATTTGACGCTATAACAACATACAATTACTACAAAAAACACTTTTAACGAACCACACTACGTAAAAACAATTATAACTAGGATAACTATTAATAATGCAATGAAAAAAAGGAATTATAAGCTTTTGATCAAATAAAATATTGTTTTAAAACTTGGTAGCAATAACCACGATGGAGGTATACTCACGAACAAACTGTTTAGAGCGGGAATAACGCCTTAATAGATCAAGGCGGGAGCACAATATTATCGTAAGCGACACAATGTTAAATCCCAAACGCCATGTCTCGGAGTTGCTTACGATTATTTGTCGGGAACAAATAGGCGCTTACGTTATAAATCGGTAACAAATTAAAAAGAAGAGGCGCATACAATAATAAAAATATTAACTGACCAATATTAGATTCCAAAATTGGAATAACTATTATGTTAACATGTGCAGCTTATCGTAACTGATACTTTGATAAAATAAAACGTAATTCTACAAAATTGTCGCTTACGATGTTTTGTCAAATAACCATCGATATATATTTATGTAAAAATCTAAAGAACTATATATATAGTTCTTCTAAGACGATAAAATGTATGCAACCCATTATACATTTTAAGATGTGTCTACTGCTACTCACCAGCAACTAAATAATATAAAAAAGGGCAAATATATCAAAACCGTCGCAACAAACAGTATACGTAGACACTTCCTACATTCAAATGACATTTGATTTGATCATTAATGACATTTAATTTGATCATCAATTTTAATTATTAGTATTATTAAATGTGATTTCGGATAAAATTAATATGCACCTCGGCATTAAAGTTATTTTTTATCACTCACGTGGTTATTTGCCTCGGCTTTCGCCTCTGCAAATAATTTCTACATTCGTGATAAAAAACTTTACTGCCTTGATACATAAATAACTATTATAGCCTAAATATGGACGAGTTTTGCAAAAAATAACATTTTTTCGTCAGCTATTTCGATTTACACCTGTGCAAACGTGCAAAGCAGATTTTTACATTATTATGTTTAACAATTACTATTACATTTGTTTATCCATTTTAAACAATAAATATGCATTTTAAGGCATAAAAATAAATATAAACAATAAAAAATCATATTTTGATTGTGATATCGAAACTACAAATAGTTGCTTTTGACGGTGACGATTATTTGCTGTTAATATTTTAATAGATTTGTTTACCCTTTAAACATTTAACGATTTAAAATGACTTAAATCGATAGATAAAACAGGCGTGTCAAGTTTTACGAATGAAGTATATGCAAAAGTAAAATTCCAAACATAACCTTATTCTTTGACTGTTGTAATCTTTTTACTTGTTATAAAACCATTAACAGCGTATTTTATTATAATGTTCATAAAATTATTTTTTAAATTTAAAATTAGAACCTTTAATATGTACTTTTTCTCGATTTTCAAACGATTTTAATTAATATTTTCGGGCATTAACCCCTTGCAGCTTTTACGCCATCTTTAATTTTATAAAAAAACAGTCGATACCATTTTCTAATTTCGTAATCGCTTATTCCTCGGTAAATATAAAAAATATTTTTTCTACTCCCAACATGTTTCCATGACACTAAGTGACCTTTTAAATACACATTGATAAGTGGTGGCTTTATGGTGCTTTAGTCAAGTTAGCAACAGGATTTTAGTCACGGGCTGAAGTTTTAAGTTAGTTGACAGTTGTCAAATGTCATAAAATCGTTAAAATAAAGTGCCTTTCTTGTAAAATAATACTAAATGTGAAAATTATTTTATTATCTCAATACAAAAATACAAAAGTATTAAATAGTTTCTTGTCGCATATATTTAAAAAGATTATATGAACGTTTGTACTGATTAATTTCGCCGTATACTATAGTAGTGCAATTTTAAGGCCGGTAGATTTCCAAGTTAAAAATTCGAACGGGAATAAATACAACTGTCACTTTTTGTACCTTTAATATTTTGCAATTATAGTAATAAAAAAAATCAAAGGATAACACATTTTCTTAACATAATCATATTTTTAAGTTATATAACTATAACTATTAGTATCAATAATTGTTAAGTTTAATTAAAGTAATAACGGGCAATATTAGTGGTGAAAATTACGTCAAAAATGTTTAATGGGATGGTTACTTTATCTCAATACAAAAATACAAAAGTATTAAATAGTTTCTCAACGCCAATATTTGAAAAGTTTATATGAACATTGTACTGACCTTTTAATTTCGCCGGCAGTAAACTATAACTTAAATTCGGACACGGACTCCACTGTAAAGTGCTCTTAAAACATTTTCTTTACTTTCACTGTGAAAAACTGTAAATTTTCAAAAAATTTATTTCGATTTATAACCTTTATAATCTGTGTTTATAAAATAACTAAATTTGACATTTGATGGTGACACACATATTCCCCTATTGTTTCATAGATGGCGCTCTATACAAATTTTTGAATTAAATCATTTTAAGATAATAATAAGTATTTGTCGTAGAAAAAGTATAGTATGCACCTCGTTTATAAACTTTTCTATACACTCATTAATTTAAGAACTCGCTCGCAAGCTCGCTGGTGCCTAAATTAAATTCGTGTATAAAATGACGTTTATCAAACTTGATACATAATATACTATTAAAATATCGAATATACAAATTTGTATACTAAAGAACTCATTTTTCTGGTTAAAATGGTTTTGACTGTTTTTTCGATAAAATAAAAAATACCGCTTTTATTCGCTAATAAACACTAAATCTCTTCTTAATCTAGGATGGATGATGATGATAGCAAAAATACCAATAGGAATCGACTAACTTTACTGAATTAATAGTAATAATACAATTATTGTAACTAAAATCTAAAAATTGCCATTTGGAAAGTGACTGAAAAACAACATAATAAAAAAATACTATAGGGATTATTAAAAAGCGTGCACCATTTTGGGGAATATTTTTGATTTGGCCACCTTGTAGGGAATTTTTCAACACAATCAGCATATCTTTGCATTCACGATAAGAAAAGCAGAAGGTCGCGCTTTCCATGGATTATTCGATTTGCAATGCAAATATCTGGGGAATTCGATATTAAACTGTTCTGCAGATTACAAATATCGATTTGATTATTTCTCGAAGAGTTTAAAATGAATAACTAAATGACATATTCATAAAAAGAAATATAAAAGTTAATAATATTTGTCGCTGATATTTAAATATTTTACAGACAAAATCTTACTGCAAATTATTACAATTTAAAAAATATCATTATTATTACTATTAGCAATGTTTTTATATCCAGTTGAAGCAGAAAATTTAATTATATTTTGTTATCTTTCACACTTTCTAAATTGAAGTAAACTTGAAGTTAGAGGAAAGCTTTATTGGCTACCAGATAAGCTATGCAAATAATAAGTAGTGTACAAGAGATGCTTCCCTGAAAATTGTGAATAAACGAACAGAAAAGATAATAACAGAAACAAAAATTAATTTAGTAATGGAATTTAAACCTACTACGCAGTAAAAAAAATATATGTATATTTAACATATTTCTTGTGTCCCAGAAAGTCCACTCAAATTTTTTATTTTTTTTTTATTTTTATTACTTATGTTAATTTTTAATACAACAGAATGTGTAAAAGAAAATTAATATATGTTATTTTTTTACATAACTGCAAAGTTAATTTAACAAATCGTGTTGTCTCAATTTTATTTTAATTTTAACATAATTAAATTTGTTAAATTTATTTATATTTTATTTATTTTACACAAAAAAGTGTTACTTTAACATATATCTATTGATTTTACACAAATAGTATGTCTTCATTTAATTATTTTAATTTGTAATTTTAACAATCGTTTTATAATTAATTTTTACATTATAATTGTTTATTTTTATTTATTTTAATAAAATATTTAAATTAATATAAGAATATTGGTTTTTGGACAAAAAATAAAACATGTAAGTATGTAATAATAATTATTTATTATACAACATAATTTAAATTTATTATTATACACCATAATTTAAAAAAAAAAGCCAGCAATGAAGCATTGGAATTAAAAAAAAAATTGCAGTCCAGTCCTTTTTTTGTATTCCAAAATAAAATACAAATCCATGCCATAGGGTAAACGGTCTTCAAACATTTCTGGGGATACAAACGTTATTTAAGTAAAAAAAAACATTATCATAGCAAACTTACCTTTCAATTTTGTTAAACCCAGGCTATATAAAAGCAAACTTAACCTTACAATTAGAAACCTCTAAATCGAATTTCATCAAACCCAATAAACGCGCTTAAAAGACAGGGGCCTTGCAGGGTACCGATTTTAATCGATAGAAGGCGAAAATTAGCGAATTAGAAGAATAACATTTATATTCAAGTTGGATTGAATAAATAAAATACTCAATTATTTTAATTTGATTAAAAATTTTCTGTACTAAAATATTTAAAAAATATTTTTGAGTTAGATTAACACTTGTTTAGGAGTTAATGTATTATATTGAAATTAACATAATTTTTTAGTAACATTAACTATAATATTATACTACAATGAACAAAAAAATTATTACTTATCATTCTTATTTGTGTAGGATCTTTTTACACATTAATGTTTGTTAAACCTTTTGAAATTTTAAGGGTTTTAATTATTATAATTTTTGTATCAAGTAACATATATCATTTATGTTATAAACACTATAGAAAGTTTATGGAAATTTTTACATTTTTTATTTAATACGCATTTTATAATTTTTTTATAAGGGTGATTCTACAAACGTGGGGAACTTTTGACCTCATTTTGTTTATATATATAGTTTTCGGAGAAAATTAAACAGTATTTTGTTATGAGAACATAGATAATATAATTAATATACAGTTCCAGACCGGGCCAGTCACTTTTTCAAACAGTATGAAATATCTGTGTTTTCTAAATTTGAATGCAAAGGAAGTGACAAGTATACCATCGTACTAATTAAATACATAATTTATTGGAAAATATAAGATTTATTGCAACTTTGAGCATATTATACATTAAATATCTTAAAATCAAATAATACCTACCACACATCAGTGGCGGCTGGTGGATTTTGGGTATACCGATATCTAAATTATTAGAAATGAGTATGAGTTTATAATGACATTAAATAAACAAGTTCTGCGCAAGCAGAATTTAAATTGAAGTTTGAGAAAAAAAGATAACCGAAACATCGAACATGGAACTGACGACACGGTACTGATGAATGGGAAACAAATTTGAGATTATAATTCGGAATTAAGTATTTTACTGATATTTTTTATTAGTGGATGCTACTTATCAACAAATCACATATAGCCTTATATAAATTACAATAAAATATATATACGTAAGAAAATAACTATTCACCACAGTACCTACTGAAATTTTGACTGGAACTTTACGTGCATTCGCCACAACTTCGCCGATTGCATTGTTTTCAAGATGACTGTCGTGCAAAGGGCGGGCTCTGTAGGTAATTTTTTACCAACACTTGAGTTAAAACGAGGACTTGACGTTTAAACTTTAGCAGGAATTTTGAATTTTAATATTGGACACAGAACTGACGGGTAAAAGTGAGTACAACAATTATCAATTTTTAAAAAATTACTATTATTCGAATCTATGATAAAATATAAAAAATACATTATTTAATGTTTTATAGTTTGTAGTGAAATAAAAAAAATTGAATATATTTTAAAATAAAAGCACTAAAATATTTGATTCAGAAGTTGTGACACGCCAAGGTACTGATGTTTTGAATATTTATTATGTTTTTCTACAAACGTGCTTTTGAAAAAATACATTAAAATTGGGTGGACAAGTTAAAAATATCTGGATCTTTTGTAATTATATACTAAAATATTTACAAAAAAATATTAAAATACCTACTCTATTGACTGATCACATCAAGTTGTCCAACTTTTGTAGAATCACCCATAAATTTTTAACTGTGTAACTAACTTAAACTTACTCACATTAATTTAGACCACCCTGTATAAAATTCAACATTAAAGAGCCGCCTATTTAAAGGAATCAATTCAGAGGCTTTCCTCATGATGGCAACAGTTTGGAAAAGTGTGTGCAACTGAAATCCTAATAACGATCTAAAAATAGCGCATAAACATCTTTAAGAATAACCGTTTAGTTTTATTTTCGGTCTTTTAGAAAATGTGCGATTTTGAATGGAATGTTAAGTATGCAGTTTGTACCTTTCTGAACCTAAAGCTTTTTGTCTAACATGTTATTTAATACTCGTAGATAAAGTTAAGGTGCCGATTTATTCGTTTTCAATTGAAGTTTTTGTTTAAATTTCAAAATATGCGAAAAAATAAACTTTCTAAATTCTTTATTTTTACTTAATACAGTGATTTAGTTGGTTAAGATTCGAGAGAGAGAAACTTGAACAAAACATAACACGCATAATTTTCTCCCGGAGCTCCCTTTCTCGGTCTCGTTTGCAACTCCGGGGTCGTAACTAAAAAGGCAATTGTTGTCTCGAAGAGATGAAAAGCGGCTTTAAATAATTAACTGTCACTTTACCGCCCGCGGCTAATTCATCACGCGTCAAATAACAACGCGGGAGAAAAAAATATGAATGGAGATTTTTCTGCAAAACGCGAAAACAAAATGCATTCAATTGTCGGCTCTAATTAATGATACGTGCTTTATTAAAACCTCCGTATTATTCCTTAACATCCTAAATCTTTTGCTTTTAAGCACAAAAGTTGTTTCTCGAGATTAAGTATATTTTTTATTATGTTGGACATGAGAAGATTTTGTTGGAGAGAAAATAAAACACCACCTTTCTTAGTGTTCTCATTTTACAATTTTTATTAAATTTTGTTTTTTATTTTATATATTTTTGTCTACTGTTTCCATGACACATTTACAAGGTGTGGCGCTTTAGTCACGGGCTGAAGTTAGTTTTAAGTTTTAAGTGCAATAAAAGTAAAATAAAATGCCTCTTCTAAAATAATACTAAATCTGAAAATTATTTTATTATAATTAATTTATTATAATAAGAAATATCTCAATACAAAAGTATTAAATAGTTTCTTCACAATATTTGAAAAGATTATATGAACGTTTGTACTGACCTTTTAATTAACTGATAACGCGTTAAAAATTTTGCGTACAGTGCCCATTAAACATTCTCTTCTCTTTTACTGTGAAAAACTGCTTCTATATCGATTGTTAGTTTATTTTCAAGGAATAAACTTCGATTTACATAGATAAATTTGGGATTTTAGTGCCCAAGTTAAAAATTTCAAGGTGAATACCAATAAATACAACTGTAGTGCAAAGTGATAGAGGAAAAACTTGCTTACTTTGGCGTGAACTATCCTTTCTTGGGGGATGACAACCTGTATTTAGATTTTTTTATACATAGAAATGTACTCTCCAAAAATGAATTAGTCAAGAATGACTAATTATCATAGCGAAAAAGCAGCCACTAATAATGCTCGTCAATAGCAATTTGTATCCCGAATATTTAGCAGTCAATTTTCATGAAAAATTGTCCCCTGAATCCGAAAATATAGTCAAAAGTTAAAAAAAGTAGAACAGTTTTTGAGATATAGTTATTATTAATATTTTCACCCATAATATAACATGATTATCATCGATGATATTTTCGAATTGAAACCGAGCTGCAGATTTCACGAGTCCGCAGGACGAGTGAAATCTGCTGCTTCGGTTTCAATGAGTAAATATCATCGATAATTAATCATACCACGAGTTATATTTAGTGAAAAAATATAATGAATTTAAGGATTCAACGAATTGTCAGTTTGACATTTGAAATTAAAATGTGCTTTAAAATATAAAAAGACTTTAATAAACCTTATTTATTCAAACTTACCTTAATTTTATTATCGTATACACCTATCCATCAATCTTTTAGAGTTTATAATTCAATATTTTAATCATTTAACAAACACAGTATTTAAATGTAGGTTATGAAGTAAGGCTTTTTGTGCTAAGCTCAAGGTTTAAAGGCCGACGCGTAGCGGAGGCCTACAATTGAGCGAAGTACAAAAAGGCACTTCTTGGCCGAATGACATACAACATTTTATCTTCAAACCACTTTATATAGGTCAATTTAATTCAACATCAAAGCGGACTAACCTTTTTTAGAATCTCATTTATTTATTAGCTAAAGATTACATTAAATGTACAATAATTATTATTGCTTTTAGAAGCAGTAATAGTTTGACAATACCTAGCAACATGATTTAAGTAGAAATGGATTTTTGCTATTACATTTAATTCAATTAATTGTTTAATACATAGGTAGGTATCTAATTTTAATTTGTTTGGATTTTTATTTAAAAACTAGGTAGTTTGGAATGTTTAAGCTGTGTTTAACATTTAATTTCACTTAAAACTTAAAGATAATTTAAATCGTAGAAAAAGATTCGTGCGTTTTCTTGGTTGCCTTACCTCCCCAAGCAACACAAAATCGTCTAATAGACGTTTAATATTTGTCTATACCAATGGTATATCATTGGTTTATTGTCTACCTCTAATATAGGTTAAAATGTCCGCCTAATATAGGTTGATGCATATTATAGCAATATCCATATTTTAAACGTCTACACTATACGTTTATTTATAATACAAACTTGACAATTAAATATCTGTTTTTTATAAAGGTTGCATTTTAATATATAATATACCAAAATTAAACGTTTATCAAAAACTTCTAAAAGCCATAAACGATATACGTTAATATTTAATATTATTTTAAGGTGAAATTTTTTACATAACATTATTGTTTAGGCCGCGGCTCTGCTAATCTGGAAAAAGAAAATAAAAACAAAAGTTTTTACATTTGAATGATTTTTTAATATTTTTAGAGCTCTCTAATAATTCCATTTTCATTAAATTAAAATCGTAAAACCATGCATGGTTTTACGGTTATCAATGCATTGATAATTAAAATTACAGTAAAATTTACTATATTTATTCTTTGCATTTAATTTAAGTGAGGCATATTCTTTCCAGATTTGCAAAAACTTACCTGTGTAAGTGTAGTAGTAACTCCAAGGTAAAAAAAAAAGTTTAAAAAGAAACTGAGCAGATGACAAACGAATATATTTTCATAAATAATTATTTATTATTTTAAAATAACTAATTAAACAAATGTTAAGTTTTAACATCATTGAATCATTGCTTTGATAATTTGAGCCAATCTTGACAGGCTTGTCCTATGGCTTTGTCAGTTATTTCCCTGGACTTGATCTTTTCCTTGAAAGGACAGTTTTACTGCCTCTGTAAAACAGTAAAAAACAATGTTACTAAAAAGTACGACATATATTTTAAATAACTTTTAACTTTTTATTCTGTGGTAAAATAAAAATATAATAAATAAGTGGTTATAATGTACGTTTATAAATAGTATACCATAAACCAATAATAGATCTTTAAAAAAATAAAAAATATTGATTATTTTAAAAATTCCAAAGTGATGTTAACCTAATCCAAAAATAAACCATCTAATTTAATGCAAAACGAATATGTCGCATGGTTAAAACTTCTGCAAAGGTTACGGATTTTTGCCGGCTTCGTCAAATAAAAACACCAATTACCTATTAGTTATTTGGTGCAAATTAAGTAATCTGAAATTTCAATTAAAGTAGGTATATACTTACTTTATTAGCTGTATTCCCACCAAACAATACAATAAATTAATCGCTATCCACTCACAGTAAACAGTAAACATAACTTATACGGCAGCCATTATCAACACAGGACACATGTGACCGGTAACGGCAAAACGAAGCGTCTAGAAGGAATGATCACGTGACACGCGCCTATTGGTTTAAACAATCGTCTTAGTTACGAGTAATACCGAAACAGTGCGAACCATGAACATATGTATACAAGTATTATGAAAACTGAAGTTCAGTTACTGAACCACGTAGAAAATTATTGGTACCTATAAGTAACGTTTATTTTTAGGAAAACGATAGACAACTTTATTTTTATTTAGGTACAAAATCAAATATCCAGCTAATATATGACATAAACATTGTTTCTATCGCTAACAAATTTGTTAGCGGTGATAAATACATTTAAATATTACTTACAACAACAAAATTTATAGACGTAGATTTCTCGTATTTTTAGACGTTGAGCTTACATAAAAATATATATATAAAAAAACGTTTTCAAAACACTTGAATGTAAACAAATTTGATAAGGGTAAATAATTCCAATTTCATAAACATGCTTTATAGTTGTTTTTATAATATATATAGATTGGGTGATTAATATAAATTTATATATTAAATTGATAATTTTATGATTTTAAAATAGTATATCAAGTACGTAGAATATACGACTAAAATATGTACGTTTATAAAAAACGCTTAATATATGTTAAATAATTATACCAAAACCAAAAATATACGATTAAATGGTTTATTATACATTTATTAAACGATTATGCAAATGAGTGTGTTGCTTGGGTCACTTTTTGTTTTATTATTCATATTTAATTTTACAATAATTTAATGAAAAATATTAATCATTAACAGTAAAACAAACAAATTAGTGGTTATAAATAAATTAAACCAGTATAGTACGTTAATTTCTTAGAAAAACATTAGTTTGTCAAAACAATACCCCTAGCGAGAAAAAATCGAACTAATTACTTGCCTTATAAAATTTTTTATCGGCCTAGGCCATAACAAGGTATTTCTTTATCGAATGTTGACAACTATAAAGTTTAAATTATAGACCGCGTGGAGATAAAAATATTGTCGCTGTGATAAAATGCGTAACCATGGAATACTGGCATTTTATTGGTTCTAATTATAATGAATTGTATTGTCCATTTAATATGAAATTGACTATATTCAGGGGACAATTTTACATAAGAATTGGCTGTTAAATTTTGGGATACCATGGTATCCCATGGTTAACCATGGTATAAGTAAAAAAGCAGCCACTAATAACTATAGTAATTAGTCATATTGAATAAAAATGGTCTCCACTTGGACTGTAATAATTGAAACTTCAAGAAAGCAAATGACATGTATACTGCAGTATACTTTCTTAAAATGAAATAGTCAAAATTCTTTTATTTGGATTAGTACCAGTATTTTCAAACACCCAGCTGTGTCAAAACTTAAATAAGTTTTGACACAGCTTTAAATCTATTAATTTTTTGAATAATTTAATTTATATAATATATAATTATATTTCCACTTAATTTAAAAAATTCTAAATAGAATTTATGTACACTGGCGTTTTTATTAAAGATTAAAATGTAGAAAATCATCTTTCCGTATAAGAAAAAATAAAATAATATCTAAAAAAAGTTATAATTTTATAACTTAAAATTCCAAAATTTTGTACAGTATATCATCAAATAGCAATTTTATGGTGTACCAGCTTCAAAACAAACTTATTTTCTTATCATATTAAGTTCTTATCCCAGTTCAATTCACGGCAATCTTTAATTAATATTTCCCGTAAACACTTTGCAGAAGAAAACGGTTCATAATTGAAAGATCCGAGAGAAGCGGCGCTCGCAGGAGCTAGGACTTTGTCGAAGATAAGATAAGAGAGCGATTTTCCACATGTCTTGGTCTATCGCAGCAGGAAATTTACAGCGCCAGCTTTGCGCCACTGGCTCAGCCTTAAGCTTTACTTCGACGAAATATAGAGATGAACAGTCGTCGCTTTTTTTTATCGGCGACATTGAAATATTTACTTCAAAGAATTTAAGTAAAATAACACAAATTTAGATTACACAGTAATAGTTGTTAATATAAACCAAATATTAACCAGATTTTATGTTAATCCAGGTCCACATAACTTTATGTTAAGTTACAACCAACTGTAATTTGTTATCTAATTTTAACAAGTATTATGTAGATTTAATAACAAAATACCATATCAATAACTCAACAGTAATTCTTGTTATTTTCAAAAAGGACCTTATTTTTACAATCCCTTTTGTAGACCCATTAACAAATGTATTTGTTGGAAACTTGGAACTTAAATAAAAAGAATGATAAGAAATTTTGCATTATTAATCAAAAAAATTAACACCTGCGTAAATGAACACAAAAATAACATACACACAATTAAATAAATGAAATCATTAAATTATAAAGAAATTTGGTACCTACAATATTACACTTGTATTTCGTAACTTTCACCCACTTTACTGTAGCCAATAATTTCATTTTAAAACCAGTGATGTCATCTTTTTTTCGGATACTTCGCACACTCGTTAAATCGGTATAAGGAATCCGAATAACAATAATATCAGATTTTTGGTAATATACAGGGTGTTTCTTTTAACTTGAGACAGCTCAATATCTCGAGAAATACGCATTTCACGGAAAAATGTCTTAAATAAAAGGTTAATGTGACTAAAGGGGACATTATTTGGTGCTACCGCTAGCCACCCCCTACCCCTCCTTAAGGGTGAAACGGGGGGTAACTTTGGAAAGTCAAATGGAATGACCCGATTTTTTTTCACATAGTTTCGTAGTACATAAAAAAATAAATAACTTTTATTTAAAACTTTTTTCAATTTATCAACAGATGGCGCTGTAATTCAAAATTTAAGAAAAATGAGTTTCCTTGTAAAATGTATTATTTGAAACGTTTGAAAAACAAAAATTAACATTAACAACAATAGTCGTCTATGAAAACAATTTATAATAATTGTTCGAAATGTCGTCATTCCATTTCAACACATTTTTGAATGCGGGTAATGAATTCTGGCACACAACGCGCCAACATATCGGGCGGTATCGCCGCACAGGCGTTCCTGATCCGCTCCACCATGTCCTCCCAAGTTGTAGGAATTGCAGCGTAAACTTTTTACTGGACCACGTCTACCGATCCACCGCGGTGCACCGGCCATTGAACTCCCGATCCAACACCTCTCGAGCAATTGTCGAATAATGTGCAGGACAACCATCTTGCTGGTACCACATGTTTTGGAGCCGTGCTAGTGGTACATCCCCCAAAAGGTCCGTCAGATCGTTTTCTAGAAAATTCCGGTACTTTTCGCCATTTAATGCACCGTCAATAAAGAAGGGTCCGATTAATCGTTCGCTTAAGGTACCGCACCAAACGTTTACCGACCAGGGACGCTGGTGCTCCACTTGGTGTCGAAATGGAAGGACGACATTTCGAACATTTGTTATAAATTGTTTTCAGAGCCGACTATTGTTGATTTAATGTTAATTTTTATTTTTCAAACGTTTCAAATAATACATTTTACAAGGAAACCCCTTTTTCTTAAATTTTGAGTTACAGCGCCATCTGTTGATAAATTGAAAAAACTTTCAAATAAAAGTTATTCATTTTTTATGTACTACCAAACTCTGTGAAAAAAATCGGGTCATTCCATTTGACTTTCCAAAGTTACCCCCAGTTTCACCCTTAAGGAGGGGTAGGGGGTGGCTAGCGGTAGCACCAAATAATGTCCCCTTTGGTCACATTAACCTTTTATTTAAGACATTTTTCCGTGAAATGCGTATTTCTCGAGATATTGAGCTGTCTCAAGTTAAAAGAAACACCCTGTATTATAAACCTTCTGGACAGTTGCTACGAAACGTTACGAATTATAATAAACATAAGTTGCAGACAATAAAGTAGGTTAATAAAATAAATGTTGTTTATTTTTTGGAAGGGCGAGGAGGAGCATGTTGTGTCCTGGTTTTTCATTTTAGAAAGTTGGTCACCTTAATGAAAGTACATGTCAGAAGAACAAGATAAACCATGGTTTATGCATTTTATTGCATTTATAATACTTAAGATCAAACCGCCTGTAAAGTATCATCCGATCCTAAAACTGTAAAAGCATTTACAAGCTCTTTTTACAAAATAAAGTAAAAAAATATACAGTAGATCGTATTTTCGAATTATTTACTCAAAAAATATAATATAAAATTATATACATTTGCCATGTTGATTATAATAAGATACACAATGCATATTTTGTGAATTATGGCGTGAAATTTGTGCAACACTGTCACGAGAACGAAATTTATTGCTGCGCTAACCGTAACTTATTAGGATTATTATTTTGGTCGCCATTTTTTTTATAAACTATAGATAGCACGTTTTTTTTTAAAATTGGCCTTTAAACAAAGCCTGGGCATTATTTTGGTACACTAAAAAATTTTAATTCCTGTTGTATTTTTTAAGTATGAAGGTATCCTGCAAAAATCCTTGGGTAAATAAAAATATATCGGATTCAATTTTGCACATCCGGTTACATCCCTTTAAAATTATCAATAAAAAAATAAAATCTAAACTAAACTAAAAACTCTCTGCTGGATTTTCGCATTATCCTGCAAAAATCTCGGCCGTCGTGCTTGATTGATTTTTTTGGTAAAAAATAGACAAATTTTAAAACACTACACGCCGCACCGTATAAGATAAATGAGCTGCAGGAAAGCGCTATTGGCAGGAAATTTCTTTGCAGGAAAGATGTATCCATTATCCTTATGGTTGTTCATTAAAATTCAATAGAAAAACGGAATAGATTAACCGGCTTTTCAATAGAAAATGGATTTATTTACTTACTACTTTACTATTCAATGGTGTACTTAATCAATTTTATAAAATTATAATTAAAATTATGATTATAAAGAAAATTTTAGTAAGATAGAGTACTCTATATATATAAGGGTACTAACTAAAAAACAGGTTAAAAACTTTCATGAAGGTGAAAAAAGAAACCTCTAAAAATTTGAGCTCTTAATATTAACATTAAGTTCCTAACTTTCCATTTTCCATTTAAATAACATGGACATTTTTTTTCCTTATTTTTGTAGCTTGACATTTGAGCATTGTAAAAACGAACTGAAAAATTATTTTGGTAGGAACTTGAACGCTCTACAAAAAAGTTTCAATATATTTTTTCATAGAGTGAGCCGTTCTGAAGGTATTCAAACTTGCAAATGTATGAAATTATGACTTTTATTTTATTAAACTAATACTTTTAGTTATATGCTAAGTCGCCGTTGAAAATAGGTAAAGGCGTATCTCGTTTTTGTTGCTAAGCAAAATGTGTTAACTACAATATCAAGTATAAAGGTCAACATATTTTTGCTTAGCACAAAAAAAACTAGATACGCCTTTAAGTATTTTTTTCTACTCCCACCTTTAAAACGCCCTTTATCCATGATACTAATTGACCTTTTAAATACAAATTGACAAGTTGTGGCTTTATGGGCAATGACTAAAGCGACATAAATTATGGCGCTTTAGTCACGGGCTGAAGTTAGCAACAGGTTTTTAGTCACGGGCTGAAGTTAGTTTTAAGTTAGTTGACAGTTGTCAAATGTCATACAATCGTTAAAATAAAGTGCCTTTCTTGTAAAATAATACTAAATGTGAAAGTTTTATAATTTTATTATCTCAATATAAAAATACAAAAGTTTTAAATAGTTTCTTAACTCCAATATTTGAAAAGTTTATATGAACATTGTACTGACCTTTAAATTTCGCCGGCAGTAAACTATAACTTAAATTCGGGCACGGACTCCACTGTAAAGTGCTCATAAAACATTTTCTTTACTTTCACTGTGAAAAACTGTCAATTTTCAAGAAATACATTTCGATTTATAACCTTTATAAAATATAAAAATTTGACATTTGACGGTGACACACAGATTCCCCTATTGTTTCATAGATGGCGCTCTATACAAATTTTTGATTTTTAAATCAAAAATTTGTATTTGTATTTAAAAATCATTTTAAGATAATAATAAGTATTTTTCATAGAAAAAGTAAGGTGTGCACCTCGTTTATAAACTTTTCTATACACTCATTAATTTAAGCACTTGCTCGCAAGCTCGCTCGTGCCTAAATTAAATTCGTGTATATATTGGCGTTTATCAAACTTGATACATAATATACTATTAAAGGCGATGTCATAACAAAAAATTCGGCATCAAAGGGGATTCTCCAAACGAAAATGTTTTATGAATTTTTATAATTTGTATACAAATTATAAAAATTCATAAAACATTTTCGTTTGGAGAATCCCCTTTGTATACTTTTAAAATAGTTTCACTTTATACCTAGGAATCAAGGATTAAATTAAAATTCCCATTTCGTGGCGCTACAAAGTCAACCGTACATATTCATAAAACATATTTACGTCGAGATTAATAATTTTATCTTCGCGTAAAACGTTTAACAGCAAGTCGTTGAAAATTTAGTGCTTTTTAAAAATATATTAAACGCCAACGTGGCCAATTAAACATAAGGATGTTTTATGAATAATTCGATTTCGCTGCAACCTTAAAGATTAATGCATCGGTTGATCTACGAAAATCGCTTTGGGAGAATTTATGTGTTCAGATTACCGGTATCTTTCTGCATATTTTTACTGCGTGATAATTTTGCTTTTTAGGGAAAAAAGAGTGTAAAAATAAATAAAAATCAGGATTTTTCTTCTTGTAATTTAGCGATAAACTTTTCTATACAGGGTGTCCCAAAAGTCAACAATATCCTATGGAGGGCTGATAGGCCAACTAATGATCAACCGTAAAATTATGATCTTGGTAAAAAATCGTTCGTACCTATTTGAGATATTGGCATTTTTATGGAGTTTGTAAAGCTTGACAGCTTAGATCAGTTTATCGGTTGCCCCAGCTACAAAATTCCATATTCCAAGACAATATTTTATGTTGTGCAACCCTGAATAGACCTGCTATTGATTAGAGTTTAAAATAAAACTAATAGTAGTTTTTAAACTTTTGAAAACAAACAATTTTGCCCGATTTTATAATTAAATCAAATAGTTAAAAACTACTATTAGTTTTATTTTAAACTCTAATCAATAAAACTTGGTAAGATATTAAAAAAAAAATTAATTTAGTTAAATTTTTAAAAAGGTATAAGATTGGCCATGGTTTACTCTAAAGAAAGAGAACATTTTACTGCAAAACGAGCTCGTTGTAAAGTTTTGGTGTATCAATATTGTTGACTTTTGGAACACCCTGTATACATTATTAAATTATTACATGAAGAAAAAAAGATTGTTGAATCTTGCCTCCACATAGGTCATTTTTGTATCTCTATGTTGCCATTTGCTGGTCGCCAATGAACGATTAATGTCACTTGTTTCAGTTTTTGCTTATTTTTTTTTATTTTCATATGTACTGGATAACCAAAAGTTGTCTTTTTGATGTAGTATTGCTTTAATATATTGGAATAAGAAACAAGATAATTTTTGTTTTAAAATTTATTTTTATTAATTCTATCTGAAAAAAAAAAGTAAATCCCTGTGCTAAAAGAAAAGTATATTTAATTTGTGGTCTATGTTTATGTTATTTTTTATGCTTTTCTCATTAAGCAGTCATTTATACTTATCGAAGAAATCTGCTCCAACTAACGGGCTTCTTGGACATACCATTTTAAGTTTTTCTACAGCATATGACTTTCTTTAAATAATTTATTTTACCATTTATAAAAGGCCAAGGCTGCCAGTTAGTTACAAACAACTTTTTGGCAGCGTGTCAGGGTTCCTACGCAGCAAATTTATTTACGTGTGAGAAAACTATCAAAACTGTATAAAAGATATTTAGCTCTCAACAAGCACCGTACTCGTCAAAGCAAAGATAATACTGTGCGTGAAAATATATTTAGAAGTGATATCAAAGATTTCTTCGAGGTTGCTGCGAAAGAAGCTCAGACTAAACTGAAGAACGTTAACGAGAAGTTTTTTCTTCAAAAGCAAAGAAAATATTTTTCAAATAGAATAAGTAGTGCTGACCATAAAACTCCAGAAAGAGAAAATAGAAAAAACAGCGGAAGGAATACGAAAAAAAAAGTTTTAAAATAAATACACTGTTATAAGAATATATAAAATAAAATTTGATAACATGAGTTTGTAGTTTGTTAATTTAATTTTGTAAAATTATAACATAATTTTTTGTAAAGAAAATATTTTTTCTACTCCTATTACGGAATTTGACCGTTCTATTATCACTTTTATCTATGGAATGACATATATTCCGTAAAGTGTTACAGAATGAAATATTCTATCATCCTATGACAGAATAAACACTCGTGGCGACATCTCTGTTTTTAATATCTAACAAATTTTAGACCGATCCAACCTCACTTTCTTCCAATCAAATGACTTTTCTATGGTATTTTTTGGAAACGTTGAAAAAGTATACGAGCCCTAACCACATAATGTTCGGACACTTCATAATTTATACAGAAATTTTTTTCGTGAATACTATCTCAAAATTATTAGAAGTTATGAAAAATTCAGCTTATTTTGGCATATACCCCTCGAAGCGATTTTTATTTTTAAAAAGTTTACCTTTTATTTTTAGCTTTTAAAAAAAGGCTAACTTTTTAACTTTTTTTTGCATGAGTAAAAAAAGTTATAAATGGGCCCATTAAAAAGAACATAAAATATTATACAAACCCTGAAAATTTGGTAAAAATTGTATAAATAATAAGAAAGTTATAGCGATATATATATCTGCAAAATCTCCCGTTTCCTAAGAAAATTGCAAAAACTCTTTAAAAATAGCATTTTTAAATTACTTATACTTTTTTATAACTTATTTATTTTTTACCAAATTTTCAGGGTTTGTATAATATTTTATGCTCTTTTTAATGGGTCCATTTATAACTTTTTTTACTCATACAAAAAAAAGTTAAAAAGTTAGCCTTTTTTTAAAAGCTAAAAATAAAAGGTAAACTTTTTAAAAATAAAAATCGCTTCGAGGGGTATATGCCAAAATAAGCTGAATTTTTCATAACTTCTAATAATTTTGAGATAGTATTCACGAAAAAAATTTCTGTATAAATTATGAAGTGTCCGAACATTATGTGGTTAGGGCTCGTAGTATGAAACTCGTTTGGAATTGCATATTCCGCTCTCGTGAAACCGTCAAACTCGCCTTCGGCTCGTGTGACAAACTCTTTACTCGAGCGGAATATGCTGTATTCCAAACTTGTTACAGAATATACTATTACCGAAAGTTTTGTAAAGGTAATATGAAATTTTGTAAGCATTTTCTTAATTTTAAAGGTTACAGATTATTTTGTTAATGTTTAACAAATAATTTTGTTGAAAAAGTACACGTTATTTCAGGTCAATCAAAACATTTTCCACTGACAATAGACATCATCAAGTTCTTTATTCTAATTCGTAACGTGTTCGTAACAACTGTGCAGAGTGTTTATAATATATTACCAGAAATCTGTTATTATTGTTATTTGGATTCCTTATACCTATTCAAAGAGTGTGCGAAGTGCGAAGTATCCGAAAAAGATGCCATCACTGGTTTTTAAACTGAAATAAGTAGATACAGTGAAGTGGGTTAAAGTTACGAAATAATAATAATAATAACATTTATCTCCACGCGGTCTATAATTTAAACTTTATTGTTGTCAACATTCGATAAAGAAATACCTTGTTATGGCCTAGGCCGATAAAAATTTTTATGAGGCAAGTAATTAGTTCGATTTTTTCTCGCTAGGGGTATTGTTTTGACAAATTAATCCTTTTCTAAGAAATTAACGTACTAAACTGGTTTAATTTATTTATAATAAGCACTAATTTGTTTGTTTTACTGTTATAACATTATAATGTTTAATATTTTTCATTAAATTATTGTAGAATTAAATATGAATAATAAAATAAAAAGTGAGGTTAGGACATTGCAATTTGACGTTTCACAGTTGTGTTTTCTTTTTCTACGATTTAAATTATCTTTAAATTTTAATTTGCTTTAAGTTTTCAGTAAAATTAAATGTTAAACACAGCGTAAACATTCCAAACTACCTATTTTTTAATAAAAATGCAAACAAATTGAAATTAGATACCTATTTATTAAACAATTAATTGAATTCAATGTAATAGCAAGAGGGTAAGTAAACCATTTTCTTACAAAAATCCATTTCTACTTAAATCATGTAGCTAGGTATTGCAAACTATTACTGCTTCTAAAAGGAATAATAATTATTGTACATTTAATGTAATCTTTAGCTAATAAATAAATGAGATTAAAAAAAGTGAGGTTATGCCACTTTCATGTTGAATTAAATTGACCTATATAAAGTGCTTTGAAGATAAAATTTTGTATGCCATTCGGCCAAGAAGTGTCTTTTTGTGCTTCGCTCAATTGTAGGCCTCCGCTACGCGTCGGCCTTCAAACTTTAAGCTTAGCACAAAAAGCCTTACTTCTTAACCTAATGACATAAATAACTATTATTGCCCAACAGAATACATAATTCCAATTACAGGACAACATAATATGTAATAACAACACCATTAAGTGTTTATAATAACAAAAAATAAATCATTTACCTATTCCTCAAATTAACAAAACAATAACAAATATAAGTTTTAAGTATTGTAGTAGTACTGATAATTATATTGTACCAAATTTCTTTATAATTTTATGATTTCAGAATGTTGTGTTATTTAATTATGTGTATGATAATTTTGTGTTCATTTATGTTTATTTTTGTTTGGGGAATTGATTAATATAACTGATTTATTAAAGCAGCATTTCTTATCAAAATTCTTTTCATTTAGGTTCCCAATTTCCAACAAATACTTTTGTTACTGGGTCTGCAAAAAGGTTTGTAAAAAAGGTCCTTTTTGAAAATTATGGTTAACTTAACATAAAGTTATGTTATTCATGGATTAACATAAAACTCGGTTAATATTTGGTTAAAATTAACAAATATTTTTATTTATTTTTACTGTGTATGAAGAAAGGAAGAGTAAAGATACGCGTGGAACAATTTACAACCATCTACGCCTTCTTCTGAAAACTCTGATAAAGAATTTGAGATATTTAAAGTTAGGGCTTTCTATAACGATATTCAGCTCTTAGATATTTTGAAAAGTTACCCAAACAAGAAGATCGGTGAAAAACATATAGGTAATGCTTTTTGGAGACACTTAATACATTTGGAATTTTTGAAGACAAAGTGTCTATTAGAATTTCGTGTTGTAAGAAGATGAGAGAATAAAAAAAACTAAATTTGACACTTATAGACACTTCTTATGAATTATGATTTTTTTAAATAATCAAGGTAAAATTTTCTGGGATTTCTGTAGATGTGACCTTCAAGGTGGACCTTTGTCGAATTCCTATAAATTTTAGGTGATAATGTCTTAATACAGTTTAACAAAAAAGACAGTCTCGACTTCTAGGCTAGTTAACATTATTAAATTTACAACAGCCCGGCAGCTTTGTAAAACGGAACGGAAGGTTAATAAAACACCTTTCAGGCGTACCGGGCCAATATCCGGGGACGGTTTGTTAAGGGTTAAATCCAGCAGGCAACGTCCGACTGGCGTAGTTACCGGATCGACTCCGGCACCCGGATTATCAGCTACGTGACGCGGTTTAACAAATTGGCTGGATAGATATATTGAATTTGGATTTTCCTTACCCTTAAACACTGTTATTCCATATTCGATTGTCTACTTATGACGTGCGAATTTATCGCTCAAGGGATTATATACCTAGCTGCGCAATTTATGGGAGAAGACTAAACTGTGGCCGTTTCTGTGGCTTTCTCATAATTTAGATACGTATATATTTGTTTCAAATTTGGTAGTATTTTTTATACAAAAAGAGTGGAAATTCAAAAGCCTGTATTTTATTTGTTTTTTAAATTTTACGTTAAATTCTAAGACAAATTTATCTAGGATAAATCTTTTTTATCTATAAAGACGTGGTATAAAACGAAATGTGGTTGGCCATGCAAAAACTTTTACGATATTTTATTTCAGTAATTAAATTAAATTAAGTAATTTATTTTTATTTAAGTAAATTTTAAATATTTTGAGATAAGTCACCATCATTGACTGTTTCTGAGAGTAAAAAGTAAATAATTTCTTTAATAGTTTTTAATTCTTGCGGCCATGGTTAAATGGCCCATAAAAACCAACCATGTTGAAAATTTTTTATCTCAAAACAGCAACACAAAAATATATTCAACTTTAAAATATTATTAACAATATTAAATATGTCTAATCGCTGCGCCACTGCTACTTTTATAAGCATTAGTTATTTGCAAGGACCGGATTTTAGGCAAAATGCCTTTTTGTTCCTATTTTAGGCATTTGTTTGGGACATTAAAATTAATCCTAAACTTAAAAAAATAAAGCGTTTGACATCCCTTTGTTTTTGCCTAAAAGCCTAAAATTGCGAAATTTTGATTTATTGTCCCAAAAGGACATTTTTATGAGCCTAAAATAGTCTCTTTTAATTTTTCAGTAAAAAATATATTTTTCAATGCGGAAAAGTAAATTATACTTAATTAGACCCTGCTTTCATGCTCTTATGTATTACGTATATGGTAATTTCAGACTTTTTAACAGTTTTTAGTAATTACTAAAAACTGTTAAAAAGTCTGAAATATATAATATATTAATATAATTTGTCGCCATATAAATACGGTCTTTTACAGCATATTTTTTATTTACTTTAAAAAAATTTCCCTATAAAAGTTTTTTTGAGCGTTTTTTATTATTAAATAAAGGGGCTTTAAGGATATTTTCGTAAGTAATATCATAAGGGCATTTAATTTTTCCGAAAAGAAAATTGCGCAATTTTGAATTACAAATGGTTTCTAGGTGAAACAACTGTGTGACAGCACCTGTCAGCAGTTTATTCGAGTTTACCCGCGACAAAACTTGACAGCTGTTGTCACCAAAAATTGCAATTTATATTTTAATTGTTAAATGTTACTCATGAAATAGTCTTGTCAAATACCATTCGGGCATCTAATTTTTCCTGTGAAAAAAATCGAAAAAACACAATGCTAAGTAATATTTTTTAACAAAATGCATTCGTGCAGGTGTAAAAATTCTCCTCTTCGACTCGGATTTTTGTTGCCACCAGCACTCATGCTTCTTGTTAAAATATTACTTAGCAACGTGTTTTTTCGATTTTTTTCGAAAAAATTAGATGCCCTTATGATATTACTTACGAAAAAACCCCTGAACACGTAAACTGAGATATAAGTTAAAGTATTTTTATCCAAAATTTTATAAAGATTGGTAAAGGCGTTTTAGAGTTGGATTTTTTTACTTGTTATGAGTTCATTTTGACGCGCAGTGAATATGTACATATATATATATATATATATATAGGCAAAAGATTTGCTTTAAATTTTACAAGTAAGGTTTTCCTTTTCTTTATTTACGGGCAATTGTTTGCAAGAGTTTGTGTTATTATTTTTATTATTTATTTATTATTATTATTTTGTTTTATTTTTATTGATAGGATCTAAATAAATGTTATGTTTAATCGTGTTTTTTTTATTTCATATCGCCTATTTTAGGCGGTTGAGGCCTATTTTAGGCACTTTCGGCCTAAAACGGCCTAAAATATAGGTTTTTATTGCCTATTTATGTGTCCTAATTTCCAATTTTTAAGGGCATAAAATTCGGTCTTTGGTTGTATGTATCATAAAGTTTATGACAGATATAACTAATGTTTATAAAAGTAGCAGTGGCGCAGCGATTAGACATCTGCTTGACAAGCGAAAGACCCGAGTTCAGTGTTGCCAACCGTACTATAGTTATAGAGTACTTGTACTAAAATTATGAGCGTGATACTCTACAAAGTAATTATAGTACGCATTTTGTACTATAATTTTGACTAAAAATATTACTACCCAAATAAAAATAATTGATAAAAAAAATTGGTTAATAATTTAAACACATAAAAGTTTGGGGTAAAATAGTAATAGTAAGTACCCCCCTAACTGTACGCCTAAAATGACAAGCAAAATTACTTGATATTAGCCCTAATTAATTTCCATTTATCATTTTAACAATTTTAAAATTACCCATAGGTAAAAGGCTTCCGAAAATATTAAATGAAGGGGTTAAAACAAAGAAGGAAAGAATGAACTTTTTTAACTTTGCAAAAAACAAAGTTAAAGCCATTCTTTGATACTTTTGTTTCACCCTGTATATGTACATATAGAGTGTGTGGGCACCTCTGTAACTTTTTTATTTATGGACAAATTTTAAAAAACTTTTTTCCATTGTACGGAAATAAAAAATGAGCGTAATAGGTATAAGCAAATTGTTCAAACCCCAAAACCCAACCTACCACGATTTAAAAAGCAGACCAAAATTAAAAAAAAAAACAGGTTAGGCATTTTTTATTGTAACACTGACTACACCATTGCGTTCAGTACTATCCCAAATGACTATATCCAAAATTTGATGAAAATCAAAACATATTGCTTTTTCGCTATGAAAATTAGTCAAATATGACTTTCATTTTGACTAATTCATTTTGAAAGACTACTACAATCGATAATAGATTGGGGTATTATGTATAGAGAAAATAATAATGCACTTTTTCATTTCATAACTTTTATACTGTATAGGATATTTTTAGACAGTTTTGGTTATTTTAGACAGTTTAGATAGTTCAAGTATCAATATTGAAGGCTTTGCAAATATTGATACAAACCTTAGGCACGTTTTTAGACAAAAAATTTACAAATCTACAACCTTAATTAAGTATATCTACACATATACGATATTTTTACGATTTAGACGATTTAGACAAAATTTACGATTTTTGACAGATTTGGCGATTTGAGGAATGGATTAATGAAAAACTAAAACTAAAATTATTCTGCATATGGAATAGAAATGTTGATATAACTTATACAAAACTGTCTTAAAGAATGTAAACTATAGGGCCAGAAGCATAGCCCTTTTAAATACTTTTATTATTCTCATCTTGTACTAAAAAGCCTATTTTCTTGACCATTAATAAAATTTACAATTTACATGGTGGTTTTTACAAGAAAGTATTTTAATCATTCCTCTCAAACGCCGCGTCAAAAGGCAAAAACAATACTTTTTCTTGCCAGATTTTCTCATTTTTCATTTGTGGGAGCGACAATCTTTATTTGTTATACGTTGCTTGAAGGGCTTCGGTTTGGAGGGTTTTCGATTTGGAGTCCGTACAAAGAATCAATTAGTCAGTGTATATATCTGGGGAATTTGGAATCAATACGTTCTCTTCATTAGACACCGAAAACTTGATTAATTAGAAGCCAAACTCGAAACATATCGTTCGCGATAATTAAATAAGTTTTCGATAAAAAACGCCATCTGTCAGCCGTGGAAAGGCAGCATTATAACTTTGGGCTTAGCCAGAAAATAGGATTAGAAATAGTGCTTTTTACTTTATTGGCAATCTGTCTTGCGGATTTCAATGGTTTATTTGGTTTCTATATTGATACATACACAGTAAAAAATATAAAACAGATTTTATGTTAATCCAGGTCCAAATAACTTTATGTTAAGTTTACAACCAACTGTTATCTGTTAACTAATTAAATAAGTAGTTTATTACTATAACAAACATTTTGTAGATTTAATAACAAAATCAACCATAATTCTTGTAATTTTCAAAAGGGACCTTATTTTTACAAACCTTTTTGTAGACCCGGATACTTCACACACTCGTTAAATAGGTATAAGGAATTCGAATAATAACAGATTTTTGGTAATATATTATAAACACGTTACGAATTAGAATAAATTAAGCAGAAACATAAGTTGCAGACGCTGAAGTCAGTTGAACTTGTTGATGCGTATTGTCAGTGGAAAATGTTTTGATTGGCTGCCTGAAATCACGTGCACTTCAACTTCAACGAAATAATTTATTAAACATTAACAAAATAATCTGTGAGCTTTGAAATGAACAAAATGCTTACAAAATTGCATATTACCTTTACAAAACTTTCGGTAAAATATGTTCCTTTGTTAAAATAATTACAAACCCTGGTTTCCTACAAAAAATTATTTTAAAATTTTACAAAATAAAATTAACAAACTACAAACTCATGTTAACAAATCTGATTTTTATAACAGAGTAAAACGTATAATTATAATAACAATTATTAAAAGTAAAAAGTGAGGTTAGATAGCTTCAGAGGTGGCAGCAGTTAAGAAGTTAAGAACTTTTTGATTGGTCCTAACGTCCTAAAACTTCACCTAATTGGTCTAATTATTATTACAGCCTTATAGAAGATATAAATGCCTAAAAATATCGACATTATATATTATATAATATATATTATATAATATATATATATATATATATATATATATAGCCAGGCCCGTGCGCACGTGGGGGCGGTTGGGGTTTTAAAACCCCAGGAGGGTTTTACTCCCTACAATTTTTACTTGAGTACCAAAAAATATCCTACAAAAGTGCTATTTTTTAGTTCCACCCTTACTTCTTAAGAAGTCCCATAAGCCAACTGAATGGCTTGTGCGGGTTAGGGGTAGGAACGGACCGCAGGCTTAAAGTCCCCTCCGAAGGACTATATATACACTTTTATATAAAATTTGAAATACTTAAAAATAACCTACAAATATATACTTTTTATATAAAATTTGAAATACTTAAAATATTCTAAAAATATTTATTTTCCTTGATCGGAAAGTGGTAATTACAAACCTAACTGAAAAAAAAACGTTTTAAATCTGGTGATTTCGGAGTGCCAACGTACAAACCTAAAATTACTAAAAAAGTATGAATGACCAAAAGAAAAACAAAACAAGTAGGTATGAATAATTAGGTTAAGAGTCGTTTTTATTACACCAGCATAAAGCAAGAGTTTAATAGAAATTATAAATAACTATTTTAAATATACACAATAATCAATTAATTAATTTACCAGGATTAAACGATAACCGAGAAAATGCACAATATATGGAAATACCGCGAGAATAGCATAAAGCATAAAATGTCATAAAATGTTTAAGAAAAATTAAAAACTACTCTCTAAAAGTGAATTAGTAAAAATGATTAATTTAATAGTTATTATTGGCTGCTTTTTCACTTGTACCATGGTTAACCATGGGATACCATGGTATCCCAAAATTTAAGAGCCAATTTTTATGTAAAATTGTCCCCTGAATCCGAAAATGTCGTCAAAAGTTAAAAAAAAAGTAGAACAGTTTTTGAGATATATTCAATTTTCTATTTAATATCGAGGGCGTCATATCAGAAGGGCGTAAGCGCCACTATGGTCGGATTTGTTTTTTTTGGGCGTATGGGCTTATTGGTTCATACGCCTAAGTAAAATGGGTTGATATAGAGTGCTGATGTTCACGAATCTATACGCCCTTCTGATATAACCATGGTACAAGTGAAAAAGCAGCCACTAATAACCATCAAATAAGTCATTTTTGACTAATTCATTTTTAGAGAGTAAACATGTAGGGGAGCGGCGGGTATTGGCGTACATGCGGGTAATCCCGTTAATGCGAAATTTTCGATTGCGTATACTATTTTGGAAAAGTTAAAGCATAAAACGATGCCTACTTAGATATCTGGTAAATGGCTGCAAGAATTAAAAATCTACCTTATCAACAAAAACTTCCACACCAAAACAAAGTTTCTTGCATGGCGTCTTATAAGACCGCTGTGACTTTTTAATTACAACAAACAGTGATTGAATTGGTTTTTTAAAACAGTGCTGCCAGCATACGAACAATTAGTGTTTGTTGTTGATTTAAGTCTGAAATGTAAGTTGAAATATTGCAAATAACATCGTAGTAAATTTTTTTAACCTACATAGTAGGTTCGGGTATTCCCGTACGCCAGTATGATAGTCTTAAAGACTATATTTGCGGCTACTGTCCAGGTTTGCAGCACTGAATATTTACTATAGACCACATTTTTTATTTTGTTTTAATTTGTTGTATGCTATTATTTATGTTTGTATACCAAATATATTGAATTTGTTACCTTTTTTAATCTAGTTTATGCATGTACGGTAATACCCGCAATGGAGGGTAATGCCGAACATAATCCGTTTTTTGAAAAATACATTTTTCGATTTTTATGTAAGAATGTCATATTCTCGCACGCAAAATCGTTGAAGAATGAAGCTCATTCTTAAACGATTTTTGGTAACATTTTGTTTTTTAGTATTGGTACCTCCAAAATGTCAAACTTTTTAATAACCTCAAATTCATTACTTTTAGGATTATTTATAATAGCTTTGTTTGTTATCCTGCACTAGTGCAACCTGAACTACACTTTTATTGAAAATGAAGCCTTTATTATTGTTTTGTTATATTAAGTTTGCTCCAACAATGCATTTTAATGCAAAATTTTAATTTTAATGTGAAAAAGTGCAGTTCAGGTTGTACTTGAAAGGATAACAAATATTGACAAATAAATGAGCCAAACAGGTCAATCAAACTATATTTTATTGGAAATATTATATACCCACAGTACACAAAACACAAAACTACTATAAATTAATCACTAGCACAATTGTTATAAACTTTTATTGTAATGTTCGGTGTTGCTTGTAAAACCTCCTGTGACATTTTTCACTGCTAAAAGTAAACACAATTGTTCAAAAATATCAGAAAACATTAAAAAATAATACAATAGGTACTTACACAAAACCTTATTATCCAGTTGACAAATACAGACAGATTATTAATAAATAGTAAATAAAGATAAATCTACCTGTCCATGCAACTGTCATTTTGTGTTGCCAACTGACATTTTGCGAGAAAAATCCCCCAACTAACAACGACCACAAAACAATTAAAAAAACCTAAATAAAAGTTAAAATCGAGAAAATAGTATAAATCACACGTTGCAGAAGGCTATTCTCGCACTCATTCGTTCGTCCACTCGCTCCTTCGTCGCTCGAGGCCAAATTTCGAATTCGTGCGAGAATATGTGGCCTTCTGCAACTTGTACTTTAATATACTATTCTGCATTTCTGGCTTAATATCAATGTATTTGATTCCACCGGATATCACTACAGTGAACCTTAGGCTACGCCCACAACAAATTTTGAAGCTATATCTTCCCAGGTGTATCTGTAATTAATTTTAATGCTTAGGTGTACGTCAATACCCGCCGTTCCCCTAATTAAATTATTTTTAAGAAAAAATAAGAATTAATTTGTATTAAAACAAGACCTGTTTTTTCAATTTCATGAAAGGCTGCAGCCTATGTTTGACCTATTTTAACTATTGATCTATTTTGTTTGTTCTTTATTTTAAATTTTTCGGGCCTTCTTATTCATAATTTATTGTGAAATAAAATCTACCCTTTTGCATCTCTGCTGAAATTAAAAAAAATAAACGACAAAGAATTTATAATTAGTATGTAAATGTTTTGAATTTGACATGACGAATGATAAGACCATTACTTTGCGTAGAATTTGTTTTTTAATACAAAATGAAATTAAAATTTTAAACAACTTGTAATTATTATTATTGTTATTAAATAGAATTATTAAAAATTAAAAAATATTTATCATTTACTATTTACAAATATTTATTGTCATAAATCTTTTTCTACATGGTGCATAAAAACAAAAGATAGTAGTAGTAACTCAAAATATAGTAGCAAATAAATTGGATAAAAATGGAGATTAATGTATGTGTTAAATGCAAAACTAATTTTTTTCAAAATTCTCCGGAATAACAAAGTTATAACGATTTTTTTGGTTTTTATTTAGAATTATAAAACATAGAAGTATACTTGGTACACCCTGTATATTGTAAAAATTAAAAACGTTAAAATCATAAAATATGTTTATATGTATTTATAAATGTTATTGGTTTTTATTATATTCAAATAGTAGGTATATACATACTTAATGTTAAATGGGTTGGAAAAGCCTTCAGAAAGGAAAGTAAAATTTTCCGGTCGTCGTGACAAAATCGTAAAACATCAGACCGCAAGCGGGAGGAAACATTGGCTTCGCTAAAATAGACAACTCCTAGGCCTTTTAATCTCCCTTCCTCCCACTATTTAAGACCGCCAGTATTTTAGTGGAGGATGGGGAAGAGCGTTTTTGAAAGCCATTACTTGCCTCGAAAAAATCCCACATCACACAAAAGCCTTCGTTCGCCGTTCTCTTGTTTATTTTTCCTTAATTACTTTCAAATTAAAACATCCCTTATTTTCCTCTAACTTTGGCTAAAAGTAACTGATACCCAGAAACAGACAAATATTCCCGAATCATACCAATCCATTCCAATAGTACACATTATAATTTCGATTTTTATTTAAAATTTTAGTCATAAAAAATATAATATTTTTTTTTCATGTAAACATTCAAATTCGTATATACAGGGTGTTCCTAAAGATCATGTACATGCAGAAGGGGTAGTAATCCTTTGGCTTATTTTATAAAATAAGCCAAAGGATTAGTCATATATGACTAAAATTCATGTAGGTAAACATAGGTCCAAAAAGTTTCTAAAATATCATACCAATCCTTTCCAATAGTACACATTATAATTTCATTTTGTATTTGAAATTTTAGACACAAATGAATATAATACCCATTTTAAGCATATTTACAATAAATTCACAGGTATTGTTACATTTATTTTGTGTCACCCTTTAATAGTATATTATGTATCAAGTTTGATAAACGCCATTTTATACACGGATTTAATTTAGGCACGAGCGAGCTTGCGAGCGAGTGCTTGAGTTAATGAGTGTATAGAAAAGTTTATAAACGAGGTGCATACTATACTTTTTCTACGACAAATACTTATTATTATCTTAAAATGATTTAAATCAAAAATTTGTATAGAGCGCCATCTATGAAACAACAGGGGAAACTGTCAAATGTCACATTTTTACGTTTTATAAACACAATTATAAAGGTTATAAATCAAAACGTATCTTGAAAATTGACAGTTTTTCACAGTGAAAGTAAAGGAAATGTTTTATGAGGACTTCACAGTAGAGTCCGTGCCCGAATTTAAGTTAAAGTTTACTGCCGGCGAATTTAAAAGGTCAGTACAATGTTCATATAAACGTTTCAAATATTGGCGTTGAGAAACTATTTAATATTTTTGTATTTTTGTATTGAGATAATAAAATAATTTTCACATTTAGTATTATTTTACAAGAACGGCACTTTATTTTAACGATTGTATGACATTTGACAACTGTCAACTAACTTAAAACTAACTTCAGCCCGTGACTAAAAACCTGTTGCCAACTTCAGTCCGTGACTAAAGCGCCGTAAAGCCACAACTTGTCAATGTGTATTTAAAAGGTCACTTAGTGTCATGGAAACATGTACGATAAAGGGCGTTTTAAAGGTGGGAGTAGAAAAAATATTTTAATTAATTATGTAATAACCAAAATTCCTAACATCTGGCAACATTGCTCTAAATCTAAAAGTTTTTGTCAAACATTGCATTTTTAAACTTAATTTTCACAAGAACTACTGAAAAACTCACAATTTTTTATTTTACAAGAAAATATTGCACTGGGTGGCCAATAACTTTTCTAGTGTAAACATTGGACGGCCAAAAAAATCGACTATTTTTTTTTGTAAAGTATATCGAAAATATTGACAAAAAAAAATTATGGTGAAAGTTTGAGTTCATAATATTAATATTAAGAGGTCTATCATCGCAACTTTAGATTTTTTTTCCTGAGCGAGTTTTTGTCTCAGAACTCCCAAACCACCGATTTTAACAAAATTGACTTAAGAATATTTTTTGAAGAAAATTGAATATTCTACAAAAAAGGTTAAATTGGAATTTCTCGTCAGATGAACCGTTTTCTTACAATCATGCCTTAAAAATTGGTATAGTTTTACAATTTGATCTTTTAACTTTGGAATTTTGTAATTCATGTAAAAATCAGTAAGGAAACAGTTCATCTGACCTAAAACTTCATTTTAACCTTTTTTGTAGAGCATTTAATTTTCTTAAAAAAATATTTCTGAGTCAATTTTGTTAAACTCGATAGTTTTGGAGTTCTGAGACAAAAACTTGCTGAGGAAAAAAATTTAAAATTGCGATGAAAGTTGTGAAAGTTTAATATTAATATTATGGACTCAAACTTTCACAAACATTTTTTTTGTCATCCCAAACCATATTTTCGATATACTTAAAAAAAAATAGTTGATTTTTTTGGCCCAGTCTAGTAAACATAGGTCCAAAAAGTTTCTAAACAAAACATGTCTGCAGAAAATTAATTTTTTGTCGAGTGGCTAATCACGTCAGATTTTAATTTTGAAACAAGTTTTTTTCTAAGCTATTCCACTTGACAAAAACTATAGTGTTTACCTCGCCTATCGGCTCGCTCGGAAACTTTCATCATCGGGAGTAATTGCTATGATTCCACCCTCGGTAAACAATATACTATTTAATTCATTAAACCCTGAAAAAATATTTCCTTGTAGATTCTCAAAATCATTTGCTTAATGATGTAAGCCCTACCGCATAACCTATATTCAAAATTAAACAAAAATATAATTTATAATCCAGACCAAATAAAAAAGTACATCATCGCCGATTTCTATGATAAATGCGGGTAAAAACAGTAAAAGAACGAAAAAAGCGATTGTTGCCTTCAAATCCACTGAATAATTCACAATTCAAAGGACGTTCTTCGAGTGTATTTTAAAGCAATTTAGCATCTGCTCGCGTTTTTGCGCGGCGGCATAAATATTTGAGGTTGATCCTAATGGCACATATCGGTTTATATATTTAAATTTGCCGACACCGAGCGATGGCAGCGGTTCGAAAACAGTTCACAGGTCGCGGGGCGCGAACGAGAATTTATATTTCAGGAGAAAGGCAAATCGTCCGGGGAATATAACAGAAATGCACTGGCAAAAGGTCTTTAACACCTTTAAGTATATTTTAGTACTTTTAGGGTTAAACATTTTTTTTTTTAATTATTTGTTCTGCTAAACAGACCCAAATTATTCAAATTGCAAAATAATAATATTTGGACATTAGAGTGTCTAAAAAAAACCGACTATTTTTTTTCCAAAGAACATTGAAAATTCGTCAGAGTATCTCTAGAAAATGACCCTGTGAAAGTAAGAGCTCTTAATATTAATATTTAGATGTGGCGTTTTGTAATTTTCTATTTCCCATTTAAATAACATGGGATATTTTTATTTTCAAATTTGGAATTTTGTAACGTGATAACGAGCTACTTTATAAGTATGAAGAAATTACTCCTTATAGGAAATTTAATGCTCTACAAAAAAGGTTTGATTGACTTTTTGCGTAAGTCAAGCCGTTTCAAAGATATCGAGCCTCAAACTTCAGAATGTTTAAAATGATGCTTTTTTTTTTCTTAAATACAAAAAAATCAGGAGATAACAGAAGAAAATTGATATAAAGTGAAATGGACTATTAACATGACTATATAAACAGTAAATATATTATTAATACATAATGTAAATAAATTTATAGTAAACTTCTACCAAATTTTTTTAGGTAAGTGAATATTTTTTGCTAAAAATCAATAAAAATTATCATTTATCAAATTATTAAGAATTTTAGATCTGCATTCCATCAAATATATGCATATATTTATTCTCAAGTTAATAATTTTGGGTCTTAAATACATATAAATTGATTTTTTTGTATTTAAGAAAAAAAAAGCATAATTTTAAACATTCTGAAGTTTGAGGCTCGATATCTTTGAAACGGTTTGACTTACGCAAAAAGTCAATCAGACCTTTTTTGTAGAGCATTAAATTTCCTATAAGGAGTAATTTCGTCATATTTATAAAGTAGCTCGTTATCACGTTACAAAATTCCAAATTTGAAAATAAAAATTTCCCATGTTATTTAAATGGGAAATAGAAACTTACAAAACGCCACATCTAAATATTAATATTAAGAGCTTTTACTTTCACAGGGTCATTTTCTAGAGATAGTCTGACGAATTTTCAATGTTCTTTGAAAAAAAAATAGTCGGTTTTTTTGAGACCCTCTATTGGACCTATTACCTTAATAAAAGCTTAAGTGACATAACTTAAATATTACTTATTAGGAAGAAAGGGTGGAACTAAAAGAGCACTTTTTTTTTATTCGCGGTTTTTGCCAATTTAATAGTTAAAAGCTTTAATTAGAGATTATAACATTTGTTTTTTTTTGTTATATTTCAGTTTATTTCTTTTTAATATCATATGTCTATTTAAAAAAAAATTGCCATTGGAAACTAACTTTATTTTAATATTATCCAGTCAAGCAAAAAATTAGACTTTTTCCGACTCGGTCAATATTTTCAATTATGGAAAATAAAATATATTTTATATTATTAATTATACACAGTGTGACCCATTTGTTTGCGACTCACCCCTGTAAAATCTTTATTTATTATGCGATTTTAACCGGATTTGTTTTATATGATATAGTGTATATCTTGATAAACTGTATTTTTAAAGCAAAACACGCCATATTTTTACAAAATACAAGGCCTACTATGTCAGTTTTTAAGAGAAAATTTTTAAGAATTTATATTAGCGATTTTAAACAAAAAAGTACGGCACTGGATTCACCACCCCTCAACGACCCTATACTAAATTTTATTGAAAAATTTTAAGTAGAAAAATGCACAAAATTAACTAGAAAAATTTATTCTTTCAAGTAATCTATGAAAAAAACATTTAAATAAAATTAAACTAAGAGTAACATGGTATTACTTTAAGTTTAATTTTATTTTAATATTTTTTTCATGGATAACTTTGACAGAATAAATTTTTGTAGTTATTATTGTGCCTTTTTCTACTTAAAATTTTTCAATAAAATTTAGTATAGGGTCGTTTTGAGGGGTGGTGAATCCAGTGCCGTAAAAAAATCGCTAATATGAATTCTTAAAAATTTACTCTTAAAAACTGACATAGTAGGCCTTGTGTTTTGTAAAAATATGGCGTTTTCTGCTTTAAAAATACAGTTTATCAAGATCTACACTTTAAAACAAATCCGGTTAAAAACGCACAATAAATAAAGATTTATTTTGCATTTTTCTAATTAAAATTTTTCAATAAAATTTAGTCGTTTTGAGAGGTGGTGAATCCAGTGCCGTGCTTAGATTTTGTTTAAAAAAATCGCTAATATGAATAAAAAATTTACTCTTAAAAACTGACATAGTAGGCCTTGTATTTTGTACAATTATGGCGTTTTTTGCTCCAAAAATACAGTTTACACTTTAAAACAAATCCGGTTAAAATCGCACAATAAATAAAGATTTTACAGGGGTGAGTCGCAAACAAATGGGTCACACTCTATATACAATATAATTTTAATATAGACTCTATTATTTAAAGCCGAGCTCAGTGTTCGCTCCCAAGGCTGCAGTTTTGAGCGAGGCAGTTAATATGCTTTCTCCGCCGTGTTGTATATACTTTTTTTTTCAAGCATTTAATAATTCTGTAATTATTTACATTAAAATTATCAAGTTTGCGACATTTTGTCAGGTTTAAAGTATTACATATGTTATGTTAAGCACAGGAATTTATTCTACAGTGTTTATATTTTCTCTGCTGATTTCGAGATAAACAATGGAACCACACCTCCTATGTAATTTTAATTTATTTTCATTATTGTACGGCGGTGTATAATAATTTGACTTTTATATAGGGTTGTAAGTATTATAATATGAACATTGTTATACGCTTAAAAACCAGTAATGCCAGGCATCTGGTAATTACCAGAATCTATTGTAATTTGGGACTTTTAATGTTTTTATAGTGTGTAGCAAAAACAACTCGTTTTTTATGTGTAGCTATATTAAAAAATTATGCTTTACAATATTATTTTGATTTAATATAAATTATTATTATTTGTTTTTTTAAAATAAGTTCATTACACAAGAAACGTAATACAGAATTAATTTACTTTCTAATCTGTTTTTAGTCGGGCACTTATTATATTTATTATTAATATTCAGATCTAAAATTATTTTCTTGTCGAAAATACTTTTTAAAGGATAGTCCCATGAAGAAATTCTAGTTAAAAAGTCCATTTTATTTATTTATTATTACATTAAACCCAAAAATTAAACTTTTAAACATTAAAGCGCAATTCGCATGTCAGAAAATCGCTGTCAGTAAAGTTCTCAAGACCCCGGTAAGAATCTACTTACGAACTAGACAAAAAAAGATAATTTTAGGGATTTAATATGTAAATTGATTGAACTTAGGCTTTTTTTAATTGTTGTAAATCTAAGTTCTTTGGTATTAAAAAATTCAATTTAAAATATTTTATTTTAAGTGCATTTAAAACTAATAATAATATAATTTATAAAGTTTAAAGATATTATAATATTTAAAGTTTCTGTTTGAGACCAGTATGCGTAGAAACGTTTATTTCAGTCCATTTTCTGTTTTATTCTTAGTTTTCTGTCACTTGATTTTCATCTTTAAGACATGTTATATTTTTAATGTTATGCTTAATTTCAAAACTAGAACTACCCATATATTTTTTTGAGTTTTTTTAAATTACAGAAGTAAATCAAATAAGCACAAAATAAAAATAAACATATAAAATAAAAAACCAGACAAAATATTCTTTAATACTCTCTTATTTATTTCAAATAAAAAGCTGCTTTTTATTCTCACCCCTCGAAATTACTTTTCAGATAACCGTAAAAAAATAAATCTTGATTCACATAACGTAATATAACTTATTGGCCACAGTAAAATTTTCGATAAAAATCATTGGATTTCGGAAGGTTTTGTCGTAAAAGCAGCAACATTTTATATAAATGAAGGTGCAAAAAGCGTATGGCAAATTATCCCCCAATAACAATGACCGGGGGGCGACAAATAAAAAGAAAAGTAAATCGCACTTCTGGCTTGTTAAGATTTGTCCAATTGGTTCACGGTGGGATAAAATCCACTTTATTAAAGTTGATTTTGTATATTACAAAAAATTCTTCTTTAACAATCTCAACTTTAAATCAATGTTTATTTTTCCTATGGTTATAATATTATCTAAATAATGTATTATGTTGAATTTAATCCGGACTTTAGTTATTACATTATCAGAATATTAATAGCATATTTAAGAATGTCAAAATTACAATTTATATTGTTTAAAGACCATTAAAATTGATTAAAGAACAAAATTACGAATGTAAAAACACAATTAAAAATCTAATATGAAAACAACAATAGAATGTCAAGAAATACTTAAGAATGACAATAACATAATTTGGAATTTAAAAGTACATTATTAAAATTCACGAATTTTTATTTTAAGATATATTTAAGAATGTCAAAAAGACAATTTAGAATATAAATATAAAAGCATTTTAAAATGATAAAAGTATATTTAAATACATTTAAACTTATTTTACGTTATGTCATAAGAGTGTCAAAAAACACAAGTAAGAATGTAAAAACACCTCTTAGATTCTGACAACCACAATTGATCACCTACAAACTTTTTAAAATGTATTGCAAAAATGGCGAATGCGCCGGGGTAAAAACACAATTAAAAATCTAATATGAAAATAACAATAGAATGTAAAGTACATTATTAAAAATCACAAATTTTTATTTCAAGATATATTTAAGGTTGTCAAAAAAAATATTTAGAATATAAATATAAAAGATGTTAATATAAACTACACTGTTTAAAAGTTTCACTTTTTTATTTAAATATAACAATTGAAGGGGTTAGAATAGAAAGGGTATAAGTGCAATTTCTTTAATTTAGGAGATAAGTTCGTTTTGTGAAAGATAAGGTTCCGACGTATCGAAATGAAAAGGATTTAAGTAATTTTCATACTTCTAGGGACCTCTATTATCCAGTAGAAAAACATTACTAAACAAAATTCTTCACTTTTTTATGGTAACATAACTTTAACTTCAAATATCTCCAAAAAATGAAAATGTTACTTATACCCTTTTTATTCTAACCCCTTCAATTGTTTCGCTACACAGTAGCTTCTTCAGATCTAAAGAAGCTACTGTGTAGCGAAACAATTGTTATATTTAAATAAAAAAGTGAAACTTTTAAACAGTGTAGTTTATATTAACATATTATTAACATGGAGTTTCATCAAGTAAAAGTCGAAACAATAATTATTAATTAAATATAAAAGCATTTTAAAATGATAAAAGTATATTTAAATATATTTAAACTTATTTTACGTTATGTCATAAGAGTATCAAAAAACACAAGTAAGAGTGTAAAAACACATTTTTCTTGCTACCCGGCAGAAAATACGTTGTTTCGTCCCAGATTCCACGGCAGAAAGTTTACGTTTTATGCATTGGTCAAGCTATACTTACGTATTTTCGGCCGAGGTAGTAAGAAAAGTTTCATTTCCTCCCGCTACCATGACAACGCTACAGTTTGATTAATTTTGAATGTAAACGTCAGAATTAAATTAAACGTCAGATTTTAATTTTGACACAATTTTTTTTATACACATTTAATTTTTTTTCTACTACCTTACTAGAAAACTTATTTTTTCTACTACCTTACTGGAAAACTTATTTTTCCACCCCCGAACGAGGGAGGAAAAAAAATTTCCTCCCTCTTTTTTTTTTTAATTTTACATTGGCAAGAGTTTTTGTACCTTGTCTAGCCTTATTTGATTTTGTAGGAAAAAGATTTACTCCTTGCTTGTCCAACCATTCTTTTAACATTCTTTTAACAAACTATATTCATATTCACTATTTTAGATTTTTAAGGAAGGAAATTAATTGCAACTATTAAATTTATGATAAACATTATGACAGCTTATAAAAACTGTTATGTTGGTATTACCAAAAATACCATAGCAACAAAGCGTTGTCAACATAACGTCGGCGACGCAAAACCTACTTAATATTTTGTCATAATTTTATAGCCCCATACCGGGTAAGTAAAAGGAACCGGAACGCTTAAAATGTCTTAAAACCGTTAAAAAGTAATAGAAAAAACTATATACATACCTCAGGAGGAAAATGCATTTCCTCCCTTGAATATTTAATGCCCTTCGCTTCGCGTCGGGCATCAAACTATTCGCGGGAGGAAATGCAATATTTTCCTCCCATGGTATGTAAATAGCTATTTCCACCCCCGAGCGAGGGAGGAAAATGTCTCTTTTCCTCCCCGGGAGGAAAAAAAATTTCCTCCCTCTTTTTTTTTAAATTTTTATATTGGCAAGAGTTTTTGTACCTTGTCTAGCTTTATTTGATTTTGTAGGAAAAATATTTACTCCTTGCTTGTCCAACCATTCTTTTAACATTCTTTTAACAAACTATATTCATATTCACTATTTTAGATTTTTAAGGAAGGAAATTAATTGCAACTATTAAATTTATGATAAACATTATGACAGCTTATAAAAACTGTTATGTTGGTATTACCAAAAATACCATAGCAACAAAGCGTTGTCAACATAACGTCGGCGACGCAAAACCTACTTAATATTTTGTCATAATTTTATAGCCTCATACCGGGTAAGTAAAAGGAACCGGAACGCTTAAAATGTCTTAAAACCGTTAAAAGGTAATAGAAAAAACTATATACATACCTCAGGAGGAAAATGCATTTCCTCCCTTGAATATTTAATGCCCTTCGCTTCGCGTCGGGCATCAAACTATTCGCGGGAGGAAATGCAATATTTTCCTCCCATGGTATGTTAATAGCTATTCCCGTATTTTCTGCCGGCTTCGCCTCGGGCATCATGGCGCGCAGTGCAGGAATCTCATACTTTCTGCCCTTGTAGTGTAATATACTATTAGATTCTGACAACCGCAATTGACCACCTATAGGTATACAAACTTTTTAAAATGTATCTATTGCAAAAATGGCGAATGCGCCGGGGTACAGTTAAATGTTTTAATGTTTGAAATTATAATCTGAAAATGACCATTGATGTTGTCAAAGTAGTCCGTGAGGTTTTATTAGAAATTGTATGATTTCAAATAGTACATTGACACTGACGTTGACATTGTAAAGGGGTTTTTCCATAAAAGTAATAGATCTTTGAAGTGAAATTGAAGAAGGTGCAAAAAGGGACTTTGTTTTACTTTTAGATTAAAGAACATATGTATGAAATACTTTATATTAAGTGAATTAGTGTTCTGCGCATTAATGATAACTGTTTTTTCGTGTGATTAATGTTCCTAGTTTAATCAATTATTTTATAAAAACATTTGAAATTTTTTTTATAATTTTTTGTACGACTAAATTTAGCTGTATTTTCGAGATTCTACAGCATCGTTTCTTAACCTTTCTCGTGTTGCCCCTTAATACAATGGCATTCAGATTTGTTAACATGAGTTTGTAGTTTGTTTATTTTATTTTGTAAAATTTTAACATAATTTTTTTGTAGAAAACCAGTGTTTGTAATAGTTTTAACAAAGGAAAAAGTTTTCTAAAGGTAATATGCAATTTTGTAAGCATTTTGTTAATTTCAAAGGTTACAGATTATTTTTTTAATGTTTAACAACTTATTACTGATTTCAACGTCTGCAACTTATGTTTCTGATTACTTTATTCTAATTCGTAACCGTGTTCCTAACAACTGTCCAGAGTGTTTATAATATATTAGCAGAAATCTGTTATTATTGTTATTCGGATTCCTTATACCTATTTAACGAGTGTGCGAAGTATCCGAAAAACGATGCCATCACTGGTTTTCAAACTGAAATTAGGGGATACAGTGAAGTGGGTTAAAGTTACGAAATACATCAGTAAGTGTTTTAATAGTACTGATAATTATATGGTACCAAATTTCTGTATAATTTGATGATTTTAGTATGGTGTGTTATTTAATTGTGTATGTATTATTTTTGTGTTCATTTATGTGTTCATTTATGTTGTGTTAATTTTTTTGTTTAGGAAATTGATTAATAAAGTAATATTTCTTATCAAAATTCTTTTTATTTAAGTTCCCAATTTCCAACAAATACTTTTGTTACTGGGTCTACAGAAAGGTTTGTAAAAATAGGGTCCTTTTTGAAAATTACAAGAATTATGGTTGAATTATTTACACAGGATTTTGTTATTAAGTCTACACAATGTTTGTTATAAGTACAAATTACTTATTCAATTAGTTTACAGGTTACAGTTGGTTATGTGGACCTGGATTAACATAAAATCTGGTTAAAATTAACAAATATTTATTTAATGTGTAGCCAAAAATATTACGTTGATCAGTTTTACTTTACTAACGGTACAAAGATTTCTTAATATACTTAATACTGTATTCAATGAAAGGATGTTTCGCATTTATTTTGTATATTTAGACAATTTTTGACCCCCCTTGGTACGTATGTATCTCTTAAACGTTTTTAATCCCACCGTGCCTTAAACCGTTTATCCCAACGTTTTCCGTTAGCCGAATCATAAAAGCCATGCCGCGACTTACAAGCGCAAAGAAAGAGCAAGCCGTGGCGCCGGCTATGGCTGCGACTCAGATGGCTGCGACACACCACCACGACAGGTCACGTGTGCGATTGTCAAATGTTTCGCAAGCCTGCACGACTGCTAAAACGGATTTTTTGAGCAATGATTTGTTGTTTATAACAGATTGCGTTCGATCCAAGCCGAAAACGGAGGATCTTTATTTTTACGATTATTTTTTCTTACGCCTTGCTTTTTTATTGTTTCTTGGCCTTTTGATACATGACAATCTCGTTTTAAGATTCTCTTTGGATAGTCTTTTATTATAATTATTTTTTTCTACTCCCACCTTTAAAACGACTACACTCAGAGGCAAAATTATGAGGCGCCGTTTGTGCCATAATTATGATTTATAAAATATAGAATTATTTGTAAAAATATAAATATTTTTTTTTTAATATAAATAATTTGTTTGAATTATATATATTTTAACTCATTTTCTAAGATATATATTAGTTTTACTAAAATATATAATATTTTAACTAAATAATATATATTTAAAACAGTAATACTAATAATATAAACTCAATACTAATAATATAAACTAAGCTTACAAGACGTAACGCTAGGAGGCGCTGGCAGCTTTATTTCACTTGGCAACGCAGCCTTTCTTTCATTTCATGTGAGAATTACAGTGGTGTAAATTAAATAACTTTTTGCCGCACTTTGGCTTTTTGTTATTTTTTATATGTTTAACTGGATGTTTATTGTCGTGACTCTCTTTTTAAACAATAATTTTTTATTTCTTAATTCTGGGCTACGCAAAACTATGTCGTCGATTTGGTTCCATTATTGCGGTGAAATTTTAAATGACCTATTAATCTGTTAGATTTTAATTTAAACTTATACCCAAGTGCTTTATTACGTACCAGAGGTATTATTATTTTTAATGTATCTTCTAGTTTTATTTAATTTACACCACAGTAACTCCAACATGCAATTACAGACAGGCTGCGTTAAATAAAGCAGCCAGCGCCTCCTGGCGTTACGTCTTGTAAGCTTAGTTTATATTATTAGTATTAAAATTATATTATTAGTTCAACCGTCCAAATATATAAATATTTTAAATATATATTATTTTGTAAAAATATTATTATATTTTAGTAAAACTAATATATAAGTTATAAAATAAGCTAAAATATATATATTTTAGATAAAATATTTATATTTTAAACAAAATATATATTTATTTTAGAAATTATTATATATTTTACACATCATAATTATGGCACAAACGGCGCCTCATATCAAACTATGAGGCGCCGTTTGTGCCATAATTATGATTTGTAAAATATAGAATTATTTGTAAAAATATTTATATTTTTTGTAAAAATATAAATATTTTTTTTTTAATATAAATAATTTGTTTGAAATATATATATTTTAACTCATTTTCTAAGATATATATTAGTTTTACTAAAATATATAATATTTTAACTAAATAATATATATTTAAAACAGTAATAGGTACTAATAATATAAACTCAATACTAATAATATAAACTAAGCTTACAAGACGTAACGCTAGGAGGCGCTGGCAGCTTTATTTAACTTGGCAACGCAGCCTTTCTTTCATTTCATGTGAGAATTACAGTGGTGTAAATTAAATAACTTTTTTCCGCACTTTGGCTTTTTGTTATTTTTTATATGTTTAAAGTTAAATCCAGTTCTGGATGTTTATTGTCGTGACTCTCTTTTTAAACAATAATTTTTTATTCCTTAATTCTGGGCTACGCAAAACTATGTCGTCGATTTGGTTCCATTACTGCGGTGAAATTTTAAATGACCTATTAATCTGTTGGATTTTAATTTAAACTTATACCCAAGTGCTTTATTACGTACCAGAGGTATTATTATTTTTAATGTATATTATTAGTATTACTGTTTTAAATATATATTATTTAGTTAAAATATTATATATTTTAGTAAAACTAATATATATCTAAGAAAATGAGTTAAAATATATATATATTTCAAACAAATTATTTATATTAAAAAAAAATATTTATATTTTTACAAAAAATATTTATATTTTTACAAATAATTCTATATTTTATAAATCATAATTATGGCACAAACGGCGCCTCATAGTTTGATTTCGCCTTAGTAGTGCAGTAAACTAGATTTAAGTGATACAGTGTTAAAAATTTTGCGTACAGTGCCCACATTATCTTCTCTTTTACTGTAAAAAAACTGCTTCTATATCGATTGTAAGTCTATTTTGAAGGGATAAAATTTGATTTACACTTTTTCTACCCTTAACATTTCCCGTGTAAGAATTTAATACTTTGTGATAATATTTTGCAATTATAGTAATAAAAAAATCAAAGGATAAAATATGTTCTTAACATAATCATATTTTGTTAAGTTATTTTAATATTTTAAAGTATCTATAACACTATGTAACACGATATTTGTTTATCTGGATTTTATAACACAAATCGTAGTAGGCCATGCCCCCGATTACGTAACATACATTTGTTTTTTCAAACTGTCAAATTTTCAACGATAGCCGTCAGATCGTGTTGATGGCTTTGAGTGTCATTAGGGGACATCCTTTAATTACGTGAGGCATTTTTCTGATAATTTAGACCCCTCCCTCCCCCTTGGTGAGATTTGGTAAGATGTGGTAGACCCCCCACTATCCCTCACGTAAGATTTTGGCCATTAAACTTTCTTTGTGAACAACATATAAAAAAATTAATATTTTTTTTAACAAAAATTGGATTATAATACATATTTTTTAAACTCAAAAGTTAACTTGAGATTTTAAATGAAAGGTTTCCTTGGTAACCACAAAAGAGAAAATTATACTGACCTTGTCAAAGTTTTATTAGGAAGTTTATAAGAAATGGGATGCGGCATGTCGTTGAAAGTACCTACACTATTTGCATTCGCATCTTGACTTTTTTCGTGAAAATCTGGGAGATGTCAGCGAAGAACATGAAGAAAGATTCCATCAAGATATTCGGGCAATGGAAAAGTGACAACAAGGAAGGTGGGATGCGACAATGATGGGTGACTATGTTTGGAATCTACTTCGGGAAGAAAATGCATAATATAAAAGAAAAAGTCGTATTAAAATTCATTTTTGAGCCAAGATTTAAAATCTTTGTTAAAAAAATATTTTTCTAGATTTTATGTTTTGTTAAAATAATAATAATTGAGTTGAATTTCTTGCCATTTCTTGTCAATATTTTTTTTTGTTTTTGATAAAACTGGGTTTGATTATATTATATAAATGCCCCTTTAAAAAATAAAAACTTATCACTACATTTTTTAAATTAAATTAGAATAGTTTTTTGGCACACAAATATTGATAATTTAACAAAAAAATCCAATAAACAAAACAAAAATCAAATTTTGTTACATAGTGCAATTGTTAATTAACTTAAGTTTAATTAAAATAATAACGGGCAATGTTAATGGTGAAAATTACGTCAAAAATGTTTATTGGGATGGTTACTTTATTTTCGTATAGATGTCGCTTAATACAAATATTTAATTTAAATAATTTTTTAGGTAATATAAAGTATTTGTCGTAGAAAAAGTATAGTATGCAACTCGTTTAAAAACTTTTTACGCACTCATTTAATTAAGCACTCGCTTGCAAGCTCGCTCGTGCCTAAATTAAACTAAAATGGCGTTTATCAAACCATTCATAATATAATATTGTATACTAATGTTTAAGATTTAAAAATTTCGTTAAAATCTTAACATTATGTAGTCTAATAAAGGCAATTTTTCCCAATTATCTTTTTGAATAAAATAAACATTACCGTGCTGCACAAATTCCTAAACACCCTCATTTCTCCAATGTAAAATTAAAATGACAAAAAAACCGTAGTTAGAATGTAAATTTCGTCCTGCACCGCATAAGTTGCGGGGTGCAAAAATGCTGCCCCTTCTAACCCTGCCCTGTACAAATATGTACAAGAGATTACTAATTGGCAAAGTATTTTGGGCCAAAATCTTACTTGTTAATTCAGCATACTTAACTAGCATTTATTCATCGTTATATTACAAAGTCAGCACAAATGTTTTACACGCCCGGCGAATGCTTAATTAGAATATTTTAAGTTGGATTGTTACCGATATGTTTTGCGAATTTAACGAAATATATGCGGAAAAACGGCAGCGGCGCCTGGCGGCGTTAGACAACATCTCGAGCAACATTTGCATGCGGCCTCGATATTTCACTAAAGTTGCAACTTCAGCGCGAGTCATGATCAGGCTTTTTGTTTTATTCAAAAGGAAAAAACAACAATGAAATATATATGGTAGAAGAACCTTTTATAATTCAATATTATTTATTTTTATTTTGGAGTTTTGCAATATTCAAGACAATATAAATAGTTCAGACGATTAAGAAGTTTTAGAAAATCGTATACAGTTTAAATGTCATAGGGCCCTGCCATTCAAACGGGCCCCCGACAGCTTAGCATTTAAACGTCAAATTAATTATCTATACAGGCATTTTATCTAGGTCTACATATATAAAATAAAAAATAGAACTAAAATATTTGTTATCAAAAAACTTCCTAAAATATAATTTGTTTAGTAGGCGTCCGACAGTAATTATCAAAAGATAATTTATTTTATTACCTCTTTAATAGTCGCCTACACTGTTTAAAATATCTGTGGTGTGAAGAGTAATCTTAAAATGGTGTCAAAATCCAACACCAAGTGGTGTTAATATAACACCATGAATTATGGTTGAAAATGTTTTATACAGCAAACACCAAAACGGTGTTTATCTAAAAATATTTGAGAAGTGTACCTACACAGAAAAAAAGGAATAGTTCATTTAACTTTATTAATTTAGTTGACCCATAAGTATTTATTTAAATCAACTGTGGGAAGGTTAATATTAACAAAGATTAGTTTGACGGTACTAAACCAGATAGTTATTTTATTTTTTTTTTAAATTGGTTAAATTAACCCAGAACCTTTAGTGAAACCAACCCGCTGTATTGTTCAGTTTACTAAATATGTTGTTTGTAAAATAAGAGTTACTTCAACCTAAAGCACTCTGTTAAAACGATTAAAACAATTTGCCGTGCATTCCTTGTTGCATAGTGTGTACCGATCGCGGCAAAGGCGGTGTGGATCATGTGATGTTCTTAAATCTCGCCTCTGTTGACTTACATGAAGAGTATATAAGCCCAGGTAGTCCTTTGCTTTGGTGTGACACTACAAGTTGTTCGATACTAAAGAGACCTTAAATAGGTGGAAACAGCTGTCAATATTTGAAGTATTTTAAGTTGGTGGGACGCACTAAAAACATTATCTCTAGCGAGTTGAAGGTTCAATTTTCTGGAATAATACCACTGGTAATATACTTGTAATGCGTCAAGGAACTTCCTGTTCCTTTTTTTCTGTGTAGTATGATTTAAATTGACCAAAAACACATTATATTTAACACTGAAAAGGAGTTCAATTTAGACCAGGTAAAATTTATTTTAATACTGTGTGAAAGTTAAATTTACACCATTTTAGTATTTGAATTTACACTGGACCAACGAACCATATTTAACAGCATTTTGGTTTGTATCGATATAGACCATGTACGGTGTTAATTTGGTGTTAAAATGGTCATAAAATTTTGAACAGTGTATAAGCCGAAGTGTGTGGAGCAGGTAACTTTCCGGCACACTTCCAAAACAATCCTTTAACGGCTAGCCATTCAGAAAGGCGAAAAATATACGTTTTATTTATGAATTATCCAGACTAATTAGTTATATTTGCATAGTGCGTGCATGAGGTAAGCTAATAAAGAAGTTTGGGACCGATACCATAGGTACTATACAGGGAAAAACTAAAAAAACATACAAAAATACGAAGATTTTCTATTTATGCATTTGTAAAAGAATATTTATGAGAAATGATTAATATTAAAGTTAAGCTATGAAAATGCATGAATTAAATAATATAATTTATTTTTACTTCATCAAAAATACTTATAAGTAAATACTTATGTAGGTACTAAATTGGTAGTACCAATTTTTGAAAAAGATAAAATAAATAAAGTGACGTTAAAATTTGGTTTAATTTATTTAAATTTATTGTTTTTGGTAAATTGGTATAACCAATATTTTTATTTATACATAAGTTTTTAAAATTTAAAACGAATGGTACTCTCTAAAAATGAATTAGTCAAAAATGACTAATTTAATAGTTATTAGTGGCTGCTTTTTTACTTGTACCATGGTTAACCATGGAATACCATGGTATCCCAAAACGACATTTTCGGATTCAGAGGACAATTTTACATAAGAATGGGCTGTTAAATTTTAGGATACCATGGTTAACCATGGTACAAGTGAAAAAGCAGCCACTAATAACTATTAAATTAGTTATTTTCGACTAATTCATTTTTAGAGAGTAAACTTACTAAACACTTATCTTTCGCATTTTCTTTTCCAATTATTGAATAAATTTAAAAAAATTATCCATTATTATTTTTATTACTAAACATTACATTTTTCTTTTAATAAAGAACCGTGAAATTGTTCAGATGGTGTCAGAGGATAAATATCACCCTACAATTTCCATAATACTTAACGTTTCTTTGAACTCTTATTCTAATTTTCCCTTAAGTAATTTGAAAAAATTATACAATTTTAAAAAAGTCAATTTCGCAGCACTGTTCGAGGGCTTATTACGTAAAGATTGGAACTTCCTAAATCTTTATGTAGTCCCTAACATGGCTTGTGATGCTTTTTACGCAAAAATGTATTCCTTATTTGATCTATATGTACCACTTCGTAAAGCTAGTAATAATAACTACCCCTGTGGTTTAATAAGGATATTATAAAAAAATTAAAACGATTGTTTTAAAAATAAATTTAATATTAGCATGTTTTTTAATTTGTGAGGGCTTTGTTTGCTTCTACAAACACGAGCGTGTGAACACTAATCTTCGGCATTTAAATAAATTTAAAATATGTATAATAAAAAACTTTGAGGGCCCCCTACATTTATTAGCCCCAGACCCCCTTTTGCCTTAATCCGGCCCTGAGTTTAATCAATACGTCGTTGGACAATCACGAACTTTTGGAGGATATATGTTTTTTACCATAATTTTTTTAGTTTTTTGTAGTCACGTTCGAACTCTTAACGAGGTAAGACATATATGTCTTACTTACTATAGTAACCGAGACCTCGCTTGAAACCAAAATTTACATCCCACAATAAAGAACTCCTACAGTCCAAATTAACTATTAAAATAAAAAAAATAAAATAAATAACTATTATGCATTGTATCTATAGTAAATTAAAGGCTACCTTACGCTCACGAAAGTAATAAAATGTGAAGTACAAACGTGGATAACCAAGAGTGGAAAGGGCCATCATCTGCTTGATAAGTTATCTTAACTGACTGCATGACCTAATACGTAAATTTGCCCTAAAAGCGGTTCTTTCTGCTTAAACACAACCCTGGTAAAAAAAATAAAACAATATAAAACAAAGAGTAACAGCGACATCGATAATAAGACAATAGTAAGAAAACAATACAAAAAACAATAAATCCAAGCCGTACCAAATCTTATCGCTTGCAATAATAATAATAATAATAATAATAATAATATTTATTTGATCAAGTTAGATTCAATGTTTTTGACAAGTCTCAAAATATTACATATAGAAAAAAAGATATTACGTTACATTTAGAAATATTAAAAAATGAGGTAATACAGGGTTATACAGCTTACAGCTTTACAGTTCAGAAATTCTTCTACTAAGTAAAAACAATGTTTTAAAAGAAGTTCTTAAAGTTTTATTTTGAATTTTTTCGATTAAAGATTTTTTAAGTTGCCCGGTAAACGTTTATACATGTACATTATTTTTTATTGATTTGGTTAATCTGAATTTGGCAGACCTTACTTTATTATAATTTCTAGTTTTATTCTCATGAAAAAGGGAGTTAGATGTATTGCGTGGTAAAATATTGTGAACCGCCACAAGTGAATAGAGAATGTATAAACATGGCAGAGGTAGGATTTTTAATTTTTTGAAAAGAGGCTGGCATTTTTCTTCAGGTTTTACATTAGCCAGTACGCGAATCCCAAGCAGCATTTTAAGTAAAAGTGTAGAGCTTTGAGGCAATATTACTTAATTTAAGTAAATATTTTGTTAAATTAACCTTAAAAATTTACTTTAAAGTAAAACTTTTTTTAAAGTTATTTAATAAGTTTTATTTATGTCATTTTTACCTATTTTAATAACCCTTAAGTTTCAACACTTTAAAGTAATTTTTTTTTCAGGTCGCAATAATGAATTTTTTAAGATGACATCCATTACTTATCTACTTTTCATAAATATTTTTCTAAAATATAATAAAGAAAGTTTTAGTTATTAAAAAATGATTAAAACTAAATAATTTTTAAAAGATTTTATGAAATTTTGTAGGTTTTAAGTTTTGGTGAATTTTTACCCAAGCAATAATTTTTCTTAAAACTGTAAAATATTTAGAGGGTATGTAATTTTTAAGATGTATCCTGCCTATTTTTATCAATAAAATAATGTGCGTTTGAGTTTTAATGCAAAATATTATTAGTTTTGACAATTTAAGTTATATTTTATAATTTTACTCTAGGGTGTCCTTTTTTACTTTGTAAGTACCATTTTGTAAAATATAAATTAAAAGAACAAAGAAATTACGAATGTCAATGTTTTTGAAAGAGATAGCAAACAGGTAATTATAACGTTATTTTTACGTAAATTTGTGGTATTTATATTGTTTTTATTACGTTATTCTCTTAGTAGATCCAAAAGGTTATTTTTCGTATCTATACCGTTATGTTGACTTAGTAGTAAAGTTGTAGTTATTTAAACTTAAAATGCTGCTTGGGATAACTCTTTTCTGTAGGCGAATTTTTTTTATGGCATCTGTAGAGTCGCCCCATAAATTGACACCATAGCTCAGATGTGAGTTAAATAAATAAAAATAGCATGTTATCAGAATCTTGACAGACACTGTAAATGATAATTGTGGTATGACAAATATAGACCTGGAAAGTGTCTTACTAAGTTGGCCAATGTGTGCCTTCCAGCTTATGTTGTCATCTACTATTACGGGATTAGCTGAGCAAGAAAAATAAATCAATCACCAAATAAGTCACAAAATCCATAAACTAACCGAGACATAAATAAACATAGGAACCTAGGAACTTATAGGCCCTACAAAAACACAAAAGACAAAAACGGACAAACCAATGAGTACTTAAACCACAGTATAAAGAAATGTATACTGTGCTTAAACGACTAGGGCAAAAACGGCTATTTGGTAGGAGTGGAAACAACACTAGCCGCCTAGGACGTCTTCAACGTCGCAAATATAACCACGTCAAGCCGTAGCCTACGACAAGAAAGATGTACCTACAGCTAACTAAAAACTCCACAACTTCAAATAGTACCTAATCCCAAATGTTTGGAGCACTCCGCATTGTACACAGATTTGAGTCGGCGTTATTGTCCCCTGAAAACCAAAATGTCTGTGCCCCCGGAGGTGGTCCTTTTGTTACTACAGGGCGTATAGCAACGGCCCGGCGAAACCGAGAGAGGCTATTTAAACCATTTCCATGTCGCTCTCCAGCCCCAAATATGGTACAGTACCGGACCCGAGACTCGGGAGAGATGAGGCAATGGGGCCGGTTATACGACTCTTATACTCATACTTACTCTTTAGTTTTTGTAGACACTCTGTCGACAAAAATTCCAAAGCTATTAAGTGCGCTGTTTGAATAACTAATATAAGTATTTAGGCAGTTCTTATTCATAGACAGTTTTACGAAATAAATAGCAGCCATTTATTTTTTTATGACTGTTTTGTCGACTTTTTTAATTATATTTTTTTATTACAATTTGTTTAAAACCGCTTAACATTAACCTCCGATATTATATGATACCTACTAAAAATCAAAATATTAAGCATTTGGCTGACCGGAAAGAGCCGAGTTTCGTACGATAAATCACACACGTCGTGTGTTCCTGGTGCGGGCCGCACAGCAGGAATTTCGCGCGAGAAAGGGGGGGGGAGATTTCCTGATATCTGCCAGACGCTCCTGCCACTTTTTGCCTCCTTTTCTCGGTCGGTTACTCTGAAAACTTCTTCAAACTGCACTCCTTAATGAAAAGAAGTTTAAAAACATTCCCATACACACAAAAGAGGGTGTAGTGGGTGGAGTAGCAGAATTAGTTCCTGTGGTTTTAAGATAAAAAGTAAATAAAGAGAGTTTCTTTGATTTTAAGTTGAACCTTGTTGTAAATCACTTAATTATTACGATACAAAATAGGATTTAAAAATTTTGTAAAAATAAAAGTTTGAAATATTATGTCTCCAAGTTTTTTTATTCAATGATAAATTGGTAGTACACAGTAAAACGTATATATTAGGAAAATTAACAATATGAAACACTATAATGAATGGCTCAGAAAACTGTTTCAGGGGATTTACGACTAGGCAAAGAAATTCACGAAATTCTAAGAAAACCGGATCAGATGGCCATCATTTGGTAGGAGTATTATTAAATAATTACATAAAAAAGTTACCTATGTGGAGGCAAGATTCAAATATTTATTTTTTTCCATAAATTTGCAATGAAACATACCATTGCTAAATTTTCTTTAAAATGATTTATCGTAAAAGTGGCGGAGGGTCTACATGGATATCATTTCTTGTGTTTGATTTTTTGCGAATTTTCCGTAATGTTCCAAGTGGGATTTGTTTTTGATGTGTATCTTGAAAGTCATTGCTTCTTGAAATCATATTGTGGAACGCTTGGCCCATAACATATCGATTGCCGTGAGGAATGATGTCCATTTTCAAATATACCAACATCGGATTATTTTATTATTTTAAAAATAAACCAAAAATATAGGAGGGTTTAAAAAATAAAAAATTATAATAGCAATATTTTACATTTTGCAAAATTAAATTAAATTAAACCGTTTCCTAAAAACTTATTTAAAAAAAGATCGCTTGCAAACAAGTTTGTATTTATCTGTAAATAATTTTTTCTACTTCCACCTTTAACATGTTTCCATAACATCAAGTGACCTTTTAAATACACATTGACAAGTCACGGACTAAAGTTAGCAACAGGGATTTAGTCACGGGCAGTTGTCAAATGTCATACAATCGTTAAAGTGCCCTTCTTGTGAAATAATACTAAATGTAAAAATTATTGTGTTATCTCACTATAAAAATACAAGTAATAAATAGTTTTTCACGCAAGTTTTTATTGGCCTTTTGATTTTGCCGGCAGCACAGTCTTATACAGGGTAAGTCGGGCGTATTCTACCCACAAAACCGATTTTTTTTAAGATACAAGGTTTGAGAAAAAAATCCTATACAATAATTCGGGCAATATTCCAAATATTTACCAAATTCTTTTTCATCCAATTTTTTTAAATTCAATTTAAAAACAGTGAAAAAATTCAAAGGTATATTCCACGCATAAAACAATGAAAAAAACTTAAATGTTTGTTGTTTTTGAGATTCAAGGTTTTGTAATTTCCTTCTTCTTATCATGCAAAGTTGTAGACAGTGATATGACGTTTATTCTCGGGTGACGTTTGTTCTTAAAGGTTTTAAAAAATTAAATTTCTTTCCTTTTAAAGTTCTATACACTTATTCAAATTGTAAATATGAAAAAATTGGATGAAAACTTCATTGAAAAAATTAAAAGAATTTGTAAAATTTGATTCAACATGGCAACGCAGCTTTTTGAGGTTTTCTTTGTCATATGCCATCTGTTACCTATTATCTGTCAACTTGACACCTGTCAAAGTGTTGCTTGATATTATCACAATCCACCCGACAAGGTCTGTTCGATCTCGTAGTTAAAATACTAAAAATCACTGCAACACTGCACATCATACGATGGCGGTCATTTTTGTTGTTTACAATTCTTGTGCTTTGGGTTTGTACAGATTAATAATCGTTTTAAACGTTGTGTTTCTTACAGAGAGACTTGCAAGCCTTAAAAGAGACCTCAAAGGGGTAAGAACAATCATTTTACTCCTCTTTTGAAAAAAATAAACCTTATTCTATCAAATGTCAATTTGAAGTTTAATTTAAGGTTATTTTATACAGATTCACATTCTTCCTCGAATGCTTACTCTATTTTATAGTATAGATGTTGCTCTATACAAATAATTAATTTAAATTAGTTTTAGATAGAAACAAGTATACTTGTCGTAGAAAAAGTATAGTATGCAACTTGTTTTCTAGACACTCATATAATTAAATTCGCAACTAAAATGGCATTTGTCAAACTTGATACATATTGTACTATTTTGATCCAAAAAGTCTTAACAATCGTTTTTGCATAAAAAATGTATGATTTGTACCTTTTCGTGAATAGCTTAATAATTTTTTGCATAGAAATTAATTTATCAAACAAATCAATTTGCTTTACAACTTCCTTGGCTTGTGCCTTTAAGTATACAACAGAGAGAGAGAGAGAGAGAGTAAGAAAAAACTTTTATCTCCTACAGGAAAGTTTAAATGAATAATTAATACATTCAACCCAGTGCAGTTCTTAATTATGAATTTTAATTGCGGGCAAAAATAATTGTTCATTAGGTATGATAATAAAGGCCCGATTGAATTTTTAAAGAAATCCTGATTAATTTAAAGTGGGACATAAAGTTTTTAACAAATCCATAAATTAAAATCGATTGGAAAATAATAATTGTCATGAAAGTATTTTAAAAAGCATACAAAACAATCTAAAATCATACAAAATAACAAAATATACTGTTTTTTTATACTTTTTATGGCTCTTCTATTAAATTAAAAAGTTTATTAATATATTTATGCACGATGACATTATAATATGACAATTATAACAAAAATTCTTTGACATAAACGTCTTTTTATAGCCCGCGGGCGTTATTATGACCCAGCGGGCTATAATGAAACGTCAAAAATTAAAAACAACAATGTTACACCATTTGATATATTCCAAGTAAGTTTTTTCGTATTTATACGAAAAAACTTACTTACTACTAAATCTTTATAAAGATTTTGATTTTTCCGGCAGCAGGCCGCAATTTTTCACCTTTTCAGCTGCTTCTTCAATTTCATTCATCTTTAAAATTTAAAACTGACTGATGTCAGTTGACATTATAATATGACAATTATAGGTAACAAAAATTCTTTGACGTAAACGTCTTTAAAAACAATAATATATTAATCGTGCATAAAGTTTTGTATGCATTGCTGGCATAACTGGTTTTTATGGTCCTACGACGCTTTTCTAGCCCTCGCGCTAACGCGCTCGGGCTCGAAATAGCGCCTCGGACCATAAAAACCTTATTATGCCCTTAATACATAAATAACTATTGGAGCATATTTAATTAATATTTAGAATTCTTTCAAATAAAAGAGATGTGCATGTAAAAATTGCAAGCATTTTTTAAATTATCAGTTAAACCGACAAATAAATAAAATTGAAGACAGAGAAGGAAAACGTGGGGCTATGAAACCAACAAAACGAACTTTAATACACGTCTAAGGCGTCATGATTCGCGACAATGTTTCGGTCGCACAAACATATCAATTCCGTAATTGAATAAGTTTGCGGACAAGAAGGCCGCGACGTCATTTGGCTCATTAGCAGCAAGAGCCGGGGCTTCGAAAGATAAATCACAAACTTCCGTATTCTTGATGATGCGGGTCGTACGACAGGAACTTCGCAGTGGCCAGCAGGAAAAGGGGAATTTCCTGATATTAAAAAAAAGAACCAGAAAAAAATCTAGCAAATTCTGACAAACCCAAAACTTCTAGACAAAAAATAAATTACAATATAATTTATTTAATAGTAAAGTATTATATGTGATAAATCAAAATTGTCTAAAATATAAAATGTACTTTTATGCAATCTTAAAACTTCCCAAATAAAAGTATAAACAAAATAAATTTGAATAAAACAAGTCTGCAGTTATTGCATTCGAAAAGTTTGCTAGGAAATATTAAATTTTTATATTGTAGTACATATAGATGTAGGTAAAGTAAAGGTAGGTAGGTATAAATATATATCTTTAGGGTGTTTCAAAAAAAACTTAAATTATTTTTTTTCTATGGGTGTTGAAAAATTAATAATACATTAAAAAACAAAAATTTTGGCGCATATTTGAGCCCTTAATATTAATATTAAGGTTTGCCTCAATTCATTTGTTGTTTTTCCATTTCAATAACACGGGAATTTTTATTTTTTAAATTTTGAATTCTTATAACTTTGGAATGGTTTGTTTTCGCAACACCCAAGAGAGAGGAGTTATAGACAATTTCACGCTCTACGAAAAACATCTGAAGGTCAAAGTTCTTCAGGTCAACCGTTTCAAAGATATCAGCGATCAAAAATAACACTAATAAAAATTTCAAATATTTTCAAATAAAATACAAAAAAATATCATATGCCATATTTATATTATTTTTTATATAAAATCACTTTAATTCTTTTAACCTAAGTAAACTTTTTTTATTTATATAAAGGTACATGTATAATATATATAAAATGTATATTATACAAATATAAATATACATACATTTTTATACAGGGTGTTTAAATTTATACAGGATGTTTCCAATATCTTTGAATTTTGACCTGATACATCTAAACCAAGCATGGATTTGTAATCTACGACCAAAAAATACGTGTCCAAGCGTTTAGTTATGATTTTTTCACCTCCCTACAGTGAAAATTGTTATAAATAAAATAAAGATGATAAGTAAAAAACCCAACTTGTAAAATAACGGATACAATATACAGTACTAAATATAGTACTAAAATATTTACAACTAATGTTAATTATTATCTATAAACCTTTTTATTCTAATTAAATATAGAATGTTGTTTCAAAAATGGCGAATGCGCCGGTGTTAATTAATTTATTAATTGTTTAAGGTGCATTCCACGAAGTATTGCTAGAAAAAAAATCTTGCCATCCTTGTTCCACGTTATATTGCCATATATGCATATTTGTCTTAAGGTAAAAAACGTATGAGTTCTTCCTAAAAACAGAAACATAACCCAATTCGTTGACATATGAAACGTTTTTCTTTAAAACAACAATAACAACATTATTTAAGTATAAAGTTCTTAAAATATTGTTTTATATATAAAATTCGCGCCTCTAGTATGTACTTTACCGCGATTTCAACAATTAAATTGATTTAAGGAATTATGAACATAACCTGACAAAAGAATATAAAAAGCACAAAGCACAAGAATTGTAAACAACACAAAAATGGCCGCCGTTAAAGTCTGTGTCTAACTTCGTGATGTTTAGTAAGCGCGAAATGTGATAGAACAGACCTTGTTGTGCGGATTGTGGTATAGGTAAACAAAAACTATTCCAAAAAAATAAAACTTATAAATAAATTTATTTCCGTTCGAGATCTGAAAATTATTTATAGACCCGCGCCGCTATTTCGCATAAAGCAGAGATCGTTCAGAGTGGTGTATTTTAAAAGTAGCCACATAAATTTTGTAGTTTACAGCAACTACTTCGTTTTTAATTAGCATCGGCTATAAAAGCGCAGTTAAAATTTACTTATGACAAGAACAAACCAATCTAACTAACTCATTAAAACGGCGAATTGGTCTGCAATTTTTTATTGGGATTTATTTAAAGTTATTCGACTGTTTCATGAACTACGATTACTTGATTACCATTTCAAAGAACAAAAAATAAGAGTTTTAAATATTTTGTATTGAGAAGATTTTTATTCTGACATTTAAATTTTAATTTAATTTAAATAAGACTGACTCCGCATTTGGCAGTATTATAAACAACTTTCTTACATCTTACAACACTTTTCAAGAAATTCCGGAGGGAGCTAAATATCGTTCACATATTTAATAATATTTAGAAAATTACCTATGTATGTGGAGGCCAAAATGTTTTTTCCCATACAATTTTGGACGGCAATACTAACGGTGTTTTAGTTGTATACGTGGTCATCTGCTAGGGATGCCCTATATTTTTAAACTGGATTGTATTAAAGCCTTTTACAATTTTAATAAAGTAAGTTCACCTAACTAAACCAGACCTTTTAATTCTTTCATTCTTGAATTAAAGCTCGAAAAACTCTTGAAATGAGGAGAACTTTAAAACCTTTTAAATACTTTATTATGTCTTACTATTCCATTCGATTCAGTAGTGTCTTAAGTGTTGAAATAATGTAAAAAAGTCTTAAGAAATAGGATATAAAAATGTTTTATGTGTGCAAAATAAAACCTAATATTGATGTTTTGAAAGTTTGTCAACTCTGTAAAACTTTTTAATAGATTCTTGAGTTGGTTTTATGATGGTTTAACTCTAATTTAAATATATAATATTTTTTATGTCTAAACTTTACAGATATCTACCCAAAAAACGTAAAATACACTTTATTTTGCAATAAAACAAAATTATTACATTTAAAATCCTTTTTAGTGATTTTTTTCTTTTAAGTTTGTAATAGAATGTCTTAAACAGATAAAGTTGAAGGTAGCAAATTGCCCCTATAAAGTCGCAAAGATTTTTTTTCAGCGGTGAGATAGATAAGATAGGCCTTTTTACCATTGGCCTCTATTGACATCTTCCCTTTTCGTTTTTACGATAAGAGCCCGAACACAATGTAAAAAATTTACGAAACAAAATGCGTAAACGGGGCAACAGAATTTAACCAAAAAAATGAGAAAACCGAGAAAACATACCATGCAAATTGCAAATTTAAAATAAAATTTATTATAGGTAGAATATTTTTTATAAATTTAAATAAAAACAATTAGAGGAAATTAGATAAATTTGGAAAACTCATTTTTAATTTTTGGTGATTAAGTTCTTTGCAATTCTTATTATTATATTTTTCATATGGGTCATTCCACGTCAAATCAAACAGAATAATGGAAAAAAGTCTAAATCTTCCTCAAATTTTGTGTAAGCTATTTATAGGGTAGGAAAACCACATTTTTTTAATTTTGAAGGTTCTAGAATAATTATAATTAATTACTGAAAAATTAATTGTTGTAATTTTTTTTCATTCATTCCTTTATTTGTGAATCTAAAAAATGTTTGGAAGTAAATGTAAACTGTGTATAGCTATTACAAGCATCAAAATTAAATTTGATGTTTTATTTTGACTGACATTAAATTTTTAATTTTGACATTTTGCTTCACGTCATTGTGCCAATAGTTAAACCATTGACTTCTTCACTCAACGGTTAAACTTTAATAATTAACTTTTCATGCGACTAAATACTATGCGTTTTTAAAAAACTCATAACACATGTCAAAAATGACAGGTGACAGATGTCGAAAATGACAAATATAACTTTAACAAATTAAAAATTAAATAACAGAATTCAACAAAACTGTAATAAAACCATTTTAAAAACTATTTAATATAACCTCCAATACGTAGTTAAGACGGGTCAAAACTAATGGAGATTATAGGTTGAGAGCTGCTGAATTTTAGGCCATTAAGTGGCCCCAAAGTATTATGCAGATACCGGTTTACCGAAAAAACAATTAGATTTAAAATAACAACCCTTAAAGTGCCATTAACGCTATCGCCAAAAGAAGACCGAAATGAATATTTATTTATGTATGTTGTTTTAAAAACATTGTTTTTAATTGTCTTTTAAAAAAATCCCATTACCTTTTTTATTTACCTGATAATGGAATGGGTCACCAAAGCAAGGCACAGCATTTACAAACTAATTTAAATTTGAGAAAGATTTTATTATTTTTATTTATTTTAAATGAGTTTACAATTGTAAATACCGAAAAATATCGTAATGATTTGGTATTAAAAACAGTATGTATAACTTATATATATATATATACAGTATAAGAAAAAAAAATCCTTTTTCATAAAGACTTGTTTACAAAAAAAATAATGAAATGAACATCTTGCTCAGAAATTAAAAAAACATGAAAATGCTAGGAAGCGTAAATATTCTCGCTTATAACTCGGAATTCCGACTTATAACTTGGAATTCCGACTTATAACTCGGAATTCCGACTTATAACTCGGAATTCCGACTTATAACTCGGAATTCCGACTTATAACTCGGAATTTCGATTTATAACTCGGAATTCTCACTTATAACTCGTGTGTGTTCGTGAGTGTTCGTAGGTGTTCGTTAGTGTTCCGAGTTATAAGTCGGAATTCCGAGTTATAAGTGAGAATTCCGAGTTATAAGTCAAAATTCCGAGTTATAAGTCGGAATTCCAAGTTATAAGTCGAAATTCCGAGTTATAAGTCGGAATTCCGTGTTATAAGCGAGAAAAAAAGTGTGGCCCTTCTACCCTTCCGTATTCCTGCGTTTTAAGAAAAAATCCATCCTTCATAAGAAGATCGTTTAAAACATGAGATTTCCTAAAAAAATTGATACCCGATCCGGGAACAAATTGTATAACAATATAAACACATAACCTAATTTTCAGCGTTTATAAAAAAAATTAACTGTTTTTTCAACTTTAAAACAATCAAATAAGTAAAGGTACAACCTCCTTAAGACGACTGGATCATCTAGATGCCTTATTCATATCGTGTCTAATTGAGTGAGCCCTCCTATTCTTAATGCAAAGTCTCTTCTCTCCTGTCTTTGGGGAGCCGAAGACAACAAACTTGAACTTTCCGTCCTGGGAAACTTAGTTAGGAAAACTAAAGCCAGGAGGCAGATAGGATAAGTAGACAGCGTCCGACGGCAGATTATAAAAAAATACGTGAGCCGATTTCGTATAGCAAAGTTAGGTTAGCCAATATCGAATTTAAAGATTCTACATAGGTACGTACCTATGTAAAATCTAATTAAACGGTTTAAGCTTTAAAATGGTACATTTTATCGGAAGTCCAGGAAATAGGCATGTCTGGGAGATTAATTACCTATAACAGTTTTGTTTTAAGGCCAGTAAGTATCACTGGCCGCTCGTAAGGGGAGGCAAATGAGGCTTGGCCTCCTTAAAAATTTTAACCATTTTGCTTATTTTACTTATTTTATTTAAATATGTATAATATGCCAGCAAACCAGGCTGTTCCATTTACATAGCCATGATATAACTAACAAAGAACATTGCCATATAAAATTGTTCACATAACATTTACATATTAGTTCTTTATTTTGTTACATAATTATGATAAAACATAGTAATATAACATTTATGTAAATATGTTCCCCTCTTGTTATATTTACATCCCCCTTATGTATCAGCCATATAACAATGTTATATGTCTACAATGGAACAATGATACATAATTGATATATGGCAATGTTTTATAGTATCTATATAACCTTATTATATGGTATTTACATAGTTTTTCTTTATTTTGTTACATAATTATAATAAAACATTTTAATATAATAGTTATATAAAAATGATCCGTTCTTGTTATATTTACATCCCTACTATGTCATGGCTATATAACAATGATATATAAATGTTATATATTAATGTTTTATAGTATTTATATAGCCTTTTTATCTTACTAACGAACTCGTTTAAACGGTTGTGTCGAGTGCTCTCTATTGTGTTATAAGTTAAGTTAAATTTGATTCCATTGTTTTATAATAAAATGGAACGAAAAAATATATTTCCCTATCCCGGAGGCAATAGCGGAGGAGAATTAATGCAGATCTTAAAATAATGGGCGTGGAGGTAAGAAATTGTATACAAAATACCCAAGACAATGTGGAAAGTGTACCTTTGCCAGAATATACTGAGGCTAAAACCGAAGTATTATCTTCCCCTAACCAGCCAATAAATAAACAGCTCAATAAAAATATTTTTACAGAAAATTTGGGAGAATATTCAGGAGGTCATAGGAAAAATTCCCATAATTTTGTGAAAGATTTGCAAAATTTGTGTAATAGATACTTACCTAGTCAACTTTTTATTAATGATCTGTTAAAAGTTTTGAGAAAACATTATTGCAAAAAGAAGTAGAGGCTGAATTTGTAAGTATATAAAGGACGATTTTAAACCTGTTTGATAATGTTAATTTATTTTTAAAACAGGGTGCTAAAAAAACAAGCGACAAATTATAATTTAATGATATTTGGTAGCCAAAATAAGAGTTTAATATCTATAAATTTTTAACTTTATACTGTTTTTTCAACTGGTAAAGGATACAATAATTTTGCTAAATAAGATGGATACACTTTTTTTATTATAATTGTTGTGACAATTAATTTTATGCATTTGACTTGAATTAATAAAATCAAACAAATTAGTATTTGTACCAAATATCATTTACATAACTACATAAAGAATAGTTGGTAGTTGGTAGTATGTTTTAAAAACAAATCAATAAGCAAAAATAATATAAATAGTATTTTTTTTTTAAGTTTCAGTATATAAAAATGAAGGCGTCTTCGAAAAAGATTCTACAGTAAGAGTTTAAAAAAAATCTTCTCTAATAATCTGGCAAAAGATTGTTCTTGGCCTAAGAAACAACAAAAAAATACAAAATTTAAAATTTAAAATTTGTTGATATATTGAAGGGTAAAAAGTTTTATGGCTTTTTTTATTATATATTTTTTTTAAGCTGCTGTTTGCACTTCAACAGACAATACTTTTGAAAACATAGTTACCGAATGGTTCCGGCAGCCCAAACAAAGATTTGTGAGGAAAACAAAAAACCCATGAAAAGAAGGTATATTAATATTAAATTCATGGGATTGCTTTCTCTTTTTTTACCATATATTTTTTAGCTTTAAAGTATTGTATTTAGGTAGGTTTTTTTTGTTAAAGTTTGGAAAAATTGAAAAACTTTTCGTTTGTAAAATTAAAATTAAAGTGATTTTTTCATATTTTACAATGTTTGTTTTTAGATTTATTTGGCCCCTTTAGAAAGAAGGAATGATTTGTTTTTTTAATTAAAATATTTTTTAATAAACATTTTTAACCAATTTGTGTTTTTTTAAATCTCTTTCAGAATCATTTATTTCTGTAATGTTTACTTATTATTTATGTAATATTTATTTATAATTTATTTAATATATTATCTAACTGGCATTAACAATTTCTTAGTTCTAATTTGGTATTATGGCAATTTTAAAATTTTGTTGATTTTTTTTCAAAAAATTTGCCATAATACCAAGTTAGGGCTAAGCAATTTTTAATACCAGTAAAATAATATATTACATGAAATTATATTTATAAATATTTCATAAATAATATGTAAATATTGCATAAATTATATACAGATAATAAGTAAATATTGCATAATGATTTGGTTTGCTGGGTGTCGATCAAATAGCTATTTAGTTAAAAATAATAGTTTCAATATTAATAAATTACACGCCCATAAGAGCTATTTTCCATACTTGTATAGAAAAAGACCATTTTCCCGAGCATTTTCCATAATGATTTGGTTTGCTGGGTGTCGATCAAATAGCTATTTAGTTAAAAATAATAGTTTCAATATTAATAAATTACACGCCCATAAGAGCTATTTTCCATACTTGTATAGAAAAAGACCATTTTCCCGAGCATTTTCCATAATAATAAAATTATAATTATAAAATTATTTTGTTTATTTTAAGTTTATATAAATCCAGAGCCAGACTGATACGTACATCAAAAAACTAAGTAAGCCAGGACTTAATCCTCTTTACCACTGGAAAGGACAAAAAAATGTACACAAAAAATAATTTCAAAAAAGTGGACTTAATACAGTCTGGCTCTGGGATACAGACATAAACTCAAAAAAGAGTCGTCTGAACGCATAGATAGAGTTATCATTGATTATTTCATTTGGGTCCTTTTTAACATCAATTCTGGGGTTAGTAAACCGTCGTCTGTCCACACTAGACGTCTTGTCGTCCCCAGTAATAACAATAATACTTTAAAATCGCAGGGTTTTTATCAGAGGAGATATTTCAGCTCTGCCAGCAGACGAAAGAGGAGACGATGCGAATAAAAAGGCAAAAAGGGACAACATAAACTACACATAGAAACGTTTAACTTTGTACTTTTGCCAAAAAATAACTAGGTATAAGAACATCAAATAAATTACTTCATTGAAAAAAATCATAAAACAAAATGATACCTAATTTTTTGTCGAGTAAAACATTATTTTTAGCTCATTCGTATGTAAATTCGCGCCAACGATAACATTTAAAATAAACACGTAGGAAGCTTTTTACTTTATGCAATTAAAACTGAATTATTTCTTTTATACTATTTATACTATTCTTAAAATGAATGCCAAATTTTAAAGCTTTAACTCAAATAGTTTTTTAGTTATTCAGAAAGTAGGTAGGTAATATCATAGTTATTCACTAAGTACATAATCATCAGAAGAAATAATATACCTAAATAATGCCTATATTACCGATCATAATATCGGTATACCGATTATATTATAATTATATTATAATACGAATTATATTTAAATCAGTTACCGCAAAAACTGGGTTTATTTTAAATTATATCACTCTTATTTATAAACATAGATAGCATGCTTCCGCAAAACATTTTAAAAAACAAATTTTCCGCCTTTAAAAAACACTCACCTATTATAAATAAAATTAATAACTAGAAACTTACCCAGTAAAGCTGAGGCACAAGCAAAAAACGTGAGCATCAAATAGAGGCTCATTTCTTTTTCGAGCGCAAATTTTGAGATAACCAGAGCAAAACTCCGCGCCGAATGGTGAAAATCGTGGAAATGTTATCAAACGTAAACACGCGCGAGCAACCTCGTGATAAGGCCCTTTGGCACGCGTGCGCCAAGTCAAACTTTTCGCACGCAAAACTTTCAAAACTAATGTCACTTTGTTGTATAATACTTACAACTTGTATTATTTATATATCCATGGAAACTAAACCAGACCGCACTAAAACACAGCCCACTTTGACCAAATGTTTCTTAACATACTTTAAACGCGTTAACATTAATTAAATAAAGCATGCAGGCATAAGGGGTTTAAATATAATTCCGAATAAAAGAGTTTTGTATTTGTTAAGCATAAGGAAACCGACTAAATTCCTTAATATTTCACATGTTTATAAATTACGCTTATCTCGTTTGACAGATAAACAGACCCTCATCTGTTTTATGTTTACTTACGCTATGGCCATCTATTATCGAAGTGGTAAATTATGCGCCTGCTTTAAGCAGATAGCTGCATTGATTTATGGGATAAACAGTTTACTTGAGGATAATTTATGTGTAATAAAAGCACATTATTCAAACGTAATTTTGTACGAAGGAAGATATTAGGTTCATTCCAACCAGCAGTAATTTCCAGTAATATTACTGGCAATTACTGTCAGTTCGTCGTTCCAACCAGAGTTACGAACAGTTAAATTACGGTTCAAACGATTCTTGCTCGAGAGCAAGAACTGTTGATAATAAAATTAGACGCATGCGTAGAAGGGGCACATAACCTCATCTTTTTGTTTATTTATTAACGTTTGTAAGTTTGTTTTCTGTTAAAGTGGACATATTATTTAAAAATGACTGCTATACAAGGTGATTTTATTAATTTTTAATGTTAATACATCTAATTTTTGTCATTTGTGAGCAGGAATGGAAGAATTTATTATCAATGTGTGATGTTATTAAAATATACTTTTATATATATTTATAAACTCAACAAACGTGGGTTATATTTATTTCTAGTAGCAATGTCCCCAATAAAATCTTAATTCCTTGTCATCCGAAGAATCATACAAGTAATTATTTAAAAAACCTGCCATATTTATTACTTTATTGAAATAGATATACCTATAGGTATATATATATGCGCTTTACTTAGCTTTTAGCACAATACAATTGTGGGTTTTGGGTTATATTCTTTTTCTTCTGATTGTAAGTACTACCAGTTCAAAAAAGGTTCCAACCAGTTTATACATTATTCAAAATAATTTTACTATTTTTGTTCGCGCAGTCGCATTAACGCTGTTACGGACGATAATATTACGGTAATATTACTGCTGGTTGGAATGAACCTAATGATACCGTTGATTTCAAACATTTGTTAAGATACTTTAGACACAAAACTATAACATAACCTAACTTTTTATTGTATGCCCTGTTTTGACAGCAAGCGTTTGTAGTGTTTACATTTTCTCTTTTTTTCTCTCAAATTTGAGTCAAAATGAATGCGCCTCCAACCTTCGAATCGTTTTTATTATACGATGGAGAAAAGAAGTAAGTTTTTTGTTTTGTTATTGAAAAAATGCTTACTAAAATATTTTTTCTAGAATTATTCGGGAACAAGATACTAAAGTCCCCAATGCGGCAATTTTTACTGTAAATAAAGAGGATCATACTCTTGGAAATATGATTAGAAAGTAAGTACTTGCTAAGAATGATATGAAAAGTTTATATAACTTTACTTTTAATTACTTTCTACCATAAGTGGTTTTTATATGCTTTCAACTGATATTATCTCTATAGAAAGCAATAACCCAATCAGAGCATAGTATTCTCCACAGCACACTAGGTTAAGGAGAATGCTACGTTACAATGTTACTTTTTAAGAGATATATTATAACAATATTTTAACAATTTTTAGCCAGTTGTTAAAGGATCCAAATGTATTGTTTGCTGGTTATAAATTGCCACATCCTTTAGAACATAAGTTTGTCTTAAGAATACAAACAACTTCCGATTATTCACCACAAGAAGCATTGACAAATGCCATCACTGATTTGATATCTGAATTGTGTTTGTTTGAAGAACGTTTCAAGGTTAGTTTTTAGGATTTTTTTTTTGGTTTTTACATAATTTGCTTATTTTTTGTTATAGGAAGCCATTAAGGAGAAAAAGGAAGGTTTAGATTAAGTATTTTATTGTTTATTAGGTATGTTTTAAGAATTCCAAAATAAAGATCATATTGTGTATTTATAAATAGGTTTTATTTAACTAGTTAACATGGTAATTTAAAATTAACAACAATTAACTTGATTTAAAATGGACAAATAAATAATATTTACAAATAAAATTAATCTAAAATTCCTGATCTTCTGTGCAATTTTCGGTTTCATGTCCAAAAACTGAAAAAAAAAATGTTTTTTATTAATATGAAAAATTAATTTGGGTTAACACATTTTTGCATAATGTTATGCAATAAGGTATCAACTTTTTTGGTTAGCACATTCTTCCATAAATTGTATTTTTACCTTCACAAATATTACAATAGGGTCTTGGAGGTGGTTTTTGTTTAACCTCTGTCAAACCAACCATTTGGTCTCCTATCATCGGTTCTTCTGAAGCCTGTTGGGGACAATCTTCAGTCTCATGCAAATCGAATTCTTCACAAATATCACAATACATTCTGGGAGCCACCAACCTTTCAGGATTATATCCCATCCTATAAAAGTTTCGATTTTTTTAATTATCCAAATAAGTTATAATATTTAATTAATTTTAAGGAGAAATTGTCCTTAAACCATCTTGGAAATTATTAAAATATTTAGAAAACTCTCATCCTATAAAAATATATGATTTAAAAAAATATAAGTTGCGATTTTATTAATTATCAAAATATACTATTAATTTTAAGAAGAAATTGTCCTAAACCCATCTTGGAAATTATTAAAATATTTAAAAAAATCCCATCCTATAAAAATATATGATTTAAAAAATATGTAAGTTTCCATTTTTTTAATTATCAAAATAAGTTGAAATTTTATTAATTTTAAGGAGAAATTGTCCTAAATCTTGGAAATTATTAAAATATTTAAAAAACTCCCATGCTATAAAAATATATGATTTAAAAAAATATAAGTTGAGATTTTATTAATTATAAAAATGAGTTGAAATTTTATTAATTTTAGGTAAAAATTGTCCTAAAACTATCTGGGAGGCGCCGTTTGGGCCAATATAAAATTAAGTATTTACATATAAATTTTTATCTTTGATTGAAAATAATCTTGATATATAAAAGATTTTAATTGTGTGATTTAAGTTTACTTGTGATTGATATATTTTAAAGCTTTCACAATATACCGTGTGCAATGAGGGCGCCATATGAGGCGCCGTTTGGGCCGATATAAAATTAAGTGTTTATATATAAATTTTCATCTTTGATTGAAAATATTTTTGATATATAAAAGGTTTTAATTGTGTGAAATAAGTTCGCTTGTGATTGATTTATTTTAAAGCCTCCACAATCTACCGTGTGCAGTGAGGGCGTCACTTTTTATCTTCGTAAACATTTTTGAAATAATTGTCATTTAACATTTCCCGTTATTTATTTTATTAAACTTAACATTTATTGATACTTTAAAATATTAAAATAACTTCAATATTATTATTATCAGTATTATTATTTGGGTTTTTATTGCTATAATTAATAATATTTTAAAGCTATTTTAATATTTTAAAGTTTAAATAAATGTTAAGTTTAATAAAATAAATAACGGGCAATGTTAAATGACAATTATGTCAAAAATGTTTACGAACATCAAAGTGGTGCCCTCACTGCACACGGTATATTGTGGAAGCTTTTAAATAAATCATTCACCAGCAAACTTAAATCACAAAATTAAAATTATATATCTAGAATCAAGGATGTAAATTTCTATCCATTAATGTTTACGAACATTGAAGTGGCGCCCTCATTGCACACGGTATATTTTGAAAGCTTTAAAATAAATCAATCACAAGTAAACTTAAATCACACAAATAAAATCTTTTATATATCAAGAATATTTTCAATCAAAGTTAAAAATTTATATATAAATACTTAATTTTATATTGGCCCAAACGGCGCCTCATAAAACTGTCCTAAAACCATCTGGGAAATTATTCTATATCCTGTATCCTATAAAAATATATGATTTAAAAAATATATAAGTTGCAATTTTATTAATTATCAAAATAAGTTGAAATTTTATTAATTTTAAGGAAAAATTGCTCTAAGACAATCTTGAAAATTATTAAAATTTTTACAAAACTCCAATCCTATAAAAATATATAATTTAAAAAATATAAGTTGCGACTTTATTAATTATCAAAATAAGTTGAAATTTTATTAATTTTAAGGAGAAATTGTCCAAAAACCATCTGGGAAGTTATTAAAATATTTAAAAAACTCCCATCATATAAAAATATATGATTTAAACAAAATATCAGTCGCAATTTTATTATCAAAATAAGTTGAAATTTAATTAATTTTAAGAAGAAATTTTCCTAAAACCATCTTGGAAAATATTTAAAAATCTGCCTCTTACTAAACCTACAGTTCCAGCATTCCCTCGGAACCACAATAAGCCCGCCACTGTAAATACCTATACTTACACAAAGTTGAAAAATAATACCAATACTTACAAATTTAGTTCTGCCGCAGCGTTAGGACTGTACCCCATCTCCAAAATCTCGATTCTAGCTTTCTGTTCTTCGTTCTTCTTCTGCATGTCCACGATGATGGAGTTTAGGAAAGACACTTGGTTCTCGGCGAAAATTTTCTCTTCCAGGAGCTGCTTGTAATCAATATTGTTATTTTGAAATGGAACCTGTTAGTGTAAAGAAAAACGCCATGCAAAATCGAGCACTACAGAGTTAAATTGGAATGAAGAAGCATGCAATAAAAGAAGAAAAAGCTGCATTCTTACTTACCTCGTTTGGTGCGGCATTGGTGTTCCCATTGACAACAGTTTTTTGGGCCTGTATTTATAAATAACACACATTATACTTTTTTATTTTTACTATTTAATTATGTTTGAATACCTTAGTTAGTTCTTCTTTTAGTCTAGTAACTTCCAACTGATGCAAGTCTCTAGCGGACTTCAACGATTTTTCTAATTCGTTTATTTTTCCACTTTGATCTAGCTTTTTCATTTTGTCTTCGTATTCGACTTTTTGCATATCTAAAACTAATTCTAGGTTCTTTTTTTCTCGTTCCAAATTTTCTATTGCTCCGTTTTGTGATGCTTTTACTAACTTTTCTTCGTATTCGACTTTCTGCATATCGAGGATTTGCTCCAAATTTTTCTTTTCATTTTGTGTATCAGTGATGGTTTTTTGCAGAATTTGCACTTCATTGTCATATTTGGTTTTAGATTCGTTGATAATTTTTTCTTTTTCGGATAATTGTTCGTTTATCTTCGATAATTTTTCATTAAAATCGCCAGAAGTAGATGTTAGAGATTGCAAATTAGACTCTAATTTTTCCTTAGTTTCTTGCAAATATCTTATGCTGTCACTCGATTTTTCAACATCACCTAATAATTTTTCTCTTTCTTCTTGTACTTTCTGTAATTCTTCCTTTAAATTATTATTCTCATCCCCTTTCATTTTATGATCATTTTTGATCACTTCAATTTCTTCACGCAATTTTTCCAAATCTTGATTCTTAACTTTGCACTCCTCTAACATTTCCAATTTCTCATTTGATAGTTTGGAAATTTCCTCTAGTTTAACTTTATTTTCTTCCTCGACTTTACTCAACTTCAAATCTTTTTCCTGAATATCTTTTTGGTGTTTTTCCATTAATTCTTTATTGGACATCTCTTGTCCACTCCTTAAATTCTCGACAGACAAATTTAGCTGACTTATTTCCTTAGCCTTGTTTTCCAACTCCAATTTAAACTCAGTAACCGTTTTTTCTCTAATATCAATATCGTTTCGTAAATTACTAATTTGCTCATTAAGTTCCTTCTCTTTGTCGGCAATTTGCTTTTCAAAGTCTTTGGTTTTAATATCCAACATTTCCTTCATTTCACTCGTTGATTTACCATGCTCTTCTACAATCTCTTTCAGGTAAGATTCATGTTTTGTTTTGATCACATCAAAATCGGTTTTTAGTTTTTGAATTTTATTATCTTTTTCGTTGATTTGTTGTACCATTTTTTGAATATTTTCGTCTTTACTGGATAAATCTTGATTTAATTCATTTTTGAGTTTTTCCAATTCTTCATGCAATGTTTTAATTTCGGTATTTTTACTTTCTACTTCATCATGCATTTCTTTTAATTTTTCATTATTTAATTTGGTGTAGCTTTCTGTTTCTTGTTTGTACTTATTTTCTAGTTCTTCTAATTTCACCTTCAAACTTTCTATTTCTGTTTTCTTATCTGTATCATCGTCCTTTACTTTTTCTAACTGGTTTTTCAACTCGGTGTTCTCCTTGAACAATCCATACGATTTTTCTGTGGCACTTTGTAGAGACCTTGTGACCTCACCAATTTCTTTGCTATGAATCTCTTGTAATGCCTTAATCTGTTTTTCAGAATTCTCTTTCAATTCGCCCATTTCTTTTATAACCTTCTCCAACTCCACACTCTTTTGGTTAATATCTGACTGCACCTGTTCAATAATCTTAGTTTTCTCTATAATCTCACCACTGAGTTGACTTTTGATGCCATCAAACTCAACAATTTTCTCTTTTAACGATTCCTTGATACTATCACGTTCTTGCTTCAAGTTGTTTTCTACGTCGCTTAAGTTGTTTTGGTACTGAACTAAATCGTTCGAAACCGATTGTAAATCTAACTTTGTAGTTTCAAGTTCAGTCTGCAAACTTTGTATTTGATTGTCTTTCTCTGTGATGAGTTCGATGTGAGTTTGTAACTCAGAAGTTTTAGCTTTTGAGTCTGTTTCGTATTGAGATTTAAGTGCTTCAAGATCTTTTGATAATGCTTCATGTTCCGTATTCTTTTTGGTGATATCTTCTCTCAGTTTGTTTATTTCTTCTGTTGTCTTTATTAACAAATTGTTTTTGAAGTTCAGTTCTTCAGTTACTTCTTTGATTTTGTTGTCCTTCTCTGTAATATCTTTGGAGAATTTTTCATTTGTGTTCTTGCTACTTTCCTCCGAAGATTTTGATATTATTTCGATTTCCTCTGATAATTTTTTTATGTTTTCTTCATGACTTATTATGGAAGTATTTTTTTCCTCAATATCTTTGTTTTTAACACTTATTAGATTATTAAGTTCTTCATATTTGCCATCGAATTCTTGCATTTTAATATTTAAATCTTTCTGAACACTCTTAACTTGTTCTTCTAATACTTTTTGAGATTGTTCATATTCGCTGATTTTACTGGATTTTTCTGCTATATCTTTTTCTTTACCGGCTATAATATTTTCTAGATGAGTTTTATTGTTTTCTAGTTCTTCATTTTTAAGATTTAATTGTTCCCGAATTATTTCTAGCTCTTTCTGCAAGTTGCCTTGCACATCAGTTAAATTATTTTTGTACTTCTCTAAATCATTAGTTCTGTTGGATAGGTCCGATTTTAGGATTTGCAATTCTTTATTTAAATTGTTTATAGACTCTTCACTGAGTTTTAATTCGTCGCATTTAGTTTCAAAATCTATATTTTTGGCACTTAACTCCATCTTAAGCTTATCGAGCTCTTTACTCAAATTGGTTTGGATATTGTTTAACTCAACATTGGAGTTTTCGAGCTGTTGAGTTTTTTCATTCAATGAAATTTGCAATTTCTCGATTTCTGTTTTGAATATGGTAATTTCGGAGTCTTTCTGTAACGAAGAACTGTTTATTTCCGACACCTTTTTTCCTAGTTCTTCCAAATCTTCTTTCAATTTTTCGTTGGCACAACTGGCAGTAGTTAAGTTTGATTCAAATTGTTTTATTGACTCAATTTTTTCATTTAAGGCTACCTGGGATTCTTGTAAGTCTTTTTGTAATGCGGATATCATCTCTGTATGGAATAATAATAAAAAATAAATGTGAAAAAAGCAAAAGATATTGAGGTGATAACATAGCAAATATTTATATTTATATGAGTATCCCAAGAAGAACTTTAATTTAAAAAAACTCATTTCAACCATCTGAGTAGATTCAACAATTCAATCATTTGAAAATGAGGTTCTGGTGGATGTTTTTTTAAATTTGCAAATTTCAAGAAACAGACCCCGAAATTTGCTCAAGAACTTTTGGGGCACCCATTAAATATTTATTTACTTTTCTTTACCTGATGTAGAGGCTTTGTCCCCTTCCAAGCTAGCACCTAAAGCCTTAGCAAGCTGTACTTCGTTCTTTAAGGCAATAATTTCTTCACGTGCTTTCATAAGGCTCTCTTCAGTCTCAAAAGTTTTCAAAACGTCCCCTTCGCTTTTTTGTCTTTCTGCTATAAGCGTATCTTCCAACTCTTTGATTTTGGCTTCGTAGGATTGATTTTCTTGCTAAAAAATTGTTTTTTTCAGTAAATTTTCTTTTGTTTTGTTGCTTGTTGGACAAAAAACATATGCATAAAAACACGAGTAAAACTGCACAACACAAGACTTACTTTTTGTAACAAGACTTGTTTCTGAAATGAAATGAACATGAACATAATAAATAAAATAATGATAAAAAAATATTTAAAAAAATTTTGTTTGTAGATTAATTACCTCGACATCTCCTTTAGTAATGGCCGCCTCTTCAAACTGAAACTGCAAATCTTCATTCTTCCTCTTCTCATTTTCCAGCTGAGCAATCAGCTCGCTTCGATCATCTTTAAGCTTATTTAATAGTATCATGTGTTCTTGCAACTTGGCTTCACACTCTAACCGATACTAAAAAAACAAAATTTTATTATTTTTCTGAAAAAAAAAACATTCCAAAAAATTACTTTTTCGTATTCCAATTTCAGCTGCGCGTATTTTTGTTCGGCTTCGTCTGCTTGGCTGGCCGCTCTTGTGATTTCAGCGCGTTCGAGGTCACGTTCTTTTAGCAGCTGCTCGATGTGCTGTTGTTTTTCTTTTAGGACGTCCTAGTCGAAATATTTGTTAAAAATTTTAGAGTTTTTCAAAATATTAATAAACCAGAAAAATCAGCTTTTTTCTTATATACTGTTGGCCCTAACATCTTTTAAAATAGCAAATGCAAAAACGCTTTAATAAAATTAAACAGGATTTCCTTTGAGATAGTAAAAAAAAGTAAAATATTTTTATCTTCAATCGGTCTATAATTTAAACGTTATTGTTGTCAACACTGATTACTAAAGTATTTGATTATAACAAAGGCATTTAAAAATGATTTGAACCAATAGGGTTAAGTTTTTTACAGCCTAGGGAATAAATAGTTATTTTTGTATCAAGGCAGTAAAGTCGTATTTTTTATCACGAATGGGGAAATTATTTGCAGAGGCGAAAGCCGAGGCAAATTAAATTTTATCCGAAATCACATTTAATAATACTAATCAGTACCGTCTTGATGCTCGAAGAGGTCGGATGCGTCAAGATCCCTCCTAAGTGGCGTATACGGTACAAACGTAAAATACCAAAAACGAAACAAAGTATCCGGAAATGTCGGTGATCGTTAATGAATAATAAATAAATACATAAATAAACAATCAAGTGCAAGAAGTGCGAAAATTGTGAGATAACGCCGTAAAAGTGAGCAAGTGAATAAGTGCCTAATTGAGGCTGGGCAGCAACGATAAGTCAACCGGCGCACCTGGATCGGAGCGTTCCAAAAATGTCCTTTTTCTATGCAAAAACCTACAGGAGAAGGCCACCCCGCGAAAGACAAAGCATCAGGTTTATAGCCTAATAATCAAGCTAAGTAATTCTTCTAATTGCATGTCTTACCGTATAATCGTTAAATGTTTATATAAGCATTTCACAATGTTGCAAAAAAATCTAAGAAATCTATTCGTCTTAAAAATTAAATTTAAAAAATAATATGAACATTTCCGTAACTGTTAAATAAACAACCTAACTTTCTCATAGTAGACAAACGTAAACAACCAGCGTAAAAGGCGTAAGCAAATAAACCAATTCAAGCAAGAAGACAAAAATTTATCATAAATAAATTTAGGGTCACACGGCAGATCCCATGGGCTGCAGCAAGCATTTTCCGTTGCTTGTCTCCATTAACATTGCCCGTATTCATTTCATTAAACATAACATTTATTTTACTTGAAAATGTTAAAATAACTTTAAAATATGATTATGTTTAGAACATATTTTACTCTTTAAACAATTGTTTTGTTTTTAAGTACTATCATTGCAAAATTGTATTAAAAAGTGTTAAAAATTCTTACACGGACAATGCTAATGGTGATAGGTATCGTTAAAGTGTTTATTGGGATATCTTTAAAACCTGCGAAGGGCGCGCGGCGTGGGGCAATAAGTCTGTCAACGGCAAGTGCGTAAAGCGGTCCCAATCGAGACCGAAAATAAACACTGGACTGACAGAGTAAACTAACATTGATCACAAATTCTAACACATTAAAAAAAGGGCCTACCCTAGTAGAAATTTGTCCAGTTTTCCTCACTATTGGTAGGGCGCTGGCTGGGTTTAGATAGGGAAAAACTAGAAAGGGAAATACTAGATAGGCCCCGACTAGAAACTATCCAGTAAAACTTGCCTAGTTGTGACTCGCCTCCGACTGACTAGTTCACATCTAGTTTTCCTCATTAAATTCCAGTCTAGGCTGACTCAAGTTTTTCTCACCATAAACTTGTAAGGAAATGTAGGGAAAATCTCCTTGTTTACAGGTTACTAAGGATTTTGACGTTTTTCTTGATTTTACATTTTTTGACGTTTAAATGCTGTGTTTGTTATATGATTAAAATAATGATAAAAGATAGATGGGTTGGTGTAAACGATAATGAAATTAAGGCAAGTTTAAATAAATATATTTACCCTATACGGTACGGTAAGTTATTGCTTTATGTGTAAAGATATTTTATAGTTTAAACCTAACCTTAGTTTTTTTTTTTAATTTTACTATTTAAGTATATTTAATTTACAAGGCTTCATTTGGACAAACATTTAAGGAATTATTATCTTCAAATACAGGTTGTTTAATTAAATAAACACCTTTAACTTAAGCTAGATTTCATAAAAACTTCTTTTACTTTTTGGCAAAAATTAAGGGGTTATTTTTTGAGTGAGATTCAAGTTGAGGGGTATATTTAACAGGCGTCTAGAAATCAATGGTCAAACATAATTTGTTGAAATTTCAAATAACTTTATTTTTTAAAAACCAAAATTGAGAATTGGCGGACATCTATGCGCAGTAGGTACCAGATGGTTGAAACTATGCGCGTGTGGTATTGGCAGATATACTTTAAAAGGCTGTTTCTCTCTTATTTTTGAGATACTTGAAGTATTCGTTTGTCTACTTGATTTCTACACGCTGTTAAAAATAACCTCTCTACTTAAAACTCACCCGTTGTATTAATTTATCCATTTATTTGTTAGATTCTTCCAATGGTGCAGAAAAACTTGATAGTGATTTAACTTCAAGTCATGGTGCAACAAACAAATTTGGCTTGTCACAAGAAGTTATACCAAATCAATTTACAACCGACAATAATAATTCCAAAAGTGATCGAACGATAATGTAAATATATAAATCTAATAAAAAAATTTTAGCTTCTGGCTTTTATTATTGGTTAAAAAATTCACAAATATTCCCAACCAGTTTTAAGCTAGTTTTCCCTACCAGCTTTTCCCCAGTAGTTCCCCACCAGGAAAAGCATTACATGACTAGTCGGAAACTAGTAGGGATTCCTAGCGAGGCCCTCGTTTCATTTGGGGAAAACTAGCTAGCGCCCTACTGATTCCCCATTTAAATTTCTACTAGGGTAATAGCCAAACTCGAGATTTGTAAACATTAGACGACAGAATGATCGCGCTTGTGATTTGTTGGACTAGCGAATAAATCCAATGCCTTGGAATTTGATAAACAAAGACGGAACTCTACCACAAAACGTGCTTGGGACAAAAAAGTATTAAAAACAACTGACACACTTTACCAAGGGCAGGAGCTATCTGACCAGGACACGGACAATGACAATAACGAACAAGACAAAGACCTCGACTACACCCCTGCAGCGAAATAACAACTCCCCAACTCCAAATAGTAATCCCAAATGTTTGGAGTAATACTAATCGACTGGTCTAGGGGGATTCCGCGTCGTACTTAGTTTTAAGTCGGCGTAATTGTCCCCCAAAAACCAACTCCCTCCCGTCCCTCATCCACACCCCACCGAGCGTATAGCATAGGCTCGGCGAACCCGGGAATGGCTATTATAACTATTCGCCTCTCGCTCTCGAGCCCCAAATAGGGGACAGTACGAAACGCAATGGACATTCGCACCCAGCAAACACGGGTGAAGCCGTGCAGTTGCTGGGGAAGAACAAAAATCGGCGCAAGTAAACATAGGCCTGTACGGGGTTCGAGAGTCAAGAGGAAATGGGGCTGGTTATACGTCTCTTATACTCATACTCAATCACATTTAATAATACTAATAATTAATAATTAATGATGAAATCAAATGTCGTTTGATGGTCAAATCAAATGTCATTTGAATGTAGGAAGTGTCTACGTATGTTGTTTGTTGCAACGGTTATGATATATTTGACCACCGCGGCGATTTTTTAATCTAATTAATAAAATTAACTTATTATTTTTAATAAAGAACATTTTATGAAAGGCTCCAATCGACCTCCGCGACGGTGCTTTTTTTAAATATTATTAAGTTGCTGCTGAGTAGCAGTAGACACATCTTAAAATGTATAATGGGTTGCATACAATAATCGTATTAAATCGGCAGTAAAGTTCTACTTTACTGCCGATTGTTGACTACTTTACTGCCGATTTCGGATAAAATTTATTATTAACTAATTTGGATCTACCTCACATCACTTTCTACTTTTAATTTTTATTTAAATTGTACGTTTTATGAACTGTTTAATAAATAAAATTGTGCCCACTTAATTTTGTTATAAAAAATTACAATTTTTTTTTAGTGTTAAGTATTTATATTTAGATGAAAAAACGAGGAAATAAAGAAAGTAAAGATTCCAGAGTAAAACATTTAGAACATTTTTGTAATATTTACATTAGGGTGGTCCTTAATGGAGGTGTTTTTGAAATTTAGTGTAATTGCTTTTATATTAATTTTAAATTCTTAATATTAACATTAAGGGGTGCCACCAAGCATGATTTTAAAATTTGAGTTAGTTATACTTGTAAGGGACTTAAGCATAGATCCCTTCTTTTGGGATTTAAAAGCCTAGGGGCCGATCTAGATTTTTGTTAAAAATCACGTATTTGGTATAACTTGCAGAATGCGTCCCGGACTTTTTTCATACTACAGCGTGGCCTACCGTAAGTGCGGCATTTTTGAGGCCCCTGTACAAATATATATTCTTAAAACATTAAATTGATAAAAATGAAATTTAACTTTAAAAACTGACTCAAAAACTATTTGGAATTTTGTATCACGGTTTATGGCGTTAGTGGGGACATTCTGTATATAAGGGTGGTTCAAAAAATCTACTATCTCTTCAGAGATCGAAAAATTGGTTTCTGGACTCCTGAAAAGAAGCTCTTAATATTAATAATAAGATCCTCCTCATCGCAATTTTGAATTTTTACAAATTTCGTCGACTCCGCGCATGTGACGTCACGTGCGAACCAGTTTCAAATGTTACAAAGAGTTTTGAATAGGTATACGATATGCACGGTACTACGATTTCTTTTGAGTTTTTCCGAAATTATTGTGTTTTTGAAAGTACTAGCCACGCACGATGGTCTTGCAACGAAACAGAACAGAAACTAACACCCAATCTAACCTAACATTAAATATTTTCGATTTCCAAAAAATAAAGATCTGGCAGTTTTTGGTATATAGTAACTTTTCACCCTAACCACAAACTTATCGGAAACCCGCTTCAAAAGTGTCACAAGTAAAATAAGCAGTTTTGAGATTTTTTTTTACTTTTGACACAAATCTTAAGTAGTCTTTCTCAGTCCAACAAAAAACTATCTAAAATATAGTGTTTTAAAATTTCCGGAAAAAACGGTTTTATCAAAAAAAAAAAATGGAAAATTTTCAGAAAAATTGACTTGCATTTTTCTCCTTTTATTCAAACAGTAATACAAACAAATGCAAAAGTCAATTTTTCTAAAAATTTACAAATTTTTACATATATTTACTATGCTCCACACCTCAAAGTCCCACCACGTGACCACGTACGGAACGCAGTCTTTTGAAAATTTGGCATTTAAGGCTTTTCAGGTTATGTATCTGTCAAAGTATAGTCAACGAGAGAATTAATATTATGTTTCGGCGTTAAAAATGTATAAATATTTATAACATTAGAATAACAATGGATGGTTTAAGAATTTAAGAATATAAATACTGCATTTAATGAAATTCTAAAGTGTATGGTGCCAAATAAGTAATATTTTTGTGCATTTGGTCCAAATATCTGGTTTTCTCCATAAAATAATTTTAACTATACAGCATTTATTTTAAAAAATCTAGCTTCTCTATTATGGAATAAGAATATCTGTATTAAAGGTAGGTTAATATATTATAACAAAAATATCATCTAATTTTGTAATTTTAAGGTTAGAAAAATTTATTTTGACCAAAATAAATAAGTATTTTGGATTATTTAAAAGACTGTATAATATGGTATTTAAAAATGTGGTAGTTTTTCTTATCCAGCTTAAAGTGTACCTACATAAAGTTTTGTCAGTACAAATAGTTATAGAGCTTCGACTGAATTTGATCTACATCGAAAAATCATTATAACTTTAAAAATTTTAATAAATCACATGTCATGGGAGTATTAAATATTTTCACATTGCAAGTTTCTTTAAAAATTGTTTGTTTTCTTATAATCTAACTTAAAGTAGGTATGCCGAGAGGTATGCACAAGTTTTGTCATTAGAAGTATAAAAGCTTCAATTTAATTTGAACTATATTCAACAATTATTTAGTATACCTATATTTATTTATGACCATTCACACTCTTTCAAATAATCCACTTATTTATTTTGGTCAAAATAGATTTTTCTAACCTTAAAATACAAAATTAGATGATATTTTTTGTTCTTATACATTAACCTACCTTTGATATTCTTATTTCATAATAGTGAGGTTAGATTTTTTTTAATAAATGCTGTTTAGTTAAAACTATTTTATGGAGAAATGTAGACCCAATGCACAAAAATATAACTTATATTGCACCTTACACTTTGGAATTTCATTAAATGCAGTATTTATATTCCTAAATTCTTAAACCAACCATTGTTATTGTGATACTATAAAGATTTATTAATGCTTAAACATAAGCGGTAATACTATAAATATTATTTCTTTCATTGCATATACTTTGACAGATACATCAACCTGAAAAGAATTAAATGCCATATTTTCAAAAGACTGCGTTCCGTACGTGGTCACGTGGTGGGACTTTGAGGTGTGGAGCATAGTACATAGTTACTATCCGTACATTGATATCGAGAGTTGAATATAATCATATCATTTTCTTAAATCAATTTAATTTAATTCAATGATTAGTTTTATTTTTTTTTAATTAAATTAATGTTAAGTTGTTGATTGCTACTTTTTTCAAATGTACATATATATTTTTCAAAAAGAAATTCAATTTTTCCCAAAAAAGATATTTTTTTAAGGCCAGGTTTTTTCCCAATTTTTTCGGTTTTTTTTTTCGACACTTTAAAACCCTAGTATAGGTATAAATATTTCAGGACCCAGATTTACCATAAAATATAAACTGATTAAAAAAAATACCCCGGAGATTTCAAGTTTCTAATGAATAACATGGTTTGAAAAAAAATCAAAATATAAAGTCAAAACTAAAAAAGATTCTTTATATTTTGGTCTCGGGAGCCCCTAGCTGCAATCCATCAGGAATTAGATAAAAGGTTATAATTACATTAAATAATGATTAATCTTAGACTGCCATAAGTGGACCCCTGGATTTTTAAAATTTAAATTATTAACAAGTTCAAATATAAGTATACTTATAAGGTCACTGGAAAAAGCTTGTAATCAATTTTCATATCGCTGATTACATTAAGAGTGTTGCAAAGGACTTACTAACAAATTTAAAATAACAAAAAATTAATATTTACAAAACAATCACATTATTTCATAAGCAGACTAGGGGCCCCATTTTATTTTACCGCCCGGGCCCCGTCGGGTTTAGTCCGCCACTGGTAATAGTCAATTGTAGATTTTTAAATACTAAAATTCAAAATTAAATAAAGATTATAAAAAAACACATTTTGTAGAAATTCGATAGTAGTTGTATAGTTTTCGGTATTTTTGTTTTTTGGTTAAATTTTCTGACATTCCTTTGTCGCACCTTCACTCTTTCTGCTAAAGCATGCGTGGGGTTGGCAACTTTAATTTTTTAATTATAAACTAATTAAAGGTTTGTCAGAACGAACAACGCCAAAGGACTTTTTGTCTTCTTCTTGGCTCTACTATACGCCCTAGAAATATGTTATCCTTTTTTTAACACCCTGTATAGCTAAGCTTAATACACATTTTGATATTGCATTCAATGCTTTACTAAAAAGGTATCCTATGTTTTTTCATGGCCATTTAAAAGATATCTTAAGTTAAAATTGTATAACTCGCAGAATAGATAGGATTTTAAAATGACTGGTACCTACATAATTTTATTGTAAATTAAATGATTTTTAAAAAAGTTTTTTTGATAAATGTATACATTTCAAAGATAATCGCGAGCGCGGAATAATATGTTTTGTTTAATATAAAGTAGGTTAGGTTACCTGGCTGTTAATATGATAGGGGTTTTATAAGTTTTTCCCCTGAATTGATGTTGTAATGTAATTATTAATATGACAAATAAATGTTTTAATGTTTTTACACAGGAGGCTCGGGTTCGATTCCCAGTACCGGAATAATTTTTTTAATGAATATTTTGAAATGCAAATTAAAATAAAATCGACATGTAAAATGTATATTTTTCAGAGTAGTTATTATACGCTTACATTTATCGAAAAACCTTTTTTGTAGAGGATTCAATTTACTATCAAAATCTTACTATTAATATAAAGGTCATAGTTTGGCTTCTTTTTAGGGGCCTAGTCAATTTTTCAATATTAGACGTTAAAAAAAGAAGAATCACCCTACTGTATATTAAATTAAAATTTGATAGTTCTTAATATATCCTCTAAAACTTTACTTTTTTTTTTCCTTTTCAATAAGGTTGTGGGTAATAATCCTTACACAATATTTAATTTAACATCATACAATGAAATCAATAAAACACACACAAACTTCATTATACTTTATTAATTTTAACAATATTAAAACATATAAATACTCTAACATATAAACCTAAAAAACAATAGTAATTAGTAAGGCATATAAGAAAAATATCCCAATTTGTATTAAAACCGACCTAAATTAAAATAAAAAATACTAAAATAGTAGCATGTTATGCTAGTTTTTATTAATACTACAATAGTAATTAAATACAACATTTAGAAAGCTAAAAGCTGATTTTTCTGATTTTTAATGTATAAAAAATACGTTGAAACATTTTAATACGTGTATACCTGTAGAGCCGTTCGTGTGGGGAGAGGGGTCGCGGAACTTCTGGGGGTTACGTTCTATTTAAAAAAATTAAGCAAAAAAAATTAGCAAAAAAATTACTCAAAAACGGTTTTGTTAAAAAGTTAATAAACACAAACCAATTAAATAACTTAAGTTGCTTTTAGTACGTTGTATTTAATTTTATGAGTAAACTTGTTAAATTGTGTTAATGTTAATAATGTTACTTATCTTATTTTATTGGTTGGTGTTGACCAGCGTAAACAAATTTTGATGGTTTAACAAATATATTATGTAAAAAAAAATAACTATTGCAAAGCAAGTTTTTAAATACCATCAACAAAATTTTAGCAGTATATTTATGCTTAAAATAAAAAATGCTTTTATGAATTGTCCAAAACAATATTTTTAAAAGAAACCCAAATAGTTTTTTTAGCAATTTAGTTTATAAGAAGATTTTTAAACAGTTTTTATACAGGGTGTTATGTAATTAATGTTATATATTAAAATACTGAATACCTTTTGACATAAGGAATAAAGGAAAAATATTAAAAAAAACATTTTTCCAAAGATAAACAAAAAATATGCATTAGAAGTTTTTTATATTTTTTGTGATACGCCACTGGTTACACACTTGGTTTATCTACATAGATACCAACCAACAAAGTAGCTATGCGTTGCCAGATGTAAAAAATTGTTACTAAAAATTTTTCTTGCAAAAATAAATAAAAACTCAATAAATACAAAAGTTTTATGCCCTTAAAGCTCTAATACCCTTCTGTATTTATTTACTGATCCAGCTATTAGCTTAAGCAATGATTAGAAAATTTAGTACCTTTGAAATTTGAAATCCATAACCACAAAATTAATTTTTTCATCAGTTTTTTTTTCTGTTTACTCAGATGAAATTGGGACCAGTTCACAGGTTAAACTTTAAACATTTAATTAGTGTAAATAAATCCAAAAGCACTTCCCTTAGTTAAGATATTTACAATTTGAAAACATAACCTAAAATTTAAAAGAAATGCACTAGATTCTGTCATAAAAGTTGGCAGATTTTGTTTGAATTTACCTTCAGTACAAAAATGACATAACCAACAATTAATAAAAACGCCAAATTGAAAATTTGCATTGTTAATTTTGTCATTTTTGTAATTAAGCTAAATTTAAACAATGTTTGTCAACTTTTTTGAGAGATTTTGGAAACACTGTTGTTACCAACCATAACATAATAAATCCACCAGATTAACCTAAAGTTCCTAGTCGATCAGTGGCGATTTTTGGTAGGATAAAGGTTATTATAAATTATTTTTAGACTTTGGAATTTAGAAAAAAAAAGTTTCAGGTGTTTCTTTATGGACCCTAAGGAACAACCCATTTTAATATATAACATTAATTACATAACACCCTATATAGCTTGACGTGGCGTAAGAAATAAGTGGCTGTGCACCACCGTATTTCCAAAATTTTAGTATTTAAAACTTTTTTGTACATTTTAAAAATAGTTTGGGACATTTTAAAGACTTTTAAAAACCACTATCAACACTCAACCTACCTTGACCGGACTTAGGCTGTTATTGGCTAACCTTACCCTTCGCACGCCACTGGCGGCGCTTGTTATCGACGCTAAAGAGGCCATGGACTCTTTGGAGTTGGCGCGTCTTAACCCAGATGGAGGTAACCCGCCACTGGGGTGAACCTGACAAGACCCAGGCTTGACTTTGCTGGGACTTTTTGATACTTTTGAGGGTGGCGCGAACAGCCCGTGATTTTGTTGACAGTCAAAGTACCTAAAAAAATTGTAGGGGGAATAAAACTCATTTTTATTGACCTGTTTTGTACCTTTTTCCGTTAACGGAACCATCGTTTTTGCCCTGGGGGTTATCGAGCTCAACACCCACCCATTCACCATTGGCAAATTCTGTGAAACCGATGTATCTAACATGACCTATTTTACTACCCTGGCTGGATTTCACTATAACTCTATCGCCAAGTTTATAATCAATGTGGGCGGTTGAAGCCAGGCTAGTAATTGAACCACCTGAAAAGTATTCCTTTAAAGCATCCTTCAAAGAACATTTTTGAAGACCTACTTATAGACAAAGGTGATTTTGGCAAACTCCTGTGACTTCCTGTGGGTGATATGGGACTTTTAAAACCATTATTTGGTGTCGGAGAAGTAAAGTTATCACCGGAACCCATACCAGGTTGATCCAAAGGTACTCTGGTTAATCTTGTCAGGCGTGAGAAAACACCTTTTTTGGGCTCGCATTGAAAATATCTTATACCGGTTACAGAGCCATCATTTTTACCTAAAATTTTGTACAGTTTTGTTTTGTTTAAACTATGCATATAAGGCGTCCTTTGGTATTTTATCGTAAAAAAAAGTCGGCAAATAAACAAGAAGTTTAAAACCACGAATATCAGGTTACAAGCTTATACTTTATCCTATTAATATTTAATATTGACAATGTTTAATCTACGTATCAATCAATCAGGACTATTAGTTTTAGCATAACTTTTTGGAGGGAATTTATGTCGAGTTTATAATGTTTTAATAATTTTTTGGGAGTGTTCTTTAAAACGTCAATAAAAAGAAATGTAATACCAAACAACTTTTAAATGGAAAAATGGTTTGTTTTGACAACTAAGTTTGAATCATGATAAATTTATTTGTATCATGGTTTGAATGATGAATTACTTAAAAATTAGAACAAAAACAAAAAAACGTATAAAATCGCAATAATAAAATGACTTTTACTCTAGACAAAAATGTTACTTATTTCATAATAACCTTCCTCAGAAGCAGTTACCAAACAATATTCTTAAAATTATGTAAAATTCCAACTAATTGAATAACAAGTTTTAATTATTTAAATTTTTTTTTCTACTTAAGAATAGTAACATTCTAGTGTAATTTTTGATCATAGAAAGGATGTTTTTCTGCAATACTGTGCAAGAATATTCCCACTCTTGTTTAAGAATGGTCACAAGTAACGACATCTTCTGGCTGTTTACTAAACGTAAAAAATTTAAAAATATTTAAATATTACTGTATTATTTATAAATAAAAAAATTATAGCAGTTGTATAATTAAGGTTTAGGCACAAAAAATTAGTTATATTTATTGTTTTTCAAATATACAAATCAAAATTATAATAAATTTGATATTAAAATGATAAACCAGTTACCTACTATACCAGCTTTGAAGTTTTGACAGATTCAAAAAGTTTAAAAAAGACCTTTAAAATGTAGAAAAAGAATAGATGTTGACATAGATTACTTCGTCGTTTATCTGACAAAGAGGCGTAACTCAAAAAAATTCGTTTTTGAGTTATACCAGAATGATCACCAAAATCGACTTTATAATCTCACAAACTGGCGTAGCTCTATAATAAATAGGTACAAATAAAGTTTTAGCATAAAGCAGTTTCGGCGTAACTAATATTTTTGCATTTTGTGTGCCGTACAAACTGGCGTAATTCAATTCACACCGTTTTGTTTAAAAATGAGATACGCCTCTTTGTCAGATAAACGACGACTTGTAATAGTATATTCTGTAACAAGTTTGGAATACAGCATATTCCGCTTGAGTGAAGAGTTTGTCACACGAGCCGAAGGCGAGTTTGACGGTTTCACGAGAGCGGAATATTTATGCAATTCCAAACGTGATTCAGACTATACTTTTTCTACGTTTCCAAAAAATACCATAGAATTGGAAGGATTGGATTGGAAGAAAGTGAGGTTGGATCGGTCTAAAATTTGTTAGATATTAAAAACAGAGATGTCGCCACGAGTGTTTATTCTGTCATAGGATGATAGAATATTTCATTCTGTAACACTTTACGGAATATATGTCATTCCATAGATAAAAGTCGGAATAGAACGGTCAAATTCCGTAATAGGAGTAGAAAAAATTAGTTTTGTATTTGTTACAATATTATTTTTTTTTATTAGTTAGTGTAAATAACTATTTTTAATTATAATAAAGATTTGGGCATACCATTTGTTTATATTTATTATAATTTACATTATAAAATTGTGACGGCACAAAATGGTTTGACAATACAAAAAACTTAAATGTCAAAAACTGCTTGATTTCTTTTCTCTGGTTAAAATTATATAAGCGTTACTATTCTTACGTAGTCATAGAGAAAATAATGTCTGAAACACGTTTGGAATAGCATATTCCACTCTCGTAAAACCGTCACACTCGCCTTCGGCTCGTGTGTCAAATTTTTCCTCGAGCAGAATATGCTGTATTCCAAACTTGTTACAGAATGTACTAATATATTCTTTGGTAACTGCTTTAGAGGTAATTATGGAAGACTTTAGTCACATTGGTGTCTAGAGTTGCTGTTTGAAGATAACTTCATCAAATCTGACTACCAAATTCTTTAAATGCTATAAACTGTGTTGTCAAAAACAAATCAAAATCAATCAAGAAAAAAACTAACCGATAGGCTCATCTAGGACTATACCAGCCCATTCCCCAGGCGCAAACTGAGTCTCCCCTATGAAGGCGATTTTACCGGGTTTCGAACCCCCAACCCAAACCCTTTGGCCGATGATAAAGCTATCCGTGTCTTCTGTAAGGACGGCACTGGAATCTAAAGCGAGAAAAAAACATCCCAAATAACAATAGTTCCAATAAATAATATTAAACTAATTTGTTACTCAAAGTGGTTACCTCAAAATGTTATACAAAATGACTTGAAAAAACTGTGAATATGTACCTGAATGGCGACTTAAGCCAGCTTCAGAGAGACGTCTCGAATACGGGTCCCAGATGGCGTCCGTGGAGGAAGCAGTGCTACCAGCTACACAAGCAAACACAAAAAGCAACTAAAATTACAGCAAACGTGCAGAAAAATGTGTGTCAAACAAAAACCGTCCCAAGTAAAAGTATGTTTTACTTGAGATGGCAAAAATAGTGTACATTGCAAACATGTGTAAAGAACAATGCAAAAAAGTGATAAGCTATAGTAGCCAACTTTGCAAACAAATAAAATAAAAAACACTAACCAAAATCTATTTTTTATTTACAAAAAGTCATGTATCTACTTACACTGAACCAAGATATGGAATATAAATATGATATGCTTTCTAGGAATAAATACCTAACTCTCTTAAAATGAAATAGTCAAAATTTAACTATTTTAATTAGTACCAGCATTGTTTACTAATAAAACAGTCGTTTTTAATAGTTATTTTTTACTACTTAAATAGTTTGACTAATTTAAGATAAGTCAGCATCTTTGAATGTTTCTGAGAAGAAACTAATTTCTTTAATCGTTTACGGCAGTAAATTATTGTAAGAGTTAAATTAATGCCTATAGGATCCATGGATAAATGGCACATAAAAACAAAAAAAGCAAACAATTTAGCTTAAAACAGTAACACAAAAAAGATATTCAACTTAAAAATATTATTAACAATATTTATAGACAAATAAAACTAAACCTCATAAAAGTGGCTTTAGATCATCAACGGCTGGGTCACAATAATAGATTATGTCATAAGGAGTAGAAGCTCTTTTTGTGCTTCGTACAGTTGCCTGCCTCAGCTACGCTTCGGCCGTCAATCTCTGTACTCACCACAAAAAGAGCTTCTACTCCAAATAACATACACAATTTTTTTTTTCAAGGGCGTAATATAAATAGGATAAGCAATAGAATTACTATATTTACTTACTCATAACTCATGTGGTATAAAAATTTTGCTAAAAGCATTAGAAATTATTGATAAAAACTAAAAAAACTTATAACCCTTACTTACAATGCCGATAAATATCCTAAACTAAAAATAAACACTGCTCTGTCAAAATGCAGCGCTTGAATTAATTTTAACATTTGTTTGGAGTTCCGATATTGGCGATTCGTCTTCATCATAATATTATACTAATAAACTAGTTGTTCTTTATTTCGTTCAATTAAAATTTAATAAATAATCACTAAATATTCCGTGCGATTATAATTAATATAATTAATACATCGTGATTGCTTTGTATGAAATGCTAAATTAATTTTATTATTTGACGTCTATTGAGTCACCTATATGAATTTATTTCTATCCCTAGGCTTTTTGAGTTTTTTGTCTGCGGCTAATGAAAAAAACGCACTTCAACTATCTCTATGCATGCTTGAAAAAAACTTTTTTAAATTTAAATCTACTAATTTGACTATTTCATTCAGTAGAATTTGACTTATTATTAGTGACTGCATTTTTCCTATGACAATTAGTTAAATATGACTTATAATTAGTTATTTTTGATTAATTCATTTTAAGAGAGAATGTATCTGATCTTTCTATCCTTAATATTAAAAAAATACGTTATTATTGTTGCTTGGATCTTCATTTTAAAATGAATAATATAACTGTATTTAAATTATCCTACGCAAATATTAATACGCTTCATAGAAAATTTTGAAGCAAAATAACATAAACAATTTTTTGCGCTATTAATTTGCATATAAAAATCCAATACGGTGGGCGATATATTTTCTGCAAATTCCTTTGGTTTGTTATATTACCTATATTTTTGTGAAAGTGTTAGTTAGTAATAACATTTTCTAAACGCCTTCAAAAGTGTTTTAATTAAGACCAATACCTACATTTTTCAAACATTCCACATTTTTTGACGTTTAGGTCTTTAGCATTCAAACACCCTGTAGATACGAACATGTTATACAATGACATGAATAGATGATATACAACGTTATAAAACATGATGTTGATGATTTCCATTTGACTTACGAGACGCTTTTTTGCGATATGTATCATAGTAATTATTGTATGATCTTCCGAAAAAGTTGTCATCCTCATTCTCATCAGCTTCCAGAAGGTCTTAGCCATGCAACAAGAATAAAATAAAGAAAATCATGCTTATAAAACATAAAATAATGTAAACATGTCCGTGAATAATGATTATATCCCATTGTATTTGTCTAGCAAAGCGTTTAAGGTGTTTTTTAACGAATAGATAAAAATGTATTGCTAAAAAATATTACATAATAAAATCATATACACTGTATATTTGTATACCCTAAAATTTTACTCTAATGTATTGAGCCCAAACTTTTGAGGCGGGTTTGAATCATATTCTTTTTTATTTAATTGTCTAATGGTCGTTTTTTTAATTTCGACCCATTTAGCAGATCCTAGCCGGCGTTGAAAAAATTAAAATTTAAAATTCCCTTACATGGGAAATATATTAAAATCAAATTAAATCAAATCAAATTTTACAGAAAATAAATTTAATATATAATTAAATCAATTAAAATAAATGTTTTAAGATCAAAGAAAATCAGCGAAAATTTTTACAAAACCACAAGTTGATTTATGTAATTGAAAATTGCTTTGATATTGAAGGTTAACCAGATTATTACTTAATAGGTAGCAATTGTTTTTTTCCTAAATCAAATACGAACAATAAAAAAATATTTTTAAAAATCTAGGAAAACTATCTAAGAAAATCAACCTTCATTAATGACATTGATTTCCTGGAATAAACATGTTATTTATCTAAAAATCAAACAGCTAATTTGTATACTATTAAAACACAATGTAAGAATTTAGTTTAAAAATTTTCTACAATTAAAAAACACCTTAAACACAGAATGATTGATTTATGCTTATTAAGATGATTCAAAAAATCTTCTATTCTTTTTTTTTGACTTCTAATATCGCAAAATTGGTTTCTGGGCACCTCAAAAGAAGCCTATCTACGTATAAGCAACAAATAAATATAAAGGGTTATAAAGGATTTTAATTGAAAAAATTTAGAAGAAACTTTTATATGAACTTGTATGTTTTAAGGCAACATTTTCGAGATATAGGGTGGTAAAGTAATTAAAAAGATATTTATTTTTTCAAACATTTTAAAAACTACTTGGCCGAATTTGTAAAAATATGTACAGGTTTTTAGTAATAGGTAAAGGGCCAATTTAGTGTAATTAAATTTAATTTAGTTAATCCAGAGGCGGCGCTGGGCCATCCCAACTAGTTATTTAAAAATAAAATGTGGGTATAACACTGCTTTTTAATATTATTTTTAGATAAAAGCAATTAAAAACACAACTTTTAATTTAAATATAATATCAAACTCATACAAAATTAGTAAAAGCTTTGTTTTCAAGTAATTACAGAATAAAGGTCTATTGACTGTCAAATTTTCCCGATTAAAATCTGAGACACCCTGAAATAAAGGGGCCAAATTTAAACACTAATTTGTTTTTTAAACATGTATACATGTTGAAATATATTTCAATATATTGAATATATTTCAATATATTGAAAAATGACCCCTAACGGAGCTACAGCCCCCTGAAGAGAGTCCTGAACATAAAGACATCATTTTTTGATACTTTGGTAATTTTGAGGTGCTTAAACAATACCTAAAAAAAAACTGCAAAATTTAATCATAAGCTTATAAGCTTATGTACCTATAGGTACATTTATATTAGATGGTATGCTAAAAAAAGTAATTTATAAATGCATTTTACACAAAAATTCTCTATAATTTTAAAATTTCAGTAAAAGAAATAAACCAAGAAAACTTGGCGATGTTTTTGCCCTTTACCACCCAAAATTTTACGCCTATGATTTAATATTGAAAGTTTTGATTTTAGATCTATATTCAGCGTGTCAAAATTTTCAAAATATTAAAAATTAATTTCTTTAAGTTTAACCCTTTAGAAAAACATACTTGTGTTTTTTTTCTATGCAGATTTTTTCTATAAATGTATACATTAGTTGCGATTATCTTTGAAACGTTATGAGCGTTTAAAAATAATCACAATCAATCTGCAATATGCAAAATGCAATCCTAACCACAAGACCATACGGGATATACTTAATTTAAAAAATTTGAATTTATCGAACAAACTGTTAACTATTTTGAGAGTTACCCAAAAACCAATTTTTCGATATTAGAATTAAAAAATAGAATAGTAGTTGAATAGTAGTATATAAAAGCAAATAATACCATGTGTAAAAATGTATACATTCAAAGTATATGTTTAGGAAAACTAAACCAGAATTTATGATTATGAATCTAATTAATCATTTTAAACGTACCTGTCAATCTATGACGTCCGTATTCATCTGTAAGACGTCTAATTGAATCATCTGAGCTGTCTATTATTAAGATAAATAAAATAACATTTATCAGATACGTAATTGCAAGATAATTGGAGTTTCTTTGATATCCTTTCATTAATTAAATCAAAAACGATACACGGCGAATCTATGAATAATAATTAATTAAACTGGTTGTTTTGTGAAAGAAGAAATGCCAACGTAAATTGTTAAAATTTGCTTAGAAACTATAACGAAACTTACTGCATAAAAAAAACGTTGTAAATGCACCCCTAAACAGTGTCAATCATCAATAACTAGATTGACATATTACATAAAATAACATATTTTTTAGTGGCTATTTTTATAAAAATTATTATTTTATAATCTAATAAAAAATATCGTTAACAGCTGTGTAAAATGCGGTTAATTTTTTGCACACATACCTTAATTAATTGCAATTACTTAATTATCATTGAGTATACCCACTATTGGCAATTAATGGCAGTTTTTTCTAATAAAATTATAATCTTGTCAATACAAGCTCAATTACTAAGACTACTTACTTGATATTATTATTAATTATTATTAAATCACCCGTGTTGATTTGTAGGATGTTTTTGAGTGGGAATTGCTTTATTTCCAATTACTTTATTTTAGTTGTGACACATACTTATTTATGTATAACTATCAAGGTTTATTTACTCCAAATTTTAAAAAATATAGAAAATTAAGAATAAACTATCAATATAGTTAATAATAGTAATAATACTGTAGTAGTATTGTATTTTTCCTAAACTTTTTACAAGTTGATCTTGTAAATTAACAACAAAAATTCTAAAAAGATGGTAAATTTATTAAACTTTAATATTTACTACAATTACTACACTTACTATAATTACTATACTGCATCGCGATATCTACATATATGTACAGTATACTAAAATACTAAATATACTAAAATATATTTTAGTATTTTTGTTGTAAATTTAAAAGATTAAATGGATAAAGTTTAGGATAAATACAATACTGCTAGTACTGTATAAGTAATATTACTGTAGTAGTATTGTATTTTGTCTAAACCTTTTACAAGCTGATTTTGTAAATTTACCACAAAAATACTAAGCTATGCTATGCTATACACTTTTAAAAATACTGGTAAAATACTAGTAAATTACTAAATGTTTACTATTGAAAAGTATAGTTAGTATAGACGTTGAAGATGACGAACGCCCCGAACGCACAAGCACATTAACAACCGATAAAAACATGGAAAAAGTGGAAGAAATGGTTATAAACCATCAGAGACGTCGCTGATGATGTTGGTATATCCATTGGCTCATCCCATGAAATTTTTTCGAATGTTTTGGGTATGAAACGCGTGGCAGCAAAATTTGTTCTAAAATTGTTACATTTTGAACAAAATTTTTGGCCAAAAACAATACTGTAATGATTCCCCAGCCTCCATATTCGCCAGACGCATCTGTCTGACTTTTTACTATTCCCAAAAATAAAGAGAACCTTAAAGGGCCGTCGTTTTGCAAGCATAGATGACATTAAAAGCGCATCGCTGAAAGAACTAAAGGCTATCCCAAAGATCAAGTTTTAGAAGTGTTTCGAGTATTGGAAGAGCTGTCACATGTGCATAATATCCATTTTGAAGGCGACAACATTAATGTAGACGAATAAATAAATATTTGTTTCAAAAAACGAAAATTCCCGATATTTTCTTAACACACCTCGTAAATATCCTGATTTAGTATATTAATTGTCATTCTCGAAAGTAAGATTTGTAATTTTACCATACTTTTCAATAGTAAACATTTAATAAATTTACCATTATTTTTAACCACGTATTTCATAAGATCCTTTTCAAAGTCCTATAATAAATCTATAATCGCCATTTTAATTACCTACTTATCTCACAACAAATAAATACATTAATTTGCATTATTGTCACAATAAATTGTCATTAAATTATTAAAACACCGTTAAATTATTCTGAAAGCACAGTTTATAATAATTTTGCGTGGTAACTACAATGCTTGCGAAGCGACGAACCTGTTGTAGTACTTACATACTAAGTCTTTGTACAAAGTAGGTTTTTGCATACCTTATAGTTTTTACAATTTTTGATGTCCCTTAAAAAACCTTGAGGGGTTAAATTTTAAGTTATATTTTATTTCAAAATTTCGATATTTAACCTATACCTACCAACAGGGTGATTCCAAATTGAGGTAAGAAAATGAAATAGATGATTATTTACAAGATTTGGTGGCAAAATAGTACATTACATTCCTATTTTTTAAGCATTTAATAATAATTAGAATTAGGTATATTGTACTTAATTACATTGAAATTATCGAGTTGAAGACATTTTTTTAGGTTTGACGTTTGACATAATATGTTACATATACACTCACCGGCAAAATAATCGATCCACACAAATTGTCGATGAATAACTTTTTAATTTGATTTCGGATTTAAACAAATATTAAAGAATGTTGTAGATAAATTAATGGAGAATCGCTCACATTTTAAAAATTTACTAAAAAATAGACGTACGTTTATAATATACAGATTCACCTTGATATATTTATTTTTGTGAAAAATATGGATTTTTAAAAAAAAAACATTGCAATTTCCAATATATTTTCTATAATAATAAATAACAACCTTAGTTCTTTGTATAGAAAAAATATTGAAAATTGCAATGTTTTTTTTCCACAAAAATAAATATTTCGAGGTGAATCAAAAACAAGACTGTTAAGAATAGATGTGACTTAATAATTAAAACTTAATTAAAAACAATATACGGTTTTACCACTCTACAGAGTGTATTAAACTTATGGTAAAAAACATACTTTTGTTTAAACCTGTATATTATAAACGTAAGTCAATTTTTTAGTACATTTTTAAAATGTGAGCGATTTTCCATTAATTTATCTATAATATTCTTTAATATTTGTTTAAATCCGACCAAATAATGTATTATATGTTATGTGCAAGAACTTATTTCACTGTGTTTCACTTCTCTGATCTAAATGTCAAAATTCCGAAGCCAACTGCTTTGCTTCTCTTAAGAAGCAGTTATAGTGCCCTTATCGATTACATACTTTATGTAGGTAATCCATAAAGGCGCAATAATTATACTGCGTATCAAAAAGTTGAAAAAGATAAAAAAAGTTACAATTATGAATGGGCATTTAGGAAAACAATTCATAAAACTCATTGGTGTGACAAAAATTTAAATTAGGGGGTTTGGGGTACATCAATTTCGTAAAATAACAACACCCTGTATATTAAATGCAAAGCCTATCTCGAAATCTACCCTAACATCCATATGTAGTTTTCTTTACCAAATCACCTATTTAATTTCTCTACCTCAATTTGAAATCACCCTGTATAGTGTTGATGTAGATTTTTATAATATAGAAAAACCATAAGTTACACAATAACCTCATAAGCCCAAGGCAAAATATGAACACAGCAGCCATAATAATAAAGTCGCGTAACCAGTACAAGGCATTTAATGGCAACAAAAAACTTATCGAAGCTGTGATTGGCGCAAGCTTGATTGATATTGTCAGGGATTTTTTTGCCAGGAGGAATTTTTCCTTGACACTTGCGACATTACCCACCTTCTTGCGTGCCGCGATCGACGAAGGCTGTTAAAACAAACGCCGATCAAACACATAAGTTGTGGGCGGGAATTAATTATAATATACAGATACACTCCGGAGCTCAAGTAAGTGTATTATATGTTATTATGTTAAGGGACATTTTGTTGTCAAGTCTTACCTACAGATATATATGCAACCAAAATTTACCAGTATAATCGTGAGTGCTTTAAAGTGATAACAATCTACTTTATTATTATTTTTTTAAACAGTGTATTACTTTTGTTTACTGGTGTACAACGCCAACTTAATAGATACGAAAAATGTCGGCAGTTTTTTAATCTTGTTGTCGACCTGTCAGTTTTTATTGTATACACGATGTATTTTTTTTAATTGTGATCTGGCACATATTTGATTTTGTTTATTTGTTTTAATAATAATACAAGTTAGATTAGAACAAAGTTGTTGTTATACATTAAATTATAGTGTGGGTAGAGTTAAAATATCATTACAATTTAAAAAAATAAGTGTTTCCAATTTGTTGTTTTGATGACTTAAATATGATTAATGGTCCATGTAATGATGTAAATAATAAATTATACATGAATGCATTTTAAACATTGAACATATAACCTTTGCTACTCTTGATTATGGTACTCATATTCCCCTTGACCACTGTTATAAAAATCAGATTTGTTAACATGAGTTTGTAGTTTGTTAATTTTATTTTGTAAAATTTAACATAATTTTTTGTAGAAAACCAGGGTTTGTAATTAATTTTACAAAGGAAAATATTTTACCGAAAGTTTTGTAAAGGTAATTTTGTAAGCATTTTGATAATTTTAAAGGTTGCAAATTATTTTTTTAATTCTTAACTAATTATTTCGTTGAAAAAGTACACGTGATTTCAGGCAGTCAATCAAAACATTTCACATTGACAATACGCATCAACAAGTTTAACTGACTTCAGCGTCTGCAACTTATGTTTCTGCTTAATTTATTCGAATTCGTAACGTGTTCGTAACAGCTGTGTTTATAATGTATTACCAGAAATCTGTTGTTATTGTTTTTCGGATTTCTTATAGTCCGATGTATCCGAAAAAAAATGCCATCACTGGTTTTCAAACTGAAATTAGGGGATACAGTGAAGTGGGTTAAAGTAACGAAATACATTAGTAAGTGTTGTATTAGTATTGATAATTATATTCTACCAAATTTGATGATTTCAGAATGATGTGTTATTTAATTGTGTGTATGTTATTTTTGTGTTCATTCATTTATTTAATTGTATGTGTTAATTTTTTGTTTAGAAAATTGATTAATAAAGCAACATTTCTTATCAAAATTCTTTTCATTAAAGTGCCCAATTTCCAACAAATACTTTTGTTACTGGGTGTACAAAAAGTTTTATAAGGTCCTTTTTGAAAATTACAAGAATTATGGTTGAATTATTGGCATTACAGTTGGTTATAAACTTAACATGAGGACCTAGATTAACATAAAATCTGGTTAATATTTGGTTAAAATTAACAAATATTTTTTTACTGTGTACTTCTTGTTCGTCTGTTTCCGTGTCTCTGCTGAAAATTACTATGCTGAAAATTCACTGTGCGAAAACCGTTACTTGTGTGCCCATTCCAAGTACTGACTTCAAAGAAGATTCAGCAAACTGATTTTATATTTAACAATGAGCATGCTTATTCAATAGTTAAATTCACTCCCTTACAAAAATTAAACTGTTCCTTTTAAACAACAAAACCTGATAAAAGGTTTTTTACATTTTAAAATATTAAAGGATAAGTTCTGCAATATATTTTATTAGTATTCTTGGTATCCTATACAAGAAAAAAATATCTGACAAACTTTTACACACACTTGGTATATAAAACATGAAACTATTAAAAATAAACAACTAAAAATTAACCCTTCAAAGGTGATCATCATCAACCACTTTCTATTATAAACTCCTTTATCTAAATCAGTACACAGAAAAAAATATCGTACCTGATATTAATGTCCTACGATCATTAAGTGCAAAATCATTACGATAATGTCCTTTTCATAGTATTAATGCAATCAAGTAATTATGATAATGCTTAAAAAATATGAGTTAATGTATTATTGGATTGTCACAATGTCTGCCTGGTCATTATCCTAGTGCAAGAATTTTATTATTTTTTAGCCAAAATACATTAAGACAATGATATTTTACATTAATACGATGATTATTTACATTAAATCAATAACCTAGAGTACATTAGTTAATCATTGCTCAGTGATAAAATTAATGTCAAGGCTTAATAGAGTAATACTCTAAATGGTATAATTTAATAATCTAAAATTATTACATTAATGCCTATATATACATCAACTTATGTACCCTTAGCAAAATATAATGCCCTAACATATTAAATAATACAACAAATCAAAACTTTATCGCCAAATACGTTGAGCCAATGTCTAAATACATTAATATTAGGCCCTGTTGTTTCCCACCACCTAAAAGTGCAAGTAAGAAAACAATTTAACAACAGTTTAGTATTCCTGTTAATCCTGTTGCGACGTGCTTGCCCGCCCATCCCGATTGTTGTGCGTTTAGGTTTATTATTATATGAAATATAAATTAGAATGTAAGTAAGACAATGTTAAAAAGTTAAGGTTTATTTATGTTTCATAATTTTTTTCTAATAAATATAAGGATTTTAAATTACCAAGGGTTTTTATTATTTTTTTATATTAATCTTTAGTTACATAATATTTACAAAAAGGACTAGAAATATGTAAAGTTCCAGTTCCAGTTTTGCGGTGGCCCGGACATAAACCCTGTAGAAAATGTTTGGAAATTTCTGTAAAGGGAACTGGCTAAAGAGAACATCACCACATAAGTAATATTAATAGTAATAATTATTAATAAATTTTTTTACATATTTCTAGCTATTTTTGTTAACTGATCAACAAAAAAATTGATTTAATGTTAAAACTTAAGGTAAGTGTAATAATTTATATATATATATATTATATATATACATATACATATACAGGGTATCTCAAAAGTTAAGGACAGCATTGACATGGATTAATGTCCTAGTACATTAATTCTATGCCCAGTAAACATCAACCAATTAATAAATTTTTATCAATTAACAATTAAAGAACATTATCCCAATCACCTAATATACATTAATTAATGATCTGTTAGCATTATCATAATGCAAAGAAGCATTAATAGTAGGCCTGAAATAAGGGATGGAAAAATATCGATAAATATATATATATATATATATATATATATATATATTTATACGGGGTATCTCAAAAGTCAAGGACAGCAAAAAAGGGGTGGATAGAGGATGGGATTCTAAGTCGAATGGTCTTTGCCGTTTTTCAATCAACTTAAAATTCCATCCTCTATCCATCCCTTTTCTGCTGTCCTTGACTTTTGAGATACCCCGTATAAATATATATATATATATATATATATATATATTTATCGATATTTTTCCATCCCTTATTTCAGGCCTACTATTAATGCTTCTTTGCATTATGATAATGCTAACAGATCATTAATTAATGTATATTAGGTGATTGGGATAATGTTCTTTAATTGTTAATTGATAAAAATTTATTAATTGGTTGATGTTTACTGGGCATAGAATTAATGTACTAGGACATTAATCCATGTCAATGGTCATTAATATCAGTACTTTTATTTGAGATCTTCCTGATTAAAATCAATGTCCGCCAAGCATTAATATTACGTCCTTGTACATTGAGTAATACTTTAAAAGCATTGTGGTAATGATTTTGAGCATCGGAGCAAAATTAATGTAAAAAATCATTGCCTTAATGTTTTTTTTTATTAATATTACGTACGTTTTTCGTTGTGTGTATGGTTCACACATTCTTAGAATTCATTCCCATCCCAAAATGCCAAGGTTTTGCGGAATAAAAAAATATCAACAGTTACTTAATTTAACATTACGTACCTACATAAATTATTCTTATACTTAACATTAATTATTTATCTTATAACTATTAAAAGACAATAAACTCAACTTTATGGTTTGCCATAAAATCAACTTCCCTTTATTTAAATTTAAACTGGTTAAACGCTCACTTGCATCATATGCTGCATTATAATATTATATTATGTGCAAAATGGAACATAAAATTTCAATTATCACACTCCATTTAACCAAGTGGCAATTGTACTTATTTGGAGTGTATTTTAAGAAATGACTCATTCGGGAATACATGTAAGTAAGAACCAAAACAAACTTCATTATTTCTTGATTTAAATGATATGTGTTTACAAAAACAAACCGTAGATATATTTATAGGGTGAAAACAAAGTAAAAAATAATTTTCATTTATACTTAAATATTGTAAACATATTGTTAACTTATATTATTTATGTTCCACTGTATGTAGCGGCTAGTGTGGGCGTTAATTATTTATAATTGTAATTAAATCTGGTTTCATTTTAAACCTAAAGAACGCGTTTGAGAAGAAAATTGGGTTAGTTATTAAGAGTAAATTTCTTAAATTAAATAACATTTACACTAATTCTTATAGAGGACAATGACCCCACAAAACAAGCTCAATATTTAAAAAAATAAATTTCTCAAATTTTTTAATCATTTCGAATACATGATCTCGTTAACAATTTTACCTTTAAATTTAGACTTCAAAAAGATTGAGCTAGTAAGGAACTAAAGATTTTGAGGAAAACCAATGTTTAGTTGGTTTTTGACCTTTAAAGATTTTTTGAGTTAAAATATGGAAGGACTCTTCAAAATTTAATACTTTAAACATAATTTTTTTGTTTTTAGCTCTAAACAATATTTTGTCAAACAAATATTGCTCTAGATATATAATGATACTTGGTGCACCCTGTATACTGCCGAAAAGCTAAAATGACGACCTGGTAAAATGATGAATAGTTGAAGAAGTTTAGTATTATAAATTTAAACTGTATACAGTACTATTATACTGCCCAACTATGGAGAAAGGCAGTAACTGCTAAACAAGAAATCTGTTGAAAACTGGCATAAACTAAATTTTTATAAAAAGCAGTAGTTTACTGCATTTATTAGTTGAATTAAGATACAAAATGTCCATAGCTTTATCATAGCACAAGAAAACGAATTTTTTTGTAGTTACCACCTTTCTCCATAGTAGGGCAGTATAGTACCTTCATATTTACCTTAACCAGCAAAAGCAAAATAAGTGTTTCCCTAATTAACGTACAATTTTACGTAGTTTAATTTAATTAGTGACCTTATTATGGTAGTAATTCCATTACAAATTAAAAACTAAAAAAACTTCACATCCCAGCCCATTAAGTGTTATTAAGTGATGCAATTAAGACGGTTTTTGTGTACCTAGTTACTTAATTTTGCACGACAAAAATAATTGACATACCGTAAAACGGGGTTACTTTGCACTTTGATGGGTAACTTTGCACCAGTTTTATTAAATTAAAACCAATATTAAAAGGGGTTTATTTTAAAAAAAGATTCCAAAAACAAAACCTTAAAATGAATAAAATTTACAAATTATTATTATATATATTATTATATTTATATATACTTTTACAGCAGTGGTGCAAAGTTACCCATCAAAGTGCAAAGTAACCCCGTTTTACGGTATCCTGTTTTCACAGACTTTATACATATACATTAAAGGACATTAAAATTTAATTAATTGTTTTTTATTTTTCTGATTTTTGATTGCATAAGTTTTAAGGCAAAATTAAATATTTTTTTATTATATATACAGTGGTGGAAAAAAGTATGGAATATTTTTAATATTTGGATTTTAGGCCCCTAACAATTTTTAAAACTTTTGTTATTTGGTTACAAGAAATCTTGTTTAATTATAATGTGTAGCGTACTATTTAATTGCTGCATATCATTGTTTTGTTTGTTTTTTTTATCTTCTGAGTTTTTGCTTGGAAAAAAGTATGGAATAATCTTTCAATTGCGACCAGTTTTGCATTAGTTCTTAATATTTTCGCACAATTCTAGTACGTTTCAACGTAATCATGCCTAAACACGTTTACTTTTCAGTTCAATTTAGGCAAAAAATAGTTGAACTTTATCAAAGTGGCCGAACGCAATCTGATGTGGCAAAAACATTAAATATTAGTCAGAGTGCTGTTTGTAAAATTTTGAGTAAATTTCATACTCAAGGTGGTGTTGAGACTCGACGCAAGTCAGGACGTCCCAGAAAAACTACTGTCATGATAGACCAAACAATAAAAAGACTCTCTCTTAAAGATCCTCGGAAGACATCAAGACAAATTACTGAAGAAATATCCACACAATTTAATCTTGATGTGACGAGCAGAACTGTGAGAAATCGCCTAATTGATGCGGGACTACATGGTCGAGTTGCCGTTAAAAAACCACTGCTTTCGAAGAAACACAGAGCTGCCCGTCTGGCATTTGCCAAATCCCACTTGAACTGGACTCAGGCAAAATGGAACTCTGTACTTTGGAGCGATGAGAGTAAATTTAATTTATTCGGTTCTGATGGTAGAACGTTTGTGAGACGGCCAGTAGGACAGAGATACAATTTTAAATACCAAATTCCCACTATTAAACATGGTGGAGGAAGCATTATGGTTTGGGGATGCTTTTCTGGATCCATGGCTGGACCATTGATTCAAGTAGAGGGTATAATGGATCGTTTCCAATACAGGGACATCTTAGAGAATACCATGTTACCATTTGCCGAGGAAGAGATGCCACTTTCTTGGATATTTCAACAAGACAACGATCCCAAGCACACCTCGAAAATTGTTAAAGAGTGGTTTTTGGTAAAAGACGTAACTGTGCTTGAATGGCCCTCTCAGTCCCCCGATCTCAATCCCATTGAGCACCTTTGGGAAATATTAGACCGTCGAATTCGAACAAAAAACATTGCAAACAAAAACGAACTTCTCCAAACCATAAAGGAAGAGTGGCAACAAATTCCTTTGGACACATTGCAGAAACTGGTGGATTCTATGCCTAGAAGATGTCAAGCGGTTATAGATGCGAAAGGTTACGCCACAAAATATTGAATTATTTGATTTTTTGTCAATTTTTGATCAATATGAATAAAATATTCCATACTTTTTTCCAGAACACATTGCATTTTTTTACAAAATATCGAAATAAGCCGTTGTATATAAAGGAAATATTGGTTAATTGACTATTTCTACGCTAAATTAACTTGCTCAGATTTTAAACAGATTATGGACAACGTTAATTTAAAATAATACAAAGTACAAAAATATTCCATACTTTTTTCCACCACTGTAAGTTTTACAGGTTTACAAATAATAACCATCAGGTCAAACTGCGGGCTCATATAAAATTCCAAATGCTATCTGGGCATCGACATTATTAATAAGTTTATTTTTTTTTATAATTATAGTTTGAACGTTAAGATTATAAACAAATATTTACCAAAACAACATTAAAATATGAATATGCTTTAAAAAAATTATAGTCAATACATTTTAATAAAAAAACATTTGTTAATTATTCGCATACTTCTAGAATATGTTATTAACTTTAAAGATGAATGTAGCCAATCCTTGAAGGTGACTCTCAAGCTATTTACATAACATTTTTGTATTAAAATTTGCATAAAATTATTCAAATTGTCACTTTTAATTAATAACGTAATTTTGGTTCTGTATATTAAAAAATGTTATATTTACCAAACAGCATTCGAAAGTCTAAAAATACTGTTGACCATTGTAATAATTAAAAAATAAATATAAAACATAAAGTATAATTTATAAAAAAAACAAATATAAATGATCTTTTGTATCAAGTTTAAGGCTTAAAAATGTATTTTTGTTTTTATTTACATACCCTAGTTTCCCATATTTGTACAATTTGAATTATATATTTAATAACTCAATTATCTATATTAATATTATTTAATTAATTTTAATTAGAATTTAAGTACTCTTACGCGTAGTTAAGTTGTTACAGCAGACGTCCAATACTCGAGTCGGTCGTTATTCAGTTTTTTCAGGACATCGTTTAGACCAATAAGAAGTGTACGAAACGGACAAATCTGACGTGCCGCAATCAATACGCATTAATCAAGTAACACGGTTGCATCGATTTGCATCGAAACTAGGCAAACTGCGATTAAGAATGGGAGAATAAAAAATCGTTGGGAAATACTGAAACAAAGCGTTTCAATGTGTCGAAGGGAATTCTTTTGTTGGTTTGTTTTTGCTAATACAAAATGCATAAAAAAATCTATAAAATTTACCGCAAAAATTACAATAATTATTATAAATAAGCGTTTAAGAAAAAAAACCGATAAATAGTACGTGAACATTAGAAACGGTTTAAAATTCTTAAATTAACAAAACAAGGTAAAAAAAGTTTGAAAGAAGCACAAAAAGACATTTCTCTGCCGGATGGCGTACGACATTTTATCTTCGACGTACAATTTTGTTTGTTAAACGATACATAAAGCAACCAATTATTAAAAGCGGAAAGTGAGGTTAGATCGATCTGACAGTAGTCGAGTTTATTTTGTCCAAAAAAGGTATACCTTCTTTGGACAAAATATTAAATAATGAATTTTTACGGCCTAAGCCATAAATAACCTAACCCGATTTGTCTAAATCGTTTTTAAGTGCCCAGACCATAAGCAATCACTTGAGCAAGAATAAATTTTAAATTATAGACCGGTTGAAGATAAAATATAAAACATCCTAAAAACTCTTGAGGCTAAACGTTTAGACGTTCAGATCCCCACTACTGTTGCAAAAAATTGTTAAATTTAACTAAAACTAAAAAAATATATAAAACATAGAAAAAAACTATTTCGAAAATGTTTAAAAATGTGAAATATCGTAAAAAAATTAATAAAATCTTTAAATATTGCAAACAACAATCATAGAAAATTGTTTATAAAGCAGAGAAACCCCAAGAAAAATGTCAAAATTAAAAAAACAGTATATGGGTATAATTACTTAAAATCTTAAGTTATCGAGGTATTTTTTAAATTTGGTAAATAGTTTAAAACTTACTCTCTAAAAATAAATTAGTCAAAAATAACTAAAAAGCAGACACTAATAATTCTCGTCAACAGCAATTTGTAATCCGGACATTTAGCAGTCAATTCCTAGGTAAAATTGTCAGCTCCAAAAATGTCGTAAAAAGTTATAAAAGTAAAACAGTTTTTGAGATATAGTAAAATCTTCCATATAATATGAAATTGACTATATCTCAAGAACTGATCTACTTTCATAATTTTTGACGGTCTTTTTCGATGCAGAGGACAATTTTACATAAGAATTTGCTGTTAAATGTCAGGGATACAAATTGCTGTGGACTATGTACAGTTATTAGTGACTTTAAAAACTAGACATTTTTAGAGAGCAAGAAATCTGTCAAATATCACAAAAATTAAACACCTTTTTTAATTAAATAACATATTATTTTAATAAACTGTTAAGTAATGTGTTTGTAAAGGATGTATAATTTCGGTAAACAATAATATAAATATTTTTTATGATAAGTATGAAGTAATTAAAAAAAGTTGTTAGACGTAGAATATTTACATAAAGTTAGCGGTTTTTGAAAACTAAATGCTACCTAAAATAATTTAAAAAAATTAGGATAACGACTTTGTGAAGAGGATATCAAAGAAACAAAAATCTGAAAAAACCTACTATCTTACCGTAATAGTTCATATCCGGTTCTTGAAATGCCACGGTAGGCATACGACTTAAGCACCTTTACTTCTTAACTATCAAACTATCAACTATTGGTGGAGAGTAGGCCTGGCCACCTTGACTCTCGGGGACGATCGCAGAAGAAAAACAACAGCACAACAAACAGCACTCAAACGTGCCTCACTTTTCAACAACGTGCAAAACAAAAGTGCAAAGCGTTAAATGTGTCGGTCTCGGTAGGCGCTGAATGGACCGAGCAAATCTGGCGGGGAGCGATTGTTTTATTTCTCGGGTATCGCGATGCTGGCTGCCCAGGTGGCTTTCTTCTGTTCTAGAAATATTCAATTGTTCTACCGATGACATTACTAATTGGACGGGTTAATTGGATGCCGGTGAATTTTAAGTGGAATAGATTATGCGATTGGATAAAGCAATGATTTATTTTGTTTGTTTAAGTTTTTGCACAATAGGAAATAATGTATAATTTAAAAAAATCTAAAATAAGGACATATTAAAAACAAGATAAAATTAACAAATTAAAATTACCCATAAAAGTATAAACATAGAACAATTCCGGGGTTTTTGGCATTTTAAAATCGAATTTTGGTTTAATGTTTTTATACAATTTTGCTAATGAAAACAAAGTAATTATAAAATCAGAAAATGCATTTGTAAAATGTATCATAATTTATTTGTTTTCATCAACCAATATTATAATATCTATAGATGTGGATTATTTCAAATTATACTGTGTATATTAAGAATTTTTTCTACTCCTATTGCATAATATTGACATTATTTAGGTTACCTATATAACGAAAACCATTATAAGAACGGGAGTAATAATAAATTATTATTATTATTATTCCCGTTGTTAGGCATCAGTGATTGGCCAATTTCATTATTCACTGTGATTTGGGCCAATCGGGTACTTACAATTCCAAAAACATCGTGGCCCCCCTGGTATACTTTAAAATTTGACATCTGTCTAACCTCATTTTTTAATTTTTACTTTTTTCCCTATTATATTTTATATAATCTTCTTAATTAAAGTAAGTATATAATAGTAGGTAAAGTATTTAATAGTATATTATATCATAGTATAACCTCGAGTGTATAACTATACTAGGGTGTGTCATTTTTGAGCAACTTTTTTTTCAACTAAAAAACAGGCTAAAAACTTTCAGGAAGGTGAAAAAAGAAGCCTCTAAAAATTTGAGCTCTTAATAATAACATTAAGTGGTGCCTGTTCCTAACTTTCCATTTTCCATTTAAATAACATGGAAAAAAAATTCTTTTTTATTATTTTTGTATCTTGACATTTAAGCATTATAAAAACGAACTGAAAAATTATTTTGGTAGGAAATTGAATGCTCTACAAAAAAGTACTAATTTATTTGTTCAAAAGTAAGCCGTTCTGAAGGTATTCAAACTTGCAAATGTAAAATTATGACTTATTTTATTAAACTAATACTTTTTTTATGTCTTAAAAATTATTATTTTCGTATAGAAAGAAAATAACACTTACATCTCAATTTTTTTCCATTTTATTTTATTTACTATCAAAAAAAGTTATTTGTGTTCAATAAATTTGTTCAATAATTATAATAGATTAAATAAAACAATGAATTTGTTATTGTATTTAATTTTTAATCTTTCTTTATTTTTTATAATTTTAAAGTCGATAATTCTGATAAAAGATTATATCGGCTCAGGCGGTATATTACCGTTCGGATTACACAGGGACTAGAGGCACGCTAACGTGCCGCGATTCGAAATGTTAAAGGCAACTTTAAGTTTGAATACCTTCAGAACGGCTCACTATGAAAAAATATATTGAAACTTTTTTGTAGAGCGTTCAATTTCCTACCAAAATAATTTTTACAATGCTCAATTGTCAAGCTACAAATATAAGAAAAAAGAAAAAAAATGTTTCCATGTTATTTAAATGGAAAATGGAATGTTAGGAACAGGCACCACTTAATGTTAATATTAAGAGCTCAAATTTTTAGAGGTTTCTTTTTTCACCTTCCTGAAAGTTTTTAGCATGTTTTTTAGTTGAAAAAAAAAGTTGCTTAAAAATAACACACCCTAAACTATACTTTATGTACTCCAATAAATGATTTTAAAAAATAAATAAATCAATTGATTTAAATCTGACATCTTGGCCATTTCATGCATACGGACTGTAATTTATTATATATTATTCAAAATCAAAATTGTCAAATATATTATTCTTTTATTATATCCATTAAATAAAAAAAATGCAAGAAATATCTTAAAAAGTAGAGATAATTTTAATAATTGAGGTGTGGACAGGACAAGATAAATATTTTTTTATCCCGTCTACACCTTTTAATTATTAAAATTATCTATTTTTTTTTATAAAAACAGTTTTGTAATTCGTGCGTTTCGCGCGTTTGAAATGGCCGATCTGTCAAATGTTTAACCTCACTTTTTACCCATTTTAAATGTTATTATAGTCGCCTTCTCCCACTTAAAAACCCTATTGGTTCAAATCACAGTAAATATTGAAATCAGTCAATCACTTATGCTTAACAACGTGAATAATGATTCATTATTCGCGTTGTTAGGCAGGTAATTTATGTTTTTCATAATTCACGAAAAAAAAACAATATAAGACAATAGAAGTAGTAATAGTATATTATGTATCAAGTTTGATAAACGCCATTTTAGTTACGAAAGTTTATAAACGGCATATTATCCTTTTTTACGGCAAATACTATAATAAGTATTAAAAAAAGTTATTTAAATTAAACATTTGTATAAAGCGACATCTATACGAAAATAAAGTAACCATCCCAATAAACAATTTTGACATAATTTTGACAAATATTCTATCCTTTGATTTTTTTATTACCTACTGTAATTGCAAAATATTATCACAAAGTATTAAAATTATTAAAGTTTGTGGCAGTTGTATTTATTGGAATTCCCGTTAGAATTTCTATCTTGGAAATCTACGGGCGTTAAAATCTAAATTTTTTTGTGTAAATCAAAATTTAACCCCTGAAAATGGACTAACAATAAAGAAGTAGTTTTTTACATTAAAAAAAGATCCACTACTACGGAGAAATAAAATCTATTTTTGTAATAATTTTCACATTTATTATTATTTTACATGAAAAGCACTTTATTTTAACGATTGTATGACATTTGACAACTGTCAACTAACTTGAAACTAACTTCAGCCCGTGAGTAAAAACCTGTTGCCAACTTCAGCCCGGGACTAAAGCGCCATAAACCCACAACAATGTCATGGAAACATGTACGATAATGGGCGTTTTAAAGGTGGGGGTAGAAAAAAGTATATTAAAGAACTGTAATTTTAAGTAATTTTTTCGCACGAGCAAAAATTCGAATTATAAATTATATTAGGTTATAGTAGGTATCGTAGTGTTGCCATGAAGACAATACGAAAGGAAAATGCGTATCGTACTATACTTAATATGGTAGGTATACAACTGGAAATATACATTTTTACGTAATACTTCGAAAGACTGTCCGTCGGCCATGTTATGCATATGTACCTTTTGTTAATTATAATAATCGCATTATAAATTAAATTGCAAATGTTAATAAATTTAAAAGATTTAAAAAAATCTTGTATTAAAAAAGCGTTATTTTTATATTTCCTATTTAAAAAACCAGGAACAAAGCAATTTTCAAAGTTTTACCTTTTTGTAGAGCGTAAAATAAAAAATAACGCACACCCTAAAATATATATAAGTTAAAAATAGCAACAAAAGATTTAATTAAATGGTTAATAGTAAATAACAATGGGTGATAAAAATATCGCCCAACAAAAGTAATTTAATAAAATGTAACAATAAAATTTATACTGCTTTATTATAAATAATAATAGACTATAGTCTATTATTAAATATACATACAAAATACTAATAGGAGGTACAACTGACGAATCACTTTTAAAAACTGTATCAAGGACTTAACCAAAAATATCCAAAACCGTTTTTAAAATTCTTACCACAGAATATTAACGTATATATAATGAATAATAATTAAATTTGAATAATTGTCAATCAAATTCGTCAAGCCCAATTATGTCTGGTGAATAGCAAATAATAAATTTAAAGAAATTGTATACAGTAATGTATGCAAGAAAGATCAATTACAATTAAATTAAAATAGTAATGGGTGAAATGATGGTAGAATATAAATACGTTTTTCAAATAAAAAAAAAATAGGAGCGTGAAATTTATAATTTATTATATGGTGTATATTTTACATATGTATGTATAAAAAACAAAAGATCATAAATGATTCATAAAAGATGATCGAATTATGTTATTGGTCAAACTTTTACCACAGACATTTTAAGATACATAAACTATACCAGACTAATTTTAACATTTTATTTAAAAAAATGGCACATCTACAGGGTGTCTCAAAATTCATGGGCAGCAGAAAAGAGTTGGATAGGGGATGAAATTTCAAGACATAAAGTTCTTTGGTGTTTTTAGATCTGACGCACTCCTAAATAAAGTAGCCAATCACAGGCGTGCTTTAGCAGAATGCTGTAAAATTAAATAAAAACTGAAAAAAACACTTTTGTAAAATTACGATAGCTATCAACGTATCGTAGTGTGAATTAACCTTAATTGTATTGTTGACACTGTCACTGTCAGTTTTTTCATTGTTCAGCTATTGAGAAATCCCCTATTTTGTCAGAAAACTTAAAATCAATACAATGAGACTGACTTTAGAGCATTTTTTGCCTTAAAATTACCTCCTTTTATGCTCTTCATGACTTTTGAGACATCCGGTATATTTATCCCGGCGCATTCGCCATTTTTGAAAAATATTCGTAAAACGTGAAAAGTCCCATACTTTGTGTTTATTTACTTTCAACGCGGAATTAAATTTGTCAAAATCTACAATAAACAAACTTTTTACAACATAATAATATTTAAATTCGTAGGTGGATATCAATGTAAAAACTTTTTGAAAACAGGTGCCAGTCTTAAAAATTATCATTTAAAATGCTATTTACACCTACATTTTTAGCGACCACTTTTCATGATGATGATTGTCGAGACCGTTACAAGTCGAATAAATTAAATTAAAAAAATTTAAATAGTATTCGCCATGTGGACAAAAATTCCATAATATTCAGGATATTAAATCCATGTTGACGTTTGAAGTATATTAATCCGTTTTAATGACTTTTTTACAAAGCATCTTACAATTTTCTTCGAAAACTGTCATTAATACTATATTATGTGTCAAGTTTGATAAACGCCTTGCAAGCAAGTGCTTAATTAAATGAGTTTATAAACGAGTTGCATACTATACTTTTTCGACGTCAAATACTTAAAAATATTTAAGAAAATATTTAAATTAAATATTTGTCTATACGAAAATAAAGTAACCATCCCAATAAACATTTTTGACGTAATTTTCACCATTAACTTTGCCCGTTATTATTTTATTAAAACTTAATAATTATTAATACTTTAAAATATGATTATGTTAAGAAAATATATTATCCTTTGATGTTTGTTATTACTATAATTGCAAAATATTATCACAAAGTATTAAACATTCTTACACGGGAAATGTTAAAGGTACAAAAAGTGACAGTTGTATTTATTGGACTTCCCGTTAAAATTTCTAATCTACCGGCGTTAAAATCTCAAATTTTTCTGTATAAATCAAACGTTATCCCTTGAAAATAGACTAACAATCGATATAGAATCAGTTTTTCACAGTCATAGAGAAGAGAATGTTTAAGGGGCACTGTACGCAAATTTTTTAACGCTTTATTAGTTAGATCTAGTTAACTGCACTTTTACGGCAAAATCAAACGATCTTTTCAAATATTGTAGTTTTGTATTAAGATAGATAAACTTTTAGACCGATCCAACCTCACTTTCTTTGATTAAATTATTTTTTATGATATTTTTGGGAAAAGTAGAAAAAGTATAGTCTGAAACACATTTGGAATTGTATATGTTATGGCTAATGTGCAAACTTGGATAGTTTATAAACTAGCTGGATAGTTTATAAACTAGCTGGATAGTTTATAAACTAGCCAAACTGTCAGCTATTGTAATTGAAAACATATTTTTCTTACTACCTCGACTCAAAATACGTTGTTTCGTCCCCGATTTCACGGCAGAAAGTTTACGTTTCTTGCATTGGTCAAGCTATACGCGCACACTCTAATAGCGGGAGTAAAAATTTTTTAGTCGAGTGCTTAACATTCAAATTTCGTACTGCCAACATGAGAAACACAAAAATATGACAGTTTTAAACCATAATTTTGCAATTATAACAACAAATAAACAATTTATGTTTTTACTTTTTTACTTTTTATGTTGTTTTAAGTGTTTAATGGTACTTTTATTTGTTATAAAGTGGTAATTTGTTAATTAAAATACAACCTTTTATTTTTACTGTATTGGCACCGCTGAATTACCATGACAACGCTACAGTTTGATTGATTTTGAATGTAAACGTCAGAATTAAATTAAACGTCAGATTTTAATTTTGACACAAGTTTTTTTATATACATTTAATTTTTTCCCGTATTTTCTGCCGGGTAGCAAGAAAAATAGTATACACTACACGGGCAGAAAGTGTGAGAGTCCTGAACTGCGCGCCATGATGCCCTCGGCTTCGCCTCGGGCATCATGGCGCGCAGTGCAGGAATCTCACACTTTCTGCCCTTGTAGTGTAATATACTATTCAACTAAATTAGCGGCTAGTTTACAAAATAACCAAGGATCTTGGCTAATTTACTTGAATTTATAAGGGAAACTAAAATAGCTGGATAGTTTGTATACTATCCAATTCAGTTTGGCTAATATGAAAACCAAAATTTCTAGTAACACAAAATAGCCAAGCTTTAGCTAGTTTGTAAACTAACCAGGTTACGGCATTGTTTTTCGTTTTGCCGGCTTAACCGGATTTGATTTGTGCATTTTAACGTTTTTAAAATGAATCATAGGCAAAATTTTAACGCTTCCTTGTTAGAAAACTCAACAACACAACCCTACCGACCCCGCCCCATTGGCCCCCCGCCCCATTGGTCAAAAGGTCAAAAATGAGAGAAAAAAACCCAAACCAACCCAAACTCAACAACACAACCCAACCGACCCCGCCCCATTGGGCCCCTCCACCCCATTGAGCAAAAAATCCAACTAAAATGGGCAATAGCCAGAGAATTAGTTGGTTAGTTTACAAACTAGCTAAAGCTTGGCTATTTTGTGTTACTAGAAATTTTGGTTTTCATATTAGCCAAATTGAATTGGATAGTATACAAACTATCCAGCTATTTTAGTTTCCATAATAATTTCAAGTAAATTAGCCAAGATCCTTGGTTATTTTGTAAACTAGCCGCTAATTTAGTTGAAAATACATTTTCAATTAAAATAGCTGACAGTTTGGCTAGTTTATAAACTATCCAGCTAGTTTATAAACTATCCAAGTTTGCACATTAGCCGTAACATATACACACATAATATGTATAATATATATTATACAGTTATACTGTTATACAGTTTTTCACAGTAAAAGAGAAGATAATGTTTAAGTGGCACTGTACGCAAAATTTTTAACGCTTTATTAGTTAGATCTAGTTAACTGCACTTTTACGGCGAAATCAAACGATCTTTTCAAATATTGTAGTTTTGTATTAAGATATATCTATATATCTATAGATAAACTTTTAGACCGATCCAACCTCACTTTCTTCGATTAAATTATTTTTTATGGTATTTTTGGGAAACGTAGAAAAAGTATAGTCTGAAACACATTTGGAATTGTATATATCTATATACAATATATATATGTGTGTATACACACATAATATGTATAATATATATTATATACTATTGGCTCAAAATTTCTCCAGTGTGCCACTTAAAAATTGATGGTCTCATTTTTCATCGATTAATACGGTTTTCAAACGGTTTATGAGTCAACTGTTTAAAAAAAATAGTTTTATTTTTTTTAAAGGTTTGCCCCTAACTAGAGATGTAAAAAAACGGCTTTTTTTCAGATGTGAAAAAAAACATTAAAAAAAATATTTTTTTTTAATGTTTTTTTTTTATTTTTTTGTTTTTTTTTCAAATCCGCTACAATAAAGCATATTCTGTCAATCTTAAAAAATGAAGTAATTTTTCAAAATGAAATTTTGAGTAAAATGTATATTTATAATAAATGTAGAATATATTACATTTTTCATTATTGAAAATTTTGACCGAGACTAAAAAATCTGATTTCTTATTATTAGGTAGTTTCCACATAAGAAACCAATAGCAATGTAAAACTTCTACACTAATGAAAAAATTAAAGGATAAAAATTTTTTGCGATTTTTCGGATAGCTGTATCTTCGTTAAAAATGGTCGAATTGGAGCCGTAAAAAAAACAATTTGAAGCTTGAAGTTTCTAGTTGTGATAGATTTATAAGAAAAACGTGCAACGCTCAATCCTAACGAATACCGTAATATAAAAAATCAAAATTTTTTTGGCTTTCTTTTTTGGTCCACGGAATGTTCTGACTTTGAAAAAAATTTCATACTGAAAAATCATGAAAAAAGTGCTTTTGGTAGCATTTTGAAAAATCAAGCGCTGAATCAAAAATATTATAGGTAGTTACTTTTTTTAGGACCAAATAAAAACAAGCGCGGCCCTTATTGGTCAATTCGGTGGTGGTGGCGCTTGCATAGCGCGTGACTATTTACATTTAGTAAATGTCATTTAGTGGCTAACTTTAGTCCATGAACTGGACTGGAAACATAAAAAATTAGGCAAATGGGACTAATCTTAAAAAAAAACCTGAAAAAAACAAAAAAAAAACGACCGTTTTTTCTCACGTCGCATCTCTACCCCTAACATCAAATTTTGTATCATAAAGTATATTTTCAACGAAAATTTAGATATAAAAAATGTCAACTTTTGATGAACCGTTCGGGAGTAATCAATTTTTGAAAAAAACTTCCACAAAAAATGTAATTATTAATAATTATTGTAAAAATATTTTAGGAAAGTTGTTTTTACCCCTAAACCGATTGAAAACCGATGAAAAATGAGACCATCATTATATTATAATTCCGGGGATAACTAATATAAAAAATCATTTCCAAAAATGGTCTTACAATCGGCATTTTTTAAGTCACGTTTTCGTACTAATCGACTCCAATTTAAGCGGTAATATAATCGATTGTCAAGGAATTCTAATAGCTTGGGTGCAATATTACACACACGTGAAATAGAGAAAAAAATTGTTTGACCCAGTTCGAACACTTTTATAAAAGGGGATCCGATAAATTCTACGAAACAACTAATTTAAATGTTAAAATGAAATATAACATTGCTTCGATTTACATATCTCTCGGTTTTGTGCTTGAGCTGTAAAAGGATCTAAGTGCGATTTATTGCGGCAATTAATTTTGATTGCTTCAATTCGAATACTTATGTTTTCTGATTAATTGGTGCAAATGTTTAAGGCCTGCTTGAAAGATTGTCTAAGTTTGGAATACAAAGAATTTTGCACTTTTGCAGGATTTATTGTATAAGTTTTAATGGAGATTTTTAAAAATACTTAAAAGTAATGCGTTTTGAGAATATAATTCTATATATATTACCAGCAAAAATAACTATATACTCTCTTAAAATGAATTAGTCAAAAATAACTAATTATAAGTCATATTGTCATAATTGTCATAGTGAAAAAGCAGTCACTAATAATTAGTCAAATTCCACTGAATGAAATAGTCAAATTAGTAAATTTAAATTTAAAAAAAGTTTTGACCCAGCCTGGGATTGAACTCAAGTCTGTCACTTGACAAGTTTGTCAAGCTAACGTCTTAAGCGGCTGACAGCCGAATGCGTTAAGACTCTTAACGCATTCGGCTGTCAGCCGCTCTTATAAAAATTAATTTTATTTGTCAATAAATATGGTTCATAATATTTTAAAGTTTAATATATTATTTGTCTTGCTATTTTGAGCTAAACTTTTTGCATCTTTATTTGTTTTATGGGTCATTTAACCATGGAGAGGTATATGCATTTAATTCAAATAATACTTTGTTGTTGGCCGTAAACGACTAAAGAAATTAGTTACTTTTAACTGTCAGAAATAGTCAAATATGGTGACTAATCTTAAATTAGTCAAACTTTAACTATTTACATAGTAAAAAATAACTATTTAAAAGTGAAAACGACTATTTTATTAGTAAAAAATGCTTTTACTAATTCAATTAGTAGAATTTTGACTATTTCATTTTTAGACAGTAGTGCATAAGAATTATGTAATCCAAATGCTACAACCCCAATTTTACAAAAAAAAAAATGTTTTTGATGGTAGAATTTGAAAACCTCATTTCTATAAATAATAATAATTTAGGTGAAATAGGTAAAATAGGTGTTTTTAAAAAATTGCGTTCTCAAAATTAACAAAAATAAAAACGTATTTTATCCGCCGAAAAATCATAGTGCGTTTGGACCAATCACAACATTCTATTTAACCTCTACTTTCCATAATTAAACTTTTCATTTATCATTTAACAAGATGTATGTATGTCATTCGGTTAAGAAGGTCTTTTTAATATAATAACAATAATAATAAAATACTTGTTTAAATAAAAAAAAATAACTCAAGAAAAATAAGGAATACTATAATATCCATAATTTTTAATTCTCAAATAAAATTACATTAAAACCTTAATTTTATGACTTACATAATTACGTAACCCATGAAAATGCTAAATAAATTAATTATCGCTTGTGTGAGTGTTTTTAAATAATTATCAGTCATTTATTAAGGTATTTTTTATTTTTCCATTTCCCACGCTTTGTCACTCACCCACACCGCATCTTCTTTTAAAAACGATTTTCATAGATTTTTTTTGTGTTTTAAAATTCAAATTTTATTCACAGTATTCGGTCATATTTATTAATAAATTTAATTTACCTTGATACGGTAACCGAACAACCTATTTAAATTGCGACTCAAACAACAAATAAATAAGAATATGTAGTAAGATAATAAAATTTTGAAAGTTCTATAAAAATAACACATTTGTCAATAATAAAAGATTGAAATGGTAAATTTGTACTTTTTTTCATCCATGTTAACCTTAGGTGCTTTATTTAAATTGTTTTTGTAACAACTATAATTTAATTTTAAATATTCAGGCTTTTTCAATCTTAAATTTTAAATATTTTTAATATAATTCGAAAAGTACCCTACTAAACAACCTTTTTCATAAAACAACCAGATAATACCCCTTATTATTAATTAGTTACTTGGGAGCCGTCCATAACTCTCGTGACGTCAAAATTGACCCCCTCCCTCTTGACAGAATGTGACGATGTAAAGACCCCCTGAAGGGTCAAGTGACGATTAATCAAACTCCCCTACCACTAAGAATATTTTTTTCGATTTTTTTGTTTGTTATAATCTGACTTAAATGAATCAAATACCTAAGCAAAATCATTCGATTTACTTTGTCACGTAACGTTTTTAATAAACCCTCCCCTTTCGGTGGTGGAAAATCATGACCTTCCTTCAAAGCCCCCTCTTCAGCGTCACGAGGTTTATGGACTGCTCCTTGGGGCCATGACAAAATCGGGAAAAATACTGCGCGTTTAGATTCTGTATCCCACGCATACTTACTAATAAAATTATTATGTTGTACTTGACTCTGCTAAAAATATTTTTATTTACTTTACTTACTTACCTTATGTATTTATTGTTGTTTGTATTGTTGAACATTTAATAGTTAAACAGATTATACCTACTACATAACAAAGCGTTTCCTAGAATTTTTATGGTAAAAACTACTTAACTTAAACTTTTTAATAAATATAATAATAAAAATAGGTAGGTCCATATTTTATGAATTCATAAATAATGAATATTATAAATATTAATTATTTTTTGAACAAACGTTGAAAATACATAGAAAATTATAGATATTTGGAAAATATAAAAAATAATTTAAAAACCCCGAAATAAAATTAAAAAATTAAAATGTATAAAAATATCGGAAATTTGTATCGAAAATGTAAACAAAATATTGAACATTCACAAAAGGTAAAAAATACAAAACAAAAATTTTAAGAATAATGTCAAATTTATATTGAAATTCAATGATGAAACGCAAATGCGAGTTATAATGTTGTTTTTTATATTTTCTAGGATAAATTCAAACAATGTATACCTACTCCTACTTTTCAACAAAAAAATATATATTACACTCACGTAGGCAAACTCATGTGACTTAATACACAATTAAAAATAAAAAACGTATGCAAAAATTTCTAATCTCGCTTAAAATCTCAAGTCACGTTTTGCCTCTTTTAAATAAACTTGAAAACAAAAACTAAAACAATACCGATATTAAATCACCATTACCTACCTACACAAACATTACGTGTCAACTGGTACAAAAATAAAATGAAATAGAAAATGTAATAATTATTGTTAACCGCACTCTATAATAAAAAAAATGGTGAAATGTCTAAAATGTGTTTTATTTCCCTATTCCTATCCCAAGATGCTCTATCCATTTACTGTATTTAACTCGATTTAACTATGGTTAAATCGAGTTAAATATAAGAAAAAAAGTAAGTCTCTTGAATTGTCAGTTATGCCGCAATAACAAATAAAAAAAAATACGAAAAAACTTTTAAAATGTTTGTAAAGGAACGGGATTAATACACATTAAAGGATTCTCCCAATTTAAATATAAAAATCATAAATATCATTACTCACTTTTTGGGGGGGACGTGGGGACGGCAGGCTTGTGTTGGCCCGCACAGGGGCGTCCTATCCTGGAACTTGGGGGCCTAATTCCGGATTTTCCCGATTTGTAAGATTTTATCGAAGAGGTCGATCCGACACTTTCCAATGACGTCGTACTTGCACTTAGTTTGTTCGACATTTTAGGCACTTCGTCGCCGGTGGCGCCGCCACCCGCGGTGGCGGGTTCCTGAGGCACTGGATTGTCTGTCACATTTTCGTTTAAATTTTTATCCGCGGTTTTGGAAGCACCTTGTTCACTCATGTTTTAGTCTTTAATTATTGCTTAGTTTTGTTTAAATAACTTTCATGAAGTTGCTAGCTTAAAATTTATAATGCTTTTAGAAGTATTTTTTAAAAATTAGAGGCAAAAAACCAATTTTTAGTTATTTTTAAGAAAACAAAAATATAAATTGTAATAAATACAAAACAAAATTGACTAAGGAAATATAACAGGATTTCAAAATACTCGGTATAGCACGAAAAGATGACAATTGAAATAATAAATTTACACTATCCACACTTTAAGAATAGTTGAGGACGATAGAAGCCAAGCAATACAAGTGACATTTAAAAAAAAAGTAGTTATGTACAGTAAAAGATAGTAAAATTTACCATTTACTAAGTAAATGGTACATTTTACTTGGTATCCAAGGGATATCTACAACTGAATTCTAAGCTTAGACATCTTGAAAAACAAAGCAATTAATCTATGGTAATAAAACAATAAACAATTTTGACTCCAAATTACACATGTTTTTTTTACTTTAAATATGATTTTCTCAAAACTAAACAAAATGTACTTATACCCCTTGGCTTCTAGGGTCCTCAGTTAAAATCGATTAATAAGTGTTTCAAGTAATTAAAAAAAGAACAAAAAAAGGCACCAACTATCTACCTACCAGCTAAACGAAGCAACTTTAAATAGGTATATATGCTATTGGTTAGATGGATTAAATTCATTAATATTTAGCCAAGAAATTTATGGTGTTTTATTGTACGCCTATTTTCCAAAAACCCTGTAGGTATTAAAACTTTTTTAAAAAATGTTAAAACTTGTTTAAACACCCTTTGTAATTTAAACTAATTAACCAAAATTCAACAAATAAATAAACAATTGGAAGAAATTAAAAGAAAAATTATTGATGAATTATTTAAAAAGAAATAACCCTATTTTTCTAATACCTACCTACCTAATTCTAAAAAAATCTGTTTACTATTTTTAAATTCCTATTTATTTTGCACAAACACTACCAATACTATCGTTTTGCTATTTTTAAACAGGAAATCCAAAAATCATTGGAAATATTCCAAAGAAATGCAAACTCACAACTGACAACATCAACCTTTAAAAATCAAAATCAATCAGAAACATAATAAGATATTTGCTCATTGTCTTTAATAAACGATTCGGAACCAAATTTAATTAAACTGCATTTGATTTATTTCATTAATAGTCCAATAGAAAATATAGAAAATATCATAGGTCATGTTTTATACATCAACAAGCATAGGTATTGCTCATCACTTAGGAATTTTAATTAGAAATTCTGTATACACGTTACAGTTTACGTTCAAATAATACGCAAAATATCTTGAATGCAACATTTAAATCTATACTGTTTACATTTGCCATATAAGGTCGGCTACCTGTTCATAACCTAACTTTATAACGCGTTTAATTATCCGCTATAAATTACTTATATGTGAGCAAATTTCAAAAAAATTAGGATGACATTTCACACTACAAAAAATACAACTCAACATGTACGCAATCTTAATAATTTACTGCCTAATTAGACTTTCATATAAAATCTACTAACAACATCTCCACGCAATTATATAAAGAATTACATGAAATATTAACGATATAAAACACACTTACAGGAAGTAAATTGTTACATAAATTAAAACTTTAACATTTAAAACACAAAACTTCACACTAGCACGATAACAGCTGTAAATTGACAGAAGCGCCAATATTTGACAGACGTTGTAGGTGGCGCCATCTATAGAAATTTGGCGCAAATTCGTTCTGGAAAAGTAGTTTGTTTTATAATGGTTGTGCGTGTTTTCAATGGGGTGATGTGATTTGAAAATGTGGTCTTAGAGACGAAAAAGGGGTTTCAAAATGTAAGTAATGTTTTAGCTTGTATTATGTATATTAGTTTGTATTATGTGTGGTTTTACATATGTTTTAAATGAGTTTTCATATAAGTTAAAACAAAAAACACAAAATTTCGTCATCCTGAATTTAAAAAAAATCATACTTGCCTGTAATTTGATATTCTTAAATACTTAAACATTCATGAGTAAATCTTGGCATTCTAAAATACCTGATTTTACATTATTGAGTTAGACTTAAAAAAATATAGCTTTAGCATTTTTAAACATTCGAAAATGTGTTTTTAAGTATTGCATTTTCACATTCTAAAATGTGTTTGACATTTTAAGAAATGTCAAGCATTCTTAAACATGTTTTAACATTCTAAAATCATATTATGATTTTGATTTAACTTTTTAAAATGTGTTTTATGATAGATAAATTGGTATCTGAAAAAGGATTGTGGTAAAATAATAAGATAGGCCCTTTTTATGTACTTTTTATTTTATATAGCAAAATATCCATAACAAAAATTAAATAAAAGATATGGTATACTAGAAAAACTATTACTCGCTTTAAGTAGTTTAAATAGAGGTAGTTTGAGAAGTAAATAAAGCTATAACATTTGTTGAGAATACTATTTTAAACAGTATTAATTAAGCACCAATTATTTTTTCAGGGTTATTGAATTAAAATTACCGATTAATAAGTAATAGTTTTTCTTGTGACTTGTAGCATTTCTCACAGAAAAATTGATTAAAAAAATAATAATAAAATTGGCTAAACTGATAATCTGTAAGAGTCAGTCGAGGCTACAAAATAATTGATACTTAGGTAGTTTTCCGTAATACACAGCCCGTTTAAGGGAAAAAAAGTTCATGTAGTAAAATCACGCATAAAAAATTAAATGGAAGTGGTCCATTATTGCTGTACTAAATTTTACGAAAAAAAGTTCAATTATCAATAAAAAAAATCCTTAATGTATTACGTCATGTACAGAATTGTTACAATTATAAACTTAGTTCAATAAATAACATTGCATAAACATGGTATACAAAATAATAATAATAATATAATAATAAACGAAATAATAGGAAACTGGTGGTGATAATGAAAAAATGCAAAAATAATTGGTCTAAGAATTCGATAATAAAGATTATTAATGAGAAAAGCAAGTGTCAAGCTTTGCGCTTGCGCAACTTTTCTTGCGCTTGCTTTAATAGCATGTCAAACGAATTATCGCCACCTCTGGCGGATTGCGACGGAAAGCCCTCATCTCTAACGTTATCTGAAATAGATATCATTTAAAATATACAAAATTACTAATTGGTTTTTAAGGTACCTAGTTTAGAGTTACCTACAACATTTTTAAAATTGAATTTTGTTCTTATTATTGTTATGTTTAAAGGCATTTATAGAGGGTGTTTCATATTCATGGTACTTTAGTTATCTATTTGATATTTTAAAAGCGTAATCTTAAGTATATTTTTCTAAAATATTTTAAACAAAATGCAACTTCCGGTGACACAGTGACAAGAAATTTGTTATTTCAAATAGAACACCCCATTTATTTTTAAATTCTGTATAAAATTCTGAGTAAAATTATTATACCATGTCCTATACCAAAAGTGAATAGTTGTCAAGTTATTAATTTTTTTTTTCGTTGAAATTTGACAAAAGTGCGTCAATCATAAATAGCCTATAACTTTTTTATTAGGTTTGCGTATAAGGCGGTGAATTTTTTAAAATCTTAAAATATTGTTTAAAATATTTCTTTTTAATTCTTTAACACTTTTCAACAAATTACCTGAGAAAACACAGGGCAAATTAGGATAACTTAAAAGGTTAATAATTTTATGGTATGGTATGTTTTTACATAGTTAAATAGTAAATTAAAAAACCTTTTGATTAATGTAACTATTCCTTATACCTAAAGTTAATAATTTCAGAGATATTTCTATACTTTTAAATATTATTTAGTATCAAGAAACCTGTGACGGGTAAGTTGACGGTATCTACGGTTACCACGTAATTTGTCATTTTGTAAAATTTAATGGCGTCAATTTTTATTATAAACAATTTCTTGACAAATTAAGCGTTTTGTAAACAATATTACTGATAAAAAAAAGCAGTCAGTGAATTAAAAAAAACATTTACAAGCCAAACATTTAAAAAAAATAAAGTGTTATACAAACAGTATTGAAAAAAAAACTCAACAAAGCTGTAGGATATAGTGCCTTATCTATATAAAAATAAATTGTTCCAGTTACTCATTCTTTTTGTTATTAAAATACACTCACGTGTAAAATAATCGATCCACACAAATTTTCGATGAATTTCAATCGCAAATAACTTTTTTATTTGATGTCGGATTTAAACGAATTTTTTCAAAAGCTATCAAATTGTTTTTTGTAAATTAATGTGTTAATTTTGAGATGTCCTCTTACTTTTAAAAATGTCTCCGACTGATGTTGCCCTTTGTACTTTACTTCTTGTGACGTTTAAAACACTTGCCACGTAATACTGTGACCGTCCATCCTGGATTAAATTAATGACTCTGGCAACATCAGTCAGGGACATATCAATTTTTTAAAGTAAGAAGACACCTCAAAATTTAAACATTAATTTGCAAAAAACAATTTGATAGCTTTTGAAAGCCGTGTATGACATGTCCAAGTATGGGATGATTCAACAAAACTGTCACTGTCATCCTCCTTAGCCTATGGATGGACCATAGCAACCTTAATTCTTCATACAGAAAAATATTGGAAATTGTAATGTTTTTTAAAAAATCCATATTTTCCACAAAAATAAATATATCGAGGTAAACCAAACACAAAACTGTTAAGAATAGATGTGACTTGATAAATAAAACTTAATTTAGAACAATATACGGTTTTGCCACTCTACAGAGTGTCTTAAACTTATGGTAAAAAACATCTTTTTGTTTAAACCTGTATATTATAAACGTACGTCTATTTTTTAGTATTTTTTTAAAATGTGAGCGATTGTCCATTCATTTATCTACAATATTCTTTAATATTCGTTTAAATCCGACATCAATTAAAATAGTTATTTGCGATTGAAATTCATCAAAAATTTGTGTGGATCGATTATTTTGCACGTGAGTGTATTTAATAAAATAAATTTTAAATTTTATGTCTTCAATGAGCTAGTGCTTTATCTAGTTGATATCCCACAGATTTGTTGATTTTTTTTTAAATTAGCAAATACTGTTTGTATAAATTTTAAATTTTTAAAATGTTTGGCTTGTCTATTTATTTATAAGTCGCTGACAGCTATTTTTAATCAGTAATTTTGTTTAGAAAAAACTTAGTTAGTCAACAAATTGTTTAAAACAACCTGAAAAATTGACGCTATTAAATTTTGAACAATGACAGATTATGTGGTAACCATAGATACCGTAAACTCACCCGTCACAGGTTTCTTGATAAAAAATATTTAAAATTTTAGAAATTGTGAAATATCTCTTAAATTAGGTATTAACTTTAAGTATAGGAAATAGTTACATCAATCGAAAGATTTTTTAATTTACTATTGGATTATGTAAAAACGTACCAGTTGGTACATTTAAAATAAAGAAGTTATTAACTTTTGAAGTTTGCCTAATTTGCCCTAGGTTTTCTCAGGTAATTTGTTGAAAAATGTTAAAGAATTGACAAGGAATCTTTAACATTTAAAATAAAAATCTAGAATAAGAATCTTTAACATTTAAAATAAAAAAGTTATTAACTTTTGAAGTTTGCCTAATTTGCCCTAGGTTTTCTCAGGTAATTTGTTGAAAAATGTTAAAGAATTGACAAGGAATCTTTTAAACTATAATTTAAGATTCCAAAAATTCCATCCCCATAGTCGCAAACCTAATAACTATTTGTAAATTAATTAATAACTAAAAAACTATTCACTTTAGGTATAGGACATGGTATAGTAATTGTACTCAAAATTTTATGTAGAATTTAAAAATGTAAAAATATATTGGGTGTTTTGTTTGAAATAACAAAGTTGATGTCACTTCAAGTGACATTTTGTTTAAAATATTTTATAAAAATAGACTTCAATAGATTATAAACGCGTTTCAAATTTTAAATCAATATCTTTTTCAGTTCCCCAGAAACTTCTAATGGACCACGAATGTGAAACACCCTGTATAAAAGATTAAAAAAAGGGGGTTTGCAAGTTTTTTGAATAAGGTCTTTAAACAAAGTTTAGAGATTATTTTACTCAACATGTAGTGCTTGGAGACTGAGGAAATTAGTTATTAGTGTTTGAAATATTTTTAAATATTTTTTGGTTAGCTCAATCCGTTTTGCTACACATTAGCAGACTTTAAAATTCCAATTTCCAATTAAAGAGGTACATAATTTTAAGCAAATGTGGCGCGATCCGAGAAAAGGCAACATTGTTTTGTTTTTTTAACTATAAATACTGGATAACTCGAAAATAACTTTTTTAAAGCATTTAGGTAATATTATGAAAAAATGTTTGATACCCTAAATATCATCAAGTTACAATTTTACTTGATAAGAATTTATTAGAATATCAAATAATTTCCCAGTGCTTTGGAGGTGATATAAAAATTAAATAAAAATACCACTAACGAACACTGGATAAAAAATATATTAATAAAGAAAACTTACCGAGATCTGAATAAGCACTTTGACAAAACAATCTCCTACCCCCAAAACTGATATCGTATTTTGGAAAATACGGTTCATCATTTCCATGTTCTAGAGCTTCATAAGCGTCATATTTGTTTGCAAAAGTAACAAATCCATAGTTATCCCTAAGAAATAAAAGAAGAGATTTTTAATAGGATTAGCAAGATTTTACCTATTCTAAATCCTATTATAAAATTCAATTGATGTATAAAAACAAACCGAGAAACCACTTTTCTGAAAGCCTAGAAAACGGGAAAAAGTATAAAACATATAAAGAAACGTTTTTTAGCTTAAAAAAAGTGGTTACCCTCGACTAAAACCTATCGAAATTGAATTAAATAAAAAGACATTTACAAGCCGTTAACGTGCTCATTTTTTCTGTACCCCTGGTCCCTAAAGTGCAGGCTGACGTTGGTGATGGGACCGAAACGGGCGAAGCGCTTGCGCAAATCCTCTTTGCCGGTCGTGGACGATATGCGACCAACGTAAACGACGCGCCGTTCCTCCACCTCCTTCAAATGCTCCTCGTCGATTTTGCGATTTTTTCGCTTGGACTTTTGCACGGGAGACCGGGAACGGGACCTCGATCTCGACCTCGATCTGGAAGATCCCCTAAAATGGATACATTAGAATAGAGATGGTGGCACTATGAAGCCTGCCTATTAGGTGAAACCCCTAATTTAATTTTCAAATAGTAATATATTACTAATATCCCATCTAACAAAATAAATATATATAGAATATAAATAAATCAAAAGTTGTGCAAATTTAGTAGACGAGTAGAAATTTGCCTTGAGCCCATGATTTTTCATGTTGTCATGAAAATTAAAAATACATATTAATTAATAATCTACTAAGTAATATAAAGTTACCACAAAATATTTTTTTCTATGACCACTATGTAAAAGTCACATTTTGTAAGGGCATCGTTGCTTAGAAAATGAATCTTTTCATTGGCAAGGCAAAACGCGAATGTAAAGTGACATTTCTGTGTGAAAAGTGACATGTCTGTGTGAAAAGTGACAGGTCTGTCAAACACTTTTTAGGTTATTTTTTTTGAAAATAATAAAAAATAAAAGGGTCGTAGAAAAAACATTATGTTTCACTTGTGAGAAAAGCTTTCTTCAAGCTTCACTCGCATGAAAAAGTCTCTTTTCAACACTTGTAAACAAATAACTATTAAAAAAACTTTATTTGTTTATTCACAATGTATGATTAAACAAATCTGTAGCATTTGATTTAAAAATTAATTTATTTTAAACTATTTATAAAAAAATAATCAAAATTTATGAGAATTTTGTTGGCTACTTTTTTATTCTTTTATTCAATTAAATGCCGTTCACTTAACAAAAAAATATTGAAATTGATGTCTTTACTACCAGAAATATCAAGCATTTGGTGAAAAATACTATGCTTGCTCTATGTTTGTCCAATACTGTCCCACAAACAAATGACTCACGACGCGGGCTCGGTTCATTTATTTAATTCAAGAGTAGGTACTTAAAAAAAATTTGGGGATAAAAATATTAAAAAAATACTTTTCTGATGGGGCTTCATCGCAGTATAAAAATAAATTTAATTTTACAAATCTTTTAAAACATCAAGAAGATTTTGGGATTTATTACATAATGAATCTATAGATGATAAAAATATTTTGTGAAGACTTTTCTCAAATGACACAGTTTTTGTTAAAAATGTAATTAGAGGAAAAAATAAGAACTAAGGGCCTGTTTATCAATGTCCAGTTAAAGTTGCAGTTAGTTATCTGGTAGATAATTTCCATGGATACCATTGTTCTTACAAAGATCGATATAGAATTTAACTGTCTGTTAGACTAACTGCAACTTAACCAGACATTGATAAACTGGCCCTTAGATAAGTTTACATCTCTAGGTTTATCTTTATTCTGACGTGTCCATCATTGTTAATTTTGCAAGTTTTTAAAGTAATAAATCTATTTTATTCTTTTTTTATTTTCATTCCATGTCCTGCGTCTTATATAAATAAAACATTGTCAATTATTTTTTTTATGTTAATTATGAACGATATTTTAGTAAATATGGCGTACAAATACTCCCCAACGTGGGGCGGCTCTGAACAATATCATTTATATTTGATCAAATGAGCGATAACAAGATTGTTTTTTTTCTTCTCAGGGAGAACAGGGCCAAATAAGCATTTTTTAAATTAAAACAAATAAAAAGTAGCCAACAAAAATTTTTATTGTTAATTGCATTTATTTTTTACTATTCTCACAAATTGTCATTATTTTCTTTTTAAATAGTTTGCGTAAGAAAATAATTTTTAAATCAAATGCTACAATTTTTTTTAATTAAACATTGTAAATAAACAAATGAAGTTTTTTCAAAAAAAAAAAATATTTGGTAACTTTATACTACTTATTAGGTTATGATTTAATATTAATTTTTAATTTTCACGAAAACGTCAAAAATCATGGGCGAACTTGGCAAATATAAAGGTTACAAAAAAACTGTGGAACAATAAAAAATGTCAGATACTCTTAATATTATTAAACACAGTATTTGCTTAATAAAATTTTTTAGAATATCTAATTATTTTCCAGTGCTTTGGAGGTGATATAAAAATCGATTATAAATACCACTAACGAACACTGGATAAATTATAATTTATTATAAGTAAATGATTATTTACTTATTGCACTTTTGGAAAGTTTAAATGTTTATCACAACATTATTTATATAGATATGTACCAAATTTAAAATTACCTGGATGAACATGAACTGGAAGAAGAGCTAGATCTGGATGAATTGGAGTAGCTCGAAGAAGTGGAAATTTTCCTTTTTCTGTAATTCAACAATAACAACGGTAAAAAAAAAGTCGCACAAAAAACAAGTGGTTGGCTAACCTGCTATAGTGAGTTTCAGCGCGATCCACCGAGCACTCCGAACTGGAACTGGACGTAGAAGAATTCCTTCTTCGATATCTTCTCTGTTTGTTTTGCGCGAGCAAGGAAATGTTCGTCTGTATGCCTATCGAAACGGTTTTCACTTTGCTACCTTCTTTCGGAAGGTACAGAATCGTCTTATCTTCACCGTGCTCCAAAGTTTTAGTTTTGGGCGTAGTGTTGGTGCTAGCTGCTTTAGTGTTGTTTATTATTTTCGGAATATTCTCGATTACCGATGTAATTAGGGAGTTTCTGCTGATTTGGCCGCTGACTTTTTCAAGCAGCGGTTTTATTTTCTCCAGCTGTTGAACTGGAGCTAAAGCATCTGTTTTCCCCTTTTTGAAGTCTTTATCAATTGTAACGAAGTCTGTATTGACGCCTATACTAACGACGGTTTTTTTGACCATGTCTGGAGGGTTTGGAGGTAATACAACTTTGTTTTTCTTCTCTGGAGTCACGTTGTTGTCACTATTATTGTTGTTTGGAGTTGTTGTTTCTGATTTTGGCGCTGCTTTTAGGACTTCCTTCGCCATTCTTTGTAACTTTTCTTGGTGCTTCAAGATTTTAATGTTTTCGTCTTCCGGTATGGGGGAGCTGTAGGCACTGCTTTGCGGCGATCCTCCTTGCGAAATCGTTTTTCTCAGAACACCACCGCGCCGTTTTTTGTAGTCTTCCAAATTTAACTTGCGTTTTGCCGTCTCGTGAATGGTATTCACTTTTAGCAACGACACCATCAATTTACCATCCTCATTCTTAACAATCGGTTGATGTTTAATGTTCACTCTGTCATCCTCCTCGGACGATTCGAAACCGGAATCCTTCTTGGGGTTCTTCGAGTAACCAGTCGGCACCGAACAATAATCGTGATCCAATTTAATCGCGTCCGGCGGTTTTTCCAAGACAATTTTTTTCTGCTCTGCCGTTGGGGCTCTGCCTCTTTTGCTGCGGCTAGGCATGGGCGGGATTAGGGAAATGGGCTTGCGTTTCCCGGACTCTTTTATGCGAGCTATCAACTCTTTCGGCAGCTGATCCAGTATGGCGCTGTTTTGCTTGGGGTCCGTTGATGTGGAGGTAGGCTTCTTGATGGTGTTTGATAAATTTGTGGCGACTGGTTCTTTCTTCACGGGAGACTGCTCTTCTTTAATTACGGTGTCTGTTAATAAACAATAAACACATCGTTTTTGTATAATTGTAAAAGAAATGTGAGTATAAAAAACTGCAGTTTTTGTTGGAATTATAAATTAATATTTAAAATTACAAACCCCAGCAAAACACATGCAACACGTAAGACTAGACTTGAAAATAGACAACGTTCAAAATTTTTTAAAAATAACCGCGTCAATTTCAGAAATTACTAAAAGTAGAACGTTCAACTAATTTCAGTGCACTGATATTTTCTAACATTTGTTTCAAAATAAATCACTGCTAAAAACTTAATTATGTATACCTATTGGAATGTTTCAAAAAAGCGATATTGTCTTTTTATGTAACATGAAAATTGATTATGCTGAAATAAAACTTCAGTAAATTTCCCAACTCTTAATTTCTGTTTTAAGATGTTTGAATATTTTTCATTTAAATAATACAGAAAAGTGATTTTTTTTATTATTTCTTTTTTTTACATACAGTGTGACCCATTTGTTTGCGACTAAACTATAAGTTTAATTTTATTTCAATGTTTTTTCATGGATAACTTGACAGAATACATTTTTGTAGTTATTATTGTGCATTTTTCTACTTAAAATTTTTCAATAAAATTTAGTAAAGGGTGGTGAATCCAGTGCCGTCCTAAGATTTTGTTTAAAAAAATCGCTAATATGAATTCTTAAAAATTTACTCTTAAAAACTGACATAGTAAGTAGGCCTTGTATTTTGTACAAACATGGAGTTTTTTGCTCCAAAAATACAGTTTATCTACACTTAAAAACAAATCCGATTAAAATCGCATAATAAATAAATATTTTACAGAGGTAAGACGCAAACAAATGGGTCACACTGTAAATAACACCGGTTTACAGCCAAAATGTACTTTCGATGCCACTATTTTTTTCTGATGTTTGGCCTGCCAAACCCGAAAATTAAAAAAAAAATTTCATGGCAGGGTTTTCCAAATAAAAACTTTTCTTTGTTTTTTTGAAGGCAGCTGTACTATTTGGGTCATATCTCGAGTTTTAAATGATCAATTGTACTGCAAAAGATGTCAAATTAAACCTAGTTGACATGTCAACAAATCTAACTATAAATGCCCAATTAGTCAATAAGTGCAATCGCCCCAAATATCGAAAAAAAAACAATTTTTTTGACAAAACTTGAATATATATAATTTATATTTATTATAGTGTTTACTATTTTACCAAAAAGAAGCAAAAATCAATAAAATATGCCCATTTCTAAAAACAATCTACAAGGAGTTTACACTTTAATAGTAAAAATGAGGGATTAAAAAAAATGTATGGATAAATAAAAAAGTTTATGTACAGGTAGCAAAATTCAACTTTTTGTTTTGTAGCGTATATTGTAGTTTAATTCATTTAAACGAATTTAATAAATTTTAAGGAAAGAGTCGTTTGTTGTTTATTTATAAATAACTGACGTTTTTTTGTTTAATACATTAAATTTTACATTGTGGTATCGCTACTTTCTTACTTATAAAATTTGATACAATGAATAAAAGAAAACAAGATTTTGAGTGCCAAAATCACCCAGATCGCTACTTTCTTACTTATAAAATTTGATACAATGAATAAAAGAAAACAAGATTTTGAGTGCCAAAATCACCCAGATGATTAACCTAAATTATTTTCAATTTTCAATATGTTAATGATACACAGTTTGTTTCATTTAAAACAGAACACCCTAAATTTCCCGGAAACTAAAAGAATTTTGAAAAAAACGCTGAGACATGTAAAGTTTTATAGGGGGACAACTTTTCATGGCAAAATTTGGTTTCCCACCCTTACCCCCTGTGCCCAGGAGCTTTCCCCTTAAGAATTTGTACATATCTCAAAAATAAACACCGTTGTTTAGGAACTTTAAAGATCTTTAAAATAATGTAATACTCAATACCCCTTCCCTATTTAAATTTTTAAGGGGTTAGCTCCAAATTTTGCAATGAAAAGTTGTCCCCCTCGATATAAAACCTGGCGTTTTTTTTTAAATTCTTTCAGTTTCCTAGAAATTTAGGGCGGTTAGTTTTAAATGGAACACACTGTATTTTAATATTAAAATGTAAACGACATTTATTTAACTGTAAAAAGGTTCCATGATGCACATAGAACCATTTTGTAAAAAACTAAATTTCGGAAAAAAATGGAAATGTTCACTTCTTGCATAGACCCCTTTAATGATCAATAGATTTATTTTGAAAATATCTTGTTTGAACTTCACGAAGATAATTTAAAAATTAACATACTTTGATGATTTTTATTCATACTTGGCAAAGAAAATAATGTCCTAATAATTATTCTTATTTTTGTCCAAAAAAACAGACTTTTTTAATATTTTTTCCCATTGAACTTAAGCTACTTAGCTGATTGGGTACTAAGAAAGTGATATTTGTCGAAGATTCAAATATGTTTAATTTGACACTTTTTGCAACCAGATTGGCCATTTCTAACCTGAGTTATGACCCAAATTATAAAGCTACATTCTTAAAGAACCAAAATATGAAAAAAATGTATCTCGAAACCTTGCCATAATTTTTTTTGTGATTTTTAAGTTTAACAGGTCAAAATACATTAGAAAAAAATAGTGGCATTGAATGTTATTTTATGGAAAGTATTAACATTTTTATGGAATAAAAAAAAATCATTTTTTAAATTTAAAACAATGTCAAATGTTCAAAATATAGTCAAGTAATGAATTTACTTAATCACACATTTTTTAAACATCTTTTAATTTCCCAGTGCTTTGGAGGTGATATAAAAATTAATTAAAAATACCACTAACGAACACTGGATGCTGAAAAATGTAATAAAAAAAGACTTACCATTATTTTCTGCCTTGATGGAAATAGGTTTATTTTGCAAAACCGTATCAGTTTCTTTAGTATCTGTCTTAATGGCAATCGGTTTTATCTGCAGGACCATTTCAGGGTCCTTGACATCTTTACGTTCTTCCATAAAATCTTCAATGGCAGATATTTCGGAAAACCCTTTCTCAAACTTAACCTGGCCCGTATCGTTGTCATCCAATAGACTTTTATTGTTTTCCGGGATTTGCGTCGCCTCGAACTGTTCGAGCAACGATTTCAAATCGACCGCTTCCAAAACCGGAGCAGATTCCTCACCTTCGGAAACCGTTTCTACGTCTACGTCATCTTCCGGATCGACTGTTTCAGTTTTTACCTCCTCATTTTTGATTTCTTCACTTTGATGTTCTTCGTCTTCATCTTCCTCATCGCTTTCCGAAGAAGAATCACTGTCACCGTCGCTTTCATCGTCCTCTTCGACGATGTACCTCTGGGCTTTGAAGTCGATCTTTTTTACTCCGGCGCCAGGTTTTTTCTGTGCAATAATAGGCTGTTTCGTTTCAAAATTTTCGTCTTTAGCGGCGCTTTGCGGAGTTTCGTTAATGTACTCAGTTATGTCAAAGTTGGTTGGCGGAGTTACGTCGAAAATATCGACTGGATTGGTCTCGAGAAGGTCTCCGTTCTCGATACTTATCGTACCGTCCAGTACGAACTCTTCATGGCCGTTCTAAAATGTCACGTTTTATTGAAGAGTCCCAACAAGATTATATAATATAATATTTGTTTTTTTAATAATTACACAAGCCGACAAAAATAAAATTTCTGTTTGGTGCATGGCAACCAACAACTTTTTAAGGGTAATTTAGGTACGCTGAATCCAAAAATGAACATCATTTTGCTCCATCAGCTATTGTTTTTGCGATGTAGAATAAAAACCATTTCAAACTCTTATATATATTTTTTTAAACTTCTAATTTAAGCAAGGATAGTTGGGAATGTTGCTATGGGTCTTTATTAAACTAAAAAAAATACCATATACATTGATAATGGTATTCGCTTTAAAACTCTTGCTTTCATCGAAAGAAAATAGCCAAAATTCTGATATTTTTAAAATTCAAAGTGATACAGCATGATCAATTTTTGCCCGATTTAAATAAAATTTACCCCATTTGTAGCTCTATTTATCTACTTTATAGTGTTACAATTTCAATGCAATCAAAAATTGAATGAGAGTAGTGCTGCCGTGCTAAGCTAAACTCCAGTATCTGCAATATTAAATAAAAGATCATTTTCATTGTTAAAAACAATAAAAAGTATTTTTTGTCCTTTATTATTTAATATTGCAGATACGGGGGTTTACTTTAGCACGGCAGAGTGTATGATAGTAGAGTATTGAGAGCAGCAGCAGATACTCTACTCATACTCTCCTACACTAAAACTAATAGAAAAAAAACAATAATATTTTTGACATTTTATTAGACATACCTACTTAAAATCAGGTCTAAAATCTTAGGCACAAAAATTGTCCACTTAAATAGGCTCTGTGAATATTAAAGCTATTCACGGAGTTTATTTAAGTGGTACACGCAGTACCCAATTTTATTGTCATGTTGCCAATTTTTATTTGATTGCATTGAAATTTTATCACAATAAAGTAGATAAATAGTGTAAATTTTATTTAAATCGGGCAAAAATTGATCACTTTGAATTTTAAAAATTTCCGAATTTTGGCTAAAAAATCGATTTTCTTTCGATGAAAGCAAGATTTTTAAAGAGAATACAATTATCAATGTATATGGTATTTTTTTTAGTTTAATAAAGACCCATAGCAACATTACCAACTATCCTTGCTTAAATTAGAAGTTAAAAAAAAATATATTTAAGCATTTGAATGTGCGCATATAAAAAAAATGGTTTTTTTTTCTACATCGCAAAAACAAAAGCTGATTGAGCAAAATGATGGTCATTTTTGGATTCGGCGTACTCAAATTACCCTAAAAAAGTTGTTGTCTACCCTGCACCAAAATGGCCGTCGGGCAGTGTTATTGAAGCCCCTTTTTTATAACAATTATTGTTCATTAATTTTTGTGAAGGTAGGGATATATTTTAGCAAAATGTTGTGATTATAAGAAATTTAAATACATTTAAATCTACCTAGGTATACCCACAAAAAAGTAAAATGTGTTCCGAGAAAAAACACCTCAATCATTTACCTTTAACTTTAAATTAACTTTCCTTAAAAATGTTCTATTGAGTTAAAACCTTTTTCATCAAGGGCTTCATTTCTAAATTGTTGTTTTATCATTTAATTTCCCTTTAACGGTAATACTATCAAAAACAAATCATTACACTTACTCATACTCATAGTATTATGCTTGATTGCATTATTCAAAAGTAAATATTGTTTAAAACCACATTAAACATATTTATCACATTTTTTTTAATAATTTAACATCTGTGGAGAAGCCTTATCAAGACAACCTTATTTATAAAAACCTTGAATATAAAATTTATATCATCTTCTGATTATTTATTAGATTAGTTGGGATTTCGAAATAGAATCTTTAAGGGTATGCTAAATATTGTACAGTGTGACTAATGTTTTAGTGTGAAAAGCTTAAATATTTTTATTATTAGTTTACCTGTTATTGGCCTGAAGTATCATAAATAGACCAAAGAAATTTTATCAGGTAGTAAAGTATATAAATAATTATACTGATAACAGCGAAAAAGTTGCCGATTTTCTTATTTACATTCTTAAATTTCATTTTAATTTTCTAAACTGTGTTTTTATATTCTTAAGTTCAAAATAATTTTTTGTCATTCTTAACAATATTAAATATGAATTAGATATTAGAAAATGTGTTTTAAACATTTCTAAAGTTTGTGTACCTTTTTGTATGTACCTATACCAGTGTTATTTACGCGGGAAAAAATGATACAAAATGCAAATTACATAATAATTTGTACACGTGTTTGCCACATGCCAAAATAAAAATATCTTAAATTTAACAAATGGTTATATTTTATCTGCATTTGATAATTATGTAAATAAGCCTTGATTTTATGTTAATATTAATACTGCAAAAGATAAATTAACAATTTTTTTTTAATTATTTAAAAAAAAAAATTGTATGTACCTCTATACTCATGTATTGGTGCCAATCATTCATTAATAATTCCTTAATGTTTGGGGAAGTGCTCATATTGTTTAAGGAATCATATAAATTACTCGACATTGGAATCAGGGCCAAATCTCCATTAATTCTATAATTAATTAATGTAAATTAGGTATGAAAAATCGTCTATTGAATAAATTAACTTACTCAATTTCAGCATCAAGTTCCCAAAAATCAGAATTTTGCTCATTGTGCAAGCTGCTTGAAGTGTTCGTATAATCATCCTATAATGTTGAATTTTGTTAGATTTAAGGGGGAACACAATGTGATTGCCAACAAATTGCTTACTTTTCTATGATATAAGGATCAACTGAATGTAATTTTTAAATTATTTTTTTTTATTTTACAATAACAAAGTCGGCTTTGAATTCCTAATATTCGATAAAAAGCTATATTTAAAGTAAATTTAATCATGTTTGTCCCCGATCCTTATATCATGACTTTTTCCCAAAAAAGCAACGTTTTGGGCTGTCACAATATTGACTTAAGTGTTTTAATATTGTGTATTACCAATGAGTCGAACGTTGGGAAACGCTCCTCATCCCTGAATAACCCCATGTCCATTTTGGCGCCCAACACACACGGAAAACAAGGTTAATCAATTACACAAACAAACACCACCTGAAACATAACAGAACTGTTACTCCTCGCCACCGAACACACCACCCAACACTCTGAATCGCCGTAAAACAGGTAATTTTTACGTAATACGGGGCTTTTATTAGACGAACATGCTTGTATAGGTTATGTTTTGAAGGTGTGCATATTTACGGTAATTGCGCTCTATTTACGCAGCGGGCTTCAATGAATTTTTTCACAATCGTCGGACAAGGGTTGCAATTACTTGATTATCGCGCGAAATCTTCCTTTTTTCACTTACTTTCCATATATTTTGAAACTAAACTTATTATTATCACACGTGAATCAACTACCTCTCAACATCTAAACAGCGCGTGCGCGACCAATAAAAAACGTGCATTTTGTCGGTAAGGAAGGTTTTTCCGTTACCCGGTAATTATTTTATTGGCATTTAAGTTGCGTAAAAGCCTAATAGATGGCAGCAGCTGCACACAATTTTCAAAGTATATGACAATTTTCAAATAGGTACTTAGTATAGGTACCTATGACAATTTTTTGGTTTTAACTTTGTTTTTATATAAACAAAAAATGCTACTTTTTTGACACAGAAAGTCTTTTCGCGTGTTTTTGTGCGAAATCCATGGGTTTATGGACTTTTACTAGCACGATTTCAGATTTCTTAATTAATTTTTTAATGGTGTATGTTATTTTTCATATTTTTGTATGTTATTCTTATTTTACTAATTTTTATTATATATACAGGGTGTTTCACATTCGTGATCCATTGGATGTTTCTGGGAAACATAAAAAGATATCGATTTGAAATTTTAAACTCGTTTATAATTATAATCCATTTGAGTCTATTTTTCTAAAATATTTTAAACAAAATGACACTTCCGGTTGGACCGGAAGTGACATCACCTAAGTTTTTTCAAATATAACACCCCATATATTTTTACATTTTTAAATTCTACATAAAATTCTGAGTAAAATTACTATTCCATGGCCTAGAGTGAATAGTTTTCGTGTTATTATTTTTTGGAATCTTAAAACATTGTTCAAAAGATTCCATGTCAATTCTTTAATATTTTTCAACAAAATACCCGAGAAAATCCGGGGCAAATTGGGTTAACTTGAAACGTTAATAACTATTTTATTTTAAATGTATCTCCCGGTATTTTTTACCTAATCAAATAGCAAATTAAAAAACCTTATATCTCCGAAATTATTAAATTTAGGTATAGGGAATGGTTACATTAATCGAAATGTTTGTTAATTTTCTATTTGATTATGTAAAATCATACAGGGTGTTTGAATATAAACAATGTTTTAAGATTCCAAAAATTCCACCCCCATTTCCGTAAACCTAATAGGAAAAAAGTTATAGACAATTTTTGATTGACGAGCATTTGTCAAATTTGAACAAAAAAAAGTAATAGCTCGAAAACTATTTACTTTATGTACAGGGTGTCCCAAATTGGTTGTCCGTATAGGCTATCTCAGTAAATATAAATGCTAGAAAAAATTCGACCACGCATCCCCGTCGTCTTTTTTAAAGATACATCGGATGATGTCTTTGAATTTTCTCGATTTGCATTTGTTTAGGAGATATATATATATATATTAGGGTGCTTTTTTTTCACGACTATTTTTATTTTTTCGCTCCCAACTCAAAATCTTGTTGAAAATGTTCAAAAAAAAAATTCCCTGAAAATTTGAGCCCTTAATATTAACTCAAAGTACTCGACCAAAGCGTATAAAGATTTCCCATTTAAAATACACGTTAACTTTGAATATTTTTTTTTAAATATCTATATCTCAGCCGCATTTTATGCTATTGAATTGTTTCAAAAAAGGATTTACTCGTAATCAAAAGTTCTATAAAAATGCTTTATGTGCATAGCTGTAATCTGCACATGTAGGATGGTACGGGTCACTAAATCTTATTTTAGTGAAAAATTCTCACATTTTTGAAGATATTTCAAAAGTGACTGGATTCTTTGAAAAAATGTAAAGAACAAACTTGTAGAAAATTTAATTTTCTTTAAAAAAGGTCTTATCAGTTGAATCGCTAAGATTGATATTTGTTGAGATATAAAGCGTTTGCATTGACATTTTATGAAATTTTCAGGATTTTCGTTCCAAACTTTTTATAAATGATGATTTTCAATTGTTTATCAGTTTACCCGTACCATCCTACATGTGCAGATTACAGCTATGGCACATAAAGCATTTTTATAGAACTTTTGATTACGTATTTTAAATGGGAAATCTTTATACGCTTTGGTCGAGTTAATATTAAGGGCTCAAATTTTCAGGGAATTTTTTTTTGAACATTTTCAACAAGATTTTGAGTTGGGAGCGAAAAAATAAAAATAGTCGTGAAAAAAAAAAGCACGCTAATATATATATAATTTTTGCCAATTTTGACAAATGCTTGTAGCTTCGTTAATATTTGAGTTACGAATACAGGTTAAATTTAAAATATTAGGCACTTTTTTATCACAGAATTCATTAGTGTAGACAGATTTTTTTTAGCTCTTTTCGGTAAGAGATATGACCCTATACGGACAACCAATTTGGGACAACCCTGTATAGGATATAGTAATTTTTACTCAAAATTTTATGTAGAATTTAAAAATGTAATAATATATGGGGTGTTCTATTTGAAATAACAAAGTTGATATCACTTCAGAAAAATAGGCTTAACCTTCCGGCGGGCGCAACCGATCTAAGAGATACACCAGTTAAAATATTGCACCCGGACGCACTGTTTTTATAGGCATAACTACCCACCTTTAGTAGCTTCATATTTTTAGGACTTCTACCGATATGTCTACTGCAGTTTGTGTTTGATCGCCTTGTAAGGTGACGGCAGGCATTTTGATCTGCTAGATACAGTGCGCCCGATTGCGTTATACTGCAGTATTACATGTAATATTTACAAAATTTTAACTTTTTATGAACGAAAGTATTGATTTATAACTTTTTGTATGCATTTTTACTTAAATTTATAATATGATAGTTCAGCAAGAAGAATGTACTTCAGAATCGGGTATTAGAACGGCTTTCTAAATAAAGTGCAAAAAATTAGTTATATTTGATTTTATTTGCGCATTTTATTTATGTATAGTATTTAATAAGTTAGTATATAGTATTATAAAAAGTAGTGTTAATTATTTATTTGATAAAAAATATAAAAAAGCACTTTACTAAGCCTATCTGAACATTGAATCTGTCAGATCACTGCGCCCTAACTCGTGCACAAAAGACGTGCGCCCGCCGGAAGGTTAATTGAATTATAACCGCTTTAAACGTGAAACACCCTGTATTTTTTTGACTAATTACCTACGATAATTATATGTTAATAAATGAACAAATGTATTTTTTAAGGGTACCAATATTTTTTTGAAATAAAACATTTTTTTTACTTTTAAAAATTTATTATTAATTTTTAAACCACTTAACAATATTTTTTTATATGACTACCAAAAAATTAATACAAAAAACACTGGTCAACAACACTGGTTAATTTTTTCTAAAATATATAAAAACAATATCGTTTAGGAACTTTATTTTTTTTTAGAAACGACATTCAAAAAATTGTTCCAAAAATATACGAGTATAAATTTTATACAACTTTAAACCATAAATATCTACAACATACCTTAAAATGTACAATTATACACTTAATTCGTTTAATTTAAAATGTACAACCTTCCCTAAACTACTCAAGAGCTAATATCATCAATTTTGTGATTTAAATATGGCTCGAATTGTTCAATTTATTAATATCTACAGCATTGAAAAACAACGCAAAAAAGTCTGTTCTCAAAAGAAATTAACCTCTACGCATTTTAAGTATTAACATACTGGTACTCAAGAAAATAAAGATCCAAACTACAGTCGAAATAAATCCTTGGTAAACAGTTGGTTCCATAATACCCCAATCCTTCGCCAAAATGCATCTCAAAGCATTTGTGGCCATAGTTAAGGGCAGCAACTCTGATACTTTGATGAGAAGATAAGGCATTCCCTCCAGAGGCCAAAGAATTCCACTGAGAAGCAAAGTGGGGTAAAAACTGCCCAAAGGACAGTTGAATTGCGTTCCTCTCCAGGTCGCAAACAGCTGAAATCACGAAGCCAAAGCACATCCCACTCAAACCGTTCAACATCGATAGCAGAAACACCAAAAACATGTTCCCCTTGCATTCCAAATCGAATACATAGAACATCGCAAATAGAACTAGAAATGTTTGTCCAAACATCACCACGAACTGGGTCAGGACGTGGGAAAATAGCACTTCCCATGGGTAGACACCTAGAAAAAATTATTTTGAAAACTTGAAAGATAGAGTGAAAATAAACGTACCTGCAACCCATGCTCTGTCCAACAAACCATCATGTCTTTCTGTTATCAAGGCTGAGGACGTCAAAGCCAAGGCCAAAAAGAATACCACACTGTCAAAAAAATTAAATTAACATCAAATGTTGAATTATTTACTCAAAATCCTCTTTCAAGCAGTTTATAAGGTAAAGGGTTTACCAATAAAGACGTCCAAACTTTTAGAACTCACGGCGATGTTTAAAAATGCATCACCATTTTATAATCTGTGGCTGAATTTGCAAAATAAGATGATAGTATACTATGTTAGTAGTGTGGTGTAGAATAATATTAAGATTCTGTTGATTTGATTGCTAGTAAAAAAATGGACAAATCTTATTTTGTAAATTCACTATATCCCGTAACCGGTACTGTGGTGTCTGGGAGACACTCATCAACGAACAAAGCCCTGTCCCACCCTCACCTTTTGTTTTAAAAATCTGTCGCTTCCAATACTTTTAAGTTGAGCAGTTATAAATATGCTTTCAAACTTTGAACAAGTTGTCAAACGGACAAATTATTACAAGTCAAAGTGTCAAGGTGTCTAGTAGACAACTGCGTACCGTTTACGTAATTTTTATAAAACAATTAATTCGTTATGGATTCGCAACAAGGGCCTTCTAAAAGTGTCCAAAGTATTTAAGTGATAGAAGGGCTTTAAGGAAACTGTAATGTAGTGGTTTTATGAAATCTACAGCGATATAAGTGATATAGATGACTGTAGTATACTACATAACCATTATAGTGATTATGTCGAAGATAATCACAGCAGCGATTCAGGACTTGTCTGTGAATAGTCTATAGAAAATAATTTTATAGGGTCAGATAGTGAAGAATTTTAAATTTTTTAAGAATTTGAAAAAAAACAAAAAAGTTACTATGGAAAAAATAATTGTAAAAATTAGCTATAGTTTGAAGCAGTTATTTTTGCTGTTAAAAAAAGGTATATTTAATTTTTTTTTGTTTATGATATTTTTTAAGGTATATTTTTCGAAATAAAGATCGTTTTATTTTGTTTGGTTTAATATTTTTTATAGTTTAATCACAAAGTTTGCACTACTGCACTTTTTGTACATGTTTTGATTAAAACCTATTTGTTTAAATTTTTCTTTTATTCAGGTATTATTTTTGGTGATATTCTAACTTTATATATATTTCCTAGTATCCCCAAAGCCTCAGATAAAAAAAAATAATATAAATTATAATTTTAAAAGGCAGGTGTCTCTCAGACCCCTTAGTACCGTTTATGACCTGAAAGTTGTACAGTACCGGTTACGGGATATAGTACTATAGTACTATAGTAAGTCTTATAGTCTGGCAAACGTTAAGCACAATCTAGTTATTTGAAGTTCAGATAACCTTATTGGTAAATCTTGTACAAGTCGAAGATGAAACATTTAAAAGTTAAAAACCCTAAAGGTCTACAGTTACAATACTTACGGATCCCCTATACTTACGTTAAAATAATTCCTGGTGCCACAAAGTCTCTAAAGTAAGGTTTCTCGTTTCCATAGATGGGATCTTTAAAGGATACAGGCGGATCGACTATGTCAACATTTGAGCCACAAGCCCCCAAAACTTCTTTGAAAAACGCCTGGAAAGCCAAGCCAATATCTCGTTGCAAAATGACCCCGATTTGTTGATCTGCAATTTGGTATTTTACGTTTTTTATTTAAAGAGATTACTGGAGTTTCATTTTTGGCTACAAACCTTAGATAACACGTAACACTGTGTGTGAAGTTTTTGAGTGATAAACAACTTTCAAGGCATGTTTAAGTCCAGAGAAAAATTAATAGTTGACCATATTCTCCAGAAAAATCATGACATGAGAGTTGTTGATCACTCGTGGAAATCTTCCCACAAAGGTTGTGAGAAAATTTCCCAATTAATTTAGTGTAACAGATCACAGAAGAAAATAGAACAAACTTTTATTTACATTCCATTTCCAAAATTAGTATTCGCTTAGTGCAAAGGCAAAGTGCAGGTCTTTGTTAGTAGTAGTAAAAATAAAATAAAGAAATTAAGTCGGTTTTATGGTTGTTTTATTTCTAATCTACTAATAATAATAATAATAACAAAACATACATCACTAAACCAACTATTAACAATAAAAAATAATAATTTGAGCACTGAAGTGTATGTCTCTAAAAATAATAATAAGACAGTTTTTTGTAGTGATGAGCAATGGAAGGTTAAAGATTTGCTTTCAATAAAATATGCTTATCACTAGTTCTTCTTTTTAACGGAAAAATGTTTTCCTGTTGACTTGTCTTCCAGTCTCTCCTAGGTCAGATTTTTTATTTGTTGCTAATGAGACATATAAAAGTATAAAGTTAACCTTAAAACTAAACAAATAATGATATACAAAATGCGGCAAGTTTTATAAATAACTAATTTAAACTGGTGAACAATTTCGTGCATAAACCCCCAAAGTAAAATCAACCCCTTTTAAACTTTAAGACGCACAAACTTATCGTCAAGAATAATGCAATCCAAGCGATTGTGGAAAGAAAACCATAATAAACAATCGGTTGGGTTATAGGCCACCCTCTCGTCATCATAGCTCTTAGAGATGACGTGGCTAACGTCAAAGGCAAGAACGTGGCGATCGCTCTAAGAACCATGGGCATTCCTTCAATCGGCCAAATAATACCGCTCAACAACAAAGTGGGGTAAAAACTACCCAGCGCCATTTGAATTGCGTTTCGCTCCAACTCGCAAATCGCCGATATCACGAAACCGAAACACATCCCGCAGAGACCTTGAAGGATTGTCAGGATTATAACGAGGATCAAGTCGCCTTTGTTTTCCACGTTAAAAACAAGGATCATGAATATCAGGACTAATGCTGTTTGACCGCACATTACCACGAATTGGGTTACCACGTGGGAGAAGAGAATTTCTCCTGGCGATACACCTGAAAAATATAATGTAAGTTAAACAGTTATTAGAGGTATCTGTATTAAAATTTAAACTCTTTACCTCATTGGTTCACAAAAAAAATCGTGCCAGAGTTTATTTTGATAAGATAGTACACAGCAAGCGAAAAATATAGAACTGTATAATATATATATAATATATGTATAATATATATATACAGTGTATATATATAGGATGACTCCCCGGTTGAATACTAAATCTTAAAGTTTTATTAGGACTGTATTTTTTATATTTTTCGGCTCTATACCTATGCACGACTATATTTAAAGTCAAACTCAATGGTGTCTTACAAGATTTTCTATATTCAACAGAGAGGTAGAAACTCGAGCCTGTCGAATGGTGCAGTCATTTATGTCTCTAGAAATTATTGAAAAAGGGTTCAGTCCAATGGTGGATTTCTATTCTCTTCAGAGACATAGAAACTCAAGCTTTTCGAATTTTACTGGCAATGACTTCCGTTAATGTCCCCGAGAATTATACAAAAACAGCGCAATGCAATATCGCAACGGTTTCGACTTCTCCTTACTCTATCAAGTTATAGAAACTGGAGTCTCTCTAATACTGTTCTAGTCAATATTTCTGAGAATATAAAAAGAGGGTGTAATTCAATATTGCAAAGTTTTGATGTTTTAATGGATGCAAGTATGCTATAGTTTGAATATTCTCATTTCTGCATATGATTTTGTTGAAAGTAGTTCCTTTCTTTGGTTCCTTTGTCTGATTTTTATTTACCGTAACAACTCAAGTATGTAAAGCACAGAGGATATGATGTAAAGTATATTTATGTATTATATAAAGTACCTATATTTGTATTAAAAATTTCAAAGGTTATGTTGAAAAAATGATCGATATGCTATTAAACTTTAATAATTTAGCAATGAGGTCTGTTGGTAGACCCTGCACATCTTCGCTGGTAGTGTTATGTTAGTTCAGCAATATTTAAATCTGGTTGATCAAAAAGTACACACCAGTGCAGGTTATTGTAGCATCTACGAACAAATGAATTATTGGCCCATTGGCAATTATTCCTATTTTCATATTAATACTAGTTCAAAAGTCAAATTTCGACCTCTATACTGTGGAGAGTATTGAAAAGCTCGATTGACGAATACAACTCTGTACCGTGGCGAGGGTTTAGAAAACTGTATTCAAACGTGGCGTCATACAATACACTTCCATATTTACAAAACAAAATACAAAGTGCTTAAAGTACTTTTCTCTAACGATGTTGGCATCTTTAGAAGCAGTTACACTTTGCTTCTGAAGATGCCAAAATCGTTGGCGAAAAGTACTTTAAGCATTTTGTTTTGGAGTTGGGGAATAGTTTTTCAATTGCTATGGGGTTTTTATTCACCATAGATGCTGAATGGGGAGCCGAGTCCCAACAATTGGTAACATTTGATGAAGAAATGCGAATTTTGGTGAGCAAGTCAGAAAGAGAGTTGGCCTTATTTGTAGAAGATCTGTTTAAATTGTAAACTAATGATAAGAGTTTAAACCTTGCATAGATATCCATGATAAGTTTCTCTTTTAAGTCAATTTTAAATCTTACATACCTGCTACCCATGATCTGTCTAGTAATCCTTCCATCCTTTCGATAATCAGAGCTGAAGACGTCAAGGCCACTGCCAAGAAGAAAACGATCCTAAAAAAATGGGTCAGTAAAGTTGCAAAGCCTCGACCACAACCAACTTACGTTAGAATAATACCAGGTGCCACGAAATTCGTGAACGAAGGCTGATTGGTTCCATAGATGGGCTCTTTGAACGATATAGGTATCTCGGCAAGGTCCGGATTGTTTCCGCAAGAGTTAAGCAAGTCTTTAGTGAAATTTTGATAACCTAATTGCAGATCCCTTTGCAGAATGACGCCAATCTGTTGATCTATTCATAGTTCGTTAATGTTATGTGTGGCACGATATGTTTGGAAATAATTATTATTATGTAAGCCTTCACCCGCTAAGGATTTACTTACTAGCTCTTTTACGTGTAAGTTGATTAATCTAGCTATATATACAGCGCGTTCAATTCTACCATGTTATGTGATTTAGTCCTGGGTTCTATATACAATGTGTTACATAGGGGTTGTTTTTTATGTTTGTGTGTCAATTGGCGTTCATGATTAGTTTCAAATGGGCACTGCATTTAGTTCAAAATTATTTTTTTATGTGTATTATTTATTATACATTGTGGTGTTTAAGGGTTGAGGGTTTATTATGTACAATTGCCTTTGAAATCGAGGATTGATAAAATTTGGTACAGGTTGTTAAAACCAATTATGATAAAATTTGGTTATTTAGTTTTATCGATTTCTTGCAATAAGTACCTAACCCTTCATAAAAATTGGTAAATCATTTTCCAACATTTCATGGACTTTTTATATACATAACAAGTTTTTTTGTACAGTGGATATGGGTTAGGTTTTTGGTAGGTAAACTCTGTATTTGAGTGGTGGACTTTTGGTCCATTTTCCAAAAAAAAACTTAACGTAGATTACACATACTTACCTTTCTATATACAATACAAAATATGCACAAAACTGGAAAATAAATAGATAACGACAAGGTGTGTTTTCAATTAAAAAACCTTTATTGCTGTGAGTAAATATGATTAAATTAATTAAAATTTTATTGTGAGATCTTGACATAAATAGCAAAATCAAAAGACGATACAATATGCAAATATCATTATTATTTATCATTTATTTAATATATAAATGCATTCGAAGGTCGAAAACGAAAAAACAAAAAACAGTGAAAGTTAATTTTTTTCATATTAGGATCTTTTACAGATTATTTCATAACGATTCAAACAACTTTCGCTTACGTAGGTACGTACCTATGTATTTTAATTTATACTTTAATTATGAGCATTTTCCCATCGTTATGTATGGAATTATTATACAAATATGTGCGTTATAAAAATTAAACGAAAGCTGGCTAATTAGTATTAAATAATAATCAATTTATGTTCAGTTTAGAGTACAAATATAATTTAGAAAATCTACATGTATGTATGTTAAGGTTAAAGTTATGTTGACCACGTCCGCAAATGTTAAATTTTATACGATTAACATTCAAAAACACAAATTAAGTTCTTAGTACACTTAACACTCAGATTTATTCAAAAGTGTTTTTAAAGTGTTCAACATCAATATTAGTCACAATATTTTCGAAGTTTCCTTAAAACTATTATTATTGTTTACATTTAGGTTTCTTCGCAACAACAAACTTATTTAGTTAGACAAAAACAAGATATTTTAATTGAAAACCAAAACCTGTTCACATTAAAATTACAAAACACACAAACATTTTGTGCAAACATTGACAAAAACAGTTATGTGCATAAAACAAACAAATAAACAAAAGTTTTGAACATTGAGACATTGAAATATAAAAATATTGGAAAATGAACACAAACAACAGGTAGGTGCTCATATGAAATATATGAACGGTGAAAACATATATTTAAAGCGTATGATTTACTTATGTAATAGGAAAAACCATTTGGTGATACCCTTTTTGTATGAGGATTTATTTTTTAGTATACTAGATGCTTTTATTTTAAAAACCATATTGGCTTTGCTGCTTCAGTTCTGCTCTCTTAAAATGAATTAGTCATAAATGATTAATTGTCAAACCGAAAAAGCAGTCACTAATAATTCTAGTCAACAGCAATTTGTATCTCGGACATTTAGCGGTCAATTTATATGTAAAATTGTCCGCTGAATTCGAAAATGTCATCAAAAATTATAAAAGTAAAACACTTTTTAAGATATCATTAATTTTCCATGTAATATGGAATTGACTATATCCCAAAAACTGCTTTACTTTAATAACTTTTGACCATATTTTCGGATTCAGCGGACAATTTTACATAAAAATTGACTGCTAAATATCCTGTATACAAATTGATGTGGACTACAGTTTTTAGTGGCTGCCTTTTCGCTTTAACAATTACTCATTTTTGACTAATTCATTTTAAAAGAGTGGTCATTATCATTTTAGCTTGTCTTCATTATAGTTTATGGTCATTATAGCTTATTATCATTTTAGCCTGTCCATTTAGGATGTTCGTTATTTTGTCTTGTCATCATTTTTGATTGTCTTTAATTTAGATTTAAATTGAAGACAAGCTAAAATGGTGAATGGAGAGCTTGTATTAAAAAGTGGTAACCAACAAACCAATATCGTTTCTCAAATCAGAACATTAGATATACTCATCTTAAACTCCAATGTTATTTATAATTTAGTTAGTGAATGTATTTTAGTAAGCTTTAGCACAGAGGAAAACCTTTACCAATTAGTATTAGTTAGTGTTAGTAGGTTAAGTCAAAAATGTTATGTTCTACTTGTTGTGATATTTACCCAAATTTGGTACTTACTCGACATGTCCAACCAGACTCGTATTTCACTTTGGTCCAGCGTTTCTTCGTCAGTATCTTTTCCCAAGGCCATTCGAGCAACCAAGGCATCAGTGAAATTTTCGGTAAAGTACAAAGCCCCCCAGGCATCTCCTCTTCTAACGGCTTCTTTGGCCATCATGGGGTCTCGATAGTACTCCTTCACCATAGTGCTCGTATTCAGTGCGTCCAGATATCGACAACTCATGTGCGTTAGAGAACAGTTCCTGAAGAAATCGCAGTGTTGGTAGGTTTGGTTCGTGTACGGGACTTCGTGGTTGACGATGGCCAGTTTGAGGCCCTTGGGGTCGCCGCCGATGGCCAGGCAGAAGAGGATGACCTGCATGACGGGGAGAGCGAAGATGAAGAGCATGACGCCCACGTTACGCCACATGCGGAGGAAGTTCTTTTGGAGGAGAGCGCGGATTTTTCCGCGCGTCGTCCATTCGGTGCAGGAGCCGCAGTCGTCGCACGCGTCTGTTATGCTGCGGGACGATGACGGTTTCCCCTTCTGAAAGAAAAATAAAAAAAAACATTAAAATTTTAATAATTACCCGAATTTACTTTACTACAAAAATATTCAAAGTCATATTAACTTAATTGCTAGAAAAGAACAATAGAAAACGTCTTACACAAAACGTAGACAATGAAACGCTTGGGCTATACATTAACCAGAATAGAATTTGCATTACATTACTTTGGTTATAAACATTAAAAACAAAACAAAAATCGAAACCATCGAAAACTATCTATCGATAGTGCTCGAACTCTAGACTGAATAAATGGTTTCGCACAGTGGGGCAAACATTTGCATACAGCAGTTTCCAATTTTTGGCATACCCTGACACAGATGAACAGAAAGTTCTAGAGGACCAGCAAGGATAGGTTGGGTTGGGTGAGGATGGGTCATAGCAGCGTACTAACCAACCAAGCCCCATTCAAATATCCCAATTGAATGGGGGTATTACAAAATCCCTGGCTGCCGGGGTTTCCGATACTTAGTTTTAGATCAAGTTTAATATCCCAAGCAGCATTTTAAGTTTAAATAACTACAAATTTACTACTAAGTCAACTTTAAAGTATTTTTTACGGTTAACCAAAACGGTTTTATAACGGTATAGATACGAAAAATTACCAAATTTGGGGAATGGTTTATTTCGTTATTTTACCTACATAATAACCTTTTTGATCTACTAAGAGAATAAAGTAATAAAAACAATATAAATACCACAAATTTACGTAAAAATAACGCTATAATTACTAACTGTTTGCTCTCTCTTTTTAAAACATTGACATTCATAATTTCTTTGTTCTTTTAATTTATATTTTACAAAATTTTGGTACTTACAATGGTACTTACAAAGTAATAAAGGCCACCCTAGAGTACTTACAATGGTACTTACAAAGTAATAAAGGCCACCCTAGAGTAAAATTAAGAAATAAAACTTAAATTGTCAAAACTAATAATATTTTGCATTAAAACTCAAATGCACATTATTTTATTGATAAAAATAAGTACGATACATCTTAAAAATTATATGCCCTCTAAATATTTTACGGTTTTAAGAAAAATTATTGCTTGGGTAAAAATTCAAAAAAACTTAAAACCTACAAAATTTTATAAAATATTTTAAAAATCATTTAGTTTTAATTATTTTTTAATAACTAAAACTTTCCTTATTATATTTTAGAAAAATATTTATGAAAAAATATTATATAAATGTTTAGATAAGTAATGGATGCCATCTTAAAAAAATTATTTTGGCGACCTGAAAAAAAATTTCCCTTATAGTTTTATTTATCACTTTAAGCTTATTTTTCCTTGTTTAGTAAATATTAATAGTATTTATTACCACTAATAACCCTAAAAAATACCAGGCGAATAGGTATTATTTACGGTTATAAAGTGGTCTTAATATCGTAAAATTATGACTTTTGAGTAACATTTACCATTAAGTTAAAATTACCGTTAAATTTTCCTTTAGGTGAAATACACTTATAAGTAATTTTCTTTCGTAAAAATTACGTCCCTCATAATACTTAAGGGTTATTAAAATAGGTAAAAATAACATAAATAAAACCTATTAATTAACTTTAGAAAAAGTTTTACCCCAAAGTAATTTTTTAAAGTTAATTTAACAAAATATTTACTTAAATTAAGTAATATTGCCTCAAAGCTCCACGATTTTACTTAAAATGCTGCTTAGGATTGTTCGCCATTTTAACTTGGGGTCAAGACTTTCTGAATTCGTGTGTATATTATGTGTGGCATGGGGGAGGCCCTGGGAGGAGTGAGTTTAAAACCTTCAACAAAAAATTGACCAAAGACCTTTCTTTGAATATGATAAAGAAGGTTTACAAATTTAAAAAAACGATAGGGAATTGTGGCTTGCACGACTATTTTTACTTTTTTCTTCTCCCCCCTTTGCAATGCCCATTATCGTACATGTTTCCATGACACTAAGTGACCTTTTAAATACACATTGACAAGTTGTGGCTTTAGTCACGGGCTGAAGTTAACAACAGGTTTTTAGTCACGGGCTGAAGTTAGTTTCAAGTTAGATAACAGTTGTCAAATGTCATACAATCGTTAAAATAAAGTGCCTTTCTTGTAACATAATACTAAATGTGAAAATTATTTTATTATGTCAATACAAAAATAAAAAAATATTAATAGTTTCTTGACGTCAATATTTGAAAAATTATAAGATTGTTTGTAGTGACCTTTCATTCTCTTCTCTTTTACTGTGAAAAACTTCTATATTGATTGTTAGTATATTTTTGAGGGATAAATTTTGATTTTAACGCCGGTAAATTACCAAGTTAGAAATTCTAACGGAAATTCCAATAAATACAACTGTTACTTTTTGTACCTTTAATATTTCCCGTGTAAGAATTTTTATACTTTGTGATAACATTTTGCGATTATAGTAATAAAAAAATCAAAGGATAATTTTTTTCTTAACATAATCATATTTTAAAGTTATTTTAATATTTTTTAAGTATCAATAATTGTTAAGTTTAATTAAAATAATGTTAATGGTGAAAATTACGTCAAAAATGTTTATTGGGATGGTTACTTTATTTTCGTATAGATGTCGCCTCATACAAATATTTAATTTAAATTATTTTTTAGATAATATTAAGTATTTGTCGTAGAAAAAGTACTATACTGCAACTCGTTTATAAACTTTTCTAGGCACTCGCTCGCAAGCTCGCTAAATTAAATTCGTGACTAAAATGGCGTTTATCAAACTTGATACATAAAATACTATTTTAAGCTTTTAAAACAATACAAAATATCAGATTAAACATTGAAATTTATATGTATTAAAGAAAGAACAAAATTCTAATTTATATTTTATCATTGTGTACACTGTACAGTGTACACTGTATGGATTTTACGTTTAATACTGCACTGAAAAAATGTATCCTTAGCCGTTACCAAAAAATTGTTAAATAAGTATAGATTGTTACGGTTGAAATAGGTGACAGCAAATGTTTGTGGTATTTATTACCACAACAAAAATGTTTTTAAGTCTTAGTAATGTTAAATGAGATGTCGTGTTACATATTAACCATTAATAGCTTCTTAAGCAGTACTACAACGTTGTGGTATCAAATAGAATTACCGAATTCTGATAGTAACTACTGCATTATAGTAAGTCTGAACATTCTTTAGTCGTTTGAAATATGCTTTAAGTGAGATATATTTAATAACAACGAAATGCCATTAAAAAAAAGTAATATTTATTATTTATTAACTTATCAGGGTAATATTTAGTACTTGTATAACCAGTATGTACTAATGTTACGGTATTTAACCAATAATTTTCTTATTTGGTACTTCCAAACGTAAAGTTACCAAATTCTGTCAAAAAATAGAGGGACATTTTGTGTAAATTAACCTTAATTACAAAAATGATACAATCAACAATAATTAAGTAACGTCAAATTTTCAATTTGCATTGTATCATTGTGTTAATTTTGTAATTATGATAAATTCATACAAAATGTCCCCCTATTTTTAGACAAAATCTGGTCACTTCATCCAAACGGAATAAATACTGAATTAAAAGGTTATCGATTATAGATTTTTTGGTGTTATGTAAAAGTATGCAGTAAAGGTTATAGGATAAAAGAGAACATGTTTTTCAACAAATTTTTATTAAAAAATATATACAAAATTCTTGGAATAAAATAAATGATATCTTCTCCTTAACTTTTCTGATAAACATAAAAACCTAAACTAACAATAATACAATATATATACTAAATATAAGAAGGTGTAACAATAAAACATTTAATAAAAATATAATAAATAATTTACTTATTTGTTAAATTTTACTTAATATTAAACAAGTGTTTGTCATTCCCAAAAGGGTTAGCTATAAGTTTTCAAACTCATGGCCCCACTGTATAGATATTACCACATAACACTTGTTCTGTGGATATTACTAATATATTAAAAAATAACGTCAAAACTCTTCAAAACAAGTATTGAACATTGAATCTTATTATAATAATACCTGTAACTTAGAGGCTGTAAGAAGAAATACCCAAATAGGTTTTTTACGGAAAAGCATAGAAAAGAATAGTTTTTCTATGGTAAAGGGCAAAAATGTTTATCCCGTCACCACGCAAAGGCTGCAAGCGAATATAAACCTAAAGGTGATACTGATCAAACTATTAAATAGAATGAAGTAAGTACCCCTTTACAAGCAAAAGCAAAAAGCGTAATATTCGAATGAAGTAAATTAAAGTTATGTTAGGTATATATTCTTAATAATACATAAATAATTAAGTATTTACTTACCCTTAAAAACACAAATTAAATCTTGTAACTTCCAATTTATTAGTAAATCGTCCATTGAGGCGTCTTTATGCAAACTTACTAACAACAATGGCGATTGTGCGAGATGAACAGTATAGATAAGCTTTGTTTTAGTATTACCAACTTCAAAATTTTTAAGATATAAACGAACATTGTAGTAATACTTACCACAAATATTTAGTGCCGATAAAAGAATTCATATTCGGAAGAGTTACTTGTTACTTGATTTACTTATAATATCTGTCTGAATTGTTTACAAATTAACGATGTGGTATTAGTTTGGCAGCATTTTGTAATACTTTTAAATAGGATCTGTTTTAGTTAAGCTTACTATAACAACTGTTACATATTTGACATTTTTCCTGTTGTTATATATTAAGGGTTTTAGGTCGCCATTAATACTAAAGCATGTATTATTTCATACTAATTTAGGCTACATTTTTGTTGCAGTATTACTAGATAAATGCTTAGTTTTTCTTTATGCATCGTAAATGTATAATAAACATTTTGCCTTTTTATTTTCTACTGAACCTATACTACAATTACGTAGTAGTAAAAATTTTTAAATAAATTTTTTCAGTGTGTACACTGTACAGTATTTAAACGTAAAATCCATTCGTTTGCCCTTATTTGCAGCAAACTCGGCAATAACAGCCTCATTACTCAGTATCTGTTCCACCGTTAAAGTTTTCATAATAATTGTTAAACATTAATGCAACAGAGAACTAATATTACGACAAATACAATAGAGTAACCATTTTAACTTCAAGCTAGTAACTTGAAAATCTGTATTACAGGCGCGCCGGTAAGAAGGTCACATTTTTATGCATATATCGAAATGTATCCCCTGAATAACCACCGGTTAAATCCGATATAGAAGCCGTTTTTTACATTGAAAGTGAAGATGGAGTCTCCACCCTAAATTTTTAATGTTTGATTAGTTAAATCTAGTTTACTGCACTACATTTGTATTGACATAATAAATTTATTTTTACATTTAGTATTATTTTACAATATTATTTTAACGCCCGTGACTAAAACGCCATACAGCCACAACTTGTCAATGTGTATTTAAAAGGTCACTTAGTGTCATGGAAATATGTACGATAATGGGCGTTTTAAAAATAGAAGTAGACAAAAGCCTTTATAAAATCGTTAAATCACCACGAATTACAAAATTAAAACCAGTCAATCTGTTGGAACTGGTTTCGAAAAATAATATAAATAAATAAATTAAATATTTTATCGTTGAATTCGCCACTAAATTTAAGCTATACATATCTATTTTTACCATTTAGAATTAACAGTTTGTATTCAAGTGATATATAACCATATTATAAATACATAACAATTAATTACTCATGATTATTCCCAATCAGGAAATATTTCGTAATAAATTGATGACTCGGTTAATAACCTTACGTAAATCTTAATTTGAGGAATTTCCTAGTAAATCTACTTTCCATAGAATTAAAAAACAGGCTACTAGCCGACGTATAAAATATTACAGATTTCAATTATTTAAAGAAATAAATTTATTCGTGTAGTATCAAGGGTATTGGTGGTCAGTCAGCATATTAATCGCTTTACCTTGAAATAACTAATTAGTAAAAACCTTATTATGATTGGACTTTTTTTAAATATTAATTTAATTAATAAAAATAAGTGCCAGTTAGTTAATTATAAATTCTAAAATATAATTCCTTTTTGGCATGCGTTTTTCATACTTCAAATGCCCGGCGCATTCTCCATTTTTGCAAAAAATGATTTTAAAAAATTAAAAAAATGACTTACATCCAAATGTCCATTGCTATCATGCACCAAAACTTCTTTGCTTTGGTGGAAGTTCAGTCCAACCACTCCACTTTCTTCGGTAACCGAAATCGAATCTTTCTTTCCCCAATTTAAAGAAGCTAAACTAATGTTGTTTGCAATATTTTGCTCAGTTTGTTGCGACACTGTGACTGGTACATCGTTTTCTTTTCCTTGAACCTGTTTTCTGGATAGTTTTAAGAAAACCTCTTCCAGAGATTGGCAACCATACATAGACAGGAGTACGTGTGGGGATTCTTCTGCCAGAAGTTTCCCACTTCTCATAAGGCCAATCTAAAAAATTACAAAACATCGGGTTTTATTTTTCAAATCTTTAATGTCATATTTTTTACGTAATATAAAATGCTTTTTAATTTGTCTTTATTATAAAAAAAATAACTAAATTACAGAACAAATTTAAAATATATTTGGTTGTGCTAGGGATAAAAAACATCCTGTCAAAGATAAAATCAATTAGATATAATATTAATCATTAGTAGATAAAGTTTTAATGTTTTAAAAAACATAATGGTGCAATCCAAAATTTAATTTTTCCGTGTTGGTAATGGAATTTTTACAAGGCTTGTAATTATCCAAATTTTAATAGTTATAGAATGTATAATTATTAAAAAAATATAAAAAATATAAATATATGTATACATGTAGGTATATACAATAATAATAATATACATACGTAACATGATATTTCTTTGTTTATTTTTTTTTACTTTTTTACACAGGTATAATAAAAATTGTATTACCTACGTCTATACTTAATTTTTAACAATTTTGTTTGTGAACGTGTGAGATTTTTATTTAAGTAAATAAAAATTAAAGATGCAAATTTTTGTCTTAAAATTGTTGACGTGTTTACCAATTTTTATATTTTATCTTATCATCGAGAATAACACTTTTTCAAATAAATATATTTTAGCTTTTCTTTTTAAATTTTTGACCTTCTTTTGTTTTTATTTAAACCTCTTTATCTGTGTTGGTTGATACTTTTGTGAAATGTGAAAACAAAAGACTGTACTAAATCCTTTATTTATTCCCTACGTAATCAATTTTGAGTAGAAACACCCTGTATAATAGAATTTACTTTGGATCTAAGTAGATGTTTGGTAAATACTTTTATTGTTTGTTAATGACAGTCATTAAAATAATTGTTTAAGAGAATAAAACAATAATACACAGAGGCAATTAACCTGTGCCCCAAGGCAACATTGTCACTTTCTACTAAGTAATGTTATTTATCAAAAATACAAAATTCATGTAAATAATATTTATTAAATATTCACTAAATATTAAAAAAAATATTTCGTGTACAAAAAAATTAAGTATAAAAAACTCGGCAACACATGAAAGAAGTGTTGTTGACAACAAAATAAACGAGGCATCTAGCAGCTATCTGAAGTAAACATGCATGACAAATGTATTTTCTGACAGTTTGTTCCAAAAAATCAAAAGTAAAATCATAACTTTATTATTAATTATCAAATGTGAACTTTTTATTTTTAAAGTGTCATTAGGAAATTCAACATTAAAATAACAATAAAATTCACACTTGTGACTGGGTACTCGTCGGATTTTAATTTTTTTTAACTCCATACAGCTTGGCATACGGTTGTAGAAATATAATGAAATGTTTTAAAATACGAAAATATAAAATATTTCTGAAAATTAATAATTATATTTTTTTAAATGGTAAATTTCAAAATATTAAAAGTTAAAATGCGATTTTTATTAATTAACGAATATTACAATGACTCTTATTGTGATACCGAGTTTTTCATACTATTTTGTCTATTTCGACCATAATACATTAAAAAAATTAATAAATATTTCAAAAAACATGTAGTTTAATTCATGTTTATAGGTTGGCACAATTGACGTGAAGCAAAATGTCAAAATATTTAATGACAGTCAAAACAAAACGTTTTATTTGGTCTATTTCGATGCTTCTTAGATCTAGACACAGTTTACATTTACTTTTAATGATTTTATTTACATTCTTTAATATAATTTTGATAAACATAACCAAAAGAACGAGTTGACATGAAAAATAAAAGAGTTGGCTATGTCCATCATGGCGGAGTCTGTATTTTATATAAAAAATATCGCGATCTAGATTAAAACTGATTGCAATTGCAAACTTAAGTTTAAAGAACATTTTTAATCTTACAAGACTCAAAACAACGTTTTACTTTACGTACAATTACTCTCGCAAACGTCTCCATTTTAAAATTGAGTTGCTTTATCAAACTTATTGAGTTGCTTTATCAAACTCATGGCCTTATTGATTTAAAGTGGTCTGACGCGGAAATGAAATCCTAACCTTACAAATTGTGCCGCTTTTTTTTAAATTACCATTTCGTTTTAATTTAAAATACTTGTTGCTAATATTTTTTATTTTAAATATGTGTTCTAATTTTCTTTCACGTCTAAAGTAGATACACGAACTGCACTGGTTCACTAAATTAGCTTTATCCGAATGTGTAGGGAGTGGAATTAGATTTAATAAATTGGTCAAAAATCGAACAGGCATTTCTTTTAGCCAAATTGACTAAATTAAAACTTTCAATATTCTTAATGTAAAAATAATGTTTTTGTGTTTAAAGTGAAATTTTATTGAGCATATAGGCCTAAGATAAAATAGTTTTCTTAATGGGTTTTAATAAATGCATTAAACAAAATTTACAAAAGCTAATTTTTGCCCTTCAAAAATCAATGTAAGAAAGGTAAGTAAATTTAAAAAAATTACAAACCATTTTTTTTCTTTCATTTAACACGTTTAAATTTTTTTTATTTATTTATTTTTATGTTTATTCATCTTGTTTTTGAAAATAATAATAGTTTATAAAAAAATAGTAATTATATACATATGTAGATAAAAAACAAACACTGTTTTTTGAGTTTCACGAATTTATTTTAATTTAATTTTACAATTATTGCAGATAATGGGTTTAAAAAAAATAGTACACTATGACAATTTAACGGTCGAAGTATAATGTAACAACAGTGTAATAATAGTATATTATTATACGAGAGATAATGCAGGTTATTATTCACGAGGATGAGAATCTCAAATCATCCTAGTGAATAATGCGCATAATCTAGAGTGTAATACTATACTTTATCTACTCCAATAAGTAGATAATTAAATGATTTTAAAAATTAAATAAATAAAATCTGACATCTGTCTACCAATTTTAAATGTAATTATAGTCGCCTTCTTCCAATTTAAAACCCGATTGGTTCAAATCACTGTGAACATTGGAATCGGTCAATCACAACGTGAATATTGAGTTTATTATTCACGTTGTTAGGCAGGGAATTTATAATGTTTATCAATGTTCAAGAAAAAAAACAAAATTATGCAATAGGAGTAGATATAATAATTTAAGGAGTTTTTCTTTCTTATATTAGAATAAATTTAACTCATTGAGGATAATATCAGATTTTTTAAATTTATTAAGTGTATGTTTGGCCTATGTAAGTTTTTGGACAGTGCACATTGTAGTTGGTAGAGTCCGGATTTCGTATCTTTCTTATGTTCTTTTGTTGTTTTAAATGCAATATAAATATTATTCTTTTTGAAGAAATTCGACACATGTCTTGTCTTAGTGCCAATTTGGCACTGCCAAAGTATGTGACTATGTTATGTTATGTGGGGTTCTTTTGTATTGATTTATAGCCATTTTCAGTTTTTTTGTGACTAAATATATTATTAATTAATTGTGCACTATAACCATTGTTAATTGTAATTTGATTGTATATTCACCTTCCACTAAATTTACCCAATGCTTAATTGTCATAGTTACAATTGTGTAAATAATGGTAACTATGACAGTTATCCATCTAGTAAATTTAAAGGGGGGGTAAATATACTGGCCCTAAATTTAATTTATCATAAAAATCTGATTCTGTCATAGGTACGTTTAAAAGTCTTTATCATGGAATTAAATGCTGCTGTTTTTTAAAAAAAGGATGTGAGGAACTTTTGTAATTAAATTTACACATTAGCGACTTTTCCGAAAAAAGGATTGGGGGTTGCCAAAATACAAAAAATACGTGTGGAGGGATGTAAAAGTGCATAAGCAATCGGCGCAGGGTAAAAAAGTTGTATAATTATCACGTAATTAATAAAAGGGGCAGATAATTATAATTGAAGTGACTTACAGTGATTTTCTGTGAAAAAGAGTATGTAGCGAGTCAAAAACACGTATCTATATTATAATAGACGTAGAATTTGAAAGTGAAGTGAAAAAGCTTGAATTATGAAAAACAACGTCATAAATTGCGGAAAATGCAATTTTTAAAATCAGGTAATTTGAGGTTATGCAGGTTCACAATCCAGCCTGCCCATAGATATATTATACCTCTATTGCTCAATAGGGCTGATTTTAAAAATTGCATTTTCCTCAATTCATGACGTTGTTTTTCATAATTCACGCTTTTTCACTTCCCCTTTCAAATTCTACGTCTATTAGATACGTGTTTTTGGCTCGCTGCATGTTCTTTTTCACAGAAAATCACGGTAAGTCACTTCAATTATCAGCCCCTTTTTTTATTAAATACGCGATAATTATACAACTTTTTCACCCTGCGCCGATTGTTTATGCACTTTTACGTCCCTCCACACCTATTTTTGGCATTTTGGCAAGTTTCCTGCCGTTTTTCGGAAAAGTCGCTAAAGTGAAAATTTACCCTTTTGTATTGTTATGTCTGTGTAAGGTAGGTTATGGTAGATTTTAAATTTGTGACTACTTTTTTTGGATGGTAAAATCTAAAAAGTTAATTTGATTATTTTTTTCTTCTTAAATTGTATTATTTTTTTATTTTATATATTTATTTATTTCACACTCTAGCTACCAAAACAGTTCTTCAGAATTGGTACCGCTAAGTCTATGTTAATTTGAATTAATTCTTCCATTCTTCTATTCCATTATTTAATCCTTTTTTTAATTAGCATTTATACCTCTTTCCATTCTAAAAAACTTTGCTTCCAAATACCTTCATTTTATTTTTTTAAACCATAAATTTTGATTAATATTTCTGACATCGAGAATTTGCGCCAGCAGAAATGGTTCAAATTATTTTGGGCCAATCTTCTATAATAAAATTCCTTTAAAAATAAGAATGTTAACAAGAAAAAAATTTGAAACTTCAATAAAAATATTATTAATAAACAATTCTTTTTATAGTTTAGATGACTTTTTAAGCTGTGACTGTCAAAATATGTAGTAATTAGTCTTTCTATGCTTGTACTAATAATGTTATAATAAATTATTAATTTTAATGTTGAAATTTTAAATGTAATTTGTGTATCTATTTTGTAACTTGTATTTCGACTTGTGTAAACTTTTTGTACTTAACACGAATAAAGATGATTATGATTATAAAGATGATTAGGATTTAAGCATTTAATAACATTTAGGGTGTATAGCTATTTAATTGTCATCTACATACCAATATAAGAATTGTTTTATATTAGGATGTTTGTGGATGATTAATTCTAAGTGGTCGAAAAAATAAAATAATTATATAGATATGATATCTCTTGTAAATCGACCTACCGTGTGAGCCTGCCTCGCCTCCTCGATGTAGTGCGTCGTAATGATGACGGTCTTATTGCCATCCTTGGTGATTTGGACAAGATGATTCCATATGCTTTGCCTCAGCAAAGGATCCACACCCACCGTCGGTTCGTCCAAGATCAGCAGCTCTGGGTCATGCATTAACGCCACTGCAAACGACACCCTTCTCTGTTGACCACCGCTGCGAAGAAAAAAAACAAATTTATTAACTTGTTTTTTTTGTGTCGTTAAATAGTTTTAAATATGCATTCTGCTTAAGAAATGGCCAAGAAAAAAATATATTTAACATTTTTACTGGTTTAAATAATTACAGGTTATGCTTCCTTTCTTTTCAAAAATCTTTGCAATGGCGATGTTTGAGAGAATATTGGATTTTTTCTTACTTTCAAGCTTTTTAATGACAATCAGCATGCATATCTGAAGAGAAAATCGACAAACACGGCGGTAAATACCTTTATACATAGTATTTTAAGGGGTATGAAGGTAAAGACATTTCATTGGGATTATTTATAGATCTTTCCAAGGCTTATGATTGCTTAAATCATAATATTCTATTCGATAAGGTATGGTATGGATGATATCCTATCTGTATCACACGAAATATGAAAATAGCTATTTACATACCATGGGAGGAAAATAGTGCTTTTCCTCCCGCGAATAGTTTGATGCCCGACGCGAAGCGAAGGGCATTAAATATTCAAGGGAGGAAACGCTTTTCTTCCTGAGGTATGTATATAGTTTTTTCTATTACCTTTTAACGGTTTTAAGTCATTTTAAGCGTTCCGGTTCCTTTTACTAACACGGTATGGGGCTATAAAATTAAGTAGGTGTTGCGTCGCCGACGTTATGTTGACAACGCTTTGTTGCTATGGTATTTTTGGTAATACAAACATAACAGTTTTTATAAGCTGTCAGAATGTTTATCATAAATTTGAAATTCATCCTACGTTTTGAAAATGAGTTCTAGCGAAGAAGACCTGCCGCAAGATCTTTCTCAAGAGGCAAGAATAGTTGCAATTAACTTCCTTCCTTAAAAATCGAAAGAGCGATATGAAAATGAATAGTTTGTTAAAAGAATGGTTGGACAAGCGTGGAATAAATCTTTTTCCTACAAAATCAAATAGGGCTAGACAAGGTAAAAAAACACTTGCTAATGTAAATTTGTTAAAAAAAAGAGGGAGGAAAATTGTTTTCCTCCCGGGGAGGAAAAGAGGCATTTTCCTCCCTCGCTCGGGGGTGGAAAATTAGGTTTTCTAGTAAGGTAGTAAAAAAAAGTTATTTCTGAAGGTCTAGATATTAAACTGGGTGTTCCTCAAGGATGCATAATGGGGCCTGTATTATTTTTGATATATTTAAATGATATTTGTAATGCAAAGGGACAGGATGAGTTTAAATTGGTGAATTACGCTGATGGTACCAATTTTCTTATTAAGTTAAAAAGCTTGGGGACGGCTATTCAGTAATCAAGCAAGATATTTAAAAATTTAAACTTCTCGCCCATCAAAAAGAAATTGATCATCAATAAAGAAAACACAAGTTGCTTGATATTTCAAACAAAGCGTCTCAGACCGAAAAAAATTATTATTCATGGGAATGAACATATTCTTAATAATAGCACAAAACTTTTAGATATTACAATCGATTAAGGGCTTACATAGGGAGAACATATTAATGAACCAAGGAGGAAGCTTAATAAAACACACTATGCTTTTATAGTTATGAAAATTTATGTGGATATGAATGCCTTTAAGGCAGTATATTTAGCAAATTTTGAGTCTGTAATGGAATATGGAATTGTTTTTTGGGGACAATCCATTAAATGTTAATATAGAGACCATTTTTTTTAATTTAAAAAAGAATGGTCAGAACCATATTAAACCTCTCTTATAGAGAAAGCAGTAGGGCAAAATTTAAATGTCTTAGGGCCGGTTTATTAATCTCTGGTTAAGTTCCAGTTAGTCTATCTGACAGTTAAATTCCATATTGATCGTTGTGAGAACAATGTTATCCATGGAAATTATCTACCAGATAACTGCAACTGCAACTTTAACTTGACTTTGATAAACCGGCCCTTAATATGTTAACTTTAACTGGCCTGTATATATACGAGTTACTTTTGTTTTAATAAAATAATTTTAGAGATTTTATGTTTCAGAAACTTAGAACAGTATACGAGGTGTGTTCAGAAAATAACGGGAATTGTTAAATTTCGCGGGTTCAGAGGGTCCGGTTGTCATAAAATTTTCTTTATTATGTTGGTATACATGCCCCCGAAGTATGATAAAAACTTTAGCTGTTTTCATTGTTTACTTTGTCTGTTGCAGCCGCTAAGGTTAGACGTGTTTTATCAGCTCGGCGATTTTTCGTTCGTTAAAAGAAATGGATCAAAGAATTTGTATCCAATTTTGCTTAAAAAATGAAATAAATTCTGTGAAATGTTAACAAAGGCCTATAGTGAGCCTGCTATAAGTAAAACAAGATTTTACAAGTGGTATAAGAGTTTCCAAGATGGCCGTGAAGACGTTGAAAATGACGAACGCCCCGAACGCACAAGCACATTAACAACCGATAAAAACATGGAAAAAGTGGAAGAAATGGTTATAAACCATCAGAGAAGTCGCTGATGATGTTGGTATATCGATTGGCTCATCCCATGAAATTTTTTCGAATGTTTTGGGTATGAAACGCGTGGCAGAAAGATTTGTTCTAAAATTGTTAAATTTTGAACAACATTTTTGGCCAAAAACAATACTGTAATGATGCCCCAGCCTCCATATTCGCCAGACATGCCTGTCTGACTTTTTCCTATTCCCAAAAATAAAGAGAACCTTAAAGGGCCGTCGTTTTGCAAGCATAGATGACATTAAAAGCGCATCGCTGAAAGAACTAAAGGCTATCCCAAAGAGCGAGCTGGCACATGTGCATAATATCCTATTTTGAAGGCGACAACATTAATGTAGACGAATAAATATTTGTTTCAAAAAACGAAAATTCCCGATATTTTCTGAACACACCTCGTACATAATTAAAAAATATTAAAAAAATTGTACATGTACATTTAAGGAATACTTAAAAATGTGATATTTATAAGTGTACAATTTTTTTACTTTTGTAATGTATTGTAAAACATGGATGACTTTTTCTATATTTATTTGGGCGTTTCTCTGTAAACTGGGCAACTCATTGTCTCAAGCTAATATTGTTTAGAAAAATAACAGATCATAAATATTTCGTAGATAACTTCAAAAGATAATAACCTAATCTACCTATGCTCGACGTTCAAAATCCAATAAAATAAACTTTAATGTATCAAAATCGTTTTTATAGTCCTTAAAAACCAGTCCCCTGACGTGTCACCAAAGCAAAATGGTCACTTCAGACTAAATTAATTAAAGACAGTAACTATTTGAATCAACCTAATTGTTTAATTATTCAACCAATATTGTTTGCTTGTTACTGTGACTTATTTATTTTTTATAATTATTATTTTGTAATTCTAAAAAAGTCAGCTAAACTTTGTCTCCGGATTTTATAAACAGTCCCCTGTATAGATTTTTCAGAAAATGCTGAATGTTTTCCAAAGTAATAGGACTATTTTTGGTTCATCTGCCGTATACTAATAAATAGACCGATATTTCTTCCTCGAATAACATTTATTAAATACAACAAAAATATAACAAAAAAACTTGCCTAGACAATTTCTTACTTCAAGTTGCCCAGTTTACAGAGAAACGCCCATTTATGTGTTTCACTATGTACATTTACATTTAAAAGAAATTTATTATTATTAATATTATTATTATAATATAAGATATAATAAGATAAAATTAATAATAAAATAATGGCCATAAAGACAAGTTAAAATATTAAGAAGCTAAAATATTAATATATAAAATTTAAGTTTAACTTATTATAAAACAAAGACAAGATCATTTTTTCACTTACCTAAGATTCTTGACTAATCTATTCTGACTGGGCAAATCCAAGAAGTTCAGCAAAAACTGCAGCCTCTCGTTAATCTCACTGGATTCCATGCCGAAAATCCACCCGAAATACATCATGGTTTCCTTGATGGAAAACTCGCCGTAAAGGGCGATTTCCTGCGGCATGTAGCCGACGCGTTTTCCCGGCACGCCACTGCCTTTCGTTCCCGGTTTACCCCCCAGCACCCAAATTTCGCCGGTGTTCAGCCGTCTGCGCCCGACGATGCACGAGAGTAGCGTGGTTTTGCCGCAGCCTGATGCTCCCAGAAGACCGTATCTGGAGAAGAAAAAAAAATATTGAAATTTTACAATTTTGGTGGATGCGCCAGGTACAATTTTGTAGAATAATAGAAATCGTTATTAAATCAATTTAAATTTATAAAATATCCACAAAAATTTTAAATTACAAAAATATATTAAATTAAGGGATATTTATTATGTGAAAATTACATCGTTTCAAACCAAAGAAATATTTATTAACTGTTGAAAATTATCAGAAAAAATCAAGAAATTGATTTTTTTTGTTAAATTTTTCCTCTTTCACTGTTTAAAATATCTGTGGTGTAAAAAGTAATCCTAAAATGGTGTCAAAATCCAACACCAAGTGGTGTTAATATAACACCATGAATTATGGTTGAAAATGAACACCAAAACGGTGTTTATCTAAAAATATTTGAGAAGTGCACCTACACAGAAAAAAAGGAATAGTTCATTTAACTATATTAATTTAGTTGACCCATAAGTATTTATTTTTTTGTGGATCACGTGATGTTCTTAAATCTCTCCTCTGATGACTTACATGAAGAATATATAAACTCATGTTGTCCTTTGCTTTGGTGTGACACTACAAGTTGTTCGATACTAGACCTTAAATAGGTGGAAACAGCTGTCAATACTTGAAGTATTTTAAGTTAGTGGAACGAACTAAAAACATTATCTCTAGCGAGTTGAAGGTTCCATTTTCTGGAATAATACCACTGGTAATGTACTAGTAATGCGTCAAGGAACTTCCTGTTTCCTTTTTTTTTTCCTTTTTTCTGTGTAGTATGATTTAATTTGACCACAAACACATAATATATAACACTGAAAAGGAGTTCAATTTACACCAGGTAAAATTTATTTTAATACTGTGTGAAAGTTAAATTTACACCATTTTAGTATTTGAATTTACACCATTTTAGTATTTAAATTAACACCGAACCAACGAACCCTATTTAACACCATTTTGGTTTGTATATCGATATATCGATATAGACCAAATATGGTGTTAATTTGGTGTTAAAATGGTCCTGAAATTTTGAACAGTGTTCTTGCAAAGAGTCTAAAAAAACGTTTTTTATGAAAATAAATAAAAATAGTCGATCTGTCGGAAATAAGTGTTTCTGGAAAAAATTGACCATAGTCAATTACCTTAATTTGCTATAAAAATCAGTTTGTAGTTTGTTAATTTTATTTTGTAAAATTTTAATATAATTTTTTGTACCGTAAACACGGGTGACTTTGCACCCCGCGGGTGACTATCCCTTTTATGAAAGATCTTTTCGCGCTCGATAAAATTAACATTTATAATTTGTTGGTCTAAACCTGTCAATTGAGCGATTCTATTGAGTTTATATTACAGGAAAATCAGTGTTTTAAAAAAATTAATGGGGTTTATTACACTTTAAAATTGTATATATTGCATCAGTGCAAAACTCTTAAAAATACACGCGTTTTAATTTCTATATTATGCGCAATTCTTTGGAATGATGATCCTTGGTTAACTACAGGTCGATTTTTTATTGTTTTTATCGGTAATCCCTTGCAATTGCTATATGTCGATGCTAACATATGTCTAATAAAAATAAAATAAAATATTGAGTTAATTTTATACGGAAAATACACTGTGAGACAAAGTAACCCGTAACCAGGGGGTAACTTTGCACACCCAGTTTTTAAATTTTATTTTTGAAACTCAGTCCTATGTAAGATTATAACATAGTTATTATGAAAGAGCAACTCAAGACTCAAATTTTGGTATACAATATTTAATGTTTATGATTGTTTAAACTACAAAAATGTTAAGATGTTAAGAAAAAAGTTGCCATCCCATAATTTTAGTTTGAAAACCATAATGGGATACAGTGAAGTGGGTTAAAGTTACGAAATACATCAGTAAGTGTTGTAGTAGTATTAATAATAGTATTATATTGTACCAAATTTCTTTATAATGTGATGATTTCAGAATGGTGTGTTATTTAATTGTGTGTATGTTATTTTTTTTCTTCATTTATGTAGGTATATATGTGTTAATTTTTTTCTTTAGGAAATTGATTAATAAAACAACATTTCTTATCAAAATTATTTTCATTTAAGTTCCCAATTTCCAACAAATACTTTTGTTACTGGGTCTACAAAAAGGTTTGTAAAAATTAGGTCCATTTTATAAAATTACTAGAATTAAGGTTGATTTATTGATGTAGGATATTGTTATTAAATCTACAAAATGTTTGTTAAAATAAAAAACAACTTTTTTAATTAGTTAACAGATTACACTTGGTTGTAAACTTGACATTTATGTGGACCTGAATTAACATAAAATCTGGTTAATATTTGGTTAAAATTAACAAATATTTTTTTACTGTGTAGGATACCTTAAATTTGAGTTCAAGCTTTATCCATGAGCCCAATCAATTTATGCAAAATGGTAAAATTGTTTCCAACAGATTGATGATTTTCCACTTTTTTACAATAATCGTTATCCTAAGTCCCTGAGTCCTAATCCTAGTGCTATAATGCCTGTTTTTTTAGGCTTAAATTAATACTTTACACGATGAGTTTTAAACTATTATCGGGCGCCAGTGAGTGGGCGACTAAAATCTTTAGAGACAATGTCTTAAAAAACCGAATGCTACTATAGCATATATGATACAACAGCTGTTAAATTTAAATAAATTGTTTATTACAAAAAACATACGGCGTTTAAATATAATCTAGAAATAAATTATGCATTTTATTCGCATTAAATAAGTTCGACCTTCCATTTGTTCAAAGTTTAAAGTAAAAAAACTTGTCATCTAATGATATACCAAAGTTAAGTATATAAACAGGTGTCTTATGTTAAAATATATTTAAATAAATATTTTATGTTCAATGTAAAACAAGTAAATTTTCTTTAATGTATTTACTTTTAAGGTACTAAAAAATTAATTATTTGTATGCTTTATTGGTTCCATGAAAAACAAAGATGTTAAATTTATGTTTTCTAATAAACTTCAATGCTGAATTTTAACAACCATTTAACCTTAACACATCCATGTCAATAAACCGAAAATTTCTCACCTTGCCAAAAAAATAATTTATTTATAAAAATAATAATAAAAATTTACAACTCAAATAAAATTATGTAAATGTTAATTTTTTGTTAGATAATTAAATATTTGGCAACGAAAAAATAACATGTGTAAACATTGTTTACACACATCGGAAATGACAAAATGACTAAAAATTATTGTAAATGATTTTTTATTCATACTCATATAATTTGGATTTCTTCACTTACATTGTTCCTTTGGCCACAGTCATGTTTAGGTTGCTAAGGACATGATTGGGCTTCTTATTCGATCCGTAATGTTTAAAGGCATGCCGCACGCAAACGGCCTGCTGTCTTTTGTTCCACACCGTCGATTGTTGATGCGTGAGCGGGGGTCTTTCCACATTAACTCCGACCAAGTCCGGTCCTGGAACCACCGGTTCCACCCTTTCGCCCATTGCTGATCCCTCACTGCAAAAAAAAAAGAAAAAAGTTATTATATTTTTTTATCGAAAATTGCCTACTAACTAAAACAGTTCCCAAAGATTAATAATAATAATTTATTGAAATTTTACGAAAATGTATAAAAATTTATATGAGTTAACAATTGATTATTTTTTATTTAATAATATATTACAATATTAATTTTACACCTACAAATTATTGTTTTTGCCTGTCATACTTTTATGATTATATTCTAGTAATTTACAACGTTTTTGTATTTTTTCAGTTTTGTAATTGCTACTTAGTTTGGAAATCATAACTTAACACAAAATTGTTTAAACAATCCTAAATTATTAAAGCTGTCCCAAAATTGAGTAAATGGGAGATAGCTTGGGTATTTTAGAAGTGATCGCTTTTGTCAAACTTAAACATTTTATTTAATATTTATTAAAAAATATACTAGTTAATTAAGTAACCAATAAAATTGTCAATAAAACGTTTAAAACTTTCTTCTTGTAGATTATGTAAGAATATCCACACAGATGCTATTACATAACTTTTTACTTTCATTATAGTAAATTTTAAACAACTTGTAATCATTTTTGGAATTTAAGAATCGTACATTTTATAATAGAATGAATAATAATTTAATAATTTATTAATGAATAATAATTTGGTCGTGCAATCATATCATAAACAATACAAATATTTATCTACTCCTACATTGAAGAGCTGTGACTATATGGCGTTTTAGTCACGGGCTGAAGTTAACAACAGTGGCTTTTGGGCATTTTAGTCACGGGCTGAAGTTAGCTTTATTATAAATTGCGAAAAAGTGAGGTCAAATATTTTGAAATTAAAGTTGGCTTTAAATTCTTATTTCTGTTCGTCGTAGATAAAGTATAGTATGCAACTCGTTTTATAAACTTCTCTAGATACTCGTTTTTATTAAACACTCGCTCGCAAGCTTCGCTCGTGCCTAATAAAACTCGCAACTAAAATGGCGTTTATAAAACTTGATACATAATATACTATTATCCACTCCTAAATTGACGAACTGTGACTTTATGACGTTTTAGTCACGGGCTTAAGTCAGCAATAGTGGCTTTCGGGCATTTTAGTCACGGACTGAAGTTAGCTTTATTATAAATTATGGAAAAGTGAATCTGTTGACATTTGACAGGTGTCAAATGTTTAACAAATAAAATTTTCTTTAAATTATTATTTGTGTTCGTCGTAGATAAAGTATAGGATGCAACTCGTTTATAAACTTCTCTAGACACTCGTTTTCAATAAACACTCGCTCGCAAGCTTCGCTCGTGCCTAATTAAACTCGTAACTAAAATGGCGTTTGCTAAACTTGATATATAATGTACTATTACCTACATATGTAATCTTACCAAATAAATGGGTTTTGTTAAAATAATTTGGTGCATACAAAATCTACTTTTACTTATTTATTTATGTTTTTTTAACCTAGCCATTCAAAAAATATCTTAGGTTAAAATGTTTTTTTTTCTTCAAAAATTTATAACAGAATAGATTTTTAAAATAAATAATTGTACATAATTTTTAAAAATTAACTGATCTACAAAAAAGCTTTTTTACCTTTCGAGAAATGTAAGCGTTTTAATTTAAAAAAAATTTAAATAAAAAATCAACAATTGAAGGGGAAAGAAGCAAAAGGGTACAAGTGATAAAAAGATAAGTGAAGTTATTAACAAAAGTTTTTGCTATATACAAAAATCTGGATACTTGTTTCAATGTTGAACTTAACTTATTTTCATTATATTATGCACTTGTACCCTTTTGCTTCTTACCCCTTCAATTATGATTTTTTTGTAGAAAAAATCGTTAAAAACTTAAATTTATTACATAATTGTTAATTGATTGTATTTAATGTTTTTAAAATATCCTTAGATGCCTATTTCTTTAAAATGTTTAAATATGATTGGAAACTGTCTAAAATGGACTTAAAAAATGTGGTTTTACTATTGATAAACTTTTATTACTTTTGATTTAATTTATTTTTGTCTCTAAAACGAGTTTCTTAATTATTTACTAGGTAGTTATTCATTTTTAAAATCCTTCTTAATGTTATAGGGTTATAAAAAACCTGCTTGGGAATTTTACCTGAACACTGTTATTAATTTTTGTAATTTATTTGGCATATGACGTCAATGGATAACTTAAATAAAATGCTTTAATAATTTTTGGGGAATGTATAATATAAGTACATACCCATAGAAAAAGTTTTTCTTTGTACATACCCCTAAAAATGATTAACGCATTGTATATCTTTCTGGACACCCTGTGTATTAATAATATTAATAATAATATTTATTTTTTCCATAAAATATCTACAAAGTATTAAAAACGTCAAAGGAAAAAAATCATCCTTAAAAATAACTTATGATTAATAATATGCAGAGGGCATTACAACTTTTCATTTCACAAAAGCAATACCTTTATGGAAACTGTAATAACAATAATATTTTAATTAATTTGGTAGGCAGCTCACAGTGTTTTAATTGCCTAGGATCTACGCCAAAACGACCTACTTGTAATGTAATTTTATTAAGTAACAACAAAACAAATCAGTGTCATCTAAACGATTGTTCGACTTGTTGCGTTAAAGTTTATAATGCAGAATTTCAATGGCCGATTGTACCTTGAATTGTACGTGTAATAAGTGTAAGCACTTTGAATTTCAATTTGTGCCAACGTCCACTTGCAAAATGTATGCGAGGCCCGAGGATGCAGAAATCTCACACCATGCAATTAATGTCATTTTATATTAATAGGGTATTTATACTTTTACTACCCCTTACTCCATAGGCCAATTATTGTAAGTATTTAACTTATAAAATATATTAATAAATTTGTAACGTTTTTAACTGTACACGTTTAAAAACTTGGCAACGATGTGTGCATGATAAGTTGTCATGGAAATAATTCAAATTTGGCAGCTTGACCTGGGCGATGTATTTTTCAACAATTTGTGTCAAAAAAAATAATTAATGAAAAGAAATAGTCATAAAATAATAAAAATAAAACTCAAAAAACTTTAAACTGGTTTAAAAGAACAAACCACCATTGTATTTTAATTTTAAAATCGACGTATTTAAATTTTTTTCATGCAAAACACACAAAATGTTGACAGTACGGTTTACACATGGCGACTTATAAAACACAACAATGGGCATTAGGTTCCGTCCATAAATCTCGTGACGCTAAAAATGGTCAAAATTGACGCTCTCCCCCTTCCTCGTGGCAGAATGTGGCGATGTCAAGATCCCCCCCATAAAAATATTTTTTCCGTTTTTTTTTATTATAATCTGACTCAAAATGGAACATATAAGCAATTTCATACACTGAACGAAAAAGGTACGTGATATTAATAAAAAAGTACATCAAATAAATGAACGACAACATTAATTTTCAGCCGATGACGGGTGTCGCAAATTTTCTTATTCGTCAAGTTACGATTTCTGTACGTTAAATCAATGAATGAGGAGCATGGATCTATGTTTGACTGTAATTAATACGATAAACAGGTTTACATCAGTTTATGAATGCTGTACGTTAAATTAATAATCTATGATCATGGATCTATGAACAGCGCACATACGTAGATTTAATTAATTTAGGCGGCCAAATGTAAAAAAATCAAAATAAATCTAGCAATTACACATTGACTACCACAGGTAGCAAACGCTTTTAGGAACAGTACCATACCCTTTCTATGCGTTGCAGCGCTCTGACTCGCAGGTAGTTAAAGTTTGATAGTCGCTGTCACCAGCTTTCACGTATGTTCTCAGCGCAGCGCTCCTAGCGTAGCGTCTCTTGCAAAGTAAATATTTCTCTCCAAGTCGATTATCAAAGTAAAACTGATGGATTCTAATAATTCAGGTATGTATCTATAAATTGTGATATAATACTTCCTATTTAAATATAGATTCAAACATTTTTTAATCATTTAAATACAACAGGTTTTTCATGCAAAATTTTGGCAAATCGAAGATTTCTAAACATTTTTAAAATACTTCAGGGTTCGTCCCTAATATTTTTTTTGTTTTAATAAATTTGACATGGTCTTAACATATTATTACAGAAAAAATCAGCCGCGGAATCTCGCAGATGACCACAAAAACGTAAATCAAAGATTTTTAAGGAAATTTTAAAAATAATACACAAAAAATGGACTGGTACTGTTCCTAATCTCACCGATTCAATTGTAATTATTAAATGATGTATGTACACTTATAATAAAAGCTACAATGTAATTAGATAAGTATATTGCTCCTATTTCAATAACGAAATTAGAATTTGCATTTATGTAATACTAGTATCGCTTCTTTTTTTCATAGTTTTATTAAATATTATTGAATTTTAAAAGGAATATTTTTTTATATTTTAAACTCTATTAAAACCCTATTTCGAACATGTCTGAACGAAAAAATATTTTTGGCCGCCTAAATTAATTAAATCTACGTATGTGCAGCGGTTGTTAATATAACGACCGTTGGACATAGGTTTATGATTAATACGTTAAATCAATAAACAACGTACATAGATATATGAAATCATGTTATTATCATTATAAACGGTAGACATTAGTTTATGATTATTTTACATTGAATCAATAAACAGTTACCATAGATCTATGATCCCCTATAGTATTAATACTATACGAATACGAACAAAAAGGCATTAGTTTATGATTTACTTAAATTTACATAAAATCCAATTAAAATTATTTGCCAAATTTACTTACCTTTTTATTTAAAATAAAGGTTTACTGGGTAGGTGGGTGCATTTTTTTAGCAACATAGAAATAGGAAAAAAATATCTTACACAAATTACCCAGCAATCAATCACAAAAGGGGTTTCTTTAAAATAAAGACGTTTTTGGCGAATACATTTTTTATTGCACGAGAAATTTACAAATAATATGAACCTTTGGGCTCTAAAGAGGTTTACAAAATGCTCTATCTAAAAAGTTCCAAAACATGCTTTCCTGTAAAAAGTCAAGATTAAATATATAAATAATTTTAAAACATATATCGACCGCCTTAATTACATGAAATCCTAAATTATTTTATTTAAAATATTAAAAGTGTATATTTTAAAAACTAAAAACTCATTCACTTAATACTTAAAAATAAAATATCCAAAAAAGTCAAAACTGTTTAAAATAACTTCACAAGCTCACACACCTCGGTTTCGTATAGTAGGTATAAAACTTAAAAAATAATCCAAAAAGGACAAAAGCTTTAGGGTTAAACGCGGAACTATCCTTTTGACGCTATAAGACTGACAAGATAAAAATTGCATGTAAAAATTCCCCACCCAAAAGTAGTGCGATGACCTTCGTTCTACGACAGCGATTCGTTATAATAATGTTTATGTTGATTGAATCAGCGTACGGTAGCATTAATTTTGTCGCGTTTTAATAAGTTAATGGTTAAGTTCGTAAAATCAATGTTTAGTGACCGTTGGGACAATGAAGACAGTTTATTATTATTTATGTTTTGCTGTTCATGGATCTATGACGAAAAATGTATTGTTTTAAAGATAAAGAACATCGTTTAATGATCGTCAATAGTTAATTCAATACATTATATTGATGAAGGAAATAATTAATCTTTGATGTTTTGCATTTATCGTTTAATGTTGACTAGTTTATTGTTTCAATGTACTTAGTTATTAATCTATGATGAAAAAGCATTGTAATAATCACCATCATGTTCAAAAAATTGACGACAGCAGTTTATTAATTTTACGTACAGTTTTTCTTTCGGTGTAGGTTTTACTTTTTAACGTGACGTTAAAAAAACCATCCTTCTCGCCCGTGAATAATCGTGACGGTCCTTTAAAAACCTTTCAGCGTCATGAGATTTATGGACGGCCCCTTACCTGTTTAGTCGTTTAATATGTCTATGACTTAAAATAACCCACCATCGCATGATTTCGTGCGCTGTTTTCGAGACACCCCGTAGATTAATAAGAAAAACTTTTTCATTTAAAATAAAATTACCAAATACAAAAATGTTAGAAAATGTTTGTAATAATATATAACAATAATGTATAACAATAATTTTAACTAAAAAAATACCTGATTTTGTCTAAGGTATTTATTATATAAAATCTTAAGTTTCTTTTGTGCATATGGCCATTTGTACTATAATTAGCTTTATTTAATTATATTTTTATTTTATTTTAATTGCTTTTAAAATTTCAATTTGTATACCCAATAAACTGAAATATATACCCAATAAACTGAAAAATCTATAGGTTTTTTTTTAAATTATGCCAATGTTTAAAAATAAATATTCTACTTTTAACTTTTTGGCGTATGACTGAACTCCATTAAAAATGTAAAAATTATTGTAAAAAGATAACGAACCTTATAAATTAAATCAAAATATCCAAAATCAAAGCGGTATCCAAACCAAAATTATTATCACTAGGTCACAAACAAAACAGCTTAAATGTACACATCACAGCAAAATTTAAAAAATAAATCAACTTTCCGCAGCGTATACAAAATTATTCGTACGACATACCTTCTAACAATACGAAATCGAAATGTCGACTAATCGAGCACCTAGTCAATAGGCTAGGACTAAGCGATTCGTTTTAATACGATTAGTATTATTCTTAAGGTATACGGTATGTAACCTTGAAAATAGACATTTAGTTAACGAGAAAGTTAAAAGTAAATGCAACTTTTAATATGTTATGCAAAAACTTTATAAATTCAAGTTTAATGGGGTAGCAGCTAATCTACATACACCGACTACTGTATACCGCTATAAACACTTATCAATATGCTAACAATTGAAATGAATAGGTTTAAGATTATGTTTCCCTTTGCTATTTATTACTTTTTTTGTCTTAATATTTTATAATATAATAATAATTTCTGTGCGAAAAACTGGGTAAGTTTTTGTATAAAATTAATTGCCACTTTTAATAATTATAATTTTTCCACTATGATGCAGAAACAATTAACATTGACACAGACAATTATTGAATGAATTTATTTTTTCTATTACAAAGCATTTTTTTAATAATTTGTCATTGCAATGATTATTAGCACAATTATTCACCTATTAATCGTATTACTCAAGTACCTATAATTTCACGAATGAATAGAACATGATTCCCGATAATTTTTTTACTACCTGGCTAATAATAATTTTTTCTACTCCCACCACCTCTTATCGTACATGTTTCCATGACACTTTTAAAAATCATTGACAAGCTATGGCTTTATGGCGCATTAGTCACGGGCTGAAGATACTTTAATTTAGTTGACAGTTGTCAAATGTCATACAATCGTTAAAATAAAGTGCCCATCTTGTAAAATAATACTAAATGTAAAAAATATATTAGTATCTCAATACAAAAACACAAAAGTATTGAATATTAGTATATTAACGCCATTATTTGAAAAGTTTATATGAACATTGTAGGTACTGCCCTTTTAATTTCGTAAACTAGATTTAACTTAATTTCGGGTGAAGACTCCACCGTGGAGCCCATAAAAGATTTTCTTTATTTTCACTGTGAAAAACTGTTGTTAGTCCATTTTCAAGGGATAAATTTCATTTTACTTATACAAATTTGACATTTTCACCGGCGCGCTTGTAATACAGATTCCTATTCTTACGGTTACTCAGTTTTTGTATAGATGTCGCTCTATACAAATATTTAATTTAAATGATTTTTAGATAATAATAAGCATTTGTCGTAGAAAAAGTATAGTATGCAACTCGTCTATAAACTTTTCTAGAGACTCATTTAATTAAGCACTCACTCGCAAGTTAGCTCGTGCCTAAATTAACTTCGTGACTAAAATGGCGTTTATCAAACTTGATACATAATATACTATTATCCTCAAGCGTTCTATAATTTAAGCTTTATTATTTTCAACGATGAGACAAACTAACAAAACATGGACGAAATTAAAAAAACCCCAACCTAAGAAAATGTAAAAGAAGCGGCCAATAAGCTAAAGATGAATTATGTGGAGAATATTTTAAAATGGGGGAAGAAGACTTAAAAGAACACCTACATAAACTGAATATTATTAATATATGAAATGAAAAAAAATGCGGGTGAAAAAGAATTTGAGATTTATATTATAAAATAATATACAAAAAGTTTATATTCAAAAGTGCTCTTTTAGTTCCACCCTTACTTCTTAAAAAGTCCCATAAGATAACTGAATGGCTTGTGCGGGTTAAAGGTAGGAACGGACCGCGGGCTTAAAGTCCCCTCCGAAGGACTATTACACAATAGGGCAAACACAAATAAACAGCCATGGGATTCGAACCCACGACCTCCGGCTTGTAGTCAGCAGCACTAACCACTAGTCCAAGGGTTAATAATTCAGAAATCAAATAATTGCGTATGCAGTGAAATGCAGCAATAATAACAAGGGACTATACACCAAAGAAAACAAAGAAAAAACAAAACTGGAATAGTCTAAATAGGAAATAACAGATAAGTGGTGACTAGCTTTTGGGAATAATAATAAATGACAGCATAAGACCGGTAGTAACCTATGCATCAAAGACAATGACTATGGGAAGCAAAGAAGAAGAGAAATTAAGATGTTTTGAAAGGAAAATTATGAGAAAAATATACGGACCAATTAGAATATGAGAAGGAGAGTAATGAAGACTAATAAATCATAAAATAGATTAAAAAAAATAAAACGAAAATATATAAGGTAATCAAGGCGCAGAGACTCAGATGGTTTGGACATGTATAAAGAAAAAAAAACGTCAAAATAACATGTGGAGGATGTCGAGAGGAGGTCCAAAAACAAGATTGGAAGATCAAGTACATGATCATCTAAAATTATTGAAAGAAAGAAGATGGAGAGAGACTGACTTGGCGAGGTATTATCCAAAAGGCGAAAACTTTAAGAAGAAAAGAAAAAATATGGAATGATCCACCATAGAAGAGGATCCTTTGAACTTTAAAGCTACAACTCCATAAATCGTTCCTTCTTCAAAATTTTCAATAAGATTTAGTATACTAATATACTATATATAGGGTCGCTTTAAGGGGTGGTGAATCCTGTGGCGTGTAAAGATTTTTTAAAATCGCTAATATGAAATCTAAAAATTTACTCTCAAAAACTGACATAGTAGGCCTTGTATTTTGTAAAAATATGGCAATTTTTGCTTTAAAAATACAGTTTATCAAGATATACACTTTAAAACAAATCTGGTTAAAATCACAAAATAAAGATTTGACAGGGGTGAGTCGCAAGTAGCATTACAGTGACAAATACTAATATCGCAACTTCAAATGAGTGGCAGTTACGTTGAAATAACTAAATCTACCACAATACAGTTGAAATATTTTCCTATTATATCATGTGATTTACACCAGCAGAATATACGTCATAGTCTTATAACTTTTTGGTGTATCAGTCTGGTATCTGAAATGTTATGACCACTTTAGACACCCCCTTAAAGTTGTCTAAACTTTAAAGTGGATTATGAATAGTAACGACAACCAAACCATATCACTTAAGTATTACTTAAAAGTGGTAGTAGTAGTAAAGTGGGTATTCCAGTTTTGGCAACATTTTCGAATTTTTTTTCCAAATCTTGAAGATGGCAAAACTTGTTTATAAGTCATTGTCATTGCCACATGCTTATGTGATTTCCAGGTTTTTAAAGTTCCCTTCTTTAAAAACAGACATGCTTATAAGCATACAAACAGTCGCCATTGTAGGAGAATAATTGTGTACTTTGTGTTTGTGTAACAATTAATTATGGTTAGCATCGCACCATATTTAACATTTTACTAAATAATTATTGGTTTCATGTAACCAGAAATAATATTTAAAGCCTCTAGATAGATAGAATTTATAATTTTATATTATTTTTCGTTACCATATAATTTAAAGTTGCGTGCTTATATTTCGAGCTATGAAACCCATGTTTGACAGTAACATTTTATTCTTGTTAACTTTATGTCTTCGAATTATTTTAATTCTAGTTATTATTTGCAAGTTATTTTCTTACATTATAATAATTTTAGCATTAAGTGTCAGACTAATGTCCAGTTTTAGAGAAAGCAAAGATAATTAGATAAATAATATTCTGGAAAAAGACAAGGATAGAAAGTAAAAAGTAGTAAAGTTTTGCTTAAGTTTTGGCCATATACGAGGTGTGTTCAGAAAATAACGGGAATTGTTAAATTTCGCGGGTTCGGAGGGTCCGGTTGTCATAAAATTTTCTATATTATGTTGGTATACATGCCCACGAAGTATGATAAAAAGTTTAGCTTGTCATTGTTTACTTTGTCTATGGCAGCCGCTAAGGTTAGACGTGTTTTATGAGCTCGGCGATTTTTCGTTCGTTAAAAGAAATGGACCAAATAATTTGTATCCAATTTCGCTTAAAAAATGAAATAAATTCTGTGAAATGTTAACAAAGGCCTATAGTGAGTCTGCTATAAGTAAAACAAGAGTTTACAAGTGGTATAAGAGTTTCCAAGATGGCCGTGAAGACGTTGAAGATGACGAACGCCCCGAACGCACAAGCACATTAACAACCGATAAAAACATAGAAAAAGTGGAAGAAATGTTTATAAACCATCAGAGAAGTCGCTGATGATGTTGGTATATTGATTGGCTCATCCCATGAAATTTTTTGATTGTTTTTGGTATGAAACGCTTGGCAGCAAAATTTGTTCTAAAATTGTTAAATTTTAGAACAAATTTTGCTTTTGGCCAAAAATAATACTGTAATGATGCCTCAGCCTCCATATTCGCCAGACATGCCTCTGTCTGACTTTTTCCTATTCCCAAAAATAAAAAGAAACTTAAAGGGCCGTCGTTTTGCAAGCATAGATGACATTAAAAGCGCATCGCTGAAAGAACTAAATTCTAAAAATCGAGTTTTAGAAGTGTTTCGAGTATTGGAAGAAGAGCTGGCACATGTGCATAATATCCAATGGGGACAACATAAATGTAGACGAATAAATAAATATTTTTTTCAAAAAACGAAAATTCCCGATATTTTTTTAACACACCTCGTATTGATAAAATATGCTATAATATCATCATTCACGTATACAAGAATAAACAAAAGTTATTTAAGCAATAAAAGTAACCAAAATAGAAATTTATTTAAACAAAATACCCACCTAAACATTTTTGGTTGCCACTGCTTACATAACCAAATTGCATTTAATAACGTTATTATATGCCTATCCTTTATGTAGATAGAAAAATTATTGTTCGGATTTTCTACTTATTGCTGCCAACTAGTTTTTTTTAAGTAACGAGCAACTTTCACAGACTTTGTAAAGAAATATAGTTTGCGTTTTAACTGTGTTATGAATTAGTACTTGTACTTGTAAATATGCAAATATGTTTGCTTTTAACAAAGTCTTTTTTTATTTTACACTTGCACATTTTCTGAAAAATTAAAATACTATAACTTACATATCATCCTTTTCTTTGACAAACAAATTAAATAAAATGTAGAAAAAATTGTGTTTAACCTTTTGATACATTTTGAACTACTTTTCTAGAATAGCCAGACTTTAATGTTATGTATGCATTATTTTAGCAATTAGCTACGCAATGACTATAAATTTTATGTATATTAACGTTTATATAACTTAAATATTGGCTATTGTTAAGGAATAAATATGATTTATACCTATAATAAATTAATCATTGATAGTTAAAAAACAAGTATTAATTGTTAAATTCCATCCAAAGTTTATTTTATTTTAATTTTAAAACCACAATTTAAACGTTTTAAGGATTGCCAATATAACAATAATAACACTATATAGTCTAGAGGGTTTTGAACTGAGTCAACCAAATGTTTCTTATGTAAAAATGCAAAAGTTGCTCGACACAAAGAGTTGTAAAATCAAAACTTTTTGACAGATTAATTTGAAATTTTGACAGTTATTGTTTGAAGGATGGTTCTTACCAATCGTGCAATCAATTGACATACAGGGTGGCCCATCAAAAACAGTAAGGTTTACGGCTTTGTATGTATAAATAAAAAAATTCTTCAGGCTCGTATACTTTTGTTTCCAGGGGGACATATTTATACATTAATTTCATCACTGTAACTTTAACCCCTTAGCGGGGGCGGCTTTCACCCTTATTTTTTGAATGAAAAGGGGTAAATTGTGATACATATTTTGAAAGGACATTACTCTCTTAAAATGAATTAGTTAGTTACTACAGTTATTAGTGGCTGCTTTTTCACTTGTACCATGGTTAAAATTTAACTGCCAATTCTTATATAAAATTATCCCCTGAATCCGAAAATGTCGTCAAAATTTAAAAAATTATAACAGTTTTTGAGATATAGTCAATTTTCCATTTAATATGGAATTGACTATATCTCAAAAACTGCTCTACTTTCATCATTTTTGATGGTATTTTCGGATTCCGGGGACAATTTTACAGAAAGCATACATATTCTGTACATAATTGGCTGTTAAATTTGGTATCCCATGGTTAACCATGGTACAAGTGAAAAAACAGCCAGTAAGTAATTTTTGACTAATTAATTTTTAGACAGTAGTTTAAAAACATTTTTTAACGAATTTTTTGCTTTACGAAATTAGTAAATAAGCTGTCCAGTAAAATGTTTATGGCTCGGCAAATTAAAAACATAAATATTATTTTTTGATAATTTCATGAAACTGAATTTGCGTAAATCTGAACAATGTATTTAGAACAAATATTTGTAATTTTACGTATTTAACGATACAATTATCAAGTGGCTCGGTAATGGAATTATGTTAATTCAAGCAAATAATAATTTTGTAAACAAAAGAGGTGTTTTACCAATTCAGCATTCTGACGTTTTGCTTATTGTGTAGTAATAATTGCATGCTTTAATTAATTAGGGTTTAAATTTGGTTTTATTTTTGTGAAACAATCTGACAACACCGCAAACAAATCTTTCATATTGAGTTCATTAAACCCCATACCCTTGAAAATTACTTCTCTAATAACGTGGTACCCGTTATAGACCAGTCTTATATCTCAATCAAAAAGTCATTGTGGATTGCCCATGTTATGTTATGCCTTGGTGCACTCAAGTATTCCTCAAGGTCGATGGTAATCTTATAGGACTCTAGTCTATTGACCCACATAGGTACACCTCTTAACAAAGGTGATTCACTTAAATCATACAAAGAAATTGTGGTGCATTTTTGTTTTGACTTTGGTATTCTTGGCTAACCAGTTTTTTTTTGTAGAAAAAGGTTGAGTTTATTTCACTAATTCCGAAAATAGTATTTGGAAAAATATGGCACCCCGTTTTAGAGTTTATTATATTATAGTTTGAATTATTGAAAGTCAAAAATAATTTTAAATATTAAATACAACTGTAAAACTTTAAGCTTAAAAATATTAATTTTTAAAAATATTAGTTAAATATTTTTTCATACAAAATTATCGGTTTAAATTTATACTTACACTATCATTTAAATGACTAATACAAAAATTCTCACAAAAGTTTTAAATTTTAAAGTGATAATTTTTGGATTAAATATTTATCGACTATCATTTAAATGACTCTTTACAAATTTAAACCAAAACTTTTTATTTTTAACAATTTTAATCTGATGTATTTTTAAAACAAAATTTATAACTTTAAATTTAAATGTAAGTCGATTATTTTTAATTTACAAATCGTATACGTAGCTTTAGCAGACGGCTTTTAAGCATGGTTCATAGTGTTTGAAAGGTACAAAGCTCGAAGTCTGCTGCATATGAAGTCAGCTAAAGCACCGTTTACACTTTGTGAATTAAAAACTATTGACTTACATTTAAATGTAAAGTAAATATGTTTGTGTTAAAAATGTATAAATTAAAATTTGTTAAAAATAAAAGTTATTGGTTTAAATTTTAAATAAAAGTCGATACATTTTTAATCTAAAAATTACCACTTTAAAATTTAAAAACAACAATTTTTAAAAAACCAACATTGTAAACTTTTATTTTTATATTTAAAACATGTTTTATGTGTGTTTTTATTTTAAATGTCTCGAAACTATTTTTAAATACTTACTTTACCAATTTAATCTAAATAATTTTATAAAATATTTATATAAGATTTACAAAATTCTGCCCAAATAAATTATACTTGAGAAATTATTTTCATAAAAAATGTTGGTTAGAAATTTTTGCATAATTGATTGATTAACTGTTATAACAGTTAATATTTCCAATCATAGTTAGTACATTTTTGTCTTTCAATACATGATAGTTGAAAACATTTTAAATTTGTAAATTTAAGCCTAAAATTATTTATTAAATGTTAAAACGGCGTGCCATAGAAAAAGGCTTTAGATTAAATATATAAATAATGATTTTTACTCATAATAAAAACCAATATCCCGTATTGAGTACAGTCAATTACCTCTTGAGTATATTATCAGAGAATTATTCGAGAACCTTGTCGATCACCTAATATTTAGTGTTCAAAATATCCTTCATATTTCATATTGCGAATATATTGAATTATAATTAGAGGTCCTTGCAAAATTAAAATTATTTATTAAATTAATTTTTATTTTATGTAAATTAACACATTTATTAAAAAGTATCGATACATGTTCTTGACACATTCTTATTTGGCCGCAAGGATTCCTCTAAAAACTGGTTTCTCTTTCGAAGGAAGGCCGAAATTTGGATTATAGTCTACAATATAAAAGTATTGTATACAAAATATAAGCTGGCATTTTTTTTAGGTAAGATCTGCGTCATTACTTTTTGCAATTTAAAAAAAATTAAGCAAATGGTCAAAAATTATTAATCGTGAATACAGGGTAGTAATTAACTTAAAAAAAAGTATTTTTCCAATTAATTTTTATTTTTACATTATATGTTTTATTTGTTGTATTAATTTTGTATTTGTTCCAAGGAAAAGCAAGGTCTCTGTGAATAACATATGCAAATTATTCAGAACAAAGTCTAAACTAATTAAATATTACTAAAATAAAATAATATAAATATATCTAGTTCTACATATTGTTTTTCAATGTTCAATAATTGCCTCCATCAAACACCATTGCAAAAAATACATTTATATGGTTTTTCTCCTCCCACTTTTAAAACGCCCATTATCGTACATGTTTTCATGGCAGTAAGTGATTTTTTAAATACACTTTATCAAACTTTAAGGCTTTTTAGTCACGGGCTAAAGTTAGTATTAATATTTGAAAAGATTATACATTGAACGTTTGTATACTGACCTTTTGATTTCACCGTAGTAGTGCAGTTAACTAGATTTAACTGAGAAAGCGTTAAAAATTTTGCGTATAGTGCCCATAAAACATTCTCCTCTTTTACGGTAAAAAACTGGTTCTATATCGATTGTTGTCTATTTTCAAGGGATAAATTTTGATTTACACAGAAAAATTTGAGATTTTAACTCCGGTAGATTTCTAAGTTAAGAATTCTAACGGGAATTCCAATAAATACAACTGTCACTTTTTGTCCCTTTAACGTTTCCCGTGTAAGAATTTTTAACACTTTGTGATAATATTCTGCAATTATAGTAATAAAATAAATCAAAGGATAACATATTTTATTAACATAATCATATTTTGAAGTTATTTTTATATTTTAAAGTATCAATAATTGTTTAAGTTTAATTAAAATAATAACGGGCAATGGTAATGGTGAAAATTACGTCAAAAATGTTTATTGGGATGGTTACTTTATTTTCATATAATATATTATGTACCTGGATGCAGCTTTTTAAAAATATTTAATTTAAATCATTTTTTAGCTCCCACCTTTAAAACGCCCATTATCGTACATGTTTCCATGATACCAAGTGACGTTTTAAATACACATTCACAAACTGTGACTTTAAGGCGTTTTAGTCACGGGCTAAAGTTAGCAACAGTGGCTTTCGGGATTTTTAGTCACGGGCTAAAAATGCTTTTATGTCGTGCTCGTGCCTTATTAAAACTCGAAACTATAATAGCGTTTATCAAACTATTATAATAGACAAAAACGCAAAATTAAAAAAAATAGTGGATTAAATCCGGTGTTTCATTGCCTGAAATAAAACATTGCAAAAAGGACTTTTTTAATGATGAAATATGTTGTCTTTATTTAATAAAACAAACAATTATTTAGTCATTAATTTTAAACGGCCATTACAAAATGCAATAGCAACAATAGAAATGAAAGGCCTTGCCATTTTTTTCAAACGCCACAAGTATTCTATTTTATGACTCATTTAAATAAATATATACATAAAAGATGAAAGTGCTTGACCAGTAACAAAAAAGTATAATATAATTGTAAAAAATTACAGCGGGAAGCAAAATTAAATTAGCAAATTGTGTCATTTTTCCTTGTGATTAAAGTGGTGAAAACAAAAAATCAATTTGGGTTTCCCAAATATTAACAAATATAAAAAAAAAAATTCATTAAAATTATGCAATACACAAAATGTACCAAAGTATAAAAATAGAAATAAAATTATACTAGTTTTCTCCATGTGAGAATCATTACTTAAAAAATGTGTTTAAAAATGCCATTCAATTGTTATTTGTGGTTAATATAATAAAACCATTATCAATAATTAGGTGTAAATTAAAAATTATAGAACATAATAAAAAATGCTATTTGATTACTTAATGGTGGAACATAATATCTTCATTTAAATAACAATATGTTTATCATATAAAATATTTTTAATTAAAATTAAAATAGTTTAAATTGGATGTTTTTTGATACGCTCAAAGTAAAAATAACTCGGTTTGTTACGTAAAAAAATTACTTACGTTATTAACATATTCAGCACACAATTTATTAATTAATGGTACCAATAGTTCAAAAAATATCGCACTTATCACTTAATAACACATTGTGGTACTACGGGAACTGAAATTAATTTTTTGCGTTAAAATTGAAAAATTATCACTCGCTTCCAAATTATTTTTATTGCACAAATTTCAATTAAAAAAATAAATTATTTTTTTATAGAAATAACTTTCTTTAAGTATTTTTTCTAGGTCGACATTATTATGTTATTTTATACATTATATCGACTTTTTTTTTCATTTTAATGATTCTGTTTATATTCTTAAAACAATTTGTGCGGCAAACAACGTCATAATAACAATTAAGAACCATAAATGCTTAAAATTGACCTCGAGACCCCCATAAAGTATAATATTATAATTAATTAAACATTTAGAGGTATAATATATGCATCTATACATGTATGTAATAGTATATTTTATCGGGCTTTTTTGTACAAACATTTTAGATTTAAAAAAAAACAACTTTTTACGTAGTAGTTGATGAAGAAATCAGGTTTTTCCTCATTAATTATATATGAGAAGTGCCACCATCTTGGATTTTGTATTTTATCGATTTCTACGAGTCTTTTGCATGTTTCGATAAAAAAATTATACACATTCATAAGGTTAATCCCCTTTAAAATACTGTTTATAACATAATAATAGTATTTTGAAGAACTAATGTCATAAGACGTCATTTTGTCGCATGCGGACAATTTTTAGTTTTGTAAAGGTCGAGTACGACAAAAGGTCTTATGACATGTTCTTTATGCTATTTTACCTATTTTACAGAAATTCTATAAAAAAAATTATTTTATACCTTAAATTTAATTTGGTGGAATTTTACTTTAGATAGTTGATATCACAGTCATTGGTTTGACAGTTAATGTCAAAATAGATTCGCCATGCCGTCCTTAATTTACTTATTTACAATAAGCGGGTGTTAATGACAAAGAAGAAAAAAAGGATTTTCTTTGGTGTTAAACAAAATTTATTGCCAGAAAAGTCTTGTAAGTACTAAAAAAATCATAAAAATATTATAACCAATATGCAAAATATTATTTTATTAGTAGGTATGCTGTTTAAAGTATAGTCAACCCACAATCCACACAATTGTGAGCCAACCTATAAAATCAAAATTTTTGGTGAAGTAAAGTATCTCATTACAGCACCGAAAGCGGTGTTATAATGAAGTCATTATGAACGCAAAATAGATAAAATCGTTTTTAGCCAAAATTGGATAGTTTTTAAAACCTAACCTGAACAATTTTTGTCCGATTTTAATGTAGTTTACCAAACTGTAGCCTTATCTATCTACTTTATTGTGTTATACAAATTTGTTACCTTTTTATCTAGAAATGCAAAATACCTTTTTTATCTAGAAATGCAAAATACGCTCGCAAATAAAAAAGGCAGGCAGTTCTCATAATTAGTAATTATTAATTACACATACTTCCAAACATATACAAATCATTTTTAACTAAGACTGTTTCCTTTTCGTGGGGTTAAAGTAGGGGAAGTGAGAATTACACGGTTTAAAAAAATACCATCTTTTTGTCTCTATTTGGCAAGTATACTAAAAACTTTTTAATACATTTTTAAAAAAACATTTAACAATAAGAAAAACACAAAATGATGATATTTTAGATTTTTTAATGGCATGTTTATAACAGCAAGAATTTGGCAACGTCGTATTTTGACCACGATAGCCAAAACGTTTTTATCATAGACATATTAATATGTAGGTAGTTTTTATAATTAACCATTTTATGTTGTATACCAATTATTTTGGCATTGTTTTTTTCATTTTGTTTATGAGATTAAAAAGCCACTATACTTTTACTCTCTAAAAGTGAAACAGTGAAATTTTCACTATTTCCGTCAGTGAATTATTATTCACTGTAAAATTAGTGTTTTTCAATATAAATTAGTGAAATTTTAACTTCTTCAAATTAGTGTTTTTTTATTATCACTACTTTTCCGGAACCCTCGACATAAAATAGTGAAATTTTAACTTTTTTGAACTAAACCTATTTCACTAATTTGTACAGTGAAGAAATCGCTACATGAAAAAGTGAGTATTCACTAATTGCTAGTGGTATACTTATCACTGCGGCAAATAGTTAATATGCACTGTCAATCAGTGAAAATCCACTGTTTCATTTTTAGAGAGTACACAATGTGCATATTATGCCACTTTTTGCTTTTTATAAAGCAATACTAAAGGAATTTATGTAAGCTTAACATAGGCGATGTAAGCAAATGATTTAGAAAAATTTGATATAACCTAAATTTTATTTAGTTAACAATTCGTATCATACGTGGACGTTTTAATATGTCTATGGTAGGTATCATATATTTTAAATCCCACTTATAAACTGACTATCGACAAATTTCCCCTCAAAAAAGGAAACAAGGTCATTCATACAAAATATAGCGAATAAGCAGTATATGAATCCCCTATTATCAAAACCCCTTAAATCCGTTTTGATGAAAAATGAGAACCATGCATTAAAAAAATACTACCTATCAATTTGTGCATTCAAATGGTTGAAAAAGCTACGAAATGTATGTATTAATGTTTTTTTTATAAATATTTGATGGCTTTTGCAACCATTTCTATGCACTCATTGATAGGTAGGAATATTTTAATGCATGTATCTCATTTTTATCGAAACGGATTTAAGGAGTTTTGATACTAGAGGATGCATATGTGCATAATTAACTAATGAGGGAAAACATGATTAATTTATCTACTCTGCAAGGGATACTTTACTGCATCGGAAGTTTTACCTTGTAATTTTTTTTCTTATAATCTTATCATTGTCCTACTTTACTTATAAAACTAAGATTTACTCTCGATAGCATGATATCGGCGGGTCGTGCCAAATTGGTTAAACTTAAATCGTAGCAGAAACAGTCGGTATTATTTAAAGCAAATATTTTGACGTTTATATTACGAAACCCTATTGCAATTTTCAGTAAATTTGTTTGTATTTCTTAAAATTTATGATTTATATTATTACAATACATGAATAAAATAAAAGGTATATTTCAACGAAAATTGGTTGCAAAATAGCAAACAACAATTTCTTAAAACGATGATGAAATATATACTTCCATAATGTTATTCTGCAACATATAATATTCTTATGTGTTTCGATACAGAAAATGAAAGTTTTTGTTAATTTAATTAAATATTTTTTGACCTACAGAAAATGTATGTAGTAATTAGTATCTCTAGTAATTATCTTTATTATTTAAATAATTTGTTATGTTTGTTAAAGGTAAATAGTAAAATTTGATTCAAGATCTTGCATCGCGTTTTTTTGTAATTTTTTTCGTAAATTTGCCAAACCCTGTATTCAAATACTTTATTAATATTAATATTACATTGTTTAAACACAAAATGTTTAATTTGTTAACAGAAATATCCGGGTTTGGCTAAACTTGTTAAATGTCAATGTATTTTATTAATTTATAGTCAATATTATAAGTTCCTAGGAATAATTTTAGTAAAGATGTTATGTAAAATTATATAAAAGTGTTCCACAGTTGGATAACATAGAACCTAATGCAATTATATGAAATTTCAAATTTTAATATTACTGGACTCAGCAAAAACCTTTTTAAAACATCTAATGGACCAAATACTATATAGATATATCTTAGAACCATCTAAAAATATTACAAAACTGCCTAAAAAACCCAAACTGTATAAAATGAGACAAACTTCCTTAGAACTGTCAAAAATATCGAAACTGTATAATATTCATATAAAATTACCAAAACTGTGTTAAAACTGTCTAAAGTCACAAAAAACTGTCTTAAAATGTCCTTAAATCTCAAAATATATACTATATAAAATAACAAAAACTGTATTAGATATCTGTCTAAAATAACACAAATTGTACAAGAGCTGCCCAAATGACCAAAATGTTATTAGAACTGTCTAACAATGTCCGAAAACCCTCTAAATTAGTTTAAACAATAAAAGAGTGTAAAATATTGCATAAAAATATGAAACACATTTGTAATTAAATTTCAACTTTTTTCCCATATACTATCTTACTGTGTTATTCCAAAATTTAACAGCCAATTCTTATGTAAAATTGACCCTTGAATTTGAATATGCCTTCAAAAATTATGAAAGTAGAGCAGTTTTTAAGATATATATAGTCAATTCCATCTTAAATGGAAAATTGACTATATCTCAAAAACTGTTTTACTTTTATAACTTTTGACGACATTTTCGGATTTAGGGAACAATTTTACATGGAAATTGACTGCTAAATGTACGGGATACAAATTGCTATTGACTAGAATTATTAGTGACTGCTTTTTCCCTATGACAATTAGTCATTTTTGACTAATTCATTTTTAGACAGTATCTGTCTAAAACTGCATAAATAACCTAAACTGCATTAGAACTGTCTAGAAATGTTTAAAATGCGCCGAAACCATTAAAAAACGTTAAACTAATAAAATGGCAAAGATTGTATGAGAACTGTCTAAAATAAACTAAAATGTCCCAAATGACCAAAATTTTATTTAAACTATTTATAAAAACTAGTTTAAGGGCTTTTAGGACTATGAAGTTTGTTTTAATCTTATTAATGTTTTAAAAAACTAAAGCTTGTTTTAAGAAAACCTCCTATGGATTAGATTGATTGTAAAAAAGTACTTTTAAAGTATCTTAAATGACCAAATACCATCTTAGAACTGTCTAAAAATGTTCAAAAAATGCCCAAATAACCTACTGCATTAAAACTATCTAAAATTACCAAAAACTTCCTACAAATGTCCTTAAAATTATCTTACTACCAAACCCTGTATCGGAACTGTCTAAAATAACCCAAAACCCAACCCAATCTATATAAGAACTGTCTAAAATGACCCAATCTGTATGAGACCTGTCTAAAATTACCAAAACTCTATAAGAACCGTCCAGAACGAAAAAATAAAATAAAAAAGTTCAAAATTTTGGCACACCTTGAATATGTACATTTCAACTTTTTTTGGAATTATTTATAATTGCTTTTATGACGTTTTAAGCAAGTTTTTTTTAATCTCATTAAATTTGTTTTACGTAAACATCTTACTGATCAGGTTTTTGGTAAAAAAAATAAAAAAATAAAAAAGCAAAAACTCTTGTTCTAACAAACTTTTTAAATTGGCAATAATGCTATAATTTTGATTTATTGGGTTAGATAGAAATGAACTTTCATTTCATTTTTATATAATGATTTATGAAATTGTTCTACATTTTTTATCGACCAAACACCAAAAGTGAGTTTTATTAACATTTTATAACAATGCATGAATTAAAAATAAAATTAATTATTTACTGTATTACTAATAATCATCTACTTGTGAAACACACAAATAATTACCTCATAATTCGGTTAAATAGTTTCGGAATAACTTAAAGAAAGTAAAAGCGCTCTTGCAAACAAAAAAAGTGATTCACAGAGTATTTAATCCATAATTCTTTGTGCAACAATAACAAATTCAGTCACTAGCGGCAACACTTTTCACTAATATACCTTTTTGAAATAGTTTGGTCGTAAAATTGTTTTCTTATTCACGGCACTAAAAAACGTATGCACAGCACTGTTGGTTGTTAAGGTTACCGCAGAACTGGCCATTGAAGTCACCGAAAGTCTTGGAGCTTGTTTCGTCCCCCCACCCACTCACTAAAATACCCCGACTGGACAATGTTACATGTTTTTTATACGAGGTTTCCAAAAATACTTTTCACAAAAACCATAGTACAAGTACCAATACTTGTTTTTGTTTTTTACCTCTAAAGGTCCATTTAAAGTATCGGTTTAAAGTTTAGAACTTGTTTATCAATTTGTATTTAAGTACTAAATGAGAGAATTTTATAAATTTATTTTTATTGCAGGTTGGGAAAAATACTATTGTATTTGTATAGTTATTTTTTAGACAAAAATATTGTAGAATTTTGCTTTTCTTTAAAAAAGTGTCTAGACAGATTGAGGACATTTTTAAAAATAGTTTTTTGTGATTTCAGTCGTCTAAATGCAATGCAACGAAATTACAGTCCTAATTAAGTTCATGTCGATTTTTGTATATTATGAGCCTGTGTGAAATTTTTGTAAAATTTAACCAAAATAAATAAAGTTTATAATATTTAAGTATTTTTTATGTAGGGAAGAAAAACAAAGTAGTAGTATAAATAATTTCTTATTATTTAAAATCTAAATCTAAAAATAAGTTATATCGTTAAATTTCTTTGAAAATCTTATACATAATTCACAATTTCTTGTAAACGCAACGTCGTAATTTTATTTTCAAAAAATGGCTAAAAACATGTATAACCTATAACACAAAGTATATTATATCAAGAAGACATTTTGTTGCAATTCTATTCGGTTATTTAATTCTTGCGAAATCCATGACATTGGGAAAGTGAAATTAAATCAAGGTAGGCCAGATTTTAGTGTCGATTCTTCAAGAAAATATACTTGATTTATTTTCTTGTTATCCTTAATTTTTTTAATTATCAACCGGTTGCTTTTAGCAACATAGATGGTGGGCCAATTAAGTTCTTGGTATTCGCAATTTGCGTAGTTTTAGTTTGAAAAAATTTTGAATAATATTTTTAATAAGAATATTTTATTAACCTCTATATCCCGGCGCTTTCGCCATTTTTGCAAAAATCATCGTGTGGTATGCCATTTTTGGTACACACTGTATATAAAATATTATGTTAAAAATATGTATTTACATTAAGATTTTTAAACAACTTGTTTTGTTAATAATTAAATAATTTGAATAAATATAAAAAAAAGTTGTTTAGATAGTTTTAAAACTTTTAAATGTTTTTCAAGCAGTTTTTAATATGTTAGTTTTAGGACATTTAAAATTTTGTACAGTTTTAGGATAGATAAAAAAATAGTTTTCTTTAATAAATTCTCTTTTAATTAAAACTAGAAAATCAGTATTTATGTCATTAGGTCAAGAAGTGAGCTCAAAATTTGAGCCAAGCACATATTAAACGATAAATAAAACGTACAATTCTGCCGTGCTTAATAAAAACGCCGTAACCAACAATTTTGCGATTTTTGGTTTACGGCATTTTCTACTAGAACAATTCATCCTGCGTCTATCCCCGGTACTCAAAAAACCGTATAGATATAGATACAGTTTTTTGAGTACCGGGGATAGACGCAGGATGAATTGTTCTAGTAGAAAATGCCGTAAACCAAAAATCGCAAAATTGTTGGTTACGGCGTTTTCATTAAGCACGGCAGAATTATTAAAAGTAGAAAGTGAGGTTAGATAGATCTGACAGATATGATTGGTCCAAACGCGATAAATAATGAATTTGCAACCACCCAATTGGTCTACATTATTTTTATGTGCATGTTCATAATCAATCACTTAATAAAAGCTAAAAAGAAAGTAATAAATTTAAAGCAAGAAACATAACTGTTATAAATTTTAGAGAACCTCCGTGGAATTTTTATTATTATTGACAAACAAACCCTTGATCCCTCGTGGAATTAACAATAACAAATCTCAACAATGTAAACAACATTTTACTTTTGTTTGTTGTCTGTCAGTTAGTGTTGAGTTTAACCCCCTTAGGGAGTTGAATTAGGGAATGAAAAGTAGCCTACGTTGCTCTCTAAAAAGTTCTCTACCTGCCAATAAAAGTCCTGTCAAAATCGATTCAGCCGTTTGGAGATTAGCCAGGACAAACAAATAATTAATTAATTTTATTTATATATAATAATAATATTTATGTAAAGATGTATAGACATGTCTAATTTGGCCTTATTGTAATATACTATATTATATTACTAGGGTAAGTTTTATTATAAAAATACAAAATAAATAAATATTGTATTATTTAGTATTATGCAAGTATATTTGTCACTTGTCACCTAGGTTAACAAACCATAACTTTAACAATTTTTTTTATATTACATACGATATATTCATTTGTACCATTAATTATTTCCTGTATGTCTTAATATTGGTTAATTTCTACCATAGATTTGTTAAATAAGGTGTTTTTTAGTATTTATTTTTAATTGTGTTCATGAGATTGATTACAATTTATAATTGGTCTGTTTTTGTCTGGTTTCTACGAAGGTAATATTTATATTTATAATATATATTTATATTCATTATACATATAACTCCCCCCTCTTATTTATATTTAATCCGGTAGGTTAGGAATCGCAAATGTTGGTGTGTTAAACAATTTTTGAAAAAAATTCAAAATGGCGTCGTACCATCAAAAGGTCACATTTTTTTAATGGGGAGTGCTGTCTTATGATACATTGTTGAAAAGGTCTTTGGAAGATTCTTATAACCGACCACTTATTTTTTAATTCTATACCGGTATATCCGAAATTATAAAAAAAATCGCATTTTATAAGTACAACTTAAATATTTTAGACATGTGGGAATTAAAAAAAACAAAAGACGTCGTACTACCAAAAGGTCACATTTAAAAAAATTAAAAGTGGGTCATGTGAAATATTTATTTAATTTAAAAGGTATTTTGAAGCTTGTTATATGTAACTAATTATTTTTCTAATTGTACAGGATGGAATAAAAAAATGGACAATTTCAACTAACGACCCCATTTTGAACATTTTTTCTTTTTTTTCGCCAAAAAGTGGTCTGATAATATTAACATACTAAAGTTTGACAGTAGGTAGTCATTTTAAAGAAAAAAAAGTAGTATTTAATTGGTCTATAGACTATAACATTCTAAAATGTACAATTCCTAACGTACAGGTTCTAAAAATAAGGGTGGGGGAGTTTTTACATTCGCACTGTATTAGGCTGTCCTTTATTTCCCAAGTTGTTTTTTTACAGCTTTATTTTTTGTCTAGTCTAAAAACAATAAAAGAAATTTATTTATTTTATTCTTTGACGTCAGATATAGTTTTTTTTATTTTTATAAATTGTTTTCAAACTGTAAACAAATAATTTAGATGATACACAAGTAAAAAAAGACAATTTAAAGCCAACTCATAAAATTCAGAAATAAAATATATTTTTTTATACCTATATTTTAAGCATTGACCTTCGATATTAATTTAAATAGATGGTTTTGTAAAGCCTAAAATTTTCTAAAAAAATATGTCTTCTATATGGTCGAATAAACTTAAAAATAACTAGATAAATTCTTTGTTTTATAAATCCAAGTGTAATATCCCGATTAAATTGCGTATACACGTATCTACGTGTGTGAATGTTATACCACCTTTATTATGTCATACAGTGTACATGTGCAGCCGGTAAAACAAGCAACAACACTGAAGAATGATCGATTTACTCATCGATTTACAGTGTTGCAACGTGTCGCACTGCCCAATTTTGACGGGAATTTCCAAATCGTTTTGCAGAAATATGTTTGTAATTTTTTCGACCTAGATCTACAAAACAGTGAAAATTTATTTAAGTCAAGTTCGTCGTTTGAACTATTTTTGCATTGCAAAGTCTTGGCCATTGTTTAGGTAATTTTAAACAGTTTAAGGACATTAAAATAATTACCCACACATTACTCCAAAAAATTATAAATGTTTTTTCAATTGGAAAATTTTGTTCAATAAAAGTGCATGAACGGAGGTTAACGACTTATGATCGAAATTATTTAAATTATGTAATTTTTAAATGGAAAATACGTTCTCGGTTAGTTAGGTAATTAATTATTGAAATTTTGAAAATTTCCAATAAAATATTGGTTAAAACTTGATGACTATCATGGGAATTTATTTTAAACTTAAAAAAAAACTCTTAAACTAAAAAAAAATCTAAAGAACTTAAATCGCACATTCTTAGCGGCCAATTTCCTCAAACCAGACAAACATGCATGTGAAATAGTAATTACAAAATTATATTCCATAATGGTATTATTCTTTGTTTATAATCTAAATAGCCATGAAAACTGCGTATACAACAAAGATAATGTTTCTTTGTTTTAATATTTATTAGGTACCTACCTACACAATATGTGTCTTGATTTTTTACTCTTCTTAAATTTAAAATCTAGATTTTTAATTGCTCTAGAAAATTCCTATTATTACAATAAAAAATGCTGCTTATTTAAATATAGTAGGTATTATTAAAGCAATTATTTATGAATATATTAATGTTTTTACTGTATTTATTGAATAAGTTTTTACATTCTACAATAAAAAATATGTAATTAGTCTTGAAGGACATTTTATTGGTTCAATTAATTGTTTAACTAAAAAGCTTATCAAAATTGATTCCCTCGTTTTTAAAAACACTATTTTGTAATAATTATAATATATTTTTATTGGTAATCACCTTTGTACTTATATTCTCACATAAACTAATATTTAATCAGTTAGGTCTAATGCGTATATTTATGCTAGTTGATTTTGTTTTAGTTAAATTGCCTTTAATTTATTAATGACATTTATAATTATACTTACTTGAATGTTATTTAGATTTAGTTACGGTTAATTGCATTCTTAGAAACTTTGTTTTGCATGAATAATATTTTCCCTTTATGCATAAAAGTTTATTTTTTTTATAATTTGAAACACTTATTAAACGTTGATTGAAAAAAATAGTATATGCTTAATAATTAATTATTTTCGTAAGTAATATCATAAGGGCATTTAATTTTTCCAAAAAGAATCGAAAAAACATGTTGCTAAGTAATATTTTAACAAAAAGCATGAGTGCTGGTGGCAACAAAAATCCGAGTCGAAGAGGAGGATTTTTGCACCTGCACGAATGCATTTTGTTAAAAAATATTACTTAGCATTGTGTTTTTTCGATTTTTTTCACAGGAAAAATTAGATGCCCGAATGGTATTTGACAAGACTATTTCATGAGTAACAGTTAACAATTAAAATATAAATTGCAATTTTTGGTGACAACAGCTGTCAAGTTTTGCCGCGGGTAAACTCGAATAAACTGCTGACAGGTGCTGTCACACAGTTTTTTCACCTAGAAACCATTTGTAATTCAAAATTGCGCGTTTGTGATTGGTGGAAATTAAGACGAGGGAAATAGTCAAGCATATACGTACATACATAATTACATTTCATAACGATAAACAGAAATTCTACATGAAATCTTTTAAAGTTAAAGGACACATCAAGCATCATTTTTAGTTAAGCTCTACTAACCTTTGCGAATGTATTACTTAATTAATCTGTGTTTATAAAATTTAAAAATTTGACATTTGACGGTGACAAACAGATTCCCCTTTTGTTTCATAGATGGCGCTCTATACAAATTTTTAGATTTAAATCATTTTAAGATAATAATAAGTATTTGTCGTAGAAAAAGTACAGTATGCACCTCGTTTATAAACTTTTCTATACACTCATTAATTTAAGCACTCGCTTGCAAGCTCGCTCGTCACTAAATTAAATTCGTGTATAAAATGGCGTTTATCAAACTTGATACATAATATACTATTATTAATGTTTATTTAAAGTAATTTTAACGACAAAAAATCACTTTATTTTAACGGATTTTTAACAATACCTATAACTTAATTATTTTCACTATAAACCAGGGTTCGGCATGCCTGCATATCTGCAGATATATTGCCGATAAATATCATGATATTTATCTCTATTTATATCGATATCTATATAGAATTTATAAAATTTTATATAAAAACTCCTCTTTTATATCAAGTATGTAATTTTTATACTCAATAAGAGGTTCTAGTTTTCTTTTGAATAACTTTATTTTCTTTTTTCAATTTATTTTATATTTTATTGTAAAAAAGTCATCTAGGAGTGTTTCTACATTTTTAGTGATACCATTAGGGAAGTTCTTTAAAACGATAATAAACCGGAAATTAAAATTTGATGATTAAAAATAATCATTTTTTTTGTTTAAATTAAAACTTTGTTGTAATTTTTGTGGTTCTAAACTAGATTAGTAATATTTTTACTATATTAAAACCACTTAATAACAATAAATAATTTTTTCTACTCCCACCTTTAAAACGTTCATTATCGTACATGTTTCCATGACACTAAGTGACCTTTGTACCTAAGTTTTAAATAAATTGACAGTTGTCAAATGTCATACAATCATTAAAATAAAGCGCCTTTCTTGTAAAATAATACTAAATGTGAAAATTATTTTATTATTTCAATACAAAAGTATTAAATAGTTTCTCAACGCCAATGTTGACCTTTTAATTTCGCCGGCAGTAAACTAGATATAACTTAATTTCGGGTGGAGACTCCATCGTGAAGTGCTCATAAAACATTATTTTTACTTTCACTGTGAAAAACTGTTGTTAGTCCATTTTTAATGGATATATTTCGATTTATAATCTGGAATTTGACGGTAACACAGATTCCCAAGTTGGATACTCTATTGTTTTATAGATATTTAATTAAAATTATTTAAATCATGCAACTCGTTTATAAACTGTTTTAGACACTTATTTATATAAGCACTAGAAAAATTAAATTAAAAACAAAATTTTTTTTGTATAAAATGGCGTTTATCAAACATATATGTTTGAAAAACGCCATTTTATGTATACATAATATACCTACCATTTATTTGTCTGGGAACTTTTTGGTTATTATTATGCACTAAAAAATCAATATTATGTGGATCCATGGATACAAGTGTATTATTTAATAAAGATAAAACTATAAAACTTTTTATAATGCATGTTTACAAAATACATGAATTCAAAGCATGATAGTGCATAAAATAAATGATTCATTTACAAGAATTTTAATAAGTTTGTACTTTTACTTTTTGTGTTCACGGATAATAGAATCTTGATATAATTTACAATAATTACCATTAATTTTATTATTCTTAATTTATCTATCTCTTTGAAATATCCGTATAGGAACTCTATTAATTAGACAACGAATTTGTGGGAATTTGCATATTAACTGGCTTATTATTATTTAAATAGTTAAGTTTCTTCCTGTTTTATATTTTATACAGGGTCCATAAAAAGTTCACTACGCGAGTTTTCGATATTATTCTTTTTGCTATAAAAATATGCTTTTTTATGAAATTTTTTAATCTCTTTGGAAGAGTCCTAAATTATAAAGATGCTTTCAATGTTTTGATATTTTGAAACAAACTTTATAATCAAAATTGTTTTAAAGGTGTCCAATATAAATTAAAAAGTACTTCAAAAAAACACAAATTTAGAAAAAAGAAAGGGAAACATAATATAACATTATAAAAAAATTGATAAAAACAGATTTGACATTAGTAAAATAAATAAGTATAAAATAAACAAAGACATACGTTTTCCAAGGCATATCTGACTTACAATTCTTGTGATACATTCCTGTAACATTATTACAAAAATAATCTTTATAGAAAGGAATAAACAACAATAAAGCACCTAGTGTGCTGTGGAGAATGTCATGCTCTGATTATTTTATTGCCTTCTATGGAGATTATTTTCTATAGAAAGTAATGTAAAGAAGGCATCTGAAAAATAAGAGGTGTTTTAGATTATTTTTAGGTTTAATTTTAGACTTAATTTCATAAGATGTAAAACAATATTAAAATGCATAAACCGTTTGACACATTTAAACAATTTAACAAAGTTTACCGTCCAAGGTCCTTGTTTGAAATAAGTACCTACATAAAAAACATTTACGAAATTCATTCTTATTCCTAAACGATTTTGTATTATAATTATAATAATGTAATTGCAATAGTACTTAAGTGGATAATTACTGTTTAATATTTAATATATGACCGAGTTTTATGTACATTATTTGTAGGTTTACAGGTTTTTTTAAATAAAAATACTTAAGCTTTATAAACCATCTTATCAACTTAACATAAGTTTGTAGTTTGTTAATTTTATTTTGTAAAATTTTAACATAATTTCTTGTAGAAAACCAGGGTTTGTAATTATTTGAACAAAGGAAAATATTTTATTGAAAGTTTTGTTAAGATAATATGCATATATGGTTACAGATTATTTTGTTGAAAAAGTACACGTGATTTTAGGCAGTCAATCAAAACATTTCCCACTGACAATACGCATCAACAAGTTCAACTGACTTCAACGTCTGCAACTTATGTTTCTGCTTACTTTACTTTAATTCGTAACGTGTTCGTAACAACTGTCTAGAGTGTTTATAATATATTGCCAAAAATCTGTTATTATTGTTATTCGGAATCCTTATACCTATTTAACGTGCGAAAAAAGATGCCATCACTGGTTTTCAAACTGAAATTAGGGGATACAGTGAAGTGGGTTAAAGTTACGAAAATCATCAGTAAGTGTTGTTGTATTGATAATAATATTGTACCAAATTTATTTATAAGTTGATGATTTCAGAATATTTGTTTTCATTTATGTAGGTATGTGTCAATTTTTTTGTTTAGAAAATTGATTAAAAAAGCAACATTTCTTATCAAATTCTTTTTATTTAAGTTCCCAATTTCCAACAAATATAGGGTTTTTTAATAGGGACGACGCATTTTGTTTCTACAACTACAAACTCATGTTAACAAATCTGGTTTTTATAACAGTGTAAGTAGCAAATAATAAATACGAGAGAATTCTATATTTTATTAGTTGTCATAAAACACTAGTGCCTAATGGATGGATTATAATCCTATAATTATAGGACACTAGATTGGTTTTACCTTTATGTTTAATTTAAATGTTTTATTTAAAAAATGTCCTATGATATATAATATTTAGTAATTTATAATGTAAGCAAAAAGAAACATTATTAAGCACGTGTTCAAAATTATGTTGGAACTACTACATACACGTGCTGATGAGATAAAATGTTAACACTGTGTACCTCGATAATTTGACTTTCTAATTAATAAGTAATAATTAAGTTTTTGTTACTTTTAATAATTAATTTTTTTTTTAGTTTTTAGACAGTTTAATTTTTTTTATAATTTATGAGGTTTTAACAATTACAAGTTTAATAGACGCCATTCTAGTCATGAATTTTAATTAGGCACGAGCGACATCTATAAAACAATAGAGTAACAATTTGTTGGAATCTGTATTACCGGCGCGCCGGTAAAAATGTCAAATTTTTAGGTGTAAATCGAAATATATCCCTTGAAAATTGACCAAGAAGCAGTTTTTCGCAGTGAAAGTGGTGGAGTCTTCACCCGAATTTTTTTAAGTTAAATCAAGTTTACGGCGAAATTAAAAGGTTGTTTATATAGACTTTTTAAATATTGGCGTTGAGAGACTATTATGTATGGGGAATTCCACGTGATTTCGACACGAAAAAAACCCTTGCCATTTCGAAATTCCTTGGCAATTTTTCCATGGGTTCCCTGACTCAAAATAAAAATTAAATTTTAATTTTAGCACGGTTTGTTAACGACCAATCAATTTTCTTGTCTTGAAACAAATATTTTTGATGCTGTGGCATATCGGCACACTGATTTTTTTCTTCGAAAACTAAAAATCCATTTTCTACATTCTTTAATTTTAATAATTTCTATTTTTTCCACTTTCGGATATTATGTAATATCAAAAAAAAATTTATTTAGCCCTTTTAACTATTAAAATTGTTTAAAAAAATGAATGTATAGTTAAATGATTGATTCGTTAATTTTCAATCTTAAAATAATTATTAATAATAATAATTTTTTTAAAATAATTTTAAAAGTTAAAAGTAGAGATGTAAAAAAACGGTTTTTTTTTCAGATGTGAAAAAAAACATGAAAAAAAACCTAACCAAAATTTAATATATTCTACATTTCACTTTATTATTAATACCTCTACATTTTACTCAAAATTTCATTTTGAAAAAAAAACAAAAAAAACGGACCGTTTTTTTTCAAGTCACATCTCTAGTTAAAAGGGCTAAATATAAAAAGATTAAATAAAAAAATCATTTTTGATATTACCTACAAACTGTCCGAAAGTGGAAAAAATCAAAATTATTAAAATTAAACATTCCGAATAGCCACGATCTAATATAGATACAAAAACTTGTAGTCGCTTAAAGATTAAAAGCAAAAAAAAAAAATTAAAAAAAGATACATACAGTGTAGAATATGGATTTTTCGAAGAAAAAAATCATAGTGTGCCAATATGCCATAGCATCAAAAATATTTATTTCAAATAGCTTGTTTCAAGAAAAGAAAAATGATTGGTCGTTCGTCGGAATAGCTCAATTGGAACCAAAGTTATGATCGATGATATTTTGGCAAAATCGTTATAACCATGAAAATTTAAAAAATCATATCTCCAAAAAGAATCGATAAACCGTGCTAAAATAAAAATTGAATTTTTATTTTGAGTCAGGGTACCCATGGAAAAATTGCCGAGGAATTTCTAAATGGCAAGGGTTTTTTTCGTGATGAATTCACGTGGAATTCCCCATATATATATATATATATATATATATATATATATATATATATATATATGTATATATATAGATTTGTTTGACCGCACATACAGACCCAAATCGTCATACTTCGCCGCCTATACAGACCAAAATTGACGTTTTCAGACCCGGCTTCGGGACTGAAAAAGTTAATCATAGTATGGAAATCAGGGGGGTTGGTGGGTGCAGGGGGTAAATTTTTAGGTGGGCTTGAAAAGGCGGTGAAACATGATGAAATATACAGATTTAGTTCACGGTTCAGCCAGTTCGAGGGCGCCTCGGTCGGGCTCAGCTAGCTGTATATATTCGGCATAGTTAAACTACGTCTTCAAACCCTAAATTTGGCAACGCCGCGGCGTTGGCATATAAATAATGAATATGTATTTCACAGCTCTGATACAGTCCCGATATGCTCTTTACCATTTGGTCCAAAATCACACTTTCCCTCCTGAACGGAGCTTCAGATAGTAAAAAAAAAGGAAAATCTACTTTATCAAATTTTGAGGGTTATACTTTTAAATATTCGTCAGTAAAATTGAAATGTTAAATATTTAACACAATATATTATTTTTTTAGTATACATTTTCGGTAAATATTACTGTAAAAATATTAGTAGATCGTAATTTTTAATATGGTTGTATGGATGTGATTTACGTATAGGTAGTAATATTTATTGTATTATACAAAATATAAATATTAAGTTAATAAAAAGATTTGCGAAATATCTCAAGATTATAAAGAACCTTACACTGTCTGTGGACCATGTAATTAATAATTTTAATGGTAAGTATTTTTAATATCAATTTTCATTTCCGTTTATTTATTTAGTATGATTAATATGATTAATATGATATTAATAATATCATTATTAGCATTATTATCGTTATTATCATTATTATCATTATTATTATTATTATCATTAGCTTTCTTATTGTTGTATTATAATCAATACATATTGCCAAATTTAATTAATTGAATATTTACATGTGTTTTTAGAACCTACCTTCTTATCTTATCTTATTTTATTATTAAATTTAACCAGCACCTTATAAAGAAAATCACCCGGTATAATAATTAAAATTAAATAAAAAAATTATTTGTTTTAGATATTACCTACAGCATACCAAATTTTAAACTTGTATTTTAAAATTTATATTTTTTTAATATTGTACGGTTACTGTATAATTTTAATACCCTGTATCTCAGAACTACTAAATAAAAATACTAAAATACTCCAATTTTAATGCTGTGATTAGTGAAAATGAAATTTTTTTGATATTTTCCAAATTAAATTAACCAAAAAGTTTCCACCCCGGTTTTCTTCTCCACTTTAAATTAAAAATGAGTGATACGTCATTTTAAAGGCATTTTAAATATCTACATTTTGGCGTATTAGTTTTTAAAATCGGTTAGTTCGTTCCTGAGATATTTAAGACAAAAATAAATTAAAAAAGAAAAATTTTCACTAGTAATACCACTAGAGGTCAAATTATTTCCGGAAATTTTTTCGAGCTCATGAATATTTTGAAAATTATCCCGAGTCGAAGACGAGGGATAATTTTCTAAAAATATTCATGAGGGAGAAAAAATTTCCGGATTTAATTTGACCTCGTGTGGTATTCGGTAAGAAAATTCCACACCAAATTGTGTTTAAATAATTAAAATTTATTTTTTGATTTAACTTAACCTCGACTTGATTATTTAGTTACCATGGCAACTAAGTCAACCCCAACCTAAAAGTTATTTCAGTTTTGAAGCTGTCAAGCGGCACGACGTAAAAAAATGTGAAATTGTCTGCTGTAATGATCAATCATCGTGCAATGACTTATTTACCCGCATTATCAGAGGATTGTGGCTCCTACTTGAAGAAAGAAAATTTGTTTTGAATTGTTCACGAATATTTGCATCTTAACTATTCAAAACTCAAAGTGCTAAATGGAAAAAAAAGGTGAATAGAATTGTGTCTAAATATTATATATATTTCATTAGACATAGACATTTAATTTATTTCAAGTCCTGCATTTTCGCCATTATTAATTTCTTAAAGAAGAAAGGAGGTGTCCAACGAATATAGAAAACATCTAAACTTTGTAATGGAAATGTATCAAAATTATCATGTAAACAAATAAAAACCAGATTGTCAAAAAAAATATTCTGTCATTATAAACGTCAAAAAATTTCCAGTATAATTCGCTGTTGGGTACCCACGAGGAAAAAATTTCCACTAAAATTCAACCGTTGCCATGGTGATCTATCAAAAATACACGTTTTGAATGGTTAAAAATTACAGGTGTGGAATTTTCACTTATAATACCACAAGAGCTTCAAAATTATCGGGTATTTTTCCCGATAGGTTCGTTGCAAACAAATGAAGGAGTCAAGTTTTTCAGGTTAAAAAATCACGAGCGCGAAGCGCGAGTGATTTTTCCTGAAAAACTTGACGACTTTATTTGTTTGCAGGGAACCTTGAGGGAAATGCCAGATAATTTTGAAGCTCGTGTGGTATTCGGGGGATTATTTTTCCGTCCCAAATGTCGGCCAATAGAATTGCACCATGTACAGTTAACAAATAAGAATTTCATAATGAATAAAACAACATTTAATTAAGATTTAATTTGTTTTTTATATATAGCAACTACCAGAGAAAATTTTCAAAAAATTATCGCTGTAATTCGCTGTAGGTTCCCTCAACAACAATGCCTCAACAATGTCCCAACAATACAGAGAACTGTCAAAAAAAATAATCTGTAATATCTTGAAAACAAACAAACCGATTAAAAACTATTACGTCAAAATAAAGGGATTTAAAATGCCCTTAAAATTATACGATACCCCTATTAGTTTTAAAATGGGGTACGTTATTTGAGAAAAACTTAATTTTTTAAATTATTAATTATACACCATTATACATATTGTATATTCACAAGAATCATTTTATAAAATCACGTACTTTAAACCACACTTAATTAAAGTATTAATTTGTGCAAACCAACCGATTTTAAAAACTAATACGCCAAAACTTTAAGGGAAGAAGAAAAAATAATTTGATGAAGTACGCAAAATAAATAAAGTTAAATTTTTTAAAGGAAATACTTAAATTTTCTTTGCTGTCGAAACTATATTCGTCTATAGGATTTTCTGCGTTTCTTTGGATGGGGATCAGGGGCGTAGCTTCCGCGGTATCAGCCGTATCAATGATACGGGGACCCGATTGGCTTCGACATGCGTAAGCAAAAAATTTATAACCCACATGTTAAAAAAAATTAGGCATCAAATTAAATAAATAAATAATATTTTTATTAAATTGTTTATTTTTCGATTTATTAAATTAAAATTTTCCTGAATACCCCCCTGTTCCAACGAGGCCGTTAACTCATACAAAATGTTTCTGCCCGCACCTTTCCGCTATGCGTTGTCTACTGCGCAGGATGTTATTATCATAGGTTAAATTAATAGCAAATTAGAAATAATTATTAGCGTTACAATTGTTTCAAATGACTTTCCTTTATTTTAAAATAGAAACCTTTTAAAAGATGTTGAAGAACGGTAAATGTCTAAAACCAGATCAAATTTTAAAATTTGCCTGTACATTAAAAGCTATGAATACATGGGTGAATATATTGAGATGTCCCCCAAGTGAAAATGATAATTTTTTATTTTTGGTTGTTTCACTGTTAGTCTAGAATGGGGTTTTTGGGAAGCCACCAGGTCTAGTAATAACATAACATAAGTGGTTCTGCACTAATGCAAGAATTTTAAGAAATCATACATTTTGAATATTAGAGCTTCTCGGAAGATATCTTCACAGATGTTAGGATTTCGTATGTTTTTTTTAACCCTGTATATTTAAAATAAGTTATTGTATCTTTTAACACCTTAATATTTTTTTAAAATACAATTGTACATACTTAAAATATTTATAAAAAAATCTACTTACTGAGATATTACACTTCACGGTTGATAGGTTTTTAAATAGCAAATTAATGAACTTAAACTTTTGAATTATTAAACAGCAACACTCTCATCTGCATATAAATTCTAACTGACCTTCAGGAATCACATGCATCTATAATGTTGTAAATAGAGGTTTTTGCTTATTTAAAATGATTAAAGCGCCATCCGTTGCATAAAATTTAAAACAAAAACAGATTCACGGAGGATAGAATCAATTTTTGTAACACCTACATAAATGGTTATAAAAATTATTTCTTTTAATTTTTAATGATATTTTATATTCGATTCGATTGCTTTGGATGTGTTTAATTTACTTAGTGAACTGATATTTTTAGTATGCTTTTACTACCTCAGATATTTGAAAAAATATAGGTTAACCTAGAAAGAGTAACAGTCACGGAGGATATGTTTTAGACTTTTAAAACATTGTAAAAAATAATTAATTGCGGTTAAAAATCTGGAACCTGAGCTGTAATATCTACTTAATTATGAAAGATAAAAACACAATAAAAGTGTAGGGCAAACTCATCGGGGGACATTTCATGAGATTTACCCACATATATTATTTATTGAATTATAAAAATTGATAAATGCAAAAAAATGATACCCTAAAAATTTTTTTGCCAGCACCTTTTCCGGTATAAGGGCCCCTACCAGATTTTTGATACAAGGCCCCCTTGAGGCTAGTTACGCCACTGATGGGGATACCTAAAAATTAACTTTGCTTTAAAAGAAATAATAGTAATAAAAAAACTAACCTAACCAAACATGCCTCCTTACCTGTATTTTGATTTTTCCCTAGTATTGCCATTTGAGCAATTAATTTGCTTCCTGCCGATATTTTCACACCACACAAACAATTTCGCCAATTCTGCTATCTTCCCGATTTACAGGCATTGAAGAGAATCACGGATTAGTATATTCTTTTTACGTACTTTCGACCTACGCCACGAGTCCCTACCATTTGGCAACATCGCTAGGTCTCGGGACGTTGGTTGAATATGGTTATGCAGTATAAACGGGCGCGAGAAGTCGGTAAAATGATGCGGGTTTAAAAAGTGTTATTCAATGTGCAACTTTTTTTGTAAAAAGAAAATGTTTCCCCTTGAAGCATGCTTATTGAGTTATATTCTTTAAAAGCTTATTTACGTTTTATATACTCGCCTAAATTACCTGGATCAAGTGGGTCTTAGGTAGCCTGTATAGTGTACCGGGACTGAAAACGTGGACCGGATAGATATATATATATATATATATATATATATATATATTAGGGTGATTCATTTCCGCAAAGTTTTTGTTTTCTTCGGTGCTCAAGCAAAATATTAATCTGCATATAGAAAAAAAAATTCTCAACAAGTTTGAGCTCTTAATATCAATTTTAAGTACTTGCAGTTTAAATTTAAAGTTTTCCCATTTAAAAAGCATGTAAAAAAAATGTTTTTTTTTCAAATTTCTAATGCTTACCCACCTTTGACAATATTGCAAATCGGTTTAATACACCTTATGGGGAATTTCACGCTCTTTAAAATTGCTTTTGAGTTTTTTTTTGTAACTCGCATTGGTTCACCAGTAGGAGTCGTCAAAGGACAGTTTTTGAAAAAAATCGTTTTTTTTTAAATTTTTTCTAACAAACCGCAAAAAGTAGGGAGAAAAGTTTTTGTTTTCTTCGGTGCTCAAGCAAAATATTAATCTGCATATAGAAAAAAAAATTCTCAACAAGTTTGAGCTCTTAATATAAATTTTAAGTACTTACTATTTAAATTTAAAGTTTTACCGTTTAAAATGCATGTAAAAAATATATTTTTTTTTTCATATTTCTAATGCTTACCCACCTTTGACAATATTGCAAATCGGTTTAATACACCTTATGGGGAATTTCACGCTCTTTAAAATTGCTTTTGAGTTTTTTTTTTTGTAACTCGCATTGGTTCACCAGTAGGAGTCGTCAAAGGACAGTTTTTGAAAAAAATCGTTTTTTTTTTTTAAATTTTTTCTAACAAACCGCAAAAAGTAGGGAGAAAAAAGGGCTGAATCATAAAAAAAAGTTATCCAACCAATATTTAATGAATTTACAGCCATTTTTATAACTGAAAACGTAAGAAATTGATAATTACCAACTCATAATGTTATTTAGATTGATTTTTTCTATTTATTATCATTATATTTCCCTACACTAAGAAGTTTTTTAAAATTATGAATTTCTCACTTATAATGAATATGAAAACAACAGATAAATTCATAAAAAAATAGCAAAATATGAAATATGTTACATAACCTTCTGTATATTCCGATTAAAGTTTTGTTGTTTTTTTTATGAATTTATGTGTTGTTTTCATATTCATTATGAGTGAGAAATCATAATAATTTTAAAAAAGTTCTTAGTGTAGGGAAATATAATGATAATAAATAGAAAAAATCAATCTAAATAACATTATGGGTTGGTATTTATCAATTTCTTACGTTTTCAGTTATAAAAATGGCAGTAAATTCATTAAATATTGGTTGGATAACTTTTTTTTTATGAATCAGCCCTTTTTTCTCACTACTTTTGGCAATTTGCTCGAAAAAATAAAAAAAAAACCATTTTTTTCAAAAACTGTCCTTTGACGACTCCTACTGGTGAACCAATGCGAGTTACAAAAAAAAAACTCAAAAGCAATTTTAAAGAGCGTGAAATTCCCCATAAGGTGTATTAAACCGATTTGCAATATTGTCAAAGGTGGGTAAGCATTAGAAATTTGAAAAAAAAAACATTTTTTTTACATGCATTTTAAATGGGAAAACTTTAAATTTAAACTGCAAGTACTTAAAATTGATATTAAGAGCTCTACCTTGGTGAAATTTTTTTTTTCTATAGGTAGATTAATATTTTGCTTGAGCACCGAAAAAAAACAAAAACTTTGCGGAAATGAATCACCCTAATATATATATATATATATATATATATTATATATATATATTTAATACTTTTGTATTTTTGTATTGGGATAATAAAATAATTTTTACATTTAGTATTATTTTGATGGGCACTTTATTTTAACGATTGTACGACATTTTACAACTGTCAACTTAAAATTATCTTCAGCCCCTGACTAAAACGCCATAAAACCACAACTTGTCAGTTTGTATTTAAAAGGTCAAGGAAACATGTACTATAATGAACGTTTCAAATGTGGAAATAAAAAAATTTACTACGCCTCTAGTTTCTATAACCCTATTTTACAAAACTGTTAAAAAAAGAATAGATATTAAAAACCTTAAAAAAAACTAGCTTCACCCCAAAAATTAAAAAAAAAAATTGGTTTATATTATAACTGTGACATTAATTCAAAGTTCTTTTAAGCAAGAAACTGCGATTTTATATTGACGAACCATTAACTGGCATATTGACCATTACGCAACGATTACGAAAGACCGGCTTTAAGTGGGTCATCGGTTAAAACGAGCAACAAGTGGCCGCCTAAAATCGCGAGATCCAAAATACCAAAATGCCGCGGATATCCTTACAAAACTCCGCGTTGCCCATGTAATAAACACTTTCTTGTATTTGGCGTTGAGCCTTAGGGGCAGAGAAAGTATTTTATAATTTCCTGAACACACCAGACTCCGAGCGATGTGTGTGTTTGTGCGTTACGTAACGCGTCTTGTAACCCACTTACCGCACGGTGTGCAATGCTTGGCTTACGCGCTTTTTGTTTTTCGGCATTCTTACTACTATTATAGCTATAATAGCTATATATTTTTTATTATGTGGATACTTAAAATGGATAAGTTTATTATGTATACCTAACTGGGGTGGCCCAAAAAAACTGACTATTTTTTTTGAGTCTCCTAAAAAAATTGTTATCTAATCATGTTTAAAAATCTGCTCAATTAAAACATTTTTAGGGGCCCCTCAAGAATTTGGAAAATTACAAAAACAACTAAAATTAATTTTTTTTTTAATTTAAATTTTTCTAAACGACAGATAAATAGGTTTTTTTAAGTTTTGCCTCAAAATATAAAGTTTTAAGGTCGAGCTGATTTTTTAAGAGAGCTCCTATAATATGCTAAGGAATTTGTATAGGGGACTCAAAAAAAAAATAGTGCAAATCTACACGGAAAAAAATGTTTTTTAAATGGAAGAATACCTTTATTCTTTAAAAAATTCACTTTTTTTGACATTTAACTATAATTTGCTTAGGCTACGAATATATTAAATTTCTTTTAAATATTAACCTATCCTTAAATTAAAAAGGCTTTATTTTTAGCTTAAAATGAAGTACAGTTGAACAAGATTATTGATCTAATATTGTCAGGGCTAAAACTAACATTAAACTAAATATTAATCTTTCTTTAAACAAGCAGATCTTATTCTTGCCTGTTAATTGTTAAGAAAGACTTTAAGAAATCTTAATTAACAATCGATTGGACCAAATTATGTTCTTAAAGATATAAAACTATACTGGATATATAATATAATTATATTTATTCTAAGACTAGTAAATATTGGTACGACTGGCCTATTATTAAAAATATCCTCCACTCACGAAAGTGTCCGACATTTTGAAAGATTGTTCCTTGTGTTAGTTAATATTATTAGTGGAACTTGATAGAATTAACCACCAAATGTATGTGTAGGTAATAATTATTAAATACTTATATTTATGTGTGTAGTATTATGTATTGAATTTTAGATGTTGGAGTGATATTAGGTTGGCCGAAGAATCACATAAAAACAATTATGTACATAATATATATATTTGGTTTGAAAAAATCATTGCAGTATATATTATATATATAGGTAGATAGATATTTGAAACATTGTAAAAAAGTTATGTAATAAAGCTGTAGACCAATATCATTTTTTTTCAAATTAAGTTGAATAATAATTGTTTCAAATATTGTCTATTCTTTTTTTAACTTTTGCTCGACTCGACTAAAGGTTAGGATATAACGACCATGAGGAAAGTGGATTAATTTATCTTTTTTTCTCTATCAAAAGAAAAAAGAATAGACAATATTTGAAACAATTATTGCTTAACTTACATTATATTTAATCCAAAAGTAAATATTGCATCTCCAAGAATTATAACATTTGTATAAAAAAATACTTATTCTTAAATTAAGCATAGTTTATATTTTATTTGAGGGTGCTTGCATTTAAAATAATATGATTGTTTTTCTTGAAATAAGAATAAGTTTACCCTTACACCTATAGGTTATAACATTAAAATTATTTCCATATAAGTATAGGTTAATTCTTGCATTCAACTCCCTATATATTTCAAATATGTATTAATTTAAATTACAAATAAGAATAAATCAATCCTTAAATAAAAAGTATCTATACTTGCGGAATGGTGAGATGAACATATACTTGGACAGATGATTAATCTTTAATATGGAATAGCTTTTTTTCGTGCAATGTATACGTAGAATTTTTTTTAAAAGGAAATTAGAAAAAAACATTAATAAGCACCCATTAGAATTTTTATAAAAAATGTATACTCTCTAAAAGTACTAATAAAATACTCTCTAAAAATGAATTAGTCAATTCTTATGTAAAATTGTCCCCTGAATCCGAAAATACCGTCCAAAATTATAAAAGTAGAGCAGAGCAGATATTATATGGAAAACGTAAACGTAAAATATTAAGTTTGTGTTATAAATTTGTAAATTTTTGTTTTAAAGAAATTAAAAAAAAATCTAATTAGGATTTTTATAAAAAGTGTTCTCTTTAAAAATTAATTACTTAAAAATGATAGGGTTAACCATGGGATACCATGGTATCCCCAACATTAAACCCGAAAATACCGTCAAACATTATAAAACTAGAGCAGTTTTTGAGATAAAGTCAATTCCATATTATATGGAAAACTGACTATATCTCAAAAACTGTCCTACTTTTCTAATTTTTGACAATATTTTCGGATTCAGGGGACAATTTAATATGGAAATGGACTGCTAAAAGTTCGGTATACAAATTCCTATTGACGAGAATTATTATACATTTTTGACTAAATGAGCATACGATTTTTTAAAGTAATTTAATTAGCTCAGTGGCGGGTATTTAAAGGATTATAATCTCGTTAAATTTAAAAAATGCATTATTTTAAAAACCACCATTTTAACACAAGTTTATATTATATATTAATAATCTTGATTCTGCAACAATTTATTTAATTGGATCAGTAGCGGCGATAAACAAGGTTCATTATGAAATTTAACACCTTTTTGCGGTATTATTCTTGATCCTGTACAAATTTTAATTTAATTGTATTTTATAGGGATTTAAATTATTAAAATCTTACATTATTTTAAAAACTATTTAAAATATCATTATAAAATTTAAACACAAGTTTTATATGTTAATTATCTTGATTCTGTAACAATTTTAATTTAATTGGATCGGTAGCAGATATAAAAAGTGAAACAAAAAATACAATATTTCGTAAACTAAAATGCATCTTTTAAAATATTAATAGAAGTGCTGTGTGTTAATAACATTGATTTTGCAATTTAGCGGCGCTATAGCGCAAACTGAATTTAATTGATTAAAAGTAAAAGGATTTAACTTTATTGTTAATAAATATTTAAAAAAATATATATATAATTTTGATTCTAAATAATTAACATCCCAGGGTATTGAATCTTATCAAATAAGTGTTGTTTGTATTAATAATAAATAATGAACATAACACGCAACTATAAAACACAATTAAAATAAAAGTACTTAGTAGGTAGGTACTTAATATTTTTTCACTTAAAAAAATGTATTTAATAATAACGATTGTAATTTAAAACCATAAAAAGTTTAATTTGTGTTGTTCCACAGTAGTAAAATATAATTATTTTTGTAACTAGCCATCCAATTAATGCTTGTCATTTTATAAAATAAACAAATTAAATTCTTTTCGCATTTGTTTAAGCAACGTTTCGTGCTATTTTTATACTAATTAAAGTTAATTATAATGTATAATTTAAATGATGATTTTGTTTTATAATACACCAATTTGTAATTAGACAAGTATTAAGGAGTAAGTATTTTTAATTAATTAATGTATACAGGGGGGTTATATTTTTATTACAGGGTGTTGACAATGGGGCTTGCTAAAATAATCCACATCTAATAGCGGTTAACATGGTTGACAGATTGTATCAATAAATTTTTGTTGCTTGTGTTTTTGATCTTTTTATATAGATAAAAAAACTATTTTGTACCGAATGTGCTCCACTTTAAAATTGCAAAACCGCGGCATACCAATCTAATATGTTAAAAAATAAGTTAAATTCTATAGAGGTTAATGGTATTATGCTGTATCACTCGATGATGTTTTAAGCAATAGGCTTTTATCACTTTCTCCGGTTTATTACATAAACTTTGAATATAACTTGTTCTTTAAATTAATACAACATATTTCCGCAAAATATAGAAACAATGATATTACTTAAAAAAAAATACAGACAAATTGCTATAGTTGTATAATGCATGCTTATTGTATTGTTAAAAAGTACTAAAAAATATCTATAAAATTGTCGTAGGTAATAAAATGATGTTTTTAGTATAATTTTAATATAAGTAGGTACACAATTCTAAAAACCTTTTAAATTATAAATATTTTAAGAAATTAGCACAATTCTCTGAAAATACACAGCCCCACAAAAAAATTAAAGTAGTATGCCGCATGACACATCCTATAGGATGTGTCATATATGGATTTTGGGTCCCTGAATCCCTGGTTGTAACCTCAAAAAAATCGTTTTTGGCTATTTTTGCATTGTAAAAAATCCCCCTGCCTACGCCCATGTTTATCATCTAATAAAAAATATGTTGTTAAATATCCCTTAAAACTGTCATTAAATTAAAAAATATTGTCAAGTAATATAGAAAATAAATTTTTATTATAAATTTTCTTTTTTAAAAACCATACATTTTTACAAAAAATATTACTTACCTATACGGTAACGGTAAATTTAACGTTAGTATTTTTACCCTTAACTAAATTTTACTTATAAGCCATTTTTACCATAATAACGGTAAATAATTCTTATAAGAATTATTTACCGTTATATATTTGTCTAGAAACTTTTTAAGTTAATATTTTAAGGTAATGTTTTTGAAATAAGTAAATACAATCATTGTTAGGGCTTTATATAATTTTGTACGTTTTTTAGATTTATTTATTTTGTAGAAAAGTCTTATATTTATTTGAAACAATAAACTATTTAGGAGACATAGATTTTTTTAAATGTATTGTCAATATAGGTAAGTTATATTTTTGAATTTTACTATATGGTAATAGTATATTCTGTAACAAGTTTGGAATACAGCATATTCCGCTCGAGTGAAGAGTTTGTCACACGAGCCGAAGGCGAGTTTGACGGTTTCACGAGAGCGGAATATGCAATTCCAAACGTGTTTCAGACTATACTTTTTCTACGTTTCCAAAAAATACCATAGAAAAATAATTTAATTGGAAGAAACTGAGGTTGGATCGGTCTAAAATTTGTAAGATATTAAAAACAGAGATGTCGCCACGAGTGTTTATTCTGTAATCAGATGATAGAATATTTCATTCTGTAGCACTTTACGGAATATATGTCATTCCATAGACAAAAGTGATATTAGAACGTACAAATTCCGTACCTAATAGGAGTAGAAAAACTTTATTACCTAATTTGGGTTTTTTAAAATATAAATTAAAGATACGAAAATATAAATGTTAAAAGTTTATAAAGAGAGGAGTAATTTTAACGTTATTTTTATATTAATATGTGTATTGGTTGCTTGAATAGGTAAGTTATATTTTTTAATTTTACTGTATGATAAACTTTATTACCTAATTTGGGTATACCATTTTAAAATATAAATTAGAGACAACGAAAATATAAATGTTAAAAATTTATAGAGAGAAGTAATTTTAACGGTATTTTTACGTTAATATGTGTATTGGTTGCTTGGATAGATATAATGTAGTAAAAATAGCGTATTCTTTATATTTGGTAAGTTTTCGTATTTGTACCATTATTTTTACTTTTTCGTTTACTGTTTAAGTCAACTAATAAGATATTTACAAAAGCACTTACATTATTTAAATTTATATTTAGCATACTTTTTTCAATAAGCAATACAAACGAATTTCCTATAGAAAGTAGCTCAAAGTAATTTTGCTGGTGTTTATAATTAAAGTTCAATTATTTTTTTTTTAATATTGTAATTGATACATAGGTGAATGATGGTTTTTTAATTTAATTGCAACATTTTTTACAAAAAAAGTTATAACTTTATAACAATATATTTTTGAAATCAACTATACCTTTTCAAAGGTCGTTTTGGATGCATTGAATTTGAATTCAACCTCAGAATTGCTTCACCAGCTCAGGTTCAAAAAAAAATTCCAACCCAGAAATGGAAATAACGAGTTTTGTTACGTCACGAAATATTTCGCCTTCTTAAAATTTTTTTCAAATAACTTTTCGAGAAATCTATTATAATAATATCAAAACGATGAATCAAGCTACCTTAACTAACGATTAAAAAAAAAAATATATTTTGAAGAAAAAAATACCTTGCAAGTTAAAAGGATTAACGGGATATTTTAGAACCTCATTACAAACCTATAAAACATACATTTTTTTCTAGTGAAGTAATTATTTTATGAGCTTAGTTTTTGAAATAAATCAACATTTTATTTAAGGCATATTAATTTATATAGACTTACCTTAAAGCATTGCTACTCCAAGAAAACATTCTTTTCAGTTTGTCCTTTTTGTTTTCTATGACGACATTGTTATTGTTGCTGGGTACATTAATGTTTGGGGAGTTAGAATCTTCCATTACACTTGCCATTGTTAAAGTAAATTCGTTTAAACCGCACTTAAAACACTGTGTTTACAATATCATAGTTTCAGTAAAAATGATGATATCTCGACCTGACAGAAGGGTTTATAAATGCTTCCGAGTCAATAAAGGGTTAATAATTAATGAATAACGATGTCAATACACTTTGTGAATTTAAATGAAGTTCACTGAATCTTGAAAATCGCACTCGGAAAACTGTCGAAATTTTCTTCGAAGACTGAGTACAGAAGAAAGCGTTCAACTCGATGCACCTTTCTCTGCAATTCTATTGGCTCTGTTAAGCCGAAGACATCGAACTGCATGGTCCGCGAAAAGAAAGTTTGTATGAAGTCTTGCAGAGAGGGAAATCACTTTTGGTTTCATCTGGAAACGTGTAGAGGTAAACAGATGATCATATGTTTCGGTTCTGATTTAAGAAATTCGGATTTTTCGGTGTTACGTATGTGTATTATAACATGTATGTGTATTATAACACCTTTATGTTAATGCGTTGTGTATTGCGAATCGACTTGTGGCTTTCTTTTGTTATTTCATAATTTAATGGTTTGTGACTACAGGGTGTCCAGAAAATAGTGTGCAATAATCTACAATAGGTTTTTAGGGCCAAAAATATACCCCTAAAGATGTTTTTTTATTTTTATTCCTGAAAGGGTTTGAGATAAAATAATGTATTTTTGGGAAAAATATCGATTTTTTTATTATTATTTTATTTTTATAAAGAAATGGTGCATTTTATCGATGTTTAACAAGAGTCCTTTTTTACGAAAACTCTAAATTTATTAATTCTTCAGCAAAATGCAAAAAAAATTGCACACAAAAGATTTGGGAATAAATATACCGTTTATTACATAAAAAAAATTTATTTTTAAATTCAGCAAAAAAAGTTAAATAAATGATTATTGAAAAAGTTTCAGATAAAATAATGAAATTGTGTATGAACACAATTTCATTATTTTATCTGAAACTTTTTCAAAAATAATAATAAAAAAACATCTTTAGGGCCCCTAAAGCGCCCCCTTAGGGGCCATTTTCCGACCAAAGTTTATAAGAAGATGTCTTTCTATTTTTGTCTTTGGTATAAGTAATGCAGACATTATTAATTATTTTAAGGTTTAATTAAATTTTACTACTTCTTAATTGACGAGCTGTGATGGCGTTTTAGTCACGGGCTGAAGTTTTATTATAAATTAGGGGAAAGTGAGGTTTAATCCCTTAAAAGTTAACAGATTTTAAATGTTTAAGAAATAAAACTAACTTTAAATTTTTCTTTGTTCGTCGTAGATAAAGTATAATATGGCGTTTATGATACATAATATACTATTAAATTGTTGTAGAAAATGTAATAGATTTATATACACTAGGGGGGTCGTTAAAAAGTAATTTTTTGCGACGCCCCCTAAAAAGCTTCGTTTTAATAAAAAAACACTGGGAATTTTTTTAAATAAAAAACAACACGTGCCTCAAGACGATCTAAGTTAATTTTTTGGTAAGTATAATCATGTCTTTTCTGAAAATATGGAATAATAATTTTTTTGAGATTTAAACATTATTAACATTCAAATAACTTCACCTTGGAGTGAAGAAATCTAGATATTAAAATTACGTTTGTACTAATTTACTTTTAAAATAAAAATATCAATTTGAATATCTTTCATTTTTTTATTTAATAGACCAAATGAAAAGGGAAAATTTTTGAATTTAAATGTTTGTCTATTGTTATTTCGATGAACTATTGTTTTTTATTGATTTGGGTTCTATAATTGTTTATATCATGAATAAAACTTTATTTTTCATAAAAAAAATCCCAAAAAAACATGATTATACCAAAAAATTAACTTAGATTGTCTTGAGGCACGTGTTGTTTTTAATTTAAAAGAAAAATCCCAGTGTTTTTTTATCAAAAAGAAGCTTTTTAGGGGGCGTCGCAAAAAAATTAATTTTTAACGACCACCCTAATATACACTCTATATTATACAGTGTTGGTAAGTTAAAAAAAATTGCGTAATTACAAAAGAATTGTAAAATATCTCAAAACAAACTAAAAACCTTCCAAACCAAAAAATGTTATAACTTTGTTATTCCTGGGTATTAAAAAAAATAAGTCTTACATGTAAATAAATACAAACACATTAATCTACATTTTATCCAATTTCTTTGCTTCTATATTTTGTTTTTATAACTTATGTATGTAGTTTAATTATTATATATTTATATATTATTGATTCCTTAAGTTTGCTCCATCTAAATTTCAATATGGCGGTCATAGAAAAACAACAAAAGGTGGTGATATCTCGAAATCTAAAAAATCATAAATTCGATAAAAATTTAGATACCCATACAAAGGATACTTGATGATTTTGTTGTAATTTCTTATAAAATTTTATAAGTTAGACAAAAATATAATTTTTAATAGCAAAAAAAACAAAAAAGTCATATATATATATATATATATATATATATATATATTATTATTTTGTCAAATTCCGGATAAATTAGTAATCCTAAAAAATCTCAAAACACAACTCTGTCTCACATTTTGGGGGGGTTCAAAGCCACCAAACCCCCTTGCATACGCTTTGAAAGATAACAGTTTTTGTTTGGCTATCTTAAAAATAGTTATAATTTATTCAAAAACTGGTTTGGTTTTGTTTTTTTATTGTAATGTAAACTTAAATTTACAAGATTTTTTAGTGGTTTTCCACTATTTTGAAAACAAATAAAGAATATCTATCTATATATATATATATGTCATAGATAGATATTCTTTATTTATTTTCAAAATAGTGGAAAACCACTAAAAAATCTTGTAAATTTAAGTTAACATTACAATAAAAAAACAAAACCAAACCAGTTTTTGAATAAATTATAACTATTTTTAAGATAGCCAAACAAAAACTGTTATCTTTCAAAGCGTAGGCAAGGGGGTTTGGTGGCTTTGAACCCCCCCAAAATGTGAGACAGAGTTGTGTTTTGAGATTTTTTAGGATTACTAATTTATCCGGAATTTGACAAAATAATTAATGCATTACAAATTAATTTTTCATCAAAATGCCTTTTTGTTTTTAAAATTTCTTTTCGTTTAGAATTTTCAATTATTTATATTTGGCATTGTTTATTATAATTCTAACAATTAAATGATAAACGCCATTTTAGTCAAGAATTTGAATTAGGCACGAGCGAGCTTGCCAGCGAATGTTTAACTAAATGAGTGTCTATAGAAAAGTCTATAAACGAGTTGCATACTATACTTTTTCTACGACAAATACTTATTATTATTTAAAAATGCTTTTAATTAATTATTTGTATAGAGCAACATCTGTATATACAAAAGTAGAGTAACTCGCGTAACAATTTCTAACTTGGGAATCTGTATTATCGGCGCGCCAGTCAAAATGTTAAATGTGTATATGGAAATCGAAATTTATCCCTTAAAACTAGACTAACAACCGTTTAAATGATGATACTTCAGCCCGTGACTAAAAACCTGTTGCTTGCTTCAGGCCGTGCCTAAAACGCCATAAAGCCACAACATATCAATGTGTATCTAAAAGATTACTTAGTGTCATGGAAACATGTACGATAATGGGCGTTTTAAAGGTGGGAATAGAAAAATGTATTTTCTTCAAAATTTTGTCATTATTAAAAAATTTTTACTAAATAATTTTTAAAACATCATTTTGCCAAATTTTATATAAACAAATTGATTTTAAAAATTAAAATAATAAATATAAAATTCCACTATTAACCTTAAAACTCAAAAACTATAGTTTTATATTTTTTTAGCGTAGGCACTTAAAAAAATAAAATAAATAATAGCATAAGAGCTAAACAATGTTTTATTTTATTGGATGTTTAATTTTTAAATGTGTAAAACTAAACTCGCTACTAAAGGGATTCATTATGCCCTAGGAACTTAAAAATTATTTAAACCAATCGGGTTAGGTTCTTTACAGCCTGTGGAGTAAAATTAATTGTTTAAAACTTTGGGCCAATCAAAAAATTCGACTGCTGTCAGATCTAAGTTTCTATTTTTAATAATTTTTATTATAATTGTTCGCTTAATAAGTAAAATTTTACATTGATGATATAATGTTGTAATTGAGCTTATTGACGCAAAATAGTCAATATTAAATATTCATATAACAATAATTTTGTTAATAAAGTACCCAAAGCATAAATAATTTTGTCGACCAGAGTTGAAAAACCTCATTAAAAGTTATATTTTATAGGATGTTTAACCCAGCAATTATTACACAGTATTAAATAGATTTCGATTTTTATTTAAATAGGGTAAATGACAATTAACTAAACAATATGCCCATAAATTTTGTATAGGTATTTAAACTATCTTTAAAATGTTTTATATTAATATAGACAACCTATTGTGTCCAGGGCCGTACCGAGGCACACTTTTTTGGGGGGGTGGAGACGATAAAAAACCAACTTATTTTTTTATCGATACTTTAGTAGTAATAGTAAAAATTTTCAGTAGTTTTATCATGAATGTAAAGTGTTGTAAAGTGTAGATAAAGAATGTATTTACCTACCATTAGCATGCTCTTTCGAAGTCGATGGGATTGATTCTCGTTCTCTATTTTTTTGATTTGCTGCCAATGTAAGTGGATTATCCGGAACAGTAACAATTTTAATTTTAACCAAATTTCCACCGTGAATATTTTCCTCGTGCATTTTTTCTAGTCCTTGTTAAACACAGATCCACATAATGAGCATTTTACTAGAACTCGGCCCGGTCTAGCTTTCTTTTCCATATTAAAAAAAATTAATTCCTATTTATTGACACTAGTTTTACTTAGCTTAGATAAGCTTTAACTAATTAATAATCTAGAAAAATAAAACGCCGAAAATTGCGGTGGGTAAAAAGAGTCAAACGCCGCCAAAACCAAAGACAAAGCCGCGAGGCGGTGCCGACTTTGTACATGCCGCTTAATGCCTTTAATAAAAATAAGGTTGACCAATACAATTTTCTTGACGGTAACGATTATAGGAGGTTACAATAGAATAAAAATTATAATTTTTTTAATATGTAGGTAAAGTTTAAAAATTATATTTCATTTTATATATATATATATATATATATATTGTGATGGGTTGGTTGGTAGGGTAGGTATACCCAACCAACCGACCCAAATACTATAGATTTTGCCAACCGTGTTTGGATTTGGAACCAACTGCCAAGACTTTGGGGGGGTGACTCCCCCCCTTAGGCTCGGCCCTGTGTCAGAAGTAAACCAAAATGTCAACTTGACGAGTTTGTTTTGTGTTTTTGTTTATAAAGGCTTCAATGTTAAAATACAATCGTAGTTTGGTCTGCATTTGGTTGTGAGTTATAGCTAGTGACAGGAAAGAACCTGGAATATTTCTTTACAGATAAATATTATTATTATTAATTATTAATTAGTAGTATTATTATTAACAAGCATAACTCAAAATTCGTTAAACCAGTTTTTAAATAAACAAATGTGGTTTTTCATTCAGAATTACTTAATTTATGATTAAATTATATCCACATCAAGTTGTTGACTAAGGTTGACATTGTCAGTGGCGTGAATTTTTTTATTTACAGTATTAAATTCCTTGATGAAACTTATGCGATGCCCTTCTGGTTTTGAGGTTAGTTCAGGTACGCAATTTTTTGGTTCACATTTTCTTTACTGAGTCAAATGAATTTAAAATACGTTTCTCAAAAAAGGTTTCTTTTGGCTATTTTATATTGACCCTGAATAATTTAATTATAAATGGCAATTTAAATAAAACAACCTTTAAATTTGCCATGTTTGTTACAAATTTACAAGTGCAGTATATATTAACTATGATAAGGAACTTTAGCTTTTATATATACAACGTTTTACCATTATGTTAATTAAATTAATTTCTCGTCATTAAATGTTTTTTGTAAAAATAAACTGTTTAAGGAGATTCGGGCACGATAGTAGTCGTTATGAGAAAGTTCTAGTTTGTAGTATACTTAGTCTACTTAAAAGACATTTACAAAGTTTATTAAAGTTGCTAAGACTACACGGGATGTTATCTTTTGTTATTGCTAAACTGTGTTGTAAATGTTAACAAAAAAAATATTTGCGAATTCTACAAAGGCATATTGAAAAATTAATTTTTTTTCTCGTATGCACTTATGCTTGTAGAAGTGCCATAATAATTAATCTGGAGATATTTGGTGTGATTTATTTAGTAACTACCATAATTAAAAAAAAACAATTGTATTGTTATTTATTTTATATGTTATTTATTTTTTAATTTTATGGTTTTATTATCTTTTTTCTGTGGCTTTATTTTTGGTTCCCATACCTTTTTAATATTTCTTCTTTGTAATAGATTTCATTCACAAAACATAATAATTCGTTTTCTCAACTCATCTTAAATAACACTGCATATAGAAATTTCACTGCAACTGTCAAAAGCGTTACCATAGAAACCAACTACCAACAACTCGCAATGTTTTACGTTTTTATTTTACGATCCTGTCTTACAATATAAAGTATATAGTAGCTTTTGTATTAAAAAAAAATAAGTGAGAAAATTGGCTACTTTATCTACTCCAATTAGTAGATAACTAAATGATTTTCAAAAATAAATGTTGTTAAAGTCGCCTTCTTCCAATTTAAAACCTGATTGGTTCAAAGTGAATATTGAAATCGCGGCCAATCACTTATGCCTAAAAACGTGAATAATGATTTCATTATTCCCGGTTTTAGGCAGGGAATTTATAATGTTTATCATTATTTACGAAAAAAACTCAATAGTATGCAATAGGAGTAGATAAAATTATATCTAATTAAGGATTTTTATATTCCCTGCAAACACAACCGTAAAGGTTCTATAATGGCCCTATATAAACGTGTCTTTAATGAACTAAAGGCCCTATAAAGGCTAATGGAACTGAACATATTACGTCGCGTTCACTTTTAATGGGCATATAACGGCAGTCAATAAAGGCACAAGAACCATTCCATTTTTTGCTATGGCGCGCTAAAGGTTCTGATATGGCAGATTAAAGGTACAAATGTGGCAATCTAAAGTTTCTGATATAGGGTGTTAAAGATTCTATAATAATAATAATAATAATAATAATAATAATAATAATAATAATAATAATAATAATAATAATAATAATAATAATAAACTTTATTGCGTAATATACATAATTTACATATTATACAAAACACAATGGGTGTAAGCTAAGCATAGCTGGTCTACCGCTTAAACGATAACTTAGAAATAAACAAATATAAATAAATAAGTATCAGGTAACAAACAAATTTGAACAAATATTTCTTTGGTTGATTAAATTTTGCTTTTTAAGGTATTTTTTAAATGTTATCATAGAGACATCTAAAGAAAAAATATTTAAGTTTTCATTTATAAATTATATTATTATATAGTGGTTATTTAAATAATTTTTAATGGATAAGTGAAGTATCTATTATAGTGGATTAAATCTGTCACAGTACAATTTCTGATGGTCCGGAAAGAAATTTTCGATTATCGTGGAATATCCGACCCAATAAGCTAAAAGGTTAGGTAAATAAAAAAAGAAACATGATAGAAATTAAACAATTTATAGTTGAAAAATACACCATAATAAATACTTATCCATTTAGTTAATTAATATTATTATTATCTTGAAATGTAATACTAAAACATTTATAAATTTACCAGACAAAATACAAAGCAATGTGTTGTAATAAACCTGTATAAGTAAAACATAAAAATTTTATTTTAAAAACTGTTTATTAGGTAATAAATAAAATCCTTAAACTAAATAGAAAATATTTCAAATTAAAATATATATTTAGAAAAAAGTACACTTAATTTTTTGGTAGTTTGTACTCTATAATAAAGAAAACCAGGTTTTCTCTGCCATTCATAATTTATTTTATCTGCTCCTACATTGACTAGCTGTGACTTTATGACGTTTTAGTCACGGGCTGAAGTTAGCAATAGTAGCTTTTGAGCATTTTAGTCACGGGCTGAAGTTAGCTTTATTATAAAATAGAGAAAAGTGAGGTTAATTCCGTTGACATTTGACAGTTGTCAAATGTTTAACAAATAAAATTGGATTTAAATTCTCCTTTGTGGTCGTCGTAGATAATAGTTATTTACGATATAAGTGGGATAAGAGCTTTATTAACGTACGCATGCGAAATTTGCCCAACGAGTGCGTAGCACGAGTTGGGCAATCGCAAAAGTACGTTAATATCTACGCCTCTAAATGAAAAAATAAACGGTAATTATTTTTGTCTAAGACTTAATTTAGGGTTATTTTGACATTTTGACTTTTTTATTTGATTGGTTAAAAGCAGAGAAAAACGCGTGCGTTAATGAACTTCTTATCTCACTCAAAATGAGTGGGATAAGAAGTTCTTATCTCACTGGCGTAGATAATAGTTATTTACGATATAAGTTGGATAAGAGCTTTATTAACGTACGCATGCGAAATTTGCCCAACGAGTGCGTAGCACGAGTTGGGCAATCGCAAAAGTACGTTAATAAAGCGTTATCACACGTATATTGTACAAATTTTTATCTACGCCTCTAAATGAATAAATAAACGGTAATTATTTTTGTCTAAGACTTAATTTAGGGTTATTTTGACATTTTGACTTTTTTATTTGATTGGTTAAAAACAGAGAAAAACGCGTGCGTTAATGAACTTCTTATCTCACTCAAAATGAGTGGGATAAGAAGTTCTTATATCACTGGCGTAGATAAAGTATATTATGCAACTCGTTTTATAAACTTATCTAGACACTCGTTTTTATTAAACACTCGCTTGCAAGCTTCGCTCGTGCTTAATAAAACTCGTAACTAAAATGGCGTTTATAAAACTTGATACTTAATATACTATTATTCGCAATTGCTCCAATTTTTACCTTATCAATTAAACCTTTCTACTAAATTCTTTGGTGGTATTTTGTCTGTAATAAAAGTTATAAAATTTGCAAAATTAAATATGCACCTACGTACCCATTTAAATTTTACAACCATTAGGTAATATTATTATTTTTTATGTGGTATACCCACTATTAAAACTATAGGAATTACACTGGGCGTCATTTTTAAAATATGGCGTTAACCAAAGGATAATTAAAGGTTCATGTAAGTTTTGTATACAGAAAACATTTGGCACTTCAATGGTTTTTTAAAGTCCCATTAACTTGATACTAAAAATTGCTAAATATAGGTCTTTTCTAAAAAAATATACAAATATTTTATATTTAAAGCCATTACTAAGCCATGAAACTTTGTAATGGGCCATTACATAATTAGACTTAACTTAAGTCACTGTGTGTTGCTGGATTATTTAATATTTTATCCCGGCGCATTCGCCATTTTTGCAAAAATCCCTAAAATCGAATAAAATGTTTTAAAATTTTCACAAGTAAAGTTCTTTTTTTTATCTGGACTGCGGCAACGTTGCAAATTTAGGGTTTTGGTTTGTAAATACAGTTGTCAAGTTGGTCGCATTGATTAAAACAAACTAAGCTAGTTATAAATCTAATTGTGGTTATGTATAAATTATTGTAGGTTACATTGTGCAGTTGTCAAGTTGAGTTGTCGAAATTCGTAGTTACAAATGCAATTAATTTGGCTTTGGTGGTGCTTGGATGAGTAAAATCATATAAAAAAAGTAGTTAAATATAGGTTGCTTTACGTCCCAGAAGAGAAAGTACCTATTCCTAGCAGATAATAATCTTCGCTTTGAAAAGAATTTATATAAAAGAAATTAAAATTTTTTGTGAACGTAAATGTTGTCCAATGATGAATAATGTGAAAATAATGTGTGATGAATTATTTATAAAACCAAATTCGTTTCTTTTTTACTCCAAAAATGTCCATAAGGCGATGTACTTTTTCTTCCATTGTGGCATTTGGCATAATTTCATCAAAATAAAGTTTTGCCCTCAAAAGGGCTTTTACATTTGAATTCGTTGCTATTATTTTTGGCATATGTATCTTTTCTATTATCTTTTTATTTACAATTAAGTAAATTATCGTATATAATACCACTAGACTAAGTGGTAAAATTTTACCGATAAAATTTTTGATTTTTATACGAATGTTTTTTTCTTGGAAATTTCGCAAGTGGCATTAATTTTTAAGCCGCTAGGCGAGTGGTTTGAAGTTAATGCCACGAGCGAAATTTCCAAGGAAAAATCTTGAGTAAATAAAAATCAAAAATTTTTTCAGGGAAAATTTTATCACGAGTGGTATTCGGCAAGACTATTTCACGAATATTTTTAACTGCTGATTCAATTTCTGTATGATTTTTTGGACCAAAACGCATATTTTTTAACATTTTAATTTTAAAATTAAAAACGTCAACAGTGACAATTATTTTTATCATAGCAACCAATTGGTTGTTATGCAACTTGTATAAACGAGTGGTTTTTTCACCTGAATAGTAGTTTTATCGCTGCAAAACTGAAAAAACCACTCGTTTTCTGAAATCTGATTGGTCCAAAAAGTAATGAGTGGAATAGTCAATAATAAATATTATTGTCAATTTGACGTCAATTTGCTAAAGAATTTAATTAAATACTTTGACACTGTACAGTGTCCCTAGGACAGTGTCAAAGTATTTAATTAAATTCTTTAGCAGAAGTACCATTTTAAATACTAAAATCAAACTGGCATAAGCCACCAACCTAACAAAAAACAGATAAAAAAATGAACTGTAGGTACTTAATTATTTTATGCATGAACAATTTTATAAACGACACAAATTGTTAAGGCGACAAAAAATGCAATGTTGTGCAAAATATTGGCAATATTCGAAAAATCACATAAGATATAATTTTGATCAGCTGATCGCGTTACATAACGTTCGATTTTGTAATATTTAAGTATAGTAAGGTAAAATGGGTATGTTCGCCTATATGAGCCATAAAAGAGAAAGTTACACATTATTTTAAATCCAATAATTAACGCATTTCTACATCAAAATAATTATATTGAGAGATCAAAACTTTACAGGGTGTCCCACAACTTAAGAAACCTCATTTTATTCTTTAGAGTGCAAAGGTTGATTTTTTATTTAAACTGATTGTAAATTGGCAATATAACTAAACGGGTGAAAAATGTGGTTTGTGCTTATATTAAAAAAATAATTAGTGACAATAATATAAGGGTAAATATATTGAGATTTCCCCCAAGTGAAAATGTTTATTTTTATTTTTGGTTGTTTTACTGTTAGTCTAGAATGGGGTTTTTGGGAAGCCACCAGGTCTAGTAATAACATAACATAAGTGGTTCTGCACTAATGCAAGAATTTTAAGAAATTTTACATTTTGAATATTAGAGCTTCACGGAAGATATGTTAGGATTTCGTATGTTTTTTATGCATCCCTTTGTATATTTAAAATTAGTTATTTTATCTTTTAACACCTTAAAATTTTTTAAAAATACAATTGTAAATACATAAAATATTTATAAAAAAAATCTACTTGCTGAGATATTACACTTCACGGTGAATAGGTTCTTAAATAGCAAATTAATGAACTTAAACTTTTGAATTATAAAACAGCAACACTCTCATCTGCATATAAATTCTAACTGACCTTCAGGAATCCCATGCATCTGTAATGTCGTAAACAGAGGTTTTTGCTTATTTAAAATGATTAAAGCCCCATCCGTTGCATAAAATTTAAAGCAAAAACAGATTCACGGAGTATAGAATCAATTTTTGTAACACCTGCATAAATGATTATAAAAATTATTTCCTTTAATTTTTAATAATATTATATATTTAATTCGATTGCTTTGGATGTGTTTAATTTACTTAGTGAACTGATATTTTTAGTATGCTTTTACTACCTCAGATATTTGAAAACATATAGGTTAACCTAGAAAGAGTAACAGTCACGGAAGATAGGTTTTAGACTTTTAAAACATTGTACAAAGTAATTAATTTCGGTTAAAAATCTGAAACCTGAGCTGTAATATCTACTTAATTATGAAAGATCAAAACACAATAAAAGTGTAGGTCAAACTCATTTAGTTTTATTATACAGTGTGTCCGTAAAGTCCCGGAACATGAGATTATTTTAAAAACAGTAATTTTTTTTAAAAAACGCTGAAACACGTCAACTTTGTTATTTTTCTAGCAATATTTTGGCATATGTAGTTGTTCCAAATTCTGCCGCGTGGCGGCGCCACAATCAAAGTCAGTTTTTTTTTAATTGCAACCCTTTATTTTTGTTGCATTTTTGGATAGCTACCGTTGTCCTGATTACATTGATGTGCCACATCTGGAGGGTTACATAAGACAATTTTTGAGAAAAGCAGGTTTTTGCCGCCGAATGAGATTTTGGTATTTTGTCAAACTTAAACACAATCTATGCGTTGCTTAATGTTTTTTGGAAAGCCAATCAGAGCAGTTGCTCAAAGTGTCCACCGTAAACTATTTGGCAATGGGCCAGCCTGTCTACAAACGAGCGTTGTACGTTTGCCAGTACCGCTGAAGTGATCATCTGGATCTCGGCTTGAATGCGGTGTCTTAGGTCAAATTTTAAGGCCTGTGTACATAGACGCGGTTTTTAAGATGTCCCCATAAAAAGAAGTCTAAAGGGTTCAAATCGGGCGATCGCGATGGCCACTCAATTTGACCCCTTCGACCTACCCAGCGATTGGGAAAGACCTGATTTAAATAATCTCAATCAGCGGCAAAAACCTACTTTTCTTAAAAATTTTCTTATGTAACCCTCCACATGTAGCATATCAATGTACTCAGGACAATGTTAGCTATCCAAAAATGCAAAAAAAATAAAGGGTTGTAATTTAAAAAAACCTTACTTCGATTGGGGCGACGCCAGGCGGCATATTTTGGAACAACTACAAATGCCAAAATATTCCTAGAAAAATAACAAAGTTGACTTGTTTCAGCGTTTTTAAAAAAAAATTACTGTTTTTAAAATAATCTCATGTTCCGGGACTTTACGGACACACTGTATATCACGGGGTAATACCATCGGGGGACATTTCGCGGGATTCACCCATAAGCATAGAATAGTTTAGGAATTAAATTTGAATTACAAAGCCAGGTGTTGGTGTCAAACTGCCCTCTATGATCGAAGAGCACAACCAGCAACTATCAACGCCACCTATGAATAATAGGCAAAATATATAATTTGGTTATTTTTATGGTTTTGACCATGGAGCCTACACAAGGAGTCCGAACTTGATGTTGGAATAGAAATATTATTTCTATAGTATACAGGTAAAGCTCTTCTCATATAGATGCGAAATGCGAAAAATGCTCCCACTGGTCAATTTGATTTGGCGGGAAAAGCGTTTCGACAGATCCTGAGAATTCGCAAGATTTGAATCCAGGGGGCGGGAATCTTGAGATTGATTCAATATTTTGCGAAAATCGCACTAAGTTGGCGTTATGCGCATGCGTTTTGCAGGCACATTTATGCAATTGCTTATCATACTTTCGCTATTTATGTTTATTTCGTTTGTATCATAGAGAAAGGTTTGTATCGTATAAGACTATTATAGACTATAATAGTGTTTGTTTTGTTCAGTTTTATTCCAACTGTTTAAAAAAGTGTTTGAAGTTTTTTTTGTTTTTTTATTATGGACGAAAATTTTTTTGAGGTATAATAATGTTTCTTATTTTACCTTTATAATCACTAAGTAACTCTACTATTTTAGTACTTACCTAAAATAGCATAAAAAATATCCCATAGAAAGAAAACAATGTCCCTAAAATAATTCGCGTCCATATAAAATAGGAGTTGCGAAATGCGAATATTCGTATTTCGCATTTCGCATCTATAAGAAAACGACTTAACAATACAGGTTTGTTGTATGGTTTGTACGAAAAGCATGGTATTTTTTATTTCTATGACCGAAACAGTTCTAAAACAGCAGACTTTAGTACACAATGAAAATCAGCGCCCCTGGTGGTAAAAAAGAAAACCTAATTTATGCCATTTAGTGGGTTTTGTCAATTTTCCCTATTATATTTATTATTTGCCTATTAAGTTCTGACTCCTTGTGTAGGCTCCATGGTTTTGAGAACAGAACATAAGGTTTGGGGCCGTCCATAAATAATGTCACACACTTAGGGGGGAGGGGGGGTCGTCGAAAATGTGACAGTTTTTGACAGCCGGGGGAGGGTTTGGGAGGTGGTGATGTCACAAAATTATAAAAATATTTCGGAATTTGGGTTAAATAAGGTATAAGTAACCATAATAATTTTTGGAATTTAATAATTAATAATGGTTATAAACTGGATATTAAGATTTTATTTTAAGCAAAAATTTCGTGAGATAGACCTTACATAAAAATTAAATCAGTGTGACGTACGTCACGTGACGCCAATGGGGAGGGAGGGTCCCATAATTTGTGACACTTTGTGACAAGGGAGGAGGGGGGGTCAAAAATATAAAAAAAACTTGTGACAATATTTATGGACGGCTCCTTTTGACCGTTTAGTTTATAAGTTATATTTAGACAATTAAAGAGACAAATGGTCTCAGACAATTAAAATAATATTTATGGTTGTATCATGGACATTTATAGACAATTAAAAAGAATGGATGTGTCGAAAGTGAACCAAAAAATGGTCAAAAATTTTAGTTTGGTTTATTGCAGCGCTGCCAAATTTGGGGTTTTTACCCCATTATTTTATTTATCTTGCTTTGGGGAAGCTTTGGGGTAATGCTCATTTTGGGGTATTATGGGTTTTTTTTTAGGAAATTCCAGAAACTTTTTTGTTTATATTAAAACCAGATAATGTTTTAATAATACTACTTTAAACACTATAAATTATAATTATTATAGTTTTATTCTTTGGTTAACCAAAAACCAAAATTTTATTACTAGAGGATCATTTAACAGCAAGTTTGACAACTTTTTACGAACCAAAACACTGTGTCATAACGGTTGCCTAATGTATTCTTCATCCAAGAAGTTTTTAAGTTTTTCATATAAAATAAAGGGCTATTTTGGATTGACATTAGGCAACCAAGACTAAACAGTTTTTTTTAAAGATGTTGTGCAGGGGTGACGTTCATAATATCGAAATTCACTTTATCGAATTCAAAATATCGAACACTTTTTATCGAAAATCAAAATATCGAAAATACAAAATGTCGAAAATTAAAATGTCGAAAATGATAATATCGAAATTTTATTTAATCGAATTTTAATGTGAAACTAAACCATATTTTCTTATTTTGAATTTGATATTTTGTTTAAATATTTCAATTAATCGACATATTATTTTAATCCGAAGTGTATATGTATAGAGGCGCCTCTGATATAGAAATGTACTCAAACTCAACAACACAACCCAACCGACCCCGCCCCATTGGCCCCCCCCCCGCCCCATTGAGCAAAAAACCCAACTAAAATGGGCTAATTTATGTAATTAAAAAGTGTTTTATTTTTATCGTAACATGAATTTGCCCATTTTAGTTGGGTTTTTTTGCTCAATGGGGCGGGGGGGGCCAATGGGGCGGGGTCGGTTGGGTTGTGTTGTTGAGTTTGGGTACATTTCTATAAAACGCGCATCTCTAGGAGCCAGGGAGCCAAGATAATTCGGTGCATAACCGTAACTTTATCTACAGAGGCGCCTCTGTACATATACACTTCGATTTTAATCATACATTTTAATTTTCGATATTTTTAAATCGATATTTTAATTTTCGAAATTTTAATTATTCGACATTTTCAAATCGACATTTTAATTTTCGATATTATCATTTTCGACATTTTCAAATCGACATTTTAATTTTCGATATTATCATTTTCGACATTTTAATTTTCGAAATTTTAATTATTCGACATTTTCAAATCGACATTTTAATTTTCGATATTATCATTTTCGACATTTTAATTTTCGATATTTTGATTTTCGACATTTTGTATTTTCGATATTTTGATTTTCGATAAAAAGTGTTCGATATTTTGAATTCGATATAATGAATTTCGATATTGTGAACGTCACCCGTTGTGCAGAACTTTCGAGCGATTTTCATGTTCTGTGGATTTTCAGCAGAGAGTGTACATCTGTGCAAACATAACCAAACTTAAGTTATAAAGTCAGCTGTCAAAGTTGTTTTGGAAGTTCCTTATTGGTGGAAGCAAAATGCCATCGCAGGTAATAATTAAATAATTTATTTGTTAAATTAAAATAGACTAAAATTCACAAATATTTCTTAGTAGTAGTAAATATATTTATTGGAAAACCCAAAAGGCTATCAACTGAAGTCTTTCTGCCCATATAAATAAATATTTCTTATTACATTAAGTTTAGTACTTTTTTAGACCAAGAACACAATAAAATTAATCCTCTACCCTTTAATGACGATGATGATTTAATTGTTCTTGATGGGGGTTTGAACCCCGATATTCGTTATTTTAACTTTTCCAGAAATACATAGTTTCTTTATTAAATGTTCTAAAATTAATTATGTTTTATTTAGGTTATTTAAATTTGTAACATGACAAGAAGGAAGGAGTCAAAAATCCCCTAAAAAGCATGACTCCCTTTATAAGGGGTCGTCCATAATGCTAGGTATAAAATATACACAATTCAAAAAATACGTTTTTTAATTTTTACAACAATTTACATTAACAAGTGAACAAAAAACAAGAACGCAATGCTTCATGGTTAGGTATAATACTTACATCAGTAATTGTTAGAATATTCAGCTAAAAATAACTTTTCCTAAACCTAAATTGTCTTAAAGATATTGTTAAATTCAATGACGGCATTTTCATCGGTCACGTAAATTTGGTCGTCTTTCTCTCCTAAAATAATCTCAGACTCTTCGGCAGACTTCACTTCCTTCAACTTTTTAAATGAACCATGAATTTCGTTACACTCAGTATGTTCGTAGATAAATTCGATGTTATCTTTGTTTATTCCGGCCCCCGCCATGATTTTAATCCTGTTCCCGACCTGATCGCGCAATTTTTTAATCAACTTCACGCCCATTTGAGCCGACTTTTGTTTGCCGCTTGTTAAAATACGCTGAAAACCCAAATCAATGATTACTTCGATTTCGATTGTGGGACGTTTGCAAAAATCAAACGCTCTATGAAAAGTGACAGGCAGCGGATGACATGATTTAATTATTTCTCTGCAAGTTTTCATGTCGACATCGCCGTTTTCCAACAGCGCACCAAAAACGAAACCATCGGCGCCGTATCGGCGTAATATTTTGGAATCCTCCTTCATAATCTCGATTTCTTCGGGTTTGTACACGAAATTTCCCGGCCGGCATCTTATCATACAGTAAATCGGTATTTTCACGTGGTTTACCGCTTGAATTTGAATCAAGAGGCCCGGTGTCGGGGTCAGACCGCCCTCTATGAGCGAAGAGCACAACTCGAGTCGATCAGCGCCACCTCGGATGGCGGAAACCGCAGACTCGATACTGTCAACACAAACTTCCAGAACCTTTGCCATTTCAAACTAACCTAAAAAAGTATGTTTACATCAAAAAACTCTCCTGAAACACGATGATTTGCCGTACTTACAACTTCAAAACACTCTAACACAAAATAACAACGTTTTTTTTGATAAATAAAAGTCTTTATTCAAAGATAAACTTATTATTTGAGCGGAATTTGCGGCACAGACATTCTAAACCCGCCACCGGTGAATTTTACTTCGCTGGGTTGCCGGCTCTGCGTTCGATGTAATTCCGACGTTGCCGCGGTGCCCATGCGTTTCATTCGGTTTTCTTTTTTTGCTTGCATGTATTTCATTTTGATTTCTTTGAGGTCTTCGGTGATTTTCTCTAGCTGAGATTTGTATTCGCTGGATTTCAGTTCTGCCATGTTTAATTCGGATACCAGCACCTAAATTTTATAAGTTGTTTATTAGGTTAATCCAGTAGGTATTGATTTAATATAAAATGGGTTTTTGCGCGTTTTAAGCAAATTTAAAATGGGTGCATGCAAATTTAGGTATAATAAAATAAATATATTTATAAATAATAGGGTGTTTCAAAAAAATCGACTTTTTCTTTTTCTTCAAATGGTCGGCAAATTCTTTCAGAGGATGTCAACACAAAGACCTCGTCAAAATTTGAGCTTTTAATTTGAAGATTTAGAGGTCGCGGATCGCAATTTTCTATTTCCCATTTAAATAACATGGGAATTTTTTTTTTTTAACTTTGAAATTTTATACGTCTGAATCAAATCAACTTATGTCAAGGATCATCTTAGATTTTTATAGTAAATTTAACGCTCTACAAAAAAGGTCTCTTATCATTTTTCTATAAATTGATTCCTTCCAGAGTTATTCGAGGCCAAAGTTTTATTTCCATCGAATTTTCGCGTTTTTTTAACATTTATGGTTCAATTATCATTATACGGGTGTCGGGGGGGGGGGCAAACTTAAACAGTGCATTATTCGTATAAAAATAACACTTTTTTTGTTTAATAAACATGTATCAAAAAATGCTCCCTAAAGGTGCTACGGGCCCCTGAATAGGAGCCTAAGAGGATAATTTTTTTAAAACTATTCCTAGAGGGTTGAACATGAACAAATGAATTTTCGGTAGGTACTTTGGTAATTTTGACATGCTGAATCTAGATCTATGATCAAAACTGTTAAAATTTAATCATAGGCGTAACATTTGGAGGGGGCAAAGTTACAAAAATAGCCCCAACTTTTTTCTGGGTTAATAATTTAATTTTTTTTATGAAATTATGAGAATTTATAGTTTTTTACGAAAAATAGGTACTCTTGATTTGAATTGCTCAGATGCACCATTTTCGAGAAAAATGCATTTATAAATAAATTACTTTGCATATTATACAAATCTCATATTTTCATTAAAACTTGGTAGTAGGCTTTGGAAAAAAGTGACTTTTTTGTTTTTTTTGTTTTTTTTTACAACACTTCCTATGTTTCAGATATAAATATGTGATTTTTTTTCTACATGATGCTAAAAGTTGAAAAAACGAGAAAATTCGATGGAAATCAAACTTTGGCCTCGAATAACTCTGGAAGAAATCAATTTATAGAAAAATTATAAGAGACATTTTTTATAGAGCTTTAAATTTACTATAAAAATCCAAGATGTTCCTTGCCATAAGTTGATTCGATATAGACGTATAAAATTCCAAAGTTAAAAAAAAAAATTTCCTATGTTATTTAAATGGGAAATAGAAAATTGCGATCCGCGACCTCTAAATCTTCAAATTAAAAGCTCAAATTTTAACGAGGTCTTTGTTTTGACATCCTCTGAAAGAATTTGCTGACCATTTGAAGAAAAAGAAAAAGTCGATTTTTTTGAAACACCCTAATAAATAATAATTTCATTTAGGTATTGCAGATTTTGGGGCTATCGGGTAAGGAAATGTAATATATTTCGTTACATATTATGTATAGTATATTATGTATCAAGTTTGATAAACGCCATTTTAGTCACGAGTTTAATTAAATAATTTAATTAAATGCCTATAAAAGTTTTTAAACGAGTTGCATAGATGTCACTTTATACAAATATTTCATTTAAATCATTTTTTAGATATAAGATTTAGAATATTAATTATAATTAATATGTAATATATTTCGTTACATATTATGTATAGTATATTATGTATCAAGTTTGATAAACGCCATTTTAGTCACGAGTTTAATTAAATAATTTAATTAAATGCCTATAAAAGTTTTTAAACGAGTTGCATAGATGTCACTTTATACAAATATTTCATTTAAATCATTTTTTAGATATAAGATTTAGAATATTAATTATAATTAATATGTAATATATTTCGTTACATATTATGTATAGTATATTATGTATCAAGTTTGATAAACGCCATTTTAGTCACGAGTTTAATTAAATAATTTAATTAAATGCCTATAAAAGTTTTTAAACGAGTTGCATAGATGTCACTTTATACAAATATTTCATTTAAATCATTTTTTAGATATAAGATTTAGAATATTAATTATAATTAATATTCTAAATCTTATATTTAAAAAATGATTTAAATGAAATATTTGTATAAAGTGACATCTAAACGAAAATAAAGTAACCAACCTAATAAACATTTTTAACGTAATTTTTACCATTAATAGAGCCCGTTATTACACTGCCCGTCAAAATTAACGCATGATAAAAAAATTCTAACTCTAAAACGCCTTTACCAATCTTTATAAAATTTTGTATAAAAATACTTCAACTTATATCTCAATTTACGTGTTCGAGGGTTTTTCGAGAAAATATTTTTAAAGCTCTTTTATTTAATTAAAAAAACGTTCGAAAAATAACTTTAAGGGAATTTTTTTAAAGTAAATAAAAAATATGCTGTTAAAGACCGTATTTTCGTTGGTAAACCTGAAAATTTTGTACAAATCAAACGAACAGTAAAGAAGATACAGCGCTTCAAAGTCGGTAAAAATGACTCCATTTTTATTATTTTGCTGAAAAGTGGTCATTTATGACGACTTTGAAGCGCTGCATTTTCGTTACTGTTAGTTTGATTTGTACAAAATTTTCAGGGTAAACTAACAAAAATACGGTCTTTCACAGCATATTTTTTATTTACTTAAAAATAAGGTTTTTTTCGAGCATTTTTATTATTAAATAAAAGGGCTTTAAAGATATTTTCTCGAAAACCCCTTGAACACGTAAATTGAGATATAAGTTGAAGTATTTTTATACAAACTTTTAGAGTTGGATTTTTTTTACTTGTTATGCGTTAATTTTGACGCGCAGTGTATTTTAACTTTACAATTATTGATCCTTTAAAATATTAAAATAACTTTAAAATATGATTATGTTAAGAAAATATTTTATCCTTTGATTTTTTAATTACTATAATTGCAAAATATTATCACAAAGTATTAAAAATTCATACCCGGAAAATTTTAAAGATACAAAAGTTGAATTTATTAATTTATTATTAATTTATAAAACTGGGTTTTGATTTATACCTACCAACTCAAATATTTAATTAAAAAAAATGGAAAAAATACAGTAGGTATTACTTAAATTACACAAATTTAGAAAAAAATAAAAAAACATCAAAAGTTTAAAATATTTAAAATCATCAGTATTTTAACATGATTTTTTTATGATTTATTTGTATAAATTCATGCAAATATTATAAATTATAAATTTTATAATTTACAAATGTATACAAATAAATTATATTATCATCGAAACTCGTTTAAAATACCGGGTGTCCCAAAATTGGTAGCACAAAGGGTTAAGGTGAATTCTTCTTAAAATTACAAGAGGAATCTTCCATAACTTCTTTTTTAAATTCGCAATTCCCTTACTATTTTTTTGTAAATTCGCAAAATTGCAGGAGTTATTTAAATTTTAAAGCCGCCAGTAAAGATCCGAAAAAATGGACCAAGTGTCCAAAAACTGATTTTCTAGAATCTAGAATTATCAATATTTTAAGTAGGGTGGCAAATGATCTTTCAAATAGTCCAGACAGAGATTGTTTATCGATAAAATTACATTGATATCAATTTTTAAAGTCAAGCGTTAATACTAGGGTTTTAAAATTTCCGGAAAAATTGAGCCGGCGGAAAAAAACCGGTTTTTTTTTCGGGGAAAAAACGGAAAAATTGGGTAATTTTCAGAAAAATTGTCTGATTAATTTCATTCAAAGGGTTAGTTTTATTTTTTTTATTTAAAATAATGTTAAGTTTTTGATTGCCACTTTTTTCAAATGTGTTTATTTGCCAAAAAAAATCAAATTTTTCCAAAAAAAGCCAATTTTTCCAAAGCCTGAAAAAAAAACGGGAAAAACAGGTTTTTTTTCCGTTTTTTTTCGACACTTCAAAACCCTAGTTACCACACAAAAGTTTATGCCTGAAAATTTAAAAAAAAATGATAAAGAAAAATTTGTCGTCGAATTTTAACAGAAATTTTTTCTTACCCTTTAGAAATGCAATTTTGGTCCCTCTGTATAATTAATTTGCAAAATGCGAGATCAAAAATTTATAACAAATATTTTTTTTATTGCATTTTATGATTCTACCCTGACCGGCAAAATTATCGCATCACTTAAAACACGACGATTTAGGACTGATATGTTTTAAATGGATCAACCACTGACTGCAATGTGTATCTGCCAAATTCAGGAGTGGTGTGTTAAGTGATTCCATAAATTTGCGGGTTAGTGTATAATAGTGTTTAATTTTGTTCAAAAAAATATTTTAGGTCTTTTATAAATAGTCCACAGTAGTAAAAAAAACTTTATAACATATAATATAAAATAGCTTAAAAATAGTTGAACAAGAAATTTACCTTTAACTTATCGTCCTTCAGCTTCAGTCCTTTCTGCGCCTTATTAAGGTCCTCTCTAATCGTGGGTCCTGGTTGATGTGCCAAAACTTCCTTTAACTTCATATACAACTGCTCTGACTCTTTCAGTTGTTTTTCCCTTTCGACCGCATCGTACGATTGCTTTAAAAGCCTCCTATCCACATAATTATTTATATATTATATAGACAAAAGCAGTCAACCGGATATGCATGCATTTTAAAAGATATAATTACGTAATATTTGGATATTATAATTATATTATATTTAAAAAAAACTCGGTTTTTGACAATTTATTTAATTTTAAAATATAATAAACGTACTTTCTGGTGGGTCTATACAAAAAAGATTTTATCGTACAAAAAACGATTAATAAATACATTTTGAAGCTTAAAATTGTTTCTCTTGATGTTAGCGCACATATTATATAAGAAAGTATTGAAAGTAGTTTTCCTTAGTAAACTCAATATATACTTGTGAACAAACAAAGTAAATAAACCAAATTTAAAAATTCAAACAACGTGAAGTTTGACATCACGTTGTTTGAATTTTTTTTATACAGGGTGTCCGGGAAAATGTGGGAAATATCTCGGATTCAGATAGAACATGAAAAAATAAGATGACACCTTCCTATAAAAAAAATTCCTACTGGCCCTCCTTACGGAGACATGGGCCCCGAAAGGACGCCACTGCAAATTGGTTTTCCTTGAATAACTTTTAAAGTACCTACACCTAGAAAAATTTTGCTAAAACAACTATCCAAAGTATTGTTAAATTACGTATCGTGAATTTAGTCAACTGTTTTATTAAACTGAGGATTTGTATGGCTAAATCAGCTATACAGATCCTCAGTTTAATAAAACAGTTGACTAAATTCACGATACGTCATTTAACAATACTTTGGATAGTTATTTTGGCAAAATTTTTCTCTCCGTGTACTGAATATAATTTAATAAAAATTTAATATGGTGGACCCTGGTAAGGATCTCTTAAAATAGTGTCCTTGAAACATTTTTTGCTTTTTTTGTTTACCAGGGGCGGAACAAGTTTTACACCTTAATGCTTAAATCTGCGTAGCTTAAACCTTAAACTAAAATTATTTTTTATAGGAACGTGTCAACTTATTTTTTCATATTCTATCTGAATCCGAGATATATCCCACATTTTCCCGGACACGCTGTATAAATGTGAACATTATAATTAAGTCGTCAACAATACCAGAAACCAGAATACATATGTATATCAAAAATTTGTAGTTTCCCACTCACATTCATATCATTTATAAACAATACGAGGGTTAATATAGAACTACCACTAACTACTTTTAAAATTAAATCTTTGACAAAAAAAGTTTAAGGAAAACCACAATAGATACCATCAATTCTGAAACTAAGAAGTATAAGGAAGCCAGAAGTTGCATATGAAGGATTTTAAATTATTCTGGCATTATCTATTTTTAGTCTAGACTCTATAAAGGTGTTGTAAAGGTAAAAAAATTACCCAATCCTAGACCTTCATTGTTGCCTCACGTGAGTATTCTGATGAAATTTAAAGCAAGAGTTTTAAGAGCCATTGAGAATATTGAACAGTATGATAAAGTGGAGCCTTCAATATTGAAAAGAAAGCTGAATGGAAGGAAAGAAGACGACAACGGAAACAATGCGATCAATTTTGGACAGATCCTGAGGAAATATGTAATTATTTGGCTCTGTCCCTATGATGAACACCAGGTTTTTATACTTTTGAGTTTTGGAATTGTTATTTTCTATCTTTACTACTTTTTTTTTACTTCACTAGTAAAGTTTTCATAAAATATTCTTTAATCAATAAATCAGTCCGAGAGGGCTGAGAAGGAATTTTGTGAAGGTTGTTGACTAGATATTACAAACTATAGAATAAAAGTTAGTAACACTTTTTAATAAAACCTCGTATGGATAAGAACTATTTATAGTAACTGGGAAATATAATTAATGATTGGGCTTACATAATTTTGAGAATTCCTTTGTATTAGATTGAAGGTTATAATTAATATAAAGTAATTAAATCGATATCTCTTGGCAACAAATACAGGGTGTTACCAAATAAGTTGTCATCCTTTAAGGAGATGATAGTACTCGCCAAAATAACAAAGTTTTTTCTCTATCATTTTTGCATTAGTGCCTTTTTTAAATAAAAAATCATTACAATTTGTTCCTGACCTACAACAACTGACGCAAAATATGCTTGCACAGTGGGCAATAATATACATTCATTAAAAATTTTCATTTTCCCTGTTCCTTTTTTTCTTGGATGAATAATATCATTGTTTTTGGAGTTAAAAACAATGATGATATATATATATATATATATATATATATATATATATATATATATATTAGACTGGGCCAAAAAAATCAACTATTTTTGTTTTTGAAAAGTATATCGAAAATATGGTTTGGGGCGACAAAAAAAATTATTGTGAAAGTTTGAGTCCATAATATTAATATTAAGAGGTCTATCATCGCAATTTTATTTTTTTTTCCTCAGCAAGTTTTTGTCTCAGAACTCCCAAACCATTGCAATTTTGTTAAACTCATGAGTTGAAATTTTTTAAATTAAATGCTCTACAAAAAAGGTTAAAGTGAAATTTTCCGTCAGATGAACCGTTTCCTTAAAATCAGGCCATAAAAATTGGTATAGTTTTACATTTTGATCTTTTAAATTGGAATTTTGTAATATATGTAAAAATCAGTACCCATAAAAAACCGATAAATATTCTTATGTGAAATCAAATGTTTTACAAAAAAGCCTCTCAACATTTTTGGCTAAAATCACTCAATCAAAAGTTATTTAAGGTTAAAATTTAATTTTGACTTCAAATTTAACCTTGAATAACTTTTGATGGAGTGAATTTAGCCAAAATGACTTTTTTGTAGAGCATTTGATTTCCCATAAGAATATTTATCGTTTTTTTTCCGGATACTGATTTTTACATGTATTAAAAAATTCCTAAGTTAAAAGATCAAATTGTAAAACTATACTTCAATTCACTTCAAAAAATATTCTAAGTCAATTTTGTTAAACTCAATGGTTTGGGAGTTCTGAGACAAAAACTCGCTCAGGAAAAAAAATCTAAAATTGTGATGATAAACCTCTTAATATTAATATTATGGACTCAAACTTTCACCATAATTTTTTTTGTCACTCCAAACAATATTTTCGATATAGGTACTTTACAAAAAAAAATAGTCGATTTTTTTTGGCCCAGTCTAATATACATATATGTATATGTACTATACGTATAGGATAGGTCAGTGGTTTTGTAAAAAAAAACATAATCTTTTTATTAAAAAACAGTAGGGCTAATGCAAAAATGATAAAGGAGAAATTTTATTGTTTTGGAGTGTACTATCATCCCCCAAGGGATGACAATTTATACGGTGACACCCTGTATAAAACTCAATTCAATAAAAAATGCCCTTATTACAAATGTACAGTTTTTCGTAATTTAGGCAAATAATATAAATTAAATAATTAATTAACTTACTTTTGCAGGATTTTAATTTTCTGCAGCAACTCCAAGGTATTAGGATCTGACCCCTCCAATTTCCTCCATCGGTGTATATTAACCGGATTATGTAGCTCCTCCTCCAAAGCCCGACATTTCAATTTCGTAGTGGTCAAATCCCTTTCCAATCTAAAAACCTCCTGTCTAAAATCGATCATATTCATCACCGACTTTTCCATCAGCAATTTTTCTTGTCTTAGTCTTTTAACTTCGATTTTCAGTAGTCGTATATCTCCCAAACGTTGGTCATACTGAGCTTCACCTCTGTGTAACGTCGTTATTAGTATTTTAATTTTGTCGTTGTTCAGAGCTAGCTCGTCGTTTCTTCTGACCAGTTGGGAACCTAAGACATCTCTTTCGTTCATTAGTTGTTCAATGTTTTTGATTTGTTCACGTATTTTTTTGTTGCTAGTCTAAAATCATCACAATATATTTTAAAGTTATTTTAAAGAGTTGGGAAACTTACTGATATGGTTTGTCTTAGGCGTTTTTCCTCATCCTGCATATCTTTAATTTCTGATTTTAGGCTTACTATTTGCTCCAACCCTTTATCAACATCAACTCTAAAAAGAAATTGCATTAACCACTGTTAAACATACTACTTTCATCATTTTTATACTTAAGGTTGTCTCGTTCTTTAACAACCTTTCTCATGACTGTATCTTGCTTTATCAACTCTTGTTCCTTCGAAGATATATCTTCTTTCAACTGTTCAGTTTGAAACAAAGTAATTTTTAATTTTTTCTTAACTTCTTCGGAATCTGCTGAGCAATGCTCCAACGATTTTTGCAGTGAAGCTCTCTCCGCTCGCACAGCTTCGTACATATTTTGCTGTTGCCGGATTTTATTTATGTTTTCTGTTATGGTTCTTTTTAAATCGAATATCATGACTTTTTTCTGACGGACATCCTCCATGAGGTCATCAATTTTTTTGTTTAACTGTATTTGTGCTTCTGCGAAGCGGTCTTTTTCTGTCTGCAGACTGCTGATGTCTTTTTTTTGGCGATTGTTTTCGATGTAGTATAAATCCAAATCAGTTTCCAGTTTTTCTTTCGTCTTTTGTTGAATTTTTATCAGTCTCGCTTGCTCCTTATTGACTGCTGTAGCCTTTGTAACTTGCTTGGCGATGTTGTTCTTCTCTTTGACAGCTTCATCCTCGATTCTTTTGTGCTCCAGGATCTCCTTTTTCTGCTCTAATATCTCTTTTTCTATGGTGGCGATTTTTTGTCTCAACCCATTCCTCTCCTCCATTAAATTTTGCGATGTCGTCGTTTGTTTAAAAACTTGCTTCTCCAATCCATCTCTTTGCAAACTCAAGTTCGTATAATCGGCTTTTAAATGTGCAACTTCATCTGTGACGGCCTTCAAGTCCAAAACTTTTGCTTGCAAGTCTTTTTTAGCTTGGTCAATCGTTATAAATACTTTTTGATGGTCGTTGAACAATTTGGAATATTTGGCCTCCAACAGGATAAACTCCTTTGTGATTCTCATGTAGTGGACTTTTTGATTTTTGGCTTCTTCGCTTTGATCTACAATTCTTTTTTCTAGCTGGGTTATGTCGTTGTTAAGTTCGTTTATTTTTAACTCCTTTTCATCTACGATTATATTTGTCAGAGTTAACTCTTCTTCAAGTTTTTCCCTGAACTTTTTCATCCTATCTATTTCACTTGATTGGTCCTACAAGAAAGTTAAAATAGAAAAATCTGTGGATGTATTTTTTTCATTTAAACTTGCCTCCACTTGCCCGCTAAGTTCATTTATTTTTAGGTTTGCTTCACCAGTTTTTTCTTCCAGTTCTTCAGTGTAAATATTACAATTTTCCAGTTTTTGTTGTAAATACCCATTTTCAGTTGTCAGTCTTTCTTTTTCTCTTTGTAGCATGTCCTTTTCTTTGTGACTCTTTCCAGCACTTAAAAAATTCAAACAATTATTTTATAAAAAAACTTTTTTTTTTGGATTTTTGTTCTGAGAGATATTACACTTAACAGATTTTAAAAATAAAGTTAGAGATTTTTTACGTTTTTTTCAGAAAAATGTGTTTAGCTAGCTTTATGTCTCCACTGTGTTATTAATTTGAAATCCAAAATTTAATTCAATAAAAAAAGTTGTTATAAAAATAATTTGAAATAAAATGTACTTAGTTCACAAACTTTTGAATCCAATTTTATTTTTTATTAAAAATTGTATGCCTTTTTTAAATATTTATGTTAGTTAAGTTACTTTTTAAAAGACATCATTTCGATTCTTTGTTAAAAAAACAATACCATTAATATTTTCTTTTAGTCACTGTTTTAGTGAGTTAAACTCTAATTTATTAACAGGTATTATACCAAGTGATAGTAAAATCATTTTAAGGATTTTTTTTAAGAAAAACTAAAAAAAGTAACGAAATAGACTGGTTTAGTTTCTTTTTTACGTTATCTGATTAAGTCCTTTGTGTACACAAAGGACTTAATCAGATAACGTAAAAAAGAAACTATATAGGGTCCCTGCTGAAAAAGACGGGTAATATCGGATGATTGCGGATAAAAAACCAAGCTAGTTTTATGTCCATTTATATCTGTTTTTATCCGACATATCTGATTTTACCCGGCATGTCGGTTTTTATCTACAATTGCGGGTATAAATATTATCCGCGAACGTCGGGTTTTATCTATTTAGATCTACGTCTGCTTTTATCGGTTTTCATCCGCAAATACCTGTATTTAAGTTTATATCTGCATTCACCCGGTTTGATCTGATCTTATCCGCAAACATCTACTTAAATCCGCAAACGTCTGCTTTATCCGATTTCACCTGAAAACATCTGCTTTTATACGTGAAGATCTACTTTCATCCGCGAACATCTATTTTAATGCACAAACATCTGTTTTAATCCGCAAACATCTCATTTAGTCCGCAAAAGTCTGATTCATAAGATTTCACCTGCAAACATCTGCTTTTATCCGCAAACATCTGCTTTTATCCGCAAACATCTGTTTTAATCTCCAAACATCTGCTTTTATCCGCAAACATCTATTTTAATCTGCAAATATCTGCTTTTATCCGCAAACATCTGCTTTTATCCGCAAACATCTGATTTTATCCGCAAACATCTGATTTTATCCACAAACATCTGATTTTATCCCCAAACATCTGATTTTATCCGCAAACATCTGTTTTAATCTACAAACATCTGCTTTTATCCGCAAAAGCAGATGTTTGCGGATAAAATCAGATGTTTGCGGATAAAGGCAGATGTTTGCGGATAAAATGAGATGTTCGCGGATGAAAGCAGATGTTCGCGGGTGATTACAGATGTTCGCGAATAAAAGCAGATGTTCGCGGATAAAAGCAGATGTTTGCGGGGGTGCACTAACCGGATGAAATCAGGCGTTCGCAGATAAAAGCATGTTTACGGGTGAAACCTTATGAAAGCAGATGTTTGCGGATAAAATCAGATGTTTGCGGATAAAATCAGATGTTTGCGGATAAAGGCAGATGTTTGCGGATAAAATGAGATGTTCGCGGATGAAAGCAGATGTTCGCGGGTGATTACAGATGTTCGCGAATAAAAGCAGATGTTCGCGGATAAAGGCAGATGTTTGCGGGGGTGCACTAACCGGATGAAATCAGGCGTTCGCAGATAAAAGCATGTTTACGGGTGAAACCTTATGAAAGCAGTTGTTCGCGGATAAAATGATATGTTTGCGGATAAAAGCAAATGTTTGGGGATGAAAGCAGATGTTTGCGGATAAAAGCAGATGATTGCAGATGTTCGCGGATAAAATGAGATGTTCGCGGATAAAAGCAGATGTTCGCGGATGAAAGCAGATGTTTGCGGATAAAAGTAGATGTTTGCGGGTGATTGCAGATGTTCGCGGGAGATTGCAGATGTTCGCGGATAAAAGCAGTTGTTCGCGGGTGACTGCAGATGTTCGCGGATGAAAGCAGATGTTTGCGGATAAAAGCAGATGTTCGCGGATAAAATGAGATGTTTGCGGATAAAAGCAGATGTTCGCGGATGATTGCAGATGTTCGCGGATAAAATGAGATGTTCGCGGGTGATTGCAGATGTTCGCGGATAAAAGCAGATGTTTGCGGGGGTGCACTATCCGGATGAAATCAGGTGTTCGCAGATAAAAGCATGTTTGCGGGTGAAACCGTATGAAAGCAGATGTTTGCGGATAAAACCAGACGTTTGCGGATGAAAGCAGATGTTCGCGGGTGATTGCAGATGTTCGCGGGTGATTGCAGATGTTCGCGGGTGATTGCAGATGTTCGCGGATAAAAGCAGTTGTTCGCGGGTGACTGCAGATGTTCGCGGATGAAAGCAGATGTTCGCGGATAAAAACAGATGTTGGCGGATAAAATCAGATGTTCGCGGATGAAAGCAGATTTTCGCGGATGATTGCAGATGTTCGCGGGTAAAAGCATATGCTCGCGGATAAAACCAGACGTTTGCAGATAAAACCCGACAAAAATAGACGAAAAAAAATGCAGGTAATCGCGGATAAAAACAGACGTAAGCAGACGTTTGCAGATTATTTCGGACAAATTCAGATATAAACGAAACACAGTGAAGACGGTTAAAAACAGATGATTGCAGATGATTGCGGGGGTGCACTAACCGGACATAAAACACAACCAACCGGGTGTTCGCGGATATAGCGATGCGGACAAAAGCAGATGTTATCAGATGATATTTTTACCCGCTTTTATCTGCTTTTATCCGGCTTCGACGAAGAATTTATACCCGCAATCATCTGCTTTTATCCGGTTTTGACGAAGAATTTATATCCGCAATCATCCGTCATTTTCAGCAGGGGTGGTACGATTTTAGAGTAATGCATGAACAAAATCCCTTGTAGTGGTGCTCACTTGCAGAATAAGAACTTAGATTTCTAAATTAAAGACACCCTTTTTCTTTGACTATAAGCTGGTGTCTTTTAGTACTTCTATTGCGTGGAATTTTCCCTTGGATATAATCTATATCATGAGTTGTAATCACAAATAATTTTAAATTGGTTTATCATTAACTACTTTTAATAAAAAGCGACGGTAAATATCCACTTTGTTGTCGAAAAATTCTATTGCGTTACCCTAAATTTCATTGCGTTACCATAAGGTAACGCAGTGGACAAAGTTTTGTGAAACCATATTTAAAAAATAATAATAAAACATTACAGTCATTAATTACTCTCAATGAGCTTTAGTGCCCTAAAATAAACATAAACATGAAAAATAGTACTTTTTCTTACCTTATTTTTATTATTTTTTTGGGTAACTTAGCGGACAAACAATTATTACATTCGCGTTACCCGCACCTGTTTCAACCGATATCTTCTTCCTGATTAAATAAATAAATTCAGCTGGGTAATTTGTACGTCCGAACATCATTTGTTGATCACTGAGTGCCAAAAAAGTTGCCATGTATATGTTTTTTTTAATATTCTATCGGTAACGCGACGGACGTAGCGCAACGGAAAAAATGTCTGGGACATGAGTCAAATTTAAAAAAAGTAGATTAAAATTAATTAATTTATATATAAATTGTTTACTTTATTAACTAAGGATGTTATGGATTGCTATAAAGCAACACAAAGTTCTGGCTATTCAATATTTAAAAAAAAACATGTATGTAAGTTTTATAAAACGCTAATGGGACATGCGAAAATGTGTGTTTCACAAGTTTCAAAATAAAAAAAAAATTATTCTGAAATAACTAAACAAACATTTTCTGAAAGAGTTTACTAATGGCTTGTTAGGCTTTCACTTAGTTTTTAAGATCCGATAATTTTTAACAAAGTTATTGGAATTCAAACTTACGGACAGGTGTTTTTTGAAAACGACCCAGTAACTAAAATTTCAAATCGATACCTATCTTTTGCCGTTCCCCTTAAACTTTCAATGGACCACGAACGTAAATGTGCAATGTGTTATTTATTCAGTAAATAATATTTATTTAAAACTATACAGTCTAGCTGATATCGAAGCTGTTATATTAGTGTTATATTAGACACAGGTATCATTTTTTTAAGTCTATTTTCAAAATCTATAGGAATTTTTCAAAATCAAAAATTTTGTCATACTGTGTTATATTTCATGATGTAATATTATTGATGTAAACATTTTGTGGGTTTATGATATTTTTACTTACTCTTCTGAATCAGTGGCCATTTTATTCTTGAAATCGATCTCGGCATTCAAAGTTTCGACCTGCTTCCTCAAATTATCGATTATCTCCTGCGCAGCTTGCTCCCTGTAATGCGCAGCATCTGCTAGTTTACACACGTGTATGATGTTTTGTTTTAGCTCATCGATTGTTTCTTTATCTTTGATCGCCAAACTCCGAGCAAGATCGATTTTGTCTTCCTGCTCGGCGATTGTTTTAGACATTTCGGCATTCTCTTCAGTAAGTTCTCCCTCGTGAATTTTGAGTTTGAATGCGGCTTCGAAGATTTTGGCGAACTCGTCTGCATACTGGATTGCATCTGGTTGGCTTTCCAGTTGAGCTAAAGTCTAGAAAATATTATGGGAATAGAAGCTATACATAAAATCTAAAATGACTACAAAATAAATAACTGCAAGCTTAAATTTAGAAAATTGGTTCACCTTGTTAAAATCTCGTTCCAAAATTTTGAAAGCATCATCTGGATTATTGGGATCCAACTCTTCGTCAGACTCTTCCTCCCCCATCATCTCCTCATCTTCCATGTCGCTTTCGTCCATATTTATTTAATAATAAAAATATAAAATACACTATAAAAATATGCAGCAATTGCTAAAAAACGTCTAAAATGACACACCGAGACATTTATAGAACGATCTAATGGAGAACTTTTGGTATCCATGGTGTTCAAAGGAATTTTCTTTTGAAGTGCGAGAATATTGATCAAACATTTCTATATACACGATACTCTTCGTTAGCATTTATTTCTTTTTTGTAAACCTTTTTGATATTTTATTATATTTTTAAGGACTTGTCCCAAATAGTTTACTACAGGGTGGCACAAACATACTCCGATTATTTTTGAATTTCATAGGATTAATTTCTTTTATCACAATAATTAATTATAATTATAATTGGAATCCTTTTATAATTATAATTGGAATCCTTTTATAGGATGTCAAGCTAAAATGACGATAGCTGGACAAGTTAAATGTACCACAGGCTATAATAATAAAGGCTAAAATTACTATATTAACGTGAAATTAAAATGACCAAGTTAAGATGACAAGCTTTAATGACCACAGGATAAAATAACGACAAGCTAAAGTGGCTACAGGTTAAAATCACAAGATAAAATGATAACAAGGTAAATTGACTTCAATTTAAAAAGGCCTACAGGTTAAGATGACCACCTAAAATGATGGAATACCATATAGCTATAGCTTAAATGTACTATAGTTAAGAATGACAAGATAAATTGACGAAAAGCTATATTGACGTGACGTCAAATTAGAATGGCAGGTTAAGATGACAAGCTAAGATTACCACAGGTTAAAATGACAAGCTAAAATTACCACAGGTTAAAATGACAAGCTAACTACACCCTGTAGTCTACAGGTTAAAATTACTTTTGTTTAAAATAACTGCAAGATAAATGTATCACTTAAGTGAGTGCAGGTTAAAATGGCAAGCTTTAATTATGTATTTTACCTATAGCTATAGTACTATACTTTAAAATAATGAAAAGGTTAAGACCACCAGCTAAAATGATGGTAGTAAAAATTTTTACCAGCCCAAATGACAAGATAACGAAAGGCTATATATAGCAATATAATATATAATTTTTATAATACGTGACTTGAATGATGATGATTAAAATAACTACAAGTTTAGATGACAAGATATAATTACTACAGGTTTAATTGAAGGCTGGAATAACTTGTTTAACATAACGAATGGCTTAAGTGACTACAGTTTAAAACGACAAGTTAAAATTATTAGCTCCATTAACGTGAAATTAAAATGACCTGGTTAAGATGACAATCTAAACTAACTACAGGTCAAAATGATGACAAGCTATATTGAGGTCAAGTTAAAATGACTACAGGTTAAAATGAGTACCGGTTTAGATGACAAGATAAATTGACGAAAAGCTATATTGACGTGACGTCATTTTAGAATGACTACTGGTTAAGATGACAAGCTAAAATTACTACAGGTTAAAATGATAACAAGCTAAATGGACTACAGGTTAAGATGGCTAGCATGAGTATTTTAGCTAGTAATACCGTTTAAAATGATGACATGCTAAAATGACCACAGGTTGAAATGACAACAAGCTTGAATGATAACCAGTTAAAATAACGACAAGCTTAAGTGACTACAGGTCAAAATGATGACAAGGTATATTGACGTCAAGGTAAAATGACTACATGTTAAAATGACTACAGGTTTAAATGACAAGATAAATTGACAAAAAGCTATATTGACGTGTCAATTTAAAATTACTACAGATTAAAATGACAAGCTAAAATAACTAAAGGTTATAATTAAGCTAAATGGACGTGTTAAAATTATTACAAGCCTATTAACGTGAAATTAATATGATCCGTTTAAGATGACAATCTAAACGGACTACAGGTCAAAATGATGACAAGCTAGAATTATTTCTATTTAAAATAATAAAAAATGAAGACGTGAAGTTAAAATAACTATAGGTTAAGATGACAAGCTGTAAACGAAAAAACTAAATAGTTCTTAATAAAAAATAGAAAAAGTACTTACCTTTAAGAAAACGATACACTGAGGAAAAAAATAAACACATATTTGTTGAAAAATAATCTTTATTAGAGATATCAGTAATCCCATAAACCGCTATAAATAAAATATACAAGTTATCACAAAATGTTTCAGTACAAAAAATTAAAAACTATTGAGAGATATTACCAGTAGTAGTTTAAAATTTTTGTACTTACTTAAAAATCCTTATACACAAATAAACCTCAAAGTAATACTCTCGTTAAAAATTTAAAATATTTAAAAAAGTTTTGTTTTTGTTGGAATATACAGAGCGAGTCCAAAAAGTTATGCCTATAAATATGTTAATTGAAAAATATGGTTAAAAATAAATGTAAAGGGGTATCTTAATATAAGTTAATCCAGAAGTTAATATAAATTGTTATTAAAAGTAAACTCTGCATATTCAAGAAGAAAATGTGTTTCTAAATATTGTGAATAGAAAATCTCGTAATTTTTATTATTAAAAAAATATATTTTAGGAAAAATAATTTTCAACGCAATTTGCACTAAGCTAATGGTATACAGAATGTAATATAAAATGATTTTAGAAAAAAGTTCTTAAAAATCCGTTAATTTAAGGCAAAACATGAAATTTAGAAACATTACATCTATAGTATTAATCAATAAAATCTGAAGTACCTTCGCTGTAAAAAGCTCGTCAACTATTTAAAATAAGTACATCAATATAAAAAAAATCCGCATTTTTTTGGGGGAGATAAATGAACATTTAACAACCTTAATAATTATTTACACAATACAAAAGTATAAAATTTACATCGTTAAAGCGCTGTATACACGAAGTTTAGCCATTAACTAGTCTCTTAAAACTTTTGTGATGTTGAGATTTAACAAAAACTCCGCAGTCTTAATGGCAAAAAGGGCGTAAATCACTTAAAAAAAGTTTTTTAAACAAAAAATAACGGCAACCTTTCCATTCGTCCGACGATATTGGTTTGGTTTGGTTTTGATAAAAGTTTTGAAATATCGCTCTAAAAAATGTTAAATTCGATATTTCCTGAACTATTAGTCGTAGGTAAAAAATGTATAGGACCTTTTTTGTAGGTATTTTCCTTTACTACAACTTTAATTAAGCTAAAAAAATCGTACTACCAACGTAAACCAAGAAAATCGTAAAAGTCTAATTTCAGTCTAAGATCAATTTTTTTACGTTTCAGGACCAACTAAATATTTACTTAACGGTTGCCCGTAGAGAAAAACGTACGGGACCTTTTTTGCAGATAATTCCTTGCGTTACAACTTTTATATAACCGAAAAAATCACCAGAACATTCGCATTGTTTTAACAACCTAAATAATCAAATTGAATATGTAACAATTGTTGCAAACTCTTACGGGCTTGACGTGGCCGAATTTCGGTAAGGGTATGCTGTTGGACGAGCAGCGCGCGCAAAAAACTTTCCCGCAACTTCTGCAGTGATGCCGTCGCTTGACGACGGTAAAATTGGCACCGCAGCTCATGCATTTCGGCGCTTCCGTGTCCGGTATCCAAATTGGCGGCGTCACGTTGGACTCTTGGCCGTCTGCGTGCGCTGCGTTGTCGTTGTTTACGGAGTCCGGGTGCAAATTGGCAACGTCTTCTCTCAGAGAAGCATACCTAAAAAAGTACAGTTTTTTATTTTTATAGCTAAGTAGATATACTGGAAGAAAAACACCTATATTTACAAAAAAAAATTAAAATGTGTTTTTATCAATCTCTATCATGTCATTAAATAATTTTGTGTTGACATTTACAAATTAAATATAAAAAATATAAGTAGAAGAACAATGCTGATTCTAGCCCACTAGTACACATGACAGCCGCATGATAGCGCTACTTGCTGGCTGTCTACACGAGGACCGCCATTTTGGAACACCTTGATGTGGGACCCGGGAGCACCTTCTGGCATATCTAGAAATCCAAAATGGCGGTCCTCGTGTAGACAGCCATGCGGCTGTCATGTAAACTAGTGGGCTAGAATCGGCATTGTTCTTCTACTAGTATATTCTATAATACAGGGTTATTTATTCTTATGGGGAATCAAATGCTCTACAAAAAAAGTCCCTTAACATTTTTTGCTAAATTCACTGAATCAAAAGTTATTCGAGGTTAAAGTAAAAATGATATTTTCTAAAGAAACTAGCTTCGTAAAGCGAAAAAATTCGAATGTGTTTTAGTAATTTTATCAATAACAAAGATTATCATCGATAAAAGAATTCAAGTTTTTAACTGACCCAAAAAACAAATCTATTGCGAAAAACACAAGAATTTCGTTGACATTCAAAAATTAAATAAAAAAGATGTGCGGAAATTTATAGGTTTGTTAGCGCGATGATGTAATAAAAAATATAAGTATATAAATATCAAAATATCGGATATACATATATCGATATTATATATCCGATATATATCAACATCTTGATATTTATTTTTTTAATTATTTCTTTTAAGGTTTTGGTCAAAAATTAATTATATTAGCCAGAATAAAAATGTTTTTAATAAATTTATTAAAAAAAGTAAAGAAAACATTAAACAAAAATAAATTCTTAACAACAAAATTATAACATTAAATTTTAATTTCAAAAAATATTAATTCAATATTTATAAAGGTTCATCATCAAATCTTTTTTCTTTGGCATTTTATTTTTATTACTTTTGTCACTGCAATTATAACACATCCCTAATCATATCATATCATATTTTTAAATTATACATTTTATATTTAATAAAATCTACAAATATTTATTAAATTCGTAGAATGGAAATAAAGACTCTAAATTGAAGGCATATACTTACCACACATATACCGCTTATTCCCTATATTTTGAATAGATGACTCTCTACCTTTTGCGCACGTGCAGTTCAAAAGTGGGAGATTAAAAAATCAATAATGTTTGTTGGTTATGAATAAATCCAAATGTCAGTTTAAGAATTTAGGTTATATTAAAAAAAAATTAGAAAACTAGTTTTAAAATGCGAACTGTTTTGCTGTAAACAATAAACCAAAAATGATTTGTACTGTGACCAAAATGTTCGATTATAATCTCCTTGGCAATAAGTCCTTGGGTAATAAAATAAGACGTAGCCAAATTTCTAATGCTAAACACATTTTTATAAAATTGAAAAAATAATACTTCTTTTTATTATTAATACTTAAAAACATAATTTATTAATTCTTTATATAATAACGAAAATAATATTAGAATATAATTACATCTGGCAACACGGCCCCACGCATGTGTAAAACTGCATAAGTAGCTAGCTCCTACTTTAACCCCACGAAAAGGAAACAGCCTGAATCCAAAATGATCTGTATATGTGTGGTAAGTATATGATTGAAAAAAGCTGTTAAATATTTAATTGTAACAGTTTTATAAATATTAATGATGTATATCATTGCTTATAAATATCGATATATATCGTGATAAATATCATGATATATATCGGTCGAAATGTGCCAAAAATGTTTTATTGTAGAGCATTTGATTTTCCATAAGATTATCTATCGATTTTTTTCCGGGTACTGATTTTTACATAAATTACAAAATTCCATATTGTAAAACTATACCAATTTTTAAGGCATGATTGTAAGGAAACGGTTCATCTGACGGGAAATTTCAATCAAACCTTTTTTGTAGAGCATTCAATTTTCTTCAAAAAATATTTTTAAGTCAATTTTGTTAAACTCAATGGTTTGGGAGTTCTGAGACAAAAACTCGCTCAGGAAAAAAAAATCTAAAATTGCGACGATAGTCCTCTTAATATTAATATTATGGACTTAACTTTTACAATATTTTTTTTTGCCACCCCAAACAATATTTTCGATATACTTTACAAAAAAAATAGTCAATTTTTTTGGACCAGTCTAGTGCACCCACGCATATTTTTCCCCGACTATATTACGCAACTTTTTTCCAATTTAACCGAAGTTGCTTCAATAAAAAATACCCATAGAATGATACTTGGTGCACCCTGTACATAAATAAATCTTTACTTTTTTGTATAAAAAAGATAATTTCTAGAAACTGACGCATTTTAAACTCGTATCAAAAATCGCATTGACCTTTACTTTATACAATTTGTTAATAATAATTAATATTCCAAACTGCAATATCACTATTTGTTGACCTTATGAGGTCATGGAACGTGTGTAGGTAAAAGCCACCAGATAATCAATAACATAAAAATAATACAGTCCACGGAAAACATATTTAATTTCTAAGAAAATTTAATTCTTGATAAAGTTTTTTCTTGGTTTTAAAACCTCAGAATAAGCGGCACATCATTTTTATTGTCTATGGTCTATGGTTGATTTGCAATATTAATTTTTTTAATTTTGGACAACTATTTTTTATAAAAACCGTTTTCTTTAATTTGTAATTTTTGTAAACAAATGAATGTTATTATTATAGTAGGTAGAAATCTCTCAAGAATGCTCCACGGATAAATCGGCGATAAAAAATTTATTTTCGGTGATAAAATGAAAAGTAAAAGCTTTGAACGTGTTAAAAGAAACTAGGTATTACTTATGAAAAATGACCGAAAATGATTTTAATCAAAAAATTATGTGTTGAATATTCTGGGGTTTGAAATCAAGCAATATGTTATGAAGAATAAAATTTTCAAAGATATGTAAATTATTTTTTTTCTCTTTGTAACCCTATCTGTGAACATACTGTATAATAATAATCATTTTTGTAGGTATAACAGAGATATAATCCTGACTCAAACTTTATTCATTTTTGTGGTACCACTACTATCATCTTTGAGCAAAAGTAACGGTTTTAAGTATTGGTAAGGTTTGTGTACGCAATTTTTGTATTTGTATTTGTTAGTATTGGTAAGGTTTGTGTACGCAATTTTTTTTTGTTATTATTTTGTTGTGTTAAAGTTTGATAGCATATCAAACATAATATCGTAAATTGAGGAAAATTTATCTTTATTTATTGTGGGTCAATAACCTGATTTTAGTTGATTAAATTCGTCGAGAGATAGATGGAAAAATAATATTTTTGTTTGCTTGACGATTTTGCCATTACTATAATAAAGATGTTATAAAATATATATAGGGAAACCCACAGGATCTTGAATTTTCAATATTAAAAACAAAGTAAAATCGTTCTTACCTATTTAACGATAAACTCGACAAACTCCTTTCTTCCTGTCCTCCATTTTGCCTCGGATGGTTCAAGTAATCGCTTTCCAGACAATCGTCATGATCCAAATGGAAATAGACATTGGTATCGAACAAAGCCTCTTGAGCCAAAATGTTAGGATCCACCGAAAATTCATTGTTTTCAATAACCTGTAAAAAGTTGTATTTTAGTGCCAATGTTGGTCACTTCGTAACCACCTACTTTTTTCAGCTAGTATGATATTAATAAGGGAATTATTATCACCCACAAGATTTTTAAGATTTTGTATAGGTAAAGCTTATGTTTCAACTTGAATAATAGTTTACTGATGGACGTTATAATTCAAGAAAATAAATAAAAAAACATATATGTGTACAGGGTAAACCAAGTATCCTTTTATGTATGGGTATTTTTTTTAACGTTGGTTAAATTAGACAAAAGTTGGGTAATTACAAGTCTATTAAAATGGAATTTAAAATTGTATAAAAAAATCAGGTTCTCAAATAAAATAACAAAAATTCTTTAAAAATAAAAATCGCTATAACGTCGTTATTAGATACTTTGAAAAAAAGTAAGTTTTACATGTAAACATAGGTACACATTTATCTACATTTTCATTTTTACATTACATTTACATTTTTTTGGCCTACTGGATTTTAAGATACCACCACTATCTTTTATTTTTCCTATGGTCACCATATTGAAATTTTTCAAAATATAGTAAAGAAGGAATTGGATGAAAATGTAGATTAATGTGGATATTTATGTACATGTAAAACTTTACTAAAGTTATAACAATTTTTGGTTTTGAAAAACTTTTACTTTTTTTTTAAATATTTTGAGAACCATTGTCTTTTTCCAATTCAGAAATTTCTTGTTAAAAGGCTTGTAATTACGAAACTTTTGTCTAACTCTTCAAATAAAAAATACATATACAATTAATATTAGTACAATTTTATTGAACATTAGGAGATGCTTTTTAGGTCATTTTAATTTAATAAAATGAGCTATCATAATGTAAAAAATTCAGTGGCGTACGTATTTTTTGTTACAAATTACTATAGCATCTGATCGCACGCACGCCCCTGGTATACCTGTTCAAACATTTGTATTGCTTTAATATGTGCTCTTTTAGGATCACAACAAAAAATTTACTGAAATTACTAAAGCAGTTTTAAAAATATTAAAAAAAAAATTAAAAAACTTTAAAAATGTAACATCCAGTATCTGCGGAAAAAAATTTTTCAGATGTGAAAAAAACATGTCAAAAAACCTAGAAAAATCCACTACAATAAAGCATATTCTGTCAATAAATAACATAAATCTTAAAAAATGGAGTAATTTTTCAAAATGAAATTTTGAGTAAAATGTATATTTATAATAAAGTGAAATGTAGAATATATTACATTTTTCATTATTGAAAATTTTGACTGAGACTAAAAAATCTGATTTCTTATTATTTGGTAGTTCCACATAAGAAACCAATAGCAATGTAAAACTTCTGCACTAATAGAAAAAATTGAAGGATAAAAAAAAATTCCAAATTTTTTGCGATTTTTCGGATAGCTGTATCTTCGTTAAAATGGTCGTATTGGAGCCGTAAAAAAAGAAATTTGAAGCTTGAAGTTTCTAGTTTTTAGATTTTTAGATGAAAAACGTGCAACGCTTAATCCTAACGAATACCGTAATAAAAAAATTCGAAATTTTTTTGGCTTTCTTTTTTGGTCCACGGAATGTTCTGACTTAACCACCAATGAATAATTAATTATTCTACAAAAATTTGCTATTGTTTAAAAAAAAATTCCATACTCTACAATGTAGCCTACATGAATTTAAAAAATCATAAAAAGAAGTGCTTTTTGAAAAATCAAGCGCTGAATCAAAAATATTATAGGTAGATACTTTTTTAGGACCAAATCAAAACCTTATGGCCCATATTGGTCAATTCGGTGGCGGTGGCGCGTGCAAAGCGCGAGACTGTATTTACATTTACTAAATGTCATTTAGTGGCTAATTTTAGTCCATGAACTGGACTGGAAACATAAAAAATTAGGCAAATGGGACTAATCTTGAAAAAAAACTAAAATATGAAAAATAACCATTTGAAAAAAAACAATGAAAATAAAACTGGAAAAAAACGGACCGTTTTTTTCAAGTCGCATCTCTAATTATTACATTTAAATGTATTTTTAACTTTCAAATTGTTTTTGACACTTGAATCAAGACTCTTGATATTATTTATTGTGATTTTTACATTCTTTTAAGAAAGATAATCACGGTTTTTCCTAAAACTTTTATCATAGTTACCTCGTCTTCCGAAGGATGATACTCGATGGAGGTGTCCAACGAGCAGCTACCCTCGATGCTTTTGGTCATCGAGATGGCCATGGCCGGTTCGATTGTAGATTCCTCGGATGCGTTGATAAGAAACACGTATTTTAGAATGTTGCGCAGATCGCAGGCGAAGTTGGTTTGAAGCTGATCAGCTACGCCGGCTATGCACACGAACAGACGGTGGATCAGGTCTTCGGTGGATCTAAGGAGAAATAGAGAATATTATGAGATGAGCAGCAATCAGACAAAGCCAGATACATTTGGTTTATAGTAATTTTAGCTCGTCATAATTTTAGCCACAGAAAAATAAAGTTAAAACGTAAACAAAAACCTATTTTAGTATGTATTAATATTTTTCTAAGAATGTGTGATTTATCTGGAAAAATATTAATTTTCTCATGAATCATCTAACCTACATATTTATTATTCTCATTTGATAAAAAAGCAGTGATTGTTTGTTGAAAGTTCTTTAAATTCTAATTTTGTAATGTTGTTTTTTTCTCTAAAAATAATCAAACTACGATGTACTTAGTTTATCTATAAATAAATTTTTTTAAGGATGGTATTTTTGTTTTGTTTATTTAAATACAGTTGCCTTTGTGATGACTCAAATATGTGGTACCTATTATTAGATATGATTTAAAAATACTAAAAACGTAAATATAAATATTAAAAAATTAAAATTATGATATTTTGTGAAAACCAGGATTATTATTAATAATTGGGACTTTTTTGCACGTTTTTTGATTATGGTCTTAAAACAAAGTTTGGTATTTTTTGGAGAAACTAGTTATTGGTGTTTGAAATATACAAAGCAGGTTAAATAAGACAAAAAGCTCATTTAAGTATACACATAGAAGGATAGATTCTTCTGAAGAAAACCATAAAGAAAATGTAAAATAATCAAATTCTTAAATTAATTTTTTTCGTTAAAAATATTTCTTTCTTAAAATTGCAAATTTTGAACGATTTTTACCAAAAGGATTTATTTTCATTGTAGACATTTTTAGTATCTCTTAAGTACCTACTACAAAAACCAATAATTGTTTTATAAACTTTATAAATTCGTTTCACTAATTCTTAAACAGCATAGTGGTTTAAAATCGCGAATTTCTGGCCAAAACATAAACGTATTATTTACCCAATTTTGGTAAAAATTATTATAAAACAAGTTGATTTATTTTTAAAACGGCACACAGTAGGCCAGAGAGCTTCCATCGCGCAAAAATTCAAAATAAGTATGTGTTTTAATTCAACAAAATTTAGGATATTTTGAATTCTTTAATAACTGTAGAAAATAAAACAACTTGAAATCACCTTCAAATTTGTTCAATTATTATAAGGTAACCAGTAAAAGTTTTAGAATTATAATTACTTGCTTTGTGTTGGTAAATTGCGCGTAAAGGTATTGCTTCTCTTACAATGTTTATTACTTATTTATTATGACTTTTTAACTATCATTGTATTAAATACTGTCATACGTTATGGCTGGAATGAATAATGGTAAGTTTTTATAATTATTGTACTCTCACCACGTCAATAGAGTAACCGCTGCATATTTTTAAGGTATGTATGGACATTACTAAGGCTTTAAAAAATGTCACGCATTCTCACACTCTGCGTTTAAGTGTTTTTAATTGCTTACCGTTCCGTCTTTCAAATAAATCTAAAATCAAGTGCTAGTAGGCGCCACAAATATGTTTTGTTTATTTTTTTCAGTTATTACATTATCCTTAACTCATACAGAGCCATGTGAAAAGTGGTTTAGTTTGAAGCATTTCAATAGAAAGTTTTAGATTACTTAGTAGACTGCGCATTTGACGTTACTGATACTTATTCATACTTATTGATATTCCCCTTTATTGATAACTCTTAGTAGATACCGATATTTTTTGTTACATTCATCCATAATTATTAAGTTTTATTTTACAAATGTTTGCACTTACACAAAGATACTTTACTTAAAGTATTATATTGTGGATTTATTTTCTAATGATAGTAAAATGTAATTTTTATTACAATTTCATCTATTAGACCAAAACATAAACACTAAGAATTACTATAAAAATAATTTCTGTGCGTTAGATCGGCTCTCTAGCCCACTGTGCGGCAGTCCCATTTATCAAGTTCTCGACTACAGGGACACTTTCAAAGGTAGCGTTGGTCGAGTACCGAAAGTGACAGCTCGTTGCGGCCCAACAAAAACATTCATGTTTTGTTATAAAGCGAAATTTTAAATTTTCAAGGTTATTTTTCATAATCAGGAATTTGCAATTATAGGGTAAAATTTCCAAATTCTCAAAATATCAAAGTTTATCTCAAATTTTCATATTTCCCACACTAAAATTTCAGGAAAAATTGAGCCAGTGGTTAAAACCGTTTTTAAAATTTGCAAATTTTCAGAAAAATTGACTCTTTGGCCATTTCAAAAAATTGTGGATAATTTATTATATAATATTTTGGCATCAAAATTGTCCAAAATATTCTTCTTTTATTAGGTTATACATTAAATTAAAAATGCAAGAAATATTTTATAAAAGTAGAGATAATTTTAATAATTGAAAGATGTCGACTGGACAAAAAACGATTTATCTTGTCCAGTCCATACCTGTTATTTTTTGAAATTATCTCTACTTTTATAAAATATTTCTTGCGTTTTTTTTAAATTTAATGTATAGCCTAATAAAAGAAGAATATATTTGACAATTTTGATGCAAAAATAATGTATAATAAATTACCTACAATTTTTTGATAAAAACAGTATTGTGTTGGCCTTTTTGCATTTTTTTTTCATTTTAATAATATAAAATCAAGTCAATTTTTCAGAAAATTTTCAAATAACTGTACACTGATATAAAGAAAAATGTGAACTTTCGATTCTGATTATGATTATAAATAATAAAATATTTTAATAATTATTCCTATTATTATAATTCAGTAAGAACCTTCTCCAGGGTCGCAAAAAAATTCTGTGCTGTATATTTTATTTGACACATCGATTTATAAAATTTATAATTTTGTAATTTAACTTTATAAATCATTCATTATTTTGTAAATAGATATTTTCAATGGACTTCCTTTTGCAAAAAGGACCCAACCGACATATTTAACAATTATTTTATTAAATTAATTCAATGCAATTCAATGTTTAGTATTATTAGTTTTTTTGTAATAAATGTATCCTTAAGAATTATTAGTTGTTGATTGCTTTGTATATTTTTAGAAAAAGACAGCAAAAAGTCAAATATAAAAACGCAACATCAAATCCTGTTTTTGTAAATTATGGAGTACCGCAAGGTACTGTGTTAGGTCCATTATTATTTTTGTTGTATGTTAACGATATAGTAAAGGTTGTCAAACATTGTCAAATTGAATTATTTGCAGACGACACGATGGTTTATGTAAGCGGAACTGATGTTAAACACATGGAAAAAATCCTAAATCATGATCTTGATTGCATATTTAAATGGCTGTGCAATAATAATTTAAGTATATATAAATACTGATAAAACCAAATTTTGCTTGTTTGGAAGAAAATCAAAATTAAATCTTAATGCCTTAAATAATGTCAGTATTGTGATAAATAACATAAATATTATGCCTGTAAACCAGATTAAATACCTGGGTGTTATATTTGACAACGAGTTAAATTTCCATGCTCACGCAGACTATATATTGCGAAAGTTTTCTAAAAAAGTAAATTTTATTTCTAGAATTGGTAAGCATTTAACGATTCATACAAAATTGTTATTATACAACAGTATAGCATCACCGCATCTAGAGTTCTGCTCCACCATTCTGTTCAATTTACCAAATTATATAATACAAAAGTTCCAAGTGGTACAAAATAGAGCATTACGAACAATATTAAAATGTAATTTTTATACACCTGTTTTATCTATGTTAAATGTCCTAAATGTGCTTTCCGTCAAACAAAAAATTATATTTAATGTATTTCTGTTAATTTTTAAAGTTAAAAATAAAATGTTACCTGATTATATCTGTAAAAAAACACAATATTTTAAAGAAGTCCACTCATATAACACTAGAAATTGTAATGATTTTATATTGACTGTTAAGTGCAACACCAGCCAAATGCTAAACTCTATTATGTATAAAGGTCTTTTAGAATTCAATAAATTGCCCAATGATATTAAAGTCTGTGATAATATTAAAAAATTTAAGATGTTACTTAGAACATATGTTTTAATAATGTTTTAATGTTTGTTATTGTACTTTTTACATTTATTTATATATTTTTAAAATTTCTCATGTTGTTATGTTTTTTAAAAATGTAAACTTACCCATTTGTCTATTTTATTAATTTTAATCTTAATTTACTTTGTGATTCGTATGTAGCTTTTGCTAAATAAATATTATATTATATATTATATTATATATAAAAAAATTAGTTTTTCCCAAAAAAGACAATTTTTGTATATTTTCAGAAAAAGACCGAACAAAAACGGTTTTTTTCCTCAATTTGTCCGTTTTTTTAGACACTTTAAAACCCTAACCTGCATTCAACTGTGTTTTTTTTTTAATGAAGACAAATTCTAAATTTGTATGGGGTTGTTACATGACATTTAAGAAAATAAACATTGAAAATATCCATTTACAAAATAATGAAGGATTTATAAAGTTAAATTATAAAATTATAATTTTATAAAATTATAATCGATAAAACGATATAAAATATACAGCACCGAATTTGCGAATTTTTGCGACCGGGTAGAAGATTATTATTGAATTATAATAATTTAAATAATTATTAAAATCATTTATTATTTATTATCATAATCAGAGTCGAAAATTCACTTTTTTTACAGTTATTGAAAATTTTCAGAATAATTGCCTTTTTAATTTTTTTTTGTATTATTAAAATGAAAAAAATGCAAAACGGCCACGACAAGATAAATCTTTTTTTTGTCTTGTCCACACCTTATCTCTACTTTTATAAAATATTTCTAGCGTTTTTCTATTTAATGTATAACCCAATAAAAGAAGAATATTGTTGACAATTTTAATGCCAAAATATTATACCTATATAATAAATTATCTACAATTTTTTTTATAAAAATAGTTGCGTTTTGCGCGCTTGAAATGGCCGAAAAGTCAATTTTCAGAAAACTTCCCAATGGCTCAATTTTTCCTGAAATTTTAAAACCCTAGAGCTGGTACGAGTTTAGTGTAAAAAATATGAAAATTTGGGAGTTTTAAAAATTCCGGAAATTTTAAAAATTTCTAAATCTCTGTTTTCTTTCTAAATTCATCAGATTTAATGCGAAAAGAACATATTTATTTTTTCACCCTTAGTATCGTTTGTCATGTACCCAAAAAAAGACAATTTTTGTATATTTTCAGAAAAAACAGGTTTTTCCCCAATTTTTATGTTTTTTTTTTCGACACTTTAAAACCCTAACCGGCACTCTAAATTCTAAATTTGCAAGTTAATTTACTTACTTGTATTTCGATCTGATCTCGTTATTGCAAGCAATCTCGGCCGCCTGTAACGCCAAAGCAATCTCCGTATCGTCGTTGCAAACACTATGAAACGAACTAGTGTCGGAGCTGGCCGAGCTGGAATCCTCCTCTATGGCATCCTGACCCTTCCTGTACCCGCACTTCTGCTTCCTGGCCGGCAGAGTGGACTTGGGGTGCAGCCTCGCAGCAGCGTACGACTTTTTGGCGCAGCAATTGCACGACTCATTGGCGGAGTTGGTCGCGCAGCAGTCCAGGGAAGGCGACCGGTCCAGGGACGTGGTCTCCGTGCAGATGCCGGAATCGTTCGGCGAGTCCAGGTCCGGCTTCCGGCTCTTCGACTTCAGGTGCTCGTTGGTGCTCAGTATGGAGGACAGTGTGGCGGCCGCCTCCGAAATGATCTCCAGAGAGTCGTGCTCCGGAGGCGTCAGACTCGACGCGTTCGTGTTCGACAGATTCGTGGCCACCATGGCGTTGTGAGCTATGGTGTTCGATATCAGATACCCCGACGTCGACGGTATGTTCACGCTGCTCGATTCCTCTTTTCTTCGGCTGTGCTTGACGGGTTTCTTCACCGCACTCACCTAGTTTAGTTTAGTTTAAAACAAGGAAAAGTTCGGTCGAAAAGTTGGAAAAGTTCGGCACCCCCTATGAAAAGTTGGAAAAGTTATTAGGTGTGAGCCAATGAACAATGAGTTGACTTCTAACCAGTGTTTTCACTAGTAGTGAAGGGACTATTCGAATACAAATAATCGAAGTATTCGATTCTGGCATGCATTCGAATGCATTCGATTCTCAACAAACTATTCGAATAGTTCGAACCTTTCGAATCGAATCGAAAGCGCTTGCGTGTCATCGAGCGGAAGGTGGGAGACGAGAGAAATGAATGCATTCGAATTCAAGCCAAAGTTTATTTTTTGTATCGCATGGAGAATCGTCGAACGCGACAATATTGCATTATATGTTGAATGTATTAAAAGAAGTATTATTATTATTAATTTAATTAACTTTGCTTAAAGTACTTATATATTTTTTGGATCGTTTTTTATTAAAAACAAATTCATGGACATGGACTGGGTAGAAATAGGTCAAATCACTATTAATTAGGGATAGAACGATACCGATATTAATATCGGTATATCGTCATATCGGCAATTGATTCCGATTATCGGTATCGTATCGTATCGGCAAGATAATTGCCGATATATCGGCAAAAAAAAAATTGCGCTTTTCACTCTTCAGTGCATAAATGAAATTCTTTATTAAAGAAAATAAAAATTTTCTTACTTTTAATATTAAAAAATAAGAAAAACAACCCTTTTAGGAAACAATAATAGCATATGGCAACAGCGCGGCATGCAGTTTGATCTACTGTGTTTGTTCAGTAGTTCCGACGCTGTCGTAGGGAAATGTGTATAGTTTTTAAGAAATACATTTTCGCCATTAACTAGAATTTAATGGATTTTAAACAATACTTAGTTTTTATTTGCAGAAATGCATTAAAACAAAACAAACGAATTCGATAAAAATAAAACCTATAAATTCTCAATCCCTACCACAGTGGGCGGGGTTTGGCACTTGTTTTATTTAAGTGTATCTATTCGTTTTAATACACACTGTATAAGGGGCTTCCCAGAAATCCGAAATGTCACTCACTACCAATCACAAACGTTTCCTCGCAACGGAATTAAAACGGGACTTCCCCGATTTTTGCTTCGGTCGTGTATAAATAGATGGCATTATGTTTGCCGATACGATATATCGGTATATCGGTATATCGGCACGTAAATATCGGTATCGGCCGATATATCGTATCGGCAAAAAAAAGTGATATCGTTCTATCCCTACTATTAATAAATAATAAAATAAAAACACATATGTTATAGGTACTCTAAAATTTAGAGTCTAAATAATAAAAAATAAATCATGCTTAACCAGTAACTAAAAAAATATATAAAAATTAACTGAAAAAATATATAAAAAACAAGTAACAAACTAAGTAACTAATAATTATTATAAAAAACGTTTTTTAAAATATAGTTTATGTTTTATGTCAAAAATAAAGAAAGCATGTCATAAATCAATTAGTAGGTATATCAGCCGGTTTAGAATTTATATTGCACCCAGTGCGAAACCAACCCGCTCAGCCCATAACGAATTGTAAACAAGAAATAAAATGACCACTCGAATACAGAGAATCGAATAATTTGTTCCGAAAACATTCATTCAATAAATGTTTTCGGCTATTATCGGTTCCGATTCGGAACAAACTATTCGATTCTCTGCATTCGAATGATCATTCGATTCTTTAGAGTATTCGAATGCAAATTATTCGATTCTAAAAATCATTCGATTCTCCCTTCACTATCCACTACCATAAATTTTTTTTGGTAGATAATTTGGTCAAAATTCGATATAAATCGCTAGATTTGAAGTGTTTTTAGTAAAACATGCTAAAAGCATTGTTTTTTGGAATAACATTCTGTCAAACTTTATCAAAAATGGTGTCTGCTAACAACATTCTCTATTATATAAAGATTGTTTTATTATACCTAACGTATTTTAAATTTATACACAGTATGAAAAAAATATTATTTTTTTTAATTGTGGAAATTTGCAAGTGAAAATATAAAAGTGGAAAAGAAGAAAGTTTTCATTTCTTTTTCTTTTTAAATTTTTACTTGTAAATTTCCATAATTTTTAACAACAATAAATTTAATAATTTTTGCTTCATATTTTTTTGTAATTATTTTTTATTTCGTATGTGTTTTTTATGGTGTGTATAAATTTCTATTTTTTTACTTAAAAAATATGATTTTTTTAATTCACACCTAGTTTATTTTTGTTGTTATTATGTTGTCTGTTCATTTTATTTTGTTATGTATGTATAAATACATAAGAAATAAATTATTTTAATACATTGACAAGCATTATTTATGTTTTATACGTTTACATTACAAAAAACTCAACTTTTCCATCTTTTCCAACTTTTCCGAAAAATAAAACCCAACTTTTCAAAAATTTCAACTTTTCATGAAAAGTTTCAACCCTACACTCACCTCGTTGGTGTTGTTGAATTTACCGCTGATCTGCAGGAACTTAAAGTCGCTGCACATCGGATAGAAATGGTCGATGAAATCGTCCAACTCGCTGTGAACGTCGATGTCACTGAACACGGCTTTCACGTCACCGATTTGTTCGTTGTCGCACAACAACTTCTCCAGCATGTACAACTCGCGCTTGTTCAGAGCCCACAGCAACTCCCTAATCTTCTGCAACAGCGTTCTAAACGGACGAAACATTTCACTCATATCTTCCAGCGACTTGTCTATGCACAGAGGACCGTTGGGGAATATTAGTAGACCGCTCACGATGGCCAGGCGCGGTATGGTGAACATCAGGGCCGGATCGCAATCGTCCACCATGTCCTGGTTCAGCAGCTTCATCTTCAAGGCTCTCTGCAACGTTTCGGAGAACAGCACCCCGATCAGCTCCTGCAGCTCGTACTCCTGCGTGCTCTTGACCGGCACCATCGCGCTCACGTAGGCGAGCTCGAACTCCGAGAAGAGCCGGTCGAAGATCTTCAGGCTTTCCAGCAGCATCTCCGTCACCAGCTCGTTGGAGTCGAGCTTCAACGGGCCGTTGGGGGTGTTGTTGCGCAGGCAAGAGTTTCGCAGCAGGTTGCGCACCGTTTCCAGGCTTTTGGTCACCGCTTTGGCTAGGGGGCGCATCGCCATGGATTCCGTCTCGCGGTTCATTATGGAGGAACCGGCTGCTAGGCACTGAAATCGAAGAAAAAAATTGTTAATTTTGTTGGTGCGTTTTTTTAATACACTCACAGACAAAATAATCGATCCACACAAATTTTCGATAAATAACTTTTTTATTTGATTTCGGATTTAAACAAATATTAAAGAATATTGTAGATACATTAATGGAGAATCGCTCACATTTTAAAAATTACTAAAAAATATACGTACGTTTATAATATACAGGTTTAAACAAAAAGATGTTTTTTACCATAAGTTTAATACACTATGTAGAGTGGCAAAACCGTATATTGTTCTAAATTAAGTTTTAATTATCAAGTCACATCTATTTTTAACAGTTTTGTGTTTGGTTTACCTTGATATCTTTATTTTTGTGGAAAATATGGATTTTTTTTTTAAAACATTGCAACCCAGATAGCACAAGAGGTACCCAGGACGTCCATTTCGGGTCCCACATAGGTCCGAACGTCCTAGACCTATATCGAAAGGTTTGGGTACGTCCAGTCTCTTACTTATTTGGGAAAATTATAGCGGATATACTGGGTACGTCCCAAGGACGAAATTGAAGCATTGTATTTCCAAAGGGTCTAAGTGCCAAGTTGGTTAAATAATATATTATCATTTAAAAATAGTTTGTGTCATGCAGAATGACTTAATAGTATATTCTGTAACAAGTTTGGAATACAGCATATTCGCTCGAGTGAAGAGTTTGTCACACGAGCCGAAGGCGAGTTTGACGGTTTCAGGAGAGCGGAATAAGCAATTCCAAACGTGTTTCAGACATTTCAACATTTACATGTGCAAAATATTTGTTTTTCATTAATAACTCACAATTTTATTTTTGTAACTTAGACCCCCCAGACAGCATCCAATTCAGAAAGATTTCTGTACGAAGTCTGTTGAAAAACATCTTACTGAGGTCACAATATGACATCTTAGAGAAATCATTTTTAGGAGCTCAAGATTAAGAGTTCTTGATGAATTCATAAATAAGAAGTAAATTTTTTAACATCTTAAAGTATCTTTTTTTCTGACCTCTTATTGGAATCAAAATTAGAAGCTACTAAGGGTAGGTATCATAAATAAGACTTTAGTTATATGATATCATTTTTAATGCGCTTCTTTCTTCTCACCGCTGTAACTGCTTGTGTTTGATATAAGAAGCGGCGAAGTAGAATTTAGAGCGTGCTTCATACCAAACGGTCTTAGACCTAGGTAAACGGCTACCCGATCGGGTATCGATACTGACAAGCTCCAAAAGAGGGAAACAGGCCGTCTATCGGTGCCGGTGAAGAGCACGCTTAAATTTAAACAAAAGTGAGACGAAGTAATCGCAATTCCTAAAATAAGCGAATACAAGCAAATTATTAAAATGATTTTAATAAAATCCATTTAACAAATTAATAAAATAAGACTTAATTAAGACGTCATATTGCTGTCTGGGCCTTTGGGAATACCACTCTTCAATTCTGTAAAGCTTGTCCATTGGTCCCCAATAAAGCATTTCAGGATGGCCAGAGGATGTCTTCCTTAGGGCGTTCTGGGGACCAACGATTTGGTAACATCGGATGTCCCTGGAACGTCCTGGGGAAGGTTCAGGACCTGATTCGGACGTACTCGGAACTTAGCTAATGTCTGATACAAGATATACTCAGGACGTTTTTATAACTTCTTTGTGCTATCTGGGAATCTCCAATAGTTTTCCTGTATGAAGAACTAAGGTTGCTATGGTCCATCCATAGCCTATGGAGGATGACAGTGACAGTTTTGTTGAATCATCCCATACTTGGCTATCAAATTGTTTTTTGTAAATTAACGTGTTAATTTTGAGGTGTCTTCTTACTTTTAAAAATGTCTCCGACTGATGTTGCCCTTTGTACTTTACTTCTTGTGACGTTTAAAACACTTGCCACGTTATACTGTGACCGTCCATCCTGGATTAAATTAATGGCTCTGGCAACATCAGTCGGAGACATATCCATTTTTTAAAGTAAGAAGACACATCAAAATTTAAACATTAATTTGCAAAAAACAATTTGATAGCTTTTGAAAGCCGTGTATGACATGTCCAAGTATGGGATGATTAAACAAAACTGTCACTGTCATTCTTCATAGCCTATGGATGGACCATAGCAACCTTAGTTCTTCATACAGGAAAATATTGGAAATTGCAATGCTTTTTTAAAAAAACCATATTTTCCACAAAAATAAATATATCGAGGTGAACCAAAAACAAAACTGTTAAGAATAGATGTGATTTTATAAATAAAACTTAATTTAGAACAATATACGGTTTTGCCACTCTACAGAGTGTCTTAAACTTAAGGTAAAAAACATCATTTTGTTTAAACCTGTATATTATAAACGTACGTCTATTTATTAGTAATTTTTTAAAATGTGAGCGATTGTCCATTAATTTATCTACAATATTCTTTAATATTCGTTTAAATCCGACATCAAATAAAAAAGTTATTTGCGATTGAAATTCATCGAAAAGTTGTGTGGATCGATTATTTTGCCTGTGAGTGTATAACAGGCTGGGCTAAAAGTACAAAAATAAAAAAAAAATAACTGTAAAGAGCAGGTGATAAAAACTAAATTAAAAAACTGTAAATAGGTTTTTAAATAGTGATATAACGGTTATTGCTATTCGTTTATTATTACTATACATTCAATAATCGTATAATTACTATTACTATTAATAAACGTAACATATACAGGATTATTTATTAATATTGCAAAAACAAAATTTAAAATAAATAAAGTTTTTTATTGCTGATCTATTATCAAGGGAGACCCAAACAGGGGGTTATCAGGCATTGCGTTATTGGTATTTTGGTTCTTACGAGTTTTATCATTTTATTTTATACAAATAAGGTCCTCAAACTAAGCTAGTTAAATCTAATTGTGGTTATGTATTATTGTGGAGTTGTCGTTGAGTTGTCGAAATTCGTAGTTAAAAATGCAATTAATTTGGCTTTGGTGGTGCTTGGATGAGTAAAATCATATAAAAAAAGTAGTTAAATCTTCGCTTTGAAAAGAATTTATATAAAAGAAATTAAAAATTTTTGTGAACGTAAATGTTGTCCAATGGTGAATAATGTGAAAATAATGTGTGATGTAATATTTATAAAACCAAAATCGTTACTTTTTTACTCCAAAAATGTTCATAAGGTGAAGTACTTTTTCTTCCATTGTGACATTTGGCATAATTTCATCAAAATGGCTTTAACATTTGAATTCGTTGCTATTATTTTTGGCATAATTATCTTTTTGTTTATAATTGACAAGTAAATTATCAATCAATCAAATTATCAATAATAAATATTATTGTCAATTTGACAGTGTCAAAGTATTTAATTAAATTCTTTAGAAGAAATACCCAAAGATAATAATAGATAATCTTTGGAAATACCATTTTTAAATACTAAAAATACTAAGTCAAACTGGCATAAGCCACCAACCTAACAAAAAAACACGAGTCCAGATAAAAAAAATGAACTGTAGTAGATGTAAATCTTTTCAAACGATTTAAATACTTTAAAGAATTTTGATCATAACCTAGAAACCATGCTAGAAACATGTTGGATTCATTCGTGACTTCACGATTTCTCTCTCCAAGGTCATTAAAGGGCTTTGAATCTTGCGGTTTTCAAAAACGCTGTAGCGTTCTCAAAAATTGTTTGAGAAACGTAGAAAAATAATGTTATTAAGAAGTTATTTAACTTCTTTAAAATAACCCAACAAATTCTATTTCTGATAAAAAAAATATCTATTTTTATTTAACGATTGCAAAAAACCTTTTTTATATTTTATATTTTTTACAAAATTCTTTGGCAATATTTCATGACTTCATTTTTCTCATTTATCATATTAATTTTTGAAAATGTATTCATGATGATGATTTTAACTGCATTTTTTTCATTACACACGTAATGGCTTTTGATTTATTATAATATAATCAGCATAAAAAATCAATTCAATTGAAAATTACCTGCGGGTATTGACGTAAAAATCCAAGAAAACCTTGGTAGAGGTAATTTTCCGGAACGCTCAGATCAAAGATGTCTATGACATACATATACTATCTAATACTAATCAATATTTACGTGCATAGGAGAAAAGCAAAACAAAATTATCAGTAAATGATATAAAAAACCACAGACATTTTAATCTATAATAAAAAACAAAAATTTCTGCACGAAAATTTGTATATGTAAATAATATTTACTAAATACTGTATTTTTATGGTTTTCGTGAAAACTTGCGGTAAAATTGAAATCGTTTTCGATAAAAAAATACTCAAGTTTTTATTTTTGCATTTTTTTAACCGACATTGAGATATTAGAAATTCCACGACGACGACTGTTTACATATACATGTAGTTTTTATCGCCATTAACAAGTCGATTACACTAATTTTATTAATTTATATGAAAAATATATTCATTAGCTTAATTATCGACTTAATTTGAGTTTCCTTGAACTGCTTTTTGATACAAAAAGCAACCTAATTTTCTTAACCGTAAAGTTTAATTTTAAAATGTATCTATGTATTACCTATATACAGGGTGAGTCATTTAACTTGAAACTTTGAAATATCTCAGTTAGTATGAATTTTACGAAAAAAAAATTTAAATAAAAATTAAATGATTCGAAATCAATCAGTACTAAAATTGGTCCTCATAGGTAGATTTTGTCTAAAAATATGTTTTCATATTTGTAATAGATGGCGCTGTAATGAAAAAAAATCAATTTTGTTCAATTTTTTTCTGTATACGATTCTCCAATAATTTTTGAAAAAAATACTTGGTTTTTTTTTCAAATTTATTCATTTTTTAAATTTTAATTAAACTAGGTGCTTAAAATGGTGGCCTTCGATTTCATGCATTTATTAATTCGCATTTCGTTTTAATATTCTGCTAACACTGCTCTGGGATATTCCCAAATCTCTAGATAATTCTCGTGTGCTTGCATGAGGATTAGCGGCCGTTGCTGCTAATACATTAATTTCATTATTTCCAACTGTGACTGTTGCTTGACGAACTCTTTTTTTTAGGTTGAACACTCCCGTTTGTAGTAAACTGCTTGACTGTAGGGTAAAATGAAATACGTGATCGAATTTTATCCGAAAAACGCTGAGCGTAGATATTAACAGCTTCATCAAGATCCTGCCTGCTTCTCCATAAATCAAAATTATTTCTATTTTTTCTTCCACTGTTAAAAAATCCATTATGAGTAACTGCTTAACGAAAGGAGGTCTTTTTGTTTGCAAATAAATCTTCGAAATAAATTAATTATATATTTCAAGCGGATGGACGGGACAAATCACGAAACTGTTTTTATAAAAAAAATTGTAGCTAATTTACTATATATTATTTTTGCATCAAAATTGTCAAATATATTCATCTATTATTAGGGTATACATTAAATAAAAAAAATCGCAAGAAATATTTTATAAAAGTAGAGATAATTTCAATAATTGACAGGGATGGACGGGACAAGATAAATCTTTTTTTTGTCCCGTCCACACCTTTCAATTATTAAAATTATATCTACTTTCATAAAATATTTCTTGAGTTTTTTTTTATTTAATGTATAACCTAATAAAAGAAGAATATTTTTGACAATTTTGATGCCAAAATATTATATAATAAATAATCTACAATTTTTTTTATAAAAACAGTTTTGTAATTCGTGCGTTTCGCGCGCTTGAAATGGCCGTAATGCTAAACTATAAATAGTTTCTTTATACCTCAATAATAATAATTATAATTATTTATAATTAAATACCATTTTTTATACCTCAATTAGGATTAAATTAATTAATTGACAAAATAATGTTTTTTTACCTTAAATGAGGTATTTTTATTAAAAATAGTACAATAATCCTTTAAATTAAGGGATTTAATGCTGGCAGGTAAAAAGTGACCATGGTGTGCAATTGATAATTATCACCGAATGATAGACCAGGGTCGATAATTTTTGAAACCAAAAAAAATAACAGTAGGATGAAACCCATTGGAAAATGAGAAGAATATAATAAAAATGAAAGGAAAAATAAATTACGGGCGATCTGACTTCGGGAAGTGGGAGGGGGGGGTTTTAAGGGTAAAAAATGGTTTATCTCGATTTCCGGCAAAACTACAAGTCCTATGGAAAAAAGTTAAATGACAAAGTTGTAGGTAATAAAAGGATCTACAACTTTTGTAATTACAATTTTTTTACATAACCTCAAAATTTATGTGAAAAATTCAAAAAACCAAGGTTTTGGTTTTTTATTTTTATCTTTTTCAAAAAAAAAAATTTTTTCCACGAAATTTGGTGAAAACTTACCTTTTTATGTCCCAAATACACTGTAATTTATTTGATTTGAAATATTTATTATTTCGCCTTATTTTGACTTAATATCAAAAAAGCACCCTAATTTTCAATCGAAAATTCTCGCGTCAAAATATCAGCTTTTTTCAAAAAGTCGGTGTGCTTTTTGTTCGATGAACTCTCTACTTTCTGATGGTGTAAAAAAAATATACATTACTATGGTAAATGTTCTCAGAAAATGCAAAAAATATTATAATGAATAACGAAAAAAACTCGAATTCGAAAATTTATTTTAATCATTATGTACAATTTCATCAAAAAAATGTGATTGTTGCAATTTTTTTTATTTAAAAAGTTTATTTATTAAATTCTAATAACATTTATGTCAGAAAATCTCATAAAATATAAAAATACATGTAAATCATACTATTGAATTTAGATACTTCATTCTGATTACGTTATTCATTATAATATTTTTTGTATTTTCTAAGAACATTTACCATAGTAATGTATATATTTTTTTACACCATCAGAAAGTAGAGAGTTCCTCGAACAAAAAGCACACCGACTTTTTGAAAAAAGCTGATATTTTGACGCGAGAATTTTCGATTGAAAATTAGGGTGCTTTTTTGATATTAAGTCAAAATAAGGCGAAATAATAAATATTTCAAATCAAATAAATTACAGTGTATTTGGGACATAAAAAGGTAAGTTTTCACCAAATTTCGTGGAAAAAAAATTTTTTTTGAAAAAGATAAAAATAAAAAACCAAAAACTTGGTTTTTTGAATTTTTCACATAAATTTTGAGGTTATGTGAAAAAATTGTAAATACAAAAGTTGTAGATCTTTTTATTACCTACAACTTTGACATTTAACTTTTTTCCATAGGACTTGTAGTTTTGCCGGAAATCGAGATAAACCATTTTTTACCCTTAAACCCCCCCCCTCCCACTTGCCGAACTCAGATCGCCCGTAATTTATTTTTCCTTTAATTTTTATTATATTCCCCTCCTTTTCCAATGGGTTTCATCCTACTGTTATTTTTTTTCTCTTTTTACCATTTTTAAAGGCTTCTGCACTGGTCTATGAAATAATGTATTAAACTTAAACCAAAGGAAACTTAAATATTAGTTAAAAAATCGTGGGTACTTAAAAAATCAGATTTAATTTAATAAGATAATTATTAACAAAAAAAAAATATTTTTATAGAAAATTATTGCAGAATCGTAAAAGAAGAAAAATTGAACAAAATTGATTTTTTTTAATACAGCGCTATCTATTACAAATATGAAAAAATGTTTTAGACAAAATCTACCTATTTTTAGTCGAATGATCCGAATCTGCAATAAAAAATAGGGTGTTCCATTGGAAATTTTAAAGTTACCCCCTGTTCCCCCTATAAGGAGGAGAGTATGAGGACCAATTTTAGTACTGATTGATTTTCCCCCTCGAATCGTTTAATTTTTATTTTAAACATTTTTTCGTAATGCACACTAACTGAGCTATTTCAAAGTTTCAAGTTAAATGACTCGCCCTGTATATTTGTCAGAATGGGCCAAAAAAATCGACTATTTTTTTTTTAAGTATATCGAAAATATGGTTTGGGGTGACAAAAAAAATATTGTGAAAGTTTGAGTCCATAATATTAATATTAAGAGGTCTATCATCGCAATTTTAATTTTTTTTTCCTCAGCAAGTTTTTGTCTCCCAAACTATTGAGGTTAAAAAAATTGACTCAGATATATTTTTTTAAGAAAATTAAATGCTACACAAAAAAGAAATGAAATTTTCCGTCAGATAAACCGTTTCCTTAAAATCATGCCTTAAAAATTGGTATAGTTTTACAATTTAATCTTTTAACTTTGGAATTTTGTAATTCATGTAAAAATCAGTACCCGGAAAAAAAACCGATAAATATTCTTATGGGAAATCAAATGCTCTACAAAAAAGTCTTTTATCATTTTTGGCTAAATTCACTCCATCAAAAGTTATTCAAGGTTAAATTTGTCAAAACTAAATTTTAACCTTGAATAACTTTTGATTGAGTAAATTTAGCCAAAAATGTTGAGAGGCATTTTTTGTAAAGCATTTAATTTCCCATAAGAATATTTGGACGGCTTTCTGCAGAATGGGACCAACCCACACCATGATGAAACTGAGAAAAAAGCTATCAAAGATTTTAATAATTTTAAAATTACCTGTTAATTTTATGCCGATTTTGGACTTACGGAGGTTTAAGGGATATAATTTAATAATTTCATCAGGTGGATTTTGTGTGTAAGGGTGACGAAAAAATGGTCTTTAGTTGGTTGGTTCCTTTCTGCAATTTATGAAAACTACTATCTGATGTATGTATGTATTTAAAAAAAAGCGACAATTATTTATTTCCAAACAAAATACAACTGATATTACTATTATAATGGTAATATGAATTAATTTTGATTCTATTTGAAATTCGTCCACATCATCTTCCAACCCCACCTCATCTTGTAAGCTACCAAAAAAATGCATCAAGACTTTATATTTTGCAGAAGCAGGAAATCTTTAAAGACTTTGGTAGTGGGTCTACCAGCCTGCTTTTTTACAAAAAAGATCCAACCCACTTGCAGATATTCTACAGATTCTAATTCTGGATTAGTAATCCACACTATTATTAAATGTTGGTTGGTTCAATGATTAATAGATTTCACTACACTTGCATTTTGGCTATGACCTATTTTGCAGATAAATTATACATACTTAATTAGTTCATAGGCTAAAATTTATTTAATATCTCGATTTTTTTGGTTTTGTGGGTTGGTTCCTTTCTGCAGAAAGGCGTCCATTTATCGGTTTTTTATGGGTACGGATTTTTACATGAATTACAAAATTCCAATTTAAAAGATCAAAATGTAAAACTACAAAAGTTTCTAAGTCATGATTTTAAGGAAGGTTCATCTGACGGAAAATTTCACTTTAACCTTTTTTGTAGAGCATTTAATTTTCTTAAAAAAATATTTTCAAGTCAATTTTGTTAATTCAATGGTTTGGGGGTTCTGATACAAAAACTTGCTGAGGAAAAAAAATTAAAATGGCGATGATAGACCCCTTAATATTAATATTATGGACTCAAACTTTCACAATAATTTTTTTTGTCACTATATTTTCGATATAGTTTTCAAAAAAAAAATAGTTGATTTTTTTGTCCCAGTCTAATATTTATACAACAAATTACAATAAAGGGAATACCTACTTAAATGGTTCGTTATATCCGGGTGATAGTTATACATGTCGCATAGGTTTTTAAAAAAAGGTACCACATATTACTTAGACCAAAACGCTATACTGTACAGTAGGGTGGCGCAAAAAAACAGTCTATTTTTTTTTGAGTCTCGAGTGAAAAAATTTTAGTTTTTGATGTTTTAAGAGGACAGCTCAAAAAAATAATTTTTTAGAGGTCGCTCCAAATTTTTTTAAATTTCAAAAATCGTCAAAATGTTGTAGTTGATTAAAGAAAATTATTAAATTGAAAAAAAATTATGTTTTCTATATTGTGCTTGATTTTTAATTCATCTCGTGGTGTATTTTTATCGATTATTGTACTAAATAAAAAAAAATGGAATTTTAATTTGAATATTAAAAGGTCGCTCGAAAAAATCTAAAGTAATGAGTATGAGTATGAGTATAAGAGACGTACAACCAGCCCCATTTCCTCTTGACTCTCGAACCCCGTACAGGCCTATGTTTACTTACGCCGATTTTTGTTCTTCCCCAGCAACTGCACGGCTTCACCCGTGTTTGCTGGGTGCGGATGTCCATTGCGTTCCGTACTGTCCCCTATTTGGGGCTTGAGAGCGAGATGCGAATAGTTTTAATAGCCATTCTCGGGTTCGCCGAGCCTATGCTATACGCTCAGTGGTCTTTTTCGTTATTGTCATTGTCCGTGTCCTGGTCAGATAGTTCCTGCACTTGGTAAAGTGTGTCAGTTGTTTTTAATAAATTTGTCCCAAGCACGTTTTGTGGTAGAGTTTTGTCTTTTTTTCTTAAATTCCAAAATTAAGTATTGCATTTATTTATTAGTTAAACAAATGACAAGCGCAATTATTCTGTTATCTAATAATTACAAATCTAGTAGAGTTTGATTAAGTATTAGGCTTACTGTGTTAGGGTTATTATGATTAATGTTAGTTTATTCTGTGAGTCTAGTGTTTATTTTCGGTTTCGTTTGGGATTGCATTACGCACTTGTTGTTGACAGATTTATTGCCCTACTCCGTGTGCCTTTCATATGTTTTAAAGATATCTGCCGTATTTAAATTGCAGATTTTGTATTAGGTCATGCATATTCTTAAGGTAACTTATCAATTATTTTTTTTGCGGATGGCCACCTCCCCTCTTGTCTGTCCAGTGAAAAGCGTCCAATGACAGGTGGCACTTAACTCATTCATATCACTTAATACTTCACTCCTCAATGACCGCTACACCACTCTAGCTTGCACTCTATGAAATTGTTTGTTTCACTTTATTAGTTTGCACTTTTTAAAAATTATTGTTGGTTTCAATCTTTAAACTTTTACGTTTTAAGAGCCTTCCCACACGCGTCGCGCCTTCTCAAGCGCTTGAACCTGACTGGGAAAAAAAATCTAAAGTAATGCACTGATAAATTAAAAAAAATTATGAGCGACCTTTCAAAATTTAAATTTTGATCTGATACTTTCAGAAACTTATTTTTTTTATGTCTGTAAAATTATACCGTACCGAGAAAAAAAATTAAAAAAAAATCGATTTTTGAAGATTTTTGAAATTTAAAAAAATTTGGAGACTCAAAAAAAATAATCGGGTTTTTTGCGCCACCCTACTGTACAGGGTGTTCGAAAATAATATATAAATAATATATTTTGGGGTGTGATTCTTCACGTAAAAATAAAAGAAAAAGTTGCTATATATATTATATATAATAATTAATAAAAACCTAATTTTGGGAACCAGTTTAAAATGCCTATAGCACCCCAGGAGGCATTTCCGGACACCCACAAAAATCGACTAAAAGACTAAAGACCATTTACCTCGGCTCCGAACCACAGCTGACCGGCCAGATTCTCCTGCAAAACGTCCTCGGGAAATTTCACTCTGAAATCCCTGTTGGCCCGCTCGTCCCGTATCAGCACGTCCATGATGGCGTTGGTGATGGTCAGGACCTTATCCTGCGACTGCCGCAGCTGGTTCACCAACGTGGTGCACCTTTCGGGGTCCTTGCGCCCATCGAAGCTGTCCAGCTCGTTGGCAACGATGTTCAGCTCCTCGTCGGCGTAAAAGAATTGCGCCAGGAGAGATTTGTCGTCTTTCTGTTAAAAAAGCAAAATATAATTTATGAACTATATTCATAAATAAAAAAAAAATAAAATTGTTCAATTAAATATAAAAATATTTTTTCTACGACCACTATGTAAAAGTCACTTTTCATGATGGCATCGTTGCTTAGAAAATGAATCTTTTCATTGGCAAGGCAAAACACGAATGTAAAGTGACATTTCTGTGTGAAAAGTGACAGGTCTGTGTGAAAAGAAATTGACAGCATCATTTGACATTCAGCTGTCAAAAAAGTTTTTAGGTCATTTTGTTTTGTTTTGAATAATAAAAAATAAAAGGGTCGCAGTTATACTTGTGAGAAAAGCTTTCTTCAAGCTCGTGTTAATGCACACTCGGCCTAACGGCCTCGTGGGCAACTTAAAAACTCGCATGAAAAAGTCGATTTTCAACACTTGTAAAACAAATAACTATTTAATGTCTTAAGGTTGAAAGTAAGCATCACACTCTATGTTCCCGTCATATTGCAATAGTGAAAACTTGGATATGGGTAATTCTTTTATTATTTATTTTTTGACATAACCTTACTTTTCAAATAAATTGAAATTTTTCAATTTATTTGAAAAGTGAGGTTATATCAAAAAATAGTTAAAATAAAAATTTTATATCTTTTTATTATCTACAACTTTTATATATGACTTTTTTTGATCCGAGCTATAGTTTTCTTTTTATTAACAAAAAACCGTTTTTTTATGTGTCGCGCAATACAAATTAATGTTTTAACAATAGTAATAATAAAGGTACCATATTTTGAAAACATGTTTTTTATGTAAAATTTGACGGAGAATACGATAAAAATACTAAAAACTTAATACGAGGTGGGGGCCATTGTTAAAAATTGATTTAAACAATGAAATTATTAATAACAATATGAATTTGTTAATAATATTTATTAAAAATATTTTTTTATCAAAATTCAGTCCTTTAGCTTTAAAATGAAAAAAAAAGAAGTTTGTAGCTCAAATATAACCAGTTATAAATTTTTGAAAATGAGTCTCCAAGCCAAAAAACTCGTTATTCTCAAATTTTCGATAGCTTGTATTATCGAAAATATGCGAGAGAAAAAAAATTCCTCGGACACATATCTCTTATTTTTCGACATAGAATCCGTAAAAAAAGTTTCAGCCAAATCTGAGATGTGTCGGTCAAAAGGTGTTCGGTTTATAAAAGAATTACTCATATATTTCATAGGTTTTGTATGAAACAGAATTCTAAAACTAAAATGAAATAACAAATAAGTAGCTCCTCAGTACCAACGAAGAATGTGATAAAATAGTCTGTGAATATTTTTTAAGCGGGACCAAACCTTGTATTTATATTTAATTTCTACCTGGTCTAGGGTTTTAAAGTGTTGGAAAAAAACCGAAAAATTGGGGAAAAAACCGGTTTTTTCCCGTTTTTTCCCGTTTTTTCCCAGGCCTTGGAAAAATTGGCTTTTTTGGGAAAAATTTAATTTTTTTTTCGGAAAATATCTCGGAAAATATACACATTTGAAAAAAGTAGCAATCAACAACTTAATCATATTATAAATAAAAAAAATCCTTTATTACAAAAAAAACCTAAACATTAAGTTAAGTTTAAGAAAATAAACGTAAAAAACGTAAAATATACTGTTGGGTTTTCTTGTTTAAAAAGGAGTCCATTAATTAAAAATATCTAACTACAAAATAATGAATCATTTATGAAATTAAATTACAAAATTTTATAAATCGAAGTGTTAAATAAAAGTTATGTTAATACAGCACCGAATATGTTTTTTTGCGGCCCGGTAAAATATTCTTACTGAATTAAAATAAAATAATTATTATAATCATAATATTATATGATTATAATCAGCGTCGGAAATTCAGAAATATCAGTGTACGGATACTATCCGTAAAAATTTGAAAATTTTCAGAAAAATTGATTTTTTAATTTTTTCGTATTACCCTTTGAATACAATTTAAAAAATTAAAAAGTAAATTTTTCTGAAAATTTCCCAATTTTTCCGTTTTTATCCGAAAAAAAAAAAAGTTTTTTTCCGCCGGCTCAATTTTTCCGAAAATTTTAAAACCCTAAATAAAAGCAGCTTTGCTATAAAATACACTGGAGTTTAGAATTACATATAAAAGAACTCTGTAACCCAAGTAGTTTATAACTGAGGCACGAGATGGCCCGCTGCAGGTACCTACCTATCCCTATTGTTATTTTGCGCTTTACAAACAAGCAGCGTATGTTTTTTAAGGTTATCGGCATTTACTCGGTAAGTATTTGCAGCATTTAATTCTCTTTTTTATGTTAAGTAAACCAATTTCTTTCTTCTTAATTAATGCAATGTTTTATGGGCATTTATTGCGTTACTTGGATTTTTAAAGTGAAATATGTCTCCTTCATCACATGTCTCTTTTGTCACACTGCACTGCTATCGCTACGACATTAAACATAAACATAAGAGACTTTAAGTTAAATTTTACTGCTGAGAGTAACCTTAGAATTACCTTAAATTTGCCAATGAATATGAAAATGTGAAATATTTATTTTTTAGAGGTAGATGGGGCTAAAAAGTATAATGACCCATACCTATAGAAGTTGTGTATGGAAGAAATAAACATTTTGGTGAAATTTTTTAAGTTTTTTTTAATTCCTTCCACTGCCCCAAACCATCTTAAATATAAAAATTGTAATATTCTAATTAAATTTAAAAAAATTCAGTTACCTATTTGATTTAAACGAGATTTAAACGGATTTAAAAAAAAACAAGCTAAATGGGGCCCCCGGTCAATTTTAAAAATTTAATATTTTCATATTTCAGATTATGCGGGGATCCGCCGATTTGGTTTGGTTTTGTGTCCAATTTTGGAAAAGTTACTTATGTGAAAAAAAATATTATTTTTTTTGAATTCCTTTCACTGCCGCAGAGTCATTCTGGCTTGACACTTAAGACAGCACACATGTTAACACTTTTAATATAGATATATGCTAAAAGTAATTTTTTAAATAAACTTTTTTTTAATTCGTATTTAGACTGAATTTTTAACAACTACAGAATATTAAATAAAGGCCCTCTCTCTTAAATCATGTTTATAAAGAATGATTTTATCTTCGTAAAACGCATGATTTTTTCCTCAGTTTTATCCTATTGTCAACCCAATATGTATATATTTTTATTTTATTCTCAATTTTTAGACAATGTTGCATATTTTAACATTTTATTTATTAAGGTCATTGATATTGGCACAAAAAATACATTGAAAGCGCTTTATTTCCATTTTAGGTACCTATTAATTTAATGTAATTAATACCTTTTCAAGTGAAATTGTTTCCTCTTTATAATTACCATAAAAAATTGCATTAGTTTAATTATAAGTGCATATAGGGCCGTCCATAAACTACGTGTCGTAAATTATCTCCAAAACCCCTCATCAAACCCTTTCCCCCTCCTTGAACATATTGACAATACGATATTGTGACATTGTTAAACACCCCCTGTATAAATATTACTAATATTAAGTATTGTGTACTTTTCAGTAAGAAGCATACGTAGTTTATAATAAATTAAGCACTTTGTGTTTGTCTTTTATCTGCCAGATAAAATAGTTGTTGCTCTAGGATAAATAATGTCGAAAGAGCACGTAGCATCAATTTGTAAGGAATAGACGTTGAGTTATCAGATAATTATCGAATTAGTGAGTAAGTAATGAATTTAATCACGTTTAGTTTGTGCTATTACTCACTAAAGCAAAGTTAAGTAAGATTAGTCTATTTAGCTATTAAAAATTGAAAAACATTGTAGTGAATCATTTTTTAAAAATATTAGTTATATTAACAATAAGTTATTATAATAATAGTATTATTGCTTTGTAAAGAAATAAAAATATAATCAAAAAATTAAACCAATCATTTAAAATTAATTTGTTACTACATATGGTTTGTCATCATTAAAATGTTAAATTTAAAACATATTAATACCTAAGTACCTACCCAATTAGGTATGTAGGTACATGTACCTATATGCATATACGTATTAATACCGATTTTATTTAACGCTTCCAGAAAAATTACATTTATAATTATTAGCTATTGTGTATTCCAACATAAATACATTATTAGAAACATAAAAAATTTGGTTTTCCTTAGAATTAATTTAATGCATAATATAAGTAATTAATATAATAAATTATGCATTGTTGAGTTAGTATTTAGATAAAACTTAAACAAATGTTAAGGTCATCCTGATAATTTATCATAAAGTAGGTAGGTACATAAATATTTATTTAAAATTTTTCGTTTTTTAAATTGCCAATTCCAAAAACTAGCAAAAATTAACATTGAAAAAGTAAAGTGACCAGATTCTATGAATTTACCTTAATTACAAAATTGACACAATAATACAATGCAAATAGTCAATTTGGCCTTACTTAATTATTATTGATTGTGTCATTTTTGTAATTTACACAAAATGTCCCCCTATTTTTTGACAGAATCTGATCACTTTAATTAACAGTGACTAATTATAAAATATTTTTTAAATTTTTAAAGTTTTAAGCGAAAAGTTCTTGATAATGCATAGGCTACCTATTTTATTTTAAAATTGTGAAACAATTAATTTTTCTCGAAATTTTTCTTAACTGTTTAATAATGCCCTAAAAACTGCCCTAAAATCTCCTAAAATTCTGTCCAATTAAGTAGGTATGTCAAAATTATGACTTTTTTTTAAATGTCATACCTAAATACTTTATAATACGGTCAAAACTTTACTAAAGAACCTTCTTAAAAATTTCCACCCCCAAAACTAGAACAAAATATAATTTAATTTATCTTTTGAAACATATATAAAACCCATTGAAAAAAATCTGTTATTGTCATATCAATTTGGAGCATATTGTTCAGTGGGGTGCATTTTTAAAAGGTGCAGTGGCAGATGCAGATGGTCTTTGAACCCTAGCAATAGACCACATTTAGGCCCATAGAAAATAACCAAATGTTAAAATTTGATTCTAGATTTCGGCCTATTTCAAATACCTACCTTGCAGACCATGTAAGTATATAAATAAAAAGTAATAAATAAACAAAATAACATTAATGTTATTAGTCTCCCAAAAATAAAATTAAAGATAATAATAACAAAGTAATAAATAAAAACTATGACCTCAAAATATATCGAATAACGAAAAAAAAATTAGCTTTGTTTATATTAATTAACCACGTGTTAAGTGACATTTAAGTTGTTAATTTTATTTATTTATTTTTTTTGTTTGTTTGTTTTTAAAAAACGTAGCTAGGCATTTCGACAAATGATAAAACTTTAAATCGCTATAAATAAATACTAATAGGAAATCTGTGCATATGAGGTAAATTTTTAATGTTATTGACGTCACGAGGAATAGAAAGCGAAACACTGTAAAATTTAATATTAAAATTGGGCCACTTTCCAGTCAAGTTAACAAAAATTGGTCAAATTAATAAATTCGGCAGTTCTACATTTTTTTTATGATGTCCTATAATGTTGGCAAAACTGTCAAAATTTCAACACACTCTTTATCATAGATAATATATGCTCTTTATGCATGTATAACATGACTTAAGATAAAATTTAAGGCAGTAAAATCCAGCTATAGCTTATGAAGTTGAATTTTTTTAAAGATAAATACCTAGTTGACATTTAGACCTTTATATTTAGTATAAGATATTTTAAAGAGAATTTTCAACAATTAAAAATAAAAAATATTAATTAGGATTCGGTGAGAGATGTATTGTTTTCAACATTTTTCGGTAATTAGATCAATTACACATATACTTAAGTACTTTACCTTGGGCTTGTAAAACCATTTTCGTATGGAATCCATCGTAAAAAAAACGAACACAATTATCACTTGTAGGTAAAATCACACATATTATTTTATTATTTATTAGTTTTAAACTCTTGTACTTAAAAATTAGAACAAACACTACGAAACCATGTTGCGTTACACTTTTAACACCGTGTCCGTTTTATTTCGCATTTCTCCTGTCATGACACTTTTTCGATCATTTCTAACTAATATTCGCTCAGTTTAAAAGTTATTAAACCTCCAAACCAAACTGTATTTTGATAAATAATGCGTTTGACACCACTTAACGTCTGCTACACAAAATGACTCACGTACACTGATTAATTTTGACAGAAAAACTGTGGCGCCACCTAGGTTTTCTCGAATTAACGTCAGAATGACGGAAAAAATATATTAAAGGTCCCTGTAATAATGTTTCGAAGGTATCGAAGAAAACTGTTAGTGATTTATATAGTTCTGCTACTGTAAAATAGATGTCGTCGATGTTACTTGTTTTTTTAACGGTTTTATAATTTTATTTCAAAACAAAATGCTACCTAACTTATTTCTTTCATTATTTTTTAAATATTACCTCTCAAAAACAGCTTTAGACCAGGAAACAAAGGTTGTGATGATAGTAGGGTTTTATTTCTTTTTATGCGTCCCCTAATTTCATCCCCGAAAGGGGAGTTTTTTTGCTTTTTGGCTCATAACTCGCTAACCGTGAATTTTTTCAGAATTTGACCTCTAATACTTTTGATTATGTACTAAATAAGGCACACGTTAAATACCATTGCGCACCTATATGATGTGCCCTTTTGCTATGCGCAGTGTGCAAAGTTGAGCGTTGCTTTCAAAATCACTTTTTTGTTTTTTTTATTATAGCCCAATTTTAAAAGTAATCGATCCCAAACCTTACGGTAATCAAACCTAATCGAATGGACGATTTTTTGAGGTACTATACTTTTTTCAAAAGTTACTGCTTTTCAATGTGCCTACAAGGGGTTCTTTTTAGTGTATCAATTCAAAACCTGTAGGTACCTACAGGTTTTTAATTAATAATCTATGTATCTACATTTAAATATTAATTATAATAGTTGTTTTTTTAATTAATTATTTATATAAATACAGGTATGTACCAAGGTATTTTATTTTTAAAGCGTTCAATAGTATAAAAAGCTACAAAATCAGTTAAAACTCTAGATGAACAAATTCGGGTTAGCTTAAGCCAAGCACAAAACTAATTTCTTCGTCTGACTTTTATCGCGTGACAAATGCCTGTCGCCAGTCCAAACGAATGAAAAGAAGAAAAAAATACAAAAAGCCGAAAACAATCTAAGCCACTAATCAATATAAATAGGTAATCTAAATAAGTTGAAATACCTTCGAAAATAACTCTTGTAAATATCACGATAATATTTAAAAGACTTTTTAGTTAATGTTACAGAATCCCTAAGAACGCGTTTTAATATTATCTGCTTTATTTATTACCTTTGATACGCTTAAACTTTCATTTAATTTTCCTTAAATACGTATTTTTAAATAACAAGTTTCAACAAGAGCAGATGTTCTTAATTAACACAAATATTCTTTATTTTTATACAGGGTGTCATCTAATAAATTGTGATCATTTTTGCATTAGACCTACACCCACTAAGCAAAACTTTGTCACATTAACATTATTGCGACGTCAGCATATTACATTGTGACGTTAGCATTCTTGTAACATTAACGTTCTATTAATGTCGCGAGAACGGAAAATGACCGCGCCAGTAACGTTAGCATGTTAACGTCACAAATACGATGTTTATATAACGTTAAGTGTTTAGTTAATTTAACGTTAGCATATTAACTTCACAAATGCGATGTTTATATAACATTAGTTTAGTTTAGTTAATTTAACGTTAGTTTAAAACATCATCATGATGTGTGCATCAACAACATACATTTAATGTTCTAGGATAAAATCGCAGCGATGTTTGAATAAATACACAGATGTGAAAAAAAAATTTATTTCAAATAACATGCAAATATAAATCAAATATTTTATTTATATCCATATCATATTCATTTTCTTTCTCTCGCAATTCGCTGTTTGCCATGGCGGAACCAGTCCATCACGGACCCTACCAGATTGAAATTTTTCTTTACTGCCTGTGTAACAAAGAAATTGTGATGAATAAAAAGGTACCAACGAAAAAGCGCATATGTATTAGGATATTCGCGTTGTCAACTTATGAACTATTTCCTAGTTTTTTATTATGCTAATAATAATGGTAATTACCTCTTCTCCCTAACCTTAAAGATAAATACAAATTCTGGGCTATGAGTCTGGTCTATTAATTAGGAATATTATCCGATATTATCACCCATAATTTAACAAGTGGTATGATTATCATTCATGATATTTTCGAATTGAAACCGAGGTTTTAATGAGTAAATATCATCGATTATTAATCATACCACGAGTTATATTTAGTGAGAAAATATAATGAATTTTAGGATTTAAAGAATTGTCAGTTTGACATTTATTTATTCAAACATACCTAAATTTCATTATCGTTTACCCCAACCCATCGATCTTTTAGAGTTTATAATTCATTATTTTTATCATATAACAAACACAGGATTTAAATGTCAACAAATCAAGAAGTGTCAAAATCCTTAGTAACGTGTAAACAAGATGATAAAAAATATTGTCGCTGTGATAAAATGCGTTACTATGGAATACTGGCATTTGATTGGTTCTAACATTAATGAAGTATATTGTTAATAAATTTTATCATGAACGATGGCACGCTTTAAGCGCTGTTTGTTATTTGCGAAAAAATTAACTAACTAGGACCACAATCCACACAACAAGGTCTGTTCTTTAGCTTAAAAATTTAAACCAAAATCGGTGCAGTTGTGCGCACCTACGTCATTAAACACTTGCCGCCATCTTGTCGCGGGTATTTTAAAATCCCGAAATAGAAGTTTGATACCGACCGTTATCGTAGTTTAAATTCCCCGAAATTATAGTTATTATATTATTATTATTATATTATAGTTTGTTTGTTCATAGGTTCTATGGTTTATTATAGAAACAAATTATAACCTCTAATCTGTCAAAATTAAAAATATATAGGTATTTATGTATTTTACCAGTTAATTTAAAGTTTTTTAACGTTTTTACTTGCCCTTTTTTTTACTTTTTATACCAAGAGTTATAAAAAACGTCCTAATATTTTAGAATTAGAATTTACCTACTTACTGGTTAAACACAAGATTTGCACAATTGAGGTTCAAAAAGGTACACTAGTACAGTCAAAACACAAATAAACAACAAAATAACTGGTTCAAACACCTAACAACGTTTATAAGTCTGTATTAAGGCAAATTAGGCACAAAATTAAACCAAATCAAAATCTACCCGCTTAAAAAGTAAACAAACAATATGGCGGCAAGTATTTTGTGATTTTCAGTCTGCGCGAACTGCTAAAGAACAGAACTTGTTGTGTGGATTGTGACTAGGACTAGGTTCGTAGATACTATTATTTGAGTTGGTTCGTTTTAACCAAAAGTTCGCTATACCATGATTGTTAGACTGAAGCCACCACCCCGCCATGCTCCTATACACAGCGTTCTCGTAAATAATAGTAAATAAATAATACCTTTAAGGTAATACCTACCAAATCTACCTTACTAAACTTGGTAAAAATATATTTACAACCCGCTTAGTTAACTTAAATGATAGAAAAAGTAATTGTAGCTTACCTACGCTTTATTTAACACACTCACTACTCACACTCACTGCTCTTAAACCTGTTAAATCCCAAATGACGCCGTTCTGGTGCGAGAGACGTTCTGTGATTGGCCCTCGATTCGAGGGCCTCGAATCTTTTTAATCTCAAACCAAAATGAAATCTGCGCAGTTTGACAGCGTATGGGTTTGAGAGTTTCGCGCGGTCGATTTGAATGTGTCGCGGTTAAAAACTCATAATTGTTAACCTCAACAGCACGAAGAGTCTAAACAAAACGAAGGTGAATTTAAGTGTTTACATCAGTGTATTAATCTTATTTGCCAATGTATTGTTTATCTGTCTATTTAAATTATAGACATATTAGAGTTAATACGTCCATATGATTTAAATGACGTGGTTGGCTTTAAAAGCAAAACTTGATGCAAAATTTATAATTTTTTAAAAATTTGAATAACTATATACCTAAATTAAATAATATAAATATAATGAAAGATAGATATATATATATATATATATATATTAGGGTGTGCCAAAAAAACTCGATATTTTTTTTTTCTTGCTCTCCACCCAAAATATCGTAGAATATGTCTAAACAAATATTCTGTTAAAAGCGGAGCTCATCAAATCGCGCATGCGCGAAAATTCAAATGTAACGGATCTCAGCAAAAATCACGAGATGATTTTTATTTCTCACACGTGAGCTCATCAGGACCTCAGTTGAGTTAAACTCGTGATAATCACGACGTGACTCTTGTATGATAATCATGGATGTTGTCTGGGCCCAGACAACATGTATGATTTCACTGTGAGATCAGGACGACAGCACGTATGATTTTCTGGATCACGACATGAGCTCATAACGCAATTATAATTTCAATTTTAAGAGGTCCCTCATCGAATCTGAAGTTTTGCCGCTTAAATAACACAGAAAACTGACTTTTTTACCTTATTTATTCTTGCAACCTAGGAAGAAAATTTTTTTTCATAAAATCCATGACCAAATCTTACAAAGCATTAAATTTGGACGAAAAAATCTTATTAAGCCGAATTTCTATTTTCATTATTTGATTTTTTACAGAGCTTTAAATTTAAAATTTTACGTTTTTTGCCTTTTTCAGCTAAACTATTGAAGTTAGACGAAAAAGTCAAATGGCAATTTTTTAGCTTGTCTGATGGAGCACAAAAAAGTTTTAGGCGAATTTTTTGTATCGTCAATATTATAAAAGTTAAAGGCGTATAAATTCATCATTTTTGTATTATTAACTTTAAATTTAAAGCTCTGTAAAAAATCAAATAATGAAAATAGAAATTCGGCTTAATAAGATTTTTTTGTCCAAATTTAATGCTTTGTAAGAATTAGTCATGCATTTTATGAAAAAAAAATTTCTTCCTAGGTTGCAAGAATAAATAAGGTAAAAAAGTCAGTTTTCTGTGTTATTTAAGCGGCAAAACTTCAGATTCGATGAGGGACCTCTTAAAATTGAAATTATGAGCTCCGCTTTTAATAGAATATTTGTTCGGACATATTCTACGATATTTTGGGTGGAGAGCAAGAAAAAAAAATATCGAGTTTTTTTGGCACACCCTAATATATATATAGGAAGTAAATAAATATTTATGATGCATATATAAATGAAAAAATATTAAAATAGCTGTAGGTACAATTGTACCTACCTTAAGATATCAAAATAACATTTTATAACCGTTTTCAACTTAACGTTTATTAAAAAAGACAATACATTGTGTAAACATATGATTAAGCAATATTTCCGCAAACGTGTATGGGACATGTAATTGAACTTCTTATATTAACATCCTAAAAATAACATCATACAAACATGAGTTGGGAGATGTTGCATCTGCCATGTTCATGCGACATACAATTATACATGACATATTAATGTTTTAAAAACAACATCAAATGAACAAGAGACATGGAATGTTTTGTTGGCAAACGTTTCTAGGACTTCACTGTGATTGAACCAGATTGATGTAATTTGCTGGACATCGAAATTACGTTACTATAACAATTAGAGCAAACGTTAAGTTGTGACACTCTGTATTAACGTTGGCCTACGTTAACTTAACATTCTTTGCTTAGTGGGCAGTACCTAACTATTTTTTAATAAAAAAAATATGAAAAAAATATGACAACCTGTAGAGCCATATGGGTGAATCTCACGAAATGTCCAGTCTAAAACCTATCCTCCGTGACTGTTACTCTTTCTAGGTTAACCCAGAGATAATGAAGGGTTAACCTCACTGAGAAAAATGGTCGTTAACTGTTAAAGTAACTGGTTAATTTCTAACGAGCTACAACTTAGAATAGGGCGCACATAATGTGAGTTTGATTCTAAAATATGGTTCGTTGGAGAAATTCTAATTCATCATGTATTATTTTTAAACAACTTATGTATTAGTGTGTAGTTTTAATGAGTTAAATGTTAACTAATAACTTGGTAATAGAAATCTAGCGGCGCTTAGTAACAACTTATGAATTAGTGTGTAGTTTTATTGAGTTAAATGTTAACTAATAACTTGGTAATAGAAATCTTATAAATCTTTACGTTACTTACTTTCTATTAATATTAGATTCTTAAATCTATGGTAGTTCTGGTGTTGACTTAATTACAAACTAATGCAATTTTAATATTAACTTATCAAATGTTGGCAATAAAACAGTTAATGTAAATAATATTGATTTATTTAAATATTTTATAAAAATATAAAAAAAAACATTGCACATTCTGTAACTTCATAAAAACGAAATAATATTCTAAAAGGCGAACGAACTCGTTCGGGTAATGTGTACGTATGATCATATGGGATATTTGGTTAATAAGGATACATCTCTCTCCTAATTTTGGAACTAGCTCCTTCAAATTCTCCGGTGTTCGTGTGCACAACACTTTCATTGAAATGGCTTCCTCTGCATCTAAAAGACAAATTGTTTAGTACAAATTAGTTTATGATAAAGAATTTATTAAAGTTTTAATGCTTTTCCATAAAACACAGATGTTTGTTACAAAAGAGTAAATTTAAAACTGAAGAAATATACTTTTCTGGCTTGCTCCCTATTAAGGGTTTAGTTTATATTTAACTTACGTCATTTAAATTTACACTCGTTTGCCCGATTCGTTAAATATTAAATCACAGTCAATTCGTACTTACGAAGACAAGAAATGGCTGCTAATACTCTGTTAAGGCAGTGCCTTCTCTAATTATTAAAGAAGGCAATGTTAAACCGATACTGCTTTATTATTATTATAGAAACTACAACAGATTTATTAATTTGCCTGGTTACCAGTGGTAAAGGGGGAAAAATATATATTAATATTACGTACCTTCGAATTTGGCGGCAAGATGACCTAAGCCACAACATTCCAGAAATTTTGTGCATTCCTCTTCTTCGGTCATTATAAATAAAGCTTATAATATAATACAATAATATAATATGTATTATTTAAGTACACGTTTTAAAATCACATATTCACTTATTAGGTAACTTTTAACCAAAAACTATCGATGCATCCATCAGCATGTACCTATCACAGGCAAACGCACAGTGGAGTTAGTTTGGGAAGAGGGGGGATGCGCGCGCCATAATAAACAATAAATAAGTATTTACACTGCAAAAGTTAATTATTAACTCACGACTTAACACTTAAATATAGAATTTAACTATTAGAAAATGATTATTTTGTTATAATTCTTTCCATTGCTTCCTAATTAACTAACACCCCGGTGACTGGTAAAATACCTTTCGCTAACTATTATGAGTATGTTACAGATTAGATAAAATACAATAAAGTAATTTAATAATGAGAGCAGTTTGTTTGTATTAAAATAAAATCTTCAAACATAGGGTCATTTAATTTTAAAATTGTTCATTATTTTCTCCGAAATTAGCATCTACACTGAAAGAAATATATGTTTGTTTTAGCAAATGTATGTGGTTCATATATGGACTACCACATACATTGCTAAAACAAACATATATTATATTTAGTTTTAACATAATATGTTAAAACTAAATATAAAAATGGTTAAGGTAAATATATTTTATGTTTCATATATAGACTACCACATACATTGCTAAAACAAACATATATTTCTTTCAGTGTATGAATATTAATACCTATGCTTGTAAACAAAAAATCGTGAGCTAAATATCAGTAAATTACCCTTAACTAATCAAGAGTTGACTATTAACAGCCTTTTTCTTTCAGTGGCTGTTTTCAAATATCTGAGTAAATTAAACACATCCAAAGCAATCGAATCAAATATAAAATATTATTAAAAATTAAAAGAAATAATTTTTATAACCATTTATGTAGGTGTTACAAAAATTGATTCTATCCTCCGTGAATCTGTTTTTATGCAACGGATGGCGCTTTAATCATTTTAAATAAGCAAAAACCTATGTTTACGACATTATAGATGCATGGGATTCCTGAAGGTCAGTTAGAATTTATATGCAGATGAGAGTGTTTTATTATTCAAAAGTTTAATTTCATTAATTTAAAAACCTATCCACCGTGAAGTGTAATATCTCAGTAAGTAGATTTTTTTATAAATATTTTATGAATGTACAATTGTATTTTTTAAAAATATTAAGGTGTCAAAAGATACAATAACTTCTTTCAAATATACAAAGGGATGTTTTAAAAAAACAAACGAAATCCTAACCACCGTGCACGCTCATGAAGCTATATTTCGCTCTAATATTCCAAATATATGATTTCTTAAACTTCTTGCATTAGTACAGAACCACTTATTATTATTTTATTATTATTATTATTACATATGGGTGATTCTACAAAAGTTGGACAACTTGATGTCATCAGTCGATAGAGTAGGTATTTTAATATTTTTTGTAAATATTTTAGTATATTACAAAAGATCCAGTTTGTTTTAACTTGTCCACCCAACTTTAATGTATTTTTTCAAAAGCACGTTTTGTAGAAAAACATAATAAATATTCAAAACATCAGTACCTTGGCGTATCACAACTCCTGAATCAAATATTTAAGTGATTGTAAAAGCACTTTTTTTTTATTTTATTTTAAAATATATTCAATTTATCTTAAATTTTTCAATTTCACTACAAACTATAAAACAATAAATAATGTATTTTTCATATTTTATGATTCAAATAACAGCAATTTAAAAAAAATGATAATCTTTTACCCGTCAGTTCTATATCCAATAGGGTGGAGTGAATTTTCTTTTATTTATTAATTGATTTTTCCTATATTATTAATTGTTGACTAAAGGCGTAAAATGAATAAATATCGAAAAAATATTCCAATTTTTTAATATCTTGAGGTGGCGCATCTGTCTCGAAGTTTGAAAACTCTAAAAAAATATTACTTCAATCAAAGTAATAAAAATAGCATTATTTATAAATAAAAAGTTTATTTTAGTAAAATTAACGTAATACGTAAACATATTTAATAGTAAATCATAAGCTTTAAGTAACTTCAGGAGTGTTTATTGGTAGAAATCAGATCTTCTTTTTCGCGAAAATACTGACATTTGGTATCAAAATTTGGTAATTATTTTCTGACTTTAATTATTGTTCTGATGAAACCATATCTTGCTTCCGATCCACAAACCGAGACTAAAGATTCAGTATACTGGTTATAACCAGTTTTACACAGCGTTCCACTGCTTGGGTGTGACACGAAAATTTTTGGAAGTATAGGAAATGGTCACCCGAAGAAATCATATCGGTAATTTCTGTCATCGTATTTCATAGTCATAGGTGGTTCATTCACCTTTTCTGTCGCCCAGTGAATTAACTCGTACAAATGTAATGCTTCAGTATTTAGTTGTGGAAGCTTTAATTCCCGTAATCTCGAACATTTTGATTCTTTTCTCGCCTTTAATATTTTAGGCAATGCTAGTTCTCTGATCGATATATATATTGTAGGTAACATAGCAAGTAATAGGTTTTCGGGATAAATATTTCGCTGAATATTCTTTATAACTATAGTTATAAGGCCTTCAAGTTTTTCTGGAGGTGTAATGCTCTTTTAGTCATATTAAATATGTGAATAGGACCATGTTTGCACGTAGGCTTGGTGTTGATGTAAAACCACGTTGGGGCATACACTTTCATGATAAAAGTAGGTTTTCCGATGGATTTGCTGTCCTCACATATAAACGAATAATCCTATTAGCACACGCCAGCCATAGGGAATGTGCTAGCTTTCCTGGATCTTTGTTAGCTATAGCTAATATTTATCCCGAAAACCTATTACTTGCTATGTTACCTACAATATATCTATCGATCAGAGAACTATAGTTGCTATAGCATTGCCGAAAATATTAAAGGCGAGAAAAGAATCAAAATGTTCGAGATTACGGGAATTAAAGCTTCCACAACTAAATACTGAAGCATTACATTTGTACGAGTTAATTCACTGGGCGACAGAAAAGGTGACTGAACCACCTATGACTATGAAATACGATGACAGAAATTACCGATATGATTTCTTCGGGTGACCATTTCCTATGCTTCCAAAAATTTCCGTTTCACACCCAAGCAGTGGAACGCTGTGTAAAACTGGTTATAACCAGTATACTGAATCTTTAGTCTCGGTTTGTGGATCGGAAGTAAGAGATGGTTTCATCAGAACAAGAATTAAAGTCAGAAAATAATTACCAAATTTTGATACGAAATGTCAGTATTTTCGCGAAAAAGAAGATCCCATTTCTATCAATAAACACTCCTGAAGTTACTTAAAGCATGTGATTTACTATTAAATATGTTTACGTTTCACGTTAATTTTACTAAAATAAACTTTTTATTTATAAATAATGCTATTTTTATTACTTTGATTGAAGTAATATTTTTTTAGAATTTTCAAAACTTCGAGACTGATGCGCCACCTCAAGATATTAAAAAATTGGAATATTTTTTCGATATTTATTCATTTTACGCCATTGGTCAACAATTAATAATATAGGAAAAATCAATTAATAAATTTAATAAAATTCACTCCACCCTAATATCCAATGTTAAAATTCAAAATTCCAATTCCGAAATATTGAAGTTTAAACGTCAATTCCTCGTTTTAACTCAAGTGTTGGTAAAAAATTACCTACAGATCCCGCCCTTTGCACGACAGTCATCTTGAAAACAATGCAAGCGGCGGACTTGTGGTGAATGCACGTATAGTTCCAGTCAAAATTTCAGTACTGTGGTAAGTAGTTATTTTCTTACGTATATATATTTCATTGTAATTTATATTTATTTATTTATTATTTATATATGTGAATTGTTGAAAAAAAGCACCCACTAATAAAAAATATCAGTAAAATTATAATCTCAAATTTGTATCCCATTCATCAGTACCGTGTCGTCAGTTCCATGTTCGATGTTTCGGTTATCTTTTTTTCGCAAACTTCAATTTAAATTCTGCTTGCTCAGAACTTGTTTATTTAATGTCATTATAAACTCGTATAAATTTGGTGTGGGTTCCATATCTAATAATTGAGATATCGGTATACCCTAAATCCACCAGCCGCCACTGATGTGTGGTAGGGCTTATTTGATTTTAAGATATTTAATGTATAATATGCTCAAAATTGCAATAAATCTTATATTTTCCAATAAATTATTTATTTAATTAGTACCCTGGTATACTCGTCACTTCCCTTGCATTCAAATTTAGAAAACACAGATATTTCGGAAACTGTTTGAAAAAGTGACTGGCCCGGTCTGGAATAGTATATTAAATATAAATTTTATTATATTATGTATTTTCTCATAACAAAATACTGTTTAATTTTCTCCGAAAACTATATAAACAAAATGAGGTCAAAAGTTGCCCAACTTTTGTAGAATCACCCATATATACATTCAAATAAAATTAATAATAATAAAATATTCAATGGCAGGCATGACCGAGAAAATGTCCTAATAATAAATTATCGAATTAACTGTGTGAACTGTGACGAGAGGGTCCCATCTCTTCACAGACAGAGGACAGAGGCAGGGGACACTAATTGTTCGGTGTGCCCAAGAGGCCTTTGAACACCATAAGTTCATTAGAAGTCAATCAGCTAACATGCGAATAAACTGGCTGAGGAGGTTCAGAGCGTGCGACTGTGTGCTGTTTTCCCCATTCAAATGCCACCCCTTCGTAAAGTGTCATCCCTTATTGCTAGTGGGCCATGCAAGTGCCTCTTAATTCTATACAAGCCAAATTGGCTAATAAATTGTTTGCCGTTTTTTTGGTTTCATCATTCAATTGCATTTTGAGTTTTAATTTATAAATAACAGGCATTGTACTACTTGGATGTACTGTATGTACTCCACACCTCAAAGTCCCACCACGTGACAACGTACGGAACGCAGTCTTTTAAAAATTTGGCATTTAAGGCTTTTCAGGTTATGTATCTGTCAAAGTATAGTCAACGAAAGAAATAATATTATGTTTAGGCTTTAAAAATGTATAAATCTTTATAACATTACAATAAAAATGGATGGTTTAAGAATTTAAGAATATAAATACCTACTGCATTTAATGAAATTCTAAAGTGTATGGTGCCAAATAAGTAATATTTTTGTGCATTTGGTCCAAATATCTGGTTTTCTCCATAAAATAATTTTAACTAAACAGCATTTATTAAAAAAAATCTAGCTTCTCTATTATGGAATAAGAATATCTGTTTTAACTTAAAAAAAAACTTTTAAGGTAGGTTAATATATTATAACAAAAATATCATCTAATTTTGAAATTTTAAGGTTAGAAAAATTTATTTTGACCAAAATAAATAAGTATTTTGGATTATTTAAAAGACTGTATAATATGGTATTTAAAAATGTGGTAGTTTTTCTTATCCAGCTTAAAGGGTGCCTACATAAAGTTTTGTCAATACAAATAGTTAAAAAGCTTCGACTAAACTTGATCTACATCGAAAATTTTTCGACGAAAAATCATTATAACTTTAAAATTTTTAATAAATTACATGTCACGGTAGTATTAAATATTTTCACATTGCAAGTTTCTCTAAAAATTGTTTGTTTTCTTATAATCTAACTTAAAGTAGGTATGCCGAGAGGTATGCACAAGTTTTCTCATTAGAAGTTTAAAAGCTTCAATTTAACTTGAACCATATTCAACAATTATTTAGTATACCTATATTTATTTATGACCATATTATATATATATCTTCCAAATAATCCACCATTTTTCTAACCTTAAAATACAAAATTAGATGATATTTTTTGTTCTAATAAATTAACCTACCTTTGATACAGATATTCTTATTTCATAATAGAGAAGTTAGATTTTTTTTTAATAAATGCTGTTTAGTTAAAACTATTTTATGGAGAAATGTAGACCCAATGCACAAAAATATCACTTATATTGCACCTTACACTTTGGAATTTCATTAAATGCAGTATTTATATTCCTAAATTCTTAAACCAACCAATTGTTATTGTGATACTATAAAGATTTATTAACTTTTAACGCTTAAACATAAGCGGTAACACTATAAATATTATTTCTTTCATTGACTATACTTTGACAGATACATAACCTGAAAAGCCTTACGTGGTCACGTGGTGGGACTTTGAGGTGTGGAGCATAGTACTACTAAATTAATAAAAAAACTACTAAATTTATTAAAATAAAGTAGCTCTAATGAAAAAATGATGAGGTAAAACTGTTGTTTTGGCATGTACTATCATCCCCCAAAAATGACAATTTATTAGGTGACACCCTGTATATGGGACATTCCACAAAATAAATTTGGTGCCATCTCCCAATTAAATTAGTCGTAAAAAATGCAAAAGTCTTACGTAAAAGGTTGTTGTTCATTGCGTGTGCGTATATCGAGATTATATATGTCTTTTTATTCGCGTTCAGATGTTTTATTGTTCTTTTATTACCGACATTCAGCTTCCACCTTTCTGTTTTCGTTCCAGCAACATAAATATGATATGCCCTCGTGAAAATGAAGGTGTTCATACATAATTGAAAATACAGTATAGGTACAGTTCGAAATTAGGTATTTTTTATTGCCACTTTAAATAAGTTAGTGGTCTAATTGGCGTTCTGGGATTTTTCTACTATAAAAAATATACTTATTTATTTTCAACCAAACATGGCAAGTATTATTATATATACTTGTAGACCGTTGATTCTTCACTTAACAAGTAGGTATACTATACCAAAATTGGCTGTATAAAACTGACTTTGTCTATTTCGATGCCAGAGTTCTTGGAGGCATCGTTTTCAGTGCTAATAAGAGCTTCTTAGGGCCGGTTTTTCAATTAGGGTTTAAACCTTGGTTCAGGGGAACTTAGATCAGTTAATGAACTCAGTTCACAGTCAAATGAGTTTTTTAATGTGAACTCAACAGCAGTTCTGTTGACAAAAGGATTTTGTGTTTTCTTTTGGAGTTTTGTTTATCTGTGTTGTTTAATAAGTTCTTATCTGTGCGAAAGGGTGCTTTAAAACAATTTACTATTGTTAAAGAACAATAATTAATATTTATTATGGATAAAAATCGTGCTGCCAACTTTACCTCTTTTAAGGAGGAATTATTGATACCTATGTATGTGTTTCGTTTTATAGTATAAAATGAATTTGCCGTTTTTTGTTACAAGTGATGAATTTTACTAAAATTTATTACCTATTCAGTAATTATTTTTATAACTAACCTATTGGTCGGATTTTCAATAACTGGTCTAATTAAATTCACTATCCTACGTACAAATGGTTTGGAAAACCGAAATCTGGCAAAAAAATCATCATTATTTCACCTTGCAAAATGATTCGGTCTTAAAAAACGGCATAAGACCAAGTTCAAATGCTGAACCAAGTTTAAACTATGATTGAAAAACCGGCCCTTAGAAGCATCGAATTATGGATTTTTTTTATTTCAGATTGTTGGCAACCATCACTTTTAAATAAATATTCATTTTTAAATAAACAAGTAGTTTTTTACTCGAAAAATTTTGTTCGCAAAGTTTCAATTGCAAAACTTTGGTTTAGTACTCGATTTCGATTTATTATTCCTTATACACTGAAAAAAATAAGCTGTTGAAACAACAAAAAAAATATTAATTCAACTCTTTATGCACTTTAAATACAAGCAATGGTTTTTGCACGTTTACTTAACCATCTAAAAATGTCAAATTGTATTGTTTAATCGAACAACAAATAACAGTCAAATGAACAAAATTAGGATATTTGTTCCAATCTGCTAATTTTGTTAATTTAACATTCTTAGAGTGTTAAGGCAACTTTATGAATGCAAATTTAACATTTTAAATTTTAAAATAACATTTACAATTTGTTAAATGAACAAATTTAATGTTGTGGATTAAACAGCAACTAAACGTTAATCTAATAGTTTTTTTAGGTAATCCCAACAATTTTAGTATTTGATTTAACCAATTCCAGCTATTAAATCAAAATAGGATAAAAACTTTAATTCAAACAATTAGTTCATGTAAGATCAATATTTTAAATTGTCAAATGAACAAATAAACTTTGACAAACTCTGACTATTGCTTTGACACCAAAATATAGATTAATCCAATAGGTTTTTTGTTGAAACAACATTTTCAAAAATGACATTTAGGCAAATGTTAACTCAACGAATATATTTTTTTCGGTGTATCATTGATTTAGAAACTCAACGCTTATAGTTACGTTAGTGTGTGTATTTTATCTGTTACTTACAATTTTTCTTGCAAAAAATAAATAAAAACTCAATAAATACAAAAGTTTTATGCCCTTAAAGCTCCAATACCCTTCTGTATTTATTTACTCATCCAGCTATTAAAAACGCCATAACCACAAAATTAATTTTTTCATCGGTTTTATTCTTTTTGTTTAAGGTTTAACCTGTGGACTTGCCCTAAATTTATCTGGGTATACTCAGATAAATTTAGGACAAGTCCACAGGTTAAACTTTAAACATTCAATTTGTGTAAATACACACTTTCATTAGACTAAGGGCCTTAGTTAAGATATTTACAATTTGAGCACATAACCTAAAATTTAAAAGAAATGCACCAATTAATTGTAACTCACCAGATTCTGCAGAATGTCATAAAAGTTGACAGATTTTGTTTGAATTTACCTTCATTACAAAAATGACATAATCAACAATTAATAAAACGCCAAATTAACAATTTGCTGATGATGATTTTGTCATTTTTGTAATTAAGCTAAATTTAAATAAAATCTGGAAACTTTTTTTAACAACCATAACATAATAAATTAAATTAGGCAACCAGATTAGCCTAGAGTTCCTAGTCGATCAGTGGTGTACTTTTTGGTAGGGTGAAGGTTATTATAAATTATTTTTAGTCTTTATAAAATTCTATAGAATTTAGAAAAACAAAGTTTCAGGTGATTTTGTATGGACCCTAAGGAACTACTCATTTTAATACCTATATTAGGTACATTAATTACATCACCCTGTTTACCTAATATCTAATATATTACCCGTTTTTGGTATTTTACCTTCGAGTGGAGACTTTCTCAATAATCGCTTTTAATAACGCATAATGCTGTTTAAATTTAGACGACTCCTTTGTTTTATGATTTTTACTGAATTGAAATGTTTATTGTATCTAATAGATATAATTTACACTGTAAATTATATCTATTAGATACAATAAACATTTCAATTCAGTAAAAATCATAAAACAAAGGAGTCGTCTAAATTTAAACAGCATTATGCGTTATTAAAAGCGATTATTGAGAAAGTCTCCACTCGAAGGTAAAATACCAAAAACGGGTAATATATTAGATATTAGGTAAACAGGGTGATGTAATTACAGGGACTGCATGCAAATTTATTTCTTCATTCGGATTTCCACTGTTTATTAGGAAACCGGTAAAAACTCAACCAGTTTGTTCGTTCGTTCTACGTTTTTTCTTTTGATATTTTAAACATTTTCTGGCCTTATTCTTAAAAACACTCGTTTTTAACATATATGTATGCGTTTGACAGCTGATTATTATAAGTTGTAGTTTTGTTACGATGATAACGGCTACGTGGTGGCGCTACTAGCGAAGTTTGTAAGATTTCCAAGGCATTTTATTTTTATAGTTTTATCAGAATAGCTTTAAAGGTTTAGACCATTTTAGAAAGTTTAATACAGTTTTAGAAATAGGTATTTAGGGCATTTAAAACAGAAAATAAAGTTTTAAGACATTTTTGGACAAGGCAACTGCGAAAAATCTCGTTGACCAGTTAGTTCAATTAATCAAAAAAACAGTATTTATTGCTTCCTGTTATACAACTACAATTTATTCAGAAACCAATATTTACATTAAAACCACTAATTATTTGGTTGAAAGATTATAAACAAAAAAATACAGACATTTCAGATTGGTTTTTATAAATTTTAATTTTATTAAACTGGACTTATTAAACCGGACTTTTAGGCACACAAAAATTGGAAAAACGCAAAATAGACAGGGAGAAATAAGTACATAAAAACTTTTTAAAAATACGGTCAATAAAAAATATTTATTTAAAAAAATATAAAGTAAGTACCTACTTAAAAGGCATTTTTATTATAGGTAAGCATTTAGGCAAGTCATTTTTGTTAGGTCGATAGGCATTTTGTCTAGAATCCGGCCTCTAGTAGTATAAGCTTGTATCAATAATTTCCTTGTTTCTTGTCATAAAATGCTAAACCACAAAAATGGTTATCTTATGATCAAATCAAATCAATGTGAGCAACAAACTATGATTAAATGTAAAAACAATTTTTTTGTATCGTTATAATTTTGTGGTAAATTGCTATTTTATATAAATAAACTTGTTCAATAGAAAATTATCTGGTCAAATTCTTTAACTGGACTTGTTATAGGCAACCACCTTGTGCAGAACGTGCTTTGATTGCCTATAGATGCAGAACATAATATAGATTATTTAGTTACTTATGTCTTTTTTCTTTCCACTAAAATAATTGATCCTTCTTCCCCGAGGAATTATCAGAGCAGCAATAGCATTTTATGGGTCTTTTCGTAATAAAGCCCCCTCATCTTGTCGCCATGTCATATGACTAGCAACTAGATTATTTATTATTTATAGGTGGCAAAAAATTTTGCTTCTTCTTTGCTCCCTGTCGTAATTATTTTAAAAGCCTTTTCTTATTCCGAGCACATCAAACACCATCCACCTCTTAATTTACTTTATGACTGCTAAAGTGGGAATAAAATATGAGACGCGGGGATTTTGGTTATTAAGTTGGAGGTTTGTGTGTTGCGATTTTACCAAACCGCAAGAGTTAATTTGATTGTTTTTCCGAAATATAACGTAACCAAGTTTTTAAGTAAAGTGGGCATAATTAAAGTGTTTAATAAAAATCAGTGACCAAAAAGCTTAATATGTATAAAGTTTGATAAACGCCATTTTAGTCACGAATTTTAATTAGGCTCGAACGAGCTTAGAAGTGCTTAGAAAAGTTTATAAACGAGTTGCATACTATACTTTTTCTACGACAAATACTTATAATTATCTTAAAATGATTTAAAACAAATATTTGTATAAAGCGACATCTATAAAACAATAGATTAACCAACTTGGGAATCTGTATTAGCGGCGCGCCGGTAAAAATGTCAAATTTTTCTCCGCTTACTAAAAATTAAAACCTTTATTTTTTAAATTAACATATTCTTAGTTAATAATACGTAACAAGACCTACTTAACACACTTAAAAAAATATATATTTATTAGTGAAAAAAAAGTTTTAAATTATTTCCGCAAAACAGTGCTTTTAGATCGTTAAAAGCGCATTAAAAAATAAAAACCTTCAAAAATATATAAAAAAGTAAAAAAGAAAAAAAATATTTATTTGTAGGGTTTTAAAATTTTCGGAAAAATTGAGCCGGCGAAAAAAACTGTTTTCCGGGAAAAAACGGAAAAGTTTTTAGAAAAATTCACTTTTTCATTTTAAAATTTAGTAAGAATATTCTACCGGGCCGAAAAAAAAAAAATAATATCTCGCAAGATCTCGGTATTTTGCGAGATCTCGCAGATTTAAGATTAATAAAAAAGAAATTAGTATATATACTAGTTTCTTTTTTATTGATCTAATTATAATTATTTGTATTACAACCTTGTTAGGTTATATCGTAAAGGCAATATAACGAAATAAAACATAACTCATTACTTTATGGACCAATCAGATTTCAGAAAACGAGTATTTTTTTCAGTGTTGCAGCGATAAAACTACTACCTATTTAGTTAAAAAAAACACTCGTTTATACGACCAACCAATTGGTTGCTATGCAGAAAATAATGGTCAATGTTGACGTTTCTAAATTTAAAATAAAAATGTCAAAAAATGCGTTTTGGTCAAAAAAATCATGCAGAAATTAAATCGGAAGTTAATTCTAATTTTAAAAAAATATTCCTGAAATAGTCTTGCCGAATACCTCGTAATAAAATTTACCCTGAAAAAATTTTTGATTTTTATTTACTCAAGATTTTTCCTTGGAAATTTCGCTTGCGGCATTAATTAAAAACTTAAAAATTAATGCCACCTGCAAAATTTCCAAGAAAAAAATATTCGTATAAAAATAAAAATTTTATCGTTAAAATTTTACCACATAAACAACTAAAATTATTTATTGAAAAAACTATACAATGTTTTTAAAATGCGCATGATTTTCGTGCAAGACTAATCTTGCAGAACTAGTGCGAGATCTTGGTATTTCGAGATCTTGGTATACCAAGATATATAGTATTAACATAACACTTCGATTTATACAATTATAATTTTGTAATTTAACTAGGTATATAAATCAATTAAAATTAATTCAATGTTTAGTTTTATTTTTTTTGTAATAAAGGATATTTTTTTAAATTAAAATAATGTTAAGTTGTTGATTGCTACTTTTTTTTAAATGGGTAGACATATTTAAAAAAAAATCCTTTTTTTCCAAAAAAGACAATTTTTATAAGGCCTGAAAAAAACAAAAAATAGAAAAAACAGGTTTTCCCCCCAATTTTCCTGTTATTTTTTCGACACTTTTAAACTGTAATACAAATTACAGTTACCTGTAGGTAAAAAACTGCACAGTGGGATGAACAGGGTTCTTAGCATTGTTTTGAACTTTTTTTATTATTTTTATGACACTTTTTATGACAAGAATTTATTATTTCTAAATTTATTTTAATAAAAAATATGTAAATTTTTAACGGTTCATTATATAAAAATAAATATTTTTTCTCGCATCAAAATAAATATTTCTTTTATTATAATATATTGACATTGACATTGACATTGACAAGTTGTGGCTTTACGTCGCTTTAGTCACGGGCTGAAGCTAGTTGACAGTTGTCAAATGTCATACAATCGTTAAAATAAAGTGCCTTTCTTGTAAAATAATACTAAATGTGAAAATTATTTTATTATCTCAATACAAAAATACAAAAATATTAAATAGTTTCTCAACGCCAATATTTGAAAAGTTTATATGAACATTGTACTGACCTTTTAATTTCGCCGGCAGTAAACTATAACTTAAATTCGGGCACGGACTCTACTGTAAAGTCCTCATAAAACATTTCCTTTACTTTCACTGTGAAAAACTGTCAATTTTCAAGATACATTTCGATTTATAACCTTTATAATTGTGTTTATAAAATGTGACATTTGACAGTTTCCCCTGTTGTTTCATAGATGGCGCTCTATAGAAATTTTTGATTTAAATCGTTTTAAGATAATAATAAGTATTTGTCGTAGAAAAAGTATAGTATGCACCTCGTATATAAACTTTTCTATACCCTCATTAACTTAAGCACTCGCTCGCAAGCTCGCTCGTGCCTAAATTAAATTCGTGTATAAAATGGCGTTTATCAAACTTAATACATAATATACTATTATGATATTTAAAAATTTTATGACAAACGGGAACTCATCATGAATTTAAAAAATGGTGGGACAAATTCGCATATACTAGAGTAAGCCAAAAACGTATTAAAAATCATGGAACTTAAAAAATATAACCGCAAGACTGTAACAAACAAACGATCAAAAATCTCATAAAATATTATCAATTTCATTATTATCCGAAACAGCATATTCCTCTCAATAAAACTACCTACTACACAAAAGAGTCGAGTGAGTCAATTGTATTGCCATAAAAACACACACACATATTGTTGGGCGTTTAGGAAAGGGCGCTAATTCAATCTTCACGGTCCCTCTGGGCCACGAATGTCTGTATTACACCACGCTAAGCCCCATCCAGACTAAAGCAGCCCTTATTGTTCAAGCAACGCTTTTACGTATGATGGGAATTTAATCTACCAGCTAGTAATAAATAGAATGACAGTGGAAATGTATAGGCATCAAATTATCTAGAGGGATTTTGTTATGTAAGTTTTTTGATGGAATAAACTAGGTAGCATATACCTACATAGTTTTAAGAATCCGATTTGTTAACATAAGTTTGTAATTTTTATTGTAAAATTTTAACATAATTTTTTGTGGAAAACTAGGGGTTGTAATTATTTTAACAAACGAAAATATTTTACCGAAAGTTTTGTAAAGGTAATATGCAATTTTGTAAGCATTTTGTTAATTTCGATGGTTACAGATTATTTTGTTAATGTTTAACATAAATTATTTCGTTAAAAAGTGGTTTCAGGCAGTCAATAAAAACATTTCCCACTGACAATACGCATCAACAAGTTCAACTGACTTCAGCATCTGTAACTTATGTTTCTGCTTAATTTATTCTAATTCGTAACGTATTCGCAACAACTGTCCAGAATGTTTATAATATATTACAAAAAATCTGTTATTATTGTTATTCGTATTCCGTATACCGAAGTATCCGAAAAAAGATGCCATCACTGGTTTTTAAACTAAAATTAGGGGATACAGTGAAGTGGGTTAAAGTTACGAAATACATCAGTTAGTGTTCTAGTAGTACTGATAATTATATTGTACCAAATTTCTTTATAATCTGATGATTTCAGAATGGTGTGTTATTTAATTGTGGGCTCTCTAAAAATGAATTAGTCAAAAATGAACAATTTAATAGTTATTAGTGGCTGCTTTTTCACTTGTACCATGGTTAACCATGGAATACCATAGTATCCCAATTCTTATGTAAAATTGTCCCCTAAATCCGAAAATACCATAAAAAGTTATGAAAGTGGAGCAGTTTTTGAGATATAGTCAATTCCATTTTAAATGGAAAATTGACTATATCTCAAAAACTGTTTTTTAACTTTTGACGACATTTTCGGATTCAGGGGACAATTTTACATAAGAATTGGCTGTTAAATTTTGGTATAACATGGGATTCCATGGTTAATCATGGTATAAGTGAAAAGCAGCCACTAATAACTATTAAATTAGTCATTTTTGACTAATTCATTTTTAGAGAGTGTATGTTAATTTTGTGTTCCTTTATGTAGGTATTTTTTTGTTTAGAAAATTGAATAATAAAGCAACATTTCTTATTAAAATTCTTTTAATTTAAGTTTCCAATTTTCAACAAACTCTTTTGTTACTGGGTCTACAAAAAAGTTTGTAAAAATAAGGTCCTTTTTAAAAATTACAAGATGTATGGTTGAATTATAATTATTGACAGGATTTTGTTAATAAATCTAAAAATGTTTGTTATAATATATATTATATAATTACAAACTACTTATTCAATTAGTTAACATTTGGTTGTAAAGTTATGTGGACCTGGATTAACATAAAATTTGGTTAATTTTGGGTTAAAATTAACAAATATTTTTTTACTGTGTACACCTGAGAGCACCCCTGATCAGAACAATGCTTAAAAATTTAAATTTTCTAATATCATGAAAAAAACTAAATGTATATATTTATAAAACCAAAATTATTATTGATGCAGTTGAAATAATTACCTACAATTCGTTAATTTAAAAATGATAGGTGTAGGGTACCTAATAATAATGTTGTCAAAACATGAAATAATTGTCGTTAATTTTTTGTGGCTTTTCAATTCAAAAATACTGTTTTACCGATAATTAGATGATGAGACCTGCGTGTCCAAGTAAGACGCTCAATGTATATGTTTGTACACAAAATAAGGGTTTGGACTTACGCCTAAATGACGATAATTTTAAATGTCACTTCGTAATTTACTAATTCATGCAACATGTTACTAATACTGTTAATAATAGCAATAACAACATGTGCGTACCTATATGGGCATATAAAAATTGCTTTGTCTTAAAATAAGTAACATATGCTGTTTTACTGTTATCTTATGCCACAAATAAGTACCATATTTTCATATCAAGGAAAGTTAATCTTTCCTGCACGAATACATATAAAATAGTATATTATGAATCAAGTTTGATAAACTCATTAAATTCGTGTATAGAAAAGTTTATAAACGAGGTGCAAACTATACTTTTTCTACGAAAAATACTTATTATTATCTTAAAATGATTTAAATCAAATATTTGTATAGAGCGCCATCTATGAAACAATAGGGGAATCTGTGTGTCACCGTCAAATGTCAAATTTTTATATTTTATAAACACAGATTATAAAGGTTATAAATCGAAATGTATTCCTTTAAAATGGACAGTTTTTCACAGTGAAAGTAAAGAAAATGTTTTATGAGCACTTTACAGTGGAGTCCGTGCCCGAATTTAAGTTATAGTTTAATGCCGGCGAAATTAAAAGGTCAGTACAATGTTCGTATAAACTTTTCAAATATTGGCGTTGAGAATTGAGATAATAATAGTTTTCACATTTAGTATTATTTTTAGAGATGGGAAAATTCCCATTTGACGAAAATTCCCGGAAACTTTCCATCGAAAATTCCCGAAATTTTCCGAAAGTTTAAAAAAAAAAATTTTATTTCGAAAATATTTTTTTTTATGCCAGGGATTTGCAAAAATATATAACACATTAACTTTTTGTCAAATTTTATTAAGAAAAAAAATAAAAAAAATGTTTATAAGAATGTAAATGCAATACTATTTTTAGTATCTTTTACTTTGGAATATTCCTATACTGAAACCTACAAAATAAAAATAAAATGTTTACTATTAGAAATTCACTTCTAGTAAATCCTAGATATTACGTAAAAAAAATTAAAAGGGATAAAGCAACTAATATATAGGAATATTGAAAAATAAAAAGTAAAGTAAAAAATAATTCCAAACACTAGATTTTTTAAATAAACAACAAAAATGTAAGAATGATTTTAACTTTGTTTATTGTTTTTATTTTGTTTACCTTTTTTTAAAAAAGTTTTTTGTGATGATGCTGAATAATCCGGCTTCATTGAGGTTATGTAACATAACTTACATTATTTATACTTCTTCTGCTTTAAATTAACACACATTAAATTCTTATTCAAAGTTTCTTGGCCTTGTATCATGGCCTTAACGAAAATCAGCGGTTAAACAATTGACATTTAAATGAAAAAAACAAGGAAAGTTTCCAAGGAATGTTTCCGGTAGCTTAAAAGAAACTTTCAAAATGAAAATAAATTCCCAATTGGAAACTTTCCAAAACGGAAAGTTTCCTTAAAATGGTAACTTTCCGATTCCCATCTCTAATTATTTTACAAGATTGTATGATATTTAAAAACTGCCAACTAACTTAAAACTAACTTCAACCTGTTGCTAACTTTAGCCCGTGACTAAAACGCCCTAAAGCCACAACTTTTCAATGTGTATTTAAGAGGTGGAAACATGTACGATAATGGGCGTTTTAAAGGTGGGAGTAGAAAAAATAATTTACAGGCTAAAAAGCTCAACAAAATTGTAAAATGATTTAGTTGATTAACCCCCAATACTTAAGACAGAATGACTGATAACTTTAGTACATAAAAATTCCATTAACATTTAATTTTCGAAATGCACTTCTCACCCTCGAAAAATCCATCCGATACCGGCACACGCCTCCTTGATTATCCTGAACCTGTGCCTCGCATAGCAGCCTAGATTCTGCGTAGGTCTTGCCGCGAACCCCAATCATCGGGGATCAATTAAGCAACTCGATCTCGAGGGGATCATGTGCATCTATTATTGTATAAACTGCATGGTAGGCTGATACAATCTCCCACACTCCATTGGCGACCGTTTGTTTGATGAAAAACTCAGTGATTGCTTGATGCATCTGCTTTTTGTTCTATTGTTTGTTTTCATGAGCGTGTCATTTGATTTCTCTGTTCTTTTTCACACTTGTCATCTGTCATCTAAATTTGATGTTTTTTTAATGGTTTTAGATGATTGTGTTAAAAATTTACAAAAAATATACCAAAGTAAACCTTTCTAATGAAATAATTGTTTTGGACATTTTAGAGTAAGTTAAATTGTCATTTTAATAATTCAGAAGGTTAAAACTGGTAGATGGTCAGCAAAGGGATTTCAAATTCTCTTAGGGCTCCAGTTAATTAATCAATTGAAGAATTTATCACGGATGCTTAAGTATGAATACTGTTAATTAGTTTAAATTAAATTTTAAGGGTTTAATTTATTTAAAGCCACTCAAGAGGGGATTTGAATAAATAATTAAATTAGATACTTAAAAAAAATCTTAACTTACCCAAAAGAATGATAAAATAATACTGACTAAAATAACAACAAGCTAAAAAGGAAAAATTAAAATTATAAAGATCTAAAATAATAACGAATTTTAATGAAAACAAGCTATACTAGAATTAGTGTCACTGTAAAGAAAAATGATGACGATCTAAAAAAAACCTTAATTTAAGACAAGCTTAAATGATTTTAAATGAGGACAAAATAAAATGAAAATAAGCTCAAATTGAAAAAAGCTGTGGACAAAGTAAAATGATGACGATCTAAAATAAGGACAAACTAAAATAAAAATAAACCAAAATAAAAGACAAGCCTAAATGATGATGATTTAAATGCTTAAAAGGACCAAGTAAAATGATGACGATCTAAAATAAAGAAAAGCTAATTTAAGACAAGCTAAAATGATCTAAAATAATAACAAATGTAAATGAAAACAAGCTTAAATGGAAAAAATATAATTTAATGTCTAAAATAAGGACAAAGTAAAATGATGACGATCTTAAATAAGGACACACTAAAATAAAAATAAACCAAAATAAAGACAAGCTAAAATGATGACGATTTAAAAGCTAAAAAGAATCAAGTAAAATGATGACGATCTAAAATAAAGAAGAGTCTAATTCAAGACATTCTAAAATGATCTAAAATGAGGACAAATGTAAATGAAAACAAGCTGAAATGAAAAAAGCTAAGCTAAGGAACAAACTAAAATTATCACAAAATAAAATAACAATAAGCTTAAAAAGGAGAAAGTAAAATTATGACGATCTAAAATAAGCACAAGCTTAATTCAAGGCAAGCTAAATTAATGACAAGCTGAAATTTGGACAAAGTAAAATGATGACGATCTAAAATAAGGACAAACTAAAATAAAAATTTACCAAAATAAAGACAAGCTAAAATGATGACGATTTAAAAGCTATAAAAGTAAAATAATAACGATCTAAATTAAAGAAAAGCTTACTTCAGGACCAGCTAAAATATACTAAAATGAGGACAAATTTAAATGGAAAAAACTAAGCTAAGAAACAAATTAAAATGACCACAAACTAAGATATCAACAAGCTTAAAAAGGACAAAGTAAAATGATGACGATCTAAAATAAGGACACCCTAAAATAAAAAATAAACCAAAAACGATAAACGATTTAAAAGCTATAAAGTAAAAGGATGACTATCTAAATTAAAGAGAAAGCTTAATACAGGACAAGCTAAAATATACTAAAATGAGGAAAAATTTATATGAAAACAAGCTTAAATGCAAAAAAGAGCTCAATTAATGAATGACGAGCTAAAATGTAGTCAAAGTAAAATGATGACGATCTAAACTAAAATAAAAATAAACCGAAATAAAAACAAGCAAAAGTGATGACGACTTAAAAGCTAAAGAGGACCAAGTTTAATGATGACGATCTAAAATAAGGACAAATTTAAATAAAAACAAGCTTACATTAAAAAATTAAATTAAAAAGCTCAAATGGAAAAAAAACTAAATCAATGACATGCTAAAATGTGGACAAAGTAAAATGACAACGATCTAAAATAAGGACAAACTAAAATAAAAATGAACCAAAATAAAGACAAGCTAAAATGATGACGATAAGATATAGATAAGCAAAAATGGCCACAAATTAAAATGACAACAAATTAAAGGAGGACAAAGTAAAATCATAACGATCTAAAATAAGTACAAGCTGAAATTATGTCGATATAAAATGGTGATAATATTAAATATGGACAGGCTAAAATGATCAAAAACCTATGATAAAGACAATATAAAATAAGTACAAACTAAAATAAGATTAAACTAAAAAAAGACAAGCTAAAATGATGACGATCTTAAATAAGGAGAAGCAAAAGGAGAAGCAAAAATGATAAGAATAAATGAAAACAAGCTTAAATGGAAAAAAAAACTATATTAATGACATGCTAAAATGTAGAAAAAGTAAAATGATGACGATCCAAAATAAGCACAAACTAAAATAAAATTAAACCAAAATAAAGACAAGCCATAATGATGACGACTTAAATGCTATAAAAGAACAAGTAAAATAACTATCTAAAATAAATAATAGCTTTAATAAGGGCAAGCTAAAATGATGACGATCTAAAATTAGATAAGCTAAAATGGCCACACATTAAAATGACAAAAATTTAAAAGAGGACAAAGTAAAATCATAACGATCTAAAATAAGTACAAGCTGAAATTATGTCGATATAAAATGGTGATAATATTAAATATGGACAGGCTAAAATGATCAAAAACCTATGATAAAGACAATCTAAAATAAGCACAAACTAAAATAAGATTAAACTAAAAAAAGACAAGCTAAAATAATGACGATTTTAAATAAAGACAACCTACACTGATGACGATCTTAAATCTTAAAATCTTAAATCTTAAAAGGAGAAGCAAAAATGATAAGAAGACTAAGCTAAAAACAAAAAAACTAAAATACAAATAAACCAAAATAAAGACTTAAATAAAGAAGCTAAACTGATGACGATCTTAAATCTTAAAATCTTAAATCTTAAAAGGTGAAGCAAAAATGATAAGAAGACTAAAGCTAAAAACTAAAATACAAATAAACCAAAATAAAGACTTAAATCAAGAAAATGACAAACTAAAATAATGAAGATCTAAAATTAGATAAGCCAAAATTACCACAAATTAAAATGACAAGTTAAAAGAGGACAAAGTAAAATGATGACGATCTAAAATATGAAAAAGCTAACATGACTTGGCGATCTAAAATGAGTAGGTACAAGCTTAAAGAATAAGAAGCTAAAATTATGAAAATCTAAAATAAAGACAAGCTTAAACGAAGACAAACTAAAATTAGAACAATTTAAAATGGCGACTAGCCTAACTATCACTTATAAACTGTAATGTAAGAATAATATAATTATTAAAACACATTTTAATCATGTTTTGTGGTATTTTTATTACATATAACACATTGCTATAAGCTTATAATTGTAGCTACATATGGACTGCAAGTTGAAAACTTTCTTTCGAGTAAAGATGAAAGCCAGCCAAACTGGCCTTTCGTTCGGTTTTGAGTGACTTATTAGAGAGTAAACGTCGGTGGACAAGCGATTACAGCGGCCATCAGCGTTTTCCTCGTCCCGGATTAAGTTAACTGCCACTTTTCATTACGAGATTTCGTCGCGATATCTTCCGTGCCCTTCCCACTTCCTTCCGCTTCGCGTCTTCCTTGCCTTTTAGTTCCCGCCCCCCATCATCCGTCGGTGCTTTACGATGGCTTTGCGCTTTCATACTCAATTTTACTTAATTCGATTTGCTCGAGTCTTCCTTGCTTGCTCTGAATGAGATGGTTCAGTTTAAAAGCAGTTTATTTTATTACAGCATAATATTTAACACACTATAAATTTCGTTTTAGGTTTAGGCACGTCGATATTTTTTTATTAATATTTATTAGGTAAAAGATTTTTTAATTTCATGTTCTTAAAAATTTATCAGTTAGAGATGTGTATATAATAATATAATTTAAATGAGCTAAATTGATGACAAGCCTAAACAAGTTAAAATGATGGGGATTTAAAATAACAACAAGCTTAAAACGGATGACCTCAAAATACAAATTAAAATTAAGATGATCTAAAATAAGGACAAGCTTAAATTAAGATAATCTAAAATAACAACAAGCTCAACAGGGATAGGATTAAATAGAGACAAACTAAAATGATGATGATTTAAAATGATAAGCTAAAATGATGACAATCTTAAATAAGGACAATCTAAAATAAAGACAACAGGATTAAATAAATACAAGTAAAAATTAAGACGATGTGAAATAACGTCAAGCTAAGATGATCATAAACTTGAATAGTAATAGGCTAAAATAGGGACAAGCTTAAATAAAATAAATAAAATAACAACAACCTAAAAAAGGACCTGCTTAAAATGAGGAAAAGCTAAAAGCTTAAATAAATAGAAAATAAAATAGCGTTCCAAATTAAGGACAAGCTAAAACGACCAACAAAATAACAAGCTAAAATCCGATTAAATGAAATCAATATAAATGATCTAAAATAAGAATAAGCTAAAATGAGGCTAAAAGGAGAAGCCAAAATGATCACAAACTTTGAATGAAAAGGAAATATAATGAAGATCTAAATTAAAATATCATTTAAATTAACAAGTTAAAATTAGAAATAAAACAACAAGCTAAACATCAGCTAAAGTGAGAACAAAATAAATGATCTAAAAAAGAATAATCTGAAATGAAAACAAGCTAAAATAATGACGATCTAAAATAAGCACAAGCTAAAATAAAGACAATACAAGTCAAAATCATACAGATCTAAAATATAATGAAGATCTAAATTAAAATATCATTTAAAATAACAAGTTAAAATAACAAATAAAATAACAAGCTAAACACCAGCTTAAGTGAGAAGAAAATAAATGATCTAAAAAAAATAAGTTGAAATGAAAACAAGCTAAAATAATGACGATCTAAAATAAGCACAAGCTAAAATGAACACAATACAAGTCAAAATCATACAGATCTAAAATAAAGTGAAGCTAAAATGATCAGCAACTTTAATAATAATGGGTTTAAATAAGGACAAGCTTAAAATAATGACGATCTAAATTAAGGACAAGCTAAAATAACCATTAAAATTACAATAAGTTATACATTAAGAAAAAGCTAAAATGCGGACTAGCTAAAATGATGATGATCTAAAATAATAACAAAAAAGAAATAACATGACGATCTAAATTAAATATATGTCAAATCTGGCTAAAATTAACAATAAAATAACAACAACCTAAAAAAGGACATACTTAAAATGAGGAAAAACTGAAAGCTTAAATAAATAGAAAATAAAATAGCGTTCCAAATTAAGAACAAGCTAAAATATCCAACAAAATAACAAGCTAAAATCCGCTTAAATGAAATCAATATAAATGATCTAAAATAAGAATAAGCTAAAATGAGGACAAGCTGAAATGATGCCATTTTAAAGTAAGTATAATCTAAAATGATGACGATCTAAAATAAGGTTAAGATAAAATAACAAGCTAAAATGACTACAAACTAAAAATATCAAACTAAAATCAGCATAAATAAAAACGAAATTAAAGATCTAAAATAAGAATAAGATGACAATCTTAAATAAAGACAGATTAAAATGACAACAGGTTTAAGTCAAAATCATGGCGATCTAAAATAAGGAGAAGCCAAAATGATCACAAACTTTAGTAATAATATGTTAAAATGAATGAAATGAATGAAAAGGAAATATAATGAAGATCTAAATTAAAATATCATTTAAAATAACAAGTTAAAATTACAAATAAAATAACAAGCTAAACACCCGCTTAAGTGAGAACAAAATAAATGATCTAAAAAAGAATTAGCTGAAATGAAAACAAGCAAAAATAATGACGATCTAAAAGAAGTAACACCTAAAATGAAGACAGGCTTAAATAAATACAAGTCAAAATCATACAGATCTAAAATAAAGTGAAGCTAAAATGATCAGCAACTTAAATAATAATGATGGGTTTAAATAAGGACAAACTTGAATAAAAAGGGAATAAAATGACGATCTAAATTAAGGACAAGCTAAAATAACCAATAAAATAACAACAAGTTATACATTAAGAATAAGCTTAAATGATGATGATCTAAAATAAGAACAAGCTAAAATGATGACGATCTAAAATTATGACTAGCTAAAAATTTTAAACTTAAAGTAAGACAAGCTTAAATAAATACGAGTCAATATCATGACCATCTAAAATAAAGAGAATAAAACGATTACAAACCAGGACCAGCTTAAATAAAAAAGAAATAAAATGACACAAGCTAAAATAACAAAAAGCTAAAAAAGGACCTGCATAAATGCGAACAAAATAAATGTAATAACTTTTTGCATTTTCCTTCAATTGCACACAATGTAACAAAAAAAGAAAAAATTGGGTAATTAAATCAATTTAGCTGTATGTCCCGGTGCAGCAACAGAAAGAGCAAAACACTCATAATAATTACGGTATCGGAACAGGACAATTAGAGCAAGCGCTGCGAAATAATAAAAGAGCAGGCGCTGGACGCATGTGTCCAACAACGAGCAGGTTGCCAGGACAAACAAACGAAGGGGAGTGCGCAAACAATAGAGTACGAATTAAAATATCAAAAAGCAATGATTTGAACGACGTATCGGGGAAACGGAACGAACAAACAAAAACAGAGAGATAAACACGGTGGGCTCCAATATAAACTTAAAATGTTGGAGTATGATTATTATCTACGCTTAAATTTAAAGTATTTATTTTAAAGAAAAAAATCTAAATTATATAAAATATTTGTTACATTGTTATAAAAATCAGATTTGGTAACATGAGTATGTAGATTGTTAATTTTATTTTGCAAAATTTTAAAATAATTTTTTGTAGAAATTTTAACAGAGGAAAATATTTTACTGAAAGTAGTATGCAATTTTGTAAGCATTTTGTTAATTTCAAAGGTTACAGACTTTTTTTTTAATGTTTAACAAATTATTTCGTTGAAAAAGAACACGTGATATCAGTCAATCAAAACATTTCCCACTGTCAATACCCATCAACAAGTTCAACTGACGTCTGCAACTTATGTTTCTGCTTACTTAATTCTAATTCGTAACGTCTTCGTAACACCTGTCCACTGGACAGTGTCCAGTGTTTATAATTTTTTACCAGAAATCCCTTATTATTGTTATTCGGATTCCTTATACCTATTTAACGAGTGTGCGAAGTGTGAAGTATCCGAAAAAAATAATTATAGTGTACTTTATAATTTGATGATTTCAGAATGGTGTGTTATTAATTGTGTGTATGTTATTTTTGTTTAGGAAATTGATTAATAAAGCAACATTTTTTATCAAAATTATTTTCCCAATTTTCAACAAATACTTTTGTTACTGGGTCTACAAAAAGTTTGTAAAAATAGGGTCCTTTTTGAAAATTACAAGAATTGTGGTTGATTTATTTACATAGGATTTTGTTATTTAATTTACAAAACGTTTGTTTTAATTGCAAACTATTTATTCAATTTCAATATTTCAAATAAAAAACTCGATAGTTCGATACCATATTATCGTTACAATTTCAGTTATTTTCATTATTTTATCATTTTGTAATTATTTTAGCTTTTCCTTATTATAAGTTATAATTTATAACATCTTCATTTTAGCTTTACATCATTTTACCCTGTCGACATTTTAGTTTTTGTATAATTTAGTTTGTCTACACTTTGGTTTGTCGTCATTTTAGCTTGTTAAGATCGTCATTATTTTAGTTTTAAGCTTTATTTTATCTTGTTATCGTATTATTTAGTCGCCATTTTAGCTTGTATTAATGTCATTATTTTGGCATATCTCCCTTTAATTTGGTCATTTTAAGTCGTCCTAGTTGTGATCGTCATTATTTTTAGTAGTAATCATTTTATCTTGCTTTTATTAAGACTCTCGTTTTTCATTTTAGCTAGTCCTAATTTTATATGTTATTTTTACACTTTACTATTTTAGATCGTCATCATTACATCTGTCATCATTTTAGCTTGTCGACAATTTTAGCTGATTTTTATTTTAGCTTTTTACAGTTTTAGCTTATAAATAATTTAGCTTGTATTCATTTTTAGCTTTTCCTAATTTTAGATTGTCATTATTTTATCTGGTAATCATTTTATCTAGTGTCTTTTCATTAGTGTAATTATTATTGTTAGAAAAACAAAATAAAATATCACAAATTTTGACAAAAAATCCTTTTGTACAATACCTTTTTCCAGGTAATTTGATTTTAAAAGTTTGTTCTTACACAGTAAAAAAATATTTGTTAATTTTAACCAAATATTAACCAGATTTTATGCTAATCCACGTCCACATATCTGTAATCTGGTAACTAATTGAATAAATAGTTTGTAATTATAACTAACATTTTGTAGATTTAATAACAAAATCCTATGTTAATAATTGAAACATAATCTTGTAATTTTCAAAAAGGACCTTTTTGTAGACCCAATTACAAAAGTATTTCTTGGAAATTGGAAACATAAATTAAAAGAATTTTGATAAGAAATGTTGCTTTATTAATTTTTTTTAACGAAATAATTTGTTAAAGATTAACAAAATAATCTGTAACCTTTGAGATTAACAAAATGCTTACAAAATTGCATATTACCTTTACAAAACATTCGGTACAATATTTTCCTTTGTTACAATAATTACAAAACCTGGTTTTCTACAAAATTTTGTTAAAATTTTTCAAAATAAAATTAACAGTGTCTTTTAATAATTTTATCTACAACTGTCATGTAATGACTATGGTTTGACACTCCTTGAAATGTCATAATAACTTTTATTATCGCACTAGTGCTTTTTTAAATTTATTACCGCACTAGTGTGTTAATATCTTAAAATAAGCTCAAGTTATAAGATTATATGAAAACTCATTTATTGTAAACATTCACAGTAAAATCTTTACAATTAGATACATTAATTCCAGATGCTGACATGCCTAACAATTTGATGGAAATATTTTGAGTATGAACGTAGTTTGTGGATGTTGATGGAGTATCTTTAGATGTTGAGGCGATATTCTCCGCTTCCGGGAAAACATCCTCGCTAGCCCCTAGAATTTTTACAGCCGTTTGTTTCTTGTTTTCACTAGAAGTTTCGATGTAGCCTTCAGCAACCGAATTAGATTTCCAGCCACCATGTCTTTTTACTGTCTGTATGCTGTAATATTTTGTAATTATACTCATGGCCTTGTGCCGTAAATAAAGTTTATTATTATTATTATTATTATTATTATTATTATTAAAAGATCTGCCCCAGAATCAGCCAAAAGAGAGGTAGAAGATCGCCGAAAACAATGCCCGGTATACTCTTTTGGATTGGGCAACTGAAGAAACTGGGCAAGAAGGTTTGGAACACCACCTATAGTATTTATTCCAATAGGTTGCCTAATGCATTTCCTTGCTCTATATCCTTTAGGTCTTAAATTAATGTATTTTCTGACCACTTCTACTAGATTCACACCCTCAAGATTTCCAGATGTTACAAAAAATTCTCTAGAGACTTTTGTTTTGCTATTTGGGATTATGATTTAAAAGCATACTCCTTCGTCTTTCACATTTTCTACAAGCAAATTTGTAATTTCTTCCCGCCGACACGCGCCCGCTAAGCCAATTATTAAAATAACCTAAAATAATTATTGCATTTTTTGCCCAAAATAATATTTCTGATTTACCTTCATGCATTGAAATTTCTCTTCTCCAGCATCTAACAAAAATTTAGTTATTTCTTTCTTTGTTAATACCTTGGACTTTTAAGGTTTATACCCATCCGATTTTCGTTTCAGGAATGCAATTAAATTTACATATTTCTTGATGTCGACATTCTGCTTAATTGAAATTTCTGTTTTTAACATCGAGTAATAGCACCAAAGAGATGAGGGCTTCTGTGTTTTGCTTAATTCGTTGAAATATACTAATAATCCTTTCTCGCTTGTCAAGTTGATTATCTTTTTTTCATTGCACCATTTTTCGTACCGATCAAAAGCTTCTTTATATTTCTCTCGTGATTTAGCTGACCCCGGATCCGAAACAACATTAAAAGCTTCCTTTTCAATATCAGATGGCAGATCATCGCTTGAACTCATTTTTAAATGTGAAATTTTCACACAGATTTGACAATGACTGACACATAGATGACCGAAGGTATAGATAGCCGACTCTCGTTAGAAAATCGAAACAAAGTTAATTTAACAGCGGATATCACCGCCCGTGGCGCTGCAAGCAGATCCATTCTAGATAGCGACATCTATTGTCCAAGGGCTTTACTAACAGTTTAAACCGCCTGGAATCTACAGTGCGACATCTAGTGTGTGATATCTGTACTAACTTAAATCTTGAATTTTAAAATTGTAAACCGTAAAAATTTTGTTTTAAATACAAATCTGGCTTGAATGAAACTGACTAACAAATATATTTAAATCGGTTAATTTTTATTAAAGACTTTCAGAAATTAATTATTATATTGTGAGACAATGAGTCCTTATAAAAAAAAATTAATATTAAAACCATTGTCTAGAAATTTTAAACAAACATATTTAAATATGTTGTATTTTCAGATGTGCAATAAGATTTGGTAAGCTTTATTATAAAATTCACCCATTTTAAAAGAAAACAAAATTTAATATAATATTACTAAGGCTTGAAGATGTTTGCATTTTATAATGAATTCTATCAAATCCAATAGAAATACTTATTGGTAAGTTTCATACTAATCAAATTTGTATTTTAAACAAACTTCTCACAGTTTACAATTACAATTTTTAAGGCAATTTAAAAGTTCTCATATTAATCACTAAATGTAACATTGTAGATTACAGGAGGCGATATACAATAACTGTATTAATTAATAATTAGTTTGAAAAATCCTTGAATTAGGAAAATGTAATAAAACAAACAAATTATCATTTTATATATTTTTTTAATGAAGTATATAAAAATAAAGTTTATATAAAACAAAGCAAATATAATAATATAAAAATAAAGTTAACAATTATAAAACAAAGCAAATAAGCATTAATGTCTAAACCAAAAAAAATTACTAATTTAGTTAACAATCTTTTTTAAATTTTTAATAGCCTCCTTCTTCTTGGACTCATTTTTTACTTATTTATAAGCAGGGACCCGGACCGAAATGAAATATCGGTTCCGGTACGGTTTTGGTTCACCCTATTTTCGTTTTAATGGTTCCGATTCCGGTTTCGGTTTCGTGGAGTTATAACGGTTCGGTTCTTTTCGGTTTTAAGCGGTTCCAGTGAGGTTATTTGTTTTACGTAATTTTAATCTATAACCTAATATGTTATATAATGTTATTAGAATGAAAGCAAATAAAGGTTTCGGTTCCGGTCCAACAGATTTTATCAAAAGCGAAAACGGTTCCGGTTCGGGTTTCGGTTCGGAAAAAAAAACCGGTTCCGTTCCGGTTTTCGGTTTTTTTCGGTTTCGGTCCGGGTCCCTGTTTATAAGGCATTTTTTTAAATATTGTATTGGTTATTTCTAAAGTTAACTAACTTACGTCAGGATCCTTAGGAAACGAGTGTAATACTGCCTCGTTACTTGTATTTCTACAATTAACAACAGCACATTTAAACACCATTGTAAAAAAGTCAAACTAACAAAATCGCACAAAAGAAAAACTTGTTTGTCTAGAACAAAGCTGGAACAAAACCTTCGGTCATCTATGAACACAACAATAATGGGGTCTCTTAAGTTTAAACGAAAAATTGACAAATTGTCAAATTGACAAGTTATTTAAATTCTGCTGCTTCAGCGCTATAGTCGATCCTATCCGCAACTAATTTTAAGGTCTGAAAAGGAAGGGGGGAGTGAGCATAGCATGGACTGACAGAAGAAATTTATTTACAATCGTAGCTATGCTTGTTGCTAAGGTAATATAAATTCTTATTACCTGCATCCTGTATTCAATTTTTAAACATTTTATTTTTACTCAAATATTTAATAAAATAATAATAGTTATAGTTGTAGATAAAATGTTGTACGTAACACGTAGGATTCTATATTATTAACGCACTTATGTGATTACACCACTCGGCCTACGGCCTCTTCGTGCAAATTTTCTCATGCGTGCGTTAATAATATCCATATCCTACTTGTTACGTAAATAACTATTATTTTATGATACTAAACGCAATTAAAAAATTGTGGATATCTTAAAAAGGAGATTCTTTCCCAACGTGACAGGAGATAAAAGAGAATCGCGCGTCGCTCAGCACAGAGCCGACTAGATCGAGCGATAACCACATATCGTTGGGGAAACAATTGAATTAGCCATTTAACGTCAAGTTTGAAGAATGGTCGGTAACCCTGCGCGCGCGAGTGGGGCGATGGGGGGCCGCTCCATGAGCGGAGCAGTGCTGCTGATTAAAATGTAATCTAATATAGCTGAACCGGGAAATATACTACTGAATATTTCGGCGTTTCGATTTTATCGTTTTATTTTGTAATGTGTGTTGTTTGTTGAATTAAAATCTCATCTGCTCGCGCACGTTATTATATGCCGTCCCATTGTATAGATTGTAATTGCCCCGCGATGAATTATAATTTAATTTCTAGCACTGTTCATTTTAATTTGTTGTAATTAGCGATTTCCAGTTTTGTTTCAGTTAATTGATGAAATATTTTGGTTTGATGCTATTTATATTTTTATCTATTTTGCGTTCATAATGACTTCATTGTAACACCGCTTTCGGTGCTGTAATGAGATACTTTATCCCACCCAAAATTTTGATTTTATAGGTTGGCTATACTTTAAACAGCATAATATTTTGCATATTGGTTTTAATATTTTTATGATTTTTCTAGTACTTACGAGACTTTTCTGGCAATAAATTTTGTTTAACACCAAAGAAAATCCTTTTTTTCTTCTTTAACATTAACAGCCGCTTATTGTAAATAAGTAAATTAAGGACGGCATGGCGAATCGATTTTGACATTAACAGTCAAACCAATGACTGTGATACCAACTATCTAAAGTAAAATTCGACCAAATTAAATTTAAGGTATAAAATTATTTTTTTTATAGAATTTTTGCAAAATAGATAAAATAGCATAAAGAACTCATGTCTTGTCATGACGTCTAAGACGTCACGTCTTATGACATTAGTTCTTTAATATACTATTATCTACTTCTACATTGACAAGCTGTGATTTTATGGCGTTTTAGTCACGGGCTGAACTTAACAATAGTGGATTTTGGGCATTTTAGTCACGGGCTGAAGTTGGCTTTATTATTAATTAGGAAAAAGTGAGGTTAAATCCATTATAGTTGACAGATGTCAAATGTTTAACAAATAAAATTGGCTTTAAATTCTTGTTTGTGTTGGTTGTCTTAGATAAAGTATATATAGCATGCAACTCGTTTTATAAACTTCTCTAAATACTCGTTTTTATTAAACACTCGCTCGTGCCTAATAAAACTCGTAAATAAAATGTCGTTTATAAAACTTGATACATAGTATTTTATTTTCTACTCCCACCTTTAATTGTACATGTTTTCATGTTGTGGCTTTATGGCGGTTTAGTCACGGGCTGAAGTTGGCAACAGGTTTTTAGTCACGGGCTGAAGTTAGTTTTTAGTTAGTTTCTTGTAAAATAATACTAAATGTGAAAATTATTTTATTATCTCAATAAAAAATACAAAAGTATTAAATAGTTTCTTAACACCAATATTTGAAAAGATTATATGAACGTTTGTACTGTTAACTAGATTTAACTGATAAAGTGTTATAAATTTTGCGTACAGTACCCATAAAACATTCTCTTCTCTTTTACTGTAAAAAACTGCTTCTATATCGATTTTCAAGGGAAAAACTTTATTTGCACAAAAAAATTTAAGATTTTAACGCCACACTATGGCCAAAACTCGAAAAGTGCAGATAATAATGTGAAAATTTGTATTCTGGGATTTTTGGGGTCGCTGATTACGAATTTAAAATCAAAATTATTAAGTTCAAAATGGCGGACTTTTTTTTATAAATATTTAGTTAATCGTCCTGAAAATGTTAATTTTTGGGTTTTTGGGGTCGATAATCACGAATTTGATATCAAAATTATCAACTAGTGGACCAAAGAATCAAATAATTATTATTTCTTGAATTAAAACATCTTTTTTCTGTGTTATTAAAAATAAATATTTGTAGTGAAAATATTTTTATATGTAGTGCAAAAATTAATAAATCATTTACAAAAAATAACTTTTTCTGTATGTTTTTTAGATATCCCATAATAAATAATATATAGTACCTATATACATATGTACCTAAAGATATACATTAAATATATTTAATGTATATTCTCAGAAATTCTAACGGGAATTCCAATAAATTTAACTGTCACTTTTTGTACTTTGTGATTATATTTTGCAATAATTGCATAATTATTATAGTAATAAAAAAAATCCAACAATAAAATAAATAAAATAAAAACATAATCATATTTTGAAGTTAGGTATTTTTTATTATTTTAAAGTATACTTATATATCAATATATCTATAATTGTTTAATTAAAATAATAACGGGCAATGCTAATGCTAATAATTACGTCAAAAATGTTTATTGGGATGGTTACTTTACTTTCGTATAGATGTCGCTTTATACAAATATTTAATTTAAATAATTGTTTAGATAAATTAAGTATTTGTCATAGAGTAAACTTTCTAGGTAGTTATTTAATTAAGCACTCGCTCGAAAGCTCTTGCCTAAATTAAATTCGTGATTAAAATGGAGTTTATCAAACTTGATACATAATATACTTAACTTTAAAACTCGTACAAAAAAATGAATTAATCATTGACAGTCAATAATTGACAAAAAAGTTTGGTGCATATATCCAGTAATATATTTAATTAATCCCCTGTAGTTAGAGAACAACATTCAGTTGCTGTATCTCAAAATAATCAGCCAACCCTAATCGAGAGTCCTCCCGAGTATTCCAGTTTGGAAACTTCCCATCACCCACGAGTATTTAGTTACAATGCCCCTCCAGAGTGTTCATGCTCGACTCTCTGGGTGGGAACAAGTTGCTCATGTAAAGGACCCGATTAATATGCGATTTCATTTAAATTACTCATGATTTGTATCTCTGTGGAGCAAGTCATAAGTTTCTGCCAACAACGATTTCTCACCTGCATAACTGATTTTGCTTCGACAGTGTGATGTTAATTATGGAAAGATTTGGTTAATGATTAAGCCTTCCTGAATTGTAGTGCACTAGAGTACTAATAGGTAGAATATCGTTTAGTTAAATAGAAATAGATTAAATAGTCATTATTATTTCAGCTTATATATATTTAGGCTTGTCCTTATTTTTGGTAGTCAATATTTTAGCTGGTCTTTGCCCTTACTTATTTTAGCTGGTCATTTTAGTTTGTAATTGTTAAAGTTTGTGTTTATTTTACCTCATCATAATTTTGGCTAGTACCTATTTTAGAACGTCACCATTTATGTCGCTTGTCTTTATTTTAGCTTATCGTCATTTTAAATATGCATTTCTTAAATGCAATCGTCTATTATAATAATAATTATTAGTTAAGATCGATAAACATTTTGGTTTTTATTAGTTAAGCTTTTCGTTATTTTAGCTTATGATCATTTTTGTAGCTTGTTGTCATTAAATTTCGTCATTATCAGTAATGCAATTGTACAATATTATTTTAGGTGGTTGTTAAAGTTTGTCTTTATTTTAGCTCGTCATATAATTTAAGATAGTGCTTATTTAAAAGATCGTCATTATTTAAGTTGTCTTCATTATAGCATGTCCCCATTTTAATAGTATAGTGTTTTGGTTAATTAAGCACAAGCAAAGCTTGCGAGCGAGTGTTTTATAAAAACAAGTGTCTAGGGAAGTTTATACTACACTTTATCTACGAGGAACACTCTATTACAGTATTATTTTAGATCCTCATCATTTAAGTTGTCATAAATCAAGCTTGTCTTTATTTTAGCTTATGATTACTTTCGATTGTCTTTATTTTAGATCGTAATCATTTGTTCTCATTTTAGCTTGTCTTTATTTAAGATTTTCCTTATTTTAGGCCACTATTTTTGTAGCTTAGTGTGTGCTTACTTTAGATTGTCATAATTTAAGCTTTTCATTATTTTAAGACATGTATTGTTTAATGCAATTGTACAATATTATTTTAGGTCGCCATAATTTTAGCTTGTGATTGTTAAAGTTTGTCTTTATTTTAGCTTATCATAATTTAACCTATATGTGCTTATTTTAGATCGTCAATATTAAGCTTGTCTTTATTTTGGGTCATTATTTTAGCTGGTAATTATTAAAGTTTCTATATTTTAGCTCGTCATAATTTAAGCTAGTGCTTAATTTACATCGTCATCTATTAGGTTGTAATTTAACCTAGTGCTTATTTTAGATCGTCAATATTTAGCTTGTCTTTATTTTAGCTCGTCGTCATTTTAAAACATGTATTTTTTAAATGAACTCGTGCTATATTGTTTTAGATCATCATTATTTTAGTTGTCATAAATTTAGCTAGTATTTATTTTAGATTATGATTACTTACGATTGTCCTTAATTTAGATCGTGATCATTTGTTTTTATTTTAGCTTCTCTTACATTTTATTTTTCGTATTTTGGTTATTGTCATTAAAGTTTGTCATTATTTTATTATTTTAGCTAATTAAAGCTTGTCATTATTTAAAGATATATATTTTATAATGAAATTGTACATTTTTTGATATTTGTTGTTGTTTGTCCTTATTTTAGATCATTATTTAGTAATGCAATTGTACAATATTATTTTAGGTCATCATTTTAGCTGGTAATTTAAGTTAGTGCTTAATTTAGATCGTCATCATTTAGGTTGTTTTGCAATCGTGCAATATTATTTTAGATCGTTATAATTTTAGTTGTCATAAATTAAGCTTGTCAATATTTTAAGATATTCATTTTAATGCAATTTTACAATATTATTTTAGGTCGTCATCAAGCTTTTAGCTTGTGATCACTTACGATTGTCCTTATTTTAGATCGTAATCATTTGTTTTCATTTTAGCTTTTCTTTATTTAAAATTTTCCTTATTTAGGGCCATTATTTTTGTTCTCATTAAAATTTGTCCATATTTTATATCGTCATCATTTTAGATTGTCATAATTTAAGCTTGTCAATATTTTAAGATATTCATTTTAATGCAATTTTACAATATTATTTTAGGTCGTCATCATTTTAGCTTATACATGTTATACAAGTTTTTCTTTATTTTAGCTCATCATAATTTAAGCTATTGCTTATTTTAGATTGTCCTTATTTAGCTTGTAGTCATTTTAAAATATGTAGGTATTTTTTAAATGCAATCGTGCAATATTCTTTTAGATTGTCATAAATTAGGCTTGCCTTTATTTTAGCTTATGATCACTTAAGATTGTCCTTATTTTAGATCGTAATCATTTTTTTTCATTTTAGATTCTCTTAACATAAGATTTTTCTTATTTTGGTTATTGTCATTAAAGTTTGTTCTTATTTCATCATGTTAGATTGTCATTATTTAAAGATTATTGCTTATTTTAGATCGTCATTTGGATTGTCTTTTCGTAATTTTAAAATGTTTATTTCTTAAATGCAATCGTGGAATATTATTTTAGATCATCGTCATTATAGTTGTCATAAATTAAGATGTCTTTATTTTAGCTTATGATCATTTAGGATTATCCTTATTTTAGATCGAAATAATTTTTTTCTTTTAGCTTCTCTTTATTTAAGATTTTACTTATTTTGGGTCATCAATTTTTTAGGTTTTGTTTTTCCTTTATATAAAATGTCAACATTTTAGATTGTCATAAAGTTTAAGATATGTCATTTTTAATGCAATTGCCCAATATTATTTTAGATCGTCATCATTTTAGCTTGTAATTGTTAAAATTTGTCTTTATTTTACACCGTCATAATTTAAGCTAGTGCATATTTTAGATCATCATTAGCTTCTTTATTTTAGTTTGTCATAATTTTAAAATATGTATTTCCTTAATGCAATCGTGCAATATTATTTTAGGTAATCTTAATTTTAGTTGTAATAATTAATTAATATATTATTAAAATTTAATTAATATATATTAATATAGTCTTTATTTTAGCTTATCTTCATTTCCCTATTTTAGGCCATCATTTTTGTAGCTGGTTTTCATTAAAGGTTGTCCTTATTTTAGATCGTCATCATTTTAGCTTGTAATTGTTAAATTTTTTTTTTACTTTAGCTCGTCATAATTTAAGATAATACTTATTTTAGATCGTCATTTTATTATTGTATTTTAGGTGCGAGTTTAATTAAGCACAAGCAAAGCTTAACTACTTAAAAAGTAGTGTCTAGAGAAGTTTATACGATACTTTGTCTACGAAGAACAAAAAAATAATTTTAAGCCAATTTTATTTAATAAAAATTCGATATGTGTCAACTCTCACCAGGATTTAACCTCACTTTTTACCAATAATAAAGCTAACTTCAGCTCGTGATTAAAAAGCCCACAAGCCTCTGTTTATAATTTCAGCCCGTGAGGAAAACTCCATAAACTCGCAGCTTGTCAATAGATGCATCTCATCTCATACTCATGTGTAGATAAAATTTCTTAAAAGCAATTGTGCAATAATATTTTAGATCGTTTAATCGGGCAATAATATTTAATATCGTCATCATTTTAGTAAATTAAGCATGTTTTTATTTTGGCTTATGATCACTTAAGATTGTCCTTATTTTAGATCGTAATAATTTGTTAATTTTAGATTGTCTTTATTTAAGATTTACCTTAATTTAGGTCATTATTTTTGTAGCTTGTTATTAAAGTTGTCCTTATTTTAGATCATCATTATTTTAACTTTTTTAAGGTCATATTTTATAGCTTGACATTATTTTAAAATATGTAGTTTTTAATGCAATCGTAAAAATATAAATAGCATAGTATATTGTATGTATTTATACTATGTATACATTTTTTATAAACTATTTAAATTAATTTAGAATTTTAATTTTGTGGCAAATTTAAACATTTAAAAAATTCAAAAATTATCAGCTCTTAAATACATTTTATTTACAAAAGTATAATTAATTTTTATCAAAATAAAATGCAAAAAACTATGTCAAAATCGCAACTTTCCTAACTGATAAAAATAAACATTTTAACCATAATTATAGTATAAATCCATTTTAATTTGCATTCCTTACACCATAACAAATATTCTGTAATTCTATTTAAAAACAGCATATTTTTATAATTTGTTATGTAGTTCTTTTACGTGTTAAAAATAATATTAAAATATGTCAAAAGCCAAAATTATAAGGTACTATAGGTACTACTTATTCCCAAAAATACTCTCACAATTTAATTAATAATTATTTCCAATTATTTTTTTTTCAAATGCACCCGCCTTGAAATTACGAAAATTTGTCATGTCTACCTGTCTTGATTATGAGTAAAATTTCCGAAAAATGTCCCAAATTACGAAGAAAAAAATACACCTGTACCCAAGACAGTATTCTATTTGATTTCAAACAGGATATTACCAATTGACAAAAAATACTAAAAGTGACACGCAACTTCATAGGATAGGTTCTTGCAAAGATTATTAAAATTAAAAACAGGACCGGATTAAGGGGCAGATATTGTTTATAAACATTTTAAAACAAATTTTAAATATAATTACAACATAAAACAATCATGAACTTAAATGATAAAAAGATAAAGTAAAAAAAAACAAAGTGAACATTTCTCAAAATGATCACCCAAAAAAACAGATGCTATTTTACGCGTAGTTCATTTTTTTAAACCGAATATTGTATAGGTATATTCCGTTATTCTTTGATAATTTTATTGGTTTTTTCATTTTTCAATTGAAATTTTGGATGTATACCTACTAAAAAACATATAATCTTCATTGAATTTAAATTAAAAAAAAAGCTTCAAATAAATAAACTTCCACGAATAACATTTTGTTAAAAAAATAAGACGAAAATCCAAAAGAAAATTATGCGAATGGTCAGTTTAAGAAATTTTTAATATGGACAAGCTAAAATGATGACATTTTAATACATTTTTAATCAAAGACGATCTAAAAATAAGATCATGCTAAATTAAAAGCATAGTTTTTATTACTAATTAATTTAAGTATTTGTAAATTGTTAACATAAGTTTGTAGTTTTATTGTAATTTAATTTTTTTAAATTTTAACATATTTTTTTGTAGAAAACCAGTGTTTGTAGTTATTTTAACAAAGGAAATTATTTTACCGAAAGTTTTGTAAAGGTAATATGCAGTTTTGTAAGCATTTTGTTAATTTGAAAGGTTACAGATTATTTCGTTAAAATATTACACGTGATTTCAGGCAGTCAATCAACATTTTCCACTAACAATACGCATCAACAAGTTCAACTGGCTTCAGCGTTTGCAAGTTATGTTTCTGTTTTCTTTATTCTAGATCGTATCGTGTTCATAACAACTGTCCAGAGTGTGTATAAGCAAAGTATCCGAAAAAAGATGCCATCACTGGTTTTCAAACTGAAATTAGGTGATACAGTGAAGTGGGTTAAAGTTACGAAATACATGAGTATTGTAGTAATACTGATAATTATGTTGTACCTAATTTCTTTATAATTTAATTATATCAGAATAGTTTGTTATTTAATTGTGTGTATGTTATTTTTGTGTTCATTTATGTAGGTATTTGTTAATTTTTTTGTTTAGAAAATTGATAAATAAAGCAACATTTTTATCAAAATTCTTTTCATTTAAGTTCCCAATTTCCAACAAATACTTTTGTTACTGGGTCTACAAAAAGGTTTGGAAAAATAAGGTCCTTTTTTAAAGTTACAAGAATTATGGTTGAATTATTGTCAGGATTTTGTTATTAAATCTACAAAATGTTTGTTATAAACAGATTATAGTTGGTTGTACACTCAACATAAAGTAATGTGGACCTGGATTTACATAAAATCTGGTGAATATTTGGTTAAAATTAGCAAATATTTTTTTACTGTGTATATACAAGAATAAAGTAACCAAAATTGCAGTTTGTCAAATTTGTTCGTAAAAATCGAAATTTATTCCGTAAAAGTGGACTAACAACCGTTTAAATTCGATATAGAAGCAGTTTTTCACAGTGAAAGTGAAGAGAATGTTTTTATGAATACCCCACCCGAAATTTTTAATACATTAAATTTATACTAGTTTTCTGCCAGCGTAATCAAAAAATTAGTACAAACTTGCATATAAACTTGTCAAAGATTTGGGTCAAGAAACTATTAAATAATTTTACATTTTAGTACTTTGGGCACTTTATTTTGACCATATTATGACATTTAACACTGTCAAATAACTTAAACTAACTTCAGCACATGACTAAAAAGCCTAACACACTAATATCACGGAAACGTACGATAATGGGTGGTATAAAGTAAAAAAAAATAATTGATACAGCAGTAGGTAGTACAGTAAGTAGGTACAGGAGTAATTTTGATATAAAAGTGTGTATTTGAGGTTATGTGACATAAAGGTAAAATTTTTCATTAAAACAATATTATCATTAAATTTCACAAAATTGGTTTACAAACTATACAAATATTTTTAATCCGGGCCAGGCAAGAGAGACACGATTAAAATAAAATGTTGTCATTTAAGATAAAATTATAGGGGTTGCATTTAATTCCATTGTCGTGACTGCACAGGCACCTTTGACAAAATATCGATAATAACTTTTTAAGTTTTTTTTCTGAGGTTGTGTTATTATCTGGGAAAAGTGGGGGGCGTTTTTATTTCGTTTGTGGTTGTATTTCCGGCCCTGCATTGCATTCGTATAAACAAGAATCAATTGAAATGATCTCAACAATGGTCTATTCTTTAGAATTATAGTTATGGTTATACCTATATAATTTGTGTGACCTAAAGTTGTCTTAAAATTAAGTTTGATATTTATACTTTCTGTGATTTAATATACGATAAATTATTTTGTTCAATAAAACCAAAACCAAAAACCATCATCAATTCATCATTTAGGCTAAAATTAAGAAATTCTTAAATAACAACAAGCTAACAAAAAAAAGATCAATCAATGAAATTCTTAAATGAAGATCTAAATTGAGAATAAGTGAAAATAAAACTTTAAAATGATGACCACTTTAAGCTAAAATAAAGATTTATATATTATTTATTTATTTATTATTTGATAAAGATAACAAAATAAACAAAAAATAAATTCTGGTATATTATGTAAAAAATGACCACAAGCTAACATGACAACAAGCCCAATTGATAAGGTTTTTAAATGATGATAATCTAATAGGGGGACAAGGTAAAAAAAGAATCATTTATGATGACGATCTTAAATAAAGAAAAACTGAAAAAGTAAAAAGATACTTAAAAAATATTATAAACCTATTTAAATGAAAATAAAACAGTAATTAGAAGATTAGCAGTATTTGCTATGACGATCTAAAATAATCTAACATAACGACAATCTAAAACAATAACGATCTTAAACAAGGACAAGCTAAAATGACGACAATCTTAAATAAAACCAAGTTAAAATAATGACGATCTTAAATAAGGACAAGCTTAAAAGACAACACGATAAAATGACACAAGCTAAAATGACCACAAACTAAAATAAAACGGACAAAGTAAATTCATGACGATCTAAAATAAATGAAGATAAAACTAAAATGATGACGATCTTAAATAATGATAATTCAGCTAAAATAATTTATATATTTTTATATGTATGTTGACGATCTAAAAAACGAATAAAGATCCAACTTTTCGTATATAATTTAATCATTTGGAAAATGATGAAAATCTAAAATGGCGACATGAAAAAATAAAGAGCAACTTAATAAATAACATTCCTTAATAATGATCTAAAATAAAAAAAATCTTATATGATGACAATTTTTATTAAAGACAACTATAATGATGGTAATTTAGCTAAAATAAATAAATTCTTATAAAGTGACGATCTAAAAAAAGGTCCAAATTTGTTTACATCATTTCGGAAATGATGACAAAATAATATGAAAGAAACCAGGTGAAAGGATTAAAAGCTCAATTGATAACATTATTAAATAAGGATGATCCAAAATTAACATATAGCTGAATGATGATAATTTTAAAATGCTAAAATTAATATATGATGATCTAAAAAGAAGATAGGCCCAAATGCTGGTATGTCATTTGATCATTTGGGAAATGATGACAATCTAAAATGGTAAATTTCTAAAACGGCGATAGGATAAAAATTGTTAACATTCTTAAATATTATCTTAAATAAAGGAAAGCTTAAATAAAGATTAAGAGTATGAATGATTTAGATAAAGTTAAGACATTCTTATTGCATCTTAAATTTTTGAAATGATGATTTAAAAAGTTCAATTAAAGAAAATCTGAATGTCTGAAGTAAAGACCAGTTAAGCTGGGTTCTAACAGAAAAATAACGTAATATTATTTAATTTAACTTTAAAAGTAATTTAATTTAATTTACTTTTGTTCATACAAAAAGTAACGTAATTTAATAGTGTTGAAAATTAAAAACAATATTTTAAAGAGAGTGCTTACTTCATGTATCCAAAACTTAAAGTATTAGATATATGACTTACTTTTGTTATTATAATCGAACTATTTTTCATATTATTAAACGACCATTCCAAGCCCATGGACAGGACACATCAGAAACATGTCTAAATATATTCTTGTTACTTCCTTAAGTTTACTTATTTTTTCTGCGAGTATTTATGAGAAGTATTAGCCAAATTTGGCTAATACTTCTCATAAATACTCGTAGAAAAAATAAGTAAACTTAAGGAAGTAACAAGAATATATTTAGACATGTTTCTGATGTGTCCTGTCCATGGGCTTGGAATGGTCGTAAAACCGTTTTCAAAAAATAGGTTATATTCTCCGAAAATAGGTTAGGTTAGTACGAAATAACCTTGAAATAACGTAATTTAATTTAAAAATAAAAGTTGGCCAACTATTAAATTAAGTTTTAAATTACATCACTGTATGAACGTTACAAAGGATTCTTGGGTTTTTAACTTTTAAGTTAAATTAAATTACATTACTTTTGTGTTAGAACCAGGCTTTAAAATATACAAAGGCTAAAATTGTATGTATTAAAAAATAACTATAAAACATATTGTTTGTTTTAATAAACTAAAATTTAACCTACATAACGGATTTGTTTGGTTTTGAAAGCAGGGCTCATATCTACCTAATTATCCATATCTTCGTACTTAAGTTAACCAACTAAGTTTATAAGGGCTCATCTCGTTTCACAAATGATTCTTTAATTACAATCGTTGGAAAACTCTATATCTTTGTTTTATCCGCTCGTAAAACAGTTGACAATCATCATTTGACGTCGGTGGTCGTTTTTTTGTCTAGACGCTTTGCGATTGTTTTTTCCACGCTACCTGTGATTACCTTTGGCGCTACCTCTCGAGTCTTTATGTTAAAGCGTTTTTACTACTATTTACTCGAGATCGTGGTTGCCTGGGTCCATTCATAAAAGTTGCGTAAAATATTGGTGTCGGTTTTGCTAATGACAAGGTTTTTTGTGTTTTTTACAAATTGCTTCCTATTTTATGGGACCGAGTCGGCAAAGTATGAGAAAAAGTCGGTCTTGAGGTCATTTAGAAAATCTTATTTTAGGGTGTCGAAATCAGTAAACAAAGAATATAAATTACGTTTTGACCATTCTATTGAAGGAATTCGGAACTTCTTAGTGCGGGCCCCTTCTATAGAATGAGTAATTTTTAAAGTCAGGTTTTTTGTTTGTTAATAAATAAATTATATAAATAGTATAAAGTATCAAGCGAAGGTGAAAACACGGAGCGCATACGGAAGCAAGAGAGACAGCTCTAGAAGGCCATGAATTAAAAAAAAATAATTGTCAAATGTCATATAATCGTCAAAATAAAGTGCCTGTCTTAAAAAATTATACTAAAATGTGGAAATTATTTTAATATCACAAAACAAAAATACAAAATTATTAAATAGTTTCTTAGCAATCTGAAAAGTTTGTATGCACGTTTGTACTGACATTTTAATTTTGCCGGCAGTAAACTAATTTTAAAAAAAGGCGAGCAATGAAGCATTGGAATTCATTAAAATTGCAGTCCAGTCCTTTTTTTGTATTCCAAAATAAAATACAAATCCATGGCATAGGGTAAACGGTCTTTAAACATTTCTGGGGATACAAACGTTATGTAAGTAAAAATAAACATTATCATAGCAAACTTACCTTTAAATTTTTTTAAACACACGCTATATAAAAGCACACTTAACCTTACAATTAGGAACCTCTAATCGAACTATCATTAACCGACTAAACACGGTTAAAAGACAAAGGGCCTTGCAGGGTACCGATTTTAATCGAATCGAATCAAATATTTAACAAATATTTTTGAGAAATTAACATAATTTTCTCATTACATTAACTATATTATTATACTATATTGTACAAAAATAGCTATTTTCATACCATGGGAGGAAAATATTGCATTTCCTCCTTCGAACACTCAGAGAAATATCATGTCATGAAAAGCATATGAAATGATATTAATTTAAATAATCGGGTAAATTTGATTCAAATAGAAAAAAATTTAGTTTTATATTCATTTACCAACAGTTTTACAATGTTTTTAAACACTTTTAAAGTGTACTCTTTTTAAAATATATATACAAAAAGAAATCTATTTATTTCATTGCCTTTCTCAACGTTATTTTAAAAATATATGTATTATACAATTGTTATACACCTTTTAATTTAATGAGAAACACCAATGACGCCAAAACATATTTGAATCCCTTTGAATTATTAGGGATTCAAATATGTTTTGGCGTCATTGGTGTTTTCCATTAAATTAATAGGTGCATAACAATTGTATAATACATATCTTTTTGAAACAACTTTGAGAAAGGCAATGAAATAAATGGATTTCTTTTTGTATATATATTTTATATATATATATATATTTTAATATATATTATTTAAATTAATATAATTTCATATGCTTTTCATAACTTGATATTTCTCTGAGTGAATAGTTTGATGCCCGACGCGAAGCGAAGGGCATTAAATATTCAAGGGAGGAAATGCATTTTCCTCCTGAGGTATGTATATAGTTTTTTCTATTACCTTTTAACGGTTTTAAGACATTTTAAGCGTTCCGGTTCCTTTTACTTACCCGGTATGGGGCTATAAAATTATGACAAAATATTAAGAAGGTTTTGCGTCGCCGACGTTATGTTGACAACGCTTTGTTGCTATGGTATTTTTGGTAATACCAACATAACAGTTTTATAAGCTGTCATAATGTTTATCATAAATTTAATAGTTGCAATTAATTTCCTTCCTTAAAAATCTAAAATACCCAAGCAACACAGTTTCATCTTAAAGATGATTATTAGACGTCTTCGTCAGATATCTATAGATGGTATTGTTCAGATTGCAGATCGGCATGGAAATGTCCTCGAGATAGACGTATATATTAGGTACGTCATTATATCATTATAAGAGCATAGGTCTAAATTTGATCTTATATAAGTATTGCTTTAGATGATATATACATATATAGTTTTAATATGGACCTCTTATCTATGTATTTAGGAAATATCTATATTCAGACTAGATTAAGCAGAGCAGAGATCTAAAATTCATCTAAATCCTTTTTGTTTTAGATGAGTATATATGTAGTCCTATTATGGACGTCTTCAGTTTAAAATGAGCCGAGGTCTAAATTTAATCTAAATGCTTACTTTTTTTAGATGAATATATATGTATGTTTTATCTATGTTTTTAGGAGATGACCATATTTAGGCTAAATGCTTTTTTTCTTAGGCCAGTATATCTGTAATCCTAATATAGACGTCTTATTTATGTTTTTAGGAAATGTTTACATTCAGGATATAGATTAAGCACGACAGAGGTCTGAATTTAATCTAAATAATTGTTTCTTTAGATTACTATTATAGTATATTATTATTATTATTATAATATAAGTATACTTATACAGTCATCTAAAGTAACAATTATTTAGATCAAAGTTAGACCTCTGTCGTGCTCAATCTATATTCTGAATGTAAACATTTCCTAAAAAAATAATACGACGTCTATATTATAATATAGACTTCCTATAGGATAACAGAAATACTCGTCTAAGAAAAAAGCGCTTAACCTAAATATAGTCATCTCCTAAAAACATAGAGGAGTGCGGGGTACATTGCTTATGCAAGAATTCTTGTAAGAAATTCTACAAATATGAAAAGTCTTTTAATGAATTTCTTTCTTCATATTTTATTTTCAATAAAAGCCAAATAGTTTTATATTAAATAACAAAAATCCTTAAAAAAAATAACAAAATAAAGTAGCAAAAATAAGTTCTATACATTCTATGTATTTAACAAAAACAAAAATTATGTTCTATTTTTGGTATCCCTTTGGTTTCTTTTAAATATAAGTTACTTTAAATATATATTATTAATTATTTTTATTTTTATTATAATTATAACACTAGGTTACCAGGCGTAACCAGTCATGAGTAGCTTTTATTATGGTGTTATCCGTTAATTCAGCTGACGCGTTTATACCGTTGTTGATAAAATGTAGAAACACAGCATCTGAAAGGAACAAGGTTACATATATGTTACAGACAATTGTGAATTTCATACCCCCAAGAACTTCTGACGTTTTCGTAGATTTAAAGGCCCTCTTTCCATTATTTCGCGCTTAGTTAAATCTCTTGGCAACTTTATTGGCAAGCAAATATTTTAATCCATTCAAGGTAGCTGATCTCAGGTTGGTACCTTCAATAGCAGCTAATCTGTTTTTCTGTTGATAAACGTACTTACAAGTGTGTTAATTATATCATCGTCATTTATATAAGGTAATTAAAATAAATAAGAAAGCGGCTTACCACATACGCAAATTTGCTAGGATGCATTAGTTCCTCAAATTGCTTGAAATCCGATCTTTGTTGAATTGGGAATGTTGGCAAACCAATAGGCCTTGTCAATTGCTTCACCTTGTTGTCTAAAAGATATCGAAGTATGTATTCCAATTTGACCGTATTTTGATCCTGATGTCTACTCGAATGGAGGCATCTATTTCATGTGTTAAAATGATCTATTAGAAGGATCAATTAAAAAATGTGTTTTTTTTGACATAAACAGGAAAGGCCCTTATTATTATAAGTTTTCAATATACTTCGTCTCTGTAGTACAACATATGGAATCATGTTATTATTGGAAAATTGCCCTTGATCTATTAAAAAACTTAATTATTTACTTCGGATCTACTATGGATCAATTATAGAGTAATCACTTTTCTTTTCTTAATAATAATAATAAATTGTTAATTTTTAACAGCAGACAACAAAAAGATTGAGAATAAAAATACTAAAATTCAGTAGAAAATTATATTAATATTAATTTAGCCCCATTACCTATGTAAAAAAAAATTGTGCGGACATTAATAAAACAATCATCTATTACGGATCTATTAGGGATCAGTTATAGAGCAATATAGGTATTAATACTAACTTAATTAAATAGGTGAATTTTCAATACATTGAAAAAATATCTTTATTTCTAACGCAAAACCTAGGGAGATGGATTTTTATTAGAAAACCGTATGAATCATACGTTATTATAGTTTATTTATTGGCAAAAGGTAAATATCTGCTCCATCTATTATACCTAGATCAATTATAGATCCGTCATCCAAATTCAATAAAATGTTAATAATTATAAATGTAAACTTACCTAAAATGTTGTGGACATATGCACAGCACAAAAAGACAAAATTTATCACCATCAAATATAAAAATGTATCAAATTCACCAACTAAAACTGACATTTACATTGCAGCGAACTCAAAAGTAAGCACGCGAAGCCACAGTGAACAAAGGAATGAGATCGACCGTGCGCGCGCAGGCAAAGTAGCGCTAAAGTAAACATAACCTTAACTTTTTGTTTCTTTAAGAATTTTTAATATTTTTAATCCTTTTTAATAAAATTTTGCAATTATAGTAAAGTAAAAATAAATGTTATCTTTAATAAAATGAATTACGAGCAATGTTAATGGTGACAAATGCGTTAAAAATGTTTAATGGGGAATTCGATCGTTCCCAGCAAACATTTTTGATTTTTAATTTAATATTACCCGTTATTCATTTTATTAAATTTAATATTTATTTTTACTTTATAATATTAAAATAACTTCAAAATATGAGTATCGAGATGAGTATGTTAAGAAAATATTTTACCGTTGGATTTTTGTACAAGCTTTTATTTTACTTGCAATATTTGTTTGTTTGTATGTTAAATGTCAAATCTTAAAACTAAATTTTGAACCATTTCCTCCCAGATGGTTGTATCTATGCTCAGTAGTTTAAATCTATGCGCAGTAGTTCCTGGATTATTTTATATATGCGCAGTAGGTTGTATTTATGCGCATTAAATGAAACATGTCCAGCAAAAAATAAAAAATAAATGGTAAAAAACATTTTTAAAGAAAATCTTTTATTAAATGCTGTAAAAAGAAGAAAATAAACTTTAACCCGTTAATGCCCTAGTTAACTTCTTTGTTTTTCTTTTGTTGCTATTTTGTTTTAAAATAGCAGTACCAAGACAGATAAATATAGTTGTCATCTTTTTTTTGTATCGTTTGACCGGCACATATTCTAAATGACAACAAATATAAAACGAAGTTTAAAATAAGCAACTGCCTTATTTTTTACTATATGTTCTTGTCGTCCCTAGATTGTTTTTCTAAGGTATGCTACAGATGTCAAAAATAATAATTAACCAAATACCATTATATTAGCCTTTACAAGTTTTATATCTTTTAGATGTATCATTAAGTGGCATCTATAAATGATTTGGCAATACATGTAAAAAACTAGTGAAAATCCTTAACATTTAAGAGACCTATCATTCTCAATGTCTAATACACGTCGAACATAAGCTTCTACTTAAGTTTAAAGTGTATTATACATATTTTAGATGTCTTTGGAAAATCATCTAAAAACTATTTCATAAAATACGATCGAAATCAGATCCATTTGTATATCTAGATGTTATTTAGATTACTTATACCAGATTTAGACATCTATTAGATTACCTTGTGTTTCCTGGGTAGTGAATATGAATATAGTTTGTTAAAAGAATGTTAAAAGAATGGTTGGACAAGCGCGGAGTAAATCTTTTTTCTACAAAATCAAATAAGGCTAGACAAGGTACAAAAACTCTTGCCAATGTAAAATTTAAAAAAAAGAGGGAGGAAATTTTTTTTCCTCCCGGGGAGGAAAAGAGGCATTTTCCTCCCTCGTTCGGGGGTGGAAAAATAAGTTTTCTAGTAAGGTAGTAGAAAAAATAATTATTTAAAATTCTTATTTGTGTAGGACCTTTTAACACATTAATGTTTGTTAAATCTTTCGAAATTTAAGGTTTTAATTATTATAATGTTTGTATCAAGTAACATATATCATTTATGTTATAAACAGGAAGTTTATGTAATTTTTTACATTTTTTATTTAACACGCATTATTTTTAACACAAATTTTATAAATTTTTAACTGTGTACAAATACTTATTATTATTTAAAAATTATTTAAATTAAATATTTGTACAGAGCAATAGAGTAACCATTCTTGGGAATCTGTATTATCGACATGCCGGTAAAAATATTAAATTTTTATGTGTAAATCGAAATGTACTCCTTGAAAATGGTCTAACAACAGTTTTCCACAGTGAAAGTAAAGAAAATGTTTTATGGGTACTCCTCGGTGGAATCTCCACCCGAAATTAAGTTAAATTTAGTTTACTGCCGGCAAAATTAAAGGGTCAGTACAATGTTTATATAAACTTTTCAATATTATTTTACGATAAGGGCACTTTATTTAAACGATTGTATGACATTTGACAACTGACAACTAATTTAAAACTAACTTCAGCCCATGACTAAAACGCCATAAAGCCATAACTTGTCAATGTGTATTTAAAAGGTTCCTTAGTGTCATGGAAGCATGTGCGATAATGGGCGTTTTAAAGGTGGGAATGGAAAAAATACAAAACCCAAATGCAATAAACAAACAACACTTCTAGGTAAATTTTATTTATTCTAAGGCACAAATAATTGCCTATATCTGGCATAGCATAAATACAAGAATAAATTCTAGGTAATTAACTAGTTCCAATAAATTATGCATATGCACTTCGCATTCCAAAATATACATAGCCATAAATATACTTTTTACAAGTTTCATATTCTCTCATTTTGATTTGAAATGTGCTCTAAAAATGTCGTGAAAAGTGTTCATCCCAAGGATAAGGGATCTTGGATATCCCTCCTTACATATGTGTAAGTAACAACATTCTTTTGGAGCTAATTTTTTAAACCACCTTAAATAAAATCCTATTGAATTTTCTATAACCAATTTTTAACAGGTTTGTCTTTCCTATATTTAAAAAGGCCCAAAATAAAGAAAACAATAGTAAAACTCCCTATGAAGTACCAAAATTTTTGGAAACCAAAAAATGTGGAGATGAGCTAGAAAAAGCTATAGAAAATAGAAATAGACAAAGTGGTAGATCTTCCATACTAACAGTTCTGTGGTGTCAGTATAAGTACCATTATTTATTAATTGTCACACCATTTCTTCTAATAAAAATCATCAAAAGGTTAGTAGTAGGTATTAAAAAACACAATTTTCAAAAGCATTTCTTTTTAGTATGTATTCACCAATATTAATGAGCAAATTCATATCGTACTTTAAGAAAAACCAAACTAAAACAACTCTAGAACAAGCCCTATCATACAATTTGAGCATGTTTGTTATTGAAATCATTTACTACTTAGTGTGTGGCCAATACAACATATGGATTACAGATTTCTCCATTAAAATACGAGTGGCTTTATCATCGATAATATTCAGGAAAGTGTTAAAATTATCAAATAAAGCTTTGGCTAATGTTGGAAACGTTGTTTCTTTAATGACCAAGGATGTAGCTATATTCGAAAGAGGATTAAAATCCAGCCAGGAGTTTATAGTTTCAATAATACACGTTACAATAATTTGCTGCTTATTGTACAGCAAGATGGGAATTATATCTTTGTCCAGCATTCTTTTTTTGATTTTGATGTTTGGAATGCAATGTAAGTATACACATGGCAGTGGCGTAACAACAGGGTGGCAAGGCTGGTTCCCGGTCACTTTCCCGAATGCAATTTCCCGACTGACCAATTTCCCGATAGACCATTTTCCCGACAAATCATTTTCCCGACGACGTTTTTCCCGACAGCACTCTTCCCGACAGACTATGTTCACGACAAAAATCTTATTATCCAGTTAAGAAACGTTTTTTCCGATAGCCCTTTTCCCGAAAGATTATGTTCACGACAAAAGTTTTATTATCTAGTAAAGAAAAACATACCTGGTCAAAAATGATTTCGGTATCTGCTTGTTCCTTCTGGAATTCTGTAAGGGCCAATGGGGCGGGGTCGGTTGGGTTGGGTTGTTGGGTTTGGGTTGGTTTCGAAGCGGGCGGACTCGGGACGTTGGTTAAGGAAAAAAGATCTGCTTCCCGTCCTAAGATGACGTCACTCTGTTAAAATATATTGTGTCGTTTGTGGTAAAAATTATTTGTCTTAAAAATGACTTGTCGGGAAAATGGCTTGTCAGGAAAATGGCTTGTCGGGAAAACGACTTTCGGGAAAATGACTTTCGGGAAAATGGTGTCGGGAAAAATCTTGTCGGGAAAATGGTGTGTCGGGAAAATGGTCTGTCGGGAAATTGGTCTGTCGGGAAAATGACTTTCGGAAAAGTGACCGGGAATCGGCAAGGCTAGCATTTTGCAAGGGCCCCGATATATCTGTACCCTTTTGGAAAACCTAGATACCTAAGTCAATTTTTTCCAAAATGAGAACAGTATACTGAGCAAGCGATATTGGTGTCTTATGGCGTAAAAGAAGTCAGTTATAATTTACAGAAAAGATATCGATTTGAAGAAAAAAAAAACGTTTATAATCCATTTAAGACTATTTTAAACAAAATGTCACTTCCGGTTCACCCAAAAGTAACATCAACTTTGTTATTTCAAATGGACCACCCCCTTTCTTTTTAAATTTTTAAATCCTACATAAAATTATGAGTAAAATTACTATACAATGTCCTATACCTAAAGTAAATAGTTTTCGAGTAATTAATTTTTTTCGTTAATAAGTTAATAATTAAAAAGATATTTTTTTTACTCCCAACTTTAAAACGCCCTTTATCGTACATGTTTCCATGACACTAAGTAACCTTTTAAAAAAACATTGACAAGTTGTGGCTTTATGGCGCTTTAGTCACGGGCTGAAGTTGGCAACAGGTTTTTAGTCACGGGCTGAAGTTAGTTTTAAGTTAGTTGACAGTTGTCAAATGTCATACAATCGTTAAAATAAATTGCCTTTCTTGTAAAATAATACTAAATGTGAAAATTATTTTATAATCTCAATACAAAAATACAAAATTATTAAATAGTTTCTCAACGCCAATATTTGAAAAGTTTATATGAACATTGTACTGACCTTTTAATTTCGCCGGCAGTAAACTATAACTTAAATTCGGACACGGACTCCACTGTAAAGTGCTCATAAAACATTTTCTTTACTTTTACTGTGAAAAACTGTCAATTTTCAAGAAATACATTTCGATTTATAACCTTTATAATATAAAAATGTGACTTGACGGTGACACACAGATTCCCCTATTGTTTCATAGATGGCGCTCTATACAAATTTTTGATTTAAATCATTTTAAGATAATAATAAGTATTTGTCATAGAAAAAGTATAGTATGCACCTCGTTTATAAACTTTTCTATACACTCATTAATTAACTAATAAATTAAATTCTTGTATAAAATGGCGTTTATCAAACTTGACACATAATATACTATTATAAAACAATTAAGTAGTCAACAAATTGTTTACAACAACCTGAAAAATTGACGGCATTAAATTTTGAACAATGACAGATTACGTGGTAACCATGGTCCATGGATACCGTCAACTCACGCGCCACATGATTCATGATACAAAATATTATTTGAAATTTTAGATATTGTTAAATACACTGAAAGAAATATATGTTTGTTTTAGCAATGTTTGAGGTTCATATATGGACTACCACATACATTGCTAAAACAAACATATATTATATTTAGTTTTAACATAATATGTTAAAACTAAATATAAAAATGGTTAAGGTAAATATATTATATGTTTGTTTTAGCAATGTATGTGGTAGTCCATATATGAAACATAAATTTCTTTCAGTGTATCTCTGAAATTATTAACCTTAGGTATAGGGAACAGTAACATCAATCGAAAGGTTTTTTAAATTACTATTTAAATATGTAAAAACATCCGGGTGTTACATCTAAAATAAAAAAGTTATTAACTTTTCAAGTTAGCCTAATTTGGCCTAGGATTTTTCAGGTAATTTGTTGAAAAATGTTAAAGAATTGACAAGGACTTTTTTTAACAATGTTTTAAGATTCCCAAAATTGCAAAAAAGTTAAACGCTATTTTTGATTGACGTGCATTTCTCAAATTTTAAAGAAAAAAAAATAATAACTCGAAAACTTTTCACCTTAGGTATGGGACATGGTATAGTAATTTTTAATAAATTGAATTTATGTAGAATTTAGCAATGTAAAAATGTATGTATTTGAAATAACAAAGTTGTTCAAAATGTTTTATAAAAATAGACTTAAATGCTTTTAAAATTTTAAATCGATATTTTTTTCCGTTTCCCAGAAACTTCTAATGAACAATGGATGTCAAACACCCTGTATAAAATTACTATCGCATGGTAGACGCAAGTCGGTAGACCTTATGTAGCCAGGAAAACCCGTTACCTTGCGTGTATTGTTTATATTTGTTATTTATTTGTGAATAAATTCTTTTGGAAATCCACAGTCAACTAAAGGTTACATTTTTTCATTCAATTTTAAATTAAAAACAACAGGCGAATTTAAACATTTTCCTTGAAATCCATGCATTGGCAATTTTTAAATTTAACCATTTCATCGTCTACAACAACATGATTTTTAACATCTAAATAAACGTTAAAGAATTTGCACGTTTTCAATTGAGAAAGTGGTTTAGTCTTCAACTGCGAAAAAAATTGACCTTTTTCTTCACAGGTTAAGCCCGTTGCACAACAGCCCGGTAACAAGAACGGGAACCTGAACAGTAAAGGTGGGAGAGACTCAGCAAACCCTATCGATCAACAGTGGTTGCTTTAGAGACAGGTAAAAAGATACAGGGGGTGTATCGATACAGTATCGATACAAAAAAATATTATCGATAATATCGATATTTTTATATTGCCTCGAGCTGAATAAAAAAAAATCGGTTTCTTTCTTTGTAGGTTTAAATTTCTGATCGCTTTGCGAACGTAGCTATTTGTCTTGTATCTTACTTCGCGAATATGTTTGGTTTAACCATAGACATAGAGAGTTTACCATAGACATAGAGAGTTTAACCATAGACGGAGAAAGTTATCTACGTCTTTGGGTTTAACTTTTTTCCGTTCGCATATTTTCTATTTTGCTTAATTCGTGATTTTTAAATTAACGATATAAACTAACGATACGCAAAGGATATATCGATTCAGTGTTTGCAGAATATGTATCGATATTATATCGATATGCGTATCGTTATACCTGCCTCTAGGTTGCTTAGTCTCTCCCAGCTTCACTGTTCAGATTCCCGTTATCCTGCAGCGGGCTTTACTTTCCAATAAAACGACGATATTTTACTTTTTTCCACGGATAGTATTTATCCTTACTGCATGATAAACTAAAAAGAATTCCAGAAAACTTGACCTAAAAACAAAAACATTGACAGTGATAACTATACAATTAAGGTCAATAACTATACAATTAAGGTCAATTTACACTCCGATAGTTTATAGCTATCGCATTTCTAAAAAAAAATTGTTTTTTATAATTTTTAATTTCAGTATTAAAAAATCTACAAATTAATTATTACAAACTTTTTGTTTTAATGTTTATTTAATCTTGGTGCATAAACCAGTATTGAACAAAGTTGTTAAAAAGGCTATATACAGGGTGTTATGTAATTAATGTTATATTAAAATACTGAATACCTTTTGACATAAGGAATAAAGGAAAAATATTTAAAAAAACATTTTTCCAAAGATAAAGAAAAAATATGCATTAGAAGTTTTTTATATTTTTTGTGATACGCCACTGGTTACACACTTGTTTATCTCTGCACACCTGTATTTTGTGAGTACATAGATACCAACCAACAAAGTAGCTATGCGTTGCCAGATGTAAAAAATTATTACTAAAAATTTTTCTTGCAAAAAATAAATAAAAACTCAATAAATACAAAAGTTTTATGCCCTTAAAGCTCTAATACCCTTCTGTATTTATTTACTGATCCAGCTATTAGCTTAAGCAATGATTAGAAAATTTAGTACCTTTGAAATTTGAAATCCATAACCACAAAATTAATTTTTTCATCAGTTTTTTCTCTCTGTTTACTCAGATGAAATTGGGACCAGTTCACAGGTTAAACTTTAAACATTTAATTTGTGTAAATAAATCCAAAAGCACTTCCCTTAGTTAAGATATTTACAATTTGAAAACATAACCTAAAATTTAAAAGAAATGCACTAGATTCTGTCATAAAAGTTGGCAGATTTTGTTTGAATTTACCTTCAGTACAAAAATAAAACAACCAACAATTAATAAAAACGCCAAATTGACAATTTGCATTGTTAATTTTGTCATTTTTGTAATTAAGCTAAATTTAAACAATGTTTGTCAACTTTTTTGAGAGATTTTGGAAACACTGTTGTTACCAACCATAACACAATAAATCCACCAGATTAACCTAAAGTTCCTAGTCGATCAGTGGCGTACTTTTTGGTAGGATAAAGGTTATTATAAATTATTTTTAGACTTGGAATTTAGAAAAAAAAAGTTTCAGGTGCTTCTTTATGGACCCTAAGGAACAACCCATTTTAATATATAGCATTAATTACATAACACCCTGTATTCTAAAAGTATAGGTAAATGTTCACAATTTCTGCATTTTAGTAAAACAACAAATTTTGAATCTAATTTATCGGTTAATTTCCGTTTTGTTGTTCCAAAGTGTCGAAAGAAGATTGTGAAGATTTGTCTTTATTGTTAAGGCATTGTTGTTAATTAAAAATACATTGCATATTTAAATACTCAAAGATGCGTCGGTAGCATTGAACTACAAGGTTTGTCAATACATTTAAAGCTTACGAACTGCACCTAATTTTTAAAAAGTCTTACTCGACAAATCATGTTCGCAAAGTTTCAATTGCACAGCTAAATCGCCCACGTTATTTGTGTTTCGCGCTGACAATCCCTGCGAAATCTTGGTACAGAACCCAATATATTTTTATGCTGTGTAAAGATAGTTTGTTTCGTTATTATTAAATAGAATTTGGATGTTCTTTATACGGTTTTTATTGTTAAATGCGAAACAAATTTTGGGTCTCTTATAATATTTCTGATTTCTATACGCTTACAAAACTAAAACATTTTAAAACTTTAAATATATAATATCGATACAAGGTTATTTTACTCTACTTATCTTTGGAATATAATTGTTTAAGCATAACAGAAACCCTTTATTAACATACATAAAATTGACGTAATTTTGGAATTCGCTCCAATGTGTGACGAATAAAAATATGTTTCCATGACACTAAGTGACCTTTTAAATACGCATTGACAGGTTGTGGCTTTATGGCGCTTTAGTCACGGGCTAAAGTTAGTTTTAAGTTAGTTGACAGTTGTCAAATGTCATACAATCGTTAAAATAAATTGCCTTTCTTGTAAAATAATACTAATACCTATATCCTAATAAAGAAATACAAAAGTATTAAATAGTTTCTCAACGCCAATATTTGAAAAGTTTATATGAACATTGTACTGACCTTTTAATTTCGCCGGCAGTAAACTATAACTTAAATTCGGACACGGACTCCACTGTAAAGTGCTCATAAAACATTTTTTCTACTCCTATTATGGAATATGACCGTTCTAATATCAAGTTTATCTATGGAATGACATTTATTCCGTAAAGTGTTACAGAATGAAATATTCTATCATCTGATGACAGAATATACACTCGTGGCGACATCTCTGTTTTTAACATCTAACAAATTTTAGACCGATCCAACCTCACTTTCTTCCAATTAAATTATTTGTATATGGTATTTTTTGGAAACGTAGAAAAATTATAGTCCGAAACACGTTTGGAATTCCATATTCCGCTCGAGTGAAAAGTTTGTCACACGAGCCGAAGGCGAGTTTGACGGTTTCACTGTCAATTTTCAAGAAATACATTTTGATTTATAACCTTTATAATCTGCGTTTATAAAATTTGACATTTGACGGTGACACACAGATTCCCCTATTGTTTCATAGATGGCGCTCTATACAATTTTTTTTTAATCATTTTAAGATAATAATAAGTATTTGTCGTAGAAAAACTATTGTATGCACCTCGTTTATAAACTTTTCTATACACTCATTAATTTAAGCACTCGCTCGCAAGCTCGCTCGTGCCTAAATTAAATTCGTGTATAAAATGGCGTTTATCAAACATGATACATAATATACTATTTTCTACTCCCACCTTTAAAACGTCCATTATTGTACATGTTTCCATGACACTAAGTGACCTTTTAAATACACATTGACAAGTTGTGGCTTTATGGCGTTTTAGTCACGGTCTTAAGTTAGCAACACGTTTTTAGTCACGGGCTGAAGTTAGTTGACAGTTTCCGAATGTCATACAATCGTTAAAATAGAGTGCCTTTTTGTAAAATAATACTAAATGCGATTTTTTTTATTATCTCAATAAAAAAATACAAAAGTATTAAATAGTTTCTTAACGCCAATATTTGAAAAAATTATATGAACGTTTGTACTTCATAAATTTTGAGATTTAACTGATAAAGCGTTAACAATTTTGGGAAAAGCGCCCATAACACATTCTCTTCTCTTTTACTGAGAAGAAAAACTGCTTCTAAACCGATTGTTAGTCTATTCTTAAAGGATACATTTTGATTTACACAGAAAAATTTAAGATTTTACCGCGGCGCGCCGGTAGAAATTCTAACGGGAATTCCAAGAAATACAACTGTCACTTTTTGTACATTTAACTTTTCCGTGTAAGAATTTTTAATTCTTTGTAATTTCTAGGTACTCATTTAATTAAGCACTCGCTCGCAAGCTCGCTTGTACCTAAATTAAATTCCTGACTAAAATGGCGTTTATCAAATTTGATACATAATATACTATTTTAAATATGTTAAGAAAGAGGTTGTAGCCACGTTTTAAATTAAAAAAAAATTACTGATGAAATAATTGACAATTTTTCTCCGACAAAGACAATTTTAAAGGGGGCCTGGTCTTAAAATTAAGGCCATTACGTTGTTACGTCACTAAAACAGGTAGTCCCAACAAGAGCTCTTAACGCTCAGGAAATGATTTAAAAGTTTTTGTTGTAATACCATTTTATAAATTACTAATACTTTTAATCACATTTCCAATTTTAGTATTAATTGGGAAATACATAGCCCATATAAGGGTTTTTATCGACAATAAAACTGGTGAAAGGATAAAGGCTACCAAGGAAGTCCTAGGTTCTTTAAAAGTGATTAAAATGTTAACCTGGGAAAATTTCTTCCTGGAAAAAATTTCAAAAATTAGACAGTAAGCATATACTTTTTTACAAGCCAGACAATCATATATATTTATATTTAAGGATTGAAGTAAATAGTATGATCAAAGACGCCTACGCCAAATCAACCGTCATCATATTAGGATCACTAGGTCCCGATATGATGATCTACCTATTTGTAATGTCATATTTTTACATGGGAGTTTCGGTAGATGCAGAGATAATTTTTTACATGCTCACATGTGTTAGATCCTTAAGACATGTCATCAATTTTCTACTACCTACCTATTTAGGTTTACTGGCCGACTTTAAGGGAAGTATAAAAAGAATTAACTTGATTTTACTGGATCATGAAGTTGAGGATAAAGATGATGTTTTCACTGATGATCCGAAGATTCTTCTAAGGGATTTCAATGTTAGGATTAATGGTAAAGTCATATTTTATAATATTTCCATCAAGATTAACAAAGGAGTTACAAGTGTCATAGGTAAGGCTTCAAATACCAATAATAGTATCATATTATTGACATTATTTTTAAGGTGCTAACGGTTCAGGAAAGACAACTTTTCTTCTATCATTACTAAGAGAAACCCCTCACACAGGGCATTTAATAACACAAGGTAGACTATCCTATGCCTCTCAAGAACCTTGGTTGTTCCCTGGGACCATACAAGAAAACATAATTTTCGGTGAAACTTACAACCTAAAAAAATACAACCAAACCTTACACATATGTGGCCTTTTGAACGATCTGAATACCTTACCTAAAGGCGATGAAACTGTTTTGATAAATGGTGGTTTGAACTTAAGTAAAGGTCAGCAATGCCGGGTGAATCTAGCTAGAGCTATCTATAGGGATAGTGACATATATCTACTGGATGACTGTCTAGCATCTCTAGATAGCAAAGTACAGGGTGAAATTGTGGAAGAACTTTTAAAAAGTTTTAAAGATAAAATTTGTTTGATTGTGACGCAAAATATAGATCTCATGAGAGGTTCCGATAACGTGTTATTAATAGACAACTCTCAAATAAAGTATAGCAAACCTGACAGTCTTGATAGGAAAGATATAGAAAATATAAACTATATTATAAAGGAAAATGATGAAGCACTAAAGGAAGAAGCTAATGAAACAACTTGTCTAATAAGTGGTAATAAAGATTTATATAAAGAATCACAAAAACAAGGCTCTGTTCCTCTTAAATCTTACTTGAAGTATATCAAATTTGGTAGAGGATATTTTGTGTTTATTTTTATTATAATTTTATTTGGGCTTTCACAATATTCTGAAACTTTTGCGTATAAAACCTTAACCAAATGGTAATTATTAAGAAAATACAACAATTTTGTATACTAATATTACACTTTTAGGGTTGATTTGGAACAAAAAAAGTTATCATCATCCAAAAACGTCACGATGAATGAACTCTTAAAGGAATCCAGTAAAGTTAACATGCATTATGGAATTTTACTTGGTTTAGCTATATTTTTAACTTTGGTGAAAATTTTGTTTTTCTATGATTTTACAAAAACCGTTTCAATAAATATAAACACCAAATTAACATTAAAAATGCTCAAAGCGTCCCTTTCTTTCATTGATACAAATTTACTTGGAAATATATTAAACAGATTTTCACAAGATTTAAACAATATTGATGAAATGATACCCATTGCATTTTTAGAAGTGATTCGGGTAAGAAAATACATTTTTAATGTTTATTTCACATAAAAAATATATATTTTTAGTTAGGAACGTCCCTATTTGGCACAATTATACTTATAAGTTTGGCAAATTTTAAGTTATTTATTCCAATATTATTACTCTTAATAACTTTGGTCATAATGAGCTTAGTATGTTTACCCATAGCAAGGAATTTAAAAAGATTAGAAACATCCAGTAAGTTTTACATTTGCAGTATCTGCAACTTTACTTTTCATAGAAAATGATCCATATAGAAAGCAATAAACCAATCAAAGTACTTCACACTAGGTGCAGTGCTCTTGCTGGTTTAAGGCTTTCTATAATAGAAATAATAAAAAGTAATCACACTTAATTTTTAGCAAGAAGCCCTTTCATAGGCCACATAAATACCACTCTAGATGGAATAGAAACCATCCGAGCCCTCAACAACCAAAAACAACAAATTCAAATTTTCGAAGAATCACACAATACATACATATCAAACTATTACAGCCTGATGTTAACTTTCCTTGCATACTGGCTGTATATGAACGTAACATGTCTGGTAATAGTGTACGTCATTGTATGGGCGGTAATGTTCGTATTACCGGGTGGATCAGTTGGTAATATAGGTATTGCTTTTATTGAAATGTTTTCTATGAGTAAGGGAATATCGATGGCTTTAAAGCAGATTACTGATGCTGAAAGTTTAATGACGAGTTTTGAAAGGATTGTAGAGTATATAGGTGTTACGCAGGAAGATATTAAAGGTGCGGTGATTGAAACATGGCCTGGGAAGGGTTCAATTGAGTTTCATAATGTTAGTTTAAAATATGGTGAAGCTAAAATATTGAATAATGTTAGCTTTCTCATTAATGATGGGGAAAAAATTGGGATAATTGGAAGAACTGGCTCTGGAAAGTCATCGTTGGTATCTCTATTAATGAGGCTCTATAATTATGAAGGAACAATTAAAATAGACAATATAGACATCAATACAATTTCTATAGAACACCTAAGAAAAAATATTAGCTTCATACCTCAAGACCCAATATTATTCTCCGATAACATCAGAAATAATTTGGACCCCTTAAAACTCCATTCAGATCACTCAATATGGAATATAATTGAAACATTAAAAATAAAACACCTAGTACCAACATTATACAACGAAATAACCACCCTAAAACTGAGCAGTGGCGAAAAACAACTACTATGTCTTGCTCGAGCTATGTTAAGAAAAACCAAAATTTTAATAATGGACGAATCCACAGCTAATATAGATTCAAAAACTGAATTAATTTTGAAGAATATTTTGAGCCAGCATTTTCTAGATTGTACAATAATTACTATAGCACATAAAGTTTCTTGTATTAGCGATTGTGATAGAATTTTAAAGTTAGATAATGGGGTTCTGTGGGAATGTACTGATGAAAAGAAGTTTAAATAAACATTTTAAATTGACCTGATTACCTATATTTAAAAATTTGGTTTGGCAGATGCCAATTAAAGAAAAAACTAATTTAAGAATTTTCTAAATAGTTTTGGTGTACCCCTTTGATAGTCTAGACATTAAAGGTCGACGTTTTGATAAGGATTTCACATTTCCATTATTTGTCTTGGTGAAAAAAATTTCTCGAGATAAGATACCTTGGTTGTCTACATTTTTATAGCTAGCCAATAAATTTTAAATAAACGTTTTTTAAAGAAACACATTTAAGAAAACGTATTAAGTAATAAGATAAGTCTTTTAACGATTTTTTACTTTTCCATATGATTAAACAGTTATATAAACATATTTAAAAAAATACGGTTGTTATAAAGAAAATTAAAAAAAAAATTCTAAAAAATAACTATATACATTATTAGTCTCTATGACTTATGAATATATTACTAATACCTTTTCTAAATTTAAGTCACTAAAGGCCAGTTTATCAATCTCTGGTTAAGTTCCAGTTAGTCTGTCTGACTGTTAAATTCCATATCGATCGTTGTGAGAACAATAGTATCCATGGAGATTATCTGCCAGATAACTAACTGCAACTTTAACTGTATACTATATTTATACCTATTATATTTGAACTGAGTCTAATACTGCCCTGTTAAGCCAAACCCCCGTATATACAAAATTAAGTATTAAAGGACAAAAGCTCATTTTCATTGTTAAAAACAATACAAACTATGTTTTGTCCTTAATTATTTATTATTGCAGATACGGGGGTTTAGCTTAGCACAACAGAATATTACCTTAAAGTAATATTAATTTATATTAATAAAGGTACCTACTCAATTGAGTATAAATTTAGTTTTGTATTAAAATAAAAAATAATTATAAAATCATTTAGTAAATCGGCTGTAATAAAATGTGAAAGTAAATTTTGTTTTTGCAAGTTTTTACCTATTATATCGCTATTTATGCATTAAGTATAAAAGCAACTACCCTTACCTCTTTCTCATCAATGTACTGGCCGAATCTATAGATAAGTACCTATAGGTAGGGTTGTGCCTGGTCAATTGACCGCGGTCAATTGACCGAGATTTTGACCTATTTTGACCGGAGAGATTTTGACCATGTCAAAATCGGTCAAAAACTTTTAAATCAACCGCGCGCGGCGACGGCGCTACCTAACGGAAAACATCAAAACTATTAAAAAAGTGTTCTGTAGTAGACCATGGTGCCATTTTAATAATGCTTATTAAAGTTAGTAATGAAGTAAACTTGGGAATACCAAATTGAATTTTACTCATAACCTAGCTTCTTTATAATATAACAAAAGTTACTACTAGTTTGTGCTGTGCTACATTTTCTCAGGTAAGTTATAACGCCCAGTTTAGATGTAAAAGTAATTTTTAATTTTTCCATTCCATCTGTTTTATAAACATACATTTTGTGTTGACATAAATTATCGAAGAGATAGGAGAAAGCAAGATTACTGCTGTTGTTACAGATAACGCGGCTAACATGAGAGCAGCTTGGGCTAAACTAAAGATGAGGTACCCAGGTCTTCAATGTATGGGATGTGCTTCTCATACGCTAAATTTTCTAATGAAGGATATGGAGTCCATGACAACGCTTCGGGATCATGTCACAAGTTGTAAAGAAATAGTGAAGTTCTTTAAACTAACATGTGCCAAATGCAGTTTTGCAAGAAAAACAATGTGGCAACAGCAAATCGTTGAAAATGCCTGTATAAACCAGGTGGGGAAGTACAGTGGCTTGTATGGACAGCATTCAGGCAAACAAACAATCGCTTAGAGAGTCGATCATAAATAGTGACGTGGAGAGTATTGCTGGCGCTAAAATTAAGACTTCAATTTTTTCCGATGTGTTCTGGGACCGGAACGATAAATTCTTAAAATTACTTTCTCCTGTCGTTAGACTAATTACATTTATGGAAAATACCAATTCGACTTTGTCGGACGTAAGACACAAGGTGTACAAGTTGAAAGATCAATTTTCCGCCCAAATGTCGGAAAGTCCGTTTTTGATTTCCGAAGAAACATCCCTTATAAACAATTTTGAAAAACGGATTAAAATTATCTGTACTGACACTCATAATGCGGCCTATCTGCTGGACCCACGATACAGAGGAAAAAACTTGCAGCATGAGGAACTTGAACGAGCCATTGCTCTCATAGTGGATCTTTCTTTAGCAGATGACCATATCAAAGTTATAGGGGAAATTACCAACTACAGAACACAACAAAACGTATTTGATAAAGCAATTATTTGGACCGCATCAAAGGGTGTTACCTCTGTATGTAAAACTCCATCCGATGTAACGCCCGTTACGTGGTGGAAGAATTGGCTTCCGAATTGCTCATTAAAGGATGTTGCTGTGAAACTGTTGGGCATGCCACCTTCTGCACCCTCTTGCGAGAGAAATTGGTCCGCATGGGGTATTGTCCATAGTAAGCTTCGCAACCGATTGAAAGCCACTCGTTCAGGAAAGCTTGTTTATATAAAGTACAACTTGAAGCTGTTGAGTGGAAGTGAAAATAAAAAATGTGGAAATTCGGAGGAACCAGCGCTTAATTTTAGTAGTGAGGATGAAATCGATGATTTTGAAGAAGGCTGAGTTCAGTGACGAGGATGATTTGCTGTTATCTACCCATACCAGCACTGCCAGCCGTCATAAGTATTATTAGAATATTTTTATTTTTTGTACCTCAGAATGGTTCGTTTATCTTTTGATAACAGTTTTTCAATAAATACACGTTTCTATTTAATGCCTTCATTTCTTTAGAAAAAAACTGAGGAATTTGACCGGTGCTTAGTCAATTGACCGGTCAATTGACCAGTCAATTGACCACAAAAGATTTTGACCGGTCAAAATCCCAACCCTACCTATAGGTAATTGTAAAGTTTCAAAATTTTGCATAATATTAATGTTAAAGAGCTGGGTGTAGAATATTAAAATAAATCAAAATTATTAAAAATATTTATAAACAAATTCAAGACATTACAGTCAAACAAAAAAATGTGCAAGTTTTAAAAACCCTTAATTGAATAAAATTGCAAAAAAAAACAAAATAAATATATTACACTTATTACAAAATCTTAAAATTAATGTTATAAGTAAAGAAAACTTATATTAATAAAGAATATTATAAAAAAACATACCTAGTTAAAACTGACTGACTGATTAAGGATCTTTAAACTTTGCAAATTTTTTTGTTTTAAATTTGTTTTTAAATATTTTTAATAATTTTTATTCATTGTAATATTCTGTACGGTTTTGGTTGCGATTTAAAACCGACTAAAAAGTTTTTTAAAACAGTTTAAATCCAATTGTTGCCAAGTTGATAATTATTTTAAAACATTATTAAAGCATCGTAAAAAAACAAAATTAGTTTAAGTTACATTGTTAATTTAATAATATCATTTTTGCTATAAAAACTATCAAGCTTCTAACCTTATTTTCTTTCTACATATAACCAACAAAAATTCACAAATGACTGCATATCTTGCAATCTTAACAATCTTACGCAAATCAAATTCCTTTCCCGAAATAATATCACACACATCCTTACTTTACAAACGAAATACCGATAACAATTAATAAATTAAACCAATATAAACGCCTCTAAATTTGCACTGAATTAATTCAGTGAATTTTACCCGTTACTGTCATCGCCAATTTCGGCCCTTCGCGCAGATATAAACAAAATCTCATCGTTTCTAAGAAATCAAGAAGGCGATGACCTTAAAGTTTATAAACAAATTAAATGTTCGCTTTTTTATTGTTTGGAGGTTTTTAGTGTTGAAAATTTGTCAGTGTTATGTGTGATTTAATAGACTTTTTGGGATTATTCATGTAAGTAAATTTAAAATTGTTTAATAAATTGATAAATATTAATTACTTATTTAATACGTTTTTACAACAAAAAACTAGCATTACTAAATGTATAGTTATGTTAGGTAAAAACTAATGTATATAATAAAAACAAACATAATTATGCATACTGAAGTATGCACATACGCATTGCATGTGGAAAAAAGAAAAAACGATACTTTAGTGTCATATATTTTATTTTTTAATGCCATATTCTAGTGCTTATTGTTATAACTCATTAATAATAAGTCATTATCTACAATTATTATGTTTATTTTACATGGATCACACTACAAATTCTGTCGTGACTTACTGTTACTGTTTTTATCACATTTTTACGTCAGAAAACAAAATAAAGTAATTAAATTAAAATACACATGTATTATAGTACTGTTAACATTAAAAATTGATATAGTAGTTTAGCTAATTATAATAATAGTAATAATAATAATTTATAAAAACTTTGTTTTTTGTGGACTATCTTTAATATTGTTTAGTTCATCAGTCATTTTAGTAAACTATTAAAAATTAAATTGAGATCAAACGATGACGTAAAAAATGAAAAAAAATACAACATACACTGATCAAAGTTTCTTATGAATAAAACGTTGACCATCTAAGTCACACAGAAAGAGTTTTTGTTAAATTAAGTACGGTTTTTCACAATAAAGTGTCCACATCACTCAATATTAAATCCTTAATCACTTTCTTCAGCATATTGCACGTATATACACAAAGTCTTAACAACATTTTCAACATATTTTTCAAAAAAAAAAATTAACACATTGATTCCGCTAAGGCGGGTTGAGGGGCGCTGTACGGTCCTGCCCACGGTTGTAAATTTTGAAGGGCACTTAAAGCAGTGTCACCCGGACCTGGATTTTGAGGTGGGCCTTCGTTCATGTAGCCTTTACTCAAGGCTTCGGCCTGCAGGGACAACATCAGTCGGTTGGCGGCTTGCCGTTCTGCCTCCCGTTCTTCAGCTGTTTGTCTCCTGGAACAACAAGATAATTTTATCAATATAAAATATAAAAAAAATAACAATCTTTTTTTATTTAACGTAACCTCATGATTTAACCATAGACTACATATGTATATGCATATGTAGTCTATGGTGAAATCATAAAAATAAACTTATTTTTATATATTAAAAATATAAATTTGTAAGAAATTATAAAATATTGTTAAATTTTTGTTTTTTCTCAGGCATTTTTTTAATAAAAATATAAATCCCAAAAAAGTTGGTGGTGTTTATGTTTTTAAAATGTCAAAAAAAAACGGAAAAATTAGAAAAAAAACTGTTTTTTATCGTTTTTTTTCTAGGCCTTGGAAAAATTGTTTTTTTTTGGGAAAGATTGATTTTTTTTAAATGTACACATTTGAAAAAAATTGGCAATCAACAACATTATTTTAATTTAAAAAAAATATCCTTACAGAAAAAAAAACTAACCATCGAATTAAATTAAATTGATTTAAGAAAATAAACGTAAACGTTAAATATACTGTTGGTTGGGTCCTTTTTGCAAAAAGGAGTCCATTGAATATATCCAATTACAAAATAATGAATGATTTATAAAGTTAAATTACAAAATTATAATTTTATAAATCGAAGTGTCAAATAAAACGAAAGTTATGTAAATACATCACCGAATATAAGAAATAATTATTATAAGCATAATATTATAATTATATTCAGCGTCGAAAATTCACTTTTTTCTCGATATCAGTGTACGGATAGTATCCGTAAAAATTTGTAAACTTTTAGAAAAATTGACTTTTGAATAAAATGAACAAAATGCAAGTCAATTTTTCTGAAAATTTTCCAATTTTTCCGAAAAAAAAAACCATAGTGGTATATATATATATTGGGACCCCTAATATAATACGATTAAAATTATTATTTTTGTTAAAAGTAAGTAATGATGATAAGTTTATTTTTATAAAAAATACAAACATTAAAAAAAAAAATTAAAATTTTAAATCTTTAAACTTAACATATTCTTTAAAATAAAAATAGTTAAAATGTATAAGAAATTGTAATATATTGTAAAATGTGATTTTTATAATAAAAATATAAAACCCAAGAAATTCCACAAGGTACTATAGTAATCTATAGATTGCAATCTGCATGAGACCCAGGGTTACCAGATTCTGTCAAAAAAATCAGGACATTTTTTATAAATTTATCTTAATTACAAAATTGACATAAAGATACAATGCAAATAGCAGTGTTACCAGATTCTGTCAAAAAAGGACCGTACGTTTCGTTCGAATTTACCTTAATTACAAAATGACACAATGAAACAATGCAAATAAATGCAATTATGTCAAGTTGACGTTATTTAATATTGTCCATTGAGTCATTTTTGTAATTAAGGTAAATTCGAACGAAACGTACGGTATTTTTTTGACAGAATCTGGTAACACTGGCAAATAGTAAGTTTGACGTTACTTAATTATTGTTGATTGTGTCATTTTTGTAATTAAGGTTAATTCACACAAAATGTCCCGATTTTTTTTGACAGAATCTGGTAACCCTGATGGGACCCCTAATATTTGTAGAAATGGTTGACAATATAAAAAATTACAATTATAATTTTTGTTAAAAGTAATGATGATAAGTTTATTTTTATAAAAAAAACTAAAAATCCAAATTTCAATATTAAATTTTAACATATTATTTTATATAAAAATAGTTAAAATTTATAAGAAATTGTAAAATATTGTAAAATGTTTGTTTTTTCTCATGCATTTTTATAATAAAAATATAAAACACAAAAAATTACAGCAGAAACTTAAAACTTATTGGTGTTTCACAAGGTATTATAGTAATCTATAGATTGCAATCTGCATGGGACCCCTAATATTTGTAGCAATGGTTGACATAATATAAAAAAATACAATTATAATTTTTGTTAAACGTAATGATGATAAGTATATTTTTATAAAAAAAAAATTAAAAAAAAAAATTAAAAAATCCAAATTTTAATATTTAACATATATCTTTCAGTTTTCGGTTTATAGCGGGAATATAATATATTATAGTTAATAGTGAACTTCGTTACATGAAGTAAGTCCAAACAATGGGCTTCCCCCACTTTTTTATTTCTCTAGAATATGTTGTATACAAGATATTAACTATTAACTATATATTCCCGCTATAAACCGAAAACTGTAAGATTTGGACATACACTAGTTCTGCATTAAGGCGACGATATTTTTTTAAGAAATTTAACATTTTTGTTTTTTGCTTGGGCATTTTTATAATAAAAATATAAAACCCAACCTTTAGAATAGAAAGGTACAAATTTCCTACAAAAATAGCTAAAATCCCACAAATATCTTTGAAATATCTGTGATTTGCATCTAGTTGGCCAATTAATTTCTCCTATCGGTTGTAAACAAACGCAATGGTCACAGTGATTGGTCAGAACGTGAAAAAACAATTAGGCACCGCATTCTTGCGTCGCAATACGTATTTCCGGTTACCAGTAGATATCTAGCCAACTTAACTTAAGTACCTTACTACTACCTACTAAAGTAGGATTAATTTGTCACTTAAAAGATTTATTTGTTGTCGTTTGTGACAGCATTTACAAGCTGTTTTACTTTAAGTAAACGATTTTTTCCATTCAATCGACTTAATAGTCCATTGTGTAAGAAAGATCGTGTTTATAGAAAGTAAGGTAGTGTTGGTAAACAAGTTGATACTTTCTAATGGTGCTTGCAATAATTATAATTAGTTTTTCAATTAGAGTTTAATAATCATTTTTGCAGCTAAAAGTAGACTTGCCCTATAAGCCCACTTAACTTTTTAGGAAGGGTAGTTTTCAGTGGGTGTCCAGTGTTGTGTTAAAATGGAAGCTAACGCATTTGGGGGTGGCTATATTGCCAACTTGACACCCTAAAAGGTCCTGAATAGTTTATGGGCCTACACGGAGATAGCTTGAATTATTCAGTTCGACATCGGTCTAGTGTTTAAGATTTTAAATATTTACAAGAGCCCTTTTGCCACACACCGTGTGTGATCACTTTTATTTTATTTTACATTTCGTCCCGATTTTGTATTTACAGTTTTGACCAGTTAGTGAATGTTTTTTTTTGTTAAGCTAATATAAATCATAGTACCTTAGTTGTTCTTCATATGCCCATTCACCTTGGCTTCGTCTGAGGACAATTTAAATTATTAAAATTTATTTTTCATATACAGTGTATCCCCAGATTAACTTTGAGGCAAATACCAAAAAAATATTGACCCAATATTAATTTTCACTAAATTACAGTTCAAAAACCTTAAAATAATGTCCCAATCCTAAGAAATTATTTAATTAAATGCTTAAAAAAAGCCTATAAAAACCGGGGTTGAAAGCTTATTAATTGCCTCGAACACAATCTACTGCCTCGGCTGTCGCCTCAGAAGTGAAATGTATTCTCGGCAGAATAATTTGCTTCCACCTCCTAGTCTATAATGTACTATGATCCAAATAATTTTTTTCGTTAAATCAATGGAAATAATATGGTATTTCCAATGATTTAACGAAAACAATTGAATCGGTGAAATTAAGAACAGTACAAGTCCAAAAGTCAAAATGTTGAGAAAATATTTCAAAAAATCATTTTTATAGTCCTAAATGCATTTTTGTGGGAATATTTTAACTATTTTATAAAACATAATGTTCATATTCTGAAATGATTTATATCTTCTCACAAAAATGTATTTTGAACTGATTTAAAATTTTTGGACTTGTACTGTTCTTATTCTCACGGATTCAATTATTTGGATAATAGTAATAGTAATATTACTATATAGTGCACTACCAACAACTTTGTAAAAATTAATTTTAGGTCAAGCAGGCCGAGACTTTAAACAATTAAATCCGTACTAATATTTTTTATATCTCATAGTCAATCCGGGGACTCACCGTATATATACAGGGTGTTTCACATTCGTGGTCCATTGGAAGTTTCTAGGAAGAGTTTATAAAATCTATTTTTCTAAAATAGTCAAGAAGAGCAACGTCTAATGTAAAAGTAAGAATTAAAAAATGCTTGAATGTTAATGGAGGACCCTTCAAACATTTAATAATAAATTAGTGATAATATAATTGTTAATTAAAATATTGTTGGTTTATAAAATTGTTACAGTTACGCATTCTTTTTGTTATTAAAATATTTTATAAAATAAATTATATATTTTATTGTCTCCAATGAGTTGACATCCTACACCTTTGTTGAGTTTTTTTAAAATTAGCAAATATTGTTAGTATAAGTTTTAAATTTTTAATATGTTTGGCTTGTCAATTTTTTCAGTCACTGACTGCTATTTTTTATCAGTAAAAATGTTAACAAATTAAAATACGTATATAAGTATACTTAATTGTTTATAACAACCTGAAAAATTGACACCAATAAATTTTGAACAATCACAGATTACGTGGTTTCTTGATACAACATATTTAAAATTTTATAAATTGTAAAATATTTCTGAAATTAATAACTTTAGGTATAGGGAATAGTAATTTTCCCTGGGTTTTTTCAGGTATTTTTTTGAAAAATGTTTAAGAATTGACAAGGAATCTTTTAAACAATGTGTTAATATTCCAAAAAATCCACCTCCTATCTGCAAACCTAATAACAAAAAAGTTAAAGGGATTTTATGATTGACGCAAATTTGTCAAATTTTAACGAAAAAAAATTAATAACTCGATATTCAGGTATAGATCATGGTACCTATATATTAGGGTGGCCCAAAAAAAAAGAATATTTTTTTTCTTCTCGTCTCTTGAGAAAATATGTTGGTTTGTCATGTTTTAAGAGCTCTGTCAAAAGATCAGCACCATTAAAAACTTTTTAGGGGTCGCTCAAGATTTTTAAAAATTACCAAAATCGTCAAAAATTGGATTTTTTTTTATTTTAATTTTTTTTCTCGTTCCGATATTATTTTTTAATTTAAAAATAATAATGATTCTGAAAATTTCAAATCGATATTTTAATTTCTAAAGGTCGCTCAAGATTTGTTTAACTTTCAAAGTAGAGTATTTTGAATGTTTTCGAGCGACCTCTGAATATAAATATCAACGAACTTTTAGCGACCTTTAGAAATCAAAATATTGATTTGAAATTTACAGAATTTTTATTATTTTCAACCTAAAAAATAATATCGAGACGAGAAAAAGAATTAAAATAAAACAAAAATTCAATTTTTGACGATTTTGGTAATTTTTAAAAATCTTGAGCGACCCCTAAAAAATTTTTAATGGTGCTGATCTTTTGACAGGGCTCTTAAAACATGACAAACCAACATGTTTTCACAAGAGACGAGAAGAAAAAAAATATTCTTTTTTTTTGGGCCACCCTACTATACAGGGTGTTTCATAATATATGCGCAGGACTTCAGGATTTGATAGCTCATCCAAAAAGGTGAAAAAAGTCGCTATTAACTTACCCTCTAAAATGCACAATTTTCGAGATACAGGGTGTTGAAATTTTAGAAAAAAAATCGGTTTATTCGAATATCTCCGGAACCGTTTATCGTACAAAAAACAGCTTTTGTAAGCATTTTCTACTCATAATAAGCTATATTTGGTGCCAGAAAAATTTTTTTTTACTCATAATTGGTGGAGATTTTGAAGGGGTAGCGGGTGTTTTTCTCCTCAACTTCTACGCCCCTGAAAAAAGTACGGTTTTGAGAAGCCCATTCGAACAACTAATGTTTTCTATACAAAAAAGGTACTCTTGGTCATAAGCTCTAAAGTTGACCGTTTTCGAGAAAAATCAACTTTTATGTTTAAAAAAATGGTAAATTTTTTGAAACAAATTTTTTTTTACCAATTATACAAAATTTATTTTAACGTTAGAAGAAGTAACAAAACCAAACGATAATTGCAAAATTAAAAAAAAAATGATTCAAAAGTTGTCTTTGCAAAATTCTCCAAACCGTAAAGGTAACGCATTTCGCACATTTCAGAATTTGTGTAAAAAATCATTTTTTATTTTTTTTTAATTCTGCAATTATCGTTTGGATTTGTTACTTGTTCTAACGTTAAAATAAATTTTGTTTAATTAGTAAAAAAAATTTTTTTCACCTTTTTTGTGTAGAAAACATTGTCGGTTCGAATGGGCCTCTCAAAACCGAACTTTTTTCAGGGGCGTAGAAGTTGAGGAGAAAAACACCCGCTACCCCAAAATCTCCACCAATTAAATTTTTTTTGGCACAAAACATGGCTTATTATGAGTAAAAAATGCTTACAAAAGCTGTTTTTTATACGATAAACGGTTCCGGAGATATTCGAAAAAAACGATTTTTTTTCTAAAATTTCAACTCCCTGTATCTCGAAAATTGTGCATTTTAGAGGGTAAGTTAATAGCGACTTTTTTCATCTTTTTGGATGAGCTATCACATCCTGCGCATATATTATGAAACACCCTGTATATAGTAATTTTACTCAGAATTTTATACATAATTTAAAAATAAAAATATATGGGTTGTTCTATTTGAAATAACAAAATTGATGTAACTTTCGGTTAAACCGAGAGGTATATACTTATAATATTTTAGAAAAATAGACTTAAATGGATTATTTATAATAGCGTTTATAAACGCTTTTCAAATTTTAAATCAATATCTTTTTTCGTTCCCCAAAAACTTATAATGGAACATGAATGTGGAACACCCTGTATATATATATATATATATATATATATATATATAAATATATATACATACATATATATATCATTCTATAGAATACTTTTTTACAAGTCTTATAAGAGTATACTTAACATTTTTGAGATAGTCATGTATTTTATATCTTCCTGTTTTTTTTTAATAATGAAAAATTGAGGTAGATATGCAAATCTATTTATTATTATTAAAGCATTTGTGGAGCTTTAAAAAAATCTGAAAAATCTAAAATGAAATAGTCATATAAAGTGGCCAACATGACACAACATAAAGCATTTCGACGAAATTAGTTTCGGACACATTTAATACCGATAATCTGGCCAGACATCAATTAAACAAAGTGCGAGCGCAAATTATGCAGAATTAATTGTTAAATTTATTTAATGTGACACTGTAAACTCCTAATTTATTATGTGCGGCAAGCCTCGGCCGCGCCTATTCGCAGCTTTGCAGAGATGGCGCTGCATGTAAATCATAATTATAATATGCGCAGGCCGCAGCAAGCTGGGTGGAAACGTTAGTGCTTTGTTAATAATTGACCGTCCGATACGATTAACAACACAAGCAGTGGTGTAGACAGAATTTGGTTCTGAAAAAATAAATTTTAAAAATATCTAAAACTATTAGAAACTTTGTATTTAAAGTGTCAAAAACAAATAAAAATAATTTGTTTCCAATATCTTCTTTATTTTTGTGTTTTTTATTTTTTAATTATTAAAACTATACAGAGTGTCACAAAAGTCATGTACATCAGAAAAGGGGTGGATGGGGGCCTTTGATTGTCTACTTTCTTCTTGAAAAATAATTCTATGATCTTAAAAATTGTTCAATAAAATTAATTATATTTAGAAAAAATATGTAATTAAAAATAGACAATTTTGACTTTTTTTAACAAAAAATGTCAGTAGTATGTATACATACTACTGACATTTTTTGTTATATACTACTATGTATCAACTATTTTTTTAAAGTATATCGAAAATATTGTTTGGGGTGACAAAAAAAAATTATGGTGAAAGTTCATAATATTAATATTAAGAGGTCTATCATCCCAATTTAAGATTTTTTTTTCTGAGCGAGTGTTTGTCTCAGAACTCCCAAACCATTAAATTTAACAAAATTGACTTAAGAATATTTTTTGAAGAAAATTGAATGCTCTACACAAAAGGTTTGATTGAAATTTTCCGTCAGATTAACCGTTTTCTACAATCATGCCTTAAAAATTGTTATAGTTTTGATCTTTTAACTTTGGAATTTTGTAATTCATGTAAAAATCAGTAAGCATTTGATTTCCCATAAGAATATTCATCGGATTTTTTCTGGGTACTGATTTTTACATGAATAACAAAATTCCTAAGTTAAGGAAACGGTGCATCTGACGAAAAATTTCATTTTAATCTTTTTTGTAGAGCATTTAATTTTCTTAAAAACATATTTCTATGTCAATGTTTTTAAACTCAGTGGTTTGGGAGTTCTGAGACAAAAACTTGCTGGGGAATAAAATTTAAAATCGATGATAGATTAATTAATATTAATATTATGGACTCAAACTTTCAAAATAATTTTTGTTTGTCACCCCAAACCATATTTTCGATAAACTTTAAAAAAATATATAGTTGATTTTTTTGGCCCAGTCTAATGTATACACATTGTATTTAACCCGCCACTGCTATTAACAGTGGATTATTGCAGGCGTTCAGCATTTGTATCGAGCGGCAAATTGTAATACGGAAGGCTAGCTGTCATGACAGCTTTTGATTAATTACTCAATGTAATTTGAACGTAATTGAACTAGCGTTTAACCAATCTTGTTTTGCCTCTATTAATTGATAATACATTCAAATTGAAGACGTCATCAAACCAAAGATGATTTATCTAGCTACTCGTATCAATGTCATGTACACTGCTCAAAGAAATTAGCGGAACGCCTCTCATTTCAACAACAACAAAAATTCAATCCTACTACAATAGTTATCTTCAATATATTGCTACTATAGTGGCAAAAAACTGAGAACTGCCAAAAACAAAGTACCTACACACAAGTTAATAGTAAAAAAATCATAAGTAACAGGATTTAAAACTGCTAGTTTGGTATTTTTATTAATGGATTGTGTAGTTCGTAATGGCATTTGTGCTCTGTTAACCAGGAAACACGGTCTTTGTAAATAACAAAAAACGTTCATTTAAAAAGAATTAGGTTTATTGTTAATTTGAGATAAACATTTGTTGTCAATTGTTTTGTTTCAAATTCTTGACAGTTAGTTTTAGTATTTAGCTTAAATCGGTAACATGAATACAGTGACCCACAAAAGTAGGAAACAATTACATTTTTTCCCGCAAAAAATTCCTTTGATTTTGCTTTTTAATTCCGCACATTTTGATATTTTTTTTCATATTTGCCGCCATTTTTGTAGAAGCTATGACGTCATCGGACGTTTTTTTTAAATTTTACCAGATTAATTCGAATAAATTATTTTCACATGATAGTTTTGGGTATTATTAAATTAAAAGTTCGTGAATTAAAATTTTTTATTTCCAAAAAATATTTTTGACTATTTGTAGAATAACAAAAAACAACAATAAACTGAAAAAGTTTGACCTTGAAATGAAATATTTTGAGAAAGTTTATGAACATTTTTTCTATAAAAACTTTTTAATTTTATCAAAACCCCAGGGGGTCGATTTTTCAAATCGGTCGCATATTAGCGTAAACGCAAAGTTGCGATGATTAAAAAACGTGCACGTTTCTAGTTCTTAATTTTTGACAGGTATTCGTTCTTTTCTTAAGTAGACGTTTTTGTTTACGATTACAAAATCTGACAACACTGTTTCTGATTGTTTATCTGGAAACTTTCTAACCTAAAATTGGCGTTGTTTACTTATGTTTGGATCTGGTGACTTGTGTTAAGACAATTTTGGTTCTTTAGAAGTATCTAAAAGCGCCATGGCGACTACAAAAAAACGTGGAATAAATGTAACCGAAAATCAGAAAAAAAATTTGATTGAATTTGTTCAAAAGAATCCTCTGCTTATTAGTGGAAAACAAAGCAACAAGTACACTTATAAGGATCTCCAAAGGGATTGGCAAACGGGCACAGACATATTAAACAGTATGCCGGGGGCTAAAAAGGATTGGCGCGGGTGGCGAAAGGTGCAAGACCTATTGTTTTTTGTTACCATCAATCTAATAATTAAGATGTATTTTAGTGTTGGCAAGATTTGCGTTTCCGCACAAAAAATAAAGTATCGGTTAATAAGAAAGCGGCTGGAGGTACTGGAGGTGGTCCTTTCACCGAAGAGGTACTAACAGCAACCGAAGAGGAGGTACTAACTGTCATAAAAAAAGTTTCGATAGACGGTCATGATGTCCCTGAATCTACCGTGGAATTTGTCTTCGAGGAGGACAATGCCATACCCGCCGCCGCTTCCGAAATTGTAATTCACGACCCAGTTGTGGAGGAGAATGCAGCAAATTTTGAAGTAGACTCTGACGACATTGCGGAAGTTTTGCCGCCTGCCACAGAGTTTGCTCTTCTGCAAAACGTGATTTTGGAACCATGCACAATGGCAAGTGCAAGAAGTGACCCTGAATCCGCGTTAAAGGACCTCACTAACAAGACCAAACCGTTTAAGGGCAAAATGCCTAAGAAATTAGAACACCTGATAAATGCAGCAACTGCTGCAACATGTTTTAAAGAGAACTTAAATAAAAAGGTGAGCATAAAAGAAGCATACTATCAGCAAAAAATTACGTTGTTACAAGAAATGAAATTGGTTGAAGAAAAGAAGGTGGCCGCGTTGGAGCGCATTGCTAACGCATTGGAACAGCACCGAGGGGATTCTTAAATTTTTTTGTGGCAATATTCTATTTATGTGTCAAACTAACCAAAGAATGAAGAGTTAATTTTTTTTTTGAATAAGCAATGGTTATTTATTTTTTAATTTAATTTAAGTTTTGTTAATTACATAATTAAGTTGCAAATAAAAATATTAAAAACAAATGTTTTTTTAACGGCTAATGTCGTCTAGTGTAGTGTATGTGTAGGCCTTCGGTATATGTTCCCTGATGGTTGGATATTTAACGTCGTGCGAAATGGTCAATCAGCCGAAATCGCCATCGTCTACCTGCAGCAAGTTCGGGATTAACTCGCCCGATGGCATTTTCTTCATTGTTCTCGACATTCTCTTCATTATTAATCAATCCATAGTCCACATCCTCTTCATCATCATCGATTTCATCCCTCGGTACATTGTATGCTATACACATGTTGTGTAACACAACACATGCATTGATTATTCTACATGCTACCTCCGGGCGGTAGTGAAGCACTCTGTGCTTCAAGAGGCATCTGAACCGTCCTTTCAATAAACCATTACAACACTCTATCTTGCTTCGAGTTGCCTTTTGAATGATGTTAAACCTGTGTTCAGGGGTACCCGGTACTGTCTCCTCGGTTATTGGGGTAATCAACCAAGTACGAAGCGGATATCCTGAATCCCCCAGAAGGTAGTAATCACTGTGTCCGAGGCCATGTAACCGTCGTAAAAGCCCTTAAACGTTAGAGCGGCTCCAAATAAAGGCGTCATTGGTACTTCCCGGGTATCGCGCTATCACATTTAAAATTTTTAAATCCGGATCGCATATAAGTTGGACATTTATGGAGTGGTAGTTTTTCCGATTAACATATAGATGTTCCGGATAATCGGGATGATTTATGTTTGGCGGAAAAATTGCCACGTGCGTGCAGTCGATACAGCCAACCACCCCTGGTATGCCATGTTGGTTGAAAAACTTAAGTCTAACGCTGTTTAGCTCGTCAAAAGTATTAGGAAACTTGACCCATTCATTGAAAATATTGGGCTGATTGAGTGCCTCATAAACTTCTTTTATACAATTGCTCACCGACGACTGTGTAACATCCAAGTATTTGTTAGTTGCAATATCCCACTGATAGCTGCCCGTTGCAAAGAACTTAAGTGCTACTAGGACCTACAATTGTTTCATGTATAATGTAACTGCTCTAGGTGAAAAGGGAATGTTAACACTTGCCTTGGTTGAGATAGTTAAATCAGAAGCTCTTGTAGGGGCGGTCATAAAAGGCGTAATTCGTTGAATTAAATATTGAGTTAACTCCTTCGACAGTCTAAACAGTTTAGTAAATTTCCTATCACTTAGCTCAATAAAAGGATTTCGTGGGTTTCGCTCGTGGTTAAAAAGTTGTTGCTGCTCAGCATTGCCCAGATTGTCTATCGCGATCACTTCCATTAGCTCCTCCATCACTTAGTACGATTAATTAGGCTATTCAATATGATTAAATTTGGGTAATGACCACTACTTGTGCAACTACGAAGTATAACTAGTACAGAAAAGAGCACTTTAAATACTTGCGATCACCCTAAGACCGCTCGTTGTAAAGCGTTCACAATTTGCGAGTACACGTTTGTTTGAGAGTGGTCAAAAATTCAGTTTTTACAAACGTGCGTAACAAACGATTACTTTTCTAATAAACGATGGCTCAAAAATCGACCCCCAGTGTAATTTATTAAAAATAGATATTAAAATTGGAAGCATGTCTTTACAAATAACCTATCAAACAAAAAAATCAAGAATAAAGGAAAAAGTTAAACAAAACAGTGATTCGAAATAGCAGCAAATCTATCCTGACTTGGATCGCATGTTAAGAGCAAATAAAGTAAGCAAGCTTCGCTCGCAGAGCAAAATAAAATAAAACAAACGAACGACTCGTCGACAAATTCGATTAGAGGTTGTTTTAGTGGAAAACGCAACGGTTAACATCGTTCCAGGCAGGCAACCTTCAGTCAATTACACTAATACGTCCTGTGCCGCCGCCTACACGCAGGGCTGCCAACCGCCGCTTCTACGTTTCAACCGCATTGTTTCTAAGTTGACAAGAACGTTTTGGGGAAGCGCTTTTCGGTTTTATCTCCGCCATTTCCTTCTATTGTCGTTTACGAATATAAAACCCTGATGAATTAGATTTCATTTTATGGCGCAGTCTGTACCACTCAATTTTACCACAATCGTGAATATAGCTCTATTGGTCAAGTTGAACTACACTGTTATAAAAATCAGAATTGTTAACATGTTTTTTAAAGGTAATAGGCAATTTTGTAAGCATTTTGTTGATATTAAAGGTTACAGATGATTTTGTTAATGTTTAACAAATTATTTTGTTGAAAAAGTACACGTGATTTCAGGCAGTCAGTCAAAACATCAGGGCCGAGCCAACCCAGGGTGCAAAGGGTGCACTGCGCCCGGGCGGCAACTATCGAGGGGCGGCATTTTAGAAAATATTTGTAAAGAAAGTGACGGTAAACTTTTTATTTATTTTTTTAATTGTAATTGATTCTGATCCAAGTGCATGGTATCTGACAAAATAAGGTTAATGCTAGTAGAAAAGGGTAACCTACTAAATAAGAAAACAACTTATCCCAAAGACGCTAGCACTAGAAGTTATTGAAATAAATATTTTTACCAAATGGTGAATCCGTTTAACGCACTTGGATATTCTAAAAAATATACTCTGTGTTTTGTTTCCCATGTAAGTTATTTGGGAATGCATCTAGTTCATTGGGGCTAGATGGATTTCAAGATTGGCAACATTTATCGCGAACCTTAAGCCGACATGAAAGTTCTAATGATCATATTTAATTTTGCAACAAAATGATTCAATTACAAACTTCATTAAAGTGTGGCTCAACAATAGATTATTTACAGGAAAAACTAATTAACAGAAAAGATGGTGTTCTATTTTAGAAAGAATTATATCGGTTTTTAAATTTTTAGCTTAGCAAAACCTAGCTTTTAGGGGTAGTTCTAGTAAATTATTTGGTAATGTTACACGTCTAACTCGCAGCAGAGCAGCAACAGCAGCCCAGCAGACCTGAAGATGGTAGATGAGATTGTACCGAAATGTCGTCAGACATACGTTTCTTTTACGAACCAAAACCGACAACACGGAGCAGATCCCGAAAAACCACTAATACATACATAATAATTTTATTAAGTTAAAATAGTGTTTTTAAGACTTTTTTTCCTTTAAGGGGCGGCAAGCTTTTAATTGCACCCGGCGGCAAAAACACTTGGTGCGGCCCTGCAAAACATTTCCCACTGACAATACGCATCAATAAGTTCAACTGACTTCAGCGTCTGCAACTTATGTTTCTGCTTACTTTATTCTAATTCGTAACGTGTTCGTTACAACTGTCCAGAGTGTTTATAATATATTACCAGAAATCTGTTATTATTGTTATTCGGATTCCTTATACCTATTTAACGAGTGTGCAAAGTGCGAAGTATCCGAAAAAAGATGCCATCACTGGTTTACAAACTGAAATTAGGGGTTACAGTAAAGTGGGTTAAAGTTACGAAATACATCAGTAAGTGTTGTAGTAGTACGGATAATTAATTGTACCAAATTTCTTTATAATTTGATGATTTCAGAATTTAATTGTGTGAATGTTATTTTTGTGTTCATTTATGTAAGTTGTGTCTTATTTTTGGGTTTTTTTAGGTTTGTAAAAATAAGGTCCTTTTTGAAAGTATTATGGTTGAATTATTGATATAGGATTTTGTTATTAAATCTACAAAATGTTTGTTATAATTACAAACTACTTATTCAATTAGTTAACAGATTACAGTTGGTTATAAAGTTATGTGGACCTGGATTAACATAAAATATGGTTAAAATTAACAAATATTTTTTTTACTGTGTATAACAACTGTTTAGAACGTTAAATTTAGTATTAATGTAAACAAAATAAAATTGTACAAGTGTTGAGGTTGATATTTTATTTTTATTTGAATCATTTTATATTTATAGATATCATTTTCACACCTTTAGCGTTATTCCTATTTGAAAAATTTAGCCCCAACGAAAAAATAAATTATTAAAAAGGTGTTACGTGTGTTTGAAAGGATCTATTTGAAGAGAAAGCTGGTATTTTTGGCTTCAGGAAAACTGTCAAGGGACTTTTCTTTTTTTCTTCTTGTCTACTTTTGTCAACCGCGACTTTAAAATTGTTTTAATAATTTCCGAAGTGAGCTAAAATCTATATTCCAAACTTATTTATTATTTAATGGAGGGAAAATTCGTGGAGATGGAGAAAAGTTTAAATTTAATTTTCCAGTCAGAAGTTAAGATTTTTAGACAAAAAGCCATGAATAAGATATGTGTGAGATGGCCCTTTTGTTTTAAAATGAAAAGTTTAAATTGGGAAAACTTAAATGATAAATAAACATAGTTATACAGGGAAAATGGTGCGTCAACGGTAAAAATATTTTTAAACAATTTAAAAAAAAATTACTTTTAGAGATTTATAAAGCTGTTTTCATAAAATTGTTTTAAGGCAGTCAGGAACGTTTCTATTAAAATGACAACTTTTTTGAAGATTTTACCGACTTTTAAATCCTAAAATGTAAAGACAGTCCTAAACTAATATTTTGAAAGGAAATTTTAACAAAAATAATTTTAAATAAATAAATTTGATATTATGACATTTCATGAAATAAGTTTATTTCAATAGTAAATTAAATACCAATTTATTGCTACTGCTATTTCTTAATTGATTGTCGATGTTTTATTTAATTTAAATTAATTAAAAACAAAATTACTTCATATCTTAATGTATTATAATTGCAAAATAATAGTATTATTACACAACGGCTTTTGATTTTTTATTGTAGGTATACAGGGTGCGTCAAATATTTTCTATGTGTTTCAAGATTAGAATCCTATTCAAATAAAATTTGAAGATTTGAAAAAAACTAATATTTGAAAAAACTGTCAAAGCCAAAAATGGCTTCGTTATTTCTGGGAAATTTAAATAAAAGTAAGTTTTACATGTTAATATGCACATTATTCTAAATTTTTATTTAATTTCTTCGCTAGTTAATATCAACATCTTTTGTTTTTATAATGGCCACTACATTTGATATACGAGGTGTGTTCAGGAAATAACGGGAATTGTTAAATTTCGCGGGTTCGGAGGGTCCGGTTGTCATAAAATTTTCTTTATTATGTTGGTATACTTGCCCCCGAAGTATGGTAAAAACTTTAGCTGTTTTCATTGTTTACTTTGTCTGTGGCAGCCGCTAAGGCTAGACGTGTTTTATGTTTTTTCGTTCGTTAAAAGAAATGGATCAAAGAATTTGTATCCAATTTTGCTTAAAAAATAAAATAAATTCTGTAAAATGTTAACAAAGGCCTATAGTGAGTCTGCTATAAGTAAAACAAGAGTTTGCAAGTGGTTTAAGAGTTTCCAAGATGGCCGTGAAGACGTTGAAGATGACGAACGCCCCGAACGCACAAGCACATTAACAACCGATAAAAACATGGAAAAAGTGAAAGAAATTGTTATAAACCATCAGAGAAGTCGCTGATTATGTTGGTATATCGATTGGCTCATCCCATGAAATTTTTTCGAATGTTTTGGGTATGAAACGCTTAGCAGCAAAATTTGTTCTAAAATTGTCAAATTTTGAAGAAAATTTTTGGCCAAAAACACTACTGTAATGATGCCCCAGCGTCCATATTCGCCAGACATGCCTCTGTCTGACTTTTTCCTATTCCCAAAAATAAACAGAACCTTAAAGCGCCGTCGTTTTGCAAGCATATATGCTTGTCATCTATAGATGACATTAAAAGCGCATCGCTGAAAGAACTAAAGGCTATCCCAAAGATCGAGTTTTAGAAGTGTTTCGAGTATTGGAAGAAGAGCTGGCACATGTGCATAATATCCAATGGGGACTATTTTGAAGGCGACAATAATAATGTAGACGAATAAATAAATATTTGTTTCAAAAAACGAAAAATCCCGATATTGTCTGAACATACCTCGTATCGTTGGAACCCTTGATTTTATTTTTAACAGACCATGTAAAATTCCAATATGGCGGTTATGGAAAAAACAAAATCTAGTGGAAGAAAAAAATCATAAATTAGATGAAACTTACTTTTTTCAAAATTCTAATATATATTATAGTTATTTTTAAATGCCATTTTAATATACTTATAATTAAGCAACGTTTCTCTAATTTAACCGTGTATAGTACCTAGGTAATATAAATTGTATAAAATAATATTATATTATTATATGAGAAATAATGCCCATAATCTCGAGTATAATACTATACTTTATCTACTCCAATAATAAGATAATTAAATGATTTTAAAAAATAACCTCACTTTTTACCAATTTTAAATATTCAATGCAGGGAATTTATAATATTTATCATTATAAAATCCCAATATTATGCAATAGGAGTAGATAAAAATGGTTTAATTTCGATTTTTATTGTTTGTTATAACTTGTTTAATTAACATAATTGTTGTATAAAATGTTATATTTTAAATTTTTTGTCCAATACTTTTTTAGGTTATAGTTTTTATCAAAATATTTAGAATATTTATGTTTATGTTTATAAATTCTATAATAAATATTGTTAAAAAAATACCTAATCTTATAAAAGCTCAAAAAAAAAACAATCTATAAATAAAACTATTTACAAGTCGGGATTTAAGTAAATGGAAGGTCATAAAACGTACCGTAAACACGGGTGGCTTTGGCTCACTTTCAAACTTCAGCTTAAAATTTTTATGGTTTTAACAATCATAAACATTAAATTTTGTATACCAAAATTTGAGTCTTGAGTTGCTTTTTCATAATAACTATGTTATAATATTACATAGGGCTGAGTTTCAAAAATAAACATTAAAAACTGGGTGTGCAAAGTTACCCCCTGGTTGCGGGTTACTTTGTCTCACAGGGTTTTTTCAGTATAAAATGAATGTAATATTATATTTTATTTTTATTAGACACGTGTTAGCAGCGACATATATCTATTGCAAGGGATTACCAATAAAAAAAATAAAAAATCGACCTGTAGTTAACCAAGGATCATCATTCCAATGGATTGCGCATAATATAGAAATTGTAACGCGTGTATTTCTAAGAGTTTTGCACTGATACGATATATACAATTTTAAAGTGTAATAAATCCCATTTCTTTCTTTAAAACACTGATTTTCCTGTAATATAAACTCAATAGAATCGCTCAATTGACAGGTTTAGACCAACAAATTATAAATGGTAATTTTATCGAGCGCGAAAATATTTTTCATAAATGGGTTAAAGTCACCCGCGGGGTGCAAAGTCACCCGTATTTACGGTATACAAAAAAAAATAAAATCCCATGTAAATTTAAAGGCTTAACATTTTTAAAACTTTTATCTTAAGTAAAATGATGTGATATATAGTATTTCGTGTAGTTATCAGCTTATTGGACCAGACAAAAGATTAGTCAAAAAAACAAGTTAAAGAAAAAATAAATAAGGCGTACGTTGGGACAATAAAAAAATAATAAAGTTTTGTTATATATCTCGGTTCGGGTAAATTGTATTTATAGTTTTTGTAGGTAATTAAATTTTACCGATTTTTAGTTTGAAACTTTTTTCGGTATACCAAATTATTATTTTCGAAGACATCTTAACATCTAAAAAAATATGTATAAATTTATGTACATTTAACTTTTGGCCCCAATGTGCTTTAAGTAGGTTTAAAATCCTAACATCTTTTTCGTTGTCGATTAAAGCCCGAGTTATGCTGAGTAGTTCTTTAAAGTAACAAACTGCCTGGACTTTTAATTACCTCTCCGGTAATGGACTTGCCGTGTTAAACAAGCGAGAGTGGCGCCGGGAAAAAACAATTGACATTCGCCCCACATTGCGACAACACGAATTAAATCCGGACAATTTTTTCTCTCTCTCTTGTTCTCTGATCAGCGGGCTCGTTAGTTGATCGAATTTTATTCGACTCGATCTGTGACAACGTCGAATTAAAGGTTTATTGATTTTGCTTGTACGGCAATCAGTCGTTTTGTCTCTATTTAGAGAAAAGATAGATAACTGAATAAATTTAAAAATACAAAGTTTTTTATGTTAAAATAATTTGGTCAAAAATGACTAATTGTCATAGTAATTCTAGATCACAGCAATTTGTATCCCGGACATTTAGCAGTCAATTCAGTAAGTCAAAATGTCAAAAGTTATTAAAGTAAAACAGTTTTTGAGATATATATAGTATACTACATTTTTCATGTAATATGATTGACTATATTTCAAAAACTACTCTACTTTCATAAATTTTGACGGTATTTTCTGATTATCTAGAATACCAATGTTATTAAAACTGTACTAGAAATTTTTACATTTGTCTTAAATTTTTGAATAAATTAAAAATTTTGGAAAATTTAAAAATATTTGAAATTATAAAAATGGGAAGAGATAAATAACGAGATGATTTTAAAAATACATTATTTTTATGGAATCAGTTTTTAACAAAAATGACCTTATCTAAATTAAAAATTTTCTTAAACTGTTTAATTTTGAAAATTTCGTAAATTTTAAAATCTTGAAATTGAAAGGAATTTTTAAAATTTAAATTATAAGTTATTCCAACCATTTTAAATTTATACCACTGTGCAAATTTGTCCTACAATTTTTTTAATTTATACTACTGTGCCAATATGTTCCAACATTTTTTTAATTTATGCCACTATGTGAATTTTTCCTACAATTTTTATAGTTTATCCCAGTGTGCGAAATTTTATGCCACTGTGCAAATTTGTCCTACCATTTTTAAACTTATGCATGTAAGGGCAGTTTTTAATTATCCAATTTTGTTCGAATTGGACAGATTTCAATTAGTCGGTTTTAAACAAATTAAATGTATACATTTAACTCTATAGGCCCAAGTAGCACAACTAGTTAAATAACTAGCATTCTAAGTAAATTAACCAAAATCTAAGTAAAATAACGTTTTTTTAAACTTGCTTTTTAACCAATTAGTTGTATTTAACCATTAACATTTTTTTAAGGTTACTATGAACTAAAAAATAACCCTTTAAATTTACCAACCGGTTGCTATAACCTTAAGGTAAATTTAAAGGTTATTTTTTAGTATAATTTACCTAATAAAAGAAACCTATTGGTAATGTTACTAACTAGTTAATTATTTGGTTTATTTATAGTCAATTGAAACTCTTGAAATAACCTAAATTTACCTTTAAGTAAATTAAAGTTTTTTCAAGAGTTTAAATTGACTATAAATAAACCAAATATTTAACTAGTTGTTAATATTACTTATAAGATAAAAGGTAGGTTATTTTAGAAGTTAGATATTGTTATTTTAACTGCTTATTTTAACCATTGAAAATAGTTAAGAGTAGTTATTTCTTTAGACATATTTTGGTTTAGTTTAACTTTTGAAATAACTTTTTGGTAAATTAACCACAGCATTGGTTAATTTGGATATATATTTTTAACCAACAAGTTATATTTTACCAAATAATATTTGGTAATATAATATATTAACTTGCTGGTAAATTAACGTTAATTAATAAACTTAAAAAAGTGATGGTTTTGCAGTTCTCATTGTTACCTGCATATAAAAATTATTAGTCTTTATACAACTTTATATATAAACCTATAGGTTGTGAGTTTTGTGTGGTAATGGAGCCTAAAAGAAATAATTTAAAAAAATATTGACTTTCTTCATTATTTTTCTGCAAATCTTAAAACAATCCCCTCACATTTAATTAATTTGGTAAGCATCTATTGGTTTTATCAAAGAACAGATGCGTTGTAATAAAGCAGTGCTGCAACTAAAATCAGAACGTAAGATCGGCGTGAATTTTTTTAGGTTAGTTATTTTAAAAATAACAAGTTATTTAAATTTAACTAATTTTGGTAATTAATAACTATAATGTGTTACATTAACCAAATTTAAACCTAAACCAAAGAGTTATAAATTACCGATAGGTAAATAAAGTAGTTAAATTAAACACAATAAAATAACCAAATGGTTTAAATAAACTTGCAGGTTAATTTATATTGGTTTTATAACCAATAAGTAAAAGCATACTAAAATCGCCATATTGTTTGCTGTCCATTTTAACAAAAGCAAATGCCAATAATTTTAATAATTTGTTTTATTCCAAAAATAAGGTAATTTAAACAAACCAATAATAAAACATAATATTATTTTATGTTTAAAAGTATTTTAAATTAATTTCAAACAAAATAAAGAAAAATTGGGCAAAAAATATTTTTTTTTTAAATTTTTATTTTCTTTACTTCTTATTTTTTTCAAAGCGCATTTAAAATATGAAAGTATCATGTACTACTTCATCAAACAAAAAAAATGCCCAATTGGTTTTTTTTCCCTTTGAACTTTCTCTTTAAGACATCAATTAATATACATATTTAATGTACATATATGAAAATTAATATTTATGGGCGACATTTTATTTTAAGGATCTGTTAGTCATATCTATAGATATACATAACCATATTTAATAATTATATAGTTGAAATAAACTTAAACCAGTTCATTATAGTTTAAGTGAACTTAAAAGTTAAAAAGTAGTTAAAAAAGGGTAAAATAAACCAAAAACTACCAAATATTAACTTCTTGTTAAACAAAAGGTATATTATCCAAGAAGTTACATTTAACTAACATAACGTTAATTTTACCATAATTGAATTCCCCACTTATTACAAAATACCGTTAATTTAAGGTTAATTTAACGTTGTAGTACAATATAACTTAAATGAATTAACCAGACATAACGTAAATTTAACGTTAATTTAACCAGTTGTGCTACTTGGGGGGTTTTGAATAGTCCAATTTAAAAGTTTTTAAATGTCCCAAAACATGGAAAAAATTTAATAAATTTTAGAAAATTGTTTTTATACTGTACATGTTTCCATGACACTAAGTAATCTTTTAAAACACATTATTGACAAGCTGTGACTTTATGGCGCTTTAGTCACGGGCTGAAGTTAGCAGCAGTAGCTTTCGGGCTTTTTAGTCACAAAGCTAGCTTTAAGTTATTTGACAGTTGTAAAAATGTCACACAATCGTCTAAATAAAGTGCCCATTTTGTAAAATAATACTGAAATGTAGAAATTATTTTATTATCTACATACAAAATTATATTGTGAAAAACTGCTTCTATATATCTTCTATATATTTTAAAACCCGATAATAACTAACACCCTTTTTCGAAGAAAAAGTATAGTATGTAAATCGTTTATAAACTTTTATAGACACTCATATTTATTAAAATCTCCCTCGCAAGCTTCGTGACTAAAATATACTATAAAGGTATAGTAAAACTGCCTTAAAACTGCTTTACAATTTTTATAAAATTGTTTAAAAAATGTCCATTGCTCACAGTAAAAACTAAATTTGTATATTAAATATAACATCTACATTTTCCCAACAAAATAAAAAAAATCATTAAAATATTTAAATTCATTGAGTCGAATTGTTAAATTAAATCTTCCACGTTCGAAGAAGAATTCCGTAAGGAATTTCTAAAGTGGCTGGTATTGATCACTTAAAACTATAAATTTATTTTAATTGGTGTCCTTTGCAAATTTTAATGGTCACCGTACATTTATCAGCAAGTAACTTGTTATTTATTATCATAAATGCTCCTTAGCTTTTCAATATGTCCTATACAAAGAATGTCCTACTCATTTAGATATATTATTTTAATTTTTGTACATGGTGTTAATCTAGATACCCTGTATATAACTTGTACTTCATTACCACTGTTTTTAATGTCATACACTGTTATAAAAATCAGATTTGTTAACATGGGTTTGTAGTTTTGTTAATTTTATTTTGTAAAATTTTAACATAATTTCTTGTAGAAAACCAGGGTTTGTAATTATTTTTATTTTAACAAAGGAAAATATTTTACCATACTGTAAAGGTAATATGCAATTTTGTAAGCATTTGTTAATTTCAAAGGTTACAGTTTATTTTGTTAATGTTTAACAAATTATTTCGTTAAAAAAGTACACGTAATTTTAGGCAGTCAATCAAAACATTTCCCACTGACAATACGCATCAACAAGTCAGTTGGACTTCAGAGTCTGCAACTTATGTTTTCGCTTACTTTATTCTAATTCGTAACGTGTTCGTAACAACTGTCCAGTGTTTACAATATATTACTAGAAATCTGTTATTATTATTATTCGTATTCCTTAAACCTATTTAAAGAGTGCGAAGTATCCGAAAAAATATGCCAACACTGGTTTTCAAACTGAAATTAGGGAAGACAGTGAAGTGGGTTAAAGTTACGAAATACATCAGTAAGGGTTATAGTTGTACTGATAAATGTATTGTACCAAATTTCTTAATTATTTGATGATTTCAGAATGGTGCGTTATTTAATTGTGTGTATGTTATTTTTGTGTTCATTTATGTAGGTAAGTGTTAATTTTTTTATTTAAAAAATGGATTAATAAAGCAACATTTCTTATTTCCAATTTCCTATGGTTGAATTATTGACAGGATTTTGTTATTAATTTTACAAAATGTTTATAATTACAATAATGAATTAACATAAAATCTGATTAATATTTGGTTAAAATTACTGAGTACTGTGTAGAGCTCTTTAAAAAGAACTAAAATGGTTTCAAAATAGTCCCTAAACTGTTTTAAAAAATCCTAGAGCTGCATAAAAAAGTTGTATATCCTTAAAACTGTTTTAAATTATCCTTAAGTAATTTAAAAAATGTTAAAAATTAAAAACCCATTGTCTAAATAGTTAAATAATCGTAAAAGGGGTAAGCTAATTATTAATTGTGAGCGCGCTAATTAAAATCGGGCGAAGCCTTGCTTGGCGCGGAATTCAGCTTCGGCAACGTTGCTCCGCTTATTTTTAATAAGGGTGCTAATTACTATTGTGCCGCGTAGTTTAATTAGGGCCTTAATTAATAATGAAAGCTTCGCTGTATCAGCACCTAGCAGCGAACTCTATTTAGATAATGTTAATGGTTTTACCGCCGCGCGATGTTACGTTCATTATTCTCTCTCGCTAATTTTCCGGAATTGTTTAATTTGTTTTCGAGCAAATTACTTAGGCGGGTACTGCAAATTTATTACATCAAAAAGTTAATATTAACAACCCTTAGCCTGCCCGTCAGTGTTATAAATGTTTGTGTCTGTTTTTCGGCGAAACAATTTTAACTCGAGCAAATCTTCATTTTAAAGTATAATAAAATATTTGGTAATTCTGGTAAAAGATATCGTCTTGATCGATTCTTAAACTGGTTTTTAAATGTAATCTCATAGTTTTTAATTTTTTAAACATTTATTATTATAAAAATATACAGGGTGTGCGGAAAATATACCGACAAACTTTCAGGGTTGGTAAGGAACATAAAAACAAACATTTTTTGCTTAATAACATTTGTCCTCAAATTGGTAGTTTACGCTCTAGACCAATTAAAAATTTAAACGAAATCCAAATACTTAAAAATAATAAGATAATTATCTTTATTTCCGAAGTAGCACAACTGGTTTAATAAACGTTAAATTTACGTTATGCCAGGTTAATTTAAGTTATATTGTACTGCAACGTTAAATTAACCGGTAATTAACGTTATTTTGTAATGAGTTAGGAATTCAATTATGGTAAAATTAACGATATATTAGTAAAATTTAACTTTTTGGCTAATGTACCTTTTGGTTAAAAAGATGGTAGTAGTTTTTGGTCTATTTTACCCTTTTTAACACTTAAGTCAACTTAAACCATAATTAATCACTCTCTAAAAATGAATTAGTCAAAAATGACTAATTTAATAGTTATTAGTGGCTGCTTTTTCACTTGTACCATGGTTAACTATGAAATACCATGGTATCCCAAAATTTAATCTGAATCCAAAAATACCGTCAAAAATTATGAAAGTGGAGCAGTTTTTGAGTTATAGTCAATTCCATATTAAATGGAAAATTGACTTTATCTTAAAAACTGTTCTACTTTTTATTAACTTTTGACGACATTTTCGGATTCAGATGACAATTTTACATAAGAGTTGGCTGTTAAATTTTGGGATACCATGGTATTCCAAGTGAGAAAGCAGCCACTAATAACTATTAAATTAGTAATTTTTGACTACTTCATTTTTACTCTATATAATTATAATTTACCAAATATGGTTATGTTTATTTATAGATAAGACTTACAGATCCTTAAAATCGTCCCGAATATTAATATTCATATATGTATGTATATAGAAATATCAATTGATATCTTAAAGAGATAGTCCCAAGGGATAAACCAATGGGACATTTTTTTTTCTGATGAAGTATACTATAGTACATAATACTTTTATACTTTAAATTCCCTTTCAAAAATACATATGTATAAAGAAATTTATTTTAAATACTATTAAACATCAAATAATATAATATTTTATTATTGGTTTGTTTAAATTTTTGAAAAAAACAAATTATTAAAATTAATAAACTGACCTAAGAAAAAATTCCGCCGATTTTACGTTCTGATTTTAGTTGCAGCCACAGACTGTCTGTGGTTGCAGCCCTGCTTCATTTAAATATAACGCATAGAAATAATACTAGTATTATTTTTATGATTATTTCACGTTTTGGTCAAAAAAATCATACAGATTTTGAATCAGCAGTTAAAAATATTCGTAAAATAGTCTTGCCGAATACCACTCGTGATAAAATTTCCCCTGAAAAAATTTTTATTTACTAAAGAATTTTCCTTGGAAATTTCGCTCGTGGCATTAACTTAAAACATTAAAATTAATGCAACTTAAGAAATTTCCAAGAAAAAAACATTCGTATTAAAATCAAAAATTTTATCTGTAAAATTTTACCACTAATGGTATTATACATATACGATAAAACTCATATGTTATGTGATAAAACCTATAGATGCTTACCAAATTAATTAAATGTGAGGGGACTGTTTTAAGATTTGTACATAAATATTGATGTACAACTTTGTTAACTCTTCTATATAGCAATTTGAAGAAAAAAAATTAGCCTCCATTATTACACAAAACTCACAATCTATACTATAGATTCTATAGGTTTATATATAAAGTTTTATTGAGACTAATTTTTCTATGCAAAACTAGTTTATTAATTTACCAGTAAGTTAAAATATATTTGGTAAAATATAACTTGTTAGTTAAAAATATATACACAAATTAACCAAAGCAGTGGTTAATTTCCTAGAAAGTACCTAATATCAAAAATTAAAAAAAAAAACAAAATATGATTAAAAAATAACTAATCTTAACCATTTTTAAAGATTAATATAACGTTATGTAACATCTAAAATAACTTTTTTTTAACTTTTAAGTAATAATACCAACTACCTACCATAGGGTTATTTTATTAATTAAATTATACTAAAAATAACCTTAAGGTTATAGAAACCAATTGGTAAATTTAAAGGGTTATTTTTTAGTTCATAGTAACCTTAAAAAATTTTAATGGATGAATACAACTAATTGATTAAAAAACCGTTATTTTACTTAAACTTTGGTTAATTTACTTAGAATGTTAGTTATTTACCAAGTCGTGCTACTTGGGTTAGTTATGTTATACTTTGTTTTTATTTTGTTGTTATGGACACAACTTTAATGCAGTTGAGTTAGACTTCAGTGAAAGTCTTTATTTAGTTGAGCACCACTGTATCAAAACATTGTTGTTATGAAAACAACTCTAAGGCAGCTTGGTTTGACATTTAAAAAAAGAAGAGTAAAATGAAAAATTTCCGGAAACCCTGTATAAGAAAGAAAAAATTCGTACTGTACCTCCATTTCGTCCTCCTATTTTGAAACCACGTTTTGACTTGAGCATCTGTCATTTTGAGTGTTTTGGCCAGGGCAGCCCTTTCTGCCGACGCAAGGTATTTTTGTTTGTGAAACCGTTTCTCCAACTCTGCAATCTGTAATCTTGTGAAAGAAGTCCTGGGCTTCTTCCTCTTAGGAGGCGTTCTGTTTTGGTAGGGATGCCCGATCCGCCTCGTCATCGGAAAAGTAGCTGAAAAAAAAGATATAATGTTGTTAACAGTGTGTTAATTAAACCGTGCGCAATGTTCTAATATATCATTTTTAATTAAAAAATTGTCAACGCAATGTTATTAAAAACTAATTTTGATTTATCGTCGAAAGGAAACATTTTTATTTAAATTTTACAATCAATAAACGTCCGATGTAATGAAATGCCATGTGTGGCAATGAAACGATTTTATAATTTTTTAATGTCACCGTTAACGTGTTTATTGTTTGTTTTAAGGTTATAAAATCTTCTCGTAAGCGATAGCTTCGCTAAATTTAATTGCATCGACAAAAATAGTGGGTATCGTGTTTTTTCGACTGTTTTAATGCCATTTAATCGTTTTTTAATTTGTTTTTAAGTCACTTTCCGAAAAATCACAACGGTCAACGCACCTTTTATTTCTTTGCTGTATGAAAATGTCTTAAAGATGTCTAAACACAGTTTATTATGTATCAAGTTTTATAAACGCTATTTTCGCTTGCGAGCGAGTGCTTAATTAAATGAGTGCCTAGAAAAGTTGCATACTATACTTTTTCTACGACAAATACTTAATATTATCTAAAAAATAATGTAATGTAAATATTTGTATAAAGCGACATCTATACGAAACCAAGTAACTATCCCAATAAACATTTTTGACATAAATTTCAACATTAACATTGCCCTTTATTATTTTAATTAAACTTAACAATAATTATTATTCACACTTTAAAATATGATTAGGTTAACAACATATTTTATCCTTTGATTTTTTTTATTACTATAATTGCAAAATATTATCACAACGTATTAAACATAAACGGGAAATGTTAAAGGTACAAAAAGTGACAGTTGTATTTATTGGAATTCCTATTAGAATTTCTAACTCGGGAATCTACTGGCGTTAAATTTTTAAATTTTTCTGTGTTAATCAAAATTTATTCCTTGAAAATAGACTAACAAGCGATATATAAGCAGTTCAGTTAAATCTAGTTAACTGCAATACTACTTTTTAAATATTGGCGCCAATAAACTATTTAGTTCTTTTGTATTTTTGTAGTAATAAAATAATATACTCATTTAGTATTATTATTATTTTAACGATTGTATGACATTTAACAACTGTCAACTAACTTAAAGCTAACTTCAGCCCGTGACTAAAAACCTATTGCTAACTTAACCACCTCTAAAATACCTGATTGCACGTTTCCATGACACCACACATTGACAACTTTATGGCGTTTTAGTACCGGGCTGAAGTTAGGTGCAGTGGCTTTCGGGCTTTTTAGTCACAGGCTGATGTTAGTTACAGTTGTTAAATGTCATAAATCGTCCAAATAAAGCGACTGGAAGTTAAAACACCGTTTTAAAAAGGTAATTTTATTGTTCTTTTGAGAATGTACCAAAAAACTGTAATAAAAATCTGTTTTAAATGCAAAATAGGTGTCTTAATGCTGAATATCATCTGCATTTACATTTACGTAATGGCCACTACTTGAATATTTACATTTAATTTAACCTTATATTATAATTTGTTGGGTAAATGCTATTTACATTTTACAAATGTTAATTGTTTTATTGGGAATTGTGAAATCTAAGCAATTGTTATTTAAACCTATAGGTTTTTACAATTTTATTTTATGAAAGTTACATTTATTTTAATAGTGAACGTTTTGTATATTAATTTAACATTTTTTACAGTGTCATTTGTGTAGATTGGAATAATAAATCAGCGTAATCTTAAAAAATTGCTAAGGGATGTTGATAATTTATCGAGTGTCATAATAACAGTGATCAACTTAAAACGAAAAAGTTTCGTGTTGATGTCGACAAGTTGTTGTAACTTATAAAGTGCCGGAGAAAAATCGACTTTTACTTTTTTAATACAAGTAGGTTTTAGCATAAATGAATTTTAAATTGGCCCATTTATAATGAACGAAGAACAACCGAAGGGGATTTTTAAAATGATAAAACTTGAAATTTAAACTTTTTCTACTAGCGTCGGAAAAATTAAGCGACGTGAAAAATTGAGGGCTTTACAATTCTCTTAAAACAAGTCATAATTAATACTAATTTGTTTAAGAGTGAAGAAAAAGTTTTTATTTGATTTAGATTTAAAATTTAAAAGTTTTTTTTAAGAAGCAAAAGTGGGACAACTTATTAATGGATTTATTTAATAATAAATTAATAATTAAATTGCATTTATATAGGTAGTTAAATAGAGTACGTAGTGATTATTATCGAGTAGATAAATCATTAGTAAAAATCAATTTAGAATAAGTAATTTTCTACTGACGAGTTCAGATAATAACGTAAACGTTTAAACCTTTTTCATCATTGAATGTCAGATCGCAGTAAAATAAATTAATCCTCGAACCAAGACCCAATAAAATATAATAAGAAAAAAAAGAATATTGTTTGATTTGCGAATGCTAAATACATAGGATTGAAAAGTGAGTTATTAAACGTTATTTATGGGACAATAGTGGGATATTAAAACAGCATATTCAAACGTAAAAAGCGCTATTAAAATCGCATCATTATCAAAAGAAAATTAATCATGGGTGTTTTAAGTCTCCTATAAAGCAAGACAAAAACCTGATGGGCTTAATCAGTTGTTTAATGCAAAACAACATAAAGCTTTCACGTTTGATAACCAAGCCGTTCTGCACCTTAACTCAAAATACAAAGAGTTATCGTCTAACAAAAAGCACATTGTCTCAACTTAGTAGGTATATTAATTGTATGTTATTTTAAGGTAAAATATTTGTTTAATTTCAATTTTAAGTAGGTACCTACTTTGTTCATATTATCTGTAAAACCAAAAATATTATTTTTTCAATTTTAATTAATTCTTAGAATTATAAAATAAATAAATTGCAGTGTCAGGAAATTTGTGTAAAACAGTGTTTAGTGTCTTAGTGGCGTAGCAAAGGTTCTGATTATGTGGGGGTTATTTCTATTAAAATTTGTCAGAAGATCAATGGCGTAGCTAAAGCATTTTTCGACGGGACAAAGAAAAATTTATTGTACAAATTCCGTCAAATCACTTTTTAAAAGTAATATTCGTAAAACTCTATCAAACAAATATTTGTTAATTTTAACCGAATTCTATGTTAATCCAAGTCCACATAACTTTATGTTAAGTTTACATTCAACTGTAATCTGTTAACTAATTGAATAAGTAGTTAATAATTATAAAAACATTTTGTATATTTAATTACAAAATCCTATATCAATAATTCAACTATAATTTTTGTAATTTTTGTAGACCCACTAACAAAAGTATTTGTTGGAAATTGTGAACTTAAATGAAAACAATTTTAATAAGAAATGTTGTTCAATTTCCTAAACAAAAAAAATAACACAAACCTACATAAATGAATACAAAAATAACATACACACAATTATCAGTACTACTACAACACTTACTGATGTATTTCGTTACTTTAACCCACTTCACTGTATTCCATACTGCGCACTTCGCACACTCGTTAAATAAGGAATATTTGCGCATCACAGTTCATGAATTCTTGTATGGAGTAGAAAGGATTTCTCAGCAGTACGTTTTTTAGTCTTTTTTTCAGGCTTTTCTGATCGAACTTTTTTATTCTTTGAGGGATTTTGTTGTACAGTTTTGCTCCCCAGTAGTCCACATACTTTTGAGTTTTGCTCAGGCGATGAGGAATTTGTAACTGTTCCCTGTTCCGGGTGCTCATCTGGTGTACGTCACTATTTTTTGTGTAGTTTTCTTTGTTTTTGTGTATATATAAGGCACAGGTAAGTATATATACATTGGTAATGGTATTTATTCCTTTTCGAAGTGCTTTCTACAACTTTCTGTATTTTTAAGTTCACATAGTGCTCGAATAGCTCTTTTTTGAAGAATAAGAACTTCATATAAGGATGTTGTTCCACCCCACAAGTATTCCATAGGAGCATATGGAAAAGTTAAAATTATGCTGTTTTGGCAGTTTCATAGGTAGATATTTTTTCAGTCTTCTAATACAGAATATGGATCTAGAGAGTTTTTTTGTCATTTCAGTGATATGCAAAGACCAAGACGGATTCGTTTGGGTATGAAGGCCTAGGAATTTTGCACTTTGTACTGGTGATATGTTTAAGGTGAGTATTTCTGTTTTACTTTCATTTATTTTTAGTTTGTTAGTTGTAAACCAATTTTTTGCTTCGTTAAGGGTATTGTACTGTATCTATATGAGATTTTGTTCTTGTTTTGATTTAATCATAATAATTGTAATCGTAATAAAAAGTTATTAAATTATTTCCGCAAAACAGTACTTTTTGACCCAGACAGTGGTAATATGTTTTTTAACAGTTTTAAATTTCCTAAGTATTTTATATAGGAAAGTTACGTGACGGAGTCACTTCTTATAAGGACGGGCACTATCGTAACGTAATTGGAATACACTATACTATTCTACACATTGTATACTATATATACTGTATACAGTATTGTCCGAATTAATGTAAACACAGGCGATTTATGTTAAATATCCTTTATTGAAAGAAAAAAATATACCTACAAAATACCGTTTTTAAAACGATTGACCTGGATAATCAGAAAAAATATCCACATGGTAAAATTTCAGTGGCATACCACTTGCAGGGACGCCATTGGTGGAGCATAAGCAATAAACAAAATATTCTATTAAAACACCCGAAAATTGGAAATATTATCTAAAGTACCTACTTTCGAAAAAAACTAACTCTTTAAAAAATCAAAAAAATCAAATCCCGCAAAAAAAATTAAGCCGTTGAGGACTTGACTGACATTGAAAATAACTTAATTCATAATGTTGGGTTATGTGGTTTGTGTAGAAACAGCTGTCAAAATTGTTTCAGCAATATTTTCCGTTATATATAAGAAAGTTGCGTAGGTAAATACAAGCCTAATAGAATAAAATCCTAAAATTGGAAACAAGGTTCTCAAAGTGTTTAACAAAAATAAAAACCTCAAATCTAAATCTAAATTAAAATTTAAAACAAATATATATTAAAATCGGTCTTAAATCGCACACACTGTATATTATTTTTTTAACCTTGTATTTTTATTAATTAACTAATTTCAATCATGCATATGTATATATGTGGTAAACGGATGTAAAATAATTGTTTTTAATCAAAATTATTATTAAATTGAAATTATAATATAATTATCGTTGATAATCACATTTAATTGAGGTAAATCTAAGTACCTAAACCATACAAATTCATTCACGATTAGGAAAAATACAAAAGCTATTAATTTTTTATCCATGAATTTAATACAGCACGACTTGATGCAGTTTTACCATAATACCAAAATAGGTAGAAATTACCAATTATAGCCATACAATCAACTAGGCATGGTGGATTAAATTGTACCCTAAGAGTCGAGTTTAATTCGTGTATACCAACGCTTAGACGGCCGGGCATGTTATTACGCGCCATCTTGAATGTTATAATAAAAATGAACACGTAAAAATATCATTAAGAAGCCGGCCAATGGGAACGGTTTATGTAATAGGATTTTTTAGATTACCATCTGTACAATAATAACAATCGAATTCTGTTTTATCGTCGACAGTTGTACTTATGTAAAAACAAAACACTGCGCGGCGGTGCACAATGGTTTTTATTTTGTAATGACGGTCTATTAGGCGATACGCTTTGTTGCCGGATTAATTGTATAATGACACCGGAATTTCATTACAATTGTAACGTGTCAGATATAAATGGGTTTTTATTATTTATTATCTATTTAACATTGTTTTTTGCTGCTGCCATTTTTTATGTCAAAGTAATTATGCGACATTATATTAAGTAGATTTCACTGATAAAAATGCCAATAATTATAATTTTTTTAAAAATTTCAAAGAAGCAAGCTGATTTTTAATGTAATTTATGTTAAACGATTAAGAAGAAAATTGTCCTGCATGGCCGATTTGAACAAAATTACGAAAATAGCCGAACGGACAAATTGCCATGCGGTGTTGCAAAATTTCATTTATAATTTTTTAATCACGAATTAAAAAAAATAAAACAGTAATCCACTATAAAATAAACTATTAATAATAATTTGTATGTAGAATATTGCTCACTAGACACTAATTATTGATGTGACAAAAATAAACATTGATGTTGTCAAAGAAACCCGAGGTTTTATTAGAAATTGTATGATTTAAAATACTACGTACACAGTAAAAAAATATTTGTAGATTTATTAACAAAATCCTATATCAATAATTCAGCCATAATTCTTGTAATTTTTAAAAAGGACTTTATTTTTACAAACCTTTTTGTAGACCCAGTAAGAAAAGTATTTGTTGGAAATTGGGAACTTAGATAAAAATAATTTTAATAAGAAATGTTGTTTTATTAATCAATTTTCTAAACAAAAAAATTAACACAAACCTACATAAATGAACACAAATTTAACATACACAAAATTAAATAACACACCATTCTGAAAACATAAATTTATAAAGAAATTTAGTACAATATAATTACACTAGTTTACAGCCATTTTGCCCACCATGTCTCACTATGATTTTCTTGTGTAGTTTGGCTCACTAAACGCGAAAATCACACTTAACATTTTTTTCATGGAAGCGTTTTCGAGATATGAATTTTCAATTGTTTTTTTTTAATTTTCTGAGGTGTTTTGACGTTTTAGAGTATACTTCGAGTTCTAATTGATCGATTTAACCAAACAAGAACTTAAATCAAAGGTAATTGAGCCGTCCACAACTTTCTCTATGTAGTTTTGGTATCGGCTCAGTAGTTCGATAGTTGCGATTTTATGAAGTTGAAAAAGTCCTTTTGTTTTACAAAAATCGAGGTGAACAATTTACATATCTTTCTGGGAAAGATAGAAATCGAAAAGATAAGTCCAGTTTGATTTATTTTACGTATAGATAATACTTAAAGGAAAAAAATCCATGGATAAATGGAGAAGTTATGATTTTTTCAGTTGAAGACCAAAATTCAGTTTTTCGAGAATTTTTACGTTTTTTCTTCATTTTATTGAATAATATAAAATTTAATATTAAACATTGATTTTTATTTTAAACATTAAATATTGAACATTAAAGATATTGAAAGTTTTATTTTGTTGTAATAAGCATATAAACCTATAGGTTTAAAAATTCTGTCTCCTTCTTTGGTTGCTTTTGTATTCCGTTTCTCGTATGAGGGACCAAATGTAATCAGCCATCATGGCTGCTTCATAGCCTTCTTTTGCTGGTGAAAACGTTCTCCGTGCTCATCACTTACGTCGCCCAGATTTTCCGGGATATTTACGCACTCGAACTTTCTACTTCTTTTACTCATTTTACACTTTTTATTAACTAAATAAAACGATGATAAAAATACCTTGTTAAAATATCAAAAAATAGCAGTAAAATGTCACTATGCCAACACGAGAAACAAAAGAATTCACGTTTGCGGAGTCAAGTCAAATTTAAACTTTGAATAATGTTTTCGGTGAATAAAGTACGTAAAAAACTCAAAAAAATCCAATCATGCACTTTAATTAGGTTTTCATAAAAGAAAAACATATTACAAAATAAAAGAAAGAAAATAAAATAAAAATCGTCAAAAAGCTGAATTTTGGTCTTCCACTAAAAAATTCATAACTTCGCCATTTTTCCATGTATTTTTATCAACATTAGCTTGTTTTTTTTTGGAAAAATGTCAGTTTGACGAAAAAAATTCAAACTGGAGTTACCTATCTGTTTGAATTAAACCTTTCCCAGGACGATATGTAAATTTTCGACCTCAATTTTTTAAGGTATTAAAATCGCTAGCGTCAAAACACTTATCCGATATCAAAAGTCTGTAAAAGAAGAGGTCTCAAATACCTTCAATTTAAGGGCTTGTTTGATCAAATCGATCAATTAGAATTCAAGCTATACTCAAAAAACGTCAAAACACGTCCGAAAATTGAAAAAAAATGGAAAATTCATATTTCAAAAACGCTTCCATAAAAAAAAATTGTGTGATTTTCGTGTTAATGGGTCAAATTACATGGGAAAATTATAATGGGATATGGTGGGCAGAATTTTTTTTCGATTTTGTAAATTAGTGTTATCAGTACTAATACAACACGTACTGATATTTCGTAACTTTAACCCACTTCACTGTATCCCCTAATTTCAGTTCGGATAATTCGCACTTTTCGCACTCATTAATTAGGTATCCGAATAACAATACAAAATAAAATTAACTACAAACTCATTTTAACAAATCTGATTTTTATAACGGTGTATTTTTATTCTTCCATTAATTTTTAACGTAAAAATCATGTCCATTCTTATATGTAACTTATAAAGGCACCCAAACAAATTTAAACAACGAATAAATTCATAAAGCTTGAGCTCAGTGCTGTAAATTATAAAACGTGGTCGGTAAGTGGGTAATTACAGTTATCGGCTCAGCTACTAAGAAACATTGCGTGTCAGTATCTTGTTAGCCGAGATTCATTTCTAGTTGCCCTCCCAGCAAATCGTAACACCAAACCAAAACGAACAACAAACACACACAAGAAACTTGTCTTTGATTTGGTAGCAAAAGTTAGAAGCAAGGTTTGATATTATTTATGGGAGCGTTCTGTAGACAGGAAAATTGCGGTTTCAGGTTTTGATTTTTTTGGTTGGCAGACATGATTGTCTGTTTGTTAAAAGGTGCTTTTGGGCATCAAGGACATAAATAATTATGATTGTTTGCTATCGCTCCAACCAAACCCACAAGTTTTGCTCTGATTTAATCTTTTAGTTCAACAAAGACAAAGAACTTAAATTTTGAATAAAATAATAAAAATATGAGTACACTAGTGTTATAAAAGATTTGTTAACATGAGTTTGTAGTTTGTTAATTTTATTTTGTAAAATCCAAAATTCTTTTTATTTAAGTTCCCAATTTTAAACAAATGCTTTTGATATTCCGTCTACAAAAAGGTTTGTAAAAGTAAAGTCCTTTTTGAAAATTACAAGAATTATGGTTGAATTATTGACATAGATAGGATTTTGTTATTAAATCTACAAAATGTTCGTTATAATTACAAACTACTTATTCAATTAGTTAACAAACTACAGTTGGTTGTAAACAACAAAAAAATTATGTGGACCTGGATTAACATAAAATCTGGTTATTATTTGGTTAAAATTAACAAATATTTTTTTTACTGTGTAGCCTGCCTGTCTCAGATTTTAATTAAAATTTAGTAGTCAATAGATTTAGAAAAAATAAGAAGAAAAATTATATAAACTTATATGTTTTCGAGATGCAGGGTGACAAAGTTATTAAGAAAATATTTTTTTATTAAAAAATTTCAAAAAATTCCTTGGCCTAATTTAATAAAACTTTTTAGGTTTTTAATAATGTGTAGAGGACTTAATTAAATGTAATTAAATTGGGGTAACCCAACTGGATATTTAAAAATAAAATTTGGGTACGCTACTGCTTTTTTACAAGTTTAATATTACACAGTAAAAAAAGTAGTGAAGATATTTAACTCTAGTAAACTCTAAAAACATTCTATATGCGACGACTTTTTTTAGAGTTATTTATTCACACTGATGATAGTGTAATAATTTATATTTCTAGGGTAAATATTATAATATATTATAATATATTATATATAACGGTATTTAGTGTTACATTTAATTTACTAGTGCATAAATTTAACACTACTGTGTGTTAAGGGTACTCTGGGTAGTGACCCGGGAAAAATAGTTTTGTTAATTAGAGTATTATTTTACACTATTTTTATAACATTTAGACTCTTTAGAATCTTTTAGAGTAAACAAACTACTCTATTTTTAGTTAATATGCATATCTTTTTTACTCTGATTAGTAAACTGTACCTTCAAATCGAGTAAAAATTACTCTATCCTTAGTTGCTATAAAAAGAGGAAAATTAAACACATATATTTAAATTCAAAAGTATATTTTGTGAAAAATAACAAAAATAAAAAATCCTATAACTAATGTTAACATAAAAATAAAAACAATGTATAATTAAAAAATGTAAATTAACTCGAACAAATGTTTCTTTAAAATTTCTTTTGAATGGGATTTGTATATAATTGGCTCGTTTCTGTTATTATCGGTTTTGGGACAAAATGCCTAATCACATTTCAAGTTTTTACAATAAAATATCTTTAATATAAATAATAAGAAATAATGTACCTATTTTATACGTATTATGCAGCAGCACCCACGCACAAGCGAACCATTAAACAGCCCTTGGAAACAGCACTAAACTAGTTTACAAATTTATAGACGCTTTGCAATCCCTACCACAAATAATAACCCTAATAGTGTAGATTTAATTCTTTTTAGTGTAAAAATATACTCGCTTACTGTTTATTTTACTCTAATCCAAAACAATAATACACTAGCAAGAGGAAAACTAGGGAAATTTTAACGCAAATAGCGGTTGTAAAATACTAATTTATAGTGTAAATGTTTTACCTTTTACAAAGTCTAAATTAACACTAATGCGATTGTATTAGACATTCGAGTAAAAAATATAATATTTTTAGAGTTACGTTATTATTACACTGTAAACTAATGTAATATAGAGTTATGTAGAGTAATATTAAGCTATAGAGTTAAATAATTGGTGCATTTTACACTGAATATCAACTCTAAAATATTTACCAACTACACTAGCTACTTTACTCGATCCATATTTTTTACTGTGTATTTTTAGATTAATAAATTAAAAATACAACTTGTTTATCTATTACATCTACACATATCTTATTTAATTTTCAAGACACAAATAAAATTCGTTTATATTTTAAACTCGTAAAAAGCAGTGCCGTAACCACTCTTTTTTTATTAACTTTACAGGATGTTTCTCGAAAACAAAGCTTTAAAGCATACAAGTTCATTAAAACTTTTCTTCTTATTTTTGAGAGTTCTGCAGAACATGTTGCCTATTAAATTTTTACGATTAAACTCTAAGACACCCTGTATAATAAAGTGTTTATTTTTACTGCTACTACTATATCGTGTTATTATTTTTTTAATATTCAAAATATTCTTCTTCTATAGAAGGTATACCTCGCATTTTTCCTATTCGATCATATACACTGTTTAAAATATCTGTGGTGTAAAGAGTAATCTTAAAATGGTGTCAAAATCCAACACCAAGTGGTGTTAATATAACACCATGAATTATGGTTGAAAATTTTATATACACCAAAACCAAAACGGTGTTTATCTAAAAATATTTGAGAAGTGCACCTACACAGAAAAAAAGGAATAGTTCATTTAACTAAGTATATTAATTTAGTTGACCCATAAGTATTTATTTTTGTATTTATTTAATTTTTATCAACTGTGGGAAGGTTAATATAAACAAAGATTAGTCTGACGGTACTAAACCAGATAGTTATTTTATTTTTTTTTAAATTGGTTAAATTAACCTAGAAAACTTTAGTGAAAACAACCCGCTGTATGGTTCACTTTACTAAATATGTTGTTTGTAAAATAAGAGTTACTTCAACCCAAAGCACTCTGTTAAAACGATTAAAACAATTTGCCGTGCATTTCCGGTTGCATAGTGTGAACCGATCGCGGCAAAGGCGGTGTGGATCACGTGATGTTCTTAAATCTCGCCTCTGTTGACTTACATGAAGAATATATAAGCTCAGGTAGTCCTTTGCTTTGGTGTGACACTATAAGTTGTTAGATACTAAAGAAACCTTAAATAGGTGGAAACAGCTGTCAATACTTGAAGTATTTTAAGCTAGTGGAAAGCACTAAAAACATTATCTCTAGCGAGTTGAAGGTTCAATTTTCTGGAATAATACCATTGGTAATATACGAGTAATTTACTGGTAATGCATCAAGGAACTTCCTATTTCCATTTTTTTTTCCTTTTTTCTGTGTAGTATGATTTAATTTGACTACAAACACATAATATTTAACACTGAAAAGGAGTTCAATTTACACCAGGTAAAATTTATTTTAATACTGTGTGAAAGTTAAATTAACACTATTTTAGTATTTGAATTTACACCGGACCTACGAACCATATTTAACACCATTTTGGTTTGTATCGATATAGACCATGTATGGTGTTAATTTGGTGTTAAAATGGTCATGAAATTTTGAACAGTGTAGGATATATAATAGGTAAATAAAGCAAAATGGTTTGATACTAAATTGTCCTCAAAAATTTTCATTGCAACTTTTTGGGATCGATTCCGGAAAAGTTGGGGGGTGTGACACCCCCTTAAACCCCCCTTGCTACGCCCTGCGTTAAATAAATCAAATAAAGTTTGCCCAATAACTTATGCACGGCAAACTAAAATCTTCTTGTATGCCATTATTTCCCAATAAAAACATTCAAGGTATTTATTTGTTTTTACTGCTCACGCACCAAAAAGTGGCTTTAATTATGCCGTAATCGAGAACTAAATTACATGTATACTTTTATGTTTCGTGTAAAATTACAGGAAGCCATAAAGATTGTGGATTTTTTTCTCAGAAATTAAGCTCGAATATTTTGTTTAATTAAAAGGTTAAATTATACCTATATAATAGAAGATAATTTTGTTAATATTCATGTAGAAAAATGTTTATTTTAATATTAATAACAAAATTAAATTATGTTTGTTTTTGGAGCATGTAAATTACCAAACCACTCGTTGTTAATTTTGTTTGAAACTGTGAAATTTTAACAAATTACTAAGTATTATATTGTATATTATGTACAAAGTTTTATAAACGCCATTTTAGTCACGAGTGCTTAATAAAATTGAGTGTCTAGAAAAGTTTATAAACAAATTGCACACTATACTTTTTTTACGACAAATATTATTAAAAATTACTTAAAATATTAATATTGATATATATTAATTAATATTTATTAATATATTTAATTACTTAAATATTTGCGACATCTATACAAAAAAGAATAACCAAAATAGGTGCTAGGAATCTGTCAGTGTAAGCTCGTGAATTATCCTTTAAAAATCGACATTTCTCCCTTGAAAATGGATTAACAACCGATATAGAAGCAGTTTCTTAAAGTATAAGTTTAAAATTTAATGTTTTAAAATCTCTTAATCGTCATAAAACTAAAATTTTCTAAAACTGTAAGTAGGTAGATACTGTGTTAAATGTATTAACTTTGTTTTGTAATGTTCTCTTAATCGTCATAAAACTAAAATTTTCTAAAACTGTAAGTAGGTAGATACTGTGTTAAATGTATTAACTTTGTTTTGTAATGTTCTAAATTATCTAAAATGTCTTAAAATTTTAAACGAGAACTGTCTAAAATGTTTCACAACTCTATAAATCGTTCTAAAACTACCTAAACTTTTTAAAATGTCTAAAATGGTTTAAAACTCTCTGAATCATTCTAAAACTATAGTTATAGGTATACCTATCTAAAATGTCTTAAAACTGTAAGAAGTGATTTAAATGTTTTAACTCTCATAAAACCATAGTTTTTTTTATAAAATTTCTTAGGTAGATACTGTGTTAAATGTATCAACATTGTTAAAATGTTCTAAATTATCTAAAATGTCTTAAAACTTAAAACGAGAAAGGTCTAAAATGTTTCAGAAAGCGTTCTAAAAAACTGCCTAAACTTTTTAAAATGTCTAAAATGGTTTAAAACTCTCTGAATTATTCTAAAACTATCTAAAATGTCTTAAAACTGTAAGAAATGTTTAAATGTACTCTCTTAATTGTCCTAAAAATCTAAATTTTTAAAACTGTAAGGAGGTTCTGTCTTAAAAGTTTAAAGACTGTTTTAAAATGTTCTAAACTAGGTATATTAAATGTTTTAAAACTTCAAACGGGAAATGTCCTAAATGTTTTAAAACTCTCTAAATGGTTTTTTAATTATCTAAACTTTCTAAAATGTCTTAAAACTGTAAGAATTGTTTAAAATGTTTTAAAGTCTCTTAATTGTCCTAAAACTATAAAATTTCTATATTAAATGTCTTAAAACTTCAAACGGGAAATGTCCTAAATGTTTTAAAACTCTTAAATGGTTTTCTAATTATCTAAACTTTTTAAAATGTCTTAAAACTGTAAGAATTGTTTAAAATGTTTTAAACTCTCTTAATTGTCCTAAAACTCTAAAATTTCTTAAATCTGTAGGGAAGTATACTAAATCTATAGATTAAAAAAAAAATTTTAAATGTTCCTATAGGCGTTAAGTTTTGTATGGCATTTGACAACTGTCATCTAACTTAAAGCTTCAGCGCGTGACTAAAACGCTATAAAGTCACAGCTTGTCAATGTTTATTAAAAGATCACTTACCGTTATGAAAACATGTACAAGAAAAATAATATTTTTAAATTCACATAGGTAATATTGTAAGTTTTTAACCATATTATGTTAAAAAGAATAAAAATTAAACCATTTTAATACAGAAGCATTATAAAGTACCTACAACTCGAAAATTTAACGACAAATAATAATAACAGCAACAATGTATACCTAACGTTGGTTAAACGGCAGTATACGGTAAACTGAAGTCGTATACATAATTTTACGAGCATTTTTGCAAAGAGAGCGCAGAAGACTTCGCTCGTGTAAAGTTATTAGGTCGTTATTACGGTGATATCGTAAAGTGTTTCAGCACATTATCCACCCCTTAGTTAACCGCTAACTTAAGGGGGTCATTTGCAGCCGTATTTCAAATTGAATTGCAAAATTTTACACCACAAGATCATTTTTAAAATGTTCCTAAAGTTGTGTTTAAAGTAGGCACATAAACTAAAACTCTTCATGAAGAATAAAAATGTTAAAATATTAAAAGCCCGTTTTAAAATTGCCCGAGCGGTGTATTTTTAATATTAAATTTAAACCCAATAAAGTCAAAAGGTTAAAATACAAATTCAAGGTAATTGTCAAGGCATGAGAGCGGGTTAAATTTAATAATAAAAACAAACCGCTCGGGCAATTTTAATCCATACCGGACTTGCCCTCTGCACTCTCACCTTATAAGCTGATATCCCGACGCTTCTAATGATATTATTATAGTTATTATTTAATGTGTTTTGCCGATTCACCATCTCTCATATACTTAATGGTTAACAGTCTACTTGGATCAAAGGAAGTTTTTGTACGACCACATTTTCTGGTCAAAAACGTTTAAAATCGAAGGTGCAACATAACTTAACTTTATTACCCTGTTTAATTTAAAACACCACAATCTTAAATATTATTCATCACTTAAATACCGAGCAACTCACATTATTATCATTGTTTATTCTACTCGAAATTTTATATACGGTCCGTCGATAATAAAGTATTTTAAGTTTTTAATCTAAATTACGGCAGCTTACTTAAGCTTTCTGGCCGCCTGTATACCCATTACTTAAATGTATTTTTTGAGTTAAAATATTCAGTTATTTTATTTCGCTTATCGTTTACAATTTAAATGAGGATGATATACCTTTTTGGTAACCATTTATTTTAAATAGGTATACCTATTTACCATTTATTGTATAGTATACTTGGATATTTTAAATAATTTAGTTTTATATGATAAAATGTCTTAAAACCTATGAAAACTCTCTAAAATGTTTAAAAACTATTTTAAAATATTCTAAACTGTCTAAACACTACGACAACTGTCTAAAATGTTTAATAATGTTGTGTTTTAAACTATCTAAAATGTGCCAAAGACTATAGTCACTATGAAAACTGTCTATAATGTTTCTTAAATCTTTAAGAAGTGTCTAGAATGTTTCAAAACTGTTTTAAAATGTTCTAAACTCTATAATAGTATTAATTTATTGATCAAGTTTTATAAACGCTATTTTAGTTACGAGTTTCATTAGGCACGAGCGAAGCTTGTAAGCGAGTATTAAATAAAAACGAGTGCTTGGAGAAGTTAATAAAACGAGTTACTTAATCTACAACTGTTAATGGATTTAACCTCGCTTTTTCCCAAAAAGTGCATAAAATGTTTCAAACCTGTTTTAAATGTTTTAAACTTTCTATTATGTCATAAAAACTGTTCAAAAAGTTACAAAACTGTTTTAAAATGTTCTTTACTATCCAAAGACTATGAAAGCTGTCTATAATGCTTCAAATATCTTTAAAATTGCTTAAACCTTTAAGAACTGTTCAAAAACTTTCAAAACTGTTTTAAAATGTTTAAAACTCTCTAAAATGTTTTAAAAACTTTGAGAAAACTGTTTTAAAATGTTCTAAACTATCTAAAATGTCTTAGAACTTAAAATGAGAACTGTCTAAAATGTTTCAAAACTCTCTAATTCGTTCTAAAACTATGTAAACTAATTTAGTTTATTATATTATATTTATTATATTATATTCGTTATTTTAGTTTAACTAAAATGTCTTTAAAATGTTTTAAACTTTTTTAATTGTCTTAAAACTGTAAGCTGTAAACTGTAGGTACTGTCTAAAATGTTTAAAAATTTTAAAATGTTCTAAACTATCTAAAATGTCTTGAATGTTTAAAAACTTAATCTTTAAAAACTATTTAAATTTTCTAAAATGTCTTAAAACTGTAAGAACTGTATAAATGTTTTAAATTCTCCTAATCGTCATAAAACTCTAAAATTTCTTAAAACTGTAAGTAGGTAGATACTGTCTTAAATGTATCAAAATTGTTTTTATTTCTAAACTATCTAAAATATCTTAAACCTAAAACGAGAACTGTCTAAAATGTTTCACAACTCTCTAAATCGTTCTAAATTTACCTAAACTTTTTAAAATGTCTAAAATGGTTTAAAACTCTCTGAATCATTCTAAAAGTATCTAAAATGTCTTAAAACTGTTTAAAATATTCAAAACTTTCTTAACTGTCCTAAAAATCTAAAAATTCTTAAAACTGTAACTGTCTTAAAGGTTTAAAAACTGTTTTAAAATGTTATAAACTATCTAAAATGTCTTAAAACTGAAAAGAATGAATGATAACTGTCTTAAATGTTTCAAAACTCTCTAAACTTTTCTAAAACTATCTAAACTTTCAAAAATATCTTAAAACTGAAGAATTGTTTAATAGGTTTTTAACCCTCTTAATTGCCTTAAAACTTACTACAATTTCTTGAAACTGTTGCTCGTCAAGAGTGATAAAATCTAAAAAAACTATAATATAGTGATTATAATATAAAGTACCTATTGATTAGTGCACCTCAAGTAAAGTCACAATGTGTTTTTTATTTTAAGGTTGACGCAACTTTTAACTGTATTTTCAACATATGTTTTCAGGTTATGTGTATAATACCTTAAATCAATTTAATCGTTCAAAAATCGCGGTAAAGTACATAATACTGCTAAATTAGCAGTATCCTTTTTACTTGGTATTAAACCATTAGCAGTGCTAATGGTTTAATACCAAGTAAAAAGGTTGAAACTGTCAACGTTCGTTTTTTAAGAAGACAGCGTACGTTTTTTTACCTTAAAAGATAAAAATTATAATATAAAGTGGATGGCTAAATTTTGTTCTTGAAATATCTACCCTCATTCTCGTTCTTATCGTTCTTGCAATATTTTTTTGTAATATTATTTTTGCTTACAGCATTAATAATTCATGTAAAACCCAATAAATATTCAATTAATCAAAAACACAAAAATTAAATTATTGCTTGGCATAAATTTTAAATAATGATTAAAAATACTTTATTTACTTTATTTTGTAGTTAATTTTAATGAAAAAGTCATTTATTTTCATAATTATATTTAAAACTGACAATTTAACAATTAAATTTGACTTAAATTTGTTTTATTTGGATATTTGTTTTTAATTATTAATGCAGTTTATGAATTTTATTAATTAAAAAGTTAATTAACAATATTTTAATATTATTGACACAAAATATTTATCCAATTTAATTAGTTTTAGATACTTAATTGGGACCTTATATTTGAATACTTTTGTTCTAACAAAGAATAATGTTATTTAATGACATAATTGAAATAAAATATTGATTTTCTAAAAAAGTAATTACATTATTGAAGGTAGACCATAATGATAAAACGATATAAATGAATAATTCGTTACAAATAGCGAACAAAGAATAATGACAGGTACGTCAACTTGTGTATATAAAGTGTTATTATAGGTAGCGACGATCAGGCATGCCAACCATTAAATGTAAAGAGTAAATAACCAAAACATTAATACAACCAGTCGATTCGATGTAAATTCGATAATACAATAATAAATGTCTCATCGCGTGTCAAGATATAATAATGAGTGTGTAACGAAATGGCGTTCTCAAAATGGTGTTCAACAAAAAATAATTGTCCAAATTTTCTACGGCGAGCCGTTCGAAAATTTAACCAATTATTTTGGGAGAAGTGGTCCGAGGGAAGTTCAGAAGACGTCTATACCACTATTTTTTTTAAATGTATTTTGGCCTGATAAACTCAATTTTTTAATTGAATGTTTTCGTGATTTAAATTTTTGTTTATTTTATTTGTTTTTTGAATGCAGCTTTACAATTTGGGACATAGCTGTCCTAGGTTGTTAAAAACGGCCAACCAGCCCTTCATAGGGTATATAGGTTTTATCCAATAATTTTCAATCCAATTCAAGAAAAATGTTTTTGTTGTTGATATACTGAGATTTTTTTTTGTTCAATTTAAAATCTGTTCAATGGTTGCTAAGATATAAGACGTTTAAATAAAATTAGTTATAAATCAAATGTTTGTTTTACAAAAGTAGAGATAATTTTAATAATTGAAAGGTGTGAACGGGACAATAAAAAGATTTATCTTGTCCCGTCCACACCTGTCAATTATTAAAATTATCTCTACTTTTATAAAATATTTGTTGCGTTTTTTTATTTAATGTATAACCTAATAAAAGAAGAATATTTTTGACAATTTTGATGCCAAAATATTACATAATAAATTACCCACCATTTTTTTATAAAACAGTTTTGTTATTTGAAATGGCCCGTTAAACATTATATTAGATGATCATTTTGACACAAAAATAGTCTGTTACCAGGGCTGACAAATATCATGATATTTATATAAATATCCAAATATCTGATATAAATCGATATATTTCCGATATACTTATACCGTTGAGTGAATGTCAATGTCAATGTCAATGCTTATACATAATATAAATTTGGATATTTATTTCTTTTTTTATTATAACTATTTTCTGCTTAGAAAATTAAAAATATATGTTTAAAATTCAAAATTACTTAATTTAATATAATTTTAAAATTAAATAAACATTATATAAATGTAAAAAAGTTTGGGATGAAATCAGTCTGGCTAATGGTAGATCCAGTTCCGAATCTTTGCAATTGCAAAAGCAAAAATTTATGATGTGTTTATATTCATAAACTTGTATTTTTTACCTACAATAGTACTATACTATAGGTAGTATGAATAGAAATGTAAAATGTAGGTAAAAAATAAAAGTTTATGAATATAAACACATCATAAATTTTTGCTTTTGCAATTGCAAAGATTCGGAACTGGATCTACCATTAGCCAGACTGATTTCATCCCAAACTTACTTGTTTCTAGCCAGTTTTTTTACTTCTTTTATTCTTTTTGTTTTTATTAAAAATATTATTTTAGTTGTTGTTTTCTATTGGCTGTGGTAGTTTTTTGTTTTTAGTTAACTATAGTTATGTATACACAGGTACGTTTTTTTACAAAACAAAAAAAAAATTGGCAAAAAAAATTAAATACCTTTCAAATGAGGTATCACAAGCCCCCTTTCCATTTGAAACTTTTAAGTTGATACTGCCCTCTTAGCACTCTTTAAATAAACACCTATTAATTTGACGTCAAAAAGTAGAATACTTAATATCCTTGACAATGGATTTGTTCGATGTGGATACCTTTAACCTTTAACATTTTAAACATAATACCCAAGTAACAAATAATATGTATACTTATATGTGCAATAAAAAGGTGATATTGCAAACCAGTGAAGCCAATTAAAATACATTAGTTATTAATATTTATAATCTTATTATAAGTAATTAAACTACCTACTCAGCTTACTTATTAAAATATCTAATCTATAACTCTAATTTATAGCTATCATGTGTTATTGCATTTATTTAAATTGTTATTAGCGTAAGCTAATAACAATTAAGTGCAAAAAGTGAAAAAGTTTCTTAACTAAATGTTGAGCACTAATCTCTGGTTTAAAGGCATTCTTGATCATTATTTTTTTTAATGGGAAAGGACAAGCGTAATTGAACATTAAAGCATTCTGACCCTGGATCTGGCATCAATCGATAATGAGTATGCAAAAAATTTGCCTGAGAGTTATTTATTATTACATTAAACTAAACTTAACCTTAAACTTAAACCACTTAAATGAAAACCCTTCGAGAAAGTATCATTAAAACGTTTCAATGTAGGAAAAATTGGCAACGTCAAAAAGTATCATCGAGAATATGTACCTACATAAAAAGCCTAAAAAGCTCAAGATCAATACATATTACATATAATACGAAGTCACTTTAAATCCTGGCCGGAGCTTTTTCGGCGTTCGGAACTTTTAAAGTGAGCTTTCTCATGGGAGAAAATGGCGCGCCCGAACCCGCCAAAGTAATTCACTCGGTCTACGCGAACGCCTATATTAAAAAGCCCGCACAGTTTTGCATTTGGAAAATTTTTCCGGAAAAATCTGAAAATATTATGATTTTTTACTTGAAATGTTTAATTTTCTCAAAAGGAGTTAAATCGCAACTGCTTGGCGGCCAATTTGCACTAGAGAAATATGTTTCGTTTTTTCCTTCAACTTGAAATTCGTCACAAACTGCAGAAAATGGTGATGTGTGATGAAAATTTGATAATTTGCTTAAAAAAATTATCTACTATATATTTAAAATGTTTTCAGCCCAAAACTGTTTCAAATATTTTTAAAGAGAAAAATATAAAAAACTTTTGGGTTCGAATTTCTTAAAATTTGCGACTTCTATTGAAACGATTTCTATAGAAATATATAAATAAAACCAATCAGATCACTGTCACTCTATCGCCATCTAGTGTGCTGTGAAGAATGCCGTACTCTGATTGGTTGAATAATCTCAGTAACAATCACTTTCTATAGAAAGTAAAGTTATTAACTTTTCTTTGGACAAAAGAATAATTTAAACAACTATAATTTAAAACTTGAAAAATCTTAAAAGATTTGTCCAGCAAAATTTTCCACATGGAAAACTGTGTATCAGTTTCTCGGATGCAAATGTGCCTTTTTTATATATCAGCAAAACTTCACTAAGTTTAAAGAGGCATCAACGATATATAGCGACGCCTTTACACCGACGCTGTTTTTTTTAAAAACAGGCGCTTTTTCCACCCTTGCTGTCTTTAAATAAGGGAGAAATACGGAAAAGGTTTTATATCAATCGTCGAATTCATTATTAATGGGTTTTCGTAAAGATTAAAGCCATTTTTAACTCTAAATTTATCAATTTCCAGAAAAAAATGTATTTTTCTACTCCCACCCTTAAAACGCCCATTATCGTACAGGTTTCCGTGACCTTTTAAATACACATTGACAAGTTTTGGCTTTATAGCGTTTTAGTCACGGGCTGAAGTTATTAACAGGTTTTTAGTCACGGACTCAAGTTAGTTAGGTTGAAGACTCCACTGTGGAGTGCCAATAAAACATTTTAAAGCTAAAGTAATGTTAAAAATATATAAATAAATGTTATTATTTTTATCAAAAATAATTGTTAGCTGGATACAATGCCACCATATGTTATTAGGACCAGTTAATTTTAAAGGGGTATAATTAAAAATTTCTAAATTAAAAAAATTATACCATTTGTTTACGATAAACTGGTTTCGATACATTTTAAGTGGTATTATTTTTTTAATTTAAATGAGCAATTTATATAGGAACAGTAGTTAAAAACCTGTCGTTTAAATAGGCACAATTAAGGTGTGATTAACATAAATAATAATGTTTTTTTTGAGAGAAAGAATCTTCTCATATTTAAAGTGGTTTAAACATTTATTTTAAATTAGTATTTCAGAATGTAATTAAGATTAAAATTGTTATTCCAGAACTGATAAATAATGTAATATTAGTATCTAAAGGTTTTGCTGGTATAAATTAATTGTTTTAGTGATTTGCATTTAAATGTCCACAAAATCGTGTGAAAATATATACTTAGAAGAGTTTTATTGTTTTAATCTATTAGTTTTTAGTGTGCTATTTATTATAAATTTATTTTTATTTCCCTATTAAATTTAATGCTGTGTTTGCTTCTGGTCTTCATATGACGCTCCGTGTGTAATGTAGGCAACACGAGTGAATTTTTAAATTAGTACTTATTGCTATAACTTTATTTGTAATAATATATATTTTGTAATAATTATTCGGACTTTATAATAACCATTACATTATTCATACCTACTGTCTTAAAATGAAATAGTCAAAATTCTACTATTTGAATTAGTACCAGCATTTCACGTTTAAATAGTTATTTTTTACTACGTAAATAGTTAGTTTGACTATGTTAAGATTAGTCACCATCTTTGACTATTTCTGAGATTTAAAAGTAACTAATTTCTTTAATCGTTTGCTGCCAACAACAAAGTATTATTTGAATTAAATGCATATAGGCTCCATGGTTAAATGGCCCATAAAAACAAACAAAGATGCAAAAAGTTTAAATCAAAACAGCAACACAAATAATATATTTAACTTTAAAATATTATGAGCAATATTTATTGACAAATAAAATTGATTTTTATAAGAGTGACTGATAGCCACATTGGTTATGACAACACCTTGACAACCTTGACAAGCGACAGACCTGAGTTCAATCTCCGGCTGGGTCAAAACTTTTTTAAATTGAAATTGACTATTTCATTCATTAGAATTTGACTAATTATTAGTGACTGCTTTTTCAAATTTTACCAAATTATAGTACTAGTTATTAACTATTATTCCTGTATTTGTATTGTCATAGTGTGTTAGTCCTTTGGAGAGGACTTAAGCCCGCGGTCCGTTCCTACCCCTAACCCGCACGGCTTCTGGGACTTCTTAGAAAATAAGAGTGAAACTAAAAGAGCACTTTTCTAAATAACTTTCTTTTGCAAAGAATTTTGCTTTATTACCTCTGGTTATCAAATTATAGGGTTGCAAAGTTTACAGTTTTCCTTTGATGAACTTAAAATTGAATTGAAGCTTGATTCTTTTGATTTAAAACCACATACCTAAGTTTAATAATGGGATGGAAAATGTTTTAGGGGTTTTCATTTGATGGGCTAAAGCGCAGGACTGTGTTATTTGTCATCTATCATCTTGCCACCTATCAAAGTATTGCTTGATGATAGATAGCTCATCAAACAGTTGAAAACCTCGAATATTAATTTCCATTCCATTATTAAACTTATATTTTTTCAAACAAATTAAAAAACAAAATTCAAAATTATTTTAAAAAAGTTTGTCAAAGAAAAACTGCACTTTGCACCCATGTAAATTGATAACCAGAGGTAATAAAGCTAAATCCTTTACAGCATTAATAGCTTATAACTAGAACTATAATTTAGTAAAATTTGAAAAAGATTAGGAAACACTTACTTATAAATATCCAAGCTGTTCTCCCTGCGGTACTTATACATTGTATAAGTACACGAAGAGAACTGTTTCTGTCCCAACTTAAATATTTATGAGTAATATACGGGGCAAAATTTGCCAAGTGTACCAGGTGAAAAAATTTTTGTCACCGATTTTGTTTAAACTTTACTTATTTGTTGTTCTTATAACGAAGAATCATAGCATAAAATTTTTTTGCTCTAGGATTGTTCATTCAAGAGTTATGGATTATTGAAATTTATCGATTTTTTACTTTTTGGTGAAATCGCTTTTTATTTAAAAATTCATAACTTCTGTTCATCTCTTTATTAAATATTTCAATTTAACCACCTTAAATGATTTTTTCCGTACTTTTCAATGGGCTATACCGTTTTTGCAAAAAAATAAAAATTGCAATTTTTTTTTGAAATTTTTCAAAATTTTGCATTTTTTGAAACAATGTGTATTTTTTAATTTTTTTTTAAATAGCATAAAATCCAAGTTTATTATGTTACCTTTGAATAAAAAAAAAATTTAGAGTGGGCCCGACATGTAGAAGGGAAGTTTTTCATATTTGAATGCGTGCGGGTCTAGCCATCGAATAGCTACTACACTGCCGTATGCGTTTATACCTAGTAGATGCGAGTAAACGAATACAAAATGATAATTTAAAATGTAAAATTATGTTTGAGTAGTCAATGATGTATTTTAAATATTTACACTGCCGCACGATATAGTTTTCTTATTGTGTATTAGTCCTTCGGAGGGGACTTTAAGCCCGCGGTCCGTTCCTACCCCTAACCCGCACAAGCCATTCAGTTGGCTCATGTGACTTCTTATGAAGTAAGGGTGGAACTAAAAGAGCACTTTTGTATATAAACTGTATTTTTTTTGCACAAATTGTTTAAGCATGGGTCTACATAGATTTCGCAAGGAAGGTCGATGATAAAAAATGTATTGTTATAACCGTAAAGGCCCCATTCAGCTTATAGGCAAGCCGTTACGGTTATAACAATAAATTTTTTATTTAATATCATTGATCCTCCTTGCAAAATCTATGTAGACCCATGCTTAAACAATTTGTGCAAAAAAATACAGTTAAAAAACTATATCGTGCGGCAGTGTAAATATTTAAAATACATCATTGACTACTCAAACATAATTTTACATTTTAAATTATCATTTTGTATTCGTTTACTCGCATCCACTAGGTATAAACGCATACGGCAGTGTAGTAGCTATTCGATGGCTAGACCGTGCGGCATTCAAATATGAAAAACTTCCCTTCTACATGTCGGGCCCACTCTAAATTTTTTTTTTATTCAAAGGTAACATAATAAACTTGGATTTTATGCTATTTTTAAAAAAATTAAAAAATACACATTGTTTTAAAAAATGCAAAATTTTGCAAAATTTAAAAAAAAAATTGCAATTTTTATTTGTTTGCAAAAACGGTATAGCCCATTGAAAAGTACGGAAAAAATCATTTAAGGAGGTTAAATTGAAATATTTAATAAAGAGATGAACAGAAGTTATGAATTTTTAAATAAAAAGCGATTTCACCAAAAAGTAAAAAATCGATAAATTTCAATAATCAATAACTCTTGAATGAACAATCCTAGAGCAAAAAAAAAATTATGCTATGATTCTTCGTTATAAGAACAACAAATAAGTAAAGTTTAAACAAAATCGGTGACAAAAATTTTTTCACCTGGTACACTTGGTAAATTTTGCCCCATACATATCGTCGTATGTTATACATGTACATATAGTATACAAGTTAAACAAATTATAATTAATTTAATTAATATAATGAATAGAAGGTCATTTTAACTTACATTGTGATTCTTTGCAATTATTTTAAGTAATTTAAATTAAAAACAATTAAAATTGTCAACAAGTAAATGAACAAATTGTAAAAAATATGTAGGTACCTATCATTACACGAAACGTTAAAAAAGATTCTAAACAATTTAAAGTAATTGAACAATAATGTATGTTTAAAAATAAAATTAATAGTTATAATGTCTACAATTTTTACATGACATTGATAAAACCATAGTGTTTTTGAGTTTACTTAGTCTAGAAATAATAATTGCAATGAAATGATGTAGAATTAAAGGCAGATAACTCTCATTTTTGACGATATTAAACTAAAATATACTTTTCATTTTGTATAGAGTCTGTATAGGATTATAATATAATATTATTATATGGCTGAAAAATTAACCAACCTGTTCAAAACCCAAAGAAGTTCATCTTATACCTAAGTTTCTGAAGGTATTTTTTCAATTTAACAAAATGATGGGGTCATTGCAAGAAGTGCCTAAGTCACATTTTCAATGTTCACTTCAGCTTTCAGGTGGCATTTGCAGAGTGGCTGAAATATGTGTCTAAGTGCCTTAGTTTGCATTTACTTCAATGGGAGTTTACCTGGTTTTCAATGCAAGAAGTACCTAAGTCATCATTTTGACAGATGCAATGCAACATGTGCCTTAGTCCACGTTATTAGGTTATATCTGAGCAAATTACCTATTAAACTGTGTAAATCCTAATAATTTGTGCCTGTAATTAAAAACATAACTATGGCAGGTAAGTAAAGTAAAATAAAATAGATTGTGGAACCTTTAAACATACCAGTTACCGTTTTTTGTATAATCCAGCAAAATGATGTCATTGATAAAGAAATTGATCAGTTACAAGATGTCGACGCTGTTTATGAATAGTCAGCCTTCTTAGTTATGTCTCAGTTTTAAGTTTTGTTCACAATTTATATATTTTTTACGGCGTTATACACTGAGAGAAGGTTTTATTTCAGCGAAAGGCATAACGTTTGTTTCAAACGTATAACATATTTAAATACGGCGGAATGTACCAAGGTTTAATGGTAAAAAACCATCACTTTGGAGCTTCCGGAAAACTGCTTTTGAACGAAACGCATGTAGATTTGTGTCAAATTTGCTGAGTTTGAATTCTTTGTTGAATACTTTTCTGATAAATTGGTAATTGCTTGCTACCAGTATAGTCGATTTTGTATGAATCGATGTTAGTTTGACTCAAACTTACTAATTTTGAATTTCTTGGCAAGTAACTTTATGAAAAATTGGTATCTGCTTGTTACCAATAAAGTTCATTTCCATTAAACGTACCTGCATTTCTGAAGAAATTACGGTTTCTTTGGATGAAACGCCATAATGCTTAAGAATATTGTATAAATCGTCGGCCTTATCACGAAGTCGCCTAACCCACAAAATTGAAAAACAAAATGAGATTTTTCGCAGATTAACTTACGATGGTCTATTCTATTCTCACGAAATGGCCTATGTATTTTTACAGCACAGACTTTATACTATGGCCCACCTCGTGGAGTATTAGAATATCGTAAGTTAACTCTCTCAAAATGTCACTGTTTTCAATTTTGTGGTTTAGGCCACTTCGTGATAAGGCCGACTATTTATACAATATTCTTAAACGTTATGCCATTTCATCCAAATGTTTTCATGAAAGCAGTGGAGGCAAATTTAAAACTTTATAAGACACTGTAAGTGCACGAGAAGACGCGTTTCAAGAGGCGTTCCCCCACTCCAAAAATTGCGCTTTCCAAACTAAGTACAATTGCCCATTAACTTTGATATGTTTGCCACAAACTTATTATATTTGTTGCAAATGCTAAGGTTTTCGCAAAAATTGTAGCAGATTTATTATAAGTTTTATCTATTTCAGTTAACCCATTAATAAATTTTAGTGGAAAATATTGCACGTTTTATAAAAACCCACCTAAATTTAATTCAAAAGTAAAAAACCTAATATTATTGACTATCAGTACAAAGTTTGCATAGAACTTAATAATATTCCAAGCAAACACAGCAGCCTAAACGAATCATCCATTTCTGGCAACGCAGTTCACCCATTCTAAGCAAAAACACTAATTTTGAATTAAATTTCAGTTGTTTGATTCAAAGCAATCATGCTCAAACAATTGCAACGTTTGGTAAAAATATTCTTTTCTCTCAGTGTAATATAATAAACCTTTTTTTAAGTATTAAGTTAATACTATTAACAAATTTTTCCTCAGAAAATCCATTAATTTTTGACAAAATAAAAAAATTTTAAGAAAAAAAGTGCTTAAGTCCCAAATTATTTTAAATATATTTTTTTATATACACTGTTTAAAATATCTGTGGTGTGAAGAGTAATCTTAAAATGGTATCAAAATCCAACACCATGAATTATAATTCAACATTTTCAACCATATATGGTTGAAAATGTTTTATACAGCAAACACCAAAACGGTGTTTATCTAAAAATATTTGAGAAGTGCACCTACAGAAAAAAAGGAATAGTTCATTTAACTATATTAATTTAGTTGACCCATAAGTATTTATTTAAATCAACTGTGGGAAGGTTATTATAAACAAAGATTAGTTTGACGGTACTAAACCAGATAGTTATTTTTTTTTTTTTTATTGGTTAAATTAACCCAGAAAACTTTAGTGAAACCAACCCGCTGTATGGTACCGATCGCGGCAAAGGCGGTGTGGATCACGTGATGTTCTTAAATCTCGCCTCTGTTGACTTACATGAAAAGTATATAAGCTCAGGTAGTCCTTTGCTTTGGTGTGACACTACAAGTTGTTCGATACTAAAGAGAAGTATTTTATGTTGGTGGAACGCACTAAAAACATTATCTCTAGCGAGTTGAAGGTTCAATTTTCTGGAATTATACCACTGGTAATATACTTGTAATGCGTCAAGGAACTTCCTGTTTCCTTTTTTTCTGTGTAGTATGATTTAATTTGACCAAAAACACATTATATTTAACACTGAAAAAGAGTTCATTTACACCAGTCAAAATTTATTTTAATACTGTGTGAAAGTTAAATTTACACCATTTTAGTATTTGAATTTACACTGGACCAACGAACCATATTTAACACCATTTTGGTTTGTATCGATATAGACCATGTATGGTGTTAATTTGGTGTTAAAATGGTCATGAAATTTTGAACAGTGTAACAAAATGTTGTTTCTTTTTTCATCATGGAAGTCCAATCCACTTTTCACAAAGATATCAATACAACACACATTTTTATTATAATATTTCATAATCAAAAATAAACCTTCAAACCGCAATATCTCAGAATCACCTATTTGTGACTAAGGCACTTCTTGCATTGACCCCTTCAATTGGTTCCTTATGACAGAGGAGATATGCAAATTCTACTTTGTCACACAATTAGGTTTCTAAAGAGCCCTAATTTTAGCTCAATAAGGCAAACTAAGATACAAATTCCCAAACAGTAGGTACTTACCAGCTAACCTATCCTTGACAACTTGAGTCGCAAACGCAGCCGCTGCAGCTGATCTTTGCAGCACAGGATCGAGACTTATCCAAGGGTTAAAAACGGCGTTCGGACTTCCAGGACCTCCAAGCGGCCTGTGCGCCGGCACCCTTAGCACACCTTGCCCATAGAACCCCGACGGTACCAGGCCCAGCGGGTTCCTCTGTTGGAAAATGTGCGGATGCGTTTGATACAGCGACGCCACGTCGGCTTCCGGCTTTTGCTCGAAGTTTTTACCGAGGAGATTCGAAATACTGAACGGTAGAGTTGTGTTGGTTGAGCTGTGCGATGTGGTGCCGTTTTCAGGACTTGAGCAATGCGATCGAGCTTCACTGTCACTGTGTGACAGCCTACTGTCCGTGTCCAGAACGTTTATTTCATGGTCCGACATGTCCTCGTTCAAATCGCGATCAGACATGATGATATAGTTTATAGAACACCGAAACTTAGCACTGCAACACTAAAAGTTCATGTCATTACGTCTTTTAATTTAAAGAGTCTTCTCCACTGAACCACGTGATGATGACACAAACAATCGAGGTGGCTTTGTATTGTTTCAGTCGAGTAGTCGGTGGAACACTGGCAGTGGGTGAGTTAGCGGTTGCCATGGCATCGCCGGCGAAGTTAAACGGCCGGCGGTGATTGGGCAGATTGTGTTTCGTGGCCCCTCCCCGAGACCATTCCCATTGGATTAAACTGATTCCCCGACAAATTGAATATCTTTCTGTTAATTTTTTTTCGGAGATCAAGTAAGCGGTTTCGATGGGTTTGTCTACTGAGCTTGCCCGTGGAATTAGTATTAAATGTTTAAACAAAATTATTTTAATAATTTTGAAAATAATATTATATAAAATGTTGCATAAATAAATTCTTCTAATAAAAAAAACGATATGGAAAACATTTAAAAATCATAAAAAATACATATTTATGTACTATTAAAAAAAACAAAAAAAATTCTAAAAATTACTTATCGAAAAACAAGTGATGAAATGAATACGATTAGAATAACGGCTACGATTTTTATCCAATAATCGTACGACAACGATTATGATAAAAAAAACGATAAATATGTACATATGTATGTATTTAATAAAACCTTTAAGTACTTGTGGAAAACTCACATAGATATACATAGAATATCTTAAATACATAAAAACGTCAAAATTTATTTGAAAATCTTAAAAAAGTAATAAAAACTTGAATAATTATAATAATACAAAGATCCCAAACATTTCCTAACAAAAAATCTAAAGAAAATTATAAAAAAATAGTTAGAGGAAATATTAAAAAATCAAAATCAAAATAAATCTTAAATCTTTCCTTGATTTTTGATTTTTTTTGATTTAGAGAATACCTACATCCTGTTTTTATATGATCCCACTAATAAAAAAAATTATTATAAATTCTATATGTATATAATTTTTTTATTAGTGGGATCATATAAAAACAGGATGTATTCTCTAAATAAAAAAAATTCAAAAATCAAGGAAAACAACTTTTTTTATTTTATAAAAGATACCTTAAAATCCTAAACGTTAAAATTTATTTAATAATCTTTAAAAAAATAATAAAAAAGATAAAAACCTGAATAATAATAATATATACATAGATCCTAAAAATTATCCAACATTCATGAAAATTATAAAAAATTGTGGATTAAAAAAAATATATTATATTTTTTTTATGCTTCCTATTAAATATTTTAATAATTTAAAAAACCTGAATAATTATAATTATAGCTAAAAAGATTCCAAAAATTTACTTAAAAAATTATTAAAGAAAATATTAAAAAATCAAATAAAAATACCCATGTAAATCTTTAAAAAAATTGTTTTCCGTGACTTTTGATTTAGAGAATATATTTTCTGTTTTTATGTATGATCCCACTAAATAAAAAAAATATATAAGATATGTAACTTAAAATCCTAAAAATAATAAAAAAAGATAAAGAAATGAAGAAATCCAAAGAAAATTATATAAAATTTTGGATTAAAAAAATTTAAATTTTTACCAAATATAATGAAAAAATCCAAAGAAAATTATTTAAAATTTTGGATTAAATTTTTTTTAATTTTTACCTGAAAAAAAAACAAAAATTATATCCTTTATAATTTTTTTGTACTTTCTTTTATTTAATTTAAACTGTTTTTTATTATAACAATTAGTATTTTAATTTTAAAATTTAATTATCATTTAAATTAAAAATAAAACTTTATTGGGGTTTAATACTATACAAAAACTAGTTTTTTTTTAAATTAATTAATTTTAAATGATGGTTTCAAATTTCCTGCTTTAAAAGAGAATAATGTGAAATTTATTAATTAAAATGTAAAACAACAGAAATAGAACACAACACGTACCCCACCTAAGTAATTGAAAAGGATCTTCTCGATTTTATTAAATCATTTTAACCCAGATAAAATTCCTAAAAATATACTAAAATATACCCATTGTTTTATTAAAAATTATTTTAATACTATATTAATTTTTAATACTTATTTCTTTTCTAATTGAAAAGACTTATAAACTATTAATGACGCGCCTCTGCAGAGGTCTGGCTTGTTCGAAAATTCCGCGCGGGCAATCTCACTAGAGCGGCACAACTTGTAAAAGCAAGTCAAGTGTTTTGTTTCAAGAATTAATTGTCATTTTTTATTCGTAAACCTCTTTGCTTTTGTTTCTCGTTCGGAGCCATTTTGATTTTCCTAGAATTGCTGTCCAATTATGCCCGTTCAACTGTTTAATAAATGAATTAGCCTGTTATAATGTAATTTACTTTATATAAACCGGCCTGAATAATTGAAAAAGTAATTTTTAATGACTTCGCCTTTTTTAACGTTTTAACGTTGGTTTTACGTTTTTGCAGCAGTTAATCTGCTATGTTTTGAGATAATAATAATAAAAAATTATTATAAATTCTATATGTATATAATTTTTTTATTAGTGGGATCATATAAAAACAGGATGTATTCTCTAAATAAAAAAAATTCAAAAATCAAGGAAAACAACTTTTTTTATTTTATAAAAGATACCTTAAAATCCTAAACGTTAAAATTTATTTAATAATCTTTAAAAAAATAATAAAAAAGATAAAAACCTGAATAATAATAATATATACATAGATCCTAAAAATTATCCAACATTCATGAAAATTATATCTCACTAGAGCGGCACAACTTGTAAAAGCAAGTCAAGTGTTTTGTTTCAAGAATTAATTGTCATTTTTTATTCGTAAACCTCTTTGCTTTTGTTTCTCGTTCGGAGCCATTTTGATTTTCCTAGAATTGCTGTCCAATTATGCCCGTTCAACTGTTTAATAAATGAATTAGCCTGTTATAATGTAATTTACTTTATATAAACCGGCCTGAATAATTGAAAAAGTAATTTTTAATGACTTCGCCTTTTTTAACGTTTTAACGTTGGTTTTACGTTTTTGCAGCAGTTAATCTGCTATGTTTTGAGATAATTTTTGCTTTAAGCTTTTTATGTTTTTGTGCTTTTAAGCAGGTGGGCCTTAGCAGATCTGAGCGGGGTAGTTAATATACTTTCTCCGCCGTGTTGTATGTACTTACATTAAAATTATCGAGTTTTAGACATTTTGTCAGGTTTGACGTTTGACATATGTTTTATTATGAATTTATAGCGGTTTACCTATACGCTAAAGAAGTATCGGGATTTCGCAACGCGCGCGCCATCTGGTGGACTTCGAATGCATTGCGTGAATTTAAGAATTGTCAACAATAAATTTAAAGCCCCGATTATAGGTACATCATTTTTAAATATATAGGTAGTTTTTTTACAAAAGTGAGGAAGGCAGAAGTCTTACTCGACAAATTTTGTTCAACTGCACAGCTAAATCGCGCGTTATTTGTGTTTTACGTTGCAAGGAAAAAATTAAAAAACTTTTTTATTACTCGATTTTGATTGATTATTCCTTATATCATTGATTAAGAAAGTCAACGCTTAAATGCTTATACAGTTACGTTAGTGTGTGTATTTTAACAAAGGGATCATGGTGAATTATTGTGTTTTTAATTGTAAATAAAATTCAAAAACTAAATCGTTGAATTTTCATGTTTTGCCAAAGGATCCAATTCGGTAAGTACATTTGTTGGTGCAGAATTAACTAATGATAACTTTACCTAATATAACTTATATTTAAGTTTGACAACTGCATTTTAAACAACAAAATATACCTATAGGTATATTTTGTTGTTTAAAATGTATACGAATTCATGGCAACATAATATTATACATATATAGGTCAAAGTTTGATTAACATCAAATTTTCTGGTACAATTAGCAGATGGGAGGTGAAAGGGGGAAAACTTTGACCTCGAATAACTCTAGAAGAAATCAATGATCATTGCCATAAGTTACTTTGATACAGAGGTATAAAATTCCAAACATAAATTAATTTTTTCCCATGTTAATTCAATGGGAAACTAAAATAAAAACAGCGACCTCTTAGAGTTGGGCTGGAACCCCCATATTTGGTGAGGATTTTTTTTATATTATATAAAAAGATTTGAGAGGGTAAGAGCGAAAAAAATTTTTTTTTGAAGCAGCCTAATATGTATAATACATAATATAATGGTATTTTACCGTTGAGTGGAGACTAAAGAATTCTTAATCAACGCTTTTAATAATGCTAAATGTTGTTTAAATTTAGACGACTTATTTGTTTGACGATTTTTAGTGAATTGAAATGTTTACACTTTTCACGTTATAATCACTACTATAAAATGTGTATTTATTGTATCTAATAGGTACAATTTATATTTACAGAGACTGTATGCAATTTATTTCTTCATTCAGATTAACACTGTTTTTTGGAAAACGGGTAAAAACTCAACCCTTCTTTTCCTCTCGAAATACACCTAACAACACAACAAATCGATCCACGGTTTTTTTTTCGATATTTTTTAACATTATCCGGCTTTATTCTCAAAAACACTCGTTTGTAAGTTACAAATTGTAACCTAAGCGTTTGACATGTCAGCTGCAGCTGATTATTAAAAGTTCTACTTTTGTTACGATGATAACAGCCGAGTGGTGGCGCTACTAGCGATACTTGTTTAGCGTATACTGCCTTGACATATATCAAGCAGAATACGTCACTGACAAACTAATTAACTATAGTTTATTTATAAATTTTTTAATACATTTTAGTGCATTAAACTTTTGTTGTTTAATTTATTAGTAAGTGTCTTTCATGTTTCTAATAAGCTGAAAGTGGTTGATAGTCAATAATTTCAGGGCAAATTTGATATCGTGTCGATATAAATTCATCTAAAATTTAAACACAGCAATTGCACAAGCCTAGACTATTTCCAGATTCCGCCTATTCGTGAGAATAAACGCAAAATTATTACCTTAAACTGGAATTAAATAATAATTGAAGCGATTATGTAAATTACTTCTTAAATTATTAACAAGAAAAGTTTTATCAGATGTAAAGTGTAATTACAAAACAGCCCATTTTATATCGTTTTAACAGCGCTATGTAATTTTTAAACAATGAAATAATAGCTATGTTAAATCGATATATAGTAATTTATTCGTCGCTCGACCAAACTTATTATTTGTCTTAAAGATGTTTAAACAAACGGGTCCAAAAACTGTTTTAGTTTTAACGGAAGAGTTGCATCTGCAAGAAAAATATTAAATTGAACAATTAGGTATTTTTTCTGTAAATTTTGCCACGCCCAAAGTGATGTCTTATACAACCCTGTAATTTAAAAAGATGAAATTAAAAAAACTTAAAACCCTAAAATTGTCCTTCTGGGTATTTCGTTTTTTTGCTTTAATGTCATTCAATATACCCGGCAACTAATTTAATGAATATAAACGTGAAATAATTGGTTCGAGGTAAATAAGCGGGGTCTGGAGATGCCTTTATAAATTGCTTCTTTGTCTTGTAATTGGATTTTATACTGCTGCTCTTTGTTAACGTTCTAAATGCAGAGGCACCCTCCTCATTTGTATGCATCACACCAAACGGAGATATCTTCTCTTCATGGCGTTTCACTGTTTTTAGACCCATGTCAATTATTTACACCCAGTTGAATTGTTTCGGCTAATTTGAACAATACGTACCTAATTTCGTAAAATAGATTTAAAGTAGTATATTATGTATCAAGTTTGATAAGCGCCATTTTAGTCACGAATTTAGTTAATTGAGTGTTTAGAAAAGTTTATAAACGAGTTCCATACTATACTTTTTCTACGACAAATACTAAAAATGATTTAAATTAAATATTTGTATAGCGACATCTAAAAAAATAGAGTAACTAGCGTGACAATTTTTAACTGGGGCCAGTCAAAATGTCAAATTTGTATGTGTAAATCAAAATTTATCCCTTGAAAATGGACTAACAACCGTTTAAATTATGATATAGAAGCAGTTTTTCTCAGTAAAAGTGAAGATAATTTTTTATGGTGGAATATCCACACGAAATTTTTAATGCTTTCAGTTACTGCCAGCAAACTTTTCAAATAGGTATTGGTGTTGAGAAAATTAAACAAACTATAGATTATAATCCACGAGGAAGTCGTGCTTTCGAAAAACTTTAGAAATTGGCTTTCCGAGAAGCCAGTTAGTTGGAGCAATCTAGTCGACATTCTGATAGATAGACCATACCATATTAAATACCATACCATATTAAATATACTTTTCTCTTTGTTGGTGCCCTATATTACTTTATTTTCACTTAAAATAATAATAATAATAATAATAATAATAATAATAATAATAATAATAATAATAATAATAATAATAATAATAATAATAATAATAATAATAATAATAATAATAATAATAATAATATTTATTAAATCCAAGAGATCTTTTACAGATATAGGATAGGTCAAAAATCATTTAACACAATAAAACAATGAAAGAGCTCAAATTAACCGACACAATCCAAAAAATTAAAGGCTAAAAACTCATTTACGGAGTAAAAAGCCTTACTTAAAAGTAAAGTTTTTAATTTGCAGAAAAACTTGTTTTTTTCAAGGTTTTTAAATTGTGCAGGTAATTTATTGTATAAAATTGCTCCAATATAATATGGGTTAGATTCATACAATGTCATAGAATGATTGCAATATTGTAAATTGTTGCCATGTCTAGTTGGATAATTATGATAACAATTTTGTAAATTAAATTTGGTTAAGTTTATTTTAACAAATTTCAAGATTTCAAAAATAAATAAGGAAGAGAGTGTCATAATTTTTTCTGAGATAAATATGTTTCTACAGGAGTCTCTGAAGTTTATTCCAAACATGCTTCTAATTGCTCTTTTTTGTAGGATGAATAGTCTATTTACATTGCATGAATTTCCCCAGAAAATAATTCCATATCTAAGTAAGCTTTCAAAGTTAGAAAAATAAAATATTTTTACAACTTGCCTACTACTAATATTGCGCAGTCTAAATAAAGCATAACAATTGCTACAACATTTGCTACAAACTGCATTAATATGTGATTTCCAATTTAAGGACATATCCAAGTGCACACCGAGTAATTTAAAACTGGCGACCTGCTCAACTGATTTGCAATTTAGTTTTATTAATTTACTCTTTGTGTAATGTGCGCTGTATGTATAATGTTGATAAACATATACCTATAGGTATAAAAACGTTAATAATTTAAACACAGTTAAGAATTTATAAAATTTCTGTTAAAAATAATGCGTTGTTTTTAAAATAAATGATATATGTATGTTACTTAATACAAAAATTATAATAATTAAAATCTTAAAATTTCAAAAGATTTAACAAACATTAATGTGTTAAAAGGCCCTACACAAATATATTTTTTTCTTATAAGAATGTTAAATAATAATTTTTTTGTACAATGTAGTATAATAATATAGTTATTATATATAATGTTACAAGAAAATTATGTTAATTTCAATATAATACATTAGTTTAAATAACTCCTAAACAAGTGTTAATTAATCTAACTCAAAAATATTTGTTAAATATATAAATAATTGAATATTTTCTTAAATTAAATTCTACTTAAATATAAATGTTATTCTTCTAATTCGCTAATTTTCGCCTTCATTCGATTAAAATCGGTAGGTACCTTGCAAAGCCCTTTGTCTTCTAACCGCGTTTAGTCGGTTGATGATAGTTAATTCGATTAGAGGTTCATAATAATTATGAACCTCTAATCGAATTAACTATTATTGTAAGGTGAATTGTGCTTTTATATAGCGTGTGTTTAACAAAATTTAAAGGTTAGTTTGCTATGATAATGTTTTTTTTACTTACATAACGTTTGTATCCCCAGAAATGTTTGAAGACCGTTTGCATGGATTTGTATTTTATTTTAGAATACAAAAAAAAGGTTGGTCTTGGAAATAAACAATTAATATTTTAAAAATTAATTAAAAATATTGTTAAAATAACAAATTAAAATAATTAATTAATGAAGATATACTATTTGTGTAAAATCAATAGAAAGTTATATGTTACTTTTTTGTGTAAAATAAATAAAATATAAATCAATTTAACATATTTAATTATGTTAAAGTTATACAGATTTTAAATCATATTAAATATTAGTTTAGGTTAAAAAAACCATTTAAAAAAAATAAAATTGACACAACAGGATTTGTTAAATTAACTTTGCAGTTATGTAAAACAATATATTAATTTTCTTTTACACATTCTGTTGTGTTAAAAATTAACATAAGTAATAAAAATCAAGAAAACTGAGACACAAGAAATATGTTAAATATACATATACATTTTTAACTGTGTATTAACAAAGCTGCTTTATTTATTTAAGTGAAAGGACAAATCTCTAATAATGTGACTTTACATTATATATATATATATCTATCTATTTATAATTGCGAAAAGAGTAAGTGATGGAGATAAATTTGTTGGTAGCAGAATATTGATACATAAATCACCAATAACGTTTCCGAAACTTAATTGGAGTTAAAAAGGGTAGACTTAATAATTAACGAAGATTTAAACTGTTTTCTCTTTTTTCTCTCCCGGCTTGTTCCGCTGAGACTTGAATTTCTAAACGAGTACGTGTACCTACCTACTTTAAATAAAAACAATGGCGTAGCATCATTTCTTTGTAAAAAGATTAAACATGTTATTTATCTTTTATAAATGTTAACCTTTCAGAAAAATAATTTACAAAAACATGACATACATATTAAAAAAAATAGTTCTGAGTCAGAAATTCTGACAGATTTTTAATTCCTAACAATATTAAAGGTGGCCAAGCATGTTTTTAAAAATGGGGAATTTAACATTGAGGGGGCAACAAACAAACTAAGTTTGTTTAATTTTGTTTAAATTTGGGTATATAATATACCGTATATTATAATATATATATAATATATATATAATAATATATATATAATATATATATCCAAACAAAATTGGGTTCAATGCTTATAAGCATTGAACCCAATTTTGTTTGGATTTTTCTGTTTGTTCATATACAAAATTCGCTGTCTTTAACCAAAACTTCAAAAATGGTAGCGCGGCCCTTCGAAACCAAAAAAATGGCATAATGCATAGGTCACTTGAAAGTATAATATACCCAAATTTAAACAACATTGGATAACTTTAATATGTTTGTATTAAATTTTATTATCAAAATAAATTGCTAATAAATAATTGTTAAAAATGTTGGTCAAATCAAGACAATTATTAAAAATAAAAAAAAGGAAAACAATCTATTTAAAAAAAGGGTATTTAGGTTGTTTTAATAATGTCTCTAATCTGTCCTAGAGTCTTATAACAGTTTTATAAACGCCCAAAGTTTTCAGTTTAAAATAATAATTTTTGTGTTGGTCTTTATTATGTGTTTTGTTATTAGATTATATATAATCTAATAACAAAACACATAATAAAGACCAACACAAAAATTAAATAATTTTCAAAAATAAACTCTGATATCTGTAAGACTGTTCTAACCTCAGTTTTTAGGTGCTTGTCAATTTGTATTTAAAAGATCACTTGGTGTCATGGAAATATATGATAAAAACTAAATTAAATAAATAATTTGACTTTACTTTAAAAATGTATCAATAAAAAACCTCAGTTATAACCAACAAGAACTAATGTTTATTAAATTTTGGATGATGTTTGCTTTTTTATAGGCACGTCACTGTGTCCAAGCCTCCACGGACCAATCGCATTGCTAATTATTAAAATGGAAATGGCAGTTTTAAAAAGGCCTACTTAATATTTAAATCTAATCAATAGACTTACCCGTTTTAGCTGATTAGGATTGAGACAAGATTTTATTATTTATCGTTCTTTATGAAGGTAATGGGGGAAAAGGGATAAGTTTTAAATATATTATTCAATAACTTAGTGTTAAGCATTCACCAATCAAAATACAAACGCCAAAGTAAAAGAATATGATAAAACCTTTGTTTTTCAGAATTAATACGATCCTAGATATCTTTAAAAGGTAATATTTTTAGAAACATACCCACATTATCATATGCTATCGGGTTTAGCATTGATTAAAATCAAGAATTGTCAACAATACATACAATGCATACAAACTGCACATCATTTATAAATAAAAGGTAGTTTTTCTTACTCGACAAATTTTGTTCGCAAAGTTTCAATTGCACAGCTAAACCGCGCACGTTATTTGTGTTTCGCATTGCAAGTAAAAACTGCAAAACTTTGGTTAAGTACTTGATTTCGATTTATTATTCCTTATATCATTGATTAAGATACTTGACGCTTATAGGTATTCTTAGTTACGTTAGTGTGTGTATTTTATATAAGTGATCATGGTGAATTATTCTGTTTTTAATTGAAGGTAAATGAAATTCAAGAACTAAATCGTTGTATTTTTATTTTTTGAGGAAGGATTCAGTTCAGTACGGTGCAAGTTGCACCGTGCAACCTTACATAAAATAATTTATATTTAAGTAATTTTTCAAGTAATTTAACAAAAAATAATAGATGTAAAAACATTTTTATATTTGAGTCCTCTGCTTTTAAACGACAAAATATTTCTACAAATGCATGGCAACATTATAGGATATAATACCCGTTTTTGTTTTTTTACTGTTAAGTGAAGACTTTCTTAATCAACGCTTTGACTAATGCATAAGGCTGTTTGAATTTAGACGACTTATTTGTTTTATGATTATTCTTACTTTGAAGGTTTACAATTATCACGTAAATCATTACTAAAATGTTTATTTATTGTATCTAATAATAGGTATAATTTATATTAACAAGGACTGTATGCAATTTATTTTAACATTCGGATTTACACTGTTTATTGGGAAACTGGTAAAAACTTAACCCAAGATTTCCCCTCTAAAAACACCCAACAACACAACAAATTATTACAGGTTTTTTTTTTCTTCATATTTTTAACATTTTCTGGCCTTTTTCTTAAAAACACTCTTGCACTGTAAAAAATAATTAACACAACTTTACAAGCGCTAACAACTGTGTTATTCCAAGTCCAAACGAAATCGTGTAAAATTTTAACACAGCATCAGTGTGTTAATTTGTTTTTTATATCGAAGAATAATTAAACTTTAACACATTGTTTGTGTAATTATAACACAACTTTAGGTATTAAATTTAACACCAGTTGGTGTTATTTTTTAATATTTTATAGTGTTAAATTTAATAATAAATTGGGTAGCTAAATAAAAATTACATGTTAAAAAATATTTTTATTTATAAAAGTAATTTATAATTTTAATAAGACATAATATTATAGTTGAGAGAAGGAGTAAATAATAATAATAAATGATATGTTATAATATATTTATATAAAAGAAATGATCAAAAACAGTTAAAAACTGTTCTGTTTAAAAACAAATACATCTGATAAAGGTAAATAAAACTCCTGATACAAATTCCATAGAATTTATATTTAAGCTGCAGATGTCCTTTGGGTTGGAATTTTTAATTATTGGTTTGGGTATACACAGTAAGCAAAATTAACGGTACTCCTTTTAAATATGGGGTCTCAAATTTACAGCGGCAATTTTTAAGAAAATAACCACATACAAGAAACACGCATTACAAAAACATTATAGTCATCATTATGACCAACTTACAATTAAAGAATTTGCTACCTATGTCTTTTGTGTTTATATCATTAAACAATATGTTGGTACGTGTACGAGGCTTAAGCAATTGCTATTTATTTTTATTTTAATAATAGACTACACTAGGACAAATGGATCTACACTTTTACATCGTTTTTACGCCAGAGGGCTATTTGTGTTTGTAAAAGTGATTTGATACAAAAATCATTATATTATTATAAAATGACAAAAAAATCTTCATATACCTATACAGTTTTCCGAATCCAAAATTACCATTTTGAGACTAAAAATGATATTGGTAAATACATTATTAACAATACACATAGTTTTCAATTTCATACATTTTTAACAACATTATAACTGTAATAGAAGCCTATTGAATATTTTAACAAAACTTAATGGCATCTAGAAATAAATACTCCATGAAAGTACAATTATCAGACAAGTTTATAAAATAGTAAAAGTGCATAGATATACAAAATATAGTTGAATGGCCATAGGGAGGAGTAATGATATGAATCAATAAAAGTATAATTTGGTATTGTAGACAAAGTACTGGTAGTAGAAATTTAATAATTGATTAAGAACTGTTTGTACAATGGTTAATCGAAGTCAAGTTATTATATTTATTTTTATTCATATTTATTTATTTTTCTACTCCCACCATTAAAACGCCCATTATCGTACATATTTCCATGACACTAAGTAACCTTTTAAATACACGTTGACAGGTTGTGGCTTTATGGCGTTTTAGTTACGGGCAGAAGTTAATTTTAAGTTGGTTGACAGTTGTCAAATGTCATACAATCGTTAAAATAAAGTGCCCATCTTGTAAAATAATACTAAATGTATAAATTATTTTATTATTTCAATACAAAAATACAAAAGTATTAAATAGTTTCTTAACGCCAATACGTATTTTAAAAGTTTATACGCAAGTGCCTTTTGATTTCGCTGCCAGCAAACTACATTTAACTAATAAAGCATAAAAAATTTCGGGTGGAGTGCCGTAAAGTGCCCATAAAACATTCTCTTCACTTTCACTGAGAAAAACTGCTTCTTTATCAGATTTAAACGGTTGTTAGTCAATTTTCAAGGAATACATGTCGATTTACATACAAAATTTTGACATTTTGACGGTCGTGCCGGTAATAAAGATTCCCAAGTTAATAATTTTTAGAGTTACTTTATTTTTTTATAGATGTCGTTATGCAAAAATTTAATTTAAATCATTTTTAGATAATAATAAGTATTTGTCGTAGAAAAAGGGATGTTAAAGCAGCGGTTCTCAAACTGTGGTATGCGTAACACAAGTGAGGTGGTACGCGAATAGATAATAGATGTACTTGCCTTTAAATAAAATTATCGTTGGCTCAATTTTATTGAAAATCTATCATTTCCCACATTTTATATTCTAAATGGCAACACTGCTTTTGGTGTTTATTAAACGGGTAATCCCCTGCTCGTTTTAAAATCGTGACGAGTCATGCGTATTTTGTTTTGTTCTGACAAATTGTTATTTTAATACTATAAAAATTGGTTTTATTTCACGGTTATCAATATTTCTTATTAAACTACAAGTTCAATAAATACGTACACGCAGCACAACTTGTTTTATTTAGTTCGGAAAAAAGTTTGAGAACCGCTGTGTTAAAGTTTAAACAAAAAAGTTTTAGCTTTTATTTGAAGAAAAACTTTTAGATTTTTTTTGATTTTATTAGTTTTTATATTTTTGTGTTTTTTAATAAAATATATTTTTTTACTTGTTACTACAATTAATAATTATACCCCCCTGTCTTGACCCCAAAGTCACACATCAAAAAAACATTTTTAATATTGCCAAAAACCATTTTCATTTAATATAATCACTATGCCTGACTATTTGAACAACCAATCACTTTTTTCTCCATGAAACCCTTCATTTTTATGACTAAGGTTTATTCAAAATTACCAAAAATAAAAAAGCAAAGAAATTGACAATATTTGATTTTGAACCTGCCCTAAAGATTGTCAGTTTAAACTTCACAAAACCAATAATTATTATTAATGGCTACCTGAAACCTGTAAATGTATCCGAAACTTAATTTCGAAAAGAAACAAATGCATCGTTCACTTAAAATTGCAGTCAGATGTCGCTTATAAAGGGTGTCCCATTAAGACCGCCTATTTTAAATTTAGTGTCATTTTTTTTTAGTCAATCGTAGAGCGTTGTTGTTGGACAGTGGTCATGTGTAAACATTGAGGTTAAGTCATGGAGATTTACACGGACGAACAATGCATAGAAATTGTAAAAATCCACTATCGAAATGGGGAGAATTTTTCGGAAACGGTTTGAAGATATAGTGGATTTTTCGGTCACCATAACGCACCTTTTCGTCGTACTGTGGTCCGATTAATCGAGCAATTTAAAACGATTGGGTCAATTCAAACAAAAAAAAAACATGTCCGTGTTCGTGCAGCTCGGTCTGCTGAAAATATTGCAGCAGTTAGTGAAAGTGTTGAACATAATTCTTCCTCCTCGATTCGCCACCGTTCCCAGCAATTGAGACTCTCTCGAAGCAGTTTACAGCGAATTTTGGCCAAAGACCTGCATTTTCATGCGTACAAGATTTGGTTGAAACAATATTTAAAGACAGCAGACCTTGCACAGCAACGAAACCATGGAATTATTGAGGACAAAATTTGAAGGCAGAGCTAACTCGCGCCGCGAGGATGTGATGTGGCCAGGCCGATTATGCGATTTGACGCCGTTAGATTTCTTTCTTTGGGGTTTTTTGAAGGAAAAGGTTTATGCTAAAAACCCAAGAACAGTTCCTAAACTAAAACATGAGATTTGACGGATCATTGATGGAATTGAGCCGGCACTATGCCAAAATGTAATCAAAAATTTTGTCAAAAGAATCAACGTGTGCCATCAGTCACGAGGCGGCCATTTATCGGATATTGTGTTCCATATTTAACCTCCATGTCTTCCCTCTTTATTGCAATAAAAATATCTTAACTTTTTAAATAAACAAGGCATTTTTTTTAAATTTTAAAATAGGCGGTCTTAATGGGACACCCTTTAGTTAAAAACGAGGTGTATAATTTCGAAGGATAATTACAGAATGTTATTGCGATACACAACAAACTATGTTATAATTTAAGTCAATTATGTAGACAATTAACAAATAATTTTTCGAATTTTTCGAGCGAGAAACAACGGGATTGAGTTTTTATTAAAAATCGCACAAAAAGATGATACAAGTAATTTTCTATATCGAAATTATCGAACCAATTTCGTTGGGGTTATTTTGATTTATTTCGTCTCAAAAATTGATTGAAAATCAAAATTTATTGAGCAAAATACACTGTTATAAAAATCAGATTTGTTAACATTTTGTAAAATTTTAACATATTTTTTTGTAGAAAACCAGGGTTTGTAATTATTTTAACAAAGGAAAATATTTTACAGAATGTTTTATAAAGGTAGCATACAATTTTTTAAGAATTTTGTTAATTTCAAAGATTACAGATTATTTTGTTAATGTTTAACAAATTATTTCGTTGAAAAAGTACACGTGATTTCAGGCAGTTTTCAAACTGAAATTAATAATTAATAATTACTATAGTATATATACTATAGTATATTGTACCAAATTTCTTTCTAATTTGATGATTTCAGAATGGTGTGTTATTTAATTGTGTCTATGTTATTTTTGTGTTCATGTATGTACGTATGAGTTAATTTTTTTGTTTAGGAAATTGATTAACATGTCATCAAAATTCTGTGGATTGAAGTTTCAACAAATACTTTTGTTATTGGGTGTACTAAAAGGTTAAAATTAACAAATATTTTTTTTACTGTGTAGTGTATCAAAAAACTAAAATCCTTGATAATCTATTTTGGAAAATCTACGTGGGTCTAAAATATAACGACATTATGATACCATTTAATTAGATTTAGATTAATTACAATTTAATTAACAAACATTAAAACTACACCCACCAATAATAAATATCCTTAGAGATTACGAATTAAAAATTAATTATTTTTCATCTTAAAAAAAGATCGTTTTTTAAATTGATTTTATAGCATTATAAAAAGTGCACCATCCCAAGTTATAAACGGAAAGTAAAATAATTGCTGCCAATTTGAATGGACAAAAATATTCATAAATATTTTAAGTTTCATTCAGGCCTGTCTAAGATTAAGGACCCTTCCCATCGGCACTATATTCTTTAGGCCAGCAAACCAGTGGCGTACGAACGATTAAAAACACCATGTACAATTTTTAAAATGTCTTGTTTTTTACCCAACACAGGGCCGGTTTAATATAATCTAGAATCATAATTTTAATTTGTCATTATTTTACCAAATCAGTATTTCACCATAAGATCTTATTATCATTTTGACTTATCGTCTTTTGACATCATTGCTTTAGCTAGTCATCATTTTGACTTATCGTTTTTTGACATCCCGAGTCAAAATTTAGATCGTAATTTAAACCTAATAAGTCTGAACAATTTCCGTTTTAAATGGTTTTATTTTCGCCTAAAGATAACCAACTTTTAACCTAAAACATGGCAGATAAGTCCATTTTCCCGATTTTACGGTTCCAATTACGTTTAAATTTGAACCAAATTATGACCGTTTACAATCTAGTCGAAAAAAGACTAGGCCACTGCGCATGTCGATTAATAAAAGCGCGACAATATTTGAATTTAAAAATATCGTTGCTGCGCCTGAAAAAACATCTATGTGCATTTTAACAAATTTTTCAGGAGAAGGAAAAGACATTTCACTACCAGATAAAACTTTGATGAAAATATTTCCTAATATTTTTCAGTATAATTAAGTATTAAAATAATATTAAGGAATGCATACTTTCATAAAAGTTTTATCTGGTAGTAAAATGTTTTAACTTCTCCTGTAAATTTGTTAAAATGGGCATAGAGATTCTTGCAGGCGCAGCGACAATAGGTAGGTACCGTATTAAATTAACTCAATATGTTATTTTATTTTTATTGGACATATGTTAGCACCGACATATAGCAATTGCAAGGGATTTCCGATGAAAAAAATAAAAAATCGACCTGTAGTTAACCAAGAATTGCGCATAATATAGAAATTGAAACGCGTGTATTTTTAAGAGTTTTGCACTAATGCAATATATACAACTTTAAATCCCATTTATTTTTTTAAAACACTGATTTTCCTGTAATATAAACTCAATAGAATCGCTCAATTGACAGGTTTAGACCAACAAATTATAAATGTTAATTTTATCGAGCGCGAAAAATTTTTTCATAAAAGGGCCAAAGTCACCCGCGGGGTGCAAAGTCACCCGTGTTTACGGTACCTAAAATCTTCTATACGTAGTTAAGAAAAACTAAGATGAGTGGAATTTTCGATTTATTTAATAAATTAAAATTTTAACTCTATTTAACTCTATTTCTGCTGTTCCGATTGCTTATCTTGTGACGGTCTGTATATGGGGTATTCCATGCCAAATCGACCACTTTTGAACCCGATCCCTTTCGATCTGGCCAAAAGTTTTCTATTTTTTTCTACCCTTTGAAAAACATTTCTAAAAATTTTTTCAAATTTTTTTATGCAACCCATAAAAGTTTTAAAATGTTCAAAAAAATAGGTTTTTTATTTTCAAATAGCCATGACTTTCAAAAATTGACATTTTGTATCTTTTTTTTTGAAATTTTTGTTTTTAAATGATTTTTTCGAAAAAATAGACAAATAAAATTTAACATTATCAACTCTATGAAATTATCGCTTTTTTTAAATAAAATCGTTATTTTTGCGAAGTTCGCCATTTTTTATTTTTTTTCTCAAAAAAAAATGTTACAATTATTCCCGCCAATCCCAAAAATAAAGTTTGTGAAAAAAACAAAAATTTCGTTGGTCAAAGTAGGTTTAAATTACGATCTAAATTTTGACTCGGGATGTTATTAAGCTTGTAATTAGTTTATTTTGTTATAATGTTAAGCTTGTAACATGCTATAAATAAAAATTCGGTATTGGGTAGAACCATATACCTATAACTATAGGTATATGGGTAGAACGATGGCTACGCCACTGAAGACAATACAGAGGTAGAAAGAAAAATCCTGGCATATCTTTGTAATGGAATAAGGGGCAATTTCTTACTGAAAACTGGCAATTCCCGTGGCAATAACAAAACGCAAGGCAATACTCGAATACAAATCGGCCAGCAGAGCGGTAATTTAGTTAGAGCTTGACCCGCGCTCGAAAGAGAACATAGAATAAAACAATATCAAAGTTTAGTATCGGCCACTGGAGGGCTAAGATGGTCACTTAAACTTTTATGCACCCGCCTCCTAAGGGGCAGCCGGCCACCCCTAAGCGAGGGTTAAGAATACATTTGCATGCAATTGCTTTGATTTGACTACATAAACAAGTTATTTTTTCAATTTGTTTCCCCCAAATATCGTAAATTTTACTTACTAGACATTATATTAAACACGAAGGTCAAAAGTTTTATTATTGTCAAATCATTTACCTAGTTTTCATGAAATAAATAATTTAATTTCATATTTACAGAAATCATCTGACAAATCTGCAATATCCTATTGCAATATTAAAGGATAAATGTATTATATATGCTAACACTGTAGGCGTTAGGCTGGGAATTGCTACCGTATTCTCCAGATTAGACCCCCTGTGACTTTTGCCTTTTTCCAGAACTGAAAAAATCATTGCTAGAAAGAGTTATGCCTCAAGTGCTGAAGAAATCACGTTCTAGATGCATTTTTTAATGAAAAAAAGCAATCGTTACATTCACAAAGAATGAAAAAGATATCGTTAAATTAAAGGAATCGAGCTAAAATAAGATGATGTTAAAAAAACTAAATTTGGCCCAAAAGGCATTGTACTTGTACCAAAGCTTATATAGGTATATCTTCAAAACCCTTTTTAGTATCAGCTTCTTTGTAAGTACTATTTTTTTTGGCTTTCAATTTTTTTAAAGCGACAATTAATGTAAATTTCAGCTTGGAGAATAGGAAAAAATTGCTGCAAATACAGTCCCTGCGAAGCGATGTTGGTTGATGTTGGTGCGCTGTTTTAGAAGATTTTTTTATGATGAAAAATAAGGTTCCATTAGACAACTCGAAAAAAGAAATACTTTTCGCTATCCCTGTGTTCATTTTATGATTTTTATATTCTTCATGCACCAAAATGAACGTTATATGGCCATGGGTAGTACACTGCAAAAAATATCTGTGTATAAATTCTCTTTTTTTGTGTTAAAATTTGTGTGTAAATTTTCCTAAATTGGGAATCAACCGAGGGAAAACGTCCAGGGATTCCCATGTATTCCCATTATATTTTATTGTATTCCTATGTATTTCCATTGTATTCCTATGGTATTCCCCCTCTAAAATGTCCAGGGATTCCCAGGTGTGGGTGACCCCTCGGAATCAACACTAAAATGTATAACCACTTGTTAATTTACACGTTAATTTGTTATAAAGTCATATTTAATAAATATCGTGTTATCCTACACGAAGTTGTGTACATTTTCACAAATATCGTGTAAAATTTGTCCCACCCTTAGTAAACACATCCATGGGTATATGCATATCATGATACATGTTGTATCATGTATGCATATACATATACATATGAAGGGGTTAGACGCAAAATGGTACCAGTGCATTTTAGCATGAAAATAAGTTAGTTGGGTAGTTGTAGGGTTAATTTTTTTTTAAATTTTCTTATAAGGTTAAAATTGTACGAGTTTTGCATTTGATTAATGCAAACAAAAATACAAGTATCCAGATTTTTGTATATAGAAAAAACCGAGGCAAAAACTCTTTTTTGCACTTGTACCCTTTTGCTTCTTACCCCTAGGGGCCCTGCATATAAAATATGAAATTTAAACTTTAAATTTACGAAACAAAGAGGGTAATGGCAAATTTGCCAGTAACACATAAAATTTTCTTTAGGTAAGTCAATTTTAAACAATTAAAATGATCTTGTCCTTTATTACTTAATATTGTAGATGCGGCCTTTTAGCTTTTTTAACCCAGGACATTTTTAACTCTACAATATTATAATTTGTTTTTTTAGTGTTTTTACTAATTTGTTTTATATAAATATAATATTATGTCTTATTGAAATTATAAAATATTTTTTGAAATAAAATTAATTTTTTAAACCTAATTTTTATTTATTTCCCCAATTTAATGTTAAATTTAACAAGCTAAAATATTAACCAATAACACCAACTAGTGTTAAATTTATTACCTAAAGTTGTGTAAAAATTACAAAACCGATGTGTTAAATTTTAATCATTCTTCGTGTAAATTATTACACGATATAAAAAACAAATTAACACACTGCAGTAAAAGGGTAAAATTTTAACACAGCATCATGATGTGTTAAAATTTTACCCGATTTCGTGTGGACTTGGAATTTTGGGGTTGGCGCCTGTAAAGTTGTGTTAATTATTTTTTATAGTGTAGGGTGACTCCATATGCTACATGCTCATTTAGATAAAGATAAAAACATTGGAGCGTATACCTATAGGTACTAAAAAAAAATATGCAGATATTTTTTATTTTGACGTTATCAACTACCTATAGGTACACTGTACCTACCTGGTAAACTATAATAAAAATATGATGGGACCATATTTGGAGTTTGACAAAAGAGATAATATATCAGAAAGAGAAAAGGGTTATCTTTTAAACTTTTGTGAAATTTTTTATTAAGTAATATAATAGTTAAAGTTAATAAAAACAAAACACAAATATATATGTTTTGTTTGAAATTTGAAAATAAAAATCATATTTTCTTAAAAATAAACAAAACATTACACAGTTAAAAAAATATTTGTTAATTATAACCAAATATTAACCAGATTTTATCCAGGTCTACATAACTTTATGTTAAGTTTATAACCAACTGTGTACAGAATTATAATCTGTTAACTATAATTCTAATTGAATAAGTACTTTATAATTATATACAGACATTTTGTATATTTAATAACAAAATCCTATATCAATAATTCAACAAACGTTTTTGTAGACCCAGTAAGAAAAGTATTTCTTGAAAAGTGGGAACTTAAAAGAATAGTATATTAAAGTACAAGTTGCAGAAGGCCACATATTCTCGCACGAATTCGAAATTTGGCCTCGAGCGACGAAGGAGCGAGTGGACGAACGAATGAGTGCGAGAATAGCCTTCTGCAACGTGTGATTTATACTATTTTCTCGATTTTAACTTTTATTTAGGTTTTTTTAATTGTTTTGTGGTCGTTGTTAGTTGGGGGATTTTTCTCGCAAAATGTCAGTTGGCAACACAAAATGACAGTTGCATGGACAGGTAGATTTATTTTTATTTACTATTTATTAATAATCTGTCTGTATTTGTCAACTGGATAATAAGGTTTTGTGTAAGTATTGTATTATTTTTTAATGTTTTCTGATATTTTTGAACAATTGTGTTTACTTTTAGCAGTGAAAAAGTCACAGGAGGGTTTACAAGGAACACCAAACATTACAATAAAAGTTTATAACAATTGTGCTAGTGATTAATTTATAGTAGTTTTGTGTTTTGTGTACTGTGGGTATATAATATTTCCAATAAAATATAGTTTGATTGACCTGTTTGGCTCATTTATTTGTCAATATTTGTTATCCTGCACAAGTACAACCTGAACTGCACTTTTTCACATTAAACTTAAAATTTTGCATTAAAATGCATTGTTGGAGCAAACTTAATATAACAAAACAATAATAAAGGCTTAATTTTCAATAAAAGTGTAGTTCAGGTTGCACTAGTGCAGGATAACAAACAAAGCTATTATAAATAATCCTAAAAGTAATGAATTTGAGGTTATTAAACAGTTTGACATTTTGGGGGTACCAATACTTAAAAACTAAATGTTACCAAAAATCGTTTAAGAATGAGCTTCATTCTTCAACGATTTTGCGTGCGAGAATATGACATTCTTACTTAAAAATCGAGAAAAGAATTTTAATAAGAAATGTTGCTTTATAAATGAACAGAAAAATAACATAAACGCCATTCTGAAACCATCAAAATATAAAGAAATTTGGTACAATATATTTATCAGTACTACTACAACACTTACTGATGTATTTCGTAACTTTAACCCATTGTAAAATAGTTTTCGGATACTTCGCACTTCGTACACTCGTTAAATAGGTATAAGAAATCCGAATAACAATTAATAACAGATTTCTGGTAATATATTATAAACACTCTGGACAGTGGTTACGAAAACGTTACAAATTAGAATTAAGTAAGCAGAAACATAAGTTGCAAACGCCAAAGTCAATTGAACTTGTTGATGCATATTGTCAGTGAGAAATGTTTTGATTGACTGCCTGAAATCACGTGTACTTTTTCAACGAAATAATTTGTTAAACATTAACAAAAAAATCTGTACCGTTTGAAATTAACAAAATGCTTACAAAATTGCATATAACCTTTACAAAACTTTTGGTAAAATATTTTCCTTTGTTAAAAAAACCTGGTTTTCTACAAAAAATTATGTTAACAAATCTGATTTTATAACAGTGTATCCTGGCTACAAAAACAAACTTATATAAAAGTTAAAACAAAAGAATTTGTAAAATCCCAATTAATCAAAAATAATAGCATAAAATATAGTTAAACACCTACTAAAAACATTTTGTTTTGAAGGATTATTAATAGATGCACTATGTCGTAGGTACTTATGGTTATCTGCATAGTAAAGAGTTTAATAGTAATTCTTTGAACTAAAATTGAGCAGTGAAAAGTGTCAATATAATTGAAACGTGCAATAAAGATAAAGACCGAACTTCATTTATGAAATGTTGCACTTTTATATCGCAGTAAATCCTGCAACTCTTGTGAGATTGAAACTGCAGCTGTCATTCGCAATTCCTACTCGAGTCATAAGAAAACAGTCGTAAAATGATAGTAAACCGACATGGCCTACTAAAAAGAAATAAAAGAGGGAGGAAAAACAAGCAGTGGCGGCTTTGGAGGTGACAAAGGACAATTACCCCCAGAAGTTCAAACAAAGTAAAGGGTTTGTGAAAACTTATTATAATATTAATATCACTGCGGTTTTTACACTGAGTGATTATTTTATCGATATAGCGTATACGCTACTGACTTATCGGGCCAAGAAATCGTTGTAATCCCGGCGAGTAATAAAAAGCGGGCCGCTTCCACTGGAAACAAGTAGAAAGATGGAAGTGGAATTCAGTAGTTGTAAAAGATTTATAAAAACCCCTAAACATAACAATTGCTCGGCAGTTGGCATCGCATAAAACAAAAGCTAACCGCTATTTCTTACTTCAATTTGCTCGCTAGCTCATTTGTTTCCGCGCCATGTTTGAAAAATTGATGTGACGTCGACAAAGACAAAACACCAACAATCTGATCGGGCATGCGATAAGGGATTCGCCCCATCCTGAACACGAACGCCATGTTGTCAAGTTTACTTCTCACACCCTTTTCTACCTAGTTCTTCCCATTTTACTGTAGAATTTACCAATGATCGAAAAATATTACTTTTTATTATTCAAAAACACGAGCAGGTTGAAGATTTGCCTCCAGTGGTCTGTCTTCAGTTGACGGTTGATGGTTGACTGATGTATATTCTGACAGTGTCAAAAAACGTCAAAAATTTGTGGGTTTAAATAGTAAATTCCAGGGACCCTAAATAAATAATTTATAATTTATAAAGATTTATATATATATATATATATATATATATATATATATATATATATATATATATATATATATTATTATTTACTCCATTAATAAAAAAACAAAATGTAAAAAAAAGATAAGGCTAAGATTTGATCCAAATTATATGAAAAAAACACGCTATAGGAATACAGTTAGAATACCAACATTGTGAAAGGAACAACCTATTATTAAAAAAAAACGTTCAAATCGGACAATTGGTTTTGACAAAAATTTACTTAAAACTTTTGGTTATTTTTTTGTGGTGCGTTAATTTCTTGGAGAAGTGTAAATGAATGATTCTACAAAAATGGACAACTTGATGTCATCAGTCAATGTCCAGGTTTTTTTAACTTGTCCACCCAATTTTAATGTATTTTTTTAAAAGCACGTTTGTAGAAAAATATAATAAATATTTAAAATATCAGTATCTTGGCGTGTCACAACTCCTGAATCAAATATTTGAGTGATTTTATTTGAAAATATATTTAATTTATCTTAAATTTTTCAATTTCACTACAAACTATAAAACATTAAATAATGTATTTTTCATATTTTATCATAGATTCGAATAATAGCAATTTATAAAAAATTGATAATCTTTGTACCCACTTTAACCCGTCAGTTCTGTATCCAATGTTAAAATTCAAAATGCCTGCGAAATATTGAAGTTAAAACGTCAAGTCCTCGTTTTAACTCAAGTGTTGGTAAAAAATTACCTACAGAGCCTGCCCTTTGCACGACAGTCATCTTGAAAACAATGCAAGCGGCGAAGTTGTGGTGAATGCACGTATAGTTCCAGTCAAAATTTCAGTACTGTGGTAAGTAGTTATTTTCTTACGTATATATATTTCATTGTAATTTATATAAGGCTATATGTGATTTGTTGATAAGTAGCATCCACTAATAAAAAATATCAGTAAAATACTTAATTCCGAATTATAATCTTAAATTTGTATCCGTTTCTTCAGTTCCATGTCGTCAGTTTCGGTTATCTTTTTTTCGCAAACTTCAATTTAAATTCTGCTTGCGCAGAACTTGTTTATTTAATGTCATTATAAACTCATATAAATTTGGTGAGGGTCCCATATCTAATAATTGAGATATCGGTATACCCAAAATACACCAGCCGCCACTGATGTGTGGTATTATTTGATTTTAAGATATTTAATGTATAATATGCTCAAAGTTGCAATAAATCTTATATTTCCCATTAAATTATGTATTTAATTAGTACCCTGGTATACTCGTCACTTCCCTTGCATTCAAATTTAGAAAACAGATATTTCAGAAACTGTTTGAAAAAGTGACTGGCCCGGTCTGGAACAGTGTATTTATTATATTATCTATGTTCTCATAACAAAATACTGTTTAATTTTGTCCGTAAACTATATAAATAAAATGAGGTCAAAAGTTGCCCAACTTTTGTAGAATCACCCATATATATAGTTTTATGCATTCATATAAATACATTTTTAAGATACATATATATATTTTTTAAAGTTTTAAAAAACGAATTTATGTTCGCATTTGGGGGAACATTGCTTTGATATTTTTTAATTTTGTTTTTTTTAGTTTATTTTTTTTTATAATGATTTATACTATAGTATAATAATACCTCCCGGAATACGTGGAAATTTATTCGTATTTAAACGTAATTAACCTCATGTAGATTATAGTCTATAGTATATACTATACACGAGCCGCCACTGAATTTATAGTTGGATTCATTGTGTAAAATAAAATAATTTTGTGGATTTATGCGGCACAAATTGATTATTTGATTAAAATTTTGTTTTGTTTTTTAAATTTCTTTTTGTTTAGAATGTTCTGTTATCTTTGGCATTGTTTAATATAATTCTAACAATTATATGATAATGTCAAAGTAAAATTAAGCCATTGAACAGGAGTACCAATTTTAAATATTAAAAATACCAAAGTATTTTGACATATAGTACCAACATCATCAAAAGTGTAAAATTCAGAATTAAAAAAACAACAAAATTTTACCTAATTTTTGGCATTTTCGACTTTCCTCGCTAAGGTATTTTTGGTAATTCCACAACACATTATATTTCACGTAATATTGGGGTATTATAATAGCCTTGAAATAATGATGGACAATTAAAATATTAAAGTTAAAATTGAGTTTATATAATATATATTTAGGTTATTTGACAAAATATTTGGTGTTAGATATGTGATTCCATATGAGTCAATTAGTAATTTATATTATTAAACACAGCTAATGGCTCGATTAGGTATTGTTTTAATTAACAAGACTATGACCATTGCTAATTTACATAAATTAATGCTAAAACATTTCACGAACATGTTGATATTAAATTAATAAATTAGTTTTGGCATTCAGCAAATTAACTTTTAACAATAAAATAAGAAACAGTCGCGGATTTGTTGGTTTTTGAAATTAATACAAAATTTACAGCATTTATCATCTTTCATATCAACAATATGTGTATGTATTTTTTCTGATAGACGTCTGGCAACCTTGTTGGTGCTTAGAAAGATAGATAGTTCTTGTATACAGTGAGCTATGGCTCGTCGACCAACCACATGTCGAGACAAGAGAATAAAACAAAGGAACAGAGAAAGACTACGCCGCGGCGCACCGTCGGAATACGAAATCCTTATAAGCTATTTTGTCCAGCTCAATTTAAAAAATAAAATGTTTAATAATTTTTCTATTTCTTCATTGACATAATTCCCATTTAAAAAATATTGTTTTCAAATTTTATCGTTAAAATTGCACTGCACTGAATATAATATTAAAATATCGTGTCCCTTGATCTATAGCCTGGCAAAATAGAGCTCATTTTGGCTTGATGTGCAAGTACAATTTTTAATAAAGCCGTTACACGAAATCAAATAAATTGACATTTTTATTGGGCTGTCAATTAGGGTCGTATAAATTTTTCAGGGGTTTTTAAAATTTCCCTTGTTTTAGACTAAACTAAAACGATCCACTGATATTTGATAACGTTGCGTCAATCAAGGTAAAAATGCAGCTTGTTAAAAGTTCGATTTAATAAAAATATTTAAAAAGATAAAAAAATGTTTTGGGATTATGATGACTACGCCATCTATGATATTACAAGCAAAGTTGCGTTAACCTTGGTAAATTAAGAATACAGGGTGTCATGTGATAGAGTTTTATCCCTAGGGGAGATGATCACTCATTTTGAAGAATGGCTTTATCCAGTTTTAAAACCAATCTATATATAGATTGGTTTTAAAACTGGATAATATATGGAATTAACTGAAGGTGCGAAAAGTAAATAGTATATTATTATACGAGTATATTATTAGCGAGGAGTTAGCGTCTCGAGTCGCCAGACAAGAGACGCAAATCATCCCATTGAATAATGGGCATAATCTCGTGTAATACTATACTTTATCTACTCCTATAATAAAAATCAATATTATGCAATGGGAGTCGTATTGCATAATTTTTTTTCGTGAATACTGATAAACATTATAAATTCCCTGCCCAACAACGGGAATATTGAACCCATTAATCACGTTGTTAGGCATCAGTTATTGGCCGATTTAAGTATTTGCTGTGATTTGAACAAATCGGGTTTTAAATTGGGAGAAGGCGACTATAATAACATTTAAAATTATTAAAAAGTAAGGTTAACCATTTGACAGACTTAAGACGCAAACCTCAACCTCGTTAATAATAGCCTGCTTTATCTCCCGAATTATTACTTTTTATTAACTACTCTAATTAGTGGATATTTTACAAATAAATAAATAAAAACTGAAATCTGATAGATTATTATCCTCACTTTCTACCAATTTGAAATATTATTATTATTATTATACTAATTTAAAACCGATTAATCCAATTAACAGTTCATATTAAAATCGGTTCACTTATTATTCCCGTTGTTAGGCACATTTTTCTGAGTACGGCGATACCCCATAAGTAGGGTTTACATAGTTTTTAATAAAGGGTGAAAATGTAATGACAGATTAAAAAACTAAATTTTTATTTTAAAATTAATAAAAAATTCAAATAGTATCAAGTATTAAGTTTGATAAACGCCATTTTAGTCACGAATTTAATTTAGGCACGAGCGAGCTTGCGAGCGAGTGCTTAATTAAATGATTGCCTAGAAAAGTTTATAAACTGAGTAAATTGAGATAATTGATTTTGGTATTTTAAATTCTAGATAAATTTTTTTTTATATATTATATTGAAATATTGTTGTTGTTAGTATAGTAGCCAACTACAAGGTCTCCAGGATGCATAGTATAGGTGAAATCTGTAATTATAAATTGGAGATTGCTGACTTTGATATGAATTGCTGGAGATTGCTCATTTTGTTGTAAACGTTTAAGGAGATTTAGAAAAATAAACAAAAAATAATTGTATTTTTATTCCTTTAATGGTTATAAAATTTAACTATACAATCACTGTGGGAAAATTCTGAACTGGACCACATAAATCTGGAGTTTCTTGTAAATCTGGGACCAGGTTGCCTCGTGCAAAAAAGTTTTTATAGTTCAACAACTAATCATCTTCTTCCCACTTTGCTCCGTAATGTTTTACTTGCAATGTTTTGACATTATCAGCCTTTTCTTGCTTTACCCTTACGTCTTATTATGGTATAATAGCACAAAATAAACAAGATAACTTTTTTTTATAATTCTTAAAACAATTAAACGTATATATACCTATTTTAAATATATTTTTAGTGCAATTTACTGCAATAGAACTTAACAGTATGTTCCAGTAAAAAACACAAAATTAAATCTCTAAAATACGTTATAACATCAAATGTTAGGATGTCAGGTGACACAAATTACTAATTTCTAATGGTGGAATTGGAGATTGTATACTTTGCTGCAAGTCTATCAGTGGAGATTGTCGACTTTGCACTAAATGTCATTTTTAAAATAGGATTTTAGGCAAAAATCTAATTTTTGACCAAAAGTGGAGATTAATCTCCAATTGTCGGTTTTGCTATGACAGGCCTCACTTTTTCTAGGACAAATACTTAATATTATCTAAAACATGATTTAAATTAAATATTTGTGTAAAGGGACATATATACTAAAATCAAGTAACCATGGGATGCATCCCAATAAACATTTTTGACGTTATTTTCACCATTAACATTGCGCGTTATTATTTTAATTAAACTTAAAAATTATTTATATATCAATAATTGTTAAGTTTAATTAAAAGTATACTTTAAAATATTAAAATAACTTCAATTATGATTATGTTAAGAAAATATGTTGTCATTTAATGTCTTTATTTAATAATTTATTAAAGTTTAATAAAGTTTATTACTATAATTGCAAATTTTTAACAATTCTTACACGGAAAATGTTAAAGGTACAAAAAGTGACAGTTGTATTTATTGGAATTCCCTTGGGAATCTACAGGCGTTAAAATCTAAAATTTTTCTGTGTAAATCAAAATTTATCCCTTAAAAATAGAATAACAATTGATATTGGACAAAAGTAAAGCAACAACTGTATAAAAAATCCAACTCCAAAACGCCTTTATTATTCTTTAAGGTAGTTGTCGTGGTACAATATTGTCAAAAATTTTTAGATTATACGCACCGTAAAAGTATACGAGCTGGTAGCTAAGTGATTCATAATTTGTTTGCAAGACTGTACCCTGGAGACGTTATTTTTACGTAATACTTTCAAATATTTTCATAAGTTTTAATCCGGCAACGTCGCTTATGCTCAACCAATAGATATATTGGAGACTGAATCAGACGTTTGAATTTACTGCGGAAATTATATCTATACTCGCGTACAGCCTTGCCAAGTTGTTTTTATCTGACACTAGTGATGTATACTTTTTACAAATTGTTGAACTTTAAACGGTTATTTATAAACAATTGGACGGTCAAAAATTTTTAATTATTTTTTTTTAAACTCAGCAAAAATACATTAAAACAATGTTAGTTTTTTGAAAGCTTCTGACAGTTAGTTTTTTCTGTATAACTAAGAAACTGGTACAGAACTACAGAAAGCCTATACAATCCATGTTAATTATCCAATTTTTAATTGAATTTATCTCGGGTTATAGACGGTCAATCGACTTCAAATTTTAAGGATATATGTATTGTCATGTCCATAATAAGTATACAAAAATTCAAAATTTTCTGATGGTATGCTTATAGCACGACAACTACCTTAAGAAATTTTGGATAAAAATACTTGAACTTAAATCTCAGTTTACGTGTTTAAGGGTTTTTTGAGAAAATATTTTTAAAGCCCATTTTTTTAATATTAAAAAAACGTTCGAAAAATAACTTTTACGGAAATTTTTTTTCAAGTAAATAAAAAATATTCTGTTAATGACCGTATTTTTGTTAGTATACTCTAAAAATTTTGTACAAATCAAATCGGTAAAAATGACCCTTTTTTGATTATTTTGCTGAAAAGTGGTCATTTTTGACGACTTTGAATCGCTGTATCTTCGTTACTGTTCATTTGATTTGTACAAAATTTTCAGGGTATACTAACAAAAATACGGTATTTAACAGTATATTTTTTATTTACTTGAAAAAAAAATTCCGTAAAAATTATTTTTCGAAGGTTTTTTTAATATTAAAAAAATGGGCTTTAAAAATATTTTTTTAAAAACCCTCAAACACGTAAACTGAGATTTAAGTTCAAGTATTTTTATCCAAAATTTCTTAAAGATTAATAAAGGCGTTTTGGGGTTAGATTTTTTATACAGTTGTTGCTTTACTTTTGTCCAATAGTGTATATGAGACATTCTTTTACAAATCGTACACCTATTTTGACTTCAGGGTTTGGATTCGCATGAACATTTTTTTACCGCTTCTATTCAGTAAATAAGCAGATACGTGTATCAGGTTTTCTGTAAAAAAATTGTTTTTTCAGAGATACCTATGTTGATATAAAGTTTTTATGAATTGCGAAAAAATGATGAATTCTCTTCTACATAAAACCCATTATCTCCGGTTCTACTGATCGGATCGATTTGGTTTTTTTTTTGTTTTAAACCTTATTGAATAGGCTTTTCAAATAAATAAATTATTATTTTTTTTTTTTAAGTATAGGGAGTTAATAACAGATTAATTTTTCAAACTAGTTTTTCATGTTTGCCCCCTCTATAAAATAAAAGGAAAAAAATACTATTTTATGCGCTTTTTCTTTATCTACAAAATACATTTTTCAGAACAGTGGAGACTCTTTTGGATCGGAAGATATTAAACATTTTCGAGCGCGTGACAGGACTGTCAAGCGCGCAATATTCAAACGTATTAGTGCATGTGGCGGGTGACGTGATATTTTGTATAAGAGTGCCATGATTCGACATCTTTTAATTGGTGACTTATTTGTGCAAATGTCATTTCTGTCAGTTTGTATTTGATTTCGATTAGTATAATGCAATGTACTTATTAATCGTATTATATCCGGTATTTGTTAATAGTGATATATAAAAGAATACCAATAAAGAAAGATTTTTTAACAAAAGTAAGTATAAATTACTTGTTTTTGTATTGTTAAGTTTAATTCTTTTAAGTTAATATGACAGGAAATTAACCGCCAGATAAACTAACTGGAACTTAACTAATGATTAAAATACCGGCCCTTAGGCATAGTTGTATAACAGGGTTAACAGCTGATTAGCTGATTAACTCTTGAATTTAATTTAATTTAATGTTTAGCAGTGCTCCGTTACTGACAAAGTGTACTAGTTATTATCTAAGTGTGGTACACTTTGTCTGTCACGGAGCACCGCTAAACATTAAATTAAATTAAATTTAAGAGTTAATCAGCTAATCAGCTGTTAACCAACTGACATACAATTTGAAAAATAAATATTTTTGTTAAAGCCCTAGAGTTTAGGGCTTTAACAAAAATATTAATTTTTTTAATATTTTTTAGTAATATTTAGTACCCTAAATTATAAACCTAGAATTTGAAAAAAATGCCAAAATCATCAAAATTGTTAAAGGGATCGAATATCCGCACAGATAAATGTTTTAATCCTCTTGATTTGTTTTGTCACCCGAAAATAAAAAACACTGCGACACTTAGAAAAGTTTCGCAGAAACATTTGTTAGCAGCAAACAAGACTGTTACAAAACAGTCTCTTGAACAAAAAATTTGCAATACGTGTCGTCTCAATTTGTTGGCAAAAAGAGAGACTACAGTAAACAATAAAGAACAAAAATGGCACGAGGTATGTTTAACTATTAATTTTACAATCACAATAATTGGGAATTCGCTGATAAGCGCTCTGAAGTTCACAATTTTATAAAACACTCCCTTGTCTAGAACTTCCGAAGAAATTAAGAAAATTATTTTATTAATTTTTTCGGAAGTTCTAAACAAGGGAGTGTTTTATAAAATTGTTGTCAGAGCGCTTATCAGCGAATTACCTAACTCCCCCCCAAACATAATAAATATAAAAAAGTATAAATTAATTAGTATCAGAAAGAATAAAACCACAAGTCTGCAAAATATGTTTTTGACTTTTATCTGGCTCTTGGGGATGATTTTAAAAATTAAATTCTGTTTTAATTTTATTACATTTAATTAATTTATTAATTTTCACTTTTTAGCACATAGAAGTACCAGATTTAGATGAAATTTCTAATGAAAATTTCGGGAATATCGATTGTCCTACAGACGATTCTGTATGGTATGAAAAAGACAAAGAAACTAGGTCTGAAGCAATTAATTTAATTAGTAAGGGCTTACAATTTATGGGAAGTTCACCTATACAAAAGAATAAAGTTTCTCAAAAATTATATACGGCTTCAAAAGTTGAAAACATAGCAAAAACAATCTCTAAAAATATTTTTCATACCTCTTCCATAAATGATGATAGCGTTAAAGAAGACGATAATAACAATATAATACAAATCTTAAAAGACGAATTTATTACAACTAATGATTATACAAAACAAATACAAATTTTGACTATTTTTAAAGACTGGTCTTTTCGTAAAATTTTAGATCATTTTCCTTCCGCTACTTTTCACATGATCACGGTTGCAAAGAAAACTGCTAAAGAAAAAGGAATCTTAGCTAACCCTAGTCCAAAAAGCCATCCGTCATTAGAAAAAGAAATAATTAATTTAATTGTCAGCTTTTACGAACTTGACGAGAATAGTCGCATGCTCCCAGGAAAAAGGGATTATGTTTCTGTGAAGGAAAATAATAAACGTATTCACTTACAAAAAAGATTACTCCTAATAAATTTAAAAGAACTTTATGAATTGTTTAGAGATAGGCACCCAGAAGTCAAATGTAGCTTTTCAAAATTTGCAGCCCTAAGACCCAAAAATTGCGTGTTAGCTGGTGCAAGTGGGACCCATTCAGTGTGTGTCTGTGCCATTCATGAGAACGTCAAGCTATTAATCGATGGGTCAAATATTAAAAACCTAACTGCTGATGCGCCAGAACCACTAAAAAGTTATCAAGATTTTTTAAAACGTATTATTTGTGTTCAAGCAACCACAGGGTGTTATTTTGGAACTTGCTCCAATTGTCCTGGTACAGCACATCTCATAAACGAATTAGAGCATATTTTTGAATGTAATTCGATTAACGAATTTACTTATAGACAATGGATAAACGTTGATAGAACAACTTTGCAAGTTATGGTATCTCCAGTGGATGAGTATTTACAAAAATTAAAGTTCGGCTTGGAAAAATTGCTATTGCATTCATATTTGGTAAAAAAACAATCTGAATTTATGAACATAAGAAAAGAAAATTTATCAGAAAATGAGTGCATTGTCGTATGTGATTTTTCTGAGAATTACTCTTTTGTTGTTCAAGATGCTATACAAGGTATTCACTGGAACAACAACCAGGCAACAGTGCACCCATTTGCAATTTATTACAAACAAAAACAAAAAAAATTTTATCAATCTAACTCATCATGAAAAAGATTTTGGTTTGGCTGCGGAATGGCACTTTTTCCCAACTTCTCATGGCAAAGGTGCTTGTGATGGCTTGGGTGGGACTTTAAAAAGGTTGGCTGCTAGAGCGAGCCTTCAAAGAATAAACAATCCTATCCAAACTCCTAGAGAACTATTTGAATGGGCAACTAATGCTCTTCCTAAAATTTCTTTAGAATTTGTAGAAAATAAAGAGTATTTGGACGAACAACTAAAGTTAGACACAAGATTTAAAATGGCCTTGACAATAAAAGGGACGTTAGGGTTTCATTGTATAATACCAATTACAAAAAAAAAATTAGAGCAAAGCATTTTTCTTTACAAGAAGATTTATTTGAGGTTAAAATTATGAAATAAATATATGGTTATAGTTAATATATCTATTTATTATTTAGAGTTATTGTTACAAGGTATAACTTATTAGTTATTAGTAACTTATTACTAATAACTTATTAGCTATAGTTGTGTGCTTAATTATATAGATATCATAGTTACAAGATATACCTTTTAATTAACTTTAGATATTATTAATAATTTATTATGTATAGTTTTGCGATTAAGGTATAGTTATTACTTATATTATATACACTCAAAAAAAGGTACAAAATATTAATAAATTTGTCTATTAAAATTGGTAAATATTCATTAATGTTATGAAATATTTTATTGCATTAATAAAGAATACATAGATACAATGAATTGTACTTTGTGTTAATGTAATATTTTTATTATATTAACGCACATCGTTTATTGGACAATTTTTTTGAGTGTATACTATATAACTTGGGTGATTTTTAATCAAAAACATAGAAAATATGTATAATAGGCATTTTTCATTTTTTTACATATAAAAATATGTTGATATTAAACAATGTTGACTATTACTAATTCAATAATAGTATTTACGCCTGATTTGTTTTTATTTAAAAAATTTTGGTCTTATGTATTGGGAAATAAATTTACTCATTAATTGGAGTTTGTATTATTGAAATTTAATTTATTTAAAATTATTGAAAACCTTTAAAATCAGAATTAATTTACAAAAAGCGCTGGTATTTTTTTAAAACGATGTATGAGTTTACACTATCCTAAATGCGTTTCGAAGATGTCTGATTAGGGGGTGTCCATTAATTACGTGAGTCAATTTTAGCGATTTTTTGACCCCCTCCCCCCTTGCTGAGATGTCGTGAGATTTGGCTCAACCCCCTCCCCCTAATCTCACGTGAGATTTTAAAAAATGCTTATTTTTAATGTTTATACGTTAAACTGCTTGATTCTGTTGGATTTATTAAAAAAACATACTTTGTTAAAAATTACGTGATATTTGCCGAGACCCCCCCTCTCCCTTACGTGAGAATTGATGAGATTTAGCTTGACCCCCTCCCACCACTAAACGCCTCACGTAATTAATGGATGCCCCCTTACGGCTTGTACCGGTCCCGCGCTCGAAAATATTTAATATCTTCCGATCCAAAAAAGTCTCCATTTTTCTGAAAAATTCAATTTGTAGAGTAATAAATAGTGCATAGAACAGTATTTTTTTCATTTTTTTTCATAGAGGGGGCAAACACAAAAAATCTGTTTATACAAAAAAAAAGAAATTTTTTTCATATAATAAACAAAACACAAACTTTTTAAATATTTATCTAAAAAGACTATGTAATATGGTTTAAAATAAAAAAAAAATGAAATCGATCCGATCAGTAGAACCGGAGATAATGAATTTTAAGTACAAAAAAATTCAGCATTTTTTCAAATTTTATCAAAAGTTTAAATCAATATATCTTTGGAAAAATAAATTTTCTGCAAAAATTGCGATATAGGGGTCGGCTAAATTTATGAAAAGATGCTGTAAAAAAAATTAAGTCATTTTAAAAATTTGAAAAAATATGTTTTCTGTAATCCGTACGATATGTAAAAGAATGTCTCATATATATGATACGAAGTGCGTTTTAAAGGTGGAAGTAGAAAAACACAATTAATAAATAGTTTTCTAAAATTTTTGTAAAAATTGCCCACAAAACGTAAATTTTAATTTGATAAATTGTTTACAAAACTATATAGTTGCCAAATGTCATTTATAATTAGTAACCAATTATATTTATTGATGAAAAACACATTAAAATTACACAATAAAAGATTTAGGTACGTACTAATTAATAGACCAAACCATAAACAAAATGTCGATATGAGTAATAAAAACCATGACATTTATACGCCTTTTTATTATCTTTAATAAATTAATAGAAATTGTATGTAATTTCATAAATTATAGTTAAAAATCGGTATATAATCTAATTCGAATTTCACACGTAGGAGGCACTGAAATTGTCACTTAGTGGATATTAAAATTATTGATTTTATAGAAAACCAATCCTTTTTCAATTATTTAATAAATAATATATGACCTAATTATTACTACATCTGGAAAAAAGTTACAAAAGTGGACATGCTAATAATAAAAAAGTTAATAGTTTACTCTTGAAATAGCCTTTTAGTTCTTTTAGTCCTATTTTTATGTACCCCAGTGTAATTGAATAAAACATGTTCGATACCTGTGTATGTAATTACCCATTATTTAAGCAAAACCTATTTCGAATTATTACAAAACCATTATCCATTGAAAATAAAATAAAATACCAATACATTATTGACTGAAAAATGCCATGCAATTTTCCATAGGAAATAATAAGCCTTTGTTGTAATGGCTTTAATATCAAGGCATTAAAAAAATAACAAGGCAGTTGTCTTAATACGGGCCGCAGATAAACGGTTCTAATGACATTTTAAAAGTGTGGAGACAGAGTTTTTTAACGCTATTGTTTTTGTTGCTTCAGATGTTCCCTAATGATTATGGGCCTTTGATTATAGGGCAAAATGCAGCCAAAACGTTGTTGTGATCAATTATGTGCAACAGATATTTCCTTTAAGAAGGGTTATGGTCTAAATGCTATGGCAAGTTTATGGTGCAATAATACTTAGTAAGGTCTTATTATATATTTTTTTGTCGATATTAAATGTAGTATCTGAAAATGATCGCAGCTTTTTTCGATAAATACATTCATTAAAGAATCTTATAAACTTTACAAGTAAACATTTTCATTTAAACTTTTATTTTGCAATAACAAATCATATAGATAAAAATTAACTTGATTTTTAAGCTTGTTTTGAAATTATTATTTAAAAAAAACCATAAAAAGTTACTTATCAGAAGCTTAATGATGTATCATTTTTATAACCCAATTAAGGGTTTCTTTGGTGGACCACATGGATTTTTATTATTCTTTGGGTCATTAAATCAGTTTATGGTAAAACACTTTTAATTTTAGATTAATTAAATGTAAATCTTTTGTGATAAAAAATAAGTTAAATAAAGTCTAATAAAATATTTTTTTACTCCTATTAAAGAATAGGACTGTTCTAATATCACTTTTTACGTGGAATGTGGAATTTCTTAAGGTATAACAGAATGAAATATTTTATCATCGGATGACGGAATAAACACTGGTGGCATCTCTGTGTTTAAAATCTAAAAAATTTTAGACCTCACTTTCTACCAATTAAATTATTTTTCTATGGTATTTTTTGGTATAAGGGTATACCCTTAGAGATACTCTTTGGTATATGTATCTGGGTACAGATACCGATACATTTTCCCAAAAGTATCTGGGTACAGATACATATACATTCAAAAAGTATCTATGTTACTTCCAGATACTATGATAAAAAAAACTTAAAAATTAAATGACAAAAAAAAATTTTTTGGACCTTATAAACAAGCGTGTTAACTATAAAATAAAACTGTTTTGATAAAATTGACGAAATATCCATGAAAAACGGAAATAAATTTTATATTTACGCGCCATATGAAAGCTTACTACAAAATTTGTAGTACAAATTCAAAATAAAATGTATCTTGTATCTAAGGATCTAGATACTTTCAAAAGGATCTAGATACTAAAGTAGATCCTGATTTTTTTAAGTATCTCGATACGTATCTAGGTACATAAAATGTATCTAGATCCAGTATCTAGATACATGTATCTCGATACATTACATCACTGGTAAAACATCACACTATTTTCAATCCTAAAATATATTCTTTCGTCGAAGTGCGATGGAATGATAGTAGTGTTCCACATTAATCTAACTTTACACTTAAATATTCATTTAATACTAGCCAAGCTCTACCAGTGCACATTAGTGTAAATATGCAATCAGGGGGTGTTCAGTTGACAAAAACGCAAACTTGTTTTGTTCATTGTTCTCTCAGAATTTGTTTTGGAAGAATGCACCAAGCTGTTTAGTTGTGGTTTATAATTATTAACTAAAGGTAAGTCAATTTCAAAGTATTATTACTGTTTTATAATGTCAAAAATTGCATTTTGTTTTGGTTCATAAGGTCGAAAATCGCGAGAAGATCGCGTTTTGTACAATAGTACAAGTATACTTGAAATTTGTCTGTACTATTGTACAAAACGCGATCTTCTCGTACTGTATACTGTATACAGTTCTTACAATGGCTCGGTTTAATGTATAATATACATTGTAAATCGTTTTTTTTTTAAATTTTTAAATGATTTTCCTGAGAGTAAAACATGTCCATGATGCCAAGTTTAATAAAAAATTTAAAAATTTAGCCAAAACCTTAGCAGTGCGATACCAGCAGATGGCATTTTATAAAATGTGAAGACAACTTTACCACTGAATTGCAAAGAGGACCTTCAAAGTTTTATTTTGAGATCATCACTGCAAAAATTTGGTATATAGGTATAGAAGAATTTCCCGATTCAATAGAAATTTTAGTCACAAAATGGGTAAGAATTGGTTACCTGTATAAAACTTTAAGATTACCATACAATTTACACCAATCTAACAGTGTAAATTGGTATTTTGTGCCAAAATATTATTTGGTGTTATAAACGTATATATATTTTAAGTAATTGCCAAAGATTAGTTTTATATTTTGTAGCGTAAAACTTACAATGGACTGAATTTACGTATTTATATAAAGTAATTGCCAAATATTGTAGTTTAATTTTTTGTATCGTAAAAGTTACATAACTTACATAACTTATATAAATATATATAAATTTTATTTGTTTTATATAAACATAATTTAAAAACCCCAGCAGCGCTACCCAAAAAATAATTCAAAAAATAATAAGAGCAGAATCATTCCAAACCTACATTATATATTTTTTTCAAGCGTACAAAGTATATTCATAGTCTATATAAAAAGACTGACATGAATATTAATACTTGTTCAAAAGTCAAATACCGAAATAAAGCTAAAATGCCATCGTGAACCTAATCTAAAAATGATGTGACAGAACTTAAAAAAATTAAAGTGAATTGTATGATCAGCGATAATAAGGGATTTCTCCGCTTGGTCTTTAATGTACTAATGTATATTATATATTATACCATTTTTATCGACATTAAATGAATTTTATGTAGTAACTTTAAGGGCGCACTTCAGACACCAACCTTACACAATATTGGTGTACAATTTTTAAATCTATTAGTGTTAGGATAAACACTAGATAGATTAAATTTCCAGCACTATTAGGAATAGCATTCACACTAAAAGTTAAATAAATGCAAATAAATTAGTGTCAAAGTGAACACTTTTAGAGTGCTAACACGGTTAGTGTAATAATTTTCAATCAAATAGTGAATGAAGTTGCAAGAACTGTATTAAATATGTTATACACACAGTTAAAAAACACTATAATTCACACTAAATTTAATGTGAAAATTTGAACTCTTATTAAAGTGGACCTGCTCAAGCTATAACTAGTGTTCTCTAGTTTTTTTTTACTGTGCAGGAGAGTACAGGGATACAGCACTTTTGGGAATGGTTTCTAAAAACTAACTGAAAAAATACAAACGTACAAACAAAATACTATTTTGACATAAAGCATAAATGCATAGCTGACTATATAGAAAAATAATATTAGGGAGTAGCTTCCAATAGTGTTTGGTAATAATTACCAAACTTTTAGTACCGAATACTAAATATTTAATAATATATCATAAACAGTATAACTTAAAATTAATATACGCTAAAGTGGCGCTTAATAGCATTTTTGAAGTACAAGGTTTGTCAAAAATAAAATTAAAGTATAGAAACTGCACATCAATTTAAAATAAATAAGTAGTTTTTTCACAAAGGAAAGAAGTCTTACTCGGCAAATTTTGTTCCCAAAGTTTTAATTGCACAGCTAAATCGCGCACGTTATCTGTGTTTCAAATATATTTATATTTGGTTCTTTTAAAATAATGCTTACAACTGCATATTAAAATAGTAAACGTCAAAATATATCTACGAATTCATGGCAACATAATATTATATATAATACATATAAAATACCCGTTTTTGTTTTTTACCGTTGCGTGGAGACTTTCTCAATCAACGCTTTAATAATGCAAAACGCTGTTTGAATGAAATTTTTTTACTGAATTGAAATGTTTATAATGTTTAGTAATGATTAACGTGAAAATTATAAATAATTTTCACGTTAATCATTACTAAAATGTGTATTTATTGTATCTAATAGGTATAATTTACATTTACATGGACTGTATGCAATTTATTTCTCCATTATGATTTCCACTGTTTATTGGGATTGATGATTATTAAAAGTTGTAGTTTGGTTACGATGATAACGGCCACGTGGTGGCGCTACTAAGCGTATTGTTATGTATTCTAAATTAAAAAATAATACTTTGTTAACTTATTTATGACACGTTAGCATAAAATAAAATATAAATCCTTAATATTTAGGATTTATTACTTTTAACAATCAATACCCAACGGAATATTAATAGTTATTCAAATGTTAATTAATGATTATTATAAAGTCGGTATTTAGTTACATTACGGGGAGATCCCAAATTGTTCTTATAAACAACTACTTTAAATCTAGTCCTATTCATGTAACATCTGGTGTCCCACAAGGTGGGCATTTATCGCCATTACTGTTCAACTGTTTTATAGATGATATATGTTCCGTTGTTAAATCTAGTCAATGTTTACTTTTTGCAGACGATCTAAAAATCTTTAGAATTGTGAACAGTATTAGTGATAATCTACTGTTACAGGCTGATCTAGATCGGATTGCTATATGGTGTAAGTCCAATTATATGTCACTAAATTTAGGAAAATGTAAATGCATAAGTTTTTCTCATAAGAAATCTCCAATTTTATCACGATATAAGATACTTAATACCTATTTGGAAAAAGTGAGTGAAATTCGAGACCTAGGTGTTATGTTTGATAATAAATTAACTTTTGCTAATCACATAAGCGCTGTCACTAATAAAGCTTTTAAAATGTTGGGCTTTATTAAAAGGCAGCTTCTTGAGTTTGATAATGTGAACTGTTTGAGAACTGTTTTTATTTCATATGTGCGCTCTGTTTTAGAGTATTGTAGTATTATATGGTCCCCGTTTTATGACATTCATGTGCAACGTATTGAAAACGTCCAGAATAAATTTCTTCGTGTTTGTGCGTTTAAATTAAATTTAAAATTTGATGATCTAAATTATGACATTTTAAGGCAGATGATGAATCTTCAATCGTTAAGTATACGACGCGACCAATCGAGTTTAATTTTGTTGTACAAATTAATCAATAATGCAATAAACTGTCCAGAATTACTGGAATTGCTTAAGTTTCATGTTCCTCAAAGACAAGTAAGACACTGTTATTTATTCTATGTAAGCTCACATACCACCAATTATGGATTTAACTCACCAATTGATAGAGCAAGCAGACTTGCAAATGAATTGGATATTGACTTTTTTTGTAGTAGTTTAAAAAGATTTAAGTTGTCGATTCAGAATCTGTGATATTTACTTTTAATTTTATGTATACTAGTTTTAAGTTTTGCTTTGTTTATATTATGTGAATTGTATATATATATATATTTATAATGTATTGGTTATTTACCGTTGAATAAATATTATATTATTATTATTATAATATTACAAAATATGTTCTGGTTTTACAAATAAAGTAATCAGTAATAAGTTAATTTAAAATTTACCATGTATAGTGAAAACAAATCTTACGTAGTAAATTTTGCCTATCTCCGAATGCCAATTTATATTTAATTCTCGATGATAGTCTAATTATTTTTGGTTTATGTCCAATTTCCCAAATGATTGTTTTTTTATTACAGGTTTAGAAAATACGGCGAAGGGTCTAGTTAAGAAATAAAATAGGCTGCAAAACCAATCCAAGGGCTATAGTAATTTTCATGTTTCAAAGTTTGATTTAGTAACATCCGTCTGACATTTTTTAAACGATTGTATAAAAATTATAGCTATGTGATTGCAGAAAAACAACAAGTGTTATTTCTACTCCTATACGTATATTCCGTAATATATTACGGAATATACGTTCTAATATCACTTTTTAATGTGGAATGACATATATTCCTGAAAGTATTACAGAATGAATTATTCTATCATCTGATAACGGAATAAATACTGGTGGCGACATCTCTGTTTAATATCTAACAAATTTAGACCGATCCAACCTCATCTTTCTATTGTATTTTTTGAAAACGTATACGTTTCTATAGAAAAAGGATAGTCTGAAAGACGTTTGGAATTGCATATTCCGCTCTCGTGAAACCGTCAAACTCGCCTTCAGCTCGTGTGACAAACTTTTCATGCTGTATTCCAAACTTGTTACAGAATATACTATTCATTACTTTTTTACTTGCCTTACCATCTCCTTGAGAAATATACTATGACTGTTGAACAAACAGTGGTGAAAAGCACTATGCATTTTTTAGATAAAAGAAAAAAATCAATGGACTAAAAAATAACCAGTTTTAATTTATGACACACTGCTTCCGAGTTACCCAGAATTCGAACTAGTGGGATTAAAAAATGCGAACAAAAAACTCCAACATGTCCGCTATCAAACCAAACGACCAAAATTTATTGTAAATTAACTACAATACTACGAATTAATTAATCTACAAGTAATTAAGGGGAATCAAAAATGTGGCGACAATAAATAATTTTAAGGTTTATGGCGGTTATAACTATAGTGGACGACGGACAAGTTTTAAAACGGATTTTATTGATTTGTTTTATTTGATTTAAATTGGTGGAGCATTAAAAATAAACAGTTTTGGTATTTAGGTTTTTGTTTCTATTATTACCGAAATGCCGCTGGATCTTGTCAAGGTAGCAATTTAAGGTAAATTGAAATTGGAAGGGCGCGGACAAATATGCATAGAAAAATAACATCCTTATAAGAAAATGATTCCAGTAATACAGTTTTTATCAAGTGTGTCTAGAACCCAACTAAAAAACGAATTAATTACTTCGACAGGAAAGTAACGTTTCTGTTGGTGGAAAATTCATAGGAAAATCATACAAAAGAAAACTTTATTTTTTAAAACATTTTAAAAAAAAAAATCACTAATTAATTTCAGAAAACTGTATTAACCTAAATAACATTTATTCATTTTATTATCGTGCAATTTATATCATTTAACTAATGCCGATTTGGCCAAAATTAATAAAAAAACTATAAAAGATGTCAAAGATTTTATAAGGGTTTAAATTATTAAAATATTGTTCAGGTAAATTAAAAATTAAATTATTTTTAAAACTATTTAAAATATCATTATAATTTTTATATACTTAGTTTTATATATTGGTTTTGTACAAATTTTAACTTAATTGAATCAGTAGCGGCGATTTTATAATGATTTAAATACAAAAATCTTGTGAAAGTAGATTAAACATAATATTATTTTGTAAACTATTTAATGCATCTTTATTAAACTTTAACAGGGGTTTTGTGTGTAAATATCCTTGATTTGGTGAACAATTTTAATTTAATTAAATTATTGGTGGTGAAATTATACTGGTTTAACCTACAAGTATATCACAAACAACACGTAATTGATTAGATTTTAGGCTTAACAACCTTCAAAATTTCCATAAATTTTGTTTAAATAATTTACAAGAATGATTTTTTAACCAAACGATGCAGAAATGTTCAATCGCACATGGTTAATAATTAATTAATTTTCCTTAATGAGTAGATTATTTTCCAATAGTTAGTTCTAATTTTTCTTTCAACGTTAAAAATCATAGGTTCATTTGTAAATTTCTACTTTTTTCTAGTTTTAAGTTTATTATGAGTTTTTTACAACATGTTTAGAAAATTACTTTGAAAAGTAATTATATTTTTTAAAATAGTTGAAATGCATTTTTGACTTTATGAATCTTATAATCGCGTTAAAAGTAGTTTGATAATCTCTTTTTGTCACGATTTTAATTTAGGCACGAGCAAACTTGCGAGCGAGTGCTAAATTAATGAGTGCCTAGACAAATTTATAAACGAGTTGCATAGCAAACTTTTTCTACGAAAAATATTTAATAATATCTAAATAAAACAAAACAAATATTTAAAAAGTAAAATTAATATTTTTTTACAAAAACTTTTTCTTGTATATTATTGTCTACTTTTTTTGTGCTAATTTTATGATGTTCCACAAGGCACTAATCTTTGCCCACTTCCAAATACTAAACTTAATAACTTAATAAAATAAACTTAATAACTATTTAAAAAATGACAGGGTATTTTTTTGATTGCCGAAAAATCCGGTCAACATGTTTGTGCATCTACCTTATTAACGTAAATGATCATAAGAAATCTGTTTTAAACCTAGAGGCTCAATACATTTTGTGATCATTTTTCAGTAATAGTTTCTATGAATCGTTTTGTTTTATATCTCATTTGGATCTAATTAGGTTTAATTTTTAAAGTAATTTCATTTCTTTTATTCTTTCTTAAACAGCTCGGGTCATTACTAATAAAATAAGACCGTAAAATTATTCATTGCTTCTTGGAATGGATTTTTCATTCAAGTTTAAGAAGGATGTATAAATTATGTTTTAGGACTTAATATTTCAAATAATTACATTTTAAAACAACTAAATGGTTGTAAAATTTGTTAATTAGTTACTTTTAATTAAAAATATAGGTTAGCAATTATAGTAAAAAACAGAAAAGTTTAAATATTACAAATTTTATTAAAACTATCAAAAATATACAAATAAAATAAAAAAGTATTCCCTTCAGGCAGCCAATTTTCTTTTTGAAACAAATTTCCTAGAAACCCTTCTTGGTGGCAAATATTGTCTATTTTGAACCACTGGTTTCACCGTTGCAGGCAAATAACTTCTATTAGGCGAAAATGTTTTTTTTGACACTGCAGCTTTACTTGGCAAATAGGTTCTTTTTGGTTGTACTCTACTTTGAGGTATCCATGTTGTTGGTCTAAAACTCTTCTTTGCTACCTCTGGTTTGCTTGGTAGATATGCTACATTTGGTACCGTTGGTTTAGAAGGTAGATAGGATCGTTGTGGCATCACTGGTTTAATCGTGGTAATTGGCAATTCTAAAGAGATAGTTGAAGTACTATGTGTATCAAGTACTGATGTATTTTGAGGTTTAGATCTTAAATATTGCCTATTAAATGCCGACGGTTCATATTTGTAATCTCCACGATATATATTTTTTTGATTGTAATGTCCTTTTGGTACCGCTGGTTTAGAGGGTAGGTATGATCTTTGTGGTACCTCTAGATTGATAGGAGTAGATGGTAATTCTTTTGAAATAGTTAAAGCTGTATAACTTGATACCTCTGATTTACTTGGTAAATAGGCTCTATTTGGTGCCGCTGATTTAGAGAGCAGATATGATCTTTGTGGTAACACTGGTTTATATAGTGGTTCTGAAGAGGTCTTTGATGATGAAGTTGTTTGTGGCAAAGCTAATTTATTTTGTGGTACTCTAGATGGTAAATATTGCCTATTGGGAGCCACTGGTTCATATTTGTATCCTCCACGATGTATATTTTTTTGGTAGTACTGTCCTAAAATAAAAATATGATTTATAACAACCTATAAGGTCTAATAAAATCTGAAATACCTCCTGAGGTATTTATAGATGCAATTTGTGGTTTAGCTGGTAAATAATGGCTTTGAGGTGCCACTGATTGATATTTGTAACCTCCACGATGTATATTTTTATGGATGTATTGCCCTACAATTAAAAAAACATAACCAAAAACCTCACAACAACTTTCAAACCTACCATCTTGAGAACCATGTCTTAGAGCATGTTGTTTATTGTATTCTAGGGACCTTAGGATGTAATCTGGAATGGGTGGTGGAGTGGGTAAATGAGCTCCTTGTGGTCTAAATCCATTTTCATCTGCCACATATGTTAATTGGTAGTTTTTCCCATCTGGTGATTGGAAAGAGAAGCCGCCGATTGCTTGAACTCCTCCAATACCTTTGAAAAAATAACTGTTTGAGTATATGTTGATGAATTTGGTTTTTTTAGTACCTTGTTCATGTACTGATGTACCATGGGCGGTTTTGTAAGAATACTTATATTTACCATCACCAGACTCTAAAATTTGTGCTTGAGGGACTCTATTATTGAATGAGTTCCTTGTATAAAAGTTATTGGTAATTAAATTTTGATTTTGTTCATGTCCATTAGATGTAGAAACACCATTGGTACTATAAGTTTCTTTTGGTGGAGTTAAATCGTTGGAATAACCATCGTTGTTTGGTGGGGGTAGGTATCTATTATTTAAGACATCACAGGATATGAATCCAAAAAGAGCCAAAAGAAAAATAATCTAAAACAAAAAAACATGCTTTAACTCAATAAATATATACTGTGTAATACATACTTGTTTCATATTAAACATATTACAGTAATAAAACCAAATGAATGTTGGAACTGAACTGATTTATTTTTTTGGTGGATATCTTTTATATTCAAAAAAATACCCCACTTATATTTAGTTTTGCCAAGATGTTGTGATAATCGTATTAATGCAATTATTACATAAAAAGTGCAAAATAACTAATTTAATTTTACTACAGGAAATAGCCAGGGTTAAATTTAGATGAAATCAATCAAATGCTTTTAAGAAATGTGTTAAGTTTTAATAAGGATGATGATGTTGCCTAACATTAATAGAATTGCATTAAAAACTAAGTAAGATGGATGGTAATATAAATTTGAATAATTTTTAAATTTAATTAATTTTAGATTTGGTTAAAAGTCAAGAATTTTATGTCAAAGGTATTTTTTAAAATGAAAAACTAGTAGTAGTAGAGTCTGGTTTTCGAGTAAAAAATTTGCTAAGACTGCATGAGCTGTTATCTTTTATTATTGCTAAACTGTGTTGTAAATGTTAATGACAATTTATATGCCTTGTAGAGGTATCCTATACAGCACATTAATTAATGCATATATACATATATATATTAGGGTATACTTTTGTTTCACTACTATTTTTATTTTTTCGCTCCCAACTCAAAACCTTGTTGAAAATGTTCAAAAAAAATTCCCTGAAAATTGGACCCCTTAATATTAACTCAAAGTACTCTACCAAAGCGTATAAAGATTTCCCATTTAAAATACACGTTAACTTTGATTATTTTTTTTTAAATATCTATATCTCAGCCGCATTTTATGCTATTGGATTGTTTTAAAATGGGATTTACTTGTAATCAAAAGTTCTACAAAAATGCTTTATGTGCCATAGCTGTAATCTGCACCTGTAGAATAGTACGGGTCACTAAATCTTATTTTAGTGAAAAATTCTCATATTTTTGAAGATATTTCAAAAGTGACTGGATTCTTTGAAAAAATTTGAAAATTTTATTTTCCTTAAAAAAGGTCTTATCAGGTGAATCGCTAAGATTGATATTTGTTGAGATATAAAGCGTTTACATTGACATTTTATGAAATGTTCAGGATTTTCGTACCAAACTTTATATAAATGATGATTTTCAATTGTTTATCAGTACAATTTTATGTAATTACGTTTTTTCTACAGTCGGGTGATTAGAGAAAAATAAATAACTAAATCAATCAAGCATAATTATTAATAAAATAACATGTTGTATGTAATACACCTCGTTATATCAATTTTTAGGTTAGATATATCTTTTCTCTTTAAAGTTATGTTATTAATAATAATTATAATTATTATGCTTGATTGTTTGAGTTATTTATTTTTCTCCAATCACCCGACTGTAAAAAAGTTTCAAAAAGGGATTTACTCGTAATCAAAAGTTCTACAAAAATGCTTCATGTACCATTGCTGTAATCTGCACCTGTTGGATGGTACGGGTCACTAAATCTTATTGTAGTGAAAATTTTTAATATTTTTGAAGATATTTCAAAAGTGACTGGATTCTTTGAAAAAATGTAAAGGACAAACTTGTAGAAAATTTAATTTTCTTTAAAAAAGGTCCTATCAGTTGAATCGCTAAGATTGTTGAGATATAAAGCGTTTACATTGACATTTTATAAATTTTTTAGGATTTTCCTACCAAACTTTTTATAAATGATGATTTTCAATTGTTTATCAGTACAATTTCATCTAATTACGTTTTTTTTACAGTCGGATGGTTAGAGAAAAATAAATAACTCAGGCATAATTATTAATAACATAACTTTAAAGAGAAAAGATATATCTAAACTAAAAATTGATATAACGAGGTGTATTACATACAACATGTTATTTTATACATCTTATAACTTGACATTAAAAAATTAATGAATTTATTTTCTCGTATGCCATTTTTTTTTAATTTTCGCTGCACAGTTTTGCTATAATAAACGATAATATTGACTGTGTCCAACCAAAATTATCAATCTGTTATTTTCGTCTAGAATATCCGGCACCACTGGATTATGAACATTAGATTACCAAATAAATTAAACCACATATCTACCATAATTTCGTTTTTAAAGTAAATTGTTAAAAAAAACACAATTGTATTAATTATTATAATAAGTTTTTGTTTTAAATAATTAGACTTTTATGGTTTTCTTCTCTTTGTTTGTTTTCTGTTGCTTTATTTTTGGTCACATACCTTTTTGTTATATTTTTTTGTAGTGGACTAATTTTTAGATTTTAAATAACACTGCATATAGAACTGTCACTGCCACTGTCGAAAGCGTAAAGCTTTACCATAGAAACCAACTAAGTCACAATCATATCAGTCAAATTATTCAAGGGACATTTAAAAAACTTAATAATGTTTATGAAGATATCTCCATTATTTAACATCTTATTCGTCTAATGAATTCTTTAGACAATAAAATTTGAGGTATGCAAATAAAGCTAATGCTAAGTATGCAGCGTATGGTTATGGCATTTGGTGAAGAGAGCGTTGCATTAAAATGCGAAATCACTTAATAAAACAACCAGCCGGGCATTATAACGACACTGTAGTAACAACGTTGTAGCCATGTTGTTAACTTTAAACACTCTCAGATTAGGAATCGCTAACATGTAAAGTGCATTAGGCTGCGAGTAGTCCTTTTTCAGACGAGCGCGCAGGCCATGTCAAGATCGAACTTCAGACGCGTTCTGTTATCGTTTTCGGTTTTATGTTCAATACATTTTTAAATTAAAACCTAAGAATTATTAAATTGAAATTTATGTGTAAAACTTTGCTTATTTGTATAATCAAAATGTTTGGATTTTACAACATTTTTATATTTTTAATTGTACAATAAAAAATATTTGACACACCATCTCAAACGGTTGTACTGTTGCTATGATTAGTTGACGAGATTTAAAGTTACTTTTCTTAGCAACAATAAACTTCATGAAAAATTGGATTTCAAAATAATTTTTTATAAATTTCTCGCGTTGATTTGTACTTTTAATGGTGTATGATATAATATATTATATTATATATAGGGTGTCCAAAGGTGTGCTAACTTTGTTATTATTATAATAGAGTTACAAAGTTGGTCATATTGGCAAATTGGTGGCATTTTTTTATCTGATTAAAATGGTGAAAACATCAGGTTTTCGAAATATTCCCATTTTTTTTTTAAATTAAACACCCTGTATATTTTTACATATTTCGACAATTTAATTTGAAACAAATAGTATATTATTATATATAAATAATAGTACATTATAATACGAGAGATAATGCAGACTAATATGCGCATAATCCCGAGAGTAATACTATACTTTATATACTCCAATAAATAGATAATTAAATGATTTTCAAAATTAAATAAATAAAATCTGACATCTGTCAAATGGTTAACCTCACTTTTTACCAATTTTAAATGTTATTATAGTCGCCTTCTTCCAATTTAAAACCCGATTGGTTCAAATCACAGTGAATATTAAAATCGGCCAATCACTGTTGCCTAACAACGTGAATAATGATTTAATTATTCACGTTGTTAGGCAGGAAATTTATATTGTTTATTAATATTCACAGAAAAACCATAAAATTATGCAAAAGAAGTAGATAAATAAATAAAATCTGACATCTTTCACTTTTTACCAATTTAATTGTATATTATGTATCAAGTTTGATAAACGCTATTTTAGACACAAATTGAATTAAGAGTGTGAAAAGTTTATAAACTAGTTTCTTACCATACTTTTCTACGACAAATACTTATTATTATCTAAAAATAATTTAAATGTTTGTATACAGCGACATCTGCATATAAAACAATAGGTTTGTGTTACCGTCAAATGTCAAATTTGTATGTGTTATGTATCCCTTGAAAATGGATTAACAACAGTTTTTCACAGTGAAAGTGAAGAAAATGTTTTATGAGCTCTTCACGGTGGAGTCCGAGCCAGAATTTAAGTTATATCTAGTTTACTGCCAGCGAAATTAAAAGGTCAGTATAATGTTCATAAAAACTTTTCAAATATTGGCGTTGAGAAACTATTTAATGCTTTTGTATTTTTGTTTTGAGGTAATAAAATAATTTTCATTTTACATACTTTTTTATATAATATTTTGTAATTTTTACAATAAATTATGTTTTACTGTTATAATATTATACACATAACTTTTTGTTAAGTTGCAAGTTTATGTCTTGGTAAATACCAATAATATTAAAAATGTTTTGGACAATTACTAAAATATTTTATTGAATTTTTGACCCAAAAATGAATATTTTTTCCATTATTGCAATATCTTAAAATATTTTATTACAAATCCCTTAAAGTTAAACTCCAGTGTTAATCTCGAAAACATCCGAGTACAGCCGAACCATCCGATCTTGGCAAGGCCCATTAGAGCCTTCACTTGTGTCATTTAAATAGTATTAATAGGCAATTGCTTTTAGAAATAATCGGTCAGACATTATTGTGACTTGGTAAAAACATTCTACCTAATCTTTTACATTAAACACATAGTCGGAAAGCATTTGCATGCAAATCACTACGAAATTTACTATGCCACCATCCGAGCAATCCCGATAAATAAATGAATTCCTGGAATTCGAACGCGAAACCTTAATTTATTTCAATTTATTTCAGTTCTTAGTTTTACTTGGTATAGTTTGCTTGTTTAAAGTAGTTTTATAATTTCATTTTAATTACAGAAGATATAAAGAATTTTGCAATCTACATACTATCCCGGCGCATCCGCCATTTTTTTAAAATATTTTTCCCCACTAAATTTAGTAAATATTTTTTTGATACAATTTTTTGATTTTCAATAGTTTTTGTTTAGTTTTTTATTAATTAATATTTTGACATAAAAAGTACCTACAGTCATATATTTTTTTAGTTTATAACCATCTATCTGCAAGACGAATGTAACCTCACTTTTTTCCAATTTATGATAAAGCTGACTTATAAATGTATATGTCCCAGTAAAAGTTTTATAAACTTTTCTAGGCACTTATATAAATTTATATAACACAAAAAATACTTTAGTACTATTATTTACTCCCCCATTGATAAGCTGTGAATTTTTGGGGTTTTAGTCAAGGGCTGAAGTTAGCAATAGTGGCTTTCGAGCATTTTACATCGTTGACAGTTGACATATGTCAAATGTTTAACAAGTAAAATTGGCTTTAAATTCTGTTTTGTGTTCGTCGTAGATAAAGTATAGTATAAAACTCGTTTTATAATCTTATCTAGACGCTCGTTTTATTAAACTCCCAAGCTTCGCTCGTGCCTAATAAAACGTAACTAAAATGGCAACTTGATACATAATATATTATTAAGTTGATTTCAGATTTATAATATTTCAGATTTTTACTAAGGTACTAAGCTTGGAAATAAACATAAAACTCAAGCTTTTCTTGATAGTAGTTTAAATAATATAGATTAAGTTGATTGGAGCATAAAGTATCCAAGGCAATTTTGTGGTTAGTCTAGTTGATTTCACGATTCATTGGTTGCCATTTTATAAGTGTTAAATAATGTTTAAAGAATGTTATAAAATTACTAACTACATAAATGGGATTAAAGAATACTACAAAAAAAATAAAAAAACATAAAATCAGAAGGAGAAGAATATAAAAAAAAATTATTGTACAACATTCTAAATAAAAATTAAAATTGATTTATATGATCCCCACTAAGTCCAAGTTACTAGGTACAAAATAGTTCTTTGTTTTACAAGTGTTGAAAAGCGACTTTTTCATGCGAGTGTTTAAGTTTCTCACGAGACACAGAAACGTCACTTTACATTCGAGTTTTGCCTTGCCAATGAAAAGATTCATTTTCTAAGCAACGATGTTATTACGAAATGTGACTTTTATAGGTATAGCGGTCGTAGAAAATAGTTATTTGTTTTACAAGTGTTGAAAAGCGACTTTTTCATGCGAGTTTTTAAGTTGCCCACGAGGCCGTTAGGACGAGTGTGCATTAACACGAGCTTGAAGAAAGCTTTTCTTACAAGTATAACACAATGTTTTCTCTGCGACCCTTTTATTTTTTATTATTTTTAAATACAAAACAAAATAACCTAAAAACTTGTTTGACAGCTGAATGTCAAACGATGCTGTCAATTTCTTTTCAAACAGACCTGTCACTTTTCACACAGAAATGTCACTTTACATTCGTGTTTTGCCTTGCCAATGAAAAGATTTATTTTCTAAGCAACGATGCCATAATGAAAAGTGACTTTTTCATGCGAGTGTTTAAGTTGCCCACGAGGCCGTTAGGCCGAGTGTGCATTAAAGAAGAAAGCTTTTCTTACAAGTGAAATACAATGTTTTTTCTACGACCCTTTTATTTTTTATTATATTCAAATACAAAACAAAATAACCTAAAAACGTGTTTGACAGCTGTTAAAATTCTTTCATCTTATTCTTTTAATTTTTAAGGTACAAGTTACTTAAAATCAATAAACTTACCTTCTCAATTTAAATAAAGGCACTAAAAACTAAAACTATTATACACACAATTAATTGTGTTATAAATGATATTTAGACATACATATACAAATACAATACAAATTTTGAAACGAATGTCAAACGATGCTGTCAATTTCTTTTCGCACAGACCTGTCACTTTTTACACAGGAATATCACTAAATTCGAGTTTTGCCTTGCCAATGAAAAGATTCATTTTCTAAACAACGATGCCATTACGAAATGTAACTTTTACATAGCGGTCGTAGAAAAAAGTTTTCCACATTGCATCCCTGGTGGGGATCGAACCCACGACCTTTGGATTAGAAGTCCAACGCGCTATCCTCTGCGCTACAGGGACTGACATAAAAATTCCTCTCTAGGACTTACTGTATTTTAGGCAATAAGTTTAGTCCAAACTCAATTAAACAATGCAAATCTAATTAATCACATCGTGTTTAACCTATTTTTATATCCAAATATTTATAAATTAATGCACCTACAATTTCATTTAGAATACGAATAGTATAACAGCAGTATGAATAATAAATAATAAATTGCATTTATATTCCAAGACAAGTTTAATATATTTTTTTAATAAGTAGATAACATTTTTATTAAAAAATGTAATTATTGTTATGTTTAAAATTTGCATTTAAAACTTATATTTTTACTCCATCTATTTTAAAGATTATATTCCAATTTGGTCAAAAGCAATATCTTACAGTTCCCATCTAAAAATGATTGTGTGTGTGCTAATTTTACACTAGATGGCGCAACCTAAAAATACTCACCCTCCTGTTAACAGTTTAAAATTGTTGTTTAGTTCAGCTACTTTCTTATAGATGTCGCTGTTTGTAAAATAACAAAATATAGGAATTCAACCGATTTAATTTTAGGAGTTTAATTTATTAATAAAAAATCCAAGAAATAAGGTTGTACTTAACCTAGTAGATTATAGTGTATTAATATATTTTTTTATTTAATAAAACTAATTGATGCCCAGGTGGGTAATTAGTGCAAATTATAAGAAGAAATGGTCAGGTTTTTTTAATCAATTAAGTCAAGCTTAAGTAACTTGCGGCATCAAGACAAATCACTTTGGGACGAAAGGTTATTAATTTTATAAATGGATTTAATCAAATGAAGAATATTAAAAGGACAGCAGCACGTTTATAAAATTATAATTTATACTTGCAATTAAAAACTTGACAAATTATGAAACATCATAAAAATGCATCCTATAGATTCCTATACATTGAAATTTATTTACTAGAAATGTAATACAGGGTGTCCGGAAAATGGTTAACTAAGTTAAAATTAAAAACATTTTTCTACTCCCCCCTTTAAAACGCCCATTATCGTACATGTTTCCATGACACTAGGTGACAAGCTGTTGTTTTATGGCGCTTTAGTCACGGGCCGAAGTTGGCAACAAGTTTTTAGTCACGGGCTAAAGTTAGTTGACAGTTGTCAAATGTCATACAATACATACAATCGTTAAAATAAAGTGCCTTTTTTGTAAAATAATACTAAATGTAATAAATTATTAAAAAACTATTTATTATTTTTTTATTTTTGTATTTAGATAATAAAATAATTATTACTAATAATTATTTTATTATCTAAATACAAAAATAAAAAAATAATAAATAGTTTCTCAACGCCAATATTTGAAAAGTTTATATGAACATTGTACTGATTTTTTAATTTCGCCAGAAGTAAATTAACCTTAACTTAATTTCGGGTGGAGATTCCAACGTGGAGTGCCCCTTTTCTTTACTTTCACTGTGAAAAACTGCTGTTAGTCCATTTTTAAGGGATACATTTCTATTTACACATACAAATTTGACATTTTCACCGGCGCGCCGGTAATACAGATTCTATTGTTTTTTATATGTCGCTCTATAGAAATATTTAATTTAAATTTTTAGATATTAAGAAGTATTTGTCGTAGAAAAAGTATAGTATGCAACTCGTTTATAAACTTTTCTAGACACTCATTCGTGACTGAAATGGCGTTAACAAACTTAATATGTAATATACTATTTTACACAAACTTATAAATTACATCTAATCCAGCTACCATATTTGAATCGTTTCCATAGCAACCTTTGTGGAATATTTTAGCAGTGTATTTATTTTTGGGAAACCCTGTATAATTTTTCAATACAAAAATGATAAAATAAAAAATTGTAAATACCTTTTTTTGTCTAAAAGGTAATTTAAATTAATTTTAATTCTTGCAAATTAAACATATTTTTAAAAGGTTTTAATAATTAACAAAAAACACAACAGCAAGCTGCAGCAGTTTAAAAAGTTTTTCATCAAAAGTAACGTAGCGTAACAAGACAAATCATTTCCAGACGTAAAACGTGGAAGGACCTTAATTCTCAATTTAACAAATGACCTAAATCATTTTCGTGTGGCGGGTTTGAAAGAACAGAAAGACAGCCATTTAACAATTAACGAGTTAAGGGGGCGAACATCTTTGAGTGCTCAGTATCAACAAAAGTTAAACATATTCATATTTATGGTAATGTTTTTGATAAAAAATGAAATAATTAAGTATTTAATTTTTATCCATACTTATGTTCAAATTAAATAAGTTTAACAATGGTATTTTTAATTTTTATTTTATTTCTTACCTTGCTTTTAGGTTTAAAGTATAACAAGGTTTTATAAAATCGCTATTTAGTTGACGAGTAATGGTCATATTAGCTCTATAGATGACCATTACCTATAGGTATATAACCTAGGTAGTAAACGTTACCAGTAGGTTTAAATAAGTTTATATGAGTTTTATACAAATTTTATTAAACTATTATGTCTATAAGATTTTAATTTTTTTAATAAAAATTGAGAGTTTTTAATTAATTGCCTACCTATGTATTAAATGAAACAAAAACATTAAGAAATTAAAAAATACCTGACAACACTAGTTTTGAAAAGTTCGATTGTTGCATGTCAAAAGTTTTATAACATCGCTTGAAGTAACCAAAGTTACTACAATTTATATAAGAGTTTAAAAATTATATAATAAAACTTTAAGTAACCTAGATAGGTATTTCCATTGTTTTTTAAACAATGGTACTACTATAAAACTTCTTAAATAACCATAAGCAATAGGGATCAGGGTTGATACATTCCTTCCGCCATGATTGTTCTTATATAAAAATTAATGTGAATCGAATTATATTACAAAAACTGTTATATTTTCCCAACATCAACGTAAAAAAATTAACAATTTGTACCTAAGCAAAAATACATGTTATGTATAGTTATGTATTATGTATAAGTTAAAAAATTGGAACTCTAAAACGCCTTTACTAATCTTTATAAAATTTTGGATAAAAATACTTTAACTAATAACTCAGTTTACGTGTTCGCGGGTTTTTCGGGAAAATATTTTTAAAGCCCTTTTATTTAATAATAAAATAAAACGTTTGAAAAATAACTTTTAGGGAAATTTTTTTTAAGTAAATAAAAAATATGCTGCTAAAGATCGTATTTTTGTTAGTATACCCTGAAAATTTTGTACAAATCAAACGAACAGTAACGAAGATACAGTGCTGATTATTTTGCTGAAAAGTGGTCATTTTTGACGACTTTAAAGCGCTGTATTTTCGTTACGTTTGATTTGTACAACATTTTCAGTGTATACTTACAAAAATACGGTATTTCACAGCAAATTTTTTATTTACTTTTTTCATTATTAAATAAAAGGGCTTTAAGGATATTTTCTCGAAAAACCCTTGAACACGTAAACTAAGATATTAGTTAAAGTATTTTTATCCAAAATTTTATAAAGATTGGTAAAGGCGTTTTAGAGTTCAAATTTTTTTACTTATTATGCGTTAATTTTGACGCGCAGTGTATTTATGTTTTAGAAGTATTGTCTACATACTTACAATAAAAATAAATAATAAACTCAAATAAGCTCTTTAAGGGGTGTATAAGAGTGATAAATTATAAACACGCTTTTTATGGAGATAAAACACATTTTTACGAAAAAATATAAATTAAAAAAATCTCCTAAAAATAATTATAATATTATAAAATGAATAAGTTAATAGTATAATAAATTGGCCAGGGACTGTATGTTCATTTGCGAGAAAAGTGACCTAAAACTTTAAAATTCTCTTTACTTATTTATAATAGGTCCCAAATACCAAAATATTATACATATTTCTTTTACTTCCCCTTTCTCGGTAATTTTGTGAACTATATACAGGGTGTCCATAGGTAATGGTAAATAATTTGACAGCAGGTTCTTCACAAAACATACATAAGATTAAGTCAAATGTTTCTACTCCAGAAGTAATCGACAACAATAATACGGGGTGGCTGATTTCATTTTTAAAATTTTTCTTTAAAATGGGGCTTTCTTCATTATTTTTGCTTAAAAAAGTTATACTTTATAAATGTCGCTACGAGTTACCGTTTGAGATATTTTTATTGGAAATTTTAATGCAATCAAAGTAAAACTTTATTTTCCTAACTTAAGTTGGAATATTTTTTAAATAGGTTTTTTCTGCCCAGCCCATTCGAGAAATACTCTTACTTTAGGTAGAAAAAGAATTACCAAATTTATTTTGTCATTTGATTTAAACAACAGCCAATTTTCTAAATGATTTTATAATTATTTTAATACAAAAGGCACTATATATATTTACATATATATTGAAACACAAGAACGTAAATTAAAAAACCTAAAAAATAGGATTTAAACTCGACAAGATTGCGAGTCGTTGATAATTAGTTTCTATCGTAACTCTTTTCACTTTTGAAAGTGGCAATGACAGTTCTATATTCAGTGTTATTTAAAATTTAAAAATGAGTTGTAAAAACGAATAAAGTCCACTACAAAGAAAAAAAATATTAAAAAAGAAATGGGAAAAAAAAATAAAGAAACAAAAAACATTCAATATTGGTAGTCACCAAATAAATCAAACCAAATATCCCTAGATAATTTGGTGTTCGTAATCCACTGTTGCCGGATTTTCTAGACAAGAATGATAGATTGACAGATTGATAATTTTGGTTGGACACAGTCAACATAATCGTTTATTGTTGCAAAACTGTGCCGTAAAGGTTAACAAGAATTTATATGGCACTAGTACTGTATCTCCCGATGTATTTAATTAACGCATTCTTATATAAGATGTCGATAGGAAATCTATGATTTTTTTCTCGTATGCAATTATGTATAGCTGTAGAAGTGGCATATACAATTTTTTAACATTAACAACTAAGTTCGGCAATTTTTAATGATAAACGATAACAGCCCCTGTAGCAACTTTAATAATTTTTTACTCGGAAACCAGACGGTCAATTTTCTCGTCAACTCGGAACCTCCTTAAGCAGTTTAGCCCGGAAAACAATTTTAACAATTAACAACATTTAAAAAATTAAAAATGTTTTAATTGTCGTTAATTATTAAAATTGTTTTTCTGGGCTAAATTGCTGAAATCCAATGCAATGCTCTTGCATATTTAGGTATCCCATTGAGTGTCACTTTTCTAAGTATTTTTTATAACATTTATGCACAACCAATAGGTTGTGCGTAAAGCGTAGCTATGGAGAGAGTTAAGTCAATTGAGGAGGTCCATTCCAAAACTCGGCTAACCACTTTTTCATAAAAAGGTTACTGGTGTCTGTACATTTAACGTACCTACCCTGAAGAGTTCATAATATTCTAAAACTCACCTTATTCTATTTAAAATTCATTTACAAATTGACTGTAGTTCCAAAACTTGCCTTATCTATTGGTTATATCATGCAGAACGCTGCTTAAACGTATGTAATTTTAAATAATTTTAAATTGAAGCTATAGATACCTTTTTAATCATATAAAGGTATTTTACTTATTTTGAAGGTGTATGTGTACGTAATGTATATTTCCTTAATATTACAAAGGAAATATTCATTACGTACACAATGTATGTGTACTACACATACACCTTCAAAATAAATCTACCTTATTCAAAATGGCCAATTAACTACAATATTTTACTTATGCCTATATATTTCGTTTCTGTTGGCCTGATATGCGTTAGTACTCACGTGTAAGGTTTTTTAAATTTTGCTCAAAATAACTTATATGCCTTAAGCCGAGTTTTGGAATGCATCTCCTCAATTAAGGTTTACATTTCTTTAATTTAAATCATCATTACTTTTTTAATATTTTAAATTTTAGCCTTTTATTTTTAAAAAATTATAGTGAAATTGTTTTCTACCGATTTATATAAATTAAGTCTTTAAAATTTAAATAAAAAAATATAATAAAAATGTGCAGTCTGCAACGTTGTATGGTGTTAGTGTAGTATTTTTATATTTTTGTTTATTTTTTAGTTTTACGTTATTTTTTTAATATTTTTATTTAAAAATACAATACAATACACTTTAAATTTTGATTTATTGACACCACCGTAGCTAAATCCAGTTTTTTAATAAAAATTAAACAACAAATCGATTTTTAGAAAAAAAACATTGAAAAAAATAAAAATCTCAGCCATTATTTGTTGCAAAATTCTAAAATGCTCTTTTTATGAGAAATAATTGTTCTAAAAGATAATTGATTTAATCATTATAAGGAACAAAACTTTTAGTTCTTTTAGTAGTAATATATTCTATAGAATTGTGGTTATTTTTTTTTATTTTTTAATTAAATTACCTTCCTTACTAGGATTTTAGGTAACATTATTTATTTAAATATTCTTAATATATTAAAATGAATATTTTAAAAGAACAATTTAAAACTGGTGTTTCTTAAAGGAGATTGTCCCCTTAAAGATGTTAAAAACCTTTCAGGACATCGCGATACATCAAGATGTAAAGCAGTCCATCAAATTCTCAATTAAACACGTCAAACTCCCACAACACTTCTCGTCTCTCTGCGTCCCTCCATACCAACGCGCAATGCATTAAACATTCAAACAACAGTTGTTTCGCTCTCTTTTTACCACCCAGAAACAAAAGAGGAGAATCGCGCCGGCTATGCCTAACATGGCTTCCTACACGGGCACGCCATTCAGGTGTTCTAGATGGTCTTTTTTATCGATGCGACTGCCCTCTGCCCACCCAATAAGTGGCGAGCACGCCAACTCTTTCGAAATTAATGCCGACACCTTGTGTACTGCTATTCTGCTATGCTGGGCTAGTTTCAGTTTTAGATATCTTTGCAGTATGTTAACAATTTTAATAAAAAAGTTCTCAGTTATATTGTATACTTAATTGTGCATAACATTTCCATAATTATAATTATATATAAGTATCAATAACATAAAATAACACACAGGGTGTCTATTTAAAAACGAGCAGTGCTGTATAGGTCTAGACCTAAAAAAGATATAAAACAACTAATTTTTTTTAAATGGCAACGCCTTCTTTGTGATACCTTTTTGGAAAGCTCTTGAAATTGCTATTTAACATAAGGTGACCAACCGTTCTGATTTAACCAGAACTATACTGTTTTTGAGAACCATGTTCTGGTTGTAAATTAAGTAAAGTAAAAGTTCTGTTTTTCAAAAGCTTTTCTGTTTTTTTTCTGTTTTCATACCTACATATACCAACAATACTAATTAAGCCATATACATAAAATTATATTTTCCACCTTGCCAGATTTTTCGCAGAATCGTGCAACCCTGCTCGCCCTACTCCCACTAAATAACTTGGCTCTTCCCAAACGAACTAATAATTCGGAACTATTTTAGTATTGCGCATGTCCCTAACGTCTGCGCGTTTTATTGTGGTTAAATATTGTAATATCTATTGTTTTTTATATTTCAAACTGTAAATGATATGCCTCTGCAAAGAGAAAAATGCATCTTAAATGCAGAAATGCAAAAGAATTACCCATATTGTTGTGTTTATCTTGAACAAATAGTCCTGTAGAGAAAGTTTTTTCCAATATGAACAACTTTTGGACAAAAGACAAATCACAATTGCAACACTAAAATCATTATTAATTGTTAAAACTAATTTCGAACAAACATGCTTAAAAAAATGAAGTAGGGACTAATAAAAAAAATTCACTCCCAAGAAAAATATAGTTTTAAAAAATCTTAATTTGTAATAATATTATGTTAATAGAAATACATGTTAACATTTTATAAAAAATACAGATTTTTTATTAGAGTTCTGGTTTTTCTTTCAGGAGAGTTGGTCACCTTAATTTAACAGTACCTACTAAACAAAATACTTTTTAATGTTATTCATATTATATGGGGGTTGGGAAAATTTCACTTTTTGCTTCTACTTGAAATTTCACTTGAAATTTTCATGACATTTATGAAATTTATTAAAATTTCCTAAATTTCTGAAATTTCATGAAATTTATTGAAACTATCAATAAATTTCAATCACTTTAAGTGTAATATATTAATATTGAAATAAGCCCACTCGGGGACCATGGCAAATTGCCTCTCTTACCTCCTACCCCTCTGTGGGCCCCTGCACCAATAATATAAATAGTAAATACCTATGTTTACCAAAAATTTCTTGAGATTTCCTTTTAAAATATTTTTAAAATTACTAAAACTACTAGCACTTTTTGGTAGGCTAATGAGATTGTGCCACTTCCATTGTTTTATATTTATAAATATTTATTAATTTTAAATATTTTACTGAAATTTTACGAAAATTGAAGAAACTTTTATGAGCCAAAGTCATTTTTTATCCGTTTTCCGATGCAATTATAGCAAAAGTAAAAGTTTAAATTAATCATGACTTTTAAAAAAATTTTAAAGTCTGATTTTATTTACAAATTAAATTGGTAACTGAATTAAATTATTTAAATTAATTTATGCATATAAGTAACAATAATAATAATAATAATAATAATAATAATAATAATAATAATAAGTGTATTCAAATCCAAGCCGAACTAAACAAAAATTATTATTAAAGGTCCCAGGGAAGGCCGCATGTGAAATTTATGCGAAATTTTCAGTTCACAGGCAATCTTGAAATTTTCAGATTGAAAATTTCATTTGAAATTTTTAAAAATTTCACTTTTTCAAATAAATGAAATATTTCAAGTTTGAAACTTTCAAAGATGAAATTTTCATTTGAAAATTTCAACTGTCCCAACCCTATTCATATAGTACTTTTAATATAACAGTATTTAATATCACGATATACATAGGTACCAAAAGTATTTTTTACACTGAAAGAAATATATGTTTGTTTTAGCAAATGTATGTGGTTCATATATGGACTACCACATACATTGCTAAAACAAACATATATTATATTTAGTTTTAACATAATATGTTAACACCTACTACATAATGAGGTGGTACCCCATCTTGTTGAATATCAATGTTGTCATCAATATCTCCTCTTTGATTTTCTAGTTCAGGTTTGGCTGTATTTTTTCATCTAACATTTCAAAATAAATTTGACCATTAAATTTTTGGTCAATAATTCCAATAATACAATAATCCAACATTCCTGCCCAGACATTCAGTTTTTTTTAGGATACTGGGTTGGGTTGGTTGGTATGATTTTCTCTGATGAGATGAGGATTCATGATTTCACAAAATTCTAAATGGGTGGAATTTGTGATGTTTGAACACCCTCCTAACAGACTCAGGGCAAAGCCCTGTTAATCCAAGTGGTATTGTGAGATATACACCAAACTGCACCATAAAAAAAATAATCTCAACACGTTCAGCCGTTTTGTAAATCAGTTTGGAAAACAAAAATATATTAAAACCAATCAGCACGAATAGCAGTCTTTTTGTAAGTTTTAATAAATCTGGTAAAAAAAATCCACCAAAAACATACACATACCATTGAAGATTTAAATTGTTCAATAATGCCAAAAAGACTATTTAAAAATAGACTCATGGTTATTTTCTGCATTTAATTTGTGTTTAGATTATTTTTAAACAATTTGTTTATTTATGCTTTTTTAGTTCATTATACTTTTGATAGAAATATTTTTTGTTCTCCAGTTTTTTTAATAATATTTTACGACAACAAAATGGTTTAATTTGATGAAGAAATAGAAATAAATAATTATAAAAATTATTTAGCGAATTTAAAAAAAAATAAACTATTCAAAAGTATTTTGAGAAATTTTTGATATCTTTTTTAGGTCCAGTCTTATAGAACATTGATCGTTTTTAAATAGACACCCTGTATAAGTACACATTATAATACCTAATAATTTATAACTTAATTTTAAATTGATTATAAGTAATAAATAAGAAACAAAATTAAATAAGTATGATCTATTTTATAGATAATTAATAGTATTTAAAGTAATTTCTAACCGCCACAAAATTAATTACAACGCAATTATGTGCGTCAGCAAAAGCAATAATAGCAGCAAAAAAAATTCTAAACGCCAAATTAGTTTTTCTAATTTCCTCCAAGCACCTCCATTCTCTTTTTATACATATATTTTTTCGCTTGCAATAAAAAAAGATATAAAACGTACACATTCTATTATATTTAAATTGTTTCCCGTGTTAATTTCATTTGAATAAAAAAAAGATTGCTTAAATCTTAAGTGTGTATTTACTACCAATAAAATTTAAATAAATTTGCCTACAATTGAAAATAGACATGTGCCTACAGTTTTCAAGCAAATAAAGAAAAGCAGAGGTGATTTAATTATTGTTTTAATAGTATTTTGATAAACGGCATTTTAGTTAAGAAGCTTGCGAGCGAGTATTTAATAAACGAGTGTATACAAAAATGCTTCTTTCGACTTGTCGTATCTTAAAGTTGTACCGTTAGTTCAATAACACCCTGTATATAGGTGGCGGCAAAACAGACTAAATTTATGGAAATTTGTTTTTCCGCCACTATAGGGGCAAGGGCCCCGCGTGCCCCCTTGATCCAATGCTGAGTTTGTATTTTAAGTAGTATTTGCAGGATTTTCATGGGGCTTATCAATTTTAATAATTTTAAGATTTTTTTTAACCATGGTTAAAAAAAATCCATGCATGGTGCACCTTGATTTTTTAATGTATGTTATTTATTAGCAATATAAACTAATATGGGCACATCTTAATTGTTTCTAGTCATAATAAAAGTTTTAATATCGTACAGGAACTGAAATAATATACAAATAAAGCTATACAATAATTTTATATTGCATTTTCATTGGAAACTTGCTGGATAAAGAAGAAATAAGAAGAATATCTTTTATAAACCAAATTGGATACCAATTAGAGCCTTGTGGTATAACCAAATGAAAGTTAAATTTTGAAATTATGTGTTCTACAATTGGGAAAGTTTTGACATATTATGGGATTAAAATACAATCACATTTATACATATTAAAGAAAATGAAAATGTGTTTCTTTATGCACGAGAATCACGCTAATTATTATTCCGGGTACTTAGCTTGTAAGTATGCTAATTTATTGTGTATGATTGATGTTCTAAAGTCGTTTCACAGGATATTTCTTATTAGATTTTTGTAATTAAACGTGGAAAAATGGCTAAATTATAGTTTTGCCTTCCATACATTAATATTGTTTCGAATTTATTAACATTAATTATTTATTTCATTATTTTATTTGAATTCTATGTAATTAAATTCATTAGCACTTAATTTTTGTAATTAATAAACGAGCAAAATTTCTAATTAAATGAATAGTTAAGACATATCCTCGGTGGATTGTTTTACCTAATGGGGGCTGCGGTGGGCAAAATTCCTCACGCATAACTACATATTAAGATTATAATCAGACATTTTTAATCATAAATTAAGTTTTTTATAACATGGTCGTATTTTTTTATACTTGTCTTACTTGAAGCATGTCTGGAGTAACTAGACTATCATAAACAGTCGCATTGTTAATTGTTTCAAAAACCTTAATTTCATTAAATTTTTTACTGATAAATCATGAAGCTTGCAAATAGGAGCCTCTTCTTGTATACAGTATGACCACTGATTAAGTTACAAATTGTTTTTTTTTCATTTTTGATTTATCAGAAAAATTTACTCTCAATGTATTTAAACCCTTAAAACTCAGATCAAAGAATTTATCTAATTCAATGTTATGGCAGCTCTGCTATGTGGCTGTTAGAAAATTGATGAACACATTTTTAAGAATGGCTCTGTTTTAAATTAAAAAAAAACGAAAAAAGAGTTCAATAAAGACGATTAGGCTACTTCTGGCATTAAATTTTGCTGCAGTCGTTTATAACTTACAGTATTACAACTTTAGCAAATTACACAAAGACAATCTTTTAAACGTGTGGTGCCCTATTACCCATCATGGCGTGATTGGGTGTGATTGAGAATTTAAATCAGAACAGTTATTTGGAGATGTTGCAACACTTTTTAAGTGAACAAATTGATGAACTGTCATTAAATTATTATAATGGATGTCCGCGAACTTTCGCAACAGGTAAAAAATTAATAGGACTTAAGTATTATGAATTTTTATGGGAAGGTTGAAACAAATGGTTTATGCAAAAACATTAAAAAATGATCCAGAATAGCTAAAACATTAGATATTCGAATGCTATTCGATTGATCTTGATAGAAGAAATTCAAAGAAGTTCTAAAGAATTTAGATCCAGAGTGGAAATTTGTTTCTGATTTAGGGATGCATTATTTAAATATTTTACTATCTTTCAATTTAAATTATCTCTGACGTACTCGACAAATTTTGTTCGCAGTTTCAATTGCACAGCAATATCGCGAACGTTATTTTCAAATTCAAATTCAAATATTTTTGTTGTGTAAAATTATTATATACATTAACAACAGTATAAAATCTACACAATAGGAAAGGGTTCAAGTTCATTTAACTCAATCTACCACCCCACCTTATTACAGCTAATATAGGTACCTAAAACTAAGTACTACAATAATTATGAGACTTGATTCTTTTGATCTGTAAACATTATTTCACTTATTAAATTTTTAAATGTAGGTTTGGACAAAGACAGGTAATTAAAAAATTTATTCAGGAAATATGCAGCAGTGTGCCTAAAGCACCCCTTAAATTTTTCAGTTGAATGCTGTGGTATTGTGAAGCTTTTCTAAAGAAGATTTACACTATGTATTTTGGTTTCGCATTGCAAGTAAAAACTGAAAAACTTTGATTTAGTACTTGATTTTATTTTACTATTCCTTATATTATTGATTAAGAAACTCAACGTTTAGATATATGCTTATATAGTTACGTTAATGTGTGAATTTTATGTAAGTAATCATGGTGAATTATTGCGTTTTTAATTGTAAATATAATTCAAGAACTAAATCGTTGCATTTTTATGTTTTGCCAAAGGATCCAATTCGGTACGTACATATATTTGTGTATTGATAACTTTACTTAATTTAATTTATATTTAAATTTGGACATTTTTAAGAAATCTAACAAAAAAAATAATAGTTGTACTAACATAACCTTAAAATCAAACATTTTTATATTTGATTTTGGTTTTTTAACGTTGAGTGGAGACTTTTTCAATCAACGCTTTTAAAAATGCATTACGTTGTTGGAATTTAGACGACTTATTTGTTTTATGATTTTTACTAAATTGGCAAGTTTACAGTAATTTTCACGTAAATCATTACTAAAATGTGTATTTTATTGTATGGGGACATCCATTAATTACGTGAGGCATTTTTCTGATAATTTGGACCACCCTTCCCCTTGGTGAGATGTGGTAGACCCCCTTTCCCTAATTAACTTTCTTTGCGGACAACATGATAAATCCCCAAAAAATGTAAAAAAAGGTCAAAAGGTGACGTAAGATTTTAAAATGAGATTTGGTGAGATTTTGCTAGACCTTCCCCCCCATTTTTATCTCACGTAATTAATGGATGTCCCCTATCTAATAGGTACAATTTATATTTGCAGGGACTGTATGCAATTTATTTCTTCATTCGGATTTCCTCTGTTTATTGGGAAACCGGTGAAAAATCAACCTAGGATTTCCTCTAAAAAAAAAAACAACAAATCGTTCCACGTTCTTTTTTTCCATATTTATAACATTATCCGGCCTTATTCTCAAAAACACTCGTTTGTAACATACGCGTTTGACAAAATTTGGTATAAAAATATTAGTGGGAATTTAACTGAAGGGGTTAGAATAGAAAGGGTATAAGTGCAATTTCTTTAATTTAAGAGATAAGTTCGTTTTGTGAAAGATAAGGTTCCGACGTATCGAAATGAAAAGGATTTAAGTAATTTTCAATACTTCTAGGGACCTCTATTATCCAGTAGAAAAATCAAGTAAACAAAATTCTTCACGTTTTTATGGTAACATAACTTTAACTTCAAATATCTCCAAACAATGAAAATGTTACTTATACCCTTTTTATTCTAACCCCTTCAACTGTAATATTTGTTCAGTCATTTTTTGAAAAACTCCAGTCGCCGGTCAAAATCTTCCTCATTTAATTCATGAACTAAATAAAGAACCAAATTTATTATAGATCGAAGGATCCGTTGGATGATCGTTTTAGAAACGTTGGTAACCGTAGTTAATAATTATTAATTTCCACCTTAAGGTCTAAAGATCGTTTTTTTGTTCTCTACTTTGCCACCAACTTAAAAAAGAATGTATTATTTACATGCCTACTATTAAAAAAAGTGATAATTTCAACTCTTTCCGCGATACTGCAGTATCAACATGTTGAATCAAACTTAACTAATTTTGTGTACTTACTGATGAAAGCTCTTTATGGTTCGACAGTTTTTTTACACGATTTTTTCTTAAATTCCTTTCAAATGAGGTATTACTTGCCCTATCATGCCTTTTAAAATTGTAGGGGTTGTGACCACTGAGCGAAGGGGTAAAGTGATATGCAAGGGAAATTTATTGAAAAAAATGTCCCCTTCGAAACAAATTTGACGTGTTTTTGTGTTTTTTAAAAAATTACTGCTTACCTACTAGGTACACGAAAACTCATGTTTCGTTTTTGTTGGCCCACCCTGTGTTTGGTGAAATTAATATTTTTTGAACTTTTTTCATAAACGATTATAATAATGATTATCCACTAGTTGTAAAATAAAAAATAAAAATAGGCTGTAACCAAAAAATCTAAAAATGGTAAAAACATAAAACTCTTATGGAAAAATTTATCTCCAACTATAAAGACCGATTACCAAACATGGCATCAATGTAACCTCCTAGCCGCGAACTCAATAAATCCAGCATCTTCTTCGGTGTGGCGGAAGGGGGCCCCGGCGCGGCCCCTTTGAAGATTTGCCGCCGGGAGGGGCGAGGGGGGCAGAGGCTCGCGCGGCGGCACCTTTGTGAGCCCTTATACGGTAACTAATTATCGTGAACGCCGACCGGCACAATAACACCGCGATCGGACACTATACGTGGATATACGATGGCATACGGGAGCGTGTCCGAAAGTTCTAAAAACAAAATATTATAAATATTCCTATTTATTTTAGTTTGTATGATTATCTACCAGTCTGTCTGATAATGAGAAAATACCATCTTCCTTAATATAACTATAGATATACAATTTTTTTTAAACGAACTGCAGATTACACTATGTAACATGATATTTGTTTATCTGGATTTTATTACACAAATCGTAGTAGGCCATGCCCCCGATTACGTAACATACGTTTGTTTTTTTAATCTGTCAAGTTTTCAACGAAATCCGTCAGATCGTGTTGATAGCTTTGAGTGTCATTAGGAGACATCCATTAATTACGTGAGGCATTTTTCTGATAATTTAGACCCCTTCCTCCCCCTTGGTGAGATTTGGTGAAATGTGGTAGACCCCCCTATCTCTCACGTAAGATTTTGGCCATTAAACTTTCTTTGTGGACAACATGTAAAAAAAATGAATAATTTTTTTTTTAATTTGATTATAATACAAATTTTTAAACTCAAAAGTTAACGTGAGATTTTAAATGAAAAGTTTCCTTGGTAACCACAAAAGAAAAAAATATAATGACCTTGTCAAAGTTTTATTAGGAGGTTTTAAAGAAATGGGATGCCGCATGTCGTTGAAAGTACCTACACTATTTGCATTCACATCTTAACTTTTTCCCTGAAAATCTGGAAGATGTCAGCGAAGAACTTGGAGAAAGATTCCATCAAGATAATCGGGCAATGGAAAAGTGATAACAAGGAAAGTGGGATGCGACAATGATGGGTGACTATGTTTGGAATCTACTGCGGGAAGAAAATGCATCATATAAAAGAAAAAGTCGTATAAAAATTCATTTTTGAACCAAGATTTAAAATCTATGTTAAGAAAATATTTTTCTAGATTGTATGTTTTGTTAAAATAATAATTATGAGTTGAATTTCTTGCCATTTCTTCTCAATTTTTTTTTTGTTTTTGATAAAACTGGGTTTGATTATATTATATAAATACCCCTTAAAAAAATAAAAACTTATTACTAAATTTTTTAAATTAAGTTAGAATAGTTTTTTGGCATACAAATATTGATAATTTAACAAAAAAATCCAATAAACAAAACAAAAATCAAATTTTGTTACATAGTGTTATTTAGTTGGACACCAGGGAGAGAGCATTAAGTGACTAATCATCAGTTTTTCCCTTTATATGAATGAAATTGTTCACTCCACATAAAGAGAAAAAATTACATAGGTACTGCCTTTTGCCCCATTTTTTTCTATTAATTTTGATAATGCATTCAGCAGTAAGGGAAATAGCACTTGTTGAACAAGTGCAAGCTTTAAATCCTGCAGATTTACTATTTTGATTGGCTTGTTTCCAATGGTTTTTGGAACGCAATTTGGGAAAATGGTATTATTTTCTGATGAAGCTTATTTTACGCATGATGGTCATTTGGAATGATAAAAATTCTTATGCTATGATTTCTAGAAAACATCAGAAACAATTTGTGGGCTGTTATTACCCAAGTAACCACAACTGGTTAAATAACTAGCATTATATATGGCCCATATAATATGGGCCGGTTTATCAATCTATGGTTAAGTTCTAGATAGTCTATCTGACAGTTAAATTCTATATCGATCGTTGTGAGAACAATGGTATCCATGGAGAGTATCTGCTAGATAACTAACTGCAACTTTAACTGGACATTAATAAACCGGCCCTAAGTAAATTAACCAAAATCTAAGAAAAATAGTTTAACTTTTGATATAAATTTTTGGTAAATTAATCACAGCTTTGGTTAATTAGTCTCAATACAGCTTCATACATAAACCTATAGGTTGTGAGTTTTCTCTCTAAAAATGAAATAGTCAAAATTCTACTATTTGAATTAGTACCAGCATTTTTACTAATAAAATAGTCGGTAATACTTTTAAATATTCATTTTGTACTAGTTAAATTAGTTAAAGTTTGACTAATTTAAGATTAGTCACCATCTTTGACTATTTCTGAGAGTTAAAAGTAACTAATTTCTTTAATCGTTTGTGGCCAAAAACAAAGTATTATTTGAATTAAATGTATATACCTAAGCTCCATGGTTAAATGATCCATAAAAACAAATAAAGATGCAAAAAGTTTAGCTCAAAACTGCAACATATTCAACTTTAAAATATTATGAACAATATTTATTAACAAATAAAACTGATTTTTATAAGAGCGTCTGATAGCCGAATGGGTTATGCCAACAGCTGACAAGCTTGACAAGTGACAGACCCATGTTCAACTCCCGGCTGGGTCAAAACTTTTTTTAAATTTAAATCTACTAATTTGACTATTCCATTCAGTTGAATTTGACTAAATTAGTGACTGCTTTTTCGCTATGACAATCATTGAAATATGACTTATAATTAGTTATTTTTGACTAATTCATTTTTAGAGAGTTGTGTGATAATGGAGCCTAAAAAAGGTATTTTTTTAACTTGTATTTTTTTCAAAGCGCATTTAAAATATGAAAGTATTATTAGAACTATAAATATATACAATTTATTATATTATACAATGTATAATATACATACATATGTGAGTATTAATATTCAGGGACGACATTTTATTTTAAGGATCTGTAAGTCATATCTATAGATATACATACATAACCATATTTGGTAAATTATAATTATAAAGTTATAAAGTTATAAAGTGCTCTTTTAGTTCCACCCTTACATCCAAACTAAGATGTCCCATAAGCCAACTGAATGGCTTGTGCGGGTTAGGGGTAGGAACGGACCGACGGCTTAAAGTCCCCTCCGAAGGGGTACCATAATTGAATTCCACACCTATTACAAAATAACGTTCATTTAAGGTTAATTTAACGTTGTATTTACAATATTACTTAAATGAATTAACCAGGCATAACGTAAATTTAACGTTAATTTAACCAGTTGTGCTACTTGGGTATTGCAGAGAAACTAATTGTTTACGTGCTGCTTGTTCGTTAAAACATTACAGATAGCCAGTATCTGTACCCATCAACTGTTGGATTAAATAAGGAGGTAACGTATCCTGCGCATTCACCAGATTTGAACACACCAGATTTTTTCCTTTGATATCTTGAAATTTTGTCTAAACGATACCCATTCTTATTGGAGAAGATCTTTTGGCAAGAATAATGGCTGCTTTTTCAAATGTAAAGGCTCTCCCTGGGATCTTCCATATGGTCCGCAAGTCAATGAATTGGTGGTGCAAATGGTGAGAACTTTGAATAATTATTTTGCAAACATACCAATCGTTTATGGCCAACAACAAAGTATTATTTGAATTAAATGCATATACCTAAGCTCCATGGTTAAATGACCCATAAAAAGTTTTTATTAAAAACCAATAAAGATGCAAAAAGTTTAGCTCAAAACAGCAAAACAAATAATACATTTAACTATAAAATATTTTGAACAATATTTATTAACAAATAAAATTGATTTTTAGTGCGGCTGATGGCCGAATGGGTTATGACAACAGCTTGACAAGCTTCACAAGTGACAGACATGAGTTCAATCCCCGGCTGGGTCAAAACTTTTTTTTAAATTTAAATCTACTAATTTGACTATTTCATTCAGTAGAATTTGACTAATTATTAGTGACTGCTTTTTCGCTATGACAATTAGTTAAATATGACTTATAATTAGTTATTTTTGACTAATTCATTTTAAGAGAGTACATATATGTTTTCCTATATAGATATATCTGTTTGGGTATATTTATAAAATGTAGGTTTAAAGAATGTCAACGATCGTTATCTGTGCCAAAAAGTACCTCTCAAAAGAACTTTTTCGAGTTCCCTCGTACACGGTGTTTAACGTGTGGCCTGTTCGAAGTCGCGCTGAAGAATCAGTCTTCAGACGCGGCGATGACGCAGTCACTTAGCAAAGATGCTAAGATGAATCAAGAAGACCGGCTGATATAAGTAACACAGACAAGTCCAGGCGGCCAAGACTATAATCTATAGATGGGGTAAAAATGTAAAAGAGCAAAAATAATATAAAAAATTAAAAATTAAATTCTAACAAATTGTATACTGGAAAAATATACTAAGTTTACCTAAATCTTAAAAACAAAAATTATGGACCAAACTTTTCTAAATTTTATGATAGCTACTACTTTTATGAAAATGTACCACACTGTTATAAAAATTTGTTAACATGAGTTTGCAGTTTGTTAATTTTATTTGTAAAATTTTAACATGTTTTTTTTAGAAAACCAGGGTTTGTAATTATTTTAACAAAGGAAAATATTTTACCAAAGTTGAATTAGTGCCTCTCGATTATTCACTTTAACTTTGTAAACTTCTGTTTTAAACCAACCCCATAAACAAAAATCTAGTGGTGTTAGATCTGGACTTCTTGGAGGCCAACTAATTGGACCTCCGCGGCCAATCCAACGCTCTGGAAACATTTCATCCAAGTGTTGCTTGACCTCACGAGCGAAATGTGCAGGGGCTCCATCATGCTGATAGTACATTCGCCTTCTTACGTTTAAAGGGACATTCTCTAGTAATCCTGGCAACTCATTTATTAAAAAATTAAGGTAGTGTTCCCCTGTGAGGCGATTCTCCATGATAAAAGGGCCAATTAAATACCCAGCAATCATAGCACACCACACATTTACTGAAAACCTGTGCTGGTTTTGACTATAGCATGGGGATTTTCGTCAGACCATACGTGAGAGTTGTGCGTATTATTAATGCCGTCACGGGTAAATGTTGCTTCATCAGTAAAAACTTTTTACTAAAAAGTATACGCGATACAACTCTACGATTGTTAGTTACTCACCGACAAAATTCCACACGTTAAGCATAATCTTCCGGGTGTAGAAACTGTACTCTTTGTTAATGGTATGGGTAAAAACCTTGCTCGTGAAGTGTGTGTATTACCCGTTTTTGTGAAATGTCCAATTGATTAGCGATTCTTCTGGTGCTGGTCGTTGCATCTTCTTCCACTAGATCCAAAATATTTTCCACTTCTTCTAAAGTTTGTAGATCAGCTTTTTCAGATGTTATTTTAGCACTTGGAAGAGTTCCAGTCTCGCAAAGTTTGTTAAAAACTCGAATAAACACGTTTTTGTCAGGGCACTTTCACGTGGAAAACGTCGCCGATATTCTTCTACAGCAGCTGTGGCAAAAGCCATAATCAAAAACCATATTAGCATACTCTAACTAAATTTTTGGCATTTTAAAAAAATTTAAACTGGAAAATTACAAAAATACCACTGACGCTGACAGTGAGGCCTTTTAAATGTAAACAATATATATAACTATGCATAGTTATATATATTGTTTACATTTAAAAGGCCTCACTGTCAGCGTCAGTGGTATTTTTGTAATTTTCCATTTTAAATTTTTTTAAAATGCCAAAAATTTAGTTAGAGTATGCTAATATGGAAACAAAAACTTTGTTTCCATAGTTTTTCAAAGAACATAAATAATAATTTATTTTTTAAAATTTCATTTTTTTTTAAATTTCGCTATAACTTGAAAACAAATAAGAATCGGATAAGAACAGTTGAGTTTTTCTTATTATTTTGATGTGTAGAATGCAGTCCTAGAGTTTAGTGCGATCCTTCCGATTCACCCTGTATATTAACCATGGTTAATATTTGGTTAAAATTAACAAATATTTTTTTACTGTGCATGGTACATTGAGCACAAATTAATTAAACAAACAATTTTAAATTTAAGTTATTTTATAAAATATCCCAATGATTTGAGATTTTTTATCAATAAATATGACAACATTGCGTAAGGCTAGACTTCATTAAGCGACGCAAGATAGCGCATGTTTACCAGAACAAACAATTTTCATTCAAAGTTAAATGTGCAATTATTTCATGTAACAAATCAACAAAAATATAAAAATATAATAAAATTAGTCCAATATTCATAATACACAAAAGGGTAGGAATATTAAATTTTATTAATTAAAAAATATAAATAAATAAATCATTTTACCGTGGAATTTAAAAAAATTGATTTTCTATTTTCACGTCTCCAAAATAAATTATTATCAAATTAATTTTGTTTAAATTAATAATCACATTGTCTTGTCCCCTTTCAACTTCAAAGAAGCCGCCTTGGAGCCAGCGAAACAAATACCTATAGGTATTGGATTTTTGTATATCATCTAAAGATTATTAAATAATGCTGGTTAGGTACCTCACCTACCTAATTAAATTTATTGTAAGATCAATAAAATGCATTTTATTATTTATCTCTCAAAATATTTTTTTCATGTAGCTGGACGCTTCGTTTACAATGTAGGCAACACAAAATATCTGACATCTAAGATTTAATTAGTCGTTTATAGTTTATACAAATTGTTATATGTCTGGAACAATTGTTTTTAATACGTTATGTAGGATGCAGGATTAAAAAGTTATTAAGGACAATTTACGCATACAATGGTTTATATGGTCGGTCCCAAAACCCATCATTAATTGATTAACTAATGGGTACAAGATAAATGTCAAATAAATAATTAACTATTAATTAATGAATAGATTACAAGATCGCAAAGGTTGAGAGTTTGAAGAGAAATCGACAAATGAATGTGTCAGATGATCTATAATATTTATTAACAATAAATTACATTACTTTTGTTTTTAAATAACTAAGATCCTTATCAATTACGTGTTGTTTGTGCTAAACCTGTTGGTAAAACCGATATATTTTTACCGCTACTGATTCCTTTAAATTAAGTACATTAATATATTAAACTTGTGTAAAAATTTCATAATATTATAAATGGTTTTTAATAGTATATTATGTATCAAGTTTAATAAACGCCATTTTAGGCACACATTTAATTTAGGCACAAGCGAGCTTGCGAGCGAGTGCTTAATTAAATGAGTGTCTAGAAAAGTTTAAAAAAGAGTTACATACTATACTTTTTCTACGACCTATACTAATTATTATCTAAAAAATATGTAATATTTGTATGGAGCGACATTTATAAAACAATAGAGTAACCATTCTTGGAAATCTGTATTACCGGTAAAAATGTCAAATTGTTAGGTAATTTTTATGTAAATCGAAATGTATACCTTAAAAATGGTCTAACAACAGTTTTTTACAGTAAAATTTAAAAAAAATGTTTTATAGCCACTCCACGTTGGAGTCTCCACCCGAAATTTTTAATGATTAATCAGTTAAATCTATTTTACTGTCGGCAAATTTAACGTGCATTTAAAATTTTCAAATATTAGCGTCGAGAAAGTATTTAATACTTTAGTATTTTTGCATTGATATTATTAAATAAAATAATTTTCAAATTTAGTATTTAGTATTATTTTTTAACATTTTTTGACATTTGACAACTGCCAACTAACTTAAAACTAACTTCAGCCCGTGTATTTAGTATTATTTTTTAACATTTTTTGACATTTGACAACTGTCAACTAACTTAAAACTAACTTCAGCCCGTGACTAAAACGCCATAAAGCCACTTCTTAATGTGTATGTGTAAGAAACCACTGTTAATTGATAGTGTTTGCTGAGTTTCTCCCATCTTTGACATTTAGGCTCCTGTTCCCGTTCTCGTTACCGGGCTGTTGTGCAGCGGGCTTAAGTTTTAATTTTGCTATGACAATTAGACAAATATGACTTATAATTAGCATTTTTGACTAATTCATTTTAAGAGAGTACACTGTTGGTGTTATGTATAAATCCAACACCAAGTGGTGTTAATATAAACACAACGAATTATGGTTGAAAATGTTATATACAGCAAACACCAAAATGGTGTTTATCTAAAAATATTTGAGAAGTGCACCTACACAGAAAAAAAGGAATAGTTAATTTAACTATTAATTTAGTTGGCCCCTAAGTATTTATTTAAATCAACTGTGGGAAGGTTAATATAAACAAAGATTAGTTTGACGGTACTAAACCAGATAGTTATTTTATTTTTTTAAAATTGGTTAAATTAACCCAAAAAACTTTAGTGAAACCAACCCACTGTATGGTTTAGTTTACTAAATATGTTGTTTGTAAAATAAGAGTTACTTCAACCTAAAGCACTCTGTTAAAACGATTAAAACAATTTGCCGTGCATTCCTGGTTGCTTAGTATGTACCGCTCGCGGCAAAGGCGGTGTGGATCACGTGATGTTCTTAAATCTCGCCTCTGTTGACTTACATGAAGAGTATATATGCTCAGGTAGTCCTTTGCTTTGGTGTGACACTACAAGTTGTTCGATACTAAACAGACCTTAAATAGGTGGAAACAGCTGTCAATACTTGAAGTATTTTAAGTTGGTGGAACATTATCTCTAGCGAGTTGAAGATTCAATTTTCTGGAATAATACCACTGGTAATATACTAGTAATGCGTTAAGGAACTTCTTGTTTCCTTTTTTTTGTAGTATGATTTAATTTGACCAAAAACACATAATATTTAACACTGAAAGGGAGTTCAATTGGTCATGAAATTTTGAACAGTGTAGGTAATAAAAAAATATATTAAAGCCATTATCCAAACAAAACAAAAACTATAAATTCGGGTATCGATCAAATAAAATTTAATACCTACGCTTGTATTATTAGTTTTTATTAAGCTTGGTGTTTAATCGTGGATTATCAACGCCTAAAAAACGCACATAGCCGAGTTAGTCTAACGGTAACTCGGACGATCTGTCAGCTATTGTTGTAACGTTTTCATCAAGAGTTGTAACAAATCGGAAGCAATCGAGTGTGCATCTTATAATAAAGCAATATATAATCACGATTGGTCACACTTTTGGCCCCCCTTCGCGACCACCCTGAAATATGCCTTGGAATAATAGACGGACACTTAAAACTATGTAATTTATTGATGGTGCACCATGGTGTTATTGTTGTTGAACACTTGTCCTGTGCATTTACACTTGCCTAATTTTGGATGCAGGGTTTGATTTTTTCATTTTAACTCTCTATACACGGTGCTGTTCTGAGAGGTGATTTTTGGACTTTCTGTGAAACCTAATTTTTTTTATATTCTTGTTAATTAGGTCATAACTAAAATTTTAAGAGCAAAATAAAAAAAATTTGACGGTTAATTTTGTTTTAATTGGTTGTTTATTAAAAATATGTATGCACACTTTCAATTCTCCAATTAAAACTTGCGATTTTATTTAAATATTATCATAACTTTTTAAATCAGATTAAAGATTAGTTAATTTCCTAAAAAAAGGTCTATATATTTTTTATATCTTTTACTGTTTTGTTGTAATACACGTTTAAAGTTTTAATTTAAGGTTAAATGTATAGTATACATTTATTTAACAATAATTCTAAGGGTGCCACATTTTATTTAGGACCGATTTATTCATTTTTGATTTATTTGACGAATAATTTCTTTGGATACTAGATATTGCCAAGACATGAAAGTTATCGGCCCGATAAACTTTACTAAAGATGAATTAACCGGTCCTTTGTTAAATTTCATAAATTTCTTCGTAACTTTTACTACAATTTTTTATTTTTGTTTATAAAAAACACTTTAAAAACTAAACAAAAATTATAGAATACGTATACTGAAAATGACGTCAAATAAATTTTTAATAGATCTAAGTTTCATGGCAACCTTTAAGGATATATTAATTAAGGGACCATAAATGTATACGTCAAAGGTTAGATTAAAAGTTTGAACGTTTATTGCAACAAAACAGTAAAATATATAAAAAAAAAAAAACCTTTTTTTAGTTATGCAAATATTAAATATTTAAATTAAATCGCTAGTTTTAATTGGATAATTGAAAGAGTGCATAATATTTTTAATAAACAGCCAATTAAAACAATTCAAACCGTCAAATTTTTTTTATTTTGCTCTTAAAATTTTAGTTATGACCTAATTAACAAGAATATAAAAAAAAATTAGGTTTCACAGAAAGTCCAAAAATCACCTCTCAGAACAGCACCGTGTATAAAGACCTTAATACAAAAATATAAGACTTTTCCTAAACAGTCAACAAAACACACTGCAACATATGGCTACTTCATCTGTGTAAATACTTAAAGAATATTTGTGTTCAAATGGTAATTCTTGTGTAAATACATTTACTTACACGTATTTAAGTACAGAGGAAGCGACTCCAAGGTGCTAAATAGTGGTAATATGCAGTTTAAAGATAGTTCTGCTACCTTATGTTTGCCTTCCACCATAAACTGAAATACTCAAGCTAAACTGAATTTGTTTGATATAGTTTTTTACACCATTTGAATTAATAAAGGCCTTTATTAATTGAAATGGTGTACTTATATACAGGGTGAGTCATTTAACTTGAAACTTTGAAATATCTCAGTTAGTATGCATTTTACGAAAAAATGTTTAAAATAAAATAGGTAGATTTTGTCTAAAATATTTTTTCATATTTGTAATAGATGGCGCTGTAATGAAAAAAAATCAATTTTGTTCGATTTTTCTTCTGTATACGGTTTCCAATAATTTTTGAAAAAAATACTTGGTATTTTAAATTTTAATTAAAGTAGGTGCTCAAAATAGTGGCCTTTTCTGCTAACACTGCTCTGGGATATTTTCAAATCTCTAGATAATTCTCGTGTGCTTGTATGAGGATTAGCGGCCGTTGCTCTTTTTTTCGGTTGAACACTCCCGTTTGTAGTAAACTGCTTGACTGTACGGTGTAATGAAGTACGTGATCGAATTTTATCCAGAAAACGCTGAGCGTAGATATTAACAGCATCATCAAGATTCCTGCCTGCTTCTCCATAAATCAAAATTATTTCCATTTTTTCTTCCACTGTTATGTATTATGAATAACTGCTTAACGAAAGGGGTATTTCAAGTTAAATGACTCACCCTATAAAATCATTCACTGTTATAAAAATTTTGTTAACATAAGTTTTTACCTAGTTTGTTAATTATATTAAAAAAAAAAAATTACCATAATTTTTGTAGAAAATCAGAGTTTGTAATTATTTTAACAAAGTTTTGTAAAGGTAATATGCAATTTTGTAAGCATTTTGTTAATTTCAAAGGTTACAGATTATTTTGTTAATGTTAAACAAATTATTTTGTTGAAAAAGTAAAAGTGATTTCAGGCAGTCATCAAAACGTTTTTCACTGACAATACGCATCAACAAGGGCTTTCTGCTTACTTTATTCTAATTCGTATATGTTATAACGTGTTCTTAAGATTCCTTAAGGAATCCGAAAAACAATAATAACATATTTCTTGTAATTAGAGGTCTAAAACTATCGATAGTTGGCACTATCGATATTATTCGATATTTGGTCACTTTACTATCGATAACTATCGATGGGTTTCGATAGTGAGAGTAAATTATAAAAAAAACATAATTAAAAAGTAAAAGCAAAGTAATTATTTATTTTTATTCAAAACTCACATTACAAATTTTACAAACTGCCAGAAACTTACAAATTATACAAACTATAAACCTATAAAATCCCACAAACTTACCTTTTTTCTTTTTTGTCTCGGACCCAGATCGAGTTATGAATTTCTCCATTTCTTACAAATTTTTTGGTGAGCTCTTTAGAAAAAGCATACATATATCCAAATTGATTTATTATCTATGATTGTTAAAAAAACTTTTTCTACAACTAAGCGAAAAGTACAAATTTTCGCTTCCAAAAGAAAGCGCAAAGTTTTACGAGGAGCGAGCTTTTTTTTACTTTGCCGCTCGCCGAGCGACAAAGTTACTTTGTCAATCTTCTCGCTCAGAGCGGCAATGTATCACTTTGCCCTCTTAATACACAAATATATTTCATGACGAAACCATGACAAAAACAAACGCAATTACGGCGCCAAATTTCAAAACAAGACATCGGAATTTAAAACATAGTGCAATTATTTGACAGAATAAGTGTAATGTGAGTGTGCCCCTAACTTTAGTTGCTATTAAACCTTAAGATTTTTGTGAAAGCCTTAATAGTGGGCTAAAAGTTAAAGCGTTATAAAACTATCGGAAACTATCGCGATAGTTTTAAAAACTATCGATATTATTCGATAGTTACAACTATCGATATTTATCGATAGTGCTATCGATAGTTTTAGACCTAGTGGTAATATATATATATATATATATAATATATATTATATATATTATAAATAGGTACAATTGTACCTATTTAACGAGTGTGCGAAGTGCGAAGTTTTCGAAAAAAGATGCCATCACTGGTTTTTAAACTGAAATTAGGGGATACAGTAAAGTGGGTTAAAGTTACGAAATACATCAGTCAGTAAGTGTTTTAGTAGTACTGATAATAATATTGTACCAAATTTCCTTATAATTTGATGATTTCAGAATGGTGTGTTATTTAATTGTGTGTATGTTATTTTTGTGTTCATCTATGAAGGTATGTGTTAATTTTTTTTGTTAAGGAAATTGATTAATAAAGCAACATTTCTTAACAAAATTCTTTTCATTTAAGTTCCCAATTTTTAACAATATTTTAAACTACTTTAAAATAACAAGAATTATGGTTGAATTATTGACAGGATTTTGATATAAAACCTACAAAATGTTTGTTATAATTACAAACTATAGTATAAGCATACTTATTTAATTAGTTAACAGATTAGTTGTAAACATAAATTTATGCGGATCTGGATTAACATAAAATCTGTTCAATATTTGGTTAAAATTAACAAATATTTTTTTACTGTGTAGGTATACATAGTAAAATAAGGACAAGCAAAAATGACGACACGGCTTGTTAGAATCAATACAAGGCGTAAAAAACATAGAAAATTAAATATAATAGCCGTATTTTCTAAATACGATAACTGTGGACTGACTGGCAAACAATCGTCAAATTTATCGATCTATTAACGCTACAAAGTGTTCCTCATTCATTTGACATCGAAACTAATTTATTGCCGATTCGTTTCGAGCTTGTGAGAAACCATAAAAGCCAATAATATCGCCTTAGAGGGCCCCAAATCGGTCATTATACGTGAATTTAACGATATAAATATCTATCTGCTACAGTGCTGGAGTGAAAAATAATACACGGAGAGAACTGTTTAGGGAGTGGTTGCTAAAATATCTAGTGAATTGAGGAAAGCTTTGATATTTTAGGAGTGTTTAAAGGCTTTTGGATATTTACATAATGTAATTTTATTCTTAGTATTTTTGTTATAAATTTACTGGTAAAAAGTTTAGGAAAAATACAATACTACTACAGTAATATTATTTATACAATTAGGCATACAACTTTCTATTTTTATTGTAAAATTGAGATAGAAATTTTTAATAATTTTTTTATAATACCTATATGTTTTTAGTGTCATAACAGTACTGTATCCTTTATCAAAATGACACATACCCGGACCCTGTATTGATAATAATATTGGCCTCGGAGGTTAAGCTTAACAGTACAGTTTGTAGGTTTGTACGTTAAGATTGTTAAATTGATAAAGACACATTTTTTTAGCAAAAAATTATTATTATTTTTATTTTGTCTTTGATTTATTTTGAGCTTTTTTTCATTTTCATAGCAAAATTTAGGTAGTCATTATTTTAGCATTTTAGATTGACTTTAGTTTGCTGTTATAGCTTATCGTCATTTAAGCTCGTCATCATTTTAGCTTGTATCAATTTAAGTTTGTCACCACTGTCTAAATTTCAGCTCGTTTTTATTTTATCTTATCGTACTTTTAGGTAAACTTAGCTTGTCTTTTTATTTTTTCCGTAATCATTTTAACATGTCGTCATTTAAGCTTGTCATCATTTTCAATTATCTTAATTTAAGTTTTTCTTCATTTTGCCTTGTCATCATTTTAGCTTGTCGTCATTTTAGCATGTTTTTTTTTAAGTTTCTCATCACTTTGGCTTTTCTTAATTTGAGTTTGTTTTTATTTTAGCTTATATTACTTTAAACTTGTCATTATTTTAGCTTTAAAAATAAACTGCTCGTCATAAAAATCGATATTTGAAAGCTCGTTATTGGAAAATTACTGAATCGATTGTTAAAATCTTTGGAAATTCTGAATAGCTGATTCTTTGACTCTTACGTCTAATTTTGGGAATACGATATTTTGCACATGGCATACTACAGGGTGTTAAACGAAGAGATGTATTTTTTTCGAAATTTCATGTTTTTCCCATTTATGAAGCAGTTGAGTTTGATAGTCGTAATACCCCTCCCTAATTTAAGTAAGGTAATCCCTCGGAACGTTTTCGAGATTTTGTGAATATCGCGGCTTACTATGATTATATGCCAATTTTTCGAAAATTGTCGTTATTTCCCAGTTTAGTCCAAAAAATGAGCAATAGTGGATTGTTTGACTTACGTCAAATTTTGAGAATACGATATTGTGCACATAGAATTATACTACAGGGTGTTAAAAAAATAGATGTACAGGGCAGTTGAGCTTAATAGTCCTAATACTCCTTGTGGATATCTTGGCTAACTACGATTAATGGCAATTTTTCGAAAATTACGTTATTCTTCATTTTAGTCCAAAAAATCAGCAATAGTTGATTTTTTTACTCTTTCTAATAATCCCTCGAGACGTTTTCGAGATTTTGTGGATATCCTGGCTAAACTACGATTATATGGCAATTTTTCGAAAATTGTCGTTATTCCCCAGTGAGCAATGAGCAATAATGGATTCTTTGACTTACGCCTAATTTTGAGAATACAATATTGTGCACATAGCATGATACTACAGGGTGTTAAAAAAGAGATGTTTTTTTTCAAAATTACAAATCCCCATTTACAGGGCAGTTGAGCTTGATAGTCCTAATACCCCTTCCTTATAAACCCTCGGGACGTTTTCGAGATTTTGTGGATATCTTGGCTAACTAAGATTATATGGCAATTTTTCGAAAATTGTCGTTATTCCCCAGTTGTCCAAAAAATGAGCAATAATGGATTCTTTCACTTTGGGAATACGATATTGTGCACATAACATTATACTACAGGGTGTTAAAAAAAAATAGATGTGTTTTCCAAATCACCATTCACAGGGCACTTGAGCTTGATAGTCATAATACCCCTTTCTAATAACAGGTAATCCCTCGGGACATTTTCGAGATTTTGTGGACTAAAATGAAGAATAACATGAATTTTCCAAAAAAAAATATTATTTATTTTAATAAAATAAAAAAATATTTAAAATATTTGGATTTTTTAAATAAAATTTTAAATTTGTCGATAAATTATAGTAGATAATAAATTGCACCACTTTAATTTGAATTATCTTAAATAGGGGGGCCTGGAGGCGGGTGAGGCTACAGGAAAAACTAACTTTTTTTTCGCAAACTTCAATTTAAATTCTGTTTGCGCCGAACTTGTCTATTTAATTTCATTATAAACTATTATAAATTTGGTGTGGGTCCCATGTCTAATCTGAAATATTGGTATAACCAAAATCCACCAGCCGCCACTGCGATATATACTATTATTATTAAGTAACTTTATAAACATTGTACAAAAATCAAAATAATAATTTATTTGTAATAATTATAACATAACTTTTAATTACAAGTTTAGCCAATTAACAATCAACAGTTGACACTGTCAAAGTTCAAATAAAAATAAATCCTTGCGGGGACTGCAGGTAGGGTCCGTGCGGAACACCCAGGAACAACCAGGCACAGTTCCTTAACGACGATCTAAAGACTTGTTATGCACGACGCTAAATAGATTATGCATGTATAACGAGGTATAAGTATTTAATTAATAAATTCACGTAATCTTTGCCTTCTATCTTCTTCTCGGCCGACAGACAGGTCTAAGAATGGAGTGAGGGGAACCAGAATGAGACAACTTTTATTGTACAGCGTTGCCAATGATTTTTATTTTTGTGTTGAACCACTAACAATGAAAATCACTTAGGGACCTATACATGTATAAAATCTTGTTTTTACACTGTTCAAAATTTCATGACCATTTTAACACCAAATTAACACCATACATGGTGTATTTCGATACAAACCAAAATGGTGTTAAATATGATTCGTTGGTCCAGTGTAAATTCAAATACTAAAATAGTGTAAATTTAACTTTCACACAGAATTAAAATAAATTTTACCTGGTGTAAATTGAACTCCTTTTCAGTGTTAAATAATATGTGTTTTTGGTCAAATTTAATCATACTACACAGAAAAAAAAGGAAAAAAAAGGAAACAGGAAGTTCCTTGACGCATTACCAATGGTATTATTCCAGAAAATTGAACCTTTGACTCGCTAGAGATAATGTTTTTAGTGCGTTCCACCAACTTAAAATACTTCAAGTATTGACAACTGTTTCCACCTATTTAAAGTCTGTTTAGTATCGAACAACTTGTAGTGTCACACCAAAGCAAAGGACTACCTGAGCTTATATATATACTCTTCATGTAAGTCAACAGAGGCGAGATTTAAGAACATCACGTGATCCACACCGCCTTTGCCGCCATCGGTACATACTATGCAACCAGGAATGCACGGCAAATTGTTTTAATCGTTTTAACAGAGTGCTTTATGTTGAAGTAACTCTTATTTTACAAACAACATATTTAGTAAACTGAACCATACAGCGGGTTGGTTTCACTTAAGTTTTCTGGGTTTATTTAACCAATATAAAAAAATAAAATAACTATCTGGTTTAGTACCGTCAAACTAATCTTTGTTTGTATTAACCTTCCCACAGTTGATTTAAATAAATACTTGGGTCAACTAAATTAATATAGTTAAATTAACTATTCCTTTTTTCTGTGTGGTGTAAATTGAACTCCTTTTCAGTGTTAAATATTATGTGTTTTTGGTCAAATTAAATCATACTACACAGAAAAAAAAGGAAAAACAAAGGAAAAAAAGGAAACAGGAAGTTCCTTGACACATTACTAGTATATTACCAGTAGTATTATTCCAGAAAATTGAACCTTTAACTCGCTAGAGATAATGTTTTTAGTGGGTTCCACCAACTTAAAATACTTCAAGTATTGACAACTGTTTCCATCTATTTAGGGAAGGTCTGTTTAGTATCGAACAACTTCTAGTGTCACACCAAAGCAAGCGAGCTCATATACTCTTAATGTAAGTCAACAGAGGCGAGATTTACGAACATCACGTGATCCACACCGCCTTTGCCGCGATCGGTACATACTATGCAACCAGGAATGCACGGCAAATTGTTTTAACAGAGTGCTTTATGTTGAAGTAACTCTTCTTTTACAAACAACATATTTAGTAAACTGAACCATACAGCGGGTTGGTTTCACTAAAGTTTTCGATAAACACCGTTTTGGTGTATATAACATTTTCAACAATAATTCATGATGTTTATATTAACACCACTTGGTGTTGGATTTAGATACCATTTTAAGATTACTTTTTACAGCACAGATATTTTAAACAGTGTAGGGCTTAAAATCACCACATTGGCAACACTGCTCGAAGCAGTGACGAAGGCAAGTAAAGAACACCAAGAAGAACAAGAGGAAGAAAGAGAAGAAGTGGTGTTGGTAGGTGTTCGCGGCATCGCTGTAGATTAGAGAGCGGCTCGGGGCAATAATTTGAAACGAGCCCGTGCTCATTTGTCTAGTTATGTCGTTATACCGGCTAATCACAGCTTCCCATACAGCCTAATTGCGCCATAACGCTAAACTGATCGTCCTCACCGACAAAGTCCAATGCGGTGGACCACCCTTAACACAACCGAAGCATTTTGAAGAATGAGGAATGCCCGAGTTATTCAATGTAAACTGTCTTCGGAATGCCTGTTTTTACGCGTTCGCCTAATTTAGACAGATGATGGACACCAATTGAGTTATTTTAAAGTACATTAGGATTACCTAAAAATGTCTTATTAAATTTTAAGAAAAAAAATAACATGAAATTTATGACAAACATTCTTTTTGGTCCTCAATTGAGGAGAACTGTTTCTTCAAATTCATCAACTGTTTGTCTTTATTTTAGCTTGTTTTAACTTTAACTTGTCATCTTTTTAGCATGTCTTCATATTGCCTTGTCATCATTTTAGCCAATGGCCAAGTATGGGGGGTGATTTTTATTAAAATGCAAAGAATAATCCAGTCTCCATTATTTACTTTCCTATATATAGTCATTTAACTTGACACTTTAAAATATCTCAGTTAGTATCGAAATTTCGAAAAAATGTTTAAAATAAAAATTAAATGATTCGACTAAAAATAGGGAGATTTTGTCTAAAACATTTTTTCATATTTGGAATAGATAGCGCTGTAATGAAAAAAAATCAATTTTATTCGATTTTTCTTCTTATACGATTCTGCAATAATTTTCTACAAAAATATAACTTTTTTGGTAGTAATTATCTTATTAAATTAAATCTGATTTTTTTAAGTAGCCACTAATATTTAAGTTACCTTTGGTTTAAGTTTTATACATTATTTAATTCGGTGATAATTATCAATTCGCACCATGGTCACTTTTTACCTGCCAGCATCAAATCCTTTAATTTAAAGGATTATTGTACTATTTTTAATAAAAATACCTTATTTAAGGTAAAAAAATGGTATTTAGTTATAAATATTAATTATTATTGAGGTATTAAGAAACTATTTATCCATAGTTTAGCATTATTTAATCAATTTAGTTGGAAGAGTAATTTGCAAACAAAACGACCTTCCGGAAAAAATTTGATCACGTACTTCATTTCACCGTAAGTACAGTCAAGCAGTTTACTACAAACGAAAAAAAGAGTTCGTCGAGCAAATATTGTTATAATATTGTTATTTTGAGCACCTACTTTGATTATAATTTAGAAATAAATAAATAAATTTAAAAATAAAACCAAGTATTTTATTCAAAAATTATTGGAGAATCGTATTCAGAAGAATAATCGAACAAAATTGATTTTTTTATTACAGCGCCATCTATTACAAATATGAAAAAATATTTTAGACAAAATCTACCTATTTTTAGTCGAATGATCCGAATCTGCGATAAAAATAGGGTGTTCCATTGGAAATTTTAAAGTTACCCCCTGTTCCCCCTATAAGGAGGAAAGTATGAGAACCAATTTTAGTACTGATTAATTAATTTCCCCCCTCAAATCATTTCATTTTTATTTTAAACATTTCTTCGTAATTTCGATACTAACTGAGATATTTCAAAGTGTTAAGTTAACTCACCCTGTATATTCCTAAAATAATTTATGAAAATTTTCCATTATTTTCAAAATCGTGCTATTTTAGCTTATCGTCTTTTTAATAGCTAAATAGTTAAATAGTTTAACACACTTTAAAAAAATTTGAGCTTGTTATATTATTTTTTGTCTTTTAATCATTTTGAGCTTGTCGTCATTTTTCCCGTAATCATTTTAGCTTGTCAGTATTTTAGCATGTCTTTATCTTAGCTTGTCGTTATATCTTGTCATTATTTAAGCTCGTCATCATTTTAGCTTGTCTCAATTTAGGTTTGACATCACAGTCTTAATTTGAGCTTGTTTTTATTTTAGCTAATCATACTTAAAACTTATTAAAATAATATTCGCGCTAAACATTGAAAAAAAATTTAGCTTGCCATATACTAAATAATAGATTCTTTTTGGCTTTTGATCATTATGAGTTTGTCTTCATCTTTTTATTTTTCCCGTAATTAAGTTTGTCAAATGTTACTTTAGCTTGCCTTAATTAGAGCAATTTTTTATTTTAGCTTATCGTAGGTACTTAAAGCTTATCATAATTTTAGCTTTGAAAATAGTAAATAGTTAAAGGTTGTAAAAATCATTTATGAAATTTTTAAAATTATATTCGCTAAAACATTAAAAATAATTTTAGCATGTCATTTTTCCTTGTCATCATGTCATTTTTGCTTGTCATCATTTTAGCTCGTCATTTAAGCTTGTCATAAATTTAGCCTGCTTTAATTCAAGTTTGTTATCACTTTGGTTTGTCTTAATTTGAGCTTTTTTTATTTTACCTTGTCTTAATTTGAGCTGTTTTTTATTTTAGCTTACTAAAACTTGTCAACATTTCAGCTTTACAAACAGTTAAATACTTTAAAATACAATAAAAATCATTGTTTTTATTTCAGCTTGTTTTTTATTTATGTCATCATTTTAGATTGTCCTAATTTCAGCTTGCCATCATTTCAACTTGTCTTTATTTTAACTTTTCGTCAATTTGTGCTTGACGTCATTTTCCTTGCAATCTTTTATCTTGTCCATTATTTAAGCATGTCTTCATTTTGGCCTTTCGTTATTTTAAGCTTGCCATCATTTTTGCTTGTCGAACTTAAAACCTGTTGTCACTTTAGCTTTTAAATATTCCTACATAAATTGTTTAAATTTTAAACTTTAAAATATTAATAATATTTAAAACTATATTTACTAATACATTCAAAATTATTCGGAATTTATTAAAAGTATGCAATAAAAACATGGTAAAACTGCATAACGTTACTTCCTAAGCTTATTACCTTTTTTGCAAAACCCTGCTTAAAATAAAAAATACTTCGCATGCAAGTATCGTAAAATTATTACTCCTCAAACACCATTTTTTATTAATCAATAAAATAAAATCACTTGGTACGATCTAAGCTTTTATAAAGTGGGCATATAGCCGGCAATTTTCTATAATTTAATTATCAGATCAAACTTGCCGATCGCACGCAATAATTATTAGCAGCTCTCAGCCTAACACTGCCACTTATTTGTATTGGAAACAGCTTTTCGGAGGTTAGTGTAAGTCTTAATTATGCCATTAAAGTGGGTAATAGAGAGATTAGCATCTATTTTTGCTGCAGCATGGTTCACACAATTTATGAAATATTACCTTACCTGTGAGAAAGACTCTATCCTTACCGAATGTAGTAACTATATGTATAGGTATTTTTGTATTTAAAGACCTACAAGGTAATATGAGAAAAAAGGGGTCCTCAAATAATTTAAAAAAAACTGAAAACCTGTTTACTTGAAACTTTAAAATATCTCAGTAAATAATTAATAAGTGCTTTAAAGTCGAAGGCCACTATTTTGAGCATCTATTTTAATAAAAATTCGAAAAATAAAAATTGTTTTAAGCTAAATTTGTATTATTGATAATAAAAACCAACAAGTATTTTATAAAAAAATTATTGCAGAATTGTATACAGAAGAAAAATCTAACAAAATTGATTTTTTGAATCACAGCACCAACTTTTACAAATTTGAAAAAATATTTTAGAAAAAATCCACCTATTTTTAATCAAATGATTCGAATCTGCAATAAAAAATAGGGTGTTTCATTGGACATTTTTAAGTTACCCCATGCCCTCCCTATAAGGATGAGATGATGGGGAATAATTTTGATACTAATTCATTTCCCCCCTCGAATTATATTATATTAATTATATTTAATTTTTATTTTAAATTTTTTTTCGTAAAATGCCTATTTACTGAGATATTTCAAAGTTAAAAGACTCACCCTATATATTCGTTATTCCTGGAAGTTTTGAGAAAATTAAGTTTAACATCTAAACATACAACACAACCTTGTTTTTTTTACACAAGCTTCTAAAATTCCAAAATTTTCAGGAATAATGATTGTTGATTTTGATAGGTATTAAGTTTTTTCCAAACTTTTTGAGAACCATTAAAGCTTCGTAAATTTAGGCTGTCTTTATTTTAAGCTTGAAAAAACTAGCTTATTGTTATTAAAGTATAATTTTTTCGTAAAATGCCTATTTACTAAGATTTTTCACTGTTTTAAGTTAAAAGACTCACCCTGTATATTTCTGTAAATTAAAAAAAAAATAAGTTTAACATCTAACCCTACAACACAACCTTGTTTTTTTACACAACCTTCTAAAATTCCAAAATTTCCAGGAATAATGATTGTTGAATTTGATACTCTCTAAAAGTGAAATAGTCAAAAATTACTAATTTAATAGTTATTAGTTGCTGCTTTTTCACTTGTTCCATGGTTAACCCACAACCCACACAACAAGGTGTGTTCTTTAGCAGTTCGCGCAGACTGAAAATTAGGTACCAAATACTTACCGCCATATTGTTTGTTTACGTTTCAAGCGTGTAGATTTTGATTTGGTTAAATTTTGTGCTTTATTGTATTTGATTTTGTGCCTTATTTGCCTTAATACAGACTTATAAACGTTGTTAGGTATTTGAACCAGTTATTTAGTTGTTTATTTGTGTTTTGACTGTACTAGCGTACCTTTTTGAACCTCAATTGTGCAAATCTTAGTGTTTAACCAGTAAGTAAATTCTAATTCTTTCTTATAACTGTTGGTATAAAAACTTTTTAAAAAGTAAAGAAAGCGTAAATAAAAACCTTAAAAAAGTTAACTGGTAAAATACTTAAAAATATATTTTTAATTTTGACAGATTAGAGTATATATTTTGTTCCACAAATTTCTTTAACACACCATAGAACCTATGAACAAACAAACTATAATATATAAATAATAATAATATAATAACTATAATTTCGAGGAATTTAAACTACCCGCGGTAAGATAACGGCCGGTATGAAACTTCTATTTCGGGGATTTTAAATTACCCGCGACAAGATGGCGGCAAGTGTTTGATGACGTAGGTGCGCACAACTGCACCGATTTTGGTTTAAATTTTTAAGCTAAAGAACAGACCTTGTTGTGTGGGTGGTGGGTTAACCATGAACAGTGTTGCCAGCGTCAGTACGTTTGTACTTTCGAATTAAAAAAAGTACGCAAGTACCTCGTTGATGGTTTTCAGTACGTTTTCCAGTTTTAGATTTTTTTCTCTTTATTTAAATAAAAATTAAAGAACAAATTTAAAGTTTAGGTTGGTGATACTGAGTTGTTTTAGTATCCTGGTAATTTTAGTTTTAAACTGTTGGCAGCGCGCGTTGTCTGCTCAGTGTTGACACAAGGTAGGTTCCAAGTTTGCCAAGAACCGCCCTAGAACTCTTTGCTCATGGGTATAATATAAAAAACGTCGAAAACGTTTACATGCAAAGCAATTATTAAAGCCAAATACCTCAATATTTGTTAAAACAGAAAATTAATTATCGATAGGTAGACTATTTTTTATTTTACCAACAATATTGTTTTTTTGAATAGGTATAATCAGGCCCATAGCCAGCCGTAGGGTCCGACGGGCCCGGGCCCCCCCCCCGAAATTCCGTAAATCCTAAAATTTTCCTAAATATGTGAATCGTGTTTTAAAAATATGTCTATCGATTACAAGCCATATTTTTTATGACAACTTCACGCTTTACTGGTATTTATCCATCAACCATTTCCGCCCCCCCTACCACCCAAAAAATTATTACTACGTTTTGGGCCCCCCCAAACCAAATTTCTGGCTACGGGCCTGGGTATAATAATAATTATCTATTTTGTTCTTTTGATGTTTATAGTTTATTTATCTGTTTATTGATAAAGTACAAAATAAAATTACGTTCATATAAGTTTAATGTTTATTTCTTAAAATTGCAGAAAAATCCAAAGTCAGTACGTTATCTTTCAAATTCAATACGTTTTTATTGCCATTTCAGTACTTTTTCTACTACTGGCAAAACTGACCATGAAATAACATGATATCCCAAAATTTAACAGCTAATTCTTATGTAAAATTGTCCCCTGAATCAAAAGTTAAAAAAGTAGAACAGTTTTTGAAATATAGTCAACTTTCCATTTAATATGGAATATGGAATATATCTCAAAAACTGCTCCACTTTCATAATTTTTGACAGTATTTCCTGATTCAGGGGACAATTTTACATAAGAATTGGCTGTTAAATTTTGGGATACCATGGTTAACAATGGTACAAGTGAAAAAGCAGCCACTACTAACTATTAAATTAGTCATTTTTGACTAATTCATTTTTAGAGAGTAGGTATTAAGTTTTTTCCAAACTTTTTGAGAACCATTAAAGCTTCGTAAATTTATTTTAAGCTTGACAAAACTTTAGCTTGTTGTCATTAAAGTATAATAAAATGTAAGCTCGACTTTCTAAGCTTTCTGTAAAAACTCTTTTATTCATATTCGTACGCAGATCCAAAGAAGAAGCTGCAGCAGCAGTCCATCGTACGCAAAGTCGAGTCGGGCCGTGACGTCATCGCGGACGGCCTTTCATTAGGCAAGTGGCTAGATTTATGTGTCGGCGAAAGATCAAAGGCGGCTAGGTGTGAGACCAATTGTTCCCGTGACAAAACACTGCCAGCTAATTTACGGTGTACTCTTTGAAATGCTCGCTCGCTCGATGCCTCGATCGCCTGCCTCATCGATCCACTCTGGGCACAGTGGTTGGATTTTTACAAAAAAAAAAATTAAATTTTTATAAACAAAAGTCCAATGGAGTTGAATCCTAACTTCTCGACGGCCAATTTTGGTACCAATCTACAATTGAAGGGGTCAATACAAGAAGTGCCTTTGTCACAAATAGGTGATTCTGAGATATTGCGGATGGCCTTCCATTTTTTTGATTATGAAATATTACACAAAATATTATGATGAAAATATGTGTTGTATTGTATTTTTAAGTGGATTGGACTTCCATGATTAAAAAAGAAAAAACGTTTTGTTATATGTATTTAAAATATATAAAATAATTTGGGACTTTTTTGTGTTGAAATGTTTTTATTTTGTCAAAAATTAAGGGATATTTTGAGGAAAAATTTGTTTATACTTAAAAAAAGGTTTATTATATTATAAAGTCGTTAAAAATATATAAATTGTTAACAAAACTTAAGACTAAGACATAACTTAAATCAAAACTAAGAATATAATAAGAAGGCTGGCTATTCATAAACAGCGTCGGCCTAACTGATCAATTTCTTTATCTTTATGACATCATTTTGCTGGATTATACTTCCATTTTCAGACAAGGTTCGAGCAAAAAAAAAACGATAACTGGTATGTTTTAAGGTTCCACAATCTATTTTGTTTTACTTTACTTACCTGCCATAGTTAAGTTTTTAATCACAGACACAAATTATTAGGATTTACACAGTTTAATAGGTAATTTGCTCAGATATAACCTAATTTAAATAACTCTTCAAATACCACCTGAAAGCTGAAGTGAAACACTTGTATATAGCATCACAATGTCATTGTTAATGAAAATGTGAATTAGGCACTTCTTGCAATGACCCCTTCAATTAACAAATTAACAAATGTTTCATTACTACGTTTTTAAATTCAATTTTTTTGTTTTGAATTGCAATTTGGATCACTGTGCACCGCACTTTGGGATGAACGCAGGAATTATCAACGGATATAAAATTAAACGATTTTAAATTTTTTTTGTACTTATTTTTTAAAGAAAATAAATACCTGTAAATATTAAAAGAATATTTTTTAATTATGTGGTAAATTATTTTAATGCCTTGCCAAAAAAATACGGTGATAATAAATGGATTTTTTTTGTATATTGTAGTAATAATATTATAAAAAAAATAGTTTTTTTATTACTGCCTTAAAACATATAAATTGTTTTAAAAATCATAAATTATTTAAATTTACACGGAGAGAAATGTATAGTAAATTTTATATAGTAAAAAAAATATAGTAAAATTTACTTTAACAAATTTTTAGGGTAACAATATTATATATTCGTCAATACAATATTAAGATTGTAATACAAAATACTATTTTTTATTATACAATTTTAGTAAAGATTACAACACCAATATTACTAAATTATAAATGTATATATTTTAATTTTTAATATGTTCGTATAGTAAATTGATTTTACTATCTACAAATAGTAATATTTACTATAGGATATAATCAAATGTAAGGTGTACATCTAATATTATAATATATTACTCATTAATAAAAAATAAAGATACTTTTATGTTTAAGGTAAATAAACAATATATTTAAATATAATATATAAGTATATACAACATTTTAAACATTCAATTTTCTTAGTTTCTTTAATAAACTTTCTTGAACCATTACTGGTAATACTTATAAGAAAGAATTGAACCTACTTGGTTGCATAGTAGGTAACGATTGCCGCAAAGGCCACGTCGCGACGCGTCGTTAGACGGTGTGGATCACGTGATGTTCTTACATCTCGCCTCTGTTGGCTTACCAACCATGTTATATAAGCTCAGGTATTTCTTTGTTTTGGGTGTGTTCCACTACTACAAGTTGGTCGACAGTGTCGTGTCGACACTGATGATACCCAATATAGGTCAAAACACCTGTCTGTCGGTATTTGAAGTTGATGGAACGCACTCAAAACAAAAAACTTTGGCGAGGTGTAGGTTCAATTCTTTCTCATAACATTTTTGTTTATTAAAAAGTACAATAAATATGTTACAATTTTTAATTGTTAACATATAAAAATATTCGATTTTAAAATATTTTATATTTAAAATGGCAACATAATATTTTAAAATTTACTATACTTATTAGTAATGGAAAAAATTTAATTATAATAAGAATTAAAAACAAAATTGGTTGAGAATAATAATATTTTACCTTAAGGTTTAACATACATTGATATTTAAAAATTACTAAATATGCATAGTATCTGGCAATATACTAGATAGTTGTCCCAAATAGTAATATAAATTATAGTAAAGGGTATTATAATTATGGTAATCAGCATTATACTTTTCTCTCCGTGTAGATAGCTTTGTTTTGTTTTAAGTCCAAGATTATAAAATTAGCAAATTTCCCTATTTTGTAAACTGTATGATAGTCATTTTCAATGTTGCCAACAGTATATGTATATTTTCTGTCAAATTCTCCGCATCCTACAAACAAAATATAATGAATGTATTCTTAAAACAATGTATTCTATTATTGAGTCAGAAACCAGAGAAAAAGTATGAACAATAAAAGTTATCAGCAACATTCTTCGAAAAGCATGGAAACTGGTTCTAGAACAGCTTAAAATATTTTTTTATTTGCGCCAAAAATACAATACAAAGATCGATATATTGTTGTTAACATTCCTTTGCAGGATTTGTATTTTTATCTTTAAATTCTCCGCAAAAATCAATTCTCTACAGACCTTAAAATTCTTCGCAAAGTTGGCACTGGTCATTTTAGTTAAACAATGATTAATAAACATGTTGTTTTTTACAATTTGAAAGCTGTATAAACTTTAGTTGCCAATGTAAGTAAAAAGCTTGAAAATTGGTCATAATAATATTCAATATGCAACGAAAGTTTCATAGCTAAAACAGAAGCAGAAACAAATGTCAATGGTTAATAGCGGAAGCAAAACAGAAGCGGTTGCGAAATCGGAAGCAGATGCGGAAGCGAAAGTACAAATTGTTCAGAACTTCCGCAGTTGCTGTAGTAGAAGCAGAGGTCTGTTCTCCCATAAAATGACTAATTATCATAACGAAAAGGCAGTCACTAATAATTCTAGTCAACAGCAATTTGAATCTCGGACATTTAGCAGTCAACTTCTATGTAAAATTGTTCGCTAAATACGAAAATGCCGTTAAAAGTTATAAAAGTAGAATTTTTGAGATATAGTCAATTTTCCTTAGAATATGAAATTGACTGCATCTCAAAAACTGCTCTACTTTCATAACTTTTGATGACAAATTCGGATTCAACGGACAATTTTACATGGGAATGTCCGGGATACAAATTGCTGTTGAAGAGAATTATTAGTGGTGCTATGACAATCAGTCATTCTTTACTAATTCATTTTAAGAGAGTTGCAACACTAATATGTTCTGAAGTCAGAAATTCTAATCTTTAAAATTGATAAAATCCATACTGGTATTAAGAAGGTACCAATTCAGCAATTATCCACTAAAAAGTTTTAAAGTTTTTTTATAAATTATTTTTATAATTATATATTTTGTCGATATTTATTTACAAAATTAATTACCTGTTCAAAACTTATAGAACATTTCTGAAAATGTTTGGGTACCTATGATAAGTGTTGGGTGAACTTTAAATGGATATAATAGACCATTGAAAAAAACTTATTTTAGTAGTAATGATCACCAAAATATTTAATTGTTAAAATAAGTAATAATTTATTTTTACTATTGCATTGGTACCTACTTAATATCCATATGGCTTTTTTAAATTTTCATGATTACATAAAACACAAATCTTCAGTATATAATACACAATATTTTTTCAAATTCTGATTTGGATTGAATTGAAAGTTTTTTTGATACTTTAATTTTAATTGGTATACATATATCATTAAATTTCTAAAACTAGTACAATTTCATATGGTTTTTAGCAAATTTAGGAGAAAAATGCTAAGTCTACAATAATAGTAACTTAATAATACTAATAATCTCTCTTTAAGAGATAAATCGTAAAATAAACCTTTTACCATTTCAAATTATAATTTTTAATACTTATAATACTATATAAATTAATTAAACGTATACTATAGTTAGTTTATTACAGAATGTAACTAACCGGCAATAAGTGAATGCCCAACACGGCTACATAGCTTTAGATGCCTATTTATAATAGTAAGAACAAAACATAGACATTTATTAATTGAATACTTTTACATTATAATGCCATGATATCATTTGTAAGATTACTTTTAAATGCTACACTTCCTTTTCATATTATTATGCCACCTTGGAGAAAATTACGCAAAGAATCATTGAGATTTCAGCGGTATATGATAATTTAAAGTCACTTATTAACTGTTAAGGACGTTACAGTTTTTGTTTTTTATGGTGCGTTTCACAAAATGTTACAAGCTGGTTTTCCAGATTGTTGCTCCCAAATTCCCCCAAAGGATTTTAAAAATACTCCAAAATTATTGTTTTACACTAAAATACCCCAAATAAAAAAAGTTGTTGGGTGCGTTCTTTTGCTGATCAGAATGACTCATGATGACTAAAGATGGGATTTTAGGTTGAAAAATTTATAAAACTAGGTACCTACAGTTTGATCCATTTGTTAGCGACTCACCCCTGTAAAATCTTTATTTATTGTGCGATTTTAACCGAAATTGTTTTAAAGTCTAGATCTTGATAAACTATATTTTTGGAGCCATATTTGTACAAAATACAAGGCCTACTATGTCTGTTTTTAAGAGTAAAAGTATTCACATTTTAAACAAAATCTAAGCACGGCACTGGATTCACCTCCCCTTAAAACGACCCTATACCAAATTTTATTGAAAAATTTTAAGTAGACAAATGCACAATAATAACTACAAAACTTTATTCTGTAAAAGTTATCCATTAAAAAAACATTGAAATAAAATTAAACTAATAGTAATAGTACCATGTTTAATTTAAGTTCAATGTTTTTTTTCATGGATAATTAGACGGAATAAGAGATAAATATGTGCACTTTAAACCGTAAGATGGGATTGCTACGAATTTTTGAAAATTTTCGGTCATCTGTCCAAAGTCACCTCACATACGGGGAGATTCTGGACAGCGTACGTGCATTTGGACACTATAAAAATATTATAAATTTAGGAATTTTATTGAAAAATCAGGGCAAAACTTATACAATACTAAATTGCGACAAATCAAAATTAAAGTAAATCATGTTATGGAATCGAATTCCGTCAGTGGGTGGGAAGAACCAATACCACGTCCTTAAAATCCACCAAGGCTCCATCTTCATCTGTTTCTTTAAATCTGTATGATGGAAACTGCCTTTTAAGGAATTTGACTGTATATCCTCGGTTTAATTTTTGCAATATTCTGCTAACGAAGTGCCGGGACGATGTTTGGACAATAGAGGAAGACTCTAGACAGTGTGTCCAAACTCTCCCTACATGATGTGGAGCAAAAAAAATGTTTATAATTTTAAAATATAGCAACGGAATAAAGTAAGGATATAACAAAATTTTCATGCCATGAAAAAACTCAAAAATAAACTTTTCCACTTACCTCTTCTACAGCTGAACTCAAACTAATTTCACTACCACTATTTGATACCTTACCAACTTGACGATCTGTAATAGTAGAACCAGCCTGAAATTTTTACTGGAACCGCGAAATTTGTCCATTGTCTCCCAGTGTCCAGACCCTCCCCACTCTCCCCTACTTGACTGAGAAAAGAGATGGCGCAGTAGTTACAATATTTTTTGGTTTTTAATATAACTATATTCATAAAAAAACCATTTCCCCAAAAAATAAAAATGCTTTAACTTTAGTAGCTAGTAGACGGTGTAATAACAAGTAAAAAGCTTTGAACTGTCGAGACAGATTATGTTCGTGTTTTTACCTTGAAAGCCAGAGATGGCAATATAACGTGGAACAAGGATATCTTGATTTTTCTCTTGCAATATCTACCCCGTCCCTACTACTTACATAATCGCCTATAACTCCGTCTCACTTACTCTTCGTTCTTCCAATATGTAATAATGACTTGGAAAACCATTCGCATTTTTTTCATTAGTGTTTTTTTATTATTAAAATGACCATTTCTAGGTTACCTGCGTGATTATTCTTAATAATGAAAATTGCTATCAAGCTTTGCAGAGATCAAAACAATTTCCTCAAATGCGTTATTTTAATTTCACTAATTACATTAATGCTTGTTAGTAAGGCAATTTATACAGACTAATTTTCTTGTTGTACATGGATATTTATAAAATATCATTTAATAGCTTTAAAGAATGCGAGTAATTTAATTTAGTAATTAAGTATGTAAGACGTCATTTCTATATGGGCAGATCCATTACTTTTCGACAAAAGTGTGCGGGGGTAAATCACCGATTTGGCTGCCGATTTTTTTCTCGAAAGTAGGTCATATAAGGAGACGATCCTGAAAATTTGAGCTCGATATAGGTAATTCCGGTTGCAAGAGAATTTTTTGAAATATAAAAAAAGTCGATTTTTTAGTCATTTTCAAAAATTCGTATCTCAGCTCTTATTTAACTTAGAGATTTGATCAAGACGGCATTTTTCTCTGTTATCCCTCTATTTTCAAGAAAAAAATAGGTTTTAAGTTTAAACTCAAATCCGGCTAAGCTGTAAGCCTCCAAATAAAACACTGCTTAAGATAAATTTTGCCAATTTTTAAAGTGCTCTCAAATTCACAGTTTTTGAAGCAGTGGAATAAATGACAGATTATATTTTTCGTTAAGGTATACTCTGTTGGAATTTACCCATTTTTTACTTGATTGCTTCGATTTCTCTAATGTATGGCCACTCAAAGACAATTGATTTTTGAAAAATCAATGTTTTCAGATACCTACAACTTTTTTCTATCGATCCGAAATCCTTTGAAAATTTCAGGGATTATACTTTATTCTATTCCCAAACAAACCATCAAAACTTTTCTTTGGGTATTGAAGTGGTTTCCGAGCCATGAATTTTTAAAAATGTCAAATTTTCAATATAATATGACATTTTTGGTAGTTTTATTATCAGTTAAATGAATTATTAGTAATACTTTAGTCAATAATCTATTAGACCTTGTTCATTTTTCTCGAAAGTAAGTCATATAAGGAGACGATCCTGAAAATTTGAGCTCGATATGGGTAATTCCGGCTGCAAGAGAATTTTTTGAAATATAAAAAAAGACGATTTTTTAGTCATTTTCAAAAATTCATCTCAGCTCCTAATTAACTTAGAGATTTGATCAAGATGGTATTTTTCTCTGTTATCCCTTTATTTTCCAGAAAAAAATAGGTTTTAAGTTTAAACTCAAGCTGCAAGCCTCCAAATAAAACACTGCTTAAGATAATTTTTATCAATTTTTAAAGTGCTCTCAAATCTACAGTTTTTGAAGCAGTGGGATAAATGGCAGATAATATTTTTCGTTAAGGTATACTCTGTTGGAATTTACCCATTTTTTACTTGATTGCTTCTATTTCTCTCTGTATGGCCACTCAAAAACAACTGATTTTTGAAAAATCGCTTTTTTCAGATACCTAAAACTTTTTTCTATCGATCCGAAATCCTTTGATAATTTCAGGGATTATACTTTATTCTATCCCCAAACAACCCATCAAAACTTTTCCTTGGGTATTGAAGTGGTTTCCGAGCTATGAATTTTTAAAAATGTCAAATTTTCAATATAATATGACATTTTTGGTAGTTTTATTATCAGTTAAATTCGTAATAAATTAATTGATATCTGTCGGTAAGCATTAAATTAATTATCATTATAGGCTGGCTGCACATTATGAACAAGGTCTAATGGAATATTGACTAAAGTATTACTAATAATTCAATTAACTGATAATAAAACTACTAAAAATGTCATATTATATTGAAAATTTGACATTTTTAAAAATTCATAGCTCGGAAACCACTTCAATACCCAAGGAAAAGTTTTGATGGGTTGTTTGGGGATAGAATAAAGTATAATCCCTGAAATTATCAAAGGATTTCGGATCGATAGAAAAAAGTTGTAGGTATCTGAAAAAAGCGATTTTTCAAAAATCATTTGTTTTTGAGTGGCCATACAGAGAGAAATAGAAGCAATCAAGTAAAAAATGGGTAAATTCCAACAGAGTATACCTTAACGAAAAATATTATCTGCCATTTATCCCACTGCTTCAAAAACTGTAGATTTGAGAGCACTTTAAAAATTGATAAAAATTATCTTAAGCAGTGTTTTATTTGGAGGCTTGCAGCTTGAGTTTAAACTTAAAACCTATTTTTTTCTGGAAAATAAAGGGATACCAGAGAAAAATACCATCTTGATCAAATCTCTAAGTTAATTAGGAGCTGAGATATGAATTTTTGAAAATGACTAAAAAATCGTCTTTTTTATATTTCAAAAAATTCTCTTGCAGCCGGAATTACCCATATCGAGCTCAAATTTTCACACAGTAAAAAAAGATGCTTTCAGTCAAATACTGTAGGTTTAAACCAAAGCATTCATTGTTTTAAATAGCCACAAATAAATCATATATTAGACTCAAGATAAGTTTATATTTGTAATTTAAATATATCATGATCTTAGAAAAAGTAAATGAGCGCTTTAAATTAAATGCATGTTATGACTTAGTTTAAAACTAATATATTCTTAAATGAAAAAGTTGGGCTTCTTTATGTAAATATATAATGCCTTTGTCGTAAGTATTGGATATTTTTTATAGAAAACTACGAAATATTTAATTTAAAAATATATTAAATTTGACGCAAAAATAATGTTTTTTGGTTCAAATTTAACATATGGTTGATTTAAATGTATAATATTTTTGTTGGAAGAAATTCATGCTTTCATATTGAGGCAACGATGTGTTTAATTTAAATAATTTTTATACTTACTTTAAGGTCAAATTTAGATTTAAAGCAAAAATGTAAAATTTTTTAATAAATTCTTTTATATAGGCTTTATTTAAATTAAAATGTTTATTTACACACAAAATGTACATACATAATGTAGTGTAAAATAATGTAACAAGTTAATTTAAGTAAGAATGTACCTTATACACTTACATATATAAATATAGTAATATTATATTAGTTAAAATAAGCATTTTAATAAGTTAATCCTTCTTTGCAGAATTATTTTAAAAACATTACATTTTTGTCTACAGTCTAGTAGATTAAGTCTACAGTAGATAACAGCTTTAAATTCCTTTAGCTTGAATATATTACCATGATTTAAATTGTTCTAGAACTCCACTAAGTATACTATAGGTATGTTTTATTTTTTAAAATAAAGAAATAATACATTAAATAATTAAAAATCCATATTTATTTAATTATAATTATTTTGGTACAAATAATATAAATTTACAAGAGCATCATGAAACTAATCCTAAAATAACAAAAAATAAACATTCGCATATAAAATGAAACAAAAGATAAACCTTCGTATTTAAAATTAAACAAAAATAAACAATACGGTATCTTAAAAAATATAAGATACCGTATTTTAAATATAACATATTACGATATTAATAATAATAATTTTAAAAGCAAAACAATAACAATACACATATTACTAATATTATTAATAACATATTACCTACCTTTAAAAACGGGTAATAGATCTTCCAAATTACATTGTTCTAATAGTTTTTCCATATTTTTGCACAAACTTTTATAAACTACACCAGAGGAAACACATAAACGAAATGGCGGCTAAAAAGAATACCGGCACCGGCACCGATACCTAAGCGAAACAGTTTCTGGTAACCCATTGGTTCCATAAGTCACGTGCTACTAAAATCTCGCGATAAAATATTTTAAACATACCATATATTTAAAATAAAATTATATTTTTAAATCAATTATACATATTATTTGTTTGAAGAATTATAATTTTAGTTCAAAACAAAAGTATTACTTTGACTTAAAACTCTTGGTATTTTAGTATGAAATAAATCATATACTTAAATCAAAAATAAAATTGTATTAGATTAAATACCTTTATATTCTTAAAATCGAAGAAAAATATTACATAAATCAAATATTTCAATATTTAGCTAAAGAAGCTTTTATTTGATAACGAAGATTTTTTATTTCTTGGAAAAAGAAAATTGCAAAGCTTAATTGAAAGATATATTTTTAAACTAAATAATTGATTATTTCACTCAAAAATATATTTCCAATTATAGCAATTTTCTTAAATTAAGAATATTAGTTTTTACTGTGCAGGATCGTCTCCTTATATGACTTACTTTCGAGAAAAATGAACAAGGTCTAATAGATTATTGACTAAAGTATTACTAATAATTCATTTAACTGATAATAAAACTACCAAAAATGTCATATTATATTGAAAATTTGACATTTTTAAAAATTCATGGCTCGGAAACCACTTCAATACCCAAAGAAAAGTTTTGATGGTTTGTTTGGGAATAGAATAAAGTATAATCCCTGAAATTTTCAAAGGATTTCGGATCGATAGAAAAAAGTTGTAGGTATCTGAAAACATTGATTTTTCAAAAATCAATTGTCTTTGAGTGGCCATACATTAGAGAAATCGAAGCAATTAAGTAAAAAATGGGTAAATTCGAACAGAGTATACCTTAACGAAAAATATCATCTGTCATTTATTCCACTGCTTCAAAAACTGTAGATTTGAGAGCACTTTAAAAATTGGCAAAATTTATCTTAAGCAGTGTTTTATTTGGAGGCGTACAGCTTAGCCGGATTTTAGTTTAAACTTAAAATCTATTTTTTTCTTGAAAAAAGAGGGATAACAGAGAAAAATGCCGTCTTGATCAAATCTCTAAGTTAAATAGGAGCTGAGATACGAATTTTTGAAAATGACTAAAAAATCGACTTTTTTTATATTTCAAAAAATTTTCTTGCAGCCGGAATTACCTATATCGAGCTCAAATTTTCAGGATCGTCTCCTTATATGACCTACTTTCAAGAAAAAAATCAGCAGCCAAATCGGTGACTTACCCCCGCACACTTTTGTCGAAAAGTAATGGATCTGCCCATATACATTGGTACAACAAGGCAGGAAATATCATGGTTCTAAATTATATACAATTTTATGAAAAATGCATGGCAACGCTGTTATAATAATAATAGTAAAATACAATGGTGGTTTGTTATGCATTTGATTGTAAAACTTATATAAGTTATATATAACTTGCCACTATAGTGGCAAGAAAGAGACTGAAATAGCCTACGAGGTGTGTTCAGAAAATAACGGGAATTGTTAAATTTCGCGGGTTCAGAGGGTCCGGTTGTCATAAAATTTTCTTTATTATGTTGGTATACATGCCCCCGAAGTATGATAAAAACTTTAGCTGTTTTCATTGTTTACTTTGTCTGTGGCAGCCGCTAAGGTTAGACGTGTTTTATGAGCTCGGCGATTTTCGTTCGTTAAAAGAAATGGATCAAAGAATTTATATCCAATTTTGCTTAAAAAATTAAATAAATTCTGTGAAATGTTAACAAAGGCCTATAGTGAGTCTGCTATAAGTAAATCAAGAGTTTACAAGTGGTATAAAAGTTTCCAAGATGGCCGTGAAGACGTTGAAGATGACGAACGCCCCGAACGCACAAGCACATTAACAACCGATAAAAACATGGAAAAAGTGGAGGAAATGGTTATAGACCATCAGAGAAGTCGCTGATGATGTTGGTATATCGATTGGCTCATCCCATGAAATTTTTTCAAATGTTTTGGGTATGAAACGTGTGGCAGTAAAATTTGTTTTAAAATTGTTAAATTTTGAACAAAATTTTTGCCCAAAAACAATACTGTAATGATGCCCCAGCCTCCATATTCGCTAGACATGCCTCTGTCTTACTTTTTTCTAATCCCAAAAATAAAGAGAACCTTAAAGGGCCGTCGTTTTGCAAGCATAGATGACATTCAAAGCGCATCGCTGAAAGAACTAAAGGCTATCCCAAAGATCGAGTTTTAGAAGTGTTTCGAGTATTGGAAGAAGAGCTGGCACATGTGCATAATATCCAATGGGGACTATTTTGAAGGCGACAACATTAATGTACACGAATAAATAAGTATTTGTTTCAAAAAACGAAAATTCCCGATATTTTCTGAACACACCTCGTATACTATTAATAATGAATATTCCATTTTTAAATCTAATTAGGTATTTAAATTAGTAGCTGTTAAAGCAGTTCCTAAATAAACAAATATGCGGTTTTGTATTCAGAATGATATTATTTTTAATTAAATTTATTTATTAAACTGTTTGTGTAAACACTTTCCAACATTTCCAACGATCTGATTACGAGTCCACTTTCTTTTATTGTCCAAGTTTTAAATAGAATTGGCTCCAATTGTTCATATTAGTCACACTTTTTTGGATACAGTGTAGTTTTAGTACACCCTGTATGAGCTGATGCTTTTAATTAGGTAAATGATTCCTTTAAAAACCCATTTGTAGAACTTTTTGCGCAGCTTCACTAATGCAAAATAAATCGAATCGGTTTTGTCGAAGAAGGAGAGTGAAAAAAATAAAAACAAATTTTTTAGCTCATTAACTATCATTAAGAAAAGCATTAGCAATAAAAACGGTCGTTTTTAAAACACTGCACGGCTCGTCATCGGCGGTGTCTTTGATGAAACGAACATCTTTTATAGGTACTAGTTACTAATTCAAATATTAATAGGATATTAATAACAGTGCCTATTAGATTACAAAAAGTCCAAAAGAATAAAATAATAATAACTGCTAATGAATCATTAGCTTAACTTCTGCTACCGATGCCTGGATTTATTAAAGAAATATTGTTCTATAGAGTATACTCAGATGATCAGTTCAAATAAAGTCTATCTTTTATGTACGGTCACGATCAAACAGGACATTGATTCATGTGAAATGATATTATAAATACCTATACATAAATATAATTTTTAGACTTTTAAACGTCGTTTTATTCACATTTTAATAAAATACCTATTTTTACAATATTTGTTAAGTTTATACGCACGAAAACAAATTACTTAAGCTATTGTTACACTACTTGAGCAGTGAAAATATTGTTCCACCAGTGGTAAAGGCAAATAGTCCCAAAAAACTATAGAAAACAATTTTAGAAACCTCAAAACCAAAACTTATCTGTAAAGTTGACAGTGCCAACAATACAATTAAGGTCAAATGATTACTACCAAAGTGTTAATTTTTATTTAACTTTTGATTTCATTGTGGGATAATATAATACGTGGAAGTCATAATCGACCATTTTCTCCACGCGTTGCAGAATAAACTATTACTTACACTCATGATTGTAATGCCTACCTTGAATTAAATTTTCCCTTAATTAAATAAATTTAAGGTTAGCAAAGCGATCTGAATAAGGTTATTTGTGTAAAAAGATTTTTCCGAATGTTGACTTTAATATAATTTTAAAAAATCGATATGATTTATTCTCGGATTTATATATTTTTATTATATTGTTCAAAATCGCTTATTAGTATGGACCACCCGATATAAAAAGTTTTAACAAACATACTAACTAAAAAACTTAAATTACTGTGTTTAAAACTATGAAATAACTTATTTCAAATAAGACATCATAAAAAATTGCTGTTTGCTAGTATACGAGGTGTGTTCAGAAAATATCGGGAATTTTCGTTTTTTGAAACAAACATTTATTTATTCGTCTACATTAATGTTGTGATTGTGCGTTCGGGGCGTTCGTCATTTTCAATGTCTTCACGACCCTTGGAAACTCTTATACCACTTGTAAACTCTTGTTTTACTTATAGCAGACTTACTATAGGCTTTTGTTAACATTTCGCAGAATTTATTTAATTTTTTAAGCAAAATTGGATACAAATTCTTTGATACATTTCTTTTAACGAACGAAAAATCGCCGAGCTCATAAAACACGTCTAACCTTAGCGGCTGCCACAGACAAAGTAAACAATGAAAACAGCTAAAGTTTTTATCATACTTCGGGGGCATGTATACCAACAAAAATTTTATGACAACCGGACCCCCCGAACCCGCGAAATTTAACAATTCCCGTTATTTTCTGAACACACCTCGTATATTTTAAGATGATTAATTAAATATTTTAAACAATAGTGTATTGTGATACTAGTGGGAGAAAAAAGAGATTCCTGGAGCTATAGCTATAGCGTATACGCTCGTGCGGCGAGTGGAATCTCCTCTTTTGACCAATATTCACCACAATATTTTATTAAACAACCACAAGCAATTTACATACCTGTCAATTAATTTTAACCTCAATTAATTTTCTCCTCAATTTTTTTCCAAATTAAACTTTCACCGGTGCGCCGGTAATACAGATACCGAAAAATGGTTACTCTATTGTTTTATAGATGTCGCTCTATATAAATTTTTAATTTAAATCATTTTAAGATAAAAAAAGTATTTGTCGTAGAAAAAGCATACTTATTATGCAACTCGATTATAAACTTTTCTAGACACAAATTTAAACAAATATTTAATTAAACACTCGCTTGCAAGCTTGCTCGTGCTTAATTAAAATTCGTGACTAAAATGGCGTTTATCAAACTTGATATATAATATTCAATTATCTTCAAGCGTTATATAATTTGAGCTTTAGTATTGTCAACGCTCACTACCAAAGTGTTCGATTATCTCCTAGGCTAAAAAAAATTAGACCAATCAGGTGAAGTTTTTTACATCCTAGTCTGTAAAAAGTCCAATCATTGTTATTATAATTGTAAGTACCTACGTTTTATGTATTGTTTAACAGTTCAGCATAAAAAGTCTTATGACGCAAATAACTATTATTTGGTCACGTTACGTTAACAAATTGTAGAAAAAACTGTATTTTTCATAAACATATAATTATAAATTTATTAATGATTAACTTTTCAGGTTTAACAAATCAATTAAATTGTTTCAAATTTTGAAAACCAATATTCATGTTAACCTCGACCGGCCCTGTATTTAAGTTAAAGAAACATTTATGCCCAAATAATTTTTATTTATTTATATTGCAACTATTTTCTCACACATAAAAAACCATAACACACATAGCGTTTTCTCACGTAAATAAAAATAATAATTTTTAATTAAAATTAACTATTGACTTGGTATTTACAAAACCAATTAATTATTTAATTAAAAATCCTGCCATTAAACTGATTATAAACTAATAAAAGTTGTGGATGTTTCCTCAAAAAAATAAGCCAATTACATGCCTTTAGAATCAAACTCAATTTTTTAATTATTTACTAATAATTATAATTTATTAAGTCTCTCACCCTGTAGCAGAATAATAACTTGAAACTTTGTATGCATTTTATGACAAAATGTTTAAATTAAAAATTAAATGATTCGAAGGGGAAAATCAATCAGTACTAAAATTGGTCCTCATTCTTTCCTTATAGGAGGAACAGGGGGTAACTTTAAAATTTACAATGGAACACCCTATTTTTTATTGCAGATTTGGATCATCCGACTAAAAATAAGTAGATTATGACTAAAACATTTTTTCATATTAATAAAAAAAATCAATTTTGTTCGATTTTTCTGTATACGATTCTCCAATAATTTTTGAATAACATTCTTGGTTTTATTTTTTAAATTTATTTATTTTTTTAATTTTAATTAAAGTAGGTGCTTAAAATAGTGGCCTTCGACTTCAATGCATTTATTAATAAGCATTTCGTTTTAATATTCTGCTAACACTGCTCTGGGATTTTTTCAAATCTTTAGATAATTATCTTGTGCTTGCATGAGGATTAGCGGCCGTTGCTGCTAATACATTAATTTCATTATTTCCCCCTGTGACTGTTGCTCGACTAACTCTTTTTTTCGGTTGAACACTCCCGTTTGTAGTAAACTGCTTGACTGTACGGTGAAATGAAGTACGTGATCGAATTTTATCCGGGAAACGCTGAGCGTAGAAACAGCATCATCAAGATTCCTGCCTGCTTCTCCATAAATCAAAATCATTTCTATTTTTTCTTCCACTGTTAAAAAATCCATTATGAATAATTGCTTAACGAAAGGAGGTCTTTTTGTTTGTAATCTTCGAACTAAATTGATTAAATATTGCTAAACTATAAATAGTTTCTTTATACCTCAATAAGAATTATTATTTATAACTAAATATACATTTAATTATATATAGATATAATAATAACTATACTTATTGGAGTATACTAATACTATATTATTACACTCTAGATTATGCGCATTATTCACACAGATGATTTGAGTCTCTCGTATGGCGACTCGAGACGCAAACCTCATTCTCGTGAATAATGTAAGAATGCAATAATATACTATTAAATGTATTTTCTAATTAAATGATTAAATGATTTAAAAAAAAAGAGAATTAACCAATTTTATATTTCATTATAGTGGCCTTTTGGACCAATTGGGGTTTAAATCATAATTATTATATAAAGGCAACTATAATGATATTTAAAATTGTTATTAGGTTATCATTATATAGAATAAAAAACAATATTATGCAATAGGAGTAGATAAAAGCATATTATGTATAAAGTTTGATAAACGCCATTTTAGACACGAATTTAATTTAGGCACGAGCGAGCTTTCGAGCGAGTGCTTAACTAAAAAAGTGTGTAGAGAAGTTTACAAACGAATTGCATACCTACTATACATTTTCTGCCACAAATATTTATTATTATCTTAAAATGATTTAAATTAAATATATGTGTAGAGCGACATCTATAAAATAATAGAACAACCAACTTGGGAATCTCAAATGTCAAATTATTATGTGTAAATCGAAATGTACCCCTTGAAAATGGACCGTTTAATCCGATATAGAAGCAGTTTTTCACAGTGAAAGTAAAGAAAATCTTTTATTGGGACTCTACAGTGGAGTCTTCACCCAAAATTAGTTAAATCAAGTGTACTGCCGGCGAAATTAAAAGGTCAAAGATTCATATAAAATTTTCGAATATTGGCGTTGAGAAACTATTGGGAGTAGAAAAATATATTATTAGTAGTTTTATTAATACGAACTTCATACTACGAACTTGAATCTCAACTTTTTATTTTTTTAATAATACATAGCATTTCATTTTTATCATCTAATGAATTCATCAAATTCTCTGCAGGTATAGGAATGTCGTACGTAAATTATCTAAAATTTAATAAAAAACTTTAAACGTTTTTTTAATTGGATAATTGTTAAAAATGTGGTTTTTGTGGGTTAATTTAAAAAAAATTAAATAAAATTTTCCCCGACAGGGCCCTGATTATAATATCTGTGAAGATATTTATACAAAACATTAAGTTTATGGACAATGTGCTAACAAAATTAATATGTTTTGGATTTAATCGCTTCTAGATTAGTTCACAAACTTATGAATTTTATCCGATTTACACTTGACTGTCAAATAATAATTAATTATTAAAAAATATGAAATTTTTTACCTTTTTGCTGGAATCACCCGTATACAGAAATGGTTTTTACAATTTACATAAATTACAGAAAAATGAAACATTGTATAGCTACAATAGATGGAAATCTCAAGTTAACCCAAATAACAATTACAGATAAAAGGTATGTCTTCTAATGGGCAATAAAAAGTGCATTCACTACAAAGAACTTATTATACAGTACCGCCAACATAAACAGATAATTACCTTTAGTAAAGACACTTTTTTATTTAACTTGTGCATTTAGGAAATTGTTTTATTTTTAATGCTGCTTTTACAATCTTTTTCATTGCAATTGTAAAAAAGGTAATTAAATGTGAAAACTTGGTAATGGCAATAAATGCTTATCTTAATACTACACGTAGATATATCTTATAACTTATAGTTATAACTGTTTTCGGAACGTTTACTTAAAACTTCAGCTGGTTTGTTTAGAAATGATTTCCAAATTCATATATTTAGCATTCGTGTACTGTTTGGCAATTATTCCTTGTCTTGAAAATAGCAATTACAAAACTAACTGAAAAAAATACAAAAACGTTGTAAATGTATCTTCTACGCATGTGGTAATTTTTATAAAACTATCACAGACATAAAAAAACCAAAAAGTAGGTATAAATAGGGATGGTAAAGATATATCAATATATATATTTTAAAATATATCTAAAAAGATATCGATTTATTTTTAAATATATCGGTATAATAACTTTATATTTTTTAATCAATTTTTTTGGAATTAAAGAGTTTTTGATAGCCAGCTAAACCTTAATTAAAACAAAGGTTTTATTATAGCGTGAATTAAAAATTTTAATGGAAATAAATCTTTTCTAAAATAAATCAAATATGTATAAAGTTAATATTTAATAATTATGTTTTTTGTTTTGGTAATTTTGTAATAAATTATATTATTTTGTTTGTAAAATGTATTAATTTTTTTTATTTGAACATAAAATTTTCAACATTTTTTTAAAGACTAAAAAGGCTTTTTTCTACTCCCACCTTTAAAACGCCCTTTATCGTACATGTTTCCAAGTGACCTTTTAAATACACATTGACAAGTTGTGGCTTTATGGCGCTTTAGTCACGGGCTGAAGTTAGCATCAGGTTTTTAGTCAGGGGCTGAAGTTAGTTTTAAGTTAGTTGACAGTTGTCAAATGTCATATAATCGTTAAAATAAATTGCGTTTCTTGTAAAATAATGCTAAATGTAAAAATTATTTTATTATATCAATACAAAAATACAAAAGTATTAAATAGTTTCTCAACGCCAATATTTGAAAAGTTTATATGAACATTGTACTGACCTTTTAATTTCGCCGACAGTAAACTATAGTTATTTATAACTTAAATTCGGACACGGACTCCACTGTAAAGTGCTCATAAAACATTTTCTTTAAGTTCACTGTAAAAAACTGTCCATTTTCAAGGAATACATTTCGATTTATAACCTGTATATTCTGTGTTTATAAAATATATAAATTTGACATTTGACGGTAACACACAGATTCCCCTATTGTTTCATAGATGGCGCTCTATACAAATTTTTGATTTAAATCATTTTAAGATAATAATAAGTATTTGTCGTAGAAAAAGTATAGTATGCACCTCGTTTATAAACTTTTCTATACACTCATTAATTTAAGCACTCGCTCGCAAGCTCGCTCGTGCCTAAATTAAATTCGTGTATAAAATGGCGTTTATTAAACTTGATACATAATATACCATTATCTACTTCTACATTGACGTTGCAACGTCACAACGCGTTGTGACTTTATGGCGTTTTTGTCACTGGCTGAATTAACAACAGTGGCTTTTGGGTATTTTAGTCACGGGCTGAAGTTTATTTTAAATTATGATAAAGTGAGGTTAAATTCGTCAGATGTCAAATATTTATAAATTAAAATTGGCTTTAAATTTTTATTTCTGTTCGTCGTAGATAAAGTATATGCAACTCATTCTATATTGTTAAGGCAATCTTAATATTAGGACAACAACCATAAACATTTTTTCCACCTCTCCTGACTAATGACTTTTTTTATTTTTGTCTTCATTTTTTTTTCACACTTATCTAAAACTATTTGGATATTACTTATGTTTAAACTATCTTGAACGCCCACCATAGAACAAATACACCATATGAACCACTATGCAGAAGATGCTGCGTGTTTTCTGTAGACTTTGCGAAACTTATGGCTGACAGGCAGTGGAAGATATTCTTGTAAGGCTGGTCAAATACCCATGGGTGCTGTATGCATACAGCACACAGGTTAAACCAAATGCTAATGATAAATGATGATTACGATGACCAAACTTTTATACTATTTATTTACTAAAACAAAAACCTGATGTATACATAGCTATAGTTTCTATAGTTAACATTTTTACATTATCAGTCTTTTAATAATAATTAACTAAATATGTTAGTGAAAGGATATTTTAATACTTCAGTAAACGATGAAATTAGTTAATACTTATAAAGGCCTTGTCAATAAATTTCTTATTTTAGTATGTATTACGTTTCGTAATTATAAGCTATATTTGTCCATTAATAAGAAATTAAATGGGATTTCATATAAATAGGCTTGATATTTATACGCTGATACAATAATAAATATCTATTGTTAATTATAAAAATTACACAATTTTTAATTATTGGAATTAGTTTAGTAAATGTCTATCTAGATAATAGACGTATCTGGCGTAAATAATTATTTTTATGTTAATCATAAAAAACATTTCATTCATTGATTAGCGCATATAACAATATTGTAACAATAAACTTAAACAATTTATGCAACATAAGTTCATAAACAATGCAAATTATTATTTTAAATGATGATATACACAACAATATTTCATAAACGACCATTTATTCTTAAGTTAAATTGCATAAGTTTTAATTATAAATAAATTATTTTAGCTAAACTATAAATGGTTTTATTATCCATTTAGTAACTAATAAATTTTAATTGCCATTTAAGATTTAACTAGTCATTTAAACTTACTATAATTACTTTTAGGGGTCCACATTTTTTTGGGTATTTTAGGACCCCTGTTATATTGTCACAAAGATAGATTTTTTAAGGTAAAATATTATATCGCGTATTAGATACAAGGAGAACAGTGGTCTATGTTTATGATCATTTGTGTTTATACTTAATTAAGTAATTGTGTATACGTATTAGAATGTAAATTTTAAGTTTTTCTACAGCACGACTTCCTCGTGGATTAGATTGTCTTCGCGCAGTTTAATTTCACCAACTACAGCAATGGAAAATAGAAAAAGAGAGTGGGAAGAAAACGAAGAAAAGTTTAAAAATAAATATGCAGAAAGGGAAAGGAAAGGAAATACGTCTGAGAACAATTTCACAACCATCTAGGCCTTCTTCTGAAAACTCTGAAATAAAAGTGTGAGCTTGGTTTATGTGTATATAGCTCTACTTGGAATTAGAGCGTCCCATAATAATATTCAGTTCTTAAGTATTCTGAAAAAATGAAAAACAAGATCTTTGAAAAAACGTACACTGCTTTTAAAAATAATCTATTTTGGGTTCATAATGAGATACTTTATCCCACCCAAAATTTTGATTTTATAGGTTGGATATACTTTAAACAGCATAATATTTTGCATATTGGTTATAATATTTTTATGATTTTTCTAGTACTTACGAGACTTTTCTGGCAATAAATTTTGTTTAACACCAAAGAAAATCCTTTTTTTCTTCTTTAACATTAACAGCCGCTTATTGTAAATAATAAATAAATAAAGTAAAATTCGACCAAATTAAATTTAAGGTATAAAATTAATTTTTTTTATAGAATTTTTGCAAAATAGATAAAATAGCATAAAAACTCATGTCATAAGACCTTTTGTCGCACTAGTCCATTACAAAACTCGCTCCTTCGTCGCTCGTTTTATAAATTGTCCGCGTGCGACAAAATGACGTCTTATGACATTACTTCTTTAATATACTATTATAAACTTTTTTTACCGATTTTATAGTATATTATGTATCAAGTTTGATAAACTACATTTTAGACACAAATTTAATTTAGGCACGACCAAGCTTGCAAGTGTCTAGAAAAGTTGAAAACTATACTTCATCTACGACGAACACAAAAAATAATTTAAAGCCAATTTTATTTGTTAAACATTTGACATCTGTCAACTGTCAACGGATTTAACCTCACTTTTTTTCAATTTATAATAAAGCCAACTTCAGCCTGTGACTAAAATGCCCAAAAGCCAGTGTTGCTAACTTCGGCCCGTAACTTAAACGCCATAAAGTTACAGCTTAATGGGGGAGTAGATAATAGTATATTATGTATCAAGTTTTATAAATGCCATTTTAGTTACGAGTTTTATTAGGCACGAGCGAAGCTTGCAAGCGAGTGTTTAATAAAAACGAGTGTCTAGAGAAGTTTATAAAACGAGTTGCATACTATACTTTATCTAGGACGCACACGAAGAAGAATTTAAAGCCAATTTTATTTGTTAAACTTTTGACATCTGTCAACTTTTAACGGATTTAACCTCACTTTTCCCTAATTTATAATAAAGCTAACTTCAGCCCGTGACTAAAATGCCCAAAAGCCACTGTTGATAACTTCAGCCCGTCACTAAAATGCCATAAAGTCGCAGCTCGTCAATACAGGAGTAGATAAAAGCATATTAATATATACAGCTCAGCTGTCCAGACAGCAATAATTGTATTAGCAATAATTGTATTAATTTTTATCAGACTTGATCTTATCTCAAAAAGAACTAAAACAGGTATAAATATTTCAAACACCCTTTTATTAAAAGTGGTCCTTAAAACATTAAAAATTTATTAAATTATAAATCTACAAAGTCATTTGTAAATATACAAAAAATAATGCAGCTGTTCATATATTAACGTAACTTAAAAAAAAATACAAAATTATTTATACTTTTACATTTTACAAAAAGTATACTTTCTTAATAAATTCTAATAAAATTAATAAGAACATACCCTTACTAAAATAATTTTATTATAATTTTATTAGGCAATATCTAAAAAACTGTGTAGGTATAGGTGTTCAAAAGCTAATAAACGTATACAAAACTTAATTAAAATGAAATATATCTTGCGCTATTAGCATTATTACGGCATCAATTTTGAAATTTACTTCGTGTGAGGCCATTATTTGACCACCATAAGCTACAACAAATCTTATTATGAATACCTATTAGGAACACTATGGTTTTAGGCTTTAAAAAAGGCCAAAGGTACTAAATTATTACACTAAAAATTAATTGAGTTAGTTTTAAAGGCAAATACCTTCTATGCTTTGGTGATTTTGTGAGAGATTTAGAAATGGGTAACATTTTTACGATTTTTGTAGTTTACAAATTTCTTACAGTTTTACACCAGGATTAAATTTTGAAAATTTTGGAAATATGTCCCACCATTTTTTATATTTGTAGTACTGTGCGAATTTTTCCACAATTTGTCCTACCATTATAAAATGTATCCCAATGTGCAAATTTGTCCTACCATTTTTTGCCATTTTTAAAATTCATCTTACTTTGCAAGTTTGTCCTACCAACAGATAACTGTAATTTGAACTTTGAACGCTACATACTAGATGGCAAGTTGAAAATGCACCTCTGCAACCTCATGCTCTCCTGATACGTAAAACCGTTGGTATGACGTCAATATGTCGGTCGGTTTTTCTATGCTAAATCTCCATTGCGAAGCCTGCAAAGCTTTAAAAATAAGATTTTACCCTTTGTGGTTGATGCAGTCTAATTTTTTGTAAATAAAAAAACCTGTTTTATTTATGTAGGTTTTTGTAATTTTTATTGTTTAGAAAATTGATTAATAAAGCAACATTTCTTATCAATATTATTTTTATTTAAGTTTCCAATTTCCAACAAATACTTTTGTTACTGGGTCTTCAAAAAGGTTTGTAAAAATAAGGCAGTTTTTGAAAATTCCAATTACAATTTTGGTTGAATTATTTATACGAGGTGTGTTCAGAAAATAACGGGAATTGTTAAATTTCGCGGGTTCAGAGGGTCCTGTTGTCATAAAATTTTCTTTATTATGTTGGTATACATGCCCCCGAAGTATGATAAAAACTTTAGCTGTTTTCATTGTTTACTTTGTCTGTGACAGCCGCTAAGGTTAGACGTGTTTTATGAGCTTGGCGATTTTTCGTTCGTTAAAAGAAATGAATCAAAGAATTTGTATCCAATTTTGCTTATTTTTTATTTTTATTTTATTTATTTTTTTAAATAAATTCTGTGAAATGTTAACAAAGGCCTATATTGAGTCTGCTATAAGTAAAACAAGAGTTTACAAGTGGTATAAGAGTTTCCAAGATGGCCGTGAAGACGTTGAAGATGACGAACGCCCCGAACGCACAAGCACATTAACAACCGATAAGAACATGGAAAAAGTGGAAGAAATGGTTATAACCCATCAGAGAAGTCGCTGATGATGTTGGTATATCGATTGGCTCATCCCATGAAATTTGTTCTAAAATTGAATCTAATTTTGAACAACATTTTTGGCCAAAAACAATACTGTAATGATGCCCCAGCCTCCATATTCGCCAGACATGCCTCTGTCTGACTTTTTCCTATTCCCAAAAATAAAGAAAACCTTAAAGGGCCGTCGTTTTGCAAGCATAGAAGACATTAAAAGCGCATCGCTGAAAGAACTAAAGGCTATCCCAAAGATCGAGTTTTAGAAGTGTTTCAAGTATTGGAAGAAGAGCTGGCACATGTATCCAATGGGGACTATTTTAAAAGGCGAATATTTTTTCACTGTGTATTTGAAATGTATTTATAAAAAAAAATTAAATTAAATTAAATCCAAATGATTTATTACAACAAAAATGATTATTTATGATATATACCTCGTATTAATACATGCCATGCCAATGAAACCGGCATTTTGGTAATTAATTCTACAAGAAAACCTTAAAACTGACTGATCATCCCCGAGGTAACGTTATCAGTCTAATTAAAAAATGAATAACCCCGGGAGTGTATAATTAAAATTAGCTGTATCATGGCGAATTATATGAAAAAGGGGGCCCTAAAGACCGCCGTTGAAGAGCTAGCGTTAAAAACCGTTCGAAAATGAGTAGCCTTTACACAAATTACTACTCAATTCGAGACCCTGTAATCTTGCGAAGCCGAAGACATTTCGGGAAATCGAGAAGCTACCTTAAAACAACATTTAAAATTATTTTTTAACTTATCGCATGTAATGTTGTACCATGATATTTATGGCAACCGATCAATTTTAAATAAAATATCAATATTCTACTTTATCTTCAGAGAGTTTTAAAATTGAAAAGTTTCCCGAGATATTTATTATACTAACAACCTGTTATTATAAGAACATTACATTTTTCATTTTTATTCTTGCAAGTACTCATGGGTCCGAATTTGTATTGAAAAAATGATGGATTGTAACGATCAATAAATTTTAGTTTTAACATATTGCAAACTTATTTTTTTTGTATAAATATAAGTTTTTTAAATCAAAAGTTCTACAGGGTGTACCGAAAATGGCGTCTTAACGCTATACCAGGTGGTAGTAAACAAAATTACAATTTTGTTTGTCTATAGACTATAGTAACTAGTTTTTAGGATTAAAAAAAGGTGGTAAGCCGACATATTATCTAAAAGATATTATAAAAAAATAAAAGTTTTTTTTACTTTTTTGTCTTAAAATTTAGCTGGTTAGTTTGTTAACTTCCGCCATATTGAAATTAGCTTGACAAACCCTTCTCTCTTAAAATTAAATAATCAAAATTCTACTATTTGAATTACTACTAGCTTACTAATAAAATAGTCGTTTTCAATTTTAAATAGGTATTTTTTACTACGTAAATAGTTAAAGTTTGACTAATTTAAGATTATAATCTATAGTCACTATCTTTGACTATTTCTTAAAAGTAACTAATTTCTTTAATCGTTTCAGGCCAACAGCAAAGTATTATTTAAATTAAATGCATATAGGCTCCATGGTTAAATGGCCCATAAAAACAAACAAAGATGCAAAAAGTTTATTATTAGTGACTGCTTTTTCGGTATGACAATTAGTCAAATATGACTTATAATTAGTTATTTTTGACTAATTCATTTTAAGAAAGTTTCATTTGATATACATGTCAACGAGGTTGAGAAGAAATAGGTAATACGCCATCTTGGGGCAGAGGCCATGTTGGATTTAGTATGACGTTGTTCTACCCGTAAAATCCTTTCATTTGGTACCATATCAAGGAGGTTAAAAAGAAAAATGTAAACCGCCAACTTAGAATTTGGGACCAAAACACACACATTTAAAACGCGTAATCGACACATTTGCAGGTGGCCAGCGCGGTCCTTATTGGTGACTTTTGCGGATAATCATTAAGTGCATATATTTGGGTTGTTTACTTGATTTTGCTGCGGTTATTTGGGTTTTCTTTTTGTTGCCTATTGTTGCTATTAGTAAATTTTTTTTACCTCTCACCTGTATAAGTTGATTTCTTAACTTTTGACCAATCAAAATTAATTGTTGCTAGTACAAGTTGCAGCGAATATTGTACTAGTACTACGAGGTGAATATTTTTAAATTTCAAAGCCTTTTGATTTGAATTCTTGACTCAAAAAAATTGTCCTCTAAATAGCACATAATCAAAAATATATGTCAAATATTTTGAGGTATGATAGCAAATATTGTTTGTGGTTGTGAATATTCAAAGCAAGCACAAGAATATTCACTATATCACACAGGTCTTAAAATATTCGACATATTTTGTATTACTAGTGGTATAATATGGTGGATTTTGGGCACACCCATATCTCAGTTATTAGACATGGGACCCACATCAAATTTATATAAGTTTATGATGACATTATATAGACAAGTTCGGCGCAAGCAGAATTTAAATTGAAGTTTGCGAAAAAAAGTTAGTTTTTAAGTGTGCCCCCCCAAATTAAGATAATTCAAATTAAAGTGGTACAATATTTAATTCACTGAAGTTTATTGACAAATTTAAAATTTTATTAAAAAAATTCAAGAATTACAGGTTTTATACCATTTTAAATTTTTATTATTTCTTTGCGAAAAAAAGTTAGTTTTTAAGTGTGCCCCCCAAATTAAGATAATTCAAATTAAAGTGGTACAATATTTAATTCACTGAAGTTTATTGACAAATTTAAAATTTTATTAAAAAAATTCAAGAATTACAGGTTTTATACCATTTTAAATTTTTATTATTTCTTTTACTATTTAGTAAAAGAAATAATAAAAATTTAAAATGGTATAAAACCTGTAATATCTCAGTTATTAGACATGGGACCCACATCAAATTTATATAAGTTTATAATGACATTATATAGACAAGTTCGGCGCAAGCAGAATTTAAATTGAAGTTTGCGAAAAAAAGTTAGTTTTTAAGTGTGCCCCCCCCAAATTAAGATAATTCAAATTAAAGTGGTACAATATTTAATTCACTGAAGTTTATTGACAAATTTAAAATTTTATTAAAAAAATTCAAGAATTACAGGTTTTATACCATTTTAAATTTTTATTATTTCTTTGCGAAAAAAAGTTAGTTTTTAAGTGTGCCCCCCAAATTAAGATAATTCAAATTAAAGTGGTACAATATTTAATTCACTGAAGTTTATTGACAAATTTAAAATTTTATTAAAAAAATTCAAGAATTACAGGTTTTATACCATTTTAAATTTTTATTATTTCTTTTACTATTTAGTAAAAGAAATAATAAAAATTTAAAATGGTATAAAACCTGTAATTCTTGAATTTTTTTAATAAAATTTTAAATTTGTCAATAAACTTCAAAAATTCAAGTATTACAGATTTTATACCATTTCATTTTTTTTTTAATTTAAATTAAAAAAAAAATGAAATGGTATAAAATCTGTAATACTTGAATTTTTTTAATAAAATTTGAAATTTGTCGATAAACTTCAGTGACTTAAATATTGTACCACTTTAATTTGAATTATCTTAATATGGTGGGGCAGAAGGCAAAACTTCAATTTAAATTCTGCTTGCGCAGAACTTGTCTATATAATGTCATTATAAACTCATATTAATTTGATGTGGGTTCCATGTCTAATAACTGAGATATGGGTGTGCCCAAAATCCACCAGCCGCCACTGATAAAAGTATACAGACTGTATAGAATCAAGTAAGTAAGGCTGGAGACAAGGATGACAAATTATATTCTGATCAGAGGAAAAGAAACAAACTTTAATTGGGCGTGGTTTAAACCAAGCCATTCGTAATTACGAACCATAGTTGCCAGGTTGTTTTAAATCAGAAGAGTACGATTATAATTATTTAATAAATAGTTCAATTTTATTTATTTGAAACTTTAAAAATAACAAAAAAATTAATATTATGTCAAAAATAATTTGATTTAGATAATTTTCTTACTTTTAATATTAAAAAATAAGAAAAACAACCCTTTTAGGAAATAATAATAGCATATGGCAACAGCGCGGCATGCCGCGGATTGTAGCTACACTGGGTAAAGGCCTATTTTGAAACATATTTTGAAATAAAGTTTGTATTTGGCGATACGGCGATACCATAATTTGGTATTTTTCCTCACGGGTAAAAACCATTTTATTTGAGAAAATACTTTTTTATTCTTACAAAGACGTACGCAAAGTCTCAGTGCACTTCTTAAACTGACGCACAGACAGTGTTGCCAGTAGTAGAAAAATTAAAGTACTGAAATGGCAATAAAAACGTATTGAATTTAAAAGATAACGTACTGACTTTGAGAAATAAATATTAAACTTATATGAACGTAATTTTATTTTGTAATTTATCAATAAACACATGCATAAATAAACTATAAACATCAAAAGAACAAAATAGATAATTATTATTATACCTATACAAAAAAACAATATTGTTGGTAAAATTAAAAAATAGTCAACCTATCGATAATTAATTTTCTTTTTTAACAAAGATTGAGGTATTTGGCTTCAATAATTCCTATTATTCCTATAAGCGGTTCTTGGCGAACTTGGAACAATCCTTATGTCAACACTAAGTAGACAACGCGCGCTACCAACAGTTTAAAACTTAAAATACCAGGATACTAAAATAACTCAGTATCACCAACCTTAACTTTTAATTTCTTCTTCTAAATAAAGGGAAACAAATCTAAAACTGGAAAACGTACCGAAAACCATCAACGAGGTACTTGCTTACTTTTTTTAATTCGAAAGTACTGAATTCGGTACAAACGTACTGACGCTGGCAACACTGCGCACAGATCATACGACAATGATACAAATTCAATCCCTACCACAGTGGGCGTGGTTTGGCACTTGTTTTATTTAAGTGTATCTATTCGTTTTAATACACACTGTATATACCTTTTTAAATATAAATGCATATTTTCAAGGTTTTACTTATATTAGAATATTTTACCCATAACCACATATAGACAATATCAATTCCAGTTCTGTAGCTCAAACTAGGTTCTGGTTAATTTTGCAGTGTGATGTTCTTTAATTTTCTGCGGTGTGAAACCCAAAAGGGTCTTCTAATTGGAGTTTAGATCATCTGTCAAATTAATATTTTCTTTAAAAAGATTTGCCAATTTTTTCCAGAATTTTATGAAAAGCTTGGTAAATTTTGGGTAACATTATTGTAATACCGGATTGTAAAAGATTATTTAAACTTAACTAAACAAATTAGTTAAAAGGTAAGCACCATGGTGTTGCTTTTAGTTGCAACTGCACTTAATTTTTATACCTCTAGGATTCTTTCTATAAAGTCATGAGTCTCAATTCAATTCAATCAGTTAGAAATAACATATTATTATGTATAGTGAATTTGTTGTTATTGTTTGTTGTTACTGTTGTTATTGCAATGCCTAGTACTAATACAGCAAGAAGATGTGAATTTAGTCCAGCTAGGAAACGGTAAAAAAACATGGAGATGAAAGAGGTGAGTTTGAGTACTTTAAAGTAATAAGGGAGTACAGAAGAAGTGCTAGTTTCTCTGAGCTAAAATCCAATGAACAAATTACTTCCTAAAACCAGAAAAGATACCATCAAGTGCCACAAAAAAGGGGATATTCAAAACTTTAGGGAATCTATCCTAAAAGTTCAACTTTTGCCAATTGAAAAACAACAAAAGTGCAAATTCGAAAAGTACATAATTTAGAGTAGCTTAGCGTGATAGAACTTTAAAATTTGCTGAGGTTCAAGTAGAACCACTTATCTTTAATACTGCGGATGATGATAAAGATATATCAGTATACTGACAGCACTTTAAGAACCTTAAGTTAATGATTTTAATTAAGTAGGATATTTTTTTTATTTTTCATTAATATATCATCCTCTTAATATTTTAGTATAGGAATATTTTCATATTAAATATTTTGTCAAATGAATATTGTTTGGATATCTTTAGCGTTAATTCCACCCCTGTTCAATGTTTTCGTTTGAGTTTTTCGTGTATCACATGCATATTGCGTGATTTTATTTATTTTAGACCGTTTGTTAATTGATAGTATACTAGATTGCATTGTTACCAACAATAGGTGTTGCAAGGTTTTTAAAATTGATTTATTTTTAAATTTATTTTGTAGTCGTGACGTCACGTAGCTAATGACCCCCACTTCCCCTCGCCACACTTCGTTACCAAATTGACCAATCCCCTCCCTTCTACAGCCTGAACTTCAGGCCCTGAAGTAAGGTTAATCATGTTTACTTCAGCTAGCTAGGTAATAGATGCCTTGTTTATTTTGTTTCCATAAGAATCTTTTTAAGATGTGTCCTGTTCAGCACAGCGTTGCCGAGTTTTTTAAAATTAAACACAAAATCTCGTCCGAAAAAAAAGTATATATAGTTTATATATCACAAATTAATATTAAATATACTTGAAAGTATAGGAGTTAGAGATGTTACAAATAAATGGATAGAATCATATCTATTGGATAGAACCCAAGTGGTATCTATTAATGGTGAAAAATCAGATATATCCAAAGAATCATTGGGAGTACCTCAAGGATCGTTATTGGGGCCACTTTTATTTTTGATATTTGTAAATGTTTTAAATTTAAATACAAATATAAATGAGAAAACTATTCTTTAACAGATGATGTTTTATGGAATTAAATGCTGTAAAACTCTGTGATCAATAAATATTATTATTATAGTATTTATATCATAAAATAATTAAACATTGAATCCTTATAGGATAAGTACCGAGCAAAAACATTACTGGGTTCACATTTAAATGAAACTGCATAAAAATAAAAACGCATCGTGAACATATGTTTAATTTTTAAATGTCATTTCCGCTTGTCTGCTCGAATTACATATTTGATTGCCCCGACTACGAACTAATTTTGTAACGCGTACTTCAATGCACGTACATACATGTGTATGTACAATTTTACAAAATTGACATTTACGGCCGGTAATAAAATTCAATAAAATTCTTTCACCGCAAAAACTTAAATACCAATTGTTTATTAGTGTTTATGGTCTATGGCATATTTTTAATGTAAACCTATAAATTTATTATGATGAAGATAATAAATTTGAAGCCTTTGAAGTAAATTCATATTTAAAGATCACGCAATGAAAATCTATAATTACGTTTAATTAAAATCGTTGTCAATTACAATATTTCGTTTTAATATGATACAGAATCTTTTATGAGATGTCCAAGTTAAACTGGTCCCAACATCGAACCTTGTGGTGCACAATACTAGGTACTTAAGCATCTTACTCAAGGCCTTTATTTATAAGCTGCATTAATAATTAATAATTATTTAACCATAGTAAAAAATATGTAATTAATTCTAATAATATAAAATTAAACTATATTATTTAATTACGTCTGGCTCAAGTAAAAAATTACGTACTGATTGACTGCAGTACTATGTTTTTTCTTCAAAATATGTTTTTATTATACCCTAGTTGTTAAAAATGAAACACAATTTTTTTTTAATATTTTATTTTCATTCACATCGACTCTAGGCACAAATTTAAGTACTAAAGCTTTATATAATATGATACAGTATTTAAAATATTGCAAAGACCCGTCAAAGATAGACGAAAAAAATAATAAATAATTAATAATAAATTTTACGAATATATTACAACTTTTACAGGACATTCTCTATACGTAATTATTTACAATATGTACATACAAAAACATTAACAATATTTTTACAATTAAAATCATTCTATGACAGATTTACAACCAAGAATATTTAGTAGGTAATAGTAAGATTTGTACAAAATTAGTTTTTTGCTGTTTTCATCAAGATTATATTGTATTTGATTTATAAGTTTCATTCACTTTTGTTCTTGAAATGAAGGAAAACAAAAGTGAGTGAAACTTTTAACTGATGCAAAATTTGATATTTTATCCTGTTTGGTCACAGCCTATTTGATACTAACTGATTAAATGAAATTTAGACGATATTCTCGACAAAACAGCTTATGTAATTATCCTAAAAATCACCATCTTAAATTAAAAAAAAACACATTTTTAAACATTGAATGTTTGTGACTGAAAACTTAACTTAAGATGATAATTCACATGGTTTTATTTGTCCTGGTTCATCACTAAATTTTTCGGACAATCGTCACTTATCATGGCTTTTTTCTTTAACATACCCAAGTCTTGCACATTCTCTAAAAAACTCTTAGTCGCCGTTAAAATTTTCGCACTTTCCACGTCCTTTTTCAGTTCCTCCATGTCGCGTTTTAACTTCGCTCGCCTGTTCTGGAACCACGTTATCACTTGCGCGTTCGTCAGGCCCAAACTCGATGCGATTTCGTCTCTATCGGCCGGACTCAGGTATTTTTGGTATAGAAAACGTTTTTCCAGCTCGAAGATCTGGTGGTTCGTGAAGGCTGTACGGGATTTCCGCTTTTTCTTTGGTTGCTGCCGGTTGTTGAAGAGGTTCAGGTGGTTTTGACCGTCTGGAAAGAAAGAAACAATAATTAGTTTGAAAAATAACACTGTTTATATAGATATTATTTATCAAGATAGGGAGAAGTAACAAAAATATTACGAGAAGCTAAAATAAGGATAGGGAGCAGTGACTTTAGATCTGTTCTTGGGCCTTTACTATTTATAATTTTTATGAATGACTTTGTTGTAAACAATGCTTCCGTTTTTATGTATGCGGACGATACAACAATTTTATGTAAAAGCAAGGATGAAGCTTGTCTTGAAGAGGATTCCTTGACTGCAGCAAGTGATGCCAAACTTTAGTTTGCTGATAATGGTTTGCTTTTAAATGAGGAGAAAACCCAAAGCATGTATTTTACTTTACAACCTTCTTTTAATAATCAGCTTTCAATTAAATATTTGGGAATATACCTGGATAGCAGAATGGACTTTAAGGCACATGTTTTAAGTTTACTAAGTAAGTTGTCAAAAAGCATCTATTTGCTCAGACAACTTCGTAGTCTATTATCGAGAAGTGTCCTCAGAATGACATATTTTGCTGTTTTTCATAGCCATTTATCTTATGCTACTTTGGCATGGGGAAATTCTTCTAATGCCTACAAAGTTTTCCTTTTGCAGAAGCAAGCTGTGAGAACTATTTATGGTGCTGGATATACTGATCACTGTAGGCCAATTTTTAAAGATCTGAAGATTTTGACCCTTAGTGGTCAGTATATCTTGGACTGTATCTTGTATGCTCATTCTGAGGACTATCAGTGCTAGGGGGATCATCATAGTCATGATACTAGGAATAGAGGCTTGATAGCTCTGCCAAAATGCAGGCTTTCTAAAATGCAGCAGTCTTTTAAATACCAATCGGTGATATTTTACAACAAGATTCCACCTAGTTGGAAAAAATATTCTCTGAAAAAATTGAAATCTTCTTTGAAATTGTTTTTGTTAGAGCATTGTTTTTATAGCACGAAAGAGTTTTTGGAATATTGTGATAGTAATGTAATGTATTGCCATGTAGTATTTTGATTATTAATGTTTTTTAATTGTATTTTTTTTTTAATCTTTTATTTGCTTGTTTATATTTGTTGTATTCTTTATTTTATTATGCAACGAATTTTCTTGTATTTATTCTTTTATTTATAATTAGTGTAGTTGATAATTATATATTTATCAATTTATGTTCCCGACTTGTGCACACAATTTTGTATTGTTTTTAAGCATAAATAAAGTATTATTATTATTATTATTAAAGACAATCCTTGGCTTCTTGAAGAGGACTGGTACTAGGAGGAGCAAATACAGGGAATCACAAAGGGCTTAGAAGAGATTGTGTGACCCAGACAGGGACCAGAAATGGATCCCTATTCTAATAATAATAATAATAATAATAAGATGAAGATAAGCCAAAGTTATATAAGCTAAGATACCAATAATAACTGGATGTCATTTTAGATTGTCTTTAATATAGCTTCTTAATATTTCATCTCGCCAGTATTTTAGCTTATTGCCACATCAACTTATCTTCATCAAACAATCTTATTATCTTTGTGATCAGATATGCTTTAAAGCCGTTGTATCTCTCTCCATACATTTGGAGTGTTAAAACATAAGTAAAACAATTAAAGGGGACCAAATCACTGCCAAGTATTAAAACTAGGGTGGCGACAATATGTTGAGTTAATACGTATTAATGGTCCAGAAATCATCAGGAGGGGTGATAAAATTTGCCAAATAATCCCGTGTTAATGTAGCGGATAACGTTGGGGCATTTGTTTCATTTACTTGTGCAAGTGCGGAAAGTTATTATGAATGTTTATTAGCAATACAATCTTTTGATTGTTATGTTTTCATTGTGATTTATGGGATTTAATATTAAGATTACAAAAGAAAAAAAAGAAGCAGCTGAAGCTTGTGATTATTTTTGCTTGTAGCTGTATAAAATTTAGACCACCGATGCATCGGTGGCGACAAACCATGAATTAAAGAAAGGTTTTTAATTTCCATAGCTTTGGTATTTTTAATCAAAAGTCCCTTTCATTCAACAAACATCATTGTCTACAACAACCTTTAAAAGAAACCATATTGGACATCTCTATTAACCAATATTCCCACGCAAATCGATAGATTGAATTCTCCATTGTACCGTTTTAAAAAGTGCGAAGAAAATAGATAAATAGATAATGCTTGGCATTTTTCCCAATACGAGCCTGTCAAAACGGTTCTAAAAATCAAAGCGTGTGAATTCGACGTTCCGAACTAATGTAAGACATCTATATAATTAAAGATGGACAAAACGGTCTCAGATATTCGAAGAATCTGTAAAAAATTCAATATTAAGTAGGAGATTAGCAGTGTAAAACATTAAGTTATAGACTCTACGCTGTAGGTGAAGACCGCTTAGTCCACCAGTGGAGTCGAAGGAATATTCCGAGATGGTTTTGAACTAAAAACTTGTTTGGTCGGATGTCGGCAAGTCACCACAAAGGTATGAAATTAGTCACACCTGCCAGTAGACGGCGCGCAGCGTTCCAACCAACCAAATACAATGATTTGGCGATATCATTAATAATATTATTACATAGTGTGCTTCGAACTCTCTCTTGGGATTACTAAATTGACCGGCGATTGGTAGCACTGAATTGCTTTAGGGTATTACCAAAATTAGCCCACACGCGAATAAAGATGTTTTATTTTAATAATAACCTAAACACTCTATGATTTGCCTTGCTTATGAAGTAATTGCACCAAAAATATGAAACCTCTTTATTAATGGGATTTGGAAATGGTTAATGATCATCCAAAATAATTAAAAATAAACATGAATTAGCTACCTCTAAAAATTTAAATTAAGATCTTATACGGTTAATTAAAATTTAGTTTTGGACTGCAATTATTAATATTGTACAGGATATTAAAGAAATTATAAATGTAGTGGTGAAATCAAAGAAGTAGATCATTTTGTGTTGTCATCATTTTTAAACCAGGACAATCAAAATTACGATGAGTAAAAATGTGGAAGTAAAGATAAGCTATCCATGGTAATTTACGTTACTGTTATTAAACCAATCAGAACTCTTATTTACAAAGCAACCACCTTGGTAACCGAGTAGGATAATTCTCTGACTCGCTAAGACCACGTTGCATTGATAATGGTTTGTTGGCTAGTTGGCTCGATTTATTTTAAATTAAAATCAAAATAAATCATTTAAATAGTACAATGATGTACTGTAATTTTACTGCAAGGAACAATAAAAATTAATGCTTTACATTGGGCCTGTTATGTAGTAAAATTAGTTATAGTCGGTATTTTTGTTTGAAGACGAAATACTGTGACAAATTTAACTATATTCTAACCATTCTTCTCAATATTAACATAAAACACTTAAACCATGAGAAATTGTCCACATAATAAAATTATTTTCATCCCATTTTATGGTGCTTAACTTTTTATATTGTATTACGAAATTGCCATATCATTTATAAAATTATTTTTTTAATAATCAATTTTCTACCCCCAACTTAGGCAGGTGTAAAACTTGACAATTATTATCTCACCTTCCTGTGTATAATTTAATTTAAAACCCATCAGTCGAAATACCACCCTGATGCGAAGGGTACATAAACACAATATTAAAGGGTAAAAACGTTGAAGGGGTATCATTTTTAACAGAAAAACCTTCAAAAAACGCCGACAGATTAAAATAAACTACAGTTAAGTCGATTATAAACGCATTTTCTTCCACGCTTTTGAGTAAAACATATATAATTTAAGAAAATAAGATTGAGTTAAAGTGTTTTACACGACTATAATTAAATTCAATTTGGTTGTGTCTAAGCATATGTTTATAATGTCAAAGCATTAAAAATAAATCATGTAAAATTGGTGGAAAAACATTAAAATGAAATGCTAATTTATGAAAAAAGTTCATCAGTTGATGCTGGTGGTCCACCAGAAAGGTGGTTAATCGAGAAAAATGTTAGCTACAAATACAGGGTGTCACCAAATAGGTTGTCATCCTTTAATCCCTTAAGGGAAAATACAATTTTAAAAATTGCATAGGTAGAAAGTTCTTATTTAAAATAAAAATCCCAATCCCAATAATAACAATTATAATTACAGTTACAGTTAATACAAATTTACTAAAACTTAGAAGTGTTCATTTATCTATTTAAAAATTCATCAGTATTTAAAAATTCATCAATAGTGTATGGACATCTCCAAAATTTTGTTTTTAATTCTTTTTATATATATAAGGTTAAAATAGGTAGAGTTTTTACTTCTGTTGGTAGGAAGTTGAATAAAATAATAAACCTAGTTATTTAAAAAATTGTTTAATAGTTGATCACCAAATCTGGTGCAATAGCCATGTCTGGAATTTACTAAGATAAATTCAGATATATGAGTTTTTGTATAGATTAGGCACTGATATATATAAATACCCACTAAAGGGGGTATATTCAATTTCCTTAAAAAAGTTTCTACAGGAGTGTTCTGGTTTTTTTACTTATAATTCGAATAGATTTTTTTTGAATAGTAAGGATCTTTTTCCAGTCAGCTGAGTTTCCCCAATATAACAGACCATCTTGGATTGAAAGAGACCCATATAGGCAGTTCTGGATATTTCAGAATTTGCTAAATCTGCAATTTTTCTCAAAAGAAAAAGTGTAGATCTAAATATACACCAAGAAATCGAATTGTTTTGTTTAATTACTTTTCCTTAAGTGTAAAATTCATTAATTCAGTCTTTTCTAGGTTTAGCAGAAGTTGACAGCGGCGTAGAAAATTATGATGTGTCGCTATTGCTATCATTTTTATTATGCTATTATTATTATTATCCGGATAATTTCGGATTTCATCTGATGCTGCAGTGACAAGTTCACAGAGTTGTTCTAATGTGTTAACTTTGCTCTAGTACACTAAACTGTTCAACTGTCAGGTGACACCGGACACCTTGTACATGCCCTGAATTTGATGATGCCCTTCTCAAATTTCTAATATGTTTCCTCACTTATAAACTCTCTTTGTTGGTTTTCCTATCTAAAAAGGCAACTTTATTACATCGCTACATTTCTTCACGCTATAAAACCCGCCTCCCCCCGCCCCGCACACCAATGGAAACGCTTCCAGCCAACCAACAAACAAGTCGCAGCTCGGAACGCTAACAATAACTCTGCGGGGTTGACATAGCCGGTAATAAATTCGGTCGCACCCGCTCTCGCTCTATTTTCCAACCGATTTAGTCCTGATGAGAAAATGAGCATTCCGCAGGATCACGGGTGCGCGAGAAAGTCGCCTCCTTCCTCTCCCCTGCGACGTCATAAATCTGAGCCCGCTCTCCACTCTGCACTCTGCGAACGTTTAACTTTACCAGGACCGGCTCTATCATGGCAAATGTCAAAATTAAACTGTGATAAAATAGTGCCAAGTTCCATGATTCTAAGTCAAGCAGGAAATACAAGCTGAAAAGACGAAAGAGCTAAAATTATGTAGAGTTAAAATGACACCTACCTAAAATATCAAAGAGTTAGAATGAAGACAACCTAAGATGATGATAAGCTGGAATAAAGAAAACCTACGATGACGACAAGTTTAAATCCTTATTTTAGCTTGTAAACATTTAACAGACCGGCCCTGGAATTACCCCTCCTGGTTCTTCAAAGATCCTTCATTAAGTTCCTCTGGTTTTATGGCAATGTAATTTTCGCAGGATCATTTCCAGATAAAACGGATTGGATTAATTATATTGCAGGATAAACGCGCTCTCTTACACTCCTGGAAAATTCATGAATACAAATTGGTTTTCCAGCTTTTACCACCGCTTGCTAATAGTGATCGGTTTTATAGCGACGCCTATTTAACACCTCTGAGGAATTTTTTGTTTAACAGTTAAATTTTTATTTGTTGTGATCAGGATTTTGGAACAATTGAAGCATTTAGATCTATAGATACAAAGGCACAACATCATATCATGAAAATGATATCAGACGCCATTTTGTTTGCGATACAACGAAAATCCACTTTCACACTTGAGATGTTTTATTATAAGGACCTTTACGACATTGTTTGGCGAGAAAAGGAAAGCAATATGAGAAATGCATTTTCCAACCTTAAAATTATTAGAAAAATATTTCATCATTTGTCATACAGTCGTCATTAAAAATAATATGCAGACCGCACAATACAGCAGTTTGTAAGGGTGTTGCATTTGATGTCATAATTAATAAAAACCAAAATTATAAATTACTTCCTGTCTCCGACAAATAGAGTCAAACAATTCGCCGACAGTTGCGCTCTCAAAACGTTATGAATAGAATTTTTCGATCAATGGCTATCGTCCAATTTAACTACCGCAATAATTTTTGTGGTTAGCTTTTTTTTAAATTGGTTTTTGAATAGCTGGAGTCATCAAAATATTATTTGGCAAAAATACATTGTCTAAATGTATTATAAATTGTAAATTGTCTTTATATTATCGAAAATTTACTGAAACCGACTGAAATGTACTAAAACCTTAATTTACCTTAATTTTAATAAAATTTTTCTCAAAGAAAATTGAATATACACTTAGAAAAATGAGGTTGTTAATTTAACACTTACAGGAATGTTATTCTTATTTTTGTTAAATTAAAAATTATCTATTTTGCGTTCATAATAATAACACCGCGTTCGGTGTTGTAATGAGATACTTTGCATATTGGTTATAATATTTTTATGATTTTAATATTACTTACGAGACTTTTCTGGCAATAAATTTTGTTTAACACCAAAGAAAATCCTTTTTTTCTTCTTTAACATTAACAGCCGCTTATTGTAAATAATTAAATTAAGGACGGCATGGTGAAACCAACTATCTAAAGTAAAATTCGACCAAATTAAATTTAAGGTATAAAATTAATTTTTTTATAGAGTTTTTGCAAAATAGATAAAATAGCATAAAGAACTCATGTCATTAATTTAATGTCTGAAATCTGTGTTGAAAACTGTAGGTAACATTTCGAGAATTTTAAATAAAACAATTATATACATTATTCGTATTGAATATTGAATGTGCAAAAACTGTTAATAATTACATACATGTATGTAATAATATTGCAATAACATTACAATATGAGTTTACTTTTCTCAGTGTTTTTTATCCCACTAAATCCAAATTTTCTAACCAAAGAACTTGTTCCAATTTTAAGTATTTTACCCCAAATCATAATCAAATCCTTGGTTTTAAAGTGTCGAGAAAAAAACTGTTTTTTCCGGTTTTTTTTCTTAGGCCTTGAAAAAATTGTCTTTTTTGGGAAAAATTGTTTTTTTTCTGAAAATATACAAAAACTATCTTTTTTTGAGAAAAACCGTTTTTTTCTGAAAATATACAAATCAATCAACCACTAATAATTCTTAAGGATACTAAATTTATTAAAGAAAAAAGAAAAACTAAACATTGAATTCAATTAAATTGATTTAAGAAAATAAACGTAAATGTATATGTTGGTTGGGTCCTTTTTGCAAAAGGGAGTCCATTGAAAATATCTAAATATTTACAAAATAATGATTGATTTATAAAGTTAAATTACAAAATTATAATTTTATAAATCGATGTGTCAAATAAAATGATATAAAATTTAAAACACCGAGTTTGTTTTTTTTGCGACTTACTGAATTATAAAAATAGGAATAATTATTATAATCATCATAAACATTATATGATCATAATCTGTAGTAGTGGAAACTCCACTTTTTTTATATCAGTGTACAGTTATTTGTAAATTTTCGGAAAAATTTACTTTTTAAATAAAAAATTCAAAAATCAATTTTTCTGAAAATTTCCCAAGTTTTTATCAACGGGATCAATTTTTCCTGAAACAATAAAACCCTAGGCCTAACAAAAACGAAACAATGGAGATAAAATTGCAGTTGCAACATTGCACTTTGTTTCTTATTCAAATTAAAAAATACATGCAGATACGGAATTTCAAAAAAAATCGTGTAGAAAAACTGTCGAATGATCAATAAAGCCTTTATCAGTTTTTTATCTCCACAAAATTAGTTCAGTTTCAGTCAACATTTAATGCTTTACAATATTGCGAAAAGAGTTGAAATGATCAGCAGCAGATTTATTTTATGAACACCATCTTAAAAGGCATGTGAATATAAAATTTATTTTGGAGATGGTGGCGAAGTTTCTAGGAACAAGATCTTTAGAGAACAAATAACGAATCTTTTTATAAAGATAGAAGGTTATGACAAGTTGTTGCTGATCCAAATTTGGGCACGAGGAAATTAGCTACTTTTTGGGCTGGTTTATTATTGTCTGGTTGGACCCATTTTTCTTGATGTTAACCTGACAGGAGAAACGTATTTGGAATTACTAGAAGATGTAGTTCCTCACTTACTGGTGGATATTTTTGAAAATGAAAACTCTACTTTGAAGACCACTTATTGTTCCAACAAGATAGAGCAAGATAGAGCACCTCCACACTGTGTTAGTTAGTGTGTTAGACCAAGTGTTTCCTTGAATGGATTCGTCAGTCAGATCTCCAGATTTGACTCTCCTAGACTTTTTTATGTGGGGTCATTTAAAAAGTAAAATTTACATTGTATCGTGGATGAATGAGGTCAAATAACTCCCCATTTACTACTAAATGTTAGAAGGCGTTTTGAAAAAAAATGTATTTTTTATGGTTGGTAGCAGACATTTTTAGCACTTAATAGATTAATAAACTTTTATCTACTATTCTTATTGTTTTTCTGATGAAAATTCCTTATCGGTACTTTTTTATTTGAACAATAAAATAGGTGTGCTGTTGCAATTTCAATTTTAAATGGTAGATCACCCTGTATAAATATCAACACTCGTAGCATTTAAACAGTTTCAAAACAGTGAAGCAACATAAAAAAGTCTTCATAATTTCTTAAAATCCTAAAAATAGCAAGACTGCATTGTTAGGATAATTGAAGTTATTAGGTTACCACACACCATCAAAATTATGATGTCTAAATCTTTGTTACAAAACATATTATGCGCTTCTCCGACCGTCAAATTACTAAATTGCCGCAGTTTAAAAATACCCTCAAATTATTAACAAAACCGTTTTAATAAAGACTCTCTTGTGGCCAATGATCACAAGAGGAATATATCGAAAATAGCAGCAGTGAATACGGAAACTGTGCCCCGCCTATAAACGTTGGGAACTAAAACATATTACTGTCAACACACATATCACTGGCGCATGTATGGATGTAAGAGAAACAGTAATACGATATGTTATTGGGATTTAGGCGTTTGCTGTTAAATGATGAGACGAAAGCACGTCTTAACAGATTTGGGAAGCTTAATTGACGGGTTTGTAATTGATTTCGATGTTGGAAAGTGAGGAAATTCCATTTGGGTTTCCGTTCTAAGAGTTTAGTACAGTTTATGTGGTGATGATGACAAGCTTTTATTGATTTGTGTTTTAATATGTCCAGTAGACTGGGCGAAATTTTTTTTTGTAATTGAAAATAGTGTTTGGGTTGACAAAAAAAATTATGGTGAAAGTTTGAGTCTTTAATATTAATATTAAGAGGTCTATCATCGCAACTTTAGATTTTTTTTTCCTGAGAGAGTTTTTGTCTCAGAACTCCAAAACCATTGAGTTTAACAAAATTGACTTAAAAATATTTTTTGAAGAAAATTGAATGTTCTACAAAAAAGGTTTGATTGGAATTTCCCGTCAGATGACGTCTTAAAAAATGGTATAGTTTTACAATTTGATCTTTTAACTTTGAAATTTTGTAATTCATGTAAAAATCGATAGATATTCTTATGGGAAATCAAATGCTCTACAAAAAAAGTCTCTTAACATTTTTGGCTAAATTCACTCCATTAAAAGTTATTCAAGGTTAAATTTGTCAAAACGAAATTCTTGTTTTTTCCGCTCTAGATTTTTTTTCTGGTCAGTTAAAAACTTGAATTCTTTTATCGATGATAATCTTTATGTTAGTGAAAAAATACTAAAAATTAAAAAAAAATAACACATTTGAGTTTTTTCGCTTTAAGAAGATATTTTCTTTAGAAAATTTTATTTTCACTGTTACCTATTTAATCGTTTAAATAATAACAATCATGTTGTTTTTGTATTTGGAAATTGTTAATTAGTTATATAATACATATTTTTAAAGAAAAAATCAAATTATCACCCATAAAAAAATAAATCTACAGAGGAAAATACAAGAATTTCGTTTTGACTTCAACTTTTACCTTGAATAACTTTTGATTGAGTGAATTTAGCCAAAAATGTTAAGAGGGTTTTTTGTAAAGCATTTGATTTGCCATAAGAATATTCATCGGTTTTTTCTGGGTACTGATTTTTACATGAATTACAAAATGTAAAACTATACCAATTTTTAAGGCATGATTTTAAGGAAACGGTTCATCTGACGGAAAATTTTATTTTAACCTCTTAAAAAATATTTCTGAGTACATTTTGTTTAACTCAATAGTTTGGGAGTTCTGAGATAAAAACTTTCTGAGGAAAAAATATCTCATGTTGTAACATTTTGGCTGAAAAATTCGTAAAGGTAGTAAAAAATCTTGGCACCACGCTTCGGTGAAATCGATAGTTCAAAGAGGCATCATAAAACTAAACAAACATGGCTACCATGCAAGCACCAAGGGACTGTTTAATGTTCAAGTGTGCGCTATCTAGGATCAAGAGTCCCGCCTAAACGGCCGCGTTTGGTTTTTGTTTCGTAAATTAAGCAGCCAGCCTTCCTTCTAGATTATATTGATAAACAACGCACGCCCCGAAGGGCACTTGATTAGTGGGGACAGCGCGGGGACATCTGCCAATGCAGTCAAGTGGTGTCTGTAGAATGCCGCCGAAATTATTGGTTATGATACTTGTAATTTTGGGCACCCTAAGCGTCAGCTAATGATATGATATTAGGAGTATGGGTTTACAAAATGAAGCCCTAATTAAGAGGCACGTCATTATTGTTTGACATACGAAGATAAATCATGATTTTTGCGCAAAAGATTAATGATTTTTTAATTTGGTTGATTCGGTTTTAATTCGATGTAATTATTAACTATTTAATATGGTTAAGTAACATCTATTAAAACCATCTTAGAAAATCCAAGTTAGATAGTAAATAATGATATTTATTTTCCCGACTTAAAAGTTTCTGGAAAGCACTGCAAATTATTATTATTTATTGTTTGAAATTACTGCAGAAAAAACCTTTCAATCATTCCAGATTTTTTATTAAAAAGACCCCAAAATATCAAATAATTCTTACAAGTTTTTCAAAAATAAAAAAGTCTTTTGTCCACTATTTTCAAATCAATTAGTCGGCAGTTGATAAAAACTAATGAATTTACAGAAAAATCAGATTTGTTAACTTGAGTTTGTAGTTTGTTAATTTTATTTTGTAAAATTTTAACATAATGTTTTGTTAAAAGCTAGGGTTTATAATTATAACAAAGGAAAATATTTATAAGGTAATATGCAGTTTTGTAAGCATTTTGTAAATTTCAAAGGTTAAAGATTATTTTGTTAATCAAAACATTTCCCACTGACAATACGCATAAAGAAGTTCAACTGACTTCAGCGTCTGCAACTTATGTTTCTGCTTACTTTATTCTAATTCGTAACGTGTTATATATTATATTATAATATTATATTCTCAGAAATTTGTACTGGTTTTCAAACTGAAATTAGTGGATACAGTGAAGTGGGTTAAAGTTACGAAATACATCAGTAAGTGTTGTTGTAGTACTGATAATTATATTGTTACAAATTTCTTTAAAGAAAAATTATAAATTATAATTATTATTATTATAATTATAAATTATACTCTCTAAAAATGAATTAGTCAAAAATGACTTAATTTAATAGTTATTAGTGGCTGCTTTTTCACTTGTACCATGGTTAACCATGGAATACCATGGTATCCCAAAATTGTCCCCTGAATCCGAAAATATCGTCAAAAATTATGAAAGTAGAGCAGTTTTTGGGATACAGTCAATTCCATATTAAATGGAAAATTGACTATCTCAAAAACTGTTCTACTTTTTTAACTTTTGACGACATTTTCGTATTCAGGGGACAATTTTACAAAAGAATTGGCTGTTAAATTTTGGGATACTATGGTATTCCTGGTACTATTAAATTAGTCATTTTTGACTAATTCATTTTTAAAGAGTATATATAATTTGATGATTTTAGAATGTGTTATTTAATTGTGTGTATGGTATTTTTGTGTTCATTTATGTAGGTATGTGTTATTTGTTTTGTTTAAGAAATTGATTGATAAAGCAACAAGTTTCCAATTTTCAACAAATACTTTTTTTACTGGGTCTTTTGAAAATTACAAGAATTATGGTTGAATTATTATTATATTATTATTAATTACAAACTACTTATCCAATTAGTTGGCAGATTACAGTTAGTTGTAAACTTAACATTAAGATGTGGACCTAGATTAACAAAAAATCTGGTTGATATTTGGTTAAAATTAACAAATATTTTTTACTGTGTTATCGAAACCTGTAAAAATCGGAACGAAAATGTTTTAATCATAAAAGTTTTTAAAAAGAAAAAGCTTATTCTTCAACTTGTTAGCTTTTAATGATAATATAAAACATCTATAAATTTTTCCTGATATCACTTTTTACATCTTATATTAATTATCTATGGATTTTTAATAGTTTTGTTTTATTTTTACGATTAAGTTATCATTTTTACTGCCTCAAATGGGTTTGTTTTTAAAACTTTACAGCTACCGTGTCTAGTCTTGTCTGTAGTTAAGTAAGTTAGCAATAAAGTCCGGTCTTTAAAAAGCTTTTATTTTTTATTGTTATTATTTTTTATGCAGGTGCTAGATACCTAAACGTACTGATTAAACATTTCGTTTATAATGGTTATTATGTAAGAAAAAAAATTGCATTTGTTTGATATTTAAGCACTTCCATTTTATATTGTTTTAACCACAGTTAGCCATAAATAAAAAGGTTTACGATTTTTAGTTAGTGCTTTATGCAAACTCAGTACATAAAAAAGCAATCACAATAATTAAATAATGAAAGTAACAAACATTACGCAATATGTGGTTACTTTTTATTTTTTAATTATTCACAAATAGGCCGCTTTTTAATCCTTTCAATACAAGAAAGTAGTCGATATTACATTAAATATTCAAAAAATTGATCAAATCTTAAAGCAGCCCGCTAAACAAAGATGTCTGTTTTAGACAGGAAATGAGATGTTTTTTGTTACCTTTTTATCTCTTGTAGGAAATTAATTTTGGGTTTATTAAATTTTGCTATCATATTTTTATGTTTTAGTTTTTGTTTTTTGGTTATTATATAAACATCATCTGCCTCTCCTAATATCTTGTAGAGCTGTATAAAAATATTCTAAAACCGTCCTAAAATTATCTAAAATGTTTTGAATAAGACTGATGTGTATGGTCTTTTAAAATCTGCAAATCTACCAACAAATAAAGCAGCCACCCCAAACAAAAAAAAAAACAGAAAAAATATTTCACGAAATCCCGCAACAAAGCACGCTATAGATCTCTGATAACGTACGTTAAACTTTATAAAAGAATTGTTGAATTCTCTGGGTGATTATTTTTTATGTAAATAGGCCTAATTAGCCTCCATGCTAATGGCCTTATAAGTCCAAGCCCAATATTTTTACGCGATAAATATACGTCTTGGATTAAAGTGTTTTTTATTACGAGTTGGCATGGCGAAAACAGGAAATTATTATTTCAATTGTTTCACGATTTGTTGGGGAAAAACTTTTCGGTGATTTAAATCAATAAAATAATTTTGCTTCCTTGGTAAGTCAGTGTTAATTCACGCTTTAATAGTTTTCTGCATATCCAAATTTTAAACAAGTTGACATTTAATTTGTTTAAAAAATCAATTACTCTGTCATTTTAAGTGATAAGTTTTCAGGTTTATAAATAGGAAAAAGTTGTGCACGAAAGGTGTAAATAAACAACTTTAAAATCAATATCACAATAGCGTTTGAAACAAGAAAACCTTTTTTATTAGTTTCTTCACTTTAAGTCAAAATAAATTCTTTGTTTCTCAATTTGGGGTAATTAATATATTCTGGGAGTCCCGAAGACAAATGTCTGCATTTAAAATCCCGATGACAAACATGGATTTACCTAATTTTGGTGGCAATAACTCCCAACCATCAATTTGTCAACGAAAAAATATAAATAGACGAAACGACTAAATACCATGTTAATTCCTTGAAAATTCGAAACACGTGTTAAGCGCCGTGCATATACGAATCCACAAACCTCAAATAATTGACGATCTTTGCGGAAGGAATTTATTTTGTTTTCAGGGTCCATGTGTCGCTTGTGTTTTGTTCGGGCTCGAGGAAACACAACAAATGTGTCAACTTAATTTACTGGGATCGTTTTTCTTTTAACGCTGTGGCGTTTAACGATATTACGCAATGACCTGACCATACAGAGGATGTGGTAAAAGATTCCACAAAAATTTACCATCTTAAAATGAATAAGTCAGAATTTAAGTATTTAAATTACTTATAGCATTATTTATATACTAATAAAAAGTAATTTTTATTTCTTAAGTAGTGGGAGTAATAAGTAACACAAAATAGTATCAAGTTTGATAAACGCCATTTTAGTCACGAATTTAAATTAGGCACGAGCAAGCTTGCGAATTAAACGAGTTGCATAGGTACTATAATATTTTTACGACAAATTCTTATAAGATAATTATATATATATAATTACCTATACTATAAACGTACATGCACTGATAATGAAACTAATTTTGTAAACGATTAATAAAATATTATTATTTAACTTAAATTTAAAATTGTAATGGCTATAAAAAAATGTACCACCTAAGGTACCTTTTTTTATTCAATTTTCAGTGTCTTATTGGGACAAAACCCTAAGATTTGTCAAAGTACTGTTAAAATAAAATTCTCATTTACTATAAAGAAGCAGCAATGTTGAGCTTTTATAAAAAAAATGTTTATTCAACAAAGTAATAGTTGTTATCATATTGTCATGGCAATAAGAAATACTTTATAATTATATTAAATATTTGTCGAACTTAAAATGTTTTTGTTAAATCTATAGTTGTGTGTGAATTACATAAAGTAATGCGCAGTTGTTATAGTAAAATTTGTTTATTGTACTATGGCATATTTGTCTTTTTTAAATTACTATCGTTGTAATTAAAATTAATTTTATTTCAGTTAGAAAATCTTTGTTAAAAGCTTACGTTAAGAACAATAACAAAAATGTTTTATTGCTATAAAAAGACTTTTTTAATATTTACTATTGTTTTGCAATGTTATCAAAATTGTTGTTATTTCCCTTAAAAAGAGGGGGAAAGGGCCAGCGCTCTCCTTGGTAAACGTAACTTTATAATCCACAGTCTGTGTTATAATCTTATTGATTTCACTTGTACGAGTGAAGTGTGGTAAAATCTAGCATAATAAAAATATCAAAAATATCACTAAGAAAATTAAAATTTCGATGTTTTCTAAAAGAAATATTTAAGGTCTATTCTATAAACGAAGCAGACTTGTTGTTTAAAAAGTGAGTTCATATTTTTTTTATTTTGTATACAAAATGATGTATACATCATATATTATAATTGCAAGGCATTAAAACAAATTATTTATTATAACAAAAAAATTAACTCATATTAAATATGAGTTAATTTTTTTGTTATAATAAATAATTTGTTTTAATGCCTTGCAATTATTAAAAAAAACTACTAAGGCTGTCTTTATAATCAACAATTTTTTTTCAACAATATTAAAAAGGTGTTAATTGATAAAAAAAATTCTTATTTTTAATAATTTTATTGTGTTGTGTTTTTCGATATTAAAATTACTGATTTCGTCGAGATTTTGCCCGATCTAAATTATAGGCGGATATTTAAATTGGTCATTAAAAACGCATTACTGCAACAATGTTCTTTGTTGTTAAAATGTTGTTTGGACTCGCATGGAAAAATAATTATTTGGTTTAAACAAATTTTGTTTAACTAAACATTACAAAGTTTTTGTTATTTTTGTGGAATAATAGACCCTTTCTAATTTATTAAGGGGTTAGAGGCATACACACCGCCATTTAATTAAGGAAAGATAATTAGTGAAGTTCGCCTTGTCAGAGCCGCGTCTTTAGCCCGACAAAAACTCTTTTTCACTAACAAAACTTTGTTGTTTGTTGTTTTAGTTCGTAACATCATTAATTTTCATTATAATTAATTGATTAACACAGGTAAAAGTAATCAAAGGATGGCTGTTTTTTTCTCTAATGAATGACTACATAAAAACAACATATGAACAAAGGAAGTTAATCGAATTAAGGCAAAATTAAACAATTTTTTCTCTATGTTTTAAAACCATCTGACTGGGGTTTGGGGGTTTAAACTCCTCCAAAATATTTATTACTTTGTATTTCAAATTGCCTTTCCGATGTTATTGACATTATCATGATGTTTTGTCATTATTATGCGGAATATAAGGAAGACAATTGCTCAAATTAAGGCAAAACATTTGTTTGCATTTTGACACTTCAAAAAACTAGCATAAATAAAGCTAACGACTATAAGAGACGAAAGATTTATTAATTAATACCTTTCTAATGTTACAATGTATGCAAACAAATTAAACATCTGTTATTCAAAAGTTTAAAAATGTTGCATATAAATCAAGAGCGTTCAAATGTCATAGATAATGAATTTTAAGAGGTTAGTACCTCCTCTTACCGTGTTTGACGTTGAAAATGTCAAAATACAGATCACTTCGAATGAAATATAAGGCACTAAAATAAAAGGGCCCCTTTTACGGTTTTTAAGTATCCCATTAAAGACGTTCAGTTTTTATAACCTTTTGTAAAAACGTTAAAAATATTAGCACTTCTTTTTACTAATCTTATCATTTGTTCTTAGTGCTTCCTTTTTAGGATTCTTAATTGTATTTAGACAGATTTTGGATAATAGTTAAAAATGTATCAAGATTAATAAACGCCATTTTAGTTATGAATTTAATTTAGGCACCAGCGAGCTTACGAGCGAGTGCTTTATTAAATGAGTGCCTAGAAAAGTTTATATAGGAGTTAATACTTAATATTATCTAAAAAATTATTTAAATTAAATATTTGTATAAAGCGACATCTATACGAAAATAAAGTAACCATCACAACATTTTTGACGTAATTTTCACCATTAACATTGCCCGTTATTATTTCAATTAAAGTAAACAATTATTGGTACATTAAAATATTAAAATAAATTTAAAATATGATTATGTTAAGAAGATATGTTATCCTATGTTTTTTTAGTACCTACTATAATTGCAAAATATTATTACAAAGTATTTAAAATTCTTACACGGAAAATGTTAAAGGTACAAAAAGTGACAGTTGTATTTATTGGAACTCCCGTTAGAATTTTTAACTTAGAAATCTACCGGCGTTAAAATCTCAAATTTTTCTGTGTAAATCAAAATTTATCCCTTGAATATAGACTAACAACTAAAGAGAAGAGAATGTTTTATGGGCACTGTACGCAAAATTTGTAACGCTTCTTGTTAACTGCACTACTACGACAAAATCAAAAGGTCAGTACAAACGTTCATATAATCTTTTCAAATATTGGCGTCAAGAAACTATTTAATACTTTTGTATTTTTGTATTTAGACATTACAATTCATTATAATTAGAACCAATAAAATGCCAGTATTCCATGGTTACGCATTTTATCACAGCGACAATATTTTTTATCACCTTGTTAAAAGTGTCAAAATCCTTAGCAACATGTAAACAAGGCTTGTTTACACGTTGCTAAGGATTTTGACACTTTTCTTGATTTGACATATGTTGACATTTAAATACTGTGTTTGTTAAATGATTAAAATAATGAATTATAAACTCTAAAAGATCGATGGGTTGGTGTAAACGATAATAAAATTAAGATAAGTTTGAATAAATAAGGTTTATTAAAGTCTTTATATATTTTAAAGCATATTTTAATTTTATATGTCAAACTGACAATTCTTTAAATCCTGAAATTCATTATATTTTCTCACTAAATATAACTCGTGATATGGTTAATTATCGATGATATTTACTCATTGAAACCGAAACAGCACATTTCACTCGTCCTGCTGACTCGTGAATCTGCAGCTCGGTTTCAATTCGAAAATATCATCGATGATAATCATACCACTTGTTATATTATGGGTGATAATAAAATAATTTTCACATTTAGTATTATTTTACAAGATGGGCACTTTATTTTAAGGATGGTATGACATTTGACAACTGTCAACTAACTTCAGCCCGTGACTAAAAACCTGTTGCAAACTTCAGTCCGTGACTAAAGCGCCGTATAGCCACATCTTGTCAATGTATATTTAAAAAACGTGTCATGGAAACATGTGCGATAATGAGCGTTTTAATGGTGGAAGTAGAAAAATAAATTTTTATTGCTCCTTTCAGATTCGACCATATAATTAATCGTAACTAAAAAAAAGTTACAATCAACAAAGCAATATTTTCCTAATCAGCTACAGTTGTTTGTAAGTACATTAGTGTCTATTATTAGCGTAAAAAACTGATGCTTCTAATTCATGCATGATAAACAAGAAGGCCGCAGAAACCGGCCGCCTGGGATTAAAGGGCGCCGACGTAGCCGAGGCCTCCTACTATTTTCTAATTGTAACGCGATACCTCGATGTTAACCGCTAGTTAAGTAGCAGGAACATCGTATCGTTTACTAATTGTATTATACTTAGATATGTGCTCCTGTGTTGTTTACCCTCCGAACGAACTTATTTGTTTTCAAGATTACATAAATTGGAAACCTTATATCTGCCTTTTTGTTTCCAATTCCAGTATGTATTAGACGATTTTCGGTTAGGTATTATATTAATGATATCCAGGAGATGTTAGCAATTAATTACATCAAAAATATCGTCCATTAGGTACACTACCCATAGCAAAACATTCAATTAAAACGACCATAGATATATCATGCATACAAATGACTGATACATTATATTATGATTTATTGTCACTTTAACTATCACTGGTTAATTTGAAACGAAATGCATACCACTGTTTTAATAGATATTGAAATGCCAACTCGAATGTCAAACAAGTCGCATTTACATGTCAGCAAATACTATTTGAATCTACATGGGAGTGTCTTCTATATATAGTATACAAGGTGTTTCTATGAACGTACGCTGTTGTAAAAATCAGATTTGTTAGTATGTTAATTTTATTTTGTAAAATTTTCACATAATTTTTTTTATATTTAACCGAAAGTTTTGTAAAGGTAGGTAATATGCAATTTTGTAAGCATTTTGTTCATTTCAAAGGTTATTTTGCTAATGTTTAAAAAAATATTTCGTTGAAAAAGTACACGTGATTTCAGGCAGTCAATCAAAACATTTTCCACTGACAATACGCATCAACAGGTTCAACCGACTTTAGCGTCTGCAACTTATGTTTCTGCTTACTTTATTCTAATTCGTAACGAGTTCGTACAACTGTCCAGAGCGTTTTTAACATATTACCAGAAATCTGTTATTATTGTTATTCGGATTCCTTAATTAACAAGTGAGCGAAGTGCACTGTAAAAAATAATTGGAAAATCACAATAAATTACTATTATTCTTATATTAATAATTCCAATGAAACTGGTGTAAATTTTTTAATTACATGTACATTTTTGTAAAATAAATCATGTAAATTTCCCTATAGGATGCAAGGCATCAAGTGATATGTTTTAGAAGTGATATTTTTATAATTCTGGTAAGTATGTGATAGTTTTTATTAAACCAACGATGTTTTTTTCTTGTCCTTTTTGTACATGTACTTTTAAGAATATTGAAAAGTATAATTCTCACCACACTGAAAGAAATATATACTAAAGTTAAATAAAAAAATAATTAGGGCAAATATATTTTATGTTTCATATATAGACTACCACATACATTGCTAAAACAAATATATTCGTTTGGTTAGCAGCCTATTGCTGCCCTAGCAATATAAATGGTGTTTCTAGCAATATTTTTTTGCTGTAATTCACTTATAGTTTACATTTTATAGTAAGGGTAAGTTTATTTTTATTTAGATCTAACATATCTTCTTTACAATAAATGTATTACAAAATTTACCATACATTCATAATAAACAGTAGTATAAATGTGTAAAGCACTAGTATAAAATTTTTAGTATAAATTTGTATTTACTTTTAGCAACAAATTTCTTTCAGTGCAGTATTTTCATATCCTATAGGACTACAGGCAAGCATTTTGAGTGTTTATAAACAGACTGTAATCTAGTGTTTTTAAATTATTTAATTATAATTCATTTCGTTCCCATATACAAAGGATTCATAAAAAGCCTAAGCAACAACATTATGGAGAACTATTAAATATTAGATACATGTTCATAAACAAATTGTTTCTATAAAACAAATAATATTTTATCTAGTAACTTTTTTATTTATTTTTAGATTTTAATTTTAAGATTTTTATTTATTTAAAACTTTAAAATAATTATATTTTTATATTTCTAAAATAACCTTACTTAAAAGTTCATTTTATGTTTTAAAAAGGAAATACTGTTTATGGTAAATGTATTTTTACTAATTTTAAAATGTTTTTAAGTTTATTTGTTTTAATTAAAATATATGTACGGTAAGATTTTTTTACGTGTTATTTCAATGGAAAACTTAGAATGCTCACCGACACCTTTTAAAATTGAGCAAAAAATTTTGCCTTGCAGGGAAATTTTTTGCTCGGTATGTAGGTTCATTTTAACCCATAAATCCGATAGGTTAGTTTTTTTGGCTCACCCTAATGTACGTATATTTAAAATTTTGTTTTTTTAACTATAGATAACTATAGTTTTAATTAAGATACCATTACAGTAAAAAATCAAAGTATGCATGTATACAATATATTAACCGGAATATATTACATTATTATGTAAGTTTAAAATTTTAAAATATATTACATAAACAAGAATGTAAAATAGAATAATAATAAAGTAATTAAAAAAAATATTACATAAGTAAAAATTTACAAAATTTTACGTAAAGCTTCATGTAAAATATGGGAAATACATAAATATTAAAATTTGTAATATATATATCACATAGCATTTTGGAAACTTACATATGGTTAGTAAAATTACATGATTTAATATAGGTTACTTAATGACATGGATAATATCCATTGGATATTCATGTAATATTTTTTACAGTATCCAAAAACAGATTCCATAGCTGATTTTCATATTTAGTTGTGTGTATGTTATTTTTGTGTTTATTTTTTGTTTAGGAAATTGATTAATAAAGCAACATTGCATCAAAATTCTTTTCATTGCAAGTTCCCAATTTGCAAAAAAAAACTTGGCTACTGGGTAAACAAAAAGTTTAGTAAAAATAAGGTCTCTTTGAAAATTAAGAAATATGGTTGAATTATTGATAAGGATTTTGTTATTAAATCCACAAAATGTTTGTTATATTTACAAACTACTTATTCAATTAAACAAATTACAGTTGGTTGTAAACTTATCATAAAGTTATTAACATAAAATCTGGTAAATATTTAGTTAAAATTAACAAATATTTTTTTACTGTTTATAATTTTGGTGATGGAGGGCAACGTTTTGTTTGCAACATCTATACTTTGGAATCGCCCTGTATACCGTTAAGGATGCTTTAATGTGTGTCAAGAATACCAGGTGGGTGCAAAATCATTAAAACGACACGTTCATTGTTTTTTCTTCGAATTCCTTTCCCGTATCCAGTTGATGGGTCAATTAAGAAAACAATTTTATTACTTGTCTTTAAAGAGCACTCTGATTCTTCTTGGTTCCAGTATGAAACCTTGCGGCACAACTTGATTTTTTTAAGATTGACAAAAGACCTTTCGACAAAGATTAACCTTTATTGAACATCGGGATATTCAGTTAAGTGGCGGTACATTTATATCGATTTGGGGCTTAAGGTGCAATCTCAGTTGCTCGTTCGAATTAGCAGGCAGGCACTGGGTTAATTTTGACAAACAGCGGCGATCAGTAACGCAATAAAATGTGTCTCGAAACAAACAAATAACGCCTAATCCAGATTAAAGCGAGTTGTCGACGTAATAGTGACATATTGGACAGGGGGCACCACATTCGTATAAATCACGCAGTGACGCTTCGACAGGGTCGGGCAAATTACATTTTTTTGTTAATGAGGTATTTCTTAACATTTTAATTAGAAATAAACCGATTAAACATCACATTCCCACATAATTTCCAAGCTTGAGATTTTATTAAGTTACCCACAGAAACAGACTGTGTAATTTATTTGATTCCACCTATGTACTTTATATTTCCAAATCCGTTCCTGAAACCCATCTCATTTGCTACTAGCTTTACGCTTCGCATCACATAATAAATTAACCCGCCATTGAAAAAGTACACGAACAAATTTAACACTAATGAATATGGAATTTAAATGCTATAAATTATACTGCGCTATTTTAAGAAAAGTAGCCTAGACTAAAACTGCAGGATTATTTAAAAGTAATTGATTAAATATTATATTTTGTGATGACGTGGATTATTTCAACAGTTCATCGATGAACTTAACCTTTTATATGGCGATAAACCATCATCCCTGTTTATCGAAAATTTTGAGAATTTTATTGTGTGTAGTATATTGGAAGATGACTCGTGAAGGTCCTTCATATTCGGTTGTTGGCTTGATTGATTCTTAAGAATATGCCCAATTTGGATACTGCATAATTTAAACACCAATCAAATTAAAAAAGTGTTTATTCATGAAGAATTAAAGAAACGATTTTGCTCATTATTATTAAAATAGAAACCATCGTATGTTTGCATCTCCCTGTATATTCGTATGTATTGATTCGAGGGCAGGAAACAATATGTTACCAATTAAATTTATGACAAGCTCTTCGTTGGTGGCTTTTATAATATTGCAAGATAGCATCATTATTCATATTAAATATATAGCTGTCTACCTATAATTCTAACATTTGAAAGCAACAAAAAATGCAGTAGATAATCTTTGTTTCAATAATAATAGTACAAATATTATTCTGAAGGAGTGAACGATCAAGGATTGTACTTATCTAAATGTTTTGTCAAATAAAATTTGACTATTTATTTTAAAACTTAACATTCTATTTTAGGAATAAATTTAACAAATCCAAGAAAATAACAGAAGCAAAATTGAATTTGAAATTGAATCTGTAAGTAACTTATCAAAACATGCAAACACCAAATAACAAAATTTCTAGTTTTATTTTATTTTCATATCTACCCAAACTCATCTTGGATAGTGACAAAATTCAATTAACTATTGTGGATTTCCATTGTAACGGGTGCGACATTGACACTGCGTGTTTTCATGATAATAAAGTTTTAATACAATGTTATAAAATCAGATTTGTTAACATGAGTTTGTAGTTTGTTAATTTTATTTTGTAAAATCTTAGCATATAATACCTATAAGATGCAATTTTTTAAGCATGTGTGTTTATATATATTATAACATATTACCAGAAATCTGTTATTATTGTTATTCGGATTCTTTATAGGTTTTCAAACTAAAATTAGGGGATACAGTGAAGTGGGTTAAAGTTACGAAATACATCAGTAAGTGTTGTAGCAGTACTGAAAATGATATTGTACCAAATTTCTTTATAATTTGATGATTTCAGAATAACGTCTTTTTTTTGTGTATGTTATTTTTGTGTTCATTTATGTAGAAAATTGTTAATTTTTTATTTAGGAAATTGATTAATAAGGCAACATTTCTTAATCAAAATTCTTTTCATTTAAGTTCCCAATTTCCAACAAATATCACTGGGTCTACAAAATGGTTTGTAAAAAAGGTGCTTTTTTAAAATAACAAGAATTATGGTTGAATTATTGCCAGGATATATATTTATATTATATTCTTCGTACTTGGTAACTGTATTTTTTAATAATATTGATTTCCCGTTTGGCAATATAATTAAGAACACTTTTAGGGAAATTCTAAGAAAACCTAGCCAATTCTGAGGTGGTAGCTAACTGAAGAATCTCAAAGTACCTAAAGTATATTCAAATCCAAGCTGGACTAAATGTAAACACAATCCTCCGAATCGACCAATAAGAGCTCAAAATCCGAGTCACACCATCAGAATCGACCAATAAGAACGAGTTATCATGCGTCTGGGCGTTTTTGTTTAGTCCAGCTTGGATTTGAATACACTTTAGGTACTCTGGAATTCTTCAGTTATGCATTTGCGTAATAAAATTATCTATTGAGATCATTTTCCTTGGTGAAATAATGCGACGCGTTGCGACGGACAATCATTATTTTTTTGGCTTTTGTAGACAAAAAATGATGGTTAATAGTGGACTATGACATCAAAAAATGCAAAGAGCTGAATGTACTTATAGGAAGCTCTAATTTCAAATGGAGCTTCATTCCAATATTTCATATAAACCAAGCTCACAAATAGAGCTAAATTTTCAAAAAAAATTGTCTTTCCAGTTGTTCAAGAAAACTGATTTTGGAAACGGTATATCTTTAGGACATAATAACTTTGACATCCATCAAGCACGATGAGTAAGGCCAGGATTGCATTTCATCCACCAAAAAACAGAAGAGACAAGCTCAAAAATTCCTTATTATCGTCTTGTGATTGCTGTTTTTTGAAGTAATTCATTTCTTAAACGATTAAATAAAGGATTCTAAAACATTCCAATATCAGCTGTGCTATAAGCAGAACGAACATTAGGAAGCTACCGAAAGTAGAATCTCCATGCCATCAATTCAGAAAAGTTCTTCAAGAATTTTTTCAAAGCTTCAATGTGGAGACCAGTATTACTTGCCACCATATCAAATTCAATGCCTTTAATGCTATGGAGGTAAGATTCAAGAATGTTTTTTTTTCAGTGAATATTTTGAATATTTGGGGGGGTGTGACACCCCCTCACCACGCCCCTGAGTACATTTCATTATATCATAAACTCATACCCTGTACTAAGCGGTTAAGTTATTAATAAGATGTATGGTTTCAACAAGTCATTCGTCGCTTTAATTTAGTATCAAACGGGTACCCCAGACTACAAAATACTAAATTCAAATTAATTTCATTTAAGTTCGTTTTAATAGTGTGACAAAAACCTAAACGACTGCCAGCATCTGTAAGCAGCCAGCGTTAACAGAATTACGATTTTGTTAAATAGTTGAAACGTTATATTTAGTTTTTTAAAATGTTATTTTATGTGGATCAATTTTGACATTAAAAAGCGTAAAGCTAACATTAACTTGGATAAAAAATGTTGGCATTTATTCAAAACAGCCTTAGGCCAAAAATAAACGCTCCTTAATTTTAATAAGAATAATAGCTGTGATGATTTTTATGTTGGATATAATTATGGGTAATAAAACCATTTGCTAAATTTTGATTTTTTACTATATAGCTATGTATTTTAGAGAAATTATAGTGATTATATTATGGGTAATTTTTTGTACAATTATCCTGCAAGAATTAATTTTTGGCAGGATGTTCTTCAGACCATGGTTTAAGATTTCCTTCTGAATTAAGTAAACGTTCAAATTAATTGAATTATTTTTAATGGACACCTTTTGTAATTGAATTCGTTTTCGTTATGTAAAAGCATTTTTTATGACGAAATACTTAACAACTTGATTGATACCAAAATTATGTAACAAACTGGCCGACCGCACCCGCACTTAAAATTTCCTCCTTTCGCATTGATCCGAGGAAAATTATGAGAAACAAGACCTAACCAACATTACATAAAGCAAAATATCCCGATGCAACATCTATCGGATCGTTCTCACAATTTAAAAATAATTGCGGTCATACGTGCCGGTTGCTACCGAATCGATCGCAAAGGAAAATGTAACCGACAAAAAATCATTCGGTAAAAATACGTGATCGACTAAAATAGCCACGGCGGCTCCTTTCAAAACTACTACTGGATTTTACGATGAAAACAGTTTACTAAGAAGCCATGCATAATCAACTAGGGGTCATTCCAGACAATTGCTAATCGAATAAGGTAAGGTACGGTGGCACAAGAGTGCGCAGATGTGGTGCGCACTTTTAAGAATCGCCCATCCAATATCCAAACCAAGTGCAAAATGGGTTTGTTTATATTTTAGGACTTCGATAAGTGTTTCAAAATTAATTAGTTGTCGCTCAAGGCTTTTTGAGGTTGCGTGTCTCGGTATCGACGAGATGTCTTGTTAAAAGTTCCGTGAGCTGATAATGGATAATGAAACCTTGTTATGCTGAAATTACTGCAGACATACATACATATATGCATGTTTAATTTTAATGTTAAAATAACATGGCAAATTTCCATTTAAATAGTAAAATGTATGATAAAATTTAGGACTACAATCCATATCAAATCAACCAATTTAATTTAAAAAGGTTGCTGAAAAAATGTTTTCATCACTAAGGCTCTATAACCTTTTTTTCATATATATGTTATATATATTTTATCTTGACTTGTCAAAAATGTTAAATGTAAACATAATGTGGCCAAATAAATGATTTGATTTTAAACTGTCCATCTTTTAAAATAATACTTGATGTAAAAATAATTTTATTATCTTAATACAAAAATGCAAAAGTATTAAGGTAGTTGTCGTGCTATAAGCATACCATCAGAAAATTTTGAATTTTTGTATACTTATTAAGGACATGACAATACATATATCCTTAAAATTTGAAGTCGATTGACCATCTATAACCCGAGATAAATTCAATTAAAAATTGGATAATTAACATGGATTGTATAGGCTTTCTGTAGTTCTGTACCAGTTTCTTAGTTATACAGAAAAAACTAACTGTCAGAAGCTTTCAAAAAACTAACAGTGTTTTAATGTATTTTTGCTGAGTTTAAAAAAAAATAATTAAAAATTTTTGACCGTCCAATTGTTTATAAATAACCGTTTAAAGTTCAACAATATGTAAAAAGTATACATCACTAGTGTCAGATAAAAACAACTTGGCAAGGCTGTACGCGAGTATAGATATTATTTCCGCAGTAAATTCAAATGGACTGAGTCAGTCCAATTTATCTATTGGTTGAGCATAAGCGACGTTGCCGGATTAAAACTTATGAAAATATTTGAAAGTATTACGTAAAAATAACGTCTCCAGGGTACAGTCTTGCGAACAAATTATGAATCACTTAGCTACAAGCTCGTATACATTTATAATCTAAAAATTTTTGACAATATTGTACCACGACAACTACCTTAAATAGTTTCTCAACGCAATATTTAAAAAGTTTATATGAATATTTTAATTTCGCCAACAGTAAACTGGATTTAACATAATTTCGGGTGGAGACTTTAAGCACATTAAACATTTTCTTCACTTTCACTGTAAAAACTGTTGTTAGTCCATTTTCAAGGGATACATTTCGATTTACAACTTGACATTTTCACCGGCGCGCCGATAATACAGATTCCCATTCTTACGGTTACTCTATTTTTGTATAGATGTAGTCCTGTACAAATATTTTATTAATTAATTAATTTATATTATTTTTAGATAATAAAAAGTTTTTCTCTTAAAAAAAGTAGTTTGCAACTCGTTTATAAACTTTTATTAAAATGGCGTTTATCAAACTTGATTCGTAAAATAATATATTATATCAGTATATATAATATATAATATAGTTTCGACCTTTTTAAAAAACGCTATTAAATGTTTTTTTCCTTATTATAATCTTAAAAAAAACAAACAATGTTATACAGGGTGTCTCAAAAGTCTCGCTTTGCTTGCTGGTTCACCCTTTTTATGCTGTCCATGCCTTTTTTTAGCTATTTTAAAAAACTAATACGGTCTCAGTGATCTATAAATATAATTTTTTTTAATCCAATTTTTTTTAAACGGAAAAATTGGGAATTTTACAGAAAATTTCACTTTTGTATTTCTTCCGTAGGTACTATTGCGGCCGATAAAAAGTAATCGACTAATTTTCCCGTTGTAAATATGGTTGTCACCAGTGGCATTTCAAAAATAATTTTATAAAATTAAGTAACGTCATCTTAAATTAAGTAAAGTCATTATTTAATTATGCCTTACCATACTTTAACTGAAGCAGAGAAAGGCTATTGAAGCAGGATGGTCTCAACAACAAATAGCAGATGAAATAAACTGCAGCAAGAGCGCTATTCAAAAATTAAACAAAAAGTGGGTGGAAACTGGTGACCTGAGTAGGGTGATGGGTTCTGGGCGTCCAAGAAAGACAACTCCAGTAAACGACAACGAGTTGGTTGAATATGTGAGGCAAAACCCATTTTATAACTCCATTCAAGCCAAAGAGGAAACCAACTTCCCAGCATCTGTTAGGACGGCAAGAAAACGGTTGCGAGAACAAGGTTTATTTAACTGCGTGAGTGCTAAAAAGCCTTGCTTGACGGATGTTAATAAAGAGGCAAGAGTGGAGTTTGCAAACAATTTTTTTAATCAAAACGCTGAATATTGGGAGCGAGTAGTCTTTTCAGATGAAAAAATATTTCAATCCTGCTACAATGGGCAACTGTGAGTTTATCGTCCCAGAAACCATAAGTTTGCATCATGATGAAGAATACCTCCACAAAACTGACAACAGCGGAAGATTTTCTGTCCACCTGTGGGCGTGGATATCATCTTCAGGGGCTGGTATAATTCATATTGTAGAAGGTCGATTAACTGGGAACCGATACGTGGAAATTTTAAACGATGTAATGCTTCCGTCAATGCAAGAAATATTTGATAATGATTTTGTGTTTCAACACGTAACACTTTAGGACGGCAAGAAAACGGTTGCGAGAACAAGGTTTATTTAACTGCGTGAGTGCTAAAAAGCCTCGCTTGACGGATGTTAATAAAGAGGCAAGAGTGGAGTTTGCAAACAATTTTTTTAATCAAAACGCTGAATATTGGTAGCGAGTAGTCTTTTCAGATGACTATTTCCCTCGTCTTAATTTCCACCAACCACAAACGCGCAATTTTGAATTACAAATGGTTTCTAGGTGAAAAAACTGTGTGACAGCACCTGTCAGCAGTTTTTTCGAGTTTACCCGCGGCAAAACTTGACAGCTGTTGTCACCAAAAATTGCAATTTATATTTTAATTGTTAACTGTTACTCATGAAATAGTCTTGTCAAATACCATTCGGGCATCTAATTTTTCCTGTGAAAAAAATCGAAAAAACTCAATGCTAAGTAATATTTTTTAACAAAAAGCATTCGTGCAGGTGCAAAAATCCTCCTCTTCGACTCGGATTTTTGTTGCCACCAGCACTCATGCTTTTTGTTAAAATATCACTTAGCAACGTATTTTTTCGATTCTTTTCGGAAAAATTAAATGCCCTTATGATATTACTTACGAAAAAATATTTCAATCCTGCTACAATGGGCAAATGCGAGTTTATCGTCCCAGAAACCATAAGTTTGCATCATGATGAAGAATACCTCCACAAAACTGACAACAGCGGAAGATTTTCTGTCCACCTGTGGGCGTGGATATCATCTTCAGGGGTGGTATAATTCATATTGTAGAAGGCCGATTAACTGGGAACCGATACGTGGAAATTTTAAACGATGTAATGCTCCCGTCAATGCAAGAAATATTTGATAATGATTTTGTGTTTCAACACGTAACACTTTAGGACGGCAAGAAAACCGGTTGCGTGAACAAGGTTTATTTAACTGCGTGAGTGCTAAAAAGCCTCGCTTGACGGATGTTAATAAAGAGGCAAGAGTGGAGTTTGCAAATAATTTTTTAAATCAAAACGCTGAATATTGGGAGCGAGTAGTCTTTTCAGATGAAAAAATATTTCAATCCTACAATGGGCAACTGCGAGTTTATCGTCCCAGAAACCATAAGTTTGCATCATGATAAAGTATACCTCCACAAAACTGACAACAGCGGAAGATTTTCTGTCCACCTGTGGGCGTGGATATCATCTTCAGAGGCTGGTATAATTCATATTGTAGAAGGCCGATTAACTGGGAACCGATACGTGGAAATTTTAAACGATGTAATGCTCCCGTCAATGCAAGAAAGATTTGATAATGATTTTGTGTTTCAACACGTAACACTTTATGATTTATCTTTCCTGATCAAAAAAATATTTTCATTTTAAGGATAACTCGCCAGTTTACACTGCTCATGTGGTTCATAATTGGCTAGAAGAAAATTACATTACAACGCTTCCTTGGCCGTCAAGAAGCCCCGATTTAAACCCAATCGAAAATATTTGGGGATATCTCGTAAAAAAAATATATAAATATGAATTTAGACCAAGAAATAGAGAAGACCTTATTAATGCAATTCAAAATGAGTGGCACAATTTGGAAGAAAATTACGATATTCAAAATTTAATTAGTTCCATGCCTAGGAGATTACAAAATGTTATAGAGAAGAATGGTGGTTCTACCAAATATTAATTATTTTTTTAAAATGGAGTTTTTATAGCATTACAAATGTGTAAGATTATCTAAGATAATGCCTGAGGGAGGGCTGAATGAAAAAATTGCCAGGGCCGGTTTTTCTGAGCCCATCCAACCCTGGTTGGCTCATCTTTTATAATTGTTATAGTCGTAGTATACTATTTCTTTTTAAGTTTAAATTTATTTATTTTGGTTACCCAATAAATAATTTGTTCTTTTTGTTTGTATTACGAATAAACATGCTTTATATAATTTAAGTTTTTTTTATTAAAAAATTAAATATGTCATACACCTATGATTTCTTGTCAAAATAATTTAATTGACATTACTGACGTAAAAAACCCTACTTACAATAGCCAATTTTTAAGAAAAACATGCAACTTGATAAAGAATCGATTACTTTTTATCGGCCGCAATAGTACTCTCTAAAAATGAGTTAGTCAAAAATGAATATTTGTCAAAAATGCAAAAGTCAATTTTTTTTACTTTTCCAAATTTTCCCTCTCAGATTGAAAATAGGTACCCGAAAAAAATATTTTAGCAAATTTAAAAAAAAAAATTTAAACGAAAAAATTTGGTATTTCTTCCGTAGGTACTCTAAAAATGAATTAGTTAAAAATGACTAATTGTCAAAAATGCTAAAGCCAATTTTTTTTTTTCTTATTTTTTCCGGGTTTTTTTCAAATTTTATTTTGTAAAATTTTAACAAAATTTTTTGTAGAAAACAAGGGTTTGTAATTGTTTTAACAAATGAAAATATTTTAAAGAAAGTTTTGTAAAGGTAATAGGCAATTTTGTAAGCATTTTGATAATTTCAAAGGTTACAGATTATTTTGTTAATGTTTAACCAATTATTTCGTTCAAAAAACCGTCTTTTTCGTTAGCTCAATTTTTTCGAAAATTTTAAAACACTAGTCCTGAGATATTTTATATTAAAAATACCCGAAACCAAAATTTTAGCAATTTAAAAAAATGTCTAACTAAAAAACAATTACAGTGATAAAATGTTAACCACTACAACACAATAAAATAATAGTTTTTAAAAATTTTGAATTTTTAATGTCCCTTTTAAGATTGAAAAAAATACATTTTAGACGAGTCGCAATAAAAAAGTCTACAGCTCTTATAAAATTAGTCTGATCAGACTATCTTTGACGTTTTATTTGTAAAAGAGAAAGTTGTTTTATTTTGAAAGCATTTACATATTTTTTTTATTTACAGTTTACTATAGGAATATAAAGACTGCAAACAAAGTTTTGTACATTTCCTGAATTTTTATTTAATTTTGGACAAAAAAAGTTTCCTTGTTAAAAAGTTCTAAAAGAAAAATTGCTTTGAAATTTTTTGTTCTGCGTTGTGCCATATTTTGCACCCCTTAAAATTTTTTTTGGAGACACCTACATGTTTATTTTACAATTGTTGTTTTAGCTATCCCCTTGTGTTAAAACCTTTAGCAAAAATGTTAAAAAAAAACGTGTACTAAAAGTAGCAATTTATTAATTATTAGCTTTGAAAATGCCTCGATGCGTGCGGCATTACAAAACAAAATAATCAAAAATACCGATCATATAAAACCAATGTTTTACAAGATATTTCTAATAATACTTAAGCCAACTCAAAACTTGTATCATTGACTGAAAGAATGCGATTACCCCTTAGACTGTGACCGCGATTCGAAAATGTATTAATGAGAAGCCCTGTTAAAAATTTTAATCACATTCTAATTTGCAACGCGGTACGAATGTGAAGTAAGACGAGCATCGCGGACGGAGTGCGGCACCGTCTAAGTGGCAACAGGTAATTTTTAAGATCAAAAAGGCCGCCGTGGCTGGAGGCGACGGTTCACACTAATTGGAGAGGCTTGATGGTCAAAGGAAGCCGGTGAGGAATAAAGTATCGAGCGGTATGTGGCTAATTGAGTGGCCAACAACTTATTTTATACATATAAATGCTATATCACACATCACTTTTCAATCTATTTTACTGCTTTTTATCCACTCTCTTTCATTTAAATTAATTTTTTTTTTCGGCTGTGTTTTTCGTGTCAAATTAACAACGGGGGGCTACAGGGTCTTCAGGGAATTTATTAAACGCCTTACACTGCACTTTACTAGGTATGATATTGTATTTTCGAAAATTTCGTTACTTAAGTAACAATTGTAACAAATTAAATAAGTGTCTTGAATAAATGTGTTTTTTACGACCACTATGTAAAAGTCACATTTCGTAATGGCATCGTTGCTTAGAAAATGAATCTTTTCATTGGCAAGGCAAAACACGAATGTAAAGTGACAGGTCTGTGTGAAAAGAAATTGACAGCATCGTTTGACATTCGTTTCAAAATTTTTATTGTATTTGTATATGTTTGTCTAAATATCATTTAGAACACAGTTAATTGTGTTTGTATAATAAATTCTAATTTTTAGTGCCTTTATTTAAATTGAGAAGGTAAGTTTATTGATTTTAAGTAACTTATTTATTGATTTTAAGTATACTTTAGGTATACCTTAAAAATTAAAAGAATGAGATAAAAAGTAATTTTTACAGCTGCCAAATACGTTTTTAGGTTATTTTGTTTTGTATTTGAAAATAATAAAAAATAAAAGGGTCGTAGAAAAAATATTGTGTTTCACATGTGAGAAAAGCTTTCTTCAAGCTCTTGTGAATGCACACTCGGCCTAACGGCCTCGAAAGCAACTTAAACAACACTTGTTAAACAAATAACTATTTTTCTACGCCTACTTTTTAAATACATGAAGAGAAGTTGTGGCTTTATTGAGTTTTAGTCACGGGCAGAAGTTAGCAAAAGGTTTTTAGTCACGGGTAAAGTTAGTTTTAAGTTATTTGACAGTGGTCAATAATTGACATAATACTAAATGTAAAAAATATTTTATTACCTCAATACAAAAATACAAAAGTATTAAATATTTTCTTAACGCCAATATTTGTTTTTATGAACTTTTAAATTTCGCCGACAGTAAACTAGATTTAACTTAATTTCGGGTGGAGACTCCACTGTGTAGTGCCCATAAAACATTTTCTTCACTTTCACTGTGAAAAACAACAGTTAGTCCATTTTCAAGGATTACATTTTAATTTACACATAAAAAAATTGACATTTTTACCGGAAGAATGGTTACTCTATTGTTTTATAGATGTCGCTCTATACAAACAAATAATTTAAATAATTTTTTGATAATAATAAGTATTTTTCGTAGAAAAAGTATAGTACGCAACTCGTTTATATACTTTTCTAGACACTCGTTTAATTAAACACTCGCCCGCAAGCTCTCTCGTTCCTAACTAAAATTACAAATATTACATTACTATTACAAATATTACATTACTATTATATGCATGCATGCATGTAATATTTGAATTCAAAATATATGGCATTTTTAATTCGTTTTAATTATTGTTTTAGTCGGCATTTTCCAAGATTCCTATATTTAAAATATTTCCTATGAATAGGAATAATTATTTAGTTGAAGATTGTTCAATAGTCGGCACTAATAGCTAATATATTTAAATATGTAGTAGACGAAAAAGTTTACTTTTTATTTTGGAAAAACTTGGAAAATTTGCTGTCTTTGACCAGGAATGATTTTTTGTATTAATTTCAAATAATAAATAGACAATTTTTAGTGTCTTTTCAGAAACTCAGCTATTATTTTTTTTTATTTAATTTTTTTGTCCAAACATATTATTAATACTATGTCAGTGAGATTTGGATTTAAATGGTCTCATCATTTGAGCAGTTTTTGAGTTTTATTTTTCTTGCGGTGGCAATAATTATTAATTTGTGAAAAAAAAAATTTGTTGTTTTGCCGTTTATTATTGTGCTTTCGTACACTTCTGCAGTTTTTTATAGAAAACTGCAGAAGTGTTATAGTTCGGTTTTTCAAAATATAAATTTAATTTTAATTTATTTCCATTTTGTTTAATAAAAATATTTTTATTTTGTTCAAAAGGCAGCTTAAAAAACTTTTTTTTTAAAAAAAGGTATGTGTGAACTTCTTCAAAATTTTCCACTGTTTAATTTTGAAAAAGGTATTCTAAAATAAAAAACTTAAAAATTTCCAATGTTTATACTGTAAAATCCGCAAAAATGTATGAAAAGTGCTGACATTTTAGATTTTTTCATTTTTGGTTTTCACTATTTGAAGCAAATCGCCGATTAGGGAACAAAAACAAAATCATAAAATAATCATTTTTATATTTAAATAATCCTAAAAATGGCTCATAATCTTCTAAAATCCTTATTAATCCGCTGGGCAAAATTAATCACCAAAATCTATTATTTCTGACATAAATCCTAATTTTTGTTGAGGGCGGTTTCTTTGTAGTGTTCGGCTATTTGTCTACTTTGATTATAGGATTTTTATGATACAGAAGTCGTGGGAAACACTATTACAGGTAGTAAAGGTGTCCCTAAAATCGACTAATAGCCCAGATAAAGGCCATTTAACATCGACTTTTGTGCAAATCCAACAACACCATGTAATTAAATTGGAAATTTAGACTTTTTATTAATTGCCTTTTAATTAATTATTAATTTCTCCCGCAGCAGCGTTTCAAGGCTGGGTTTAAAGGAGAAACAAGTTTTGTAGCTTGCTAATTATAAAGTACTTAGTTTATTTCTGACAACTTATCGATTTTTCTTTCCCATACATGCAAATTTTAGAAATAGCACACATATTCGATGTGTTAATAAATTTTCCGATGTCAGAAGTATATAGAGAAATATATAGAGAGCTTTTACTATTATAATTATCATGTATAGTTATGACTATTCTAAACCATAATTACTGGTATTAAGATTGATAGTAATAAAACAAATAATTAAATATTATAATGACTAACTGTAATATGCTTACAAGTAATTATAATTAGAACTAATTATAGAGTTATTAATTTATTTTACACACATTTTTTAAATGTCAACAAATCTTGCGTTGTACAAAAAATAACATAATTGCGACAAAAAAATAAAAAATTAACTGGGAACCTTGGCGATAGATATAAATAATAAGTTAATACAAATTAAAACGGATTATAAATAAATAATTCGCTTGGCAGGAATTTAGTATAATTTCTGCATAAATTTCGCTTAATACTATCGCATTTGGAAAGTCAAGAAATGCTAATTATGTCAACATAACAATTAATAATGTCCTAACCATCGAATTAAAAATTTCGCGGCTAGCCGCTTGTGAGGTCTTTGTAATAAAGAAATGTTATGTTTTAAAGGATGTATCTTAATAAAAAAATTATAATTTCAACCTAATAATTTATTATTATAAACAAATTATGAATAAAATAATAATAAAAATAGCAAGATTGAATACTTATGCCATCTTCAAATAATCAATTTTTATCAAAATTATCAACCAAAGAAGAAGATAAAGAGGTTTATGTAAAAACAAAAGAAGGCCGATAATTTGATAGGGGTTGTAGATCTCATTATATTTACACCTTTTTTAAATAAATATTTTTGATTTGGACTTTTGTTTTCAAATTATCGACATTTTTTGTTTTTAGATAAACCTTTTTATCTCCGTTATTTATATATGTATTTAAAAAATTATAGTTTTTTGCTATTGTCAGTTTAATATCTACAATGTTTATATACAGTCAACAAAAATAACAATCAACAAAGATAAGGAGGTTTACCTATGTTTATAAAAACAAAAAATGTTGATAATTCAAAAACAAAACCTTAAATAAAAAATATTTATGTATTTAAAAAAAGTGTTTTTATCGATGAGAGCTACAACCTCCATTACTTTGTCAATTTTTAGTAGAAACACTCTGTATATACAGGGTGCACCATGTGGGGATATCTTTTTTATTTAAAGAGTTCAAGTTTATTAAAATGGTATTTAAAATTAAAAAAAAAACGAGTTTTTTAAATATATTGAAAAAAAGTAAAAACCTGTCAAAATCAAAAATCGCATGCGTATGTTTACGTGTAGAATTTACTTTTTTTTTAATTCCTAGGAAAAAAGTAACAACTAATTTTTGTTTTTATTATTTTAAGGCTTTCTTGCAATTGATAAATTTTATTTTAATAGATCTTTAAATAAAAAATACCCATAGATACATTCGTAATTTCTGACACTGCATAATATTATTTAAAAAATCTTTTAATTTAATTTAACGTTAAGAGCTATAGTGTTGGTTAAATCAGAGAGACAATTTGTAATTTCAAGATTATTAAAATGGCATATTGAAAAAAGGTAAAAACCGGTCAAAAACAAAAATCGTATGTGTATATTTACCAGGAAAAAAGTTATACCTAACAATTTTTGGTTTTAAAAGGTTTTTGTTTTTAATATTTTAAGCCTCTTTTGAAATTAATATATTTCATTTTAATAGATCTTTAAGTAAAAAATACCCATAGAAACATTCGTCTCTCTCTTACTCCTTTTATGGAGAAAATTAAGTAATTTCCCATTTAACCATTGAACCAATTTTATTAAAAAACGCAAAAAGTTAGCCGGGTATTATTAGTTTAATAAAAACAATCAAAACTGTAAAAAAATATGTATATTTTTACTCTGTTCATTGATTGTTAAATTTAAACCAACTAAAAATAGCTATTTGTGTGAGCGCAAAGTGATACATTGCCGCTCTGAGCGAGAAGTTTGGCTATCTCGCGAGAGCGGCAATGTCACTTCGCGCTCGAATTACATACAGGATTTTTTCTACAACCAGGGTTTCTATAAGAATGTTTGGTAAAAATTAATAATTATTGATAACCTCAAATTTGACGTTTGTGTCAAAAGTCGCAAACACACTAAACGTTTCTTTATTATGGTTTCCATGGCAACCAAGTAAAAGTAAAAAAAAACGCTCGCTCCTCGAAAAAGTGAAACTTTGCGCTTTCTTTTGGAAGCGCAAATTTGTACTTTTTGCTTGGTTGTAGAAAAAAATATTTTTTCAGATTTCCCAATATTTTTAATTTATAATTTTTAATATTTTAAATATTTTATACAAATTTCACTATTTTTTTGTATTTATTAATATTTATAAAGCTAATATGTTTATGTTAGGTTTATGGTTATGTCTAATTGTCAGAGACCAAACTTTTAGGCACTTGAAAATTGAAAAAATGCTTCTAAAAAGGCATTCAAAAAAGTTAAAATAGGCACAATACTAAAAAATAAACGCGTTTATTCTAATATACATATTATTATTATGTAAATAAAAAAATAGTTTTAACACAGCTTCATTCAGTAAAAAATTATATTTTGCTTAAATTTCACTAAAATGTTTTTTAAATTTTATTGGGACTTTTTTTTGAATTTATTATTATAATATAGTTTTAAAGTTTTTAATTTCTTTATAAATTATTTTATAGTTTTATTTTATTATTTTAAAGGGATTTTTTATGATTTAATTTATTAATTTTTAGGATTTTTGATTCCTACATTTCCCAAAGCGGCATTATTTCAGATTTCGATAAGTGATCTGACAGTAAAGTTTAAAAAATGAAATTCGCCAACTCGTAAACTTTACAATTTAAAATTTTCCAAATTTTGTAAAAAAATGTTAGTAGAAAATGAATTGTAAAATTAAAAACGAATACATTTTAAAGGTTCCAAGACAAGCAGAGGAAATTTTTCTGATAATTCAAACATAAAAAAAAATTCTTAACACAGCAATTTTACAAAATTGTAAGTACTTTTTTTTTTGATTTTCAGAAACTTTTCTTTAAATAAAGTTTATTCGGTCGGATCATAGAAAAAGTTTATTTCTCTTTACTTATAAACTATATGTAACTCGCTTATAAACTATATGTAACTCGCTGGCCCAGTAAAAAATACCAATTACTTAAACTAAAATAAACCATCCTGGCCGTCGAATTAAAAAAGTTACACCACGGCGTGTGAGGTCTTATTTAATGCTGGCGGTCCGAAAGCTCTCCTAAATAAAAAGAGAGTGGATCTCGGTCGCCTGTGGCCGCAGCAGCCTCCTTTAATTTCGGGGCCTCTTTCGCTCGCATAAATGATCTATCATTCGGGAATTATTATTTTAAAGAGGCGTGCTTTATCACGATACGCGACCAAAATATATACCCTGTGTGCGGAGGAAATTATTATTAAATCATAATCGCTTATGCCCGCCACTTAGTGGAGAAAACTGACCGAAAATGCGTATGAAATGTATGGAGGGACAATAACCAAGCAGTGGTGAGATGTACATCTTATTTTAACAGGAAAAAATTAATTAGGTACTTATATCTTAATATTAAAATTATTTTTAAAATACCGTGTGAAAATATAAACCATTTAGCGTTTATCTAGTTAAATAAAACAATTTTAATTGCTAAATAATTGCCTTATACCTAATTGAAGAGATTACTGTTATTTTGCCGCTTTTTTATTGTTGTTTAGTTCATGGATCTTAGATTTTTAGTGGCATGTTAAACGAAATTATTTCTCTATGCACTACCGAAGATTTTACAAATTTAGTTTTACGTTTTTTTGTTAATTGTTTTAAACAATTAATTTTCTATATAAAAATGGTAATTTTATTTGTTTTTGATATTAATTCGTCTTTCATTGAAGTGTTTAAAATGGTTAGAGCTGTTCAAGATCCTGGGGCAGATCCTGAAACTATTCTTGAGGGGGTACTCTCTAAAAATGAATTAGTCAAAAATGACTAGTTACTACAGTTACTAGTGGCTGCTTTTTTACTTATACCATGGTTAACCATGGGATACCATGGTATCCCCTACATTTAATAGCCAATTTTTATGTCAAATTGTCCCCTGAATCAAAAAATACCGTCAAAAATTATGAAAGTAGAGCCGTTTTTGAGATATAATCAATTCCATATTATATGGAAAATTGACTATATCTCAAAACTTTTGACAACAATTTTACACGGAAATTGACTGCTAAATGTTTGGTATACATTTATTTCACAGCTCTTGTGGGGGAATATCCCCTCATTTCCCCTTGTATCTGCCACTGCTTCTAAAATGTCCCAAAACTATCAAGTTTTATAAGCGCCATTTTAGTTACGAGTTTTATTAGGCACGAGAGAAGCTTGCGAGCGAGTGTTTAATAAAAACAAGTGTCTAGAGAAGTTTATAAAACGAGTTGCATACTATACTTTATCTTTCTTCATAAAATTTGACATTTGACGAATTAAACCTCACTTTTTCGTAATTTATAACTAAGCTAACTTCAGCCCGTGACTAAAATGTCCAAAAGCCACTGTTGTTAACTTCAGCCCGTGACTAAAATGTCACAACTCGTCAATGTAGGAGTAAATAAAATATATTTCAGCCAGTTTTAGACAGCTTTAAAACATTTTAAGTTTTGAGAATTTAAAATTTAGTTCTCACATAATTTTTGAATAATTTTAGACTAAAACTGTCCTCTGAAACTACCCATATTAGGACTGTATAAAACTTGTAGGACAGTTGAAATAGTCTGCAATTTTAGGATATTTAGAGACTTTAAGACATTTTGTAGATAGTTTTAGTCTAAAATAATTCAAAAATCATCTTAGAAACAAAATTTATGTTCTTAAATTCTCTTACAATGTTTTAAAACTGTCTAAAACTAGGCATTTCTTGGATGATTTTAGGACTTTTTTGTACAGTTCTAGTACAATATTTGACAGTTTCAGTCTGAAACTTTCAAAAGGTTTAAGATCATTTTTAATCCGTTCTAAATCATTTTAACCACAACCTTTTGCAAATGCGTATTTTGTTAATAAAGAAAGTTCTTGGACAATCTTCGACAGTTTCAGATTATTTCAGACAGTTTAAGATCAATTTTAATCCGTTGTAAATAATTTTACATTGTTTTTTTCCACAACCAAAGGCGTATTTTTGTAATAAACAAAACTTAAGATAAAGATAATTTTCTAGATATCTTACCTGCACTTGATTCGCCGGTAGAAGAGTCAAAAGTCTTGGATGTCATCTGGAAAAGTGCGTCTAAAGGTGTGGCGCCCGGTTGTTTTCCTTGCTGCTGCCTTTGCCTTTGAGCCGACGGCGGAACGATGTCAGGACTGCAACAGTCGCTGGCCACACTACTGGATCTATCACTGCCAGTTTCCGACGTGTAACTTGCATTGAAAGCTGCGAAATCTGGTTGCAGTAGAGCTAACTGTTGCACTTTTAAATGTCTTTGGAAGGATTCTAGGCGTTGTTGGTGGGCCTCCATTTCTGGGTCTATGTCCCATGGTCTTACGATTCGGGTGCATGTTTTCGCGGGTTTGTGGTTGAGAATGTCCATTATGGAGAAGGATTTCACTCCGTCGGGTCTTGAATCTTCCACGACTTCCACAGTTGGTGATATTCTCCTGTCAGATTCGACCATTTTGAGCTTTTTTAGGGGTTTGAAGTATTCGTCTGTGTCTGTATCTGGACATCTACATTTGGGTTTCGTGTATGAAGGGCTAGTTTCTCTGGATCTTTCATATGTTGGTGACTGTAGGGCAGGACTTGGACATCCAACACTGATCTCATCATCAGACATGTACTTGGTGTTTTCGTCCATTGTGTTCTCCATAGCGCTTGGGCTTGGGGTTCTCGAAGACATAGGGCTTTCGTACTTGGTGTAAGGTGACATCTCACTTTTTGGGGAGTGGACCTCAATATCTTGCATTGTCCAAAACACACAAATCAATCAAAGATAACGTTCATTACACTGTATCACAAAACAACCGGTTTTAAAGAGCACTATACACGTGTTAACTCACACCGTATCTTAAACAGATCTGGTAACAAGTGAAGGTTCCCGCATACCAATCTAGTCAGCCAGGCTCTTTAGCATGCCACGCCCCCCTATTTACCCCGACGACCAATGGCGTCGCACCAGGATACTGACATTCTTTTGTGAACGAGCCGCTTTGCGTTTCGATTGGTCGTGGGTGTGGTTGATGGAGTTTCGTTTCGTGTCTCGGCCCACCAATCATCTGTCCAATTTATAGTGTGCAGTTTATATCATTTGTTTCGGAGTAGATAAATGAGATTTTGTTTTAGGAAGAGATTTACACATGTATTTAATGTAAATTATTTTGGTTTATCGCTTTTTGTTGTTGTGTGTTGCTTTCTTTATTGCCGGGAGAATAAATTCGAGTTGGTTTATGGGTATTTGGATTAATTTCATATTGTTTTTTTTTTTGAACAAACAAAGAGTTAAATATGAATTTGTGAATTCATATCTAATACCTACCTACACAAAATGGTTACTAATCTAGTAAATTCCCCAAGCAGCATTTTAAGTTAAAATAACCACACGAATTTTACCGTCTTCGTGTGGTTATTTTAACTTAAAATTCTGCATGGAAAATTTACTGCATATATACAGAACAGTTTATTTTTACTACCTACATAATAACAATCCAAGCAACCAAAAGAATAACGTAATACAAACAAAAATACCACCTATTTACGTAAAAATAACGTTAAAATTACTTCATGCCTGTTCTATCTTTCCAAACCTTTAACGTTTATATTTTCTGTGTCTCTATTGATAAAAATATATGTATATCAAAACTCTATGCTCACTAAATGTTTTAGTGTTTAAAATAATTATAAGACTTACCTATACATGTACAAAATAAATAAATAAAAAATACTTATATATAAGTAGCCCTAAAAATTATTTCATTAAATTTTAAATAACATCGAAATACCTAATTGGAAGATTTTTTAAATATTTTTAATAAATGATTAGGTACCTATAGGTATACATTTTTTAGTTTTATTTCTCACTTAAAATTATTTTCTTCTTCTAAATCATAATTTATAGTTTTGTATGCCACTTTAAACCTTAAGAAGTTTCCAGACAAATAAGAATTATTTCGGTTAAGTGGTTTTAATAAAGTGGCGGCTGGTGGATTTTAAGTATACCAATATCTCAGTTATTAGACATGGGACCCACACCAAATTTATAATAGTTTATATTGACATTAAATAAACAAGTTCGGCGCAAACAGAATTTAAATTGAAGTTTGCGAAAAAAAGTTAGTTTTTCCTGTCGCCTACCCTGCCTCCAGGCCCCCCTATTTGAGATAATTCAAATTAAAGTGGTGCAATTTATTATCTACTATAATTTATCGACAAATTTAAAATTTTATTCAAAAAATCCAAATATTACAGATTTTATTCGATTTTAAATTTTTATTATTTATTTTATTAAAATAAAAAAATATTTAAAATGGTATAAAAACTGTAATATTTGGATTTTTTAAATAAAATTTTAAATTTGTCGATAAATTATAGTAGATAATAAATTGCACCACTTTAATTTGAATTATCTCAAATAGGGGGGCCTGGAGGCAGGGTAGGCGACAGGAAAAACTAACTTTTTTTCGCAAACTTCAATTTAAATTCTGTTTGCGCCGAACTTGTTTATTTAATGTCAATATAAACTATTATAAATTTGGTGTGGGGCCCATGTCTAATAACTGAGATATTGGTATACTTAAAATCCACCAGCCGCCACTGGTTAATATTTTTACACTTAACTAAATGTCATTTAGTTAAGTGTAAAAATATTAACGGTATACGTATATGTTTACCTTTAAACATCCCTTTAAATAAAATAACCTATAAGTAATTTTCGTTGGTAAAGATTAAGTTAAAAAAACATCATTGTGAAAATTTATAATAAAAACTTATTACCTACATATTACTTAACAAGCTTTTTTACTTTAATGGCTGTTTCTATAAATATAAAAATTCACTTTTGATGAAATGTAAAACTTAATTAAGTTCTCTATTAACTTTATTGTCATTTGAAATGACCCATATCCCCTTAATATGAATATTAGTGGGAGCTCTCCCCTATACGTTTTGAACCGCAATTTATTAATTTTTGAAAACGCATGTCACATTATACTTTTACACGTTTTTATAGGTTTGGTCTGTAACTGTTCGCTGTGGAAAAAGGTTTTTATTTCCAGCAGAGTTGAACCTATAATTAATGTATTTTTTCTAAAAGTTTTTAATTAATATATCATATTATAGGTATTATATGGAAATTGATACAAAATTTTATACGAATTATTATTTAATTAATTTATATAAGTAGGTAACCAGTGAATACAAACAATCCAATTAGAGTTTATTAAAACATTTATTATTAGAGACCGGATTCTAGTCAAATTTTTTTCCCTTTGTCGACTTAAAAAAATACTAAAATGCCTAAACCTTGCCTAAAATAGGAAAAATGATGCCTTTTTTAGTATTTTTATTTTTAATAAAAATATATTATTTTATATTAAATGCCTTTTACTAAATTTTAGGAGCCTTTTTTAACTTTAAAGTGCCTAAAAGTCCGGTCTCTAGTAATTATGTTTTAATTGGCATCTATTTCATAGTTTAAGTGCAAAATTAATTTGTTTTCTTATACATATTAACATTTCGGCATACGATTTTTAAATTTGAAAAACGTTTTGCAATAATTAAAAATTAAAGTTTTTTATTTACAACATATCCAATTATATTTTTAGCCTAAATACCAATTTTAATTAAGGATTGAATCAACGAATTTTAACATAAAAATATTTGTTTTAGATTTTTTTTCTCAATAGGTCAGCCATTCCACGCTACTCGGGAATTTTTGTAGCGTCCGTTACAATAAAAAATTGTGAGTAAAAGCTACCGTAATTAAATTAAATACTATTACAATTGTTACTAATGCAAACATGTTTATTATGCTTGTAATAATTAGGCTTAAGCTTTTAAGCATCATAATTAAGGTAGTTGTATAAAACTATACTCATAATTTTTTATTGTAACGGACGCTACAAAAATTCCCGAACAGCGTGGAATGGCTGAGGTATAACCTAAAATAAAATACATAAATTAATAAATAATATTTAACATAACAAATTAATGATTTTATAAACTGTTTTGTCATAAAACTCTCTTAAAACGGTGTAAAGATGTTCTAAAACTGTCTTAAAATTAGTCCTAAAACTGATTAAAATTTCCTAAAACGATAGTCTTTTTAAAATGTCGAAAAATATAAAAAACTGCAGTCTAGAATGTCATAAAACTGTAGTCCAAAAACACTAAAATAATATTAAAACTGTCTAAATATGTCCTAAGAATGTCTTTTTAAAATTTCCTGCCGTCCTTAAATCGCTTTAAAATTGTTTTAGAGCTGTCTAAACCAGTTTAGAAATGGCGAAGTGTCTAAAAATATCCTTAACTGTTTTAAGTTCGTAAAATTGTCTTAAATCATGTGAAAATGTCTTTAAACTGTTTTAAATGTTTATATCATGTCCTAAAACTTAGAACCGTAAAACCTAGAAATGTCTAATTTGTCCTAAATCTTTAAAATTTGGTAAACTGTCATGTCAAAGCTTTGCCGAAAAATTGTCTACAATTTTTACAAATTCTTTAAAAATGTTTTAAGAATTTATGGTTCTAAGGTTCTAAAACTAAAATTTGGAAACTAGGTGGGAATCTAAACCGATTTTTTGCAAAATAGATTTATTAAATATTATTAATTAATTTTCAAAAAAAAATATTTTTAGAAACCTTTTTGTAGACCCAGTAACAAAAATATTTGTTGGAAATTGGGAACTTAAATGTAAAAAAATTTTATAGGAAATTTCCTAAACAAAAAAATTAACACATACCTACAAAAATCAAGACAAAAATAACATACACACAATTAAATAACACACCATTCTGAAATCATCAAATTATAAATAAATTTAGTACAATAGTACTACTACAACACATACTGATGCATTTCGTAACGTTAACCCACTTCACTGTATCCCCTAATTTCAGTTTGAAAACCAGTGATGGCATCTTTTTTTAGATACTTCGCACACTCGTTAAATAGGTATAAGGAATCCGAATAACAATAATAACAGATTTCTGGTAATATAAAGGGTTTTTCATTTAGAGCGTCAGAACTTTTAAATGAGATAAAAAAATAACTACATGTTATAATCCCGTAATCTATATTTTATTTTGAAGAACGATCGATGACATTATGTTTTAAAAATAATATCGTTTAAATGTCCCCCTCGACTTTGCCAGACTGAATGCATTCTGAAGGCCTAATTTTTTACTATTCTTTTACAAATATCGCGTGGTATATTTTGAATAGTGCGTTTAATGTTTCGTTTAAGGTCGAGAATTGTTCGTGGCTTATTTTTGTAAACCTGAGATTTCACATGATCCTTTAGATGCACAAAAGTTGACTTATTTGCCAGTAAACCCGTTTTTTCTAACTTAATAAACCTTATATTTCTCGCAACTTGCAAAATGTTGGGCAAACCGAACATGCATTTTGATGGTAAATACGAATTATTTCTAAGCGCTGTTAAATTGTTATCTGTCCATATTAATTTGACACAATGTACTGAACACATGTGTTGTCAAGATTTGACATTTACATTCCAGAGCAGCCTTATTTTTAGGATTAAAGTTATGACGCTTTAAATGGAAAACCCTTTATTATAAACATACAGTTGTTACAAACACGTTACGAAATAGAATAAAGTAACCAGAAATATAAGTTGCAGGCGCTGAAGTCAGTTGAACTTGTTGATGCGTATTTGTTGAACATTAACAAAATAATCTGTAACCTTTGAAATAAACAAAATGCTTACAAAATTGCATATTACCTTTACAAAACTTCGGTAAAATATTTTCCCTTGTTAAATAAAATAATAACAAACACTGGTTTTCTACAAAAAATTATGTAAAAATTTTACAAAATAAAATTACCAAACTACAAACTCATATTAACAAATCAGATTTTTATAACAGTGTATTATAATACTAAATTCCTTTATTTAAATTTAAATGTTAATTAAACTAAATAACAAATTTTTAATACAAACTGAAGACATTGTTTTATTTAATCGAGTACCTAGGTATACCGCAATAGGTTTACAGCATCTCTCTGTTCTGTTGGTGGTGCGATAAATAACGCCCTGTGAAAGGAAGGGCAGTACAGGGCGTGAGCAAAGTGTGAGGTCCTGTAGGGCCGTATATAATTACCAAGACACCTTTTATAGGTACGATGCAGCTGCCCGCCGTCGATTTTTTCCTGTTTTCAAACTCCTATTTTAGCGTTATTAACTTTGAGTTACAGTGGTATGTAGCAAAAATTTAATTCAATATTAAAACAGTTTATGGAGTTTTTAGACCTTTCTAGGAGAATGTGCAGAATCCATGTAATGTTTAGTAAAAATCATAAAAATAAAATAAAGGACAATTTCTGGCTGTAATACTGTTATAAAAATCAGATTTGTTAACATGAGTTTGTAGTTTGTTAATTTTATTTTGTAAAATTTTAACATAATTTTTTCTAGAAAACCAGGGTTTTTAATTATTATTTATTTATTTATTCATTCCAGTTGGTTGTAAACTTAACATAAAGTTATGTGTACCTGAATTAACATAAAATCTGTTTAATACACTCACAGGCAAAATAAACGATCCACACAAATTTTCGATGAATTTCAATCGCAAATAATTTTTTTATTTATGTCGGGTTTAAACGAATATTAAAGAATATTGTAGATAAATTAATGGACAATTGCTCACATTTTAAAAAATTACAAAAAAATAGACGTAGTTTTATTATATACAGGTTTAAACAAAAAGGTATTTTTTACCATAAGTTTAAGACACTCTGTAGGGTGGCAAAACCGTATGTTGTTCTAAATTAAGTTTTATTTATCAAGTCACATCTATTCTTAACAGTTTTGTTTTTGGTTCACCTCGATATATTTATTTTTGTGGAAAATATGGATTTTTAAAAAAAACATTGCAATTTCCAATATTTTTCTGTATGAAGAACTAAGGTTGCTATGTTCCATCCATATGCTATGGAGAATGACAGTGACAGTTTTGTTGAATCATACCATACTTGGACATGTCATACACGGCTTTCAAAAGCTATCAAATTGTTTTTTGCAAATTAATGTTTAAATTTTGAGGTGTCTTTTTACTTAAAAAAATGGATATGTCTCCGACTGATGTTGCCAGATCCATTAATTTAATCCAGGATGGACGGTCACAGTATTACGTGGCAAGTGTTTTAAACGTCACAAGAAGTAAAGTACAAAGGGCAACATCAGTCGGAGACATTTTTAAAAGTAAGAAGACACCTCAAAATTAACACATTAATTTACAAAATACAATTTGATACCTTTTGAAAGCTGTATATGACATGTCCAAGTATGGGATGATTCAACAAAACTGTCACTGTCATCCTCCATAGGCTATGGATGGGCCATAGCAACCTTAGTTCTTCATACAGGAAAAATATTGGAAATTGCAATGTTTTTTAAAAAAAATCCATATTTTCCACAAAAATAAATATATCAAGGTGAACCAAAAACAAAACTGTTAAAAATAGATGTGACTTGATAATTAAAACTTAATTTAGAACAATATACGGTTTTGCCACTCTACAGAGTGTAACTTATGGTAAAAAACATATTTTTGTTTAAACCTGTATATTATAAACGTACGTGTATTTTTTATTAATTTTTAAAATCAAAGCGATTCTCCATTAATGTATCTACAATATTCTTGAATATTTGTTTAATTGTTTAAAATTAACAAATATTTTTTTACTGTGTATATTCATAAAAATGAAAAAATAAAATTTTATCGAATACTTAAAACACTTAAAAACTCATTTTATGCTGAATAACGAATTTTACTTGTAAAAAAATTGAGGTTACTGTGCGGTTGTTAGACAGCATAAGGGGGCTCTCATACGATGATTTCGAGGATTGCACGAGTGAAAAGGCCATTTCGACACGTCTTTGTCAGTAATTGTTGGATTATTGACTGACGACCGACTTCTGAATGAACAGCCGCGGCGGTTGCTTTTTCGGTTGTGTCGGTATTCCTCCAATTCACAGAGAATAAAGACCCTTACAAAACTGACAAGCAACTTCATTTTAACTACTTTACCAATGTGTTTGTTACAACATAATAACCAAACATCAGCAATGACAATTACATAATATAACGTATTTTTGAAAGAACTTGTGCTAAAGTCTATTGACAACATTTTTTTGGAAGAATGGCCAAAACTAAATTTAACTGCATTTAGAAAACTATTAAAGTTTCTGACATCTCTTGAAATATAATGTTTTTTTAATTTATATTAAATAACTACCCACATGGATGAATCTCACGAAATTTCCCCGATGGTGTAACCCCGTGATATTTAATAAAACTAAATGAGTTTGACCTACACTTTTATTGTGTTTTGATCTTTTATAATTAAGTAGATATTACAGCTCAGGTTTCAGATTTTTAATCGCAATTAATTAATTAATTTTTTACAATGTTTTAAAAGTCTAAAACCTATCCTCCGTGACTGTTACTCTTTCTAGGTTAACATATATGTTTTCAAATATCTGAGGTAGTAAAAGCATACTAAAAATATCAGTTCACTAAGTAAATTAAAATTAAACTCAATAAAATATAATTATTAAAAATTAAACGAAATAATTTGTGTTACAAAAATTGATTCTATAATCCGTGAATCTTGCTTTAAATTTTATGCAACGTATGGCGCTTTAATCATTTTAAATAAGCAGAAACCTCTGTTTACGACATAATAGATTCATGTGATTCCTGAAGGTCAATTAGAATTTATATGCAGATGAGAGTGTTGCTGTTTTATAATTCAAAAGTTTAAGTTCATTAATTTGCTATTTAAAAACCTATCCACCGTGAAGTGTAATATCTCAGTAAGTAGTAAGTACAATTTTATTTTTTAAAAATATTATTGTGTCAAAAGATAGAATAACTTATTTCAAATATACCAAGGGATGTTTAAAAAAAAACATACGAAATCCTAACCTCCGTGAAGGTATCTTCCGGGAATTCACTCTTTTTTATGAAAACTAATAAAAAGTCTTAGAAAAACTATAAAACATCAAAACATTATTAGAAACTAAAAATTTACACTTTTAATAACTATAGATATTATAATATATATATATATATATATATATATATATATATATATATATATTTATATATATATTGTTGAAATCACAATTTCATAATCTATTCGAATCTCCAAAAAAAAAGAGGGAAGTACAATTTTTAAAAATTGCCGATAAGGTCAAATATTCTACAAAAATGGCGGAAAATATGAAAATTGTACATCAGAATGTGCGTAATTGAAAAATAAAATCGACCTGTTGAAGGATTTTTTTTAGAAAAAAGGCGATATACATATATTCGTAGATATATTTTGTCTTTTACTATTTTAAATTGCAGCAGACTTAAATATAAAAATGTTTGATTTTAAGGTTATGTTTGTACGACAATTATTTTTTATTATTATTAGGTAAAGTTATCATTTAGATAAAATACAAACACTAACGTAACTATAAGTGTTGAGTTATATAATCAATGATATAAGAAATAATAAATCGAAAACGAGTACTAAACCAAAGTTTTTTAGTTTTTACTTGCAACGCGAAACTCAAATATCGTGCGCACTTTATCTGTTCAATTGAAACTTTGCAAACAAAATTTGTCGAGTAATACTTCATCCTAAATTTGATCGCAATATCTCCCTGTAGCTAAATATGGGTTTTGGTCACAAAAAAAATTATTAATTTACATAAATTCTTAATTATTTTCCCCATATATGATGACTATGATATATTAAACCTAAGTGAGATTCATTATTTTTTTTGATACATTAAATGATAAATGTTTTTAAATACAGTACGCATTACAAATGGTATGGTAATGGCTGACAAAATGTCTTTTAGTTTGCCCCAGTGGATTGTCATTGGACAACAAACGATGGTAATTATTACTTCCCAATCTATTATGTTATGTTATGAATTTAACATTTAATATGTGCTTCTATAACAGCCCAGGGAAAAGAGGGTAGGGTGGTTGATATACTTTCAACCCCGATTTGTAATGATACCGAATGTATTATAACGTGTGCTCTATATTAATTTATGTATCTATACCCTGTTTTTTTAACAATTTATAATATAATATATTTTAGACATTTTAAATAATAATATATATAATAAAAAGAAGTAAGATTAATAATATATAATAAAAAGAAGTAAGATTAATCAAACATCAAACATGTTAATAAATCATCCAGTTTTAGGACGTTTTGGACAAAATGCTTTTATATTACACAGTAAAAATATATTTGTTAATTTTAACCAAATATTAACCAGATTTTATGTTAATCCAGGTCCACATAACTTTATGTTAAGTTTATAACTAACTGTAATCTGTTAACTTATTGAATAAGTGGTTTATAATTTTAGCAAACATTTTGTAGATTTAATACAAAATCAATGTCAATATTTCAACCATAATTCTTGTAATTTTCAAAAAGACCTTATTTTTACAAACCTTTTTGTAGACCCAGTAACAAGTATTTGTTGGAAATTGCGAACTTAGATGAAAAGAATTTTGATAAAAAATGTTGCTTTATTAATCAATTTCCTAAACAAAAAAATAACACATACTTACATAAATGAACACAAAAATAACATACACACAATTAAAAACACACAATTCTAAAATCATCAAATTATAAAGAAAGTTTGTACAATATAATCATTAGTACTACTACACCACTTATTAGAATAGTAAAAAATTTCTGCTAATATATTATAAACACTCTGGACAGTTGTTACGAATACGTTACGAATTAGAATAAGTTAGCAGAAACATAAGTTGCAGACGCTGAAGTCAGTTGAACTTGTTGATGCGTATTGTCATTGGGAAATGTTTTGATTGGTTGCCGGAAATAATGTGTAACCTTTAAAATTAACAAAATGCCTACAAAATTGCATAAAACCTTTACAAAACTTTCGGTAAAATATTTTCCTGTGTTAAAATAATTACAAACTTCAAACTCATGTTAACAAACCTAATTTTTATAACAGTGTATCTAAAACATATTTAGAACATTTAACAATTTTATGATAAAATCTGTTAACAATTTTTTGACAAAATATGTAAAAGGGAAATTAACTTACTAATAAAAACAGATTATACAGTATCCATCTATATTATAATCATACATAAAAAGAAAAAGAATAATAAGGGCAGAGGCAGACTATCAAACTATCAATTTACTTACTATCTGATCTACATATGTATTGTACAAATTACGCTGTAATTTGGAAGCTTGCTATTGTACTTTGTAGATATAACTGATGCATGTCGAACAATTTATTTATTCGATAGCTTAGGGTGGTTAATGTTAATAAATTATTCAAGAAAATTACCTTTTCACGGAATTGTTTTTGTTAGACAAACATTATAACGCACACAATCCTGTACACGGGGCCACCAAACCAGCCCGATTTAATATCCCCACAAATAATTAACCACAGATTGTTATTATAAATCGTTTAAAATCCCCAGGCGTTAGATACCTAATATACCTACTAATAGCAGACAGTTGCCAAATGGCGAACGTGATATAAAGGGAAATGAATCAAGCGAGCTGGGTGAAAACCCGAAATCAAGCAGGCGATTATCCAAATCGTGACATCTACATCTAATGCGTATTACGGACAAGGGTTATTGATTGCCTTGGTTCCTAACAAAAGGAAGCAATCTGTTAAAATTTGAATTACGTTTTCACCCTGTTTCTAATTAAAGTTTCGTACGGCCGGGTTTTAGCTTTTGACACAAGTAGGTATTAATACGTTTTGAATCCTAAAATTTAAAGGAATCCGTTAAATTCATAAAATACTTTTTCTGTTGATAACAATCTGAATTTTTATTAGGTCTTCATTATAATTTACTTTAATTTTGCTAATAAACTTATTTATTTATTTTAGAGCATTTTACAGTTTTAAGAGGATTTTAGATATTTTTTATACTTTTTACACTTTTATAACAACTTTTTACATTTTTAGAAAGTTTTAGAGCTTGAAAAAATGATTTTCATGCATTAAGTCTTTAAGAACATGGACAGTTTTTTGACAGTTTTAATAAATTTAGACGTTTTAAAAAAAATTAGTTTTTTAATATCGTGTATCTCTTAACTTTAACATAAACTTTTGGTTAATATACAGGAAAATCACAAGAGCAGGACATTTTACAAATTTAACACAATTTAGACAGTTCCAAAACAGTTTAAAAACTTTTTTAACATTTTAGTTTTTTAATATTTAATAATTGTGTTTTTTTTTACAAAAGTTTTATCATTTTATAATAATTTGTCAACTGTTTTAAAACATTTTATTAAATTAAGACTTAGAAGTTTTTTGTTATTATTTTTTTTACAATATTTAAAGCGATTTTTGAAAAGGATATTTAATAAAAATCTTAAGTACCTATCAAGTCTGTTTTAGTAATTTGTTGACAGTTCTAAAGCAGTTTTAATTTTTTTTTGTTTTAAGAACATTTAAATAATTTTTGAATATTTTTCGACAGTGTTAAAACATTTTTATTCAAAAATAGTATATTATTAGGCGGAAAAAGCGCTCAGTGTTAACTGCCGAGGGCCATCCAAGGCTGCAGATTAGAGCGAGGCAGTTAATATGCTTTCTCCTTGTCATAGGTAGATCATGTTGATGTTTGACATTATAGGTTATGTACATGCCTTTATTCTACAGTGAAAATCCCAAATATAATATATAAAATATAAAGTGAATGTAATTTTTTTGACAATAAATAGATTTTATTAAAAATGAATGTTCGTCGAAAAATCAAATTAAAAATAAAAATAAACTTAATCCTGGAAAAACCAAGAAAAATCAAATTTTCCTCGTAATTTTTGTATTCAGACTTTTCCTTATAAAAATTAAAAAACAAAAGTAGGTACAAATACTACCTATAGATATCTACTACACTGAGAGAAAAAATGTTGTAGAATCATTCAAAACGATAATAATTTAAAGTGATTCAAATATGTTTTGGCGTCATTGGTGTGTCCCATTAAATTAATTTTTATAATACATATCTTTTTGTATATATATTTTAATACTATAAAAGTGTTTAAATACATTTAAAACCGTTGGTAAATGAATATAAAACTACAAATTTTTCTATTTTAATTAAATTTAGCCGAATATTTAAAATAATATAATTTCATATGCTTTTCATGACGTGATATTTCTCTGAGTGTACTTTTTTCTTGAATCGATTTTGTTTTCCTAATTTCTTAACACCCTGTAGATAAAATTCCAAAATTTTTTTGTCAATGTTATTTTTTCTTCTTCTTAAATTTTATGGCCTCAATGTTATTTTTTAGACAATGAAAACTTTTTATCAAGAATGACTTTTCTTCGAAAAACCAAGAAAATAATTCTTTTGTATGTATACTTAATCCCGGACATACTGAAGACTTACGAGTGTTATAATATAAACATTATTATACGATTAAAAAAATAGCACATTATGTATCAAGTTTGATAAACGCCATTTTAGTCACGAATTTTTATTAGGCACGAGCGAGCTTGCCAGCGAGTGTTTAATTAAATGAGTGTCTAGAAAAGTTTATAAAGGAGTGCTTACTATACTTTTTTACAAGTATTAAAAAAATTATTTAAATTTAAAACCGTTGTTATTTTAATTAAACTTAACAATTATTGATACTTTAAAATATTAAAATAAGTTTAAAATATGATCACACTGAGGGAAAAATCTAATACCTGTTATGAAAAATATAATACTCCTTATAAGATTTCTCTATTAGTATTAGGACAGCCAACTAGTTCATAGACAGTATGAACTCGGATTTGTTAAAACATCTTGTAATAGTTATTAGACATACTATTATCTTTTATAAAATCGATATGCCGCCACCATAAAATGATGTTGTAGTGGATATAATCAAAATCTTAAATACTATAAACCCGCTTTATATCGAGTATTAAATGTTTTTTAGCCAGTATAACTTCAGATTGCTATGTGTATTTGAAAATTCATATTAATTTTATGTAGTAGCTAATACTTTTTACAAACTCTGTTTATTCTCTTTATTAGCAATTTAGTTACTTTAATAAAATATATCTTATATTCGAAATTATGCATTTCATAAGAATTATTATACTTACTTGCTGACAGGATAAGGGTCGTTATATAAAAAGTTCAACTCTTATAAATTTTATACTTTTATTATAAAAAAAACAGGTACAAGAAATAAATAAAACATAAATAAACATAATTAGGTATATAATAGTACAGAAGTAAATCAAAATTTTGCATGTCGAAACTTACAAAGAATGCCAAGGGAGTTTTCGTGAACCTGCACCTGCGTCCACGTGCTCAGCTCGTTGTGCTGTTCCAAGATCAAGGCACAACCTTTATTAAACTAAGGCTTATGCTCCTATCATGATGTATAATTATTACAAAAACTTACCCTTAACAATTGCCAGCTATTATCACAACAAATAAACAAAACACTACAGCCACATACATGTCTGTGCACTTATTCCTCGCGGTCAAAACAATGCACCAAGCGCATGTGCCTAATAGCTAGAGTATAAAGACGACTATTAAACAGTATAAGACATATTATAGTTCTTATAAAAAAAATTATAACTTAAAATAAATGATATCTGCAAGAAAACATTTCATAAACAATATGCATCTAGATTATAGCGAGTATTAAACAACTGGAATAAAATCAAATTTATAACAGTTACTACACATCTTATTGACTTCATAAACGAATATGATTCTAACTAAGCATCCTCTTATTTTCTTTATGAAACTCGTCTTAACAATACTGTTTTATAGAAACATTTCTTTCAGTGCATATTGCGAAAATATTTTATCCATAGATTTTTTTATTAAAATCTCAAATTTTTCTGTGTAATTAAAAATTTATTCCTTAGAGTAACAATCGATATAGAAGCAGTTTTTCACAGTAAAAAAGAAAATAATGTTTTATAGGCATATCATTTTTTCAAATAATGGCTTCAAGAAATTATTTATTTATTGAGACAATAAAATAATTTTCACATTTAGTATTATTTTACAAGAAAGGAACTTTATTTTAACGATTGTATGACATTTGACAACTGTAAACTAACCTATGGCGCTTTAGTCACAGGTTTTTAGTCAATTGCAATTCCGGCGAAATTAAAAGGTCAGTACAATGTTCATATAAACTTTTCAAATATTGGCGTTTGATAATAATAGTATATTATGTGTCCAGTTTGATAAACGCCATTTTATAAACGAATTTAATTTAGGCACGAGCGAGCTTGCGAGCGAGTGCTTAAATTAATGAGTGTATAGAAAAGTTTATAAACGCGGTGCATACTATACTTTTTCTACGACAAATACTTATTATGACTCATGAAATTTTAAACAGTGTAGAGTGCCATCTATGAAACAATAGGGGAATCTGTGTGTCACCGTCAAATGTCAAATTTTTATATTTTATTAACACAGATTATAAAGGTTATAAATCGAAATGTATTCCTTGAAAATGGACAGTTTTCACAGTGAAAGTAAAGAAAATGTTTTATGAGCACTTTACAGTGGAGTCCGTGCCCTAATTTAAGTTATAGTTTACTGCCGGCGAAATTAAAAGGGCAGTACAATGTTCATATAAACTTTTCAAATATTGGCGTTGAGAAACTATTTAATACTTTTGTATTTTTGTATTGAGATAATAAAATAATTTTCACATTTAGTATTATTTTACACCTTTTTTCACCTTATTTTAACGATTGTTTGACATTTGACAACTGCCAACTAACTTAAAACTAACTTTAGCCCGTGACTAAAAACCTGTTGCTAACTTCGCCATAAAGCCACAACTTGTCAATGTGTATTTAAAAGGTTACTTAGTGTCATGGAAACATGTAAGGTAATGGGCGTTTTAAAGGTGGAAGTAGAAAAATAATTTAAGAATTTTTTTTACATATTTTACAATTTCCCAACATTTTTCATAGTTTTATGAAGTATAGAGTAGCTATTTTCACAATATTGAAATTTGTTAAAGCAAGACATTATAAAATGCTTTTTATCAGGAAAATTTGTATAAAATTTTAGAACGTAAAATTACCCTGTGTAATGAAAAAGAAAATAAGTTTTTATATTTTTTAATCTAAATTTTGTGTTGATTCATTTGCAATATGGCATATAGCAAATATGCCGTTTTCATGGTGCTTAAACAATAAATTATTTCATAAAACACTGGATGTGGTTTGGGTCGGCGTTATGGCACAAAGGTTAGGCATTTAAAAATTCATTTAGAAAAAATATCGAGTTTTTTGTCAGGGCCACCAGCAGTCAGTGTGCTGTTAATATCTCAATTATCTCACTTCCCTTTGGCCAAATTACCATAATTTACCCATAAGGACCGCCTCTATGGCGCACTATTGGTGTTAGGTAGATGGTGTACCAGCACGGAAACACGAAATTTTCGAGCTAATTGTTTTGGTTACTTCCACAGTAATTATGAAAAATTTAGCCGACACCATTTTTCGTAGAGGGTAAAGAGGGCCAATATGGCAACCCATTTTTCAGGCGCTAGTTCTTTGTTTTGTATATTAAGATAAAAAACAATACTTGAGGTAAGGCTTTGCAAATATGCACCTACACTATTATAAAAATCAACCCATTTTTCAGGCGCTAGTTCTTTGTTTTGTATATTAAGATAAAAAACAATACTTGAGGTAAGGCTTTGCAAATATGCACCTACACTATTATAAAAATCAGATTTTTTAACATGTACAAACTCATGTTTGTTAATTTTATTATGTAAAATTTTAACATAACTTTTTGTAGAAAACCAGGGTTTGTTATTATTTTAACAAAGGAAAATATTCTACCGAAAGTTTTGTAAAGGTAATATGCATTTTTGTAAGCATTTTGTTAATTTTAAAGGTTACAGATTATTTTGTTATTGTTTAAGAAATTATTCCGTTGAAAAAGTACACGTGGTTTCAGGCAGCCAATCAAATCATTTCCCACTGACAATACGCATCAACAAGTTCAACTGACATCAGCGTCTGCAACTTATGTTTCTGCTTACTTCATTCTAATTTGTAACGTGTTTTTGACAACTGTATAATTTATTACAAAAATCTGTTATTATTATTCGGATTTAGTTATAAAATCTACAAAATGTCTGTTATAATTACAAACTTATTCAATTAGTTAACAGATTAAAGTTGGTTGTAAACTCACCATAAAGTTACATGTGTACACAAAAAGAAAAACTGTACGTAAAATTAATAAACTGCTGTCGTCAATTTTTTGTACATTAATTATGTATTGGTGATTATTACAATGCTTTTTCATCATAGATTAATATATTTATATATATATAATAATATATATATATATAATAATATAATATATATTTCAATGTACTTAGTTATAACTAAGTACATTGAAACAATACACTATTCAACACTTAACAATAAATGCACAACATCAAAAATTAATTATTTCCTTTATCAATATAGGTAATATAAAAATTTATTGAATTAACTATTGACGATCATTAAACGATGTTCTTTATCTTTAAAACAATAAATTTTTCGTCATAGATCCATGAACAGGAAAACATAAATAATAATAAACTGTCTTCATTGTCCCAACGGTCACTAAACATTGATTTTACGAACTTAACCATTAACTTCTTAAAACGCGCAAAAATTAATGCTACCTGATTAAATCAACATAAACATTATTTTCGCTGTCGTAGACCGAAGGTCATCGGGGAAAAGCTTTATTGATGATGTGAAATTGTAATAAATATATGGAGCAAAATCAAGGTGTGTAAGCTTGTGAAGTTATTTTAAACATTTTTGACCTTTTTGGATTATTTTTTATATATACCTAATATACGAAACCGAGGTGTGTGAGCTTGTGAAGTTTTGACTTTTTTGGATATTTTTTTTTTATTTTTAAATTTTAAGTGTATGAGTTTTTAGTTTTTAAAATAAACACTTTTAATATTTTAAATAAAATAATTTAGGATTTCATGTAATTAAGGCGGTCGATATATGTTTTAAAATTATTTATATATTTAATCTTGACTTTTTACAGGAAAGCATGTTTTGGAACTTTTTAAATAGAGCATTTTGTAAACCTCTTTAGAGCCCAAAGGTTCATATTATTTGTAAATTTCTCTTGCAATAAAAAAATGTATTCATCAAAAACGTCTTTACTTTAAAGAAACCCCTTTTGTGATTGATTGCTGGGTAATTTGTATAAGATATTTTTTCCTATTTCTATGTTGCTAAAACAAAATGTACCCACGTACCCAGTAAACCTTTATTTTAAATAAAAAGGTAAGTAAATTTGGCAAATAATTTTAATATGGTTTGTCTTGGATTTTATGTAAATTTAAGTAAATCATAAACTAATGCTTTTTTGTTCGTAGTATTAATACTATAAGGGATCATAGATCTATGGTAATTGTTTATTAATTCAATGTAAAATAATCATAAATTAATGTCTGTAAAATAATCATAAATTAATGTCTACCGTTTATAATAACATGCTTTCATATATCTATGTTCGTTGTTTATTAATTTAACATATTAATCATAAACTTATGTCGAACGGTCGATGTAAATCTGTTTATCGTATTAATTACAGTGAAACACAGATCCATGCTCCTCATTCATTGATTTAACGTACAGAAATCGTAACTTGATGAATAAGAAAATTTACGTACGACTGTTCATTGTATTAACAACACCCGTCGTCGACTGAAAATTAATGTTGTCGTTCATTGATTTGATGTACTTTTTTATTAATATCACGTACCTTTTTCGTTCAGTTTACCTAGATTAACATAAAATCTGGTTAATATTTCGTTGAAATAAACAAATATTGTTTTACTGTGTACGGTTTAATTTGAGAGCGACTTTACCCTAACATTAGGCTTTAACCATTTGTAAAAGAATCATCCTTAAGGATGAAGTTATTTGAACTCCCAGATTATATAAGCAGGAACACGCTAACTGCGTACTATTACCCTACTTTACCATTTTAGTTACTTATGCAGTGTTTTGAACTAATGTTATTATAATATGCTGTGAAACTTTTCAATCTTGATTTCTGATTTAACGTAGAAATTTAATATAATTACAAAAAAATCACATTTCTATTTTAGAAACAATTACAAGAAATATAAAAATTAATGTTTTGATGTTTGTTTCTATAAAAATAATATAATAGGAAAACGAACTGTTTTTACATTAAAGACATAATTAATTGTATACATGCATATTACCCATATACTGCCAAGAATTAATGGAATAAGCAATAAATAAAATACATTAAAGTAAGTTAATTGTTTTCTAGTGAATAGTTTAATAGAAAAAAACAAATTGCCTAATTACTAATTCAAACCTATCATTTTAGTTGAATATATTTTCCATTTCGATTTATTAATACCAATCTATGATTTCTTTGTATAATTTATCAAACAAATTTATCTATTTACCTGATACCTAACCCGGCATGGTATTTTTGTGATGACAATTTGTTAAAAACAACTTAAACGAATAGATTTTTTTGAACAATTCTGTTTAGATTTTATAACACCTCAAAGTTTAAAACAATAAAATTGATACGCACACATTTGCCATATTTTTTTAAAATATGATTGTATAAAAATTTCCATTTCAATAAAAAAATTTAAATTAAAAGTTATAACGTTTTAAATATTCCAAATTAAAAAAAAAACAATTCATATGGGCATTAAACTACGATTTATAGGGTGATCTCTACGTGACGTTGTTCAGAAAACTTTACTTTACTTTTATCTTGTTTTTAATTTTATTATAAAAATATACAAAGTATAATTAAATATTAATTACCTACTCATAACAAATTATTAGGTATTAATTAATGTTTAGATAATTGTTTTGCATCTTTAAAGGAAAAATATTTTTTGAATTAATTAACAATCCCTTGTTTTGCATTAAATGAGTAGATAAAAAATTATTCACTGATATTGTAAACTACTAGCAAATTTAAGTGACTATTACATTTTGAGATTTTTACTTTCTTCGTTTATTTTCATTTTTTAACATAACTATTTTTAAGTAGTGTCTTTTTTCTGAAAATTCAACTTGTTATGAAAAAAATTAAACCAAACTTTTTAGTAAGTTTAAGACACAGTGCACTAGTGGTTGATTTCACATCGGTGTTTAAATAACTTTAAAATTAAAAATGAAGAATGGTTAAAAAACGGAATAATTATTGAAAGTTTAATGAAGAATTATCACAACCAGGTACATCAGGTGTTGGAAGCAGTGCTGGATTACCCTATAGGCGATCCTAGGCCATACTCACCATGGTGATGAATTAATTTTGTAAAAAAAATACAGTGAACAATGTAAATCGTGTTACAAGGTATCGAAAAGGTAACTAGCAATAGGTAAATAAATAAAAATAAAAGGCTAATTTATCTATATGGGTGATTCTACAAAAGTTGGACAACTTGATGTCATCAGTCAATAGAGTAGGTATTTTAATATTTTTTGTAAATATTTTAGTATATTACAAAATATCCAGGTTTTTTTAACTTGTCCACTCAATTTTAATGTATTTTTTCAAAAGCACGTTTGTAGAAAAACATAATAAATCTTCAAAACATCAGTACCTTGGCGTGTCACAACTCCTGAATCAAATATTTGATGATGATTTATTTTAAAATATATTTAATTTATCTTAAATTTTTCAATTTCACTACAAACTATAAAACATTAAATAATGTATTTTTCATATTTTATCATAGATTCGAATAATAGCAATTTTTAAAAAATTGATAATATTTGTACTCACTTTTACCCGTCAGTTCTATGTCCAATGTTAAAATTCAAATTTCCTGCGAAATATTGAAGTTTAAACGTCAAGTCCTCGTATTAACTCAAGTGTTGGTAAAAAAAATTACCTACAGAGCCCGCCCTTTGCACGATAGTACTCTTGAAAACAATGCAAGCGGCACAAGTTGTGGTGAATGCACGTATAGTTCCAGTCAAAATTTCAGTACTGTGGTGAGTAGTTATTTTCTTACGTATATATATTTCATTGTAATGATAAGTAGCATCCACTAATGAAAAATATCTGTAAAATATTTAATTCCTAATTATAATCTCAAATTTGTATCCCATTCATCAGTACCATGCCATTAGTTCCATGTTCGATGTTTCGCAAACTTTAATTTAAATTCTGCTTGCGCAGAACTTGTTTATTTAATGTCATTATAAACTCATATAAATTTGGTTTGGGTTCCATATCTAATAATTGAGATATCGGTATACCCAAAATCCACCAGCCGCCACTGATGTGTGGTATTATTTGATTTTAAGATATTTAATGTATAATATATTCAAAGTTGCAATAAATCTTATATTTTCCCTTGCATTCAAATTTAGAAAACACAGATATTTCGGAAACTGTTTGAAAAAGTAACTGGCCCGGTCTGGAACAGTATATTTATTATATTATCTATGTTCTCATAACAAAATACTGTTTAGTTTTCTTCGAAAACTATAAAAACAAAGTGAGGTCAAAAGTTGCCCAACTTTTGTAGAATCACCCATATCATACATCAAAATTTTGTACATTTTTTGAAATAAAAATGACAGTACCTAATTACAATAACAAGTGTGAAAAATATTATTTTAATTTGTGCCTAAGTGTTTTTTATCAATTTTACCATAAATTATAGTATCGATATGAATACCAATTAGTTTACAAAGTAGGTACCTATAGAATTATTACTTATATGTTCTATGTATATATATGGTTAAAAAGTTACTCATTTAATAATTGCAAAAATGAGAACATTGCTTTTTTTATGTATTATAGTACATTTTTATGGGGCTCAAAGTATAAGAGTTTGCAAAACAGCAATTGATTATGCCACTGGGATAAACTGTTATGAAAATAAGGATGATACAAGAAATATTGTAAGTAAATTAACTAAATGTTCATTTGATGCGATCTTCAAATCTTGTCTTGAAGCTGGCCCTTTAGATTTTTTGTGATAGATAGCGTTTTAAATGGTTGATAAGTATTTAGAATATCTGCAAGCTTCAAGACCAGATTTGTAGATAATAATATTTATAAACAAAAAACATATATTATAATTGTAGACTGAAGTTATATCATCCAGGGGATATAATGTCGAAGAACACTTTTTAACAACTGATGATGGCTATGAGATTTTAGTGGAAAGACTTTACAGTAAAGTTACGAAAACAAATCCTGTTTTAATAGGACATGGAATTATGATGAATGGTGAAGGCTTTGTTTCACAGGGGAATAAGTCTTTGGGTATACAATATCTTCGTTTGGAAATGCAGATTTTTAAAATGTATTTTGTAGGATTTGTTTTGGCGGACGCAGGATATGATGTGTGGTTAATATCTTTTAGAGGACTAAAGTACAGTAATAAAGGAAAAATACCAAATTCAGAATATCGTTACTGGAATTTTACATTTCATGAAATGGCAATCTATGATTTAAAGGTAGCTCTAAACTTAGTTTCGACGACCACAAACCAAAAAGTCATCTACATGGGTTATTCGTTGGGTACCCATGTGGGTTTCGCGTATGGAAGCCTTTTTCCACAAGAAACTGAAGAAAAAATTGCTGGTCTAATGATGTTATCTCCGATTGTTTATTACATTAATGCCAAAACTTTTGCTCAGTTTTTGAGACCGTTTTTGCCATTATTGACGGTAAAAAATCTTTTTTTCCATAGGATGTAGTAATTTAGGAGTTTATTTTTTTAGATCATTGATAAGTTCGTCTTCCATGGCCATATTTTCGACTTTTTGCCAGAGACATTTAAATTTTGCACACTCGGTGGAGTGTTGACAATGAATATATGTCATGGATTGGTAGGGATTATTGTCGGATTTGATTACCAGCAGATCGACTATGAGACGTATCCATTGTTTTTCAAAAAAGTCCCCGACACAATTTGTTTGAAAAATTTAAAACACGAGTTGCAGATTGGAAAGAGTGTTAGATTTGCGCAATATGATTATGGGACAAGTTTAAATATGGAGTATTATAACCAACCAGACCCACCTCTTTATAACTTAACTAATATCCCAGTGCCAGTTTCGATGTGGTTAGGATTAAACGACTGGATATCAACGGTTGAGGTAAATATTGTCAAAAAAAAACGTAAAACTTAAATAATTTTGTTTGTTTTAGTCCGCTAAAAAAACTCAAAGCCAGTTACAACCAAAGAATAGATGCAAAATAAATATTATCACTTTAAAAAGCTGGATGCATCTTGATATACTCGAAGCCAAAGATGTTATACCTCTATTTTTTAATGATTTACTAAAGGAAACGGAAAAAATAGCTGAAGGTTCTTGTACTAGTGAATAAATAATGGAAAAGTTTTTATTTTTAAATAAATACTAAAATATCAATTTTGCATAGTTTTGTGAAATGTCAAAATTACAAGGTTGATTTGATTTACCATATATTTTCATAATTACTAAATACTAAAATAATGAACCTGTAGTTTCTAAAAATACTTTAATAATATCTACTTTGGTTAAAATTAACAAACTTAATACATCGGAGTATAAAAAAGTCTTGATACGGTGGGTTTTCAATGGGATTATTTTGTCGCGCCATAGATTCAAATATGTATAAGCCCATGGTTAAACCTCCTCCTCCCAGAAAAAGTCCAAACAAAAACAGAGAATTTCGCGTATGGCTTTTTCCTGAATTCAAAAAGCTCAAAGGCATCCCGAACATGAAGAAGAATAATGATAGGACGGGGAATAAAAATCCAAAGGTATAGCACAAAATCAATTCGTGTACTATGCAAGATACCACAACACAACTTATTGGGTATCACCAACTCATATATGTCCTTGTAGATGTAGGTATAGAGCCATTCACCAACCACAGTGTTCCATTTCCGGATAATTTTGCTTGAAAGAATATTGCCTAAAAAATGAATTCGGTCATTTTCATATTTTCCAAACTTGACAACTTGGCATTAATGTAATAAACAATCGGAGATAACATCATTAGACCAGCAATTTTTTCTTCAGTTTCTTGTGGAAAAAGGCTTCCATACGCGAAACCCACATGGGTACCCAAAGAATAACCCATGTAGATGACTTTTTGGTTTGTGGTCGTCGAAACTAAGTTTAGAGCTACCTTAAAATCATAGTTTGCCATTTCGTGAAACGTAAAATTCCAGTAACGATATTCTGAATTTGGTATTTTTCCTTTATTACTGTACTTTAGTCCTCTAAAAGATATTAACCACACATCATATCCTGCGTCCGCCAAAACAAATCCTACAAAATAAATTTTAAAAATCTGCATTTCCAAACGAAGATATTGTATACCCAAAGACTTATTCCCCTGTGAAACAAAGCCTTCACCATTCATCATAATTCCATGTCCCATTAAAACATGATTTGTTTTCGTAACTTTACTGTAAAGTCTTTCCACTAAAATCTCATACCCATCATCAGTTGTTAAAAAGTGTTCTTCGACATTATATCCCCTGGATGATATAACTTCAGTCTACAATTATAATATATGTTTTTTGTTTATAAATATTATTATCTACAAATCTGGTATTGAAGCTTGCTCAAATACTAAATCCTTATCAACCATTTAAAAATCTATCTATCACAAAAAATCTAAATCTAAAATCTTCAAGACAAGAGTTGAAGATCGCATCAAATAAACATTTAGTTAATTTACTCACAATATTTCTTATATCGTCCTTATTTTCATAACAGTTTTTTCCAGTGGCATAATCAATTGCTGTTTTGCAAGTTCTTATACTTTGAGCCCCATAAAAATGTACTATAATACATAACAAAAGCAATGTTCTCATTTTTGCAATTATTAAATGAGTAACTTTTTAAACATATATATATATATATATATATACTGTAAAGTCTTTCCACTAAAATCTCATACCCATCATCAGTTGTTAAAAAGTGTTCTTCGACATTATATCCCCTGGATGATATAACTTCAGTCTACAATTATAATATATGTTTTTTGTTTATAAATATTATTATCTACAAATCTGGTATTGAAGCTTGCTCAAATACTAAATCCTTATCAACCATTTAAAAATCTATCTATCACAAAAAATCTAAATCTAAAATCTTCAAGACAAGAGTTGAAGATCGCATCAAATAAACATTTAGTTAATTTACTCACAATATTTCTTATATCGTCCTTATTTTCATAACAGTTTTTTCCAGTGGCATAATCAATTGCTGTTTTGCAAGTTCTTATACTTTGAGCCCCATAAAAATGTACTATAATACATAACAAAAGCAATGTTCTCATTTTTGCAATTATTAAATGAGTATCTTTTTAACCATATTATATATAGAACATATAAGTAATAATTCTATACCTACTTTGTAAACCAATAAGTATTCATATCGATACTATAATTTATCGTAAAATTGATAAAAAATACACTTAGGCACGAATTAAAATAATATTTTTCACAGTTGTTAGGTACTGTCATTTTTATTTCTAAAAAAGTACAAAATTATGATGAACTCTCTAAAAATGAATTAGTCAAAAATGACTAATTTAATAGTTATTAGTGGCTGCTTTTTCACTTGTACCATGGTTAACCATGGAATACCATGGTATCCCAAAATTTAACAGCCAATTCTTAAGTAAAATTGTCCCCTGAATACGAAAATGTCGTCAAAACTTAAAAAAGTTGAACAGTTTTTGAGATATACAATTTTCCATTTAATATGGAATTGACTATATCTCAAAAATTGCTCCAATTTAATAATTTTTGACGGTATTTTCAGATTTAGGAGACAATTTTACAAAAGAACTTTTGGAAAATATGAAAATGACCAAATGCATTTTTTAAAAGGCAATATGCTTGAATGTAAAATTACCTGATTACTTTTATAGATAGATAGATAGATAATTACACGAATAAACTACCTAATTAAATCAAAGAATAACATTTTCAAATATTTTAATTTTTTGGTACACAATTTTTCACATTTTCATTAATTGATACAAATAATTATTTACCAAAACGTAACATTTTAAATAATTGTCACATTAAAATAAAAGCTGACGTTATTTTTATTAATTGTCATCGATTCCTAGAAGACAATTATCGCTGCGATAATCGAAGGCGATAATTGTCTTGTAGGCATATATAAGAGGGTCATTATCGCTGAAATTCGTGACATTCCACCAATCAATGTGGAACCTTATACCAAAAAATGTCACTTCTCTTATTTTTCGATTATTTAAAAACCCGAAAGACAAAAAATTTCGAAAAAATCATATAAACATATTTTTTGACGCTCTTCAAAAATTCTCAAAAAAAAATGTAATTTTTTTTATTAAAATTTAAATTCCCAAAAAACGCCACCTCAAATTTAAACAAAAAAAATTTTGACTACTAATTTTTGGGGGGGACTCAAAAGCTGTAGAAGTTATGAATTTTTTTGTAAAGAAATGCATGTCAAATCGTCGTTACAGATCTAAGCCGGTTCTGAGAGACGTGCGCTCTGTCTAACGGGGAAAATACACATTAATATTTTCAAACTATATTTTATTAAAACTCCAAATTATTTCTTTTTCTAATTTATTAAAAAATAAACAAAACAATCAAATTAAAATATCGTCGATGGTTTAGCAATATTGCTTTAACTTTTATGCGCAAATTAAAATTTTTTAACCGACTTAAGAAAAGCTTAACATATTTAGTTTAGTTTATATAATAATTTTATTATCTTAATACAAAAATGCAAAAGTATTAAATAGTTTCTCAACACCAATATTTGAAAAGTTTATGTTGTACTTCTAATTTGGCCGACAGTAAACTGAAGGTTTTAGAAATTTATCAGAAGCCTCTAAAAAATTTGGGGTACTCTCAAAATTTTTGGCCTTTTGGCCCCTCCCTAGTTATGGGCCTGGTGTGTAATGTAAAATATTATAAATAAAGTATAGACCCCATTAAAACAAAATATATCAAGAAAATGTTAGCTAGACTTGTGCCCCGCCTAAATTTCCTTAAAACCGCTCGAAGGCATCATATAAAATGTAAAATAAAAAAAAAGGATCGAAAAGATCGTATAATGCATGTGAGATGTTAAGTGGCAATAGAAGGCAAGAAGAAGACCTACTTAATTTTACGATATCCCCTACTACCTAAACAAATAATTAGCGATGCGATAGGTGGCCATAAGAACGTTAAGAAAAAATGCCCAAAGTTTCCTCAATTTGCCTTGGAATTTGTGTTTATGATGTGACAATTAGGTGATCCTGGGCGGTTGATGGTTTTCAAAGGGGCCGACAAAGCGCCGACAATGCGTGGGGCTAACAAGGAATCCCACTAATATTTGCCGATAACGCCGAAATTTGATCTATAATGGCCTAAATCGCTTTTTGTTTTATGCCAAATAACACGCGTCATAAATATAATATGGGAGAAAAATCAGACTAAAAACATTAGACATACATATTAAAGGAGACACTGGGAACGGCTTTAAATATGTATATATACATATATATATATATTTATATATGTAATACATGGGGTGGTTTTTTTACGACTATTTTTATTTTTTCGCTCCCAACTTAAAATCTTGTTGAAAATGTTAAAAAAAAATTCCCTGAAAATTTGAGGCCTTAATATTAACTTAAAGTACTCTACCAAAGCGTATAAAGATTTCCCATTTAAAATACTTTGATTATTTTTTTTAAATATCTATATCTCAGCCGCATTTTAAGCTATTGGATTGTTTCAAAAAAGGATTTACTCGTAATCAAAAGTTCTACAAAAATGCTTTATGTGCCATAGCTGCAATCTGCACCTGTAGGATGATAGATATTTCAAAATTGACTGGATTCTTTGAAAAAATGTAAAGGACAAATTTGTGGAAAATTTAATTTTCTTTAAAAAATGTATTATCAGTTGAATCGCTAAGATTGATATTTGTTGAGATATAAAGCGTTTACATTGACAATTTATGAAATTTGTAGGATTTTCGTATCAAACTTTTTATAAGTGATGATTTTCAATTGTTTATCAGTACAATTTCATCTAATTATGTTTTTTTCTACAGTCAAGTGATTAGAGAAAAACAAATAACTCAAACAATCAAGCATAATTATTAATAACATAAATTTAAAGAGAAAAGATATATCTAACCTAAAAATTTATATAACGAGGTGTATTACATACAACTATTTTTTAGTCTAATTTTGTATGCATTTATGTATGCTACTTTTCAACTGCGATTAGAATAGAAGCAGTGTGAGGATCTTTTTCCACACTTAACAAAATGCCAATTATTGGAATACCTTTGACATGTCCAGTTTCTCTGAAATTTTGTTCAATTTTACTAACCGTAGTAAGAGTGGATTCTTTGCATTAAATAAATTTCAAACTTCTTGTTGTGTTATAGTTTTATTGCCCCATCCTATGAGAAATAAATCTTCAATTGTGTGATTTCGTTAAATGGCCCATAATTAAATATTTTATATTTATATTATTATATTTGGAGAACGCTTAAGAGACTACTTTACTAAACGCTCAACTAAACGTTTTTACATCTACTCGTAGTAGTACATACTTGTTTTAAATTATATGCTAACAAAAAAATATAAAATAAAAAACTTCCATATATCTGCTATTTGTAGAATAACAAAAAATAATTATAAACTGAAATATTTTAAGAAAGTTTATAAAAATTTCTTCTATAAACACTTTTTAATTTTATTAAAATCCCATTAAAAAGTCTTTTAATAAAAACTATAAAACATCAAACCATTATTAAAAACTATAAATTTCCACTTTTAATAATAAATAAGCATTTGAATGTGCATGTTGCTGAAATCACAATTTCAAAATCTATTTGAATCTCAAAAAAAGAGGGGGGTACAATTTAAAAAAAATTGCTGATTACGTCAGAGTAGATATACAAAAATGACGGAAAATATGAAAATTGTAAATTTATTTGTTTTACAAAACCGTTTCAACATCGACGACTACTGTAATTTTTTGCTGGAAGATATACCTGAGAATGTAATACACAACATTTAGTTATTGCAAGATGGAGCGCCGCGTCTCAGGCATAAAGTTGGAGGATTTTTGAATAAAAAGTGGCCGCCAAGATCGCTGGATCTAAATTCTTTGGACTTTTTTCTCACGGGTTGGATTCAATTTTTAGTGTCCAAACGTAATTACACTTTGCTGTTATTATGATTTTCGTTATTTTAGTTAGTTAAAGATTAAGTTTGTCATTTTAAGAATTTTGTATTTTAGCTTGAAGTTATTTTATCTTACCGCTTTTTCTCATTGAAATTTTAGCTAGAAAAATGTAATTTATGGTTTATGCTCCTAAATCGTAAAAAAATCGGACAAAATAATACCAAATTTGCCAAATTTTGACACTTTTTATCGTAAATGTTTCCATGACATAACTAGATCTTTTAAATACACATTGACAAGTTGTGGCTTTATGGTGTTTTTCTCACGGACTGAAGTTAGCAAGTTAATTTTAAGTTGGTCTTTTTATAAATAATAATGTGGAAATTATTTTATTATCTTAATACAAAAATAAAAAAGTATTAAATAGTTTCTCAACGTAAATACCTATTATTTAACTAGTGAAATGCCCATAAAACATTCTCTTCAATTTCATTGTGAAAAACTGATTTAAACGGTGGTTAGTCCATTTTCAAGAGATTAATTTCGATTTCCACATACAAATTTGACATTTTGATCGAAGCGCCTGTAATTCAGAGAGTTACTCTATTTTTTATAGATGTCGCTCTAAACAAATATTTAATTTAAATAATTTTTAGATAATAATAAGTATTTGTCGTAAAAAAGTATAGTATGCTGTAAGTCGTTTATAAACCTTTCTAGACATTTAATTAAACACTCGCTTGTGACTAAAATGGCGTTTATCAAACTTGATAAATAATATACTACCAATAGAAATATAGCAATCCCATAAAAAGGTCGTTAAGCGATTATAAAAAATTGTGCATATTAGTAAAGGTAAAATTTATATTTTATTATAGCTTTCTGGCAATGAGTATGTAGGTACTTGAAAATACAAAAAGCTGTATGCGCCTTTGTGTAAAATACGTTTTTAAAGAGCCAGCCCCTCTCCGCATGAATGCCCCTTTGATTTCTCGCAACACGCGTTGAAAATTGCTGAATGCGATTTTTTGCTTGTCAATAAGTACCTACGTGTTAATTTTCGATTGTGTTCAGTTTTTGAAAAATCATCTTTAAATTTGCCTGTGACATTTATATTTTGTAGGTAGTACATTATTAGATTAAATATTAATTTCCGCTATCTAAATTTTAAAGTTTTGCAAGGCATAAATTAGATTAAATAAGTTGGACAGTCTCCTAAACAAATTATCATAATGAATGTAATGCCGCAAATGAAATTGGAACACGTGTACGCACTAAACAATGCAAATTTTAATTTAACCACCTAAATATTATTTATGGCTTCGCAACCGAAAAGTTCCGAGAAATCTGGTAGCAATTTCGGTAAAATTATTTGGCATCAAAGTGTTAAAATTAAATATTATAAAACTTTATATTTGTATACTTAGGACCGAGATACATTTTACAGCATCTGAGTTTGAGCTTATTTTAACAAGTCAATTGGCACATTGTTTATGTTGAATAAATATTGATAGTGCCGCTGTTTAGGGCCGTATTTAGGCTGAACCTGCCGCATTTCCAATAATTATCCAAAAACTTAAAAATAAACCTTTAATATTAAATTATAGAAAATTTACGTACAACATACTGTACCTATATAGAGTTTATAATTTGATTAAATGCATTTCATCAAATTATAAACACTGTATATCATAATATAAATGATAAAAACTGAACACCGTTAATGCAAGATGCGAGATAACAAGCAAAATTAAGTTAATCTATACAATTTACATAAATATGTTACATAATATTATTAAATTCAAATAAAGAACTTTTCAAAACAATTCAACTTTAACGAAAGTCGTCAGTTGTCTCAAGTAGCACTGGTTAAATAACAAGCATTTTAAGTGAATTAACCAAAATCTAAGAAAAATAACGTTTTTTTAAACTGGTTCTTTAACCAATTAGTTGTATTCAACCAATAACGTTTTTTAAAGGTTACTATGAACTAAAAAAAACCTTAAGGTAAATTCAAAGTATAATTTAACTAATAAAATAAACTTATTAGTAATATTACTAACTAGTTAAATATTTGGTTTATTTAACAGCGACTTAAAATATATTTGGTAAAATATAACTTGTTGATTAAAAAAGTATATCCAAATTAACCAAAGCTAGTCTTAACCATTTTTAAAGGTTAAAATTAGAAGTTAATATAATTAACGTTATGTAACTTCTATAATAACCTACTTTTTAACTTAAAAGTAATATTACTAACTAGTTAAATATTTGGTTTATTTATAGTCAATTTAAACTCTTGAAATAACCTAAATTTACCTAAATAAAGGTAAAGGTAAATTAAGGTTATTTCAAAAGTTTAAATTGACTATAAATAAACCAAATATTTAACTAGTTAGTAATATTACTTTTAAGTTAAAAGTAGGTTATTTTAGAAGTTACATAACGTTAATTATATTAACTTCTAATTTTAACATTTGAAAATGGTTAAGACTAGCTTTGGTTAATATGGATATACTTTTTTATATTTTACCAAATATATTTTAACTCGCTGGTAAATTAACGTTAATTAATAAACTGGTTAAAAAAGTGATGGTTTTGCAGTTTTCATTGTTACCTGCATAGAAAAATTGTCTCAATAAAACCTATATGTTTTGTGTGATAATGGAGTCTGAAAGAAATGATTTTAAAAAATATAGACTTTCTTCAACTTACTATTAAAGAGTTTTTGTTGTCCATTCTAACAAAAGAAAATGCCATTAATTAAAATTAAATTAATTTATTTTTTTCAAAGCGCATTTAAAATATTAAAGTATACTTTCATATTTTAATATATTATGTACTACTTCATTAGAAAAAAAAATGTCCCATTGGTTTTTCCCTTATACCAATATGTAGTACATATACGATATATTTATATTTTATGAGTATTAATATTCAGGGCTGACATTTTATTTTAAGGATCTGTAAGTTATATCTATAGATACACATAATTATATTTGATAAATTATAATTTTATAGTTAAAATAAACTTGTTAATTATTAAGTTGACTTAAGGGTTAAAAAGTAAAATATACCAAAAACTACCAAATATTATCTTCTTATTAACCAAAAAGTACATTAACCAAGAAGTTAAATTTAACTAACATAACGTTAATTTTACCATAATTAAATGCCCCACTTATTACAAAATAAGGTTATTTTAAGTAAATTTAACGTTATAGTACAATATTATTAAAATTAATTAACCAGATAATCTTAATGGCTAATTATTTTATGCCTATAGGCATAAGTATATATACTTACTTACGTAATAACAAGAAACGTACAATATCTTCATAATTTTGTTGTCCTAAAATGTCAATTTCAATGCTGAGTAAAGCTAAAGCGTTGAAATGGAGGTTCAAAGCTTGATCAACATAAATTTTAAAAATCACCTTTTTCCACTACTGTTTGTGGACATAAGTGACAGGTAAATTCCTAAAGAAATCTCAATATTAGAAAAACAACCTTACGTCTTAGATGAGTTTATACATCCACCTTTCCTGATTAATGACTTTTATCTACTCCTACATTGACAAGCTGTGACTTTAGGGCGTATTAGTCACGGGCCGAAGTTAGCAATAGTGACTCTTGGACATTTTAGTCACGGGCTGAAGTTGGCTTTATTATAAATTGGGAAAAAGTGAGGTTAAATCCGTTGCAATTTGACATATGTCAAATGTTTAACAAATAAAATTGGCTTTAAATTCTTCTTTGTGTTCGTCGTAGATAAAGTATAGTATGCAACTCGTTTTATAAACTTCTTTAGACACGTGTTTTTATTAAACAGTCGCTTTCAAGCTTCGCTCGTGCCTAATAAAACTTGTAACTAAAGTGGCATTTATAAAACGTGATACATAATATACTATTATTTTTGTGCGGGTCCATAGGCTGCAGCCTATAAGAACAAGAGTCAAATTTTTGTAAATATTTTGAATGTTTCACCTAAATGAACTCAAAAATCCTGCTATCTACTATTTTTTTTAAATTAAATTATAATTTTTTTTTAGGAAAAATTTATTCCATTTTAGTGTAAAATTAGGCCAAAATATTTACATGAAAAATCCGCCAACTTGACAAAAATAAATATAACCACCGTGGTTAAACCACGTAATTTAAGCCATTGGAAGTTGTTAATAAAACCTTCACATTAATTAATAAATTTCCTTTTATAAGGCACGGTCATGGAACCGTGTTTGAATGGCTACACCATATTTTCGTGCTATATTAGAACTCATGAATATTAGATCGGTATTCTATGTAAATATGAGAGGCCATGCAACTACATGCCCTTATGTAAACTGATAAAACAGTGTGGACTACGTCATTAGCATTTTCCTGCCCGTTTCCCACCTTGTATATTTACCAAACACGATATTCGGCCATTTTTAATCATACCTTCATGTCCAAGTGAAATGACCTAATATAACAATAAATTTTTCCTTATAACAACTAAATAACTTGAATTTTGAATTAATGGAATTTTAAGAAAGATTATTTCCCTCATTATAATATGAACCAATCAAAAGCTTTGAATTTTCGAATAAATTTCGTTTAAATAAGCGATTAAATCACTAGAACTATTTAACAGCGATTAAATTTTAGCCTCCATATTGGATTTTTGTTTACGATTTTATGGTGTTATTTACAAGTTTTAACAAACATTTTTTAAAAAACAATAAAAAATAAGTTATCTAGTTTACGAAATATGAATTATTACTTATTACATACCTACCTTAAATTAATGGAATTTTCTTTAAAAAATATTTATAAATTTTGACACATACGTCAGATTTTATGAATTGTCAAATAGTTTCCTTTAATTCGAGAAATAATCTAGACGTATATCACTCAACCTAGTGATTTTATTAAATTATTTTGCATTCAACATTTTCCAACAAAAACCAAACAAAAAACTACTGAGCCTAGTTTAACCGATTAAATTCATAGTTCTCGTGATATAATATATGATTATTTACGCTGCCGTTGTTCTTCCCAGAATCCGGTAAATTCTCGCAACCGAACACCAGTAGCATCATTTTCCTTTAATTAAACGAACATTTATTTTTGAGTAAAACGTCATCCCGATCATTTATCTTAATCTCGGTGGTGCCAAGTACATAGACATAGAGGGGATCTCGTAGCGATAAGTTCAAATATTAATTCAACTAATTGGTTCTAAAAACAAGAAACAGACTCTGTCGTCGGTGTTTTGAAAAAGACGGGCGGCTGAGACGCAGCGCGCTCATTTGTTACGTTAAATCGGCCATAGCGTGCGTGGTTGGTTATCCTGTCTGCTCAGCTGTTTAGCGATGCTCGTATGTCACTCATTTCCGACAGTAGCCTTCTCTGTGATCTCTCGCATTATTATTGTTGTTGTTGTTCTGTTCATTTCTCACGGACAGGTTCGAGTCTGATTGATTGGCCGAAACACCTGACCAAAACCGTGAAAAAATGCCTCCAAGAATAGACAAAGTACATGTTTAAACATGCCGCTTGTTCTACAAAAGATGGAATCGGTTCTGTTCAATTAAATTTGATCTTTTTACCAGATGAAAACCACACACAAAAAACGCTTTGATATAGTCAATAACAATGTTATAATTGATTCTTTTTCCATTTCTCCAATAAAAGTTAAAGTTTATTCAATCAAATATGTTTGGAGCAATTGAGGGTAAAGGATTGATGTTTCTACAAATATTATATTCAGCCCATAACAAAATATTATCAAGTTAAAATTACTTGTTATAGAATGAATGGCTCTTTGAATTTAAACCCAATGGAAATGTGTAGTTCCTTGGAAATTTTAGAAATGATTGAATTCAAAGTTTATCTCATAAAGATAAAATTAACAATACTTAATTAAATATAAAATTGATTTATTTTAAAAGTTATAATGCTTCAGCCAAAAATTAAAAACAAATGAAATAAGAATAGTCTTTGTTTCTTTTAATGTTTATGATTTTTATTCCAATGGAAACTAAGGTAAAGTAAGATTTTACTGTCTTACAGTGAATACCAATGTTTTCACTGTCTTGAAAAATACTTGTTATTTGCCCAATTATCATTCCCATTTTTTCAATGCGGCCTATATTCAATTTAATGGTTATCTCTGGTGAAGGTTGTTTGTTATATTTGCTAATTTCTTGAGGGTTGTACTTCCTAATCCCGATCTTTCGTGCATTATCCAGTAATTTAATTACTCAATTATATCTAAATGATAACAAAAAAGTAAATGTGTAAGGTATATACCATGGACACAGTTTATCTTTATAATCGGTGACATGCCTTAAAATGGCTATTTTGCTTAAATGGACAAAGTTTTTATTTATTTATAAAAAAAACTTCTCATAGTCTTTCATTGCCATCATGATATCCTTGCAGGGCGTCCTAAAAGTATATATTTCTTTAGGACTTTCAGCATTCTTTTGGATTCGCCTTTAAATACATAACATGAAATTCCTATTTCGTTTAAGAATAACCATGTGCCATGGCAGACAGATCCTACTCATAGTACAGTATAGTACAGTAACTGTTGCTAGTGATGGGTCAGCAAGTTTCTTAGAGCCTAATATTACCAACACTTCTAGTGGGTTCCTAATATATAGGAACTATGTAGGAACTATAGTTCCTACATAAAACAGAACAATTTCATTTTATGGATAATGGATAAGACTATCAGAAGCAGTTTCCAGAATTCATTTTATTTAAAGTTTATATTAATGTATTATACAACTAATATTTGCACAAGAATATACATATTTAAAGGAAATAGAGCTTTGATTGCATTTAATGTAGCCATTCATTAGGAACCATAACTTTATTTATGCCAATGATAGTTTTTCAAACATAAGAAGTCATTGAATTAAATTGTAACTCTATTAAATCCGTATAAAACTTAGTTAAAACATAAGAAATTATTGAATTAAATAACAATTTAATTCAATAATTTCTTATGTTTTAACTAAGTTTTATACGGATTTAATAGAGTTACAATTTAATTCAATGACTTCTTATGTTTGAACTAATTTTAAGCAGGTTTGCACAAATAAAAGAAAGACATCATTCATTTGATCATAGCTGTAATTCAGGTATTACAAATACAGTACACCATTGGTTCAATGGTTTACCCATTCACAATATAAAAGCTTTTTCTCTGTGCATGTTTAAAAAGATGAAATCGGTTCTGTTCAATTAAATTTGATCTGTTTACCAGATGAAAAGCACAGTTGCAAAATTTCCTTTAATGAAAAGGTTTTAAATCCTGACCACTTTAAAATATGATTTGCTTAAAACCACAAGGCAATATATATCCACCAATTAATCTGAATTTCAAATAACAATAAACAATTTACACAATCCCTGTGTAATTTACATTTCTTCGCGTTTGTTCTAATCTTGTATAGGCATTAGGCTGCGAAATAACATGTTGCGTATACTATAGTGGTGATCCATTTAATGACGGTACATAACTGAATACGATTAACACAGATACGCAAATAATAAGATATTGGATTGGAATCGTGAAAGTTGAAGTAAATTTGATGTAATTATCATCTGGAGAAATACCTTTGCAGCAGTTTAACCTCGAAAATTTGGAAACTACACTGTTATAAGAATCAGATTTTTAACACAGTTAATAATTTACAAAATTGTTAAAAATAATGCATGTTATATAAAAAATGTAAAAAGTTACATAAACTTCCTATTGTTTATAATAATATATTACCAAAAATCTGTTATTATTGTTATTCGGATTCCTTATACTTATTTAACTAGTGTGCGAAATGCAAAGCATCCGAAAAAAGATGCCATCGCTGGTTTTCAAAATTAAATTAGGGAATACAGTAAAATGGGTTAAAGTTACCAAATATATATATACATCAGTAAGTGTTGTAGTAGTACTGATTATATTGTACCAAATTTCTTTATAATTTAATGATTTCAGAATGGTATGTTATATTTGTGTTCAGTTATGTACATAGGTATGTGTTAATTTTTTGTTTAGGAAATTAATTAATAAACCAAAATTCTTTTCATTTAAGCTCCCAATTCCCAACAAAACGCTACTTTTTGAAAATTACAAGAATTATGGTTGAATTATTGACATACATTTTTTTATAAAATATACAAAATGTTTGTTATAATTACAAAATACTTATTCATTAACAGTCTGTTAATAACAGATTAAAGTTTGTCGTAAACTTAACATAAAATTATGTGGACCTGAATTAAGAATTAACATAAAATCTGGTTAATATTTGGGTAAAATTAACAAATATTTTTTATTATGTAAAGAAGCCAAAATGAAGATAAGCTATATAGCTTATAAAAGGATGACACTAAAATTATGAAAAGTTAAAATGATGTCAAGATAAAATATCACAATCACAACTCGCTTGATAAAATAATATTTTTTATAAATGCAAACCCAAAATCAGGATTCAATGAACTTGGAGCAGTAGCAACTCAATGAAAGGGATTAGAATTTTTTTTAAGTTGACTCTATAAAATTCTTAGTACAGCTCTGTTCCATGAAGGCAATAATTTAGCAAGCAGCCTATCAAATCCCTCCCTAGCTCGTTTGTTGTTTGATATTGATAATGATGTAATTGTAGTTATTATTATTTTGCCCAGTTTCACTGTACAGTCATGTGGGTGTTTTAATAGTTGTTACAAAGAAATTTATCGGCGTAGGTTTTATTTAGTACAGATGGAAAGTTCTATATCTTTGTCTATATTGCTGAATGTTAATTTAATCTAACAATAGAGTAGAATGGGTTAATTAATATTATGTAGGTAGATATGACAATAAATATTGGTAATTAAGTTTTGTTGATATGTGGTGCGGAATGCAAACATTGGAAATTTAATTAAAGCCATACGAGTACAACTGGATATGCTGCTTCTAGTTACTGAAACTAATCACCCTGTATAAATAATATTTTGTTTAACACTTCTTAAATTCCGATTTGGTAGGCAGTAAAGCTTCTGAGCACCCTGTATGCAGTGCATATTTTACAATCCAATAACCAAGTTGGGTAAATTAAATTAGAGCCGCAATAAAAGGTAATAAACATTAATACGGCCATGTGAAACGTATCATTTTCGGTGTGAACTGTAAATTAATTTTTCTTTTAATAGCCTAAATACCCCTACCTGCTTGCATTAAGGTCATAAAATATGTGAATTCACAATTAACGCTTTTTATGTTTGAATAATCTTAAAAAGTAATTTTTAGAATTAAAACAGAGTTTGGCGAACATAACAGGACCTAAAACGGAACCCTGAGGAACACCCGATATGAAAGCACTTATTTTAGTATTGTACTTATTCAATATTGCGTAGAAGTTATGACGTCGTTAAAAGCTTTTGAAGGTGGATGCAAATGCCTTTTAGGTAGGTTTAAATAAATTATTAAATATATTTTTATGATGCTCATAACAATTCTCATTTGCCTAATTTACTGCTTGAGTCATAACAAACAGGTCGCATCTGTCAATATGATAAACTATTGACTACACTGTATAGGGTGTCCAAGAAATAGAAGTTTTAAATATTTTGTCTCCACAAGTTTTCTTTTTATTTTATGATCTATGAAACACTATAGAGTATTCCATTTAGGAAGAATAGGATTTATTTTAGACCAATCAAGATGCTTAAAATTGTTGTTTTTTTTATACAGGTTCTCTCTGTCTAATACGTTGGATATTTAATATAAATGATCTCTTATTCACTGAATATTTTCTTACAGCGTTGCCATGGCTAAGAACAAATTTACAAACTGACCAAATAATATTATACAAGAAACAAGACTTGTTATGTGATTAAAATAATAATATTAAATTAGGTATCTTTTGTTGTCAATTTGTCAAAAATATTTTAAATTTTAAATGAAAATTTATTTTCAGAAGGTTTGATTCATCGCACATTGGCAACGTAGCATTAAATTTGTTTTAAATGGAGGCGGTAGCTGTTATCATAAAAAGTTTTTATTTTGTTAATTTATTGTTTGTTCGGTGATTTATTAGCTTTATTTAACGCATTCACTTTTGTTTATAATTTGTTGCTGAACAACAGGTAAGTCGATTACATTAAAATCCCTTAACATAACCAAAGAAAAATATTTTTAAATTTTTGAGAGACAATATGGACAATATAAACAATGTGGACAGAGTAAAAAAGTAACCCTCTGTCCTAAAAAAATAATCTGAGGAATACCTATATAGGACGAGGTTAAAGAATAATACTTTTGAATATGGTAAAGAAGTATATCGTTAAAGAAAAATCAAAAAGTGCCTGTGTAACATTCGAAGAAACTATGTAGTATTTTAAAAAATTAGAAGAGAACAGTATTATTGTGATGGATAATACAGGGGTCATCATTCTGTTAAAATAGAAAAAGTCCAACTTTTAAATTTGGCAAAAAATTATAAAACTAAAATTAAAAAAAATATTATTAGTACCTATAGGACCTATAGTATAGGTACCTTATAAGGACTACTTTAATTGATGTATTAAAATTTAAATTTTATGACCAAATTAAAAATGGTCAACGTGATGTTATGTTTTTTTAATAAAAGTTTTATAAATTGCATATATATTTTTTAAACTGTCTTTTTCAGTGGGGTAAGTAGGGTCTCCATGATAGCAGTTACGTAAGTTGTTCAGAATGAATTTTAAAAAATCCTAACAGTTATTTATTATCCTAATATAAGTTACAATACGTTAACCCCAATTTAATTATATGTTAAAATATAAATCGATGAATAAATATTATATCAATTAAGTTCACTTGATAAATTAAATTAAACATTCCTTAACAAATAATGTTGCTGTAGTATCCCCTTATAACGAACCGTAATGGACCATGAACGATGGTTCGCTTTAAGCCGTGTTTGTTATTTGCGGAAAAAATAACAAACTTTATATAGGAATTTGGATCGTAGATACTATACGTACTATAACGTAAGATGTTCTGAATGAATTTTAAAAATTCCAAACAAAGGTATTTATTTTCTTAATATAAGTTACAATACGTTAACCCCAATTTAATTATATGTTAAAATATAAATCAATGAATAAATATTATATCAATTAATTTCACTTGATAAATTAAATTAAACATTCCCTAACAAATAATGTTGCTGTAGTATCCGCTTATAACAAACCGTAATGGACCATGAACGATGGTTCGCTTTAAGTCGTGTTTGTTATTTGCGAAAAAAATAACAAACTTTATATAGGAATTTGGATCGTAGACACTATACGAGTTTGTTTTAACCGAAAGTTCGCTATACCGGGTTCGTAGTAAGGGAACTATATAATAGTTATGTATAATATACATTGTATATATTATATAAAAAATGCAATTTTTGGAAAACATGGTTGTATGCTTTGACTTTGAATATTTATACACGGAAAAAAAATTAAATTAAATTTTACAACTACCATATTTAAAAAAAAATGTTTAATTATTTAATACAATTGTTTTGAAATTAACTAAAACTTAAAGCATTTAGGTATATCAACGTATAATTTATTTAAAGTACCCAATTTTGGAGCACGGCAAATTTTTAATAAAGAATGGCATTAGTCAATACAATATTTTATTAAAATATATAACAATATTAATTTAAAACAGGAATTGTAGTAATTTAACTACAATATATAATTATATCTTCAATAAATTGTTGTTTATTTTTATTACAAAATTGTTAAATTATTTCTAACAAATTGTTCTTGGTCGTATTTTTCAAACAATTTATACCAGAAAATTCTACAATTGTATTACTACAACTACCATATTGTAAAAAAAATGTTTAATTATTTAATACAATTGTTTTGAAATTAACTAAAACTTAAAGCATTTAGGTATATCAACGTATAATTTATTTAAAGTACCCAATTTTGGAGCACGGCAAATCTGTATTATTTTTAATAAAGAATGGCATTAGTCAATACAATATTTTATTAAAATATATAACAATATTAATTTAAAACAGAAATTGTAGTAATTTAACTACAATATATAATTATATCTTCAATAAATTGTTGTTTATTTTTATTACAAAATTGTTAAATTATTTCTAACAAATTGTTCTTGGTCGTATTTTTCAAACAATTTATACCAGAAAATTCTACAATCGTATTACTTTCCACAACATTTTTTTTAACAAATTTTAATGATTTATGATATATCATAAATCATTAAAATTTGTAAAAAAATTAAAATATGTACCTACTGGGTTCCACCAAAGAATAAATATACTTTAAAAGTATACTTTTAAAGTATATTTAATCTTTGGTTCCACATAAAAAATCCCACTGACATTTAAATAAGGACTGCAGTCGAATAATTAAGTTTATCGATTTTGCGTTCATAATGACTTCATTATAACAACGCTTTCGATGCTGTACGTATATAATTTATCCCACCCAAAATTTTGATTGTATAGGTTGGCTATACTTTAAACAGCATATTTTGCATATTGGTTATAATATTTTTATGATTTTTCTAGTACCTACTTACGAGAATTTTGTTTAACACCAAAGAAAATCCTCTTTTTCTTCTTTAACATTAACAGCCACTTATTGTAAATAAGTAAATTAAGGACGGCATGGCGAATCGATTTTGACATTAACTGTCAAACCAATGAACTATCTAAAGTAAAATTCGACCAAATTAAATTTAAGGTATACAATTATTTTTTTTTCTAGAATTTTTGCAAAATAGATAAAATAGCATAAATAACTCATGTCATAAGACCTTTTGTCGATACATTATAATGTTAATTTCGTCTTATTTTCTAAAAATATTACAATACCTAGATATATTTTTCCTGTGTCTAAAGGTCTAAATTAGTATAGTAAATTATTTTTACATGGTATAGTACATTCAGGGTTGCTATGATTTGTCCATATTTGTTGTTACACAATAACATTCAATCAGCGACAACTTCCATTATATTTAAATCTACTCGACATCTACTCCATTCTATAATGGAATAGAATATACGTTTTTTCACTGATCTTACTATTCAACTTTTCAGAATACCTAAGAGCTGAACATCGTTGTAGGAAGCTCTAATTCCAAGTAGATCTTCATTTCAATATCTTACATAAACCAAGCTCAAACTTCTGTTTGTAACTCACTAACAAAGTCTTGTCATCTCCGATAATCCACATCTTTTACATTCTGACTCTCTGGTTACCCAGCCTCCCAAGAAAATATGATTTTCTAAACGAAGTGCTCTCCGAGTACCTACCTACATTAAACTTGAATTTAGATACTAGATTTACAATTCTGAACAGAAGAATAAAATGATCAATGGTGAACCTTTGAATCTTACTGATACAAATGACAGCAAATGTTTAAAAACTAAAAGTTTTCACCCTGTATAATCAGCACACCAACGCACCTTAAATATTTACGAGTACCTTCTTACATTACACGTTATAATGTTAACATGCAGGTGTAGATAAAAAAATACTTTAAAGTCTAAAAGCTTTTCGCCGTCCGTGTAGTTGATATTGGAAACAGTTGACAATGTGTCATAAACATTTCGTTATTAGCATTTTACGAGCAAACGCAACCACAACTTTGTTGGAAGTCATAATCTGTAATTACCGAACGTGTATTAACTGATGGTGGAATATTAATTGGAAAAGCTTTGCTACACATTTTTAAATGGGTTTTAAACCGTTTCTACCGCTAAAATAACATTAATATCTATGGATAGTGGGGTAAAGTAATACTAGTGACTCAAAAGGTAATACAAGTAATGATATTTTAATTGTAATTGTAATTTCATTACAATGTTTTGAAATTTTTTAAACTTACTATTAAAATTTTAGTTCAATTCGATCTACTCAAGGAGCACTCGTGCACACATAACCTTCAAATATTATTTATACGAATTCGTTTTTCTTTTATAAAAAAAACAAACCGAGGAATTTTGTTAAGAAAAACAGGTATTTTTCTATATAGGAAATCCAATCTTGTCCCTTCTGTGTCGAAAAGTTACTTATCGTTCATAGAGCGTCACAAGGCACAAGACCCGACTACATCATCGATCATTATTTTTATCCGAAATCGGCAGTAAAGTAGTCAACAATCGGCAGTAAAATAAAAGAAATCGGCAGTAAAGTAAAAGAAATCGGCAGTAAAGTAAAAGAAGTCCGCAGTAAAGTAGAACTTTACTGCCGATTTAATACGAGTATTGTATGCAACCCATTATACATTTTAAGATGTGTCTACTGCTATTTAGCAGCCACTAAATATTATTAAAAAAAGGACCATCGCGGAGGTCGATTGGACCCTTTCATAAAATGTTGTTTAATAAAAATAATAAGCTTTCGCTTCTGCAAATAATTTCAACAGTCGTGATAAAAATACTACTTCACTGCCTTGATATATAAATAACTACCTATTTTATTGAGTGAATAGAGATCGTTATCAGTAGATCAATTCATTTTTTTTTACAAAATTTGGTGATATTGCTTTGCTTAATTTTCACCAAGATGGGACTTGCCACATTTCTGCCATAAGAATGTGGAAAGTTTGGTAAGTAAATAATTGCAAGAAATGGCTCGCTGGCATCGTTTGTTTTGAAAACATTGGAATACTATTTGGGGGCTTCACAAAATTAAAAGTTTGCAGCAATATCCCACGAATCCATGCTGCTCTTAATCAAATTGTATATTTTGAATTAAATTTTGGTTAAATCATAAATTTCATAAAATATGATAATAAACAACACCATTTTTCCCAAACCAACGTCCGTTCTTCACTATAGTACAATGTTCAATACACATTGATAAGCTGAGGCTTTATGGCGATTTAGTCACGGTCTAAAGTTAACAACAGGTTTTTAGTCACGGGCTAAAGTTAGTTTTAAGTTAGTTGACAGTTGTCAAATGTCATACAATCTTTAAAATAAAGTGTTTTTCTTGTAAAATATTACTAAATGTGAAAATTGCTTCTATATAGAATGTTAGTCTATTTTCAAGGGATAAATTTTGACTTACATAGAACAATTTGAGATTTAAACGCCGGTAGATTCCCAAGTTGGAAATTCTAACGGGAATTCCAATACAACTGTCACTCTTTGTACCTGTAACATTTCCCGTGTAAGATTTTTTAATACCTACTTTGTGGGTCAAAGATCGGAAACAAATTTCAATAAAACAATCGACGTAAAGCGCGATCTACAATTGTCCCAAAATGTATTTTTTGCGGAGCCCTTGTGTCTTACGTCAACCAATCACATTGCTTATTATGTCCATTTTTGTTTGGTTGACGTAAGACGTAAGCCGTAAGCCGTAAAAAATACATTTAAGTGAGTAGAGTATGTAAACTCGTCGTGTATAATCTGGACACATTGTAGTAATGTACTTTTAAGACACTTTACTCTAGGTAATGGTTATTTGCCGCTTTAATTGCAGTTCTACCCATTCATATTCCTAATCTTATTTTCCGGTTGAATGCCCAAATAAATTATCAAACAAATTGATATATTGTTAAGCAGACCATTAAAATTGATGTAAAAACTTGTACGTTTTTGTCGTTATTAGTGAGATGTTTATTGTGGTTTTTTGAAAAATGTTGGATCTTCAATGTCCTATTTTAAAAACTTCAAATTTCAAGAAGGAACTAACCGTTTTTTGAAACATCATGTGTATAGCGGCATTGCCAGCTACAAAGCTAGGTTCAATAATAATATAAAAAAGTGTGCATTATAAAAATAAAACCCCTACTTGTTAGTACTCTCTATAATTATTCCCCTCACTCAGCAAACCATCGCACGCGTTGGCCTTCTTCAACTTGCACGAAACCTCTTACGTTCTCTCTTTTTCTAATCAGAGTGGGCGAAGTCCGGACTTAACGGAACACCCAGATCGCGTTGGCGGCTCCTTTGAGATATATGACTGTCAATGATTCTTAAGGTACACACACAAGAGAGTGTATATTAGCACTGTCTCACGACAATAGCTGCAATTAATAAGTTTTAAGGAGAGTTTTGAATGGCTTTTCGCGGCCTCTACCACTGCTGCATGCGGAGATGAAAAAATTAACTGAGAATCACTTTTTTTTGTTATTATGAATTATGAAATTGATGCCTAATTGTGAATTGGTCTTATTGTGTCTATGATCAATAAGGCTAAAGGCTAGCTGTGTGGGAATTTTTTTTATAAAGAAATTCTTAGTCAAAATAATTTAAATGGTGAATAGCAATTTCTGGAAAAGATAGAATATTCAACAATAATTTTGATAAATTGTTTACTTTCAAAAACTAACAGAACTTAAAATTAGTTTCCACACTTTGCTACAAGGAAACTAAGCAATGATAATGTGGTGGTAGTTTTAAGTGCCATTTTCCACGCCATATCATTCTCATTTTAATATCAAAGTCGTTGAAGTTTAATAAATGGCCCCCTTTAGTGTGGTTTCTCACGAATTTAAATAATGTTGTGTATATCTAAATTACTAGCAAATTGTAGTACACAATCTTAGATTAGTTGCAAAAACAGTGGCGGATTCAATGATTTTGCCAGTATAAATGATATCCAGATAGTCTTTTTTTGTTGAACTTGATTCAATCATTTTAGCTTATCGTTTTATTTATTTTGCTTATTGCCATAATGCCTCGTAGTACTTATTATATTTTTAGCTTGGGTGGAAAACTAAAAGGACAAAATGCTAATAGTAATTTAATCTAAAATGAGGACAAGCTAAAATGACGACAAAAATTATAACAAGGTAAAATGACATCAACGCAAAATAACAATTTTAAATAAAGCTAAAATAAAAACAAGCTAAAAAAGCTTAAAAAAGACAAGTTTGATGACAAGCTAAAATGTTTTTTGAGCTTGCAAACTTATTAGCTTGTTCTGATATAAGCCTGTCAAAATTTTGTTGGTATTTAGTTTATCATCATTTCATCTTGTCGACATTTTAGCTTGTCGTCCTTTCAGCTTGTCATCATTTTAGCTCGTTGTTATTTTAAGTTGTCATTTTAGCTTCTCCTCATTCTTAAACTTGCCATCAGTTAAGCTTGTCCTCTTTTAATTTGTTATAATTTTAGCTAATCATAATTTAAGCTTTTGTGGCGACAAGCTAAAAGGACGACAAGCTAAAGTAAAAACAATACAAAAAGAGGACGTTAAAATGATTATCATTTTAGCTTATCGTTTTTTTGCTTATTTGTCATAATGCCTTGTCGTACTTTCTATAATTTTAGCTTGTGTGGCCACAAACTAAAAGGACAAAATGTTAATAGTATACTTTAATCTAAAATGAGGACAAGCTAAAATGATGACTAAAGTGTTGACAAAAATGATAACGAGCTGAAATGACAGCAACGCAAAAAAACAAATTTAAATATAGCTTATAAAAAAGACAAGTTTGATGACCAGCTAAAATGTTTTTTTAGCTTGTTCTGATTTAAGCCTGTCATAATTTTGTCGTCTTTTAATTTGTTATAATTTTAGCTAATCATAATTTAAGCTTGTGTGGCGACAAGCTAAAAGGACGACAAGCTAAAATAAAAACAATATAAAAAGAGGACGTTAAAATGATTGTGATGCTAAAATTGTTTGTTTTTAAGCTTGGAAACTTTTTACCATATTCTCATTCAAGCTTATCATTATTTTGTTGGTAGTTTAGTGTGTTATAATTCAGGTTGTCGTTATTTTAGCTTGGCATCATTTTAGGTTTATGTTTTTCTTAAACCTAAAACTTGTCATCATTTTAACATGTAGTCTTTTAGCCTATCATAATTTTAGCTTGTGTAGCGACAAGCCTCAAGGAGGATGCGCCAATGTGACCTTATTATAAAATGATGACAAACCAAAATGAAGGCAAGTTATGATGACAAAAGCCATGTCAAAAATGATGACAAGCCTTAAAGACAAGCTGACTTTATTCTAAAATGATGACAAGCTAAAATGACGGCAAGTTATGATGACACAAGTCATGTCAAAAATGATGACAAGCTTAAATGTTTTTTTAAGTTTGTGAATGTTTAAGCTTGTTCTTATTTCAGTTGGTCGTCGTCTAAGCTTGTCGTTCTTTTAGCTTGTCATTATTTCAGCTCATTGTTATTTTGAGTTATCATTTAAGCTTTTCCTTATTCTTAAACTTGTCATCATGTTAGCCTGCCTCTTTTAGTTTCTTATATTTAAGCTTGTGGGCGTTTTAGCTTTTTTTTATTTCAGCTCGTTGTTATTTTGAGTTGTCATTTTAGCTTTTCCTCATTCTTAAACTTGTCATCATTTTAGCTTATCATAATTTGAGATTGTGTGGCCACAAGCTAAAAGGACCACACGCCAATGTGACGTTGATTTAAAATAATGACAACTAAAATGATGATGACAATTTTAAATTAAGCTTAAATAAAAAACACCTTAAAAAAACCTTAGTGACAAGCTTTAGCAAAAACAATCTAAAAAGAGGACAAGTTAAATGATGTCAAGCTCAAATGGGTTTTTTAAGCTTGTTCTCATTTTATAATTATTTTTTTGGTATTTTAGAATGTTAAAGTTTCAGATCGTTGTTATTAAACTTGTCATAATTTTATCTTGTAGTTTATCATAATTTTGGCTTGTGTAGCGACAAGCTTAAAAAACGAAGCGGCAATGTGACGTTAATAACGGTTATTCTAAAATCATGACCAGCTAAAATATTTTTTAAGATTGTGAACGTTTTAGTCGTCATTTTAGCTTGTCGTTCGTTTCAGCTCATTGTTATTTTGAGTTGTCATTTCAGCTTTTCCTCATTCTTAAACTTGTTATAATTTTAGCCTGCGTCTTTTAATATCTACTATTTAAGCTTGTGAACGTTTTAGCTTGTTTTTATTTCAGTTGGTCGTCATTTTAGCTTGTAGTTCATTTAGCTGGGCATCATTTTAGCTCGTTGTTATTTAGTTATTTTCATCATTCTTAAACTTGACATCCTTTTAGCCTGCGTGTTTTAGTTTGTCATATTTAAGCTTGCGGACGTTTTAGCTTATTTTTATTTTAGTTGGTCGTCATTTGAGCTTGTCAATCTTTTAGCTTGGCATCATTTTATCTTGTTATAATTTTTTTTCCTCATTCCTAAACTTGTCATCCTTTTAGCCTGCGTCTTTTAGTTTGTCATATTTAAGCTTATTTTTATTTCAGTTGGTCGTCATTTGAGCTTGTCATTCTTTTAGCTTGTGTGTTAATTTAAAATGATGACAAGCCAAAAAGACGGCAAGCTAAAATGATGATGATGACAACTTTAAATTAGGCTTAAATAAAAACCACCTAAAAACACCTTAAAAAATACAATCTTAATGACAAGCTAAAACAAAAATAATCTAAAAAGAGGACAAGTTAAATGATGTCAAGCTGAAATGGGTTTTTTAAAGCTTGTTCTCATTTTATAATTATTTTTTTGGTATTTTAGTATGTTAGATCGTTGTTATTAAACTTGTCATCATTTTATCTTGTAGTTTATCATAATTTTGGCTTGTGTAGTGACAAGCTTAAAGAACGAAGCGGCAATGTGACGTTATTCTAAATCATGACTAGCTAAACTATTTTTTAAGATTGTGAACGTTTTAGTCGTCATTTTAGCTTGTCGTTCCTTTGGCTTGTCATTATTTCAGCTCATTGTTATTTTGAGTTGTCATATCAGCTTTTTCTCATTCTTAAACCTATTAGGTATAATTTTAGTCTGCGTCTTTTAATATGTCATATTTAAGATTGTGGACTTTTTAGCTTGTTTTTATTTCAGTTGGTGGTCATTTTGTCATTCTTTTAGCTTGGCATCATTTTAGATTGTTGTTATTTCTTTTCCTCATTCTTAAACTTGCCATACTTTTAGCCTGCGTCTTTTAGTTTCTGATATTTAAGCTTGTGGACGTTTTAGCCTATTTTTATTTCAGTTGGTTGTCATTTAAGCTTGTCGTTCTTTTAGCTTGGCGTCAGTTTAGCTCGTTCTTATTTCTTTTCCTCATTCTTAAACTTGTCATCCTTTTAGCCTGCGTCTTTTAGTTTGTCATATTTATTTTAGCTTGTTTTTATTCCAGTTAGTGGTCATTTTAGCTTGTAGTTCATTTAGCTGGGCATCATTTAAGATCGTTGTTATTTAGGCTTTTCCTCATTCTTAAACTTGTCATCCTTTTAGCCTGCGTCTTTTAGTTGTCATATTTAAGCTTGTGGACGTTTTAGCCTATTTTTATTTCAGTTGGTCGTTATTTTAGCTTGTCGTTCTTTTAGCCGGGTATCATTTTAGCTCGTTGTTATTTAAGCTTTTCCTCATACTTAAACTTGTCATCATTTTAGCTTATCATAATTTTAGATTGTGTGACGACAAGCTAAAAGAAGAACACACCAATGTGACGTTAATGAACACTAATGACAAGCTAAAATGACGGCAAGCTATGGTGACACAAAAATGACGACAAGCCAAAATGATACAAATAAAAACAAGCTAAAAAATCTTAAAAGCTAAAAGCAAAACAATCTTAAAAGAGGACAAGCTAAAGTGGTTTTTAAGCTTGTAAACTTTTTAGCTTGTCGTTCATTGTTGACATACCAAACTTAGAGATCCCATGCAATATGTCAAAATAAATAGAAATATATAAAATAATATTTAATATCTTACTTAATTTTTTGAAACCTTAAACACCGGACCTTTCCCATTATTTTTTCACGCAAACTAGTCAGCAGGTAAAAGTGCCGACTCCACAAACGATTAAGATATTTTCAACTTCCCAAAATAATTTACCTACACGTAACACGAATTATCTCTTATTGAAAAGGGCCTTAAACACTTCTAATGTGCTTAATAATTGTTTACCACATCGAATGCTACTTTTGCTGATATCTCTGAAACTATAATACTTGGAGGGTTAAAACTTGGTACAGATTTAACTGACATCATATTTTCTTGGGTACTAAAATTTCATATCAATATCTAAAGTAATACTAGAGTTATTCAAAAATTAATCAAGACAATGCTTAAATTGCTACCTTTGCCCTGCAGGGGCCTGGGCCAGGCGTTGAAGTACACACAAAAAGACATGCAACTGTCACCCCGTATTATAACAATAACTCTATTAGGCCATTGTGATCCCAAGTCTATTAACTTCCATTTACCAGTTCTTTTGTGCGGTAGGTATTACCCTGTAGGTAGTATAATCTGTTTTTAAAATAAGATTAACATTTTGTTGTAGGTACCGTGTTTTGGGGTTGAAGCTGATCTGTTTTGATTTAATTTAATATTAACAACACGTTAGGAGGCTTTATAAAAGGGTTATTTGAGTGTTAAGAATGCTAAGCTTTAAACAATTATGTCATTATTTCTTGTTTCAGACAATTTTTTCACAACTTGGTCTCGCCAATTTTCCACCAAATGTCTACAAACATAACAATTTCTTACTTTAAAAGCACGTGTTTTGAATTACCATGGAACAAAGATCGATTACTTATGCTCTCATATAACACGTGAAAAATTAATAAGCGCCAAGACGTAATAATTAGTTTACATAGCGTGAACTTTTATGTTTGGAAAATTTGTAATTTTGGTGGTCTACTTTGTGACATTTGCACTGCGTTTTAACTGTGAAATTTCGTAAAAAGAGACAAAAGATAAAAGTCTGTTGGGTTTACTAACTAAATTAACTTTTTGTTTCAAAATTATTTTAAGGTTATAAACACTTAATTTAGACCATGGCCAACTAGAAAAAGCCAATAATGTGAAATAATTTACACCTTAATGTACTATGCTCCACACCTCAAAGTCCCACCACGTGGCCACGTACGGAACGCAGTCTTTTAAAAATTTGGCATTTAAGGCTTTTTAGGTTATGTATCTGTTAAAGTATAGTCAACGAAAGAAATAATATTATGTTTAGGCGTTAAAAATGTATATAGGTTTATAACAAAAATATGATCTAATTTTGTAATTTTAAGGTTAGAAAAATTTATTTTGACCTAAATAAATAAGTATTTTCGATTTTTTAAAAGACAGTATTATATGGTATTTAAAAATGTGGTAGTTTTTCTTATCCAGCTTAAAGTGTACCTGCATAAAGTTTTGTCAATACAAATACAAAAAGCTTCGACTGAATTTGATCTACTTCGAAAAATCATTAAAACTTTAATATTTTAATAAATCACATGTCATGGGAGTAATAAATATTTTCACATTGCAAGTTTCTCTAAAAATTGTTTGTTTTCTTATAATCCAACTTAAAGTAGGTATGCCGAGAGGTATGCACAAGTATTGTCGTTAAAAGAATAAAAGCTTCAATTTAATTTGAACCATATTCAACAATTATTTAGTATACCTATATTTATTTATGACCACATTAACACACTCTTCCAAATAATCCACTTATTTATTTTGGTCAAAATAGATTTTTCTAACCTTAAAATACAAAATTAGATGATCTTTTTTGTTCTAATACATTAACCTACCTTTGATCCAGATATTCTTATTTTATAATAGAGAAGTTAGATTTTTTTTAATAAATCCTGATTAGTTAAAACTATTTTATGGAGAAATGTAGACCCAATGCACAAAATTATCACTTATATTGCACGTTACACTTTGGAATTTCATTAAATGCAGTATTTATATTCCTAAATTCTTAAACCAACCATTGTTATTGTGATACTATAAGGATTTATTAACTTTTAACGCTTAAACATAAGCGGTAACACTATAAATATTAATTCTTTCATTAACTTTACTTTGACAGATACATAACCTGAAATGCCAAATTTTCAAAAGACTGCGTTCCGTACCTGGTCACGTGGTGGGACTTTGAGGTGTGGAGCATATATGCTATAGTACATAATATGTATAATATTTAATTAGTACCTGCAACTATAGTTGCAGGTAATATGTAAAGTGGATATTATAATATCCACTTTACATATTATGTAAAGTGGATATTAGTTGCAGGTACTAATTAAATTAAGCACAATTATTTTGTAACGCCTAGCAGTTAAGAAACGATTTTTTCTGTTTCCATTAAAAATAACTTTTCAACGACGACAAAAAAGATAATTAGAGCCAGAAAACAAATATCATTTTAAGCATCTCAACATTCCTTCAGACGGCGGCTTATTAATGTTTATTTAGATGAGATTTATTATTGCGCCAGAACGCACATAGGCACAAGATAACTAAAATAAATAGTGAAAAAGATGTCAATTAGAGCGACTGAGTCGGTTAGATGGCGATACGGTATAAATAGGCACTCGATGCGAGGCCTCGTTACTGACAGAATTTGAGCGTGACAAACTCTACTCTATTTTACAAGTCTAAATGTGGCACCAACGCATACAGCCACCATTTTTAATGTATGTGGGTACACTTTAAAACATCATCGAGATTAACACAAGATTCAGTTTTACAAAATGATGCAAAATCATGAGCAATACTTACATACATTCTAAAATATTAAATACAAATAAAACATTTTTATTTTGTTAGTATTTTTATTTATTTTGTTGACGTTTTTTTATGAAGCGCCGTCTGTGCCATAATTAAGATTTATAAAATAAATAATAATTTGTAAAAATATAAATATTTTGTTTAAAATATAAATAATTTGTTTGAAATATATATATTTTAACTTATTTTCTAAGATATATATTAGTTTTAATAAATATATAGTATTTTAACTAAATAATATATATTTAAAACAGTAATACTAATAATATAAACTTAACTTACAAGACGTAACGCCAGGAGGCGCTGGCAGCTTTATTTAACTTGGCAACGCAGCCACCATTTCATTTCATGTGTGAATTACAGTGGTGTAAATTAAATAACTTTTTGCCGCACTTTGGCTTTTGTTATTTATTATATATTTAAATGTTTATTGTCGTGACTCTCTTTTTAAAACAACATTTTTTTATTCCTTAATTCTGGGCTACGCAAAACTTCCGAAACTATGTCGTCAAGATTTGGTTCCATTACTGCGGTGAAATTTTAAATGACCTATTAATATGTTAGATTTTAATTTAAACTTATACCCAAGTGCTTTACTACGTACCAGAGGTATTATTATTTTTAATGTATCTTCTAGTTTTATTGAATTTACACCACAGTAATTCCCACATGCAATTACAGAAAGGCTGCGTTGCCAAGTTAAATAAAGCTGCCAGCGCCTCCTGGCGTTACGTCTTGTAAGCTGAGTTTATATTATTAGTATTACTCTTTTTAAATATATATTATTTAGTTAAAATATTATATATTTTATAAAACTTATTTTCTTAGATATTTATTAGTTTTACTATAGTAAAACTAATAAATATCTAAGAAAATAAGTTAAAATATATATATTTCAAATAAATTATTTGTATTTTAAACAAAATATTTATATTTTTACAAATTATTCTATATTTTATAAATCCTAATTATGGCACAAACGGCGCCTCATATTTTCCAGGTACCTTTTAGAAGAAATTTAGTTAAAATAATTAATTTAATTCAATTTAGCAAATACTTGGGTATAAGGACGTTTTTTTTAAATGTCATGCAAAAATTTTATCTTAATTTTTTTGCAATATTAATGCACATACTTAGGTACTTTCACACATATACAAATCATTTCTAACTGATACTGTTTCCTTTTCTCTCTCTATATATTTTTTATCCACGTCCGGAGTACCATAAGCGTCTCCGTCAGTAATGGATTTGGTCTGAGCCGATGTGTCACCAGTAGATATATCTGTATACACGTGGAATTTTAAATCTTGAAACATCCACTAAATCGATTGCACAAATCACAAAATACCTCGTTGGAAGGTCAAAGCTTGCGATATTGCCGGTATATTTCTATACCGGGAACCCCATTTTATCCTTCCTGAGTAAAAGTCAATTATTTTCAGACTTTTTCATGGAGCGATGTACAGCACTTGAAGGATAAAATCGAACTCCCTGTTTCCTTTTCGTGACATAGTTTTTATAACCAACCATTTTGTTTGTTGACTAAAACATTAAGTGATTTTGTTTACCTGAAAGTATTAAAAATAAACAACAAGGTGATAAAAAAAATATTGTAGCTGCGATAAAATGCGTAACTATGGAATACTTTCATTTCATTGGTTCTATATTATAATATTAATATTATCACTGTAGTATAGTTTTTTAGATAAAAATAGTATATTATGTTTTTTTTTCTACGACAAATACTTATTATCTAAACATGATTTTAATTAAATACTCGTATAGAGCGACATCTATATATGTATACAAAAAATAGAGTAACTCGCGTAACAATTTCTAACTTGGCAATCTGTATTAAAGGCGCACCAGTCAAAATGTCAAATTTGTATGTGTAAATTGGAATTTATCCCTTAAAATGGACTAACAACCGTTTAAATGATGGTATAGAAGCAGTTTTTCACATTGAAAGTGAAGATAATATTTTAGTGGCACTTCACGGTGAAGTCTCCACAAAAAATGTTTAATGCTTTCAGTTAAATCTAGTTTACTGCCGGCTAAATCAAAAGGTTAGTAAAAACTTGCATATAAACTTTTCAAATAGGTATTGGCGTTGAGAAACCAGTTTATACTTTTTATTTTTGTATTAAGATAATACAATAATGTTTACACTATTATTTCACAAGAAGGGCACTTTATTTTAAGGATTGTATGACATTTGACAACTGTCAACTAACTTAAAACTAACTTCAGCCCGTGACTAAAACCTGTTGCTAACTTTAGACCGTGACTAAAGCTCTATAAAGGCATAGCTTGTCTATGTTTATTTAAAAGTGTAATGAAAACAATTTAAATGTTTTAAAGGTGGGAGGCTATAGCTATAATCTAACATCGAGTCTAAAATAACAGATAATGATTTAAATGTTTAAAAAGATCTTGTTTTGACACACCATTAAAATTTTTTCATACTGTCGTCCACCTACAAAATCTGAAGGCAGCCTTCTAGCTATTAAGCTTATTTTGGCCGGGAGCCAAGCAGCTGTCCTGTACTGAAATTAGCAAATTTTGAATGTCTTTTTAATTTTAACATTAATTTATTAGAGCGCATTTAGAGATTGTTAATGTAGATATGTGTGTAGCCTGTTGAAATCGCTTTTATATTCGAATAAATTTAATTAGATTTGAGAACGTTTGCCAAAACACCAGTGATTTCAGCACATCTACGAATTTGATGTACTTGTTTGTTTGATGTGCCCTGATTTATTGCTAAGAGTTTGTCAAAATATTCGTTTTTAATAAGCTGGCTGCATAAATATCATGTTTGTGATTTTATTTGATGAAATATTAATATTAAGCCACCGAGAAATTACGATTTAACTCCTGTGAATTTTTTCTGAATGTTTTTTAAATTTATTTTTAAATGTCTTGTTGGGATATTTAAAACTAATATTATACTTTGTTATATAGTAATTGTTAAGGATTTATCTTATTATTTAATGAACACTTGTTTCATACATTATTATTTACCATTTAATTTAATAACCTTAGGATATAATATCCAATTTCACGCAATAGAAATTTAATTTGTTTAAACAATATTTACTCATACCTTTACTATGTATAGTATACATATATAATATTATATCAACGTAGATTTACACATGCATACACCCATATGTAGGAAACATTATTTTCATTAAAGGTGTGGACCATGCAAAGGCAGAACCAAATTATTATACACAAAAAGTATACAAAAGTGCTCTTTTAGTTCCACCCTTAATTCCTAAGAAGTCCCAAAAACCAATTGAATGGCTGAAGCGGGTTAGGGGTAGGAACGGACCAAGGGCTTAAAGTCCCTTCTGCATAAATATGAATGTGTCCGTTATTTTCCAAGTTGTTGTTTTTTCATTATTTGTTTAGTCTAAAAACAGTTTAAAAAAAAATCGTTTAACCATTTCTAAATGACCGAAAAAAAAATGTTTATCTCGCTAATAAATAGACATGCAACACACGTAAGACATATTTTTGTAGGAAATTTTACGATCTACAAAATACGTTGCCTATGTTTTTTTCGTAAATCCATTTGAAAGATATCGGAGGTCAAAATTTGAAATAATGTTAATATGTTAATTTTTAATTATTTTAAATTCTGACCTCCGGTGGTTTTACGAAATAATGAAAAGACCTTTTTTGTAGGGGTTCAAATTTTCTATAAAAATTTGATACGCGCAAGTTATGAAGTTTTTATTATGTTAAAACTATCATAATTTATAAATTGCCTATAGGCATGGCTAAAAATAATTAAGATAAAAAAAGACATCAGATAAATTTTTTATTTATTTAAAACATTGACCTCCGATGTATATTTATACGATGTGTGTTCAGAAAATAACGGGAATTTTCGTTTTTTGAAAACAATATTTATTTATTCGTTTACATTAAAGTTGTCGCCTTCAAAATAGTCCCCATTAGATAATATGCACTTGTGCCAGCGCTTCTTCCAATCTTCTAAACTCTTCTCAAACACAATCTTTAGTTCTTTTAGCGATGCGCTTGCAAAACGACGGCCCTTTAAGGTTCTCTTTATTTTGGGGAATAGGAAAAAGTCAGACGGAGCCATGTCTGGCAAAAAATTGTGTTTAAAATTCAACAATTTTGGAACAAATTTTGCTGCCAAGCGTTTCATACCCAAAACAATCGAAAAAATTTCATGGTATAAGCCAATCGATATACCAATATCATCAGCTACTTCTCTGATTGTGAGTCGGAGATCGTTCATAACCATTTCTTCCACTTTTTCCATGTTTTTATCGGTTGTTAATGTGCTTGGGCGTCCGGGGCGTTCGTCATCTTCAACGTCTTTACAGCCATCTTGGAAACTCTTATATCACTTAAAAACCCTTGTTTTACTCATAGCAGACTCACCATAGGCCTTTGTTAACATTTCACACACTTTATTTTATTTTTTACGCAAAATTTGATACAAATTCTTTGTTCCATTTCTTTTAACGAACGAAAAGCGCCGAGCTCATAAAAACACGTCTAACCTTAGCGGCTGCCACAGACAAAGTAAACAATGAAAACATCTAAAATTTTTATCATTCTTCAGGGGTATGTATACCAACATAATAAATAATAATAATAATAATAATATTTATTTCCAAAAACGACAATTCACAAAATTGTATAGGAAAACGTCTAAAATATAAGTAATATAAAATACATATAATAATAATAATAATAATAATATAATAATATCTTTATTTACGGTTAAACCATTACAAAATATGGGTTCAATTTTAATTACAAAAATTACATATAATTACTACTAAACAAATTGTTGACATTACTTTTAAACTTGGTTAGAGAGTTACAGAAGAGATCCACAACATACTTATTCGCCACTGCACACACTCTATCAATAGGCATGGATTGCCCGTAGTTGGTATTATGGGTTTTTTGAATTGTAAACATTTACATATTGTTAAAAAAACATATTTTAGCATAACAGGATAACTTAATACAAAATACATATAGAATTGTAAACATTTACATATTGTTAAAAAAACATATTTTAGCATAACAGGATAAAATTGTAGTTATTGTTCAAAATATTCTTCAATAAAATAAAAACTTCTTTCTTTTAGATACGAAGATACAGCATTTTTAAATTTACGAAAGTTATTTAATTTTATTACTAGGTAACTTGTTATACAATTTTATCGCTGTTATTATTGGGCCTTTGTATACTTGCGTTAAATTGTGTGTGGTGAATATAAAGGATATAAAGGATAAAGACAATTTTATGACAACCGGACTCTCAAAACCCGCGAAATTTAAAAATTCCCGTTATTTTCTGAACACACCTCGTATTTTTAAATGGATGATTTTAAGCAAAAAAAAATTTCTGCAAAAATATTTCTATTAATTAGCGAGTTATGAATATTTTCTTTATGTCATGAAAGCAGGGTTAAACGACATAGAAATAAAAATATTTTTAATAAATTATGTTTTCGCTGTAATTTTTTTTTGTAGATAATATCCAAGTTAAAAAAACAACTTTGGGAAGATCGGACACCTTAATAAACATGCTGTTTAAGTTATATACTGTGTGGTTCTCACTTATAAAATAAAATTCGTTATTTGATGAGAAAAGATTTTTATGAAAAACGCTTGAACACGTAAACTAAAGTTTTTTATTTAAAATCTTTTAATTTTAATTTGAAATTTAGTTTTTTTGCCGCCACTATATTTCCCCCACCATATTATACACATTTATCTCAAATAACAACCCCACTTTTTTATCGAACATTGATAGTACCTACACATTTTTCTAAGTAGGTACTATAACTTATAGTCTATAAGTAGGGTTTAGTAGTTTTTAATACGGGGTGATTATTTACAAATTACAAGTATGAATTTGTTATTGTTATCCTATGCTTTAGTTTTTTGTGTTGTACCTTTCGCTACTATTCATGTTTTTTGCTTTGTTATTGTTTGATTAACATGTTACATAGCATGTTAATGCCGTTTTTGGGTTCGTCCCGTTTGCATTGTTTAAATTTTTATTTTAAGTAAAACATTTCACGTTTTACTTGTTGATGTATTTTATTTAATCCGTGCTCTTGATAAAATTGCAATAATTTGTTCTTAGTGCTGTAACACTTAATGAAAAACACCCAGATTTCCCAACAATGTCTAAAATACATGCACAATTTCGTGAATATGCGTTAATCCATTACGCAGGAAAGTAGTAACTACTCTTTATATTAAAACACACTTTATTATGCTAGTTCATTCGATAAGCGCATAATAGGAATATTTTAAGATAAAAACAAAAAATGATTTTTTTTCAGTTAGGCCGCTTTTGCAGTAAACGCTTTAATTTACGTTATTTATAGGTTAATAAAAATATTTTTAAGTAGATAGGTACCTAGAAATAATTTAATTTGAAGATTGATTAGCAATATTTTTTTTATTTATTATAGTAAAATATAATTTTATATTATATATTATTATAAGTATAATTATAATTAATATTACATTCAATAAAATTAAATTTAATACAAAAAATATATTCAATCCTGTAAACCATACAGTGCGCCATCTATCATGCGGTAGTTAAAGACAAGAACCTAATACATTTTAAATAGGGGAAAACTGGTTTAAAATTTCTGATGTATATTTACCATGTTACTAATTTTATGAAGGGTTCCATTTTGGTCAAAGTAATACCTGTATATTCTGTATAGATGTCGCATTATTCAAAAGTACAAATTATATACTTATTTCACTGTTTTTAGCGTCAAATAGTTATCAAATCAATTTTACGATACGCCTTTGTTACAATTTTATTTTGAGAAACAAAATTAAATCAAAATTTTATCCGTCAAGTTTTTGAGAACTTATAATCCAAAAGTATGAAAAACGCGTATTAATTCATTTATTTATATTAGCTCTAAAATGCACATTCTAAATTAGGATTCAGCAAGTTAAAAACTTAAAAAATATGGAAATTACTAAATATTACATATAAATATACAGGGTCCCCTATAAAAATATTATTCAGTAAAAACTAACAAAACATTTTTAAAAATTGCTTTTTATGTAGTGACTTGTAAAGGAGGAAATGGAAGTAAATAAAAAAAATAAATGAACTGCACAAGTGACTAGATGGTGTGTGGTGATTGCAGAGAAGTCGTAATGCTATAGTTTGTTTACAATGCAGTTAAAACAATCCGTCAGTCATCTGCTAAAGCCCATCTACACTGTTGTAAAGAAGAAATATATACACTGCTCAAAAAAGACTAACAAAAACGGATTTTCGGGTTTTCATTGATTCTGATAAACTATGACAAAAATGTATCTTGAAAATTTTTAAAGATTAAAGTTAAGAGTGCTACAGGTACTAAAAAGCAAGCTTTGCTGATCGTCTCTGAAAATATACTGATTATAACTAAAAGGTTTAAAAAATTGATTTTAAAGAGCAGATTTAAAAAAACTCCAAAAATAGTGGTTTTAGCTACAAAAAACAATCAAATAAAATGCGTAGATTATGAGTGGGTTCTCCTTTATAAAAACTCATTTTATTTAAAATAATTAGTTTTTTCAGTGTAGGTAGTAGATGAGCTTGTATTGTTTGTGTGTTTAAGTAACATTTAAAATGAACTAGGTAGCTTGTATAATTTATATTGAGTTATATTCGGGATTTCAGGGAATAGCAGACACTCAGATGTTTCTGTTGGTATTTTAAGAGTAAATTAATTTAGTACACGTAAACATTGTTCCTTGGTTTGTGGCCACCAGTAATTACAACTTGGATTATTAAATAATGTAAAGTTCAAAAAACCAACACAGGCTAATTTTAACATTGTTTATGAACATGATATTATGAGCAATTAAAAAATTTATTATCATTTTGATTTTTTAGTTGAAAAGTAGTTTCTACTTAATGTAAAGCTGAATATAAATAGCTCAAACAATGACATCTGCAGTTAAATTGTAAACAAAGAAATTGTTGTGTATTTTATATATTTTTTTAATTAAATCTTGAAAAAGTATTTGCGATACCCTCGATTAAAGTATGTTTTTGCCATATTAAATTATAAAAATTAATTTTAACTTCTCTCTATATATATAACAATTTGAGACTAATAAGTAAGCGTTTAGAGCTTGAAAAGAAGCAAGCAAAAGAAATAAAGAATTGGGGGCCAATTATCCGTTCTTTTACAGCAAAACGAAATAAAAGAAAATTGAATAAATTGATTCCGTAATTTCTGTTGAGGCAAGAAAGTCTCTCGAATAAAGTGTAGACAGAATAGCATTTGATTGGCCAACAAAAAAGTTTGCTAAAGTTGTCAACTGCTTCTCAAGGATCTTGCTACGGATTTGTTCCACAAGGAAAGATTAGTCTTTACTGGTACAATCAGTGCAAAAATGTTTTCTTAGAAAAAATGAACATTCCTATCTCTTTTGCATTAACAAGCCGTGATTTTATAGTGTTTTTGTCACGGGCTGAAGTAAAAAAAATCATAATAAAAAGTCTTTATTTACTTAATTAGTTTACATAATTAATCTTTAGAAAGTGAGGTTAGAACCATCTGAAGTTGGATTTAAATTATTTTTTGGGAATTATTTAATTTTTGTGTTTGTCGTAGAAAAATTATAGTAGGCCATTCATTTTATAAACTTCTCTGGAATAGTATATTATGTATGAAGTTTTCCTTACGTCTAGGGTTTTAAAGTGTTGGAAAAAAACCCCGGAAAAATTGGGAAAAATACTGTTTTTTTTTCAGGCCTTGCAAAAATTGTCTTTTTTAGAAAAAATTGAATTTTTGAATTTAAAAAAAGTAGCAATCAACAACACTTAACAATTTTTTAATTTAAAAAATATCCTTACAGAAAAAACTACACATTAAATTAAATTAAATTGATTTAAGAAAATAAACGTTAAATATAGTTACTGTCGGTTGGGTCCTTTTTAGAAAAGGGAGTCCATTGAAAATATCCAATTACAAAATAATGAATGATTTATAAAGTTAAATTACAAAATTATAAATAAATTTATAAATCGAAGTGTCAAATAAAACGAAAATTATGTTAATATACCACTGAATATGATTTTTTTGGGACCCGGTAGAATATTCTTACTGAATTAAAACAAAATGAATAGATAATTATTATAATCATTATATTATGATTAAATTCAGCGTCGTATAGTATCAGTAAAACTTTTCAGAAAAATTGAGTTTTGCATTTTTTCGTATTACCCTTTGAATAAAATGAAAAAAATGCAAAAGACAATTTTTCTAAAAAATTCCCAATATTTCCGTTTTTTTCCCGAAAAAAAAACCGGTTTTTATTCCGCTGGCTTAATTTTTCCAGAAATTTTAAAACCCTACTTACGTAACCATGGTTGCAACTTTGGAAACTGTATTGCAGGTAAAAATTAATTGACAATTAAAGAATATACTTTTGAAACATATTTAGACATTTTTAAAAGTTTAAGAGCATCCTTTAGACTATGTTGGAACATTTTGTAGGTATGAAGTATTAAGGACAAATTTTTGTTGATAATTAAAGAATATTTAAAATTTACGCATTTATACATTTTTATAATATTTTAAAAGAGTTTTAATTTAAATTCAATTTGTTTAGAATTGTTCTAAAAGGATATGTTTTAAAAATCAGTCGATTCTTAAAACATACTATCCTCTTAGGACAATCCTAGACACATTTAAGTTAATTTTGAAAAAAAATTAAACGTTTTTAAAAGAGATTTTAAACAATCCTTATTAATAAATAAAAACAATTTATGATTTTGTGAAGTAACTCCCGGCGCATTCGCCATTTTTGCAAAAAATCGCCATTTTTACAAAAAATAGGAAATCTATAGAAATATTTTTTTTGTTTTTAGACGAAAAAGCACTGATGAAAAGCACTTTATAAAATTGTTACAGTTTTGACTTTTTATAATATTATTATCAACTGTCGCATTTTGGAGTGTTTTGCAAATTATGATGATTTTAACAGTGGTTGAAATGTTATTTTTGTATTATTTTTATTACTTTTAAACAACTTTTTGGTAAAAGAGATTTTTTCATTGGAATGTACCAATTTATTTGGCAGATGCAGAAACCTGATCCTGCAAGAGCAGTGCCGTACTAAAAAATATGGAAGAATATTTTCTTATATTACATTACATCATGTTTCACTGCGATTTATTTTCTTTTAGTCTTTGGATTTTAAAATAATTCTTTGCTTAATAAAAATATTCTTCTAAATTGTTTGTTTCTTTTCCCATTTGAGAAAGTTCGAGATATGAGAGAATGTTGACAAAATTCTAGGTTCTACTCAAAATACATTAACAAAGTTTTAGAAAGATTGACTGTCTGGTTTCCGAGTAAAAAAATATTAAAGTTGCTATAGCTTTATAAGACTATATGGGCTGTTAAGAAAAAAAATTATCGATTTCTTATTGTCACCGCACAGTTTTGCAATAATAAACGATAATGTTGACTGGGTCCAACCAAAATTATCAATCTGCCAAACTCGTCTAGAAGATCCGACAACATTGGATTACGAACACGTAATTAGGTAGGGATATTTGGTTTGATTTTTTTGGTGACTACCATAGTTTCTAAAGTAAATTATTTAATAAAAACACAATGTTACACTGTTACAAAAATTACATTTGTTAACATAAGTTTGTAGTTTGTTAATTTAATTTTGTTAAATTTTAATATTGTTTTTGCAAATTGGTACCTATCTCTCTAAAAATGAATTAGTCAAAAATGACTAATTTAATAGTTATTAGTCGCTGCTTTTTCACTTGTACCATGGTTAACCATGGAATACCATGGTATCCCAAAATTTAACAGTCAATTCTTATGTAAAATTGTCCCATGAATCTGAAAATAAAAATTATGAAAGTGGAGCAGTTTTTCAGATATAGTCAATTTCATATTAAATGGAAAATTGACTATATCTCAAGAGCTGTTCTACTTTTTTAACTTTTGACGATATTTTCGGATTCAGGGGACATTTACATAAGAGTTAGCTGTTAAATTTTGGGATACCATAGCAGCTACTAATAACTATTAAATTAGTCATTTTTTACTAATTCTATTTTAGAGGGATCGCTATTTATGCATCAAGTAAACTGCTCGTCATAAAAATCGACGCACCTAGTTTTTTGAAAAATATTTGAAAGCTCGTTATTAGAAAATTACTGAATCGATTTTAAAAATCTTTGGAAATTCTGAATAGCTGATTCTTTGACTCTTATGTCTAATTTTGGGAATACGATATTTTGCACATAGCATTATACTACAGGGTGTTAAACGAAGAGATGTATTTTTTCCGAAATTTCAAGTTATTCCCATTCATGAGGCAGTTGAGTTTGATAGTCGTAATACCCCTCCCTAATATAAATAAGGTAATCCCTCGGAACGTTTTCGAGATTTTCTGTATATCGCGGCTTACTACGATTATATGCCAATTTTTCGAAAATTGTCGTTATTTCCCAGTTTAGTCCAAAAAATGAGTGATTGTGACTTACGTCTAATTTTGAGAATACGATATTGTAGACATAGCATTATACTAGAGGGTGTTAAAAAAAGGGATGTTTTTTTCAAAATTTCAAATCCCCATTCACAGGGCAGTTGAGCTTGATAGTCGTAATACCCCTTTCTAATAAAAGTTAGGTTATCCTTTGGGACGTTTTCGAGATTTTGTGGATATCTAACTACGATTATATGGCAATTTTTCGAAAATTGTCGTTACCCCCAGTGGTCCAAAAATTACTTACGTCTTTTTTTTAACACCCTGTAGTATAATGCTATGTGCACAATATCTTATTTTCAAAATTAGATGGAAGTCAAAGAATCCACTACTGCTCATTTTTTGGACTAAACTGGGAAATAAAGACAATTTTTGAAAAATTGACATATAATCGTTGTAAGCCTCGATATTCACAAAATTTCGGAAACGTTCCGAGGGAATACCTTACTTATATTAGGGAGGGGTATAACGACTATCAAACTCAACTGCCTCATGAATGGGAATAACTTGAAATTTCGAAAAAAATACATCTCTTCGTTTAACACCCTGTAGTATAATGCTATGTGCAAAATATCGTATTCCCAAAATTAGACATAAGAGTCAAAGAATCAGCTATTCAGAATTTTCAAAGATTTTCAAAATCGATTCAGTAATTTTCCAATAACGAGCTTTCAAATATTTTCCAAAAAACTAGGTGCGTCGATTTTTATGACGAGCAGTTTATAAAAGCATCTCCTCTTAGCACTTTACCCTACTGCCCGAACCTCCTTAAGCAAGTTTTTAACTTGTAAAGACAGATACTTAATTTTGTAAATTTAATATTTTATAGTTATTTTACTACTACTACTTGATTCTTTTATCTACGTATATTTTTCTGTTCAGGACTGTCCGATACAAAATTGTAAATTTTCGACATGAATATTTAATTTTTATCATAGTTACGCCACTGCAGGAGCAAGAGTAGAACGAAAAGAGTGGAGGACAGATGGGAGTAAAGAGGAGAGCTCGGGGGAGAAGGAGGAGGGAAAAAGTAAGTTGTGGCAAAGTCAAGGGTCGCTTGATTGAAGCGTTTTCAAATAAAATCGGTCTCGTCGTCTCTCGTCCCTATTACCGCCTGTTAGAAGCTGTGGTTACGGTAAATTGATCGTGATTCAAAAGAAAATACATCGATTGGCCCCCGACAGTCGCATTTTTATTCCGTCGACACGACTGCGACTTGCTGCTGCTGCTGCTCCTTTGACTCTTTTTCGCCGGCATTTTTTATGCCCCATTTTCACTCATTAAGTAATTTAAAAATTAGAAACCGTTTGCGACCTTTTATTCAGACACTATTGAGTCAATTAATTGAACGATTTTGCTGCTTCAATACACCCAAGTTCTATAAATGCCTAAGTTTATTTGGTAAATTTGCCACAAAAATATTATGTCATAATATTTACTTTTTCTACTCCCACTTTTAAAACGCCCATTATCGTACATGTTTCCATGACACTAAGTGGTCTTTTAAATACATATTGACAAGCTTTAGGGCGAATTAGTCACGGGCTGAACTTAGCAACAGGTTTTTAGTCACATACTGAAGTTAGCTTTAAGTTAGTTGACAGTTGTCAAATGTCATGCAATCGTTAAAATAAAGTGCCCTTTTTGTGAGATAATACGAAATTTGAAAATTATTGTATTATCTTAATACAAAAATATAAAAGTATTAAATAGTTTCTCAACACCAATATTTAAAAAGTTTATAAGAACATTGTACAGACCTTTCGCCGGCAGTAAACTAAATTTAACTTAATTTTGGGTGGAGACTCTACCGTGGAGTGCTAATAAAACATTTTTTTTTACTTTCACTGTAAGAAACTGCTTCTATAACGGATTAAATGGTCCATTAAATGGTCCAAGGGATACATGTCGATTTACACATCCAAATTTAATCATGTTTAGATTATAATAAGTAGTGTTAATAATAATAATAATAATTTAATTAATTAAATTCGTGTCTAAAATGGCATTTATTAAACTTGATTTATAATATACTATTATGTTTAAAATAACAATTTTATAATTTTAATTACTTTCTAACAAATTTAAGACATTTTATAAATAAGTATATTATATTTAAGTATGTTTTGCCCTATTTTAATCCGTTTCCTATTATTATTATTATTATTATTATTATTATTATTATTATTATTATTATTATTATTATTATTATTATTATTATTATTATTATTATTAACTTAACTTGCTGATTTTTAAAACAATTTTAATTATTTTTTGGCAGTTTTTGTTTATTTAAAAAACAATGTAGACAGATTATAAGGAAAATTTTCCTAATTTTTAAAACTAAATAAATTTTTGGAAATGTTTTTAAAACAGTTTTTAAAAAATGTAACAGATTTTAAAACAATTAGATGTTCTGGTAGTAAATTTTGGGCCCTGAAAGCAAAACCAGCTTATCGCGCGATCAGTTGGCAAAAAAAGGAATGCGCAACATTAGAAAATTAAAAATTAATAAAAATCAAATTAAAAAAATTCTGCAACTACGCGTCACAATGTGGTGTAATTTTTTCCATATTAATTTTAGTTAATTAGTTAATATTTAGATAAAAAATAAAAACAAAAAAAAATTTAAACTATATTTCCCCCTTGTAAATAGGCGTTTAACCGTTTAAATCCGATATGAAAGCAGTTTTTCACAGTGAAAGTGAAGAGGATGTTTTTATGGGTACTCCACTCGAAATTACTATTGCTTTATCGGCAAATACTAGTTTGCTGCCGGCGAAATCGAAAGGTCAGTACAAACGTGCATATTATGCATTATACATGGTATCTTTTTTATTTGAAGAGCTATTTCCAGCAACAACGAAGTGGCACCCTGTATAAACTTTTCAAAGTTTTTTTTTAATATTTTACAAGAAGGTCACTTTATTTTGACGATTGTATGACATTTGACAACTGTCACCTAACTTAAAACTAACTTCAGCCTGAGGCTAAAAAGCCCGTAAGCCACTGCTGCTAACTTCATCCCCTAGTGTCAAATAACCATGTACGATAATGGGCGTTTTAAAGGTGGGAGTAAAAAAATAAATTAATTAATTGCACAACAGTTATTCCAGGTGCATTCGCCATTTTTGTAAAAATAACTTTTTCTAGTACTCAATAAAATAGTATATTATGTATCAAGTTTGATAAACGCCATTTTATATACGAATTTAATTTAGGCACAAGTGCTTAAATTAATGAGTGTATAGAAAAGTTTATAAACGAGGTGCATACCATACTTTTTCTACGACAAATACTTATTATTATCTTAAAATGATTAAAATAAAAAATCTGTAAGAAGCGCCATCTATGAAACAATAGGGGAATCTGTGTGTCACCATCAAATGTCAAATTTTTATATTTTATAAACACAGATTATAAAGGTTAATAAATCGAAATGTATTTCTTGAAAATTGACAGTTTTTCACAGTGAAAGTAAAGAAAATGTTTTATGAGCACTTTACAGTGGAATCCGTGCCCGAATTTAAGTTATAGTTTACTGCCGGCGAAATTAAAAGGTCAGTACAATGTTCATATAAACTTTTTAAAAATTGGCGTTGAGAAACTATTTAATACTTTTGTATTTTTGTATTGGGATAATAAAATAATTTTCACATTTAGTATTATTTTACATGAAAGGCACTTTATTTTAACGATTGTATGACATTTGACAACTGTCAACTAACTTAAAACTACTTTAGCCCGTGACTAAAAAGCTGTTGCTAACTTCAGCCCGTGACTAAAGCGCAATAAAGCCACAACTTGTCAATGTGTATTTAAAAGTACACTTAGTGTCATGGAAATATGTACGATAAAGGGAGTTTTAAAGGTGGGAGTAGAAAAAATATATTTGTGTATTTTTGCATTTAAAAAATCAATAAAAAAATCTGCAATTTAAAAATCAAACTGTAAAAAAGTATAACACTAAATCTATTAATTTATTTATTTACTCTTATGGCGTTCGTAGGTGAGAATATAAATACGCAAATATAATTTATTTTGGCAAATGTTAGAAGTGTTTTCAAAAGTTAGGTAACAAAATAATAATTCTTGCTTATTTTCATAACTTACCTTAATATCTTGCATGCTTACCGAGGTGAGATCAGTGCATGTTTTGTTGTATTTTAATAAAATATTTATAGTTTAACACGGTAATCTTTCACCGAGATAATTTTTGTTCACGTAAATGTTTATATTTTAATAAATTATAATAACCATATGTATAAGAAGTGGGCCACTTCGTTCAAGTGTTCGTACTTAAGGATTCTTGTTTGGAAAATAGTTATTTTAAAGACTTTGAGTGCCCCGTTTTAAACTTCCGAATATTATGCACTTAATTGTTCGATAAGCATTTTAAATCTTCTTCGCATTGACGCAGGTTCCTCAAGTGTGACTTACAAACAATTTCGTAATGTTTACTAATATTAGTAGTTTATTATTTATCGCTATTTCGCCAATCTGGACCAGCAACGCTTTAGAAAACATGTGGTATATTTCTTTTGCATTTATAAACTTCTCGTATCAACACTTTGAATACTAATTTTAATAATTAGACCTTCGATTTAAGTTTTAAGTGTTGTAAACACAAATTTAATATTTTCTTATAGTAGTTTTCAATAATTTTTAAAACAATTTTATATTCATACACTCACAGGCAAAATAATCGATCCACACAAATTTTCGAGAAATTTTAATCGCAAATAACTTTTTATATGATGTCAGATTTAAACGAAAATTAAAGAATATTATAGATAAATTAATGGAGAATCGCTCATAGTTTAAAAAATTACTAAAAAATAGATGTACGTTTATAATATACAAGTTTAAACAAAAAGAAGGTTTTTACCATAAGTTTATGACACTCTGTAGAGTGGCTACACCGTATATTATTTTAAATTAAGTTTTAATTACTAAGTCACATCTATTATTAACAGTTTTGTTTTTGGTTCACCTTGATATATTTATTTTTGTGGAAAATATGGACACTTTACAGTAACTGTGAATAGAAATATTAATGATGATTGGTTAAGGTGCAGATCATTAAAGCAAGTTGTAAACCTTTTTAATAAAAAGCACCCAGATTTATCAAAAAAATTCCTAAACGGAATTATTTTAATGTTTTCACACAGTTGTATCGAAAGAAGAGGTTTCATAGAATAACCAGCAAAATCACCAGATCTAACACCTCCAGACTTTTTCCTATGGAACAGGGTGCACAACCCGCTAATTTAGATAAATTAATAAAATAATAAATATAAAAATTGTTTTAAAAAATTTAAAATTATAGTTATAAGATTTTTTTTCATAAGTGAGAACTGTATATATGGATGTATGGTAACAGCAATCTACATTTGAAATTATATAAACAGTCCTACGCATATGCATTCACAAATGATTGATTATTTTTCTAAGAGAAATAAGCCATTTAATTATCAATAAAACAGGCCATTAACCACCGTTAATTTTATCTGTTTTTACGTTTAAATTTTATTGGATTTGATTTGGAACTTTTATAGCATGGGTGGAGCAAATTAACCCAAAAACAAAAATGTTTTATATACTTTAAGGTAGGATCTTAGAGCATACAACCCAACTTTAAAGGATATAGTGTGTTTAATAGGGTGGCCCACGTTTGAATAATCATGTTATAATATAATATTATTATTATTATATGTCATATTATTCTTTTAGAGCACATACTAGATTTAGAATTATTGACGACAGAGGGTCTACGAAAACTAAAAAATTATGGTAAAAACCTAAAGCGTCTACAATTTTCCGTCGCATTGATTAAACTAAGGAAATAATTAATTGTTTCGACTTTTACTTGATATAAACTACACTGTTTTATTTAAATATGCAATTGTTTCGCTACACAGTAGCATCTTCAGATCGTATACAAACTAATATTTTTCATTTATATAATTGATGGTTTTACAGGTAATATTTTTAGTACAATATTGGGGGTAGATTAAATTATCGTTAGGGGCCGTTCATGAATTACGTGAGACAATTTTGGCGATTTTTCGACCCCCCCCCTCCCCTTGGTGAGATGTCGTGAGATTTTGCTCGACCCCCTCTCCCCCCTTAATCTCACGTGAGATTTTTTAAAATGCATGGTTTTAATGTAAATAAGTTAATCTGTGCTTGATTCCATTAGATTTATTAAAAAAAAACAATTTGCTTATAATTGTTTACTTAATTTAACCCAGTTTTCTCGCAATTTTACACTCTTTCTTTCGGAAAAAAAATTACGTGATATTTGCCGAGAGCCCCCCTCCCCCACGTGAGATTTGGTGAGGTTTGGCTCGACCCCCTCCCCCCCTAAACACCTCACGTAATTAATGAACGGCCCCTTATACAATTATGGGAATGCCCTGTAATCTTTATAGTTATATAACACTATACTTTTTGAATTTATATACAAATTATAAGAGCACTTTTGTATATAAACTTTTTTTGTATTATTTATATTAAAATAAGTTTAATAGCGGGGAATTATTGGTTTATATTTGTTCATTGAGAATAATATCAGTTTTCTTTAATTTGTTAATTTCCAAGGACTCGAATAAATTCAGTTTCCCACCTTTGTTTTCTATATGTAAGATTTTAAAGTTTGAATTGGAAATATGATTGTCATTTATAAGATGGTTTCCAAAGGTGGAATATGTTTTGTGGTTTATAAATGATTTCCTATGTTCGTTTATTCTAGTTTTAAAGCAACGACCTGTTTGTCATATATACGTTTTAGGGCAATATGCATAAGTTAATTGGTAAACTCCTGATTTTTTATATTTTCTTGTCTTATCTTGATTATTTTTAATGAAATTTCTTAAGTTATTGTTTGTTTTAAATGGGTTGTTTTTCTTTAAAAAATAACACAACTGTCTCATATTAGTACCAATAAGGTATAAGTATGTAAAAGTGTTATGTGTATAAGGGTTATTGGGAATATTTGGTTAATTGCTAACTACGTGGAATTAACGATTATCCTACCATACTTAGGTAAATAGCATAGATTTGCAAACTGAACGATATATATAATATATATTATGTTATATGCGTTGTTGTGCATATCTAAATTTTAACCAAAGTGTACTTAAAACCATGTTGAACTAACGAGACGATATAAAAATATCAAAATGGAAATCTTATCATAACTAAAAATTCAACAAATTAAACAAATCTTTAATTGGCTTGGACTAAATCAACAAAATTTTAAAATTAAATTACGTGTTTTTGGTTTCTATAATTGATTTAATGTGTTGTTCTAAGTTTAATATCTACTAAAATCGAATTAAAATTAAAACGTTATGGTTTCTTTAGGCAGCACGATTATTTACTCTGGTGAGTGTGTAACACAATAACAAAACTGTCATAAATGATTTTTATGTACTTTTGCTTAAACATTTGCTTTTACTGTCCTATAAATAACGCATCAATTTTTGAAACATTTCGATTTTTAGAATCATTACAGGTTATTTCATTTTTAAATTAAAATATTTGCAGTAAAAAAGCAAAGTTTAGATATTAAATTATACCACTGTTCATGGTTCATAATTTAGTGGCCAAATTTTTTTGTTTTTAAAATGTCCTTAAAACTATTGTTTTCAAAATGCCTTGCAGGTAAAACTGTTTTTAAAATGTATACATACTAAAGTGGCTGCTTAACAATTGTTGTACTCTGTACTAGACCCATACATCTTTATCTTCATGCATTTATTATTTCAAGTACATGCTCTTAAAGCACGTGGTGTCAGATGATCCAGTCCTAAAGTAAAGAAAGTAATTAAAAATCCAACTTGTCCCGAGACCGAAAGGGGATTTTATTTTCTTTGGCCCGCGCAGCTTCTGTTTCCGCCTGCCTGATGGCCTAAACAACTCCGGAAACCCGTCAATCTTTGTTTACATCAATAACCGTTTTAATAGCGGCAAGCGATAATATACAAAATGAGTAATATAAAGAAAACAAAACATCTATCACTGATGTACTCGGTACAGTTTATAAAGCTTAAAAAATGAGAATGATGAAAATGGTATTAATTTTCGATAAAATTTGTATGTATAAACTAATAAACATTTCTGAAAAAATGTGTTACAAATCTCCCTAAACTGTCTAAAAATGCAGTTTTTGAGATGTAGTCAATTTTCCATTTAATATGGAATTGACTACATCTCAAAAATTGATCCACTTTCTTAATTTTTGACGGTATTTTCGAATTCAGGGGACAATTTTACATAAGAATTGGATGTTAATTTTTGGGATACCATGGTATTCCATAGTTAACCATGGTACAAGTGAAAAATCATCCACTAATAACTATTAAATTAGTCATTTTTGACTAATTCATTTTTAGAGAGTAGATATTTCTCTTGAAACTATCAAAATAACATAACTGTCAAATGACAGTGAAAATCATAAGATATTACTAGTAAAACTAAAAGCCTTGGGAATAATTTGTATTATTGGCTTTAGAGCTACTCTCTTAAGATAACTACTCTCTTAAAATGACTAATTATAAGTCATAGCGAAAAAGCAGTCACCAATAACTAGTTTACAAAATCGAAAAAAAATTCTGCCCACCATATCGCATTATAATTTTTCCATGTATTTTGACCCACTAAACGAAAATCAAAAAAAAAAAATTCAATTGGTTTCTTTAATTTTCGGTGTTTTGACGTTTTTGAGTATAGCTTAAAATCTAATTGATCGATTTGGTCAAACAAGCCCTTAAATTGAAGGTATTTTATATACTTTTGATAACGGATAAGTATTTTGACGCTAGCGATTTTAATAACTTAAAAAATTCGTTTTTATGGCAAAAATTGAGGTCAAAAATTTACATTTTGTCCTGGGAAAGGTTTAAATCAAACAGATAACTCCAGTTTAGATTTTTTTTCGTGAAGCTGACATTTTTACAAAAAAAAAGCTACTGTTGATAAAAAATACAAGAAAAAATGGCGAAGTTATGAATTTTTTAGTGGAAGACCAAAATTCAGCTTTTTGACGATTTTTCTTTTATTTTTTTTCTTTTATTTCGTAATATGTTAATTTTTTAACGAAAACCTAATTATAGTGCATGATTGGAATTTTTTTTTACGTAGTTTTTTCACCGAAAACATTATATAAAATTTAAATTTGACATGACTCCGCAAACGTGAATTCTTTTGTTTTTCGTGTTGGCATAGTGACATTTTACTGCTATTTTTTGATATTTTAACAGAGTATTTTTATCATGGTTTTATTTAGTTAATAAAAAGTGTAAAAGAAGTAGAGAGTTCGAGTGCGTAAATAAGCCAGACAATCTGGTCGAGGTTAGTGTTGAGCACGGAGAACGTTTTCACCAGCAAATAAAGGCTATGGAGCGGCGGTATCACGGCTTCTGGGATGCAGCCATGATAGGTGATTACATTTGGTCCCTTATACGAGAAACAGAATACGAAAGCAACAAAAAACCAAAAAGGAAATGAAGGCTATGGAGCGGCGGTATCACGGCTTCTGGGATGCAGCCATGATGGGTGATTACATTTGGTCCCTTATACGAGAAACAGAATACGAAAGCAACAAAAAACCAAAAAGGAAACCTATGCTTATAACAACAAAATAAAACTTTCAATATCTTCAATGTTCAATATTTTTTGTTCAATATTCAATATATAATTTAATTTCAATATTTAATGTTTAAATTAAAAATCTATGTTCAATATTAAACTTTATATATCTCAATAAAATTAAAAAAACGTAAAAATTCTCGAAAAAACTGAATTTTGGTCTTTCACTGAAAAATTCATAACTTTGCAATTTATCCATGGATTTTTATCAACAGCAGCTCATTTTTTTCCTTTAAGTATAATATATACGTAAAATAAATCAAACTGGACTTATCTTTTCGATTTCTATCTTTCCCAGAAAGATATGTAAATTTTTGACCTCGATTTTTGTAAAAAGAATGAAACTTTTTCAACTTCATAAAATCGCTAGTATACGATATATCGAACTACTGAGCCGATACCAAAACTTTACTAGAGAAAGTTGTTGATGGCTCAATTGGACCCCGTTATGCAATAAGGAACCAACCGACAATTTACGAAAAAACGAGTTAATTGCATTATACATAGTCAATATTGTCTCCCCCCGATTTGCAATAGCGATCCAAAGATCTGGCGCTCTAGCGCCATTTGGCGGACGATAGAACTTACTTGCATAACCAAAACTATTTCGATTGTAATTTACTATAAAGATCCAAAGTTACTTGGTTCCCTTTTGCTAATTTTGAGATGTGTTGGTTCCCTTTTGCGAATTTCCCACGTGTTTCACGGCGTTCTATGTTTATTGTTGACAGTATTAGATAGGCGTGGTATTAGCGGAGGACACAATAAAATGTCAAATGAACAAAAAGCTTCCGTAGTCTCCCACATAAACAAATTCCCCCGATACAAATCGCATTATTGTAGGGTCAAAAGACTAGACCAAGAGTTTTTGAAAGAAGGAACAACATTGCCAGTCATGTACAGGGTGGTCCACGTAAGGTGACCCATATACTTATCTCAGAAACTACTGGAGTCACAAAAAATTTGTAAGGAACAAATATTCACGAAGTAAAAAATATTTTTAAAATATTATATTTTCATTTATACAGGGTGTTCGGTTTTCCTTGGGACGATACCAACTTTCTTATTTTGAATGGAACACCCTTTATTTTTTTGCATTTTTGGATTCTTCCCACTCTTTTAGGTATACTTTGTAAATATATTAAATAAGAAAATGTTAATACTTTTTGAGTAAAATTAAGATTTATTAAAATTTCTCTAAATGTAGACACTCGCTAAAAGTTAAAAATAACCAACTATAAGTTATTATTTTTTATATTATGTAGTATCCATCTCTTTAATAATAAGTAAGCTATAAGTTAATTATTATATTTTTTGGAAAATATCATACAGGGTGTTTTCTATGTCCCGTTGAAAATAGCGATTTTAAAAGTTTAAAATCTTGTTTTTATTTAATGGAACACCCTATATATTTTTGCATAATTGGATAGAATAAGTAATTACCTTTCATTATATATATATATATGTCCTATACCTAAACCTAACAGAAAAAAAAATATTCGCATTTTTCACAATTAGTAGCTTTTTTCCAATTACCTTAGTTAAATTTTCATTATTCAAAGAAAACACCCTGTATAATATTTTCCAAAAAATAAATTAATTAACTTATAGCTTACTTATTATTAAAAAGATGAATGCTACATAATATAAAAAATAATAACTTTTAGTTGGTTATTTTTAACTTTTAGCGAATGTCTACATTTAGAGAAATTTTAATAAATCCTCATTTTACTCAAAAAGTATTAACATTTTCTTAATTAAAATATTTACAAAGTATACCTAAAAGAGTGTGTAGAATCCAAAAATGCAAAAAAATATAGGGTGTTCCATTGAAAATAAGAAAGTTGGTATCGTCCCAAGAAAAACCGAACACCCTGTATAAATGAAAATATAATATTTTAAAAATATTTTTTACTTCGTGAATATTTGTTTCTTACAAATTTTTTGTGACTCCAGTAGTTTCTGAGATAAGTATATGGGTCACCTTACGTGGATCACCTAAAAAAATATTCGCATTTTACAAAATTAGTAGCTTTGCGCGTATGGTAATTATTATAGTAATATATATTTATATATAAAAGCATTTTTATTTGTTGTTATTGAAATTTATTTATTTGAATAATGAAAATTTAACTAAGGTAATTGGAAAAAAGCTACTAATTGTGAAAAATGCGAATATTTTTTTTTCTGTTAGGTTTAGGTATAGGACATATATATATATAAAATGAAAGGTAATTACTTATTCTATCCAATTATGCAAAAATATATAGGGTGTTCCATTGAAGAAAAACAAGATTTTAAACTTTTAAAATCGCTATTTTCAACGGGACATAGAAAACACCCTGTATGATATTTTCCAAAAAATATAATAATTAACTTATAGCTTACTTATTATTAAAGAGATGGATACTACATAATATAAAAAATATTAACTTTTAGTTGGTTATTTTTAACTTTTAGCGAGTGTCTACATTTAGAGAAATTTTAATAAATCTTAATTTTACTCAAAAAGTATTAACATTTTCTTAATTAATATATTTACAAAGTATACCTAAAAGAGTGGGTAGAATCCAAAAATGCAAAAAAATACAGGGTGTTCCATTGAAAATAATAAAGTTGGTATCGTCCCAAGGAAAACCGAACACCCTGTATAAATGAAAATATAATATTTTAAAAATATTTTTTACTTCGTGAATATTTGTTTCTTACAATTTTTTTGTGACTCCAGTAGTTTCTGAGATAAGTATATGGGTCACCTTACGTGGACCACCCTGTACAACCTTTACAAGATTGAAAATTTAAATATTTCAGTAAGCAAAAAAATATTTTTAACGAAATTTAATTTAAGACAGAAAAAGACAAAAAAAGATACTTGCAATAAATGTGATGAGTTTAGCACAAAAATGGAAAGTTTACCAGAAGGAGATGAAAAAGTTAGAATCGAAAATGAAAAGAATTTACACTTGGAAGAAGCAGAGACAGCCAGAAAAAAATGAATTTAGATCTTTCTAAAGCAGACACTGACGATAAAACGGAAACGCTTACAATCGACATCGAGAAGACGCTACCTCTTCCTCGGCTAACTACTCTAATTGCGGGATTTATGCAGAAAAGCAAAAAAAAATCCACTTTTAATGTTTGGATCGAACGATAGCGACTTCGGTGACGTAGAATGCGCGATTAAGAGACAAAATAAAGTATTTTGCCCTCAAGATTACATAAACATCATGAAAACATGTAAAAAGAAGCGACCCATTGACGTACATGAAATAAAAAAGATGATTTCGTAAGCACTAGGGCATTAGAAAAAGTAATTGTTAACAGAAAGAAAAGTTGTAAATGTGAAAAAGTTAATTGGCTCCATATAAAAGAAATAAAACTTATTAGAGAAAAAAATTTAGTATCTTTATAAAAACGGACTATGTTGATGAGACTGAATATAAAGAAATAAATATAAGGAAGAGAAAAAAATCAAAGGATTCATACCTACAGTTTTCTCAGTTACTGGAATCGCTATGGCCAAACGGGAAACCAGTGGCTCAGCCAAAACTAGATGAGGCTGATCATAATTTTTATACTAGTCTAAGACCCTTCAATAGAGGAAGACATAGACGGTTATAATGGCGAGTTAGACTTTGAATTTGACAATAATATATTTTTTCCTGTTCCGCAATATAGAACCATGTGTTTTTCTTAGAGTAAAACTTTTATTTTTTGACATAGTATTACGTAAGTTTTTTTATATTTATTGTAACTTGGTTGCGGACCCAAGTGATGTTTGTTAAATTTTCAATTAAGCAATAGGGAACCAGGTATTTTTTCCATACTTGGAATAACTTTTTAAGTGTTTTTGTTCATTAAAATTATTGTTCTGTTCATATATAGTAAAATATGATAGCGTTTGTTCAGTTTAAAAGTGTTTTTATAAATAAATTTTTTAATCAAAAGTCTGAAACGTTTTTCCTTATTTTCTCGTAACTGCAAATATGTTGTTTGGTTCTTTGTTGCATAACGGGGTCCAATTATCGGAAATTGAATTAAAATAATTTAAAAAAATTAATTAAATTACTTTTGTGTAACTTACATCTGGTGTTCCTTAAGGTGGTCATCTATTTCCACTATTATTTAATTGTTTTTATGCTCTAATATAATATTGTAAATAATTATTTTTTGCTGATTTAAAAATTAAAAAAAGAAGTCAAAGACATATAACATTGCTGTGATATTCCAAAATATTTTATAAAAATTCAACTTTGGTTTAAAAATAATGTAATAAAACCATTGATAATAAATGAAAAGTTAATAATTTTTATAGATTGAAAGATTGTTTCCTTTTCGTACTCTATAAATAATATTATTTTAGAAAATGTGAGGGTTATCAAAGATTTGGCTCTAAAAATGTTTGGATTTGTAAAAGATTTTTTTTACTCTCACCTTTAAAACGCATATTATAGTACATGGTTCCATGACACGAAGTGACCTTTTAAATACATATTGACAAGTTGTGGCTTTATGACGTTTTAGTTACGGGCTAAACTTTGTTTTTAAGTTAGTTGACAGTTAATAATATAATAATATAATACTAAATGTAAAAATTATTTTATTATCTCAATACAAAAATTAAATAATTTCTTAACGCCAATATTTGAAAAGTTTATATGAACATTGTACTAAACTTTTAGTAAACTAGATTTAACTAAATTTTGGGTGGAGACTTCACCGTGGAGTGCCAATAAAAATGTTCTTAACTTTTACTGTAAAAAACTGCTTCACTATGAACCGTTTACCATTTTCAAGGGATACATTTCTGTTTACACCATATAACAAATATACACATAAAAATTTGACATTTGAGATTTCCAAGTTGGTTACTCTATTGTTTTATAGATGTCGTTCTAACAAAATAATAAATATTTGTCGTAGACAAAGTATAGTATGCAACTCGTTTATTAACTTTTCTAGACACTCATTTAATTAAGCACCTGCTCAGAAGCTCACTCGTGCCTAAATTAAATTTTTGTCTAAAATGGCGTTTATCAAAGTTGATACATAATATACAATATACGAGTATAATTTCTAGCTAATTGATGCAAATCAATTTAACTTAGATTTGTTTAATGGAACTTTGGGGATATTTAACCATAAGGGACAAGCTATTCAATTATAATGTAGAAGTACTATATGTTATTTTTGTGTTTCATTTGTATGTAAACATTGTTGCAAACTGGGTAATTCGTCAATAAAGTTATTATTATTTTATTATAAACCATTTATAAATTATACAAAAACATTTTTAAAAGTGTTCTTAAAATGTCCAAAAACAAATCTAAAAAGACACTGCATTTTTTTTTAAATAAACAAAAAAGTCGAACAAGGATAATTCAGTTGTTGAAATCCTTACCCCCATTTGCAGACTAAGCAAGTCTTCCTTCAAAATAGATGTGATTGAGCCGAGTTTCATGGAAGGGGGGCCTGAAGGACGCGTTAATGGCAAAATATTCGCGCTTGGACGGGCCCCTCCGTGTAATCAGACATCCACCAACAATACTGTTCTTTAACCGAACACAAAGAATACGAGCACAAAGTGCATGTGGCATATTTAACAGAATAAGTGGGACGGAAATGCACAGCCACCTAAAAGCTAAATATTATTCCCGTGTAGCGTCTGTGGTGGCAATTAATGATCGCCAAAGTGTCCTTAAATAGGGCTTAATAGGCTTTGTTATAGAGGAGGATATCCCTAAACCGTCCCTAAACGGTCCAGGCTTTAAAATGTCATTGACTAAGCAAAAGATATTTTTACAAAATTTTTATAAGTTTTCTTTGTAGGTAGTAGTAATAATAATAATATTGGGTCTTTATTTAAAATAATAAAAACAAAAATTAATAAATCCTAATAGGTCAATTCTGCGCACATCTGTAAGCATCTATAAGCAAATCTGTAACTTTCTATAAGCTTATAGACAATTTGCAATTCTGCGCTTCCTGTAGCTTACAAAAAATCTTATAGAATCGTAAATATTTACGATCGGGTGTTTCCCAATCGTTGCTAGTTACAGTTTGTTTTTGTTAGGTTATGTAAAGCTATTTTAAAGATTAAAAACATGAATATTTTTAATAATGTCAATGTGGATATGATTATGGTAATATTTATCAATTGGGACAAGCAGCCTGGACTACATTAGAAATAATTTCAATTTTGACTAAATAAAAAACAATTGTATTAATACAAAAACTTTATATTTTTATTTTACATATGAAAATAAAATAAAATAATATTCTTAAAAAAAATAAACCACAGCCTACTCGGTCAAAAAAGAAATAAACAACAAAATAAATAAATATTCTAATTAGTCAAAAATTAATAGGTCAAATATCAAAATTTGAATTTAAAAATTTAATTTTTTTCATTTCAAATCCTAACTGTTCTTCTTTCAGCTTTATATAATTTTCTAAATAGTTTTTAATAAGCTCAAAATGTTTTTTTTAATTTTCTGCTCCTTGTTCAAATTTATCCTGCCATGGTAGGCCCAATGGATAATCTCCATCCATTGCATCCAAATATAATTCAACTGTTGAGGAGTGGTGTTTTTTTTATCTTTTTCTCTTTGTTGCTTTTGCGTTACCACTAATCATTGATTGACTTATTCACTCAACGCACTAACAATTTTATTCATTATATATTATATGTTCTTTTAAATGTAAAATTATCTTACCTCATTTTATTCCTTAACCATAATACATATAAAAATATAGGTTATGTTTGATCGTAAGTATATAGGCGTGGAGTTGCAGTAGTTCGTTTATACTACTTTAAATTATACATTTATAAATATGTATACAGATAACATCCCAGAATTGCCACTTTTACGATTCTATAAGCATTATAGTTACAGATCATCGTAAGCTATAGATTTACGAATTTACAGAAATTTTACGAGAGAACCCAGAATTGACCTATAAATGTAGGTACACATCTAAAAAGAAAAATGCCGAAGATCAGTATCGAGTACAAAAGTGAACTCTTACTGTTTAACTGCTTAACCTTAAGCAAAAAAAAATAAATTAAAAATCCAAATTAACAATCATATGGTGTTACCCTGTGATATTTAATAAAACTAAATGAGTTTGACCCACATTTTTATTGTGTAGTATGATTTCTTAAAATTCTTGCATTAGTGCAGAACCACTTGTGTTATGTTATTACTAGACCTGGTGGCTTCCCAAAAACCCCATTCTAGACTAACAGTGAAACAACCAAAAATAAAAAATAATCATTTTCACTTGGGGGACATCTCAATATATTCACCCATTAATTAAATGATTGTGTTGTACTTACACATAATATGTATACATATACAAAAATAAATTATTTACCCAAAGATACGAAGATATTTTATTATATAAATAAGAAAGCTTTTGGGTTTTGTAATAAAGGCAGGAGGAATGTAGTAATCTACAATTTAGCTCTTCTAGCTTATTGGAAATATGTATACTAAAGATGAGCCTTAAGCCACTGCTTAATAAACAGGCAAGTAGTAACTTGTATTCTTCGGATATCACTAGAGTCAAGACATTTAGTCAAGTAAAATCTAGAATTATATATATTCTTTAAATTTAAATATGCAGCACGAATGCATGATGTGACATGGGGCTTAAATCTTAAGATGTAATCAAAAGTAAGGCCCAAATTTTTTACATTATCGGATACAATCGGATAAAGGAATATCAAAATTTTTAACATTAATTTAAAAAAATTGGTAGTATATTGTGCCTATCAATCTTTCTTCCACATACAAAGACAGTGGTTTTATCGGAAGTAATAAAAAGTGGCAAATCTTCTGAGGTTTTAATTAGACGTTGAATATCACTATTAATAGCCAGGTTGGCATTTTCTCGGGAGAAAGTGTATCTCAGTTGAGTGACATCTGCGTAGAAGTAGATAGCACAGTCCTTATTGCCATCATCAATTCGGACGTATAGAAGATATAAATATATATACATGTATAAAAGAGGACCAATAATGGAGCCCTGTGGAACACCAGAAAGAACATGAAGTGGACAACACACCATTTACTTTTACTGTTTGTGTTCTGTTATTAAGATTAATACTTTTGTGCATTTCTCTTTCAACCTGAAAAAATGTCAATGTCAAGTCTACAATAGGAATAATATTTTAGTAAGACTGCTGTTTTTGGAAGTGCATAAATAACGTTTTCCAATGTTTAATCAATAAACCTTGATATAAAATCAACTGAAAAGGCCCCTACGCCGGATACACCGGTCTCCAAAGGGTTTAGCTGTATGCACCGACAAATTAGTTGAAGTGGTCACGTGCCGTAGAGAAAATATTTTTGATTTTGCCCCTAAATAATTCTAATTAAAATCTGGAAATAATAGATATTGTTGATTGCTTCTGAAAGTTAGACGGAAACGTTCGTTTTTCATTTAAATGCGGCTCTTGATGACAAATTAAGTTTTATGTAAAGGACATATCTAATTTCCGGATTGCTGGAATAAGAATTAAATGAAATGTGATTTTAATAAAAACATCAGTAACAATGAATTAAAGTTTGTATTATGACATCTAATTAAAAACATAAAATATACATAGGGTGCGTTCCACAAACTACTACAGGAACGAGTACAAAAATATTTGTTAGTTTTAACCAAATATTAACCACTGTTTAATAACCAAATTTTATGTGAATCCACATCCACATAACTTTATGTTAAGTTTACAACCAACTGTAATCTTTTAATTAATTGATTAAGTAGGTAGTTGGTAATTATAACAAACATTTATTAGATTTAATAAAAAAATCCCATGTCAGTAATTCAACAATAATTCTTGTAATTTTCAAAAAGGACAAAATGAACACAAAAATAACATACACACAATTAAATAACACACCATTTTTTAATCATCAAATTATAAGAAATTTTCAACGCCAACTTATTGTTAAAGATGATGCGAAGCTTAATGTACTATCCAAGAATCAAAGAAAATTGTATTACTTTAGCTCGACAAATGGGTCGCGAGAACGATTTGATTCACACCACCGTAATGAAGTTGCAACATAGTTAAAAAATACATCCATTTAAGATGCAAACAGTACAGGAACTAACCGAGGATTATCCCGATCGAAGAACTGAATTTTGGGAGCAATTGATGAACCTAATAAATCAAACCAGATTTCTTTGAATTGAATACTTATTTCTGATGAAAGTACGTTTAAATGCACAGAAAAAAATATCGTACCTGATATTAATGTCCTACGATCATTAAGTGCAAAATCATTACGATAATGTCCTTTTCATAGTATTAATGCAATCAAGTAATTATGATAAGGCTTAAAAAATATGAGTTAATGTATTATTGGATTGTCACCATGTCTGCCTGGTCATTATCCTAGTGCAAGAATTTTATTATTTTTTAGCCAAAATACATTAAGACAATGATATTTTACATTAATACGATGATTATTTACATTAAATCAATAACCTAGAGTACATTAGTTAATCATTGCTCATTGATAAAATTAATGTCAAGGCTTAATAGATTAATACACTAAATGGTATAATTTAATAATCTAAAATTATTACTTTAATGCCTATATAGACATCAACTTATGTACCCTAGCATGAATATAATGCCCTAACATATTAAATAATACAACAAATCATAACTTTATCGCCAAATACGTTGAGCCAATGTCTAAATACATTAATATTAGGCCCTGTTATTTCCCACCACCTAAAAATGCAAGTAAGAAAACAATTTAACAACAGTTTAGTATTCCTGTTAATCCTGTTGCGACGTGCTTGCCCGCCCATCCCGATTGTTGTGCGTTTAGGTTTATTATTATATGAAATATAAAAAAGTGCAAGTATTTTTAACCTTCATTTCCCAGAAGAATGTGTCATGGTCTGGTCATTTATTGAAACCTACTTTTTTAAAATGAAGCATTCTAATACATTTTCCAAAATCCATGTATTATGTGACTTTTAGAATGTAAGTAAGACAATGTTAAAAAGTTAAGGTTTATTTATGTTTCATAAATTTTTTGTAATAAATATAAGGATTTTAAATTACCAAGGGTTTTTATTATTTTTTTATATTAATCTTTAGTTTCATAATATTTACAAAAAGGACTAGAAATATGTAAAGTTCCAGTTCCAGTTATTTTTCCATATTTTTCCATCCCTTAATTCAGTCCTACTATTAATGCTTCTTTGCATTATGATAATGCTAACAGATCATTAATTAATGTATATTAGTGATTGGGATATTGTTCTTTAATTGTTAATTGTTTAAAAATTTATTAATTGGTTGATGTTTACTGGGCATAGAATTAATGTACTAGGACATACATCCATGTCAATGGTCATTAATATCAGTACTTTTATTTGAGATCTTCCTAAATAAAATCAATGTCCGCCAAGCATTAATATTACGTCCTTGTACATTGAGTAATACTTTAAAAGCATTGTGGTAATGATTTTGAGCATCGGAGCAAAATTAATGTAAAAAATCATTGCGTTAATGTTTTTTTTTTATTAATATTACGTACGTTTTTCGTTGTGTGTGGTGAAGTTAATCGTCAATATTGTGGATATTGGTGTAACTGCAACATTGGACGGAGAATGTGTGGTTGCATAATTGTTAATAAAGTAATAGGTTCTTAACGGTACTTAACTTTTCTTGTACCAGTTCAGTTTCCAAAACAAGATGGCCCAGACTCTCGTTTAGTAAGATGGAGCTCCACCGCACTATGGATTACCTGTTCGTCGATACCTTTATAAAATATTTCCTAATCGGTGGAGGTGCAGTTGAGTGGTCAGTCCGATCTCCAGACTTCACCCCGTGGGATTTTTTTCTGTAGGGTTTAAAATAACGTTTATGTCGCCAAACCAAATAATATTGAAGGTAGTTGTCGTGCTATAAGCATACCATCAGAAAATTTTGAATTTTTGTATACTTATTAAGGACATGACAATACATATATCCTTAAAATTTGAAGTCGATTGACCGTCTATAACCCGAGATAAATTCAATTAAAAATTGGATAATTAACATGGATTGTATAGGCTTTCTGTAGTTCTGTACCAGTTTCTTAGTTATACAGAAAAAAGTAACTGTCAGAAGCTTTCAAAAAACTATCATTGTTTTAATGTATTTTTGCTGAGTTTAAAAAAAATAATTAAAAATTTTTGACCGTCCAATTGTTTATAAATAACCGTTTAAAGTTCAACAATTTGTAAAAAGTATACATCACTAGTGTCAGATAAAAACAACTTGGCAAGGCTGTACGCGAGTATAGATATAATTTCCGCAGTAAATTCAAACGTCTGATTCAGTCTCCAATATATCTATTGGTTGAGCATAAGCGACGTTGCCGGATTAAAACTTATGAAAATATTTGAAAGTATTACGTAAAAATAACGTCTCCAGGGTACAGTCTTGCGAACAAATTATGAATCACTTAGCTACCAGCTCGTAAACTTTTACGGTGCGTATAATCTAAAATTTTTTGACAATATTGTACCACGACAACTACCTTAAAGAAAGTATTCGACACCAAAAATGTTAAAAAATTTAATAAATGATTTTTATAATCGTCTAGCATTTTCTCAAGAGACCATTTTGGACATCATTTATAGTAAATCCATATTTATCATGAATAAACAAATAAAGTTTTTATTTTTTTAAATGTACCAAAGTAAAATTATATTTGTATAAATTCCTATTAAAACGAGCTTTCAAATGATACATCACTTTATATACCTTTACATTAAAAAAAAAAGTTATGGTTGGTTGCACCCTTAAGGAGTGATTTCTTTTTATAAAAGTATCACCATAATATGTAACAATAATAATTTCCCATGAACAAAAAAAGTTGACGTGTTTTTGGCATTAAAAAAAATAGGCTGTTTTTAAAAAACAGAATATATTCCAGTTAAGGGTTCCCTTAACTATATATACAGGGTGTCTATTTTAAAACGAGCATTGCTCTACAAGTCTGAAAAGATATTAAAAATTTATTAAAACCATTTGAAGGATATGTGGGGGGAATCAGTATGAGCACAAAAATGACTTAGTAGCCACCCCAATTTTTTTAAGTAGCAAACGCCCTCTTTGTGATACCTCATTGGAAAGCTAATAAACAGTACTAAAAAAATACTTTTTAATAGTTTTTAAAAAATACGCAGTAATTTTTATAATTATTTATTTCAATTACTAGTTATAAATATTAAATTAAACCATTTTATTGTTGTAAAAACATTAGTAAAAACTGGAGGACACAAAATATTTCTAACAAAAGTATAATTAACTTAAAAAGCATAAATAAACTAATTGTTTAACAATAATTAAAACACTTTAATTTGTAGCTTTTTAAATTAAATGCAGAAAATAACTCTCTTTTTTTAAATGTTTCTTTATTATTTTGAAATTTTTGTGGCCAAATATATTGGTATTATTATACAATTTAAATTCTCATGTTTTTGGTGGATTTTTTTTTATCAGATTTATAAGAATTTACAAAAAATACTTCATTCATGCTGATTAGTTTTAATATTTTAAATAGTATTGTTTATTTTCCAAAATGGTTTACACAACGGCTGAACGTTTTGAAATTATTTTTATGTACACGGAGAGAAAAGTATATTACTGATTACCATAATTATAATACCCTTTACTATATTATATATTACTATTTGGGACAACTATCTTGTATATTGCCAGTTACTATGCATATTTAGTAATTTTTAAATATCCATGTATATTAAACCTTAAGGTTATTATTCTCAACCAATTTTGTTTTTAATTCTTATTATAATTAGATAGTAAATTTTAAAAATAAATATAATAGATACGTAACCCATAAGAAACAAAATAGTGTATTTTATTATTTTGTATAATACATTTGATTATATCATATAGTAAATATTACTATTTGTAGATAGTAAAATCAATTTACTATACGAATATATTCAAAATTAAAATACGTATTATACATTTTTGATCTAATAATATTGGTGTTGTAATCTTTACTAAAATTGTATAATAAAAAATACTATTTCGTATTACAATCTTTATATTTTACTGACGAATATTTAATATTGTTAAACTAAACATTTTTTAAAGTAAATTTTAATATATTTTTTTAACTATCTAAAATTTACTATACATTTCTCTCCGTGTATGGTACACAAAATCGTTGTTCTCTACGAACTGTAGTGGCATTTAATGAACTACACCCTGGCACAAATGTGCGTCATAAATATATTCAAGAGCTGGTTGCAAAATTTGAACAAACTGGATTTGTTTGCAATCGAAAAAAAAACAACCTAGGATACTCAATGAAGCAACCCATATTGAGGTTCTTGAACAGTTTGGTGTAGATCCCACAATATCGCCAAGTTTGGCATCTGAAAGCCCTGTTACTTTGCTCGGAGTCTGTTAGAAACATCACAATATCACCCATTAGAAATGCATTGGCGATGATGACGCAAACAGACGTTTAGAATTTTGTAAAATCATGACCAATAAAATAAAAAATCATCCAAATACTAAAAAAACATTTTTTTCAGCGATGTGCGGCACATTGTGCGTACTTTATTATTATTATTATTATTATTATTATTATTATTATTATTATTATTATTATTAATGCAAACCCTCATCTCATCAGAGAAAATCGTACCTGAAAAACTTAATGTCTGGGCAGGAATTTTGGGAGATTGTATTAACCAAAATTTGAATGGTCAAATTTATTTTGAAATGTTAGATAAAACAATTACAGCCACTAATAATAAATTAACTAGAAAATCAAAGAGGAGAGGATGATGTAGTCTGTTTTGGATGAAAATTTATTACATTTGAGCATTTATAAATAATTATAAACATTATTTTGCGTATTTTTCAAAAACTATTAAACAATTTTTTTTGTACTCTTAAATAGCAATTTTCAAGAGCTGTATAAATTAAAAAGCCTATACCTAAATATACAAAAAATCAATTTCTTCTAAAAACAAACGATTTATCTGCGATACCTACATCAATGCGCATTTTCAAAAAACACGCAATAAATTTGAAAAACCAATTCACTCGATACGACAGCGAATCCTAATCGTCCTGCAAACGAGTCACTTAGTCCCACCCCTAACAAATCAAATCAAAGTTAAACAAGGAAAAAATCAACCGCCGCTTGAGCCGGAAAGAGACGGCGACGCGGTAAAGCACATGAGTCTTGTCAGAAATAATTTGCTTGATGAGACGCGCCAGTTTAAGTTGAAATTTTGTACAAGACGCACTGAGGTCCTTGAGACGACCACCCAAATAAAAGGGACTTTACTTCTTTATTGTTGCCCACAAGTGGAATACAAGTGTGTTGATTATGGATGAGGAGCATTCTTGTGGTGGTGGTGCGAATGTGGAAAAAAGTTCCGCGGTTACGGTTACGCCGTTTTCCATTAAGGATATTTTAAGTAAGAGGAGTAAGGAGGAGGATTGTGAGATTCAGGAAGCTGCGTTGGATATGTCAAAAAATCAGACCTCAGAAGGTGATTTACACTTTTATTATTATATCTATAATATATTTTAATATTATTAAGTTAATATTAAATTTAACCTTAAAAATGTTTTTAGGTATATTAAAAAATGTGTGTGGCATTATCCTCAATACAAAAAAATGCATAAAATATAAACCTAAAAATATCCTAAAATTAAAAGCAATTGTTTTACTAGTTTACGTTTTAAAATTAATGCAAAAAACAGTATATTATGTCATAATGCTGAAAAGTGAGTCTTTTTGTGCTGACCTCAGTTTGACAATTGAGTAAAGCACAAAAAGGCACTTCTCAGCTGCATGGCATACAACATTATAACTTCAAGGCACATTATTTTTTGTAAAACGTTTTATTATATGTAATAAACATTATTAAAACTAGAAAGTAAGGTTAAGTAGATTTGACAGTTATCGAATTTTTTATTGATGGAAACGGGTGTTTACAGCCTAGGACGAGAAAAAATTTAATTAAGGTTTGAATTATGGAACGCTCGAGGATAAAAGATTTTTATGTTAAAATAAAAAAGATATTCCTTAATTTGTTATTTTTTATGAAAAAAAAAAATAACTGTAATTGAATCGTCAAAAATAGTATATAATGTATCAATAAACATTTTTGACGTAATTTTCACCATTAACATTGCCCGTTATTATTTTAATTAAACTTAACAATTATTGATACTTTAAAGTATTAAAATAACTTCAAAATATGATTATGTTAAAAAAATATTTTATCCGAAATCGGCAGTAAAGTAGTCAAGAATCGGCAGTAAAGTATGTATGCAACCCATTATACATTTTAAGATGTGTCTACTGCTCCTCAGCAGCAACTAAATAATATTTAAAAGAAACCACTGTCTCGGAGGTCGATTGGACCCTTCATTTTTTTCAATTTTATTAATTAGATTAAAAAATCGCCGCGGCGGGCAAATATACAATAACCGTCGCAACAAACAGTATACGTAGACACTTCCTACATTTAAATGACATTTGATTTGATCATCAAATGACATTTGATTTAATCATTAATCAACTATTAGTATTATTAAATGTTATTTCGGATAAACTTTAATATGCACCTCGGTATTAAAGTCATTTTTTATCACTATAATTCCAAAATATTATTACTTACATAGTATTAAAAATTCTTACTCGGGAAATGTTAAAGGTACAAAAAGTATGGGAATTATCGTTAGAATTTCTAACTTGTCTACCGGCGTTAAAATCTCAAACTTTTCTTTGTAATTCCAAATTTATCCCTTGAAAATAGACTAACAATCAATATAGAAGCAGTTTTTCACAATAAAAGAAAAGAAAATGTTTTATGGGCACTGAACACAAAATTTTTAACGCTTTATCAGTTAAATCTAGTTAACTGCACTACTACGGCTAAAAAGGTTTAAACGTTCATATAATTTTGTAAATATTGGCGTATTGAGATAATAAAATGATTTTCACATTTAGTATTATTTTATAAGAAAGGCACTTTATTTTAACAATTGAATGGCATTTTGACCACTGTCAACTTATAAGAAATTTTTTATTAATTTTTCTTATGATTCCTTTGCAATTGCATTTTTCATAATTTCCAAATTGATTATTAATTTTTTAGTATTTTTTATTTATGTTATAACATACAAATTTTCATTTTTGCATTAACTTTTTTTTTACTCCCACCTTTAAAACGTCAATTATCGTATATATTTCCATGACGCATTGACAAGTTGTGGCTTTATGGCGCTTTAGTCACGGGCTGAAGTTAGTTTTAAGTTAGTGGACAGCTGTCAAATGTCATACAATCGTGCCCTTCTTGTGAAATAATAATGTGGATTTTATTTTATTAGGTATCTATAATACAAAAATAAAAAGTATTAAATAGTTTCTTAACGCCTATACCTATTTAAAAAGTTTAAAGCAAGTTTGTACTGACCTTTTAATTTTGCCGGGAGTAAACTAGATTTAACTAATAAAGCAATAACAATATTTACACATACCAATTTGACATTTTGCTGGCGCGCCGGTAATATAGATTCCCAAATTAGAAATTGTTATGAGATTGTTATACAAATATTTAATTTAAATGATTTTTAGATAATAATAAGTATTTGTCGTAAAAAAGTATAGTATGCAACTCGTTCGCGCCTTATTAAAATTCTTGATTATAGTCGAGTCAGCAGACGAGAGACTTAAAACATCTGAGTGAATAATGCGCATAATCTTCAGTGTAATACTATCTTTATCTACCGCAATAAGTAGTGAAAAATGGTTAACCTCACTTTTAACCAATTTTAAAAGTTATTATAGTCGCCTTATTTAATCTTAAAACCCCATTGATTCAAATCACAGTGAATATTGAAATCGGCCAATCACTGATACCAAACAACGAATGCAATAGAAGTAGATAAACACAGTTATAAAAATAATAAAATACAAATTAATGATTGACTTTGATTTTAATTTAATATATTAATATATTATACAATGTACAAACTTACAACTCCAAGATCATCGTACAATTTTTTTGTGTGTCTTTTTATATTTATTTCAAGGAAAAATATAAATATCAAAAGGTGACACGACACAAAAAGAAAAACAAGGTTGACACAACCTGGTACTATCCCACCTATTCTTTATTACAGCTTTCAAGTTAAAAGCTTTTTGTACTTTGCTTACGTGTTACTTAATTTTAGTAATTGCTTATAAAATAACCGTTTTTATCAACACAAAAGACCCACCGTTCGAAAATTACAAATGCATTAACTAAAAACAGTTTTAATTTTGTTATTATTACAGCAGGCAAAAACAAGAAACTATTAGCTAATTAACGTTCTAAATATATCGACTCCTCAATTTGATTCAGTGCATTGTTTGTTTCAGAACCTCTGTCTACTTTACGAGCGATCCAGGCCGGCTATGCGTCGCCCAGCCAATCAGAGGACTCGGCCAGAGAGCCCGGCCAATCGAACCGCAAGAAAAGATCGCGCGCCGCGTTCACGCACGCACAAGTGTTCGAATTGGAGCGCAGATTCAGCCAGCAACGGTATCTCAGCGGTCCCGAAAGAGCCGATCTCGCACAAGCCCTGAAGCTGACGGAAACGCAGGTCAAAATATGGTATCAAAATCGTCGCTACAAGACCAAGAGGAAGCAGATGCAGCTGCAAGAGTCCAACTTGTTGAGTCAGAATGCCAGGAAGGTGGCCGTGAAGGTGCTGGTCAAAGACGATATGCCTTTGTTTTTGCAACAGAAGGCGCCCATGTATCAGAAGAGCCCATTCTACGGGGAACCAAAGAGTGACTATTTTATGTACGATCAAATCAACAAACAAAAATACCCGAAAACTCTTCAAGAGAGTATGTTGAGTCTTTGCCAACAATATTCCAATTCAATGCAAATTTTCCCATACTTCAATTACTATCATCCCTCTTTACTAGGAAATACAGCACATCAAGAGGAAGATATACATCCTGATACTAGAGAACAAAATTAAAATTAGATCTTCACAATCCTTTCTACTTATTTTCACTCTCATCATTTGGTTTCGTGATATTTTTTCAATATTTTTGTACATAGTAGCGTTAAGGTGCAATAATTAGGTAAACCACTATATTTATTGTAAAAACTTGTAAATATTCTCACCAAATTATAGCACACTGTGTGTAAGACTTAATAAAAGGTTTAGTTTATTTTTTGTTTTATTTCATGTGTAAAAAAAGTTTATTTATTGTTGGAATATTGTGCAACAACAATAGTCAACGTTTATAAAATAGGAAATAAACCACATGGCAAGCGAGTGAAACATTTACGGCATTCGTACCCTTGACTTTAAAATATACTACGAGGCAGAGTCAGTCCGAAACCACCCTCAGCGAAATATAGTCGTCACAGATGTTATTTGTATTTATCTCTAAAAGTTATTTGTTACCTACTTATCAATAAAGTGTACCTACTTAGTTATCTCGTTCTTAAATACAATTGTGCTTTTTATTGACCATTCACATAATTACGCAAACACCTATTGAAGTCATTAAATAAAATCCAACAGGTTATGGGCCCAGTTAATCTATGTGAGTGAGTTCGGAGTTTAAAGACAATACAGGAATATAGTTTTTACAAATAGTGTGCTGCAGCAAAAGTGAGAGAACAATCAAGGTTCGAAGATGTCGGGCGGTTCGCGTTTTTTGTACGGTATCGCGAAATTGAACAGTTCCAATTATCAAATTTGGAAGTATAAGGTCGAATTTTTGCTGATCAGTGAGGGGATATGGGACGTGATCGCTGAGCCAAGGCCAGGTGTTCCAGACGAAGCCTGGATTAGAAAGGATGATCAAGCTAGAGCAGCAATCGGACTCCTTGTCGAAGATAGCCAGTTAATCCACATTAGACAAGCAAAAAATGCTCTCGACGCTTGGAATTCATTAAGGGACATCCACCAGAAGGGATCGCTATCCACCAAAGTTTTCTTGTTAAAGCGGATATGCAGATTAACTCTAGAAGAAGGCGGTAATATGGAACTCCATATAAACCTAATGATGGAGTTGGTGGATAAATTATCGGCCATGGGGGAGGTGCTAAATAATCAGTTAATTGTTGCTATGCTATTAAGTAGTCTGCCGGATTCTTATGGCACGCTAATTACTGCACTGGAAAGCAGGGATGAGAAGGAGTTAACAATGGAACTAGTGAAAGCAAAATTATTAGACGAATATGGTCGACGTAAAGGTGTATCAAAAACAAGGGATGAAGAAAGTGACACGGCAATGAGGGCGTCGGCTTCTCATCATCATAAAGGGCAACCCGGGCATTCAGGAAATTCGGCGAACTTGGTAAAGAAAAAGCAGTGCTATTTTTGTAAAGAACCTGGTCATTACAAAAAGTTTTGTCGAAAATATCAAGCTTGGAAGTGCAATAAAGAAAGGGCAAATGCAGTTACAGATGGTTATTCTGAAAATCAAGTGGATGAGACCTGTTTTATGACACAAACAAATGTGGAGACAGATTTATGTCATGAAGTGAGTGTTTGTTTTGGCCTGCAAATAAGACAACAAAAGGACGTTTGGGTAATCGACTCGGGGGCGACAAGTCATATGGTTAATAACAAGGATTTCTTTAAGGAATTTCATCGAAACACGAACGGAAATGTACGGCTAGCAAATGGTCAAAAGGCTGAAATTAAAGGGACCGGGTCGGGTGTTGTAAAGTTTGTCAATGGGGCCAATAAGGACATTAATATAAAGATTGACAACGTTTTGTTTGTGCCAAACTTGGAAGTTAATTTACTTTCGGTGCGGAAATTAACAGCTAAAGGTTTTAAAGTGCTGTTTAAGGACAACGTGTGCGATATTGTGGAAGGACAAAAAGTGCGGGCAACGGCCAAACAGGTAGCCGGACTTTATGAGCTTCAAACGGTACCGGTGCAAGCAGACAATAAAGCGTGTATAGCAATAAAGGGCGGTCATAGTACACAGTGTCAGCACATGTGGCATAGACGTTTCGGGCATCGCGAAGTGGCAGCAATTAAAGACTTACAAAACAAAGGACTAGCGGCCGGTATAAAAGTTACGGATTGCGGAATACGGGAAACTTGTGAAGTTTGCATTAAAGGAAAAATGGCAAGAAAACCATTTCCAAAAAGGTCGGAGAACAGGTCAAACAAAATTTTAGACCTTGTTCATACGGATGTTTGCGGACCCATGCAAACGGTGACACCTGGAGGAAAGCGGTACGCCTTGACCATAATAGATGACTACAGCCGGTACTGTAGAGTTTTTTTAATGGCTCAAAAATCCGAAGTGGCAGAACTTATTAAGCAATTTGTCGAAAAAATGAAAACCAGTTTGGGAAAAAAGCCAAAAATAATTCGGTCGGATAGAGGAAAGGAATATGTCAACAAAGAACTGAAAAATTACCTGAAAATGGAGGGCATTCAGATTCAGTACACGGTTGCTTATACACCTGAGCAAAACGGTGTGGCCGAAAGGAAAAATCGCTCACTCTTGGAAAGTGCAAGGTGCATGTTGTACGACGCGGACATGGACAAGAAATATTGGGGTGAAGCGATAAATACCGCAAATTATTTGCAAAATAGGCTACCATCAAAATGTATAGAAAAAACACCGTTCGAATTATGGCATTTAAAGGCACCGAATGTTGACCACCTGCGAGTTTTTGGCTGTAGAGCATACGCTCATGTTCCTAAAGAATTGCGAAGAAAATTGGATGAAAAGGCAGTGGAATTTTTATTTGTGGGATACTCGGAAGAATCAAAGGGTTATCGTTTATTGGATAAAAACACCAATAAAATAAAGATAAGCCGGGATGTCGTTTTTCTCAATGACCAAGAAGTAAAACAGCCACTTAAAGAGAATAAAACGATTAAAAGTAAAGATCCAAGTAACAAAGTTCAAATTACGTTGAATTGGAGACGATCTAAGGAAAATAAAACAACGGCGTGTCTTCAAAATTTGGAAAATGCAGTTCAAGAAAATCAGGAAAATTTTAAAGAACCTGTGGAAGTCCTGCAGGAAATAGAAGACAAGAATGAAGACAAAGAAGAACCAAGAAGATCCGACAGGTCGAATAAAGGTGTGCCACCCCACAGGTATACAGGAGACGAAAAGTTGTATACGATGGTTAGTTTTAACGAAGATCCAAAGAACAGGAAGGAGGCACTTTCTGGACCAAATTCAAAGGAATGGGGGGCGGCAATGGACGAAGAAATTAATTCGTTATTGTCAAATAATACCTGGGAGCTTGTACAGAAGCCGGAAGGTCGGGACATAATCAGTTGTAAATGGGTGTTCAAAACGAAGCGGGACGCAGCAGGGAGCATAAATAAGTACAAGGCAAGGTTAGTGGCACGAGGGTTTTCCCAGAAATATGGAGTTGATTACGACGAAATATTTGCCCCAGTTGTAAGGCACACGACATTTCGGCTGCTACTGACCATAGCAGGTAAAGAGGGACTCTTTATTGCACATTATGATGCAAAAACAGCTTTTTTGAACGGGGTGCTTAAAGAAACAATTTTTATGCGACAACCTGAAGGTTATTTAGAGCCTGACAAAGAAGAAATGGTGTGTAAATTAAACAAAAGCATTTACGGGTTAAAACAGGCAGCAAAAGCCTGGAATGATGAATTGAACATTGTTTTAAAAGGCCACCAATTCAACCAAAGTCAAGCAGACCCATGCTTGTATATTAAAACCGAGGAAGGGAAAGTCATTTACATTGTCGTTTACGTAGATGATTTTTTAATTGCAAGTAGTGATAAAAGGCTAGTAAAGCAGACAGCAGAATTTTTTAAAAATCATTTTGCTCTGATGGATTTAGGGGAGCTAAAGCACTATCTTGGGATACAAGTGAACAAGGATGATGATGGTTTTTATCGGATTAATCAAACGCACTATATATGTAAATTATTAGTTCGTTTCGGGTTACAAGACGAAAAAACCTCGAATTATCCATTGGACCCACAGTACAATAAATCCAGGATTAAGGAACAGGAAGCGATGAAGGATGGCGAATAATATCAGCAATTAATTGGAGCATTGCTTTACATATCGGTAAATACGAGGCCAGACATTACGGCAAGTGTTTGTATTTTAAGCCAATACAATAAATCACCGACCGACCCCGACTGGGTGGAAGCAAAGAGGGTCGCTCGGTACCTGAAAGGCACTAAAGAACTGACTTTAAAACTGGGTAATAAGGATGACCCAAATAAACACCTGTATGGTTACAGTGACGCAGATTGGGCACAAAGCAATGAAAACAGAAAGTCAAATAGTGGGCATTTGTTTAAATTTAATGGAAGTCCAATAAGTTGGGGATGCAAAAAACAAAATTGTATCGCCCTGTCAACAATGGAAGCTGAATACATTGCGCTGGCAGAAGATTGTCAAGAAGGGGTTTGGATCCGCCGACTATTGGGAGACTTCGGTCAAAATCAGGATCAAGCTACCATTATGTACGAAGATAACCAAAGTTGTTTGAAATACATAAGTAATTCAAAATTCAGCAACAGAACGAAACACATTGATACAAAATATCATTTTTTAAAGGACCTAAAGAAACAGAATTTAATGTGTTTTGAATATTGTGCTACAGAATACATGTTAGCCGACATGTTTACAAAACCGCTAAGCACTCTGAAGTTGGAAGCGATGCGAAAGGCGTGCAATCTTTTTTAATCAAAAAATAGGATTATTATTGTTGAGGAAGGGTGTTGGAATATTGTGCAACAACAATAGTCAACGTTTATAAAATAGGAAATAAACCACATGGCAAGCGAGTGAAACATTTACGGCATTCGTACCCTTGACTTTAAAATATACTACGAGGCAGAGTCAGTCCGAAACCACCCTCAGCGAAATATAGTCGTCACAGATGTTATTTGTATTTATCTCTAAAAGTTATTTGTTACCTACTTATCAATAAAGTGTACCTACTTAGTTATCTCGTTCTTAAATACAATTGTGCTTTTTATTGACCATTCACATAATTACGCAAACACCTATTGAAGTCATTAAATAAAATCCAACATTTATTTAATCCACACATTGTACACCTAAAATTTTAGTAGAATTGCCATGGAAGAAGCGTTAATAAATATTTATAAAAAGGAATTATCCAGTCAAGTGGTAAGTGGTAACTCATAATTTAAGTGTAAACAATAATATGAAATTACCAACTTATGTAATTAAAGCAGTCGTCTGGGGATTAAATTACCCCAGAGGATAGACCAAAGCAGACAGAATCTGCCAGACAAATTATAAACTGTAGTATTTTATTTCATTCAATATTTTGTGGAAATATGTTGGCTTTTTTGTTATTTCTTTAATTTTAATATGACTTATTAAATTATCCTACAATTTTTTATAACAATCTAAACAAATATCACAATAAATGAGTCTTACTCGACAAATTTTGTTCGCAAAGTTTGAATTGCACAGCTAAATCTCGCACGTTATTTGTGTTGCAAGTAAAAACTGAAAAACTTTGGTTTAGTACTCGATTTCGATTTATTATTCATTATATCATTGATTAAGAAACTCAACGCTTATATTTTATTTAAGTGATCATGGTGAATTATTCTGTCTTTTGTTGTAAATGTAATGTAAGAACTAAATTATAGCATTTTCATGTTTTGCCAAAGGATCCAATTCGGTAGGTATATTTGTTGATGCAGAATTAACTAATAATAACTTTACCTAATTTAATTTATATTTAAGTTTGGACATTTTTATGAAATCCAACGAAAAATAATTGTTGCACAAACATAACCCTAAAATTGAAGATTTTTATATTTAAGTCCTATATAAACGCCGACAACTGCATTTTAAAATAGTAGACAATATATATCTACGAATAATTCATAGCAAAATAATATTATATATAATACATAAAATATTATATATAATACCCGTTTTTGTTTTTTTTTACCGTTTAGTGAAGACTTTCTCAATCAACGCTTTTAATAATGCATAACACTGTTTGAATTTAGACGACTTATTTGTTTTATAATTTTTACTATATTGAAATGTTTACAATTTTCACGTAAATATTACTAAAATGTGTATTTATTGTATCTTATAGGTAAAATTTATATTTACAGAGACTGTATGCAATTTATTTCTTCATTTGAATTTCCACTGTTCCACGAACCGATCTCGCCCAAGCCCTGAAGCTGACGGAAACGCAGGTCAAAATATGGTATCAAAATCGTCGCTACAAGACCAAGAGGAAGCAGATGCAGCTGCAAGAGTCCAACTTGTTGAGTCAGAATGCCAGGAAGGTGGCCGTGAAAGTCCTGGTCAAAGACGATATGCCTTTGTTTTTGCAACAGAAGGCTCCCATGTATCAGAAGAGCCCATTCTACGGGGAACCAAAGAGTCACTATTTTATGTACGATCAAATCAACAAGCAAAAATACCCGAAAACTCTTCAAGAGAGTATGTTGAGTCTTTGCCAGCAATATTCCAATTCGATGCAAATTTTCCCGTACTTCAATTACTATCACCCCTCTTTACTAGGAAATACAGCACATCAAGAGGAAGATATACATCCTGATACTAGAGAACAAAATTAAAATTAGATCTTCACAATCCTTTCTACTTATTTTCACTCTCATCATTTGGTTTCGTGATATTTTTCAATATTTTTGTACATAGTAGCGTTAAGGTGCAATAATTAGGTAAACCACTATATTTATTGTAAAAAATTGTAAATATTCTCACCAAATTATAGCACACTGTGTGTAAGACTTAATAAAAGGTTTAGTTTATTTTTTGTTTTATTTCATGTGTAAAAAAAGTTTATTTATTTAATCCACACATTGTACACCTAAAATTTTAGTAGAATTGCCATGGAAGAAGCGTTAATAAATATTTATAAAACAGGAGTTCTCCAGTCAAGTGCTATGCACATGGTAACACTCATAATTTAAGTGTAAACAATAATCTGAAATTACCAACTTATGTAATTAAAGCAGTCTTCTGGGGATTAAATTACCCCCGAGGACAGACCAAAGCAGACAGAATCTGCCACCCAAATTGTAAACTGTAGTATTTTATTTCATTCAAGATTTTGTGGAAGGATGTTGGCTTGTTTTGTTATTTTTTTTATTCAAAAATTACTTGTTTAAAAAATCTTTAAATTATCCTACAATTTTTAAAACAATCTAAAAAAATATCACAAAAAATATTTTAATAGTATTTTATGTATCAAGTTTTATAAACGCCATTTTAGTTACGAGTTTAATTAAAAAACATGAAATGTACTATATCATTACTAAAATGTGTATTTATTGTATCTAATAGGTATAGTACAATTTATATTTACAGGGACTGTATGCAATTTATTTCTTTTCGGATTTCCACTGTTTATTGGTAAACCTGTAAAAACTTTTTTCAAAAACACTCGTTTGAAACATATACGTATGTTTACGTGTTTGACAGCTGATTATTAAAAGTTGTAGTTTGGTTATGATGATAACGGTTACGTGGTGGTGCTACTAACCCATGACTAAAACGCCATAAAGTCACAGCTCGCCATTAGAGGAAAAGATAATAGTATATTTTGTATCAAGTTTTAGTTGTATTGGTAAACCTGTAAAAACTTTTTTCAAAAACACTCGTTTGAAACATATACGTATGTTTACGTGTTTGACAGCTGATTATTAAAAGTTGTAGTTTGGTTATGATGATAACGGTTACGTGGTGGTGCTACTAACCCATGACTAAAACGCCATAAAGTCACAGCTCGCCATTAGAGGAAAAGATAATAGTATATTTTGTATCAAGTTTTAGTTAAGAGTTTTAATACCTAGGCACGAGCGAAGCTTGGGAGCGAGTGTTTAATAAAAACGAGTGTATAGAGAAGTTTATAAAACTAGTTGCATACTATACTTTATCTAGGACGAACAGAAATAAGATCTTAAAGCCAATTTTAATTCCCAAATATTTGACATTTGACAAATTTAACCTTTTTCGTAATTTATAATAAAGCTAACCCATGACCAAAATGTCCAAAAGACACTGTTGATAACTTTACCCCGTGACTAAAACGCCATAAAGTCACAGCTTGTCAATGTAGAAGTAGTAGATAAATATTATTTTGCAAAACTTTCCTAAATCTGTTTAAAAACTGTCTAAATTATTTTATTTTTTTATAGTATTTTAAACAATTTTTTTATTACATACCTATTAATAATATGATATTAATCAAATAAAATAAATCAATTTATTTAGATTTTTAAATAATTTTAAAAAATCTGTCTTTATTTTCGCAACATTATGTTTTATAAATGAAAATACTTACAAAAATAGTAAATTATGTATCAAGTTTGATAAACGCAATTTTAGTTTAATTAGGCACGAGCGAGTGTTTAATAAAAACGAGCGTAGAGAAGTTTATAAAACGAGTTGCATACTATACTATACTATACTTTATCTACGGCGAACACAAAGAAGAATTCAAAGGCAATTTTTTTGTTAAACATTTGACATCTGTCAACTGTCAACAGATTTAACCTTACTCTTCCTAAATTTATAATAAAGCTAACTTCATCCCGTGACTAAAATGCCCAAAAGCTACTGTTGCTAACTTCAGCCCGTGATTAAAACGCCATAAAGTCACAGCTTATCAATGGGGAAGTGGATAAATGCAGCTAAAATTTAGGTCCTAAATGTTCCACACTGCATTTTTTAAATGTCCAAAAACTTCGACAAAACGGGGGTCAAATTAATAACCGAAAATTTAACACCTAATTTTGGTAATAAAGGCCCACAGAAATCGTTTTCTCAAGGGGTTTCGCTAGCTAAGATCAATTAATATACAGTATGTCCCCGATAGGGTTGCCAATAGGAAAAATATTTATTATAGGTTTTACGAAAAAAAAATCGTATAAAAACTCTTACTTGTTTAAAAAATAGGATTCCCATAAATCATGATACTAAGACTTATGTAGTATAATGGTAAAAATACACAAATTTTATTTAGTAGTTACACTTTAATTTAAATTATTAAAAACTTTTTTTAATATTTCTCTCTTGAAGCATTTTTATGTTTTCTTAATTTCTTAGTACCCTGTACATTAAATTTTGATGCATTGTTTTTTATGTATATTTTATTTTCAGAGGGTTTTATAAGAAATAAATTTAAGCATTCTCAGGTTTTCCTAATTTCTGAGCACCCTGAACATGTAATTTTTTTTATGGGAATATTGTTTTTTAAACAAGCAAGAGTTTTCGTAAAACGCATAATATTTCTTTTCTTTTGGCAACCCGATTCGGGGACACACTGTATATTAATTAAGCTAAGCTAGCGAAACCCCTTGGGTGTCAAATGTTTGGTTATACTTTTACTGTCGCCCATTGTATACTACTTTCAAATTTATTTAAAACTGACTATCATAGTCCCTATTATAGGGGCTGTTTTAAAAATGCTTAGATTTATTTTAAATGTCCTGGACACTTATTTAAATTTTTTTTTTAAACTTAAAAAAAAGACCGGTTTAAAATTATATTGAAGTTTTACTAAAAGCCGGTTTTAAAATTGTACTAAAAATTAAAAGGTAAACATTTTTTAAAACATTGCTTCTGTTTTATTAGAAGAAGTAATCATTAATACTAAATCCCCATTCCCTATGCTCAAAGTTCTCACAATTGACATTCAAACCGCAATCCCTTCTATTGATGTGCGTAAGCACTTATTGTACTAAGCATTTTTAACAATTGAAATGGCGAGGGGCACAATGTATTTAGAATGTAAATAGTTAAAGGACTGCAGTGTAAAAAATACCCAATCTTCATTGAACATGTTGAATGAAGATTGGGTATTTTTAACACTAAAAGAATAAAAATCTTTATCTACTCCTACTTATGGGGTTTTAGTCACGAGCTGAACTTAGTGATAGTGGCTTTTGGGCATTAGTATAGTATGCAACTTGGTTTATAAACTTATCCAGACACTCGTTTTTATTAAACGCTCGCCCGCAAGCTTCGCTCGTGCCTAATAAAACTCGTAACTTAAATGTTGTTTATAAAACTTGATACATAATATACATAAATGTTATATTATTTTGTGGAACTTTGGTACTTATTTTGAAGTTGTCAAATTTTCTTCGGTTTAAAATTGAATATCTCGGAATCTGGACTGTTCATATATTTCGTTTTTGCACCATTCGATTCCAAATTATATAATTATTAAATATAATATATGAAAATAAAAAAAAAATTAAGGAAGTGCAGTTGAGGCGCCAGCCTTAACAACGGAATTAATATTGTCAATTTTGTGTAAATTCTTCCCAACTTCCTAACTTTATAATGCGCCGTTCAAAAATGTAAAGGCTTCAATGCTGCGATAATTTTCGCAGAACGGATATAGTAAAGTTCCTTGAATAATACATGAAGAGTATTTTAAGATTCACGTACCTTTTCGGTAACTTCCTCCAATTTGCGTCTATTCTCTAACTTAACGAAGTGTTAATTGAGATTTTGGTTTAAACGGGTAGGTATATAGTATAAAGTATACTTTATACACATAGTATATATATTATATACTTAGTATAAAGGAAAACTGTCAACGAAGTTTAACTAAAAAGGTGATTTAGGATTAAATAAGTAATATTATTTTTTATCACAAATTATAAAAAATTGTTTTCGTTTCTTCTATCCAAGTAATGCCTTTTGCGTTTACATAATGTTTAAATTGATTCAGGTTTTTTTTAATATCAATTTTAAGTTTTATTAATTTTGGAACCCGAAAAACCGTTATTTATTAATTTAAACCAATTAACTGGTAGAAAATTGTTGTCATAACAATAAATTAAAAAGAAATAATAAAAAATAAAACAAAAATTAAAAATGGGGGTAAATATGTCACTAAAAGTACAATCAGCTGTCCACCGAATCAGAAAAGCATCAAACAATAATGGAAATGGAAAATCGTTATAGAGGAAAGTGATTTGATTCGATGTTGGCAGATTTTTGTTGGTCTATGGCAATGGAAATTTTGGCATTAAATTATAAATAAAATTGTTATATCTTTTATGTTGATTCATTCTATTTGTTAAAAAGAATATGTTTTCAATAATTAATATAATAATAATAATAATTACCATAATTATTATTATGGTAGAAGCGAAAGAACTAAGAAATTGCACTACAACATATTAAATCCAGAAAAAGGTTCAATATTTAAAAAAAATTGCATTTTATAATAATAACAATAATAATAATTGAGAAGCATCCGTGCAAAACCGGCTATATCCACTTTAATAAAATGTTGGGAAAATGGCAAAAACTCTCGGTTTCCTGGCCTTTACAGATAAAAGAAAAAGCAAACTTGAGTTTTGTGGGGTTTGTGGTACTTGATTTATAAGACATACTTTCGTTTTCAAAAATTTTATATAAAGGCCAAAATTTCAAAAAATGTTTGGTATATAGCCGGTTTTGCTCGAAAACCGAATAAAAAACGAATAAAATGTGAAAAAACCTTTATTATTCAAAAATATTAACAAAATAAATTTAGTGCAAACATGAAAAAACAGAACAAATTTTAGTAGTAGTATCGACATATCCAAGCCACATATTATTATTTATTGGATATAGCCGGGTTTGCTATAAAACCTTGGATTTGGCCGGTTTTGCTCCTAAAGCTACCTTTTAAATGTGATTTTAACATGGATATAGTCGGATTTAAACAGAATTCTCTTGGTTGTCGATAGAAATGAACCCAAAGATGCGAAATCAAAAAAAAACAAAAACTGAATAAAATGGATTTAGCCGGTTTTGCACGGATGCTCCTCAATTGTTCTCATTATTTTTTTATTTAATTATTTTTTTCCTTATTTGATTGTTATAACTTTATAAAACAATATACAAAACCAATAATTATCTTTTATGTACTAATTATTTATTATTTTACGATCTGTAAACGCTATAATTCATGATTTTGATTGTAGAAACCGAAAATACTTTGAGAACCCCATTATTTTTTTCCGAAAATATTACACAGTGTAATTTATGACATTTTTAACAGTTTTCATTAAGGATAAAACTAGTTTGTCAAATGGATACGGAACTCGGAGTTGTCGTAGTGCACGAACCACTTTTGAAAATATTTTAAACCAAATACAATAAAATGTATATTGATGTGATTTAAATGCAAAAACAAAACTTCTAAAATTCGCTAATGCACATTGGCAAACACAAATACAAACATCAATTAACCGAAAGCCATTCATCGATTCAAAAACAATGGCAGCGAGCTCTTTGAGCCCGCTTTGCTTTTAAGATGTCTAAACCGATGACTTTTGTTTATAACCGGGATCACCTCTTGCTGTGCCCTAATAGCCTTTTATCCTTGCGTAAACACACAAAGTGAAATGAATGTACTATCGGGTTTACACTGTAATTCGACCACCGGAAAATACGTTTATAAATGTATTAAATCACTTGTCGATAGCTTAGGTTCAGTGTGATTGATGAGTTTTTCAAAATGAACTTAAATTTACAAAAAATGTTGTTCTTTCATTTCTGTAAATGTCTGGAAATAATTAATACGACTGTTATAATTATAAACATGTCCAATATTGTTTTTAAAATTAAATATATGTACAAATTAAAAAAAAACTCTACCATTTCGTAAAAAATAAAATATTTTTTACAAAAACTATTTTTAAGTTTTTCCACTTTTAACAGTGACCTCTATGTTAGAGTAGATCCACTATAGCTGGCAATCTAAGCAAACCATTAAGTTTGGTGTGCTGCCATCTGGTGGGGAATAGCTAAAACTATGTAGGGCTGTGTAGGCACCAGTTTTTGTTGGAAGTGGTTGAAGAATATGTGTCTAGATGGAGAGTTCAAATTATTTAGTTTCAAGTATTTATGTTCAAGATTCATGTTAGAAAATCTAAAATATATGCTATACATTTTTTAAGCGTCTTGATGTTAACATAAAAGAAAAAAGAAATTAAAATATTACAAAAAAAAACTTTGACATAACATAAGATATGAAAAACTATAAAAACTAAATAAACTACAGAAACAATTAATAAAGGTATCTATAAAATATAGATAAAAATGTAAAATTAACATAAATATTGACAAATTTTATTTTTTTTTATCTTTAAATTTATTAGAAAATCCTTTTCTTATGTAGGTACCTATTTAAAATTAAAATTCTTAAAAAAAAAAAATTTTATATTTAAAATACCTCTGTGCCCAGATCCAGGAGGCCCAAGGGGCTTAAAATAAAATTTTGTGTTTTTCAGCTGGGTCAAGTCCCTCCCAAACCAAAATCCTGTATTCGCCACTGTTAGTGTGCTATTTTTTGAATCTCTTTATACATTTTATTTTTACAAAGTTTATTTACGATTTTAATTATCACACTTCTTATTAACATTAAAAATTAAATTTTTTTTAACAAAAGAAAATTATCATTTTTAGTTTTTTATTTTATTATTATTATAAAAAGTAGACTTCCTTTTATTTATACAGGGTGTCATGTAATAATGTTGTCATCCCTTGGGGGACAACAGCCAGCTTTTTAAAATCATCGACAGCGGTTCCGACAAGAACCTCAGTTAAACAACTGGCCTACTCTACTTCGTCCACCACGAATCCAGTCGATGCCAAGAAAATGCCCAAGAATTTTCATACTTTTTTATTCAGAAACAGTAGAACTAATGCAAAAGAGATTAATGAAAAACTTGCTTACTTTGACAAAAACTATCATCCCCCAAGGGATGACAACTTATTAGACACCCTGTATACATTGGGATATAAATATTAAAATTTTGAAAAATTAAAAAAAATTTAAATTGAACACAGACTTTTTATAGACAGTTCAATTCTCTACAAAACAATGTTTTTTCCATTATTGTCAGTATATTCGTCAGCGCCTTAAAAATGAAATATAATGGTATATTATATATCAAGTTTCATAAACGCCATTTTAGTCACGAATTTTAAGTTGGCACGACCGAGCATGCAAGCAAATGTTTAATTAAATAAGTGTCTGGAAATGGTTATAAGTAGGTACTATACTTTTATTTGGGAAGAAAAATATAGTTTTTGCTGCAGCTTCCCTGCAGTCTGGCCCCCTAATAAAGATAATACAAATTTTAGTGGTGCAATTTATAATTTACCATACTTTATTGACAAATTTCAAAATTTATTTAAAAAAATCCAATTTTATTTTATTTTATTTTTTATTATTTTAGGAAATGTAATATAAATTTAAAATGATATAAAATCTGTATTTGGATTTATTAAATAAATTTTGAAATTTGTCAATAAAGTATGGTAAATTATAAATTGCACCACTAAAATTTGTATTATCATTATTAGGGGGCCAGACTGCAGGGGAGCTGCAGCAAAAACTATATTTTTCTTCCCAAACTTCTATTTAAATTCTGCTTGCGCAGAACTTTTTAATTTAATGTCATTATAAACTCTTATAAATTTGTGTGTCCCATGTCTAATAACCAAAATATCGGTATACGCAAAATCCACCAGCCGCCACTGAGTTAAATCTAGTTTACTGTCGGCAAAATCAAAAGGTTAGTACAAACTTGCATATAAACTTTTCAAATAGGTATTGGCGCATTTTATTTTTGTATTAAGATAATGATGTCCACATTATTATTTTACAAACTTTATTTTAACAATTGTATGACATTTGACCACTATCAACTAAATTAAAAAATGTAAATTTTACAAATCCCTTTTCGTTTAAAACTTTTTTTATAATATTAATACATTTTATGTAAATTTAACAACAAATTAATTGTTAATTCACATTTTCAACCTACTGTTGGGCTTTAAAAAAAATCATATTATATGATGTACTCTCTAAAAATGAAATAGTCAAAAATGACTAATTTAATAGTTATTAGTGGCTGCTTTTTCACTTGTAGCATGGTTAACCATGGAATATCATGGTTAATAATAAAAATATGAACTCACTTTTTAAACAACAAGTCTGCTTCGTTTATAGAATAGACCTTAAATGTTTCTTTTAGAAAACGTGGAAATTTTAATTTTCTTAGTGATCTTTTTGATATTTTTATCATGATGAATTTTACCACACTGCACTCGCACAAGTGAAAACAATAAGATTATAACACAGACTTTGGATTATATAGTTATGTTCATCAAGGAGAGCGCTGGCCCTTTCCCCCTCTTTTTAAGGGAAATAACAAAAATTTTGTTACCATTGCAAAACAATAGTAAATATAAAAAGTCTTTTTATAGCATTTTTGTTATTGTTCTTAACGTAAGCTATTAACAAAGATTTTTTAACTGAAATAAAATTAATTTTAATTACAACGATAGTAATTTAACAAAGACATAGTAAAATGAACAAATTTTACTATAACAACTGCGCATTACTTTATGTAAGCGCAATTCACACACAACTATAGATTTAACAAAAACAAATATTTAATAAAAACATAAAGTATTTCTTATTGCCATGACAATATGATAACAACTATTACTTTGTTTGATTAACATTTTTTTTTGTATAAAAGCTCAACATTGCCGCTTCATTATAGTAAATGAAAATTTTATTAACAGTTAAAAAAGTTTATTCTGTAAATAAAAATAATCTCATTACATTGACAAATCGTAGGTTTTTGTCCCACTGAAAATTTATTAAACCTGAGGTGATACATTTTTTTATAGCCATTACAATTTTAAATTTAGGTTAAATAATATTATTTTATTAATCGCTTACAAAATTAGTTTCTTTAGCAGTGCATGTGCATTTTTTTAAGTGCAAATTTCAATCTATCTATTTTTATCGATTTAAAAGCGTTTTAGCCAATGAGAGTATAACAATTTAAAAATGCCTCAAATAAGGACCACCGTAAAATATATACATATATATAACAAATATTATACATATTTAGATATATATATATAACAAATATTATACATATATAGATATATATATTACTATAACTATAACTTTTTTTCGAAGTTAACATTACAAAAATTTGCTAATCTTATTGTACACACGTGAACATTATAAAATGTATAAAAAGGAATGTATTTTTTAGTAAATATATAATTTATTTTAATATAAATTTGTTTTTTATTGTTGTTAATGTGATTAAAAAAATAATAATTTTTCTACAGTTTGTGTTTTTTCAAAGATGCAGTTTTTTAAAAAAGCAAAAACTTTTTATTTAGAATTTTGAATAAATTTAGCAAAAACCTTTTTTACTTAAATCAGTAAGTGGACAAACAGTTAAAAGGCAATTTAGTTGGGCGTCAATTTTTTCAACCACCCAAACTACTTTCCATCCTCTTTCATGCAACATGTCTCTAAAAAACATCAAAATCCGTATTGAATATGTGTAAAGTGTCTGAAAGTGAAAAGTGGCCAATTTGTTATCTAGGTCTAGTCTAGGCGGCACCCCGACAATTATCTGCCAAATTATGACACTCCGCATGTAAATAGCATGCAGTGGTCTGTGTCCCCCCGGCCGACTCGATCCTATATGGTTTAGGCGCCACTGGCCCTGTGTGAAAGATGTCTTTCTTCGCCAACCATGTCATATATCTTACGCAGGTTTACGTATCCGTATCGTTTTAGATGCAAGGCAGGGTGCCTGCGTACCAAAAAACCGAAAATGTAAACAAAATAGTGACACTTTTTGACTGACTAGACTCATTTACAAAGTGGTTTAGAAAGGCGCTATATTTATTGCCCGAAAAAATTTTAATTGTGTTTTGAGAGTTTTATTGGCTTCGAGAAAAAATAATACAAAAAATTATATATAAAGGTCATGTTATTATAAAAAATATTTTTTATACATTGTTTGTACATATGTATGTATAACCAAATAAATAGACACCACGAAAAAACAAAGAGCAATATTAATAAAATACATTTTTGTTAAAACAAAATACTTTTTTGTTAAAATATGATATGTAATACTAAAAATATTTTAAAATATATTAATAAAAATGCTTACAAAAGAAAACAACAAAAGTTATGGTATTAAAAAATTAAAATAAAAACAAAAAAATTAAATAATAAAAGTAACGTGATAGATATACAGGGTGCGCCAAGATTGGTAGTTTTTTAATTAAATGAGCTACAAAATAATTTAAAAAAACTGAAAACCTGTCAATACCAAAATTTGTTAGAACTTTGTTATTTCTGGGAATTTTAAAAAGGATAAGTTTTACATGTACACACTTACACTACATTTTTATACAATTTGTAATTTTTTTCGCGTTCTAGATTTTGATTTACCTTTGTTTTACCCATGATCCATATTGAAATTTTATATGGTTAGATAGAAAAAATAATCCAACGATGTATTAAACTTACGACTATTAGTTATAACGGCCATTATTAAAAAAGATGGTGATGGTAACTAAAAATATAATACCTTGCTAAGAAATGTAAAACTTACTATATATATTTACTATATATATTTACTATATATATTTACTTACGTATACATATTTACATATTTTCAAAATTTCCAGAAATAAAAAATTTATATCCAGTTTTGATTCTAACAGGTTTTTATTTTTTTTCAATTATATTTTTTAAATTGCATTCCTCTGATATATCTGACTATGAAGCTCTCAAGTAAAAAAATACCATATGTATGTAGTATTCTTGATACTCCCTGTAGATATATAGTTATTAAAAGAATACAAAAAATTAAAAAAATTGCAATATTCATTCAGAAACGATTACTATGTAAACGATTTAAAAAACGCAGCTAAATCATGGTTCACAGATTTATATTTTCTGTTTATGTCAAAAAAAAAGAAAACTTTATAAGTTATCATGACTTGACATAATTAGTAATATTTTTTTTAATTTTTTTAATTAATAGCCCTAACCTCTAATATTAATATATAAGTACATTAAAATTATATAAAATATTAAAATTCATTTAAAAAACTGACACAATATAAAAAATATATAAATACATATACGCTAAAGAAGCATCACAAAATCGTAACAAAACCACTTTTAATAATCAGCTGTCAAATGTTAAAAATATTAAAACGTACTCTCTTAAAATGGATTAGTCAAAAATGACTAATTGTCATAGCGAAAAAGCAGCCACTAATAATTCTCGTCAGTAGCAATTTGTATCCCAAACATTTAGCAGTCAATTTACAAGTAAAATTGTCCCCTGAATCCGAAAATGTCGTCAAAAGTTATAAAAGTAGAACAGTTTTTGAGATATAGTCAATTTTCCATGTAATTACTGTATTTCAAAAACAGCTCTACTTTCATAATTTTTGAAGGTGTTTTCGGATTCAGGAGAGTAGAACAATTTGTTGTGTTGTTGGATGTTTTTTCAGAGAAATCCGATGAAGAAATAAATTGCATATAGTTCCTGTAAATATAAATTGCACCTATTAGATACAATAAATACACATTTAAGTAATGATTTACGTGAAAATTGTAAAACTTTTAATTCAATAAAAATCATAAAAAAAATAAGTAGTCTAAATTCAAACAGCATTATGCATTATTAAAAAAACAAAAACGGGTATTATATTTTGTATTTAAAAAAGGCGTGCAGTTCATATGCTTTAAATGTATTTTTGACAATTCTTGAATTCACACCATGCTATCGATGACCACTAGATGGCGCACGCGTTGCGAAAACTTGATGCTTCTTTAACGTATATGTAGGTGCTTGTCCGTTAACAGGTATGTATATCTTAGTTTAATATCTTTGTTATAAAACCATCATAATGTTTTTAATACTTTTAAATTTATAAATTGTTTTACCACCCTGTAAAATTTCATAGATTTTCATAAAAATACAAATGTATGAATGAAAGACTTTAGAAACTTCCAATTACTATAGTACATTCATGTCATTGGTGAATCTGTGGTATACATTATTAGTTATAAAAAGGCGTAGCTTTCAAATATTTAGTTTATAAAATGAATTTACTTTATAAAGTATAGTGATGCTACGATTACGATTGCGATTTACCTGCTAAATATCAAATAAGTTTTCTTGCTACCCGGCAGAAAATACGTTGTTTCGTCCCCGATTCCACGGCAGAAAGTTTACGTTTTATGCATTGGTCAAGGCTATACGTATTTTCGGCCGAGGTAGTAAGAAAAGTTTCATTTCCTCCCGCTACCATGACAACGCTACAGTTTGATTGATTTTGAATGTAAACGTCAGAATTAAATTAAACGTCAGATTTTAATTTTGACACAAGTTTTTTATACACATTTAATTTTTTCCCGTATTTTCTGCCGGGTAGCAAGAAAAATAGCATACACTACACGGGCAGAAAGTGTGAGAGCCCTGAACTGCGCGCCATGATGCCCGAGGCGCGCAGTGCAGGAATCTCACACTTTCTGCCCTTGTAGTATAATATACTATTATTTTACAATTTTTTTAGTAAAATATTAGGGAAAATAACCAAGAAATCCATGGGAAAAAAGAAAAATTATGTATGTTTTTTTTAATAAATAATTAAAAATTGCTTTGTTTAATTGAACTTGTATTAACAATATTAAAAACAATTTTTTTTTATTTTTTTAGAAATACTTTTTTTTAAATTTAATAAATTGTATAATATTAATATTTATTTAGGAAAGAAAATAAATAATTGTACGATTATTGGTTGTAGAATCGTAACCGTTATCGTAATCGCATTTCAATAATCGTTGCATCACTAACAGAAACCTTAAAACATAAAATTATTTAAGTAGGTATGTAACTTTTAAAAAGTAGTATAATATTATCTAGGGTTAATAAATAAAAAACCTATACATATTTACACTATCACTAACATTAAGTACTCAATAATTCTTCCCGTTCATCCAGCATCTCCTGTATCTGATACAAGGACATACCCTTGGTCTCAGGGACAGTAAAATAAGTGAAAAACACCCCCAAAAAGGCCGAGCAACCAAAAAACCCAATCGCACCCCCCATACCAATTAAATCCACCAAATGGGGGAAAATTACGGTCACCATAAAGGCAGCCATAAAGTTGATGAAGGAGGCTATACTGGTGGCTGAGGATTTTACGTTTGGGGGGAACAATTCCCCCAAAATAATCCAAGGGATTGGCATTACCCCTAGACCGCAGCTTATTATATAAGAAATCATGCAAGTGAGGGGGAGAAAGTTTATTGGGGTGACGTCGAAACCTTGCTCTTGAAGGTAGAAGTATATTGCTAGGATGAAGAAAGATATGCCTGCACCTAATTCAGAGTATGTTAGTAGTAATCTTCTTCCGCATTTCTCGACTACTAGGGAAGTAAATATGGTGACTACGAATTTTGTACCTCCAATAACAATGGGGGATTCCGTAGGGGATAAAGTTGTATCACCTGCGGCTTCAAATATGGATTGTAAGTAGGAGACTACAACACTTACTCCTGTTAATTGTTGGAACATGAATAATCCTACACATATAGAAAAGGATCTTCTTAGTCCTGCGGATCTAAAAATGTCCTTTACACTGCCTTGTTTAGTCTTTTCACAGTACTTTATGATTTCGATGAACTCATTTTCCACTTCTAACTCATTCTGTGATCTAAGTCTCATTAATGATTTTTCAGCCCCAGCTCTATCACCTCTTAAAACCAAATACAAAGGACTTTCAGGTATAAAACTAAACATAGTGAAAAACAACATCAACGGTACAATACACAGTAAACTAAACACTTTAATAGTAAAATGAGGTCCTATAACATACGAACTTAACATCCCCAAAGCATAAAACACAGACATAAGGCAGCCAACTCTTCCTCTATTGGTACTCTCACTAACTTCACTAAAATACAACTGCAATACTACTAAACAACTCCCAACCCCCAACCCCTTCACCACTCTGGCTGCATAAAAAACGTAAATATTAGTCGCGTATGCTAACAAACCATAAGCAAAAACAATGGGGCTTGCAATGATGACCATCGTGAGCTTTCTTCCGTATTTGTCGCATAGTTTTCCTGCTACCAGAGGTCCTAACGCGTTTCCAATGTTCAGGATTGCAGTGAGGAGGGAGGCTTCAGATGTGGTGATTATTTTGCCCAGGGGGTTGTTTTCGGTTAATTGTAGTTTTGGTAGCACTGGGGATGACCAGGATTTTGCCAAGCCTGAGCTGAATGCCAATAGGTTTACTGCAAAAAAAAATTATCTAGTATTTTACTTACATATTGCATTTTATTTTTAGTATTTTAATGTTTAAAAAATTTTAGAAAATAATTTATGATGTTTCCAAAATACAACTAAGTCGTGATAAAGTAAGTCAAAGTAACAATACGAGTTAGTTTTCGAAGAATCTTTTCTTGAGATTGTGTGGTCTTAAAAATGTTAGGGGAAAGTTCAGTTCTTTTTGGCAAAGAAATATGGAAATCGTCAAAGATTTAGTTAAATTATTCCTGTAGTAAACATAGAGAATCAGGACATAAGCAAATATTCCGAGCTGGTTGCTTTTTTAAAAATTATACTTTAATGCAAAAATTTATATTTGTTGTTGAAATTTTTGTTTCACGATAAATAAATAAATTGAAACAAATTCTTGTCAAATCATAAGAATTTTAAAAACTGAAAAAAAAATAAAAAATTATAATACTCTAAAGAAGCATCGGGTTTTCGAAACGCGCGCGCCATCTGGTGGCGCTCGATATCAATGTGAGAATTCAAGAATTGTCAAAAATGTACTTCATTTTTAAATACAGAGTAGTTTTTTCACAATATATCTTACTCGACAATTTTTGTTTGCAAAGTTTCAATTGCACATCTAAATTAAATAATAAATTGGTTAAACTTTGGTTTAGTACTCGATTTCGATTTATTATTACTTATATCAACTCAACGCTTATGTGCTTATATCGTTACGTTAGTGTGTGTATTTCATCTAAGTAATCGTCGTCAATTATTGTGTTTTAATTTTAAATGTATTTCAAGAACTAACTTGCATTCTCATGTTTAGCCAAAGGATCCAATTCGGTATCTACCTAATACGTATAATTTATATTTAAGTTTGGATATATTTAAGAAATCTAACAAAAAATAATAGTTGTACAAACATAACCCTAAAATCAAACATTTTTATATTTGAGTCCTATAAAAAAAACCCTCAATCAACGCTTTTAATAATGCATAAAGCTATTTGAATTTAGACGACTGATTTGTTTTATGATTTTTACTGAATTGAAATGTTTACAATTTTCACATAAATCATTAATAAAATGTGTTTTTGTTTTATCTACAATTTATATTTACAGGGACTATATGCAATTTATTTCTTAATTCGGATTTCCACTGTTTATTGGGAAACCGGTAAAAACTTAACCCAGAATTTCCTCTCGAAAAAACACCCAACAACACAACAAATCGTTTTTTTCGATATTTTTAACATTTTCCGGCCTTATTCTGAAAAACACTAGTTTGTAACAACGAGTTAGAGTATATATGTTATGGCTAATGTGCAAACTTGGATAGTTTATAAACTAGCTGGATATTTTATAAACTAGCCAAACTGTCAGCTATTTAAATTGAAAATGTATATTTTCAACTAAATTAGCGGCTAGTTTACAAAATAACCAACGATTTTGGCTAATTTACTTGAAATTATTAGGGAAACTAAAATAGCTGGATAATTTGTTTACTATCCAATTCAGTTTGGCTAATATGAAAACCAAAATTTCTAGTAACACAAAATAGCCAAGCTTTAGCTAGTTTGTAAACTAACCAACCAATTCTCTGATGGTCCTTGGTTATTTTGTAAACTAGCCGCTAATTTAGTTGAAAATATGTTTTCAATTAAAATAGCTGACAGTTTGGCTAGTTTATAAACTATCGAGCTAGTTTATAAACTATCCAAGTTTGCACATCAGCCGTAACATATATAAAAATAAATAAAATAAATTTGTTTTAAATTTTTTATGAGAAAAATATTTGTTTAGAATTTGCTTATCATTTTAAAATTATCTAACCTAAAAACACTTACCTATCATAGCAACAAAATACAAATACCAACTATTTAACTTAACCATTGTGATACTTAACCAACTTTACAAAACCTAACAAGTATGTACTTCTTAACCTAAAAATGGATTCTTTAACGAATACGCAAACATCACTTCATTAAACCGCATTATTAAAATTTGTCTAATTTAGCGTTTTTACTTAATGAGATCAAATAATAATACCAAAATAAATGAATAAGGTTATCTCAGGCCACGAACCTGTGTGTTTTTGGAGATAATATATTTGAGATAAGCGGAAAATTTTATAATATATTTGATAATATTTTTGTACCTAAACATACATTAAAATGTATATGTAATTGTGTAAAAACGCTTATTTATCCAATTTTTAGGATTTTTAAGATATACCACTGCATTATAAATATACAAAAGCTATTGAAAATTGTTATTTAACAGTACTAAAAAGATACGTTTTAATAGTTTTTGAAAAAACGCAAAATAATTTTTATAATTATTTATTCCAATTTTTCGTTGTCGTAAAAACATTGGTAAAAAACTAGAGAACACAAAATAATTTTAACAAAAGTATAATTAACTAAAAAAGCATAAATTGTTCAACAATAATCAAAACACAATGTTTAGATTTGTACTTGTAATACTAAAAATAACCTTATTCTTATTGTTGAACTTAAAAAGTACGTAATTGATCAAAAAAATACATAATGTATATAAGCATACTTATTATCAAAGACCGGATTTTAGACCGTTAAAAATTGGAAATTAGGACACATAAATAGGCAATAAAAACCTATATTTTAGGTCGATTTAGGCCGAAATTACCTTAAATAGGCCTCAACCGCCTAAAATAGGCGATATGAAATAAAAACAACACGATTGAACATAACATTTATTCAGGTACTATAGTATATAATATTATGTACTATAGTATATACTATTATTATTTATATATCAATAAAAATAAATCAAAAAATATATCTCTCTTAATATAAAATACATAATAAAAATAATACCACAAACTCTAGCAAAAAATATTGTCATATGGGCCATGTGAATAATTGCCGTATGAATAAAAAAAAGAAAAAACTTGTAAAATTTAAAGCAAATCATAAAAGTAAAAGATCTTACTTAAAATGATAAGTAATAGTTATTTATGTCATTAGGTTAAGAAGTAAGGCTTTTTGTGCTAAGCTCAAGGTTTGAAGGCCGACGCGTAGCGGAGGCCTACAATTGAGCGAAGCACAAAAAGGCACTTCTTGGCCGAATGGTATACAACATTTTATCTTCAAAGCACTTTATATAGGTCAATTTAATTCAACATCAAAGCAACCTAACCTCACTTTTTTAGAATCTCATTTATTTATTAGCTAAATGTACAATAATTATTATTATTTAGAAGCAGTAATAGTTTGAAAATACCTAGCAACATGATTTAAGTTGAAATGGATTTTTGCTATTACATTGAATTCAATTAATTGTTTAATAAATAGGTAGGTATCTAATTTCAATTTGTCTGGATTTTTATTTAAAAAATAGATAGTTTGGAATGTTTAAGCTATGTTTAACATTTAATTTCACTGAAAACTTAAAGCAAATTAAAACTTAAAGATAATTTAAATCGTAGAAAAAGAATCGTGCGTTTTCTTGTTTGCCTAACCTCACTTTTTGTTTTATTATTCATATTTAATTTTACAATAATTTAATGAAAAATATTAAACATTAACAGTAAAACAAACAAATTAGTGCTTATTATAAATAAATTAAACCAGTTTAGTACGTTAATTTCTTAGAAAAGGATTAATTTGTCAAAACAATACCCCTAGCGAGAAAAAATCGAACTAATTACTTGTCAAGGTATTTCTTTATCGAATGTTGACAACAATAAAGTTTAAATTATAGACCGCGTGGAGATAAATTCATTTACTATTACATTACTATTAATGAAAACCTAATTTTGTTTTACTGTGTATATCATATGTACTATAGTACAGGTTGATATATTATATTTGTTAATACAATACAAAAAAATTGTAAAATTTGCAAAATTAATTGGTTAAATCAACAAATTCAATTAACAAATATATTATATTACATACATTTTGCTAAAACAACAACTTAAATTGATAATTTATCTTTTTATCAAAGTATTTTGTAAATTTAAAAAATTTAATTACATATTTAATTGAATTGTATATTAACAAACGTAATTTAAGAACTTTGAAATACAAAATATTTTACTATAACAACAAAAAAGTGAATCTCTTGGAATAAACTTTTTTTACTGTGCACTGATTTGGCTGAAATATTTATCCTTGCTTTAGCCTTGGGCATTTCTAGGATTACTAAAATAAATTGTTGGCAATATTAGTAGTTTTTGTAAATGAAATACCTATTATTTAATTAAATCTCTATAAACTTACCAAAACCAGGCCGACGCTGAACAAATAATACTAATAAACAAATACCACAGACAAATAAAATTTGTCTGTGACAAATACAAACAAAAGCACGATAGGTTGATTCCAACGGTTGTCAAAGTTGGCTATTGCAATGAAAATTATATTTTTTTTCTGAAAAATTAAAAGAGCTTATTTTAGACTCATAAAAATGTCCTGTTAAATAAATCAAAATTTCGCCATTTTAGGCTTTTAGGCAGAAACGTGTCAAACGCTTAATTTTTTTAAGTTTAGGTTTAATTTCAAGGTCCCAAACAAATACCTAAAATAGAAACAAAAAGTCATTTTTCCTAAAATCCGGTCCTTGCTTATTATTAATAGGGATCCTACTAGCCTATAAATAATGTGTATAGATTTTAAGTATTTATAGCGAATGAATATGTGAGCTCCTGTTTCTTGTCTCTTTAATATTAAAGAGAAAAAATTCAAGTAGTTAGCACCAGATCACCTTTTAACCTAAAAGCTTTTGGCACCGGCACCGATATGCCAGATAAATCGACATCAAATAGATTAACCCTTTCCGCTGGTGTGCAGTAAATTATCTAAAATATGCTCGGTCTTTATTTATAAAGTACCATTATTTTGATATAAATATTACCAAATAAATTACAGCGTTGCATTTTTTTTAATATTAACGCTTTTTATGTGGCGAAACTTTCTGCTATTAACATATTTAAAAAATGCCTAACACTGTTTTAAACGTGTTCTAAACCTGCTTAAGAGTTTTAAGAATGTTTTAAAACTCTAGAAATTTTATTTTTTCTACTTCCATCTTTAAAACGCTTATTATAGTACATGTTTCTATGACACTAAGTGATCTTTTAAAAACACATTGACAAACTGTGAATTTATGGCATTTTAGTCACGGGCTGAAGTTAGCAACAACTTTTAGTCACGGGCTGACGTTAGTTTAAAGTTAGTTGGCAGTTGTCACATGTGATAAAATAGTTAAAATAAAGTGCGTCTCTAAATAATAGGTACTAAAAGTAAACATTATTTTATTATCTCAATACAAAAATAAAAAAGTATTAAATAATTTCTCAACGTTAATATTTGAAAAGTTTAGGTATATGAACACTGACCTTTCGCCGGCAGTAAACTAGATTTAACTTCATTTCGGGTGGAGACTCCACCGTGAAATGCCCATAAAATTTTTTTTTTTCACTTTCACTTTGAAAAACGGTTGTTAGTCTATTTTTAAGGGATACATTTCGATTTACACATAAAAATTTGACATTTTCACCTGCGCGCCGGATTTACAAGTTGGCTACTCTATTGTTTTATAGATGTCGCTCTATACAAATATTTAATTTAAACTATTTTTAGATAATAATAAGTATTTGTCGTCCCTCAACTTTAATATTTTATAAAAAATTGAGTTTAACGCCATTAATTTTGGAACTTTACTAAGCGAAATCAATTGGTTTAAGTGTTTTTAGCAACTATATATAGGTATAACAAAATTGTAAAATTTTAAATTTAACCCTATACAAAAATTAAACTTTCCCCAACAGTACAGAAAAGTAGCTGTCCCACTTGCAATAATATTCACTACTTAATGCCATTTAAACATCTTAGAGTAAAATAACATCATCCTTTTTTTATATAGTTAAAAATATATTCAAAATATTACAGAAAAAGCCCATTTGTGGTAATATTAAAAAATACAAGTGGTTAAAATAACCCCTAAAGTTTGTCCCCTATTTTTGGCCCCTTGGTCACAGCCTTTTATAAATGACCTTTTGAATTAAGCGCACATTTTTTGTGCTGCCCCCTTGCGGCAATATATTTAGTAACGGAGTTTAGTAGAAAATTGTGTTTTGAACTATCTTGAAGTCACAACACGTTTTTTTGTATTTTTTATGCCGGCGTGTTACAACTGTGCATTCTCCTGTGTCACAGTAATAAAAATTAGTAAAGGTACCAGTTGGACTTTGTTTGATTCTCAAAAGAAAGTATCCTAGTAATGGTTTTAAGGACAAAAATACAATTTTTTATCTTTAAAACAGTAAAGAGGTTATGTTCTAAAAACATACATTTTTTCCCCTGGGTCACACGTCTCCTGGATCAGATATTGTTTGACCAAGGGTAAAGTTATGTGACCCAGGGGACAATTCCAAAGAAATAAATTATAATATATTTTTGAAATAATAATAAACCTAAAGAAAAGTTATAAAAACATTTTTTTTCGAGCTTCCACCTTTTCTGTTTCTGACAGTACGTAGCCAATTTAAAATAATGTTTTTCACCTTTTTAATTTTAAAATTTTTGGTAGTTCAACGAAACAATGACTTTTTATTATTATTTTATTAATATTACCAATAACTAAAACTTTTTATTAATTTATTGTTCCTTAAATTGGAAAAATTTTTGGTAGTTCAACGAAACAATGACTTTTTATTATTATTTTATGAATATTACACGGTTCACCGAACGCCGTTTTTAACGAAAAAAATAGAACAACTTTGAAACATTTTTTAAAAAAATACTTACCAACTAAGTATTCGAAAAAAAGTAAAATGAAAATCTTCCATGTAGATCTTGGGAAATAGCGATCAATTCTTCGTAATTTATGTGCAGTATCGTATATTGCTAATATTTTATCTGTCTCAAAGTTAATATTTGTGGAATATTTTTAATTTGAAAGACTCATACGATAGTAGGAAACTTAAACTTTATTCTTATGAATGCATTATTCAAAATTATAAACGTAAAAATTGATAAACTTTAACAAAAATGTAAAAAACAACAAAATAAATCTAAGCCTACAGATGTTGACTATTGTATGCACAAAGACATCGAAGCAAGTTCATATTATATTTTTCTGTTATTTCTGAATAAATTAAAATTCCTGGAAAATATATTGACTGAATAATGAACTTGCTCCGATGCTTGCTCTGAGAAGAAACCAAGGGCTCTTTGCGTTTTTTCAATAAATTGAGGAACATGATAAACGAGAGCATGGATCTTTGGTGTACATGTAATTCCAGCTTTTGATGATTGTAGTTTAAATTCTTTTATGTAGTCTTTATATTCATCTCCTAAGTTTTGGCCAAAGCAGCCATTGTCTAAAATAGGAATTATAAATCAGTAGGTAGAAAACATCCAAACAAAGAAAAGCTTATTACCTAATGACAAAGTTTTCAATACAGCAATCGACTTTAGTAGTTTTCGTGCATTATTGCCATTAAATTTGCCATAATGGTCAAAGCAGATTCCAGCACTTTTCACCCATGCCTCTGCAACTTCTGGATATTTGCTGTTTAGGGAATCAAAAAGTTTTTGTACTATGCCCAGCATAAGGTGAAGTTCTGGTGGTGGAAGAAAGAACAAAACTGGGACATCCTCATCCTTTTCTAAAAATGCAATGGACAAAGTAAGATCTTAATTTGTTCATTGCATTTTTAGAAAACTGTATAAATGTTCCATTGATTACCGGAGATGAGGATGCATTGACTATTATGGCAAATTTAATGGCAATAATGCACATTTTCAATACAGCAATCGACTTTAGTAGTTTTCGTGCATTATTGCCATTAAATTTGCCATAATGGTCAAAGCAGATTCCAGCACTTTTCACCCATGCCTCTGCAACTTCTGGATATTTGCTGTTTAGGGAATCAAAAAGTTTTTGTACTATGCCCAGCATAAGGTGAAGTTCTGGTGGTGGAAGAAATAACAAAACTGGGACATCCTCATCCTTTTCTAAAAATGCAATGAACAAAGTAAGATCTTAATTTGTTCATTGCATTTTTAGAAAACTGTATAAATGTTCCATTGATTACCGGAGATGAGGATGCATTGACTATTATGGCAAATTTAATGGCAATAATGCACAAAAACTACTAAAGTCTATTGCTGTATTAAAAACTTTGTCATTAGGTAATAAGCTTTGCTTTGTTTGGATGTTTTCTACCTACTGATTTATAATTTCTATTTTAGACAATGAATATATACCCGTATTTGAGGCGTTCAATCAAGTAGTTTCTGGCTGCTTTGGCCAAAACTTAGCAGATGAATATAAAGACTACATAAAAAAATTTAAACTAAAATCATCAAAATCTGGAATTACATGTACACCAAAGATCCATACTCTCATTTATCATGTTCCTCAATTTATTGAAGAAACGCAAAGAGCCCTTGGTTTCTTCTCAGAGCAAGCATCGGAGCAAGTTCATCATTCATTCAATATATTTTCCAGGAATTTTAATTTATACAGAAATAACTAAATTTTGATTCAATGTCTTTGTGCATACAATAGTAACATCTGTAGGCTTAGATTTATTTTGTTGTTTTTTACATTTTTTTTAAGGTTTATCAATTTTTACGTTTATAATTTTGAATAATGCATTCAGAAGAATAAAGTTTAAGTTTCCTACTATCGTATGAGTCTTTTAAATTAAAAATATTCTATAAATATTAACTTTGAGACAGTTAAAATATTAGCAATATACGATACTACACATAAATTACGAAGAATTGATCGCTATTTCCCAAGATCTACATGGAAGATTTTCATTTTACTTTTTTTTGAATACTTAGTTGGTAAGTATTTTTTTTTAAATGTTTCAAAGTTGTTCTATTTTTTTCGTTAAAAACGTTGTTCGGTGAACCGTGATTACCAATAACTAAAACTTTTTATTAATTTATTGTTCCTTAAATTGGACAAGCTGGGCCCAGATAAAAAATCGAGAAAAAACGTGTGCGTATATACGCATTAAAAGAAAATTTTTTAAACCTAATTTTTTTATGGACATTTTTTAAATACAGAAAATATATTAAAAATACTTATGTATGTAAGAAAGTTGAGAAATAGAACATAGTTTTTGCTTTTACTTAGTTTTGTACTCAACATGTTTTTATAAATAATAAATTTATGTTCTTTTTTTAAACAAATCCTAGTGTAAATAAAACCTTAAAAAAATATATTTTCAAAATGATTAAGCATTGTTATATAAGTTTTTTTAATATATAATAAATTTGTGACCCAGGGGACCATTTTTTTCTTTTTTCTTTTTTGCGGGGTTATTTAAAAAATCCAACTGCTCACTTTTAGGTATTAAATAACACCCCTCAATAAACAAAATTTGGAAAAAAACAGTTTTGTAGATTAAGTTTCTGCTTAGACTTTTTTCCTCTATAAATGTACAAGAATTTTGAAAATGACCCCTATAATAGACCATTGAGCATTGTTTTAAATTGACACGTTAAAACTGTTTTAAAAATTTCCCATCTGTCTAAAAATTTTTTAAAAAGCTGCGTGAAAATCGTGTAAAAAATGTTTTAATAATAACTGTACTGTTATATTTTTATTTCGGCATTTTCTTTAACGGGTTGCCTCTTAATAAACCAATTAATTTTTTATTCGTGTCATTAGATAAAAATTATCAAAGACACCAGCTACACTTGTTTAGGAACCATAAAGGTATATGTCATGTATAAAAGCTCATGATCTGGCTCGATAATTTTTACCCCTGTATTACATAGTACTGCGCCTTATCTAAACTACCAAACACTTAAAATATTAAGGAATTTTTCTCACGACTTAAAAGTGTATTATTATTTATTTTCAGGAACGCCAGGAATGTTAACTAGAGTTATATATAAGCTAATATACTAAATTATTTTGTAATAATTTGTCTAAAGTAATAACTTACAGTAGACATTATGGGAAATATTCAATTCACTTTATAATTTATTTTTTACACCATCTTCCATATTAATTATTAAAATGTTTATTGTATATTTAAGAAGAACGGTAAGCCACAAAATCTATCCAAAACATATTGATATCTTACTGAGATATTTTTTGTTTTGATTGTAAAATTGTAGGTCTGTAATATGATGCACAATGCTCCATTTCTTGGTCCATTACCGGCAAAAACAAAGCGTAAAATGGTCATCTGTTTAATGTACACAGATGTAAAAGACTTCGGGCCTCACACACTGAACCTTGCTGTACTGTACATTACTGGCGCCAGGGCACTATGGGCCACAACGGCATAAGGCACAAATCATTCAGTTTTAACATTTGTATATAAATTGTCTTGGGTAAAAAAAAATTGGCTTAATCAAGTCCATAACTTATTTTTTAATTTTTTTTTTAAGAATTTAGCACCATTTCGCTTATATTATAACTATTTACGATTTCAAAATAGATTTTTTAATTGTTAAGGTAAGGTAAGAAATAATGGGAAAAAAATGTTTTTATACCTATTTTTGAATTTCTATTATTTTATGTTTTAATAATTTAATGTTATGCAACAATATTATAAGTGCCAGAAAATAGTTTAGTGAACAATTGAAACACTTTTTTTCTTGTGTAAATTTTAAATAAAAGTACAGTAAAGGTGAAATTACACAAAAGCGCAAATAAAGCTTCTTGCCTTTAGTAAAGTCCTTTTGCTCTACAAAAAATACAGAATCCAGTATTTTGACATATCGCGGTTGAAAATACAGGCTAGGTAAAAATATGTTAACCTTTTAGTATTTTATATGGTAATTAACACATTTTTGCTTAACAATAAAAATAGATAAGCCTTTACGTATTTTTAACGGCAATATTATATAAATATATGTATATATATAATTATCTTGTGTATTGGGATATGTCTATTAATAAGCGATTATGAAACTTTTAATATGTAAAAAAGTATCATCATGTAGGCAGGGTTAATACAATTTTTTTTTTAACTGATTTTAAACTGTAAATAAATAGTTTAGATAAGACAAATAGAAGGCAATTTGAAATATAGAAAATAAAAGGTTTTTTTAATGTATTTCAAACATCGGATAATATTTAAATTAAAGGTTTTACGAAAAAATCGTAAAAAAACCTTTTTTGTGAAGCGTAAAATTTCCTCCAAAAATATTTTCTTTTTATTCTTGCATGCATGCTATTAATTATAAATATTTTTTTTATTTATTTTTTTACTATAAACAAATAATTTAAATAAGAACCAAGTAAAAAACACTTTCCATTTGCTAATAAAAAAAATTACAATTTTCTTTGAATATTGTACAGGGTGCATAAAGTATCCTTTTATGTATTGATATTTTTTTTATTTAAATAGCTACAAGGTCAGTTAAATCAGACAAAAGTTGCGTACCTTACAAGTCCATTAAAATGATTAAAAAAAAAACAAAATCTATATGTTATTGCTTTGAATTTTGAAAAAAATTCGTTTTCATCCAATTTGTGATTTTTTTCGCAGTCTAGACTTTAAGTTATCATCACCATTTTTTATTTTCCCATGGCCACCATATTGAAATAGTATATGGTTAGATACTAACTACATCCCAGAAATAAAAAAATTAAAACGATTTGTGGTTTTGGAAGGTTTTAATTTTTTTTAAATATTTTGAGAACCGCTGACTTTTTTCCAAATTTATTCAACTACCTTCTGATATTACCGACATTATAGATCTATACAGTACATACAGGTACATAGGGGGCAAAAGATTATTATAGTTAAAAGGAGAAATGTTTTACACTATTTTTTAATATTAAAAATCGATTTTTATTTCTTTTAGTTATTTATTTGTTTCTAAAAAGAACTGTTTTGACCAGTTTTTATTTCTTTAATCAAGCAATTTTTTATATTTGATTATCCCGGCACCTTCGCCATTTTTGCAAATTTTGATTTAACTTTTTTTTTACATATTTCTTTAAAAAAAAGTTCATTTTATTTTAATTTCCATCCCAAAGTGCGTATCAACAAAATCTCTGTTTCTCATACAAGCCTATAGGCAAAGAACCAAGCAAGGATGATTCCAACATGACAGCATAATATGCATATAATATATCCATGCACTGTACTACATTACGCACAGTTTTTTTCCGTCGATTGTTTTATGTTCAAACTTATCTCATACGATATATTACAGAGAATTTTTCAGCGTCTTGCTACTGAAAGTTTCCTATTTTAAACTATGAGATAATAGAGTAGTTCGAAGAACTTGTTGGAGTATTAATAGACCAATATTATTATATTTAATATTAATTAACAAATACAACGTGTCCCAAACAGGGTGATAATAACCCTAACTTTTGTGTGTATTGAGTTTTTGCCATTTTGTACAATATTAAATAATACAGTTTTTTGTATAAAAAACGTGGTCTTGTCTTTATCTGCAAAGACATTCTTTTACAATTAAAAAAAAATAAAGAGGTTGCGGACCTAAGTTTAGATAGGTACACTTTTTTCCTCAAAATCATTAAAGGTTTGAGTCAACCATATTAAATTAATTGAATCTAAAATAACTTTATCAAAATTTCCTTTTCATTAAATAATTTAAGTTACAACATAATAGCAACATACAGACCACCCTCCACCAATATTGAGGTTTTTATGAATGAACTTGACTACTTTTTAGGGTTAAATAGTGCAAATGATTTTAATTTGTTTATTGGTGATCTTAATATTGATATTAAATCATTAAATATGGTATCAAATTCTTACATAAATATAATGAGCTCTCATGGATATCTTTCATATATAAATCGAAGTACTAGAGTAACACAACAATCAAAATCTTGTATTGATCACGCTTTTATTAAAATATCGGAACTCTTAAAAAATAAAAACAAAATAATTCCCATAGTTCACAGATCTCACATTACAGATCACTATAATATTATAATAAACATATCAAATAATCACAAATTAAAAATACCTAAATATGAATTAAAGAGATTAAAAATAATAGACTATAATAAACTTAATAATATTTTACAAAATGAATCTTGGCATGACCTCTATTTACAAGATAATTCTAATGAAGCATATAGAATATTTATTAACAAACTAAACTATTTTATAAATAATTGTACAACCTATAAAAATATTAAATCTTATAACAAAATTAAACCATGGATTACAGAGGGACTTATTAAATCAATTAAAACAAGGGATAACTTAAAGCAGAAGTTTTTGAAGGATAAACATAAGATTGAATTATTAAATCGGTATAAAAGTTATAGAAATTTTCTTACAAAATGCTTAAAACAAACTAAACAAAAATATTACGCGGACAAGATTAATACATCGCAGAATAAATCCAAAGAAATTTGGGGAATAATAAAAAACATACACTGAAAGAAAAAAGCGGTCAGCGGTACCCATGGTAATGGTAAAATAGGCGCCAACCAATAGAACCTTAGTTGCTACCATTACAGAATGGTAATGAGTTATTGTTACGAATTGACATTACAGCAAAGTGATCGTTACCACTACTGCTTTAATTAAATTTTACCACTACATGTTGTTATACAATAACCGTTTTATTAAAACCTTTTACCACTACACACTGTTGAAACTTACGAATACATATTGGTATATGGTACGCTTAGTATATTATTTTAGCTACTTAAAATAGTTTTTAAAACAGTATATTACAGTAAGGCGAACCTTAGCCAAAATCATTGTTTAATTTGTATTATTGATTGCACTTACCCCTATAATTTGGTTTTCTCAACAGCACGGTAAGGTAGTAAATAAATGACAATTATATTAAAAACATTCTTTATTAAAATAAAATTATTTATATGAATTTCCACAAAAATATAAGTTAAATAGGACCTACAAAAATTATGCAATAACTAAATATAATAAAAAACATGGCGGATCCTTAAATTATCGTACAAATATCCTTAAATTATCGTACGAATATTTTTAGAGAAATTGAATTATGCAGTAAAAATCCAACCCAACCAATATATAAATAACATGTGTTTGTTAATTTAATTTTTGTTTGTAGTTTTTTTTTTCTTCTAAATTAGTGTTGCGCACACTTCCTAGTGAATGTGAGAAGTAAAAACCTTGCCGGTAACATAGGCATTAGGTAGGTATTATTTTAAAACATCGAGAGAAAACGAGTTATAGTTAACCCCCAAAAATCAATATTATAATACCTATAGGTAAAATGCGTTTTACGATCCGTACCGGTTAAAATGGGGAGTAGTTCCACAATATCCCAGTCCTTTTATAACTGTTCCACACCTACTCACAACACGATAAAAACAGTATAGTATGATATCACAAAACTACGCACTATGCAAAGCCGTAAACAGACAACCACTAAATGGCCAAATTTTCCGTTGCTTCTTGATTCGTACCAAATTTCATTAATTATAACATTATTAGTATTAACCACTGTAGTGGTAAACGTCAAAAAATTACTATTTGTAGTGGTAAGCTATTTATTACGAACCAGTTGTAATGGTAAAATTATCCATGACGCAGAATTGTACAATTTTTAACTATTTTGTTATAATCCGTGCTACTTATAGTAGTGGTAAATTTAATTTACAGAGTATACCATTTCGTAGTGGTATGTATCTCTCATTTAATATTAATCCTAATAACATTGTCCCTGTTGTAGTTAGTCAAAGTCACTTTACTACTACAAAATTAAAATAAAAGTAAGATAATTTTTTTCAGTGTAAACAATACAAAAACCAATGACATCACACTACGCATCAATAACAATTTTATTTCGTCAGCCAGTCGATGTTGCCAATACCTTTATTAATTACTTCTCCAAGATTGGGGAAAATATGGCGAACTCCATAAAAAATGACCCCTTTTCTGATTTTAACCCTGCTAACACTTCTCAAACAAACACAATAAATTCCATGTTTTTAAGGCCAGTTGAAAAAAGGGAAGTTTTAAATATAATTAATGAGCTAAAAAATAACACTTCATGCGGAACAGATAAAATCAGTACTAAAACTATAAAAAACATTAAAGATAATATTGCGGATAGTATAGTTCATGTAATAAATCTGTCATTAAATAAGGGTCAATTTCCTACATTGCTAAAATACGCCATTATAACACCAATTTTAAAAAGCGGTGACCATCTTGACCCCAAAAACTATAGACCCATCTCAGTAATATCAATAATAGCCAAAATTTTTGAAAAACGTATTGCTCGGAGACTTGATGAACACCTAAAAAAATATAACCTGATCTCATCAAATCAGTTTGGATTTACGAACAAATGTTCTACGGAGGACGCCCTATTTAGTTTTACAAATAAGATTCACGACCTATTAAATAACAATAAAAAAATTAATTGCAATATTATTAGACTTGGCAAAAGCTTTTGATAGCATATCACATCCAATGCTACTCACTAGGTTGGAACAATATGGAATCCGGGGAATTGTTCTTAAACTTTTCGAAAGTTACTTAAGTGATCGTGAATCATTTGTTAAAATAAACAACACGCTAAGCACATCCCGAAAAATTGAATATGGCGTCCCCCAGGAACGGTTTTGGGTCCCAAGCTGTTTGTGATATACATAAATGAAATGCTTAAGCTATCAATAAACGGTGTTATACTATCCTACGCAGATGATACGGTTTTACTTATTAATGGAAAAACTTGGACAGAAGCAAAAACCAACAGTGAGCATAACCTCTATAAGGTAAAATGTTGGCTTGACAGTAATTTATTAAGTCTTAACTTTTCTAAAACAAAATTTATGTGTATCACAAACAGCATGGCAAATCAACCACAGTTTCAGGAAATTAAGTTACATGCACTTTGTGATCTTGAGCCAGGCTGTCAGTGCCAAGGATTAGTTAAAAAGGCTGAGTCCATAAAGTACTTGGGTCTAATCATAAATAATAATTTAAAATGGAAAGAACACGCACAGTATATAGCAAATAAATTTAAAAAAAATTGTATACTCATTTTACAAATTAAGAGAGATTATGTCAAAAAAATCACTTATTATAGCATATAAATCTCTTGCGGAATCATTAATAACATATGGAATTATTATATGGGGGGGGGACATATAAAAATCATTTAAAAAATATTATCGTGACAAAAAAATGGATTCTAAAAACAATCTTATTTAAAAAACGTACAACTTCGACAATTGAAATATACCATGAAAGCAATGTCTTTACTTTTAATCAGTTGTATACACTTAATGTAGCCAAGTTTGTTTATAAAAATCCAATATTAAGGAAAACTGCCAAACATCAGTACAATACTCGACAAGAAACTAATCTAATTCCCAAGATTCCATCGACACTCTTTAAAAACTGTATTTGTGTGACAGGTCCGAAAGTGTACAATGTTTTGCCCAACGAACTAAAGAGAATTAAGGACTTTAATTTATTTTGTAAGAAACTTGAATTATTTATACAATCAAAATTTAATTTATTTATAAGATAGATTCTGTAAAATTTCATTCATTCAAAATATTTGTTTACTTGTAATTATTATTCGTTTATCAATTTACAGATTATATTTAATTTTTTATTTTGTTAATTTTTTTTTGTTAAAAACACACCTCGAATATTGTTTTTATTATTAAAATCTAAGCACGACACGATTTCATATGAAATCAGGTGCGAATAGGAATAAATAAATTATGTACATGTGAAATTATTTGTAAAAATGTGTTCAATAAATTATTATTATTATTATATTATTATTATTATTTAGTATCAGCCATAGGTTAAGAAAATACCTATATTTATAATATCCTTTATATTAAATATACAGGGTTTTTTCCGTTTCGCTTTAGCTCATTTAGGGGTCATTTCTAACTGTAGCTCTACCTATAGCCTACTTAGGAGTCGTTTTTCGCACTATGTTTAAATAACATTTTTTTTAAATCCCTTTTAAAGGAATAATTTTTTTTATAATAAACACAAGTAAACTTTTCATTTCCAAGCATTATAAACTTGTTTTTATTTTTTTATACACTCACCAGAAAAAATGGTTACTAGAAATTGACAACAAGTCATCTGATTTTGATAAAAAAATGTTTTTAAAATGTAGGTTGGCGTACATTGCGGGGAAAGGGGTAAGGGAACTTGCTTTTAATCTTAATGCATAAATAGCGATAGGTACGAACTTGCAAAAACAAAATTTACATTGTCATTTTATTTCATTTGATTTAAAAAACAGCCAATTTTATAATTATTTTTTTCTACAACCGAACGAAAAGTACAAATTTGCGCTTCCAAAAGCAAAAGTTGCACTTTTCCGAGGAGCAAGCGTTTCTTTACTAAGTAACCAAAACGTACGCTTAGTTACCATGGAAACCATAATAACGAAACGTCCAGTATACACTGCGACTTTTAACACAAAAGTCAAATTTGAGGTTTTTAACATGACAATAAGAAATCGATGATGTTTTTTCTTGTATTCACTTATACCTGAAGAATTGGTATATAAATTTTTGTCAACATTCACAACACAGTAACTGTTTAGCAACAATAAACGATAACATCCTGTGTAGCCTAGCAATTTTATTCTGAAACCAGACGGTCAATCTTGTATGATTTTTAATAGTACATGTATGTTGAGTGGATTAGTTTACTCACTCTAAGAAAAAATATTGTAATCCCTAACAATATAGGTTTGTTATGCAAAATATGGTTCATTTAATTATAACTTATGGTTATAATAACAATATACGAAAAATTAGTTTTGTTATATGTCCCTACTGTAATCATTTTATTATAAAAATTACTTGAAGTTAAATATTTAAATAGGGTATTACAACCATCATGTACGGCTAAACTGTTAGTACTACACGATTACACATGATTAAAATTATAAGATTACAATAATATAATGTTGTCACAAATTATTAACAATATGTCCAGGACATAATGTCCTTGTAGTTTTTACTATACAGAAAGTTTATACCTACATATCATAAGTATACGTATATATAGTATATTTAACCATATAGAGGGTTATAAGGTACCTGTAACCCTAGGCATATGATTATTATAACTAAATAAATAATTGTTTTGTGCAATAACAAAAATATAGTTAAAGTAACAATAAAACTGGTTAACATAACAGTATATAATATATTATATATTATGACGGTGCCTATACTAATCAGAATATTCGATTAAAATGATTGTTTTTTCTCAGTGCTTTAAAATGGTGTGTTCTCGTTAATAACAGAAATAAAAACGTAAATTAAAAAACAAAATGTTTAGAAAAGATACATATTACAAATTTCGAGAAAAAACTTTACTACTTATTTTTGGACCGTGTATATGCTAAAATTAGAATAAAAATTGCACAGTCCTTCGGAGGAGACTTTACCCCTAACCCGCACAAGCCATTCAGTTGGCTTATGGAACTTCTTAAGAAGTAAGGGTGGAACTAAAAGAGCACTTTTGTATATACTTTTTTTTTGTATATCCCTACCTACAATTTAAAAAAACTCATCAAAATCAACATTAACATTTTAGTCAATTTCTGGTGGCCGGTTTTTTTGCAAATAAGTGTATTATTAAATTGTTGCCTTATAAATTAAAAACTACAAGAAATAGTATATTATGTATCAAGTTTGATAAACGCCATTTTATACACGAATTTAATTTATCATTATTCTTAAATTAATGAGTGTATAGAAAAGTTTACAAACGAGGTGCATACTATACTTTTTCTATGACAAATACTTATTATTATCTTAAAATGATTTAAATCAAATATTTTTATAGAGCGCCATCTATGACACAATAGGGGAATCTGTGTGTCACCGTCAAATGTCAAATTTTTATATTTTATAGATTATAAAGGTTATAAATCGAAATGTATTTCTTCAAAATGGACAGTTTTTTACAGTGAAAGTAAAGAAAATGTTTTATGAGCACTTTACAGTAGAGTCTGTGCCCGAATTTAAGTTATAGTTTACTGCCGGCGAAATTAAAAGGTCAGTACAATGTTCATATAAACTTTTCAAATATTGGCGTTGAGAAACTATTTAATACTTTTGTATTTTTGTATTAAGATAATAAAATAATTTTCACATTTAGTATTATTTTACAAGAAAGGCACTTTATTTTAACGATTGTATGACATTTGACAACTGTCAACTAACTTAAAACTAACTTCAGCCCGTGACTAAAAACCTGTTGCTAACTTCAGCCCGTGACTAAAGCGCCGTAAAGCCACAACTTGTCAATGTGTATTTAAAAGGTCACTTAGTGTCATGGAAACATGTACGATAATGGTCTTTTTAAAGGTGGGAGTAGAAAAAATAATTTAAATACTTTCCCCAGTTAAAATTGCTTTCGTAACGTTCATAATAATAATTATAATGGGAGAATAAATTCTTAAAATTTATAAAACATAAAAAAAATGCTGAAAAATATTCTTATCTTTAACAAAGTAATATTAATACATAACGTTTATTTAGCTAAATTTACAAACCTAAATCTTCGATTAACCTACACACATATTTACTCTCAATCAAAAACCGAATATATACAAAAACAACGAAATAATTAGACGAACATCAAAAACACATTAAAATCAATTAAAAAGCCCCGTTTGCCTCCAATCAATCATACCGTACAAATATTAGTAAAACAGCGAACCTGATTGGCTAGAGGAGTGGCCAAATGACGTCACCGAACCGCAAGAAGTTTTGAGCTTTAAGAGAGAAGACGTTAAGGCTACACTCAGTGTTGAAGTGGGGTAAAATGAGCCTTATGCAGACTTAAGTACGGTTACGGGTGGTTGGTGTGATTTGTCCAATTTCGAGCAATTTGCTGCATAATTAGTTCTGACTTTGTGTGGAGTGGTTCTCTAAATTAATTGTTTAATCACCAAGATGTTGCAACAATTCGAGTTAAGTGACGATCACTTCCAGACGTGTGACACTACAAGCACAAATCTGAGTACACCGTTCTCGGTTAAAGACATTTTAAATATTTCTAATGACAGTGTTTACTACAATACAAACAATACTGTGAAGAAGGAGCCTCCCTACTATGGAGGGAATTGTTATTGGGATCCCTATGAGCAATATGGAAATTATAACTTTATTAATAGCAGCTCTCAGGATGGAGATATTTCATACGAAAAATTTGGTAACTGCGGAAGCAGTTATGATAATACACAGCAAGGGCAGTATGGTTATATGCATAGTCCTGAACAGAATGGGCTTAAGAATGAGGAGTATATAAAGGTGGAGAGTCCAAGTAAGTACACCATTTTTTTTTTTTTTGAAATTATTACCTAAAATAAGTTCAAAACTAATAAAACTAAATTTAGTGTTTAGTGTTTATTTTACAATATAAAAAAGTTCCTAAGAATATTGGATCAAAAATGCTTTGAAGCTGGCACTCAACATTCTACTTTTTATCTCAGGTGTTAACTACAGTTAACAAATGAAGGGGTGAGAAGCAAAAGGGTACAAGTGCATTTTAGCATGAAAATAAGTTAAGTGCATAATTGGGTAGTTTAGAATCCTAATTTTTGCATGTTTATTAAAGCAAAAAACAATATTGAAACAAGTATATATATACAAAATATATAAAACAAAAACTTTAAAAGTTAATAACTCCACTTTTCTTGTTTGCACTTGCACCCTTTTGCTTGTTACCTCTTCAAATGCAACTTCTCCTGCATACCCGATATTGATATACACATGTATTATTAGGGGGACATGGGGTACTTTTAAGATAAAACAAACTTTTTAAGAAAAATCATTTTAAAAATTTGCGTTATAAAATTCCAAGGGGCTCCCTTGCATTTTTAGGAACTTTTTTTTTCAAATTATGCGCTCTAGAATCACGCTTTAGGACATTTTAAATAGACAAGTTGAAGAACATTTCAGAAGCAAGTTTTCAGGCATTTTAAAACAAAACATTTTAAATTTAAATTTTTGGAAACTTCATTAAATTTTTAACCATTTTTCAATGACTTTTGACGTATTTTTATCCATTACGATTTTTAAAAAATTTGAATCGTATTTAATATAATTTGAATTTTATTTATACAGGGTGTCCCAAAATCACGGGACCAAATAAATGGTCGATTTGCAAAAATCTAAAATAAAATTTTATTTACCGGTTTTTGGGAATTTCAAAAATTGCAGAATTTATTTAATAACAATACCATTTTTGGTTGTATCACATTGGTACCCTAAAGGTTAATTCCTCTTAAAAATAGTTTTCCTTTACCAATTTTTCGAATTCACAAAATTGCAGGAGTTATTTAATCTTTAAGGCCGCCAATGAGAGCGAAGTGTTTCTACTCTATAAGGCAAGCCCCGACTTTTAACTCAGCGTTTGCGGCAACATGCACCGAATTTGTCTTTGTTTACTTTTTCCCAATGATGGAATATCAGCGTCTTCTGCAAACACAAAAAATATAACAAAAACTCGTCCCTTAGAGCAGAAACACTGCGCTCCCATTGGTGGCTTTAAAAACGAAATAACTCCTAATAATGTAAAGAAAATTTCGTCTCTGATTTTTGCAAGGAATCGACCCCTTTTATTTGGTCTGGTGATTTTCAGACACCCTGTATATAGGGTGCCTCGAAAATGACATACTAACGTAGGAAGGTTATTTTATGTATAAAACAATTACAAATCGTAAAGTTGTAATTTTTGACGTATTTTTTATTCTTTTATATGTATTTTACTTCATTTTCTATAGTTTTATAAATTTGGTTTATTTATTTAAATTTGTTTAGTATACATAAGTAGATTATACACGGTGTCACCAAATAAGTTGTGATGCTTTAAGGGTACACGCCAAATTTTAAGGTACAGGGTGATCCCCTATAATGTCGCCCCCCTTTTTTATTTAAGTGTCCCAAAAAATTTAAAATTGTGGTTATGTAGGTACTAAAAAATACTTTTTTTCTACGTATAAAGAAAATTGAAAAATGTATCAGTATACAGGGGAAAACAAAAAGTTTATTTTTTCAATGGATCACCCTATATATTTCATATAACATACCATATACCTAAATTTAACCGTTTCTGAAATATTTAAATTATTTTTAAGATAATAATTTGAAATAGTTTGTTTTTCTCTGTCTGAGTACGCCATTTTTTCTTATTTAACAAGACATAATCATAATGTCACTATACTAATTTATTTTCAATAAAAATTTTGATATACTGAGGCTTCTTGATTTTTAACAGTTTAAAAAAACATTTAATGATAACATTTCGAATGCGAATATTTCAGAAACGGTTGAGTTTAGGTATATGGTTTGTTATATGAATTATGCTCAGAATTTTACAAGGAATCGAAAAATAAATTCATATATAGGGTGATTCATTGTTTTTTCCTGTATATTGATCAATTTTCAATTTTTTTTATAGGTAGAAAAAAAGTATTTTTTAGTACCTACATAACCACACTTTTTAATTTTTTGGGACACTTAAAATAAAAAAGTTAAAGGGGGGCGGCTTTATAGGGGATCACCCTGTACTTTGAATAAAACAATTTCATTTTTTACGTCGATTGAAGCTCATGTAGCTAAATGTTCAACTATCCCGCCATTATTATCCGCACAAAGTTGACAGCGGCGTAGAAAATGATGATGTGTCGACCTTGCTATCATATCCGGATGATTTCTGGTTTCATCTGCCGCTGCAGTGACAAGTTCGCGGAGTTGTTCTAACGTGTCACCTTCGCTCTGGTACACTAAACTGTTTATGTAGCCCCAGAGAACCCACAATAACAACCAAACTGTCAGTAATCAATGATAACAAAGTATTAGATTAATAAGGTGACACCCTGTATTAACTTTTATTAAATTTAATTTGGTTTTAGGGCTTTTTAAATAATATTAATATTTAGTTTTTTTATTATTAATTTATATTAAAATAAATATAATTTTAAATAAATTAATTTGTTTAGAACTTGGTACCTACCTATATTAACTTTTTAAATTAAATTTGGTTTCAAAGGCCTTTTAAATAATATTATTTTTTTTTAATATCAAATAATATAATAATAATATGTGGGTAAAATTTTAAAGATATGTTAAAATGTAAATGTCAATATAGTAGGTAAATAAAAACATGTTTCTAATATAAAGTCTATTGTTTCCTTATTTTCAGAACAACAAGTGACCAGCTCGAAAACCGAGCTGCGGAAATCAGGGCGCCAACGTTCGAAACGAAAACCACGTGTCCTATTCTCCCAGGCCCAAGTGTTCGCCCTGGAGCGCCGCTTCAAGCAACAAAAGTACCTGTCGGCTCCCGAACGGGAACAACTGGCCCAAAGTCTGAAACTCACCCCGACCCAAGTGAAAATCTGGTTCCAGAACCGACGCTACAAGTGCAAGAGGCAGAAGATCGAGAAGGCGGAAGTGGATAAAAAAATGACAGGCGTCGCTGGACCGCTCGAACAGCAAGGGGTCAGCAGTAGTTTTTGTATGACACAGCAGGCGGGGTATATGTTTCCTAATGCTGTTTCCAGCCCTGTGTATACTGTCAATGATTATACGAATTGTATCGATAATATGAGGTATACTGACTATGGGTATCCTTGTTAAAAAATATGTAAAAAAATTTAACACAGTTTTTAATAGTTTATAAGACTTTTTTTAGATTTAAGACAGTGAAATACATTTTCTAAAAATGTTTCAAAACAAATTAGGCATCATTAACACTTAAATTTGTATAAGTACTAGGGTGAATCATTTCCGCAAAGTTTTTGTTTTTTTTCGGTGCTCAAGCAAAATAATAATCTGCATATAGGAAAAAACATTCTCACCAAGCTCTTAATATCAATTTTAAGCAATTACTATTTAAATTTAAAGTTTTACCGTTTAAAATGCATGTAAAAAATATATTTTATTTTCAAATTTCTAATGCTTACCCACCTTTGACAATATTGCAAATCGGTTTAATACACCTTATGAGGAATTTCACGCTCTTTAAAATTGCTTTTGAGTTTTTTTTTGTAACTCGCATTGGTTCACCAGTAGGAGTCGTCAAAGGACAGTTTTTAAAAAAATCGGTTTTTTTTTTATTTTTTCGAGCAAATCGCCAAAAGTAGTGAGAAAAAAGGACGGCTTGAAAAAAAAAAGTTATCCAACCAATATTTAATGAATTTACTGCCATTTTTATAACTGAAAACGTAAGAAATTGGTAAATATATACCAACCCATAATATTATTTAGATTGATTTTTTCTATTTATTATCATTATATTTCCCTACACTAAGAACTTTTTTAAAATTATTATGATTTCTCACTCGTAATGAATATGAAAACAACACATAAGTTCATAAAAAAACAACAAAACTTTAATCGGAATATACAGAAGGTTATGTAACATATTTCAAATTTCGCTTCAAAAAATTAAATAATCTTCATTTATATTTTTTTGCTATATGACAGAAATGTTGAAAAATTGCAAAATCCACGTTACAATTTTCTTATTGTTTTTTATGAATTTATCTGTTGTTTTCATATTCATTATAAGTGAGAAATCAATAATTTTAAAAAACTTCTTAGTGTAGGGAAATATAATGATAATAAATAGAAAAAATCAATCTAAATAACATTATGAGTTGGTTTATGATTCAGCCCTTTTTTCTCCCTACTTTTTGCGGTTTGTTAGAAAAAATTTAAAAAAAAACGATTTTTTTCAAAAACTGTCCTTTGACGACTCCTACTGGTGAACCAATGCGAGTTACAAAAAAAACTTAAAAGGTGTATTAAACCGTAAGCATTAGAAATTTGAAAAAAAAAAATATATTTTTTACATGCATTTTAAACGGTAAAACTTTAAATTTAAATAGTAAGTACTTAACATTTATATTAAAAGCTCAAACTTGTTGAGAATTTTTCTTTTTATATGCAGATTAATATTTTGCTTGAGCACCGAAGAAAACAAAAACTTTGCGGAAATGAATTACCCTAATAAGTACATTTATTGTTGTATAGACAAAAATCATGTAATTTTAAAATAATGTAACATAACAAAAAACATACAAATAATGATTGACCAAAGACTTAATTTTGTAAATAAATATTGTATAAAATAGTGTTAAGCTACCCTTAAGTATTTTTATATTTGAATGTTGTTTTGTTATCCGTCCAAAATACATGTTTATGTATTTTATTCGATTTTTTGTAAAAGTATAACTTTATATTGTTTTAAATTTATTTTGTGACTAACAGCTTTAGACTGAAAATACTTACAACCTTAGAGTTTAGGGTTTATTTTTTATGTAATAAACAATGTATGTAATGAATTTGTTTTTTAATATCGTAAATAAATCAGTTTATTTTTATTGAATTTTTTTTATTATAATTTAAGATTTGTTTTAATATATTTTAAGAATTTTTTTTATAATCCTTAAAGTACATACTATAGTATAGAGGAGCTAATTATAAACTTAAACATAATTAAAAGAATTTTATACCCAAGGTAGTATCGTAGTATCTCCATTTGAAGAGTTTCCATAGAATTTCTTCAAAATTTAATATTAATATTTTTTTATTTTGTATCTCACGAGCTCGCTCGTGATATTTCCATAAAAAATAATTAATTAAACAATTTTTAAGCTGCGATATCAACAGGATCTTATTTTGTTTCTCGAGTTTAAAAACGAATTTTTGAAATAATCTGTGGGAAATAGAATAGATTCCTGCAAATATTCCTTTTTAAACTCAAGCAACAACGGCTTAAAAATTGAGTATTACAGTATATTTTTAAGAAAATCTCAAAAAACAATTTCTTTACCACTTTTAAAAATTGTCATTTCAAATTAAATGCTGCCAACTTTAGAAACACAAAAATATAACAGTTTTAACAAAAAATTTATAATTTACCTTTATTGTTGTTACTTATTAACTTTTTATGTTGATTTTAGTTTTTAATGATACTTTAATTTGTAATAAAATAGTAATTTGTTAATTAAAATAAAACGTTTTGTTTTTACTACATTGGCACCGCTGAATTTGCTGTCACTGTGTACTGTTATTTATTTATCAAACTATTTAAATCGAAAATAGCTTGTTATTTGTATCATAAGATACTTTTTAGTATATTATGTATCGTTTGATAAACGCGACTTTAATCAATTTAATTTAGTCACGAGCGAGCTTGCAAGCGAGTGCTTACCTATAGATAAGTGTCTAGAAAAGTTTATAAACGAGTTGCATACCATACTTTTTCTACGAGAAATACTTATTATTATCTAAAAATGATTTAAATTAAATATTTGTATAAAGCGACATCTACAAAACAATAGAGTAACTTGTGTTCTGTAAGGAATGTCAAATGAAAAATTTTTCGAAATTTATCCCTTAAAAATGGACTAACTAAATCCGATATAGAAGCAATTTTTTACAGTAAAAGTAAAGATAATGTTTTATAGGCACTACATGGTGAAATCTCCAGCCAAAACCACTTAAATCTAGTTTACTGCCGGCGAAATCAAAAGGTCAGTACAACTGAATATAAAGTTTTCAAATATTAAGATAATAAAATAATTTGCACATTTAGCATTATTTTACAAGAACGGCAATTTATTTTAACGATTGTATGACTGTCAACCAACTTAAAACTAACTTCAGCCCGTGACTAAAACCCTATTAAGAGACAACTTGTCAATGTGTATTTAAAAGGACAATTAGTGTCATGGAAGTGGAAGTAGAAAAAATACATTAAAAACGTTGTTAATTTGTGTTTTTAGGAATTTATAATTTTTGAACTGAAAAAGATGTAAATATAAAGAGGAACAAGGATGGCTGATTTTATTGGTGTTCATCACATATTTCCACACATATACAAATCATTTCTAACTAAGACTGTTTTCTTTTCGTGGGGTTAAAGTAGGGAAAGTGAGAATCACACGTGTGATTGCATTGAGGCGCATGCGTGGAAATATAATAAATACTTTAATTAATTGTATGAAAAAAACATTTAACAATAATAAACACACAAAATATTGATATTATAAGATTTTATAATGGCATGTTTATAACAGTAAGAATTTGGCAACGTCGAATTTTGACCAAGATAGCCAAAAGGTTTTTATCATAGACATATTAATATGTAGATGTTCTTTATAACTAACCAATTTGTGAGTTTTCAGTTGTATACCAATTGTTTTAGCATTGTGTTTATGAAATTTTAGTGGCTTTTACATAATATGCATATTATGCCTCTTTTTGCTTTTTATAAAGCCAAACCACAAAAATTTATGTATGCTTAACTAGGCGATGTAAGCAGATGATTTAGAAAAATTTGATATAACCTAAAATTTATTTAGTTGACAATTCGTATTATACGTGGACATATTAATATGTCTATGATATCATATATTTTAAATCCTCCACGCGCATAAGGTAAAATAATATGGAAAATCGACAAATTTCCCGTTAAAAAAAGAAAACAAGGTCATCTATACAAAATATAGCGAATAAGCAGTATATGTGTGGAACTATGTGCCCAAGCCGAACAAAAAAACTATAAAGAAAAAGAAAACTTGAGCTCTAAACAGAACGATACAGAAATGTTTTGGTCCACGAACACGTTTTGCCTCCTGGCAATAGATGGCGCATCGTATCGATTACAATTTTTAAGTAAAGGTTTTCATCTAATGCACACAAAACACTAAGAGGCATTGAAATTCAGCCATCATGTAATAGATGGCGTCTCATTATAACACTTAAAATAAATAATTTGTTAATTTGTTAATAAATAAATTAAACGAATTTGTATTGTTTTAACCGTTGTTTTGACATTAATAAATTAAAAATTAATTGGCTGTTCATTTGCGTTCCCTACATTGGAAATAGAGCCTTATATTAACTATATCTATAATAGATTCTATATAATTAATAATAATATAAGTAATATAATAAAACTATAATATAATGCTTGACACGAAATTTTATATTGCATGATGCCAAACACTAAGTTAACATAGGTTGTATTTAAATTTTCAATTTTAATGATCCTTAGACATAAATATTAAGAATATTACAAAAATGCAATAACATGCATTTTTAAAATGCTAATAAGCCTGAGAAAAACATGGTAAGTATGTACCTTGGAAAAAATTACAAAAGCTTGCATTTGTTTGTAAAACTATTAGATTTTATGGCAAACACTTAGGTTTCAACAGCGAAATACCCAACTAAAACTGCCTTTACATAATTAAATTAGCTAAAACGTTAAATAAATTACTCTTAAATTAATTCAATGTGCGGCTCGGTGGGACAGGTATAAAAATACCTACTTGTGGTTTAACAAGAAACGAACTTTTTGCGCAATAAACAGAAGTTCGTAATTACTTTAGGATTAGTTACAGTCTATGAGTTACCTACTTTGTTGAAGACAAAGCACCCATTCGCCAATGTTTAGTACTAATTTTCTCAACAGTTTCATAATTAATTTCTGAACATTACTTATGGCTTGATTTAACATAAGAGTTTGGAAATTATTAATAATAATAATAATAATAATAACAGATTTATTTGTTGTTAGGATGTATATACATTTTATAGTTTTACATAAAAAAAATATCTATAGTACTTATGTATGCATTTTAACAACAAAAGGGTCTAAAAAGCAGCAGAGCTGATATTTATATTTTAGACCAAAAAAAAACTTAAACTATAATCAATAGCATTACCAAGCTTGTAGCAAACATTAAAAACATTAAAAAGGAGGTTTAATAACAAGTCAACAAATAATTTTTCATTTCTTTTTTAAACTGGGATATTTTAAGGTTTTTAATTGACGGGGTAATAGAGTTGTAAAGCAGATAAACGTTGTATGTAAAAGATCTCTTAAATATTTCTGTTTTATAAGTTGGGGGTGAAATAAGACCTTTATGTCTTAAATTAACATTATGAACGTCTGTTCTGTACTTAATTTTTTGGTTGAGGTAAGAGTGTTTTATATGTAAGATAACTTTATGAAATAAAACGGCGGAGTGTAGCTTACGTCTATTTGCCATGCTTAACCACTTACTTTCGGAAAGTTTGTAAGATATTGGTTCATATTTTCTGATGCCAAAAGCATAGCGCAGGCAAGATTTTTGCACACTCTGTATTCTATTTATCGTTGTTTTTTTTAAACATGGACTGTAAAGAATATCGCAATAGTTAAAATGACTCAGTAAGTTTAAGTTTTAATTTTTGTGATAATATATGACGATGAGGGTATAGGAGTTTTAGATTGCAATATGCTTTTTTTAAACAGCTGTTAATATATTTTTCAAATCTTAGATCAGTATCTATCACCACACCCAAACTCTTGGCCATATCAGAAGTTGACAAAACCACATTTTCCACCTTTATTTTTATATCATTTTCTAATACTTTATTAAATTTTCCAAAAACCAAAACTGAAGACTTAAGAGGATTTAATCTTAGTTGATGTTTACCAGACATTTGGACCAAAGAGTTAAGATCACTATTAATGCACTCTACAGCTTGTTGGGCCTCTTCTGCATTAAAAGAGTATTTTATTTGACTATCGTCAGCATACAAATAAGGCTTGCAGTATTTAAGGCATTTGGTCATATAACAAGTGTAGATGCAGAACAACAGCGGTCCCAAAATCGACCCTTGTGGTACACCACACATTATGTTGCCAGTCTTAGATTTACCCTTATTAGTTTGAACGAACTGCACTCTGTTCGTTAAATAACTTTTTAAAAAGGTTATTGCCAAGTTGGAAAATCCTACAAAATGCAGAATGGAGTACAATATTTCGTGGCTAATTGTGTCGAAAGCCTTTGAATAATCTAGTAAAACCAGCGCCACAGTCTTACCAGAGTCGACATCTCTCAGAATATCATCCACAGTATCAAGAAGAGCAGTGGTACAACTGTAGCCCTGGCGAAAGCCGGATTGAAATTCTGGAAGAATATCAAATTTTTCGATGTGCTGTTTAATCTGTCCATTCATAACCTTTTCTAATAATTTTGAAAGCACTGATAATATAGATATTGGACGCAATTCATCCATACCAGTTATATTACTTTTTTTAGGCAGAGGTACATCTCTCGATTCCTTCCATTTTTTAGGAAATATGGATTGCAATAAACAAGAATTTAGAATATGCGTTAAAAAGGGTAAAATAAAAGGACAGCATAATTTAAGCATATCAATATTGATTTCATCCGAACCAATTGACTTGGATTGTATTTGATTTATAAATTTAAAGATTTCTTCTTCACTTGCAAGTGACATGTCAAAGAAAACTCAAATAAATCATTAAAAGAACATTTAGTGTTATTCTGATAAAAGCTAATAAGGTCTTTATCTGGTTTTGTTAATTTGAAAAACTGAAGAAAGTATTTATTTATTTCTTCTGGTTTATTTAAGGCTTCAGGTAATGATTCTGATTTTGGTCTATTATACTCATAATTATTTATTAATAATGATCTGAAAACATTTTTTTAAGATATTTGCTCCTTTGAACCTTTAAATAATTTGCCTATAGACTTAGTTTCGCTACATGAAGAGTATTGTTGACAATTATCAAATGAGTGTTGATTTCACTGCCTGTGGTTTTGAACCGGTAAAGTTTGTGTGTGTAATTTTCCATAGGTGTATGCATGAAACAAGGAGAGGTAAGTGTTCACGGTTAATAATAGCCGATGGACTTGTGGACAGAAGATTGTTGGGGCGCCTCGATGGTAGCCCTCGATGGGGGCCAAACCAATAAACCGCTGGAGATCGAGCTTACTGTTTATTCCACCTATACCTATAAATTATGGGTTTCGTATTAAAATTTATTTAAATTATCTACTTATGAATCTTATAAATCTATTTTTGTTGTTATTTTATCATTTATGTAATTTTTCCATTATTTAGATTTCAATATTTTATTTTTTTATCCTCCCAGGGATATTTGGTTATTTCGTTTTTAAAGTAAATTATTTTAAAAAATAGTAGATTATGTCATAAGGAGTAGAAGTGGCTCTTTTTGTGGTGAGTACAGAGATTGACGGCCGAAGCGAAGCTGAGGCAGGCAACTGTACGAAGCACAAAAAGAGCTTCTACTCCAAATAACATATACAATTTTTTTTTCAAGGGCGTAATATAAATAGGATAAGCAATAGAATTATTTTATTTACTTATAACTCATGTGGTATAAAATTTTGGCTAAAAGCATTACAAATTATTGATAAAAAGTAAAAAAACTTATAACCCTTACTTACAATGCCGATAAATATCCTAAACCATAGATAACAAAGCCTTAACTAAAAATAAACACTGCTCTGTCAAAATGCTGCGCTTGAATTAATTTTGACGTACTGACATTTGTTTGGAGTTCCGACATTGGCGACTCGTCTATCATCATTATATTATACTAATAAACTAGTTGTCCTTTATTTCGTTCAATTAAAATTTAATAAATAATCACTAAATATTCCGTGCGATTATAATTAATATAATTAATACATCGTGATTGCTTTGTATGAAATGCTAAATTAATTTTATTATTTGACGTCTATTGAGTCACCTATGGATTTACTTCTATCCCTAGGCTTTTTTGAGTTTTTTGTCTGCCGCTAATGAAAAAGACGTACTTCAACTATCTCTATACATGCATATAACGTTGTATATCATGGCCGCTTGAAAAAAAACACAATTGTTTTGTTATTTATTATAATATTTTTTTAATAATTATACAACCCTTTTAGCTTTAATGGTTTTCTATATTTGTTTTCTGCTCTTCTCTTGAGACTTTTGCTACATTCAACATACTGCATGTTTTTTGTTGCTTTATTTTTGGTTCCCATATCTTTTTTATTTTTTTTTTTTTTTGTTTAGTGGACTTCATTTATTTCACAGAACATAATAATTCGTTTTTACAACTCATTATAAGAATTTAAATAATACTGCATATAGAAATGTCACTGCCACTATCAAAATCGAAAAGCGTTACCATAAAAACCAACCATATACAATATATATGTATATAGTGCATTTTGTATTAAAATAAAAAATAATTATGAAAACCGTTATAAAATTGGCTGTTTTTTTTAAATCAAATTTAATAAAATAACAAAGTCAATTTGTTTTTTGCAAATATGTAGTATAAAAACAACTCCCCTTATCCCTGCAATGTAATGCCCGAAGTACCTAATTTTTATTATAAAATTTCTCTCTTTAATATAATAAGTTTCATGAATATGAAGTATTTTAAATAATAATATGTTAATATAAACTACACTTAACATAGAGTTTCATCAAGTAAAAGTCGAAACAATTAATTATTTTAAATAATGTTTATTTAACGAAATTTTTATAAGAAAAAAATTACCAATGGGTTATTTTGTTTTAAGGGATTAAATTAATTTTACTCATAAGTCATATTTTTACTATATTAAAACCACAAATAATTTCTATTAGTCTGGAAATTTTTTAAGGTTTAAAGTGGTTTTAAAAACTAATAATAATGACTTAAAAGAAAAAATAAACTTTAAGTAACAAACTGTTTATTGCCCACAGAGATACTCCAATTACATGACAAATAGCAAATATATATAATTACCTAACTATACAACTAATTATACATAAACTAAAAATAATAAAAACAAAGTTATGAAAACCTAACATATACAAAACTATTTAAGTATGACCATTAGATGAAAAAGTACAGCTTTACTCATTACTACGCTCAACATAAACATATTTCTAAAAGACGCCATATTAAATTATTATGTCTCCAATATTTGATAAAAACTTATTTAATATTTTTTTACAAATATTTAAAAAAAAATGTAATTAATACAAAATCTTTCAATCATTCCAAAGTTATTTAAAGAAAATTATTTTTTAAGGCATACATAATTATTTATAAATTATTAAACCTTAATTATTTTAAGAATTATTTATTTTGTAAACATATTTATTTTAAATACTAGAATATTTGGAATGCATCGATTTTTTATGATGTATCATAACTATTTTTATCAATAATACGATGCGTTTGATAAATATACTTAGTTTTGTAAATATAAGTTATTTTTTAATTTTACTTTATGGTAAACTTTATTACATACCTTAGGTTTTGAAATATATGTAAATAAAAAAAACAAAGAAAATATAAATGCTAATAAAGATTTAGAAAGAGAGAACAGACTCGAAGTAATTTGAACCTTATTAGGACGAAAATTTGTGGTTATATAATTTGCTTTTATTAGGCAATTGTATAGTTATTATGTAGTTAAAATATATTAAATATTAAACCATTCTTCATACTAGTATTATTTTGTATTTAAACTGTTATTTTACCGTACGTAAACATGTAGTTTTTTCAACTTAAAATGCTGCTTGGGATTGACAAGCTGTGACTTTATGGCGTTTTAGTCACTGGCTGATGTTAGCTTTAACTTAATTAAAAGTTCATAAATGTCACAATCGTCAAAATAAAGCCACTATAATATATAAGAGTAAGGTTAGAACTGTCTAACCAATTTCAGATTATAATTAGGTATTTATTTTTAAAAAAATTCTAATTTTTGTGTTCTTTGTAGAAAAAGTAGTATGCAGTTCGTTTTATAGACTTTTCTAGACAAATGTTTTTTAAACACTTGCTATGTAAGCTACGCCCGTGCCTAATTAAAAATCGTGAATAAAATGCCATTTATAAAACTTGTTGCATAATACTACATATTAAATATCAGCACTTACATTTAAGCTTCGTGTTATTAGAGCTTAATGTCATTTTACCTTGACTATTACGCTTGTAATTATTGTATTTTGTCTTGTTAATTCTAGCTTATTGCCTATTTTAGCTCGTACAAATATAACCTTTTTGAAATATTAGCTAGTGCCATTTTAGCTATAATTAATTTTAATTTGCTCTTATTTGAACTTGCCTACATTTTAGCTTTTTGATAATTTAGCTTGTTTTTATTAAGTACTCTCTAAAAATGAATTAGTCAAAAATGACTAGTTACTACAGTTATTAGTGGCTGCATTTTCACTTATAACATGGTTAATCATGGAATACCATGGTATATCCAACATTTAACAGCCAATTCCTACATATGTAAAATTGTCCCCTGAATCCGAAAATACCGTAAATATTTATGAAAGTAGAGCAGTTTTTGAGATATAGTCAATTCCATATTATATGGAAAATTGACTTTATCTCAAAAACTGTTCTACTTTTTTAACTGCTAAATGTTCGGGATACAAATTGCTATTGACGAGAATTATTAGTGGCTGCTTTTTCGCTATTCTCTATGATTTTTGACTAAATCATTTTTAGAGAGTATGGTTAGTGTTTTTGGCTTATTGTCTAATAGGTTCTTTAATTTTAGTGTAAAGCCTTTTGCCATAGACTATACATTTTAGCTTAAATTAATTTTAATTAATTAACTTGTCGTCATACTGGCTTGCTAATATTTTGGCTTTTAACCTTGTCGTAAGATTAGCTCGTCTTCTATTAACTTTTTTTTTTATTTTTTCAGCTTTTCGGTTTTTTTTGTTTATTTTGTTTTGTTTATTATTTTTTATTTAGTTACAAATTTAATGACATTTTATGGAACTTGGTTTTTTGATTTCATTTAAATTTCTATGATTTACTACAAAATACATTTTCATCAAACAGTTTTTAACATTTTTTTTAGAATTTCCTCCTCAATAATGCCCATATAGTCTTCTAACAAAATGTGGAATAAACAATGATCCCTTTCTCCGGTCTTTCTAACCTAACAGAGTTGTCCGCAGACCAAAAGGATCACTTACACCTCCCAGTGGGAGATTCTCGACCAAGCCAAACCAACGACCACGTATTTAATGAGACATATATTTATATTGCTTTATAAATCGATGCACACATCATAAAAATGATTCTTATTTCGATCAGCATTCATTCAATAAGTTACTATTATTTTGGGTTTAAAAAGGGCACTAAGGAATTCGAACTATTTGAAGACCAATCATTTATTTTATTCTTAACATCTATACATAATAAATATTTCCATAAAACACTTTATTCTTGAAATAATTTAAGTTTTATTATATGAATCATTAATTATATCATTGTCATACCCAAAAAAATCTTCATTAATAAAGTCAAAAATCTACCTGACGATCTCAGTGAGGGGCGCTCCTACAACTTAAAAAAAATCTGTAACAATATATCATAATAAATCTGGTCATTTTTCATAAAATGTATTTTTAACAAATTGGGGTCCCAAATGATCTTTTCTTCTAGCCGCTCAGCACTGTTTGTATCGTTTTGACCATTGTACTTTCTTTCAATGGGTCAAGTTGTTTTTTACAATACGATTAGAGTCTTAAGGATTCGATAAGGTTCTCAAAGATTTCTGAATGTGTAAAAGTTAAATGGTGCCTGAAATTTTTATTACAGGTGACCTAATAATTTTTCCCACAATGTGTAACGAGCTGATAAAATATCATGTCATGGGAAAAGTACAAATATTCTTAGAATTTTATAAAATGACCACAAGATTAATTTAATGACTATAACCTAAAATCAGAAATAAGGAAAAATAAGACAAACTAAAATGGCTATAACAAAATTGAGAACAAGATTAAATAAAGACAAGCTAAAATAGCAAAAGCTATTACATACTTTACATAAAAATATCATCTATTAAAAGACAAAGAATACAAGATCACTATTAAAAATTGTCTTATGCAGTATATAACTATTATAGCATATATATATATAAATGGGTAAATCTCACGAAATGTCCCTCGATGGTGTTACCCCGTGATATTTAATAAAACTAAATGAGTTTGACCTACAAATTTATTGCGTTTTGATCTTTCATTATTAAGTAGAAATTACAGCTCAGGTTCCAGATTTTTAACCGCAATTAATTATTTTTTACAATGTTTTAAAAGTCTAAAACCTATCCTCCGTGACTGTTACTCTTTCTAGGTTAACCTATATGTTTTCAAATATCTGAGGTAGTAAAAGCAAACTAAAAATATCAGTTCACCAAGTAATATAAACACATCCAAAGCAATCGAATGAAATATAAAATATTATTAAACATTTAAAAAAATAATTTTTATAACCATTTAGGTAGATGTTACAAAAATTGATTCTATCCTCCGTGAATCTGTTTTTCCTTAAATTTTTATGCAACGGATGGCGCTTTAATCATTTTAAATAAGCAAAAATGAGTGTTGTTGTTTTATAATTCAAAAGTTTAAGTTCATTAATTGGCTATTTAAAAACCTATCCACCGTGAAGTGTAATATCTCAATAAGTAGATTGTTTTATAAATATTTTATGTATGAACAATTGCATTTTTAAAAAATATTAAGGTGTCAAAATATACCATAGCTTATTTCAAATAGATAAAGGGATGTTAAAAAAAACATACGAAATCCTAACCTCCGTGAAGCTATCTTCCGTGAAGCTCTAATATTGAAAATGTATGATTTCTTAAAATTCTTGCATTAGTGCAGAACCACTTATGTTATGTTATTACTAGACCTGGTGGCTTCCCAAAAACCCCATTCTAGACTAACAGTGAAACAACTAAAAATAAAAATAATCATTTTCACTATTTACCCAAATACATTTTCAGCTCTTGTATTGTGTTCATGAATATTATTTAAAAATTTTAATTTTTTATCTAAATACGATGTCCTCATTTTATTTTTTATTTTATAAATTAAATCAAGACACAATTCTATGGTTTAATTTAGGACCTCCAACATAATCCTAATAGGAGAATATCTATAACACTGCAATAGAGTTCTCATACACTTGTTTTCTAAAACTTGTAATTTGTCTTTTTCATTTTTATTAAAAAAATAATAATATAGAGGAACAATAATTATTGTAATTATAATCTACGTGTGGTGCTATAATAAATAATTTTATTTGACATACCAAGATAATTACCTACTCGCCTTCTCAAATTAATTTTTTAGACATTTTTTTCATTATTAACAAAGAATGACTTTTAAAACTTAAGTTATCGTCTATGTTTACTCCAAGATATTTAATTTCAAGCACTTTCAATTAAAATGTTGTTAATTTGAACATCATAATTTCAAGTTTTGAAACAGCATGTTTTGTACCTATCAACATATATTTGGATTTACTAAAATTTAAACATAAATTATTATCACAGAGCCAAGAATACAATAATTTAAGATCATCATTAATACACTGAAACATATAATATAAAGTATCACCTGTTATATACATCATTGTATCATTTGCAAACATAATAATATTATGTAATTTACAAACCTTTACACATTGAATCATATCATTGATGTATACGTTGAAAAGAATACAAAACCAAAAACCAAGTACAGTGCCCTGGGGCACACCATATTTAGTTTTTAGTTGTTCAGATAAGACATTTTTATATTTTACTTTTTGATATACGAAGTTTGTTCACAAAATATCGGAAATTTTCGTTTTTTGAAACAAATATTTATTTATTCGTCTACATTAATGTTGTCGCCTTCAAAATAGTCCCCATTGGATTTTATGCACATGTGCCAGCTCTTCTTCCAATATTCGAAACACTTCTAAAACTCGATCTTTGGGATAGCCTTTAGTTCTTTTAGCGATGCGTTTTTAATGTCATCCATGCTTACAAAACGACGGCCCTTTAAGGTTCTCTTTATTTTTGGGAATAGGAAAAAGTCAGACAGAGGCATGTCTGGCGAATATGGAGGCTGGGGCATCATTACAGTATTCTTTTTGGCCAAAAATGTTGTTCAAAATTTAAAAATTTTAGAACAAATTTTGCTGCCACGCATTTCATACCCAAAACATTCGAAAAAATTTCATGGGATGAGCCAATTGATATACCAACATCATCAGCGACTTCTCTGATGGTTTATAACCATTTATTCCACTTTTTTCATGTTTTTATCGGTTGTGAATGTGCTTGTGCGTCATCTTGAACGTCTTCACGGCCATCTTGGAAACTCTTAAACCACTTGTAAACTCTTCTTTTACTTATAGCAGACTCACTATAGGACTTTGTTAACATTTCACAGAATTTATTTTATTTTTTTTAAGCAAAATTGGATACAAATTAATCCATTTCTTTTAACAAACGAAAAATCGCCGAGCTCATAAAACAAGTCTAACCTTAGCGGCTGCCACAGACAAAGTAAACAATGAAAACAGCTAAAGTTTTTATCAGACTTCGGGGGCATGTATACCAACATAATAAAGAGAATTTTATGACAACCGGACCCTCCGAACCCGCGAAATTTAACAATTCCCGTTATTTTCTGAACACACCTCGTATACTACTTAAATAAGAGTTGAACCAACTTAAAACACTACCACAACAATAGATCTTTATATATATACAGTTTCAAAGTCTAAAAATTCAGCTATGACAAAATTGTTATTTCAAAGACATTTGGACCACTCATCACAAACATTTAATAGAAAAAATTCACAGAAATGTAACTTTCTAAATCCAGACTGGTTTTCTATTAGCACAGAATTTAAATCACAAAACTTTACCGGTTGATCTTTATCTTCAATCTCCAAAATTTGTTCGTAAAAAGAAATAATATTAATTGGCCTATGTTCTTCTACCAAAATGATGTTGGGAACTTTGGGGACATGAACAACAGTTGAGATCTTCCAATTATCACGAAAAACACCAGTTTTTAAATACTGCTTTACCACATCAATAAAACGGTTACCAATAACTTTAAATGAGTTTTTAATAATTTTTGTACTTCTAAATCTTTAATAATTGTTGTGTTTTTTAATTTCATTATAATTTTTCTTAATTTATACATTGTTATATTTTGAATAATGCCAAGTTTCTTACAGTCTTGCTATACATATATAATTTAAATTTTTAAGGTGGCCAAGAACCGTTGTCGCAGCCAATTTCGAATGTCGTACGAAGGCCTCACAGTTAAAAAAAAAGCAAAGAAGGATGAAGGACTCTCTGAGCAGAAGTACAGTAGTACAGTGAGGCTGGCTGATTAAGAAAACACTCGCGGAAAGTTAAGCTTGCCGCAATTAAGATGTTATCGTTGGCCGGACGATGCGGCTAGCTGTCAACAATTAACGTAATTTATTATGAGGTAACAATGGTAATGTTGTGATATTGTGATTGGGTGGTCCTAAAACACGCCGCACCAGCGCAGTCATCGTCATTAGTTACTTATTGAAAACCGCAGAGATGGGAAGGGGTGCATGCTGGATCCCAAAGCTTTTGATATATTTTGCTTCGTATATTCATTATTAATGAATTCTTTAAATGTTTTTTTAGTGGCATTGATTTATTAACCCAATTGAAGGATTTTTCAAAGATAATTAGATAGGGGATCAACAATTTTTACCCGAGTCTACAGTAAATTATTCTGTATGGACTTATTGTATTTATATTTTATTTTTCTTCATTGTAGCTTGTCGGTTATTAAGCTTATCATTTTAGCTCTTGTAGTTCCAATTTCCAACTTTTCTTGTCACCTACTCATTTTCTCGACATGGCTGTATCTAACTAAACTCGATTGGTCTTCAATCTTGAATTAAAAATATGGAAAAAATCCCTACTTCTTCATTGGAAATGACTTTGTCCCCGGTTGTTTGCTAGGTTTGTTTTTCTGCCTATAAAATTTGATTGCATCATTTTTTATATACCTAACTTTTTCCCAAGAACGAGAACTTATCCAGGTCCACAACCAGGTTAACAACCAACTGTAATTTATTTGAATAAGTTGTTTGTAAATGTAACAAACATTTTGTAGATTTAATAACAAAATCCTATGTCAATAATTTAAGCATAATTCTTGTAATTTTCAAAAAGGACCTTATTTTTACAAACCATTTTGTAGACGACACACAATTAAATAAAACAACATTTTGAAATCACTAAATTATAAAGAAATTTCATACAATATAATTATCAGTACTACACCACTACTATTTCGTAACTTTAACCCACTTCACTGTAAGAGGTGTGTTCAGAAAATAACGGGAATTATTAAATTTCGCGGGTTCGGAGGGTCCGGTTGTCATAAAATTTTCTTTATTATGTTGGTATACATGCCCCCGAAGTATGATAAAAACTTTAGCTGTTTTCATTGTTTACTTTGTCTGTGGCAGCCGCTAAGGTTAGACGTTTTATGAGCTTGGTGATTTTTCGTTCGTTAAAAGAAATGGATCAAAGAATTTGTATCCAATTTTGCTTAAAAAATGAAATAAATTCTGTGAAATGTTAACAAAGGCCTATAGTGAGTCAGCTATAAGTAAAACAAGAATTTACAAGTGATATAAGAGTTTCCAAGATGGCCGTGAAGACGTTGAAGATGACGAACGCCCCGAACGAACAAGCACATTAACAACCGATAAAAACATGGAAAAAGTTTAAGAAATGGTTATAAACCATCAGAGAAGTCGCTGTTGATATTGGTATATCGATTGGCTCATCCCATGACATTGTTTCGAATGTTTTGGGTATGAAACGCGTGGCAGCAAAATTTGTTCTAAAATTGTTAAATTTTTAACAAAATTTTTGGCCAAAAACAATACTGTAACGATGCCCCAGCCTCCATATTCGCCAGACATGCCTCTGTCTGACTTTTTCCTATTCCCAAAAATAAAGAGAACCTTAAAGGGCCGTCGTTTTGCAAGCATAGATGACATTAAAATCGAATCGCTGAAAGAACAAAAGGCTATCCCAAAGATCGAGTTTTAGAAGTGTTTCGAGTATTTGAAGAAGAGCTGGCACATGTGCATAATATCCAATGGGGACTATTTTGAAGGCGACAACATTAATGTAGACGAATAAATAAATATTTGTTTCAAAAAACGAAAAATCCCGATATTTTCTGAACACACCTCGTATTATAAGAACTCTGGACAGTTGTTACGAACACGTTACGAATTAGAATAAAGTTGAACTCGTTGATGCTTTTTGTCAGTGGAAAATGTTTTGTTTGTCTGCCTAAAATCAGGTAATATGTAAGCTTTGAAATTAACAAAATGCTTACAAAATTGCAAATTACCCTTACAAAACTTTTTGTAAAATATTTTGGTTTTCTACAAAAAATTATGTTAAAATTTTACAAAGCAAAATTAACAAACTACAAATTCATGTTAACAAATCTGATTTTTATAAGTGTAGCTTTTTTAACCAACAAACAAATTATCCCAGGCTGAGGTTGTTTTTTAAAGTATAATTAATTAACGGGTTTTAATTAAGATTTTTTTAGTATAATTGGAAATAAATAAATGAAGAATACTTAAATTGTTTTTACAATTACAAAGGAAATAATTAATGAACGTTTTTCATTAAATTAATCTTCAACAATTTACCGTATAATCCTAATTGCGAGATGATGATATATCTTCATTAGTTGAGAAGATAGCTGAATAGTTTGCCTCGTTTGTTATTCAATGCCACAGTTGATTTAGCTTCGATTTTATAATGAGCATAGCAACGAGATAGGGACAATGGCTGTTATTGTTGGGTACAAGAAGAAGCAGTTAGGAATCTAATAGCGAGCGAATAGCAATTAACTTTGTTAGAGTATAGATTTACGAGCTAAAATGAGAAGAGCACTTGCAAAAAAAGAATTGAAAATTGTTCTATTAATAAGCATAATTTATAAAAATCTAACAGTGGATTCCTTAGTACAAAATAATAGATTTTTTCTACTCCCACCTTTGAAACGCTCATTATCGTACATGTGACCTTTTAACTACACATTGACAAATTGTGGCTTTATGGCGCTTTAGTCACGGGCTGAAGTTAGCAACAGGATTTTAGTCACGGGCTAAAGTTAGTTTTAAGACAGTTGTCAAATGTCATACAATCGTTAAAATAAAGTGCCTTTCTTGTAAAATAATACTAAATGTGAAAATTATTTTATTATCTCAATACAAAAATACAAAAGTATTAAATAGTTTCTAAACGCCAATATTTGAAAAGTTTATATGAACATTGTACTGACCTTTTAATTTCACCGGCAGTAAACTATAACTTAAATTTGGGCACGGACTCCACTGTAAAGTGCTCATAAAACATTTTCTTTACTTTCACTGTGAAAAACTGTCAATTTTCAAGAAATACATTTCGATTTATAACCTTTATAATCTGTGTTTATAAAATAACTAAATTTGACATTTGACGGTGACACACAGATTCCCCTATTGTTTCATAGATGGCGCTCAATACAAATTTTTGAATTAAATCATTTTAAGATAATAAGTATAAGTATTTGTCGCAAGCTCGCTCTTGCCCAAATTAAATTCGTGTATAAAATGGAGTTTATCAAACTTGATACATAATATACTATTTTCTACCATTAACATTTTAATATTTTGCAATTATAGTATTATAAAAATGAAAGGATAAAATATTTTCTTAACATAATCATATTTTAAAGTTATTTTTAATTAAAAAAATAACGGGCAATGTTAATGGTGAAAATTACATCAAAATATACAAATAATTAATTTAATTTATTTTTAGATAATATTAAGTATTAGTCGTAGACAAAGTTTAATATGCAACTCGTTTTCTAGGCGCTCGTTTAATTAAGCATTCGCTCGCAAGCTCGCTCAATTAAATTCCTGACTTAAATAGCGTTTATAAAACTTGATACATAATATACTATTTCGGGTTTCAAAAACACAGAGCGTTATAAACTTCTGAACACTAAAAGATAAAGAAACGAAGTTTTAAGTATGACTTTATTTGGAAATGCTCTAGTAGAATTTACTTGACTTTGTAGGTTATTCAGTGGCTTTAGGGTTTTTTTGTATCTCTTTCCTTTTTTAATTCATTAAACCTTAAATCCCAGTTTTTCCACAGCCTACACAGTTAAATGAAATTAACAGGAACATGAATTAGTCAAAAATGACTAATTTAATAGTTAAATGTGGCTGCTTTTTCACTTGTACCATGGTTAACCATGAAATACCATGGTATCCCAAAATTTAACAGCCAAGTCTTATGTAAAATTGTCCCCTGAATTCGAAAATGTCGTCAAAAGTTAAAAAAGTAGAACCGTTTTTGAGATATAGTCAATTTTCCATTTAATATTGAATGGGGTAGTTAAATTTTTTCTGACCTATACTTTTTATGGTTTTATTCAAGGCGTTTTGTAATATTAAACATTTCTGTGAAATCAGAATTTCAATTGAGTTTACCGTTTTCGAGATATTTACAAAAAAAAAAAAATTATGACGTCACAAACCTCGCCATGTGACCAACATTCTATTGGTTGAAAATTACCCTGTTGTCAAGTTGTCTTGTTAATGATTTCATTCGGTTATGTCAGAAAATACCCGAAGAGGTTATGTACAAATACTGTCACTGTCAGTTGAGTGAAAGAAGAAAAAGAGGAGGTTAAAGAAAATTCTGAAAAAACGATTTTTTTAAAGATCTATTCTTAGGAGGGCAGTATAACAAGTTGTAATTTACAACCACATTAAAAATTATAATTTGTCCTTTCTCACTTGTACAGTTACTAACTCTATGCTCAAGAAAAAAAAATACTTACATATACAAAAATAATTGTCACCATAATAAACAATTCATTCCATGCCTTCGAAATAAAAATACTGTCTTCTATTTTATAATATACAAACAAAACTTACAACCAGTACAATAAATATATCTTCTGTGTAGAGAAACAGATGGTCACCAAATTCATTAAGTACCTATCTTCCTTATTACGAGGTTTGATATTTTAGAGTCCAAAAGAATATAAAGAACCAGGCATTATACTAATGAAATGCATTTACGACAAAATATGATTATAATTATAGGTAGGTACTTACTTTATTTGTTTAAAAGCTCCAATGTTCAATGTAACCAACCATTCCACAAGATTCCTCTGCTTTGGAGTCCGTTATTAATAAATCACTTATCTAATATCAATTACAAATAACATAACAATAACATTGATTTTCAATAATCTAAATTTAAAAAAAAACATAACCCGAAAAAAAGAAACGTCAAAAAATCAATTCTTCTTCTTCTTCTCAACTAAAATTATAGATCAAGTGGTTTTAAAACTAAAATATTATAACGTGGCGCCATCTATCGTAAGAATCTTAAACTAAACACACTGGCAACCATAGAAAAAGCTGGCAACGATGTCAATAGCCTAGTGACGTAATTAGGAGATTTTTTTTGTAAAAATCTCGAAAACGGTAAACTCAATTGAAATTCCGATTTCACAGAAATGTTTAAAATTACAAAACGCCTTGAATAAAACCATAAAAAGTATAGGTCAGAAAAAATTTAACTACCCCATTGACTATATCTCAAAAACTTTGAAAATACATAACCAAATAAAAAAAATGATAAAATTTCGTTTCCTTATTGTCTAGACTTTCAAACATATTTAAATAATTGAAATTTTTTAACACCCTGTAACTTGGAAACAAAAACCTGTAGGGCATAACTTCATAGGAAAACATTATTGTTTTTTACTGGGTAATTCACCGTTTACTTTTTTAAAAACTTTATGGAACACCCTGTATTATTTTACTCTATTTTCCTCAAGTTTAAAATTTTCGACTCATATGCATGGGCATGAGCTTAATAATTATCTTTTAATTTAGCATGAAAGTGTTTAATTTTTTAACACACCGTAAGATTGCGAGAAATAATTACCAATTAACCTTGAATTAGTGGCTGAAAATTAGAGTCAATACATAAATTATTGATGGTAATTATAAGCATCGATGTGCTGATTTATAGTTCCCTAATGAATAGGGGAGATGAGTAAATAACTTGCTTGAAGTTAATTTTGCAGATAATACGGCAATAAATTGTTTTAATTAAATTAAAATAGCAATTTACAAGAAAATGATGTTACAATATTATAGGGTGACCAGGTTTAAATATCGGGTTTAAAGGCAGATGTTTAAAAAAAGCAGGTGAATTGCCCAAAAATCAGAATAAACACAACACTAAATATTAATTTTTTAAGCACAGAAAAAATAATTTCTTTAAGGTGTATGACATAAATGCATTTACAGCATTTGAGGCAAATCTTATTCCAACAAACGATTTTTTCAGTTCTGGAAAAAGGAAAAAGTCACAGGGGGCCAAATCTAGAGAATACGGAGGATGCATTAGCAATTTCCTAATGCGTTGATTTTTTTAATGGTTATAGCCGGTTTGGTAGCTGGGGAATTGTTTTGGTGAAACATTATTTTTTATCTTTTTGAATTAGTGCTAAAATCATGAAAATTTACTTTTAATTATTAGACATTTGTTTGGCACGACACTTAATTCGTTCCAACCATGACCTACCTAAGGTGGAAGCGGTTGGGGTCGATGGAATAAGTAGAGTCGGCCAGTTGTTTTAGTGTGGTTTTTATCTAACTGCACCTATTCCTAAAATCGCAAAAGCTGGGTTTTGAAGAGTAGCTATTAAAACAATAATAGTTTATGTTATTTTATCTATTTTGGGTTCATAATGACTTCATTGTAACACCGCTTTCAGTGCTGTAATGAGGCACCCCACCCAAACTATTGATTTTATAGGTTGGCTATTTTAAACAGCTTACTACACAGAAAAAAAGCTTTGATATAGTCAATAACTGATTGATAGATTGTTTTTTCATTCCTCCAATAAAAGTTAAAGTTTATATAATCAAATATGTTTGGACCAATTATAAGGGATTGATGTTATTACAAATATATTCAGCCCTTAACAAAAATTTTTTAAGTTAAAATTACTTGTTATAGAGTGAATTACTCTTTAGATTTAAACCTAAAAACTTATCATAGTCTTTCAGTACCATCATGATATCCATGCAGGGCGTCCCGAAAGTATATATTGCTTTAGGACTTTCAGCAATCTTTATAAAGATTGCTGAAAGTCCTAAAGCAATATATATAGGATTCGCCTCTAAATACATAAGATGAAATTCCTATTTTGTTTTAGAATAACCATGTGCCATAGCAGACAGATCCTGCACATCTAGTACAGTAACTGTTGCTAGTGATGGGTCAACAACTTTCTTAGAGCCTAATATCACCAACACTTCTAGTGGGTTCCTAATAGTTTCTACAGAAAACAGAACAATTTCATTTTATGGATTGAAAAACCTGTGTACACAAGACTACCAGAAGCAGAAGTTCATAATAATGTATTATACAACTAATATTTGCACGAGAATATACATATTTAAAGGAATTAGAGCTTTGAGTGCATTTAATGTAGCCATTCGTTAGAAACCATAACTTTATTTATGCCAATGATAGTTTTTCATTAAGATTCATTGTGGCTTCAATTAAATAAAAATGTAATTCAATAATTTCTTATGTTTGAACTAATTTTTAGTAGGTTTCCACAAATAAAAGTAAGACAATCATTCATTTGATTAAAGCTGTAATTCAGGTATTACAAATACAGTACACCATTGACTCAATGGTTAACCCATTCACAATATAAAAGCCTTTTTTTCTGTGGAGTAAAATAATATTTTGCGTATTGGTTATAATATTTTTATGATTACTACTTACGAGACTTTTCTGGCAATAAATTTTGTTTAACACCAATGAAAATCCTTTTTTTCTTCTTTAACATTAACAACCGCTTATTGTAAATAAGTAAATTAAGGACGCCATGCCGAATCGATTTTAACATTAACACTTAAAACCAATGACTGATACCAACGATCTAAAGTAAAATTTGACCAAATTAAATATGAGGTATAACAGTAATTTTTTTATAGAATTTTTGCAAAATAGATAATCCATAAATTGTCCTCGTGCGACAAAATGACGTCTTATGACATTAGTTCTTTAATATACTAGTATATAATGCTAAAATTAAAGGTTAAATGAAAACAATAATTATGAATTTCACAGTTGTGCCTCAAAATGGAAATATTAAATTAAAATATGTCTGGAACAACTTAATTATGCGCTGGCGAACAAAGAGTACAAATGATAAAAGTTTGGACCGCATAATCGTAAAATTGGAAATGCAAATTCAGATTTGCAGTTTTGGCGTTACGTTATTTTTATTGTCAAGTAGCACGCCGTTTATGCAGTTTTATATTTCATGCATATTTTCCTCATATTGGATACGAAATGAAGCCATTTATATTCATATACAGGGGCGGATTTAGCAATAAAAAATCTGGATCCCTTAACAAATTTTTTGAGGCCCTAAGAAAATAAATGTATAAATCTATAAATTAAAAGTTTTATTACCATAATTCTTGTAATTTTTAAACAGGACCTTATTTTTACAAAGCTTTTTGTAGATCCAGTAAATCATAAAAATATTATAACCAATATGCAAAATACACTCACGTGCAAAATAATCGATCCACACAAATTTTCGATGAATTTCAATCGCAGAAAAATATTGGAAATTGCAATGTTTTTTAAAAAAATACATATTTTCTACAAAAATAAATATATCGAGGTGAACCAAAAACAAAACTGTTAAGAATAGATGTGACTTGATAAATAAAACTTAATTTAGAACAATATACGGTTTTGCCACTCTACAGAGTGTCTTAAACTTATGGTAAAAAACATCTTTTTGTTTAAACCTGTATATTATAAACCTACGTCTATTTTTTAGTATTTTTTTAAAATGTGAGCGATTGTCCATTAATTTATCTACAATATTCTTTAATATTCGTTTAAATCCGACATCAAATAAAAAAGTTATTTGCGATTGAAATTCATCGAAAATTTGTGTGGATCGATTATTTTGCACGTGAGTGTATTATGCTTAAATTATAGCCAATCTAAAAAATCAAAATTTTGGGTGAGATAAAGTATCTCATTACAGCACCGAAAGCGGTGTTATAATGAAGTCATTATGAACGCAAAATACATAAAGACATTTTTAAAACTTCCTTGAGACAAAATATTTTAGGACAATTTCAGGACAACCTTTTAATCGGGGTGATATTTTAGCAAAAATTTACTATGACTAAGGCCGGCACTGTGCGCCTGTTCAATTTTTATTTCGCCGTTTTGTGCGATATTAAAATAACACAAAAACAATAAAATTCGAAACATTTAAAGTGTTCTATTGTTACAAGAACCACAAATCGTTTTATAGGGATAGAGGGGGGTTGAGGGGGGAGAGAATGCGCCAAACGAGGTAGACCAATAAATATACTAAACGCAGTTTTGCATTTTGCTGCTGCTGCTGCTATGGCTCTCTCTCCTCGCCAATAAAATATATCGTTTGTTGTTCGTTGTGTATTGGCATTACTGGAAACTACACCGCGTGTTGCAAAAATATTCGAGAATCACGACTTTGTGTATCCAAAGCGACACCACTATGGAAAAAAGAAACACAGCAAATATTATAGGAATAACTATGTTTATTGCTTTAACGTGATTGTGTTTCTTATAATTTGTTTTCCCTCAACCTTAACTTTAAAATTGCATGAAAAAGAAGATATGTAGGTATATCAAAAAAATGTTTAAGAATTTTTTATTAATTTGCAAAAGTTTAAACACAATCTAAAATGATGACAATATAAAATGACCACAAGCTAATATGATGACAAAATGAAAGTAAAAGACAATAAAATGACGAAGAATTTTAAAACAAGGTAAAATGATGACAAGATTAAATAACCTCACTATAAAAGAACAAAAACTAGAAGATAAATCTAATCTAAAAATAACACAAGCTAAAATAAAGAGAAAATTAAATAGGGGTAAGGTAAAATAATGACAAAATGAAAATAATATCATGACAATATAAAATGACCATATTATAAAATAACAAAAAAATAGAATAATTACACAATAAAATAATGACAAGATAACATAGGCACCAGGAAGAATGACGACAAAAAAATTGATTAGACGATAAAATGATGACCATATAAAACGATCACAACCTAAATTAATTACAAAAAAGACAAGGTAATATTACGACAAAATAAAATGATGACAAGATAAAATAAGAATCAGGTAAAGAGACATCAAATAAAATAATTACACGATTAAAATAATAATAATAATAATAATAATAATAATAGCCTTTATTTTCACATTTTACAAAGTAATAAAGAAAATTGTGTCAAGACAGTTTTAGGGTACAATTAAAGTAATTTTAAAATATAAGACGTATACAAATAACATTGTATAAATGAAATTGTATAACTAAAATTCTTAATTATTCAAAAAAAACGGTTCAATTTAGAAACTCATTTATTGAATAGGGTTCTTTTTCTAGAATGTAATTAAAAATAAGTTTTTAAAAGATATTAATTGTAATGAACCTTTAATATTTTGAGGCAAGTGGTTGAAGAAAAATAGGCATGAATAGTAGCAGCCTTTCTCAAAAATAGCAAGCCTATGCCTCGGATACATAAAATCGTTACTTCTTAGAGAATTAGAATTTGACCCCAAGAACAACCTATTGTTTGATTTAAAAAATAAAAGAACTTCATAAATGTAGGTACCATGCAAGGTAAGAATATTAAGCCTTTTAAATTGACCTCTACAGCTCTGAGCATATGGTAAATCTAAAATTGACCTTATCATCCTTTTTGGATCAAAAAAATTTTCCTAGTTTCTGACTCATTAGCTTGTCCCCAAAATATAATGCATATAAATATGACCACAAGCTAAAATAATGACAAAATATAATGACGAAGATTGCAAAACAAGGTAAAATTATGACGGTAAAATGACCACAAAACTAGAACAAGATTAAATAAGGACCCGGTAAAATGATGACAATATAAAATGACCACAAGCTAAAAGAATGATTAAATAAAATGACGACAAATTATCCCAAACTAGAATTGTTAGATGCTAAACAAGGTAAAACGATAGCATTATAAAATGACCCCAATTTAAATTTAAATTCAGAATAAAATGTAGACAGTAAAATAATAAAAATCTAGAATGACCACATGCTAAAAATAGAACAGTTATAAATAACAAAGTAATGTAATGATAAATATAAAATTATGATGACAAGCTAGCAAAACTTAGAACATGCTAAAATAAGGACAGGGTAAAATAATGACAATTAAAAATAATCGCATGATGATGATAAAATAAAATGACAAAAACCCAAAATAATAAAAACTATAAATATAGTCATGTATACATGCAAAACTTACAATGACAATATATAACATGCTAAAATGATGACGGTAAAATAAGGACAAGCTTGTAGTCCTTTTAGTCCCTCGATTGTACTCGCACAGGAAAAGCCTCAGGAGGACTAATAAAATATGCTGTCCTTGAATTTTTTACGACTTAAATAACTTATTTTTCATATTTATTGTACTAAAACAAATAATACCTACGTTTATTATGAACAATGAACATGGCTATTTGTCTTCTTATAAGTAGGCAAACGTCACCATTACAAAAACTAAATGGCATTCAAGCCGTGTATTAGCAGCAAACCGGGCCTCGATTAACATAAATAATAATTGAAAGTATGTTTCTTTCTAGTAAAAAAAACTACAGAAAACTATAAATTACAATCGATCACGATTATTCTATTTAATAAAGTAAACGTATTGATATTTAAATATTTTTAACTTTCAATGGTGTCCGCAGACCATACGTTTATAAATCAATCGGCGTGTCAGGCGTAAGGCAATATTTCAAGGCAGATTTATATAAGGAAATGAATAAAATTTGCATCTTAATGCAGTACAAACACCACCAGGGAAAACCTAGGAAAATGTTATTTCCTACCTATTTACGATGGTTCAAATGGAAACATAAATATATGCGAACAAAAGTGTTAAATTTAAATTGGCTCATTCCCACATACCTACCTACTTTTGCATACATTGTGTGTGTATTCACTACACAAAGATATATCGGTGTATTTAGAAATCGTTTATAAAGGTAATTAAAGCTTAAAAGCCAAATAAATAAAACCTCTTTTTATTTCTTTTAATTCAATATCTAGACACAATATAAAAGTCTATATTAAGGATTTTTTTCTAAATTTAGTGAGTTGAACATAAACATAAACATAAGGAGCGTATAGCTGGCTCCAACCTCAAACTTTTTTTAGTAATACCACAAACATTTGGGGGTCATGCTTGCTGCTGGGTGTAGTTATTTCGCTGAGGGTGCCTAACGTTTATTTGTCGAGCAATTGTTTTTCTACACAGTAAAAAAAAATCAACTCTAAGCAACACTAATTAGTTCACACAGGTCCACACTAAATAGTGTTGTTTTATAACACTACCATTAGAGTTAATTTGTAGTGTAATTTTCCCCAAGTAAGCAAGTATGATTTAACACTATAGCACTGAGGATAAGGTAATTTTACACTATATTAAAAAGTGTTAATTTACATAAAATCGTGTACTTTTACACTTCTTGGGTAAAATCCCACTTTTGTTCAGTGTAAATTAACACTACTTTGGAAAAATTCTAATTTTAGAAAGGTACTTTTACTCTTTTAGTGCAAACTTCTAGTGTAAATTAACAATATTATTTGAGTAAAACCTATTGGTGGTAGTGAATAAAACGAAAAGGTAAATAAAGAGAAACATTTATTTCGAACAAAAATCTATGACAATTATCAAAATCGGTGCCTTTTAAAATTTAATTTTATATTTGAGTCGTATGGCTGGCTTAAGCAAAATGGTTCCTTAAAACGTAAAAGTTTTAGATCAATGCAATGTTTAACTGGCTGTCAACTTGTAAGCAATGAATTATCTTGAAAATTCAACAGTAATCCATTTTTCTGTTATAAAAAATGGGTGATCCCATTGGTAGAGAGGCGTCAGGCGGCTGTGTGTCGGGGATTTATCACGAGTGTACAAATTTTTCATAATATTAATAAAAATATTGGTATAGGCTAATATAACAACCATTACGCTTGAAAATAAAAAGTAAATCAAGTGTGTATGTATTTATATTATTAATGTTACAAGTACCCGACCTACTGCCGTAAATTATTGATATGGAATATAGTTTGGGTATGGACATCCTTTTAACATATTGGTATTTATTGAGTATTAAGGCCTAAAGAAAAAGGAAGTATAATACTTACCAAAAAATAAGAATGTCTCCTTATGGATTCACCGTAATTAAAATCTAACAACAAGAATGCCACATTTCCACAACGCGGTATCTCCGGATATGCACTGCCTAGGTAGATAGGTACCAACCAAACATTTTAAAACGCATTTCGGTTATTACCAGTTTTTTCAGTCTATTTTGCCACTATTGGTTTAATTTAACTTTAATTGTGATACAATGTGCACTAGTGTAAAGAAAAAAGAGCTCTTAGTAACATCAAAACAGACAAAGAAATTGGCATGCACTGTAGTGTACATTTTGTCACTATTTAACACATTAAGGGGTAATAAACACTCCCATTACGTTTTTCTACCCTTTTGATTTATTTTAATAATAAATACACTCTTAAAACGGGTTGGTCATGAGAACTAATTTTTAGTGCTCATAACTTATTTGGTGACAAATTAGTTCTAAAAAAATTAGTTCTAAAAACTGATTAAAATTTTTGAACTGCATTAGTTGCTTGAAAAGAAAATTTAGTATCGAGAGCTAACAAAAAATGGTAGCAACTGATTTTTTGTCTTTCACAACTAACGTGCACTAAACGTATTATTTAGTTTCTCTAACTAAGCATTATCCCCAGGTTAGAACTAATTTGTCAGTTGGGACCAAATAATTTGTCAGTTGGGACCAAATAATTTGTCAGTTGGGACCAAATAATTTGTCAGTTGGGACCAAATAAGTTATGAGCACTAAAAATTAGTTCTCATGACCAACCCATTTTTAAGAGTGTAGTGTGAATGTACCAATGAATAATGTTCATATTCTTTAAATGTGTTTAATAAAGTTAATAAGCACTAAATGCTACCTAGTGTATTTTGTAGTGTAACTTTTACACTTACAAATCAACTCTAATATTTTTACCCCTACACTAAAAAATTTACACGGGCAAAATTACTGTGTATGTTCGTATCCCCTTCCCCTTCCGCGTCTGTTATTCCGGTATTTGGTAGCTGGCTTCAAGGAAGGTTCACTGCTCATTTTTAGTACTGACTTCAAAGAAGATTCAGCTGTTTTCAACCAGCTGTTTTCAACCAGCTGGCTTCAAGGAAGGTTCACTGCTCATTTTTAGTACTGACTTCAAAGAAGATTCAGCTGTTTTCAACCAGTTGTTATTTATGTTATGTTTTTTGTTCTAGTATCGACTTGTATGTTTATACCGCTTGGTCCCCTTGTGAGGGATATTATAATTAGAAATGTAAGACCACTTATCAGTAAATATTGCAAATTAAATCTTGCGGTTTTAAACCCTGGTTCTTATCTGTATTGTATCCTTCGAAAACCTGCGCAATGTTTCCTTCTGCATATGTGGTGATAGCTCTTTCGCACAGTATCCTTCAAAAAACATACAAGTCGGTACTATTGAATTGGGAATAGAAACGCAGTAAATCAAATCAAACATATATTTTCATTGTGTGGACCAAACCAAATCAAATAATAGTTATTTATGTCATTAGGTTAAGAAGTAAGGCTTTTTGTGCTAAGCTCAATTGAGCGAAGCACAAAAAGGCACTTCTTGGCCGAATGGCATACAACATTTTATCTTCAAAGCACTTTATATAGGTCAATTTAATTCAACATCAAAGCGGCCTAACTTCACTTTTTTAGAATCTCATTTATTTATCAGCTAAAGATTACATTAAATGTACAATAATTATTATTGCTTTTAGAAGCAGTACACTCTTAGAAAAGACCTGGTATTTGTAACTAACTTATTATCGTTGGAGTAAAACTGTTGCAGAAAATAAAAATTTTTGTAATCAGTACCTTTATATGTGTAACTGCTTGCATCGTACCTGAAAAGATTTAGTTTTGTTGTTGAGTATTATTTACTGCAAAAAGGCGATTAAGTTATTTTAACTGAAACTTTGTGTTGGCTAGAAGTATTGACAATATTATCTCAAAAAAATCATTTCGGCGGTAAAATGTTTTTGTTGGTCCAAATATTTAAGTAACATTCTCAACTGACTGAAATTAGTCCGTGGAAGTTCCATTAGAGTTACCGCGAGACGAGACGAGACGAGATAAGGCCTTGTCTCGTCTCGTCTCGAAATTTCGAGATAACATTTTTCGAGACGAGACGAGACAAGTTCGAGACGAGACGAGACAAGGCCTTATCTCGTCTCGTCTCGTTTTGTCTCGTTTGTCTCGAAGTGTTTTGGTTTTTTGGTTTATATCAATTTAATTTTGAATAATCGGATAAATTCAATAAAAAATGTCTTACTCAAAAAACAAAAAAGATATAAGTTCTTAAAAGTGGGATAAACTAAAATGATAACGCAGTTATTCGCCTCACTCTTAATAGATCCACGTCACAAATTGGAAACCTTTTCAATGACAGAAATGAAAAATAAATCATACCAAAAATTTGAAACAATTTATTGTAAAAATACGCACCGACTAGGCCAATTCCACCTATACAAGAAACTGAAGAAAAATCTGGCTCAGATGAAGACATGGATATTGAATTTTTATTCAAAAAGGCTACTCCTCAATCCGAAACTGAAGCGTTTTGGAAACAAGAACTAAACGCATACTTTTATTCAGAGAGAGCATCAAAAGGGGAAATATTGTTGGAATGGTGGAAAAGAAATGAAGTAAATTATCCACACATTTCAAAGATGGCAAGAGACCTATTAAGTATTACCGAAACAAGCGTTCCTTCAGAACGCCTTTTTTCAAAAGCTGGATTAGTAGTCACTGAACTTCGGAATCGACCTAATGCTTGTAGGTACGTTAAAAGATAAGATAAACTTTGATTAGTGAAACTTACCTGTTCCTATACTTACCCCATGCCCAAGCAGCATTTTAAGTTTAAATAACTACAAATTTACTACTTAGTCAACTTTAAAGTATTTTTTACGGTTAACCAAAACGGTTTTATAACGGTATAGATACGAAAAATTACCAAATTTGGGGAATGGTTTATTTCGTTATTTTACCCACATAATAACCTTTTTGATCTATTAAGAGAATTACGTAATAAAAACAATATAAATACCACAAATTTACGTAAAAATAACGCTATAATTACTAACTGTTTGCTCTCTCTTTCTTAAACATTGATATTCGTAATTTCTTTGTTCTTTTAATTTATATTTTACAAAATGGTAGGAACTTAAGTAATTACAAAGTAATAAAGGCCACCCTAGAGTAAAATTAAAAAATATAACTTAAATTGTCAAAACCATTGATATTTTGCATTAAAACTCAAACGCACATTATTTTATTGATAAAAATAGGTACGATACGTCTTAAAAATTATATGCCCTCTAAATATTTTACGGTTTTAAGAAAAATTATTGCTTGGGTAAAAATTCAACAAAACTTAAAACCTACAAAATTTTATAAAATCTTTTAAAAATCATTTAGTCTTAATCATTTTTTAATAGCTAAAACTTTTCTTATTATACTTTAGAAAGATATTCATGAAAAAATATTATATAAATGTTTAGATAAGTAATGGATGCCATCTTAAAAAACTCATCATGGCGGCCTAAAAAAAATTCCCGCAAAGTTTTATTTTTCACTTTAAGCTTATTTTTCCTTGTTTAGTCAATATTATTAGTATTTATTACCCACTAATAACCCTAAAAAATACCAGGCGAATAGGAATTATTTACGGTTATAAAGTGGTCTTAATAACGTAAAATTATGACTTATGAGTAAAATTTACCAATAAGTAAAAATTCTGACGTTAAAATTACCGTTTAATTTTCCTTTGGGTGAAATACACTTATAAGTAATTTTCTTTCGTAAAAATTACGTCCCTTATAATACTTTAAAGTGTTGAAACTTAAGGGTTATTAAAATAGGTAAAAATAACATAAATAAAACTTATATTATAACTTTTAAAAAAGTTTTACTTCAAAGTAAATTTTTAAGGTTAATTTAACAAAATATTTACTTAAATTAAGTAATATTGCCTCAAAGCTCTACGCTTTTACTTAAAATGCTGCTTGGGTGCTGTAATACCAAAATATTTTTTAATGATTTAGGATTTTTTTAGTTACCTATTAGCGCTTGAGAAGGCACGACGCGTGTGGAAAGGTTTTAAAACGTAAAAGTTTAAAGATTAAAACCAACAATAATTTTTAAAAAGTGCAAACTAATAAAGTGAAACAAACAATTTTCATAGAGTGCAAACTAAAATGGTGTAAAGGTCATTGAGGAGTGAAGTGTTAAGTGATATGAATGAGTTAAGTGCCACCTGTCATTGGACGCTTTTCACTGGACAAACAAAGGAGGTCAAACAAGAGGGGAGGTGGCCATCCGCAAAAAAATTGATAAGTTACCTTAAGAATATGCATGACCTAATACAAAATCTGCAATTTAAATACGGCATATATCTTTAGGGCAATAAATCTGTCAACAACAAATGCGTAATGCAATCCCAAACGAAACCGAAAATAAACACTAGACTCACAGAATAAACTAACACATTAATCACTATAACTCTAACACAGTAAAAAAAAGCCTAATAACCAAACTCTACTAGATTTGTAAATATTAGATAACAGAATAATTGCGCTTGTCATTTGTTTAACTAATAAATAAATGCAATACTTAATTTTGGAATTTAAGAAAAAAAGACAAAACTCTACCACAAAACGTGCTTGGGACAAAATTTATTAAAAACAACTGACACACTTTACCAAGTGCAGGAACTATCTGACCAGGATACGGACAATGACAATAACGAACAAGACAAAGACCTCGACTAGGAAACTACACCCCTGCAGCGAAATAACAACTCCCCAACTCCAAATAGTAATCCCAAATGTTTGGAGTAATACTAATCGACTGGTCTAGGGGGATTCCGAGCGTACTTAGTTTTAAGTCGGCGTAATTGTCCCCCTCCCTTCCCTCCTCCTATACCCTACTGGGCGTATAGCATCGGCTCGGGGAACCCGAGAATGGCTATTAAAACTATTCGCATCTCGCTCTCGAGCCCCAAATAGGGCACAGTACGGAACGCAATGGACATTCGCAACATGTTTATTCTCTATAAGGTATGTATGTATGTCCTCGAAAACACCATGCAGTTTTTGAATAAAGGTTTTATATTTTATTACAAGTTTTATTTTAACAATTTATATGCAGGAATTACCAGCTCATACCCTATAATGCTGTTTTTTGCTAATTCTGAAGTTAAAAACAATTATTAAAACTTAAATGCTGTTATTATCATTCGTTTGTCATTAAAATATTTCGAATATGTCTCGAATATGTCTCGTCTCGTCTCGTCTCGCCTTGTCTCGAAAGATGTTATCTCGTCTCGTCTCGTCTCGAAATTCGAGACAAAATGCTCTCGAGACGAGACAAAATGGCTTCGAGACGAGACGAGACGAGACGAGACGTCTCGTGTCTCGTGTCTCGCGGCACCTCTACGTGGAACTAACGGTTCGGTTGTATAAACTATGCGACACTTTTCACACAGCTAAGACACCAGCGGTGTGCAACAAAGTGTCAGTTGGGGATGTTGTCTCTGTAGGTTAATGCAACTGCAAACTTTGTGCATTTCGCGCGCGATTTGTCCAGCCCGGCGCGTGCTTTACTTTTAACCTGTAAACAAACGGTGTTGCACGGCGTCCAGACTTCGGTGGTGTTTGTTCTTTTGTATTTGTGTATCAGCTCGTGTGTAGTGTATATTTTAGGTAAGAAACTAGTTTATTACAATTAGTCATTTGCTCCTGTAAATTCAGTGGCGACATACTTTTTAACTATTCATATAAGAATATATTCTTATGTGTTGGTTACTTATAGATATCTCGAACAAATAATATGGATGAGCGGACTGAAGTAGCAGATTTATTAGGAACATGGGGTTTACCTGAATTGGTTCCAGTTTTTAAAGGTTAGGTATTATTATTGCACTCCTTTAATTACACTATTGTAGTTTTGGGGTCCAAAAAAAATCAAAAAATGTGAAAATGCCATTCCGACTGAAAATGGCCTCCTGAATCCAATGGTGCCCACCAAAAGTCTCCATCACGTCGGAATTTCGAGAATTTTTTGTTTTGTTTTGTTTTGTTACAGCTCAAGTCGCATTTTTGGTATAGGGCCTATACTATAGGCACTCACACTCAAAATTTATCGAATGCTTACCCCTGTTATCATGCAAGTATGTTACGTTGTACCTAAGAATCATTGTTAAGTTGTTAAACAAAGGCTTGCACTTCACGTAAACATCACGGTTTACTGAAGAAGTATAGTCAACTTTCATCTTAATGTACCTATCTGTGTATATTTACCAAAGAATCGTTTTTGTTTTATTGTTAAAATATTTATAAATGTTTTCTTAGAGTAATTATTAATTTTTGTTATAATGTTTAAACCAAAATTTGGTGTTTTCAGTTATATTGTTATTTTTTAATTTATAATAAATATTTATAAAACGAACGGGCATGAATTTCCTTCCTCTATTTTTTATAATATTTACACAAAAAGTGTTATATTTACTAAGCAGGTATGTACTGTGGAATAATACCAATTTGTTGTTGCTACTAATGCAAGCATTTAATATTAAATATAACTTAGTTACAGTAAAAAACAAATTTATATTATATCAACTATTAAATTCTTTAAATGTACCTTTTTTCATGTAATTTCAATAAAAAAATAAATTCCTGCATGATACAATGTTTGTTGCGATAAATAGCAAGTGCAGTTGTTACAACTTAGACGCTGCTAAAATGACAGACTAATGTGATTGCATTAAATATCAATTATTTGTATGAAAAAAAAACTAATTTCGATGCACTTAAACTTGTTGGTTGGAGCTACCAATATTGGCTGTTCCGACAACAAACTGTAAAAACAAATTTGTATTAGTTCCCACAACATATTTTTTTGTTGTGCCTATTTTCACTAATAAAATTGGTTCTGGGAACTAAATTTTCATTGCAAATACCAGGTCTTTTCTAAGAGTGTAATAGTTTGAAAATGCCTAGCTACATGATTTAAGTAGAAATGGATTTTTGCTATTACATTGAATTCAATTAATTGTTTAATAAATTTGTAGGTATCTAATTTCAATTTGTTTGGATTTTTATTTAAAAAATAGGTAGTTTGGAATGTTTAAGCTGTGTTTAACATTTAATTTTACTGAAAACTTAAAGCAAATTAAAACTTAAAGATAATTTAAATCGTAGGAAAAGAATCGTGCGTTTTCGTGGTTGCCTAACCTCACTTTTTGTTTTATTATTCATATTTAATTTTACAATAATTTAATGAAAATTATTAAACATTAACAGTAAAACAAACAAATTAGTGCTTATTATAAATAAATTAAACCAGTTTAGTACGTTAATTTCTTAGAAAAGGATTAATTTATCAAAGCAATACCCCTAGCGAGAAAAAATCGAACTAATTACTTGCCTCCTAAAAATTTTTATCGGCCTAGGCCATAACAAGGTATTTCTTTATCGAATGTTGACAACAATAAACAGTTTAAATTATAGACCGCGTGGAGATAAATATATTTACATTTTATGCCTGTGTTATAAAAACTACTCTCAACCTTAAATCGAATGATTCATACCTACTCTTTGTTTTTGTTGTCGTTTTTACTGTTTTCAAGATCAATTACTGAAAACAGTTTAAAAAGTTGTAATAAAGTGGTTGATCAATTATAATGTTATAGCATTATCAACTGCATTTATATAGTTTAGATGAGGTTCAAACCACCAACCAATCTTAAAACAATAAGGCAATAAATCCTTGCATAAAAGAAAACTAAAACATGTGCGTTTACCAAAAAAGAGCATATTTAAGGCATGTTTTATAGAGGCGACCGCTTAGTGTATGTATACGTTTATACGTATAGGCGAATGAATATATATGCATGTTTATATTCCGACGAATCGTGTTCGGTTCGTTATAATGAAAACAACTTTGCTTGTTGGTTTCATAGTGATGTCTTAATCGAGAGATTGTACGGCCACCAGGTTCTACAGAAACAGAAAACAATATCGATATTTACAAGAACTGCTTTTTAAACAAACTGCTTCTTTTGTAAAATGCAATTTATTTAAAAAAAAAATAATGAAAATTCCAAACTAACTAAAAAGAGTAGCCAATGGGCCAGGGGGGGCAAGACGATAGATAAAGGATATATCCATACACTGTATACAGGATATATCCATACACTGTATAAATTAACACCACACATGGTCTTTATCGATACAAACCAAAATGGTGTTAAATATGGTTCGTTGGTCCAGTGTAAATTCAAATATTAACATGGTGTAAATTTAAATTTCACACAGTATTAAAATAAATTTTACCTGGTGTAAATTGAACTCCTTTTCAGTGTTAAATATAATGTGTTTTTGGTCAATTTAAATCATACTACACAAAAAAAAAGGAAACAGGAAGTTCCTTGACGCATTACAAGTATATTACCAGTGGTATTATTCCAGAAAATTGAACCTTCAACTCGCTAAAGATAATGTTTTTAGTGCGTTCCACCAACTTAAAATACTTCAAATATTGATAGCTGTTTCCACCTATTTAAGGTCTCTTTAGTATCGAACAACTTGTAGTGTCACACCAAAGCAAAGGACTACCTAAGCTTATATACTCTTCATGTAAGTCAACAGAGGCGAGATTTAAGAACATCACGTGATCCACACCGCCTTTTCCGCGATCTGTACACACTATGCAACAAGGAATGCACGGCAAATTGTTTTAATCGTTTTAACAGAGTGCTTTAGGTTGAAGTAACTCTTATTTTACAAACAACATATTTAGTAAACTGAACCATACAGCGGGTTGGTTTCACTAAAGTTTTCTGGGTTAATTTAACAAATTTAAAAAAAATAAAATAACTATCTGGTTTAGTACCGTCAAACTAATCTTTGTTTATAATAACCTTCCCACAGTTGATTTAAATAAATACTTATGGGTTAACTAAATTAATATAGTTAAATGAACTATTCCTTTTTTTCTGTGTAGTGCACTTCTCAAATATTTTTGGATAAACACCGTTTTGGTGTTTGCTGTATAAAACATTTTCAACCATAATTCATTGTGTTATATTAACACCACTTGGTGTTGGATTTTGACACCATTTTAAGATTACTCTTCACACCACAGATATTTTAAACAGTGTATGAATTGCTTCGGCCAAAAATGCCACCTTCAGCCAAACATTCAGCTTTCCTAGTAGAAAGTAGGCTTCAGCTAAACCTGCAGCTCAATTTTAGCCGAAACCGAATGTTCGGCCGAAAGTTACAGTTTTTTGTATCTTCAAATGTATAAATCGACTCGCAATCGAATTAGTAGCTTTCAGGCCTTTTAGTCTCAGGCTAAAGTTACCTTTAAGTAAGTTGACAGTTGTCAAATGTCATGCAATCGTCAAAATAAACTCCTTCTTGGGAAATAATAGTAACACAACATAGAAATTATGTCATTATCTCAATATCCGGTAGGAAACTAGAAGTTGCCGATACCGCAGCATTAATAATTACGGGTAAAGAACCCGATAAAAACATCCTCTTCACTTTCACTGTAAAAAAAACTGCTAGAATATCGGATTTAAACGTTTGTTAGTCTATTTTCGACATCGATTTTGAAACCCAGTAAAACAGATTCCCGACACCAATTTTTGTTATTTTAAGTTTGTATACGCTAAAGAAGCATAGCTAGTAGCGCCACCAAATGGCCTTTATCATCGTAACAAAACTACAACTTTTAATAATTAGTTGTCAAACGCGTAAGTTACAAACGACATTTTTTGAAATAAGACCGGAAAATGTTAAAAATATCGAGAAAAAAACGTGGGTTGTATTGCATACAGTCCCTGTAAATATAAATTTTATCTATTAGATACAATAAATACACATTTTAGTAATGATTTACGTGAAACATTTTAATTCAGTAAAAATCTTAAAACAAATAAGTCGTCTAAACTCAAATAGCATTATGCAAGCGTTGATTAAGAAAGTCTCCACTCAACGGTAAAAGACCAAAAACGTGTATTATATATAATATCATGTTGCCATGAATACGTAGATATATTTTGTCGTTTACAATTTTAAAATGCAGTTGTCGGCGTTTTTTAGAGAACTCAAATATAAAAATGTTTGATTTTAAGGTTATGTTTGTACAACTATTATTTTTTTTAGATTGCTTAAAAATTTTCAAACTTAAATATAAATTACATTAGGTAAAGTTTGTTAATTCTGTACTGACAAATATACATACGTGGATCCTTTGGCAAAATATGAAAATGCAACGATTTTCTTGAATTATATTTACAATTAAAAACACAACAATTCACCATGATCTTAGATAAAATACACAAATTAACGTAACAATATAAGCATATAAGCGATTAGTTTCTTAATTAATAATATAAGAAATAGTTAATCGAAATCAAGTACTAGGTAAACCAAAGTTTTGCAGTTTTTACTTGCAACGCGAAACACAAATAACGTGCGCCATTAAGATGTGCAATTGAAACTTTGCGAACAAAATTTGCCGAGTAGGACTCTTTTGTGACAAAAATTCTTATTTATTTAAAAATGATTTGGAGTTCGTATGCTTTAATTGTATTGTTGAAAAATCTTGAATTTCCACAATGCTATCGAGCGCCACCAGATGGCGCGCGCGTTGCAAAAGCCCGATGCAAATAATAATTGGTTATTAAAAAGTTATTTTTTGTACAAAGTATAGCATGCTACTCCTTTTTAAACTTTTCTAGAAAAATTACTGGCAGTTAAAAACAGTTTTAAGAACATTTTCAAGAATTAAGGACATTTTTAAAGACTTTTTAAACACCAAGTTTTGAAAATTTTATTTATTAAATACATATTTTAAACAAAATTCGTGTAGAAATCTTTTTCTTGATTTGAATTTCAGAAGGCGACATCTCTATTTAGACCACACTAGAACCGCGCGCCGCAAAACAAAGAACATAAGAGCATCGAGAGTATCAAGACCTTCTACAACTACCTAAACATAATAGTCAATTTGAATATAACTTTCGGTTTTGCTTGTCGTTTTTCATTTGCGACATTAAACAAAAGCGTGGCCTGACTCTCAGACGAATACATTTTAATTTGTTAACACAGCCTTGCGTTGAATTTGTTTTCAAATGGCCAGCGGAATTTTAAGTTTTGAATAACATACATACATGAATAGGTTTCGATGTAACGTCTACCAAAGATATCCTGAATATCGATATAATAGGATGTTTTATAGTGAGGTTCTTCTGGACAATGTATAAGAAGAAAAAAGAAAAAAAAGAGTCTTCATTTTATAGTCCTCAAAAAGGCAAGCTGCTGTTTCCGTAAAATGAAATTAACTCTAGCATGCAGTACCTAGCTAATTCCATTTAAAACACACCAGTTTAGAGAAAAACTGCTACAAATCGAATGCATGCGAATGGTAGTTAGGCAATTAATTAAAACAAAGCGAATTCTTGGCAGGTAATGCGCATTTTTTACAGGAAAAACGTTTGTTTTCTTCTGGGCAACTAATTTATTTCGAACTGCGCGTACGCACCGGAATCTCGCAGTGAAAAAGTGCGCAATATTCGTTTCTTGTGTGCGTTTGGATAGAGTGAAGTAGGGTAAAATAACGCACTTTTTTTCTAATCCGCCGACAGCTAAAATGTTTAACGAATCGATAATAGTTATTAGGTATTAGGTATCAATAAAATTGGTGTCTAGAAAAATTTATAAACGAGTTGCATACTATCTATACTTTTTTTTACGAGAAATACTTATTATTATCTAAAAATGATTTAAATTATATATTTGATTAGAGCGACATCTATAAAACAATAGAGAAATAAAATGGTTACTAACTTGTAAATCTGTATTGCCAGCGCACCAGTCAAAATGTCAAATTTTTACTTGTAAATCGATATTCAGCCCTTGAAAATAGACTAACCCCCGTTTAAATTCGATATAGATGCAGTTTTTCGCAGTGAAAGTAATGTTAATGTTTTATAGACACTACACGGTGAAATCTTCACCCGAAATCTTCATCTTTTTATTTCCTATAAATTGCTGCTTAATTTTTGAAAATCGATTCACTCGTTTAGAAATTATGGAGCTGAAATACTAACAATACGTTTGACGAAAAAATCAAAAATCGATTTATTTAAAAACTTATCGTATTAGTCAAGTAAATGCTCAAACTATTGTCCACCAATATGGATACAGTGATAGAAGTTATCTTCAAACCGTTGCCGTACATTCTGGAGCACTTCCGGTGTCACTTCGCGACATACGTCAATGATTCGTCCTCGCAGATCTTCCAATGTGTCAGATGGAGTGCTGAAAACTCCAGTTTGTGTCCCACAAAGAAAAATCTAAAGGACTTAAGTCGGGTGACCGAGGAGGCCACTCAATTGCACCCCTTCTTCCTATCCAGCGTCCAGGAAACGTGTCATCTAGAAAATTTCGCACATTTTGCGAGAAATGCGGAGGAGCTCCGTCTTGTTGGAAAGTCAGTTCCTGTTCATTGTATGCAGGGTTGTTCTCTATGATATGTCTTAGAGTTGGATCAATGGCATTTTGTAGTAAATCCAGGTACATATCGCCTGTTAAATTTCCAGGAAGAAAAAAAGGACCTACAATGGAATTTTCAAAAATGGGCTCATTCAACTTCTGGGGGTGTTGTGAGTGAGCCTCGTGGAAAATCCTTGGATTGGTATCAGCCCAGTAACGACAATTGTGACGATTCTCTAAACCATTCAAGATGAAAGTACACTCGTCCGAAAAACACACAGAAAAATAGGAAATTCACTCGTTTAGTGATAATTTTGCAAAATTGAGAGCGGCGATCAAAGTCGTCTTCATTTAGTTCTTGCACTAACCGAATCTTATAAGGATGGAACTTATATTATTTTTTGGCCTCACGCCCATCGTAATGGCCAATTTTCTTGTACTCAGCGTACTATCCATTGCAACTTGCCCTAATACTGTTATCTCCGTAGGTTCATTTAGTACCGGATTTTCAAGCTGCCTCTTTTTGTTATGAACGGAACCTGTTTCGAGAAATTTGGCCACCAATTGCGAACAAGTTTTACAGAAGCATGTTTGTCATAATGCTGTTGGTTAAACAGCTCCGCTACCCGATTTCCACATTCATTGTTTTTGAAAAAAGCTCAATAATTTCTACTATTTTTGTAATTGAGCACACCATGGTACCATACAACCACCTGGCATATTTAAATGTAAAGCAAAAATTCTATAATTATTTACTCACCAATGCGAGCCTAAAAAATATCAGTAAAAACAGCGAATTCTTTTGTAGGAATATATTTCAATAATGGTCAGTTTTTAAGTAAAATTAAATCGATTTGTGCATTTTCCTTAAATGTATTGTTAGTATTTCAAAGCTCCATCGATTTTTTAAAACCCTTTTTAATGAGATGTAATTTGACTCCCTTTCCAATTTAAAAAAATTTGGAGGATGACAACCCCACTAAGGGTGTTGAAGATTTTGCTTTGCTTTGACGTGTCTTTGGATTTTGCCGAAAAGTTCTTTCTCAGCCTGTAATGCCTTGCGGTACGTTTTCAATGGTCCACCCTGTATGTATTTATTAGAAGTGGTAAAATTCAATAAGAGTTCGTACAATGAAACTTTATAAAGGACCAAAGTACTAAAATTAATATCACAGTGTTTAGAAATCTTGTTTAAATTTTGACACATAGTAAATCATTTCATTCTAAAGGTTATTTGATTTCATCTTCTTCTTCTTTCTTGGTGGCCAAAGCCTTAATGGTCTCGGTTTCAATGTTCCATTTTGACCAGCAACAAGTTTTAATGTCCATGCGCTTCACGAAGCCATCCACCCATAGACACTTGAATTTTCCAAATTTTGGATCATCCACTTAATGTATTGTACAAATCACAAAATATAAAGTAAAAGCTTGCGATATTGTCCAAAAATATAGATATATTTCTATACCCTGAATCCAATTTTGTCCCTCCTGGGTCAAAGTCAGCTATGTTTCAAATTTTTTCATCGAGCGATGTCCCAGAGATGAAAGTGCGATGCACCACACACCAAAATAGCTTAAACAGCCGAGGTATATTTGAAGGCGTTTTGATTACTTTTATTCCGTTTTTGGACCATTTCTTAAGACAGCTTCAATCAATATTTCTTGATCATCGTGAATTACTGTCAAAAAGAGGGAATACAGATAAGGGATCGAAAAAAAATGGCCAAATGACATTGTAGGAGGACGTCCTCTTTTAGACATGGTTAGAAGAAACCAAAAAAACGTCCAAAAATATTCCTCGAATATTTTAACAACAAGGGTCACCCTTGAAGGGTGTACCCTTCAACACATCGTTTTTAGAACAGATAAGTTGCCATAATACCCCCCTGACTCTACGTTTGTTATGTGCGTTCAAATACGGTGCACGGCGAAATAATAGCGCATGTGAAGGTACGCGCGTGCTTAGTTGGTGAAGGTATGTGTATAAAATTAAACGATCCGCTCTAAATTTGTAGTTAAGTTAACAACTACTAAACGCAATGCTAACTGCTCGTCTAACGATGCCTGGCTTCGGATACTCTACACGTTTGCGTTTACGTTAAGGCCACCTTAAATATATTGTGCTTTTAACGTAAACTGTTTGCACGCATTAACATAAAAAGTTACTTAGGCGCTCCGCGGGGCATTTTACTCTAACAAAATGTATACAGCTTATGAGCTTGTTGCGACAACGGTTTTGGAGAAAATGCGTGTGTTGGTAAATGGGCCAATCCATTATTTTTTGTGTCCGGCTAAAGCAAACTAGTTTTGGTTGGGTAAAATAATTTTCTTCACAAATAAATTGCTAACATTAACAAGTTATGATGATTTTTTTACACAAAGAAAAAAAGCACCATTGATTATAATTATAATCATTATAATTATTTAGCATACGTGTGCTGTTTGACTATAAAATAGTTATTTATGTCATTAGGTTAAGAAGTAAGGCTTTTTGTGCTAAGCTCAAAGTTTGAAGGCCGACGCGTAGCGGAGGCCTACAATTGAGCGAAGCACAAAAAGACACTTCTTGGCCGAATGGCATACAACATTTTATCTTCAAAGCACTTTATATAGGTCAATTTAATTCAACATGAAAGCGCCCTAACCTCACTTTTTTTAATCTCATTTATTTATTAGCTAAAGATTACATTAAATGTACAATAATTATTATTCCTTTTAGAAGCAGTAATAGTTTGACAATACCTAACTACATGATTTAAGTAGAAATGGATTTTTGTAAGAAAATGGTTTACTTACCCTCTTGCTATTACATTGAATTCAATTAATTGTTTAATAAATAGGTATCTAATTTCAATTTGTTTGCATTTTTATTAAAAAAATAGGTAGTTTGGAATGTTTACGCTGTGTTTAACATTTAATTTTACTGAAAACTTAAAGCAAATTAAAATTTAAAGATAATTTAAATCGTAGAAAAAGAAAACACAACTGTGAAACGTCAAATTGCAATGTCCTAACCTCACTTTTTGTCTTATTATTCATATTTAATTTTACAATAATTTAATGAAAAATATTAAACATTAAAATGTTATAACAGTAAAACAAACAAATTAGTGCTTATTATAAATAAATTAAACCAGTTTAGTACGTTAATTTCTTAGAAAAGGATTAATTTGTCAAAACAATACCCCTAGCGAGAAAAAATCGAACTAATTACTTGCCTCATAAAAATTTTTATCGGCCTAGGCCATAACAAGGTATTTCTTTATCGAACGTTGACAACAATAAAGTTTAAATTATAGACCGCGTGGAGATAATAGTAATTACAAAAAAGTAAAAAAAAAATACAAAAACGTTGTAAATGTTTTATACGCATGTGGTGATTTAGGACTGCCAACATACAAACTTAAACACTAGAAAAGTAATAAATAAAATTAGCAATAGGCTATTAACAAAACAATATTTGTGGTTTTTTTACAAAATTTATGATTAAATGCTTAAAACTATTTATACTTGTACAGTCTTTAATTTGTTTAGGCAGTTTGATAATTTTTTTACTCCCACCTATAAAACGCCCATTATCGTACATGTTTCCATGACACCAAGTGACCTTTTAAATACACATCGACAAGTTGTGGCTTTATGGCGCTTTAGTCACGGGCTAAAGTTAGCAACAGGTTTTTAGTCAGGGGCTAAAGTTCCCCAGTAGCACACCAATATTGGTAAAATATTATTTTTACATATTGGCCCAATGATGGAAACGTCAGATTGTATTTTAATGGTCCTATATTTGTATTAAATATTGATCCAATATTGACATACAATATTAACCCAATATAGGTGACATTTATTTTACCACTTTAATTTGTAAATATAGGACCAATATTTGTATTCAATACCGATCCAATATTTAAATGCAATATTTACCCAATATTTGTGCCATATATTTTACCATTTTAGTTTGCAAATATAGGACCTATATTTTTATTTAATAATGATCCAATATTTACCCAATATAGGTGATATACAAGGTGTCCCTAAACTTATTGGCATAAATTTAGGAAAAGATTGAGCCAGTAAAAATAAGACGAAAACCCAAATAAATATTTTTCCTAACTACTTATGTTTCCAAGATACAGGGTGATAAAGTCTTACTTATCATATCAGTTTTTTCAATATAACCTCTACTATGGTAGTCTTGGAAAGATGATATTTTACGAACAGTCACTTACTACGAAAACACATATTCACACATAATTATAATTGTTTAAGTGAACACAGTGTCGTAGAAACGGGGGTTGCTCTAAGCTTATTGTCCCATACAAACTTTGAGGTTAGGTTTTTATAACATTTGATGCAATTTTTAGATTACAACTTCGATAAAATAAACCGTTTCCGAGGTATTCGAGATTTCAATAATTGTTGTATCGCATTATTTAAAAGGATTAAAAGGTATATGATAAAAAATTTTATTTTTTAATTGAAAAAACTGAAAAGACCATTCCATGAGCCTCGGGACTTTTTGCCCTGACCGTCACATTAAAAAAAATGTAGTTTTTTCAATTAAAAAATTTGTTATCATATACCTTCTAGTCCTTTATTGCGATATAACAATTATTGTAATCTCGAATATCTCGAAAACGGTTTATTTTATCGAAGTTTGAGAGGGACACCTTTTTAATAGTAGCCGAACTGATAAATCGAAAAATTGCATCAAATGGTATAAAAACCTAACCTCAAAGTTTGTATGGGACAATAAGCTTAAGCAAGCCCTGTTTCTACGACACTGTGTTCACTTAAACAATTGTAATTATATGTGAATTTGTGTTTTGGTAGTAAGTGACTGTTCGCAAAATATCACCTTTCCAAGTCTACCACAGTAGAAGTTATATTAAAAAAACTGATATTGTAAGAAACACATATCACCCTGTATCTTTTAAACATACGTAATTAGGAAAAATATTTATTTAGATTTTCGTCTTATTTTGACTTTCTTAATCTGCTCCTGAATTTATGCCACTAAGTTTAGGGACACCTTGTATATTTTACCATTTCAGTTTGTAAATAAAGTCAATTTTTTACGTTAAATTATAAAGTTTGATGTATATACATGTGTATATATATATATATATATATATATATATATATATATATAAATTTGGGAATAGAAAAAATAGATATTTATAATTCAATTTTAAATAACGAAAATATATTTTATTGGTCTATGTATTACATAAAACATTAAAACACATACATAAACCATGATGTTACAAACTATCATAAAACATATTATCTGTTTTTGTGTCCACCCCCTCTATCTAACGCCCCGCCAAATACAGGGATATGGAATTGTTTAGTTCTGAAGTTGGGAAGCGTTTACGGATAGCTTCTATAAAGAAAAATAAATAATAATTTACTTTGCAAAAATTAAAAAAATCTTACTTATTACAGCCAAATGACAAGATAATTTTCGAAAGGATAGCTTTCCTTTTTTTTCAGTCCCTAAATACAGCCACTTCCATTGATAAAAGTTTATTCATTATTAGAAAAACTGCCTTGTGGGCAGTGTCCCCACCACAAAGGTACAATCGGTGACCCTATAATAAACAACGTGATAATTTGTATCGAAATTTTAACATAATTCTTACCGGCATTTCAGCATTTTTTTCTTCCATCAAGTGCAGTTTCTGGATATTCATGGTTATAATATTTATATAATATATTAAATTGTATAGGTACTTACATTTACTTTGCACAGGATACAAATTTTGTTAATTTGCAATCGATAAATAGGTATAGATATCACGAAGAAAAACTTTTACACGTGTTTCAAACAACCGGATGGAAGTGTCAAACACGGTGTTTGACACTTCCACCCGGTTGTTGGTATGCGTGAATTCGCGGCGAGCGCGCGCAGCATGTGTTGGCTTTGTACAAGTGTTGTCAGTACTACAGAATTTTCCCTACACAATATATACCCAATATAGGTCCAATATTAGAAAATAGGACATTATATATAATGCCGTTTAATTGTTAAAAAGAGAATCTATGTTTTTAGTTTGAACTTGGTAAGATTTTACTCCATAATTGAATGAAATATAAGCACATATAGAAAGCTTTTTTCTCAGTAACATGTTTCATAAAAATTGGCCCAATATTGGGTTAATATTAAAATCAAATGAATGCGAAGGTGGTAATGCCAATAAATTACCAATATTGGCTAAAGATTGCCAATATTGGGCCAATAAACAATATTTTACTAATGTAGTTAATATATTGGCCCAATATTTTGTGCTACTGGGGTGACATTGATATATTGGAAAATCATTTTACGATAATGTAGGGGTAATATTAGATTAAACTTGGGCAACCATTTTCAATGATATATTGGATAATCATTTTACGCCAATATGGGGCCAACATAGCACACACATCGACTATGATATATTGGATAATCATGTTACGCCAATATAGGTTGCAACCTTGGATAAATATGTTTAATGATATATTGGCGTAAAATGATATGCCAATATAGGACCAACCTTGGATAAATATTTTTAATGATATATTGGCTTAAAATGATATGCCTTATTGGACCAACCTTGGATAAATATGTTTAATGATATTATATTGGCGTAAAATGATATGCCAATATAGGACCAACCTTGGATAAATATGTTTAATGATATATTGGCTTAAAATGATATGCCAATATTGGACCGATCTTGGATAAATATGTTTAATGATATATTGGCGTAAAATGATATGCCAATATAGGATAAACATTGGCAAGATATATTAAATAACCATTTTATGCCAATATAGGGCCAACATCGGCTAAATAAATCCAATATTGGTCCCAGATAAAATATTGGGCATATATGCGCCCCATATAGGACCAATATTTTGTGCTACTGGGGTTAGTTTAAAGTTAGTTGACAGTTGTCAAATATCATACAATTGTTAAAATAAAGTGCCTTTTCTGAAAAATAATACTAAATTATATGAACGTTTATTACTTGATTAAATTATCTTTTTAAACATAAAGCATAGTATCGTCAGCAAACATACATATCTACATTTATTAACAGATTTAATAATATCATTAATATAGAGGATAAATAAAAAAGGACTATGGATATAACATCTATATAACTTCAGTAACTTGTACTCTATTATTTAAATAAGATTCAAACCATTTTAATTTATTATCAAAGATACCCATTTTGCTTAGTTTAATTTAACAAATTTATTGTTCCAGAAACCTTGGGAACTGGTATGACATAAGATTTCTTCCACTCACAAGGAAACACACCTTCTTAAAGAGAAATATTTATTACATCGAGAAACCTATTGGCAGCTTCTAAATCTTTTAAAATAGGAACAAATATACCATCCAGAACTGCCCCTTTGTTGTTTAATGTTTTTTTAATGTTTTTATGATTTTCTTTAATTTTTCCACATATATGTGGATTTGTAAAACTTAAAGAATATATTCAAATTTATTAAAGCTTGCAGCAAAAGATATATTTTCTAGAATATCCAAACTTTCTTTAGGGATATTCTTTACTAAATCTTCAATACATACTTTTTTGAAAAAATATATTGAAATTCTCAGATAACTCAGTGTTACTTTTTACCATTTTATTGTTAAATTTGACCTTTGATTTGCCTTCATTTTTGTTAATATAGGGTTTTTTAATTTTTCCATAGACTATTGCTGTCGTATGGTAATAAAATGTTTTTCTTTGGAAATTTGAACCATTTTTACTACACTGTTACGTTTTTTTAATTCCTCCCAAACTGTTTCTAAATGAGTAAATACATATTTATTGGGCACATGTTATTAAAACTTTTTCTAATTAGTTGAAATTGTAATTTTTTTAATTTCTTTTTGAAATAATATATTACTACTATACTATAGTACCTCATTTTTTCAGAGGAAAGTTTATTATTGGGCACATGTTATTAAAACTATTCCTAATTGGTTGAAATTGTAATTTTTTTTATTTCTTTTTAATTAATAATATATTACTACTATACTATAGTACCTCATTTTTATCACAATATGAGCTTAATATTGAATGGTCAATTATTTTTAGGCTTAAGTGTACCTCATGTAGTCAATTATTTTTTTAGTCACATATAGTCAATTAAAGTTGCACTGTTCTGTGTAATGCGTGTGGGTTAGGGTGTCCCTTATTTTTATTTTTTTTACGCATACCCTCTAATTATATTTATTACGTTTTTATATACTCCCAGTAAAAATTTCAGCTCATTCTATAAACGGGAACCCGTGCCGACTTGCATCTGAACCCTCCGTTAGCCAACGATAGGCGCGCGGTATTTTGTAACACGGTTGGTCGCGAGGTCTTCGATCGTAAGTCATTTTGTGTTTGTTATTATGTGACCCTTATATTATAAATTATTGACAAATCGTCACCTGAGAATTATAGTGTTCTATCTGCATTTTCTTTTTTTTATTCAGGTTAGTCTTGTTTTAAGTCTTAAAGATGATATTGATCTATCTATATATAATTGGGGTAGAAATTGTAAAGTTTAAGGTTTAAACTGTACAATTTCTTCCCCAATTATATATAGATATAACAATATGCATCTTTAATACTTAAAACAAGACTAACCTGATAGAACACTATAATTCTTAGGTGACGAAATGTTAAAATATAGTTTTATTTATGTGTATACTTTGATAAAAATGTATATTTTCACAGGGAGTGGCTACCCCAGTAGCACAAAATATTGGTCCTATATGGGGCGCATATATGCCCAATATTTTATCTGGGACCAATATTGGATTTATTTAGCCGATGTTGGCCCTATATTGGCATAAAATGGTTATTTAATATATCTTGCCAATGTTTATCCAATCTTGGTCCTATATTGACATATCATTTTACGCCAATATATCATTAAACATATTTATCCAAGATCGGTCCAATATTGGCATATCATTTTAAGCCAATATATCATTAAAAATATTTATCCAAGGTTGGTCCTATATTGGCATATCATTTTACGCCAATATATCATTAAACATATTTATCCAAGAGCGGTACAATATTGGCATATCATTTTAAGCCAATATATCATTAAAAATATTTATCCAAGGTTGGTCCTATATTGGCATATCATTTTACGCCAATATATATGATATATATCATTAAAAATATTTATTCAAGGTTGGCCCTATATTGGCGTAACATGATTATCCAATATATTATAGTCGATGTGTGTGCTATGTTGGCCCCATATTGGCGTAAAATGATTATCCAATATAGCAATGTCACCCCAGTAGCACAAAATATTGGGCCAATATATTAACTACATTGGTAAAATATTGTTTATTGGCCCAATATTGGCAATCTTAGCCAATATTGGTAATTTATTGGCATTACCACCTTCGCATTCATTTGATTTTAATATTAACCCAATATTGGGCCAATTTTTATGAAACATGTTACTGAGAAAAAAGCTTTCTATATGTGCTTATATTTCATTCAATTATGGAGTAAAATCTTACCAAGTTCAAACTAAAAACATAGATTCTCTTTTTAACAATTAAACGGCATTATATATAATGTCCTATTTTCTAATATTGGACCTATATTGGGTATATATTGTGTAGGGAAAATTCTGACAACACTTGTACAAAGCCAACACATGCTGCGCGCGCTCGCCGCGAATTCACGCATACCAACAACCGGGTGGAAGTGTCAAACACCGTGTTTGACACTTCCATCCGGTTGTTTGAAACACGTGTAAAAGTTTTTCTTCGTGATATCTATACCTATTTATCGATTGCAAATAAACAAAATTTGTATCCTGTGCAAAGTAAATGTAAGTACCTATACAATTTAATATATTATATAAATATTATAACCATGAATATCCAGAAACTGCACTTGATGGAAGAAAAAAATGCTGAAATGCCGGTAAGAATTATGTTAAAAGTTCGATACAAATTATCACGTTGTTTATTATAGGGTCACCGATTGTACCTTTGTGGTGGGGACACTGCCCACAAGGCAGTTTTTCTAATAATAAATAAACTTTTATCAATGGAAGTGGCTGTATTTAGGGACTGAAAAAAAAGGAAAGCTATCCTTTCGAAAATTATCTTGTCATTTGGCTGTAATAAGTAAGTTTTTTTTTAATTTTTGCAAAGTAAATTATTATTTATTTTTCTTTATAGAAGCTATCCGTAAACGCTTCCCAACTTCAGAACTAAACAATTCCATATCCCTGTATTTGGCGGGGCGTCAGATAGAGGGGATGGACACAAAAACAGATAATATGTTTTATGATAGTTTGTAACATCATGGTTTATGTATGTGTTTTAATGTTTTATGTAATACATAGACCAATAAAATATATTTTATATATATATATATATATTTATATATATATATACACATGTATATACATCAAACTTTATAATTTAACGTAAAAAATTTACTTTATTTACAAACTGAAATGGTAAAATATATATCACCTATATTGGGTAAATATTGGATCATTATTAAATAAAAATATAGGTCCTATATTTGCAAACTAAAATGGTAAAATATATGGCACAAATATTGGGTAAATATTGCATTTAAATATTGGATCGGTATTGAATACAAATATTGGTCCTATATTTACAAATTAAAGTGGTAAAATAAATGTCACCTATATTGGGTTAATATTGTATGTCAATATTGGATCAATATTTAATACAAATATAGGACCATTAAAATACAATCTGACGTTTCCATCATTGGGCCAATATGTAAAAATAATATTTTACCAATATTGGTGTGCTACTGGGGTAGTTACCCGGAAGGGTCTGGTAAACTCTGAAATTGATAAACTTAATGGGTTTTACTCTAAATAACTAAAAGAGTCTATTGTGAGAGATGACTACCGAAAACTTATTGAACTGTCTGAAATATTTTTGGGAGGGCATCAAGAAAAGAAATGCTTATAAATTTCATATAACAGTATATTTTAGCAATACTAATTAGTATATTAATATATTTAAGGGATAAAATCAACTAAATTAGTGAAACAAATGATAGAAACAAAAGCAATAATATTAATTAGTAATCATATTTAATAAAATCGTTAGAAAAATACAGTCATGAAGTATATCTTCTTTTTAAAGTGTTTCGTGTTACAAAATACCGCGCAATAGATGCAAGTCGGCACGGGTTCCTGTTTATAGAATGAGCTGAAATTTTTACTGGGAGTATATAAACAAGTATTAAATATAATTAGAGGGTATGCGTAATAAAATAAAAATAAGGGACACCCTAGTGTGGGTGTCATAACAATTTAATCCATTCACATAAAATATTTTTTTAGGTTTCCTTCCATAAAATGAGTTTATTTTTAAAAAGTTCAAGTTGAACTCACTAACCATTATAATGTTGGAAACAGGTAAAATATCTTCAAAATAAAGTAGAGTAGTAACGCCATCAACCTATCCAGCTTACAGTCTTCAAAATATTATTTAAGAAAGTCTATAAACAAATTATCTCCATTTTGATTTTGATTTTGATGATACAATACGTTTACTAAAAAAGTTTTTCAATATATAACAAAGAGTAGGTCTGTATTAATAATTAGATTTAAGAAAAGAAATATTTTAAACAATAATTAATATACATAATTATATAATTAATTAATTTAACAGTTTCATAAATATTTTAAATTTATTTAAAAATTTGCGTCTTAACGTTTTTACTCAAATAAGTAGATTTAAATTCATAGTGCATTAGAGTTCGTTTAGCTAAATTTTCATTTGATCCAATCACAGTAAGCGTTTCTTAATCTTCGATTCTAATAAAAAGTTCCCATTGAAAAGCTTAATTTTATATTCTTTCTCTCTTAGGCCATCAATTGTCGCGTGACATATCAGTTTCTTTTCAATGCCGTCGAAATTGTATTAAAATTTAAATGAAGACATTTTGTAATCAGCATTCGCCAATAGATTTCCGGATTTCGGATAGCATCTAGAAGGAGATTGGCAATCACTTATACGTCACATCCTCCATGCAAATAAAACGGGGGGTGGTGTGAGAAGGCAGATTTACATCTTCGAACTTTGCAAGAGAGACTCACTTGATTTAGGGTCTCCAAACCCCGGACGACCGGGGGAATTCGAAACTCAAACGTTTTTGCAAAGCCAAGCTAAAAACGTTTAAACTGTGTCTATTTGAATTTTCTACTGGGTCAATAAATACAGGACTGTAATGAAGATTTATCTGAGTTTATATAAATACAACTAGGGTTGGGAAAATTTCACTTTTTGCTTGTACTTGAAATTTCACTTGAAATTTTCATGACATTTATGAAATTTATTAAAATTTCCTAAATTTCTGAAATTTATTGAAACTTTAACTTTAAGTGTAATATTTTAATATTGAAATAAGCCCACTCGGGGACCATGGCAAATTGCCTCTCTTACCTCCTACCCCTCTGTGGGCCCCTGCACCAATAATATAAATAGTAAATACCTATGTTTACCACAAATTTCTTGAGATTTCCTTTTAAAATATTTTTAAAATTACTAAAACTAAAAGAGATATAGCACTTTTTGGTAAGCTAAAGAGATTGTGCCACTTGTATTGTTTTATATTTATATATATTTATTATTTTTAAATATTTTACTGAAATTTTAGGAAAATTGAAGAAACTTCATTAAAATTTTATGAGCCAAAGGCATTTTTTATCCGTTTTTCGATGCAATTATAGCAAAAGTAAAAGTAAAACGCCCAGACGCTTGATAACTCGTTCTTATTGGTCGATTCGGAATCTGTTGTAAATTATTATTAAAGGTCCCAGGGGAGGCCGCATGTGAAATTTATGCGAAATTTTCAGTAAATTGCGAAACTTTCAATGAAATTTCTGAAACTTTCACAGGCAATGTTGAAATTTTCGGATTGAAAATTTCATTTGAAATTTTTAAAAATTTCACTTTTCCAACTAAATGAAATATTTCAAGTTTGAAACTTTCAAAGTTGAAATTTTTGTCCCAACCCTAAATACAACATATCACAGACACACGTCATTGTGGGAAGGGCCAATTAAGCATCTTAGTGCCGCATATTGCCTGAGTGTTTTTATATTAGAAAAAAACGCGCGCGCGGAATTGTGCTCAATACTTAATAATACCTTAATATTAAGATTTGCTTAATTTAAATTACACTGTTATAAAAATCAAATTTGTTAACATGATTTTTGTGGTTTGTTAATTTTATTTTGTAAAATTTTTTGTGGAAAACCAGGGTTTGTAATTATTTTAACAAAGGAAAAAATTTTTTAAAGGTTATATGCAATTTTTTAAGCATTTTGATAATTTCAAAGATTTTAGATTATTTTGTTAATGTTTAATAAATTATTTCGTTGAAAAAGTACACGTGATTTCAGAAAGTCAATCAAAACATTTCCCACTGACAATACCCAGCTAACAAAATTGATTATGTAAGTGTTGTTAGAACTGCTATACAACACATATTATAGAAACGCTAAAATTGTATAATGCGTTTAAAAACTACTATACAACACTTACTCAACCAAAAAGGGCCCCGTTTTATAAAACAGTTTACTTCGTTAGCAGTTATATAAATACACTACACAACCCTTATAAAACTCAGTATCAGTATACTGGGGAACTGCTATACGATTATACTATAGCGGTTTTACTCTGCAGCTTAATTGCACTTTACGAATATTTATAGAATATTAAAACAAGCATTTTATAAGTATGTTATAATGCGACAGAATCGTTATAAGAACATCAATTTGTTTTCTTCTCTAGAAATTAGGAATGGAGTGGGAAATTTTTATCCTAAGACTATTTTATAATGCGAATTATGTTGGATGTCAAACGGCTAAGATCCAAAATGGTGCTTGTTGTTTATTATGTAAATATAATTATTAAACCTTTGAGATTTACGCTATCGAGGACAACATCTTCCTGCGGAGCAATCTTTTCTGACAATATATGTATATATTTTTAACGAAAAATTAAAGCGCCAGTTAACAAACATACCTACTAAAAATTATTTAAAAAAAAAATAATTTTTTATTTGACAAAGTTTCATGTTTTTTAAGAATATTTTTGTTTTATTTGTTCAGTTTATAATTGACTAGTCTTAAGATTACATTAATTTTTTTCAAGAAAATTCATTTTTAATTGACAGTTTTAACGTTTGTTGGTAAAATTCACACAATGGCGGCGATTTATAAACAATTGATTGGTCAATAAATATGGCGTATTTGTTATAAAATGGTTTTGTCTTTATAAAAACGTTATACAATTTATCTGCTCTGTCGCGTGCGTTATACGATATTTAGGTTCTGTAAAGTTGTTTAATACAGGCGCTATAAAAGTAAAGCAAGAAACTGACATTTGAGATGTTGCCAGATTTTATCTGTATTTTTCAAATTATTTGTTTTTTTTTTAGAATAAAATACTCATTTTTGGTGCAGTTAGGTACATCAAGTAAAATTTTATTTATCCTGCACGACGTTACCTTCATTTTTTATGCAAATAAGGATTTGTAGGTAACACTGCTGCCTAAAATAACAACCCTGTAAGTTCATTTTTCGTATTGGCTATAACGCCTTTGCCTACTGCGCAATAGAACAATAATATAGCTTAAGGTATACATTGTACCGCACTATACAATTGTGTTCTGTTTTATCCACTTTTTAGCGGTACCTTCTTTATCTACATTTGACCTAACCTATTTTTATTTTTTTGAAAATGCCCACATTTCTTAATTTTTTCCATTGCGACTCCATTTTAAAAAAATACTTAACTTATTTTGGCGTAATAAGACACTAAATGTATAAACAGACTTAAGTAATAAAATTATAACGCAGAACTTACGATAATTTTATTTTATAAACTTTCTATAAAGAAGTTAATCGGTGTAGTTATAGGATAATTATAAAATAACTTTATACTTATTGTGTAGTGTTTACTTCTGCTTAAAAAAACAATTTTTTAATGTATCTTATAGAGCTTCAATACAACTTTTATACAAATTCTATTACAACTATCATAAAACGTTGAAACTACAAGTATAAGAATAGGTATACAACTCTATTATAACTTTTATACAACTCTTTTAAAATAATTTTATAAGGGATTGTATAAAACGTTATACAATGGTTAAAAAATGTGTATGAGTTTGGTTCTATAACACGAGTTGTAAGAATATATATACAATAATGTATTAGAATTTCGTCGTTTTTACGATAAAATTATTGTATTAAGACGCATTAAACAATAAAAATGTTCTTTTTGAAGCTCTAGACGATAGTTATAAAACAATTCAGTTCTTTAAGGGATTTATTTTGCTAGTTGGGTAGGCATCAACCGACTTATGTTTCTGCTTACTTTATTCTAATTCGTAAAATGGTCAACTGTCCAGAGTCTTTATAATATATTACCAGAAATCTTTTATTATTGTTATTGTTATTCGGATTCCTAATACCTATTTAACGAGTTTGCGAAGTGCGAAGTATCCGAATAAAGATGCCATCACTGGTTTTCAAACTGAAATTAGGGGATACAGTGAAGTGGGTGAAAGTTACGAAATACATCAGTAAGTGTTGTTATAGTACTGATTACCAAATTTCTTTATAATTTGTTGATTTTAGAATGGTGTGTTATTTATTTGTGTGTATGTTTGTTATTTTTGTCATTATTTATGTAGTAAAAATGTGTTAATTTTTTTGTTTAGGAAATTTGTTAATAAAGCAACATTTCTTATCAAAACTCTTTTAATTTAAGTTCCAAATTTTCAACAAATAAAAAAATAATTTCAAAAAAAATATTTTGATAAAAAAATAATTTGATTAAAAAATAAGTTGATAAAAAAATTAATTTCATAAAAAATTAAGTTAATAATTGATATTTTAATAAAAAAATAATTTGGTAAATAATGCATATAATTAATTATTTATAAAGCAAAATAAGTTTATTTTGCACTTTTAATTTTGACACAAGCGGCGCCTCATAAAAAGGTTTGTAAAAATAAGGTCCTCTTTGAAAATTACAAGAATAATGATTGAATTATTGATGTAGGATTTTGTTATTAAATTTCCAAAATGTTTGTTATAATTACAAACTACTTATTCAATTACTTAACATATTACAGTTGGTTGTAAACTTAACATAAGATATTTTGAAAAGGAATGAATAGAATTTGACTATTTTTTTCATGAAACTCAATTCAAATGAGGTATCACTTGCCCTATCTTGCCTTTTAAATTTTAGGTGCTGAGCATTTTATGAGGTAAAATGCCCACCCAAAAAAATCACCTAGGAATGGCACTGACCGCAACAATCCAATGGTATGATGTCACAATTACTTATGTAGATAAATAAGAGGAGAAACGAATAAAATGATCTCTCACAGAATCAATATTGACAGACAATCAATTAAGAAAATAAGAAATAAAATAGAGAAATGGTAATCATCGAGGAATGATCGCTGGTCGTCTTTGACTTCAGGTATGCTTATGGCTCTCGACTCGTGACACGAAATTAAAGAAACCTATTAGAAGTAATTAATCAATGAGGAAAGGAGGCATTGTTTGTCCAACGAATTTGATTTATTTAAAACAAATGAAATTTATGAATCGTCGTTTTTCGATCCTTTGTAACGCCGACATTCATTAGGCCTGGCGCTCGCTGTCACCATGATTGATCGTCGTTTGTTTTTTACCATTGCAGGTACCTCTCTTTTTATTTATATGCTGTTTGTTGCAATAATTTGAGGCTGCTACGGAGCAACAGATCGACGTGATTTTTTTTGCATAGATGGTTGATGGCTACCTATTGACCTTTGACCTTAAATCTTTTGATCTTTAACCTTTTACCACAATAATTTTTATGAGTAGTTAAACTGCACTCTGTAAATATAAAGGATATATTGTACAAATACATTGAACTCTGTATATTTCCGGAATATTGTGTTAATCCACATTGTATTTAACGTAAATATTAATTTGCAGAAACAGTTTTGTAATAAATACAGAAGAAATTGTGTAATAACACATAGACTTCTTTCAGTGTAACATGTTACACTGAAAGAAGTCTATGTGTTATTACACAATTTCTTCTGTATTTATTACAAAACTGTTTCTGCAAATTAATATTTACGTTAAATACAATGTGGATTAACACAATATTCCGGAAATATACAGAGTTCAATGTATTTGTACAATATATCCTTTATATTTACAGAGTGCAGTTTAACTACTCATAAAAATTATTGTAATTTTACAAAGTAATATGTGACAACACAAGCATTCTGTGATTTTAGAGCTTGCTCTGTAACTTTACAGAATCCACGTAATAAACTGACCAGAGAACTGATGTGGTCACGCGTGGTACATGGCGTCGCTTTATCCAGTATTCAGTGTCTTGTTTATCTGCGTTTCTGTGAAAAGTATAGGTAAGTCAATACATTAAAGTATGCACCTATATGTACTTAATATTTTTATTAAAAAATGGTACAAGCTTTTATAGTAGGTACAATTGCAGATACCCGTTTTTTTAACTAACCATATAAATTTGGTAAATCGTTGATTAGTGCTTACAATCTCAAAACTTATTGACAGCAAACTACAGAAACAATTACCAAGAAAATATTGCTCCTGAGCCTAGCATTTTTTAAATTTTTTGTTGTGTTTTAGCTAATTTTCTAACGATTTCACCGTCAAGCCGTTTTTTACTCTGTTAGGAGGTGCATCGTTTACGTTTCCGTCGACCCACAATACATATTATGTTTACCTATAGGTACTTTTTAGGGTAATTATTATTAAAATAATGATAATAATATGATATGATGACATAAATAATACATGTTACTTGTTACATTTTCTAAATAAAAATTGTAAATGTTTTCTTTTTAAGTTTTACTTACCTGCCAACCTTTTTTATTTATTTTGTTAATAATAATATCAGTAAATATAAAGTTTTATTTAAAACCGCAGAACTGGACGTTGTAGTTAACGCCAAAGTTTGTTTATTTTTATTTAGGTAAAGCAGTTTACAACCTTAAAATTACTGGTAGTACCTACTTTTTAAGAGTTTGAACTCTTGAAAAATATATAATTAAAAGCTATACTGAGCAGTAATTTTTAGGTTGTAAGCTGCTTCACATAAATAAAAATAAACAAACTTTGACGTTAATTGCTACGTCCAGTTTTGAGGTTCTAAATAAAATTTTAAATTTACTAATTTAGTATCGTAATTTTACATAAAATCTGTAGACAGACCTAAAGTAAAATCACAGTAAGTATGTTGTAATATTACAGTAATGTTTACGTATATATTTTACATAAGACCTGTAAAATTACAGAACATCAGTAGTTTTACGTTAGGAACCTATTACAGAAATTCTGTGATTTTACTTAACATATGTAATCCTTACAAAGCTAGTGTAATTTTACTGTACAAATTGCAGGCAACAAATAACCCACATTTTGTTCAGTAAATTTACAGAAATCCTTTTTTCAGTGTACCTGAAAAACTATTAAATTTACAAATATTCTTTTAATTCCATATAAGAAAATATCGACATTCAACCTTAAAAAATCATAAATCTCAAATCAAATTTTCCAATCCTAAATCGAGGAAAGCCATGAATAGTAAATAGTGGGCGAAAATTTCTCGTGTCGGAAAATTTCACCGGGAACCTTTGCCAATTCTCCAGAATTCAAATAAGGCGACCTATTCCCCATCCAGCTGCAGCTACTTTGAATGAATAAAAAACGACTTATACACTAAAATGGGCGTGTGAATATATTTCCATTGCTTTGAGCAATTTTCTTCTCCTCCCTTATTTTCCTGTTAAATGACAAGGCACTTCTGGGTTAAGACAGATCCGTAGCAAGGTTTAATTCTAGCTTTAAAATATTATATATATATATATATATATTATATATATATAGATTTTCACTATAAAAAATAGTTGATTTAGGTTTTGTTGTTCCTGTCTATAAATCTGACAAAAGTAATTGTATAAACAAATAAAATTGGACAAATAACAAAATTAAATATCAAGTAAAGTTAAAAAAAATATTTGGAATTTAACACATTTTATTATGTTGGTACTGTATATCAGTGGCGGCTCGTCAGGGGAGGCAAGGGAAGTTTAGCCCCCTCAAAAATGTTAATCAATTTGGTTCAATTATTTTATTTAAAGATGTACTTATTATATTTAAACTAAATAGCTTAAAGAAACTAAGAAAATTGAATGTTTACCTTAAATAGCTAGAATTTGTTAATTAACATTTTATGATATTTTAAACATAAAAACATTGAAAGAAATTAAAACACGTGGGGACATTTTGGATTGGCTGGTTTTAATGTCAAACGAAATCAAAGTTTGATTATCAAACAGCACCAATAGCAAAACACTAGCTGGGTTTGTAAAAGTTAGCTCGATTTAGACTTATAAATCGATTTTTTTCGCATTTATTCTATTTATATCGTCAAGATTTTTTGTATAAATGTGGTTACTGAACAAATAAAACCATTTTGTTAACAACCTATATCCGAAAACCCAATTTTTGGGACCAAATATTCGAAAAATTACATTTTTTTTTGATGGTTCGATAATATTCAAAATTTCTTGCTACTTCTTCTGACAAAAATGTTTTAAAATGTAGAAGAAGTACCTAATTTATAAAATACAACACTAAACTGAACTTTAAGTTTGCTTATTTGCTGGAAAACAATGTTTGAACAAGATTTTCCAAAATATTGATCTTTTCACACCAAACACCAAATATTTTGCCGAAATTTTTGGAAAATCTGTAGGAAAAAATTGAATAGATAGAATAGAATTGTAGAAAAGTAGAGAGAGTTCGATTTTTTTGTTTTGTATTAATTTTATTATTAAAAAACTTTTGCATATCAAAACATTAAGTAATCTGATTCATTACTGAAGAATTCCATCCCTTCCACTTCTTCTCCTTTATTTTTTGGTTCTTCATTATCATTTTTTGATTCATCACTGGAGAACCCATCCCTTCCACTTCTTCTCCTATATTTTTTGGTTCTTCATTATCATTTTTTGATTCATCACTGGAGAATTCCATTCCTTCCACTTTTTCTCCTTCTTGTTCTTTATTTTCATTTTCTTCCTAATCGTAGTCAAAAATATGTTTACTCCACCAACATGTTTCGGCTAGTATGGCATCTGGGGTTCGTTTTTCTCTGTATCTGGACTCAAATGGTTATGCAGTTTGATAATAACGCTCTTCCTGCTTATCTGATTCTGTCGATAACTGTCGACTGATGTAGTCGAAATGACGTAAAGGAAATTAATTTTTAGCGACATCTTGACTCCAATTTTGGAAAAAGCATCCTACATTCGTCGAACAGATCCTTTACCATTGGGAGAACGATGTTTGCCGAAAAGTCCAACGATGATTTTTCTTACGCAACTATCTTATTGTCTTCAGACTTTACCGATTTCCGAATATCAGGACCATTTAAATAAAACGCTTGAAATATAATGAATATGAAAAATATATGAAATATTTATTAAAAATATATGAACTCGTTATTATATAATATATTTTATTGTGGGTTTTGGCAATGTTGATTTTGACGAAACAAAAAGTTAAAGGCCAAGGCCAACGATTACATGTAATCGTTGCGTCGAAATCGGCATTGTCAAAATGTGTAATATTCTATTTTATTTCAAATTTACCAAAAATCGATACTTAAGGCGTGAAATTTTAGATAAATTTGGAATAAAATAGAATATAACACATTTTGACAATGCCGATTTCGACGGAACGATTATAATCGTATACAGTGCTCGGCTTTGTCTTGGCCTGTAACTTTTCGTGACAGGGCCTTGGTTGACAATGAGTTGCGTGGGCGTCGATAAGAGAAATCATCGTTGGACTTTTTTTGTAAATTTCTCTATAATTTTTAATAGATTTTTTAACTTATTTTTGATTTTTTTGTACAGCTACCTTTTAAGATTAAACATTTACTTTTAATTTTCAAAATGTTGCTAGTACATCCCTGTCAATAACTAAGTAAGATAGCTACTTTTGGTCGTTCACGTTATGGCGCCTCATAAGACTTTTGCCACTTGTGTTTGTAAACGTAGAAGGTTGAAATGAAATTGCCAGAATATTGAATCGCCGAATTTAAATATAAAGTGGAAGTTGTAATAAAATGGCGGACCACTTTTATTATTCCTTCTTCAAATGGCACAACGACTTCACACTTGAGTATTATCGCAAAGCATTTCGATGCATATCAGGAATTGAAAACTATGTTTTTGATTGAGAAGTTTGAGCTAAAATGGCGTTTTGGTTACAAAGTTTGATTTTCCACAATATTTTATTTAACTTAACAAAATAAACTTACTAAGAAAGCTATTACAATATCCCTTCATGCATATTTCTATATTAAATTTCATCCAAATAAAAATTTAGCAATATAAGATAAATCACATTATCGCTAGACGTGCATTCAAACTCCATTGAATGAATTTTAACAAAACAATCTCACTATCGTTGTGCATTTTTCGGTAGTATAGAGTAAAGAGGGGCAAAATGACGCGGTTTTTATAATAATAATAATAATAATAATAAAGGTATTTATTGCCATTTATATCACTTAGGTGACATAAGTGGTTGTTTATAAATGTGTTGGTAATTAATAAGTAATAATTAATAAAATAACGAGTGAGTATAAAATAAGAGATTTTTACATATGTTTATAAATAGACAAGTACATATATAAACAAATATTAATAAATATTTAAAAATATCACAAGTTTACATAAAAATAGTATTTTAGAAACATTCAGTAAACATAATATAGTTAAAAACACGAGCATTAAAGTGGGGTTAGTAGGTTGTATGTAAATAAATTATAGTATATTATGTATCAAGTTTTATAAACGCCATTTTAGTTACGAGTTTAATTAAGCACGAGCAAAGCTTGCGAGCGAGTGTTTAATAAAAACGAGTGTCTAGAGAAGTTTATAAACGAGTTGCATACTATACTTTATTCACGACGAACACAAAACAGAATTTAAAGCCAATTTTATTTGTTAAAATTTTGACATCTGTCAACTGTCACCCGAATTTAACCTCACTTTTTCCCAATTTATAATAAAGCTAACTTCAGCCCGTGACGTAAAATGTCGAAAAGCCACTGTTGTTAACTTCAGCCCGTCAATAAAACGCCATAAAGTTTCAGCTCGTCGATGTAGGAGTAGATAAAATACATTAAATAAATACTGTAACTTTCTTCCATAAAAAAAAAGTTAATAAATACTTTGTTGTACTTGAAATGGACACAAATAAACGTATTTTAACAATAATTATTTGACAATTATAATTGTCAAATGTTTGACTTTAACAGTGTGTTTAACCTCACTTTTTCCCAATTTATAATAAAGCTAACTTCAGCCCGTGACGTAAAATGTCGAAAAGCCACTGTTGTTAACTTCAGCCCGTCAATAAAACGCCATAAAGTTACAGCTCGTCGATGTAGGAGTAGATAAAATACGAGCGAGTGTTTAATAAAAACGAGTGTCTAGAGAAGTTTATAAACGAGTTGCATACTATACTTTATTCACGACGAACACAAAACAGAATTTAAAGCCAATTTTATTTGTTAAAATTTTGACATCTGTCAACTGTCACCCGAATTTAACCTCACTTTTTCCCAATTTATAATAAAGCTAACTTCAGCCCGTGACGTAAAATGTCGAAAAGCCACTGTTGTTAACTTCAGCCCGTCAATAAAACGCCATAAAGTTACAGCTCGTCGATGTAGGAGTAGATAAAATACATTAAATAAATACTGTAACTTTCTTCCATAAAAAAAAAGTTAATAAATACTTTGTTGTACTTGAAATGGACACAAATAAACGTATTTTAACAATAATTATTTGACAATTATAATTGTCAAATGTTTGACTTTAACAGTGTGTTTAACCTCACTTTTTCCCAATTTATAATAAAGCTAACTTCAGCCCGTGACGTAAAATGTCGAAAAGCCACTGTTGTTAACTTCAGCCCGTCAATAAAACGCCATAAAGTTACAGCTCGTCGATGTAGGAGTAGATAAAATACATTAAATAAATACTGTAACTTTCTTCCATAAAAAAAAAGTTAATAAATACTTTGTTGTACTTGAAATGGACACAAATAAACGTATTTTAACAATAATTATTTGACAATTATAATTGTCAAATGTTTGACTTTTTAAAAGTTAGCCTCAATGTATAGTAAGTTAAAAGGAAACGACGTACACGTCATCAATCAGCTGATCGGGCACGGTTGTCAATGTGATGCTAAAATCATTGCATCAAGTGAAAGTGGTAGTGCAACTACAGGGCGATAGATGGCGTTTACATGAATAATACCATAGGGTCCCTAGATTTGGGACCTTGGAATTACCAAAATGTCAAAAGTATATTTGTCAAAGCTTGAGCTTGCTCTAATTGGTGGTTTTATATCACTGAATGAAGATGTGGTGGATGGCATTTAGTTTTGCAGTGTGTGTAGAGCTGTTTTTTTTGTTTTTATTCAGATTAAATTATTTAAAACTTTTGTCTGATCTTTTATAGTTTTTGTCTCGATTAGTAAAATTTATTATATCTACACAGGTAGAATTAGCAGGTTTTATTAAGCAACAAGTCGTATTGAGTTTCAATTAAGGTAAGGTTTACAAAATAGCGGTGAGTTTTTTTTAGTTAAATATTTCTATTTTTTTTAAATGAATCCTTCCTTCAATAATTGAAATGCCTTTTTTGAGAAGAAACCAATCTAAAAAAGACAGATATTGGGCAGTCGTCCAACGCCAAAAATGTCATCAATATTTCACCATAAAAGGCTTGCCAGCTGGGTAAGCAGGGCTCAAGCACCACACGTAAAGGAAAATGGTGGTGCTCAGCACCACACGTATCTTCAGCAGAAAAATTGCATTTCTTTTGCGGTCTCTAAATTTTTTATCCTGCTAGCCTGGGATACACACCAAAGCCCTCTACAAATTTACGGTTGAAGCTGAGGAATCCAAAGTATCAAAGTCGGTCGGTATAGTATGTATAAGCAGTGGCGGCTGGTTCTAAAGGGCACAAGGGCACGTGCCCACCCAACCGCCCAGATAAAAAGTAAAAAAAGTTATTTGTTGCATTGTGCAGTATTTTAGTTTTACGTAACACCATTGTAATTACTATTTAAGGATGGTCTCACACCTTCCTTTCTTTAGCTCAAACGGTTGGATTTAAACCTTCTTTACGCAACGCTGCAGCGAGCAAAACGCTGTGCCGGCCAGATTGCGAATCTGGCAACACTGCGCCGGGGCACAATTTTAAATGTTCCCATTCCAAGCATTATTCGGTGATCTTCGGTTATCCTCGCAGTACGCGAATATATCGTCAATTTGGGGCACCAAGGCTCGGTGCCCGAGCGCCTCGTCTCTTGTAGCCAGTTTGCAGAGAGTTTTTGTCGGTTGGTTTGATTTATAACTTTTTTGTCGCCGCGCGCTGTTGTGTTTTTTTGAGTTGTGAATTACGTGTTTTTTTTTTAAATAAACTTTATTTTTTATTAACAATAATGGAACCAGCGGAAGTAAATTGTGTGCAAAAATATTTTAAAAAGCCCGATGTCACATGAAGATAAACTTTTAAGGAAAAAGGAAGACCTATTCCCGATCTTCGAATAAACTACACTTCCACAGGTAAAGGCCGATCTTACAATAGAGTATTCAACAGAAATATACATATGTATGTATAATATACATTGTACCTATATGATAAATACGAGTGGATATGCGGTTGTTCAGTAACAAATAAGCTTTTTTGTTTTATGTGCTTAATTTTCAAAAAAGAAATTAGTGCGTGGACTCAACATGGGTTAGATGATTTAAAACACAAAAATTAGTAGGTAAATTTTTTGTGCCCACCCTCTTTCAAAACCTACGAGCCGCCACTGTGTATAAGTGTATGTATCTTGGTAGTAGGAATAACATACACAACACGTCACGAAATGTATTTAGGGTATTTCTACTATCCGATAAATTTAATCATTCCGGGGATATATAAACTTTCTCTGTATATAAAATGTGACTGAGTTTGATAAATAAATTGACTAAAAAACTATTCCAATTTTATTTTGTTCTCCTTTTCGCAACCCCCAAGGAAAGAAATACCCACACCCCCCATCCATTAACCACTGCTACCCACCAACTGTAGATGAGCACCACACGTCAAAATGAAAAGATGCCGGCCCTGTGGGTAAGAAATATTCACGAACTTTTTAAATTTCTTGGTACGAAACCTATAGGTGGCTAAGCGAAAATATTTATAAACAAATCTTATAAGAATATATTCTGTTGGCATTGTATTTTATTAGGCCGGGATTGCTCTGATATTTTATTTGTTTTTATATGAATATATATTTTATCCATCCCTATAAATATATTTTTTCTACTCCCACCTTTAAAACGCCCTTTATCGTACATGTTTCCATGACACAAAGTGACCTTTTAAATACACATTGACAAGTTGTGGCTTTATTGCGCTTTAGTCACGGGCTGAAGTTAGCAAAAGGTTTTTAGTCACGGGCTAAAGTTAGTTTTAAGTTAGTTGACGGTTGTCAAATGTCATACAATCGTTAAAATAAAGTGCCTTTCTTGTAAAATGATAGGTACTTAATGTGAAAATTATTTTATTTTCTCAATATAAAAAAACAAAAGTATTAAATAGTTTCTCAACGCCAATATTTGAAAAGTTTATATGAACATTGTACTGACCTTTTAATTTCGCTAGCAGTAACCTATAATTTACATTCGGGCACGGACTCCACTGTAAAGTCCTCATAAAACATTTTCTTTACTTTCACTGTGAAAAACTGTCAATTTTCAAGAAATACATTTTGATTTATAACCTTGACGGTGACACACAGATTCCCCTATTGTTTCATAGATGGCGCTCTATACAAATTTTTGATTTAAATCATTTTAAGATAATAATAAGTAGAAAAAGTATATATATATATATTATAAACTTTTCTATACACACATTAATTTAAGCACTCGCTCGCAAGCTCGCTCGTGCCTAAATTAAATTCGTGTATAAAATGGCGTTTATCACACTTGATACATAATATACTATTTAAGTTTCAGATATATAATTTAAAGTTTAAAAAATCGAATTTATGTTTTTGATTTTCGCAATTTGAGTTAAGATTGCTTGCAGTTAACTTTAAAAATTCTTATAGAATTTGGGTCATTTTAGATAGCTTTAGGACATTTTTTAATAGTTTGGTTTATTTTTGAGTTTTAAGTACAATTTAAGTTAGTTTTTGGTAATTTTATATAGTTCTAATGAAGTCTGGATTATTCTATTCTACAGACCACCTATAGGTGGTCAACTATAGTTGCCATATCACCCAGCTTAACCCTATACTCGTCGTTCGAACGGATAAATAGGAAAAATTATTGATGCCTTTCACTCGAACGTACAATAAGTTGACGTACGATATTGGCTGAAATTGCCAGAAAGCCATAGGCGAGGCGATAACCACGGCGTCAAAAAAGATAATGGCGCACAGTTGAACGTCTTTGTTGGTGCTAAATGAGTGTTCTTAAATCAAACTCCAATATGGCGCTCGCTATGCGACGCTAATCGACCGGAAACTAAAGATTAGAGATCCCACTTCCGTTTATTTACCGATTCTCCTCTCCTTCGCTTGTGCGCGTCCCTTTATTTCCCTTAATTATATTGCCACTAAATTAATTTTGCTAATTTTCTTTGTAAAGGCCTTCCAGTTAATGGACGGAATTTTACAGCAAAAACTCAAAATTTAGTGCCCATCTAGCGTAAGGTAATTACATTATTAACAAAAAATTTTCACAGTGATCTGGAGTGATTTTATTTTTTGAATGTAAAGGGTGACCCACCAAAAGTTGTCGACTGGAAATGCTACTTTTATGGAGCATATTTCTGAAACCAAGTTTTATTATTGATTTTTTTTCTATATACTGTTATAAAAATCAGATTTGTTAACATGAGTTTGTAGTTTTTTTGTTGTAATTTTATTTTGTGAAATTTTAACATAATTTTTTGAAGAAAACCAGGTTTTGTTATTATTTAAACAAAGAAAAATATTTTACCAAAAGTTTTGTAAGGGTAGTATGCAATTTTGTAAGCATTTTGTTAAATTCTAAGGTTACAGATTGTTTTGTTAATATTTAAAAAATTATTGCGTTGAAAAAGTACGTGATTTCAGGCAGTCAATCAAAACATTTCCCACTGACTTCAGCGTCTGCAACTTATGTTTCTACTTACTTTATTCTAATTCTTCACGTATTCGTAAGAACTTTCCAGAAAGTTTATAATAAATTACCAGAAATCTGTTATTATTGTTTTTCGGATTCCTTATACCAATTTAAAGAGTGTGCGAAGTGCGAAGTATCCAAAAAAAGATGCCATTACTGTTTTTCAAACTGAAATTAGGGGATGCAGTGAAGTAAGTTAAAGTTACGAAATACATCAGTAAGTGTTGTTTTAGTAGGTACTGATATAATTATAATTATATTGTACCAAATTTGATGATTTCAGAATGGTGTCTTATTTAATTGTGTGTATGATATTTTTGTGTTCATTTATGTAGGTATGTGTTAATTTTTTTGTTTAGGAAATTGATTAATAAAGCAATATTTTTTATTAAAATTCTTTTCATTTAAGATCCCAAATTCCAACAAATACTTTTTTTACTGGGTCTACAAAAAGGTTTGTTAAAAACAGGTCCTTTTTAAAAAGAAATATGGTTGAATTATTAACAGGATTTTTTTATTAAATCTACAAAATGTTTGTTATAATTACAAATTACTTATTCAATCAGTTCAAATTACAGTAATACTTTTTTACAGTGTAGTGTTTTTTCTAATGTGACGATTCTGGTCCAAAACGTTTTTCAAAATTTTCTTTTAAAAATAAATGGTTCTAAATGAAAATGTATACCTGTAAATATTTTTTTCTACTCCTACCTTTAAAACGCCCTTTATCGTACATGTTTCCATGACACTAAGTGACCTTTTAAATACACATTGACAAGTTGTGGCTTTACGGCGCTTTAGTCACGGGCTGAAGTTAGCAACAGGTTTTTAGTCATGGGCTGAAGTTAGTTTTAAGTTAGTTGACAGTTGTCAAATGTCATACAATCGTTAAAATGAAGTGCCTTTCTTGTAAAATAATACTAAATGTGAAAATTATTTTATTATCTCAATACAAAAATACAAAAATATTAAATAGTTTCTCAACGCCAATATTTGAAAAGTTTATATGAACATTGTACTGACCTTTTAATTTCGCCGGCAGTAAACTATAACTTAAATTCGGGCACGGACTCTACTGTAAAGTCCTCATAAAACATTTCCTTTACTTTCACTGTGAAAAACTGTTCATTTTCAAGATATATTTCGATTTATAACCTTTATAATTGTATTTATAAAATGTAAAAATGTGACATTTGACATTGTCCCCTGTTGTTTCATAGATGGCGCTCTATACAAATTTTTGATTTAAATCATTTTTAGAGATAAGTATTTGTCGTAGAAAAAGTATAGTATGCACCTCGTTTATAAACTTTTCTATACACTCATTAAGTTAAGCACTCGCTCGCAAGCTCGCTCGTGCATAAATTAAATTCGTGTATAAAATGGCGTTTATTAAACTTGATACATAAAATGTATTAAATGTGCGAACGTAAAAACTTACCCCCTCTTACTTTTATCTTTAGAACCGGCAGGTTAGAAATGGGATATTTTAGGATGTTAAACTAGACATTAAATACTGCTTTTTAACATAAACAAAACTGAAAAATGTTGAAAATGGTGTCTTTCTGTTAAAATCTTAAATTTGTTCAATTGGGAAGTGGGGTCATGTCATTAAAAAGGTTTATTGAAACAACTTATTTTTAAGATTCTACACAGGGTTTGTGGGAAATTGTCAACATAAGATTTACATTTAAAACATGTTATTTTTGTAATGACTTCATTTAGTATATATTTTAGTATGTTATCCTTTTCAGACTACTTTTTGGCGAAAAAAGTAATAATTTTTTTTTATTCCATCCTCTACAACCACAAAATAAGTAGTTAGGTACATATATCTAGGTTCAAAATACCCCTTAAATGATATATTATATGACACACTTTTGACCTCTTGGTAGTACGTCACTTTTTTAAATTCTTACATGTCAAAAAGTGTTAACCTCGGTTAGGTGTAAAATACTGGAATTCCAAATTTCCAAAATATAATTGTAAAATGTTGAAAATTGTACTCATAAAATGCGATTTTTTTTTGTAATAATTTTAAATATACCCTGTATAAAATCATGACCGCACTTTCCATTGAAAAAAATGTGACCTTTCGACAGTACAACCAAAGATAATGTATTATCTTTGAGTACAACGTCTATTTAAAAAAATTTAAAAATTGTTTATCAAAAAGTAATATTTAATGTTTAACATACCGAAATTTCCGATTCATAACCTACCGGATCAAAAAACAAAGGGGGAAGTTTTTATGTCTGAATTTTTAAAACTTGAAAACAATAAAAAAACGAAAAACAATATTTACGTTCTTTTACATTGTTTTTATGCTTAGAATACACTATTGCGATTTTTTACTGGGTTTTAAATTGCATTAAAAAATATATATTACAATTTCATAGAAAAATTACAAAGAATTTGGAAAACTGTATCCAACCTGGCAACGTCGCTTTTTGACGTCACCTGTCAACTTGACACATGTTTAAGTGTTGCTCGATATTAAAAGAAAACAATAATTAAAATATTGTGAAAATTTTTCAAAATCTTGTATCTTGAAAACAAATTTAAGTTTTTTCCTTTCCACTCACCCTGAATATATAAATAAGTATATAAAGGTACATTGTAAATCCTTATTGATCCATTGCCACATTTGGTATAACATATTTTCCATATAATGTCAAAATAAAATAAACAATGAAATCCGGTAATCCATGAAAAGTATAATGTCCAAGATTTAAAATCAAACTTGGGAATATAAATGACGTTATTTTCTGACCACGTGAATTTATTTGCAATATTTCGGATCAGCATATTTATTTTATGTATTTTTGATGTCCACAGGGAAATATTATTAAAATTTTTACTTTTCAATGGATTTGTGTAAACGTTAAATTTATTTATGGGCAAAGGATTTCACAGGGTTCCTATGAATGTTTTATGTAATATATATTTTTTTTAACATTAATCCCATGATCCAATAACAAAGGTACTAAAGTGAAGTTAAATATTTAATTTCCGAATTAGGATTTTATTAGCTCACCTGTAAATTGTGGGTGTAGGCAGGCAAACACCCCCTAAATTATACAAACATTAAATTAACCGGCTTTTGTTTTGAGTAAATGCCGTTTCTACTCATCCCCTATGGAGAGATACAAAATATACGTTGGGACAGAAACTTTATTATAAGTATTTATGTTTAAAAAAAAATTAAATTATTTCTGATATATTTTAAAACTAAATAAATGTTTTTGACATTCTTAAATATTTTCTTTAACTCGCTTTTATTATTCTTAAATGTGTTTTTGACATTTTACATTTGACATTCTAAACTTAGTTTTTGACATTGTAATGCATTTTTTAAATTATAAAATGTGTTTGACAGGCTATTATGGATCAAGTTTGTTAAACGTAATTTTGATCGCGAATTTTAATTATGCACGAGCGAGCTTGCGAGCGAGTGTTTAATAAAATGGGTGTCTAGAAAACTTTGTATACGATATAACGAGTTGCATACGTACTATACTTTTTCTACGACAAATATTATTAAGTATAAAAAATAATATATTATCAATTATTTAAATATTAGTATGGAGCGATCTATACAAAAATAGAGTAACCTGTAAATCTGTTGGCCGTGTTAGTTGTAAAATTTTTCTATGAAGATCGAAATTTATCTCTTGAAATGGACTAAAAACCAAAATAGAAGCAGTTTTTATAGTGAAAGTGAAGAGGATGTTTTACTCTACCCGATATTGTCGCCAAAAAACGGTTTAATAATTTTGTATTTTTGTATTGAGACAATAAAACAATTTTATACAGGGTGAGTTTTAAGTTGACGCGTTCCTTTTAACAGCGTGTAGAAATTAGATAAACAAATAAATATTTTAAGTAACTTTTTTATCAAAACTCAAAAATAAGAGAGTTATAGGCCTTCCAAGTTTAATTAAATTTTGAGCCGGTCCTGGCTATTGTTAACAAAAAACATAACCATAAAAATAAAATTAACAAAATAAACAATGCAAAATGTCATCTATGACAACAAACATAACCATTTAAATCAAAATGACATTTAGCAATGAAAAATGTCAGTTTTTTTGTGCCTCAATTATTGTTAAAAATGGTTCATAATTATAGCAATAATGAATTAGTGGAAATGTTACTAATTTATGGAGAGTTTCGTCAAAATGCTGCAACTTAAGTAAATAATGACATTTTTTATTGCAAAATGTCAATTTGATTTAAATGGTTATGTTTGTTGTCAAATATGACATTTTGCATTGTTTATTTTGATTTTTTTATGGTTATGTTTTTCATTAACAATAGCCAGGACCGGCTTAAAATTTAATTAAACTTTAATGGGCTATAACTTTTTTATTTTTGAGTTTTGATAAAAAAGTTACTTAAAATATTTATTTGTCTAGCTGATTTCTACACACTGTTAAAAGGAACGCGTCAACTTAAAACTCACCCTGTATTATTAAAAAATATTAATAATAATATTTTGTCCCATTGTAAAATTACCTACGAGAATGAAGAAGCAAAGTAGCCGCCTCAATCGGCATACGTTTGTAACATTATATTTGGGGCGGTAAGTGAGGGAATCAAGAGTGCCTCTAGTGCGGCTTTCAAGGGGTAGTTTAAACAAGCGAGCATCGAGCAAGAGGAAGCCCTTAATCGGTTTACATTTGAACACAACCACCCCTGTTTATTTTTCAATTATGTGAATGTTACCAAAACGGATTGAAACCCTAAACCATTCAAATTTAATTTTTTTTTCTATTCATTAATTCTTATTCACTGCAAAAGGGTTGTTAATTAAAAGATTTTAATTTACAGATACTTTAGTCTTAGATAACGTCTTCGTGTTTTTTTTGAACGCCGAAAAAATGTGCCCAATTTTTTTTATGGAAGGAAGCTTTTTTAATTAAAATGGTATATATCTGTTAACTTAGCTTTTACAAGCGTAATTAGTTTAAAAAATCGAATTTTGCAACTTTTTTCATGATTTAACTACATACTTGTTATTGTTGCTGGGTACTTATTATTGTTATCCTAGACCCAGTATTTTTCGATATATCAAATGTTAAAAATCTTTTATTATTATGTAAATTTTATGTCAATTTAATATCTCCAGAGAAAGATGCTGATGTAATAAAAATGACATATAAATGATTTCAAATTGACGTCACCATGATATCAATTTAATTTTATTTCTCAGTACTTCTTATATTCTATTATAATCCTTCTAATTCAATGATCAATGATCACTAGAGATGGGATATTTAGGTACTAAAAACTGAAAAAAAGGTAACTAAAAAGGTACTAAAAAAAAGCATTTTAGGTAAAAAAAAAAACATTAAAAATTCAAGTTTCGTTTATAATTTTGTTTAGCCGCATACCCAAACACAGAACATACCCACAATAAACTATTTATATGCAATAAACTTTGTTTCACTGAGTGACACTCACTACACAGAAGTTCTATGACAGAACATAAGCTCACTACAAAGAAGGTAACTGTAAAGAAAGTTACTGTTACAGTCTGTGACCATAAGAAAAAATTCTATACCGTTGAGTTGCACGCCCTGGATAAAATATTCGCGCAAAATTTAAAAAAAGCACAAAAAAATAAAATAAGTAAAAATACGTAAAAATAGGTAACAAATAGGTGAAAATAAACTGACAAATTAAAAAATATGTAACAAAAGTATAAAAAGGTAGTTTAAAGCAAAAACCTCCAAAAAAGGTAAAAAAGGTGAAAACAAGTTAAAAAATAGGCTATTTGTCATTGTTGCTAATTAAACCAATATTGGTGATTTTATAGTAGCATTGATCTTCACTCAACGATAGTAGTTTGAATATAAAAATCTTATAAAAGTAGATCAAAAATTACATTATTTTGTAAACAATTTAATATTACTATAAAATTTAAAGACATATTTTGTGTTTTAATAACCTTGATTTTGTAAAAAAATTAATTTAATTAAATCAGTAGCGGCAAAAATACACTGGTTTAACCTATAGGTGTTAGATTTAATACCCTAGGATCATAGTTATTTAGAATCAGAAGTATATATTAAATTAAAAAAAATTAATAAACAATAAAGTTAAATACTTTTGATCCCAAACAACTAAAATTCCAGTGTATTAAATCTAAAAAAATAAAAACAATTAATAATAATACTAATAATAATAATACTTTATTGTCCAACAGTACAAATAACCAATTATAGGACAATTTATAACACATACAGTAATATTACATATTAACAATGTGTAACACATATAAAATATATAATAAAATATAGTAAATATAATAAATATAACCTATTTGACAAAATTAAAGATTGATTCTATTCACAATATTATTTATTGAGGAATAATTAATAATAAACAAAACTTTGTTAAAATTTTAAAAAGTAAATTGAATAGGTACCTAGTTTAAACAAAAAGTAATTTTTGATCTAGTTTTACAAGATTTTTATATTTAAAATTGCCGCTACTATAGTAGGATTATAATCCAAATAAAGTAAAATTTGTATGAATTAAGATTATTAATTTTTCAAGTGTTTTTAAATTTTATAATGAAATTTTAAATGGTTTTTAAAATAATTAAATTTTTAACACACTTTATTAAGATTTCCTTTACTGTTATAAAAATCAGATTTGTTAACATGAGTTTGTAGTTTGTTAATTTTATTTTGTAAAATTTTAACATAATATTTTGCTTACTTTAATCTAATTCGTAATGTGTTCGTAACGACTGTACAGGGTGTCCCAGATTGGTTGTCCGTATAGGGTCATATCTCTTAACCTAAAAGAGCTAAAAAAATCTGTCTACACTAATGAATTCTATGATAAAAAGTGCCTACATAATATTTTAAACCTGTATTCGTAACTCAAATATTAACGAAGCTACAAGCATGTGTCAAAATTGGCAAACATTGAAAAAATAGATATATCTCCTAAACAAATGCAAATCGAGAAAATTCAAAGACAACAACCGATGTATAATTATTTGTGTGTAATTTTTTCTAGCATTTATATTTACTGAAATAGCCTATACGGATAACCAATTTGGGACACCCTGTACAGAGTGTATATTTTACAAAAAATTTGTTATTATTGTTATTCAGATTCCTTATACATATTTAACGAGCAAAGTATCCGAAAAAAGATGCAATCACTGAAATTAGGGTATACAGTGAAGTGGTTTAAAGTTACGAAATATATCAGTTAGTGGTGAAACTGAAAATTATATTGTACCAAATTTCTTTTTAATTTGATGATTTCAGAATGGTTTGTATGTTATTTTTGTGTTCATTTATGTAGGTATGTGTTAATTTTCTTGTTTAGCAAAAGCAACATTTATTATCAAAATTCTTTACATTTAAGTTCCCAGGACCTGAATTAATATAAAATCTGGTTAATATTTGGTTAAAATGAACAAATATATTTTTACTGTAAACATACAGTTAAATTGTTATTACAATATCTTTATTGGTTTTATTTAATGAATTTCCAGTCACTGTACTCTCGGGCGGTCGGCGCTGCGCGCGTCATTAAACAATATTATTTATTACCCAAAGGACCAGCATGCTGTGCACAAAAAAGTTAAAACGTTTTCTGAACCTTATGCGTTTAGACTTTTCAGTAGGTACTTGAAAAAAAATAAATTCCGTGTGAAGAACATGGCAAAATCAGCATTTGTTTCATACATAATTATATAAATTAGCAACAACGATGTATAGTACGATAAAGAAAAGGTTATTGCATTTATTCCTTAAAATCTCAATTTTTTATAAATAGTTAACGAGATAATGTTTTTTAATCAAACGGTGCAAAAATTACTTAGTTCTAATTTTCCTTTCTGCGTCAAAAATCTCACTTGAGAAATTTCTACTCAGTCTTATTGACATTCAAAATTTTAAAGGTGTACATACATACAACGAAGTGTCCCATCAAATTACCAATGGGAGATCTACCTAAGCTTTATATTCTACCTAAGGGCATGTGTTTTAGAAACATTTAGAAACTAAAGAAGATCATTTCAAATATTTGTCAGCTTAGAATAGCGGTGCGGTAAAGCTTGTTTACGCAGGGATTATCGCTGTTTCCGACGTTTTCAAATAGACCACTAGTTAAATACAGGTGCGACAACTTAAACACATGTCAGCGTTCCTAGACGCCACTTAGACTACTTTAATTGCAATTAAGGGTGACAAAAAATTGAGAGCGTAATCATCGGGGGGTTAAAAAAGTTAAGTGGCACAATCGCGGCGCTTGGATTGTTTATATTTGTCTGAAAGCCTTAAGGTAAAAGCTCATTAATATTTACATCCTGCGGTAATGACTACTTGAATTGCTTAATGCGAGAAAATGGTAATTAATTATTGCTGTTTTGTAAATTTGGTGTCAAAAAACACTTAAGTATGTACCAAGTAAGTTATGAGCTTTGGGTGTATAACCGAAAATAACTCTTTATAAAAAATTAACTCCTTTAATATGCTGTAAAAAAGCACAATGTCCAATGAGGTTAAATTTGTATTTTTGAACAAACGAATAAACGAGTGTAATAATAATAATAATCGTATTTTATTTTTAATAACCTTAACAGTATAGAAAACATGCCAACCTAAAACTTAAGAAAATCTGTCACAAAATACAAAAATTGCTGGGGATAACACAAACATAATCTTTAATATTGAGAAAAAAAAATTATATATAATAATAATTAAATGTGTGCCTAGAAAAGTTTATAAACGAGTTGCATACTATAGTTTTTCTAAGACAAATACTAAATATTATCTAAAAAATTATTTAAATTAAATATTTGTATAAAGCGACATCTATACGAAAATAAAGTAACCATCCTAATAAAAATTTTCACCATTAACATTGACCGTTATTATTTTAATTAAACTTAACAAATATTGATACTTTAAAACATTAAAATAACTTCAAAATAAAATTATGTTAAGAAAATATTTTATCCTTTGATTTTTTTTATCACTATAATTGCAAAATATTATTACAATGTATTAAAAATACTTACACAGGAAATATTAAAGGAACAAAAAGTTACAGTTGTATTTATTGGAATTCCAGTTAAAATTTCTAACTTTGGAATCTACCGACCTTAAAATCTCAAATAATTCTGTATAAATCAAAATTTTTCTGTGTAAATTAAAATGTATCCCTTGAAAATAGACTAACAATCGATATAGAAGCACTTTTTACACTGTAAAAGAGAAGAGAATGTTTTAAGGGCACTGTACGCAAATTTTTAACGCTCTATCAGTTAAATCTAGTTCTGCTCTACTACGGCGAAATCAAAAGTTCAAAAAGTTCATACAATCTTTCCAAATATTGGCGTCAAGAAACTATTTAATACTTTTGTATTTTTGTATTGAGATAATAAAATTATTGCCACCCATAATATAACAAGTGGTATGATTATCATCGATGATATTTTCGAATTGAAACCGAGCTGCAGATTTCACGAGTCCGCAGGACGAGTGAAATGTGCTGCTTCGGTTTCAATGAGTAAATATCTTCGATTATTAATCATACCACGAGTTATATTTAGTGAGAAAATATAATGAATTTTAGGAATTAAAAAATTTGTCAGATTGACATTTAAAATTAAAATGTGCTTTAAAATATAAAAAGACTTTAATAAACCTTATTTATTCAAACTTACCTTAATTTCATTATCGTTTACACCAACCCATCGATCTTTTAGAGTTTATAATTCATTATTTTATTGATATATATCAAATACAGAATTTAAATGACAACAGATGTTAAATCAAAAAAAGTGTCAAAATTCTTAGTAACGTGTAAACAAGATGATAAAAATTATTGCCGCTGTGATAAAATACGTCACATGGAATACTGGCATTTTATTGGTTCTAATATTAATGAATTGTATTGTCACATTAATTATTAATTTGCAAGAAAGGCACTTTATTTTAACGATTGTATGACATTTGACAACTTTCAATTAACTTCAGTCCGTGACTAAAAACCTGATGCTAACTTCAGCCCGTAACCAAAGCGCCGTAAAGCCACAAGTCAATGTGTATTTAAAAAGTCACTTAGTGTCATGGTGGGAGGAGAAAAAATAAATCACATGTTAAAAAAATCTGTATAAGAATAAAATGAATGTTGTTTTTAAAAAATGTTTTACTTTGTTAGGTTATACAGAGGGTCCCAAAAATAGTGTGCAATACTTTACACATGGTTTCTAAAGACAAAAATAAAAAGAAATCTTATAAACATTGGTCGGCAAATGGCCCCTAAAGTGGGGCCCTGATATTATTATTTCTGAATCAGTTTGAGATAAAATAATGACATTTAAAAATAAGAACAAAATTTAAATTTTTGTTTATAAGTACAAACAGGGTATTATTAGCCCCAAATTTTTTGTGTGCAATTTTTTTTGCCAGTTGGCTGCAGAATAAAAAAATTTAGAGTTTTCGAAGTATAAAAGGAACTTTTGTTGAATATCTATAAAGTGCAGCATTTTCGATTAAAAATAAATAATAAATAAATAATTTTTTTTTATAAAAACATGTTTATATTAAATTTTTTTATACTGCATTATCTTTTTTCTTTTTTATTTTAATATATTTAACAAGAAATATTAATCAAAAATACTAAAATTTCCCGAAACTACATTATTTTATCTTAAACCGTTTTAGAAATAATATTAAAAATAATAAAACATCTTAGTATGAATTTAGAGGCGCCCCTTTATGGGCACTGTAGGTCCATTGGGGGCTTTGTTCATAAAACGTTTTTTTCTTACTTTTGGTCCTAAAAACCACTTGTAGATTATTGCGCACTATTTTCGGGACACCCTGTATACCAATAATATATTAATATATCAAAAGAATTTTCAATTGAAACTTGAAAAAAAAAACCAAAGCAGAATATTGAAACACAGTGACTTCAGAACGGATCGTTAGCGGAAAAATGTATTCTATTAGCTTTACAAACACAATCTCAGCAAAAGATAAAGCCTAACTTGTAGATGGCATGGGACATAACTTGGTAGCACTCAGGCTATAAAATTAATTAGAAACGTAATAAAGCTACTTGAGAGTGGAGCCACGTAGAGCCAGCGCTCGACGCTGCTGCTGCGTAGAGGCACCACCGAGCAGTTTCAACTGCTTAATAGCGCATTGTGCTTTTGAGGATTATTTTTCTATGACAATACAGTGGTCCAAAAACATACAAAAATCTTAATGCTTTTGTATATTTGTAAGGTTTTTAGTGCCTACTTTAGTTCGGACAAAATGCGGGGTTTGTGAGAGTATACACGCAATTTAAGGTACCACCACACATAAAAAAATCTAACATAGTATATTTAAATGGGATCTCGAAACCAGTTCGAAAATAAAAGGGTTAAAACGCACAGGGATTGGGCATCGACTGGCTCTGTTCGATCTGCTATAGCAGATATATGTATATCAATAACAATATAAGCACAAATTTAAAAATTAGGTTAACTTGCCTTTATGATAAATTCTACAATTTAAGTAACCTTTTAAAATTTAAGTAAACTTAAAATTTAAGTAAACTTGCCTTGCCTAGTCAAATTAAAAAAAAATATATAGGAAATATTATTTGTCGATTTAAAAAAAAGTCATTTATATTTTTTTATCAACCAAAAGATTCTCACAAAAGAAAAAGAAAAATTTCAAGCCCCTGTAAATCTGCAACCCGTCAGACTTTACCGCTGCCCTTTTGCTTAATTAAAGTATTCCGATAGGCAAAGCAAAGTTTCATCAAAATTGGAAACGACTTAAGTTTTTGGTGGGAACACTTGGCGTGTATATTTAAAAGAATCAATTTTTTTTTAATCTAATAAATATTATGAATTAAAATTGTGTTGGTATTTTTTTAATCAAATTTAATGTACATTATTTTTATTTATGTCAATAAAGCGTTTGAAGATAAATTAAAACATTTAGTTTTTATTATTTTCTAGATTTCTTTTAGGGTTCCAAAGAAATCATGTATGTATGTATATCATGATATATTATATATATATTTTTTAAGGAATACATTTTTTATTTTATGATAAATTATTGAGTGTTTTATTTTTATTTAGTAGATATATCTATATGTCTATAGATATTGGGAAATTTTTAGATTTGTTATTGTATATTAAAAATACTTTTTGTACCTAGTGTTTTTAAAATAATAATAATATGTAGATTTTTTTTATTTTTTTAATTATTAAATTACGAAAGCGTACTGGGGTCACAAAATTATAATAAAATTATTATTTTCAATATATTGGATTTTTTTCCAATATATTGAAAATAAATCCAATATATTGGAAATAAATTCAATATATTGAAAATAAATCCAATATATTGAAAATAAATTCAATATATTGAAAATAAATCCAATATATTGAAAATAAATCCAATATATTGAAAATAAATTCAATATATTGAAAATAAATTCAATATATTGAAAATTTGGCTTTTACTACTAAGGGCGCTAATTTCCATTTTATCGCCGCCGGTAATGCAGGTACCGTTGCTGTCAATTGACTGCACATTTTCTTGGTTTCTTTGGAACGTAAATTAAATTTTATTTACGTTAACCTACTTGAAATAAAAATTCATAAATATAAATGAAGAAAATGCTTACAATTACTGTGAAATTATTAAGTGTTTATGGTTGGCACAATTCTGGCAGCTATAAAATCAGAGTAACTGGAATTTGACACTTCAGAATACAAGGCAGCAAGATTGGTTGCTTTTGTCCTGCAAGCTACTGTGATTACCAAAGATGAGACAAGCAGTTATCAGTTTTCTGCAATGTAGATGGTTTCGGGATTGATGTGTAATCAAAAGGGTTTTTTTGATTTTTTGTAGACCAGAGTCGTCTTAGAATTGGTTTTAAATTAAATAATCTTGCAAATGCACAAGTATTTCGCCAATTTAGCCATAGCAGCACATAGGGAAGATGTTATGGTGTTTGATTCATCAAACCAATATTACATTATTGGTAAAAAAAGAAAAACAGGATTAAATGTTTTATTAGTTTAATATTTTTTGCATGTAAAATAATGCTGTTCATAATTATTATAATAAATGTATTATGTACAAAAAGTTTTAATAAAAAATAAAATAGAGTAGACAAGTTTTTGATAACTATGATAAAATGATGATTTCTTTATAAATAACATTTATTTCCACCTTAGTAAATGACATTTTATAGGTTAATTTTGTTGTTTTTGTACCCAAGTAAACTACATTATGGCAACAGACCTGTAATATTTTACGGGCGATAAAATGGAAATTAGCTCCCCTAGTAGTAAAAAAAGAAAGCCAAATTTTCAATGTATTGAATTTATTTTCAATATATTGGATTTATTTTCAATATATTGGATTTATTTTCAATATATTGGATTTATTTTCAATATATTGGATTTATTTTCAATATATTGGATTTATTTTCAATATATTGGATTTATTTTCAATATATTGGATTTATTTTCAATATATTGGATTTATTTTCAATATATTGGATTTATTTTCAATATATTGGATTTATTTTCAATATATTGGATTTATTTTCAATATATTGGATTTATTTCCAATATATTGGATTTATTTTCAATATATTGGAAATAAATCCAATATATTGAAAAAAATAATTTTATTATAATTTTGTGACCCCAGTACGCTTTCGTATTAAATTCATAATTTTAATTAATTTATAATTTTTCAAAAATATAATGAACTAGGTACAATTAATTTTCAATTTCTTTAAATTTTTAATTACCAAGGTTTATTGATAGTTTTTACTTTTTTCTTTTTTCTATTTTTCATAGTTTTCAATAAATTGCACAGTTTCTTTATTTATGTCACAAGGCTGAAAAGTGAGTCTTTTTGTGCTGAGCTCAAAGTCTGAATGCCAACGCGTAGCTGAGGCCTATATAAGGGTGATCCAATTAGTGCTTTAGGATTTAAAGTGAAATTTTGGCAACACTGTACATGCGAAATTTATTTCTATTTGACAGTTTTGTAGGTTAGGTTATTACAAAACAACATGGAACATTTAACACCAGAACAACGTTGCGAGATTATTAAAATTTATTATCAAAACCAAAGGCAACTTGGCGCGGATTACGTGCACGATATGGTCCACATCAACGACCAAGTGAACAAGCAATTCGTAATGTTGTAAAGAAATTTGAAAATGAATTTACATTGATGAATAATCCAAGAACAAATCGTGTCAGAAATGTGAGAAATGCAGACAATGTTGAAGCTGTAAGACAAAGTGTTCAAAATAATCCAAATTTGTCTGTTAGACGTCGTTCTCAGCAATTGGACCTTACATATGGATCAACCTGGAGGATTTTGCGGAAGGATTTAGGTTTGCATCCATACAAAATTCAATTGGTTCAAGAACTAAAGCCCAATGATCATCGTTGTCGCCGTAATTTCGCTGCTTGGGCGATCGAACATTTGACTGAAGATCCGTTTTTTCATCTTACTGTTATTTTCAGCGATAAGGCTCATTTTTTTTTAAACGGCTATGTTAATAAGCAGAACTGCAGAATTTGGGGTGAGGAGAATCCTCATGCATATGAAGAAACGCCGTTGCATCCAGAAAAGGTTACAGTGTGGTGTGCCATTCATGCGCGTGGAATCATTGGGCCTTATTTCTTCGAGAATGCCCAAGGAGAGCGTGTTACGGTAAACGGAGTTCGTTATCGGGCAATGTTGAACGACTATTTCTTGCCAATTGTTATTGAAAACCAACTGGAACAATTGTGGTTCCAACAGGACGGCGCTACGTGCCACACCGCCAACGAAACCATGGAGTTATTGCAAGAGCACTTTGGTGAAAAAACTAATTCAAGAAATGGCCCTGTAATTTATCCAGCAAGATCTTGTGATTTAACGCCGTGTGATTTCTTCCTGTGGGGTTATCTGAAGTCGAAGGTCTACGCTAACAATCCAAGAACAATTGAGGATTTAAAAACCAACATCAGAAATGTTATTCGTGAGATACCGGTCCAAATGTGTGAAAACGTAATGTTAAATTGGACTATTCGAATGCGCTATTGTCAAAAAAGTCGTCGAGGATATTTGACCGATATTATTTTCAAAACATAATTGTAATTAGTTAGTCTTTCAAATAAAAACAAAATACTTTGGCCTTGCAACAATGTTTGTGTTTTATTTTGTTTTAAAATCCTAAAGCACTAATTGGATCACCCTTTATATATATATATAGCTGGGCAAACCACAACAAGACATTTCTCAGCCGCATGGCATACAAAATAATTGTATTTGTATTATAAAAATTATTAAAAATAGAAAGTGGGGTTAGATTAGATCTGACTGTAGTCGATTTTTTTAATTTGTCTAAACGGGCTTTTTACAGACTAGGAGGTCTACAACGTTACCCGATTGGTATATATTATTTTATAGCCTAGGAGGTTTTTTTGATAAAAATAAACTTTATTTAAATTAAATTAATTAAATTTAAATTGTTCATATTTTCCCAAGATTTACCGGTTGTTTTTTTATAATCAGCACGTACCCAAAGAAACACGCGGTACTGTGCGCTCTTATAGGTAGGTACCTGGTGCAGAAGGCAGTGCTGCAGCAGCATTTAATGGCACATTGTGCTCTGAGGTACGATCTTCTCGCGCGCCAGTTGGGCGGTAGAGCCGCCTCTTCGTTATATACTGAGTGACACCGCCACCTCGCCACAATCTTGTTAGTACCGCAACGCGACGCGCTAACCCAACAACCGGCCACTTTACATTGAATGAAGATATCGGAATAATAAGCAAAACGGCTATAGCCCCCGCGATATTTATCGCTCGCCAAGTTTTTTCTGCCTATTTGGACAAAGATCTCTTTTGCTTTCAACATAACTAGAACGTTTTACGACCCGGCCGCTCTCCTGCTAGTCCTGCGAGCAGGAAACTGAACGCCGATGCTCTTAAGCAACCTTATTGTTTATATTTCCCAGAGAACGATGGAATTGATTCTTCAGTCGATTCTACCTACCTAACTTGCTGACCATGGCTTTATTTTATACGTTATCTATCTTATTCAATGGTTATTTTATGAACGCGACGTTAAATTGAGTGATTTAATTTTAAAACTATTTTCTTTGATACCTTAGTTTTCAAGATTACCGGTGAGAATACCACGAGTGCTTAAAAATTACCCATAATTTCCATGATGTTTTTTATAATTCTACAAAGTTTGAAGAATTATTATTTGCTTGTCCACGATAAATCTTATCTTCATTAATTGTTTTTCTCCATGTGCTATTAGGTCTGCCTATTGGTCTTTTACCTGGTATCTTATACACTGTTATAAAAATAAGATTTGTTAACATGAGTGTAGTATGTTAATTTTATTTACTAAAATTTTAACATAATTTTTTGTAAAAAAAAGGGTTTGTAATTATTTTAACAAAGGAAAATATTTTACAGAAAGTTTTGTAAAGGTAATATGCAGTTTTGTAAGCATTTTCGTGACCATTCATGAAGGTGAGGCCCATGAACCGCTATATGGCACCGCAGGCAATTTTTTTTTAAATTTTCAAAGTCTTGCGTTTTTGGAGCATTTCAGAATCTAAATTAATAAAAATATATTATTTAAAAATATGTTCTTTCACGAGAAGAATTTTCAAAGTTTAGCTAGAATAATAGAAAAAGTGCGGGACGAGGTGGGATTTTTATTTATTCCTTCAGCAGGTTTCCACATTACCCAGGAGGTACTGCTCATTTTTACCTATCTTCCAATAATTATTTTTAGATTAATAAAGGCACAACCGCACAACAACAAAATAATAATGTACAAGCACAGTAGGTATATGAAACTCAACGATTTAACACTGAACTATAAAAAAACATGAATATTTTTATTTATATTTTTTGTGATTTTTACTGTGGTATTTGTGTGTTAATATAATAGAATAATAAAGTAAAAATGATGTTTTATAATTATTTGAATTATTTTTACATGAATTCACAACACAATAATGTATATTACGCTTGCATTTTTATCACCACTTTCCATTTTAACGCAAGGCAAAGACTAAACAGAAATAAGAAACTATAAACACGTATAGATCTAATTAATAAGCTTTGTTTACTATAACATTCCCCGCCCAGTCTTTTACAACGGCTGATAAGCAAGCCGCACAGATCTCGGGACTGACTCTGCTGTCTTCCATATACTGTGGTAAAAGCCCAACTTTGTGGGCCTCAATGTTTACAAAAATTCGCGTATTATGCGGGGGTGCCGGCGGTACCGTGCAGCGGTGGGGAGCATCATGTTGAATCGGCAATGTGTGACGTATATGAAGCGCAAATTTATGGGATTACTATTTCCCTATTATGTGGTCGGGCAATGATTTAAGCGTTTAGAATTAAAGTTGGAAGGGGTACGCGCTAAATTTAAAGGAAATATTTTAAACTTTAATGGTTATTCTATGTTTTGATACTTTTAATGACTAGAAATTAGTTTTAAAACGTTTTATATTTAAATTAGTAATGTATCGAAAATTTCAAATTATATTATAATTTTAACATGTGTGCGCCGCTGATTACAGATGGTTGTAAACTTAACATAAAGTTATGTGGACCTGGATTAACATAAAATCTAGTTAATATTTGGTTAAAATTAACAAATATTTTTTTACTGTGTAGTTGAGTGCTTGTAGTGCTATGCTTTTTTGCCTTAGTGTGTGTCCTATCCATTTCCATTAACTTTTTCTAATTGTTTCTTCCACTTTTTCTTCTTCTGTAATTCTGTGTAGTTTTTTGTTTGATATTGTGTTGAGCAGAATATACCTCATATAATTTTCAAACATTTGTTAACAAAGGTTTAAATTTTCCATGTGTAGGCAAAATTTTTTCATATTTCTGCACCATACATTTGATCTAAATATTCTAATCTTGGGTTTTCTAGATAAGATTGATGATTAATAATAGTCAATGAAGAAATAAAGGAGTTTAAAGGTGTAAGGCAAAAGGATATAGAAAGAATACTTTCCCCACACAGATATCTTTAGTTTTGTTATTTGTTTAATTTTTCTTGTTTTAATTTTATATTTTATCTTTCTTCTAGCCTTGTCTTTTCTTGTACATGTTTTTGATTCATCGCCAGGATGCAGGTATAGTTACCGAATTCTAGATTTTCCAACTTTTTAAAGACTTTCTATAAGATTACGGACCAAACATCTTCTGGTTTTTTTTCACAACCAAATTCATAATTATGAAGAGTAAGGGTGACATCCTACAGCATTGGCGCACTCCCTTTTCTAGTATAGTTCTTTTAGAAAGTTTTTCTTTATCTTTACAATAAACTCTTTATAAAGCATCTTAAATACTTACGTAACTTTTTCGGATTTGCTATAGAACCTAAGAAAATTCTAAATCTTTTACCGTTTAACTGAATCAAATGCCCACTCAAAATTGATAAAATTTATATACGAGTAGACTTCGTTCTTTTTAGCTACTTTTTCTAAAATAAATATGTGTCGATGGTTAGGTACCGAACGAAGATAATAATTCTTTTGGCCTTGATTGGATAATATTGATCTGGAAAGCATGTTTCTCCAACAGGATAGCGACACTTGCCATACAGAACGTGAAACACTGGACTTAATAGAAAAACAATTTCCTGAGTATTTAATTTTACGTAATGCCGAGATCATGTGATCTTACTCAGAGACAATATCCGACACGTCATTGGCGAAATACAACCCGATCTCTGCCAGAAAGTAATTCAAAATTGGGCTTCTGGAATAGACGCAACCCATCGAAGCCGCGGAGGCCATTTGCTAGATGTTATTTTCCATACATATATGTTACATAGAGATGTAAAAAAACGGTTTTTTTTCAGATGTGAAAAAAACCTAGAAAAAAAACGGTATTTTTGTTTTTTTTTTTCAAAATGTAGAATATATTTAATTTTTCATTATTGAAAATTTTGACCAAGACTAAAAAATTAAAGGATACAAATTTTTTTTGCGATTTTTCAGATAGCTGTATCTTTGTTAAAAATGGTCGTATTGGAGCCGTAAAAAAAGCAATTTGAAGATTGAAGTTTATAGTTTTGAGATTTTTAGATGAAAAACGTGCAACGCTCATTTCTAACGAATACCGTAATAAAAAAATCGGAAAAACCTGAAAAAAAAACAGACCGTTTTTTTTTAAGTCGAATCTCTATCCATACATAATGTCATAATATGTTCTTTGATCTTAAAGTAAAACAAAGTCGTTACCCTTTTTGCACCTTGTTCAATTCCACTTCAAAGAACCCTTTATATACAATTTATTCAAATCAACATATTATAAGTAAAGTGTATTTTTTAAAGAAGTTGAAGTATTTTGTATATAATTTTAACCTATACAAAAAAACAAATCTTTAACAAAGGCATTTTTAATAATTATAAATTGTTTGACTTTCGTAATTTAAATAAAAAAACAGTAAAACTATATTAAAATAATAATGCAATTGTATTAAAAATTTCATAAATAAAACCTCATAAAAAAGATTCTCTCGTCGGCGAGGATTCTCTTTACTTTCACGAATTCGTATTAAAATGAGTTTATGCATTACAGGAGTGGTTTTAAGTTAAACGTTAAATTTCAGCACTTCACACCATTCCTTGCAAAAATCTCATAACCATCAAAAAATCATTCTTTCTCCCCCTGCGGGCCGCCACCGCCGGTTGCCAGGGCAACGAGGAGGGGCGGTTTCGGGGGCAGCGAGTGCCGCCGCCAAATGTTATTATTCGTTCCCTCCACGCAGATGACGATGGCACCCCGATAGGAGCGCTTCACAGGAAACCGTGTACGCTGGGTATTTCTACCTGCGAAGGGCAGGCGTATTATTGATTTAAATTTCTTTATTCTCTTTCCTCTTTAATCGCTGCTTTGTCCTCCAACTTGGAGGCTCCAAGATATCTTCTTATGTTTATACAGAGTATATTAAAAACTTAGCACAGTCTAATAAGATGTTTACAATAATGTGTAGGATGAGCTAAAAATTTAATCTAAAAATCTATCTCAATTTTATCCAAAATTGTACAAAAGTACAACAGTTTTTGAGATATAGTCAATTTTCAATATAATATGGAATGGACTATATCTCAAAAACTGCTCTACTTTTATAATTTTTGACGTTATTTTCGTATTTAGGGGACAATTTTACATAAGAATTAGTTATTAAATGTCGGGGATACCGTGTTATCCCATGGTTAACCATGGTATTAGTGAAAAAGCGGCCACTAATAACTGTAGTATTTTTGACTAATTCATTTAGAGAGATACCTACGCCATTTATGTCTATTTCGTTTGTATCATACTTAAGGTATCGTGGTGTTTGTTTTGTTGAGTTTTATCCGAATTGTTTAAATAGGTTTACAAAGTTTTTGTTTTGTTTTTTATAATGCACAAAGAATTTTTTGAGGTACCGTACAATAATGTTCCTTAAGATATAATTAATTTACCTTGATAGTCACTTTAAGTAACTTTACTATTTAGGTACCTAAAGTAGCATGGAAAATGTCGTCTAGTGAGAAAACAATGTCCCTTAAATAGTTCGCATCAATATGAGATAAAAGGCGAAATGCGAATATTCGTTATTCGCATCTATGAAACCGACTTAAGGCTCTAATTTAATCTCCAATTAAAACTATTAGCATCAGCCTGAAATGATCGTAGTCACGAATAGTCAAGATTATATATAGTATTTATACTTATTATATTTGTACTGAAACTAATACTACCTTGAGGTAATATTAATTAATATTAAATTAATTTAGTTTTACAGCTGAAATACAACTATAATTAGTAATTATATTATACTAAATTAAAACTGAAGGTAATATTAGCTTTACCTTCAAATTAATCTTGTTTAGGTTAAATATGGATTAGGTGTATACACCTAACCAATATATATATTAAAAATAATTATTATATTAATAATAATAAAGTAAAACACTTTTTTACAAATCAATTTTTTTAAACGAATTATTTCCTTAATGAAAACACAAATTTTTAATAATATAAGCCAACAAAAAATGTTACTTTAATCTCAAGTACGATCCAAAAAGCGATAAATAATAATTATTGTTTTTACAAACGTTTGTTAATTTTTTTATACAAATTTATTTTTATTTAAGGATGTTTTTAAGTATAAAGTAATAACAGTTAAGAATTAAAAATAAAATGAATTTTCCACTTCGTTCTAATTTTTGTATCATTAATCTCCATTTTTTATATATTAAACGTGGGCTACTTTTAAAAAAATACTTTTTGACTTTTGATATCTGAACTTTGACCCTTTCTCATAGCTAATGTAAAGTAAAATTTCACGCGAATGAAGTAGCGGGTTTTGCATAATATTCTAGTTTTTCTTAATAAAACTGGTTTTAAATTTAATTTTTCTTTAAAACTTATATCCACATATATTTAAAACTTCTGTTTTTTGTTTACACAAAATTAATACTCCAAACAAATTTCCCACATTAAATCTCTCAACTCTTATATAAACAAAACAATAACGCAAAACAAGCCAAAGGCAATTTATCACAATGGTTTAAAAATCGAATGCATGAGAACCGCTCTTCTACAATCAGACGCGCGAATCCTTGTAATTGCCCAGGAAAAACAAACAGGCATCTCCCCCGCTCCCAAACTCCGGCGACAAAAAGGGCCGCCTAATAAAATCATATTCATGTAACGCGCAGCATATTTCCTCGGGTATAATGTTTCACCCTCCGCACCAAACAACATAATAAATAAATCTGTAATATAATATGCACCCCGCGCTCCCATAAAACGATATACGTAGTCGGATTATGCGGTTTACACGGATTAACCCATGGCTTTTTATTCTTCTCGGCATATTGAATGTGTAAAAGATATTAAACGTTTTTGATTTATTTGAGGCGCGCGAGCGTGCGCCCACCATTAAAAACGATTGTGACGCAATCGTTGTGTTTGCTTTTCGCACAGAGATGAAATCAAATGCAATTTTTTTCATTAGGAACACAAAGGATTAATAAGATTAGTTGTGTTATAACGAATTAAATACATTCAAGGAAAATGAACCAGAACATTTAATATTATTGCTATTAAGTCGACAGTTACTTTTACAAATAAAGGTGGGCAAGGATTGGTGCCTTGAGGAACAACTAAAAAATGTTCTTAAGGCACCAATCTTTGCCCACTCATATTTATTAGTTACTAGTGACTTAATATGTTAATGTTGTTATAAACGTAAACTTAAATAACTGCAAGTTCAATTAAAATGGCATTTGGTCTTTAATAGTGTATTCCATTTAAGAATAAAGCGTTGAGTTGAATAGGATTTATTTTAGACCAATCACGACGCTTAAAATTGTGATTTTATTTACACAAGCACAAATTTGAAGACCTCTTTGTCTAATACGTTGGATATTTGATATAACTTAGCTCTCATACACTAAATATTTTTATACAGCTTTGCAATGGCTTCTAAAAACAAATTTACAAACTGACATATTAATATTATACAACAAGGCTTGTTATATTATTAAAATAATAATATTATATTATATTAGCTTTTAAGTATTTATTTATTTATTTATTTATTAAATATAACACTGCATCATATTTTAACAAAACAGTTTTATAACTGGTACCGTCAAAACCATATTAATTTTATAAGTAGTTCTTCTTAATCGTCCATTTCATTATATAATTCTTATTATATTATTATAGAAAGAATATTTCTTTTCAAAAGGTTTGATACATCGTACTTTGGCAACGTAGCATTTAATTTGCTTTAAATGGCGGCAGTAGCATCAAAGAAAGTTTTAATTTTGTTAATTTATTTTTTGTTTTGTGATTGTAAACAATTATACTCAACTATGTCAACGATTACTCTTTTGGACCACGTCTGTGGGACAGTAGATTACCTTGCGCTCACCACTGTCGCTGTAACTGACTGCTTTATAGCGGTAAGGCTGCCCGGTCCTAATGAGGTACAAAAGACCGAAATAATCTGTCTTTCTAGTATTTATTATATACATTGTCTTAAACAATCAAGAACTAAATCCAAGAAATTTATTGCAATAACTCTTTAATAGAGCTTTTTTAAATATTTTCTCTAATTAATATTGTCGACATAAGCCGATTAAAATTCTGTTTATAAATTAATTAAAGAACAATTTAAGTCGTTGATCGCAAAGGGAAGCTTTTGTGCGTTGTAATTACATTTTCGCGAAAGGCAGGGAGGCAAATAAGGACGGCTGAGGGGTGGAGTTTCGGGGTAAAAAGGGGCCCGCAATAATTCAGATTTGATATTAAAGACGTAATAACAGGGAATAAAGCAATAAAGAACCGTCGGTTTGGAATATGAAATTGTCGCAAGTCGCGCGTTTCTCCAACTTTAATTTCTTTCGCTATAATTCAGCGACATTAAAATATCTGGCGACATTTTTACGACATCCAAGAATTATTGGTGTAAATTACGTTTCACATTTGAAATATTTAAATTTGAATTGCTGAATTATATCCTTTTCTTGGAGATTTACAATTTCAGATATTCTAATGGAAAATTTTACTCGAGTTATTCTTCTCATTTCCCGTTTTCAGGACCCGTCCCTCCACTTCACTCCAACAGACTGCGTTATTTATTATTCATTCTGCAGATATTAAATTCTTAATTTCAAATGTTTATATAATTTTTACAATTGCTCCTTCAAAGGTTTTTGTATTATCGCAATAATTTTAAAGCAATTTTTTAACAAATAAATCTCAAACAAACAAATTAATAACACTTTAACTTAACCAAATTATCACCCAGCATCTAACAACCTCTAATTTGGTTCGTCAGTTTTAAATCCATCGAAAAATAGTTTTTAAACCGTCACAAATTTTTAAACCAACATCAGCACGCGTAGATAAACATTTTTAGATGTTTAGCACTTCGTTTAGGCACGTAAGTGTAGCACGAGACCTAAGCAAATCAATGGTGATAATTGGATTTAAATAAGCCAATGGCTGCCTATCATTATGTCTAATGGTAATTGCTCTGTCAATATTGGCTTAGATCTAAGGTGCCTTGTTGGTGTTTTGCTGTCTATGTTTTTATTTTAAACATTAAGTCTTGTCCAAGGTTGGCGGGTTTGAAAATTAATTTTACAAGACAGATGTTTAAAAAAGCAGGACAAATGGGAAAAACAATACAAAACTTATAAAATCAAAGTAAAACGTGTAATATTTCGACACATGCTTCTTCAGTAAGTTAGAATCGCACAATTTTTATTAAATAATGTTGAAAAAAACGGGGCCCCTTTAGTCTCCATCCATATTTTCTTTTTATCCTTATCACTGAACACATGAATCATTACTGGAATTTGTATCAATGGCTAGTTAATAAGAACTCAATTACCCTCTCACAAACACGTTGGTGTCCAGATGAAGATGCCCAAAAAGCTTCCGAAAATATAAAAATATTAAATTCACTCTCATGCAACAGATAGATCTATCTTCTTCTGAGGCCTACAATGTAGGCCCTAGAGGTTTCCTCAGCATACAGGTCCATTCTGCCAGGGGTACTCTCAAAAGATAGTGGTCCGCTTTGGAGTCCTTCCTTCAATGCCATTAAGCTAGAATATAACTTTTTAAAATCTTTATAAAAATGTCAACCAAAGCTAAATATCTATGTATATTAGCAATGTCAATTTAAGCTAGAATACAACTGTCTTCAAAATGCGACAGAGGGGCCTCTCTTCTTTCCTTCGTACACAGTTAATAATAATAATAAAAATATAGTTTATAGTCAAGAGGTCAGTTTACACCATAGTAGGACATTCATATTATACAAGGTGTCCCTAAACTTATTGGCATAAATTTAGGAAAAGAATGCGCAAGTCTAAATAAGACGAAAACCTAAATAAATATTTTTCCTAATTACTTATGTTTCCAAGATACAGGGTGATAAAGTGTTACCTATCATATTAGTTTAACTTCTACTATGGTAGTCTTGAAACGTGATATTTTGCGAACAGTCACTTACTACCAAAACACATATTCACACATAATTACAATTGTTTGAGTGAACACAGTGTCGTACAAACGGGGGTTGCTTTAAGCTTATTGTCCCATACAAACTTTGAGGTTAGGTTTTTAAAACATTTGATACAATTTTTCGATTACACAGTTCGGCTACCATTAAAAAGGTGTACCTCTCAAACTTCGATAAAATAAACCGTTTCCGAGATATTCGAGATTACAATAATTGTTATATCGCATTATTTAAAAGGATTAAAAGGTATATGATAACAAATTTTATTTTTTAATTGAATAAACTAAAAAGGGCATTCCATGAGCCTCGAGACTTTTTGCCCTGACCGTCACATTAAAAGAAAATGTAGTTTTTTTAATTTGTTATCAAATATAACAATTATTGTAATCTCGAATATCTCGGAAACGGTTTATTTTATCGAAGTTTGAGAGGTCCACCTTTTTAATAGTAACCGAACTGAGTAATCAAAAAATTGCATCAAATGGTATAAAAACCTAACCTCAAAGTTTTTATGGGACAATAAGCTTAAGCAACCCCTGTTTCTACGACACTGCGTTCACTCGAACAATTGTTATTATGTGTGAATATGTGTTTTGGTAGTAAGTGACTGTTCGCAAAATATCACCTTTCCAAGTCTACCATAGTGGAAGTTATATTAAAAAAACTGATATGATAAGTAACACTTTACCACCCTGTAAACATACGTAATTAGGAAATAGTATATTACACTACAAGGGCAGAAAGTGTGAGATTCCTGCACTGCGCGCCATGATGCCCTCGGCTTCGTTGCATTTTGAAATATTCAATTTTAATCTGTTATATATCGTCACCAAATTCACGAAGTGGCGTATATGAAGATTTAATTATGCAAAAAAGCAATTTTTTGAAATAAAAGTTTAGCATACTAAACACTTATTCCAGAAATTTGCTTTTTTGCATAACACAAATCTTCCGATACGGGTGTTTGAAGTTTTGTGTTATGCAAAAAAAAACAATTTTCTGGGATAAACGTTTAAAATGCTAAACGTTTATTTCAGAAAATTGCTTTTTTGTATAACTTAAATCTTCATATACGCCACTTCGTGAATTTGGGGACGATATGCACCATTCATTAACTAACTAAGTCATCCTGGAGGGCTACGTAATCACCCTTACCTTTTATCTGTTGATACATTTTTATATCATCTGCACACAACAGCTTGAAACAATTGATTTTATTATGAAGGTCATTTATAAACAAAAGAAAGAAGAGGGGACCCAAATTAGAACCCTGCGGTACTCCCGAAATGGATACAAATTAATCTGAGTAAAATCCATTGAATGCGACAATCTGCCGTCTATGTGATAAGTAAGATGTTAAAAGGTGAACAGTAGTGTCATCAAATCCATAATTACAAAGCTTTCTAATCAGTATTGAATGATCGATTTGATCGAATGCTTTCTGGAAATCGATATAAACAACATCCAACTGCCCGCGATTATCAATTGTTTTACTGGCAAGTTTGTTAAAGTGACAAGATAGGACGCAGTGGTTCTTTTTTTCATAAAGCAGTGTTGACCATAAGAGCAGATTCTTGAGTGTATATTTTTGAGTAGATAATTGATTTAAAAATCTTTGCAAAATTGTTAAGGATTGATATGGTCCCATAATTCTCAACTAGAGAATTGTTACCTTTTTTTAAACAGGGGTAATTTTTGAGATTTCCATGAGTTTTCCTTAGCATACGGGTCCGTTCTGCTCCTCTTAAGAGGTAGTGGTCTGCTTTTGGCGTCCTTAATCTAGATGCCACTAGCTGAGTATAACTATTTTAAGAATGTCAATTTAAGCAAGAATTTAACTTTCATAAGAATGTCAACTAAAGCTATATATAACTGTATTTATAATGTCAATTTAATCTGTAATATACCCAGATAGCACACAAAGTCTTGAAGATTTTTTTTGTATGTCTGAAGATCTAAAAAATACGTCTGAAAGACGTCTTAAAGATATCTTCATTAATGTTCTAAAGACATCTTATAAATGCCTGATACCGCTGTTTATTTTTTTTTAAATTTTTTGATAAAATAGTCAAAATTGAAATTATGTCCCTTAATCAGCGCCTTCATAGTAAGATATAATTAGGTACCATCTTATTTTGGTGTATTAGAAACCACATTAATTTAGGATTTTGAGTTTTGATAACGATGATGCGAAAAATAACCAATCTACAAGAATGTCAGATATATATTTATTCAGATATATACCCGTGGGTATATATCTGACATTCTTGTAGATTGGTTATTTTTCCTACAATTAATAATATATATTTGTAATAAAAATATTATAAACAAACATGTTTTTTAAAAATTAAGTATTAAGACAAAATAACCTTAAAATAAAACAGCGAAAGTTTTTAAATCAAATTACCCGCACATTTCCCATAATGCAATGAAATCGGCCCGCCATGTGATCCCTATGCTGTTCTTTTCTATTTCACCAAGCGCTGATATGTCTGCCTCTTTTCAATTCTTAAATAACTAAATGCCGCCATTTTTGCTTCTTGTAAGTATGTTGAATTTGGTTGAATGCTATAACTAATCGTGGCGGTTTTCTTTTTCATGTTCGACGTTCAACAACTCAAGTGACAAGTCAAAGTAGTGTGCAGTGTTGGTTTTCGATTCTTTTGTGAATTTTGGTCGTTTTTTGTGGTGTTTTCCCAGAAAATAATTGATAGCCCGAGGGATACCCTGTTCTCTGACCCTGATACCCACCTATAACATAAGGGCTTTAGACAGAAGGGTTCTACTTGCCAAGAAGTTTTGACTCTATTGATTTGAATGCCGTTGAAAGGACAGAACCAAAGATGACTTACGTCGTAAACTGGACGTCTGTGCTATCTCGGTAACTGTCTTAAAAATATAAAATTAAAATAAATATTTAATTTTTATTACAGCAAATTCGATGTCTGTCCAGTCTTACTTATTTGACTAACCTAGTCTTGTCTATCTAGTATAACATTCATGCTACATATTAATTTTTCTTAAACTTTTTCATTGTCCATTTTAAAACTGTTCTCAAAATTGTAATAGTTCTTATTATCAAACCTAATAAAATCATACTTTCAAAATAGATATCCTACAATTTATCACCCCTTTTTGCATTAATATTCTAATTACCCAGTAAGGTCCCTTTTTAACACATCGTTCTCGTCAAATAAATTATTGTGAACCGATCAAACAAAGCGCGTGACGTTCACATACTAAATTAACCTCTAATAGGCGTTGCCAGTTGTCTGGAATCAACACGTGACTACTACCTTCCGATGATGGATTGATCATTACACTCTGTGAAAATAATAAAGATTACGACCAAGCATATATTTTATGCAAATTCGAACGAGGATCGTTGTGTGTTATTGCTAATTTGCATTTATTGGAAAATGACTTAATGTAAACCAAGGGTGAACATACGTAGCTATAACTACACGAACACGCGGCTTCTTAATTGCAATCGATACGAATATGATGAGATTTAAAGTAAATAGAGGCATTAAAATAAATTTAATTTCGGTTGTAAAGCTGAAATGGGCTCGTAAATGCTGATATATCTTCGGTGTACATCTCAATATAAGTTCGAGAGCTGCAGTTTCATATGTTAATAATAGACATAAAGTTATGATTTTATTATAGGAAATTTAATGAAAACTACTATTATTAAGTTTTGTCCCTCTGGTCTAGCTTGCCAGTTATTTTAATTGTCTATAAGCATTAATGACTTTAACATTTTGAAGTGGGCAAAAGTTAGTGCCTTGAGGAACACCATTTAATTAATTGACTAGATTAGAGAGACAAGATAAATGCCTTCTTCTATTAATTATACTTCCCAAGTAAAAAATCTAATTTACTTATTCTATTCATTTATTGTCTATTATGATACTATCTTCGGTTTTGTTATTTTTTAGCTTTTGTCTTATTTGTGTATTAACAACATTAGTTTAGATCTACAAACTGTTGTATCTTCTAACTTTCTAGATTTTGATTCTTTGATCTTCTGTTCTTTCCATAACCCTACAGCCTTGATGAATTCCCTTTTCTAGTCTTATCATTTACAATGTTTTTATTCATGTTGTATCTTTGCTATATCTTCTTTATAAAGCATCTTAAATACTTTCGGGTAAGCCATAAACCTAAGAATATTCCACATCCTTTTCCGTTTATCTGAATCAAATGCTTTTTCAAAATCGATTAAATTTATATGAATTTTTTCATTTTTTTCAGCGACTTCTTCTTTTTCTCGTAATTTCTCATGTCGGATTCTTCATTCTATCTATTATTATTTTGACTATTATTTTGCTAGCAAAGGTTAAAATTGTAATAAGTTTCCGGTTTTTTTTTCTGATAGTTTGATAATTAATCCTTTGTTCCAGTTTTAGAGTACATTTTCTCCCACCCATATTTTAATTATTAGGATGTAGAATAGATACGAGAATAGATAATGTTAAATGAGCTGACAGCTGTTATTCTGTCTATATTTTATCTATCATATTCTTTCTCTGTTTAAATATTTTACAACATTAGAAATTAGTAAAAAAAAATAATATTTAGTATGCAATTATTCCTAAAGAACCATAAACAACATACCCATACAGAAATTAGAAATCAGGCAACATAAAGCTTTGTCGCAGGTAATAATTTATTTGTTAATTGTATTTATTTGATGGTTATTGCTAAACGCGATGTAAATTGGTGACATCATTCACACAATATCGTGTCGTTATTTTAATAATAAAACGATTATGAGGAGCGTTTAGCATTTCAACGCTAACGAAATTATTGACCAATAATGGTTAATGCTTTCTTAAGAGCTTGTAAAGGACATTAGTTCAAGAAAATGGTTATTCAATATTTACCAATACATCTTTGCTGCAAATTAGTTAATAAATAAACAGCTTTATTGTTTGGGATCAAACTATAGCTTATTAGCACAAAAAGTTGGTATATTACAATAATATTAATTCATAGACAATTTATTAGCAATACAAGTTCATTATCACCCTTCTTTTATCTACCAATTGTCATTTAGAAATTGTCCATTTGGATGATACTTCGAAACCATTTATAAGCATATGTTGAACAATGTTTCACATGTTCTCTTTTAAAAATCCCAATAAGAAAACTAAAAAGGAACATGAAGGTTCGTAGTTAATTTGAATCATTAGACAATGCAATGGAGTAAAGAAAATAATACGGAACGTATGTTACAAAGAGTAGAGGTACGGTACTTAATAAGTATTGTGTGTGTTTGTGTATGTAGGTATAGTTTGTATTGTGGTCCTTGAAATATGATCGTTGATCTTCGAATAACAAGGGACTCGTGTTCGTGGCCTGCCCACCGCCGTTGTATCGGATAATGAGCGCAATCTATAACTATAGGACTTGAGGAGAGATGAATGAAAGACTTGTGCACGGCTTAATTTTTCATCAGATCGTTTGTTACCGGCAGTACCGGCTTTGTAGTAAGAAATTATTATTTAAGTTAAAAATTAGGTTTTGTATGAATAATTCAATAAATTATATTTAAAAATGATAAAATTTAAATTTTGGTGAGGCAGAGGCAGGGTTTCGCCCTCATTTAAAGGCAAATAAATTTTTTTTAAACCCAACTTAAAAAAACTGACGTCGCAAATCAATTATCCACTCAAAAATATTGCGTAAATAACCACAGATTTGTTCTTTAAACAGTTCAGAATTTTATAACCAAAACAAATCTAAAGAATTCTGGTCCCCCCTTATGAACAAAAGTTTCGCAATTTTTCGAAAGCAAATTCCAAACGCGAAGAGTTACGAAAGTGCGGTTTGATTTAGTAAATAGTAAAGAAAAATTATTTTTGCAACTTTTTTTTCCATGTTTTTCAGAAAAAATTTCAAAAGGGGGGACCGGGAAAATCGCGATATTTTTTTCAAAAAGGTCCCCCCTTTTGAATTTTTTTCTGAAAAACATGAAAAAAAAAAGTTGCAAAAATAATGTTTCCCAACTAATTCGACCACGCTGATTCCAAAAAATCAAACCGCACTTTCGTATCTCTTCCCGTTCATAAGTTACACTCGAGAATCGCGATATTTTTCTCAAAAGGGTCCCCCCTTTTGAAATTTTTTCTGAAAAACATGAAAAAGAAAGTTGCAAAAATAATTTTTCCTTACTAATTCGACCACGCTGATTCCAAAAAATCAAACCGCACTTTCGTATCTCTTCGCGTTCGGAAGTTACACTCGAAAATCGCGATATTTTTTTCAAAAAGGTCCCCCCTTTTGAAATTTTTTCTGAAAAACATGAAAAAGAAAACTGCAAAAATAATTTTTCCTTGCTAATTCGAACACGCTGATTCCAAAAAATCGAACCGCACTTTCGTATCTCTTCGCGTTCGGAAGTTACACTCGAAAATCGCGATATTTTTTTCAAAAGGGTCCCCCCTTTTGAAATTTTTTCTGAAAAACATGAAAAGGAAAGTTGCAAAAATAATTTTTCCTTACTAATTCGACCACGCTGATTTCAAAAAATCAAACCGCACTTTCGTATCTCTTCGCGTTCGGAAGTTACACTCGAAAATCGCTATATTTTTCTCAAAAGGGTCCCCCCTTATGAGATTTTTTCTGTAAAAGTTGAAAAAAAAAGTTGCAAAAATAATTTTTCCTAACTAATTCGACCACGCTGATTCCAAAAATTCAAACTGCACTTTCGTATCTCTTCCCGTTCGGAAGTTACACTCGAAAATCGCGATATTTTTCTCAAAGGGTCCCCCCTTATGAGAATTTTCTGAAAAAGTTGAAAAAAAAGTTGCAAAAACAATTTTTCCTAACTAATTCGAGCACGCTGATTCCAAAAATTCAAACCGCACTTTCGTATCTCTTCCCGTTCGGAAGTTACACTCGAAAATCGCGATATTTTTCTCAAAAGGGTCCCCCCCCTTATGAGATTTTTTCTGAAAAAGTTGAAAAAAAAGTTGCAAAAACAATTTTTCCTAACTAATTCGAGCACTCTGAATCCAAAAATTCAAAACGCACTTTCGTATCTCTTCCCGTTCGGAAGTTACACTGCCAGCAAAAGACCGCCTAAGTTTAAAAAAGAAGTTTTCCCTCACGATACCAACAAGAGAGCAGTGGGAGAAAAAGGATGTACACTTTGCACAAAATGCACTAGTGTGCTACACTGATGGCTCTCGTATGGCGAGTACACTGTCTTCAGGGGCAGGTTTCTGCGTGGAGGACAGGGATATCCAAAGGAGCTACCCGCTCGGAGGATATACCACTGTCTTTCAAGCGGAAGTGTTTGCCATACTTGAGGTTGCAAACTGTGAGGATATAAGAACAGGGAGTGAGACAGATATATACATCTGCTCAGATAGCCAAGCAGCTCTGAAAGCGCTTTGGGCAGCGAGAACCACATCGAAGTTGGTTCAAGAGTGTGAGGAAGCGCTGGAAAAGCTAGCAAGTACAAAAAGAGTGCATCTCGTATGGGTACCAGGTCATAGTGGGGTTGAGGGTAACGAACGGGCTGATGAGTTGGCCAGATTGGGATCTGAAACCCCCTGTGTAGGACCCGAACCAATTTTTGGAATCACGAGAAAGCAGGTCAAATCAGCCCTAAATAATTGGGCTGATAAAAGAGCGAATGAAAGCTGGAGAAGAAGCGGTGGCTGTAGGCAGACCAGGGATTTTCTGGTCACCCTAAGCAAACCCAAATCCATCTGGCTTCTAGGTAGAAGCCGAACCTCCTTGGGCCCACTTGTGAATATACTCACAGGTCATGGCCTAAGGAAACACCTCACAAGAATAGGGGCTGAAACCAGCCCCTCCTGTACCCAGTGCGGAAGGGAGGATGAAACCTCCTTTCACTTCCTGGGACAATGTGAGGCCCTCGGCAGACTAAGGTATAAAATCTTTGGAGTGATGACACTCCAAAGGGAAGAGTTGGCCTCTCTTGCCTGGCAGGATATCCTGACCTTTATAAGAAGGTCTGGAAGATTCGAAAGGGCTGGTATGGGCGAAGAGGAAGATGAGGAGTAGTCTGGTTGGTTTAGGAGGGGCAGATAAAAAGGACCATGGAGTCTAATTGTCAGGCTTCGAGCCTACCCAACCGTACTACTACTACACTCGAAAATCGCGATATTTTTCTCAAAAGGGTCCCCCCTTATGAGATTTTTTCTGAAAAAGTTGAAAAAAAAAGTTGCAAAAACAATTTTTCCTAACTAATTCGAGCACGCTGATTCCAAAAATTCAAACCGAACTTTCGTATCTCTTCCCGTTCGGAAGTTACACTCGAAAATCGCGATATTTTTCTCAAAAGGGTCCCCCCTTATGAGATTTTTTCTGAAAAAGTTGAAAAAAAAAGTTGCAAAAACAATTTTTCCTAACTAATTCGAGCACGCTGATTCCAAAAATTCAAACCGCACTTTCGTATCTCTTCCCGTTCGGAAGTTACACTCGAAAATCGCGATATTTTTCTCAAAAGGGTCCCCCCTTATGAGATTTTTTCTATAAAAGTTGAAAAAAAAAGTTGCAAAAACAATTTTTCCTTACTAATTCGACCACGCTGATTCCAAAAAATCAAACCGCACTTTCGTATCTCTTCGCGTTCGGAAGTTACACTCGAAAATCGCGATATTTTTTTCAAAAAGGTCCCTCCTTTTGAAATTTTTTCTGAAAAACATGAAAAAGAAAACTGCAAAAATAATTTTTCCTTGCTAATTCGAACACGCTGATTCCAAAAAATCGAACCGCACTTTCGTATCTCTTCGCGTTCGGAAGTTACACTCGAAAATCGCGATATTTTTTTCAAAAGGGTCCCCCCTTTTGAAATTTTTTCTGAAAAACATGAAAAGGAAAGTTGCAAAAATAATTTTTCCTTACTAATTCGACCACGCTGATTTCAAAAAATCAAACCGCACTTTCGTATCTCTTCGCGTTCGGAAGTTACACTCGAAAATCGCTATATTTTTCTCAAAAGGGTCCCCCCTTATGAGATTTTTTCTGTAAAAGTTGAAAAAAAAAGTTGCAAAAATAATTTTTCCTAACTAATTCGACCACGCTGATTCCAAAAATTCAAACTGCACTTTCGTATCTCTTCCCGTTCGGAAGTTACACTCGAAAATCGCGATATTTTTCTCAAAAGGGTCCCCCCTTATGAGATTTTTTCTGAAAAAGTTGAAAAAAAAGTTGCAAAAACAATTTTTCCTAACTAATTCGAGCACTCTGATTCCAAAAATTCAAAACGCACTTTCGTATCTCTTCCCGTTCGGAAGTTACACTCGAAAATCGCGATATTTTTCTCAAAAGGGTCCCCCCTTATGAGATTTTTTCTGAAAAAGTTGAAAAAAAAGTTGCAAAAACAATTTTTCCTAACTAATTCGAGCACGCTGATTCCAAAAATTCAAACCGCACTTTCGTATCTCTTCCCGTTCGGAAGTTACACTCGAAAATCGCGATATTTTTCTCAAAAGGGTCCCCCCTTATGAGATTTTTTCTGAAAAAGTTGAAAAAAAAAGTTGCAAAAACAATTTTTCCTAACTAATTCGAGCACGCTGATTCCAAAAATTCAAACCGCACTTTCGTATCTCTTCCCGTTCGGAAGTTACACTCGAAAATCGCGATATTTTTCTCAAAAGGGTCCCCCCTTATGAGATTTTTTCTGAAAAAGTTGAAAAAAAAGTTGCAAAAACAATTTTTCCTAACTAATTCGAGCACGCTGATTCCAAAAATTCAAACCGCACTTTCGTATCTCTTCCCGTTCGGAAGTTACACTCGAAAATCGCGATATTTTTCTCAAAAGGGTCCCCCCTTATGAGATTTTTTCTGAAAAAGTTGAAAAAAAAAGTTGCAAAAACAATTTTTCCTAACTAATTCGAGCACGCTGATTCCAAAAATTCAAACCGCACTTTCGTATCTCTTCCCGTTCGGAAGTTACACTCGAAAATCGCGATATTTTTCTCAAAAGGGTCCCCCCTTATGGAAGTTTTGTCTGAAAAAGTTGAAAAAAAAAGTTGCAAAAACAATTTTTCCTAACTAATTCGAGCACGCTGATTCCAAAAATTCAAACCGCACTTTCGTATCTCTTCCCGTTCGGAAGTTACACAAGTTTTGTCTGAAAAAGTTGAAAAAAAAAATTGCAAAAACAATTTTTCCTAACTAATTCGAGCACGCTGATTCCAAAAAATCAAACCGCACTTTCGTATCTCTTCGCGTTCGGAAGTTACACTCGAAAAACGCGATATTTTATTTTACTAATTCGACCACGCTGATTCCAAAAAATCAAACCGCACTTTCGTATCTCTTCCCGTTCGGAAGTTACACTCGAAAATCGCGATATTTTTCTCAAAAGGGTCCCCCCTTATAAGATTTTTTCTGAAAAAGTTGAAAAAAAAAGTTGCAAAAACAATTTTTCCTAACTAATTCAAGCACGCTGATTCCAAAAATTCAAACCGCACTTTCGTATCTCTTCCCGTTCGGAAGTTATACTCGAAAATCGCGATATTTTTCTCAAAAGGGTCCCCCCTTATGAGATTTTTTCTGAAAAAGTTGAAAAAAAAAGTTGCAAAAACAATTTTTCCTAACTAATTCAAGCACGCTGATTCCAAAAATTCAAACCGCACTTTCGTATCTCTTCCCGTTCGGAAGTTACACTCGAAAATCGCGATATTTTTCTCAAAAGGGTCCCCCCTTATGAGATTTTTTCTGAAAAAGTTGAAAAAAAAGTTGCAAAAACAATTTTTCCTAACTAATTCGAGCACGCTGATTCCAAAAAATCAAACCGCACTTTCGTATCTCTTCGCGTTCGGAAGTTACACTCGAAAAACGCGATATTTTTCTCAAAAGGGTCCCCCCTTATGACATTTTTTCTGAAAAAGTTGAAAAAAAAATTGCAAAAACAATTTTTCCTAACTAATTCGAGCACGCTGATTCCAAAAATTCAAACCGCACTTTCGTATCTCTTCCCGTTCGGAAGTTACACTCGAAAATCGCGATATTTTTCTCAAAAGGGTCCCCCCTTATGAGATTTTTTCTGAAAAAGTTGAAAAAAAAAGTTGCAACTCGAAAATCGCGATATTTTTCTCAAAAGGGTCCCCCCTTATGGAAGTTTTGTCTGAAAAAGTTGAAAAAAAAAGTTGCAAAAACAATTTTTCCTAACTAATTCGAGCACGCTGATTCCAAAAAATCAAACCGCACTTTCGTATCTCTTCGCGTTCGGAAGTTACACTCGAAAAACGCGATATTTTTCTCAAAAGGGTCCCCCCTTATGACATTTTTTCTGAAAAAGTTGAAAAAAAAATTGCAAAAACAATTTTTCCTAACTAATTCGAGCACGCTGATTCCAAAAATTCAAACCGCACTTTCGTATCTCTTCCCGTTCGGAAGTTACACTCGAAAATCGCGATATTTTTCTCAAAAGGGTCCCCCCTTATGAGATTTTTTCTGAAAAAGTTGAAAAAAAAAGTTGCAACTCGAAAATCGCGATATTTTTCTCAAAAGGGAAGTTTTGTCTGAAAAAGTTGAAAAAAAAAATTGCAAAAACAATTTTTCCTAACTAATTCGAGCACGCTGATTCCAAAAAATCAAACCGCACTTTCGTATCTCTTCCCGTTCGGAAGTTACACTCGAAAATCGCGATATTTTTCTCAAAAGGGTCCCCCCTTATAAGATTTTTTCTGAAAAAGTTGAAAAAAAAAGTTGCAAAAACAATTTTTCCTAACTAATTCAAGCACGCTGATTCCAAAAATTCAAACCGCACTTTCGTATCTCTTCCCGTTCGGAAGTTATACTCGAAAATCGCGATATTTTTCTCAAAAGGGTCCCCCCTTATGAGATTTTTTCTGAAAAAGTTGAAAAAAAAAAATTGCAAAAACAATTTTTCCTAACTAATTCGAGCACGCTGATTCCAAAAATTCAAACCGCACTTTCGTATCTCTTCCCGTTCGGAAGTTACACTCGAAAATCGCGATATTTTTCTCAAAAGGGTCCCCCCTTATGAGATTTTTTCTGAAAAAGTTGAAAAAAAAAGTTGCAAAAACAATTTTTCCTAACTAATTCGAGCACGCTGATTCCAAAAAATCAAACCGCACTTTCGTATCTCTTCGCGTTCGGAAGTTACACTCGAAAAACGCGATATTTTTCTCAAAAGGGTCCCCCCTTATGAGATTTTTTCTGAAAAAGTTGGAAAAAAAAATTGCAAAAACAATTTTTCCTAACTAATTCGAGCACGCTGATTCCAAAAATTCAAACCGCACTTTCGTATCTCTTCCCGTTCGGAAGTTACACTCGAAAATCGCGATATTTTTCTCAAAAGGGTCCCCCCTTATGAGATTTTTTCTGAAAAAGTTGAAAAAAAAAGTTGCAAAAACAATTTTTCCTAACTAATTTGAGCACGCTGATTCCAAAAAATCAAACCGCACTTTCGTATCTCTTCGCGTTCGGAAGTTACACTCGAAAAACGCGATATTTTTCTCAAAAGGGTCCCCCCTTATGAGATTTTTTCTGAAAAAGTTGAAAAAAAAATTGCAAAAACAATTTTTCCTAACTAATTCGAGCACGCTGATTCCAAAAATTCAAACCGCACTTTCGTATCTCTTCCCGTTCTGAAAAAGTTGAAAAAAAAAGTTGCAAAAACAATTTTTCCTAACTAATTCGAGCACGCTGATTCCAAAAAATCAAACCGCACTTTCGTATCTCTTCGCGTTCGGAAGTTACACTCGAAAAACGCGATATTTTTCTCAAAAGGGTCCCCCCTTATGAGATTTTTTCTGAAAAAGTTGAAAAAAAAAATTGCAAAAACAATTTTTCCTAACTAATTCGAGCACGCTGATTCCAAAAATTCAAACCGCCGGGTTGTATTTTCGGCCGAGGTAGTAAGAAAAAACTACACGGGCAGAAAGTGTGAGAGTCCTGAACTGCGCGCCATGATGCCCTCGGCTTCGCCTCGGGCATCATGGCGCGCAGTGCAGGAATCTCACATAAGGGTCCCCCCTTATGAGATTTTTTCTGAACTAATTCGAGCACGCTGATTCCAAAAATTCAAACCGCACTTTCGTATCTCTTCCCGTTCGGAAGTTACACTCGAAAATCGCGATATTTTTCCTAACTAATTCGAGCACGCTGATTCCAAAAATTCAAACCGCACTTTCGTATCTCTTCGCGTTCGGAAGTTACACTCGAAAAACGCGATATTTTTCTCAAAAGGGTCCCCCCTTATGAGATTTTTTCTGAAAAAGTTAAAAAAAAAAGTTGCAAAAACAATTTTTCCCAACTAATTTGAGCACGCTGATTCCAAAAATTCAAACCGCACTTTCGTATCTCTTCTCGTTCGGAAGTTACACTCGAAAATCGCGATATTTTTCTCAAAAGGGTCCCCCCTTATGAGATTTTTTCTGAAAAAGTTGAAAAAAAAAGTTGCAAAAACAATTTTTCCTAACTAATTCGAGCACGCTGATTCCAAAAATTCAAACCGCACTTTCGTATCTCTTCCCGTTCGGAAGTTACACTCGAAAATCGCGATATTTTTCTCAAAAGGGGCCCCCCCTTATGAGATTTTTTCTGAAAAAGTTGAAAAAAAAAATTGCAAAAACAATTTTTCCTAACTAATTCGAGCACGCTGATTCCAAAAATTCAAACCGCACTTTCGTATCTCTTCCCGTTCGGAAGTTACACTCGAAAATCGCGATATTTTTCTCAAAAGGGTCCCCCCCCTTATGAGATTTTTTCTGAAAAAGTTGAAAAAAAAAGTTGCAAAAACAATTTTTCCCAACTAATTTGAGCACGCTGATTCCAAAAATTCAAACCGCACTTTCGTATCTCTTCCCGTTCGGAAGTTACACTCGAAAATCGCGATATTTTTCTCAAAAGGGTCCCCCCTTATGAGATTTTTTCTGAAAAAGTTGAAAAAAAAAATTGCAAAAACAATTTTTCCTAACTAATTCGAGCACGCTGATTCCAAAAAATCAAACCGCACTTTCGTATCTCTTCCCGTTCGGAAGTTACACTCGAAAATCGCGATATTTTTCTCAAAAGGGTCCCCCCTTATGAGATTTTTTCTGAAAAAGTTGAAAAAAAAGTTGCAAAAACAATTTTTCCTAACTAATTCGAGCACGCTGATTCCAAAAATTCAAACCGCACTTTCGTATCTCTTCCCGTTCGGAAGTTACACTCGAAAATCGCGATATTTTTCTCAAAAGGGTCCCCCCTTATGAGATTTTTTCTGAAAAAGTTGAAAAAAGAAATTGCAAAAACAATTTTTCCTAACTAATTCGAGCACGCTGATTCCAAAAATTCAAACCGCACTTTCGTATCTCTTCCCGTTCGGAAGTTACACTCGAAAATCGCGATATTTTTCTCAAAAGGGTCCCCCCTTATGAGATTTTTTCTGAAAAAGTTGAAAAAAAATTGCAAAAACAATTTTTCCTAACTAATTCGAGCACGCTGATTCCAAAAATTCAAACCGCACTTTCGTATCTCTTCCCGTTCGGAAGTTACACTTGAAAATCGCGATATTTTTCTCAAAAGGGTCCCCCCTTATGAGATTTTTTCTGAAAAAGTTGAAAAAAAAAAGTTGCAAAAACAATTTTTCCTAACTAATTCGAGCACGCTGATTCCAAAAATTCAAACCGCACTTTCGTATCTCTTCCCGTTCGAAAGTTACACTCGAAAATCGCGATATTTTTCTCAAAAGGGTCCCCCCTTATGAGATTTTTTTTGAAAAAGTTGAAAAAAAAATTGCAAAAACAATTTTTCCTAACTAATTCGAGCACGCTGATTCCAAAAATTCAAACCGCGCTTTCGTATCTCTTCGTACACTCGAAAATCGCGATATTTTTCTCAAAAGGGTCCCCCCTTATGAGATTTTTTCTGAAAAAGTTGAAAAAAAAGTTGCAAAAACAATTTTTCCTAACTAATTCGAGCACGCTGATTCCAAAAAATCAAACCGCACTTTCGTATCTCTTCGCGTTCGGAAGTTACACTCGAAAAACGCGATATTTTATTTTACTAATTCGACCACGCTGATTCCAAAAAATCAAACCGCACTTTCGTATCTCTTCCCGTTCGGAAGTTACACTCGAAAATCGCGATATTTTTCTCAAAAGGGTCCCCCCTTATGAGATTTTTTCTGAAAAAGTTGAAAAAAAAGTTGCAAAAACAATTTTTCCTAACTAATTCGAGCACGCTGATTCCAAAAATTCAAACCGCACTTTCGTATCTCTTCCCGTTCGGAAGTTACACTCGAAAATCGCGATATTTTTCTCAAAAGGGTCCCCCCTTATGAGATTTTTTCTGAAAAAGTTGAAAAAAAAAGTTGCAAAAACAATTTTTCCTAACTAATTCGAGCACGCTGATTCCAAAAAATCAAACCGCACTTTCGTATCTCTTCGCGTTCGGAAGTTACACTCGAAAAACGCGATATTTTATTTTACTAATTCGACCACGCTGATTCCAAAAAATCAAACCGCACTTTCGTATCTCTTCCCGTTCGGAAGTTACACTCGAAAATCGCGATATTTTTCTCAAAAGGGTCCCCCCTTATGAGATTTTTTCTGAAAAAGTTGAAAAAAAATTGCAAAAACAATTTTTCCTAACTAATTCGAGCACGCTGATTCCAAAAATTCAAACCGCACTTTCGTATCTCTTCCCGTTCGGAAGTTACACTTGAAAATCGCGATATTTTTCTCAAAAGGGTCCCCCCTTATGAGATTTTTTCTGAAAAAGTTGAAAAAAAAAAGTTGCAAAAACAATTTTTCCTAACTAATTCGAGCACGCTGATTCCAAAAATTCAAACCGCACTTTCGTATCTCTTCCCGTTCGAAAGTTACACTACCCCCCCTTATGAGATTTTTTCTGAAAAAGTTGAAAAAAAAGTTGCAAAAACAATTTTTCCTAACTAATTCGAGCACGCTGATTCCAAAAATTCAAACCGCACTTTCGTATCTCTTCCCGTTCGGAAGTTACACTCGAAAATCGCGATATTTTTCTTAAAAGGGTCCCCCCTTATGAGATTTTTTCTGAAAAAGTTGAAAAAAAAGTTGCAAAAACAATTTTTCCTAACTAATTCGAGCACGCTGATTCCAAAAAATCAAACCGCACTTTCGTATCTCTTCGCGTTCGGAAGTTACACTCGAAAAACGCGATATTTTTCTCAAAAGGGTCCCCCCTTATGAGATTTTTTCTGAAAAAGTTGCAAAAAAAGTTGCAAAAACAATTTTTCCCAACTAATTTGAGCACGCTGATTCCAAAAATTCAAACCGCACTTTCGTATCTCTTCCCGTTCGGAAGTTACACTCGAAAATCGCGATATTTTTCTCAAAAGGGTCCCCCCTTATGAGATTTTTTCTGAAAAAGTTGAAAAAAAAAATTGCAAAAACAATTTTTCCTAACTAATTCGAGCACGCTGATTCCAAAAAATCAAACCGCACTTTCGTATCTCTTCCCGTTCGGAAGTTACACTCGAAAATCGCGATATTTTTCTCAAAAGGGTCCCCCCTTATGAGATTTTTTCTGAAAAAGTTGAAAAAAGAAATTGCAAAAACAATTTTTCCTAACTAATTCGAGCACGCTGATTCCAAAAATTCAAACCGCACTTTCGTATCTCTTCCCGTTCGGAAGTTACACTCGAAAATCGCGATATTTTTCTCAAAAGGGTCCCCCCTTATGAGATTTTTTCTGAAAAAGTTGAAAAAAAATTGCAAAAACAATTTTTCCTAACTAATTCGAGCACGCTGATTCCAAAAATTCAAACCGCACTTTCGTATCTCTTCCCGTTCGGAAGTTACACTTGAAAATCGCGATATTTTTCTCAAAAGGGTCCCCCCTTATGAGATTTTTTCTGAAAAAGTTGAAAAAAAAAAGTTGCAAAAACAATTTTTCCTAACTAATTCGAGCACGCTGATTCCAAAAATTCAAACCGCACTTTCGTATCTCTTCCCGTTCGAAAGTTACACTCGAAAATCGCGATATTTTTCTCAAAAGGGTCCCCCCTTATGAGATTTTTTTTGAAAAAGTTGAAAAAAAAATTGCAAAAACAATTTTTCCTAACTAATTCGAGCACGCTGATTCCAAAAATTCAAACCGCGCTTTCGTATCTCTTCCCGTTCGGAAGTTACACTCGAAAATCGCGATATTTTTCTCAAAAGGGTCCCCCCTTATGAGATTTTTTCTGAAAAAGTTGAAAAAAAAAAGTTGCAAAAACAATTTTTCCTAACTAATTCGAGCACGCTGATTCCAAAAATTCAAACCGCACTTTCGTATCTCTTCCCGTTCGGAAGTTACACTCGAAAATCGCGATATTTTTCTCAAAAGGGTCCCCCCTTATGAGATTTTTTCTGAAAAAGTTGAAAAAAAAAGTTGCAAAAACAATTTTTCCTAACTAATTTGAGCACGCTGATTCCAAAAAATCAAACCGCACTTTCGTATCTCTTCGCGTTCGGAAGTTACACTCGAAAAACGCGATATTTTTCTCAAAAGGGTCCCCCCTTATGAGATTTTTTCTGAAAAAGTTGAAAAAAAAATTGCAAAAACAATTTTTCCTAACTAATTCGAGCACGCTGATTCCAAAAATTCAAACCGCACTTTCGTATCTCTTCCCGTTCTGAAAAAGTTGAAAAAAAAAGTTGCAAAAACAATTTTTCCTAACTAATTCGAGCACGCTGATTCCAAAAAATCAAACCGCACTTTCGTATCTCTTCGCGTTCGGAAGTTACACTCGAAAAACGCGATATTTTTCTCAAAAGGGTCCCCCCTTATGAGATTTTTTCTGAAAAAGTTGAAAAAAAAAATTGCAAAAACAATTTTTCCTAACTAATTCGAGCACGCTGATTCCAAAAATTCAAACCGCCGGGTTGTATTTTCGGCCGAGGTAGTAAGAAAAAACTACACGGGCAGAAAGTGTGAGAGTCCTGAACTGCGCGCCATGATGCCCTCGGCTTCGCCTCGGGCATCATGGCGCGCAGTGCAGGAATCTCACATAAGGGTCCCCCCTTATGAGATTTTTTCTGAACTAATTCGAGCACGCTGATTCCAAAAATTCAAACCGCACTTTCGTATCTCTTCCCGTTCGGAAGTTACACTCGAAAATCGCGATATTTTTCCTAACTAATTCGAGCACGCTGATTCCAAAAATTCAAACCGCACTTTCGTATCTCTTCGCGTTCGGAAGTTACACTCGAAAAACGCGATATTTTTCTCAAAAGGGTCCCCCCTTATGAGATTTTTTCTGAAAAAGTTAAAAAAAAAAAGTTGCAAAAACAATTTTTCCCAACTAATTTGAGCACGCTGATTCCAAAAATTCAAACCGCACTTTCGTATCTCTTCTCGTTCGGAAGTTACACTCGAAAATCGCGATATTTTTCTCAAAAGGGTCCCCCCTTATGAGATTTTTTCTGAAAAAGTTGAAAAAAAAAGTTGCAAAAACAATTTTTCCTAACTAATTCGAGCACGCTGATTCCAAAAATTCAAACCGCACTTTCGTATCTCTTCCCGTTCGGAAGTTACACTCGAAAATCGCGATATTTTTCTCAAAAGGGGCCCCCCCTTATGAGATTTTTTCTGAAAAAGTTGAAAAAAAAAATTGCAAAAACAATTTTTCCTAACTAATTCGAGCACGCTGATTCCAAAAATTCAAACCGCACTTTCGTATCTCTTCCCGTTCGGAAGTTACACTCGAAAATCGCGATATTTTTCTCAAAAGGGTCCCCCCCCTTATGAGATTTTTTCTGAAAAAGTTGAAAAAAAAAGTTGCAAAAACAATTTTTCCCAACTAATTTGAGCACGCTGATTCCAAAAATTCAAACCGCACTTTCGTATCTCTTCCCGTTCGGAAGTTACACTCGAAAATCGCGATATTTTTCTCAAAAGGGTCCCCCCTTATGAGATTTTTTCTGAAAAAGTTGAAAAAAAAAATTGCAAAAACAATTTTTCCTAACTAATTCGAGCACGCTGATTCCAAAAAATCAAACCGCACTTTCGTATCTCTTCCCGTTCGGAAGTTACACTCGAAAATCGCGATATTTTTCTCAAAAGGGTCCCCCCTTATGAGATTTTTTCTGAAAAAGTTGAAAAAAAAGTTGCAAAAACAATTTTTCCTAACTAATTCGAGCACGCTGATTCCAAAAATTCAAACCGCACTTTCGTATCTCTTCCCGTTCGGAAGTTACACTCGAAAATCGCGATATTTTTCTCAAAAGGGTCCCCCCTTATGAGATTTTTTCTGAAAAAGTTGAAAAAAGAAATTGCAAAAACAATTTTTCCTAACTAATTCGAGCACGCTGATTCCAAAAATTCAAACCGCACTTTCGTATCTCTTCCCGTTCGGAAGTTACACTCGAAAATCGCGATATTTTTCTCAAAAGGGTCCCCCCTTATGAGATTTTTTCTGAAAAAGTTGAAAAAAAATTGCAAAAACAATTTTTCCTAACTAATTCGAGCACGCTGATTCCAAAAATTCAAACCGCACTTTCGTATCTCTTCCCGTTCGGAAGTTACACTTGAAAATCGCGATATTTTTCTCAAAAGGGTCCCCCCTTATGAGATTTTTTCTGAAAAAGTTGAAAAAAAAAAGTTGCAAAAACAATTTTTCCTAACTAATTCGAGCACGCTGATTCCAAAAATTCAAACCGCACTTTCGTATCTCTTCCCGTTCGAAAGTTACACTCGAAAATCGCGATATTTTTCTCAAAAGGGTCCCCCCTTATGAGATTTTTTTTGAAAAAGTTGAAAAAAAAATTGCAAAAACAATTTTTCCTAACTAATTCGAGCACGCTGATTCCAAAAATTCAAACCGCGCTTTCGTATCTCTTCGTACACTCGAAAATCGCGATATTTTTCTCAAAAGGGTCCCCCCTTATGAGATTTTTTCTGAAAAAGTTGAAAAAAAAGTTGCAAAAACAATTTTTCCTAACTAATTCGAGCACGCTGATTCCAAAAAATCAAACCGCACTTTCGTATCTCTTCGCGTTCGGAAGTTACACTCGAAAAACGCGATATTTTATTTTACTAATTCGACCACGCTGATTCCAAAAAATCAAACCGCACTTTCGTATCTCTTCCCGTTCGGAAGTTACACTCGAAAATCGCGATATTTTTCTCAAAAGGGTCCCCCCTTATGAGATTTTTTCTGAAAAAGTTGAAAAAAAAGTTGCAAAAACAATTTTTCCTAACTAATTCGAGCACGCTGATTCCAAAAATTCAAACCGCACTTTCGTATCTCTTCCCGTTCGGAAGTTACACTCGAAAATCGCGATATTTTTCTCAAAAGGGTCCCCCCTTATGAGATTTTTTCTGAAAAAGTTGAAAAAAAAAGTTGCAAAAACAATTTTTCCTAACTAATTCGAGCACGCTGATTCCAAAAAATCAAACCGCACTTTCGTATCTCTTCGCGTTCGGAAGTTACACTCGAAAAACGCGATATTTTATTTTACTAATTCGACCACGCTGATTCCAAAAAATCAAACCGCACTTTCGTATCTCTTCCCGTTCGGAAGTTACACTCGAAAATCGCGATATTTTTCTCAAAAGGGTCCCCCCTTATGAGATTTTTTCTGAAAAAGTTGAAAAAAAATTGCAAAAACAATTTTTCCTAACTAATTCGAGCACGCTGATTCCAAAAATTCAAACCGCACTTTCGTATCTCTTCCCGTTCGGAAGTTACACTTGAAAATCGCGATATTTTTCTCAAAAGGGTCCCCCCTTATGAGATTTTTTCTGAAAAAGTTGAAAAAAAAAAGTTGCAAAAACAATTTTTCCTAACTAATTCGAGCACGCTGATTCCAAAAATTCAAACCGCACTTTCGTATCTCTTCCCGTTCGAAAGTTACACTACCCCCCCCTTATGAGATTTTTTCTGAAAAAGTTGAAAAAAAAAGTTGCAAAAACAATTTTTCCTAACTAATTCGAGCACGCTGATTCCAAAAATTCAAACCGCACTTTCGTATCTCTTCCCGTTCGGAAGTTACACTCGAAAATCGCGATATTTTTCTTAAAAGGGTCCCCCCTTATGAGATTTTTTCTGAAAAAGTTGAAAAAAAAGTTGCAAAAACAATTTTTCCTAACTAATTCGAGCACGCTGATTCCAAAAAATCAAACCGCACTTTCGTATCTCTTCGCGTTCGGAAGTTACACTCGAAAAACGCGATATTTTTCTCAAAAGGGTCCCCCCTTATGAGATTTTTTCTGAAAAAGTTGCAAAAAAAGTTGCAAAAACAATTTTTCCCAACTAATTTGAGCACGCTGATTCCAAAAATTCAAACCGCACTTTCGTATCTCTTCCCGTTCGGAAGTTACACTCGAAAATCGCGATATTTTTCTCAAAAGGGTCCCCCCTTATGAGATTTTTTCTGAAAAAGTTGAAAAAAAAAAATTGCAAAAACAATTTTTCCTAACTAATTCGAGCACGCTGATTCCAAAAAATCAAACCGCACTTTCGTATCTCTTCCCGTTCGGAAGTTACACTCGAAAATCGCGATATTTTTCTCAAAAGGGTCCCCCCTTATGAGATTTTTTCTGAAAAAGTTGAAAAAAGAAATTGCAAAAACAATTTTTCCTAACTAATTCGAGCACGCTGATTCCAAAAATTCAAACCGCACTTTCGTATCTCTTCCCGTTCGGAAGTTACACTCGAAAATCGCGATATTTTTCTCAAAAGGGTCCCCCCTTATGAGATTTTTTCTGAAAAAGTTGAAAAAAAAATTGCAAAAACAATTTTTCCTAACTAATTCGAGCACGCTGATTCCAAAAATTCAAACCGCACTTTCGTATCTCTTCCCGTTCGGAAGTTACACTTGAAAATCGCGATATTTTTCTCAAAAGGGTCCCCCCTTATGAGATTTTTTCTGAAAAAGTTGAAAAAAAAAAGTTGCAAAAACAATTTTTCCTAACTAATTCGAGCACGCTGATTCCAAAAATTCAAACCGCACTTTCGTATCTCTTCCCGTTCGAAAGTTACACTCGAAAATCGCGATATTTTTCTCAAAAGGGTCCCCCCTTATGAGATTTTTTTTGAAAAAGTTGAAAAAAAAATTGCAAAAACAATTTTTCCTAACTAATTCGAGCACGCTGATTCCAAAAATTCAAACCGCGCTTTCGTATCTCTTCGTACACTCGAAAATCGCGATATTTTTCTCAAAAGGGTCCCCCCTTATGAGATTTTTTCTGAAAAAGTTGAAAAAAAAGTTGCAAAAACAATTTTTCCTAACTAATTCGAGCACGCTGATTCCAAAAAATCAAACCGCACTTTCGTATCTCTTCGCGTTCGGAAGTTACACTCGAAAAACGCGATATTTTATTTTACTAATTCGACCACGCTGATTCCAAAAAATCAAACCGCACTTTCGTATCTCTTCCCGTTCGGAAGTTACACTCGAAAATCGCGATATTTTTCTCAAAAGGGTCCCCCCTTATGAGATTTTTTCTGAAAAAGTTAAAAAAAAAGTTGCAAAAACAATTTTTCCTAACTAATTCGAGCACGCTGATTCCAAAAATTCAAACCGCACTTTCGTATCTCTTCCCGTTCGGAAGTTACACTCGAAAATCGCGATATTTTTCTCAAAAGGGTCCCCCCTTATGAGATTTTTTCTGAAAAAGTTGAAAAAAAAAGTTGCAAAAACAATTTTTCCTAACTAATTCGAGCACGCTGATTCCAAAAAATCAAACCGCACTTTCGTATCTCTTCGCGTTCGGAAGTTACACTCGAAAAACGCGATATTTTATTTTACTAATTCGACCACGCTGATTCCAAAAAATCAAACCGCACTTTCGTATCTCTTCCCGTTCGGAAGTTACACTCGAAAATCGCGATATTTTTCTCAAAAGGGTTCCCCCTTATGAGATTTTTTCTGAAAAAGTTGAAAAAAAATTGCAAAAACAATTTTTTCTTACTACCTCGACTCAAAATACGTTGTTTCGTCCCCGATTCCACGGCAGAAAGTTTACGTTTCTTGCATTGGTCAAGCTATACGCTCACACTCTAATAGCGGGAGTAAAAATTTTTTAGTCGTGTGCTTAACATTCAAATTTCGTACTGCCAACATGAGAAACACAAAAATATGACAGTTTTAAACCATAATTTTGCAATTATAACAACAAATAAACAATTTATGTTTTTACTTTTTTACTTTTTATGTTGTTTTAAGTGTTTAATGGTACTTTTATTTGTTATAAAGTAGTAATTTGTTAATTAAAATACAACGTTTTATTTTTACTGTATTGGCACCGCTGAATTCACGGCCTACTGTTATTTATTTATCAAGCTTTTCAAATGGAGATAGGTACATAAATACACATTTAATTTTTTCCCGTATTTTCGGCCGGGTTGTATTTTCGGCCGAGGTAGTAAGAAAAATAGTATACACTACACGGACAGAAAGTGTGAGAGTCCTGAACTGCGCGCCATGATGCCCTCGGCTTCGCCTCGGGCATCATGGCGCGCAGTGCAGGAATCTCACATAAGGGTCCCCCCTTATGAGATTTTTTCTGAACTAATTCGAGCACGCTGATTCCAAAAATTCAAACCGCACTTTCGTATCTCTTCCCGTTCGGAAGTTACACTCGAAAATCGCGATATTTTTCTCAAAAGGGTCCCCCCTTATGAGATTTTTTCTGAAAAAGTTGAAAAAAGAAATTGCAAAAACAATTTTTCCTAACTAATTCGAGCACGCTGATTCCAAAAATTCAAACCGCACTTTCGTATCTCTTCCCGTTCGGAAGTTACACTCGAAAATCGCGATATTTTTCTCAAAAGGGTCCCCCCTTATGAGATTTTTTCTGAAAAAGTTGAAAAAAAATTGCAAAAACAATTTTTCCTAACTAATTCGAGCACGCTGATTCCAAAAATTCAAACCGCACTTTCGTATCTCTTCCCGTTCGGAAGTTACACTTGAAAATCGCGATATTTTTCTCAAAAGGGTCCCCCCTTATGAGATTTTTTCTGAAAAAGTTGAAAAAAAATTGCAAAAACAATTTTTCCTAACTAATTCGAGCACGCTGATTCCAAAAATTCAAACCGCACTTTCGTATCTCTTCCCGTTCGGAAGTTACACTTGAAAATCGCGATATTTTTCTCAAAAGGGTCCCCCCTTATCAGATTTTTTCTGAAAAAGTTGAAAAAAAAATTGCAAAAACAATTTTTCCTAACTAATTCGAGCACGCTGATTCCAAAAATTCAAACCGCACTTTCGTATCTCTTCCCGTTCGGAAGTTACACTCGAAAATCGCGATATTTTTCTCAAAAGGGTCCCCCCTTATGAGATTTTTTCTGAAAAAGTTGAAAAAAAATTGCAAAAACAATTTTTCCTAACTAATTCGAGCACGCTGATTCCAAAAATTCAAACCGCACTTTCGTATCTCTTCCCGTTCGGAAGTTACACTCGAAAATCGCGATATTTTTCTCAAAAGGGTCCCCCCTTATGAGATTTTTTCTGAAAAAGTTGAAAAAAGAAATTGCAAAAACAATTTTTCCTAACTAATTCGAGCACGCTGATTCCAAAAATTCAAACCGCACTTTCGTATCTCTTCCCGTTCGGAAGTTACACTCGAAAATCGCGATATTTTTCTCAAAAGGGTCCCCCCTTATGAGATTTTTTCTGAAAAAGTTGAAAAAAAATTGCAAAAACAATTTTTCCTAACTAATTCGAGCACGCTGATTCCAAAAATTCAAACCGCACTTTCGTATCTCTTCCCGTTCGGAAGTTACACTTGAAAATCGCGATATTTTTCTCAAAAGGGTCCCCCCTTATGAGATTTTTTCTGAAAAAGTTGAAAAAAAAAAGTTGCAAAAACAATTTTTCCTAACTAATTCGAGCACGCTGATTCCAAAAATTCAAACCGCACTTTCGTATCTCTTCCCGTTCGGAAGTTACACTCGAAAATCGCGAAATTTTTCTTAAAAGGGTCCCCCCTTATGAGATTTTTTCTGAAAAAGTTGAAAAAAAAATTGCAAAAACAATTTTTCCTAACTAATTCGAGCACGCTGATTCCAAAAATTCAAACCGCACTTTCGTATCTCTTCCCGTTCGGAAGTTACACTCGAAAATCGCGATATTTTTCTCAAAAGGGTCCCCCCTTATGAGATTTTTTCTGAAAAAGTTGAAAAAAAAATTGCAAAAACAATTTTTCCTAACTAATTCGAGCACGCTGATTCCAAAAATTCAAACCGCACTTTCGTATCTCTTCCCGTTCGGAAGTTACACTCGAAAATCGCGAAATTTTTCTTAAAAGGGTCCCCCCCTTATGAGATTTTTTCTGAAAAAGTTGAAAAAAAAACAAAAACAATTTTTCCTAACTAATTCGAGCACGCTGATTCCAAAAATTTAAACCGCACTTTTGTATCTCTTCCCGTTCGGAAGTTACACTCGAAAATCGAGAGATTTTTTCTGAAAAAGTTGAAAAAAAAATTTGCAAAAACAATTTTTCCTAACTAATTCGAGCACGCTGATTCCAAAAATTCAAACCGCACTTTCGTATCTCTTCCCGTTCGGAAGTTACACTCGAAAATCGCGATATTTTTCTCAAAAGGGTCCCCCCTTATGAGATTTTTTCTGAAAAAGTTGAAAAAAAAGTTGCAAAAACAATTTTTCCTAACTAATTCGAGCACGCTGATTCCAAAAATTCAAACCGCACTTTCGTATCTCTTCCCGTTCGGAAGTTACACTCGAAAATCGCGATATTTTTCTCAAAAGGGTCCCCCCTTATGAGATTTTTTCTGAAAAAGTTGAAAAAAAAGTTGCAAAAACAATTTTTCCTAACTAATTCGAGCACGCTGATTCCAAAAATTCAAAAGGGTCCCCCCTTATGAGATTTTGACACAATTTTGCCACGCTGCACAGACGAGTATGTGGCCTATAAAGTCGATTAAAATTCAAAAATATCAAAATGTCAAATTCCGGCAAGTAACAGTTACCAGGCGTACGCTTAATGTTCATAGAATAAAAGGTGGCCATGCTTATTTACTCAGCGTCACTTTACTCCGCGTTATCAGACGTCATTTAAGCGCTTTGGTAATTCCAAGTATTAATACTAAGTAAATATCTAAAAAATACTGTGAAGTTTTAGTGTTATTAAGCTGTGTTAAATGAATTTTGGTTGTTTTTATGATGGATGTTGTAGAATCAGGTATGTACAACTAAAATTATAATCTTATTTTACAATTAAATCATAACATTATTTCTTTTGACATTTGTTAACTAATTGATTTTCTACCTTGTTTTTTCTATTTTTTATATGTTAAAAGACTATTTTGTTATACTTCCGGACCTTTCCAGGATCTAATTTTGAATAAATCTTTAAATTTTATTTGTTAACTTTACATGTTTTTATAAATCAGCTGCCAGAAATTGCCAAAAATATCAATGCGGCAAATAAAACTCGGGTTGTGATTGGACAAGCTAAACTTTTTGCCATATTATTATTAATCTAAGCTTTTCTTTGTTATAGGTTCCTCTATTTCAAAGACTCGACAAAGCATCTATCGTATGACACAAGAATTTAAAGAAAATGATTTTTCAAAAAAGTTAGATTTAGTAGAGAATCAAATTTTAAATCAAATTACTTTTCCAAGAGAGCAAACACAACAATTTATAAAAAAGTTTTCGCGACTTAAGTCTGAAATGAAATCAAAATGGCAGACTTCCAAACGGACAGAAAAAGTATTTTTACAAAAAAATCATGATTGGTTGCAAGGCACTCTCGATATACCATTTAAATATACATTAAATGCAGGTCGTCCGAAGAAAGCCTTTGAAAAATTAAGTGATTGTAGTAAACGTCGTAAAACAGAACACCTGAGAACGGAAAATCAGACTGAAGCTCTCCTTTATGCAGCTCAAATGGGACTTCGAGAATCTGGAAATGTTAGTGGAGCACACGTGGTTAAGGATATTATGTCATCACCGACACGTGGTAATAAATATCGAGATGCCTTTAAAAAGAGCGGTACTACAGAGTCAAAAGTTACACAATTAACGCCTACACAAGCCTTATCTATGTTTGTTGAAGCTTCTTTGACTAGAAGACAATACGAAATTATAAGAGAGAGTTCAAAGAAACTATACCCCTGCTACTCTTCAAAAAACAAAACAAGATTGCTACCCAGATGCTGAAGCTTACCGGGTCACTGAAACATGTGCAGAAATTAAATTACAGGCATTGCTAAACCATACAGCCACGCGATTAATAATGTATATGGAAGAAGTTCTTACATCATTAACACAAAATGAATTAATGTCCTTAGAGCTCACTTATAAATGGGGTTGTGATGGCTCCCAGCAGGCCCAATATAAACAAAGGTTTACTAACAGTAGTGACTCTGATGCAAATATTTTTCAGTCGTCACTGGTACCTCTTCAGCTTCTTTGTAAGACTAATAAGAAAGTAATTTGGAATAATCTATCACCCTCTTCACCACGCTTTTGCAGACCAATGCGGATCAGGTTCATTCACGAAACAAAGGATGTAACAAATGAGGAAATAAATTATCAGAAAGACCAAATTAAACATTTAACAGGGACCAAAATAACTGTTGGATCTGTAGAAGTGATTGTAAATCATAAAATGTTATTTACCATGGTAGATGGTAAAGTCTGCAATGCAGCTACAAATACAAACTCAACCATGCGATGCTATATTTGCAAAGCTACCTCAAAGGAATTTAATAACTTGTCCAAATTTGAAGAAGTATTTATAGACACGAATCATTTAGAATTTGGTTTATCTATTTTGCATGCAAGAATAAGATTTTTAGAAACATTACTGCATGTTTCATATAAAATTACAATAAAAAAGTGGCAAATTAGAACGGAAGATGAAAAGAATATTGTTAAAGAAAGAAAGAAACTTATTCAAGATAAATTTAAAAATGAGCTTGGACTAATAGTAGATGTACCTAAGGCTAATTACGGCAACAGCAATGATGGCAACACCAGCAGAAGGTTCTTTGCTAATGCTGAAACGTCCGCAAAAATTACAGATATAGACAGAACTTTATTGGAAAGATTTGCTACTGTTCTGGAAGTAATATCTAGTGGGCACAATATTAACGTAGACAAATTTGCTGTGTACTGCCGAGATACGGCCAAGCTTTACGTTAAATTGTATTCGTGGCATCCGATGTCGCCAACCGTCCATAAGATATTAATACATGGCCCAATAATAATCCAACATGCGCTTTTGCCTATAGGATCCCTATCGGAAGAGGCAGCAGAGGCCCGAAATAAAAATTTCAGAGAATACAGGGAAAAATATTCAAGAAAATTTAGTCGGATTCAGTGCAACAAGGATGTTATAAATAGGCTTTTGATAACGTCAGATCCATTCTTAAGCAGCATTAGGCCGAAACCTCCCAAAAAATCTAAGCCATTTAAGCCAGAAACTATAGATATGTTGCTTTCGTGGGAGGCCTATGCTCACACTGAAGAGGACGCTGAAGCCGAAAGACATTCAGATGAAGCTTCAGATAACGAAGAATGGGATGCGTCATAATTTGAAGAATTAATTATTTTTGGAAAATTATTCTTATAACTATTCTCTCTAAAAATGAATTAGTCAAAAATTACTAATTTAATAGTAATTAGTGGCTGCTTTTTCACTTGTACTATGGTTAACCATGGAATACCATGGTATCCCAAAATTTAACAGCCAATTCTTATGTAAAATTGTCCCCTGAATCCGAAAATACCGTCAAAAGTTAAAAAAGTAGAACAGTTTTTGAGATATAGTCAATTTTTCTTTAAATATGGAATTGACTATATCTCAAAAACTGCTCCACTTTCATAATTTTTGACGGTATTTTCGGATTCAGGGGACAATTTTACATAAGAATTGGCTGTTAAATTTTGGGATATCATGGTATTCCATGGTTAACTATGGTACAAGTTAAAAAGCAGTCACTAATTACTATTAAATTAGTCATTTTTGACCAATTCATTTTTAGAGAGTTAATATTTTACTATTTTTAACTCATATGTTCATTTTTGTAAATATTTAATTTATAAAGAATGAAAATAAAACAAATAAAACATACAAATAATTTTGATCGACTTTTTGGGTCAAATACTACACTGTGCGCTGGTATAAAAAATACAAAAAAACGTGTTGTGGCTTCAATATAGTTCAAAACACCATTTCCTACTAAAATCCTTTACCAAATACATTGCCGCAGCACCAAAAAATGTTCGCTCAATTCAAAAGGTCATTTATGGGACCAAAATTAAGGGACAAACTTTTAGTAAGTAACTGTAAGTACTAATGAATAAAATTAAATTAAATTTTTCGGCAACCGCAGCACAAATTTAAAAAACAAAGTTTCATATTTTAAAGAATGCCATTTCAAAAGATGTATCATAACATACCCCTTCCAATTTGGGGCGCTAAGGGGTTGAAGTTACAGTGATGAAATTAATGTGTAAATATGTCCCCCTGAAAACATTTTTTTTATTTCCACATACAAAGCCGTAAACCTTTCGATGGGTCACCCTGTATGAAAAATGTTTAGTATTTGGAATGGGAATAAATGATATACGTACACGGAAAAAAATCTATACTGATTCCAAGAAAATTCAACTTTATCCAAGTATAGCTTAGTTTCCCTATTCCGCAAGTAAATTTATACTTGTTTTAAGGATCCTCATATTCTTATAAAATAAAGATAGCTTCGCTTTAATCTAAGATTACTGCTATACTAAAAATAAGAAACACACTAATTTTGAGTTAAGTATACAAATTTGTCTTCAATGAAGACTACGGTATTCTTGTTGTAACGTTAGTATGTACTTCATCAAAGTATAGTTTCTTTGTAAAATCTTTACAGTATTCTTGTTTTAAGAATATACTTTCTTTAAAATTTATTTATTTATACTTATTGTAAGTACACGCTTTACTTGCATAAAATGCTTGTATTCTTACTTTTCCTTTTTTTATATTTGATAAAAGTATAGTATATATTTAAAATAACTTTACACTATTCTTAAAGAAAGTGGTTGATTGGAAAAAAAATTCCCTCGTCTAGCGACTCGGAATAATTTTTACAAAAAAAAAAAACATTCGTGACCCTGAAAAATATTTGTATTAATTATCCTACCACTACGGAAAATACAAGTGAAAGTGAAAATATAATCGTTATGACAGTAATTAAACAGTATTTTTGGCAGATTATTTTAATTATTTTTATGTACTAAAGTACTAAGTATAATAGGCACTGATATCACAATAGGTTTATTACCTAACAGTCTTAGAGGTATTAGAAAAAGTACTGTCAATTTATATAAATTCATTCGTTTACGGTTAATTAACATAGATACTATATTTTACATTTTATTTTTTTAAGTAACTAGGTATCAAATTTTTGGTGCTATATGTAAAGGTAAGGTTTTTAATCACAATAGTTATTATTTTTTTAAGTAGGTATTTTTATTGTCAGTAAAATTTATCTCCAGCTAAATAATTTGTAAAATGAGTCTCTAAGAAGGCTACCATTATCATCGTAGATGGTTTGGTGTTAATTCTTCAATTTTTTCTCTAACCTTGATCCTTAATCCTATTTTTGGAATTAATTCCTTTAAATTCTCCTCGCTTAGGTTTACCGTAATATCGAGATCTATCTCGTTTTCTAAAACAAAAATAATATAGCTGAATTGGAGGCTATAGCCTTTCTGCTGTTTATGTGCTATTGTCTATTACCTGTCGTATGCTATCCATTTTACACTACTGTAACAGTATACCTATCAATTTTACACTACATTTTTACGATCATGCCTAGTTAATTACTTTAAATTAATGAAATATTATTTACTTACCCAAAAATGTGTCTAGTAAACATTCTAAGCCCCAATTTTTAAGTTTCATCTCCATTATTTTTTATTAAAAATAACATCCAGACTGAAAAAGGAAAAAACGAACACACGCTACCACCATAGAACACAGGACAGAACTGAACACAGAAACTGCGTCTTTTCTTTTAGCGAAGCGGTCTGAGGGTGGACGGTATTTACTTAAGCGAAGAATTAGGTATTTGTTTTAATAATAGCTATACTTAAATACAGTATAGTGTATTCTTTGTTCTAGAGGTCTTATACTTAAATTGAAGTATAAGCGTTCTTGTATTAAATATACATATATTTAAATAAAGTATACCGAAATTTCATACAAATATACAGAATACTTAAAATAAGTGGCAATATTCCGCTTTGAGTAAAAAACTAGAGCTCTTTCATCTAAGCATTATTGTATATTTGATTTAAGTAAACCAATTTTCTTTAAAATAAAATACCTTTAAACTCAATCCAAGAATACTCATCTCAAATCAAGTAACAGTTTTTCTTAAAAATTAAGTATATCCCATTACTTAGTTTAAATGTACGCTAATCTCATAGAAATAATAAATATACTTAAATCAAGTTCCTAACATGAAGTATAGAACTATTCTTAAACCTAGTAAGGGATTTTTTTCCGTGTATAGTCGAACATTAAGTTCTATTAGACAAGTCACCTTTTAAAGATTATGTGACAATCAAAAGAGATTGTAATGTTCCTATAAATACTTAATAATTTCGAAAAAACAAAGAAGGTGAATCTCAAGGCTTTAAAGGCTACATTTGCGATCATATCGTCGCATGGAATTTAATATTTTAAAAGTTACACACAATGCTGAAAACATCTCTGTGATAGCTTTTTTGATTAACAAACAGTTTTAAATATCATTGATAACAAATTTTAAATATCATTGATAACAAATTCTAGGTATATATATATATATATATATATATATATATATATATAGATGAACATCTAAACTGGTGTTCTCATATAGAGTACATGATCACAAAGCTTAATAAATATGTTACACAATGTTTATGTTACTTTGACCAAAGAACTTTAAAAACCTTATATTTTGCCAATTTTTAAAGTATTTTAATATACGGTATTATTTTTTGGGGAAAATGTAAAAATTTTAATCTGGTATTTGTTGCACAAAAGAGAGTCATGCGGGTAATATTTGGTTTAAAATATATGGAATCTGTGTATGGTTAAAACAAAATCCACAAGGGTTACCAACTACAATATTCCTCCACATAGACTAAGTCTATATGAGAAAGGCTCCTTATATCTTTTTATAATAAACCAAGAAGATATAAAAAGCATAAAAACAATACAAGTTTTTAAAACCACCCTTTATGATTATATTTGTAAATTTGCCATGATATCCAACTTTTGTTTGCATTCTTTGACTAGTTTCTATTTACTGTTTGTCTGTTTACTGTAACTTTTAAACATTAGACCTCTTGGCCAATGCTAGATTTGGTAGGACTGAGAAATCGAGTGTTACCCAACATATACCTACTTGATGATGGTCATAGAATAGGATTTAACAACCTTAAACTTATTAAGGAAGTTAGGGAACCAAGTCTGCTAGATAGTTATGAAAGTTTAAACATCTATAAGAATATAAATAAATTTTTAAATAGCGATAACGGACCGGTACACAACTCTAGTTTGTTAGTTTTCTGTACGTGTTCACTAAGCGGTTACAATCCACGGGTTAGTAAACTGCACTGAAAGAAATATATGTTTGTTTTAGCAAATGTATGTGGTTCATATATGGACTACCACATACATTGCTAAAACAAACATATATTATATTTAGTTTTAACATAATATGTTAAAACTAAATATAAAAATGGTTAAGGTAAATATATTTTATGTTTCATATATAGACTACCACATACATTGCTAAAACAAACATATATTTCTTTCAGTGTGTGTCCGTTCACGGTTCATCAACCGTAACTTATGATTAGTATAAATATGGTAGTTTTAGATTTAGTTACACTTAGCTTCTGAAGATGACAACATCGTTTGCGAAAAGTACTTTAAACACTTTGTGTTTTGTTTTGGTATTAAAATATTTTTAATATTTGTTTAACATATCACCAAAGTTGTTCTTTTTCAAGTAAAAGTAGAGCAGTTTTCGAGATATAGTCAATTTCATATTATATGGAAAATTGACTATATCTCAAAAACTGTTCTACTTGTGTAACTTTTGACGACATTTTCGGATTCAGAAGACAATTTTACATGGAAATTGACTGCTAAATATTCGTTTTGGCTATGGCAATTAGTCATTTTGACTAATTTATTTTAAGATGCTTTCAAGACCGAGTCTTGGCTCCCTAGTCTCTGACCAGACTTTAGCCAGACTTTTAAGACCAAGTCTTGGCTTTCAAAACCGAGTCTTAACTTTCAAGTCTCTGACCTAGCTTTAGCCAAACTTTCAAGGCTTAGCCTTGGCTCCCAACCTTTGGTCTGTTCTTAACACCCAACATTGGCCCATGCCTCAATGTATTGTCCTGGCCCAGAGGTTCATTACCAGTCTTGGCCTAATACGTCTATGCCAGGGCCAATCTTGAGCCATTTGTTTTTCCTTACATGGGTATGCAGGTAAATTGGTGTATTTAACAAAAAAAACAAAAATCTGAAACTATTTTGCCTAAAGCCGTCCCTGCTTGCCGGCCACAAAATGCCGATTAACATGTTCTTGTCTTCGCATATACAAAAAAGGCATAATTCATCCGAACATTAAAATGTGTTCTACATGCATATTCGACGTAAAATTATAACATTAATAAAACAAATTAAAGATAATCGATGTCGGTGTCTTAATTATAATTTCGCCGTTAATCATCTCGTGCTGCTCCGCGGGATTTTTCGAGTGGAAATATTTACACCACGTGGGTTTAAAAATCGAAAATGATTAAATTAGTAACTTGTGATATATTCGAATTTATTGCGTAATGAATGGGCTTTTAATTGGAGTTCTGACATCTCTACATGCACAAGGATTGTAAGATGGTGTTCCTCAGGCATCGTTTTGGGTACATGATAAAAATTTATTGATGAACTCAGCAATTTAATTTAAAACAGAATTAATACTGCATTTATATTGAAAAATTACATTGACAAACTTTTAATGGTAGAAACGGTTTGAACAAATAATTAATGTTGCTTATCGCAAAAGGGGATAATGAAATATGGATTTGGCTCCACTCCTCCCACTGTCACACATGAATAATACTTATTGTGTTAAATATTATTTGATCTGTATCCCCACGGCTATTTTCGAAACGCGTCATTACGCAATACTTAGTTAGGCACCCCTAATATACACCGACGAAATTGCCGTATCATTGGGAAAATAAAACCATGAATAAATAGAGATGGTCCATGGATATTATAAGGATTTTATTCAGTTAAAATAAGACTATTTTTCAGTGACCTTATAAATAAAGATAACGTTTTTTTTTATTGATGGATCGTTGATGCCCAAAAGAATTAGCGAAATCTTTCTTGAATATCCTTTTCCATCCTAAATTTGACCTTAAACTCCCCATTATCCACTTTTATCGGGTCCAATTTGGTGGCAGATAGGACTAACTGAAAACAGCTATTGGGGTCCAGTGCAATCCCAAGTAATATTGGGAACACGTCTGGAATATACTATCTGGAATAACAATGACGGGAAATTGCTTCTTTATTTCGCCCTTTTTTGTTGGTCTCGAGCGACTTTTACTATTATTAATTTACTTTCTTTTCTTCTGGTCTGTTGTATGAATTGAGAAGGTAATTGTTGTGAGTAAATGTGTTTTTTTGTAAAATGAAACTATTATAGACTTTACAATATGAAGTTTGAAGAAATAACTAGCATACAGTCCCTGTAAATGTAAATAGTACCTATTAGATACAATAAATACACAATTTAGTAAAAATTGTAAACATTTTAATTATTAAAAAACATAAAACAAATAAGACGAATTCAAACAGCATAATGCATTACTAAAACAGTTGATTGAGAAAGTCTTCACTCAAAGGTAAAATACCAAAAACGGGTATTATATTATGTATTATATATGAGTACATTAGATGCACAACTCTGTATTTGCGGGATAAGTGATTTTAAGAAAAACATGAAAAACCGCTCATAAGATCATTTTTGAAAAAAAATGCAAAAATTGAATAGACGTGCTTATTCAACAAAGTAAAAAAAAAATCCTTTAAAATTAGGTAGTTTAGTAAATAATTAAAATCAAAATATTTAAAAACGTAGTTTTGCATCTTCCTCGTTCAAAGACCAAGTTTTGCAAGTGAAAAGTCCATCCAACAGGAAGAAACAAATACCCAGTTTTGCATCTACTTACGTTAAGTTGTTAAATTGATTTTATTCTACAAATGGACGGCTTTCTGCAGAATGGGACCAACCCACACCATGATGAAACTGAGAAAAAAGCTATCAAAGATTTTAATAATTTTAAAATTACCTGTTAATTTTATGCCGATTTTGGACTTACGGAGGTTTAAGGGATATAATTTAATAATTTCATCAGGTGGATTTTGTGATGTTATGTGTAAGGGTGACGAAAAAAATGGACTTTTGTTGGTTGGTTCCTTTCTGCAATTTATGAAAACTACTATCTGATGTATGTATGTATTTAAAGAAAAGCGATAATTATTTATTTCCAAACAAAATACAACTGATATTACTATTATAATGGTAATATGAATTTGATTCTATTTGAAATTCGTCCACATCATCTTCCAACCCCACCTCATCTTGTAAGCTACCAAAAAAATGCATCAAGACTTTATATTTTGCAGAAGCAGGAAATCTTGAAAGACTTTGGTAGTGGGTCTACCAGCCTGCTTTTTTACAAAAAAGATCCAACCCACTTGCAGATATTCTACAGATTCTAATTCTGGATTAGTAATCCACACTATTATCATTGAGTAAAGAAGTGGGGAAGAGGCGTGGTCTAATGTATTTAAAATAACTCCAAAATCGATCCTCGTTGTTAGAGGCGCCACCGTCGATTTTATCTTGAGATTTAAATTCTAAATTAGAGTGAGACCGTTAGAGTGAGACAGTAAGAAACGCGTCGTCATCAGCATCCCCACTTTCTATGCAATGCGCGGCGGCCGCGCCGGTCGCATGCATCGTGAAGGTCGACTAGATTAAATTTAATTCAGTTTGCACAAAGCAATAGCTGAAGTAGGTTGTTGTACTTAATTCGTTAGCGAAAATGAATAATTTACCTACAAATACTTGTTTATATAACAAATGTTTTTAAAAAAAGGCAAAACCAGCTTTGTATTGTTCCAATTTCCAATAAAAGACACCGAACGGTGTGAAATTTGGAAGAAAAATTCCGGAAATCAACTTTTATTGGATTTAGATTATAATGATCTAAAATTTAAATGTATTTGTGAAAAACATTTTTTGCCGAAGGACATTCTTACAAGCCTTTTTTAATAATTAATTCTTTAAACGCATTAAACAATTAATTTTATATTCTTTATGTAAATAAATCATTACAGGTGCGTGAAAATATATTTATTAATTTTTAAGTGAAAATAAAGATAAAACTACAAAAAAAACAATATAATTTGATTTGTTTTGTTTATCTTAAAATGACATTGTTATTTTCAAAAATCTTGCAATAGGCATTCACTTAACGGTATTTGCTTAATGTTTTTGATGTTTATATTTCAAACTATTCAAATGTGTTGCTTAATATTTTGTTTTTGGTGATTTAATGCTACATACTAATCGGCAACCAAATTTTGTTTTAGTTTTGAAATAGACACACCCGTGCGCACGGGGGGTTTGGGGGTTTAAAATTTAAACCCCCGGGGTTTTAAAAGAATATTAATAATTTTTTAAAATTATTTTGAACAAAATTCCTCTTCCGGTTTTAACAGAAGCGATTGTTTATTAATTTAAAAAGGGGGTTTAAAATTTAAACCCCCGGGGTTTTAAAAGATTATTAATAATTTTTTAAAATTATTTTGAACAAAATTCCTCTTCCGGTTTTAACAGAAGCGATTGTTTATTAATTTAAAAAGTAATATTTAAAAATTTGAAATATTTAATACATAATAGGAATTGTACAATATCTTTGTTATTATTAACTTTAGGTATGGTATAGGAAATGGTTATATCAATGAAAAGGTACAGGGCGTTGCATTAAAAATAAAAAGTTATTGCTAAATAGTAGTCATAGAATTTGAAAATAAGGCACTTACGTGTTGTTAATTAAATGGTCATTATGTTGTTGAAAATGACAAAAATTTGAAAACTCTGGGGTATATATATATTACAATTTTGGAGCTGCTTGAGAAATATTAAAAAATAATTTAATTTTTGTAAAGAATAATATATATATATATATATATATATATATATATGCATATATGAGAAAAAAAAATCGGCAAAATGTTAGTGTTTTTAAAATTTGTCTTTTAATTTAATACTTTTAAATAGTTAGTTAATTTTTAAGTAGAAAAATTTAAATTTATTTATTATTTAATATATTCCAAAAAAACTACCTTTTTTTAAATAAAATTTGCATAAAAAAGTATAAGATTTCTTGAAATTCATCATTGGATATTTTGCCAACAAAAATTGGGGATTTGTTTAATCTTATTTTATTTACAAACAATTCTAAAAAAATCGATAAGTTTAGAAAAATCATAATTATCTAACGTAATAAGGGCCGTTCATAAATGATGTCACACACTTAGGGAGGAGGAAGGGGTCGTCGTATACAGGGGAACCCAACAAAGTATCCAACAACACTTTGACAGATGTCAAGTGAACAGGTGACATATGTCAAGTGACAGATGTCAAGTTAACAGATGACATATGGTAGGTGATATATGACAGGTGGCAGATGACAAATGACAGGTGACAGATGATAAATGGCAGGTGAGAGATTACAGGTGACAGATGCATGGTGCTGTTCTGAGAGGTGATTTTTGGACTTTCTGTGAAACCTAATTTTTTTTATATTCTTGTTAATTAGGTCATAACATAAATTTTAAGAGCAAAATAAAAAAAATTTGACGGTTAATTTTGTTTTAATTGTATGTTTATTAAAAATATGTAGGTATGCACACTTTCAATTCTCCAATTAAAACTTGCGATTTTATTTAAATATTACCATAACTTTTTAAATCAGATTAAAGATTAGGCCCGATAAACTTTACTAAAGATGAATAAACCGGTCCTTAGTTAAATTTCATGAATTTCTTTGTAACTTTTACTACAATTTTTCATTTTTGTTTATAAAAAACACTTTAAAAAACTAAACAAAAATTATAGAATACGTATACTGAAAATGACAATTCAAACGTCAAATAAATTTTTAATAGATCTAAGTTTCATGGCAACCTTTAAGGATATATTAATTAAGGGAACATAAATGTATACGTCAAAGGTTATATTAAAAATTGAACGTTTATTGCAACAAAACAGTAAAATATATAAAAAAAATTGTAAAAACCTTTTTTTTTAGTTATGCAATTATTAAATATTTAAATTAAATCGCTAGTTTTAATTGGATAATTGTAAGAGTGCATAATATTTTAAAAATATCAAAAAAACGTGTGACATCATTTATGGACGGCCCCTAAGATACTCAATGATTTAATATTAAAAAATAATAATACGTGTAAAATTTTTACCTGTCAAACAAAAAATATACCACAGACAAATTTAAATTTTTTAAAATTTGCATATCTACTCTTGACTATAACTTGATAACATGATTGGTTTTAATTTTTTTTTAATTTAATATTTTTTAAATTTGCAGATACTGAAGAAAATTTTAGTGTCTTAAGGGAAACAAATGTAAAAACCTATGAGATTAACAGGCAAAATATTGAGAATGAAAATTTTGTAGATAATTTAGATAGCCCAGAAAGACCAAACTCTGTACTTAGTGACCGATATTTAAATATGCCATCACCAGAAAAAACTTGTTTGAGAAAAAATAACAAAGAAATGTCCTGTAAAATAATAAAATTACGGAAAAAAATTAAATGCAAATTACAACAAGTTAAAAGATTAAAAAAGAAAAATAAAAACAACCATTTTTCAATCAAAGAAATTTTAAATAATTTATTGAGCAATAAGAGTCATTTTTTAAAAACTTTTATTTTAATGCAGCTTTTTCATAATTAATGCATTTACATTACATTTGTACAAAACATGATAATTTTTGAAAGAAAGAATTACAAGTAAACATTTCCATTTCTTTGCCAATAAAAATTAAAATAGTTTCAGTTACACTCACATTAATAATATCTTGGGCAGCCTGTAAAAATGATTTATGTTTTTAATAATTCAATATTTTATTAACATTAATATTACCTTTCCTGGCTCAGTTTGCTCCGGTTTCTGTTAAAAAAAAGATGAATAATTTTCTGATATTTAATTATTTTAGTATTAATAATAAATTTTATTACCCCTTCAGTTCTGGTTGAACTTTCGCCGTTTTTCTGAAATATTAATTAAATTAATAATAAAATTTAATATTTTAAAGGTATTATTATTACATTTTCGGGATTTTTGGTTTGCTCCGACTCCTGGTAAATAAATTATTAAGATTAATTACAAGTTTTATATTTAGGTATTTTATTATTTATATTATTATCACCCCATCCCCCTTCTCTTTCTGGACCAGCTGAAAAGTTAATTAGATTAATAAAGAATTTAATATTTTAGAAATATTATTATTAGATACCTTTTCGGGCTCAGTTTTCTTTGCCTTCTGGTAAAAAAATATTTAGATTAATGACAGATTCAGTTTTTATTATTTCAGTATTATTACCTCGTCGGTGTTGTCCGTCCGGCTCTATTGAAAAATTAATTAGATTAATAATACATTTTTAATTCTATTATTATTATTACCTGGATCTCCTCAACTAAAAGCTAAAAATAATTTTATTAATATTTTGTATAAATTATAAATTAGGTAACTTACCTTATTTAGAACATCTTCCAACTGTCCCTAAAAATAAAAAAAACGTTTAAAATACTCTTAAAAAAAAAGACTTACCTTTGATATTTCCTTTTCCCGCTTCTAAAAAAATGATCGATATTAATTATCTAGAATCTAGATGAAAGAGAAAATATAATAGGTACTCACTTTATCAAAATTTTTTTCATCTGCTTCCAACTTAAAAAAAAGAAAAAAAAACAATTTTAGTAGGTACCTATACCAAATATTTTTTACACACGTTAACTTAATTAAAGTACCTATCGTGTGTTAATATATTTCTTTCAATATATTTTATATTATTAAGTACTTACTTCATTAATGTCCTTGTTAAATTGTTCCTAAAATAAGTAAAGCGTTATTAAATATAATAAATAAAAATAATTAAGTATATTAAATATTACAACACTTACTATTAATTTTTTCAAAGATTCCATCTAAAAACAATAAATTAATCAAAATATACATGGACATTTTGTATATAAATAAATAATGCACGGTTCTAAGAGGTAATTTTCCAACTTTTTCTTTAAAATAATAAATAAAAGAAATCATGTATTTTCTTCCTAAGGTCTTTTTTACTTTGCTCGATTATTACTTACAGTAATTCATATAGGGGATTTTTGCTTTAAAACGCAATAATTTTATAAAATCATTAATAATTAATTAACAATTCTAATTTTTTGAGGAAATGAAAGGAAAATATGGTACTTTTAAACAAAAAAAAAGAATTCATTTATGTCCATAGTAAGGTCTTTTTTACTTCATTCAATTATTACTATTATTGTATTTTTATTGAAAATGGCATAATAAACAAAATATCAGTGATAATTTTCATTTAATGCATAATTGTTTAAAAGTACCATATTTTTACTTCATTTCCTCAAAAAATTAGAAATGTTCATTAATTTAAGTTTAATATTTTTTAAAAACAAATGAGGGGGCGGCACGATTAAAATTTCGATATCGGCCAAATAAGAACCACAGTATATGTATATAAATGCTGTGATAAATAATGTAGGTATATTATTTCTTAAAAGTATTTTAAAACAAAAATGTATATTGATAATTTAACTTATTTTTGTTGTTTTTTTTTACGAAAATATGTATGTAAATATTTGTTAAAAAAAACTTTTTTTTTTAATGTAAAGGGTGTTTTCTTATAAATGGAACACTCCTATGAAATCTTTATTAGAATATCGAAAAAATTTAAAATCCAGATGCATTGTTTAAAAAAGTAATTTTTTTGACAAAAATTCAAAAACAAAAAAGCATCGGTAAATTTAATAAAATAGCATCGGCATTGTTTTTTTTTAATGAAACACCCTGTATATTTTTGAAAAACAATTCAATTGGGCTACCACTAGATCAATTCTAAATTTAAAAGAAATTTTGTAAAATTTTGAAGTTAATTGATCAGAAAAAACACGTGTCCCTAAGGGTTTTTTTAAGATAGGTAATTTATGAAATTGTAAGTGTTATTTTTGCAGATTTTTTTTAATTCAAACATATACCTACAAATTATATATATGTGTATTTGAAATTATAATAAAAAACTCTATCTAAATGTTCAAAAATATACAGGGTGTTTCATTGGAAAAATCAATGTTATATCTACATATCGCTCATTCGAAACAACAGTGACACAACTCAAAAATCAGTTTTTGAGAAAACGCATTTTAAATTTGTTATAACTGTTTTCCATTAACCAAGCCGGGCTAAAAAAATAAAAGCTGGGCTCAAATATTTTGGTTGTTTAGGAATACTCTCTAAAAAATAGTACCTAATAACAAATTTAAAATGCGTTTTCTCAAAAACTGATTTTTGAGTTGTGTCACTGTTGTTTCGAAGGAGCGATATGTATTTCATCAATTTTACCGATGTTTTTTTGTTTTTTAATTTTTGTCAAAAATTTTTCATAAAATTATTTTTTCAAACCATGCAAGCTAGATTTTTTAATTTATTTTCAAATAAAGATTTTAAAGAAGTGTCCCATTTATACGAAAACACCCTGTACATAAATATATTTTTAATGTCAATTAAAATATCAAATACCAATTAAATACATCAATTTTACCAATGCTTTTTTGTTTTTTAATTTTTGTCAAAAAATTTTCATAAAATCACTTTTTTGACCATGCAGCTGAATTTTTTATTTTTTTAATATTATATATTAATAATTAATTATATTTTTCGTATAAATAATTAATTTAATATATGTAATACAATATAATAATATTTTCAAATAAAGATTTTAGAGGAGTGTCCCATTTATACGAAAACACACTGTACATACATAGATTTATTTTTAATGGCAATTAAAATATCAAAAAATATCAATATTAAAAATATCAAATACCAATTAAATACATCAATTTTATCAATGCTTTCTTGTTTTTTAATTTTTATCAAAAAAATTACTTATAATAATATGTATGTAAGTGGTACCCTATTTGATATTTTAATTGTGGTATAAATGTATAAATATAATATTATGTATGTCCAGGGTGTTTTCGTATAAAAACTTTATTGAAAGAGAAATTTAAAAATCCAGCTTGCATGGTTTAAAAAGTAATTTTTTTGATAAAAATTATTATTATTATTACTAATAATAATTATAATTATTAATTAACATTCTATGTATACATACATATGTACATTTTTAATTAAAAATAAATAAATTTCACACGTTTCAGAGGCATATTTATTATTATTATTATTACTAATAATAATTAATAATAATTATTATTAATTAATTATCTACCCAATTATTATTTAATTATCATTTAAAAGTAAAATTCTATTTTAAAAAAATATGCCTCTATGTATACATTCTATGTATACATACATATGTACATTTTTAATTAAAAATAAATAAATTTCACACGTTTCAGAGGCATATTTTTTTTAAATAGAATTTTACTTTTAAATGATAATTAAATAATACTTGGGTAGATAATTAATTAATAATTATTATTATTAATTATTATAAATAATAATTAGATAAAGTGGGTAGATAGTTAATTAATAATTATTATAATAATAATTAAATAATAATTGGGTAGATAATTAATTAATTATTATTATTATTAATTATTATAAATAATAATTAGATAAAGTGGGTAGATATATCTAACTATAGTTAATTAATAATTATTATTAGTAATAATAATTATATAATGAAATAGAATAGAAATTACCTCTCAGAACAGCACTAGGAATTGTAAATAAATAAATAAATTCTTTTGGTTACTTACTTTACTCAATGATGAAATAATAAACCACTAAATTCAGACACAAATAATCCTAGGACAAATAATATTATGACTGCAAATAAAAAATTGTTGTCGTCTCGTTGCTAAGCGACGAGTTTAGTGAAAGGAGGGGTAAGAAGCTCGCGTGGGAGATCGGAATTTCAAACAAATACCCCTTATTTTATCATATTTTCAAGCTTGGAACATTGGTGGGTAGATGGCGACACCTTACGGACACATTTTCTTGTAAATTAATAATAATACGCCTGGCACAGATCGTCCTACCACCTTGCGTCTCTTCACACACTTTACTCAATGCTATTATTGAATGTTGGTTGGTTCAATGATTAATATATTTCACTACACTTGCATTTTGGCTATGACCTATTTTGCAGATAAATTATACATACTTTATTGGTTCATAGGCTAAATATCTCGATTTTTTTGGTTTTGTGGGTTGGTTCCTTTCTGCAGAAAGGCGTCCAAATATTAACTTATGCACCTGGTGTACTTAGTTATGCTGTTGGCAGTGCAGTAATGTACATAAATAGGATAAAATATATATATTTTTTTAATTAATATTTTTTAAAAATTTGCATCTAATGTAGGTACTCATATAATATTATGTTGCCATAAATTCTTGGATATATTCTGTCGATTACTATTTTAAAATGCAGTTGTCGGCGTTTTTTAGGGGACTTAATATAAAAATGTTTCATTTTTTCATGTTTGTACAACAATTACTTTTTGTTAGATTTCTTAAAAATGTCCAAAATTAAATATAAATTATATCATTAGGTTATTCTGCACCAACAAATATACGTACTCAGTACGTCGTACTGCATTAGATCCTTTGGCAAAACATGAAAATGCAACGATTTAGTTCTTGAATTACATTTACAATTAAAAACACAATAATTCACCATGATCACTTAGATAAAATACACACACTACAGTAACTATATATAAGCATATAAGCGTTGAGTTTCTTAATCAATGAAATAATAAATATTAAATCGAAATCAAATACTAAACCAAAGTTTTTTAGTTCTTACTTGCAACGCGAAACAAAAATAACGCGCGCGATTCAGCTGTGCAATTGAAACTTTGCGAACAAAATTTGTCGAGTAAGACTTCTGACTTCCTCTCTTTTGTGTTTATTTAAAAATGATGTGCAATTCGTATGCTTTAAATGTATTGTTGACAATTCTTGAATCCACACTGTTATCGAGCGCCACCAGATGGCGCCGGTGTTGCGAAAACTCGAAGCTTCTTTAGCTATAAAATATATGAAACGAAAAAATCATATTATTAAACAAGTGGGACTAGTGGGAGAAAGGGGAGATTCTTTGAGCGGTAACACAAAAGTGGAATCTTTTCTTTCAAACGGGTTTAGTTTAACCTTACTTTTTCCTAATCTGACATCTGTCAAACGGTTTTAACCTCACTTTTTGTGAATTTAATGCACTAGTGCATTTAGTAACTTAATAGACTGGTATAATAAAGAAAGGATGAAATAAAAGACTTTTCATGTGCATGTGCAACTAAAAATATAAACAAAAATACCATGATAGATTCGTCTCTGGCGAATACTTTGAATTGCATGCATTATAATGTGAGAGGTTAATATGTGATCGAAAATAAATCAAGCGACAGCTCTGGGATTCTTCACATTCTAAGTTTCGAGCTCGAGATCTTTAACTTTAATAAATATCCGATGTCATTGACAAATAACTGAAACATTCGAGCACTTTGACTATGTCTCATTTAGTTTATTGTATCGACGTGTATGATGGCAATGGACGTAAATTTATTAATGCATCAGGCATTCAACAATAACTTCATTAAAGAGTTTTATTTGTCCAGCGGTTATGAAATTCTAGCAAGGTTGGGACATGTTCATAAATCTGATTTATCTGATTTTAATAAACAACGTTTATTTATATGAATTGCATTTTAAACTGTAATAATATTTAGTGCCTCACAAATGTTATGTAGGTATACTATAGTGCAGTTACACAGTAAAAAAAAATCAAATCTAAGCAACACTAATTAGAGTTCACACAGGTCCACACTAAATAGTGTTGTTTTGTAACACTACAATTGGAGTTAATTTGTAGTGTAATTTTTCCCAAGTAAGCAAGTATTATTTAACACTATAGCATTGAGGATAAAGTAATTTTACACTGTATTAAAAAGTGTTAATTTACCTAAAATCGTGTACTTCTACACTTCCTGGGTAAAATCCCACTTTTGTTCAGTGTAAATTAACACTACTTTGGAAAATAATAATTTTAGAAAGGTACTTTTACTCTTTTAGTGCAAACTTCTAGTGTAAATTAACACTATTATTTGAGTAAAACCTATTGGTGGTAGTGAATAAAACGAAAAGGTAAATAAAGAGAAACATTTATTTGGAACAAAAATCTATGACAATTATCAAAATCGGTGCCTTTTAAAATATAATTTTATATTTGAGTCGTATGGCTGGCTTAAGCAAAAAGGTTCCTAAAAACGTAAAAGTTTTATATCAATGCAATGGCTGTAGAGAGGCGTCAGGCGGCTGTATGTCGGGAATTTACCACACTTGTACAAATTTTCCATAATATTAATAAAAATGTAGGTATAGGTTAATATAACAACCATTACGCTTGAAAATAAAAAGTAAATCAAGTGTGTATGTATTTATATTATTAATGTTACAAGTACCCGACCTACTGCCGTAAATTATTGATATATAATATAGGTCGGGTATGGACATCCTTTTAACATATTGTTATTTATTGAGTATTAAGGCTTAAAGAAAAAGGAAGTATAATACTTACCAAAAAATAAGAATGTCTCCTTATGGATTCACCGTAATTAAAATCTAACTGAACAAAAATGCCACACTTCCACAACGCGGTATCTCCGAATATGCACTGCGTAGGTGGATAGGTACCAACCAAACATTTTAAAACGCATTTCGGTTATTACCAGTTTTTTTAGTCTATTTTGCCAATAGTGCACTATTGGTGTAATTTAACTTTAATTGTGATACAATGTGCACTGGTTGTGTAAAGAAAAAAGAGCTCTTAGTAACATCAAAACAGACAAAGAGATTGGCATGCACTGTAGTGTACATTTTGTCACTATTTAACACATTAAGGGGTAATAAACACTCTCATTAAGTTTTTCTACCCTTTTGATTTATTTTAATAATAAATAGTGTGAATGTTCCAATGAATAATGTTCATATTCTTTAAATGTGTTTAATAAAGTTAATAAGCACCAAATGCTACCTAGTGTATTTTGTAGTGTAACTTTTACACTTACAAATCAACTCTAATATTTTTACCCCTTCACTAAAAAATTTACGCGGGCAAAATGTTTTACTGTGCAGTTAGTTTTGTGTCATTTAGAGCAGTTTTTGGGCATTTGAAATCCAGTTCCAGTTGTAGAGATATTCCATTAGGTGCCCATCTTAAACCATTGTGTCTGGGTGTAGAGACAACAAACTCCTTGTAAATATTTGTCTGTATGTTTGAGCGGTCTCCCCATAAATCGAAACATGACAAAATTCTTTAAACGAATTTATTTAAATTATTCCCTGTTTGTCGGTAGCTTTTCAATATTTCGTATAGTTTATGTTAATCCGTTGCTGATTTTATCTGAAATATTTTGTGGCCGTGTAGAAACAAACTTATGATAATTATCTTTTTACCGTTTACATTATAGTTTTCGGTGTTTCAAAATGATTTATTGTCCGGTATTTTGGAAGATTGGGACGTTTAGTCGACCATTTAAATAGAAGCAGCGAGGATGTTTGACAATTTATCAATTTTGGTGACAGATTACTTCGCCAGGTTATGCGCCAGAACCTTTTCAGAAATTCCATAGGGAATTATTTAGATGTTTTTATGATGGATTTAGTTTAAAAAAGAGATTAAAAAACGTTTTGAACCCCAAAATTTAAATCTGTTACCTCTAAAAACAACGAAACCAAAAGATTACAAAGGAAAAAATTACAATTTTTTGTCGAAAACACCTTGTGGCTGCTAAGTTAAGAAACATCCCCAGTAGCACAAAATATTGGTCCCATATGGGGCGCGTCTATGCCCAGTATTTTATCTGGGGCCAATATTGGATTTATTTAGCCGATGTTAGCCCTATATTGGCATAAAATGATAATTTAATATATCTTGCCAATGTTTATCCAAGGTTGGTCCTATATTGCCATATTATTTTAGGCCAATATATCATTTTAGCATTTCATCGTAATTAAGAATAACATAGACGGTACACGACTTGTCTTATTGGTAGATTTTTTCCAAGAATTTGTAGGGTACATTTCATATCAAGTAACCCCCCTCTCCCCCTTATGATTTGGGTGGGCATTGTCACCTCCCCCCCGCTTTTACGCCCCTAAGTACATAACAATACATAAACATTTCCTGAAAACAAACGTTTGTCGACACGATCGTGACATATCAATTTTAGAAATCCTACTACGTAGTAAGTACTAGGTGGCTATCTTTTTTTTCTTTCAATTTCTCCCTCAACTTTCCTAGAATATAATGTAAAACAACTTCGGGCCAAGGTTGGGTTTCAATATTGGACCATGCTAGAAAAAATCTGACGAAAGATATATTGGCCCAATAATATTACGAATATTGGGCCAATATCTTTGTGCTACTGGGGATGTTGCCTGAGGTAGTCCAAAAGATTTAAATAACAATAAATAAATATAATTTTATGGTAAAATCCTTCTCCTTCATTAGCAAAATATTGTCACAAATAGAGGCACTTTTGCCATATAAAGTTAAAGACCATGAAATTTTTGTGAAATATGGACTAAAAACTCAAATTAACGGAAAGATTTGTAGAGTGTTGTCGAAACAAGATCCTTAAAATTGCCATATATGTGGAGCCAACGCTTTCCCAAATGAGCAACCTGAGGCTCATTCGTAAAAGAAAAGTAAATGAAACTGCAGTAACTCTGGGTTTATCAAGCCTTTACGGGAGAATACAACTTTTCGAATCCATCTTACAGATTGGATATAGAAACATGGCAAATACAAAAAAAAACAAAGTTTAAACCGACAACCGAAAAAAAAATACAAGATCGGTTCCGCAATGAAATGGGTAACTTTGTCCACATACCTAAACGGGGATTTGGCAACGCCAATGCAGGCAATAGCACACGGTTTTAATAAATCTAGTTTTGAATTTATCAACTACATTCAGAAATACAACTGGTATAATATGCCACAAAGTGCCCATAACCTGCTTATGCATGGTTCTCAGTTAATAAAAGAAGCCGTACTTTAATACTCTAGTTAGAATGATGTCTGAAGTAGCACAGGATTCTTAAAATAAGGGAATTTTATATCCGTAAATTTTCTAGAGTCGATACAATGAAGGATTTAATGCATATGCTATCAATTTCTTCAGACCCGGTTGTAATCAGTCTTCGAGTTAAACGCAAAAAAGTCTAAACATATTTCTCCTGATGTATTTAGACTACTGCAAGATTCAATACCAGAAGAGAATGATGATGGTAATAACCATGATAATGATAAAAACTAAAATTTATATTGAAAAGATTATTAATTTGTTAATTGAGAATAATATATTTTTTATTCATCATATTTTTTTTACTATAACTATAAGCCATATGGAATATGTAGAAAATCAGGCAATTTTGGACGCTTTAAGTTTTTTACCATCATTTTTTTAGTTTAAGACACTCGTAAAAAAATTTAAATCTATTAAGAAGAAACCAATTTAATGATCTTCTTGTTTTTCAACTTTTCAGAATACCTAAGATCTGAATATCGCTATAGGAAGCTCTAATTCCAAGTAAAGCTTCATTCCAATATATCACATAAACCAAGCTTACATTTCTATTTCAGGGTTTTTAGAAGAAGAAGTAGATGGTTGTAAAATTGTCTACCTTTCTGCATATTTATTTTTGAGCTTTTTTTCTTTCCGGTGTCTCTTTCCACTTTCCCTTGAGTAGTTTTAAGGTCAGCACTACTAATGCCACATGAAAAATCTTCTCTGCTTTTGAAGGAAACTTTGTCGTCAACGATATTTATTTTATTTAGAGCGTCTTTCGCAGCAACTTCAAATAAATCTTCGAGATCACTTCTAAACATATGACAAGTGCGGTGCTTGGTTAAGAGCTTAAAATTGTTTATAGAGTTTAGATATTTTTTTCACACATAAATCAATTCCCTGCGTTGGTACCCTGGCACGCTGCCAAATAGTCCAAACTGCTTTACACGTCTGTTTGTAACTCACTTGCCCTCTTCCAAATGCTGTTAATATTATTATTCGGATTCCTTATACCTATTAACGAGTGTGCGAAGTGCGAAGTATCCAAAAAAACATGCCATCACTGGTTTTCAAACTGAAATTAGGGGATATAGTGAGGTGGGTTAAAGTTACGAAATACATTAGTAAGTGTAGCAGTACTGATAATTATATTGTACTAAATTTCTTTATAATTTGATGATTTCAGAATGGTGTGTTATTTAATTGTGTGTATGTTTTTTGTGTTCATTTATGTAGCTATGTGTTAATTTTTTGTTTGGGAAATTGATTAATAAAGCAACATTTCTTATAAAAATTCTTTTCATTTAAGTTTCCAATTTCCAACAAATACTTTTGTCACTGGATCTACAAAAAGGTTTGTAAAAATAAGGTTATTTTTAAAAATCACAAGAATTATGGTAGAATAATTGACATAGGATTGTGTTATTAAATCTACAAATTGTTTGTTATAATAACAAACTAATTGCTCAATTAGTTAACAGATTACAGTTGGTTGTAACTTAAACATAAACATAGACCACAGATTAAATACATACATACATACAATTGTGGGCCACCCTAATGTTGCCCTTATTCTAATATATTTTTTATCACTTTTATGAGTATTATTTTGTTATACAAAAATATGATGGATGGTTGGTTTTTGAAGTGCATCGGATTTATGTATGTTTGTATGGCGCTTTAAATAAAATATCGGAATGGAATGGTCCATCAATCATGTAAAATTTTTAACGCGAAATGAGTAAAATTTATGCTATTGATTTGGGTGTATGTGTGTGTAATTTCAATTTCTTTTCATATGTCGCGCGATAAAATAAAACGAAATTAACTTTTCAATTTATTTTTCCACATTGGTAAATGAAAAAGCGGGCGTCCAATGCAGCAGCAATGGCATTATCAGTTTAACTGAAATACGTCCAGTCATAATTCAATTAAAATGGAAACGGTCGCGCGAAATAAAAATAAAAAAGCGAAAAAATGTGTGTGTAATGTTTAAAACTCGCGTATTGAAATGGAATCAATCGGGTGGTGTCTGCCAGACATCCCATTTAAAATCTCTCAACAACAAAAAAAACCGTTCAATAAAAAGCTAAACACGTGTTAACATGACAGCATATCTCTTCGAAACAACAAAAAACACCCACTGTCCTAAAATAGCCGCGCAACGTTCGGAAAACTCGGAAATTACACAACTGCAACCGAACGCCGCACATATCCCTTATCTTTCCTACAACAAAAGATTTCAATACAAAACCTAATCCAAATCACTATCTGTGCATGTGTAAATTGCAAAATGCTTCTCTGTTTGTTTAGAACGAGTGGTCCTAAAATTACGCAACAATTGTTTAAGAATTATCTATACAGGGTGGCCCAATGAAAATAAGGGGACATCTTTTTCAATATATCAGTCTTTTCAGAACACACAATTAGTTCAGTTTCATTCAACAATGGTTTACAGTATTACGGAAAGTGTTGAAATGATCATTCTTTCTTTTTAATTGTGAAAGCGGAAATCTTTCATCAAAAAACCTATTGTCAGAGTTTTTCAAAGTTGATTTGTTAATTTGACAGTTAAAATATTGATTTAACATAAACTAATTTCGCCTCAGTTGGCTTATGATAGGAGTATATAAGCTCAGGTAGCAGTTTGTTTTGGGTGGGTTCCACAGTGGAACTTCCACTACACCAAATTGCCCGACACTGATAAGACCCCCAATATAGGTCGACAGACTCTGTCGGTAGGTATTTGAATTCTTCAAATACCTTCAAGTGCGTTCCACCTACTTCAAATTGAAGTAGGTGGAACGCACTCAAAACAAAAACTCTGGCGAGGGAAGGTTCAATTCTTTCTCTTTATATTAATTTCATAATTTTGTTTTTAAATACCAACCTTTAAAGAATGTTACTTTTACATTTTCAGAATGTTAACCCAATTAACCCAACATTAGCGCAAATTATTTTAATTTAACATTTTATTGGTGTCAAGTGAATATGCTAAAAAGGTTACCTGGACATTTCAAAAAAATTACCTTAACATCTTAAAAATGTTAGCACAACCATTTTCAAAATATTACTCCGACATATCAAGAATGTTTAAGTAACCAGATTAGCAGATTAGAACAAATATTCTCATTTTTCTCAATTAAACAATACAATTTGACATTTTTAGATAGTTACGTAAACGTGCAAAAACCATTGCTTGTATTTAAAGTGCACAAAGAGTTGAATTAATATTTTTTTGTTGTTTCAACAGCTTATTTTTTTCAGCGCAGATTTATTTGATGAACTCCATCCGGATAAGCATAAGATTCAAAAAATCGTTTTGCAGTTGGTGGCGAAGTTCATAAAAACAGAATCAGAGGCAAACAAAAAACGGATTATTGGACATGAACACCCGATCAGAAATGTAGCTGCTGAGATAACAGTTAAAAGACAAGTTGTTGCTGATTTAACTTTGAGCCGAGGAAATTAACTACTGTTATAACATTCCTTAAACGACCATCTCATTAATTTCGATCCTAGGTATATGAATTAAATAAGGACGATTTTGACCATAGACTGGAGTTTTGCAGAACCATGACTGAACTAATAGCTCTATTAATTAATATAGACTATTTTTACGTTTTTTCTTAACTCACTCGCCGTAATTGTCGTTACAGATGCAAACTCCTAAAAAATTTCTAGGCAGATATTTTCGAAGATCGTCTGGCTGGATCCATTTTTCTTGATGGTAACCTGACAGAAGAAACTGGTCGATATTGTCGAAAAGGATGACTGGTACTTTCATGAGAGACCATTTAATATTTTCACTATGCATTGCATATTTGAGAGTTTTTGCACTAAGTGTTTCCTGAACAATGGATTTGACGAAAAGGTGCTCTGGATTGGCCGGCCAGATCTCCAGATTTGACTTTCATAGACTTTTTTATATGGAGTCATTTAAAAAGTAGAGTTGTGACAACGCATCATATCTTCTTTATTTGAATAGGGAAAGAAGTGTGCTGTTGAAACTTGAATTTTAAATATCTCGAAAACGAATGACTAAAACTTTACTATTTTTTTCATAATAATTACAAATGACATTAGTTTTTTAGTTTCTCATTATTTTAGCTTGTCATTTTGGCTTAGGTGTATTCGCACAGAAAAAGTACATTTTCCGGACTGATAATGAAATATACTATTTCGCAGACGTTTAAAGACCGAGAGCATGTATCATCGCGATGCCTTACGATGGCGATGGCTGATAAAGCCATCTCTCCATGCTTCCTCGATGTAGGTACGGGCACCGGTAAAAGATGAAATGAAAAAATGGAGAGTACGCCGTCATAATCGCTCATGAAATCGTGATGCTCGACAATCGAATCCCACACATCGCCGGCAAAGAGAATTGAGACGTATCAAAACGATGTTAAGTTGAGAGAATTGAAAGTATTGCGAGGTAAGCTGAGGTCGCTCGCACCACCACCACCAAGAGACAAAAGATTATCCAATCGATTGCGTCCACTGCACTGTGGCTACAGTCTACATTCTATTCAAATTCGTGACTCGATTCGTGAAGATTCTCGATCTGTTTTGATTAACTAACTAAGTATTTATATTGCGATAGTTTATGTCTTTTTGATTGTTATAAAGTCAATTAAAGACAATAGCTATCAATTAGGTCTGATGGTTCATTGCGTAAGTTTTTTTCAAACTTTTAGATTTTGTACTTTACCTACACAAGCTTTCAAGCTTTCAATGAACGTTCCTATGTTTAAGAATTCTTAGGTATTAAATATACAGGGTTTCCCGAAAATCAAAAATTACAGTGAATGGGGTTTTGATAAAGTTAAAAAGAGAAAACTTTCTTAAAATATTTTATTTCAAGGTCAACATTTTTCAGTTTATTATTGTTTTTTGTTATTCCGTCAATATATAGAATGTTTTTATGTTATATTTAATGTCAGCATTAAAACAAATTTTAACTACTAGATGTAAAAACTTTTATTTGAGAGTTTAGTGAAGTATCTATCTCTTAAGAGTTCTCCAAATATTTCGAAGTATTTAAATATGGGCTATTTAACGGAAACACAGAAAATTTAAGTTTTAGATCTCATAGGATGTGGCAATAAAATTAGAACACCACAAGAAGTTTGCAATTCATTTAATGCAAAGTATCCAGCTCGACCTATTACTCATGCAACGGTTAGTAAAATTAAACGTTAATTCAGAGAGACTGGACATGTCAAAGATATTCCAAAACCTGGCCGTCCAAGTATTAGCGAAGACACTAAAATTGACATTTTGTCACCTGTAGAAGAAGATCTTCATAGTGCTTCTAGCCTAGTCGCAGCGAAAGAAGAAAGGAAAGTACCACCTATACAAAATTAGACTAGTGCAGGAACTTAACGAAGATGATCCGGACCGTAGACTACAATTTTGTGAAACTATGATAAATGTATGTAACAATAATCCACACTTTCCTCGTAAAATACTTTTTCGGACTAAGCTACCTTCTGTTTAAATGGTACAGTCAACCGTCAAAATTGAAAATCCTCATTGGGTAGTAGAGGCAAATTCCCGGTCAAAAGTGAATGTCTAGGCAGGAATGATGGAAAATCGGACAAACGTAGTTGGAATTTTTGCAAAACTCTCTTCTTCCCACATCATGGAGGTCCCGATCTACCAAATGATACTTTTTTAGACACATGTTTTCCTGAGAGGCAGACGAGGACCGATAGTGGCCAGCGAGAGCTCCAGATCTCATCCCTCTCGATTTTTTTATTATGAGGCTACCTTAAATCAACAGACCACAAAATTTAGAAAACTTGAAAAAACAACTTCGTGAAGAATTTCGCTTTATTAGTCCAAAACGTTTTCAGAGAATTTTCGGATAGGCTTGCTTACTTTCAAGAAACCAACGGGAAGTAATTTGAACATTTTATTGGTTAATGTATGAATTTATTCCATACTTTTGCCGCTCACTGTATGGTAGTAGTTTGCTCCTCGTTATTTAAGCTTATTGTCATTTTAACTTGTCGACATTATATCTTGTTCTATTTTCGTTTTAGCTTGTTTTTACCTGGCCGTTGTTGTTTTTATTTTATCTTCTCGACAATTTACCTTTATTTTTATTCTAGCATGCCTTCAGGAAGGATAGTTTTAATTTTAGATTTGTCTCTAGAAAATTAACATACAAATCCATCAACAAATCTGCACTTGTCCCACGCGTTCTACGAAATTAGCGCGTTTCCTATGCAAGAAAACAAACGTTCATCAATCAAAATTCAGTGGCTAATGTTGCGTAATTTAAGAGGCACGTGTACAAAATGAAAACCCTGAAGGGGTATGATTAAATTTTGCAATTTATACAAACATAGATAGTGTTAGATTAGGTTTGTATTGTAATGGTTCCGTACTTGAATACGGTTTACAAATTTGTGTTTAAGGAAAATAACTTAGTTTTATATATTTTACAAATTTATTTTTAAATAAATTTGGAATTTTTAAACTATGGTGTCAAAGGCAAAAATCTTTGCAAAAGAGGTAAGGGTAAAGGTAAAGAAATTACAAGTTTTTCGAACTTTGCCTAAAAACCTGGTGTCCAGATGATACAAGAAACGATGGTCCAGGTAGACGAAGCGAGTAAAGGGAAGCAAGAAAGGAGGCAGAAGGTTTTTGAAAATGCTATCGAACGCATCGCTTCTTATAAATTTTTGCGAAAACGTAAACGAAATTGTAAAGTTCAGTTTTCACATCACGGAAAAATTGACTCTTAGTGACACTTCAGTACGATCTTATAAGATTTTTAGGTACATGGATATATTTTTTATTTTTAAAGGGCATAAGTAGCTACTTTGTAATTTTTTTATAAATAAATTTTTGAATATATATGGAATTGACTATATCTACTTTTATAACTTTTGACGACATTTTCGGATTCAGGGGACAATTGTACACAAGAATTGGCTATTAATGTTGGGAATACCGTAGTATTTATTTATTTTTATTTATATATTTAATAAATATTCTACAGACTCAACGCCCAATTTCAGAATATATGCATTACAAAAATTACAAAGATATATTTTTTATAACAGTATATCTGCAAAACAAAAATCTTTAACAGTTTAAAAAAAACGCTTTAAAGCATCGACTTTGCATGAAAAACTATCTATATGACCTTCGAATTTATTATAATTTGTCATAATTTGTTGAAATGGTGATTGAACCAGAACCATATTTGCTTGTGGGGTAGCGATAGAAAATGTGGTTTTATGTCTTGATCTTAGGCGTGGTATATGAAAATTTAACATACAAGTTAACTCACCACCTTTAACATCATTATGTAATATTCTATAAAGAAATAGTATCTGCGAGTTTAATCTTCGTTGTGCTAGACTTTTATATGTGAACTCCATGAGAAGTAACTTATGATCATATCCTTTAATAGGATAAACTTGGTGACTTTTAAAAAACAATGTTTTCAAAAATCTTCTCTGAACTGATTCCAAGCTATTTATGTGTATATTATATATAGGTGACCAAATTACCGATGCTTACTCAAGTTTAGTTCTCACAAGTGTATTATACGAGGTGTGTTCAGAAAATAACGGGAATTGTTAAATTTTGCGGGTTCGGAGAGTCCGGTTGTCATAAAATTTTCTTTATTATGTTGGTATACATGCCCCCGAAGTATGATAAAAACTTGAGCTGTTTTCATTGTTTACTTTGTCTGTGGCAGCTAAGGTTAGACGTGTTTTATGAGCTCGGCGATTTTTCGTTCGTTAAAAGAAATGGATCAAAGAATTTGTATCCAATTTTGCTTAAAAAATAAAATAAATTCTGTGAAATGTTAACAAAGGCCTATAGTGAGTCTGCTATAAGTAAAACAAGAGTTTACAAGTGGTATAAGAGTTTCCAAGATGGCCGTGAAGACGTTGAAGATGACGAACGCCCCGAACGCACAAGCACATTAACAACCGATAAAAACATGGAAAAAGTGAAAGAAATGGTTATAAACCATCAGAGAAGTCGTTGATGATGTTGGTATATCGATTGGCTCATCCCATGAAATTTTTTCGAATGTTTTGGGTATGAACGCGTGGCAGAAATTTTTTTTCTAAAATTGTTAAATTTTGAACAAAATTTTTGGACAAAAACAATACTGTAATGATACCCCAGCCTCCATATTTGCCAGACATGCCTCTTTCTGTCTTTTTCCTATACCCAAAAAAGAGAACCTTAAAGGGCCGTCGTTTTTCAAGCATAGATGACATTAAAAGCGCATCGCTGAAAGAACAAAAGGCTATCCCAAAGATCGAGTTTTAGAAGTGTTTCGAGTATTGGGAGAAAGAGCTGGCACATGTGCATAATATCCAATGGGGACTATTTTGAAGGCGACAACATTAATGTAGACGAATAAATAAATATTTGTTTCAAAAAACGAAAATTTCCGATATTTTCTGAACACACCTCGTATAGGGTACTAAGTTTAGAAGAAGATGAAAAGTCTCTACAGTTCCGTGTCACAAACCCAAGTATTTTATCAAATGTAACCCCAAGATCTTTAAAATTATCAAGTTTTTGTAGTTTGTTATCTCCCATCGATAACCATGGTATAAATGAAAAAGCAGCAACTTATAACTGTAGTAAATAGTCATTTTTGACTAATTCATTCATTACTTGTATACGCACCTTTAGAAATATGTTTTTTAGTCATTTGCTACCCTTTTGATACAAAAAAGTTCCCAAATATTTTCGGCCACGTTTTAGTTCAAAACAGACAGGCAGTATGTAGATCCCAACTAACCAAAGTATAATCATCCTGTATGTATGGTAGAGGCATTGGGAGAGGAGCATCGCGGTGGTGGCCCATCGATGGTGGTGAGCCGGTCCACGAAGACCCGTATAAATAAAAAGAACACAGACATAACTCCTCTACGACCGGATCCGACAGTAGAATGGATTTGCGCCACGACGAAGCCATAACAGCGGCGTTACCAACCGGCAATGATGAAGTACATATTGTCCCGAGTCCACTCTTCTCTTCTTCTCTATGGTATACGTAGTTCTTCTAAAAGTTTTCGAAAATAATTGAGCAAGAAACTGCTCGTGATATGATGTAGCCGAAGCTATCAAGTCGACTGACAGGATTGGACACGTAATTATTACATAAAGAAAATGAATATGTTCCATTCATGTGTCTTCGAGCTATAAAACCATTAATTATTTATGATGATGTTCAATGGGAGTCATTCGGAAAATGGTTATTCAGATTACTTTCTATATAAATGATTAAAAATGTTAATTGTCCTGTTATATGAATTTGGCCTCACATAAATTCCTGATTAAGTTATGGGCCAAACACTGCCCACATTAAGCGGAGTAAAGTTGATGTAATTATTAACAGTGTCATTTTGTAAAACAATCCTGCATGTTATGATACTTAAATTATATTAATAACAATTTGAGTTGTGACAACGGCCATTAATATAATACGCCTGTACAGTTATGAGTTATGTTGCGATATAATTTTTGTTGCCTGAACGAAATTCCGGAATGAAACGTATTTTAGTTTTGTCCAGTTGTTTACCTATGAGGGTAATCAAAGTCAATTAAAATTATTTAATTATTTATTATTAAATAGTGTGCTTTAAAAATGTGTTTGACAAATTGGTAAATTTCTGAAGTTATAATTAAAGCTGTTTCAGAAATATTTGTATGCTTTAATTATAAATTTAGTTGAGTAATTAAAATAAAAATATAATTTGTTTTGACATATAAATGGTATTAATTAACATATTAAAGTTATTTTTATTGTATTACTTATTATGTTCTGTTACGGAAACCAGTTTGTTTTATGTTTTAAAGTATTAAACTGACTAAGGCAGGCTTTATAATTGTGCAAGAACCATTTTTAAATACCCTAAAACGGTTTTAAGACTGTATAATATAATATGGCTATTGAGTCTTGTTGTAAATGTTCAAAAATGTTAAAATGCATATTGCAGACTTTGTTTTTAAAAAAAATATATTATTCTGTGGAAGAGTTTCCTAGTGATAATTTTTAATTAATTTAGTAGTAGGTACATAGTGTTTAAACATAATTTCTTTATTTTGTAATTTTTTTTACTAGTCCTATATGTTTTATGGAATTAAATGCTGTAAAACTCTGTGATCAATAAATATTATTAATATTATTATTATTATTTGTTGGAATATTGTGCAACAACAATAGTCAACGTTTATAAAATAGGAAATAAACCACATGGCAAGCGAGTGAAACATTTACGGCATTCGTACCCTTGACTTTAAAATATACTACGAGGCAGAGTCAGTCCGAAACCACCCTCAGCGAAATATAGTCGTCACAGATGTTATTTGTATTTATCTCTAAAAGTTATTTGTTACCTACTTATCAATAAAGTGTACCTACTTAGTTATCTCGTTCTTAAATACAATTGTGCTTTTTATTGACCATTCACATAATTACGCAAACACCTATTGAAGTCATTAAATAAAATCCAACAGGTTATGGGCCCAGTTAATCTATGTGAGTGAGTTCGGAGTTTAAAGACAATACAGGAATAAAGTTTTTACAAATAGTGTGCTGCAGCAAAAGTGAGAGAACAATCAAGGTTCGAAAATGTCGGGCGGTTCGCGTTTTTTGTACGGTATCGCGAAATTGAACAGTTCCAATTATCAAATTTGGAAGTATAAGGTCGAATTTTTGCTGATCAGTGAGGGGATATGGGACGTGATCGCTGAGCCAAGGCCAGGTGTTCCAGACGAAGCCTGGATTAGAAAGGATGATCAAGCTAGAGCAGCAATCGGACTCCTTGTCGAAGATAGCCAGTTAATCCACATTAGACAAGCAAAAAATGCTCTCGACGCTTGGAATTCATTAAGGGACATCCACCAGAAGGGATCGCTATCCACCAAAGTTTTCTTGTTAAAGCGGATATGCAGATTAACTCTAGAAGAAGGCGGTAATATGGAACTCCATATAAACCTAATGATGGAGTTGGTGGATAAATTATCGGCCATGGGGGAGGTGCTAAATAATCAGTTAATTGTTGCTATGCTATTAAGTAGTCTGCCGGATTCTTATGGCACGCTAATTACTGCACTGGAAAGCAGGGATGAGAAGGAGTTAACAATGGAACTAGTGAAAGCAAAATTATTAGACGAATATGGTCGACGTAAAGGTGTATCAAAAACAAGGGATGAAGAAAGTGACACGGCAATGAGGGCGTCGGCTTCTCATCATCATAAAGGGCAACCCGGGCATTCAGGAAATTCGGCGAACTTGGTAAAGAAAAAGCAGTGCTATTTTTGTAAAGAACCTGGTCATTACAAAAAGTTTTGTCGAAAATATCAAGCTTGGAAGTGCAATAAAGAAAGGGCAAATGCAGTTACAGATGGTTATTCTGAAAATCAAGTGGATGAGACCTGTTTTATGACACAAACAAATGTGGAGACAGATTTATGTCATGAAGTGAGTGTTTGTTTTGGCCTGCAAATAAGACAACAAAAGGACGTTTGGGTAATCGACTCGGGGGCGACAAGTCATATGGTTAATAACAAGGATTTCTTTAAGGAATTTCATCGAAACACGAACGGAAATGTACGGCTAGCAAATGGTCAAAAGGCTGAAATTAAAGGGACCGGGTCGGGTGTTGTAAAGTTTGTCAATGGGGCCAATAAGGACATTAATATAAAGATTGACAACGTTTTGTTTGTGCCAAACTTGGAAGTTAATTTACTTTCGGTGCGGAAATTAACAGCTAAAGGTTTTAAAGTGCTGTTTAAGGACAACGTGTGCGATATTGTGGAAGGACAAAAAGTGCGGGCAACGGCCAAACAGGTAGCCGGACTTTATGAGCTTCAAACGGTACCGGTGCAAGCAGACAATAAAGCGTGTATAGCAATAAAGGGCGGTCATAGTACACAGTGTCAGCACATGTGGCATAGACGTTTCGGGCATCGCGAAGTGGCAGCAATTAAAGACTTACAAAACAAAGGACTAGCGGCCGGTATAAAAGTTACGGATTGCGGAATACGGGAAACTTGTGAAGTTTGCATTAAAGGAAAAATGGCAAGAAAACCATTTCCAAAAAGGTCGGAGAACAGGTCAAACAAAATTTTAGACCTTGTTCATACGGATGTTTGCGGACCCATGCAAACGGTGACACCTGGAGGAAAGCGGTACGCCTTGACCATAATAGATGACTACAGCCGGTACTGTAGAGTTTTTTTAATGGCTCAAAAATCCGAAGTGGCAGAACTTATTAAGCAATTTGTCGAAAAAATGAAAACCAGTTTGGGAAAAAAGCCAAAAATAATTCGGTCGGATAGAGGAAAGGAATATGTCAACAAAGAACTGAAAAATTACCTGAAAATGGAGGGCATTCAGATTCAGTACACGGTTGCTTATACACCTGAGCAAAACGGTGTGGCCGAAAGGAAAAATCGCTCACTCTTGGAAAGTGCAAGGTGCATGTTGTACGACGCGGACATGGACAAGAAATATTGGGGTGAAGCGATAAATACCGCAAATTATTTGCAAAATAGGCTACCATCAAAATGTATAGAAAAAACACCGTTCGAATTATGGCATTTAAAGGCACCGAATGTTGACCACCTGCGAGTTTTTGGCTGTAGAGCATACGCTCATGTTCCTAAAGAATTGCGAAGAAAATTGGATGAAAAGGCAGTGGAATTTTTATTTGTGGGATACTCGGAAGAATCAAAGGGTTATCGTTTATTGGATAAAAACACCAATAAAATAAAGATAAGCCGGGATGTCGTTTTTCTCAATGACCAAGAAGTAAAACAGCCACTTAAAGAGAATAAAACGATTAAAAGTAAAGATCCAAGTAACAAAGTTCAAATTACGTTGAATTGGAGACGATCTAAGGAAAATAAAACAACGGCGTGTCTTCAAAATTTGGAAAATGCAGTTCAAGAAAATCAGGAAAATTTTAAAGAACCTGTGGAAGTCCTGCAGGAAATAGAAGACAAGAATGAAGACAAAGAAGAACCAAGAAGATCCGACAGGTCGAATAAAGGTGTGCCACCCCACAGGTATACAGGAGACGAAAAGCTGTATACGATGGTTAGTTTTAACGAAGATCCAAAGAACAGGAAGGAGGCACTTTCTGGACCAAATTCAAAGGAATGGGGGGCGGCAATGGACGAAGAAATTAATTCGTTATTGTCAAATAATACCTGGGAGCTTGTACAGAAGCCGGAAGGTCGGGACATAATCAGTTGTAAATGGGTGTTCAAAACGAAGCGGGACGCAGCAGGGAGCATAAATAAGTACAAGGCAAGGTTAGTGGCACGAGGGTTTTCCCAGAAATATGGAGTTGATTACGACGAAATATTTGCCCCAGTTGTAAGGCACACGACATTTCGGCTGCTACTGACCATAGCAGGTAAAGAGGGACTCTTTATTGCACATTATGATGCAAAAACAGCCTTTTTGAACGGGGTGCTTAAAGAAACAATTTTTATGCGACAACCTGAAGGTTATTTAGAGCCTGACAAAGAAGAAATGGTGTGTAAATTAAACAAAAGCATTTACGGGTTAAAACAGGCAGCAAAAGCCTGGAATGATGAATTGAACATTGTTTTAAAAGGCCACCAATTCAACCAAAGTCAAGCAGACCCATGCTTGTATATTAAAACCGAGGAAGGGAAAGTCATTTACATTGTCGTTTACGTAGATGATTTTTTAATTGCAAGTAGTGATAAAAGGCTAGTAAAGCAGACAGCAGAATTTTTTAAAAATCATTTTGCTCTGATGGATTTAGGGGAGCTAAAGCACTATCTTGGGATACAAGTGAACAAGGATGATGATGGTTTTTATCGGATTAATCAAACGCACTATATATGTAAATTATTAGTTCGTTTCGGGTTACAAGACGCAAAAACCTCGAATTATCCATTGGACCCACAGTACAATAAATCCAGGATTAAGGAACAGGAAGCGATGAAGGATGGCGAAAAATATCAGCAATTAATTGGAGCATTGCTTTACATATCGGTAAATACGAGGCCAGACATTACGGCAAGTGTTTGTATTTTAAGCCAATACAATAAATCACCGACCGACCCCGACTGGGTGGAAGCAAAGAGGGTCGCTCGGTACCTGAAAGGCACTAAAGAACTGACTTTAAAACTGGGTAATAAGGATGACCCAAATAAACACCTGTATGGTTACAGTGACGCAGATTGGGCACAAAGCAATGAAAACAGAAAGTCAAATAGTGGGCATTTGTTTAAATTTAATGGAAGTCCAATAAGTTGGGGATGCAAAAAACAAAATTGTATCGCCCTGTCAACAATGGAAGCTGAATACATTGCGCTGGCAGAAGCTTGTCAAGAAGGGGTTTGGATCCGCCGACTATTGGGAGACTTCGGTCAAAATCAGGATCAAGCTACCATTATGTACGAAGATAACCAAAGTTGTTTGAAATACATAAGTAATTCAAAATTCAGCAACAGAACGAAACACATTGATACAAAATATCATTTTTTAAAGGACCTAAAGAAACAGAATTTAATGTGTTTTGAATATTGTGCTACAGAATACATGTTAGCCGACATGTTTACAAAACCGCTAAGCACTCTGAAGTTGGAAGCGATGCGAAAGGCGTGCAATCTTTTTTAATCAAAAAATAGGATTATTATTGTTGAGGAAGGGTGTTGGAATATTGTGCAACAACAATAGTCAACGTTTATAAAATAGGAAATAAACCACATGGCAAGCGAGTGAAACATTTACGGCATTCGTACCCTTGACTTTAAAATATACTACGAGGCAGAGTCAGTCCGAAACCACCCTCAGCGAAATATAGTCGTCACAGATGTTATTTGTATTTATCTCTAAAAGTTATTTGTTACCTACTTATCAATAAAGTGTACCTACTTAGTTATCTCGTTCTTAAATACAATTGTGCTTTTTATTGACCATTCACATAATTACGCAAACACCTATTGAAGTCATTAAATAAAATCCAACATTATTATAAAGTTTATTGACAATTGTCAAAGGTCATACAGTCGTCAAAATAAAGTGCACTTTCTGTGAAATATTACCAAAATGTGAAAATTATTTTGTTATCTCAATACCAAATTATTAAATTGTTTTTTGACGCCATTTTTTAAAAAGTTTATATGCACGATTGTATTGATTTAGACGGCAGCAAACTAGTATTTGCCGATAAAGCATTAATAATTTTCGGTGGAGTATACTCATACAAACATCAATATCGCATTTAAACCGTTTTTAGTCCATTTTCAAGGAACACATTTTGATTTTTACAGAAAAATTGGACAAACTTTATTTTACCGGTTACTCGGTAAAACATATTCCTAACACTGTATTGGTTACTCTATTGTTGTATAGATGTCGCTCTATTTAAATATTTAAATTAGTTGGTAATAAATTGTTTTTAATAATGATATTTTTCGTAGTAAAATTACTCTCTTAAAATGAATTGGTCAAAAATGACTAATTATAAGTTATATTTGACTATAGTCAATTATAATAATTATATAATTATTCTACCAAATGAAATAGTCAAATTAGTAGATTTTAATTTAAAAAAGTTATAAACTTTTCTGGACACTATTAATCACACGCTTGAGCCTAATTAGAACTTATCAACCTATCCAAAAACTGATTCAAAAACTTGAAATTGCTTAATATATTATATTGTTTTAAATTTTTTAAATTGTTTTAAAAGTTTCTAAAATTCATTTCTGTCGTTTTAAAAATATCTTATTTAAAAATGTCTCAAAACTAAAAATAATATTAATGCCCCAAATTATCTTAAAATGCTTAAGAAATGCCGTACTGTCTAAAAGTTTGTACTTAACAAGTTAATTAAACCTCCTGTTGAAAAGTGTTGAATTATAGCTCAGTATCACACACGGCGCCAGCATATATCACTCTTGCAAAGTTACATGGTTCTATTTTACCTGTGCCTTGTTTGTCAAGTAATTATTTCCAAGGAATTTTCTTAAAGATAAGCATCTTAATTTATTAATAACTCTAATGTTTGGTGCACTGACGTCACAATAAATATGAATGCCCAGTGCTGGATTAACCCATAGGCCAACCTAGGCCATGGCCTAGGGCGCCGCGAAGCCAATAGGCGCCCAGGCAGAAGGCTCAATTTTTTTTAAGTAGGTTGAATTTTAAAATTAATCAATTAAAATAAATAATTATAATTATTAAACGTGTAATACGATTTTTATTTTAAAAGCACAGATCTTTTTCTAAAAATGTTCAAAGCAGTTGCCTATTGGACGAGAAAACTGCGAATCTAGCTGTTCTATTTATAGAAGCAAAAGAAGTCAATAAAATAAATTTAAAAATTTTTTTGAGTCCTTTTCCGATTTTAAATGCAGGAAAAAAATTGTAAATCGTCGTTGATAATGCAAAAAGTCGTTTCACTTGAACGCAGAAGAGAAATAACCCAGAAAATAAAATAAATCGATTTTTTTTATTTTTGTGCAAAAAGGCATCAAAGTGACCTTTTGCAGTATCAACGACGAAATGTTATAGGTAAAATTCTGGTTTAGGTTATTTAAAAACTGTAAAAATTAAGTTCATTGTTTTGTTTTTCTATATAAAAATGAATTATTTTTTTATTTATTTTTTTGTAAATTTTTTTATAAAACCCTTCTTTTCTCCCTATGAGCACCCCTGTCGGCTAACAGGTATTGTGTTATATTAATACCATGTAATTATAGGCGCCATTATTACGTGCCTAGGGCGACAAATTGTCTTAATCCGGCCCTGTGAATGCCTAATTGTTGTAATGATATTCAAAAAATGCTGTGGTCAAAATTGCCAAATAGATTTAGTAATGTATAATTTTGCCTGCAGGCCATGGTGTTAATTTTTAAGAAATTTTTGTTTTATAGGACATTTTTAAAGCAGCTTTTATATAGTTTATTAAGGATTACACTTTTATAAAAATCAGATTTGTTAACACGAGTTTGTAGTTTGTTAATTTTAACATATTTTTTGTAGAAAACCAGGGTTTGTAATTATTTTAACAAAGGAAAATATTTTACCGACAGTTTTGTAAAGGTAATATACAATTTTGTAATCATTTTGTTAATTTCAAAGTTATTTTGTTTATGTTTAAAAAATTATTTCATTGAAAAAGTACACTTGATTTCAGGCAGTCAATCATAACATTTCCCACAGACAATACGCATTAACAAGTTTAACTGACTATAGCGTCTGCAACTTATGTTTTCTGCTTACTTTATTTATAGGTATGCCTACATATTTAACGAGTGTGCGAAGTGCGAAGTTTACGAAAAAAGATGCCATCATTGGTTTTCAAACTGAAATTAGGGGATACAGTGAAGTGGGTTAAAGTTACGAAATACTGTAGTAATACTGATAATTATATTGTACTAAATTTCTTTATAATTTTATGATTTCAGAATGGTGTGTTATTTTATTTTATCATATATGTAATATAAATATTAGGGTGTTTCAAAATAAGGTAATATTTTTCTTTTTTCAAATTCATGTGAAATTCTCGTCACTTATCCAAAAAAAAAATCTGTCAAAATTTGAGCTCTTAATATTAATTTTAAAAGGTAAATCATCGAATTTAAAGTTTTCCCATTGATTTAACAAGCAAAAATAGTTTTTTAAGATGTATTTCGCCTGCATACTATGTCCAACTTTTTTTTGGATAAATATTCACTGGTCCTTTTTTAAATTATCTACAAAAAATCTTACAGAGTCCAGTTTGTAGATTCAACTCTTTTTTTGTTTATTAACGTTAAAACATAAATTCTAAAAAAAAATGATATTTTTACATATAGCGGCTAAACTACAAATCGTAAAAAAGTCAATTGGCGATTTTGAAGATCGTTTAATGTTCTACAAATTCGTTTTGATCAATTTTTTTTATCACCTACAGTTCAAAAGTTATAAGTGTCTAAAATCCTATTTTCATGATGTAAAAAAGTTTAGGGGCAATTTTGCAGGAAACTCGAAGCACTTAAATAACGTACCAAGATTCTTCAACACTCAATTAATTAAAATAGCTTAACTTTTATGATATTCTTAATTTCATGATCCAGCTGCAAATAAAATTTTATACTTCGCTTGAACAGTTTTGTAATAGGTACTGAAAATAATTTTTGAGGTTTAAAATTATTTTCAGTGCATCAAAACTTTTTTGAAGCGAAGTATAAAATTTTATTTACAGTCAAAAGCTGGATCATGAAATTAAGAATATCATAACAGTTAAGCTATTTTAGCTTAAATTCAGCAATTAATTAAGTGATTTGAAGAATCTTGGTACGTTATTTATAGAGCTTCAAGTTTACCAGAGTGAATATTATAATAATATATATATATTATATATATTAGGGTGGGCCAAAAAAAACTTTTAATTTTCTTTTCTTTGGGTACCATGAAAATATCGTCCAAGATGACGAAAAAAAAATTCTGATAAAGTTTGAGCTCTTAATATCAATATTAAGAGGTGGCTCATCGCGATTTTTTATTTTCCATTTAAATAACACGGGAAAAATACATTTTTTTGTTTGGAATTTTATTGCGTTTTAAAGAATCAGTGAGTTGTAGAAATCAATACATGTTCTTATAAGGAATTGAACGATCTACAAAAAAGATCTGATATGATTTTTTGCATAGTCGACTCATTTAAAAATTATTTGAGGTTAAAGTTCAACTTCAAATAGTAAATGATAACTTTTATAGTTTTTCTTACTCTATCACGAAATATTGTCTCAAAAACATGAAATATCATATTTCTCGTTTATCGAGTGTTCTTCGGTAATACAATACAATTTTAACGAAATATCAATAATCGTGAAAAAACCGTTTTTTTCCTATATTTACTTTTTTTTTAATTTCGAAATTTTTTCTTTACCTGAGTAATGACAAAAAAATTAATATTTTTTTTTAAATAAGATATATTCTATTTACACTTGACTATTAGATAATGTAGAGTAATAAAAGCCATGTATCAATAATTTTTCAATTTTCAAAGCAAAAATGCCTTTTCTGCAATATTTAATATTGTAGATAAAGTCATTTTCGCTTAACAGTGCAGCTGCACTTAGAACCTTGTCATTTTAAGGTACCGATTCCATAACTTGTACTTTTTCACTATCTTATAATCAAACTAAATTTTTCTTGTTAAAATTGGGATATTTTTGCCGATGGTTTTTAACTAAGTATTAAATATACTTAAATGTACTTAATATATATATATAAATATATTTGATTTACCCATTGACTTTATCAATAAGAATGTAGAATTTTGGACACAGGATGAAAGCTATCAAGATAATCTAGTATTTTTCAAACGTCTTAGCGTTCTCAATGATGTAGCAGAAAGAGGAGTTGCATAAATAGAAGAGTACAAATGTCTCACTAAAAATGAAAAATGTTTGCAATACTTATTGCAAGTAGTTAAAACCCACCGGCAAAAATATCCCAATTGTAACAAGAGAAATTTAGTTTGATTCTAAGATAGTGAAAAAAGTACAAGTTATGGAATAGCATTTTTTATTTTAATTGATAAATTATTGAAACATGGCTTTTATTACCTAATAGTTAAGTTTAAATAAAATATTTATTATTTTTTGAGAAAATAATTAATTTTTTTTTAAATCAAGTATAGAAAAAAAACCTTTTTTTCATGATTATTGATATTTCGTAAAAATTGTTTTACCGAAGAACACTCGATAAACTATCAAAAAATATCATATTTTATGTTTTTGAGCCAATATTTCGTAATAGAGTATGAAAAACTATAAAAGTCATCATTTACTATTTGAGGTTGAACTTTAACCTCAAATAACTTTTAAACGAGTCGACTAAGCAAAAAATCATATCAGATCTTTTTTGTAGATCGTTCAATTCCCTACAAGAATATGTAAGAATATGTATTCATTTTTACAACTCACTGATTAGTTAAAACGCAATAAAATTACAAACAAAAAAAATGTTATTTTCCCGTGTTATTTAAATGGAAAATAAAAAATCGCGATGAGCCACCTCTTAATATTAATATTAAGAGCTCAAACTTTATCAGAATTTTTTTTTCGTCATCTTAGACGATATTTTCATGGTACCCAAAGAAAAGAAAATTAAAAGTTTTTGTTGGCCCACCCTAATATATATATATATATATATATATATTAGGCAGAATAATGAAAATAGGATTTTAGACACTTATAATTTTTGAACTGTAGGTGATAAAAAAATTGTTTAAAACAAATTTGTAGAGCATTAAAAGATCTTTAAAATTGCCAATTAACTTTTTCTTCTACGATTAGTACTTTAGCCGCTAAATATAAAAATATCAATTTTTTTTAGAATTTATACGTTTCAACGTTAATAAAAAAGAAAAAGTTGAATCTACAAACTGGACTCTATAAGATTTTTTGTACATAATTTAATGCTAAAAAAGGAGCAGTGAGTGTTTATCAAAAAAAAGTTCTACATAGTATGCAGGCAAAATAAATCTTAAAAACCTATTTTTTCATGTTAATTAAATCAATGGGAAAATTTTAAATTCAGTGATGGACCTTTTAAAATTAATATTAAGAGCTCAAATTTTGACAGAATTTTTTTTAGCATAAGTTACAAGAATTTCACATGAATTTGAAAAAAGAAAAATATTGCCTTATTTTGAAACACCCTAATAAGTATGTGTTAATTTTTTTGTATACTCTCTAAAAATTAAACAGTGGATTTTCACTGATTGACAGTGCATATTAACTATTTGCCGCAGTGATAAGTATACCACTAGCAATTAGTGAATACTCACTTTTTCATATAGCGATTTCTTCACTGTACAAATTAGTGAAATAGGTTTAGTTTAAAAAAGTTAAAATTTCACTATTTTATGTCGAGAGTTCCGGAAAAGTAGTGATAATAAAAAACACTAATTTGAAGAAGTTAAAATTTCACTAATTTATATTGAAAAACACTAATTTTACAGTGAATAATAATTCACTGACGAAAATAGTGAAAATTTCACTGTTTCACTTTTAGAGAGTAGGAAATTAATTAATAACATTTCTTATCAAAATTCTTTTCATTAAAGTTCCAATTTCCAACAAATACTTTTGTTACTGGGTCTACAAAAAGGTTTGTAAAAATAAGGTCCTTTTTAAAAATTACAAGAATTGTGGTTGAGTTATAGATATAGGATTTTGTTATTAAATCTACGAAATGTTTGTTATGATCACAAACTACTTATTCAATTAGTTAACAGATTACAGTGGGTTGTAAACTTAATATAGTTATAAAAAATGGAATAACATAAAATATTAACAAATATTTTTTTACTGTGTATAAGCAAAAATTGCTATTAAATGAAGCGATCGAAGCATCAAATATTCGGCGAAGAGGGGTAAAATTGGAAAATCCACTTATCTGGTAGTAAATCTGGTATAACGTGGTGATCAATTGTCCAAACGAAATCCCTTAGTTCGCGCTTGAACAATTTTAAATTCGGTTTGGGTGCTTGTTAGCAGAGTTACACATATTAAAGGCATTATATCTGAGAGAATAAAGTGATTATATGAACATGCAGTGTGCTTAGTGCCTAAATGAAAGGGCGGACTGACGGCGATACGGGCGTCAAAAAGGGGCGATAAGGCCAATAATTGAACGTTTGCGACCCTCGGTTTAAGGGGGGCCGGGCGATCATGTTTAGATCGCACATTTAGATCAATTTTGTTTGTTGTTGCTTAACAATTGATGTTGGAAAATAATCCGTCCCTTCAATATTCGCCAGCCAGCTCTCTTGACTGACAGCAGATAAGGATACACGTCTTTTGTTGCTTAATAATAAAATTTATTTCACAATGCTTCAGTGTCTACAAAAGTCACAATTAATAACAATACGCGCTAACAAAATCACGCCATTGTTTTCTCCCCATCCTCCTAATTTTTATATTACCTGCAGGTGACACTTATCAATTATAAAATCTTTACCAGTAATTTATTAACAAAGTGAAACGTTGTTTGTTAAAGTAATGATTTTTCAGGGTAAAGGAAATTTGAACTGGTAAAAATCTAATAAATACCGAATTCCCAATATCCGAGTGGACCGGATTTTTCCGGAAGCAACGCGGTTGGGCATCAAACGTTGCCTTGAGGGTGGATGTGCCAAGAATACAACTGATCAGTGGCGTACCAATCTAAATAAATAAATATTTTGGAAAAATAATACTGTAAAATAAGAAAAAATCTAGACTAGTTTGAGAAGACTGGACTGAACAGACAAGTCTTCTCTGACAAGATTGGAGAAATAGGACCAGATTGTACAATCCAAAATGTTTTCCTATTTGTTATAGATGAAGCTGTAATGAAAAAATCAATTGTGTACGATTTTTCATCTTATACGATTCTGCAATAAGTTTTCTATAAAAATATCACTTTTTTATCTAAATAAATTAAATCTGATTTTTTTAAGTATCCACGATTTTTTAACTAATATTTAAGTTTCCTTTGGTTTAAGTTTTATACACTGCAAAAAATATTAGTGTGTAAATTATTTTTTTTTGTGTTAAAATTTTTGGTAAATATTTTGTAAAAATCGTGTAAATACTTTTACACGAATGTTCCTAAATTGCGAATCAACACTAAAACGTGTAACCACTTGTTACACGTTAATGTGTTAAAAACTCATATTTAATAAATATTGGGTTATCTTACACAAAGTTGTGTAAATTTTAACAAATCTTATAAAATTTGCCCCACCCCATTGTGTGTGTTTGCTTGTTTTATGCTTGTCTTGCCTTCTGTGCGTTTATAGATATATTGTGCTGGTGTTTTTCTTATAAAAGATTATTTTGTGATACAACGTTAATAAACAGCATCCATATGCATATGAAGGGGTAAGAAGCAAAAGTGCATTTTAGCCTGAAAATAAGTTAATTGCAGAATTGGGTAGTTTAGAGTTAATTTTTTTTTAATTTTCTCATATCGAGAAAATTGTAATAGTTCTGCACGTTAATTAATGCACATAACAATATTGAAACAAGTATCCAGATTTTTGTATATATAAATATATTATAATATAATATTATGTCTAATTGAAATTATAAAATATTTTTTTTTAAGTATTTTTTTAAACTTAATTTTTATTTATTTACCCAATTTAGTGTTATATTTAACAAGCTAAAATATTAAACAATAACACCAACTGCTTTTAAATTTAATACCTAAAGTTGTGTAAAAATAACACAAACAACGTGTTAAAGTTTAATTATTCTTCGTGTAAATTATTACACGATATAAAAAACAAATCAACACACTGATGCTGTGTTAAAATTTTTCACGATTTCGTGTGGACTTGGAATAACACAGATTGGTGTTGGGGCGTGTAAAGTGTTAATTTTTTTTACAGTGTACATTATTTCATTCGGTGATAATTATCAATTGCGCACCATGGTCACTTTTTACCTGGCAGCATTAAATCCTTTAATTTAAAGGATTATTGTACTATTTTTAATAAAAATACCTCATTTAAGGTATAAAAAATGGTATTTACTTATAAATAATAATTATTATTGAGTTATAAAGAAATTTTTTATACATAGTTTAGCTTTATTTAATCAATTTAGTTCGAAGATTAATTTGCAAACAAAAAGACCTCCTTTCGTTAAGCAGTTAATCATAATGGATTTTTTAACAGTGGAAGAAAACATAGAAATGATTTTAATTTATGGAGAAGCAGGCTGGAATATTGATGATGCTGTTAATATCTACGCTCAGCTTTTTCCGGAAAAATCACTTACGTACAGTCAAGCAGTTTACTACAAACGGGAGTGTTCAACCGAAAAAAATAGTTCGTCGAGCAACAGTCACAGGTGGGAATAATGAAATTAATGTATTAGCATCAACGGCCGCTAATCCTTTTTTTTTATTACAGCGCCATCTATTATAAAAATGAAAAAATGTTGTAGACAAAATTTACCTATTTTAGACGAATGATCCGAATCTACAATAAAAATAGGGTGTTTCATAGAAAATTTTAATGTTACCCAATGCCCTTTTAAACATTTTTTCGTAAAATGACTATTTACTGAGATATTTCAATGTTTCAAGTTAAAAGACTCCCCCTGTATAGGTTAAAGGATAAAGAAGACATGCTTTCATAAAAGACCAGATAGAAAAAAATATAAAAACTAAAAAAAGCTGTTTTGTTCACCTTTTCCTGGTACGTCAATGGTAAAAAAACTATAAAAGATATAAACCGTCATAAGGCCAATATAGCGATGTCATCGTGTAATCTTGGCACGAAGCAGCAAAAGACTCAAATACCCGCCTTTAAGCGAGCCTTACACGGTATCATCCCTATTATCCCCCAATAAAAATCATATAGACCTACTCTCTCAATCTATCCTGTGGGACAGAAACGAACTCAGAATAATCTCTTCCAAAAAGTTTCGAGTTAGATTTTAAGATATTATTTTAATAATAACAATTTAGGACAGTTTACTATATATACATATTGTCTATCATATATTGTTTATACGTCATTATCTTTGGAAAAAGGTAAGTTTAGACTTGAATTGAGCTAAAATCCGTTCCTGTAGGACTTTCCTATACGCATGCTCGCTCTTCCACAGCGTTATCCCTGCTGAGTTCATAACGACCGCAAAACTAATATACCAATTACGGCCCTAGTGGGATAAGCTGCCTGATGCCGTTCTGACCCCTGGTCCCCCTTTCGCCCCTCCACCCCGAACCCTCTCCTGCTGAAATCTCTATTTAACTCTCAGCAGATTCGCCATTGAAACGACGACTAACTGTTGGCAGATTTATTTATTAAATCCTATTTTATTTGACACTATTATGAGCAATTAAGGTTTTTATGATTTATTTGGGTTAATTTAATTAAATTTTTAATTAGATTGTTTCTATATTATTAATCAAATAAAGAATTCCATTCGAGACAAAAAAGATAGAAGGTAAACTGTGATGCAGGGGGCTGTTTATTTTAATGATGTTAAGTTAATCATCTTTTTTTGGTTTAAAATTATTTTTAAGTAGGGCCTTTTGTTTGTATTTTTTTTTACACTCAATATAGACTTTATTATTAATATTGTTATTATTATGATTACTATTAAATTAACCAATAAATGGTCAAATCAACAGTTTTGCACATTTAATACAAAAAATGTTAAAAGAACCATTCATGAATGTTAAAATATACAAATAAATGCTGTTTTAAAAAATTAAAATTATTAAATTAAAATTTAAGAAATTTATTTTAACCTTTAAACCTTTTTTTGGTCCAACCACGAAAAATATTAAAATAAAATACACGGATTATTAAAATAATAGTATCGCAATATTTAAAATATTAATTAATTGCACAATTTGTTAAATAAATTGTAAAATAATAAACATGGGAGTTTTTATCTTTAAAATTACTTGGATTAAAAAATAGTGTTTTATTTAAAATATTGGATAATCAAACCAAATATAAAAGTATGTAAATGTAACTAACTGGAAAGGTAAAATAAAATATCAAATTTATTTAAAAAAAACTTTTACTATTGAAAAAATACAAATTTATTAGACCACAAAATAAAACATACAGTTAAATCCAAATACAAAATTTAATTAAAATAAAAAAACTAATTTTAATAAAAAAAATACGATTTTTTTTGTTTTTTCGTCGGATTTAAACGAATATTAAAGAATATTTTAGATAAATTAATGGACAATCGCTCACATTTTAAAAAATTACTAAAAAATAGACGTACGTTTATAATATACAGATTTAAACAAAAAGATGTTTTTTACCATAAGTTTAAGACACTCTGTAGAGTGGCAAAACCGTATATTGTTCTAAATTAAGTTTTATTTATCAAGTCACATCTATTCTTAGCAGTTTTGTTTTTGGTTCACCTCGATATATTTATTTTTGTGGAAAATATGGATTTTTAAATAAAACATTACAATTTCCAATATTTTTCTGTATGAAGAACTAAGGTTGCTATGGTCCATCCATAGGCTATGGAGAATGACAGTGACAGTTTTGTTGAATCATCCCATACTTGGACATGTCATACACGGCTTTCAAAAGCTATTAAATTGTTTTTTGCCATTTAATGTTTAAATTTTGAGGTGTCTTCTTACTTTAAAAAATGGATATGACTCCGACTGATGTTGCCAGAGCCATTAATTTAATCCAGGATGGACGGTCACAGTATTACGTGGCAAGTGTTTTAAACGTCACAAGAAGTAAAGTACAAAGGGCAACATCAGTCGGAGACATTTTTAAAAGTAAGAAGACACCTCAAAATTAACACATTAATTTACAAAAACAATTTGATAGCTTTTGAAAGATGTATATGACATGTCCAAGTATGGGATGATTCAACAAAACTGTCACTGTCATTCTCAATAGGCTATGGATGGACCATAGCAACCTTAGTTCTTCATACAGGAAAATATTGGAAATTGCAATGTTTTTTTTTAAATACATATTTTCCACAAAAATAAATATATCAAGGTGAACGAAAAACAAAACTGTTAAAAATAGATGAGACTTGATAATTAAAACTTAATTTAGAACAATATACGGTTTTGCCACTCTGCAGAGTGTCTTAAACTTTTGGTAAAAAACATCTTTTTGTTTAAACCTGTATATTATAAACGTACGTGTATTTTTTAGTAATTTTTAAAATGTGAGCGATTCTCCATTAATGTATCTACAATATTCTTTAATATTTGTTTAAATCTGAGATCAAATAAAAAAGTTATTTGCGATTGAAATTCATCGAAAATTTGTCTGGATCGATTATTTTGCCTGTGAGTGTATTACATATTCCTAATTTTTGTTTGTGTATCCATTTAACTAATGGAAAAATGATTTAATAAAATGTCTTAACAATATTTATTCAATATACGTTTAGTGTTGATATACTGATTTAAATAAAATGGACTATTAAAATTGCATTTTTAATTTGACATTCTCAAAAGTAAAATTTAAGTTTATGTCAACAAAATGTTTATTGTTTTAATATCAAAAGGCATAGCATTTCTAAAACTGATTTAACAAATTCATTTTTTTCAGTGTAGAGAGAGAAATAACGGTCGTTTGCTAGTTAAACAAATATAAATGGTCAAAGATTAGTTCCGTGAGGAACCCCATATTATTTAATCTTGAACTTTAAAAAAATGTTTTTTGAGGTTTATACAGTTTGATTTTAAAACAGGTATCCCCTTAATTGCTTCAAACACCATGCACACGGAGACACACACCTTGACGTTGATTTTTCCAGGGAACCATTAATTTTTATGGCGTCGATCTGCAAGTCGCATTTTTAATTAGCCGTTGAGTGGATGCTGAATTAAGATATTATGATTAAGCGTTAAATTATTTTTATTGGTGGCGATAAATTGATCGGATAAAATCGGCTGCAGTTTCGTAATTAAAAGTCGACTCGACGCAATTTATAAATAATCATTAATCATTTACACTTCTCGGTATGCCTAATTAACTTTACTTTGCTCTTTATCACCTCACCTTTCAGTTGCGTTGGCTTCAGCAGAAACCCTTTTTGTTGATATTGTAATAAAAAATAATGTTTTTTAATGAATAAAGATCAAAGTATCATTGTATATCATCTTAAAAATCATGAAAAACATTTCCACTACCAACATGTCATAAAAATAGAATATCAAGTTTCTGAAATTGAATTAAAATGATGGTAGAAATATGATGTTGAAGACATAGGTGTAGATTGTTATAAATTAGCTAAGATAATTAACACTTTATTAATAAGACAATGAGTGCTAATACATGCCTGAGAAAAGACACATAATTATACAGTGCGATTGCAGATTACACAGAACCAAGCTCGTTGTGCTATCGGCAGTAAGTGAGGTCTTGTGCATATATAGACATAAACAGTGGCGCTACCACCAAAATGGTACAAGATTATATATCAAAAATAAATTACAATTTTTTTTGTAGACCCATAAACAAAAGTATTTGTTGGATATTGGGAACTTAAATGAAAAATATGTTGCTTTATTAATCAATTTCCTAAACAAAAAAAATTAACACATACCTACATAAATAAACACAAAAATAACATACACACAATTAAATAACACACCATTCTGAAATCATCAAATTTGGTACTACAACACTTACTGATGTATTTCGTAACTTTAACCCACTTCACTGTATCCCCTAATTTCAGTTTAAAAACCAGTGATGTCATCTTTTTTCGAATACTTCGCACTTCGCACACTCGTTAAATAGATATAAGAAATTTGAATAACAATAATAACAGATTTCTGGTAATATATTATAAACACTCTGGACATTTGTTACGAACACATTACAAACTAGAATAAAGAGCAGAAACATAAGTTGCAGACGCTGAAGTCAGTTGAACTTGTTGATGGATATTGTTAGTAGGAAATGTTTTGATTGACTGCTTGAAATGAATAAAGTAATCAACGAAATAATTTGTTAAACATTCTCTCTAAAAATGAAATAGTCAAAATTCTACTATTTGAATTAGTACCAGTATTTTTTACTAATAAAATAGGTAGTCGTTTTCACTTTTAAATAGTTATTTTTTACTACGTAAATAGTTAAAGTTTGACTAAATAAAAATTAGTCACCATCTTTGACTATTTCTGAGAGTTAAAAGTAACTAATTTCTTTAATCGTTTACGGCCAACAACAGCAACACAAATAATATATTCAACTTTAAAATATTATGAACAATATTTATTGACAAATAAAATTGATTTTTATAAGAGCGGCTGATGGCCAAATGGGTTATGACAACAGCTTGACAAGCTTGACAAGTGACAGACCTGAGTTCAATCCCCGGCTGGGTAAAAACTTTTTTCAAATTTAAATCTACTAATTTTACTATTTCATTCAGTAGAATTTGACTAATTATTAGTGACTGCTTTTTCGCTATGACAATTAGTCAAATATATATAATTAGTTATTTTTGACTAATTCATTTTAAGAGAGTTAACATAATAATCTGCAACCCTTGAAATTAACAAAATGCTTACAAAACATTTTTTAACATAAATTAGTCAAAATTAACCAATTATAAGTCATATTTGACTAATTGTCATAGCGAAAAAGCAGTCACTAATAATTAGTCGAATTCTACTGAATGAAATAGTCAAATTATTAGATTTAAATTTAAAAAAGTTTTGACCCAGCGGGGGTTTGAACTTAGGTCTGTAACTTGTCAAGCTTGTCAAGCTGTTGTTATAACCATTGTGGCTATCACTCTTATAAAAATCAATTTTATTATCAATAAATATTGTTCATAATATTTTAAAGTTAAATATATTATTTGTGTTGCTGTTTTGAGCTAAACTTTTTGCATCTGGGTTTGTTTTTATGGGCCAAATAATACTTTGTGGTTGACCGTAAACGATTAAACAAATTAGTTACTTTTAACTCTTAGAAATAGTCAAAGATGGTGACTAATCTTAAATTAGTCAAACTTTACCTATAAAAGTAAAAACGACTATTTTATTAGTAAAAAATGCTGGTACTAATTCAAATAGTAGAACTTTCACTATTTCATTTTAAGAGAGTGCATCTGACCGTGAACGTCCGGTCAGGAATGAAGCTGCTGAGAAGGAGTTTTAGGAAAAAAATGTGGCTTGAGCAAGAGAAAATAAGCTACGGTTACCAACTTTTCTAAAACGACCATCCAACGGATCCTCCTATAGGATATATCTCATAAATATTGTTCTTACAAGATGTTTTGCGAAATTACGACTGAATCTGTTATTCAGAGGAGTTAACGTTTACTCTTAACGCAACTGTCAATCCGCCATAATATACAATATCAATGTCAGCGTCAGTGTCAGTGTCGGTGTCGGTGTCAGTGTCAGTGTTATTTTGACAACAGCATTAGTTTTCTATCATAAATGAGTAGTGGCAGGAACTGTAGTGATCAATATTCTAAACATGTTTTTTTCTGATCAGGATAAAAATACAATTTTGCAATAAAAAGGGTCGAAATTGTGAAACGCCGGGTTGTTCTGCCACTGGTTTGGGGCTATTATATAGAGAGTATACAAACGGGAGTAATTGTGAACGGGCCTCGGGCTGTGTAACAGTTTAATTTGCACATTAACTCGCGACAGAGAAAGCCAGAGAATTAATTAACGCCATTATCGGCTATCATCTGCTTTAATTGCCTCGCAGAGAGAGCGCCATGTTGTTTTTACTAGAAATTAAAATGGCCGCCCCTCACTGGCTCGGCTAACAATGGAGCTCGCAGCTCGTTATATAGAGCCGTAATCAGAGCAACAGAGAGATGGTAAATTGCGCGAGAGATAACGACGCGTTTTAGGACCATTTGCTCTAATATTATATTTGCCTAAACGGTTATTGTCGGGCTTATTTTGATCTTGATCTTCCACGCTTGCAATGCTAGAGATTCTCGAGTGATTGCGCTCCTCTCCAAGTCTCTCTAAAGCCAATAATTATCACTTTTGCTTTTGGGAAAATTTTACTTCAAATGCACCAAGGAAATTGCGTTAATCATCCTTGTACTAGAAGTTTGATTAGGGCTTGATATCAGATTTTCTATTTTCTTATAAGAAAGAACAATTTGCTTATACTTCAGGAAACAGTTTTTTATTTAATTCAATACCTATTGGTGTAGAGTATATTTTTTAAAGTAAAAAAAAATAATGAAAATCATTTACATTTGGGAAGTGAATTCAAATCGGTAGCTTGAGGAATACCAGAAAAAAAATCGTTTAGGAAGTGTAAAATCATCATCAGTAAGTTTAAAATTGACTGTGGTCTTAGATAGGTACCTTGAGGAGCACTATCAACCATTTACATTACAAATCCGACCCTACACTGAAAAAAATAAGATGTTAAAACAACAAAAAATATTAATTCAAATCTTTAAGCAATTTTGCACGATTACTTAACCATCTAAAAATGTCAAATTGTATTGTTTAATTGAACAACAAATATTAGTCAAATGAACAAAATGAGAATATTTGTTCTAATCTGCTAATCTGATTAATTAAACAGTCTTGATATGTCGGAGTAATATTTCTAAAATGGTTGTGCTAACATTCTTAGGGTGTTAAGGTAAATTTCTTGAAATGTCCAGGTAACCTTTTTAGCATATTCACTTAACACCAATCAAATGTTAAATTAAAATAATTTGCGCTAATGTTGGGTTGGGTCAGTGTTCCCAACTGCAGGGAATTTTCCCTTTTTAGGGAATTTTGGTACCAAAAAGGGAAAAGGGATTTTTTTAATAAAAATTGTTAAAATTAGGGAATTTTTCATATTTATTATTAAAAGGCCTACGTTATAGATTACACTTTTTTTTTCGGTCACTTATTTAATAAAGTGACCCAAAATAAAAAGAAGTTTGACAACGCAGCCCAAATTTTGTTGCTAGAAGAAGAAGAAGAAGAACCAATTATATGTCAACTGCGAGTTTTAATTAAATTAAATTAAATCAATTTTATTTTATGTTTACCTTTACATTTTAAAAGCGGCCCAACTGAAAAAAAAAACATTGTGTTTTTATCTCGAAATATTTTTATAATGCGCTTATGGAGTGAGCTAGCCTAATAATGTTTTAATATAGAGAGTAGTTACTTACTCTGTATATAAAATATACTTTATTAGGCTAGCTCACTCGATAAGCGCATAATAGAAATATTTGAAGATAAAACACAAAATGATTTTTTTTTTCAAGGTTAGGTTGCTTTTGCAGTATATACCTCAGATGTTGTTTTGACGTTTATTTTTAATTTTATTTTATTTTTAGATCATATTTTTTTGTTACAAACATAATAAAATTTATTTTAAAAATTGTATTTTTGATATGAAGTCATTTTTCATTGAAAGCAGGGAATTTTGGCACGAAATAGGGAATTTTTGCCATGCAACAAGGAAATTATTACTCTGAAAGGTTGGGAACACTGGTCTGGGTTAAAATTCTAAAAATGTAAAAAATAAAAACAAAATTATGGAATTAATATAAAGAGAAAGAATTGAACCTTCCCTCGACAGAGTTTTGTTTTCAAATACCTACCGACAGAGTCTGTCGACCTACATTGGGGGTCTTACTACTGTCGGGTAATTTGGTGTAGTGGAAGTTCCACTGTGGAACACACCCAAAACAAACAGCTACCTGAGCTTATATACTCCTATAGTAAGCCAACTGAGGCGAGATGTAAGAACATCACGTGATCAACACCGTCTAATGACGTGGCGTGGGTGTTCGAAGCGCCCTTCACGGCAATTTTATGAATGCAAAATTAACAAATTTTAAAGTAACATTTACAATTTGTTAAATAAACAAATTTAATGTTTAGGATTTAACGAGCAACTAAACGTTATCTTAATAGTTTTTTAGGTAATCCTAAAAATTTCAGTTTTCGATTCAACCAATTCCAGCTATTAAATCAAAATAGGATAACCATTTTAATTCAAAAAATTAGTTTATGTCAAATCAATATTTTAACTGTCAAATGAACAAATAAACTTTGACAAACTCTGACTATTGCTTTGACACCAAAATATAGATTAATCCAATAGGTTTTTTGATGAAAAATTACATTTAGGCAAACGTTAACTCAACTACATTATTTTTTTCGGTGTAAAAAAATTATTAAAAAAAAATGTATTAAATAATGTCGTCTTTGTTCAAAAATATAAATCATCATTGAAATCACCGTCCATCAAACCCATTGTCCTTAAACGACACATACAAATTGCAATATATAAAATCCAGAATTTTATAAAACACTACAAATTTAGTCGAACAATGGGGCGAACAAAACAAAAGGGAAAAATGTGTAGGAATCGGCAAAAAACACGGCACAAAAAGCGAATATAATTCGCAGTGGTGTGAGTCAGGCTCTATTTCGCACGAAAATGAAGTAATTAAAACTATAAAGGGCAGGTTAATTGTTTTCCCCCCTACCATCACGTAAATTAAAACAAACCAATTATGGTTCGCCTTTGTCGGGGTTTATCTCTGCTCCTGCTACTTTCATCCTTTACTCCCTTTTGCTCCCCCATCGTTAGGCCGCCCCCACTCCCAACACGCCCCCTTAAACCCGACCGAACAGGTTACTAACTTTAATTTGGCCGTAATTTTGCCAGAGTCAAGTAATTACTTATTAAATGCATGGATTTCAGGGAACTTTATTACTCTACTTAGTTTTATACCTTTTACTTAGGTAACATCAACATCCTTACCCCGGATAATAAATATTGATAAATAATAAAAAATTATAATAATTTTTGGGTGAATATTAAATATTTTCTAATCCAATGCTTCGTCTAGCCCTGTCTTCTATTTATGTTCATGTATTTTTTATGATACTGTCTTTACCGTCCTATATAATAATAGCTGGGATCAATACAAAAACTAAATTTCATCAAAATCCGTTCAGTGGTTAAATATTTCCAAAAATGGCGAATTTCCCCCTTTATTCTCTATATTATATTCTTAGTGGTTTGCCCTTTTGGTCAAGCGGTTTGGTCTGGGTTATAATAAACCAGGACATGTAATTAGATATATACAGGGTGTCTATTTAAAAACGAGCAATTGGACCTAAAAAAAACAAAAATCTCAAAACCGTTTTTAGGATATGTGGGGATCAGTATGACCGCAGAATGGTTTTTGGTTCTTCGGAAATCATTGGACGTTAAAACTAGTAACTGGACAGTAAGAGCCTAATTGGCTCAAGTCCAATTCTCTCGAAAGAGAGAATAAAAAGTATAGAAGAAGAAGACCGCAGAAATGACCTTTAATAAGCAACCCCTGGGACTGTGGCCATCCCAACCCAATTTTTTTAAATGGTAACAACCCTTTAAAAAAACCAATACAAACCTGCAGAGCACAAAGTATTTTAATTAAAAGTTAAATAAAAAATTGTTCAACAATAATAAAACACTTTAATTTTAGCTCTTTAATGCTCAAAATGGTTTCCATAGTATTTTCAAATTCCATTCAAACATTTCGTTGTCGCAAATCTTTAATAGAATGGACCTGAGTTTTGTAGACCACAGATTTTAAGTAACCCCATAAGAAAAAGTCTAATGGTTCAGATCTGGAGATTCACTGTTCTGGATAATTCTGATCCAGCCAAGTCCTAGCAGCTACTACATAATGAGGGGGTTCCTCATCTGGCTAAAAATGAAATAAATTTTCATTTAAAGCTAGTTCCTCATCCTTTCCTCTTCGATTTTCTGGTTCATGTATAATTAGTGGCTGTATTCTTTCATCCAACATTTCAAAATAAATTTGACCATTCAAATTTAGGTTAATATATAAGGGACCAATAATACCATCTCCAAAATTCCTGCCCAGACATTAAGTTTTTTATGATACTGGGTATGATTTTCTCTGATGAGATGAGGAATTAAAAAAAAGTATTTTCATCGCTGAAGCAAATGTTTTTTAGTATTTGTATCCCAGTTGTTATTTTATTGGTCTTTATTTCACAAAATTGTAAATGACTGGGTGGCTTCATTGAGTATACTATGTTTCTTTCTTTTTCGATTGGAAACAAATTTATTACGCACATTTTTCGGACAACAAACAATGCTATTTAAAATAATACAAACTCATAAGAAAAGCAATCTTTTTTGTAAACTTTTATGAACCATATATATTTTATAAAAAAATCCCGTAAAAATATACACATTCCATTGTGGATTTAAATTGTTCAATAATACCAATCTATTCTGCGACAAACATTTCAAAATAATAAAAGAGTATTTAAAAATGACAATAAACAATTTTACTTAAGGGAATCATTTTCTGCATTTAAAGCTAAAAATTAAATTGTTTGTTTATTTTGTTTTTTTTTTAATTAAACGATTAAAAAAATTTTTTTTCTTAGTACTTACTGTTAAATGGCAATTTTTAAGAGCTTTCCAATGAGGTATAACAAAGAGGATTTGTGGCTAAAGTCCCAGGGGTTAAAGGGTGAAAGTCATTTTTGTGGTCATACTGATTCCCCCAACTTATATTAGAAACGGTCTTAAGAAATGTTTGATATCTATTTTTGCTCCAGACTTGATTTTAAATAGACTCTCTGTTACAAAGTCTCTGTATATAGATTGTACTTTTAAAAGCTATTAGTAATTAAAAAAAGACTGTAGAGACAAGAGTAGACTAAAAAACATGAAATATGGTAATGCAGTTAACTAAATTTAACTGATAAATCGTTAAAAATTTTGCGTACAGTGCCCATAAAACATTTTCTTTTCTTTTACTGTAAAAAACTGCTTCTATATCGATTGTTAGACCATTTTCAAGGGATGAATTTTGAAATAAACAGAAAAATGTCGGTAGATTCCCAACTTGAAAATTCTAACGGGAATTCCAATAAATACAACTGTCACTTTTTGTACCTTTAACATTTACCGTGTAAGAATTTTGTATACTTTTGTATGCAACTCGTTTTTAAACTTTTTTAGGCACTTATTTAATTAAGCACTCGTTTGCAAGCTCACTCGTGCCTAAATTAAATTCGTGATTAAAATGACGTTTATTTAAGTTAAATATACAATTACTTTTAAAATATTTTAGTTAAGTAAAATTCTACAAAAAATCACAAAAATTATCAAACAAATTAGTACGAATTTGCCTGGCATTAGATATTTCAATTATTTTCAACATTTTATTAAAATACTGTATATTATACAGTGTATAGAATTATTAAAAAAGAAGCAATTTTAAAAACCAGCTGATCCCCTTAATTAAAACATTGGTAAAATTAAGGTTCTCGATTTAATCGGTTAGACATTAACAGTTTAAAAGAACTCTCGCTTTGCACACAAACACCGTAATTATCGCAGTAATTGTTAGATGGCGCTCCGCTCGTTGATTAGCCATTGTTTTACGATGCCTCGGGGAGGTTGATTAATGGTGGTGGCAATTGTTGCTCGTTTGTTTCCGTAAATAGAGCGACTTATGCCATGTTTTAACTAGGCCTTTTTGCTCTCTTTGTTTTAGTGGTGGAATGAGGGGTCTTTTATTTTTGTCTTTGATGCGCTCAATTATTCATTTTAATTGTTCTAAATTAAAGGCGACGGGTCTAATTATGGTGTTCTAATGTGAAATTTAACTTATTTGTTTTGGAAGAAAATTTAAAGACACTAAATAATTCAAAATTATAAGTAATTACTTGGGTCATTTTCAAGAAACACCCGCTTTCAGGAAAATGAAGATCAATTTTTTTTTTGCTTAAATTGACTTTTGGTTGGATTTTTATAAATGTTTACAGTTTTGTTTAACTTTACTTAGTTCACAAACTTTTGACTCCAATTTTATTTTTTATTAAAAATTGTATGCCTTTTTTAAATATTTATATTAGTTAAGTTACTTTTTAAAAGACACCATTCCGATTCTTTGTTAAAAAAAACAATATCATTAATATTTTCTTTTAGTCACTGTATTAGTGAGTTAAACTCTAATTTATAAACAGGTATTACCAAGTGATAGTAACATCATTTTAAGGATTTTTTTTTAACAAAAACTAAAAAAAGTAACGAAATAGACATTGGTATCACAACGAACTGGGGTACACAAAGGACTTAATCAGATAACGTAAAAAAGAAACTATATAGGGTGGTACGATTTTAGAGTAATGCATAAACAAAATCCCTTGTAGTGGTGCTCACTTGCAGAATAACAACTTAGATTTCTAAATTATAGACACCCTTTGTCTTTGACTATAAGCTTGTGTCTTTTAGTACTTGTATATTGCGTGGAATTTTCCCTTGGATGTAATCTATATTATGAGTTGTAATCACGAATAATTTTAAATTGGTTTATCTTAAACTACTTTTAATAAAAGCGACGGTAAATATCCACTTTGTTATCGAAAAATTTTATTGCGTTACCCTAAATTCCATTGCGTTATCATAAGGTAACGTAATGGACTGGTAACGCAGTGGGCAAAGTTTTGTGAAACCATATTTAAAAAATAAAAATAAAACATTTCAGTCATTAATTACTCTCAATGAGCTTTAGTGCCCTAACATAAACATAAACATGAAAAATAGTATATTTTCTTACCTTATTTTTATTATTTTTTTGAGTAACAATTATTACATTCGCGTTACCCGCACCTGTTTCAACCGATATCTTCTTCTTGATTGAATAAATAAATTCAGCTGGGTAATGTGTACGTCCGAACATCATTTGTTAATCACGTGAGTGCCAAAAAAGTTGCCATATATATGTGTTTTTAAATATTCTATCGGTAACGCGACGGATGTAACGCAACGGAAAAAATGTCTGGGACATAAGTCAAATTTAAAAAAAGTAGATTAAAATTAATTAATTTATATATAAATTGTTTCCTTTATTAACTAAGGATGTTATGGATTGCTATAAAGCAACACAAAGTTCTGGTTATTCAATATTTAAAAAAAAAACATGTAAGTTTTATAAAACGCTAATGGGACATGCGAAAATGTGTGTTTCACAAGTTTCAAAATTAAAAATAAATTATTGTGAAATAACTAAACAAACATTTTCTGAAAGAGTTTATTAAGGGCTTGTTAGGCTTTCACTTGGTTTTTAAATCAATAAGATACGATAATTTTTTGTTGGAATTTTTATTGGAATTCAAACTTACGGACAGCGGAAGGCGGGTGTTTTTTGAAAACGACCCACTTATAAAACAATAAAATATCCTATCTACATAAAAAATACACTTCACTAAGTCGCCAAACATTCTTGTCGATCGGTAAAGTATCCATATTGTTCTTGATACCTAATCTACTATAATATTATTTAATGGATATCTCACACTGAAAAAAGTCTATGTGTTATTACACAATTTCTTCTGTATTTATTACAGAACTGTTTCTGTAAATTAATATTTACGTTAAATACAATGTGGATTAACACAATATTCCGGAAATATACAGAGTTCAATGTATTTGTACAATATATCCTTTATATTTACAGAGTGCAGTTTAACTACTCATAAAAATTATTGTAATTTTACAAAGTAATATGTGACAACACAAGCATTCTGTGCTTTTAGAGAATCCACGTAATAAACTGACCAATCAGAGAATTCTGATGTGGTCACGCGTGGTCACGCGATGTACATGGCGTCGCTTTATCCAGTATTCAGTGTCTTGTTATCGTTTATCTGCGTTTCTGTGAAAAGTATAGGTAAGTCAATACATTATATATTATATTATGCACCTATATGTATTTAATATTTTTATTAAAAAATAGTCCATCTTTTATAGTAGGTACAATTGCAGATATCCGTTTTTTTAACTAAACATATAAATTTGGTAAATCGTTGATTAGTGCTTACAATCTCAAAACTTATTGACAGCAAACTACAGAAACAATTACCAAGAAAATATTGCTCCTGAGCCTAGCATTTTTTAAATTTTTTGTTGTGTTTTAGCTAATTTTCTAACGATTTCACCGTCAAGCCATTTTTTACTCTGTTAGGAGGTGCATCGTTTACGTTTCCGTCGACCCACAATACATATGTTTACCTATAGGTACTTTTTAGGGTACACTGAAAGAAATATATGTTTGTTTTAGCAATGTATGTGGACTACCACATAAAATATATTTACCTTAACCATTTTTATATTTAGTTTTAACATATTATGTTAAAACTAAATATAATATATGTTTGTTTTAGCAATGTATGTGGTAGTCCATATATGAACCACAATGCAATGCTAAAACAAACATATATTTCTTTCAGTGTAATTATTATTAAAATAATGATAATAATATGATATGATGACATAAATAATACATGTTACTTGTAACATTTTCTAAATAAAAATTGTAAATGTTTTCTTTTTAAGTTTTACTTACCTGCCAACCTTTTTTATTTATTTTGTTAATAATAATATCAGTAAATATAAAGTTTTATTTAGAACCTCAGAACTGGACGTTGTAGTTAACGCCAAAGTTTGTTTTTTTTATTTAGGTAAAGCAGTTTACAAACTTAAAATTACTGGTAGTACCTACTTTTTAAGAGTTTAAACTCTTGAAAAGTATATAATTAAAAGCTATACTGATTTACATATTTTTTAATCAGTTGTACTCTTAAAGGGTACTAGCAGTAATTTTAAGGTTGTAAGCTGCTTCACATAAATAAAAATAAACAAACTTTGACGTTAATTGCTACGTCCAGTTTTGAGGTTCTAAATAAAATTTTAAATTTACTAATTTAGTATCGTAATTTTACATAAAATCTGTAGACAGACCTTAAGTAAAATCACAGTAAGTATGTTGTAATATTACAGTAATGTTTACGTATCTATTTTACATAAGACCTGTAAAATTACAGAACATCAGTAGTTTTACGTTATGAACCTATTACAGAAATTCTGTGATTTTACTTAACATATGTAATCCTTACAAAGCTACTGTAATTTTACTAAACAAATTGCAGGCAACAAATAACCCACATTTTGTTCAGTAAATTTACAGAAATCCTGAGACTGATAAATGGTGTTAATAATAATTACGTATTTAAGTAAAAAGTAATTAATAAACTTTATCCTGGTGTCGGATATTCGGTTACATTGGCATGGCATGGACCAAAAAGCGTATGTAAATGTGAAGTTGATTTTCAGAAAAAAACCCGTCTGTTCACTGTTCGAACACAGTAGCTTCTGTATGCTGCCCCTTATCTCGATCTGAATTAGTAAAAATCTCATACGTTAATTAAAATTTATCAAACCTCGAATCAATGTCATAATACAGACCATTATTTTTAACATCTTCAGACCTTTTCTGTTTGACATATTTACTGCTCATTATTTTTATTGCATGTAACGAAACGTAATTTATATTATAAGTGTTCTCGGAAAAATAGCTGTAAATATTTAAATTAGAGTCATCAAAAGGTAGAATTATGTGTTAAAAAGTCTTAACAAATGCTTAAAATAGTGGATTTAGTCGAAAACTGGGAGGCCCAAGGAAGATCTTCTAATTTAGATACATAAATGTTTGTTAATTTTCAAATGTCTATGCTAATTAATTTAACGACAATCAAAAGATTTATTCTGATTTTAATTTGATAAAAAAACCCACCTAAAAAATAAATTTACGGGTTTTATGATTTTACATGTTTACACAGTAAAAAAATATTTGTTAATTTTAACCAAATATTAACCAGATTTTATTTTAATCCAGGTCCACATAACTTTTGTTAAGTTTACAACCAAATCTGTCAACTAATTGAATAAGTCAGTTAAACTTTTTGATGCGTATTATTGTGCTATATGACGATAAAAAAGTCAGTGGAAAATGTTTTGATTGGCTGCCTAAAATCACGTGTACTTTTTTAACGAAATATTTGTTAAATATTAACAAAATAATATGTAACCTTTGAAAATAACAAAATGTTTACAAAATAGCATCAGTGGCGTAGGGGGCCCCGTATACAAAATCTGGTAGGGGCCCTTATACGGGAAAAGCTGCTGACAAAAAAATTTTTAGGGTATCATTTTTTTGCATTTACCAATTTTTTATAATTTAATAAATAATATAGGTATGTATACATAGCTTTCTATGTACAGGCAAATTTTAAAATTTGGTCTGGTTTTAGACATTTAGCGTTCTTCAACATCTAATAACACGCAAAGCAGACTCAGTATGCGCCGCAGAGCACAGAACAATATGCGCAGAATGCGCCGCAGACAACGCATAGCGGAAAGGTGCGGACAGAAACAATTCGTATGAGTTCACGGCCTCGTTGGAACGAGGGGTATTCAGGAAAATTTTAATTTAATAAATCAAAGTATAAACAATTAAATAATAATATTATTTATTTACTTAATTTCATGCCTCAATTTTTTTAACATGTGGGTAATATTTTACCTTTACAAAACTTTTGGTTAAATATTTTTCTATGTTAAAATTAACAGCACTGGTTTTATACAAAAGATAGTGTTAAAATTTTACCAAATAAAATTAACAAACTACAAACTTATAAGTTAAATGTTAACAAATCTGATTTTTATAACAGTGATTAAGTTATTGTTGTAAATTACCTGTCTCAACAAAATATAATCAAGATAAAATTTTTGTAGAACCTTGATCTTCTTCTTTTGCTGTATAATATAATTTACCTTAATCTTCTGTTTTTTTTTCAGCCTGCTGGATCCAGCACCAGCACTGCGGATCCGCAAATAATTAACATTCCAAATAATGGCGCAAAAGTCTACGTTGACAGCGTTGCCGCTTTGCTAGGTGCGCTAACGCCCAAACATACTCGGCGAGAGCGACCTTACCGTTCTGTCACGCTTGCGGCACGTGCTACACCCCTTTCTACACCGCACTTTTTGCTCTCGCTTGATAAAGTTTTATGCTACCTAAATAGGTATGATACAAATAATCATAGTATCAAATAAGTGTCTTCTTGGCACCACTGTGGACCGGGTTGTTTGTTGTGAAGCTTTTAAAGTAAAAATCAGTTTAAAGTTATACAAATATTTAATTGTCCAGTAGATATAATTCATATTATAGGGTTATAGTGAAATATTTTTTTTTATAAAAGTTTTTCAGTCCTGTAAAAATAATATTTATTATTTATTTCATTATTACTATATTAATTTATTACTAATAGTAATTTACTATAGTATAGCCAATCAGTTTTTTAACTAATTTATCAAAAAAATCTATACTATACACAGAGTTTAGAAATTAACAAAACATGCTCGGAAAATTGTTTTAAATTTAAAAAAATATTAATAAAAAATGTTAGTTATCAATATGAATAAATTAAATTAATTCATTTAATTGCTATCGAATTAAAATTGTATTTAATTAATTTTTTATTTTCCATAAATATTTTAGGTTTTTTTTTTATGAAAATCAAAATATTAATAAAAGTTTTAAGTTTTAAAAGCATTAAAAAAAAATACATTTATTAAATTTTCACTAGTAATACCACTAGAGGTCAAATTATTTCCGGAAATTTTTTCGAGCTCATGAATATTTTGAAAATTATCCCGAGTCGAAGACGAGGGATAATTTTCTAAAAATATTCATGAGGGAGAAAAAATTTCCGGAAATAATTTGACCTCTAGTGGTATTCGGTAAGAAAATTCCACACCAAATTGTGTTTAAATAATTAAAATTTATTTTTTGATTTAACTTGGCCTTGACTTGATTATTTAGTTACCATGGCAACTAAGTCAACCCCAACCTAAAAGTTATTTCAGTTTTGAAGCTGTCAAGCGGCACGACGTAAAAAAATGTGAAATTGTCTGCTGTAATGATCAATCATCGTGCAATGACTTATTTACCCGCATTATTAGAGGATTGTGGCTCCTACTTGAAGAAAGAAAATTTGTTTTGAATTGTTCACGAATATTTGCATCTTAACTATTCAAAACTCAAAGTGCTAAATGGAAAAAAAGGTGAATAGAATAGTGTCTAAATATTATATATATTTCATTAGACATAGACATTTAATTTATTTCAAGTCCTGCATTTTCGCCATTAAGAAGAAAGGAGGTGTCCAACGAATATAGAAAACATCTAAACTTTGTAATGGAAATGTATCAAAATTATCATGTAAACAAATAAAAACCAGATTGTCAAAAAAATATTCTGTCATTATAAACGTCAAAAAAATTTCCAGTATAATTCGCTGTTGGGTATACCCTCGTGGTTATAACCACGAGGAAAAAATTTCCACTAAAATTCAACCGTTGCCATGGTGATCTATCAAAAATACACGTTTTGATTGGTTAAAAATTACAGGTGTGGAATTTTCTTTAAAAAATTTAAAAATTACTGGATCCGCGCTGGATCCAGCTGGATTGATGTTGATCCAGTAAAAATGCTGGGTTAAAAACCCTGCTGGATTGCAATCACTAACTCCAGTACCTCAAGTTTAGTTAATACATACATTTTTTACATTTATTTAATTTTTTTTTAAATTGTATGTCCATGTTCTATCAGTTCTTTTCAGATCATTCAGTTATTTTCATATCAATCAATGTATATGTTCAAGTTACAGAGTCTATTTTTTAGAAAACGAAGCAAAAAAGTTGTATTTTTAGTTTCTTAAAGCGAAAAAAATATATAATCCAAAAAAGTCAGAGGAGCACATTTTTTTGTAAAAAATATTGGTTCAGGTGCCTTCCGGTGTCTTCCAATTAGGGCTAAATTAAACGAAGCATTACCGGACCCATGTTTATATAAACTTTTTGTCTTAAAATTATTCAAAGAATCCCCTTTGAAGTTTGGCCACGTACTTAAATAACACCCTGTATAGTCGTCTCGGCGAATATTTTCCGTTGCGTCATCAATTTGTGAACCAAGCACAGACATTACAACTTGCTGTTTTCTATGTATGTGGGATGTATGGGACGTATGTCAAAAAAAGGTTGATTCAAAATTTCTACTATTCTTTTTTTTTAATTTTGTTTTTTGAAAACTGGTTGATGGGAACTTTAAAAGAAGCCTTTCTTGAAAATGGAAAATTGCAATGAAAAGCATCTTAGTCTTAGACCATCCTTTTTAGATTTTTTTTATCTTTACCAATTCAATGTATAATGTAAGTAGTTTCGGCACTGTCGTTTATTTTTCACACTGTTTCATTAGCGATTTTAAAATGTAAAAGCTGTTTTAACAGGTGCCCCTTAAAATTTAATATTTTTGTGTTTTTTTTTTACAGCACAGAACATAATATTATTAATATTAATCACTTTCTTTGATAAAAAATAGTAAAGTATCGAAAATTTATTATTAATTTTCTGTTGCAATTTTTTTATCAGCACAACAATTTCTACGTAATATATAATTGCTAATAAGGCTGAGCTTGATTGCTGGAGCCGTTAATAAATTTTAAAATCAACATATTTTTCATAAACAATGATAATTAAAATTAAATTTATTAATTGCGTGTACAAATTTATCAGTAATTGAAAATGTATTTACAAACATTATTTTAATTAACTAATTTGGTATCTTAGCCAAGTTTGATGTGCATAAATAAATAAGCTGTATTAATTTTATTTTATTAATGTTATCTTCATTCTTGTGACAAAATTGTTTTGTAAATATCATTTTATAAAATATTTTTATATTTAATTAGTCAGTGCAAGGTTATTCAAGGGGAAATAGGTTATTTAATAACAAATAAGTTTCCAAATTATTTTTTTCCATGACACTAAGTGACCTTTTAAATACACATCGAGTAGTTGTGACTTTATGGCGTTTTAGTCACGGGCTGAAGTTAGAAACATGGTTTTAGTCACGGGCTGAAGTTAGTTGCCGGTTGTAAAATGTCATACAATCGTTAAAATAAAGTGCCTTTTTTGTAAAATAATACTAAATGTAATAATTAAAATTATTTTATTACCTAAATACAAAAATAGTTTCTCAACGCCAAAATTTGAAAAGTTTATATGAACATTGTACTGCATGACCTTTTAATTTCACCGGCAGTAAACTGTATTTAACTTAATTTCAGGTGGAGACACAACAGTGGAGTGCCCACTTCACTGTGAAAAATGTTGTTAGTCCATTTTTAAGGGATACATTTCGATTTACATATAAAAATTTGATATTTTTACCGGCGCGCCAGTAATACAGATTCCCAATAATGGTTACTCTATTGTTTTATACAAATATTTTTAAATAATAATAAGCATTTGTCGTAGAAAAAGTGTAGTATGCAACTAGTTTATAAACTTTTCTAGACACTTATTTAATTAAACACTCGCTCGCAAGCTCGCTCGTGCCTAATTAAAATAGCACATGGGCACATTCTACATGTTGTTAACAACTATAAAGATTTTAGTTAATTATATACAGCAATGTTGGTGGCATACCAAAAAAAAGTAATTCATTAAATAAAATTGTTGTTTTTGTGAATAAAAATAATTACAGCTGTAAAATTTAATTAAGGGTCATTCCTAATAAAATCTTGATTTATGATGATATTTTTGTGTTTTATGATATGTTTTCTAAAATATACCGGCATGCAAACTTAAAATTATTATTAGGGTGAAATTATACGGATGGGACTCTTTTAACATGCAAAATTACTTGTGGGGACTATTTTTAAAAATGGAGAACATTTTTATAAAAATTATCTTTCATCTAACACCAACTTAACTTAATTTAAGAAAACGTATTTTAACTTAATTACACTGAAAAATACAAACAGCCTTTCATCTGCGAATCGCTAAGATTTCTAATCTGTTTGTAAAAATCTGTTTCGATTGCAACTACCCGTGGAAAGAATGTCACCCAAAATTAATTAAAAACAAAACTTCGTCTAACTTTTATTGTGACTAATTGGCTATTCTGGAAATATTGCCTCGCATGTGTTATGAATAAAATACGTACAGGTCCGTAACTAGCAACACTGAACTTTTTCAAAAATTGACATTTTGTTATCTTTTTTTTGGAATTTTTGTTTTTAAATAAATTTTTCGAAAAAATATACAAAAAAAATTGTAGGTACATGATCAACTCTATGAAATTATCGCTTTTTTAATAAAATCGTTATTTTTGCTGTTCGCCTTTTTTATTTTTTATTTTTTTTTCTAAAAAAACTTCAATCAATGTTCCCGCCAATCCCAGATTTTTTTTATTTAATTGAAAAAATGAAATTTATGTTTTTTTCACAAACTTTATTTATATAATAAAATAAATGCAATTCAACGATTTTAAGGTATTATATAAAAAAATAAATGCAATTCAACGATTTTAAGGTATTATATTATCAATTTATAGGCTTACGCTACGGGTGCTTCAAAAAATAAAATTTAATTTTTTTTTCGCTCTTACCCTCTCAAATGTTTCTATCTAAAATAAAAAAAATCCTCACCAAATATGGGCGTTCCAGCTCAACACTAAGAGGTCGCTGTTTTTTTTAGTTTCCCAATTAATTTTATGTTTGGAATTTTATACCTCTGTATCAAAGTAACTTATGGCAATGATCATTGCAGTTTCTTATATAAAATGTAACGCTCTAAAAAATAGGTCTTTTATTATTTTTCGATAAATTGATTTCTTCTAGGGTTATTCGAGGTCAAAGTTTGATTAACATTAAATTTTATGTTTTTAATTTTATGGTACAATTAGCAAACGGGAGGTGAAAGGGGACAAAACAAGGCAGCGGGGGGGCAAAATTGGGTACTTAAAAAATGAGCATATGAAAAGTTTTCCAAAATTGTACCATCCTTTTTCTCGCTCTACAGGCTCAGAATAATTATTTTCGATTAAAAGCGTGAACTTGTTAGTCAATATATTTTCAAATAATTTAGAAACCGAAAAAAACAATCTAAAAAAAATTTTTTTTACGAAATTTTTTGGGTACCCCATTTTGCCCCCGCTGCCTTGTCATCGTTTGACTTGCTAGGAGCTTGTACAGCTGAACTTCAAAACCAACGATATACTAATATATAATATATAATGTGTTTTGGGATGATGCAAATAAAATTCCTGGTTACATCTCTGCATATCTGTTTCGATGTTTCGGTTTTCGCTTGGTGCTCAACAAGTTTTGGCAGAGTTACAAAAAAAAGCCGGGATTTCGTAAGCCAAGCGTGGCGCTGGCTGTCTGGGTAATTAGGTTTTTCTTATCCTTGACAATTCAGATGTTACCGCTAATTATCTTTGGTTTGTCTAGAAGGCCAGAAACATTTAAATAATAAAACAGTTGTTTGTCATTAGAACGTTTTCGTATCTATGCAGTAGAAAGTGTTAATTTATATTTGGCCGGTCGTTCTGGACTTTAAATAAAATTAATTGGTTTAACACTTAGTTTAATTAGTTTGTTTTTTACAAATTTAGTTTTTGAATTTGGAAACAAATAAAATAAGGAAATGTTAAATGTTATATAACGGCCATTCCAAGCCCATGGACAGGACACATCAAAACATGTCTAAATTATATTCTTGTTACTTCCTTAAGTTTACTTATTTTTTCTACGAGTATTTATGAGAAGTATTAGCCAACTTTGGCTAATACTTCTCATAAATACTCGTAGAAAAAATAAGTAAACTTAAGGAAGTAACAAGAATATAATTTAGACATGTTTTGATGTGTCCTGTCCATGGGCTTGGAATGGCCGATAAATATTAAGGTTATTTAGGGATAAAATAATATTATATTTATTCAAAACTCGACTTTATTCATCACTAATTCCTTTATACACATTTCAATTATGTTATTTATAATATATCGGTGATGATTGATGTATTGAATAAGGCTCGCATATTGATAAATTAATTAATAATATTATCTATCAACGATATTTACCCATGAACTATTTAAAAGTCAATTACGGAATTGTTTGTATAGGACATGGATATTCGATACTGTGCTGTGATAGAATAAATAGGGCTTTCACTAAATACTTCATGCCACTAAACGTCAGTGTGCCATCTAATCATCGTAGTGATTGTTTGATTTTCTGTGTAATGTTGCGAGCAGTAGCGTTACAAAGATTTTTAATGCAATATTTGTATTATTTATTTTTTTACTTAAAATAAGTATGGTATATTTTCTCGCACGAGGGCAAATGTCTAATTCATATTGCGATTTATAGGGATTTATTAGGCAGTTGGTAGTACCAAATATCAGCTCAACCTCAAGAGTCAAAACTCGCTTGAACAATATGTTTTGTCTACAAACTGACGTTCCAATTCGTGTTGCCAAATTTGTTAAAAAATGGTTAGGTTAAGTTAAAAAATTGCCGATCAAAAATGTAGTAATTTGTGTACCAAGGCCAACTACTGTCTTTTTTCTGAAGGAGTCTGGTTTAAAAAGAAGACGAGGACAAAATAACACTTTTTACCAGTTTTTAGGCGGGCCTCATTATAATCATTTTATTTATGATTTATTGACATAATTATCAATAAAACCAACAATATTATTTCGTCCGCTTTTAATAAACGGCCGAAAAAGTAACACAGTAAAAGCTTTCGATGATCATCGATAGATGGCGCCACCATAAAACGGACAATATTAAAAGCGGCAGAAAAAGTGTTATTTTCGCCGCTTTTGAGTACTTAAAATCCTTTTGAGTACTAAAATTAAGATTTTAAAGAAAAATTTACTTAAAACCTTTTTAATAGTTTTTATTTACACTAAAATAAATTTAAAAAATGCTTTTATAAATAACTAGCTGTAACCTGCGATGATATGATAAAGGGTCAGTCAAGTTTTTTTTTCCTAGGTTTCTCAAACAATTTTTGAAAACGCTACAGCGTTTTGAAAACCGCAAGATTCAAAACGCTTTGAGGAGCTTAAAGAGAGATCGTGACGTCACGATGTTATAACAGACTTGTCAAGAATTACGAATGAATCCAACATCTGTTTCTAGCATGGTTTCAAGGTTATATTCAATATTCGTTAAATCTTTTGAAAATCGAAGAAAAGTAGGTACAGGGTAATCCCCTATAATGTCGCCCCCCCTTTAACTTTTTTATTTTAAGTGTCCCAAAAAATTTATAAGTGTGGTTATGTAGTTACTAAAAAATACTTTTTTTCTACGTATAAGAAACTTGGAAAATTGATCATTATACAGGGAAAAACAAAAAGTTTATTTTTTTTCAATGGATCATCCTATATATGAATTTATTTTTCGATTCATTGTATACAATATATGGTTTGTTATATGAATTATGCCCAGAATTATATATAATTCTGGGCATAATTCATATAACAAACCATATACCTAAATTTAACTGTTTCTGAAATATTCGCATTTGAAATGTTATCATTAAATGTTTTTTTAAACTGTTAGAAATCCAGCCTCAGTATACCAAAATTTTTATTGAAAATAAAATACTATAGTGACATTATGTCAATATGTCTTGTTAAATAAGTAAAAATGGCATACTCAGACAGAGAAAGAAAAACTTCATTTTATTATCTTAAAAATAATTTAAATATTTCAGAAACGGTTAAATTTAGGTATATGGTATGTTTTATGAAATATGCTTAGAATGCTTAGAATCGAAAAATAAATACATATATAGGGTGATCCATTGAAAAAATAATAAACTTTTTGTTTTTCCCTGTATACTGATCAATTTTCCAGTTTTCTTTATAAGTAGAAAAAAAGTATTTTTTAGTACCTACATAACCACACATTTAAATTTTTTGGGACCCTTAAAATAAAAAAGTTAAAGGGGGCGACATTATAGGGGATCACCCTACATACAAAAGGTGCAAAATTTAAATTTTAAACAAAATTATTAACTTAATATACGCTATTGGTTTTATAACAATAAAAAGATTATGACTGGCAAAGAATTTCGTAATGTTCGATTTTTTATTTATTAATAGTTAATTCGTAAAACTTGACATGCCTATTATTTACCAATATACCATTTATATTAAAACATCGTGACGTCACGCTACCGAGAAAGAACTTATCGATATTTAAAGTCATTTTTAAAGAAAGTGACTTATATCTCGATATCATGTTTTTGAATAAACTTTTTATTTTTTTCTGTTTTTATATATTAGTCTACTTTTAAAACGGTATTTTTTAAGACTTCAAAAGTTGCTTAGTTTTCTAGATAAGCTTGACACCTGCCATACCTGACCTGTCTGCAGATGAAACCTGGCGATGGGTAGGCTAACTAATTCAAAAGAAGAAAACAGTAATTTTGAAAAAAATAATAACAAACCCTACAGCTTGTCAACTAGATAAAGCACTAGCTCATTGGAGACAATAATAAATTATTTTATGAAATATTTTAATAACAAAAAGAATGCGTAACTTTAAGAATTTAATAAACCAACAATATTTTAATTAAAATTTTTTATTACCAAGTGTTCTCCATTTACATTTGAGCATTTCTTAATTCATTAGACGTTGCTATTCTTGAATAAAATATTGTTGGTTTATTATTCTGCCGTGTTAAGCTTAAAGGTCGTATCTGCAATATTTTGTAGTAAAGGACAGAAGAATATTTTAATTTAAAATAAAGATAAAAAATGGCTTTTTTGCTTAACTACTAAATATTGCAGATATGAAGTTTTGTCTTCAAACGCGTTTGAACTGCCGCGGCAGTTTGTGGTAGTAAAGAAAAAACTTTATTCTTTATTGTTTTTAAAAATTAAAATTTTCTTCTGTCCTTTACTACAAAATATTGCAGATACGACCTTTAAGCTTAACACGGCAGTATTACTGTTTGTATTACTTTTAAATTTTACAAATGTTTGGCTTGTCTATTTTTAGTCACTGGCTGATATTTTTTATCAGCAATTTTGTTAACAAAATTGTTTATAACAACCTGAAAAATTGACGCCATCAAATTTTGAACAATGATCTGTCAGATCACGTGGTAATGATAGATACCGTCAACTCAACCGTCACAGGTTTCTTGTTACAAAATAATATTTAAAATTTTAGACACTGTTAAATATCTCTTAAATTATTAATTTTAAGTATAGGGAATAGTTACATTAATCGAAAGGTTTTTTAATTTACTGTTTGATTATAATCAAATAGTAAATTAAAAAACCTTTCGATTAATGTAACTATTCCCTATACTTAAAATTAATAATTTAAGAGATATTTAACAGTGTCTAAAATTTTAAATATTATTTTGTAACAAGAAACCTGTGACGGTTGAGTTGACGGTATCTATATTACCACGTGATCTGACAGATCATTGTTCAAAATTACATAAATGTAAAAACATACCGGGTGTTACATTTAAAATTAAAAAGTTATTAACTTTTTAAGTTAGCCTGATTTGCCCTGGGTTTTCTTAGGTAATTTGTTGAAAAGTGTTAAAGAATTAAAAAGGAATCTTTTAAACAATGTTTTAATGTTAATTCCACCCCCATATTTGCAAACTTAATAACAAAAAAGTTATAGGCTAATTTTGATTTACGCGCATTTCTCAACTTTTAACAAAAAAATAATAACTCGAAAACTATTCACCGTAGTTATAGGACATCGTAATTTTACTCAGAATTTTATATGGAATTTAAAAAATTGAAATAACAAAGTTGATGTCACTTCCGGTTAAACCGGAAGTAGAATTGTGTTCAAAATATTTTAGAAAAATAGACTTAAATCGATTATAAACGCTTATAAAATTTTATATCGATATCTTTTTCCGTTCCCCAAAAAATTCTAATGGACCACGAATGTGAAACACCCTGTATTTTTGTCAAATATTTTTGTACTATTTAAAACTTGATTGTTTTTCCTTTAATTTCTTGTAGGTATCGTATTTTAATGCATAAATAATTTTCGTCATAAATTTCAGTACGCCCCTGTTCGATATAATAATAGTATCATCGGTTGGCGGCGGTTAAATATTAATTTCTCTTTGGTTTGACAGCAGGCTTTCATTTCACAAATGTTTTGATTACACACAATATAAATCTTGTTAGAATCTCATATTATAGAACAGAAATATTTCCAACTACAAACGCCATTATATGTTAATCCAGCCATAATGTCTTTCTCCTCTAGCCAACCATTCGTCGATAATTTATTTCCTTGTTAAACATTTTTTGATTTCTTGAATATCATTAGAGAAATTATTGTTGCAATTTATATCTTAATAGGTCTTAATTCATTCGGCTCATTCATTGTTAATTGTGTTGCAACAATGGGACTTATGGGAAGAACCAAACCTTTTGATCTTGCCGTTGCTAACGATAAAATATATGTTCATTATTAATTTTATATCTAATTGAAACCGCCATAACAACTAGCTTTACTTTATTACAGTAATGGTAAAAGGATCTGACAACAGCGCATTTATATAATTCATACAACATTCATATTTCTATGGGGAACATCTACTACTGTTCTAACTCTATATAGTATAGTAGTATACTACGTATGTAAACTGAATATAAGTTTATATTTCAAGACAGATTTCCAAAATATCTGGATTAACATCATATTAGGTATGATTCCCTCATTTTGAAGTCATACGGACGTCATGATGAGCTCATGACAAGACTTCTTTATGACGTGTGTATATATTTTTAAAATTTCGTGCTCCCAACATGCGCACTAGGGTGGGTCGTTTTTTAGTATTTTTTATAAAATTAGAACGCCTGTGGTTGGAAAAGTTGTAGGTTGGGCTTTTATTTTGAAAAATATTTTTTTTTCAATTTACAAAATTTATTTAGACCCCCCGCCGGGCCCCCAAAAATAAAAAGATATAAATATTAAAAAAATTATAGGCCTGCGTTGGGGAATGTTTTATTTGGGTCTCTTGAGTCCTCAATTTTTTTTTTTTCAAATTTAAAGTACATTTAGGCCCCCCGCCACACATCCAAAAATGTAAATAATTTGTTTAAAATTAACAAAATTGTTACAAGGCAGCCCATCGCTTATTTTGAGCAATACTTAAACTCAAAATAACCCAGAACTCACCACGGGGAGGTGGCTGCCATCGAGTTCCACCCCTGCCCGCCCAACCACCCTTCCATGTGGGCATTTTAGATTATTCTGTGCTCACCACATATTCTGACTTTGTACTAAATTTGGGCATTTTCTTTCTGGACTCTATTGTTGTACGTATCCAACCATCCCTATTTTTCTCATCACAGACAGCCAAAGACGCTTGTAGAGATACTAGCTTTGTCAATATAACTAAGAATACTTGATGCAAGTTTTTTAGCCGTCCCGTTTTCAGGTGTTACATGTCCCAAATAATTGCTACCAGGCTCCTGGATTAAAACTACATGCTCTTCAACAACAGTTTTTCTAGATGATGTGCTTTCTTGCTTTTTTTATGTGGAAGGTGCGGTCTTTGCGTCCATCAAAATAAAGGGCTTGTAAAATTTTGCCGTCCTCTGCACTTTTTTTTTGTAAGTCGAGCCGAGCTCTTTTTCTTTGGCGATCCAATTTACACTTATCGATTACGTAAGATGTGTCACTTTTTGTGATTAAACCAACATCCTCAGGGACTGCACTGCCTATCATTGCACCTTTACGACTCGATAATCCTGCTCGATCTATTGCTTTTGCAAGTGACGGTAGGGCAAGTGATATGTCTTTTGCGCTGATGAGTCTGAAAAAACTTCGTTAGGTTGAGTTTTTGCCTCGGACTTCAAACCACTGCAGCTAGCTGTTTCTCCTTTTCTTTCTAGCCTTTGCTTTAAAACTCTAGTGCTTTTGGGATCCACTTTTCCCATAAACATTATCCTTGTGGTTCTCTGATCTTTTAGAAATTCATGTTCTAATTTAGGGACCTTCTTTAACTTGACACAAGCACACGATAAAAGTTCTTTGCATTTGCATGTCGAAATATCGAAAAGCTTTTTATTCGATTCATTTTGGAAACATTGTAATTTATTTCGGGCATAACTACTTGTTTTCTTTAGAGATTTTTTAAGATCCATGAATTGTTTGTGATATTTTTTAAGTAGTGCAACACATTGCTGGTTTGATATAGTAGGCAAACTGGCTTTCCACCAAATTATTTGTACCTTGTCAACTACCAGTTTGGAAATCTCAGCAACAGTTTTATTTTTACTGGTGTGTCCACTTAAATTCTTTTGTACAAATAGAAAATACCGCATTACATCTCCATAACACGGCGGTACCGTTTCACTTAAGTCACGAGGTTCACCAAATACGGGATCGCGAAACGACTGCCGAGTAGAAACCTTACGCTTTACGCCCGCCGCCATATTTATAATTGAAAATAAAAACGTACTAAAATTATTGTCGAAGAACTAATAACTTTACACTACCAGATTTATAAGCACACTAACACCTCCGTATTAATCAACGAAAACACAGATGACACTTGGGCCTATAATTATTTAAAAAACGTTTTAGTCCGGGCCTGTTCACAGAGCCGAGTGACTTGCTCTGTGAACAGGCCCGGACTAAAACGTTTTTTAAATAATTATAGGATTACAGGACCGGCTTCTAAAATTTTATATTTTTTAATATTAAATATTTAATTTATACAAAAAGGTGATTAAAATACAATAATAGTAAAACTATAATAAAAAATACATACGTCTAAATATTATAAATAAATCTGGCGGGGGCTGTTAATGCATTCCAATTATAAAAATATATTATTTTGCGTTTATAAACAACAATTACGAAAACATTTTTAGTACAGGCAAATTTGATTTTGAATTTTTTTATTTTATAATTTTTGAAGGGCCGGCGGGGGGGTTAAATTTTAAATTAAAAAAAAAATAAAATACCTACATTTCTTTTAGTCCCATACACAACTTTTCCTGACACAGGCGTTTTAAAATTCAAAAATCGACCCACCCTAATGCGCACAGTCCAACGACCATGGTAAATTATTATTATTATTATTTATTAACCTTGTTTGAGTGAAAAAAAGTGATGATAAACCTTTTTTTCTGTAGGAAAAAGGAATCCCAATAAATTGATTATCGCCTAGGCTATCAAAAAATTACACCAATCGAATAAAGTTTTCTTCTCTTTAAGTATATAAAAAAATTCTTGGAACTGTCAGATTTTTATTTATATTTAAAAGTTTTATAATTTAAACTTTATTATTGTCAACTATTAAAGTGATTGATTAGAATAAAGTTTTCTTACCTGCTAGTCTGTACAAAAAAACGTTGAAACTTTTAGATTTACTCGGATTTACCTAACCTCTACTTTTAGTAATTAATAATTACTAATTATTAGTAATAATTTATTACCTAAGTTACTATTTTTGCATTAAAAGTCTTTTAAGGTCTTAAAAAAGAGTATGAATCTTTTTATTTTTAAATTAGTGTACTGTAATAAATTAAAATACGTTGGGACAGTTATGCCTATAAAACTTTGATAGTAAACAGAAGCTTCATAAATCTGTTAACAAAATGGTTATAAAAATCTATGGCAAACTATAAATTTTATTGATTAATTACTTAATACATAAATTAGGCGATTAAAATATCTTTACACACAATTTTAGAGCCTAATAGGGAATTATGGATAGTTTTATCAATGATATAAATATTAAATTATCATAGTTTATGGGAAGATATCCTCTATTAATTGAAGTTTTTATAACACTTAAATGGGTTATTACCATAGAAGACAAGCATTTAGTTTATTAATAAGTAGATAGTTAATTAACTACAAAAAACTTAATACAAGTTGTGTAACATAACCTCAATTTGCTACAATAAAATAGTCAAAATAAACTTACCACAAGTTGCTAGTAATCTAATAATGTTTAGGTAGGTATATTTACCGGTGTATGTATATAAAACAGACTGATATAAAATGTTATACCTATACCTATATCTTTAAAGTCCTTTTCCAGTCACAAATCGTCAAATTTTGCACAAAACTCACTAAACACTTCAAAGCACACCTAAATTAATAAATAGACAAGGAAAGTCTAACATTCTAATTCTAATTATTACACTAATATTATATTTAATATAATATTTTAATACCTAAACTAAATCAAAGAACAGTTCTTTAGACAAAACAATGTCGCACTTGTTTTGGGAACCTTTCGGCGGGTCAATGGCCTTGCGCAAGGGTGACATTCACCAAACCTCGATAGTTTGTTAATATTACCAGTCCCTATACCTGTAATATTGCATTATTTTTAAAAAACACTGTTATATTTAATTCATATAAAAATGTTGGATGGTAAGAAGGGCTACGTAAAACAAAATAAAAGGTTTGCAAACATATTTTGTACGATCAAGTGACTTTGGACACCGTGCTGCGCATGCCCGAGCGATGCTCTTTTGTCAATTTGTCAGCCATTATTGTTTTGTGCCATAATTGCAAACCTATACACGTTCAAGTATTGTTTACGATTAAAACGAATATTATTTTAGTATTTTGTGTGTAAATGGTGATTTGTGCGCGTGAGTTTCAGTGTTTCTAAATAATTGGGACGGCATGGAAATAGGGATTTAAAGGTAAATAAGTAATAATTGTTTTATTATAATACCTAATTACTGTTGTTTTTTTACAATGTCATACCCAGGTAGGTTCATGATAAGACCGATGAGGATGCATAAAAAGTACAAAAATGTAAGTACTTTTAAATTTTAACTACCGACCAAAATATTACCTATATCCATTTACTATAAATTGTATTATAGTCTATACGAGTCTATAACACAATATATGGGTCATTCCACTGACTAAAATTTTTTTTGGGGAATTGTTTTAAAATTTTGTGGGGGTATTCTCAGTGGCGTAATAAGCACCCCCGCAGACCCCGCACCGCGGGGGGGCCCAGAGGGTCAGGGGGCCCAAGGCTCACATCACTCTTTAAAAGTTTAAACCAATAAATTAAAGAAATATTTAATTTTTTAAATATTCAATCTTAAAAAAAAATAAACAATCTTAAACAACTAAACGCATAAGTATTTTTTGTTAAAAATATTTATTTAATTCGTTGATTTTGAACATGCGCGAGAAATAAAATGCGGTTGTAGCGCCATGTATTAAACGCTTTTCCAAATGTTAATATTTGCTGAATTAATAATGTTATTTGCAGTGTTGTAACAGTTACAATATTTTCAGTATCTAGCTACAGTTACAGTTACTTACCAAAATTTGTAACTAGATACAGATACAGATACATATTTTATTGCAGTAACTAGTTACAGATACAGTTTTCAAAAAGTATCTAGATACTTTAAGAAACATACAAATTATTTTTTGCTTTAAAAAATTTAAAATAGCAATAAAAGGGAATTTTAAAGTGACAACAAAAATATACATGTTTATTATTTTAATTTTTTTATAATATTTAATTTAAAATAACTTATTTTTTATAATATTTTTTATAAATAAATAATAGTCGCAGTTTAATTTAAAATGTATCTTTGTATCTTAACACACCTAGTTACTTAGAATTTGTAACTAGTTACAGTTATAATTACTAGATTTTGATAAGTAACTAGTTACACAAACAGATACATAAAAAGTATCTAGATACTGTATCTAGTTACTTGTAACTAGATACGTTACAACACTGGTTATTTGTTATATTTTAGTTCTATTGTTATTTGGTTTGAAAGTTATGCAAAAATTATTTGTTAAAAATAATTAAAATTTAACAATTTTTAAAAAATTAAATTAAATGCAATACGACAAAATATAAACTTTATAGAATTACCATGGTGGATAAAGAGGCAACCTGTATTTTATTATTTTAAAATTTTGTATCGACAATTTGGTTCTTTGCAAATTCGCACATGCGTAAAAACTTATTTTAGTTCATGTGTAGTTATCGTAACAGAAAATATTTAGGTAATTATTATTTAAATTTTTTTTTTAAAGAATCTTAATAATATATTATATATTATAGAATAGAATAAGATTTTTTAAACCAAAATTAATTAAATATTTTCTGTTTTACTACCAAAAATTGCAGATACAGGCTGTATCTAGACTGTATCTGCAATTTTTGGTAGTAAAACAGAAAATATTTAATTAATTTTGGTTTAAAAATCTTATTCTATATACCTTTTTATTTGCAGGATCATTGTCGTAATTCTATAATATATAATATATTATTCCATTCTTTTAAAAAAATAATTTAAATAATAATTACCTAATTATTTTCTGTTTATATATATAATTATAATTAACAAACGATAACTACACATGAACTTAATTAAGTTTTTACGCATGTGCGAATTTGAAAAGAAGCATATTGTCAATAAATGTTTCTTACCTAATCCTTTTTTATTTGCTTATCTTATGTGACATAAGTTATGCCTGTCTATCGTTTACACTCTTTACCTACCTGTCAAAAATTTTAATTAAAAAAAATATAATGTATATAATATTATTAATATGAGTTTAAAAGTAATTAAAACCAATTTAAAAATTTCCTAAGGGTAATAATAAACTTTTTACTCATTGTAAAGGGGGCCCATTAAAATCGTTTTGCGGGGGGGCCCACTCAGAATTTGTTACGCCACTGGGTATTCTCTACTTTAAAATAATGAAGAAGTATGTGCTTATGTAGTAATGATTTTTCGAATTTAGACAATATTTTTTTAAACTTTTTTGTTAATTTTATTTTGCATTTAAATAATGTTTTATAAGAATACAAAATGTAGGTAGGTACTACTATATTATTGTAAAAAATTGATAGCTTTTTAATGAAAATATTTATTCTTTATTTACATATACATATGTATATATATATAAGTATATTTATAAGTAACAAAATATCCCAAAAATTCTATCAAACTAAAAAATGCTTTTTGCGGCAATTTTTAATTGAAATAGGTAACATAAAATTTGTCATTTTCTAGATTTTTTTTTTAAATATAATTAAATAATAAAGTTTTTTTCCCCCAATAATTGAATCTCTCAATTTAACACCACTTTTGTCTTTTTTTCTGAAATTAATATATTATTATATGGGTGAATGTATTGAAATTGATTATTTTTTATTTTTGATTGTTTCACTGTTAGTCTAGAATGGGGTTTTTGGGAAGCCACCAGTTCTAGTAATAACATAACATAAGTGTTTCTGCACTAATGCAAGAATTTTAAGAAATCATACATTTCGAATATTAGAGCTTCACGGAAGATAGCTTCACGGAGGTTAGGATTTGGTATATATTTTTTAAAACATCCCTTTGTATATTTGAAATAAGTTATTGTATCTTTTGACACCTTAATATTTTTTAAAAAACAATTGTACATACATACAAAAAATATTTATAAAGAAAATCTACTTACTGAAATATTACACTTCACGGTGGATAGGTTTTTAAATAGCAAATTAATAAACTTAAACTTTTGAATATAAAACATTATAAAACAGCAACACTCTCATCTGCATATAAATTCTAACTGACCTTCAGGAATCACATGCATCTATAATAGTCGTAAACAGAGGTTTTGCTTATTTAAAATGATTAAAGCGCCCTCCGTTGCATAAAATTTAAAGCAAAAATAGATTCACGGAGGATAGAATCAATTTTGGTAACACCTACATAAATGGTTATAAAAATTATTTCGTTTAATTTTTAATAATATTTTATATTTGATTCGATTTCTTTGGATGTGTTTAATTTACTACTTATTTTTAGTACCTATGCTTTTACTACCTCATATATTTGAAAGCATATAGGTTAACCTAGAAAGTAACAGTCACGGAGGATAGGTTTAAGACTTTTAAAACATTGTAAAAAATAATTAATTGCGGTTAAAAATCTGGAACCTGAGCTTTAATATCTACCTAATTATGAAAGATCAAAACCCAATAAAAGTGTAGGTCAAACTCATTTAGTTTTATTAAATATCACGGGGTAACACCATCGGTGGACATTTCGTGAGATTCACCCATAAGTAACAAAATATCAAAAACTCCATCAAAGTGAAAAATGCGATTTTTCTGGCCTTGCGGCAATTTTTATTTGAAATTTGATATATTTTTTTTAATGCCAAGATTTTTTTACATAAAATATGTCATTTTCAAGATGGGTTTATTTTTGTTATAATATAATTAAATAATAAAGTAATTTTTTCCCAATAATTAAGGTTATGAATCTGTCAATTTAACACCACTTTTGTCTTTTTTCTGAAATTAATATATTATTATATATGTACATTGTACATATGTATACCATTATATAATATTATATTATAATATACATATGTATATGTATGCCTTTGTGAAATAAACTATGAACTTGATAATTTTTTTAATATTTGTGAATCTCTCGTTACCTAACAAAGAAAACTTAAGAATTTTGTACAAAAAAATATAACCGTTTGTATTTTTATAAAATATTATTTACATAAAAAAAATATTTAGTGAAAAGACCCATAGGTATATAAATTCCTTATACATATCTGAAGTATAAAAAGTTTTCAAGTGGCTTGGATCAAATACTGCATGCGTTTTGAAAAATACCTATGGAATATGTCAACTCATTAGATACACCGAGTTGCCAAGTTTTTCAAACTCAAATATTACTGGTTTATTTTTTATTTCGATAATAAATAAAACATGTTTTATAATTTTAAGTGAATAGGTACACCTAGCTATTTACTAAAGGGTCTATTTGTTATAGTAAATAATAAAACCCCAATTTTTCTTGGTTCTGTTTTCGAGTCGTAACTTTCACCGCACGCCACCTTATTAACCCCAACATTCTGTGGTAGTAAAGGAAAGACAACAAATCACCAGCCATCAACACCAAAATTAAAATACAACCCAGCCAATAATTAATATCCTCTGATATTTATCGTGTCGTAAAATCTCAGCACCAAAATTTCTACGAAACGAGTAATAAAAATAATTCGTGTGTGTGCGCGGTTGCTGCGTGACAGGGGGGTCCCGGGTGCCCCGCAGGGGTCCAATTATGGACCCATTCTGCGTCCGAGGGACGTCAAATGCCCACAGGCAGCTGCCCGTGCATTTTGAATCTCGGCATTTTCATTATGTACAACTTAACACTTGCCTCCGTTTTGTTTTGCATACATTTCCAATTTGAATCCATTACGGTTATTGTGATGATGATTTATTAGCTTCATTAATATTTACCATCGTTTTTATTAGGGGTACTCTCTAGACATTAGTATCCTAATATTAAATTAAAATTAATGTTTTCTACTATATTATTAGCTTTTATTTTTTTCATTCTAAAATGTTTTTTTAAATATTTTTTTTTATTATTAAAACCTTTATTATGGCTTCTAAATATTTGGTACCGGTACCATTCTAATATATTTTCAATTATACATAATTTTAATACAATTTAATTTTGTAGAAGAGATATAAATAATATAGGTAATAAGTAATATTTGTTAAAAAATATTTCCGTAATTCCAAAAATCTTCCAGTATAAAAATAAAAGTTGATTTTTACTTAATGATTAAAAATAAAATCGATTCAGATCCTATTATTTTGTGATTATGAATCAAGGTTGTTGCTTTCAACTGACATGTCTACAATGTCTACAATTATTTGTTAAAATTTGAAAACTATAGTTATAATAACTATTATAATATCTTTAATTTTGAATATCAAATATCTTGGTATCAAGAACTTCATTTGACTTTTTGATTTCCCCTTAGCAGCCCTTTATATTAGCACTTCGAAAAAAATTATTTAAAAATTTTGAAAATCTGTATTTTTGCTCACTCTGTATAACAAAATAAAAGTTTCTCAACGCGAATCGGATTTATATAACTAGCAAAAGAAATGATGAGGAATGACTTTTTCTCGAAAAATTTAAAATAAATATTTTTACAAGTATATTTAAGTCCATCTGTGGACACACTGTATAGAAAAATAAAGTAACCATCCCAATAAACATTTTTAATCTAATTTTCACCATTAACATTGCCCCTTAACAATTACTGATACTTTAAAACTTCAAACTTATGTTAAGAACACATTTTATTCTTTGATTTTTTATTACTATAATTGCAAAATATTATCACAAAGTATTACAAAAAATTCAACGGAAAATGTTATAGGTAAAAAAGTGACAATTAAGTATATTTATTGAAATTTTCATTAGAATTTCTAACTTGAGAATCTACCGGCGTTAAAATCTCAATTTTGTTTGTGTATATCAAAATTTATCATAACTCTTTATCAGTTAAATCTAGTTTACTGCACTACGACGGCGAAATCAAAAGGTCAAACGCTTATATAATCTTTTCAAACATTGGCGCCAAGAAACTATTTAATACTTTTGTATTTTTGCATTGAGATAATAAAATAATTTTTACTTTTAGTATTATTTTACAAGAAAGGCACTTTATTTTAACGATTGTATGACGTTTGAAAACTGTCAACTAACTTAAAACTAACTTCAGCCCTTGACTAAAAACCTGTTGCTAACTTAATCCCGTGACTAAAGCGCCATAAAGTTACAACTTGTCAATTTGTATTTAAAAGGTTACTTAGTGTCATGGAAAGATGTACGATAATGGGCGTAGAAAAAAATATAAATGGATTCAGCTATTTTAATCTTTTTTTTATTCAGCTAAAATAGTTCCTTTTGCTGATTGGAAAAACTAACAAAATTCGTTTCTTAAGTTCAAATACGTGTTTGATAAAAAATAAATAATATTAATTTTTTATTTATAAATCATTGTTCTTTAAATAATAAAATTATTGTTCTTCTTATTAGAACCTTTATTATTGCTTTGTACGAGTCCTTAAATAAATTCTGTGAGCAACAACAAATAAAACTGGCCTTAAAATAGACCCTTGTGGAACTCCTCGTTTATTGGAAAAACCAACCTTTTTTTTTATTAAATAATTATTGTTTTTATTAGAACCTTTCTTATTGTCTCTAAAATTTTTTTAGCGAAGGGTTCCAAATTAAAATTTAAAAAAATCGTTCGTGAGTATAATATAATATAAAATCTGAAACACAAATGCTAATTTATGCTCATTTTTTGAATGCGCATCCAAATTACCATAGAAAAATTATTAGCCACTCTGTGGCAAACAAAAAATTCCATTTTGTCGACCAATGTGACCGGGTAAAGAACAGAACCTTGAGTAACTCCATAGACAAGCATATTTTAATTTAATATTTTGGATTTATATATAAAGAGAGCGAAATTTTAAAAAATACAGGAAAACATCAAATAATCCTTGTAGAAAATATTTATAAAATTCTAAAAATGGTAAACATTTTTAATAAATTTTCTATAAATTATTAATAAAACCAAAAACTGTACTATAAAGAGAGTAAACATAACTTTATTCGAAAGGTTTATATGCCTTCCTTACATTGTATAACGACTAGAAGTAAATTTTAACCAGTGACAACTTTTAAGTTATTTCCTGCATACTTGAAAGCTAATCCAATATAATTTTCCGTTTAGAAAATTTAGCAAGCTTGGAAACAATCCAACTGACTTCATTCAGAAACCAAAATTTAATGACTTACATCATTTAGCTTAATAATGATTATTTTGCAAAATAAATAGAAGGCAAAATGAGAGACAAATGAGTTTTCCTTTTAAAACCTGATATCCATTCTTTTGACTAAATATGATGAGGTTTATGGAAAAAATAATTGAAAAACAAAATATTATTTAATATATTTATTGAACTCGTTCTAATAATACTTAAAGAACTATCAAAACTGAACATTCATATCTATCATTAAAAAATCACATAATTTGTGCACATTATATTTTACATAAATAATAAAATTACAACTAAATAATTTACATCCATTTTTACACAATTTTATTTACAAGTATGTACAAAATATTTACAAGAAATAATAATAATAAATGCATTCTTAATAGAATTAAATTTGATGGGTAATTTCTCAATTTTTAATGACCTGTTGTAAGATTTCGATAACCCAAAATAATAATTTATTACTTCAAATAAGATAATTTTAATTAATTTATATGAAAAAGAGATTGAAGTTAAATTAATTATATACTATTTGTGGTAATGTTAAAAGTGAAATCATTGCTAAAATTAGAGTACATAAATTTTTTGGAGTTTGATAAATTTATATTGGAAATGATTAACAAAAACAATATTTGAATAATTGTATACCTCAAGAACACTTTTGGGCAGTGTTGTTTTTTACTTAGTCAGCCCCTGTACCCAAAAACAAGTAATTAAAGTAACTCATTAATTAAGTTTCTGTATACAAGACACTTAATGGGTATAAATAAAATTTATAATTGAGTTTTAGTGAAGAGAAATCTTCTTTTTTCTTTGGCAATCTTAATAGGTGGCTGTCGTTTATAAACGCTGAATTACGTTTGGCCCAAAACGATGTAAAAAACAAAAACGAAACGGGACATAATTACATGACACATGTGTCTAACATAATTTTAGTTCGTCGTTTGATATTTTCCAAAAATACAATTTAATAAATCTCTGCTAAACTGCCAGTTAATAACCATAAAATTGAGATTTAGATTTCTCAACTATTTCTAGAGTTTTGAGTTTTTACCTAATTTAATTGTCCAAAAAAATATTTTAAATACTTATATTTTGGACTCCGTATATGGGTGATTAATATCAATAAATAAGTAGTAATATGAAATATTATTATAGATACAGTGTTAAATATTAATTATTAGGAGTGTAAAGATCACAAAATACAGATAAACTATACTGCAGGTCATTTATAATCTTGAATGATTACCACAAAAAATATTTTGAAAAATCTGTTGTTAAAAGAGTTTAAATAAACCAAATTTTGCAATAAAAAAAATAAAAACAGTATTTTGAAATTTAATTTAACAGAAAATTTAAATATAAAATAAATTAATTGAACTGTTTTTTTAATCATCACAATGTAACATTAAACTTGATACCTAATGGTAAGTATATTTATAATAGTTTAGTATGTCACTTTTTACACAATAAAACATATTGCAACTCTTATACAGAGTGTTACAATTAAAACCTTTGAGGTTTTTGTTCAAACATGTTTTAAACACTCTGTATACTTTTTTATTTAATAAATAAATATACACTTTCTTACGACATCCTAGGACTGGGAGATCTCATGCCTTGTGGGGAGGCCATGTGTGGAGGGGGGGCTTGCGGCATTAGGGAGAGTCCCCCCATGGGTCGGCCCCCCAGTAGCGAGGCTAGAGGGTGCGCGCCCGGCGTAAAGTACCCTTGAAGCGCGGGGTGAGGGTATAGTGCGTGCGGGTGCCGGGAGAGGGAGGCCATTTTGAGTTTTTCCAGTTCGGCTTCTTGAAGCCGTTTTGCTTTGGCGCGGCGGTTTTGGAACCAGATTTTCACCTGAAAAGAAAACGGTTGTTTTGAAAAAATATATTTTATAATTTTTGAAAAAGTTTTATCATAATTTTGCATGTGTATTTATTAAGTATAAAAATGAAAAATATTATCAAAATTCAAGAAATTTAAATTAGTATAAATTGAACAAAAAATCCAATATTTTTTCAAAGGTTTTTGACCTGCTAAATCCTTCTTTAACATCAGGTTTTCAAAAAATTCTAACCCAAAAGTGTAAAACGCACTGTTTTCAGTACAAACCTCAGGTCTGCCACACCTTTTACAACATTCGTATATTGCCAAAAGTCGAATGCAATGTATTTTAAGTAAAGTTTAAGTTTTTTCAACATTCAAGTGTTGCAATAAGTATTTATACATTATCTGCAAGTCTCAAAAACTATTGGTTATATATTTTAATGTAAATACAACTCTTTGGATTTTTTCAATATATGATAATTGTCAAAACTATGTATAATATTTAACTTTTTTCTATAAAAAGCTTTACTTTTTCCCATAAAGCACAATCGCATAAACCTTAACAATTACAAAGTGAGTTTTGAAATCTATGACTATTGCATACAGTATTTTTACTTTTATATTCTTTTGATTAATAAGGATTTTTAACACACGAGTATTGCAATAACTATTTATACGGTAACCTACAAGTCTACAAAAGTATTAGTGACACATTTTACAATATACTCTCTAAAAATGAAACAGTGGATTTTCACTGATTGACAGTGCATATTAACTATTTGCCGCAGTGATAAGTTTCTTTGCACTAATTTATTTAGTGGAAATTACACTGTACAAATTAGTGAAATAGGTTTAGTTCAAAAAAGTTAAAATTTCACTATTTTATGTCGAGAGTTCCGGAAAAGTAGTGATAATAAAAAACACTAATTTGGAGAAGTTAAAATTTCAATAAAAAACACTAATTTTACACTGACGGAAATAGTGAAAATTTCACTGTTTCACTTTTAGAGAGTACGATAATTGTCAAAACTCTTACAATAGACGATAATTGCAAAAATTTTATATAATACCTAACTTTTCTCTAAAAAAGGTTTACTTTTTTCTATATAGCACAGTTGCATGTTATTAAATAGTAAAACGTCGTTCCATAGATTTCGATACTTTTAAGTTAGAATTTCTTAAAAACATGACGTTCAAATTCAGAATCAAAATCCTACAAAATGTATAGTAGGATTTCAACAGAACTTGGCAAATGGAACTTCTTCCAAATTAAAATAATTATAAATTCAATAAAAGTACCATAAATTGTCCAAAAATCTACTAAATAATCGTTTAATTTTATATATTATCACGAACGAATAAATTCCTTTTTTTGAAAATTTTTAATATCTTATTTAAAAGTTATTTATTAACTTTAAAAATGTATCTGGGCCTAAAATAGTACCTTGTGGAACTTTTTGGTTATGAAATATAATAGTCCTATTCTACAGGATTGACTTTGAAATATAGTAACAATTTTAAATAATTTAACTAAAAACCACTTAAATTACTACTCTCTAAAAATGAATTAGTCAAAAATAACTAATTTAATAGTAATTAGTGGCTCCTTTTTTACTTTTACCATGGTTAACCATGGAATACCATGGTATCCCAAAATTTAACAGCCAATTCTTATGTAAAATTGTCCCCTGAATCGGAAAATACCGTCAAAAATTATTAAAGTGAAGCAGTTTTTGAGATATAGTCAATTCCATATTAAATGGAAAATTGACTATATCTTAAAAACTGTTCTACTTTTTTTAACTTTTTACGACATTTTCGGATTCAGGTGACAATTTTACATAAGAATTGGCTGTTAAATTTTGAAATACCAGGGTATTTTATAGTTAACCATGGTACAAGTGAAAAAGCAGCCACTAATAAGTTATTAGTAATAACTATTAAATTAGTCATTTTTGACTCATTCATTTTTAGAGAGTACTTCGATCCGATATGCAATGAAGACAAAGAATGTTTGCATGACATATTTCCGAGCATATTTCCATACTTCTTTTAAATTCTGATCACATCAGTAATTTTGTTTTTTAATCTTTATAAATCTTTATAAATTTGTTGTTTTTGTTTGCTCCAAAAGTAAAAATCCATATTCAATAAATCCGCACTTCTTGCTGGGTCTGGCTGTGGCCCAAATCTACCAATTCATTTTTCATCAAATGTCTCTTAACCAAATTTGTTTAATGAAGAAAATTTTGTAAATATTTATGCAATATTTTGCACATTTATTGAAAACAAAATAATGTGGAAATACAGTTCCCATATACATATAAAAATTAATTCACTTTTTATTCTTATTTCCTTAATTATTTCATATGTATGCCCGTTGAATGCAATATTCAATTAAGATTGCAATTATTAGTACTTAATTGGTGTTTTTAAATCGACAAGCAATTAATGTGTAACATATTACCATTCGATAATTGAGCCTAATTATCGAGAGCACAGATGCCCTAATTAGCCAAACAGAAGTCATTTTCAATTATTTTAATTGTGTCCTTTTATTTTCTTTTGTTGTTGTTTAAAAATTATATTAATTCTAATTATCAAAATATTTGTTTGTACGAAGTACTACGTAATTGAAAAAGCACTATGTAGGAATTCTAAAATATCTATCAACATGCTAATTACAGCTAATACGCTGCTGATAATTAGTATTGACGATTTGTTTTCAAGATAATATTAATTAAACGTGGCATTGTTAAAAAAATTTGCTAATTATGTACACGAACCGTAATTTACAGTCTTTAAACAAGGGAGTTCCCCAAGGCACCATTTCACTCTCAGATCTCAGTATGTCATCAAATATTTTTAGTAATTTTAAACTTTCTTACCTGAGTCTCAGTCAATCGTAAGGAGCTTGAAAATTCCGCTCGCTCCGCTATACTAAGATATTGCTTGTCTCTAAATTTTTTCTCTAAAGCTAGCAGTTGTTGGGTGGTAAATGGAGTCCTTGGTTTTCTATTTGGCTTGTGTTTCCTCAGATTGCATTTCAGTTTTGGCGGGTCACCATTGGAATCAACTGAAACAAAAGAGAAAAATCATTAGGTTTAAAAAAAAGATTTGATGATGATATATTTCTATTTAAAGTTGCCATTAGAAATGCAGTACCAGTCTTACGCTTCAGAAAGAGCTAATTGCCCTCATATTGCAATATCCTGTCGCTGTGTAGCGAATAAAAAACGAATCGTTACGAGAACTCATAACTTATATTCTAGACGGCTCAGGATGTCAGTTATAATGTTGTTTCATAGGCAAAAAAATGTTATTTAGTCTGACAACCTTAAAAATATGTATGTATGTCTAAATTTCTTTTTATATCCTTTTATTTATAGGTATAGATTTCCATCAAAGTGGCATTTGAAAATTGGACAAAAATCAGCGGTTTCCAGGAATAAAGAAGATATAACAATGTTTGGTTATAACAGGTTTTTAGTATTGTTTTTTTTAATATTTTGAGAACCGCTGACTCGAGTCCCTAAACGAGAGACTTATATCATCCGAGTGAATAATGCTTATAATCTCGAGTGTAATTCTAGACTTTATCTACTCCAGTAAGTAGATTATTAAATGATTTTCAAAAAACAAATAAATAAAATCTGACATCTGTTGAATGGTAAACCTTATTTTTTATAAATTTTAAATGTTATTATGACTGCCTTCTCCCAATTTAAAACCCGATTGATGTAAATCACAGTGAATATTGGAATGGGCCAATGATGCCTAACAACGTGAATAATGAGTTCATTATTCCCGTTCTTAGGCAGGGAATTCATGTTTATCATCATTAATGAAATGAAAACAATATGATGCAATAGGAGTACCTATTTAAAAAAATCATAATATCTATTTTCAATGTCATATACATTATCTTGCTATTTGAATTTTTCCGAAAATTTTAAAACACCAATTCTAACCACTAGACCATACGGGATATACTTATTATTATTTCGCGCGCGCCGATTTATCAAAATATCAATCAAGTTATATTAAAAAGAAAAATGACCCAAGATATCTTTTAAATGGATATATTTTTAAAAAACCATAGGATGCCTTTGTTGTTGTTTAAAAATATGTATTGGGCTTAGGTTTTTATACATTTGATAGTGAGAAACATTTTGTTTTTCATCGAAATAATGTGCAAATTGGGGTGGCCCAAAAAAATAATTTTTTTTCTCGTCTCTTGTGAAAATATGTTGGTTTGTCATGTTTTAAGAGCCCTGTCAAAAGATCAGCTCGATTAAAAGTTTTTTAGGGGTCCCTCAAGATTTTTAAAAATTTACAAAATCGTCAAAAATTAAATTTTTTTTGTTTTTATTTTTTTTTCTCGTTCCGGTATTATTTTTTAATTTAAAAATAATAAAAATTCTGAAAATTTCAAATCGATATTTTGATTTCTAATTAATATTTTTTAAACTTTCAAAGTATAGTAGGTATTTTAAATGTTTTCGGGCGACCTATAAATATTAACAAACTTTTAGCGACCCTTGGAAATCAAAATATCGATTTGAAATTTACAGAATTTTTATTATTTTCAACCTTGAAAGTAATATCGGAACGAGAAAAAAAATTAAAATAAATCAAAAATTTAATATTTGACGATTTTGGAAATTTTTAAAAGTCTTGTGCGACCCCTAAATTTTTTTTAATCAACCTAACATATTTTTACAAGAGACTAGAAAAGATTTTTTTTTTGGCACCCTAGTGCAAATGGAAAATTTCTCTGAATAGTAAGAGCTCATAAGTAGATATGCTTCTTTTGAGGTACCCAGCATCCAATTTTTCGATATTGAAAGTCAAAAATAAGAATAGTATACTATATATAGATTCACCCTAGTGTATACACATAGAAGAATAATTACTGCACCCTGTAAAGAAAGTAATAAACCAATCAGAGCAAAGTCGAAAATTTGAAGAAACACCTCCTTTGCAAGATTTTTTGTTCATATGCAGATATTCCTCCAAATCCAAAATCATTAAGCCAGGGCCGGAATAAGCAAACATTGTTGACCAACCATTGAGCAACATGACAGGTCGTTTAGTGAGGACGTATTGCTCAAAATCTGTTGCTCGATGTTTGCTTCCAGAGCGGTACTTCAAAGGGTATGTTGGCCAACATGCTATGATTTGATAAAAAAACTGTTGTTTAACTGTTGGTCAACAAGGTCTGGTCCCACCTAAGATTCTTACCAAACTAATGATTTTGAAGGATCTTTTTTAAGGAATATGTTGTGGTTATTACAAACATTTGAAAACCCAAATAAATATGAAAGTGTGGATAATTTATGAAGGTTTTAAGGAGGTATAAAATTTAATTAATTAATATTGTTTCCAAGAATCTTCTAAAATTAATTTACAACTTCTTAAGAAACGAATATCTTATGGTTTCAGCACGCCTTACTGCAAATATAAATTAGTTAATAATTATAATTAATTGGTGAGGTAATTAAAACTGAACCAATGTCCATATTTTATGTGATATAGAGATGGAGTTACTGTCCTTGTTTTCGAATACAAATCATAAAAACTTGCACATGAGTAGACTTATATTTCCTTTAGCTAATTAGTTCTTAATTGCTTGTTAATTGCCATTTCTTTTCAATAAAAACACTAAAATAGGCAGTATATCCTAACCAGATGAATGGTTTTGTAAATGCTTGCCGCAAACGTATCACTAGATTAATTAATTTAAATTTAATTGTTTTTATAATTTGATTTTGCAATGTCCCACTTTTTTAGAACACACTAATAATCTAATATTCAATTATAATTATAGTACTACTACTCTTAAAATGAAAATGTTTGCAGGGTTCCTCAAGGATCTGTTCTTGGCCCTTTTCCAACTCGATCCCCGCGAGACTATTGAAGTAACGAACGCTTTTAACTATGCAATTAAAATATTAATGGTTAATTTAAATGTAATTATTTCGTAATGAATTTTTATAACCATAAATGCGAATAATGCCTGTAATAAAACCCACAAAGGCAATGTTTAATCTAAAAAACTTTGTTGAAAATTAATTTACAACGTTGCATATTTAGCACCGCTATAAAAGTCATAAGTACAGTCCAATCGGCTCATTAGTCGTGACGTGAATGTGGATTAACATTTCAATACAGAAATATATCATTTTACGAGCATATGTTAATTCTCGATAAAAACAAATTTGACCAGGTTTTGCGTATACATATTTCATGTTCCGAACTCATTTCAATGGCTTGCTCGTAAAATAAGAAAATTATTCACTACAACGGCAAACAAATTTGATGGTATCATTTATTTCTTGAGCTGGGTATAATAAAGTATAAAGTTATGGTAGGGTGTTCAAAAGTGCGCGTTATTTTTACACAAATGAGTTTTTACTAAAAATATTTCCTTTGTATTACATATATTGTATAGTCTCCTAAATGTACCTACGCATTTTTGTTCAAATAGTTCTAGAGATTTTAAGCCCAATCATATAATATATTATATTATGATCCTATAGGATTATATCTACCTAAACTTATGAAACGCTGTTTTAGCATTTATTATATAATAGTTTAAAGATTAAAGTTTAGCACTTTAATGATGTTCTAACATAAATTTACATCTATTTAAAAAAATTAACTACCTATAGTTAATTTTTCTAACCTCAAAACAGCTGATAGTCAAAAAATATTTTATATATAAAATATTCTACAAAATTATCGGATTAAATTTGTAAAGAGTCATTTAAATGATACGTATAGTCGATACATTTTTTATCAAAAAATTACCACTTTAAAATTTAAAACTAACATTTAAATATAATGTAAGGATTTTTGTAAAAATTTATCGACTATCATTTAAATGACAAATTTATACCAATAACATTGTAGAATAAACTATTAGAAATATAAATAGAAATAATTTTATTAATACTTTGCCATACAGTTTATGGGTTAAAAGGTTTAAATTGCAGATAATAAAATACTAGGTATATAAAACAAATAGTATATATCACTAACATAAGCAAACCTCACAATAAAATATCATCCATATATTCCTTAACAGAGTAATAGGATTTTTTCAGTAACAGAAATTTAACTTTTTGTCGAAATAATTTAAGGTTTAATTTTTTTTATTTTATATGGTAATATTCTGTATACAGGGTGTTATGTAATTAATGTTATATATTAAAATGTGTTGTTCCTTAGGGTCCATAAAAAAGCACCTGAAACTTTTTTTTTCTAAATTCCAAAGACTAAAAATAATTTATAATAACCTTTATCCTACCAAAAAGTACGCCACTGATCGGCTAGGAACTTTAGGGTAATCTGGTTGCCTAATTTAATTTATTATGTTATGGTTGATAACCCTGGTTGGTAACAACAGCGTTTCCAAATTCTGTCAAAAAAGTTGACAAACATTGTTTAAATTTAGCTTAATTACAAAAATTATAAAATTAACAATGCAAATTGTCAATTTGGCGTTTTTATTAATTGTTGGTTATGTCATTTTTGTACTAAAGGTAAATTCAAACTAAATCTGACAACTTTTATGACAGTGCATTTCTTTCAAATTTTAGGTTATGTGCTCAAATTGTAAATATTTTAACTAAGGAAAGTGCTTTTGGATATATTTACACAAAAATATGTTTAAAGTTTAACCTGTGAACTGGTCCCAATTTCATCTGAGTAGACAGAAAGAAAAAAAAACAAGAAAAAATTAATTTTGTGGTTATGGATTTTTTAAAATAGGTACTAAATTAATTTTCTAATCATTGCTTAAGCTAATAGCTGGATGAGTAAATAAATACAGAAGGGTATTAGAGCTTTAAGGGCATAAAACTTGTATTTATTGAGTTTTTATTTATTTTTTGCAAGAAAAATTTTTAGTAAAATTTTTTCACATCTGGCAACGCGCAGCTACTTTGTTGGTTGGTATCTATGTACTCACAGAACACAAGTGTGCAGAGATAAACCAAGTGTGTAACCAGTGGCGTATCACAAAAAATATAAAAAACTTGTAATGCCTATTTTTTCTTTATCTTTGGAAAAATATTTTTTTAAATATTTTTCCTTTACTCCTTATGTCAAAAGGTATTCAGTATTTTAATATATATATTAATTATGTAATTAATGTTATATATAACATTAATTACATAACACCCTGTAGTTTTATACCAGCATATGATGGAGAACTACAATTTTTAAAAACCACTATTTTAAACTTAATCTTTTAAAATTGAATTTTATATTTAAAATATTTTTTGATTATCAATTGTTTTGAGTTTAAAAAAAATTAACTTTTTAAAATATTTTGGTAGAAAATGTTTTATATGCGTTTTTATTTTAAATGTCTGCACACTATTTTTAAATACTAAAAAATTTAACTTTAAGATTTACAAAATTCTGCCCAAATAAATTATACTTAATAAATTATTTTTATTAAAAAATTATTGTTAGAAATTTTTGCAAAAATTGATTGGAAATAATATTGTTTACTACAGAAGTAAACTGTAAGTTGGTAAATTTTGTCTTTCAATACATGAAATTTATAAATTTAAACCTAAAAGTTTAAACCAATAAAATTTTATATTAAAAAAATATTTAATAAATGTTAAAACGGCGTGCCATATTTATATACTTATAAACGAACAGTTTTCGATAATATATTGATAATATTGATAATTACCCTCTTATATATGCCTACAAGACAATTATCGCGATAATTGTCTACTATCGATAATTCCATTGTATCTACGTAACCATGGCAATTAATAAAAATAACGTCAGTTTTTATTTTAATGTGACAGTTATTTAAAATGTCACGTTTTGGAAAAGAATCATTTGATTCAATTAATGAAAATGTGAAAAATGGTGTTAAAATATTTAAAAATGTTATTCTTTGATTTAATTATAATTAAATAATAATAATAAACTATAGTTTATTCGTGTAATTTTCTAAACAAATTACACTCGTGCATAAAAATAATTAGATAATTTTGCATTCAAGCATATTGCCTTTTAAAAAATGCATTCGGTCATTTTCATATTTTGAGGAAAATGAACTCATGCATTTTTTAGGCAATATGCTTTCAAGGAAAATTATCGATAATTTTTAAGCACTTGTATAAATACCTCCGATAATTATTAAAGATTATAATTGTTAACGAAATCTAAAACATAAGATAATAGCACCATATCAAATAAAAGCATCTTGAGACAGTTCAACAAAATCTGCGCACTCTTGTAGCACCTCACGCTACCAATATAACATGCTGAATATTAACCTTTATCGGTGGAGGGAAATCCATCAAAATCCAGAAACAATGGAGCGAGGACATGCGACTCGCGTTTGACGAATTCGAGTTCGATTCGACGGGATTTGATCGAGGAAAGCCCTGACAGATGCCTGCTTTTGTTTCTCCGATCCCCAAGACATGCCAACTGGATTTATGCAGATCTCCGCCGTACGAAATATATTTGGTGGATTTATTTGTTAGCATTTGGAAAAGTTTTGTGTTCTTGCGTGACTTTTATGTGCTGCACGATCGACTTATGTTAATAATTAAGCGAGTTTCTCGAGGCATTTGTCTGTCATTTTTTATAAATTTATACAGGAAATACAAAAATTGTTCATAATTATAATAAATTCTAAAAAAGTCAAAAGTTGGCATAAAACACTTTAGGAATAACATTAAAATACAAAAATTGCGTTTTTTTCAAAGGAAGAAAATTGAAGGTTTAAGCGGGTTAGGGGTAGGAACGAACCGACTGCTTAAAGGAAAAAACTTGAGTAGGTAGGCAATTTAAAAATAAATAATCAAGAGATTAAACACTGAACGCAATAATTCATTCTATTGGAGGTCAGCGGTAAATATGTTAAATATAATCCAAGTATACTTAAGAAAAAACACAAACCTTTCAACCAGCCATATCGATTTAAACTACGAATAATAATATACAGTAATTTAAAGTAATTAATTGAGGCAAATTAGCAAGCATGATTCTTAAAAAGTTGGGTTTTAATTTCGGAAACAAAACATATCATGATTTTATCGTTCCATTTATGTTTTATTTAATTAGGTTAAAATAATACCTTACCTATTTAAATTTATATATAAATATCAAAGAATACCGACAGTATCACGGCCCAAGTAACATTTTTAGTTTTATTATGGTCTTCAAGAACGCTTTAAAACAAAATTTTGTTTTAAAGCGTTCTTGAAGACCATAATAAAACTAAAAATGTTACTTGGGGGATTTCTATGCGTTTAAAATCACAAATCCAATCCTAAAACTATTTAGTCCCCCATTCATTATTTAACACGTTTTTCTTAATTAACAATAAAAATGCTTGAAGATGTTTTTATGTCATTGTTTGGGTTTAAAAGTCTTCGACCAAAAGCGATTCGTTTTAAATTAATTAATATAATGTATAGCTATAGCTATGCATTTCCGCTTCCCATCAAAATTAATTAGTAAAAAAGTCAATCTCGAGTTAAAATCAAAATCTGCCTAAGATAAGAACTTTTTACGTTAAAAAGTAACATTTTTAGAAAATTCAATAAAAATAAATATGTATGGAGGACGCCAATTTGTTTTTGGAGAATAATTAATAAATGTGGAAATAAAAAAAAAACATTTCAAATTCTACCGAGTTACAGAATTAGTTTTCAAAAAAGGTTAAATAGCTGTTTTAGAAAAGGGGCTACATGGGTGAACCCCTATTTATGGGTGTACTCCTTTTTTTTTATTAGTCAGTCATTACAAGAATGAATTAAACGAATGAAGAAAATAGTATATTATGTATCAAGTTTGACAAACGCTATTTTACACACGAATTTAATTTAGGCACGAGCGAGCTTGCGAGCGAGTTCTTAAATTAATGAGTGTATAGAAAAGTTTGTAAACGAGGTGCATACTATACTTTTTCTACGGCAAATGCTTATTATTATCTTAAAATGATTTAAATCAAAAATTTGTATAGAACTATGAAACAATTGGGGAATCTGTGTCACCGTCAAATGTCAAATTTTTATATTTTATAAATATAATTATAAAGGTTATAAATCGAAATGTATTTCTTGAAAATTGACAGTTTTTCACAGTGAAAGTAAAGAAAATGTTTTATGATCACTTTACAGTGGAGTCCGTGCCCGAATTTAAGTTAGTTTACTGCCGGCCAAATTAAAAGGTCAGTACAATGTTCTTATAAACTTTTGAAATATTGACGTTGAGAAACTATTTAATACTTTTGTATTTTTGTATTGAGATAATAAAATAATTTTCACATTTGGTATTATTTTACAAGAAAGGCACTTTATTTTAACGATGGTATGACATTTGACAACTGTCAACTAACTTAAATCTAACTTCAGCCCTTAACTAAAAACCTGTTGCTAACTTCAGCCCGTGACTAATGCGCCATAAAGCCATAACTTGTCAATGTGTATTTAAAAGGTCACTTAGTGTCATGGAAACATGTACGATAAAGGGCGTTTTAAAGGTGGAAGTAGAAAAAAGTATTTTTGTTATTTTAGAAATATCAATAATTTTATTAATAGGAGACAATTGTCCATTAATGGATTTCCTATTTCATTTTGCTATAAAAAAAAAGTAAAAGTACTTCTCTCTCGGGCAAATAAATAATTTTCCAACTTTATGTCCTCTCTTCAGTTAAATAGTTTTTAAAAAAAGTGTTCCCTATGTAGACAACTTTTATACAGTGTGTATAATAAAAAAATGTATGCAATATTTGATACAATAAATTTTATGGAAATTATAATTCTAGTAATTAGTTGGATAACTAGGAAGATTTATAAATCTAGGTAGAATAGGTTTTTAGACAAGGATATGCACATAATATTTGAATTAAAATTAATTAAATGATTATAAAAATGATAATAAAAAAAATTCAATGTAAACTGCGTAAAATTAATATTTACTACGTTTCATACAGTTCACCTATTAAGGTAAAACTTTTTATGAAAATTAATTGTTTAATTTAGAAGGATTTTAAAAATTTAACCCATTTAACATAAAAAATATTAAAAATTATAATTTACAACCATTTCATTCATTCATTATTTTAGCATCATTTAACTGTATTTTTAATATAGTAAATTTTTATCTGAAAATGTTGTCAATATATTAAATTATGTATTACATTTTATGTAATAAAATTAAATTTGGTAAAATTTAATAGAGCATAAAGTAAAGTCAAGTATAACAGTTATATAGTTACTATAAACTTTTAAATTGTATCGTAACCTTTGAAAATTCTAGTTTAAAACGTTATCATGTAAATTACTTTTTCCTAGGCTGACAAACATTTAAAATAATACTAAGTTTTAATTTAATAACTATATTCAAGAAAGAGAACAATAAATACATCCGATCGCAATGAATAATATAATAAGACTGATTAATCTCTCCGACCGCGTTCTGTTATTTTTTGGTTGACAAAAAACCATCCTTATTTGTTATGTCAGAGAGGTGCATGTAAAATCTTCGTTACAGTCGGCCTAACCTGAAATCTTCACGTCCTCGGGAAGGAGACACTTGACTGTGGCCCTGTAACATAATAAAAGAAAACAAATAAATATGTTGCATATACCGAGCATATTATTAACTTTTTTTTCATTAACTTTTTAATGAATTTGTATCAGGCTTATCCGACACACTTTTAACAAACTTTTTGTCATTTTATATCTTTTCTGACATCTTGCCAGCATCTTCCGGCTTATCATCAAGTCTTCTTGATAATTCAACCTCGGAATCCGCCGACGAGTCAGCCGAAGAGACAACTGTCTCAAACAGTTTCATCTTATCGGAGGGACATATGCCGGAATAACTTTTTCGCGACCTTGTCGCACCAGACATGTCCTCAATGACGTAACGATCGTTATCTAAAACCTTTTTAATTACGAAGGGCCCATGGTAATTTGGCTCGAGCTTTCTACTTTTACCATCATTTGAGCACTTTGCTCGTTGAACAAGAACCTTTTGTCCAACCTTATACTTCTTAGGCTTAGCATGCCTTGCATCATAGTACAACTTTTGTACTTTCTGTTGATTTTCTATATTTTCGGCTACTTTAGCTCTCACTTCTTTCAAGTCCTGAGGCTCGTTTTCACATACCTCATGAACTAGAAAGGAGTCATTTATTCCCCTAGGTCTATAACCTAAAAGAACTTCGTAGGGACTTTTCCCGGTTGTGGAGTTAACAGTGGTGTTGATTCCCCATTGCACTCGACTGATACTCTCATCCCAGCGGTCTTCATCTTCTACAGAAGCATTTATGGCAGCCAGAATAACTCTGTTCATTCTTTCCACTTGCCCATTTGCCCTTGGAGTTGCGGTGGCACATAATACTCTTTTAATTCCCAAGTCCTCACAAAACTTGAAAAACTCCTTGCTGGTAAATGCGGTTCCACGATCACAAATGACGCGTCTAGGCACTCCAAACATTCCTATAATTTCATTTAGGAATCGTACGACTAAAGAAGTTTTTGTATTTGGAACCGCTTTTATCATGGTAAATTTGGTAAACGCGTCCACAGCTGCAATGACATAAGAGTTCTTCCTAACACTTTTGACAAAAGGTCCTAAATGGTCAAGGTGCAGGGTATCCATAGGTTCACTTTTCTTTTCAATACTGTGTAGACTTCCGGGTATCTTTCCAGAAGGTTTTTTATTATACAAGCACCCTAAACAGGCTAGTATGTAATTTTTAACGTATCTTCGCATGCTCGCAAACCAATAACGATTTTTAATAGCCTCAAGAGTCTTTTCAACTGCCAAGTGCCCTGCACCATCATGATAGAACATTAGAATTCGTCTTCTGGAGCTTTTGGGTACAACCCATTTTAAACCCTGGTCAGTTTTTCGGTACACCCGGTTATTTTTAAGAATAAAATTTTTATGAGTCTCTCTCTCTTCCGCACTTTGCGGTGGCTCACCCAACACAGCATGCAGCTGACGACACTTTTCGTCTTCGAGCTGTGCAGCCAAAACCCAATCATCTTCGTCAATATTTATTGGAAGCATTTGGACTTCATCATAACCGTCGCTGCTTTCAAATGGATTTCGGCTTAGAGCATCCACGTGACCCATCTTACTTCCTGGTCTATACTGGATCTCAAAGTCGAATTCTTGTGTGGCTAACCACCAACGAGCAATCCTTGGCACTAGGTCTTTCTTACTCAACGTAGTTCTTAGTGCACTACAGTCTGTTATAACCTTAAAATGTTTTCCTATAAGGTAGACCTTGAATTTTTGTAGGGAGTTTACTACGGCTAACGTCTCCAATTCGTAGGAATGGTATTTTTGCTCTTCGATAGTGGTCGCACGGCTAAAGTACTGCACCGGTTTAAGGGACCCGTCGTTTTGTTTTTGTAGTAACATTCCACCAACGCCCCATTTGCTTGCATCTGTGTGCACTTCAGTTTCTGCCTGGTGGTCATAAATTGCTAGGACCGGGCGTGTCACCAATTTTTCTTTTAATTCCCCAAAAGCGTTTTCTTCTTTTTCATTCCAAGTAAAGACCACGTCTTTCTTCGTTAAATCTGTCAACGGCTTGGCTGTTAGGGCAAAATTCATAATGAACTTTCTGAAGTAACTGGCTAATCCAAGAAATCTTCTGACGTCATGCACGCTTTTGGGCGTAGAAAACTTCGAGACTGCATTTATCTTATGCATAGCTGGTCGGATACCATCTTTGTCGATCTCATGCCCCAAATATTCAATTTTGCTTTGCAAAAATCTGCATTTCTCTAATCTTAGGGTCATATTAGCGTTTTTGAATAGGTTTAGTACTTTCTCAAGCAACTTCAAGGCAATTTCTATATCGGCAGCAGGAATGAGAACGTCATCCAAATAAGCCATAACTGAAGTAAAACGAAGCGTGCCTAATATCGCATACATGACTCTTTGGAAAACAGCTGGTGCATTTACAAGCCCAAACGGCATTCTTAGGTATTCAAACTGCCCATCAGGCGTCACGAAGGCAGTTTTATCGACCGAATCTTGAGCCACAGGTATTTGGTGATAGCCAGAGGCAAGGTCCAAGCTTGTAAAGTATTGGCTTCCTTTTAATCTATCCAAAAGATCATCGATTCGTGGCAAAGGAAACTTTTCTTTAACGGTTTTCTGATTAAGGGCTCTGTAATCCACACACATGCGTTCTTCCCCATTTTTCTTCTTTACCAGTAATATCGGACTGGCATATGGAGAATGCGACTCTTGAATGATTTTATTTTCCAAAAGATCGTCAACTATTTCGCGAACCGTTTCGCGTTGCGTGTAGGATAATCGGTATGGTCGGTACGTTACCGGTTCGTCATCTTTTAATTTAATTGATATTTCTGACATATTGCAGGTACCTAGTTCGCTTGTTTTCGAAGCAAAACAACTACGATATTGATTTAATAAATTAAGCAAGCGCAACTTTTGCTCTTTAGGAATATTAGCATCGATAGTTTTTCCCAAGTCTTTTAATTCGAATGGTGTTAATTTGGTTTGTTCAATAGAAAAACAAATTTCTTCTGAGCTATAGGTTTGTTCAGAACAGGGAAAACCCCTAGCGACGACAGAATTTTGTTTAAGCTCGATATAATTGTCAGAAATATTCATTACAGGTAACACGCTTGCATTACACTTTGTAATACAGCGAGGTATAACATGGTATTTTTCTGGAACACATCTATACTGTAGATCTACAAAAACATCTCCGCCTTTTTCATCACTATCGATGCTTATATGACCGACATGCTTAGGCGGAATGATAACGTCTTCCTTTGCTCGTAATACAATTTGTTTACTTGGTAAGGTTTTAATTTTTGGCAAGTCTTCAAACAAATTTTTATTAAATAGTCGTACTTGAGAGTCACGAACGACAACCACTACATTTTTATTATTTATAAACGGCTGACCTACAATCAATGAAACGTTTTGGTACTCATCGGGAACTACAAGTGCAGGAGTACAGGCGGAGGCTAAATCAACTGTTAACTGTAAATCAACTTTTGAATTAACGTCAACAAAACCTCCTCCGAAACCCCGTAACCGAACACTAGTCGAATCTTGACAAAGGCCTAGTTTTTCTACATCAGACTGCCTAATGGTCACTACGCTACAGCCCGTATCTACGTAACCTCTAAACGCTTCATTGTTTATTATGCAGTCGATAAAATAACTTTTATTTTGGGTTGAGTGGTTGTTATTAATACAACAATTTACTTCGATAAAATCATGCATGCTTTTCTTACCCTCATTTTTAGAAGACTGCTGCCCATTGTTTCGCTTGGTCTTTGAAAAACAGCTTTTCTCATCATGTCCCACTCGATTGCATTTCTTACAAAACTTTTTTGGTCTTGTGCACTTTGCAAATACGTGTCCTTTTTCGCCGCAGTTAAAGCATTTTATGCCCCCACTCGTATCATGAGCAGATGAGCGGCTCCTATGTTTAGTTTTCAAGACATTTCGCAGATCAGTTTGTTTTACCAACGTAGAAACTTTTTCTACTTCAGCCGTTTTTATAGAGTCCCCAGCTAGTGCGAATAAATATTCTTCATAGAGTGCCTCTGGTGTTTCGTACCTGCCTGCTCTAGCAGAATTTTGAATGACAGTATCGTTTATCCCGTCTATGATACACGATACACCCTTTTTGCCTGTTATTTCGCAGATTCTTAGCAACTCCATTTTTTTGAAATAATAAGTTGTCATTGACTCATCAGGCTGTTTATGGCGATTTAACATATTTCTTAAAGCTGTTGCAAAGTCAATGTTTTCAGGAAACGTTTTCCTAATCAAGGCTTTCCACTCGCTCCAGCTGTTGTTATAGTTTGACAGACTATGATACCAACTTTTGGCCATACCTGTCAAACGCGACTGCATGTGGTAAGTCGTTGTTACGTCATTCCATCCATTGATTTGTTTCAATTGATCAATTTTTTCCAACCACTGATCTGCTGTTAACGACTTATTATCTGGCGAGAATTCAGGAATACAGTCGCTTTTTACAACAAGCTTCATTCCGCTTTGACGATTTAATTCGGCATTTTCCTTAGACAGTTTGTCGATCATTCGCTCTAGTCTTTTTATTTTGCCATCATCAGACTCTACAGGTGTATAAGATCTTTTATCAGAATGATATTTACCCCCTTTTCTTCTTCTAAACCTTGCATGGTCTGATGAGGAACTTGAAGTAGAGCTACTGCTACTACTGGAGCTACTTCGTGCACGTTTACTGGCTCTAGGCATTTTGAACACTATTTTTCGCAGAACACTTTCAAAATATTAACAAGATATGCAAAACAACTTTTGTTTGCAACGTAACTTTTACGTTAGTCCAAAAAAATCACTTTATAAACTACTTAACTTAGCTTAAATTGTAAAATTAAAATCCAATGCCAAAAAAACTATATAACCACTTAAATTTCTACAACTAAACACGAACTAACACTTTTGTCCAAAGATCCAGGGTAACTTTTACCCTAAACAAGAAATAATACTAAATTTTAATAATAATATCTATGAAAACAACAACAACGCAAACAAAGAACTTTTCTTTGTTACGTAACTTTTACGCTTGCAGATACAGGAAAAAAAAACAAAAACTCGTGAATTACACTCCACACCTGAACTGTAAATTACTTTTTCCTAGGCTGACAAACATTTAAAATAATACTAAGTTTTAATTTAATAACTATATTCAAGAAAGAGAACAATAAATACATCCGATCGCAATGAATAATATAATAAGACTGATTAATCTCTCCGACCGCGTTCTGTTATTTTTTGGTTGACAAAAAACCATCCTTATTTGTTATGTCAGAGAGGTGCATGTAAAATCTTCGTTACAATCAAATATCGCTGCTGTTTTAATCAATTTTATGATCTAAATATGAAAAGATTCACAAAAAACAAATGCTGCATATTTAAATAATTAGTAATTTATAAACAAAAATTTAAAAGTTTGATATTTGATTAGATTAACATGTTGTTTATATAATTTCGTAAAAGGAATCTTAATTTTTTTATCAAAGAATAAAATAATATTTAAATGTATGTAAATATTAATTAATTTTGTGATCGTTAAAACTTTTTAGGTATTTAAGCAAGAAAAATTACGTGGGTTTGTGGAAAGTTGACAGGGTTTGAATTTTATGTGTTTTTAATGGTAAACTATAAATATATATAATTATTGTACGTGAGCGATGCCAAATCGTAATAATTTGTTGATTTTAAAATATGTCAGAAAGACTTTGCTTTTAATTATCTAAAAAGTAAATAATTAAAGTACAATAAAAAATAAAACCGAATCAATTAATTAATTAATTAATACTACCATCACAATTAAATTTTATAGCTTAATAAATTACTTTTATTTAAAGCGTTTTTACAAATTTCGTTCCCTCATGTATGTTAATGAGCCAACCGGTTTGTAAATAAAAAATAAATAAAATTTAAATTTAATTTTTAATAAAAGATTATACAAATTATTACTTTAAGAAAGCATGGCTAAAATCAAGAAAGTAATAAATTAATAAAAAACTTCAAAATGCTTACGTTATGTGAAAACGAATGAATTTTTCAAAATTGGATTGTTAATTACATAAACATCTGTCTATAATTTTAATTAACACCTGATGAAATAAAGGAATTTAATGATTAATTTAATTGGCATCAAATAAAATAATGATTACTTATTTCACTTCCTTGTATATATTTTAACTGTTAAAAATTGGTATTTTTTACCAATAATTATTAAATTATTGACTTATTATTAGTCACTTAGTTTATGTTAATTGAATTTTTTGTTCTTGAATCATCATCAAAATTATTATATTTTTAATAGTAAGTTTGATAAATTTTGATCACGAATTTTAATTAGGCACTAGCAAAGCCTGAGAGTAGTGTTTAATAGAAATGGGTGTCTAGAAAAGTTTATAAACGGGTTGCATACTTTTTCTACGACAAAATTATTATAAAAAATAGTTTATTACTAATTAGTTTAAATATTTGTATAGGGCGACATCTATACAAAAAGTAACTAAACAACCGTTTAAAACTGACATAAAAGCAGTTTTTCACAGTGAAACTTTATAGTATTTTTTATGGGAAAATTTTGTATTTTTGTGTAAGATAATAATATAATTTTCCCATTTTATTATTTTACAAAAACTTAATTTTGATCATTTTATAACATTTGACAACTGTCAACTAAGTTAAAGCTAATTTTACTATAGTATAGTATATATATATTAAAACATGTTTTGGGGTTGTAAAATTAAAATTATAAAACATTTCGTGTGGATTCTTATTCAAATTAAACTTTAAAATGTGCCTTTAATGCAACTAACATAGACGGCTTGGCATTTTAACCAGCGCACTCTTCTTATACAACAAAATCTTTCATGGCCATCTGAAGAATGCTTGGCATTAAAAACTCACGATGTTCCCGCCATTCTGCGGGGTTTTATTTATTGATTAAGTTACTGTATACTTTTAATTTGTTAAGTAATCGAACGTAATTTGTTGTTTGTGCATACTAATTTATTGTAATTACATTGCTTTATTGCAGTCGCGAGATTGTTGATTGCTTATGTCAATGCAACACAAGTACTTAAGTAGTGTTACTTTATTATCTTTAAATGCTTTATTAGAACAATGATTGATATTGTCCATTAAACAATATTGAACGACATAAATAGATACTTTTTTTTCGATTTAAAGATTTTAAATCAATATGCGAAGTAGGAAACATTGACATATTATTCAAGCAGGCCCGGATCTAGGGGGCACGGGGGGCAAAATAAACCTCTGAATGTCGCTATTTTTGATTTTACTCTCTATAAATTTAAATATAGGGACATACAGAGGTCGACCTCTGTTGACATTTTGCCGACCCCTTTATTAAATTTTGAATATTAATTTAATAAACAAAAAAATTAACAAAAAGTTGTTTTTGTATATACAAGGTGTGTTCAGAAAATAACGGGAATTGTAAAATTTCGCCGGTTCGGAGGGTCCGGTTGTCATAACATTTTCTTCATTATGTTGCACACATGCTCCCGAAGTATGATAAAACTTTAGCTGTTTTCATTGTTTACTTTGTCTGTGGCAGCGGCTAAGGTTAGACGTGTTTTATGAGCTCGGCGATTTTCGTTCGTTCGAAAGAAATGGATCAAAGAATTTGTATCCAATTTTGCTTAAAAAATGAAATAAATTCTGTGAAATGTTAACAAAGGCCTATAGTGAGTCTGCTATAAGTAAAACAAGAGTTTACAAGTGGTATAAGAGTTTCCAAGATGACCGTAAAGACGTTGAAGATGACGAACGCCCCGAACGCACAAGCACATTAACAACCGATAAAAACATGGAAAAGTGGAAGAAATGGTTATAAACCATCAGAGAAGTCGCTGATGATGTTGGTATATCGATTGGCTCATCCCATGAAATTGTTTCGAATGTTTTGGGTATGAAACGCGTGGCAGCAAAATTTGTTCTAAAATTGTTAAATTTTGAACAAAATTTTTGGCCAAAAACAATACTGTAATGATGCCCCAGCCTCCATATTCGCCAGACATGCCTCTGTCCGACTTTTTCCTATTTCCAAAAATAAAGAGAACTTTAAAGGGCCGTCGTTTTGCAAGCATAGATGACATTAAAAGCGCATCGCTGAAAGAACTACACCTTTTCCAGTTGATATTCAGAAAGTAGCAATTGATATTCAGAAAGCAGCAATTGATTTTCAGATATTGCAAATGAAATTCAGAAAATAGCAAATGTAATTCAGATATTTCAAATGATATTCAGAAAGTAGCTGATGTAATTCAGATATTGCAAATGATATTCAGACAGTAGCAATTGATATTCAGAAATTACAAATAGTATTCAGACATTAACAATTGTAATTCAGAATATGTCAATTGAAATTCAGAAATTAACAAATGATAACATTTTCATACTTCATTTTACTTATTTTCTAAAATCTCAATTTAATGTATTTCTTTGTATATTGCTTTGTTTCCATGGAATTGACAATAATAAACAAATTTATCACCATTTAAGTAGGTATATTTGTCATAATTGTCAACTTATTGCAAGTAGGGACCGAATTTTGTTCATTTGTACTTTATATATATTTCATTTACTTAGTTAATAAAGATAACGTGTACTTTCATTCATCATCGATTTACTGTTTGCAACCCACTGTTCCTGAAACAATTGCTGCGGCTGAATTACATTTGATTTAATCTGAAAAACATTTGCTACTTTCTGAATTACAATTGCAAGTTTCTGAAAATCAATTGTGTTATCTGAATTACAATTGCTACTTTCTTAAAATCAATTGTGTTATCTGAATTACATATGCTACTCTCTTAAAATCAATTGGAATAGCTGAATTACAATTCCTACTATCTGAATATCAACTGGAATAACTGAATTACAATTCCTACTTTCTGAATATCAACTGGAAAAGGTGTAAAGGCTATCCCAAAGATCGAGTTTTAGAAGTGTTTCGAGTATTGGAAGAAGAGCTGCACATGCACATGTGCATAATATCCAATGGGGACTATTTTGAAGGCGGCAATATTAATGTAGACGAATAAATAAATATTTGTTTCAAAAAACGAAAATTCCCGATTTTTTCTGAACACACCTCGTATATATAGTATAGTTTGTGCTTCTGTTATGATCATGCAACATAAAATTTGTTTAACACTGAATTTGTACTTCCCCCTCCACGTCTAATTGTAAGGTGGCTATAGTTTTTAGATGAAAGCCCTATACATGTATAATTTAATATTGTCCAATAAATTTTTTCATAACTAAAAATAACAAATAGTTTTAAAAAAAATTCCAAAAACTATTTTAAAAATGCCTATAGGCGGTCTAAATGGTGAACAGTTGCGAAAAAAGGCCCTTAACTGTCTATAAAACAGTTTTTATAAAATACTCTAAAAGCAAATATTATCATTACCATTAAAAAAATGTCTCAAATAGCATTTTTAAAATTAAGTGAACCACAGTAAAGTAGTTTATTTGGGTATAAAATTGTTTATGGAGTATTTATACAGTATGGTTAGAGTGTAGGTATGCATTGAAGTGGTAGTTGATAATGTTGTAATTTAAAAAGAAGAAGTCGGTCTTAATAATCAATTAGCAGGAACTAGTTATCTTTTTAACAGCCGTAATAAAATGAGACAAATATATTTAAAGGTTTTTTTATCAATGGAGTTATAAAAAACAACCAATTTAAGAAAATTTAAAAACACCACTTTCCAATCGTTTAATGTGAATTTTATTCAAATCGCGATGTGTTAATTAATGTATTCGAAATGATCGGGCCGATTAGTTCAATTAAAGTGGACGAGAGCTCCCGGTTTTAGGCATTCCGAAGTCCATTTCGACCTCGACACACCAATTATACCAAATTGGTGCGAATAAATTATCAATTCACTTCGAAAAACAAGCACCTGGACTGACCAAGACCGCCTTAGTGCTGCTTCTTCTTCTTCTTTGCTTCTTCTTCTTCTCCTCTTAATGGCCTCTTAAGACCCATCATGGCCATCTCCTTCTTTCAGCATGCGACGATTTGCTCGTTTGTCGTTACCACTTACCGGGTACTCGGCTTGCTACTGCCTATTTTATTGATTTGCTCGCTTCATACCATTAATTTGTTTAGTAATCGCGTGGTAATTTGTTGCTTCAACATACTTCTTCACTTTAAACACTGTTAGGTTTCATTTTAGTACTCGATAATTTTAACAAGGATTTAATAAAAGATGTTGTCAATATAATATATACTATATTTTTGCAATAGTTTTAAGGCATTTTTAAAGCAGTTTTTAGTGACACATTTAAAAAAAATTTGGTGTCTAATAGACACTTTTAAGACATTTTGAAAACAGTTTTTATACAGCTAGGGTCTTTTTAAAAAGGGTTTGTTGAGAACTGTTTTATAGAGAGTTTTTGAACATTTTTAAAATAGTTTTGGGGTGTTTTAAAACTGTTTATAAATAGATAGTTATAAACAATTTTAGACAGATGTTTGACATTTTTTAAACTGTTTTTAGACAGCAGTGTTGGGACATTTGAGGTAAAGGCTTTTATAACAGTTTAGGTACATCTAAGACTTTTTAAAAACAGTTTTTAGACAGTTTTGGAAATTTTAAGACAGTTTAGACAGTCTTTAATGATTTTAACAATATTTTTATTAACAGTTTTGAGAAATTATTTAAACTTTTTGAACAATTTTGAGACTTTTAAAAAATATTTTAAAAAATGTTTTTAGACAGTTTTTGGGTGTTTTTGGGTCTTTATATAAAAATGGCTTTATATAACATTTAAAAAAAATTGTAAACAGTTTTGGGACGAACAGTTTTTAGACAGTTATAAACTATGTTGGACTGTTTTAAACTATTTTTAAAACATTTTATTGAGTTGTGTATAATTTTAAAAACAGTTTTATACACTGTTTTGAGACATCTTTTAAAATGCCTCAAAACAGTGTTTTAATTTTAAGTCATTTAAACCAGTTTTTAGAAAGTTTTGGGTCATTTTTTAGACAATTTTAAATAATTTTAACTGCAGTTTTTAGATAATATTTAAACAACAACAATTTTAAGGCATTTTAAAAAAGTTTTGAAATAGTTTTAAAAATGTTTTTTAGACAGTTTTGGGGTATTTTTAAAACAGTTTTAAATAAATTTAACAATATTTTCATAAACAGTTTTAAGTCATTTTGAGACATTAATTAAATTTTTTTTAGAAAGTCAAACAATTGTAAGAAGTTTTTAAAAGTTTTAAGGTAATTTTAAAAATGTTTTTAGACAGTTTTGGGCATTTTTGAACGGTTTAGATCGTTTAAGATCATTTTAAAAAGATTTGAGGTATTTTTCAACATGTTTTTAGACAGTTTTTAAGGCAGTTTTAAGACTTTATAAAAAGGTTTTATAGAACCTTTTTAAAACTGTTTTTAAACAAGTTTTGGAACAAACAGTTTTTAGACAGTTTTAGGACATTTTTAAAATAGTTTATTTTAAAGCTGTTTTTAGGCAGATAAAGAATATTTCACATATTTTTGACTATTTTTAAGGAAATATTTTTAAAAAACAGGTTTATATATGTATACAGTTTTGAGAGAGTATTTTTGGACCTTAATTTTTAATACAGTTATTAGGTATTTTTAGGCACAACTAAGACATTTTTATAATATTTTTTTATTAACAGTTTTGAGACATTATTAAAATAGTTTTGAGGTGTTTTCAAAACTTTTTTTATACAGTTTTAAGGTATGTTTAAAACAGCTTTAAATGCCTTTTAAAAAAGTTTTATAAAATGTTAATATAAATCCTTATACATAATATCATTTTTTATACATCTATATTACAGTTATTAGTTTTTATAATAATAACATAATATGTATGTATGTATAAATGTAAAAAACTAAGAAATTCATATAAAATCGATAAAAACTAATAACTGTAATATAGATGTATAAAAAATGATAAACAAGACAGTAAAATAAAATTAATTTTACTGTCGCGCAAAGTTGATTGCCAATCAGAAAGATAAGAAGTGTAAATAAAACTGCATTTTTTTAATCGCTAATAAAAAAGGCGAATTTAATAAAAAATTTATTATTAAATGACAAGTTAATTAACTGAGCGAAATGTGGGTCATATTGTTGTTCGACCGGTTCGCGTATAAAAACGAATTTAATAGAGGCATTTTACGACGAACTGTAAATTTACTCAAATTTGTTTACGTAATAAAGAAGCTCGTAAAAAGTACACAAACATATAAAATTAGTTAGGTTTTAAAAATTAAAATAACGTTTTAACAGCCGATAAAATGACAATGAGATTCATTTTATTTAGCGATTTTCATGTACAATTTTCTTTAAAGAATTATCAGATTTTTCGATTTATTGGCTACTAGGTGTTACACTGTTATAAAAATAATATTTGTAAACATGAGTTGGTAGTTTGTTAATTTTATTTTGTAAAATTTTAACATAATTTTTTGTAGATAACCAGTAATTATTTTAACAAAGGAAAATATTTTACCGAAAGTTTTGTAAAGGTAATATGCAATTTTGTAAGCATTTTGTTAATTTTAAAGGTTAGAGATTATTTTGTTAATGTTTGACAAATGATTTCGTTGAAAAAGTACACGTGATTTCAGGTAGTCAATCAAAACATTTCCCACTGACAATATGCATCAACAAGACTTGTTCAACTGACTTTACTTACTTTGTTCTAATTCGTCACATATTCATAACAACTGTCCAGTGTTTATAGTGTGTTCAGAAAATATTGGGAATTTTCGTTTTTTGAAACAAATATTTATTTATTCGTCTACATTAATGTTGTCGCCTTCAAAATAGTCCCCATTGGAATTATTATGCACATGTGCCAGATCTTCTTCCAATACTCGAAACACTTCTAAAACTCGATCTTTGGGATAGCCTTTAGTTCTTTTAGCGATGCGCTTTTAATGTCATCTATGCATGCAAAACGACGGCCCTTTAAGGTTCTCTTTATTTTTGGGCATAGGAAAAAGTCAGACAGAGGCATGTCTGGCGAATATGGAGGCTGGGGCATCATTACAGTATTGTTTTTGGCCAAAAATTTTGTTCAAAATTTAACAATTTTAGAACAAATTTTGCTGCAACGCGTTTCATACCTAAAACATTCGAAAAAATTTCATGGAATGAGCCAATCGATATACCAACATCATCAGCGACTTCTCTGATGGTTTATAACCATTTCCTCCACTTTTTCCATATTTTTATCGGTTGTTAATGTGCTTGTGCGTTTGGGCCGTTCGTTATCTTCAACGTCTTCACGGCCATCTTGAAAACTCTTAAACCACTTGTAAACTCTTGTTTTACTTATAACAGACTCACTAAAGGCCTTTGTTAACATTTCACAGAATTTATTTCATTTTTTAAGCAAAATTGGATACAAATTCTTTGATACATTTCTTTTAACGAACGAAAAATCGCCGAGCTCATAAAACACGTCTAACCTTAGCGGCTGCCACAGACAAAGTAAACAACGAAAACAGCTAAAGTTTTTATCATACTTCGGGGGCATGTATACCAACATAATAAAGAACATTTTATGACAACCGTACCCTTCGAACCGGCAAAATTTAACAATTCCCGTTATTTTCTGAACACACCTCGTATTACCAGAAGTATGTTATTGTTATTTAAATTCCTTACGAGTGTGCAAGGTGCGAAGTATCCGAAAAAAGATGCCTTCACTGGTTTTCAAACTGAAATTAAGGGATACAGTGAAGTGGGTTAAGGTTACGAAATACATCAGTAAGTGTAGTGATAGTAATAGTAGTGATTGTACCGAATTTCTTTATAATTTGATGATTTCAGAATGGTATACCATATATACATATGGTCAGAATGGTATACCATATATACATATGTATTAGGGTGGAGCGAAATTTTTTTTTTCCTTAGCCTGGGGGTGGAATTTGTAGTCTATAAAAAAGAAAATTTTTGAAATAAAAAAAAATTTTTTACTCAACGTCTTGAGGTGGCCCACTGAGTTTTTAAATTAAATTTAAATTAAAATTCTTTTGAATAAAAAAAAAATTTTTTTGGCTTGTAATCTTCAAATTTATCTAAAAATAAACAAATTTAATCGTGTTCAACTCGAAATTCGCTCTATTGCCTCAGAAAAGCATGTTACTATTTTGGAATTTTTTTAAAAACAACAATAATGACCACAAAAAAGTTCATAACTATTAATTAGCAAGAAAGAGGACACTCCGCAGTTTCCGGAATCCTTTTGAAATTTTTTTTTTATTCAAAAGAATTTTAACTTAAATTTAATTTAAAAACTCAGTGGGCCACCTCAAGACGTTAAGTAAAAAATTTTTATTTTATTTCAAAAATTTTGTTTTTTTAGGCTATAAATTCCACCCCCAGGCTAAGGAAAAAAAAATTTTTCTTTTTTTCGCTCCACCCTAATATGTATGTTATTTAATTGTGTTCAAATTACAAGAATTATTGTTCTTAAATCTACAAAATTTTTGTAATATTTAGAAAATAGTTATTCAGTTAGTTAACAGATTACAATTGGTTGTAAACTTTACATAAAGTTAGGTGGACCTGAATTATTATATTTGGTTAAAATTAACAATTTTGAAAATTTGAAATTAGTTCTTTACATTAACTATGATAAAGGGTCAAAGGTCAAAAGTCAAAGGTCAAAAAGTAAAAAAATATTATTGTCACTTTATTTGTTAAAAAAAGTAAAAGGTTTTAAAAGAAACAAAACCGTCTTTAAAATTTGAAATATTTCAAAAAGATAACGAAAAATGTTAAAAACCATTAAATCACTAAAATTGTAAATATATTAAGCTAACAGCAGTATAAACCATTTAAATCGTTAGCTAAAGCATCAAGCAACATAACTTAATTCACACAATCTTCGAGCAATAATTCAGTGGCAAGAGTATTTTGGTGTGGTGGAATCTTAAACGTTAGGGCCGTACTGTCTGTCGCGCACCATGATAGATTGTTATTAATTCGAGTAAACGCCGCGGCGCGCTGGCGGCAATAAATATTTATTAACGATCATTTAGTTGCCTATTTGACTTCCGACTCTTTTGTATCTGCTGGGATATTTGTGGAGCGGTTTTTTATTTTCGTGTCGTGTTCACTTTAAAAATCGTCGTGGATATATCACGTTGACTTTTTTTTGTGAACGCGTCTTTTCGAACAGATGTTTGTAAATGTTTTATCTGTATAGCTTTACGACTCTCGAAATATATTAAATGATATGTTGCGTTGTTTTTGCTTTGATGTTAAGCACTTTATAATAGTCTTGACGATTGAATTATAATATACTTTTTAAATTCCAGTTTTCATTTTTTGATGGGTACTCCAATAAAGATTTATTATTTTTTATTATTATCAAGCAAATCAATTAATGTGACAACGTTGTTTTTAAAAAGTAATAAATCAAACGTGATTATACTTAAATTGTTAAAAAAATCCCTAAATTAGTAAATAATTAAAATAAGGCCTGGGCAAGAAACAGTTCCTTAAAGAACACTATTAAAAACGAAATGTTACAATAATACTCTGAATTGGCCGGCGAGATCTCCAGATTTGTCTCCCCTATACTTTTTATGTGGGGTTATTTAAAAAGTAAAATCTACGCAGTATAGACGGGATGGGGATAAATCTATTGAAAAAGATGTCCCCCTTAAAATTAAGTTGACGTGTTTTTGTTATTTTAAAAAATCACTTTCTTTTGAATTTCTTAGGATTCCTTAAAAGCATATTTTTTTAAATTGTGGACTTCTTTTTATGGTTTACTACCCCTTTCAAAACATTTTTTAATGATATTAGAAGCCTTTGAAGCAATTTTGTATATTAACACATTTAAAGCATATTTTTAATTTAGGACTCATCCAAAGAGATTAAAAAATATGCTTAACGCCATTCGCATGGATAAATAACCCTCTATGTAAGGTCATGATATATTTTATGAAATAAAACTAAAATTTGCCTCTAGATTTTATTTCACTAGAGTGTTTCATTTTGATTCGCAATTTACAATTAAGTATTTATTTAAAAAGAATCCGATTCAAAAAAATTGTTTTTAGTTTGTAGAAAAAAATTGTTATATGTCATTTCCATGGTTTTCTTTGAATAATAGGACTCAAAAAGTTTCAAAAGTGGAAAGCGTTTCTTAATATGGCATATCTAAAAACCCATAAAACGATAGTTTTGTAATAAAATTTTTAACAGGATGGCACAAAGTAAGGTCAAATTATGAAAAAAATACATTTTTAAACAGAAAATTTAGGTATTATACGAGCTACGCATTCGCTTATAAGCGTTATACTTTTGTTACTTTAGCTCTGTTCACAAATTAAGGTAAAAATTTAAAAAAATAATGATATTTTAAATTGAAATATTAATTTATAAGCTAGAGTAACAAAATGTAACAAATGTGTATTGGTACTTAAAAAAATAGTTCATTCATTTTGGCTCTAATTAGTTTAATATTACTGTTTAAAATATCATTATTTTTTTATAATTCCTAACTTAATTTGTCAACACTCTCTGTATAAGCTAGAGTAACAAAACTTAGCGAATGTATAGTTTATCTAATACCTAAAGAAATGACAAAACGTTTTTGCAAATACTGTATAAATTCTAGCAATGATTTTGCAAACACTGAATGTTTAAAAAATTTAATTTTTTCTAAATTTGACCTTACTTTTTGATCATCCTGTATACAATTTTATTACAAAATTATCGTTTCAGGGGTTTTTGGGTATGCCAAATTAAAAAAAGCTTTTTGTTTTTAAAATTAAAAAATGCCCAATAACTTTTTTTTGGCCAAGGAAATGACATAATATGTCAAAATGTGATATTATCACATTTTTTTCTTTAAAAGATAAAGCTTTTGGAGTACCACAAACTGAAAATATTTTTTAATAGGTCTATTTTCAAAATAAATAAAATCTAAAAAAATATATAATTTTTTAAATAATAACTTATTATTGTAATATAAAGTAAGTCAAGAGGTAAGTTACTTTTGGAACTCTTTATAATATATTTATCTACTTCCCCATTGATTGAGGCCATGACTTTGACGTTTTAGTCACGGGCTGAAGTTAGCTTTATTATAAATTTTAACAAATAAAATTGGCTTTAAATTATTTTTTCTACTCCCACCTTTAAAACGCCCTTTATCGTACATGTTTCCATGACACTAAGTGACCTTTTAAATACACATTAACAAGTTGTGGCTTTATGGCGCTTTAGTCACGGGCTAAAGTTAGCAACAGGTTTTTAGTCACGTGCTGAAGTTAGTTTTAAGTTAGTTGACAGTTGTCATACAATCGTTAAAATAAAGTGCCTTTCTTGTAAAATAATACTAAATGTGAAAATTATTATAATATCTCAATACAAAAATTAAAAAATTTTAAATAGTTTCTCAACGCCAATATTTGAAAAGTTTATATGACCTTTTAATTTTGCCGGCAGTAAACTATCTTAAATTCGGGCACGGACTCCACTGTAAAGTGCTCATAAAACATTTTCTTTACTTTCACTTTGAAAAACTGTCAATTTTTAAGAAATACATTTCGATTTATAACCTTTATAATCTGTTTATAAAATACAAAACTTTGACATTTGACGGTGACACACAGATTCCCCTATTGTTTTATAGATGGCGCTCTATACAAATTTTTGATTTAATACATTTTAAGATAATAATAAGTATTTGTTATATTTTGTATTTGTATTAATTAAATTAAGTTCGTGTATAAAATGGCGTTTATCAAACTTGCTACATAATATACTATTTTGTGTTCTTCGTAGATAAAGTATAGAATGCAACTTGTTTTATAAACTTCTTCAGACACTCGTTTTTATTAAACACTCGCTCGTGCCTACTAAAACTCTTAACTAAAATTGCATTTATAAAACTTGATACATAATATAGTATTATTTTATATTTAAATATATTTTTCATAAATGGTAAAACCTCGCTTAAATTCATGCGATAGCAGGCAGGCAATCTTTTATTCGAAATGCATAATGGCGAAAGGCTGGATAAAGAAGGAAAATCAATTTTTTAGAACGCCGTCTGTAAATGGCAGCGCTTTTTAATCAATTAAAGTCCGTGCGGTAATCGTTTTCGAGAAATCGGACTTGAAATTGGTCTTCCGCGAATCCGCAGCCATCGATTAATAACAGTACGAGACATTACCGCGTTGTTAAATAGATATTTTACAACATTTTTCCGTCGAGCTCTTATTGGATAATAGTTATTTTATACTACTATTTTTAAATTGCCGCAATTGTAATTTCAAATCCCAGATAAAAAGTCCGCTTGATTTAAATTAATTTCTAATGGCATTTTAAGGATTTCTTTTCCGCGAAGAAAAACTGCCACCTTGTCAGTCGTTTTTACTCTGAAACATGGTCAATTGTCGTAGATAATTGCCTGTATAACATTTATTATGCGGTCAAATAATTTGTTATAAAAACTGTGAATAATTACCAAGAAATCTTAAATCAATAACGACCTGCACTTATAAGGCCATTACGACATTCTATAGAAAATTGCCGAACGAATTAAAGTTTCTAATAGATGTGAACATATTTTAGACATAAGTACTAAAGACTTACATAGATGTTTTACAATTTCCCAGAAGAACTACATATACTTCATCCACACTGCCATCTGTTCAACCGTTTAAAAAATTATAAAGAATTATTTTTAATATTTATCCATTTAGGACTTTTTTTGTTCACATTTTATACGAGTTGATATAATTACATGTCAAGATGAAATAAAGCTAAAATGACAACAATCTAAAATAAAGAACAAAATTATATTTATAACTAAGGATAGATTTTTTAGAAAATGTTTCTAAAAACTCGTATGAGTTAGTTTTTTAGTAATTTAAGGCACTTTATGAAGTTTGCAACAGTGTATTACATTACTTATTGCATGAGGTCTGTTCTATCTCGTTTCGCGCATATTAAAAATCACGAAGTTAGGCAACCCACTGCACAGGCTCTAACGGCGGCCATTTTTATGTTGTTTACAATTCTTGTGCTTCGGGTTTGTCGTTTATACAGATTAATAATCGTTTTAAACGTGGTGTTTCTCACACACTTGTAAGCATTAAAAGAGGCCTTAAAGTGACAAGGGAAACCATTTTACTCCTATTTTGTAAAAAATAAACCTTATTCTATCACGGCTGCCATCAAACTGTCAAATTTCAATTTTATGGTTAATTTGTGGGTACCTATGGTCAAAGATAATACACCCCATTATCTTTGTGGGTCATGGTAAATTAACCTTAAAATTGACATTTAACCGTTTAAAGATAGCACTAATACAAAATAAATACAAAAATTGATAAAAATGGTTGTTCTTAGCCCTTTAAGGCCTTATTTGAGGCTTACAAGTGCCTCTGTAAGAAACACAACGTTTAAAACGATTATTATTCTGTATAAAAAGCACAAACCCAAAGCACAAGAATTGTTAGAGTCCGTGCATCACTGAATTTTTGGTATGCTTGTACAAGATCAGAGCTGGCCAAGTACTCGTACTTTTTTACTCATAAGTATTTTTCATTTGAAATAAGTACTTATTACTCGTAATTACAAACCAAATTCAATGTAGTAAAAAATACTCGTGGAATTCACGAGTAATATATACGAGTATTTTCGTTTATTATATGGATGACTTTTTGCCAAAATATCGTAAGCATCAAAACATTCTGTTTGGAAGTCTGTTTTAAATTAAATAATATATAGTATAATATAATAAATTATGGCCTATAGGTTTAATAACAAGTAAATATATTTACCTCTAGGTAAAATTATAAACTATTTAAGAATTGTTATTATTTTATGTACATAATATTCAAAATAAATAATTTTATAAATTTGTATTTGTATTTTTATAGCTCAGGCCAAAGTATGTATAATGTACACTCTCTAAAAGTGAATTAGTCAAAAATGACTAATTACCACAGTTATTGGTGGAAATTACTGAAAATACTGTAAAAAATTATTAAATTGGAGCAGTTTTTGAGATATAGTCAATTCCATATGATATGGAAAATGGACTATATCTCAAAAACTGTTCTACTTTTCGAACTTGACATGACATTTTCGGATTCAGGGAACGATTTTACATGGAAATTGGTTGCTAAATGTTAAAAATACAAATTGCTATTGAGTAGAATTATCAGTGGCTGCTTTTTCGCTATGACAATTAGTCATTTTTGACTAATCCATTTTTAGAGATTAAAGAATAATCAATTATATTAACTAACTTTTTTTTTCAAAAGTACTCGTACTCTTTACTAATGTTTTCACGATTACTATAGTAGTATACTCGTAACCGTAACTTCTCTATACAAATGTACTTACGAGTAAAGTACTATATTTTAAGTACTCGTTCTTAAAATTTTACGAATACTTTTTTTAGTATTCGTGCCCAGCTCTGTACAAGATAGACCTTATTGTGTGGATTGGATTGGTTAGATAAAATTAAAGTTAAAATTGAGAAAAACTGTTTGATTGGGGAAAAGTGAGATTAAAACGGCTTAAAAATGTCACATTAAATGTTAAATAAAATGTACTTTTAATTTTGGAAAAATACTTTTTAAGAAGACTCTTTCATTATAAACTCGCTCTGCAAGATTGTACATAATTTAATTACCTTAAATTTTGTTTATAAATTGTCACATAATGTACTTTATATTATATAGTATGTGCAAATGGTACACTGCTTTAAAAAAATCATTTGTTGTAAATATGATTTTTCGCTGAAGGGCCTAGAACGGTGCCTTGAAGAACACCACTATTACGAAGTAAATTTACCTAGTTTTTTCTGAACATTTAGAAACTTCTGCAAATAAAAATAGTAATTACCCATTGTAAAAACATACGGTATGCAAAATGATTTGGCAAATATTTAATAGGCAGAAACTAATTTATTTTAATAGGAAAATTTAAATACACACCCCACAAGTTATTTATCATCGTAAGGCGCCAGCGAATGATAAACACACCTATACAATATTATGACATCTAATGACTGGTATTTTGACAAGTAACAAACAATAAATAAGCCGGGAATTGGCCGGAAACATTTATATTTATACACGCAGAAACAAAAGATGTTCCCGTTGCATGGCGTGGCAGCCCGCGATTTTCTAAATATAACAGGTGAAATATACGTAGAACAGTTGAAATATACGAACGTGGCTATCTAGCATGCGACACTAGGCGGCGGCATTTGTTTTAGACGGCAAAGGACCCTCTTTGCTTTTGGAAAGGTGGAAGAATTATGAGCCGCCGTTGCGTCGAATGTTTTGCGGGCCGGGCCTGGCCCGATACGACGGCTTCGGACTTTCTAGTCATACCGATCGTCTATCATTTTAATTAATTTGTTTTGCCAAAAATGCCGGGAATAGTTTTCCATTTTATTAGGCTAATATTAGCTAAAAGCTATACCTAGACATAGCGGATTATTAGATTTTGTATTTTCTAAAAAAATTAGATTTTTAGATTTTGGATTACATTTTTAAGTTCTTGTCCACCTTTTAGCTAATTATTTAAGCTTTCTTGTCCCAAAATTTAAAAGTTCACCTAATTATGGTTGTATCTCAAGGCTCCATTTTGTGCCCAATTTTAACTTATATATATATATTAGTATATTATGTATCAAGTTTGATAAACGCCATTTTAGTCACGAATATACTTTAGGCAAGAGCGAGTTTGCGAGCGAGTGCTTAATTAAATGAGTTTATATAAGTGTTGCATACTATACTTTTTTTTACAGCAAATAATAATATTATCTAAAAAGAGTTTTAAATTAAATATTTGCAGAAAGCGACATCTATACGAAAATAAAGTAACCATCCCAATAAACATTTTTGACGAATTTTCACCTTTTACATTTCACCTTTATTATTTTAATTAAACTTAACAATTATTGATACTTTTAAATATTAAAATATGTAATGTTAAGAAAATATATTATTCTTTGATTTTTTGTATTACTATAAGGGGCCGTCCATAAATGATGTCACACACTTAGGGGGGAGGGGGGGGTTGTCGAAAATGTGACAGTTTTTGACAGCCGGGGGGGTTTGGGAGGTTGTGATGTCACAAAATTATAAAAATATTTTGGAATTTAATAATTAATAATGGTTATAAACTGGATATTAAGATTTTATTTTATTTCGTGGGGTAGACCTTACATAAAAATTAAATCAGTGTGACGTGACGCCAATGGGGAGGGGGGTCCCATAATTTGTGACACTTTGTGACAAGTGGGGGAGGGGGGGGGTCAAAAATATTTAAAAAACTTGTGACATCATTTATGGACGGCCCCTAATTGGAAAATATTATCACTAAGTATTACAAATTCTTACACGGAAAATGTTAGGTACAAAGGTACAAAAACTGACAGTTGTATTTAATGGAATTCCCGTTAAAATTTTTTAACTTAGGAATAGACTAACAATCGATATAGAAGCAGTTTTTCACAGTAAAAGAGAAGAGAATGTTTAATGGGCACAGTACGCAAATTTTTTAACGCTTTATCAGTTAAATGTAGTTAACTGCACTACTACTGCAAAATCAAAAGATCAGTACAAACGTCCATATAATCTTTTTAAATATTGCCGTCAAGAAACTATTTAATACTTTTGTATTGAGATAATAAAATAATTTTGACATTTAGTATTTTACAAGAAAAGCAACTAACTTAAAACTAACTTCAGCCAGTGACTAAAGCGCTATAAAGCCACAACTTGTCAATGTGTATTTAAAAGGCCACACTCATTACCAGTGTCATGAAAACGTACGTTTTAAAGGTGGTAGTTGATAAATATATTTTTGTTGCTTTTATATTATTTTTACTGAAAACTGGTTAGCATATTTTCTGGTTAATTTACTTTGTTCCTATTCAAAATTAACTTCTTGTTTTTATCATCGACAACAAAACTATTAATTAATAAGCTGCCCATCACTTTTAATCGTTTTTGATGAACCATCATTATTAAGCGTTTAATTAAATTCGGTGCGGCAGTCAAAAGTAGAGCAATGATGCGAGCGGCACATGCAAAGCGAAATTTAATAAAGTTATTAACAAGATAATCACAGTATTGCTACCCAAATAAAATCCAATTAAAACGAGTTTGCCACCTCCTAATTATGCTTATAAACTTGCCCCGGGGCATTACTTTACCGAACACCGTTTTATGTTCACGATATCTATAGATACAGATGTACAGTAATATGTTTCGAGAGGAACAACAAATTTATAAGTAAAAACATAAAATGTAAAAAATGTATAAGAACTAATACATAATGTACTTAAAATCTGTCATCAGTGAGTTTATCAAATAAAACTGGGCCAAAAACGGTACCTTGGGGAACACCTCTTTTAATTTGGAATGTATCTCTTAAAACATGTTTAATGTGAAAATTTCTGTAATAAACATGAAATATTACATATTAAATACAACGCCCCAACAGTTATTAATTCATACAAACCTACAAAAATGTCTTAATTATTCACTGAATTTTATCGTAGATTATCTTTGATATTACGTTGGCAGTATTAAATGTTATTATTATTAATATCTCAATTATATACGTATTTATTATAATTATTATAATCCAAAAGTCAGGAATACGGTTATAGATTTTTTTATTTGAGCTATACATTAGTCATATCTATATATGTAAGTATATAATTGCCTGTAGTTTTTTGTACAATGTATTTAGCTTTCAATTTTGTGATATCATTTAAATTTATTTGATTTTGTCTTCTAATCCCTTGTATGCCATAAATTTATGTAATTTCCTTTAAAGTTTAAACTACACTTAAAACCAATTAAAATAAAATTAATCTATAAAATGTTGTATTAAATTTAATACACTGCTCAAAGACATTAGCGAAACGCATGTCCTTTTTTTAATAAATGAAAAACAAGATCCGAATCTTACTTCAATAGTTACTCCCACCTTTAAAACGTCCATTATTGTACGTTTACATGACAGTATGTTACCTCTTAAATACATATTGATAAGTAGCCTTATGGCCTTTTAGTCACGGGCTAAAGTTAGCAACATATACTACAATTAGAATTAGAAATAGAAAACTTTGTCATTTATTAAAACGATGAAAGGTTTCTAACATTCGTTTCGCTAATTTCTTTGAGCAGTGTATATAATATTGTGGGTTAATTTGATCTGGCAATAAATTTCACATGTTGATTTTGGAACGGTTTTTATGTTACTTTTACTGGCTTAAGCCTCTATCCGCTGTATATTGATGAAATACGACCCGTAATTTCCTTTATCCAAACCATCAAAATTAAAATTACATTATTTATTATAAAATCATTATTTATATTAAGGAATGCGCTACTCTATAAATGCCTTAATTTATGATGATAATCCCTGTATTAGGTTGTAATTTTAAGTGGCATTAACTTTGTATATCTTGTGCCGATGTCAAAAGTATAGTGGCATGAAATTTATGGGTTTTATTCATTAAGCACAAATATTTTTATTAATATTTGATAGTTTATTCTGCTCGTAAAAAGTTCGTACTTTCTTTAAAAGGTTTCCAATTTTTGTTGTCTTTATTTTGTAATTTCTGGGATGAGTTTTAAAATTGATAAGATATTTTAGACAGTTTTTATATGGCATTTAGACAGTTTTAGTAGACCAGAGAAGTAGTGCCCACCAATATGCGGAAATTTCGTCCGATGGACGGTAGATGTCGCTGCTAACTCTTGGTCACAATTGCCACCGTTGTTCCTGTAGCTTTGCTACTATATAATATATATTATATTCTTATCCAGTTTATGAAATTCTCAAACAGATTTAGAGAGTTTTTTTATAATGTAAGAAAACAGTTTTAGTCTAAAATTTTAGGACAGTTTTAAGATATCTTAATATGTATAAAAAATATAAAAAGTGCTAATATCAAAATATATATCAAAAAAATGTTGTTAAATATGGCGCCTCTCTCTTTTTAGGAACTAAATACAGAAACTTTAATCTAAAAACAAATATGTTAAAAATTTAAAGATCTAAACTTAGATCAAGCTATTTTATCAATAAGATGCGTTTGAGTTGTAATGATAAATATAATTAGTTTTGTCAATATAAGTTATATTTATTAATTTTACTTTATGGTAAACTTACCTACCTACTCTAGGTATACCATTTTGAAATATAAAGAGAAGAAAATATAAATGTTAAAGATTTAGAAAGATAGAACGGACATGAAGTAATTTTAACGTTAGTTTTACGTAAATATGTGGTATTTAATTTGTTTTATTACGTTATTGTTTTGGTAGCTTAGATAGTTATTATAGTAAAAAATTAACAAGTAACAAATTAAAACATTCCCCATATTGGGTAAAATTAAAAATTATTACCTACCTTTAAACTACAAAATGGCAATAAGTTTTTTTAACATTATTTTTTCATCAATATTTATGCGAAACAGTTTTAATTTAGAGTAAATATTTAAACAAAGAAGACTTAAATCATTAATTTATTTAAATTTATTTGATATCGAAGTAGTTCCAATCTAGTCTTATCTGAATCAAATTAAAAGTCCACAGTTTATATATAAACCCAATAACGACTTTTAACGTCTTTTAATTAATTATCAATCAATTCCGATAACGTTAATTACAAATTTAATTATTCTTCTCTCCATTGTAGGATAATTAGAGTTTCGGCGAGTTCGCGCACAAAAAATATCTTATCGAAACGTTATTTGAATACTCGACGCGCAGTAGTTCAAAGTCTAAACCTTTTATTGACAGCAAATATCGTTTTTTTTTTACAATCAATTAGCAAACCCAAACCACAATGACTACAAAACATATTTTATCTAATACCACATTGACAAGCTGTGACCTTAGGGCGTTATCAACAGTGGTTTTTGTGAATTTTAGTCACGGGCTGAAGTTAGCTTTATTATAAATTGCTAAAAAGTGAGGGTAAATTCTTCAGAATCTGATGTCAAATATTTAATTTGGTTTTAATTCTTTTTGTGTTCGTCGCAGATAAAATATTGTATGCAACTCTTTTTATGAACTTCTCTAGAAACTAGTTTTTATTAAATACTCGCTCGCAAGCTTCGCCCATTCCTAATAAAACTCTTAACTAAATTGGCGTTTATTAAACTTGATACATAATATACATACATACATATATATACTACTATTATCTACTGCCACACTGACAAGATGTGACTTTAGGGCTTTAGTCACGGGCTGAAGTTAGCAACACTGACTTTTGGGCTTTTTAGTCACGGGTTAAGTCTGTCAGATGTCAAATGTTTAACAGATAAAGTTTGGTTTTGTGTTCGTCGTATATAAAGTTTAGTTTACAACTAAAAAAAATACTTTTGCGAATTGTACCACTGTGCGCCAGAAAAGAAAAACAACGATTAATCAAAATTGTTAAGCGGCCAGGGTATAAAAAGTTTCCCGAAAATTTTGTGGCGTACACTGAAGAAGAAGCAGAAGAAGAGAGAGACCCTCCTCCGTGTGTTCCTGTTTTAATTAGCTACCAGTTCTGCCAACCCACGCCGGGTAATTTAACCGTTTTTTGTCACGAAAGTTTAATCCCATCAAGAATAAAGCTCCGTAATTAAGTTTCCTTTCGAATGGAGACACCTTTGCCTTTGCCTCTTTGTCTCTCTTGCATGATTTAGGTATAGGGTTTAATGGGCTAAAATGACGCAGATGAGCTTCGTAAAGTTGTGAATATAAAACCGATTTTGACGTACACATTATTAGCGTAGTTAAACCCAACCCCAACGTCCCTACCCTTCATTGAGTCAAACTTTTCGACTCTGCTAATAGCGTGCTTAGGCCACTTTAACTCGAACATCAATATGTGCAAATTTCAGTTGGCCGTGGGCCGCATTATCAAGGCACCTATTACCTGCAGGAAATCATTCAATTTATGCCAGCTACTCGTTGAATTATGCATGTCTGATTTATGAATTATAGGTCCAAAATTAATTTCGTAATTGAATCAAATTACCTGTTACTGTCACTATTAGGGACATATTATTTCGTAATGCATCACCAAATCATCGATTGTTACGCCCATGTCTAAATTGTTTGTTATAATTATGATTTAGATGAAAATTATGGTGTACCGCAAGGCACCAATTTAGGACCCTATAATAAAAAAATTAGCCACATATGATGTGCTACCAAATAATAAATGATAACAAGCTAGAAGATTATTTTTTATATAATTTTATGTTTTTAATAAATCGTCCTACTGTTAATTTTGAGGCTTACAAAATATTGCACATGTATCTAATAAAGATTGGTATGGAAACCACTAAAATAGGACAGCTGAGATTGTTTTAATAAGTATATTATTGTAATTTATACTAAATTAGGGCCGTGTACAGGATTTTCTTATACAAAAAGTGCTCTTTTAGTTCCACCCTTACTTCCTAAGAAGTCCCAGAAGCCAACTGAATGGCTTGTGCGGGTTAGGGGTAGGAACGGACCGCGGGCTTAAAGTCCCCTCCGAAGGACTATTATGGGGGGTTTTATCATTAAATTGATAAACATACATTTAAAATAATAATACTGTCATACAAACTGGGATATTTTTTGTGTTCAGGACACCCAAAAACTTAAAAAAAAAATGCAAAAAAAAGTCGAAGAATTTTTTTGCTAATAGCCAATATTCTGTTTTTTGATAAAATTGAAAAAAAATTGTTATTATTCAAACTAAATTATTAACACGAGATATAAACAATTTTACTTTTTCTTGAAAAATAAAATTAAGCTCCAAGGCTGTTTCACTTAAAAGATATGGTCGAAAAGGTCAAGAAGCCAGTAGCACAAAGATATTGGCCCAATATTCGTAATAATATTGGGCCAACATATCTTTCGTCAGATTTTGACAATGCCCACCCAAATGATAAGGGGGAGAGGGCGGTTACTTGATATAAATTGTACCCTCCAAATTTTTTGAAAATATCTACCAATAAGACAAGTCGTGTAGCGTCCATGTTTTTCTTAATTACGATAAAATGCTAAAATCGTTTGAATCGTGTGCTAAAATGATCAGCTCGAGCATTATTAACGTAATAACAAATTTTATTGCTAATAAGACAAGAAATCGCATATTACCCTTGTTATTTTTACGGTAATATTACGGTAAATGCCTTTATTATAAACAATAAGGATGGTAGTCGGTTGGGCCACCCGCCAACTTAAAACCGTTCCTGCGCCACTAGTATAGACATATCCTGGAAACAAACGTGTGTCGTTACATATCACTTTTAAAAATCCGAAAATATATTGGCGTAAAATAATATGCCAATATAGGACCAACCTTGGATAAACATTGGCAATGATATATTAAATTATCATTTTATGCCAATATAGAGCTAATATCGGCTAAATAAATCCCATATTGGCCCCAGATAAAATATTGGGCATAGACGCGCCCCATATAGGACCAATATTTTGTGCTACTGGGGTAATTTCCCTCTCAATGTTGTAAACAATTTAATAACGAATATTTTGATATATATTTGATATATTTGCTTCTTGACCTTTTCGACAATATCTAGTCGAACAACTTAAAATTTGCGCAATATTCTATTGTGCATAGCTCTCGTGTTGATAATTCGGATTGAATAATTAAAAAACCAATAAATTTTTCCACATTTTTGGGTGCCCTGAACAAGAAAAAGTATATACCAGCTCTGTTGAAAAATTCTTGTAAGACAAAGTAATTGTTGCAGAGACAAACTGTTTATCTCATGTAAAAATATTATTTTATTTTATTATTATAAAAATTACAAACATACTTAATTAATGGTTGTTTACTTGTTCATTCTAGTTGTTTAGTTGTTTTTTTGGTAATTTTTTTAATTTTGAGACCCCCTAGTGTTTAAACCCCCCTTGCATACGGGCCTGATGCGTGTACCTATATAAAATAAAATTGGCAAGCAACAAAATTTTTGCAATACCTGTATATGATTTTTTACATATTTGTTTATAAAAATTTTATATAAAATTAAGCCAAATAATATTGAAAGAAAAAATTTTACGAAAATTTCTTTCAAATCTGACATGAAATATTTGCCTCATTCATTCAGCAGGAATTTTTACGAATGGCTATTAGTTGTGAGGCGCAGACGAAAATAAACGTTAAGATAAAATGGGAAAAGTTGTCACATACGAAAATAAAGCAGATACGTTCACATTTTAAGATAGAACCGCTGTAAAATTGATGTCTGATGTCTAAAGAAATATTACGGTTTTGCTTTTTTCAATTTGCTACAAGTCCCATAATTTTTTCTATACTCTTTAACAAGGACTTAGCGACTTTTCCGAAGTCATTTTCTGAGGTTCTAAAAATTTTAATATTTCCAATAAATGGGATCGAATTGGTGATTTTGAAGAGAATCAAAATTTTCTGAAAATAAAGTCTGTTTATTTATTTTTCACAAACCCACAATATTTTGATACTATTGTTTTGTATAAACTTTTAATAATGACTGAAAAAATGAAGTGTCATCCAATATTTAATAAAATATACTCTCTAAAAGTGAAACAGTGAAATTTTCACTATTTTCGTCAGTGAGTTATTAATTCACTGTAAAATTAGTGTTTTTCAATATAACTTAGTGAAATTTTAACTTATCCAAATTAGTGTTTTTTATTATCACTACTTTTCCGGAACTCTCGACAAAAAATATTGAAATTTTAACTTTTTTTTCCACTAAATAAATTAGTGCAAAGAAATCGCTACATGAAAAGTAAGTATTCACTAATTGCTAGTGGTATATGTATCACTGCGGCAAATAGTTAATATGCACTGTCAATCAGTGAAAATCCACTGTTTCATTTTTAGAGAGTATGTAATCATTTTTTTACAAATATTTTAGAAAAAAGTTAACTATAAAATTTCAATCATTACAAAGTTATTTAATTAAATGATTTTTTTTTAGATTTTAAACACTACAGTGTTCTATAGAATATTCATAGGACATAGATTTTTTATTATATAAAGGTTTAGAATTTTTTATATGAGGTACTTAATTTTATTTTATTACGTTATTATTTTGGTTGCTTAAATAGTTATTATTTAGTAAAAATAACGTTATAAACAATTCCCCTTATTTGGTAATTTTTCATATTCGTACTGATATTCGTACTTAAATCAAATAGAAAAGAGCAAATGTACAAACATTGGTACTAACGTTTGGAATAATTTATAACATAAGACCACATGCGTTAAGCAAAAGTCAAAAAAACAATTAACATAACTAAAACATAAAAAGCATGGCTTATTAGGAGATGTTTAACGCGGTGTTTAATTTATTTTATATAAAAAATACGTTACTTTGGCATGCTTGAATTGCCGTCTGAAAAGCTCCAAATATAGTCTAATAGATCTACAAGCTTATAAGGCCATACGCGTCTTAAAAAAGATTGTTTAATAGACGAACATTTACAACAAAAATGAATAAAAATGCAAAAAAATGTAACAGGTACTGTCTGTCCACTCTAAGTTGGCTGAACTAAGGAATGTTGTTGTTTAGATATTAAAGAATTGTCGTACTGTGTGCTTTTAAAACAGATTTTATATTATAAATAATACTAGTATATAATATGTACTAGTATTATTTATAATATAAAATCTGTTTTAAAAGCACACAGTACGACAATTCTTTAATATCTAAACTACAAAATTCCTTAGTTCCGCCAACTTAGAGTGGACAGACAGTACCTAACTATAGTTTGTTACACAACCATCAAAAATTATATTCATTAAAATGATATTTATGGGGCATATATATGTATAATTATAATCGTGTCTAACATGATATTTAAAAATATGAACTAAATTTAAAACAATCGTACTCTTTCACGAACTATAATTAGCTTGAATTTATTTATATAATGTTAATTAATTATGTATTAAAAAAGTTAGAAAAAGTTTTAATTTATATCTCATTAACCTTTTATTCAAATGAATGATGGTTAATTAGGGTTTTTTAGCTTGTAGTTACTTAAATATAAACAAATTATATAATTAACATTATCTTTTGAATAATTAAACTTTGGGAACCATAGGTCGTAAAATTCATAAAAAATTGCATTAACGAAGAAACATTCTAAAGTTTGTTTTTACTTTTATTTAACAGTCATTTTTATTAGGTATGGATGAATTTTTTATGACGTAAGTTTTATATTTTTGAAATATACGCATATTTACGAGTTTATTGTTAATTTTTTTGTTAACTACGTTAATCAAACAATTTTAGAGAACGATACGTTTTGATGACCTTAAAAAGATCGCGTGAGGTTACGATGTTATTTCAGATGTGTCAAGAATTACGAATAAATCCAACATCTGTTTCTAGCACGGTCTTATAAATAAGACCGTAATGTCTAGGTTATGTTTAGTGATGCCGCCGATACGAGAGATTCTCGCCTCTCGTCTCGTCTCGTCTCGTCTCGACGAGACGAGAGGGCGATTTTCTCTCGAAAAAAGGCTCGAGACGAGACGAGAGAATGCCCTCTCTCGCTCGAGAATTTCTCGTTTCTCTCGATCTCTCTCGTTCTCTCGATTATAAAAAACAATTTTTTTTACATAAAAATTATAATTTTGCACATAAATGACGATATTTATTTGGACCATTTCATAATAAACAAAATTTGTTCCTGGTTAACGTTGTATTATTTTATAACAAAACTTAACGTTAACCAAGAAAAAATTACTTATAAAATATTAATTTTTAAAATTTACCCTGTATAAGCACATCTATGGCACTCCTTATACTATTAAAAAAACCCGTATGCTTAATAAGCATTGCTTATTCAATAAACTTAACAACAACATGTGGTTTTTAAGGGCCTGATTACAAATTTGATATCCATTTTTTTTTAATAAAATGGCTGATCCAATATGACGTATTCAGATATTTATGGCGTCCGTGATTTAGAATTTGATATCCATTAAAAAAAACAAAATTGCGGATTCAAAATGACGGACATGCGCAGTAGGTACAAGATGGTTGGATCTATGTGGAGTAGTTACATCATATATGCGCAGTAGTTTTCAGATGGATCAAATCATTTGATCTACTCCACATAGATCCAACCATCTTGTACCTACTGCGCATGTCCGTGAAAACTACTGCGCCGATACAGGAGGCTGTTTCTTTTAACTTGAGACAGCTCAATATCTCGAGAAATACGCATTTCACGGAAAAATGTTTTAAATAAAAGGTTAATGTGACCAAAGGGGACATTATTTGGTGCTACCGCTAGCCACCCCTTACCCCTCCTTAAGAGTGAAACGGGGGGTAACTGGAGAGTCAAATGCACGGAAAAAAACAATCGGTAGAGGCTACCGATTGGCAATTGGTAGCAGCTACCGATTGCCAATCGGTAGACTCTACCGAAAAAATCGGTAGACTCTACCGATAAAATCGGTAGTCTCTACCGAAAAAAAATCGGTTCCCTCAACCGATTTTTATCGGTAGCAGCTACCGATTATTTTCGGTAGAGTCTACCGATTTTTTCGGTGCAGGCTACCGAAAAAATCGATTACCAATTTTTGAAAATTTTTGAATTTTTTTAGCGAGAAGTTAAATACTCGCTTTTTATTAAATAGAAAATAGTATTTTTTTTTGAGGTATAAATAAATTTGAAATACAAAAATATTAAAAATGAGGAGTAATTTTTATTAAATTTTTTACAATTCTAAATAAATATTAAATTAAATGTCTGGTGGCTACAAAGTAGAGATTTTTTTTTGTATTAATAAACAAAGTTCTAAATTTGGTAATTTGCTCTTATTCTTTGTCATACTTGATTTATAATCAATTTCAACGCAATAAGCATGATAGTGTTGATCAAAATACAATGTTTTAATCGAGAACATGAGAAAATATATACAATTATTTACACTGACTATTTCATTAATTTTTCCGAAGACTGGATCGTTATTATCATCAATCTCAACTAAAACAACTAAACCTTTCTGATATTTTTGACCACTTAAAGTTACATGGTTGTAGCATAGTATTTGATCTTCACTGATGTTGTCGAAATACTTGCTAATATTAAAAAAATGTTGCCGTTTTATAGGACCAAAATTGATTTTATTCACTAAATTTGCAGATATTATTGTTCTAGCTACTTTCTCGGTTACGGCTACCGAAAAAATCGGTAGACTCTACTGAAAAAATCGGTAGACTCTACCGAAAAATAATCGGTAGCTACTACCGATAAAAATCGGTTGAGGGAACCGATTTTTTTTCGGTAGAGACTACCGATTTTTTCGGTAGAGTCTACCGATTTTTTCGGTAGAGTCTACCGATTTGCAATCGGTAGCTGCTACCGATTGCCAATCGGTAGTCTCTACCGATTATTTTTTTCCGTGTGGGATAACCCTTTTTTTTTTACAGATTTAGGTAGTACATAAAAAAATTAATAACTTTTATTTAAAACTTTTTTCAATTTATCAACAGATGGCGCTGTAATTCAAAATTTAAGAAAAATGGGTTTCCCTGTAAAATGTATTATTTGAAACGTTTGAAAAACAAAAAATAACAATAAATCAACAATATTCGGCTCTGAAAACAATTTATAACAAATGTTCGAAATGTCGTCCTTCCATTTCGACACCAAGTGGAGCACCAGCGTCCCTGGTCGGTAAACGTTTGGTGCGGTACCTTTGGCGAACGGCATTAAATGGTGAAAATTACCGGAATTTTCTAGAAAACGATCTGCCCGACTTCTTCCTGTGGGGTTACTTGAAAGAAAAAGTTTACGCTGCAATTCCTACAACTCGGGAGGACATGGTGGAGCCAGAATTCATTACCCGCATTCAAAAATGTGTCGAAATAAAAGGATGACATTTTGAACATTTGTTATAAATTGTTTTCAGAGCCGACTATTGTTGATTTAATGTTAATTTTTGTTTTTTAAACGTTTCAAATAATACATTTTACAAGGAAACCCAATTTTCTTAAATTTTGAATTACAGCGACATCTGTTGATAAATTGAAAAAAAGTTTCAAATAAAAGTTATTTATTTTTTTATGTACTACCAAAATCTGTAAAAAAATCGGGTCATTCCATTCGACTTTCTAAAGTTACCCCCCGTTTCACCCTTAAGAAGGGGTAGGGGGTGGCTAGCACTAGTACCAAATAATGTCCCCTTTGGTCACATTAACCTTTTATTTAAAACATTTTTCTGTGAAATGCGTATTTCACGAGATATTGAGCTGTCTCAAGTTAAAAGAAACACCTATTATAGGTGTAAGTATATACACATAAAAAATAATATGTGCCAAGACCACACTAATAAAGTAAGACTTTTTACGCCGAAAATGTTGCGCATTTGAATCAAATGGTTGGATCTATGTGGAGTAGTTACATCTAGTATTATATAATAAAGTAAGACTTTTTACGCCGAAAATGTTGCGCATTTGAATCAAATGGATGTGGAGTAGTTACATCTAGTATTATATAATACTAGATGTAACTACTCCACATAGATCCAACCATTTGATTCAAATGCGCAACATTTTCGGCGTAAAAAGTCTTACTTTATTAGTGTGGTCTTGGCACACATTTTTTTTTTATTTCTATATAAAAAAATATAAACGAATTCGTATTTCATTCCAAATAATTTTTGTATTCATACTTAGGTACTTTTACCACGAGAGAAACGAGACGAGACGAGAGGAAGGCACTCTCGAGCGAGAAAAGAGTATTCTCGACGAGACGAGAGACCCATTTTCTCTCGCTGCACGAGACGAGACGAGAGAAGGACTTTTCTCGTCTCGTCTCGTCTCGCGGCATCACTAGTTATGTTCAATATTTTTTAAACTATTTAAATCGTTTAAAAACCGAGGTTAAGTACCTACATTCATACTAGGGGGGAATTTAATTTTTTTTAAAATTATACTAAAATACGTAATGTTCTATAACAAGTAAAAAGAATTTGGTTATGTTTGGAATTTTTATTTTTGCATACACTTCATTCGTAAATCTTGACACGCCTATTATCCCAATATAGCATTTACCCTACCGAGAACATTTATCGATTTTAAAAGTCATTCTTTAGGAATAATTTTTTTTCAACAGTATGGATTTTTTTAGTGACTTATATTCACAATAGAACTTTTACACTGATTTTCGACATCATGTCTCAACCCCATTTATAGTAATTCGGCAGAAAAGTGTATTTTATAGATTGTTTTTGACATTTAAATAAAAAAAAATATTATAATTTGCTACAACCTAAAATAAAAAATTAATGATTTTTTATAAAAGTTTATAAACAAGTTGCATACTATATTTTTTACGACAAATAGGTATTATTATAAAAAATATTATAATATTGTACCAATTAATTTAAATATTTGTAAAGAGCGACATCTGTACAAAAATGAAGTAGCCAAAATTGGTTTTAGGAATCTGTTTTACCGGCTTTTAAAATGTCAGTGTCAGTTCGTCAAATTTTTCTGTAAGAATTAAAAATTTAAACCTGAAAAATTCACTAAAGCATCTTAAATCTTATATAGAAGCTGTTTTTTACAGTAAAAGTGGGTACACCAACCGAAATATAGACCAGGTGGAGAAATCACATATTATCGCCGAGTATACAGACTACGTGTGAGAAAATCAATCTCAGAAGACAAACAAATAAAAATAGTCGGTTCCAATAATCCACAACAATCGACGGCGGCAACTGTTAAGAAATATTTAAAACATAACAAATTTTATCCCTTTAAAACAACGGATTAGACGTGAAACTGCGAATATTACACAAGAAACTATTGCAAATATTATAACTGAAATTATTAACAGATTATTGTTGTGTCTAAATATCTAAGGGGAGCATCTAATTTGATGGTACTTGAGCTTTTCATTTAAAATTTTTGATACATAAGTGTTATAATATGAAAATTATTGTACGCTTTTAGACTATGTAGCAAACCTTGAAATTAACACTTTAGACGCGTTACCGAAATGACGATTTAAAGACTCTTCAACATATGGACATAATATGTTTATCAAGACGTTCACTATTAATTTTATGGTATGATAAAGACATTAATTTTAATTGGTTGTTAAAAATAAATATAATAATAGTGAACTTTTATTTACTTGCTACTGTGTAATACAATGCAACTGTTAAATTAATTCGCTTTAATATCCAAAGACATAAAATAGAGACACATCTGCAGCTTAAACACTTTTTAAACGAAATACCACACAATAAATCCAAATTGAAAATTCGCCATGGACCATTAAAAAGATTTAAATCAGGATTTGGAACAGTATTTTTCCACATTTGTCACCGAACAGAAGCGCTATGTCTAATGTTTAATTGCATTTATTTATGCATAGGTTATTTAAAATTTAATGTTCTTCTTCAGATGCTAAATGCTAAATAACATTGTTTGCTTCACGCTGAATTTTAAACGTAATGGGGTTTAATATCATATTTAACGATTGCTTGAACTTTTGTATTTCATAAACACGTAGCAAGATTTGTCGTTCAAATGTGTTTTTAATTGTTGGATATGTTTTATCAAGGGTAGTGGAGGCTTTAGAAAATAGACATGGATGGCGCAGTCATGATAATATTACATTTTATGTAAGTTTTTACTAAAAACAGTAAATGTTTATTAAATATTTAGAAGAACTAAGAACTAATTTTCATTAATAATAATTTTCTTGTTCAAATAGAGTTGATATAATTAACACTACAACACAAGGTTTCCATTGTATAATTAATTATGAAATAAATTAAAACTAATAGTTACCATTAACATGATACGTATAACTGTCTATTGTAGTTATACTGTATCTAATAGGAAAGTATTGACCATGTAATTGATAATATGGGTGTGTGTAATTTTATAGCTAACTAGGTAATTAGTGGCTACTAACATGAAACTCGAGAAAAAATGTCTGTTTGTCACAATAACGCGAGATAAGTATCTGAAAAATTCAACTTAAAATTATGTTTATCAGCTTTTGTATTAATATTTCATCAAGTACTTACAAGATATGTCATCTTGAGTTCATGATGGATTGCTATGAAAAGAATATTATGGTGTATGGGTATCTCCATTGGACTCGAAGTTATACAGGGTGTTTTTAGCTAAGGTTTGCTAGATTCAACTCTTAAGTTGGAAAAAGTTGTTAATTCAAATATTTTTTGTAAATATATCTTTAAATTAACAATTTTCGTACTTTGAAATCATCTTAATCAAAACGTATTTGAATTTGATAAATTGAAGTAATAGGGGAAGGTGGGGGAATTCTGCGCATCTAAGCAAAATCTCTAGTATCTTTGTTAAGTTTAAATGTGAAATTTTGCAATTAATACCAGCGATAAAGAACTATGTTTACTATGTGTATATAATGCGCAATTTATAAAAAAAAATTGTTTGGTATGCAAAAACTACATTTTTTTAAATACGGAATTTGCGCAAAATTACCCACCTATCAGGGTAATTTTGCGCATCATAGGGGGAAAATTTGCGCTGTATAGAGAAAGATTTGTAGGTATCTAAATAAACCGTTTATTTCTATAATATTATTATATTAAAACATAAAAATAAAACAAAACTATTTTCTCTATGAAACAAACAAAATCAAAAATAAATAACTAAAAATAAAATTTTTGTTCTTAGAAATAAGAGGAGGGTCTACATGCAGCAGTTGTCACATATGTAGTTTTAGGGGTTGTTTTTTTCGCTACACTCCGCGTGTGCCCAAATGGAACTGTTTATGCTGAACAATCTAAGCTCCCATATTGGCCAAATTTTGCAGCGCAAAATTACCCCAATTTTTCAGCGTAAAATTACCCCCATTGCTAGAAAAATATTGTGATACTAAAAAACTTTCCAAAAGTTAAACATACACCAGATTACGAGGAAAGATCATATAAAGTTGTGTTATAAACATTTAAGCGATTGGACAGAAATTTAAACTTAACTCGTAGCGGAAACGACATGGATTTCTTAGATCAACGTACATGTATCACAGTTAGCTAGTGACCATGGTCACTAGCTAAAAGCTACAAGCTTAATTGCGGCACACTTTATTCCCCGTTTACCCAAAGCAACGTTTCCAAGTTTGCAACATTCAAAAAATGTATTATTTACTTCATATCTGGAAGAATTGTTTATGCGTAAAATTACCCACCGCGCAAAATTCCCCCACCTACATCATAATTAATGTGAACAGTCATTTCAAGAAACGATAATACTCATTTTACTTATCAAAAAAGGAACTTACAATGTCAGTGTTTTTGATGATAAAGATTCATTTTATTGTACTTTTATCATAACGGAGCCCCAAATTCTAGTAAAAACGTTTCAGGAAGTAACAGTATTTTCGAAAGAGGACAATATTTTTCGAGGTAAATCTACCTACCTGGGTTCATAGTTCCCATTGCGAAGGGCGAGCTGCCTTGGTACATGGGCCCAGGCCCGGCGAATGGGTTGACCAGTCCCTGATGGGGCCAGTTGGGGTGAGCAGCTTGGTAAACAGCTGCGGCTAGGGCTGAGAAGGGCGTCGGTCTGATGGGGCCCTGATTTAAAAGTGTCTCTTTCACGAATTCCCTTTCGCGTTGCTGCAGAATCGAGTCATTGTCTTTCGTCGGGCTATCGTCGGATGACTTTTGATCGGAGTTGAGGTCCTCGACGTCGACTATGGAATCTTCTTGGTTCGAATCGTACTCTTCATCGGAAGAATGATGAACCGGGGTGGAGGAGTTGTGAGATGTCGGCGATGAGGATTTTACAGGCCGGGTGTCCGCTAACAAAGAAGCAACACTGAAACTTATGTGTCCGTTTTTGCTGACCGATTGCGCATTGTTGCTGGAGTTTTGCATAGTAGTTTCAGCTTTTTTATTGTCTAAACACTCCAAATTTTGGATAGTCATAATTTGCACACCTTGTTGATTTTTGATCATCAATCTAACACATCAACAACACCGATAGCACGAGATCATTTTTTATCGCGTTAACACAGTTATTAAAATTTTAATTACAGTTATACACCGTCTAACGCATTAAGATGCCCAGGCTAAACTGACCAAACAACTAACTATTGTGAAGTCGCGATTATATGCGCGGGGCGGGGCGATGTAAAGGCGTTTCTACACTGGAACGGCCCACCGTTTAGGCACCTTATTACACAAATCAGCCAATGGGCACGTCCCATCCAGAACAACTTTACAGTCGGCCAAACAAACCCAACAGCTGTCATTTCTTGCGGAAAGCAGTCGCACTCAAAACCTAAATGGGCGACTGTCTCGCTTTTATGTTTCGTTTTCTACACTTTTCGTTATTATTACTGTACACTTGTTTATGATCGCTTCAAAAAGAACCTCTCAAATTGTTATAACTTAATTATGAAGTGGAGAAGATGCCCGCGTTTTATTGGGCCTGTTAATTTTTTATGAACCAATTTTTATTTTCCGAAATTATTTTTCTCCACCCTTCTTCGGCCGGCTTAATTGGTTTAATTGTACACTTTCGAGTTTTACTGCCTCTGTTTCGCACACCGATATTTCATCATGCTAAAAGGAAATTATTTTGCTGATTTTTTGCTAGTTAGTTTTAATTGATTTCGAGAAATTTATAATTGCTACCCAAGCTTTGTTCTGTGTTCCTTGTTATAAATGCAAACATTTTCCAAAAAACTATAACCTAAAAAAACATATTTATAGTATGTTTGGCAACTATTCTTAGACTAGAAAGTAGGAAGTAATTACAAAACTAACTAAAAAAAATACAAAATTTCTGAGTGCAAACGTACAAATTAAAAATTACAAGAAAATACTAAAAAAGTACGAAAGAAAAAAATAACAACAAAAACAAAGAGTAGGTATGAATAAAAATATTTAAGGTTAAGATTCTTTTTTATTACACTTGCAAGAGTTTTACAGAAATAGTAAATAAATTGTTAACTTAATTATGAGACGGTACCATAAAATAAAATATCAATTTTTAGATGACTCAAATATAAAAATATTCGATTTTAAGGTTATGTTTGCACAACAATTTATTTTTTGTTAGATTTATTAAAAATGTACAAACTCAAATATAATAGTATATTATGTATCAAGTTTTATAAACGCCATTTTAGTTACAAGTTACAAAATTTCTGGGTTTTATAGCTGAAAATGTCTTTAAAAATGGCTGAAACATACTTTTGGCGGTGCATCATATAGCTTATAAAAACTCTGACTTTTGACATTTTGGTATTATCACATACTTCCACACATATACAAATCATTTCTAACTGAGACTGTTTCCATTTCGTGGGGGTAAAGTAGGAGAAATGTTCTCACAGGGTAGCGGGCATTGAGGCGCATGCGTCAGCTGCATTGCCGGTTTTTAAAAAAATAACATATTTTTGTCCCTATTTAAGAAGTATAATAAATACTTTTTAATAAATTGGATGTAAATTGTATGAAAAAAGCATTTAACAATAATAAACTCACAAAATGATGATATTTTAGATTTTATAATGGAATTTTACAAAAGCAAAAATTTGGCAACATCGTATTTTGATCACGATTACAGCCAAAAGATTTCTATGGTAGACATATAAATATGTAGATGGTTATTATAATTATCAATTTTGTTTGTTTTCTGTTGTATACCAATTGTTTTGGCATTGTTTTTTTCCATTGTTTTTACGAGATTTTAGTGGATTTTACATAATATGCATATTATGCCACTTTTTGCTTTTTATAAAGCCAAATCACAAAAATGTTTGTAAGCTTAACCCAGGCTATGGAACCAAATAATTTAGAAAAATTTTATATAACCTAAATTTTATTTAGTTGACAATTCGTATCATAAGTGGACGTATTAATTTCTCTATCTAATGTTATGTGATGTCTATGGTATCATATATTTTAAATCCCCCACTTATGAACTGACTATGCGCATAAAGGAAAATGGCACACTACGAGAACAAATTTCCCCTTAGAAACGGGAACAAGGTCATCTATACAAAATATAGGCAATAAGCGGTATATGTGTGGAAGTATGTGGGTATTATTCATGTAAACGCCATCTATCGCCCTGTAGTTTCACTACCACTTTCAGTGATTTTAGCATCACATTGACAACCGTGCCCGATCAGCTGATTGATGACGTGTACGTCGTTTACTTTTGAATTTACTATAGTTAATTGTGCACCAACAAATATACGTACCAAATTGGATCCTTTGGCAAAACATGAAACATGAAAATGCAATGATTTAGTTCTTGAATTACATTTTCAATTAAAAACTTAATATTTTACCATGATCACTTAGATAAAATACACGCAATAACTTCGTAAATTGAGATCTAGTTTTAAACCGAAGTTTTATAGTTTTTACTTGCAACGCGAAACACAAATAAAGTGCGCGATTTATCTGTGCAATTGAACAAAATTTGTCGAGTAAGACTTCTGCCTTCCTCTCTTTTGTAAAAAAATACTTATTTATTTAAAGCTGATGTTCGTATGCTTTAAGTGTATTGTTGACAATTCTTGAAATCACACAAGGCTATCGAACACCACCAGATGGCGCGCGCGTTGCAAAAACCCTATGCTTCTTTAGCGTATATCCCTAACAAGCTTGATAAATGGCATTTTAGTGACGAGCTTTTATTATAATTAGGCACGAGCGAAGCTTTCAAGACAGTATTTAATAAACGAGTGCCTAGAGAAGTTTATAATACTATACTAACTATAAAAATAAATAAACTCTGTCATATGTCAGACTGTATGACATTAGTTTTAGCTGTGTAAAAACTTGTTTTGTTTAAATACTGTATTAAAAAAGTCCTAAAACTGCTGTTACTGTACTGTACTACTAAGTATTGTATAAAATTTACAGTAGTACTGTATAAGTTTATATTTTATAATTATCCACTGCATAGTGAATTCCTGCTCTAAATTAAGTTAACAACACAATTACAAATACCTTCTTAATTAACAATGACTATCTATTTGAACAGTTTATAAGGCTTTAACAACTTCCTAAACCCATTTGTCTGGCAGGGTACCTGAATATTTTCCAAAACATTTACTATGGAGAAAATAAAGAGCACTTCCCATCCCCGCGCGCAATCTTAAATCTTGATTAATATGAGGCATTAAGCAAATAATTCTGCAAAATTAAATTTCGTGCGCAATTTCGTAAAGTTAAAGCCATGTTAATCCTCGAAACAGTATTCCGAGCTATTAATTAAACGCGTCTTTAAAAGTGGAAGCAATTAAACAAAGCTAAAATTAGTTATGGTCCGAGCACAATTCCCTTTGTACGTCAAGTCCCGAAAAAAATGTCGCTTATTTTTTGCTTGTTTGTTTGTTTGTTATGCCTGCATTTTATGATTATTTTTTCTCTTATTTTCAACGTCGTTAAAAAAGAATTTACATATATATTAATGAATATGTCTGCATTTATAAAATTTTATTCTGCTAAAGAACCAAAACTGTTCAAATACCCTGCTATCTAATGTTTGTTGTAAAAATTGCATAAATGTTCCTCAAACTCTTCTAAAATGCCTAAAAACTGTCTGAACAAAGTTTAAACATTTATAGTATTTAAAAATTAAAGAACACATTTAAACGCACTAAAAAAATAAAATATTTTAATTTACTAACAAAATGTGCTTTTAATAAACTTTCCTCTTCTAAATTACAAGTTTACTATAGGCCTTATACTTTTTGGTTGGTTAGTTATATCCGCCATATTGTAATTATAAACTGTCTATAAACTATTTTAAAACTGTCATAAAAAACAGTCAAAGAGTCAACTTAAAACTATCTGAAAACTGTTTTAAAAATGTCCTAAAACTCTAAAAACTGTTTTAAAATTGATTTTGCGTTCATAATGACTTCATGCTTTCGGTGATGTAATGAGATACTTTATCCCACCCAAAATTTTGATTTTATAGGTTGGCTATACTTTAAACAGCATAATATTTTGCATATTGGTTATAATATTTTTATGATTTTTCTAGTACTTACGAGACTTTTCTGGCAATAAATTTTGTTTAGCACCAAAGAAAATCCTTTTTTTCTTCCTTAACATTAACAGCCGCTTATTGTAAATGAGTAAATTAAGGACGGCATGCCGCGGCATGGCGAATCGATTTTGACATTAACTGTCAAACCAATGACTGTGATACCAACTATCTTAAGTAAAATTCGACCAAATTAAATTCAAGATATAAAATTAATTTTTTTATAGAATTTTTGCAAAATAGATAAAATATCATTTTTCTTTTTTTTAAATATAAGTTCATAATTTTTTTTTATATATATGTATATAACAAAACATTCAACATATTATTTACATATTATTTGTTGTAAACGGGCAGAAGGACCTAGGTCGATAGCCCTTTGGTTAATCCAATGAAGACTTTTTTTTTTAGCATAAAGAACTCATGTCATAAGACCTTTTGTCGCACTCGTCCATTACATAAATTGTCCGCGTGCGACAAAATGACGTCTTATGACATTTGTTCTTTAATATACTATTATGTCCCAAACGTTTTAACTATTTTTATAATGTCTTATATCTGTCTATATTAAACACTCGCTCGTGCTTAATTAAACTCGTAACTAAATAGCGTTTATAAAACTTGATACATAATACCTATACTATTTTCTATAGAAGTATACTCTCACCTTTAAAACGTACATGTTTCCATGACACTAAGTGACCTTTTAAATACAAATTGACAAGTTGTGGCTTTACGGCGCTTTAGTCACGGGCTGAAGTTAGCAACAGGTTTTTAGTCACGGGCTGAAGTTAGTTTTAAGTTGGTTGACAGTCAAATGTCATACAATCGTTAAAATAAAGTGCCTTTCTTGTAAAATAATACAAAATGTGAAAATTATTTTATTATCTCAATACAAAAATACAAAAATATTAAATAGTTTCTCAACGCCAATATTTGAAAAGTTTATATAAACATTGTACTTACCTTTTAATTTCGCCGGCAGTAAACTATAACTTAAATTCGGGCACGGACTCTACTGTAAAGTCCTCATAAAACATTTTCTGTGGAAAACTGTCAATTTTCAAGATACATTTCAATTTGTAACCTTTATAATTGTGTTTATAAAATGTAAAAATGTGATATTTGACAGTTTCCCCTGTTGTTTCATAGATGGCGCTCTATACAAATTTTTGATTTAAATCATTTTAAGATAATAATAAGTATTTGTCGTAGAAAAAGTATAGTATGCACCTCGTTTATAAACTTTTCTATACAAATTAAGCACTCGCTCGCAAGCTCGCTCTTGCCTAAATTAAATTCGTGTATAAAATGGCGTTTATCAAACTTAATACATAATATACTATTAAAACTGTTTTTTTTAACTATATGAACACTTTTTTTAAATGTCGTAAAAGTGTTTTAAACTTAATTTGTTAAAAAAAAACAATAACTGTTTTAAGTACCTACTGTTTTAAATATACAATAATAATTCCCTAGTATTGCTAAAGCTGTCTAAAATATTCCGTAAAAAGTCCTTTTGAAATTGATAAAAATGTCCTAATACTTCAAAAAAACATTTCTTTAATATCTTAAAATAAACTGTTTTAAAAACAATCAGTCCTTAAACTGTCATAAATTTTTAAATGGCTAAAATTGTTTTAAAAACGTCCTAAAACTCTTTAATTGCTGTTTTAAAAATATCCTAATACCCACTGTCTAAAAATCATTTTTGAAATATTTTAAAATTCTTTAAATATACTGTTTTAAAAATCTATAAAAACTTGTATCTGTTTTAAAAATGCTTTTTATAAAGTCCTAAAACTTTTTTTTAAATTTCTAAAACTTTTTATAACGTCATAAAACTCTTTAAATGCTGTTTTAAAAATGACCTAATACTATCTAAAAACCAATTTTTAAATATCTTAAAATTCTTTAATAATTGTTTTAAAAATGCCCTATATAAGACGGTCTTTACACTGTCTGTTAAACTGGGGGGCAATGGGGGCAATGTGGGCAAATGACTGACACGACCTAGACGTTTATTTTGACGAATTTGAAATTTTGTTTTGGTTTTTTGTTCTTTATACCTATGTTTGTTCTTATTGCATATATTTTTTAAGACAAACAGAACATTATTAAAATACAAGTATTATGTATATCAAATTAAAATTTGTTTAGGAAGAATTTTCTGAAAGATAGAAACAAAATCCTGGATCCGCGCCCGTATTAAAATGTTTTTAACTGTCCTAAACAGTTAACTTAACCAGTAAGGACATTTTTAAAACTGTTTCAGTAAACAAACTATTTTAAACTGTTTCATAAATGTGAATGATGAATTTATCGTAAATAATTTTCTGAAGAAGTTCTGGGAATTAAAATAATGACAATTAGTAAATAAATAATCAATTCGTGTGTGCATGGACAAAAACTCGGCCCAGGTAAACAAGGAGTCGCATCGCCAAAACTCAAAGCATCTATAATTTTAACAAGATGTCCGTTAACAAGCTCAATAATTCACAATTAAGTGATCATTATATCTAATTGCAACGGCAATATCATTCGAAAGCACGGGCAACTTTTTTGCTGCCGTTTGGTTCTTCTCGTCGTCCTCCTCTTTCCCGTATCGATTTTTCGACTGGTAACAAGCAATTTGCAAGCCTCATTAAGTCAAAATCGACTGACCATACCTTTGGGTATGGTATTTCTAATTTATTGTGATAAAACGAAATCCATTCAAAATAGTTATTTTAACAACAATCCCCCAAAATAAATGTATTATCACAATCTTTATAATTAAAGGGAAATACATAAAACCCAATTATCAGTCCACCATGAACAATTAACACCCGTTCGCCTAACTAAAAGAATTAGTATCTTAAATAGCTGGTAATTGTCGAAAGTTAATGATCCGAATATTGATAGCTTATATCAGCAGTTTATTTGGTTGGAGTATAGAGCAAAACTATATCGGATAATAAATAGGGTTGTTAGGATATTAACAAAGTGTAAAACTGAATAAGCTATGGGATTTCCCCCCCGTTTAAGTTCCGGGTGATGAATCCCTAATAGACAGGCCGTTTAAATATGACTTATGTTCCCACACCACGTTTTATCGCCCTTCTTAATGGCCTTATAGCTACTAAAAGTAGCTCCTTTTTAATTCTATTACCAAAGGCACTATTTTATTAGGGTAGGTTTTTTGATTTACTAAACGGCCACCAAGGGTTAATTAAATTTGGCATCATGTTGATTCTGTTAATCAGGGTGTAACCTAATGTTATTGAAAATAAATATGAAAATTAAACAAAAAATTATATCCAGGAAGTCTTTAAAACAATAAAATTAATGTAACCACATATTTTCGTGGCAATATCAACTCTAACAAAGTGGCCCAAATGGTGCCTTACGATACCCAGTATTAGGTTTTACACTGTTATAAAAAATCAGATTTGTTAAAAAGAGTTTGTATTCATAAAAGTAGAACAGTTTTTGAAATATAGCCATTTTTTATATAATATGGAATTGACTATATCTCAAAAACTGCTCTACTTTCATAAGCTTTGACGGTATTTTCGGATTCAGTGGACAATTTTACATAGGGATTTTAAAACTGTTAAATTTCCGGAATACAAATTGATGTGGACTGCAGTTATTAGTGGCTGCTTTTTCGCTATGACAATTAGTCATTTTTGACTACAATATGCAATTTTGAAGGCATTTTGTTAATTTTAAAGGTTACAGATTATTTTGTTAAGGTTCAGAATGGTGTGTTATTTAATTGTGTGTATGTTATTTTTGTGATCACTTATGTAGGTACCTATGTGTTAATTTTTTTATTTAAAAAATTAATTAGTAAAGCAACATTTCTTATTAAAATTCTTTTCATTTAAGTTCCTAATTTCCAAGAAGTATTTTTGACATTGACATAGAATTTTGTAATTAAATCTACAAAATGTCTTATAATTAAATCGATGAGAATAAGAACAGTACAAGTCCATAAATTAAATTTTCTAAAATCAATTTTAAAGTTCCAAAAATATTTTTGTGAAAAGTAGGGTTTTAAAATTTCCGGAAAAATTGAGCCGGCGGAAAAAAACCGTTTTTTCCGGAACAAAACGGAAAAATTGGTAAATTTTCAGAAAAATTGACTTTGCATTTTTTCATTTTATTCAAAAGGTAATACGAAAAAACGCAAAAGTCAATTTTTTGGAAAATTTATAAATTTTAACGAATACTATCCGAATACTGATATCGAGAAAAAAGTGAATTTCCGACCTTGAACATAATCTTAATATTATGATTATAATTATTCCTTTTATTATAATTCAGTAAGAATATTCGCAAAAAAACATATTCGTTGCTGTATTAACATAACTTTCGTTTTATTTAACACGATTTATAATATTATAATTTTGTAATTGAATATTTTCGTTTATTATCTTAAATCAATTTAATGTTTAGTTTTATTTTTATTTTTTTTTAATTAAAATAATATTGATTGCTGCTTTTTAAATGTGAATATTTTCCAAAAGAAAATTCAATTTTTCTCAAAAAAGACAATTTTTCTGAAGCCTGAAAAAAAAAACGTAGAAAACAGGTTTTTTTCCCAATTTTTCCGGTTTTTTTTCAACACTTTAAATCCCTAGTGAGAAGACATAAATCATTTTACAGAATATGAATATTATATTTTATAAAATAGGCAGTTAAAATATTTTCACAAAAATGCATTTAGAACTATAAAACTGATTTTTTTAAATATTTTTTACTTTTGGAGTTGTACTGTTCTTAATTTCAACGATTCAATTACAAACTACTTATTCAATTAGTTAATAGATTTGTTGTATACCTAACATAAAGTTATGTGGACCTCGATTAACATAAAATCTGTTTAATATTAGGGTATAGGTTAAAGTAATTAATATTTTTTTATTGTTTGTTGTACACTGTTATAAAAATCAGTAAACGTGATTTCAGGCAGTCAATCAAAACGTATTCCACTGACAACACGTTTAACTGACTTTAGCGTCTGCAACTTATGTTTCTGCTGGCTTTATTCTAATTCGTAACGTGTTGGTAATAGCTGTCCAGAGTGTTTAAAATATGTAAATTACCAGAAATCTCTAAAAATGAATTAGTCAAAAATGTACTATGGTTAACCATGGAATACCATGGTATCCCAAAATTTAACAGCCAATTCTTATCTAAAATTTTCCCCTGAATCCGAAAATACAGTCAAAAGTTAAAAAAGTAGAAAAGTTTTTGAGATATAGTCAATTTTCTATTTAATATGGAATCTGGTTAATTTTTGGTTAAAATTAACAAATATTTTTTTACTGTGAATGCATCACCTTGTATGAATTACCAAGTCTTTGTGCCCCACATAAACCTTTATTTACTTTATTTAAAGTTAAAAATAATGCTAACAAACCATTATTTGGTCGTTTAGGCCGTTTTCTTTGTTCTCCGGTTAAATGCGCTCGTCTATATGCGCAGATACAATCTGGAGGAGAATTCGTAATTTTAATATGTACAAGTTAAGCAGCTTAAAAATACAGTAATTGGCTGCGTAATTAAAATCTCTCTGCAATTTGGATGTTTTAATTAGAGGCTGAGATATAGACGTGATACCTGCACGCCTGTCTGTTCGATGCTGATGCTCAGTTTCTCTCATGAATACCACACGAATTTCATTTACATTTTAGCAGTGAGAACAATCTTCTTTAATAATACTTATTCCATCCCATTGTATATTACGCTTATTTAGTAAAATATATTGTATGTTTTGTAAGAAGTTATGTCAGATTTTCATCTATTAACATTTTATATTAACTAATCTAATTAAACTTAATTAAAGTATATACAGAGTGTTTTTATTTTGATTGGCGACGATTCGATATTTATTTAAAATTAGCCGATTTTATTTTTTTTTTGTATTTAGTTTGTGGTACTCCAAAAAAATGTCAAGTATGACTATTTTTTTCTATGCATAATTATTGTAATCAATAATTAATAGAAGAACTCCAAAAACTAAAAAGTTATTGGGCATTTTTAAAATTTAAAAATGGATAGTTTCTGAATTTCTCATAGCTAAACGATAACTTTGTAATAAAATTTTATACAGTATGGTCAAAAACTTAAGTCATTTTAAGCACCCTGTATAAATTGTAGCAAAGATTTTGCAAAAACATTCTGGCATTTCTTTAGGTATTACACGAACTACACATTTGCTTAGCTTTGTTACTCTAGCTTATACAGACAGTAATAGAACTATTAGAGGCGTATACAAATGTGTACTGGTACCTAAAAGATTGCTTTTAAATGGTTCATTCATTAATATTTTGGCTCAAATTAAATTATTTTAATTATTTTTTTTTATAATTTTTTACCTTAATTTGTGAACACTCTGTATACGATAGAGTAACAAAATTAGGCGAATATGTAGAACATATAATACCTAAAGAAATTGCATTGTTTTTGCAAAATATTTGCTAGAATTTATACAAGTGTTTAAAAAAAGTATTTTTTTTTTGCAAATTTCACCTTACTTTTTGACCATCCTGTATAAAATTATATTACAAAATTATCGTTTTAGGTATTTTTGGGTATGCCAAATTCAGAAACGCTATCAGTTTTTAAATTTAATAAATCCCTAGTATCTTTGACGTTTTTGGAGCGCTATTAATCATAGAAATAATATAAGAAATTTTTTTCTTTCAAAGATTTTCGAGTACTAAAAACAATTTTTATTATTATTTAAAATTTTGAAGGACAAGGTTTTTGGAATTTATAGTATATATTATCGTATTAGTATTTTTATTTACAAATATTAGTGTGTAATATTTTTAAATGAACATTTTTTTGTGATAATCAAAGAAGAAAATCAGATTTTTAAAATGTAATAAAAAAATATTCGACATTTACCTGATGTAAACAAATTTAAAGATTATGTAAAGAATTTATATATAGCCTATAGGCTATATGAATTAAATTTGAAAAACAAGATTGTTAAAGAATCTAGGAATACAAAACAATATTTTTTTATATAAAATTAATGTTCTATTCAGTAAAAACATTTATTATGATAAATAAGTTTAATGCTTGCTTGTGCTGAATTTATTTTTTTATTGTTACATATGAATTTTTATTTTCCCAATAACTGCCAACAGTAAAAAAAAGCAAAATATTAAATAATTTCACTTTATTTATATTTTTGCTGTACATAAACAAAATTGGTACAAATTATTGTGTCAAATGGTATATTTTTCGAACTACAAAGTTTCATCGGAAACTGCCAACCTTATAAAAATACGACTTTTTTTCAAGATTTTTGTTGTACGAAAATAAAATTGGCAAAAATTATGGGGGCCTTTTGGTTGCGTTAAAGAATTTTTTTAAAAATGTGTCAAATAGTATATAGTATGAACAAATAAGTTTCTTAAAAACTGACAAACACTTTTTAAGATTTTTGTTACATTAAAACAAGATTGGCAAAATATTTTTTTTTTAAATAAATATCTTGGAAATGGAATATATATGTTGTAAACAAAAAGGTATCATATGCATATGCCATATGCCATGGCACTGCATAAAAGAATTTATATAGATTTTAATTACTATGACACCTTTAAGTTTATTAACAAAATAATGTTTTTGTAAAATTAATTAAAAAAAAATTGAATAAAAAAATATTTATAAAAAATATTTAGGCATATGATTTTGTGAACCTTCCACTTGAAATATTATTGTTTTTCTACTCCTGATGCATATTATTGACATTTTTCGGGTTTTAAATTGGGAAAAAGTAATGTTACTGTAATGATCTTTCTTTCTCGAGAAAGTGAGGTTATAATAAATTTTGTTATTAATGAAAATTACTTAATTGGAGTAGAAAAAGCATACTATTACACTCGAAATATTGCGCATTAATCACTCGGATGATTTACGTCTCTCGCCTGACGGCTCGGGATGCAAACTTCATCCTTGTGCATTTTCTCTTGTATATGATATTATTATATTATGTGTAAAATCTTTATTTTAATAAAATATTATTACGTGACAGTTTTTTATATTTTCTCACCTATTTTAAAAGTTTCAGAACGAAAGTACCGAATTATTTTTATGTTATTTTTTATTTCATTATTATAATGGAATTTTTTTAAACAAAATTGTATTTAAATTATTTAATATGTTTAACATTATTTTAATAAACAATTATTTGTCTTAGAATTTTAACACCCTGTACCTCAAAATCTATTGAACTCGATAAATATTTATGAGACTAAAAGTTAATGTTTTTATGTTCATGTCTGAATAAATTTTTGCGATTTTCGTACCTTTTTTGGCACTTTGGTTTCGCCATTTTGTATATTTTGTATGAAAACAATAATAGGTTTAGCAACTTTTTAATAATATATTTAATAATTTGCTCGAACTTTTCCAAACTTATTTTACAATCTGGGCACATAGTGCGCCGATTTATACCTTTGCAACCACGTGCGTTTTATTATTATTACTATTATTTGTTCCCTTATTTTTGCATAGCTTATTTTTTACATCAGATTTTGTCAGCTCATTATTAAAAAAGGTAGGACAAATTCGCACAGTAGTATAAATATAAAAGTTTGTGCAAGAAGTTTTAAAAATATCCAAAATTTTCAAATTTACAATTTTTCAAAACTTCTAATGATTTTAGAATTTTAGGCTTAAAAGAAGTTTTACTTTACCCTGATCTAAGGGCACATATGTTTTTTTAAATCATTTTAAGACAATTTAATTTAAAAAACCTCAGATTTGTTCAACAATAAAAAGTATTTCACATTAATATATCATGAAATATTTATGATTATTCTTAAATTTATTCTTAAAATGTATTAATATTAATGCCTTTCGGCAAATAAAATCCCTAATTGGATCCAAGCAAATCCAAAACAAATTTTATAATTAGCCTTTCTCAAAACGATGCGGTTCTTATGTATTTTTTTACGCAACGAAGTGCAAATTCGGCCAATTATGCAGATGGTTGTGCAAATTTCGAAACAATGCAAAATTAATTGGCCGCTGATTTGGTCTTAATTAAAAAACAATTAAAACTAACGTAGCATCTCATAAAGCATCGAGCGGTATTCTCAGAATACGGTGGTGTATCAGGTCCGATTTTAATTAGACAAACCAAAATTCCTGGGACCCTTAAAAAGTTGTTACTTGGTGCAAACGCGGCTAGGTTTTTGTGTGAATAAAACTATAAAGGCCACCCAGCACCACCAAAGGACAAGAAGACAACATGTCAGGACCATTTTAATTTTTAATGAAGAATAATACTGTTATGGTAATTTTTTATTTTAATTTTTTATTTTGAGTATCAAACATTTTTAAGGGATTTTAGGTGGTAGGTAGTGAATGCTATATTTTATATTATATCTGTTAAAACTATTTTTAAAATGTTATACATTTGACAAACTTATAAAATTGTCTAAATATTGTTTTTATTGCTAAAGACTGTTTTAAAAATATTTCAAACCTGTTTTAAAAATGTCCCAAAATTTGTTTGAAAAAAACATTTTTTAAATTGTTTTAAAATTTTCTAAATATTGTTTAAAGGCTCTTTTTAAAATGTGTTAAATCTGTTTTAAAATTGTCCCAAAATTTGTTTGAAAAACAATTTTTTTTCAAAACCTTTTTTTAATTGTCTACAAATTTGTTTGTAAAACTATTTTTTAAAGTGTCTTAAAATTATCTAAATATTAGCTAAAGGCTGTTTTTAAAATGTTCAAACCCATTTTTAAAAATGAAGCAAAATTTATTGATTAACTATTTTTTAAATTGTTTTATGTAATATTATCTTGTCTAAAGGCTGTTTTTAAAATGATTAAAACCTGTTTTAAATGTTCCAAAATTTGTTTAAAAACTATTTTTTAAATTGTCTAAAGACTATTTTTTAAATGTTTAAAACCTGTTTATAAAATATCCCAAAATTTGTAAAATACTATTTTTTACATTGTCTTAAAATTTTTTAAAAGCTACCTTTTTAAATAATGTTTTTAAAAGATTTTAACCTGTTTTAAAAATGTTCCAAAATTTGTTTATAAAATCATTTTTTTAAATTGTATTTATATTATCTGAATATTGTATATAGACTGTTTTAAAAATGTACGAAAATTTGTTTAAAAAACTATTTTATAAATTGTCTTAAAATTTTCTAAATATTGTCTATACTGTTTTTAAAATGTTTTAAACCTATTTTAAAAATGTCCCCAAATTTGTCTTAAAATGTTTTAAACCTGTTTTTAAAATGTCCCAAAATAAGTTTAAAAACATTTTTTTTATTTGTCTTAAAATTATCTAAAGCCTGTTTTAAAAATGTCGCAAAATTTGTTTGATTCATTTTTTTGTAATTTTCTTAAAATGGATATATAAGGGACGTTTTAAAAATGTTTAAAACCTGTTTTAAAAATTTCCCAAAATTTGTTTAAAAACTACCCAAGCAACACTCTTTCGTTTATTAAACGTATAAAATGATATACTACGGTAAGTAAATACTAGGTATAAAATATTAGTTAGATATACTGCAAAATGTCCAAGAATTCGACGTATAAATTCTAGGTAGTATATTAAAGTTTTTTACGTTTTCCTTAAACGTTTAATTTTAAAATAGTTATTAACGTTGTTTTAAATGTGTCATTAAACATATAAAAACACGTTTATTATATACGTTTATTATAAGCATTTCATATATTATTTTTTTACGCTTTATGTGTTCGTTTAATAAATGTACTTTTTATATTAATGTTTATAGTATACTTTATATTATACTAAAATGTAATTAATATACATATAAATTAAGTAGTATATATTAATTTAAAATGGTCTATAATAAAAACGAAGTAAAAACGGATAAATTTTTTATTAATTTTTTAAAAATATAATAAAAATTATAAAAATAAAAACAAAATAAACAATATATTATATTAGTATAAAATTTATACATTACCTATAGGTATACTGTACCCAGGGTATTTCCGTTTAAACGTGACACTTCTCTAAAATCTTTATTTGAAGACATTACAAAAATACAAAAATAATCATACAAGCTGTAGGTATGTCTTATTTTTTATATATATTTAAATAATGAACTTAGAGGAGCATTCCATTTATACGGAAACACCCTTTACAAACGAAATAAAAAAAAAATTTGATTTCCAATTAAAAACAAAAAATGACAACTAATTGATATTTTGGCATTTGGCACGATATTTAATTGTATATTTAAAAATCGCGCCGAATGGTGTCAACCAAAATACCCTAGAATTAAGCTGATCTGTCATATTCAAAATTTAAACCTAACGTGTATTCAACGTATATATTATACCCATTTCAAAAATGTGGTTTACGACCTTAAAATGGGTAGCCCAATAGATACCTAAAAATAAGTTTCCTATTTCTTTCAAGAATATATAATTATCATACAATATAAATTGATAAATGAGTCAATTAATAATTTAAATTAAACATTTAATAGAAACGTATAAATGTAGTTTAAAATCAGTGTATAGGATACTTTGATATTAAATTTAATGAAAATAACTCTAGTTTACTAAAAAATCAAATAATAAAAGGGACTTACCAAGGATAAAACACACTTGTGGTACCAAATCCTTTTTTTACCACCTGTTGCTCACACTTTGCAAAATCTAGGTCCTAGGATCTAGGTCACAAAACACAAACGGGCCAAGCTCTGTCTGGCGTTATGGCGTCATCTAAACATGCAGAGTGGGAGATAGGTATTCCCCCTCCATGAATATGGTGGAAAGTTTAATTTTTTATAAAAGAGTTTTACCTCGAGGTTTATAATTCAATAATAATAATAATAATAAGATCTTATTTATAAAATTATAATTTTATAAATTACATGTAGCACTTGGCATTTTTTCATGTTTAATTTAAAAAAAATTATTATTCACATAAAGAATATATATTCCTAAGGGTCTGATAAATTATTGTTAAACAAAAGTATATATTATGTTAACATAAGAATTCTTATGTATTTATTCGAAACAATTGTTTTATTTATTATATGAATAATAATAATAATATATTATATATATTTTATTTTAAAAAATATTTCATTCTAATACTTAAATTTTATTTTTTTTTTTGTTTAAATTTAAATACCGTATATAATTACATCAATATTTTTATTAGGTACCTACTTAAGAAAAGTTATTATACCTTTTAAAATTTAATAAATTAGGTAAACAAAATTTTATTTGGGGGTAAAAAATTGCAAAATATGTTTTTCAAGTATAACGTATACGTTTAATACATTTATATTGCTAATGAAGAAATTAGCAAAGGATTGAAATAAATTTGACGTATAAGAATTATAATGTTTTATATCTACGTTGATATATAGTTAAAGCAAACATAACAATTACGTTTGTTATATTATAAATTAAATAATGTATTATAAACTAAAATTAAACGGATAATTGTGCTAGGTATTAAATAAACGTATAAAACTATAAAAAAATATACGTATATTTAAGATTAAACAAAATATAATTTATACGTTGCACGTATATGGTATCTAAAGAAGATATAATAAACTATATGTAGATCATATTCCAATAATAAATGTTTAGAATGCGTATAATATAATAAGAGTTTATCAAAAACGTATATTGTTTATACCAAAGAAAATATATCAGTCAACTATACGTATAATACGTATAAATCCGTATATAGTGTTGCTTGGGTATTTTTATATTGTCTATAAATTTTCGAAAAGCTCCCTATTTAAATAATGTTTTTAAAAGGTTTTAAAAATGTTCAAAACATCTTTTAAATTGTCTTAAAATTATCGGAATATTGCCTAATGCCCAAAATTTTTAGAAATGTTGTTTGGAAAACTCACAATCCACACAGCTGTTGTGTGGATTGTGGGAAAACTATTTTATAAATTCTTACTGTTTAACGTTTAAAAATGTCCCAAAATTTGTTTCATTAATTTTTTTAATTGTCTTAATATTGTTTAATATTTAATATGCTCACTGAAAGAAATTTGTTGCTAAAAGTAAATACAAATTTATAATAAAAATTTTATACTAGTGCTTTACACATTTATACTACTGTTTATTATGAATGTATGGTAAATTTTGTAATACATTTATTGTAAAGAAGATATGTTAGATCTAAATAAAAATAAACTTACCCTTACTATAAAATGTAAACTATAAGTGAATTACAGCAAAAAAATATTGCTAGAAACACCATTTATATTGCTAGGGCAGCAATAGGCTGCTAACAAAACGAATATATTTGTTTTAGCAATGTATGTGGTAGTCTATATATGAAACATAAAATATATTTGCCCTAATTATTTTTTTATTTAACTTTAGTATATATTTCTTTCAGTGCTCCAAGGGCTGTTTTTGAAATGTTTAAAACCTGTTTTAAAAATGTCCCAAAATTTGTTTAAAAAACTAAGTTTAAAATTGTCTTAGGACTGTTTTTAAAATGTGTGAAAACTGTTCAAAAATTTGTTTCAAAAATTATTTGTATCTATTTTGCGTTTATAATGACTTCATTATAACACCGCTTTCGGTGCTGTAATGAGATACTTTATCCCACCCAAAATTTTGATTTTATAGGTTGGCTATACTTTAAACAGCATAATATTTTGGATATTGGTTATATTATTTTTATGATTTTTCTAGTACTTACTTACAATAATTTTTGTTTAACACCAAAGAAAATCCATTTTTTCTTTTTTAACATTAACAGCCGCTTATTGTAAATAAGTAAATTAAGGACTGCATGGCGAACCGATTTTGACATTAACTGTCAAACCAATGACTGTGATACCAACTATCTAAAGTAAAATTCGACCAAATAAAATTTAAGGTATAAAATTAATTTTTTTTATAGAATTTTTGCAAAATAGATAAAATAGCATACAGAACTCATGTCATAAGACCTTTTGTCGCACGCGAACAATTTATAAAACGAGCGACGTAGTTCTTTAATATACTATTAACCTTATCTAAAAAGACTATTTTTAAAACCTGTTTTAAAATTAGTTTGAAAAAAACATTTTTTAAATTGTAAAATAATTGTCTAAATATTATCTAAAGACTATCTCTTCGTATTTATAAAAATTGACAAAAATTCAGAACATCTTTATTTTTGGTGTAAATGCGCCTTAACGTTTCGGAGACAACTTGAGGCTGTTCAATATGGCTGTCTGGCCGAAACAAAAGCTATTCGTCGAACAATGCTAAATCAATTAAAGTGGCTCGACAATTTATAGTCCAATCAACATTTTTAAGCTTCATGATGCGAAAATTAAAATTCCTCGCTTAAAAATATTTTGTTTTCGAAACGGTATTTGTGTAGAATCGCAATATCGCTAAATATTTAGTTAATTGGGTATCAATTACCTTTTCTGCAAGCGATTTTGTTGTTATTTGTTCAAATAAGTTCAAGTATTTTTAGTTTTTTTAGCAATACAATAAAAATAGGGTTTCTATGTGGGCAGTAAACTATTAAAAATAATAATATGTATCTGGTCTATCAATAATGCTAATTGACATTAAAGCACATTAAAACTCTTAATTTGTTTACATACAGGTGTTTGAATTGATTAATTAGGCAAATTAACTTTTATGCTTAACATTTTTGAACATTAACTTAATTAAATTATACCCATAAAATCATAAGGCTTGTAAAAAACTCGACCACTGTCACAAAAATATCCAAAAACCACATCACACAACCCTTGCTGCATTAAATTATTCACAACGAAATTTTTAGTATTAATTAAGGTTATTATCTTTACCCTTAACAAAATACGATTTACTTGGCTTTTTAATTAGGACAGCTTGCCACACAATGCATTCGGACATGTGTCCTTTTATCCGAAACCGAAATACCCAAAGGCATGGCCGAGCACGATGATGTTTCCGAATTAGTGTTTAATGGCAATCGATCGTAGCAGTCCACGTTCGTTAATTAAAACAAAAGAGCTTCGCTTGTCCATTTTGGGGAGGGTGATAATTGGGAGCGCGAGCAAGAAACTACGCCGACCGAGGCAGGGGCGTACCAAGCATTTATTTATTACCTTAATTACCGATTAGTTTGGTTTAGTTCTGGTATCAAATTGGACGGTACGTTGAAATAATTGTGTCATTAATTTTAGTAGGCGATGTGTGGGTATGACTCTATTAACTCTAGATTTAAATTGATACGTCTTCATTAAGGTTTACCAACTGTTTTAATAGTATTATCGTTTTTAAGTTATGTGAACAAAACAAAATTTCAATCAAAACTGTTTAAAACATGTACTAAAACTGTCTACAATCGTACAATAATTTTCATATTATGTCTATACAAAAAATATATATAATAATAGTTTAAAAGTCAAATTATTATTAACCTCCGTACACGTAAACATGTACTAAAACTGTCTACAAATATTTGTTTTCAAGCGTACAATAATTTTCATATTATGTCTATATAAAAAAAAATATATAATAATAGTTTAAAAACAAATTATTATTAACCTCCGTACAGAAATAAAGCTAAAAATTTTAATGTCATTTAATGTCATCATGTCAGTTGAACCAAACCCAAAAATGTTGTGATAAAATCTTAAAAAATAATTTAATGAAATGCTTGAAAAAAAGTACAAAAATTTGGTTGTCAAATGTCATACAATCGTCAAAATAAAGTGCCTATCTTAAAAAATAATTCCAAATGTGAAAATTATTATCTTACAAAAATAGAAAAGTATTAAATAGTTTCTTGACGCAAATATTTGAAAGATTTTAGGAACGTTTGGATTAGTAGTGCAGTTAACTAGATTTAACTGGTAGAGCTTTAAAAATTTTGCGTACAGTGCTCATTAAACATTCTCTTCTTTTTTACTGTGAAAAACTGCTTCTTTATCGATTGTTAGTCTTATTTTAAACGATAAATGAATTAGAAATTCTAACGGGAATTCCAATAAATACAACTGTCACTTTTTGTAGCTTTAACATTTCCCGTGTAAGAATTTTAAATACTTTGTAATAATATTTTACAATTATAGTTTGAAGTTATTTTAATATTTTAAAGTTACACTTCGATTTTGAAGATCGTTTAGGTTTTGTTTTAGTGTTGGGGAATATTTTTAATATTTATTTAACATATCACCAAAGTTTTTCTTTTCAAATGTTTTAAAGAATCAATAATTGTTAAGTTTAATTAAAATAATAACGGTCAATATAAATGGTGAAAATTACGTCAAAAATGTTTATTGGATGGTTACTTTATTTTCGTATGGATGTTGCTTTATAAAAATATTTAATTTAAATAATTTTTTAGTTAATATTAAGTATTTTTCGTGGAAAAAGTATAATACCTATGCAACTCGTTTATAAACTTTTCTTGGCACTTATTTAATTTAGCACTCTCTTGCAAGCTTGCTCGTGCCTAAATTAAATTCGTTACTAAAATGGCGTTTATTAAACTTGAAAAAAGTTAAAACGGCATAATGTACTACCAATTTAAAATATCCCAAATTGTTTAAAACTGATATATTAAAAAAAACGTTAAATATTAGCAAGTTTATTTAATTAATAACTAATTAAAGGTGAGCCAGATCGAAAAAAGACAAAAGACTTTTAGTATTCGTGGCTCTACTATACGCCCTAGAAATATTTTAAACTTTTTTTTAACACTCTTTACTGTTTCATTTTGATTGGCGACAGTTGGGTATTTATTTAAAAATAATTCGATTTAAAAAAAATTGTTTATACTCCACTGCTCTAGCCTATTCTGTAATAATAATAATATTTCTGTATTTAAATGCCATATTTTTTTTAAATAATTTTTGATTTTAATTTGTGAACACTTTATACAGAGTGCTTAGCAAAAATGATTTTTTTTCTTCCAAATTGGACAACAAAATTATTGATTTAGGGGATTTTGGATATATCAAATTAAGAAACGCTATCGGTTTTTAAAATTAAAAATCATAGGGCCATGGAAATGACATGTGTCCCAAAACCACAATTTTATAAATATCTCAAAACCGTCTAAAAACTGTTTTAAATATATCCAAAAGAAGTCTATAAAGTTTTAAAAATTTAACAGATCTGTTAAAACTTTTAAATTAAAAGTATTTTAAAATATTTAACTTGATAAAATAATATAAAACAAGCTTTTATTTAGGCCATGCACTAAAATGAATAAAATAGGTTTAGGTCATAAAGTTGATTGTTGTTTAGACAAACCCTTTTATTTGATACCCATTTCAAGTAGGTTATGATCATAAAGTAGCTAAAGATGAATTTGTTTACTTCCTACTAAATCCAACATGGCGGATTACCCATTTAACAAATGGGTAATCCGCCATGTTGGATTTAGTAGGAAGTAAACAAATTCATCTTTAGCTACTCGTCCAACCCTTTCATTTAATATCCTCATCAAGGGGGTTACAAAGAAAAAGGTAATCCGTCATCTTGGAGCGGCGGCCATTTTGAACAAATACCAATATTAAGTATTCTGGATTGTATTATCACCAGCTCACAAAAAGAAGAAATATATATCATTTTTATCCAAAAGCTTTTAATTAACAAACATCTCCTAACTTTGAAAGGTTTAACTTTTTTGTTATGGAGGTGTTCAACATTTATCTCATGAGGATTTAAAGACGTTTGATTTTTTGTAACTATTAAATTTAAATACCATGCCTTTTCCAAAGGAGTCTAAAACGATAACGTGAGTCAAAATATTTATTTTAAATATCCCTTTTAATCAAAAAATACCCAAAGGGTTTGAAGTGTTTCTTTAAATAACAGGAGTACATAAAACTAAGAAGCTCTACCTACCTACTAAAGTCTGCAACTAACCCCTGTATTATAGTTTGGTCGAGCACGCTTGTCTATACTTATACAGTTGACTTCCTCTAAGTCGGCATTTCCTTACTTTTACCTAATCACTCCCTCTAAGTTGAACTCCCTCTAACTCAAACAGTTTAACATGTGAGATGACAAAGGAGTTGACTGTAGTTCTGTCCGCATCATTTTTTGTATAAAATCTATAATGTTCCAAAATATCTTCGATAGTCTTTAATCTAAAAACCATTAAGTGGTTGTTGCCATTTAGGTTTTAGGTCATGTGGACCAGTTAGCGCAGTTTCTTCACGTTAATTGGCCATAGAGCGAGCTACAAATGGCCCGATATCGGCCATTTGGGCTGCCGAAGTGTAGTTCCGAGGAATGCTCGCGTCGTTATCCGAAGCGACAACTAAACACCCCCTAATTAAACCTGGTTTTAATTACACAGACCCAAAAACATGATTAATATAACTGAAACACATGTCAGTTTAGCACCGCATACCTCTTAATGAGCCAGTCAGCGTACCTCGAATTCCTTCTGCCCAGAAACATTAAACTTGATGCTCGTATCCGGAACATTTATACCAAATCGTTGCTGCGTATTTATTTATATTGCGCCCTTCCTTCGTTCACGTCCACAACTAAATTTGGAACCGATAATGGTTTAGTAGGGTTCTCAAAGATATTTGTCAACACGTTGGTAGCAATAACAACCTAGGAAAAAAGGATGTACAGCAACATGTTTTTTTTTTACAAAATACATTATGCATACATATGTAATAAGAACCAAAATAAGAAATACAAAAATACTTTTTTAAAAATTTTTAAATGGTTTCAAATAAAACATCCAAAAAAGAATCATTAATCAGTAATAATGAAGTAAAAAAAAATCGAATTGTTTAGTTTAATACGTTGTATAACCTCCTCTAGCATTAGTTACTGTTTTACATCTTTCCATGCTAAAAATTAATTTACCTATCTCACCCTAATCAATGCCTATCTCTGAAGAAAGTTCTTTTCGGTTATTAATAAAAGTATTTTGACAAATAGCCTTTTTTGTAGCATGTCCCAGACATGCTCAATCGGATTTAGGTCTGGAGATGGGCAGGAACCTCTTATAACTCGATTTCTAAAAAATGTGGGGCATTGTCCTGCATCCCATTGCTGAAGCATATGGAAACACAACAGGTCCGTGTATAAGATTTAAGTAATCAACTTATCTTAAAAAACCTTGTACCTAAAGAAACGAGATCAGTTCTTCCACCCGAGCTGATGCCTCCCATATTATCACTGTACCATCTCGATAACTGTGGACCTATTGCGCTGTTTGCAGACGTGACACTGGTCCGGGCTCTTTCCATACTCTTGTTCTATTAATAAAGTCCAAACCTGGATTCATCAGTGGACAATACCCATTGCTTTCTAGTCCAGTTTTCGTGTTATTAGGCCCAAGCATGGTACAAGAAAACAAGGTATATTCTTGGGCATCTGTTCCCACCACTCCATCAGATTGGCGAAGAGGTAAGAGCACCCAGTCGCCGCCATATTGGCCATTTACATTTTGATGTGAGTGTTTTTTAAGCTTTTTTAAAGTTTTGTTAGTGTAAAAAATGTCTACCTGCTAAGTGAAAATCTGCGCATGTCGTATGACTGAGCAAGCTCATCCCAAAAATTTTCAACAGCACTAGTTCATCTCGGTTTGCTGGCCTAAAGTCCCATTGATATATATTTTTAACTATAAAACCCCACACGTTTTCAATGGGGTTTAAGTCAGGGCTTCTAGCTGGCCATGGCAAAACAGTTAGGTGGTTGTTGTTTACCCACTCTGTAACCACACGATCTGTGTGAACTGGTGCATTGTCCTGTAATATAATATTTATTAGAATCGTTTTTGAATACTATACAGTTTTCTTACATGTTGGAATATAAAGTTTTCTGGAAACACATGTCTAACTGAAGGTAGCATAACGTTGTCCAAAATCTTCGTATAGTGCTCTACCATCAATTTCCCAACATACTCCCGGACCATGAATGCTTATCCACGCCCAAACATTTATGGTCTACTATTTGAGGTTCTTAATGTATAGTTTTCCTCAAATCTTGCGTTTCTTGAACGATATTCACGCAGCCTTCCATTATTGCAAGATTTTTCATCCGAAAATATAACATTATTCCAAAAATCGTCTCCATAATTTAAATAGTCATTGGCGAACTGGACTCTCCTGCGCTTATTTTCGTCAGTTAAAAAAACCTTATGAGCAGCAGCACAGTTTTTTAAACCAGCTTGTTTCAATCTTTTTTGAGCTGTTCGAAGAGATCCTGGAAATTGTGTATCTTCTAACTTCGCTATTGAAAGGATTTTGCCTAATATGTGCGACAAGAGCATTGTCTTCATTTTCGTTGGAGATTTTTCCTACACCTTGCCTGATAGGTCTTCTTAATCTTTGTTGTTCTTGCCAATGTTTTTTGATATAAAATATGCAGCTTTTACTGACATTTAAATCTGCAGCTACTTCACTTAAAGACCAATTTTCTTCTAATTTGGCTATTGCCCTGGACCTCTGAGCCTCGGTTAAGTGAGGTGGCATTTTTAATATTGCAATTGACAACTATTATCAAATTTGACAACGACCGACGACACTGATGCAAAGCCCATATTATACCATTAAATTTTGCCGTTCACATTTCGGGGACGCCAATTGTACATGTACAATGTACATGTACAATTGGCGCCCCGAAATGTGAATTGTACAGTTATGAAATTAAAATAAAATTTGAAAAACAAAATTAATCAAAACTAAATTTTGCATTGTGCAGGAAATGTGCCGAGACTTGGAAGCTAATGATCTTCAAGGAAAGTTATAACGTTCAAAAGTTACAGGACAACGCTAAAAGGCCTAAACTAGCTCAGTTTCAAAGGGTGTGAGATTGGCAGTTTATTAAGGCGTTACTTACCTTTACTTATATATTGGGCGCCAAGTAACAATAAGTGATTGTTACTAAAATTAAAAAAGTAGCAAAGTTTGAAACAGTAAAAAAAATGTTTAATTCAAGAAGCAATATGTATTAAAGTTTATATCAACATCTGTCTGACAGAAAAAATATATATATAATAACAAAACTAATTAAATAAATGAAACTCTTTTATATCTGGCCAGCTATAAATGATTTACAGGGAAAATAGGTAAGTAATATTATTATTATTATTCTATTGTAACTATTTAAAATAAACTTAACTTAATTTATTTTCAGATCTATTTGATATCAAAGATATAACAAAAAAAACTATATAAAAGCAAGAACCGGATAGATCTGACCTTAAGTGTCGGCACCTGAAGATCCCCGAAGTAAATTCAATACAAGATGGCGGCGGCTCTCAAGATTTTCCTGCCAGAAAACGTCCAAATATATTTCTTCAATGAATTTCCAGAATATTAAAATTTAAAGGAACTCGAAGAAACAACCCAAAAAAAAAACCCTATAAAAATATTATTAAGTAACAACCCTTAACTTTACATACAACATACCTTCAATAAAGGGTTTTTTTCCTTTTGAGATAATTTCCAAATGAAAAGTTTCAAACTTGTTTTGCGATGGTAGGTATCAGCTTTCAGGCTTTCAAAGCAAAAAACTTCAATTCAATTGGTAACCCTAGATGATGGATGGCTACGTGGTTAGTTTTGGTAATCTTGAAAAATCCAGCAAACGCTGTAGGAATCGAGATCGAAAATCAACACAACTGCAAAATCCAACACACTCTCTTCCTATATAAAAATATCGTGGCACTTAAATCCCTTCAAAAAGGTTCAATTCAAAAATTCCAACAAGTATGTGCACAACGATAAAGATTCACCAAAAGACTCACTTCCTTCTAGAAGACTTTCCCGACCTTCTTTAGACATGCGCGAATATTATCATAAACAAATTTTAATTTACTAAGTATCTAAAATATTTTAAAAAATAAGACAATAGAAAAAACCACACAAATTTTACCACCATAGAATATTAAACAAAACGGCCTTAAGTCTTTTAATTTCCAAAGAAAAAGAACCCATACTTAACAGGAAATAAATTATAAGCCAATAGATATCCTGGGTTACAAAAATGCACCAATAAGAAACGATTCAATTAACTGCGCTAATCAAATACCCAACTATTATTCATAATATGGATAAATATTGTATTGTTATTAATTTTTAGGGAAATAAATCATTATGGACTGTAATCGTCAAAAAAACACAGTGATTTTTATGCAAAACAAATGACAGTAAATAAACCAAATTAAATCACAAAATGTAAGTATCAACCAACAATAACTAAAAATATCACTGGAAATAAGCATCAATTGAAAAGAAAACATTTAAGTATTTTCCATCACAATCAAATAGGTACATCTTTGTATTATTTTCAGGAACCTAGAGAACACTGTTGTCGATCAAAATCATCGTGCCAAGCGATCGAATTGGAGCATGCATATACAGGTAGGTAAAGTGACAAATGGCAACTACTGCCTATTAATGTAATATCTCCTGTTTACGCAAAATTTCCATTGATACAATTTTACTTTACAGGTTAAAATTCACGAACTCCAAAGGAATTTAAAGAATGTATGACGTCACAGCAAAAAAACATATTTATTTATAACTTAAATAAATTTATTAAATAAACTCTATTTACAAACAAACTGGTTGCTTTATTATTAAAATTTTAAAAATCCCAAGATTATATTTATTTTTTTCTCAAAATATTTAATTACTGAAATTTAAATGTTACAAAGTCCATAACAGAAACTCAAACTGCAGCATGCAGCATGCAGCATGCAGCATGCTGCATGCTGCTGATAATGAAATAGCCCGGGATTAGGGTTGGGAAAATTTCACTTTTTGCTTGTACTTGAAATTTCACCTGAAATTTTCATGACATTTATGATATTTATTAAAATTTCCTAAATTTCTGAAATTTCATGAAATTTATGAAATTTATTGAAACTTTTAATAAATTTTAATCACTTTAATGTGTAATATATTAATATTGAAATAAGCCCACTCGGGGACCATGGCAAATTGCCTCTCTTACCTCCTACCCCTCTGTGGGCCCCTGCACCAATAATATAAATAGTAAATGTTTACTACAAATTTCTTGAGATTTCCTTTTAAAATATTTTTAAAATTACTAAAACTAAATGAGATATAGCACTTTTTGGTAAGCTAATGAGATTGTGCCACTTTCATTGTTTTATATTTATATATATTTATTATTTTTAAATATTTTACTAAAATTTTACGAAAATTGAAGAAACTTCATCAAAATTGTATGAGCCAAAGGCATTTTTTATCCGTTTTCCGATGCAATTATAGCAAAAGTAAAAGTTTAAATTAATCATGACTTTTAAAAAAAAATAAAGTCTGATTTAATTTACAAATTAAATTGGTAACTGAATTAAATTATTTAAATTAATTTATGCATATAAGTAACAATAATTACTTATAGTGTATTCAAATCCAAGCCGAACTAAACAAAAACGCCCAGACGCTTGATAACTCGTTCTTATTGGTCGATTCGGAATCTGTTGTAAATTATTATTAAAGGTCCCAGGGGAGGCCGCATGTGAAATTTATGCGAAATTTTCAGTAAATTGCGAAACTTTCAATGAAATTTCTGAAACTTTCACAGGCTTTTTTGAAATTTTCGGATTGAAAATTTGATTTGAAATTTTTAAAAATTTCACTTTTCCAACTAAATGAAATATTTCAAGTTTGAAACTTTCCCAACCCTACCCGGGATTGAAACATCCCAAAAGCATTAGAAAACCAGCTCATTCCATACCATAATGTAATATTTTTCACAAGTTTAGTTTGTTTTCTTTAATGTGGGTTCCATGGTGGCCAATTTAGGGTTTTTATTTGTCAACTAAACGTTAATTGCAAACAATTTTGTGATAAATAAATTTAGCAAAATATGTTGTTTACATTTATTTTGCAATGTTAATGTAGTAACTTAACACTTTTCATTTAATTCTTTATATTGGCTTTTAAACAGGATATTTAATTTTATTGAAAACATTTAACTTATAAATGGGAATGAACTAAGATGGCGGTAACTGGGTGGTTCGTCATACTAAAGAACATACCTTGTTTTCTTGTACCATGGGCCCAAGTTAATTTTGATGCGCGATTTTCAATGATAGAACCATGTGGTCTATGAGGGAAATTCTTAGTGGTCTTTTAGCATTCTTCATGCAAATGCCTTCTTACAGTTTGGACACATATCGACACCCTAATATAACAAGGTTGTATGTTAAAAAACCGAAAAATTTGAGTTTATGCTTTTACAAGGTTTTATGTAATCCACCCTTGACATACAACTTGAAAATAACTCTATATATATGTATATATATAGAATATACATTCTATAGAATTATTTGTAAGTGTTAGGCCACGTATAATCCTGTAGAAACATAGACTTACATTTTTCGTTTTTTTTAACATACAACCTTGTTATATTAGGATGACGATATTGTAATGGTTTGAACTAACTATGAAAATTATGCTATAACGTAGTAACACTTATTCTTGAAGACAAAGCAAGGGTTTGTCAAGCTAAATTATTTTAATATAATATACAGACTAAACCCAAGTAATATTTTATATTTTTATGACAAAAAAAAATATACCTATCAGATATTAAGTGGTTGTTTAATTAAGTTATGAAAAGCCATCGCGCGCGGTACATATGGCCAAATTTGGCAATCTTATTTAGCATGTTCATGTCGCAATTAACTTATGTTTTGGCTCACGTTTAATTGTGGTTAAGAAGAAGAAGAAGAAGAAGAAGCTTGCGAGCATGGAGTCGCTCGTATAACGTTTTTTTACGACGATACCAAATGGGCAGAGAAGAGAATGGCACAACTTGTTTCCTTTTGATCTATCGGCCGTAGTTATGTTAATGCCGGTTAATTGCTACTTACAAATCGATATCCACTTTTCTCAATAAAGAAAACTATTTAAATCGATCCAGCAACGATCGATGCAATATTTATTGACGGCCAATTAAAAATTCTAAACTAATGTTTTATTTATTTGGTTATCGCGAACCATTAAAGGAACAACTAGTCGCTCTGTGCAGGAATCTTTATCATTGTATAAGTTTACCGCTAAATCATTGGGTTGTTAATTATCTCAGCAAGCATTATTAAATTATCCTCTACTTCGTCTTCTTCTTCTTACTGCTACCGTATAAGCCGTCGCGTATTTTCACTTAGCCAACATGAAAAAGCACCCGCAAAATGTAACAATTAGCCATTAAAACGGTAAAAAATCAGTATAAATTAGCAGAGAAAGTAAACAAGCCATTAAAATAAAGACATTACTTTTTAAATCCTTATTTAAAACGACCTCGGCACATCCTTAATTTAATTATATGTAGGTACAGCTCGTAACGACTGCCACTTGCTTAACCGAGTGGTAATTGGTAAAATCGATAAAATAACTGCACTTAAAAGTTTAAGACCACCAATACCAACACAGGTTACAATTTAAATAGCTACGAAACTTTATTTTAGTATTGCAAGGCATATTTTTTGGAATTTCAATATAAATTTATTTTTGAAGTTTAGTTTAAACAAGATGAAGATGACAATTCTTACACTGAAAGAAATGCATTGGTCCTTATTACTCAAAAATAGTAATGATTGCAAATATTATATGTTAAAATGGCGACAGCGAAAACTTTTGCTACTACAATATTTATATTTTGCTAGAAGGTTTATGCAGTCTGCACAAATATTTATTTGTAGGTAGAACAATTAAGTTGCCCTGAAATAGTAAGACATATTTGTATTGATAACAAAAAATAACTTGTGATAGCCAATGCCTATTTGTAGGCAGAGCAAAGAAATTTGTTCGAAGTAGCAGCAGTATTTGTTCTGTGTTGATATCATTATTTGTCTTGGCAGCAAGCATTTACTTATTACAACAAATCATTTTTTGTACATAGTGCAATTAAGTATGCCCGAAATGGTAAAAAGTATTTGTATTGGTAGCCAAAAAGTATTTTTTATAACAAATGCTCATATGTCGGCATAGCAAAGAAATTTGTGTTAGCAGCAGATAATTATACAATATTTGCTGCAGTAGGAAACAAATGGGTGGGGGAGGGTAAAAATAATTTAACACTCTTTACAAATGTAGAAAAATATATTATAATAACTAGGTACATTTTAATTCAACCAAACTACAAATACGATTCGATTTCGTCCAGAGAAGGTCCAACAATTACAGGTTTTGGTTGGAGGGACAGTCCAAATGACTTTAGTTTTTGCACTTTGCTTTCCAACCCGTCGTTCAATTTACCAGTTATCTAGAACGAAAGACAAAAAATACTTTAATACACATAAAATTTACTGGATTAAATTCGGTAACTACGGATTAAACATGTGATGTTTGACTACAATTAGGAAGACTCGTTTTTGCAGAAACAATTTCCTATAAAGTGAAATGGACTTTCACAAAAAATTTACATTTCATAAACACTTATACCTAGGTAATAAGATAAAATAAAAGCTACTAACCCATACCTTTATGTGAATAATAAATCCTTCTTCCACTACAGTCTTTGACGGCCGCCAACACTGATCGCTTGCGTTTTAAAGTGTGTGTAGACAATAAATGTGACAAAATAAATAAAATCCTTGTGGTTCTTACTTCTATGAAAAAGAAAAAACTTCAATTATGTTTCAATACAAAGTAAAATTGCCTATCTTGTATTATATTTTCATCACCAAGTCCACTTATTTATGTATCCGGATTTTAGCTTTTATGTCTACTACAAACTTGCACATTAAATATAAAAACAATACAATACTTACGTTTAAAAATATCCACATATTTAGAGAATCCCCATTGATCGTAACTAATGCATTAGTTACATGTAAAGGTACACAAATTGCTACGCAATCTTCACACGAACAAATCTCAAATGATTTTAACTCTGGCGGCCTATCGGTGGCCATATGGAAAGTCTGGTAATCTTCGGGTACCTATATGTTTTGCCTTTTTTAAATTTATATTTTTTCTGGTAAAAATTTTTGATAATTACTTAGTTATTTTTTCGCGTATGTGTTGAAATATCATTAAAACATAGTTTAATAAACAAATATAAATTTAATGTAAATGTTACATGTGTACATGAATAAGTGAACAAACAATGCTGGGTTTTTACAAATGTGTCGAGGTCCCATGCAGCCCCTAAAAATTCTTATCTTAGGTAAAAGTGGGGTTTTATTGCCCTTCTTGAAAATATCAATACTCTTAGATGAAAACCAGATGTGACCATGTGCATGAAAAGGTTTTAAAATAAAAATAAAAAATATTTGGGTTTAACATTGATTTTAACCATTAATATACTTATTTTTTTATTAAATATTTAAAAGACATTTAATTTTTTTAATAATTTTTTAAGATGTTATAAATAAATTTATAATATATTACTAATATTTACCTAATACCTCAGAGAAATATCATGTCATAAAAAGCATATGAAATTATATTAATTTAATTAATCAGGTAAATTTGATTCAAATAGAAATTTTTTTAGTTTTATATTAATATAAAACAACAAATTTTTCAAATGAATTCATTTACAAACAGTTTTACAATGTTTTTAAACACTTTTAAAGTGTACACTCTTTAAAATATATATATAAAAATAAATCTATTTATTCCATTGCCTTTCTCAACGTTGTTTCAAAAAGATATGTATTATACAATTGTTATACATCTATTAATTTAATAGGACACACCATTGACTCCAAAACATATTTGAATCCCTTTGTTTTATTGTTGTTTTGAATGATTCTACAACATTTTTTCTCTCAGTGTTGTTAGGTTGGTACTTAATTAAATATAATTCAAAAAAATTAAATACTTTGCAACTAACTATGTACATTACTTTATTTTGTATTATCAATAAAAAAGTATGCTCTGTAAACACAATCTTCAACTTACGCACATTTGTTACGCCAGCAAATGTCAGTTTGCTATAAGCAAAATGCTGTTTGCACAGAAAGTAAAGATTTTGTCCGTAAAGCAAAACATAAAGAGTTCATATGCTTACTACTACAAGCATTTTGACATTTGTTGTAAGCGCAAAACTTTACCGTTTGTTTGTAATGTCCACAAATTTAATACTCTTTCCAACACATTGCTTTCAGCATATTGTTTTTTGCTACCAAAACCTATGCATTTCTTTCAGTGTACATGCATGTTGCACATCTAGTTAAATTTTCTGCCCATGGGCAGAAAATTTAACTAGATGTGCATTGCACATTGTGCAACCAACCAATATACATTTTATTTTCAGAAAGTATCAATGTTTAAAAGACATTTTTCACTTTTGTTTGAAATTACCTACAATTTTCATGAAAGCTCTGTTGTTTATAATTACTTGAGTTCGAAGAACGAGTGGAATTTGTACAATAATCTTAAATAAAAATTATCTGGTTCAAACAAACCGTTGTCAATGCAACGTGGTATTTCCAACAGTAATATACCGATAGAAGAGGGGTTGATAATACATCCTCTCTAAAAATGACTAATTGTCATAGCGAAAAAGCAGCCACTAATAATTCTCGTCAATTTGTATATCGGACATTTAGCAGTCAATTTGTATGTAAAATTTTTCGCTGAATCCGCTAAAATGTCGGCAAAAGTTATAAAATTAGGACAGTTTCGAAAACTGCTCCACTTTCATCATTTTCTTTTTGGATTCAGGGGACAATTTTACATAATAATTGTTAAACTGTTAACTGTTAAATGTCCGGGGTACAAATTGCTGTGGACTACAGTTATTCGTGACTGCTTTTTCACTTTGAAAACTAGTCATTTTTGACCAATTCATTTTTAGAGAGCAATTTTCCCAAAATTTCTACGAACTGCTTTTTTCGTAAGTAATATCATAAGGGCATCTAATTTTTTCGAAAAAAATCAAAAAAACACGCTGGTGGTAACAAAAATCCGAGTCGAAGACGAGGATTTTTGCACCTGCACGAATGCATTTTGTTAAAAAATATTACTTAGCATTGTGTTTTTCGATTTTTCACAGGAAAAATTAGATGCCCGAATGATATTTGACAAGACAATTTCATGAGTAACAGTTATTTTGCTTACACATAGCTAATAATAAATACTACCTATTATACATGCATACATAATAAATATGTAGGTATTAATTTGAAAACTGAAAAATAGGTAATTTATTTAATCACAAAATACTACAAACCTAATTATTTATGGTAGAATTAAAATATAAATTTTAATTTTGGTGACAACAACTGTCAAGTTTTGCCGAGGGAAAACTCAAAAAAACTGCTAACAGGTGCTGTCATACAGTTTTTTCACCATTTGTAATTCAAAATTGCGCGTTTGTGATTGGTGGAAATTAAGACGAGGGAAATAGTCATTTATAATCTGAGATCTTATCTCTGATCATAAATACTATTGAGAATATAAATTTTCATAGGAAAATTCCAGTTTTCTGTTTCCAGTGAATAATGAAATTATTCATAACTATGAATTATGAATAATGGAATTATGAAGATCTATAAGTCGAAGATTGTAGAAGTTTATTTTATTGGGTAACTTACTGAACGATTCATTTTGATTTCTAGCAAACTAGTGATAAGCGAATCAATACAAACAAACCTTGTCAATGCAACGTGGTCTTATCGAGTTAAAGAAGGATCTTATCAACAAGATACCACCTTGAGGTTGCGATGTTAATAAGAGTTTTGATTGGTTCAATAAACGTAAAGTAATTTTCATTAACAATGTAACAGTACCTGTTACATTGTTGCAACAATGCATGGGTAAAATATTTTTACAACATTTGATAAAATTTTGTGATAAAAAGTTTTAAAGGGAGTCTGCTTCTTCAAAAACAACCATTTGGGTTTCTCAGTGAATTTAAATATGACAGTTGAAGCGCTGATGATGGTGGATGCAGGTGGTACAATTGAGGGGCTCGGTGCAAGAAACGGGTATCTCCATATTTTTGCCAAATTGAGTTAGGTATATGAAGATACACCCTTCAGTAGTCCGCATCGTGTATATCCACGTTAGCGTTAACTAAATATATTAGATACAGGAGATAACGCAGAAATTATACTGTGCAAAATAATGTTTAACAAGGTTTTTATTTTCTTCTGAACATTTTCCGAATATCGACATACCAGGTTCTTGCACCGAGCGCCTCAATTGGAGTAACCACTCTACAAAACTGTTATATTTTGAATGAAAAATAAAAAATGATAAAACATTATGGTTTGCTGACACCACAACAAAGTCAGAAACGGGTTGGGTTATTGATTCAGTGCAATATTTGAAGGTATTTAAAAGGTATACACTTGAATTTAGACGTTTTATAAAAATGTATAAAACATGACTATTACTAAACATCTAAATCCAAAAGGGATTTTTTGGAATGCACTTGGTGTAATCTTCTACAAATTGCTTTTTCTAGACTTGCCCCTAGCACATGTTCACTGTTTCTATACTTGAATAGTCAGGTAGATCCAGAAAATACATCTATCTTGAAAGAGTTATAATGGAAACTAAATCGTATTTTAGAGAGTATTATTTCAAAAGTTAAAAAATAAAATTGAATTAAAAATACCAAAATGTGAAGTATCTCTCTTCCTTGATAAATCTATGACTTTAAGGTATTTATATTTTCTATACATAATTTATCACTAAACGCGGTAAATAATTTATTATTAAAATCCCTATTCAATTAAAACAACGTATTTAGGGTTTCATATCGATAAATCTCTCTATTCATAACTCTGGGGATTTGAAATGCCGTTTGTGATAAAACGCTTACGTGGCACAAAAATTCCTTGAAATAGACTGAGATTGTTTGGAGAGTTTAAGATAATGATCTGTTAGGTAAATTGGCTCAGTTATTTCGCGGATATTTTTAATAGGATAAATCTTTTAAAGCCATTGTGCTACTCTCGTTAGGGCAAATCAAGAAGTCCGTACGACTTTCAGCCGTATCCTCTGTTGCCATTGGTTCTTTTATCGAATACCACTCGCAATCTATGATCACACATGCAAATGTAAGCCGTTTCAAAATAATGAATATTAAATCCATTGATGTCTTTTCCAACATTGTTAGATGGATTCTAGCCGATTCTTTAATGTTTTTAAATGCTCTTATTCTCTTTTAACAAGGTAGATTCGGAGAAAAATGCCCTCCTCTAATTTAACGTTGTGCCTTTTGTAATTTTCAATCGAAATCGTCGTGCTTTTTTTGTGTTTTAATTGAAAAACAACGACACAAGCCAAATATAATGGGGTACTTCAATTTATGTATGTAAAATCAATTTTTTAAATGCATTTACCGGATACGAGATATTTTAAATTACTGGTATTTTTAACGTTACAGGTCGTCTAAAAAAGAAGATGTCACTGACAAGCTGTCAGTTTGACATCTACAAGATATTTTAGATTTTATTTGAGTTTAATTTTAATAATAGTATATTAAAGAACTAATGTCATAAGACGTCATTTTGTCGCACGCGGGTGCTATTTATATGCTATTTTATCTATTTTGCAAAAATTCTATAAAAAAAATGTATACCTTAAATTTAATTTGGTCGAATTTTACTTTAGATAGTTGGTATCACAGTCATTGGTTTGACAGTTAATATCAAAATCGATTCGCCATGCCGTCCTTAATTTACTTATTTACAATAAGCGGATGTTAATGTTAAGAAGAAAAAAAGGATTTTCGTTGGTGTTAAACAAAATTTATTGCCAGAAAAGTCTCGTAAGTACTAGAAAAATCATAAAAATATTATAACCAATATGCAAAATATTATGCTGTTTAAAGTATAGCCAACCTATAAAATTAAAATTTTGGGTGGCATAAAGTATTTCATTACAGCACCTAAAGCGGTGTTATAATTAAGTCATTATGAACGCAAAATAGATAAAATATTATGTAAGGAGAAAAATCTCCCCTATTTTTATTTTGTTTGCAAAAATTCTTATGAAAAATAGTAATAATTCGATGGCTTCTACTGCTTCTTTAACTATACTCGCAGCTCGTATTTTGTCCTATCGCAAGTTGCGATTCGCAACTACTTCATTTTACGATAGAACAAAAAACGCGCTGCGTTAAGATAAAGTAGCTAGAGGCCATCGAATGGCTATCGAAAAATATCAAAGAATTGCAACCAGTACAGTATTGTACAAAATTTAAACAAATTTCCTTATCTAGTTTTGAGATAATAAAAAAAGCGCTTATGCGGCAACGTCGTAATTAGCTTTGATGACAATTGACAATTTCGTAAAATAGTTTAGGAAGCAAATTTTGGACCAAAAAATACCTCTTTGTTCACTGACGTTATTGTGAAAATGTTTTTCTCCTGTTTCACAACTCACGGGAGTATGCTCTTTATTTTCTGATTTTTCATAATACCTAATATCCATGACCTCCTTACTTTCAATCGGTAAAGGCAAAATTCTTTTAATCGGTAAAAATTAAAAAGAGACAAAATACCCAAAACAAAGAATGAAAAAGATAGAAAATACATTTTAGCAGCCAACGCAAAAACTCAAAAAGATATCACTTAATAGAGATTGAAATGTTGCCGCTTATTTATAAACACTTAATATATTATCTACATAATTCATTTCTCATTCTGATAACTTTGTTTCACAAGTTTTCACAAAATACAGTCCTACAGTTTTGTCACTTAACAGTTAAAATCATATTTTGTATTTACTACTAGTACCTTTAACCTTTTTTCTTCATCTTAAAGAATCAAGGTGACAAGTTACTTATTTTTGCCTAAGAAAGTACAGGATATTATTTTTTAAGTGACTGCTGTTTACATTGTGTTTCTCACTTGGTTATTTGATGAGAAAAGATTTTTATGAAATACGTTTGTTTTTTATTTCAAATCTTGTAATTATAATTTTAAATTTTTTGACCCCATCACATTATGTACATTTATCTTAAATAACCATTTCGACGATACCCCATAAGTAGGGTTTAGTAAACATAGTTTTCAATACAGGGTAAAATGTAAAGACAGATTAAAAAACTAAACTCTTTATTTTAAAACTAGTTAAAAATTCAAAAATAAACTGTTATTCAATCTTATAAATGTTCACTTCCTGACACTTAACTAATCTACAGTGAAATTGTTCCCGCACTCTGTTTAAAATGTCTGCAGTTATTCTGTTTCTTATTTCATCCAGATTATACGGTTGTATTTTAAACACCCTGTTTTTTAGATTTCCCATAGGAAAACTACTAGAGGTGTTAGATCTGGTGATCTTGCTTTCCATTCTTTGAAACCTCTTCTTCCGATCCTCCTGTGTGAAAAAAGCATAGTGAGGTGGTGCACCGTCTTGTTGAAGCCATATCCTTTCATTGGGAATATTAGAAACAACTCTTCTAAAGTTCGGACAACTTAAGTCTGATTTATAAATTGCCTTCCTTTCTTCCTACCTTCCTCTCGTAAAAGATGAACAATTCGAAAATCGTAGTGCTGTTTATAGATTCGCGTACGCTTGTTCAACTTTTACGGGAGGAAGAAAGGATGAAAATCTATAAATCAGACCTTATTCTCTTAAAATTTTCAGATATCTTGCCTCATTAAGATCTTTAATGAAAATAGGTTTCACCACAGTATCTGCAATTTTGCCTATTTACCTCGCCATTTAGAAGAAATGTTGATTCATCGGAAAAAAGACTACTGCAGAAGAAATCATTAATTCACACCAAACATTTTGGTCTTATAATGGTCCATAATAAAACTTTAAGCCAATGAATACATACGAGTATGGCAGCAAATGTCGAAGTATTTTTTTTTCAAACACAGTCAAAATTCTTTTGGTGAACCATGAATGTATATTTATGCTATAAAAATTATCTTGTGTGGCACAATTAAGGAGTAAAAATTTAATTAGCCACACAAAAATCTTAACTGTAGGTATCATCCAATTAAAAAGTAAGGGGTCCGATTTAAATAAACGGTAGTCTATCAAATTAGTAGATCGTCCGGCTAACAATGATATCTTTCACGTAGATAAGCATCTCCACTTTAAAAATAACCGAGCTGGCTTTGATCCTTCTAATACTTTCGTTTGTTTTTACACAGATTAAAATTAATCGCCGCCGTTTGGACATTAATCAGACGATCTGAACGTTGATTACATTCATTCAGGATTCAGGATTTAGATGGTCTGTAAAAATAATTTGCCTCGAGTTTTTTTTAAATAGAAGTTATTTTGTAGTTTATTAACAAATAAATATATAGTTACATTATAAAAAATGCAAAAAAAACAAAAAAAGTAAATAAAATGACGAGAAGCTGAATTAATAAGAAGATGGGCCTAAAAGTGTGCCTTGAGGGACACCTAACCGTAATCATAAAATAACGAATTGATTTGAAAATTGAAATCTAAGTAATGGATTCATCAGCTAAAACAGTGACAAACCATATAATATACAAGTATAAAAGTTCAAACTACCCTGTTATAAAAATTAGATTTGTTAACATGAGTTTGTAGTTTGTTAATTTTATTTTGCAAAATACTTTATTCTAATTTGTAACATGTTCGTAACAACTGTGTAGAGTGTTTATAATATATTACCAGAAATCTGCTCTCTAAAAATGAATTAGTCAAAAATGACTGCTTTTTCACTTGTACCATGGTCAACCATTGGAATACCATGGTATCCCAAAATTTAACAGCCAATTCTTATGTAAAATTGTCCCCTGAATCCGAAAATACCGTCAAAAATAATGAAGTGGAGCAGTTTTTAAGATATAGTCAATTCGATATTAAATGGAAAATTGACTATATCTCAAAAACTCTTCTACTTTTTTAACTTTTGACGACATTTTCGGATTCAGGGGAGAATCTTACATAAGAATTGGCTGTTAAATTTTGGGGGGTACCATAATATCCCATGGATAACCATGGTACAAGTGAAAAAGCAGCCACTAAAAACTATTAAATTAGTCATTTTTAGAGAGTGCTATTAGTGTTATTCGGATTCCTTATATTTAACGAGTGTGCGAAGTGGGAAGTATCCTAAAAAAGATGCCATCACTGGTTTTCAAACTGAAATTAGTTACGAAATTCATCAGTAAGTGTTATAGTAGTACTGATAATTATATTGTACCTTCTTTATAATTTGATGATTTCAGAATGGTGTGTTATTTAATTATGTGTATGTTATTGTTGTGTTTATTTATGTAGGTATGTGTTACATTTTTTGTTTAGGAAATTGATTAATAAAGCAACATTTCTTATCAATTTTTTTTTATTTAAGTTCCCAATTTCCAGCAAATAATGTTGTTACAGGGTCTATAAAAAGATTTGTTTTGAAAATTACAAAAATTATGGTCGAAATATTAACATAGGATTTCGTTATTAAATCTACAATTTATTCTATTAGTTCTGGATAAAATTTGGTTAAAATTACAAGATAAAAAGTTTAAATTAAAATTAGAAAGTTTTTATAAATGAAGCTGGGCTTAAAACGGTGTCTTGAGGGATACCTATCCAAAATTATGAAATTTTATCTAGGCTTTTTTTGTGCATTATTAATATTACAATTTTAAAATATTGTAATAATAGAGCACATGTTAAGTCAAACGTAAGGTACTAAAACAAACTGGTATTGGCGTTCATTTCGAATGCAAGTATGGAAAAATAGTTCAGCTATCAAAACCCGTCTGTAGGTAATGAAGCGTGTAGTGCATGTATTGACATGGTCGAGTGGGACTGAGAAAAGATATTGGCCAAGCACCGGGCAGGTACGTATCGTGGCATAAGCGCTAGCATATTAATATATAATACCTACACATAAATAAGTGATACAACCGCATTGTGTCCGACATATTTATAGTTCATTAAGGACCATTGGTGTCCGTGTGGCCGGACACATCTCTAATTGTGCTCGAATAAGGCCCTAATAGCCGCGCACACAGACACTTATACTATGTGAATAATTTATTTATAATGACGAAATAAATATCGGATTAAATAAGATTTGTGTGGGGTGATGAATGGACGAATCGTTCTTTTTCTTTATATCGCTAAACCGCTTAAACTTATCTTTAATTGATTAGCCGTATTATATCCCATAAAATTATTGCTCTCCCATAACACAAGATTTATCAAAATTTTACTGTGTGGCATAAAAAGGTTTATCTTTAATTGAAGAAAATTGGATTATACATAAAAATTTAGTTAAAGTATGGTACTAATACTATATTATGTATTATTAGGTATAAAATAGTATATTACATTTTACTCACAAATTTAATTTAGGCACAAGCGAGCTTGCGATCAAGGGCTTAATTAAATGAGCCTAAAAATTTTTATAAACGAGTTGCATACTGTACTTTTTTACGACAAATACTCAATATTATTTAAAAAATGATTTAAATTAAATATTTGTATAAAGCGACATCTATACGAAAATAATGTAACCATTCCAATAAACATTTTTGACGTAATTTTCACCATTAACATTGCCCGTTATTATTTTTATTAAACTTTACAATTATTTATACTTTTAAATTTTAAAATAACTTCAAAATATGCATATTCATGAAAATATGTTATGCTTGATTTTATTACTATAATTGCAAAATATTATCACAAAGTATTAAAAATTCTTACACGGGAAATTTTAAAGGTACAAAAAGTGACAGTTGTATTTTACCCGTTAGAATTTCTAAATTGGAAATCTCAAACTTTTTTATGTAAATCAAAATTTATCCCTTAAAAATAGACTAACAATAGATATAGAAGCAGTTTTTCACAGTAAAAGAGAAGAGAATGTTTAATGGGCACTGTACGCAAAATTTTTAAATCAGTTAAATCTAGTTAACTGCACTACTACGGCGAAATCAAAAGGTCAAAAACGTTCATACAATATTTTTTTCAAATATTGGCGTCAAGAAAATATTTAATACTTTTTTGAATTGAGATAATAAAATAATTTTTACATTTAGTATTATTTTACAAGAAAAAACCTTTATTTTAACGATTATATAACATTTTACCACTGTCAACTAACTTAAAACTAACTTCAGCCTCTGACTAAAATACTGTTGCTAACTTCAGCCCGTGACTAAAGCGCCATAGTCATAGCTTGTCAATGTATTTAAAAGATCACTTACCGTCAACATGTACGCGTTTTGAAGGTGGGAGTAGAAAAAGTAATTTAATAGGTTGAGACGCCAAAATTATAAGAAGCTTGAAAATGATGAAAAGTTTAAATGATGGCAATATATGATGATGACAAGCTAAAATGATGGCAAGCTATGAAGACGACAAGGTAAAATGAGAAACATAATGAAGACATAAAAAATTATGTTTTATAAAGTAAACTTCTTAGGACACAAGTCCTTAGAATAAGTATAAAAATACAATCTTTGTGGCCAAATTAAGTTATTTTTTAATTTCCTTTAGCTTGATACATTTATTCCAACATATGCATTCCTTTTTCGTTAAAAAAAATGCATCTTCAGCGTCGATTACTTCAACATTTGAGGCATATCTCTTTCCAGCTAACGATTTGTTCAGTTCTGGAAAAAGGAAAAAGTCACAGGATTCCAAATCTTGAGAATACGGAGATTGAGGTAGCCTAACTCCTTGATTTTTATGGTTACAGTGACTTTGTTAGCTCAAGAATTATAATTTTGGCACCATCTTTTAGAAATGGAAGATGGAAGTCTATGCCCTCGTATAAGGAATGTACTGTGATAAAAAGTTTTTGTTTTTATAAATACCGAGTATTAAGTCTTAATACTTAAATAGTAATGCAACAAATTGCAAACAGGATGAGGACATTTAAGGTTTCCTCTTTGGTTTTTATACACGAATGAAAAGGTTCGTTAGTCATACAGGAGAGGCAACCAGCTGTGGTGGGAAATTATTCAGCGTTGATACAGCGCAATAATTTAATTTATTAAAACCTGCATTAGCAAGAGTATAAACATGTCGGGCATTTCATGGAAATTTGCTGAATCGGCCCAGTATTTTTGCCAGGTATTGTCTCGGTTCGAGAAAATTGACATCATTACGATCCTCGTGACAATAGCAATAAGTAATGGGTGTGCGAACAAACTCGGTGCTGTAAGGATAAATAATAAAGTTAACGCCCGCGCGCCTTCTCGGTCGGGCTCGGAAACCGCAGCATAAGTCAACTTGTGCGATAAATAAGCCACACCATCAACTATAACCCCGCTAATTTTATGCATATAAATTTCGTATTTTCACGCAAACTAAAGAGTGAGGTGCGAGTTGGGTGGGCCAAATGTCTCGTATATTTTGTTTAATCAGCTTTGCGGTAAAAAAAAATTAGGGTCCAAATAAAGTAAACCTGAAAAATAAGAAATTATTGTAAACTTGTTTTTTATTTTTAATATTTAATCAGCGAAAATAGACAGCAAGAATAAGGCAAGCTTAAATGATAAAAACGTGAGATGACGACAAGCTGAAATAATGGTAAGGATCTGAAATGACGAAAACATAAAATAACAACAAGCTATAATGATGGTAAGGTAGATAAAGTTAAAGATGTGGACAGGTTTAAATGAAGACAAGATAAAGTAATGTCAAGTCAAACAAATAAATATGCACTCATTGAAAAAAAACTAAATGAGATGATTTTTGCCAAAATAAGAGAAGAAAACTTGGGATATTACGACATGGCCTGGGTTACTTAGTTTTTGATATATCAAAGAATGGTTTATAAGTAAGTCAGGACTTAATCCTGGTTACCATTGGAAAGCTTGGCTGGACATTGGGCTGCCATCTCTAGGCCTCGGCCAGGGTTTAAAAACCAAGTCTTGGCTTCCTAGTCTGACCAAGTTTCAACCAGACTTTCATGACCCAGTCTGGGATCCCAAGTCTTGAATCAAGCTTCAGCCAGACTTTTTTCTGACCCAGAGATTCATTACCAATCTTGGCCCAATACAGGCTTGGCACGAAGTTATAATTTTAAGTCGGGCTTCAAAGCTTGAGCCAGAGTAGCGTAGAATTCGGCCGAGCCTGGGCCAATCTTGGGACTTTGTTTTTCCCTACATGGGTTTTAGGTAAAAACATGTAATTTGATTTTAAGATAGTGGACTTAATACAATTTGGCTCTTGGGTACATACAGACTGTATAGAATCAAGTAAGTAAGGCTGGAGACAAGGATGAGAAATTATATTCTGATCAGAGAAAAAGAAACAAACTTTAATTGGGCGTGGTTTAAACCAAGCCATTCGTAATTACGAACCATAGTTGCCCGGTTGTTTTAAATCAGAAGAGAACGATTATAATTATTTAATAAATAGTTCAATTTTATTTGTTTGAAACTTTAAAAATAACAAAAAAATTAATAATATGTCAAAAATAATTTGATTTGGTTAATTTTCTTACTTTTAATATTAAAAAATAAGAAAAACAACCCTTTTAGGAAACAATAATAATAATAATAATAATAATAATAATAATAATAATAATAATAATAATAATAATAATAATAATAATAATAATAATAATAATAATAATAATAATAATAATAATAAAACATAATAGCATATGGCAACAGCGCGGCATGCAGCCAGATACAAGGGCATGCAGTTTGATCTGTTTGTTCAATAGCTCCGACGCTGTCGTAGGGAAATATGTATAGTTTTTAAAAAATTCATTTTCGCCATTAACTGGAATTTAATGGATTTTAAACAATACTTAGTTTTTATTTGCAGAAATGCATTAAAACAAAACCAACGAATTCGATAAAAATAAAACCTATAAATTCTCAAACAAAAATAATTCTAAAATAACGAAAATAACTTTTTTCTAAATTAAATGTTCAAATAGACCACCAGCAGCAGTTAAACAATATTGACCAATTATTGGAAGGTTATGTTACTCAATCTGCTGAGACAAGATAAATGTGGTAAAGAGGACAAGCTAAAATAAGAACAAGCTAACAGGATAAAAAACTAAAATCAAGACAAGTTAAAATGACGACAAGCCTTGATGAATAAAAAATTAAAATAAAGTCAAATTTTGAAAATGATGTAGGATAGATTCCTGAAAAAATCCAGGTTAATAAAATAAAAAAACTATTTTAATTAAAGGCCAACAAAAATTTAAGCTGATGATCCAGATGTTGTAGATAATGATCTAGATGTTAAAGGGGTAGGTCGTAATTTTTCAAAAATTTTTTTTTACAGTTTCTTCACCGAAATCGATGAGACCCGTATTTTTACATACAAAAAAATATATAAAAATTAAGTGAATTTAGTCAATTTTTTTTCTTCTAAAAATGACAACAAAAATTGAGGGCAAAATTTTTACATTGCCACATTTTTTTTACTTCAAATTTTTTTCGTTTAAAGTTAATAATATGAACAACCTTCACCAAAAGTCCCGAGTTGGCTAAATTCGTCATTTCGAAATTATTATTTTTTTAATGAAAATTTTCTAGGGAATTCGTGGTCCATCGCAAAAATTTGGTATTTTACCTAGGGCATGAACAATATATTTAATATATTTAGTCACTTCTGGTTTCACCGGAAATGGTCTTAACATTTATTTTTTTAATGAAACACATTTTTTACATATTTCGATTCAAAATAAAATTCTGTCATTTGTCAATTTTTGACAGTTGAAATCATGTTTTGAATACATTTTATTTCTATATCTAGAGTGCCATGAATTGGCTTTTCTGCTTCATGTTGGGCCAAGTAGACTGGAAAAAATACAACTTTATATAATTGAAACGATCGAAACATTTTTGGCCAAGTTATCGCATTTTCAAAAAAAAATGTCACTCGTAAATCGATGTTTTTGTCAATTTTTTAAAAATTTCCTACAAATGAATAAAACAAATTTAAGCAAAAAGAAAACATACGGGTCTTATCGAATTCGGTAAAAAAAAACTGTACAAAAAAATTTCGTTAAAAAATAAAGATCTACCCCTTTTTGCCTAATTGATTTGACATGGAAAGGCCCAAAGGTATATAAGCAATAAAATTTAAATAAAAAACGTCTCAAATTAAACATTTAACGTTCTAAATATCCATTAATAAAAAACCAACACATCAATTTTTCACAAAATCGTCCACAAACATGCACATTTGTATGCACAGTCACACAACAAACATATCCGTACGCCAATGACTTGTTATTGGTAATGAATACAAAGTAATCAGAAAGCATTCAGCGCTGATGGAAATATGCCTGCAGTATCGAACAGCACCGCGATTGTCGGACAATTAGGGATCATTTCACGGCACTGGACAAAAGTGTCATTCATTAGCGTTCGCATTCATTCACACAACTGCAACACAAGAGTGCCATGGCGAGCCGAGGCACACCTGGACTACAATGTTAGTTTTTAGATCCATTAATTTCCAAGATGATTTAGATATTTATAAGAATAATAATAATACTTAATTATTGCCCTTTCAAAATTATTAATTTTCGAGTTCTTTGGATGATTGTTAAATTTGTTTTGATAATAACAAGATTAATGGATTATATCGGAAAAATAAAAATTCCAGATGGTTAGCAGGCACCTAACACTTATCACGATATAAATTACCCAATCAGTAGAATCCATTAAAGGCGAAAAATTAGCACCAATTTTAACTCGCTCATCGCGTTTGTGAATACTAACATTATCTCGTAGAGGCATAAAGGAGTCATTTAATGTAATAACAGATCAATTATGGGTTAAAACTGTAAACATATAATTTTAGGCAATCAAAATTACATGGTTTATTAAAATAATAGATGGAATGGCGTGTAAAGCAGATGCTTTTCGTGTGGTTTACACTGTACAAAAATATTTGTTAATTTTAACCAAATATTAACCAGATTTTATGTTTAGGTTTACAACCAACTGTAATCTGTTAACTAATTTAATAAGTAGTTTGTAATTATAACAAACATTTTGTATATTTAATTACAAAATCCTATATTAATACTTCCACCATAATTCTTGTAATTTTTAAAAAGGACCTTATTTTTCAAACCTTTTTGTAGTCCTATTAACAAAAGTATTTGTTGGAAATTGGACACTTAAATGAAAAGAATTTTGATAAGAAATTTTGCTTTAATAATCAATTTCCTAAACAAAAAAATTAACACACCATTCTGATATCGTCCAATTTTAAAGAAATTTGGTAAAATATAATTATCAGTACCACACTGTTAACATCAAATTAACACCATACATGGTCTATATCGATACAAACCAAAATGGTGTTAAATATGGTTCGTTGTTCCAAAGTAAATTCAAATACTAAAATAGTGTAAATTTAACTTTCACACAGTGTTAAAATAAATTTTACCTGGTGTAAATTAAACTCCTTTTCAGTGTTAAATATTATGTGTTTTTGGTAAAATTAAATCATACTACACAGAAAAAAAGGAAAAAAGGAAACAGGAAGTTCCTTGAAGTATATTATCAGTGGTATTATTACAGAAAATTGAACCTTCAACTTGCTAGAGATAATGTTTTTAGTGCATTCCACCAACTTAAAATACTTTAAGTATTGACAGTTGTTTCCACCTCTTTAATATCGAACAACTTGTAGTGTCACACCAAAGCAAAGGACTACCTGACCTTATATATGAACTATTCCTTTTTTTCTGTGTAGGTGCACTTCTCAAATATTTTTAGATAAACACCGTTTTGGTGTTTGCTGTATATAACATTTTTAACCCTAATTCATGGTGTTTATATTAACACCACTTGGTGTTGGATTTTGACACCATTTTAAGATTACTCTTTACACCACAGATATTTTAAACAGTGCGCTACAACACTCTGAAGTCAGTTGAACTTGTTGATACGTATTGTCAGTGGGAAATGTTTTGATTGACTGCCTAAAATTACGTCTACTTTTTCAACGAAATAATTTGTAAAACATAAACAAAATAATCTGTAACCTTTGAAATTAACAAAAAAACTTACAAAATTGAATATAACCTTTACAAAACTTTCCGTAAAATATGTTCCTTTGTTAAAATAATTAAAAACCCTTGTTTTTACAAAAAATTATGTTAAAATTTTACAAAATAAAATGAACAAACTACAAATTCATGTTAACAAATCTGATTTTTATAACAGTGTATTAACACATTATCAATGAATAATTTTGTAAACAAAGTACATTTTCTATTATACACATTTAAGTTCTATTTTATCTACTCGCAGATCACTTCATACAAAAATTCGTGCTTCAAACCTTTCCGAATTGATTCATCATAATCATAACTCACAAAATCTTGACAAAGTAACAAATAACCCGAAAACCGCATATAACAATTTTACTTCAATATATACAATATAATTCACAAAATCGAATTTTAATAGACCTAATGCAACAAAAGTCCACTTCATTTCCATCATTCACTACAATACGTATTTCCAAATAGTACCTACCACAGATTTTTACTAACAAAAAGAAGGAATACAAAAGTCGAAGTGTCTTCTTGTTATATTAGACACGGGCACTCTTGACTTTTTCATTTGCTCAATGGGCATAGTCATGGGTGGCAATTTGGCTGAATTTTCGTAAATCGCACCTTTATACCTTCAATTGTCATTCAAGTGCCTTTTTCAATGGGATGTTTTTCGGATTGTTAAGTGAAACAAATTTCCGAATTTCGATTTTATTATTGTGCACCTGGACTTAAAGGTTGCATTTACAATAGGATCATTAAAAAGTGTACAAACGGTACTATAAGAGTTGAATAAGCGTTTTTTAGAGTAATGGCACACTTTTAAGCACTTTGAGTTTTTGGAATTGCGATTGTTGTATTAGAGGAGTAAACATTGATAAAATTGTGGTAAGGCAATTTATAGGTGATTCTACAAAAGTTGGGCAACTTTCGACTTCATTTTGTTTATACAGTTTTCGGAGAAAATTAAACAGTATTTTGTTATAAGAACATAGATAATATAATAAATATACTGTTCCAGACCGGGCCAGTCACTTTTTCAAACAGTTTCTGAAATATCTGAGTTTTTTAAATTTGAATGCAAGGGAAGTGACGAGTATACCAGGGTACTAATTAAATACATAATTTATTGGAAAATATAAGATTTATTGCAATTTTGAGCATATTTTACATTAAATATCTTAAAATCAAATAATACCACACATCAGTGGCGGCTGGTGGATTTTGGGTATACCGATATCTCAATTATTATTGGGACCCACACCAAATTTATAATGACATTAAATAAACAAGTTCTGCGCAAGCAGAATTTAAATTGAAGTTTGAGAAAAAAAGATAACCGAAACATGGAACATGGAACTGACGACACGGTACTGATGAATGGGATACAAATTTGAGATTATAATTCGGAATTAAGTATTTTACTGATAGTTTTTATTAGTGGATGCTACTTATCAACAAATCACATATAGCGTTATATAAATTACATTGAAATATATATACGTAAGAAAATAACTACTCACCACAGTACTGAACTATACGTGCATTCACCACAACTTCGCCGCTCGCATTGTTTTCAAGATGACTGTCGTGCAAAGGGCGGGCTCTGTAGGTAATTTTTTACCAACACTTGAGTTAAAACGAGGACTTGGCGTATAAAGTTCAATATTTCGCAGAAATTTTGAATTTTAACATTGGACACAGAACTAACGGGTAAAAGTGAGTACAAAGATTATCAATTTTTTTTAAATTGCCATTATTCGAATCTATGATAAAATATGAAAAATACATTATTTAATGTTTTATAGTTTGTAGTGAAGTTGAAAAAATTAAGATAAATTGAATATATTTTAAAATAAAACCACTCAAATATTTGATTCAGGAGTTGTGACACGCCAAGGTACTGATGTTTTAAATATTTATTATGTTTTTCTACTATGATGGATGGACAAGTTAAAAAAACCTGTATCTTTTGTAATATAGTAAAATATTTACAAAAAATATTAAAATACCTACTCTATTGACTGATGACATCAAGTTGTCCAACTTTTGTAGAATCACCATTATATCTGTTGTAAAACTTTCGCAATACAATATCTGCATGGAGAATACACTCTTGATGAAAAGAAGAACCCCAAGAAACCTCCACTAAGGAAGGAGATTTCTTTGGTGAACATAACCCTAAAAAAGTCTGCCCCCAGGATTTCATCTGAAAAGAAGTTTGATATAAATTATTTATCATTAGGCAAATGATTTGTCTGTGTATTATATTATTCTAAAAATACAAGCTAAATTAATCACACTCTTAAATGTCAACAAGTTAACATTACGTCATGGTAAAATGGCGACAAGATAAAATGACGTCAAGCTACAATGATAACAAGCTAAAATGAAAATTTTGATGTTATTACTAAATCAAGATAATTTCGCTAAAAAAAGTTTTAATGGTCAAAAAATACATAATTAGTTTGTAGCTCATTTTAAAGAATTGATAATCAACGAAATAAATTCACTTTCAAAGCATTATTTTCCTTTGTGAGGCAACTAATTTATAATTGGTCTATTACATTTGCAAAATATAACAATTATACATATACATTTCATTTGTTAATTAATAATCTACGATGTTGTAACTGTTTTATTTTTGTTTGACATAATCTCCCACGCACGGTAGGTTGGAATATTAGAAATATATGCTAATTTTATGGACGGGAGACATGCTCATTGATAATTAAGGTACAGGAAAACAATATGTTACAAAGTTACAAAGGAAAAAGTAGGTAAATCTACTAATAAAACTTTGGTTTATATATAGGTATACCTATATACAGGGTGCACCAAGTATCCTTATGGGTATCTTTTTATTTGAAGAGCAACAAGATCGGTTAAATTAGAGAAAAGTTGGGTAATTCTATAAAAATGCCATTTGAATATTGAAAAAAATAGCAGTTCCGAATATTTTGAAAAAACTGAAAATCTGCCTAAACCAAAAATCGTCAAACCTGTGAATTTTTAAAAAGTTTTAGATGTAATCTACATTTTCATACATTTTCTTTGCTACTTTATTTTGAGTTAGCATTACCATTTTTTTTTGTTTTTAAAATGGCCGCTATATGGGCGGAAAAAATCACAAATTTAATTAACCCTAGAATACTGTTGTACGTAAAAATTACGTATAATTAAAAACACTCCCCCGCCAAATCGAAACCGATTGAGCCTTCCACTCCAGCTGCCAGCAGTGCTATCTGTTAAGTTTATGCATCATCTCAAAAGGGAATTAGTTTGATTTGGCGTGCGTATATGATCGTATCAACCGCTAATATTAAAGTCAGCACGTAAAATTTACGTGTGTTGGAAACAGAAAATGAGAGGGAAGAAGGTCAAGCACAGGAAAGAGTGGAAAATCAAAAAGGCCCAAATAAATATTGCCATATATGCCATCAGCAAAAAAAATAATGACCACAACGTACTGCATAAAGTGTATAAAACCAATTTGTGGCGAACAAGCAAATAAAATGTGCCCCAAGTGCTTAACTTAAAACTATATTTGTTATTTATAGAAGTAATAATTTTTAATGTGACTTATAATTTATTTGTTTTTAACTAATAAAAGGTTTATTTTACTTTTTTGCCTTTTAATGAAATATTATTAAAATACTTTCATAATTTAACTTGAATTTCGCTACGTACGTAAATTTTACGTATCAACAGTATTACGTGACATAAAATAGCAACAGTATTCTAGGGTTAAAATGTTAAATGTGTATGTTTACACGTGAAACTAACTTTTTTTAATTCTTTAAGTATTTTAAAAATAATGAAATATATAAAAAAAAACTGTAATTTTTAATGATGATAATGGAAGACCACATTTGGTATAAAAGCTATAATAAATCTGTGGGTAAAAGGCATAAGGAGATAAGTCAAAAAAAGCAATTTTTCATTAGAGACTTAAACGTGTTCGCATTAATTCAGGAAATATATTTATGGTTAGCGAGTATACCCTTTTGCTAGCATATGACATGTGCTGTCAAAAGGGTATACCCGCTAACTATAAATGTATTTCCTAAATTAATGCGAACACGTTTAAGGCACTGTTAAAAAAATTATTTTTTTGACTTATCCCCTTATGCCTTTTACCCACAGAAATAAATATGTAAGTAAAACTTTTTTCGCGATGTGTAAACAATATGTCACAGAAAATATGAAAAGCTTTTAAATGCCCGTAAGTATCAGGAGAGCTCGAAGGCGCAGAGGTTACGTCATTCATTTTGAAACTACCGCAATATCAAAGATTAAATATTCAAAACAATTCTAATAGTAATTATTACCCAATAGTGCGCTTATTTATTTAAAGGGAATCCAGGATTCCAAAAAAATTGTTTTTAACCATTGTTTAAACATTTCTATAGGAATTATTGTTTCATTTTATGAAAAAATGCATTTTAGGATTTTTACTTTAACAATATGCAAGCGTTTGGTAACATGAATGTTGCACAATTGATTATCACAAAAATTAATTGATTGTTATCTATCACATCATAGACAATGATTGACAGTTCAAATTCAAAATAAGATTCTGTCATAGTATTTCTGTTAATTATTGATATGTATTTTTTTAGTGAGTAATACTCACTGAGTGTGTATGGTTTGTTTGGAGAATGCTTAAAAATGCAAGGAGTGTATGTCAATTTAATGTTACTATTTGTTTAGTTTTTCTTTATAAATTAAATCTACGGTTTTATTAGTTCCTGACAGGAACACTTTTTAATATTTTCTTGATGACTAAGAATGAATCTATCAATTAATCAGGTCGCAATGTTGCCATTTAAAAAACTATGTATTCCCTGTATTTTTTTAAATAACGAAGGTAGATTTTTTTAAACAATTTTTGAGATTCTTGAGGGTTCGTAGATTATACACCTTTAAAGTGTTGCGCGAATTTTGGGACACCCTGTATATTAATCAGAATTTAATCAAATGTTTTAAATCCATTTTTCCAAAAACGACATTTTTAGCATATCCCCTTCTTCGCCCGAGATATTTAATTGTAGCTTGTTTTTATTTTAGCTTATCCCCAACTAAGCTTGTCGTTAATTTATTTTATATCCATTCATTTAAAGTTGCATCGCATTTAATTTATCTTGCAAGTTATTATTTTGACTTCTCTTTATTTTTTCTTGTCGCTTTTGCTTGTATTTATTTTGGATGACAAAATTAGCTTGTCATCATCTTAGCTTACCAGTTTAGTTTGTCCATAACCGCGGTTATAATATTAGCTTGCTGTTATTTTTATCATCATTTGAACTTGTCATTAATTTAGCTGGTTGATATTTTAGTTTGTATTCATTTTAGTTTGTCATTAAATTGACGTTAAAGTAATGAGCTTACAAAAGAAAATAAATCTTCGTAAATAAATTTATTTACTTAATTATCACCTTCCTAAAAAGAAGCTGGTCCAACTTAATTAAATATTTTTTGACCATTAAACGAAATAATCCTGATTAATTTATAATAGATGCCCAACAACGGGAAACAGTGTGTGTTTAAAATTAATTAGGAGGAATTTATATAAATGATTTTTGGAAATATCTAAAACAATTTGTACTAATTATATCCGAACTGAAACTCAAATATTTTAATTGGTGGTTAAACCAGTAGCCGCGTAATTCAGGTGGTCTGCTTATTTTATTAAATACTGGTTGACATTTATAACCTTATTTTAAGCGATGTGGCCAGTTTTTACCAACATCATAATTTCAGTGATATGCCTGGTAGGTGTATTATTTTAATTTAAACTTGGTTACAACATGAAGGTCATTAGTGAATTAAATAAATAAAGATAGTCCCAGAAGGGTGCCTTGCGGGACTTCTCGTGATTTCACAATTTTGGTACGTTTTAACAATAATTAATGCAAAATAAATACTCAAAGTTAATTTTGGTAATGTGCGTGAGATTATACATTAAAACAGCAAAAGCAAAGTCGTTAATGACATCTTTCACGTGTAATAATATCGTAGCTCATCAATTTGTAGATAATCGGCGATTTCGTGCACATCGGCGTTAATGACTTTGTATTACGTGATCCAATTTGAAAATTACTCTTTCGTAGCAAAGGGGTTATTTTTGCCATTATTTTATGTTACACACACCTAATAATTTCATCAGTATTTCGTTAAATTACCTTAGGTCTAATGGCTTTCTGTAGATTGGTTATTTATGAAGCTAGAAAATTACAAAGTTGTAATTTTCATAAACGAAGTTTAAATAATTGGTTTAAGTGCGTGAATGAATATCCTGTTAAATAAAAATCATTCGTAATTGGGGAGACCGGATTTGTAGGCACCTAAAAATTTAAAAATGATTCTAAACAGGTCCTTCTAAAAGATGTAGTTACACTGTTCAATTATCACCATACATGGTCTATATCGATACAAACCAAAATGGTGTTAAATATGGTTTGTTGGTCCAGTGTAAATTCAAATACTAAAATAGTGTAAATTTAACTTTCACACAGTATTAAAATAAATTTTACCTGGTGTAAATTGAACTCCTTTTCAGTGTTAAACATTATGTGTTTTTGGTCAAATTAAATCATACTACACAGAAAAAAAGAAAAAAAAAAGGAAATTCCTTGACGCATTACTAGTATATTACTAGTGGTATTATTCCAGAAAATTGAACCTTCAACTCGCTAGAGAAAATGTTTTTAGTGTGTTCCACCAACTTAAAATACTTCAAGTATTGACAGCTGTTTCCACCTATTTAAGGTCTTTTTAGTATCGAACAACTTGTAGTGATACACCAAAGGACTACCTAAGCTTATATACTCATTTAAGTCAAAAGAGGCGAGATTTAAGAACATCACGTGATCCACACCGCCTTTGCTGCGATCGGTACACACTATGCAACCGGGAATGCACGGCAAATTGTTTTAATCTTTTTAACAGAGTGCTTTAGCTTGAAGTAACTCTTATTTTACAAACAACATATTTAGTAAACTGAACCATACAGCGGGTTGGTTTCACTAAAGTTTTCTGGGTTAATTTAAGCAATTTAAAAAAAAATTACCATCTGGTTTAGTTCCGTCAAATTAATCTTTGTTTATATTAACCTTCCCACAGTTGATAAAAATAAAAAAAATACAAAAATAAATACTTATGGGTCAACTAAATTAATATAGTTAAATGAACTATTTCTTTTTTTCTGTGTAGATGCACTTCTCAAATATTTTTAGATAAACACCGTTTTGGTGTTTGCTGTATATAACATTTTCAACCATAATTCATGGTGTTTATATAACACCACTTCTTGTTAGATTTTGGCACCATTTTAAGATTACTCTTTACACCACAGATATTTTAAACAGTGTAGAAGAAAGTAAAGGGGTTTTTTCCCTCAAACCAAAGTTAGGACCATTTTATACTCGATTTTATATTTAAGACTCAAACAGTGATTTTTCAATATAAACTGTGTTAGTGGTTTCTAGTTCAAAGTAAAATAAAATTAGCAATGTTTCCAAACAGACATCCTTATCTGCTGATGCGATGTTTTAACTTGTTTATTTGTACATACATAAGTAAACGTATCGGTATTTTTACAATATCAATTTAAACTTAAACGACTTATTACAAACTCGTGTTGTCGACTATAAATCCGCCGAGCTGGTCATCGTTTGCGAACTTCTAATCGTCTGAAAAACCATCATGGAAACTTTCTCAAGCCAACTAATTACCGATGCTGTTAAACTGCGCACAAATGAAGTGTTTTCATTAAAGTAAATTACTTATAAATACAAAATAAATTGATCCTGTTTGCCTTTTCTTCGCCCTCGTTCCCTGACAATAAGCCAGCGGACCGATCAAACAAATTGACGACCATTCCAGATATAGTCGTTATTATTACGACTGACTCTTCGTTCGTTCCTTCGTTCACTTTTGCCAAACGAATTAATCATTTATTAAATTAAATACCTAACTAATTACGTTAGGCCATTAAAGTTCCTTTTAACCATAATTAACTTACTTTGAATTTGTTCTTATTAATTACCGTAATCAACAATGATTTTTTATAGCACAGGTTGAAAGAATCGAGTTCGTTCAATGTTTTTCCTCAAGTTTGCCTACCGATTAAAAAACTTCAATGCTGCATGAAGGTCATTTCCACTTAACCACTTTTATAGTCCTTATCGACTAGTTTCTAGCATATCTCCTTTGTTTCGATGATTTTCTCTACTATCTAGTTCCATGACGTTTTGAATTCTACAAGACCATACAGTATGGTAGGTGCGTGAAACAGTATGTCTGTGTCCAGGGCTTAGCTTGTTCTAATATTTTGCTACCAAAGGACCTTTAGTGTGTGTCCGTTTTCTGGCAGTACGTTCAGTCGCTAGTATCTAATGTCATACACTTACTGAGTTGGTTTTGAAACAGACATGTTCCGATAGTGCTTGAGTCAGATAGTAGCCTACTTCTCTATGAAGTCTGTAAATCCATCTCTCTAATCAGGAATGTATGTATCAGGTTTTTTTGCCACTTTCTGGACCTGAATGTCTCTGTCTGAACTGCTGGATTAAAAACTCTGCAATAACTCTAATCCTTCATTTTATATAGTTCTGTAGCCACTGCATATCCTGATGGCCATTATTCCTTGCGTTCTAGAACGTTTTTGTACTAGTTTCTTATTGGTAGTACGATGTGCCAGGATGGCGAGCCATAAGGTATTTGCGAATGGACAACACCTGAAAACTTTGTCCTCTTCTTCTCTTGGACCTCTAATATTGGGCATTGGACTTCTTAATGCTGTGACGGTTTTCTCCCCTTTTTTAGTTGGTTTGTGGACATGTTCTGCAAAAAAAATATTAGAAATATTCCCCAACACCAAAACAAAACACAAAGTGCTTAAAGTACAACAACGATGGCGAAAAGTACTTTAAGCACTTTGTGTTTGGTTTTTTTGTTGGGGAATATTTCTAATATTTGATGTACTGCAAAGGTAATTTTTGTGTCCAACCACACGTTAAAATTTTTGGATCTATTTTCCTTGTAGTCATGAGAAAAAGAGCCTTTGGTTTTCTGGTGTCAACTGCAATTACATCTTATTTTTCATAGTAGTGCGGTACTTGCTTTACTCAACATCTGTTCGCATTTCTCTACCACTACCAGGGCTATGTCAACGGCAAAACCTATTATATACGAGGTGTGTTCAGAAAATAACGGTAATTGTTAAATTTAGCGGGTTCGGAGGGTCCGGTGTCATAAAATTTTCTTTATTATGTTGGTATACATGCCCCCGAAGTATGATAAAAACTTTAGCTGTTTTCATTGTTTACTTTGTCTGTGGCAGCCGCTAAGGTTAGACGTGTTTTATCAGCTCGGCGATTTTTCGTTCGTTAAAAGAAATGGATCAAAGAATTTGTATCCAATTTTGCTTAAAAAATGAAACAAATTCTGTGAAATGTTAACAAAGGCCTATAGTGAGTCTGCTATAAGTAAAACAAGAGTTTACAAATGGTATAAGAGTTTCCAAGATGGTCGTGAAGACGTTGAAGATGACGAACGCCCTGAACGCACAAGCACATTAACAACCGATAAAAACATGGAAAAAGTGGAAGAAATGGTTATAAACCATCAGAGAAGTCCCTGATGATGTTGGTATATCGATTGTCTCATCCCATGAAATTTTTTTGAATGTTTCGGGTATGAAACGCGTGGAAACAAAATTTGTTCTAAAATTGTTAAATTTTGAAAAAAAATTTTGGCCAAAAACAATACTGTAATGATGCCCCACCCTCCATAGTCGCCAGACATGCCTCTTTCTGACTTTTTCCTATTCTCAAAAATAAAGAGAAACTTAAAGGGCCGTCGTTTTGCAAGCATAGATGACATTAAAAGCGCATCGCTGAAAGAACTAAAGGATATCCCAAAGATCGAGTTTTTAAGTGTATCGAGTATTGGAAGAAGAGCTGGCACATGTGCATAATATCCAATGGGAACTATTTTGAAGGCGACAACATTAATGTAGACGAAAAACTAAATATTTGTTTCAAAAAACGAAAATTCCCGATATTTTCTGAACACACGTGTACGAGGTACCTCGTATGCCTTAAAAAAAAAATCTTAATAGCTTGTCGTATAATACATTCCATAGGGTTGGTCCTATCTTTGATCCCTCTGGCACACCACTACATATTTTCCTTACGTTTATTTAAAGATCCCCATTTTCCAGAATTAGTTCTCTCTATGATGGGTAAGAGACTACCAAGCAGACCTAGTGCTCATCTATCTTCCTTTTATGACATTATTTGCCAGGATTAGTGTTGTAAATGGAAACATTTCCATGGGAAATGCTTCCATGGAAGTGGAAATATTGGAAATTTCCGAACGTGTCTCGGAAATATTGGAAATATTAAAAAAAAATACTTAAAACTTGTTCTAAACGATTCAAAACAAAAGTTTATTATTATATTTTTTATATTTTGTTATAACCCCATAATTAGCATTAAACTAACAATACAATTTTCACACTCATTTAAATATCTCGAGCTAAACTGCTCTATGTATCCCACAAAGAAAACTTTGTAAAGAAAATAGAAAAGGGCGATCAATTTTTATTTTCGACTCTGTTGAAGATTTTCAGGAAGTTGACTGGCATAAAGAAGACCTTAATGTCGAAGATAATATTGAGGATGATGACGACAGCGATGAAGATATGGATATGCCTCTTGCTCGACTTGTTTGTAATGTTTAAATAAATATTTAGTTTTTTTAAATTTTTTTGTATTTTGTATGTTTTCAATATTTCCATATATTTCCAATGTTTAAGTAAATATTTCCAAAAAAAATTTACACCATTAATGGCATTTTTAACATCTAAGTCTTCTGTAGGAGCTCTTCATACGATTTTCCTTGTTGCCAATTAGTGTCCTAATTTTGGATTGTCGCTATTTAGGTCTTTCGTCATTTTAGCTTGTTCTTACTTTAACTTATTTCCAATTAATTTATTATTTTATAGCTATATAGCTTATGTCTAAAAATAATTATTTCTCTTTAAAAGATTTAAAAAAGATTTGTGCGCTCATTTAAAATCTATTAAGGTTTTTCTAACAGAAGAAAAATAACCAAATTTAGTTTTTATTGTGATCTAGCAGCTGGTTGTTCGACAATAGGTCATTAAAATCTTGTAGAAAAGAATCGCCTTTTCACCGTTAAGTGTTTTTAGTCGGTAAGTTGGCACACGTTCCAAAGACTTTACTTTGGGACACCTACCATTGTGAGAAATGTGTAATATATTTCGAAATGTCAAATAAAGAACTATTAATTTCTTACGTGAAATGAAATACTGCGCGCGGGGCATTATTATGCTTTCCATTCCCTCCGTTTTAATAAAAGGTAAGTTATGTTTTATTGTGCCTTCTTGAAAAGCTGCATCTGCCAGCGATATGTGAAATTGTTTCAACGAAAGTTAGTTGAAAATAAAACGTTAAAAAGGCTTATTAAAATAATGGCGTGCATAATAAGATACAATGATGATTTTTACAATACAAAGTTTTTTGTTTTGAGTGCGTTCCACCAACTTCAAATATAGACAGATAGCTGTTTCGACCTATATTGGGTCTCATTAGTGTCGGGCAACTTGGTGTAGTGGAACACACCCAAAACAAAGGACTGAGCTTCTATACTGAGTTGGTAGGCCAACAGAGGCGAGATGTAAGAACATCACGTGATCCACACCGTCTAACAACGTGGCCTTCTTAAAGAAACTAAGAAAATTGAATGTTTACCTTAAATGACATTATTTGCGGATAATTTTATTCGATGTAGATAGACCAACTTCCCTCCCCAGGATGACAGCACTGTAGAAAAGTAGATGTCCAAGTGGATATAGAAACAGTATTTTTGGAGAGGTTTTATATAAAAGCTTTTGACTTTGATACAATTATAAACCAAAATATTTTATGCCTTTTAATGCACAAAGCTTCCTTTCGTTAAGGTCGATCGAAAATGCTCTCTTTTTATATAAACTCACTGGTTGAATTAATTTTCTAATTCAAATGTCACTTCATCGAAAAAGGACACTTTCATAATTCCATTATATTATACACCCTCGCTTGCACACAAAAGCTCGGCAAGTCGAGTCTATAAAACTTTTATTAGTTTCGCATTTGGTCGGTCTTTTTGTGGAGTTGTTTTATTGTTTGATACAAATTTTTATGTTTTTTTGTGTACCTACATTTTTACGAGCCACGTTTTTATGTTCTTTTTTTTAAGGTGGCAATTCAGGAATTCCTCAGATCTAGAGTGATGGTTTAATCGAAGTTGACTTTGATTGGTCGTAAAAAGCTAATTAATGGCTTTTTACAATTCATGCTAAAGTTATTTGGAGTTATTAAATGCTTTTATAGAAATCAGGTTGAAAGGTGTAAATCATGGAAACAATAAAAGTTTGCTGATAGTTATGTTAATCAAAGTAAAGAAAACTTTTCAAAATGCTAAATTGTTGGGGCTGTTTTATATCTTTTTTAATTTTCCATAAACGATAGTTATCTTTTCAAACGCCTTGGGCCTGTTGGATAAAAATAAATAAATAAACAATGGATACCATCTTTAACTTTTAGATGGATCATTTTGCCCCCTGTATTTAATTTGATAATTGACTAAGCTAAGTCAATTATTGCTAACATTTCAAAACTAGTCATTAATAGATCAACACAGGTAGAAATAATCAATACGTCAAACACTTCCAGAAAATGAGGTTTAATTATAGGCTAGAAAAAAATAAATTTGTAGAAAGACTGCCCAATTTAAAAATGTAAACACTAAAAATATGTAATTATCTACCTGGCAAATACTCTTCGTTTTCGCTAAATTATACCTATATCAAGTTAAGTAAATAATTATTAAGGAAGTCTTTGGGCAATAAAGCAAAAATGTTCATTTGCTACTAATTTTTATGTTCACCTAATCCATCAAAAATGTCAAAATTCGCTACGCACATGTTTTTAATAGGCAAAAAATTTAAGTGTCAAGTAACCTGGCGCTTAATTGCGGAAAAGTGTCTCAAAAATTAATTTCAGTTCCTCAAGAAACTTATAGGGCAGTTTGTAAGGAATTCCACGCCATAACGTGACACTAATATTCATTATAGAAGGGACTTGTGGCACAATATTAATAGGTTTAAGCAAAAATTTCGTTAATGAAGAAGAACAAATAGATGTTTCTGGGGAATTTTGTTCGAGCGGAACCAAGTTAAAGATGTTAATAACTGGACATACTTAAGTATGATTTATGAGATTTTATAAGGGCTCTTGAATGTTAAGATCTATATTATATTCTCAGATTCCTAATGATTCTTTTGATCCTTATTTAGATTCTTTATTTAGACAACAAGCTAAATTACGACAATATACAAAAACTAATTTGTATCTATAACCCATTTGCCTTTAACAAATCATGTTCAAGCTACTGACTGCATAAAACTCAAAAAGCGTTTTCACGAGAAATTATTCTTAACGTGCGCATACATCTTCGCAATTTACCTTTGCGGCGGCTTATCCAGCGGCATTTGGCCGATTATTTATTGCATAAATAACCTTCCATTGTCACCTTAGTGTTTCAACTATTAACAGAAAAAGAAAAAGGCAATAAAATTCAAATTATTGCGGCGATATTTTTTCGTTCAGCATCGAACAAACGAAGGTACTCCGCAATTCTGTGGTGTGACAGAAGTTTATCTCCATGACTAATCGAGAATTTCGTTGGTGCACCGTCCACCATCGCACAATGAACCTTTGTTCAGTTAAAACTTAAAATACTGAGGGAAGACAATATAAAATAACAACATTATGAGCACAAGCTAAAATTACCTAGTTTAAATGAAGATAGGATAAGCTAAAATAATATTAAGCTTAAATGAGAACAATCTAAAAGGAATGAAAAGCTGAAATAAGAAACGTCAAATAAAAAAAAGCTTTAATGAAGACATACTTAAATTAAGAGAAGCTGAAATAAGAACGAACTTAAATAGCAGGGTTAAGCTAAAATAGAAAAAAGCTTAAATTAATGCAAGCTTAAATAAAGACAAGTTAAAATGACAAAATGCTGAAATGACTATAGGCCTTAATATAAATGGAATAAAATAACGAAAAGCTAAAATAAAGACAAACTTAAATGACGACAAGCTAAATTAATACAAGCCAAAATTACGAAAAGCTAAAACAATGACAAACTAAAATAAATATAAGCTTAAATAACGACAAGCTAAAAAAGATAAAGTCAAGCTAAAATAAAAACGAGCTGAAATAAGTACACACTTTAATGAGGTCAAGCTAAAATGAAGATAAGCTCAAATGGCCACAAGCTTAAATGAAGACAAGCTAAATTGATGACAAGCTAAAATGACATACAATCTTAAATGAAAACAAGCAAAAATGATAACAAACCTAAATGAAGACAATCCTAAATGAAGAAAAGTTAATAAGGACTAGCTCAAGTAAAAAAAAGCTTTAATGAAGACCTATTTAAATTAAGAGAAACTGAAACAAGGACGAACTTAAATAAGGTTAAGCTGAAATAGAAACAAGCTTAAATTAAGTCAAGCTTAAATGAAGACAAGATATAGGTAATGAAAAGCTAAAATGACCATAAGCTCAAATGACCACAAGCTTAAATGAAGACAAGCTAAATTGATAAATTAAAAAAAAATACAATCTTAATTGAAAAAAAAGCTTAAATAAAGGAAAGCTTTAATGAAGACATATTTAAATTAAGAAAAACTGAAATAAGGACGAACTAAAAAATAAAACAAACTTAAATTAAGTTCACCTTAAATGAAGACAAGATAAAATGACAAAAAGCTAAAATGACCATAAGCTTGAATAAAAATGAAATACAATGACGACAAGCTAAAATTATGACAAGCTCAAATGATGACAAGCTAAAAATATAAGAACGAAATATGACGAAAATCTAAAACGATGATAAACTAAAATAAAGATAAGCTTAAAGACGACAAGCTAAAATGGGAAGAAAGTTTATTGATTCAAGCTAAAATAAAGACGATCTGAAATAAGAACACACTTTAATGATGTTAAGGTAAAATGTAGATAAGCTAAAATAAAGATAAGCTCAAATGTCGACAAGCTTAAATAAAGACAAGCTAAATTGATGACAAGCTTAAATAACATGCAATCTTAAATGACAAAAAACTTAAATGAAGATAAGCCTAAATAAAGGAAAGTTATTATGATATACAATAGAGATTAAATATAGACAAGCTAAAATAATAAAAACCTTAAATAAAGATATCCTAAATGATGACAAGTTAATAAGGACAAGCTAAAATATCAAAAATGAAATGAGCACAAGCTCAAATAACGAAAAGCTTTAATAAAGACTTACTGAAAGTCAAGCTAAAATAAAAAGAACACTTTTATGAGGTCAAACTGCAATGATAACAAACTAAAAAGAAGATAAGCTTAACAAATTACATACAATCTTAAATGACAAAAATCTTAAATGAAGATAAGCCTAAATGAAGGAAAAATGTTATGAACAAGCTAAAATGAAGAAATGAGGACCAACTCAAACAAAGAAAAGCTTTAATGAAGTCATACTTAAATTAAAACAAGCTGAAATAAGGAAGAACCTAAATAAGGTTAAGTTAAAATAGAAACAAGCTTAAATTAAGACAAGCTTTTTTAAGGATAAGTTAAAATGACAAAAGCTGAAATGACCATAAGCTTAAATATAGATGGAATAAAATGACGAAAAGCTAAAATGATGACAAACTTAAATGACGACAAGCTAAAATTACTACAAACCAAAATGAGAAAGAAACTAAAATAAAGATATGCTTAAATGACGACAAGCTAAAATAAAGACGAGCTGAAATAAAGACACACTTTAATGAGGTCAAGCTAAAATGACGACAAGCAAAAATGAAGATAAGCTTAAATAAAGGCAAGCTAAATTAATAACAAGCTAACATGACATACAATCTTAAATAAAAACAAGCTAAAATTACAAAAAACTTAAATGAAGATAAGCCTAAATGAAAGTTAATAGGGACAAGCTAAAATAAACAAAAGTTGAAATGAGCTAGAATGAAAAAAATTAATGAAATCGAGCAAACGACAAGTTAAAATGAATATAAGCTTAAATGAAGACAAGCTAAATTATTGATTAATGACAAGATGAAATGACCATAATTTTAAATAAAGACAATCTAAAATGACAATAAACTGAAATGATGTTAAGCTTAAATGACGACAAGCATAAATTAAGGAAAGCTAATGAGGGCAAGCTTAAATTAAGAAAAGCTAGAATAAGGACAAGCTTAAATTAAGGCAATCTGAAAAGAGGACAAGCTAGAATGAGAAAAAGCTAGAAGGACCACTTATGTAAGGACAAGGTAAATTGAGCTGAAACGACCAAAAGACAAGCTTAAATGAAGACAACTTAAAATAAAGCTAAATCAAAATGACTAAAATTACAAGTAGCTTCAATAACGGCCATGTTAAATCTGCACTATTAGTAAAAAAGTTGCTTTTCAGGGTAGCAATGTGAGGTCTTTTATTTTCAGTGTAAATCGAGTTTTTATGATAAACACAATTTCAAAGGCTCGAATATCGGTTGCACTGTGTACTAGCAATAAACTTACCTAGTCTTTAGGTTTAGGATTGATACAATCCTTAACTCTCGTCTTAAAGCTTTAATGGCCTCCTAGATCTCCAAACTATAGTCTGTGCGATTTTTTTCTGTGGGAGCACAATGTAAAATGCAGTGGAATAAATACTAATTTATAAAAATTTATTTTATCATCACAGATTTTTGATGAAGTGTGTTCACTGTGCATTCGATGAGTCGGTACTTTCAAAGCGCCCTTAGGACGCAGGGTGTTGCGTACCGCCGCTGTCTCATATTGCGGGGAGGAGCAAGAGGGCGCCACTGTCGGAATCTCCACGGTCTGGCTCAAAAACACTGCCACCAGATAATCATCTACATAACGATCGCCGAAGATCTAATAACGACCTGCTACGCCCCGTGTCAAACGATCGCCTTTTTCTTTCTGCAAAGCGGCCCGAAATTAAGGCAAATTATTGGGTTTTTAAGAGCTGCCTGGTAATTATATGCTATAATGACTTCTAAAAACTGTATAATTACACGGGGATTTTTGTTTATTTATGGCATGGGTCTACTGAACGATGTTTGTTTCTATTGATCATAAATTTTCTAGTCAAGACAAATCTTTTTTGCTTTGTTCACATAAAACATAATTTCAACATACACAAGGAAATAGCCGAGCTTTAACTGTACCAATAATGATTGAAAGACAAAAAACTCAATTAAGCAGTGAATTAGGAATCCTTCTGCATGTCTTAGAACGGCTAATTGAAGAACATAAAAAACACTGATTACTAATTAATAAAACATTTTAATTATCATATTGATTGGACAAGAGTCAGCCACTTTGGAGTCTTTAAAAGCGCCGCGCGATTCGATATCGTGATTAATTAATATTTTAAATTAATATTTTGATTATTAATTATAACGCAGGGTGGGACTTCTTTTATGTTACGTAATTTGTTCGAGTTAAAATTTGTAGCGAATCATTTCCTTTTAATTAAAATTCGGATAATTAAAATTGGTTCTTGGTACAAAGTCTAAAGTTTTTTGCTTAATAGTTGGTAATTGCGTTTTAAGGAAGTGAATAGATGACAAACTTAAATAAAGATATCGTGTAACCTAAAAAAGGGTTAAATAATAAGCGTGTTTGAACTTTTGAAGGAAAAAAATTCAAATAGATTTAACTATGTATTAGCAAAATTTTTAGACTTTGGCTTTGGGGATATTAAGAGTCGTGGTATTGTTGCTACAAACTTGTGATTTTGTATATAGCCCTATAAAAGTCTTCCAATGTTTTTAAATCACACGATCCAAGCCATTTCTTGCATTAGTTCATTGTAATGCCAGTGTTTTGCCAGTTATTTTCACCACCTTGGTGAAAATAAAGGGTATTAAGACATAATCAAATTTTGGCAAAAAAACTGTCACCTTCCTTCCTCATCACAAAACAAGGATTGATGATGCCTTCCTGCCATAATCCACACCAACCAGTTATGCAGAGTAGTCTCGTGAAAGTTTCTTCTTCATCTTCTTATTTTTCTTTTAATAATAATAATAATAATAATAATCGTTTATTAATCCAACAGACAAGACGTCCATACAAAGGATATACATTATTAAATACAGTGTAATATAATTTTAATACATTTTAGGGTAAGGCTCTTATTTTACTAATGTATTGGTTTAAAGACAAGTTAAAAATATCACAATTTTCATCAAGTAAGTTATAACTACGGCACATTGAAATTAAAGGGGAATTCAGTCGTTCATTATTATTTGCAGCTTCTACATGAAAAGTTTGTTGATACCTAGAGTTCAGCCTCGGAATATAAATTTTTATTTTAGAAAGAATATCAGGGTCAAAAATTGTACCATGAACTATTTTATGTAAATAAATTAGGCGTGAATTTCTTCTACGTATTTCCAAAGTTTCCATGTTAAATGATATTAAGGCATTTACATAATCAAAGTTAAAAGCGGGGTAATATCCGTAAATAAGGTAACATAAATATTTACAAAATTTTCTTTGAATTCCTTCAATATTATCAATGTGAATGTTATAATATGGTGACCAAATGATACAGGCATATTCGAGCTTACTACGAACATAAGCATTATAAAGGCACTTCAGAGCATCTAAGTTTCTAAATTCTTTGGTGTTACGTATAATAAATCCTAACATTTTATTGGCTGCTGCTATAACTGAGTTTATATGGGGAACAAACGATAGAGATTTGTCAAAAGTGACACCTAAATCTTTAATTGTTTCAGCAGTTTTTAAAGATTCATTTTTTATTTTATAATTAAACATTATATTATTAACTTTTCTAGAGAACCTCATTACATAGCATTTTTCAATGTTTAGATATAAATGATTTTTTTCACACCACTTGTACAAAACATTAAGATCATTCTGAAGATTTACACAATCCTCTTGCGATGTTATAGCTCTAAATATTTTAAAATCATCGGCATAGAGTAAATTTTTTGAGCACATTCCTTTTGTTATATCATTAACAAACATTAAAAACAATAAAGGACCTAGGTTGCTTCCTTGGGTCACCCCACTGGTTGCACAATATACTTTTGATTTGTAGTTTTTGTGTTCAACGTATTGATATCTCTCATGCAAATATGATTTAAATAAATTAATTATGTTACAACTAAACCCAAAGCTATGAAGTTTACTAAGCAGAATAGGATGTTGAATTTTGTCAAAGGCTTTAGTAAAATCAGTATATACTGCATCTATTTGTAGCTTTTTATTCAAAGAATATGATATAAATTCAGTAAAATTACATAAGTTTGTAACAGTGGAGCGACCCTTAACAAAACCATGTTGAGATGAACATATAAAGGGAGAAATGTGAAAATTAATGTACTTTGTCAGTATAGTTTCGAATATTTTTGCAAAATTACATATAATAGCTATAGGGCGGTAATTTTTTATACAGCATTTATCACCTGCTTTAAAAATCGGGGACACTCTAGAAATTTTCCACTGTGCTGGAAATGTACTGTTTGATAAGATTAAATTAAAAATATGCATTAATGGCATTGACAAAAAATTAATACAATTCTTTACAAAAAACGCTGGAACACAATCAGGTCCTGAGGTAAAATTTGATGATATTTTTTTTACTGCACAAAATATATCTGCTTCACTGATTTCCCGAAGATCAAAGATTTTTAAGTTAATATTACTATGTAAGTCACTAATACCACACTCTACCGGTCTTACAAACACTTCACTAAAGTATTCGGCAAAAGCGTTCACAATTTCATTAGGATTTGTACATGGTCTTCCGTCTTTCGTCATCTCGCCAGGGATCCTACTAGAATTCTTTTTATTGTTAATAAAGCTCCAAAGCTGCTTCGGGTTTGATTTAATATTATTTTCCGTTTGTACAATAAATTGTTGGTAGGCCTCCCTAATATTTTTACTATTCTTCTCAGTTCAACAAATTTATCTCTGTAATAAAGGCGCTTAGTCTTTTTAAATAATTTATAATAGTGTATTTTAAGTTTTATATTTTTTATAATTGAGCTACTAAACCATGGTGGGTAATTTCTGGTACTATAATTCTTTTTTTTTGGAACATACCTATCAAACTCTTCATAAATTTTGTGATAAAGTAAACTACATGCTCTATCCACGTCATTAATCGTGTACAACTCTGCCCAATCCAAGTTATTGACAGCGTTATATAGCATTGCTAAATTTGCTTTTTTAAAATCATATTTTTGTATTTTATGCTGTTCGAATTTTTTTGTTTCGTGTTTATTTATCAAAATCTTAAAGTCTATAGACGGATGGTGGTGATCTTCACTTACTAACGGTTCAAGTGATCGTTCTGCAGTGCATAGTATATTTGTAGATGTTATTATAAGGTCCAAAATTCTATTATTTGTATTTGGGATAAAGTTTTGTTGTTGTAATTGACAAAAGTCCAAGAAAGATTTTAACTGATTAATTGAAACTGTAGTGTTATTATATTGATAAAAATCATTAAGCTCCGGTATGTTAAAATCTCCAGTCAGTATATTATGGGCATCAAGATCTAAAATACTCTCCAAGCAGTCGTATATTGTTGAATATTCGTGAACGGTCGTGGAAGGTGGTATGTAAACAGTATATAAATTAATACAATCGTTAAGATATTTAAGTTTAACACCGACAATATCAATTTTATCCAACTGAAAATCTATAAAAATCTCCTCCGAGTTGTAGGCATTGTTTATGGCAATCAACACACCTCCACCTCTGGTTACTTTGCGATCACATCTATATACAGAATAATTAGAGTTAAATAATTCGTTATCATATACACCTGGCTTTAACCAAGTTTCCGTCAGCATTACTACATCTAGATTACATGAACATACACTATTGTAAAATAAACTAAGTTTAGAGTTTAGACCTCTTACATTTTGATAAAAAAATTGTAGGGAAGTTGTTTGTCGTTGGATACTTAATTGTTTTTTTGATTTTTAGGTTGGTTCTTTCTTATTTTGGGTATTCCATTCCTATAAATTAATATAATATCTTCACCAGAATTTTTTCTATTATTAAATTCGGACATTATTGAGTTTTTATATTCCCTTTGTCGGAACGTTAAATCAAAACCAATGTACATACCATCAAAATCAGAGTTATCTCTAAGAATTTTACCATTATTCCTTACGAATTCTGCATTCTTTTATTCTGAAGTATGTATAAAGGCATTTTCCTTTCAAAATTTAGCAAACTAAATTCGGTATAGATATTTAGAGTTTTTACCATGATCAAGGATCTCAGTTACAAGAGTCTGAGTTCAACTCATCCTTTGTTTCTTTTTTATATAATCTTATTGTTTATACTTTGTTTTACTCCTAATTAAAATTATTTATTCTTTACACAACTTCTTTTCCTCACTTTCTAACTTTAGTTTATTCTTAAATTATTTTAGTGAATAAATTAGTCAAAAATGACTAATTGTCCTAGCGAAAAAGCAGCCACTAATAATTCTAGTCAACAGCAATTTAAATCTCGGATATTTAGCAGTCAATTTATATGTAAAATTGTCCGCCAAATCCGAAAATGTCGTCAAAAGTTATAAAAGTAGAAAAGTTTTTGAGATAGGCAATTTTCCAAATAATATGGAATAAACTTTATCTCAAAAACTGCTCTACTTTTAACTTTTGAAAGCATTTTCAGATTCACCAGACAACTTTACATAAGAATTGACTGTTAAATATCCAGGATACAAATTGATGTGGCTGCTTTTTTCGCTATGACAATTAGTCATTTTTGACTAATTAATTTTAAAAGAGTACCATCACTCTCCAACGTCCAACTTTAATAAATTTTACCTTACAAACCGCAGACACATGCAACCATGACAAAATATCACGATCCATAGTCATTATGCACCACATGACTGTATACACATATTATTTTAATCTTCTTGGAAAACTTTGGCAAATTTATCAATATATTGTAAACTTTGTAAATTCGGCACTGACCAGCCTATTCTGTGCTGGGATTTCAATATTTTCCCTCATGAGTCGTAAAGTTAACTTTATTTCACACTGTCTCATCGAGCGCTGCATTCTCCACAAGGAACAAATCAGAAACCGTATTTAATACAATAAGGGTAATTTTGCTTATAAACCCTTATGACAATCTAAAATGAGTATATGCTAAAATTAAGACCAAATAACCAAAAGCAAAAATTACGAAATATTGACAAGCCAAAATATTAAAAGGGAATATGACTATACAAACATTCCTAATATGGTAGTTTTTGATTTTAATTTTTCATATTATTTCATATATTTTATTTTTTGGACCACTCTAATGAAGACAAATAATTATTTTAATCAAAAATAGGATAATTCAAATGAATTATTTGTATATCATTAAGATTTTCAATATGTGCTGCTTGTTGCCGAGAAATTGAATTAAATTTTATTAATTTGTACTAACGTATAAACTGTTCAAAGTGAAGAATATTGGGTGGCATAAATTTTGGATTTTAGAAACCCCCACGAAAATAAATCAAGGGTAGATAAATCCGGTAATCTCGCAGGCCATTCGAAAGCACCCCTTGCATCCACCAGGAAACGTTTCATCCAGAAACTGCCGTACAGGTAATTCATAATGGGGAACTATCCACATCAACTACTTTACTAAAGATATTTGTTAGTTTAAAAACAATTTTTTCAAAGAATTTTTTGCTTTACGAAATTTGTAAATAAGCGGTCCCATAAAATGTTCGAAACTCCATAAGATGTTGAAATGTGTAAATATGCCCCCTGAAAATAAAAATATACGATTCCGAACTTTTTTTTTTTTACATATACAAGGTGTGTTCAAAAAATAACGGGAATTGTTAAATTTCGCGGCTTCGGAGGGTCCGGTTGTCATAAAATTTTCTTTATTATGTTGGTATACATGCCCCCGAAGTATGACAAAAACTTTAGCTGTTTTCTTTGTTTACTTTGTCTGTGGCAGCCGCTAAGGTTAAACGTGTTTTATGAGCTCGGCGATTTTTCGTTCGTTAAAAGAAATGGATCAAAAAATTTGTATCCAATTTTGCTTAAAAAATTAAATAAATTCTGTGAAATGTTAACAAAGGCCTATAGTGAGTCTGCTATAAGTAAAACAAGAGTTTACAAGTGGTATAAGAGTTTCCAAGATGGCCGTGAAGACGTTGAAGATGACGAACGCCCCGAACGCACAAGCACATTAACAACCGATAAAAACATGGAAAAAGTGGAAGAAATGGTTATAAACCATCAGAGAAGTCGCTGATGATGTTGGTATATCGATTGGCTCATCCCATGAAATTTTTTCGAATGTTTTGGGTATGAAATGCTTGGCAGCAAAATTTGTTCTAAAATTGTTAAATTTTGAACAAAATTTTTGACCAAAAACAATACTGTAATGATGCCCCAGCCTCAATATTCGCCAGACATGCTTCTGTCTGACTTTTTCCTATTCCCAAAAATAAAGAGAACCTTAAAGGGCCGTCGTTTTGCAAGCATAGATGACATTAAAAGCGCATCGCTAAAAGAACTAAAGGCTATCCCAAAGATCGAGTTTTAGAAGTGTTTCAAGTATTGGAAGAAGAGCTGGCACATGTGCATAATATCCAATGGGGACTATTTTGAAGGCGACAACATTTATGTAGACGAATAAATATAAGTATTTGTTTCAAAAACCGAAAATTCCCGATATTTTCTGAACACACCTCTTATGTAAACAAAGCCTTAAACCTTGCTAGACTGTTTCTAATGGGCCACCCAGTATATGTAACTGCGTATTAAGGAAGTGTATAATTGTATCTTTAATTATGTTATAATATCTGTGTTTTTGTCAATGAGCAAAAATTAACATACACAGGTAGTTATGATTTAGAATGTAATTAGTCCAATTAAATTTGATTTATTGTTATTAGGAAAATGATTTGTTTTATTCAATAATTTTGTGAAATTTAATTGTCTGGTAATTATCTAATTATAATAATAAAAAAATTAATTAAGTAGCATTTAAAATGAAACAACTTTCGATGTTTCTCGGGAAATATTCGGTCCTAATTAAATTAAAAAATGCCTTAAATTTGGCCTGTCAGGGCATAAATCTGCTTTAAGAAAAGGTGCACCGTACAAAAAGCGTACACACACACAGGTAAGACTGTTTGGTTATTTATCTAGTCGAGTTTTAAATGCTGTTATTTTAGTAGTGTAGTCATGTAAATAACAAGAGCCACAAGTCGAAGGGACCTAATTAAATGTTGTCTTAACAAAGATGGTCATTAGTAGGCCGGACCGCAAAAGTGCCGCCGTACTCAAAAGGTCCTTTAGAACCCAAAATGCGAAAAAGCCTGTCTTTGATTCTCTGTCTTGATGACCGTTTGTTACGGCTTTTGGCACTCATGTTTTCTATTTTTTGATCATCTGAGACAATCTTTTGTGCAAACAAGACTGTATTTATTTTTAAGGAAAAATGTCACCTTAATTTTATTACAATTCGCAGTAAAAAAATATTTGTCAGTTTTAACCAAATATTAACCAGATTTTATGCTAATCCACATAACTTTATGTTAAGTTTACAACCAACTGTAATCTGTTAACTGAATAAGTAACTATAACTAACATTTTGTAGATTTAACAAAACACTATGTCAATAATTCAACCATAATTCTTGTAATTTTCAAAAAGTACCTTATTTTTACAAACCTTTTTGTAGACCCAGTAACAAAAGTATATATTTGTTGGAAATTGGGAACACAAAAATAACATACAAACAATTAAATAACACACCCTTCTGAAATCATCAAATTATAAAGAAATTTGGTAAAATTTCACTTTTTGCTTGTAGGTACTTGAAATTTCACTTGAAATTTTCATGACATTTATGAAATTTATTAAAATTTCCTAAATTTCTGAAATTTCATGAAATTTATTAAATTTATTGAAACTTCAATAAATTTCAATCACTTTAAGTGTAATATATTAATATTGAAATAAGCCCACTCGGGGACCATGGCAAATTGCCTCTCTTACCTCCTACCCCTCTCTGGGTCCCTACGCCAATAATATAAATAGTAAATACCTATGTTTACCACAAATTTCTTGAGATTTCCTTTTAAAATATTTTTAAAATTACTAAAACTAAAAGAGATATAGCACTTTTTGGTATGCTAATGAGATTGTGCCACTTTCATTGTTTTATACTTATATATATTTATTATTTTTAAATATTTTACTGAAATTTTACGAAAATTGAAGAACTTCATCAAAATTTTATGAGCCAAAAGGCATTTTTTATCCGTTTTCCGATGCAATTATAGCAAAAGTAAAAGTTTAAATTAATCATGACTTTTAAAAAAATTTTAAAGTCTGATTTAATTTACAAATTAAATTGGTAACTGAATTAAATTATTTAAATTAATTTATGCACTTATAGTGTATTCAAATCCAAGCCGAACTAAACAAAAACGCCTAGACGCTTGATAACTCGTTCTTATTGGTAGATTCGGAATCTGTTGTAAATTATTATTAAAGTTCCCAGGGGAAATTTATGCGAAATTTTTAGTAAATTGCGAAACTTTCAATGAAATTTCTGAAACTTCCACAGGCAATGTTAAAATTTTCGGATTGAAAATTTCATTTAAAATTTTTAAAAATTTCACTTTTCCAACAAAATTAAATATTTCAAGTTTGAAACTTTCAAAGTTGAAATTTTCATTTGAAGTCAAAAATGACTATTTTAATATTAACTACTACTACTATTAACTATTTAGTTATTTTATTAGTGGCTGCTTTTTCACTGGTATTATGGTTAACCATTGAATACCATGGTATCCCAATTCTTATGTAAAATTGTCCCCTGAATCCGAAAATGTCGTCAAAAGTTAAAAAAGTAGAAGTTTTTCAGATATAGTCAATTTTCCATTTAAAAATGGAATTGGCTATAACTCAAAAACTGCTCCACTTTCATAATTTTTGACGGTATTTTCGGATTTAGGGGACCATTTTACATAAGAATTGGCTGTTAAATTTTGGGATACCATGGTATTCCATGGTTAACCATGGTACAAGTGAAAAAGCAGCCACTAATAACTATTAAATTAGTAATTTTTGACATTTTTAGAGAGTACTTTTTCAACGAAATAATTTGTTAAACATTAAAAAAATAATCTGTAACCTTTGAAACTAACAAAATTCTTAGAAAATTGCATATAACAAAACTTTCGGTAAAATATTTTTCTTTGTTAAAATTATTACAAACCTTGGTTTTCTACAAAAAATTATGTTAAAATTATACAAAATAAAATTAACAAACAACATAAACTTATATTTTTAGCACTACCCAAATATACTATAATAAACCATTAATAAAGCATTTTTACCTGTCGTTAAAAAACTTTGCACCCCGAACAGAAGGTATTCATATATTTTAAAACATTAATAAATGAAAGCTCCAAAAAGGTAGCATTTTTGAGATTTCCTTCAAGATTATTATACCGTTTACGTTTAGAAATATAGAAATCCATAAATCTTTCCTAATTAATGGTTAAAAATGATTTAATAAATCATCGAAAACTGACGAAAAAAAGGTATGAAATTTAATATAGACGATACGGCTTAATTTTTCATTTTGTCATGCTTGTTACGGTGTAACAAAAAACTAAGAGCAATAGTTGGAATTTTTGCATATTGTAGGGTTAATTTTTCGACGTTTTTTTGGGCATAAAAAATGTGTTTCTTATTAGTGATTCGAAGATGGTTTCATATTTTGGACACGGGTTGAACATGTTAGCTACCAAATTTTATGCTATAACATTTATTTTTGAACAGATGGCAATCGAAAGACAGCTTTTAGTACTATTTGGTATAATTTTTCATTTTCGAAAAAATTTATCATTATAAAAAATATTTTGATTTAGGCTTCATACCTTGTTGGCCTTTTAGCTTTTTTGACGAAAAATAGCAATCGTCTATCTGAAGGAATGAAGAAAAGGGTGATTAAATAGTATATTAAAGAACTAATGTCAAAAGGTCTTGTGACATGAGTTCTTTATGCTATTTTATCTATTTTGCAAAAATTCTATAAAAAAAAAATAATTTTATACCTTAAATTTAATTTGGTCGATAGTTTATGTCAAAATCGATTGTCCATGCCGTCCTTAATTTACTTTTTCAAAATAAGCGGCTGTTAATGTTAAAGAAGAAAAAAAGGATTTTATTTGGTGTTAAACAACATGTATTGCCAGAAAAGTCTTGTAAGTAGGTACTAGAAAAATCATAAAAATATTATAACAAATATGCAAAATATTATGCTGTTTAAAGTATAGCCAACCTATAAAATCAAAATTTTGGGTGACATAAACGCCGAAAGCGATGTTTTAATGAAGTCATTATGAACGCAAAATAGATAAAAAATATTCGTATTCTCGAAGAGTATCAAACAAAAATTACCTAAAAATTTTAGCTTAATCGGATGAGATTTCTCGTAAAAATTTACAAATTATTTTTTTACTTACCCTAATGAAAAAGTAAGAGTATCTTTGAAATAAATATATTGAGCTAAAAGGAGATTACAAAAATAAAACCTAATTTGGCCCATAATATTTCATTTTCATACTCATTCTAAGGACTTATCAATATTCTTTTATACATTTTTGTAGAAGAAGAAGGATATTCAGCACCCTCAAAAATTGAATGTTTCGGCCGACATTTTGGGAAATAAAATTGTTGGCCAAATTTATATTAAAGGAAATCTCACTGGAGATAACTTCTAAAATTTACTAGAAGATACTATTGATGTATTAATTACACAAGAACTCGAAGATTAGAGGGATAAAGATGGAAACTTCTCTCTAAAAATGAATTAGTCAAAAATGACTAATTTAATAGTTATTAGTGGCTGCTTTTTCACTTTTACCATGGTAAACCATGGAATACCATGGTATCCCCAAATTTATTTTAAAATTGTCCCCTGAATCCGAAAATGTCATCAAAAGTTAAAAAAGTAGAGCAGTTTTTGATACTATATCTTAAAAACTGCTCCACATTTTTGGCGGTATTTTCGGATTCAGGGGACAATTTTACACAAGAATTGGCTGGTAAATTTTGGGATACCATGGTACAAGTGAAAAAGCAGCCACTATTAACTATTAAATTAGTCATTTTTGACTAATTCAATTTTAGAGATCAGAAATTGGCTTAACTTGAGTTTTCCTGGCAAATGGATTGCTTGAAGAGTACCGTTAGAGTGACCCTCAAGATCACCAGATTTAACCCCATTAGACTTTTATCTATTCAGTCGATATTTTATCAGACTCCAGAATAGTTGAAGGCTTCAACTTGAAGCATGCCAGAACATAACACCATAAACTTTTGAAAAAGTACGTCAAGAATTTTATAATCGTCTTTACTATTGTCTTCAAAATAATGAAGAACATTTTGAACATTTAATTAATACTTCAATTTAATAATATTTTACATCACAATGACTATTAATTATTGCACCTGTTTTAATGCGTTTGTTATAAAAAATTGCAGAATTATTAAAAGACCTGTATATTGCTTTTAATACAGATAATTTTCTATAATAAAGTTGCAAATTTCAAAAAATGTAATTTCAGTTAAAATTTATATTCTATGTGCTCTTTTACGTAACATTTTATCAAAAGCAATTAAAACAGAAGTGATGGACATTAAGATACGCTATCACCTAATGTGAGAGTTGATTTTATTTAAAGTATCATTATTATCCAACGATAAGTAATATATGCCCATATAATAAAATTTATGAGCAAAACCTAGGAAAAAATAGAGTTATTACAATGAATAAATAGTTTCTCGATATAATTAGACCACCCGTTCCAATGTTTACAGGCATTTAAAGAAAATAATTTCTTGTAAATTTAATTTGAAATATTTCTAAATTGGTGTCACAAAGGGTCAATATAATTTTAGATAAAGCGGTAATTTATTACCAATGCTGCCAGCTACTTAAGCACCATGATAAAACTATTATTAATTGTGTCATTTAAGATATAAACATTGTGTTTTATTTATGGTGTTATGGTGTTATTTTGAAATTAAGAATTAGACAATTCAAGCAATGTTTTCGATAATATTAAATATTAATTAAATTTTAATTAAATAAATATAATTAAAAATTGTTTGATTATTTTGTGACGCCAAAATGGATAAGTTATGGTTGAAATTCGGAAAGTTTAAGGTCAAAAAAGTCAGCATTTATTATTTCATAAAATTCCATTACATAGACGAAATATTTTAATTTTGCCAAATAATACTTTGACTTATTTTAGTTGTAAGTATTTGGTTTAATGATATAAAATACTACACTGAAAAAAATATTCTTGTATCAAATAAATTTATTTAATTCAAAATAATCTTTGTCTCATATATAACGAAGAGAATGTATTCTTTAAAAGTATTTTCTTAATTCACGTTGATTTACTTCAAGAATCTTTTCTTAATGTAAGAAAATTAAATTTCTTTAACCAAATAATTGGTTGTTTTAAAGCAAGAATGTGTTCTTTTAAAAATAAATTAGTGGTATTCTTAAATAAAAAAAAATACTTACTTAATTCAAGAATAAATTTTCTTAAATCAAAATGTTTTCTATAACCCAATATTTTTTTTATTAATAGATACAAGATTTCAAATTTTATTTCATTGATTACAAAATAATATTTATTTTAAAACAATGCAAGAAATATCGTTAAAAATAAAATGTATCTATCTTAATTTTAAACTACTTTTAGCAATATTTCAAAAAATCTATCATTTTGTATTTAAAATCAATAAAATTTTAAATGATGGTACGTCTATTAACTAAAAATTATTTATAAATATAAATAATAATAAAAACATCTTTATATTTAGGAATATATTTAAATATAAAGTTTTGTTTAAGATTAGACAACAATCATTAAAAAATTACAGGCTATTTAAAATTACTCCATTAAGTGTTTAGACGTATTTTTATTTTAAATTTTATTTCTTTTGCAGTAATATATTACTGCAAAAGAAATAAAATTTAAAATAAAAATACGTCTAAACACTTAATGGAGTAATTTTAAATAGCCTGTAATTTTTTAATGATTGTTGTCTAATCTTAAACAAAACTTTATATTTAAATACTTACGGATTATTCAAAATTGAGCCAAACTTACTGAAGGGCCAAAGTATACGTTGTATCGCTTCTAGATGGTGCAGTAAGCAAAAAAAATTAGGTTAGAAAATAAACACATTTATTTTGTTTTTAATACAAAAAAAATCTAAATCTAAAATGTATATATTATTATAAATTAACGTAGGTAACTTAATCATTATTATCGACATATTTTTCATTTTAAATAATTTGTAATAAATTAGGCATAGTAGAAAAGCAATTACCAATTTTATAAAATTATTTAGGGCTATTGCCAATGAACTCCACCCTATATGAATCAAAATTAAACACATAAGATATTTTGGTTATCACTGCAAAGCCTATTTATTTATGAATAAAATAATGTTAAGGCATCCTTAATATACAGGGTGTTTCTTTTAACTTGAGACAGCTCAATATCTCGAGAAATACGCATTTTACGGAAAAATGTCTTTAATAAAAGGTTAATGTGACCAAAGGGGACATTATTTGGTGCTACCGCTAGCCACCCCCTACCCCTCCTTAAGGGTGAAACGGGGGGTAACTTTGGAAAGTCAAATGGAATGACCCGATTTTTTTCACAGAGTTTGGTAGTACATAAAAAAATGAATAACTTTTATTTGAAAGTTTTTTTCAATTTATCAACAGATGGCGCTGTTATTCAAAATTTAAGAAAAGGGGGTTTCCTTGTAAAATGTATTATTTGAAACGTTTGAAAAACAAAAATTAACATTAGATCAACAATAGTCGGCTCTGAAAACAATTTATAACAAATGTTCGAAATGTCGTCCTTCCATTTCGACACCAAGTGGAGCACCAGCGTCCCTGGTCGGTAAACGTTTGGTGCGGTACCTTAAGCGAACGATTAATCGGACCCTTCTTTATTGACGGTGCATTAAATGGCAAAAAGTACCGGAATTTTCTAGAAAACGATCTGACGGACCTTTTCGAGGATGTACCACTAGCACGGCTCCAAAACATGTGGTACCAGCAATATGGTTGTCCTGCACATTATTCGACAATTGCTCGAGAGGTGTTGGATCGGGAGTTCAATGGCCGGTGCACCGCGGTGGATCAGTAGACGTGGTCCAGTAATTTGGCCTGCTCGATCACCTGATCTTACGCCACCAGACTTCTTCCAGTGGGGTTACTTGAAAGAAAAAGTTTACGCTGCAATTTTCTACAACTTGGGAGGACATGGTGGAGCGGATCAGGAACGCCTGTGCGGCGATACCGCCCGATATGTTGGCGCGTTGTGTGCCAGAATTCATTACCCGCATTCAAAAATGTGTTGAAATGGAATGACGACATTTCGAACATTTGTTATAAATTGTTTTCATAGCCGACTATTGTTGTTAATGTTAATTTTTGTTTATCAAACGTTTCAAATAATACATTTTACAAGGAAACTTATTTTTCTTAAATTTTGAATTACAGCGCCATCTGTTGATAAATTGAAAAAATTTTAAATAAAAGTTATTTATTTTTTTATGTACTACCAAACTCTGTGAAAAAAATCGGGTCATTCCATTTGACTTTCCAAAGTTACCCCCCGTTTCACCCTTAAGGAGGGGTAGGGGGTGGCTAGCGGTAGCACCAAATAATGTCCCCTTTAGTCACATTAACCTTTTATTTAAGACATTTTTCCGTGAAATGCGTATTTCTCGAGATATTGAGCTGTCTCAAGTTAAAAGAAACACCCTGTATATTAGTAAATATTTAAACAATAAACCTACCTACCTACACGTAAATGCGACGCTAAATTTAAAAAAGGGTGGTATATAAATAAAAACTTACTTACCTTTAATTTTTTATAATTTCCTTCGATGCTGACCACTCTTCTAATAATTTTTTAATGAAATACGCCCTCTCCCTCACAAAGAAAAAGAAACACTGCATTATTACTAATCATTGATTGGGCATAACATTTCAGAGGAACGTGTCGGCATCTCCACTCCTACACGATTTCAAAAATATGTATTCTTGGCAATAGAAAATACTGTTTATTAAAACGAATAAAAAAGTTATATAAAAAAATTAAAGAAATAAAAAAATAAGAATATCTTATTCTTGATATAAAAAAATATTAACAATTGTACCAAGAAACCAACTAAGATTTCCGTCAAGAATATTTAATATTTGGGTTGAAACATGCAATTTTTTAAAACAAGAAATGTTTCTTAATATTAGTATATTTCCAAAACTACAAAATTCTTATTTAAAGACGTTAAATATTTTTAGTTGAAATATATATTCTTATTTTAAAGCATATTGACTTGAATTAAAAAAATATTTTTAAGATGATAGGTTTTCTAAATATAAGAAATCTTTTTTTTTAGTGCACTGTAATTGCTATAATATACAAAAAATCCAAAAATCCAACTTGTAAAACTAACGAGCAATAATTGGCAGAATTTATTTTTAAACGCCCCAATAATCCCACTTCAAGAGAACAAAGAGATTTAAAATGTAAAATTAAAGCGATCCACCCCGAAGAACCGGGATTATTAATAAAAACATCTCGTTATCGGAAAACGGATTAACTCCGTAATCTTTCGGTTTGGGGAAGAAATCGCGCGAGCGGGGAGGGACGGGATTTGTTTTGTTTTACACGTGGCTGTCATCTGTCAAAAGTGCACAGCACATCAGTCATCGGTTTAATCCGGATTTGTGCTTTTAAACGTCGTTTAACGCCAACAATGGTGCGCACCGTCGGGGTTGTTTTTCCCGAGGGGTGGTCGTTATCTATATCGACTTTGCCTTGGCAAAATTAGTAGTGAGAAAATTCAAAAATCACTATTTAGTTTACTTACAAGCAAATATTTGTTAATTTAAACCAAATATTAACCAGATTTTATGTTAATCCAGGTCCACATAACTTTATGTTAAGTTTACAACTAACTGTAATCTGTTAATAATTGAATAAGTAGTTTGTAATATAACAAACATTCTGTAGATTTAATAATAAAATCCTATGTCAATAATTCAACCATATCTCTTCTAATTTTTCAAAAGGACCTTATTTTTACACACCTTCACCGATAAAAAAGACAGTTTGATTTAACTACAAAATGTGGTTAAATAGGCGCCAACTGAGACATACCACTACAAAAAAGTATACTTCTGTTGTTGGGCGAAACCACTGTGTGGTGGTTATTTTTATAATTTAAATAAATGGCCTATTTGACCACTACAGTAGTAGTTAAATTTAGTTTTATAGTATTGGCTTTAAAAACAAGTGCTCTTGTTAAATGTCACCTGGTATACCAGGTGACTATAGTAGTTAGTAAGATAAACTATTCTACGTACCTTATTTAAATGATTAAGGAATTAAATTTAAACAAAACAATAGTCCTTAAAAATGATTTATTTGTTAAAATTTAATTTAACACATAATAAAAATAACTAGTGCTAAATACTAACAAACATATAAGATAATGATATTAAATAAAAAAGTTCTTCGCAAGCAGAATTTAAATTGAAGTTTGAGAAAAAAGTCAGTTTTTCAGAACTCCTAGCCCCCTGCCCCCCATAATTAAGATAATTTAAATTAAAATGGTGCAATTTATAGTTTACAACAGTTTATTGATAAATTTACAGTTAGTACAGATGTATTACAGATTGTATGTCTTTTTTATTTATTTGGAATGGAATAATAAAAATTTAAAATGGTGTAAAATCTGTAATACTTGGATTAAAAAAAATTAAATTTGATGAACTGTAGTAAATTATAAATTACACCATTTTAATTTGATCTATAGATATATCTTAATAAGGAAGCTCCCTAGGGGGCTGGGAGTTCTGGCTGAAAACCTAACTTTTTTCGCAAATTTCAAGTCAAATTCTGCTTTCGAAGAACTTTCTTATTTAATGTCATTAAAAATTATAAATTTCGTGTGGGTCTCAAAAGCCACTAGTCACCACAAAATGCTTCAAAAAATACATTTTTTTTTATAAAAAATTAAAAACATATATAACAAAACAAAAATAACTTAGCATACATGCATGCTAACAAAATCCTTTTTTTAATAAAAATACAGCTTGTGCATAAATGGATTTTGTGTCTATGCAAAAACTGTCATTGCTTCTAAAAACGTAATACCTAAATTAAGATATTGCTGTAAATAAATGCATCCTCAGATAGCACAATATTTTCCACTTTTCCAAAATCAAAGAAACCCTCTTTATCCAAAAAAGCAAGAATTTTCCGTTTAAATATTTCAATGCTATCAAAAGCAATAATAGTTTCTTATATATAAAAATCAAACAGTGCATTATCAAAATAACCTTTCCTAAATTAACTAGATTAATTTAGGAATTCTTTTACTCACCTACAAATACAGGAATTAACTCCTATAAATTCCATTTTTCCAGTAAGTTTTCCATTAGATACACCTCCACTTTGCTTTACTTTAAGTGAGACAATGGATGTAATGTCTAGATTCAAGCGGGTTGTAACCGGTTCTCACCCACAAAAAAACTGTTCTTACCGATAATATTGTAAAAATAACCGATTAATTTTTAAAAATAACCTATGTTGTGGTAAAATCTTGGAACGTACTACTTATAGTGGTAAAAACAGTAATTTTTCTGAGTGACACTAGTAACCACCATGTTACAACAAAAGATGTATCACCGTAGTAGTAAATTGTACTGATGAATGTTACTTTTTAGTAGTAGTTTTGTAGTACCATTGTTTGTTTTCGCTATTTTTACTTAAAAAAACTACAAAAAGTAAAAAAAAAAAAAGAAATATTTTTATCGGTGCGGCATTTGCTGGAAATTGTGAACTTAAAGGAAAATAATTTTGATAAGAAATTGTGCAATTTACTAAAGAAAAAAATTAACACATACCTACATAAATGAACAAAAAAATAACACTCTGGACAGTTGTTACGATCACGTTACGAATAAGTTAGCAGAAACATAAGTTGCAGACGCTGAAGTCAGTTGAACTTGTTAATGCGTATTGTCAATGTTAAATGTTTTGATTAACTCCCTGAAATCACGTGTACTTTTTCAACGAAATAATTTCTTAAACATTAACAAAATAATCTGTAACCTTTGAAATTAACAAAATACTTACAAAATTGCATATTACCTTTACAAAACTTTCGGTAAAATATTTTCCTTTGTTAAAATAATTACAAACCCTGCTTTTCTACAAAAAATTATATTAATTTTATACAAAATAAAATTAACAAACTACAAACTCATGTTAACAAATCTAATTATTATAACAGTGTAATATCCAATTTAAGGAAACACCCCCCACGGGCTGAAACAAAGATTAGAGGAAGCAAAAAAAATGTTCCTTAATATTACCAATATTTACATAAATTATTTTCCTAAATGTGTTTAATTATCACATTTTTAAACCTATAGTTATCTACATTTATTTTTTAAACACACAATTTCTTATCAAATTTATGACGGGATTAAAACCTATTGGTTTTAAATTGAAAATTTAATTTATTACCGGCTATGCAATCTATTTTTAATTAAAATATTTGATATGCTTGTAAAAATATTTGAAACTTTTGCTTTGATAAATTAAACCAAAATAAAATTGTTTCTAGGGAACGTTATTACAACTTATGCATGTTAAATCTATTAAAAAGAACATGTTATTTTATATAATATTATAACAACAGAAAAATAGTCGTATGGTTCCATTCTGGGACCATTGTTTTATTTATTATTTCGCCAGTGCTTAATTAAATGATTGTGTATATCTATGTCTAGTCTATAAATAAGTTGCATACTATACTTTTTCTACGACAAATTCCTATTAATGTCTAAAAATGATTTAAATTAAATATTTTTATAGAGCGACATCTATAAAACAAGATTTGGAAATCTGTGAAATATCAAATTTTTATTTGTAAATCGAAATGCATCCCTTAAAAATGGACTGTTTAATCCGATATAGAAGCAGTTTTTCGCAGTTAAAGTAAAGAAAATGTTTTATTGGCACTCCACGGTGGAGTCTGCACCCGAAATTAAGTTAAATATAGTTTACTGCCGGCGAAATTAAATGTTCATAGCAACTTTTTAATATTGGAGCTGAGAAACTTTTTAATACTTTTGTGTTTTTGTATTGAGATAATAAAATAATTTTTACAATTATTTTACAAGAAGGGAACTTTATTTTAACGATTGTATGACATTTGAAAACTGTCAACTAACTTAAAACTAACTTCAGCCCGTGACTAATACGTTATAAAGCCAACTTGTCAATGTGTTTTTAAAAGGTCACTTATAAGTGAAATTGATACATTGTAAATCTTGTAAATCTCTCAAATTTACCAAAATCGAAACAATTTTATGTTTACTTTTATTATTACCCCCTGATATATTTTAACCAAATTATTACGTTCAAAATTCCGTGACCGCCACTGTACATGATTTACCATAGAATTATATACATATAGGGTGATTCCAAATTGAGGTAAAAAAATTAAATGTGTAATTCTCCACAAGATTTGGTGGCAAAGCAAATTTAAATTTTATATCATATTTAAAAAAAACTCTTTAGGTGTTTATCAAAAGTTTCGTATAACTAGATTTTTTAACATGTTCTATAATAATCTGGTACTAACTTTGCATTTAATGTACATGGTGTTATTTTATCAGTAGGATTAGGAGTAGGAGCTATTTAATCAAAGTTAGCAATACTTTTCTCATCACTACTGTATGTATAAATATCTTATAATAAACTAAAATCATCATTAAGATTATTTTTATTGTTATTTCAACGTCCCAAAATTCTCTTGAAACAACATTAGCATTGATAAAACCAAATATAAAAACGTATCCGGCCTATAATCAGGTATCTGAAATCGTTAACGGGACAATTCAAAAAGTAAAAGCACAATTTGCGCCAGGGAAAAATGAAAAGTACCCCTGTTAAATTTACGGGAATTGGGATTTAAAAAGTCATTTCGGGATGATAGCAGTAAACGTTCTCATTAAAAGTTGAGATAAGCCGTTAAAGCACCATTATTACACTTCTATATTGCGTCATTTAAATATAGCGCATACAATTGGGCCCACTTGAAATTATATAATGCCATTGTAGCGACTCATAAAACGTCCTGCAAATGGTAATTTCTGTGAAATTTTTTAATTAAACTTTTAGTTTGCCTGGCGAATATTATGTCGGCTTACTCCATTAATTTCTTTAATTTTACCATACATAACCAGCGTTTTTGGTACATTTAACTTTTATGAAACTTTTTTTAAATTACCTACATAGAAATAAGTAGGCAATTAGCTTCGGTTATCTTAATATGCAAAGGTTTCTGTATGGCCGGGTATGATTGTCTTTAGAAGTCGCTGATTTGGCAAATTTATTCATTTTCTTTGCGTTTTTACAGACGTTTTATAAATATTTATTCGATGAATACAAATTAGACAAGTACCAAGTAATTAAAGTCGAACGCAATAATGTTAAAACAAGTTGAATATGCAACTATGCCGTGTTCTTTAATACAAACAAGATATGTTTTTATAAATCTTTAAAAACTGATACCAAGTCTAGTCGGTCTATGACCAACCTTGGTGTCTTCTTATACAGGGTGTCCGGAAATAATTCAGAAATATTTCAGAAATGGTGCGAAAATTTTAATACATAATTATTTATGTCTCGAGCAGAGTTGCAAACATGTTAATGTAAAAAATAATGCAAACGGCATTTTTTTAAGGTAGAAAATTTGGTCTGACAACATTAATCATTAAACAAAAATTTAATGACAAATATTTTTATTACTCATTTAAAAATTAATGAGTAATGTCGAAATAAAAAATTTAGTCTGACAACATTAATCATTAAACAAAAATTTAATGACAAATATTTGTATTACTCATTTAAAAATTAATGAGTAATGTCGAACAATAAATACATTACTCATTAAAAAATAAAAATTGAGAAATTACACATTAAAAAAATGTTTAACCAAAGTCATTACCCCTTATAATGTATACATTATAAGGGGTAATGACTTTGTATAATGTATATATACATCTGTGAAAAATGATCAGGGGTGGGGGTTGATTGTAATTAATTACAAATCAAGTAATTCTTTATTTTTCTAGTGTGCACATAATATAAGCGTAATATTTAATTTTTACCAGCATAATTAATGACTTCTTTGAAGATCAGATGAAAAAAAAGAATACAAAATTGAGTTGAATCAAGAAAATATTAAAAAAGAAAAAATTGCCTAAGAAAAAATTGAGGATTTATTTTTTTGACTTCGTTAAGAAAATATTCTCTTTTTTCTGTATGATTCCGGTCTTCGTAAACATTTTTTTGAAATATCAATATAATTGAATCCAGTATGTTTTTGGTTTTTATAGATATAAATAATTTTCTCTGATAAGAATAGTAATTTTCATGAAATTTATTCTTTTCCTTCATTCATGTCAAAACATTTGTCAAAATTGGTTGTAGTAAGATATAAAATTTAGCAAATTAAAGAAGGTTTTTTTTGAAAAAAAGGATATAAAATTTGAAATGGAATAAATAAAGAAAAGTATGGGAAAGTAATGGAAATTATTAATATAATAAATACGAGGTGTGTTCAGAAAATAACGGGAATTTTTAAATTTCGCGGGTTCGGAGGATCCGGTTGTCATAAAATTTTCTTTATTATATACCTACATGCCCCCGAAGTATGATACAAACTTCAGCTGTTTTCATTGTTTACTTTGTCTGTAGCAGCCGCTAAGGTTAGACGTGTTTTATAAGCTCGGCGATTTTTCGTTCGTTAAAAGAAATGGATCAAAGTATTTGTATCCAATTTTGCTTAAAAAATGAAATAAATTCTGTGAAATGTTATCAAAGGCCTATAGTGAGTCTGCTATAAGTAAAACAACACACAATTGTGCTTAAGCACATTAACAACCAATAAAAACATGGACAAAGTGGAAGAAATGGTTATAAACCATCAGAGAAGTCGCTGATGATGTTGGTATATCGATTGGCTCATCACATGAAATTTTTTCGAATGTTTTGGGTATGAAACGCGTGGCAGCAAAGTTTGTTCTAAAATTGTTAAATTTTGAACAACATTTTTGGCCAAAAACAATACTGTAATGATGCCACAGCCTCCATATTCGCCAGACATGCCTCTGTCTGACTTTTTCCTATTCCAAAAATAAAGAGAACCTTAAAGGGCCGTCGTTTTGCAAGCATAGATGACATTAAAAGCGCATCGCTGAAAGAACTAAAGGCTATCCCAAAGATCGAGTTTTAGTAGTGTTTCGAGTATTGGAAGAAGATCTGGCACATGTGCATAATATCCAATGGGGACAATTTTGAAGGCGAGAACATTAATGTAGACGAATAAATAAATATTTTTTTCAAAAATCGAAATTTCCCGATATTTTCTGAACACACCTCGTATACAAAATGCATGTTGCATATATATGAATGCCTATTGGAAAATATATATAAATGTATTAAATTTAAAAAAAAATCCTAATGAACTTGATAACTTTTAAATAATAAATATTGCAAACCGTGCAAAAATAAAAAAATGTGTAATGCAATAAAAATATCTTCCTTGACCACTAAAAATAAGATATTCGATAATTCATTAAAAAAAATTACATAAACAATTTTAATTGAAATGCTCAAAAATCTTATTACACATTAAAAATGACGAATGTAATACATTACTCATTGGAAAAAATTAAATGAAAATTAATTTAATTTTTCTATTGAAATTGGCTGGGAAAGTTAGTTCTAAAAAGTATCTACTTTTCAGTGTTGCAAAAGTAACTATAGTTACTTTTCTAAGATACTTTAAACAAAATAACTAGTTACCTCTGGTTAAAAGTATCTTTAGTTAAAAGAGACTTTAAAAAGTATCTAAGATACTATCCGAAAGTATCTAAGATACTTTTGAGTAACTATAGTTATAAGTTACTTTTAAGTATGAATAAAAACTATAAAATTATAAAAATTCAACTTTACTTTAAGTTTCTTAGTTACTTTCAAGTATCTTTTCAAGATACTCCCAGCTCTGCTTGTAGGTATATATATATATATATATATATATATATTTTTTTTTAAATCACATAAATGCATGGAAATACAAAATTTTTATTGTTATTATTTTATATGGATGCTCAATTACAAACTTTAGGATCAATTAATCAAGTGAGTCAAAATCTATATAAAAATTAAAAACCATGAATTTTACCTGGCAAAATCTAATTTTCACTTTCCAAAATTTGCATGCCTCAATATAATTTACTTTCTAAGAAAGCATTTTAACAGGATAAAGGGCTTATTCTGTTAAGAAAATTGGTTTTGTTAAGCTAATACCATAAGCCTTTTCGAATTTTGACACTGGATTTGTTTTTTGTGTTTACATTCCGAATTAGCAAAACGTCTTATAAATTTAGTTTTGACAAGTCGCATTATCGATAGCATTGTCAAAATTAATCTTATAATACTGTTAAAATACTTTTGTAGTTGTATAGTTACCTGGGGTTTTTTAATCAACGTTCTACCACATAGGTAATTGGCTTATTGAATTTCCTTTCATAACTCGACCCTCATGCTAATAAATAATTACAAAATGGCTCCTCAAAATTCAAATTGGACATACACTACAATTAAGCATATTAAACTAACAAACAAGACCTTTTTATAGAATGGGGAAGTTTTTTCAAGCACCCAACAATGGCAAGCCGTTGTACATTTTGACGTTAATAAATTATGCATTTCATAATAATAAACTCTCGAAGTATATTTAGCAGCTATTACGGACATTATTAGGGGAAGCTTCTCTCAATAAAACCAGCAGATGGCTGCGATTTCAATTGTTAACCGGTCGTCATGGTTACTGCTCAAACATAACACCGCCGTTTATATCAACATTTGATTGCCGAATTTTGCCGGAAAAGATACCCAGGGGCACATTGTTGGGTCACTGAAATGTTTTCGTGAAATAATTTCAAAGCGTTTAATATCAAATTAGTTTATACGCCATTGAGTATACTTTTGCAGGACCAATGGAAACGCGCGAATTTCGGTTGACAGCTTTTGTGATAGTTTTGATATTAATAATTATGGACGCTTTTAGGGAGTCGTTAGTGGTGACGTTTGTCAGGCTTCATTTGATTTCGGATACAAAAATCTGGTAGTTTTGGTAGATGATGACTGTGATAGAAGGTTTAATGGCTCGTGGTGTAATTAGGAATGAATGTGATTTTGTCAATTTGGGCTATAGATGTTATATTTTGCCTCATTTTGAGGAGAGCACTTTCTGACTCATGTTAAAATCGAAAATAATACAGTACATTGATGTACTGACATTATCTGTTCCCTGACTAGAGATGGGATTTTAGTATTATTACCTATTTGTCTACGCTAATCATAACTTTAGTTGCAATGGAATAAAATCCGTTTTAAGAAAGTGATTTCATTTGAGCCTGATTTTATTTTACCTACATTTTCATTTTCAAAAGAAATGGATCTAATTTTTACATTTTACTACCTAAACCAGTGTAATTTTACCTATTTTACCAACATTTTTAATTTTTAACAGAAATTTTGAAATTTTACCAACAAAAATATGCTTTTTTGTAATATTGGGGTTGTCCTATTTGGATGACATAATTCTTATGCACCATGTAGTTATTTTTGTTGTACATGATTGGTAACCAACCACTCCCAACCTACTGGTAGGTACTGGGAATCGTGAACAGCGACGCGAATGTGACATTCCTGGGCAATGTTGCCAGGTGTCATGCTTTTACATGAAATCTTAAGTTTTTCAAATCAATCTCATGTTATCATGTTTTATTTAAAAATCTCATGTATTTTCACAAATTCTAGCTTATTTGTGCTTTTTTATGAGAAATTATTTTTTAAAACATTTCTATCATAATGAATGTCAATTTGTTATTTTTAGCAATTATATGTAACAACATTAAAAAATTATAAAATTTATTATATTTACAAGAGTTTATTGTCAGTTGGTAAAAATTTTGAAATCATAAAAATCTTGTTCAATAGAATTTTATACAATATTAAATGAAATTCTTTTTACCACCTAAAAGTTGCTTTCAAGTACTTTTTTTCGTAAAGTACGTACCCTAATTTAAGAATTTTCTCACCTAAAACAAGAAAAAACTTTACCTATTTAGGTACCTATTTTTATAAATTTGGCAACCTAAAATCCCATCTCTAATAATGACTAATTTTATAAAAAAAACTTTTATTACAATTTGTAAGTGCTGTTGAATCGTGTTTGATATTTTGTAAGAACTGTAGAGATGCAAAATATGATACAGTGTTATAAAAATCAGATTTGTTAACATGAGTTTGTACTTTTTAATTTTATATTAATTTTATTTTGTAAAATTTTAACATAATTTTTTGTAAAAAACCAAGGTTTGTAATTATTTTAACAAAGGAAGATATTGATATTGAAAGTTTTATAAAGGTAATATGCACAAAATTGCATTTTGTTACAGATTATTTTGATAATGTTTAACAAATTATTTAGTTGATTTCAGACTGTCAATCAAAACATTTCCCACTGACAATACGCATCAACAAGTTCAACTGACTTCAGCGTCTGCAACTTATGTTTTTGCTTACTTTATTTTAATTCGTAACGTTTTCGTAACAACTGTCCAGAGTGTTTATAATGTATTACCAGAAATCTGTTATTATTGTTATTCGGATTCCTTATACTTGCCTATTTAACAAGTGTGCGAAGTGCGAAGTATCCGAAAAAAGATGCCATCACTGGTTTTCAAGCTGAAATACAATGAAGTGGGTTAAAGTTACAAAATACTTCAGTAAGTGTTGTAGTAGTAATTATATTGTACCAAATTTCTTTATAATTTGATGATTTTTGAATGGTGTGTTATTTAAATGTGCGTATGTTATTTTTGTGTTCATTTATAAATATACTTGTAGGTATGTATTAATTTTTTTGTTTATTAAATTGATTAATAAAGCAACATTTGTTTTTTATTAAGGTTCCCAATTTCCAACAAATAAAATACAAAAAGGTTTGTAAAAATAACTACAGTTTATTTTTTTTATTATTTTTTATGCCATAGCAATAGCAACGAATTCGAATGTAAAAGCCCTTTTGAGGGCAAAACTTCATTTTGATGAAATTATGCCAAATGCCACAATGGAAGAAAAAGAACATCGCCTTATGGACATTTTTGGAGTAAAAAAGTAACGAATTTGGTTTTATAAATATTATATCACACAATATTTTCACATTATTCACCATTGGACAACATTTACGTTCACAAAAAAATTTAATTTCTTTTATATAAATTCTATTCAAAGCTAGGAATACTTTCTCTTCTGGGCCGTAAAGCAACCTATATTTAACTACTTTTTTATATGATTTTAGTCATCCAAGCACCACCAAAGCCAAATTAATTGCATTTTTAACTACGAATTTCGACAACTCAACTTGACAACTGCACAATGTAACCTACAATAATTTATACATAACCACAATTAGATTTATAACTAGCTTAGTTTGTTTTAATCAATGCGACCAACTTGACAACTGTATTTACCAGTCCAGATAAAAAAATGAACTTTCCTTATTCAATTAGTTAACTGATATTTTTTACTGTTTATCAGAGTTGCAATGAACCATGCGTAGTTCAAAATAAACCTGTCAGATGAGGTTTAACTTTATATCAAATTAAACATGTCAAAATTAGGTAACGAGATGAACAAATCCTTAAATCAGCTTACATCTTCTTGTGTAAATAAACACACAAAACAAATCTTGCTTTAGTTTGGTAAAACCAATTTCCTAACAAAATAAGCCAACTATCTTGTTAAAACGTTTTCTAAGAAAGTAAATTATACAAATCCTCATATAATCGTTCACTTTTCTGAAACAGGTAAAAGATAAAATCGCTATTAATAAGATGGGAGTGTTTTGAAAATAAATACTCTTCTGGAATACACGTGCCTTTTCTGACTTTTGCTGATTCTAATCCGATCAGGTGTTGAAAATCGTTGCAAGGTGTGTGTTCCATCGACCAAAAAGGATTACAACCTAAAGTTGACGTTTCAAGAAAATATTCACCCTGGGGACTCAAATTTTTCGCATTGCCCATCACTTTCGATATCCTTTGTCGTGCTAATAATAGTCTTATCTGAGGGTCATGTTTTCTCTTTTTTCGATTTAATTAGCTGGATATTCAATTAACTATTTCAAATGGGTGGTCTGTCGTAAATAACTCTTACTTATGCTTACTATGTGGTAGGCCAGAAGTGCTAATGAAAAAACACTTTTATAGAAATGTAATTGGTAGCGAACTCTTGGTTTTATCTTTGACACTTTCTTGAAGATATTTTTCATTGCAAACAAGACTTATTTGTACTTTTACGGGTTTTTTTGACGAAAACTTGATGTTTCCATACGACTTTTGTTTTGTGCATTTGCTCTGATAAATATTGAAAACAGACAGAAAAAAACCTGCCAACCTTTTTTTTTGTACAACTTTAAAATTTGTCATAGTTGGGTTGATTATTTTTTATTTTTGGTTGTTTTACTGTTAGTCTAGAATGTGGTTTTTGGGAAGCCACCAGGTCTAGTAATAACATAACATAAGTGGTTCTGCAAGAATTTTAAGAAATCATACATTTTTAATATTAGAGCTTCACGGAAGATAGCTTTACGGAGGTTAGGATTTCGTATGTTTTTTTTTTTTAACATCCCTTTGTATATTTGAAATAAGTTATTGTATCTTTTGACACCTTAATATTTTTAAAAATACAATTGTGCATACATAAAATATTTATAAAAAAATCTACTTACTACACTTCACGGGGGATAGGTTTTTAAATAGCAAATTAATGAACTTAAACTTTTGAATTATAAAACAGCAACACTCTCATCTGCATATAAATTCTAACTGACCTTCAGAAATCACATGCATCTATAATGTCGTAAACAGAGGTTTTTGCTTATTTAAAATGATTAGAGCGCCATCCGTTGCATAAAATTTAAAGCAAAAACAGATTCACGGAGGATAGAATCAATTTTTGCAAATGGTTATAACAATTATTTCCTTTAAGGATAGGTTTTACACTTTTAAAACATTGTAAAAAATAATTAATTGCGGTTAAAAATCTGGAACCTTAGCTGTAATATCTACTTAATAGATACCAGTATGTTTCCTATAGTGGTTTTAAGAGTTTAAAGTTTTTATCAACTTCTGGTGTACCACAAGGCTCTAATCTAGGTTCTCTTCTTTTTACAATTTTCATAAATGACATAGGCGACGATATTGCAATATCGTCGCCTATGTCATTTATGACATTTATGACATGTTTGTGAAAGACTTTTGTTTGCCGATGATTTGAAAATATTTAAAGAAATACGCAGTGTTAATGACTGTAAGGCCCTTCAAAATGATTTGTGTAAGATTGAAGACTGGTGCAGGAAAAACCAGTTGGGTCTTAATGCAAACAAGTGTTAAGTAGTCACATTTACTAAAAAAAATAAAAAAACATTCTTTGATTACACCCTAAACCTAAGTTTACTTTTCCGTGTCACCGCCATTAAAGACCTGGGAGTATTATTTAATAGCGAATTAAATTTTCTTAACCACATTAATAACATAATAACATCTTCCAACAGAACCCTTGGTTTTATAATTAGAAATACCAAAAACTTTAAATGTCAAAGGGCGTTTAAAACTCTTTATTATTCATTTGTACTCTCTAAGCTTGAGTATGGTTTTCTAATTTGGAATCCAATATACTCTACTAATATAAGTAACTTGGAGAAAATTCAACGACGGTTTTTAAAACTCCTCTCTTTTAATCAAAACGGTGCATATCCAGATCAGTGTTATGATCACTTAACTCTTTTGAATGAATTCGGATTTAGTTCCCTGCAGTTAAGGAGAGCCACGTTAAGTGTAAAATGTTTGTACAATTTGGTACATAACAAAATTGACGCTCCCCCACTATTAAACCAAATAAATTATTTAATACCAAGAAATACTCGTTACCAACCTAACATTTTACTGCCCCAACGCTAGGTCGAATATTATTCTTAAGTCACCAATTTATTTTATGTGCAAAAATTTGACATTAACTTCAATAGAATTGGTTTTATAATTGATAGCTTATGTAAAAACTTTTTAGTCTAATCTTGTTATACCTCTTTTTGTATTTATATTTTTTTAATAATATTAGGACTTATTTTAATTTCTTGTATGTAATTGTTCTGTAAATGGATTTTATATCTGTTGGACAATAAACGTTATTATTAATATTATTATTATTATTATTATTATTATTATTATTATTATTATTATTATTATTATTATTATTATTATTATTATTATTATTATTATTATTATTATTATTATTATTATTATTATTATTATTATTATTATTATTAATTATTATTAATTATGAAAGATCAAAACACAATAAAAGTGTAGGTCAAACTCATTTAGTTTTATTAAATATCACGGGGTTACACCATCGGGAGACAGATTCACCCAGTTATTATATCAGAATCGAATTTTCGTTTTTTTCCATAAAATCAATATTTCCAAAAGCACAATCAACTAAACAAATCATGGCTACCCATTACCTAATTAAACGAGAATTAGCGTATCGCGTATAATAGAGACAATCACCCCTTCCCCCACCCCGCTTGTTCCTGCTGAAAAATCCGTACCCAACCTGCTGTGCAAGCGCTGTTCGACTTGTATTGCCATCCTTGTCTATATTATGTCACATCTGTAACGCGTGTTGCGATCATTCAAAACAAGAGAACGATAGCATTAAATTGATTTTATTTCCCCACTTTACGCGCGTATCGGCCAATGAGATGGGTGGGAGCAATCGGGAACATAGGCGGGGAATAATTCGTTCCAGTTGCCAATGGGAGAATGAAAAGGGGGGACGGTACGCGTGTCCCCTTTCTATTATTCCCCGGGTATGTAATTAATTTGTTTTATAGTTTAATTAATTTTGTACATGTTCTTGTAATAAAATTATACAAATTTCGTTGTATTTTTGCAGTCGTTTCCACTAACATGTTCATGTTCTGTATATTTGCATTTCATTATAATTATGTAGGTGCTGATTAAAATTGGAGATATTGAGGCCTTATTTATTGCTGTTTCTGCACTATCGCATTATATTTGTTTTTATGTTTTGGCATGTTTTTGAAACCACAACTACAGCTTAGCAACAATAAAAAGGTATTAAGTACATGCAAATTTAAAGTTACATGACTTAATTAAAAATGAAAAATTATTCCCATCAAAACCATAAAAAACCATAATATGTTTTTTATTCAGTTAAAAATATTAAAAATTCTTTTAAGCGGTCCAAAGACGAATCGATCAACAATTTGATACAGTCATTAGATAACTTTAAAAATGGAAGTAGGCCCAAAATAGTGCCTTGTGGAACCCCTTGTTATAAAAAAATGAAAAAAAAATATTTTAAGTCAAAATTATCTAAAATCGTTCTGAGCTTGATATTGGTTGTATATAATAATAATTTTATCCTGGTTTAGATATTTCAAACAAAACCCATAACAAATTATTACCTTCAAAAAACCATTTAATATACAGGTGTCAGTTTTTTGAGGCTAAGCATGGGTAACTTACTTATCTTGAGAGATACTTACCTGGTTGGTTAAATTAGAAAAAGTTGCGCATTTTCATGCCAATCTATGATCTAAACAGAAATTTGACTTTTGCTACCTTTCAAAACTGCCTGGATACGATAGTCAACTTACCCATGCTTAGACTAGAAAAACGAACACCCTGTCATCAGTTTGTATGGTAAACGGAGGTGGACCTAGAATGGTTCCTTGAACATCATTTGAAAATAATGAAAAATCGCAGTAATTTATAAAAATATCATGGTTTTAATTTTCCAAAAATGTAATTTTTATAAAAAAAATTTATTAAAAATTGTTGATAAACAACATAAAATGTCCAAAAAGCTGTATTTACTTAACAAATTATTATTTTTATCTTTACCTTAACAATTTAAAAAGAACATACATACCTATATATGCAATAACATAATGAAAAATCGCAGTAATTTATAAAAATATCATGGTTTTAATTTTCCAAAAATGTAATTTTTATAAAAAAAATTTATTAAAAATTGTTGATAAACAACATAAAATGTCCAAAAAGCTGTATTTACTTAACAAATTATTATTTTTATCTTTACCTTAACAATTTAAAAAGAACATACATACCTATATATGCAATAACATAACATAACATATATATATATACAATAAACAGTAGTCATTAGTTGGTTTGTGAGACGAAGCTAGGCCCAGAGTGGTGCCCTGGGGAACTCCTTACAATCGTTATAATAAAGTCCCTTGTAAAATAAAACTAAAAGTGAAAATTATTTTATTATCTCAATACAAAAGTATTAAATAGTTTTTTGACGTCAATATTTGAAAAGATTATATGAACATTTGTAGAAGAGCAGTTAACTAGATTTAACTGATAAAGCGTTAAAAAATTTGCTTTCAGTGCCCATAAAACATTATCTTCTCTTTTACTACGAAAAACTGCTTCTTTATCGATTGTTAGTCTATTTTCAAGGAATAAATTTTGATTTACACAGACAAATTTGAGGTTTAAATGCCAGTAGATTTCCAAGTTAGAAATTCTAACGTGAATTCCAATAAATACAATTGTGTAAGAATTTTTAATACTTTGTGATAATATTTTGAATTAGTAATAAAAAAGGATAAAATATTTTCTTAACGTATTCATATTTTAAAGTACTTTTAATATTTTAAAGTATCAATAATTGTTAATGGTTAATGGTGAAAATTACGTCAAAAATGTTTATTGGGATGGTTACTTTATTTTCGTGTAGATGTCGCTTTATATAAATATTTAATTTAAATCATTTTTTAGAAGTTATTAAGTATTTGTCGTGGAAAAAGTATATTATGCAACTCGTATATAAACTTTTCTAGTCACTCATTTAATTAAGCACTCGCTCGCAAGATTGCTCTTACCATAATTAAATTTGTGACTAAAATGGCGTTTATCAAATTTGATACATAATATACTATTATAATATAGGAAAAATATTAAAAACTTTCCTTACAAAAATTTAACCATAAATATAAACATATTATTGAACGCAAATTTGCACCTCAATGCTAATATTTTTGTAATAAATATTTGCTGATGTAATTAAAAAAATTAAGTGTGATCCCGAAATAATTTTTAAATGATGATTACCATAAATATATTTAAATGGATTTAAATTATGTATGAATATTATAAATATAAATCGTTTTATCAAATCAATATGGAAATTAGCACAAAAGGCCCGGGTACAGCAAATATACAAAATCCATACGCGTTCTCTCTTACATATACTGCGCCATAGCAGCGGACAAACCGAAACATAATCAATTTAAATTAATATCCAGTTACCATAGGACAAATAATATAATATGACAAAAGCACGCTACACTCACTACACCCTAAGGGTCATCAATTGCCGCTTGATTTGGATAATAAATAGGGGGCGTGGTTTTAAAGTCGCAGGCTCCTCCCACGAACCCATGGACCCTTTCCATCGCCGAGACCAGAGTCAGTCGAGCCACTTCTCTCGTGAGGTAAACATCGAAAGCAGTTCTCCATTGAGTTTATCGTTCAGTGTTGTGACCACTTAGTGACTTAGTGCAGTTATGTTTTCCACAACCATGGAAGACACAAAAACAGACATCAAATCCAAAATCTCGTTCAGTGTCGAATCGCTGCTGAGCAACAAAAAATCAGATTCCGAAAAACTAGAACCGCTAGAGGAAGACTTGGACGATTCGCGTTTAGATTTATCCAGTGAGCGTTTGGAGGATGAAGACGAAAATATCACAGTCGACGACGATGATGAAGATACAGACGGAAGAGAGAGTTTGAGTCCAAACTCATCACACCAAGTCCTAGTACCTCAACCATTACATCCTTCTATGCCCAGGATGTTGCCCGGGCATGGACAATGGCCTTTTACATGGGTCGGACCTGGAGGAATTCTGAGATCATCGTCTCCACAAAGTAAGTTGATTTGAAAATTTTAAGCGTCGGAAGACTTAGGATGATAGAGTTTTTATTTGATCTAATTGGTTTTCCACATCTTTATGGTTGTAGAAAAACAGATAATTTTAAACCGTATTATACGGTTATGACTTTATAATTAGTGCCTATTTTAGTAAGTGTAGCAATTACTGATTGTTTTCTTCTTTATTGCAGCAAACCTAGCGAATATGGCAGCAAATGGACCACCAATCGTAAGGTGTGCTTTAAGAAAACACAAACCCAATAGAAAACCTAGGACCCCCTTTACAACCCAACAACTTCTAGCTTTAGAAAAGAAGTTCAGGGATAAACAATACCTTAGCATAGCTGAAAGAGCTGAATTCTCTAGCTCGTTGCGACTCACTGAAACACAGGTAAAAATACTTCCAAATTGATAATTTTTCTCTTTTTCTTAACTGTCTAATAAAATGAACAAAAACTAAATGTATTTTTTATCTTCAGGTGAAAATTTGGTTTCAAAACAGACGCGCCAAAGCAAAACGCCTCCAGGAGGCTGAGTTGGAAAAAATGAGACTCACAGCTCGCCCCCATCTGCTTCCTCCCACATACGGGTTATTCCACGGGGGTGCCCCCCTGATTTCGCCCTTTTTGGCGGCGATGGCCCACCGACCCCCCCACTTTGGATTTACGGGGGGTCCGGTCCTGAACATACCGCAATGACAATTAAATTTCAGTGATACGAACTAAAACTTGTGTACCTTGTAGTTTTAACAAATTTTGTTGTCATTATTTTTTGTTAGTGAGATGTTAGTGCCCCTTGTATATGTATATATACTGTTTAGTGCAATTTTTAGTTTTTTGGGGTGCTTTGCAAAATTATTGTATAAATAAAAGACTGACTAGTATGTTGTTTAATTATTATTTTTGTATATGTGTATGTTAAATGTACAAAGTTCTATTTAATTTCGTGTACATTATTGTAAATAGGAAATATATGAATAATTAATGTTTGTTTTTATAAAACTTGACTTTTATTTTTACACCACAAAAAAATGTATAGGTAAGTATAATTGGATCAGTACTTAAATTATAGGTTTTAATTGAATTTAATTATATAATTTGGTCATCGAAATTGGCTAATTAATTTTATTGCCATCTAAAAAAATGAATTGGCTGTAATATTCAATTAATTAAAAATAATATATTGATTGATGGCGATGTCTATAAACAAACCAAAGTTCAATATTAACGCCTGGTGCACAGGTGCATACAATATACAATAATTAAAAATAATTTTTACAAAAAACCTGTGTTAATTTTGCAAAACTGTTTAAAATATCCTAAAACTGAGATGTTGCTTGTATTACTCTAAAAGTTGACTTTAATAGTATTTACATATGTATCAAGTTTTTAGTAATAAATTATAATAAGGCACGGGAAATGTTTATAAACGAGTTACCTGTAGAATACTATACTTATTCTACGACAAATACCTACTTAATCTGAAAATGATTTAAATTAAATATATGTATAGAGCGACATCTATAAAACAATAGAGTAACCATTCTTGGAAACCTGTATTACCGAAAATGTCAAATTTGTATGTGTAAATCGAAATTTATCCCTTAAAAATGAGCTAACAACCGTTTTTTACATTGAAAGTGAAGAAAATGTTTTATGTTTTATGGGCACAGTAGTCTTGACCCGAAAGTAAGTTAAATTTAGTTTACTGCCGGCAAAATTAAAAGGTCAGTACAATGTTCATATAAGCTTTTCAAAAATTGGCGTTGAGAAACTATTTTGTTCCTTTTGTATTTTTGTTTTAAAATATTAAAATAATTTTCACATTTAGTATTATTTTACAAGAAGGGCACTTTATTTTACCTATTTTATGACATTTGACAACTATCAACTAACTTCAGCCCTTGACTAAAAATCTGTTGCTAACTTCAACCCGTGACTAAAACTTACGATAATGGACGTTTTAAAGGTGGGAGTAGAAAAATATATTAAAACTTTTAAAATCATAATTATGTATTAATAATGTCCTAAATACTGCCTTAGAAATTTATTTTTATAAATTTAACATTTTGGGTTTCACATTTAAGTAAGATATGCCTTTGAAAACGTACGTCCTAGTTTTTTAATACTTTATTTTGTAAACGTCAAATCTTTCAAAATCAAATTTTATTTAATGTTATAATACAGTGGCGGATTCAGAGGAGGGGTTTAGGGTGTTAAAATTCTGGGAACTCAATTACACTTACCTACTTCAGTTTATTTTGTATAAAAATAACAAGATTTTTGAATAAATATATATTTTTAATTTGCAGAACAAAGATATTTTGCCCCTTTGAAGCACTGCGTGATATTTAATAAAACTAAATGAGTTTGACCTACACTTTTATTGTGTTTTGATATTTCATATTTAAGTAGATATAACAGCTCAAGTTCCAGATTTTTAACCGCAATTAATTATTTTTTACAATGTTTTAAAAGTCTAAAACCTATCCTTCGTGATTGTTACTGTTTTCAATATCTGAGGTAGTAAAAGCATACTAAAAATATCAGTTCACTAAGTAAATTAAACACATCCAAAGCAATCGAATCAAATATAAAATATTATTAAAAATTAAAAGAAATAATTTTTTTAACCATTTATGTAGGTGTTACAAAAATTGATTATATCCTCCGTGAATCTGTTTTTGCTTTAAAATTTTATGCAACGAGTGGCGCTTTAATCATTTAAATAAGCAAAAACCTCTGTTTACGACATTATAGATGCATGTGATTCCTAAAGGTCAGTTAGAATTTATATGCAGATGAGAGTGTTGCTGTTTTATAATTCAAAAATTTAAGTTCATTAATTTGCTATTTAAAAACCTATCCACCGTGAAGTGTAATATCTCAGTAAGTAGATTTTTTTTATAAATAATTTATTTAATATTATACTGACCATTTAATACTGACCAACTAAAAAGTGCACTTACCATAAAATTGAAATACTGATCATTTAATTTGTACCGCTTATTAATTAGTGATTTATAATGGTTTTCGTAACTTAAATAGTGAAAATGTATTATAACGCAACTTTGAAGTGTATTTCCAACATTTATTTTCAGGTTATGTTCATAATTCCTTAAATCAGTTTATTCGTTTGAAAATTTCGGTAAAGTACATAATTGAGGCGCGAATTATAAATTTAAAATAAAATGTTAAGAACTTTATACTAAAATACACTGTTAATGGTTCTATAACAACTAAAAGGACTTGAACTGTCAACGAAATTGGTTATGTTCGTGTTTTTAGACCTTTATTACCTTAAAAGACAAAGATGGCAATTGGAAACCATTATAATTCTTTTGTAAATACAGAGATAAATTTATAGGATAAAACATTAAAAAATAGCAACTTTTTCTATTTTATAAGTTAACAATTAGTAATTAAAATAAATATCCCGATACGTAAACGTATTCAATTACATATAAATAACTAAAATACCTTGCTAGCATTTAATCCCCATTTCAGGCAATACAATATTGCTACCATTCTCACACTTATAAATTTGTATTCGCACCGAGTGTCGTTTTAATTTGTAATTTAGTTCGTTGAATCGCCTTAAAAGGCAACAATAATGCCACTCTAAACATATGTATGTATATTTCTTAGCTATTTCTCTTAATGTCTCCAGCTATCGTAATCGCGATCTCTACCGCTCGATCCCATAAAGTTTCTAATAACGCTTCTTATGGATCTGGCGTCATATTTTGCAAGGATTTTAGAGACTATTTTTCATCAAACAATTTCAAACATCCTACAAGTATTTAGGCTGCAGAGATTTTTTACTGTGAGTGAGTAGGTAAGTAGGGAAGTATCTTGGATGATTAAAGTAAAAGTAAGTAAGTTTTTATGACCAATTTCACATAATAATTTTAGACAATGAGTATTTCTAATGTATTTTAGAACGTATTAGGCATTTTTAGGACATAAAGGTTTTTTGGCAGTTAACAGAATTTTAAGACAGTTTTAGGATTATTTACATAAACCATTCTTAGCCAATTTTTAACTGATTTTATGCTGTCTATAGGCAAATATTTTTTTAAATATATACATTTTAAGGTAGTTTAAGGACATTTTAAGATTTATGCAGTTTTAACATTAAGACGATTCTGACATTTATTGGACATGACAGTTAACAGAATTTTAAGACCATTTTAAGACTGTTTTTAACTAATTTTTATATAGTTTCATAACATTTTACTCAGCAATTCTTATATATATTTATAATGTAGACATTTTTGTACATGACACTTTTATGGCAGTCAACTAAATTTTAAGACATTTTTACATTTTAGTTTATTTTAAGACAGTTTAAGTATGTTTTATCCATTTGTAGGACATTACAATTTTAAGGCAGTTTTTCTTACTATTTATAAAACGTTTATAAACGTTTTGCCTATAGGCACATTTTTTAGTGGTTAGTTTATATTAGGACATTTTAAGATTTTTAGAACATGATAATATCATGTTATATATTATATCACTATAGTTAACCGAATTTTAAGACAGTTTTAGAAATTTTTTAAACAGTTTCATTACATTTTAGTCGGCAATTTTTTTATACTTATTAGGAACTTTTAGTGCAGTTTTAAGACAACTTTTTTTAGATAACTTTTAGGGTTTTTTTGGACTATTTTAAGATATTTTAGGCATTATAAAGATTTTAAAGACATTACATAAATATGGTTTAAACCGTTTAAGTTATTTTTAGGACATGACAGTTTTATGGCAGTTCAGTAAATTTTAAGACATTTTTACATTTTAGATTATTTTAAGATAGTTTAAATATGTTTTATCCATTTTTAGAACATTACAGTTTTATGTAAATTAATAGAACTTTAAGACAGTTTAAGGTATTTTAAACCTTTAAGAATTGTTTGTTGTTTATTGTATATTAGGACATTTTACGATAGTTCTAGGACATTTTCAGGACATGGCAGTTAACAGAATTTTAAGACAGTTTTATGATATTTGAAATCATTTTAAGACTGTTTCTTAACTGATCTATCCAACAATTTTTTGTTATTTTTGTTGTTTATACTAACAGCAGGCATTTTTAGACATCTCATTTTTAAGACAGCTTTATTATATTATAGACATTTTTATGTCTTTACAGTTTTATATCAGTTAATAATTTTAAGACATTTTTAGAATATTTTAAAGCACAATTTTTTACTGATTTTTAAACAGTTCCATCAACAATTTTGTCTTGATTTTTTAAATTAGGAGGTTTTAAAAAAATTTCAAAAAATTTTTAGGACATGGCACTGTCTTAAAATAGTGGTAATTTTCCAAATGACAATTATATATTAAACTAATTCAGGATATTTAGACCATTCATAGACTGTTTTTAACTGATTTTTATACAGTTTTATAAAATTTTACTTAGCAATTGTTTGTTGATTTTTATTATGAAACTTATAAGGACATTTTAATAGATACAGTTTTAAGACAGCTTGGACAATATAAAATGTAGGCAGATTAAGTACCTATATTTTATACCGTTTTAGACAGTTTAAGGACATGACAATTTATGGCAGCTAAGAGTATTTTAAGACAGTTTTAGCATAGTTTAAATCATTTAAAGACTGATTTTTAAAGTTTGGGCAGCATTTTTTATTGATTATAATTTATTAGGTCACAAGACAATTTTAGGACATAACAGTTAAGACTGTTTTTAACTAATTTTTATACAGTTTCATAACATTTTAGTGAGCCATTTTTATATATTTTTAAATTGTAGACATTTTTAGGACATTACAGTTTCATGGCAGTTAATAAAATTTTAAGATTTTAAAAACAGTCTTAACAGTCTTAAAATAACGTTTAGGCAGCTTTTTTGATGATAAGTTTATATAAGATGCATTTTTAGAATATGAATTTTAAGACAGTTTCCTAAAATTTTAGTCAGAAATTTAAAAAAAACTTATTAGGAACTTTTAATACGGTTTTAAGACAGTTTGGACATTTTTAGACAGCTCATTTTAGACAATATACACAGTAAAAACTAATATTCTTAATTTAAGAAAATTGCTATAATTGGAAATATATTTTTGAGTGAAATAATCAATTATTTAGTTTAAAAATATATCTTTCAATTAAGCTTTGCAATTTTCTTTTTCTAAGAAATAAAAAATCTTCGTTATCAAATAAAAGCTTCTTTAGCTAAATATTGAAATATTTGATTTAAATAATATTTTTCTTAGATTTTAAGAATATAAAGGTATTTAATCTAATACAATTTTATTTTTGATTTAAGTATATGATTTATTTCATACTAAAATACCAAGAGTTTTAAGTCAAAGTAATATTTTTGTTTTGAACTAAAATTATAATTCTTCAAACAAATAATATGTATAATTGATTTAAAAATATAATTTTATTTTAAATATATGGTATGTTTAAAATATTTTATCGCGAGATTTTAGTAGCACGTGACTTATGGAACCAATGGGTTACCAGAAACTGTTTCGCTTCGGTGCCGGTGCCGGTATTCTTTTTAGCCGCCATTTCGTTTATGTGTTTCCTCTGGTGTAGTTTATAAAAGTTTGTGCAAAAATATGGAAGAACTATTAGAACAATGTAATTTGGAAGATCTAATCCCCGTTTTTAAAGGTAGGTAATATGTTATTAATAATATTAGTAATATGTGTATTGTTATTGTTTTGCTTTTAAAATTATGTATTATTAATATCGTAATATGTTATATTTAAAATACGGTAACTTATATTTTATAAGATACCGTATTGTTTATTTTTGTTTAATTTTAAATACGAAGGTTTATCTTTTGTTTCATTTTATATGCGAATGTTTATTTTTTGTTATTTTAGGATTAGTTTCATGATGCTCTTGTATATTTATATTATTTGTACCAAAATAATTATAATTAAATAAATATGGATTTTTAATTATTTAATGTATTATTTCTTAATTTAAAAAAATAAAACATACCTACTTAGTGGAGTTCTTGAACAATTTAAATCATGGTAATATATTCAAGCTAAAGGAATTTAAAGCTGTTATCTACTGTGGACTTAATCTATTAGACTGTAGGCAAAAATGTAATTTTTTAAAATAATTCTGCAAAGAAGGATTAACTTATTAAAATGCTTATTTTAACTAATATAATATTACTATATTTATATATGTAAGTGTATAAGGTACATTCTTACTTAAATTAACTTGTTACATTATTTTAAACTACATTATGTACCTATGTACATTTTGTGTGTAAATAAACATTTTAATTTAAATAAAGCCTATATAAAAGAATTTATTAAAAAAATTTACATTTTTGCTTTAAATCTAAATTTGACATTAAAGTAAGTATACAAATTATTTAAATTAAACACATCGTTGCCTCAATATGAAAGCATGAATTTCTTCCAACAAAAATATTATACATTTAAATCAACCATATGTTAAATTTTAACCAAAAAACATTATTTTTGCGTCAAATTTAATATATTTTTAAATTAAATATATCGTAGTTTTCTATAAAAAATATCCAATACTTACGACAAAGGCATTATATATTTATATAAAGAAGCCCAACTTTTCCATTTAAGAATATATTAGTTTTAAACTAAGTCATAACATGCATTTAATTTAAAGCGCGCATTTACTTTTTCTAAGATCATGATATATTTAAATTACAAATATAAACTTATCTTGAGTCTAATAGATGATTTATTTGTGGCTATTTAAAACAATGAATGCTTTGGTTTAAACCTACAGTATTTGACTGAAAGCATCTTTTTTTACTGTGTAGTATCTACATATGGTTTAAACCGTTCCAGATATTTTTAGGACATGACAGTTTTATGGTGAATTTTAAGACTTTTTTACGACATTTTAGAATATTTTAAGACAGTTTTTAGGACATACAGTTTTATATAAATTAATAGAATTTTAAGACATTTTTTTAAAGCTTTTAAGACAGTTTTTCCGACTAATTTTTTAACTTTGGCAGCATTTTTTGGTGAATATTGTATATTAGGACATTTTTAGGATATGACAGTTAAAGAATTTGACTGATTTTTATAAAAAAAAAATATTTTTTGTTGTTTATACTAACAGCTGGCATTTTTAGACAGCTCATTTTTAAGACAGTTTTAGTATATTATAGACATTTTTATGTCTTTACAGTTTTATGTCACTTAATATTTTTAAGATTCAGGATAATTTAAAGCCCAGTTTTTTTACTGATTTTTAAACAGCAATTTTGTGTTGATTTTTTTATGTACATTCTAGGACACTTTTGAGACATTTTCAGGATATGGCAGTCAACAGAATTTTAATATAGTTTTAGAATATTTTAGACCAGTTTAAGACGTTAAAACGTTTTAAAATATTTGTTATATATGTCTTATGTCTCTCTAAAGATAACCTTAAACTGGCTTATAACTGTATAAATTATTCTAAAACTGTAATATACCTGTATAAAAATATCCCAAAGCCCGTTATAGGTTTCTTAGTGCAAATATTTACTAAACATACAAAATAATAATGTAGGTATATTAACAAATTTCTCTTCAAAGTCTTATTTTTTACTGTACGCTCTAATTAAGGGGGCCCAAAGGTGAATATTTAAATCGCGAATGCAGATCATGATTAGTATATTTTAAAACACTTTTAACATTGATTCGGTCTCCCCTTCCAAAGCCGGTACTGATCTAGATGCAAAGATCAAAGGATCTCATTAAACGACCTGTACTGCATGTAGGCAGGATGAGACGCTTATTTACAATGAAAATTGAAAACGGCTAATTGGCCTCTGGAAAGTTTTATCGGATTCCCTGCCATCAATTCGCGATTTTTATATCTCCCGATAGTTGTTATTCGTACCGAGAATTACGTTGTTAACATCAGTTCGCACCACCAGCTTGCTCTGTGCGAATACTTCATCATACTTATTTTAGCGAATAGACTCGTGGCATTTCCATGTTTTCTACAGGAACGGAATTAAAATGTTTTCTTACAAAAAATATTATTTTTGTATGTAAAGACGTTTAAATTATCCTTAAACTGTACCTATATGTAAATGACAGGTAACAGAATAATTTTAGATTTTTTTTAAATTTACAAATGTTATAAACTTTTAAAAAAGTAAAGATTTTAAGTTTTTGTAATTTTTAAAATTAAAAAAAAATGGTAATTTGATAATTTTGGAAATTGTGAAAATGTTTAAAATGATGCTAATTATTATTATTATATTTTCGCTTCAATTTTTTGGATTTAAAAGTTGTTGAAACTGCTGATTAAGATATCATTATTGAGGCTTAACTACCTTTAAGGCTGATCAAAAAATTAATAATAGGTAAATAACATTTTTTAAGTTTCTCTCCCTATTTTTTAGAATTTCCTAATTTAAGGCAGCTCATAAAACATTACAGCTTAAATCAACACAAAATTGCTGAAGAAACTGTTTAAAAATCATTAAAAAAACTGTGCTTTAAAATATCCTGTAACTGTCTTAAAATTATTAACTGATATAAAACTGTAATGGTATAAAACTGTCTATAATATACTAAAACTGTCTTAAAAATGAGCTGTCCAAAAATGCCAGCTTTTAGTATCAACAAAAAAAAAATAACAAAAAATTGTTATTAAAATCAGCTGAGAAACAGTCTTAAAATGATTTAAAATATCATATAAATATCATATTCTGTTAAGTGCCATTTCCTTAAAATGTCCTGGAAATATCTTAAAATGTACTAATATACAATAATCACCAAAAAATGCTGCCTAAGTTTAAAAATCAGTCAGAAAAACTGTCTTAAAAGATTTTAAATACCGCCCCTCTAACAATTTAAGTTTTGTAATTGCTGTAAGAACGTTTATAGAACATATAGCAGCAATAAAATAATTGAAGACTTTCTTTCAAAAACCGCACATGTCACAAAATGCTCAAATAGAGCTAAATGCGCCATCTAGTAGCATATCAGACATTGGACATTTGTCGTTTATGAAAAAATGCCTTCAATTATATAGCAGCAATAAAATAATTATAAAATATATTAGTTTTTTATCAATGTCTAATTGTTAGTTGGGCTAAAACTGTCTTAAAATTCTATTAATTTACATAAAACTGTAATGTCCTAAAAATGTATAAAACATACTAAAACTATCTTAAAATATTCTAAAATGTCGTAAAAATATCCTAAATTCTATTCTGCTTTAAAACTTCCATGTCCTAAAAATATCTAGAACTGTTTAAAATTGCCTAAAATGACATGTTTTTCCATTTCATTCATATTAGGAATGTTTGCTGATCAAGATATTATTATTGATATTTAACTACTTTTAGGGCTGATCAAAAGTTTTTTAATAGGTTTACAAAATGTTTTAGGCTTCTCTCCCTATTTCACCATGGGTGACGTTCATAATATCGAAATTCACTTTATCGAATTCAAAATATCGAAAATACAAAATGTCGAAAATCAAAATATCGAAAATTAAAATGTCGAAAATGATAATATCGAAATTTTATTTAATCGAATTTTCAATTTATCGAAAATAAAATATCGACGTTCATAATATCGAAATTCACTTTATCGAATTCAAAATATCGAACACTTTTTATCGAAAATCAAAATATCGAAAATACAAAATGTCGAAAATTAAAATGTCGAAAATGATAATATCGAAATTTTATTTAATCGAATTTTAATGTGAAACTAAACCATATTTTCTTATTTTGAATTTGATATTTTGTTTAAATATTTCAATTAATCGACATATTATTTTAATCCGAAGTGTATATGTATAGAGGCGCCTCTGATATAGAAATGTACTCAAACTCAACAACACAACCCAACCGACCCCGCCCCATTGGCCCCCCCCCCGCCCCATTGAGCAAAAAACCCAACTAAAATGGGCTAATTTATGTAATTAAAAAGTGTTTTATTTTTATCGTAACATGAATTTGCCCATTTTAGTTGGGTTTTTTGCTCAATGGAGCGGGGGGGGCCAATGGGGCGGGGTCGGTTGGGTTGTGTTGTTGAGTTTGAGTACATTTCTATAAAACGCGCATCTCTAGGAGCCAGGGAGCCAAGATAATTCGGTGCATAACCGTAACTTTATCTACAGAGGCGCCTCTGTACATATACACTTCGATTTTAATCATACATTTTAATTTTCGATATTTTTAAATCGATATTTTAATTTTCGAAATTTTAATTATTCGACATTTTCAAATCGACATTTTAATTTTCGATATTATCATTTTCGACATTTTCAAATCGACATTTTAATTTTCGATATTATCATTTTCGACATTTTAATTTTCGAAATTTTAATTATTCGACATTTTCAAATCGACATTTTAATTTTCGATATTATCATTTTCGACATTTTAATTTTCGATATTTTGATTTTCGACATTTTGTATTTTCGATATTTTGATTTTCGATAAAAAGTGTTCGATATTTTGAATTCGATATAATGAATTTCGATATTGTGAACGTCACCCTTCACCATATTTACTTAGTTTGCGATTATATACCGACCAATAATTGATTTTGCTACCAATTATATTTTAAAGGCTTGTGGTATACCAAATATTTTGATTACCTTTTAAATCGTAGACATATTAAAAAAAAGAACACGTAATCTCCATTGTTGTGAGCCTTACTGTCAGTGTCAAGTTTACAACTTTGTTTTATGTTTTGTCTTGAAAAAGAATTTAAAACGTTGGTTTCAATATTAAAATACAATGGTGGTTTGTTGGGCATTTGGTTGTATAAGTTATAGTGACAAGAAATAGTCTGGAATAGCCTTTAACAGGTAAAAATCTAAATATGCTTTTTAAGGTAATAAATCTATTTATTTTAATCAAAATCTATTTATTTTAATCAATATCTATTCAATCAGTTCCTAAATAAAAAAATAGTTTTTTTATTCAAAGTTTTATAATTGGTAATTAAATAATGCATTACTGTTCACAGCTTGGTTCACACTTTCCAACATTCCCAACGATCTGATTACGTGTCCACTCTCTTTAATTGTCTAAGGTTTAAATCATATCCATTTTGTTTCATGCACTCCGTCCCTGATATTGTCAATAGTTCTTCGAGCAAATCGAGCGAATAGGCATTTCGGTATTGTTAATTAAAGTTCTTCTGACTGCAAACGGCCAGTAACACCTGATATTTCATATTGCGACTAAGGATCGGAATGGGTGTTAACTTACGCACCATAAAGACTCGCCATATCGGCAGATACAATTATTAATTAGAAACATGGACGATTTTATGCCTTCACAAAACCAGTGTTGCATCTTTCCTGTTGCATACAAATTGCTTATTGAATATTAAAGGATTATAAGAAGAATGTAAATGATACTTGACAACAATTTTTATATTAACTACTTCAATTGTATGATTTGTTTAAAGCGGTGCAAACTAAAACTAAAATTCTAAGACTGTATACATTTGTATTTAGGGTATTACAATTTAAACCAAATGATTCAAATAATTCTGGTTTACAGCAAAAATGTACATTTTATGCTGTATTTTTTTTCAATGTATTTTGGCAAAAAAATTCGGTTTTCGAGATTTTATTTTTTTTTTTCATTTATTTTTCGAATAGGTACAGCTTTACAATTTGGGACATATCTCGAGTTAGTTGAGTAGTTGAGAAGTTTCCATCTTTCGATTTAATAATCGTCGAATATTGGCTGATGAATTATAATAATGCACAAATTGGTATTCTTTTACATTACATTTTTTGCCACATATCTTTTATTACTTTGATGAATATGAAGTAGTAAAAAATTACTTATTATAAGTCTTATTTGACTTATTGCTATAGCGACAAAGCAGTCAAAAATAATAGGTCAAATTCTATTGAATTCAATTGTCAAATTAGTAGATTTAAATTTAAAAAAGTTTTAACCCAGCCGGGGTTTAACCAAACCAAATATTTCACCAAGAAATGAAGTCTATGAAGTCGCGCTATTAGAGATTTTTAGATGAACAAATGGTGGGAAATTAAATTTGGTTCCTCATAACAAAATTAGATAACGAAAAAAAACAGAAGTCAATTAAGAGACGGCAACAACTTTCCTATTTTTAATAGAAAACCTTGTAATTTTATTAATATATATTAGTATTAGTAGACTAGACATTTTCTTCAAAATATTATACAGGATTTTTTTTCCGCTTAAAAATTGGAGATTTTTACAGGTAAAAATGTTTGTTTTTTTCAATGAAATGCTCTTTATACAGGGTGTCCCATAATTAGCGTGCAATACTTTAACAACAGATTCTACTTACAAAAATAAGAAAAAAAGTTCCTATAAAAATAAGTCAAGAAATGCTTTCCAAGGGAGCTACAGCCCCCGAAAGAGGAGCCCCTGAAGATGGTTTTTATTTAATATCTCCAAAACCGTTTAAGATGGAAAAGTGAAATTTTCGGATATAATCAAACTTTTTATGGCCAATAAGTTGGAATGATAAAAAATTCAAAATTTTCATAAGAGGTGGGTCAGATAGATAAGGAGGGGGGTAAAACTAATTTTTTTGTAGTTATCTTGTGCTATGATTTGATATCAGATCAAAAAAAAAAAGGTCCTCTTGATGAACTTCGATAGCATGTACCGTTTTCGCTTAAAATTTAAAAATTACCTTACATAGCATAAAATTTCATAATGAAATCACAACTAGAGAAAAAGACTCAGAGTAGGACATGGACAAATTACATGAAACTGTTACCTGTCTTAAATAATTTTTCCTAAAGATGGCAGCTGTGTTCCATGGCCTTCGCTGAATTTTTCTCTCTTGTGAATTCATTATGATCTTTTATGCTATGTAAGGTAATTTTTAAATGGATTTTAAGCGAAAACAGTGGACAATATCAAAGTTTAACAAGAGGACCTTTTTTGTGTGTAAAACTCCGAAATTTTATAATCTGACATCAAATCCTAGCACGGGATACGTACAAAAAAGTTAGGGTGGTTTTAACCCCTATTACCTATCTATCTGACCCACCCCTCATGGAAATTTTGAAATGTTATTATTACATCTTATTGGCCATAAAAAGTTTGATTAATTTTACTTTTCTATCTTGAACGGTTCTGGATATATTAAATAAAAAACATCTTCAGGAGCCCCTTAGGGGCTGTAGTTCCCTTAGAAAGCATTTATCGGCCTATGTTTATAGGAACTTTTTTTCTTCTTTTTGTACGTAGAATCTGCTGTTAACGCTAATTATGGGACACCCTGTATTTTTTAACATTTTAATAGAAAAGATAATTTTCTTTCTTTTGACATATTAATGTCCTATACCTTAAGCCAACAGTAAAAAAAATATTTAAATTTTTTGAATTATTGGAATATCGTATTATTATTATTTTTAAGATTATTATTATTAAAGTTTTCATTCATTATCATTATTATTATCATTATCAATCCTAGTATTTTTATATCCAAAAATTACTTTTAATTAAGAAAAATACAATAACGTAACTGTGCTTATATTCTATTTAAATTAAATATATAGGTCAAAATAAAGGAAATCACTTATTTTATCCAAATATTAAAAAATATATAGGGTGTTCTAGTAAAAAAACATTTTCAACAAAATCTCCACGCGGTAAAAAACACCCTGTATAATATTTAAAAAATATACATATAATTTACTTGTAGCTTAGCTTAATAAAAGGATGGATACTATAAAAAAAATATTATTTTTAGTTGTTAATTTTAAGTTAATTTAAATATACTAAAACAAATTTTCTCAAAAAGTAACATTTTCCTAATTAATATATTTACAAAGTATACTTAAAAAAATGTGGATAATGCTTAAAAATAAAAAAAAATAAGAAAGTTGGTGTCGCCACAGGGAAAACCATACACCATGTGTAAATATTTTTTTAAATTATATCATAAAATTTGTCCCCCTACAATTTTTTTGTGAATTCAGTAGTTTCTGAGATAAGTATATAGCCCATTTTACGTGGACCTCCCTGTTCATAAATTGTAATAACTTTTTTATTTATTTATAGATTTTGTTTGTAAACCTTATTTTTTTCGAAAAAATGCAAACTCTATTTAGATAATTCGAATAAGGTTATATTTCAATGATTTTTATTTATTCTAGGACAAAAGTTAAAAGTTGCATTCTTATTTTTGTTCCAAATTTAAAAACAAATGAAAAAGCAGGCCAAATTATATAAGGAAAAAATAGTAGCACCGAATGCTAATAACGACAAAATAACACATTTACTTAAAACCGTTTTAATTTAAAGAATTTCTCGTTTAGTGACTTCTGTAAAGGTTCCTAATTTAAAACACAAATTAACTAACCTATCTTATCTTGGCTGCCGAGTCCTTTCGAATAACCAGGGCGAAAAGTTGCCTCTAATCCGAATGCATTTTAGCTTCATTTAAACTAACTGTGGCCCTAATTAAGAGAGTAGGTATATTGTATACAAATTAATTCAGTTCGGGTTTAATTATTGTAGCCGTTCTCTCAATAATTTAATGTCTTTAAATGATCGTTTAACTCCCGACTTTTAGGCTGTTAATTTAAACTATTGAATTCTTTACTGTGTGCCCCCTCTGGGCAATAAGTCGGCTGAAGCCGGCGCTGGATGTGGATCTCAGGTAAAACTAAAAATATGTAATTAAACATCGACTGCCTTATTCGGAAATCATAAAACACATTTGAGAAAAGTAATTTGTATCATTAATTAACAAATTAACATTTAAATTATTAATAGTCAGCATTCTTTCTTGTCATAAATTACTGCTACCTGATGTGTAGTGGTTTCAGTTCAACTGCACTTTTTCATCGCTGCTCTCTCTACATGGAGAACAAGTACTTTTATTTACAAAAAGTTTATTACATGTCGCTTTTATATAATACTTTTTTCCGATAAGGATACTTACGTTACCTACTAAATAACATTTTGGTGCGTATTTGGCAATTGTCTTTGATTGCCTTACCCTTTTACATAAAAAATTATAGACGGTACTAATACAAATTTGAAAAAACATCTACAAGTTATTATAATTTTGTCTATAAGAGGTATTGAAACATCCAAGTAGTAAAAGTAGAACTAACACAATATTTTTGTGTAGAAAAAAAAATACATAAACAATTACCCTACAATAAACCTGAACAGTTTTTAAAAGTGCTGTTTAGCGAACAATTTAAGACTCTTTTTTAAAAATTCCAGAAAATTTTAGGAGAATTTTAGTTCTGATTGTTTTAAGACAATTTGGTGACATTGGAGATAGTTTTGACATATTTAACTATTTTAAGGACACTTCAGATAGTTCTAAGACTTTTTTTTAAGACTATTATAGGGCAGATATTAAACTATTTTTAAGTTCTTATAGAAGCCGTTTTAGACATTTTTATTTTAAATAATACCTTTAGATAGTTTTAGGACAGTTTTAAGAACTAAGAAAATTTTATCATTTAAGTTATAAGACAATTTTAGGACAAACCCAAATAATGACATTTAACAATTTTAGTATTTTAAATTCTTTTGGTATTTTTTCTACTCCCACCTTTAAAACGCCCATTACAGTACATGTTTCCATGACAATAAGTGACCTTTTAAATACACATCGACAAGTTGTGACGCTTTAGTCACGGGATAAAGTTAGCAACAGGTTTTTAGTCACGTGCTAAATTTAGTTTTAACTTAGTTGACAGTTGTCAAATGTCATACAATCGTTAAAATAAAGTGCCTTTTTTGTAAAATAATAATAAATGTGAAAATTATTGTATTATCTCAATACAAAAAAATGCAAAAGTATTAAATAGTTTTTGGACGCCAATATTTAAAAATGTTATACTCGTACTGTACTGACCTTTTGATTTCGCTGTAGTAGTGCAGTTAACTAGATAAAATATTCTCTTTCATTTTACTGTGAAAAACTGCTTCTATATCGATTGTTTGTCTATTTTTAAGGGATAAATTTTGAAAATTTTAAAAATAAAAATTTTTTGAAAAATTTAAGATTTTAACGCCACTAGATTTCGAAGTTAGAAATTCTAACGGGAATTCCATTAAATACAACTGTCATTTTTTGTACCTAATACTTGGTAATAATATTTTACAATTATAGTAATAAAAAAAATCAAATGATAAAATATTTTCTTAACATAATCATATTTTGAAGTTATTTTAATATTTTAAAGTATGAATAATTGTTAAATTTAATTAAAATAATAACGGGCAATGTTAATGGTGAAAATTACGTCAAAAATGTTTATTTACTTCATTTTCGTTTAGATGTCGCTTTATACAAATATTTAATTTAAATCTTTTTTTAGTTAATATTAAGTGGTAAAAAAGTATAGTATGCAACTCGTTTAAAAACTTTTCCAGGCACTCATTTAATTAAGATCTCGCTCGCAAGACCCTCGTGCTTAAATTAAATTCGTTTATCAAACTTGATACATAATATACCATTAAATAATATTAATATTTTACATCTTTGTACATAAAGCATTTTTAAATTTTATGTGATTTTAAACTTATCATTTTAACATTTTAACATAAACAGCATATTGGTGAAATAGGCATTTCAAACACCATAATATGCTAATTTTATATTTTATTTCAAAGTACTATATCAAAGAACAAATATGTCCCAAGACCTCATATTCTCTCACGAAGACAAGTTTTGGCAATGGACTGGTGTAAGAAAACGTATTATAACTGAATTATAATTTATATTGCGATTTAGGGATTCATTCTGCAGTTGGTAGTAATAATACAATATTTGAAGAAAAAAATCCCTAATCCATTTGCGTATCATAATGAGATATAATGAAAGGCAAATGCGTATCACAATGTAGCTTATTATGATACACAAGTGGAAATAGGTTATTGTAGACCGAGGCTATAGAAAAAATGTACAGGCAAGCCATAGCAATTCTGGAAAAATTATTGTATTTTTCCTAAACTTTTTACAAAAAAAATACTAAGAATACAATACAATACAATACAATACAATAGATGTAGATATATATATATATATATCTACATCTATCTACATCCTTCCGATTCACAGGGTGAATCGGAAGGATCGCACTAAACTCTAGGACTGCATTCTACAAATCAAAATAATAAAAAAAAATCAACTGTTCTTATCCGATTCTTATTTGTTTTCAAGTTAAACTTAAATTTTAAAAAATAAATTATTATCTAATGTTCTTTGAAAAACTATGAAAACAATGTTTTTGTTTCCATAGTTATACATATTGTTACATTTAAAAGGCCTAACTGTCAGCGTCAGTGGTATTTTTGTAATTTTCCAGTTTAAATTTTTTTTAAATGCCAAAAGTTTATGCAAATTTAGAGTATGCTAATATGGTTTTTGTTTATGGCTTTTGTAATGGCAATGCCACAGCTGCTGTAGAAGAATATCGGCGACGTTTTCCACGTGAAAGGGCTCCTGACAAAAACGGGTTTATTCGAGTTTTTAACAAACTTTGCGAGACTGGACCAAGTGCTAAAATAACATCTAAAAAAGCTGATCGACAAACTTTAGAAGAAGTGGAAAATATTGTGGATCTGGTGGAAGAAGATGCAACGACCAGCACCAGAAGAATCGCTACTCAATTGGATATTTCACAAAAACGGGTAATACACACACTTCACGAGCTAGGCTTATACCCATACCATTTACAAAGAGTACAGTTTCTACACCTGGAAGATTATGCTAAACGTGTGGAATTTTGTCGGTGGGTAACTAACAATCGTAGAGTTGTATCGCGTATACTTTTTACTGATGAAGCAACATTTACCCGTGACGGCATTAATAATAGGCACAACTCTCACGTATGGTCTGACGAAAATCCCCATGCTATAGTCGAAACCAATTTTCAGCACAGGTTTTCAGTAAATGTTTGGTGTGCTATGATTTCTGGGTATTTAATTGGCCCTTTTATCATGGAGAATCGCCTCACAGGGGAACACTACCTTAATTTTTTAATAAATGAGTTGCCAGGATTACTAGAGAATGTCCCTTTAAACCTAAGAAGGCGAATGTACTATCAGCATGATGGAGCCCCTGCACATTTCGCTCGTGAGGTCAAGCAACACTTGGATGAAATGTTTCCAGAGCGTTGGATTGGTCGCGGAGGTCCAATTAGTTGGCCTCCAAGAAGTCCAGATCTAACACCACTAGATTTTTGTTTATGAGGTTGGTTTAAAACAGAAGTTTACAAAGTTAAAGTGAATAATCGAGAGGCACTAATTCAACGAATAATTAATACTGGCGCAGTTCTTAAAGAAAAACAAGAGTTAAAATGTCCAGCAACAGGCAGACGTAGCAGAGCATGTTTAGAACTCAATGAGGGTATTTTTGAACACCTTATAAAAAGTCATAACTATTAAACAAATGTTACCGTTTCATTTTATTTATTTTTTAATTACGCTATAACTTCAAAACAAATGAGAATCGAATAAGAACATTTGAGTTTTTTTAAATTATTTTAATGTGTAGAATGCAGTCCTAGAGTTCGGTGCGATCCTTCCGATTCACCCTGTATAGGTAATGGTAATTTAATATTAAATATTTAAATTATAATTGGCCAATATAACATTTATAAGGCTGATAATTTTATATAAAAAATAGATCTTTTGTTTGAACCAAAAAGCTCATTAGGATCGTAAAAATATTGTTTGTTAAATTTAAAATTAAAATTATTTTAGCACTTTTTATTGAAAAAAGTAAATTACCTACTATAATGATCGTTAATGGATATAATGTACGATTAATAGTGACTATATCACTAAAAAAATAAAAAACTAAAAATGTAAAATTACTAATTTTAAATTAGCTTATGCTATGTTTAAAATGCCTATTTACTCGGTTATTGTCTTGGACATTAAAATCAGACTCGTCCAAAAAAAAATCACTTTTTGGCTTCAGTACACAAATAACTTATAGTATATGAAGAAATAGTTATTTGTGTACCGAGGCCAAAAAGTGACTTTTTTGGACGAGTCTGATTTTTATGTCCAAGTAAATAAGCATTTATGCTAATTTTTTACTTTTTTTAGTGATGTTACTATTAATCGTACCTTGTATTCTTTATCGTAATCGTATAGCAATAATTACAAAAAAACTCAAAAAAGATTATATTTAATTCTTTTATCAAAAAATCGATTTAAAATAAACTCCTCCACTGTTCTTAAAAATAAAAGCAATAAAAGTTATGGCTCCTTAGCCGAACATCAAGATGAAAAGACCATAGAAAATTAATTTTACGTTGGTTCTTTTCTCACTTTCATTCTTACTACCGTAAGTTGAAAAACCCTGCATTTCTTCTCACGTAGACTCAAATTGAAACGGGATAGAGCGGTCCGCCGCATTTATTTAACAAGAAGCAGAAGAATCGAAACGGTGGACCATTGGCTTTCCAAAACACGTATCCTCGCGATTTGGCTAATTGGAACAATAAATTGTTGATACTCCGTGTCCACTTTTAATAGGCTGATTGTGTTTTGTCTCATGGCATCTGTTCCAATGTCCAGTCGTCCATGGAAATAATCACCTTCGACCACTTAAAACTACTTTGCCCCTTTTTTACTTTGCCACGTCAAATTTGGAAGATCAATTTATTGGACGTGTTTTTTCCCTTCTTTACTTGCTCCAGTGCAAGCACAAGAGAGTAATAAATATTTATTTGTTACAATTTTATTGCCAATTATGGATGGTTATGATGCTTGTTGATATTTTAATTGGTCTATTTCAAGTTGTGCTAACACACATTTCATAATTGGTTTAGCCGACCTTTGGTTTCAATAGTGCATTTGCTTTTTATGTTATGTCTTCTGTTATTTCTGTTCTTCTTAGACATAGCTTGACTATGATGGTCATACACTGTATTTTAACAAAGGAAAATATTTTACCGAAAGTTTTGTAAAGGTAATATGCAATTTTGTAAACATTTTGTTAATTTCAAAGGTTACAAATTATTTTGTTAATGTTTAAGAATTTTTTTTGTTGAAAAAGTACACGTGATTTTAGGCAGTCAATCAAAATATTTCCCACTGACAATACGCATCAACAAGTTCAACTGTCTGCAACTTATGTTTCTGCTTACTTTATTCTAATTCGTAACGTGTTCGTAAAAACAGTCCATAGTGTTTATAATATATTACCAAAAATCTGTTATTATTGTTATTCAGATTCATTATACAAGTGATTCTAAAAAAGTTGGACAACTTGATGTCATCAGTCAATAGAGAAGGTATTTTAATATTTTTTGTAAATATTTTAGTATATTACAAAAGATCAAGGTTTTTTAACTTGTCCACCCAATTTTAATGTATTTTTTCAAAAGCACATTTATAGGTAAACATAATAACAATTCAAAACATGGCGTGTCACAACTCCTGAATCAAATATTTGAGTGATTTTATTTTAAAATATATTCAACTTATCTTAAATTTTTCAAGTTCACTACAAACTATAAAACATTAAATAATGTATCCAATGTTAAAATTCAAAATTTCTGCGAAATATTGAAGTTTAAACGTCAAGTCCTCGTTTTAACTCAAGTGTTGGTAAAAAATTACCTACAGTAGCGCCCTTTACACGACAGTCATCTTGAAAACAATGCAAGCGGCGAAGTTGTGGTGAATGCACGTATAGTTCCAGTCAAAATTTCAGTACTGTGGTGAGTAGTTATTTTCTTTCGTATATATATATATGAAATATATATATTTCATTGTAATTTATATAATGCTATATGTGATTAGTTGATAAGTAGCATCCACTAATAAAAAATATCAGTAAAATACTTAATTCCGAATTATAATCTCAAATTTGTATCCCATTCATCAGTACCGTGTCGTCAGTTCCATGTTCGATGTTTCGGTTATCTTTTTTTCGCAAACTTCAATTTAAATTTTGCTTGCGTCATTATAAACTCATATAAATTTGGTGTGGGTCCCATATCTAATAATTGAGATATCGGTATACCCAAAATCCACCAGCCGCCACTGATGTGTGGTATTATTTGATTTTAAGATATTTAATGTATAATATGCTCAAAGTTGCAATAAATCTTATATTTTACAATAAATTATGTATTTAATTAGTACCCTGGTATACTCGTCACTTCCCTTGCATTCAAATTCAGAAAACACAGATATTTCAGAAACTGAAAAAGTGAATGGCCCGGTCTGAAACAGTATAGTTATTATATTCTCATAACAAAATACTGTTTAATTTTCTCCGAAAACTATATAAACAAAATTAGGTCAAAAGTTGCCCAACTTTTGTAGAATCACCCGTAACTATTTAACGAGTGTGCGAAGTATCCAAAATAACCATCATTGGTTTTCAAACTGAAATTAGGGGATTCAGTGTAGTGGGTTAAAGTTACGAAATACATCAGTAAGTGTTGTAGTAGTACTGATAATTAGATTGTACGAAATTTCTTTATAATTTGATGATTTCAGAAGTGTGTGTTATTTAATTGTGTATATTATTTTTGGGTTAATTCATGTATGTATGTAATAATTTTTTTGTTTAGGAAATTGATTAATAATGCAACATTTCTTCAAAATTATTTTATGTAAGTTCCCAATTTCCAACAAATACTTTTGCTACTGAAAATTACAAGAATTATGGTTGAAATATTGACATTTTGATTGATTTTGTTATTAAATCTACAAAATGTTTGTTATAATTACAAACTACTTATTTAATAATTTAACATATTACTTTTGGTTTTAAACTTAACATAAAGTAATGTGGACCTGAATTAACATAAAATCTAATTAATATTTGGTTAAAATTATTATATAATTTTTTACTGTGTATGTTAAATTTGTATTTTTCTTCCAATTTGGAGGCGGATATAAACTTTATTATAATGTATACAATTATTTAATGGGTATAATTATACCTTGTTATGTCTTTTCTATGTAACAACCATCTGATATTCTGATATTTATTTATTGAATGAATAAATAACAATTATGCTGACAAGTATGATGTTTATGCTTATTAGTGCAGCTGATTGACTGAATCGTTGGAAACAAACTAGCGAAGAATAAGAAATCAGTAATTTGTTTCTCAGTTTTAATTGACCGCAGTCGAATCCAAAAGCGAACTGGTCGCATGTAAAGGCTACCGTATCTCGATATTTACATTCCAAACAACATCGACTTTGTTATACCAAATTTAATTATACGAAATTTTGAATTCGGTTTTCTTTTTATCTGCACGCCTCCCATTCATAAATAAACCTTTATTGACCAATTTAGTTTCCACAAAAACAAAAAGGATGTATCACCGAATTACAAATTCCAACTCTTCAAAGGTAATCAGCATTATTTTTAGTTGGATGGCATTTGGGACCGTCTGTTTTCAATTAACAGTCCCATGATTGTTATCTTTATTATTATAAATTATATATTACTTTGATTTCATTTTAAAGCACAAATTAAAACCAAAATTATAGAAGAAAATAAAGATACCTACAATCTTAAGTTTATCCATTTCAAGTTGTTAACAAAAGTTCACGCTGAGCTATTGAGAATAGTCAATACTATTGACTTGTATCAATGAAGCTGTAATAATTTTAACTTAGAGAAACTAAGATGTTTCTTGACCATTGTTATGGCCATTTGAGGTGATATAAATTGCATTTTGTAAAGAACGTAAATGTTTCACCTACAAACATAATGAGTATTGTGCACTGAAGTAAAGAATTTTGGCCACACATTGTCAAAACGTTGCAAAAGGTGCATCATGAGAAAAACCTGTGACTAGAATATCTACACCAATCGAGTTTTCATTCTAATTTTTATACAACAATTTGTTTAATCCTTCTACTGTAAAACACCTAAGTAGTGAATTTGTGGATTTATAAATCTAGAACACGTTTATTTAATCACTTATTGTTAAAAAGGTGGGAACTTATAATTTACAGACGTCTTGACAAATTTAAATCCCGTCTGATTAAAACCCATTCAAGACTCGAGACATCCGAACCTATAAATAATTTCATAACATCATTAATTAAATCTTTGTCGACTGCTTTTGTAGTTGCTGAATATTCTACTAATTCGAAGAAATATTTTAGGCCCTAAAATCACGCTGTGCCTTTGAAAACATATTTCACCATTGTTAAAAGGCAAAATGAATGAAAAAATAATAATTTTAGTTTATGATATGCTGCGGTCTTTTGTCATCGTTTTTGAGATGACATAATTTATGAACTACTGAGAATAATGGAAAGGAGTGCGATGCATAGGTATTCGGTATTAGTTACCTGTTCCAGACCCAAGTGTGTTTCTGTAAATTCTTTGTTCATGTTATATCATCAAAAAAGTCCCTGTGTATTATAAGCTAAAGAAGCATCGGGTTTTCTCAACGCGCCCGCCATCTGGTGGCGTTCGATAGCATTATTGAACTACAAGGTTTGTCAACAATACATTTAAAGCATACGAACTGTCCATCATTTAAAATAAATAATTAAGTACTTAGTTTTTTCACAAAAAGACAAAGGCAAATTTGGTTCGCAAAGTTTCAATTGTGCACGTTATTTGGGTTTCGCGTTGCAAGTAAAAACTAAAAAACTTTGGTTTAGTACTCGATTTCGATTTATTATTTCTTATATTGTTAATTAAGAAACGCAACGCTTATATGCTTACATAGTATACCGGGTGTATCTGAGAATAGGCGCACTCCTGTAACTTTTTTATTTATAAAGATAGACACATGAAATTTTGCATGGTTAATTAGGATATAAAATGCCACTTATAAGAGTACAAAATGAATTTTTTGAACTTCCGGTTTCGCCGATTTTTAAATGGAATGCCATATACATTTTTACATATTTGGAATCCTGAGGAAATTCTGAGTCAGACAGCATTCTTAAACGATGACGTTTCGTCATCAGAAAATGTATCATTATAAAGATCAATCTAGAGTGCTTTGAACTATCTTATTTTCTTTTAATGGATTCACACAATGCCTGAAAAATGGAACTTGCCTTAGAAAGTTGTTATTTAGCTATTCCCAGCAGTCTAAACTTGTCAAAATTCGTTTTTCTCAAATAGTTCAAAACACTCTAGATTGATATTTATGATGATGCATTTTCTGATGACGAAACGTCGAAAGGTCAATTTGAGGATGCTGTCCGATTCAGAATTTTCTCAGGATTCTAAATATGTAAAAATATATATAAATGTCTCCTTCGTCACATATCTCTTTTATCATACTGCACAATGGATATGAAAATGTGAACTATTTATTTTTTATAGGTAGATGGAGCTAAAAAGTATAATGACTCAGGAACATAACCTTAAAACCATTTTTATATTTGAGTCCTCTAAAGAACGCCGACAACTGCATTTTAAAATGCATGCTAAACGACAAAATATATATATATATATATATATATATATATATTTATATATAGATATATCTACGAATTAATGGCAACATAATATAATACATAATACCCGTTTTTGTGTTTTTTCTCAATCAACGCTTTTAATAATGGGTGACGTTCATAATATCGAAATTCACTTTATCGAATTCAAAATATCGAACACTTTTTATCGAAAATTAAAATATCGAAAATACAAAATGTCGAAAATCAAAATATCGAAAATTAAAATGTCGAAAATGATAATATCGAAATTTTATTTAATCGAATTTTCAATTTATCGAAAATAAAATATCGACGTTCATAATATCGAAATTCACTTTATCGAATTCAAAATATCGAACACTTTTTATCGAAAATCAAAATATCGAAAATACAAAATGTCGAAAATTAAAATGTCGAAAATGATAATATCGAAATTTTATTTAATCGAATTTTAATGTGAAACTAAACCATATTTTCTTATTTTGAATTTGATATTTTGTTTAAATATTTCAATTAATCGACATATTATTTTAATCCGAAGTGTATATGTATAGAGGCGCCTGATATAGAAATGTACTCAAACTCAACAACACAACCCAACCGACCCCGCCCCATTGGCCCCCCCCCGCCCCATTGAGCAAAAAACCCAAATAAAATGGGCTAATTTATGTAATTAAAAAGTGTTTTATTTTTATCGTAACATGAATTTGCCCATTTTAGTTGGGTTTTTTGCTCAATGGGGCGGGGGGGGGGCCAATGGGGCGGGGTCGGTTGGGTTGTGTTGTTGAGTTTGAGTACATTTCTATAAAACGCGCATCTCTAGGAGCCAGGGAGCCAAGATAATTCGGTGCATAACCGTAACTTTATCTACAGAGGCGCCTCTGTACATATACACTTCGATTTTAATCATACATTTTAATTTTCGATATTTTTAAATCGATATTTTAATTTTCTAAATTTTAATTATTCGACATTTTCAAATCGACATTTTAATTTTCGATATTATCATTTTCGACATTTTCAAATCGACATTTTAATTTTCGATATTATCATTTTCGACATTTTAATTTTCGAAATTTTAATTATTCGACATTTTCAAATCGACATTTTAATTTTCGATATTATCATTTTCGACATTTTAATTTTCGATATTTTGATTTTCGACATTTTGTATTTTCGATATTTTGATTTTCGATAAAAAGTGTTCGATATTTTGAATTCGATATAATGAATTTCGATATTGTGAACGTCACCCTTTAATAATGCATAACGCTGTTTGAATTTAGACGATCTATTTGTTTTATGATTTTTACTAAATTGAAATGTTTACAATTTTCACCTAAATCATTACTAAATTGTGTATTTATTGTATCTATAGATACACAGAAAAAATCTAACATAGTACCAAGAACAGCGCTGTCATTGAATGCATTAAAATTGGAGCAATCTAAATTGTTATTTGCTCAATTAATTACTATTAAACCAAAATAGGGAAATATTTTGCCTAAATGTCGAAGAATTTATTGCGTTAAATGTATACATAGTATACATACGATAGTAATACTATTAGTAACGTTATTAAATAAATCAAATTAGTATTTAATGCAATAACATTCTACCATTCTAACAAATAAATATCAATATGAATATCAATAGATTTAGAAGCGATAACTTTTGTTGTTAATTTAAAAACAGTAAACGATTATAAACCAAGTGCTATTGCTATTGGTATTATAGAAACTGTTATTCAGGAATATGAATTACAAGATCCCATTGGTTTAATAGCTCACCCATTCATGCTATGCTAGCGTTTTTTCTGTGTATAATAGGTACAATTTATATTTACTGGGACGCGTTTAACAGCTGATTTTTAAAGTTGTAGTTTGGTTACGATGATAAGGGCCACGTTGTGGTGCTACAAGCGATGCTTATTTAGCGTATATGAGGCAAAATTGAAAAAATAATCAAAAATACTATTTTTTCGCTTATTTCATCAGATTTTTGATAAAGAATGTATTGCAATCTTTAAAACGTTTCAAAACTGCTTCTTTGCTATTTAAAATCTGTTAAAGAGTTATCGTTTATTTTCAAAACTCATTATTGGTTAAACATAATGACAAAGATTGGACAAAACTACCAGAATAAACTTCCTATAAAATTATTCAAGATCAAGCTGCTCAAAGTTTAAAAAAAATAAAGATGATCAAGACGTGTGTCAAAACGTAAACAACACTGAAATTATTTAATTTTTTTTCTTTTGCAAACTAATTTTTGTTTGCGTTCCAAAAATCTTTTTAATGTTATAGGTTGGTTAATAAGTTAACGTTTAATTTCGCTGTGTTAACGATTATCATATTTATTAGTCTTGCCTATTAATGTATTGAAAAAAAACTAAACCGAAAAGATAATTTACGTTCAAGCTAAGTTTTTTGTTGCTCCTGAAAAGTAAACCAAATAGTAAAGAGAGTTTTGCAAATAATATACTAACATTGATTTAAGTCAAAAAGTAATGACAAGTGTCAAAAGTTTTTCTTACATTTTGGTTATAATTATGTATTGTCAAAATCTCCAACTTTGGCGATCCAGTAAGAATCTCAAACCGTTGTTGCGGATAAACCTTCGTAGTTTTTCCAACGACAAGGATAATCCAGATGATGGGGAAGAAGGGAAGAGAGCAGGCAAAAAATTAAATCCTGGTCAATATGGACCCATAAAATCCGATAACGCTTTAAATGAAAAAGATAGAGCACACGAAGGAAACTATTTCTACAAAGATGATTTGGAGAAACTCAGGAAATTAAAGAAAGGGATTGATAAAGTAGAGAAAGTAACAGAAAAAATATTTAATGATGAAAATAATAAAAAGTAATGAGTTGTGTTTTAAATTTTGTTAATACAAATACATAATAGAAACAACTGACCAATGACTGACTAATTTTAGTATTCCAAGTATTACAATAAAAGGAAAAAATAAATTTCCAATAAGTAGTAAACAATAATAAGCCGATTTGATGCTTAGTTCCGGCAGTTGGTGTTTCGCATTTCGAATGATTGCTTTTGTATTAATTAAATGCAATAAACATGGCAGAAAAGCATTTCAGTAATTGCGAACAGATTGAATATCTCGCTCTGCGTTTTACATACCGTGCTCGGTGACAGTTTATTGCACGTTTTAGTCTTTAAAGTGCTCTAAATAATTTCAGGGCGCGATAAAAGCAATTAATTAAATTCTGAGAAACGTTTCGTTTATTTTTATTGGACCGCACTCGATCGGAACAATGGCTACCAGTATTGTAAGGCTTGCCTTCTTCACTGCTCGCTTGCTTTTAATTTGCACCGTTTTTCAGTGGCGTCCTCTCAACATTTTGTCATTTTAAATGAAAAAGAAATTAACATCGTTAATTGTTTTTTTAACATTCCTAAGTGTGTGTCTTATCATTCTAAAGTTTAACATACTTAACAAGTGCCTTATAAGTCCAACGCTAGTTTGTCAAGTAGGCCACGTGAGACCAATGTGGACTTGTTCAATAAGATTCAATTTGCCAAAAAAAGTGAATTTAGTATATATGGCCATATATTGCCACTTAAGAATAAAAAGTTAGGTGGCCATTAAATATTATTTTTATTATCTAAAATTTCTGTTTGTTGTTTAGTATATTACTATAGTATATTATGTATCAAGTTTGATAAACGCCACTTTATACAAGAATTTAATTTAGGCACGAGCGAGCTTGTGAACGAGTGCTTAAATTGATGAGTGTATAGAAAAGTTTATAAACGAGGTGCATACTATACTTATTCTACGACAAATACTTATTATTATCTTAAAATGATTTAAATCAAAAATTTGTATAGAGCGCCATCTATGAAACAATAGGGGAATATGTGTGCCACCGTCAAATGTCACATTTTTAAATTTTATAAAAACAGATTATAAAGGTCATAAATCGAAATGTATTTCTTGAAAATTGACAGTTTTTCACAGTGAAAGTAAAGAAAATGTTTTATGAGGACTTTACAGTGGAGTCCGTACCCGAATTTAAGTTATAGTTTACTGCCGGCGAAATTAAAAGGTCAGTACAATGTGCATATAAACTTTTCAAATATTGGCGTTGAGAAACTATTTAATACTTTTGTATTTTTGTATTGAGATAATAAAATAATTTTCACATTTAGTATTATTTTACAAGAAAGGCACTTTATTTTAACGATTGTATGACATTTGACAACTGTCAACTCACTTAAAACTAACTTCAGCCCGTGACTAAAAACCTGTTGCTTACTTCAGCCCGTGACTAAAGCGCCGTTAAGCCACAACTTGTCAATTTGTATTTAAAATGTCACTTAGTGTCATGGAAACATGTACAATAAAGGGCGTTTTAAAGGTGGGAGTAGAAAAACCTTTTTAAGTAGGTTTGACAATCTAAAATTTGATGTGGAATGAGAAAATCTTCGACCAAAATAGTATATTAAAGAACTAATGTCATAAGACGTTATTTTGTCGCACGCGGACAATTTATAAAACGAGCGACGAAGGATTTTGCAAAAATTCTATATAAAAATAATTTTATACCTTAAATTTAATTTGATCAAATTTTACTTTAGATAGTTGGTATCACAGTCATTGGTTTGACAGTTAATGTCAAAATCGATTGGCCATGCCGTTCTTAATTTACTTATTTACAATAAGCGGCTGTTAATGTTAAAGAAGAAAAAAAGGTTTTCTTTGGTGTTAAACAAAATTTATTGCCAGAAAAGTCTCGTAAGTACTAGAAAAATCATAAAAATATTATAACCAATATGCAAAATATTATGCTGTTTAAAGTATAGCCAACCTATAAAATCAAAATTTTGGGTGGGATAAAGTATCTTATCACAGCACCGAAAGCGGTGTTATAATGAAGTCATTATGAACGCAAAATAGATAAAATAAAATATGCCCGATTGATTGAAGATATGTATCCTAAAAAAATATGCTAAACAATATATATATTTTCTAAAACAATAATAATATATTTCCGCCTCTACGACACTGCTTTAACACTTTGGCTGGACGATTTAGATAAAGATAGACTTTCAGACGCGAATTGATAAAGGATGCACTTTTTTGCAGTGTCGGCGAACGAATTATTTAATTGATTTTATTAAAAAGCCCAACATCACAGACAGATTTTTTTCACACCGCCCAGAAAACAGGACCGTAGTTTTGGTATTAAACATTTTTAAGGGCAAGATTAATTAATGTTGCTATATTTTAAGTAATTATGTCTGAAGTTAGCTTTAAGTTAATTCACTGTTCAAATGTCAAACAATCGTCAAAATAGGGTAAAATAATAGTAAATGTAAAAATTATCTCAATACAAAAATACAAAATTATTAAACAGTTTCTTCATTTCGGGTAGAGTACCCATAACACAATCTCTTCACTTTTACTGTAAAAAACTTTTTCTATATAGGATTTTAACTTTTGATAGTCCATTTCAAGAGATAAATTTCGATCTTTACAGAAAAATTACTTGCCATTTTGAAAGCTGCGAGCTAGTTTTTAAATAAATGCGTTTCTAGAAAAGTTTATAAGCGAATTACATACTATACTTTTTTTACGACAAATAGTTATTATTATCTAAAAATTTTAAGGGGTTGGGTTGCAAAAGGGTACAAGTGCAAAAAGAACTTTTAAAGTTTTTGCTATACAAAAATTTGGCTACTTGTTTTAATATTGTTTTTTGCAATAATCAACATGCAGAACTCAGACAATTTTCCCGTTATGATAAAAATTTAAAAAAAAATTGGACTCCAAACTACCCAATTCTGCAATGAACTTATTTGCATGCTAAAATGTACTTGTACAATTTTGCTTCTTACCCCTTCATTTGTATTCTTACTGTATACGTAAGTAATACTTAAGAATAACTATGTGTATTTAATAATAAATTATTAGACTTGTATTGTATTAAATTAACTATTAATTAATTGTTTGCAGGGACATTTTTTTTTACCGTAAATGTTAAAAACAGCAGCCCAAAGAATGAAACATTTTTTCTTCAACTACCGCAAGAAATGTAAGGCAAATTTTATTTGATGTTTTATCTTACAAGCATTTTTAACCTCATTTTTTTCCAATTTTAACTTAAAGCCTCGGTTAAAGCCAGTGGGCAAAATGCTATTTCGCCCATCAATGGGCGAAGTAAAATTTTGTATAAAATAAATTTATTGTTGTTTTTCATAGTTATTCAAGGGATCATTTAAGACACCATTAGGACACCTGTACCTACTTTAAACATTATTAATCTATTTAGATTGAATTAGATATCCATTTTAAGAAGTCTTGAATGAAGGAACATTGTCAGTCCCTTTTTCCAACATACTTTCTAATAGCTGCCTTGTCCGACTAGTATATTTACAATTTAATCCATATATCATGAGCGGCCCACAAAGGATAATTTTTATACGACCTCAAACGGTCCCAAGCAGAAAAGAATATTAAATCTGGAAAAAATAAAGACATCGCATACTTGAAATATCATTATAGTTTCATTCAAAGACGGCCCCATTCATTCAAAATCCTATGAATAGAACAGCCAGAATGCGAAAAAAATGTCAAAAATCGGATTAATGGTGTTTCGACATATTAAGCGCGGGCGGCTAGGCCGGTCATAGCCATCCATGACCCATGGGAATGTGCGCTACCATTAATCTTCATTTGTTACCAACCACTTCAAGTGTTTACCTCATTGTTAGACTATTAAGATGTGTTTCCATTAAACGGCTGATACGGTTTTATGGCTGTGATTTTTTTCCTCTCGCTTTGCTTCACTTTTCCAAGCATTCTTTAATAAGCAGCAAATTTAACGGCCTGTTATGATTTCATTAAGTCTCAAAAGCGTTTAATACATTTCTCACGGTTTGCAAGGAACTGGATTATTTCTGAATCGCAGAATGTCAGGTAGCACCTACGCACCTTTATTAAATCAAAATAATTAGGTTTATTTTTTAAACCTAATATTTGATTATAAAATTTTGATAATATGTTAGTTTGTGGTAAATGGTTTTTTTCCGCTGGTTTTGGCAATCCAATAATAGTGTAATATGTTTCTAAACGAGTTTCAAACTATACTTTTTCTACGCTTATAAAATATACCATAATGAAATAATTTAATTGTGGAAAAGTAAGGTCAGAGCTGTCGAAACTGTCTAATAGATGTCATATTTTATGATGATTTTTAAATAAGCTACCCGGTTGGTCAAAATAGAGATGTCGCCACCATTATTCCATCATTAAAATCTGTCAAACGGTTTTAACCTCACTTGTTCCTCATGTAATGCTTTAGTGCATTAAGTAACTTATGATTATTAGTAGATTTTAGTCACGGGCTGAAGTTAGTTTTCATTTAGTTGAAAGTTATCAAATGTCATACAATAAAGTGCCCTTCTTCTCTTCCAAGAATACAAAAGTATTTAATAGTTTATCAACGCCCATATTTTAAAAGTTTATATGAACATTGTACTGGCCTTTTAATTTCGCCGGCAGTAAACAAGATTTAACTTAATTTCTGGTGAATACTCCACCGTGAAGTGCCCATAAATTAGTTTTTTTAAATTTCACTGTGGAAAACTGTTGTTAGTCCATTGTCGATTTACAAATAAAAATTTGACATTTTCACCGGTAATACAGATTTCCAAGTTGGTTACTCTATTGTTTTATAGATCCCGCTCTATACAAATATTTACTTTAAATTATTTTTATATAATAATAAGTATTTGTCGTAGAAGCTCGCTCGTACCCAATTTAAATTCGTGGCTTTAATCAAACTTGATACTGTATAATATACAGTGTATATATCAATGAGACATAATATACTATTATCGCAAATTTATGTTTTAACTTTAAATGTTTCCATAAAATTATTGTATGTGTTATTGTAATATTTATTTAATGATGTTAAAAGAATTTTTCCAATATATTCTAGTAAAAATTATTGATAAATTTTAAGTAATTAAGTAGGTATTTAATGATGTTAAAGGAATTTTTCCAATATATTCTAGTAAAAATTGTTGATTAATTTTAAGTAATTAAGTAATTAAACATAATTTATTTTTTCTACTCCCACCTTTAAAACGCCCTTTATCGTACATGCTTCCATGACACTAAGTGACCTTTTAAATACACATTAACAAGTTGTGGCTTTACAGCGCTTTAGTCACGGGCTGAAGTTAGCAACAGGTTTTTAGTCAAGGGCTGAACTTAGTTTTAAGTTAGTTGACAGTTTTCAAATGTCATACAATCGTTAAAATTAAGTGCCTTTCTTGTAAAATAATACTAAAAGCGAACATTATTTTATTATCTCAAAACAAAAATACAAAATTATTAAATAGTTTCTCAACCCCAATATTTGAAAAGTTTATATGAACATTGTACTGACCTTTTAATTTCGCCGGTAGTAAACTATAACTTAAATTCGGTCACGGACTCCACTGTAAAGTCCTCATAAAACATTTCCTTTACTTTCACTGTGAAAAACTGTCAATTTTCAAGATACATTTCGATTTATAACCTTTATAATTGTGTTTATAAAATGTAAAAATGTGACATAGATGGCGCTCTATAAAAATTTTTGATTTAAATCATTTTAAGATAATAATAAGTATTTGTCGTAGAAAAAGTATAGTATGCACCTCGTTTATAAACTTTTCTATACACTCATTAACCTAAGCACTCGCTCGCAAGCTCGCTCGTGCCTAAATTAAATTTGTGTATAAAATGGCATTTATCAAACTTGATACATAATATACTATTAAACCTGAAAACAAATTAATTCAGTCAAAAAACTGAGTATGGTTTTCTTAACGCTTAAAAAACAAATATCCATAATACAAATATATTTGGCTATAGCCATAATACATAATACTTCATAAAAACTTAAACCCTATATATTGTAAATTATATTTAGAATAATTAATTTAAATTAAGCAAAATTAATGCCGGGGTGCCCATTAAACTCTTATCATTACAATTAAATTCCCACCCTTTTTCAGGTAAAACATTTTTCGTAAAATATTTGTTGACACCCTTAATTAAGGGTACCATTTTATCTTATGATCTAATTTCTAGACGGAAGTTCGAAACAAAACCCCAATTTCTTAGAATCACCTAACACCTAAATGATAAAAAATCGTAGTCGGCCCTTGCGACACCATGGCAAAGGCTTCTTGACTTGTTTGGGAATTCGATAACGGCCCAATTAAAATCCAAAACTACGAATAAAATTTTATGGGCTGCCTTATTATCGCGGTAAAATATAAAGATGTTGAATACGGGTTCCTGTTTTAATTTGTCAACAGATAAGAAAAGTGGAGAAGTGGAAACGAAGCGGAGCTTGGTTGCTTTTAATTAGGACTACCTAATAGCCGAGTTGGTGTTTTGTACCCGAAAAATGTCTCACAGTTGAATTAAATATAAAAGAAATATAAAAAACAATATCATCAAAATGGCTCAGATAGATCATAGTCATTTATATTTTATTAATGATTTTCAGGTGGTGCATATTGAATGTTGAATGACCAAGTAATTGTAGCACAATTTCGAAGAAACGGTGTTATAATAAACTCCATTAAATATTTGTAAGACACATTATATTAGTAGTTTATGATTTTCAACTTTGTATACCTCAATGGGGCTCTTTTCCAAAAATTGTGACATGATGTGGCCAAATAATTTCACAAAGCATTAAAGCCCAGTGGCTTTCACTATAACTTAAAAATATAATTTATATATTTTTCAAGTACCAGTCAAAAGCGTACACTCTATAGTTGCATTGTAGTTGACTTCATAAGTTAAAAATATTACATTTCATTCAGAAATTTCGGGTAGCAGAGGAGAAAATTATAAATAGCACAGTATGACATCTCGGGGCAATTTATCTTTTATATGAATGTTTTAGGTAATGGTTTTGAGATGTGTTTTTAAAAATTATTTTTATGATTTTTTACAATGTGTAGTTTATATAGGGTGTAAATTAAAAAAGAGCAAAAAACATAAATAAACAACTTGTTCAATAATAATAAAAAAGTTATTTTGTTATTACTTACAGTCTATTCTCAAATTCCTGAAATGTCTCGGAAATCTTAAACCACAGATTTTAAGTGACTCCATAAAAAAATCTAATGGTGTTAGATCTGGAGATCTGGGAGGCCAATCAATTGGTCCTCTTCTACCAATTCACTGTGCTGGATAATTCTGATCCACCCAAGCTCTAACAGCAACTACATAATAAGGTTGTGCCCTATCTTGTTTAATATGTTATACATTTTCATACAAAGCTGGTTCAACATCATCTTCTCTTTGATTTTCTAGTTCATTTATTCCTGCCCAAAAATGACTAATTTAATAGTTATTAATGGCTGCTTTTTCACTTGTACCAATTCTTATGTAAAATTGTCCCCTGAATCCGAAAATCCTGTCAAAAATTATAAAAGTGGATCAGTTTTTAAGATATAGTCAATTCCATATTAAATGGAAAATTGAATATATCTCAAAAACTGTTCTAATTTTTTAACTTTTGACGACATTTTCGGATTCAGGGGGAATTTTACCTAAGAATTGGCTGTTAAATTTTGGGATACCATGGTATCCCATGGTACAAGTGAAAAATCAAATAACTATTAAATTAGTCATTTTTAGAGAGTGGGTATGATTTTCTCTGATGAAATAAGATTTTTGTTGCTTCAATAACGACAATTTTATTCATATTTCCATTTAGATAAAAAGTACACTCATCGCTAAAGAAAATGTTTTTTAGTATTGGAATCTGATGGTCATGATTTCACATAATTCTAAACGCCTATGGGTGAAATTTGTGATGTTTCAACACCTTTCTGTTAATCTAGATAACGAACGAAGTGATATTGTGAGATCTACACCAAACTGACCAAGAACCTCAATATGGGTGGATTCATTGAGTATCCTATAGGTTGATTTCTTTTTCGATTGCAAACAGATCCCGTTTGTTTAAATTTTTGAACCAGATCTTAAACATATTAATGACATTTTTGCCAGGGTGTAGTTCATTAAATGCCACTGCAGTTCGTAGAGCACGACTTTGTGCACCACAAATAAAAATTATTTCAACATGTTCAGCAGTTGGAAAACCAACAATACTAGTGTTTAAAGTGTTAAAACTCTAAACTTAACTAAACTAAACTTAAAACTATCAGCATGAATAGCAGTCTTTTTTGTAAGTTTTTATAAATCACATGTAAAAATAACACCAAAAACACCTAAACATTCCATACGGGATTGTTCATATATGGGCCATTTCAGGCATGCGGACGGGACAAATCACAAAACTGTTTTTATAAAAAAAAATACTAGGTAATTTATTATAATATAATATTTTGGCATCAAAATTGTCAAACATATTATATTTTATTAGGCTATACATTAAATTAAAAAAATCGCAAGAAATATTTTACAAAAGTATAGATAGTTTTAATAATTGACAGGTGTGGACGGGACAAGATAAATATTTTTTTTCCCGTCCACACCTTTCAATTATTATAATTATCTCTACTTTTATAAAATATTTCTTGCGTTTTTTTTATTTAATGTATATTCAGAAGCATTTATTAAACTAATACAAAACTATATTCCTAATTAGGAATATAGTTTTGAATACAACCCAACCTTAAGGTTAAGTAAAGGCTATTCCGTTTGGCGTAGGTTTAGACCCTTGACCTTGGCTCGTTTTAAACAGAGATAAATGATTTTATCGAAAACAACGAATTTTTGAGGCAAAATAAAGTTTTCTTAAAAAAAAACTTGGGAAAACTTTGTTTGAAACTAACCTTTGATCCTTGACAAATTACTAGCCCTAACAGGGAAGTACGTTGTGAAGGGTTTTCCAACTTTTGAACCCGGCATTGACCAGCCTTAAAAACAGGCTGATAATATGTCAAGTGCAAGGGTCCCTCCTACAACAGAGGGGCTAAAATCAAGAAGCCAAGAAAACGTCCATCTTAAACTCTTAAGTTTTAAAATAAACTGATAAGCATCGAAGGTGTAAATGTTTAAAAAAGTATAGGTAAAAAAATGTTAAAAATAAACACAAAAGAATTAGCTTTCATTTGAAAGTAAACTTCTAGATGAGGATGACTTTTTACATTTATTGTTTTAATTTTATTGACTGAGTTTTTATTTTTGTTTAATAATATATTAAGTTAGTTAATAAACATATTTAAGCATGAAAGGGAATAAGCACCTTAGTCAGTTAGTGATCAGATATTGCTAGTAGGTAAATGAGTTCCAATAATTCCTTTATGTTAGGAATTATTGGAACACATTTTACACCTTGTGGACAAAAAAATAAAAGACGAATCGTTAGATTTGCGTTAAATCTCGCACTGATTTTATTAATGGCTTTGTAGCCTTAGGCGCGGCAATTGTAATTAAAACTGTTATAAATAAAAATTACGAGCGATAAATAAAAACGGTGAATGGAAGCATCGGGGCGATTTAATATATCATATTCTCAAAGGGGCCGCCACTCGAGAGGTGCTGGACAAATATGAATGATAATAGGTATTAATTGACCAGATATTAATTAAAATCGAGATAAAGGTTTGAGCAGCTTCGCCGGCAATCAGATTGTTTAAATTAACTTCCTGGGACGCAGCAGCAGTACGGTAGCTGTAGCAGCAATAAATCCAACTAAAGACAGCGCGTTATCTCCTTCACTGGAAGACCAATTGGTTAAAATGACTATTAGAGGTTTGGACGGGACGTTCAATCTTTTACCTACTACCTAACTCCTTTGCACAAAATGCTTTTTTATCAAAAAATAATTAAGAAGGATATGATACATCCTTGACATCAGAAACGCTTATTTAAAAAAAAACGAGTTATGGCCTATACTATAGTAAGCAAAAACAACGAGTTTTCGTAAAATCGTTTCTTGAGATGGTGTGATCGGAAAAATTTGTCGATACTTAGACTTCAGTTGATACACAGCAAAAAATAATAACCAGATTTTATGTTAATTTAGTTCCACATAACTTTATATAAAGTTTACAACCAACTGTAATCTGTTAACTAAACAGCGCACCACTCAATGTGTCGCGACCAAAAAGTTCTTTTTCAAAACGACATAACTTTTTTGTTTCTGAAACGATTTTATTTTGGTATGTGTTGTCTGCTAGCTCCATCCTCTGGCAATTCATGCTTTAGATATGAAGCTCGCGGTTCTTCAAGTAAATTTCGTACAGGGTGATATGTAAAACGGTGAGAAATTTCAATAACTTTATACCTGTTTTAAAAAAGAAATATTTTTGGAAAATTTTGGAGAAATTATAAAGAAAAATGTCACGAACGTAAATATCGGTTCAGGTTTAGTTTTCGAAAATTTTCACCAAAATGTCATTTTGAAAAAGTGGTCTTTGCTTAGGCCCCTCTGAAAAAATGTTGCTTTTCAATTGTTCAGAATTATTCAAGGAACAATCTTTCACCATTTTATCTTCTTGTTCTTAAAAAGAGTGTATTGCCTACCAAAAACCCTTAAATGTACTCTTTTGAAAAAAAATCATATTTTCGTTGCTGAGATTCCACTTCGAAAAATTTGAAAAACGCTACAAGGTAAGACATAATATTTTATTATTTCAAAGTAGATACGAGATATTTGTAACAGTGTATAACTCGAGATAGACCAGGGTCGATAATTTTTGAAACCAAAAAAAATAACAGTAGGATAAAACCCATTGGAAAAGGAGGGGAATATAATAAAAATTAAAGGAAAAATAAATTACGGGCGATCTGAGTTCGGGAAGTGGGAGGGGGGGGTTTTAAGGGTAAAAAATGGTTTATCTCGATTTCCGGCAAAATTACAAGTCCTATGGAAAAAAGTTAAATGGCAAAGTTGTAGGTAATAAAAGGATCTACAACTTTTGTAATTACAATTTTTTTACATAACCTCAAAATTTATGTGAAAAATTCAAAAAAACAAGTTTTTGGTTTTTTATTTTTATCTTTTTCAAAAAAAAAAATTTTTCCACGAAATTTGGTGAAAACTTACCTTTTTATGTCCCAAATACACTGTAATTTATTTGATTTGAAATATTTATTATTTCGCCTTATTTTGACTTAATATCAAAAAAGCACCCTAATTTTCAATCGAAACTTCTCGCGTCAAAATATCAGCTTTTTTCAAGTCGGTGTGCTTTTTGTTCGATGAACTCTCTACTTTCTGATGGTGTAAAAAAAATATACATTACTATGGTAAATGTTCTCAGAAAATGCAAAAAATATTATAATGAATAACGAAAAAAACTCGAATTCGAACATTTATTTTAATCATTATGTACAATTTCATCAAAAAAATGTGATTGTTGCAATTTTTTTTAGTTAAAAAGTTTATTTATTAAATTCTAATAACATTTATGTCAGAAAATCTCATAAAATATAAAAATACATGTAAATCATACTATTGAATTTAGATACTTCATTCCGATTACGTTATTCATTATAATATTTTTTGTATTTTCTGAGAACATTTACCATAGTAATGTATATTTTTTTTACACCATCAGAAAGTAGAGAGTTCATCGAACAAAAAGCACACCGACTTTTTGAAAAAAGCTGATATTTTGACGCGAGAATTTTCGATTGAAAATTAGGGTGCTTTTTTGATATTAAGTCAAAATAAGGCGAAATAATAAATATTTCAAATCAAATAAATTACAGTGTATTTGGGACATAAAAAGGTAAGTTTTTACCAAATTTCGTGGAAAAAAATTTATTTTTGAAAAAGATAAAAATAAAAAACCAAAAACTTGGTTTTTTGAATTTTTCACATAAATTTTGAGGTTATGTGAAAAAATTGTAAATACAAAAGTTGTAGATCTTTTTATTACCTACAACTTTAACATTTAACTTTTTTCCATAGGACTTGTAGTTTGCCGAAAATCGAGATAAACCATTTTTTACCCTTAAAACCCCCCCCTCCCACTTCCCGAACTCAGATCGCCCGTAATTTATTTTTCCTTTAATTTTTATTATATTCCCCTCCTTTTCCAATGGGTTTCATCCTACTATTTATTTTTTTTCTCTTTTTACCATTTTTAAAGGCTTCTGCACTGGTCTAAGATCTCAGGAGACAAATATCGAATCATGCAATAATGTTCAAAATTAACAATTTTAATTTCCACAGGTACAGTCAAAGAAATTAGCAATGCTCTCTTTCTTTACTGTTTATGTAGTGAAAATAAATTATTATTCATTATGTGCATAAAATATTTGCTAATAAAAAAGCGGCATCGGCCTTACAGGCTTTGCGGCAGTTTCAAGTTGCTCGGCATTTTTTTGTTCCGACAAGTGTCAAATGACACCACCAAACATTAAAAGCCCAATGTACATTAGCAACGGCTAAGCAAATTTGCCTTACAAAGAAACATTTCGGCGTAACAAAAGAAATGCATTTTAAGGCGTTTAATGTTAAGAAAAATTAGCATTACATTACTGTGTTGTTAGATTTACTATCAGTTTTGCTAATTTTTCCATGTAAATTAAAGTAGAAATAATTCAATTTCTTTGATAAAGTAATAGGTGTGAGATGTAATTAATGGTTATATAACGATGTGTTGGAAAATATTATATTATGTTGTATGTAGGTATGTGGTAGTATTTTATATGTTTAATTCTTACAAATATAGCGTAGATAAACAGTAAAAAATATTAGTCAATTACTGCTGGTATCGTATAGAGATAACTGCGATGAATACGACCAATTTGATCAATTCAAGTGTAATAATACTATCCTTATTTTATTTGGGATATTGAGAACACACCTGATATTTATTATACTAGTTGGAACTAAAATTACTTAAAATATACATAGTTTATTTTTAATTATTATTCTGATATTTTAATTCATGAAATTTAATTTTCCATAAAAAAGGCCACATAAATCGAAACTATAACATTAATATTTTAAGAGATAGTTAAGGAATTAAAGTTTAAAATTTAAATTTAAAAAAAAGTCAAGATTAATGGTTTTATAATTTTTTTTAATAAAATATATCTGTACCCCAGAGCCAAACTGCACTTTTTTTTAGTTTTTTTGTGTATAAAGTTAACAGCAAAAAAACTATCAATTTCATAGGAAATCAAACTTTGAACCAATAACATACTTTAATGTGGGGCTGAGTTTTATTGAATTAAACGAAAAAAAAGCAAGATTTACGTAGATGCTTTTTCAATAGAAAAACTTTAATGTCGCAACGTTGTTCCAGTTCTTAAAACTATTAGAAATCAAAATTAAACTTAAATTTTTATAGAGTATAGTGTAGAACAGGATTAGAGTAGATATCAATATTGATACATCGTCACCTGAGTATTGATTTGTTCTATGTCCAAAATGTTATAATCGAGATAAACAGGTTTGAAACTTTTACATTAAATATCTTATTTGTTTTTTAATGAAAACTTAATTAAACATTAATAACAATGTTCTTGTTTGGCCTTTAATTAGTTCTATTGAGCAACTCTTATCTAAAATTTGGATTTATGCCTCAATATTGGAAAAAACGTTTTGGAGATAAAACAAAAAGTGCTATTTTTGGATTTTAGAATCAAAATGTTGGACATATAACAAAGTTTTAGGACATGAAACAAAACTGAATTAAAAAACATTTTATGATTTACTTTAATAATAATAATTATATTTATTGTCAAAATATAATGTCATATACATGTAAATAGGTGAAAAAAGTGTACTGGCTAAAGTGGATATAGAACAAAACAATTTTGTACTTATAAGGAAGCTTTCCTTGGATATAGCACAAACAAATACTAATTATTTTCAGATTTTTACAAACACATAGAGCAAAAGAAAGCCTGTAAGCGAAATTTTGGAGATAGAGTAAACCAATTTCAAACCTTTTGTACTAAACTCGGATTTAGAATAATTATTATTATTATTATTAGGTTAACCTAAACTAAAAACTGACACAATTATATCAAAATACTATTATGGAGATGGAACAAACCAACTTCAACTTTCCGAAAATGCATAAACCTCAAAATGGTAAAAAATGGAGATAGCACAAACCAATACTCAGGTGACGACATATGTATGTTAATAATTGTCAGAATATAAGTTATTGTATTGGTTTTATAAAAACTTTTTTCATGTATCGTTTTTTTATATCTCTATTTCTATCTCTATCTTTTTTACATCTCTATAAAGGGTGCACCAAGTTTCTTTCTACGTTTATACATATGGGTATTTTTTAATTTAAAAAGTTACAAAGTCGGTTATATGAGAAAAAGGTTGCGTAACAAACCTTATAAAATGAAATTAGAAGATTTAAATTTAAAAAAGTTTTGACACAGCCAGGGTTTGAACTCGAGTCTCTTACTTGTCAAGCTGATGTCTAATCGCTGCGGCACTGCTACTTTTATAAAATATATAAATATTTTAATGTTGAATATCTTTATTCTCTCTAAAATTAAATTAGTCAAAAATGAATAGTTACTACAGTTATTAGTGGCTGCTTTTTTACTTATACCATGGTTAACCCCAACATTTAACAGTAACTTCTTGTCAAAAATTAAGAGAGCAGTTTTTGAGATATAGTTAATTGAAAAATTGACTAAATCTCAAAAACTGTTCTACTTTTCTTACTTTTGACGTCATTTTCGGATTCAGAGGATAATTATACAAATTGCTATTGACGAGAATTATTAGTGGCTGCTTTTTCGCTATGACAATTAGTTATTATTGACTAATTCATTTTTAGAGAGTTGTTGCCGCAAGAATTAAAAACCATTAAAGAAATTAGTTACTTTTACCTATTTATGTAGTAAAAATAACTGTTTGAAATAAGAACAACTATTTTATTAGTAAACAATGCTGGTACTAATTTAACTAGTAAAATTTTGACTTCATTTTAAGAGAGAATATTAAAAACACTAAAAACATGTCGTTACAACATTGTTATTCCTAGAAATTTTGTAAAAAAAAGTAGGTTTTATATGAAAACATACTCATTTACATATATACATCCAAATTTCTTCGCCACTATATTTAGTTACTATCACTGTCTTTTGTTACTTATGTAGTAACTCCAATACATCCTTGGATAGTGGTGGTAACTCTAGTAAGCAAAAAAGAGAACCGCAATTTTTTTAAAAATTTTCAAATGCCATTTATTTAGACTTGTAATTACGAAACTTTTTTCTAATTTAACCGTCGCGACTTTGTAGCTCTATAAAAAGGTAAAGTAGGTATTAATAAATTTAAAATACCTATACAAAACTATTCAAAACTAAAAAAAATATATACAAAAAATCATTTTTATTTATTAATTTATATAAAACACATTAAAAAGATAAAAAAAACGTCTAAAAAAATACTAGACATAATTAAATCTACCTATATTTATAAAAAATCCTTTAATTTATTTGACAAAATCGATGTAACCAATTTCTTTAATGTAATAAAATTGTTCTGTGGAGTTTTCGCTGTTCGCACTATCCTCAAACCGTTCTGCTGTACCTGTCCTGTCCTATATACCTGTCCAGACTAATTAGGAAATAAATCAAGATACCTCGTGGAAGGAGAGACTGCCAGCTACCAACCTTATTTCTACGCTTTTGCCTTCTTCTTTTGCCTTTGCCTTATTGCTATCAACATGCACCTGGAGTCAACAGGACCTTCTGCAGTTTTAAATACAATTTGATTTTGGCGTTATATATTTTTAGATAATTCCAATAACATATCTCCTTTTAATTAATAAAATACATATTTATCCCCACAACTATTTGAATACTTTTTCAATGATATCAATTTGTATCGACTTGTCCACATATTGGCAATATAAAACCCAGTCCATATCTTTAATTGCCTCCCGGATTGTTTTATTCGGCCATAAAATTAAACCAGATAGATTTATATTTACTATAGACTTACAACTGTGCGGCTCGCTATACATTTATAGTGCTGACATCTGATACAAATTAAATTTCTGCAACAACACTATGAATTTCTTTCTATATGGGAACGTCTTATCTGATAGATATTATTATTTAATTGGTAGTATTTGTTTTGCGCTAGCGTCCTTTATTGGTATGCAATACAATATTGCAGTGAGAATGGCTTACTGAATTGTTGTTAGTTATTGCTATTGTTAACGTTTATAATAAGAAATTATTTTGTTTCCTAAATACGAAAAATATAAAATAGCATTTAAAACTAAAATAAACAGATGAAACCTCATACAATTATTTCATCCAGTCAGTGTTTACGCAGTAAAAAAATATTTGTTAATTTTAACCAAATATTAACAAGATTTTAAGTTAGTATATAACAAACATTTTGTAGATTTAATAACAAAATTCTATATCAATAATTCAACCATAATTCTTGCAATTTTCCAAAAGGAACTTATTTTTACAAACCTTCTTGTAGGTAGACCCATTACAAAATTATTTAAATGAAAAGAATTTTGATGAGAAATGTTGCTTTATTAATCATTTTCTTAAACAAAAAAATTAACACATACCTACATAAATTAACACAAAAATAACATACACACAATAAAATAACACACCATTCTGAAATCATGAAATTATAAAGAAATTTGGTACAATATAATTATCAGTGCTACTACAATACTTACTGATGTATTTCGTAACTTTAACCCAACCAGTGATGGCATCTGTTTTCGGATACTTCGCACTTCGCACACTCGTTATAAGGAATCCGAATAACATGTTATTGCAATAATAACAAATTTCTGGTAATATATTATAAACACTCTGGACAGTTGTTACGAACACGTTACGAATTAGAATAAAGTGAGCAGAAACATAAGTTGCAGACGCTGAAGTCAGTTGCACTTGTTGATTTCCAGTGGGAAATGTTTTGATCAGTGGCGTAGATAGCCTCGAGGGGGGCCTGTATAAAAAATCTGGTGGGGGCCCTTATACGGGAAAAGCTGCTGGCAAAAAAATTTATGGGTGTCACACCCAAAGTCTATTTTGGGCAAACAAAACAAATTTTTTAGGGTATCATTTTTTTGCATTTAGCAATTTTTTATAATTTAGTAATTAATATACAGCCCGTTCAGAGTAAAACCGAATATAGGGAAATGTATGGGGCGTGGCCTCGCCTCCCTCCAACGCGCGACACAGTAGCTAAGCAAATAGCCTGCATCGCTAATGAGATTTTTTGCATTATTATCATTTAATTTTTAAGGTCGTCTTACCTGCTCGACCTTTTGTCATGTGGTTTATCACACAAGCTACTGTGACGCGCGTTGGAGGGAGGCGAGGCCACTCCTAAAACTTTTCCCTATATTCAGATTTACTCTGAACGGGCTGTATACATAGCTTTTTAAGTAACTGCAAATTTTAAAATCTGGTCTGGTTTTGGACAATTACCGTTCTTTAACATCTTTTAAAAGGTTTCTATTTTTAAAAAAATTTGATATAATTGTAACGCTAATAATTAGTTCCAATTTGCTATTAATATAACCTATGATAATAACAGGCAAAGCAGTATGCGGCGCAGAGAACAGAACAATATGCTCAGAGTGCGCCGCAGACAACGCATAGCGAAAAGGTGAGGGCAGAAACAATTCATATGAGAAAAATTTTAATTTAATAAATTAAAGTATAAACAATTAAATATTAATATTTTTTATTTATTTATTTGTTTAATTTTATGCCTCAATTTTTTTAACATGTGGGTAATATGTTTTTTGCTTACGCATGTCGAAGGCAATCGGGAGCCCCGTATCATTGATACCGCTGATACCGCGATAGCTACGCCCCTGGTTTTGATTGAAATCACGTGTACTTTTTTAACGAAATAATTTGTTAAACAATTACAAAATATTCTGTTAACTTTGAAATTAACAAAATTAATAAAATTGCACATAACCTTTACAAAACTTTTGGTAAAATATTTTCCTTTGTTAGAATAATTAGGTACAAATCCTGGTTTTCTACAAAAAATTACAAATTACAAATTTTACCAAATAAAACCATGTTAACAGATCTGATTTTTAGTTTTATAATTTTTTGTCCACATAAACGTTTATGTATGTATTTTTAATACACCATAAAATGCCTTTAGCTACCTCACAATTGTACTATTATCTACACCTAGGGTTAAATTTAGTCATAGACTATGATAAAATCGGACATGGTGGCATGTAACTTTAAATTACTAAAATAATTTTTTACACAATTGCATGTATGTTTAAGACTTTCTTCGTGCATCTCGGGAGGCGAGCAATAATTTGATGGTACTCAAAAAGCCCTTAAAACGCGCTATTCAAAGAATCGCGCACTCGGCCAGTTGAAAATTTCTTCCAAACAAACCAACGAAAGTACAAGCGAGTGGTAAACGTGCCTTTGCCGCATCATGCATTATTTAAACGCCACAAAATCCAACAGACCTCATCTGACTCTAAACGAATGCGTAAACGCCTCATAACCATTAACTAACTATAAACTCATATTTACGTATGTATGTTTTATAGTCTTAAATACATTTTTAAATTAAAAATACAACTATTTAAAAAAATTATAAAACAGACCATGTTGTTAGTGACGTTAAAAAATACTACTGGGCCTAAAGCGGAACCTTGGGGTACTCCAATCTGTATATTGATTTTTACGAATTTTATGATTTTTTTTGAGCTCTGCAATGTGTATTTTTAATTTTTTACCCGCTGAATTAACAACAATTCAATTTTTTAATAATATAAATGTTAATTTATATTTATCTGTTTGCTATTCTGTATGTTTATTCATAAACCATTTAGGCATACCTTTCAGGACAATAATACCACTTTTATGCACATAAATATTAATAACATGTATATTAATATCTAATTGCGTTTTTAATTGTCATTAACATGCATCTTTTAGTAAACGACTCTTGCATACAATGGTCGAATAAATATAGGTAATTAAAAAACAAAATAGGGATACATAAAATTTTATTGTTGAAAAAATAATAATATTTTTGGCAGGTGCTTTAAAAAAAATAGGTAATTTTCTGTGATTTTCAACTGACTAAAATCTTGATAAAATCAAAGTAACCACCTGCTTTATTAAATCATGATTTTATGTTTCTAAAATGTCATGAATAATTATTATGCATAAATACTATTTATTTATAGGTAAACAAGTTTTTGTTTATTTCCATCATTTTTTTAGGCTTCAGCTTGTTCTAATCTAACGTCTAAATAATAATTATTAAAAACCCCAATAGGTAGGTGGGTAATTTTCAAGAAACACCCGCTTTCAGGAAAATAAAGATCAAATTTTTTTTTGCTTTAATTGACTTTTGGTTGGATTTTTATAAATGTTTAGAGTTTTGTTTACTTACATTTAAGACAGGCAGTGCACTTTTTAATTTTTTTTTTACGTTTTCTTCAGAAAAATGTGTTTAGCTAGGTTTATATATCTCCACTGTGTTACCATTTGAAATCCAAAATTTAATTCAATAAAAGAAGTTGTTATAAAAATAATTTGAAATAAAATGTACTTAGTTCACAAACTTTTGACTACAATTTTTTATTTTATTTTTTATTAAAAATTGTATGCTTTTTTAAAATATGTATGTTAAGTTACGTTTTAAAAGAAACCATTCCGATTCTTTGTTAAAAAAACAATACCATTAATATTTTCTTTTAGTCACTGTACTAGTGAGTTAAACTCTAATTTATAAACACCTATTACCAAGTGATAGTGTATAAAAATCATTTTAAGTATTTTTTTTAGCAAAAAAAAAAGTAACGAAATAGTCATTGGTGTCACAACGGACTGGGGTACACAAAGGACTTAATCAGATAACGTAAAAAAGAAACTATAAAGGGTGGTACGATTTTAGAGTAATGCATAAACAAAATCCTTTGTAGTGGTGCTCACTTGCAGAATAACAACTTAGATTTAGAGACCCTTTTTCTTTGACTATAGGCTGGTGAAGGTCCCTTTTAGTACTTGTATATTGCGTGGAATTTTCCCTTGGATGTAATCTATATCATGAGTTATAATCACAAATAATTTTAAATTGGTTTATCATAAACTACTTTTAATAAAAGCGACGGTAAATATCCACTTTGTTGTCGAAAAATTCTATTGCGTTACCCTAAATTCTATTGCGTTACCATAAGGTAACATAATGGACTCGGTAACGCAGTGGACAAAGTTTTGTGAAACCATATTTAAAAAATAATAATAAAACATTACAGTCATTAATTACTCTCAATGAGCTTTGGTGCCCTAAAATAAACAGAATCATGAAAAATAGTATTTTTTCTTACCTTATTTTTATTATTTTTTTGATTAACTTAGCGGACAAACAATTATTACATTCGCGTTACCCGCACCTGTTTCAACCGATATCTTCTTCCTGATTGAATAAATAAATTCAGCTGGGTAATGTGTACGTCCGAACATCATTTGTGGATCACGTGAGTGCCAAAAAAGTTGCCATATATATGTTTTTTTTAATATTCTATCGGTAACGCGACGGACGTAACGCAACTGAAAAAATGTCTGGGACATGAGTCAAATTTAAGAAAAGTATATTAAAATTAATTATTTTATATATAAATTGTTTACTGTATTAACTAAGGATGTTATGGATTGCTATAAAGCAACACAAAGTTCTGGTTATTCAATATTTAAAAAAAAACATGTATGTATTTTTATAAAACGCTAATGGGACATGCGAAAATGTGTGTTTCACAAGTTTCAAAATAAAAAAAAATTATTCTGAAATAACTAAACAAACATTTTCTAAAAGAGTTTACTAAGGGCTTGTTAGGCTTTCACTTGGTTTTTAAATCAATAGGATCCGATAATTTTTAACAAAGTTATTGGAATTCAAACTTACGGACAGCGGAAGGCGGGTGTTTTTTGAAAACGACCCATGTATCAAGAGAGAATAAATTGAAAACTTCCTTTAAAAAAAATTGGCAAACAAAAATAAGCATAGAGGGACTGTGTTACAAAGCTTCAAAAGCTTCTAGCTTCAAACAATCCAGATATAATGCGTTTAGGCCAGATGGGAACTCAGAAGCTAACACCAAGTAACTCTCCAAGCTTTGAAAGCTACAAAGTTACAAGCAACCTGGATACAGTGGTTTGAAAGTTACTGAAACTACAACCGCACTTTTAGGGCGAAGTAGTGCAACCTTCTGGCATAAAAATGCTGAAAACTGATTAAAATTGTAAACTCCCTTAAAATGAACTATCGACTTATGGTAATTGACTAAAGTCATTTCCGCCCAGGTAAACAACGAAATAAACAAAAATACCACAATATACATAAAGTAATTGATTTATTATAATTTTTCTATTCAATAGTTTAACCCTTCCCGTAAGGTTAAACGTCAATAAATGTTTGTTATGAATAAATTAGACGTAAGTTTATTATCCATTTAAGACAATAAAATTTCCGTATTAATTTTAATTTTCCATGAATATTCACTAAAGAATATTAAACACCAATAAATTGTCTTCGTAATAGCCAGATTATTTATAGAGTTCTTTAATAAATTTACTCAATCGTTGGCACAAAGTAAACTATTTTATACATTTTTAATTATTTAAAATAATTGCATTATTTTTTTGCAATTAGCAATCCAAAAAAGATAGTTTCCTGTAGCAGTACAAAAAGACTTTGTTTAAAAATAATTATCCCTTCAATTAGTTTTTCCTCCACATACTTTATGATATATTGATGGCAATTTATGGGCTTTTTTCTTCCTTTAAACAGCCAATTGCGCACCATATGACAGGCACCAGTCATCGTCGATAAATAATTTTTAATTGAGTCATTTGGTTTTTATAATTTATCTGCAATTTAATTAATAATACTACATTGCTTTCGTGTAATTATAGAATAATTGTTTAATGCTTGATTGCTTTTGTTACTGTTTGTGTTTTATTTTTAATTAAGTGATAAGGAATTGTTTTTTGCAAAAATGGCGAATGCGCCGGGAAGAAAAATCTATTTTATGATTTTTAGTGGGATTGTTTGTTAGGAGCTCGTACCATTGGCCTAATTGTTCTCGACTGGGTCCAATGTTTCCAAAAATTCCATAGAAAAATATTTTTTTAATTGGAAGAAAGTGAGGATGGATCGTACTAAAAGTTGTTAGATAACAAACACAGATGTCGCAACCAGTGTTTATTCCCACATACGTCCACACATATACAAAACATTTTTAACTGAGACTGTTTTCTTTTCTTGGGGTTTAAGTAGGTTTGAGGCGCATGCGTGGTATAGTAGTCTAATAAATACTTTTTAATAAATTATATATAAATTGTATGAAAAAAGCATTTAACAATAATAAACACAAACAATGATGATATTTTAGATTATATAATGGCATGTTTATAACAGCAAGGATTTGACAACATCGTATTTCTACCACCATAGCCAAAAGTTTTTTATCATAGACTTACTAATATGTAGATTTTGTTTATTTTATGTTGTATACCATTGTTTTGGCATTGTTTTTTTCCATTGTGTGTACGAGATTTTTAGTGCATAATATGCATATTATGCCACTTCTTGCTTTTTATAAAGCCAAAATAAAGAAATTTATGTAAACTTAACCTAGGCGATGTAAGCAAATGATATAACCTACATTTATATTATTTAGTTGAAAATTAATAATAATAATAATCTTTATTTTCCCAATTTTACAAATAGTATGTAAACAACTTAAAAAAATATATATGTAATTTAAATTACAGGTTTAAAAATTCAGACACGTCATATAACCAGAGAGACAATAAGTACTGCTTTAATTTGTTTTTAAATATTTGTATGTTTTTAGATTCCTTTATAAAAGTTGTCAATTTATTAAATGTTTTTAAACCTAACTTTTATATTCAATTTTGTTGAGGGAACATTTAAATTTTTGTTATGTCAAAATATTGGTCTACATGACTTCAACACCAGCTATAATTTTTGTGGAATAAAAACGTTATAAAAAAGGCGTGAGCTTTCCCAGAAACAAATGCAGTATCTTAATCTTGATTCAATATGCGCCTAATATAAATTTATTAATTGAGAAATAGTGAGTACCTTTCTAAGATTGATAAATAAATATGCCATTCTGTGCAAGTTGCAAATGATACTTTGACAGCGAAATTTAAAATTTAAGTTTTGTCTATGCATAAACCCAAGAATTTTACACCATCAGTAAACACAATAACATATTTATCAATGTTTATATTAATAGGTTACATAGTTTTTCCTATTCTGAAATTGCACCAATATAGTTTTTTTTATATATTAAAATAAATTTTATGTATGTTAAAAAAAATCGGATACTTTATTAGAACATTATTACAATCCTCCAATCCTTTTTTTATATTTATTTGAGACTAGAAGTAACAAATTAGCATACATAGTAAAATTATAATTCTAGTATTTTTCAAGATTATTAACGTATACGTATACAAAATAAAAAGCATATGACCAAGAAATTCGTATCATACATGGACGTATTACTATCATATATTTTAAATCCCCCACTTATGAACTATGACTGCATAAGGTAAAATGATACGGCAAATCGGCAAATTTCCCTCAAAAAAGGAAACAAGGTAATCTACACAAAATATAGCGGCTTTTGATGAATATATGTAATTCCACATTAAACAATTTTACTTAAGTAATGTTAGAATGGTCATATTCTGAATTTTGAAACTAAGATGAGTTTTTTCGGTTTTAAATAGTGTTTCCAGATAATACAATTAATTATTTTTCACAATTTTACACGATTTAATACTACGGCTTTTTCTGCATGTCATATGGCAACACTGACTTAGAAAATGGTTGACACATGATAATCAGGCATAGTCCATCTGGTTTGTTATGCTTTTCGAATTCGTCAAGTCGACTTTTTTGTCGCCAATTCCGAGAACAATCAATGATCCGCCATTGGACGTAGTGATGGGTGATGGGCAATTCCTGCTGAACACAGCAACAGAGCGGGCGAGCAGGACAGCGCGAAATCAGGGTAGTCGTGACAAGAATATATTTATAGCCTGCAAAATGTTCACGATTTTGGAAAATTAAAAAAATATTGTACCTGCAGGTTGTCCCCGAATATTTTTTCCATTAGTTACTCATATTCTGAGCGACGAAACAAGTAGTTTTTTGAAAAAGTTATTGAATTAATATTATAAATAAACCTATTATTTTTTTATTTTCCTAATTGTGAAACCAAAGTAGCGACAAAAATTTGGTCCTTTAAACATTTATCGAGACTTCATAATTTTTAAGATACAGGGTGTTTAAATCTCAAGAAAAATAATTGGTTATTAAAATATAAAATAATGTATGTACAATTTGTATTAGAGTTTAAAAAAAAGCCATAATTAAATTAATTAATTTTGTAAAAATGGTATACTGGGTGATAATTTTTTTACATACCCATACCCATTTGTTTGGGATTAACCCCTGTAAAATCTTTATTTATTATGATAAACTGTATTTTTGAAGCAAAAACACCATTTTCACAAAATACAAGGCCTACTATAGTATATATGTCAGTTTTTGAGAGTAAATTTTTAAAAAACTTTATTAGCGATTTTTTTAAATCTATCACGTCACTGGATTTATCAACCCTTTAAACAACCCTATAGGGTTTACTTTTATTTATTTATTTACTATATATAGTAAATTTTATTAAATTTAATTTCCATTTACAAAAATTTATTTTGTCAAGTTATTCATGAAAAAAACATTGAAATAATAATAATAATAATGATAATCTTTATTTATGTTCTATACAAGTAGTATTTACACAAGTGAAAATCAGGTTAAAAATATAATTAATAATTTACATTTAAATCGATAAAACTTATAACTAGGTGATATTAAAATTGAAATTTAAAAATTCATCGAATGAATAAAAGGAATTTTGAATTAAAATTTCCTTAATTTTATTTTTAAAAGTTTTGACAGGATGATTCCTTAAATTAAGTGGAAGATTGTTAAAAAACTGAATTCCTGTTCCAGTTTGACTTTTTTTCAGTCTATAATATGGCAGTACTAAATTATTTTTGTTTCTTGTATGATAGCTATGGATCCCCGACATCGTGATGTGATGCTTTTCGTTATTAAACTAATAGTTTCGTAATTAAAGTAATATTAACATTGTATAAATATTCTTATATTCTTATATATTCTATATTCTTATGCTTAGTTTTAAAAAATGAAAACGCTATAGAACTTAAAACAACAATGAAACAAAAATAGAGAATTCCAAAAATTTTCTACAATTAGATTTTTGTCACCTCTACTAATCCACCATTAATTTCAATAAACTTTCATATTTGTTCTGGAGTAATGGCTGCGCAGGCTTATATTACCCAAGCCCGTAATTCTTGTGCAGTATAGGTGACGAAAATCTAATTGTAGAGAATTTTTTGAATTCTCTATTTTTTTGTTTCTTTGTTGTTTTAAGTTTATATTGCGTTTTTCAAAACTAGTGCTTTAAAGTGTCGGAAAAAAACGGAAATATTGGGGAAAAACCCGTTTTTTTTTTTCCTTTTTTTCCCAGGCCTTTTTTGGAAAAAATTGAATTTTTTCTGGAAAATATTCACATTTAAAAAAAGTACCAATCAACAACCTAACATTATTTTAATTAAAAAAAAAACTTTACAGAAAATAAAAATAAAACTAAACATTAAATTGGTTTAAGAAAATAAACGTAAACGTTAAATATACTGTAGGTTGGGTAATTTTTGCAAAAAGGAGTCCATTGAAAATATTCAATTACAAATTAATAAATGATTTATAAAGTTAAATTACAAATTTTCTAAATCGAAGTGTTAAATAAAACGAAAGTTATGTTAATACACCACCAAATATGTTTTACCATCACCGAATATGTTTTATATATTCTTACTGAATTATAACAAAAGGAATAATTATTATAATCATAATATTAAGATTATATATTCAGCGTCGGAAATTCACTATTTTCTCGATATCAGTGTACGGATAGTATTCGTAAAAATTTATAAATTTTCCGAAAAATTGACTTTTGCATTTTTTCGTATTACCCTTTGAATAAAATGCAAGTCAATTTTTCTGAAAATTTCCCAATTTTTCCTCCGGCTCAATTTTTCCGGAAATTTTAAAACCCTAGTCCAAACTAAGCATGGTAATATTTATATTATGTTACTATTATATTAATTTTATTTCATTGTTTTTTACATGAATAACTTGACAGAATAAATTTTTGTAAATAGTTATTTTGACAAAATTAGCAATTAAAAAAAATATAATTTTATTCATTTTTAGTTTGGCTACAAAATGTTCCCAAAATGTTCAATAAAATTTAGTATACTAACTATATATAGGATCGTTTTAAGGGATGGTGAATCCAGTGCCGTGCATATATTTTTTTTTAATTGCTAATATGAATTCTTAAAAATTTACTCTTAAAAACTGACATAGTAGGCCTTAAATAAAAATGTGGCGTTTTTTGCTCCAAAAATACAGTTTATCAAGATCTGCACTTTAAAACAAATCCGATTAAAATCGCACAATAAATAAAGATTTTACAGGGGTGAGTCGCAATTAATTTATAATGAAACCATTGTTTGAACATTCTGTACATTATACATAATTGAAATAGGATTTAGAAGAATATAATTAATTTAAAAAAAATTCAATGTTTACGCTCTCACATCATTTTAAATAACAATGGGAGATTTTTTTAAACAAGTTGTTAAACAAATTTTGTTTTGTCATTTTTGTTTGTGTACAATACAAATCTAATTTCAGATTCATATTTAAGCAAAATTTGCAAAATATTTAATATTTCGTTCAAGCACCAAAAATGCTTTAATAATTAGGTATGTAATATTTTGCATGTTCATGCCAAAAAGACAAAAAAATTTAAAATGATATTTTTTTCACTGTTGTCAGTTCTGGGAAAATATTTACGCACGAACAACAAACAAGGTTAAAAATGATTTCAAATACATATTTCTTGTTGTGCCATTTTATAAAACAAATAAAAATACATCCGGTAATTAAACATCATCATTTTCTTTGTAAGATGCAGAAAATGAGTTTTAAAGCATCACAAATCATTCTTTGACCACTCACTAATTACACACTAATTAATACTTGACAACCACATACAAACTCGTGTAAAAAATAATAATAAAACAGCAAGTATACTCAGAAACTTAATATCTCATTTCCTTTTAGAGGAAGCATATAAAAATTCTTGATTAAACATCTTTGTTCTTAACACCATCAAGTTTTTTGCTATATACATATATATGTTATGGGTGATTCTACAAAAGTTGGACAACTTGATGTCATTAGTCAATAGAGTGGGTATTCTAACATTTTTTGTAAATATTTTAGTATATTACAAAAGATCCAGGTTTTTTCAAAAGAAAACATAATAAATAATCAAAACATCAGTACCTTGGCGTGTCACAATTCATGAATCAAATATTTGAATGATTTTATCTTAAAATATATTCAATTTATCTTAAATTTTTTAATTTCACTACAAACTATAAAACATTATATAATGTATTTTTCATATTTTATGATAGATTCGAATAATGGCAATTTAAAAAAAAATGATAATCTTTGTACTCACTTTTACCCGTCAGTTCTGTGTCCAATGTTAAAATTCAAAATTCCTGCGAAACATTGAAGTTTAAACGTCAAGTCCTCGTTTTAACTCAAGTGTTCGTAAAAAAGTACTACAGAGCCCGCCCTTTGCAGGACAGTCATTTTGAAAACAATGCAAGTGGCGAAGTTGTGGTGAATGCACGTATAGTTCCAGTCAAAATTTCAGTACTGTGGTGAGTAGTTATTTTCTTACGTATATATATATATAGATAAGTAGCATCCACTAATAAAAAATATCAGTAAAATACTTAATTCCGAATTATAATCTCAAATTTGTATCCCATTCATCAGTACCGTGTCGTCAGTTCCATGTTCGATGTTTCGGTTATTTAATGTCATTATAAACTCATATAAATTTGGTGTGGGTCCCATATCTAATAATTGAGATATCGGTATACCCAAAATCCACCAGCCGCCACTGATGTGTGGTATTATTTGATTTTAAGATATTTAATGTATAATATGCTCAAAGTTGCAATAAATCTTATATTTTCCAATAAATTATGTATTTAATTAGTACCCTGGTATACTCGTCACTTCCCTTGCATTCAAATTTTAAAACACAGATATTTCTGTTTGAAAAAGTGATTGGCCCGGTCTGGAACAGATTATTTATTATATTATCTATCTTCTCATAACAAAATACTGTTTAATTTTCTCCAAAAACTATATAAACAGAATGATGTCAAAAATTGCCCAACTTTTGTAGAATCACCCATATATTTAAATGTTAAAATATTAATTAAGAAGTTGTAAGGTGCAAATTAGCTCTAAGCCGCATCAAACTAGCTAATCAGGCAGAAGCTTATCAAACATGTCAATATAAACAAATACTCGTCAGTTTCGATTAAACACATCATTACCCAACGCGGAATGCGTGCGCTCGTATCTCGATCGCAAAGGCTATGGCTGCCAAAGCCGACGCGATCTAGTTCAGCCGCTTTGCTACCATTAATTACTCATTAGCACTACACACTAGACAGACATGTGTCTATTAAGAGTGGCTCTCGTGAAGATGCAAATTCCCGGCATATTTCGTGGAGTAACACGATATTTCAGGCTTCATTCACACAGTGAAACACTGTCGAATATTTCATTGTCACTTGAGAATTTCGTGGATGATGCTTTGGTGAGGAAGTGCTCGTTTTGTTTCGAGCTTTTTTTTGCACGTTTTGTGTTATGGATTTTGAGGTTTCGGTATGCGACGTGTAGAAAGGAAATGCGGGGGAAATCGTTGTGGTTTGATTGACAGGTTTTTAATTAAAAATGGGGAGATGCTATTTTGTTCTGAATGGTCATGTTTAGGAGAGTTTTTGGGGCTTTGTCCTTGTCAAGAAATGTACTGTAATTAAATATTTAAAAAGTGGTTTAATAGGACATTTATTTTAAAAGAGCAAAATAATCACAAAAAAATATTTGTTTTAATAGTATATTATGTATCAAGTTTGATAAACGCCTATAGAAAAGTTTATAAACGAGTTGCATACTATACTTTTTTTACGACAAATACTTAATATTATCTAAAAAATAATTTAAATTAAATATTTGTATAAAGCGACATCTATACAAAAATAAAGTAACCATCCCAACAAACATTTTTGAGGTAATTTTCACCATTAACATTGTTCATTATTATTTTAATTAAACTTAACAATTATTGATACTTTAAAATATTAAAATAACCTCAAAATATGATTATGTTAAGAAAATATGTTATCCTTTGATTTTTTTATTACTATAATTGCAAAATATTATCACAGAGTATTAAAAATTCTTACACGGGTACTATGCTCCACACCTCAAAGTCCCACCACGTGACCACGTACGGAACGCAGTCTTTTGAAAATTTGGCATTTAAGGCTTTTCAGGTTATGTATCTGTCAAAGTATAGTCAACGAAAGAAATAATATTATGTTTAGGCGTTAAAAATGTATAAATCTTTATAACATTACAATAACAATGGATGGTTTAAGAATTTAAGAATATAAATACTGCATTTAATGAAATTCCAAAGTGTATGGTGCCAAATAAGTAATATTTTTGTGCATTTGGTACAAATATCTGGTTTTCTCCATAAAATAATTTTAACTAAACAGCATTTATTTAAAAAAATCTAGCTTTTCTATTATGGAATAAGAATATCTGTATTAAAGGTAGGTTAATATATTATAACAAAAATATCATCTAATTTTGTAATTTTAAGGTTAGAAAAATTTATTTTGACCAAAATAAATAAGGGAATATGGTATTTAAAAATGTTGTAGTTTTTCTTATCCAGCTTAAAGTGTACCTACATAAAGTTTTGTCAATACAAATAGTTAAAAAGCTTCGACTAAATTTGATCTACATCAAAAAATCATTATAACTAAAAATTTTGATAAATCACATGTCATGGGAGTATTAAACATTAAAAATTGTTTGTTTTCTTATAATCTAACTTAAAGTAAGTATGCTGAGAGGTATGCACAAGATTTTTCGTTAGAAGTAGAAAAGCTTCAATTTAATTTGAACCATATTCAACAATTATTTAGTATACCTATATTTATTTATGACCATACTAACACACTCTTTCAAATAATCCACTTATTTATTTTGGTCAAAATAGATTTTTCTAACCTTAAAATACAAAATTAGATGATATTTGTTATTCTAATACATTAACCTACCTTTGATACAGATATTCTTATTTCATAATAGAGAAGTTGGATTTTTTTAAATAAATGCTGTTTAGTTAAAACTATTTTATGGAGAAATGTAGACCCAATGCACAAAAATATCACTTATATTGCACCTTACAATTTGGAATTTCATTAAATTGCAGTATTTATATTCCTAAACTCTTAAACCAACTTGTTATTGTGATACTATAAAGATTTATTAACTTTTAACGCTTAAACATAAGCGGTAACACTATAGTGTAATATTTATATATAAATATTATTTCTTTCATTGACTATACTTTGACAGATACATAACCTGAAAAGCCTTAAATGCCAAATTTTCAAAAGACTGCGTTCCGTACGTGGTGGGAGGTGTGGAGCATAGTACAAAAAGTGACAGTTGTATTTATTGCAATTCCTGTTAGAATTTCTAACTTGGAAATCTACCGGCGTTAAAATTTCAAAATTGTTCTGTGTAAATCAAAATTTATGCCTTGAAAATAGACTAACAATTAATATAGAAGCAGTTTTTCACACTAAAAGAAAAGAGAATGTTTAATGGGCACTGTACGCAAAATTAAACGCTTTATCAGTTAAAGCTAGTTAAGCTTAAGGACACAATGTGTTTTTTGTGGTTGGATGTAGTGTAAGATAGCTAAGCTAACTACATCCATTTGTGTAAGAAATTGTATTTTTTTGCACAATAAACATTATTATTATTATTATATATATATATATCTAATCTTTTCAAATATTGGCGTCAAGAAACTATTTAATACTTTTTTTTTTAATTTAGTATTATTTTACAAGAAATGCACTTTATTTTAACGATTGTATGACATTTGACAACTGTCAACTAACTTAAAACTAACCAACCCGTGACTAAAAACCTGTTGCTAACTTAAGCCATAAACGCCATAAAGCCACAACTTGTCAATGTATATTTAAAAGGTAACTTAGTGTCATGGAAACATGTACAATAATTAAAGTGACCAGATTCTGTCAAAAAATAGGGGGACATTTTGTTTGAATTTACAAAATTGACACAATGCAAATGTAAATTTGACTTACTTAATTATTGTTGATTGTGTCATTTTTGCAATTAGGGTTATTTTACACAAAATGTTCCCCTATTTTTTGACAGAATCTGGTCACTTTAACTATAATGGGCATTTTAATAGTGGAAGTAAAAAAAATTGTTTTAAGGATTTAAATGAAAACTTATTATTTTGTAGGTCAATAAAAAATCTGAATTTGTTAATACTAAATATTTACTTTTTATAAATTTTATTTTCAATAAAAATAAGAAAACCAATTTCCTAATAAAGCACGCTTGCTTGTAAAGGGGAAAATCAAAAGTAATTTTTCACATAATTTACAATGCAACGCAAAATTAATGCTCATTGTGGCGCGTTGGCTGCCTACCCATTACGGCACACTAGATAGAAGGACAAAAGGTGGCTGGCGCGAAACAAGCGAACAATATCGAAGAAACAATGGTACCTGAGAGAAAATGGACGGCGTACCGACGCCGAGAGACGCCGCGGCGGCGGCATCGAAAAGCTCGCGGCAATATACAACCGCACACTGTGGGACAGAGTGATTATTTGATACCCCTTTAAAAAATTAATCCACTGTTCTATTCGGAACTTTGAAAAATGTATTTTTTAAGGTTTTTGAATGATCAAAAATGACGATTTTTTATGCTGGAAATTCTAATTTTTAACAAATTTTTTTAATTTAAAAATTAGGATTTTATCATCAAAAATTATGACTTTAAGAAGAGTTATGTTTTTTTATTTAGTTTTTATTTTTTTTTCCAGATATATAGATTTTTAATTTTTTTTTAAGTTTAGGTATTTGGGTAATGGTATAATTTCTCAAAGTTTCTTTATGGTACTTATTATTATAGGAGGTTAAATTTTATTTGGTGCAACTTTATCTTAAAATGATTGGCAAAACTTAAAACTTTTACTTCTGTCGGTGTCCCCAGTAACTTTTTTTGTAATTTAACATTGGCAAGTTTATTTTAAAATTTATGTTAATTTTATAATTTGTCTTCCCCAAAATTTACTTTTATGTATTAAAAGTTTTGTTGATTTTAAATAGTTAATTTATTCAATCTAAGAAATACACATATTGAATGTGTATTACTAAAAAAAAAAAAATTTACTGCAAATTTATAATAATTCATAATTTTGTTGAGAGAGAAAAGTAAGAACGGACAGAAAGGCCAAATTTATTAATATTTTGCCATTTATTTTGATTTGCCAATATAGGTAAGTTTAAAATAATTTTTAAGAGGTTTGGCAAAACAACAAAAAATGCTGCTCAAAAAGGCTGAAATTTAAAAATAAATGTTGGTATAAAAAATAAACAATTTTAAAAAATCACAAAAAAAAACAACAAAAATAATGATTTTTAATACTATAAATTTTGATTTTTAATCAAGATCAACATTTTCATAAATATAGTTTTAACCATAAAAAATGATGACTTTTGGAATATACCAGTTTTTATACCAGAAATAAAATTTTTTAAAAAGATTTTTTATAGATAAACAAAATGAAGGTTTTTAAAAAGTAGTTTTTGTTTGATCAAAAATCATTTTTGATGCCAGAAATTCTAATTTTCGGCCAGATTTTTAATATTTTCAAAAACAAAAACAAATTTAAAAGAAATTTAGAAAAGAAAAGGTTTTTTAGTATTTTATCAAAAAAAAATTCTCATTGGGAATATTTAAAAATCTAAAATTTTGAACTATTTTATTTATTAAAAATTACATTTTTTGATTTTTATCAATTTTTTTGTAAAAAAAATTGCGATTTTATCCAAAATTATTAATATTTTTAAAAATTAGAATTTTACCATAAAAAACTACTAGTTTTTGAAGAGTCCTGATTTTTTATACCAGATATTAAATTATTTAAAACGTTTTTTAAAATAAAATTGTTTTGTTTGCTGAAAAATCAAGATTTGCAATACAATACATGATTTTTATTACTATTATTATTATTAATATTATAATTATAATTCATATTTATTTTTTAGCATCCGTATATAAATTTTTAAGTAAAACTGAAAAACTGTAGACTTCCCACCGTGATTTCCCTACCGCATGACATATAATGCGAATGATAAGCTCTTTGTGTAATAGTTCTATTGCATAATAGTCCCGCTACGAGCGCTTATCAGAAAATGACTCATAACAACTGACAGACGCGAACAGGAAATTGGAATAAGAAATTTTGGGGCGTAAAATGAAAGATAGTAGTCCTATAATTTCCTTCTTCAGCACAGTGGCGCACGACCGAGCTCTCCTTTATATTGTTTGGAAACATTTCTATTTATTCATCAAGGGTTTTGTTTCTATTTATATCCAATTGTTTAAGTGTTTTCAATATTTTTTACGAATTAGATTATTTAGACAACTGTGTATCGTTAAACCTATTTTAATTATGAGGAGATTTTATCCTAAGTACGATACTCCAACAATAAAGCACAGAGGATAATGTAGTGTGTTTTTATGGAGTTGTTTTTTGTGGACTCTATTACACTTCCAGATGGGACTATAGATCGATTGATATACAGGGATATACTCCAAAACTTTATGTGGTGTGTCGTACCTAGACTGGTTTATGACCTTAAGTACTCTACCAAGGTTCCTCTTCAGTTAACTCTCTAGATCAGCGGTTCTTAACCTTTTTGGCTGGCGACCCACAATTCAAAAATATTAGAAGCTCGCGACCCGATAAAAAATAAAATCACCAATTTTCTTAATTTAAATTAAGGATGCTGTGATTACGGCGCGTTTTTTCAAAAAGTCCTTTAAGTCCCTCGACCCATCTCGATATGGCCCGCGACCCAAATTTATTTACCAAGGTCAAAGTCTTGGTTTTCGGGCTTACAATTGATAACACCATTTAGAATTAAGTCATTCTGTTGATAATCGGCGACAAAAAACATCATTGGGAGCGTTGAAAAGACATGTGCACAAAACTTGTATATTTCTTTTTCCAAATGTTGACCATAGCGCCATCTGTAAGGATTTATTGAAACTATAGGTTTCCGGTAATTGAAAATGAATTGAAAATCATAACATAGATATCGTAATTTGCATCGTTACAGTGGAAGATGCCTTTATCTTCCCATATGGCAATGATTAAACACTCATCTTGCCTTGTTCAGGATCTTAGCTCCATCGAGAACCTGTGGAAAGAAGTTGAACTTACCAAAAAAATTATTGATTGACAAATCTAGCGATAACGTATGCATCTAAAGTTTTGGGAAAAAATTAAACGCCGAAAAAAAACTGAACAATATATTTAAGTAAACAACTTGTAACATTGAAAGTAGAACAAAAAATTAACTCATTTAACGAGCCAAAGGTCCGTTGTCTTCAATTTGGCGAAGCTTTATTCAAACCTGTCGCATTAGTCTCTGGATGGATGTTATATCTACTTTTGACGATTTTTTTGTTAAATTCTACGACGCAACATTTGTTCGTCTGCGGCTTCCCATTGTCATAGACCTTCCTGCTCAGTAAGGACCAAAAACCTTTAATTGGGCGAGCTTGAGGTAAGTTTGGAGGATTGTCTTTCTTGGGCACAAAAGGTATGTTATGTTCTGCTAACCAATCTCTGGTGATTCGAGCATAATGGCATGGTGCCAGATCAGGCCAAAACATTATTTTGTCTCCAAGGTGGTGTTCAATAATAAAATCAACTAATTTTGGAAGACATCTTTGGGTGTATATATTAGCATCAACTGCTTCCCCTCTTACCCGCTCAACATACGGTCTAGAGATACCTCTATCTGAAATGGCAGCCCACTAAAACTTTATCTTCAAATTGTGTTTCGCCTTTGTGGGAACTTCATTGGAACACTCTTCAATGTTATCAGTGTAAAAACCGTCATTTCCTTTCATTAATCCAAAATGATGCGTTTGTTGTTCGCGATATGGACTCATCGTATTGTTCTGCAGCATGTCGGAATTCTATGTAGTTAATTCTGCGTGTATTTTGGCATTTTCGTTTTTTGCGATATTTTAAGTTTCTTCTTTTAAGTGTTCTTTGTATAGTGGCACTTGATACATGAAATCTCTTTGCCAGTTTTCGAAGTTAAAACAAGGTATTCCCTGTTCGCATTCAGCTATTTTCCGATAGATTGTTGTTTTGTAGATATTTTCGTTTCGAAAAATATTTAAAATTTCAAGTTTCGATAGCCGCCCAACAAGGTTGTAGATACTCTTTCGAATTTCCAATTTATACGCTAAAGAAGTATCGCTAGTAGCGCCACCACTCGGCTGTTATCATCGTAACAAAAGTAGAACTTTTGATAATCATCTGTCAAACGCCTGTGTTACAAACGAGTGTTTTTGAGGATAACCCGGAAAATGTTAAAAAAATATCGAAAAAAAAACGTGGCACGATTTGTTGGGTTGTTGGGTGTATTTTGAGAGGAATCCTGGGTTGAGTTTTTATCGGTTTTCCAATAAACAGTGTTAATCCGAAAGAATAAATAAATTTCATACAGTCCCTGTCAATATAAATTGTATCTATTAAATACAATAAATACACATTTTAGTAATGATTAACGTGAAAAGTGTAAACATTTCAATTCAGTAATAATCGTCAAACAAATAAGTCGTCTAAATTTAAACAGCATTTAGCATTATTAAAAGCGTTGATTAAGAATTCTTTAAAGTCTTTACTTAACGGTAAAATACCATTATATTATGTAATATTATATAATATTATGTTGCCATGAATTCCTAGGTATATTTTATTTATTAAAATGCAGTTGTCGGTGTTTTTTAGAGAACTCAAATATAAAAATGGTTGATTTTAAGGTTATGTTTGTGCAGAAATTATTTTTTACTAATTTCCCAAAAATGTCCAAACTTAAATATAAATTATATTAGGTAAAATTATCATTACTTAATTCTGCACCAACAAATGTACTTACCGAATTGAATCCTTTGGCAAAACATGAAAATGCAACGATTTAGTTCTTGAATTTTATATACAATTAAAAACACAATAGTTCACCATGATCCCTTAGATAAAATACACACACTAACGTAACTATATAAGCATTTAAGTGTTAAGTTTCTTAATCAATGATATAAGGAATAATCAATCGAAATCGAGTAGGTATTAAAAAGTTTTTTAATTTTTTCCTTGCAACGTAAAACACAAATAACGTGCGCGATTTAGCTGTGCAATTAAACAAAATTTGTCAAGTAAGACTTCTGCCTTCCTCTCTTTTGTGAAAAAACTACCTATTAATTTAAAAAAGATGTCCATGAGTCCACCAGATGGCGCGCGCGTTGCGAAAACCCGATACTTCTTTAGCGTATATGACATGTTTTGGAAAAATTTGAAACTAATGTTTTTTGACATATCAATTTTGCTTAGCAACGAATAATTGTGAACAATGGTAACATGTATGAAAAAAATCCCAAAACTTTAGATGCATACGTTAACACCAAACATTTAATTTCATCGATGCCGTGTCGTTGCCAAAAGTAAAAATGGATAGGTATCCTATTAATTTTTAGTTAATTTTTATAATATTGTTTATTATTTTGTTAACATTCCATGGTAAAGACCCATATTTGTTATTGTTGGGTCAGAAAAATATATTTTCCTAATGATTGCTTTACTTTTGTCCGATAGTGTATGTGGCGTAAAAATAAAAAATTAGTCTACACGTTTCAAAAATACCTATTAGTGGCTAATAGGATTGTATTTATTAACATCAGCAGAGAGAAGAGAACCTGGTTAGTTCTTCATATGTAGAAAGAGGTGCATCGAATGCATTGAATGGCAGCAGTAAAGTAGCAGTAGGACCTAAGTGGTCTGACTTGAGAGAGAGATAAGACAGATTCAATGCATCACATGAATGTCAATTTAAATAGGGATTACGTTATTTATTGCTTTGTTTAGCGAATGGAAAACAATAGATTTGTCTGAAACATGCCAACGGTTCGTCATGTCGTACTTTATACTTCTTTTACTGTAAAGCTGTAATGGTGTGCGAGCTGCTGCAAGAGGAGCTCTTTCCTTTTCCTTTATTTGAATATATCTGCCATACATGGGTAAAATTAAATCTCCGTTTATTTTATTCTAGGACCGATATCCAGTTTATAGATGCATACATTACCTCCGCATACGTACTTATCCTAGAGTAATACAGGGAATAGCACAAATACATACACAGTATAAAATATTTGTTAATTTTAACCAAATATTAACAAGATTTTATGTAAATCCAGGTCCACATAACTTTATGTTAAGTTTACAACCAACTGTAATCTGTTAACTAATTGAATAAGTATACTGATTCGGTGGTCAAAACTAAAGTATAGGACGAACAAAAATGCCAACCAAAACTGATAGCATAATCTGATTATAGACTCTTTTGGTAACACAAAAATGTATTTATCAAAATCCCAGCTGATCCTTTATTAAAGTTTTGCATATTTCTTAGTATTTTAAAATTGTTTATGTCATTTCGTCGAAATGACATAAACAATTTTAAAATACTAAGAAATATGCAAAACTTTAATAAATGATTTCGATAAAATACTCCAGTACCATTATCATATTTGGCAGATACATGACTGAAATATTGATAAATTACATTATAAATACAAAATAATGTAAAATACAGTTTGCAATATCTTATTTATTGTTTTAAGGTACCTAATACAAAACTAATAAATAACTAAAGATTCTTTGAAGCAACATCGATTACTGCTTGCCTTAAATTTTCAGTAAAACTTTTTCTTGGGTTTTACATGGAATTGTTTTTAACATGGAAACAGTATTTTTAAATTCTTCAGTCTCTGTGAAAACATGCTTCTTACATCTAGCGATATCCCCTAGAAAGGAAGAGCATATCAAAACTTTAGTTCGCTCGTCCGTCCTCTTTCCTTAATAATTTTTTATGCCCTTTATATCTTGCCATTTTGCAGATAAAGCACATACATTCTTGGCTGCCGCGAAATTCTCTAGCAATTTCTAAATTTTGAAAATTTGGCAATTGTGGCTATGCAAAAATACCGTTCTTACCATATAAGTAGGTAATTTTGAATCACTTAAGTTAAAGTGTTCGTTTGAAAAAGTCTGCAGTAATTTTTATATTTTCTCAGAAACCCTAAACTTTTTCGATTAATAATAATAAGCACATACCTTCTTTCGATTTTCTTCATGGCTTAACTTGAATTTCGGTTTAATTTTCATTTTAAAATACTATTTTTAACTTATAAAGTATACATTAAATAAACAACTAAAACAAAATGTCACTTGCATTATAACGTATAGCAATTTTTCTCATAACCACCTTAATTATTGTTTTACAAAATTTGCAAGTTGTAATTATTTCATAGACAAACTTCCAGTATTTTTTGTTATAAAAAATATTTAAGATATAAATCTTCGTTTTTTTTGTTATGTGTTGTTTTGAGTGGTAAAAAATAATAGGTGACTCAATAAATTAATACTGGGGAGTAAATAGGATCAGCTGGGATTTTGATAAATACATGTTAGTGTTACCAAAAGGGTCAATAATCAAAATATGCTATCAGTTTTGGTTGGCATTTTTGTTCGTCCTATACTTAAGTTTTGACTACCGTTAGTAGTTTGTAATTAAAACAAACATTTTGTAGATTTAATAACAAAATCCTACATAAATAATTCAACCATAATTCTTGTAAGCAGAAACATAAGTTGCAGACGCTGAAGTTGAACTTGTTGATGCGCATTGTCAGTTGGAAATGTTTTGATTGACTGCCTGAAATCACTTGTCCTTTTTCAACTAAATAATTTGATAAACATTTTAACAAATAATCTCTAACCTATGAAATTAACAAAATGCTTACAAAATTGCATATTACCTTTACAAAACTTTGGGTAAAATATTTTCCTTTGTTAAAATAATTACTAACACTGGTGTTCTACAAAAAATTATGTTAAAATTTTACAAAATAAAATTAACAAACTACAAACTCATTTTAACAAATCTGATTTTTATAACAGTGTAGGCGCAGCAAATTTTCCATGTAATTTTGGCTGACTGTCTATTTTTTGTCGGCCCTAATACTGTAAAAAGCCATTTTCCGGCCTCAAAACAAAACTGTTATAACCTATTTCCCATCCAGCATGAAATAAAATAAATTGTTCAAGACCATGATAATCTCACGAGTATCTAATTCAAGCCTTTGTTTCAGCCTAGTGAAGGATAAAAAGGACCATATAGTAGACAAAGTAGAAGGGTGCGAAGTGAATGTATCGTTGGTGTAAGTGTTTAATAATATGTGGGTGCCTCATGAAGCGCTCGTTGTGTAAAACGAAAGGAAATAGCTCTGTTATCAGTAACACGACGTACTAAAACACGAAGTGAAGCTATTCGAAAATAGTTTGTGTAATTTCCGTTCCCGGGCCACTTGTAATAATGTAATAATATAACGCCAGATAAAACCTCGGCAGATTCTCTCCCTTCTCGAATAAATTCGCCCTTCTAAAGTATGTATAACCACCATTAAACCGTCAGTCTCTTTTAAAAGGTTAAGAAGAGGATGACGCCTATTAATTTTAACGAAATTTAAAAGAGTTTATTATCTTAAAATGTACTAATATTTAAATGTTATTTTTTATTGTCATATAAAAATTTAGTTTATAATTTCGTAATATCATACAATAGTATATTATGTATCAAGTTTGATAAACGCCATTTTAATCAGGAACTTAATTAAATAAGTGCCTGGAAAAGTTTATAAACAAGTTGCATACTATACTTTTTCTACGACAAATGATTTAAATTAAATATTTGTATAAAGCGTCATCTATACGAAAAAAATAAAGTAACCATCCCAATAAACATTTTTGGCGTAATTTTCACTATTAACATTGAATACTTTTCTGGATACTTTAAAATATTAAAATAACTTTAAAATATGATTATGTTAAGAAAATATATTATATTTTGATTTTTTGTATTAATATAATTGCAAAATATTTATTTTAACGATTGTATGACATTTGACAACTGTCAACTAACTTAAAACTAACTACAGCCCGTGACTAAAAACCTGTTGTAACTTCAGCCCGTGACTAAAGCGCCATAAAGCCACAAATTGTCAATGTGTATTTAAAAGGTCACTTAGTGTCATGAAAACATGTACGATAATGGGCGATTTAAAGGTTCACCTTTACCATGGGAGAAACAAATTATATGAAATAAAAGTTATAAAAGATATTTAGGTAAAAGTTTAAAATATTGGATAATAGTTTATTCTTTCCGGATTCTAGCATAGATGTCGCTTGTATTAGTGTTCTACCATATGTTGTTGAATGAGTGCTTCAATTGACTGGGAAGCTGCACAAACCTCTTTCGCGTAACCCTAAAGAAAAAAGTCCATCGGTGTTATATCGCGTGATCTCGGCGGCCAATTTTAATCACCATTTCAAGAAATGACTCGGCTTGGAAATTTTTCACGCAAAACAACATTTTACCATGTTTTACCATGGTTTTCTTCATCAATCTAAACACAGAAGCACTGTGTTCAGGGTTAATGGCCTTTAGCTTAATTAAAAGCTTAAAATATTTTAATATGATTAATTAATTAATCAAGAGAATTTAAGTTCAACTCATCCCTTGAGTCATTTATTTATTATCTATATTCTTACTGTTTATGGTTTATTTCAATATATCTGTTTTCCGACTCATAAAGTTTCTTGCATCGCCTATATTTTTCTTTTCCCTGTTTCTATGATTATTTTCACTATTATTCTTGCTTTATGTATTTGTTCTTGATTTATTCATTTATTCCATTTCCCATACATATTATTAACAATTATCACACCATACCTTTTAAAAACATCCATATAAATTTCTTCTTTCATCAATAATTCTATTTTTTCTTCAAATATACCTATCAGGAGTTCAATCAGTATTTTCATTTTATTTTATCCATAAAACATTTTTTTTATTCATTTATTTATTCACATGGCCAATGGCTGTGTTATTTCCATATAAATTTTAACCATCCGTTGTGGAAATTTCTTGTAACTTACTCAATCTTACTCAGCTTATTTTTGTGTTGGGATTCCAATTTTGTCCCTCCCTCACAAGTCACTTATTTTTCAAACTGTTTACATAGAGCAAGTGCCCGGCTCGAAAAACAAAACCCGAATGTACCATGGTTTTTTCATTGAAAAAAAATGGTTTAATGTGTTTTTTTTACCATGGTTTTACACCAAACCATTACACGTTGTGGATGAAGGGGCTTCTTAACAATCATTCTTGTTTTTTCTGAGCCCCAAATGCCAAAATTTGGCTTATTCAAAATTTTCGATGAAAGTCTATCATTAAAGAAAAAATCTTTAGGTGGCGCTGTGTCAAGATTTAGAGTCGAGTCCCTATACTTCATACTTGTGCGTTTCGTAGATTTGTCGCTGCAGTAAAGTAAAGTGAACGATTGTTTTTTATGAAATGGATAAAAACACAAACAAGTAAAAATTTAGACATAAATCAATTAAAAACATTAAAGTAATGCACCATATCTAATATTTTAAATCTCCTTGACCATCTAAATCTAGATTAAACTAACAAAAACCCAAAAGAAAAAATCTGAACTTTACATTTAACAATTTATTATTAAAACTTAAGAAGCTTATTTATGTATAGTAGTAATGTTCTATGTTTCTTAATACCCACAACTTAATTATAATTATTTATTCTTTTTATTTAACGACTATGCTAATAGCTAAAAGGATTTATCCATAAATGATTTACGAGTAAGGCTTATTTTATTATAAATTACGTGGTGAAAAACTAAGAGCTAAAAATACTAATTTGTTACGGTGTAGGTACTAAAATGACAAGATTTTTTTTATTAATTTATGTAAATTATTATGGGAGGGAATTTGCCAAAGCTTTAGACAGGTAAATGTGTAATGTTTTTAATTGAAGAGTGGTTGCTTATATCAGAGAAAAGTTACAAGTCTATTAAAATAAAATTAGAAAATTGTCAGGACCAAAAAAAATTGGTTTTACATGTAAACATATACATTTATCCACATTTTTGTACAATTTCTTCCATATTATATTTTGATATACCATTACTATCTTTTGTTTTTATAATGGCCGCCATAACATATACAGGGTGTCTATAAGTCTGGACCTTAAAAAGATATCAAAAATTTCTTAAAACCTTTTCTATGTGGGGGGAATCAGTATGACAACAAAAAAGACCTTCACTAAGCTTCTATTTCTTAAATTATGTTTTGTAGATAACAATTAGGTATGAAAGCTGTCTCCAATTTACTGGATTCTTAAAACAGTTGTAGCTCTTTAAATAAAAAAGATACCCATACCCATAAAAAAGTAGTGGTTCCCCCTGTATTTTTTTAGTTTTTGGCAAAACCCTTTAATCGACTTTAAATCTGGTTAAAAATCAGGACTTTCAAATACTTGTATGTGAAATTTTCATGGGAATCACCCAAAACTATTATATTTTCCACAATTCATAAATAATCACAAACAATTATTAACTTACTTAACTCGAAGGCAAATAAAAACCAAGGAATCTTCAGCGAGTCTTTACGAGCATATTAAGTCTTGTAGAATAGTTTTCCAGCGTTGATTAATATGTTATTTTGACGTGTAGCGGTGTAAGTCTATTAGCTAAAGACCCACTAATGATGTGGAAGCGTTGGCATATTAGTGTTGGTACTCTAGGACCGCGCACATGTGTATAAAGATATTTTTAGTTACATACCGCGGTATACAGGATAAACCAGAAGTAGGAAATATGAAGAAGAAAAATTTATATAAGCCAAACTATTTATACTCTCAAAAATGTCTAAATGTCCTAAAATTGTAAGAAAATTGTCTAAAATAAGTTTAAAAAAATTAATATATATATGGTCTAAATAAATTGTGGTTAAATTGTAATTAAAAACTTAAAATTTAAGTTTATAATAAAACAATATATTTCTTCACTTCTTTGTTTAAGAAGCCTTGGGGGGGGGTTAAACACATATTTTGACAGTAGCTTTTATATTAAGAGCAGTATTGCCAGATTTCTGCACCGTTTAATTGAAAATTTTTAAAAAATGTACAAACGTTTATATAATATTTTTAAATATTGCCGTCAAGAAAAACTATTTAATACTTTGGTATTTTTGTATTGAGATAAAATAAGTTTTACATTTGATATTATTTTACAAGAAAGGCACTTTATTTTATCGATTGTATGACATTTGACAATTGTCCACTAACTTAAAACTAACTTCATCCCGTGACTAAAAACCTGTTGCTTACTTCAGCCCGTGACTAAACCCACACGGAACAATTACATCCAATGGATATCCAATGGATTTCTTTTATGGATATCCAGGATATACATAGGATATCCGGGATATCCAATGGATAACCATTGGATATATAAATGTCCGACCCTCCTGGACATAGTGTGGATATCCAATGGATACCCAGTGGATATAGTATTGTATGCAATATGGTTGTAATCTGTATTCAATATGGAGATTGTATGGATATCCAATGGATAACCAATGGATATGTAAATGTCTGACCCTCCTGGACATAGTGTGGATATCCAATGGATACCCAGTGGATATAGTATTGTATGCAATATGGTTGTCATCTGTATTGGATATGGTGAATCAATGGATATTTACTTTTCAATAAATAACATTGGGTTTTAAAATAAAAGTCTTATTCTTTAATTTAAATATTTATTTTTATGAAAACATAAAATAGAACAGAAAACTACATATAACTAAAGAAGTGAAGTCTCTGGCTTGACATCACTCCTCCAGCTATCATGTGCCTTTTTATCAGCCTAATCATTTGGGGCCTATTTCACCTGTCTCCTTATGATCCCCAAAATTTGGCCAATCCATCAGCCCATTTGTTACCCTCGAGCCTATGTATAGCTTGCAAATAAAGGTACGGTATATAAATGCATGCATGTATTCACCTTTAATGTTTTACCTTCAATGCTAACCGAAAGTTTATAAATTGCACTTAAATATACCTATTTAATTTAAAATTGTATTAGTTTTAGACCAATACAATTTAAAATGATAACTATGATTAGAAAATTAATAAAATATTCACTTACCACTAGAGACCTCAAACAAATAACCACAAAACACAATAACTTGGCAATAAACTTTATGACAAACATATAACAAATAGCAATGATGGCGAATGAACCTTTACAATCTGTGGAATGAAGCAAATAAACATGAAAACCCTTTGGATGTACCTAACAATCATGGCATCATATTTAACGGACGCTACCATAGAAAAAGGACGCTTCTTTATCTTCTGTGTTCGGCAGCAGTCACTGCTGAGCAGTGTTGTCAGACGTTTAAATAATTTCAGAAAGCTCATCAAAATGGCGGTTATATTATTAAATCTTTAATACTTAATTAATTAGTATACCTAGTATACCTATTTGACATAAATGTGGTGAATAATTATTTTAAATTTATTTAATTTATTTATTAAAACTTAATAAAGTACGAAAATATATTTCGTTTAGTTATTTTGCTTATAACCGGCAACACTGAAGATTCTCAAATTCAGCGCGTGCGTAGTATTATGAAATACAATAATAAACAAAAGGGACTTTTTTAAGTAATTTTTTATTGTATTGCAGACTGTCATAGTCATATTATTAACAGAAATAATATTATTAATATATAAATATTATTATCTGGGTAAAGTGAACATTTCAAAATTAAAAATTTCGTAGCTCTTGGCAAAAAATCAATTTACCGTAAAGTTGTTTTTTTTACATATGCTAGTTTAAACCATCACAAAATCCCACATGTATACATACAAGTATATATACAAGATATCCATATCAGTTATCCACCGGATATCCAGTGGATATACATTAGATGTACAGTGGATATACTTTGGACATACATTAGTTATCCATTGGATATATATTAGAGATACTTTGTTGAAATTGGGTTAATAACGATTTAAATCATATTTATTAATCATTACATAAATTTATCCTATAAGGGGCTATTTTAACAAAGAAAAAAATATTTTTAATGTTTTTGTTTTTTTTTGAACATCCAGTATGGATATCCAGTGGATATCCAGTGGATATCCAGTGGATATCCAGTGGATATACATAAGATGTACAGTGGATATACTTTGGACATACATTAGTTATCCATTGGATATATATTAGAGATACTTTGTTGAAATTGGGTTAATAACGATTTAAATCATATTTATTAATCATTACATAAATTTATCCTATAAGGGGCTATTTTAAAAAATAAAAAAATATTTTTAATGTTTTTGTTTTTTTTTAACATCCACTATGGATATCCATTGGATATCCAGTGGATATCCAGTGGATATACATTAGATGTACAGTGGATATACTTTGGACATACATTAGTTATCCATTGGACATATATTAGAGATACTTTGTTGAAATTGGGTTAATAACGATTTAAATCATATTTATTAATCATTACATAAATTTATCCTATAAGGGGCTATTTTAAAAAAGAAAAAAATATTTTTAATGTTTTTGTTTTTTTTTTGAACATCTAGTATGGATATCCATTGGATATCCAATGGATATCGTAAAAGGCATGGATGTTATATGGACATTGGGATAGCCATTGGATATCCATTGGATAGCGTGTTCTGTGTGGGAAGCGCCATAAAGCCACAACTTGTGTATTTAAAAGGTCACTTAAGTCACTAATTAGTGTCAAGGAATCATGTACGATTTAAAGTTGGAAATAAAAAAATACCATTATGAAATTTAGATATTTTACTAATCTTGTACAAATTTTAATAAGTTAAATACTTGATTCTAAATATATATTCGGAAATATTCGGCTGTTTTCGTAGTGTCATTGCTTAATTAAAAATATATACATATATATTTCAAACTAATTTTCTGGAAGTCAAAATCAACTAGTTTAATAGGGTATTTTTGATTCACCCTGTATGAAAACCACTCACTTTCGTATGCCGAACTCGGATTTTTTCAACGTCAATATCATTTTTCATACTTAAAAGCCACATTAAAAATGCTCGTCTGCCTTGTTTTGATTTATATCGTGTTATGTTACTTTTTTTGTTGTGTGTAAAGTGAGCTTTGATTTAGTCATTATTCTTGTGCCAAAACAAATCCAAAGAGTTTAAATGATTCTTTGTCTTATGAAGGGTTTATATTTATGGCCCTTTTAGTTTAAATTATAACCGTCATTTAAATTTTTTGTTTTTTTTTAGAAAAAATTTAAAATAATTTTAACAATCGGTAATATTTGTACCCAGTTTAAAAGTAAAATTATTATACACCACCATACATTAATAAAAGTACCTACATTGAAATTACATAGAACGAGTGGAAATAAGTGTAGGTAACTATAAAATAACTGCCTAAAAGTCTTAGAACAGAACTGTCTAAAATATCACATGACTGACTAAAAATGTCATAAATCCAATATTTTTTTCTAAATTTATCCCTCGTATTGTTTGAATATTTAAATTTCAGAAAAAATATAGCTATAGTTTCACAACATTATACTAAAATCATGTCAAAACAACTAATTAGTGGGGCATTATTAACATCTGTAATTTTTTTAACAACCTTTGAAACTTAATACTAATTTATTTTGGGTGGTCCTATTTCCGAAAACCACACAGAACATTTGTGTAAGAAAATACTTTTAATTGGCGAATTTTTTATATCGAAACAATTAGCGCTAATTAGAGTCATTAATTAATTTTAAACAAGGGAAGCCCGGCAGAAATAAAATAAATTGGTTAGTGAAGTTTCCTCAAATAGTTCTCTTTTAAAGCATTTTATTTTTTTTCGTAGTTTATTATAAAGAAAAGGTAAAAATAATTAAATAGGCAATTTGGTCACCATCTCTAAAAAAATATCGTTATTTAACAGTTTTGCAATAGTAAAAATACCGATTTCTTTAATTTTGTATTAGTAGTTCGATTGTGCAACAACAGATGGCGCATTATACAGCTTTAACTAGTGCTTCATAGATGGCGCTGTTGTAGTTTAGAAAAAGTTTTCGATTTGCGCCGTTAGATGTCGTTATTTTTGACAGAAGTAACATAACGAGTGACATTTGTACTGAAAATCATCCAGCTAAACAACAAATTGGTAAAATTCTGGTTTAAAAAAATCGATGCAAAACATTGCGATGAAATGTCGTTTCGTTCGCGCGTGTTAAGTTTGGTGGAGGTAGTGTTAAGGGTGCCCCCATTGTTCGTGATCGATGAAATATTGAAAATTGGTTTGGGCCTAACCGAACTTTCTGAGCACGATTTGTCCTCTTCTCTGATAAATGAAAATGAGGAAAAGCCGCAGATCGAGATCTTGTATAACTACACGTCGGTACCAGATGACCCTGCGATATACCGATTTATCATAGTTGCTCTAGTCAGGTTGCTCTTCAGTGCTATAGGTTAGTATCCATGTAATATAAAAGTATACACGTATATCAAAAACAACATGTTGAATTTTCTTGAGAATGTTCACATTTTCAATCTTTAAAAGTGTTAGGTGTGTAACTTAAAATACTGGTGAATATAAATTTAACTGCAACCCTTTTAACCTATATTTTTTAGTCTGTCAACTTAAAATAGGAAAAATCTATTAAAAATGACAATTTAAGCTAGTACTGTTGTAAAATTGTTAACTTTGGCACTATCTTATGAATGTCAACCTAAACCGAATATAAGTTTATAACTGTCAAGTATGTCAATATAACTGTCTTAAGAATGTCAATGTAAGCTAGATTTTAGACCCCTGATATAACTGTCTTAAAATGACAACTTAAACTGGATGTAATAAGATTATAAGCTAGATAACTTTGTTTTAAGATTGTCGACATGATTAAGATAGTATTGTCTTACGAATGTCAACTTGACCTAGATTAACTGTCTTAAGAATGTTAACTTAAGTTATAATATATAACTCTTAAAATTGTCAACTTAACCTGGATATAACTGTCAATTGTCAACTTGACCTAGATATATCTTTTTATGAATGTCAACTTAAGCTGGATATAAATTTCTAGATGTGAACTGCTTACGGCATCATAATGTCAAAAAAATACTATTTTAATTTAATAATATTTATTTCCCTTAATTTACATATCATATCGCATTTAAAGCAATTTACAACAGTCACCATGTCAAATGCAAGTCAAATGTGAAAGGTTTTTTTTAATGAATTAACTTATAGAAAATTTGTCAAAAATGATTGATACCAAGTTTTTTATGTATTTTAGGTAAATAATCATTTTATAAAATGTTAAATAAATTGATAAATTTATTTATACCTTATCATGTCAGGTTGAAAAATATTTACAAGGTCCAGTTGATAATAAACATAATATTATTATTGGTTAAAAACAGGATATATCCAATATCTAACCCCTTTATTTTGTTAGGTAGGTATGTATTTTTTTGCAAAAATTCTAAATTTAAAAAATATATTCTAAAAACTATTTCAACCATACCAACGGTTAAAAAAAATGTATACCTACCTACTATGTAATAGTAGGTATATTTTGTAACAAATAAAAATATAGGTATCTATTCAAAATGTATTTATACATTTCCAGCCTTGAAATTAAATGGTATTTTAGTTACCTACTGACTTAAAATTATCAAAATTAAAAAAAATCTATTTTTTATCAAAAACATTTACCTACTTAGTAAAGTACATGTACTCGGTACATGTATACATTATATATTTCAACCATTACTAGCATTTATTTTTCCCTTTGTGTTTGCAACTGACGTGCTATTTAAATGAAATTTGAATTTTAATGTATAATTTAATTTAAATTTTTGATTTAAAATAGTTTACTTGACATAGTCTTATGCTCACAACCGACTACAACTTACACCAAACAAAAAAAGTAAATGAAATCCTAAATTATTATGTTTATTTGTTGTGTTGAACTTACCACGTCGAAAATGTTATAAAGTGTCTAAAATTTTTCTTTTAAACTAAATCCATACTGTAAATAAAATTTAAAAAAATTAAATATTAAATTAAAATTAGGGGCATTTTACATTTCCTAATTCCAATAAAGGTTTAGAACATATTTAAGACTTTTAAACCATTTTTCTAATCCCACCTTTAAAATGCCCATTATTGTACATGTTTCCATGACACAAAGTGACCTTTTAAATACACAGTTGTCAAATGTCATAAAATCGTTAAAATAAAGTGTCTTTCTTGTAAAATAATAATAAATTTTTGTTATTATCTCAAAACAAAAGTATTAAATAGTTTCTTGATGGCAACGTTTGTACTGACCTTTTGATTTTGCCTTATAGTGCAATTAATTAGATTTAACTGATAAAGCGTTAAAAGTTTTGCGTACAGTGGCTATAAAATAGTTATTTGTTTTACAAGTGTTGAAAAGCGACTTTTTCATGAGTTTTTAAGTTGCCCACGAGGCCGTTAGGCCGAGTGTGCATTAACCGAGCTTGAAGAAAGCTTTTCTCACAAGTATAACACAATGTTTTTTCTGCGACCCTTTTATTTTTTATTATTTTTAAATACAAAACAATATAACCTAAAAACTTTTTTGACAGCTGAATGTCAAACGATGCTTTCCGGTTCTTTTCACACAGACCTGTCACTTTTCACACAGAAATGTCACTTTACATTCGTGTTTTGCCTTGCCAATGAAAAGATTCATTTTCTAAGCAACGATGCCATCATGAAAAGTGACTTTTACATAGTGGTCGTAGAAAAAATATTGAAAGTCGCTTTTCAACACTTGTAAAACAATTAACTATTTTCTTTTACTGTGAAAAACGGCTTCTATATCGATTGTTAGTCTATTTTCATGGGATAAATTTTGATTTACACACAAAAATTTCAGATTTTAACGGGAATTTCCGAATCTTTAATACTTTGTGATAATATTTTTCAATTATAGTAATAAAAAATCAAAGAATACAATATTTTCTTAACACAATTATATTTTGAAATTATTTTAATATTTTAAAGTATCAATAATTCTTAAGTAATTAAAATAATAACGGGCATTGTTAATGGTGAAAATTACGTTAAAAATGTTTATTGGAATGGTTACTTTAATAAATAAATAAATAAAGTTTTTATTGCATATTAAGTAGGTACATATTAGGGGTGTCAATCCCGGGATCCCGAAATCCCGGGGTCCCGGGATCCCGTAAAAAATCCGATCCCGAAAATCCCGGGATTAAAAGTCCCAATCCCGGGATCTTAGTAATAAGTTACAAAGAATAAAATATACTTTTTTTTAAGCGTATGACATTTTTCATATTATAATACTCATAAGCATATATATAAACACTTAATTTTTTTACTCAGTTATTATACACCGCCGTACAATAATGAAAATACATTGAAATTACATAGCAAGAGTGGTTCTATCTATAGCATAAAATCAGCAAAGAAAATGTAAAATTACAGGTCACTGTAGAATAAATTTATGTACATAACCTATAATATAACATATTTCAAACGTCAAACCTGAAAAAATGTCACAAACTTGATAATTTCAATGTAAGTTACAGCCCCAATTGGAACTCACCAAGGCCCGATTGATAAAAGAAATGAAATTATTTGTTAATGGGGGTAAACGTGGGTACAATATGCCTACGAATTCTTGAAAACCATTCTTCCGACTAGTGTGAAGTCCGAAAGATATCGTTGGTTAGTTTGTTTGTTGTTTTATTTTAAATTGGTTTTAAAATTAATGATATATATTTTTTCGGGATTGATCCCGGGATTAGTTACCTTTGGTCCCGAAAGGCCCGGGATTGGAAAATGGGCTCGGGATTGACACCCCTAGTACATATAGAACAATAAAATACAAAATATACAAAAGGCCATCGACCGGGGTCCTTCAGCCTGTGGTTACTTTATTTTCGTAGAGATGTCGCTTCATACAAATATTTAATTTAAAGCATTTGTTAGATAATATTAAGTGTTTGTCGTGGAAATAATATAGTATGCGACTAGTTTATAAACTATTCTAGGCTCTAAGTACTTGCTCGTGCCTAAATTAAATTCGTGACTAAAATGGCGTTTATCAAACTTGAAACATAATAAACTATTATATATAAAAATAGCATAATATTATTATGTATCAAATTTTATAAACGCCGTTTTAGTTACGAGTTGTATTAGGCACGAACGAATCTTGCGAGCGAGTGTTTAATTAAAACGAGTGTCATAGCTTGTCAATGTGTATTTAAAAGACCACTTAGCATAGTTTTGTATTTAGTTTTTATTTTGGATTATAAGTAACTTGATTTTATACAAAAGAATAAGTAAATAAATAATACATACCTATCTCTTGAAACGTTTTTATGGGAAACCCATTTTTTTAAAAAGCGTTTGTCTCACAGCGCCACCTTAATAGTGAATAGTGGAGTCACTTTTGTCGTTTGTCACTTGTTGCATTACATACTGTTTTATAATACCTAATCTTTTTGTTATATTTTGTTTTAAAAAATCGTGTTTATGGGAAACCCATTTTTTAAAAAGCTTTTGTCTCACAGCGCCACCTTAATAGTCAATAGTGGAGTCACTTTTGTTGTTTGTCACTTGTTGCATTATATACTGTTTTATATACCTAATCCTTTTGTTATATTTTGTTTTAAAAAATCGTGTAGGTATTTTTATTATTTTATTATTATTTTTTTAGTTTTTTATTGCATCCAAGGGTTATTAATTTTTATGACATTTACAGTTTTACTAAAAGAATAAGAAAGTACACGATGATACTATAAAATAGATTTTATATTAAAAATTTCAAATTTGTATTAATTTTTTTTAACTTTTCTTTTAGGCTGTGCCGGCGGAATATGCCTCTTCATCTTGAGCACCAAGCACCTAATGGTGGTCTACATGTACTTGATGTCGATCATAGTCGCCTACATGTCCTACTACATGAACCTCTCGGTAGCCGTGACGGTCATACGGTACGCGGAAAACATTTCCGAGCCGGTCGGCTACATAGAACTGGCAACGACGCACGGCATGCAAGTATTCCAGACGAACGTCGTGCAGGGAATCCTGGCGTTCGTCTTCATGTACGTGCATCTGGGTTCGAGGAACCACGTGATCGAGAAGATGCTGCTGATGTCTTTCGTTTTCCCGTCGCCGTTGTGCTTGCTGCCTCTGCCCGCGCAAATCAAGGGGGCCATACCGTTGATTTTCGCCTTGGTGCCGGGTTACTTGATCAACGTGGTTTTGTTCACGTCGGTGATAAGCGTCGTGCAAAGCATATACAACGGGTATCTGCAAGTACGAAACTACGTCAGTAATTTTGGCATATCGGCTTTGGTCGAATCGGAATGGGTTAGACTGAACGTTCCCGAGGTACTCAGAACTTTCTGGATACTAAGAGTTTTAGAGCACGCCGGTATATTCTTCATATCAGGTTATTGGACCATCGAGGATGGTAATAGTCCTTCTTTTAGGCTCTTGAAATACCTCATGGTTACAGGTTGCGACACCCTAACAGCTGTATTAGGTATAACTAGCATTGTCTCGTACATCTGCAACTTGATTGGCAAGTTCTTCCAATGGATACTACTAATGGAAGACGAAAATGATAAAAACTTCGGAACTGTATCTGCAATTGTATTCTATATACTCGCTTTACAAACTGGGTTGACCGGGTTGGAACCTGATGTACGGTTTGTGAGACTATGTCGGAATTTTTGCTTGCTCTTCACAGCCCTTCTACATTTCACCCATAACGTTGTGAACCCCCTACTAATGTCTCTAAGTGCTTCTCATAACCCCTCCCTAAGAAGGCACGTACATGCTCTATTAGTATGTTCTATTTTGGTTGTTTTACCACTCATTTTAATGTACTTTTTATGGTCAACACAAGAACCTTCAACATGGTTGCTAGCTGTAACAGCCTTCAGCATTGAGGTGATTGTTAAAGTCTTCGTAACACTCTCCATATATGGTCTATTCCTTTTGGATGCAGTGAGAGAGACCTTTTGGGAGAAGCTCGACGACTACATCTACTACATCAGAGCGTTCGGTAACACTGTCGAGTTCTGTTTCGGAATCTTCCTGTTCTTCAACGGCGCCTGGATACTGCTCTTCGAATCCGGCAGCGCGATCAGAGCTATAATGATGTGCATCCACGCCTACTTCAACATTTGGTGCGATGCTAAGGCAGGCTGGTCCGTTTTCATGAAACGCAGAACTGCCGTTAACAAAATCGAAAGCCTGCCCGAGGCGGATAGGGAACAGCTCCGACAATTGGAAGACGTGTGCGCGATTTGCTACCAGGAGATGCAAAGTGCTAAAATAACGAAGTGCAAACATTTTTTCCACGGGGTGTGCCTCAGGAAATGGCTGTACGTGCAGGATAGGTGTCCTTTGTGTCACGAGATTTTGCACAGTGTGGATGCGACTGATAAAAGGGATAATAGTAATATTGAACAGTTAAACCCTGTTGTTGTCGAGCAAAACGACGAAAGGTGACACTTTTTTTAGTAAATTAATAATTAATTAATTGTGATTTAGGGTAAAGACGGACAGTCAAGTCGGAAATCATGTAAATTTTGGAACAAATTTTATTGACTTTGGAATGTTTTGCAATACAAAAACTGGACAAGAGAAATCATTCTCTAACATAACATGAATTCGGTTTTTATTTGTAGGTAGGCATTTTATAATTGATTGTAAGAAAAAAGTTTATTTTTATATTTATTGTACATATTTTTTGTGATGTTATATTTCGGTATGTATATTTCAAAGTCAATATACAGTGTAGTTAACAAACATTGTTATTTAGTTTAACAGGTGTAAGATTTATAATAATATTATAAAAATTAAATAAAAAGGAAATACAGGTTTTTGGATTTTGGAGAAAAATATAATGTAAATATTATGTTTGTTTGCTACACTACAAGGAAGTCATTAATAAAACGAAAATTATACATAGTGATGCAAAATTTGTTGAACTTTCTTTGTAAATAGATCATATTTACTGAAAAATAGTACCTTAGAGTCTTAATTCCTATAAGAATACAAAAAAAATTAGTTTCCGTTGTGGAAATTTTTCTCTGAAAAATAAGTCTTACTTTCTCTTAAAAAGTCTGAATAATACTTATTAAGTCGGAAAAAGTCAGATTAAGACTTATTAAGTCGGAAAAAGTCAGACTAATAGCAAGATTCTCAAGAGTCTTCTAGAAGTGTTAATAAGACTTTTCGCAGAGAAATGGTAGGAACCTAACTATAGCGATTAAAATAAATATCCGGAATTATTCAGAGAGGTTGTATTTGATTATTATAAAATAAAACACAATGAAAAGTATTTATTAACATTTTGCTGGGTGGTAATAAGCCAAGTTTATTGCATAATTACATATGAGGAGTGATTTTTCAAAAGGTCGTATTTCCATTTGCAACAATTTTTCAAAAAAATGACTATAACTTGTATAGGTTAGGGCAATATAGATTATTTAAAAAAAAAATCTGATGAATATTTAATAATACTTCAGACCTGCTGTCATATTTCGCCGTTAATATATGAGGAGCAGCGTGCAAAACCGGCTATATCCACTTTAATAAAATGTTGGGAAAATGGCAAAACTCTCGGTTTCCTGGCCTTTGCAGATAAAAGAAAAAGCAAACTTGAGTTTTGTGGGCTTTGTGGAACTTGATTTATAAGACATACTTTCGTTTTCAAAAACTTTATATTAAGGCCAAAATTTCAAAAAATGTTTTGTACATAGCCGGTTTTGCTCAAAAACCGAATAAAATGTTAAAAAAAACCTTTATTATTCAAAAATATTAACAAAATAAATTTAGTGCAAACATGAAAAAACAGAACAAATTTTAGTAGTAGTATCGACATATCCAAGCCACATGCTCATCATCATTATTATTTATGGGATATAGCCGGGTTTGCTATAAAAACGTGGATTTGGCCGGTTTTGCTCCTAAAGCTACCTTTTAAATGTGATTTTAACATAGATATAGTCGGATTTAAACAGAATTATCTTGGTTGTCGATAGAAATGAACCCAAAGATGCGAAATCAAAAAAAAAACAAAAACTGAATAAAATGGATTTAGCCGGTTTTGCAGGGATGCTCCTCATATGCCTTTTAACCATACCTTTGGGATTTTGTCAAAAAATTACATTCAAGTAAAAATGGAAATAAGGCCTTTTGAAAAATCACTCCTCAAAAATAATAACATGTAAGGTGTAATAATTATAACAATTATAATTTTTTACATACGATGCGCTGGACTTGCTTTTATTGTTGCCACTGTACTGTTTTATTTTAATAGTTTTTTTTTGTCACACAATATCGATTTTCTCAGCTGACCAATTAGAGCACATCTGATCTGTCATGTGATGGCATCTTCCCGCGTTTTCAAGATAGCTCTCCTGTCACTACTTACCAAGTGTTGCCGTTTGTGGGTATTTTACTCGGAAATCGGGTATTTTCGTCATGTTTGCGGGTAGAATTTTGAAGGGTAAAATCGGATATTTTGCGAATTTCGATCAAAATACTAACTGAAGATATTTTCAGTAAATAATATTGTACGTTTACTAAAAATGCATAATTATTTTATTCTATATAGGATATTCTGTTACATTTTTATTTACTTATATAAAAATTTTAAATTAAATTAATTATTTTTTTAAACAGGGCGAATGCGCTGGTAAATTTAAAATATAACTAGTACCTAGTTTGTAATTTTTGGTCGGGAACTTTTATGAAATTCATCCGGCAACACTGTATAAAACATGAACCAATGAAAGCAGCAATGAGTTTTATAATCTGTGTATGAGTTCGACTGTCGACCATATTATGCCTATGCGTTTGGAAGAATTGTTAAGTCGAAAAAAGTCTAGAATAAGTCTTAGTAAGTCAGACTAATAGCAAGATTTGGGAGTCTTCTGGAAGAGTTAATAAGACTTAATAAGACTTTTAGCAGAGAAATGGTAGGTACCGGAAAAAGTCAGAATAAGACCTATTAAGTCTTATTCTCAGAGAAAAATTTCCACAAGAGTTGTTACAAGTTGTATATAATTTTGTATTCAAAAGAAAGGGTCTTATAATGCATGAAAAATAATGACCAGACTTTAAAATATCATAATATAATAGGCTTGTACATATGTGTAAAAACCTCCACCAAAAATTGACATCACTATGTATAACAGATTGTACAAAGTGCTTGGTTTATAATTTATTTATGTTTTGTTTATATACAAATGTTTTTATTGTAGTTTCCAAACAGCACCCGGTAAACTATACATAGTTAATTTTGTTTAAGCGCACTTTAATTCAATTAAAAATAAGATCCTTATAGTTTGAAAGTAAGTAATAGTTCGAGACTCTACAATTTGTCAAAGTTCTGACTACAGTCATACGGTCAGCTCTTTCGAAATTTGCTTTTACAATTTCATAGTAACGACCATCGCTGAAACAAACAAAGATGTATATAAAATAAATATATTGTTTACATCAAGCTTTTTCATTACCTTAGGCTCAAGCATTTCAACTTTAAACATTTTACCCTCAAGGTATCTATGGCTTTTTGACTTTTATCTGAGAACCTCAAGTTTTCTGGGTCCCATCTTAGCTCAATTCTTTCGAGAATCGAACAATTTCTCGCAATACTGTCCATGAGTTGGTCCACTAAGATATTAACGCCCAACCTTTCTTGAGTACCAAGCACCAATATTCTAAAAAACATTAAATATATACTCCTGAAAATGTACGCTTAAAAATAAATGTTATTTAACCTTGCATTAGTTAATATGGGCAAAACCGATTGCCACAGCTGATCGGTAATATGGGTCATTCCAGATAACCCCAGACCCCACAATTGATGTCCATGTTTACACAAAAACTTATAAATAGCATCCTCAGATAGATTATCAGAACTGTCCAAATCCAAAGCAACCTAAAATGTTGTCTATAAGAAAAAATACTAACATTAAAAACTGCTACCTTACCAAGTGCCTGGAGTTTCCAGAATCCATCCAAGCTTTTAGTACTTGGTCATTAAAACCATTTAATTGACCCGCACTTAAGAATCTTAGGCCGGGAATTCTGGAAAGCATGTCCGATAGAGCTTCTGTGCTTAGATCTGTAGCTGTAATGTCAAATTCTTCAAGTGATGATTTTTCCCATTCTACTTGCATAAAGTATTCACTCTGCAGATCTAAAATTGGGTTTGTTAGTTTTATTTTTTTCTAAAATTGGTGTTATACTTGTTCCATTCATGAGTAGGCATTTGAGCCTTCTACTTCTTTGCATTAAGGTTTTTAATGTTGATCCTGATACTTTGGAGCAATAGTTGACAGCTAAACACTCCAGCTAGAAGATAAAATAGTTAAGTATATTGACGCAAACAGAGTTTGGCAGTGTTACCTGAATACAGTTGGAGCTGAAAGCATCAATATGGCTGTCATCAACAAAATTAATACCATACAAATTAATAACTCTCAAATTTGGTGTTGCTGATTTTAGTTTGTGTATGTTGATAACTTCATAAATTTCCTCTTCCTCCTCCTCAACTTTCTCGTATGTTCCTATGAGGTGTATAATCTCCAAACCATTAATAAAGTTGTAGATTTTCCTCATAAAACCTTCCATGAAGATTACTTCTGATAAACAAATACATAAGTACCTGAAAACACCTCTTAGCTATGTTCCATTTAAAAGTGATTATATTTACCTTAATTTAGTTGGGAAAGCTTGTAGCTCACTGAAATCATGCAGCTGCATGGCAGTACTAAAATCAAGCAACATGTGTGTCAAGTTGGGGCACTTATTGGCCAACTCGTGTAAAACAGTATGTGTTATCAACTCTATAGGAAGCTCAATGTATCTCAATGATGGTCCAAATCGTATACTTATAAGCGCCAGTAGGGATTCTAATGATCCAACGTGCAATCCCGATATTTCTGGTCGTAAGGATACGTTTTTCCACAGCTTAGTGTCATAAGCAACTAAGCGCCATCTTTTGCAGACTCTCGCCAAGCGGGAGATCTCTTTGTGGGTTAGATAGCTGAATACGTGAAGAAGGACTTTGTCAGGCAGTTTTTCTATGGTCTGGAAGAGAAACAAATGGTTTAGTTCCTGATAATAAATGTTAAGAAGGTTTGGGGTGAAGCTTATTAACTCATACCGTTCCTGCAAATGGACTTCTTGCAGCAGTTCCATCTGTCAGATACACTTGAGACGCTTCCAGAGCCAATTGGCCCCAAATATCGGGATTTACATCCATTTGAAAACCTTTTTACACACTTAATTTTCTCGCAAATTCACTGTTTTTTCGCACGAAAAAATTATCAAGAATTTTGTCAAAATACTGGCACTTTTAAGCTAAGTAGCATGATATTTTTATGTAACGGTGTATACCTAGCCGTCTAAATGGGTCCAAATATTCTAAAAATACTTCGAATTGCTTGCTTTGCTGTCTCGTGTGTTTATATCTAGAGGCGCTTGGTGAGATTGTTTAGTTTTTTTGAATGTTTAATATTTCGCGCCAAAATATTTAGGAATAAAACCAAGCTACGAGTCTTCTGCAACAGATACCTATTTAAAAAAATACTTAATCTTGAGTTAGGTACCTAAATATGTTTTTAATTTGTGTGTAATTTAAAAAAAAATACATAAAAAATAGTAAAAAATCACACAATATAGTACACCCTTTCCCGAAAATAGTGCACTATAACACGTGGTAAAAATACATAAATATTGTATATAAAACAATTAAAACAAGTATACTATAGTAATTGCCTCCAAGGTTTTTAATTTTATTTTAGCATTGAAAACAATTATTTGATGACATTTTAAAATAAGCTTAAAATTTCTTAATAATAATAAAGTTGTAATGATTATTATGTTTAATTTTTTTTATTTTTTGATAAAATTGAATGGTGTTGTACAATAGGAAACAAACCCTCACTTTTGCCAAACTTTAGACAAACAGAGTCCGAAAATGTATGTGGTTCCTTCATTATTTAGTGTTATTGTAGGTTCAACTTTTTAATTTTATTTTTTTACTCCCACCTTTAAAACGACTATTATCGTACATGTTTCCATGACATTAAGTGACCTTTTAAATACACATTGACAAGTTATGGCTTTATGGCGTTTTAGTCACGGGCTGAAGTTAGTTGACAGTTGTCACGTTTATAAACCTTTTTAGACACTAATTAATTTAAACACTTGCTCGCAAGCTCGCTCCTGCCTAGTTAAAATTCGTGACTGTAATGGCGTTTATCAAACTTTATACATAATTCTATTCTAGGTCAGTAAACTTTTAATTTCTACATTAAATTTTGTTGATTAGTTCATAATTGACTAAATGAGGAGTGATTTTTCAAAAGGCCATATATTAACGACGAAATATGACAGCAGGTCTGAAGTATTATTAAATATTCATCAGATTTTTTTTTTAAATAATCTCTTTTGCCCTAACCTATACAGGTTATAGTCATTTTTTTGAAAAATTGTTGCAAATGGAAATACGACCTTTTGAAAAATCACTCCTCAAATGTTAAACCCCCAATACTCAAAATGTTCAAACAAAACAGGGACCCGGACCGAAACCGAAAAAACCGAAAACCGGAACGGAACCGGTTTTTTTTTCCAAACCGAAACCCGAACCGGAACCGTTTTCGCTTTTGATAAAATCTGTTGGACCGGAACCGAAACCTTTATTTGCTTTCATTCTAATAACATTATATAACATATTGGGTTATAGATTAAAATTACGTAAAACAAATAACCTCACTGGAACCGCTTAAAACCGAAAAGAACCGAACCGTTATAACTCCACGAAACCGAAACCGGAATCGGAACCATTAAAACGAAAATAGGGTGAACCAAAACCGTACCGGAACCGATATTTCATTTCGGTCCGGGTCCCTGAAACAAAATAGTGGAAAAAAGCAATCTTGGATTTTTCAACCCCCCTGCTATACGCATAACCCTTCCCCGGCAAAATTTCTAGGCACGCCACTGGTTTTAATTAAACCCCCGACCCCTCCATGGGCACTCCAGTGAATGAAATTGGCAATACTCCCTACAGAAAGTTGGCGCAACTACGCAGCTTGGATCTTTGTTGAGGTTTAGAGGTTGAGCTTAAGTATCTTTCCGAATTTTTATTGCTTTAAAATATTTTCAAAAAGTGGTACATGCTGATATTACATTAATCTAATTTTTTTTAATTTTGAGGGTTTGTTTCCTGTTGCATAACAATCAGCAAAAGCAATTTTTTATAATGCTGTCAATTTTTTTTATTTTTTTAGCTTGGTCAGTCATGACTTTAGTGTTCCATTTTCAAGACTCCCTGTAGACCTAGATAACGTTTTTACTTAATTGTTTGTTAAAATATGTCTATATCCAATTTACTTTCATTGTTAAAATTTCATAAATGTAGATTTTATAATTGTATCCTCGTGGCATATATTAACAAAATTAAATTAACTTAAATTTGGCATAAAATTTATTCGACAATTAATAATTTTGTCAAAACAAAGAAACGAATTTTGGCAGCAATTATTTTTATACTTAAGTATTTAAACTCTACGAAAATATTTGCCCAGACATTGTTTTCAAAATTATTTCATTTTCTATGAAATCTAAAAGTGAAGTTTAAATATATGCGACTTAACTTAAATTTAATTACGTATATAGAACCTTCCTGTCTTATTGCCATTTTATTTTAATTTAGAATTAGTCAACATTAAAAGTTGGTTGCTTGCGTATGTTTTTTGAATAACGTAAAGTTAAAGTAACCATTAAAATATTTGGCCAATAGCCAAACTGTTAAAATTAAATTAAAAAATTAATGTATAATGCCAAGCTTTAAAATCGAACATAAAAGTTTTTAATGATTTAATAGTTTTTCTCTCAAATATCAACAATTTATTACAATGGATCTTCCATAGATGTATACATGCACTGGTATACAGAAATAAAATCTATTTGGCACGAAGTTCTGAGTATGTTATGTTGGTTTTCACAAATAATTGTTCCTGTAGGAAAGTAAAAATTTGTGACCGGAAAACAGCCTTTTAACTCTTACTTACTTGGGTTGCAGTATTATGTATACATAATACTAGGCAAAACTGTAATTAATAAATCCCCACTACAAATGTACCTACCACCCATGCTAGTCAAGATACAAATACTTATATGCTAGTCTTCTCTGGTCTTATTTACTTTATGGCGCAGTCGGTGGGATATTTTGTAGTGGGGGTTTATTAATTACAGTGTTGCCTAGTACTATATACTAGAAATTATTGAAAAAGGGGGCAGTCCAATGGTGCAGCAACTTCGGATTCTTATTCTCTCCAAAGACATAGAAAATCAAGCTTTTCGAATTTTACAGGCAATGATTTTCGTTAATGTCCCCGAGAATTATAAAAAAACAGCGCAATGCAATATCGCAACGGTTTCGACTTCTCCTTACTCTATTAAGTTATAGAAACTGGAGTCTCTCTAATACTGTTGTAGTCATTATTTCTGAGAGCATAAAAAAGGGTATAATTTAATATTACAAGAAGTTTTGATCTTTTGATGGATGCAAGTATTTTGAATATTCTCATTTCTGCATATGATTTTGTTGAAAACAGTTCCTTTCTTTGGTTCCTTTGTCTGATTTTTATTTACCGTAACAACTCAGGTATGTAAAGCACAGAGGATATGATGTAAAGTATATTTATGTATTATATAAAGTACCTATATTTGTATTTAAAATTTCAGAGGTTATGTTGAAAAAACGATTGATATGCTATTAAACTTTAATAATTTAGTAATGAGGTCTGTTTGTAGACTCTGCACTATCTCCACTGGTATATATTCGTAGATGCTACAATGCACTGGTGTGTACTTTGTGTGTATATGGTCCATTGACAGTTATTCCTTTTTATGAATAATTTTTCCTTCTTTTTATTTAATTATAATTCTGAAACCAAGAAGGAATCTAAAATGTCCAAGAATACTTTGTGCCTAAAAACTTATTATGCTTGCTATACTCGACGCAATCATTGGCCATTTAAAAGAAATATTTTCGTTAGAAAGTCAAGAAATGGCCAATGCTATTGACAATTTCAAAAAATTTATTATTATTATTATTATAAAAAACACCATAAAACATCGAGATGGCTTAGTAATGTTTTATTTTTAAAGAAGAGATCAATATTGAAACTTATGTACATTATTACAAACTTTTTAAAATGACACTTTTATTGCCAATAAGCTCAGCATGTTGTAAGAGATTAGGTGACAATTAGGCATATTATACACACCCATGCATTTCACTAAATATTCTATAATCATATTTGGCACCCATCAAAATTAATGACAATTTATGTAGGTACAATGTATAACAGGTATAAATAAGATTTTATGTTCAATAAAATATGCCATGCTTAATTATTGGACCGCTTTCGTTAATTCATAGATTTATTTTGTACACTGTTGACTCAATTTATAAACATTGTCAAATATGTGTCCCATAGGAATCTAATCTATGTTGCCAAACTATATAAATATAAGTGATTTACTTTTAAGTGGTGTAATTTATAATAAAATACCTATTTGTCATCTTAAAAAATGTCTTGTACTTCGGTAATTTATGTAAAAAATAATTTGAGAATCAATAAAAATCGTTAAAATAATATTAATTTATCTATTTTGCGTTCATAATGACTTCATTTTAACACCGCTTTCGGTGCTGAGAGACTTTATATAATATATATATCCCACCGAAAATTTTGATTTTATAGGTTGGCTATACTTTAAATAGCATAATATTTTGCATATTGGTTATAATATTTTTATGATTTATCTAGACTTTTCTGGCAATAAATTTTGTTTTAAGAAAATCCATTTTTTCTTCTTTAACATTAACAGCCGCTTATAGTAAATAAGTAAATTAAGGACGCCATGCCGAATCGATTTTGACATTAACCCTTCAAACCAATGACTGTGATACCAACTATCTAAAGTAAAATTCGACCAAATTAAATTTAAGGTATAAAATTATTTTTTTTATAGAATGTTTGCAAAATTGATAAAATAGCATAAAGAACTCATGTCATAAGACCTTTTGTCGCACTCGTCCATTACAAAACTCGCTTCTTCGTCCCTCGATTTATAAATTGTCCTCGTGCGACAAAATGACGTCTTATGACATTAGTCCTTTAATATACTATTTTATAATAAACTTAAATCGAAATAATAAACTTAAATCGAAATATTTCTCCTAACATATATTATTTTATAGGTTTTATAGTTGGGCATTAAATTCGTTTTCATACTACAAGCAGTGGCATCACTACGTGTGTAATAATATCTCCTTTTAGAGAATAAAGTACGCCAATGATATTAAAAAAATGTTTACAAAAAAGTCCTCTTGAGGTTCTTTTTGGACCACAATCTATATTCAAAAGTTAATTTTTTTTTAATTTATTTAATATATCGCGTCTTGCTTCGTCACCTCAAATAAATGAGTCTTTACATATTGATCTACCATTGTCGTCCCAAAATGGAATTGTTCAGTTCTATAGAAGCTCTTCTTAAAGTTTATTTTATTTTTATTAAATCATCCAAGCAATTAGCCTCTCTAATATCATAATATTTTGATGTTTGGATAATTTTATAAAAAAATCATTGATTTAAAAGTGCTGCTAATTTTGTATCATCTTACATAATAAAAAACTTACTGTTCTTTTGGTTCTTCTGACGCTACTATTTAAATCATCCCTCACTACAGCAGCCCCTATATCAAAATTACCCCACGCATCCATTGTCACGACGAATTTCACTAATAAACCAACATTCTTCACAATTTTTTAAAACAAAAATCACTTAATGTATCCACCACAAACGAAGATAATGACTGCAAGGCTTAGCACTGTACACTTTCGTCTTTGTGAAAAAGAAACTAGTAAAAGTAAATGAACGAAAATAGTCTGAGAGCGTGAAGCTCGACTCCTCCACGCTGTGTACCAAAAGCACTAATGTTATAACTATTTATTGGCAAGTACACGAGACAGCCGCCTTTAAAAATTCTTAATTAACTCACCCAATCTCTGTTTAACGAGACCAAACTCCGTCTAAATTTGAACCAAGTTCCAGTGTTAAGTGATGTTCAGGAATCTTTCAACTCATATGTTCGACAAAAATCGCAGTTTAATGTTTTTGGATGTTTTCCTTCGTTTTAAACAAAACAAAGATTAAGTTTTTATTTCATTCATTTTGGTGTCAAAACGTGACGGTTAAAATACAATTTTTGTAATTTTACTGGTCTGATTCAGTTTGGGTAATTTTAGATTAGTTTTAAGGACATTTTTGACAAGATGGAACCATAGTGCAGTATAGGCAAGGGGCAATGACTTCGTTCTTTGGGGCCATTCATATGAACTCTTATAAAAGTAAAACAGTTTTTAAGATATGCTCATTTTTCCATATCCACTTTAATAACTTTTGACGATATTTTTGGATTAAGCGTACAATTTTACATAGGATACAAATTGATGTCGACTGCAGTTATTACTGGCTGTTGACTAATTCATTTTAAGAGAGAACCAGGGGTTATTAATCTATAGAGAGAACTGTTAAAAAGTTGTTTTGTTCCAAAAATGGCTTAATTGTCTTACGACTTTTAAATTGTCCTAAATTTTTCTTATATCTTCTCTAAAGCTCTTTAGATATGTCCTAAAATCCCTTTAAAAAGTCTATAGATGTCCTAAAAATGTGTTTACTATTTTTTCTGCTGTCTCTGCCAAAAAGTAGTGGCGTAGTAAATGTAAAAAAAGGCGAAGAATGGCAGAGAAAATTTCCAAAAGTCTACTATACCAAAACTGTATTTAATGCCCTAATACTATAGTATACCTTAGGCCTTCTTGGCCATTTACCTTTGACAAATCAGTTTTTATTAACTTTATAAAGTTCCTACGCAAACAGCATATCTGGTCCATTTCTTTTACATTGGGACGTCCAAGGATTCCCTTCTGATCCTTGTTTGGGTATGGAATTTAGTTTATTTTATATGTGGTTGGCTGTAAAAGGCGCGTGAATCATTGCGGGGGCGCTGAAGAAATAGGGGCGCCTAAAGGTTGACCTGGAGATAATTTTTTTACGCATCCTTTTGCGTCTTAATTTATTTGGACCAAGATCATCCGTAGATCTAAATTCCCTTTTCTTCTATAGGGTGCAACAAGTATCCTTCTTTGTATGGGTATATTTATTATTTAAAGAGCTAAAGGGTCACTTAAATTTAAAAAAAGTTGCATAATTACAAGTTTATTAAAATGGCAATTAAAATTAGAAAAAATTCTGCGGTTCTCAAATACAGTAAAAAATATTTGTTAATTTTAACCAAAAATTAACCAGATTTTATGTTAATCCAGGCCCAGATAACTTTATGTTAAGTTATTAACTGTAATCTGTTAACTAGGTAATTAAGTATATTTGTAATTATACAGCCATTTTGTAGTTTTAATAAAAAAATGCTATGTCAATGTCATATATATTTTTTGGAAATTGGGAATAATAAGAAATGTTGCTTTACTTATTAATTTCCTAAACAAAAAAATTAACACATACCTACATAAATCAACACAAAAATAACATACACACAATTAACACGAACACACCATTCTTATAAAGAAACTTGGTGCAACATAATTATTAGTAGTATGGCCCCTGCTGTAGGGGAGAGCGGGGAGGGTCTGCACACTGGTAGACAATGGACACTTTCAAATTTCGCCGTTCCAGTAAAAATTTCAGGTTGGTAGTACTATTACAGATCGTCAAGTTGGTAATGTCTCAAAATAGTGGTAGTGAAATAAGTTTTAGCTGTAGAAGAGGTATGTGGAAAAGTTTATTTTCGAGTTTTTTTATTCCGTTGGTATATTTTGAAATTATTAACATTTTTTTGTTCCACATCATGTAGGGAGAGTTTGGACATACTGTCTAGAGTCTTCCTCTATTGTCCAAACATCGTCCCGTTCGTTAGAAGACTATTGCAAAAATTAAACCGAGGATATACAGTCAAATTCCTTAAAAGGCAGTTTTTATCATACAGATTTCAAGAAACAGATGAAGCCTTGGTGGATTTTAAGGACGTGGTATTGGTTTCCCCCCCCCACTGACGGAGTTCGATTCCATAACATGATTTACTTTAATTTTGATTTGTCGCAATTTAGTATTGTATAAGTTTTGCACCGAATTTTTCAATAACATTCCTAAATTTATAATATTTTTATAAATAAATTATAAATTATAATAATTTATATATAATCTCCCCGTATGTTGGGTGACTTTGTACAGATGAAAATTCACAAAAATTCGTAAAAAACCCATCTTACGGTTTGAAGTGCACATATTTATCTCTTTATGTTTTCAGAAGAGAAAGAATAGTGTTATTACCTAAAACTTTAAAATTAGAAATAATTACATTTTTAAGAGACCCAGGCAAAAAAATCTAAAAATTGTCCAATGTCTCCCCACTCTCTTCTACTAAAACACTTACTGATGTATTTCGTAACTTTAACTCACTTCACTGTATCCCCTAATTTCGGTTCAAAAACCAGTGATGACATCTTTTTTGAATACTTCGCACACTCGTTAAATAGGTACCTATAAGGAATCCGAATAACAATAATAACAGATTTCTGGTAATATTTTATTAACACTCAGGACAGTTGTTACGAACACGTTACGAATTAGAATAAAGTAAGCAGAAACATAAGTTGCAGACCCTGAAGTCAGTTGAACTTGTTGATGCGTATTGTTGTGGGAAATGTTTTAATTGGCCGCCTGAAATCACGTGTACTTTTTCAACATATATATTTATCTACATTTTCATCGAATGTGTTATTTTTTTCGCCCACTAGATTTGAATCCAACGATGTATCAAAATACATAAGTTATGGCGGCCATTAAAAAGAAATTGGATGATGTTTGCATATAAAACTTAATTTTTTTTAAATAACCAGGAATAGCTAAGTTATAAAAAAATTTGGTTTTGAAAGGTTTTTTTTTAATATTTAAGTATTAAGATTATAGACGAGATTATCATCATCCTACATTATAATAGATGAATACCCTACCTCAATAATCTTTTAATGTAAATTTTATACATATTTTGAAAGGTTTATATCAAGAGGAACAAGAGGTAGACATTTTATGATTTCTTTTGAAAAACTTATACCTGGAATCAAAATTTTTAATCCACTGGCTATTTAAAATTGCTCACCGGGTACATACGTATTCGTATATGCAAACAATGCGCAAGCGTATTTAATTTAAAAACCATATGTTCAATAAATTCCACCAACGGAGATATTAATTCAGTCACAAAACTTTTGAGAATATTTAGATCTTTTTTGAATGTATCAAAACCGAAAATATTTCCTCATCTTCTAGATAGAAAAATATTAATCCCTTTATTCTCTTAAATCTTGAACAGATGCACCTCGGTGGAATGCATTCGTCGGAGCCAGCGCTCGGCCGAACTCGGCAGTGGGGGAACAAACCCGAATGAATACACGCGAGAGACTCCATGATATTGCGAGACGTAGTGCGGTGCAAACAATGTTACAGTTGAGAAACGCTTAATTCAATACTTTTTCACCAAACCGAAAACAATCAATTTGCTCGGCTCAATCTCAGAGTTAGATTAGTCGGCAAATAGTTAACAACAAGTTGTTCAAGATGATGTCCAGTGTGCTGATATGTGCTACGGAAATAAACAATACTCTACCAGATAGTTCCTACTTGAAAGAAATTATGATGGATTTTGTGCCCCCGTGGGTTCTAACGATGGGCTACATCCCTTGGATATGGGCGGTTTTCGGATCGCTGTTAGTTGGACTCAGCGGTGTTTTGCCCTTAATTGTCATCCCCATCGACGAGTCAGATGATCTCATCAAAGGAGGTTAGGTTCAGATTTTATTATCAAAACAATCGCATCATCCAAAGGCATCTTGCTTTGTTTTCGACATACAGTTTACATAAGATAAACAAAAGTATTTCAGATTCCGACTACCTACTATAATATCCAATAATTGTTGTTCTTTGTCTAATTTAACTTTAATTAATAAAAAAGAAAGTATCGAGAATAATGCATGGATATCATAGCAACAAAATTCAATATGTATGACTCCCACGCATTATATCAAACAAAGAAAATTTGAGGTTATGTGTTTGTTTACATCTTTAGAATATTAACATCATGCCCAGCGGCAAAATTATAATATTCAAAACTACTTATTATTATTCCATTAACACAATGGTGTAATAATAATAATAGTGTAATAACATGTCTTGCTTAATGATCCGTCTGACGTAAACCAACAAGAAACCCAATTAATGCACCTATGTATATAAAAAATTGACGTTTTTACACAGTGAAGAATATAATAATATCAAGGTCACATGATTAAAGGTTGTGACCTTTTTAATAATAGCGCGCAATTTTGTTTTAATTTATCTTTTGTGTGCGCTTTATGTATCCAACCCAACACAAAAGAGTTAATTTAAAAGTTGTTATCCATTCAAGAGGTAGGTACGATGGTAATCAGTATTTTTCATTCTTCATTTGCTCTCGTTACACCTGAAATTCTTGAAGAAAATTCTTCCTTAATGGCAACACTGACCAAGGGACTGTTTTAAATATAGAACAAGACATACTGCTACAGAACTGGTTTTAAAGTTGGTATTGCATATACAGTATCTTCAGAAGATTTAAATGGGTTAATCCTCAAGCATAAAAAACTGTTGGTTGAAGATTAAAGCAAACTTTGTTTGTTACCTCGAGATTTCTAGAAAATGTTGTTAAAGAAAAAACGAAGGTTGAATATATTTATAATTGGTCGTAAGTGTATTATAACATCATTCTTTTAATGTATACATATATGTATTGGACATTCTGTGATTAATCTCGTCCTTTCCTTCAATGACATTAACTTATTTATTCCTTAAATAATTGTTTTTTATTCTTTAAGGTTCATGGTAAATACAGGTTGATGAACTGACTCTATTTTTTGTAATAAGGCCAGATAGTTTTGGAAATAGTTTACTACATTTGATAAATTTTAATATTTTTTGACACACTTCATGGAGCCATCCATAAATCTCGTGACGCAAAAGTGGTCCCTTGTGACAGAATGTGACAATTTTATTTAAATTACTTTGTCACATTTAAAAAACCTCCTGTTCTTTAAACTCTCCGTCCCCCTTCCAGCGTCAAGAGATTCATGGACGAAAATACATTTGTCAACCATGTTAACCCTAGTTGCCTTATACTCGTTTCAAGATATTAAAAATACAGCGTTGTCTTTTAAATTTTAACATCTAATAACTCCATTTTTCCGACACACTGTATACTAAATGCGTGGGATGTAACATTTGGATTTATATTACATTTTGACGTTTAATATATGCTAAGCAAATTCTTAGTTAAAAATAGAATGTGAAGCCTCGTCAAAATGTCTGATTATAATTATTGGGAATTATTACAATGTAATGTTATAACTTACATGACAGTTAAAAAAATTGCATATAAATATTTAGGGGCAGTTTTTATAGCATAAAGATTTTTTTACTAAGGTGGACATTTAATATCTTATGTTGTTATTTTTAGAACATCGATAACGTAACAACAAAGAACTTAATGTTATTGAACTTGTTTGTTGACGAAAAATGTCATAAAATAATCTTAAAAATAATAAATTTATAGAATTTACATAAATTATAATAAAACTGAAAAAACTAAACCTTGGGAAATAATGACAAAGGCAAAATTGCAAATCAAAATTTATTTTGAGTAATTTATTGTTTATTTTTTTGTTGCACAAATGTTTTCATATTTGCGTTTTAAAATGTCTACAAACAATAAACGTTGGGCAAGTTAAATTAAGAATAACTAAAATTAAATTTATTACTCAGCAGTCAATAATTAATTTATAATAACGCCCAACAAGTTTTTTTTTAAATTAATTAATAACTGATTTAAATTAATATTCTATTATATTAATTTAATATATTAGAACCAAACATATTTAAATAGTATATTATGTAATAAGTTTAATAAACGCCATTTTAGTTACGAGTTTTATTAGGCACAAGCGAAGCTTGCGAGCGAGTGTTTAATAAAAAAGATAGTCTAGAGAGGTTTTTAAAACAAGTTGCATACTATACTTTATCTACGATGAACATGTTCATTGTAGATAATGCACAAAATAAAAATGCACAAAATAGTATAGTATATAGTATAGTATATTATGTAATAAGTTTAATAAACGCCATTTTAGTTACGAGTTTTATTAGGCACAAGCGAAGCTTGCAAGCAAGTGTTTAATAAAAACGAGTGTCTAGATAAGTTTATAAAACGAGTTGGATACTATACTTTACAGTGGCGGCTCGTGGCAGTAAAATTTGTGAGTTCTGCCAGTGGGGTTTAAAAAAATGTGGCGCAGTTGGCATTTAATTAAATGGTACCTACAGATAATTAATTAAATCATAATTAAATCATACACCACATTCATTCTTACAAAAGAATACAACAACAAACACAAAACACAAAAATATACAGAATTAACAGTCTTCTAGTTAAAATAACAAACGTGAACGCGAAGCGAAAAACAAACGACCGTGAAGTAGGAACTGTATGTTGGTGCAGCTCCGATTTGGCTTAAATTTCACTATCTTAACCCAGGGCCAAGAGCGGCGCGGGGCAAAATTACGGTATTGAAATGGGAACCAGAACTCGAAAGTGGCCCAGCTTTGTTGTATTGTAAGCGTTAAGCGTTAGAGACCTTTACCGGTCGTTTGGATGACTGTAGTGGCCAAGTACGGAGTTATGTTATATGTCATTTCACACCTTTCTTAAAAGCATTCTCTAGTTAGGCCCTTTACTTTAGGATATTAGTTTTAAGTATCTTTAAGTATTCATAGATGCATGAGAATTTTATGTATTTTTTAGTTTTCAAGACCATTCTAAAAATTGTGAGCAACGAACGTAGTCGTTCACTGAATTTTTGTTTCACCTAATATATAAATACTTAAGTAAAGTATATAGTTTTTTTTGCTAAATTTATCAACGAATAACTTAATTGGCGCAGTCGGTAGGATTTAGTATGGATAGGTGTCTCATCTGTAGTTTTAATTTCATGTTTGATTTTGTTGGTAAATGAAAGTCTGTCAGTCGGGTGGTAGAGAACATCGCAATAAGAAGAAAGTAATTTAAATAATTCTTTTTCTTCTTCGTTATTGAGGTGATCACTTCGAATTAAGGACATATTAAGTTCTTGTAGCGTTTCCATGGGATTTAATCTTTCCGGGATTATTAATTCGGCGTTATAACATTCGTAATTATTTGCCTGCGTAACAAAAGGTTTTAAAAAGTCTAAGGAGAAGCGTTTTAATTTCTTTACAAATACGGCTTAATTTAAAAATTCAATCCGATCAAACATTAGCTCAAAATGCTCGAGATGCCCTTATGGCTCAAAATGAATCCATTGCTGTAACTGTAATAATAGCCAATTCTTGCCCAATGTTACAACAATTATTAATTGTTCAAAATCCAAATACCTTGGATGAAGCTAGCACTACTGTTAACAATTTTGTGTTGCGACAACAACACATTAACCAAATTCGTTCAACTGCCGGTACTAGTAATCATAAAACACAATCGAACACCAAATCAAAACCACAACATTTTCAACGACCAGTACCTGAACAAAATAACTTTTTACCTACCAATTATCATAAAAACCCTACACCTCAATACAACACGTTTTTGCGAACAAATCAACAAACTTGGCAAAGCGAAAATCAGGTGACATCTTCGTTTCAACCTAACTATAAACCACATTTTCCATCTCAACCAATTTCCATCCGGGCCCAACCTGTAAAAAATAATTTCCCAACTAATAGACAAGTGTTTGGGTCACAAAAAAATGTATTTCATCCGAAAAATGCACCACGACCCACCAATTTACCTGAACCAATGTCGACCTCATCACGACTACCTTCCAGACAAATCAGTCAGAGATATAACTATTTTAACCCTTCAGGCCCCCGCAATTTTGTGTCTGAAGAACTAACAAATATTAATTTTGAAGATGAAGTAGACCAAACAGGTGAATATGAAAAATACTCAGAACAAAATCTCGAAAATTATGAGAACCACGATAATGAATATCAAATACCACCACATAACGACGATATAAATTTTCAAGTAACCGAGCCTTCGACAGACACTACATAGACCTAAACAATTTAATACCCAATTCTCTGCCTTTCATACAACTTACCGAACCACCCATAAAACTTCTTATCGACACGGGGTGCCATTGTTCAATGTTACGCCCCTATATTGCCGAAACATATTTTCCCCATACAATTATAAAAGATGATACCCCAATAAAAACATGTGCGGGGACAAGACAAGCTCAGTTTAAAGCAAAAATACCGCTTATCCACAACATTCCGCTTGACTTTGTATTATTTTCATTTCATGACTACTTTGATGGTATTCTCGGTATCCGAGACTTAAAGAATTTAGGACTATACTTAGACTTTCAAAACCAACAGTTAATCGGTAAAAACTTAACACTCCCATTCCTTTATCGCGATGACTTTTCCTTCCAAAAGCTCGAAATACCTCCCAATTCAACGATCATAAAAAATGTCAAAGTAAACTTACCTGACCAGCAATATATTATACCAGCCATACGAGTAGGATCACTAAACATCCCTTCAGGATTAATTGAAGTAAAAAATGGGTCTACTAATATAGAATTCGTTAATAACTATAATCAAACAAAATTAAAACGCTTAATCCAGCAGAAATAAACTACAGCACAATTGAAAAAGAATTGCTAGCAGTAGTGTGGGCTGTTAAATATTTTCGGCCCTACCTGTATGGGACAAAGTTTAAAATAATTACCGACCATAAACCCCTCCAGTGGCTGTTCTCACTTAAAGAACCTAACAGTAAGCTTGTCCGTTGGAGATTAAAGCTCGAAGAGTATGACTACGAAATTATTTACAAAAAAGGGACACAAAATCTAAATGCAGATGCTCTTTCTAGAATTAGAAACACAGAGTGCAATGTATTAGAGTGCCACCCACTTGAATTAAATAGTGATGATAAGCTGTCAATTATTGCTAATTATGACCCCAATGAACAAGAAAATCGACACTTAACAGAGCTTACTTCAGAACAAGAAATAGACTTACAGGATTTAAACGAAATTATTAACAACGAAATGACAATAGACGAAAGACCCGAAATTAATATTTTACAAGACATACAAATAAGGCCCCCTGACGATCGCAATAACGATGACTTAAATACTATCCATTCTAGTTACGAAGATCCAATTTTTGGAGCAAAATATACAGAAAAGGCAGTCAATTTATTTAAGAACCAGATTTTTTTTGAAGCCATCAATACCATCCATGAAACCACAAAACAGACAATTAAAGCAAGAAAGCAAACAATTTTTGGTAATACTAGACTTTCCATTTGTTATTATCTACATCTTATCCCTAGCGAACAAGAATTAGTACAATTTATAAAAGAATATTTAAAGCCTAAAACAACGTATTGTTTGTATGTGAATGATGAATGCGAAACCATAATTAACAAACTTTTGAAACTATTACAAAATTCATTTAAAGCGTCCGCTTTCAATTTAATTTTATCACGTAATTACTTACAAGATATTACAAATGTCGAAGATCAGTGGCAAAAAATTAAATTTCAACATGAAACCAAAACCACCCATAGGGGTTACAATGAAAATCTTAATAGTCTACAACGTCTATATTATTGGCCAAAAATGGCAGAAAATGTTCGACATTACATTAATACCTGTACGATATGCCAAAAAAGTAAATATGAAAGACATCCTCACAAAATTGTTTATAAACCTACCCCAATAGGCTCTGAGCCTTTTAATCATTTATATATCGATACATTTAAAATTGAAGGCAAAATATTTCTTACTGTTATAGACAGTTTTTCAAAATTCGGCCATTTATTTCCAATAAATGCCATAGTTAGCACTGAAATAGCTCGAAACCTTCTTAATTGGATCTCACACCATGGTATCCCAAAGAAAATCACTTTCGATCAGGGTACCGAATTTAAAAATGGTCTAATTGAACAATTTTGCCAAATTTATAATATTGAAATTCATTATATTACTCGACAACATCCGAATAGCAACAGCCCAGTAGAAAGATTTCACTCAACAATTATCGAAGGTCTACGTGTTTTGCGACAAGAAAAACCAAAAGCCCCTATTTTCGAATTAATCGATTATGCAACTCTCTCCTATAACAATTCTATACACTCGGCATTAGATTATACTCCCTTTCAAGTGATAAAAGGTCGACTAGACTACGTTTCCCCATTTGAACTTCATCCCACTCAGGTAGTAGCCGATTGGATTGACGAACATACACAAAATGTAAAAATTCTTAATCAACAAATTCGACAAAAATTAGGGCAGAAACAAGATCAAATTTTAGAGTCGCGAAATCAGAATCGAGATAGGATTGATATTAATCACGATGAACCACTCTTTATAAAAGGTGGAAATTTAAGCCGTAGATGGAAAGTAAAAACGCATCCCTTATACAAACGAGTAGAAAACCCAGTAACAACAACCGAATTCAAAATAAATGATAATAATAAAATCTATTATTACGACAAATTAAAACCTCAACGGTATATTGCAAATTATAATGAAACTAACTGAAAAAAAAAATATATATATATACATAATCCATAACTCATAATTTCTATATTCAAAATACGCATAGTTTTCCTCAATATCTCATTCTCCTTAATACCCATTTATCCTAGCAAACCTAACAGTATAAAGCAACACAAAAGTAATAAAAATACTCTCTTGCAACGATTTTTTCAACTAGACAGTGAAGTGCTTCGTATTAAATGCAAACGATCCTTGTGTAATGGTAAATAATTGTTAACCAACTATGTTCGACCCTAAGTGCACATAAACCCATTTTTCTGCGAATGCATTTAATGATAATATTAAGTTTTAGTTTTAGCATTATTATTTTTATTTTTTTTTGTATCCACATTTATTGTTATTAGTATTTTTAAGATATGTAGTTTATTAATCATTTTTATTGTTAATTAAATAAATAAAAAAAAGGGACTTTGTAAATAAATATTTGCAATTGTGCCCTTATTTTTTTGCTTAATGAGGGAGGAGTTATGTTATATGTCATTTCACACCTTTCTTAAAAGCATTCTCTAGTTAGGCCCTTTACTTTAGGATATTAGTTTTAAGTATCTTTAAGTATTCATAGATGCATGAGAATTTTATGTATTTTTTAGTTTTCAAGACCATTCTAAAAATTGTGAGCAACGAACGTAGTCGTTCACTGAATTTTTGTTTCACCTAATATATAAATACTTAAGTAAAGTATATAGTTTTTTTTGCTAAATTTATCAACGAATAACTTAATTACGGCGACACGGCAAATGTTTATAATAAAAACTTTTTATGCAGCCTTGCGTTTGAAATATTTATAGGTACACTGTCGCACTTAAATATTAAATAATTAAAAAAATAGTCAAGTAATAAGAAAATTTTGGGAGTTCTGCAGCTCTGCAGCCCTTATACACTAGCCGCCCCTGATACTTTATCTACGACGACCGCAAAGAAGAATTTACATCCAATTTTATTTGTTAAACATTTGACATCTGTCAAATGTCAACGGAATTAACCTCACTTTTCTCTAATTTATAATAAAGCTAACTTCAGCCCGTGACTAAAATGCCCAAAAGCCATCATTGCTAACTTCAGCCCGTGACTAAAACGCCATAAAGTCACAGCTCGTCAATGTAGGAGTAGATAAAAGAATTAATTATTTCTTAATAACAACTAGACTTTCTGAAGGTTTCACTTTAGATTTTAGGGAAAAGTAGAAAAAAACTATTTGTTACACCAAGAAATAATTTCCGCTCAAAAAACTTCTTATATTGCAAAATATAAAAATGCCATTTTAATTTCTACTTATCGTTTTTTTGCAGCTATATAATCTTTCATTGTGTTATACAATAGATTGAACAATAGGTATTGAAGCATGAAAAAATCAATATTTATTGTTTATTACTTAACAGTATGAAGAAATGTGAAATTTTACATTGTCTACTTGTCAGAAGGATACTGTAACATTATACAGGGTGATTCAAAAGTCTGGGACCATCGCCCCTGTGGTAATTAACGAAAAAGTTTTGCTAAAAATACTCAAATGTTTGCGTTGCATTTCGCCCTTTCTTATTTGGCCGATAAGAAAGATACAGATCACTAAATTTTACGTATTAGGGCAAGAGGGAAAACCCTCTTGCAAGTATTTGGGGGCAATGGGCGTAATTTAAACCTGAGCTACAGAAACAACCATATTGGAAAGAACGAGTTAATGAAAATTTTGGAATGCGAATAATGTGGACAGACGTTTGACGGTTTGGGCTGTTAAGAATTCCCATGTTATGCTTTGAAGAACGTTCCAACGTCCAATCGGTTTTCGATCAATGTTTGGGCTGGTATCTTATAGGTCCATTTTTTTACCCGATAGCATAACTGTATGAACTCCAACGACTTCTCCATGACCTCCCTTTGGCAGCTTTGCAAAATTTTGAGTCTGCAGTAGGATAACGAGCTTGCCCATTTTGCTGTTCAGGTCAGACAGTGGCTGGTCCCAGCAAACACACTAGTCCGGCCATGCAATGGCACATTAATGGGCCATTGCATTATGTAATGGCCCAGTAATGCGCCGTTGCATGGCCGGAATAGTGTGTTTGCTGGGGTCCTATTGCCTGGCCTCCACGAAGCCCTGATTTTACCTCGTATCCTTTATGCTGCTGCTACAGTAACCGCCAAATGCTGGAAAAGTGCATTTGAAGCCAATGGGCAAAACTTCGAGCATTATCTTTAACATTTAAAAATACATTTTTTATTGACATTCAGTCGTAGAACAGTTTTCATGTTTTTAAATTATTTAAAAGTTCTTATTGTTTTGTAGTTCACCAAGTATACTACCGGGTTTTCAAATTGTGACATTTTTAAACGTCTATAGAAGAAGAAGTCCGAACCTAATAATTGACAAAACCTGCCCACTAAATCGCATAAATTAGGATTTATTATTTCACCACCAGCGGCGCTGATTTCCATTGTGTTTTGGTACAAAACCATATAAGAAACAGAAAACCAGCGCCGTTTTATTTTTTGGACTCGTTTAGGCTTCATGGCCTATATCTTGGAAGTTCGAGGTCTTGAAACATTACCACCCGGACGATGGCACAACATTTTTTAATCACCCTGTATTGGGTTATACACTTAAAAGCAAGGTCTTATAATTTTTATAAAAAAAATAGTAATTTATTTTAAATAATTTAAATATGTCTTGGTTTGTTATCATAAAATCGTCAATAGGCACCTTTAACAATCTTTGAACGTGCAAGATAATGGTCACATTTTTCATTACCATCTGCCTAATAATAATTATGAGTAATTTATTAATTATTTTATTCTGTATAATGACGATATCTTAGCACGTATGAGATTAGATTGCAACAATTAAATTTTTGGCCTGAGTGGGAGAAAATCTACCGTTAAAAAATGAAAATAATTATAAAATATATTATAATTAAATTTATATTATGTAGGTACCATAGTAGGAAAATTATTTAGTCGCCAATAATTCCTTTGTATGGTAATACAAACATTACCTTTACAACAGGATGCATTGAAAGTAGGTATTTACCATATTTATAAATAAATGAAAATACACTTCCAAACAAAAATAATTTAAATGTATTTTGTAGCATTATCCTTTTCAAAGAAACTGCAAAATAATTGTTTTTAATTAAACCACAATAATAATGATTGTGATTAATCCTATTTAGCCATATAACTATTCATAGAAACGTTTAGGTCAAAAGTTAATAATAATCTTTACAAGCAAAATTTAAACAATTTATATTTTATATTGCTAAAAAGACAAGCTATGTTATTTTATTAATTACTTAATAGAAAATTAATTAACATCACTAAAATTTAGGTAGTCTACGAGGTAGTGGCGGCTGGTGGATTTTGGGCCCACCCATATCTAAGTTATTAGAGATGGGACCCACATCAAATTTATATAAACTTATAATGACATCATATAGGCCAGTTCTGCGCAAGCAGAATTTAAATTGAAGTTTGCGAAAAAAAGTTAGTTTTTAAGTGTCCCCCCCAGCCTCCTGCCCCCCAAATTAAGATAATTCAAATTAAAGTGGTACAATATTTAATTCACAAATTTTAAATTTTATTAAAAAAATTCAAGTATTACATGTAATGCAGATTTTATACCATTTCTATTTTTTTTTTAATTAGTAAAAGAAATAATAAAAATTTTAAATGGTGTAAAACCTGTTTTTCTTAAATTATTTTAATAAAATTTGAAATTTGTCGATAAACTTCAGTGAATTAAATATTGTACCACTTCAATTTAAATTATCTTAATTTGGGGGGCAGGAGGCTGGGGGGGCACACTTAAAAAGTACCTTTTTTCGCAAACTTCAATTTAAATTCTGCTTGCGCAGAACGATCACTTTCAAAATTTCAGATCATTCTGTTAACGAGTATTTATTTTACGAGCCTTTGTGTCGAGCAACTTTTGCATTTTTAAAAAATTACGAAAATAAAGTAATTTTCCTGTCCTTTTTAAGTACTATTTTTTTATGGGATAATAGAGGTAAATCAAAATTATGGGGACCAACATTTTCACCATTAATAACTGGTTTGTTGAATTTCGTCATGGTCGTAGATCAAAAAATTATGCTGAACGTTTTGAACGCTTAAATGGGGCACCATCTCCACCGAAAGACCCTATTGGAAGACCAAGGGGTGAATGTGTGAAATTACTAAGACTGTAGGCATCTTAACTGGATTGGCGATTTTTCTTGACATTTACATATAAAAAGTCCTCATTTGGTAAAGATAACAATCGTTTCACCAAGACAATTCCCCAGCTAAATCAAGACAAAAATCAAGGAATCAAGCTGGGAATTGCTACCGCATCCTCCGTATTCTCCATATTTGGCCCCCTGTGACTTTTTCCTTTTTTCAGAACTGAAAAAACTGGGGAAGAGATATGCCTCAAATGCTGAAGTTATCAAAGCTATAGACGATGCAGTTAAAGTACCTATAGTTGAAATAAATGTATTGAGCTAAAAGGAGATTATGTTGAAAAATAAAACATAATTTAACCCAAAAGATTGCATGCCAATTTTAAGGACGATCTATCCTTGTATTTTTATATGTAATATAATAAAAAAGTCATTACTTAAAAAAAAGTATGATTATTATTATGTAATTACATTATATAGGTAATTATACCTTAATATTAAAAATATATATAATATAAGTACATATGTATAAAAATAATTTTATGACACTAAGTGACCTTTTAAATACACATTGACAAGTTGTGGCTTGTTGGAGTTTTAGTCATGGGCTGAAGTTAGCAACAGGTCTTTAGTCACAGGCTAGAGTTAGTTTTAGGTTGTCAAATGTCATAAAATCGTTAAAATAAAGTACTCCTAAAAAATAATACTAAATGTAAAAATTATTTTATTTAACTAAATTTCGGGTGGAGACTCCACCGTGGAGTGCCCATATAATATTTTCTTCACTTTCACTGTGAAAAACTGCTTCTATATCGGATTTAAAAGGTAGTTAATCCATTTTAAGGGATAACATTCGATTTACACATAAAAATTTGACACTCGCAAGCTCGCTTGTGCCTAAATAAAAATTCGTGACTAAAATATACTACTATAATATATAAACATTTTTATTTATAGGAAAATTGTCTTTATTGTAGAATTTTATGATTAATATTATTTACTCTAAATAAACCAAATTATCGGAAAGGAAATGACAATGCAATTAAAATTGCTTTGTTATTTATTTATTTTTATCCATATGTTCCGAATGTTTTTAATAATTCATTATATTAATATCAATTCCAATAAAATACTAACAATATTTTTTTAATTTCAGCAAGTGCCAATACTTTAAAGACTTTACTAAGTTTTGCAGTGGGTGGAATTTTAGGAGACGTTTTTCTGCATTCATTGCCAGAAATTTTTGCCAATGAAGCAAACCACAAAAATGGTAAGAAAAATACTGATAGTTTTTTTGCAATATTTATTTAAGATTTAATAATATCACAATTATTCTCCACGTTACGTCATATGAAAGTAGTTATCTTCCCCTAAAAAATCATCTTTGAATTTTTTCAATATTTTTAAAAAAAAATTTAACATATTGTAAAAATTTAAAAAGTAGTTTAAAGAAAAAGTACTTTTAGAGGTCGCAAATATTTTAATAAAAGTATACTTTGTGGTTCTAATTATTTTTTAATAAGTTTCTACAATTCCTTATCTGTCATTGTCTTTTTGAACCTGATTTTTTATCTATTCCTAATAGTTATTAAGTAGTTACTTACTATTTTTTACATAATAGATATGGTATATAATTATCATAATTATACTTAAGTATATTACTTATATAAGAAATAATTAATTAGAGAAAATGCTGTGAATGAAGTCAAACCTCTCAAATAGAAGCCAGCGGGTCTTAATTGAAAGAGATGTTCTATCTGTCATTTGCAGTGTAGTGAAATTTTCCCTGTTATTTTTGTAATAAAGTTCATTTTTTTTATCTGGACTGCGGCAACGTTGCAAATTTAGGGTTTTGGTTGGTAAATACAGTTGTCAAGTTGGTCGCATTGATTAAAACAAACTAAGCTAGTAATAAATCTAATTGAATACGTCAATGCAGAAACTGAATATGTCCTACCTATCTAGTTTTGAGATAAATAAGAAAAACTGAACAGAAAGTGGACATATGTTCTGGACATATTCAGTTTCTCTACTATATTAACGCCTTTGTATATTCTAGATTACCGTGACATGTGAAATTTCTACGCCATTCGATCGGGCTCCCTTTACTTATAGTAAATCCATGTTTAACTCAATAGCCCTAAAAAGTGGACATATTCAGTTTCTGCATTGACCTATTCAATTGTGGTTATGTATAAAGTATTGTAGGTTACATTGTGCAGTTGTCAAGTTGAGTTGTCGAAATTCGTAGTTAAAAATGCAATTAATTTGGCTTTGGTGGTGCTTGGATGAGTAAAATCATATAAAAAAGTAGTTAAATATAGGTTGCTTTACGGCCCAGAAGAGAAAGTATTCCTAGCGGATAATAATCTTTGCTTTGAAAAGAATTTATATAAAAGAAATTTAAATTTTTTGTAAACGTAAATGTTGTCCAATGGTGAATAATGTGAAAATAATGTGTGATGTAATATTTATAAAACCAAATTCGTTACTTTTTTACTCCAAAAATGTCCATATGGCGATGTACTTTTTCTTCCATTGTGGCATTTGGCATAATTTCATTAAAATGAAGTTTTGCCCTCAAAAGGGCTTTTACATTCGAATTCGTTGCTATTATTTTTGGCATAATTATCTTTTTATTTATAATTGACAAGTAAATTATCAATAATAAATATTATTGTCAATTTGACAGTGTCAAAGTATTTAATTAAATTCTTTAGCAGAAGTACCATTTTTAAATACTAAAAATACTAAGTCAAACTGGCATAAGCCACCAACCTAACAAAAAAACACGAGTCCAGATAAAAAAAAATTAACTGTATATTTAAATGATTTGATTTGTACAAATTAAGGTAACCTAGAGCCATACTTTTAGGATTTATTTTTACATTGAATGCATTTCTGTTTTTTTGTTATTTTTTTGTTATTTTATGTACAAATATTTGAAAATTTAATGATATGATTTTTGATATTTGTTCACATTTAAAAAAAAATTTTCACTAAGAGTTATTCGTGATTGACCAAAATTTTAACATTTGTCGAATTTCTAAATTTAGAATAGATCTAACCACTTTTAAATGTAAAGGATTCTCTCTTCAAACAAACCCAAACTGATTTAATTTGCGAACAATGTGTAATTGAAACAGTGTGACGTCACTAACACTTACACATACGAATTATCTCGACCCCTACAAACAATAATCACCACAAAATCTCTTACACAATTAACTGAAAATAATCTAATTGAACTGTCCCTAATCTATATACGAGGCTTACTACTATATTTTAATATTATATTATTAAATCCGATAGATGAAACCACTCTTCCTACGTAATATCAAAGTATTTTTATTATTGTACGGCGGTGTATAAAATGTGACCTTTGAATTGCTTACAAATATAAAGTTCTTCTTTATAGGCTTATTTTTTTTTAATTTTTAGGCGGACATCATGCCATAAGCAGTAGTGGTATTTTAATATTAGTAGGTCTAATAGCGTTCGTATCGATTGAAAAGCTGTTTTCTGTGATAGAGCAGTTCGGTAAAAATAGCGAAAATGACGATAACACTTCTGAAAATAACAACACCAAAGGGATTGCCGAAAAACCAGTTAAAAAACACGTGAGTAACAATATGTTTTTTTATTATAAATATTCATACCTACTGAGCCGTTTTTTGCCAAAACATTTTTAAGTGTCAAATTTAGTTCACAACATTTTAGATGTTTAGAATATTGATCCCAACTTTTTTTTTTAATTTTATATATTTTCTTTAAATTGTTATTCAGGTTCTTGCGAATGCTGACGGTTAAAAAATCTTGATGAGGGGAAATTGCTGGGTAACGACGATGGGGGCTAGGGGGGTGCAAAACGGGCAAAACGGGCAAAAACGTGCTGACCTAATAAATGGAACATAAATGTTTTGTTAAAAAAATCATCATTTAGAATGTAATAGTAAATACCCACTGGGAAAAATAATATTTCTACAATGTTACTGAACGTTACATTTGTTAGATGTAATGTTACAAAACTCCTTGTGGCAATGTTGCAGGAACAAAAATGTTATTTTTGTTAATGTAAGGTTCCTGCAACACAACATTTGTTAGGTGTAATGTTACAAAAATCCTTGTGGCAATGTTGCAGGAACATTGCAACAAAGCCTTATGGTTCAGGAACATTACATTTACAAATAAAATGTTGCTTAAATGTATTAATTGCAATGTTACTAAATGTTCTTTTTGTTAATGAAGGTTCCTGCAACATTACAGACTGTTTCGACCTGTTTGGTCTCATCAGTGTCAGGCAGTCGGTGACGGGAGACACGCATCAAGCTCGACACAAAACTTATCAATGTAATATTATAATTGCAATGTTTCAAAAATATTCCAAAACATTCCAAAATAAATGTTTCTATTGTATATTTAAAGTAAAGTTGCAAACATTTTTCATTTGAAACTTGTGTTAATATTTCAATTGAAACATTGAAAAAAAGTTATGTCTGCAATATTATAATTGTAATGTTTAAAAACTTTTATGCAACATTTTATACTAAATGTTACAAATATAACATTGTAAAAACTTTCCATGTGAATCTTTAAATAATGTTTCAAATTTAAGGTTGTTGGAAATTATTATATGCAATATTTCAAATGAAACATTTCATTTATGTTAATGCAAGTAGCACAGGAAATATTTTATTTGTAAAGTCGGCGAACATTGCAACAATATTTTGTAAGGTTTCTTTTAGTATACTTTTTAGAATGTTTATCTATGTCCTTTTTAGAATGTTAATCTTATGTCCTTATGTATATACAGTGTTGGCCATAATTTTTGGAACCACTGTAAAAAAAATCTAACTTTAAAACGCCTCAATTATTATTTATAAAATTTTGGATAAAAATACTTCAACTTATATCTCAGTTTACGTGTTCGAGGGTTTTTCGAGAAAATATTTTTAAAGCCCTTTTATTTAATAATGAAAAAACGTTCGAAAAATAACTTTTAGGGTAATTTTTTAAGTAAATAAAAAATATGCTGTTAAAGACAGTATTTTTGTTAGTATACCCTTAAAATTTTGTACAAATTAAACGAACAGTAACGAAGATATAGCGCTTCAAAGTCGGCAAAAATGGCCTCTTTTTGATTATTTTGCTGAAAAGTGGTCATTTTTGACGACTGTGAATCGCTGTATCTTCGTTGCTGTTCATTTGATCTGTACAAATATTTCAGGGTATACTAACAAAAATACGGTCTTAAACAGCATATTTTTTATTTACTTAAAAAAAATTTTCCTAAAAGTTATTTTTCGAACGTTTTAGAGTTAGATTTTTTTTACAGTGGTCCAAAAATTATGGCCAACACTGTATATTTTTTATTAATTTTCAGATATTACATATTTTTTATAAAGTTTTATACAATCTGGGATTTATTAAATTGTTTATTCTAAAATCTCCATTTTTTTAAGTATAATTTACCAAAAACTATAAATGACTCGTTCAGAATCGACCATGCATTTTCCCACTCGTTCCACAATTAAAAATGTTCTTTAACATTTTTTATCTACTCTTATTGCTTAATATTGTTTTTTTTCGTGAATTTTGATAAACCTAAATTTCCTGCCTAGCAACGGGAATAATGAACTCATTATTCACGTTGTTAGGCATCAGTGATTGGCCGATTTTAATATTCACTGTGCTGTGAACCAATTGGGTTTAAAATTGGAAGAAGGCGACTTCAACATTTAAAATTGATAAAAAGTGAGGTTAACCCTTTGTTAGATTTAAAATTTTATTTATTTATTTTTGAAAATCATTTCATTATTTACTTATTGGAGTGGATAAAGTATAGTATTATACTCGAGATTATGCGCATTATTCACTCGAGTCTGGCGAATAATAGCCTGCATTATGTCTCGTAAAATAATATACTATTATCACTTTTCAGGTTTTTTTATTTTTGTTTTAATCTGAATTTGATCATGATGTTACAGAATGTTAAACAAATTTTAAAATTTTAAAGAATGTCACAAAAATAATTAAAAGGGTACAAGCATTTTAGCATGATAATGCAAATATTGAAACAAGTATCCAGATTTTTGTATATAACTTTAGTTAATATCTCCACTCCTCTTTTTTGCACTTGTACCCTTTTCCTTGTTAGCCCTTCAATTATTAGAGTCCGGATTATATGCATTTGCATTTCCATTTTACGTTTTTTGCATTTTTATTTTTATACTAAAACTAATTTTAATTTTTTATATATTTTAGATAACAGGCTATCTGAACTTAGCCTCGAACACAATAGATAACTTCACGCACGGCCTGTCCCTAGGTGGCGCTTTCCTGGTGTCCCTCAGGCTGGGCCTGTTCACCACATTCGCCATCCTAGTCCACGAAATTCCCCACGAGGTGGGAGACTTCGCCATTTTGTTGAAATCCGGATTTAGCAGGTGGCACGCCGCGCTTTTCCAGATACTGACCGCTGGGGGCGGTCTGATAGGGGCGCTGTTCGCCATCCTGTTCAGTGGGGTGTCAGATTCCATGGGTAAGAGTTTTAGATGTCAAATTATAAAAACCAAACACTACAAATTGGTACCTACTATAGTCGCGGCCAAATCTTCATGGGTAAACGTCATCAATGGTAAATAAGCATAGTACATATGTATATGTACTATGCTCCACACCTCAAAGTCCCACCACGTGACCACGTACGGAACGCAGTCTTTTGAAAATTTGGCATTTAAGGCTTTTCAGGTTATGTATCTGTCAAAGTATAGTCAATGAAAAAAATAATATTCATAGTGTTACCGCTTATGTAAGGTGCAATATAAGTGATATTTTTGTGCATTGGGTCTACATTTCTCCATAAAATAGTTTTAACTAAACAGCATTTATTAAAAAAAATCTAACTTCTCTATTATGAAATAAGAATATCTGTATCAAATGAAGGTTAATGTATTAGAACAAAAAATATCATCTAATTTTGTATTTTAAGGTTAGAAAAATCTATTTTGACCAAAATAAATGAGTGGATTATTTGGAAGTGTGTTAATATGGTCATAAATAAATATAGGTATACTAAATAATTGTTAAATATGGTTCAAATTAAAATGAAGCTTTTATACTTCTAATGACAAAACTTGTGCATACCTCTCGGCATACCTACTTTAAGTTAGATTATAAGAAAACAAACAATTTTTAGAGAAACTTGCAATGTGAAAATATTTAATACTCCCATGACATGTGATTTATTAAAATTTTTAAAGTTATAATTATTTTTCGATGTAGATCAAATTCAGTCAAAGCTTTTTAACTATTTGTATTGACAAAACTTTATGTATGTTCACTTTAAGCTGAATAAGAAAAAATACCACATTATTAAATACAATATAATATTGTATAATAGTCTTTTAAATAATCCAAAATACTTATTTATTTTGGTCAAAATAAATTTTTCTAACCTTAAAATTACAAAATTAGATGATATTTTTGTTATAATATATTAACCTACCTTTAATACAGATATTCTTATTCCATAATAGACAAGTTAGATTTTTTTAAATAAATGCTGTTTAGTTAAAAATTTTTTGACAATTGTTTCGCTAACACAGTAGCTTCTTCAGAAATGATTTCAAACTTTTTTCAATAACAAACTTACATAACCCAGTTATTGCAGGTAATGGGTTTTTTTAACAAATTTTAGTACAGAATGACAATTTTACCTGTCGAAGTATAATTTAAAAACAGGGAATTTTATATAATATTAGAATAAATTTAACAGAGGGGAATTATTTGTTTCTATTTGATCATTGAGGATACTATCAGATTTTTTTAATTTATTAATTTCTAATGATTCAAGTAAATTTAACTTCGTACCTTTATCGTACCTATATTGAATCTGGTATACAATTCTCTTGTAGAGCCAGCTAAGATATGGTATTTTAGGATAGGGAGGACTATATAAAAATCAACTGTTTGAGATTAAACTTAAAAAATTGTATTATCTAATAGTCGTATGACTCATATTCACTCTGAAACGAAAACATTTAGATTAGTCAATACAAGACAACCATCTACCTGTCCCAAAGGTTAACAAAACTATAGGTCTTCTTCTTCTTTCTTGGTGGCCAATCGCCTTAATGGTCTTGGTTCCAATGTACCATTTTGACCAGAACAAATTTTAACGTATATGCGCTTTACTAAGAAATCCACCGTGAATTTTACAATCTTGAAACATCCACTAAATCTTTTGGACAAAGCACAAAATACCTCGCTAAAAGGTCAAAGCTTGCGATATTGTCCAAAAATACAAGTATATTTCTATCCCGGAATCCAATGTTGTCCCTACTAGGTCAAAAAGTTTTCTATATTTCATTATCTTTTATGAATATTTATATTACTATTTATGATGTGTTTAATTATCTTTTTCTTACCATTTCCTAATTATGGTTAACCATGTATTATATGTTTATAACTTGTATATTTACACGCTAAAATGTTTCATTTTTAGTTTATTATTATTATTATTATGATATAATATCACGCGCTCTCTTTAATATGATCGAAGTGTTTTCAAAAATTGTTTGAGAGACGTAGGAACATTTTTTTATCAAAAAACTCGTACGCGTAGATTCCTAATATGAGATAAAAAAAGCTTGTCCCAACCACATTGCTTGAAAACCAATTTTTTGCATTAAAACTAGAAAATAAATTATTTAAATAAATATGAAATATTTAGACTTTATTAAACACATCGTGTTTAATTATATTTGTACAATGATTTTGGATTTGGATTTTGAAAATTAAAAATGATTACAAGAACTAACGTTTCATATTTATAAAGAAAATTTAAACTCATATAACTTTACCAAATATTATGTATTAATTTTGATAAACGCCATTTTAAAACAGATTATAAACGAGTTGCATACTATACTTTTTCTACGACAAATACTTAGTGTTATCCAAAAAATGATTTAAATTAAATATTTGTATAAAGCGACATCTATACCAACCCAATAAACATTTTTGAAGTAATTTTCACCATTAAGATTGCCCGTTATTATCGATACTTTAAAATAATTTCAAAATATGATTATATTAAGAAAATATTTTATCCTTTTATTTTTTTACTACCTACTATAATTGCAAAATATTATCAAAAAGTATTAAACATTCTAACACGGGAAATGTTAAAGGTTAAATTAACACATTTTTCTTCGCCATAAACTGTCATGGAAACATGTACGATAATGAGCGTTTTAATGAAGGGAGTCCAAAAATAATATAACAGTTTATTTTTTATATTACAGAAGCCAGAACATCATGGATCCTTCCGTTTACTGCTGGAACTTTTCTACATATCGCTCTGGTAACTGTTCTTCCCGATTTACTTAAGGAGGAAGACCCAAAAGAGTCCTTAAAACAAATCATCGCTTTAATATGTGGAATAGTGATAATGGCTGCAGTTTCATCCTTGGAATAAGTGGATTCATCAATAAAAAAGCATTTGCTTTAAAATTAAATTGGAATTTTTCACTTGAAGCATCTCGAAGCAATCGATTTGCAAAACAAAACACCTACGTGGTCAAATTGTTATAATTTTTTCTATGAAATTTTAGTTGCCATATTTTTCGTAGCCTTAGTGAAAGTGATGTATGTAAATTTTTTAACAGTATTTCTAGTTTTTAGTCTGTGTTATTATATAAACGCCCGTTGTAAAAATCAACAGGGTGTTTTCCAAAGCAAATAATAAAAATATTTTCATAATTCACAAGACGACTTGTAATTGCTATATTCTAACGAAAAATGACTACTCATAGCAATTACGGTATAAAACATAATTGTGACACATTTTTCTAGCTTTTGTTTGTTATAATATTAACATTTCTGGATTTCATGTCTGATTTATATTATATTGTAACTTTAACAAAACAAAATTTTGTGATATTTATGACATTTTCATTAGTTATTATATTGTATATTTTATTATAGTACTTAAAGTGCTCTTTCTATTTTATATCAAAATGTAAATAAACTGATATTTAAGAGCTACACTTTTTAACTTTCTCTAAATTTTACCTAATAAATCCAGAGCTGGGAAAGTTACTTCTGAAAAGTATCTAGTTACTTGTCTAAGATACTTTAAACTTTTTATATTGGACAGAAAGTATCTTTAACTTAGTTACTTTGGAAAAGTATCTTGTAACTTTTATCTTAAAAAGTTGCTCGGTAAAGTAACTAAGATACATTCAAGTAACTTAGATACATTAAACTATCTAAGATACTTTTGAGTAACTAAGTTACTTTTAAGTTTGAATAAAAACTATAAAATTATAAAAATTCAACAAGTTGTAGGTTAGGTGATTACTTTGAATCATTCTGGAATTCTCCCAATTTTCTCCAAGAAAGTATCTAAGTTACACTGAAAAGTATCAAAGTTGCTTTAATGTATCTAAGTTACTTGAATGTATCTTAGTTACTTAACCGAGTAACTTAGATACTTTTTAAGATACAAGTTACAAGATACTTTTTCAAAGTAACTTTCCAATATAAAAAGTATCTATAGATCTTATAAAATAGTATCTTAGACACTTTAAGTATCTAAGTTACTTTCAAGTACCTTTTTTTTCAAGATACTCCCAGGTCTGAATAAATCTTTTCTGAGACTATTTAACAAAAAACCTATTTTATTAGTTGTAGGTATAAGTAAATAGGGACTTTAAACTCTTTAACTAAACTACAAGTAACCTATAGTGACAAAAACCCACTTTTGACATTCCAAAAACTGTCAACATGTACAGCATTAGCAAAACAGAAACTTTGGTAACAATAGCTACACATTTTTCAAGCAACTTGGCTCTAAAATTCGAGGACGATTTCTTTAATGCTGATGGGTTTTGTGTCGCTCACGATGGTCATATCAATTATATCCCTTTGAAAAATCAAAATAAAAAATGTAAGTATGTTCCTGTTTCGAGGGATCACCTTGGAACTGGAAAAATTAAAGAGGTAAGTCACAAACAATACTTAATATTAAATTCAAATTCAATTTCAATATTTTATTCATCAATTTTACCCCAGTTTCTTTGGGTTCTTTAGTTTCTTCTCTAGTTTCATTTTTAGATTTTTCTTTAGTTTCTTTTAGTTTTTATCAGGTGTTGACCGATTTTAATACAGGGTGGCCCATCGAAAACAGCCCAAGGTTTACGGCTTTGTATGTGAAAATAAAAAAAAATCTTCGGACCCGTATACTTTTGTTTTCAGGGGGACATATTTACAAATTCATTTCATAACTGTAACTTCAGCCCCTAAATGGGGCGGCAATCACCCTTATTTTTTCAAATGAAAAGAGGTATGTTGTAATACATCTCTTAAAAGGGCATTACATTTTTTTAAATTTAATCTATTTTATTACGAAAGAAGTTCACTAAAAGGAAAAATTATTATAAAAGGTATGGGAACCCAAAATAAAGCTACAAAAAACATGCAGCGAAAGTCTCGAGAAGAGCAGAAATTGTTTAAAAAAAACTTTTAACAGTCAACATTTATTATTGCAAAACTGTGCGGTGAAAGTTAACAAAAATTTATATGGCGTTTCTACAGGCATAAGTGCATTCGAAAAAAAATCATTTATTTGTCAATGTCACGTTAGAAGATATGCAATAGGCTGAATAGGATATGTATTTAATTAACGCATATCTTATAATAATAATAAAATAATAATAATAATAATAATAATAATAATAATATCTTTATTGCCCAACAGAAAAGAAATTCCAATTACAGGACAATTATAATAATACAGAATATATAAACAAATACTAAAGTAAATATAAATTTAAAATAAGTTTAGCTAACTAACAAACAAAATAATTTATGGCCAACGTTGTAATATTTTCAATAGTGGCAACTGCAATATCACATTCATTGCATATTTTATTGAAGTTACCACTCATGACAAATACTGGAGATTTCAAAAGAACATTGGTTCTGGCATATGTATTATAGAAAGTTAAAATAGATCTAGCATTAATTCGTGGTACGTGAATGTTAAAGAGTGATATCAAAACGGTACTGTCTATTTCATTACTGAACAGCCCGTACAGAAATGTAATACTTAATAAAAATCTTCTACATTGCAATGACCTAACATTAAATCTATTCAACAATAAAATATGTTCAGTACCTCTAGCAGGATAAATATTGTCAAGCCTAAAAGCTAAAATTTTCAAAAATCGCCTTTGTACTCTTTCTAATTGATCAGTGTAGGCATTATAACATGGATACCAAACAAGAGAGCAGTACTCTAGCTTGGTACGAACCAATGAATAATACAATACTTTCAATGCGCCCTCACAATTCATTGATTGAATATTTCTATTTATAAAACCAACCATTTTAAGAGCAGATTTTACAATACTAGTGATGTGGTCAGAAAATGATAATTTGGTATCAAAATATACTCCCAAGTCTCTGGTACCTGTACACCTTGATATGGAATCGTCATTAATTGTGTAAAATAATTGGATATTTTTTTAGAGTAAAGGTACACACCTTACATTTACTGATATTCCAAAAAAGTCTATTGAGGATACACCATTCATTTATTAAGTTTTTTTGTAGGTATACAGTCTGATGCATCTGAAACATCAACGAACAATTGCAAGTCATCAAATGTTGACACTTTACAAAATTGGAAATCTCATTGATAAAAAGGACAAATAATAGTGGACCCAGGTTAGAACCCTGAGGAACTCCAGAGCCTGTCCATGGACTTACACTATCAGAACCAAAACCATTGTAGGTCACAAATAATTGACGATTAAACAAGATAGGAGTGAAATAAATTCAAAAGTTATAACATGACAATTAGAAATCTATTATATATTTTTTTCTACTCCTATTACGGAATTTGACCCTTCTAATATCACTTTTATCTATGGAATGACATATATTCCGTAAAGTGTTACAGAATGAAATATTCTATCATCTGATGACAGAATAAACACTCGTGGCGACATCTCTGTTTTTAACAAATTTTAGATCGATCCAACCTCACTTTCTTCCAATTAAATTATTTTTCTATGGTATAAAATATAAAAATATATTTTTTGGAAACGTAGAAAAAGTATAGTCTGAAACACGTTTGGAATTGCATATTCCGCTCTCGTGAAACCGTCAAACTCGCCTTCGGCTCGTGTAACAAACTCTTCATTCGAGCGGAATATGCTGTATTCCAAACTTGTTACAGAATATACTATTCTCGGAAGCACTTATACCTGTGGAATTAGCATATACATTTTTGTCAACATTTAGCAATAATAAACGATAACATCCCGTGTAGTCTTAGCAACATTGGCAGCATTTTTTTAACAGTTTTTCATAGCGTTTAATATCCTGTCTGAACCTAAATCATAACAATTATTTTTTACTAAGGAATCAAACTTTTAATTTTTTTCTAACCTTTATTAATATGTTTGAATCAATAATTTAGATTGTTCTTTAAAAATGGAATGGCCACCATTGCTTATATCCTTTCAGATAAAATGGGTAAAAATAGAATTTGAGATATACTTTATAACTTTATCTGATTTGGGATTACATATATTTGATGAGGAGCTGGCAAATATAAAGTTTGTATATTCCTTTGATGACTTCACTTTGGATAATTGTAAAAATGTAGTTCCTACATTAACAAAACAATATAAAACAATTAAATTCTTTTTAAGCTTGTCCAAATGGTTGTTGCGTAAGCAAAGATATTCTATATGTAGCAGTGGATAACTCAAAAATCTTTGCATTTCAATGCAAAAGAAACTATTTTCAAATCATGAATGAAACAAATTGCATATTTACATCATTTGGTGGTTCATTTAAATCTTACATAGTGACTGATCATTTCGATGCTGTTAGTTTATGGAAAACCGATTGCCATGGAAAATTAAATCTCATAGAGAAGTCATTGGAAGGGTAATTAATATACTTCATGCAACAAAACATTAATTAAATGAGTCCCAATGTTAACATTTCAACAATCTAAATTCTGTGTTTTTGTTTATTAATATAAATATTTCAGGTCCTTATACGGCACAACAATCCTCAAAATATTTCCAGGATTCGTATCAATAGGTTACAAAACAGGACTCCTTATAATCCTTGAAACTCCATCCTTAAAATCCCTGGCCAAACCACTGGCTCACAATTCGGATATAACGGACATAGATTTCTGCAAGAATAAAAATTTACTATTGACCTGCTCAAAGGATATGTTTGTTAAAGTTTTCAAAATACACGATACTCGGGAAGATAATTCTTCATTTAATTTAGAATGTTTATTTGAGCTGGAAAATCCTAAAAAATTTCCGTACTGTGGTGCCGGATTTTTGGACCCTGATGCTACCGAATTTTTAACTGTCATGTCCGATGAAACGCTTGTGCAAATTTTTAACGGGAAAGTGGATACCGAGGAATTGAATAATGAAAAACTTTTTTGTCCATAATTTTGTCCCTGCTATAACATAATATACAGGGTGTTAAAGAAAGGGTCCCTTAGCGACGCCTTGCGGATGACTACCCTTGTGATTTTTTTCTGAGCCGTTAATTAGAAAATCAATGGTTTACCCCTCGGTTTTGATCACACGCCCTAGAAATATTTTACCTTTTTAACACCCTGTATATGTACGTTTTCTACATATTAAATGTTAAATATTGAAACAAAATATACGTCATTTAAAGGTTGTCAAAAGGTATAAAAATAATTTGTTTTGCCTTAATTTTAATTATTGTTAATTGTATAGTTAATGTAAAATTAATTGTTATGATGCTTTTGATAAATTTTACTACACTCTAAAATACTTTTACTTAACAAAATAATCATCCCGCAATTTGCCAATTTTCCAAAATTTGTTTTCAAGCGTACAATAATTTTCATGTTATATGACTGTATTAATACTATCAAAAACAAAACAATGAAAATATTAAAGTAATCTTACTTAAATTGCGAAACTCAAAATATATACATATAAATATAAAACAAATAAAATATCAAAGCAATCGGAATACCCACCACCTGAACTCCAATTGTTTTTGCCGCGGCCTAATAAATAGGGATGGGATATTTAGGTACTAAAAACTGAAAAATAGGTAACTAAAAAGGTACTAAAAAAAAGCATTTTAGGTTAAAAAAAAAACAGCATTTTAGGTAAAAAAAAACATTAAAAGTCTAAGTTTCGTTTATAATTTTGTTTAGCCGCATACCCAAACACAGAACATACCCACAATAAACTATTTCCATGCAATAAACTGTGTTTTACTGAGTGACACTCACTACACAGAAGTTCTATGACAGAACATAAGCTCACTAGTAGTGATTCACTACAAAGAAGGTAACTGTAAAGAAAGTTTCTGTTACAGTCTGTAACCATAAGAAAAAATTCTATACCGTTGAGTTGCACGCCCTGGATAAAATATTGGCGCAAATTTTAAAAAGAACAAAAAAAATAAAATAAGTAAAAATACGTAAAAATAGGTAACAAATATGTGAAAATAAACTGACAAATTAAAAAATATGTAACAAAAGTATAAAAAGGTAGTTTAAAGCAAAAACCTCCAAAAAAGGTAAAAAAGGTGAAAAAAAGTTAAAAAAAATAGGTAACAAAAGTATAAAAAAGGTAGTTAAAAGCAAAAACCTCCAAAAAAGGTAAAAAAGGTGAAAACAAGTTAGGTTCATATAAAAGAAAATCTTTTAAAACACATTTTGGCATTATTGGTTTTCAAATAGTTACATCGGTTAAAAAAAGGTAAAATAACTAAAATCCCATCCCTACTAATAAAATACATTGCCAATAGAATAAGCTTTGTTTATAAATACTTCCGCATATAGGCACAGAAGGGTGACCGTTATTTACCAAGTTGATTTTTTCTTTCGACGCCCCTAAATGTTAAGTTTATCGCCTAAAAAAAATGTCAGACCAAAATAAGCCTTTAATATTCATAATAAACCTTGCCCTAAAGGCGATACATTTCCCTTTCAAATTACATAGGATTTTGACACGTTTTTCAATTAACTTTTTTTTCCAGGCAAGATGACTTACAGCAATGAGACATATATATTCTTATAGTAACGCTCTACAAAAAATGTCTCTTATAATTTTTCGATTAAATTACTCGTTAAAAAGTTAGTCGAGGTGAAAGTTGATATTTTTACTTTTACGGCAAAGTTATTATTATTTCGATGAAATTTATTTCTGAAAATAGATAATTCTGGTGGTATTATAGCCACTTATAGGTTTCGTACCAAGATATTTGAAAAGTGAATATTGCTTACCCTGCCTCTTATCGTTAAATATTGATGAAATTTTTGGCGTTATACAACTGCCCAATATCGGTATTTTTTCAGTTTCGTTTCTTATTAAAAAAGGCGTTTCAGTTATTAAAAGAATATTATCATGAACAGGATTCATTTAAGAAAAAACAGAAAAATTAAACTAAAGAAAACTTAAACCGGTTTTTTGAAAACCTAACCTTAATTGAAAGTCTATACGACTTGTTGTTTAATAAAAACTATATTTGCAATGCTATTTAAGGTACTTAAATAGTAAAGTTAGTTAAAGTGACTATACAGGTAAAATAAGATGAAAGACAAAAAACTCTTTGTCCATAATAAAAAATAAAAAAAACTCTAAAAACTTATTTAAACAGTTCGAATAAAACTTAACAAAACAAAATATTAGGTCAATCTCAAGATTCCCGCCCCTAGATTTCAAATTTGCGAATAGTCATTTTAATAAATTACTCTTCAATCTACTCTGCTATTATTTACTTTATGGCGCAGTCGGTAGGATATTTTGTAGTGGGAGTTTATTAATTAGTGTTGCCTAGTATTATTTGTACATTTGAAAAAGTTCCATCAAATAAAGTTAATTTTATTTACATTTAGGAACCCCAGGAACAATACTTGTGTTATATTTATAGCCTGTGCTTAAATATTTTTTTGAAAAAACAAATTGTATAGATATTATTAACGAAATAATATATATATTTTTTAATTTTTGCAAAAAGAAATTAAGAAAAAAAACTAAAAAAGCCTTTAAATTTAAAGGGTTGGGGTATGGTCCCTGCTATACAGGCTATAAATATTTCACCTCTATTCGGTCGACTATAGTCGATAGCTATCGACTATAGTCGATAGCTATCAACGGTGTAGTGGGTTGACGCGGTTTGAGCGTGGATTTTAATTTACCATTTATGCAGACGAGCCGCCACTGACATGTTTATGGGTTTATTAGTTTCTGACAGGGAGGGTATTTGCTTCTGTCAAGTCTGACGTAAAATAAATAAATTTAATATTGTTGTTTTCGTCATGATTTATTAGTACGCCAAGTTGCCATTTAAAAAATTATGTATCTTTTTAAATAACGAAGATAGATTTATAACATTTTTTTTTAATTCGTGTGGGTCCGTAGATCATACACCTTAAAGGGGGTGTGCTACTTTTGGGAAACCTTGTAATTCAGGATTAATAATTTTACCAAAGAATACTATTAAAAACGTAACTACATGCGTATATTAATATATAAAAACTCATTAAACATTGTTAACATATTTCTTACGTAATTTACCTACAAGAAAAAAAAATGATGGAAAAAAAATAATGGATTTTTTGGATGTTTTGAAAAAAATATTTAAATACTACCATTAGATACGCGTTATTTTAATTATTGCGCTGTTGCCTATTTCTATGTAATAAAAAAATACAGGGTGTTTCATTTTCGAGCCATAAACAATAATTAAATTAAATTAATGTAAATAAATGTTGTGCGCATCAGTGGTTACTGTTTTATTTTCTCCGAGAAAAAATACCAAAAAGAGCTTTTTAAGATATTCTTGATAAACCATTAATATACAAAATAAAACATTTAGTATAATTATAGATTTTTATAGAAACAATAACTATTAGATAAATAACTATGCAATTATAATTTTCCTTGTAGACCTTCAATAATACAGAAAAGTCTTATCTAGAACTTTACAACAATTAATAAATAGATTCATTAATATGAGGAAGTCAAAAGATTAAATGTGTGTATCAAAGTACATGTATAACTACTTAAGAACAATATATTTTTTTATTTGAGTATCATAATGAGCTCATTATAAAACGCATTTGCGTGCGACAATGTGTCAATTTCTCGCACAGTTATTGTGGATAATTTGGCAACAAGATATTTATATCATTATTATTGAAACGTCAGTTCGCAATGCTTAAGATATTGTTCAAGCGAGTTTTTTTTGTTTCAAGCTAATATTATTCTTAAAATTTAGGTAAAAGAAAAAATACTACAAAGAACTCATATTGTTTTGTAAACTTGTCATTATGCTAGAAAACGAAGCAGCAGCTGCACATCATAAAACGCATGCGATAATAAGTCATTTTCTAGCACAGTTTTCATAATATTATGTATCAAGTTTGATAAACGCCATTTTATACACGAATTTAATTTAGGCACGAGCGAGCTTGCGAGCGAGTGCTTAAATTAATGAGTGTATAGAAAAGTTTATAAACAAGGGGCATACTATACTTTTTCTACGACAAATACTCATTATTATCTTAAAATGATTTAAATCAAAAATTCGTATAGAGCGCCATCTATGAAACACTAGGGGAATCTGTGTATCACCGTCAAATGTCACATTTTTAAATTTTATAAACACAGATTATAAAGGTTATAAATCGAAATGTATTTCTTGAAAATTGTCAGTTTTTCACAGCGAAAGTAAAGAAAATGTTTTATGAGGACTTTACAGTGGAGTCCGTGCCCGAATTTAAGTTATAGTTTACTGCCGGCAAAATTAAAAGGTCAGTACAATGTTCATATAAACTTTTCAAATATTGGCGTTGAGAAACTATTTAATACTTTTGTATTTTTGTATAGAGATAATAAAATAACTTTCACATTTAGTATTATTTTACAAGAAAGGCACTTTATTTTAACGATTTTATGACATTTGACAACTGTCAACTAACTTAAAACTAACTTCAGCCCGTGACTAAAAACCTGTTGCTAACTTCAGCCCTTGACTAAAGTCACAACTTGTCAATGTGTATTTAAAAGGTCACGTAGTGTCATGGAAACATGTACAATAAAGGGCGTTTTAAAGGTGGTAGTAGAAAAAAGATATTTATACAAATTTGGCAACACTATATGTCATTATTATTGAAATGTCAGTTTGTTAATAAAACATTGTTCAAGCGAATTTTGACAGTTGAGGTTAATCTGACATTTGGTACTACCAACTGCAGAATCACAATATGAATTATAGATCATACTTCTGCCGTGCTAAGCCAAACCCCCGTATCCGCAATATTCAGTAATAAAGGACAACAGATAACACTGTGCGACAAATTTTGACCTTACAATTTGAACTGGGATGAAATGTGGAAAAATCGAATCTATGCAACCCCCAAAACTAATCTTTAAAGGGGTTTTGCTAGTTTAGCTCGAATAATGGAGATATATGTACATATATATATGTATATCTCCATTATTTGAGCTAAACTGGTAAAACCCCTTAAAGGATTTGTTTTGGGGGTTGCCTAGATTCGATTTTTTCAGATTTGATCCCAGTTCATTTTTTGTGTTGCCCAGTGTAATTTTTATTGTTTTTAACAATGAAAATGATCTTTTGTCCCTTATAACTCAATATTGTACATAATGGCTTACCTTATGACTTATGACATTTTTTTTTTAATTGGCCACAATTTTAATGTTGATTTCCTCGTGTAACATACATGGTTTTTGTTTTAAATAATAATTATTATAATTATTTCATAATATGCTAATTTTGTTTACCAATAAATAAATTTTGTTTACAAACCAATAAACATTTGCAAAAAAATTGTCATAAAATACCTATAAATATGATATTTAAAATTTAAATCATGTAGTTGAAAAATGTTGTTTTTTTAAAGGAAACTCTTAAAAACGCAATAAAATACTTTAAGGTATCATTTAAGGAATATATTTTTATTTTTTTAGAATACAAAATTGTAAACTTCAGTTATTCAACTAAAAAGTAGAAACTCCTTATTAACCGATTTATTCAACACATAAAAACTGTTATTGCAATATTTTTATCACTTACTCTAAATTGAATTTTATTTGAATACAACAATTTTGAAATGTAAATACCGTGGTAAATACTTTAAGTTTAAAAAAAATGAATTTTTTAGGATTAATTTTGTAACTACAATAATTAAAAATAATTTCGATAAACCACGTATTGTTATTCGTGCATGGTTAGTACAATTTGCTTCAACATGTACATTGTACAACCCTTTTAATTTCCCAAACGTGAGCCAAATTAAGAAACAAATTATACTCAAAATGTATGTATTAAATTTAATTAATAATCCACTTTTTTTAAGCGTATAACAATTTTCATATTATAACGCTTATAAGCCTATAGTATTATACACCGCCGTACAATAATGAAAATACCAAATAATTTCAATGCTTGAAATAAAATAGTATATACAACACGGAAGAGAAAGCATATTAACTGCCTCGCTCAGTTCTGCAGCCTCTGAGCTTTAAATAAGAGCTTTCTCTGCCTGTTGGACAATATACTTTTTTTAGTTTTGTAATGGACGAGTGTGACAAAGGTTCTTATGACATGAGTACTTTATGCTATTTTATGTATGTTGCGTTCATAATGACTTCATTATAACAACGCTTTCGGTGCTGTAATGAGATACTTTATCCCACCCAAAATTTTGATTTTATAGGTTGGCTATACTTTAAACAGCATAATATTTTGCATATGGGTTATAATATTTTTATGATTTTTCTAGTACTTACGAGACTTTTCTGGCAATAAATTTTGTTTAACACCAAGGAAAAACCTTTTTTTTTTCTTTTTTTACATTAACAGACTCTTATTGTAAATAAGCAAATTAAGGACAGCATGGCGACTCGATTTTGACATTAACTGTAAAACCAATGACTGTGATACCAACTATCTAAAGTAAAATTCGACCAAATTAAATTTAAGGTATAAAATTAATTTTTTTTATGGTATTTTTGCAAAATATATAAAATAGCATAAAGAACTCATGTCATAAGACTTTTTGTCGCACTCGCCCATTACATAAATTGTCCTCGTGCGATCTAAAATTATATTTGCAGATATGGCATGCTATTGTTGTGCCTAGTATAGAAACATAAAAAATATAGATTTCACGAAAATGCATTTGTACAACTTATGGTCTAATTCAAATCTGATTGGTTCAAAACAACAATAGAAAATTGTCATTCCATTGTTACAATGACAAATCTGAAGAAAAAAATTTAGGGGTAATACTACAAGTGCTTAAAATTACCGATAATTTTCATGAAAGCGCAGTTGTTTATAAAATTTTCCACGAGTTCGAAGAATTAGAGAAATTTGTACAAGCTTCAATGAACGGGTTCATTTTTAAGTGGTATTTAGGAAGAATAATTCTTGAGTGAAAATACCTACTAATAATACAAAAAGTAGTAAATTTCTTGAGTATCACCAAAAGGATAGATTTAAACGAGTTTAGTGCAAAAAAGTAGAAAAAATTGTTTTTTCAACCGTTCTATAGTTAAAGCTTTATAATTATCAACGCTCACTACCAAATGATTCAATTATCTTCTGTAAAAATTATTTAAACCAATCAGGTAAAGTTTTTTACATCCTAGTCTATAAAAATGCGATAACTGACAGCTCTGAAGCTATCTAACCTCCACGTTGGCTATTCCTATTTGAAAACATCTACTACATTTTAGTTAATTTTATTTTGCATTTCTGAATAAACATGTTCCCCGAGTTGTTGACATTTGCTGATAGGTTATAGCAAATCTTAGTTGGTGACTGGCTTTACACCTACAAGGACATAACGGAAATTTTTGGATGGGGAATTATTTCAGAAAACCGACACACTCCTTATATTGCACATTTCCAAAAATTTTTAAAATTTTTGGCACAGGGACGGGCGGAGAACCCAAGGGGCTTAAGCGCGCCTTTGATTGGCTACTTTATATAATTAATAACTTATTAACGGTGCGTCAGATCAAAACACGCCAACAGACCTTTTGTCCTAAACCAAACCAATAGATTACTATCTTAAAGAGAATATAGTTTGGAGCCAAATGAAGCGCCCTCTCTGAACTTGGTTAAAAATTAAATTACGTGTTTACAGACAACTGTTGCCAACATAGCTTATAATTGGTGGAAAATCAACGTATTTGATTGGTTACTTCAATGGCTCTATATTTAAAATCTAACTCGTGGCTAGATTTTAAATTTTAATTAATAACGAAAACGATAACTTTGTTTTATATCATGTATTTAAGGTACTTCTGTGGTTATGCTGTTTAGTAATTGTCAAGCAACTTTTACAAACTAAAGAAATTCGCAGATTTATGGAAAAGCAATGAGGAAAACAAATGTATGTAAATGTAAAACAAGTGTATTTAGTATTCATTTGTAAAATCTGTGATTTTTTTAATTTGTAAAACTCGTTGAATCATTATCATCCAAAAGTACCATTAATACAGGGTGTCCCATAATTACCGTGCAATACTTTAACAGCAGATTCTACGTACAAATATAAGAAAAAAAGTTCCTATAAACATAGGCCGAGAAATGCTTTCTAAGGGAACTACAGCCCCTAAAAGAGGAACTCCTAAAGATGGTTTTTATTTAATATATCCAAAACCGTTCAAGAGAAAAGTAAAATTTTGGGAATTAATCAAACATTTTATGGCCAATAAGATTTAATAATAATATTTCAAAATTTCCATGAGGGGTTGGTCAGATAGATAGGGAATAGGGGTTAAAACCACCCTAACTTTTTTTACGTGTCTCTTGCTAGGATTTGATGTCAGATTATAAAATTTCGGAGTTTTACACACAAAAAAAGGTTCTCTTGTTAAACTTTGAAATTATCCACTGTTTTCGGTTAAAATCCATTTTAAAATTACCTTACATAGCATAAAAGATCATAATGAATTCACAAGAGAGAAAAATTCGGCGAAGGTCAAGGAACACAGCTGCCAAAAATTGTCCATGGCCTACGCTAAATCTTTTTCTCTAGTTAAGGTAATTTTTAAATCGATTTTAAGCGAAAACGGTGCATGCTATCGAAGTTCATCAAAAGGACATTTTTTGTGTGTAAAACTCTGAAATGTTATTATCTGATATCAAATCATAGCACAAGATACGTACAAAAAAATTAGGGTAGTTTTACCCCCACTCCTTATCTATCTGACCCACCCCTTGGCCATAAAAAGTTTAATAATATCCCAAAATTTCACTTTTCTATATTAAACGGTTCTGGAGATATTAAATAAAAACCATCTTCAGGGGCTCCTCTTTCGGGGGCTGTAGCTCACTTGGAAAGCATTTCTCGACCTATTTTTATAGGAACTTTTTTTCTTACTTTTGTTGTTAAAGTATTGCACGCTAATTATGGGACACCCTGTATATGGTAAGAAATATAATAGTCTACCAAAAGTAACTGTCATTATTTTGAAATTGAAGAATACTGTTAAATCCATAAATTTTATTAAACAATACATGCCTACCATCTGAAAGATTATGATTCGGTCAAAGTATCGTTTATAAATTATTATTATGCACGATGACATTATAATATGACAATTATAACAAAAATTCATTGACGTAAACGTCTTTTTATAGCCCGCGGGCGTTATTATGACCCAGCGGGCTATAATGAAACGTCAAAAATTAAAAACAACAATGTTACACCATTTGATATATTCGAAGTAAGTTTTTTCGTATAAAAATTTTAATTTTTCCGGCAGCAGGCCGCAATTTTTCGCCTTTTCAGCTGCTTCCTCAATTTCATTCATCTTTAAACTTTAAAACTGACTGATGTCAGTTGACATTATAATATGACAATTATAACAAAAATTCTTTGACGTAAACGTCTTTAAAAACATTAATATATTAATCGTGCATAAAGTTTTGTATGCATTGCTGGCATAACTGGTTTTTATGGTCCTACGACGCTTTTCTAGCCCTCGCGCTAACGCGCTCGGGCTCGAAATAGCGCCTCGGACCATAAAAACCTTATTATGCCCTTAATACATAAATAACTATTATAATACAAACCTTAGAAACAATACACAATAAAAACACACAAATACCTACAAAATCTTACAAAAATGCGATAACTATACGGATATAATTGAACGTCAAAAACGTCGAAACGTCAAAAAAATTATATAATCCTCGCCCTCTCTTGGCTTGGCTAAATATTATAATACTGTCCCGACATCCGACATAAGATATTTATCTATTGGTTTGGTCTAGGCCTTTTGTCTTATAATATCATCCCCTATCCACCCTCTTTTCTGCTTTCCATGACTTCTGGGACACACACCCTGTATAACTATTGTAGCGTTTGTGGATATTAAAACTCCTGCTCTACATCAACATAACACTACTTATTATTATCATTATCAATACTTTTATAATCTAACAAACCATTTAATAAATTGCCATTAAGAGTTCGCATATATTTATATAAAAAATTTGGAACATAAAATAATTTCCTATTATTGTTGTTTTAGAATTAACTTTTTAGTTACACTACGTTACACAAAATAAAAAATAATGAACCAGAGACCGGATGTCAAGCAAAAGGCGTAGATATTCAAAAGAAAAAATAGTTAGGTATTATTCAATTGAACAGTTAACAGTCATTTCATTCCTTAACTTTAACCGGTGGGCGAAATTTTACTTTTCCCACTAGTGGGCGAAATTTTACGATATCATCGTAACAAAACTACAACTTTTAATAATCAGCTGCCAAACGCGTGTTTTGATAATAAGGCTGGAAAATGTTAAAGATATCAAGAGAAAAATACTTGTAACGATTTGTTGTATTGTTTTTCGAGAGAAAATCCTGGGTTGAGTTTTTACCGGTTTCCCAATAAACAGTGGAAATTCGAATTAAGAAATAAATTTCATACAGTCCCATACAGTAAATATAAATTGTAGATACAATAAATACATATTTTAGTAATGATTTACGTGAAAATTGTAAATATTTCAATTTAGTAAAATCATTATACAAAATTTGTTTAATAAGTCTTCTAAATTAAAAGCGTTGATTGAGAAAGTCTCTACTAAACAGTAAAAAACAAAAAACGGTTATTATATCATGTATATAATATTATATACATAAGAGATAAATTCGTAGATATATTTTGTCATTTACTATTTTAAAATGCACTTTTCGGCGTTTTTTAAAGGTTGTTTGATTTTAAGTTTATGTTCGTACAACAACTATTTTTTATCAGATTTTTAAAAAATGTCCAAAATGAAATAAAAATTATATTAGGTAAAGTTATCATTATCACCAACAAATATACGTACCAAATTGGATCCTTTGGCAAAACATGAAAATTTCCAATTAAAATAAAAATAATTTACCATGGTCACTTATAATAAAATAGACACACTAACGTAACTGTATAAACATATAAGCGTTGAGTTTCTTAATGAAATAATCGAGTACTAAACCAACGCGAAACACCAATAACAGGCGCGATTTAGCTGTGCAATTGAAACTTGTCGAGTAAGACTTCTGCCTTCCTTTTTTATGAAAAAACTACTTATTTATTAAATGTGCAGTTCGTATGCTTTAAATGTATTGTTAACAATTTTTAAATTCCCAACATAATATCGATGCTTCTTTAACGTATATACTATGTATTATGTATCAAGGCAGTAAAGTCGTATTTTTTATCACGAATGTACATTGTACAAATTATTCGCCGAGGTAAAAAACGACTTTAAAGCATTAAGTTTTATCCAAAATCGCATTTATTAATTATAATAATTAAGTATAATTATTTATTGATTTTTTTACTTATTGAATTAACTGACAATTTTAACAAATATATTTATTTAGTAATATTTATTGATTACAATAGAACACATTTAGTTATTTTGTATATTAATTGACTTTACTGCCGATTTCAGATGCTTTTTGTCAAAATATTTAAAGGATTTATATAAATTATAGAAATTAAAGTTTTCAAGTATTTGAAATGCGGTATATGTATATGTTATAATTTTTCAAATTAATTAGAGTTAAAGAATTTTCTTTCGAATTATAGTGCATAATAATCCGGTTTCTAACAATACTTCCTAGATAAAAATTTGCAAAAAATAGATGTAATTTATTAGAAATGTCATTTGAGTATTATTGCGTATTATGAATCATTAAATAATATTTAAGGTAGTTAGCCTCACATTTAGATAAGTGTTTTATTTCAACATATGTCACTTGTAGAGTCATCTTACTGATATCACATACTTATTGGTTGTTTTATATTGTGTTATTCAGTTTATTGTATACTGTTGCGATAGGTTGTAGTGTAGTGCTATGAATATATTAATGTTGACTAATGTAAAATTATTTCTTTGAATCATGAACATGTTTTTATTTAAAATTATAATGTGGTTTATCTAGTTGTGCAAGTTTATAAATTAGTGTAAACATCTTTTATATACAGTTTTATATTTACCTACTATTGTTAGACATTTAAACAACGCAAAATGACGGAAACCACAACGAAAATTATATCCTCCAAAAATACACAAAAAGAACAAGCCAAAAGTTCAAACGAAACAATTACCTCAAAAGTATTAGATAAAGAGTAAGTAAAATTAAAATAAATAAAATTGTTTTATTATTACTTAACCATAAACTTTTTTAGAAAAATAATCTCTAAACTACCAATCTTGCAACTGAAAAACAGAAACTCAATTTTGACAGACCTATTTGAAAATCAACATATAAAGGCAATTCAACATTTATTCATAGCAATAATGCTATCACTAGCAGCAAATACCATAGTATATGAATACCAAAATTTCGGAAGGTAAATTTTGTAAAATTAAACTATTATTCCAATAATATGATTTATATAATTTTAGGATTAATTTTGGAACACTAATAATATCCCAAGTGTTTGAAAAAATTCACATTTCCATAGGAGCATGGCTAATCCAGTTGTTTTCCATTTTTTTGGGTTATTTAGTATTTAATTTCTGGGCAAGGCTAAGAAACAATTTTTTCCCAAAAACACAAAAGATTTGGGATATATTATGGGGTACAATGGTCCTTGTTTACTATGTTACCTCATTTAGATTTGCCGTTGAAGTTTGCAATAAATACAAACTGCCTATAGCATCAGCAGCCATTATCACTTTAGAGACTGTAAGTATAATAAAACCCATTACAACCATGCAATGATAACATTTTTCAGACAAGAATGCTGATGAAGTTTCACTCTTTTATAAGAGAAAACATACCAAAAGTACTAAACCACAAACCCAAAAGTGAAGAAAAACTAATTTTGTCGAAATTCTCCAAACTATTGTATTTCCTATTCGCCCCCACCTTGCTTTACCGCGATGAATACCCAAGGTAAACGTATTTGTCCTTTAATAATTGTTTATACTTATTGATTACTTTTAGAACAAGCCACATCCGTTGGAAATTTGTATTTGAAAACCTCCTCCAAGTTATAGCAACTGTATTCACCCAAAGTTTTATATTCGAGACTCTAATGATTCCAATTTTCGGCGAGTTTGGTCAACGAAGCTTCACCATCTCCGAAATAGTTTTCTGCCTTACCCGCAACTTTATACCCGGCATGTTCATAATAGTTTCCACTTTTTACTTGCTTCTGCACTGCTGGATGAACATGTTTGCCGAAATGCTGACGTTTGGTGATAGAAGGTTCTACATTGATTGGTGGAATGTCACGAATTTCAGCGAATATTTCCGGAAATGGAACACTGTGGTTGGTGATTGGCTCTACACCTACATCTACAAGGACATATACGAGTTGGTGATACCCAATAAAATTTTTGGAAAGTTTATGGTTTTCGTGGTATCTTGCATAGTACACGAATGGATTATGTGCTATTCCTTTGGATTTTTCTTCCCCGTCCTATCATTTTTCTTCCTTATGTTCGGGATGCCTTTGAGCTTTCTGAATCCAGGAAAAAGTGATACGCTAAATACTCTGTTTTTGTTTGGACTTTTCCTGGGAGGAGGAGGTTTAACCATGGGCTTATACATATTTGAATCTATGGCGCGACAGAATGATCCCATTGAAAACCCACCGTATCAAGACTTTTTTATACCTCGATGTATTAAGTTTGTTAATTTTAACGAAAGTAGATATTAAAGTATTTTTAGAAACAACACGTGCATTATTTTAGTATTTAGTGATTATGAAAATATATGGTAAATCAAATTAACCTTGTTGTTTTGACATTTCACAAAACTATGCAAAATTGATGTTAGCATTCAAATTTATTTAAAAATAAAGACTTGAAACTTTTCCATTCAGCATCTTTGGCCTTGAGTAAATCAAGATGCAGCCAGCTTGTTTATTTTTATTTATTTATTACTAGTTACCTTTTCGACACCTTGTGTATACTAAACTTTTATTCTAAACGAGAATTTTAAATATAGAGTTTTTTTCCACAAAAATAGATAATAGGTAAAAATGCACTTAACTATTTTGTGACATATTTTGGCCATACCAGGCCCGTAACTAGGGTAGGGTTAAAAGGGCCTTACCGCCCCAAATTTTTTAGAGGCTTCTGAAATGTTACGAATTTCAGCGAATATTTTCGGAAATGGAACACTGTGGTTGGTGATTGGGTCTACACTTACATCAACAAGGACATATACGAGTTGGTGATTCCCAATAAACTTTTTGGAAAGTTTATGGTTTTCTTCCTATCATTCTTCTTCTTCATGTTCGGGATGCCTTTGAGCTTTCTGAATCCAGAAAAAAGTGATACGCTAAATACTTTGCTTTTGTTTTGACTTTTCCTGGGAGGAGGAGGTGTAACCATGGGATTATACATGTTTGAATCTATGGCGCAAAAGAATGATCCCATTGAAAACCCACCGTATTAAGACTTTTTTATACCTCGATGTATTAAGTTTGTTAATTTTAACAAAACTAGATATTATTAAAGTATTTTTAGAAACAACAGTTGCAATATTTTGGTAGTAATTATGAAAATAATCAAATTAACCTTGTTGTTTTGACATTTCACAAAACTCTGCAAAATTAATATGTTAGTATTTAAATTTATTTAAAAAGTAAGGCTTAAAATTTTCCTTTATTTATTCACTAGTACAAGTACCTTCAGCAATTTTTCCCGCTTCCTTTAGTAAATCATTAAAAAATAAAGGTATAACATCTTTAGCTTCGAGTATATCAAGATGCATCCAGCTTTTTAAACTGATAATATTTATTTTGCATCTATTCTTTGGTTGTAAGTGGCTTTGAATCTTTTTTGCGGACTAAAACAAGCAAAATTAATACATTTGTACGTTTTTTTTGACAATATTTACCTCAACAGTTGATATCCAGTCGTTTAATCCTAACCACATCGAAACTGGCACTGGGATATTAGTTAAGTTATAAAGTGGCGGGTCTGGTTGGTTATAATACTCCATATTTAAACTTGTCCCATAATCGTATTGCGCAAATCTAACACTCTTCCCAATCTGCAACTCGTGTTTTAAATTTTTCAAACAAATTGTATCGGGGACTTTTTGTAAAAACAATGGATAGGTCTGATAGTCGATCTGCTGGTAATCAAATCCGAAAATAATCCCTGCCAATCCATGACATATATTCATTGTCAACACTCCACCGAGTGCGCAAAATTTAAGTGTCTCTGGCAAAAAGTCGAAAATATGGCCATGGAAGACAAACTTATCAATGAACTAAAAAAATAAACTCCTAAATTCTACATCCTATGGAAATAAATATTTTTTACCGTCAATAATGGCAAAAACGGTGTCAAAAACTTAGCAAAAGTTTTGGCATTAATGTAATAAGCAACAGGAGAAAACATCATGAGACCAGCAACTTTTTCTTTAGTTTCTTGTGGGAAAAGGCTTCCATACGCGAAACCCACTTGGGTACCCATAGAATAACCCATGTATATCGCTTTTTGGTTTGTGGTCGTCCAAACCAAGGTTAGAGCTGCCTTAAAATCATATATTGCCATTTCGTGAAACGTAAAATTCCAGTAACGATATTCTGAATTTGGTATTTTTCCTTTATTGCTGTACTTTAGTCCTCTAAATGATATTAACCACACATCATATCCCGCGTCCGCCAAAACAAATCCTACAAAATACGTACATTCTAAAAATCTGCATTTACAAACGAAGAAATTGTTTACCCAAAGACTTATTTCCCTGTGAAACAAATCCTTCACCATTCATCATAATTCCATGTCCTATTAAAACAGGATTTGTTTTCGTTACTTTACTGTTAAGTCTTACCACTAAAATCTCATAGCCATCATCAGTTGTTAAAAAGTGTTCTTCGACATTATATCCCCTTGATGATATAACTTCAGTCTACAATTATATTTTTTGTTTATTAATATTATTATCTTTAAATCTGGTTTTAAACCTGGCTCACATCATAAATCCTTTTCAATCTACTTTATATTATAAAAAATTTCACGTCTGGGGATCGAAAGGGCCAGTTTCAAGACAAGAGTTGAAGATCGCATCAGATGAACATTTAGTTAGTTTACTTACAATATTTCTTGTATTGTCCTTATTTTCATAACAGTGTTTCCCAGTGGCATAATCAATTGCAGTTTTGCAAACTCTTACAATTTGGGCCCCATAAAAATGTACCATAATACACAACAAAAACAATATTTTCATTTTTGCAATTAATAAATGAGTAACTTTTTAACCGTATATATAACATATAACTAATTGGTATTTATATCGATACTATAATTTATGGTAGAATTGATATAAATACACTTTGGCACGAATTAAAATAATATTTTTTCCAGTTGTTATTGTAATTAAGTACGGTCATTTTTATTTCTAAAAAAGTACAAATTAATTAAGTTTGAAATAAATAAAATAGCCTGTTTATTTTTATTTATTTATTGCTAGTTATGTTTTCGACACCTTGTGTATACTAAATTTTTAGTCTAAAATAGATTTTTAGTATTATAGTATAGGGTTTTTCCACAAAAATAGATTATAGATAAAAATGCACTTACCTATTTTGTGACATATTTTAGCCATACCAGGCCCGTAACTAGGGTGGGGTTAAAAGGGCCTTGGCCGCCCCAAAAATTTTGAGAGCCCCCCAAATTTTTAAGAGGCTTCTGATAAATTACTGTCGCCGGAATAAGCAATACAATATAAACTTTTCAAATATTGGTGTTATGAAAATATTTGTATTAAGATACATAACAAAATAATTGTATTCACCCAAAGTTTTCTATTCGAGACTCTAATGACGAAGCTTCAGTATCGCCAAAATAGTTTTCTGCCTTACCCGCAACTTTATACCCGGCATGTCACGAATTTCAGCGAATATTTCCGGAAATAGAACACTGTGGTTGGTGATTGGCTCTACACCTACATCTACAAGGACATACAAGTTGGTGATACCCAATAAGTTTTTTGAAAAGTTCATGGTGTTCCTGGTATCTTGCATTGTACACGAATGGATTTTGTGCTATACCTTTCGATTTTTCCCCATCCTATCATTCTTCTTCATGTTCGGGATGCCATTGAGCTTCTTGAATCCAGAAAAAAGCGATACGCTAAATACTCTGTTTTTGTTTGGACTTTTAATGGGAGGATGAGGTGTGGCGCGACAGAATAATCCCATTGAAAACCCACCCTAACAAGACTTTTTATACCTCGATGTATTAAGTTTGTTAATATTAACGAAAGTAGATATTAAAGTATTTAAAAAAATAACAGGTGCATTATTTTGGTAATTAGTCATTATGAAAATATATGGTAAATCAAATCAAATTAACCTTGTTGTTTTGACATTTTGCAAAACTATGCTAAATTATTTAAAAATATTTAAAAACAAAGGCTTGAAACTTTTCTATTATTTATTTCCTAGTACAAGTACCTTCAGCTATTTTTTCAGCTTCATTTAATAAATTATTAAAAAATAAAGGTATAACATCTTTGGCTTCGAGTATATCAAGATGCATCCAGCTTTTTAAACTGATAATATTTATTTTGCATCTATTCTTTGGTTGTAACTGGCTTTGAGTTTTTTCTGCGGACTAAAACAAGCAAAATTAATACATTTGTACGTTTTTTTTTGGACAATGTTTACCTCAACAGTTGATATCCAGTCGTTTAATCCTAACCACATCGAAACTGGCACTGGGATATTAGTTAAGTTATAAAGTGGCGGGTCTGGTTGGTTATAATACTCCATATTTAAACTTGTCCCATAATCATATTGCGCAAATCTAACACTCTTTCCAATCTGCAACTCGTGTTCTAAATTTTTCAAACAAATTGTGTCGGGGACTTTTTGGAAAAACAATGGATACGTCTCATAGTCGATCTGCTGGTAATCAAATCCGAAAATAATCCCTGCCAATCCATGACATATATTCATTGTCACCACTCCACCGAGTGTGCAAAATTTAAGTGTCTTTGGCAGAAAGTCGAAAATATGGCCATGGAAAACGAACTTATCAATGAACTAAAAGAAACCTCCTAAATTACTACATCCTATGGAAAAAACGATTTTTTACCGTCAATAATGGCAAGAACGGTCTCAAAAACTGAGCAAAAGTTTTGGCATTAATGTAATAAGCAACCGGAGATAACATCATAAGACCAGCAATTTTTTCTTCAGTTTCTTGTGGGAAAAGGCTTCCATACGCGAAACCCACATGGGTACCCATAGAATAACCCATGTAGATCACTTTTTGGTTTGTGGTCGTCGAAACCAAGTTTAGAACTGCCTTAAAATCATATATTGCCATTTCGTGAAACGTAAAATTCCAGTAACGATATTCTGAATTTGGTATTTTTCCTTTATTACTGTACTTTAGTCCTCTAAAAGATATTAACCACACATCATATCCCGCGTTCGCCAAAACAAATCCTACAAAATACATTCTAAAAATCTGCATTTACAAACGAAGAAATTCCATAGGTACCCAAAGACTTATTCCCCTGTGAAACAAATCCTTCACCATTCATCATAATTCCATGTCCTATTAAAACAGGATTTGTCTTCGTTACTTTACTATAAAGTCTTTCCACTAAAATCTCATAGCCATCATCAGTTGTTAAAAAGTGTTCTTCGACATTATATCCCCTGGATGATATAACTTCAGTCTACAATTATATGTTTTTTTTTATAAATATTATTATCTTTAAATCTGGTTTTTAAGCTGGCCTACATACTAAGTCCTTATCAATCTACTTCAACACCATTTCAAATGCTATCTATCAGAAAAAATCTCACGTCTGGAGATAGAAAGGGCCAGCTTCAAGACAAGAGTTGAAGATCGCATCAGATAAATTTACTTACAATATTTCTTGTATCGTCCTTATTTTCATAACAGTTTTTTCCAGTTACATAATCAATTGCAGTTTTGCAAACTCTTATACTTTGGGCCCCATAAAAATGTACTATAATACACAACAAAAGCAATGTTCTCATTTTGCAGTTATTAACTGAGTAACTTTTTAACCGAATATATAACGAGTAATGATTTTATACCAAACTAATTGTTATTTATATCAATACTATAATTTATGGTAAAATTGATAAAAATACACTTTGGCATGAATTAAAATATTTTTCACAGTTGTTATTGTAATTAGGTACTGTCATTTTTATTTCTAAAAAAGTACAAAATAATTATGTGCGATATGTAGATAAATTGGTCGTTTATTTTTATTTATTTATTGCTAGTTACCTTTATGACACCTTGTGTATATAAAACTTTTAGTATAAAACAGATTTTTAAATATAGGTTTTTCTCCACAAAAATAGATTATAGATAAAAAAAAATTTTTTGAGAGCCCTAAATTTTTTAGAGGCTTCTGATAAATTTGTAAAACCCTCAGTAATATACATATATGGGTATTACCAACTCATATAAACTTTTTAAATATTGGCGTTGAGAAACTACTTAATACTTGTATTTTTGTATTAAGATAATAATAGTTATTTGTTTTACAAGTGTTGAAAAGCGACTTTTTCATGAGAGTTTTGAAATTGACCACGAGGCCGTTAGGCCGAGTGTGCATTAACACGAGCTTGAAGAAAGCTTTTCTCACAAGTATAACACAATGTTTTTTCTGCGACCTTTTTATTTTTTATTATTTTTAAATACAAAACAAAATAACCTAAAAACTTTTTTGACAGCTGAATGTCAAACGATGCTGTCAATTTCTTTTCACACAGACCTGTCACTTTTCACACAGAAATGTCACTTTACATTCGTGTTTTGCCTTGCCAATGAAAAGATTCATTTTCTAAGCAACGATGCCATCATGAAAAGTGACTTTTACATAGTGGTCGTAGAAAAAATAATTTTCACATTTAGTATTATTTTACAAGAAGGACACTTTATTTTAACCATTGTATGACATTTGAGAATTGTGAACTAACTTAAAACTAACTTCAGCCAGTGACTAAAACGTCATAAAGCCACATCTTCTGTATTTAAAAGGTCACTTTGTGTCATGGAAACATGTACGTTTTAAAGGTGGGGGTAGAAAAAATAATTTAAATTAAAAATACACAAATAACAAAATATTGCAGTATTTAAAATACAATATTTTAATTTGTTATTTTGCCATAACGAAGCTTGTAGATTAAGGTTAAGTGTCACATAACAAAGCATAGGTAATAATTTATTACTTCTTACTATTGCTGTCCGAAGTGTTCTCTAATAACATTGTTCATTTAGCATCCAGATTGTAGATTTATGTGAAGTTTTCTTACAAAATCAAGCATAGACAATAATTCAATAATTATTATTAAAACTGTTCAAAGTGTTCACACAGAACGGTTTATTTTGTTGGCATCCAATAGAAAATATTATTATACATATTTATTCACGTGCATTTAGCGTGTAGTGGTGATTTGGTAAAATGAATGTACTATAGCTACCATATATAAATAAAATAATATTTTAATTAGAGATCTGCAAATAAAATAATAGTCTTAAAAATAAAGTACATATACTTACTTTTATGAATTCCATTGAACCTGGGTATTACAAGTGTAAGCTAATATCAAATAAACTTAAATCAAAATAACGAGTATAAACAAAATTAAATACAGACAAAATATGTAAATGTCTATAAAAAAACAAATAGTATCAACACAAACATCTTGTTTGCCTAAGTTGTATTGTTGTCGTTTTATTGTAAATATATATTTGTATACGTATTTTACATTGTACATTTATTGAGTGGGGGCAGGTAATATGGAATAGTAATGTAATTTTTTCCACTTATATTAGGTAAAATATTTTATTAATACAAGTAGACACTACAAAAATTATTTATCTAATACATTTAATTCACCCATTGTTAAAAAATTTGCAAAATATTTTTTTTTTAAGTTGATAAAAGTATGTTTTTTGTATAGCGAAAACTTGGCGGGTAATATGGAATACTTTATTAAATTTTAAATTAAACAATACATTATCGACAGAAGTGGCATCGTACTCTCAAAATATTTTTTTTTTAAGTTGATAAAAGTATGTTTTTTTGTATAGCGAAAACTTGGCGGGTAATATGGAATACTTTATTAAATTTTAAATTAAACAATACATTATCGACAGAAGTGGCATCGTACTCTCAAAAGGTCACATTTTTTCAATGGGGTCATGTGATACATCGTTAAAAAGGTCTTTGCAAGCTAAATATAACCAACTACTTTTTTTAGATTCTTAATAGGGTACCCTATTGTACGTCCGAAATTATTACAAAGAAAACCGCATTTTATGCTAGAGTACAATTTTTAACAATTGAGAATTTTTTTTTTAATTTGGTATTCCAATATTAAGGTAACACTTTTTAACATGTATGGATTAAAAAAAAACAAAAGGCTACGTACTACCAAAAAATACATAGTGGGTAATGTGATATGTCATTTGAAAGGTCTTTTGAAGCTATATCTACTTATTTTTCTAATTGCACAGAAAGGAATTAAAAAAATATAAATCTTATGTTGCTAATTTCCTACAAACACTGTGGCACAGTGGTTCCCAAACGGTTTTCTATGACGCCCCCTTTTTGATATCATGAAATGTTTATGCCCCCCCTGATAAATTAGACATTAGACAAGAACTTTACTGCAATAACATTTATATTATATTATAAAATATATTATATTTTACAAAAAAAAACTCTGATAACCCATTATCGCTTATTTCGCTGTATTTGTAGTTTTCAAACAGTTTCTTTGCGAACTAGATAATATGCGCGACTTAACTTAACTTTTTCAATTATACAACTGATGTATAGAATCTCAAAAATAATATGTCTAATTATACATATTTTTAAAAGACCTTTTTAACTTCCCATTGGAAAAAAATAGAACCTTTTTACATTAAGACGGCATTTTAAATAAAATTGTTAATTTTTTTATGTCATCAAAAAATGTAGGAGGCATTGCTATAGGAATTTTTTCATACCTACCCTTTCCATCGCGTACGTAATATTGAAAATTACTTTATATACAATTTGCAAAACTTATTTGGTATTAGATTTATTTTATTTTTTAAGTTTAAAATATTTATTATTTATATTATAAAAATCGAATTTAACGGATAAAAATACATTTAAAAAAACCAAAGTTAAACAAAAAATATATGACGACACAATTTGTTCCCAAAAGTTATTTACAGCAGTACACGGAACATTTTTATCAAGACTTATTATAATTAGTGTGTAGTAGTTTGATTAGGTAGCCGCTACGATTAAGATATTATTCATGCCTAATAAATTATAATTGTATCTGTGATAAAAAAGTGTGTTCCAATGAGGATATTGTTAATATTTGTTTATTTGTATTAGAATAAGGTAATGATGCTTTAAATAATTTAATTATACAATGATAGTTTACTTTTGGATTTTTTAAAATTTTAATGGCGATAAGTTATTAAATTGTCGAAACTTAAATTAAGCATTGTATAATTATGTAAATATGATTAAAATTTGTTTATTTTTGACCTAATTTATTCGGAAAAACATTATTGGTTATTAGAACTATTCATAAACTTTGAACCGTTTGTAAAGTTTTTCGTTGATTTTTTCAATTATTCTTAATTTTTTTTTAATGCAATTCAATGCTCAGTGTGACCTTATTTTATAGATAATTTAACAATAATTATTTAAAAACAATATCTATAGATTCCAAATTTCAAGGGTTTTAAAACAAATTTTTAATTTAAAATAAATGAAATCACATTTAGGTAAATTTTTATCTAATCTTTTTCCCAATTAAATTAATTAGGAGGATAATTAAACTTAAAATATGGGTAAAATTATCAATTATTAATAAAATTTAAATGTAATATAAATAACTCATAAACTATACATGAAAGACTTAGCTTGCCTATTCATATGGAATATTATTATAATATTTAATATTATTTCAGGGTTTTTATGAAAAAATTAAAATTAATAATTTGAATTTTAAATTATGGTTAGGTTATTTCTTGTTTTAAATTTTTTATTTTAATCTAGTGAACAAAAATTAAATGTCATGTAAAATCAAATTCTAAGCATTCCATATCGGTCTTTTCTAGCGAGATATTTTAAGTTTAATATCATTGGTTAGTGTAATAGAATTCATTATTATTAGAACCAATGAAATGCCAGTATTCCATAGTTACGCATTTTATCACAGCAAATTCCGTTTGTTATATGATTAAAATAAAGAATTCTAAACTTATATCGCAACTTCAAATAAGTTTCAATTACGTTAAAATAACTAAATCTTCCACGATACATTTGAAATATATTAATATAATATTAGCATAGTTGTAATCATATGATTTGCACCAGCAGAATATACTTTATAGTATTATAACTTTTTGGTGTATGTCTAAGTGTATTATGAATAGTAACGGCAACCAAACCACATACTTACGTATTACTTGAAAGTAGTAGTAGTATTAAAGTGGGTATACCAGTTTTGGCAACTTTTTCGCAACTTTTTACAAACCTTGAATGTGGCAAAACTTGATTATATAATTGCGGTGGTCATTGCCACGTTCTTGCTACTTGCTTAAGTTATTTTCACGTTTCGCATAGTTCCTTTCTTCAAAAGCAGATATGTTTACAAATAGTCGCCATTGTATGAAAATAAATGTGTAGTTTTAAACAAATAATTCTGGTTAGTACCGAACCAAATTTAACAAGTTAATAGATAATTATTGGTTTCAGGTGGCCCCCCTATTTAAGATAATTCAAATTAAAGTGGTGCAATTCATAATCTACTATAATTTATCGACAAATTTAAAATTTTATTTAAAAAATTCAAATATTACAGATTTTATACGATTTTAAATTTTTATTATTTATTTTATGTATAAAAAAAAAAATCTTGAAATCTCAAAGTTTTGGAAATTTTTACATATTTCAATTCGTTTTCAGGTAATTATATAGGTAATAAGTAAAGATTGGATTTTAGGTTGCAAAATTTATAAAAATAGGTAAAAATGCAACATTGCACAGGAATCTAAAATTCGCATCATTCAAGTCACTGTTCGCCAACCAGTATGTTGGTAATCTGGGTTGGTATTATTACCAACAAAAATAACTAATAATAATAATAATAATAATAATAATGTTTATTTATGTTCATTAAAACAGTGCTATTGCACTGGTGCCATGAACTAATACAAAATATTACAATCACAGGTTATGAAATATTAATAAAAAATAACAAAAAATAACCTAATAATACATAAACATAATATGTATATTATACAGAAAAAATATATAAGTATAAAATATAAGACATAAAATCACAGTAATCATAATTAGGATTAAATATTAACATTTTTTAGAAATTTTTTTAATTTTTTTTCAAATATCACTTTAGTATTGGCAGTCTTGATCTCTTCAGGTAGCAGATTATATATAATATACATTCCATTGTGTATGGCAGAGTTTTGGCAAGCATTAGTTCTTCTTAAATAATCTTTAAGATTATTTGCTGATTTAAGATTTACCGAGTGTATTTGTGAAGTGGTCATTAACACAGTATTGCTCTTTGTATAGTTTTTTAATATACAGTGGATATATCTAGTCAGTTCATAATGTATTAAAAAATTTATATTGCCAAAGCCAGTTATGTTATAAAGTTGGTTAGAAGGTGTTCTACGAGTATACTCCAAATTAAATAAAAACTTAATACATTTGTTTTGGATTCTTTGTACATTATTTAATAAATACTTATGTCATCAAAATACGAGAACCCATGGGTTAAAAACAAAGCATGTTTTCGATGGTACAAATTGAAAATTCCATTTCTATTAAAAATAAGAATTTTGGTGAAATAGGTAAAATCACACTATTTTGGGTGGTAGGATTTAAAAATTACTTCCATCTTAAAAATTAAAATTATGGTAAAATAGGTAAATTAAAATTAGGGTCAAATGAAATATTTTTATTCCATTGCACCTAAAGTTACTAACACTAAAATCCTATCCCTAGTAATAAGTTATTACTAATAACGTTTTGATTAATTAAAAACAGTATGTTTTGTTACAGAAAACTAAAAATGACTGAAGAAACAAATAACACACATTTAGAAAGAACAAAAATCAAAAAGTAAGTCTAAAAAAACCGATAAAATACCATCAATAAATTAAGATTTCTTTTTAGAAAAGAATACAAATTATCTGATAAGAAATTCGAAATCAGAAACTCACTTTTAACAGATCTCTTCGAAAATCCGCATATAAGTACTGTATACCATTTGTTTGCAGCTATTTTAGTTGGTTTAATTGTAAATACTATAGCTCACGATCTGTTAACAACTGGAAAGTAAGCTACATAATTTTAAAAAAATATATTTTTTTTCAAGCGTATGTATAACATTTTATAACACTCATAAGCCTTCGCAGTTCAAAAGTCAAATTATTATACACCGCCGTACAATAATGAAAATACATTGAAATTAAAAGAGGAAGAGTGGTTTTATCTATCGCGTTTAGCTCGAAATCAGCAAAGAAAATGTACACTTACAGGTCAAACCTGACAAAATGTCGCAAATTCGATAATTTCAATGTAAGTACTGAATAATTATATGCTTGAAAAAAAGTATATATATACAACACGGCGGAGAATATTAACTGCCGGCGCGCCGGCTTTAAATAAGCGCTTTCTTTGCCTGTTAGATAATGTACTATTTTCATCTAATTTGATTTTTGTTTAGTGCCAAACTAGGATTTCAACTTATATTATTAAGCTTTAACAAAATCTATATAGCAATCCCAATATGGTTTTTGGAATGTTTTTTTACCTACTTGTGTTACAAATGTTTTATACTGTGGGCAAAACAAAGGATAAGTCTATGCGTAAATGCAAATTGTGAGTATACACCGTGTTCAAAGTTATTATTGGAGCTACAAAGTCGGTTAAATTTGCAAATTAGTGGAATTGTTTCTTCTGATTTAAATGGAGAAAACAAAAAAACAATTGAACGTCGGGTTTTCAAAATATTCACAAAAATACATTTTTTTTAATAGGACTCCCTGTATAGTTTTACGTATTTTGAAATATACCTAATTTTTTTTAAATTTAGGGTATTTATGAAAAAAGTTATTTTTTTGTTACAAATTAAATGGTCTTTCAAAATATGTACAGGGTGTTCCATTAAAAAAATGTTATTTTTGTGAATATTTTGGAAACTTCAAAGTTCAATTGTTTTTCTGTTTTTAGCATTTTAACCGACTTTGTAGCTGCAATAATATCAAAGTTAACCACAACTAGGGTTTTATAATTTCCGGAAAAATTGAGCCGGTGGAAAAAAACAGAAAAATTGGGAAATTTTCAGAAAAATTAACTTTTGCATTTTATTCAAATGGTAATACGAAAAAATTAAAAGTCAATTTTTCTGAATTTTTTTAAATATCTGTACACTGCTCTCTTAAAATGAATTAGTCAAAAATAACTAATATTTGACTAATTGTCATAGGGCCATTTCACGCGTAACGGATAGGACAGTTGCCGTGTTTTTATTTACAAAATAATATTGTTCTATTATATTACCAATGTCAAATTTTTATAAATAGTTCTAAACTAAAGCTGTTTAACAGGGTTTTTATTTGCAAAATTAGGTATCGTGGTTGACTGTTTAATTCCTTAAAAACTAATAATTTAAAGCGTAACGGACGGGACTTTGTAATTGTCCCGCCCGTTACGCTTTAAATTATTAATTTTTAAGGAATTAATCAGTCAATCACGATACCTAATTTTGCCAAATAAAAACCTTGTTAAACAGCTTTTGTTTAGAACTATTTATAAAAATTTGACATTGGTAATATAATAGAACAATATTATTTTGTAAATGAAAACTCGGCAACTGTCCTATCCGTTAAGCGTGGAATGGCCCCATAGCGAAAAAGCAGTCACTAATAATTAGTCAAATTCTACTGAATGAAATAGTCAAATTAGTAGATTTAAATTTAAAAAAAGTTTTGACCCAGCCGGGGATTGAACTCACTTGTCAAGCTTGTCAAGCTGTTGTCATAACCCATTCGGCTGTCAGCCGCTCTTATAAAAATCAATTTTTTTGTCAATAAATATTGTTCATACTATTTTAAAGTTGAATATATTATTTGTGTTGCTGTTTTGAGCTAAACTTTTTGCATCTTTATTTGTTTTTATGGGTCATTTAACCATGGAGCTTAGGTATATGCATTTAATTCAAATAATACTTTGTTGTTGGCCGCAAACGATTAAAGAAATTAATTACTTTTAACTCTCAGAAATAGTCAAAGATGGTGACTAATCTTAAATTAGTCAAACTTTAACTTTTTACGAAGTAAAAATTAACTATTTAAAAGTGAAAACGACTATTTTATTAGTAAAAAATGTTGGTACTAATTCAAATAGTACAATTTTTACTATTTTATTTTTAGAAAAAAGTGGATTTTCTACTGTGATTATAATCATATATATACATGATTATAATAATTATTCCTATTATTATAATTTAGTAAGAATCTTCCACCGGGTTGCAAAAAATAAATTCGGTGCTGTATTAACATAACTATCATTTTATTTGACATATCGATTTATAAAATTATAATTTTGTAATTTAACTTTATAAATCATTCATTATTTTGTAAATGAATATTTTCAATGGATTCCCTTTTGCAAAAAGGATCCAACCGTCTATTTAACGTTTATGTTTATTTTCTTAAATCAATTCAATTTAATTCAATGTTTAGTTTTATTTGCTTTTTTTAAGGATTTTTCAAAATTAAAATAATGTTAAGTTGTTGATTGATTTGTATATTTTTATTTATAAAAAAAAATTCCCAAAAAAAGAAAAAAGCCTGAAAAAAAACGGAACCTAACAATTTTTCCGGTTTTTTTTTGTCACTTTAAAACCCTAGCGACAACAAACAAAGAACAAAAAATGCCTTTTTCACGGGATTTGTTATGTTTTAGTCAACTATATCAAAATAATGGATTATACATTATTTTGCTGCGTACCTTTATACTATGGATTAGCATTTAAAGTGTCCTCATACTTGACCACGACTTTCCAGTTACCACCAGCTTCATCAGCAATAGTGATATTTGAAATGGTAACAATATTCCTAAATGTATAAGAAAATATAAAAAACGACATATTCCAGGTCCGAATGCTTATGAAAACACATTCTTTTATACGAGAGAACGCACCTAAAGTACTAAACTACAAACCAAACGACGAAGATCCGCTGGAACTACCCGAATTTTCAAGATTTTTTTACTTTTTCTTTGCACCAACTCTCATCTATAGAGATGAATACCCCAGGTAAACAAAATCACTTTATGTTACAGAACTTTCTCTACGCCCTTGTATGTTTATTTTTTATCAACAATTCATTTATATTTTAGAACAACTCATATAAGATGGAACTATGTCTTCAAAAAACTCGGTGAATCCATCTGCGTTGTCCTAAATATGTGTTATGTCATCGAGAGACTCATAAGGCCAACATTCAATACATTCGGAGAAAGAACATTCACTGTAAAAGAAATGATTCTATGTATTTGCAATATGTCCTTTGCTGGAATGCTTCTCAAACTCCTAATGTTCTATTTTATACTGCACAGCTGGTCGAATTTATTTGCTGAAATTACCAGATTTGGTGACAGGAAGTTTTATTCCGACTGGTGGATTTCCACTTCCTATGGGGAGTATTTTAGAACCTGGAATATACTTGTAGGTGATTGGCTCTTTACCTACATATATAGAGATACGTACCAGTTTATAGTACCAGGGAATAAAACAATGGCAAAAGTTGTTGTATTTGTAATATCAGCTGTTGTTCACGAATGGCTGATGTGTTATATGTTGGGATTCTTCCTTCCCTTGATGTTTTTCTTTTTTCTGTTTTTATCTGGTCCTGCGAGCTTTGTTAAAGTACCCAAATACAACATTTTTAATGTTTTATTTTGGTATTTTTTGGCATTTGGTTCAGGGGCTATGGTTTGTGTGTATACCATGGAATTTTATGCAAGGGTCAATAGGCCAGTTGAGAATGATACTTTTAAAGATTTTTTTGTACCTAGAATGTTTAACTATATAACGTATTGAAAATTTGTATTTTTGTGTAATAAATTTTAAATTTTTTACCTTGGATTTTATTCAATGGCGGATAAGACCGTCGCGACTATAAGAAGAGATTTTTAATATCTAAAAAAGTGGTTTAATACCCTATATTAAATTTGTTAGTAACACCCCCCCAAGACCCTAAATAAAATCAGATATATTAAAATTGTTTAGAAGTTTATTCCAGTTATCTCAATTTCTAAACGATGGGGCCCACTCATAGCAGTTCAGGATTAAAAAATACACAGGCCTACAATATTTTTAACCGAAAACCAGACTATTATTCTCTGTAGGCTTATTACGTGCTGAAAATTGCTCTTTTACAATAATAAAATAAAACCCAAATTTTAACCCAAAAGATTTTTTATTAAAATTTTTAAGGTTATACTACTTCACACGGTCCTAAAGGCCCCGGTGCACTACACTGCATCCACTAGCGCTAGTTACGGGTCTAGGATGTACTATAAAAATGAATTAGTCAACTAATTTTCATAGTAAAAAAGCAGCCACTTATAATTCTCGTTAACAGAAACTTATATTTCGGACATTTAGCAGTCAATTCCTATGTTAGAGTTTAAAATTTTTACTATATCTCAAAAACCGCTCTACTTTCATAATTTTTGACGATATTTCCGGATTCAAGGGACAATTATACATAAGATTTGGCTGTTAAATGTCCGAGATATAAATTGCTGTGGACCACAGTTCTGCCGTGCTTAATGAAAACGCCGTAACCAACAATTGTGCGATTTTTGTTTTACGGCATTTTCTACTGAAAAATTCATCCTGCGTCTATCCCCGGTACTTAAAAAACCGTATCTATATATATATTATATATAATTGTTGGTTACGGCGTTTTCATTAAGCACGGCAGAGTTATTTATTAGTGGCAGCTTTTTCACTTTGAAAACTAGTAATTTTTGACTAATTCATTTTTAGAGAGTAGGGTCCCCCAATTCCCAATACCTATTCCTAAACAAAAAATTTCAGCGTTTTTTTGTAGACTGTGCCCAAGTATACTTGCTATAGCATTTATAGTGGTTTGCCACTTATACTTGGAACTGTAAAGTATAAAATCTCTGCCACGTGGTAGAAACGGTTTTATTACTTGGAAGCAGAGCTGTTCCGAGTACAATGAAAAAGTACTCGAGTACTGAATACAAGTACTCTTATATAAAAGTACTCGAGTACCAAGTACAAGTACAGTACCGTTGTACTCGAGTACCCATACGAGTAAAAAGTACCGAGTACATTACGAGTTATGAAATGTTGGGAAAAATGCTAGAGAAATGCCTTCATCAAATATTGATATTTCGCTTTATGTTAATTATCAAGGCCGACTAGTATCTTGTTTTACTTTGCCTTAGCTTTATTTTTTAATTATCTTTTTGAGGAATATTGTCACCTTATTTTTACCAAAATATAAACAAATTACATTTCATACATAAGTAAAAACCTTTTGTTCAATGCTCTTTCCTGTGTCTTTTTATTTATTGATTGAGGCTGTCTTAAGGCTTTTGTGTGAGGCAGGCTGGCCGAGGCTGCCTCAGGCAGCATGTCCGTAATTTTACGAGTCTGAGCAGTGTTGCCAAATTTTCAACACCCATGCACATATTTGTCCACGCCAACCTCACCGCATTAAAATGTACTCATTGCATACTTTGGATGTACTCGAGTACATGTAAAAGTACTCGAGTACACGGGAAAGTACTCGAGTACACTGAAAGTACTTGGAGTACAGTGTTTGAGTACTTGTACTCGAGTACCGCACAGCTCTGCTTGGAAGTGACTAAAATGGGAAGCGATTATTTGTAAACATGTCTGCTTTTAAAGAAGGGAACTTTAAAGTGGTAATTTTATACGAAACGTGGAAATTACTTAAGCATTTAGCAAGAACGTGGCAATCACCACCACAATTATATAATAAAGTTTTGCCACATTCAAGGTTTGGGAAAAGTTCCAAAAACGTTGCCAAAACTGATATACCCACTTTACTACTACTACCACTTCAAAGTAATACTTAAGTGATGTAATTTGATTACAGTTACTATTCATAATCCACTCTAAAGTTTAGACAACTTTAAGGTGGTGTCAAAAGTGGTCAAAACATTTCAGATACCAGACTAATACACCAAAAAGTTATGAAACTATAAAGAATATTCTGCTGGTGCAAATCACATGATTACAACTATGCTAATATAATATGAAGATATTTAGTTATTTAAACGTTATTGCCACTCATTTGAAGTGGTGATATCAGTTTTCGCCACTATAATGCTACTTTTTGGTGGGAGAGTTTTCGGTATTTGCCCCCCTCCTAGACCAGGGGCCCGGGGCAAACATATGACCCAAGATGCATACTAAAGTTTAGAGAACTTTAAGGTGGTGTCAAAAGTGGTCAAAATATTTCAGATACCAGACTAATACACCAAAAAGTTATGAAACTATAAAGAATATTCTGCTGGTGCAAATCACATGATTACAACTATGCTAATATAATATGAAGATATTTAGTTATTTAAACGTTATTGCCACTCATTTGAAGTGGTGATATCAGTTTTCGTCACTATAATGCTACTTTTGGGTGGGAGAGTTTTCGGTATTTGCCCCCCTCCTAGACCAGGGGCCCGGGGCAAACATATGACCCAAGATGCATACCATATATTATATATATATATATATATATATATTAATGTATATATATTTGTATATTTGTTATATGATGCATACACCTTATGACCAAACAAACGGTGTGTTGTATTGGAAAATAGTTTGTCTAGACGTAAGGTAGGCAACCCATCATATATGATACTGTATACAGTAAGTATCTAAACATATTTTATATCCAAGGTTTTTAATATTAATTTTTATGCTAGTTTTACTAAAATTAAAATATATATTTTTTAAATAAAATGATTTTAACAATGCTTTATTTAGTTCTTTAAAAATTAGTCATTGTTTTTTTTGTGATAGTTATTTTTAATAATTTTGCATATTTTTTTGATAAAAATATTTGTATGGTTTTAAATGATATAAAATTTACTTCATACGTTAACTTTTTATAGGTATTTGTTATTTTTAAAATTTTATGTTTAATTATTTTTATTTTTTTTAATTTTTTGGATTTCAATAAATTCATTTATTCATTCATGAACAATCTAAATTAAGACGTAAGGTAGGCAATCAAACATACAGTAACTATCTAAACACAATATGTTATATGTTATTTTTGTTATTGTTTATTTGGCATTGTTTTTGAAGCTTTTTTACAAAAAAAAATTATTTGGGAATAAAAATGACAATACTTTATTTAGTTCTTTAAAAATAATTCATTGTTTTTTTGTTAATTTTGCATTTTTATTTTGATAATAATATTTTTATGGGTTTAAAGGATATAAAATTTACTTCAAATGTTAATATTAGTTACATATCTTTTAAATTTTATGTTGTTTAATAATTTTTATTTTTTTAATATAGTGGATTCCAGTCAATTTATTTATTCATTCATTCAAACATGAACAATCTAAATTTAAAAAAAAAACATCAAACAAGGCACCCAAAAATTCCAAAACGCATTTAATTTTAACAGTTTGTCGACTAGATCTAGACGTAAGGTAGGCAACCCGGCATACAGTAAGTATCTAAACATATTTTATATCCAAGGTTTGCAATATTGATTGCAATATTGCTACCAAAATAAAACATATTTTGCAAATAAGAATAATTTTAAACATTACTTTATTTAGTACTTTAAAAATTATTCATTTTTTTTTGTTGATTTTTTTTTTAATAATTTTGTATATTTTTTCTTGATAAAAATATTTTTATGGTTTTAAGTAATATAAAATTCACTTCAAATGTTAATTTTTTATTATTTGTTATCTTCTAAATTTCATGTTGTTTGTTACTTTTTAATTTTTTTAATTTTGTGGATTCCTATCAATTCATTTAATCATTCCTTTAACCAGGAACAATCTAAATTAAAAAAAAAAACATATGAAACAAGGCAACCAAAAATTCCACCACGAATTTAATTTTAACAGTTTTACAAAACAAACTGTCCAAACGCTCGGTTTTTTCCGCCCAAAAATCGATCGTACGCGACGCTACGCAGTGGTCAACAACTTAAAACGAAAACATCATGTTTGCCTGTCCGCAATCGCAGGCTTTTTTATTCATCAGTTTCATAACAAAGCACTCTGTGGTCACCGGGGAGAAAATTAATAATAAATAACACTTAACGGTTTGTTAAAATCATTGCGGACTTTCAAAATGCTTTCAACGGCACGGAGACCAGAAACGCTAGAAGGTGCTCGAACGAGTCAAAATAGAGGGAAAACCGTTTAATTATTAGAATCGCAGACGTACACGTCTATCTATAGATATGTTAAATGGTGTGCAAAAATGGCAAAGACAATTATTGATCTAATTATCAACAATAATTTCCAATGCAGTGTTTTAGTTCAGTTATTATTGTTTAAATTATTTAGTGTTTGTTATTATTTTGTTTATTATGTATGTAGAATTTATTCGCAAAAATTAATTTCATTTTGCGATGTTATTGCGAAGTTTTCAACAAACACAGTTTGCCTCCAGTGTTAAGTGTACATCTTAGAACGATTTTATATTGTAAAAACTGAACATTTTTAATATTCAAATGTGTTAAAAGCAAACGTGTTTGTCATTGAAATACTTCCTATACATTCTGTGGTCTTGATACGTAAGCCCTCTTAGTTATGAATTATGAGAAAATTTTAATAACCATGATGTATGGTGACATAATTTTGTTGGGGATATGATTGGAAAATTGAAGAAGCTTCAAAATTGTAATGATTTTCTACTACGTATTTTGATTTTAATGGTACCTAGTAGCATTGATCACTTAACGGGAGTGGTAAAATTTGTGAAAATTGACTCAATTATATTATTGACCTTATTGTTACCAATATGTGTGTGTGTGATATGTGAAAAATAAGCCTGATTGATTTAAATTTAATACATAACAACCCTATACCACTTATTATATTAATCACTGTAGCACCTATATTATTATAATAACTACATAATATCAAATTGACTGAATAATTTAATTTATTTTCTTAATTGATTTTGTGATCACCACCTGTCGCCGGTAATGTGTGCATCAACTTATCAAATAAGAGCTCTCAGTGCCAGGCGCACATAATCGCAGGTAGGTAACCTATTATAACTCGATAGCAACTACATAGCGCTCGAACAGCCTGTAGTTCCACGTTTTACACTTGCGCGCGTTTCTGCTGCCCTGCCACTAAGACCGCCAATTTCGCGCCCAACCATGTGGTCGCTTAAACGTCATGGCGGGCGCTGCAATAGAGCGCCATCTAGCGGAGGGTAGAATTAATTGGTTATCGCGACATCTGGAAAGTCGAGTAAGCCATGAATACAGGTTTCTAGAGTTAATTTAACGTTCATTAAATATTTTTATTATTTTGTATGTTATTAGGCAACTAAGTAGACATTTAGTTTAAAAAAAAGACACTTTATCATAGAGCTTGTACGACATATTAAAGTAAAAATTATGCGATTTTCTTGCGTCCATCATAGCGATTGAATATAAATCTTACAGTACTACGTATTGGCTTGACCATTAAAAAGCGCGCGTACTTTTTTAATTGACAGGGGGATAGTATTTACGATGTATATTTGTTTTTTACTTCAGTGATGTCATAATCGTAGATTATGCGATGTCATATTCAGTCATTTTCTATTTAAGTGAATTGAGTAGCTTATGTGAAGAAAAATACTTATTTACGGATGCGCTGGTATTTTTAGAGATTGTTTTGTGTGCAGAAAAATTGTTTAATTATTCATATGTCGGTTTTTATTAATGTTATTTATTAATTAGACAATGGTTTTGTTTAACTAAGTAGTGGTTTGGTAATGATTTTAAAATAGCATACGGATTTAAATCAATTATTTTATTCTATTTTGCAACATTTTGTCATAGGTAGATACGCTACAAATAATTCGTCTATATAGATTAAAAAAGTCTTCACTCAACAGTAAAATACCAAGAACCGGTAATAGTATAATACATAATATAATGTTGCCATAAATTCGTAGGTATATTTTGTCGTTTAAAATGCAGTTGTCGGCGTTTTTTAGAGGACTTAAATATAAAAATATTCGATTTTAAGGTTATGTTTGTACAACAATTATTTTTTGTTAGATTTCTTAAAAATTTCCAAACTTAAATATAAATTATATTAGGTAAAGTTAATTCTGCACCAACAAATATATATATATATATACGTACCGAATTGGATCCTTTGGCAAAACATGAAAATGCAACGATTTGGTTCTTGAATTTTATTTACAATTAAAGTTGAAATTGAGTTTCTTAATCAATGATATAACTACTTATTTATTTAAATATGATGTAAAGTTCGTATGCTTTAAATGTATTGATGACAATTCTTGAATTCACACAATGCTATCAAACACCACCAGGTGGCGCGCGCGTTGCGAAAACCCGATGCTTCTTTAGCGTATAATGTTGTCGTTTGACATTATACAGTTCATTTTTTTTTATCTGGTGTTTTTTTGTTAGGTTGGTGGCTTATGCCAGTTTGACTTAGTATTTTTAGTATTCTGCTAAAGAATTTAATTAAATACTTTGACACTGTCAAATTGACAATTATAAATAAAAAGATAATTATGCCAAAAATAATAGCAACGAATTCGAATGTAAAAGCCCTTTTGAGGGCAAAACTTAATTTTGATGAAATTATGCCAAATGCCACAATGGAAGAAAAAGTACATCGCCTTATGGACATTTTTGGAGTAAAAAAGTAACGAATTTGGTTTTATTACATCACACATTATTCACCATTGGACAACATTTACGTTCACAAAAAATTTTAATTTTTTAATATAAATTCTTTTCAAAGCGAAGATTATTATCCGCTAGGAATACTTTCTCTTCTGGGCCGTAAAGCAACCTATATTTAACTACTTTTTTATATGATTTTACTCATCCAAGCACCACCAAAGCCAAATTAATTGCATTTTTAACTACGAATTTCGACAACTCAACTTTACAACTACACAATGTAACCTACAATAATTTATACATAACCACATTTAGATTTATAACTAGCTTAGTTTGTTTTAATCAATGCGACCAACTTGACAACTGTATTTACCAACCAAAACCCTAAATTTGCAACGTTGCCGCAATCCAGATAAAAAAATGAACTTTAGGTTATGCGCATAAATTTATTTTACAGAGAACTGTAATTACAGTTGCCTACACTGATTTCGAGCTAAATGCGATAGATTGAACCACATGTTTTTCATTATTCTACGGCGGTGTATAATAATTTGACTTTTGGACTGCGAAAATGGTAATACGGTTTAAAAAAATACATTAAAAAGATGATTTTTTTCTCCAAAACTACATTTTCTTATTAGTTAATGTTTGGTTAACTAAACCTAAAGTTAAGAAACCACAAGTTTATTTGCATAATCCATGATGAAAGTGGTTGTTATTAAACAATTAAGCCACTTTAATTACTTTAATCAACCATCAATTTTATAAATCTATTATTAAGTAAACTAATTTTATGCAGATAGCTTCTCGTAGTCGATTATAATAAACAACTGAATAACATTAAAAGTGATAAATTTCAATTACTTTACCTATTCTTAGTTGCTGATTATCTATAATTATTTTAAAAAGGCCACTTTATGAAAAATGACAATTTTTACAAAATAATTAAATCCTTGAAAGTTACAAACAATTAGTTTTAAGCACTTAATTACATTTTAAACATAAAAATATTCTCAACATTGTCAGTAAATCTTAAAGGATAAAATTTATTATTGATTAAATATTTTTGTTGTTTTTTCCTTCATATTGTTTTATTAAAAAAATGGTGATAAATAATGTCTAGTTGGTTTGTTGTTATGAGTATTATTAACTCAGCAGTAGGTACGTCTCTTGTGTTAGGTTGCGGCCATGGCTTCCATGTATTAATTACAAAATATTGTAGTACTTCGTGTTGATAGGAGTAAAAATAGAAAAATTATTAACATATTATTTATGGCTCGAGAGTTATTTATTAAGTTAGTTAAATTACCTTACAATTTATCATTATAATACCTATAGGCAGGGTTCGCCTGATTTAAATCATTTGATTTAAATCAAGTAATTTTTTATTTTAATCAATGGTTTAAAAAAAATTCTAAAATCTAAAAAAAAACACTTAAAAGATCTAAAACGAAAGCACAATACTATCTTGGCACTATTTAAATAAAATAATAAAGGAATATACAAAAAAATATATGACAGTTGCGGACGGTGGTTTATGTGTTTATAAAGTAGTGCCAATATAATATTATTATAGCCAAGTTATTTTTAGTATTTCTCTTAATAGTACACTTTATTAAAAAAAGCTTATAATTTTGAAAATTCCACACCTGTAATTTTTAACCAATCAAAACGTGTATTTTTCATAGATCACCATGGCAACGGTTGAATTTAAGTGGAAATTTTTTCCTCGTGGGTACCCAACAGCGAATTATACTGGAAATTTTTTGACGTTTATAATGACAGAATATTTTTTTGACAATCTGGTTTTTATTTGTTTACATGATAATTTTGATACATTTCCATTACAAAGTTTAGATGTTTTCTATATTCGTTGGACACCTCCTTTCTTCTTAATGGCGAAAATGCAGGACTTGAAATAAATTAAATGTCTATGTCTAATGAAATATATATAATATTTAGACACTATTCTATTCACCTTTTTTCCATTTAGCACTTTGAGTTTTGAATAGTTAAGATGCAAATATTCGTGAACAATTCAAAACAAATTTTCTTTCTTCAAGTAGGAGCCACAATCCTCTAATAATGCGGGTAAATAAGTCATTGCACGATGATTGATCATTACAGCAGACAATTTCACATTTTTTTACGTCGTGCCGCTTGACAGCTTCAAAACTGAAATAACTTTTAGGTTGGGGTTGACTTAGTTGCCATGGTAACTAAATAATCAAGTCGAGGTCAAGTTAAATCAAAAAATAAATTTTAATTATTTAAACACAATTTGGTGTGGAATTTTCTTACCGAATACCACACGAGGTCAAATTAAATCCGGGAATTTTTTCTCCCTCATGAATATTTTTAGAAAATTATCCCTCGTCTTCGACTCGGGATAATTTTCAAAATATTCATAAGCTCGAAAAAATTTCCGGAAATAATTTGACCTCTAGTGGTATTACTAGTGAAAAATCGTGATAAAAATAAAAAAAATCAAAAATATAATTTTTTGTTGATTTTTTTTTTAAATCATGATTTTTTCGAACCATGTCTATAGGTAAGTCTTTTGTTTAAAAATTAGGAAGACCAAAATATACAAATATAATGTAAGAAACAGTTGTGTTTTGATATTTTTTTAGAAATCCTAACAAGTTTATGATCTTTATAGTTTCATTTTACTTTTATATTTTACCAACCCCCCTCCCCCCGATTTTTTCTGCTTACGCGCTGGTGCGTTAAAGCGTGTTTTAAGTTGTTTTAAACAATTATTTATATTTTACAGTTTTACGACAGTTCTAAGAAATTTATATAAACAGTTACGTTGTTTTTGAACATTTTAAGACATTTAAAGCAGTTTTACGCCCGTTAAAAATATTAATTTTAAATAATAAGACTACCAGCTTTAAAAATGTGTTGACCATGTCGGCCTATAATATTTCATAAGGAATTAAGATTCAAAAAAGGTAACACCATTTCGCCAGTACTCATTTATTTTTTATAAAATTTGACCGGGCCTTCTTAAAACAATATTTATTAACCCGCCCAATGCCTGAAGTCTTAATTAAAATTTACAAAACAAAATAAAATCTCTATGGGGGCATATCTGCATATAAAGGCGCTGTTTTCTCTACAGGGTGTCCCTCCAGTTAATGTTCAAAATATAATGTGTGACACTGTAAGAGGATATGGTTAGTGCAGATGATCGAGCTTATTAAATCACGAGAAAAATAAATGGCTTTATTATAGGTGGTTATACTGCTCGAATGAGTTTTATCAACTACTAATCAGTTTTCATTATATTCCAGGTCCATTTTTGTTTAAAATAAAACATTTTTTCCACTCCCACCTTTAAAACGCCCATTATCGTACATGTTTCCATGACACTAAGTGACCTTTTAAATACGCATTGACAAGTTGTGGCTTTATGGCGTTTTACTCACTGGCTAAAGTTAGCAACAGGTTTGTCAAATGTCATACAATCGTTAAAATAAAGTGCCTTTCTTGTAAAATAATACTAAATGTGAAAATTGTTTTATTATCTCAATACAATACAATATTAAATAGTTTTTTGACGCCAGCACCACTCAGAAAAATGTACATGCACTGATAATAAAACAAATTTTGTAAGCGATTAATAAAATAATATTATTTAACTTAAATTTAAAATTGTAATGGCTATAAAAAAAATGTACCACCTAAGGTACCTTTTTTATTAAATTTTCAGTGTCTTATTGGGACAAAAACCTACGATTTGTCAAAGTAATAGGATTATTTTTATTTACAGAATAAACTTTTTTTACTGTTAATAAAATTTTTATTATGAAGCAGCAATGTTGAGCTTCTACAAAAAAAATGTTCATCCAACAAAGTAATAGTTGTTATCATATTGTCATGGCAATAAGAAATTCTTTATGTTTATATTAAATGTTTGTCGAACTTAAAATGATTTTGTTAAATCTATAGTTGTGTGTGAATTGCGCTTACATAAAGTAATGTGCAGTTGCTATAGTAAAATTTGTTCATTTTACTATGGCATATTTGTCTTCTTTAAATTACTATCGTTGTAATTCAAATTAATTTTATTTCAGTTAGAAAATCTTTGTTAATAGCTTATGTTAAGAAAAATAACAAAAATATTTTATTGTTATAAAATAGTAGATTATGTCATAAGGAGTAGAAGTGACTCTTTTTGTGGTGAGTACAGAGATTGACGGCCGAAGCGTAGCTGAGGCTGGCAACTGTACGAAGAACAAAAAGAGCTTCTACTCCAAATAACATATACAATTTTTTTTTCAAGGGCGTAATATAAATAGGATAAGAAATAGAATTATTTTATCTACTCATAACTCATGTGGTATAAAATTTTGGCTAAAAGCATTAGAAATTATTGATAAAAACTAAAAAAACTTATAACCCTTACTTACAATGCCGATAAATATCCTAAACTAAAAATAAACACTGCTCTGTCAAAATGCTGCGCTTGAATTAATTTTGACGTACTGACATTTGTTTGGAGTTCCGACATTGGCGACTCGTCTATCATCATAATATTATACTAATAAACTAGTTGTTCTTTATTTCGTTCAATTAAAATTTAATAAATAATCCCTAAATATTCCGTGCGATTATAATTAATATAATTAATACATCGTGATTGCTTTGTATGATATGCTAAATTAATTTTATTATTTGACGTCTATTGGGACACCTATGGATTTACTTCTATCCCTAGGCTTTTTTGAGTTTTTTGTCTGCCGCTAATGAAAAAGACGCACTTCAACTATCTCTATACAGGTTGTATATCATGGCCGCTTGAAAAAAAAAGACTTTTTTAATATTTACTTACTATTGTTTTGCAATGGTAACAAAATTTTTGTTATTTCCCTTAAAAAGAGGGGGAAAGGGCCAGCGCTCTCCTTGGTGAACATAACTTATAATCCAGTCTGTGTTATAATCTTATTGATTTCACTTGTGCGAGTGAAGTGTGGTAAAATCTAGCATGATAAAAATATCAAAAAGACCACTAAGAAAATTAAAATTCCGACGTTTTGTAACAGAAATATTTAAGGTCTATTCTATAAACGAAGCAGACTTGTTGTTTAAAAAGTGAGTTCGTATTTTTTTTATTTTGTACATCATATAATATGAGTTAATTTGTTATAATAAATAATTTGTTTTATTGCCTTGCAATTATTTAAAAAAAAACTACCCAACACCCAACAGTAGGTTGAAAATTTGAGCATTGTTACAATGAAAATAGTTTATTGAATTAACAATTAATTTGTTGTTAAATTAACATAAATTTTATTAATATAATAAAAAAAGATTTATTTTAAACGAAAAGGGATTTGTAAAATTTACAATATTTCTATGAATAATAACATTAGGGTTTCATTAATACTACAAAACGTTTTTGTAAACGGTATAGAACTGTTTTTTTGGACAAATAATAAAAACTGTATTTATCAATGCGTTTCTACATCTGAAAGAGTTTTATTTTTATAAACATAACGTAAATTTACTTTATAATTAATACAAATGCTATTACTGAAAGCAGCGTTTGTAGATAAATAATTTTTATAAAAATGATCTTTTTGCCGTAACAAAAGCAATTGTTGGACGAATAGGGATCTTTACTTTATTAAGACAAACTACTTTTTTTGTTATATTTATTAAAAATTTTTCTGAGTGCAGTAGCACAAAGATATTGGCCCAATATTCGTAATATTATTGGGCCAATATATCTTTCGTCAGTTTTTTTCTAGTTGGCCCGAAGTTGTTTGACATTATATTCTAGGAAAGTTGAGGGAGAAATTGAAAGAAAAAAAGATAGCCACCTAGTACTTACTACGTAGTAGGATTTCTAAAAGTGATATGTCACGATCGTGTCGACAAACGTTTGTTTTCAGGAAATGTTTATAGTAGGTACTTAGGGGCGTAGAAGCGGGGGGGCAGGTGACAATGCCCACCCAAATGATAAGGTGAGAGGGGGGTTACCTGATATAAAATGTACCCTCCAAATTCTTTGAAAAAATCAACCAATAAGACAAGTCGTGTACCATCTATGTTATTCTTAATTACGATGAAATGCTAAAATCGTTTGTATCGTGTGCTAAAATGATCAGCTTGAGCTTTATTAACGTAATAACAAATTTTATTGCTAATAAGACAATAAATCGTATATTACCCTTGTTATTCTTACGGTAATATGCAAGAATGGCCTTTATTATTTTCACCCATTTGGTGCTAAACAATAAGGATGGTAGTCGGTTGCGCCACCCGCCAACTTAAAACCGCACGGAAAAAAATTAAATTTTACAACCATATTGTAAAAAAAATGTTTAATTATTTAATACAATTGTTTTGAAATTAACTAAAACTTAAAGCATTTATATCAACGTATAATTTATTTTAAGTACACAATTTTGGAGCACGGCCAATCTGTATTATTTTTAATAAAGAATTGCATTAGTCAATACAATATTTTATTAAAATATATAACAATATTAATTTAAAACAGAAATTGTAGTAATTTAACTACAATATATAATTATATCTTCAATAAATTGTTGTTTATTTTTATTGCAAAATTGTTAAATTATTTCTAACAAATTGTTAAATTATTTCTAACAAATTGTTCTTGGTCGTATTTTTTAAACAATTTCTTCCAGAAAATTCTACAATTGTAGTACTTTCCACAACATTTTTTTTTGTGCGTTCCTGCGCCACTAGTATACACTTATCCTGTCGTTACATATCACTTTTAGAAATCCGAAAGCATCATTGACTATAGTTAATGATATATTGGCGTAAAATAATATGCCAATATAGGACCAACCTTGGATAAACATTGGCAAGATATATTAAATTATCATTTTATGCCAATATAGGGCTAACATCGGCTAAATAAATCCAATATTGGCCCCAGATAAAATATTGTGCATAGACGCGTATGAAGCGCCGTTTGGGCCAAAATAGAATTGTAGGTAATATATATATTTTTCTGAAACTGCGTGATATATAAAAAATTTTACTCTTGATATATAAAATATTTTGCGCCGTTTGGGCCAAAATAGAATTTTATGTATTATATAAAACAATTTGCTCTTGCTATATGAAATATTCAGCGCCGTTTGTGATATATAACATAATCTTAAAAAATGCGTGATATATAAAATGTTTTCACTCGATATATAAAATGTTTTCTCTCGATATATAAATTCAGCTTACAAGAAACGTCGTGTTATAATGAGGGCGCTTCAATGATAGTTCATTGGCGTACTTGCATTTTTTTGTGTTTTCACAATTTTATTGTTTATAATACTGTTTAGTTTCGGTGTTTCTTTGGTATTTAGTTTTAAACCCGTTTTTATTGTTATTTCAATAAGTTGTTGTTGTTCAACTAACATAACCTAAAATTCAGGCAAAGTGTTAAATTTGTAATCGAAGGAAATGGTTGCTTCATAAATAGGTACACTATTGAAATAACAATAAAAACCGGTTTAAAACTCTAAATACAAAAGAAACACCGAAACTAAACATTATTATAAACACAAAAAATGCAAGTACGCCAATGAACTATCATTGAAGCGCCCTCATTATAACACGACATTTCTTGTAAGCTGAATTTTATATATCGAGAGAAAACATTCTATATCGAGTGATAACATTTTATATATCACGCATTTTTTAAGATTATGTTATGTATATCACAAAGGGCGCTGAATATTTCATATAGCAAGGGCAAATTGTTTTATATATTACATAAAATTCTATTTTGGCCCAAACGGCGCTGAATATTTTATATATCGTGAGTAAAATTTTTTATATATCACGCATTTTTCAGAAAAAAATATATATTACATACAATTCTATTTTGGCCCAAACGGCGCTTCATAGACGCGCCCCATAAAGGACCAATATTTTGTGCTACTGGGGAGTATTTGAAAAGATTATATGACCTTGTTAACTAGATTTAACTGATAAAGCGCTAAAAATTTTGCGAACAGTGCCAATTAAACATTCTCTTTTCTTTTACTGTAAAAAACTGCTTCTATATCGATTGTTAGTCTATTTTTAAGAGATAAATTTTGATTTACACATAAGAATTTTAGATTTTAACGTCGGTAGATTCCGAAGTTAGAAATTTTAAAGGGAATTCCAATAGATACACTTTTTGTACTTTTTAACATTTCCTGTGTAAGAATTTTTATTACTTTGTGGTAATATTTTGAAATTATAGTAATAAACAAAATTAAAGGATAAAATATTTTCTTAACATAATCATATTTTGAAGTTTTCTAGGCACTCATTTAATTAAGCACTAAATAATTAAATTGGTACATAATATAATAATAAAATGTATATGAAAATGAACCTATGTAGAATATAATAAAAATTAAGAAAAAGTTTCCCATATAAAAAATAAAGAGATTTTGAACAAAACCATTACTTATAACCTTACAAAGCATGCGTGAAAAATATTTTAACTGGACACCAAAAAACCCCTTATAAACTTAACAACAAAGATAATATCAGACTTAGGTAGGCATTTTTACGGATAAACGAACGAAATAAAACAAAAGAACGCGTTGAAAGTAAAAGTTACCTCCCACCGCTGCTGCCTACACGATGACCACGACTCATGGCAAGCCAAGATCCGTTTTGAAACGAAATTATGTGTTTTAGTTTTTGGTTTTAAGTGGGTGGTATTATAAAACTTATTTAGGCACAATACAGTGTGTGGAGGTCTAAGTGTTAATTAATTGTTTTTGGAAAGTAAAAAGTTTTTTTAATGAAGATTTAATATGTGTTTAGAACTTTTTAATATTGTCAATCAATAGCACAAAAGATTGCGAACAAAAAAGTTTCTATACAATGTAACGAATAATTTATTCAATTATTGTTCATTGTATACCGTACCTACAGTAGAAGAATATAAATTATTAAATTTATCTAATGTGCAATAATCAAGATTAGTTATTTAAATTACCATTCAATTATACCTGTATTCCACTAGTAGCAGATAATCTGATATTTTATGCTTAATTTTCCTTTGGTCGAAGTGTCCGTATAGGCGCAATAATAATACATTATTTTAGATAATTTATCCACTACTGGTTTTTACTTTAATATAATTCTTTATACGACTTACCAAAGAATATTTTATTTATCAATTTATTGATACTTTGTATTAACAGTTCTCACTTTAGACTTCTGAAGCTAAGCTTCTTAAAATTCAGCAAACCAAACGAAGACTGAACTATTTTAGAAACATTTGTATTAGAAAATGCATTTTACAGTTTAACTGAATTTTTAGAATACAAATTTAAAACTTCACTTAATTGTATACCTTAGTTTGTTATTTGTTTTTAATTTTAGAATGTCTAAAATATTTTTTTTGTATACCTAGTAGGTATTACCTACCCACAATAATTTTCTGAGGGCTTTTAAATTTTTTGTAAATTATTTATTTGTATGCAATTTGGTACACTGTTATTAAAATCAAATTTGTTAAGATGAGTTAATTTTATTTTGTAAAATTTAAAAAAAAAATGTGTAGTAAACCAGGTTTTGTAATTATTTTAAAAAGGAAAATATTTTACCGAAAGTTACCCAAACTGAAATTAGGGGATACAGTGAAGTGGGTTAAAGTTACGAAACACATCAGTAGGTGTTGTAGTAGTACTAATAATTATATTGTACCAAATTTCTTTATAATTTTATGATTTCAATGTGTTAAATTTTCTGTTTAGGGAGCTGATTAATAAAGGAACATTTCTTATCAAAATTATTTTCATTTAAGTTCCCAATTTCCTACAAATACTTTTGTTACTAGGTCTACAAAAAGGTTTGCACTTTTTACAAGAATTATGGTTGAACTATTAATGTAGAATTTTGTTATTCTACAAAATGTTTGTTATAAATACAAAATACTTATTCAATTAGTTAACAGATTACAGTGGGTTGTAAACTTAACATAAAGTTATGTGGACCTGGATTAACATAAAATCTGGTTAATATTTGGTTAAAATTAACAAATATTTGTTAATTTTTCCTTTTTCTTGACATTAAATGTAAATTGTTGATAAATATATCTATCTATCTATCTATCTAACTATCTATGTATCTATCTATCTATCTATCTATCTATATATCTATCTATCTATCTATCTATCTATCTATCTATCTATCTATCTATCTATCTATCTATCTATCTATCTATCTATCTATCTATCTATCTATCTATCTATCTATCTATCTATCTATCTATCTATCTATCTATCTATCTATCTATCTATCTATCTATCTATCTATCTATCTATCTATCTATCTATCTATCTATCTATCTATCTATCTATCTATCTATCTATCTATCTATCTATCTATCTATCTATCTATCTTAGGGTGTTTAATTTAAAACGACTATTTTTTTGTTTTTCACCGTCACTCCAAAATATTGTTCTAAACATCGAAAAAAAAATTTTCTTTTTTTCTCATTTAAAAAGCATGTATTTTCAATCACTTTTTTTTAAATTTCTATATCTTTGCCGTGTTTTAAGCTATTATATTGTGGTTCATTGTTACTTTGTACATTGTTACAGAATATTTAACGCTTTTTAAAGAGCCTTTAAGAATTTTTCTCTAACCTGATTCACCTTGACGGTATCAGCTCGAAAAGTAATATTTTGTCTACTTTTTTTACAAATTTTTTTAGGACACTCTTTGTTGCCTTCTTCCAAACATATCATTACTTTTAACGGGTTGTTCACAATAATTGTTTAGTTCTTTTTCTTTTATATATTTTTTTCTCCTGTTTAATTTTGCTATTAATCAAGGTGATCAAAAATTAGATTTTAAAATAACTTAAATGGCATTAAAAAAATAATATTACTTCATCAGTCAAGAATGCATTAAATGTCAACAGTTGACATTATATATAAAAATAAGCAAGTTTTTGATAGTAATTAATCTGAAATCATGGAAACAGAGTACACTTTTAGCCAACTAACGGACAATGTAATTTATTACGCAAGATCAACTGTTGCACGCGTGAAAACATTTTCATTATCTACAAGCGTTCCATAATTTAAACTTTATTATTGTTAACACTCGCTATTAAAGTGATTGATTATAGCCTAGGCAGTAAAAATAATTTAGACCAATCGGGTACAGTTTTTTACCTCCTAGTCTGTAAAAACCCCGTTTGAAACAATCAAAGAATTCGACTACTGTAAGATCGACCTAACCTTATTTTCTACTCACTTGTAAACTTTAAGCTCAGCACAAAAAGACACTTCTCAACCTTATGACATTAATAAGTATTAATTTATTTCGTGCTATTGTTGGAACTTTTTATTTTGTTTTTATTGTTATTTTTTTCCTGATTTGACTTCTAAAAAACCTTTACAATTTTAATAAAATAATAATATAACTGTTATAATTTATATACGAGGTGTGTTCAGAAAATATCGGGAAAATTCGTTTTTTGAAACAAATATTTATTTATTCGTCTACATTAATGTTGTCGCCTTTAAAATAGTCCCCATTGAATATTATGCACATGTGCCAGCTCTTCTTCCAATACTCGAAACACTTCTAAAACTCGCTCTTTGAGATAGCCTTTAGTTCTTTCAGCGATGCGCTTTTAATGTCATCTACTCTCTTAAAATGAATTAGTCAAAAATAACTAATTATAAGTCATATTTGACTAATTGTCATAGTGAAAAAGCAGTCACTAATAATTAGTCAAATTCCACTGAATGAAATAGTCAAATTAGTAAATTTAAATTTAAAAAAAGTTTTGACCCAGCCTGGAATTGAACTCAGGTCTGTCACTTGACAAGTTTGTCAAGCTAACCTCTCAAAATCAAAATCAAAATCAAAATCAATATATTTCTAAATTAAAATAATTACAAGTCATAAAAAGGTATATAATAAAAGGCCGCAATGTGGTGATGTGGTTGGCTGTAAAGAGGCTCGTGGAAGTGTGGTTCCAACTCTTGAGCCTCCCTGCGGTGAAGATGCGTGGTACGGGTGGTAGCAGCGCAGTCTTCCGACGGTCTTTGTCCCTTGTATTAGCCCTTTTTATTAGCATGGAGCTTGTCTGGCCTTTTCTCGCAGAGCGAATGTGAGGCCAGCTTGATCCGGGTAGAAGAATAAAGTCTAGAAAAATTTACCTCTCAACGCATTCGGCTGTCAGCCTATCTTATAAAAATTAATTTAATTTGTCAATAAATATTGTTCATAATATTTTAAAGTTTAATATATTATTTGTGTTGCTATTTTGAGCTAAACTTTTTGCATCTTTATTTGTTTTATGGGTCATTTAACCATGGAGAGGTATATGCATTTAATTCAAATAATACTTTGTTGTTGGCCGTAAACGACTAAAGAAATTAGTTACTTTTAACTGTCAGAAATAGTCAAATATGGTGACTAATCTTAAATTAGTCAAACTTTAACTATTTACATAGTAAAAAATAACTATTTAAAAGTGAAAACGACTATTTTATTAGTAAAAAATGCTGGTACTAATTCAAATAGTAGAATTTTGACTATTTCATTTTTAGAGAGTATGCTTGCAAAACGACGGCCCTTTAAGGTTCTCTTTATTTTTGGGAATAGGTAAAAGTCAGACAGAGGCATGTCTGGCGAATATGGAGGCTGGGGCATCATTACAGTATTGTTTTTGGCCAAAAATTTTGTTCAAAATTTAACAATTTTGGAACAAATTTTGCTGCCACGCGTTTCATACCCAAAACATTCGAAAAAATTTCATGGGATGAGCCAATCGATATACCAACATCATCAGCTACTTCTCTGATGGTTTATAACCATTTCTTTCACTTTTTCCATGTTTTTATCGGTTGTTAATGTGCTTGTGCGTTCGGGGCGTTCGTCATCTTCAACGTCTTCACGGCCATCTTGGAAACTCTTATAAAATTTATCTCGACTACTCTTATACCACTTGTAAACTCTTGTTTTACTTATAGCAGACTCACTATAGGCCTTTGTTAATATTTCACAGAATTTATTTAATTTTTTAAGCAAAATTGGATACAAATTCTTTGATCCATTTCTTTTAACGAACGAAAATCGCCGAGCTCATAAAACACGTCTAACCTTAGCGACAGACAAAGTAAACAATGAAAACAGCTAAAGTTTTTATCATACTTCGGGGGCATGTATACCAACATACTAAAAAAAATTTATGACAACCGGACCCTCCGAAGCCGCGAAATTTAACAATTCCCGTTATTTTCTGAACTCACCTCGTACATATAACACTGTTCCGTGAGACTGACAGACAACGCACCAATCAAATCGCTGAGTTTAAAGGGCTGACATTTTGACAGTGCATTCCTAAAATGACATGGTTATTAACCATCAAACATCGATTGCTCTGTTTCAGAGAATACGATTTTTGACACAAACGTATTTGAGTGTCCCAATTAACCACTTAGGGATGGAATTTCAAAAAATATTTACCGGTTAACCATTGGTTAACCGGTAAATATTTTTTGAAATTCCATCCCTAAGTGGTTAATTGGGACACTCAAATACGTTTGTGTCAAAAATCGTATTCTCTGAAACAGAGCAATCGATGTTTGATTTCATGTATTTTTTTTATTTCTTTAAATTTTTTTTGAATATAATTTTAATAATTATAATAGTTAAATTATAATTATAGTGCATTTATTTTAAATAAATCAATTTTTAACAACTAAACTTTTAAGTGAACATGTACCTACCTAGTTATTTTAACTTTTAACTGCTTTTTGAACAATTTTATATCAATGTTAAATGAAATCCAAGTTTATGGTATATTGTCTAATACAAACCTCCAACAAATATCCTTAGGCTGCCAAAGTAGGCAGAAACAAAACAATCCTGCCATACCTACCATAGAACACCATTTCGAAGATAGTGCAGTTCGTTGTAAATGCTAAGGGTCAAGTCTTGAACTCCCTCACAAACTGATTGAATTATTGTTGCGTGTTTCCCTAGCAACACACAAAACAGATCTTCGAGATTTTGCTTTTATCACCGCCGCGGCGATATAAATTAAGTGATTTTTTATTGCGTTTTCGATTTATTATTGTGTTGCCTTCTTGGAAATATTTGCAATCCGACTACCATTCGCGAAACTTATCATCATCAATCATTTTTTGTTTTAACTTAATTTCGATTAAAAACATTTATTATATTTATCATTACTTGCGCTGTTGCAAACAACCCTTTTAAAATTCCAACATACAAATGCAACAAGATAACTGTTTCTATATAAGTATACATGCTAAATATTTACATCGCAGGTCCTGGTTCGAATTAAGCAAATTACATGACTGAACCCGCATGTAAACATGATATGGACACCAATTACCATTTGTTAAGTGAAAAACGCCTATCCATTAATATGAATAATGACTTATTGCTTATAGATTAACGGAATCATGCACTTTTGATGTTTGAGGAAAATTTGAAGAGATCATTCTACACGGAGAAAACTGTTTTGTGAATGGTTAGTAAAAATCCAGAAAATTAGGAAATTACAAGTGAGCGCTGTTGTGTTTAGTAATGATTCTCAAACTCATGCTAAAAAACATACAAATCGTTTGTAAATGTGTCTTCTACACTGAGAAAATGTTCACTACACTGTTATAAAAATCAGATTTATTAACATGAGTTTGTAGTTTATTTATTATATTTTGTAAAATTTTAACATAATTTTTGTAGAAAACCAGGACAATACGCATCAACAAGTTCATGAAGTCAGTTGCAACTGACTTCAGCGTCTGCAACTTATGTTTTTGCTTACTTTATTATAATTACTACCAGAAATCTGTCATTATTGTTATTCGGATTCCTTATAGTGCGAAGTATCCGAAAAAAGATGGCATCACTGATCCTCAAACTGAAATTAGAGGATACAGTGAAGTGGGTTAAAGTTACGAAATACATCAGTAAGTGCTGTAGTAGTACTGATAATTATATTGTACATTATTTCTTTATAATTTGATAATTTCAGAATGGTGTGTTATTTAATTGTGTGTATGTTATTTTTGTGTTTATTTATGTAGGTATGTGTTAATTTTTTTGTTTAAACGAAAATTCTTAAACGTTAAGTAGGTACTCATGGATAAAGGCCACCCTGAAATTAAAAAAATACAATGACCAATTTGTAAGTTACGTCGTAAATCGGGTACTGTCATGTGGAAAGAAGTCAAATCAAACCATTAATCAAAGGATCTAGTGATCTCAGTAAAGACCATGACTTGAATTTTATGAATAGGTATGCGTATAACAGTCCGTTTCCTCTTTTTATTTAAGTAGCCGCTAAATCCGGCTTTATTGGGTATACCTATAGGTATATCGAATAAATCATGATGTAAGATGAGCTCCAAACTTGTAATATTTTAAACTGTGTGTGGATGAAAAAGTTTGTAGGTATATGGAGATATAATCATTATTGTGAAAATTATTTTCAATAATAATTATACAGAAATGCTGGCTAAAAATAACAATACAGTTTCTAATGTAACTGTGACTTTTTTATTAAGTTATTTTTATATATTTGCATAATTTTAAGGTTTATTCAAGGCTGTGTGGGCATATCTACATTAATTTACACCAGATAAAATGACGAAAACAAAATTTAGATTAATTAATCACCTTGACTTTTGCATTTCCCACATTTTGTATTATTATTTTTTATTAAAGTCATCATAATCATAGATGATAATTATCAAAAATTGTTTAAATTCGCTTAAATTATAATGTAAGCGAATTTAAACAATTTTTGCAAGGACAGCTCTTGGACATTTTTATGAAAAATTTTAAATTTCAATATTTTTCCAAAATCATTTTTGTCATTGAAAACATATTATGGCTTGAAACCCTAAAATTTGAATTATCTATCTAGTTAACATTAAATGGTCTTAGAATTGTGTCTGAGATAAATGGTCCAAGAATAAACCTTTTTCCCTTTAAGACATTTTTAAGGTCCACAGTTTTTTAAATTTTGTTTAGAAAATATACTTTGTTAGTTTTAATTTAGAGAAGTACATAAAAATAGGTTATTAAAAAGTTTAACACTAAAATGAACTTAAACATTTTTTATAATAAATAATAATAAATCCTAAAAAAGTGGGAAAAACTCAAAATAAAAAAAAACAAACAAGCTTTTTTCTTACTTTTTTTTTTACTATTTTTACTATTTTTTTTCTTACTTTTTTACTATTTTGAAAGTACTTAAGACATTTTTAAGGTCCACAGTTTTTTCAATTTTATTTAGAAAATATACTTTGTTAGTTTGTACATAAAAATAGGTTATTAAAAAGTTTAACACTAAAATGAACATTTTTTATGATAAATAATAATAAATCCTAAAAACAAGCTTTTTTCTTACTTTTTTACTATTTTGAAAGTACTCCCGAAAATTCAGATTAGTAAATTAATTTGTAACCTGAGCCCCGACTTCTTTATTTTAATACTATAGTAATTTTTTCTATAGAACAAATCCTAAAAAAGTCAGAAAAAGTCATAACTTTTTATATTTTTTTTTCAAACAAGGTTTTTTCTCACTTTTTTTACTATTCTGAAGGTAGGTACTCCCAAAAATTCAGATTTTTAAATTAATTTTTAACCTGAGACCCGACCACTTTTATTAAAAAAGTTAGAACAACCCTAAAAAAGTGGAAAAAACTAATTTAAAAAAGATTCAAACGAGTTTTTTTCTTACTTTTTTACTATCTTGAAGGTACTTCCAAAAATTCAGATTTTTAAATTAATGTTTAACCTTAGCCCCAACCACTTTTAATGAAAAAATAGAACAAATCCTAAAAAAGTGGGAAAACTAATAATTTAGAAAAAAAATTAAAAGAGGTTTTTTCTTACTTTTTTACTATCCTGAAGGTACTCCCCAAAATTCAGATTTGTAAATTAATTTTTAACCTGAGCCCTGACTACTTTAAATAAAAAAAAAACAGAACATATCCTAAAAAAGTGGAAAAAACTCATAATTTAGAAAAAAAATTTAACCGAGGATTTATCTTACTTGTTTACTATCCCAAAAATTCAGATTTTTAAATTAATTTTCAACCTGAGCCCTGACCACTTTTAATAAAAAAAATTAGAGCAAATCATAAAAAAGTGAGAAAAACAAAATTTACAAGAGGTTTTGTCTTACTTTTTTACTATTCTGAAGGTACTCCCAATAATTCAGATTTTTAAATTAATTTTTAACCCGACCACTGTCATGCATTGTCATTATTGATTGATAATTTATCATAAGAAAGTACCTAAATATTCGACGACGTTTTCGCCAACTTTCACAATCTCGACCAAAGAGCTGATTTAATTATAACAAAATATCAATAGGTCAAAGCAATTAAAATACATCTGCCTCATATCATAAGCTTTATGACATAAGCCATTCACGAAATTAAATGTATTCTACAGCCTGAGGCGTTTCAACAAATGAATTCACTTTCTTATTTACCGAAAAACGGATGGGTTGATCTCGAAATTTGGAAAGACAAGAAATTGGAATTATGCCTGAAGTTTAATGCACACAAGTTTGCTGTCTTCTTACAAGACTCAGGTCATTAGAGAGTTCGATAAATGTGGCTGGGCCAAAAATAGCACCTTGTAGAACTTCCCGAGAAAAATCGTTAATTATAATATTATTTCTGTTTAATTTGTCTGTCTCTTTAATATGAAGATATTGACCCTTAATAACAATTAAACTTGACTTATACTGCTGATGGCATCATCTAAAAAACAATTGAAAATGGCAATTTAGCGATTAATGGCCAGTCCGCCCACCTTTGTGCTCGGTAATTGAGGAACCGAATCGATTTCCCATGCGGAGGTGTGAATCGCCATCTTAGAAACGTAACGTTCTAAGTGCTTTTCTGTAACGTCATTACTCTTCTGAAACGAGTGACTACTGATGTGTGCAAAATGATCTACGACCTTATTAGTTGCTTGGGGAAATTAAGTCTAAAGTGAATCTGGATTTTTGAAAAATGTTTGTGTACAGGGACGGAATTGAAACTATAACTTTATGTATATTGTAATTTTGTTTAGGCTTTTGAGATATTTGGGAGGTTTACTTTTTTATCTTTATAAATGAATTAAAAAAAAACTTCAATAATATTAATAGTATTTACTGGTCTTCAAAAGATTATTCCGCCTCTGTTTTAAATCTCATATTTTATTCGTGGGTGATGTACAGTATGAACCGTATAAAAAAACCTGACAAATGACTGTAATAAAATTTATTACATTAAATTTTCATCTCTCTGCTCTGCTTAATTGTTTAGCTTACTTCTTCCACCTTGATCAAGCTCTCCCCCCATTCGCCAAGCGAAAAAAGGCCAGTAAAACATAATTCTAAAAAATGTAAACGGGACAGGAGATCGCCAGGATACTGCTCGTACCATGCAGAACTTCCACAGGTATACTTTAGAGCTGGCCCTTTTACAATGTTTTTTTATGTTAAGTATATTGTATACGAAAATAAATTGCAATTGATTTAAATTTAATCATCATCAAAAGCAAAAATGAATCGGGGTGCTTTCTGACAAAAGAAGGGGAGGTTTAAAACAGACAAAACTAAATAGTAGCAGAAATTTTTGGATTCTTAAAACATTGTTTAAAATATTCCATGTCAACTATTGAACTGAAAAATGACAAATTATCTGAGAAAACCCTGGGCAAATTAGGCTAACTTGAAACGTTAATAACTTTTTTATTTTACGTTACACACGGTATTCTCTTACCTAATCAAATAGTAAATTAAAAAACCTTTTGATTAATGTAGGGTGGCCAAAAAAAAAATATTTTTTTTCTCGTCTCTTGTGAAAATATGTTGGTTTGTCATGTTTTAGGGGTCATGTCAAAAGATCAGCTCCATTAAAAAAAATTTAGGGGTCGCTCAAGATTTTTAAAAATTTCCAAAATCGTCAAAAATTGGATTTTTTTTATTTTAATTTTTTTTCTCGTTCCGATATTATTTTTTAATTTGAAAATAATAATGATTCTAAAAATTTCAAATCGTTATTTTGATTTCTAAAGGTCGCTCAAGATTTTTTTAACTATCAAAGTAGAGTATTTTGAATGTTTTCGAGCGACCTCTGAATATAAATATCAACGAACTTTTAGCGACCTTTAGAAATCAAAATTCAATATTTTGAATTTTACAGATTTTTTATTATTTTCATCCTAAAAAATAATATTGAGACGAAAAATTTTAAAAATCTTTTTAGCGACCCCTAAAATTTTTTTAATCGAGCTGTGTTTTTGACAGGGCTCTTACAGCATGATAAACTAACATATTTTTACAAGAGACGAGAAAAAAAATTTTTTTTTGGGCCACCCTAATGTAACTATTCCCTATACCTAACGTTATTAATTTCAGAGATATTTAACAATTTCTAAAATTTTAAATATTATTTCTAAAATTTTAAATAATATTTTGCATCAAGAAACCTGTGAGTTGACGGTATCTGTCATTGTTCAAAATTTAATGGCGTCAATTTTTCAGGTGGTTATAAACAATTTGTTGACTGATAAGTGTTTTGTGAACTAAATTACTAATAAAAAATAGCAGTCAGTTACTTATAGAAACATTGACAAGAGAAGCATTTTTAAAATTTGAAATTACTACAAACAGAATTTGCTAATATAAAAAAATGAACAAAGCTATACTGACAAAGGATGTCAGTTAGGTGAAGCACTAACTCATAGGAGACAATAAAATATATAAAAAATATGAAATAATTTAATAACGAAAATAAACGTAACTGTAACAATTAAATAAACCAAAAATATTTTAATTAACAAGTATAATTACTAATTTATTAGTAAATGTTCAAAGTGTTCTCTATTTACATTACCAGAAATTAAACATGCAGTATGTTGAATGCAGCGGAAATCTCAAGAGAAGAGCAGAAAACAAAGATAAGAAAACCATAAAAGTTGGAAGGATTGTCTAATTATTTAAAAAAAAACTTAAAATAAATTACAATACAATTATTTTTTTAATAATTTACACTAAAAAGAAAATTATGGTAGTCACCAAATAAATCAAAACTAAATATCGCTAGATAATCACGTGTTCGTAATCCAGTATTGCCCGATCTTCTAGACGAGAATGACAGATTGATAATTTTGTTGAACACAGTCAACATTATCGTTTATTATTGGAAAACTGTGCCGTGAAAGTTAACAAAAACTTATATGACATGGGCTGTATAGGAGATGAATTTAATTAACGTATGTCTTGTAACATGACAATAAAAAATAGATGCATGTTTTTCTCGTATGCACTTATACCTGAGAATTGTCATATAAATTTTTGTTAAAATTCACAACAAAGTTTAGCAATAGTAAACTATAAGATCCCGTGAAGTCTTAGCATCTTTAATAATTTTTTACTAGGAAACCAGACGGTCAATCTTTCTAAAACTTTGTAAATGTCTTTTAAGCAGACTACTACTACAACCTAAAATTTGTTCACATTTTCTTATAGCGACCTCCTTAATGTGAAACATTCTGTTTTTCTAAATCTACAATTTCTGAACTTGGAATTTTTATACTACCATTTGAAATAAGAAACATGGAAATAAGGTCCTTTAAAAACTATTTAAAATATTTTTAACAAAAAAAAGCTTTTTATTTATTTATGTGGTCAATTTATATTGATGGAGTTGTTTTATTTTAATTTAATTTTATTAATGTAATTTAATTATATTTATGTATTTTAATAAACTATTCTATTATATTGTATTCTATTCTAAATTACTTACTATGGCATCTAATTGTTATGACCAATGTAAAAGTATAATATTAACTTTGTATCGATTGCTTCAAGTAAGTCAGTAAGGACAATAAAACACTCACAATTAATTGTCTACGTAAAACACCTTATATCCGCTTAATTTTAATGGGCTGATGTGCTTTTAATTTTTCCGCCATTAAAACTTATTTATACCTTTACTAGCGAGCTTAATTAAATATTTCCGCGGAATACGAAAAAATTAACATTTCTTAGGTTGGTGGTAATAATGACAATGATTCATGCTTTTTTGCACTGTAGGTTGTTCAACTAATAAAAAATGTGGGCTTAATTTATTGCTGTGCTGACATTTCTTGTTCTCTATAAGATATTTTAATCCTTTAAACAGATAATTATGGACAATTATGAAGAAGTCGATGCAAAACTTTCAATTGGAATGTTTGCAGAAAATATTTTGTTTTGTGAGTCGTTTTTTATTTATGACTTTCAAAGTTTCATTTTTTTATATATTTCTGGTAATAAAGGATGAGAATGGGTGCTATGATTATTTTTGAAAATCAAAAGTATTTTATCCAGATCTCTTTATTGATTAATAAACGAATAAAAGAACGTTTTAAGGTTGTATCTCCATTTGAAGAGTTTGATAAATAAATAACAGTAGGCCGTCACAGCAAATTCAGAGGTGCCAAAGTGGTAAAAATAAAACGCTGTATTTTAATTAACAAATTAATACTTTATTGCAAATTAAAGTATCATTAAAAACTAAAAATAAAAAGTAAAAGAAAAAATTTAAATTGTTAATATGTTGTTATAATGACAAATTTAAGGTTTAAAACTGTCATATTTTTGTGTTGGCAGCACGAATATTAAAATAGCAATTTAAAAAGTGCTAAAAACAGTTTTTTGAGATTTTCATAAAAAAAATAGTGTAATAATAAATTTCTAAGCCATCTACATGATCTTTTCTGGTTTCTCGAGTTTATAAATTTTTGAGAGAATGTATGAAAAATAACACTTGTGCAAAAATCCTATTTTTCACATAATTAAATGAGTGCCTAGAAAAGTTTTTAAACGAGTTGCATACTATTATTTTTCACTTAATTAATATTATCCAAAAAATTATTTAAATAAAATATTTGTTTAAAGCGACATCTATAAGAAAATAGAGTGCCCGTTATTATATTAAGTAAACTTAACAATTATTGATACTTTAAGATTTAATAACTAAATATGAATATGTTAAAAAAATATTTTTTCTACTCCCATCTTTAAAACGACCATTATCGTACATGTTTCCATGACACTAAATGACCTTTTAAATACACATTGACAAGTTGTAGCTTTACGGCGTTTTAGTCACGGGCTGAAGTTAGCCACAGGTTTTTAGTCACGGGCTGAAGTTAGTTTTAAGTTAGTTGACAGTTTTCAAATGTCATACAATCGTTAAAATAAAGTGCCTTTCTTGTAAAATAACACTAAATGTGAAAATTATTTTATCTACTCCTACATTGACGAGCTGTGACTTTATGGCGTTTTATTGACGGGCTGAAGTTAACAACAGTGGCTTTTCGACATTTTACGCCACTGAAGTAAGCTTTATTATAAATTGGTAAAAAGTGAGGTTAAATTCGGGTGACAGTTGACAGATGTCAAAATTTTAACAAATAAAATTGGCTTTAAATTCTGTTTTGTGTTCGTCGTAGATAAAGTATAGTATGCAACTCTTTTATAAACTTCTCTAGACACTCGTTTTTATTAAACAGTCGCTCGAAAGCTTCGCTCGTGCTTAATTAAACTTGTAGCTAAAACGGCGTTTATAAAACTTGATACATACTATACTATTTTTATCTCAATACAAAAATACAAAAGTATTAAATAGTTTCTCAACGCCAATATTTGAAAAATTTATATGAACATTGTACTGACCTTTTAATTTCGCCGGCAGTAAACTATAACTTAAATTCGGGCACGGATTCCTCTGTAAAGTGCTCATAATAGTTATTTACGTGTCAAGCTTTGTAAATGAATCTTTACGGGCGAGTTGGAAGTTTGTGGGGTGAGCGACGCAGGAGCAAACCCCATAATCCAGTGAGCCTAGTGAAGATTAATTGCAAAGCGTGACACGTACAAACTTGTATTTTTACCTTTGGATAACGATTTTCAAATTTCAAATTTCAATTAATGTGTCAAATTTGTCATTTTATTTCATAAATTGCTTTTCTACAAGCCTGTAAAACTTTACAGGTCTTTTATACAAGCCCGTAAAATATTACAGGACTGTTCCCATAATGTATCGATTACTTGGATACAAAAACAACAAAATTAACCTTTAAAATGTCATTTACTAAGAAGGTGGAAATAAAACATTTTGTTTACTTTCACTGTAAAAAACTGTCCATTTTTAAGAAATACATTTCTATTTATAATCTGTGTTTATAAACTATAAAAATTTGACATTTGACGGTGACACACAGATTCCCCTATTATTTCATAGATGGCGCTCTATAAAATTATTTGATTTAAATCATTTTAAGATAATAATAAATATTTGTCGTAGAAAAAGTATAGTGTGCTTCCGTTTATAAACTTTTCTATACACTCATTAATTTAAGAACTCGCTCGCAAGCTCGCTCGTGCCTAAATTAAATTCGTGTATAAAATGGCGTTTATCAAACTTGATACATAATATACTATTATCCTTTGATTTTTTTATCACTATAATTGCAAAATATTATCACAAGTATTAAAAATTCTTACACAGGAAATGATAAAGGTACAAAAAGTTGTATTTATTAAAATTTCCTTTAGAATTTCTAACTTGAGAATCTACCGGCGTTAAAATGTCAAATTTTTTTACAGTAAAAGAAAAGATATAATAAGGTTTTATGGGCACTGTACGCAAAATGTTTAATGCTTTATCAGTTAAATCTAGTTAACTGCACTACTACGCCGAAATCAAAAAGTCAGTACAAACGTTCATATAATGTTTACAAATATTGGGGTCAAGAAACTATTTAATACTTTCGTATTTTTGTATAATAAAATAATTTTCACATTTAGTATTATTTTACAAGAAAGGCACTTTATTTTAACGATTGTATGACATTGAACAACTGTCAACTAACTAAAAACTAACTTCAGCCCGTGACTAAAAACCTGTTGCTAACTTCAGCCCATGACTAAAGCGCCATAAAGCCACAACTTGTCAATGTGTATTTGTAAGGTCACTTGGTGTCATGGAAACATGTACGATAATTGGCGTTTTAAAAGTGGGAGTAGAAAAAAATATTTTCTTTAAATCTGATCTGTAAAAAAAAATTAAATTATCTGTGAATGTGTCAGATGCCTCACAAAAATATATATATTTAATTTTGAAGACATTCCATGGAAACTCTTCAAATGGAGATACTCAAAACTGTCCAAAACCGCCTTTCAAAAATGTCTCAACTATTTAAAAATGTCACTTAACCTTGTTAAGTTAACAGTCACTGGGCCTAAAATTGAACCTTGTTGAAACACTTCAAGAAAAAATTATAAATATATAGGTACTGAAAAACATTGTCTAATCTAGAAAGCTTTTAAACTTATTCTTAATGCATTTTTTACCCATTTCAAAGACGCTGCCGTCCTGTAATTTATTTAGCGCCTTTTTACGTGGATGGCCGTTTCTTGCTCTGCTATTGTATTAAGTGACGTTGTTCTGAGTAGGCTGTGTGCCCGAGCGCCTAGCGTCCTTGATAAACCTTGAAGCGCAGTGAACTCGACGCTGCGTTTCGCGAGAGAGCCAATATCAACGACTACTAGATTCGACGTAAATAGCGCAGAGATTATTCGATTTTAATTGATTCATCGACGGAAAAAATCACCGCTGCCCAATCGTCATAAATATGTGCAATTATTTTCCATGTTTTGCGGTAATAAGTAGCTTCGTCCGTTGTGTGTAGGTACGAGCTAAACGTTTGGTTTGGATAAAAATAGAAATGATACACCTTTTAAGTCTGTGAATAAATTATCCTATCTTTAAGGATATTTTTACTGTTTTAAATTGTGGAAAAGACAAAAAAATGCACAAGTTCATTGATTGACCGTAATTCTGATATAAGATTGCAATTTTGCGAGCAAATGCTGGATATGTAAAACAGGAATGTTATTTCTTCTGCAGATATTCTTTTTTCTGATGAATCAACGTTTCTTCTTAATGGCGAAGTAAATATTCAGAATTTCAGATACTGGGCAGAAGAAAACCTCCACTGGATGCGACAAAGTCATACCCAACGTCCCAAAGGCAAGACATCTGGAAATACTAAGAGAACAAGTTGTCCCAACTTTAGCAGAGTTGTTTCCAAATCCATTGGAACCTAATCTAACCAATGAAAGGATATGACTTCAACAAGACGGTGCACCACCCCACTATGCTCTTCATGTACGGAATTATTTAAATGACACCTTTCCACACAGGTGGATCGGAAGAAGAGCTTTCATAGAATGGCCAGCAAGATCACCGGATCTAACACCTCTAGACTTTTTTCTATGGGGACAACTAAAAACCGGGTTTTAAAACACAATCTGCTAATTTGGATGAATTAGGAAACAGAAAAACTACAGAAATTAAGAACATAACACCGAAGGATTTAAATAGAGTTCGGAAACAATTTCACAGTAAATTACTAAAGTGTCTGTAAGTAAACGGGTGACATTTTCAACATTTATAAGATTGAAGAACAGTTTATTTTTTAATTTCAAGAGTTGTTTTTTAATCTGTCATTACATTTTACCCTGTATTAAAAACTTTGTTTATTAAACCCTACACTCTTAAACCAGAAGAGTGAAATCCGTCCTCAAAAATAAAATGAAATCTAAAATACTATTTTTTAAATGAAAACAAATAAAAAAAGAACATAATTCACTAAAACAATGTGAATTTTTTTAAACTTTAAAGTACTATAAAAGTTAAATGTATTTTTTAAATTAAAATTTAATCCTTAATTATAAAAATTACTATTTCCTTAAGTCATAGATCCACTCTTTATAAAGGTTATATGCACTTTTTAAACTTGAAATGTCACTCTTTTAGTATTTAAATAAAAGTACTCTTTTTTTTCAATCGTAAATTGCCTTTATAAAAGTTTTTTAATTTGAATTCAATCCTTAACTATTTAATTAAAAAGTGTTTTTTATTAAATTGTAGTTTCACTCTTTATAAATGTCAAATGAAATTTTAAAACTTGAAATGTCACTCTTTACGTAGTCAAATAAAAGTACTCTTTTTCTTAATAATTAGTTTAGTAAAGTTGTATCCGAGCGTTTTCTCATCGAATAACGAATTTTATTCCATAAGTTGAGTTAAGTATTGAAATGCAAAATATATTCTGCACACTAAATATTTATTTAAATTGAAAATAGGTATATTACAGCGTCAACCAAACTAATAGTCAACAAAAAAAGTTATACGATTTTTGTTAAATTGAGCCTAACTTTTATTTCTTTTTATAATTACCCCTCCATAAGGTCCCCTATGGTAGCATAATTTATTTGCTCTTTCATCTAATAAAACTGGACTAACTAAGCTGTTACAGAAGGTCTTAATAAGGTAACAAACTAAATCTTCGCGATAGTTTGAGTACCTAGTAAGCAATATTTCTTACACATCTGTCCAATGTGCCCTTCATAGATAAAGAGTGCGTTTAAAGCAAAAAAAGCTTTTCTATCTGATGGACCTGCAGTGACATTTGAAAGGATCGTAACAGTCCACTGCTTCGTTGACGTTTTAGGATTACAATCGGATTGGATACGTTTAATGGACGTAAACCATTTTTTCAATACTCTTCCAAGTTCATAAAACAAATTAGATAGATTAGATTTCTATGTTATTTTGTATGCTAGGCAATCGGCCCCCCAGCTTCGTTAAGTTGCGCAAAAAAGTCTAGGAGGGTTAAATCGGAGGACCTTTGTGGCACCAAGTCAGTCATATTAGCACCATAGTGTCCCATTTGTTGAGATTTAAAACCTGTGTTTAAAAACTAAAATATTGGTGTTTTTTAATAGTTAAAAAGATTAAATAAAAAAATCATTTTTGGATACTACAAAAAAAAAGTGGAAAAAATCAAAATTATTAAAATTAAAAATTCCGAAAAAATTATTAACTTTTCGATAGCGACGATCTGATATAGATAAAAAAGCTTGTATTCGCTTAAAGATAAAAAATAAAAAAAAATACAAACAGTGTAGAAAACGGATTTTTAGTTTTCGAAGAAAAAATTGGAAACAAAGTTATGATCGATGATATAATATATTACTGGCAAAATCGTTATAATCATGAAAATATAAAAAATCATATTTCCAAAAACAATTGACAAACCGTGCTAAAATTAAAATTGAATTTTTATTTTTATTTTGAGTCAGGGAACCCATGGAAAAATTGCCATAGAATTTTGAAATGGCAAGGGTTTTTCCTTGTCGAATTCACGCGGAATGTAAATGTAATTCAAGAACAAATGAACTAATGATAACTTTACCTAATATAATTTATATTTAGGTTTGGATATTTTTAAGAAATTTAACAAAAAATAATTGTTGTACAAAGATAACCCCAAAATCAAACCTTTTAAAAAACGGCGAAAACTGCATTTTAAAAAAGTAAAGAACAAAATATATATATTTACCTATAGGTCTGTACGAATTCATGGAAACATAATATTAAAATATATTATTATAATTCATAGTACAATACCCGTTTTTGTTTCTTTACCATTGAGTGGAGACTTGCTCAATTAACGATGTTTGAATTTAGTCCACTTATTTGTTTTTGATTTTTACTGAATTGAAATGTTTACAATTTTCACGTAAATTATTACTAGGGTTTTAAAGTGTTGAAAAAAAAACCGGAAAAATTGGGAAAAAACCTGTTTTTTCCGTTTTTTCCCAAATTGTCTTTTTTGGGAAAATTTGATTTTTTTTTGGAAAATATACACATTCGAAAAAAGTAGCAATCAACAACTTAACATTTATTTTAAATAAAAAAAATCCTTTAATACAAAAAAATAAAACTAAACATGAAATATATATATAGTTCACGTTTACTGCCTGTTGAGTTTTTTGTTGCAAAAAGGAGTCCATTAAAAATATTTAACTACAAAATAATGAATGATTTATAAGATTAAATTACAAAATTATAATTTTATAAATGGAAGTGTTAAATATAGCACCGAATATATTTTTTGGCGGCCCGGTAGAATATTCTTACTGAATTAAAATAAAAAGAATAATTATTATAATCATAATATTATATGATTATAATCAGCGCTGCAGCGTCGGAAATTCACTTTTTTCTCGATATCAGTGTACAGATATTATCCGTAAAAATTTGGAAATTTTCACTAGTAATACCACTAGAGGTCAAATTATTTCCGGAAATTTTTTCGAGCTTATGAATATTTTGAAAATTATCCCGAGTCGAAGACGAGGGATAATTTTCTAAAAATATTCATGAGGGAGAAAAAATTCCCGGATTTAATTTGACCTCGTGTGGTATTCGGTAAGAAAATTCCACACCAAATTGTGTTTAAATAATTAAAATTTATTTTTTGATTTAACTTGACCTCGACTTGATTATTTAGTTACCATGGCAACTAAGTCAACCCCAACCTAAAAGTTATTTCAGTTTTGAAGCTGTCAAGCGGCACGACGTAAAAAAATGTGAAATTGTCTGCTGTAATGATCAATCATCGTGCAATGACTTATTTACCCGCATTATTAGAGGATTGTGGCTCCTACTTGAAGAAAGAAAATTTGTTTTGAATTGTTCACGAATATTTGCATCTTAACTATTCAAAACTCAAAGTGCTAAATGGAAAAAAGGTGAATAGAATAGTGTCTAAATATTATATATATTTCATTAGACATAGACATTTAATTTATTTCAAGTCCTGCATTTTCGCCATTAAGAAGAAAGGAGGTGTCCAACGAATATAGAAAACATCTAAACTTTGTAATGGAAATGTATCAAAATTATCATGTAAACAAATAAAAACCAGATTGTCAAAAAAATATTCTGTCATTATAAACGTCAAAAAATTTCCAGTATAATTCGCTGTTGGGTACCCACGAGGAAAAAATTTCCACTTAAATTCAACCGTTGCCATGGTGATCTATGAAAAATACACGTTTTGATTGGTTAAAAATTACAGGTGTGGAATTTTCAAAAAAATTTACTTCTGCATTTTTTCGTATTACCCTTTGAATAAAATGAGTATGAGTATGAGTATGAGTATGGGAACGTATGGCAAGCCCCAGATATATTGTCATCCTCTAATCTCCCGGGGTTATTTTACCCCCTTTCCGTTCTCCTGCGTATCCCGCCAAATCACAGCATTACCTGTGTTTGTTGGATCCGAAATTTTTACGCCGGCTGGTAGTTCCACCCTAGGAGGTCGTGGATGACAGTGTCAAAGGTTAAGGCCGCTCCCGGATTTTTGTCAGCCGGGTCGGGCCATACGTCCAGTTTAGGAAGGGTTTTTGGAGGACATTGAACTGACCCAAAACTAAGTACAATCCAGAATCCTCCTCAACCTAGGCCTTAGTAGTAACCCCATTCAATTGGTATTCGTGAATGGGGGTGGGTATGTTAGTTCTTTGCTTACTCCGGCTACCAACCTTGTATACTCTATATTTATTTTATTGCTAAATTAGTGTTTATACCGTTTTCATTTAATTTAAATCTTTGCATTCTTACTTTTTTTCCAAATTTAATTTAAAAATATAAATATTAATATACAAAATCGATAAAGCCGGCCCTATAGTGTATGTGGTGGAATGCCACCAAATAGTCTTCATTGGCTATTGGTCGTTCTTCTTTCTTCTGTGCTGTTCTTGTATTTTTGAGCCGGGGTGTTAGTACGCTGCTAGAACCTGTCCTTGTTGGTGAACTATTTATTTTGTTGTTAATTAGTGTTTATACCGTTTATTATTATTTAATTAGTGTCTTTGCGTTCTTACTTTTTTTCCAAATTTAATTTAAAACTAAATTAATACAAAATAGATAAAGCCGGCCCTGTGGTGCATCGCATTAAATCTGAAATACGGCCCCAGTGTCAGGCGTGTAACATATGCTTCAATATGCTTCAATTTATTTACGTTATTTACGTGGGCGCTTTGTTTATTTACTTTCGTTATCTTTCAAGCTTTGCTTTGTGGCTGAGCTGTAAGTTGCGTATATTATATAATATATATAATACAATAATATAATATTGCGACGTTCTTACTTGATTTTTTTTTACACACGTACGCTGTTTTCGGCAATGATTAATTGTTGCCAGGTTTTTTTTTTACAGATTTGCGTATTAGGTCATGCAATAATACTTATCAGAGTCTGCTGGTGATGGTGATGATCCCTTTCGCTCTTTGTTAGACTTGTTTTTTTTCTTTAAATAGGTGATTCCTTGACCTGTCCCCTGTCATTTTATTACTTCGTGTCCGCATGAACCTCACTCCTATGTTCACCGTTGAGAGATTGCCTTTTGAGGAATTATTTAATGTTTCTATTAACCCCTCGGAGAACAGGTACCCTGATTTCACCTGTACAGGTATGTAGTAACCCAAAATAGTAGCACTGTTTCGCACCGTACTTTACTCGACTACACTGTATATAATAGTTATGTTTCTTTAAGAATTTTATTGTGGATCGGCACTGAGCGCTCGAACTACACATCCACTCGCTTCGCCGGTATCGATAGTACTACCCTACGTATTACCCTTTGAATAAAATTTTAAAAAAATTAAAAAGTAAATTTTTCTGAAAATTACCCAATTTTTCAGTTTTTTTCAGCCGGCCCAATTTTTCCGGAAATTTTAAAACCCGAATTATTACTAAAATTTGTATTTATTGTATCTAATAGAAACAGTTCATATTTACAGGGACTGTATGCAATTTATCTCTTCATTCGGATTTCCACTGTTGATTGGGAAACTCAACCCAGTATTTCCTCTCGAAAAACACCCAACAACACAGCAAATCGTTCCACATTTTTTTCTCGATATATAAATATATTTTTAAGATTTTCCGGCCTTCTCAGCTGATTATTAAAAGTTGTAGTTTACTTACAATGGCCACGTGGTGGCGCTACTATCAATGCATCTTTAGCGTATACAGAATTTTAATTATTTTTATTTTAGGACCATATTTTTTTAAGTTTGTCGTTTGTTACCTTAATTTGGTTACCAAAGCATGGAATTTAGTGAGATTATAAATAATGGTTGGTAATTGCAAATTTTTAGCAAAAGTTAGGTTTGACTCTCTAGTCTTGTCTGTCAGGTCTGCTATCAATGTATATAATCTAGTTTAAATGTATATTCATCCCATAAAGTTTTGTTTAAATTAAGCAACTTTTTAAATTAACCCAATGATCTAAATAACATTTAGAGTGTCAAATATCTTTTAAGCAAATATGCTAAAAATCTCATTTCATAGAAATCCATTCATATAAAAATTGTGTATGTGTAAAGGCAATTAAAAAATTGTAATTACGGATTTAAATATACAGATGGTTTAATTGAGATGTAGTAATTACAACACAAGGTTGACATACTTGTATTTATAAATGACGATAATTTAGAATAAATGCTACCAAGTTCGGTTTAAACATGGTACTTAGAAATTACAAAAAACGTGGGATGCAACAACTAATAGAGATGTTAAATTTTCTTAATCAAGGTTATACGGTTCACACAATTAATTGGTTTATTAATAATATTAGTAGGTAAAAATATACTTATTTCTATGTATTTGCAACTAGGTAGTAATAGTAGTGTTTTGTTTATTTGAACCTTGTTCTATTTTTATGTTATTTAATTTAAATATGTATGAACAGTATGCAAAACAGTTGCAATATTACTTTACTGAACTTAACTTTGACAATGGATACTCAAACACTCCTACAATTATAAATTACAAAAAGGTTTTTTAATTAATATCTACATAACAAATTGAAATCATCATTTTTTTTAATAAGTTTTTTAATCATATATATAATCCTATAGGATTTTTTTCCACTGCGTCATAATGCAGTCATTTTGGGTAATGAACATTTTAAAGTTTTAGAGGGTAATTATTCTTATTTCTGATTTGTATTTTGATGCGCTGAATTTGAATCCTCCATCAGAATTTGACCAACGGCCTTGGTTTGCCATTTACAAAAAAATGAGATTCTATATTGGGTAAGTATAAATTACTATTTCTAAAAAAAATTCTCATTGATTGAATAATATAGCAATGCATAATTTTGCAAATCAGAATGCGAATTTTTGCTTTAGTCAACCCTAGTGGGCGAGAATTTTGGTGACTTGCAAAGGCAAGTGACTTTTAAATTGTAAGCTGTTTGTAATAATTTCGTCCCACACTTAATGCACTACAAAATAAGTCCAATTAAAAATAAATATTTATTATTTATTTATTATTTTATTTTCAGTTGATAAATAAAATCTTGTTCCATACATGATTTAACTAATGAAATATTCCAATTAATGGTAATTATAGATAACTAATTTTAAAACATAATTCTCGCATCATGACAGAAATATAAATTAATCGTGTTTATTGGTTATTTACTCCTAATTGATTTTATGGCTGTCTAGAGTATTCAATTTTTTTTTTTAATTCGATCTTTTGTGGATTTTTTGTTTTTAATCCTTGAACTATGAACCCGGTTTTGAAGATTCTATAGGCTAACAATAGTTTGCATTAAATTTTTAATTTGATTTTAACAAATTTTTTATTAAATTTATATTAAACTACCATTCTATTCATAAAAAACACCCAGCGGGCAATCTTTTCCTAACAAATCAAGACATAACTGTGAAAAAAGGCGAATCACGAATTGTTTGTGTAATTCGTATACAAATCTTTAATTAAAGACAAAGAAAAGCCGACGAACAATCAATTAATGTGCGTAAATACTTATTAAGTTAATAATATTAACAGAATAAACAGTTGATTAATGCGATAGGGTCAGCCAATAGAAAATAATATTATGTATTGAGAATTTTTATTGTAGATCCTTCAAATATTCGGTAATGAGCGTTATAAAGACAGCCGCTGCTACGAAAAATCTATAGTACTATTATATATAATAGTACTATAGTAGTATATATACTACCATAAAAGTACGCGTACGCAAAAAGCGCGTCCTCCGATAAACTGATTACAAATCTCGGGTTAAATTTTTTAAAAACAAAATGGCGGACTCAAAATGTCCGACATTTTAAAGAAAACATTATCAGATTCCGTCTAAATCATGTGTACGAGGGTTTTTAAGGTCTGATTACGAATCTTTGGTAAAACTTAAAAAAAATGGCAGATCCAAAATGTCCGATATTTTAAATAAAAAATAATCAGATTTTGTCTAAATCATGTGAACGAGGGTTTTTAAGGTCGCTAATTACGAATTAAAAAACACAATAGCGGATCCAAAATGACCGAGGGTTTGAAGAAAAACTTATGGGATTTCGTTGAAATCATATGTGAAATAGTTTTTGTGGTCGCTGAATACCAGGCACCTCTACTATAGTATATATACCTATATATTGTATACTATCTACTATAGTAACAACTACACAGTAAAAAAAAATCAACTCTAAGCAACACTAATTAGAGTTCACACAGGTCCACACTAAATAGTGTTGTTTTATAACACTACAATTAGAGTTAATTTGTAGTGTAATTTTCCCCAAGTAAGAAAGTATGATTTAACACTTTAACTCTAAGGATAAAGTAATTTTACACTGTATTAAAAAGTGTTAATTTACCTAAAATTGTGTACTTCTACACTTCCTGGGTAAAATCCCACTTTTGTTCAGTGTAAATTAACACTACCTACTTTGGAAAGGTTCTAATTTTAGAAAGGTACTTTTACTCTTTTAGTGCAAACTTCTAGTGTAAATTAACACTATTATTTGGGTAAAACCTATTGGTGATTGTGAATAAAACGAAATAGTAAATAAAGAGAAACATTTATTTGGAACAAAAATCTATGACAATTATCATAATCGGTGCCTTTTAAAATATAATTTTATATTTGAGTTGTATGGCTGGCTTAAGCAAAATGGTTCCTTAAAACATAAAAGTTTTAGATCAATGCAATGTTTTACTGGCTGTCAACTTGTAAGTAATGAATTATCTTGAGAATTCATCAGCAATCCATTTTTCTGTTATAAAAAATGGGTGATCCCATTGGTAGAGAGGCGTCAGGCGGCTGTATGTCGGGGGATTTACCACACGTGTACAAATTTTCCATAATATTAATAAACATGTAGGTATAGGTTAATATAACAACCATTACGCTTAAAAATAAAAAGTAAATCAAGTGTTTATGTATTTATATTAATGTTACAAGTACCCGACCTACTGCCGTAAATTATTGATATATAATATAGTTTGGGTATGGACATCCTTTTAACATATTGGTATTTATTGAGTATTATGGCTTAAAGTATAAAACTTATCAAAAAATAAGAATGTACCCTTATGAATTCACCATAATTAAAATCTAACAAAAATGCCACACTTCCACAACGCGGTATCTCCGGATATGCACTGCGTAGGTAGATATATCTACCTATAGGTACATATATATAGGTATATATATGTACATAGGTATATATCTACCTATATCTACCTATATATCTACCTATAGGTACCAACCAAACATTTTAAAACGCATTTCGGTTATTACCAGTTTTTTCAGTCTATTTTGCCACTATTGGTGTAATTTAACTTTAATTGAGATACAATTTGCACTAGTAGTGTAAAGAAAAAAGAGCTCTTAGTAACTTCAAAACAGACAAAGAAATTGCCATGCACTGTAGTGTACATTTTGTCACTATTTAACACGTTAAGGGGTAATAAACATTCTCATTAGGTTTTTCTACCCTTTTGATTTATTTTAATAATAAATAGTGTGAATGTACCAATAAATAATGTTCATATTCTTTAAATGTGTTTAATTAAGTTAATAAGCACTAAATGCTACCTAGTGTATTTTGTAGTGTAACTTTTACACTTATAAATCAACTCTAATATTTTACACTAAAAAATATACACGGGCAAAATTTTTTACTGTGTATAGTTGTTAAAATTGCACAATAATTATAAATCAGGATGATTGTACAAATTTTATATTTTACAACCATTATTGTTCATAGTGATTGTACAAATGTTTAAAAAAGTAGAAATAAATAAAGTACTTACACGCAGGAAAGTCGAAAATTAAAAAAAAAACAACAAGCGCGAAAATTGTCTTTTCCTATAGATACAATATTTTTTATACACGCAAGGGAACTCCATTTCTAGAAAAAATATGTTTTCAACAAGCGTGCGAAAAGTTGCTACTTTCCGCACGCATTTACTTTTTGCACTGTTGAGCGTGTGGAAATATTTAAAAGATTGACCGCGTCGTAATTGCTTCTCTGACAGCTGCTTCTTTCACACAGGGTATAAGATCGGTAACTTATCAGTTCACAGCTATTCGACTAAGGGCTCAAATTATTTTTGGACACCCTGTATTAGGATATTTTATCATAATTTAGTTGGTGAATAAGGCAAATCTTTACACTCTTCAACCTTTCTTGAATGATTTGTACTACCTACTTGTATTCGTTTGGATAAAACATTTCGACTTGACTATAGTCAAAATACACAAAGTACACTTTTACACGAAGTCTAATACACCAATATCGGTTCGTATGGGCAGTGTAGGTAGGTACTTACCTTATTTTGAAAAAAAATCTAGTTATTACCGCATGGGGTACTTTTTTAAATTACTTAAGTTTAATTAAACGAATTCCTTCACGCTTTTTACCATAATTTTCATCAATTTACATTGTTGACATGCTTAATTAACCAAACTATTATAATTTAGTACAGATGCAAATGCACATCTTACGTGTCAAGAACTCAACATTAATTAAGTAATTGTTGACTATTAGCAGAATCAATAAGTAATCTTCACCGAACGGCCTTGTCATTTTTTCCGTGTCTTTTATAGTTAATTTCTTTGATTCTTAGTAGGCAATATTTAATTAAATTTTATTAGAAGTGTCATCTCTATTGACGCAGATGATGTAAATTTTATAATTGCTTCAAGGAATATAAAAGGGATTTTTGCAAAGAAAACACTTTGTAACAATATAAACAACACTTAATAAATTAATAAAGTATACTTAGTATATATCCTTCATTTACTTTATTCACTGAATATTTTTAATTCAGGACAATACAGGGTGCCCGGAATTACGTTAAAATAATTCGGGGTGTGATTCTACACCTAAAAATAATTGAAAAAGTTGCTATAAACAGATGTCCGAAAATGCCTCCTGAGCATAGGCATTTTAAACTGTTTGGCAAAATCAGGTTATTACTAATTACTAAAAAAAATATTCTTGTATCAAATAAATTTATTTGATTCAAAACAATCTTTGTATCATATATAACGAAGAGAACGTTGATTTACTTCAAGAATCTTTTCTTAATGTAAGAAAATTAAATTTCTTAATGTAAGAAAATTAAATTTCTTTAAATAAAACTTTGATTGTTTAAAAGCAAAAATATATAATTTTTGAAATAAGGCAGGAATTGTTACTTAATTCAAGATGCATTTTCTTTAACCAAATAATTGGTTATTTTAAAGCAAGAATATGTTCTTTTAAAAATAAATTAGTGGTATTCTTAAATAAAAAAGATACTTACCTAATGCAAGAATAAACAAAAACATGTGATATTGAAATAGGACAATAATTTTCCTAAATCAAGATGGTTTCTATAACCCAATATTTTTTTTAATTAATAGATTCAAGATTTAAAATTTTATTTCATTAATTACAAAATAATATTTATTTTAAAACAATGCAAGAAATAACACGTAATTTTAATTTATCAAAGAAGTTTTTTTAGTTCGACAAATTTTTAGGAAACAAGTTTTTTTACACCTTTTCTAAATAAAAAAAATGGAAGCACAAATGATATTTGGCTAGATTCTTTATTATTTTAAAATGATTTTTTGACAACTTGTTTTAAATATTCTAAAATATGCATTGCCCTTTTAGAATTAGTTTAGTAATAAATTATATACTGACATTCTAACTGTGAATGTAATTCATAGCCTTCTATTTCCACTTTAATGATAAACCCACAAAATCAAAAACTATAAGACAAACAATATTTCTTCTAGAATTTATTTATTCGAATTTTATGACTTTCCTTTAAAATATATACAATTATCTAAATTAACTAATTGATCTATGTGTCATAAGAGTAACTATAAAACAAAAGAACATTAAAATGCTAATATCCATAGTGGGTAGCCGCCTTAAAATTGGCACTAACCAAGGACTTCAAACGGAACAAATTTTTTATATTATATAGAAAAATGCTACAGCATTTTAAGTAAAATAGTCGAGCTATGCGGATTTATTACTTAATTTAAGTAAATATGTTATTAAATTAACCTTAAAAACTGTCATTTGAGTAAATAATATTGTCCAGTTTTTATTATTAATTTTACTTTCTTTATTAACTATAAAGTTGCGCAACGTAATTTTTACGAAAGAAAATTACTTATAGGTTATTTTATTTTAAGGGATTTTTAACGGTTAATAATTATTAAAGGTCAATATTTCAAGTTTAAGTTACCGTATAACAGTATAATTATTATTTGTCTGGAAACTTTTTAATGTGTGAGTGAGTTTTAATGCTAAATATAGTTAGTTTTGTCAATTTAAGTTTTGTTTAATAATTTTACTTTATGGTAACTTTATTACCTACTTTAGGTATATTGTTTTATATAAGAAACAAAGAAAATATAAATGTTCAAGGTTTGGAAAGAGAGAACAGACAAGTAATTTTAACGTTATTTTTAAGTCAATATGTGGTATATAATTTGTTGTTATTACGTTATTCTTTTGGTCTCTATCAAAATATCGTATTAAACCATTCCCCATATTTGGAAATTTCTTAAAGTTTACCATTTTTGTTTACTGTAAAAATAACTTTTAAGTAAACTTCAAAGTAAACATGTAGTTATTTTAAATTAAAATGCTGCTTGGGATGCCTAGTAAAGCAGTTTTTTATAAATATTTTAAATAACAATGTGCGAAATACATTTTTTGTTTTAGCGACATCTGAATAGGTAAAGTTTTTTTCTACGACCACTATGTAAAAGTCACATTTCGTAATGGCATTGTTGCTTAGAAAATGAATCTTTTCATTGGCAAGGCAAAACACAAATGAAAAGTGACATTTCTGTGTGAAAAGTGACAGGTCTGTGTGAAAAGAAATTGACAGCATCGTTTGACATTCGTTTCAAAATTTGTATTGTCCTAACGGCCTCGTGAGCAACTTAAACACTTCTATAAAAAAGTCGCTTTTCAACACTTGTTTTAAGTAAGAAAATTCTTAAATTAGGAAAATAAATACTAAAAAGCAACTTTTAGGTGGTAAAATCAATTAATTTATTATTGAACAACATTTTTATGATTTGGAAAATTTGAAAATAACTGACAAATATTCTAAAAATATTCTAAAAATATTATACCATCATAAATTTTATATTTTTTCAAGTATATTATGTATCAAGTTTGATAAACGCCATTTTATACACGAATTTAATTTAGGCACGAGCGAGCTTGCGAGCGAGTGCTTAAAATAATGAGTGTATAGAAAAGTTTATAAACGAGGTGCATACTATACTTTTTCTACGACAAATACTTATTATTATCTTAAAATGATTTATATCAAAAAATTTTATAGAGCGCCATCCATGAAACAACAGGGGGAACTGTCAAATGTCACATTTTTACATTTTATAAACACAATTATAAAGGTTATAAATCGAAATTTATCTTTAAAATTGACAGTTTTTCACAGTGAAAGTAAAGGAAATGTTTTATGAGGACTTTACAGTAGAGTCCGTGCCCGAATTTAAGTTATAGTTTACTGCCGGCGGCATATAAACTCTTCAAATATTGGCGTTGAGAAACTATTTAATATTTTTGTATTGAGATAATAAAATAATTTTCATATTTAGTATTATATTATAAGAAAGGCACTTTATTTTAACGATTGTATGACATTTGACAACTGTCAACTAACTTAAAACTAACTTCAGCCCGTGACTAAAGCGCCGTAAAGCCACAACTTGTCAATGTGTATTAAAAAGGTCACTTAGTGTCATGGAAACATGTAAGATAAAGGGCGTTTTAAAGGTGGAAGTAGAAAAAATGTTTTTTTTTTTAATATATTTATAAGCATATATAGTATACAATTGCTGACAACACATTCATTAAGGCCGTATTACAGCCGGCAATTCTTCTTGCAGCAATTTTTCTTGCAGCAATTTTTCTTGCAGCAATTTTTCTTGCCATCAAGTTTTCAAGGCGGTATTGCATGTTGTTTTACAGTCAGCAATGGCAAGACAACTTTCTGTTTATTACCGTGCTACCAACCGAAGAAAAATATACGATTTTGTAAACACTAAGTTTATTTGTTATTTAGTGGAGATATTTAAAAATTAATGAGTGAAATGGATACTAGAACTTTGAACACAATGCCAATCATAAAACAAATAACATTAAACTGTTTAAGTCAAACAGCGTCTCTCTAGGGAATTTGTAGTAGGGTTGGTAACATAAAAGTTACCAGATTTCACCCCAGAATTGCCGTAAAACGGCAATAAAAATCCATCCGGACCGATTTTCGGCAATTGCAAGAGATTCGTCGAAATGTATCTACCGCGCATGCCTACGGCAATTTTCATTGCAATTGCCGAAAGAATTGCCGGCTGTAATACGGCCTTTATAATAGAAATATTTTAAAAAATATTTTTTCATGAAAAAGTGCAAATTTGCTAGAATTTGTGAAAATGCATAAGATTTTTAAAAATAACTACATAGTGCATGAGAATTATGTCATCCAAATACGACAACCACAATATTACAAAAAAAAACATGTTTTTGATAGTAAAATTTAAAAATTTGATTCATTTCTGTTAAAAATGGGAATTAAGGTGAACTAGGTAAAATTACACTATTTAAGTTAGTAAAATTTAAAAATTAGGTGAATTTCTCTTAAAAATAGTTTAATAATAAAAATAACACTAAAATCCTATCTCTAGATATCACATACCCTTATTCAAAAAATCATTTTTATAAATACCTTTAGGTGCATAAACTTTGATTTTTTTATTTTTTTACGACGACAAAGTTTTAACGCGTCTCGTTTAATAAATGAGATTTAGATGCTTCGCAAATAACTCATATGAGTTATGTGTGTAAACACAACCTTCAGGGGCAATTAGCAACTTTTTGACATAACGTTTGCTTGATAAACTTTACCGTAACAAATTAGAAAACATATACATGCACGAGTGTATTTATGATTCGTGTAATGCAATAATTATTATTAATTAAATACTTGAGCAAGAAATAATTTAAGTTAAATGTTTCTACATACAAAGACATGAACAAATGTAATGTTAATAAGATATCATTTTAATGCATTTTATTTTTTACGGTCCCAACCAAATCTTGGACGTTGAAAAGAGATGTTATCCTCGTTCTAAATTAAGACATTAAACTAACATCATAATAAAAAACCCAAATCAAAAACTGCATAACATACGAGCTTCAGATCAATAAATCCGAATAAATTACGCGTTTACGCATTTGTAAGACTACTTTAAACTCTGATTTCGTATTCTAAACATGCATCTTCTAAGGTGGCTCTCATAAACATTGGTTGAGAGTAGTACCTAGCAGAGATACGCAAGAGGAAAATTATAGATCGTTTCCGGGCATTTAAGAACACCGGAAGACGAATATATTTGCTTAATAGTTTTATCATCATTAGACGGTTTTCAAAGAGACCTCCTCCAAAGTTGTCTACGCTAAATTGGAACAACAGGATTTTGCTTACTAGATTTCTTATTAGCAATGTCAGCCTTGTTTTTATTAAAGCTTTGTTTTTTTTAATATTATAATATTTCTTCTCATACATTGAAAAGTTGTAGCTTTATGGCGTTTTAGTCACGGGCTGAGGTTAGCAACATGTTTTAGTCACGGGCTGAAGTTAGTTTTCGTTAGTTGACAGTTGTCAAATGTCATACAATCCAAGGTTGGCAAATATCATGATATTTATATAAATATCAAAATATCAGATATATATCCGATATATATATCCGATATATATCAAATTTTGATATTTATTTTTTTAAATAATTTGTTTATCTAAGAATGTTTGTAGTAGGTACTATTAGTAGCCAAATAAAATTTAGGAATTTGTGATATTATAACAAGAAAACTAACACATTTATAACAACTTTATTATAGGTAAATTAGCATCGGATTCGTCAGATTCGATAGAAGGTCCCGATAATTCTTGTGTTTTTAAATTCTCCCAAATCCAACCCATATTTTCATTTTTATTTTTTTTTTTGACTGATTTTTGTATTTAAATGAAAACGTCAATTTTCCAGCTCTTTCGTTTCCAAGCCTATTACGTAGTTTCGATTGCACAAGTCCAAATGATGAAAACATTCTTTCAAGAGATGCGAGAAATTTATAATAATAAAAATTACCTATTTTTAATTTTTTTTAAATATATATAAATATCATGATATATATCAATGATATATATCGGATATATATCATTAATATATATTGTGCCAACCCTGATACAATCGTTAAAATAAAGTGCCATTCTTCACTGAAAAAAATTATCTTACTTTTATTTTACTTTTGTAGTAGTAAAGTGACTTTGACTAACTACAACAGGGACAATGTTATTAGGATTAATATTAAATGAGAGATACATACCACTACGAAATGGTATACTCTGTAAATTAAATTTACCACTACTATAAGTAGCACGGATTATAACAAAATAGTTAAAAATTGTACAATTCTGCGTCATGGATAATTTTACCATTACAACTGGTTCGTAATAAATAGCTACAAATAGTAATTTTTTGACGTTTACCACTACTGTGGTTAATACTAATAATGTTATAATTAATGAAATTTGGTAAGAATCAAGGAGCAACGGAAAATTTGGCCATTTAGTGGTTGTCTGTTTACGGCTTTGCATAGTGCGTAGTTTTGTGATATCATACTGTTTTTATCGTGTTGTGAGTAGGTGTGGAACAGTTATTAAAGGACTGGGATATTGTGGAACTACTCCCCATTTTAACCGGTACGGATCGTAAAACGCATTTTACCTATAGGTATTATAATATTGATTTTTGGGGGGTTAACTTTAACTCGTTTTCTCTCGATGTTTTAAAATAATACCTATGTTACCGGCAAGGTTTTTTCTTACTACCTCGACTCAAAATACGTTGTTTCGTCCCCGATTTCACGGCAGAAAGTTTACGTTTCTTGCATTGGTCAAGCTATACGCGCACACTCTAATAGCGGGAGTAAAAATTTTTTAGTCGCGTGCTTAACATTTAAATTTCGTACTGCCAACATGAGAAATACAAAAATATGACAGTTTTAAACCATAATTTTGCAATTATAACAACAAATAAACAATTTATGTTTTTACTTTTTTACGTTTTATGTTGTTTTAAGTGTTTAATGGTACTTTTATTTGTTATAAAGTAGTAATTTGTTAATTAAAATACAACCTTTTATTTTTACTGTATTGGCACCGCTGAATTACCATGACAACGCTACAGTTTGATTGATTTTGGATGTAAACGTCAGAATTAAATTAAACGTCAGATTTTAATTTTGACACAAATTTTTTTATATACATTTAATTTTTTCCCGTATTTTCTGCAGGGTAGTAAGAAAAATAGTATACACTACACGGGCAGAAAGTGTGAGAGTCCTGAACTGCGCGCCATGATGCCCTCGGCTTCGCCTCGGGCATCATGGCGCGCAGTGCAGGAATCTCACACTTTCTGCCCTTGTAGTGTAATATACTATTACTTCTCACATTCACTAGGAAGTGTGCGCAACACTAATTTAAAAGAAAAATTAAATTAACAAACACATGTTATTTATATATTGGTTGGGTTGGGTTTTTACTGCATAATTCAATTTCTCTAAAAATATTCGTACGATAATTTAAGGATATTTGTACGATAATTTAAGGATCCGCCATGTTTTTTATTATATTTAGTTATTGCATAATTTTTGTAGGTCCTATTTAACTTATATTTTTGTGGAAATTCATATAAATAATTTTATTTTAATAAAAAATGTTTTTAATATAATTGTCATTTATTTACTACCTTGAGAAAACCTAATTATAGGGGTAAGTGCAATCAATAATACAAATTAAACAATGATTTTGGCTAAGGTTCGCCTTACTGTTATATCCTGTTTTAAAAACTATTTAAGTAGCTAAAATAATATACTAAGCGTACCATATACCAATATGTATTCGTAAGTTTCAACAGTGTGTAGTGGTAAAAGGTTTTAATAAAACGGTTATTGTATACATTGTTATATATAACAACATGTAGTGGTAAAATTTAATTAAAGCAGTAGTGGTAACGATCACTTTGCTGTAATGTCACCACCATTCACCATTCTGTAATGGTAGCAACTAAGGTTCTACTGGTTGGCGCCTATTTTACCATTACCATGGGTACCGCTGACCGCTTTTTTTTTCAGTGTTGTAAAATAATACTAAATGTAAAAATTATTTAATTATCTTAATAAGAAATGCAAAAGTATTAAATAGTTTCTTAACGTCATATTTAAAAAATTTATATGAACATTGTACCATTGTACATTTTAATTTCGCCCTCAGTAAACTAGATTTAACTCATTTTGGGTGGAGACTGCACAGTGGGGTGGCCATAAAACATTTTCTTTACTTTCACTGTGAAAAACCGCTTTAATATCGGATTTAACGGTCCATTTTCAAGGAATTCATTTCGATTTACACATTAAAATTTAAAATTTTCACTGGCGCGCCGGTAATACATATTTATAGATATATACAAACACAAATGTTTAATTTAAATCATTTTTAGATAATAATAAGTATTTGTCGTGGAAAAAGTATGGTATGCAACTCGTTTATAAACATTTCTAGACACTTAAATTCGTGTCTAAAATGGCGTTTACCAAACTTGATACATATATATGATTAATATTATGATTCTATTAATGCACATCAAATTAAATATTTCTGAATTTATAAAAATTCATAAAATATTACCTAAACACTTCAAATTTAATAATACATCATGAAGCTTTAAATTATGTATGAAAAAAATTGTTCATCAAAATTAATTATATTTAAAAACTATTTTTACCTATTATCTTTGTGTGTGGCGAACGAGCAAGCAATTTTATGATGAATAAAGGTCTTAAATTCGCTGACTGTTACAAATATGGCAGACTGGTAAAGAGCTTAGACAAGTTTAATACATAACTTGTCTCTGTATAGGTAATGTTATAGGTAAATCTAACAAAAAGAACATTAAATTATGTCGGCCGCAATGGTATTATGTTTCTACGGCGAAATTAAGTATTCTAAAAAGTACACCGCAAATGTACATAACAAATTGAAATATAACTTTTTCTTTAGTTTGTCATGCCTTTTTTAATGTATGACAGAAGACAATGGTTGTTTACAATACATCACATATGGAAAAATATAAAAAACCTAATTTATTTTTATAATGTTTAGTTTTATTTTTTTTATTCTGTAGGTACTTAATAAAGGATTTTTTTTTAATTAAAATAATGTTGATTGATGAATATAGTTGATTGCTTTTTTTTTCAAATGTATATATTTTCCAAAACAAAATTCAATTTTTCCCAAAAACGGAAAAACAGTTTTCCCCCCAATTTTCCCGGTCTTTTGCGACCCTTTAAAACCCTACTTACAAAAAATCGCACCGCGTAATTTTCGTTAGAAAAAAACTAACGTGTAGTTTGTGACATGACTGGTTAATGCGCGAAACAGCAAAATTTGCTGAGCAAATTGCTGCCAGTATTCACAGAGAAGTACATATCACTTATGACTGCAGCAGTGTAAACAATTAAATGTTTACAGACTTTTAAATAAGGTTTATTCATAGATGGTGCTTTTGCGGTAAAGTGCAGAATATTGCTCACTATAGTTCCGGACTTGATGTGATAAAATGAACTGTTGCTGTAGCTAAAGTAATCTGTATTAGAAATTGTATGATTTAAAATGGCATTATGTCTGCATTACTGTTTTGGATGACAAAGACTTTTTACCGCAGAACTATGCTTTTTAGCTATTATACTATTGTAAATAATAAACATAAGGTATTATATCAACAAAACTAAATTTGTTTAATGTTTTGTTAATTTTTAAGATAAATAAACCTTCAAATCCTCGAAACAACTGTTTTGTTTAAATTAATTATCCAACTACTAATTGCATTTTTTTAACAATTTTATTGATGTTATGGTCGTAAGGCAATGTATCATTTTAAGAACTATTTAAAAATCGTCATAATGATAGTAAAGCCTTCAATCAAACGTTTTATATCATATTTACGATTATCATAAATTTCTTTTACCATCAATTTTAGATTACAAAATCACATGGTATTAGATGCATCAGAACGGCCTTAGATGTTGTGGGTTAATTGGACATTAGAAAAAAAAAGTTAAGATAAAAAGCAGTAAAATAAAATCAAGGAAGATATTCTCTGAGCATCAGTAAGGAAGTTATTAAACAGGCATAAACAGTTTTAATTTAAAAGTTTGTTTTTATGATTTAAATGTGCTATAAAATGGTACTGTTGTAATATGACTAAAAGGTTTGATAATTATTTTGTAGGCATTTTTTTAATGCCTATTAATATAGTTCTGCTTTCTCTTGGTCAAAAATCGACCAAAAATGGATTTCCAGTTTCATTGAAAATTTTAAGGGTGGTAACTTTAGAGTCTTCTTCAACCATGGAACCATTATCTCTTGCATCAGGATTTAAATGATTCGGTTCGATTTGATTTAAAGAAATTAAATGTAGCAGAAATTGTTCTTAATGTAGGAATCGGTTGATCAACGTATCTAACAGAAAAATTATATACGAGGTGTGTTCAGAAAATATCGGGAATTTTCGTTTTTTGAAACAAATATTTATTTATTCGTCTACATTAATGTTGTCGCCTTCAAAATAGTCACCACTGGATATTATTCACATGTGCCAGCTCTTCTTCCAATACTCGAAACACTTCTAAAACTCGATCTTTGGGATAGCCTTTAGTTCTTTCAGCGATGCGCTTTTAATGTCATCTATGCTTGCAAAACGACGGCCCTTTAAGGTTCTCTTTATTTTTGGGAATTGGAAAAAGTCAAACAATTTTAGAACAAATTTTTCTGCCACGCGTTTCATACCCAAAATATTCGAAAACATTTCATAGGATGAGCCAATCGATATACCAACATCATCAGCGACTTCTCTGATGGTTTATAACCATTTCTTCCACTTTTACCATGTTTTTATCGGTTGTTAATGTGCTTGTGTGTTCGGGGCGTTCGTAATCTTCAACGTCTTCACGGCCATCTTGGAAACTCTTATACCACTTGTAAACTCTTGTTTTACTTATAGCAGACTCACTATAGGCCTTTGTTAACATTTCACAGAATTTATTTCATTTTTTAAGCAAAATTGGATACAAATTCTTTGATCCATTTCTTTTAACGAACGAAAAATCGCCGAGCTCATAAAACACGTCTAACCTTAGCGGCTGCCACAGACAAAGTAAACAATGAAAACAGCAAAAGTTTTTATCATACTTCGGGGGCATGTATACCAACATAATAAAGAAAATTTTATGACAACCGGACCCTCCGAACTCGCGTAATTTAACAATTCCCGTTATTTTCTGAACACATCTAGTACATATCTGGTGTTGCTAATATTATCTTTTTTTTATACTCCTACTACGGAATATGACCGTTCTTATATTACTTTTTAATATGGAATTACATATATTCCTTATAGTGCTACATAATCAATTATTTTATCACCGGATGACCGAATAAACACTGGTGGCGACATCTCTTTGTTTATTTATTTAACAATTTTTAGACCGGTCCAACCTCACTTTCTTTAAATTAAATTTTAAACGTAGAAAAAGTATATTGCATATTTTAAACTTGTTACAGAATATACTATTATACTGTAGAATTATTAAAAAAACAATTATTTTTAAACCATAAAATGATGTCATTTATTTATGCACTATGAATTGTAAATAAATATGCGTTTTTTTTATTTAAAGCATTTTTATTTAATTAGAAGTGTTTAATGGCAATATATATTTATTCTTTTTACAAGGCTAGACATTAAATTGTTTTTTTTCTTCTGAAGAACTGAATGAAAATAATATTTATTGTTGTTGTGACATTTATTTGTTAAAGAGAAGAATTGCTAGATTTAAGGCTACTTTTAATAACACAACAAAGAAATTAATAATGGTATTTGTCTTGTAAAAACAATTGTTTATAACTTATAAATGGTATAAATCCTTGTCAAAAATTATTTTAATTAATTCTGTTGTTAACAGATGGGCGGATGAGGTGGGTCAATTTTAATTACATTTAATGCCAAAATTTAAACCTTGAAAGACACTTTCGTTTTGTTCAATTAGACATGCAGAGGTGTTGATTAAATTATCCTAAAAAAGATGATTCAAACTTTTGATGATGTTTAATTTTGTTTGTCAATGAAGACAGAAACTTCTGGTTATTACTTTTAGAATAATTTAATTTTAATTACTAGAGCCATGGTTGCATAATTTTAGATTCTAGATTTGACTAAAATTACGTTTATCTACGTCTCAATCACTCGATTTAAAAAGTAAGTCAGTGCCGGCTTTTAAAGGAAAAAACTATTAAATTATAATTTAGTATGTTTTTACAACGTTTTTATTATTAACTCGCTTCCTTGTCTGTTCGGTATAAATTTTGCAATCGATTTTTAGTATTAAAAAAACCTTAAAAGATAAAAAACGAAAGTTACAAAATAAATAATTACAAAAGATTGTTAAAATAAAAAAATATTAAAAATCTAAAAATTGTATCAATAGTATACTATTATTAATTGATTAAATACTAGAAATTATATATACCAACTTACTTAAAAATTATATAAAATGTTAAAAAAACATAAAAGTTATAAGAATGATAAAAATAAAGCATAAAAGATTAAAAATATATAAACGAAAATAATGTGAAAAATTAAAATTATATAAAATGTTAAAAAAACATAAAAGTTATAAGAATGATAAAAATAAAGCATAAAAGATTAAAAATATATAAACAAAAATAATGTGAAAAATAAAAAATCTTAGAAAAGGTTTAAATTGTTTATCCTTAAGGATAAATTGTTTATCCTTAAGAATTCTAATATTCAGAAGTCATTTAAAAGAAAATTTAAACACATCGATTTTTTTTAAGGGCTACATTTTATGAATTGCACTTAAAAAACTATACTCATATTTAAATATCAATCCTAAAATATGTAAAATAATAAAAAATGTTATGGACCCTAAAAATATCTGATGCCGGCTCTGTCTTGACTTATTTCCTGAAATTAGAAAATAGCAAACTGACTATAAACGCTTTCACTTATTAAAACCGCGTGTCTAGCTTTTACACCCCTTGTCCGTCCTTTTAACACAAAGGAATTTAGTCATATTTGTAACTATATAATTAAGATCTGAAACGGGCTGTCTCAAAATAGAGAACAGATTTTAAATTACAATGTCGTAAGCCGCGGACTTTTTTCCACGTCATCTTTGAAAAGTGGTCTGCATACAACTCAAGTTTACTTCCATTTTATGCAATGCACAAACCGAACTAAAAGTGCAAAAATATTTTTCTACAACCAAGCGAAAAGTACAAATTTGCGCTTTCAAAAGAAAGCGCAAAGTTGCACTTTTTCGAGGAGCGAGCATATTTTTTAGCTACATACGAAAATAATCGGAAATAATATTTTGGGGAGTTGCTTCCAATAGTGTTTGGTAACCATTCTCAAACTTTTAGTACCATGGTATAATGTGCACATTATTATAAATATATTGTGAACAGTTTTAATATAACTTAAAATTAATATTTTAATATATTTTAAATTTAAAAATTTCGGGCACCTTTAGAACCTTTAGTAATCAAAAACGAAGATAATATTTTCTAAAATAAGAATGTCAGCCTAAGCTTTGCATGCACACAGCAATGATTATTGGTTATAATATGTGAAAAACTTTTTACAACAAAAAATCCAACTTAATTAATTTAAAGCTTTTTCCATCGATACAAGCAATTATTGGTCAAAATAAAATACCAAAAAACTAGCATGCAAACGCGGTAAGTTCTTAGTGGAATGTCATCATACTTTTTGCGCGTTGTAAACGTGATTATAGTGAAACAGTGTCGTTATAACGGACTTTTTTGCGTTACTTAATAGCACTTAGGCTAGATAAGAAAATTGCAGATTTAATTTTGATTTTTTATTTGCATTCATAACCCATAATCTGTAATTTTGAAAAATAACGCCTGATCCGCCTTAATGAGCGATTTTATTACATAAATAAACTATTCTGCTTGAGGAAGTCACACATCTTAATTTGCAGCTTTTAAAAAGTTTTATATGAGAAATAATAATTATAAGTAAGGTTAAAAAGACAAGTATCGGAGGTTTTTTCACTCAGCCCAAAATATCATAGGATATGCCCAAACAAAAAAGCTGTTAGAAGGGGAGCTTGGAATTTTAATTTTAAGAGGTCCTCCAACGAACTTAATTTTTTCCCATTTAAATAACATAAAAAAATAGTTATTTAGGTATCAAGGCAGTAAAGTCGTATTTTTTATCACGAATGTGGAAATTATTGCCGAGGCGAAAGCCGAGGCAAATAACTACGTGAGTGATAAAAAATGACTTTAATGTCGAGGTGCATATTAAATCACATTTAATAATACTAATATTGATGATCAAATGTCATTTGATTTGTCATTCAATAGAGACTATCTTTTCCTTAAATTTTTCTATGGTGTAACAGCATGCAGACTGCAAAAAAGATTTTATGATTTTTTTAAATTCATTAAAGGGTTTTTCTCTTAAACCATTTGGCAAATTATTATAGAGGCGAATTCCTACGAAGTAAGGAGACTTTTAATATTTTGCATGCCAATGCATTTCAATGGTGCTGTAGTGACTCAACGCAACGGTGCTTTTTTTAATATTATTTAGTTGCTGCTGAGGAGTAGTATACACATCTTAAATCGGCAGTAAAGTTCTACTTTACTGCCGATTGTTGACTACTTTACTGCCGATTTCGGATAAAAGTTTTTTTACAGTATTTTCTCATGCAAGCTGTGAAGAATTTTTTTTTAGATAAAATGAATGAAAAGATCTTTTTAAGCATTAAATTTTTGACAAAAAATTCTATTGAGTCAAATGTCAATCGCCAATATTTAAGTTTCTACGGGTGCTTAAAATTTGAATTTTTTAAAATTTTGCGTTTAAATATTTTGCAGTTAAACTAATCGAGATAGAACAAAAAATTAAATGGCAATTTTGTAGTTCGTTCGAGGCCCTGTAAAAAAGTCTTTAGCAAGTTTTCTGTATCATTAATAGCAACAAAGTTACAGACTCACTAAATTTGTTGTTCTATCATAGAAGGTTCAATTCATAAAAGGAAAGATTTGTATGCAAATCATGGAAAATCGGGAATGGTTGAAAGACCTTTTGGTAGTAATTTCAAACAATAGACAATTTGCAGTGACTTTCCAGAAACTCGGCTTTTTTATTACTTAAATTTTTTGTCACAAACTCACTATATTTTGGTGCTAAAGTAAATTTAAATATGTCAGTGAAATTTTTTGGTCGTCATGTTTAATTGGCATTTTCGAGTGAGTAAGACTAACTTTAAAAAATACATGAATTCAAAATCGTTTAAAAAACTATTTTGCGTTCATAATGACTTTATTATCACCCCTTTCGGTGCTGTAATGAGATACTTTATCCCACCTAAAATTTTGATTTTATAGGTTGGCTATACTTTAAACAGCATAATATTTTGCAAATTGGTTAAAATATTTTTATGATTTTTCAGAAAATTTTTTTCTAGTACTTCGAGACTTTTCTAGCAATAAATTTTGTTTAACACCAAAGAAAATCCTTTTTTTCTTCTTTAACATTAACAGCCGCTTATTGTGAATAAGTAAATTAAGGACGGCATGGCGAATCGATTTTGACATTAACAGTCAAACCAATGACTGTGATACCAACTATCTAAAGTAAAATTCGACCAAATTAAATTTAAGGTATAAAATTAATTTTTTTTATAAAATTTTTGCTCCTTCGTCGCTCGTCTTATGACATTAGTTCTTTAATATACTATTAAATAAAACCTAAAATCTTTATTTTTAAAGTATAATAATAATTCAAATCAAATCATTTTTAAGTGATTTTTTCCCACACATAAATTTTATGTTTAAAGAGTTATTTGATTTTTATTATATTGCACATAAATAATCCATTGTTTCTTTAACAATGATCTAAGTGGAAGGGATCATCACTTATTTTAGTATAGTACCTACTGCATAACTCATATATGATTCAAAGTACCATTATTAATTATGTTATTTTTTTGTACATGTATATGCAATCATATTCAATTATAAATAATACAAATAAGTATTTCTACAGAAATCTCGGCAGTTTCTTGGCACTTGCTTCCGGTCAATTTTTCTCGCTACAAGTTTTGGTCGTTTAGAAATTTTATCAAAGGAAGTATAGGAACTGACGTTTCTCCCTGGCTGGATTGTTCAATAAATATTAGTACAAAATATGAACAGGCAATTTCAGGAATGTTGCATAACAAATTATGGATTTTATGCAAGGTATTCAGCGATAATTCGTTCATAAATATGCAGCAATCATATCTAAAACCAACAAAGAGGTTATAAGCTTTTGAAAAGTTAAAACACTCGTTGGTCACGCTTCATGGAACTCGGCACATCTATTTTTGTATAGGGTTGTAATATAATTTTTTATCTATACATATCGAAAGATCAAAGGCGGCGATGTTCGATGTAATTTCTTGTAAAATTGGACAAGTTTACTGAGATTTAATGATATAATATGTTTAAAGAGAAATACAGGGTGTCTCTCATTCTTTTTTTCAAGACAATTGTTTTGTATTTTTTGTTTTGATAATAAAATGCCGACTGTACATATTAAAAAATTGATTTAATAAAAATATACATATGTGTTTTTAAACTTTATTATTATTACTACTGATTTTTTTAAACCCAATAGATTTAAAAAATCCTAAAAAATTACTAAATTTCATAAAAATGGTATAAACAGGGTGTCACCAAATAAGTTGTCATCGTTTAAGAGGATGATAGTACACGCCAAATTCTTTTTTTTTAAACAAATTATTACAATTTTTATAAGTAAAGTAGAAATTTTGGGCCGCCACTGGTTGTTCCTTACCTATGACAACTGACGCAAAATATACTTGCACAGTGGGCAATAATCTACATTAATTCAAAATTTACATTTGTGTTATCATTACATGTAATGATTACTTTCTTGATAATTGTTTTTTGTTTTGCAGCTATTTACAATAATTACTTTTTATTGTTAGGTATCTCGAGGTTTCCGTGGTTTTTACGTCGATTTTAAATTTCACCTTTCCCTTTTGACGTCGCGACGCGTCGATTAATGTTCATGTAGCTATTTTTTTAAGTGTTCCACAATAAATGTTCAACTACCCCGCCGTTATTATCCACACAAAGATGACATCGGCGTAGAAAAGAATGTGTCGCTCTTGCTATCATATCCGGATGATTTCGGATTTCATCTGCCGCTGCTGCGACAAGTTCGCGGAGTTGTTCTTATATGTCAACTTCGCTCTGGTACACTGTTGTTTGATTTTGAGTAAGTTTAAAAGTTTGCTTCATATTACTTAATACACTTTGCGCATACTTGTTTATTTTTTGCTTGGATGAATAATATTATTGTTTTTAGAGGTAAAAACTAGGATATATAGAATAGGTCAGTGACATACACTGGATCCCTGGTTTTATCAAAAAAATTTCATAATTTTTTTTATTAAAAAACAGTAGCTCTAACGCAAAAATTATAGAGGAAAAACTTTCTTGTTTTGGCGTGTACTATTATTCCCTCATTTATTAGGAGACATGTATACATATACATATATATATATGTAAGTATACAGTGTATCACGGACGTTTATGGACGACGGGAAAAGATATCGAATTAAAATTTTTATAGCAATTATAATATCATTTAAACAATTTCTCTAAACTATTTTGAACAAAATCCCTCTTAGCGATATCAACTTTGTTATTTTAAAGGGAATACCACAACTTTTTTACATTTTTAAATTCCTACCATCATTTCTTATAAACATAGTATACAGGGATGGTAATGGGCTTTTAGGCCGTTTAATAAACATATAAAACGTACGAATAAGTGAGATAAACGTATAAATAAGAGAGACAAACAACCATTGTTGAACGAATAGGATAACAAAATACTTATTTCCCCTCTTCCATAAGCGTGCAGTAAAAGATTTTAAAACGAATAAATCAAAACAATTAAACGTCCGCCAATGTTTTACTTCCCCTCCTCTAACTGCTTTTCAATCCCACTACTAGATAACCTTGACGCAAATTTCGCAATCGAGTCTCGAAATAACTTCAGTATTATTCGGTCCACGTTGGAGTGCGGACGGAGGAATTTTAAATTTTCTTTAAAATATAACTATGATTTTGTTTACAAAAACGAATACTTATTGAATTTTTTTCGAAAATGTGGAAAATAAACCATAGTATTCTTGTAATAAAAAAACAAATATTCTTAAACAAAAATGGTATTCTAAAATGTTTAAATAAATCAAGGGTGTAAACCATTATTAGAGAATATTTCCTAATTTATAACAAACGTACTACCGCTTACTTACAACACATTCTCTTGTCTGCGGTCGGGCGATGATCGTACTACGATTATCGTAGCCGCGCGGCGCGGTCTGGCTTGCCCCACTACTCTTACGTCACTCCACCACTCCCACGTCTCATAAAACATTTGTCTTTATTTATTAAACGGCCTAAGAGCACATTACCATCCCTGTATATATATATACACCCTATATCTATACCATATACAGTGCTTGCAAATCCAAGTCCGACCGCCCTGGAAAGGACGGCTGTTCAATACCCGCGTGAAAAGAACAAGGATAGAACGCCAAATAGAATTTGATTGGCCAGATCCCCGGATGCGTGCGAATTGTAAGCGAGGTCAACTCTGCATTTAGACTAAATGATTTAGTGTCAAGCAAACTGCGTTAGAGTGGAGATGCACATTTTAATTTTCTTTTAAAATATTTTATACCCGAATCCTAAAAATAAAATTTTTTGATTTTTTTCCTTGAGAACTAGGGCAACAACAAAAATAGTATTCTTAATAAAAAAGATTTCTCAAATAAAACTAAAAATAAAACTCTAAATAAAAATAAAACTCTAAATAAAAATAAAACTCTAAAAATAAATAATAAAAATAAACTCAAAAATTAAATTAAATGTTCGAACAAGCAATTATTAACGGTTCGTCGAATTGTTTCTCTGTTTGGTCTGGCCTCGAACATTCCCGCAAATAATCTTTGAATTTCTCGTTCAGAATTACCAGCAAAATGCCAGATTAAAATCTGAACTTTTTGTTCCAACGTGTACATTTTTTAATTAAATAATCTTTTTTACTAAAATTACTACCTCTTGCTGGCACCACTGCAGTTCTCGTTCTGATATCCTCGTGTCCACAATCCACGTGAATTGTGCTCGTGTCAAGCACGCTGCGAGGTGCGCGATGGGTATGCGTTGTCGTAGCCTGCCGGCTGGCCAATCAAATTCTATTTGGCGTTCTATCCTTGTTCTTTTCACGCGGGTATTAAACAGCCGTCCTTTCCAGTGCGGTCGGACTTGGTATTGCAAGCACTGTATATTAGAGTGTTTAAAAAAAATCGACTTTTTCTTTTTCTTCAAATGGTCAGCAAATTCTTTCAGAGGATGTCAAAACAAAGACCTCGTTAAAATTTGAGCTTTTAATTTAAAGATTTAGAGGTCGCGGATCGCAATTTTCTATTTCCCATTTAAATAACATAGGAAATTTTTTTTTTTAACTTTGGAATTTTATACGTCTATATCGAATCAACTTATGGCAAGGAACATCTTGGATTTTTATAGTAAATTTAAAGATCTATAAAAAATGTCTCTTATAATTTTTCTATAAATTGATTTCTTCCAGAGTTATTCGAGGCCAAAGTTTGATTTCCATCGAATTTTCTCGTTTTTTCAACTTTTAGCATCATGTAGAAAAAAAATCACATATTTATATCTGAAACATAGGAAGTGTTGTAAAAAAAAACAAAAAAAACAAAAAAAGTCACTTTATTCCAAAGCCTACTACAAAGTTTTAATGAAAATATGAGATTTGTATAATATGCAAAGTAATTTATTTATAAATGCATTTTTCTCGAAAATGGTGCATCTGAGCAATTCAAATCAAGAGTACCTATTTTTCGTAAAAAACTATAAATTCTCATAATTTCATAAAAAAAATTAAATTATTAACCCAGAAAAAAGTTGGGGCTATTTTTGTAACTTTGCCCCCTCCAAATGTTACGCCTATGATTAAATTTTAACAGTTTTGATCATAGATCTAGATTCAGCATGTCAAAATTACCAAAGTACCTGCCGAAAATTCATTTGTTCATGTTCAACCCTCTAGGAATAGTTTTAAAAAAATTATCCTCTTAGGCTCCTATTCAAGGGCCCGTAGCACCTTTAGGGAGCATTTTTTGATACATGTTTATTAAACAAAAAAAGTGTTATTTTTATACGAATAATGCACTGTTTAAGTTTGCCCCCCCCCGACACCCGTATAATGATAATTGAACCATAAATGTTAAAAAAACGCGAAAATTCGATGGAAATAAAACTTTGGCCTCGAATAACTCTGGAAGGAATCAATTTATAGAAAAATGATAAGAGACCTTTTTTGTAGAGCGTTAAATTTAGTATAAAAATCTAAGATGATCCTTGACATAAGTTGATTTGATTCAGACGTATAAAATTTCAAAGTTAAAAAAAAAAAATTCCCATGTTATTTAAATGGGAAATAGAAAATTGCGATCCGCGACCTCTAAATCTTCAAATTAAAAGCTCAAATTTTGACGAGGTCTTTGTGTTGACATCCTCTGAAAGAATTTGCCGACCATTTGAAGAAAAAGAAAAAGTCGATTTTTTTGAAACACCCTAATATATATACATATACGAGGTGTGTTCATAAAATATCGGGAATTTTCGTTTTTTGAAACAAATATTTATTTATTCGTCTACATTAATGTTGTCGCCTTCAAAATAGTCCCCATTGGATATTATGCACATGTGCCAGCTCTTCTTCCAATACTCGAAACACTTCTTAAACTCGATCTTTGGGATAGCCTTTAATTCTTTCAGCGATGCGCTTTTAATGTCATCTATGCTTGCAAAACGACGGCCCTTTAAGGTTCTCTTTATTTTTGGGAATAGAAAAAAGTCAGACAGAGGCATGTCTGGAGAATATGGAGGCTGAGTCATCATTACAGTATTGTTTTTGGCCAAAAATTTTGTTCAAAACTTAACAATTTTAGAACAAATTTTTCTGCCACGCGTTTCATACCCAAAACATTTGAAACAATTTCATGGGATGAGCCAATCGATATACTAACATCATCAGCGACTTCTCTGATGGTTTACAACCATTTCTTCCACTTTTTCCATATTTTTATCGGTTGTTAATGTGATTGTGCGTTCGGGGCGTTCGTCATCTTCAATGTCTTCACGACCATCTTGGAAACTCTTATACCACTTGTAAACTCTTGTTTTACTTATAGCAGACTCACTATAGGCCTTTGTTAACATTTCACAGGATTTATTTCATTTTTTAAAATTGGATACAAATTCTTTAATCCATTTCTTTTAACGAACGAATCGCCGAGCTCATAAAACACGTCTAACCTTAGCGGCTGCCACAGACAAAGTAAACAATGAAAACAGCTAAAGTTTTTATCATACTTCGGGGGCATGTATAACAACATAATATTTTCAGAATTTTATGACAACCGGACCCTCCGAACCCGCAAAATGTAACAATTTCCGTTATTTTCTGAACACATCTCGTATATATGGTAGTACATATTTACAAAAATCATAACTTTTAAATTTTATAAAAACTAAAAAATTTTAATTTAAAAATTAAATACTTTTAAAAAAAGACAAAAAAATCATAAAAAGCTTAAAACATGTACAAAAAAATATTGTTTATATATTTACCTACCTAATATCAAGATTTTTCAAAAGTACCAAAATTTTTTAAACTTAAACACTACAAAATTATTGTATAAAATTCTAAATAATAAATTATGCAAGGGCCAAAAATATTAATTTAAAAAAAATCATTTATATTTTTTAGGAACTAAATATATTTAAGACTTGGTGGGAATAAAATAAAAAACCATTTCAATGAAATTAAAAGTACTAAAAAAATAAATTCCTTTTATTAAAAAAATATTCTTAAACTACATATTTTTATTTTAAAAACCCTAAAATATAAAATATTGGAATATTAGGATAAGACTATTAACACAATCTCAAAATTTAATAATTTACGTTGAACAATTTTTTTATTGTGCTTTACTGTGTAAATTACATTGACCTGTTTTTCCAACACTTTTTATGTTAAAAATTTGTACAATCTATAAAAATCTGAGAGAAGAGTTTAAGAAGACCCTGTATAAGCTGGATGCGGCGCTTTTTGAAAAGTTACCAGCCACAATATGTTTTATTTGCTGGGAACTTTGCTAGATAAACACGAAACGTATAATATCTTCTTTTACATGTTAATTGCATCGGGATGGTGTATTATTATACTTAGTATAAATCAGTACCTATACCTAATTATGCATGGAATATTCAGATATATTTAGTTCGTACGAAACCTTCCAGCTAAATTTAACTCTGCATATCTTTGCTGAGGTCTTGAAGGGAGAAAATTAAGTATAATAATAAGTGGGTTGTGAGTTGTAAAAACTATTTGTTATGGAAATCCACGTATTGTATGATCTAATTGAACAAATTTATTGAAAAATTTGGATTTATTTTTCTAAAACAATCCTTGAACATGTCGATTTTGTTTTTTAATTACGCACATTTTGATTTACAATTTTCATATTTTCCGCCATTTTGGTAGAATCTTTGACGTATCGGCCATTTTTTTAATTATTAAAAGTGGAAAATGTATAGTTTTTAATAATGTTTTGATGTTTTATAGTTTTTATTAAAAGACTTTATAGAAGAAATGTTTATAAACTTTTTCAAAATAATTCATTTCAAGGTCAAACTTTTTCAGTTTATTATTGTTTTTTGTTATTCCACAAATATATGGTATACCAAGTGTCGATATATGAAAGTTTTTATTTTATATTTCTTGGTTAGCATACAATTTAAAACAAATACTGACTATAGTCAGTCTAGTATACTAGATGTAAACATTTTAGTTGAGAGTATGAAGATAAAAATAGTTTTTTGTAATTAAAATTTTTTAAATCACAAACCTTTAAATACCTAATACTATCATCCCAAAAGGTGTATATTGCTGAATTAAGAATTTCACAATCCATTCGAATCTGCAAAAAAAAAGATGGTGTACAATTTAAAAAAACGGCCGATTATAATTAATAAGCAAAATCAACGTGTTCAAGAAATTTATTGCGGAAAAAAGGCAATTTTTTTAATGGCTATACTTTAAACAGCACACTAGTAAAATAATATTTTGCATATTGGTTCTACAAATTTTATGATTTTTCTAGTACTTACGAGACTTTTCTGGCAAAAAATTTTGTTTAACACCAAAGACAATCCTTTTTTTCTTCTTTAACATTAACAGCCGCTTATTGTAAATTAAGGACGGCATGGCGAATCGATTTTGACATGTCAAACCAATGACTGTGATACAAACTATCTAAAGTAAAATTCGACCAAATTAAATTTAAGGTATAAAATTATTTTTTTATGTAATTTTTGCAAAATATATAAAATAGCATAAGGAACTCATGTCATAAGACTTTTTGTCGCACTCGTCCATAAATTGTCCGCGTGCGACAAAATGACGTCTTATGACATTAGTTCTTTAATATACTACTAAAATACTTAGTTATTATAGCATTAAACTGTATTCTTAATACAGTCAAGGTTAGGGGTCTTCGTGTCTTTTTTGTGACAACATAAGGGTTTCAAGCAACTTTCAATGTCAGTACAAAACTCATTTACAATGCCACAAAAGAGCACAAAGGGTTGGATGATAGACAAATAAATCAGCCGTGGTATGCGTATCCAGCAAAATGAAAAAGTAGTCTTTGGACTACAATGTGTATGTATAAGACACAGGATTCTTTTGCTAGTGGTAAACGTTGGAGGGGTAAAACGCGTAATTAGCAATTTGGTTGTCTTTGTACGGCCTTGGTATGCAGGCAAGGTCGCTTCTTGGCTCGCCAGCATCGACTTTACTTACTACATATATATCGTTTATTACACATATTAAAGTTGGTCGGTTTAATGTTGAGGAGCATCGTAAATTGACATTATCAAGGAATTCCAAGCCATTTGACTATGCGAAAGCAATATTCGACAATTATTTCCGAGAAATGGAAAAATCCTAAATTTAAGATCTATAAAATCAAGTAAACTGTATAATTAAGGGTAGGTAAATACTTAATTAGAAAATATGTTGTCTTTTATGTTTTGAGTTTTTAAATTGTCTTAATTTAAAAGAGTTTTTTTACTTTATATCAAATTAATAGTATTTTATATGATTTTTTCTACTCCCACCTTTAAAACGCACATTATCGTACATGTTTTCATGACACTAAGTGATAAATAATACTATATGTGAAATTTATTTTATTCCCTCAATACAAAAATAAAATAAGTATTAAATATATTTAACTATAGTTTCTCAACGCCAATATTTAAAAAGTTTAAATGCACGTTTTACTGACCTTTTAATTTTGCCGGCAGTAAACTAGATTTAACTGATTAACCATTAAAATTTTCGGGTGAATACTCCTCTTTGGAGATAGAAGATATATATATATATATATATATATATATATATATATATATATATATATATATATATATATATATATATATATATATCGGATTTAACCGGTGGTTACAAATTTGACATTTTAACCAGCGCCCCGGTAATACAGATTACCAAGTTAATAACTTAAGGTTAAAATGGTTACTCTATTGTTTTATAGATGTCGCTTTATTTTTAGATAATAATACAGTATTTGTCGTAGAAAAGGTATAGTATACTACTTGTTTATAAAATTTTCTAAATACTCATTTAATTAAACACTCGCTCGCAAGCTCGTTCTTGACTAATTAAAATTCGTGACTACAATGGCGTTCATTAAACTTGATACATAATATATCTACTATTATAGAGGGCTTTTTAACATAAAATTTATAAATAATTAATCAAAAATTATTTTGAAAAATCCAATTAAATAACAATGGTAATACAATACAATAGACATCAATTATTATAATTATATTTATAATTGTACAAAAATTAAAAATTGACTGAAAACATATTTTTTAATTATTTTAAATTAAATCCATAACCCCCCTGCCTATGTTTAAAATAATATTTATCTAGGAAGTATATATCATGATACACATACACATTGTTGTATCATGGTATACATATATCATCTGTATATTGCAACAAAAGCTTAAGCTTAAGTAATTACTTTAAAATGTCTTAAAATGAAGCTTACCACTTTACAATTGTAGCTTCACATACTTTTCTTTCTGAACCTACCTTGAACAACAAAAAACAACATTACAAAACAACAAAACCACAAAATTAGTATGTTTACCTTTAAAGTCCTATCCCTGTTGCGATACAGTCTATATTTTTTGTTCAGACAATCACGCTGTCACTCACGCACATAAATAAACACTTTTTCACATTAAAAATACAAGAAAAATCGTTTTTAACAAATACGGCATAAATAACATTTCACTTCTTTACAATAATTATGAGGGCTGACAATTTGACAATAGAGCATCGCCGGAGCATGCGCATAGTTTGTGTCTAAAGTCACAAAATATTAAAAAATTCCTATCTAACACGTAGGCCTTAAAACAATCCAACACTTTTAATTGATTTTTTATAACAGTGATCATTTTATAACGCAATTTTAAATAAAACTAAAAAAAAAAATCGCGGTGTCAAATCTTACCCTTGCGCTGAGTCCGTTGACCCGTCGGATAATTCTAAGAAAACAAATTCGAATTATTTTCTGTAAATAAGTAGTTTTGAAGCGTTTAGTGGTGAAATTAGTGTAGCTATTGTGTGTCTTTTGACAATATGAAAACAAAAAAATGTTTGAAATGTTATTAGGTAGGCACTTTGATATTTTTTTTTGTTTTACAAACTATATTTAAATTAGCAATTAAACAAGGACCTATCTCCTAAAAAATCATTTAATTAAAGACCTGTTGAGAAAAAACATCCAATTTATTGTTTAAAAAAAATTCACACTAGTTTTATACTTAATTAATCTGATACAAAGTAAATAAATCACATTTTCTAGAATACCTATTATTAACAAGTTTATTCAACTCATTTTCGAAAATTTATTTGACAGTAGGTATTATGGTTGTTGGAATTAATGTATGCATATGCATATATTGTGCATACCTACTTACAACCTGTGAATTTTGCAAATTTGTAATTTAATGATGTTTGCTGAAGTATTGAATAGGTACCTTAGTTACACTGCTCAATATACTAACTAACATGTGCCTTATTTTACGTAGTGTCAAGAAGAATAAATAAAGGAGGATGTTGTTTTTTATCAAATTGTTTATTTTTATTTTGTGCATACCTAAATTTGTTTACTTTTGGGCATACAATTATTATTATAGGAACAACACATCTTCAAAAATATTCATAAAAATTTTGTTTTCTTTCTGTTGGTCCCGTTAGTAATCATGGAATCGCCCTTTTGTGTTTTTTTTAATTGTTAAAATAATGTTTATGAAATTATATTTTATTTTTCAAAATTGTTTAATTCGCTTATTAAAAAAAATATAATAATAAAAAAAATATCTAATTTTCCTATTATCTTTCCATCCAACATGAATCCCTAATTTGAGTGAACAGTTACTTATGTACGTTAGTTAGTCAATTTTAAGAATAATTGTGTGCAAAACTGAAAATTGCCCACTTGTTGAAGTTTCAATTTGGTAAAAGCCGAAGATAATAAAGCTCATTATATAATTAGGCAGGCATAACATATATTTAATTAAATTGTGCCGAGACATACTAGAAATAAACGACTTGACACTGTTGTGCAAGGTTCACGGCCATTACCATAATGTGGTGGTGAAAAAATTAAACCCATGGTATAGTAACTGTGGTAAAACTATATACATTGTATAGCACTACAAAACTTTTTAGGTATTATTTGAAAATTATTTAGAAATCGTGGAAAACACATTGTGTTAAACATTTAAATTAGAAATATTTTCTAGTTTCTATTAATTATTCTTAATACTTAAACTATTAATTATAAAATTTAATTACAAGACCCTTGATTATCTCGTATTCGTTTAATAAATAATAAATAAATTTGTTCTTTGTTCAGCCCTGAACCAGGTTAATGGTTAGAATCCTTTTCCACTGTACTCTCTAAAAGTGAAACAGTGAAATTTTCACTATTTCCGTCAGTGAGTTATTATTTACTGTAAAATTAGTGATTTTCAATATAAATTAGTGAAATTTTAACTTCCTTAAATTTTAACTTTTTTGAACTAAACCTATTTCACTAATTTGTACAGTGTAATTTCCACTAAATAAATTAGTGCAAAGAAATCGCTACATGAAAAAGTGAGTATTCAATAATTGCTAGTGGTATAATCCACTGTTTCCACTGTTTCATTTCTTGTAGAGCATAAAATTTCCTAAAAAATTTACCCCAGGATTATTTTTTTCAATTAAAAAATTTGTATATTTGAAAGCTTTGAAAAGTGAAAAAAATCAAAATATTCAGTTTTAGTGATTTTTTACAATTTTCAAAGCTTTCAAACATACGAATTTTTGAATTGAAAAAAATAATCCTGGGATAGATTCTTTGGGAAATTTTATGCTCTAATCCGCGACGTAAAAATTTTTATTGTAAACGGTTCAAAAGTTATGGTATTTTTAATGAAAGAAGATTTTTTTACGTGTTATTTAAATGGGAAACTTTAAATGCTCACCGACACTTTTTAAAATTGAGCTAAAAATCCTGCCTTGCAGGGACATTTTTTTTTCGGTATATAGGTTCATTTTAACCCATAAATTCAATAGGTTAGTTTTTTTGGCTCACCCTACATTTAACATTTTATTTTAAGTAATAAAACTATTTTTTTTAAATTTGATTAAATAAATCGTATCATATGTAGTACATATGGTACGATTTATTTAATCAAATTTAAAAAAAAATAGTTTTATTACTTAAAATGTTTATTTTTTTGTAGGTAATATTAAAAACAAAATTTTGCTTAAGCACATCATATGCGAAACTCAATGCAAAAATGTTATTTTGCTATGCGAAGGCCATCTATAATTCTTTAATCATAATTAATGGAATATCTTCTAATTCATATTATTAACAAAACAAACAAAATGCGGTTAATCTGTTTCCCCTTTAGATAATCGTTGTGTTCGGCTGCAGTTAGAAGCGGCTTCTGCAGCAATAATTATAAGACGTAATTGCCACTGTCGATGTTTTATAGCAACAAATAATTTAGATTTTATGGTTTTGTGTCTATTTCTTTTTGATATCGAGTGGCACTGTATATTTTCTTTAATTGACAAACTACCACTCTTATAAATATTCTAGGATATAAATGTACAAGTATACTTTTGTTTTCATGGGGACATATTAAACATTAATGTGGCATAAATTTTGGATTTCAGATGTCCCCACAAAAATAAATCAAGGGGAGATAAATCCGGTGATCTCGCGGGCCATTCGATAGCACCCCTTCGAATCTATCTAACAGGAAACGTTTCAACTAAAAACTGCAGTACAGGTAATGCATAATGGGGTGGAGGGGCTTGCTAAAATATCGGATTTTCTTTACGGTAACGTTGGTCGTTTTTCATAATTTCGATCAGTGCTGGGTTGACGGCATTCTCCAACAACTAAGTAAGTAGCTACATTTAAATTTACTGGTAAGAAAAATGGCCGATTATGTGATCACCAAAAATATCAGCCCAAACGTTTAATTTTTGAGGATGTTGAATATGAACCTCATAAAAGATCCTTGGATTAGTGTCGGACCAATAACGACAAATATGACGATTGACAATGCCATTGAGAAAAATTAACATTCGTCTGAGAAGCAATGATTAAAAAGGTAGTACACAGTAAAAAATTTTGCCCGTGTAAATTTTTTAGTGTAGGGGTAAAAATATTAGAGTTGATTTGTAAGTGTAAAAGTACAAAATACACTAGGTAGCATTTAGTGCTTATTAACTTTATTAAACACATTTAAAGAATATGAACATTATTTATTGGTACCTTCACACTATTTATTATTAAAATAAATCAAAAGGGTGGAAAAACTTAATGCGAGTGTTTATTACCCCTTAATGTGTTAAATAGTGACAAAATGTACTTACAGTGCATGCCAATTTCTTTGTCTGTTTTGATGTTACTAAGAGCTCTTTTTTCTTTACACTACTAGTGCACATTGTATCACAATTAAAGTTAAATTACACCAATAGTGGCAAAATAGACTGAAAAAACTGGTAATAACCGAAATGCGTTTTAAAATGTTTGGTTGATACCTATCTACCTATGCAGTGCATATCCGGAGATACCGCGTTGTGGAAATGTGGCATTTTTGTTCAGTTAGATTTTAATGATTGTAAATTTATAAGGGGACATTCTTATTTTTTGGTAAGTATTATACTTCCTTTTTCTTTAAGCCTTAATACTCAATAAATACCAATATGTTAAAAGAATATCATTATATATCAATAATTTACGGCAGTAGGTCGGGTACTTGTAACATTAATAATATAAATACATTCACACTTGATTTACTTTTTATTTTCAAGCGTAATGGTTGTTATATTAACCTATACCTACATATTTATTAATATTATAGAAAATTTGTACACGTGTGGTAAATCCCCGACATACAGCCGCCTGACGCCTCTCTACCAATGGGATCACCCATTTTTTATAACAGAAAAATGGATTACTGATGAATTCTCAAGATAATTCATTGCTTACAAGTTGACAGCCAGTAAAACATTGCATTGATCTAAAACTTTTACGTTTTAAGGAACCATTTTGCTTAAGCCAGCCATACGACTCAAATATAAAATTATATTTTAAAAGGCACCAATTTTGATAATTGTTATAGATTTTTGTTCCAAATAAATGTTTCTCTTTACTTACCTTTTCGTTTTATTCACTACCACCAATAGGTTTTACTCAAATAATAGTGTTAATTTACACTAGAAGTTTGCACTAAAAGAGTAAAAGTACCTTTCTAAAATTAGAACTTTTCCAAAGTAGTGTTAATTTACACTAAACAAAAGTGGGATTTTACCCAGGAAGTGTAGAAGTACACGATTTTTAGGTAAATTAACACTTTTTAATACAGTGTTAAATTACATTATCCTTAGTGCTATAGTGTTAAATCATACTTGCTTACTTGGGGAAAATACACTACAAATTAACTCTAATTGTAGTGTTATAAAACAACACTATTTAGTGTGGGCCTGTGTGAACTTTTTTTAGTGTATTAATTATTTCGGACATTATTTCACAAAATTGTAAATGGCGGTCATTATCATCTTGCAATTCTTAAAGAAGTTGAATTTTATATGGGTGCCATTTATTATATTCCAGAATTCTCTGTACGGTGGCCCGCGAAACTTCCGTTACATCAGAAAGTTTTCTGGTACTTAATGTAGGGTCCAAAGTAATTTTACCAAGAACAGCTACTTTTACTGCCTCATTTTTAATATCTCTTTTTTTTATTTGCCATTTAACCAGTTTGTCGGATTTTTGCTACTAATTCTAGGATGTAACCATGATTCACGTGTCTATTTGCATGCCTCACATTAAACAAAGTTGCCGTTACGCAATAAAACATTTTTTATCGAATCGAAAGATAATAAAAGCACAGAAATATCGAATTATCCACATCACAATTACTTTGTGAAGATAAAGTCGATTAGTCGACTGATATTTGTTGGTTTAAAAACAATTTTTTCAACGAATTTTTCGCTTTACGAACTTTTTAAATAAGTATTGATCTTTAAAAAGATTTATCACAAGAAACCCCTTTCAATTTGAAGAAAATAAAGGTGAATGACACGCTAAGGGGTTCAAGTTACAGTGATGATATTAATGTGAAAATAAAAGTTTACGAGATTTTTTTTATTTTCACATACACCGTAATCCTTGCTGGACTGTATGCCACCCTGTATATAGATATAATTAAAGACCTGGAATGTAAGATATAAACTTTTTTTAAAATACACTAATAAAAATAAATAATAAAAGTAAAGTATACATTAAATATTATTAAAAATAACTTTTATAGGACGTTTTAATTGTGATATAAATTAAATATGGTTCGCATAAATTTTATTAAAAACTAAATAAATTGCTGATTTCTAGATTTTTAATAGAAATTACCAAAGTTTTGCACAAAAAGAGAAATGTTTGGGCTTTTGCAAAAAAACTTAAGTAACTTTAAAAAATAATTATATTTTTTGAAATAATTGATTCGAAAAAATGTTGTTTGATACTCGATTGCTAAATTATTTTGCCTTACCGAATGCAAATTTGCATTAAAGTGGCATTTTACAATTTAGCATAAAAAATAACTACTTTCGACTTTTTTTACATAATAATTATTAAGTGTCAAAACAACAGTTTCTTGTCTACAGAATGTTTTTCTACAAGAGTGCGAAAAGTTGTATTTTTTGGCACGCTCGACACAAATAAAATTTAATTATAAAGTTATAATTAAATCATAGAACAAAATATCTTAAAAAATACTTGGTACTTATAATAGTATATTAAGTATCAAGTTTGATAAACGCCTTTTTTTACACGAATTTAATTTAGGCACGAGCGAGCTTGCGAGCGAGTGCTTAAATTAATGAGTGTATAGAAAAGTTTATAAACGAGGTGCATACTATACTTTTTCCAAGACAAATACTTATTATTATCTTAAAATGATTTAATTCAAAAATTTGCATAGAGCGCAATCTATGAAACAATAGGGGAATCTGTGTGTCACCGACAAATGTCAAATTTAGTTATTTTATAAACACAGATTATAAAGGTTATAAATCGAAATGTTTTCCTTGAAAATTAACAGTTTTTCACAGTGAAAGTAAAGAAAATGTTTTATGAGCACTTTACAGTGGAGTCCGTGCCCGAATTTAAGTTATAGTTTACTGCCGGCGAAATTAAAAGGTCAGTACAATGTTCATATAAACTTTTCAAATATTGGCGTTGAAAAACTATTTAATATATTACAATCGTTAAAATAAAGTGCCTTTCTTGTAAAATATTACTAAATGTGAAAATTATATCTCAATACAAAAATACAAAAGTATACTTTTGTATTTTTGTATTGAGATATAATTTTCACATTTAGTAATATTTTACAAGAAAGGCACTTTATTTTAACGATTGTATGACATTTGACAAACTGTCAACTAACTTAAAACTAATTTTAGCCCGTGACTAAAATCCTGTTGTTAACTTCAGCCCGTGACTAAAGCGCCATAAAGCCACAACTTGTCAATATGTATTTAAAACGTCACTTAGTGTCATGGAAACATGTACGATAAAGGGCGTTTTAAAGGTGGGAGAAGAAAAAATATTTTATACCTACTTACAAAAAACTGTTTTTAGGCTTTAAAAGTTTTTTGCAATAAAACCTAAATTACTTTAAAAAATAATTATATTTAGTAAAGAAGTAAATATATTTTTATAAAAATGTAGTTTTAAACTAAACTGCCCGTCAAAATTAACGCATAATAAGTAAACAAATTCTAACTCTAAAACGCCTTTACCAATCCTTATAAAATTTTGGATAAAAATACCTTAACTTAAATCTCAGTTTACGTGTTCAAGGGTTTTTCGAAAAAATATCCTTAAAACCCTTTTATTTATTATTAAAAAAACGCTCGAAAAAAACTTTATAAGTTGTATAAGTTGAAGTATTCGTATACAAAATTTCATAAAGATTGGTTAAGGCGTTTTAGAGTTAGATTTTTTTCTTATTATGCGTTAATTTTGACGCGCAGTGTATAAACCTAATTTTATGAATATAATCGCGTTAAAAACGCTAAAACCGTTAAAAAGGTCAAGAAAATCCATTTTTTTAATAACATTGTCAAAAAGTCGGCTTTATGTTGACATTTAAGTGTCAAAAGTAGGTCATTGGTGAAAAATAGTATTTTTTTGCACTTCTATTTTTAAACTGCAATTAAATCAGCCCATAATACTGCCTAAATTAACTAATTTTTATTCAAGAAAACAATGACTTTAATTTGTATTATTATTAAAATTAATACTAACATTACAATTAATTCTTTGCAAGCCAATTGGCTTAAGGCAATTGCCTTAAGGCACAAACAATCTTAAAAATACTTATAATATAAGTAACTGTTGAGTAAACTAATAAATATTAAAATTTAAATTTAGGTAGCAAGCCACCCACATATAAAACTTGTTAATCATTAGAAATTATTATAACAAGAACAGTTATTGGAGTCTATATAAAAAAACAAATCAAACATTTTTTGTTATTTACTTAGATTAGATAAATCCCACATTATTTTAAACATATCGAATTACGTGCCAATTACCACTTGTTGTTCAGATAGATTAGATTTTTTTGTTGTGTTAAATTGGATATTTTAATCCATACCGATATTGTATAGTTTCATAAAAAAAATTACAGTTACAAATATTCAATTCTGATAAAAATAATATGCATAACATTTTTAACACCCGGTATAATTGATTAGTTTTTGTCTACACAAAACAATTTGTGCAGTGGTGATGTTATGATAATTAATTATTTCCAGATAACTTTCTTTTTAGCAAGCCATTTTGGGATATAAGTATTGCCCAATATTTTTCTTTATTTAGTCAATAGAAATTAGACATGACCAAAAGTTCTAATAAAACGTGGGATTTAAGACCTCCTGACATAGTTTTAAAATATTATTCATAAAAATACAATACAATTTTAAACCTGGAAAAATTTTTTTCAATGCCAATATTTTCTTTTCTTAATTTTAAAGTACAGGGTGATCCCCTATAATGTCGCCCCCCTTTAACTTTTTTATTTTAAGTGTCCCAAAAAATTTAAAAGTGTGGTTATGTAGGAACTAAAAAATACTTTTTTTCTACGTATAAAGAAAATTAGAAAATTGATCAGTATACAGGGAAAAACAAAAAGTTTATTTTTTTCCAATGGATCACCCTATATTTGAATTTATTTTTCGATTCCTTGTAAAATTCTGAGCATAATTTATATATAAACCATATACCTAAATTCAACCGTTTCTGAAATATTCGCATTCGAAATGTCATCATTAAATGTTTTTTTAAACTGTTAAAAATCAAGAAGCCTCAGTATACCAAAATTTTTATTGAAAATAAATTACTTTAGTGACATTATGTCAATAAGTGTTGTTAAATAAGTAAAAATGGCGTACTCAGGCAGAGAAAGACAAACTATTTCAACTTATTATCTTAAAAATAATTTAAATATTTCAGAAACAGTTGAATTTACGTATATGGTATGAAATATGAAATATGCTTAGAATTTTACAAGGAATCGAAAAATAAATTCATATATAGGGTGATCCATTGAAAAAAAATTAACTTTTTGTTTTTCCCTGTATACTGATCAATTTTCCAATTTTATTTATACGTAGAAAAAAAGTATTTTTTAGTTCCTACATAACCACACTTTTAATTTTTTTGGGACACTTAAAATAAAAAAGTTAAAGGGGGGCGACGTTATAGGGGATCACCCTGTACACTCACAGGCAAAATAATCGATCCACACAAATTTTCGATGAATTTCAATCGCAAATAACTTTTTTATTTGATGTCGGAAAATCACTAAAAAATAGATGTACGTTTATAATATACAGGTTTAAACAAAAAGATGTTTTTTACCATAAGTTTAAGACACTCTGTAGAGTGGCAAAAACGTATATTGTTCTAAATTAAGTTTTATTTATCAAGTCACATCTATTCTTAACAGTTTTGTTTTTGGTTTACCTCAATATATTTATTTTTGTGAAAAATATGGATTTAAAAAAATACATTTTAATTTCCAATATTTTTCTGTATGAAGAACTAAGGTTGCTATGGTCCATTCATAGGCTATGGAGAATTACAGTGAAAGTTTTGTTGAATCATCCCATACTTGGACAGGTCATACACGGCTTTCAAAAGCTATCAAATTGTTTTTTACAAATTAATGTTTAAATTTTGAGGTGTCTTCTTACTTTAAAAAATAGATATGTCTCCGACTGATGTTGCCAGAGCCATTAATTTAATCCAGGATGGACGGTCACAGTATTACGTGGCAAGTGTTTTAAACGTCACAAGAAGTACAAAGGGCAACATCAGTCGGAGACATTTTTAAAAGTAAGAAGACACCTCAAAATTTACACATTAATTTACAAAATACAATTTGATACCTTTTGAAAGGTGTATATGACATGTCCAAGTATGGGATGATTCAACAAAACTGTCACTGTCATCCTCCATAGGCTATGGATGGACCATAGCAACCTTAGTTCTTCATACAGGAAGGTTTTTTAAAAAAATTCATATTTTCCACAAAAATAACTATATCGAGGTAAACCAAAAACAAAACTGTTAAAAATAGATGTGACTTGATAATGAAAACTTAATTTAGAACAATATACAGTTTTGCCACTCTACAGAGTGTCTTAAACTTATGGTAAAAAATCATCTTTTTGTTTAAACCTGTATATTTTAAACGTACGTGTATTTTTTAGTAATTTTTAAAATGTGAGCGATTCTCCATTAATGTATCTACAATATTCTTTAATATTTGTTTAAATCCGAAATTAAATAAAAAAGTTACTTGCAATTGAAATTCATCGAAAATTTGTGTGGATCGATTATTTTGCCTGTGAGTATATTTTCGATAATGTAATTTTCCCCGCTGGAGCGTGTGACTGAAACAAAGGCTTTGTATAAATAGTTTTTTGCAAATCACAAGATGGAAATGATAATTATAATACGCTTATAAAAGATGATGTAATGGATCCCATACAGTGGGTGTCAAAATAACAATATTTAACTGCTAATGCTTAAGAATCTTAAGGATATTTAATGAGCAACTCATCTTGCTTAAACACTACATACGCATATGCGTGTAATTTTTTTATGCTTTCACCATAATTATAAAATAAAGGTAGGTGATTTTGTAAGACAAATTTAAATATTAATATAACAATTAATTATTTAATAACATTCATATATTATTAAACAACATAAAATGTATATAAAATTAAGTCTTTAATAAGTTTTTGCTAGAATCTCACAAGTATCAGTGAGAAAGACATTCGCCTTATCAGAAGTACAAGATTGTAAACATATTTAATAGCTCTTTTAGTATTTGTTTGCGAATTGGCAAGAAAGGGATTTTCTCGTTTTATGTCCTATCCAATGTTGTACGGGCCTTCATTGGTAATATTAATCGAACTGAATATGTTTATGGCAGAGATGGGAAGAAGCTTTTTGCATAATAATAGCATGGCCGAGGCACGAAGTTTAAATATTTATACGGGTTGTGTGTGGGCAACACGACTTACCATATTAAGACGTTCATAAATCACGTGAATCAGTGAAAAATTCTGCCAAACTTCATCATACATCTGATTGGTAGCGACCATATGCTCACCCATGACCATTGTACCTACTATATTATGTAATTTTATTGTGCTAAGATTAATAAACTTTGTTTAAATGTAAAAATTATTGACAAAAATTACTTTGTCCAAACTTTGAAATATTGTGTAAAGATATTATTGAATTTGTTGTAATAGTATATTAAAGAACTAATGTCATAAGACGTCATTTTGTCGCACGCGGTCAATTTATAATGGACGAGTGCGACAAAAGGTCTTATGACATGAGTTCTTTATGCTATTTCATCAATTTTGCAAAAATTCTATAAAAGTTGGTATCACAGTCATTGGCACGGTGTGCCTGAACGAAGTTTAAGTCACATAAAAATGCCGCCAAAAACTGATTGCAGTTTCTTGTTCGGGCCCTTTGGTGACTTAAAAATGATATTTACCAAAATCCTAGCTGCTCCTCTTTTCTAAATTTTTTGAAAATTTATGATTTTTTTTAAATTTTTAAATCTTAAAGTCCTTTGACCTTTGACAGAGTACACATTTGTACACCGATTTTTATAATATAATATTGTTAAGGAGATTTGGAGAATACTTTTTTATACTTTGCACATCATTTAATTTATACAGGGTTAGCCTAAAATTGCTTCTTTTAATAAAGCATAATGAATTTACGCTTTTGGCATAACACGCAAAAAAGATATATATATATATATATGTTATGCCAAAAGCGTAAATTCATTATGCTTTATTAAAAGAAGCAATTTTAGGCTAACCCTGTATAAATTAAATGATGTGCAAAGTATAAAAAAGTATTCTCCAAGGGTATACCCTTGGAGAATACTTTTTTATACTTTGCATATACCTATAGATATACCTATAGGTATATCTACCCTTGTTTTTTTAGATATTTTTATGTTCATCAGGCTACAAAATGGGATTCTTATAAGAAAAATTGATTTTGAATATAATTAAATAAAATAACATTTTTTGTAGATAAATCTTTTTTGTGCAATATGCTTTTTACTAGGTATATAAAAAAGTGATTTTTGGCTAACCCTGTATAAAACTAATGATGTGCTCAGTATGAAAACAGTATTCTCGTAGTCTCGTTAACAATATACTTCAATATTATAAAAATCGGTGTACAAATGTGTACTATGTCAAAGGTAGACTTTAAGATAAACAAAAATTAATTAAGAATTTTCAAAAAATTTCGAAAAGAGGAGCAGCTAGGATTTTGGTAAATATCATTTTAAAGTTACCAAGGGTCAACAAAAAACTGCAATCAATAAAAATCGGTGTACAATTGTGTACTCTGGCAAAGGTAGACTTTACGATAAACAAATAATTAAAAAAAAGAATTTTTTATAAATTTAAAAAAAGCAGTTAGAATTTTGGTAAATATCGTTTTTAAATCTCCAAAGAGTGCCGATCAAAAAACTTAAACCAGTTTTTCGTTTAAAATTGAAAACTACTAAAAAGCCTAAATTAAACAACATTTTAAATATTCTCTAAGCATTATTTTATTTAATTTTATTAAAAATCTGTTTTTTTATAAAAGGTTAATAAGAATGCCATTTTGTAACCTGATAAACGTAGAAATATCTAAAAAAAATGGGGATAAATCTTTTTTGCGTGTTATGCCAAAATCATGAATTTACGCTTTGGCTTTATTAAAAATAAGCGATTTTTGACTCACCATTTATGTCAAATGATGTGAACACTGATGTGAACACTGTTCACTGTTCACTGAACAGTATTAAAAAGTATTCTTTAAGTCTCCTTAATAAGACTAGACTTTGAAATAAACAAAAATTTAAAAAAAAAATCATGAATTTTTTAAAAAATTCGAAAAGAGGAGCAGCTAGGATTTTGGTAAATATCATTTTTAAGTCACCAAATGGTCCCGAACAAGAACTGCAATCAGTTTTTGGCGGCATTTTTATGCAACTTAAACTTCGTTCCGGCACACCGTGTTGGTTTGAAGGGTTAATGTCAAAATCAATTCGCCATGCCGTCCTTAATTTACTTATTTACAATAGGCGGCTATTAATGTTAAAAAATAAAAAAGGGGTTTCTTTGGTGTTAAAAAAATTTATTGCCAGAACAGTCTCGTACACAGAGAAAAGTAATCACTTGATTTAAGAAAATGCATTTATTTGAAACAGATTTTCTTATTCGCCTATTAACTTGTTGTTTACAAGAAGAAAATACTATTATTTGGTTGTAAATCATAAGTTTTATGAAAACAACTTATTGTTGTAATTAATTAATTGCTCTAAATAAATATTTCTTCACAATTATTGTGAAGAAATATTTATTTAGAGCAATTAATTAAATTGTTTGGATGTAGGTTTGGTTTCTTTAAGTAAGCTTCTACTAAACCTGATCAACTAGATATTTACTTGTATTAACCAAATATCAATTTAAAAAGTCAAATAAACCCAAGTTTTCCACTAAATAAATATCTTCTTGTAGATATCGAAATAAATAATTTATTTGAGCCAAGCCAAATACAGTAAAATCAAGAGATTACTTTTCTCTGCGAGATAAAGTATCTCATTACAGCACCGAAAGCGGTGTTATAATGAAGTCATTATGAATGCAAAATAGATAAAAGTATACAAAAAAAAATGGTGTTAAGAATCTGTTTTGTCGGTTTTTAAAATATCAGTGTCAGTTGAAATTTTCCTGTAAAATCATAAATTCTCCCTTAAAAATGGACTAACAACCGTTTAAATCTAATTTAGAAGCAGTAAAGTAAAGAGGATTTTTTACTAGCAAATATTGGCAAATACTAGTTTGCTGCCGGCGATATAAAAATGTCAGTACAAACGTGCAAATAGGTATTTTCGAAGATTATCTTGAAGAAACTATTTCACTATTTATTTAACTTTTTTATAAAGTCACAGCTTGTCAATGTGTATTTAAAAGATCAATTAGTGTCATGGAAACATGTACAATGTACATTATGCATGACGTTTTAAAGGTGGAAGTAAAAAAAAACTTTTCTTGCCAAAAATTGCTTTGACAAAATTAAATTACGATATAGTCCTTCGGAAGGGACTTTAAGCCCGCGGTCCGTTCCTACCCCTAACCCGCACAAGCCATTCAGTTGGCTTATGCGGGTATGAGTAAGGGTGGAACTAAAAGAGCACTTTTGTTAAATAAAAAAATATAATACAAAAATATATTTATTATTATTAAACCTTGTAAATACTATTTACTAAATAGGTAATAAAATCCCGTAAATAGTAAAAAAAGATTTTATTTTATTGAATACTTAATCATAATTAACAATATAAATACAAAATTAATAAAATATATAAAAAACACAAAATTAATTAAATAATTCTTAATGACGTGCTTAAATTTCAGTATCTGATTCCTCGAGATATTTTTTGAAAAAGGTTTTATAAATATTTTGATACTTTTGTTTTTATTTGAGTGTTACAAAATAACTTTTTAATGTTTTCAGTTTTTGTGTGAACTAATGGGAAAACTGCATAATGTGCAATAATTATAATAAAATACAGTCTATCTGTGATATTTATTTTGATTCTTTGGGTGACATCGTAACTAACATTATTAATAATTTTAGCTTAGAATAATTTATTTATTTTTATAGTAAACTTTGTTAAAGTAGGTTTTTTATAATTATTTGTTAAGTTTGCACGATTTTATAATTTTGTCCTGTAATTGGATTTTGTAATCTGTTGGGCAAATAAATATATATTATTATTATTATTATTATTATTATTATTATTATTATTATTATTATTATTATTATTATTATATTTTATTCTATTACAAAGTCCCGTCCGTTACGCTTTAAATTATTAGTTTTTAAGGAATTAAACAGTCAACCACGATACCTAATTTTGCCAAATAAAAACCTTGTTAAACAGCTTTAGTTTAGAACTATTTATAAAAATTTGTCATTGGTAATATAATAGAACAATATTATTTTGTAAATAAAAACACGGCAATTGTCCTATCCGTTACGCGTGGAATGGCCCAAAAGTGATTCTATTGTCGCCCCAGTAGCGTAGTACTGTCGGAAAAAGGCAGGTTTCGAAAAAAGTTTACCTAGATTTTTTTGCATGAATCGTTTGGGGATTGAAGTGAAAACTTAAGTTTTTTTTTCGAAATCAGTTTTAGAAAAAAATTGTGAACAAAAAATTTAGGGGCAAATTTATGTCATTGGTCTAGTACAAAAAAATAGTAGGTGGCGCTAAAGTGCCCAAAAAGTGATTTATCTCTTTTTATTTTCGATTTTTTTTAATACAGCACTGTAACCAAGAAAGTTGTTTACCTCGAAAACCTTGAAAACCTACAAAATTCACATCAAGTTTTTTTCTACAATGAACCTTTTAGGAATTTCGAGTTATGTATATGTATCTATCGTAGAAAAAAAGTTAACATGAATTTCTTGTTTTTTTCAAGATAAACAACTTTCTTAATTAAATTGGGTACTTTAACGCCACCTACTTTTTAAATGTTTAGACCATCAACCAAATTACATAAATTTTACATTTTGAAATCCAAAAATCCGCAAAGTTGAGGTTAAGCTGTTCCTATGAGCCCAAAAATATTAATTAGAAAGGTAATTTTTTACACATTGACTGTACTGGCGTAGGTACCTGCAAACATGTCCTATAATTTATTTATAAAAAACACTGGATGCCATTGAAAATTTTTCATGTGTATATTTTTCTGATTAGTTTTATCTCACATAAAAATTCCTTAAAATATGCCAAAAAAAATTCTATTCAAATCCTAGTTCTTAATTTCACTAAAAAGTGGTTACACCACTGGTAAAGTAAAGAAATAACTTTTCTAAATAATATTTAAGTTTTCTTATATTATAGAAGTTAGTTTTATTTTCAAAAGCTTATGTGAGTATGACTTTTCTTCATAAAATGAGCTAAGCAATCACACCCTGAAATATAACCTCATTATTGTATGTAGGTAATATTTTTTTAAGCATTAGTAACCATTCAGTTTGTCAAGATTTTTTTTTTTAATTTTTCATAAAATCTATTATAAGATTTTGTATTAATTTTTATTACATGGTTTTAAAGTAAAGACAGCAATTATAAAATTTATCATTTAGTCATGTCAGTATTGTATCTTATAAGCTTATGCGTTAATAAATAACTACAAATAATTTATCTTGTGAGAACATAATATGCTATTAAAAATCACTTTACAATTATATTTTAGTTATGGTTACTAATAAATAATTGAGCAACGTATAGATATTAAAAATATGTTATTAATTAATTGATTTTTAGTAGAGGTTTTTTGGAAAAATAAACCAAGGTTTTTAACCATACTTATTTATTGCTTAAAATCACCGAAAAATTCTACACAATGGCCTAAGGATTTTTATTTAAAATTAAATGCTCTTAGGTTAGCTATCTAAAGGTGAATAGTCTTAGGTGTAAGTAATAAATAATATAAAAATTAGGTATTGATATCATTGTGAACTATTTATCAAATTCTATTGCAATTTTATTGCATCAATTACAATAATTCCATAATTTCGATAAGGTTTAACAGGCAGTAAAAAGATTAAATAATCCAACGTAAAATAAATTTAAGGATGTTTTGGAACTATAAAAAGCCATATTTGGGAGTCTTAACCTATCTAAAGTATACTGTAGGTGTGAATGATAAATTTATAATTTTCATTCGCCAAAACCAGCGCAAAAAATGTCAATTCAATTTATCATTTTGTCTTTTATACATTAGGCAAAGCCGCAAAAAGCTTTTATGATAAAATGCCTAATATATACAGGATATACTACAAACTTGTTTTAAAGTGGTAATTTAGTTAATATGCGGCTAATAAACTTTTAATTTTTTAATAAATGTACCTATTTTACAATTTTTAGATAATTTATACCGGAGATCTTATACAAATAGGCAACAAATAATACCCCTTTTAAAAAAAAAAATATTTCTTCGATAATTCATATTTTCCATATGTCGTTTTTTTATTTTTGTGGTTATATAGATATACTTTTTATAAAAAAAACTTTCGGCAATTTAAAAAATTAAAATTTCTTAAATGCATAAAAAGTAAAAATATCTAAATATATACAGAAATCTATTTATTTTAATCAGTACGTATACAGTACGCACTTTAAAAGTTATCCTCCCCCCCCAAAAAAGAATCAACATTGAGCAAAAACCATTGTCAAGGGTATTAAGTATAATACTTTTTTACGTCAAATTGATAGGTTCCTATTTAAGGAGTGCCAAGTGGGCAGTATTCTTAAAAAATTTAAGGGGGCTTGTGAATCATATCACAAGTTGTGATACCTTATTTGAAAGGTGTTTTGATTCTCTATTCGATGCTATTTAAATTTTTAAAATCTGTTTTACAGTTTCTAAGTAATTAAGTATCGTGGTCCTACCGAATAGCCGGCTCGGTCCCCTGATTTAATGCCACTCGATTTTTTCTTGTGGGATTATTTAAAATCGAAAGTCTACATCATCGAACCGAAATCAATTGATGAATAAATAAATAATAAGTAAATGTGCGAATATTTCACAAGAAACGTTTGCAAATGTGAAAACTGAATTTAGAAACAAACTACTTTTGTGTAAAAATGTCCAAGGGGAGTATTTCGAACATCTAATTTGATGACTAATTGGAAATGTAGTTAAGTTAATAAATGAAAACCTTGTACTTAATAAATGAAAACAAAACTTTGATTTGATAATTAATTTTATATAAACGTTTAATATCTTAGCGACCATTGAACAAATTTTATATTTAAGGTACGCGTTGAATAAAAAATCGAAATACCTTTTAAATGAGGTATCACAAGCCCTATTTGAAATTTTTATGTTGATACTGCCCTCTTGGCTTTCTTTAAATGTTGTGAGGTAAGTATACTTTAACCCTAAGTAAAATTTTTGTAAAAAAAATACAAAAAAAACTGGATGCAACCGACATTTTTTTAAGTGTATATTTTTCTGATAAGCCTGATCAATTTTACGTAAAAACAGTATTGCGTTTATATCGTCACACAAAAATTCCTTAGTTTATGACAAAATAAAAATTCAATTCAAATCCCAGATTTTAATTTCAATTAAAAGTGGTTACACTAACTTTTCTAACTAAAATGTAATATTCCCATTACTTTCCAATATATTAAAACAATTAAGGTTTATTTTCAAAAACTTATAACTTTTCTTCATTAAATGACCTAAGCAATCACACCCTGAAATATAAGCTCATTATAGGTTATACTTTTTTTAACCATTACTAACCATTCAGTTTGTCAAGATTTTGTTTTTCAAAATAAACAACAATTTTTCATAAAATGTAATTATAATATTTTATATTCATTTTTATTAATTTTTTTAAAGTAAAAACAGCAATACTAAAATTTATCATTTAGTCATGTCAGTATTGTATCTAATGTGTTAATAAATAACAACAACATTATTTTACTTAATAAATGAAAATGAAAACTTTGATTTTGTTATTAATTTTATTTAAACGATACCTTTTTTCGTTCAAAATATTATGTAAATATTCTAAACTTTAAAAGTGAAATTTTTGTAAAAAAAAAATATTATTTATGAAAAAAATATTTTTTATTAAAAAACTATTTTTTATAAAAAAAAAATGTATAATATTTAAGGGCTATAATAATGTATAAGAGGTATTCTGCAAAACGTGGTTACAATTTTTTAAAAAGAAACAAGAACGGCAAAAAATAACAATATTTTTCTTTAATTTTTTTTTACAAAACTATAATTTCTTGATTAAGTGTGTGGTAATGATTTATCCAACCTAAAAATAATGATTTATTCAAAAATTATGTTTTGCAGAGTAGCTCCTTATAATTTAAAAAATTGTGCAATATTATGAAATGATATACAAAAAATACACATAAAATAAACCAAAGTAAATTAAAACATCTGTTTCATTTCTATTATTAAAATACATAAAGTACTAGTAATATAGAGATTTCAATGAGAGAAATAAAACAAACCTTTAAATATACTTTTGTTTTGTTTAGGTTTGTTTTCTGTAAATAATTTTATAATATTGCACCATAACATTTTTTTTAAATTAAAATATTAAAAACCTACACAAATTTTATATACAAAACCATTTAAAAATTTATTTTGGTTAAACTACTTTTGTGTCAAAATGTCCAAGAGGAGCATTCCGAACATCTAATTTAATGAATAATTAAAAATTTATTGTACTTAATAAATGAAAAACTTGTACTTTATTTGATAATTTATTTAATTTAAACGTTTAATATCTTAATATTTATCATTTAGTCATGTTAGTATTGTATCTAATGTGTTAATAAATAACTACAAAATTATTGTACTTAATAAATGAAAACAAAACTTTGATTTAATATTTAATTTTATTTAAACGTTTAATATCTTACCAACCATTGAACAAATTTTATATTTTAGATATGCGTTAAATAAAAAATCGAAATACCAAGCCCTATTTGAAATTTTTATGTTGATACTGCCCTCTTGGTTTTCCTTAAATAAGCACCTATGATGTCAAAAGTAGTATACCTAATATCCTTGACAATGGGTTTTGTCCATGTCGATACCTTTTTCGTTCAAAATATTATGTAAATATTGTAAACTTTAAAACGTAAAATTTTGGCCAAAAAAAAAATTTTTTTAACAAAAAAATATTTTTTATAAAAAAAAATGTATAATATTTAAGGGCTATAATAATGTATGGTTACTATTTTTTCAAAAGAAACAAGAACGGCGAAAATATCACTATTTTTCTATAATTTTTTTTACAAAACTATAATTTTTTTATTTAGTGTGCGGTAATTATTTTCCAACCTAAAAATAATGATTATATACAAAAACTACGTTTTGCAGAGTAGCTCCTTTTAATTTAAAAAATTGTTATGGTGCAATATTATGAAATGATATACAAAAAATACACATAAAATAAACCAAAGTAAATTAAAACGTCTGTTTCATTTCCATCATTAAAATACATAAAGTACTGGTAATATAGAGATTTCAATGAGAGAAATAAAACAAACCTTTAAAAATACCCATGTTTTGTTTAGGTTTGTTTTCTGTAAATAATTTTATAATATTGCACCATAACATTTTTTTTAATTAAAATATTAAAAACCTACACAAATTTTATATACAAAACCATTTAAAAATTTATTTTGGTTAAAAAACATTCAAAAATATACAATTTTAACTAAATAATTATTTTTGTCAAAATTCACTAAACTGGCTTTAAAAAAAATATTAACAAAAAATCTACCATCAAAAGCCCAACCACCACGTCCGAAAACAGAGCTGAAACAAGTCAGTTTTAAAAAGACTTAAATCTTAAGTCTTAAGTCAATTCTAAAATCAAAATGATTTAAATCTTAAGTCAATTCTAAGATAAAGTTCAAATGATTTAAGTATTAAGTCTTTGAATTAAATCATTTTCTTCCAAGTCAAGTCATTTTCGCAAATTCTTAAATCAATATAAAGTGATTTAAGTCATCTTATGACTTAATTCCTTAAGTAAGTCGTTTTTATGACTTAAGTCTATATTTTTTATTTAAATCGTGATCTAAGAGTTAAGTCAATAAAATGACTTGAATCAAAAATTGTGATTTAAATCAAAATAATTAGTTTAAGTCTTAAGTCAGTTTTAGAGAAATGACTTATTACCAAATGGCTTAAGTCATTAAAACGATTTAAATCAAAAAAACGATTTAAGTTTTCTGAGAGCTTGCAGCTCTGTCCGAAAATATATTGACCGCACCTCGTACAATAGTTTACACTACGAAGTGACTGACTTGGCGTTCTCACATACGCTCTTCGACCAATCAGGAGCGACTTCTCATGGCCGGCACCAAGAGCCAAGACGGCGAAGCTCTTCGAGCGGCCAGTCTAACTTAAGACTTAAAAGTGAGTAGCAGTGCCCTAATCAAAAGAACAGTGGAGTGTATAGGGCCCACATTAGCCCTGGCATAAACAGCCATGGCGAACGGTAAGTCGCAAAACAAAACACTAACAACATCCCTTTATCGCACGGCCACCAAGTCCGCCCGATTTAAACCCCATCGACTAAAACGTCCGAAAGTGCAGTGCCTAAGCTGAGACTTAAGTCTGGATAAAGTGCCCTACCAGGATGCATGTGATGTGTTTTGTGACAAGAGGATTTTTAACATTCAAAGTGGAATTGGCTTGAAAGTATTGCTCGGTAGTGCTGGGTGACATTTGACTTTTTGTGGGCGATGTATCCTTGATCCTTTTACCATATAATCCCACACGACATTTTTTCTTCTTACTAATCAACCAGTTTTAGATGCAGGGTAAAATTGTCAAAAGAAACACACCTTATTTAAAACAATTTTTTGGAGATACCAATGCTTGCAAAACGACGAACCTTTTTTTTAAATTGCTGTTTCTTTGGACAGTTTTTTCTGTATAAAATGATTAAATAATTAAAATACTCTCTATAAAACATTATTTTTACCAATGGTAAAAAAATAAAATATAAGACAAATTAAAGTAATAAAAAAACGATCATAAATATAATAAAACTCACATGAACAGAAAAAACTCATAATGCATGGCCTTCAATGCTAATATGCAATTATATACAAGTATAAAAAATCCCGCCTTACTTTTTGCCAATCAACCAAACTCTAATTAAGAATATCGGATCTTCACTTAACTTAATTATCTTATCTTTGCAAATATCTTAAAGATATGTATAATCTTTAGTATTTATTTTTGTAATAATAAAAAAGTTGTAACTGTTGTTATTTTTATCGTCGACAAACCAGTTTTTATAAATAATTTTGAATATAGTGACATTTTAATGTTTATGGTAATTTTAAGGCATTAACGAAAAATAAAATTTTTATTGTTTGAATAAATATTTCTTAATTGGAAAATTTATTAATTACGAACACCCACTATTTAATTTAAATTTATATGCTTTATTAAAACAAAATGTTTGTATATTAATTTTATGAATAGGAAATAAATACAAATAACTTGTGAAAATGTAATTTGTTTAATATAATTTTAAAAATTAATATTTTGTTGCAAAAAGTATCTTATAAAAATTAAATTCTTCTTAAATTTGATTTAAACTTTATTGTAGTTAACATTCGAGTCAAAAGTCACATACAAACTTTCGCATCTTACGGCGTAAGTAATTATTTCATTATGCATCGTGTTTGGACCAATTATAAAATTCGACTTCTGTCAGACTGATCCAACCTCACTTTCACCTTTAAATTGTACGTTTTATGTATCGTTTAAAATAAAATTGTTTTTTAAAGATGAAATGCTGTATGTCATAAAAGACTCACTTCTTGGCCTAATGGCATTATTTTATCCATTTTAAGTAACCAATTTGTCTAATTAAGTATATAATTTGCAAAACGTTTAAAAAGTTAATTACCTATTTTATAAAATAATGTATTGTATTGCAAAAAATTTTGATGCAACTCTAAAATTACTTAACGAGTGCCTTCCTTTAAACTTAATAATTAGACAACTACCACTTGTGAGGCACAGCCTTGGCATTTCAGGCTGTTAATAAAACAAAGGGAACTAAATGATATTTCTTAAGTATATAGGTACTTACGTTATTCTAAAAATAACTTAAAAATCGAAAATTATTCTATAATTTGCGTTGCCAAGAATAACATAAAACATAAAACAATTACTACTTAGCTTTTTACAAATTGTTCTACTTTAATTTTATAATTATTATTAAAGGCAGGCACTACATAATTTTACTAAATTTTGTTATAGAACTGGTTTCTTAAACTCGTATTACTTGTTATTGTTGGTCTATACTTTTGTTTTTATGCAAAATTAAAGCTCTTTACACCACATTTTATTCGTTATTTGGCAATACGATCTTTTAATTACACAAAAAAGAAATCAGGCAAATATTAAAGAAACCTAATTAAAATTAGGATAAAATTATTACCAAAACAATGCATTTTCACGTGTTTATTATTGTGGGGAAAAATACAGGGTATTTATTTTTTTCCCGGCCCTTAATTATTTCAAATTGTATACCATATGTTTGCCGGATAAGTAAGACTCCCACAAGAGAAAGTCTTTACGTCACTTCTTGCGTCAAACTGTAGTTCTGTGTTCATGAATTTAAAGCACAATTAAAACATTTACCTAGTTAAATTTGTATTAGTTTAATAAAATAGTATTTATTTTCGTTTTAGTATAGTTTATTGTTAAACAAATATTAAAAGTATATAAAAAGCAGCCTTTCTCAATTGTACATTTTATTTTGTTAAAGTTAAAATCTGAATCTATTTCGGACAGATATTTCTTTAATTTAATTATGTAGTCAAAGATATGCCACACAATTAAATGTAAAAAGACGAAAAAAAATATAAGAGCGCTATAAAAATTTCGGCCAATTTATTTAATGAACTCGGCCTTTTAAAAACGTCGTATAATTTTGGGTATGCGGCCAAATCCTGTCGTGTTTTTGAACATACAGTGTTAATTATGTCATTTTACAAGTTGACGAGGGCTTTTAAAAAATAATTTGGGATTTTGTTGTTTATATAAGTGGCACATAAAAAATCTGTTAAGATGGTATTAAGACTTTGTGTAACAACGTATTTAAAAAAGGTTTATGATTTTTTAAGCACACGAATAAAAGTGAATTTTTAAATTTATTACTTATTGCAATAATTTTGGGAAAAGTTACTTGAAATATAAGCAATGATTACATTATTTGTAAAACCAAAACATGTTTTTTTTAACATTATACAAACAATATAATAACCATAACTATTAATATTCCTTCGGTATTGGGACCTTTTTTTGTTTTTGTTGTTGTTTTGTCTGTCATACTTTTCTAGTTATTTTATGTTTGTACGTTGGCATTCCGAAATCACTAAATCCGTAGAAGACACATTGACAACGTTTTTGTATTTTTTTTCAGTTTTGTTATAAACTCTTTTCAGTCTAGGAATAGTAGCCAAACATGCTAAATATATGTAATTGGAAATTTTCAAGTTCCAAAACTGGTTAAATTAACGTTATGCCTGGTTAACTCATTTAAGTAATATTGTACTAAAACATTAAATTTACTTAAATTAAAGTTATTTTATAATAAGTTGGGAATTAAATTATGGTTAGATTAACGTTATGTTAATTAAATTGAACTTTTTGATTAAAAATGCGTTAATATTTGGTAATTTTAGGTTTATTTTAGCCTTTTTTACTACTTCCTAACCCTTTAGTTAACTTAAATAAAGTATGAAAATAAACCGGTTTAAGTTTATTTTAACTATATTAAAAATATGGTTATTTATGTATGACTTGTTAACAGATCTTTGAAATAAAATGTCGTTAAAATTAAAGTTAAATATAACGTTATGTACTCTCTAAAAATGAATTAGTCAAAAATGACTAATTAGTACAGTTATTAGTGGTTGCTTTTTCACTTATACCATGGTATACCATGAGATAGCATGGTATCCCCGATATAATAGCCAATTCTTTTGTAAAATTGTCTCCTGAATCCGAAAATTATAAAAGTAGAGCAGTTTTTGAGATATAGTCAATTCCATATTATATGGAAAATTGACTACATCTCAAAAACTGTTTTACTTTTGACATTTTAGGATTATGTGGACAATTTTATATAAGATTTGGCTATTATATCGGGGATACCATGCTATCCCATGGTATACCATGGTATAAGTGAAAAAGCAGCCACTAATAACTGTAGTAATTAGTCATTTTTGACTAATTCATTTTTAGAGACTAACATCTAAAAAACGTACTTTTTTACTGTACCTAACTTAGGTTATTTTAAGTTTTAAATGACAATAAAAAACAAGTATTTATCTTGTAAGAAACATATATTACCATTAAGTTTGTTTTAATAGTTAAAGTATACTAAAAAATATCCTTTGAATTTACCAGTACCAAAAGCAACCAGTAGGTAATCTTAAAGGTTTTTTTCAAAAAATGTTATTAGTTAAATAAACCAATTGGTTAAAAAACAAGTTTAAAAAAACTTAGATCTTGGTTAATTTACTTAGTAGTAATCATTACTAAACACAAAAAGGCTTCAATTTACTGGATATTTTAGTAACCAATCCCAAAACAGTTCTCTCCGTGCAGTTAATCTTTAGTTTTTGCGGAAACAACACTAAATTTATGTGCGACAATTTATTGCAAGAAATAATTAATAAGTTTAACGACATAAAAATATTTAAACTGCTTTCTACTAAAACCAATTAAATGACAATTACAATTAAAAGTGCATATTACCTCAACAATACTTATTTTATGTAGGACAGCCTTTCTTTAAATAATAATTATTAATTTTATTAATAAATAAATTAAAAAAATGAGGAGTAGTAATATTAATAAGTATAACATTTGATTTAGCCTTGTTCGTAACATTTGAATGCTAAAGGTTTAAGATAGTTTACCCACGTTTTATCTTATAAAAAACATGACCACAATTATCTTTTCTATTATGTGAGAAAAATATTCATATACCAACATAAACATAAAGTATATTATAAATTGGAAACGTACATTTTTATGCTGTACAAAAGGTCAATTTGGTACTTGATTTAAATAAAATATTTTATTAGGCTTTGCCCAGTTTTGGACTCAAAAAACCTATTTTAAATGTTAGCAAACATTGATAAATTATAATGTCGAATTATATTATATTATTATTATTATATATTATATTATACCGGCCTCGGTGGTGTAGTGGTCAGAGCTCCTGGGTACGAGCCGAGAGGTCGTGGGTTCGAATCCCACTTGGGTATGGTTGTTTATTTGTGTTTGTCCATTGTGTATAGTCCTTCGGAGGGGACTTTAAGCCGTCGGTCCGTTCCTACCCCTAACCCGCACAAGCCATTCAGTTGGCTTATGGGACATCTTAGTTTGGATGTAAGGGTGGAACTAAAAGAGCACTTTATAACTTTATAACTTTATAAGTAATTGCATCTAACTGTACTAATACTTGAACACGAACAATTTCATTAAAAATAAATTTACTATTTATGGTTTTGCTAAGGTTGTAAATAGTATTTTTTTATAAATTTATGTCTGTATTAACTTGAGGTAAATGCAACACAAAATTGGGGTCACCACTTCTAGAAAACCATTGTATAATAAAGAACAAGTAATATAGATTGTACTATATGATGGTACTAATATAATTTTGGTCTTTAAATATTAAATATTTCCTTAATGGCATAAGAATTATGTGAAAACTACATTTCTAGTTGACTAAATCATCACATCACAACAAAATATGAAGTGTTAATTTTCTGAACAAGCAGTTTTAAAATTCCAGAAAATATATGAATTATGAAAAGCGTATTTCCTTATTGACTCCACCTTGTATTTGCTTTATTAAGAATATTGTTATGTTTACTTTCACACAGCCTCAAAATACGGTGTTCTAAATTAAAAGCGGCCTTTCACAACCCGTTGTAACTAATATACAAAGATTTATTGAATATGGATCATGTTAAAATATATTAAAATTTGCATTCAGACAAGATTTATAATTTCTCTAGCAAGCTATTTACCCCCCTGTATGCAAAGTACGCTATAAATCACAAGTGTGTAAAAATTTTTGATAGGAGATAAGAATTCATAATGGATCTTAGTCAGTATTATATAATTATTGATATAATTTCAACATGACAGTTAATATATCAACGGACGTTACTATTAAAATCTATTTTAGATTCAAATGTGATAAAACATAATATGATTGTTTCTACATACAAAAACTAGCAACTAAGGGCGTGGTTGTCAGATGTACATTAGACTGGGCCAAAAAAATCGAATATTTTTTTTTGTAAAGTATATCGAAAATATTGTTTGGGGTGACAAAAAAAATTATGGTAAAAGTTTGAGTCCATAATATTAGTATTAAGAGGTCTATCATTTTTTTTTCCTGAGGAGTTTTTGTCTCAGAACTCCAAAACCATTGAGTTTAACAAAATTGACTCAAAAATATTTTTTGAAGAAAATTGAATGCTCTACAAAAAAGGTTAAAATAGAATTTTCCGTCAGATGAACCGTTTTCTTACAATCATGCCTCAAAATTGGTATTGTTTTACAATTTCATCTTTTAACTTTGGAATTTTGTATTTCATGTAAAAAGCAGTACCCGGAAAAAAAACGATAGATATTCTAATGGGAAATCAAATGCTCTACAAAAAAAAGTCTTTCAACATTTTTGGCTAAATTCACTCCATCAAAAGTTATTCAAGGTTAAATTTGAAGTCAAAACGAAATTCTTGTTTTTTCCGCTCTAGCTTTTTTTTCCAAATCAAAAAGTCCCACTTTGACATTTAAATAAGCACAAGAATTATTGAGGTTATGGATCTGTCAGTTTAGATTAATTTGATCTTGTCTTATTTTCTGAAATATTACAATATAATTTATTATGTATTTTGGAATATAAAGGTCTTAATTTATAACACAAAAAATAAATAATATATTGTATTGGATTGTTTTCAAAAAATAAGACGAAATTAGCTCTAAAATGACAGATACCTAACCTCAATTATTTGTCTGAATTTCTTATTTAAACGTCAAAGTGGGACTTTGTGATGCGATCATAGTACATATAAAATGAAAACAAAAATTATATCAATGATTTATTACATCAAAACTAACTGTATTTTAATTATCTATCAATTAATGTTTAATCACCACTAACAGTTGTATGCGTAAAAAAATTACCTTTTAAAATTTTAATATTTTTTTACGCTGAAAATGGTAATTCTACAGCATTATTAAAGGTGTGAAAGAGCTTGGTCATGAAACCCTAAAAATCAGGAAATTAGATTGAGTTTTTATTCAATCGAGCTTATAATTTTTTTTTGTTGCTTCATTAAATTACTTTACAGTAAACTTTTAATGTTAGTAACGCCGCGTGCCCTCAACCACAATCGTGGTAATGTTGACTTTACAAGCCCTTATCTACGAGCAGGTATATTGTAATTTTAATGTAGTTATTCACATTGTACACCTGAGAGGAATTTTCGTAGATCGTTAACCTCATAACGATTAGATGCGTGCCTTATGCAGAGAGGGTAGTTAAGATTTAATGGCGCAATATTACATCTGACAGTTTATCTTGACTACATAAATAATTATTTTGCATTTGTTGTGCCATTAAATTTTTAACTAACCTCTATGCATAAGCCCAACAGAGATATAAAATTGTCTTGTCAGTGCCCAAAATACGTATTACCCCATAATGATTAATGAGTTTCTTTAATTAAAACTTAATAACAAACCATTGTTCCTACAATGCAGCTATTTAAATTATATTTACCTAATTCAATCAACACCTTATAGCCTTAGGCTCGAAGAAAAGAAAGGTTTAAATTAAAGATATAAACTACCGACTATTATGAAATAAATAAACCATATGGCGCTTATACAGTTACTTACTTACTCACTAGTGCATAGAGTTTGTTTTGAATAAAGCTTACATGAGATAATATTTATTTAAAGGCAATAAAAATTCGGAATAAAAGCTGAAAGGTTAAAATAACTTGATTGATAATATCGCATACAGTGTTGCCAAGTTAAATGATAAATATCCAAGGTTTAGTTTTATACAATTTTTTGTATGCAAACATTCATAATTTCTTGATTTGAAAGTGTATGAGCTAGTATAGAGAGAGCTAGAAAATTAAAAAAATATGTTTACAATGAAATAAATATAAATAACCCTAAGTAACCCTCATTAAACTATTAGTGTTAATACTACTACTATTCTTGGGAATAAAATACAAGAAACATAAAATAAAACAAATTATAACATTAAAAACCATATTTTATTTCTAATTTATTAGTATTAAATACATTTTGCAATAACTACCTATAATCTGCCTTGCCTGTCTAGACTTGATACCAAAGCTAGCAATTACAAATTGTTAGTTAAAGGCTAATGATTCTTCAGATAATTAACAAAGATTCATTGCAGCATTATGGCCATTAAGGGAAAAAATAAAAGCTGACTTTACCAGATAAAAACAAAGATATTTACGATCCAAGCCTTAAGCGTTCTCAAACACCCTGTATATGTCATTAACCAGACCTTAAAGAACGTATTTAAAATGCAGATTCAATTCAATACATGCATATTTGCATAATGTTTTTTTTTGGTATAGTCATATGACCATTTTGAGTGACCGGTACTTAGGTGTGACTTAACTTAAGTTGTAGTGGGCAGTGTTACCAAAGTTAAAACTTAAATGTCTCTTGCGGATTTACTCGCTGACCTCGTCGATTGTTGTGAAATGTTACTGACTCAAGAGTGTATCGGATTGATTATATTCGGTATACTGTCTCTAGAATCTTTTAGTACGAAATATTTTGTTTTTGAATAGAAGTCTTTTGGTTATTTTTAATTGTTAATTGAACTTCTTATACTTTTTATAGGGGATGTTTTATACTTTTTTATTTTTAAAGTTTGTTTTTGTTGTTAAATTAACTAAAAATTATAATTTTTCAATAAAATTCATTTAAATTTGCTTAAAACAAAACTGTGACTGTAATAAATTGTGTTGTTTAAATTAAGAAAGTTGCGCTCCTTGAAAATCAAGTCATAATTTATTAAATGTTAAATTAACTTTATCGATAGCTAAATCGATTTTTTGTTGACCAAATTTTACATTGGCAAACCTTTTTGTTGATTATTAAATATTGATTGTGAAATTTTATATTGTCTAGATAAAATTACAGCTAAAATGGATTGTATAAATTATACTGGTCTACAGCAATTTTGCCACTTAGTTTGCCAATAATTTTTTGCTTAATAAGGTCATAAAGGTCATATGGTCATATAACGCTTTATTTGCTGTGTAGGCAACACAAACACAAACAGTTATAAATGCCATTAAAAAATCATTCATAGTTGTCTGTAAAAAAATGCATAAATTAATAAAGGATTCCCTTCCATAACATAACCGCAACGTACCACATATTATGCATGAATGTATCATACATTTTTCTTAAAATAAGCCCAGACTTAAGTGGTTAAGGCACGCCATTCGGCTATTTTCATCCCAGGCCCGAGCAGACAGTGAATGTGAAACAAAAAAAGTAACCATATCAATTCTCAGCCTTTATGCTTCTCAGTTGTTGAGTGTGTCATGTTCACGCCCTAAAATTAAGCCAATTTACCCTGTGGGAGATCCGAGGTAATTACGGTCACCTGTTCTGGGCCAGACAGTCGGAATATTTTCGCACAATGATGCCAATGCTGCAGAGAATTGCCATTTCAACGTTGTTCAATGTTATTAGTATTTCTAAATAATTTATAGCAAAAACCATGTACCTTAGTATTTCAAAATCAAAACAATGTATGTGATTTTGTGATTCTTATGTTGGCAGCACGAAATTTAAAATGCCAATTTGAAAAACACTACTTATATTACAAATAAAAAATAGAAGTTTTTTTCACATTTCTTTGTAATATTCAATTAAGGTATAGAGAATGCTGCAGCATTTCAATAGAAAACATTATTTGGTGTCGAATGATGTGAAAATTGTATGGTTGTTTTATTTAAATTAAGAAATTTATTAATATTGGTATTTAATTTAAAGTGACAAAAAAGTCAACGCAAATACCAGACACCTTGTATAAAATTTTCAAATACTATTAATGGCTTTCGAATAGTTACACCAAAAATTAACTTTTTAACATTACAATTAGTGTAGTAATAGTAATACTTACTGACATAATATTACTAGTAAGACCATCCATCAGTCATTTTTGAAAAAAATCCAATATCTGGGTGATTCTACAAAAGTTGGGCAACTTTTGACCTCACTTTGTTTATATAGTTTTCGGAAAAAATTAAAAAGTATTTTGTTATGAGAACATAGATAATATAATAAATATACTGTTCCAGACCGGGCCAGTCACTTTTTTAAACAGTTTCTGAAATATCTGTGTTTTCTAAATTTGAATGCAAGGGAAGGGACGAGTATACCAGGGTACTAATTAAATACATAATTTATTGGAAAATATCAGATTTATTGCAACTTTGAGCATATTATATATTTAATATCTTAAAATCAAATAATACCACACATCAGTGGCGGCTGGTGGATTTTGGGTATACCGATATCTCAATTATTAGATATGGGACGCACACTAAATTTATATGAATTTATAATGACATTAAATAAACAAGTTCTGCGCAGGCAGAATTTAAATTGAAGTTTACGAAAAAAAGATAACCGAAACATCGAACATGGAACTGACGACACGGTACTGATGATGGGATACTAATTTGAGATTATAATTTGGAATTAAGTATTTTACTGATTTTTTTTATTAGTGCATGCTACTTATCAACAAATCACATATAGCCTTATATAAATTACAATGAAATATATATACGTAAGAAAATAACTACTCACCACAGTACTGGAACTATACGTGCATTCACCACAACTTCGCCGCTTGCATTATTTTCAAGATGACTGTCTTGCAAAGGGCGGGCTCTGTAGGTAATTTTTTACCAACACTTGAGTTAAAATGAGGACTTGACGTTTAAACTTCAATATTTCGCAGGAATTTTGAATTTTAACATTCGACACAGAACTGACGGGTAAAAGTGAGTATAAAGATTATCAATTTTTTAAAAATTGCTATTATTCGAATCTATGATAAAATATGAAAAATACATTATTTAATTTTTTATTGTTTGTAGTGAAATTGAAAAATTTAAGATAAATTGAATATATTTTAAAATAAAATCACTCAAATATTTGATTCAGGAGTTGTGACACGCCAAGGTACTGTGTTTTGAATATTTATTATGTTTTTCTACAAACTTGCTTTTGAAAAAATACATTAAAATTGGGTGGATATTTTGTATTATACTAAAATATTTACAAAAAATATTAAAATACCTACTCTATTGAAACACCCTGTATAATTAATTTTAAAGACATTCGATGGAAACTCTTCAAATGGAGATTACCTAAAGGTACACTTTGTACCATATGGTTTCTTTGAATCATACTGTATTTCTCAATATTCAAATTATCAAATATTATGCAACACGAATTGTTCTTTTATTCAATTTGTATATCTCAAATGCTTCACAAGATTTAAAACTAAATATTGACTCAAAGTTGTCAAAAGGTATTAAATTCTTTTCCAACGATAAGAATTGACGTGACCGAGGCGTTTTACTATGTTGTCAGTAGATAATACAGGTAATTTAACGCCTATTTTGACTGGTTTTAACAGGATGTTTTTTAATTGAATTAACTGATTATTTTTAAATTAAAAGTAACTTAAGATATCTGGAATGTAATACAGTAATATTTTGATTGATTTACAGTCCTATTGTTTTATTATATTAAAAATTTATGTCTTCTGCCATAACAGTAAGTTAGGTAAAAAGATAATATCACACAGATGAGACATTACGGTATACCTCTGAATCCTCTGAACATTAACGTGGTTCAGAGGATTTAGAGGACTCATTTAGTATGTGGGGCAAAAATAAAAGAACAATTTATTATCTTTAAAATTGTCGGTTAGAATCATACAAACCACAGTTATTTAGGAAAATTACTTTAAAGAACAATTTATCTTAAATAAAAATAATAAAATAATTTTATAAAATTTACTGCTGCCTTCCTGCCATTAAGTAAAGTCGTACAGTTAAAATTTACATAAGGACGTTTTTATATGGATAATAAAGTAATTGATAAATAATTATGGGTTGTAATGGCGTAATTACAATACAGTGAGATGAATTAAACTCATTGTCATTGCGTTTAAAGTGGTAATGATCTATGATCCGTTATATGCATGAAATTGTGGCATATAAAATTGTAAATAATGTGATGTACTTATTATTATATTACTAGTTTATTCGCTGTATTCTTCCCCATTAAAAACAAATTTCTTTGTAATCATGAATCTTAATGTTTTTATCTCATTTTCGTATATCTTCAATAACCAATAATTGGTATCAAAATTGATAAAATTAAACGTCTATTGATTGGATTTTAAAATTTTAACGTCGATTCCACGCAATTTTCTCAATTACATATTTTTACATGCTATTAGATGTAATAACGATAAAGAAAATCGTATGTATATGTATGATACTTTGCTATTACAACCGCCTCGCTTCTATAATTTTTAGAAATAATGAATGAATTATCAAATAGTCTTTTAAAATGTTACTTTATAAAGGAAAATTACTTTAATAATCAATGACTTAATAAATTCATACAGGGTGTCCTACAAAAATTGCCCTCTCATATGCAAGGTGTTTAAGTTGTAATTATCAGTATATGGCTAGTTAATAATAATAATAATAAACTTTATTTTCCATTAAATCTTACAAAACAAAAGACATTAGCAGTGTTAAATCATTATAAAATATACTCCAAACTAGGGAATTATTCATATCTTGTCAAAAACACTTTTCAAAATCTAGTCAAAAAGTTTATTAATTTTTCTTAGCACCACTCGCGTCGCGATCAGTCAACTTTTCAGGATCCTGTCAAAAATTTAGTTACGAATTAATTTAAAAAAGGATAATTTTAGCGATTTAATATGAAAATTTATTGCAACAAGGCTTGGTTTGCCTATTTTTTAAAAATTGTTGTAAAGCTACGTTCTATTTAATTTTGAAGTTCCTGTTTCAGACTAATAAGGTATCACCTTACTTAGAAAAGTATATCCAAACAGGTTGTCCAAAGTTATCTGCTTACCATTGCTATATTCGTTATTATTGGAGCTACAAAGTCTAAATTACATATATCTATGCGTAGATAAACGATAAAAACATTAATTTTAATCCATTTTCTGTTTTATTCTTAGTCTCCTGGCTCTCGATTTTCTTCAAATGGCTATAAATTTGTAATTTCTAAATATCTTGACTGATCCACTTAACAAAGACAATATTTATTTTTGTATCAAGGTAGTCTTTTTTATCACGAATGTGGAAATTATTTGCCGAGGCGAAAGCAGAGGCAAATAACCACGTGAGTGATAAAAAATTTAATGCCGACGTGCATATTAAATTTTATCCGAAATCACATTTAATAATTAATATTGATGATCAAATCAAATGTCATTTGAATGTAGGAAGTGTCTACGAATACTGTTTGTTGCGACAGTTATTATATACATATTTGCCCGCCGCGGCGAATTTTTAATCCAATTAAGAAAATTAACTTATTATTTTTATTAAATAATATTTTATGAAAGGATCCAATCGACCTCTGCGACGGTGCTTTTTTTTAAATATTATTTAGTTGCTGAGAAGAGGTAGACACATCTTAAAATGTATAATGGGTTGCATACAATACTCGTATTAAATCTCTACTTTACTGCCGATTGTTGACTACTTTACTGCCGATTTCGGATAAAAGTATGTTATAGGCTAATTTTCACAACTAGAATTTACAGAAATCAGGCTAATTTTCATCCCTAGTTTTTGGAACTATCCATATCAAAACCAAAAAAATGTCGAAGTAATTTCGCCGTCAGTAAACCCTAGATAAAAGAGGCAGTAAACTAAATTTAACAGCCTGAATTCACTTTCACTTTGAAAAACTACTGATATATCTAATTTAAACTATTGTTAGTCCATTTATAATAATATGACATTTTCACCGGCGTGTCGGTAATAAAGATTCCCAAATTGTTACGCGAGTTACTCTAAGTTTTTATAGATCGCTCTATATAAATATTAATTATAAATCATTTTAAGATAATAATAAGTCGTAGAAAAAGTATAGTATGCAATTCGTTTATAAAATTTTATAGACACTAATTTAATTAAACACTCGCTCCAAAGCTCGCTAGTGCCTAATTAAAATTCGTGACTAAATGGCGTTTATCAAACTTGATACATAATACACTATAAATTAATTTAGCCTTTCGCGCCGGCTTAATTGAAATTTTACCTTAAATTCCTTATATTAAAAATGGGTAGGCTGCAACCCAATTTAATTTTCATGAGCTTGCATGATAAATTATGCTATTATAAAAAGTTACATTAAAAGAGAGAGTTAAATTGGATTTAACAACATTGTATGCCATCTTAGAGAAGGCAAATAACTTTTTTGATGATTTATTTATTATTTACTTCTAAATATTTCAATATTCAATATTTTTTATTCTAAAATTGACATTCTTTTTTATAATTTTTTAAAATGAGTGTATAAATTGTTTACATCCTAATATATGTAACCTACCACACTAAAGTATGTAACAATAATTTTATGATATAATTTGTCCTTTATTAAATCCATAATCAAGCGGTGAAAGCCATAAGAATGCCTTTTAAGTATCTTGGACAAACAAGAGATTTCTCTTCACATATTTAAAATAACGGTTATATTTATATAAATACATTTGCAGAACGTAAAAAAACAACCAGAGAAAAAATTGCAAATAAGGATCTATGTAAAATGCAATTAGTTGTGAAATGAGTAGACAAAGGTTTCGCTAATGACTTGAAATGTTTAATTTTTAATATTTAATACAAGACAGTTTTAACAGTTAGTTTTTATTTTAGAAGAATATGAAATGTATTGTACTGTTATGTACTGTTTGAATGCAAATTATGTTTTATTTTGTTTATTATTATTATGATGCCATTAAATTTTTATTAAAAAATTTACTAGTTTGTTATAAATGTCACCAATTTATTTTGTAGGAAGTCCCAAACACAAAATGGTTTCAATATATTTCACAACAAAATCTATAAAAAGTTAACTTATTGAATGGCATTATCATTTCATTAAACAATTTCATAACAAAACTATTTACCTTTACAATAATTACTAAAACCATTACCACAGTAATAATTATTACATAAATGCTTCAATTAACAAAGTTAATTACAAGACGTCTAAAAAGAAAGTGTCACTGTGTATACACAGTGTAAATACGACGGCAAACATCAAACCAAAGACTCACCGAGGGCTTGAAATTGTTAAAAGTGCAAAACATTTGTACTCGACACTAAAAAAGTAAAAAAAACTAAGTGGTAAAGGAAGAGACTCCAACAGTGGGTCAGACAACGAAACCTGTTCATTTCGTTTTTTATTTTTTGTTTGTTTGCTCGTTTTTCTGACCCTTTCTTTAGGTATTTCGGCCAAACGGCCACAGTGAGACAAGCTACAAGCATTTTGGCAAATATGATTTTTATTCGGTAATAAAAATAAGTTTTTTAAGAGCTTTCAGAGTTTTGTGATATAAAATAATAAAATAAATAAAATATTACACTTTTTCTATAAACTGACCTGGTGGAGAAAACTGAATACAGCCCCACAAACTAATAAGAAACAGTAATCGTTCTATAAGCATAAGTATAAGCAAAACAATATCAATAAACACAATAACTAACCAATCCAACCGGCCTTGTTAACTTGGACCGTAGCCAGAGTTGATTTTTATTTTTTCATGCTCCAGTGCATCCAAACGTGAAAGGTAATGAAATGTGTATCTTAACGGTTGAACGTTCGGTCATTTCAGCCTTAAGGCTGCGTAAAACGCGAAAAACAAAAATATCTAAAAGAAATTGTCGCATATAACAAATAATCGTTTATAACGAGGAAGCGCTTGTACGTAATACAAAATTAACGCATATTAAGTAAAAAAACTCTAACTAAAACGCCTTTACCAATCTATCAATTTTTTTTATAAAAATACTTTAACTTAGGTATATTTTAGTTTACGTGTTCGAGGGTTTTTTCGACAAAATATTTTTAAACCCCTTTTATTTATTAAAAAAAAAACGATCAAAAAATAACTTTTAGGGATTTTTTTTAATTAAATAAAAAATATGCTGTTGAAGACCGTATTTTTGTTAGTATACCCTAAAAATTTTGTACAAATCAAACAAACAATAACGAAGATACATCGCTTCAAAGTCGGTAAAAATGACCCCTTTTTTTTTCGAGCGTTTTTTTTTATTTAATAAAAGGGCTTTAAGGATATTTTTTCGAAAAACCCTTGAACACGTAAACTAAAATAAAAGTTAAAGTATTTTTATCCGAAATTTTATAAAGATTGGTAAAGGTGTTTTAAAGTTGGATTATTAATTTTGACGCGCAGTGTATATCCAAGTTTTACTACAAAGTATACAATATTACAGATTTTATTGCGTTCTCTGGCTGTCTATCTTACAATCTAATACAAGTAATTGCAGAACAAAACTAAAGAAACCTGAGTGAAATAGAACATTAATCAATATAGCTAAGCATCAAATTAATATTATTAAAAATTTATATGTATATCTTCTCTTTACCATTAATATTACCATCCTGCAATGTTTCTTCCTCCGACGTGTAAACATGTAATTATTGAAATTTTATATAATCTTAATATTATATATGTAGTTAAATGGCATCCTACAACAGAATAAAAAAACATCCCAAGCAGCATTATAAGTTAAAATAACTAGATTTTAACTAATGTTATTTTTATAGTAAATGTAAAAGGTAAATTTACGGTACAAAATTAAATTAAATTTTACAAATTTACCTAAAATAACTTTAAAATTACTTCATGCCTGTTCTTTGTCTCTTTCTACTCAAAGTAGGTAGTTAAGTTTACCTTAAAGTAAAATTACTTAATATATCTTGTATTGGCAAAAGTAATTATATTTAGCATTAAAACTCAAACGCTTCTTATCTTATTAATAAAAATAGCTATAGCTCATATATGATATACCTATCTTATAAAATGAATGCTCTTTAAATATGTACAAAATAAATAAATCTACAAAAAGAAATATATGTATTACTTTTTTTCTAAAAGAAATTTTTAAATTATTGTATAAATTTTTACCAAATAGTGGATGACTTCTTTGATAGTTTATTTATGGATAGTTTATTTATGGTTTTTGTTTTATTTTTGACTTAAAATTATTTTTTTGTCATTATTAATAGTTTTTTATACCACTTTAAACCTTAAAAAGTTTCCAGGCAAATAATAATTATTTACGGTTATAAGGTGGTTTTAATATAGTAAAAATATATTTAGTTTAAATTAAAATTATTACCGTTAAAAATAAAATAACCTATAGGTAATTTTCTTTTATTAAAATAACGTTAAACAACATTAACTGCAGAGTTGTGAAACTTTATGGTTATTAAAGACAATAATAAAAACTGATTATTTTTCTTGACAATTTTTTTTTACTTTAACGACTTATTTACTTAAATTAAGTAATAAATCCGCAAAGCTCGACTATTTTAGTTAAAATGCTGCTTGGCACTGTATAGAACGAGTTTTTACATGCATAGGTACATAAAAAAAATTTGGTCACCTGAAATTTTTTTTTACCCAGTGAAAGTATTAATTTACAAGTTTGAAGGCTACTTAACTTAATAATCAGTAAATAAAACTTAAGAGATCGTTATCTTTGACTTTGTTGACATTTAAGTTAAATGCATAGCATTTTAGTTAATGGCCAGATGGTTGAAAATCGAGGAGTATTTTAATTATTTAAAACATAGAATGTCCCAGTAACATTTAGATGTTTGATGGATTTATTATCAGAATGCTAATTTTGATTTTCTCTTTTTTTAGCAAAAATGAAGATTATTCTTCCGCTGGTCGTCTGGATATGGCTTCTTCATACGACGGTAAGTTATTTCTTAATAAATCATAAAAATTGTCACCATTGAACAATGCACTCTGATGTGGCTCCACCTACCATGTTGCATTCCAACAATACTTCTGGTAATTGAAACGTCATAGCCAAGATGGCTTAGCGCTAATTTGCATACAAAAGAAAGTAAATCCACTGTGTCGCGCCTTTCTATCGAGTATTAAAAAAAATAATCCTACGACTGCTGACCCCGTTTCAAACGAAAGAAAACAATTGAGTCAACTAATGACTGAACGGTCACTATGGTTTTTTAGACGCATATACGCATACAAGAGAAAGTGTTTGTTTTATCTTGAATGTCCGAATAACAAGAATAAGCTATTAGATTTATTGTAATTTATTTATTGATTCCACTATATCGGTTTTTGATGATAAGTTTCAAAATTTCACTTTTCAATTGTTTGCTTGCAAATACGAGATGTATAAAACGACTTCCTGTTAGTAAGAAAACGTTACTATAATTATTTAATTGCCATAACATTACACAATTATCTTTAAACGACAATTATTTTAACTAATTTTAATACCGTAATCTACAAACATAAACGTACATAGTCTGTTTTGATGATATAAAAACGCTGTACAACTAGAATGTCAATTCCATTAACAGTTTTTAAGTTATTACTAATCAATTAAAATATATTTGTATAGAGCGGTATCTATAAAAAAACAACATTGGTGATAGGATTTTAAAATGTCCATGTGAGTTTGTCAATTTTTTTTTAAATCGAAATTTATCCCTTGAAATGGACTAACAACCGTTTCAATCCGATATAGAAGCAGTGATTCACAGTAAAGTAAAAAATGTTTTTTCTACTTTTTCTAACGCCCATTATAGAACATGTTTCCATGACACTAAGTGACCTTTTAAATACACATTAACAAGTTGTGACTTTATGCCGCTTTATTATCTGTCAGGAATATATATAAACAACAATGTCTAACATGGATGCACGGAAATGAAAATTTTAGTATGATCAAAAATGTATACTCAACTAGAAGCATGCAAAATAATCAACTTTACTTACCGCTTTTTAATAGAGCTCACTTACAACGTACAGTATTATATCTGGGACCTAAACTCTATAATGCCCTACCTACTAATATAAGAAATATAAAGAATGAAAAAAAATATAAGGGGGCCATACAAATATTTTTAATACAAAACCCCAGTTTTTGCAACTCATTATTCTTATAGAAATAAACATATAAATATTTTATAATGACTGCGTTAGTCAAAATAATTTACTACTTCTCATGTATTGAATCTCAAATTTTATATTCTGCTTTGTACTTATCCCCTCCCCATTCAGCATTTTGACATCTCAAAATTATGATCTAATATAATATATTTTCTATTGTTTTTGTCAATCATAGGCTCATGGGCGCCGGAAGGAATTCGTCTAGGGGGGGGCCCTTAAAGTTTTTTACAATTTTGATAGATGTTATTTATAATCAAGTTGTACTGTAGAAGTTCACATTAAACTTAAGTCAAATAAAATATCATCTTTATACAGGGTGTCCCAAAAGTCAACGAGATCCTTTGGAGGACTGATAGACCAACTCATGACAAAGCAGAAAATCAAAATATGACCTTAGTAAAAAATCGTTAGTTTTTGACATTTTATGAATTTTGTAAAACTTGACACCTTAGATTAGTTTTTCGAGTACCACAGCTACAAAATCGGCTATTAATTTAATTTTGAATTGTAATTAATAGCAGTCCTATTCAGGGTTTTTGTGTCAAGTTTTACAAAATTCATAAAAATGCCAATATCTTAAAAACTAATGATTTTTTACCAAGGTCATGTTTTGATATTCTGATTTTCATAAGCTGACCTATGAGTCCTTCAAAGGATATCGTTGACTTTTGGGACACCCTGTATGTATATTTGTAAATTTTACACAATATATTAGCACCATCTGTTTATCAATTTACTAGGCTTATGAAGAAATCTATTCTATAGTCGAATTTTTCAACATATACCCAGGCAACACAGGGTCGTAGAAATCACGTAGAATCGTCGACGAATTGGGTCGAATTTGGTCGAAGTTACATTTCAACCATTTTTCGACGTCTCAAAATTCACCAAAACACGACCAAAAATTAACTTAGGTCCACAGAACATAACTTAGGTCGATGACAACCAATAAATGACGTCATTATCACGTGAACAGATGACGAAATTTTTAAGAAAATATGAAAATATAGTGATAATTAATAAGAAACAGTTGGCCCGTTTTAATGGGCCGACAAAAAGTTTTGGAACATTTTTAAAAACAAAAATTATTATTTTTATTTAATTTACGTTATTTCGACGGAGAATCAACGTGCAATATTTTATTAAAATAATTTTAAACATTATTTGGTTTTAAACTAATTAAGATAGATTATTGATCAATGGATTTTTTAAAACAAATTCGCGATTTTTAAATCCTTTATCATTTTATCACAAAATAAGAAATTAACATGTTACTGCAGTTGACAATCACAATTTTAATTTTAGTAAAATTATTTATCTACAGTGTTGCCAGATGTTTTATAATTTTCTTTTTTAAAATAGTAAAATTTAAATAATAATCGATAATTGTAACATAATTTAATCCGCCGCGTAGTTTTGCTTGTTTTTATACAATTTTTGTTTTGATAATTTTATATAATTTTCTGTAAATTTGATCATTTTGTCAACCCTCTTCGATAATATTAATTTTTACACCTGGCAACCCTGTTTCTCTTTGGCCTTGGGTAAGTTGGCACTACTTACAAAGCGAGGGAACGTTTATTCCTAAAAAACAATATGGTTGATTCAAGCGTCCAACTTTTATAATCTGTGGCATTTATACATAGAACAAACCATTTATACTGATAATACTTTGGCTGTGTCAGGTATGTCAATTTTTGTTTGTTTATTAATGTTTTAACACCTAAATGAAGTACCTACATAAGCTCCTAAAATATTGACCTGTCATCTGTCTTAAAATTTAATGTGTTTGATTTTATAATAAATGTTTTGAGCAACTTAAAACATGTTTTATTAATTATTAAACCAAAAGCCCTTTATGCACTGGTGAAAATAATTATTTATTCTTATATCCGATATTTTAATGCCAGATATATGCCAGACATATGTATGTGTTTCTGCAAAGATTAACTAACAATTTTTTTTTTGATATTCTACTTTTTTACATACATTTATTTTGATTATTAATTATTTACTAAATATATATCTACTATAGTAGTATATATATACTATATATAGTAGGGTTTACCTATTTATTTCTTAAAATTTAAAAGTACAACAAAAAATTTTTTGGTTTTTTAATTTTGACAAAATCACATTTCGTATTGAAATAGGTATCTGATATCAGTATCGGTAATTATCGTTTTATCATTCTAAAGACAAGTTTAACAAAACAAAAAGTGTATAGTCGTAAAAACAGTAAATATAAAAACAATAAACTAGATCTTATCTAAAAATAAAAGTTTTCTCACGGTGAGATTCGAGCTCGAGTCGGTGCAGTCCGCCGTGCTGTGGCGTTTGTTCTCTTGCTGGTTGTGCTACCGAGGACTTGGTATTATTTATATGCAATGGCTGACAAAAATACTAAACCTTGTAAAAAGTGCCAATCTGTGCCTAAAATATTTTTTAGATGCATAAACTGCGATTCTGTTATGCATGAAAGTTGTGCAAAACTAAAAAATGCCAAGTTTTTAAAGGATAATGAAATTATATGTTGTAATGATATTGTTCAAGATATTACGCATACAAATTTAAATCCAATAAATACACCTTCAGTAATTTCTGATAATCCATTAGTTGTTGAAATACACTACCTAAAGGAGATTATTCTGCAAAAAGAAGAATTAATTGATAGTCAAAAATTAATAATTCAATCATTAAATGACCAAATTAAATTAATTAACAAAGTTAATACAAATAGTTTAAAAGTAGATCAATCCCAAAATAAAAAAACCATTACCAAGAAACCAAACCAGGCAAATAATATTAATATTACAAATAAACCAATTCAAGAAAGTAATATTAATATTAAAGAAAAAGTAGATAAAGCTGAGGCTTCAACATCAAAGGAAATTTCATCCCAGAGTGTATCTCTAACAATTCTTGAAAATGCAACAAAAAATGCTTGCGAAAAATTTATTAATATTAATAAACCTGTGGTGTCGAATTCAGGATATGCAAATGCAGTTAAAAAGCCTTTCAAGAATATTGTTGTGGGCAAACAAAACCCGTCTAGTTGCTCACTAAAGGTTGTTCCGAAAAAATCTTTTGTCTATGTTACTAGACTAGATCCTGAGACGAAAGTGGAGGATTTAATTAAATATTTAAGGGATAGTTTTCCAGAAATTGCTTGCGAAGTGGTTGTTTCTAAATTTCCAAAGCACTATTCTTCATTTAAGTTGACGGTTGACCTTCCCAATTTCGAAAAGATTATGGATCCGGGCTTATGGCCTGACGGAGCCCATTTGTCGAGGTTTTTTCACCCAAAAGTAAAAACCAAGCCACCAACATAAAACATGGTATAACCATATATTATCAAAATGTTCGGGGTTTACGAACTAAAATATCAGAACTCTTCAAAAACGTTTCGTGTACAAATTTCGATGTTATTTGTTTTACTGAAACCTGGTTAAACAGTGATATCCAAAACGAGGAATTTGGTCTATCTTCTTATAATATTTATAGGACTGATAGAAATTCTGCAACTAGCAAGCATCAACGAGGTGGAGGAGTCCTAATCGCTGTTAAAAAGTCATTTGTGTCATTTTGTGTAAGTGTTCAAGAAGTTAAGGTGGAGCAACTGTTTGTGCATGTCAAAGTCAATAATGACAAGTTTTTAATTGGTACTGTTTATATTCCACCTCAGTCCTTATCTGAGGTGTATGAGTCACATTGCGCTAGTGTTGAGTCTATAATTGATAGGCTAGATAGTAATGTAACTTCAGTAATCTTGGGCGATTATAATTTACCCAATGTAAACTGGGAAAACGAAGATCTTGGAGTTCGGGCTTCTGGTGTTTTATCCGAAAGTTCCAATATTGTTTCAAATTGTTTTGCTCATTGCAACCATTATCAAATTAATACTATAAAAAATATATATAACAAAATGTTAGACCTTGTTTTTTCAAATGATTGTAATTTTAGTTTGGAAATTGCCAGGGAAACCTTATTGCCGTGTGATAATTATCATCCGGCAATTTGTTTACATAAAAACCTATCCAAAGATAAGAGGGACATAAAATTTGATCATTTTTATTTAGATTTTAAAAATGCTGACTTTAATTCCCTAAATAGTCACCTTAGCATAATAAATTGGGACCTTATTTTTTCTAGTCAAAATGTAAATATATGTGTAAATTATTTTTATGAAGTTTTGGAATATATGTTTAGTTTGTATGTGCCTGTAAAAAAAGCTTTTAATCCCAAATACCCCTTATGGTTTAGTCAGGAACTAAAAGATTTAATAGTAAAAAAAAAGATTGTCCATAAAAAGTATAAGCAAACTCCCAGTCAGAGTAACTTTATAGAGTTTAGTCAATTAAGAAGTCAATGCAAAGTTGTAACTAACCTGTGTTATAGAAATTATATAAACTTAAATGAATATAATATAAATTGTAACCCCAAATTGTTTTGGAATTATATTAATAGTAAACAATCTAACAATTCAATTCCCAGTAAAATGAAATATAATAATTTGGAGACTGATGATCCCATACAGATTGCTAATTTTTTTGCAGATTGCTTTGGTTCTGTTTATACTGATAACTGTGATAAAGCTGTACCTTCTTTTAATTATACAAATACCGTAGATTTAAGTTACTGTTCTCTTTCTGAATGTGATGTATTTAAAGAATTGTGTATGTTAAGTGTTGATAAGGGTACGGGTCCTGATGGTGTTCCTCCTTTAGTTTTAAAAAATTGTCGATTTTCATTAGTTAAGCCATTAACAAAACTGTTTAATTTATCGTTAACTAATTGTGAGTTTCCTGATAAGTGGAAAAAGAGTTTTGTGATTCCATTATTTAAAAATGGTGACAAAAGTGATATTGGGAACTATAGACCAATATCAAAAATTTCACAAATTTCCAAAATAATGGAGAAAATTATAACAACAAAAATAACCCCGCTGTTTAGAAATATTTTAGTTGATGAACAGCATGGATTTAGTGAAGGAAGGTCTACTTTAACAAACCTTCTAGTGTATGAGCAAGACTTGTTGGATGCCCTAGAGAATCGAAGCCAGATAGATGCTGTCTACACTGATTTTTCTAAGGCATTTGATACTGTTAACCATACCATACTTCTAGCAAAGATTAATGCATTAGGTATAACAGGTAAATTTTATCTTTGGTTAAAAAGTTATTTAAACTCGAGGACTCAAACTGTTTTGTTACAAAATCAATATAAATCCAAAATTATTAAGGTTACTTCTGGTGTACCACAAGGATGTCATATTTCCCCACTATTATTTAATTTATTTATTAATGATATTGGGAGTGGTATTAAAAATTGTAAGTTTTTGTTGTTTGCTGATGACTTAAAATTATATAAAAATATTAAATCTTTTAACGATTGCTGTGATATCCAATCAGATCTAAACCAACTACAATTATGGTGTGAAAAAAATTGTATGAGCTTAAATATTAATAAATGTAAAAGTATTAGTTTTTATAGAATTAAAAGCCTAATATCATTTCCGTACTCTATAAATAATATTAATTTAGACAAAGTCAATTATATAAAAGATCTGGGTGTTTATTTCGATTGTAAGGTAACATTTGATTACCACATTAATTTTATTGTAAATAAGTCTTTAAAAATGTTGGGATTTTTAAAACGTACTCTTAAAGATTTTAATAATGTCCAATGTTTAAAAAATGTATATATGTCATTCGTCCGTAGTATTTTAGAGTACTGTTGTGTTGTTTGGTCACCTTTTTATGTTAATTATAGTATAAAACTCGAAAGAGTTCAAAATAAATTTTTACGATTTTGTGCTTACAAACTAAATATTGAATGTACTTATTCTTTGGATTTGGTTAGAAGTATTATAAATTTAGATTTACTAAGTAAAAGGAGAAAAAATTTTGGTATTGTATTTCTTTATAAACTACTAAACAATTGTATAAATTGCCCAGACCTTTTGATGCAGATAAATTTTCATGTGCCAATAAGAAATACCAGGCAAGCAAATTTATTTTACATTAAAAATCATAAGACCCGATATGGCCAATATATGCCAATCTGTAGAATTTGCTCTGATGTTAATAAATTAGATTTAGATTTTTTTAATTGTTCTCTTGTGGTGTTTAAAAACAAGATAAATAATTTGTAACTTATTGTAAAAATTGTAAATGGTATATCCGTCAATAAAGCTATTATTATTATTATTATTATTATTTTTATGTGTATGGCCTAATCATATATTATTCAATAATTATTACGTGATTATTCACGTCAAATTTCGTAAATAATTACGTAATATTACGTGATTTTACACGTGAAATCGCTGTGACATATTGTCGTCAATTTTACGACGATAAGACGTGTCTAAGTTGGTGACTTCGACGTCACCGTAGACGTAAATTAAACGTGATATTCACGTCACTGTGTTGCCTGGGTATAGTTCGTATATAGAAATATGTCAGCCAAGAACGTGTCTTACTCAGGGATGGGCAAGATCCGGCAAAAAGGATTTAAATCTAAATCCATAAATCCACACCATAAACCATAAACTGGATCTAAATCCTCAATCATAAATCCATTACGTTATCTGGATTTAAATCATAAATCCTAAATCCACTTGCAAAAAAGGATTTAAATCCTGAATCCATAAATAAATCCTCTATTTTTTTAATATTTATTTCATTAATTTTCCAAGAACAGTTTCCGGATTATTTCAATTTTTAAGTTTTATTTAAGCTAAATTGATATGAACCTTATTGCACGTATATAAGATTCCATCGAAGATCTTTGGAATATGAACATAATGATCTGTGGCTTCTGGTTTCTTCGCCATAGGATTATGAACGGAATCAGTAAACTGTGCTTCTGATTTCTTTGAACATCTAGCCATTTCATTCATTTTACAACTGTAACAACACTAGTGTTCATTAAGACGGCACAAATCTTAAATTATCTAAGATAACAAATCTAATTTATCTAAAAAATAATGAACAAATGATAACGATCAGCACTTACCGTCAAATTATGAAGTACCCGAATTTCTGGGTATGAATTTCCAGGGGGGGGCCCGGGCCCCCCCCTGCCCCTATGTAGCGGCGCCCATGATAGGCTGCATATATCATCATTCTAAAAATGCACAATACAACCATATATGGTTAGGTGCTATATACTGATAAATTTGTATATTTTTTTATAATTCTCTTATATCTTATCTTATCTTATACAGAATTTCCGAATAAATGAATTTGAATGAATTTGATTCACGGGCTGAAGTTAGGAACAGGTTTTTATTCACAGGCTGAAGTTAGTTTTGTTAGTTGACAGTTTTTAATTGTTAAAATCGTTAAAATAAAAAGCCTTTCTTGTAAAATAATACAAAATGTGAAAATTATTTTATTTTCTTAATACAAAAGTTTTAAATAGTTTTTTGACGCCAATATTTAAATATATTATATGAACGTTTGTACTGACCTTTTGATTTCGCCGTACTAGTACAGTTAACTAGATTCAACTGATAAAGCGTTACAATTTTTGCGTACAACGCCCATAAAACATTCTCTACTCTTTTACTGTGAAAAACTGCTTTTATATCGATTGTTAGTCTATTTTCAAGGGATAATTTTTTATTTACACAGAAAATTTTGTGATTTTAACGCCGGTAGATTACCAAGTTGGAAATCCTAACGGAAATTCAAATAAATACACTGTCACTTTTTCAACCTTTAACATATCCCGTGTAAGAATTTTTAATACTTTGTGATAATATTTTGCAATTATAGTAATAAAAAAAATTAAAGGATTAAATATTTTCTGACCATAATCATATTTTGAAGTTATTTTAATATTATAAAGTATCAATAATTGTTAAGTTTAATTAAAATAATAACGGGCAATGTTATTGGTGAACATTACGACAAAAATGTGTATTGGGAGGGTTACTTTATTTTCGCATAGAGGTCGCTTCTTACAAATATTTAATTTAAATTTTTAGATAATATTAAGTATTTGTTGTAAAAAAAGTATAGTATGCAACTCGTTTATAAACTTTTCTAGGCACTTATTTAATTAAGCACTCGCTTGCAAGCTACATAATTTACTATTGTATTAAAGTTATAAAACAGTTTTCGTATTTTAGTAATATTTATTTATTTTTACGATTTTATGACATTTGACAACTGTGAACTCTTAAAGCTAACTTTAGCCCGTGACTAAAACGACATACAGTCACAATAATAAATAATATTTATTTGGTTGACTTTAGTATTAAAATAAAACTAAAACTAAACCAAAACGTTATATTATGCAAATGTATTGCAATTAATTATTTAAAAGTTAATTATGCCACAAGGTTAGTTAGAAAAGTATACGTAATATTGTTGTGACTAGATCCAATTATGCTAGTACATACATGTGATTTATATTTAATTTAATACTTAATTAAATTCGCATTAAAACTTTCTTCTTGTACTTTAAACAATTCCGTTTTCATTCATTGACACCGACAAGACCAAATAAAGGAATCGCCCAAAAACGGCTCGTCACTTTCATAAGTCTTGAATGGAATATTAAAAAATGGGAAGTAAATTGTCTGAAGTCTTCGTTTTAGCATTTAGCTAAAAATTTAGTGGATAAATGATTGCCATTTTAAATTTATGGTATTGAATATATGTGGGATCCCACCTCACAAATAAAAGTTCAAGAAGTTCTTTGACACCCATACTGTATTGTAGGCGTATAAACTTTATAAAATGTAGTCGGGAAGTCATATAAGTAACATCAGTACGATAAATTTACAATTTTAAAAGTAATTATATGGTTACTTGGGTAATGATTACTCTATTGTCTAGACCGTTTTTTAAGCAATGTACATTAAAGATCTATATTTAAATTTGTATAATTGAAAACCTATTGGGTAATATACATAAAATCAGCATCAGCAACCAAACGAGATAAAAACTTATTGCTTTCATTGCTGGCTCTTTTTACCTCATTATGCATTAAATTTCAAGGATAGTTCCTGCAGTCACGATAGGAATTCGATTTTTTCCATTCTCATCTCCAGTTCTTCATAAAAGCCAGATTGACAAGTCATGTTGGTGAATTTTAACAAGCTCGCGGTTATCACATGTTGCACCGTTATCATACAGTTTTACACCATTAAAGTTATGATTTAAGTTCGTACGTCTGGTTATAAAGTTAGATCGTTTATGGCCTCAGGAATAGTGTGAAAATCCTATGTTATCATCGTCATCTTATGCTTGTTACAGGCAGGTCAAAACTACAGTAAATCAGTGGGTGATTACATAGATCGGTTTTGGGTATATACATTCTGTCCAGTACCAGTATGTTCTTCTATCGACGTCAAATTTCAGTTGGGATTTTATAATGAACAAAACTAATTGTTTTTTGTTGCCACTAGAATCGAACACTGAACATGTTGAAATGGATATGTATACATATCCATTTCAACATGTTCAGTGTTCGATTCTATAGTGAATTAGATTCTATAGTGAATTAGTTTTAAACTGACACAAATTATTCAAAGATAGCCATTGCTGAACTTATTTACATATTAGAGTTCTTCTTTTTCTTCTTTTTTGGTGGCCAAAAGCCTTAATGGTCTCTGTATCAATGTACCATTTTGACCAGCATAGGTATTGCTGTATAGTTACGAGTTATCTTTCTCAATCACCCATATTAATTTATATCTAAAATTTATATCCACTCAATCTATTGTACACATCACAAAGTACCTAGCTAAAAGGTGAAGCTTGCGATATTGTCCAAAAATACAGATATTTTTCTGTACCAGGAATCTCTTTTGGGTCGAAAAGTCATCTATGTTTCACACTATTTCATTGAGCGAACCGCACACCACAAGGGACAAAACCCGAATTTCCCTATTAAAGTTAATCGTGATGAATCTTGGGGGACGCTTAATCAGACACATGGAAATGTGAACCAAAAAATTTCGTAGCTGAACTAACCTCAAAACCAACCAGTAGCGCATCACATAAGTTCCATCAATGAATTTAATATTGTAAATAATTTAAGCCACTGGAAAAAATCTGACAGTGTTAAACTTAGTCAACAACTGGATGTATGTATAATTTAATTATATATGAGATCATTCTAGATAAAAGACTGCATATTTGTTTATTTAGGAACTGGTTTAACAGATAGGTACTGATTTAAATATATAGATTTATTACCTGTCAAATGTATTTAATGCTATTTCAGGCTTTTTCTTGTCACTATATCGTAAATAACAACAAATGCAGAAGAAACCACCATTGTATTTTAATATTAGTACCAAACAAAAACAGAAAACAAACTTGTCAAGTTGACAATGACATTAAGGTTCACATCTGGCCCACTTCGCTATATTAAATATGTCTATGATTTTTACCATTTCTATTGTTAATTTGGACATAAGATGCTTCACCGCCCCAGTTGTGCTAAGTGCTAAATTTTCCTCATTATTATGACCAATTCAAACATTGTATTTATCTGATTTAAGCCTAAGCGACTTTTTTATTTCCTAAACTTAAAAAACCACTACCAATTTGCTTTCTATGTCAAAAAGTGTTTTGATAAACGATGGTGATGCTCTATACAGTGTATAATAAATATGTGACGAAGACAATGAAAAGTAAAAATGCCGTCTGTTACTTCGTATTCAATAATCATTACAATCAGTATACGAAAGCGTAAAGACAATGCAGAATGCTGGTTGCTTACTACGAATATTAATGCCTTTTTCCAGTCACAATACTTGGGATAAATTATGGTCTTTCCTTCAAGCCTTAGTCATCCTTAAGAATATACTTCAATACGAACTTATCTCCTTTGTAAGATTGTCTTTACTCCAAAGTCACCCATGTATGTAAATAGTAGTATTTATTGTAAAAATAATAATAGCGTATCCGTTTTATAACGCTAGACAAGTAATTTCTGGGAATATTGTCCACTGGCGTGTATCCATATTTTTTTTTATTAATTCTGAATGCGTCTCCGATGAACAGCCAATGCCATTGAAGAACAGGAAGTTGTGGAATACGTGATTGCCCGAAGAAAACGGAAACACCATATGATTCTAGTGAATTTTCGTTCTCGCAATAAGTATCAGTATCTTCGAAGAGCAGAGAGGAGTTTTATCTATAGAAAAATATGCATACGAACGAAACAATGATACCATGCTTTCCGGTTATTAATCATAAGAGACATGACCATTACATATTCAGAAAGTTGCCGGGGTATCGCGTAACAAACCCAGTAGGTAAATGAAATATTATATTTTACCATAGATATTTTAATCTACTCACATATAAAAAATTCAATTCATACAGGGTGTTCCAAAAGTCGCGCACCACCTTGGAGGTGTACATCTACAGAGCAATTCCAAAAAATTGTAAAAAAATTACCTTCACTATTAAAAAACATGAGAGTAATATTAAGGTATTGAGTTTTTAAAATTGAAAATACTAGTTTACCTTGTTTATGTTGTTTCAAGTCTTATTAGTAATAATTGTTTTTTATCAAAATTTGACCAGGGCACGGTTTGTTGACAATAAATTAACAATATATGTCATACATCAGAATATTGAATACACATTAAAAAAAATAAAAAGGAACACCAGCTCCATCTCTAAAGTCTCTCTTTATGCTTCTTCTTATGCACATATTAGATGCCCTAAAATGGGCACATAGTATTCGGACTCTAACCCCATTGGTGATAAGGCTGTACTTTCATCAGAAATTGTTGGTAGTTTCATTAGGTTCTTATATACTTTTTATATTTGACAGAAAGTATTTTTAACTAAGTTACTTTTGAAAAGTATCTTGTAACTTGTATCTAAAAAAGTATCTAAATTACTCGGTAAAGTAACTAAGATACATTCAAGTAACTTAGATACTTTAAAGTAACTAAGATACTTTTTAAAGTATACTTATAACTTGATACTTTTCAGTATAACTTAGATACTTTCTTAGAGAAAATTGGGGGAATTCCAGAATGATTCAAAGTAATTACCTAACCTACAACTTGTTGAATTTTCATTATTTTATAGTTTTTTTTCATACTTAAAAGTAACTTAGTTACTCAAAAGTATCTTAGTTACTTAAAAGTATCTTAGTTACTCAAAAGTATCTTAAATACTTTCATATAGTATCTTAGATACTTTTGGATAGTATCTTAGATACTTTTTAAAGTATCTTGTAACTAATGATACTTTTAACTCAAAGTATCTAGTTACCAGAGGTAACTAAGTTATTTTGTTTAAAGTATCTTAGAAAAGTAACTAGACACTTTTCAGAAGTAACTTTCCCAGCTCTGATTGTAAGCCAATATTCTATCTTCATTTTTTCATTGGTAGCTTTTTTTAAAGCACGCTAACTTCTTAATGGAAGTTTACTTTCTCTAGGTATTTGCTTTTTTGTTGTTGACAAAGTTTTCGAAAATTTCTAAGGAATGCTGTATAAAAGAACTGAACCTTTACCTCGTCAGAGTTTTTGTTTTGAGTGCGTTCCACCAACTTCAAATACCGACAGATAGCTGTTTCGACCTTTATTAAGTCTCATCAGTGTCGGACAACTTGGTGTAGTGGACACACCCAAAACAAAATACATAGTACCTGAGCACATATACTCATATACATCACGTGATCCACACCGTCTGAATACGTAGCCTTTGCCGCAATCGGTACATACTATGCAACCAAGAATGCACGGAAAATTGTATCACAGATACTATATGGCCTAAATGAATATGGAATTAGTTTCTTGAAGCAACTTAGAAAATAGAATGTTGATGCTTTATAAACTTCAATATCTAATGTATTGTTTTTATTTAGGATTTGAATAATTAATATATTATATTGGTTATCACTTACTTTTCCTCCAAAAAATTATGTTTCATAGGGGTTGATAAATATCGCCATCTTCTGTTTAAAGGAGTGCCCACTTGGCTTGAGAAATTTTGTGGCTACTACGTGAGCTGGTTAAGCATTTATCAGCAATATTATTAAAATGGTGTTAAAACAATTATATAAATTCTTCAAATATATTGGAGACATTCTTTGAAAGGCATGAATTTACTGTTAATGTCACCAATTAATATTATTTATTTTCCTGATGTATTAGTATTCCGAGATGCAATCTGTCGGCGATTTTTACCTTCAGTTGAAACAATAAACTAATTGCACCTATACGCAAGGCAAAAACAGGATAAAATCAGGATCTATCTATTGAATATTCCATTTTAAATGCTTTAAACGGCATTGAAACGTCAATATATCTCTTTTCAGCGCCGAAATGTACAATTACGCGTTATCATTCGCTGGATTTATACATCCTTGAAGTCGTTTATGCATTTTTCTCAAACGCCATCGTAATTACAAAGCAAAGTGTTAAGATTAATAGATCACATTTCTTCTGGCCTCAACTCTGCAATTACCTCGAGTTGGGATTTCGATCGGACATAATCGAAATTTTAATTGATTCGTTGGTATAATTGAGTCTAAAAAACTGTAATCATGGTTTATAAACTATCCGCAATGTTTTAAAGACATAATGGGCCGAATCATTTACAATTTATTCCCTCTTCAAACGCATTGAATAGTAATTTGAAGCGATAAATATTTTAGAAAACCGTTTTTGCAGCATTGATATTCTCCTCTTGATGTAATGTATTTAATGCATTCTTAGTTCAAGGCCGTAATTGATGAATTTTTCGCGACTATCCCCTTGCAAAATCCCTAATTTATGAGCTCTTAAACGTCCAAATTCGATTAGTGCAAGACTTAATTTTATTGTTAGCCATTTGCTTATTTTTTTCACCGGCACTTTTTAATTGCTTTACCTTGAAAATCCGCGTAATTACTGAGTTTACGATGCTTTCGCCAATGAGTGAGCTTCTTCAAAAACATTAAATCCATATACCTACTTTTTATTTTTTAGCACTGTCTAGAGAACTTTATTTTTATGTGACCTAGTCTTGCTATAGGAATATAGACATTAATCGGCATGGCATGGAAGATTCGCATAATAGTATATTATGTTTGATAAACTCCATTTTAAAACGAAATTAATTTAGGCAAGCTTGCGAGCGAGTTTTTAATTAAATGAGTGTCTAGTAAAGTTTATAAACGAGTTGCATACTCTACTTTTTCTAAGACAAATACTTATTATTACCTAAAAATGATTTAATTGAAATATTTGTATTGAGCAAAATCTATAAAACAATAGAGTAACCATCTTTGGAATTTGAAAATGTCAAATTTGTATGTGTAAATCGAAATGTATCCCTTGAAAATGGACCGTTTTATCCGATATAGAAGCAGTTTTTCACAGTGAAAGTAAAGAAAATGGTTTATTGGTACTCCACGGTGCAAGTTATGAATAAAATATTATTTTATACTGCAGTATTATTAACAAAAATCGACCATTTTTTTTATAAAACTTATTAGCCTCATGGGCCTGTTTAAATATAATTAATATTATTGGTTGCTTATCGCGATTTTACATTTAAATTGGAATCATATAACTTGTTAACGGATTCAGGGACTAAAATGATTGAAACTTTTATTTTGGAGAATTAAACGCGGCAAAATAAATTTTACTTTTACACATATATACTCGTTAAAAAGACCTATTTAAGAATGTATAACTAGATAAAAACAAACACTGTTTTTTGAGTTTTACGAATTTATTTTAATTTTATTTTTAAATTAAAATAAAATTGAAATAAATTTGTGAAACTCAAAAAACAGTGTTTGTTTTTATCTAGTTATACATTAGTGACATGGAGTTTCATCAAGTAAAGGTCGAAACAATAAAATACTTAAGAAAAAATTGAACCTACACCTCGCCAAAAGTTTTTTGTTTTGAATGGGTTCCACCAACTTCAAATACCGACAGACAGATGTTTCGACCTATATTGGGTGGAACACACCACTACACCAAATTGCCCGACACTGATGAGACCCAATATAGGTCGAAACAGCTGTCTGTCGGTATTTGAAGTTGGTGGAACCCACTCAAAACAAAAAACTTTGGCGAGGTGTAGGTTCAATTTTGTCTTATGAATATTACCAGTAATGGGTCAAGAAAGTTTCTTAAAGAAACTAAGAAAATTGAATAATAAAATACTTATTTAAGACTTAAGACAAAGTTTTTCTTACTTTCCCGGTATAACCATCAGACAAAATGTTGACAATGATCATTTATTTTTGTAGATCATTTTATTTTCTATAAAAATATGTCATTATTTTATTTTTGATTTACTGGTTTAACCATTATGAATACAAATATTTTTTGCTATAAAATTGATATTTTCATGAAATTAATTATTATTTTAATCAGAAATATTAATTTTTAAAATCAGTAACTGTGGAACTTCACGTTTTAAAAATTATAAAATTACACAATTTTTAAAAAATAAAATGATCCACAACGTTTTGTGATAGTTTTGACGAGAAAGAAAGAAAAACTTGAAATTTACTATAAAAGTAATTTTAAGCTTGAATAACTTTTGAACAAGTAGATTTATTATAAAATAATAAGAGACCTCTTTGTAGAACGTTTACTTTAAATAATCTATAAAAATGATATTTTTAAAATGTGTTATTTATATTTAAGTCCATTAATCTGTTAAAAGTATATATAATTCCATGGAATTTTTATTTCATGCTATTTAAATGAAAAATATAAAATCGCTAACTTCAGCCAGTCACTAAAAACCTGTTTCCCGTGACTAAAAGGCCATAATATAATGCCACAACTTGTCAATGTGTATTTAAAAGGTCACTTAGTTTCATGGAAACATGCACGATAATGGGTATTTTAAAGATGAGAGTAGAAAAAATTAACTATTTTTAATTTCATTGTAAAATGTGTAATTAAATAATACATGACGTTTCTTTTAAAATGCAGGCAGCACGATTCCCTTTGATTTTAGATTTTTTTTTATTTTAGACAATTTTTTAGATTATTTTTATTGGTTAGTAGGTATATAGTTGACTATAGCTTTTTTTAATATATATCTGATATTTACAAACTGTAAGATGGTGATAACAACACATAGTAGTAAACAAATTGTGTGAAAATATAGATAAATTTGTATGTTTTCATGTAAAACTTACTTTTTAAAAATTTTCAAAAATAACTTAAAACGATTTTTGGTTTTGACAGGTTTTTGTTTTTTTTAAGTCCTACATGCGCCAGGAACAGAAATGACGGTATATATCCATTTTGTCACGCTCGGTTGTTTTGCCAATTTTAACACGATAAAGTAGATAAATAGATGAAGCTACACAATTTTGTGAATTTCAATCAAATTTGAAAAAAAAAATTGTGTTAAAGCACTTTGAATTTTAAAAATTGTCCAATTTAAAAAAAAACTTTCTGAATATAATAGCTACATTACCAATGATCCTTGGTTAACAAAATATATATAGGCATTCGAATTTGTATGTTTGCATATTGATTTGTAATCATAATAATAAATATTCAATCTTTTATTCATTTTATGTTTTATTAATTCTTAAATGTATAGTATTTTAGTTATTTTATAAATTACATTGCTTTTTTATTTATTTTCTAAAGACGGTATATATTTTTCCATTAAAACTCCGAGATCGTGCATTGTTTTCTGCAGCCCGGAGCTCTGTAGTGCGCTTTAAGAAAAGTCTCCTTGTCAGGACTTGGTGATTAGCATAAAATCCAGCGATTGGTGCTCGAAATTACTGCTTAGCTTCGCCTATTTTCTATACGAAAACACGGGAATCGAACCCCATTTATTTTAGATTAATTTAAATAAATGTACCTTACTTGGGTTAATTTTACCATAGGGCATATGCAGTTTAGTTTAATTGCCTGTATTGTGTGCAGATTGGCTAACACAAAAAGTATTTTCTATTGTTTGGGTGCAGAAATAATAACATAAAACCGTATATGGTGTCATGGAAAAAACTAAATTATAAGACAAAAACCGTAATGTTTAAAAATAGACGCTAACCGCAAAAACCTGTTAAAAATGATAATTGAGCATTTTTATTTATTATTAACACATTACTTAATAGAATCGTCCTTAAAATAATAAACAAACTGGATTTTAATGTGACGGGTAATTATTCTTATTTCGTAAGATTTTTACCACATTTATCCCAAATGATTCATTAATTGTGCTTGGCATGGTTATTTGAAATTAAATTAATTATAGGTTCTATTTTTAAAGAAGATCTAATAGTGTTCAATTAATATTCTAATGCGATACAAGCACGTTTTAAGCAGTGTAATATTTTTAAGTGTTAGCCAAACTAATTTTTATAGCATACAGTATTTTTAGTGAGTGAGTAATTTTTGAGTTTTGCTCGTCATAACTTTTTAATGGTTTTATAATAGATAATGATAAATACAGTAACAATTTACCAAATAACAAATCAAACATAAAAACTTAAATCCTCACTGTCTGTTTGACTTTTTTCTAATTTATCGCTTAGTGACTATTCAATTGACTGTATAACAAATAAAATCCCATCTGCGGTAAAACTATTTAAAACCGACAATTTTTGTGGATTTTTTTGCCTCTCACCTAAACTAAAACACCGTTGGATTTATGAGTTGTATCTCTCACGCTATAACAGTTAAACGAAAAACAAAAATAGTAGCGAATCGGGCGCATATTTTTTTCAACTGCCTTCTAACGGAAGCTCCATTTAATACCGTGAAATCGCTTGCATCTAACGATGGGAATATGTATTTCAACTCGGCCCGAAACCGAATTAACATACAATTACCAGTTCACACTGACACAAATATGTTGGAACATAATCAAGAGGCAGTCAAATTGGTACTTCGCAATCACGAAATAATCAAGTTTTCCGAAGATTGCACTGCCACACATTAGGATAAATTGCATGGGAAAACAGATATTTTTTATAACACTTTTTTTAAACCAAAGTAAAAATTATGAAATACACTCACAGGCAAAATAATCGACCCACACAAATTTTCGATGAATTTAAATCGCAAATAACTTTTTTATTATTTATTTATTTTTTTATTTTTTATTATTCATTAATGGAGAATCGCTCACATTTTAAAAAATTACTAAAAAATAGACGTACGTTTATAATATACAGGTTTAAAAAAATGTTATTTACCATAAGTTTAAGACACTCTGTAGAGTGGCAAAACCGTATATTGTTCTAAATTAAGTTTTATTTATCAAGTCACATCTATTCTTAACAGTTTTCTTTTTGGTTCACCACGATATATTTATTTTTGTGGAAAATATGGATTTTTTAAAAAAACATTGCAATTTCCAATATTTTTCTGTATGAAGAAATAAGGTTGATATGGTCCATCCATATGCTATGGAGAATGACAGTGACGGTTTTATTGAATCATCCCATACTTGTCATACAAGGCTTTCAAAAGCTATAAAATTGTTTTTTGCAAATTAATGTTTAAATTTTGAGGTGTCTTCTTACTTTAAAAAATGGATATGTCCCCTACTGATGTTGCTAGAGCAATTAATTTAATCCAGGATGGACAATCACAGTATTACGTGGCAAGTGTTTTAAAACGTCACAAGAAGTAAAGTATAAAGGGCAACATCAGTCGGAGACATTTTTAAAAGTAAGAAGATACCTCAAAATTAACACATTAATTTATAAAAAACAATTTTGATAGCTTTTGAAAGCTGTATATGACATGTCTAAGTATGGGATGATTCAACAAAACTGTCACTGTCATTCTCCGTAGGCTATGGATGGACCATAGCAACCTTAGTTCTTCATACAGAAAAATATTGGAAATTGCAATTTTTTTTTAAAAATCCATATTTTCCACAAAAATAAATATATCGAGGTGAACCAAAAACAAAACTGTTAAGAATAGATGTGACTTGATAAATAAAACTTAATTTAGAACAATATATGGTTTTGCCACTCTACAGAGTGTCTTAAACTTATGGTAAAAAACATCTTTTTGTTTAAACCTGTATATTATAAACGTACGTGTATTTTTAAATTATTTTTAAAATGTGAGCGATTTTCCATTAATGAATCTACAATATTCTTTAATATTTGTTTAAATCCGAAATCAAATAAAAAAGTTATTTGCGATTGAAATTCATCGAAAATTTGTGTGGATCGATTATTTTGCCTGTGAGTTTATTTAAATAATCTATCTTTTCCGCTAGGGAAGCTTGGGACAATATTCTAATCGATATCATCCTGCTTAATGCAATAATATTGAATTTAACTAAAAAAAAAATTTCCTGTATAACAATATTTTATTATATATTTTGTACTTAAGTATTGAGACATTACCTACACAATACAAAAAATTCAACAACACACAATAAAAATTATTATTTCTTTCTCGTTAACGATTCCCAGAAATTACGTACGAACGTGTTTTGAAATAATTGTGCATGTAACATAAAGGCTTTATGCGTTAAGTAAATAAGCCAGGCGATATTGGAAAAAATACGAATTGAATTACAAGTCACAACTGCTGAGTAACTTTGGTATTATTCAATACTAGTTAACAGTTAATTGAAACTGTTAATACTATTAATTACCTGCGGATCATTGATCCAGCCTAAGTATTTATAAAAAAAACTTTTTGATTAATATTATGATTTTTTATCGGTTAAAAAACTACATTGCTAAATATACCTACAAAAATGCGGTTTGAGAATTCGAACATAACAAAATATTTTTTAAATCAAATCATAAAATTTAAACCTGTTTATTAAATTTTTGATGCTTAAAACCACAAATTTTATGCTACAATAACAAATAATAATAATAATAATAATAATAATAATATTAATAATAAAAATAATAGTATTAAACTTATTGGTTTGCTACCATTTCGTATTTGATTATGTATATAAATTTAGCGAAACAGTTATTTTTTTATTACATGTTTTGTTAAGCTAGCGAGACAACATTACTTGAAATAACACTATTAAAAAATGAACTTAAAAGTTACTCAACACGGTGGACAAAACTAAAGTATAGGACGAACAAAAATGCCAACCAAAACTGATAGCATAATCTGATTATAGTTTTGGTAACACAAAAATGTATTTATCAAAATCCCAGCTGATCCTTTCTTAAAGTTTTGCATATTTCTTAGTATTTTAAAATTGTTTATGCCATTTCGATAAAATACTCTAGTACCATTATCAAATGTTTTTAAAAATTTGGCAGATACATGACTGAGATATGGATAAATTACATTATAAATACAAAATAATGTAAAATACAGTTTGCAATATCTTATTTATTGTTTTAAGGTACCTAATACAAAACTAATAAATAACTAAAGATTCTTTGAAGCAAAATCGATTACTGCTTGCCTTAAATTTTCAGTAAAACTTGTTTTTAACATGGAAACTGTATTTTTAAATTCTTCAGTCTCTGTACAAACATGCTTCTTACATCTAGCGATATCCCCTAAAAAGGAAGAGCATATCAAAACTTTAGTTCGTTCGTCCGTCCTCTTTCCTTAATAATTTTTTACGCCATTTATATCTTGCCATTTTGCAGATAAAGCACATACATTCTTGGCTGCCGCGAAATTCTCCAGCAATTTCTTAATTTTGAAAATTTGGCAATTGTGGCTATGCAAAAATACCGTTTTTACTTTATTGAAGTAGGTAATTTTGAATCACTTAAGTTAAAGTGTTCGTTTGAAAAAGTCTGCAGTAATTTTTATATTTTCTCAGAAACCCTAAACTCTGAATTTTTCGATTACCAAAAACAATTTTGTCTTCACAGCCAGCACATACCTTCTTTTGATTTTCTTCATGGCTTAACTTGAATTTCGGTTTAATTTTCATTTTAAAATACTATTATTAACTTTATAAAGTATACATTAAATAAACAACTAAAGCAAAATGTCACTTGCGTTATAACGTATAGCAATTTTTTTCATAACCACCTTAATTATTGTTTTGCAAAATTTTCAAGTTGTAATTATTTTAAAGACAAACTTCCAGTATTTTTTGTTACAAAAAATATTTAAGATATAAATCTTCGTCTTTTTTTGTTATGTTTTGTTTTGAGTGGTAAAAAATAATAGGTGACTCAATAAATTAATACTGGGGAGTAAAGTAATTTAAATGATACAAAGTTTATTATTTTGCATAATTTTATTAAAATTGTACAGGTAGTTTTAGTACAATAATTGCAAAATAATATATAGAAATAGAAAAACAAAAAAGTTTGAAAAACTTTAAAATAGGATCAGCTGGGATTTTAATAAATACGTGTTAGTGTTACCAAAAGGGTAATCAAAATATGCTATCAGTTTTGGTTGGCATTTTTGTTCGTCCTATACTTAAGTTTTGACCACCGTGTTTTATTGAAAATAATATTCTTAACTTATTTGTTTATTTCACAGACAAAGACAAGATTTTATACCCTCATTTATGTAATGATGATATAAACATCGATGTAGTTTTCAGATTGGACATATAACAATAATAAAAAAAAATTTCTTTAATGTTTTTTTAAATATAAATATATGCTCTTATATAAATAATAATAATAATTTAGACTGTCGAAAAAACATTTCACGCCAAATTTTTAGCTAAAATTTAAAATTGCCTTCAATTTTTTTTGTTTACAATACGAAAAAAATAAATAAAAACATTTTTTTATTTTAATATGATACCGAAAATTTTGGATTTATGATTTTTTGAAATTTTAGAACTAGAACAATCGATCTTTATACAACCGTTTGTAAATGTAATAACTGATCCTTCACCATTTCCCATGTCTTCATCAGACTTTTTTCTTCATCTTATCCTTTTTTTTTTTCTAATTCTTCTTCTTCAGTGTCCATAGTTCATCTATGTCTTTCCTCTTTTTCCGACAATTTCTTTAATTTAATTAATCCACGTTTAGTTTGGTCTTACCAGCTTCCACCACTATGTCCGTACCATTTTAACTGTTGTTTCCCAATTTTTTATTAGTTCTTCTTTTTCTAATTATTGTATTATATTTACGTTTGTTATCCTGTCCCATTTAGTTTTATCCGCTATTTCATTTAGTCCATTTGTTATCACGTTTAGCCTTTTTGCTTATTTCATTCTTTTCTAGTATTGTTTTTTTACATCATGCAATTTGGTACTTTTATTAGCTGTATTAGCGATCATCTGCATTTTTTCCATTTCTTCTACCCAAATTCTTGTTAACTTTTTTAACATTTGAAAACTATCTGCCATTTAAACAATATCATCAGAATATAAATAGTATAAACACCATGCCTCCATATTTTGTGTCAAATTTTATAGGCATTTCACAGTAATATCCACGTCTAAATCAAATATGGAGAGACACGCTTACTTCGTGTGGTCGTGTTTGATCATTTTTATGCATTTTCTCACCTAACGTGACGTATACAATACTTTACCTTGTCTTCAGTTGAATTAATGTAGAAAAAACCAAATATGACAGAGACGTAAGGCTTCTCATCCTAAGAAAACTCTGTCATTTAGTTTACATAATACTTCCTTAGACGCCTTTTCATTGCTGGATACTACAATGAATTTCAAAATGCATACAAACGTCCTTCATTAATTAAATGATTCAATAGTTGGGCAACTTGTTAAGTATTTAACGCCTCTGTTTGTTATTTCTTAGCGTTACCAAATTTAGAATGAGTAAACATACAAGCAAATAATTTTAATCACTTCACCTTAATAAAATAAGTAAGATATTACACAAGAATGTAACATGGCATCTGCATTTTAAGAAAACTATAAATTCATATGTAGAAATGACACTTATATCTATAAAACTGAATTACACTTGTGGTAAAAATTACTTGGAATGCATCATCTTTGAAACTTTTGATAACCACTTTAATATCATCAAATAGCATCTTTAAAGGATGCACTTCAGTGAGCAAACGTTGTAATTACCTTTATCTCCTGAAAAATAAAGCGTTGGAAGTGCCTCGCCAGCAGGAATTTTCTGTTTTACACCAACTAGGTTGGTTGTCCTTGTCTGAGAAAGCGCCGCATTGGATAAATGCAAATTCCCTAGATACTTTGAGTAATTAAAGATTTGTTTTTGCTTAAGCTTTTTTTGCTACGCCTGTTAGTAATAAATCATGGTGTGGCATTTATTGATAGTTTTTTCATTGAACTTGGGTTGGGGGTCATTGGTCTTTTGATGCCACAAAATTATTAATGTTATAGTGTTAACTGTATTTAATTTTTTTTATTTTTTTTTCTAGGTATGTACCACTTTTAAAGCAACATTTTTTACTCCAGTGGTAAGACAACTAAAATTAAACTTTCAAAATTAGTTCAATTATCTCGTTGATTTGCTTTCACTTTTCATCACCAATACTGGTTAATTGTGAATAAATTCTCGTACCATCTTAACCTACTTTTTTGACATTTCGTATTACCTTATATACCAAATAAAATCTAAAGTACCTAATCATTTGGTTAAGTGGAAGAGTGATATTTAATATAAGAAGAAAAATTACAGCGCCATCTATTACAACTATGAAAAATGTTTTAGACATAATCTACCTATTTTTGTTTCATTGGCAATTTTTAATTTAAACATTTTTTCGTAAAATGCATATTAACTGAGATATTTCAAAGTTCCAAGTTAAATTACTCACCCTGTATATTATCAAATAAAGTCGTTAATTATTATTATTATTATCATTAGTAGAACACCGCGGTAGGTAATACTTAATACCCCGTTTAGCTCATCAAACAAGCTCACTACGATTGTAGTTATTATTTTCAATTTCAATGAAATTTTTGTATGCTTTGATGATTACGATAATTACGAGTTTTTAATACGTTTGACCACAAAATGAGTGTTTTTTGCTTCTGTTGTTAAACCACTTCCTAGAGTTTCAAGTCTTTTTTAAGGTTTTAATTGGGAAGTCTTTAGAAGAATCTTTATTATGTAGTAGCAAAGATTTGGATAATTTGTATATGGTTTTATAAAAGGAAACTTATACTAATGTCTTTAACCACAACATAACTAGAATCATTATGTAATAACTATAACGTAAAAAATATTTTAACATCACCATGACCTTCCATACTCATAATTCACTACATATTATCTCGTACATCATCATATGGTCTATTTATTTATATAACATATAAAACAAATTCTTCTGAAAATGTGGATGATCAGGTGTAAAAACTGGTTTTAATTTTAACGTTAGACTTAATTCACGTAACGTACCAAACACTTACCTTGCTTATCTAAGATTACCATCTAAGAACGTGATATCTATTTTTGTCACTTGCACGGATTATGAGGGGCATCACTAATAACAGTAAAAACCAACCTAGAATGTCACTTAGGCGATAAAGTTTGTTGACCGTTGAATTATTCGGTGCTAAGCGATTTTTTTCAAGAGTTATTACTGGCAAAAGTAAAAGGAATACTGATTGACTCCGTACAATAGGATTCAATATTAAATTTTTGTCTATAGACCATCAAATAGTCGTTATAGTTTTTCACTATTATTTATCATCACCAAATCGCATGTCAGTGAGAAAAGCGACAGCACAGTAAAAACTGCACTTTTACTGCAGATACCTTCGCTATAAAGTCTTGATGCTTTTATTGCACTGTTCTGCACGTTATCAAACGATTCGTTTTATTTTTCAGGCTTCATCTTGCAGATAGTTTCCTTACTAATAGCAAATGCATGATCTGAGCAGCTGCAAATTTCAATATTCAAAACATTTTGCATAATAATTCTGCTGATTTAGTTGAAGGAAGAAATTGCATTCCACAGAACATAGGAATGTCATGGCTGTTTTAAGTTTTCTTTATTAAAATTCTGGTGGAAAGTATCTATACATACCAGAGTTGCTATTTATTTTAAAAGAAACCCAAATTTGCATTTATTGTGTTTTTAAATATTATTTATAAAGATCATACGTTTTAAGTTCCTCCAGAACAAGTATTTATGTCACTGTACCTCAAAACGTACCTTTAAACTAAGATCGTTAATTTTAATACATTTTAACGCTTTTTGAATGTGTACTTGGACAATTCTTAGCCGTGTCTAGTTTTATGACTATTTAGACAGTTTTAAGACATTTTAGATACTTCTAATACGACATAAACATAAAACAATGCAATGCAATGTAGCAAAATTCACAAAGCTGTTAAAGTGCTTTATACTTTTGAAACATATAACTGGTCCCAGTACAAAACCTTGAGGTATACCTAACTAAATTTACTTTTACTATGCATCAAGACATTGAACCTTGTGTCTTCTTTAAATTCAGTCTTGTCTGTCTGGTCTTTTTAACTAGAATATTGTTTACTACGCTACTGGTTGAACGCTTTTTGAATGTGTACTCAGGATTGCAGACATATTTATATGAAACCTGTGTAAAGGATTCATACCTTTAAACTAAGATCGTTAATTTTAATACATTTTTAAAGATTGGAGCAATGGAGGTGTATTGTATTTGATCTTCGTTGATTCTTCAGTACAACCATTACAAAGCAAACTTATCTTACTTTAATGAAAGTACTAGGTAAAGACAAAAACAAATAAACATTTAATCAAGCCTCTCTCATCACGCGATATAAATTAATCACAGATCCAAATGAGAATCCTCTTGATGGCCACTCAATTTAATTAATTTCTGATTAAATTAATGGGAGTTGCTTCGAAAGCGCAAGTTTCTTTTTTTAGGTTATGACTTACTCTCCTCTGGCAGATGTTTGAGCTGGTTACGGAATATTAAACAAACTAAACATAATTACAAAAGCTTGCGATTTTTTGCAATTAAGTATTATTTACGCCTTCACTATCGAGAAACCAACACTGATTTTGCAGAATACGAGCCAGAGGTTTTATCGCAAACACTTCCTTAGTTTAATGTGAAGATTTCAAAGATATTAGATGGTATCTTTAATAGTAGGTTAAAAGATATATTGCTTACTAACTCGGAGCAGTTGAACAACAATTTAAAATCAATTATGTACACCCATCGTTTTAATGTTACCAAAGTGATTTTTTATGGTTTAATCAACGCAAAACTGGCATAAATATTTTTCGAAATTAGAATAAAAATGAAAGTAAGTGCAAAATAAACCCACTTGCCTGGCATCCACAATAACAAGTTACGCAATTCGCCTTAAAAGAACATCGCTTAGAACATGTGAGTTGTAATGTAGTCAAAATATGACACAAGCTCGAAGGCAAGCAGTGGCGTATCAGAAATTTTTTTAGAGACTCAAAAATTTACTTATTTTATTCTCCCCCTAGTCTTGTCTGTTTCTGACCATTTATACTTGTTTTTAAAACGCTTTTTGACAATATTAAACATTTTGACAGCATTAAATGATTTTTTAGAAAATTTTTAGACAGTTTTAAGACATTTTATGACGATTGTTTTATACCATTTTCGACCTCATTTTGTTTATATAGTTTTCTGACAAAATTAAACAGTATTTTGTTATGAGATCATAGATAATATAATAAATATACTGTTCCAGACCGGGCCAGTCACTTTTTCCAAACAGTTTCTGAAATATCTGTTTTCTAAATTTGAATGCAAGGGAAGTGACGAGTATACCAAGGTACTAATTAAATACATAATTTATTGGAAAATATAAGATTTATTGCAACTTTGAGCATATTATACATTAAATATATTAAAATCAAATAATACCACACATCAGTGGCGGCTGGTGGATTTTGGGTATACCGATATCTCAATTATTAGATATGGAACCCACACCAAATTTATATGAGTTCATAATGACATTAAATAAACAAGTTCTGCGCAAGCAGAATTTAAATTGAAGTTTGCCAAAAAAAGAAAACCGAAACATCGAACATGGAACTGACGACATGGTACTGATGAATGGGATACAAATTTGAGATTATAATTCGGAATTAAGTATTTTACTGATATTTTTTATTAGTGGATGCTACTCATCAACAAATCACATTTAGCCTTATATAAATTACAATGAAATATATATACGTAAGAAAATAACTACTCACCACAGTACTGAAATTTTGACTGGAACTATACGTGCATTCACCACAACTTCGCCGCTTGCATTGTTTTCAAGATGACTGTCGTGCAAAGGGCAGGCTCTGTAGGTAATTTTTTACCCTTTAGTTAAAAGGGGGACTTGACGTTTAAACTTATATTTCGCAGGAATTTTGAATTTTAACATTAAACACAGAACTGACGGGTAAAAGTGAGTACAAAGGTTATCATTTTTTTTAAATTGCTATTATTTGAATCTATGATAAAATATGACAAACACATAATTTAATGTTTTATAGTTTGTAGTAAAATTGAAAAATTTAAGATAATTTGAATATATTTTAAAATAAAATCACTCAAATATTTGATTCAGGAGTTGTGACACGCCAAGGTATTGATGTTTTGAATATTTATTATGTTTTTTTTACAAACGTGCTTTTGAAAAAATACATTAAAATTGGGTGGACAAGTTAAAAAAACCTGGATCTTTTGTAATATACTAAAATATTTACAAAAAATATTAAAATACCTACTCTATTGACTGATGACATCAAGTTGTCTAACTTTTGTAGAATCACCCATATATAGAATCTATATTATAGATTGTGCTTGATACGTATCAAACATATAATTGGTCCCAGAACAAAACCCTGAGGTATATCAAACTAAATTTTCCTTTGTATTAAGACATTTTATCTGTTGGCTTCTTTAAATCTAGTCTTGTCTCTCTAGTCTTGCCTCTTAACTTTAAATAAAATATTGTGTTAACGCTTTTTGAATGTGTACTTGAACAATTTTTAGCCATGTTAAGTTATTTTAGATACTTCTAATACGACAGACAGCATTTAAGACATTTTAAACATAAAACAATGCAATGCAATGTAGCAAAAGTACTTTGTACGTATGAAACATATAACTGGTCCCAGTACAAAACCCTGAGGTATAACTAACTAAATTTACTCTTTTACTATGGATCAAGATATTGGATCTTCTAGCTTCTTTCAATTCAGTCTTGTCTGTCTGATTTTAAATTTAACTAAAATATTGCTTACTACGCTACTGGTTGAACGCTTTTTGAATGTGTACTCAGGATTACAGACATATTTATATGAAACCTGTAAATTGGGTGTGTAAAGGATTTATAAACAAAAATGTGTCCACCTAAGTTGTGACTCACCATGTCGTCATCATATTTATTATATTTACGTTGAATTCTTGTACGCAAAGACATTTCACGACTTGATTAGGTAACCTAGAACTTTATTATTATTGTTTGAAATGGAATATTGTTTAAGGTTATGTCGGAAAACACTTTTTAAAATTAATCACATACAAATATAAGATCCACTTAAGGTAATAGCTCAATTTTAAGAAATTTAAGCCATTATACTTTTTTCTCCTTTATGGGACCACTCGATAATGAGTGTACATTAAAAAAACATACCGGGTACTTAGCAACATTATGTGATTATAATTTACTTCTGTCAATTTATTTCAACACACAACCTTTATATCCGTGGTGTTATGTTTCCCAAAACCTGAATATCTCAATACAAAATGACCCAAATTGTTACTTTATTGTTATATAAAAAGTGTACATGGACCATTTTTATTGTTACTATAGAACCCATGAGAACTTCGTTACATTGTACAACGCAGATGTATACACGTATAAAATTGTGCTAGATTGCATACACACACATAGCAATTATGCTAGACTAATTACTAGTAGTTGCACCTCACACAGAAAATTGATTACAGAATGTAATTTTCAATCATTTGTTGTATGTCGTCTTTAGAACAAAACCGTTTAAAACGGGATTTGTAATTTCATCCACAAATTGTCACTGGAAAAAAATATATTCTATATAATATATTCTATATAACGGTTTAACATATCGATTTACATAAACTTGGTCATTAGAGCTTTGTTATGGCTCGAGTTTATCAGATCACAGAGTGGTGAATTTGTTTCAGCACTACATTCTCGCTTAAATAAAAATTTCGAATAGCGCAGTTTATCACTGTTACGCAATAAATAGCCAAGATATTGGACAGGCTGAGAGATTAACATGCTTAATATGTTCGATTTATTTCAGTTCCGTTCTAAATAGCTATTATGTTTTATAGCTTTATTATTTATTTGATAAGAATCAACATATATTTGGGCACAGTTTGGATCCTTGAGGTATACCTAATTTAATGTATTCCTTTATGTTGCATGAATTAATTTTATCTTTTATAGACTTTCTTGGAAAAGTTTAAGTGCTTGATAACTATCAAAAATATAATTGGTCACAGCATGGATCCTTGGGGTATACCTTATTTAATGTTGCATAAAAAACATTTTATTGCTCTGCTTAGAGTTGTTTTAGGGTATTTTATATGGTTCTTAGATGTTTTTGACATTTTTATAACATATTAGAAAGTTTTTAAAGAGTTTTAGGATATTTTGGAGTGTTTTAGGACAATAGATAGATCTGAGACATTTTCGACACTTCTGGAATAGATTTTGGACATTTTAGGCAGTTTTAAGAAATTTTAGATTCCTAGGATGAGGAGGTGCACGTTTGTTTCCTCGTTTCCCGATTTGACGATGTGTTCTGGCTTTCTCCCTGGCCGGACTTATTAAAATGTGACTTTTTCTTATGGGGCTACAAGGCGCGTGTTTAGACCTAGAACTGAATGAGTTGGAGTCCAACTTTCGTTTAAGATCTGTGAAAATGTACTTCTTGTTTTAAAAAATGACTACTTCTGCGCCGCACCCTGTATGTTTACAATGTAGCAAATACAAAGGTGTTTAAATTAGAGATGGGAAAATTCCAATTTGACGAAAATTCCTGGAAACTTTTCATCGAAAATTGCCAAAACATTCCGAAAGTTTCAAAAAAATAATTTAGCGGAAATGAGTTTTTTGTGCCATGGATTGCAAAAATAAATAATATTGAAAATTGAAAAGTAAAAGATATTAAAAATAGTATTGCAGTTCTGACCAATAAATTATGAAAAAAATATAGAGGCAAAATAAAATCAACATTTTTTACTGAGCCTGAGAAAAAATACAGGCTCTGGAATTGCTACAATTATATTTATTAGTGCCAAAAAATTGTCATCTTATCAGCCTCTTGTACCTCTTCAACTACTTTTTGGATTCTAGCATATTCAGAGTTAAGCAATGTTGTACTTAATATCTTTCTTCCAGATAGCTTGAAACTTGAACGTAGTTGCTTAAAAAATATTACAACATCAGGGATTTCGACTAAACTAAAGGGGCAAGAACTAGAGTAAATGGCTCGAGCAAAGTCCAATTTATTCTGTTCTTTAAGAGATATTCTTTTATGTTTCCAGTACTGGCATTGCTACCTGGTGGACTTTCTTCTTGACTTTCAGTAGACTTTTTTGCATAGATAATCTATAATATAAGATATTATCTTGTGGGGTATGAAAACGCTTTTTTATATGTTTGACCATTTTGGTTGTTTTTTACAGAACTTGCATTGATCTTAGATACTTTTTATATTGGACAGAAAGTATCTTTAACTTAGTTACTTTGAAAAAGTATCTTAAAAAGTATCTAAGTTACTAGGTGAAGTAACTAAGATACATTCAAGTAACTTAGATACTTTAAAGTAACTAAGATACTTTTTAAAGTAACTAAAATACTTTTTAAAATAACTTAGATAATTTTCAGTGTAACTTAGATACTTTCTTAGAGAAAATTGGGGGAATTCCAGAATGATTCAAAGTAATTACCTAACCTACAACTTGTTGAATTTTTATAATGTTATAGTTTTTATTTAAACTTATAAGTATCTTAGTTACTCAAAAGTATCTTAGATACTTTCGGATAGTATCTTAGATACTTTTTAAAGTATCTTGTAACTAAAGATACTTTTAACTCAAAGTATCTAGTTACCAGAGGTTACTAAGTTATTTTGTTTAAAGTATCTTAGAAAAGTAACTAGATACTTTTCAGAAGTAACTTTCCCAGCTCTGATTGAGCATAAACTTTTTTTTGCACTATTTTGTAATAATTCCAAATATAAGGTTTTTCTCTTTGGAAAAGGGTTTTTTGCAAACGATTTATAAATTGTGATGATTAATTAGATCTTCAGCAAACTTCTTCTTCTTTATACTAAAACAAATTAACTTCTTATTTAGTTTCTTGGCCTTAACTATACAAATCAGCTGTTAAACAATTGACTTTTATAAAAATAACTTTCCAAGGAAAGTTTCCAAAAATGTTTCCGGCAACAAATAAGTTCCAGACTGGGAACTTTCCAAAATGGAAACTTTCCTTAAAATGGAAACTTTCCGATTTCCATCTCTAGTTTAAATAACTGATGGATATCAAAAATATAATTGGTCCCGGTACAAAACCTTGAGGTATACCTAATTTAATTTATTCCCTTAGTATGCATCAAGACATTGAATCTTGTAAAGGCTTCTGTAAATTATATGTTTATATTGTTTCGTCGCTGTAAGGCATTCGTATGTCGCCGCGATTGTTTAAGCATTATGTTAATTAATTTTGTGCAAACAGGACGCTCGGTCGCCATTAATTTAATCTGGGAATAAAGATAAACGTAACGAAATTATCTAATGAATTACTCTGGTGACTGTTAGCTGTGACGTATACATTAACTAGTTCTTCTGCAGCGTCCTTATATGGCGCCCGTTCGTGTACCGAAGGACATTTCTTCCTACACGGCTTGCCGCGCAGATAAACCGACGAATAATAAATAGTTCTCCAAAGCCAATTTTATATAGGGAAATAATAATTACTTATTTTTCGAAGCAATTTGACTGAGCTGTATATGGGTGATTCTACAAAAGTTGGGCAACTTTTGACCTCATTTTGTTTATATAGTTTTCGGAGAAGTATTTTGTTATGAGAACATAGATAATATAATAAATATACTTTTCCAGACCACAGTTTCTGAAATATATGTTTTCTAAATTTGAATGCAATAGAAGTGACGAGTATACCAGGGTACTAATTTAATACATAATTTATTGGAAAATATAAGATTTATTGCAACTTTGAGCATATTATACATTAAATATCTTAAAATCAAATAATACCACACATCAGTGGCGGCTGGTGGATTTTGGGTATACCGATATCTCAATTATTAAATATGGGACACACACCAAATTTATATGAGTTTATAATGACATTAAATAAACAAGTTCTGCGCAAGAAGAATTTAAATAGAAGTTTGCGAAAAAAAGATAACCGAAACATCGAACATGGAACTGACGACACGGTACTGATGAATGGGATACAAGTTTGAGATTATAATTCGGAATTAAGTATTTTACTGATATTTTTTTATTAGTGGATGCTCCTTATCAACAAATCACATATAGCCTTAAATAATTTACAATGAAATATGTATACGTAAGAAAATAACTACTCAACACAGTACTGAAATTTTGACTGGAACTATACGTGCATTCAACACAACTTCGCCTTTTGCATTGTTTTCAAGATGACTGTCGTGCAAAGGTAATTTTTTACCAACACTTGAGTTAAAACAAGGACTTGACGTTTAAACTTCAATATTTCGCAGGAATTTTGAATTTTAACATTGGACACAGAACTGACGGGTAAAAGTTACATTATTTAATGTTTTATAGTTTATAGTGAAATTAAAAAATTTAATTGAATATATTTTAAAATAAAACCACTCAAATATTTGATTCAGGAGTTGTGACACGCCGAGGTATTGATGTTTTTCTACAAACGTGCTTTTGAAAAAATACAATAAAATTGGGTGGAGAAGTTTAAAAAACCTGGATCTTTTGTAATATACTAAAATATTTACAAAAAATATTAAAATACCTACTGATGACATCAAGTTGTCCAACTTTTGTAGAATCACCCATATGTTTTGCCAGGTCCAATGTATAGAAACTAACGCCTACATCCCACAGTTAATATGTAAAAATACTACACCAAGAATGTAAAGAACCATATTGTCTAAAATATCCAAAAACCCACTCTCTAAAAATCAATAATTTAAAAATGACTACTTTTCAAAGTGAAAAAGCAGTCACTAATAACTGTAGTCCAGAGCATTTTGTATTCTGGACATTAACAGACAATTTTTCAGTAAAATTGTCCTCTGAATCCAAAAATTATGAAAGAAGAGCAGTTTTTGAGATATAGTCAATTCCATATTACATAGAAAGAGAAAAGATTCTAAATAAACTTAATTAAAAAAGATTTTTACACAAAGCCTTGATCAGATCTCCAATTATTGGCCAATAAAACGAAATAACTAAATGGAAACCACTTGTCCGGATAAGTTACGTAAGTCAAACAATAGGCAATTGAAAAGATTGTTTCTATTTTTTTAATTCGCTGCAAACGCTTTAATTGCACATCAATTTATATCCAAAGAAACAGCAATCGTAATTTGCAACGCTTAGCTGAATGACAAATTGTCCACAGTTGATGTTGTTTTAATATCATGGATCCGAGCAACTGTTGCATAAAAATCTTCGGCCGTGACCTTGGCAGCTTGAAAACTCAAAAAACGTTTTGTGATGTTCATCATTGTTGCAAAGATACTTTCAGTTTTGAGTGAATAGATTCCGTATTCGGATAATATACAATTATCGAGACAAACTGCCATTTCTATTTCACAGGTAACTACTCAATTATAATGATCATGCATTACGAATCAAAGAGTGCCTGGTGTACCTTTTCAGCTGTCATTGGAACGTCCAAAGATAAATTGGCAAAAAATTGATAATTGCGCGTGTGGTTTAAAATAAAACTATTAGATGAAGCATTTTTCATTTGCATTATGCCGAGTATTGTAATAGGAAGTATACGATGTTTTAAGCTAACATTACCGTTTTTTGCATAATTATGATTTTAACCTGTTATTAAGTTAATGTCTTTAATGATCTTGTTTTATCAGGAAACATCATCAAAACAACTTTTTAAAGGCTCATTTGCATCTTTTTTAAGCGAGAAGGAAATATTTTGCACTATGTGATATTCAAAAAATAATTTCAAAGATGTTTTAGACAGTTTAAATATAGTTTAGTGCAGTTTATAGACATTTTCATAAATAAGGGGTATTTTTAGATGTGAAGCAATTTGAAACCGTTATAAGAAAATTGTTGCTCTATTACACTATTAATATCTCAAGATATATTACACTTGTGCTTGTTCCTTTGTGCACTACATGCTCGTGGTAAATTAGTTTGTGCCAAATGTAACAATCGTTGCATCTGAACGCAATTTCTTGATCGATTTTCCACGAGGATGTATTATGCAAGTGAAGGCAGGCTTAAAGCTATAACGGCTCAGCTGAAACCGTACACAATCTTTACGATATAAGAACCCAATGTTTTGCATATTAAACTTTTTTTTCATGGCTTATAAAGGCTCAATTTATGTGCTTCTACAGTTACATGTTTGCAACGTTTAGGTTTTTATTAATAAATATGAAACGTGCGCTGGTAACTGTACGAGTAATAAATGCGAATTTCGATTGAGATAATTTTTCGAATTGCTACAAGACGAAAGCTATTATTGATCCATTAGCTGTTTCTATCGACAAATAACGTTTCAGTTTATTCGTTGGAAATGCAACTTGAACGGTTAACCATATCATAAGGAAATTATATGATAAAACCACTAGGTATATAAAACATAATTTCTTAATTAACAATTTTTGTAGTGCTTTACATATTATAGAATTTCTATACTACATCCTTTGCGAGTATTCACCGGGTTTTTTAACACTAAATCCAAAATTCTCTAACTTTACGCCCCATCGTACAATACCCACATGTTGTTTATTACATTTTTAGTAAAACAAGAATTTCATGCAAAAATGTTCAAAAACTCAAAAGAAAACATTAAACAGGCTATTTAAACCTAAAGAAAATATACGTTTCAAAAACGTTCACTTTCATAAAAATCCGAGCACTTAATTTTAATCACACACATATTAACCAGATTTTATGTTAATCCAGGAGAAGAAATATTGCTTTATTAATCAATTTTCTAACCAAAAAATTAACACAAAGCTACATATGGGCGATTCTACAAAAGTTAGGCAACTTTTGACCTCATTTTGTTTATATAGTTTTCGGAGAAAATTAAACAGTATTTTGTTATGAGAACATAGATAATATAATAAATATACTATTCCAGACCGGGCCAGTCACTATTTCAAACAGTTTAGGAAATATCTCTGTTTTCTAAATTTAAATGCAAGGGAAGTGACGAGTATACCAGGGTACTAATTAAATACATAATTTATTGGAAAATATAAGATTTATTGCAACTTTGAGCATATTATAAATTAAATATCTTAAAATCAAATAATACCTACCACACATCAGTCGCGGCTGGTAGATTTTGGGTATATCGATATCTCAATTATTAGATATGGGACCCACACCAAATTTATATGAGTTTATAATGACATTAAATAAACAAGTTCTGCGCAAGCAGAATTTAAATTGAAGTTTGAGAAAAAAAGATAACCGAAACATCGAACATGGAACTGACGACACGGTACTGATGAATGCATTCCCATGGGATACAAATTTGAGATTATAATTCGGAATTAAGTATTTTACTGATATTTTTTATTAGTGGATGCTACTTTTTAACAAATCACATATAGCCTTTTATAAATTACAATGAAATATATATACGTAAGAAAATAACTACTCACCACAGTACTGAAATTTTGACTGGAACTATACGTGCATTCACCACAACTTCGCCGCTTGCATTGTTTTCAAGATGATTGTCGTGCAAAGGGCGGGCTCTGTAGGTATTTTTTTACCAACACTTGAGTTAAAACGAGGACTTGACGATTAAACTTCAATATTTCGCAGGAATTTTGAATTTTAACATTGGACATAGAACTGACGGTACAAAGATTATCATTTTTTTTTAAATTGCTAGTATTCAAATCTATGATAAAATATGAAAAATACATTATTTAATGTTTTATAGTTTGTAGTGAAATTGAAAAATTTAAGATAAATTGAATATATTTTAAAATAAAATCACTCAAATATTTGATTCAGGAGTTGTGACACGCCAAGGTACTGATGTTTTGAATATTTATTATGTTTTTCTACAAACGTGCTTTTGAAAAAATACATTAAAATTGGGTGGACAAGTTAAAAAAACCTGGATCTTTTGTAATATACTAAAATATTTACAAAAATATTAAAATACCTACTCTATTGACTGATGACATCAAGTTGTCCAACTTTTGTAGAATCACTCATATATGTCTAAATGTACCCAAAAACAACAAACACAATTAAATAACACACCATTCTGAAATCATCAAATTATAAAGAAATTTGGTGCAATATAATTATCAGTACTACTACAACACTTACTGATGTATTTCGTAACTTTAACCCACTTCACTGTATCCTCTAATTTCAGTGAAAATCAGTGATGGTATAAGGAATCCGAATAACAATAATAACAGATTTCTGGTAATATATTATAAACACTCTGGACAGTTGTTACGAATTAGAATGAAGTAAGCAGAAACATAAGTTGTAGACGCTGAAGTCAGTTGAACTTGTTGATGCGTATTGTCAGTGGGAAATGTTTTGATTGACTGCCTGAAATCACGTGTACTTTTTTAACCCAATAATTTGTTAAACATTTACAAAATAATCTGTAACCTTTGAAATTAACAAAATGCTTACAAATTTGCATATTACCTTACCCAAAATTGTCGGTAAAATATTTTCCTTTGTTAAAATAATTACAACCCCTGATTTTCTACAAAAAATTATGTTAAAATTTTACAAAATAAAATTAACAAACTACAAACTCATGTTAACAAATCTGATTTTTATAACAGTGCATGCTGTAAAAAAGCGTCACAAACAAATCTCACCCTGTATATTAGATGTATATTAATGAATTGATTTTCAATAATATTAAAATTTGTCAAGAATTATAAGAATCTCAGTATAATCCCTGTAAATCGTTAAATAAATCTAGTAGGTTTGTGGCATTAGTTGTATAATAAATATTTTTAGCAAGCTATTTACCATAGACGTAGCTGGCGAATACGTTGACAGGCCAAGCTCGGCTAGAATCTAGAAAGCTCCGGACAGCTACATAAGTTTGTTAACACTAATTGTCATTAAAACACGCGCATGGAATAGAAGCCCCTCAGGCAATATATCATTCTGTCAGGCGGGATGCCTGCGCCGCGATCCGGGAAACGAGTCTTACAATAGAACCGATTTGGCATTGCTGCGGCTATGCGTTTTGCAAAATAATGCGCGCCTTTTTCGTACGAGCCAAATGCTCGTTATGAACCCTGCAGAGTGCTAATTAACTCCTTAACGAAACACCACAAGCCAAACAGTATTTTGCAATACAAAATTTTGATATCGGTTACACAAAGTAAAAAAATATTTGTTAGGACCTTATTTTTACAAACCTTTTTGTAGACCCAGCAACAAAAGTATTTGTTATAAATTGGGAACTTACATAAATAGAATTTTAATAAGAAATGTTAATCAATTTCCTTAACAAAACAATTAACACATACCTACATAAATAAACACAAAAATAACATACACACAATTAAATAACACACCCTTCTGAAATCATCAAATTATAAAGAAATTTGGTACAATATAATTGGGTCGTTTTCAAAAAACACCCGCCTTCCGCTGTCCGTAAGTTTGAATTCCAATAACTTTGTTAAAAATTATCGGATCTTATTGATTTAAAAACCAAGTAAAAGCCTAACATGCCCTTAGTAAACTCTTTCAGAAAATTTTTGTTTAGTTATTTCAGAATAATTTTTTTTTAATTTTGAAACTTGTGAAACACACATTTTCGCATGACCCATTAGCGTTTTATAAAACACATTTTTTTTTAATATTGAATAACCAGAACTTTGTGTTGCTTTATAGCAATCCATAACATCCTTAGTTAATACAGTAAACAATTTATATATAAAATAATTAATTTTAATCTACTTTTATTAAATTTGACTCATGTCCCAGACATTTTTCCGTTGCGTTACGTCCGTCGCGTTACCGATAGAATATTAAAACAAAAACATATATATGGCAACTTTTTTGGTACTCACGTGATCAACAAATGATGTTCGGACGTACACATTACCCAGCTGAATTTATTTATTCAATCAGGAAGAAGATATCGGTTGAAACAGGTGCTGGTAACGCGAATGTAATAATTGTTTGTCCGCTAAATTACTCAAAAAAATAATAAAAATAAGGTAAGAAAAAATACTATTTTTCATGTTTATGTTTATTTTAGGGCACTAAAGCTCATTGAGGGTAATTAATGACTATAATGTCTTATTATTATTTTTTAAATATGGTTTTACAAAACTTTGTCCACTGCGTTACCGAGTCTACTATTTTACCTTATGGTAACGCAATGGAATTTAGGGTAACGCAATAGAATTTTTCGACAACAAAGTGGATATTTACCGTCGCTTTTATTAAAAGTAGTTTATGATTAACCAATTTAAAATTATTTGTAATTACAACCCATGATATAGATTACATACAAGGAAAAATTCCACGCAATATAAAAGTACTAAAAGGGACCTTCACCAGCTTATAGTCAAAGAAAAAGGGTGTCTACAATTTAGAAATCTAAGTTGTTATTCTGCAAGTGAGCACCACTACAAGGGATTTTGTTTATGCATTACTCTAAAATCGTACCACCCTATATAGTTTCTTTTTTACGTTATCTGATTAAGTCCTTTGTGTACCCCTGTCCGTTGTGATACCAATGTCTATTTCGTTACTTTTTTTAGTTTTTTTAAAATAAAATGATTTTTATACACTATCACTTTGTAATACGTGTTTATAAATTAGAGTTTAATTCACTAATACAGTGACTAAAAGAAAATATTAATGGTATTGTTTTTTTAACAAAGAATCGGAATGGTTTCTTTTAAAAAGTAACTTAACGAACATACATATTTAAAAAAAGAGCTTACAATTTTTAATAAAAAATAAAATTAAAAATTGGAGTCAAAAGTTTGTGAACTAAGTACATTTTATTTCAAATTATTTTTATAATGAATTAAATTTTGGATTTCAAATTGGTAACACAGTGGAGATATATAAAGCTAGCTAAACACATTTTTCTAAAAAAAAACGTAAAAAAAATTAAAAAGTGCACTGCCTGTCTTAAATGTAAGTAAACAAAACTTTAAACATTTATAAAAATCCAACCAAAAGTCAATTTAAGCAAAAAAAATATTTTGATCTTCATTTTCCTGAAAGCGGGTTTTTCTTGAAAATGACCCAATAATCAGTACAACCACACTTACTGATGTATTTTGTAACTTTAACCCACTTCACTGTATCCCCTAATTTTAGTTTAAAAACCATCTTTTTTCGGATACTTCGCACACTCGTTAAATAGGTGTAAGGAAACCGAATAACAACAACATTTAGCTATTGTTTTTAAATAAAAAATCATGAAAATTAACTCAGGCATTTGTTTGGCAGCCCCTGGATTGGTTTAAACTAGCAGTTGGGGTCGACGGACCAAGTAGAGTCGGCCATTTGTTTAACTGTGGTTCTTATCGGTATTGCTGTCGATGATTTTAACGGGCTTACTATACTTCAATCGTCGACAGTTGTTGCTGACGTAACGAAACCAGTGGCTGCCAGACAAATAGAGAATTACGTTTATTATCATAATTTTTTTATTCAAAAACAGTACCACTAAAGCAAAAGGGATGACAACTTATTAGTTGAGGTTTAAACCTAAAGCTTAGGACTTTTGGACACTCAAACCCATTTTTAAATTTTAAAAATAAAACTGATATTTTCAAAGAACTTTAAGGTTGAATTTTTAACCTAAGATGTCTACGAACTCTTCTATATTTAATAGTTTTTGATCCTTCATTAAACTGTTACACCTGGAATAATAATATTAACGTTATATGTAGGGAAATAAAATTATAATTTATTGAACACTTAAATTAATTTTATGATCTAGTACCCAGTATAATATATATAAAATATTTAATATACAGATTTGAAAATCAATAAATGCCCATGTTGGTTTAATGAAAGGATAACATTGTTAAAGTTTATGTCAAAAAATGATAATTAATTTAGTGCTAATTTTATTTATTTTGCATAATTACGTTAATAAAAAATTATTATTATTATTCTAAATGTATACATTACTTTATTATCTTAATACAACTACAAATGTATTAAATAGTTTCTATTTGAAAAGTTTATATAAACATTGTACTATAATTTAGCCGGCAGTAAACTAGAGTTAAGTTAGTTTCCGGTGAAAAACTGCTTCTATATTGGATTAAACCATCCATTTTCAAGGGATACATTTCGATTTACATATAAAAATTTGACATTTGACATTTGACATAATACAAACTTCAAGTTGGTTACTCTATTGTTTTGTAGATGTCGCTCTATACAAATATTAATGGATATAATTTTTAGATAATAATAAGTATTTGTCGTAGAAGTAGCAAATCTTTTATAAACTTTTCTAGACACCTAAACTTGATACATAATATACTATTAAAATATTGTATAAATCATTTATTATTATAACATATGAGTCATAAGGGACATCCTATAAGTAGGTCCAACGTTCATTAATTAAATTTATATAAAAAGTAATAATAATTATATAAATATTAATTGCTGTTTTAAACTGCATATTTGCGTCACTTTTAAAGCCATTTTATTATATTTTGTAAGGTCGATCTTATGTAAATTAACCAGTGGTTTAAAACCATTTAAAAAATCTTTAATCCAAAATATTTAAGGTACTAAACTTTGACCTTGTGATAACGGTTTAATTAAACAACCTTCAAGAACGGATATTGTTCTGCTATGTGACTCTATTTCCTGCAAAATTATAAATATATTCCACTTAAAATGCAATCTACTGCAAATAGATTTTATTCGATTAATTCCTGCGTTCAAATATTTAGCTATAAGCCATTGACACCTGCTGTAATAAAATCATCATATAACTGTAATACCTGTTTTTTTTGTAATACATAGAAAAGGACAGTTATTTTAATCTTTTAAATTGGTTTCTCCGATAATAAAATCCACATAATTAAACAATTTTGTTTTTAAAATATTGCCAATGCAAGTAAAAGTCATTACACAACACCGGACATACGTACAGATGTTTAAAAGAGTTAAATTCATTACAATGAAACTACCGTTTAAAATACGTTATAATAATACGCATTCTTCAAATAAAAGTAAAGTCAACACTAAAAAAAGTTATAATTACCAAATTACTAGGTATGTACTAGAATTTTTTGCCACTTGCCTCGTTAGGATTCTTAAAGTCGAAACGAAACTGAAAATAATTTTAATGATGTTTTTATTTACAGTTAAAGTTTGTTTTTCCCTGTTGGTTTTGCTGCCTCGTAGCGTAACTAAAAATATATTAGAATTTTATGTTCAATTTAATCTTATTAGTGAGAGTATTTTATTGAGGGTTAAGGCACTTTGAATCGCGAGCAAATTAAAACGGTAAGCAAACAATTTTGTATTTAATTAAAGCAAGGTTCGTCGTCTCACTTTCATTGCCTTCTTCAGGTCTATTTCTAGCATGTGACAACATTATATTTTTTGTTCTTTAATTGTCATTTTGGTAAACTTTGGAGGGATGATAGTACAAGACAAAACAAGAAAGTTTTTCCTCTTTCATTTTTGCATTGGACCTACTATTTTTTAATATATAATATGTTTTTTATTGTGGTTTCTCTGGGGCTACATGAAACGTCATATTTTGACTAATTTTCATAGCAAAAAAGCAGTCACTAATAATTAGTCAAATTCTACTGAATGAAATAGTCAAATTAGTAGATGTCATAACCAATGAGCCTTCAGTCACTTTTATAAAAACAGTTTTATCTGTCTTTAAATATTGTTTATAATATTTTAAAGTTGAATATATTTTTGTGTTGCTGTTTTGAGATAAACTTTTTACATCTTTGTTTGTTTTTAAGGGCCATTTAACCATGCCTATATGCATTTAACTCAAACAATAATTTGTTGTTGGCCGAAAACGATTAAAGAAATTAGTTACTTTTAACTTTCAGAAATATTCAAAGATGGTGAATTATCTAAAATTAGTTAAACTATTTAAGTAGTTAAAATAGCTATTTAAAAGTGAAAACGACTATTTTATTAGTAAAAAATGCTGGTTGGTACTAATTCAAATAGTAGAATTTTGACTATTTCATTTTAAGAGAGTAGCAGAGCGAATTTGACACATTAGAAGTCCGCGAACTAGTCACTGCAGCGCTATCAATCGACGTAAAAAGTTAAAGGTAAAATTAAAAATCGACAGGAAAACCACGGAAACCTCGAGTTACCTAACAATAAAAAGTAAGTATTGTTTTATTCAAAGTACCCAAAAATAGCTGAGTATGCAAAACAAAAAACAATTATTAACAAAGTAATCAATGATAACACAAATGTAAAGGAACAACCACTGGCGGCCCAAAATTTTTACTTTAATTATTTTTTTATTAAAAAAATGGCACTAATGCAAAAATTTCTTATTTTGGCGTGTACTCTCTAAAAATGAATTAAAAATGACTAATTTAATAGTTATTAGTGGCTGCTTTTTCACTTGTACCATGGTTAAAGGGTGGTCGTTTCGATAAAAAAACACTGGGAATTTTTTTTTAAATTAAAATCAACACTTGCCTCAAGAAGATCTAAGTTAATTTTTTGGTATAATCATGTCTTTTCTGAAAATATGAAATAATAATTTTTTTGATATTTAAAAAATATTAATAATGAAATAACTTCACCTTATGAAGAAATCTAGATATTAAAATTACGTTTGTACTAATTAAGTTTTAAAATAAAAATATCAATTTGAATATCTTTCATTTTTTTATTTAATAGGCCAAATCAACGGGGAAAAATTTTGAATTTAAATTTTTGTCTATTGTTATTTTGGTTAACTATTGTTTTTTTATTGATTTGGGTTCTATAATTGTTTATATTTCGAATAAAATTTAATTTTTCATAAAACATTCCTAAAAAAACATGATTATACAAAAAAACTTAGATCGTCTTGAGGCACGTGTTGTTTTTAATTAAAAAAAAATCCCAGTGTTTTTTCATCAAAAAGAAGCTTTTTAGGGGGCGTCGCAAAAAAATTAATTTTTAACGACCACCCTAATGGTTAACCATGTAATACCATGGTATCCCAAAATTTAACATCCAATTCTTATGTAAAATTGTCCCCTGAATCCGAAAATACCCTCAAAAATTATGAAAGTCGAGCAGTTTTTGAGATGTAGTCAATTCCATATTAAATGGAAAATTGACTATATCTCAAAAACTGTTCTACTTTTTTAACTTTGGCGACATTTTTGGATTCAGGGAACAATTTTACATAATAATTGGCTGTTAAATTTTGGGATACCATGGTATACCATGCATGGTATTCCATGGTTAACCATGGCACAAGTGAAAAAGCAGCCACTAATAAATATTAAATTAGTCATTTTTGACTAATTCATTTTTAGAGAGTACCCTTAAAGGATGACAACTTATTTGGTGACACCCTGTATTATATTTATAAATCACGCGACAAATAAAAATGTATAAATAGATGGACGATAAACAGTTTCAGTATTTATTTATTATGTAAGTAATCATATGTTGACGTAGCAAGGTCGTGCTTAATAGATGTGTAACGGTTTTCGTGTCATAAAATTGCATAAAACTCCGACGAATAGAAACAAACTATCATGAACTTTGTAATCACCGCGTAATAATAAAATTTTGCGAAGGATGTTGTTTATAACTTTGCCCAATTGTTATTCTATAAACCCACACATTTGAAAGTAAATTCATGATTATTAAATTTCGAGAAATACCTTGTTGACTTGGTAAACCATATTTATTTTAATGCAAATTTGCTTTACACTACTAATTAAGTATATTTGCTTATAACTTAAAGTAGCAATGATATAGGATATAATTGACCCGAAATTAAAAACTGCGAAGGTTTTCCAAGAAACAGCAACACCTATCTACAAGCTCTACAAAGCATGAAACAATGCCTTAACTATATTGCATAAAGATAACCTTGCAAAATTTGATTTATTATAATTTCTCCATTGTAAACAAAGAGTTCAATAAATGAAAAAATAGAGTAAACCTTGAACATAATACAACTTTATGTGAAAAATACTTCTTATATATTAAGAGTATTAGGTAGCTACGAAGCATAGAAAATTGTAATAGGATTTCTTTAAGTAAAGATCCATTATAGCAAAAATTATTAGGATGTTAATTTGCTTTGCATCATAAACTTTTAATTATTATAATTTTATGAGCTTCACATCACCGCTATTATACACGGCCCTTTTTTTAGCAAAGGCTAACTATTGTTTATTACCCATGCTTCAGTTTGAGTTGGTAGGTGTCCTGGATTTCACAGGACATCCTAAGTAAAAAAGGTTTTTTTATTTCTTATTTAAAAAAAAAATTCCATCATATTTACATTAATTATCCCCAAAAACCCCTTACTCCATATTCTCTAAATCTAAAAACTTATTATGACAGAAACTAAATAGTTATTTATGTCATAAGGCTAAAAAGTGAGTCTTTTTGTACTAAAAAATTAATTAATTTATTGAAACACTTTTTTTATAACTTGTTTATTTAATTGCAATAAAAAACCTAAAATGAATGTTTTTAAATTCTGGTCTTTTTAACATTACCACTTTTTTTTATAAATGATACTGCTTAACGAATTCCAAATGACACACCAAAACTTAATGGGCGAAAACATTTTTGGTAAAAGTTTAATTTTAATATTTCACCCTGTACAATCGTAAAAATAAGTAGTTCCAAATAATCAGTTTTAAAAGACCTTTCAAATAATACGTCACATGACCCAGTTTGTAATTTTTTTAAATGTGACCTTTTGAAAGTAGGTACGACGTCAATTTTAAAATTGTTTCAAAGTTTTGTTACGATTAAAATTAGTATTTAATGTTTTCTTTAAGATAACTAAAATTTACAATTTTTAAATCCAGCGCGTATACTATAATATACTATACTATAGAGCCTACACTAGGAGTAGGAACCCAATATAGTATATTGACAGAACCTACACAGAATCGTACAAATCATCATTTTGTACTGAAGACTGCTTAACAGAACAGAACCCTAGCGCCCTCTTACTTTGGGAAGCCATTTGTATACATGGAGTTCGTACTTATTGTGTAGGGTATTTTTACACTTTCCAGTAAAAACAATTTTTAAACCTGGCAATCCTACACTGCAAAAATAATCTCTTAAAAGAACTGAAAATCAAGAGCAAAACCAAAAATATTTCTTCGGAAGATATTTCTCTTTTAAATAAAGAAAAAAAGTATAGCTCAAAAAAATTGCATCTCTTTATTAAAAAGCTTAGGAACTTCCTAAGAAAGAAAATTTGTCTTGCTACAAAAGCATTTATAGTATACCGGGTGCATCTGAGAATAGGCGCACCCCTGTAACTTTTTTATTTATGAAGATAGAAACATGAAATTTAGCATGGTTAATTAGGATATAAAATGCCACTTATAAGAGTACAAAATGAATTTTTTGAACTTCCGGTTTTACATATTTAGAATCCTGAGAAAATTCCAAGTCGGACAGCATCCTCAAATTGACCTTTCGACGTTTCGTCATCAGAAAATGCATCATCATAAAGATCAATCTAGAGTGCTTTGAACTATTTGAGAAAAACGAATTTTGACAAGTTTAGACTGCTGGGAATAGCTGAATAACAACTTTCTAAGGCAAGTTCCATTTTTCAGGCATTCTGCGAATCCATTAGAAGAAAATAAGATAGTTCAAAGCACTCTAGATTGATCTTTATGTTGATACATTTTCTGATGACGAAAAGGTCAATTTGAGGATGCTGTCTGACTCAGGATTCCACATATGTAAAAATATACAGGGCATTCCATTTAAAAATCGAAAGTTGGTATCATTTCCGGCAAAACCGGAAGTACAAAAAATTCATTTTGTACTCTTATAAGTGGCATTTTATATCCTAATTAACCGTGCTAAATTTCATGTGTCTTTCTTAATAAATAAAAAAGTTACAGGGGTGCGCCTATTCTCAGATACACCCGGTATATACTATTAACCTAACCACATTTTATTTTGACTTTAGAGCAAATATTTCTTGGTCCAATAGTATGTATTTCTTCTTTCAAAAGCTTCTGATCTTCACTGAAACTACCAGCGTTGTTAGTATTTAAGCTTAAATTCTCCTCACTACATATGCCTTTCGATTTTAATTATTAAAACATGCATTTAACAATTAAAATCAAGGACCTTCGTAGTGAGGGGAGTTAATATTGGCATCGTTGAAAACTAGAAGATTGACTGACAAAAAAAAATTAATAAAATAAGACATTTATTTTTTGATATCAACAAAAACAAGTTTTTTTATACCTACACTAATAACATAACATAAATATGATTTAACATACAATTTTTATTACATATTTTAATTGATACCTTACCTTCAAAAACATTAAACAAATTAATTAAATTCCTTTTATTTAAAGAGAGTTTTAATGATTCCAACTCCATCGTGAAAGTACATTCAACACGCCACAACACAACCGGCAAAATGAATATTATAAATACCTATAATAGAATTATATCACTGCCTCTAAAAAATGGTAAATAATTTTCACAGCAAACATTGAAGAGATTTTGTATTTGTTTTCAAGAGAACTATACTTCTTCCACAAAGAACTTTTTTCTTCAAGCAATAAATACTTTTATGCTAAAATATTGTTTCTTGCCGCTAATAATTTTTTATCAAGACAGTTGACTATTTAAGGGCACCTTTTTTTAACTGTAGCGTCAAATCATGTTAATTGCCTTTTTTCTTTTCTATTAATTTTTATTAAGGAAACTGGTGGAATATGCTTGGTGTTATAATATATTATAAAAATTCATAAAAAGAACAAAAACATTAATTTAGCCTTTAACCTGTGAAACCATTGTAAATAACTGTAATAGTACGGCTTACAATGTCGTTATTGCCTATTTTCTTGTCAAACGCTGTACCTAAAAATATCTCTAAATAAATAGCTTGTCTTAAATCTCTAACGGAATCATTTATGTAAAATACCTGAACAATGAACATAGTAAATGCGACCGAAAGGAAATAGTAAACTTTTTTCATCGCCTTCCTCTAATTTACACCGTTTAAGTTATAGATATAATTATATTTTGGAAAAATTTCGTGTTAATTGTTTGAGTTGGAGTTCACCAGAGCATCGAGTTATAATTGTGAATGTTTATTCGTAGCGGTATTCTCTGCGGTCCCCACGTGGTAACAGTTATATTATGTTGGATTCTTTGTCTTATTTGCAATGATATTTTGCATCTTAAGTACAGTTAAAGAATATATCACTCATAGAAGATTCATCAAATGTTTACGTCTTGTCTGAAATTGTCCAATCATTAAAATCTTCACAAGTGCTCTTCACATTTTTAACTCTAGTTACAGAATCGCAAAAACCAATCAGGAATTTTTATAACTGTACATCATCTTCATCTTCTTCATTAAATTCTGCGCGTGCTTTCAAAGCTTCTTCGTGCAAAGAATTAAGAATTTTTTGTTGATTAATCGATGAAGGTATCGCGTGTGAAAAATTATACCTTTACAAAAAATTGCTCAATAATGCATGTGAGAAAATCGCTTTAAATAAACTCAAATCTATTGTTGTTGATTTGGTAAATAATACGAATTACAAAAATTGTTATGTAAATTCGTTAAATAATGAGATATGTGTTAGATTTGATTTGAGATTGTAATAAAATAATATGGTGAGCGAATTGGTTTAATAGTCTAATAACATGTCGTGCAAAAAAATAATTGTGTTTATTGAGAAAAATACTTAGTAGTAATAGTTTGGTTTGTTTCTCAAAGGCATACATTATTTTAATAGGTACTATAACTATATTATAATTTGCATTTATGTAGAGTCATGTCTATTAGAATGGGCCAAAAAAATCAACTTTTTTTTTTTGAAAACTATATCGAAAATATTGTTTGGTGTGCCAAAAAAAAATTATGGTGAAAGTTTGAGTCCATAATATTAATATTAAGAGGTCTATCATCGCAATATTAGATTTTTTTTTCAGAACTCCCAAACCATTGAGTTTAACAAAATTGACTTAAGAATATTTTTTGAAGAAAATTGAATGTTCTACAAAAAAGGTAAAATTGGAATTTCCCGTCAGATGAACCATTTTCTTACAATCATACCTTAAAAATCGGTATAGTTTTACAATTTGATCTTTTAACTTTGGAATTTTGTAATTCATGTAAAAATCAGTATCCGGAAAAAAACCGATAAATATTCTTATGGAAAATCAAATGCTCTACAAAAAAGTCTCTTAACATTTTTATCTAAATTCACTCCATCAAAAGTTATTCAAGGTTAAATTTGAAGTCAAAACGAAATTTTTGTTTTTTCCGCTCTAGATTTTTTTTTTGGGTCAGTTAAAAACTTGAATTCTTTTATCGATGATAATCTTTATGTTATTCATAAAGTTACTGAAAATTAATTAATTAAACACATTAGAGTTTTTTCGTTTTAAGAAGCTATTTTCTTTAGAAAATATTATTTTCACTGTTTACCTATCTGTTCACTGTTCACCTATTTAATCGTTTAAATAATAACAATCATGTTGTTTTTTTATTGGAAATTGTTAATTAGTTATATAATACACATTTATAAAAAAAATCAAATTATCACCCATAAAAAAAATCTACAGAGGAAAAAACAAATATTTCGTTTTGACTTCAACTTTAACCTTCAATAACTTTTGATTGAGTGAATTTAGTCAAAAATGTTAAGAGGCTCTTTTTGTAAAGCATTTGATTTCCCATAAGAATATTAATCGTTTTTTTTGAGTACTGATTTTTACATGAATTACAAGATTCCAAAGTTAAAAGATCAAAATGTAAAACTATACCAATTTTTAAGACATGATTTTAAGGAAACGGTTCATCTGACGGAAAATTTTATTTTAACCTTTTTTGTAGAGCATTTAATTTTATTAAAAAAATATTTTTGAGTCAATTTTGTTAAACTCAATAGTTTGGGAGTTCTGAGACAAAAACTTGCTGAAGAAAAAAAAAATAATTTAAAATTGCGATGATAGACCTCTTAATATTAATATTAGGGCAGGAAGACGAAAGTCGTTAGCCATTTGGATTTCCAATAAAGTTTATTATTATTATTATTATTATTAATATTATGGACTCAAACGTTCACAATAATTTTTTTTTGTCAACCCAAATCATGTATTCGATATACTTTAAAAAAAAAAAAATAGTTGATTTGTTTGGCCCACTCTAATGTCTATAGATATTATAATAAAACATATTTGGACAAATTCTCACCTGATATGAACCACATGCTCTTTATAGCAATCATTACCTAAAAAACTAACCTCGACACCAGAACACCAAACCGCTTGTACTAATTTTTTATCTTTCTGTTTCAGACTGCCCAATCCTTCGGCGGGATTGGATTTGGTATTAAACGAGAAGTATTTTTTCTAAATCTTGAGGACGGATACTTTGGCTGTCAAGTGAACGAATCAACGGACGTTCTACAACTTTTTGAACTGTCGAAATTATGTGACGGCGTGCCCAATTGTTTTTTAGGATCCGACGAATTGGCCAAAGAACTTAAATGCACAAGTAAGTACAGTTATACTGAGTGACCCAACAAAAATGTGAATTTCTGAACTAAAGCGAGTTTTTGTTAGATACGTTTTCTTGAACAAAAATTTAGCTGCCAAACAAAGCTAATTTCAACTTAGTAACCCAGAAAACCTCGTTTTGAGTTTCACAGGGTTCTTAGTGAAAAAATCTACATCGTTCAGTTTGCAAATCTGTGCTATTGACCTAAAGATCGCAGGATAATCGTTAGTTCCATGATTCCATGTAGTCCTGTGACACGTGTCACAGTACTGTGACAGATTTTATTTATATAAGCTACTGTTCCAAAAGATACGTTGAAGCATATGTAATTTTCTAATAAATGGATGTGCATTAAGGATAAGAATTTCTTAATCATTTTCATTTGCTATTCACTTAATTACAAATAAAAGTTGAACACGTTTTAATATTTTGATTAGTAAGGTTGTAACCTTGTAAGATAACATGGATCCAAGCACGTATGTAGTGTTTTCTAATAGTTTTCAATTTTAGAATAAAACCATAAAAATTGCTTTACTGTAAAATTCACCAAAATGTACTTTAAACCTTGTGGAACTTACGCGATAAAAAATCTATACTAGGTGTTTCATTTAAAACGAATATTTTTTGTTTTTCACCGAAACTTCCTTTTTCATTTTGAATTTTTTCCATTTAAAAAGCATGTATTTTTAATCACTTTTTTTAAATTTCTATATCTTTGCTGGGTTTTAAGCTGGATTTATGGAGCACACATTAACATTAAGTTAACATTAAGCTAATTTAAGGTGGGTATTTTATGCAGCAAAATTAGTGGAAAATTAGGTATGCGTATAAGTAATTTTGACATCTGACATTTATGGTTTGTTTGAATTTTGTCTTAACCCCGTTTTAGCATCTGTTAGTCAAAATAAATGAAAATTATAAACTGCACCTCAAACAATAAATCAAAGAACACAATCATTTAACAAAAAATAAATCACCCGGCAGTAAGTTTCATTTTATTTTCGGGTATGTTGGCATTACTGACACGGTCTATTTAAAAATTGCACCGCAACCTGCGCAAGAGGAATTAAAATTAACATTATCATTAAGAAGATAAAAGTTGGCCATCTCTTAATGTTAACTTAATTTTAAAGTTAATGTTAATGTGTTGCATAAAAGCTTCCAATGGATTACGTTCATTTAACTTGTTAATGATAATGTAAATTTTAATGTTAATGTTAACTTGATGTTAATTTGTGCTTCATAAATCCAGCAATATTGTGGTTCATTGTAACTTACAAAGTATTTAACGTTTTTTAAAAATATGAAAGTAATTTTTTTCACATATTTTTGAAAATATTGTAAGAATGACTTATCTTACCAAAAAAAGTTAAGGAAAAAAGTTGTAGAAAATTTAATTCCCTACAAAAAAAGACAAATTAATCTCAAGAAAACACAAATTTTTTCAAATTGTTAAATATTAATCTGCTTATATCATTCCTTTATTATTTTTCAGTAAGACAAGCCATTCTCTAAATATTTTCAAAAATATGTGAAAAAAAGTAAAAAAAAATACTTTCACAGCTGAAAAGCGTTAAAAACTTTGTAAGAAACACTTGGCAAAGATATAGAAATTTAAATAAAAAGTGAAAAGTAAAATACATGTTTTTTAAATGGGAAAAATTCAAAATGAAATAGTTATTTGTTTTACAAGTGTTTTCATGCGAGTGTTAAAGTTGCTTACGAGGCCGTCAGGCCGAGTGTGCATTAACACGAGCTTGAAAAAAGCTTTTCTGACAAGTGAAACACAATATTTTTTCTACGACCCTTTTATTTTTTATTATATTTAAATACAAAACAAAATAACCTCAAAACGTGTTTGACAGCTGTTAAAATTACTTTTATCTTATTCTTTTAATTTTTAAGGTATAAGTTACTTAAAATCAATAAACTTACCTTATCAATTTAAGTAAAGGCACTAAAAATTAGAATTTATTATACAACACACATAAAATTGTGTTCTAAATGATATTTAGACATACATAATCAAATACAATATAAATTTTGAAACGAATGTCAAACGATGCTGTCAATTTCTTTTCACACAGACCTGTCACTTTTCACACAGAAATGTCACTTTACATTCGTGTTTTGCCTTGCCAATGAAAAGATTCATTTTCTAAGCAACGATGCTATTACGAAATGTGACTTTTACATAGTGGTCGTAGAAAAAAGGACTTACTTAAAATCAAAATTAGGGGCTTAAACTTTAAGGATTTTTTTTTAGATGTTTTGAACAATTTTTTGGAGTTTCGATGAAAAACAAAACTAGTCGTTTTAAATGAAACACCCTTATATATACACTGCTTGTGAAGTTAGAGCTGCTCTTAGAGCCCAAAAAAATCAGTTCATGTACTTTTTTTGCATCTTAGACTTCTTTTTTTACCGTTTGTATCGCCTCGATTCAGAACGTCGTTTCAAAACATCAATATGTCATATTTTAAGATTATTATGTATTTGATCTTCGCATCTTATTTTTGGCCTCCCTCTCGATCTATCCTCCATAAGTCTCCATTCTGCTTTTTCTTACTACTTTGTCTTCGTTTTTTTTGTCCAAACCATCTTAGTCTCTGAGCCTACCCTCCATATACCTACACAAATGATTTACCAAAAAAAAATGTTGTTCTGTTTTGTTGTTTGGTTTGCACCAAAACAGCAGACGTCATGACAAAATAGAAATTAGTGCCGCTGGTGCTAAACAAAACACGTAAAATGTGTTTATAATCTTGCCTTGATTACCTTAACTGTATTTACGTTGTTCATTTTTATCCATTTTATGATTCATAAATGTTTTTATTGGTTTATCGTCAGTCCTCTTTGAAAAGGAAACCCTTTTACAACTTTACTGTAAAATTTAAATTGTAGATAAAGAAATTTAAAAAAACTTCATAAATTGTCATAAATGAATCTGATAAATTCTTATTGGTGGACTATTCAATAGACCATTTTAGCCACATGACATCTGATAAGATATAACCGTTTCCTTGACAAAAAAAAGCCATAATACCATGATTTTTAATGTCCTTTATACAGCAGATGCGCATAAATTCTGTATGTCATATCAATAAACATTGCTATGGGAGCTATAAGTGGCTATGTACCATCTGACAAAATTTACAACTTAGTAATGAAAATAATAATTAATTAGTTTGGTATATGTGGAGGACGAAGCAATTATTCCGCTATTTAATGTAGCGTGGAGATATCGGATGTTAGTTATTTAAGCTGAGCTTAACTAATTAAATAATTTTCTTATTAGTTGGAAATCGATATGGCTATAAATCAGTACTTTTAGTTTTCTGGGTCAATAGTTCTAATATGGTGTGGTAGTAATTTAAATATATTTTGGATATCTTAGAATCAATCGTGAAAATTATTCGTTTGGTTATAGGTATTTGTAAAATCGTGTTGTATTTTAATTAAATGTAGAAGAACCTATAATTTGGGATATTAATTTTTATGTCATGTAATTTTCTTGTATGTGCCAGACATGAGTTTTGTGGCCTTTGTACCTTTACAATACGGTAGATACAAGTACATAAAACATTGTTGCACAAAAATACAGCATACAGCATTTTGCCACATTGTTTTTTGATTTTATCTATGGAAAGTCATTGCAAATATTATTACGTCCTAAACCTATCTTGCATAAGTTCCAAATAAAGATATCAACCCAGGAAAAACAGATCACACAGATAACTTAAGTTTAGTAATTAGTAATCTTTCTATATATATATATATATATATATATATAACGGGTCACTGCATACTCAACAAACACCTTTATACTTTAGAAAAGCTGACTGTCCTCTCTGTAGAGTCTGTAACTGGCGAGGATAAAACGTAATGCATATTAGTTATGATTCCCTTGCTCTTCTCTGGTTTAAAAAGTCAAATTTAGAAAAATAATATTAGATTCACATCTTCCTAAAATTCTTTTAGAAGCTTAAGATGAGCAAAACTAATCAGAGGTGAAAGTAGGTTAAAATCGTCTTCCTAGATTTGTGGACATTGTTAGCTGTGAAGCCTGTTAAAAAAATGAGATGCAAAAGTGATGATAAAAAACATGATGTACTGTAGCCGTTAGTAATGTCATGGTGGGTAATATGATCGGTTATGGTGTATTTTGCGCAATGCATTTTCCATTATTTCCATCGCCTGAGTAATGATAATTTCCAAGCACTAGCAGCAGGTACAAATCGCGCATACATTTAAACCTTAAAAAGCCTATTTTGTAATCTGAAAATTTGCATCGCTTACCGGGCAATTTATGACGGTATTAGCAGTCTTTAGCGGGATTTTTTTAACTAGATGCTAATGTTTTCCGATTTTTCATCGCCTCGCCATGCAGACGCTTCCCAAGATGGTGAAAACCGGTGTTATGTTATCCGAGGAGCAGCAATAAATGTTGGCTAATAGAGACTGGATTTCCCAGTTTCTATACGCACTACTATTGCATTCTGATCCACCGCGTTTACTAATCTCTTCTATGTTTCTAAATTTTTCTATCGAATTTATATAATATCCTTAAGCTTACTTGATGACAAGCTGAAATAATGACCACAAGTTAAAATGACAATGATGGCAATTGATCAAACCTAGCTTGGACTAAACGTTCTGATTCAGCGGTAGAAAACCCGACTGCGGCTCATTTGAGAAGAAAAACCATCACAATAAAACTCTTCCCAGCATCCTGTAACAACTACCGACGGCTGCACGTGTAATCTTGCGAAAAAAGATGGCATTTCCTTTCAGCACACACAGAGGCAATTAATTGATTAAAACAGTTACTGCGGACTTCGTTTTGTATCGGGTTCAAACGCTTCGTGTTGGCCCTCGGTGTTGCATGTGAGATGGAAATTATCTTGAAACGCAGTTTCCTTGCTTCAGGAATCCCTTCCTGAATGCCATTTTTCCAACGTTGCGCCTTGTGCAAGTGAAGATTATTATGTTCACGTGGTAATTTCAGAGAAGGAGGTGGCCCTGGTCAATTAAAAAGCGGCGAGTAGTTCAGAGAGGTGCGAAATTGGAAGACATGGGAAGCAATTATTTCTGGGTTTACGACAAGCCTTATATAATATCCATCATTAAATTTGACCATTTGGTTCCTTTGTTGGTGGTAATACTTTAATTAATCCTATTAGCAGTTAATTACTGAAAGATTCTTCACATATTTAATAGGATATAAATGATCAATATGATTAAATAAGTTGCAACGAACAAAAGTTGAAAATGTTAAAAAACAGAAATAAACAACGATACGCTAGAATAAAGACAACCTTTAGTTAAAAACCAATTGTAAATAAACATTAAAGCTATCTGACAGAAATAGAGTATGCACAGGGATTTTACAGATTTAATTATCTGTCTGTAAACTTGGAACCATGGACACATACGCTTTAATTGTTCAATTAAGGAAATTCCAAAGACATAGACATATCGCCAAACAATTTTTAGCATTCCTTCAGTCCTTGAACACATCCTGGCATTGTATTCATAAATTGTTTTCATCTTTTTTTTCATACAAATACCTGCCAGACAGCAAAAAGTACTTAAGTTTTATTGGTAAACATATAATTTTAAGTTGCTTTGTGGCTTAACAGGATTCTTCTTTAATGTTTGAAAATGTCTTTAAACGCATTATTCTGTGAAATTTTACGTCTGAAATCGACAAGGTAATACGAGGGCATATTGATAAGTCCTTAGATAGCGCCACAATCATAAATCATAAATTGTGGGCACAATTACTGTTAGGATTTCAGATAAATCTGTTTTTATTTTAAAAGCCTTAGTAAAGAGCAACTTTTAAATTTATCAAAAAATGGTTAAAAGTGAATTTCTTCATAATGCTGAACTTTCTAAAAATTACAAGTCGCCAAAATCCTATTTGAAGATCAAAGGGTGAATATGTAAGATTGCTAAGACGTAGGCATCTCAACGGGATCATCTATTACGATTTTTTATGAGCAATAACATTTAAAACTGTCCTCATTTGGAAAAAACAAAAACCATGTTTCACCAAGACAATTCCCAAGCTAACAAAACCGCTATAACCATTGAAAAAATCAAGGAAGTAGTCTGGAAATTGCTACTGCATCCTCCGTATTTTCCAAATTTAGCCCCCTGTGACTTTTCTTTTTCCGGAACTGAAAAATCGTTGGCTGGAAAGAGATATACCCCAAACGCTGTATATGAATTTTTGGACTAGAAAGAGCAATATTCTAAATAACTGAAGAAGTATCTTTGTAGTAAATGTATCGAGATAAAGCATATCATAATACTACAACTTGAGTAAAATATTATTTCTTAAGAAGGTTAAGGTGTCTAACCACCATATGTATTTGAAGTATTCGAAAACCGTGTCTATACAAAAATGTAGAGAACATTTGGAATGACCCCCCCAAGTAGCACCGCTACAAACATTTCTCTCCAAACATCTCGACTCGTTTAATTCCGTTCTGTAATTGATTACATCGCGATCGCGTATTGAAATCTCGCCAGAGTCGGCATACTGGTTTGCGGAGGATAAATGTGGCGCTCGGTCCGCCCACGTTGGAGAAACGAAACATTAGAAACCAATAAACGGCCGCTTTACGAAAAATTCTTGCTCCTACGAGTGACATTGCGCCAACCAAGACCATCTTGTTTTTCGCTACAGATAACAAGGAATCTAAGCTCGCAATCTTGGCCACGAATCGTGCGCATGAATCATTCAAAGGCATTCAATGGCGTTTACCAACAGTAACCTTTGTTTACATTCGAAGTTTATGGATGGAAGCTCCAAACAGCCCTTTTGTACCATCAAGCTTTCTTATACCATACGATGCGACAAGATTTGATAACAAACAACGAAGAAAACCAATTTTTAAACTTGCGATCATTAGCACACAGCTAACTTTCAATCAAAATTAACCAGCTAGAAACATAGTGCCTCGTTAGTATAATGACTTCGTATTGTTGTTTTAATTACACTAGTATTAGTCGATTTATACAAGGAAGTGAATCTTGTCAACGAAAACGAATGTTAAGCGAGAGATGAGCAATCGAGATTTTTTATTTCAAGACTTATTAGCAACATACCAACATCCTAAAACAGTAAATATTGCGCGTTTCCTTTGGAATGGTTAGTTTTAGAACGAAAACAAAAACAATGAGGGAAGTAGTATAAAAGGAAGTTATTAAATTTAAGTTTTATGATAAATTATTCCAATGATTTCATGGCTCGTTGCCGCTTAAATCATTGAAATTAATTATCAACAAAAAAATCAAGATTTTTAAACCATTATTTCGATTTAATTACATGTCATCTTCCATAGTAGCCAAATCAATATTTAGAATGATAAAAAACACAAAATAACCTTCGTATGGTTTAATAATAGACATTAATCTTAAAAGGACGTTCACAGACAATATTGTTTAATAGAATTTTATGATCACATATTGATGAAAACCACGCAATTATTAAGCTATTAAGGCTTTCATTAATATATAATTTTTGTCGGCATTAAGTCATAAACGCCGAAGATGTATATTTTGATAAACTTTTAAACATTTGTTGATTTTATTTTAGAATTTGAGAAACCGTTAGGCTTCTATCATATTTAAATTTTATGAAACTGGTTATCGGAAATTCTATAGGAAATCAAAATTTGCATAAATATGTTTTAAGCAATACATTGTGCTTAGTATGTTAATTCTTATATTAGATTTTTTTTGTGATTATTTTTTTGGCGTATAACAATGTTCATACTCGTATTATAACGCTCATGACTTCATGTTTTTACGCAGTTCAAAAGTCACGTTTTTAAACACCGACGTGACTGGAGGGTAGGCCACAGTTGACTCTTTGTAAAAGGTTTTTCATTAAGAGTGATAGATCTTTGATCAACGCTGGCGTTGTTATTTCAAAAGATCCTGGTATCATTTTTGACGTACATATTCTACAAAGCTTGTCATTTTATAATGGAGATATACAGAATCCAGATAATTCAAATTTTCATGTCAGTCCGTCCTTAGTTTTGCAAAGCTTGCGCAGACTTGGGATAACTCCCCTATAAGATCCACTTGACCCAAGAGCTCAAACCAAACGATCATAATTTGCGTAGACATTTTGCTAATTGGGCTAATAGAGCATTTGGACGCAGACCCTGAACTCTGCCAGAAAATCATTTTTAGCGATGAGGCTCATTTTTGGTTGAACGGATTCTTTAAGCAGAACTGTAGGATTTGGAGTAAAGCAAACCCACAAGAGGTCAACTGCATCCAGAAAAGACTGCTGTCTGGTGTGAATTTTGGTCTGGTGGTGTCAGTGGTCCTTATTTCTTCGAAGATGAGCAAGGCAGAGCGCTGACGATGATACGAGATTCCTTTTGGCCTCGATTGGAGGAAATGGATTTGGAAAACATGGCGCCATTTACCATACACTGGACTTGATAGCAGAAATATTTTCTGGGTCTGTTATTTCACGTAATGGCGATATCAATTGGCCAGCGAGATCTTGTGATCTTACTCCGTTGGAATTCTTTCTATGGGGGTATGTGAAGAGTCTGGTATATGCAAATAAACCTCAAACTATTGAAGCACTCAGAGACAATATCAGACACGTCATTGGTGAAGTAGGTACAACCCGATCTCTGCCAGAATGTAATTCAAAATTGGGCTTCTCCAATGGACGCAACCCATCGAAGTCACGGAGGCCACTTGCCAGATGTGTTTTTCATACATAATGTCATAATATGGTCTTTAATCTAAAAGTAAAACAAAGTTTAATTTCACTTCAAAGAAGTGGCATTCGCAAAAAATGTATATCACACTTTCTTCCCCACAGCTTTACAAAGAGGACTGTCTACTTTTTTCAGTGTCCCGTTATGATTCCGACAAGGTCAGAAAGGTTTTGACGAGATAAAAGTAGACTCTATTTCGACAGTTTGTCAGATTGATTAGTCGTCAATTTAGCTAGTAGTTTAAAACTTGTGGACCTTATTGCTTTTTATCATTTTAGTTTTTATCATTTTAGTTACTCGTCATTTTAATTTGTCATTACTTTGGCTTGTTAAATCTAGAGCGTGTATCCGAGGTACCAACTCTGCAGACAGATAATTAAATCGGTTAAAAATCCCCGTACATACTCTATTTCTGTGGTGCATGTAATCGCAGATCGCTCCAATATTTATTTGCAATTTGTTTTTCATTTAAAATGTGCGCACATTTAAACGTTGCCACGTTATCAACCGGCAGCGATCTGCCGTCTTAAAATCAATGTCTGTTAGTAAATTAGATTGTATCTGTCTGTTGCACTAGGGGCTCGCAAGAAGAAAAAACCCACCAGCAACTGATAACTTTGATTTTGAATAAGTAATAGAAAAAAATACGCTAATGGTATTTATAGTGCATCCATTCTGTATGGTAATTTAGAAGAGTCAACGGTGGAATTTTTCAATGGGGTAATCTACATTTTTAGTGCATTATTCTTGAAATAAACTCAGATAAAATGCACATAAATTATTAATTCCATGGATCTTTGTTTATTATATTTTATCTACACACATGCTTACCTCCATATATCAATACCTACATCATATAAATAGAATATAATAGAACCGATTAATAACTTTTTAGTTTGTAGGAAACATTCTTCTAAATTAACTTCACTTTGTATTTGTTGCATTGACATTTTAAACATGTTTCTTCTTTTTCACTTTCGTGATGTTGTTGCTAAGAAATCCAATTAATTTGCATCAGTTTACTCTATAATTTTACTTTTTGTTGAACATTTCCTATGAATGTTTTCCTCAATTAGAGCTACAAAACCTGTGTGATATATTTCAGAGTTGAGATGTTATTAGTTCAGCACATCACGGTACAAACGGCCAAGCGTACGAATATTGCGTATTTCATGCAAATTAACGTTTATGTTGTAAGTCACTTGTACGATTACACGATATACCTATTTTTAAAACCTGTTTTTATTTAACTTATCGCCATTACCAGTTGGTAATTAATGTCTAGGGAGATTCTAAATTGATACTATTTATTTATACATCTACCTAACTTATCTGGATAGATCTTACGAAACAGAAAAAACAAGGGGGAAAAGTCGTTTTTGATAAATTGGCTGCATTAAAATGTTATCAATTTAAAAACCGACACATAATTATATTAAACGAGGATTAACAAGTTTCAATTATCAGCTGAATCAGGCAAAGAGCGCAACAAAAGAGACCATTTATATGCATTTAATTCGAATTTATGGTTGAGATCAAAAAATACGTGCTGTAAAATAAAACAATGCCATTTTTTAGATTAAAAAAAAAATTAAGTGTGATGGTCAAAAGTCCAAAAAGTCAACTTTATATGATCAAAAAAAAATAATACACCAATGTAAAGAAAAACCCTTTATTTCTAAAATTCCGAAGGAAAATGTTAAAAAACATTTTATTTAAAAAAGATATAGCTGTTTAAAGTAAAGCAATACGAAAAAAATCAGATTTAGATTTAAACGGAATTTTCTCTGCCTTTAAGGGGCTGTTACTTCTTATACATAACAAAATTATAAAAAATATGCTTTAAATTAAATATGTAGGTAATAGGATATTGTATGTTTTGTAAAATTATTAAACCGCTCTTATAATCTTGTCTATGATAATATCATATATTATATGATAATATTATATATTATAATATAATATTATGATCTATTGTTAATTTGTAAATATTACATATAAATTTTGTTATGAAATGTTTCTTTGTTATAAATAAATTATTAGTTTTTTAAAACAAATCATGTAGCTATTTGTAATCCTTTACATTTTACTACCTCTAGGTAAAAATAGTTTACAGTAATAAAAACCTAATGATAATCCTTTATGGTAATGTACCTTTTTTGTATATATTAGGGTGATTCAAAAAATTTACAATTTTTTTTTACTTATGATATCGAAAAATTGGTTGCTGGGCAACTCAAAAGAAGCCTATCTTCGTATAAGCTCTTATTATTAAGAGTAAGATCATCATCATTGCAATTTTCCATTTTAACATTAGTCGGATGAAAAACATTTTTATCTCACTAACAAAGCAATATAAAGCTAAGCCCAATAAACATTTTGATAGAAAGTCGAATGCTCTATAATAAGGTATCCCATGATTTTTTCGTAAACCAAGATATTTAAAAGATATCTTGGGACAAACTTTTATAGATTTTGAAGAAAAAAATATTTTTTTTCCCAGAATGGTGCATTTTAAAATAAGTAGTATACATTTTTGTTGGAAATTAACTAATCTACAAAAGGGGTTTCTTTAGTTTTTTTGATAAGCGTTTTAAATATAATCGCAACTAATGTTTAACTTATACTGTGCCTTTTTTTAATAACTAGGTACCGTAAAAAATATTAATTTTACTTCGATTTTTTAAATATTTTTATGTATTTTGCGTTCATAATGACTTTATTATAACACTGCTTTCGGTGCTGTAATGAGATACTTTATCCCACCCAAAATTTTGATTTTATAGGTTGGCTATACTTTAAACAGCATAATATTTTGCAAATTGTTTATAATATTTTTATGATTTTTTTAGTACTTACGAGACTTTTCTGGCAATAAATTTTGTTTAACACCAAAGAAAATCCTTTTTTACTTCTTTAACATTAACATTATTGTAAATAAGTAAATTAAGGACGGCATGACGAATCGATTTTGACAATAACTGTCAAACCAATGACTGTAATACCAACTATCTAAAGTAAAATTCGACCAAATTAAATTTAAGGTATAAAATTAATTTTTTTTATAGAATTTTTGCAAAATAGATAAAATAGCAAAATATACTATTATAAATGTGTGTTCTTTCTTATTAATTAAAATAAGCTATTAACTATTTTTCAATTTGTTCTGAAATTTCAAAAAAAATTTTTTTTAATAAATTCCGGTATCCAAGCCTCTTGGATGACACATTTAAAACATTAATTTGTCATATAACTAATTACATTATAACATTTATACCAATTAATTATTTAGGGGAAAGTTTAAAAAACCCTTGTCATATTAAGAGCTTGGTACCCTAACCACTAAACCATACGAGATATACTTTATATTAAACGTTTACATTTACTTTTTTGTAGATCAGTTAATTTTCAACAAAAATGGGAAGTAATTATTTCAAAATCCTAACTATTCTGTGAGTTATACAATTTTGAAAAGAAAGTTATTTTGTTCTAAAGTTTTCAAACTTTGACCTAAGATATCTTTCGAAAAAAACATTAAATACTTTTTTGTAGACAACAAGGCTTTAGATCAATTATTAAAGTCACAAATTAGTTTTTACCAGAAAAGTAGCATTTGAACCCACCGTGCCACTCCTATATATCTATACATCAGCTAAATCTTCGCATAACTAATTAACTTTACTGAGCCAAGATCTTCTTTGGGAAAAAAAAATTATTTTACTTTGATACTTTTGCTGATTAACAATAGACGTATAATTTGAGGCAGTATGTTAACTTTAAACCAGTTAAAAATTGCAAATTTTATGCTTTGGTAAATTTGCAGATGCGAGATAAGATAATAAATAATACTATTTAATAAAGAAAACATGCTCGTCCGTAGCACAAAATCCTGCCATCTCCTGGTACCCACGTTTGCTCGGTCGTGATTTACTTCATTCAATTCATTTTCTTGCCATTATTTTCCCACGAACGTAAAAAAATACGCGATTCTATTGACTCGCGACTGATGCTAGCCAGTCGCATGGTTTTAGACAATATACCTGCACATAAAAATCTCCGTTTTGTTCGTCATGAAATATGTATTCTATTTATTACCGAACATTGTGTTTGTGTTGCTACACATAACTCGGCGTATTTATTGGCGATTAAAAAGCAGCAGCTCTATTTATAAATATCGCGTTCGCATTTGCATCAAGAACTCTGGAAGCAAGTTCAATGTCAACGATGCGGAGCACGGTAGTCAATGAAGCGTTCATTATGGAAGATTATTTATTAACTTTGAGAACATTAGTCATATCCTTCTTGATGTTGCTCGATTAATAACCATACTCAAAGTAACATGGAAAAAATGTTACTTTTCCAATACCTAATGGTTTTAGCATGGGGAATTTAATTGAAAGTCGCACCACGCCTTACTAGGTAAAGAAGATGCGTACAGATAGTTTTGTGCAAGAGAAACAATAATTTTTCATTAAAACATGTTTGTTTACATCGGATCGGAACGGCTCCTTATTACCTTGCCTGAAACTATTTCACGTTTTGCATTCGTGCGGGTTTTTTTCTAATTTACTGTTTATCTAACCGAAGAAAGCTTTTTCTTTTGTTTAGCATATTTTTCTTTCGTTGCGACCTTTAACTTGAATTTCAATAGCCACGTTTTCCTCGGCATATCGCGATGTTTTTAATACTGTAAACCGTGGAAAATTATCGTGTGCTCACAATCTAAAGCATGCTGATTGAAATTGCTTCATTTGTAGCGCGATGGTGTTGTGGAAGGAAAAATAAAAGTCACAAAGCTTTTAGCAGACAAAACGTGGTTTACAAAGTTGTACTTTACTAAAGATGTTTTTTTTTTCTTTCAGATGATTGTCGAAAGGATGATGGTACAGAATGTCAAAATGGTGCCTGCCTAGACAATCAATGTCACTGTAATGACGGATACGGTGGCTGTAGTTGTGAAGTTCCAGGTAAGTTTTGCACTTTTTATTGTCAAATTTTGACTTTAAACATATACCTACAGTTTGTCCCCCACGGCATGAATTGTCTGCAGTCTCGGCCTGCTTGACTTAAAATAGAGTTTCACCAAATTAAGTTTTAAGACGCTAAATTATCTAAGAAGAAAATATATTTTTGGAGGTAAAGTGGTATTTTCGTTGATTTACGGAAAAATTCTATTTGGATAAAATATTTTACATTAGAGCCATTTCCATACTTTAGTTGCATTAGAACAAAACAAAAAGTAATACTACAAATTAAAGTATATAGCTTTTTATTCTTTCGAGCAGAATATTGCGGAGAAAGGGGTAAAAAGTTGCTTTTATTCTTAATGCATAATTAGCGATACAAAACTTGCAAAAACAATTACATTTGATTTAAAAATAGCCAATATACTATAATTATTTTTTATTTTAATACAAAAAGCACTATATATATGTAGGTATACATATATACATATATATTGTAACACAAAAACGTGAATTAAAAAAAAACGTAAAAATAGGATTTAAACGCGACAACATGCGATTTGTTCACAATGGCAGTGACAGTTCTATATGCAGTGATATTTAAAATCCAAAAATGAGTTGTGAAAACGAATTATATACAATATTTTAAAAAAAATATGGGAAAAACAAAATAAAGCAACAGAAAATATGCAATATGTTGAATGCAGCGAAAGTCTAAAGAGAAGAGCAGAAAACAACACCCGAAACTGATGAGACCCAATATAGGTCGAAACAACTGTCTGTCGGTATTTGAAGTTGGTGAATCGCACTCAAAACAAAAACTTTGGCAAAGTAAAGGTTCAATTTTTTCTTAATATATTATTTATTTGGTGACTACCATAATTTCGGTTTTGAAGTGAATTATTTAAAAAAGATAATTGTATACAATTAAATTTTTTTTAATAATTCACTTCAAAAACTAAATTATGGTAGTCACCAAATAAATCAAACCAAATATCCCTTGATAATCATGTGTTTGTAATCCAGTGTTGCCGGATCTTCTAGACGAGAATGACAGATTGATAATATTCGTTGGACACCGTAACATTATGGTTTATTATTGCAAAACTGTGCTGTGAAAGTTAATAAAAATGTATAAAGCACTTTTACAGGGATAAGTGCTTACGATGGGATGTTTATAGGAGATTTATTTAATTAATGCATATCTTATAACATGTGTTAAAGATTTGATATTATTTGTTGATGTAAACTGTAAAATCAATCAAAATGGTAAGCAAAAATAATTCATTGTATAATGTTATGGGTTGGGGCAAATTAGCTACAAACAAAAGCCTGGTTGGACCATTCGAACAAAAATTACCAGAGTTACAATAGGTGACGTTGCCGTTGAAAGTAAGGACAGGAACCGTTGAAAATCGAAAGAAAGAGAAAAAAAAGATTGGTCGAAGACCAGGCAGGAACAGTATTGGCTTTGGGCGACGTTAGAGCAAAGACATTTGCAAAGAATATTTTTAGATTGAGAGATAAACAACAATGCTTTGGAAAGATTAAAAAATAAAATTTCTGATGTGATCAGAGCCATAACTTTTGAAAAAATTAGAAAAACGGTTCAATGCAAAATATTTTATTAAAATCAACGGAAAGACCACTACAACGATTTATTTTCTTCTTAGATTAACTTAGCTTTAGTTTAAAAACTGTAATTTGCTGAAAATTAATTTTAAGTAGAGCAGAATATAGTACTCTCTTAAAACGAATTAGTCAAAAATAACTGGTTATAAGTCATATTTGACTAATTGCCATAGCGAAAAAGCAGTCACTGATAATTAGTCAAATTCTACTGAATGCAACAGTCAAATTAGTAGATTTAAATTAAAAAAAGTATTGACCAAGCCAGGGTTTGAACTCGGGTCTGTCTCTTTTTAAGCGGATGTCAAACTGGTGCTCTACTGTCACTTTTACAAAAATTATTTTGGAGCTTAACTTATTGGCCGCAAAATTAAAAACAATTACAGAAATTAGTTACTCTTTACTCTCAGAAACAGTCGAAGATAGTGACTTATCTAAATTAGTTAAACTTTAACTACTTAAGTAGTAAAAAATAACTATTTAAAAGTGAAAAGTAAACAATGCTGGTACTTATTCAAATAGTTGAATTTTGACTATTTCATTTTAAGAGAGTATATATACTCTTCAAAACAATTTGAAGATAAAAGTCTAGAAGAGTTAAATCGCATGTTCTAGGCGGCCAATCTTGGTTATCCTGTTAGGGAAAGTCTTCTGGAATTTTCTTAAACGAATACAAAGTTGGCATCTATTTATTTTATTATTAATGGCGCGTTGAGCACTCCATTTGCGATTAATTCCTGTCAACTTTGTAAATTATATTGCAAATTCTTGCTGTCAGTGCCGATGTTTTGTTACAATGAACCATTGTTTAACGAATAACCAATGAAAGGATAAATTCCTAACTATTACAATAATTAATAGATGTACAGTTTGCTAAAAAAAAGATAAAATCTCCAAGGAATGTCGAAAAGAAAATTAACACTATAATTAATAAATACAATGTTTGTTTTAGTAACGGAATACAATTTAATTACGCGATCATGAGGATATTGAAAAACAAATGAAGAAGCGAAATATTTAAGCGTAAAATTACTAAACTTTTTACTACTTACTTTGCAAGATATTTAATTACTGCGAAGCTTAATTATTTTGAGTCACATTCATTAATTCAACTTTAGATAGGTTATGACTTAAACCAGCTTGTTTCGTAACAAGTATAATTAGCTATCCTCATTACATATAGAAGTTCACATTTCAATAACATACTGAGCATATTTTGTTATATAAATCCCATCATTGTTAAAAAACACTATACGAGGTGTGTTCAGAAAATAACGAGAATTGTTAAATTTCGCAGGTTCGGAGGGTCCGGTTGTCATAAAATTTTCTTTAATATGTTGGTATTCATGCCCCCGAAGTATGATAAAAACTTTAGCTGTTTTCATTGCTTACTTTGTCTGTGGCAGCCGCTAAGGTTGTTTTATAAGAAATGGATCAAAGAGAATTTGTATTCAATTTTGCTTAAAAAATGAAATAAATTCTGTGAAATGTTAACAAAGGCCTATAGTGAGTCTGCTATAAGTAAAACAAGAGTTTACAAGTGGTATAAGAGTTTCCAAGATGGCCGTGAAGACGTTGAAGATGACGAACGCCCTGAACGCACAAGCACATTAACAACCGATAAAAACATGGAAAAAGTGGAAGAAATGGTTATAAACCATCAGAGAAGTCGCTGATGATGTTGGTATATCGATTGGCTCATCCCATGAAATTTTTTCGAATGTTTTTGGTATGAAACGCGTGGCAGCAAAATTTGTTCTAAAATTGTTAAATTTTGAACAACATTTTTGGCCAAAAACAATACTGTAATGATGCCCCACCCTCCATATTCGCCAGACATGCCTCTGTCTGACTTTTTCCTATTCCAAAAAATAAAGAGAACCTTAGGGCCGTCGTTTTGCAAGCATAGATGACATTAAAAGCGCATCGCTGAACTAAAGAACTAAAGGCTATCCCAAAGATCAAGTTTTAAAAGTGTTTCGAGTATTGGAAGAAGAGCTGGCACATGTGCATAATATCCAATGGGGAATATTTTTATTGTAGACGAATAAATAAATATTTGTTTCAAAAAACGAAAATTCCCGATATTTTCTGAACACACCTCGTAAACATCAGGTCTGACGATCTAGCTGGCCATATTATAAACCATGTAATTTTCTTTTCAGACGAAAACGAATGCAAATACCGACCTTGCGATGTATTCGCGCATTGTACCAACACTTTGGGCAGTTTTTCATGTACTTGCTTTCCTGGATATCACGGAGACGGATTCCATTGCGAAGGTATGTAATTTTTTTTTAATAAAAACGTTTATTTCTCCGGATGGTTGCGACATTACATCGCACAAATCGTTTTACAACAAGTCGAACCGATTCGAGGAATGTCCTAATCGCAGCTTCCTTAGAAGTTTTCATTTTAAAAATACGGGATACAAAAAGTTTTTAATTAAGATCATTGTTTCTGTTCATGATGATACTGTATTGAACAGTAAGTAAAAGCAAACTAAATTAGGTTAGCATAATGACTTTACCGTAATTATTAACTATAGTGTCTGTATAAAGGTAAAAATTCTTTAGTCAAGAATTGATGATCTTTCAATTCCGAAGAGTTCTTCAGCACGCGTGAAACCAATCAAAAACGTATCAAGGTAGGCTATGCAGCATTATTGTTCCTCCATTATACCGTACTGTTGTTTCTCTCAAACTATGGCAAAATAAAGGCGAATGAATTTTATGAACTTGAGCTGCAAGCCGACGAGATATGCCTCTTCTGCTGTTTCGTTGTCACGACCTTCATCATGGCCGTCTCTAGGTGCAGTTAGGAAGTATGCGCGTACGCTTCTCCTGCATCAAATATCTTCATTTTGCTATCACACAAATTACAAAAGCTTTTATATAAACTTTTAAGGAACAAAATTGGCCATCAAGAGGTTGCGATTTTGTTATTAAATTACTGCCGCTGTAATAAGTGTGTTTCGAGTGTTCTTCCACACCACATGGCTGTCCGGTACTAATGAGGTCCAAAAGACCGAACAGGTGTCGCAAATTGGTCAAAAAGTAAATTTGCAGTAATCGGTAATTCTATAAGTACCTATACTTTAGTATTATTATTTTCCAACTAATTTTATCAGGGAGACAGATGTTTTGCTTGAAAACATGATAATTTAAATGATATTTCAAACTAGAACTAAAGCTTATTGAACAATGTGGCGTGTGTCTGCGCATCAATTTATTTTCTTCCTGTGCAATAGATACACAGTAAAACAATATTTGTTAATTTTAACCAAACAAAAACCAGATTTTATGTTAATCCAGGTCCACATAACTTTATGTTAAGTTTACAACTAACTATTATCTGTTAACTAATTAAATAAGTAGTTTGTTAAAAATATCGAAAAAAACCGTGGCTCGATTTGTTGTGTTGTTGGGTGTATTTCGAGAGGAAATCCTGGGTTGACTTTTTATCGGTTTTCCAATAAACAGTGTTAATACGAATGAAGAAATAAATTTCATACAGCCCTGTAAATATAAATGGTATCTATTAGATACAATAAATACACATTTTAGTAATGATTAATGTGAAAAGTGTAAACATTTTAATTCAGTAAAAATTGACAATCAAATAAGTTGTCTAAATTCAAACAGCATTTAGCATTATTAAAAGCGTTGATTAAGAATTCTTTAAAGTCCCCACTCAACGGTAAAATACCATTATATTATGTATTATATATAATAATATGTTGCCATGAATTCGTAAGTATATTTTGTAGTTCAAAATGCAGTTGTTGGCGTTTTTTAGAAAACTCAAATATAAAAATGGTTGATTTTAAGGTTATGTTTGTGCAAAAATTATTTTTTACAAATTTCTTAAAAATGTCCAAACTTAAATATAAATTACCTATATTAGGTAAAGTTATCATTAGTTAATTCTGCACCAAAAATGTACTTACCGAATTGGATCCTTTGGCAAAACATGAAAATGCAACGATTTAGTTCTTAAATTTTATTTACAATTAAAAACACAATAATTCTTAACTATATAAGCATTTAAGCGTTGAGTTTCTTAATCAATGATAAACAGAATAATCTATCGAAATCGAGTACTAAATTAGTTTTTTAGTTTTTTCTTTGCAACGTAAAACACAAATAACATGCGCGATTTAGCTGTGAAATTGAACAAAATTTGTCGAATAAGCCTTCCTCTCTTTTGTGAAAAAACTACCTATTTATTTAAAAATGTACAGTCCGTATGCTTTAAATGTACTGTTGACAATTCTTAAATTCACGCAATGCTTTTAAAGTCCACCAGATGGCGCGCGCGTTGCGAAAACCTGATACTTCTTTAGCTTATAACAAACATTTTGTAGATTTAATAACAAAATCCTATGTCAATAATTCAACCATAATTCTTGTAATTTTAACTTTTACTACTCTTATTTCTACCTTCTTAGTAAATGACATTTTATAAATTAATTGTGTTATTTTTGTATCCAAGTTAACGGGAACAGTCCTGCAATATTTTACGGGCTTGTATAAATGACCTGTAAACTACAGGCTTGTAGAAAAGCAATTTATGAAATGAAATGTCACATTTGACACATTAATTGAAAGTTTAAATTTTAGTCTAAGATCCCAAGTAAGGTCGACCTTCACCCATCTGCTAACCAGATGAAAATTATATTTTATCAAATAAAATATGTTTCTGAACATAAACCAATAGGGTTGCCATAAAAAATATGATCAAGGCTAGCTATAATAAATAAAAAATTAAAAAAATAATTTATTTTTTAAATTTCACCGACTTGCTTGCCAAATGAACGAAATTCCAATGGAAAGCATAAAACATACAGAATATGTAACAGCTAGGTTGCCTACCTTTTTCTGGTCCCTATTACCTGGTTGCTTTGTACAGGGTGATCCCCTATAATGTCGCCCCCCTTTAACTTTTTTATTTTAAGTGTCCAAAAAAATTTAAAAGTGTGGTTATGTAGGAACTAAAAAATATTTTTTTTCTACGTATAAAGAAAATTGGAAAATTGATCAGTATACAGGGAAAACAAAAAGTTTATTTTTTTCAATGGATCACCCTATATATGAATTTATTTTTCGATTCCTTGTAAAATTCTAAGCATATTTCATATATCATACCATATACCTAAATTCAACCGTTTAAGAAATATTTAAATTATTTTTAAGATAATAAGTTTAAATAGTTTGTTTTTCTCTGTCTGAGTACGCCATTTTTACTTATTTAACAACACTTATTGACATAATGTCACTATAGTAATTTATTTTCAATAAAAATTTTGGTATACTGAGGCTTCTTGATTTCTAACAGTTTAAAAAAACATTTAATTATGACATTTCGAATGCGAATATTTCAGAAACAGTTGAATTTTGGATATGGTTTGTTATATGAATTATGCTCAGAATTTTACAAGGAATCGAAAAATAAATTCATATATAGGGTGATCCATTGAAAAAAATTTAACTTTTTGTTTTTCCCTGTATACTGATCAATTTTCCAATTTTCTTTATACGTAGAAAAAAAGTATTTTTTAGTACCTACAGAACCAAACTTTTAAATTTTTTGGGACACTTAAAATAAAAAAGTTAAAGGGGGGCGACATTATAGGGGATCACCCTGTACAAAGCAACCAGGTAATAGGGACCAGAAAAAGGTAGGCAACCTAGCTGTTACATATTCTGTATGTTGTATGCTTTCCATTGGAATTTCGTTCATTTGGCAAGCAAGTCGTTGAAATTTAAAAAATTAATTATTTTTTTTTTAATTTTTTATTTATTATAGCTAGCCTTGATCATATTTTTTATGGCAACCCTATTGGTTTATGTTCAGAAACATATTTTATTTGATAAAATATAATTTTCATCTGGTAAGCAGATGGGTGAAGGTCGACCTTACTTGGGATCCTCTACTATTTGAAAATCGTTATCTAAAGATGAAAATAAAAGTTTGTACTTGTCACGCTTTGCAATTAATCTTTACTAGGCTGTTGAGAATAGATCCATATGGAGTTATATGCTAATTATATATTAATAATGTTTTTATACTGGTATAAAAATTAGATTTGTAGTTTGTTAATTTAATTTTGTAAAATTTAAACATAATTTTATTTAAGTTAACTTATAAATTCACAAGATTTCGATTACCTCACGCTGAGATCATATTTATGGTTTAATTCAACAGAATCAAACCTTTGACCTCTCCTATTATTAATAAAATTTTTGATAATACCCCTCCAGCGATATTCTTTTGATATTTTAATGGGATAATAATTGGTTACAAAGTATTCTTCCGAATATTAATTATATCTTATTTTGAAAAAAAAATATGATTAAATTTTGAAGCGTCGCTTATTCAGATTTGCATTTTATGTCAAGGATCCATAATATTTTATGTTATTTATTGCTTTAAATTTAATTATATAGTTTCAATACCAAGAATTATGCTACATAACGTAATAGAGGTTCGTTGTCTATATTTGATTGATGTCTCCGAATTAAAAATACAGAATCAATAAAATTTAGTTTTGTAGGGTAAGCCACATAGTTAATGGACACTTTAGGAATACTATTTATTTAAAATTTATATATGCCGTTGTTTTAAAGATTTTAGTTTTTTTTATTAATATATAAAAAGGATAGTTTGTTTGTTTAAATTTTATTTACGTTTACTTAAAAATAAGAATATTTGAATTTTTAATATTAGTTTTATAAAAACATGCAAGTATAGTAATTGGACATTTTATATAGTAATTGGACATTTTATATAGTAATTGGACACATGGACCATAGTTATTGGACATACAAATTTTATATAAACTTTACATCAAATAACATAAATTGTTAAATATTTTTTAAAGATAAATTGCTGTTTTTGGTATTTTTTTTATTTCGTTTTTGTAAATATCATATAATTCATATATTTCTTTCTCGGATTCCTTATCCCTTTTCTGGATTCTAATTTCGAATTCCTTGGTCTAACAGTTAGTGTGGCGGCTGGTGGATTTTAAGTATACCAATATCTCAGTTATTAGACATGGGACCCACACCAAATTTATAATAGTTTATATTGACATTAAATAAACAAGTTCGGCGCAAACAGAATTTAAATTGAAGTTTGCGAAAAAAAGTTAGTTTTTCCTGTCGCCTACCCTGCCTCCAGGCCCCCCTATTTGAGATAATTCAAATTAAAGTGGTGCAATTTATTATCTACTATAATTTATCGACAAATTTAAAATTTTATTCAAAAATCTAAATATTACAGATTTTATTCGATTTTAAATTTTTATTATTTATTTTATTAAAATAAAAAAATATTTAAAATGGTATAAAAACTGTAATATTTGGATTTTTTAAATAAAATTTTAAATTTGTCGATAAATTATAGTAGATAATAAATTGCACCACTTTAATTTGAATTATCTCAAATAGGGGGGCCTGGAGGCAGGGTAGGCGACAGGAAAAACTAACTTTTTTTCGCAAACTTCAATTTAAATTCTGTTTGCGCCGAACTTGTTTATTTAATGTCAATATAAACTATTATAAATTTGGTGTGGGTCCCATGTCTAATAACTGAGATATTGGTATACTTAAAATCCACCAGCCGCCACTCTAACTTCTAAAATAGTTTGTTGCAAATATCATTATTTGTGAAGCATTTATCATGTTTAGGCCGGAACAGGATGATTTATATATATCTAAAAATTTTTCGGGTGGTATGTTAAAAGTATTTTCCGAATTTATTAATTTTTTTACCATTAGTTTTTTATGTTCTCTATCATGCACTGTATTTAAATCACTTTTATTCTGCAAGATGTTCTGTGACGAAGAAATCACTATATTACTTAATCTCTAAAAATGAATTAAATGAATGAATGAAAAAGCAGCCATTAATAATTATTGTCAACAGCAATTTGTATCCAGGACATTTAGCAGTTCCTATGAAATATTATTCGCTTAATCGGAAAATGTCGTCAAAAGTTATAAAAGTAGAACAGTTTTTGAAATATAATCAATTTTACAAATATTTTACTTTTATAGTTTTTGAGGGTCTTTTCGGATTCAGGGGACAATTTTACATAAGAACATATGTCCAATAATAAAAATTTACATTTTTTACCAACCAGTAATTGGAGACTGGCCATTTTACTGTTTGTTTTTAGAACTAAAATTAAAACGCATTAAAGTGACAATGTTGAAACCATGAGGAACACATTTATACCACACATTGATCTGTACCCTTTTTAAAAATAATTTTTATTTTAATTTAAACACAGCCCTGCTCTTAAAAAAACAAAAATCTCACCACCAAAGTAAAGTGCGAACTTTTTTGTCCTATCTTGGACCCAAAATAAAGTAGTTCTATATTATTACCGACTGAGAAATTTATAATTATATACAGCGTCATCTAATGATTTGACTTTAAGGTAACTATTTATAGAACTCTTGTTTTAACAGTATTAATGTCAAATGTCCGATGACTATAACTTTACACTACATAATAGTATTTATATGTAATTGTTACAAATTTTGTTTTGATAACATTGGCCATCGAGAAATTGCGATTTAACTTCTTTGGACTTGTGGCATTTTCAATTAAGAGTACCATCCTATTAAACTTATAAACACTTATGATTTTCCAATCAATGTTTACATTATATACTGTTACATCCCATTCAATCTCAAGTAATCATAACAGTACGCATTAATTCACACTGGTAACGGTTACATGTCCGCCATTACGAATTAAATCGACTTAGTTTTAGACACATTATTTGTACTTTTACTTCTCCTGTTATGAACCAGCATCATTTTAATTTTTTATGTTTAATAGGTAGTATAACATTGTGTATTTGAAGAATGCTACTAACTATTCATTACTTGTGTAGTGTTGATTATAGTATGTAGTCAATCATGGAAAAGTAAAAAGATTTAAGTGACGATCCCGTTGGTGTGTACCAATTTGATCGTGCATATAAAATAAAACTTTTCTTCTATACATCAAATAATAGCGGAAGTACTCGATAATAACCAAAATCAGTGTTTAAACCTGCTATATAATGTTTGTTAGGCAACTGCTTTGTTTACTTTTAGTAATTAAGTAGTTAATTTCTTAGAATTTAGATCCAATTACTTTGATAAATTACATTGAGATTTGCGCATCTTTAATAATAATATCTATATCATAATTATAAATCTAGTAAATTTTTATAAAAATTAATTACTCTAGAATATTTTTTTCATATATAAACACCAATTAATGCATTAAATACGCTACAACCATTTTTATTTTTTATTAAAATACATATTGCTATATGTACTATAATTATTAGTATAATATTAGTATGGAAAAGTTAATAAATCGTAGTTTAAATCAAATCAAATATTGCAAATCGGCAATTATTGTAATTATTTGTATTGCAAGAAGTAATCTTTTCATTAATAAAATACTGCAATTACACCTATTTGACTGTAATTATTTAGTTTTATACAATAACCAGTAGTAAGTAATTAAATGGATATTGATAGTCTTTTTTACCCCGTCTCCAGCTAACGGATTCTCAAAATTAATGACCAAAAAATTTTCAATTAGCCTCCAAGTAATTAATTAATTACCACATTAAAAATTAGCCCCGCAACAACAACAAGATAAAGATTCCTCGAGTCTGTTTATCTAACGGAAATCTCCCAATACATTGGCTCGCTTAAAAGCATCTTTTAGCGAACGCTTGAAAAAATTAATTTAAATAATTTGGTCGACGAACTCTCTTCGTTGCCAAAAAGTGATATAAGAATATTGAGTCATTGAAATTAATCAAAAGAATGCCGCACACCTAACATGGTTTCATGAAATAAAGTTCCTGTTTAAATAACCAGAAAAAATGTGATATATGAATTAACCATATGTTACAATGGTAAAGAACACAAAATTACTAAATTGGACATGTCATTACTTAATATTATACATACGATATTATATTATACTTCAATGGAACCAAAACAAACTTTAATGACTTACAATTTTTTTTAAAATGCAATGAAAAATACCAAACAGTTTTTAACTATTTTAAAAAACTACTAAATGTGTCTTAGCCAACTTTTAAAAATATTTTAAAATCCTTTAATAAAATTGAACCCACTTTTTTAATTTACTAAAATTCTTTAAAATATAAAAAATGGTCTAATGTAGATCTAAAATTATGCAGGCGGAAAAAAATATTTATAAAACGTTTTTATTTTTAGTAATTTAATAACGTCAATTTCAATTAAAAACACCTAAAACCAATAGGTTTTGTTAAAAAAAAATTACTTCTCTTTTAATTTTATAAATTAAAATGTAGTTAATACATATATATATTATATATATTATTTAAAAAAAAAAGTAAATTTGGCTAAAAATTTATTTATTTAATACCATGTATATTTTTAAACGTCGTTAATAGTATATTATTATTATCAAGTTTTATAAACGCCATTTTATTAGGCACGAGCGAAGCTTGCGAGAGAGTGTTTAATAAAAACGAGTGTCTGGATAAGTTTATAAAACGAGTTGCATACTATACTTTATCTACTACGAACAGAAATTAAAATTTAAAGCCAATTTTAATTCATAAGTACTTGATATTTGGCAAATTTATCGTCACTTTTACGCAATTTATAATAAATCTAACTTCAGCCCATGACTAAAAAGCTTGTTTCTTACTTCAGCTTGTGCCTTAACGTCACATCTCGTCAATGTCGGAGTAGATAAAATATTTTTTTGTTAATATGTTTACAGTAACTGTTTAAATAGTGTAAATTTTAATGGTAAATGCAATTCTGAGATGGATTTTTTAAATTAATAATCATTTTTGTTACTTCTCCTATTACTTTAGTAATAGATCTGTTACTTTTAGCAAAAATATATTACCCTATTATGAGATGTATGGAAAAACGTCAAAGAATCAAACAAATTTGATTCAAAATAGTCTATTACCTTAAATGCCAAATCTATTACATTTTGACGCATGAGTCTATTACAAAAAAAAATGTATAGGTGGCAAAACTGATTTATACCTAAATGTTAGGTAGAACACTATTATTTTAAAACAGGTAATATTTTTTTTTCTTAAAATTAGGTATTTTATTTTGTATATAAATATATTGTATGTATTTAAAACAAATTTAATTAAGACGATTTTGAGATTTCGAAAAATTTGTAAACAGGAATTTGACGTTAGGGAATTAAAAAGATTAATAATATTTTTTTTCTTTATTTATTTGTATAGGTATTTCTTTTTTTCAATAAAATTAAGTAATGATCTGTACTTGATTATATAAAATCCTAAAATTATGATGGGTAAACATTTCTCATAATTATAAAGGATTTTCATCCAATTTCTTCGCTACTATGTTTTGGAAAACTTTTGTTTTTATAATGGCCGCCATAACTTATGTAGTTTGATACATCGTTGGTGTCATTATTTTTTTTCAACTACCACTAGATGGTGGTGGTATCTTGAAAACCAGTGGGCGAAAAAAAATTACAATTTGGATAAGAATGTAGATAAATGATTGCATTTAAAACTTACTTTTTTTCAAATTTACAAGAAATAACAAAGTTATAACGGTTTTGACAGGGATTTGAGTACCGCTGATTTTTTTTCAATTTGTAAATATCATTTTAATAGACTTGTAATTAAAGATAATACACCAATACAATAATATTATCTTTGCTTGTAATTACGCAACTTTTATCTAATTTAACTGACCCTTTAGCTCTTTAAATAAAAAGATAACCATAACCGTATAGAAGAATACTTGTACCCTGTATATACATAATTTAGGCATTTTTTCGAATGAAAATTTTTTTTCAGCGAATTCGCATTTTAAAATACAAAGGAAAAACGTGGTACGAAATTCAATCTGATTTCTCTTACAAATATGCATAGAATGACAATGAAATTTCACAAACGTATTAATAAGCTTCCGACACTAAAAATTTCAAAAAGTTGAATTTTTTATTAATTTAATTAATTTGCATTACAACTTCGACAGAAAAAAGTGTACTTACAAAGTTTCGAGTCGAAAAAAGTAGACTTTTTTGCCGAGGCCACAATTTCCCAAAAATCTTAAAATCTTGTCTAAATACTGCTAAAAGATCTTAAACCTATCTTTGTATTTCTAAAACTCCCAAGTCGACTCTAAAATTACTAAAACTTTTAAAGAGAGCTTTTAAAAATGCTTTACAACAGTCCCCAAAAGAGTTTAATTTGGATATTAAAAACAGAAACTTAATCCAAATGAATTAACCAAACATTATAAAACGTCCAAACCCCGTTAAATTACTATAGTATACGATCACGTACACTGGGCGCACTATTAATTAATGTTATAGTTTAATCAAGACAAAAACCAAACCTCGCATTATCTTGTATATCAAACCGCATTAAATTGTTCTAACTTGTCTAAACACAACCATTTCGCAAACTACACGTTTTGAAACGTTTAATTCTAAACGGTTCGATCATTAATTATTCTATCTCACCGTTATAGATGTGTGCATAAAAAAATATGGAAGTCAAAAGTACGCGGGGTAATTTGTTTGCACTCGTCCGTAATAACATGCCTAATCGCGAAGGCGTTGCAACGCAAGAGCTGTTTATCCCCAGCGAATATTCCGCATTCCCGTGAAATTGGCCTAGTGCTTTGACAACTTGAAACTAGTGTATCTTAAGTGTTTTACAAATATACATTACACAGTAAAACAATATTTGTTAAATTTAACCATATTTTATGTTAATCCAGGTCCACATAACTTCATGTTAAGTTTACAACCAAATGTAATGTGTTAACTAATTGAAAAGGTAGTTTGTAATTATAACAAACATTTTGTAGATTTAATAACAAAATCCTATATCAATAATTCAACCATAATTCTTGTAACTTTTAAAAAATACCTTATTTTTACAAAACTTTTTGTAGACTCATTAACAAGTCTTTGTTGGAAATTGGGAACTTAAATAAAAATAATGTTGATAAGAAATTTTGCTTTATTAATCAATTTTCTAAACAAAAAAATTAACAAATACCTTCATAAATGCACACAAAAAGAACATACACGCAATTAAATAAGACACCATTCTAAAATCTTCAAATTATAAAAAAATTTGATACAATATGATTATCAGTACTTCAACAACACTTACTAATGTATTTCGTAACTTTAACCTACCTCACTGTATCCCCTAATTTTAGTTTGAAAAGCAGTGATGTCATCTTTTTTCGGATACTTCGCAAACTCGTTAAATAGGTGTAAGGAAACCGAATAACAATAATAACCGATTTCTGGTAATATATGATAAATACTTTGGAAAGTTGTTAAGAACACGTTACGAATTAGAATAAAGTAAGCAGAAACATAAGTTGCAGACGCTGAAGTCAGTTGAACTTTTGTCAGTGGAAAATGTTTTGATTGGCTGCCTGAAATCAAGTGTAGTTTTTCAACAAAATAATTAGTTAAACATTAGGGTGATTCTACAAAAGTTGGGCAACTTTTGACCTCATATTGTTTATATAGTTTTCGGAGAAGATTAAACAATATTTTGTTATGAGAACATAGATATTATTTATAAATATACTGTTCCAGACCGGGCCAGTCACTTTTTCAAACAGTTTCTGAAATATCTGTGTTTTCTAAATTTGAAAGCAAGGGAAGTGACAAGTATACCAGGGTAATAATTAAATACATAATTTATCGGAAAATATAAGATTTATTGCAACGTGAAGCATATTATACATTAAATATCTTAAAATCAAATAATCCCACACATCAGTGGCGGCTGGGGGATTTGGGTATACCGATATCTCAATTATTTGATATGGGACACCAAATTTATATGAGTATATAATTACATTAAATAAACAAGTTCTGCGCTAGCAGAATTTAAATTGAAGTTTGCGAAAAAAAGATAACCGAAACATCGAACATGGAACTGACGACACGGTACTGATGAATGGGATATAAATTTGAAATTATAATTCGGAATTAAGTATTTTACTGATATTTTTATTAGTGGATGGTACTTATCAACAAATCACATATAGCCTTATATAAATTACAATGAAATTTATATACGTAAGAAAATAATTACTCACCACAGTACTGAAATTTTGACTGGAACTATACGTGTATTCACCACAACTTCGCCGCTTGCATTGTTTGCAAGATGACTGTCGTGCAAAGGGCGGGCTCTGTAGGTAATTTGTTACCAACACCTGAGTTAAAACGAGTACTTGACGTTTAAACTTCAATATTTCGCAGGAACTTTAAATTTTAACATTCGACACAGAACTGACGGGTAAAAGTGAGTACAAAGATTATCAATTTTTTTAAAATTGCTATTTTTTGAATCTATGATAAAATATGAAAAATACATTATTTAATGTTTTATAGTTTGTAGTGAAATTGAAAAATTTAAGATAAATTGAATATATTTTAAAATAAAATCACTCAAATATTTGATTCAGGAGTTGTGACACGCCAATGTACTGATGTTTTGAATATTTATTATGTTTTTCTCCAAAGTGCTTTTGAAAAAATACATTAAAATAGGGTGGACAAGTTAAAAAAACCTGGATCTTTTGTAATATACTAAAATATTTACAAAAAATATTAAAATATCTACTCTATTGACTGAAGACATCAAGTTGTCCAACTTTTATAGAATTACCCATTAACAAAATAATATGTAACCTTTGAAATTACCAAAATGCTTACTGCATATATGCAATATAGGTAATATATTACCTATAAACTTTCGGTAAAATTTGTCACTGTTAAAACAATTAAAAATCTGTACTATTAAAATAACCTAAAAATTTCAACAGGCCCAAAAATAACCTATTTTAAACCGATTTTTAAACTGAAATCATTATTTCAAAAGAAGATATTTTTTGTTAGATAATTCAAAAGACAATGGGCCTTGTATCCGGAGCGTAGGCACACAAATAATTGGCATAGTTGCGAAAAGGAAAAGTGGTAAAATTAATAACAGTTTTCGAGGACATTATGATCCGGCGTTAGTTTACTTAGGGCATAGCAAATAGCCAACGTGCCGGCCTGTTCTATACTCATAATGCTTCTTCTCTGAAAAGATCAATGTCCTCGAAAGATCAACGAACCCGTCTCCTAAGTCTGGTTGACGTTATTTTTTTTCTATTAGATCATGATCAATTATTAGCTTGTATTTTTCGCCTTGCCTCCGGCCAAAGAACATCTTCTTTATCTTGGCTAGAAGATTCGAGAATAAATTCGCAAATTTGCTGTACTTTCTTGTTGGCGCCAAAATAATCCTTGTGGAAAATCTTCAACTTTATAGAGAGGCTAATATGTCAATAATATAAGTATAGGTTTATAGCACACAATTCTATGATATTTCTATATATTTTACAAATATCAAATATTTGAAAACTGTACAAAATAGGTTTTAAAAAAATCAGAAAAGAGTTCTTATAAAACTGCATTTAAAAATGGAAATTTCTTAAAATTGTTTTTAAATCTTTAAACCCAAAATCGTATTATTATTATTATTTATACTAAACTCTTCTACGACAAATATTATTATATAAAACAATTTATATATTTATCTATACAAAAATGGGGTAACCATAATTGTTGTTAGGAATCTGTTCCTGTAAAATCGAAATTTCTTCTTTAAAAATGGACTAACAACATTTTAAATTCACACGCAGTTTTCACAGTAAAAGTGAAGAGGATGTTTTTAAGGGTACTTCAATCGAAATTATTAATGCTTTATTGGCAAATACTAGTTTGCTGTCGTACAAACGTGCACATAAACTTTTCAAATATGGACGTCAAGAAACTATTTAATAATTTTGTATTTTTGTATTGAGATAATTTGAACATTTTACTATTATTTAGTATGAAATTTGGCAACAGTTGTCAGTTTACAGTTGACAGTAAGTGTCAACTAACTTCAGCCCGTGACTGTATTTTTGTATTGAAATAATTTGAACATTTAGTATGAAATTTGGCAACAGTTGTCAGTTTACAGTTGACAGTAAGTGTCAACAAACTTAAGGCTAACTTCAGCCCGTGACTAAAACGCCATAGCCAGCTTGTCAATGCCATGGAAACATGTACGATAAAGGTGAGAGCGGAAAAAATTGTTAATTTACTTCCACATTGAGAAGCAGTTATAGCTTTATTATAAAGTGGTAAAAAGTGAGGTTAAATTGGTCTGACAGTTATCAGATATCAAATGGTTGACAAACAAAGTTTGCTATAAATTTTTCTTTATCCTAAAACTGTTTTAAAAACGCGCTAAAACCAAAAATGTCTTTAAAGTTTTTAATGGTATTAAACTTTTTTTAAATGTCTTTAAAATGTTTTTAAAATGTCTTTAACTGCCTTAAAGTTTTTAAAAATGACCTAAAACTGTTTATGATTAAGGTTTACGCTTCCTATCATGCCGTTATTAAAAAAGCCTTAAAACTATTTTCAAAACTCTTCAAAAACATAACACATATGCCATTAGGTACATTACTATTTAAACAAGGTAAAATCAAAAAAAGTATTTACTTTTTAACAATAAAATCCCATATGGTAAACGTCATCAAGCTGTGTGATACTCAGCAAGGCCTGTCAGAAATTTCCATTGATTAAATCAATGGCATGGAACCTCGGCATCTAAAACTAGCACCTTCACGTCGAACGTTGTTAAGAATCTTAAGACTCTTAAGACCCGAGTTTATCTAGCAGACGTTAAAAATATGCGAAGTAACAGATGATATGTAAATTTGTTAATATGATGAATCGAACAAGATTTCTATACATGTTAATTTTACGTTGCTTTAAAGTTAATATGAAAGTTAAAATTAGTTTTCCTACTCCCACCTTTAAAACACCCATTATCGTACATGTTTTCATGACACTAAGTGAGCTTTTAAATACGCATTGACAAGTTGTGGCTCTATGGCGCTTTAGTCACGGGCTAAAATTACAACAGGTTTTTAGTCACGGGCTGAAGTTAGTTGACAGTTGTCAAATGTCATAAAATCGTTAAAATAAAGTGCCTTTCTTGTAAAATATTACTAAATGTGAAAATTATTTTATTCTCTCAATACAAAAATACAAAAGTATTAAGTAGTTTCTTGGCGCAGCAATATTTTAAAAGATTATATAAACCTTTGTACTAACGTTTTAATTTCACCGTAGATTGCCCATAAAACATTCTCTTCTTTTTAACTTTTTAAATAAATAATTTTTTAGATAATATTAAGTATTTGTCGTAGACATGTATGCAATTCGTTTATAAACTTTTATATCGACACTCATTTAATTAAGCACTCGCTCGCAAGCTCGCTCGTGCCTAAATTAAATTCGTGACTAAAATGGGGTTTATCAAACTTGAGACACAATCGGATATAAAAATTATTTTCTTCTATTGTCAATTGTCTGGAACTATTCTCTAAAACTATTTTAAAAATATCCAATTTAAGGGTATACACTGTATACACTGTATGCTATAAAGTTGTTTATTGTTTGTTAATATTTACGCTCCTGATTATGCGGAAGCTATGGCTCATCAACCGCTCTTATAGCCTTAATTAAACAGATTTAGCATAGCTTAAATTAACATTTATTTTTGTTTGTAGACATAGACGAGTGCGCCGATCCAGCTGTAGCGGCCAGATGTGTAGAAAATGCAGAATGTTGCAATTTGCCCGCTCATTTCCTTTGCAAATGTAATCCTGGATTCGAAGGAGACGGAGAAGTTCAATGTCACGGTAAAGTATCGAGAAAATTGGATTATTGCCTGCATAATAAAATGATTTTGCCGTAAACGCTTGCTTAGTAGTTTAATAGTAAAGAAACGTGTTTTCTAGGCGCTCAATTGTATCTTACTTGATTTAAAACTGTCAAATTTTTTTTTTTCGTTGACCTGCAAAGAAGGTTAATGTGCTTTAAGCTAGAGTGTTTTTTTAAATGAGTAGATCATGCATCTATTCTTTGTCCTTGGTCAGTAACTGGTTGTATTTTTGAATAAGGCTGATTCCCCGTTCGGCAGTATCATTAACAACTCTCATCTTACACTTTTCACGAAATTCTTAGAAAACCGGAACATGTCCAATTTTGAGGTGGTACTTTCAGGAATTCTTTATTTTTTTCATTTTCCTTCAATATTAAGGACATCAGAATAAGTTGGTTCTTTCAGTGACAACATTTTCTATAGTGATACCCATAGTGGGCTGATTACATCTCACCGTCGTCGTTGTACTTGTTTACCTATATAAGGTCATGGCAGCGTGCTTGCACACCACGGCTATCCGGTACTGATGAGGTCTATACGACCGAAACAGGCTTTCTGTCGGTGCCAAAAGCAACAGTGACGAGGTATTTGGTCATCTCTTACACATGAACCTAGTGTTAGTACCTTTAGTAGATTTTTTAAACTCCAATGTTATTTCTTTATGCAATTGTGGACACCTTGGTAAACACTATCAACTTATATTGAATTGAATTTCCGCTATGAGTTATGAACGCTTTCATCTAGTGAGATTTAATTGGAGCATTAAGACAACAATCACCCAATAGTTTTTTATATTCCCTGACATACTTAAATGTTACCTTATAAAGAAGTCTGTAATTGCTTTGTTGAAATAAAATGCATTGTATAAAATAAAGGCGTTTATAAAATTTCCAAATTAAATTATTAATTAATGACGTTATGAAACTTGTAAAACTGTCTCTTTCTTAGATATCGACGAATGCAAAAACCCAAACATATGCGGCCAAAACGCTTTATGTCAAAACACACACGGAAACTACACGTGTCTATGCCCGGAAGGTTTCGCCGGAAGTCCATACGACGGATGTATCGATGTAAACGAATGTGACCATCCGAATGCTTGCGGACCTGGAGCTCTATGCTCAAATGTTATCGGAGGTAGACAGTGCCACTGTCCACCAGGGTTCGAAGGAGATCCGTACACAACAGGTAAGATTATATCCTGGAGGATGACCCTAGAAGAACCTTTGATAACTTAATCATACTTATTTAGGTTGTGGGGATATGGACGAATGCTCTAGAGACAACCCTTGCGGCAGAAGTGCTCTCTGCACCAACATGGAAGGAAGTTTTAAATGTGCCTGTCCTCCAGGATTCATTGGCGACCCGATGCACGAATGCACAGGTATTTGCTTGGTTAATATTAATAAAACACTCTGTACATAATTTTGTATATGTGTTAAAATTCTAAAAGTATCTCAGGAACAAAACACGTGAAGACTGATTTTCTTGTACAAAAATTTTGTTCCCCACCAGGACTTTTATCAAGTAGATTCCGACTGATCGAAATTAATATGGAAAAATTTAATTTGCATGTTTTTGTTGTCTAAAAGTTCCATTAATTTTGATTTTAAAAGTAGTGATTGTAGATACTTACGACTACTAGGTTATTGCTGCGTTTATAAGAGAAAATCAGTTCTGATAAACCAGTGCTTTACAAAATTATTTTATTGGAAATATTACAAAATTACACCATTACACTTACACATAAAATTAAGGATGTAACCATTCTACTTGTACATATATTTAACCACTTAAGTTTACATTCTTAATTTTACACACTTAACACTTGCTGCAATCGCCTAAAGGTTAATAAACAATGCGTAGCCTAAAACCACTAAATATAGGTAAAAGTCCTAACAATTACTTTTCAGGGTGGCTGTACTTGCGCCACCCACCACTAAAATCTTAACACCAGAAAATCAATCTTACACTCTACCAACGTAATAACCAAATAACCCTAGAAAAAAGTAACCACCAACACACAACAATCGCTAATGCTTTATATAACATCGCCTAGATATTAACGAGTGCGACTCGAGTCCTTGTGACGCTACCGCGAAATGCTCCAACACCAACGGAAGTTACTCGTGCTTGTGTCCCGAGGGATACACGGGAACAGGAAAAGAGCCATGCGTCGATGTCAACGAGTGCGAGCGGGCAGGTGCTTGCGGGATTAACGCCAAATGCCTTAATGTCCCAGGCTCGTTTAAATGCATATGCCCGCAAGGTTTTACCGGCCAAGGAAAACTTTACTGTGAAAGTTAGTCGCAAGTTTTTTAATGTTTGGCATGATGTATCCTCTTCGAGTTAAAGGAAACGTTGTTTGAATGTTTTCCTACATTATGGTTCAGGAGTAATTTATTATACTTAATAAGGTGATAAGCATATCACCTCGTCAAGTATTTTACAATTCTTCAATCACTCTGTATGAGAAAATTGTTCAAAAACAAACTTCCACTGTAGTGGCATGTACAGTTAACTTGAATTTTAGTTTGAACTTAATGTTCCTTACTTAAACTATACTTAACCCTAGTACCCCTTCAAGTATTGTTTTAACTAAAGAATATAAGTTCGCTCCTAAAACTCTATAGATAATTTTAACCTCGGTATCGTGTAGTATTATTAATTGGCATGGGACCACATTCACTCAAAATATACCAAAAATATATTTTGTATGAATTTTCTAAATTTGTGTAAAGCTTGCGCTCGCTGTATACTAATAATTTTCTGAGACCTAGTCTCATAGTGTTATATTTATTTTCCACGTACTTTCCACATAACAACGTATTTTATTTACCTTACCTCCAGTAGAAAGCCTATACTGTATACATTTTTGTACAATTCTATTATTATTTTATTGTCTTGTTGTATTATATATAATCCTTTACTTTCAGCTACTCTGTATGTTGTTTGTATGTCTTTACTTGTTCTGTTGTCTTTCAGTCTATTTTCTGTAGGTTGCATCCTTTGTGTTTTTTGAATATTATTATTGCAATGTTGTAACGTATTTCATAGATATTAACGAATGCGAACAAAAACCGTGTGGAGAAAATGCTGTGTGCAAAGATACAGTCGGAAGCTATACTTGTTCCTGCAAGGAAGATTACACTGGAGATCCTTTTAAAGGTTGCGTGGACATTAATGAATGTGAAATATTAGAAAAACCTTGCGGAAATTACGCAGTATGCGAAAATACTTCCCCTGGATATAACTGTAAATGCCCTCAAGGTTATCAGGGCAGCCCAACACCACAAGTTGCTTGTGAACAGGTATGAATATATGTTATTTAACTGTCTGAAAAACTTTTTTAAAGATGTCTTAATTATAGATCATTAAAATTGGTTTTTTAAGATGTCTAAAAACTGTCTTAAAAACTCTTTAAAGATATCTTCCTCCACTAATCAAACATTTATATTTTAGATTGACGTAAACATCCTCTGTAAATCAAACTTCGACTGCACAAACAACGCTGAATGCATTGAAAACCAATGTTTCTGCCAGAAAGGCTTCGTAGCCAAAGGGGCAGTATGCGTGGATATAGACGAGTGCCAAGCAGAACCCTGCGGTCCTTTTTCACTATGCACAAACTCGATCGGTTCGTTTCGTTGCGAATGCGAGAACGGCTTCGTCGGGGCGCCTCCTATGGTGCAATGCAAAGCACCATGCGAAGATGTAAAATGTGGCGACCACGCTTATTGTAAACCTGATGGTCAGGAAGCGTACTGTATATGCGAAGATGGTTGGACTTTTAATCCGAGCGATATAGCCGCTGGTTGTATTGATATTGACGAGTGCGATAAAATTAACGGACCTAGTGGTAGATGCGGTAAAAACGCTGTGTGTACAAATTTGCAAGGTTCCTTTGCTTGCCATTGTCCCCAAGGTTACTCCGGTAACCCTTCAGTGCAATGTAATGATATTGATGAATGCTCAAAGCAAGAATCATGTGGAGTTGGAGCTGTATGCATTAACTCACCCGGAGCGTTTACATGCGAATGTCCAGACGGCAGCATTCCAGACCCAGATCCAAAAACAAAATGCACAGCTGTTGTGACTTGCAAAACTGACTCAGATTGCCCAGGCAATGCAGTATGTGACCCACAAAATCGTTGTCTTTGCCCAGGCCCGAACGTAGGAGATGATTGCAGACACCCTTGCGAAACCATAAACTGCAACCTAAACGAACAATGTATGTTAGTAAACCAAGAAGCCAAATGCATATGCTCGACAGGCTACACTTCCGCAACATCTGGATGTGTGGATATAGATGAATGCAGCAATAATCCATGCCAACCGGGTGCTGTATGTAAAAACGAACCAGGTTCTTTCAAATGCGAATGTCCTGGCGGTACCAACGGCGATCCTTATAGAAGTGGATGTACGAAATCTAACATCCCCACACCTGAATGTTCCGATTCTAAACCATGTCCAATTGGAGAGACCTGTGTGTTAGACGACTACACTGGATTGAGTGTGTGTTTATGCGTACAAGGTTATGTAAGAGATAAAGAGACTGGTAAATGTAGAGACAGTGATGAATGTACGGAATTAAGAGACAAACCTGCGTGTGGAATTAACGCTATGTGCAAAAACTTACCTGGTAGCTACGATTGTCAATGTGCACCAGGTTTCAATGGAAATCCTTTCTTAGAATGTTTGGAATGTAATTCTCCCAATTGCAGATGTCAACCGCCATATAAATTAACCGATGGTAACTGCGTTTTGGCCAGTTGCGATACCGATGGGTCTTGTCCAAATGGAGCTGAATGCATTACTATTACAGGTGGCGTAAGCTACTGTGCTTGTCCTAAAGGCTACAGAACCCTGCCAGACGGCTCATGTAAAGACATTAATGAATGTAGCGAGCAACAACAAGTATGCGGGTTCGGAGCCGAATGCATCAACAACCCTGGCTCATACGAGTGTCACTGTCCGCAAGGTTATAGCGGCGATGCCTATAATGGCCTATGCGCACCAGCGCAAAAACGTTGCAGTCACGACAAGGAATGTTCCCTTAACGAACGATGCGTACAACCAGGCGAATGCGTATGTCCACCGCCATATTTCACCGACCCACAAGATTCTAATAAATGTAAAAGTCCATGTGAAAGATTCCCATGCGGAATGAACGCGAAATGTACACCTAGCGATCCGCCCAAATGCATGTGCGAAGCTGGCTACAAAGGAGATGCTTATCAAGGCTGTACTGACATAGACGAATGTGACAGCAGCCCATGCGCCTACGCAGCCCACTGTTTAAATCAAAAAGGCAACTACAAATGCATATGTCCGAAAGGAATGACCGGAGATCCTTACAAAGGTGGCTGTATATTAGACTCTGGTGCCCCAAAGTCGGAATGTCAAAGCAATAGTGACTGCTCCAATAACTTGGCCTGTCATGATGGAACTTGCATAAGCCCATGTGCTTCTTTATCCTGTGGACCAAATGCTTTCTGTGAACCTGAAAATCATGTGGCTTGGTGTAGGTGTACTGTAGGATACGAGGAAAACTCCAAAGGACAATGTGTATCACGTAGGTTAAAACAAGCTGTTACATTTTAATAGATAATTAACCCATTTTATTTTCCAGAATGTGAAGACTTGGTTTGTGCAAATGGAGCTCAATGCATCGTAACGAACTCAGGCCCAACTTGCAAATGTTTAGAAGGTTACATGGGAAATCCTTTCCCAGGTGGACAATGTACAACTGATGTTTGCTCTAGTAAAGCACCTTGTGAAGAGCCCAACGTTTGTATTGGTGGTAGATGTAAACAAAGATGCGAAGGAATAATATGCGGACTAGGCGCTCACTGCGATAAAAACTCGAATAAATGCGTCTGCGATCAATTCTTTGTGGGAAATCCTGACTTATTATGCATGCCTCGTAAGTTACTATATAACATTAATAACTTCATCATGTACTAATTTTATTTTTAATTTTAGCAATTACTGGCCCATCTTGTGACCCAACCTGCGGCAAAAACGCTCACTGCGAATACGGCATACAAAACAAATGCGTCTGCAACTCCGGCACCATTGGAAACCCATACGAATTGTGCGAGTTGGTAGGCAAGAAAACATGCGATTCAAACTCCTGCGGCGCAAACGCAGAATGCAAAGACAATTACAACGGCATCGATTGCTACTGTAAGCACGGCTTCACAGGAAATTCTTTCATTGGTTGCGAAGATATAAACGAATGCAGCGCAAATGTGTGCGGTTCCAGTGCCATATGTATTAATACGATCGGCAGTTACGACTGTAGATGCAAAGAAGGTTACGCCGGTAATCCGTTCATAATGTGCGCACAAGTACAAGTGGGAATATGTAAAAACCCCGAAAATTGCTTGTGCAACGATGAAGTTATATGCCCAAATGGTTACTCCTGTCAAAGCGGAAAATGTGTCAACCCTTGCGAAGACGTACGCTGTGGTCCTAAAGCTAGTTGTGATAAAGGACAATGCTTATGTCCATCTGGTTTTGTCGGAAATGCTGACGATTTAATCGTTGGATGTAAAGTACAAGGACAATGTAACAGCGATACAGATTGTTACGATTCCGAAATTTGTTTTCAACTCGGCAAAGGCTTAAGAAAATGTCTGGATGCTTGCAGTAAAGAACAATGCGGCCCCAACGCACTATGCGTAGCAGAAAACCACAGATCCGCATGTATTTGTGCGCCAGGATACAATGGAAACCCTGGTGATATTGGAACAGGTTGTCAACTTGAAGAAAGAGTCAACAAACAAGAATGTAAAACCGATGCGGAATGTAAATTTGGCACTATATGCTCAGTGGATGTACATGGAATACAGAAATGTATCAGTCCATGTGAAACAGTGGCGTGCGGATCAAATGAGATTTGCCAAATCGATATAGCTGGCCATCCTACATGCGCTTGCAAATCTGAGTATATCTGGAATCCTGTTACATCGATTTGCGAAAAACCGTCCATACCAGACTGCAGAGATGACTCGCAATGTCAACCAATGGAAGCATGTCAACCAGACGCTCTAGGAGTATTAAAATGTATGGCTGTATGCTCTCATTTTACATGCCCGAACAACGCAGCTTGTATAGCCGAATCACACAAAGGAAACTGCCAATGTTTAGCGGGCTATACAGGAAATCCTAATGATCGCAACGGATGTAAAGCTATAGTAAAAGATCAATGTACATCTGATGCTCAATGTGCCGAACACGAAACATGCAAAACTCACCCAGAACATGGAATATCAACTTGTGTGTCCGCCTGTGAACAAATATCGTGCGGACCTAAAGCGCTATGCATTGTTAATAATCACGCCCCGCAATGTCAGTGTCCTTCAGGATCATTCATTGGAGATCCTTACGATAAAAATGCAGGATGCCAAGACGTAAATTGCGTCTACAATATCGACTGCCCAGACTACCAATTGTGTAACCGTATGACACACACATGCATGAATGTGTGCGATGAAGAGTCTTGCGGTACAAACGCTGTATGTATTGCTGAAAATCATAAATCATCGTGCCAATGCCCGCCAGGCTTCTCGCCAAATCCTCTACCAGACGTAGAGTGTATACAGTTGGACGTTTGCAGCCCAAATCCATGCCACAACTCGGCAATATGCGAAGCCTCATCTAACGGTTATGTTTGTAAATGCCCTGCTGGCACAGTAGGTGATCCGATAACATCAGGTTGTACCCAAAAGGGAAAATGTCCTAGAGGCGATGCAGATTGCCCAGAACAATCGATATGTCAAAGCGGAGTATGTGTAAATCCTTGCGATAAGAAATCTTGCGGACCGAATGCCATATGTGTTGTTGAAAACAGAAAACCCACATGCACATGCCCGCTTAAATATATACCATCAGGAGACGGATGTTTACGAATGGCAGTAAGTTGTGGTTCGGACAGAGACTGCGGCACAGAAGTCTGTCACTTGGGTCAATGCAGATCAGTGTGTAGAAACGACGAGGATTGTTCTTATGGTGAAAGTTGCTCGCAAAATAAGTGCACGACACCATGTACAGACCACAGCCAATGCAGAGAAGACCAAGCTTGTAATAATAGCACTTGCATAATCGGATGTAGAAGCGACAAAAATTGCGATTCCAACTTCGCTTGTGTTAATAATAAATGCCAGGACCCTTGCAAGCTCAAGGGAACATGCGGACCAAATGCTTTGTGTTCGTGTTTGAACCACAAAACAGTATGTGAATGCCCCACCGGCTTCGAAGGCAATCCAACGCCGCAAGAAGGCTGCATTCGAGTACCAGATACATGTGAGACCACAAAACAATGTTTATCAGGATACAAATGCAGCAACAACATTTGCACACTGCCTTGCAAAAACAACAATGCCTGCGCGGAAGGCGAAAGATGTTCCGATAACGTATGCGTCAAAGTATGCTACGGTGACAGTAACTGTTTTGCCGGTGAAGTCTGTCAACAGGGCGTTTGCAAGCCCGGTTGCCAAGTTGATACAGATTGTAGAGTATCGCAGATATGCGACAAAGGACAATGCAAATGCTCGAAGGGATATATTGGAACGCCAAATGGTTGTGTTGATATAAACGAGTGTGAAGCCAACCCGTGTCATCATACGGCGATATGTGTAAACCAACCAGGTGCTTATTCTTGTAGCTGTCCAGATGGTAAAGTTGGTGATCCGTTTAAAGAAGGTTGTAACACGCCTGGGCAATGTAGAAGCAACAAAAACTGCGCTGATAATTTGATTTGTAAGATTGGAAAATGTCAAAACCCTTGCGAAGAGACTAAATGTGGAAGCCAGGCTTTATGTAACGTCACGAATCACAAGTTAACATGCTCTTGTCCGCCAGGAAATTTAGGAGATCCTTACGATAAACGCTTGGGTTGCTTCAAAGTGGAATGTTTGGAGGATAATGAATGTCCTGCGAATAGATTCTGCGATTCCAGATCAAATAAATGCTTAAGTAAGTTATATAGTTATAATTTTATGGTTTATGCTAATTTTTTATTGTTTTTTTAGATCCTTGTGATGTTATAAACTGCGGAAAAGGAACTTGCATAGCCACAAACCACCAACCGCATTGCGAATGCTTTACAGGATATTTCCTTAAAAACAACAAATGCATAGATATAGATGAATGCACGATTAATAAACCTTGTCATGCATCAGCAAAATGTATTAATACAGACGGAGATTTTACTTGCACATGTCCAGAAGGTTATGTAGGAGACCCAGTCGGAACAGGTTGTAGAAAACCAGGCGACTGTTTCGCCGATGCCGACTGTCCACAATCAGCCTTCTGTGAAGAGAACCGCTGTAAAAACCCTTGCGAAAATAGAAATGCTTGCGGTAGAAACGCAGAATGTATACCAATTGCGCACGAAGCTACATGCAAATGCCCCACCCGTACTAGAGAAGACGCTAATCACAACTGTATGCCTATAGAATGTGTTGACAATAACGATTGTTCGCAACAAAAAACTTGTATTGATTCTACCTGCGTTAATCCATGCGATTTAACCAATGTTTGCGGAAGTAAAGCCAGCTGCGTTGCTGTAAATCACTTGGGAGTTTGCACTTGCCAACCTGGTACGACTGGAGATCCACTTTTAGGATGCGTACCTGTGCAATATTGTGCGGGAGATAACCAGTGTCCATCTGGATCTAAATGTTACAACGGACTTTGTACCTGTAAGTTATTAATGTTTATTGTAATGTAGAGTCAATCTAACGTGCTTTTTTATTATAGCAACCTGTACCACATCAAGAGAATGTATAGCTGACCAACTCTGTATACAGGAAATTTGTCAACCAACATGCAAATCAAATTCATCCTGTCCTGACTTTCAATTCTGCCAAAACAACATCTGCACACAAGAAGTAAGATGCAGGGAAAACACCGACTGTGACTACACTGAAAAATGTCTATCTAATACAGTTGGGCAAGCTGAATGTGTGGACGCTTGTGAGGGAATCCTTTGCGGTAGAAATTCCGAGTGCTCCAGCAAAAACCACAAAGCCTTGTGTACTTGCAAGGCAGGTTTTAAAGGAAATCCCAATGACGATAAAGTGGGCTGCCAAAAGGTTGAATGCGAAACCAACGATCAGTGTTCCAATGACAAACTGTGCGACCAATATATGTGCAAGATAGCTTGTTTGGTCAACAATCCATGCGGTCGCAATGCGCTGTGTTCAGCCGAAAAACACAAGCAAGTTTGCTACTGCCAGCCGGGTTATACAGGCAATCCACACACAGGGTGTCAGTTGATAGATTTCTGTGCTGACGTTCCTTGTGGCCCTGGAGCTTCATGTCACAATTCCAGAGGGTCCTTCAGATGTCAGTGTCCTCATGGAACAGTCGGTGATCCTTATAATGACGGCTGTAGAGCTCCAGTTGAGTGTGTGAAGGATAGCGATTGTCCTGTGGTGGCGAAATGCGATAAAACGAACGGAGTGCATAAATGTAAAGATGTATGTGAAAACACCATTTGCGGGTTAAATTCTGAATGCATCGCTATAGATCATGTAGGACATTGTAGCTGCAGAACAGGCTTCGAAGGAAATCCAAAGGACATCTCGAAAGGATGTAGACCTAAACTTGTAAATTGCCACACAACATCGGACTGTCCGGCTAATACATATTGTTATGGAGACATTTGTAATGAACCTTGTCAAGCTGATAAGGAGTGTGACCAATCAGAAAAATGCCTACAAGGACAGTGTTTGAACCCGTGCTCCATAAGAAATGCTTGCGGTATGAACGCTGAATGCACCACAGAAAATCATCTTAAGGAATGTACATGCCCGAATGGTTTCACTGGGGATCACAACGTTGAATGTATAAGATTGCCAGTTTCTTGTTCAACAAACAAAGATTGCACCCCAGGCTTCATGTGTAAAGACAACATATGCCACCCTTCGTGTAACGCCGATACAGAATGCGCCTTTAACGAAAAATGCCTGAAAGGAAAATGTCAGCTTACCTGTCGCGTAGATAATGATTGTTTCTTGAACCACATCTGCTTGAAGAACATTTGCACCTTCGGCTGCCACAACGATGACGACTGTAGCAGTACAGAGTCATGCAGAAACAATAAATGCATTAATCCTTGCTCTGAAGATACTTGCGGACCTAACGCGCTTTGTACCGTATCCAATCATAGAGCGACATGTTCTTGCGGTGCAGGTTTCGTACCAAATCCATCCGCTAAAGTCGCTTGCGTTAGAGCTCCACCGCAACCTTGCGCACAAAATCGCGAATGTCCTAGAGGCAACGTTTGTAAAGACAGAGGATGCAGATTGCTTTGCTCCACTGATAATGGATGTTTGAACAACGAAAAATGCGATATATTCGCAGGATTCTGCAAGCCACTATGCAGACGCGATGATGACTGTACGAACGGTGAAATTTGCGAAAGCCTGATATGCGTTGCAGGATGCAGAAGTAACAGCGGTTGCTTGGATTCACAGAACTGCATCAACAATAAATGCGTTGAAATTTGTGCATCACCTACTGCTTGTGGAACAAACGCTGAATGTACTGCTGTTGGGTATAAAAAGTTGTGTTCATGCCCGACTCCTTTAGTGGGTAATCCGTTGGAATCTTGTAGATACCCAGTCAAACAGTGTTACGAAGATACTGAATGTGTTGCTGGACAAGTTTGTTATGCAGGAGTTTGTCAAGGAATGTGCAGAACGTAAGTTTACTATATAATACTTTTATAAATATTTATTAATAATAATAATATTTTTTTAGCGATCGCAACTGTTTATCAGATGAAAAATGCGTCAAAGGTGTTTGTAGAACTATCTGTAATTCTGATGCATCATGCGGGAGAAACCAAATTTGTGAAAATAGAATATGTGAGATTGGTTGTAGAAGTGACTCAGTGTGTCCTCAAAACCAAGCCTGCATTAATAACCAATGTCAAAGTAAGAAAATTTTTAATAATAAATAAATTATTACTAATTAATTTATAATTTTAGATCCTTGCGAGTCTTCAACTAGCTGCGGCGTGTGTGCTGAATGTCAAGTCAAAAACCACGTAGCTCAATGCAGCTGCCCGGCAAACTTTTTAGGCAATCCATTAATATCTTGCACGCAGGCCAGTATGCGCTGTGATGGTTCCTGTGAATGCGACGAAATAGGTTACTGTACAAAATCTTGTAAATCTGACGGCGATTGTAAGTGCGGTGAAGCATGTGCAGCTGGTAAATGCAGAAATAAGTGTTCTTCGCAATCTTCATGCTCACAAGGTCAAATTTGCACGCATGGCGCTTGTTTACCTGGATGTAGATCGAACACCGACTGCCCTAATACTGATGTTTGTAAGAATAAGAAATGTCAAAATGCTTGTAAAGATTCTAATGCTTGTGGTATCAATGCTGTATGCAGAACTAATGATCACAGAAAGGTTTGTTTATGTCCGGATGGTTATCAAGGAGATCCAGCTGTAAGTTGTTCAGCATACGAATGCAAAATTGATGAAGAATGTGAAGCCAATAAAAAATGCAGTACAGACGGCCAATGCAGAAACCCGTGCCTTGAACATGGCGCATGTGGTGTCAACGCTCAATGCCGCGTTATTGATAGAAAACCACATTGTTCTTGTCCACCTGGTTACGCCGGTAACGCTCTCTCTGAATGTAAACAAGAAGTTATCGAAGAATGTCAAAAAAGTCCTTGCGGAAGCAATGCATTATGTCGCGACTTACCTGGAGGTTACGAATGCAGCTGTAACCCAGGTTGCAAAGGTGACGCATACAAAGGTTGTGTTTGTGATAAAACACCCAATTTGTGCAAACATAAGTTATGTGGGGCTGGCGCCTCTTGTAGAGTTGTAAACGGAATTGAAGCGCAATGTTATTGTCCACTAGAAAATCCAGTTGGTGACCCTACTATTGAATGTAATTATTTTTTTGTAAACCTTGTGGGTTGTTATTTATTAGAATTGTTTGTAGGTTTATCGGAGAGAAGTAATACTGATTGTAGAACAGACGGATGTGGTAAGAATGCCGAATGTATAAGAGAACAAGCGTTTTTCGTGTGCCGTTGTCTGCCGGGTTATTCCGGACGTCCGAACGAAGACTGCAAGCGGGGTGAGTTTTTAAGTTGCAATGAAACATGGGTCTGATTTTATATATATTTGTATCTAAATTGTTACACGTCTGTATACAGTACATAGGCTTTATCGCTAACTAATGCCCACGCGCATTAGACTTATTTTACTTTGATTAATTTGTATCGTTTACCATCACTGTGTACAAAGATATCTGCACGTTATGATGAAATGTTTTGTGTTTAAAATTTGTAGCCAGTTTATTAGTATTGATAGTTTTTGGTCAAGGTAATGATATAAAGGTATGTGTAAATAAAATTACGAGCTTGGCGAGCATATTTGATAGACACAATAGACACACTATGCTCGTCATGTGGAATGTACACTTTTGGGTTCCAATCTGCCTTTTACACGATCCCGACACGCCCAGGACTCCTTTCACAACCTAATAGCCACAACATTCCACACATTAAAAATTACAAAACTTAACAGTCAGTTGTCTTTAAAATTACACTAATTAGCTAAATGCAATCAATCAATCAATATTTAGTAAAGCACTGGCAACGCGTGCGATTGCGCGCATCGGGTATGATGGACGATAAGTCAGATTGGGAACTATGAAAGGAGCATTCTCACATTTTGTTTTGTATATTAGTTTGATCAGAAATGATACCCACACTAGGCTGAAAGCTTTTTGTAAATACTGCCGCTTAAACGGTCTCGTTGTTGAGATGGCCTCTTTCATTTCTCTCATCCTCTGACAGCTGTCTTGGTCACACCCGCATGCGATGTTGTGTATTGTGAGATACTTCTACCTTTCACGGTTTTCTTAAACAATGCTTTCTTTTTCCTGCCCACCCCTATAGAAGCCGAATGTAACAGTGACTTAGAATGTAGCAACGAGAAGGCTTGTATCAACTTCCAGTGTATTGACCCTTGCACGTTGAGGGGCGCGTGCGGCCTAAACGCCCTATGCCAAACTATCATGCACAGGCCGAGGTGCTCGTGTCCGGAGTGTCACGTTGGCAGCGCAGCCACAGCATGCAACCCAGATCCGAAATGCTTAACCACGCATCCTAGACCCGCCGTGTCAACGCTATGCAAAATGGACACTGATTGCTCTGCCTCGTTGGCTTGCAATGCTGCGTCCGGGGAATGTTACGATCCATGCAAAAACCCCACGTTTAAATGTAGAGGCAATAAGAAATGCGAGGTGCATCACCACAGAGCCTCGTGCGTTTGTAAGAATGGGTTTATAGTAAATGAAAGAGGTGAGATAGCATGTGCACCCGAAAACGTGGAATGTAAATCAAACGACGAATGTCCTTCGAATAAAGCTTGCATCGACGCTAGATGCCAAAATCCATGCACAAGTTCTAAAAAGTCCCCATGTCCACCAGAAAAGGGTTGCGACGTGTTAAACCACAAGCCGGTGTGTATTTGTCTTAAAAACTGCAGCCCCTCTCTGTCGATATGTCTGAGAGACAATGGTTGTCCAGCGAATCAAGCGTGCAGAGCATTCCGTTGCGAAGATCCTTGTTTGACGGCAGGGTGTCCCGAAAATACTCCTTGCACTGTAGAAGAACATAAACCCATTTGCAAGTTTTGCCCACCAGGATTTATACCAGACGCAAAATACGGATGCATCAAAGGTAAAAACTTATTCCTGGTGCAAACCTCTTAGTGCTTGACGACAAACATCAAAGACTGATGAGTTCCGTTGCTTTCGGTTTAAGTATGCAGTAATAGAAAAACTCTTTCCTTTACATCGTTACCTTATTTACAAGTTTAAAAAAACTGGTACAAAGACAAGCCACTTTACCACTTGTCCCTTTTACTCTTACTGATTTATTTTATTTTTACATCTAAGCTATTTTTCTTAAATTTATAATTTACTTAAACTTTCCCACTTTCCTTTCCAATTAATATCAATAACCAAGCTGCTATGCAAATATCTAACACAATTGTATATGTATTATATGTAAATATTTTGTATAAACAATGTATTCGCAGCCGACAATGCAACAAAAGTAATCTGCTCCAAGAACGACGACTGCGCACAATCGGAAATCTGTACTGGAAATAAATGTGCCGATTTGTGTGCTCTTAAATGTGGCAAAGCAGCCATTTGCGAAACAAGCAAACATGTGGCGACATGCAAATGCCCAATTGGTTACGAGGGCAATGCTTCTGTTGAATGTTTTCCCCAACAAACTTCCCAAACTTTCACTACCCCATCCACAATTACCTTAACGCCTAAATATACCACTAACACAACTCGCGAAAGACACATAGATTTACTAACAACAACGACTGATAAAATATCACCGTCTTCTGAGACGACTACACCTACAATAAGTACTTCTAAAACTGAAATACCTGAAGAAAAAATAACCTCTCATATCACAACAAGTGAAACTCCTTTAGAATTTATTACAGAAGTCCCATCCTATACTGGTAAAAGTTTTACTTCCTTTCCTCATATCACAGAAACACCTTCAGTAACTACTGCTTATCCTCATGAAACAAACAGTCCTTCAGAATTCACTACCAACATTTCAGGTCAAAAAGTAACTAAAGCATATCCTCATGGAACAGAAAAGCCCTCTAAATTTACAAATGTCCCTGGTGAAAAAGTAACTACTATTTCTTCACATGAAACAGAAACTCCTTCAGAATTAACTACCACCATTCCGAGTAAAAAAGAAACCACTGAATATACTCTTGTACCTGAAACACCTTCTAAATTTACAACTGTTTTTGGTAAAAAAGCAACTACTGCCTATCCTCATGAAACAGAAACTCCTTCAGAATTTACTACCACCATTCTAGGTGAAAAAGTAACTACAGCATATCCTTATGTAACAAAAACACCCTCAAAATTTACAACTGTTCCTGGTCAAAAAGTAACTACTATTTATGCACATGAAACAGAAACTCCTTCAGAATTCACCACCACCATTCCAGGTGAAAAAGTAACTACTGAATATGCTCATGTAACTAAAACACTTTCTGAATTTTCTGGTAAAAAAGAAACTACTGCATATCCTCATGAAACAGTAACTACAGCATATCCTCATGTAACAGAAACACCCTCCAAATTTACAACTGTCCCTGGTCAAAAAGTAACCGCTATTTATGCCCATGAAACAAAAACTCCTTCAGAATTTACTACAACCATTTCAGGTGAAAAATTAACTTCTAAATATCCTCATGTAACTGAAAAACCTTCCGAATTTACAACTGTTTATGGTAAAAAAGAAACTTCTGCCTATCCTCTTGAAACAGAAACTTCTTCAGAATTCACTACCACCATTCCAGGTCAAAAATTAACTACAGAATATACACATGTAACAGGAACACCATCTGAATTTACAACTGTTTCTGGTGAAAAAGTAACTTCTGCCTATACTCATGAAACAGAAACTCCTTCAGAATTTACTACTACCATTCTAGGTGAAAAAGTAACAACCGCATATCCTCATGTAACAGAAACACCCTCCCAATTTACAAATGTCCCTGGTCAAACAGTAACTACCTTTTTTGCACATGAAACTCCTTTAGAAATCACTACCACCATTTTGGGTAAAAAAGTAACTACAGCATATCCTTATGTAACAGAAACACCTTTTCAATTACCAACTGTCCCTGGTGAAAAAGTAACTACTGCCTTTGTACATAAAACAGAAACTCCTTCAGAATTCACAACTACCATCCCAGGTGAAAAATTAACTACAGAATATACTCATGTAACAGGAACACCTTCTGAATATACAACTGTTTCTGGTGAAAAAGTAACATCCCACTTTCCTCATAAAATAGAAACTACTTTAGAATTTACTACCACCATTCCAGGTAAAAAAGAAACCACTGAATATACTCATGTACCTGAAACACCTTCTGAATTTACAACTGTTTCTGGTAAAAACGCAACTACTGCCTATCCTCATGAAACAGAAACTCCTTCAGAATTTACTACTACCATTCTAGGTGAAAAAGTAATAACCGGATATCCTCATGTAACAGAAATACCCTCCCAATTTACAACTGTTCCTGGTCAAAAAGTAACTACTATTTATGGACATGAAACAGAAACTCCTTTAGAATTCACCACCACCATTCCAGGTGAAAAAGTAACTACTGAATATGCTCATGTAACTGAAACACCTTCTGAATTTACAACTGTTTCTGGTAAAAAAGAAACTACTGCATATCCTCATGAAAAAGTAACTACAGCATATCCTCATGTAACAGAAACACCCTCCAAATTTACAACCGTCCCTGGTCAAAAAGTAACCACTATTTATGCCCATGAAACAGAAACTCCTTCAGAATTTACTACAACCATTTCAGGTGAAAAATTAACTTCTAAATATCCTCATGTAACTGAAAAACCTTCTGAATTTACAACTGTTTATGGTAAAAAAGAAACTTCTGCCTATCCTCTTGAAACAGAAACTTCTTCAGAATTCACTACCACCATTCCAGGTGAAAAATTAACTACAGAATATACTCATGTAACAGGAACACCATCTGAATTAACAACTGTTTCTGATAAAAAAGTAACTACTGCCTATACTCATGAAACAGCAACTTCTTCAGAATTCACTACCACCATTCCAGGTGAAAAAGTAACTACTAAATATACTTACGTAACTGAAACACCTTCTGAATTTACAACTATTTCTGGTAAAAAAGAAACTTCTGCTGATTCTCATAAAAAAGTAACTACAGCATATCCTCATGTAACAGAAACTCCTTTAGAATTTACTACCACCATTTCGGGTGAAAAAGTAACTACAGAATATGCTCATGTAACTGAAACAACTTCTAAATTAACAACAGTTTCTGGTGAAAAAGTAACTACAGCATATCCTCATGTAACAGAAACACCCTACAAGTTTACAACTATCCCTGGTCAAAAAGTAACAAGTATTTATGCCCATGAAACAGAAACTCCTTCAGAATTTACTACAACCATTTCAGGTGAAAAATTAACTTCTAAATATTCTTATGTAACAGAAACACCCTCCAAATTAACAACTGTCCCTGGTCAAAAAATAACTTCTGCTTTTGCACATGAAACAGAAACTACTTCAGAATTCACCACCACCATTCCAGGTGAAAAAGTAACTACACAATATTCTCATGTAACAGAAAGACCCTCCAAATTAACAACTGTGCCTGATCAAAAAGTAACTACTATTTCTGCACATGAAACAGAAACTCCTTCAGAACTTACTAAAACCGTTTCAGGTGAAAAAGTAACTTCCAAATATCCTTATGTAACTGAAGAACCTTCTGAATTTACAACTATCCCTGGTCAAAAAGTTACTACTATTTATGCACATGAAGCAGAAACATCTTCAGAATTCACTACCACCCTTCCAGGTGAAAAACTAACTACAGCATATGTAACAGAAACTCCCTCAAAATTTACAACTGTCCCTGGTCAAAAAATAACTACTACTTATGCACATGAAACAGAAACTCCTTTAGAATTCACCACAACCATTTCAGATGAAAAAGTAACTACAGCATATCCTCATGTAACAGAAACTTTCTCCAAATTTACAACTGTCCCTGGTCAAAAAGTAACTACTGCATTTGCACATGAAACGGAAACTACTTCAGAATTCACTACCACCATTCCAGGTGAAAAAGTAACAGAAACACCTTCCAAATTAACAACTGTCCCTGGTCAAAAAGTAACTACTGCTTTTGCACATGAAACAAAAACTACTTTAGAATTCACCACCACCATTTCAGGTGAAAAAGTAACTACAGAATATTCTCATGTAACAGAAACACCTTTCAAATTAACAACTGCCCCTGGTCAAAAAATAACTACTACTTATGCACATGAAATAAAAACTCCTTCAGAATTCACTACCACCATTCCAGGTGAAAAACTAACTACACCATATCCTCATGTAACAGAAACTCCCTCCAAATTTACAACTGTCCCTGGTCAAAAAGTAAGTACTGCTTTTGCACATGAAACAGAAACTACTTCAGAATTCATTACTACCATTCCAGGTGAAAAAGTAACTACAGAATATTCTCATGTAACAGAAACACCCTCTAAATTAACAACTGTCCCTGGTCAAAAAATAACTACTACTTATGCACATGAAACAGAAACTCCTTCAGAATTCAACACCACCATTCCAGGTGAAAAAGTAACTACAGCATATGCTCATGTAACAGAAACTCCCTCTAAATTTACAACTGTCCCTGGTGAAAAAGTAACTACTGCTTTTAAACATAAAACAGAAACTCCTTCAGAATTCACCACTACTATCCCAGGTGAAAAATTAAGTACAGAATATACTCATGTAACAGGAACACCTTCTGAACATACAACTGTTTTTGGTGAAAAAGTAACTACTATTTATGCACATAAAACAAAAACTCCTTCAGAATTCACCACCACCATTCCAGGTGAAAAAGTAACTACAGCATATCCTCATGTAACTGGAACTCTCTCCAAATTTACAACTATCCCTGGTCAAAAAGTAACTACTGCTTTTGCACATGAAACAGAAATTACTTCAGAATTCACCACCACCATTCCAGGTGAAAAAGTAACTACAGCATATGCTCATGTTACAGAAACTCCCTCCAAATTTACAACTGTCCCTGGTCAAAAAATAACTACTACTTATGCACATGAAACAGAAACTCCTTCAGAATTCACCACCACCATTCCAGGTGAAAAAGTAACTACACCATATCCTCATGTAACAGAAACTCCCTCCAAATTTACAACTGTCCCTGGTCAAAAAGGAAGTACTGCTTTTGCACATGAAACAGAAACTACTTCAGAATTCATTACTACCATTCCAGGTGAAAAAGTAACTACAGCATATGCTCATGTAACAGAAACTCCCTCCAAATTTACAACTGTCCCTGGTCAAAAAATAACTACTACTTATGCACATGAAACAGAAACTCCTTCAGAATTCACCACCACCATTCCAGGTGAAAAAGTAACTACACCATATCCTCATGTAACAGAAACTCCCTCCAAATTTACAACTGTCCCTGGTCAAAAAGGAAGTACTGCTTTTGCACATGAAACAGAAACTACTTCAGAATTCATTACTACCATTCCAGGTGAAAAAGTAACTACAGCATATGCTCATGTAACAGAAACTCCCTCCAAATTTACAACTGTCCCTGGTCAAAAAATAACTACTACTTATGCACATGAAACAGAAACTCCTTCAGAATTCACCACCACCATTCCAGGTGAAAAAGTAACTACACCATATCCTCATGTAACAGAAACTCCCTCCAAATTTACAACTGTCCAAGGTCAAAAAGTAAGTACTGCTTTTGCACATGAAACAGAAACCACTTCAGAATTCATTACTACCATTCCAGGTGAAAAAGTAACTACAGAATATTCTCATGTAACAGAAACACCCTCTAAATTAACAACTGTCCCTGGTCAAAAAATAACTACTACTTATGCACATGAAACAGAAACTCCTTCAGAATTCAAGACCACCATTCCAGGTGAAAAAGTAACTACAGCATATCCTCATGTAACAGAAACTCCCTCCAAATTAACAACTGTCCCTGGTGAAAAAGTAACTACTGCTTTTGAACATAAAACAGAAACTCCTTCAGAATTCACCACTACTATCCCAGGTGAAAAATTAAGTACAGAATATACTCATGTAACAGGAACACCTTCTGAACATACAACTGTTTTTGGTGAAAAACTAACTACTATTTATGCACATAAAACAAAAACTCCTTCAGAATTCACCACCACCATTCCAGGTGAAAAAGTAACTACAGCATATCCTCATGTAACTGGAACTCTCTCCAAATTTACAACTGTCCCTGGTCAAAAAGTAACTACTGCTTTTGCACATGAAACAGAAACTCCTTCAGAATTCACCACCACCATTCCAGGTGAAAAAGTAACTACAGCATATCCTCATGTAACAGAAAATCCCTCCAAATTTACAACTGTCCCTGGTCAAAAAGTAACTACTGCTTTTGCACATGAAGCAGAAACTACTTCAGAATTCACCACCACCATTCCAGGTGAAAAAGTAACTACAGCATATTCTTATGTAACAGACACTCCCTCCAAATTTACAGTTGTCCCTGGTCAAAAAGTAACTACTGCTTTTGCACTTGAAACAGAAACTACTTCAGAATTCACTACCACCATTCCAGGTGAAAAAGTAACTACATCATATGCTCATGTAACAGAAACTCCCTCCAAATTTTCAACTGTCCCTGGTCAAAAAGTAACTACTGCTTTTGCACTTGAAACAGAAACTACTTCAGAATTTACCACCACCATTCCAGGTGAAAAAGTAACTACAGCATATGCTCATGTAACAGAAAGTCCCTCCAAATTTACAACTGTCCCTGGTCAAAAGGTAACTACTGCTTTTTCACATGAAACAGAAATTACTTCAGAATTCACCACCACCATTTCAGGTGAAAAAGTAACTACAGCATATTCTTATGTAACAGAAACTCCCTCCAAATTTACAACTGTCCCTAGTCAAAAAGAAACTACTGCTTTCGCACATGAAGCAGAAACTCCTTTAAAATTCACTACAACCATTCCAGGTGAAAAATTAACCACAGAACATACCTATGTAACAGGAACCCCTTCTGAATTTACAACCGTTTCTGGTAAAAAAGTAACTACCTACCATCCTCATGAAACAGGAACTCCATTAGAAATCACTTCCACTATTTTAGGTGAAAAAGTTACCACAGCATATCCTTATGTAACAAAAACACCTTTCCAATTTACAACTATCCCTGGTCAAAAAATAACTACTGCTTTTGCACATGAAACAGAAACTCCTTCAAAATTCACTACCACCATCCCAGGTAATAAATTAACTACAGAATATACTCATGTAACAGGAACACCTCCTGAATTTACAACTGTTTCTGGTGAAAAAATACCAACCTACTATCCTCAGGAAACAAAAACTCCTTCAGAAATCACTACCACCATTTTGGGTGAAAAATTAACTACAGAATATATTCATGTAACAGGAACCCCTTCTGAATTTACAACTGTTTCTGGTGAAAAAGTAACAACCCATTACCCTCATGAAACAGAAACTCCTTCAGAAATCACCACCACAATTTTGGGTGAAAAAGTTACTACAGCATATCCTTATGTAACACCTTCCCAATTTACAACTGTCCCTAGTCAAAAAGTAACTACTGCTTTTGCACATGAAACAGAAACTCCTTCAGAATTTACCACTACTACCTCAGGTGAAAAATTAACTACAGAATATATTCATTTAACAGGAACCCCTTCTGAATTTACAACTGTTTCTGGTGAAAAAGTATCAACCTACTACCCTCATGAAACAGAAACTTCTTCAGAAATCACCGCCACAATTTTGGGTGAAAAAGTTACTACAGCATATCCTTATGTAACAGAAACACCTTCCCAATTTACAACTGTCCCTAGTCAAAAAGTAACTACTGCTTTTGCACATGAAACAGAAACTCCTTCAGAATTCACTACCACTACCCCAGGTGAAAAATTAACTACAAAATATACTCATGTAACAGAAATACCTTATAAAATTACAACTGTTTCTGGTGAAAAAGTAACAACCCACTACCCTCATGAAACAGAAACTCCTTCAGAAATCACCACCACAATTTTGGGTGAAAAAGTTAATATATCATATCCTTATGTAACAGAAACACCTTCTCAATTTACAACTGTCCCTGGTCAAAAAGTAACAACTGCTTTTGCACGTGAAACAGAAACTCCTTCAGAATTCACCACCACCATTCCAGGTGAAAAAGTAACTACAGCATATGCTCATGTAACAGAAACTCCCTCCAAATTTACAACTGTCCCTGGTCAAAAAGTAACTACTGCTTTTGCACATAAAGCTGAAACTACTTCAGAATTCACCACCACCATTCCAGGTGAAAAAGTAACTACAGCATATTCTCATGTAACAGAAACACCTTCCCAATTTACAACTGTCCATGGTCAAAAAGTAACAACTGCTTTTGCACGTGAAACAGAAACTCCTTCAGAATTCACTACTACCATTCCAGGTGAAAAATTAAGTACAGAATATACCCTTGTAACAGGAACACCTTCTGAATACACAACTGTTTCTGGTGAAAAAGTCACTACCTACTATCCTTATGAAACAGAAACTCCTTCAGAAATCACTACCACCATTTTGGGTGAAAAAGTAACTAAAGCATATCCTTATGTAACAGAAACACCCTCCCAATTTACAACTGTCCCTGGTGAAAAATTAACCACTGCTTTTGCACATGAAACAGAAACATCATCTCACAAAACTCAAACACCTTCTGAATTTACATCTGTTTCTGGAGAAAAGGTTACCACTGCATATCCTCGTTTTACAGAAACCACTTCCCAAAAATATTATGAAACCACCGTTTCAGGGGAAAAAGTTACTATTGCCTATCCTCACGAAACTCAAACACCTTCTGAATTTACAACAACTGTTTCTGGAGAAAAAGTTACTACTGCGTATCCTTATTTAACAGAAACCACCTCCCAAAAATATTATGAAACCACCGTTTCAGGTGAAAAAGTTACTACTGAATATCCTCACGAAACACAAACACCTTCCGAATTTACAACAACACTTATTGTTTCTGGAGAAAAAGTTACTACTGTCTATCCTTATAAAAAACCTGAATTTTCAACTGTTTCTGGAAAAAAAAGTACCACTTTGTATCCCCATGAAACAGAAACCACTTATCCATATGTAACAACTTTTATTCCGAGTGAAAAATCCAGTACCTCCTATCCTTTAACCGAAACTTCTTTGGAATTCACAACCCAAATAACAACTGTTTCCGGAGAAAGAATAACAACGCTGTATCCTTTAACCGAAACCAAAATACCTAACATTACACAACCTCAAGTAACAATATACCCAACATACGAATCCGAATATTATTGCCTCAAATCCTTAAATTGCCCTGCAGAAAAAGCCTGCATAAACAAAACCTGCTTAAATCCTTGTGACTTTTACAATCCTTGTGTACCAAACGTTAGATGCGACGTCATTGCCCACGTGCCAGTTTGTTTGTGTCCGCTAAACGAAACAATAAAGGAAAAAATTGGTTGCGAAATTTTACCAGGTAAAGATATTTATGATAAGTAATCGGTTTATGCGCCTGCAAAGGGACATCCATGAATATTGGACGCATGATCGAGAGCCGAGAAAACAAAACAGAAATCGGCTCAAAAAAGGTCAAATACGAGGCCCTTTGGATCATTGCATGACATAGAAAGAAGGATCACCGATAAGTTCTCAGCGAGGACTGTTTTCATATTTTTATTGTATCATTTTGTATTATATTGTATATACATTATTGTACCGGTGTGGGCAGTAACTTTTTTGGTGGTAGTAGATGTAGTAGATTACAATAGTACAAGTATAAGCTTGTATTTTCTGCTTTTAAGCTTTATTTTTTTTAAATATGCTAGGCGTTAAACCATTTTATTGAGTTAATTCGTTTTGTATAGATATAATTTGCCGCTCACATTCGGAATGTACTACAGACCAAGCCTGTATTGGCGGAAAATGTCAAAATCCATGCGCTGTATCGAACCCTTGTACAGTGTCACAAGACTGTCAAGTTCAAGATCACAACCCAGTTTGTGTTAAAGGTATAACTGTTTAAAAATTTTGTTATTTTTTATGTGAACAAAATTTTGCGCTTTTCAGTATGTCAATGCCAGCAAGACTCAGACTGTGGAAACGCAAATTTGGCTTGCGATGGATGCCAATGTGTAATACGTATGTTTACAACGTTTGAGTTTGGTAAACAATAATAATACTAATTATTTCTTTTAATGTTTTAGAAGCCAGGGTACCAGGTTGTCAGCACTGCCCACCAGGAGTACCATGTGACCCTCTAACAGGGGCCTGCCAAAAGGGTAAGTACCTAAATATTAATTATTTCAGTTATTACTCAGACGTGTTGCTGTTTTTTGTTACCATTTCCCATACCATAAACCCTATCCCCATCAAACAAAATTTTTGCGAAAATTAACAAAAACGAACACCATATAAAATGGAAGTGCTTATACATCATCAGAGGATTGGTAAAGTGTTTGAATCATGTTTTAAATAAAGTGATAAAAATTATTTTGTGTTCCAGCTAAAAATCATCTAACTGTAAATTCTTCCTTAATATTCATTCATTGTAAATTATGAAAATAGCAACACTTTTTTATATTTCGTCGCGTATGCCTATTGTCAAATACGACTGACACTTTATCCTTTTGTGAACAGTACTGGTTTCACATTCTTATATTTATACTTAGTATTTTGTATAGTATTGTACAAATATCGCATTATATTTGTACACAAGGGTGAACTTTTGGTGACGGTCCGCTTATGGCTTCTTCACAACTAACTAACTCCATATCATTCAGATAAACTGTAAAATTGTACAAATTACTTACTTACGTATTATTTGTTAGATATGGCTACCACTACACCCGAAACACTAACAGAACCACAAACCGTGACTATAACACAAATAACCAATGTAACTGCTACTGCTCCTAATTTAATATCTAATGAAACTACAACTGAAGGGGTTGGTACAACCGAACCAAGTTTTATAACAGAGTATGCGACTGAAACTGAAACAACTACGTATTCACAAACAGAATATCCAAAAACTACCATAAGTAGTGAAGGCACCGAGATTCCATCAGTAACGTTTAGAACTACACAAAGTTCTATAGAACCAAGTGTGGAAGGAATAAGTACAACAGTATCTTACCCTAAAACTACCAGAAAGGAACTTACTACAAAGGCAGGATTAACAGAAATACCAACAACTGTAACATACGTTACACAAACAAGAAGTAGTACTCAACAGGAAGAGGGTGAAACAACATATGGAGAAGTAACACAGTCAATAACTTCCAGTACTACACATAGTTCCACAAAACCAATATATACTGAAATACCTTATAAAGGGACTAAACCAACCACTAGAATATTCGGTGTAGAAGGAATTACTACTACTGTATCTTACCCTAAAACTACAATGGAGGAAGTTACTACAAAGGCAGGACTAACAGAAATAGCGACGACTGAAGGTGTTATAACGATGAAACCCACAGAACAAATTATTAGTGAGTTTACCACAAGAACTTCAAAAATATCTACAAAACCTGGTATGCCTATTACAGAACAGACTGAATATACAGAAGGTACCGAAGTACCATCAGTAACGTTTAGGATTACGCAAGGTTCCACAGAACCAAGTGTTACAAAAGAGTATAAACCAGAAACAACAACTGTATATACTGAATTACCTTCCGAAGGTATTAATAAAACCACTTTAGAAGGGGAAGGTACAACCACTAGAGTGCCTAGTGTGGAAAGAATTACTACAGTAAAATACCCTGAGACTACAAAAGAGGAAGTTTTTACTGAAAACCCAACGACACAAAGTAAAGTTACCAAATATGCAGAAACTATAACGCCAGAATCTTTAGCACCATTCACATCAGGTCCTGAAGAACCAACTACCGAAAATATACCTTTAGAAACGTTGTTTACTTCAAAACCTTTACTACCGGTAACTACAAAGGAATACACCGAGACTATATACACCAGTAAAGCCACAATTCCTGCAGAAGTAACAACTATTATAACCCCAGAATCTGCACCTACAGATAAATATTCCACTGTTACATCTTACTATAGCTCATCAACGGAAACAACAACTAAAATGAGCTTTGCCACTGAATCTATTATTAACAAAAACGAAACCAAACAAGGAGTAACTTCTGAATTTACTACTGAAGGTCAAAAAGTAACTACATCACAAGTTACTGAAACTACAGTTTCTAAAGAGCCTAAAACTACAGAGTCGGTATTTACACCTAGTGCGCCTACAGAGTATGCAAAAAGTACATTTGTTACTCCTTACACCCTTAAGACTGAGGGAACAACTGAAAAATACTACACTGTAACAAGTGTACGTGATTATTTAACCAAATCTACACCAATTGAAAAATATTACACTGTTACTAGCGTACCATTCAATGAAACTGAAGCACCTGTAACGGCACATGTAAGTGAAATTCCTCATACAACTGAAGAAGTTATAACTGCTAAAGTTTCGGAAATGCCCAAAGTAACTACAACACCAGTTACAGCTATTGTAAGTGAGGTTACAGAGCCCTTAGTTACTGCTAAGGTAAGTGAAGTACCTAAATCAACCACTCCGGTAACTATTATCGAACATTTAACAGAAGCTCCTCTAGATATTACCACAGTATTTGAAGTAAAACCTAAAACCACCATTAAAGAACCCATTTCCGTAATTACTACAGAATCTGTAGTCACAGCTAAAATAAGTGAAGTACCAAAATCTACAACACTACCAACAGTAACTGCAATAGTATCTGAAGTACCTAAAGAAACTACAGAACTAGTTACAGAAATAGTTACTGCAATGGTAAGTGAAGTAACGGAAACTGAAGTAACTGCTGGAGTAAGTGAGATTCCCAAAACGACTAGAATTACTTCCACTACAAAAACTACAGAGCACCCTGAATATACAGAAGGTACAATGCCTAGCGTAGAAGGACTACAAACCACTTCAAAGGTACCTATACAAGAAACTACTTTTGAAACTCATAAAACAACTTCTGAATACGAAACTTTCAGTGTAAAGGTTCAAGAAACTACTACTGTAATATCTGGTGAAAAACCAACAGAATATATAAAGGAATATACGGAAACTGTCGTAAGTAGTGAAGGTACAGAAGTACCATCAATAACATCTAAGACTACACAAGGTTCTACAGTACCAAGTGCTACAAAAGAGTATGCACCAGAAATAACAACTATACATATATATACTGAATTAGCTCCTAAAACCACTTTGGAAAGGGAGGGTACAACAACTAGAGTGCCTGGTGTGGAAAACATGGCTACTACAGTATCTTACCCTAAGACTACAAGAGAGGAAGTAACTATAAAGGCAGGACTAACGGAAATACCGACCACAATGACATATGTTACAAAACCTGAAAGTAGTACTCAACCTACAGAGGTTAAAACAACCTACGGAGAAATAACACCATTAATAACGTCTAGAACTACGCAAAGTTCTACAGAACCAAGCGTTACAAAAGAGTATGCACCTGAAAGAACTACCAACTATACTGAACTACCTTCTGAACGTACTAAAACAACAACAATAACAGAAATACCATCAACCACCCCATACGTTACACAGACTAGAAGTAGTACTCAACCTGCAGAGTTTGTTACAAAAGAGTATGCCCCTGAAACATCAACTATAGTAGTATCTGAATTACCCTCTAAAGGTACTGAAATAACAACTTTAGAAAAAGAAGGTACTAGAATACCTGGTGTTGAAGGAATGACTATTACAGAATCATACCCTAAAACTACAGGGGAGGAAAATACTACAAAAATGACGTTTAGTACTATACAAGGTTCTACAGAACAAGGTGTTACAAAAGAGTATGCCCATGAAACATCAACTAAAGTAGTATCTGAATTACCCTCTAAAGGTACTGAAACAACAACTTTAGAAAGGGAAGGTACTAGAATACCTGGTGTTGAAGGAATGACTATTACAGAATCATACCCTAAAACCATAGGGGAGGAAGTTACTACAAAAATGACGTTTAGTACTATACAAGGTTCTACGGAACAAGGTGTTACAAAAGAGTATGCCCCTGAAACATCAACTAAAGTAGTATCCGAATTATCCTCTAAAGGTACTGAAACAACAACTTTAGAAAGGGAAGGTACTAGAATACCTGGTGTTGAAGGAATGACTATTACAGAATCATACCCTAAAACAACAGGGGAGGAAGTTACTACAAAAATGACGTTTAGTACTATACAAGGTTCTACAGAACAAGGTGTTACAAAAGAGTATGCCCCTGAAACATCAACTAAAGTAGTATCCGAATTACCCTCTAAAGGTACTGAAACAACAACTTTAGAAAGGGAAGGTACTAGAATACCTGGTGTTGAAGGAATGACTATTACAGAATCATACCCTAAAACTACAGGGGAGGAAGTTACTACAAAAATGGCGTTTAGTACTATACAAGGTTCTACAGAACAAGGTGTTACAAAAGAGTATGCCCCTGAAACATCAACTAAAGTAGTATCCGAATTACCCTCTAAAGGTTCTGAAACAACAACTTTAGAAAGGGAAGGTACTAAAATACCTGGTGTTGAAGGAATGACTATTACAGAATCATACCCTAAAACTACAGGGGAGGAAGTTACTATAAAAATGACGTTTAGTACTATACAAGGTTCTACAGAACAAGGTGTTACAAAAGAGTATGCCCCTGAAACATCAACTAAAGTAGTATCCGAATTACCCTCTAAAGGTACTGAAACAACAACTTTAGAAAGAGAAGGTACTAGAATACCTGGTGTAGAAGGAATGACTATTACAGAATCATACCCTAAAACTACAGGGGAAGAAGTTACTACAAAGGCAGGATTAACAGAAATACCGACGACAGGACCATATGTTACACAAACTAGAAGTAGTACTTCACATGAGGAAGTTGAAACAACTACAATTGGAGCAATAAATGGAACAACTAAAATAACCACAGAGAATGAACCTACAAAACAATTTTCTTCTGAGATGCCTACAACTATTTTATATTCTACTAGTCATGCAGGTGAAAGTACTACCGCGTCTATTACAACAGTTGTACCTGGAGAAAGTTCTAAATTTACTACCTTAAGTGGTAGTACTAAATCAGAACAAACTACTACAAAACCATCTGGAATAAAAACTACAATTTATCCAGAACAATTTACTACAGAAGGAACACAAAAAACTGGAACTGGAGAGATAAGTACTATTTCTACAGAAATACGTAAAAAAGTTACTACTTTAAAACCAATGGAACAAAAAACTACAAAAAGTAGAGGTACTACGTCTTATGTAACTGAAGGTATAAGTTCTTTCGAGGGTACCACAAAATCTTTTCTTACAACAGTGCCATCATTTACTAGTTCTGAAACTATAACAGTAATACCTAGTGAGGGTAGCAAAAAAATGTCAACAGAAATACCTAGTACTGTAAAGATGGAAACTGCTTTCACACCAAGTGAAGTTACATCATCTTACGTTATAGAAACTACAATACCAACTGTATTTACATCTTCTGAAACTACTTCTCAAAAAACTATTGGTACTGAAAGTGGAACTACTATCATGTCAAGTGAAGCTACTTCATCTTATTTCACCGAAACTACAATGCCTACAGAGATCACATCTTCTGAAAAAGCAAAAGTTAGCTCTCAAACATCTATAATTACTGAAACTGGAACAATTACTACAGAAAGACCAGTTTATACTACCGAAATACCTACAGAAATGCCTAATATCCCCAAAAATGTACCTCCAGTATCTCTAGAAAAATTAAACACAACCAACAACACGCTTTGTAGTGACGACGACGATTGTTTGGATAAAGAAACTTGTATCAATAAAATGTGTATAAACGTTTGTTCTATAGGCGGTTTATGCGCGTCTAACGCTATATGCACAACTAAAAACCACACGAGTGAGTGCATGTGTCCTCCTCATCACTACGGAGATCCTCATAGGATATGTTTCCCAGGTATAGGACTATTTTTGTTCGCCCCTAAAAATATTTTTTCAACCCGTCAAGATTTTTTTGTTTATATTTTTTTTGCTACTTAATTAATTTTGCACTTTAATAATAATTAATATTACAATTGCATGCCCATTAGCTTAACGTAGTCAAATTGCATATACACAAAGTGAGTCACCTTGATGTAAAACAAAATTGTATTTACCAGGTGACTCATATGACCTCTTAACGAAAACAAAACAATAAAAAAATAATTAATAAATCTAATAAATTTTAACTCTCTAACAGAACCGCCTAACGAAAGAGCACCAAAACCGTGCAAGTCTGACATGGACTGTCTCGAAAGCGAGGCTTGTTATTTGTCGTTATGTCAGGATCCTTGTGAATTTACTAACGCCTGTGCAAACTCTTCTAAATGTCAAGTTAAAATGCACAGGCCCATTTGCACATGCCCAATGGGTTATGAAGGAAATCCAGCAGTTAAATGCTCCAAAACTCCGACAAGTAAGATTAACATTATAACAGTTCTGCCATGCAACGGAAAAACCTTGCTAAGCACTGATATTGTAAATAGTTTGAGCTGATCTTAAAAAGCTGTAGCCTGTAAGGTTTTATCGTTGTGCTGTAGATTTACCAACTTGAAAAATCACTAAAAGATTCTTCAGGGTGGAACTTATATTACATAAATCAATAAATTAAATAATCAATAATAAATAAATAATCAGCAATAAATAAATAATCAATAATAAATAAATAATCAATAACATTGTAAATTTATAAATATTTGTACAAATTCGTGTTTGGTTTTTGTATATAAACTAGATTAGTTTCATTTCCTCTTCTTACTATGTTTCTTTTGCACCTCTTTTATTAGTGATGTGCACAACAAACGACGACTGTCCCATTACGGAAGCTTGTATAGATAGAGCATGTCAAAGACCTTGTGACGTTAGAAATCCTTGTACACAACATGCCGTGTGTATAAATACAAACCATGGTAGCGATTGTAGCTGTGAAGAAGGATTCCAAGGAAATGCCTACACTGGTTGTGTACCAGGTAAAAACAAATTAATAATCCATTATAGCAATTATCTAACATCCTTAAAATTTTAGTAATTGACTACAAACCAATCTGCCAATACAACGAAGATTGTCCTCCAAATAAACTTTGTGATAGACTTAACAGAATCTGTATCAACCCATGCTTTGAAGATTCATGTGGTGATAACGCGGAATGTATACCAAAAAATCATGGAATAGATTGTAGATGCTTGCCAGGATACGAAGGCAATCCTTACACATCCTGCGAAGGTGTTTTGGGTTGCAGAGATGACAACGAATGTCCATCCAGCGAAGCTTGCGTCAACGGACAATGCGCTTCACCATGCCAATGCGGTTATAACGCTATATGCGAGGTTATTTACCATAGACCTACTTGTAAGTGTCCTCCGGGATATCAAGGACAACCGGAAATTGGATGTGAACCGCCCAGTAATCCCTGCGATCCAAATCCATGTGGAACAAATGCCTTGTGTGAGTTGGATAATGGACATCCCATTTGTTACTGCCCTAAAGGCTTGACGGGAAATCCTTTCAAGAATTGCAGTAAGTATTTATATACAAAGTATATTTTATAATGGTTAATACTGTCTTTTTAGTTCCTGAGGGAGATGAATGTGCTCCAAACCCTTGCGGGCCGAATTCCGGTTGCAGAGTGGTAGGAGGCAGAGCTATATGCTTCTGTCTTCCAGAATTTGAAGGAAAACCACCGCAAGTACCATGCGACTTACCTGTAAACCCATGCAATCCATCGCCATGCGGTCCAAATACTCAATGTGCCATATTAAGCAACGGTTATGCTAAATGTACTTGCTTATCAGGCTTTATCGAAAGCCCTAACACCATCAGAGGCTGTGTCGAAGCTAAAAAACCATGCGATCCAAATCCGTGTGGTCACGGGGCTATATGCGATCCTTTACGTCAACCTGTTTGCTATTGTCCAACTGGAACCATCGGTAATCCATTTAGAAGCTGCGCTGAGCCGGCGGTTACTCCGCTATGTAGTCCAGGGCCTTGCGGAATAAACGCGGACTGTTACGTATCCGCAAACCAAGAGCAATGTTATTGCAGACCCGGATTTATCGGTAATCCTTACTCAGGATGTAGAGTGGAACCAGCCAGTCCATGCGTGCCCAGCCCTTGCGGGCCTGGTGCTCAATGCGTAGTTACACCGGACGGAAACTCCATGTGTAGATGTCCTGATGGTATGGGAGGCGATCCGACTGGACCAGCCGGTTGTCATGGATATGAATGTGTGACTGACGATAACTGCGCTGATCACGATGCTTGTATAGGTTATAGATGTAGAGATCCGTGCCCAGGTTCGTGCGGAGTAAACGCTGAATGTAGAGTGGAAAAACATCATCCAGTTTGTACGTGCCCTGCAAGTTTAACCGGTAATCCGGTCATAAGATGTCATCAAGTACCGACATACCTACCACCTCATGACCCTTGCATGCCTAATCCATGCGGACTAAACACGATTTGTCAAGTAATGCACGATAGGGCTGTATGCTCTTGCTTACCAGAGTTCGAGGGCGATCCGCAAATAGGATGTCATCCTGAATGCGTATTAAACTCGGATTGTCCAATAAATAAAGCTTGTATCGATAGACATTGCAGAGATCCTTGTACAATCGAAAACTTGTGCGGTTTGCACGCAATCTGTCAAGTACGAGACCATACTGCCACATGCGTTTGTCCAGATGGATTCATGGGAGATCCGTTCTTCCAATGTTTACGCACACCGATCAATATTCCATCATATCCAAACACCACACAACCATGCGCTCCTTCGCCATGCGGAAACATGGAGTGTAATGTATACGGTCCCGGTGTAGCCATTTGCGATCCTTGCTTAGGACCGGATGCTCCATACAATCCACAATGCAGACCAGAATGTTTAACTAACGCTGATTGTCCATTTAATAAGGCTTGTCTTGGTTCTAAGTGCGCCGATCCTTGCCCAGGTTCTTGCGGTGTCGCAGCTGAATGTATGGTAGTTTCACACACGCCAGTATGTAGTTGTCCACAAGGTTTAGTTGGAAATCCGTTTGAACATTGTGCTATCCCAGACAGTAAGTACTTATTTTACCTTAATATTAATGTTTTGCTTATTAATATTTTTCTTTAGAACCTGAAGAAAAGACTGATACATGCGAGAACGTCCAATGTGGAGCAAATGCAGACTGTCGCCAACAAAACCACGCTTTGGCTTGCGTATGCAGAAAGGGTTTCTTCGGAAATCCATGGATAGCTTGCAGACCTGAATGCGTTATAAATCCAGACTGTCCATTAAACCAGGCTTGTATTAACAACAAATGTGTAGATCCATGCTCAGGCGTATGCGGTGTAGGAGCTCAATGCGATGTAATAAACCACATACCAGTTTGCAACTGCCCGCCACAACACACAGGAGATCCATTTGTTTCGTGTTACAAACTTGTTATACAACCACTTCCAAGCATTCCTAATGTTAATCCATGCGATCCATCACCATGCGGACCGTTTAGCAGATGTTTAGTCTCTCACAGCGGATACGCCACTTGTTCGTGCTTACCAAACTACCACGGAGCACCGCCAGCTTGCAAACCAGAATGTGTGGTAAGCTCTGAATGTCCACAGACGCAAGCCTGCGTGAATCAAAAGTGTATTGACCCATGCCCTGGCACATGCGGAATAGACGCCATATGCACAACCATTAATCACAACCCAATATGCAGTTGTTTACCAGGACATCAAGGTGATCCATTTGTAAAATGTTTCGTTCCGGAACAATCAAGGATACCTGACGTACCTATCGTACCTGTAAATCCATGCTCGCCTTCGCCTTGCGGACCAAACTCGATATGCCAAGTTAGAGAGAATAGACCTGTATGTTCTTGTGTGGCTAACTACATTGGTACACCACCATACTGCAGACCTGAATGTGTTATTAACCAAGAGTGTCCAAAGAATAGGGCTTGTATCAAGGAAAAATGCGTTGATCCTTGTATTGGAACTTGCGGATCCAACGCTAAATGTGATGTTGTAAATCATACACCATACTGCAGCTGCTTAAATGGATTTGAAGGTGATGCCTTTATCGGATGCTCTAAGATTGTTGTTGTTGAAACACCAAAAGACCCATGCAATCCATCACCATGCGGACCTAATGCCCAGTGTACCATTAACAGCGGTGCTGCCAGGTGTACTTGTATACCACCATACATCGGCAATCCCTATGCTGGAGGCTGCAGACCTGAATGTTCTATGAACTCAGATTGTCCAAGCCATTTGGCGTGTTTGTCCCAACATTGCAGGGACCCTTGCCAGGGTCTTTGCGGAATACATGCCGAATGCACCGTTGTGAATCATGTACCAGTTTGTACTTGTGCTAGAGGACTTATTGGAGATCCATTTACGGCATGCAGAGAAGCACCACGTAAGCTATATTATGGTAGAATTAATATAAATAGATATTTATCAATTTTATTAATTTCAGCAATGATACCTGTCAACCCTTGCGAACCATCTCCTTGTGGACCAAACAGCGTTTGTCGTGTGCGTAATGATCAAGCTGTATGCTCTTGCCAAGTGGGATACTTTGGTCAGCCACCATCATGCAGACCTGAGTGTGTTGTAAGCTCGGAATGTAGCTTAAACAAGGCTTGCATAAACCAGAAATGTCAAGATCCATGCCCGGGAACTTGCGGTATAAACGCGAGGTGTCAAGTCAACAACCACAACCCTATTTGCAGTTGTCCACCAGATCATGTCGGCGATCCGTTTATTCAATGCACCGTACCAAGTAAGAATTTTATAATATTTCTAGAAACCGTACAAATAATAAAAACTTTTTTCTTTAAGTTAAACCAGAACCAGAACCTGTTACACCATGCATACCATCGCCATGTGGATCCAACGCTGAATGCAGAGCTGTTGGGGATCGTTCAGTTTGTTCCTGTTTACCAGGTATGTTTGGAGCTCCACCAAACTGCCGTCCTGAATGTGTCATCGACCAGGATTGTCCTCTAAACTTGGCCTGCACCAATAACAGATGCAAAGATCCTTGCCGAGGCTCTTGCGGATTCAACGCTCAATGTACTGCAGTAAACCACAGACCAGTTTGCAGCTGTTTATCTGGTTTCGAAGGCGATCCGTTCTCAGGTTGCAACGAGATAAAAGGTAAGATTTTATATATTTTTCCCACATACTCTTCATTTCTATATTTTCATATTGTACATACTTTATTATGCATGTTTATATGTTTCAAGCATGTTTTTCTTTAGTAATAGATATTCCGACGGATCCTTGTAATCCGAGCCCGTGCGGCTCTAACGCCGTATGTAACGTGCGTAATGGTGCTGGATCGTGTACGTGCGTAAAAGGCCACTTTGGCGACCCTTACACCGGTTGTAGGCCGGAGTGCGTAACCAATAACGATTGTCCCTCAGACAAAGCCTGTTTGGGAATGAAATGTAGAGATCCATGTCCTGGTAGCTGTGGCATAAATGCCGAATGCCGCGTTTTGAATCACAACCCTCATTGTTATTGCGCGCCTGGGTACACTGGAAACGCGTTGACGCTTTGCAGAGAACCACAGCCCAGTAAGAGTATTAAACCGTGTATACATTTAACTTGTTCTAATAATTTAAATTATTTAGCTATAATCGAAGAACCAAGACGTAATCCTTGCATACCCTCCCCGTGTGGACCTTATAGCATATGTAGAATATTAAACGAAAGGCCTGTGTGCTCTTGCAGCCCAGGCTATTTTGGCGCACCCCCAAATTGTAAACCCGAATGTTTGGTTAATTCGGAATGTCAATTAGATAAAGCATGTGTAAACCAGAAATGTGTAGACCCTTGCCCTGGAACTTGTGGCTACAACGCTCGTTGTAAAGTGGTTATTCACAGCCCTATTTGTAGCTGTCCTTCAGGTTATGTGGGTGATCCTTTCAGCAGATGCATTTTGGAAGAGAGTAAGCTTGTATATACCAGTGCTTTTGTAGCTTTTTGCATGTTGCTTTTAATTTCTAGAACCACCGGTTAATGTTGAAGTTAGAAACCCTTGCATACCATCGCCATGCGGAACATTCGCTGAATGTAGAAACATAAATGATCGTGCAGTGTGCACATGTTTGGCAAGTTATTTCGGAGCCCCTCCAAATTGTAGGCCAGAGTGTGTTGTAAACTCTGAGTGTGCCCTTACTAAAGCCTGTATAAATCAAAGGTGTAAAGACCCTTGCCCTGGTTCGTGTGGCTATAACGCCGAATGTAAAACCATCAACCATGCCCCTGTTTGCTATTGTTTATCGGGTTACACAGGAGATCCATTTTCAGGTTGTCAGAAATGTAAGCAAAAACTTACTAACCCCCCTAACGTTAACACCCTAAAAACCAAACCAATATCATTATATTTCAATTTCAGTCATACCTATTGAAAAACCTGCCGAACCTTGCAATCCGTCGCCATGTGGCGCAAACGCAATTTGCAGAGAACAAAACGGTGCAGGGTCTTGTACTTGCTTGCCAGACTATTTTGGAGACCCGTATTCAGGTTGCAGGCCTGAATGTGTCATGAATTCTGAATGTCCCAGAAACAGGGCTTGTGTTAACAATAAATGTAAAGACCCTTGCCCTGGAACCTGCGGATTAAACGCTGATTGCCGTGTAAATAACCATATACCTACATGTTTATGTTTGCCTGGATTTACTGGAGATGCTCTTAGATCCTGTCATCCAATACAGATACCAGAACCTAGTAAGATTTCTGCTTTCTTTCTTTATAAACTGTACTTTAACTATCTTTCTCTTTCCACCTATTTTCTCTAGCTATTATTGAAGAACCGGTAGACCCATGCCTACCTTCACCATGTGGCCCTTACAGTGTATGTAGACAGATAAATGGACACGCTGTATGCTCTTGTCAACCTAATTACATAGGAGCTCCTCCAACTTGCAGACCTGAATGTACTGTAAGCACAGATTGTGCACAAGACAAAGCTTGCATCAACCAAAAATGCAAAGATCCATGCCCTGGAACATGCGGTATACACGCTAGATGTAACGTTATTAATCACAACCCTATATGCAGTTGTCCAGCGGGATTGGTTGGTGATCCTTTCATACGTTGTATCCAAGAAGAAAGTAAGAAGACGTCCAATTCTCTTTAACTTTTACTTTATTTCTTTCCTTTTTCTAGAACGCCCGGAACCACGACCAAGTGGTAATCCCTGTGTTCCTTCGCCTTGCGGGCCAAACTCACAGTGTAGAGTGGTCGGTACTCAAGCCGCATGCTCTTGCTTGCCCAATTATATCGGTCGTTCGCCTAATTGTAGACCCGAATGTACCATAAACGCGGAATGTCCCGGAAATTTAGCTTGCATAAACGAAATGTGTAAAGATCCATGCCCCGGCTCTTGCGGTGCTAACACAAATTGTATCGTCGTTAAACACTCACCTAACTGTCAATGTTTAGGCGGTTTTACCGGAGATCCGTTCTCTGGATGTTCAGCAATACCAATCGCGCCCGTTGAAGAAAGACGCATGCCATGCAATCCATCTCCGTGTGGTGCAAACGCTGTCTGTAAAGAACAAAACGGAGCCGGCTCCTGCACATGTTTGCCGGAATATTTCGGAGACCCATACACCAGTTGTAGACCGGAGTGCGTAACAAACACAGATTGCGCGCGCGATAAAGCTTGCGTAAACCAAAAATGTAAAGATCCTTGTCCAGGAGCATGCGGTATAAACGCAGAGTGCACAGTACCTAACCACGCTCCACAGTGTTTCTGTTTGCAAGGTTACACAGGTAACCCCACTGTAGCGTGCCATTTACCTCCGCCAGTGGTAGAAAAGCCCAGGATTGAACCATGTAATCCATCACCATGCGGTCCCTACAGCAACTGCCGAGTTATTAACGATCACGCAGTGTGTTCTTGTCAAGTTAATTACATAGGATCGCCACCAATGTGTAGGCCAGAATGTATTATAAGCGCAGATTGTCCTTTAGACAAAGCTTGTATTAGCCAAAAATGTCAAGATCCATGCCCGGGAACATGCGGTATAAATGCGAGATGTCAAGTTGTTAACCACAACCCAATTTGTAGTTGTTCGCCTGGATATTCCGGCGATCCATTTATAAGATGTTTAGTCGAAGAAAGTAAGTTTTTAACTAACAATTTAACACCAATATATTTACTGAATATTTCTTTAGAACGGCCTGAGCCTGTAGCTCCGATAAATCCTTGTGATCCATCACCGTGTGGTCCAAATTCACAATGTAGGGTAGTCGGTAATACGCCGGCATGTTCCTGCCTACAAAATTATGTTGGTCGAGCACCAAATTGTAGACCGGAATGTAGAATCAACTCAGAATGTCCAAGTAATTTGGCATGTGTAAACGAAAGATGTGTAGATCCTTGCCCAGGCTCGTGCGGAAGAAACGCCGATTGTTTGGTTATTAACCATAGATCGGTATGTTCTTGCGTAGTAGGCTTTACTGGGGATCCATTTGCTGGCTGTAACTTGATACCAAGTAAGATTTCTAACCCGACTCGCGTTATAATTGCTCACAAAAATAAATTTTTAGTTGTACAACCTGTAGAAGAAGATTTAAATCCTTGCAACCCATCTCCTTGCGGTGCTAACTCTGTATGTAAAGAGCAAAATGGCGCCGGTTCTTGCACATGTTTGCCTGAATATCAAGGCGATCCTTATACCGGTTGCAGACCTGAGTGCGTAACAAACTCAGACTGCCCAAGAGACAAGGCGTGTGTAAATAACAAATGTAAAGATCCTTGCCCTGGAACATGCGGGGTAAACGCCGAATGTACAGTTTTAAATCACGCGCCTTCTTGTAACTGTCTACCTGGATACATCGGCAATCCTTTATCATCTTGTAGACTACCGCCACCACCTGGTAATTCTAACTCTATTAACTTTAATTCTTTATCTTATTTCCTTAATTTTTCTTTAGAAGAAGAACCTAAACGAAACCCATGTCAACCTTCACCCTGCGGACCGTACAGTCAATGTAGAGTCGTAAATGACCATGCAGTATGTTCTTGTCAATCTAATTATATCGGCACTCCGCCAGCATGTAGACCTGAATGTACTGTTAGCTCTGAATGTGCCCAAAATAAAGCATGCATAAACAATAAATGCCAAGACCCTTGCCCGGGAACATGTGGAATAAACGCTAGATGCAATGTTATAAACCACAATCCTATTTGTAGTTGTCCACCGAATTATGTAGGCGATCCTTTCGTTAGATGTATCGTTGAAGAAAGTAAGACTATTTCCTATTTTCCTTATGTATCTAATTGTTTTAAAATATAAAGTTAAATAAAACAAATAGATTCATTACCCTTTGGTGCTCTACTCTATCTGTACTATGCATGTTCTTATATTTTAGAAAAAACAATAGAACCAAGTGGAAATCCTTGCGTTCCTTCACCTTGCGGGCCAAACTCTCAGTGCAGAGTTGTAGGTACCCAAGCAGCATGCTCATGTTTGCCAAATTACATAGGCCGTGCGCCAAACTGTAGACCAGAATGTACAATAAACGCAGAATGTCCCGGGAATCTTGCATGTCAAAACGAAAAATGTAAAGACCCTTGTCCAGGATCCTGTGGGTCCTTCACTACTTGTATAGTTGTAAAGCATGCTCCAAACTGTCAATGTTTAGGTGGTTACACTGGAGATCCGTTTACTGGTTGCTCCATAATTCCTCCTAGTAAGCTAAAATCCTTATTTTATTTATTTACGATTTTGTATTTTCTTTGCATGTAACACTATGTACTATCTCTTTTAGCTCCTGTTACTGAAGAACCGCGTAACCCTTGTAACCCGTCGCCATGCGGTGCTAATGCCATATGCAAAGAAAGAAATGGCGCAGGATCTTGTTCTTGCTTGCCAGAGTATTTCGGAGATCCATACATGGGTTGCCGACCGGAATGTGTCACAAATTCTGACTGTGATAGAAGCAGAGCTTGCTCAAATAATAAATGTATTGACCCATGTCCAGGAACTTGCGGATTAAATGCAGAATGCAGAGTGGTGAATCACGCACCATCTTGTTTATGTATAAGTGGATATACCGGTGATCCAACTAAGATATGTCATGTTATTCAAGCCAGTAAGATATCAATATACGAAAATTAAATTATTTTGGGTGTTCTTTAAATTGCATGCTTTATTTTTAAAGAAAACTAAAATAATATAATAATATTTTTACTTATTCGCGTTTAACAGTTGTAGAAGAACCTAAAACACCATTGAACCCTTGCGCGCCTTCACCATGCGGACCATACAGTCAATGTCGCGAGATTAATAGCCACGCTGTATGCTCATGCGATGTGGGCTATGTAGGTTCGCCGCCAATGTGTAGGCCTGAATGTGTTGTAAGCTCAGAATGCCCACAAGACAAAGCATGTGTTAACCAAAAATGTGCCGACCCTTGCCCGGGAACATGCGGAATATCTGCACAATGCAAAGTTGTCAGTCACAATCCAATTTGTACTTGTCAGAATGGTTTTACAGGCGATCCGTTTATACGTTGCACGAAAATCGAATGTATGTTCTCTAATCTTTACTCTTTACCTATTCTCTATCTGTCTTTATTTTAGTACCACCACCTCCTAAAGATACAGGAAATCCCTGTGTACCTTCACCTTGTGGACCCAATTCTCAATGTAGAGTAATTGGAACACAAGCTGCATGTTCTTGCCTTCCAAACTTTGTGGGTCGCGCGCCTAATTGCCGACCCGAATGTACAAACGACTCCGAATGTCCCAATCATTTAGCATGTAAAAACGAGAAATGTAGAGACCCTTGTCCTGGCTCTTGTGGACTCAATGCTCAATGTACTGTTGTAAATCATAGACCTGTATGTTCTTGTTTCCCTGGCTATACTGGTAATCCATCTACTTCTTGCTCTTTGCCACCACCACCATGTAAGATATTATCTATTATCTTTATATGTTTTCATACATTTCCAAATTTTGGTTAATTTAAATTAATTCTAATATGAATTAATATTTTATAGCTACCGAGAGAACACCAACATCTCCATGCTTCCCGTCACCATGTGGTCCAAACGCAGAATGCAGAGAAAAGAACGGTGCAGGTGCTTGCATCTGTCCTCCGGGCTACTTGGGAGATCCTTATGACAGCAATAAAGGTTGTCACAGAGAGTGCGAGATAAACTCAGACTGTACACAAACTCTAGCTTGTGTAGCGTACAAATGCGTGGATCCATGTCCGGGAACTTGCGGGCAGCTTGCAGAATGTCACGTTAACAATCACGTGCCAACATGCACATGTCTACCAGGTTTTACTGGAGATCCGTTCTTCCAATGCAAAGAAATTCCAATAATAGCGCCACCAAGGTCTGAGGATCCTTGCAATCCATCGCCATGCGGTCCAAATAGTCAATGTAGGAACGTTAACGGACAAGGAGTGTGCTCTTGCTCACCGAACTTCATCGGTTCCCCTCCAGCATGTAGACCAGAATGTGTTGTTAGCTCTGAATGTCCACTTGATCGTGCGTGTATTAACCAGAAATGCGCTGATCCATGCCCGAACACTTGTGGATTAGGAGCACAATGTACAACTAAAAACCACAATCCAATCTGCGCATGTCCTCCAGGATTCACAGGAGATCCGTTTACGAGATGCTCACCACAACCAAGTAAGTATTGATATATTGTTTTAATCTAAATCATATAAATGCATATGCATATACTTATAAACACGTCATTTATAGCTGTGGAAGAGCCCACTCAAACCGAAAGACCACCCTCTTGCTATCCGTCCCCTTGCGGACCAAACTCGCAATGCCAAATTGTTGGAAACGTGCCATCTTGCTCTTGTCTGCCAAACTATATTGGTGCCCCGCCCAGTTGCAGACCTGAGTGCGTACTAAGCTCAGAATGTGCTAGTCAGCAAGCTTGCATAATGCAAAAATGTAAAGACCCCTGTCCAGGCTCATGCGGAACGAATGCCAATTGCCATGTAGTTAATCATTTGCCAATTTGCACTTGTCTTGAAGGTTATGTCGGTGATCCGTTCACTCAGTGTACCCTAAAACCACCGGTCACAGAGCCACCGCAACCAAGAGACCCATGCAACCCTTCGCCTTGTGGACCCAATGCTCAATGTAGGGACGGTATTTGTACTTGCTTGCCTGAATATCTAGGAAATCCGTATGAATCGTGCAGACCGGAATGCGTTTTAAGCACAGAATGTAGCAGAGATAAGGCTTGCATCAGAAACAAATGTGTGGATCCATGCCCAGGAACTTGCGGACAAAACGCACGTTGCGATGTTATCAATCACATTCCAACATGCTCATGTCCGAATGATTATACCGGTGACCCATTCACTCTGTGTAGAATGGAAGAACCTAGAATACCAGAAAACAGAGACCCTTGTAACCCCACTCCTTGTGGGCCAAATAGCCAATGCAAAGATGTTAACGGTCACGCCGTATGTTCTTGCTTACAAGGGTTCCAGGGTTCGCCACCTTCTTGCAAACCGGAATGCATAGTCAGCGCTGAATGTCCACAAAACAGAGCTTGCGTAAACCAGAAATGCAGTGATCCATGTCTTGGTTCTTGCGGCTTAAGAGCTAGATGTGAAGTTAGAAATCATAGCCCAATTTGTAGCTGTTCTGAAGGACTTACTGGAGATCCATTCCAAAGTTGCAGCCCTATTCCACCAGAACCAAGTACACCAAGACCAATAGAGGATCCATGCCAGCCATCTCCATGTGGACCAAATTCGCAATGTAGAAGAGTCGGTGATACGCCATCTTGTAGTTGTATACAAGGTTACATCGGTACTCCACCAAGCTGCAGACCAGAGTGCGTGATAAATCCAGATTGTCCAAGCGAACAAGCCTGCATAAACAACAAATGCAGAGACCCGTGCCCTGGAAGCTGCGGAGATAACGCTGAATGCAGAGTCATTTCTCATACCGTCTCATGCACATGTGCTCCAGGATTTACTGGAAACGCTTTTGTACAATGCGTTCCTCAACGAAAGGAAGTCATGAATCCTTGTGAACCATCCCCGTGTGGTGCTAACGCCGAATGCAAACAACGCAACGGAGCAGGTGCTTGCTCTTGCATACAAGACTACTTTGGAAATCCCTATGAAGGATGCAGACCTGAATGCGTACTTAGCGCAGATTGCCCAACGAATAAAGCATGTATAAGAAACAAATGTGCAGATCCATGCCCTGGTGTGTGTGGTTCAAACGCTGAATGTTCAGTTATTAACCACGTACCAACATGTAATTGCATACAGGGATTTACAGGAAACCCATTTACCAGTTGCCAAATAATACCACCAACAAGTACGTACCTTTTACCGAACCCCCTATTTATAGTAGTAAGTATTTTGCCTAATAACTTTTCCTCTTTATAGCCGAGCCCACTGTTGTCCAAGACCCTTGCCAGCCCTCGCCATGCGGTCCAAACTCGCAATGTCGCGAAGTTAACGGTCAAGCTGTTTGCTCATGTTTGCCAGAATACCAAGGTTCACCGCCAAGTTGCAAGCCAGAATGTGTTGTTAGTTCCGAATGTCCCTCTAACCGTGCCTGCCATAAATTCAAATGTGCCAATCCTTGCTCCGGAACTTGCGGAGTAGGAGCCAGATGCGAAGTTATTAATCACAATCCGATTTGTAGTTGTCCTGAAGGTTTAACCGGAGATCCTTTCACTAGATGTTACACTTTACCACCCCCACCGGCTCCACAACCAAGACCAAACATTGATCCATGTAACCCATCACCTTGTGGATCAAATGCTCAATGCAGAGCTGTTGGCGATCAGCCATCTTGCTCTTGCCTACCAAATTACATAGGACAGGCGCCAAACTGCAGACCCGAATGTGTTGTCAATACAGACTGTCCATCCATACAAGCTTGTATTAGCGAAAAATGTAGAGACCCATGCCCAGGATCTTGCGGTTTTAACGCTGAATGCAGAGTACAAAACCACATTCCTATCTGTACATGCATAACTGGTTTCACAGGAAACTCGTTTACGTCCTGCAATCCTATACCATCACCGCCACCACGTGACGCTGACTTACCTAAAGACCCTTGTAATCCATCACCTTGCGGGCAAAATGCCCGCTGCGATAACGGACTTTGCTCATGTCTGCCATTGTATCACGGAGACCCATTCGTTGGGTGCAGACCCGAATGCACAATGAATACAGATTGCTCACCCAATAAATCATGCAACAATTTGCGTTGTATTGACCCTTGCCCTGGAACTTGTGGTCAAGGTGCCATATGCGATGTTGTCAACCATATTCCCACATGCAGTTGTCCTAAAGGCACCGAAGGTGATCCTTTCACAAGCTGCAGAACTGTTAGAATAGGTAAAGCTCATTTCATAACAATCTTTCATTCTATTAATCCCTTGAAGTTATCTTTAAATTAATATATGTTCTTTCAGAAACACCTATTAATCCATGCCAGCCATCGCCATGCGGTCCAAACTCGCAATGTAGAATCAACAATGGCGTAGCAGTATGTTCGTGCCAAACAGGAAACATAGGAAGTCCACCAAACTGCAGACCAGAGTGTGTAGTCAGTGCCGAATGTCCTTTGACACAAGCCTGCCTAAACAACAAATGCAGGGACCCATGTCCAGGAACGTGCGGCATTAACGCGCATTGCCAAGTTTTGAATCACAATCCAATTTGCAGCTGTACCCAAGGAAACACAGGCGATCCGTTTACGAGATGCTATCCAGTACCCAAAGGTATGCTAAATCTTAATTTAAACCTAAAAATAATGTTTATAACGTTTACTTTCCTTTTTCAGAAGAACCTCGTCCGGTTAATCCATGCCAACCGAGCCCGTGCGGTCCGAACTCGGTGTGCCAAGTTCGCGGCGAAAGTCCTGCGTGTTCGTGTCTCGAAAATTACGTCGGTCAAGCGCCAAACTGCAGGCCCGAGTGTACGATAAATCCCGAGTGTCAAACGACACGCGCGTGTATAAATCAAAAGTGTCGCGATCCGTGTCCGGGTAGTTGCGGTTCAAACGCGTTGTGCAACGTCGTGAATCACAATCCTGTTTGCACGTGTCTTCCGGGAATGACTGGTGATCCGTTCAGAGGCTGCATTCCAATACCAGGTAGGATTTTTTTATTATTGCAATACCATTTTTGTACAATTTTGTTTGGCACAAAATATACAGTTGAATCTCCCAAATGACGTAAGTAAGTTGAGTTTGACTTTAGTTGAAATCGTTGCATAATTAGTTAAAAGTAAATAAGTTTAAAATAAAAGTGATAACAAGAGGGTGATTCTACTGTATGTAATTGGGCTTTTATTAAAGTTTTACTATTAAGCTTCAAATTTAATTTATTAAGTTACATTAACATCATTATAAATTCCTAATTTAATATTTAATCTACTGCTTTATTTTTTTGAATATTTTATTTTTTATTAAACTTTGTTAAAATACTCAGTTAAATTTAAAAGTTTAAGATATGACACATTCCATTTTTATTGATTTGGTTAGGATATTTTATTTACTCAATATAAATGTAGAATGGTATTGTTTTAGATATACGCATGATGATATAGATATAAAGATATATCTTAAAACCAATATATTTTTAAAGTCAAAATATAGCTATATTGTTTTAATCTTTATAAACAGATAATTTTGTTTTTAAGATATATCTTTATTCTTGCATGTTCTTACTAGTGCATGGTAATCGCTGTACATACTAATGCTTTTTCGCTTCTGGGGATAAAAAGGTAAGGAATATCCCCCAACGATAACGAGCGCTTCAACTCAACAATGACCCCCTCACGCTAATGCCAAATCCCCCCACGTTGCCCCTCACCCTGCAATTAAGATTACCCTACCCCCACGCAATTAAACAAACAGCCCAAAAACAAACTAAAGCTTTGCCCAAATATAAAACAAAACGGTATCGGTCCAATGAAAACATGTGGAAAACACAAACACCCTCTCCCCCTAACCCTTGCGCTTTATAAACAAACAGAATAAATGGTGATCCCCAAAAATAATACAAAGCTTCTTACAACCCATTCACACGCAAACAAAACAGCTAATAAATCGCAAACGTATATGGTGGTAAACATTAAAACAATAATCGGTGTGGTTAATACATACAAACCACGTTGTAATGTGAACGATATCTTATAGCGAGATTGCCTGAGCCAGAAATAAGAAACCCTTGTGTACCCTCTCCATGCGGTGCAAATGCAATTTGTAAAGAAAGAAATAGCGCCGGAGCCTGTGTATGCTTGCCAGAATACATTGGAAACCCCTACGAAGGATGCAGGCCCGAATGTATGTTTAATTCTGATTGTCCTTCGAATAAAGCCTGCATCAACAATAAATGCAAAGATCCTTGCCCTGGTACTTGTGGACAAAATGCTGATTGCCAGGTTATAAATCACTCACCGTCTTGCACTTGCATTCCTGGTTATACAGGAGATCCATTTAGATACTGTAGCATTCCTCCGCCAGAACGTAAGATTATTAATTCCTTAATTAATTTCAGAATCCTTAATTTTTTTGTACCTACTTAGCTGTTCGTGATGTAACACCTGTAAACCCTTGCCAGCCCTCACCATGTGGTCCTAATTCACAATGCAGAGAAATTAACGGACAAGCTGTATGTTCTTGTTTACCAAATTACATTGGTAGTCCACCAAGTTGTAGACCTGAATGTGTTGTTAGTTCTGAATGTTCACCAAATAGGGCTTGTATCAATCAAAAATGCGTTGATCCTTGCCCTGGAACATGCGGATTAAACTCTAAATGCCAAGTCATAAATCACAGTCCCATATGCAGTTGCAATCCAGGTCATACTGGCGATCCATTTGCAAGATGCTTCCCGATACCTCGTAAGATTTTTTATAATGTATCATTTCCTTTATCTAATTTTATATTCTTATAGCACCACCCCAAGAAATTGTCGAAGAACCAATAAGAAACCCTTGCGTACCATCTCCGTGTGGTCCAAATAGCCAATGCAGAGACATCGGTGGTTCTCCATCATGTTCTTGTTTAGCTAATTATATAGGAAGCCCGCCAAATTGTAGGCCAGAATGTTCGATAAACCCAGAATGCTCAAGTAATTTGGCATGTATCCGCGAAAAATGCAGAGATCCTTGCCCGGGATCCTGCGGATCTAACGCTATTTGTAATGTTCTAAATCATAATTCGATATGTACTTGCCCGGATGGTTACATTGGTGATCCATTTACGAATTGTTATCCCAAACCACAAGAAATTGAGCCTGTACAAGTAAATGATCCATGCAATCCAAGTCCTTGTGGGCCAAATGCACAATGCAATAATGGTATATGTGCGTGTTTGCCTGAATATCAAGGCGATCCTTATAGAGGATGTAGACCTGAATGTATTTATAACAACGATTGTCCAAGAAATAGGGCTTGCATTAGAAATAAATGTGTTGATCCTTGCCCTGGTACTTGCGCTCCAACTGGTATATGCCAAGTTATCAACCATATACCAATGTGTAGTTGCCCTACTGGATTCACCGGAAACGCTTTTGTATCCTGCAGAATTATTGAAAGTGAGTAATTTGTCATTAAATCAATTCAACAATGACAACTTTGTTAAATTTTAGCCCCGCCTAAGGCAGATCCATGTAACCCATCACCATGCGGGCCAAACTCGCAATGTAGGGAAATTAATGGACAAGCTGTATGCTCCTGTGTACCTGGCTTCATCGGTAGTCCACCAACTTGCAGACCTGAGTGCGTTACTAGTTCAGAATGTCCTTTGACACAGGCTTGTGTAAATCAAAAATGTGTTGACCCTTGTCCAGGCACTTGTGGCATAAATGCTAACTGTCAAGTAATAAACCACAATCCTATTTGTAGTTGTTTAAATGGCTATATCGGTGATCCATTTACTAGATGCACTCCAAGGCGTAAGACGTTTATTTCTTCTTGAAAATATTTTCTATTTATTATTATTTTTTAGCAATTGAAGACGCTGTCATATCTCCAATTGATCCCTGCAATCCATCACCTTGTGGTCCAAACTCTCAATGTAGAGATGTTCGTGATTCACCCTCTTGCTCATGTTTGCCAGAATTTATAGGTACACCACCAAATTGTAGACCTGAATGTGTTAGTAACAGCGAATGCTCAAGCCATTTGGCTTGTATAAATCGTAAATGTAAAGATCCCTGTCCTGGAACTTGCGGGCAAAATGCCGAATGTAGAGTTGTTAGTCACACTCCAAATTGTGTCTGTATCGTTGGATACATCGGTGATCCATTCACGAGTTGTAGAGTTATTGAACCTGTTATTGTGCAAGATTTAATTAACCCTTGTGTACCATCCCCATGTGGAGCCAATGCTGTGTGTAAAGAACGCAATAACGCAGGATCTTGCACATGTTTGCCAGAATACATTGGAAACCCCTACGAAGGATGTAGACCTGAATGCTCTATAAACTCAGATTGTCCATCAAATAAGGCCTGCATAAGAAATAAATGCGTAGATCCTTGCCCTGGAACTTGCGGACAAAACGCTAATTGTCAAGTTATAAATCATTTACCTTCTTGTACTTGTATATCTGGCTATATTGGTGATCCATTTAGATATTGTAGCATTCCTCCGCCAGAACGTAAGAATATTACTTTCATCAAAAATCCTTTTTCTTATAGTTTTATTTTAGCTATTCGTGATACCACCCCACAAAATCCTTGCCAACCTTCACCTTGTGGACCCTATAGTCAATGTCGCGAAGTAAACGGACAAGCTGTTTGCTCATGCTTACCAACTTATATCGGTAGTCCGCCAGGTTGTCGCCCTGAATGCGTTGTTAGCTCTGAGTGTCCACAAGATAAGGCTTGTGTCAATCAGAAATGCGTAGATCCATGTCCTGGCACTTGTGGTCTAAATGCCAACTGTCAAGTCAGAAAACATAGTCCGATTTGTAGTTGTAGGGCTGGACACACTGGTGATCCATTTACTAGATGCTATCCAATACCACGTAAGGATTGTGAAAATAAATATTTATTTATGTTGCTTATTAATTCATTTTAGCACCTCAACCCGAACCGGTACAACATATTTCATTAGATCCTTGCTTACCATCGCCTTGTGGTCCTAACTCACAATGCAGAGTAATAGGAAACAGTCCATCTTGTAGTTGCTTACCAAACTTTGTTGGAAGCCCACCAAACTGCAGGCCAGAGTGTACAATAAACTCAGAATGTCCAAGTAACTTGGCTTGCATTCGCGAAAAATGCAGAGATCCTTGTCCGGGTTCTTGCGGAGCTGGAGCTCAATGTAATGTTTTAAATCACACACCAATTTGTACATGCCCTGAAGGTTATACTGGAGATCCATTTACTTATTGTAACATTAAACCACAAGAAATTCAGCCAGTCGAAACTGACCCTTGCAATCCAAGCCCTTGCGGGCCAAATGCGCAATGTAACAATGGAATATGTACCTGCTTGCCTGAATACCAAGGCGATCCTTACAGAGGATGCAGACCTGAATGCGTGCTTAATAGTGATTGTCCAAGGGATAAGGCTTGTATCAGAAATAAATGTAAAGATCCTTGCCCAGGAACATGTGGAACCAATGCTATTTGTTCAGTAATTAACCACATACCAATGTGTTCTTGTATAGAGAACTACATTGGAAATGCTTTTGTCATGTGCAATCCGCCTCCAGGTAAAATATATTTAACCTTTAATAAGTTCCCTTTAACATATAATTATATTTTAGTTGAATTACCACAAAACCCTTGTTCTCCATCACCTTGTGGACCAAACTCACAATGTAGAGAGTACAATGGTCAAGCGGTATGTTCTTGTGTACCTGGATACATTGGTAGTCCACCAACATGTAGGCCTGAATGTGTAACTAGTCAAGAATGTTCCTTAAATAATGCCTGTGTTAACCAAAAATGTATTGATCCTTGCCCGGGCACTTGCGGTTTAGCCGCAAATTGTCAAGTGGTAAATCACAACCCTATATGTACTTGTCCGCCACGTTTTACCGGAGATCCATTCGTAAGATGTACACAAATCGTTGAAGAACCTGTTGTAGTATCTACAAATCCATGCCAACCATCACCATGTGGTCCAAACTCTCAATGCAGAGCTGTTGGTGATTCGCCATCATGTTCTTGTTTACCAGAATTTATAGGCTCACCACCAAATTGTAGACCAGAATGTGTCAGTAACAGCGAGTGTGCCAATCATTTGGCTTGTATCAATCAAAAATGTAAAGACCCATGTCCTGGAACTTGCGGACAAAATGCTGAATGTAGGGTTGTAAGTCACGCTCCAAATTGCGTATGTTTACCTGGATACTTTGGAGATCCATTTACTTTATGCTCGTTACAAGAAACATCAAGGCCTGTAGAAAATTTGAATCCATGTATGCCATCTCCATGTGGTGTAAATGCTGTTTGCAAAGAAAGAAACGGTGCAGGAGCTTGTGTATGCCTACCTGAATATATAGGAAACCCTTACGAAGGATGTAGACCGGAATGCTCTATAAACTCAGATTGTCCATCAAATAAGGCATGCATAAGAAATAAATGTGTTGATCCTTGCCCTGGAACATGCGGACAAAACGCTAATTGCCAAGTTATAAATCATTTACCACAATGTACTTGTATCCCTGGTTATACTGGAGATCCATTTAGATATTGCAGTATTCCTCCCCCAGAACGTAAGCATTTTATATGCATTGAAAATCCCCCCTACTAAACTCATATTATTTTAGCTGTTGTGGAAGACGCCCCTAGAAACCCTTGTCAACCATCACCTTGCGGTCCAAACTCGCAATGTAGGGAAGTAAACGGACAAGCTGTTTGCTCTTGTTTGCCCGAATATATCGGTAGTCCACCATCATGCAGACCTGAGTGTACTGTTAGCTCTGAATGTCCACAGAATAAGGCCTGTGTCAATCAGAAATGTGTTGATCCTTGTCCTGGAACTTGCGGATTAAACGCTAAATGTCAAGTTATCAATCACAGTCCTATTTGCAGTTGCAATCCAGGTCATACTGGAGATCCTTTCACTAGATGTTACCCAATACCTCGTAAGATTTTTTTGAATGTTAATTTTCCTTCATCTAATTGTGTATTATTATAGCACCACCACCAGTAATTGCCGAAGAACCAATAAGAAATCCTTGCGTACCATCCCCTTGTGGTCCAAATAGCCAATGCAGAGACATCGGTGGTTCTCCATCGTGTTCTTGTTTAGCTAATTACATTGGAAGTCCACCAAATTGTAGGCCAGAATGTTCGATTAACTCAGAATGTCCAAGTAATTTGGCTTGTATCCGAGAAAAATGTAGAGATCCTTGCCCAGGTTCTTGCGGAGCAGGAGCTCAATGTAATGTTATAAACCACACGCCAATTTGTACATGTCCTGAAGGTTATACCGGTGATCCATTTAGTTATTGTAATATAAAACCACAAGAGATTCAACCAGTTGAAACTGACCCATGCAATCCATCGCCATGTGGTGCCAATGCTCAATGCAATAATGGAATCTGTACTTGTTTCCCAGAATACCAAGGTGATCCGTATAGAGGATGCAGACCCGAATGCGTACTTAATAACGATTGTCCAAGAGATAAGGCTTGTATAAGAAACAAATGTAAAGATCCTTGTCCAGGAACGTGTGGTCAAAACGCAGAATGTAGTGTTATAAACCACATACCTATGTGTACTTGTTTGCAAGGTTTTGTTGGAAACGCTTTTATCATGTGTAATCTTATACCAGGTAAACTAACTCTAATCTCAACTTCAGACGTTATTTTAACAATTGTATTTCTAGTTGAAGCCCCTAAAAATCCATGCTTCCCATCACCTTGTGGACCTAACTCACAATGTAGGGAAATAAATGGACAAGCTGTATGCTCTTGTGTACCAGGATTTATTGGTAGCCCGCCAGCATGTAGACCCGAGTGTGTTACTAGTCAAGAATGTTCCTTAAATAATGCCTGTGTTAACCAAAAATGTATTGATCCTTGCCCTGGCACTTGCGGCTTAGCTGCTAATTGTCAAGTAGTAAATCACAACCCTATCTGTACTTGTCCATCACGTTTTACCGGTGATCCATTCGTAAGGTGTACACCAATTATGGAAGAACCTGTTGTAGTTCCTACAAATCCTTGCCAGCCATCACCATGTGGTCCGAACTCACAATGCAGAACTGTTGGTGATTCACCATCATGTTCTTGCCTGCCAGAGTTTATTGGTTCACCACCAAACTGTAGACCAGAATGTGTTAGTAATAGCGAATGTGCAAATCACTTAGCTTGTATTAATCAAAAATGTAAAGATCCTTGCCCTGGTACTTGCGGACAAAATGCCGAATGTAGAGTTATAAGCCATACTCCAAATTGTATTTGCCCCATTGGGTATATTGGAGATCCATTTACACAGTGTACTGTCCAACCACGTAAGTCATTTTATTAAAAAATACTAGGAATCTTAAATTAATTTGACAAATTTTAGCTCAAATCCCTCAAGAACATTTATCACCTTGCTCACCTTCTCCATGTGGAGCAAATGCTCAGTGTAGAGAACAAAATGGTGCTGGTTCCTGTATTTGTTTACCAGAGTACATAGGAAATCCTTACGAAGGATGTAGACCTGAATGCACCCTAAACTCAGATTGCCCGCAAAATAAAGCTTGTGTCAGAAATAAATGTATAGACCCATGCCCAGGAACTTGTGGTACGAACGCAAACTGTCACGTATTAAACCATCTCCCACAATGTTCTTGTATACCTGGTTACACTGGCGATCCTTATAGATATTGTAACATTCCACCTCCAGAACGTAAGAGAAAACCTTCACATTCTTTAAACTATTTTCTAAAAATATTTATTTTAGCTGTTGTCGAAGATGCTCCTAAAAACCCTTGTCAACCATCACCTTGCGGACCAAACTCGCAATGTAGGGAAGTAAACGGACAAGCAGTTTGCTCTTGTTTACCCGAATATATCGGTAGTCCACCATCATGCAGACCTGAGTGTACTGTTAGCTCTGAATGTCCACAGAATAAGGCCTGTGTCAATCAGAAATGTGTTGATCCTTGTCCTGGAACATGCGGATTAAACGCTAAATGTCAAGTTATCAATCACAGTCCTATTTGCAGTTGCAATTCAGGTCATACTGGTGATCCTTTCACCAGATGTTACCCAATACCTCGTAAGATATTTCTTTAAAGTAAGTTTTCCTTTATCTTAATTTATATCCTTTTAGCACCACCTCCAGTTATTGCCGAAGAACCGATAAGAAACCCTTGCATACCATCACCGTGTGGTCCAAATAGCCAATGCAGAGACATTGGTGGTTCTCCATCATGTTCTTGTTTAGCTAATTATATAGGAAGCCCGCCAAATTGTAGGCCAGAATGCTCAATAAACTCTGAATGTCCAAGTAATCTAGCTTGTATCCGCGAAAAATGTAAGGACCCTTGTCCAGGTTCCTGCGGAGCTGGTGCGCAATGTTCAGTTATAAATCACACCCCAATTTGTACTTGTCCTGAGGGTTATACTGGAGATCCATTTACTTATTGTAACATTAAACCACAAGAGATTCAGCCAATCGAAACAGATCCTTGTAACCCAAGCCCTTGCGGATCAAATGCACAATGCGATACAGGAATATGTACTTGTTTGCCAGAATACCAAGGAGATCCTTACAGAGGATGTAGACCTGAATGTGTACTAAATAACGATTGTCCAAAGAATAAGGCTTGCATAAGGAATAAATGTGTTGATCCTTGCCCTGGAACTTGCGGACAAAACGCTGAATGTTCTGTTATCAATCACATACCAATGTGTAGTTGCATATCAGGATATACCGGTAACGCCTTTATATTATGTTCGAGAATACCAGAACCAGTTATAACGCACCCATGTAACCCGTCTCCATGTGGACCAAACTCACAATGTAGAGAAATCAATCAACAAGCCGTATGCTCTTGTGTACCTGGCTTCATTGGAAGTCCGCCAACATGTAGGCCTGAATGTGTTACAAGTTCAGAATGTCCTCTTAACGAAGCATGTCAAAATCAAAAATGCATAAACCCCTGTTTGGGTACTTGTGGAATTGGAGCCAATTGTCAAGTTGTGAATCACAATCCTATTTGTACTTGTCCACAGCGTTTTACTGGAGATCCATTTATAAGATGTACACAAATCGTAGAAGAAGCAATTGTTGTACCAACAAATCCATGCCAACCTTCACCATGTGGTCCAAACTCACAGTGCAGAGCCGTTGGTGATTCACCATCATGCTCTTGCTTGCCAGAATTTATTGGTTCGCCTCCAAACTGCAGACCTGAATGTGTATCAAACAGCGAATGTGCCAATCATTTGGCTTGTATAAATCAAAAATGTAAAGACCCATGCTCAGGAACTTGCGGAATAAACGCTGAATGTAGAGTTGTGAGTCACACTCCAAATTGTATTTGTATAAATGGTTATTTCGGTAATCCATTTAGTGCTTGCCAATTACCCGAACCCATTAAACAAGAGATATTGTCACCTTGCTCACCATCACCATGTGGTTCCAATGCTGTATGTAAAGAACAGAATGGAGCTGGTTCTTGTACTTGTTTGCCAGAATTTATTGGAAATCCTTACGAAGGATGTAGGCCAGAATGCTCAATAAACTCAGATTGTCCATCGAATAAGGCTTGTATCAACCAAAAATGTAAAGACCCATGCCCTGGAATTTGCGGACCTAGTGCTACCTGCCAAGTTATTAATCATGTCCCATCTTGTACTTGTATTCCTGGATATACAGGAGATCCATTTAGTTATTGCAGCCCTATACCTGTCCAGCAACGTAAGTTTCTTTTTAAAAAAAAAAGTTTATGCCTTACGCCTAAAATTTTTTAGCTCTTATGGAAGAAACACCCAAAAATCCTTGCCAACCCTCACCTTGTGGACCAAACTCGCAATGTCGCGAAAATAACGGGCAAGCTATTTGCTCTTGTTTGCCAGATTATATCGGCAGTCCACCATCATGCAGACCTGAATGTGTTGTCAGCTCTGAATGTGCATTAACTAGGGCTTGTGTAAATCAAAAATGCGTAGACCCATGTCCAGGAACATGCGGAGTTGGAGCTAATTGCCAAGTAATAAATCATAGTCCTATTTGTAGCTGTCAATCCGGATATACCGGAAATCCGTTTACGAGATGCTACCCTATACCACGTAAGAAATATTGATTATAAAACTTGGTGAAAATTATTTATTTTCATATTTTAGCGCCAATTTCGCCTCCAGTTGAAAACATTTATGTTAATCCTTGTGTACCTTCACCCTGCGGTCCAAACTCACAATGCAGAGACACAAATGGTTCTCCATCGTGTTCCTGTTTAGCTAATTATATGGGAAGCCCACCAAATTGTAGACCAGAATGTTCGATAAACTCTGAATGTCCAAGTAACTTGGCTTGTATCCGCGAAAAATGCAGAGATCCTTGCCCAGGTTCTTGCGGAGTAGGAGCACAATGTTCCGTTATTAATCACACACCAATTTGTACTTGTCCATCTGGTTATACCGGAGACCCATTCAGTTTTTGTAATATAAAACCACAAGAGATTCAACCAGTTGAAACTGACCCATGCAATCCATCGCCATGTGGTGCCAATGCTCAATGCAATAATGGAATATGTACTTGTTTGCCAGAATACCAAGGTGATCCTTACAGAGGATGCAGACCTGAATGCGTACTTAATAATGATTGTCCAAGAGACAAGGCTTGTATAAAAAATAAATGTAAAGATCCATGCCCAGGAACTTGTGGTCAAAACGCAATATGCCAAGTTTACAATCACATACCTATGTGTTCTTGTCAACCTGGTTATACTGGAAATGCTTTTGTTTTATGTACCGAAATTAGAGGTAAATAAACATATTTAAATTTTTACACCTTACTAATAAATATATTTTAGTCCCTGTTGCACAAAACCCTTGCCAGCCATCTCCTTGCGGTCCAAACTCGCAATGCAGAGAAATTAATCAACAAGCTGTTTGTTCTTGTTTACCAAATTACATTGGAAGTCCACCAACTTGTAGGCCTGAATGTATTTCGAGTAACGAATGTTCTTTAACTAAAGCTTGCGTAAATCAGAAATGTATTGATCCTTGCCCTGGAACTTGTGGCCTTTCAGCTAAATGTCAGGTTATCAATCACAATCCTATATGCACTTGCCCGCCGAGATATACTGGAGATCCGTTTGTCAGATGTACACCAATTCGTAAGTTTAACCAAGTCATTTTAAAAATCAAGCCTAATTAAATTATTTTAGCAATTGAAGAACCAGTGGTAGTAAATCCCTGTCAACCATCGCCGTGTGGACCAAATGCACAATGCAAAGTCATTGGCGATTCGCCATCTTGCTCTTGTTTGCCGGAATTTATAGGTTCACCACCAAATTGCAGACCTGAATGTGTTAGTAACAGTGAATGCTCGAGCCATTTAGCTTGTATAAATCAGAAATGCAAAGATCCTTGCCCTGGTACCTGCGGACAAAATGCAGAGTGTAGAGTTATAAGCCATTCGCCAAATTGTGTTTGTATACCTGGTTATACTGGAGATCCATTCTCGCTTTGTAGCATTATTCCAGCACCTATACCTGTAGAAAATATATCACCTTGTCAACCTTCACCGTGTGGAGCTAACGCTCAATGTAGAGTTCAAAACAAAGCAGGTGCTTGTACTTGTCTGCCTGAATACATAGGAAATCCTTACGAAGGATGTAGGCCTGAATGCACCCTAAACTCAGATTGCCCACAAAATAAAGCTTGCGTAAGAAATAAATGTATAGACCCATGCCCAGGAACTTGTGGTACGAACGCAAACTGCCACGTATTAAACCATCTCCCACAATGTTCTTGTATACCTGGTTACACTGGCGATCCTTATAGTTATTGTAACATTCCACCTCCAGAACGTAAGAGAAAACCTTTGCATTCTTTAAATTATTTACTAAAAACATTTATTTTAGCTGTTGTCGAAGATACTCCTACAAACCCTTGTCAACCATCACCTTGCGGTCCAAACTCACAATGCAGGGAAGTGAACGGACAAGCTGTTTGCTCTTGTTTACCCGAATATATCGGTAGTCCACCATCATGCAGACCTGAGTGTACTGTTAGCTCTGAATGTCCACAAAATAAGGCCTGTGTCAATCAGAAATGTGTTGATCCTTGTCCTGGAACTTGCGGATTAAACGCTAAATGTCAAGTTATTAATCACAGTCCTATTTGCAGTTGCAATCCAGGTCACACTGGTGATCCTTTCACTAGATGTTACCAAACACCTCGTAAGATTTTTTTTAATGTTAGGTTGTCTTCATCTAATTGTGTATTCTTATAGCACCACCAACAGTAATTGCCGAAGAACCAATTAGAAACCCTTGCGTACCATCCCCATGTGGTCCAAATAGCGAATGCAGAGACATCGGTGGATCTCCATCATGTTCTTGTTTAGCTAATTATATAGGAAGCCCGCCAAATTGCAGGCCAGAGTGTTCAATAAACTCAGAATGTCCAAGTAACTTGGCTTGTATCAGAGAAAAATGCAGAGATCCTTGCCCAGGTTCTTGCGGATCTGGAGCACAATGTTCAGTTATCAATCATACACCAATTTGTAGTTGTCCAGATGGTTACACTGGAGATCCATTTAGTTACTGTCAATTAAAACCTCAAGAAATTCAACCAGTTGAAACAGACCCATGCAATCCATCACCATGTGGTGCTAATGCTTTATGCAACAATGGAATATGTACGTGTTTGCCTGAATATCAAGGTGATCCTTATAGAGGATGCAGACCTGAATGTGTACTTAACAATGATTGTCCAAGGAATAAGGCTTGTATAAGAAATAAATGTGTCGATCCTTGCCCTGGCACCTGCGGACAAAACGCCGAATGCTCTATAGTCAATCACATACCAATTTGTACTTGTATTCAAGGATATACAGGAAACGCTTTTGTTTTATGTAACAGAATCCCAGCACCGACACCAACAAATCCATGTAACCCATCACCTTGTGGGCCAAACTCACAATGTAGGGAAATAAATGGACAAGCGGTATGCTCTTGTGTACCAGAATTTATCGGAAGTCCACCAGCATGTAGACCTGAATGTGTAACTAGTCAAGAATGTTCCTTAAACAGAGCATGTGTTAACCAAAAATGTATTGATCCTTGCCCAGGCACTTGCGGTTTAGCTGCTAATTGTCAAGTCGTAAATCATAATCCTATATGTACTTGTCCTCCACGTTTTACCGGTGATCCTTTTGTAAGATGTACACAAATTGTTGAGGAACCTATTGTAGTACCTACAAATCCGTGCCAACCATCACCTTGTGGTCCAAACTCTCAATGCAGAGAAATTGGGGATTCACCTTCGTGTTCTTGCTTGCCAGAATTTATAGGTTCACCGCCAAATTGTAGACCGGAATGTGTCAGTAATAGTGAATGCTCAAGCCATTTGGCTTGTATCAACCAAAAATGTAAAGATCCATGCCCAGGAATATGCGGCCAAAATGCTGAATGTAGAGTAGTTTCACATTCGCCAAATTGTGTCTGTATCCAAGGCTATGTAGGAAATCCATTTGTCCAATGTCAGTTACCATTAGCACCGCCAGTTCATGAACATATTGCGCCTTGCTCGCCATCTCCGTGTGGTGCAAACGCAATTTGCAAAGAAAGAAATAATGCCGGAGCTTGTACTTGCGTCGAAGGCTACATCGGTAATCCTTACGAAGGATGTAGACCTGAATGCACCATTAACTCCGATTGTCCATCAAATAAGGCTTGTGTAAACAATAAATGTAGAGATCCTTGCCCAGGAACTTGCGGACAAAATGCGAATTGTCGTGTTATGAATCATTTACCACAATGTACTTGCTTACCTGGCTATACAGGCGATCCGTTTAGATATTGTAACCTTCCCACGCCAGAACGTAAGTTAAAAATTATAAATTTTTAAACTTGTTTGACAAAAAAATATTTTAGCTGTTGTTGAAGACGCTCCTAAAAACCCTTGCCAACCATCACCCTGCGGTCCAAACTCGCAATGTAAAGAAATTAACGGACAAGCTGTTTGCTCTTGTCTGCCCGAATATATCGGTAGTCCACCATCATGCAGACCTGAGTGTACTGTTAGCTCTGAATGTCCACAAAATAAGGCATGTGTCAATCAAAAATGCGTCGATCCTTGTCCTGGAACTTGCGGATTAAACGCCAAATGTCAAGTAATCAATCACAGTCCTATATGCAGTTGTAATTCAGGTCATACTGGTGATCCATTTACAAGATGTTACCCAATACCACGTAAGATTTTTCTAATATTAAATTAAACTATATTTTTCTATATCAATATCTCTTTAGCTCCTCCACCTGTTCAAGAAGTGGAACCTTACAGAAACCCTTGCGTGCCATCTCCGTGTGGACCCAACAGTCAATGTAGAGATACAAACGGTTCTCCGTCATGCTCTTGCTTACCAAACTACTTCGGTAGTCCACCAAATTGCAAACCCGAATGTACAATAAATCCTGAATGCTCTAGTAACTTGGCCTGTATCCGCCAAAAATGCAAAGATCCTTGTCCAGGTTCTTGCGGAGTAGAAGCACAGTGTTCCGTTATAAATCACACACCGATTTGTACTTGTCCAGCCGGTTACACTGGGGATCCATTTAGTTATTGTCAGTTAAAACCGCAAGAGATTCAACCAGTTGAAACAGACCCATGCAATCCATCACCATGTGGTGCTAATGCTCAATGCAATAATGGAATTTGTACTTGTTTGCCTGAATATCAAGGGGATCCGTATAGAGGATGCAGACCTGAATGTGTTCTTAATAATGATTGTCCAAGAAATAAGGCTTGTATAAGGAATAAATGTGTTGATCCTTGCCCTGGAACTTGCGGACAAAACGCTGAATGTTCAGTTATCAATCACATACCAATGTGTACTTGTATATCAGGCTACACTGGTAACGCTTTTATATTATGTTCAAAAATACCAGAGCCAACTATTGTGAACCCATGTAACCCATCTCCTTGTGGACCGAACTCCCAATGCAGAGAAATCAATCAACAAGCTGTATGCTCTTGCGTACCAGGATTTATAGGCAGTCCACCAACTTGTAGGCCTGAATGTGTTACTAGTTCAGAATGTTCGTTAAACAAGGCCTGTGTAAATCAGAAATGCATAGATCCTTGCCCGGGAACTTGTGGTATTAACGCTTTATGTCAAGTTGTAAATCACAACCCTATATGTAGTTGCCCTCCACGACAAACTGGCGATCCGTTTGTAAGGTGTTTGCCAATACGTAAGTTATTTTAACAATGTTTAAATGTCGTAATAACACATTTATAAATATTTTAGAAGAAGAGCCAGTTGTTACACCAACTGACCCATGTCAACCATCACCATGCGGTCCAAACTCTCAATGCAGAGTGATTGGTGATTCGCCATCTTGCTCTTGCCTGCCAGAATTTACTGGTTCGCCTCCAAACTGTAGACCTGAATGCGTTAGTAACAGCGAATGTGCCAATCATTTGGCGTGTATTAATCAAAAATGTAAAGATCCTTGCCCCGGTACATGCGGACAAAACACAGAATGTCGCGTCATTAGCCACACACCAAATTGCGTATGCTTACCTGGATACATAGGAGATCCGTTCTCCAGATGTAATTTACCACCATGTAAGAATGCTTTGTATTAGCTGTTTGTTTATCCCTGAACCCCATAACCTTCACCTAACAATATGCTTAATAACATTAACCCACAGATCCATAAAAATTATTGACCCATATATTTAATATTTCAGCTCCACCCTCTGAAATAATTACACCATGTTCCCCGTCACCATGTGGCGCTAATGCTATTTGCAAAGAACGTAATAACGCAGGCTCTTGCTCTTGTTTGCCAGACTATATTGGCAATCCCTACGAAGGATGTAGACCCGAATGTGTCCTTAACTCTGATTGTCCTTCAAACAAAGCCTGTGTTAGTAACAAGTGTGTAGACCCTTGCCCTGGAACTTGCGGACAAAATGCCAACTGCCAAGTAGTAAACCACTTGCCATCTTGTACATGTTTCCCTAGCTATACCGGCGATCCATATACCTATTGCACAATACCAGCTCCTGAACGTAAGTTCTCTATTAATTTAAAAAACAAAATTTACAACCAAAACCTTTTAGCTGTTATCGAAGATACTCCTAAAAACCCTTGCCAACCATCACCTTGTGGGCCAAATTCGCAATGTCGCGAGAATAACGGACAAGCTATTTGCTCGTGCTTGCCAAATTATATCGGTAGTCCACCATCATGCAGGCCTGAATGTGTCGTAAGCTCTGAATGTCCTCTTAATAAAGCTTGTATCAATCAAAAGTGCGCTGATCCGTGCCCAGGTACGTGCGGTATTAATGCCAAGTGTGAAGTGATAAACCACAGCCCTATATGTAGTTGCAACTCCAGATTTACTGGTGATCCGTTCACCAGATGTTACCCAATACCACGTAAGTTAATTTTTTCTATAAAAAATTTCATGTATACTCACAAAATACATATTTTAGCACCTCCTCCAGAACCTGTGCCGGCTATTATTACAAACCCATGTGTACCATCACCATGTGGGCCAAACTCAGAATGTCGAGACATTGGAGGAGCTCCATCGTGTTCGTGCTTGACAACTTATATCGGTCAACCTCCAAATTGCCGACCGGAATGTACAATCAATTCAGAATGTTCAAGTAACTTGGCTTGCATTACGCAGAAATGCAGAGATCCATGTCCAGGATCATGCGGAAGCAACGCTGTTTGTAATGTATTAAACCACGTACCGATATGTACTTGTCTTGAGGGATATGTTGGCGATCCATTTACTTATTGTAACATCAAACCACAAGAGATTCAGCCAGTTGAAACAGACCCATGCAATCCATCACCATGTGGTTCCAATGCACAATGTAACAATGGAATATGTACTTGTTTGCCAGAATACCAGGGAGATCCTTCTAGAGGATGTAGGCCTGAATGTGTGCTAAATAACGATTGTCCAAGAAATAAGGCTTGTATAAGAAATAAATGCAAAGATCCTTGCCCTGGAACGTGTGGCCAAAACGCTGAATGTGCTGTTATTAATCATATTCCAACTTGTTCTTGCCTACAAGGATATACTGGCAATGCTTTTGTCTTATGTAATAGAATACCAGCACCAATACAAACAAATCCATGTAACCCATCACCGTGTGGGCAAAACTCGCAATGTCGGGAAATAAATGGACAAGCTGTATGTTCTTGTGTACCAGGATTTATGGGAAGTCCCCCATCTTGCAGACCCGAGTGTGTGACTAGTCAAGAATGTTCTCTTAGTCAAGCCTGTGTTAACCAAAAATGTATCGACCCCTGTCCAGGTACTTGCGGCATAAACGCGCAATGTCAAGTGGTCAACCACAATCCGATTTGTAGTTGTCAAGTTAGATTTACAGGAGATCCATTTGTAAGATGCACACCAATAAGAGAAGAACCTGTTTTTGTACCGACAAATCCATGCCAACCATCTCCTTGTGGTCCAAATTCTCAATGCAGAGCTGTTGGTGATTTACCGTCATGCTCTTGCTTGCCAGAGTTTATTGGTTCGCCTCCAAATTGCAAACCTGAGTGTGTCAGTAACAGCGAATGTGCCAATCACTTGGCTTGTATCAACCAAAAATGTAAAGACCCATGCCCTGGTACGTGCGGACAAAACGCTGAATGCAGAGTTATTAGTCACACTCCCAATTGTGTATGTTTGCCTGGATATTTGGGTGATCCGTTCTCATTCTGTAATTTAGAAAGTATGTATAATTATTATTACTCTTGACAAAATATGCTTAAACATGTTATTTTATTAGCTCGTCCACCAGTTGTCGAAAGACCTACTCCATGCTTGCCTTCACCGTGCGGGGCAAATGCAATTTGCAAAGAACAAAATGGAGCTGGTTCTTGCTCTTGTTTACCAGAATTTATTGGAAATCCTTATGAAGGATGTAGGCCAGAATGCTCAATAAACTCAGATTGTCCTTCGAATAAGGCTTGTATAAGAAACAAATGTGTTGATCCTTGTCCTGGAACATGCGGACAGAATGCACAGTGTCAAGTGGTAAATCATTTGCCATCTTGTACCTGTCTACCAGGTTTTACTGGAGATCCATTTAGATACTGTAACATGCATGTAGAACGTGAGTTCTTAACAAAAAATTGTATAAGGCCTGGATTCATTTAATTTATTTTAGCTGTGCAACAAGAAGAACCTACAAATCCATGCCAACCATCACCATGCGGACCAAACTCGCAATGTAGAGAAGTAAACGGTCAGGCAGTATGTTCTTGTTTGCCTGAATATATTGGTAGTCCACCAGGTTGTAGACCAGAGTGTGTAGTCAGTTCAGAATGCCCACAAAATAAGGCTTGTGTAAATCAAAAATGCATTGACCCATGCCCTGGAACTTGCGGATTAAACGCTAAATGCCAAGCAATCAATCACAGTCCTATTTGCAGTTGCAATCCAGGTCATACTGGTGATCCTTTTACTAGATGTTACCCCATACCTCGTAAGATTTTTTTAATGTTAGTTTTACTTTTATCTAAATGTATATTCTTATAGCCCCACCTCAAACGATTGCTGAAGAACCAATAAGAAATCCTTGCGTACCGTCCCCGTGTGGTCCAAATAGCCAATGCAGAGACATTGGTGGTTCTCCATCATGCTCTTGTTTAGCCACTTATATAGGAAGCCCACCCAATTGCAGGCCAGAATGTTCGATAAATTCAGAATGTCCAAGTAACTTGGCTTGTATCACGCAGAAATGCAGAGATCCTTGCCCGGGTTCTTGTGGTGCTGGAGCACAATGTTCTGTAATAAACCACACACCAATTTGTACATGCCCTGAAGGATACACTGGAGATCCATTTAGTTATTGCACACCAAAGCCACCAGAAATTCAACCAGTCGAAAGTGACCCTTGCAATCCAAGCCCTTGCGGGCCAAATGCGCAATGTAACAATGGAATATGTACTTGCTTGCCGGAATACCAAGGCGATCCTTATAGAGGATGCAGACCTGAATGTGTGCTTAATAGCGATTGTCCAAGAGATAAGGCTTGTATTAGAAATAAATGTAAAGATCCATGTCCGGGAACGTGTGGACAAAACGCTGAATGTGCAGTTATTAACCATATTCCAACATGCTCCTGTATAACAGGATACACTGGCAATGCATTTGTTATTTGCTCGCCAATACCAAAGGAAACACCTAAGAATCCATGTAATCCATCACCATGTGGACCAAACTCACAATGTAGGGAAATAAATGGACAAGCTGTATGCTCATGTGTACCAGGATTTATTGGAAGTCCACCAACATGTAGGCCTGAATGTGTTTCAAGTTCTGAATGTCCATTGAATAGAGCTTGTGTTAACCAAAAATGTATCGATCCATGTCCAGGAACTTGCGGATTAAGCGCCATATGCCAAGTAGTCAATCACAATCCAATTTGTAGTTGTCCACCAGCACAAACTGGAGATCCATTTACTAGATGTCTACCTATAAGAGAAGAACCTGTTGTAGTACCTACAAATCCATGCCAGCCATCACCGTGCGGTCCAAACGCACAATGCAGAGTTGTGGGTGATGCGCCATCTTGTTCTTGCTTACCAGAATTTATCGGTACACCACCAAATTGTAGACCTGAATGCGTATCAAATAGCGAATGTGCAAATCACTTAGCTTGTATCAATCAGAAATGTAAAGATCCTTGCCCTGGAACTTGCGGCCATAACGCTGAATGCAGAGTTGTAAGTCACACTCCAAATTGCGTATGCTTAGCTGGATATGTAGGAAATCCATTTGTACAATGTCAACAAAAGGTTGAAGAACCGCCATACGAAAGACCAACACCATGCGTACCATCACCATGCGGAGCTAATGCTGTTTGTAGAGAACAAAACGGTGCTGGTTCGTGCTCTTGTTTGCCAGAGTATATAGGAAACCCTTACGAAGGTTGCCGACCAGAGTGTACATTGAATTCAGATTGTCCATCTAATAAGGCTTGTATAAGTAATAAATGCAAGGATCCTTGCCCTGGAACATGCGGACAAAACGCTAATTGTCAAGTTATTAACCATTTACCTCAATGTACTTGTATACCTGGTTATACTGGAGATCCATTTAGATACTGCAGCATTCCTCCACCAGAACGTAAGCTTTGAATATTTATTAAAAACTCTTTCTACAACATCTATTGTTTTAGCTACTGTGGAAGACCCTCAAAATCCTTGTCAACCATCTCCATGCGGTCCAAATTCGCAATGTCGCGAAGTTAACGGCCAGGCTGTTTGCTCTTGTTTACCGGAATATGTAGGTAGCCCACCAGGTTGTCGCCCTGAGTGTACTGTAAGCTCAGAATGTGCACAAAACAAGGCTTGCATTAATCAGAAATGTGCCAATCCATGTCCGGGAACTTGCGGATTAAACGCAAATTGTCAAGTAATTAATCATAGCCCTATATGTAGTTGCGTACCTGGCAATACTGGAGATCCGTTCACCAGATGTTACCCAATACCACGTAAGAATTAAACATAATATTTTGTAAGTCATAATTTTATCATTAATATTTTCAGCACCACCTGTAATACCTCTTCAACCCGTTGTAACAAATCCATGCGTACCTTCACCTTGTGGGCCTAACTCTGAGTGCAGAGATATTGGCGGTTCACCGTCTTGTTCTTGCCTCGCAACTTACATAGGCAGCCCACCAAATTGCAGACCAGAATGTACAATAAATTCAGAATGTTCAAGTAACTTGGCTTGTATCAGACAAAAATGCAAAGATCCTTGCCCAGGCTCTTGTGGAGCTGAAGCGCAATGTTCAGTTATCAATCACACACCAATTTGTACATGCCCTGAAGGATACACTGGAGATCCTTTCACTTATTGTAGTATTAAACGACAAGAAATCCAACCAGTCGAAACAGACCCATGCAATCCATCGCCTTGTGGTCCAAATGCACAATGTAACAATGGAATATGTACTTGCCTGCCTGAATACCAAGGAGATCCCTATAGAGGATGCAGACCCGAATGCGTACTTAACAACGATTGTCCAAGAAATAGGGCCTGCATAAGAAATAAGTGTGTTGACCCTTGCCCAGGCACCTGCGGTCAAAACGCCGAATGTGCTGTAATTAACCATATACCATCATGCTCTTGTATAACAGGATACACTGGAAACGCTTTTGTTGTTTGCTCACGAATTCCTGATGAAACCCCTAAGAATCCTTGCAATCCATCACCATGCGGGCCCAACTCGCAATGTAGGGAAATCAATGGACAAGCAGTATGCTCTTGCGTACCTGGATTTATAGGTAGTCCACCAACCTGTAGGCCTGAATGTGTTACCAGTTCAGAATGTGAATTAAATAAGGCTTGTGTCAATCAGAAATGTATAGATCCTTGTCCGGGAACCTGTGGCATTAACGCATTATGTCAAGTGGTTAACCACAACCCTATTTGTAGTTGTCCACCCAGATATTCTGGAGATCCATTTATAAGATGTTTGGCAATAGTTGAAGAACCTGTCGTAGTACCTACAAACCCATGTCAACCATCACCTTGTGGACCAAATGCTCAATGCAGAGAAGTTAACGGTTCACCATCTTGCTCTTGCTTACCTGAGTTTATAGGAAGCCCACCAAATTGCAGACCTGAATGTGTATCAAACAGCGAATGTGCCAATCATTTGGCGTGTATTAATCAAAAATGTAAAGATCCTTGCCCTGGAACATGTGGACAAAACGCAGAATGTCGTGTAGTCAGTCACACACCAAATTGTGTTTGTTTATCTGGATATATAGGAGATCCATTTAGCCGTTGTAACTTACCAGAAACACCAAGACCCATTGAAACTATAAACCCATGTTTCCCATCACCGTGTGGTGCAAACGCGGTTTGTAGAGAACAAAATAATGCTGGATCATGTACTTGTTTACCTGACTACATTGGAAATCCTTACGAAGGTTGTAGGCCAGAATGTGTGCTGAACTCTGATTGTCCATCCAATAAGGCTTGTATAAGCAATAAATGTAAAGACCCATGTCCTGGTACTTGTGGACAAAATGCCGAATGTCAAGTTATTAACCACTTACCATCTTGCACATGTATACCAGGCTATACTGGCGATCCATTCAGATTTTGCTCATTACCTGAACGTGAGTTTGCTTATTTAACATATAAAACTCAATATATTTATTTCTATTTTATTGCAGCCCTAAAAGAGGAACCACCACGTAATCCTTGTAACCCATCACCTTGCGGACCAAATTCTCAATGTCGCGAAAATAACGGACAAGCAATTTGCTCTTGCTTACCAAATTATATCGGTAGCCCACCTGGCTGCAGACCCGAGTGTACTGTAAGCTCAGAGTGTCCGCTAAATAAGGCTTGTGTCAACCAGAAATGTGTTGACCCTTGTCCTGGAACTTGCGGATTAAACGCCAAGTGTGAGGTTATAAACCACAGTCCTATTTGTAGTTGTTCGCCTGGCCATACTGGCGATCCGTTTACTAGATGCTACCCAATACCACGTAAGAATCCTTAAGAAATACTAATAGAGTCTCATTTTAATAAATTTAATATTTTAGCACCTCCTTCAGATCCAATACCGGTTGTAAATACAAACCCATGCGTGCCTTCGCCATGCGGTCCTCATTCCATTTGTCAAGACTTTAACGGTTCACCATCTTGCTCATGTATTTCCAATTATATAGGAAGTCCTCCGAATTGTAGGCCTGAATGCACTATAAACTCTGAATGCTCAAGCAACTTGGCTTGTATCCGCGAAAAATGCAGAGATCCTTGCCCAGGATCTTGTGGAGCTAACGCTATTTGTAACGTGATAAATCATACACCGATTTGTAGTTGTCCAGAAGGATATACAGGAGATGCATTTAGTAGTTGTTTCCCCAAACCATTGCCTGTTGCTCCGGTTGAATCAGACCCATGCAACCCAAGTCCATGCGGGCCAAATGCACAATGCAACAATGGCATATGTACTTGCTTGCCGGAATACCAAGGCGATCCTTATAGAGGATGCAGACCTGAATGCGTGCTAAATAGTGATTGTTCAAGAGATAAGGCTTGCATTAGAAATAAATGTAAAGATCCATGTCCAGGAACGTGTGGTCAAAACGCAGAATGTGCTGTCATTAACCATATTCCATCTTGTTCCTGCATTACTGGTTATACCGGCAACGCTTTCGTACTTTGCACACCTATTCCAGGTATAATAAATGCATTTTTAACGGTTGATCAATGTTTTACACTTTAATTTTTAGTTGAGTTACCTAAGAACCCTTGCAATCCTTCACCGTGTGGACCAAATTCACAATGTAGAGAAATTAACGGACAAGCTGTATGCTCTTGCGTGCCTGGTTTCATTGGCAGTCCGCCAACTTGTAGACCTGAGTGTGTAACTAGTCAAGAGTGTTCTCTAAGTCAAGCATGCGTAAACCAAAAATGTATAGATCCTTGCCCAGGTACTTGCGGACTTAGTGCGAGATGCCAGGTCGTAAACCACAATCCTATATGCAGTTGTCCAAGTAGATACACTGGCGATCCGTTCATAAGATGTTTGCCAATAAGTAAGACCACTAATATATGCCTTAAGGTTGGTATAAATTTAACATTTTTAGGGGAAGATCCACCACAAACTCCTGTTAACCCTTGTAATCCATCACCATGCGGTCCAAACTCTCAGTGCAGGGAAGTAAACGGTTCTCCATCGTGTTCCTGCTTGCCACAGTTTATTGGCGCCCCGCCAAATTGTAGACCTGAATGCGTATCAAACAGTGAATGTGCCAATCATTTGGCCTGTATAAATCAAAAATGTAAAGATCCTTGCCCTGGCACGTGCGGAATAAATGCAGAATGTAGGGTTGTTAGCCACACACCAAACTGCGTCTGTTTGAACGGATACTCTGGAAATCCATTCCAAAGATGTATAGTGCCAGAAGTATCCGTACCTAGACCTCTTGATCAGATTAATCCATGTTTCCCATCGCCATGTGGAGCAAACGCCATGTGCAAAGAAAGGAATAATGCAGGCGCATGTGTCTGTTTACCAGAATACATAGGAAATCCTTACGAAGGTTGCAGACCTGAATGCATACTTAACTCTGATTGTACATCGAATAAAGCTTGCATAAACCAAAAATGTAAAGACCCATGTCCTGGTACTTGCGGACAAAATGCCAACTGTCAAGTAATTAACCACTTACCATCTTGCACATGCATACCAGGCTATACTGGCGATCCATTTAGATTCTGCTCGTTACCTGAACGTAAGATTACTCACGCAACCCATAAAACTCAATATATTTACCCCTATTTTATTGCAGCCCTGAAAGAGGAACCACCACGTAATCCTTGTTACCCATCACCTTGCGGGCCAAATTCGCAATGTCGCGAAAATAACGGGCAAGCCATTTGCTCTTGCCTACCAAATTACATCGGTAGCCCACCTGGTTGCAGACCCGAGTGCACTGTTAGCTCGGAGTGTCCGCAAAATAAGGCTTGTGTCAACCAGAAATGCGTAGACCCATGCCCCGGAACTTGTGGACTGAACGCTCGTTGTGAGGTTATAAACCACAGTCCGATTTGTAGTTGTTCGCAGGGTCATACTGGCGATCCATTTACTAGATGTTATCCAATACCACCACCTCCACCTACTCCAACTGTCCCAAGTATTGTAAATCCTTGTGTTCCCTCTCCTTGTGGACCAAACAGTCAATGCAGAGATATTGGTGGTTCGCCATCATGCTCTTGCTTGCCCAATTATATTGGAAATCCACCTTCATGTAGGCCTGAATGCACGATCAATTCCGAATGTTCAAGTAATTTGGCTTGTATCAACGAAAAATGTAAAGATCCTTGCCCTGGTTCGTGCGGTATTAACGCTATTTGCGTAGTAAGGAATCATAATCCCATATGTAGTTGCCCGACTGGTTATCAAGGAGATGCTTTTACTTCTTGTAATCCAATACCACCACCACCTCGTAAGTTACATCACATTTTTTGTGAATTTTGTTTTAATAAAACCATTTTAGAACCACCAAAAGTAGATCCATGTTACCCTAACCCTTGCGGACCAAATGCACAATGTAGCAACGGAATATGTACTTGTTTGCCTGAATACCACGGCGATCCTTATAGGGAATGTAGACCCGAATGCGTACTTAACAATGATTGTCCTAGAGATAAGGCTTGTATCAACCAAAAGTGTAAAGACCCTTGCCCTGGAGTATGCGGCCAAAACGCTGAATGTAACGTAATGAACCACTATCCTTCTTGCACATGCTTGCAAGGATACAACGGAGATCCATTCGTGTTTTGCACGAGAATAGAGAGTAAGTCCACAAATCAAAATAATAAAAACCAATCTAACGTGTCAATTTATTTAGCCCCACCTCCTAAAAATCCATGTTACCCATCACCATGCGGACCAAACTCGCAATGTAGGGAAATTAACGGACAAGCCGTATGCTCTTGCGTACCAGGCTATTTCGGCAGTCCACCCAGTTGTAAACCGGAATGCGTTGTAAGTTCCGAATGCCCGCTTAGCAGAGCTTGCGTAAACCAAAAATGCATTGACCCATGCCCTGGAACTTGCGGTATTAGCGCTCAATGTCAAGTTGTGAACCACAACCCCATTTGCACTTGTCCGCCACGCTACACAGGCGACCCCTTCATAAGATGCCAAGTGATTATTGGTATGTATACAATAACCTCGAAATGTACTCCTGTTAATTCAACTTTAAATATAGTTGAAGAGCCTGTAATACGAGAAGAACCACCTAATCCTTGCGTGCCCTCACCTTGCGGAGCAAACTCACATTGCGAAGTTACCCCCGGCAATACAGCAAAATGTACTTGCTTACCCACATTTATCGGCAGCCCTCCAAATTGCAGACCTGAATGTGTAACAAACCATGATTGCTCCAGAGATTTGGCGTGTATAAATAACAAATGCAAAGACCCATGTCCGGGATCTTGCGGACTTAATGCTCGTTGTCTCGTTACAAACCACATTCCAAACTGTATATGTTTGGAAAACTATGTAGGAGATCCCTTCACTATCTGTTCTCTAAAACCAGGTTAGACCTATACTTATTTCCATCTATTAAGTAATGCATGCCTGTAGTTAATCTTTCAGTAATTCAACTCATACTAACACTTTGTTTAATCTACAACATATTCTAATACAATTTGTTTTATTTAGCTCCACCACCACCGCAACCGGAACCAAGAGACCCATGCTACCCATCGCCATGCGGATCAAACGCGAATTGCCGCGTTGAAAGTACCTACGCTGTCTGCGAATGTCTACCAGAATACCATGGCAATCCTTACGAAGGTTGCAGACCCGAATGTCTATCCAACAGCGACTGTCCAATGAACAGAGCTTGCATCAGGAACAAATGCCAAGACCCATGCCCGGGAACATGCGGTGTTAATGCTTTATGCACCGTGACAAACCATGTTCCTATTTGTTCGTGTCCAGACACGTTCACTGGAGACGCTTTTAGAATCTGTTCGCCAGTTATTGGTAAGTCAAATTTCAAGATTTTGCATGACAATAATACAATGTAAAGTATCAATGTCAATTTGTTAATTAATTTTGAATTTCACTTCATAATTTAATACATTTTGGTCATTTACTACTCAATTGGCAATTGTAGATTGTTTGTAAAATATTGCAAACAATTTAAACTATTAAACAAATAAATAAAAATATGGTCTTCTCTTTGCAGAAGAGCCACCACGTGACCCTTGCAATCCATCTCCATGCGGAATTAACACTATTTGCAGACCATCTCAACAAAACGCGATATGCGAATGTCTGCCAGGCTTCTTTGGAAGCCCGCATGCAGGTGGTTGCAGACCAGAATGTACTATAAGCGCAGATTGCGCACGTGACAAGGCTTGCGTGAACACGAAATGCGTGGATCCATGCCCAGGCGTATGCGGATTCGGAGCTGTTTGCAACGTTATAAACCACAGTCCGGTTTGTTCTTGCCCGAAACCACTTACAGGCGATCCGTTCACGTTGTGTAGAGAAGAACCTAGACCTGAACCTGAAGATCCATGCAATCCGTCACCATGCAGACTTAACGGTCAATGCAGACTTGTTAATGGAAATGCTGTGTGCACGTACCCAGAATGTATAATCAATCAAGACTGTCCAAGAGACAAGGCATGTTACAACCAGAAATGTAGAGATCCGTGCAGAGACGCTTGCGGATTGAACGCTTTATGTCAAGTGGTGAACCACAATGCAATTTGTAGTTGTCCAACTGGGTACATCGGGTCGCCACAAGTACAGTGTACCTTACAACCTATCGAACAACCAAAACCAAAGGTTGAATGCACAACTGACTCTGAATGCACAAACGACAAGGCTTGCGTTAACAACATCTGTGTAAACCCATGCGCAGAAAATCCATCGCTATGCGGACAAAACGCGGAATGCCGCATTCAATTACATCGCGCCGTATGCACTTGCAGAGACGGTTACACAGGTAACGCACAACATGCTTGCTTCGAAATCGGATGCAGAGCCGACTCTGATTGTCCACCAATACAAGCTTGCGTTAATCGCGATTGCGTCGATCCTTGCTCGTTCGCATCATGCGGACTGAATGCTTTATGTACTGCCGATTCAAACCACAAAGCCAGATGTTATTGTCCAGATAACTTCAGAGGAAATGCTTTGATAAGATGCGAGAGACCTGAATGCACTAAGGATGATGAATGCCCCTACAACTTGGCCTGCAGAAACGAGCGTTGTGAAGACCCATGCAACTGCGGCTTGGGTGCAATTTGCAAAGTAACAAACCACCGACCTCAATGTTCATGTCCACCGGGATACAATGGAAATCCTGAGAGCGCTTGCAATATACAACCAATTGAACAGGAACCTGAATGCAGAATGGATGCTGATTGCCCGAGCAAATTGGCTTGCTTTAGCAGCACTTGCAAGAACCCATGCGCCGAAGTCAAACCTTGCGGAAAGAACACTCAATGTATCGTAATTGATAGTCTGCCATTAAGAACTATGTCTTGTATGTGCTTACCGGGATATGTAGGTGACGCCGAAATTGGATGCACACTAGGTAAGAAATCAACAAGATTAACAACAAATCAATTTTTAAAAGCAAATTTACTAACATACATGCAATTTTTTTCAGGATTTATCAAATACCTATTCCTTTCCTTTTATTATAACAGCAACATATTTATTAATAAGGCTTCTAAAATAATATTACCAACCCTTGTAAAACAAAAAAATAATATTTGTTTTGTATCCAAATAGCACCCCAAGAAGAACCAGGCTGTAAGAGCAACGACGATTGCCCTCTATCGCAAACCTGCCTAAACAGAAAATGCGTTAACCCGTGTTCAGTAGGAAACCCTTGTGCTTCCACGGCTGAATGCGAGTCCACGGACCATAAAGCCGTTTGTAAATGTCCTGCTGGTTTGGCAGGAAATCCATTCATTAGATGTTACGAAGAAGTCAAGACTAAAGTAGAGTGTGCATCGGATTCTGAATGTAGTAATGATAAATCTTGCATTAATCAACGCTGCCAAGATCCTTGTATTTTATCCAACCCTTGCGGAACGAACGCTGAATGCAGGACCAATATTCACAGACCAACGTGTCATTGTCCTGACGGCTGGGTTGGAAGTCCACAAGTAATGTGTTACAAACGTAAGTTTACAACTGCAGCCTCGTATATGTTATGTTAATGTGTTATTTTATAGCTGAATGTAAATCTGATCCTGACTGCCCATACAACAAAGCCTGTATCAACGAAAACTGCTTGAATCCTTGCTCGACCAAATCGTGCGGACGCGGTGCTGAATGCTTAGCACAAAACCACAGAGCACAATGTCAATGTCCGGCTGGAACACAGGGAAATCCATTAATCTCTTGTATCACCGGAATTTGTCATTACAACGAAGACTGCGCAGATCATGAGGCTTGCGATCGCCTTAACAGAGTCTGCAGACCTGTATGCGATGACGAAACTTGCGCTGACACTGCAAATTGTGTGGGACGTAATCACCAACCTAAATGCTCATGTCCAATTGGTACGACTGGCAATCCCTTCGTGGAATGCTTGGGCTTCAAACAACCGACGCCGGAGTGTACAACTGATTCCGACTGCCCAACAAAATACGTATGCACGAACGACAGATGCGAAGATCCATGCGCGACAACCGATATCTGTACCGCCGACCAGGAATGCTCCGTACGAGATACGCAACCACTCAGGACCGTGATGTGTATGTGTCCGCCGGATACCATAGCCGAAATTACTGGAAAATGCAGACCTATAACCTACGAAGAACCAGGCTGCAAAGTGGACTCTGATTGTAACGATAGAGACAAATGCATACGCGGTGGATGTATTGAAGCTTGCAGAATAGATAGGTGTGGAGTTAACGCCATTTGCAACTCCGCGCACCATCAAGCCGTATGTACTTGTGCCCCAGGTTACATCGGTAATCCACATATCGAATGTACAAACAGTAAGTTGACTTAATTTCTTGATTTTTTTACAATGTTTGACGTTAATATTTTTCTAGTACCGAAAACACCGCCGTTTGTGCCTGTGGTTCCGGAATGTTACAGTGATGATGATTGTACATATGACAAGAGGTGCAAGAATGAAATCTGCGTCAATCCATGCACAGCAGATAAACCATGTGCAAGTGGGGCATTCTGTTCCGTGACAAGACACGAACCTATTTGCAGATGTCCTTCAGGCTACGAAGGCAATCCAAAGATCGAATGTGTAGCACGTAAGTACTTTTATTGAAAAATATATACAATGTAGTTAATATTAATAACGTAACACCAAAGAATTTAAAAACCAAGATACTTTGAAAATCCTATATAACGCTTATATTCGTAGTAAATTTAAATATGCCTGCGTCATTTGTTCACAATTTTATGACATTCACATTGATAATATTGAAAAAATTCATAGAAAGTTTTTTAGATAGGTATCTCTGTTACATATTCTATGGATATTACCCCGTTTTTAAATTTGATTATGTTGGTGCTTTAATGTTCTTTGACATGGAAAGTTTGGAGATACGTAGATACGTAGATACGTGATTTATCTATATAAAATACACGGAATAATTTTTGACCCCAAAATTGTCTTGAAAATAAAATTTTATATTTCAAGACTAAATTCTAGGTATCACCAAGCTTTCTATGAAGAAGCTGCAAATACCAATAAATTCAATGTATCGGAGTTACAATCTGATTGAAGAGAATTGTGATATTTTTTATTTAACTTTAAATCAATATTTTAGAAATAGAAACAAGACTTTTTTTACACTGTATTTATTTGGTTGTATATATTTATATCCTTTGTATGGACGTTTGTCTGTTGGATTAATAAACGATTATTATTATTATTATTATCATTAATGTTTGTTGTAGCAACCGGGGTAACTGTGGGGTGCACCAGCAACTCTGAATGTCCAAAGAGCGAGTCTTGTATAAACCGTTTGTGTACAAGCCCATGTAACTGTGGACCAAATGCTGAATGCAAAGTGGTCAACCACTATCCAACATGTTACTGTCAACCAGGATATTCCGGAAATCCTCAAATAGGCTGCACTAAACGTAAGTTAATCTTGTTAATATTTTAACAATTTATTTACAAAATCTTTATTTGCAGTTGGTTGTCAATCTGATAACGAGTGTAGCAACGACAAACAATGCTACAACGGACAATGCATAAACCCATGTATAATCAACGATCCATGCGCGAGGAACGCAGAATGTTATGGTCAAAACCACGTAAGCAGCTGCAAGTGTCCACCGGGCTACGAGGGTAACGCATTCGATCGTTGCGAACGCGTTGAGTGCCACACCGATTCCGAATGCCCAAGCAATAGAGCCTGCATCAGTCAAAGATGCGTGGATCCATGCTCGCAAATCGCAAATCCACCTTGCGCGCAAAACGCAATTTGCTACGCACAAAACCACGCAGCCGGTTGCGTATGCCCGCCGCATTTGCCCGAAGGAAACGCGATGGCTTACTGTAGCGCTCCGTCCAGAGTAGCTGGTAAGCCGGAGTGCGAATTCGATGTCGACTGCCCAAGTAAGCTGGCTTGCATAAGAAATCAATGCGTCAATCCTTGCGAAAGCCTCTCGCCTTGCCACAAAAACGCACATTGCAGCGTTCTCGACACAATACCTGTAAGAACGATGATTTGCACTTGTCCGGAAGGATGGGTGCCTAATAATGAGGGCGATTGTCTCCCTATCGTAGTACCGATACCACCTGGTTGTACAAGAGATGACGATTGTTCTAGCAACGAGGCTTGTATTAATAGATTGTGTAGAAACCCTTGCGATTGCGGTAGCAACGCACAATGCTTAATACAGAATCACAGACCAATATGCTCTTGTGAAGAAGGATACGAAGGCAATCCAAACATCGCTTGCCAGAAGATCGGATGTAGAATCGACTCGGAATGCGAGTCTGGAAAGGCTTGTGTCAACGGTCATTGTATCAACCCGTGCTTGGTTAAAGATCCTTGCGGAATCAACTCGGAATGTTACGTATATCAGAACCGTGCAGAGTGTCGCTGCTTGAGCGGTTACAGAGGAAATCCATTCGACAGGTGTATCGTTGAAGGATGTACTTCCAACAGCGATTGTCCGACTGATAGACAATGCATAAACGCGCAATGTATCAACCCTTGCGTCTATGGTAACCCATGCTCGCCTAGAGCTGAGTGTAGGGTACAAAACCACATGTCATTGTGCAGATGTCCAGTTGGATTCCTTGGTAATCCTTACGTAGACTGCAGACCAGAACCGGAACCGGAATGTCGCGAGGACGGCGAGTGTCCATCAAGACTTGCTTGCCTCAACGAGAAATGCCAGAACCCTTGCGCCGTACTGGAACCATGCCATCGCCCATCCGAATGCCAAGTTGTAGGATCCGTGCCAGTAAGAACAATGCTATGCGTATGCCCGCCAGGTTACATAAGCGGCGGAAACGTCACTTGTAACCCCGTACCATCCATCAAAGAAATCGGAGCTTGCGTCAGCGACAGCGAATGTCCGTCTGACAAGGCTTGCTTTAACGGAATATGCAGAGATCCATGCAACTGCGGCATCAACTCTGAATGCCGCGTTAAAGATCACAAACCCGTCTGTACATGCAGACAAGGTTACGACGGCAAACCGGAGATAGAATGTCACCGCATAGGATGCAGAAGCGATGACGAATGCTCGCCACAACATCAATGTATCAACAGACAATGCGTGTCAGCTTGTGCGGCCGATGGTTCGACTTGCGGCGATGACGCCGAATGTTACGCCAGCAATCACAGAGCGATATGCGAATGTCCGCCAGGTCTAATGGGAGATCCTAAAGTATCTTGCGTGCTTGTAGGCTGCAGATCGGACACCGATTGCCCGGGAAGCAGAGCTTGCATCAACCAGAAATGCGAGAATCCTTGCACCGAAGCAAATCCTTGCGATGCGCCGGCCGAATGTAAAGTATTCAACCACGCTGTCGAATGTGCCTGTCCACCTGGCACAGTCAGCGACGGTAAAATGGGTTGTATGGAGGTCGACGTCAAATGCCGACATGATTCAGAGTGCCCATCGCAATTCGCTTGCATTGGCGGCGAATGCGTGAATCCATGCAAAGCTACAGAACCATGCGGCGTCAATGCCGAATGTACTGTTTTGAACACAGAACCTGTAAGAACTATGACATGCGAATGCTTGCCTGGATATCAAGGAAACGCTGCTGTACAATGCGACAAAAGTAAGTCAACGAAACATATAACCATTAACATTTTTATCAATATGTTTTTTTTAGTGGCCTTATGTAGAACCGACAAAGGATATGTAAGAACCTCAGACGGAAAGTGCGTATGTCCACCAAACTACGCTCAAAACGAAAACGACGAATGCATACCATGCAGGGTCGAGAAAGGATTCAAAATCGACGAGAGAGGTCGCTGCGTGTGCGCGCTAGAAAGAGGCCTTATAATCGACGAGCGTGGCAACTGCGTGTGCCCGATCGAATTCGGTTACAGACTTGACAGCAGAGGCAACTGCATACCCAAACAAGGACCTGAATGCAAAACTGACGACGATTGCGCTGATCACAAGTACTGCAACCCAAACACCAAGACCTGTGATGATCCATGCGAAACCAAACATTGCGGCGTCAATGCCCTTTGCAACGCTACGAATCATCGCGCTGTATGCCAATGCATCACAGGGTACACCGGAGATCCAGATGTGCTCTGCAGTAAGTTATATTTTTTGCTATAAAATGAACCTTTTTTTAATAATGTATTTGTAGATCACACATCACCATTTAGAACGGACTTCCCAAGACCAGAGATGCAGGTAAGCTGCCTTTCTGATGGAGTCCAGCTCGAAATTCACATCACAGAAACTGGATTCAATGGGGTATTATACGTAAAGGGGCACAGTAAGGATGAGCAATGTAGGAGAGTTGTAACTCTACCACCCGACTCTACCCAAAGACTGGAAATATTCAAGGTCCAATTTGGAAATTGTGGACTTATACATGTTAACGTAAGATACATTTTTAATTAATAATTATTTAAATGCTATAATGATCATTTTATCACAGGGACAAGCAAGCTTTGTGCTAGTAATCCAGAAACATCCTAAACTGGTAACGTACAAAGCCCAAGCATACCACATCAAGTGTGTCTACCAAACAGGCGAGCAAAATGTCACTCTAGGCTTTAACGTATCCATGTTAACTACAGCTGGAACGATTGCAAACACCGGGCCGCCACCAACGTGCCTAATGAAGATCGTGACGCAAACCGGTCAAGAAATCAACTCGGCCGAAATTGGCGACAACCTCATGCTTCAAGTCGACGTCCAACCTGGTTCGATCTACGGTGGATTCGCTAGAAGCTGCGTGGCCAAAACTATGGAAGACAACGAAGTAAATGAATATTTGGTGACGGATGAGAACGGTTGCGCGACTGATCCAACGATCTTTGGGGAATGGGAGTATAATCCCGACACCCAAAGCTTGCTGGCCAGCTTCAACGCCTTCAAATTCCCAAGCAGCGACAACATCAGATTCCAGTGTAACATAAGAGTTTGCTTCGGCAAATGCCAACCAGTAAGTTTTGAGTCAATTTAATTTCATCATCATTGGTGTTAATTGGTGTTTTTTATAGGTTAATTGCAGAGGATACAACGCTTTTGGTAGACGTAAGAGAGCCATTGATGACGATAACAACACAGACGTTGCAGTGTCCGGAGATTTACTGTCTGGACAGCTGAGAGAAGAAATAACAATATCATCAAACGCCATTTTAACGTTTGAAAGACGTGAGGAACGATTCACAGATCCAACAGAAGGTAAGACTTTACCACAGACAGACTTTTCATTATCTTATCACAAAATCAATCTTGTTTACAGTAATCAAAGTATCCACACCCTTGTGGAAATTTTTCTCTAAAAAGTTTTAATAAGTATAAATAAGAGTTTTACTTTTTCTTAAAAACTAGAATAAGACTTATTAAGTCGAAGAAGTCTGAATAAGTCTTATTAAGTCTAGACTAATAGCAAGATTTGAGAGTCTTCTGGAAGAAATTGTAGGTACCTATAACAATAAAAGATATGCAAGGTGTAATAATTATAACAATTATAATTTTTTACATACGATGCGCTTGACTTGCTTTCATTGTTGCCACTGTGCGTTTTATTTTAATAGTTTCTTTTTAAAAACGCAAATATTCATCTAACCATTGTTTCAAACAATTGTTCTAAAAACAATACACATGTGATCGATTTTCTCAGCTGACCAATTAGAGCACAGGTGACCGTCATGTGATTTCATCTTTCTTCTGTCAGTCCGACCCAGTGTTGCCGTTTGCAAGTATTTTACTCGAAAATTGGGTATTTTCATCATGTTTGCGGGTAGAATTTTGAAGCGGGTAAAATCGGTTAACTTGCAAATTTTGATCAAAATAATAACTATAGAACTTTTCAGAAAATAATATTGTATATTTACTAATTATGTCAATTATTTTATTCTATCCTGTTACATTTTTATTGACTTATATAACAATTTTAAGTTAATTTAATTTATTTTTCAAAACAGGGCGAATGCCCTAGTAAATTTAAAATATAACTAGTTTTCTTAGTATTTTGTAATTTTTGGTCAGGAACTTTTATGATATTAATCCGGCAACACTGTACGTACAATCAAACACAATGAAAGCAGCTCGAAGATCAACCATATTATTTTTACGAGTTCAACTGTCATCATTCCTATGCGTTGCGAAGAATTCTTATAGTTATTATACCACAAGGGATCTGTATGTAGGTACACAAACCAAACGTATGTCTTAGTTAACTGTTTTATTGTAATAAATTGAAGTAAATGTTGTAAGCATTGATTTCTTGTTTTTATAAGCCTTATAACAACACAAAAACAGTGTTTATAAATACTTTTCTTTATATTTTCTTTTTCAATAACCAAATACAATATCTTTGAAAAACTCCGGATATTTATTTTAATCGCTATAGGTATACCTACAATTTCTCTGCTAAAACACTTCCAGAAGACTCCCAAATTTTGCTATTAGTCTAGACTTTTTCCGACTACCAAAGTATAAATTTTTATGTATTTTGAAATAATATTTTAGCAATTAAAGTGCCTTATTCTCTACGTTTTTAGTTGTTCTATCTAAATTGTAAAATTAAACGTTTCAGATGTTACAGTTTTTAATCAAGAAAAAAACATATCAAATTAGTCTTGTGCTCAGATATGAGTTAAATTTAATTTTCATGTATCCGTTTGACCCACACCTGGGAATCCCAGGACATTTTAGAGGGGGAATACCATAGGAATACAATGGAAATACATAGGAATACAACAAAATATAATGGGAATACATGGGAATCCCTGGACGTTTTCCCTTTGGGTGGTTGACCCCTCGGTCCAATTATAATTCGAAAATTATGACATTTTATCGGTCCGTCAAGTTTCTACTTCGTACGTCTGACGGAGAAACTTAAAATAAGTTTTATTCATCCGCCATTACACATCTGATTTTGATGCCTAACGTTAAGATAAATCTTTTAATATTTTTTTAATAAGATTGTAAAACGGAAATATTACTTTCGTTATGTCAATAATGTTCTACTGTTTTGTTTTAATTTAATAAGAATAACCGAAAAAAAAAACACAAACAAAATATATTAAAACCAGAACTAAAAGGACCTGCTTTTTAAAAACTATACATTTTAATGTATATTAAGGCTAGTATATTCTTTTTATATGGTATATTTACCTAGGTACCTTTAAATTTATTAGACAGCTAACTGTTAAAGTTAAAATTGTTGACATAATTGTAACTATGGCAATTAAGCATTAGGTAAATTTAGTAATGAATATACCGACCCTTAATTTCTATTTGTCAAAAAATCAATCCGTTAAACGGATGCATGAAAATTAGAACATTTCTTGTCGGACGTTTTTATTGAAAAACGGATAACAGACAAACGGATACATGAAAATTAAGCTTTAGTATTTTAAATCATTACCACCATAACCTTACTTTTACTAAATATTATTACACTAATCAATCTGTAAGGTATAATAACAAAACAATTACCTGATTTTTCGTTTCTGGTGTTACAGTGACAAAGTAAGAAGAAAACACACTTACAACCTGATAATTATCAATTTTTTTGGGACTGTGACACCACTACTACGATAAATAATCTCAAATCACAAAACGGTCGACAGATTGACATTTTTTTAAAATAATCTCAAATCGCAAAACGGTTGACAGATTGACAGTTTTTCTTTCTTTCGCATGGTCATTCAGCCAGTTCACTTGAGTACAGATTTTGGACACTAATTAACTTAAAAATTAAGCGTTTCTTCTAGTTTTTTTGTCGCACATTATAATTTGGAATGTTTTCTTTCAAAATTCATCAGATTTAATGCGAAAAGAACATATTTATTTTTACACCCTTGGTATCGTTTGCCATGGAATGACTACAATCTCTCTGCTAAAAGTCTTATTAACTTTTCCAGAAGACTCCCAAATTTTGCTATTAGTCTGACTTACTAAGACTTTTTCCGACTTAATAAGTCTTATTCAGAGTTTTTAAGATAAAGTAAGACTTCCAAAACTCTAACTTTTACTTATTAAAACTTTTCAGAGAAAAATATCAACAAGCAATTATATTATATGTGAATACGTTGACTTATTGTAAACCAAATTTGATAATAAGTAATAAATGAAAAAAACCAATGCTTAATCCTGATCTTTTTAGCTCCAAACGCTCAAAGAGTGGAAGATATCTGCGTGTCGATGATAGGCTTCATAATAGCCTTGATAATCACTGCCTTGCTGGCTCTTGTGGCAGTCGCTATTGCGGTGTCCTGCTGGTTGATGGCGTACCGCAGAAGACCGAAGGCCACCGGACCTCTGCCGCATCCGCCGGAGTTTCCGAATCCGCTGTTCACCACCCCGGAGCCGATATCGGAACCCACACCCGACTACCTCACGTAGACACTGCTAAAAAATTAGTTTTTAAGTTACTCTCGACGATGACCAAGAAGAAGATATATATATGCTCCAAAAGCACGAATACTCGACTATATTATTTGTATATTTAATTCCGTAGGTTTGTTAAACGTTTTCGTCGCTTCTTTTTGTATCCGTCCAATGCTACTCACTCAAGAAAAACTGCCAAAAAGGGAGCGGCGATGCGTTGCAGACCGATTTTAGTTAATTATGATGACGAAATAAGTACAGCCATAAGCGTAGTTAAGTATGGCGTATGTATTTCCAGCTATCTTTTCCACTGGCTGTATTCTATGTTGTATGCAATTCCTATACACAGACAAGGGAAAATTTTAATAATGGTGGAGGTCTTCTTATAACGCGCTTAACAGAAAACTGAATTGTTTTTATATTATATTTTTTGAATACTGCCCCTTGAATCTGTTATTGTGTTATATTATGATACTTTTGTCTATTGTAAATAAATTCGTAATAGAATGTATTCTTCGATCAGCCACTGGAAGACTTGGATTTATTATTTTAGATAAGACTATAAATATTTTATGACTTGTATAAAGTGTGTGAATGAGATTGAATGCGGAGTCCCTTTTTCAAAACTCCGAAAATTTTTTGGTGCTGACTGATTTTACTTACTCGAAACAGTCAAAACGATGTTTAGTCAATCAATTAATTAATTAATTAATAGTACCTACTCGTATTTAATGTAAGTCTCAACGAGGCAAAACTATTCATAACCAAAAAGTATTAAATTCGAAAAAATGTTTGTTGTACTAAATTGTATATTTTAATTGGCTTAATAATTTTTCCATAATAAATGCCTTTGAATGTTTAAATTTGTTTTCCTTTGATGCTCTAATTAGGTATATACATATTAACTATCCTCATTATTTATATGTTAATTATTTTTTTCTACTGTAATTTGACATTCTAACGATGATTCCTTAATTGTCATATTGTGATAATCGCTTCTTTAATAAAGATTGTTTAATAATAGTTATTTTTTTATTTCGTTTTTTCATTCCTTTTACAGATAATATTTACAGTTTAAAATAGGATATACGCTAAAGAAGCAGGGCTGGATGCTCCCGTGTACGAGTTTTGGTTCGTCCCGCGCATGACGTCACTTGATGAGTAGTTGCCGTGCGAATACACGAATAATAGTAATATTATCAAAGAAAATAAAGAAATTTCTGGACATAGTGCGTTTTTATTAAACTTAATATTGAAGAAAGTGTTATAATATGGATAATAAATGCTTTCAGTCCTTGATAACATTTAGGGCTGTAGTTTAAGCGTTGGTGTTTTAAATTAAACTTATAGTCACTATCCAGAAAATGTTTATAGGAAACAGAAGCGGTCTCAACCTAAATATTGTCTATTATTTTTGTGGCATTTAAACACTGTTCCCACAAATCAAACTTTTTCGGGAATCGATTAAATTTAATGTTTTTATTTAAAGGGTTTTTCTTGGACTGGTTGTCCGAATTGCATCCAAATATGCCACACCGCATTTTAATAAATGGAAATGGCACTATACAATCTAAAACACAAACAAAACACAAACAACACAAAAACAATAATAAACAAACCTAACAGGTTAACCTAACGCAATAACAATAATTTGAACGCTGAAAAGTAATTCGAACCTTACCGAACACAAAAACGACAAGTTAAACAAAAAGTAGAGCAAGCATCGCAAAAACAAGAATTTTAGCAGCAGATAATTAAAAAGCACGTTAAAGATTTAAAAACACTCATCAAGTGACGTCATTAAGCCCCGCCCAACATGCGCACCATCCTATCTTAAGGTGTATGTATCTTGCTCATAGAAATAATAGTATTATTTCTATGATCTTGCTAAAGAAGTATCGCTAGTAGCGCCACCACTCGGCTGTTATCATCGTAACAATTGTACTTTTGATAATCAGCTGTCAAACGCGTATGTTACAAACGAGTGTTTTTGAGAATAAAGCCGGAAAATGTTAAAAAATATCGAAAAAAAACCGTGAATCGATTTGTTGTGTTGTTGGGTGGATTTCGAGAGGAAATCCTGGGTTGAGTTTTTACCGGTTTTCCAATAAACAGTGTTAATCTGAATGAAGAAATAAATTGCATACAGTCTCTGTAAATATAAATTGTACCTATTAGATACAATAAATACACATTTTAGTAGTGATTAACGTGAAAAGTGTAAACATTTTAATTCAGTAAAAATCGTCAAACAAATAAGTCGTCTAAATTTAAACAGCATTTAGCATTATTAAAAGCGTTGATTAGGTAACAGTAGCGTGCAAAGGTGATCGGGGGCCCCCCCGCAAATTTTGAGCTGGGGCCCCTTTGTCACTTATACCACCCAATGTGGTTCTCTACGGGGCCCCCTTAAGATCGGGGCCCCCCCGCACCGCGGGCCCTGCGGGGCCCGTCCTGCACGCCACTGTTGATTAAGAATTCTTTAAAGTCTCTACTCAACGGTAAAATACTAGAGATGGGAAAATTCCCATTTGACGAAAATTCCCGGAAACTTTCCATCGAAAATTCCCGAAATTTTCCGAAAGTTTCAAAAAAAAAATTTTTATTGCGAAAATATTTTTTTTATGCAAAAATATATAACACATTAACTTTTTGTCAAATTTTTGGTTGCATTAACGACATAGATTTTCTTACAGAACTTGCTTTGAGCATGGTCTTTTTTGTTTTTTTGCACTATTTTGTAATAATTCCAAACACTAGATTTTTCTCTTGACATTGTGCTATGCCTATAAATAAACAACAAAAATGTAAGAATGATTTTAACTTTGTTTATTGTTTTTATTTTGTTTACCTTTTTTTAAAAAAGTTTTTTGTGTTGATGCTGAATAATCCGGCTTCATTGAGGTTATGTAACATAACTTACATTATTTATACTTCTTCTTCTGCTTTAAATTAACACAAATTAAATTCTTATTCAAAGTTTCTTGGCCTTGTATCATGGCCTTAACAAAAATCAGCGGTTAAAAAATTGACATTTAAATGAAAAAAACAAGGAATGTTTCCAAGGAATGTTTCCGGTAGCTTAAAAGAAACTTTCAAAATGAAAATAAATTCCCAATTGGAAACTTTCCAAAACGGAAAGTTTCCTTAAAATGGAAACTTTCCGATTCCCATCTCTATAAAATACCATTATATTATGTATTATATATAATATGTTGCCATGAATTCTTAGGTATATTTTGTTGTTTAAAATGCAGTTGTCGGTGTTTTTTAGAGAACTTAAATATAAAATTGGTTGATTTTAAGGTTATGTTTGAGCAAAAATTATTTTTTACTAATTTCTTAAAAATGACCAAACTTAAATATAAATTATATTAGGTAAAGTTATGATTCGTTAATTCTGCACCAACAAATGTAATTACCGAAGTGGATCCTTTGGCAAAACATGAAAATGCAACGATTTAGTTCTTGAATTTTATTTACAATTAAAAACACAATAATTCACCATGATAACTATATATAAGCATTTAAGCGTTGAGTTTTTTAATCAATGATATAAAGAATAATCAATCGAAATCAAGTATTAAACGAGTTTTTTATTTTTTTCTTTGCAAAATTAAAAAAGTAACGTTTAATTTAAAACTGACGTTTACAGTCCTAAAGTCGTTCCAATTATGTTAGTAAGCTTACCTATACCTAAGCGAAAGTGAGCATTTATTGAGTTTAGCTTAAATAAGTATACTTATTTAAGCTAAACTCAATAAATGCTCACTTTCGCTTAAAAATACACAATTTGTGTCAAAATTATATAAATCTAACGTTTAATTTAATTCTGACGTTTACATTCAAAGTCAATCACACGGTAGCGTCGTCATGGTAGCGGGAGGGAATGGAACATTTCTTACCTGATTAGCGGGAGGGAATGAAAATATATACAGGGGAAGGAATAATATTGTTTACAGCGGGAGAAATAATAGTTATTTATGTATTAAGGGCATAATAAGGTTTTTATGGTCCGAGGCGCTATTTCGAGCCCGAGCGCGTTAGCGCGAGGGCTAGAAAAGCGTCGTAGGACCATAAAAACCAGTTATGCCAGCAATACATACAAAACTTTATGCACGATTAATATATTATTATTTTTAATATATTATTGTTTTTAAAGACGTCTACGTCAAAGAATTTTTGTTATAATTGTCATATTATAATGTCAACTGACATCAGTCAAGTTTAAAGATGAATGAAATTGAGGAAGCAGCTGAAAAGGCGAAAAATTGCGGCCTGCTGCCGGTAAAATCAAAATCTTTATACGAAAAAACTTACTTCGAATATATCAAATGGTGTAACATTGTTGTTTTTAATTTTTGACGTTTCATTATAGCCCGCTGGGCCATAATAACGCCCGCGGGCTATAAAAAGACGTTTACGTCAAAGAATTTTTGTTATAATTGTCATATTATAATGTCATCGTGCATAAATGTCATTAATTATTAACAATTGCGAATACAATCGGCGCATTATTAACCACTCGGCAAAAAACAATAAAAAAATTCCGATGTTTAAAAATGACATTTTAATGAAAATTTAACATTTTCAGATTTCAATATCTCAATATTTCTTTCAAGAAGGGTCCCCAAAATTGAGCGGTTCAGAAGGAAATCTTTCGAACATTTTATGTTATAAACAGAGATAACGTGAACAAAAAATCAAAATGGTTTGACTGTAGTTCAAATTGACGCACAGGATGTCACAAATTTCGGGGGAAAAACTTACCAGCTTATTACCATAGCATCATCATTTCTTTAAGATTTATAAACAGTCCAACTTTTAATTTAGATAAATTAACACTAAATTAAAAAACACATTATTGACCTTTAAAAAATGTCGTGACCTCAGCTCAAATAAAGTTATTAATTCTAATTTAATATAAACATATCTACATACCTGCAAATATATTAATATATAAGTTATCCCACCTACATATAGGTGTTTACATCAATAAAAAAACTAGGGGAAATAACCCATATGCACTTGTTTATTATAATAATAATTGTATGTTATTAGTACGTTTGGGAAAAGCACTGGGCTTAAAACGACGCCTTGTGGAACACCTAGGAGAATCAGGATGTTAAGAGGATATGTAAAATAAATGTATAATAGTTTTAAATTTAATTTTTTTATTTTAATATAATTCTCTCCCTCAGGTTTTGTCCTGGGCTAACAAAATCGACCGCAAGGACTCATATATAAATAATCATTATATACAGAAGATTATATATCAACAGCATATTTTTTTATAATTCACAAACATATAAATGAATATTATTAAGTAATGCCGAACATTTAAAACACAACCGGCATTTTCAGTCTGATTCATTGTTTCATTCAATAATATTACAAGAAATATTTTTATTAATTAAATTAAAGAATACATTATTATAAAATCCTTCACCTCCTTACAAAAACAAAAAGGAAAAGCCTTTAATAACAATATAATAATGCAAAAAATTAATTGAGTTCAGTACGGTCATATAAAAAGAGGAAGGCACCGTTGCGCACCACACCTCATTGTATAAGTAGCAGAGAAGTTATGACACAAAAATATAATATAAAAGTTTAAAAATATCTATATAATAATAATAATAATAAATCAATTAAAACAAAAATAATAATTACGTATGAGAGAAAATATGCATGATAACAAGTATAGGCATGTTTTCACTTAACTAGTACAGACGACGTCTTTGTTTGGGGTGGTAGTAGTTAAAAATCCGCCGCACAACCTAAAACTTTTTTGTCAAAGTTCATTCCTCGTAAACTTCAAAAAGGGTTTCCGTTGTGCCGCAGATATAGCAGGGAACTTGGTAGTAATAATTATCATCATAACATCTCTACAATTCTTTAATTAGAGCCGTCGGTTTGGCAGGCCTGTGTTGCGGCCGGCCAATAAGGGAAGACTTAATAATATCGTCACAAAAAGAAAACATTGCATCTTGTGTGTTATTTCATCAAAATTCCATATCGAGTCCGTGTACGATAGCCAGGCATATCAATTTTTAATGCAGCAAACAGTAAGGGGAGAGGTTGCAAATTTCGTTGCAACTAGTTTTTTATTTTTCACTCATTACAATCTAATTGTAATTTTTATCGGATTGTTTTGAGTACCTTCGCGCTTTTGGCAGTGAAATTCAGATTTACTCGAAAAAGCAATATAATAAATATGGTACACACATTCAATTCAATCAATCAATCAACAGCAAACAGTTTGTCCAGTTAATCTTATATATAAAATAGCTATTATAAAGCGCGTGTTCGGCCAGTTTTATTGGTTCATTATAAATATAATCTCCATCAAAAACTATATTATCTGCACTGTACATATAAATATGAATGAAAATAAAAAAAAACACGAACGTTCCTACCCAATAAGAACGCGCCGAACACGCACTCTGGACGCGAAAATTAAATATATGGGGGAGGGGGCGATCAAAGTAAAAAAACATGGTTCAGAACGCTGAATGTTTTTTGCACGCACAAACGTTAAGTAAATCATCAATATTTCCAAAAGAATGTTTTAAAAACAAAAAATATCGGCGCCTTCAACGTAACCGCCAAAGATAAATTTTACAGGAAGTGAAAAGAACATATGTTCTGTTTCACTTCTTTGCCGGAGTTTAGACTTTTATCAGCAGATGGAGAATGTAAAAAAACTAAATTTCTATAAAAAAAATTCACTTACGAGGTACTGCGTTGAAGCTGTCGATATTTTTAAAGCCGTTCTTAACCACGTTCGCAATCTTCTTAAAACTATACAGCAACCTGCGCAGAAGGTATCGAAAAATCCGACGTGTGTTTTCGAGGTGGTGGAGCTTAGCGGCGGCCCCAGGCGCCGATGGGGGCGGCGGTCTGAGGCGGCTCTTCCATTTGTTGTTGTGGTTGTTGTTGTTGACTTCTTCCGCCCCTGAACGAGGGGAACTCGGTGTTGCTGGCGGTGTTTGGAGCGCGCTGCTCCCACGGGCCGCCCTGCACGACGAAGCCGTTGCCGTCGCGGTTGCGACCGCCGCCGCCTCTCTGAGCGGGAGCGGCGTTTTCCGGCTGGTTCACGACGGCGGCGCTCTGCTGTTCCGTGAAGTGGCTGTTCAGGGTGAGCGTGTGCTCGCGGGTGTCTTGTTCCTCGTAATCTTGCAGCTGAAAGAAACAAATGTCGATAAGCCAAGTTTAAAAAGAAAAACTTAAACTTAAATTTAAATTTAAAGCACCGATTATACATCATTTTTAAATAAATAGGTAGTTTTTTTTACAAAAGAGAGGAAGGCAAAAGTCTTACTCGACAAATTTTGTTTAATTG